>JAEOAD010000028.1:11640000-16925000 GCA_036365145.1 Orientallactaga sibirica
GTAAAGTAAGCACTTACTTCCTTTCCTTCTAAAAAGGGAGAGCAGATCTCGAGCCTGAGGCGAGATCGCTGTGGAGAAACCAGAACAGCATCGCCTGAATCCATAGATGTCTTGACTCCTTTCCCTCCACAGCCTGTGATCTGGAAATCCAACTAGGGTAACCCTGATTTTTGACAACTGCCTTCCTGCTGCACCTAAGTTTCTCATTCTCCCTCCACTGGGGAAGCAGCTGAGGCCCACGGCCTTGCTCCCTGGAAAGTTTTCTCTCCATCTTTTGGTGCATTGGCCATGTTACTGTACAAATAATGTCTTGATTCTTGTCCCATCTATTCTCAGTTGGCCTTGGAACCCACATAGGAGCTGGTGGGGAAGGGGTGGGATAGGTCTTATTCTTTGTGTTTGGTCCTCATGTGTGTATTATATAAAAAGACCCCTAGCCATGTTTCGTGTTTTCCATCTCACTAACTCAACTGGATTTAAATAAAACATGGTTCTAGTTTTGTAAAAATAAAATAAATACATGAATATAAATATAAATAAAAAGAATCTCATTCTTCAAAACAAGAGCAAAGAACCCTAGCCCCACACTGGGAAATGGCGTGAACATGAACAGAAGTAGCACAGGCTTTACCCAGCTGACTGCGATGGAAGACAGGACTCAGTCTTTATACACCACCAGCTTAGAGTGGACTAAAGAATCCCCTGAAAACTAAGAAACTCAGAGGGAAGTGCCCTGGGGTGTGCACAAGTGTGCTAACTGAGGACTTACGTTACCTGTTATTCCTTCTAGAAGCAGTTAGCAAAGCAGTTAACCACACAGTTCCTGGTGTCTAGCTGTGTGATCTTGAGGGGAAATTATCCACCCTTTCTAAAGCTCACCTATGGATCTAAAAGTATCCATTTTCAGTGTTGTCAATTTAACTGCCTTCCTAAAGGCATTCAATGTGTTTGACACCTAATATTATTTTTGAATCATTTGTAGCTTTAATTCTCATTCAAAAATTACCAATTACTCTTTCTTTTTTAAAACCATTTTACGCACATTGGAGGGAGTGTCCATGTACATGTGTATGCATGTTTACATGTGAATGGGCACAGATGTACACCTGGGTACATTGTGTGTGTGTGCACATGTGTGCATGCTCACATGTGCCAGAAGTCAATGTTAGGTGTCCTCATCTATTGTTTCTCTATCTTTTCTTTTTTTTTTTTTTTTTTTGAGACAGGGCCTCACTAGACCTAAGACTCACCATTTCGTCTAGACTGGCTGGCCAGCAAGCCTCTGGGTCCTCCTGTCTTCACCTTCCCAGTGCTAGCATTACTGGCACACACCATTATGCCTGGAATTTGACATGGGTGAGTGCTGAGGATCCAAATTCTGTTCCTTATCCATTGACCTTCCTCCTTAGTACAGCTGTCCTTTAACTTACTTTGTGTATGAAATTGTGTCCACTTGCGTTATTATCTGATTGATTCTGGCAAAAGGAATGAAAGCCAAAAGACACATGAATATTCAGTAAAGCACTGAGAAAGGATTATCAAGGGATTCATGTTCCTAAAGAAACTAAAAATAGAATGGCTATGTGATCCAACAATCCCAATACAGGGTATATATACAAAGCACCTGAAATCAGTATGGCAAAGAGATGCATTTACTCCCGTGTTCCTTGCAGCAATGTTCACAACAGCAAGGACAGAGAATTGACCAAAGTTTTCATCAATGACTGAGTGGATAAAGAAAATGTGGGCAGGAGAGCTTGCTGGACTAGTGTGAAGACTTCAGTTTGATTTTCAGCTTCCACAAAGAAATCCAGGAATGCCCGTAACTCCAGCACTGAGACAGGTAGAGACAGGAGGATCACTGGAGCTCACTAGTCAAACTAACAAAAGAAAGAGAGAGTGAGAGCGCTCCAGTTTCAGTGTGACATTCTGTCTCAAGGAGATAAGTAAGAAGAGTAATAGAGGACACCTGATGTCCTCCCCTGGCCTCTGCATGCATGCACACAAGGCATGCTTATCACACACACACACACACACACCCCAAAAAATCTGGGCACAGAAAGGAAAATGTCTCACTGTTTCACTTACCTTGCAACCTAAGAATTTGTACACATGAGACCATGTGGCTCAGCAGCAATATGCATTCTGTTAGACAGGAAGAGTGAGTATGTGAGATGAATTTCACAGGAGGACTGTAATTGATAATGATGCTTAGCTTAAAATTGCTGGGAGTAAATTTCAAATACCTCATCACCAACAATGAAAGGTACGGTGATAAATATGGTCTATTAGTAACTTCCCTTGTTGCTATGACAAAATACCTGACAAGAAGCAACTTCAGGGGAAAGGGGCTTATTTCAGCTTACAATATGCATAGATAGAGTTATCATGGCGGAAAAGGCAATGCACAGGAGGATGAAGCAGCTGGTCATGCTGAGTCTACAGCCAGGAAACAGAAAGCAATGAAAGCTGATGCTCTCTCACTCCTTTTAATTGACACTATGGTCCCAGTCCCTGGGATTAGGCTACCCACATTTAAGGTGGGTCTTTCTGCATCCATAATGTATTCTAGAAACTCTTTTACAGATATGCACAGAGATGTGTCTCCTAAATTACTTTAGACCTTGTCAGGTTGACAATATTAACCATCACATGTAGTCATTCACTTGATATGACCATTCTACATTAGGCACAGATAAACTATTACATTTATTCCATATGTGTGCACAATTAGTTTTCACTTATAATAATATTAACTTTAAAATAAATCAACCTAGGAGTTAAAATAATAAACTGAGGAGCCTCAGCCTGTCTTTTCTGCAGTGTCTTTCTGTCCCCTTGGCATGGTGCTACATCCCCTCCTAGGTTTACCAATGCCTTTTGTAGGCTTCACCTCTTCCCAGGAAAAGATCATTTACAGCAAAGAGTGCAAGTCCAGGGTCATGCCTTCTGCACTGCATTTATAGTCTAAGCTTTATCTCTGCTGACAATAAATGTCCCTCTGCACAGTAAAGGGACTTTGAGTAAGGAAGAAATGAATGAGAGGAACACTATAAAAGCCATAGACAGCTAAGAACTGCTCTGCACTCAGCTAATACTGGTGCCAACTCAACCTGTATAGAACCACTCAATCTCCCTTTAACCATGATAGTTCACAAGCTGACATGGGTGAGGGCTGGGTGTGGAGAGATGGATCCGTGAATAAAGCAATCATGAATAACTGGATTTGGATTCCCAGGGCCCATGTATAACTGGATGCAATAGTGTGTGTGCATCTATAATCCAAGCATACCTGTGGCAAGATGAGAAGTAGAGACAGGAGGAGCCTGAAACTCACAGGTCAGTTGGTGAGCAATACAGAAGTGAATGAGAGACTCTGCATCAAACACAGTGGAAGGTGAGGACCAGCAGGGGAGATTGTCTTCTGACATCTACATGTGCATCATGACATGCATACACATGGACTCACACCCATGAACACACACATGTACATACAAAATTAACATTTGGAATATTAAAGGTTATTATAAGCAGAAGTGCAGTCTATGTGCTAACTCTACGTCATGGCCTGTATGTTTAGGAAAAATTGCAATATTAAATTACAGTGATCTCACTTGAATCTTCATCCTAAATCTGAAAAAAAACAACTAGGCTACTGGAAGAATCCAGTTAAATGTGTTTCCTCTCACCTGGGTCTTTCCTGCAATCCAGCATGAAAGAGGTCTCCATCTATTTAATTTACAACACTCATTACCCAGCAGACCAAAATGGCCTCCCACGCAAGCTGACCCCAAAGACTTCCTGACTTCAACTTCATAAGAAGCATTGAATTAATTAAATCCAAGCTCCAGAGTCCTGAGCTTGAGACTTATTTTCCTCTGTGAGAACTGTACACACAAATCTCAGAAACCTTTAACAGCAGGGTCAGCATGGATCGCTGAGCCCCTCAGCTGGTGGTCAATTAATGAGGAAAGTAGAGGCTGCCTATTCACATGGGTTTGGGATGTGGGGAGGCTCTTTGGGAAATGAGGTAGGTATGAAGAGGGCTGGATGCTGAGAAAGTGGTTCTACAGAAGGCTTCTAAGGAAAAGAATTCAATTCCACGGGGCTCCTATACTTCCACCTTCCCTCTTTCCCTCACTGAGTACCATTCCAGGAAGCACCAGAAACAGAATGAGAGATGCA
The DNA here is from genome assembly GCA_036365145.1 of Orientallactaga sibirica. NCBI lineage: Eukaryota > Metazoa > Chordata > Mammalia > Rodentia > Dipodidae > Orientallactaga > Orientallactaga sibirica. Next base: position 11,644,186 of record JAEOAD010000028.1, read on the forward strand.
GAGGATGCCCCTTGCCTGCTTTGCTTCTGGAATTTTGAAAATGGGCTGCCCTAAGAGGAAGCCAAGAAGCCAAGCAAGTGAAGCCCAAAGCCCTGAGGCCAGAGTATGACTTTGCTTCTAGCAGCCCTTCTCCTTTTACAACCCAGGAGCTGGGTCATGGGTTGAAAGGATAGTAAGTGGAAGTCGCTAGAAGTAACTGTTCAGAGTCAGCCTTTGATCCAGGCTGAGGGTTAGGATGAAGTTACATAGGCAGACCTTAGCCCACATCTGGATATAGAGAACCACCCTGTTGTAGTAAAGGTTATATTACTAGCAGTAAATGTCGACCATCTGTTAGGTTGCAGACTTGTCAATATACTTCCTGTAACTACTGTGAATTACGTGTCAGCAATCATTAGAACCTGTGATGGCTGATCTCAGTTGTCAACTTGACAGGATTTAGAATCATCATGGTAAAAACTAGACAAGGCTGCAATGGCTTTTCTAGAATACTTTAACTGAAGTGGGCAGCACCATTCCATGGATCCTGGACTGTATAAAAAGGAGAAAGTGAGTTAAGCACCAACATTCATCTCTCTATCTTCATCTCCATCTCTATCTCTCTCCTTCCTGGCTGCAGAAGCAAAACGACCAGCTTTTTCTTATATGTTCCTGCCACCATGCATTCCCTGCCACATAGACTGTACTTTGGAATTGGGATCCAAATAGAAACCCTTACTTACTCAAGTTGCTTTTTCCTAATATTTTCCAGCAGAGAGAAAAGTAAAAAATACAACTTCCAACCTATGAATTAGGCTCAATTTGGCCTCAAGAGCAAGAGATGGAGAGGCCTCAAGACATAGGACTACAGTCATTTTCCAGTTAATATCAGACAACATCAAAATTCTTGACAAAGACAAACTCGTGAGCCTTCTGAGGGCCAATGGATCTTGTGTTCTTACAAAATCAACCTTCTAGGAGTCTCATTTTATAAGATATGCTTTTAAACTGAAAACCAGATGTAAATGGATGATGGCACAAGCCAAGATAACATACTCTCTTCTGGGCCTAATTGCAATTAGCACATAAACTCAGCCTCAAATTATGATGTATTTAGCGCTGGAAATTAAATTCATTAATTATTGTGCAGCCACCTCTGAAATCTTGCAGCAAGTCCGTCCTCTGAATAAAATATTTTCAAATTAATGGCATACTTATTCCTGCTTATTAACAATTTAATAGCTATGTGTTAAGCATTTTGAATTAAGTGAAAAGGAAAAGGGTGGGAGGAGAGTTGAAAGAAAATCAAAACAGCAGCACCCTCGACTGGGAAGGAAGAGAAGCCAGACCTCTAGAGAAAACTCTTCTGCTGTCCTGGGCATTCCCATGCCAGGGAGCTGAACACTTTCTGCACAGTGCAGGGGCAAAGCTCACCTATTTGTCATCCCCTTACAGTTTGAAATCCGCCTGACATGTGTCTGCTATGGTCTCATTCATTGGCAGTGCTTTCCCTTATTTTGTCATCCACACATGTGTTGAGTGTATAGTAACTGGGCTGGATTCTGAGGGTTCAAAGTGGGGAAAGTCATAATGTTTGTCCACAGAACACAGCCCAGGCAAATAGTAAACACAGAAACACAAACAGATCCACTGTGAAGGAAGGAAAAAGCATATCTGAGATACATTGCATGACCTCTGAGAAGACTTTGGGAGAGCAAGCTGGGGGAAATCAGACAAACTTCCAGCAGGAAGTGGTGGTGAAGCTAGAACCAGAAAGACAAGGGGCACATGTTCTCTCTAGATGGAACAAGATCCTTAAAGATTATTCAAGTGGGCTAGAGAAATGGTCCAGTGGGCAAAGCACTTTCATGTAAGCATGATGAGCTGAGTTCAATTCCCAGAGCCCACACTAAAGAAAAAGGCTGGGTGTGTTGATACATAGACCTGTAACCTCAGCACAGGGAAGTAGAGACAGAAACGGTGGGGTTTGCAGGCTAGTAGTTGGTGAGCTCTAGCTTCAGCCAGGTAGCACGTCTCAAAGAAGGATGACTGAGGAAGACCTCCTCTGCCCAACATCAGCCTCTGAATTCTACCCACTTAAGTACACATATGCCTGTGCACTCAAACACATACAAATATACATACACACACATATATATATGCACATATACATCACACACATGCAGATATGCCAAAAAAGAAACAAGACAATGAGTTAGCCATTTCAAAAAAGAAGCTATTTTCAAGAATCAGCAGAGCACAGAAACACATACATAGGATAAATATAGGATCCTGGGTGCCCTGATCCTACAACCATTGTGTTAAATGAGCAGTGAAATTGAGTGAAATGCTTAAGTACAGAAAACACCATGCAGGATTACTTGTATGCACTACAAGTTCAAAGTTAGTCCTAAAAAAAATCATAACCCTCAGTCACTCATTTATTGATACATTTTCTTATATGGGAGCAAAAGAGGCAAAGTGATGGCAAGCAAACCAATCAGCGGGCATCTAGAGGAAGGACTTTCCTCTGAACAGCTTGGTCTGTGAACGTTCCACAATAAACACAGTGGTGATGGAGTGTTCTCACTGAACCAAGTTGTATTAACCCACATTCTTGAAAAATTGTGAAGAGCTGCTTTGCCATACCCACCGACAATGACCTTTCTTTCCCCTCCTTGAACCCTTGTATCATCATTTTTGTTCCTGGTTCAGATTCAGCATCCTTAGAGCAATACCTAAGTCTAGAAGTCTTGTTTTTGTTTTGTCTTTGGTTTTGTTTTCCTGGGACACAGTCTCACGTAGCCCAGGCTGGCCTCAAACTCCTTGTGTAGCTACAGATGACCTTGAACTCCTGATCCCCGTACCTCCACCTCTCCAATGCTAGGATTGTAGTCACGCTCCACCACACCCTGGTCTTTTCCTGTGCTAGGAATCAAACCTAGGATTTGGTGTAAGCTAGGCAAGTACTCTACCAAGTGAGCTACATGTCCAGCCCTAGTCTGGAAGTTTCTTGTATATGTTAATTTGGTAATGAATCAACTAAAGTGAAATCTCCACCAATCCTCTGCCTTCTGGCCCCTTGCTTGTTATACGGCATTATAAATGGGATTAACAGACTAAAAGTGAGGTCTAACGGGACAATCACTTGCAGTATAAAGAATCCATTTGAGAAAAAGGCAACGGGCAGCCAGGAAACCATTATGGGAGGCTAGTAAATGGTCAGATGGACTACTTTGGAATGCTGGCTAAATCATGAGAAACTGGAGATAAAGCTGGAAGAATCATAAGACTTCTCCTACAGGAAGCTGGAGAAGCAGTGATGGTGAAACATTTGGCAAACTTATAACCCTGGACTAAGTTATTATATTCATGAATAAGTACAATCACAAAACAGCTTGCCTTAGCAGTATCAGTTCTAGAATCAAGTGTGTTCACAAAATTGTCATCTCTCAAATGGTTGACTAGATTAACAAGAAGCTCAGTGTCTTCAGAAGCATTCTGATACAGTATTCCTTATAGTAAAAATTCCCAGAGGCTAGAGAGATGGCTTAGCAATAGAGGTGCTTGCCTACAAAACCTAAGGACCCAGGTTCAATTCCCCACTACCCATGTAAGACAGATGCACAAGGTGGTGCATACATCTGGAGTTCAGTTACAGTGGCTGGAGACCCTGGTGACCCCATTTTCACTCAATCTCTCTCTTTCTCTCTCTCTCTCACGCGCGCTTTCATAAATAATTAAAATGTTAAAAACTCTTGGATAAGGCCTAGAAAGATGGCTCAGTGGATAAAGTGCTTGCCATGCAAGCACAAGCACCCAGATCCCCAGATAAAACTGGACCCAGAAGTATGCATCTGTTGCACAATGTAGCATAATTGTGTGAATTTCATTTGTAGCAGCAAGAGAACCTGGCACTTGTACTCTCTCTCTCTCATAACTAACTAAATATATTTCTATTAATTATGGAACTTTAATGTATGAACAGATCATGTGTTGGTCTCACTCCCCTCATGTTGTCCTTTTATATCCCCTCTCTCCCATCCCCATTCCATTGAAGAGCTCTCCTCATTAGGGTTATGGCTATGCACCATGGAGTTATGAATGCATCACTCAGTCTCTGGATACTCCTTCCCACTCTGTGTTTCTTACAAGCTTTCAGCCCCCTTTTCTGCAATGTTCCCTGAGCCTTGCTGGGTGTGTTATAAATCTACTTTAAAATTAGTGTGGCCGGGCTTGGTGGCACATGTCTTTAATCCCAGCACTCGGGAGGCAGAGGTAGGAGGATAACTGTAAGTTCAAGGCTACCCTGAGATGACATAGTGAATTCCAGGTCAGCCTGGTCTAGAGCGAGACCTTGCCTCAAAAAAAAAAAAAAAATTAGTGTGAAGTCAGGCAAGTAGTGCACATCTTTAATGCCAGCACTCGGGAGGCAGAGGGAGGAGGATCACCATGAGGTCAAGGTCAGCCTAAAACTAAACAGTGAATTTCAGGTCAGCCTGAGCTAGAGAGAGATTCTATCTTTAAAAAAACAAAACAAAAATAAAGAAATATGTAAAACTGTAATCCCAGTACACACATGGCAAGATGGGAGTCACACAGGTGAATCCTCAGATGCTCACAAAGGGTAGACTAGTGAATAGAACTATCAATAAAAAAATTCACCCTGCTTTAAACAAGGTGGAAAGTAAGGACCAATCTCTTGAGAATGTCCTCTGACCTCCACATGCACACTATTGCACATGTGTGCCTGCACTTACACAAACAGACACTCATACACAACTCTGAGACAAGAGTCCTAGAGAAAAATAGATATTTGAGTGATCTAGTCCTTGGCTAACACTGGCTATAGATTTATCACCTGTCTTTTCTGTTCCTAGATGTTGCATCTGTGATTTGAGAAGGAAGGTAAGAGGTGGGCCAGGACACAGACACGAGTAATACACTTTGAGTCTTTCCTCCAGTACAGGAAAAAGAGCACACAGCAGCCAGGACAAAATGGCCAATCAGCCAACCAGCAGAAGAAAGACTGAGCATCATTTAGAAATAACTGTCTTTCACGGAATAAAATACTAGTAATCAAGGTTGACCTGCAAACAAAAGGGTGCTGAAAAATCCACACGGAGGACTGGAAAGATGGCTTGGTGGTTGGTTAAGTGTGCTTCCTGTGCAAGCAAGAGGGCGTGAGGAAGCCTGAGACTTCCTGAGTTTGAATCTCAGAGGTAAGCATCTGGGTATTGCCAAGCACATCTGTAATCCCAGTCCTGTGGGGATCAGAGAATAGAGAATCACTGGGGCTCCGGAATGAATGGCAAGCTTGGAAGCAGCAAGAGACTCCATAGGAGACTTGGTAGGAGGAAGACATCCAACATTTTCCTCTGGCTACCACAGAAGAACCCATGTGGTGTTATATCAACACAAATGTGTTTATACAACACACGTACACGCGCACGCACACACACACACACACACACACACACCATCAGACACAATTTTTTTTTTCTTGAAAGACAAAGAACTTTTGAGGCAAAAAAAAAAAAAGGATTTCAAAGAAATTAAAGAAAAAGACAGCTTTAAAGGCTAATACGAAGGAAAATACATGTGATACTATTGGAGGAAGTAGGCCACTGAGGGAGGGTCAAAGATGTTATGGCCTAGCCCTAATTTCTGTTCACTCTATTTCCTGTGTATGAATGTAATGTGATCAGCTGGCCTCCTGCTCCTATCACTATGCCAAACCCAACGTAACAGGCTATGTCCCTTTTGAAAAATGTCAGCCAAAGTAAATTCTTCCTGCCTTAAGTTATTTCTTGTCAGCCAGCTGATCACCACAACAAGGAAAGAAACTAATGTAATAAACTGAAGAGCTAAAGGAAAAAACTGAGATAAAGGATATCATTACATAAAATTAAATTAGAAACAAGAGTGTACTGCACATAATGTAAAAAAATACAACTATTTAAAGGAAAATGGAAGATACAAAATGAAGATAATTACTGTTTTACTAAAAGACAATAGATAAAATGGAGCAAAATAAACATAAAAGATGCATTTTAGTTAAAATTTTAAATAAAAGTACAAAAATTCAAAAGGTTAACAATTTCTATTATTATATAGAATCTTATACAAGTTATTAGTTTTCTTCTATTCTGTACTTCAGACTTTTTTCTACCATAAAAATTCTCTAAAGTTATCAAATGCAGTGGGACCTTTTCTGTTAGGCCCAGCATGTTCCTCCAAGGTATGCTGAGGTATCTCTCAAAAACCAAACACACTTTTGTGGATAAAAATGGCTTCCATGGAAGTTCTTTGTGTATTTCTGGAGATTTCTTCTTTGGAATCAGATAGAATTTGAAAAGTTAGTGTCAAGGTCAGTTTTTCTCCAAAGCTAATGTATCTGGAGGCCGTGTATTATCACCTCATGCCAAGGAAATCTCACCAAAACTTTTACAAATCTTCAATTGCTTTAGCAATCAACACATACATTTCTTAATTTTGCATCTTCTACTAAAACCAGAGTTCGGAAACAGTGCTATAAATCTCTGTTCTCTGATTCAAGGTGCCTAGCATAATTTGAGAGTGAGAGATGCATCTCCAAGCCCTTCTGAAATAGATGCCGAGTCGTTCTGGGAAGCAAATGCCAGTATTAAGTTCAAGTCAGTTACACAAATATCTCTGCCTCAAATATAGATCTTATGTAAGGCTAAATTATATTGCCTGATTTAAGTGTGCAAGAAGCCATCAGCTATGTAATCCTCCAATCTAAAAGGACAAGAAATGTTCCATGGTCTTACTCGGGTCTTTCATGAATTACAACAAGCAGAGATCAGGGAGCCCAGGACAGCCTTGCTCTGCAGGACATAGGATGTAATATACTGAAGCTGCTAGGTGCAGTCATTTAGTTTCATACTCACAGAAGGTCTGGCTCTATCATCCTTCTCAGAAATTGTTCTGGGGTAATCTGATGTCCTTTCTTTTTCAATTTTAGATAGGTGAGAGTTGGTGGGCTTAATTTGTCAGGGAAAGCATTATACTTCAGTCTAGAGAAGAAAGCAATTTATTGTTTCAAGAGATAGCCCCACATGAAATTCATCCAGTTGTCCAAGGTAGAGATGGGAGGTTCTTATCCATACCAAATAGCAAGAATGAACATGAAGCAAGAATATAAATACACACACACACACACACACACACACAATGTTCTGAAGTTCTTCTATCAAGGCAGTTAATAAAAAGATATGAGTGCGAAAATACAAAATTATTTAGTTATATTATAGAACTTAAATTGAATGGGTAGTTATTTTTATGTTTCATAATTTACATATGTTTACTTTTCTTCATTAAAAAGACTAAACTGGAGCTGTGGAAATAGCTCAGTTGGTAAAGTGTTTACCTCTCAAAAGCCTCAAAAAAGTACTTCTCTAGAGACCCATTCTGCTCTCACAAAGAATAAACAAAGCCCTTTATTGTCCATTCTCTTTTCTCCATTCTTCCAAACTCCTTCTTTGTACCTGTCTGCCCACAAATATGGATTAACCCCATGAATGACAATTGGAGGGACTCCTTTAGTTACACCATTATTTGTTTTTCTTACTTGATAATGGAATCCTCTAGATTAGCAGGCATCAAGTGAGATTTGTGCTTGCAAAATAGAATAGTAACTACACGGAGTGCATTAAGAAGCCTCAGCAGCTTCTAAGCAAGGTCAGTTTCATAGATATGGGGATTATAAATGGTGGTGTAGCACTGTAGGGTGAAGGCAGGACAGCATTCATCTGCATATATATTCTGATAGTATGATGGATGTGATGCAGGTTGTGATATGTGCAACACAATATTAATATGGAAATATTGATGTGTCACATTGCATATGGAGAAGTGAATAAGCATTTTGTATAATGCTATGTTATATACAAGATACGACTAAGTGCATTAATGCGGTGTTTAAATATGAGTAGCCTGTGAAGATGTGTATATCTGTGTGATTGTGACTAGGTATGTCTGTTTATACACAGGAGCTGATAGCATTTACACTGAGGACATAGTGTTATGAAGAAGTGTGTGTGCTGTGGATGAGGTATGACAGTTTTATTTATATGGAAAAGTGTGCGAGTACGTGTATGTGTGTGGGCCTTTGTGTTTGAGTATGTGTGATATTCTGTTTCTTCTCCTAGTCTATTTTTTAAGTGATCAAATGGCTTTGAATTAGGAATTTTGCTGAAGACAGACACACGTGAATAACTTCATCCCTCCAAGTACAAAAAGAATAAAGTTCCTTGCTGGACCAAAAAACATGTTATATTTACCCCCATATATTAATGAGAACATTGATTCACATAAAATTCTACATAACTGTCCTGCATCAGATAAGGAAATTCCATAAACAGCTGGAAAGATGGCTTAGCAGTTAAGGCATTTGCCTGCAAAGCCAAAACATCCTGGTTCGATTCTCCAGGTCCCACGTTAGTCAGATGCACAAGGGGACACATGCATCTGGAGTTCATTTGCAGTGGCTGGAGGCCCTGACACACCAATTCTCTCTCTCTCTCCCTCTCTCTCTCTCTCTCTCTCTCTCTCTTTCTCTCAAATAAATAAAGAAATAAAATATACTTAAAAAAAGAAATTTCATAAACAGCCAAATCCTTTTGTGTGTATTTTTTTTCCCAATACTCTGGTAAGAAGAAATACCCAATGGCAAATTACCAGAGACAGTTTGAATTATTAGTGAATTTTCCATGGCTGATTTTTACTTGTCTGTAATAAAAGGGCAAGTGTCTTTCTTTTGTAAAGTAGAAGTAAATAATATTTTATTTAAAATAACATGATTATAAAATTCTGCTTAAGTCCTCCCCAAGCCAGCAGATAATTGCAGGTCATAAAGGACCAATGAAAAGAACAACTGGCCCTAACCAAAACAATCCTCCTTTTGATGGCCTGTGATATATAGCTCAATTGCAGAGCACTTGTCTAACAAGAGTAAGACCCTAGGTTCCAGCCCCAACACTGCAGAAAGAGGACAACTGTCAAGGTACTTCCCCTCATGAATGCCAGTGTGTGGGTTACTGTCTAATATAAGGTGAGAATGTACATGGCTTCATATGCTTGATAACTGGGTACAAACTGCACTTGTTCCACCTCCCACCCCACCTGCTTCATTCATTGCCAAAGCTGTTCTACCATGGCTGATTGCCAGAATCCCATGGGCCTTTCCACCTGAGACTATGCTGTGTGTCTCTCTCCTCCGGGCTCTAGACCACCCTGATGGTAACAGCCTTGCTTTTGTGCTCACCACAGCAGGCTCTACAAACAAAGGAAGGCCAAGGTTGCACAGAGATCATACAAGAGTTGGTAATGCTAACATGTGGCCAAGATACTCAGGAGTACAAACACACAAAGGGACATCCTGGGTCTCAGAATTTTGTGGGAAAATCCAAATCCAGGGATTGCAGTTCCATCCCCCCAGCAGGGAAGTGAGCCTGCACCTGGTGGATCCACGAAGGTTGTTAAATAAGATGTGTTTACTTCCTCCCTGCTACCTCTGAAAATATAATCTTGTCTATGGTTTTCATTCTAAATGAAAAGGGTAAGGTTTCACAGGTGGGGGACAACGAGCCTGAGACAGCTCTCGTAATACACCAGGGATCCAGCATTTAATCCACTGGATGGAATTAAGGCATAAAATGTGCTGCTGGCAAAAACAATCACTCCTATTCTCTGGAATAGATTGTGGCCTTCCAGAGAAAATCAAAAAGAAAGAAAGGGGGACGTATAGACAGAGGGAGTCAATTGTGCTCAGTTTTCCTTTCAAGCAAATCTGAATGCTTGCTTTAATAAATTAGATTGCAGTGAGTTTAAGATAACTTCAGGTTTCTTTCTTTTTATCTTTATAATTAACATGACCCTATGCCACACTGAACTAGGGAAATTAAGTATAATTATGTATATAGAGGACAAATACAAGGTTGAATGTGACTAAGGAAAATGTGTGGGAAGTCAGAGGATGAAGAAGAATGAAAAAGAAGAAAGCATTTTCCCTGACACTTGCTCATCCTGTCCCTGTGTTTCTAACTTCCTCGGCCTCTCTCACAATAAGGGAAGAAAGAGATTTTAAAGTGCCAGGGAGCCTGATGCTTGCATTCAGTTACTGGCTTACTAGAATCTTGGGAGTGCAGGCTTCAATTCCCAAGACCAGAGTTTGGGAAGAGTCCAAAGAAGGGAGAGGGGATCAGAAACCTACTGAGTAGTGTTACTTACCATGAGTAATGCAGTAGTCCACAGAACAAAGACCCTTGCCTTCACATCCATGCAGGAGACAGTCAGATGGACAGAAAACACGAAACACATAGATAAGGGAGTGATTCAGTATGTGAAAGGTGTGAGTGCCTATGAAGGTCAGCAGATAGTTTACCCTCCACGTTGGGATACTTCTGAGAGTAGAAGAGAGTGCTACTAATTATTCAGAACAGTAAGCATAAACAGGCAAGTGGAAATGCAGGGCTGTTAGTCACTGTTCTCATTGCTAGGATCAAATACCTGACAAGAAGCAACTCCAAAAGGGGAGGATTTATTCTGGTTCACAGGTCAAGGGAATGTGGTCCATCATGGTAGGGAAGACATGGTATCAGGAGTGTGGCAGCTGGTCACAGCGAGTTCAAAGTCAGGAAGCAGAGAATGCTGGCACTCAACTCCTTTTCTCCTTTTTAGTCTCCCAGCTGACAGGAGGGTTCCAACCACATTCAGGGTGGGTCTTCCCTACTCAGTTGAACCTTTCTGGAAATACCTTTATAGACACACTCGGGTATATTTCCATGGTGACTCTAAATCCAGTGTAGTTGATAAGATTAACTTTCACAGTGGCTGTGTGTGTGTGTGTTATAGAATATGGGGTAGGAAGGAAAGTTTTAATATATGTTTTTAGTTAAAATGTTTTATTTATTTATTTATTTGCAAGCAGAGAGAAACACAGAGAGAGAGAATGGGTGTGCTAGGACTTCTAGCCTCTTCAAACAAACTTCAGATGCATGCATCACATTGTGTATCTGGCTTTATGTGGGTAGTGGGGGATGCAACCCAGGTCAGTAGGCTTTGCAGACAAGCGCCTTAACCAATTAGCTATTATATGTTTTAATAGGAGGGTCAGAGTTGACCTCATGGAGGAGGTAATATCTCCTCCTGTCAGAACCCATATTTCCCCATCTGTAAAAGAAAGAGCATATTCTAAAGTAGCTTGTAAGGTGGAACTGAAGTCTGATATCCTTCAATCAAATCAGGAGCAGGTAGTCCTCTTTTCTGATCTGTTCTAAGAATAGGAAAAAGGGGTGTGTGCCAAAAAGCATGGTGTCATGTTTCTGAACCTCACACTGAATCGTCAACTCTCTTCTCATCTATCAACTGTACGTTCTCTAAGATGCACCAGCAAACAGTGACCTGTGCTCCCAGAAGCCTGAGCTATGACTCAGACACTCTTGTCACCACCATTCCTGAGAGGCGAGTTGTGGCCCACATCTACCACATTGTTCCTCAGGTTGACCTGCTTGTCATTGTCATGATGGTATATTAAGTCACTCTTTAAAGAGTGTTGTAAAAATAGCAGAATGGTTGAAAACAAGTTTAAGAAAAATGGAGGCATTCCAATTTTATGTGAGGAGGATATTGAATTTTGAGCACATATGTCAGAAAAATATAGTAGTTAAAATTACCATGACTGTAATAAATTGCCCCAAAGCTTGTGATTTACGCCATCACATACTTATTTATTTATTTATTTATTTATTTATTTATTTATTTATTTATTTACTTTTGGGTTTTCCAGGTAGGGTCTCACTCTAGCCCAGGCTGACCTGGAATTCACTCTGTATTCTCAGGGAGGCCTCGATCTCACTGCAATCCTCCTACCTCTGCCTCCCTGAGTGCTGGGACACAATATTTATTTTTAAAGTCCTCAGATCTGCAAGCTGAGCCAGGTTAGTCAGGAAAGGTCAGCCTCCCCTCCAGTCTATGACAACTGAGACAGCTTGAAGGCCAGAGCTATCATCACACTCTGAAACCCCACTTACTCAAATATCTGGTCTTTTCTGAAAAGATTTGAGTGCTTTCCCCAAGGGGGTGTCTCCAGTATGGTGGGAACTAAATGTCCCTTGCCATCCTTATTGCTTCTCATGCAGACTAATGACCTTCTTCTTGTGGCTTCCCTTCTGGGGGAGGGGCTTCCCAAACTTCCAGGTCTCGTGAGAAAGACAGAGTAAAATGAGGTTGTAAATAAATACAAATAAGTGTGCCAGCTCCAGCGGCAGAACCTTCAGATGATAAACTACTTCCTCGTGTGCTAATGATAAACAGTCGACTTTCCTGGTGCCAGACATGGGAGGCAGAGGTGCCCTCTGTGCCCCAGTGTTAATTACTTCCTTGACTAACTCCAAGAGACACTTATTAAATTTTGAGACTCTCTGCCTCTAAGAGGGCACATACAAGTACAGCCGATGTCTCTTCCACTTTCTGAATTAAAGAACTAACAAACCAGCCAAGGTAGCAAGGACGAGTCCTGCTGAGGCTGGGGGCCAGGATAGGAAGCATATGGAAGATCATGAGCTTATACCCATCATCCAAGACGCAGCAGAAGCTGTGAGGAGCATAGCAGCACCTAAACTCAGGAATGCTTTCTGTGGAGCTTGCCTTCATTGTGGTCTCAGACTACCTTGCTGCTCCCTCAGCCTGGATTTCATCTGTCATAGCACTAGGTATGCCTGCCTTGTAGAGTTTTGTCAGTAATAGTAGATAATCTTCCAATATAGTCTCTGATGCCTAAAGTGTGAACAATAAATGTCAGGTACCACTTTCAGTGATAGTACCACTAATAGTGTCACTACCCAGGAAAAAATTGTCAGCCTCCTTTGACAATAGCCCCCTGTTTCTTAGCACCAACACAAAGGTAAGTAATGGCATAGCAGGTGGGAATGACTCTCTAAAACTTATCTAGTGACACTAGTGGTGATGTCAAGGACTTCCATTCCATGTGTGTAGTCATCCAGATGTCATTCACAAGCTTTGCCACTTAAAATCTTCTCCAAATCAAAAAACATAAACTACACAGGGTGGGAATGTTTATGAGGCATTATCTAGTGCATGTGTGATCACCAATAACTCCACTGAGGAGGGTCCTCAGTGGAATAGGGGTGGGAGACAGGGAACATACGAGTATAACTCGATGGAATATGACCAATATGTAATATGTTCATAGGATAACATTCTTATAAAAACATAAACTAGGGGTGGAGAGATTGCTGAGTGGTTAAGGTGCTTGCTGGAAAAGCCAAAGGACCCAGGTTCAGTGTCCCAGTACCCATGTAAAGCCAAATGCACAAGGTGGCCTATATATCTAGAGTTTGTTTGGAGTGGCTAGAGGCCCTGGTGCACCCATTCTCATGATCTCTCTCTCTCTCTCTCTCTCTCTCTCTCTCTCTCTCCTCATTCTCTCTCTTGAATAAATAAATAATAATTTTTTAAAAACATAAGCTAAACCTGAAACTTAGCTCCACCACCTTGATCTCTTACCTGTCTTATTTCAGAAAAAAAAAAAATTCTGTTTTGACTTTTTGCTCTCTAAACTAGAGGTGCCCACACCACATACTTGTTTAAAAAATTACTTGTAGCGTCCCTAGCATGGCTGATTTTTAATAGAAGAAACATATATATTAAGGTATGCTATCTATTTGAACCCAGATAATATTCAGGTAGCTTTAAGCTATAACAGAAATTTGTCCTTTAATCTTCATTTTACACATACTGCTGTTGTTTGCATGCACATACAACATGCAAACATGCATGCACACACACAAACATGCATGCATATACAAGCATATACCTCCTATGCACAACACACACACACACACATATGTATTCAATAACCTAATCTTCTTGAATAAATCATCCTAATTATACCACATTATCTCTTAGGCCATTCTATTAGTCAGGGTGCTCTAGAGAAATAGAACCAGTAGAATGAATATACACTACAAGGGGATGTATTGGATTGGCTCACATACTTGGGATGTGTAGTCCAATGATGGTCATGTGCATGCTGGAGAAGCTGAGAATCCAGTAGCTGTTTAATCGAGGAGGGTTGATGCCTCACCTTTCCCATGCTGGTGCTGAAGACCTGGTCCACAGTGGAAGGCTGAACAGGCTTGGTTCTGACGTTAGTAGAGGAAGCAACAAGGTTGATGGCCTCACCAGCAAGGAGCAAAGGCAAGCAAGCAGCACTGTTTTTTTTTTCTTCAGACCTCTATCTCTAGGCCACCTGCTAGAAGGGATACCTACTCTTGGGATAGCGTCCTCCCACCTCAGTAAACCTTCCTGAAATGCCTGCACAAACCTTCCTAGAGGTGTGCCTCATAGAAACTTCCAGATTCAATCAAATTGACAATCAAGATGAATGATCACAAGCCTCCTCTTGGACAAACTCAAAGAAGAACACAAAACAGACCTGGGTGAAGGCTGCTCTGACTGGCACTTTAGACATAATGTATTTTTTAACCATATTTTGTGAATTCCCAGACATTTTCTTGGACTGATGAAGGACACACAAATCCAAGCTGCTCGTCACAATTAGAGCACCTATGGGGGTTCTACAGAGTTGAGGAACCCCTTCTTCCACCTGGGTGCTTCCTTTCCAATGTCTCCCAACCCTTGGCTCTTTCTGATAATGAGGGAAGGGAGAGAGAGTGCTCTGCTGTTTCAATGCAGCACTGTCATTGCCATCTGCAGTGAGAAGAGCCTTCTTTCCAAAGCTCTAAGATGGCTCCTTGGCACTGGCCAATCAAAAAGCAGGAAAAGGAACTAGGTACTATCATTGGAGCTCATCTGACTTTATAAAAAGTAAATCTATGACTACTTCCTGAGTGGCTCTGCAGCAGACGCATTGTTCTAAATAGTATCATTTTGTATTGCTCTCATTTCCGGGTCTGTTTTTGTCCCTGACTTTACTTTGCCTTTTCTTTTCTTTCTTATGTCTAATATATGTCATTTTTGCTGCATTTAAGCCTCCTTAAATCCCTTCTGAAACAAGAAATAATATAAGATAAAACCAGATTTCCCCTTTGTTATGAGAAAAATTATTCTGCTTTTATATTGCACATAAGCACATAAAATGATAGACAGTCGGAAATAAACTATCTAGTTCCATGTTCCATCAGTCACCATGAGGCATTCATTGTATGCTTTTTAAGTAGGAGGGACAGTAAGGACTGCAAGTAAGTGTCACCATAGCACAAGGGTCCTAGTGGAATCCAGAGACACAGGACAAACACCAGTAAGAAAAAATATCAAGGAATGCTGAGGTTGGAGAGATGGCTCAATGGATAAAATGATTGCTGCTCAAGCATGAGGATCTGAGTTCCAATCTCCATAAAACCAGATTTGTCAACATGTATCTGTAATCCTGGCAGTGGGGAGGCAGAGGTAGGAGGATCCTTGAGGCTTAGTGATCACCTGGCTGAGCTGCATCAGGGAGCTTCAGGTTCAGTGACAAACCAGTCTCAAAAAGTGGAGAGCAGGGCTGGAGAGATGGCTTGGCAATTAAGGCACCTGCCTGCCAAGTCTAAGAACGCTGATTCCAATCTCCAGGTCCCACATTTAGCCAGATGCAAGGTGACACAAGGGCACAATGCCACACTTGCCCACAAGGGGGTGCATGCATCTGAAGTTTATTCACAGTGGCTGAGAGGTCACTGGCGCACCCATTCTCTCTCTCTATCTATCTCCCTAGCTCTCTCTCTCTATCTCTATCTCTATGTCTCTCTCAAAACAAGTGGAGAGCAATTGAGGAAAATACCTGATATCAATATCTGGCCTCCACACATGTGTCCACACACAGACATGTTCACACACACATAGTAAACATGTAGATACATCCATACTTATGTGTGTATGAATGAATGAAAATACAAGGTCACAGATAGAAGCAACCTTTGTGTACTGGGATAGTAATAGAAAGGCACATGAAGGTGGAAAGGTTTAAGGTGGCCTTTGGGGAATATAATAAATTCTAATGTATAGGGAATAGATAAAAGAACAAGACAAAGATAACATAAATCGTGAAGAAAGATAATTAGAGTCATGGGAGAAAGGCATAGCATGGGCTCCCATTATAATCACTTCGAGGGCTTGTTAAGCCTCAGTTTAATATCAACATTCTCCCACAGCAGACCACAGGTGGGACCCAAGAGGATGCTGTCCTACCATTTTAATCATTATTCTTCTGCTATCACTTAGAGACCCCCAATTTTAGCAACCTCAAGGTCCACCTGCAGAAACACACCTCCCCTAGCAAGGCTCCACTGAAGAAAGGCTCTACCAGTGGAGGATTGAGTATGAGCCCACTACTTCTACACACAAATGCATGTGCCACCGGCATGCATGCACGCATGCGCACACACACACACACACACACACACACACACACACACTAAAGAAAAAATGTCTTTGAGTAGAATTTGAGTAGCCAATGGCTGGAGACCTCATTCCAATTGGATGGAATGGCAAAAATCAGGCCAGGAGGACCATAGAATATTGTTGGGCAGATGTAAGCATCTGGTGGGACAGAGATCACATAGAGGATTCAAACCTGACAGGCTAAGAATGGGTCCTGACTCAAGTCTGAGTGGATGTCTGGCATTCTCCAACACACACACACACACACACACACACACACACACACACACACACACACACACACACACACACACAATTAGAATTGGGTGCTTGGTAAATACTAACTGATGGAAATGTGAAATAGTTTGAAATGCCTTGCATGAGACTCCTGTAAAGAAGAAACTGTTAATATTACCAATGGCTGAGGAACCATTGCATGGAGTCATGCAAAGGCACAATATGTGGTACACTTCACAAGCCTTGTAATTTCTTAGGTCAAACTCATTCTCCAATTAACGTGCAGTACTTCCCCAAATCCCCTGTGTTGGTTAAGACAGGAAAGAACTGGGTCAGCTTCCATGCTGGGTTCCCCAAGAAGCTGCACCAAGATGGAGGTACGCTCATGGAGCAGTGCCCTCATGCTCTGCACCTGTGGGCAGGGACAAAGCAGGGTCGAGCCGAGGATGAAGTCAGGTTCTGATGCAGCTGGGGAGACTAGGCAGCTGGTTCCCTGGCTGGAAATCGGGAAGACTCTTCAGAGTCACCACTCACCGAGACAGCCTAGTTAGCCTTTTCGCGTGTGTGTGTGTGTGTGTGTGTGTGTGTGTGTGTGTGTGTGTGTGTGTGTGGTATGGAGTCTACAGGAAAAGCTTCAGTGTTGTCTTTAAGAAACCCATCCACCTTGTCTTTTGAGACAGGGTCTTTCACTGGCCTGGACTTTTCCCAGTGGACTCGACTGGCCATTCAGCAAGCCCAAGGGCTCTACTTGCTTCCACCTCCCCATCACTAGAATTTCAGGTACATCAACCGTGTGTGTGTGTGTGTGTGTGTTTTATGTGTCTGAGAGAGTATGTGGGTTCATGTATGTCAGAATTCACAAGTGCCACAGTGAACATAAGGGGTACAAAGGATGACGTCGGGTATCAGTCCTCAACTTCCACCTCCCTTGAGGCAAGGTCTCACATTGTTTGCTGTTACCTTGCCATGAAACATGCTGTTAAATGTTGCTGTTCTTTTTCCATGCTAGCTAGCTGCCAAGATTCTGGCAAATTCCCCAGTCTCCGCCTCTACTCTCACCTACCAGAGTGGCTAGGATTACAAACACCTGTCACAGCATCCAGCTTTTTTTTGTTCAATTTTTTATTTTATGTATATATCACAACAGATTATATTATTTTACTCTCTTGCCCCAGCTCTGGTTACCCTGGGACCCTCCTTAGTGGGGTTATGGTATTCACTGTGGGGTCATGAAGGCCTCAGGCAATCCCTGTGGAGTAGCAGGGGCTATGCCTCAGGATATTCCTACCCACTCTGTGGCTCTTACAATCTTTCTGTGCCCTCTTCTTCAATGTCCCTGAGCCATGGCAGGCCTGTTGGCAGTCTTATGTAGTGTTGAGTTTTCTGTAGCCTCTGGATTTCTGCTTTGATAGGCTTTGATTGATCACCATGTCTGTCACCACCACCCTGGAGCTGTGGTTGTCAGGCTAGCAGTAAGAGCAGTATTGATGTTGCCAATTCCTCTGCAATTTTTCCTGGGCCCTAGCAGATGTGACAGGGGAGTATTCTCATGGTGGGAAGTATTTCATCTTCTTGTCTTATGAAATTATCTTGACTCTCTTCCATTTTCTCTTCTATCTGTAAAATAAAGCATATTCTCCAACTAAGAGTGAAAGCAGATTGAGTTAAAGAGTGTATACAAAGATATTTAAGAGGTTTTATTTGGGGAGTGGGGTGCAAGGCCTCTCTTCTTCTCCAGAAAGCAGTGGGGCTTCTTTCTGAAGTCTGATCATGGGATTCTGGCTTGGTTTATAGTAGTCGATATGAGTTCTCTCCCACTGAGCAGGCCTCATGTCCAATCAGAGAACAGTTTGTTACCTTCAGAGTCTGTGTGCCACTGTTGCACAAGTGTGTGTTTCTTGTCCAGCTGATTGATTTCACAGTCTGCAGGGTCCCCTGCTTATTCACGCTGTTGGTCCTCCAGAGGGTGCCATAGGGCTTTCCAGCACTATGAGAGCTGACCAGGAAGGAGCTAGTTTCACTTTCTTTTCCAGCATGATATTCCAATGTCCTGTGACTGCTGCCGGTGGTGTCTTCAACAATGTCTTACTTTTTACCTCTGGTAGGTCATTAAGAGTTTTGGCAAAGGCCTACATTGTTTGGGGGACCTCATGGGTCTTTCTGGCCAACATCTTGTTGTGAGGGGCAACCCAATTCTGAGCCTGGAATTTACCAGCCAAAGCACATGGATTTAAGGTTACACTTTTTCCCTCTTTTTTCCAGACTTTCAAAGACAACATGAATCAGTTCCATAGAAACACTCATTCTGGCTACCAGATATAGCAACCAACAAAGAGGTAGAAAAGACAGTCCAGACAGCACTCAGCTTTTTTACCTGAGTTCTGTGATTGTGAACGCAGGTATTCATGCTTGTAGGGCAAGCACTTTATCCACTGAATCATCTCTCCAGTTACACATCTGGATTTTTTAAATGAGTTCTAGGTATTGAACACAGGTCCTCGTGCTTGTAAGGTAATCATTTTACAGTTGAGCTGTCTTCAAAGTGTTGATTAGCCCTTTATATCTCTTTTGACAAATCAGTACATGCCCAGAAAATGGGACATTGCATGGAACCAAGTAATTTCCTTGAGCCAAAGGCATTTCTCAAAGATATGTGAGGGTTCCCTGTCAATGGTACCACCAGTGGGGGAGGGCATTCTCTAGAGTAAGTGGGGCAGTATACACCAGCACTCACTACAAGTATTATGTGTGTAAATGCACTGCATCTTAAATTACTGAGTCTGATCTCCATCACACCATCCAAAGTTCAGGGAGCACAGTGGAAGAGGTGGTGGAAAGAACGTAAAAGCCAAAGGACAGGAAGGAGTGCTTTAGAACACTTTTTTCCAAATACAAAATAGTCATTGGATTCATGACCATACAGCAGCTGTCATTGCCCCCACAAAGACCCAGCAACATGTTGTCATGGATGATAGAAAAGAACAAGAAGAAGAAAGAAGAAGAAGGAGGAGGAGGAGGAGAGGAATGGGAATGGGAAGGGGAAGAAGAAGAAGAAGACGATGACATAGCCAGGTGGCTCATGTTTTTGAATCCAGCACTCAGGAGGCTGAGGTAGATGGAGCACTGTGAATTTGAGGCCAACCTGGGCTACAGAGTGAGACCTTTACTAAAAAGAAAAGAAAAGAAAAGAAAAGAAAAGAAAAGAAAAGAGAAGAGAAGAGAAGAGAAGAGAAGAGAAGAGAAGAAAAGAAAAGAAAAGAAAAGAAAAGAAAAGAAAAGAAAAGAAAGGGAAGGGAAAGAAAAGAAGAGAAAAGAAAAGGAAGGGAAAGAAAGGAAAAAGAAAACAAAAAAGAAAAGAAAAGGTACTAAGAGAGCAATGGGTGACTGTGGTAGTTTGAATATATGGCCCCCAATATATTCAGTGTTTTATTAGTTTATAGTTTGCATCTGCAGCCACCTGGCTGGAGGCAATGTCACTGGGCAGATCTTAAGGTGTGATGGTGGGTTTGAGATTCATTATTAAGATATGCAAAGTGTGCCTAGAGGGAATTCCTGAAGTGTGCTGTGCTGTGTGGCTTGTGGCTTTTCTCTCTCTTGCCTGGTCCTGTGAAGGCAGGCCAGCTTCTCCTGACATTATGGAACTTCCCCTGGATCTGTAAGCTTCAATAAATAATATCCCTTCCTCCATAACTGTGCCTGGTCTGGAAGTTCATCTCAGCGAACTAGAAGCTGTCTGCTACAGTGACAGAGATTGCTCAATGATTAGAGGTGCTTGTTGGCAAAGCCTGCTGGCCTGGATTTTGACCCCCTAGTATCCACATAAAACTAGATGCAAAATGTAGTACCTGGGCCTGGAATTCATTTGCAGTGGCATGAGGCCCAGTGCACTCATTCTCTCTTTCTCTCTCTCTCTTTTTCTCTCTCTCTCCATCTCTTCCCTCTCTCAAATTAAATAAATAAATCTCAAATTAAATAAATAAATAAGACATCAAAATATAAGAGGGACTAGTTATAAAGAAGAGAGGACTCAGTGGAGGGGTATAGGGGAAGTGGGCAAAGGATGGTGGTGGGAGGAAGCTATGTAAACTTCTTAAAATTTTATTTATTTGTTTATTTATTCATTGATTTGCAAGCAGATAGAGTGAGCACTAGGGCCTCCTGCCACTGCAAACACAAACTCCAGATGCATGTGCCACCTTGTGCATCTGGCTTTATGCATGTACTGGGGAAGTGAACCTGGGCCTGCAGGCTTTGCAAGCAAGCAACTTTAACTGATAAGCCATCTCTCCAGGCCTAACTATGTAAAACTTTAGTAAAACTTTTTTAATAAAGATATTGGTGAGTTTGCCTGGCAAGGATAGAGGCAGACAGGCAAGTGACACTGGCTTGGAGAACAAAGGAAACAAGAACATCTGAAGCAGGGGGTCCCATTCAGCTGGAACCCATTTGGGTCAAGTAGAATAGGGGAGCCTAGATCATCAGTGAAGTGGGGTCCTAGAAAAGGCATGGGCAGAAAGCAAACAGAAAAGACCACATTATCCAATCCTCACACATAATAACAACCTAGTTGAAGACTGTCATCAAGGTGGCATGTCTCTGATGTATCTATTGTGCTCAGTCTGTTTTTCATAAACAAACGTGAAGCCCATGACAGCTCAGCACTATTCATAGTACCCATCTGTTAGGCGAAGCAAAGGAGATTATAGGAAGATCCCTGTCACAGTCATAGAGCCTAGGAATGACAGGCCCACACCTAGGTCTGTGTGTCTGTGCTGCAGGGACTGGGTCTTTTCATGTAGCACTGTTTCAGAAAGAAGTCTTAGGGCTCAGCATGGGGTCCAAAGAAAAGGCCCAACCCCCATGCCTGCTTCAGCCAAGCTGATCCTGCCTGCATATGCTCTATACAAAAGAATCTTCAGTGAAGATTGGGGGTGATAAAGATGTGCTTACAGACACCACGCTGCCTTTCCTATATCTGTATTTCTCATCTGTGTAAACTATATGTTTTACATATCACTATAGTGAAGGGTGTGCTACATAAGCATGAGGACCTGAGTTCAATCCCCAGAACCCATGGGAAAAGTCAGGTGTGGTGCTGCATGATTGCAGTTTCAGCGTGAGGGAGCCAGGACAGGAGGATCCCTGGTGTTCACTAGCCAGCCAGTCGAACGGAATCAGTGAGCACTAGTTTCCACAAGAGATCCTGTCTCTATGTATAAAGTGGAGACAACTGACGAAAACACCTGATATCAACCTCTGGCCTCTGCATGCACCCACATACATATGACCCCCTGCATATGTGAACACATGTTCACACTTGCACATGCAACTCACATATGCACACAAAAAAGAAAAAGTCAGAACTATCTCATAGGCTTGTGTTGAAATTAATTCATGTGAAGTGCTTATACCATCCCACAAATGATAAGCACTATAAAGATTGTTAGGTACTAAAATTGTTTTCTTCAAATTAGTGCTGGCCCAAAGGCTACCTCTGAGTTATTCTACATCCACTTACCTAAAATAATAATCAGTGAAGATATACAAAAATGTTATCATCCAAGTTTATTAAAGTCAAATGTTGGGATGCAGAAATGGCTTAGCGGTTAAGGCGCATGCCTGCGAAGCCTAAGGACCCCGGTTCAAGTCTCCAGGTCCCATGTAAGCCAGATGCACATCATGGCACATGTGTCTAGAGTTCGTTTACAGTGGCTAGAGGCTCTGGCGTGCCCATTCTCTCCCTCTCCCTCTCTCTGTCTCAAATAAATAAATTTGGTTTTAAAAAGTCAAATGTTAGTTCTCTCATTCATTAAATTAATATTCATCAATTCACTCAAGTTTTACTGATAGGCTCTAGGTGTGCTAGGCAAACTTCTAAGTGTTTGCAATAGAGAAATGAATGAAAACAGCAAAGTTCCTTATCTCATAGACGACCTAACTGGAGGAGGTAAGCAGTAAACACATCAACACAGATTAGCATGAAAAAAAGTGAATGAGTAGAGAGAGGAATAGTATGTTTCTGCATAGAGAAATTCCAGAAGGTCTTTCTTGCACTGAGATAGTTTTGAATGTAGTTAAAGAGGGAACTAACTATAAATGAAGTGTGCAAGAAGGATGTTCGGGGGGGTCGGAGGAACAGGTAGGGACAGATCACTGCAGGGTCTCGGGATTTTAGCAGAGTCAAAGAATATAGATGAAATCTGGGGTATCGCCAAAGGACAGAAAATACAGAGCTTTTTTTAGAATTTGGCAAGACATTTGATTTCTTCCAAAATGTGATGGGAAGCAACTAGAGGGATCTAAGCAACTGCACGACACTGGGGAAGGATGGAAAGGCAAAGCTATGTGGACATGGACAGGGAAAGGAAGCCTGTGATGCTTTGAGTATGCAGTGACCCCATAGGCTCACATGTTCGAACACGTAATCCCCAGCTGGTGGCGCTGTTATGGAACATTTAGGAGGTGGAGCCTTCTTGGAAGAAGTGTGCCACTCAGGGGTGGATGCATCTTGAGGTGTTTCAGCCAGACCCTACTGCTCTTCTCTGCCTCGTGTCCTGTGTGCCAGGGTGCTCTTGTGGTGCTGGCTTCCTACTCCTGCTCCGCTTTCCCTGCCGTGACAGACTCCACCTTCTGGAACCATAATCTAAACTAAATCCTTTCCTTCCATAACTTGTTTCTGCTTGAGAATTTTGTCCCAGCAACAAGAAAGTAACTCATCCTAGATTCTGGATAAAGCCCCTCATGTGAGAATCAAGAATTGTAGCAAAATTAGCAATACATACTGTGAAGTCTTCTGACAGACAGACAATATTAGTTTTATGTGAAAAAACGTTAAAACAGCAGTGACTCATGCTTAAGGCTTAAACAAATATTACCTTCCAGTTGGGCCTTATTCCTTTCCCAGAAGTTTTATGGAAATATTACCAACAAGACTAAGTCGTTTACAGTGGAAAGGCCTTAACTTCCCTTGCAACTCTAATGACCAAGAGTTTTACCATCTCATTTGTAATCCCTTCCAATGAATAGGAACCACCCTAAGATCTCATCTAGGCTGCTTAGCAACCCGGGGAGGTGTGACTTCAGAAGCCACCAAAACCAATCTATGTTATAAACATACTTAATCTACTATAAACATACTTAATCTCGGGACTCCTTTGAGAAGTCTACACTCACAATCTTTATGCCCAAAAGCCTCACCTTCTCTTAACTCTTATCCTTGAACTCCATAGTCATATCTCTTAATAAACTCCACCTCTGCTCCATACTAGCTCATCCTGAGATTCTTTTGTGCAGCAAAGTCAAGGATCTATCTGAGTAGAGCTTGACCTGAGTGGAGTTCTCTGAAAAGAATTCCTAAGGCCACTGGCAGCAACACAGAGCTATGTCTCACCCCTGCTGACACTGATAACATAATCAGGCTGATCCCTTGAAAGATGACACAGGAGCCTTGAAGAGAGTAGAATAATCCAGGTGGTACATGGTGACAGGGAAACAATAAAGCTAGTCTTTCAGCTGTCCAGATGAAGTGGGCCAAGTGATCAAGTTGGGAATAAGAAATGGTACTAGGTGACCAGACAGATGGATCAGTGGTTAAAGTTGCTTGCTTGCAAAGGCTGATGACCTGGTTCAATTCCCCAGTGCCAATATAAAGCCAGAAGCACAAAGTGGTGCATGCATCTGGAGTTCATTTACAGTAGTAAGTGGCCCTAGTGTGCCCATACTCACTATCTCTCTCTCTCTCTCTCTCTTTCTTTCTTTCTCTCTCAGTCTCTAATAAATAAATACTATTTTTGAAAGACATAGTACTAGGGGTTAGGAAGCTAGCTCAGTCATTAAAATGTTTGCCTTGCAGCCAGGTATAGTGGCTTGTACCTACAATCCTAGAACTACAGAGGCTAAGGTAGGAGGATACATCCAGCATGAGTTCAAGGCCAACCTGAGTCTACAACATGAGTTACATGTCAACCAAAGCTAAAGTGAGACTGTGCCTCAAGAACAAAAACCAAAGAAAGAAATGTTTACCTTGCAAGCATGAAGGGCCTGAGTCTCTCCCCAAGAACCCATATGAGTTTTAAAAGGGTTAAGTGTGGTGGAGCATGCTCATTATTCCAATATGGGGGAGACCAAACCTAGGCCTTGCTGACCAGCCAGACTAGCCTACTTGATGATTTCCAGGTCAGCAAGAGATCCTGTATCAATAAAGATTGATAGTGCCTGAGGAACAAACAATGACACCCAAAGCTGTCCTCTGGCCTCTACCTGTATGCTTACACATGTACAAATACGTACACACAAATACACACACATAAATGAGCATACATGATGCAGTGCTAGACAAATCAGTGAGGAAGAGCCATTGGGACCTAAAGATGAACTTGAATGTGAGAGAAATGGAAAGGAGATTAAGTTAGTAGAGGTTTGGGAGAGTCTTTACTTTACAGATGGGGAGGGATGCATTCACCATAGGAGTAAGAAAAATAAGAGAAAAAGTGACAAATTGAACTTCAGGACTCTCTCACCTCTGAAGGTAAAGAAAAGCAAGAGGGTCAGGAGTAAGGGTGTGAGAACAGAGAAGTGGAGGTGTGAGAATGGAAAAGTATGAGTGTGAGAATGGAGAAGTGGAGGTGTGAGAATGGAAAAGTATGAGTGTGAGAATGGAGAAGTGGAGGTGTGAGAATGGAAAAGTATGAGTGTGAGAATGGAGAAGTGGAGGTGTGAGAATGGAAAAGTATGAGTGTGAGAATGGGAAAGTGGAGGTGTGAGAATGGAAAAGTATGAGTGTGAGAATGAGAGTGGAGGTGTGAGAATGTATGGGTGTGAGAATGGAAAAGTGTAAGATTGAAAAATAGTGTGAGAATGGAGAAGATGAGTGTGAGAATGGAGTGTGGATTGGAAAAGTATGGGTGTGAGAATGGAGAAGTGGAGGTGTGGGAATGGAAAAGTATGGGTGTGAGAATGGAGAAGTGGAGGTGTGGGAATGGAAAAGTATGGGTGTGAGAATGGAAAAGTATGAGTGTGAGAATGGAGAAGTGGAGGTGAGAATGGAGATGTTGAGGGGTGAGAACAGAGAAGTGGTGGGGTGAGAACAGAGAAGTGGAGGTGAGAATGGAGAAATGGAGGTATGAGAATGCAGATGTCCATGGAATGGACAGAGCTCTAGAGAAAAGGGGAAGAAACTGCTTTAAGAAGAAAATTGTGGGGGCTGGAGAGATGGTTTACTGGTTAAGGCATTTGCCTGCAAAGCCAAAGGGACCTGGTTCAATTCCCCAGGACCCATGTAAAATAGATGCATAAGGGGTCGCATGTACCTGGAATTTGTTTGCGGTGGCTGGAGGCCCTAGCACTCTCTCTCTCTCTCTCTCTCTCTCTCTCTCTTAAATAAATAAATAAATAAAATAAAAAGACAGAAATTGTGAATTACTATTTCAAATGCCTCTACAAAGCTGGGTAGATAAGAGAAGGAAAAAAATATTGACCAAAGAAATATGTGACCATCGGTGACCTTGACAAAAGCATTCTAGTGGAATCTCAGGGACAAAAGCCTGCTGTGAGTTATTTAATAGAAAAGGAGGAGCTGAAGGGGTGTTAGGAACACTTGACAAAGCTTTGTTGCGAAGCAAAACAGGATGAAAGCTGGAAGAGGTTGAAAATAACAGAGTGAGGCTAGGACAATGGCTCAGTGGATAAAGCATTTCCAAGGCAAGCATGAGGACCAGAGTTTAGATCTCCAGGACCCACATAAATGGTGGGCAGGCATGGTGGCACATGCCTATAATTCCAGCTCACAGGGTTCAAGGGAGAAATACTGTCTCTGTAAATAAAGTGGAAAATGATGAAGAAAGACACTTGAGGCCAAGCTCTGGCCTCCACACATGGATGTGCACGCACATCTGAACACATGGACTTGGGAATGGTGCAAGTAAAATGCAAGAACACCAGAGGGTCTATCTGCAAGAGGGAGAAGCCCAGCACAGCACACAGGTACAACGGACAGCAACCTTGAGGCAGGGGACCTTTTCTAGCAGATTGTCTTTTCTCCTGGGGAAAGAGCCCCACACATCAGGGGAGTTTGTAAATCATGCAGCTAGTTAATGGTCACTCAATTATCCATGAACTTAGACCATCATATCGGCCCCATCTTAGAAAAATCCATTCCTCTGCCTGTACCCTATCCACACAGATTCATGGTTTTTGTGCCTTTTTTTCTTCTTTTTTTAATGATCCTGAGTTTCTGTTGGAGTTTTTTTTGGTCCTCTGTCAGGCACTAATGTAATAAGGAGTTTGGAATTGTTCCCTGACTTCCCATTTACTGAGATTTTAAAATCCCCCACTGATAATTTGAGAGGAGGAAGTACATAAATTTATAAAACAGACACCTGACACTTTTTCATAATGGAGCCAAAGACCCCTGTACTTCGAGCTGCAGAGCCCAGTACTATGTCCTGCAGACTACGGTGTTTGCAGATATCTATTGAATAAATTAGTGATGCATTTATGTTGCAAGTTGTTAGAACTTAGGTAAGTGAGCCAAGTTAGAGTTCAAGTCTGACATTCATCTATGGGAAGTCGGCATACCTGAGGGCTGATACCATTCACATTTGTTTGTAGGCTGGCCACTGAAAAAACATTTGCAGTCACCCATAACCTCACAGTAATTTCAAATTACTTAAGCCCAATGATTGGTTCCCACCCTAGCAGTAGGGTTTAACTGCTATAGTACCAATAGAAACAACTTATTTAACAATAGGACAGTTAAATTGCAGTATCATAAAGACTAGGAGTCAGAAGTCTATGGCGTGAAAATTCTATGTGTCACCTGGGGGACTTCTGCTTGGCACCAAAGACATCAAATGGATGGGAAAATTATCTGATGTCTTCCAAAATCTGTCCCACATACAAGTTCCTAAGCCATTCTTGACCTCTGGTAATTGCCTACACACCCCTGCTATCATTTTAATTTGTTGTCAAGCTGTGAATTCTTTACCAGCCTTTCTCTGATATAGAAACCATCATACCTGAAGACACCAGGAAGAACTGTTGCTGTCTTCCCTGTACACAGTGGTATGGTGGTGCCCAGAGTAAGGAAGGTACATTTGCTGTGGATAAGGGGTGTAGCTGAAAACTTATCACAACATTGGTGTGTGTGTGTGTGTGTGTGTGTGTGTGTGTGTTACTGGGGATTGAACCTAGGTCCTCATGCTTCTAATAAGGCACTCCACCACCACGCTACATCTCTAGCCCTCACAGCATTGCATTTAAATGTTAAACTCCAAATGAAAATATTGCATGGGTGTAGAAATAGGTCAGCGTGGTGGTTTGAATGAAATTTCCATCATAGGCTCGTGTGTTTTGAACACTTGGTCCCCAGCAGGGGCCAATTTGAGAAAGCTGTGAGCCCTTTGGGACGTGCAGCCTGGTTGGAAGAGGTGTGTCACTGGCAGACCCTGGGGTTTATTAGTCCAGTCCACTGGACATTCGAGCGGGCTCACTCTTGCTGCCCCTGCCCTGCTGCTCATATATGAAGATGGGAGCCCCTAGCCTGCTCTGTCACGCTTTCTCCACCATGATGACGCTTCCCCTTGAAACTGTAGGCATGATGTGGACTCTTTCTTCCCATGGGCTACTTCTGGTCAGGGGTTTTATCCCAACAATGAGAAGGTAACTATTACACTAAGGAAATTACTTGCCCCGTAAGCATGAGGACCTGAATCTGATCCACAGAACCCACATGAAAAATGCCATGCCCGATAATCCCAGCACTGGGGAGGTAGAGAAAAGTGGATCTCTGGTGCTTTCTGACCATTCTGTCTAGCCTAGTTGATGAGCTGCAGGACTGTGACAGACGCTATGTGTGTGTGTGAGAGAGAGAGAAATCATTCCTGAGGAGCGACAGCTGAGTTTGTCCTCTGGCCTCTACATGCACTTCCACATACACACACACACACACACACAGCACATCCATACACAAACACACACACACAGCACATCTGCGCACACACACACATGCATGCACATGTATCTGCACACACATGAACATGCACATACAAAAATAATAAAATAAAAAGTGAAAAAGAAAAGAAAACAGTTGTAGAGTATTTAACGCATCTGTTAAGGAAAAGCTGGAAGAGTCATCCAGAGCTCTTATCTCTAAGAGAGAAGGTAGTGTACTGGGAAAACCATTGAGAGAAACCAATGGAATGCTGGAAGGGTCCTACAATATCAAACTCCAAATGGCTTGTACTAGGCACAGCTTTGGAGCCACACAAAAGTGTAATCATAGCTCCCACCTGTACTTGCTATGTGACCTTATGCCAATCATATAATCTCTCTGAACCTCAGATTCCTTTACTGTAAAAGAGTACCTACCCTCCAGGTATTCTGGGACAACCGCATGGTAAAGGGCAAAAGGAAATGAGTCCAGTGCTGCCCCCTTCTGGAAACTGTATAACCAAGGCCCCTGTGCTCCCCTTTCACCTCAGGACAGGAGATGAACAAAAGATATCAGCTACCCCTCCTCAGGCACTGAGGGCTGGGAGGGAGCACAGTGGCCTTCAATCATCTACTGTCACACATCCATGGCTGGCATTCAGGCAGTGGGCTTACAGTAGATGGATTTTTCTAGCATTCCTTTCTCAACCTCTTCCATTCTTGGTCTGACATTTCAGTCTAACAGAGAAAGCTAATAGAAATAGCTGATTGCAATGTACAAAAAAGTTGGTGAAAGTCATTTTTTATGTACAACTGCTGCAGAGCAAAAAAAGAAAAAGAAAAAAAAAAGAAATATTTTAGACACATCTGCCCACTAAAGGACTGAGTGATGTCAGGACATCTGTTGCCCTGGGAATAAGGACCAGTTTAAAATGGAGAGAAGCTGAACAGTGCAAGTGATGTGCAACATTTGTATCTGGTAAAAAAAAAAAACAAATTCAAATCTGACTGTTTGCATTGTCAACCCTTAGGGCAGGAATGGTGTCGTTTTGAATCTGTACAGCCCCAGGATGCTGCTGCTGCTCCATGCACATGAAACAAAGCAGCCACATTTGTGGTTTTTATTCATTTTCTCAAAACTCTTGAGTCTGATCTATCCATTTAGGATTCTTCCTAAGAACTGCTTAGAAAATCATTTCAAAGATACATTTCTCTTTCTTTTTTTTTCCAATGTGAATGTGCATGTGGTGTTCGTGTGTGTGTGTGTGTGTGTGTGTGTGTGTGTGTGTGTGTGCATGTTCATGTGTGTGGGCACATGCATACAGATGCATGTGCATATGTGTCCATGTGGAAGCCAGTAGTTGTGTAGGAGACCTTCCTCAGTCTCTGACCACCTTAGTTTTTGAGACAGAGTCTCTCACTAAACCTGGAGCTCGCTGATTAAACTAGAATCACAGGACAGCCCTGGGGATCCTGATGCATCACCCTCCCCAGCACCAAAATTACAGACATCGGAATCACGCCCAGGTTTTACATGGATTCTAAACTCGAGTCTTGAAGTCTGCACAGCAAGCAGTTTACTCATGAGCCATCTCCTCATGAGTCCCCATTCTCTCTTCCTCCATCCTTCCCTCTCTTCCTTTCTTAACTGAGACAAGTTTCCAGCACTCCAGCCCTTCTTTCTCTGCCTAGGATTCTGTTGTCCTTGGGTGATCTTCCAGAGATTACATCCACAACCCAAAATTATGCATATCCTTCATCTGCATTAAAATCCCTGAAATTAATTTGTTATGAATATAATTAACTAATATACAATAGTCAATTTATATATCATATGTAACCACAGCCAGACTACTGAGTGTTCAAATCCAAGTTCTGTGTTTTCTTAGCTACTTGTACAACCTTAGGCAAGATTTCTAATACATCATGGCTCATTTGTTTAGGAATAAAGTTGAGATATTATTATCTACATGACAGGGAGAAAAATGAGTGAATTTGTGTACTTGGGGGAGTGTTTGGGACAGAGTAAGCACTGGAAAGCCACTGGGTATTTTCCATAAGTTGAAAGCGGCTGGCTGATGTTTGATGTAAATGTAGATGGCCCTTCTCTAACAGAAAGCATTTAGTTGCTCAATCAGTCCGGAAAACTGAGACCTACAATTCCTGTTTGACTTCCTTATCAGACAAGAAAAAATATCTCATCAAAACAATTACTGTCTAACAAAAACCCAATGATAGTTGTCAACGCTAACATAGAAACTGTCCATTCAGAAGCCTGCCTCACTCTGGCTTAAAGGGACAGCTATGTTTATTAGGAGAAAAAGGAACAGGGATGTTTATGAAGTCACTTTTTTTGGAAAAAATATGGTGAAGTGCTCAGAACATTGTGTGGGTTCAGTGTGGGGGGAGGAGTAATGGAAACACTGCCTTCCTGACCCAATTTTCATCTAGTCCTTAGCCAAACCATACTCAGTTGCCCACTGCCCCCAAGGACACTTTGTGTGTCCTGACTGCTCTTCTGTGATACTCCACCTGCACAAAATGGACCAGTGGCTCCCCAAATCTTGTCCTTGCAATAAATTCTATTCAATTTGACCAGACAAACTTCTCTCTAAAATGTTCCATGATCCCTGAGCAAATGTGGTAGCTCTCTTCCGTACTCACTTGTCACTTGACTTGCTTAATGCTCATCCACATCCATCTTAAATTGATGCAGCACTGAGACTTGAAGGCAGCAGGGGCTGACCCTGATGTTCTTCTGTAGCCTCATCCATGAATCATGTGTCATAAAAGAGCAGTAACTGAGTCCTAACTGTATGTGTGTGTGCATGTGGAAGCCAGAGGACAACATCTGGTGTCAGTCTCAGGAACACTGTGAACATTTTCTGGAGATATGGGCTCTCATTGGTCTGAAACTCACCCATTAGTCTAGACTAACTATCCCAGTGAACCCAGAGATCCTCCTGTCTCCCCCTCTCCATTACTGGGATTACAAAAGCACAAAACTACATTGCATTTTTGTTTTTTTTTAAATATGGGTTCTGGTGACTGAAGTGTTTGCAAGGAAAACGTCTGACTGCCAGCTATCTCTCCTGCTCTAATAATTTAATTTAAATATTAGTAAAAGAAGCTTTAAAGAATATCCAAATACATAAAACATAGACTACCCCTGTATTGATCAACTTCTCATTGATGGGACAAAACACCTGAAAAGAAATCAGTTTAAGGGAGAAAGGGATTATTTCAGTTTACAGTTCCAGGTCACAGTCTGTCACAGCAGAGAAGGACAGCAGCAGGGGCGTGATGCAGACATGCTCACAATCCGTCCACAGTGAGGAAACCGAGCGGAGTAGTGAATGCTACTGGTGCTAATCCCGTCTGTTTGTTTGTTTGTTTGTTTGTTTGTTTTGTGGGGGTTTTGTTCTTTGATTTTTTTAATTTTTTATTTTTATTTATTTATTTATTTTGGTTTTCTGCGGTAGGGTCTCACTCTAGTCCAGGCTGACCTGGAATTCACTATGTAGTCTCAGGGTGGCCTTGAACTCACAACGATCCTCCTACCTCTGCCTCCCAAGTGCTGGGATTAAAGTTGTGCTCCACCATGCCTGGCTCAGCTCTTTCCTTTTGATGGAGTCCAGAACACCACTCCATGGAATGGTACGACACACAGTTAAGGTGAATCTTCCCACCTGAACCTAATCAAGATAATCCTTCACAGATGATTCTAGGTCCTGTCAAGTTGACGATCTCCATTATAAACCATCTCAACACCTTCATAATTTCCTGATGTTTACCTTATAAGGAGATGCCCCAAATTATCCAATCACTGTATAAACTAACTAAAAGAAAAAAAATGTCAAAGAAAAATATTGTAAAATCAGAGTCTAGGAAAACCACTAAGTTTACTTAGCCTGTTTCTAACATAGAAACCCTTAGAAAACAAGATACAAGTTAGACACTTTTTATTTCCTCCATTATTTCCCTAATAAAAGGATCTCCTCACCTGACTGCAAATCCCTGCACACAGAAGACAGACGTCACACCCACAGTTCTAGCTGGCTCAGCTTAGTCAATGGCAGAAAAATGAAGAATGTAAACCACTTCTCTAAGTTACCAATCTAGGAATATTGAGACAAATTTTAAGAAATAAGTCCTGGGGAGCTGGGGAGATATAGCTCAGTTGCAAAAGTACTTGTTATGCAAATATGAGGTACTGAGTTTGATCCCCAGAACACATGCAAAAGACTGGGCATGGTGGAACCGGCCTATAACCTTAGATGTGGTGTTTCGGGAGTTTGGAATGCCAGTCCTATGAAGGCAGAGACAGGAGACTCCACAGGACTTACTGGCCAGTCAGCCTAGCCTAACTGGTGAGCTCCAAATCAATGAGAATGCCTATACCAAAAAGGGGAGGGAGCCGGGCGTGGTGGCACACACCTTTAATCCTAGCACTCGGGAGGCAGAGGAAGGAGGATCGCCAAGAGTTCGAGGCCACCCTGAGACTACATAGTTAATTCCAGGTCAGCCTGGACCAAAGTGAGACCCTACCTCGAAAAACCAAAAAAAGAAAAAAAAAGGGGGAGGGGGCAGATCATACTACTGAGGAACAACACTTGTCCTCTTGCCCCCACACACATGTTCATACACATATGAATCTTCATACCCATACCCACATTTTAAAAGTTCTGTTTTAAGCCGGGTGTGGTGGCATACGCCTTTAATCCCAGCACTCGGGAGGCAGAGGTAGGAGGATCTTCATGAGTTCGAGGCCACCCTGAGACTACATAGTGAATTTCAGGTCAGCCTCGACCAGAGTGAGACCCTACTTCGAAAAATAAAAAAATAAAAAAAAAAAAAAAAAAGTTCTGTTTTACTTCAGCCAATACCTACATGTCACCATCCTTGTACAACCAGATTTCTTTGCCTCAAATAATAGAATAATGTATATTAGTTAATTATGAAAAGAAATCAGACTAAATTACTATGCTAACATTAGAAAAAAATTGTGTGTGTGTGTGTGTGTGTGTGTGTCTATGTCTGTGTGTGGGTCTGTGTCTGTGTGTGTCCAAGAATTACTCAAAATCCATTCTGGCAGCCGTTATCGAGATTCTGAGTAGGGTTGAGGAGCATGTCTCAACAGTGCCACCTATAGATGAATTAAGAAATGAATTGCCATTTAAAGGTGAAGTAAGCTGGCATTTTCAGTTTGTAAACCAGCATTCCTTCTGTAGCACCATTATTTAACATGTTCATCATTTATTTGCCCTTATTTAATGCTTTATTTTTATTTCTGACACTGATGTTTAAAATATCTAAGATTTTCAAAGACACATATCGCATTTATATTTGAGACAAACTCATTTCCATATTTAAAGCAAATAGAAAATTGATCACTATTTGTCCATTTTAAAACAGGAAAAATGCAATTTCTGATCAAAATTAACCTTAAGATGAATAAAGTAAAGAAAACTGGGGATGGGAATGAATCAAACCACTGTGAGGTACTAGTATAAACAGAAGATGCCTGACAGGTGTCCTCTTCCAAGCCCACACTTTCAGTAAGGATAAAGCAAGGTGAATGAAAGTGAGAACAGATCTCGGCCTCTCTGAATGAATGTGAGGATGGGATCTCAGATCTCTGAATGAATTTGATGAAGAGATCTCAGATCTCTCAATGAACGTGAGAATGGGATCTCAGATCTCTGAATGAACATGAGGATGGGATCTCAGATCTCTGAATGAATGTCAGGACGGGATCTCAGATCACTGAGTGAATGTGAGGACTGGATCTCAGATCGCTGAATGAATGTGAGGACGGGGTCTCAGATCTCTGAATGAATTTGATGAAGAGATCTCAGATTTCTCAATGAACGTGAGAATGGGATCTCAGATCTCTGAATGAACATGAGGATGGGATCTCAGATCTCTGAATGAAAATGAGGACGGGATCTCAGATCGCTGAATGAACGTGAGGATGGGATCTCAGATCGCTGAATGAATGTGATGAAGAGCTCTCAGATCTCTGAATGAATGTGAGAATGGGATCTCAGATCTCTGAGTGAATGTGAGGATGGGATCTCAAATCTCTGAATGAATGCGAGAATGGGATCTCAGATCTCTGAGTGAATGTGATGAAGAGATCTCAAATCTCTGAATGAATGTGAGAATGGTTCTCAGATCTCTGAATGAATGTGAGGATGGGATCTCAGATCTCTGAATGAACATGATGAAGAGATCTCAGATCTCTGAATGAATGTGAGGATGGGATCTCAGATCTCTGAATGAAGGTGAGGACAGGATCTCAGATCTCTGAATGAAGGTGAAGACAGGATCTCAGATCTCTGAATGAATGTGATGAAGGGATCTCAGATCTCTGAATAAATGTGAGGACAGATCTCAGATCCCTGAATGAATGTGAGGATGGGATCTCAGATCACTGAATGAACATGAGGATGGGATCTCAGATCACTGAATGAACGTGAGGACGGGATCTCAGATCTCTGAATGAACGTGATGATAAGTTCTCAGCTTCTCTGAATGAATGTGAGGATGGGATCTCAGCCTTTCTAAAGGAAAGTGAATATGAGGATTTCAGCTTCTCTAAATTAATGTCATGATGTTCCTCCTTTATGTTCAGAGCTACTTAGCAACCTATAGCACATTACATTCACCTCCCATGTCATACCGAAGCCCCTTGACAAGCAGGATTATAGTTCTGCTGGTAAATTGTACCTACACAATAGTACAACTAGGTGAAAATGGGAATGATTCAAATAAAACCACCAATGAAATAACACAAGGCTGTGGTTCTTACATCATTTTCCCTGCTAACTGATTGAAATAAGCTTTGCTTTTAGACATATACACAAATACTCTATAGTCATTAAAAATGAGCAAATCAAACTAAGAAAACTACACCTATTAAGTAACAAACCCAACTGAAAAGCAACAAAGAGGAGCATGTAAAAGTTTTCTGAGATAAACACAGTGAATTTTAGTCAATGCAATTTCTGCTGGACTAAGAAACATTAACAATAGTAACAACAACAGTGCTATAAGGTAGTAGAGAGAAAAATTAATGAGAAATGTGAAGGCTTGGATCTTGGACCTTTTTCACTGGTTGCTTCCTGTATGGCCTTGGAGAAAGTAAATATCTTTGAACACATCTCTCAATTTTTATTTTCCTTTTACCTATAAAGTAAGATTGACAGCTGACACAAAAGAATGACTGACAGAGAGAGAGAAAATGGGCATACTAAAGTCTGTAGCTACTGCAAATGAACTCCAGATGCATGTGTCACTTTGTGCCTCTGGCTTTACATGGGTACTGGGAAATTGAACTAGGGTTAGGCTTTGCAGGCAAGCCCTTTAACTGATGAGCCATCTCTCTATCCCAACACTCTTAACTATATAGGGGACAGCAGTCTTTTTACATCAATTTCTACTCACATTTTGATCCTCTCCATGAACACCACCACAATTATAAATTCTGGTGTGAGCCTATTTCCACAGTCCTTGTTTGCTACTCAATGGAGTATGACTGCTAAAGATTTAAGACCTAATTTCCTTTTTGAGAGATAGACTAGGTAAAACTTATGATGCTAAACATTTTTGGTGACTTGAGCTAGAATTTGAACAGAAATAGACACAATGGTTTGTTCAGTTGACTGTCATAGCAGATTCATGTAAGTCATATTTATTTACCTTCCCTTCTGATTACTAAAGAAATAGAAACATTCATGTGTAGAAGATTTGAAAAGTTTTGAAAAATATGAACAAATTTATCATTGCTCAACTGACAATACTACACTGGAGAGAGAGAGAGAGAGAGGGAGAAAAGAAGAAGAAAAAAGAAGAAAAAGAAGAAGAGGATGAGGATGGTGAGAAGGAGGAGGAATATCCACTGAAGTCTGAGGAGGAGAAAGGAAGGGAGATATATAGGATATAATTTTATTTTTATGATGTTTGAAGGACTTTTGAAAGTATTATAAATATCTTTAAAGAGCTGGTTTTTGGTTAAGTGATTCTATTATTATTTTATATTGTATTTCAGTATAGTTATACTACACTTTTATGGCCATAAAAAAATAAGTGGTTTGAAATGTTCAAATAAGACCTTTAATCATACAGACTATATTTGTTTCAAAATAAAAAGAGGTAAAGGATTCCAAATAATCAAGTTTGATTTTGTTTCTTCATCTCAGTAACACAAACACAAGCTTCATCACATTAAACATAAAATACAGGGAATGTATTCTTTTACATTAAAAGTTCTAATGGAAGTGAGAATGCACCTGCTATCAAAATCTACATCAATACCATGAATCTCATGCTGGTACTTAAGGTGAAGGTCATCAAGGACATCAATGGTAAGGGCTATCTGTTTTAACTTTATCTTTCACTGTTATAACCTCCACTCCACAAAGGAAGCCATGTCATATTTGAGCATCAATCCCCACAGGATTCCGAGGGGAGCCGGACAGTGAGTGCACATCCAGTCATAAGCCCAGGCCAGCTTCAACCAATGTGATCCTCACATTGTAAAGAGTCTTCTAAGCTGTCTTCCCGCATTGTTCTCCAAAGACACTCCTACTCTGCATCCTCTTTGGTCCCTGGGATGTGGCTTCTGAAGTCCCTATTGAACTTTGTCATTTATATGTCTGCAGACTATGGCTCTGGTCTCTACCCATTTGCTATTGCTTAGATCTCAAATAGCCACTGAAGTCTGATGCACCCAAGATTTTGTTCCCAGCACTAGCAGAAGGGAGTTAGGTTAGTGTGTGTGCATGTGTGTGTGTATGTGTGTACCCTTGAAGGGATATGGCCCCATCCCTGACCATTTCTTTATGCCCTTGGCTTCCTGGATGTCATGAAATGAGCCTGTTTGCTCTGTGCATTAGTAATATATTCGTTGCTGTGGACAAACACCTGACAAGAAGCATCTTAAAGAAAGGAAAGGGTTTATTTCAGCTCACATTTCAAAGGGATGTATTCCATTAAGGCTGAGTAGGCACAGCAGGCTGGTTTGTCACATTTCTACCAGAGGCAGGAAGAAGAGAAAGAACAGGAAGTGGAGTCTGGCTGTAAACCTCAATTCCAACAATTCTCCACCTCCTAAAAGTTCCATAACAGTCCCCTCAGTTGGAGACCAAGGATTTGAACATGTTATCCTATGCAGGACATCTCACATTCAATCCACAATAGTCCACCACACACTTCCCACTGTGATGCTGTTAAAGCAACCTGTGGGCTGAAACCCTGAGCCACAGATAGCTGTCCTAATGGTTATGTGGGGTGTTTTGTTAAAGTAACACAAAACTAACACATCATCCTCTCTGTGTTTCTAAGAAACACCTTGCACTTGAGAAAATTTGACAATGAAATTAGTGAAAAAAGGAAGATTGAGAATTTCATGAATAAATTATGGGCATAAAAATAAAATAGGGCTGGAGAAATGATTTAGCACCTTCCTTCTAAGCAAAGATGAGGGCTAAATGGGTGGGGGGGGGGCTGGGACCACTCAAGTTTGGATCTGTAATCCCAGTCCTGGGGCAGCAGAAGTGGAGAGAACAGAATCCCTGGGGCTGATGAATGACAGGCTCTGGAATCAGCAAGAGACTCCATCCAACACAAGGACAATCAGGTGCCTGAGTGACCTGCTGTCCTCCTCCAGCTCACAGGGTGCCACAGGTGAATATACAGGACACTGCATCAGCAGATACATGTGCATATGCCACATATACCACATCACACTCAACCACACATGCAAAAACTAAAATATTGCTGAACAACACTTTAGATCTTGAAAAAAGCACTGGAAGGTATGCCAGGGTAATGACATTACAGATATCATCACCTGCCTGACAAGCTGGGGCCATACCCATGCAAGGGCACACCCTCAATGACCCAACCTTTTATCACTAGTCTGCACTTTTTTATATTGCACATATTTTATGTGTGTGTTTATAAGTGTATTATGCATGTGGATGTGTGTGTGTGTGTGGGTGTGTGTGCGCGCGCACACATGGAGGCCAGAGGTCAACATCAGGTCTCTTCCTCTCACTCTGCACCTCATTTATTGAAAAAGGGTTTCTTACTGAACCCAGATGTCACCAGTTCAACCAGATTAGTTCACCAGCTTGCCCAAGTGTCCTCCTGCCTCTGCTTCCTGGGTGCTGGGATTACAGTCATGCACTACCACAGCTGGCATTTATTTGGGTGCTGGGGATCCAAACTCAGGTCCTCATACTAAATTTATCAGCTGAGCCACCTCTGAAGCCCCCTTGTCCTCAAGTTTTAAAGGTTTCATGACAAGCGTGTGTCA
Organism: Orientallactaga sibirica; assembly: GCA_036365145.1. Taxonomy (NCBI): domain Eukaryota; kingdom Metazoa; phylum Chordata; class Mammalia; order Rodentia; family Dipodidae; genus Orientallactaga; species Orientallactaga sibirica. The sequence goes on from JAEOAD010000028.1 coordinate 11,683,082, forward strand.
TGTTCGCTCCTTGTTGATCCTAAAGCTTCACTCTAGCCCTCTCGGCATTCCAACCACTCTGTTAGCCTTGTTTGAGGACTGCAGGAGCAGGTCTCCGCCCTTCCTGGTGGAAATCAATGTAACACTTTTCAATCCCAAACCCAAAGTCACTCTGATTCCATAGGTCAGCAAAACACAAAGCCAGGCATGGTAGTCTCCTGAGAGCAAAGAGCCCCTCCTTCTCAGAACCAGGCTTGAGGGAAGGCTACAAATACTGAAACATTAATATTGTTATCCTTGTCACATGAAGAAACGAATTAATGATTTCCTGGATCCTCCCTGGGAATGATCCCAGTGCCTCCATCCTGAGCTCCTCTCATCTTATTACTATTTCCTCCCTGAAGTCTTTCCTCCTTAGAGTCAGGAACTGTCATCAGTAAGTAATGGGCCATGCACACAGACCCTGCTCCTGCTATATGAGTGGGTTTGGGGGAAAATTCCCACCCCCTCTTCTCGGGTCTCCACAGGGTGCTCAGAGCCTGTATGTCATCCCTGAACAATTTTCATCAACTCGCTCAGAACTTGCCTGAGGAGCAGGGGGGCTGGAGCAGAACTGTCTCTTTAATGGGATTTTAATGTGATCTTCAGCAAACTAATCTTATTTAGATATCATAGGAAGCAGTGTAATCTCATCTGGGCACTCTTATTTCCTACAGAAAAGGGAAAGCTTTGTAATTCATTTTCAGCAACAGGAACACTTTAATAAAATCTGCTTTCGAAGGTTAAATGATCAGACAAACAGCTGCAGCCCCAAGACCCTCTATCCATCTCATTGATTGGGGCAAGCATGACAACAAAATGACCACTCTAAAGGTTGTTTAAATAAAATCTGAGCTAAGAGCTCACCCACTGCTGAGCACCTGTTCCTTGGCACTGTTTCCCTGCCATTGTACTGAGATGTTGAGGGTGGACAGATGCACAGAGTGCTGACAGGACTGGCTCCTTGGTATAGTTCTTGAAATAAGACACAGGCAGAAGAGCAAATAGATATGTGGAATCCAAAAAGTTGATTTCATAGAAGGATAGAGAAGAATGGTGGTTCCCAGATGCCAGGATGGTTAATAGCAAGAAAAAATTGAAGCAACGTTGGTCACAGGAGGCCTAATTAGGAGCTTGGGAGATTGCTCAGTGGGTAAAGCACTTGCTGCATAAGCCTGAGGACTTGAGTTCAGATCCCAGCACTGGAGAAGAGACAGCAGGAAGAACTCTAGACTTGCTGCCTCATTAGTCTAGTCAAATCAGTGAGCTCTAGGTTCAGTGAGAGACCCTGACTCAAAAAAGTAAAGTGGAGAATAACTGATATTCAACAAGATATTCAACACATGCATGTGCACCCATAACACATAAGCACATGCGTGCACACTTCACACACATGCTCATACAGAAATATACATAACTACAGTATACATAATATACATTATGTATTACAGTATACATAATTAAACAATAAGATCAATTTCAAAGGCTCTGTGGCACAACATGATGATGAGAGTTGATGATATACACACTGTATTCATGAAAAATTTTCTAAGAAATTGAATGTCAAGTGTTCTCATCATAAACATGAAAACTATGTGAAGGGGTATATGTGTTAAGTGGATTTAACCTTTCCACAATGTATAAAAACACATTGTACATGATACATATAGTATATTATATAGTGAATATTTATATATCAATATTATATAACTTAGATTCATTCTAAGCTTTGGTTTCTACACTGGTAAATGATGCAGGAACTTAGATTAAAATACATGGGTACCAATAGCAGACTCCTAACTAAATCATCCTTTGAAACTCTACTATCTGGAGCTGGGGAGCTAGTTCAGCTGGTAGCTCACTCTTGCTGCATGCTCCCTGCTGGTACATCGGGATGGAAACCAATTTCCTGCTCCCGCCATGCTTTCCTCAACGTGATAAAATGTCCCCCTTGAAACTGTGAGACAGAATAAACCCTTCCTTCTGGTCTGGTGTTTTGTCCCAAGAATGAGAAGGCAATTGCTGCAGTTTCATTCCTGCCCTTATAGCATGCATTTTATTTTTCAGCCATTGACAGACAGTAGCTGACATTATCTGCCCAAGACATTTTTGCCTTGGTTTTTAGTGTCTCTCCCATAGTAGATACTCAGTGGTAGACAGTAACATGGCTGTGTTAGTTACTTTCTTATTGCTGTGACTAAAAATATGACCAGAAGCATTTAAAGCAAGAAAAGTTTATTGCAGCTTACAGTTTGAGGGTACAGCCCATCATGGTGAGGAAGGCATGAGGGTAGGAGCAGAAAACAGCTGGTCACATGGTGTCTGCAGTCAGAAAGTAAAGTAATGAATGCTGGTGGTTAACCCACTTTCTCATTTATATTTGGTCCAGGATCCCAGCCTGTCCCACCCATAGTTAAGATGGGTATTCCAACCTCAACTTCAGCAAGATAATCTCTCACAGGCATGCCCAGAGGGTCATTTCCAAATTCATTCAAGTTTATAATCAATACAAAATATCACAGTGGCTTACAAAACCACACTTTGTTCCACTCTCATAGATTCACCCACATACCTTCATGTTTCCCATTATTCAGTCCTTCATATTCCAAACACCTGACCAACAAGCCAAGACATTCACTACCACCTAGGATCATGTTGTGTGAGGAGGGGCAGTGTTCTGACTTGGGTCGCGAATATTTCTAAATAAAGTGAGCACCCAAATATGCAGCACCCAAATCTCTAAGGTGTCCCATTGTTATCACCTTTCATGACCACCCTGAAACAGAACTGATATGTAATATTGCTCTACTTTTCAGCTTGGATCTACACACTAAGACAAACCATCTGTGAAATGAACTTGACCTTTGTCTCCTCTGCCTGCTGAACATACAGTTCCTTTTTGTGGCCATATGTAAGGTCTGAGGGAAAGGCAGTTGGAGTGAATAACCCAATAGGTCTGTTCATGCAGCCCACACCAAAACTGAGATGAACAAATTTATCTTTCAACAGTCTGCTGTTCAACCTTCCAAATTTATGATAATGGATTTGGTAAAATTCAGCTCATAATGAGCAGCTCTGGCTAAACAGTGACTTCATGTCTCTTGTCAAACATCCATTTTCACCAAGACTCAGCAGCACACTATACTTGTCTTTAGTGGCACATGCTACTTTCTTACAAACAGCATGGAGTTGATCCCCAGTCCTAGAGAGGTGATTGAGATGAAATAGCTATATGGATACAGATAGACACAGATATGGATAATACAGGGAGTATCTAGACAGAGACATATAGACAGATATAGATATAGAAATAGACATATGTTAGTTTATATACATACACATGTTTGCATGCATGTATGTGTGTGTGTGTGTGTGTGTGTGTGTGTGCACATGTGTGTAGAGGCCAGTTTGACATCAGGTCAATCACCCTTCACCTTTTGTTGTTGCTGCTGTTTGTTTTTCAAGGTAGGGTCTCTCTGTCTCTAACCTAGGCCTACCTGGAATTCACAACTTATTCTCAGGGTGGCCATGAACTTATAGTGATCCTCCCACCTCTGCCTATTTTTTATTTATTTTAATTTTACTTATTTATTTTAATTTTACTTGTTTATTTTTTACAATGTATTTATTTGACATAGAAAAAGAGAGAGAATGGGCATGCCAGGGCCTCCAGCCACTGTAAATGAACTCCAGATGTGTGCGCCCCCTTGTGCATCTGGCTAATGTGGGTCCTGGGGAATCAAGCCTGGGTCCTTTGGTTTTGTAGGCAAACTCCTTAAGTGCTAAACCATCCCTTCAGCACCCTATTTTTTATTTTGAGTCAAGGTCACTCACTGACTTCTTAGAGCTAAAAAAAAAAAAAAAAAGTTGTTAGAATACCTGGCTAGCAAGCCCAAGAGATCTGCCTATCTCTGTCTCCCCAGCACTGGGATTACAGGTGAGTGCCACTGTGCCCAATTTCTGCATGGGTGCTAGGATCCCTAACACAGATCCTCATGCTTGTGTGGGAAAGGCTTTACCCACTGAGCATTTCCCTAACTTGATACTTACATTTACTTCCTCCTTCTGAGGTTTATTAGAAACTATCTGGCATTTTTCCACATCACGAATGCAGTAACGCTCCTCCCCTTATCCTAAAGAAATGCATTCTAGTCGACTCCTGGAGCTGTGAAGATAGCACCAAACCCTATCCCTGATGCCTTTTCCATCTTAAAAGCCCATGTACTATGGGTATCATTTTTCTAGTCGGAGATGCAATAGAAAACCCAGCATGAATTTGTTTTTCCTACAATATTTTGCTGATAGAAGATTCATTCTTGGCATAGATCTTAGCAACCTCAGCACACAATCTTTTTCCTTTCCTTGTTAAGTAAAGAACTTTCATCTTTTCACTTAATAGAAGAATATGCCAGACTCCCATTGGCATTTATGAATTGACAGCATCACCACACTTGCCCTTTGAAGCTGCTTTGTCAAATGAAGGATTCTTGAACACAAGCATCGTGACACCATGACTATCTATTGGATACTCATGACAAATGGGAGATTTCAACTGATAACTCAGAATGTTGCAAAACTTTGGCTTACTTCTGGAATTTTCCATTGACCATTTTCAGACTACTGCCAAATGCTGGCAGCTAAAAGAGCAGAAAGTCAGATCACCTATAAATGGGGAAGTTCTCTACTACCAGCAGTGTGGTTCAAGCAGGAAGGTAGCTGGCAGTACAGGCTAGACCAGCTTCCTTTCCTCTTGTGAACCACACACAGAGCTCATAACTTTCTGTGTTAGCTAGTCAGTAGGTTCAAGGAGCAGTTTCCAATGTGAAAAATACTGTCTCCAGAATCACAGAGTGCTAAAAAGTGTTAGACATGAGAGGCAATCATTTCTCTTAATTGACAAATAATAATTGTGTGCAGTGTACTTTCAAGGACATGTTCCAGAAGATTCCAGTCCACTGGAGCCTTAAAATTTTCTGATGTGTCAGGTTCCCAAATCTCCAGTGTTTTATTTTCCACTCCCTAAAGCCACTGAGTCATATGAAAGCTTCCAGCACACTCATTACTTCTTACTTATATGACCCAATTAACACATTTTCATTCATACAGTAAATGAATACTATGTTTAGAAAAATGTTTTGGGTGCTGGAGTGATGGCTCAACAATTAAGGTGTTTGCCTACAAAGCCTAAAGACATGGGTTCGATTCCCCAGTACCCACGTAAAGCCAAATGCACAAAGTGACAAATGCATCTGTAGTCCATTTGCAATGGCTGGAGGCCCCAGTGCACCCACTCTCCCTGTCTGCCTCTCTTCTCTCTCTGCTTGCAAATACATGAATGAAATTCTTTTCCAAGGTAAGGCCTTGCTCAGGCTAACCTGGAATTAGTCTCAGGCTGGCCTCGAACTTACAGAAATTCTCCTACCTCATCCTCACAACTGCTGGGATTAAAGACATACACCACCATACTTGGCAACAAAAATATTTTTTCTTTATTACTTATGTACATAGTGTGTACGTAGCCATGTTGGTACCACCGTTAGCCTCCTCCCTGTCCTCCCCCCTCTGAAGGGACCCTCCTCAATGGAGAATGTTGGTTGTGCATTGGGGGGGTACCCATCAGTTATGTGGAAGAGGCAATGTCTCTGTGCATAATGTCCCAACTTGTGGCTCTGACAGTCTTTCTGATTGTTTTGATGGTCTAGGTCTCATCATATGTCAGAAGTCAGAGAAGTTAACATGTTCATAAATGTATAGTGTCATCTTCAATACAACCAGCATGATCAAAAGCTATTTCACAGTCACTTTGATAGATGTGTAAAAGAATATGTGCCAGAGGGTGGATCGACATATAGCATTCAATAAAACAGCAATACTCAAAATCCCAAGTACACTGAGTTTTCAGCATGTATTGTTTGTTGCTGCAATAAAATATCTAACAAAGGTGACTTACGGAAGGGAGCAGTTGTTCTGGCTCACTGTTTGAGGCGACAGTCCATCACTGGAAAGGCATGGCAGCAGGAGCTTGATGCAGCTGGTCACCTTCAGTCCACAGTGAGGAAGCAGAGAGGGATGAATGCAGGTGCTCAGCTACTAGATTTCTCCTTTCATTCAATCTAGGACCCATTCTATCTTTGATTGATTTTGATTACAAAAATGAAGCAATAGCCTTACTAGCTTCCCACCTCTCTTCCCCCTGGGGGTACCACAGTCTAGCAATCATCTCAATAACTCTCTATGAGTTGGGCCTCCTCAATGCCATTCCAACCTAATTTCACTCACTTTGCTTCTGGTTAAGTGCTGCTTCCAAGTCTCTGTTATTTCAAGATTTGATCATCTGGGAGCCTAGTTTGGTAACAGCATCTCCTGCCATCAGCCCTGACTGTACAGGACAGCCACCACAGCCTCGGGCTGCTATGCGCACTGGAACCACTGCTTTGTGTCCTCCAGGTCCTCCCCAAACACAAAGTCAGCTTCCTACCCCTCACTGATCATCCACACTAGCAGACCCTCTTTTCCTCAGCCTTTCGTCTTTTCTTCTGCTATCTGCCACATCACGTCTACTTCCCACTGCTTTCGCTAAGCTTCCAAGTACCACCCCACATCTCATTAGCACAGCACCCTGGGGTCCTTTTCTGCATCACAGGAAAGTTAAATCTAGTATCAAGAGAGCGTTCTCATTGTGATCCATTCTCCTTATCCAACTTGGTTGGTGTTTTATCTCCCTTGATTCAGCACACTCAGGGTCCGATCCCATGTCGGTGCCATCTTGCAGGTTATAATGGCTGGCTAGGTCCTGCAGCTCTTTTCTCCTGGAGTTCCTTTTCCTGTAGTCAACATGGCTCATCCTGGCCAAGTTATGTTTCATTTAAAAACATTTATTGTCTGGTGACAAGAGAGGAGGTAGAGTTTCATTCTAAGATCACACATGATATTTTTGCATGAATCGGCCACTTCATTGCCTTTTTGGCAGGAAAGAGCATGGCCCTTCATAGGAAGGAGGGAGCCAGAGGATACATAGTATGTATGTTTGCTGTGGATTAAAATTTTATTGTTCTCTCAGGACTGTGGAGATAGCCTCAATCAATTAATTAAGTATTTGCCTCATAAATATGAGAACTTAGTTTGATCCCCAGAACTCATGTAATATATATATATCATGGCAAGCATTTGTAATCATAGTTCTGAGAAGGCAGATAGGTGGAATTCTGAGGCTAGTAAGAGACCTTGTCTCAAAAAGATGGACAGGGGCTGAAGAGATGGCTCAGTGGTTAAGTGTGCTTCCTGTGTAAGCCCATGTGCAAGCATGAGGGCCTGGGACTTCTGGAGTTCAAATCTCCAGATCCCACATAAAATACACTGGGCATGACCACACATGCTTGTAACTATTCTTACAGGGGAACAGAGAAGCAAAAATATTCAGAGCTACACAAGCTCCAGAATTAGTAAAATGAAACTGGCTCAAAACAAAACCAGGCAGAAGAGAGATGGAGTAGTTCACCAGACTTTCCATTCCCGCCTCTGCAGGTGAGTGATCCTTGCCACAGGTGAACATACGGGGTGTGCTGCAAGGGCACATACATGTACATACATTACATACACACATCACATTACAAACACACTCACACACAAGCAGAAAAGAAAATATGTATAACACCTGAGAAACCACAGACAAGGTTGTCCTCTGACCTCCACACGCACACACGCAGGGGCAAATACACAAATTTTAGTATTCTCTAAAGTTCTACTGCCTTAGGCCTGATCCCAACTTTATCTGTTCTCACCCTGTCGAAGATTTTCTGTACCCACAGGAGACCTCCCCCCATCACACTTCCCCTACTATGGTGATTAATCACCTTCCACTTTCATTATCTTTCTCCAATGCATTATGGATAGCTCTCAGCAACAACCATCAATTCTATAATTTAAGACTTATAGATACTTAGATTCTGCTCTGAAATCTGTTTTCTTCTGAGGCAGAAATTTGCTATGTTTTCTATGCTGACCACAAACTCCTGGATTCAAAGGATCCTCCTCCCTCAGCCTCCTGAGATCTGCTACGATCTAAGTTCTTATACTCTAAAATCAGTTGTTGCTGGTGTGATTAAAGGACGGGGCCTTTAGAAGCTGATTAGGCCCTAAGGACTCCTTCCCTTTTGAATTGAACTAGTTAACTGTTTCAGTTACGTTTCTTTTGCTGTGACAAAATGCCTGCCAAGAAGCAACTCAGGAGAGGAAGAGTTTATTTGGTCTTGTAATTCAAGGGGTACAGTCCATCAAGGTGGGAAATGCATGGCAACAGTATTACAGTCACATTGCATTCACAGTCAGGAAGTCTATAAATTCCCTCACAGGCAAGCCCAGAGATGTGTCTCATAAGTGATTCTAGATACTGTCAAATTAGCAACAGAGATTAACCATCACAAGTAACCTATAAAGAGGATTGACAGAGGTGGGAGCTTGTCATCTCTTGACTATCCATCTTCCACCATGTGAGGCTAGAGACTTGATCATGAACTTTCCACCTTCAAGAATTTTAAAAAATTTTAAATTTAAAATTAAAAAAACTGTTTCTTTATTTAATTTATTTTACTTATTAGAGACAGAGAAAGGGAGGGGGAGAGAGAGAGAGAATGGGTATGCCAGGGCCTCCAGCCACTACAAATGAACTCCAGACGCATGCGCCACTATGTGCATCTGGCTTACATGGGTACTGGGGAATTGAGCCTCGAACCAGGGTCCTTAGGCTTCACAGGCAAACGCTTAACCACTAAGCCATCTCTCCAGCCCAAAGTCTGTTTCTTATAAATGACCTTATCTCAGGTATTTTGTTGTAACAGTCCAGAACAGACCAAGACAGATTTTCCACTTCCCATGTACATCCCAAACATCCAATATTGCAGCAGCCTGCCCACTTCCTTCCACTGACACTACACTCCAGTCTTAGGCCTCACACTTTGCACACCCCATAGAGTAACTTACCATTGCTCTTGGTTGCTTCACCTTATGGATCATCTATACCCAAAAACCCATTTTTTAAAAACTGTGTCATAGAATCACTTTTGGTACTGTCTCAGGTCAGAAATGTGCATGGAGAATTTTGAAGGGAAAGAGTGGGGATACTCAGTAACAAAACCTCTGGAGAAATGATAGGGGGTTTGATTAGACAGAGAGATAAACTGATCTGCCAAGGAACAGAGACATCAACTTCAGCCAGGCCCAAAGGATGGCCTTTCAGAGCTGTTCCCTAATGTGGCAAGGGGGACTGGCCTTTGTAATCTATGTCACTAGTCACTGAATGTGCCTATTCCCCAACCCCTTCTCTCTGTCTCTGTATCTCTCTCAAATAAATAAATAAATTAAATATTTACCAGGTATGGTGGACCACACCTTTAATCCCAGCACTCAAGAGGTAGAAGTAAGAGGATCACTGTGAGGTCAAGGACAGCCTGAGAATACAGAGTGAATTCCAGGTCAGTCTGGGCTAGTGCAAACCCTACCACAAATAAACAAATTAAAATAAATGTCTGATTTTTCTATATACTTTTTCAATGAAAGTAATTTTTATTTGATTCAACTTAAGTTCTAGATACCTGTGTTAGAAAAGAGAGAGGCAGAGACACAGAGACTATAGAACTGTGGAATGAAAATTAAGAAAATGAAAATGGATAGCAATATTTGACTAAACTGTTTTTTTAATAGTTATGTAAATAGTGTTATGCTGGTACCATTGTTAGCCTCCTCCCTGTCCTCCCCCCTCCGAAAGGCCTCTCCTCGATGGGGAATGTGGGCGTGCATTGTGGGGATAGTCATCAGTTATGGGGAAGAGGCAATGTCTCTGTGTATAATGTCCCAACTTGTGGCTCTGAGCATGTTAACTTCTCTGACTTCTGACATATGATGAGACCTAGACCATCAAAACATTCAGAAAGACTGTCAGAACCATGTGATGGGCTGATTTTCTCCTCAAGTTCTGCATCCATCTGGAAAAGAGAAGCAAATTCTCCAATGGAGAAAGAAGTCAGCACCAGATAAATGGGATAACCATTATTATTTTAAAGAGAATTTCATAGGTGTAGGCCCTCTTGTAGCCCACTATTGGTGGGACCTTGATATTGGAGAGTGGGCTCATTTTTTGGATATGGTTCTGACTTGTTTCCCAGTTCCAGCTATGGATTCCTTTCCACTGAGCAGATCTGTTAGCCAAATCAAGAGCAGTTGGTTACCCACCATGGCTGTGTGCCACTATTACCTTTGTGTGAGAATCATGTCAGTTTGTTTGCTGCTGAGAAGTTTAGATCACACATTGCTTGGACAGTTGTTGGTCACTTTCCCCCAGTTGCTCATGTAGTGCCTTCTGGCACTAGACAAGCTAACTGTCTGGGGACTGACTCTCTTCCAGATTCCAGCCAGGTCAGTTCTATACCAACAGCATACGGTGTCTTTGGCAGTAGGGTCTTACTATTAACCTTTGCTGAGTCATCAAGTACTCTGAAAGAAATCTGTCTTCTTTTGGGAAGCCTTGTATGTCTCTCTGATCAACAGCTCATTGTGGATGTTAACCACATGCTTGTACTTGGAGTTACAGGCCAACGCCAAGGGAAAAGAAGGAAGAAAAAGATAGGTAATGTAGAAGAGAATGAGAGAAGAGAGAGAAGAGGTAGAGAGAGAGAAGCAGGAGAAGTTTAAGCTTAGTCTTCATCATACCTGGATTAAACTTTTAATTAAACATGACCCATAAATCTGCACTACTGAACTTTTTAGACCAGCTGGTGTTAAAACATACACTAGGGACCTATCATATTTTAGTATAATCTGGAATAAAACTAAGGGAATGTTCCATGGAAACTAGTAAACATATGTTATTCAAGGAATACAATTTCTGTATTAATAAGAAAGCTGATCCTAACACTACAAAATAAGTTAATATGTTAAATAAACTGGACCACAATGGTTTTAACAATGAATGCTTGCTTTTTCTCTTAGTGCACAGGTGCAAGTTATATGCTGCCACCCCAACCATCACATCCGTCTCCAGAAGAAAAAACCAAACCTGGCTCATCTATTCTTTTTTACCAGAAATAAATATATTTTCTGAGAAATTTCCACACCAGAATTCAATATAAGTTCTTGGGCCAGAAGTTGGCCCCATGGCTATTCATAACTGCAAAGGTGACTTAGGTAATACTTGGATAACTGATCTCTATATTTAAAGGGACTATATTAGTTACTGTCCTTGTTGTTGTGACAAAATACCTGTCAAGGAGGGAAGGAAGGAAGGAAGGAAGGAAGGAAGGAAGGAAGGAAGGAAGGAAGGAAGGAAGGAAGGAAGGAAGGGAAGGGAGGGAGGGAGGGAGGGAGGGAGGGAGGGAGGAAGGGAAGGAAGGAAGGAAGGAAGGAAGGAAGGAAGGAAGGAAGGAAGGAAGGAAGGAAAGAAGGAAAGAAGGAAAGAAGGAAAGAAGGAAAGAAGGAAAGAAGGAAAGAAGGAAAGAAGGAAAGAAGGAAGAGGCTGTTTAGGCTTACAGTTCAAGGAGATATAGTCCATCACAGAATGGAAGGTGTGGTGTCAGGAACACAAGCTACAGGTCACATTTAATCCAGTGTCATCATTTCTCCCTTTTTATTCAGTCCAGGACCCCAGCCCATGGGATGAGGCCACTTAGAGTCAGGGTGGGTCTTCCCACCTCAGCCTAATCTAGAAAGCCCCTCACAGACATCTCTAGACATTTGCCTCTTGTGACTCTAGATACTGTTAAGATGATGACTAAATTAACCATAATATTGTCCAAGGGAGAACAAGACAGAAGGTGGGGTGTAGAGAGCTTACTTAAGAGTATTCACTATACTTTTTTTTTTTTTTTGGTTTTTTGAGAGGTAAGGTCTCACTCTAGCTCAGGCTGACCTGGAATTTACTATGTAGTCTTAGGGTGGCCTTGAACTCACAGTGATCCTCCTACCTCTGCCTCCTGAATGCTGGGATTAAAGGCATGCACCACTATGCCCGACCTCACTATACTTTTCAACCATGGTCCACTGAGGTAGTCAAGTAAAGTTTTAGAATGTTTTTATCTCTGACATTTAAGTTACAGAACAACTCTGGAAGCACAATGCAATCACAGAGTATGAAATTGAAGGATGGATCATGTCTATCTACCCCATGCATTATAAAGTCCCAATGTCTTAATACCATTATAGCTAGAGGAGACTGCTCATCTCACAGCCATTCTCAATGACAGCAAAGAACCCAACCAGGAGCCTGTCTTTAAGGAACATATTGGGCAATGCTAAACCATACCTCTTCTAGCTGGCCCATGCACCTCAGGAGAAAATACTCCTTTAAAAATCCCAGGGAGGCAAGAGATGTCTTCAGCAATAGGGTCTTACTATCTGTTTGTCAAGGGAAACCAAGGGCTTTGGCAAAAGCCTTTAATGTTTTGAGGCTACCAGAAGGCAAGGTCACTGAGAAAGCAAGATGGTACAGAGCAGAAAACCTTTTCCCTGTAGAGCAGCCAACTGAAAGATGGAAAAAGCTGCACTGCATGCAGCCATATGGGAGACAGAAGTCATCAGCAGTGAAAACAGGTGACACTGAATATTCAAGTTTGGCCATACAGATCCAATCACTGAACGGGTGCAATAGTGGCATGTCTACTCTTGGGGTAACCCAACTGCTCCATAATTGGACTGAAGGCCCTCTCTACGGGAGGGAATATATACCTGGTACTGAAAAACCTAAGCAAAATTCTATGGCAGGTGAGGGCATGAGCCTTGGGGTATAAAAGCCTGCTCTTGTCTGACTAAATGTATATTTTATTCCCACCAAGCTGCCCTGAAAGCATTAATGTCATATTCACATGTTTACGCTACTCTCACTTCTGGTTAGAGAAGCTTCTCTTTTCAGATGGAGATGACCACTGGGATGACACAAAAGGCAACATAGTGCTGAGAAGAAGAGATGGAGGAGTGCCCAGCACTGAAACACCTCTGTCACACCCTCCAAGGCTCACGGACCATTGCGGAAGAGGGGGCGGATAGAATGGAAGAGCCAAAGGAAGGGTATGACTTCTTACATTGCAACTGCCCAGACAGAAATTGGCCTTGATATCCATGACCTTGCAGTGCCTAGCAATACCTCCGCAAGACCCTCAAAATAGAAGAAAAAGATGATGACATCAAATTAAAAGACAGACTAATGGAGAGAGGGAGGGGATATGATGGAGATTGGAGTTCCAAAGTGGAATGGGGGAGGGGAGGGAAATATCATGTGTTTTTTGTATGTAAGTATAGAAGTTGTCAATAAAAATAATATAATTAAAAAAATAATTAAAAAAATGAAATTATGAAATTTGCAGGGAAATGGATGGATCTGGAAAGGATTATACTAAGTGAGGTAACCCAGGCTCAGAAAGCCAAACGTCACATGTTCTCTCTCATATGTGGATCCTAGCTACAAATAGACAGACTTGTGTGTGAACTGGAACCAAAAATTGGTACCAGAAACCAGTAAGCTGGTAAAGGGCTATAAGGGACAGAGGAAAGGGAAGGACTGAAGTTTATGGTATTGCACATATGTAAGTGGAAGGACTGATTACAAGGAGGGGAATGGCCTAACCAAGGCCATGGGTAGAGAATGCATAAAAGAAGGGCAGGGGGAGGGTCAATCTAATTTCAAAAGATTGTGAATAAGACTTATGTAAAACTACTTTTTTGAATAATGGTACATCTAGAAGCTGTAGACTGTTACTAGAAAATTTTCAGTACCTGGGATGGGATACCTTCCAGTGAGTTGTTGGCCAAGGAGGTCCCGGTAGCCTCCAAAACATTAAAGGCTTTTGCCAAAGCCCTTGGTTTCCCCTGAGAAACAGTAGTAAGACCCTATTGCTGAAGACATCTCTTGCCTGAGAGGCAAGGTCACTGAGAAAGCAAGCTGGTGCTGAGCAGAAAACCTTTTCCCTGTAGACCAGCCAACTGAAAGCTGGAAAAAGCTGCACTGCATGCAGAGTATGGGAGACAGAAGTCATCAGCAGTGAAAACAGTGGACGCTGAATATTCAAATTTGGCCAGACAGGCCCAAAGACTGAACAGGTGCAATAGTGGCATGTCTACTCGTGGGGTAACCAACTGCTCTATAATTGGACTGAAGGCCCTCTCTACGGGAGGGAATACATACCTGGTACTGAAAAACCTAAGCAAAGTCTATGGTAGGTAAGGTCATAAGCCTTAGGGGTATAAAGCATGCCCTTATCTAAATGTATATACTATTCCCACCAAGCTGCCTGGAAAATACTACACTTAATGCTCATATTCACATATTAATGCTACTCTCACTTCTGGTTAGAGAAGCTTCTCTTTTCAGATGGCGATGACCACTGGGATGATCCAAAAGGCAACATAGTGCTGAGAAGAAGGGATGGAGAAGTGCCCAGCACTGAAACATCTCTGTCACACCCTCCAAGGCTCAGGGATCATTGCGGAAGAGGGGGCGGATAGAATGGAAGAGCCAAAGGAAGGGTATGACTCCTTACAATGCAACTGCCCAGACAGAAATTGGCCTTGATATCCATGACCTTGCTGTGCCTAGCAATACCTCCGCAAGACCCTCATAATAGAAGTAAAAGATGATGACATCAAATTAAAAAAGAGACTAATGGAGAGAGGGAGGGGATATGATGGAGAGTGGAGTTCTAAAGGGGAATGGGGGGAGGGGAGGGAAAACTATGCACCTTTTGTATGTAAGTATGTTTTGTTGTCAATAAATATTAAAAATAATAATAATAAAATAAAATAAAATAAAATAATCCCAGGGAGGGCTGGAGAGATGGCTTAGCGGTTAATCGCTTGCCTGTGAAGCCGAAGGACTCTGGTTCAAGGCTTGACTCCCCAGTACCCACATTAGCCAGATGCACAAAGTGTCACATGCATCTGGAGCTTATTTCAAGTGGCTGAAGGCCCCAATGTACCCATTCTCTCTCTCTCGCTTTGTCTCTCTCCCCACCTCCTTTCTTTCTGTCTGTCTCTTGTTCTCAAATAAATAATTAAAAATAAAAATAAATTCCAGGGAAATCAGGGCTCACTCTTATACCTCACAAGTTACCAACATTATTCAAACTAGTTAACCCTGTGGTGTTCACTTTGCCCTGCTTTGACCTCTGGTGGAAACCCCAGGAAAACTCAAGCCCAGTTTTTCCCTTCCCCTCACTCCAGTCTTCAATCTCCTGATCACTTGGTAGCCCTGTGTAGCCCTGTGTGGTGTAATGCTTTTCTTATCTCTGGGAACATTTTACTCCTGAGCCTCAACTTTATTTCCTTGTTTGGCCACATTTGATGGACCATCTCATGAAGAATACAAAATAAGAAGGAAAAAAAAATCACCAAATCTATGGACAGGTTACGTTAAAATATAGAACTAACTTTGGGAGGCTTGCTACAAATTCTGCCAACCCAGATTCAATTTCCCAGTACCCATGTAAAGCCAGATGCACAAAGTGGCAATGCATCTGGAATTCATTTGCAGTAGCAAAAGGTACTAGCACACTCAAACTCATTCACTCATTCTATCTTTTCTTTCTTTCTTTCAGACCAGACACAGTTACAGGAGGAAGGAATTTATTGAAGCAGGGGACATTCCATAATGGCAGAAGAAGCTCGCCCAAACCGGGCGTGGTGGCGCACTCCTTTAATCCCAGCACCCGGGACACAGAAGTAGGAGGATCACCATGAGTTCAAGGTCACCCTGAGACTACATAGTGAATACCAGGTCAGCCTGTTTTAGAGTCTTTATTATTTGAAAAAAGGGAGAAGGAGGAGGAGGAGGAGGAGGAGGAGGGGAGGGAGGGGGGGAGGGGGGGGAGGGGAGGGGGCAGGGGGGGGGAGGGGGAGGGGAGGGGAGGGGGAGGAGGAGGAGGAGGAGGAGGAGGAGGAGGAGGAGGAGGAGGAGTCCTTTGGAGGAGGAGGAGGAGGAGGAGGAGGAGGAGGAGGAGGAGGAGGAGGAGGAGGGGAAGCTGGCCCACTTTCATAGGTCCAAGCAGAGAGAGAAAGAGTCATAAGCCACAACAGCACCATGAGCAAGCACACTAAGGAATGCCAGGCAAACCTCAGGCACTTTGTACATCTCTGGACTGGAATTCCAAATCCATGCCCACACCTTGGGGCTGGACCCTAGGATACATCCACAGTGACACCTCCTCCACCCATGTGGCTGCAGATCTAAAATATAAACTTTAATAAAATCCTGACTATATGGGGGGTGGGGATCCTTTCAACCTTCCACAGGAGGCTTGCTGCAAACTCTGCCAAGCCAGGTTCAATTCCCCAGTACTCCTGTGTAGCAGACAGCTTCAGGTTCGCTGAGATGAACTTCCAGACCAGGCACAGTTATGGAGGAAGGGATTTATTGAAGCTTAGAGATCCCAGGGAAGTTAAGAAGCTGGCCTGCCTTCACAGGACCAAACAGAGAGCAAAAGCCACAAGCCAAAAGCCACACAGCACAGCACACTTCAGGAACACCCACTAGGCACACTGTGCACATCTTTAGATTGAAATCTCAAAGCCATTACCACACCTTAAGATCCTCCCAGTGACACTGCCTCCAGCCAGGCAAATGCAGATGCAAACTACAAACTAATAAAACACTGAATATATTGGGGGCCATCTATTCAAACTACCACACCTTGTAAAGTCACATGCACAAAGTGGCACACATATCTGGAGTTAATTTGCAGCAGCAAAAGTCCTTGGTGCACTCAGACTCAGTTCACTTATTCTTTCTTTCTCTTTCTCTCATAAATAAATAAATTTTTAAAAAGAAGTAGCTTAGAAATGAAAGATCCAAAGATATAGGTCTTAAAATGTTTCTAGGGAAATATGAGAAAAAAAATTAAATGAATCACACACTCTAGAGAACACCCCAACAATGAGTACTCATTTCATCCACCATGGGGACTGGCCTTCTACTGCCTGGATTTATGAGACCTCAAACTTTTTCTTTCTTATAACAGGGGACTACGCTTCTCCCCTTCCTCATCTCTAAGAAGGTGGAAGTCAACATTAAAATGTTTTTCTTTGTGTGCATGTGGTATACATATTTCTTTGTGTGCAAATACATAGGTATGCAGGTGTACGTGTGGGGGTGTGTAGCTGTGTGCCCATGTATGTGGAAGTCAGAGGTTGACATCGTATGTCTTCCTCAGTTGCCCTCCATCTTATTGGTTGAGACAGGATCTCTCACTGAACCTACAGGTCACCAATTCAGCTGGACTAGCTAGCCAACAAGCCCCAGGGATTCCCTGTCTCTGTCTGTCCAACACCATAAATACAGGCACACACTGCCACTCCCAGCATTTTTACATGGATGCTGGGGATCAGAATTCAGGACCTCATGCTTGCAAGGTAAGTGCTTTACCCACTGAGCCATCTCCTCAGCACCAAAGCATGCTTTTTGTTGTTAATTCAGTAATGTCCCCACTTGTTTGAAACAATGTCTATGGATAAAGACCTTGATTGTTAGACTTTGTTTGCTTGCTTATTTTGTATCTCTTTAGAATGATATGTGGTACCACTAAGTATGAGAAACACCAGATGAACGCAACAGCATACCTATTTAATATGCAAGTCCATTGGTCAGGTGCTTGGAAGGATGTCAACTGCATTCACAAGGTTTGGGGCCACACATGCTGTAAACTACAACTGCACTCATCTCATGTAATCACAGGATTCACTGTGGATCATGGACATACTCTGAGAAACACTGGTTTAGAGAAGAGCAGCCTGCTCTTAGTTCCACTTTGGAATTTAGTCTTTAACCAGATAATAATAACAAGATCACTGACATGATTTCATGTTTATCTCCTGGATCCATTATTTTTCATTTCATGAACACTAAAATATTTCTGAAGCTTTAAGACCAACCAGCCTCTTAAAAATCAATCTTCTAATTTTCTTACTTAGGTAAAATTTCCTGTGGCTACTGAAAGAACCCTGTAGTGATATCTACAAAAGAATATTCCACAAAGATTGTGATTCATGATCATCCAAGCAGACAACTGGGCCTTCAAATCAGCTAGCCACTTTCAAGGGCTAAAGTTGATGACACAAGCCAAGGGCTAATTAAGTATTAAGGGAGCAAAACCCATTCCTACTGCTGCAAAAAAGTATTCTTTGGCAGGTTTTGTAGATAACTTGTAATTGGAGATCCATTATCAGTATAAACGAAGGTGACTCATGCTAAAGCAGACTCACTAGTTGTGCCCAAAGAAGAATATCAACTGTATTCACTAAGTAAGGGAGCAACATACTTGCTGGAAAGCAGTCCAATTTTTTTCTCCGTAATAAAAGAAATTGCAGATGGTTTTGATTGTTCTGAGACAAATCTGTTAAGAAGGCTACTAACCAGATGAGTGAAAGTAGAGAGAAGTATCTGGCATAATCGCAGGAGCTTTAAAAAAAGTGGAATGTGCGAATTGCAAGTAAACATCCAATACACTTCAGAGGCGATTTTAGTCACAGCTCAGGATAAACAGAAACAAAGCGAAATGCTGATGCTGCACAAACTAGCTAAGCCAAAGGAATGGACAAGAATAATAGTATCACATGACTCAGATTAAAATTCATTCAGAAAGATGTTGAGCTAAAATTCGCTTTCCTTCCAAAGTGCCTTATATAATTAGAATGAGAGCATGTTTGCTGCGTCTATAAGCATGATTCTCTAGTGATCCAATCTAGGAACAAAACGATGCTTAGAGCTATAATATTGTACACTAGGGAAGTGACATTCATACTGTTGTCATCATTTCTATGCATCCTCTGGAACTTCACTATTCTGGAGACCTGACTTTCTCACCAGAATATGAATATTCAAGATGCTACTTTACATATCACATATGGTTTGGATTTGAATGATTTCTTCCCAGGCTGGAGGGATTTCTCTCATGCAAATCTATCTGTTTCTCTCAGATATCTCACCTGAAAAAAAATGAAAACGTTTTAAAATAACCTAAGAAAAAGTCTCAATTACTTATGAACATCTTTTTCCACTCTCAGTTCTTTTAATTAGCCAATCTAATTTTTCCCCAAACTTTACAGGCTAAATTCACTTAAGGTCTGAAGTCATTGGAATAAAAATAAAATATGTGTATTTAAAGAAGAAAACATCACAGCAAAGAAAGTAAAAGAATAACAAAAATAGTATTAAGCCTCTGGACAACATATAATGTGCTGTTAAGACAATGCTAAATATTCAGTTAATTAATTAGAATGATGAGAGCATGAGAGATTGGGGTTAATTTAATTTTTCAGAGAGAAAGAATTGGCACACCAGGGCCTCAGCCACTACAATAAAACTCCAGACACTTGCACAACCTAGTGCTCATGTGCAACCTTGTGCTTGTGTTACCTTTGTGAGCCTGGCTTATGTGGGACCTGGCAAGAGATCAAGCATGGGTCCTTAGGCTTCACAGGCAAGTGCCTTAACTACTAAGCCATCTCTCCAGTCCTTAAATTTTTAGATAATTGAAATTTTTCCTAAAAATCTTTTCCTGTCCTATATATCTCTTGAAGAACTTTGAAATCATAATAGGATTCTAACTCAAATCATACATAAATAAAGACTTGTAAGGAATTTTGGTTTGACAATGGTGTGTTTTCCACAGTATATTTAAATATTTGCTCACAATTTAGTAAGAAAACATAACTGGCAGATCAAGGTAGCTGGGAACCTTACTAAGGGATGGGTGTCTGGGAAGTTGCTTCCACATAGAAACTTGCTTCTCATCCCAGAATACCTTCAAGGGAGGATTCAAGAGAGAAATACTCCCCTATCTCACATGCAGAGCTCAGAAAAGCCAATAGATTTCCCAAAAAAGTCACATAATCATTAATGGACAGAATACAATTACTTGTTTTTTATCTTTGATTTTATGGGTTTAATGTTATTTTTGTCTTAATCGGTTTTGGTTTTTGGCATTTTGAGACAGTGTCTCATGTAGCCCATGTTGGCAATATGTGAATAAGGAGTAAGCCTGTGTCTTATGTCAGCTTGGGTTTTGTCTCTCTTTCACACCTGATCTCATTCCAACCAATATTGCTATCTCCCAAACCTATATCTTATCATTAAAAATTTGTGATAGCAGTTTTGTTATGAACAGGAAATGTAGTATGTATGATAATTAGATAAATGAATAAAGAAGGGAGGACTGTTTTGTTGGGAGTAGAGAATCCATTTGGTTCTTCATCTGAAAGCAGCCAATAGAAATAGCCTTGATGGGGCTGGAGAGATGGCTTAGTGGTTAAGGCGCCTGCCTGCTAAGCCTAAGAACACTGGTTCCAATCTCCAAGTCCCATGTTTGGCCATATGCAAAATGACACAAGGGTGCAAGGCCGCACTTGGCCACAAGGGGCGCACACATCTGGATTTCATTCACAGCAGCTGAGAGACTGCTGGCACGCCCATTCTCTATCTGTCTCCCTCTCCCTCTCTGTCTGTCTCTCTCTGTGTCTCTCTCCAAGAATAAATAAAATAATTTTAAAAATTTAAAAAAAAAAAGAAATAGCCTTGATGGGGCTGGAGAGGTGGCTTAGTGCTTAAGCGCTTGCCTGTGAAGCCTAAGGACCCCAGTTCAAGGCTCGATTCCCCAGTACCCACGTAAGCCAGATGCACAAGGTGGCACATGTGTCTGAAGTTCGTTTGCAGCGGCTAAAGGCTCTGGCATGCCCATTCTGTCTCTCTTGCTCTCTCTCTCTCCCTTCTCTGAAAATTTTAAGAAAAAAAGAATTAACCTTGATGGATTACTTTTTTTTAATCAAAATTTTACTCTGACAGTCAGGTGTGGTGGCACATGACTTTAATCCCAACACTTGGGAGACAGAGGTGGAAGGATTGTTGTGAGTCCAAGGCCAGCCTGGAACTACAAAACTACGTGTCAGGTCAGCCTGAGCTAGAGTAAGACCCTACCAGGAAAAAAAAAAATACTCTAATAATTAAATAAAATTTCCTGCAAAGCAATAATATTGGCTTTTTCAAAGGTAGAAATTAACAGAGTGAAGAGATAGCTTTAAAATGGGAGAAAATCTTTGCTTGGGTAGGAGAGATGGCTTGGTGGTTAAGGCACTTGCCTGAAAAGCCAAAGGACTCAGGTTTGATTCCCCATGATCCATGTAAGCCAGATACACAAGGTGGCACATGTGTCTGGAGTTCGTTTGCAGTGGATAGAGAACCTGGTGTTCTCTCCCTCTCAATCTCTATATCTCATAAATAAATAAAAATGAAATATATTCTTTTTAATCTTTGCTCTTCATCTGGCACATGGTTAATGTTTAGGTATAAAGTAATTTTAAAAATTTAATACTCCAAACCCCCAGATAATCCAGTCAGTAAATGCAAGTGAATCAACAGTTCTCAAAAGACATACAAATGCCCTGTAAATATACTTTTGAAGTTCATCATTTTTAGCCATCAGTCAGAATAGTTCTCACCAAGAAAACAAATGACAACAAATGTGGACCAGGTTGTGAAAGAAGAAAAAATCCTTCTACATTGTTGGTGGGAATGCAAATTAGTACAGCCACTACAGATGTCAGTATGGAGGTTCCTCAAGAAAATAAACATAAAACTACCATTTGACCCTGCTAAACCCCTCTTGGGTAAGTCCTCTAAGTACTCTAAGTGAGCCTGCTGCAGGGACACTTGCACATCCATGCGTATGACTAAGTTGTAGAATCAACCTATAGACTCACCAACCAATGAATGGATAAAACATATGCAGGATAGCTACGTTATGGAGTTTTATTCAACCATAAACAAGAATGAAATGTTGCAGGAAAATGGATGCAATTGGAGAATATCATGTTAAGTAAACTATGCCAGTCTCAGAAATACAAATATTGCATATTTTCTCTCATATATGGAATGTGTGTGTGTTTGTGTGTGTGTGTGTGTGTGTGTGTGTGTGTGTGTGTCATGAAAATAGAAAGGGGACAAAGTCAGGTAGGGGTTTGAACAAAGTAAGGGTAAACGAGAGAATCATGGGGAGTGAAGGACAAATATCATATATATTCTCCATGTGGAATCTAGATTTTAAAAAATACATAAAAGAAGATTGGGGGCTTTGGGAACATGAAGGAGGCCAGGAGAAAAGTGAAGAAAGCAACAGAAGAGGGTAATGGGGGTGAATATGATTAAAGTGCATGGGGAACGTGTCATAATGAAATTCCCAAGTAACTAGCTGCAAAGAAACAAGGGTTCGTTGGAGAGCAAAAAGAGAAAGGACTTGGTTGGGGAGATTATGATCAAGGTATATTGTGTACATGATGTATGGGGGTGTCAATAAAAGTTTAAAAAGAAATATTCATTACTTTATACAATGAGTGTATGTTAATAGATAAACCTAAATAAAGAAGTACTTTATAGGTTTTCTCAGAAGTAGAGTACTCACTTGGCATGTGTGATAACCTAAAGTTTTACCTCTAGCACCAAAATAAATAAATAAATAAATAAATAAATAAATAAATAAATAAAATAAGAGTTGGGTATGCTGGCACAAGCCTTTAATCCTAGCACTCAAGAGGCAGAGTTAGGAGGATTGGTGTGAGTTCAAGGCTAGCCTGGGACAACAAAGTGAGTTCCAGGAAAGCCTTGACTATAGTAAGATCCTGCCTCAGAAAAAAAAAAAAAAACCCAATAATAATAACTTGTTAGAGCCTTTTTCAAAGTACTTAGATATCTAATCACTAAAACATTCTGTTTTTGATTTTTGGAATTAGAGGCATGTGCCACCACACCCCTCCAACTGAAACATTCTTGAACATCATTGATTACAAGGCTCTGAGAAGGGAAATGTCTTCAATAACACTGTACCATGTGACCCACTAGAGCCAGAACAAGAATGAAAATAGAAGTCGTACATGTTCAACTGCAGCTGGTATTTTATTCCAAATGCTGTATATCTAAGTACAAAAAAAATCCTTATTCTAGCCATTCCATACATGTGAATTTAAAACACACACAAGTATACCTCAAGATGATGCACTCTACACTCAAATCTCCAAGTCTTGCATTTAGGGCTGGAGAGGAAGCCAATTTGTCCATAAAAGGAAAGCAAAGAAAACAAGGATAGGACTTAGTAGGAGAGTGTGGTCAGATAAAAAATACAAGACCATCATAACAGGAAGAAAAGATCATGACATCAAAATGAAAAGAGAGACTGATTGACAGGGGGAGGGGATATGATGGAGAGTGGACTTTTAAAGGGGAAAGTGGGGGGATGGAGGGACGTACCATGGGATATTGTCTCCAATTAAGGAAGTTGTCAAAAAAAACATGCCACAAAAAAGCCAGGTATGCTGGCACATGTCTATGGCTCTGATAACCTGTGGCCTGAGAGCTACAGTGCCAACCAAGACTTGGGGAAGTGATCTATGGTATTAGTTCCTTGTCTCATAGCTGTGACAGTGTACTTCACACAGGAAGCAATTTAAGGAAGGAAGGGGTTTGTTCTGGCTCACAATTTCAAGAGGATACATTCCATTATGACGGGGAAGGCATGGCAGCAGGAGCAGGAGGCCAGATGGCCACACTGTATCTGCAGTCAGGAAGCCAAGAGCAAACAGAAAATGGGGTCAGGCTATAACCCTCAGGGCCTGCCCCCTAGTGACCCACTTCCTCCAGCAGGGCTCTACCTCCTGAAAGTTCCATTTCCTTCCTAAACATCTGGGGAACCAACTGCTCAAACACATGAGCCCATGAGGGACACTTTGCATTCAAATCACAACACCTGTGTTAAAGGTAGAACAGAATGACAACCTTCTTCCCTGTAGGGGGTTCTGAATTCTCATGCTTCTGTAACTCCATTGCCAAGACAGTCATTCACCCATTCAATAAGAATTTATGTAGTGTTTATCCTGTACCTAGAAGGTAATTCAGACAGAGAAGTTTGAAATCTCAGGTCCAGAGGTCATTATAATAATGAGGAAGGCACAGACTTCTAGAATTTTCCAATGCACTTTCCTCTTACTTCTAATTAAAGAACCTTGATGTTATTGAAAATCAACAATTACACCCTACATTCACAAATCTATCAAAGTAATCCCTCCCCCAAAAGTATTTGGAGACTAAAGGCAGAGAGACCTGGGTTTGAACCCTGTATTAGGCAGAGTTCTCCAGAGGAACAAAGTCAATAGAATGAATATCTATTGCAAAGAGGATTTACTAAACTGGCTTAAACAATATAAGCTGGGAAGTCCAGCTATGGCTGTCTGCAAGTCAGAGAGGCTGAAATCACAGAAGCTGCTCAGTCCACCATACTGGATGTTGGGCAGTCCTGATCTGATTGTTAAAGGCTTGCAGGATTGCTAGTGAGTCACTGGTTTTGGAAGTCTGAAGAAGCTGGATTCTGATGTCAGTGAAGGATGGCAGCTGCAGGGTGACGCACTCACCAGCAAGGAGCAAAGGCAGGCAGGCAAAAGCAGCATTGTTTTTCCCTGAGACTTCATATCTGGACCACCATAGGAAAGTACAGCTCATTCTGGGGGAGGGTCTTCCCTCTCAGTTAATACTTCCAGGGAATACCCTTCCAAACCCCTCCAGACAGTCTTAACCCAATGAAGTTAACCACTGGAATTAACCACAGTAAGTTGTGTATCTATGGTGAATAAGTGAGTGCGTGTGTGTGTGTGTGTGTGTGTGTACATGTACATGCCATGCAAACATATGGAGGTCAGAGGACAACTTCAGGTGTCAGTGCTCCCCTTCACTATGTGTGAGGCAGGCTCAATTTGTTGTTTAGCCCTGCATTCACCAAGCATGCTGACCCATGAGCTTCTGGGGATTCTCCTGCCTCTATCTCCCATCTCGCTATAGGCGTACTGGGATTACAGGCAACTTTTACTGGGGATACAAGCTTCAATCCTTATGCTTGCCTGGCAAGGGTTTTATCTACTGAGCCCCCTCCCTAGCCCCATTACTTATTCTTTCTCATGTGTATTTTCAAAAATATTTTATTGATTTATTTATTTGACAGAGAGAAAGAGGCAGAGAAAGAGGAAGGGAATGGGCACACCAGAGCCTATAGCTGCTGCAAACTCCAGATGCATGCGTCACCTTGTGCATTTGGCTTATATGGGTACTGGGGAATCGAACCTGGGTCCTTTGGATTTGGATTTGTAAGGGCAAGCACCTTAACTGTTAAGCCATCTCTCCATGTGCATTTTTAGTGAGGAGTCTTGCAGGTATGCTGTGTAATGGGGCCAGAACAGAAGTGGAGGAAAGCATTCTTGTCCAGACCAACATATTAAATGAGATAGATGTTTGTTTACACTTTCATGATATTTTTTAGCTCATATGGTCAGAAAAACATTACCGTGGTCGTTTCTCTATTCATCTTTATAGGAAATGAGGACAGAGAGGTTGCCCTTTTCAATGTTTCATTAAGCAAGAAGTGTGCCTGACCTGCACAACCTCTGTAATAAGTGCTGCTGCACCTTGGATGAGGAAGATCTCTTCCTACCTGAGCACTTGAATCTATACTCTTTCCCCAGGCAAAGACCCACCTCATACATTCATCACCAGACTCACTGACAAATGATTTTCTCTGCCTTTATCATGTCACCTTCCAGCCCTGGAACACATATTGTTTATTATGTGCAAATGATTAAACAGATTTTTCTGCCATGGGTAAAATTATAAATATGTATTTAATTTCCCACTAGATATAGAAAAGGCTATGTAACTTTTTGCCAGAAGAGTAGCTTAGAATTCTAAGTGACTCCATGGAACAGGTAGAAGAGAAAACTTCTGCTGGTGGGTCCATAACTCATGGTTTCTATTGACCTAAAGGATATATAACCATTGTGGGATTTCTCTTTGGAAAAAAAAAATGGAGGTCAAGGTACTACATGGAAGAAATAATTTCTTTGTCACTGAAGGCTCTTGAGAACATGGAGCTTTCCTTGGGATGCACCTTCCTACCTGCTCACTGAGGCCTCTTCCATTCTTGTTGCAATACTCAGCCCAGGTGTTATGTGCTCCAGATAGAGGTTTTCTACTTTGTTCTCTCCTTTAGCTGAGTGTCTTCTGAGTCCTTCAAAACTCCCCAGGATGATCATTATCAAAGCAATGATCACACTGAATTATAATTTTGCTTTGTCTATTTCACACACTTGCCAGTGCAGACATATATAAACACTATGAGGGTTATTTCAGTGCTTAGCACCATAAATTTTAAATAAATAGCTCATGAATTTTCTGGAATTCACTGAAGTTTCCTTTTAAGCATATTCACAGAATACGAATGATACTGCCAACATTCATGAGCTTTTCAAGTATAAAATATATTTAAAATACACAAACTTAATGTATGCCACATGAACACATGCAACCCCAAACTACAGGAAAATATACTAAAATGGTATCCTACTTCTAGTAAATGGAGTTATTTTATTTTCTTTGATTCTGTTGAATTTATCAAACATTCAACCATTTCCTTTTTTTTTTTTTTTTTTTTTTTTTTTTTTTTTTTTTTTTTGGTTTTTCAAGGTAGGATTTCACTCTAGTTCAGGCTGACCTGGAGTTCACTCTGTATTCTCAGGGTGGCCTCGAACTCACAGTGATCCTCCTATCTCTGCCTCCTGAGTGCTGGGATTAAAGGCGTGCACCACCATGCCCAGCTCTATTTCCATTTTTTAATTATTGTGTTGTGTATATATAAGGTTGCATGTGTGTCAATATATGTGTGCATGCACATAGAATGTGAGTATGTACGTGCACACATACATATGAAGGCCAGATGTCAATGTCCAGGATTCTTCCTCAGTCACTGTCTACAATATTTTGTAAGACAAGGTCTCTCACTGAGCCTAGATTTCACTGATGTGGCCAAACTTGCTATCCAGTGAGCCCCAGGGATTCCCCTATCTCCACCTCTCTGGTGCCAGGATTACAGGCATATGACACCATGCCCAGCATTTTACATGGGTGCTGGGCATGCAAACTCAGATCCTTATTCTTCCACACCAGGTGCTTCACCCACTGATTCATCTACCTAGCCCAATGTTTTAATTATAATAAACTTATCATAAACAGACTTGATGATGAACAGCTACTAGCTGACCAGCAGTGAAATATCTGCTTGACAACATCTTACCTAGTAAGTGTATGGCTCACGGCCATGTTCTCAGCCTCTCAGAGAGTTCATCAAGTATATGTGGATTCAGTGGGTTATTGTCTGGATTAAATATGATGAAACATATAAAATATCTATTATAGCAGTTGCTATATAGCATATGTTTTATGTCTCTAATGAAGTGGTCAGGTCACTGCTTCTAGAAACACAGTACACGGTCAGGAAACAAAAGCCCCTCTTTGGCAAAGAACGAACATCACCCACTACAAGCCTGGAAGATAGCTTTAATTTCCCAATTGACCATAGAGGTGCCATGTAAACTCATGAAGGAAATAATTGACTCCCTGGGAACATAGATTATGTGGGACCCCTGCTACAAAACAACTAAGTTGGATCCCTTGGCCTCTGAAACATTTTTACGTTTCTATTGAAGAGGTTAAAGTTGGTTCTGGGAGGAAAGAGAATAACAGGGTCAAAAGCAGTGTGAATTTGACTCTCAGGTCTTGTCCTAGGTCACCCTGTAGTGCCATGGGCCAAACACTTCCTTTTTAAACTTAAAGCCCTTGAGATCTGTGAAATGAACAGTAGCATAACCAACTACATAAGTCTCATGAAAATTAGACAAAAAGCACAGGGAGCATTGTAAGTTCATGACATCCCAGTCTCAGAGGAAGCAGCAAAAAAGCCAAACAGGTGACTTAACAGAGGGTAACAGCAAAAGTGGAAGCGGTAGCACATGGGTGACTGATGCCCCTCAAATGAGGCAACCCGCATACAGCCCCAGCAGATGTAGCCATCCTGAAAGTGAAGCAGAAAGGCAGTTCTTCTTTTGACTGAGAGGAAAGACAGAGATAGGAATTTTTATATTGATTGCGTCAGTTTTAATTCAGTTTTTAAGATCAACAAATATGATGAAGAGCAAACAAATCTTGTGTGTGCGAGAACCGGCTGGTGCACTTCAGTTTGTAAGCTCTGGCTTCTTCACCTGAAAAGATTTAAAGCAAACCATAACATAAGATTAAAGAGAACTGCCTCCCCTGAAACACTCCAGTCTTGAGTGGTCTCACTGCCATACTCCCTCATCAAGTTTAATTTCACTTCTTCCCAGACAGACTCCCTTGGATCTCACATAGAGATGCAGTAAAATGACAGCGATTTGCTCCACCATAGGACAACACTGAGATGTGCCCTACAGTAAGTCTCTTGGACAGCCATGGAGGACTGGAATCCTTCTGGATGCCATCCTTCATATCTAGACAGACACATTGCCAACAAGAGTGTCATTTTAGAATGGACTAGAGAGCTTTTGTACAACTGTTAATTCCTCTAGGCTCTTCTAGGAACAATTTAATTAGAATATCTGGGCATGAGGAACCCAGCCTCCACTTCTAGAAATCCTGCTTTTGAAAGGTACACATCCTGGGGTCTGGGAAGATGGCTCAATGAATATAGCGTTTGCCACACACGTGAGAGTATCTGAGTTTAGACCCCCACACCATGTAAAGCTAGAAACTGTGGCATGAGCATCTGAAATCTGTAATGGGAAATATGGAGACTGAGTTGATGGGGATGTTAATCAGCTTGATTGCAGTAATCATTTCACACAATGTACACATACATCAAAGTATCAAGTTGTACTCTTTAAATATATATACACTTTTATTTGACAATTCTATTTAATAAGCTGGGTACAGTGTGGGGAAGTAATCTCACCTAGAAGGAAAGTGAGGCCTCTTGTTTGTATATCAACCTGTTTGTTTGTGAATTTATTTTATTTTTATTTTTTTAAGTAAGGTCTCACTCTAGCCCAAGCTAAACTGAAGAGTGATTGAGTAAGACACCTGTGATGGTTTAGTTTGTGTCAATTTGATCTGTGTAGGAATCCACAGACATTCCTCATAAGTGTGTCTCTGAGGTTGCCTCTAGGAAGGATTAACTAAAGGAGGAATCCTCCCCTCAGGGTGAGCCCTTTCCCCAGAGTGGGTGGCCCCTTTCAGAGGAGGGGGCTGGTTTATCAAAAGAAGCTCTGGGAAGAGAAGTATTCTCTCTTCCCACCTGGCTGCCTGCTGGTGCTGCTCGCTGCTCCCTGCTTGCTGCTTTCCGGTATGGACAGAAGAGCAGCGTCTCTCCAGGACACCTTCAGGCCTTCAGTGCCGGATTGGGACTGCTGAGGCATCCAGCCTCGTGGACTGAGCAGCTACCAGGTTCCTTGACTCTTGGGCCTACAACCTGCTATTGTTGGACTGTCGTAAGATAATCCAATAAATTCCCTTTTAATACAATTCATTCTACCAGTTCTGTTCCTCTAGAGAACCCTAATACAATACCTGATGTCATCCTCTGGTGTTCATATGCACACATATGCGCCCCCACACACATACACACCATGCATACATACACAAATAATTAAAACAATTCATCTCGGAGTTTGAAACTATTCCATTCTGCTTTGCCCCTCCCTGCATTGCAGTTATCTGAAGGCTCCCTCTGGGGGCAGCCAATGGGGATGCTGGCCAGGTAGACATCATAACATGGAGGGGTCGGGGAGAACCTTGTACCACAGCTATGCAAGGACCAAAAGACAACAAGGTTATTTCAGGAGACAATGTAAGGGTCAGGGACAGGCCAACAATCCAAGCAATCAAGTGAATTGTCTAAGGAAGACTCTATGAGGAATAGATGCAATGAATGGTACCAAGAGATTAGGGGTGCAAGGGAAGGGGTACGTGACCTGGGATCCACCAGAGAAGTCTGAAATGTCAGGCTTAACTTGCCACAGGAGCAGGTGTCATCCAATTATGACTTTTCTCGAAGAAAGAGACACAGATGACCAGTAGTTCTCCATAAAAGCAAGGAAAAGTTTTCTCTTTAAAAATCTTTATTAAATTAAATGAGGCTGGGGTTCCATGGCTGTGATTTATTGCACTGGGAAAATGCCAGAACAACCAAATGACACATTTTTCTTTCACTCCTGGCTAGTAATTAGCTTCTGTGTTGCTAACGGGCCTGTCAGCGGCCCTGTCAAAGAGAAAGAAAACCTAGCTACTTAGAAATGCTGGACTTCTTGCATTACCTCTTACATTGCTCATACTCTCCCTTGTGCACAGTCTTTTTCTTCTCATCTACGGACTCTTCCTACGGAAGGCAGGAATGGAGGAGCAGCAACAGGGCAGTCACTGATGTGCCACAGCAAAATAAAAGGGCCTAGACCACCCATGGGCAAACTGTAATCACTAACAATACGTGCCATAAATCACCCTTGCAGCCACGCTGAAGTGGTAGCTCGAGTTTTGGGGATGGGGGGGGAGGGAGCATTAAGTTGAAGATGTTAAGTAACTTATCCAAGGCCAGGACCAGTACTGACTCTGCCAACACCCCCTAATCCCTTTGAGTGTAATCACAAGAAACCTTCAGGTGGATGAGAGTGGACAAGCGTTAGGAGGTAGGTGAAATTATGCCTGGGGTAGAGCTGATGTTTCATAAATAGGACTCTCCCTCTTCCTCGGTGATCACAGCAATTACTCAAATCATTACATATGCATATCTGTGTGTGCATGCATGAACATATATATGCCACATTTGTTTGAAAAAAGTGGTTATGTAGAAAGAAATTTAAACCTCTGGTTATCAGACCCTGTTCCCATCAAAAGAAGAGTGGATCAAGAAAATGTGGTTTAGGGCTTGAGAGATGGCTTATCAGTTAAGGCACTTACCTATGAAGCCTAAGGACCCAGATTCAATTCCCCAATATGTACATGAGCCAGATGCACAAGGTAGTGAATGCATCTGGAGTTCATGCAGTGGCTAGAGACCCTGGTGTACCCATTCTCTCTATATATCTGTCTTTTCTCTCTCTCTTTCTCAAATAAATAAATAAATAAAATATTTAATTTTGATAAAAGGAAAATGTGCCAGGTGTGGTGGCACATGTCTTTCATCCCAGCACTGGAGAGGCAAAAGTAGGAGGGTTGCCATGAGTTCAAGGCCACTCTGAGATTACATAGTGAATTCCAGGTCAGCCTGGACTAAAGTGGAAAAAAAAAAAAAAAAAAAAAAAAAGAAGAAGGAAATACATACAATGGAATTTTATACTGACTACAGAGAATGGAATTAAGTCATTTATTAGAAAATGGATGCAACTAGAAATCATCATGTTAAGTAAAATAAGCCAGATTCAGAAAGACATACATCCCATTGTTCTTCTTTTATCATACCATATAAATGACATGAAAAAAAATAAGGAGGGGCAGGGAAGATAAGGGAGAGGAAATGAGGGGATTATTACGATAAAAACATATGATATGCATGAAAGAAAGTATTTATGAGAACTAGCAGTAAGTACAATGAATATACAGTAATAAAAATATAAGTATGGGTTGGAGAGATGGCTCTTCAGTTAAAGGTGTTTGCTTGCAAGGCTGGATGGCCTGAGTTCAATGCCCCAATAACCACATTAAGCCAGATGCACAACATGGTGCATGCATCTGGAGCTCCTTTGCAGTCACCAGAGGCCCTGGCATGCCCATAGTCATTCTGTCTCCTTCTGTCTGCCTCTTTTTCTATGCTTCTCTCTCTCTCAAATAAATAAATAAATAAAATATTTAAAAAATAAGTAACCACTGGTAAGTTGAATATGCTCTAATAACGCTTCATCCATGCTCATGTAAATAATCCCCATTAAACTAGTTAGGTCACACAAAAAATATATGTAAAATAGGAGAGAAACTAGCTGGGAAGAAGGGGTTTGATGGGAATGAGAGTGGAGAAGAGAAGGCAATGGAGGAAGAATGTGACCAAAATACATTATATACATGTATGAAATTATCAAAAATAAATTAATAAGAAATTTAAAAGATGTTATTAATATTTGTGGTGACAGGTCTGCTAATTAGCCTGACTTGATCATTCATAATGTATCATTTATCAATATACTGCATTGTACCCTAAAATGTATACAATTATTAGCTGTAAACTAAACATTTAAAAAACAATAAATAAAAGAATTTTTAAACTAGAATTGGGGGTTGGAAAGATGGACCAGTGGTTAAAGGCACTTCTTTGCAAATCCTGATGGCCTGGGCTCAATTCCCCAGAACCCACATAAAGCCAGATGCCCAAAGTGGAGTATATGTCGAAAGTAGTTCATTTGCTGTGGCAGGAGGTACTGGCATGTGTATTCTCTCCTCTCTCTCATGAATAAATATTTTAAAAGAAATAAACTAGAATTATACTATGGAATGCAACTTTTTTAAAAGTTAAGAATGCACTAAGTATATTTTGATACATGATTACACACTCTTTGAAGCTGTATAACAGGTACATCATAATTTATCGTTGGGCATTTTGTATGTGCATGTGGGCGGCCAAAGAACTTCGAGTACCTTTCTCAATGGTTAAACTGCATATTTCCTTGACACAGAGTCTCTTCAGCAACCAAGAGCTGCTATTGGTCAGAAAGTCCGTGCAGAATGGGGTTACAGACATGTGTGATATGCCCAATTTATTATGTGGGTTTGTGGAAATTAAACGGGGTGGTCTCATCTTTAATGTTTAAGCTGCAAGTGCTTAACCTCTGAGCCATTTCCACAGTGCCCCACCCCCACCTTATTTTTGAGATAGGGATCCTCATGACGCTACTGTTCCAGCAATACGATTACAGACTCATGCTGCCACACTAGGCTTTAACATGGGTACCAGAGATCAGAACTCGGGTCCCCATGTTTGAATGGCAAGCCCGTTTTTCACTGAGCCAGCTCCCCAGTCCCCACTGGTGGTATCCTTCTGACCCTCCAGTCACCTTGCTGGAGCAGTAGCTAACGCTATCATGGGACCAGTGCTGCCACCTTGTTGCCGGAGCCATTCTTAAAAGTCAAACCTAGACTCACTCCTCCAGCCCTCCTAACAACAGCATTAATGCCCAATACCCTGTGTTAAATTCCTTTAAGAGCAAGAGCAGGTCCAGGTCAGATCCTACAGTGAGTACCTGTGTTCACTGAGAATAGGACTAGAATGGTTGCTGTTAGTGTGAACCCAGCAACAGCCTCACCGGACCTGTTTAAAATGCAAATTCTCAGGCCCTGTGACAGTTAATATTGATTTGTCAACTTGGCAGGATCTGGTATCACCTAGAATAAAAACCCCCGGGCATATCTGTGAGGGAGTTTCTAGAAAATGAGTTGAGGTGAAAAGACCCACCCTAACTATGGGTAGCAGAATTCCATGGAACGGGGTCCCATTCTGAGCAAAGGGATAGTGCAAGCAAGGTGAACACCAGCATTGCTCTCTCTGTGCTTCCCGATTGTTAGGAGGAAAAAGGCAGAAAATCAAAGGAGAAGAAAGACTAAGGAAAGCTAACACAGGTTTTATTGGGGGGGGGGACCCTGAGAAGAGCTCTGGCCAGGCAGGTCAAGAGCAACTTTGCTTACAGACTACTGACTTCTTATCAGGGCAATGAGGTCATTGGAATTCTTGTTTGCAAGGCATTCTGACTTGCCTAAGGACCTGGGACACTTCAGGGAAATGATAATTAACAGGTTAGGGTTAAGGTTAGAGAAATGACAATTCATTTGCAATTGAGATAGGTGGCCTGGGTCACTTCTGGGAAACAGAGACCTTACACATTGTAAAATGGCAGAGATTAAAGAATGGGGACATTCTGGTTCTAACACTGAAGTGGATGCAATGTGACTTTCCCACACAAACCCCTGCAGCCATGCCTTCTGCGCAATGATCGAGTAGGTTGCAGTTACCTTCTCAATTCTGTCACATATACCCTACCAAAGGCAGCTGGTGGAAGGAAAGTTGTTTATTTTGACTTACAGTCTCAAGGGAAGCTCTATGCTAGCAAGCGAAAGCATGGCATGAGCAGAGGCTGGACATCACATCTGTCAAACAGGTAGAAAACAGCAGCAAGAGAGTGAGGGGGTCCAGTTGGGGTGACTGGACCCCTGAAGGTAAAGAGGGCAGGAAAGTTTGCACTGGCTAGAAACCAAAGATTATCTGATTTCTTCTCTCTCTTGCCTAGTTCCCTAGAGACCCACTTTTCCACAACCAGGACCCCTCCTGGGAGGGAGGTCTTTCATAGGATTTGAACATTGTGGTTGGTCAAGTTCAGCCCCTGAAACTTGGTGCCAGGGCTAACTTCTTCCTGAGACAGGCCCTAGCCCTACCCAACTAGCTGGCCCTCTGGTTTATCTGTGCTGGAAGACAGCCCACCCTTTACAAGGGGAAGGCAGGCTTTCTCTCTGATCACTTGAGAACTTCCAGCTGTGGGTGAGTTTTTCCCTCAGCTGGGCCTAGGCTGGCTCAGCCTAGGCCATAGCCCTGCCCAGGCAGGAAGGCCCCCTAGCCCCTTCCATATGGGCTGTTTTATCTTCTCCAGCTCACCATATAGCAGGAGCTCCATAAGCCTGCCCCCAACAGCATACCTCCTCCAGCAAGGCTCCACTTCCCAAAATGCCATCAGCTAGGGACCGAACATTCAAAAGACATGAGATTATGGGGGACACTTAATTCAAAACACCACAGACTGTAACCTTAAACTATGAACCAAACTAAACTTCCTTCCCTTCCTCCCTTCCTTCCTTCTTCCTTCCTTCCTTCCTTCCTTCCTTCCTTCCTTCCTTCCTTCCTTCCTTCCTTCCTTCCTTCCTTCCAAGTTGCATCCTGTCAGGCATTTTGTCACAGCAACAAAGAAAGTAACTAATAAAAGTCCCATCTTAGTCCTGCTCAATTCAACTCTGGGAGTTGGACCCAGCCATCTGTTACCAAACCCAGACAGTCTAACTCAGAGCTCATGCCTTTGAGCAGTACAGCACATAGTGTGGTAGAAAAGAATCTGGAATTACTAGCCTTGAACCAGAATTTGCCTAATGACTGGATTGTTATTGGAATTGGAATTAGAAAACAATAAGGAAGCCTCATCACTCTTCCCACACATGCTGCCATTCAAAGGGACAAATGTCAGTGGTCAAAGGCAGATAATGGGTTTCTTAAACAGGATGCACAATGCAATTGGTTTTAAACTTAACTACAGCAAAATTTAGAACATCTACATAATAAAAGGCATTATAACCCTCACTCAAAGACAAGTCACAGCCCAGGAGAAGCATTGTTAATGCTCACAAACAGTAAGGGATTAAAAACCTGGAGATGAAAAGCTCCTGCAAATTAAGAAAGAAAAACTAAATAACCCAAGAGGAAAAAAATAGGCAAAAGCTATGAAAGGGCATTGCACAGAAGAGAGAACCCAGAAGACCACTAAACATGAAAAGACAGTCAACTTCATGAATAGTCAGGAAGTTACAAAGAAAACAGCAATAAAACATTGTTTCACATACACTCAGTTGGCAATGAAATTGAAGAGAAAGACTTGGTGCCTGCAGGGACACACAGACATGGCAGCCAAATTTCCCACCAACCTGCAGGGCTCAATCTCAGCCTCTTTGGAGAACAATCTAGCAATATTGGTAGAACGGAGGTGCCACCTATAGGTATCTGTCCTAAAATCATTTTGTCATGTACACAAGAGACTACCACCAGAATGTATGCAGTAACATTATTGACAGCTATGAGAAAGCCCCAAAACGGTGAACCTGACACACCACCGAATGGTTATAACTTAACCATGGCATATTCTGATAATGGAAGACTCTGCATCAGCTCAAATGAATACACAAAAATAGGATGTGCCAAATCAAACAGAAATAAAGACATATTGTGTTAAACGAAAGGAAAGTTATGTCATGATATGAAGAACATATGGTCTGCAGTAAAAATTTTTCATATATATTGCATTTAAATGTAGTAAGTGTTGTAGATAGCTTCAGGTCACTGAGATCAACTTCCAAACCAGGCACAGTTGTGGAAGGAGGGATATTTATTAAAGCTTACAGATCCAGGGGATGTTCCATAAAAGCAGTAAAAGTTAGCCCACTTTTACAGGAACAAGTAGAGAGAGAGAAGCCACAAGCCAAAAAACCCAAAAGCCACAGCACACACAAGCACACTTAGGAACCCAGGCAGAACTCGGGCACTTTGCATATCTTTAGACTGGCATTCCAAATCCATCACCACACCTTAGGACTGGACTCAAAGATTCACGCAATGCCATCTCCAGCCAGGTAGGTGGAAATCTAAGAAACTTTACTAAAACTCCTGAATCTATTGTGGGACATTTATACAAACTCCCACATTCTGCCCCTGGCCTCCAATAGATTCATCACCATCTCACACTGTAAACCGTATTCAACCCAAACTCAAAGGTCTCCATAGTCTCTACTAACTTTGGATAGCCCCAAAGTCCCAAGTCTCCTCTGAGACTTAAGATTGTTTCTTAGCCATGAGTCCTGTAAAGTCAAACAAGTTATATACTTGTAACAGATAGCTTTAAGTTTGCTGAGATGAACTTCCAAATCAGGCACAGTTATGGAGGAAGGGATATTTATTACAGATCCAGGGGAAGTTCAATAATGGCAGAAGAAGCTGGCCTGTTCTTACAGGTCCAAGCAGAGAGAGAAGCCACAAGCCAAAAGCCAAAAGCCACACAGCACACTTCAAGAACTCCAGGTGAAACTAGGCACTTTGTATATCTTTAGGTTGGAATTTTAAACCCACCCATTGACACCACCTCCAGCCAGGTGGCTGCAGATGTAAAGTACAAACTAATAAAACACTGAATATATTAGGGGCCATCTATTCAAACTACCACAATACTTTCAACTTATTCCAGTACAGAGTAAACATTTTCAACTGCTATAAGGCATAACAAGGAGAGACTACAACAGTGCAAATTCAAAAACCATCAAGCAAACATCATACTTCTGCAGCTCAAATCCAATATAACCAGTGATTGACAGTCTCCAGATTTTCTAATTCCTCCCCTCCAGCTGGGCTGACTAGCCAAGGAAAACTTCCATCCCAGGCCAGCAGCACTCAATGGTAGCTCTTGCACAGTTCTTGTATATCCAAAATATCTTCATGTCTCCAAGCAATCTTCCAAAGGCTCTTCTAGGCTATTCATGAGGGCCATCACACCTTGCCTGTATGCCACATCTCAGCAGCGGCTCCTGAAACTGTTTGACCACTCCACACATATTTGATGCTTCTGAAACCAATACCAGGGGTATAGGACACAGCCATATTCTTAATTCATGGATGAAATAAATCATGACCTTGAAGAGCAGGTTCCTTCTCCAGTCAACTCTTTTCCACAAGAGTTTGCATTTCTATCATGGTCTTTTCTCAGGTATCCTCTCCATTGTTTTAATGTAAAGCAGTTGGGCCATCTTCCTTAAGATTGTTTTAAAAATATATTGTTAATATGTTTGACAACAGCAGCTTCAACAACCTAAAACCAGTCTCAGTGCCTGAAATTTTAACTTGCTTGAGTTTTTCCAACTTTAAAATCTTAAATCTCTCAGTCCAATATCTTTAGCCATGCACATCAGTCCATTACAAATTTAACCTTGATCAAACTCTCTGGGCCTGGGCAACAGAACACAGCCATCCCTTATGCCAGTAGCCCAATTTCAGCAAAGTTTTCTGCCATCTTTCCTTCCCCTTAGAAAGTTCATAAACCAAGCCTCCAATTTCAATTATCTCTACACTTAGCATTCTCAAATTCTCATCATCATAGTCCATAATACTTGGCTTACCACTCCAGAAGGCATCTTCAATTGCGAACCAAGTTTCCCATTCCTCCAGCACAAAAGTTCCAAAAGACCAAAATCCACATAGTCAGATTCATCTCAGCACTCTATCCCACTCCTGAGTAGCAAACGGTTTCACATTGCTGAGATGAACTTCCAAACCATGCACAGTTATGGAAGAAGAGATATTTATGGAAGCTTACAGATCCAGGGGAAGTTTGACAAAGTAGAAAATGTTAGCCGGGCGTGGTGGCACACGCCTCTAATCCCAGCACTTGGGAGGCAGAGGTAGGAGGATTGCCGAGAGTTCGAGGCCACCCTGAGACTACATAGTTAATTCCAGGTCAGCCTGGACCAGAGTGAGACCCTACCTTGCAAAACCAAAAAAGAAAAAGAAAAGAAAAGAAAATGTTGGCCCACTTTTACGGGACCAAGCAGAAAGAAAGAAGCCACAAGCCAAAAATCACAAAAGCCAAACCACACATAAACACACTTAGGAATTCCAGGCAGAACTCAGGCACTTTACATATTTTTAGACTGGAATTCCAAATCTACTACCAACCTTAGAGCTAGACCCTAAGATCCACCCAATGACATCTCCTTCAGTCAGGCAGCTGGAAATTTAAGAAGCTTTAATAAAACTCCTGACTCTGGGGCTAGAGAGATGGCTTAGAATTTAAGGCACTTTCCTGAAAACCCTAAGGACACAAGTTCTATTCGCCAGTACCCACATAAGCCAGATGCACAAGGTGGTGCATGCATCTGGAGTTCGTCTGCAGTGGCTGGAGGCCCTGGCATACCCATTCTCTGCCTCTCTCTCTCTCCCTGCCTCTTTTTTCTCTTAAATAAATAAAATATGAAAGAAAAACTCCTGAATCTATTGGGGGACATTTATTCAAACTACCACAGTAATCATATAAATTTTAGCACATGCTTAAACATATTTATCCAGGTGTGGTGGCACATGCCTTTAATCCCAGCACTTGGGAGGCAGAGGTAGGAAGATTTCAGTGAGTTCGAGGCCACCCTGAGACTACATAGTGAATTCCAGGTCAGCCTGGGCCAGAGTGAGACCCTACCTCAAAAAATAAACTAATTAATTAATTAATTAACATATTTAAGCTAATTATATTATTTGTTTTAATATTTATTATAGTATACAGTATTATAATATATAATTTTTTCTATAATTATCTTAGATGTACAAATTCTATTTATAATAAATATTTTAATTTTTTGCTTTTTATGTATATGTGACTTGTGTGCATGTATGTATGTGTGGTCAAATGTGTGTATAAACATGTGTGCAGGTGCACATGCACGTATATGTGTGCACTTGGAGGTTAGATGTTGACATCTGGGGTCTAGCTTAATGGCTCTCCGCCTTATTGTTTGAGGCAGGGTCATTTGCTAAAACTAGAGTTCATGGACTGACTAGACTAGCTAGCCTGTGAGCCCCAGTGATTCCCCATCTTTGTCTTTCCAGCACTGAAATTACAGATGAGTGCCACAGATACAGGATTTTGGGTCCAGGGAAGAAATAAATTCTATAAAGATGCAGGAGATCCCAGGCCTGTGGGTCCAAAATTTTGGTTCTTATCCAATTTAGCAAAGAATTGAAAAAAAAAGGGGGGGGCTCTGAGAAGAGAAAATTATAAATTATGAGGTTTGTTTTAGGGAGAATTAGGATCCAGGGAGAAGTCTGGATGAAAGACTCAAGCCAGAAGGGACTTCTACCCTCACTACTCAACAGGAAAGATGGGTGGGGGTGGGGAGGGAATGGAGACAATCTTCACACGGGTGCTGGGGACTCAAACTCAGGTCCTTATGCTCATGTGGCAAGTACTTTACACACTGATCCATCTCCTCAGCCCCAAAATTTAACTTTTACATATGACACAAGTTAATGTCCTTCAAGTTTATATTTTATGTGCATAGGAAAAGCCATAGAAATGTGAAATACATTTACAATAGTAACAAAAGACCATTATACTTGCCTGTGAGGTTTAGAAGTCATATCCATGTTTTATTTCTTTTCTTTTTTCTTTCTTTTTTTATTTTTTATTGGCAACTTCCTTAATTGTAGACAATATCCTATGGTACTTCCCTCCTTCTCCCCCTCCCCCGACTTTCCCCTTTGAAACTCCACTCTCCATCTTATCTCCTCCCCCTCTCAATCAGTCTCTATTTTGATGTCATGATTTAAATTTTATTTCTTAAAATTTAAGTAAACTGGAGCCAGGTGCAGTGATGCACACCACCTAGTTCCACCTACTCATGAAGCTGAGGCAGGAGGAGTACTTGAGCTCCTAAGGCCAGCCTGGATACCATAGTGAGGCCCTGTCTCAGAAAACAAAACCAAAAGCACACAAAAGTAATTATAAAACTGTAAGTCCATATATTTTGTTATACTTTTATTTCCTAAGTGCTCTCAGAATGAAAACATATATTCGTGATTCTGAGCTTCACTCCAGTGAGCAGTGAAGACGTGAAGATGGTAGTTGGCCTGTGCGGTAGGGTCTGGTGCAGGGCCGGGTAAAGGAGGGAGGAGAGCTGATTTGTTGTGCTCTGGACCCTCCTGACCAGGGGGGGAAAAAGAGAGCTTTCACAACACACACTAACCCAGAGGGTGTCCTTGCTCTTGGGAGGCTGGACGAGGTCAAGCAGCTGACCCAGACAAGCTCTTCCTACACAATAAGAGATAATCTGAAATACATTTTGATTTGGCTAGGGAAAATGTATCCATGGCCTCATTTTTAAGGCAAAGGTGTCTGGTGTTCTGAGAAGGTGCACTGCTGACAAGTTCCAAAGTTAACAGCTGGCTGAGGGAGAAGCAGTGAGCTGGGAAGCATTGTGTCTCCATATTACTGGGTCCTCAGGCTTATCCCCAAAGGAAAACTCTGTCTCAGGCTGAAGCAGGATTTTTGCTACCTGGTTCAGAATCTAGGGCAAGTCACCACCTCTCTGCCTTTTCCACATCGATGAAGCTAAGGTGCTAGAAAAAAATAACCTCTAAGTTTTTCTTTTTTTATTGTATTTATTTATTTTTTGAGAGAGCGAGAGAGAAAGGGGGAAGAGAAAGAGAGAGAATGGGCACGCCAGGGCCTCCAGCCACTGCAAGCAAATTCTAAACGCATGTGCCACCTTGTGCATTTGGCTTATGTGCGTCCTGGGGAATCAAACCAAGGTCCTTTGGCTTTGCAGGCAAATGCCTTAACTGCTGAGCCATCTCTCCAGCCATAAGTATTTCTCTAACTCAAGGAAGCACATGAGTGTGTAATCACATATACACTCAGTATGTGCGTGCGTGTGCACACACACTCATACAGACTCTCTTACGGTAGCTGCATCTTTGTTTCAGGCAATTCTGTTAAGAATTGCTTTCACAGATTTTTTAAATAATATTGTTAAATAATTTAAAATGAGTTAAATTGGGCTAGGAGATGGGTCAATGGATAAAGTGCTCGTCATACAAGTCTTTTTTAGGGACCAGAGTT
Organism: Orientallactaga sibirica; assembly: GCA_036365145.1. NCBI lineage: Eukaryota > Metazoa > Chordata > Mammalia > Rodentia > Dipodidae > Orientallactaga > Orientallactaga sibirica. The sequence goes on from JAEOAD010000028.1 coordinate 11,724,353, forward strand.
TGGATCTTCAGCAATCCCATAAAAGCCCAGGATGGTGGCACACTTTTAATCTCAGCACTGGGAAGACAGAAACAGGCAATCACTAGGCTCACTGGCTAGCTAAAAATGGTGAGGTCAGATTCAGTGAGAGACCCTTTCTCATCGAATAAGGTGAGGAACAATGGAAAAATATCCCCAACATTGACCTCTGGCCTAAATACCCACACATATACATGTGTACATACATCTCCACACACATGTAAACCTACACACATACAAACAAGCAGACATACATGCATGCACTACACACACACACACACACACACACACACACACACACAAAAGTAAAATGAGCTGAATGGTAAGTGCTAGGGAGAAAAGAAGATTACTCAAATAAAACCATCCACCATAACTGTCCACAGAAGCATCCGCACAGATTAAGCACTTGTATAGAAGTGTCCTACTCCTTCCTAGCTCTGTGACATTCGGCAAGCTTTGAAAACTACTTTCTGTCTCAGTTTCCTCTTTGTTTTCATTTGCTTGCTTTGTTTTTATTTCTGTCTTTGACACAAAGTCTCATACATCCCAAGTATCATGTATTCCTTGTCCTCTGACCTCCACCTCCCAGGTGATGGGACTGCAGGTGTGTGCTCCTACACCCAGTTTCTATGCAGTGCTGAAGATTAAACCCACAACACCATGCATCCTAGCCAGGCACTTGACCAAATGTACTACATCCTCAGTCCTCAGTTTCCTCTATGTAAATGTAATAAACTATCCCTCTCCTGGCAGGAGATAAAGGTTATTAAGTACTTTTATCATTAATTTCCTAAGGCTGGGACACAATACCCTGTGCAGCATATGGAAGCTTATGGAAAAAAGGGGGTTTAGTTGAGCTTACAGTTTCTAGAGGCAGTTTCATCATGGTGGAGGAAGCATGTCAGGAGAAGAGGCAGGATCACAGTGTAACACAGGAAACAGAAAAAAAGAAAACAAGAAATGCAGTCACACCTCACCTCAAGACCCACCCCCAATGACACATATCCTCCAGCAAGGCTCCACCTCCTAAATGTTCAACAACCTCCAAAACAGCACGACCAACTGGGGATTCCGTAACAAAATATGTGAACCTGGGGGGACATTTTACAAACTGCCACACTAGTGCTTAGGCCTAATATGTGTAAGGCCCTGGGTTCAGTCCCCAGCAATATATATACACATAAATACACATATGTGTATAGATGTGTGTTTCTTTTTGTTGTTGAAAGGACTGTAAAACCACACATAAAGCTGACAAAATATGAAATATCTGGCACATGGCAGTATCTATAGATTTACATCTGCATAGGGGTGTTTATCTATACATAGTTATGTCTGTACTGTGCACAGGCATACAGGTGTTTATCTGCATATACTGATATCCATTTCCCAAGCACTTTTGAATCTACCCAAGAGTATCCAGGGGAAAAGGTAATGATTAGATTTATCAAGCGAAGTTTTCCAGGCTGCCTTTCTGACTCGAGGCGACTGGAATCGTTGGCACGGTTTTCAGTTTTCACAGCCACAGCAGTTTCAACATCCCCACTCTGGCAGCAGCAGGGGTGTCTCTGTCAGTGCTCTGGCTCAGTTTCTAAAATATCTGGTCTATGCTGCTATACGTATGAGATGTTTGTGGGTGGTGTGTTTGCAGTTGGAACAGCCCAGGTGGCAAGCTCACATAACATTTTGTTCCCTGTGTCCTTATTGGCTTCCAGTATGTACTCTAGAGGCTTAACAATGATGTCCCTAACTCCTTGAGTACCCTAGACCCTGGACCTTCCTTTAGCCTAAATCTCTAGCATTGTTGTTCATTGTCGAGTCTAGATTTATTTGCCCAGAGATTTCAGATTTTTATAACTAGAATGTTTTAAGCTGGGGAGATGGTTCAGTGGGTAAAGGGTAAAGTGTTTGCCAAACAAGCATAAGGACCTGAGTTTAAATCCCCAGAACCCACATAAAATGCCAGGCAACTTGGCTCAGGCTTGTAATCTCAGGGCTGGGGAGGCAGAGACTGGGAATCCCTGGGGCTCAATGACAAGCTAGACTAGCTGAATTCGTGAACTCCAGGTTCAAAATGCATGTGCATAAGCACATGAACACACACACACACAAAACCACACACATACACACATGCACACCCCACACAAAGACATATGTAAAAAAATATGTGCAACGTTCCAGCCCAAAGTTGACCTATGCACTAAATATAACTTTAACTTTTTTTGTTTGTTTAATTCAACTTCATAGCATGCCTCAAGGGAAGCACAATTCCACTGTGGAGCTTTTCATCTACACATTTATTATAAGTGATAAACCACGTTGATTGCACATACTTAGTCTTCAGTCTACAAGCTCAGGCATATAGAATCAAATATTATCCCAATGCATGGGCCCTTTGGGTGCTTTTCTTTAAAAATCTGGAGGAACTCTCTCTTGTTGCTTCCTCCCAGCTGATGTGACAGCCTGCCGCCTGCTTTGCTATGTTTTCCCCACCATGATGAAACTTCCTCTTTAAACTGTACCTAAAATAAACCCATCCTCCCATATGCTACTTCTTGAAACTGTCACCTAAAATGAACCCTTCCTCCCATATGCTACTTCTGGCCAGGTGTTTGGTCCCAAAAATGAGAAGGTAATTGCTACATCATATAATCACCATTTTCCAAGGCAAAAATTAAAAAATAAAAAAATAAAGCAAACATTGTGGCACTCAGAAATATTTGAAGCCCCTGAATGATTCTCTTTTCCATGAAGGTAACCACACACTTGACTCTTATGATAATGATCTCCTTGCTTGTCCTATTAAACTACTTGTAGGAATACTCTCAATATAATTTTTAAATTTATTTTTAATTTGTTAAATATTATGATTTATTTATTTGTAAGAGAGACAGAATATGGACATACTGTAGTAGACAGCTTCAGGTCGCTGAGATGAACTTCTATACCAGGCACAGTTATGGGAAAAGGGATTTTACTGAAGCAAGGGAAGCTCCATAATGGCAGAAGAAGCTAGCCTGCTTTCACAGGTCCAAAGGAGAGAAGAGCCACTAGCCAAAACCCAAAAGCCACAGCACACAGCACACTTCAGGAATTCCAGGCAAAGATCCAGCACTTAGACTGGAATCCCAAATCCACCCCCACACCTTAGGGCAGGACCCTAGGATCCACCCAGTGACACCTCCTTCAGCCACATGGCTGCAGATTTAAATGACAAATTCTAACCAAATCCTGAATATATTGGGAGCCATCCACTCAAACTACCATACACACCATGGCCTCTTACCAGTGCAAATGAACAAACTCCAGATGCATGTGCCCCTTTGTGCATCTGGCTTAAATGGGTAGTGCGGACTTGAACTCATACCGTCAGGCTTTGCAATCAAGTGCCTTTAACTGTTGAGCCATCTCCCCAGGCTCAACAGAGTGTTTTTTTTTTTTTTAAGTTTATGTCCATGCTTTGAAGCTCATATGATGTGAGTAACATATATCTTCTTCTGTGCCGTGCCTCTGCTCAGCACCATTTGTGGCGTCATTTATGTTCTTTGTAGCCATCATTCATTTTCATTGCTCTATAGTGTTTTATCAAGTGACTAATAAACATTTTACTGATACTGGAAAATAAAAAGGTCTGTCACCAGTACTTGTTTTCAGTGGAGAGAAGTAGCTGCAAAGACTCATGTGTGGTCAAGTGCTGAGAATAACTTAGGGTTGAAAGCTGAGCCCTAACTGAGTCATCTAAATAAGGCCCTCCCAGACTCAGGAACATGGAGGGAAAGAGAATAAAAAGCATGTAAAAGCTGTAGGGAGGGGTGGAGTGCTGTAGAACACCTTTTTCTGGACATGAAAAGGCCATCCCCTCATAAATTCTCAGCAGCTGTGACTATCAACGCATGACCAAGAATGGGCCCATCAACATTCTGTCATGATGGAGGGAAGGGCTCAAGAGAACTCACTCCTCCCTCAGGAGATATAAGAAGTTCATGGTTGCTGGAGGAGAGAGAGGCTTTTTTTTTTTTCTTCAGTGCTATAGCCACTGGGGAGGTGCCAATGATATGAGTAAATAACCCTTCCCTCATACTTCTAGATCAAGCCTAAAACTCATTAGATCAAAGAGGATGAAGAAGGAGGAGGAGGGAGAGGAAAGATATGGCAGACTGCTTAAGAGAGAAAGATCAATAGGAATGGGATGAGGACAAAAGAGAGTAATGGAAGTGAATATAAACATGTATGTATGTATAAAATGTGATCATATAATTCATTAAAAATTGTAAATTAATATTTTTAAAAGCCATACATTGTGGCACATGTCTTTAATCCCAGTGCTTGAGAGGCAAAGGTAGGAGGGTCACTGTGAGTTCAAGGCCACCCTGAGACTCCACAGTGAATTCCAGGTCAGCTTGAGCTAGACTGAGACCATAACTCAATATATATATCTGTTGTCTCCAGATCTGATTAGTTCTCAACTACCCCTGAACCATGTGTCCTCCTTCCTCTGGGTCTTGCATCCTACCAGAGGACTCACCATGAAAAGGTAACCCAGTCCTCCATGTCCTTGGGTGGCCACTCCCACTCCACCTCCAAACCTACTCCAGAGAGTGACCATCTTTCTACTTCTTCCCATTTCTCTCTCTCTGTTCTTCCCTCAGTTGGGAGTAACATAAAAAATGTTACAAAAGTCTTAAAATTTAGAATATACACAGAGAAAAAATTAATAGTGTAGACATTACATCCCACCATAAATGTTTGTGCGTATTATTCATATGTATGCCCTGGTTCAAGGTATGGGGAGGTGGAATTCCATGTTATTATTGCCTTTTTTTTTTTTTTTTTTTTTTTTTTTTGCAAAGTAGGGTCTCACTCTGATCCAGGCTGACCTGGAATTAACTATGTAGTCTCAGGGTGGCCTTGAACTCTTGGCGATCCTCCTACCTCTGCCTCCCGAGTGTTGGGATTAAAGGCGTGTGCCACCATGCCCGGCTTATCATTGCCTTTTAGCTCACATATTACCTGAGCTCATCCTAGGTGCCAGATGCTCTGTTAGGCACTGAAGGTCTAGGGGTGAACAGGACAAAACCTCTGCCTTCTGGACACTTCAGCCTATTCTATAGGACAGCCAAGAAATGAAATAATTAGAAATTAAGTAATTGAACTAAAATATGGTGAGTGCAGCAGACATTGGTCAAACATGGGAGATAAAGGTAGGTAAGGTTAGTTCCCTGGTAAGTGTAGGTGGTAAGGATAGGGGAGGTTTGGAACTTTGTTCTAGAAAATATATGGTTCTGGACCATTTTCTAATGCTCATGGAATCACAAACTAGATAAGTTATAAAGAAAAGATATTTATTTGGGCTCATATTTCTTGACATGGCCTCTGTACTGGAAGAGTCTAGGGCTAGTGGAGGACTTCAAAAACAGGACATTCATGTGTTTTCTATTCTCTGTCTCTGATCTGTCTCCCTCTTTCATTCTCCATTGTTCCCTTTCTCTCTTTCCTTCTATTCCCTTCTCCTCTCTTTCTCTTCTTTCACCATAAGAAGGCCACCAGGATTCAATCATGAGACTTCTACTCTAACAACCTTATCTAATCCTAATTAGCTCCTAAATCCCTTCCAATCCCCAGAAACCACAGATGATCAAATTTCAATTTCTCCTAACACCTCACAAAAGGCCTAAATTTTGAAGAGTCCAAAGCATAGTGGAATCATAGCAGATGCTGAAAGTCCCTGGAGAATCCCTTGCTTCTCCCTGCAGGCACAGCCAGCACTACTCACGAAATTTCCCTGGCATTTTCTCACTAGGATTGCTACTTAGCAAGTCTGTAAAATAACATAAATGCTTAGTGAAGTTAAGGCATTACATTATCAGAACAGAATAACACATCTGCCTACAAATATACATAGAGTATTTATTTATGATTAATTATTAATATGACCCATTTTCACTGGTAAGAGAATGGAAGGTTTAAGGAGGGGTAAGACTTAACTGAAGAGGAAAGGCTTGAACACAGGCACTATTTCAGGTCTCTTCCCCAGTGCCTGAGATGGACATTCATGCTCTAGTAATTGTGCATGCCCCCTCCCCCACAATTACTTCACCCAGAAGAGTACAGAGAACAGAATAGGGTCCAAGGACAAGCCAGTAAGAATGTGGGTCTGCCACTTGAGAAGTTTCCCAGGTGCTATACCCGATAACCCCACTTAGCTCAAAAAAGCCTAACTGGTCATATCCCAATTCCTTAACAGCAGTGAGGGTTGCTTCTTCAGAGGGAGTGTTGAAGCAGTTCAGGGTGACTGGGCCCCTGAAAGTAAACGAAGGGAATGTCTTGAGCCTGCCTTGCAGTCTTCACTTCGCCATAGTTCAGAGAAGGATCTGGCTTCTTCTTAAATTTTACCTAAAGGAGTTCTCTATATCAGTGGGGGTTTTTTGTTGTTGTTGTTTGGTTGGTTGGTTGGTTGGTTGGTTGGTTGGTTGGTTGGTTGGTTGGTTGGTTTTTTGAGGTATGGTCTGGCTCTAGCCCAGGCTGACCTGGAATTCACTATGTAGTCTAAGGGTGGCCTCAAACTCATGGCAATCCTCCTACCTCTGCCTCCTGAGTGCTGGGATTAAAGCTGTAGGCCACCATGCCCTGCAGATCTCTGTTTTCATAAACAACCCAAATCCCTCCCTAAATAGGAGTTCCCCTTGCCTAGAATTAAGATTCCTGGAAGGATTAAGCCTGAACCTGCATTGTGGTTAGTTAGCTCAACCCCCAAATTTATTGTCAGGGCCAGTTAGCTCAGCCCCCATTCAGCAACAATAAATGACCCTAACTTGGGTTTCTTGGTGGGTTTTACTTCTCACTCTTTCCCTCTGGGAATGATCTCTTCATAATCGCTCTTCTTTCCTTTTCTTAATCTAATAAAGTCTCTCTAAACTGTAAAAAAACAAAAATAAAAGAATGTCTGTCTGCTGGAGAAAGCTTCAGACTCTTCTGGGATGAGTCCCCACCCTGAGGTGATTAGAGAGTTTTGTGCTGAGAGCACAGAGCCACTTCCACATGAACAGGTTCCATGGCTGAGAGGGACTCAGAGAGACAGCTATCACCAGGAGTTACTTGTATCACTTATAGGAAGGTACCAGGATGGAGGGACCTGGGATACAGAAGGGGAACTTCAGGAAGAAAGCTTCCTGGAACAGGTGAGAAATGTATAAATAGGAAGAAGAGCTGAGGGAGATGGTGGACTGTGGGGTTCAGGGGGCCCCCAGGCCTATGAACCCTGATTTTTGAGTCCTTATCCAATTATTTTAGCAAAGAACTGATAAAACATACTCCAAGAAGTGCATATTATGAATTATTAAGTTTATTTAGGGATAATAACGAATTATGAAGTTTATTGTAAGGGAAATTAAGATCCAGGGAGGAGGCTAGCTACAAGATTCAAGCCAGAGGCCCATTCTCCTCCAGCTGTAAAGGGAGAGGGGAGACAGAAGGAATCATCATAGAGACAACTCCTGGGGTGAAAGGACTCAAGATGAGGCACAAACACCCATATGTGGAAGGCAAAGCATAAGAACCAAAAGATCCCTTTCAAATAAAAGACCAGAGAGGATTAATTGAGAAATCATGGAGGACTCAGAAATCAAAGAATTCAAGATAGTGTGAATAAGACTTATGTAAACCTACTTTTTTGAATAATGGCACATCTAGAAGCTGTAGACTATTACTAGAAAATTTTCAGCATCTGGGATGGGATACCTTCCAGTGAGTTGTTGGCCAAGGAGGTCCCGGTAGCCTCCAAAACATTAAAGGCTTTTGCCAAAGCCCTTGGTTTCCCTTGAGAAACAGATGGTAAGACCCTATTGCTGAAGACATCTCTTACCTAAGAGGTAAGGTCACTGAGAAAGCAAGCTGGTGCTGAGCAGAAAACCTTCTCCCTGTAGAACAGCCAACTGAAAGCTGGAAAAAGCTGCAATGCATGCAGCCGTATAGGAGATAGAAGTCATCAATAGTGAAAACAGTGAACACTGAATATTCAAGTTTGGGCATACAGGCCCAATGACTGAACAGGTGCAATAGTGACATGTCTGCTCTTGGGGTAACCAATGCTCCATAATTGAACTGAAGGCCCTCTCTATGACAGGGAATACATGCCTGGTACTGGAAAAAAAAAAAAAAACTAAGCAAAAGTCTATGGCAGGGGCAGTCATGAGCCTTAGGGGTATAAAGCCTGCTCTTGTCTGGCTAAATGTACATATTATTCCCACCAAGCTGCCCTGAAAGCACTACACTTAATGTTCATATTCACATATTAATGCTACTCTCACTTCGGGTTAGAGAAGCTTCTCTTTTCAGATGGTGATGACCACTGGGATGACCCAAAAGGCAACATAGTGCTGAGAAGAAGGGATGGAGGAGTGCCCAGCACTGAAACACCTCTGTCACACCCTCCAAGGCTCAGGGCCCATTGCGGAAGAATGTAAGAGCCAAAGGAAGGGTACAACTTCTTACAATGCAACTGTTCAGACAGAAATTGGCCTTAATATCCATGACCTTGCAGTGCCTAGCAATACCTTCGCAAGACCCTCATAATAGAAGGAAAAGATGATGACATCAAATTAGAAGAGAGACTAATGGAGAGAGGGAGGGGATATGATGGAGATTGGAGTTCTAAAGGGGAATGGGGGAAGGGGAGGGAAATATGCATTTTTGTATGTAAGTATAGAAGTTGTCAATAATAAAATAAAATAAAATAAAATAAAATAAAAAAATAAAATAAAATAAAATAAAATAAAGAAGAATCATACATATAATAAAGTGAAAAAGCATTCCGAAACACACATGTTCAGGCAAGATCACAAGAAGGAAAAAGAAAAGGCTGGCACACATGGTTAATCTCAGAGGGATCAAGGCCTGATTGGTTTATGGACACAGGCTGCTGACCCAGGAGTGGCCAAGACCTAACTGGTTGGGGGACTGAAGGGGTAGGTTCTGGCCCCAAGAGGCTGTGCTGAGAGAGAAGCAGGAAGTTCCTTCTGGGGAGTGTCCCTGGCAGTCATCTTAGATGAGACAACAGCATCAGGAGTTCTAGTGTTGCCAGGCCAGGCAGAATGGCTTCTTGTTATATCTCTGGGCTTCTGTCCCTGATTAAATGCCTGCAAAAAGCTATCTTAGCCTTGCTTCTCCTTCAAGGGGAGAGCTCAGTGGGTAAAAAATTCTTGCTACAGAAGTGTGATGAAATGGTTTGGATCTCCATAAACCACATAAAAGCCATGTCTATTGTAGTAGCTCATGTCTGTAATTCCAGCACGGAGGAGGAGGTGGAGACAGGAGAATCCCCAGGGCTCCCCAGCCAGCTTATCTAGCCAAATGTGTGACGTCAGGGTTCAGTGAGAGGCTCTGTCCCAAGAAATAAATAAATAAAATGGAAGGCTGGTATGGTAACACACACCTTTAGTCCCAGCACTCAGGTTGCTGAGGTAGGAGGGTTGTCATGAGTTCAAGGCCAACCTGGGGCTAGAAGGTGAGTTGCAAGTCAACCAAGGCTAGAGTAAGGCATGGTTTCAAAACAATAAAAATAAGATGGAGAGTGACTAAGACCCAGCATCAGCCTTTGGCCTCCATATGCATGCACACACCTACACATACACATACAAATATTCATGCACACACATACCACACACATAGGGAGAGGAAAAGCAAGAGAGAAGCCAGAAGAGGAAATGAAACCTTAATTGCACTGGGCATTGAGTGTGTGTACATATGTGCAGCATGCATGTATGGATGCGATGCATGCTTCACCTATGTGGCAATCCTCCCATGAACCTGAGAGATTCCTAAGGTCAGTACCTGATAGACTCTGTGCTTTCTCCTCTGGTAGTTCCCTCGGGGGAGTGTGTTGCATTCCTTTTTCTGCACTCCCCCAGCACTCAGCGTTCAGAATAGCAAACCCCAGCAGTGGCAGGGATCCCCAGACCCTAATCTGTCTTCCCTCAAGGGTGGTCTGCAAAATTTTACCTCCTACTTGACTAGGGCACATGGGTCCTACATCCTCTTCTGGCCCCTGACCGACATCTCCAGGATGCTGGAGGTGTCTGGAATACGACAACACTCACTCACATGAAAGCGGTAGATACAGCCCGCTCTCACCTTCAGCTGCTAATGACAGGTTTTAGCTGAAGAGAGCACTGTCCACCTGGGAGGTTAGCCTTAGCGTTGGCAAACAGACTGATGAGTTTTTCAGGATTATCTCAGACACATGGAAATGAAAAAGATGATCTCCCAAGGGCTGGGAAGGTAAGTAAGTCAGTAAAACACCTGTCTGGCAAGCATGAGGACCTGACCATCCTTTCCCAGAACCACATAAAAAATCTCAGGTGTGGTGGTGCATGCTTGTAATCTCAGCACTGGGTAGGAGGACACAGGCACGCAGGAGATAGGAGCTCTCTGGCCAGCCGGTCTAGCCTAATTGGTGAGCTACAAGCCAATGGAACCCTATCTCAAAAAAGGATGAAATTCCTGAATAACAGCACTCAAGGTTGTCCAATGATCTCCATACACATGAGTGCATACACACATACACACACACACACAATATTTTAAACTGAAAAAAAATGATGACCCAAATTATTGTGACTCATAAAGACTGACCCATTCTGGTATTTCCTCGGGTAGATCAAGGCCTTTCTTTCTAAAACGTATTACTCAGTTCACAATCCAAATAAATTGTCAAACTCAAATAAATGGCCAGAATTTTCTTCATTTACATCTTCTATGCATTGTGTTTTCTTACACTTCTACTAGCTGTTTATCTGCTGGTGGAACCTCCAAGACAACAGAGCACATGAAGCAATAGTCAACTAGCTATTATTAGAAAACCTTGAGAAATGACCATTATGGTTGGTTCCTGCTGTAACCATGGCTCAGGTTTTATATCCCATGGAGAACACTGAAATATTAGTTACCATCTATGGCCCTACCATGCTCACTCAGTACTTGAACTCCAGTGTTCTCTCATACAGTTTAGATAACAAGGAGCCTATTTTGCAAATAACTAAATCAACTGAGGTGAGACATTAATACTTAAAAAAAATTTAAACAGGGTGCTGGGAGTGGCTCAATGAATAAAATGTTTGCTGGGCAACCATGAAGACCTGAGTTCTAATCCTCAGTACCCATGTGAATGATGGATGGGCATGGCAGCCCCCTGTTATCCCAGAGCACTCATGAAAGGCAGAGACACGGGATCCCAGGGACAAGCTGGATAGCTAGACTCATTGAATAGGCAGGTGCTGGTCTCAAGTGAGCGATCCTGCCTCAGTAAAATAAAGGGAAGTGCAACTGAGGAAGTTACTGGACACCAATATCTGCTCTACACACACACACACACACACACACACACACACACACACTTGTTCCCACATGCTCGTATATGCAAAAACCACAATGAGATATTTGCACACAAGAGAATATTAATTGTGATGAGTGTACATAACATAAAGACCAGAACTAGTTTTGGAAGTAAAGGTGACGTACCCAAGAGCAATGAAAATACAAACCCACTCAAAGACTTGGTCACAAATGTTTATACTCATAGCAACAAAAGAGCACGTTATCCCAAATGTCCGTCTGCAGGGCAATGAGTCAAACAAAGTACAGGGGAGCCGACCATGGAACAGGTTGATCCCTTTCCTGAAATGTGTATCAGTGGATTGATATGAAACTCGAAATTCCTTTAAACCAGGCATGGTGATGTGGACCCTTTAAGCCCAGCACTTGGAAGGCAGAGGTAGGAGGATGGCCATGAGTTCTAGGCTGCCCTGACACTACAGAGTGAATTCAAGGTAAGCTGGGGTTAGAGTGAGACTCTACCTCAGAAAACCAAAAAAAAAAAAAAAAAAAAAAAAAAAAATTCCTTTAAATCCAATGAGAAAAAAATTCCTCATCCTGTATGCAAACAGAGTAGTCATTAAGACTCATATTCAAATGCCTTCCCACACTAATTTCCTTAATATTTTCTGCAGCCATGTTGTTCCTTATTGGCCCAGCCACTTTAGCTAAATTAAACAGTACCAATACAACACCTTGACATCCCCCCCACACAAATAAAATTAACACTCTGTTCACATTAAGTAATGATCTGCAATGTCTTTCTTCTCTTTCCTGCTCACAACTCTGCCAACAGCATTTCTTAATGCAAACAGTAAAAACTGAATTACAAGCGTGATCCAATTGTGCTCCACATAATTACTGGATTAGACATCGGAGAAAATCCACTTATTTTCACAGCTCATCTGACTCCCCACCCCTAGCTTCCCACCTCCCCCTCCACCTTACACTCAGAAATAAAGGCTCATGGAGTATAAAGTAAGAAAGGGTTTGATTCCTAGAGGACAATTACCAAGCTATCAAATTAGTTTTTAAATGACTCCAAGTACGATCTTTACTCAAATTGGATTTTTCCCCTAACAAAATAAAGCTCAGCATCTAAACTATGTATGTCAGTGAAGGCTATACCTTCTTTCTCTAGAGATTTTGGATAGAAATCTCTGAAACGGAAATCACTCGGCCACTAAGAATTTTCTCAGCATGATTCCTGCTTATCAAATGGCTTCAGGTTTCATTCTGGGCTTTGTTCACTGCAAAGCTGTGGGCAGATTACAAAGCTTTTCTATATCTACTTCAATATCTCTAAAATAGATATGGATCTGAGAATTAAATGAGATAATACTTAATTATAGTTACTTTCACACTGCTGGGCCAAACACCCAACCAGAGCAGCTAATGGGAGGAAAGTGTTTATTTTGGCTTACAGTCTTGAGAGGAAGCTTCACCAGGACAAGAAAAGGACAGTAGAGCAGAGACTGCCCATTACATCTGGCCACAGCAGCTGGCCAGAAGCCGCACAAGTGAGCTGAATTTTAAGCACTGATGAGTGGGGTAAATAAACCTCAAGGTCTTTCCCTCAGTGACACACCTCCTACAGCAAGGCTCTGCCTCCTAAATTGCCATCAGCTAGGGCCCAAGCATTCAAAACACATGAGGCTGGGTGGGGGGGATGTGATTCAAACCATCATATATCTCAATAGTGTCTGTCACCCAGGTCACCCAGGCAAAGCTCAGCCTACATCCCATATAGGGAAAACTGCCATTCCCTAGTGTGCCCTGTACTTAGGTGGGACTCAGGGCCATGGTTCCACCTAGTGCTGCTTGGAAGGTGGTCACCATGTACTCCGTGCACTCAGCACTGCTGTGTGACCCTCCTGGAGAAACATATGACTGAAACGATTCACTACAATACAGTTACAGCTTTGCTGAAGAGATCAGCAGAAGAGAATTAATGCCATCGCCTACAACACGGATCCAGAAGAAGGGGAAGTGAGGGAAGGTGAGACAGGGAGAGGAGCATGAGGACTTCCCAGGTTTTCTCCTGCATCCCTTACCTAGCAAAGATCTGTGTTCACCACCCTCAGAACAAATGCAAATGCTAATTTGAATGGCATGTACTCTTGTCACCAAAAGTGACCGTGGGTAGCTTTCTTGATGTCTAGGTGTCTTAAGTATGATTGCTGTTATATAAGTTACATGTTGTGCTCACTTTCCCCATCATATATTTAAGATCTTTGCACAAATGCCAGTAATACTCTTGTTTTACAAGCGAGGAATCAAGGTCGGAAAGCTTATGTAAATGTCTAAGGTTGTTTGGTTCACAAGTAAAAACAGTTGAAATACAGACCACAAATCTGTCAGTTCCATACTCTTCACTGTAAGATCCTGTGTTCCTAATCCTCCCTACAGATCAAGAAGGATGTCATGAAGAGAACTGGGGGACTATAGGGATGATTCAGCTGGTAAAGTGCCACTCAATATGAAGACTTGAGTTCAGATCCCAAGCAGCCAGATGAAAAAGAGCCAACTATGGTGCTGAGCTGCTGCTGTCCCAGCACTAGAAAAGCAGAGACAGGAGGATCCCTGGGGCTCACTGTCTGGTTAGTCTAGTGGGATGGGTGAGCTCTAGGTTCAGTAAGAGATCCTGTCTCAGAGAATAAGGTGGAGAGATATTGAGGAAGGCACCAACATCAACATCTGGAGTTCACTGAGATGCACATACATGGATGTACACACACACACACACACACACACACACACACCAAGAAGAGGAGGAAAAGTAGCAGGAGGAGGAAAATTTGGAGGGTTTGGGACTACTGAGCAGTGATAGTTCTTCCTTCCATTCTTCAAGAAAGAACCATAGCCTCACAGGACACAGATGGCACACAGAGAGAGTCTCTCCCCAGAGAACTAACCCCCCTTTCAGGACTGCGGTGACTAGATCCCACATGTGTTCCTTATCCACCAACATAAGCACAAACATCTGTGCAGTTTCTCCACTAGGTTTTGCAGGCTGTGGCCTCAAGCAGACACTCAGAAAAGAGACGATGAGGTGGCGTGCTAGAATGCAATGATTTTCCATGCAACCCTTCTTTAACAGGTATCTATTGCCTACACAAGGTACCATGCTCAGCGCTGCAGGAGAATGAAAGCCTGAGACACTGTAATTGATCTCAGGAACCATGAAAATATCCAGTGAGATCATGATAGAATGTTGAGACTAAGGGAGCTCCAACTGGGGCCCAAAGACAGAGGAAACCTGGTGGAAGTAAGAAGCTTCCAAACAACTTAGACCGTCAGCAAAGGTGTCAAGGCTCCTGAATCGTCCCAACATCTGAAAAGCAGCAGGCATCTGGGACAGTAACAACACTGTTACAGCAGGAGATGGCTCAGTCGGTAATGTCTTGCAAGCAAGAAGACTTTAAATTTTATCCCCAGATCCCATGTAAAAAGAAAGGCATGTCAGCACGTGCCTATAATTCCAGAAGTGGAGAGGCAGAGACAGAAGAATCCCTGGATTCTCTGCTTGGTCAGTGTAGCCTAATTGGTGAGCTACAGGACAATGAGAGAGCCTGGGTCCCACATGCATGCACACACACACACACACACACACACACACAAAAAAAAAACATGCAATAAAAAATAGAATAGAACTTCATAAAGGAGACCTGTGACTACTGAAAACTGAGCTTCAAAGAAATTTAGGGAACTTTTTGCCAGCATTGGCCCTTAGAAGCATATCCAAGCAGGCTGACAGACATTCCTGGAACTTGCTATGATCCAAAATTTACAAGTCTCCTGGCATTGTTTTTGCTTCTCTGGATGACTTCCACATTTGGAAGAAAGTTTTCCTTCACATATGAAATTGACTTTGTACAAACATGAGCTTTGAAGTCAGACAAAAATAGGCTCAAATCCACTCATCTTGAACCCAACTGTCTAATCTTTCCACATTTCAGGCTCTCCCCACTGGGAGATGAGATTGTCAAAAGGAATAAATAAAACTGTGGGGGGGGGGCTGGCAAAAGCACAGATCAATAAATCTTAGTTCTGCAGTTGTTCTGCTAATAATTAGTTTCATTTGTATTTCAGCCAGGCAAGAATTTTTCCCAAGACCTGGTTTGGAGAACTATAAATATCAGAGATCTCATCCCAAAGGGTCTTTGACTGTTTTATGCTGTTAAAACAACACCTAGCGACCAGATAGTTTATAAAGAGCAGAGATGCACTGCTTACAGTTTGAAAGCCTGCAAAAGTTTACTATGTACCTACATTAGTTACTTTTCTAGTTGCTGTGACAGAAGCAACTTGACGGATGAAGGGTTTATTTTGGCTCATAGTTCATGGTGGGAAGTCATGGCAACAGAATCATAAGGCAGCTGGTTCCGTTACAGCTACAGTCAGAAGAGAAAGAGAGATGAATTCTGGTTCTTAGCTTGCTTTCTCCTTTTTATTCAGTCTGGTACCCTAGCCGATGGAATGATGAATGATGAGGCTGACAGGAAGGGTGAGTTTTCCAACGTCACTTAACTGAATCTAGAAAATTCCTCACAGGCCTGCCCAGAGATCCATCTCCTAGGTGATTCTAGATCCTGTCCAGTTGATAATCCAAGCACCTATCCCTTCCTCTGTGTAGCTAATCTTACACATGTAAA
This sequence comes from Orientallactaga sibirica, assembly GCA_036365145.1. Classification (NCBI taxonomy): domain Eukaryota; kingdom Metazoa; phylum Chordata; class Mammalia; order Rodentia; family Dipodidae; genus Orientallactaga; species Orientallactaga sibirica. The sequence continues at coordinate 11,740,393 of JAEOAD010000028.1, forward strand.
CCTGAGAAGAGAAAATTTACCCAGAGAAAGTGGTCCGTGTAGCCACCTAACTTGCTAAAGAAAACCATATTTTTCTTCATTAATAACCAGTGCAAAATTTTTTTGTTGCTTTTTGCTTTTGTTACTGTTGTTTCTTCAGGGTAGGATCTCCCTCTAGACAAGGCTGACCTGGAATTCACACTGTAGTCTCAGGGTGGCCTTGAACTCATGACGATCCTCCTACCTCTGCCTCCCAAGTGTTGGGATTAAAGGGGTGCACCACCATTTGGCTCAGGGCAAACTTTTAAGACTTTGTCCACATAAAATCAGCATTACTACTAGAAAGATATCCATGCCAACAAAGAAAGATGATGATGGTGCAGTCCTTTACATTGATGCTAAATCATCTAGACAGAGGCGAGCAGCCTTCTTCTGTGAAAGGCCAAACAGTAACTACTTCAGTGTCCATGGGCCACACAGTCTCTATAACAGTCTCTATACCACTGAAGTGTAAAAACATTTATGACCAGGACATAAACAAGTAGCTATCCTGAAATAAAACTTTATGGACACCAACATTGGAAGGGCATATCATTTTCAAATATCAGAAAATAGGCTAGGGTTAAATAGCTCAGTGGTTAAAGGCATTTGCTTGCAAAGTCTGCTGTCCCAGGTTCAATTCCCTAGTACTCATGTAAAGTCAGATGCGAAAAGGGGCACATGCATCTGGAGTTCTTTTGCAATGGCAAGAGCTCCTGGTATGTTTGTTGTCTTTATCTCTCTCTTTCCCTCTCTCTCTCTCCCCCCACAAATAAACCAATAAATTTTAGAAAATATTCTGTCTTTGTATTTTTCCTGTAAATGAGAAAAAAAATAACTCTTAGTGCTATATGAAAACACAGACACTTAACAGAACTTAGTTTGTGGCACTTTGCTTGGCGACCTTGACTTAGTCATTTAGGCCTTAAGAGAATATCAGGTGTTATCTTGTCCATCACCTCTGTATTCAGGTAAGATCATACCTACAGAGGGAAATTTCACTAGTGCCCATCAGCTGGGCTCTCAGATAAATATCAAATACATGACTAATTAAACATCATACTGGATGCATTCCCTTTGAGGGAAAGAAGGAAGAGAGAAAGGAAATATGGAAGACAGCAAGAGAAGAAGGGAGGTGGAAAGATTCCTCTTTGTTACAACTTTGTTACTGTGGTGGTTTGACTGTGAATGTTCCCCCATATAGCCTTAGGTATTTTTTTATTAAGATTACACTTCCTACTTGTGTCTCCATCAGGCAGAGCCCTGCTGGAAGAGGTGTGTCACTGGGAGCAGATCTTAAGGTGTACAGCGAGCCAGCTTGAGTTCTGACTGTTCTCTTTGCCTCTCTGCTGTGCATGTATGAAGAAGTGAGCCAGCTTCTTCCACCACTGATGGTGTTACCCCTGGAAACTGTGTGCCTGAAATAAACCTTTTCCTTCCATAAGCTGCTTCTGGTCAAGTGTTTGTCCCAGTATCTAGACCATAACTGCAACAGTTACATTCAGTGTTAGAGAATTGAGTAAATTTCCCACCTGCATTTTTCAGTTTTGTTTACTTGTTCAGAAGACAGCTGTGTGAAGCCTCCTAGAAGTAAATGTGATGAACCATTGTGTGTATGACACCATCCAGACCAGACCAGTATGTTCTCCACCTGTTTGTTATGAGAAGATGGATTCTCAAGTGTTAAAATGCATCTCCAACCTCCTGAAACTATAATAGACAGCACTATAATTTCACCTTCACACAGAACTACCAAAGGAAATATAAACTACAAAATGTAAAAGGCCACTTTCTCTTTTAAAAATTGCTTTACATATTTTAATTCTTGTATTTCCCTTGGGGGTTAGATATTTCGGTCACATAGTTATCCAATTAAAATGAAAACTCTCTGCTTTATCCTTTAGGCGAGGACAGCTGGCAGCTGCTAAGTTTTATAAAGTCTTTAATCTTGTCCATAAATATTTAACAAGAACTGGTTGGTACACAAGCTGAAGCAAAGTAAGAAATCAAAGATAGAATCTTAGAAGTAACCTCTGTTTTGTGTGAAAGCTATATAAAATAAAAGCAGAATGACTAGCCTCCCCTTTTTTATTAAAATATAAAATATTTCTGAGTATTTTAATCACTCTGTTAGGCTGCATGTCCTTGCAAATGTACTAGAATGGCCAGATTATAAAAAAGATATTAAGCATGACTATCTCTACTTCACTCTCCATCACCCTGCCATTTGTTTCAGGGCTGGTCTTTCATGTTTCCATGGAAACTCAAAGGGAAGATCTCTATGAACTTTAGCAGCATTTGACCATACAGACCCCTCTCTTTATTCTCCAGTCTCACACAGTCACAATAACATACATATATGGAGAAACCCACATACAGTTCCACACAGCGTCATCCTACACAGCTGTGCCACAATGTCCCAAAACAGTTAAAACCTCATAATAAGGTGCTGGGCAGATGGCTCAGTGGGTAAAGTACTTGACTTTCAAGTGTGAGTTCGATCCCCAGTACCTACATAAAATGTCAGATATAGTGGTGTGTGCTTGCAATCCCAGTGCTGGAAAAGCAGAGACAGGAATATCGCTGGAACTTATTAGTCAGCCAGTCTAACCTAATTGGTCAGTTCCAAGCCAAGAAGAGACTCTGTCTCAAAGGAGGTGGATGGTGTTCCTGAAGAAGACGCCCAAGGTTGTCCTCAGATCTCCACATACATTCACACACATGTGCATATATGCATCTATGCTCACATGAACATGCAGACATGTGCACATACAATATATACACATGCTTATGGGAACATGTATATATAAGTATACACAACAAACATTCACAAGTAACTACAAATAGTCTGGACTTTGCCCCAAGATTGGAATGTTACTCTCATCAAACAAATTCTTTATTACCCACTATTCCTCTTATATCCTCCATAAAACTCTCTGTGTGTATTATATGTGGTATGCATACAGGTACATAATGACATGTGTGCACATGCATGTGGTCAGAGGTTGACATTGGGTGTCTTCAATCACTCTCCATCCTTTTAAAAATATTTTTGAAATTTTATTTATTGGTGTGTCTCTGGGTGTGTGTATGTGTAGGAAGACAACTATAAGATGTCTGTGCTCTTGTTCTTTGAGATCAGGCTTCTTCCTGCTACTAACATATACCATTCCAGCTGGCTCAGGAGCTGTGGAATCTCCTAACCCCACCTCCCACTGTCCTAGAAAGGGCGGGATCACAGATGAATGCACCACACTCTATCCAGCTTTATGTGGCTGCTGTGGAAAATTGAACTTGGGGCATAAAGCTTTGCAAGCAAGTATCTTCAACAGCTGAGCCATTTTCCTAAACCCTCTAACTTGTTTTTTGAGACAAGGTCCTCACACTTGATCCAGAGTTCACATATCTAACTAGTCTATGTAGCCAGTAATCCCTAGGAATGCTCGTGTCTCTGCCTCCCCAGTGCTGGAATTATGGACATACACTACCTGGCATTTTACATGGGTGCCAATTATCAGAACTCAGGTCCTCATGATCAGGTGGCAAGCATTTTACCATGGAGCCATCTCCCCAGAACCCCAGTGTAATTTTTTAAGTGGATTTTGGCCAAGGACATTCCCCTGCAGGTACCACCTGTTCCATTCTCATCCCCTAGGTTGATAAAGAGGAAGACATCTAAGATGTATTTTGTCAAACTGCAGAGAACGTGCGTTCAAGCATGCTCTCTGCATCTTAGTCTGATATTCTAAAAGGTGTTTTGGGTTTTTCTAACTCCCCCATATGGTGCTTCATTATACTGTCCACATGACATCCTCCCTCCTTGACACAGCTCATCCCTCATGTAATGATGATTACCAGCCCTGAGCTCCTCCAACTTCTCTAGGGCAATGTCTTACAGAACTAGATTTTGTTTTATTTATCACTTCTCTTTGCCCTTTCTTGCCTTAATTAAACTCAGCCTTGGGATACAGGAAACCAGAGAACATACAGTTTCTTCTTTTTGATGAAAGAATATTATTTCCTGGGGGAAGTGCCCCCCCTCACCTCTCATCCTGAAGCTAGCACTCTGTCCTGTGTTTCCCATTCCAGGCTGACTGAGTGCTTCACAGTTGGATTTGCATTTTAACAGCTCCAGATTCAAAGACAGAAAATGAATGGGAAACGGCCTTCATTTCCCCATTTTTCATCAGTACCCCCTGTCATTTTTCCAAAGCATTGAAAAGCAACTATTTTTTTCATTTTTTATGATCTTTGTGACTCACACAAAAAAGGCACTTCTTGTGGTTTACACAAATAGGTGGATGGAAAGACGTTTACCTACTGAAACAGCTCTCAGCTATCTGAGTTACAGGAAATAACAGCCACAGATCTTAAGCCTTAAGAACTATATGTCCCTCTAAGAGGGACATCTTGAGGGTCCACCACAAAATTCAAACTATAGTCCATCTTCCCAATTCTTGTTTTATGAACAAAACAAACAAACAAACGTAATTCTGGTCCTCAGTTCATAGAAAGCCATCAATGTCTTGATATAAAGAACATACAAACTCCTCCCAGATCAGCATGACCAGTTGTCACATCCAAGGCAAAAGCTCTTCCCTTCCTAAGCCACTCCTCTTCCATATGACAGAATGATCTTCCTGGAATGCTGGACCGCTACCCTCCATAAAAAATTCATGAGGAAGTTTGAGTCAATATTTTAGTGGCTCAGTGGTTAAAACACACAGACTAAGATGCACAAGCCTGACAACCGGAGTTAAGTCCCCAGAACCCACTGAAAGCTAGATGTGGTAGTGCATGTGTCTGTAATCCCAAAGTACCAATGGCAATGTGAGGAGGAGCCAAGAAAACATTCTGAAGCTCACAGCCCAGCTAGTCTAACAATATCAGTGGCAAATAACAAGAGAGACCTTGTATCAAAGGAGGTGGAAGCTGAGAACCAAAACCCCAAGGTTGTCCTCTGACCTCCACACATTGACCATGTCATGCGCATACCTACACATACATACATATCATGAAAACACACACACAATAAAATAATGTAATAAAACCCTTGATGAACTACAAAGATGGCTTAGCAGTTAAGGCTCTCAGTTGTGAAGCCTAAGGACCCAGATTCAATTCCTGAAGACCCACGTAAACCAGATAAACAGATGGCACATGTGTCTGGAGTTCATTTGCAGTGGCTAGAGGCCCTGGCATGCCCATTCTCTCCCTCCCTCCCTCTCTGTCTCTTTCTAATAAATAAATAAATTTTAAAAACCTTGATGATTACCCATTGCCCTGAGGCTGGTGCACCATCACCTAGTCCCACCACCTGTGCAATCTCCCCTCTCAGCATAGGACCTCCCCTCCACTTTGGGGTCCCACCTCCCCAGTTTCTCTTTTCCTCATCCCTCTGCATTTGGTTAACTCCTTTTCCCCAGCAAGACTCAGCTCCAATGTCATGATCTTTCAGAAGCCATCCCTGATGCTCTGTCTTTTACTCTGGAAGGGTGATGTGTTTCCCAACACTATGGCACCAAATGCAACGATCATCGTCCTTTCTACCCACCATCATCATTTTATGGGGAAAAGGATGTTTTTCATTCTTGTTTTCCCTATATTTTCTGTAAATCATGTAGTAATTTAACGAGGGGGATACACTATATAATAGATTATTTAATAAGTGAATAAATAAATGAAGGGAAAGAATAGAGATGGAACCACCCCAAACTATCACCCTGAGTCACACTTTTCCTGAAAGCTATTCTTGACTGTGGAGCCAGAAATCCCAGAAACTACCTGGAGGTGATATGTAAAATATGACTGAAAGTGGTACAGCCCCAGAAGAGTCCAACTTTACAGCATTTCATCATAAATTTGAACTCTGGAATTTTGCCAATGGGCAAAGTTACTCACGGAAGTTCTGACTGCCCCAGGCATGGAGATCTTACTACAGTCCTCCAGCAGAGCCAACATGGATAGCTAACTTCCCCAGTCCAACAGGAGGCCCAGGTTCTCCTGATTTTGAGTCAATATAAATAAGAATTAGAAAGAGGCTTCTCAAAAAAAAAAAAAAAAAAAAAAACGCTGAGTTTATTCCAAAATATCAGAGAATTATAATCTGGAACAAGCATGTTTGGAGGACCATAGGTATGTCCAAGGATGTTAAGGCAAGATACAGTTCTTAAAAACAATAATGAGAGTACTCAGTTGGCAAATTGTTTGCCTTTAAGCATGAGAACCTGAATTCTATCACCACAGCACCCATAAAATGTCAGCAGTTGGTGGTATGCACCTATAATCCCAGTACTGGGGAGGTGGAGATAGATCCCTAGGCTTGCTGGCCAGTCAGTCAAGTCTAATTGGCAAGTTCCAGGTCAGTGGAAAACCCCATCTCAAAAACAGGTGGATGTCAATGAGCAAAAGCACCAAGGCTGTCCTCTGGCTTCCATATGCATATGCACACATGTGAATGTCCACATGCATACACATATGCACCTGCATACACACAAACAACACAAACATGTACACACCTCTGTGTGTGTGTGTGTAGAGGGGGAGCATATGATATGTAATTTGCTTTGAAACAAAAGAAACATTGGTTTGGTTATAGGCACTTATTGCCAGAATGGATATTAGTTTATTAACAGAGATAGCATGGTAGACAAGCCTTTCTTTTCTGTTAATTTTATTTTATGCAGTGCTGGAGAGCAACTCAGAACTTTTTGAATACGAAGTAAGTACTCTACCAACTGAACTACATCTCTAGAAAATTCTTGTGCAGCCAGATAGCTAACTGTCTTTGTGACACACACAGCAAGGAAGAGTTTAGAAAATACTTGATGGATTTGATGGAAGGGTTTAGTTTTATAGGATTCTAGCCAGCAGGTCAGTCCTTTGAAAGTCTCACCTCCTATGTGAAGACAAGCACATGCACACCTTAAACTTCTTAAACTGAACACTACTGCAATTAACCCTCAATTATCCACGGCCACAAGAGACAACCTAGGTAACTCAGGTCAGTTAGAGATGTAACTTATTTTAGCTAACACTGTCAGCTTCATCACTATTAACACCACAACTAATATGATTTCTTTAAGTGTCCAACAGTCACAGGTCTTAGAAAAGTTTACAAATAACCACATATGGGAAAACATATATTTTATAATTATGCCAGTCAGAAGGTTGATATTTTAATATTTACTTGGTAAAAGGTTATAATGAAAACAAGAAGAGCATGTGTTCTTTTTCAACGCTGGAGAACAAACCCAGGGCCTTATGAATCTAGGAAAGTGCTCTCCCTGTGAACCATTTGCCCAGCTACTGACTGTGTTTTCTTAAAAGAAAAGGATGTTTATGCTTTGGGAAACTGGAATCGACATACTGGTTCCTTTTCCTCCCACTAAGAACAACATGCTACAGAGTATTTTTTAACTATGGATTGACAATTTTTATGTATGTACAAAATGTATTTTGGTTATAGTCCCCCCCACTTGCCCCATGCCCCTTCCGCTGCATCCTTTCTTTCCCTAAAGTTGTCCCTGTATTATTTTGTTGATTAGGAGTTTTATTGTACGAACCTAGGAGGTGTTAGTCATATTACCACCAGGTTATACTTTTATATCCTCTCTCCTCCACCCCCAGTCCACTGGGGCCCCTTCTCAGTGGAGTTACTGGCATTCACTGTAGGGTCATAAATGCATCAGTTAGTTTCTGGGAGAGGGAGACAAAGCCTCAGGATATTCCTCCCCACACTGTGCCTCTTACAATCTTTAATATTTATGGATTCATTTACTTAAGAAAGAAAATTACTAAATATGAGCACACCAAGGCCTAGTGCCACTGCAAATAAACTTCAGATGCATGTGCCATTTTATGCATCTGGCTTGCCATGGTTATTTGGGAATCAAATGTGGGCCACAAGGCTTTGCAAGCAAGTGCCTTTAACCACTGAACCATCTCTCCATCCCAACACGATCTTAAAGTTTTGATCTTAAATGTCCCTCCAAAGTCTTAGTTCCCAGATGAACAGCATTGGGTGGTGAGGCCTCATGGGAAGTGTTTCAATAACTGGAGGTGCATCCTCAAAGGAGAGTGTTAAGGCCCCATCCTTTCTTGTCTCTTTTGCTTCTTGACCATGAGATGAGGTGCTTTTGTCCCTGCATACACCACAGCTATGGTGTGCTTCCTTGTCACAGACCCAAAGCAATGCAGGGTTGATTAATCATAGACTAAAACCTCAAAAACTGTGAACCAAAATACACCTTTTCTCTTTATCAATTATCTTGGATATTTCGTTATAGTGACAAGAAGCTAACTAGCTCACAGCTATGAACCCTGGATAGTTTATATGAATCAAACATGACAAGAATCTGAAAGGAGGAAGGAAGAAGGAAGATGGTGAAGAACCCAGAGACCCCAGACACAGCACAGTGGTGAGTTGCGGGGGTTTCTTGTAGTCCAGACACCACGCTGGGGAAGAGGCAACCTGGAAATACCAAGAAGAGTAGGCCAAACACAAAAGCCACTAAACATGTCCGTAAAAGGACCAAAAGAGGCTGAGGAAGGGACAGAGGTCTGACTGAATGAAGACTAATCACTTTTATACAATTAATCACTCAAATTCAGTTAAAAAATAAAAGAGGGAGGAAATGTGACAGCACAGGTCCAGTGGGGGCTCTGACTGGCTTCCACCCTCTCAGACTGTGACAAGGTCCAGTGGGAGCACAGAGTTCCACCCTCTCAGATTTTGACAAGAGACCTTAACTCACCCACAGGTATGTGTCAGATTGGCCAGAGCCCGGAGTTAAGCTTATATCCCCACTGGGCAGTACCAAGTTCCTCCATGTCTACAGTGTCTGTGCAGACCAATTAGGAAGCACAGATTAGCTCAGTGACAAGTCACCCACTCAGTCATCCATTCCCCAGGTAGGGTCAGAGGAGGTCAAGGTGAGAGTCTGAATTTTCACCAGTACCCACCCAGGATTGATAAGACTTGGTGCCAGTGAAGACCACCTGAACCGTGACAAGCTGTTCTACCCCTCCCTGCAAAAACCTCTTGGGGAGCCAGAGTCCAACCCCTGCCCAGCAGTAACAAAGAGGCTTCAAGTACAAACGGAGGACAAGTAAGAAACAGAGATTTCCCCCTGCTCAACTCATCTGGTGGGCCTTCTTCCCCAAGTAGAGCAGTATTACAAACAATGGCTAAAATGGAAGGTCTAAGTAAGACCCAGAATCTCAAATGCACCTAGATTCTAACTTTTAAATATTCATCATATAAAAAATAGAACACAAAAATATAGTTTTAAAAAATGGAACAATCTCAACCAGAATAAGGGGAACAGTAAAGTAATATAAAAATTAGTCATTACTCAATGTAACAATGAAAAATTAAGAACACCTTTGAAACAAATGAAAAAATTAGTATTCCACAAAGAAATGAAATATCTCAATGAAAAAACAAAAGATATACAGGACTAAGTGAAAATTTTAGGACTGAAAATGACACTAACTTAAATAAAATTCAGGAGAAGTCAACACAGAATGCAAGGGACAGACGACTTATTCCCTTGAAGATGGAATAAGAGAAATTAGATAATCTGAATGTGGTGGATTGAGTGACATGCCCCCCACTCCCTCTTGTCAAAGCTGTCATTGCTTTCTGCCATCTGCTGTGGCAAGAAGAGATATCCAGCCTCTACCATTCTTTCCTTGGCATCATGATGTTTTCCCTAGAGACTGTAAACCAAAATAACTCTTTCTTTCTATTAGCTGCTTTTGGTTGGGTGTTTTGTCCCAACAACATGAAAGTAGCTACAACAGAAATTAAGAGAGAATAAAAAAACATGTATGAACCCATACTATAGACAATTGAGCTAATATTTCTTACTTCTGCATGTAAACACAATTATCTCCAAATAAAAAGCCTAATTAAAAAAGAAAGCAGGATACTATCGAGTTCTTAAGTGACAGCCAAAGAGCATATAATCATAGTAAATAAAGTTGAGGAGAAAAGTTTAACCTTTGTAATAATTTAATCAAGACAGAATTTTTTAACAAGAAATAAGTTTGTAGAAGATTCCCTTTGGTGTAACAGAGCCTTGAGGGTTCATGTGGATCAAAGCTTTGCAGCTCACTCTTGCTGAATATCTTCGTGCCAGGAGCTACAGCATATAAAATCCTTCTTATTGATTATCTCATCTAATCCTCATCAGGATCCTATAGGGAAAGTAGTCCAGTAATCCCTGTCTGCTGGGTAAGGAAACTGAGCCTTAAAGAGTTTAAGCAAATTATACAAAATGACCTGGTTTAGAAATGGTAAAGCCAGGATTCGTCAAAGTCTGCAATCTGATGCAGAAGACACACTCTCAGCCCCAATGCTGTTAAAAACAAAAACAAATAAAAGCCACCTCTCTTTCAGAAGATCTTGCACCTGGTGCCCAAGAACCTTCTGACAATATGGCCTTTCCTTCAGCTCAGATTCTAAGTGGGAACCTGGGCTGGGCCAGGAGTTCTGACCTTTGGGGTCTGCTGAGACAGGCAGGGCCAGAGGGATTTTCCAGGAGGAAGAATGCAGCCCTGACACAGTAGGAAGCCCTGAATCCACAGGGAGGACTTCTGGGTTTGGAAACAAAGGTGAGCATGTGGGGTCTAAGGAGAAGCACTGTGGCCATCAGAGAAGTCTTCCAGAAGATGCTTCAGTTATTCCCTAGCACACCCCTGCCCCGAAGTCTGGAGTCAGACCCATTCCATCCACAGACTCTCAGATGGGGTGGGGATGAAGTGCTGCTGGGAAGCTACAATAAGGACATATTAAACTTCTTGCAAATATTGGCTATGAAAATTTAAATAATTTCTGAGAAAATCAGGGCAATATGATCACATGTGTACCCTGAGAAAGTAATGCAGATTTATTAACTTCCCAAAAGAGGACAAGCTCAAAAAGATAAACATCATGTTTTCTCTCATATGTGGAATCTAGATTTTATAGACATGTGTATATGACATGAAAGAATAAATGGAAGTATTTGGACAGAGGAAGGGGTGGGGGACAAAAGAGAGTAATAGAGGATGAATATGAGTAAAGTGAAAGATATACATGTATGAAAATGCCATGATGAAATCTACAATTTTGTACAATGAATATACTCTACTTTCTTAAAGTATATATTAAAGGGGCTAGGAGATGACTTAGCAGTTAAAGGTGCTTTCTCCACAAGCCTGACAAACAGAGTTCAGATCCCCAACATGTATGTAAGGCTGCACATGCAGCGGCACACACATCTGTAATCCCAAAATGCCTATAGCCATAAAAGACAGAGTCAGAGAATTTGAGAGCTCACAAGCCAGCTAGTCTGGCCTTCCTGCTGACAAGTAATAAGAAGACCTTGTCTCCAGCATGCACCTCCACATACATGGCATGCACATACATGCCCATAAACACACACACACATCATACATACACACAACACACAGATAACATATTAAACTGAGTGAGAGCCAGGCATAGTGGCATACACCTTAATCCCAGCACTCAGGAGATAGAGGTAGATGGATCACTGTGAGTTCAAGGCCATCCTGAGGCTTCATAGTGAATGAATTCCAGGTCAGCCTGGGCCTCAAAACAAAACAAAACAAAAAAGGTAGGAGAGATGGCTTAGTGTTTAAGGTGTTTGTTTGTGAAGCTTAAGGACCCAGGTTCAATTCCCCAGTACCCACATAAGCCAGATGCACAAGGGGGTGCATGCATCTGGAATTTGTTTGCAATGGCTGGAGGCCCTGGCATGCCCATTCTTTGTCTATCTGCCTCTCTGTGTCTCTCTCAAGTAAATAAAGAAAAAAAAATTAAATATATTTTAAAAAGAAGATATTTTTAAATATATTTAAATATATTTAAAAAGATGAGGAGTCATTTCTTACATTTCTAAAATAGGCCTGATAATTCATGGCTGCTTGAGAATGTTTCATTTGGACCTAGAACATCCTCCAGAGGCCTATGGTTGGCTAAGTGGTCTACAGTTGGAGGACTCAGTTGGACATAGAGATTTGAGGACTCTAGACCTACCTAGAAGAAGCAGGTATTAGATATGGGTGCTTGAAGGACATATTTTGTCCCCAGGCCCTCCCCTCTCTCTCTCTCACTTCCCAGCCACTACAATTTCAGAAGCTTTTCTCTACAGCACAATACCCACCACAATGTCCCACCTCACCACAGGTCCAAACCCACATGACCATGGACTGAAACCTCTGAACAGTGATCCAAACAAATCCTTCCTTCCTCCTTATAAGTTAATTAGCTCAGTTTTTTGTTTTTTGTTTTGTTTTGTTTGTTTTGTTTTGGTCATAGTGAAGGTAAGCTGACCAACGTAGGTAGCTTTATTGAATTTCAACTCTGGCAAATGTATAAAGGGATTTAAGTGAATGATCTTTACAGCAGTTTAGCAGTATGTGTCCCAACCTATGAAGGAGCAGCACGGGTGTCTGGGAAAAGACACTGCACGATTAGCCACAGCAGTGAAAAACTAGATTCAATAAGTGAAAGGTTAAATTAATTATAGATGTCTCTGTGATAGCATAAAGGTCAGTAAGGTTATGAAACACAGTATAATGTTAACTATAAAGCAACAAAGCATAAAAAGAAATATATATTGTAATTTCAGCTACATGCATGTATATATATATATATATATATTCACAATTTTATGCATATACTGAGAACAGTCTACATGAAAACATCATAAAACCTAAATAACTAGTATTTCTCAGTGGTGAGACTTCAGGATAAATGTGGTATTTCACTCATTTTCAAATTCCCCAAAATGACAAATTTTTAATTGGCATATTACTTTGATAATAAGGAAAAGCAAGTAAAAGAAAAAGAGATGAGGCCTGTGATCTAAGAAGGGACTGATAGAGGTAAACTCAGAGCAACTGGAATAAAAGCTGAGGCAAATAAATGCAAGAAGGAAGGCGTCCTGTTGCCCTGAGATGCACACACAAGGCTTGCTAGTCGGTAGAAAGCTGCTGGCCAGAGGAAAATGGATGGGTTCTGTTTATTACTTATCACTGTCTGCCTGAGAAACAACACCCAAAAGGGACAACCAGATGGCACCCCGGCTAGGGAAAGACATAGAAACCCTGAGGTCAGCCTGCTGTACCACCAGGCGTGTGTGTTTTTACCCTCTCCTGCCTCAACTCTCCTGTCCATTCCCACACAACCTGGACAGTCTTCACAGAAGAGCCAACAAGGAGAAACAAAGAACCAACAAGTAACTCTTTCTTTCCAGTGACTCCAGGCCCTCTGCAAACAAACCACTGGTCCTGGTGATGCTCAGAGTTCTCAGCATGGACCTGAGTCACAGCCAAATCAAGGTTGCAAACAGTATCCAATCCTGCATGCAATATCCAGACATACAAACCTAGGATCCATGTGCTCAATAGGGAATAAGTTGCAGTTGGATATTTCTAGAACTTTGTAATCCTTTCATTTGGTTAAAACACTCACCACCACCCCCACCCTGAAAGAAGTAGCACTCCCCCATCATCCTCCCATGCAGGTAAAAAAGATATGTACTTGTGTCTCTATGTCTAGAAAGAGGGCTTTTCATAGAGAATTAATTCATGTTCAGAGAAATTCGCCCCTTCCTTTTCCAGGGACATCACATACAGCTCAAGCACCTAGGGTACAGTGGGAAGTGGGCTATCAACAAAGCCACAGACAAGCAGTGTCCTCTGGTAAGCAAGGCAGGCTGCATCAAGGAAATGAGAAAGACGCAAATTCTGTTGACTTGTCCAATGTATCAAGCTTTTACATGATAGACTCCTAAAAGCTTTAAATAATTATCCATTCTTTCCTCAATTTCAAAAGGGAATAAAAATTGATCATAGTTATAAAACTATTAGAAGAAGAGAAAAGATGTGTCTTGGGTCTGTGACATATGCCCATTTTGATGCAATAATAATTCTCTTAAGTTTTATATTGCTTGACTACTATCTCTTTTCACAGTTATTTCATTGCTTTCATTTTATTTATCTTTTCAATAACATCTATCCTTTAATCACTCCAATTGTTATCACTGTATCATCATCCAAAGATAATTCTGTTTATTTTAGTAATCGTTTTTGGAGTCATTTACCTAGCACTATGTTCGTGTTTCAAACACATCTAACCCACAGAGTAACCATTGGCACGTGCTGATAATATCATTAGGCAGGGAAAGCGCAAGGCTTTTAAGTCAGTTAAGTGACTTGCCCAGCATTGCACAGTTATCAAGGAGGAAGTAGGGAAGGTTGTTATTACCAGAGCCCCTGCAATTACCCTTTATCAACACTACCTCCCATTAGGGTACAAGGAATACACCAAGATCCTCTGAAAATTCATCAGGAAAGACACTTTACTCAGAGCGATGGCCTCTAGTGATAATACCACCCATTGACTCCGGCCAGGAGAACCTTCCAGAAACGACAGTGTCTGTAATTACCGACCTTATCACTGCTCTATTTGCTGCTCTTTCCTGGAACAGGAGATAAGGTAGAACATTTTAGCGGTGCCTAAAACACAGCCATTTTTAAAAATGCAGGAAGTGCACGTGATAAGATGGAATTACCCATTTCATTGTAGAATATGTTTACAGAGTAAAATCTCTACTTTCACTGTTTTCATTGCTTCCAACAATAAAAAGCATTAGGAAACTACCGTTATATTTTCCTCTGAGTTCTGTCAAGTGATTTTGTGTTACGGTTAATTGATTTTTTAAAGATAATGTTTTATATGTACGGAAGGTTCCTGAGCCTGTAACTTTGTAGCTTATTCTACAACAATTTGGAGACCAAATGTGTTACCTTGAGTTTCAGTTTCTCTGACATCATTCAAGAAAAAAGTGTCTCTACCATACATTTCAGGTATGTCCTCTGTCAGGTAGCTTGAGATTAATGCAACTAACAGTGTGATTATGGGATGGTTATGAAGTGGTGTCTTTGCAAAGAGTATACAAAGATTTTTTTGTAAATATCTATCCTGTGCCCATTTAAACCTGCTTAGGGGCGAGGAGATGGCTCAGTGAGTAAAGTACTGGCTGCACAAGCATGAAAACCTGAGTTTGAATCCCCAGCATCCATGTATATGCAGAGCATGGTGGTGCATGTCTGTAATTTAGTGCTGGGGAGGTGGACTCATTAGGACCCCTGTTGCTTGCTAGCTAGTTAGTCTAGCTAACTTGACTGAGTTCTAGGTTCAATGAGAGTCCCTGTCTCAAAGAATAAAGTAGAGAGAGAATGAAGATGACCCCTAATGTCCATCTGTGGCCTCCACACACATGTGCATACATCTGCACATGCACCTGTAAATACATGTGCACCCACACATAAAAAACACACTGTGGCAATTTGAATCGGGTATTCCCTCATAAACTCATATGTTCTGAATGGCTGAATGCTTGGTCCACTGCTGATAGCAATTTTAGAGGTGGAGCCTTGCTGGAGGAAGTGTGTCATTGGGAGTGAACCTTGACAGTTTATTAGCACTAGCTTGCCAGTGTTAGTGTAGCATATTCTCCCACTGCGACTGCTCTACTGTCTTATCCCTGCCATTATGAAGCTTCCCCTCAAGTCCATAGGCCAAAGCAAACCCTCTCCTCCCACAAGCTGCTTTTGGTCAGGTGTTTGTCCTAGGAACATGAAGGTAACTCTCTTTCTCTCTGTTTTAATTCTTCCCCATAAAGTACTTTTTATTTCTATTTCTCTCATCACTGTCGTCATTTATGTGCCAGGGCTTCTTGCCACTGCAAATAAACTGCAGATGCATGTGCTACTTCATGCATTTGGCTTTATGTGGCTACTGGGGAACCCAACCCAGACTGTCAGGCTTTGCAAGCAAGAACCTTTAACCACTGAGCTATCTCTTCAGCCCTATTGTTTTTACTTTTATACCTCCTACTTTTATAGTCAACATCTTTTTAGATAATACATCTGTGCATTCCAAGGCCAACATTAAAAATTGTCACCTGTTAAATGAAGAAAAAAGAAAAAACTGCCACCTGTGTTTAATGAGAGCTTCTCCAGAGAATAGTCGAGGCCAAAGGTTCTATGTGTCCACCTAGTTCAAGTGCCTTAGTGCTCAGGGCAAGGAAAGACAGACCTCTGCTTCTTCTGGAAGTTGAGGAAAGCTAAAGATTTCTTTCTGCTACAACATACACTGCAAGTCAGCCCTTTTGCTCAGGGCCCTTGCTTCTATGGTCATTTAAGAGACCATTGGTAGTCATCTGTAGTTCACGAGACACCACGGCTCTGCTGGGTACCACGGCTCTGCTGGGTACCACGGCTCTGCTGGGTACCACGGCTCTGCTGGGTACCACGGCTCTGCTGGGTACCACGGCTCTGCTGGGTGCTAAAGCCCCTATAAATGGCCACTTCACAGCCTCTCAATGTCAGCTGCCTTCCACTGTCCCATACTCGTTTATCCATTCATGCCCAAACTCTAGAAACAGAAGCATGAATGTTTTCAAAAGAGCCAAACCAGAGTGCCTGACTTTTGCTCTTCTACACTGCTTCCTATGGTATCCATTCTTTTCATGTGTGTGTATGACATGTGTATGTGTGTGTGGTAAGGGAGGCACACATGCATGTATGCATATTGTATGTGTACTTATATGTGTATGGGTACATATGTATTATGAGTGCATGTGTGCATGTGTGACAACCTCAGATGTCATCATCCTCGGAAACACCATCCACCCTTTCTGAGACAGTCTCATTGACTTAATGAGAATGGTTTGCCAGCAAGTTACGGGTACTGAGAATCAAACTCAGGTCCTCCTACTTCTCCTGGTGTCTATTCTTCATGATCCCCAGATGAACAGATCAATCCCTCTACATAGTCTTTTTGAAACCCTTCCACAGGGCAGTAGTAACAAGAAGCACCTGCCTGCCCTACCCCATGAGACAAGGGAAGGAATGCATTACCAGTGTTGACAACATAGTCAAAGAAATACTTTCCTGACTCAGCAACTTCTCCTGCATATACATATATAAGGTTTGATAACAAATTAGCCCTAGAAGTTTCCGGACAAGATGGTGTCCACCTAACCATGCCTCACCTCACTGGGAAGGAAAGACAAGATATTTAGAGTTCATTGGGGTTTTTAGGGGTTTGCAGATTCTAGTAAACTTCCAGTGGGAAGTCACGGAGGAACAAAGTAGGGAATCTGCTGATTCCTACACTCTCGGGTAGCCCACCAGTCCCCAACCCCCTCAAGCAGACGTCCTAGACACAGTCCCAGTCACAGGTTTCTCCTGCACTAACCACTGGCTAAGTGGACCCAGCACAGCAGGCTAACACTCTCCCCCCCCCGCCCTAGGTTACACATGCAAATGCCATCCCCCCTCACCGCTGCCCCACCCTCGCCCGCCCCATGCACAGACATAGGCACAGGCAAGGAGCTCCACACACGAACAATGTCCCCCTTGCCCCTTGCCGATGCCCTAACCCCATCCCTGGGCATGGACCTAGGTGCACAACTGTTCCACTCACCACCACCATCCCCCCAGCTCTGTGCAGACCCAGACCCAGGCCAGCAGGCTAGCATTCCCCCTTCCCTAGCTACCAAGGAAATCCATGCACAATTGCCTTCCCACCCACTGTCCCACCCTGTGCAGATCAGATTCTACTGTACTTCCTGAAGGCTACTTGGACCCAGGCCAGAAATCTATTATTCACCCCTCCCTCTCCTTTCCTGCAACCCCACTGTGACTGCCACCAATCCCCCACCCCTGAAGATCACCTGACCGGCAGCAGTCCCATATCCATGCCCTGCCATGTCATAGGACCTGACAGCCCCACCCACCCACCCCCTGCTACATGGTCCCAATTGACCCACTGTCCCATCCCCTCAAACCTCAGCATCGCTGAACCACCACACATTCCCATCTTCTCCCACTTTGCAGCCCAGCTGCAACACCAGGCTGCTTTGTCCCATTTCCCCCCACTCCCTGTCCCCTCCGGCCACCTGACCATGCAGTCCCATACCCTGAACCACTGAACAACAAGCCCCTTCATCAGGTCCTCAGGCCCACATTAGAGCTTCATGGGCTCCTGCCCATGAGCAGGCAGGCCAAATTGCCATCAGAAGCCTAATTGAAGCAAACACAAAAGATAATACTCACTGAAGACATGTGGAGGGTAAACTATAGCTTCCTCCTAAAATTTGCCCTGGTCATACCACAGGGCAAAAGAAATAACATGAAAAATCAAATGCAAGTAAATCCAATAAGACTGCCCAGTCCCACCACGGATATCTCTAATCAAAACACAGAAGAGACAATAGGATCAAGAACCCAAAAATGAAGATACAAGCTATGAAACTCTGGCCAAGCAAATAGTAGAACTTGAAGAAAATCAACAAAGTACCAATAATTGTATGAATACTGTCCTCGCTAGATTAGACCTAATAGAAAAGAACCAGGAAGGGTTCCAAAGACAGTTAAATGATCTGAAGAGAAGAAAAAAAAAAAAGAGGACCTCAGAGGGTAAGCTCAATGAAGACATAAATAAATACAATGATGAATTCCAAGAGCATTAAGAAAATTACGTGAAACGCGAACTCAACAGAGGGATGGAAACTATACGTAAAAAAGCAGTAGAAAATACAAACCAAATTGAACCAGCCCAAAATTCTATAGAAGCCCTCAAGAATAGAATCAGTCATGTGAAGTATAGAAACTCAGAACTGGAAGACAAAACAGAAAAAACAGTTCATGAGTCCAAAAGTTTGAATAAGTTCAAAAATTTGAACAGAACATGAGGGAACTGTGAGATACCCTTAAACGTCCCAACATTCATATCATAGGAATACCAGAAGGGGAAGAAATTCAGACCAAAGGCAAGGAGAACTTATTTAACAAAATTATTGAAGAAAATTTTCCCACTCTCAAAAGAAAGTCAAATCAAGATACAAGAAGCTAACAGAACTCGGGCTGGAGAGATGGCTCAGCAGTTAAGACAAAGCCTAAGGACCCTTGTTTAATTCCCCAGGTCCCATATAAGCCAGATGCACATGGTGGTGCATGCATCTGGAATTCATTTACAGTGACTAGAGGCCCTGGAGTGCCCACTCTCACTCACTCTCTTTCTCTGTCTCTAATAAATAAATAAATAAATACTTTTTTTAAAAGAAGCTAACAGAACTCCCAGTAGACTGGACCAAAGGAGAAATTCTCTAAGACATATTAACATTAAGATTCTAAACATCAATAACAAAGAGAAAGTCCTAAAAGCAGCTAGGGAGAAACAACACATTACATATAAAGGTAACCCCATCAGAACTACTTCAGACTTCTCAATGGAAACCCTGAAAGCCAGAAGGGCCTGGAATGGAACACTGTAAAGTCTAAGAACTTATGGCTTCCAACCCAAACTACTCTACCCAGCAAAAGTATCTCTCATAATAGATGGTGAAAGAAAAGCTTTCCATGATAAAACTCAGCATTACAACTATATGAACACAAAGCCAAACCTACAGAGAGTACTTCAGGGAATTCTCCACACAGAAGAATCAAACAACCAACCTCAAGTGCCTACAAAGCAGATCACAATAACCAAACTCAGAGAATGCACAAAAAACTACAAAGTCCAAGAAAACACCAAACCACATAAGCCACCACAATATGGTAAGAATTAAATCAAACCTTACAGTTATTACCCTAAATATTAATGGCCTTAATTCACCCATCAAGAGACATAAGCTAACAGGGTGGATTAGAAAATTCGACCCCTCAATCTGCTGTCTTCAAGAAACCCACCTCACCACTAAAGGTAGACACCTCCTCAGGGTGAAAGGATAGAAAATGATATTCCAAGCAAATGGAAATAAGAAACAAGCAGGCATTGCTATACTAATATCAGATAAAATAGGCTTCAAACCAAAAGTAATCAAAAAGACAAAGGATGCTTCTTATATCAAGGGAACAATCCAACAAGAGGCTATCACAATCATCAATCTTTACACACAAAACATAGATGCACCACAATTCATAAAACAAAACCTACTTGACAATAAAACAGAAATAACCACCAACACCATCATAGTTGAGGAATTCAATACTCCACTATCAGCAATAGATATATCATCCAAACAGAAAAAAGTAACAGGGAAGTAAAAGAGCTCAACAACACCATAGATCAATTAGACCTAACAGACATCTACAGAACATTCTACCCAAAATCCACAGATTACACATTCTTCTCAGCAGCCCATGGAACCTTCTCTAAAACAGATCATATAATGGGTCATAAAGCCTGCCTCCATATATTTAGGAAGATTGACATCATTTCCTGTATGATATCAGATCACAATGCTATATTGCAAGAAATTAACAACAAAAGATACACCAGGAAATCCCACCAGCTCCCAGAAACAAAACACTTTTAAACAACAAATGTGTAGTGGATGAAATAAAAAATGAAATTGCAAAATTTCTAGAAATGAATGACAATGAGTACACAATGTACCAAAACTTATGGGGCACAATGAAGGCAGTCCTCAGGAAAATTCATAGCACTAAATGCCTTCATATCAAAGACAGATCCCAAATCAATAACCTAACTATCCTCCTAAAGGCACTGGGGGAAAAAAAAAAGAATCCAACCCAAAAAAATTCCAGACAGAAGGAAATAATTAAGATCAAAGCAGAAATTAATGAACTGAAAACTAAGAAAAATTGATGAAACAAAGAGCTGGTTCTTTAAAAAAAAAAATAAGATTGATAAAGCACTGTCCAATTTGATCAAGTGAAAAAAAAGATGCTTCAAATTAACAAAATTAGAAATGAAAAAGGAGGGCTTGAGAGATGGCTTAGCAGTTAAGGCACCTGCCTGCAAAGCCTAAGAACATCTGTTCAAATCTTCAGGTCCAACATAATAGCCACATGCAAAAGTGACACACGCATTCAATGTCGCACATACACAAAAGGGGGCACACGCGTCCGGAGGTCGTTCACAGTGTCTGAAAGGCCCTGGCGAGCCCATTCTCTCTCTATGTCTCTCTCTCTTTGCCTCTGTCTCTCACAAATAAAAAGATATTTAAAAAGAAATGAAAAAGGAGAGATCACAAGAGACATAAGTGAAATTGGGAGAATCATCAGGACTTATTTCAAAGACCTCTACTCCACAAAACTGGATAATGTGGAGGAAATGAATGAATTCCTGCACACATACCACCTACTAAAGCTAAACTCAGAGTGGATTAAACTCCTAAACAAACCTATCACAACCTTGGAGATTGGAAAGGTACTCAAACACTTCCCCAAAAAGAAGAGTCCAGGACCAGATGGCTTCTCAACTGAATTCTATCAAACTTTCATGGAAGAACTGAAACCAATCTTTCTCAAACTGTGCCACACAATTGGAGAACAGGGAAAGCCCCCAACTCCTTCTATGAAGCCAGTATCACCATAATACCAAAACCAGGCAGAAATGCCAAAAGAAAAGAAAAATATAGGCCTATTTCCCTGATGAACTTAGATGCAAAGATTCTGAACAAAATCTTCGCAAACCAAATTCAACAACACATCAAAAGTATTATCCACCTTGATCAAGGAGACTTCATCCCAGGAACTCAGGGGTGGTTCAACATATGGAAATCTGTCAATGTAATACACCACATAAACAAGCTTAAACACAAAAACCACATGATCATTTTGATAGATGCAGAAAAGGCCTTTGACAAAAAACAATATCAATGATCAAAACATTGGAGAGAATAGGCATGGATGGTTTATATGTCAACATAATAAAGGCTATATATAAAGCTCCTAAAGCCCAAATAATACTGAATGGGGAGAAACTAAAGAAACTCCCATTGATATCAGGAACAAGACAGGGGTGTCCACTCTCACCTCTGCTCTTCGACACAACACTGGAAGTCCTAGCTCAAGCAATAAGACAGGATAAAGAAATAAAAGAGATACAAATTGGAAAGGAAGAAGTTAAGTTAACCCTATTCACAGATGGCATGGTCCTATATACATAAGTGACCCAAAAACTTCCATCTCAAAACTCTTAAAGATGATTAACTCCTTCAGCAAAGTAGCAGGATACAAAATCAATGCACAAAAATCAATAACCTTTCTGTATGCAAAATACAAAGACACAGAGAAAGAAATAAGCAACATTGTCCCACTTTCAGCAACAAAAAATAAATAAATACCTTGGAATAATATTAAACAAGGATGTGAAAGACCTATACAATAAAAACATAAAAACACTCAAGAAAGAAATGGAGGAGAACTTGAGAAAATGGAAAGACCTCCCATGCTCTTGGATAGGCAGTTATGAAAATGGCAATGTTACCAAAAGCAATATACAGATTTAATGCAATGCAAATAAAAATCCTAACATTTTTCTTCACAGAGATAGAAAAAAATGATCTCAAAATTCATATGGCAAGGCAGAAGGCCTCGGATATCCAAGCATATCCTCAGCAAAAGAAACACCTCTGGAGGCATCACCATACCTGATCTAAAGCTATATTCCAAAGACATAGTAATAAAAATAACATGGTACTGACATAAAAACAAGATTATAGACCAGTGGAACAGAATCAAGGAGGCAGACTTTGGGTCAAGCAACTACAGCTACTTGATATTTGACAAAGGAGTTCTCAGAGGAAGAAATACAAATGGCAAACACACACTTAAGAAAATGTTCAACATCCCTAATCATCAGGGAAATGCAAATTAAAACAACTATGAGATTCCACCTTACCCCAGTAAGGATAGCAAACATTAAAAAATCTAATGAAAACAAATGCTGGCAAGGTTGTGGAGAAATAGGAACCCTCATTCACTGTTGGTGGGAATGTAAGCTGGTACAACCACTATGGGAAGCAATATGGAGACTCCTAAAGGGATGACTATAGAGGTACCAACAGATCCAGTTATGCCCTTACTGGGCATTTACCCTAAAAGCTCCTTGCATCAGTTCAGAGAGATTTGCTCAACCATGTTTATAGCTACTCAATTCATAAAAGCTAAGAGTTGGAATCAACCCAGATGTCCATCATTAGATGAATGGATAACAAAGATGTGGTATATCTACATTATGGAATTCTACACAGCAGTAATGAAAAATGACACAATGAAAATTGAAGAAAAATGGTCAAACTTGGAACAGATTATTCTCAGCGAACTCACCCAATCACTGAAAGATACTCGTTACATGGTCTCTCTCATCTATGGCTCCTAACCTGAATCTGCATGAGATGCTATCATACCAGCTGAAACCATAGAGTAATTGGGAAATGAGCAAAAAGTGTTGCTTTTTTGGTGAACCTGGTACCAGAACAAGGGTGAAGAGATAGACACAGAGAACACTCAACTCCTACCAAACCAGAGATCCAGAGACCAGAGGCTCCCAAGACCTCATCTCTGAAGTAGACCTAAAACGATCTCAACATGGCTCAGAGAAATTTGTGGAAGAGGGGGCAGAAAGATTGTTGGGACATTATGCACAGAGACATTGCCTCTTCCTCATAACTGATGGCTATCCCCACAATGCATGACCCACATTCCCCAACGAAGAGGGTCCCTTCAGAGGGCAGAGGACAAGGAGGAGGCTAACGATGGTACCAACATGACTGTATACACACTATGTACATAACTAATAAAAAAAAATTTTAAAGCTTAGTCCTAGAAATCGAGAGGCATAGAGAAACTTTCTTTTCTTTCAGACAAAACCTGCTGGAATCCCAGACTCTCTTCCCCTTCCCCAAGGACTGTTTATCAACTGAACTAAAGACACCAGAAATTTCAGGTTGGGGGATCAGCCACAAGTCTGTCGGTTCATTACCCTTTGGCATGGAAATGAAAAATGTTTCTTGCACTCACAACCTAAGGCCAGAATGAGTTATTCTACCCATGCTTACTTGCAAGGAGGCCAGGGAGTGTTGGAAGCACACCACATATGGTCCTAAGTTCCTGCATCTCAGCCATACCTCACACATGGAAGGATGCTTATGGAGCAAAACGGGCACTTCATCCACCTGGCAAGTCCTCCATCAATTATGTCATCTCCCTTTATTGCTGGCATCTGATACCTTATGCCTCAGGCTAAAAGGCACAGCAAAAAAAGGTTCTATTAAAATATCCCATTGTGGGCTGGGGAGACGACTCAGTCAGTAAAGTGCTTGCTGAGCAAGGGTGAGGAGGACTGGAGTCTGGACCCTAGGTGAATGTGGCAGCGTGTATGTAGTCTCAGCTCTCAGGAAGCAGACAACAGTGATTCCCAGGAGAAGATGGCTAACTTGACTAGCTGAACTGGCAAGCTCTGGGTTCAAGTGAAAGGCCCTGTAAGTAAAGTGGACAGTTATCAAGGAAGATACCTGATGTCCACCTCTGACCTCCACATACAAGTGGACCCACACACATGTGAACATGCATACATACAAGCATATTTTCCACACACATACACATGCAAAAAATCCCATTACATTTTAAGGATTGCAACATACAATGAAGAGAACTGATAGGTATTGAACATCTGCTAATTACCAGGCACTGTTTCATGTTCCTTACATACATGATCTCATTTTACTCTCTCCAGAATCGTGGAGTGTGTGTGTGTGTGTGTGTGTGTGTGTGTGTGTGTGTGTGTAAATGCCCCAGATCATGATGTAGCAGAACGCAACCCTCAGAACCCTGAAAACATTTCCCAAATCAGCTCATCAAGGAAGAAAGTGATCAGATACATTGGTGTTTTACAACAGCTTCCTCTGCACCTGGTTCAATTTTTGTTCATGTCAAACAAATTACACCCAATGTATAAATCCATTCTTTTAACACATGGCATAATTCAAAAATCCATAATAATGAAGCTAGAGGTTAACATTAGGATCATTATAAGAGTTAATGATCTATCTTCACTGTATAGTAATAGAAGTATTGGAAGGTCAGAAAACATTTCCACTTGTCTAATCACTGTGTTTTTACAAAAGCCATGTCTTCCATGGATCATGCCCCAGCCTTATCCATTCTTGGTAGACAAACAAAATCTAAAGTGAGAGCCATGGGTGATATTCAGGGCTGGAGAGATGGCTTAGCAGTTAAGGAACTTGCCTGCAAAGCCTACTGACTCAAGTTTGATTCACCAGTGCCCATCTAAAGCTAGATGCACAAAGGGACGCATGCATCTGAAGTTCCTTTGCAGTGGCTGGAGACCCTGGCACACCCATTCTGTCTCTCTTCTAGCTCGCTTTCTCTCTCTCTCTCTCTCTCTCTCTCTCTCTCTCTCTCTCTTGCAAACTATATATATTGTTTCCTTTAAAAAAGTAAAATAATTCAAAATGAAGATTTGATCTTCACACTCTTGCCTGCTTTCCTCACCTCCATCTTGACCTCTGTGAAGTCCTCTGTGCTCTCTGCCATGAGCTTCTTACGCCTCCTGTCCCCACAGCTGCCATGACTTTCTTTCCTAGGGCACAAGGCCAAGTGACATGGACTGAACCTTAAGCTAAAATAAATCTTTCCCTTCTTTGTTTATGTCAGGTATTTTGTCCCAGAAACAAGAGAAGTAACTCACATAGTGTAGGCACATAACTTTGAAGAAAGTTCTACTAGGCAGAAACTGACTTGAGTCTGTTGAGTCTGAAGCACCATTCTCACCCAGCCCTGGCCACAAGGTGGGACCAGCTGCCAACAGCTCTGCCTGAGCCCTTCATGAAGGCAGCAATGGCTGCGGAAGGAGGCCTGAGTGATTCCCTCTTGCTTTCAAGAGAACCCACAGCCCCATGTTTCAAAAAAGGAAGGTGGCCTCAGATCAGCCCCATCGCATTATGTCCTGAGTTCCATCTTATGCTGACAACAAATTTCCTACCTGTCTCTGCACGAGGCTGAGCTTCCCCACCCTATCCCCTTCCTACACTTTCTGGGGTCTTGGCACTGAGCCAGACATTCCCATCCATGTACTTCTCACCTGTGCCCAGCCTGTCCTTCCTTCTGCAGGTTTCTGCCTCCTTTAGGCAGGGAAGACTCCTGACTTCATGGAAGACCCAGCTGTGGTCTCCCAGTCTGTCTCAGCTACAGTCAAACCCAACCAGATGCAAGCAAATGTGTAAAGTGTATCCATACACATGCACACCATACACACACACCTGTACAAAACAATGGAAGCACTCATTACCATGGAAATATTTGACCAGGAGTCAAGAAGATTTATACAAAAGTCTGTTTTGAAATAACCTGAATCTATTACCACTTCTAAAAATTTGAATATTTTATTTTTATTTATTTATTTGAGAGAGAAAGAGGCAGAGGGCAGGGGAAAGGGGTAGGGAGAGATTGGTTGCCCCAGGACCTCGAGCCACTGCAAACAAACTCCAGAAGCATGCACCACCTTGTGCATCTGGCTTGTGTGGGTCCTATGGAATTGAACCTGGGTCTTTTGGCTTTTCAGGCAAGTGCCTCAACCACTAAGCCATCTCTCCAGCCCCATTACCTCTTTTTTATATATGTTTTATTTATTTATGCATTCATTCACTTGAGAGAGAGAAGAGAAAGAGGCAGATGGAAAGAGATAGAGAATAGGTACCCAGAGTCTCCAGCCACTACAATTGAACTCTGGACTCATGTGCCACCTTGAGCATCTGGCATTACATGGGTTACTGGGGAATTGAACTCAGGCCCTTCGGTTTTGCAGGCAAGTGCCTTAACCACTGGGCCATCTCTCCAGCCCTATTACTAATTCCCCTGCCAGCGCTACAGATTGAATCCAGATTCTTGCTCATGTCAGATAAGGATTTCACTAGTGACATACATCCCTAGTCTTATTATTTATTCACTTCATCTAAATATTTACTGAGATCTGCTCTGGAGACAGAGCTGGTTACAGAAACGTTCTTTACAAGGCCTCTACTCATGGTTTCAGAAGAGGAAACACCCTCATGCCCAAAATAGCCCAAGCCTGAATCAATATGATGTCATCATAAGCTGACAGCTATATGAGCCCATCATTTAGCCAGAGGTAAAACAGACAGAAAATAGAAAGCTGAAACTTCCTGAGTGAGGTGGGACAAACGGAGTCTGAAGGAAGCCAATCCATCATTCAGATAGCAGCAGAATTCCTTGAGTCGCCTGCTATGTGGAAGTGTAATGTCTTATATTGGCTGCCAATGTTTTATATTAACTGGCAGGGCCTAAAATCACCTAGGAAATAAGACTCTGGGCATGCCTATGACGAATTATCTAAATTATGTTGACTAAATTCTAAATTTAGTTGACTAAATCTCAATTACCTCAAGACTCACCTTAACTGTGGGTGGCATAATGCCATAGGCTAGGGCCCTGGACCGGATATAAAGGAGAAAGCCAGCTGAGCACTCAGCATTCACCCATCTGGCTTCCTGACTGGAACAACATGACCAGCTGTTTCCTGCCATCACACCTTCCCTATCATAATGGACTGCATCCCCTTGTACTGTGCACAGAAATAATCCTTGCTTCCCTTAAGCTGATTTTTTTTTTCAGTTATTTTGTCCCAGACATGAAAAAGGTAACTAATACATAAGGGCCAGCTCTGAAATGAGCGGAGTCCGTGTTTGCTTCTTCCTAGCTGGGAGGAAAGTTGCTAACAGTGACTCCCCCTCACAGTTCCTGCCTCTGGCCCTTGGTCTCTCTTCTCCCTGCTGTTTAAGCTGCTTCCTGAACTCCAGAGGTTCTCCTCCCCTGCTGCTGCTGCCCCTCCTCCCAAGCCTCCTACAGTCAAGGTGCCTGGGAATTAGGTGTCCCCTTGATTGCAGGCTTGCAGGTGGGCTGAGCATCCTGGGAGTTAGCTCTTTTATCTTATCAGCAGGGGAGACAGATTTTCCAGTATAAAACAGCAAGAGCCTTGTACATAGCCCCAGGTGTAATCTAGGAGAGATGCTGAAAATATGTGAAGTAATAATAATGCTACAATTTACTGAGATCTAGTCTTATTATAGCTGTACTTCTTTACAGGCTACCAATTCCCAGGAAAAGTGTGTCTTGTTTCTTCTTAAAAAATGGTTTGCTCTGTTTTTGAGTATTGCTTCTAACTTGTGTCATTCCTTCATCCACTATGAGCACCTGCTCTATACAAACATACTTTCAAGCCCACCTCCCCTCACCCCCGTGTGTGTATTGATTGCTGGTCCAATTTGGAGTAAAGTACATTTCAGGCTTCTAGATAAAGTCCGTAAGAATCATGGAGGGGATGGATATATTGTTAAAGTGCCTCCCTACCATAGATGAAGACATGGGTTTGATCCTTAGCATAACATACACCAGGCATGGTTGGACAAGCCTGAATTCCCAGCATGAGGAAGGTAGATGCAAGAGGATCAGAAGTTTAAGGTCAGCCTTAAATCAGATACATAGTGAATAAAGTTCCTATATTTAGTTTTAAATCTTAGGTTCTTAAAGTTAAAATGAGAATCTAACTTAAAATTAAATATACGTTGTTTTAAGTGATATCCATGGCCACACTTACTTTCCAACTTAAGATTACATTTTTACTATTGTTTTATTTTATGCCACATTGTTTTGCTTTCTTTCTTTTCCTTCTTTGTTTCATGGAAAAGAACTTCAATGCCATCAGTTCTTTATTGGACATCCGTGAGGTTCTGTTCACTGTACTATTGTGACTGACAGAACAATGATTATGCCCAAGGTGTTCACATTCTCATCTCTCAGCCTTTGAATGAATATACCATGTTCAATGAGAAGGTGGCATTAAGGTTGCAGGTGGAATGAAGTTTGCCAGTGAAGTAACCTTAAGAGAAGATGGTACTAGATTATCTGGATGGATCCAAAGTCCTTTAAATGTGGAAAGAGGCAGAAGGTCCAAGATGAGAGATCTGACAATGTTGCATTTGACTGTTAATGACACCTTGGAGCAGCAGACGCCAGTGGCTGTTAGGAACTGACAAAGCAAGAAACCTTCTCCCTGGATCCTCTGGAAGGAAGCAGCCCTCTGATGCCTTGATTTTGCGTGAGTGGGACTCACTTCAAGCATCTGACTGTGGCAACTGTAAGAACACATCTGTGTAGCTTTAAGCCTCTACCTGTGCAGTCATTTGCTATAGGAGGCAGAGAAATGCTACTCAGTTCACATCCATGTACTTCTTTGCTTCGTGTTTTACCTTTGTGTGTGAATGTGTGTACATGTCCATGTATGTGAGTGAGGACACATCTACACATGTGTGGAGGCCAGAGGAAAACTTCAGACATTGATCCTCTCCTCCTACCTTGTCTAAGGCACGGTCTCTTATTTGCCACTGTATAGGTTTGGCTAGCTGGCCTGTGAGTTTCTGGGGATTCTCCTGTCTTTGCCTATCTACCACCTAGCCATAGGCACACTGGGATCACAGATGCACACCACTGCATCCAGCTTTACGTGAATTCTTGGAATCAGAGCTCAGGTCGTCACTCTCATACAGTAAGCATTTCACCTACTGAGCCATCATCTCCCTGGCCCCATTTACTTTCTTCTTTGATTTCTTGAGGAGTCAGGCCTGCTTTCATCTCCATTTTATAAACATAAAGCAGGGTCAGAAAGGGTAAATGACTTATCCAGGGTCATGTGACTACACAGGAGAGTAGAATTCAATCCCAAGTCTGGCCGCAAAAATCTCTACTGCACTCTGTACTCAGTATCAGAAGTTTCACATGGTCACTTCCAGTTAAGATGGCGACATAGGAACCTCGCCAAAAGAGGGTAGCGAACAAAAGCAAAACAAACCCCAGCAAAATACACTTTTCTACTAAAAAGTGAGGTACATAGTAAACTTTCAAGCCCAGCAGAGAAGTAGGAGAGTTCCAGAGCGTCTGGAGCCCACAGAAGCGGGCAGAAGCGGCTCCACAGCCGCCGCAGCTGCCGCAGCGGCGGCGGCGCGGCTAGGCGCTGCCTGAGACAGCAAATCCGCAGAACTTTTAAAGGCAGGTAAGGAGAATTTTCCACTCACACCGCCTCCTCACAATCTCAAGAAGCGTGGAAGGAGGACAGTAGAGACCAACAAAGAGGCTTGTGAGGAAGAGGATCACGTAGAGGAACAGATGGACTTCAGCCGCCACTCACAGCCTCCCCTCCCCCACCACGAGTGCAAGCACGGCGAGCAACAGAGACTTGGGAAAGCGCTCGCTGGCAGCATCGGCCGCAGGGAAAGCAGAGTTCAACAGACGCAGCTGACTTCCTGAATCCACAACACAGCAAAGGAACCAAGCAGCCGTGCAGCATAGCTGTGATCAAACCCGTTCCAAAAGGTAATTTGGTTTTCACTAGGTTAGTACCCAACAAATAAGCCTGGTATATAATCCTGTTGGATGGTCAGATCTGACATTCCTAAATAAGCTATTTTCTAGGCTGCTCATTTGTTGCTTCCTGATTTGTTTCCTCCTCTGTCATTCATTGGGGAAGGGTCTCTCTTGATCACAAGCTGACCTTGGAACTCTCTACAGATCAGAAATCTTAGCCTCCCAGCTGACAGGATTAAGGGCGTGGGCTAACACATATCCTTAGGAACTGTGACTTTGTCATAATACCTGCTTTTGCACAAATACTCTGTGCTGTATTTCATTGAAGGGGTACATTGTTGAGTTAAATTTTTGGATCTTGACTGTATTCTGTTCCATTCACCCCACTTGATAATCTCATAGCAGGCAAGGGTCACTTCTGTGATTACTTTGAGAGCCTTAAGAACCACACTAACACCTTAAAATCCTACACTGAAGATATATAATATCAGATTGATTGATACATCTAACATTACTGCAGATATTTAGAAAACCCAAGCATTAAATTAATTCAAGATGCAAAGATCTCTACATTACAATACAAGAAACACAAAACATCCAGACAATATAAATCCACCAAAAAGTATTAATATATCAGAAATGACCTTCAGTGAGGCTGACTTAGAGGACATCCCCGAGAAAGATTTCAAAAGAATGATTATAATTATGTTCAAAGAACTCAAAGAGGAAATGAAAGGGTTCAAAGACCTCAAAGAAGAAATCAAAGGATTCAAAGAAAACACAGAAAACCAATTTAATGAAATAAGGAGGTCAATACTAGACATAAATACGGAAATAGAAAGAATAAAGAAAACCCACTCAGAAATGCTAGCAATAAAGAACACAGTCAGTGAAATTAAAACCTCTGTAGAAAATCTCTCTAGTAGAATGGATGAAGGAGAGAACAGGATATCGAAGCTAGAAGACCAAGTAGCTGATCTAATACAGTCCAACAGAGAGAAAGACAAAATAATAGGAAGGTATGAATGGGAATTACAGGATATTTGGGACACTATGAAAAGATCAAACATAAGAATTCAAGGGATAGTAGAAGGAGAAGAATTTCACTCCAAAGGCATAGTAGGTGTTTTCAACAAAATCATAGAGGAAAACTTCCCCCAAATTGGGAAAGAGATGCCAATGCAGATACAGGAAGCCTTTAGAACACCAAACAGACAAAACCTGGAAAGAACCTCTCCCGACATATTATAATTAAACTACCAAACATACAAACCAAAGAAAATATATTGAAAGCAGCTAGAGAGAAAAAGCAAGTGACCTACAAAGGGAAGCCCATCAGACTCACAGCAGATTACTCAACACAAACTTTAAAGGCCAGAAGGGCCTGGAGTGATGTATTCCAAGTTCTGAAAGATAAAAACTGTCAACCGAGATTACTTTATCCTGCAAAACTATCTATCCAAATAGATGGAGAAATAAGGACATTCCACAACAAAGACAGGCTAAAGGAATTTTTGGCAACTAAACCAGCTCTACAGAAAATACTTGCAGGAATCATTCATGCTGAGGAGAAAGCAAAGCACACACATCAGGAAATAGGAAAAAATAAACCATACTCAAATAACAGTTAAAACAAGTGAGTAAAGGGAAAACAGGAAAAACTAAAAATAAGAAGAATGGTGAGAATAAACACATATATGTCAATAATAACTCTTAATATCAATGGTCTCAATGCCCCTATCAAAAGACACAGACTTGCAGACTGGATTAAAAAGCAGAATCCTACCATCTGTTGCCTCCAGGAAACTCATCTCTCAATAAAAAAATAGAAACCTTCTTAGGGTGAAAGGTTGGAAAAAGGTATTTCAAGCAAATGGGCCTAGAAAACAAGCAGGGGTTGCTATTTTAATTTCTGACAAGATAGACTTCAATCCAACATTTGTGAGGAAAGATAAAGAAGGTCACTTTATACTGATTAAAGGAACACTCCAACAGGAGGACATTACAATCCTAAACATATATGCCCCTAACATGGGGCTCCCAATTTCATCAAACAAACACTATTAGAATTAAGGTCAGAGATATCTCCTAACACAATAGTAGTGGGGACTTCAATACCCTACTCTCATCACTTGACAGGTCTACCCAGCAAAAAATAAACAGAGAGACATCTGCATTAAATGATACCATGGAACAAATGGACCTAACAGATATATACAGAACATTCCATCCAAATGCTGCAGAATATACATTTTTCTCAGCAGCACACGGGACATTTTCTAAAATAGACCATATACTAGGACACAAATCAAATCTTAACAAATACAGGAAAATTGAAATAATCCCTTGTACATTTTCTGACCACAATGGGATTAAACTGCAAATCAGCAACAAGAAAATATACAGAGCATACAGAAACTCATGGAGACTAAACAGCACTTTATTGAATGATATATGGGTCATTGAAGAAATTAAAAAGGAAATCAAGAAATTCGTAGAATCAAATGATGATGAGAATACAACATACCAAAACCTTTGGGACACAATGAAGGCAGTCCTACGAGGGAAATTTATAGCCCTAAGTGCATATATTAAGAAATTGGAGAGTTCACAACTAAACAATTTAATGCTTCACCTTAAGACCTTGGAAAAAGAAGAACAAGGCAAACCAAAAATTAGTAGACGGGAAGAAATAATAAAGGTTAGGGCAGAAATTAATGAAATGGAAACCAAAAAAACAATCAAAAAGATCAATGAAACAAAGAGTTGGTTCTTTGAAAGGATAAACAAGATTGACAAACCCTTAGCAAATGTGACCAAAAGAAAGAGAGAAGAGACAAAAATTGATAAAATTAGAGATGAAAAAGGCAACATCACAACAGATACCAAAGAAATTCAGAAAATCATACGGACACACTTTAAGAATATATATGCCTCTAAGTTTGAAAACCTGAAAGAAATGGATGAATTCCTTGATTCATATGACCTACCAAAATTAAATCAAGAAGAGATAAACCATTTAAATAGAACTATAACAACCACAGAGATTCAAGCAGTTATAAAAAGTCTCCCAACTAAAAAAAGCCCAGGCCCAGATGGATTCACTGCTGAATTTTACCAGACATTCCTGGAGGATCTAACGCCAATGCTTCTCAAACTTTTCCATAAAATAGAAAAGGAAGGAACTCTACCAAAATCCTTCTATGAAGCCAGCATCACCCTGATACCCAAACCGGACAAAGACAGATCAAAAAAGAAAATTATAGACCAATCTCCCTCATGAACATGGATGCAAAAATTCTCAACAAAATACTGGCAAACAGAATACAAGAATTTATCAGAAAGATTATTCACCCTGACCAAGTAGGCTTTATCCCAGAGATGCAGGGATGGTTCAACATACGCAAATCCATAAATGTAATACACCATATAAATGGTCTGAAGGACAAAAATCATATGGTCATCTCAATAGATGCAGAAAAGGCATTTGACAAAATCCAACACCCCTTCATGGTGAAAGTATTACAGAAACTGGGAATAGAAGGAGCATATCTCAACATAATAAAAGCTATTTATGACAAACCTACAGCCAACATAATACTAAATGGGGAAAAACTTGAAGCTTTTCCTCTAAATTCAGGAACAAGACAAGGGTGTCCACTTTCCCCACTACTATTTAATATAGTACTGGAAGTCTTAGCCACAGCAATAAGGCAAGAGACACTCATAAAGGGGATACAAATCGGAAGGGAAGAGATCAAATTATCATTATTTGCAGACGATATGATTCTATACCTAACAGACCCTAAAGTCTCTACCTGCAAACTGTTAGAGCTGATAAACACTTTTAGCAATGTAGCAGGATACAAAATAAACACACAGAAATCAGTAGCTTTTCTATATACTAACAACAAACGTGCAGAGGATGAAATCAGGGAATCTCTCCCATTCACAATTGCCTCAAAAAAATAAAATACCTTGGAATAAACTTAACCAAGGAAGTGAAGGATCTCTACAATGAGAACTTTAAAAAACTCGAGCGACAAATTACAGAAGACACAAGGAAATGGAAAGACATCCCATGCTCCTGGATTGGAAGAATCAATATTGTGAAAATGTCAATCTTACCAAAAGCAATCTATACATTTAATGCGATCCCTATTAAAATCCCAATAGCTTTCTTCACGGAAATAGAAAAAACAATCCTAAAATTCATCTGGAAACACAAAAAACCTCGAATAGCCAAAACAATTTTGAAACAAAAATCAGGCAGGTGGTATATCCATACCCGATTTTAAGTTATATTACAAAGCCATAGTAACAAAAACAGCATGGTACTGGCACAAGGACAGACAGGTAGATCAATGGAACAGAATAGAAGACCCAAATATTAATCCAAGCAGCTACAGCCACCTGATTTTTGACAAAAATGCCAAAAATATTAATTGGAGAAAAGATAGCCTCTTTAACAAGTGGTGTTGGGAAAACTGGACATCGGTATGTAAAAGGATAAACATAGATCCTTGTCTTTCTCCATGCACAAGAGTCAAATCCAAATGGATCAGGGACCTTGATATCAGACCTGAAACTCTGAACCTGCTAGAGGAAAAGTAGGGGAAACCCTTCAACATATTGGCATAGGTAAGGACTTTCTGAATATAACCCCAATTGCTCAGCGAATAAAATCACTAATCAACCAATGGGACCTTATGAAATTACAAAGCTTTTGGACAGCAAAGGACACTGTGAGTAGAGCAAAAAGACAACCTACAGAATGGGAGAAAATCTTTGCCAGCTATATATCTGACAGAGGATTAATATCCAGAATATACAAAGAACTCAAAAAACAGAATAATAAGAATTCAAACAACCCAGTTAAAAATGGGCTATGGAACTAAATAGAGAATTCACAGAAGATGAAATTCAGATGGCATATAAACATCTGAAAAAGTGTTCCACATCCTTAGCCATCAGGGAAATGCAAATTAAAACCACTTTGAGATTCCATTTCACTCCTGTCAGAATGGCTACCATCAAGAAAACAAATGACAATAAGTGTTGGCGTGGATGCGGAAAAAGAGGAACACTTCTACACTGTTGGTGGGAATGTAACCTGGTCCAACCATTGTGGAAATCAGTGTGGAGGTTTTTGAGACAGCTAGAAATAGATTTACCATATGATCCAGCTATAGCACTCCTAGGCATATATCCAGAAGACTCTTCTCACTTCCTTAGAGATACTTGCAAAACTATGTTTATTGCCGCTCTATTCACAATAGCTAGGAAATGGAAGCAGCCTAGATGTCCCACCACAAATGAATGGATAATAAAGATGTGGTACATTTACACAATGGAGTTCTACTCAGCGGTAAAGAAAAATGAAATTGTGAAATTTGCAGGGAAATGGATGGATCTGGAAAGGATTATACTAAGTGAGGTAACCCAGGCTCAGAAAGCCAAACGTCACATGTTCTCTCTCATATGTGGATCCTAGCTACAAATAGACAGACTTGTGTGTGAACTGGAACAAAAATTGGTACCAGAAACCAGTAAGCTGGTAAAAGGCTATAAGGGACGGAGGAAAGGGAAGGACTGAAGTGTATGGTATTGCACATATGTAAGTGGAAGGACTGATTACAAGGAGGGGAATGGCCTAACCAAGGCCATGGGTAGAGAATGCATAAAAGAAGGGCAAGGGGAGGGTCAATCTAATTTCAAAAGATTGTGAATAGGACTTATGTAAAACTACTTTTTTGAATAATGGTACATCTAGAAGCTGTAGACTGTTACTAGAAAATTTTCAGTACCTGGGATGGGATACCTTCCAGTGAGTTGTTGGCCAAGGAGGTCCCGGTAGCCTCCAAAACATTAAAGGCTTTTGACAAAGTCCTTGGTTTCCCCTGAGAAACAGATAGTAAGACCCTATTGCTGAAGACATCTCTTGCCTGAGAGGCAAGGTCACTGAGAAACCAAGCTGGTGCTGAGCAGAAAACCTTCTCCCTGTAGACCAGCCAACTGAAAGCTGGAAAAAGCTGCACTGCATGCAGAGTATGGGAGACAGAAGTCATCAGCAGTGAAAACAGTGGACGCTGAATATTCAAATTTGGCCAGACAGGCCCAAAGACTGAACGGGTGCAATAGTGGCATGTCTACTCGTGGGGTAACCAACTGCTCTATAATTGGACTGAAGGCCCTCTCTACGGGAGGGAATACATACCTGGTACTGAAAAACCTAAGCAAAGTCTATGGTAGGTAAGGTCATAAGCCTTAGGGGTATAAAGCATGCCCATATCTAAATGTATATACTATTCCCACCAAGCTGCCCGGAAAATACTACACTTAATGCTCATATTCACATATTAATGCTACTCTCACTTCTGTTTAGAGAAGCTTCTCTTTTCAGATGGCAATGACCACTGGGATGATCCAAAAGGCAACATAGTGCTGAGAAGAAGGGATGGAGAAGTGCCCAGCACTGAAACATCTCTGTCACACCCTCCAAGGCTCAGGGATCATTGCGGAAGAGGGGGCGGATAGAATGGAAGAGCCAAAGGAAGGGTACGACTCCCTACAATGCAACTGCCCAGACAGAAATTGGCCTTGATATCCATGACCTTGCTGTGCCTAGCAATACCTCCGCAAGACCCTCATAGTAGAAGTAAAAGAGGATGACATCATATTAAAAAAAGAGACTAATGGAGAGAGGGAGGGGATATGATGGAGAGTGGAGTTCTAAAGGGGAAGGGGGGAGGGGAGTGAAAAATACGCACCTTTGGTATGTAAGTATGTTTTGTTGTCAATAAATATTAAAAAAAAAAAAAAAAACTTCTTCTCATCATGTGAAGATCATCTGTGGAAATTGTCTTTTCAACATTTTTTTTTTTGAAGTAAGGTCTCACACTAGCCCAGGCTGACCTGGAATTCACTCTGTATTCTCAGGGTGGCCTTGAACTCATTGTGATCCTCCTACCTCTGCTTCCCGAGCACTGGGATTAAAGTCATGTGCCACCATGCCCGGCTCAACATAATTTTTTTGAATCCTTTGGTTTCCAGTTAGTTTTCAATGGATTGTTAATGGTTTACTAGCTAATAATAAAATAGTAATAGACAAAACATCTTATCTTGGTTCTACCAGGTTATATCACTTTTAGAAACTGGCATTTTAATTATAATTTGTAGGGAATTAAACTGTACCCCAAAAAAAAAAAAAAAAAAGAAGTTTCACATGACACACTACAACCTGCTCATCTTCAAGTTGCTACAGAAATGGATAGCATCTTAAAATTGAATCCGGAAATTAAAAAAGAAAGGAGGAAGAGGGAGAGAAAAAGAGATAAATATATACTACAAACACTATGGGTGTTTTGTAAACTCTCTGTGTCAGGTATATTCAGATATATTTTAGATGCATGTCTATACATGATATTAAATTTAGTTCCTATTGTGGGTAGGAAAGACATTGTTGTACAACATATTCACTTTCTTCAAACATATGCATAATCTAAAGGGGACATTGATAAATCACTAGAACATAATGTGTGTGGATGGATCAGTTACAGTTCACAGTCAATGGCAAAGCTCCCACCATCCTGCTTACCTGAAGAGTTCCATGGAAAGTCCTCAGGAGCTCACATACAGCACTCTCCAAACAAGTGCATCACCACCACCCCAAAACTCTCCCATCTGAAACTCGCAGTTCTCATTAACTGTATCACTATGAGATGCATGTTAAATACAGAAACATCAGAATCTCCTGTCCCTTCTATCTCTCTGTCACTGTTAACAGAGCTGTTAAAGTCAGAACCTGAATACTGGAGGCCCTAACAGACTAGAGTTGGCCACTCATTCTCAGGCCAATTAAAGAGACAAGTAATGGTGAGAAGCAGAGGAAGGAGACTTATTCATTGTGGTTGCATTGGGAAGAGGGACAAAGAAATCCAGTGACCCACTCCCCAAAGTCCATCTTCAGGGGCCTGAGGTTTTAATAGAAGGCAAAAGGTATGCATGCCTAAACAGTCCTGGTCAAGCTGGTCTTGCCCATTATTGACCAGGTCAGCCTTTTTCTTCTCCCAGAATGAGATTCCTGGGAAAATATCAAGTTTTTGGAGTTCATGGTTTCAATAGTCCGGCAAAGAGAGGGCACACATGTCTCTTTAGAATATCTTTGTTCCTGCCAGGACAATTGCCCCTTCCACTTCATGTAATCTTGAGACATTCCTGTGTTCATCTGCCATTTCCTCCCAGGGGGCCTCCCTGACCCAGTCTGCCTCATTCCCACCCACACTGCACATTTCAAGGTGTCTCTCTCCTCCTTTAAGCCCCCACCCCTAATTTCTCCCTTAGACATGCAAGGTCAACATTCTAACCCCCAAGTCCCCATCTCCTACTCATGACTAACACAAGACACTGACTCGACATCTTGCTACATCCATTCCCATTCCATTTGCTTTTTACACATGGCAGCAAATACCAGGGAAACCAAAGATTCATCAAAATGAAAAGAAGAAGAGAAATCCCAGGGCTTAGCACTGTCTGAGTCATCTCTATCACAATATTTTGAATCGTGATGCCATACACAGAATCCATATCAAAATTTGGTGAAATTCCTTTGCCTCACCTTTTATTCATTCTATTACCTGAATCTACAATTACTAAAGCTATACATATTTTGAAAGCTAGAACTAAACTTGTCAAATTGTAGGATTCAAGATTAAAAGGTTAGAGTAACTATTTTATCATTGCTGTGAACACAATTCCTGAGAGAACCAAGTTAAGAGAGGAAAGATTTGCTCCGGTTCGTGGTTTCACAGGGCTTCAGTCAATCATGCCAGGGAAGGAGGAAGACATAGCAGAAAGAATCTATTCATGGCAGTAGGCTCATATGGTGGAGGCTATTCACATTTCAGAGGACCAAGAAGCAGAAAGTGAGGCAGGAAACAGGCTGACTTCTAGTGACTTACTTCTGCCAGCTAGGCCCTTTCTTCAGAGTCACTGATTTTCTCTGTTTTGGGAACTCAGCCAGTGTTCTTGGTCACTTTTCTCATGTGAGGAACCCTGGCCCTTGCCAGCCACCTCCTTCCCACTTGAAGGTTTACCAGGTTTGTGGTCCAGGAGCTGGAGCCATGCCAGTAGCTGGATGAAAGTCATATGGATACTGGCCACCAGCAGGGTGTCTCCTGGTCACCAGGAGACTCC
Source organism: Orientallactaga sibirica (assembly GCA_036365145.1). Taxonomy (NCBI): domain Eukaryota; kingdom Metazoa; phylum Chordata; class Mammalia; order Rodentia; family Dipodidae; genus Orientallactaga; species Orientallactaga sibirica. The sequence continues at coordinate 11,779,846 of JAEOAD010000028.1, forward strand.
CCTACAGCCTCTCAACTCACTGGAGTGATTGACAAGCAGTTCAGGCAGGAGAGCAGCCCTGCCCTATGATGGGGAGGGTTCTCTGTTCCGCTCTGTGTAGGTGACCCTTCGCCCTGTGCCTGGAAGGCCGTGTGAGTGTTTGCTTTTCTGCTTTTGTTGAGGTTCTGGTGATGGGTTGTTTCTCTCTTGCTTTTTAAAAGCAATTCAGAAGTCCTTTAGAGTAAGGATCTTATTACCTCGGTGATTTCTTCAAGTGTTGCAATCATCGACCTCCTCACCTAAACCTGTAGATAAGCCTGATTCTCACATCTGCAGCAGCAGGCTGGGGCGGGGGGCCTATCACCCCCTAATCTGACCATCGAAGTTTTAATTTCCTCCATCGAGCAGGAGAGGAGAAAGCCCAGCAATGAACAGACACTGGCAACCTCTAAGCAGCCTCCCTCCCGGCTCCCAAACTGAGATCCAATACCAATTTAGTCTTATCTGTCTAGAAAATCATTATTTGAAGACTTGAAAAGGTCAAGAGAGTTCCAGTTTTCACTTCTTATACTTTCATCTGCAGCACAAAGAGAGGGAGGAAGCTGACAAGCATGGGGCTAATTTGGTTCACTCAAGCACCCACAGGGAAAATATTCAGATTGTCTCTATGAGTATCAGATAGAATCCATAATTCATGGCACACTCTGTCTGTCCCTCTCGACTGCTGAAACAGCAGCCGCCAAGATAAAATAGGTGTTGTGAGGCTGCGGAGCTGGCTCAGAGGCTAAAGGCATTACTTGCAAAGCCTGCCACCTGGGTGCAATTCCCCAGTATCCACATAAAGCCAAAAGCCCAAAGTGACACTTGCATCTGGAGTTCATTCACAGCAGCAAGAGGCCCTGGCATGCCCATTCTGTCTGTCTGTCTGTCTCTCTCTCTCTCGCTCGCTCTCTCTCTCTCTCATAAATTAAAAAAAAAATTAAAAATAGGCATGGTGAGGTCTAGATTGGTAATAATATAAAATGTAAATTACAAACTGGGCTTTTTCCCCCCCATTCATTTGGACTCTGAGCAGGGCTCTTGAGTGCTTACTGTGTACCAAGCATTTCAAGTCTCTGACTCAAGGGGCTTAGAAAGATCCAGGTAAGTAAAACAAGGCATGCAAAAATTACTGTTAAAGCTGAGCCCACGTGACAGTGCTGGAAACAGGAGGGTGTGTAACAAAGACATTCCATGCGTAAATACAACGATTGAACCTCAAAGCAGAAACCCATTAAGAAAACTTCTTGAGCAGGACGTGGCAGTGCACAACCTTCAGTTGCAAGGTGGAAGCAAGGTAATCACTTCAAGGTCATCCTGAGCTGCACAGTAAGTTCAAGGCCAGCCTGGGCCACATGAGAGACTATCTCAAAAAAAGGGTGGGAGGACATGAAAAAGGAAAACAAAGCCTTCTAACTATTTATGTTTGTGCCCATAGATTACTGCTTCTCTCAGCCTAGATCACAGAATGCAATGGGCAGAGGTTAATGCAGACACACAGCTGGTAAAAGTGTGCTGAGAATAAGTGACTATTGTGTGCTCAACCCTAAAGGAGACATCTATCCCATCCCCTTCAAGACTCAGGGAACATGAGGAAGAGGGTGCAGAAAGAATGAGCTGGAGGATGGGGAGGCATGTCTTCAGGACACAGCCTGGTCCACTCATCAACTCATAGCAGCTGTGGTGTCCTGAACAAGCCTGTCAACATTCCATCGTCGATGGGGGATGGACTCCTGAGACCCCACACCTCCTAAATGGTTGCTGAGGGAGGGGAATTCTTATTCTTCAGCAGTGTAGCCACTGTTAGGTTTCCCACGCTCTAACCTACGCTCATGTAAGCAGCCCTAACTTAATTGGGTGTGACACACACAAACACACACACAGGATATGAAAGTGGGAAGAGGATTGATTGGGAAGAGAAAAGAGTTTAGCATGAGTAGGAGGGGAATGAAAGGATAGTAAGGGGTCAAACTGATCAAAATACATTATACACATGTACAAAATTGTCCCAAATGAAAAAAGGATAGCTCTCCCTCAGCTGTACTGCAGGAAGAGCGGCATGCTGTAATTGCTGAGGCAGATGAGCTATGTAGGCTTGACCATGCATGCCGACCACTGGCAGGACATTCCAAGAAGCAGTCCGAGGCTTAGGACCCAAGTTTTTAAAATCTCATGCTTATATAACAATTATAATTATAGTTGATGGGTACATTTAGATCGACCCTAAGCCCCAAAACAGAGCTCAAATTAGGGCATTAAAATCAGAGAAGAAAATCAGGATTACAAACATGGGACCTTGAGGATTAGAGATAAAAGGAAAGATGAAGAAGGCAAGGAAAGCTGCAGAGAAAGTGTCACAACAGACAGGTAGAAATAAGCAAAATAATGAAGATATGTGGCCCTACTGTGAATGACTTTTATTGGAAAACAATAGACATTAATACTATGGATCCCTGCAATGAATTCGAAGAGAAGCTAACACCCAAGTTGAGTGTCCCTTGTCCACAATACTTAGAACAAAAAGTTTAGATTTCCAATCTTTTCAAATTCCGTGATATTTATATGTGTATAATAAAATATCTGGTGATGGGACCCAAGTGTCAAAGCAGAATTATGTATGTTTTGCATGTGCCTTAAACACAGCCTGAAGGTAATCTTTAAAAAATATATTATTTATTTATTTGAGAGAGAGAGAGAGAGAAAGACTGAGAGAGAGAGAGAGAGAAAGAGAGAGAGAGTGGGCATGTCAGCTTCAGCTGCTGCAAATGAACTCCAGATACATGCACCATCTTGTGCATCTGGCTTACATGAGTCCTGGAGAACTGAACTTGGATCCTTTGGATTTGCAGGAAAGCTTCTTAACCATTAAGCAATCTCTCTAGCCCTGAAGATAATCTTATACAATAGTTACAACATACTTGTGTTTTGATTGTACGTATTACATGATGTCAGATATGGGATTTTCCTCCTATGGCATCATATGAGCACTCAAAATAAGTTCAGAATTTGAAGCATTTTGGATTTTCATAACAATTCTCAGCCTGTTTTAAGCAGAACTGGAGATAGTGTAAGATGATGGTGAGTTTCGAGATGTGTCTACCCTTGCCTATCTGATGCAGAAATGTTCCAGCTTCACTCTGTTCTCTAGGGAAAACACTTTTGTGGTAGTGATACAAGACAGAAATTGGCTAGGCAGCTTAAGGGTGATGGACCCCAAAGTGAATAGCTTTCTCTTGCCTAAGTGTAGGAATTGCCCTTGGGCCTGTAGGAGGTCATTTCACTGGGCTTTCCTTATCTCTGTCCCTTTAGGGAATCCTTCCATTCCTTTCCTAGAGAATTCCAACATTCCTGACACTAGACTCCTAGCATAAGAGTAAACTGGATAAACCATATGTATGGGGCTCATTAAAAAAAAAAAAAAAAAAAAAAAAAACCTGAAAACCTGGTCTTGTCAAACCCCCTCTTGCCTCACAGGGCAAGAGCGCCACATTGCTTCCTTATCCTACATTCTGCACTTAAGTCCCCTTCTCTCCTTCCTTGTAAAGCTTTGAGCTATAATAAAATCTTCCTCAACCTTATCCTCTGGTCTGTGGATTTCATTCTTCGAATTCATAGAACAAGTATCTGGAAACACCCCCAAATTATCAGTGATTGGCATACAAGGAACCCAAAATTCCTGTATTAGTAGAGAATTTCTTCTAGTCTTTCTCTTAAGAAAAAGTCCTTTGTGGGAGTTGATGCTATGTGACTTTTCCTAGGAAGATGTGAATAGAGATCTATTTACCTCAGAGGTCAGCAATGATAGACTAATGAAAAATGACTTCACTCAGTGTAGCTTCTTGAACCAGTACGCTTACAAAGCTTACTTATAGGAGCATGGGTGAAAGATTTCTTATAGGAGTATGAATGACTCAACGGCATCTGTATCACTGAAAAGCTCAGTCCAGCAGGGCTGACAATTTACAAAGGCTGTAGCCCTGGAGCTCTCTACATGACTTTGGGCAGCTTGACCAGTCCGAGAGCCTGTAATTGCTTATATAACCTTGGGGAGGGGACTTGTGAGTATTGTTTCAGGAGCTTCCTGAGACTTGCTTGTTTTGTACACCTGAGTCTAAGGACCCTCCCTCTAGGAGAAAATTTTTCAGTTCAGAGGAAATAACTGGACAACTTCTAACTGCACATATGGAGATGAGAAGCACGGATTAAAGGAAAAATTAAGCTCCACCCCCACTTTTGGGAGGAGGAAGCAGAACATCTGGGGGAAATACTACTTTGGCCAATCCCATCTTCCTGTCCCTACTGGACAGGGTGTATTAGTTACTTTTCTCATTGCAATGATAATTTCCTGATAAGAGCAACTTAAAGAATGCAGGGTCTATTGTGACTCCTGGTTTGAGGGGACAGTCTGCCACAGAAGAGCAGTGGAAGCATGAGATAGCTGGTCACTGCTCACACAGGAATTAGAGAGATGAATACTGGAGCTCAGCTCACGTCCCCCTTTGTTCTTTCCAGTCAGACCAGGATTCCAGTCCATGGGAGGGTGTCACTCACATTCAGGGTAGGTCTTCATTAAACCTACCCAGAGGTGTGTCTCCTGGGTGATTTTTTTAAAATTATTATTATTTGAGAGAGAGAGACAGAGAGAGAGAGAAAATGGGCCCACCAGTGGCCTCTCAGCCACTGTGAATGAACTACAGATGTGTGCATCCTCTTGTGGGCAAGTGGAGCATTGCGCCCTTGTGTCACTTTTTTCATCTGGCTAAACGTGAAACCTGGAGATCAATTGGACGTTCTTGGGCTTTGCAGGCAGGTGCCTTAACCTCTAAGCCATCTCTCCAGGCCTGATTTTTTAATATATATTAACAATGAAGATCAATAATCTTGAGTCATCTTGACACCCAAACACATCTTTAAACCATCACATTACTCCCAGACCTTAAAGTCTCATGTTCATCTTATAATGCAAAATGTATTTAACCCATATCTAAAAATCTCCAAAGTTTTAAATAGTAAAAACATTGTTCAAAGGTCTAAGTGAGCCTCCACGGAGACTTCACTGTGAGTTCCTTTAAAAAAAAAATTGAGGGGCTAGAGAGATATCTTAGCGATTAAGTTGCTTGCTTGCACAAAGGACCTAAGTTCGATTCCCAGTACCCACGTAAGCCAGATGCACAAGGTAGCACATGCATCTGGAGTTCCTTTACAGTGGCTGGAAGCCCTGGTGCACCCATTCTCTCTCTCTCTCTCTCTCTCTCTCCCCTCTCTCTCTGCCTCTTTTCTCTCTCTCAAATAAAAAAAAAACTGAAAAAGAGAGAAACAAGTTACATCCTTCCAATATACAGCGACACAGAGTAAACATTCCAAAAGAGAAGAAGGGGGGCTGGAGAGATCCTCAGAGGTTAAGGCCTGCAAAACCTAACGACCTGGGTTTGACAAGTGTACCGTTCCCCAGTACCCACCATAAAGCCAGATGCACAAAGTGGCCCAAACATCTGGAGTTCATTTGCAACAGCTAGAGGCTCTGGCATGCCCATTCTCTCAGTCTGTCCTTCTCTGTATGTCTCTCTGTTTGCAGATAAATAATAAGATTGGGACAAAGCAAGACCAACCCAACAGGGCAAACTCCAAATTGTGCAGTTCCATGCCTAGCATCTGGGTTCCAATAGTCTTGGGCACACGGGCACTGTGTAAAGCCCTGAAAGTGGATGTGATCAGTAACAGACTGAAAGTAATTAAAGACAGAAAGACAGGCAGAGGGCTTAAGTCTGAACTTTAGGAAGAGAACAGAGAAAGTGATAGTGGGCTGTGTTCTTCATCGTCTGTAATGTGTAATGTTTGACTATCTTCAAATTCCCGAAGCCAGAGAGAGACTGCCTCTCCCTTTTGGAGGTCACAGAGAGCACAGCCAGGTGCAAGTTCTTTGCACTGGCAAATAAATAAACCAAGACCCACACGCCAGTGCCCCTTCTCCCTCTGGCTCATGCACTCCAGTGTGGAACATATCTGCCCTAATGAGCCCAAGACCAGACCCCTAGACAGCTAGGAACAGCCTCTGCGACCCACAGCCTGCTAACGAGAACAGAACAACACAGTCCTCAGCTTTTCACCCGGCTGGCCCTGCTCTGTCTTTCCACAGAGCCTGTAATAAAGGATCTGGGCCAGGCTTTTCTTGATCAAAACCTGCTGCTTCCCCAGGTGGTCCTGCAGGCGTGGCATGGCCTCTCTCCCTGGGAAAGGTAAGTAATAGAAATTCTTCTTTCATTCAAAGTGGCCTTCGCATAGTGACTCAGTCACCTTTGCAAATTAAGATCACAGCTCAGCTAACATTTCATCTTGAGAAGGAAATTTACCTCCACAGCATCCTCTGCGCTACAAGATTGCAGGTAACCCCTTGGGTCTGAATAGCGCAGTCAAAATGAAACAGAGCAGACTTGCTGTTTCCTGGGATTAACAATGGATTTCTTCTTTTGTTTGGCATGTGTGCTTGTGGTATGCACGTGTGTGTACACGTACTCAAACATGTGTGGGTGCAGTGTGCACTGATGCATGTGCATGATGTATGCATGTGGAGGACAGAGGTTGAGGTCGGGGATCTTCCTCAATTGCTCTTCACCTTATTGAGACAGGGTCTCCCACGTAAACCCAGAGCTCACCAATTTGTCTACTCTAGCTAGCCAGCTTGCCCCGGGGATCCCCTTCTAAGTATGGGTATTACAGGCGGGCCACCATACCAGCTCAGCAATTATGTGGTGTTTTTGCACAGCAGGCACTTTTATCCATTGAGCAGTCTTCCCAGCACTAATAATGTATTTCTAATCAATATATAGACTTTTAAGTAGCAACATTAATAGAGCATTTGAAAAGATTATACACCATCACAATTTTAATTAAAGGTAGCTCAAAGTATCCAGAAGAGTAAGATGTAAGCAGAGAGTAATAGTCTGTTCTAGTTCAGACATCCTGCATAAACCTCTGTGGACTAACTTCAGTGTCAAAGAAATCAAAAGTGATCAATAACGAACATGGGGCAATGTCGATTGTCCAACAAGCAGAGAGAAAGGAACACATTTAACATAACGGTTATGAAGTGGGTAAGATCAGGTCAGGTATGGGGAGAGATGCAGGCTTGGAAAAGAAGAGGGACCTGGTATTCTTGGGCAGAAAAATAAAGGCAGACATATGGGGAGATAGTGCCACAGATAAAGCACAGGTGTGAGTACCTGAGTTTGGATTTCCAGAATGCATGAAAAAGCCAGATGCTAGAGTGGGTGTCTGTAGTTCCAGCATGCTTTCAGTGAGGTGGAAGGCAGAGACAGGAGGATTTCACAGAAGCTTGTGGGCCAGCAAGCCTGGTGAACACACTGGAGAACAAGAGGCCTTGCCTGAAACAAGGTAAGGACCAACACACAAAGCTATCCTCTGACCTCCACACAGGTCTGGACTGACATGACCACATACATACACATAAATCATAAGAGAATGATCTGCTATACAGAAATGTCCCATCATGAGGTGCACTGTGAACCACCAGTTGTTCTGTTCTACTAACTTGGGGTGGTGGGGGGGATAACTCTGACATTTGAGTTGGACAAATGGCTGTGACAGCACTCTTCATTCTCCAGACTCTGCAAGACATGGCATGAACTCTTAGATGAGATACAAGGTGATTTATTGTATGCCACTTCTGGGATATGTCCTTAAACAGAGAGCTATGCCAGTTTTCTCCCTTCTTTGTAGGCTAGTGCCTAAAGTGTGATTGTGATATTTGGATCTCAAGCACACGGTGTCAAGCCTTAGGACAGAGACCCAAGGTTCATGAGATCACTGGGCTGAGAGATAGTCTGTGTTCTTATGAGTGCTGCTACCAACACAGTCGCGAACCCCTACCTCCCACCTGTACATAAGAGAAGAATGAAGAATATTTTTTCCATCCTGCTTAAGCTACAGCCATCTTTGAAGATTTTCCCTACCCAACATAAGAACAGGGAAGGCAATTATTTAGAAGATTCTCTAGGGAATGAAAGATGGCTCAATGGGGAAGAGAACTTGCTTAAAGAATACAAGCTGAAAGGCCTGAGTTCAGTCCCCAATATCCACATTAGAAGCCAGGTGTGGTGGTTTGAATCAGATGTCCCCCATAAACTCATGGGTTTTGAATGCTTGGTATCCAGCTAGTAAAATTTGGAAGGTGGAACCATGCTGGAGGAAGTATGTTTTTGGGGAACAGGCTGCTCTTGCTAGAATCTGGCTCACTCTCCTGCTGCTGTTTTCTGCCTGCTGTTGGCAAGATGATGTCCAGCCTCTGCTCTAGGATCATCCTTTCCCTGCCATTATGAAGCTTCCTATCTAGACTGTAAGCCAAAATAAAACCTTTCCTCCCATCAGCTGCTTTTGGTTAGGTGCTTTGTTCCAATAATACCAGGCATGACCACATGGACCTGTATCCCCAGTGCCAAGAGGGAGAGAGATAGGAGGATCCCTGGGGCTCACTGGTCAGCCAGTCTAGGTAAAAGAAAGCAAGCTCCAGGTTAAGTGAGAGACTGTCTCAAGGACATAGCAGAAGAGCAACAGAGAATACCTGGTATTTCCCTCCAGCCTCCACATGTACATGCACAGGCGACACACGTCTGCACACACATGTGCATATACACTACATGCACACACCAAAAAAAGAGGATTCTCTCTTTTCAGCAAAATGGAAGGAAAGACTACTAGCCTGGAGGAAAGGATGAACAAAAGATGAGATGAGGGCTTGACTATGGCATATGGGTAAATGGGGACATAACAGAAAATCAAATAGAGAACTGAAAGGTGAGTGCTGTGGAAGGAGGGCCCACTGGGGAAAGGAGGCAGTGGTCACTTGTTACCCTCAGACAGTCTCACAGTCTTCTATAGCAAGGCACATCTGATATAAATTCTGGAGGAAAGTGTTAGAAATAGAATGCAGATACTGGGGAGTTGTGAAGGGTTAGGAATTCTCAAAGCAGGTGAAATTCAGAGAGCTAGGAAAAACAAGGGAGCTTTGGGGATTGATAGAGGTGTAATAGTATAGGTAACTATGAGATCCTGGCTAACAGAACCCAGAGATGAGAGAAAGAAAGAAAGAAAGAAAGAAAGAAAGAAAGAAAGAAAGAAAGAAAGAGAGAGAGAGAAAGAAAGAAAGAAAGAGGGAAGGAGGGAGGGAGGAAGGAAGGAAGGAAAAGCAAGCAAGCAAGCAGGCAAACAAGCAGGCATGGAAGGTCAGGATGAGCATAGAATCAGATTCCAAACTAAAAGAAGATGTGGCAGCAATGAGTGATTTTAAGGTCATGAGCTTTTGCGTAATCACACAGACATGAATCTGAACCTCAGGCCATGCATTATTAATTGAATCCCTTGGGAAAGTCATTCAATCTTTCTGAGCTTCTATTTCTTCACTGATCGGGTAGTAATAAAAATAATAATATTGCAAGTTTGGCTCTTGAGCCTCGCATAGTTCCTAGCACATGGTACATTCTCAGAATGGTTGCTATCAAATCATGTGATTGTGTTTAGGGTGAAGGTACTCGGAGTATGAGATCTGAGGCAGCAGATAGTAAGGAGGAGAAGAAGGCAGGGAAAGGGGCTGAGACGATTGCTCGGTGGGTGAAGTTCTTGTGATGCAAGCATAGGATTCTGAGTTTGCATCCACAACACCCACATAAATGCTGGGCATGGTGACACACACTTCTAATTTCAGGACTGGAGAGGTGGAGACAGGAGCATTCCCACAGCTTACCAGCAAGCTGTTCTAGCCAAATTGGTGAGCTCCAGGTTCAGTGAGTATAATGGTTTCTACTGATGGCCAACTTGACAGGACCTAGAATCACCTAAGAGGAATCCTCTTAGATTAGATTAGCCTCTGGGTGTGCCTGTGAAGGATGATCTTGATTAGCATAATTGAGGTGGGAAGGCAAGACACACGTTGTTAACTACGGGTGGCTCCCTCACAGAGATTGCGTTTCTGGACTACATTAAAAGGAGAGAGCTGCCTGAGCACCAGCATTTGAATGTGAGCAGCTGGCTCCAACTCATGCTGCCATGCCTCCTCCACCACGATACACCATAATTGGAACTATGACCTGAAATAAACCCTTCCCCCTTAAACTGATTTTGTCCCGGCAACAAGAAGGTAACAAATACAATGAAAGGCCATATCTCAATAAGTAAGATGGAGAGTGACTGAGGAAGACACCTGGCTCAAAATCTGGCCTCCATATGCACGCACACACATGCAGCCCTGGGCATACAAATGCATATGAACACATGCATGTACACCACACACCCTGACAATAAAAGGCAGAAGAAAAAGGAGTCATTTAGCCATTGTACTTTCCTCAGATTTTGCTAAATGTTATTACACTGATTTCCCAACAGTGTTCCACAGAGTCCCATGACTTCCCGGAAGAGACCCAAAAGAATAAATGATCATACAGAGGAACTTTTGTCGTCATCCTTCCAGTCTTATGTGTTGTGGTTTAGTAAAAATGTTAACTCAAAAACAGATTTATAATATTAAAAGAAAGAAAAGATGAAAGGGAGGAAGGTACTGGTAGTAACAGTAGTAATAGGCCATCCTCAAAGCCAGCCCAGTTCCCCCCACTCAGGCGCACATGCACCAGAAGACCTCAAAGAAAGGTGAGTAAATACATCTGGCATTGTCCAGCAAGAAGCAGGTTAACACTGAAAGAAGGTGACTGAGCTACCATTAGCAAGGACATGAACAGAGGTGAGAGAAACCAAGACGAGACAGGAGAGTAGTCCAAAACCAGCACTAGCAGGTAGTCCTTATCATGCCTAGACACCAAGAGGTGGTTAGAAGGAACACACAGCAGAGGACTGCCACAGGACCTCTGGCTTTCAGAGAAGGAAAGCAGCTACAGAGAGCCCCTGGACACTGGGTCAGAGCCAGGGGAATGGGTTCCTTGCCTTCTCTCTTTTTCTCATTCTCTTCTGCTGGAGCACCTACCAGACAAATTCAACAGATACATGAGCACCAGAGAGCCCAGTTCAGGCAGTCCTTAGAGGTCAGATTTTCCAGGACAGAGTAAGGTGGAAAGAACAGGAAGTGATGACAGAGGCACAGCCAGCCCAGTGTATTCTCATTCTTGTGCTGAGAAGGTTCTCTGCTCCATTCCCCACACGAGCACACCATTCCTTCAAAGCCTTTGCAGAACTCTCCATATCTGATGGCTGGGTGTTCAGTGCCTGTTTCTTCTGATCCCCTAAATACCCACCGTATTCACTATCATTTCCATGTAAAAAACGATGCCCTGTGTTAGCCACCTTTTTCATCAGTGTGACAAAATACTTGACATAAAAACTTCTATTAAGAAAGATTTATTTTGGCTCAATAGCAGGTTGTAGGTCCGGGAGTCAAGCAACCCGGTAGCTGCTCAGGCCACGAGGCTGGAGGCCTCGGCAGTCCCAATCCGGCACTGAAGGCCTGGAGGCTTCCTGGAGAGACGCTGTTCTTCAGTCCACCCTGGTCTTCAGTCCACACTGGAGAGCAGCAACACCAAGCAGCAGGTACCAAGCAGAAAACACCAAGCACCCAGTGGCAAGGAGCGAGCAGCACTTTGTAAACAAGCCAGGTGGAGGAGAGAGAGCCTTTCTTCCAAGAGCTTCAGTTTTTATCAACCAGACCCCCTCCTCCAAGATGCACAGGGCAATTGCGCCCACAGTGGCTGGGCCCGCCCACTTGAGCACATGGGGAGGGCAAAATAATACCCCTGGGGGAAGGATTATTCAGAACAGATAGAATTTTGTTAATCCTTCCTAGAGGCAACCTCAGAGACACACTTATGAGGAATGTCTGTGGATTCCTAAACAAGTCAAGTTGACAGAAACTTAACCATCACAGTAGGTAAAGTGCTTGCTTTGCAAGCATGAGAATTCAGTTCCATTTTTATAGGCCATGCTATAAAAAAAATTGGGGGAAGGGGTAAGGAAAAAAGTGCTTGTTTGCAAAGCTTCCCAACCTGGGTTCAGTTCCCCAGTAACCAAATAAAGCCAGATCCACAAAGTGGCACATGCAGCTAAAGCCTTATTTGCTGTGGCAAGTGGCCCTAGTGCACCTATATTTATTCTCTTTCTCTCCTTCCAAATAAATAAGCAAAAATATTTTTTAAAAAGCTGGGCATGGAGCCGGGCGTGGTGGCACACGCCTTTAATCCCAGCACTCAGGAGGCAGAGGTAGAAGGATCACCGAGAGTTCGAGGCCACCCTGAGACTACATAGTTAATTTCAGGTCAGCCTGGGCCAGAGTGAGACCCTACCTCGAAAAACCAAAAAAAAAAAAAAAAAAAAAAAGCTGGGCATGGTGGCCTGTACTTGTAATCTCAGTGCTGGAGAGGCAGAGACAGACAGATCTCTGAAGCTTGCTAGTCGGTCAGTCTAACATATTTGGCAAATTTCAGGCCAATGAGAGACCCTTTCTCAAAAAGAGAGAGAGAGAGAAACAAGGAAAAGCAACACCTGCAAAATGACAGCACCCAAGGTTGTCCTCTGACCATCAACGTGCATGTACACATACATATACAAACAAAAAAGGAGGAAAAGAAAATAGAGTATGTTTTGGGCCATATTTTCTCGTGCATGTATATGTTTGTGTGGTATACATGCATGTTCGTATGTACACAGGTATACATGTGAGTGTGCATGTGGAGGCCAGATGTCAACATCAGGGAGCTCTATCACGCTCTACCTTATTTATTGACGCAAGATCTCTCAGTGAACTCAGAGTTCAACAATACAAGTAGTCTAGCAAGCCAGTTGGCCCTGAGGAGCAACCTGTCTCCACCTTACAAGCACTGAGATTGGAGGCACTCACCACCACACTCTCCTTTGTGTGAGGGTTGGGAATCTGAACTCGGGTCCACAAACTTGCACAGCAAGCGCTTCACCAAGCAAGTCATCTCCCCAGCCTGGAGAACATACTCTTAAGCCATCACATCTACATCTACAGTGTGCATCAGCTTTACTTTAATATGCTTTACTTCACATGCCCTGCAGCACAGGAGGCCAGATCTCACTGAAGTGCATGCCCAGGAGTTTACTCTGCAAGATTCCACAAAGAGAGATGGTGTCCCAGAGCTACAAGAAAAAAAGCCAGTTGCACATCTGCTTTTTCACCCACTGAAAATATTACAAGATAAAATGTAGATTTTTTTTTTTGTTTCTGAAGCTCCCCTTCTGAAGCAGACAACTTCAGGTTTGCTGAGATGAACTTCCAGACCAGGCACAGTTATGGAGGAAGGGATTTATTTATTGAAGCTTACAGATCCAGGGGAAGTTCCATAATGGCAGAAGAAGCTGGCCTGCTCTTCACAGGGCCAAACACAGAGAAAATAAAGCACAATCCAAAAGCCACACAGCACAGCACACCTCAGGAACTCCAGCTAGGAACACTTTGCATATCTTTAGATTGAAATCTCAAACCCACCATCACACCTTAAGATCCGCCCAGTGACACTGCCTCCAGCCAGGTGGATGTAGACATAAACAACAAACTAATAAAACACTGAGTATATTGGGGGCCATCTATTCAAACTACCACCTCAGCAAGATTCCACAAAGAGACATGGTGTCCCAAAGCTACAAGAAAAAAAGTCAGTTGTACATCTGTGCTTTTTCAACCACTAAAAATATTACAAGATAAAAGGTAGATTTTTTTGTTTCTGCAGCTCCCCTTCCTTTAAAAAAATAACAAAATAAGTTTGCGAGAAGAACAGTAAAACACAACATGTTGAGGGTGACTCTAAGAAGTACACTTAACTTTCAAGTTGAATGTGATTCTAAGAAGTACACTTAACTTTCAAGTTGGAAGCCGACTGCACAAGAAGTTCTGAAGGCTTGTGACTGTGTTGGTTTGCTGGTTTGTAAATTGTCTGTTGCAGAAAGGAGTAATGGGGCTGAAGAGTCAAAGGGCAAGAATGAAAAGGCAATATTTTAGAAGTAAAATAACAGAAGTTCTGTAGAGGGAGATTATTTAGAGTTAGCTAATAAAGAGCAAAGCTTAAACTAACCCACACTGAAGTGTGTTTGATGTCGGGTTTCAGCTCTCACCGTATTTGCAGTAATGACTGAACTGTTGATATCACTCTCCATTTCCAAGAAACTCATTCTCACACATTTACCTACAGCTTCTGGTGTTTCATGAGCTTCTGGTAAAAACAATCCCTGCCTTTGCCTCAAATTTTACACATTCATTTGCCAGTCTCAGATAAAGCTAATCACAGGCTTCACTCCTGCTTTGTGACAGATGGAAACGACAGAATGATGAGGCAATCCATACATGTGTCACATTTCTTCCACATTTCTTCCATATGTTCCTGGACTAGTTGGTGTAAAACATAAATGGTTCTCATCACACTTAGGTGAAATCACAGCTTTGTTGCAGTGTAATCATATCTGAATGACCTTGAAATGTCATTACCTCCTCTTTCCTTCTGTAATCACCCTAACACCTGTATACATAAATAATTGTTTAAAAATCTAAAAAGAGGGGCTAAGGAGATGGCTTAATGTTTAAAAGTGCTTGCTATGCAAATCTGATAACTGGAGTTTGGAGCCCTGTGTGGTGGTTTGAATTAGATGCCTCCCCACAAATTCATGTGTTTTGAATGCTTACTTCCCAGCTAGTGGCAATTAGGAGATGGGGTCTTGCTGAAGGAGGTGCGCTTGGGGCTCACCTTTATTGTAGCCCAACTTCCCCCTGGCCTGAGCTCAGCTCACTTTCTTGCTGCTATCTTGCTGGTGTGATGACCAGCCTTTGCTTTACCAGCTTTCCCTGCCATCATGCAGCTTCCCCTCCAGACTGCAAGCCAAAATAAACCCTTTCCACCAATCAGCTTCTTTTGGTTGGGTGCTTTGGCCCAGCAATACAGAGGTAACTGAAATACCCCCAGAACCCAGGTAAAGCTGAGTGCAAGTGGCATATGCTTCCGTCATCTCACACACATACGGCAATGGGAGGTGGAGTCAGGAGAATCCTGAAGCTCACGGACCAACTAGTCTGGAGTTTGCAGCAACGAAACCGTAAGAGACCTCATCTCAAGCAGGTGGAAGGCTAGCACCTACACCCTGAAGTTTGTCCTCTAACCGCCACACACATGTCATAGCACCACGCACCCATACCTACACAACCATAAGACACACACACACCACACGTACACACACACTCAAATGTCAAAAGACAGAAACCTTCCAAATGATCAGTAAACCTACAACTTGCTATTTTTTATATCGTTGAATGTTTTTCCTGGAATTGGTTGTTTTTTTGTTTGTTTGTTTGTTTGTTTGTTTGGCCTTTTAGCTTCAGTAAGTGTGTTGGAAAGGTGAGTCTCCATCCCTTACCAGTCTTTGTGGTTCATTTAGATTTCTACATGTCATATTTTATGAAGGAAAGTCCACGAAGTGAACTTTGGAGCCCCTGGCTCTCATGCCAAGAGCCTGGAGAAGCTCAGAAGTTGCTAAGCACTGACTTCATCTTCCATCATGATTGCCCTGGCGACAGGAAGTCATTCTCAGCTTCCATGTCGCCTTGTCTTTCATTGTCACACAGGAACAGAGAGGCTAATCTTTCATTTCTCCCTGACAGATGTTCTGAATTTTTGGCATAGTACATAAACAACCACAGAGAGAGTTGTTTTGTTTTGTTTTGTTTTGTTTTGTTTTGTTTTGTTTTGTTTTGTTTTGTTTTAAAATAAAAAGCCTAAAACTGAGAAATGTCCCAAAGTGAACTATTTGCATGCACAGTCTTCCTTCCCCAGTGGCCCCTGTCTGGTGTCTGCTCAGCTGGTGGAACTTGCACACCATCTTGGAAAGGTACACTCATTCTATCCACAGTCAGTTTCCGGGAGTCTACATCTCACCCTTACTATTAAAAAATAACCCTTCTGGGAGCAAGCAGGACACCAAGGCCCAGGCCTCCAGATACTT
This sequence comes from Orientallactaga sibirica, assembly GCA_036365145.1. Taxonomy (NCBI): domain Eukaryota; kingdom Metazoa; phylum Chordata; class Mammalia; order Rodentia; family Dipodidae; genus Orientallactaga; species Orientallactaga sibirica. Next base: position 11,795,824 of record JAEOAD010000028.1, read on the forward strand.
TCCACAGGGATTATGCTGAAAGCTTAGCCTGAAGCCACTGTCTGGTTTGACTCCCTAGAATAGAATCTGATTCCTATAAACTAGGGAGTATATTCTGTCTCAGAAGGTCTCAGGAAAGCTAGTAACCAATGTACAGTAAACCAACTTAATAGCTGCTCCCTCCTGTTTCACATTGTCAACCTGAATGATCAAGGGGCTCCGCTATTGAGTTCAGGATGAAAAATCACCACCTTAGCATTTATGCTCCCATTTACCACCACAAGATCAAGAAAACAGGGAGAAGTATGCCTCGACCCTCCAACTGTTACCTGATCTACTGTCAAGACTCTTGATTGCCCAGCAGAACTAGATGGTGAGACCCTACTTCTGAAGACACCACATGCTCGAGCTTCAGGTCACTGAGAAATCAAACTGGAAATCTCCCTGCTGACTAGCTGTCAGGATGCTAGAAAGACCTTTGCAGCTTGTTGGGGGAGAAAAGCTATCAATAGTCTTAACAAGCAGTGGACCCTGCAAGTTTTAGAGTTAGATAGCCAGGCAAAATGTACCAGCTGGTGCAGGGATGGCATGTCAGTTATGGGGAAAACCAACTGCTCTCTGATTGGACTTGAAGCCCCCTCCATGGGAGGGAATTCATGCCTGGTACTGGAACCTAATCAAAAGCCTATGGCTGGGGAGTTCATAAGCCCTAGCGGAGAAAAATACTACTATTATCCAGTTAAATGGATACAATATACCCACCAAACTGCCCTTTAAATACTTATGTTTGTGCCCACATATTAATGCTACTCTCACTTTTGGTTAACATGTTTCTCTTTTCAGATAGTGGTGACCACTGGGGAGACTCAAAACTCAACAAAGCGTCGAGAAGAAATGACAGTGGTATGTGTTCAGCACTAAGTGAGACATCTCTAACTCACCCTCCAAGCCTCAAGGACCATTACTGAAGAGGAGGTAGAAAGAATGTGAGAGACAAAGGAAGGGGAGGAGTGTTTACAATACTGTCTTCCAGACACAAACAGGCCATGGTATTCATGACATCACAGTGGCTGATGCTACCTACACAAGACCCCCATAACAGGAGAGAAAAAATGATGACATCAAAATAGAAGAGAGACTCAATGGGATTCAGCAAAGAAGTGACTCAGAGTGGGAGTAGGAGGGTTGAGAGAGGGGATTATAATCATGGTACATTGTCTACATGTATGGAGGCTCTAACTTCCAGAACTACATTGGCTACTAGTAATAAAACACATACTGCCTTGTTCCTAGTCTTAAGGGAAAAGATTTTCATTTTTTACCATTAAGTATGATGCTGGGTATAGATTTTTGTAGATGGTCTTTATCAAGTCAGACATTTTGTATATTTCTATTTTTCTGAGAATCACATTTAACATAAATATAAGCGCTAGGTTTTCTCCACTGCTTTTCTGTGTCCATTGATACGCTCATATGCTTCATCTTATTTAGCCTATTGACATGGTGGGTTTCATTTACTGTTATTCAAATCTTGAACTGGCCTTTCATGTCTATAATAAATCTTACTTGATTATGGTAAAAAAAAAAAGTGGTTTTTTTTTTTAAAAAAAACTGTTGCCTGGGGCTAGAAATATGGCTCAACAAATAAATGTTTGCTACAAAAGCCTAAGTACCAAAGTTCAGATCCCATGACTGCTTTTAAATGCCAGAAACCATGGCAGGTTTCTTTAGTCCCAATAGCATACCAATGGCAAGATAGGAGGGGGAGACAGAGAATTTCTCAGAAGTTCGAGGGCTAGCTCACTGGCAAATGCAGCAATGAAACATGATTACAAGGGACTGCCACAGAAGATATTAGAAGGCAAGGATCCACACTCAAACATTGTCCTCTGACCTCTACACACACTGTGACATCCACAAACACTCATGCACGCGCGCACACACACACATGAACAAAAAAAAAAAAAAAAAACCTGCTGCCTAGAAGTGACACACATCACTCCTACCTGCATTTCATTGGCTAAAGCAAGTTACACGGCCATGAATTACAGAAATCAACAGGCAAATAAATTCTACGATATACTGGAAGGATGATGGCTCATGTTCATAAGCATCTTTTGTGATAGCCATAAGTTTCCTAGTGTCAACCATCAGAGCCCAGAAAAATAGCTGGTGACTACTGCTAACAAGCAAGCCTGACATATTTAAATATGACTTTGAGCCAACGTTTTCTATGAGATATAGTCACTCAACCAAAATCTACGAAGACCTTTTCTGGTTAGACTAATAGCTCAGTCAGTAAAGCATGTTCTGTAAGCATGAGGACCAGAGTCCAGGTCCCTAGTCCCTGTATAAATTACAAATGGGCATAAAGGCCCACCTGTAACCCTAGAAGTCAGGTGGTGAAGACAGGGCATTCCCCAGGGCAAGGTGGCTACATAGCCTAGCCAAAACTTCAAGCTCTGGGCCCAAGTGAGAGACCCTACCTTAATAAATAAGATGGAGAGTGGCTGGAGAAATGGCTCAGTGGTTAAGACATTTGTGTGCAAAGCCTAACAACCCAAGTTCAATTCCCCACTACCCACATAAAGCCAGATGCACAACATGGCACATGCATCTGGAATTTCTTTGCAGCTGCTAGAGGCCCTGGTGAGTCCATTCTCTCTTGCTGCTAGGTATGGTAGCACATGCCTTTAATTCCAGCACTTGGGAGGCCAAGGTAGGATGATCACTGTGAGTTTGAGGCCAGCCTGAGACTACATAGTGAGTTTCAGATCACTGGCTAGAGTGAGACCCTACCTCAAAAAAAAAAAAAAAAAAGAAAAGAAAAGAAAAAGAAAAAGGAGTCAGGCATGGTGGTGCACGCCTTTAATCTCAGCACTCTGGAGGCAGAGGTAGGAGGATCGTTATGAATTCAAGGCCACCCTGAGACTACATAGTGAATTCCAGGTCAGAGTGGGCTAGAGCTGGACCCTACCTGGAAAACCCAAGAAAGAAAGAAAGAAAGAAAGAAAGAAAGAAAGAAAGAAAGAAAGAAAGAAAGAAAGGAGGGAGGGAGGGAGGGAGGGAGGGAGGGAGGGAGGGAAGAGGGAGGAGGAGGAAAGAAGAGAGGAAGGAAGGAAAGAAGAGAGGAAGGAAGGAAAGAAGAGAGGAAGGAAGGAAAGAAGAGAGGAAGGAAGGAAAGAAGAGAGGAAGGAAGGGAGGAAGGGAGGAGGGAAGAGGGAAAAGGGAAAGGGAAAAGGGAAAGGGAAAAGGGAAAGAAGATGGAGAGCAATCAAGGAAGACACTCAATACCACCTCTGGCCTCCACATGCACCAGGACACACATGCATGTGCACCTGCACAGATACCTGTACCCATATATATACAAACATGCATGCACATAACACATACGAACTCACAAAAAAAAAAAAAAAAAAGAAAAGAAAAGATAGGGTTGGAGATATGGCTTAGCATTTAAGGTGCTTGCCTGTGAAGCCTAAGGGCCCAGGTTCAATTACCTATTACCCACGTAAGCCAGATGCACAAGGTGGCACATGAATCTGGAGATTATTTGCAGTGGCTAGAGGATCTGGTATGCCCGTTCTTTCTCTCCACCCCTCCTCTTTCTGTCTTTCTATCTGCCTCTTTCTTAAATAAATAAATGGGAAAAAGATCTTTTCTAAAGAAGGTGCCACTGTGACTGGGCTCAGGAGGCAGTATATCATGATGCTACATACATGCTCTGCAATTGTAAGCCTGAGGGTTCAAATCCAAGGTCTACCACTTCCTAAAGCACAAACACAAATAAGCCACCATTCTAACTTAGTTTCGTTTCTGATAAAAATGGCAACAATAGTATATTTTATAGGACTAAATAGATATCAATGATTATGAACATAGTACTTTATAAATATTAGCTCTTATCTCCATGCTTTTTGTAAAAATGAATAGTACCTGGAGCCAAGTAATGGGTTCTCGCTCTCGTCCTGCCTTGAGCTCAATCTGAGGGACATTTATTGAGGGCCCACTTTGCACAGAACATTAGGCTGGATTGTGGCCTATGAGAATAAATAAGAAAGAGATGCTGCCTACAGAGAGGGTGGGGAATTTTGTGAGTGTGATGAGAAAAAAAAAACTACATAAACAGAGAAATTTAATATTCTTCAAGTGACAAGATGGTGTCTACAGAAATGGAGAAGAATGTTTGTCTAAATCTATGTGTAAACAGGAAGCATTTTGAAGGTGATGTTCCTAAGTTACATTTATTTCCTGAGCTGCATTTTATTTTGTTTTGCATTTTTCAAAAACATATTTTTCAAAAAAATTCAAAAACATAGTCATCCGTATTTGCGCAGTACAATGTGACATTTCAATATATGTGTAGGAAGTGTGATGATCAGGGATCAAGGTAACTGGTAAGGTGCATTTTAAATGTGCATAATCAGTTATGCCTTACCTCAAGGTTAGTAGGGAGAGCTTTCAAGTCCTGGAACTCCCAGAATGCCCCACTTCTAGGAGACTGTTGTCTGACTGTGAGATCAAGTCACCTGCACACACACTCTTCTCCCTATTGATGTGGGCTCCCTCAGATGTGCTTTTCCACAGGAGCCTCCTGGCACAAAGCAAGATGACTAGGCAAACATCCACCCGAAGGCAGCTGCTGCTCTAATGGAACACTTGCTTTTCCTCACAATGCAAAGTGCTAATCAGACAAAATGTCTCAGAAAAGCCACTGCCTGGGTGTTGTAGGAGAACCATAAGAGATTCCACATAGATCACGATGCTGCTTCAGCCATGCAGGGTGGAGAGAGGGAAAGATTTTAGTTTATAATTCCTTCCCACAATTTATCTGCTCTTAGCAGCTCACAGCCTCTGAATGCATTAAAATGAATATTGGCACCTCTAATTTCTGTATTTCTTATCTCTTAACCCAGAAAGACCAACTTAAGTGTTCCTAGTGACTACAGAGTCTTCTCAATCAGATATAAAAATGAGAGTGAGATCAACAGTGCAGACACCTTGGCATACTTTTCATATTGTGAAGAGAATCCACATATAATCTAAACACAGAGCCAGAGGGCCTTGCTGTTATTTACAATCCACTTGAAAGAGACCGTTTCTATGGCAGCAAGAAATATGAGGGTTTTTTCCAAAGGAGCTACTGAATTGACAGAGACCCACTCATACCATTAAGAGTCTTTCTTCTTCTTTGATAATATGCAAGAACTGATGAATCAGGGGCTGTTTATCCCACAATGTTTGTTCTACAGCATTCGAGAAGATACACGGAGAGGGCTTTCACTTTCTTCTCTATAACTGGGTTTTTTCCTGGGGTCATGCATCTATGGATTTGTAGACATTCATGCAGAACGGAAGGGACAGCACTTAATTACTTGCATTAGTCAGAAATAGTGGGTGTCTGTGCCGAAAAGGGTGGCAGAGACCTGCCATGGAAGCTTTGAAAAGATGTTATTCCAGACTGCTGGCCATGAGAGCTGCTGATAAATAAATAGATGCACAACTCATAATTATTCTTGTAGTTAAAAGAAGAAACATTTAGTCTTTTCACTATATGCAACTGCAACCAGGGGACTCAGCATTGTACAGAGGCAGGATAAGTGAATTTCTTACTTTGTGTTTTAATGTGTATGCCTGTGTGTGCAGTTGTGTAAATGTTTGTGTATGTACATGTGCACATGTGTGGAGGCCAGAGGACAACCTCAAGTATTGTTCCTCAAAAACACTGTCCACTTCTTTTTGAGATGGTCTTTCATTGGCTTAGAGCTCACCAGATAAGATAGACTGTCTGGCCAACAAGTCCAAGGGATGCCCTGATCTATGCCTCTACCAGGGCTGGGATTGCAGGTGCGCATCACCACACCCAATTTTATTTTACATGGGTTCTACAGGTTGAAATAAGGTCTTCATGCTTGCAAGACAAGCACTTTCCCACCACCTCAGCATTCTGCCTTCATGTGCTAAGAACCATTTTCTGTTTAGAAGGCAGAGAGTGATGACCCTCAATGACCACAGGGGAAGGAACATCATCCCAGGAATCTTGGGGCTGGGGTAACACTACATGCACTCTAGGATAAAAAGCAGCTGTAACAGGGTGGTAGAGAATGCAGACATGAAAGGAAGAAAAGGATAATTCCAGGGGAAAAAATGGGTAACCATGGCAAAGGGATAGAGAGGAGACTGGTCTTTGCTTTTGACAGCCCTGCTCTTGCCAAGTCAGACCCACAGGTCCAGTGGCCCACGAGGCATCTCTATGCTCATCAGGCAAGTCAAGCCCACTTCAGAGCTGGACTCCAGCCTTCATGAGCTTCTCACCCGCTGTACGTGCCCAAGAACAGAAAGACTCTCTACAGCTCCAAAGAGCCAGAAAGCAACAAGTCATCCTAGATGCTGCCTTCTCCTCCCCCAACACCATTCCCTACACATCATCCTCTCCAACTGCCCACCTTAGGTGAGACCCCAGGACGACTGCAGAGTATTTCTTCTTTGCACACATGTAAACTCATTTAAGGTGTGGCAGGAAAGGAGGGCAAGGGGAGAGAGGCATCAAGATCAACCTATGAAAAAACAGTGATAGCAAAAGACCAGAACATCCAACCAAGGGCTACCTGGAAGGAACAGAGCATACAATGGACAAGCTTGTCATCTGCAAATGCAGGGGAAGAGTGGGGGCTATGTAAAGGATTACAGCTCTTGAGACCCAGAACCTATTTGAATTTCTAGCCTTTTCCATCTCCCTGGCCCAGTTCCAATCTCAAAAGTGTTTTTCTCTGGGCTGGAGAAAATGCTTAACAGTTAAGGCACTTGCAGACAAAGCTAAAGGACCTAGGTTAAATTCCCCAGGACCCATGTAAGCAAGATGTACAAGGTGGTACATGCATCTGGAGTGTGTTCACAGTGGCTGGAGGCCCTAGAGCAGCCACTCTCTCTATATATATGCCTCTTTCTCTCTATCTTTCAAATACATAAAAACAAAATCTTTTTAATAAGTGTTTCTCTCAAAAAAAAAAAAAGCATCCTTTAATAATTTGCCTTAGCTTCTACCACTGTCCATGTGTCCCTTATCTAACTCCTTGATCCAGGACATTCTACCGGATGCCCTCTGGACTCAGATCCAGACCTATAACAGAAAAGATAGCTGACTCCCTATCATGAGATGAACCACTTCTCACACATCAGCCAGGGTCCAGGTGAAGTCACAGAGGAATTGGTGAGTTAAGCATGAGTGCTGCTCTCTAGGCAACCCTGACAACCTTTGCTAGGGTGAAGGCAACAGATGCTGAGGATACTCAAAATGTACTAAAGCAGAAATCCACAAGTTGCTGAGAGCTCAACGCTAAGGTAGACTTCTAACACACCCACTAAGGCTCAGGGAACACTGCAGAAGAGGAGGTGGAAGACTGTAAGTCACAGGGTGTGAAGGGGTACGGAGAGGCATTGTTCCCCCTCCCCACAATGACTGGCTGCTGCTCTCACAACTCATAACACAAAGCCCCATGGTAAAGCCCAGCAACCCCACTGAGGAGGGCCCTCAGTGAAATGGGAACAGGGAGGAGGGGTATGGTACCAACACAAGATTTGTCCAGACAAAGTTTCTACTTAATGAAAATTTTTTCTGTGCTGTCTCAGAACATTCCGAATTGTTTAAAAATCCTTGTGTGTGCATGTGTGTGTTCATGTCTGTGATTGGGTGTGAGCATACCATGACACACATGTGGAGGACAATTCCTAGTGTCGGTCCTTAACCTCCACCTTGTTTGAGGCAAGGTCTCTCAGTTCCATTTTTCACCACAGCATTCTGCAGGCTAGCTGGTCCAGCTATTTCTTCTGTCTCCATGTCATCTTGTCCCAGCTATGTTGGGATTACCTGTGCTATCACTACAGTGTCTGGCTTTTTATGTGGGACCTGGGGATCCAAACTCAAGTACTTACACTTGCACAGGAGGAACCTTATTCACTGAGCCATCTCCCAGGCTGAAATTGTTTAAGTTCTTGAGCTGAAAACCTGTCTTGGTCTGGCTCCAATCCACTTCCCAGGCACGATGTTTATCCTGTCTCCAAGCACCACTTTCTCTGCTCAGTGACTGCTTAATAGAGATTCACTGCTATGTGGTCAGCGCCCCTGCTTTCTGCCAGCCACCAAAGTGCAGGTGCCTGACAAAGCTGTGTCCTTTTACAGTAGGGGAGACACTGTTCCAGTATTACATGTTTACATGGCACAGACAGACAGGTGAAAACTGGAGTCAGTCGATCTCCTGAGGCAACAAAAGCTATGAACAATGGCCATATACACATGGCTTTGTTCCACGAATGATCCTCGGGCACCTGTCATATTTCATAATAGTGAGTTGAACTGAATGAAGGGCCATCAAATAGCTTTACTGGCAGAACAGATGTGTCTCATGTTTACAGAGAGGGTAACTTTGTGCTGGGAATCCAACTCTGATCTTTCCTCAAATTATAGAAGTTACAAAAATTGGCCTCTGGCACTTACACACACACACAAAACCACATGTATGCACACACTCTATGCACATGTACTGCTTTTCTGCAGCCTTGTAAGAATAGAAAAATACTAGAAGTGACCTAAGACTACACTAGCAGAAAATGTATTAAGCATGCCATAGAAAGAATGAGCCATGTGATGAATATCAAAGTTCATTCACAGAATGGCGAGATTGCTCAGTGGTTAAAAGCACTTGCTTGTAAAGCCTAATGGTCTGGATTCAATTCCCCAGTACCCACGCAAAGCCAGATGCACAAAGTGGCACATGTGTCTGAAGTTTGTTCACAGTGGCAGAAAGCCCTGGAGTGCCAATATTTTTGGCATTTGCATTTTTTATTTATTGATTTTTTTTAATATTTTATTTTTTACTTATTTATTTGAGAAAGAGATACAGAAATAGGCAGGTAGAGAGAGACAGAGAGAGAGAGAATGGGCACACCAGAGTCTCTAGCCACTGCAAACTAACTCCAGATGTATACACCCCCTTGTGCATCTGGCTTACGTGTGTCCTAGGGAATCAAACCTGGGTTTTTTGGCTTTGCAGGCAAGCTCCTTAACTGCTAAGCCATCTCTCCATCCCTATTTGTTGATTTTTTTTAATAAGAAGGCTGCACACTGCCGCATTTCTGCTGAGGGTCTTCAGTGGGGTTATTGGTATTCACTGTGCAGAGCAAGAGGCCTCAGTCAGTCTGTGTAGAGATGGGGAAACATGGTGTCTCGGGCTTTTCCCACCCACCCTGAGGCTCTCACAATCTTTCCACCCCCTCTTCCGCTCCCTGAGCCTTGGCAGGCAAGATAGAGATCTGATTTAGTGTTGCTTTCTCTGTAGACTCTGGATCTCAATTTTTGTGAGGTTGGAGTGACGACAGTGTCTGTTACCACTTCCCTGGAGCTGGTTTTCAGGTACACCATGTGAGCAGTATTTGTGTCACCACTTCCCCTGTAATGACATCTGGGCCCTGGGGAGATTAGGTGGAGGGGACCTATCTCCTGCTCTTCTGTTCTAGTCCCCCTCCCCCTTATTGAGGGTAATAGCTTGAAGGATGCTATCCCAGAAGAAGGTTTCTATGGGATTGATTCATGTTGCCATTAGAAAGGGACAAGTGTTCAAATCATAGGAGAAAACTTTAGGCAAATAGCATAGAAAATATTTTCAATAAAATTATATAAGAAAAATTTCCAAATATTATGAAAGAGACCCATCAAGGTACAAGGTAAAAAAAGACATAGAGAATCCAAATACACAGGACCAGAAAAGAAATTCCCCATGTCACATTAAAACCCTAAATACACAAAGACAGGTTACTAAAAACTACCTTATAAAGATAAGCCTATCAGAATAACAGCCAATTTTTCAATGGAAGCTCTAAAAATTAGAAGATCTTAGAACGAAGTATTTCAAATATTGAAAGACCACAGCTGCCAGCCCAAACAACCATACCCACCAAAACTATTCATCATAAAATCAAAGGAGTGAGAAAATCTTTCCATGATAAAAGCTGGCTATATGAATGCATGAGCACTAAGCCATCCCTAGAGGGAATACTGGATGGAATACCATGCACTGAAGAGATGAATAAACATACTCAAGAGGCTACTGAAGGGAAAAAACAATAATTAAAACTAGAACAGTTATTAAAGCAAATGAAGATCAAGAAGCCACCAAACTCCACAAAATCTCCAACATGACAGGGATTAACTCACACCTCTTAATTATAACTCTGACTATCAATAGATATGACTCCCCAGTTAAAAGACACAGATTAACAGGCTGGACCGGAAAACATGATCAACCCTTTTGCTGTCTTTAAGAAACATACCTCACTGTTAAAGGCAGACACCACACTTCAGTGTAAGAGGATAGAAAAAGATATTCCAAGCAAACAAATAAAATCAGGCAGGTGTGACTATACTAATGTCTGACAAAATAAACTTTAAACCAAAAGTAATCAAAAGAGATTTTTTTTTTTTTTTTTTTTTTTTTTGGTTTTTGAGGTAGGGTCTCACTCTAGCTCAGGCTGACCTGGAATTCACCATGTAGTCTCAGGGTGGCCTCAAACTCATGGCAATTCTCCTACCTCTGCCTCCTGAGTGCTGGGATTAAAGGTGTGTGCCACCACACCGGGCTCCAAAAGAGATTTTTAAAGGCCACTTTAAACTCATCAGGGAAAAATTCAACAAAAGGATATTACAATCATAAACATATATGCACCAAACACAGATGTACCAAATTTTATAAAGCAATATCTATTAGACATTAAATCAGAAATAAATCCCAACACAATAATAGTGGGTTACTTTAATACCCCAGTGTCATCAATAGATGGTAGAAGATAAATAGAAAAACAACAGAGCTAAACAACACTATAGATCAAATGGACTTAACAAACACCTTCAGAAACATCCACAGAACATTCCATCCCGACTCTGCAAAATATAGATTCTTCTCAGCAACTGTGGTAGTTTAAATATATGTCCCCCAACATATTCAGTGTTTTATTAGTTATAGTTTGCATCTGCAATCACCTTGCTAGAGGCAATGTCACTGGGAGCTGGTCTTAAGGTGTGGTGATGGTTTGAGATTCCATTGTAAATATATGCAAAGTGTGCCCAGTAGGAGTTCCTGAAGTGTACTGTGGCTTTTGGGCTGTAGTTTTGCTCTGTGTGCCTGGTTGGTTTTTCTCTCTTGCTTGGCCCTGTGAAGGCAGGCTAGCTTCTTCTGCCATTATGGAACTTCCCCTGGATCTGTAGAGCTTCAATAAATAATATCCCTTCCTCTATAACTGTGCCTGGTCTGGAAGTTCATCTCAGCAAACCTGAAGCTGTCTGCTACAGCAACTCATGGAACCTTCTCAAAAGTACACTCTATATATCAGGACACAAAGCAAGTCTCTACAAAATTAGGAAAGTTAACACAACCCCTTGTATTATATCTAACCACAATACAGTAAATATACTGAAGAGCCATAGTAATAAAAATAGTACAGTAATGACACAGAAATAGACACAGCAATCAGTGAAATAGAATAAAAGATCCAGATATAATTTCTAGTAAGTACAGCTACCTGATTTTTGACAAAATGGCCAAAAACATACAGTGAACAAAAGACAGCATTTTCAACAAATGGTGCTGGGAAAGTATACAACTGCACATAGATGAATGATTCTAGACACATTTCTGTCCCTGCACAAAAATAAATTCCAAATGTATCAAAGACTTCAGGACCTGAAACTCTGAAATGACCAGAGGGAAAAGTAGGGAGAACACTCTAAGATGTAGATGTAGGGGGACTCTTTCTGCATAGGACTCCAGAAGCCCAGGGAATAAGACAAACACTCAGGCATTAGGATCACATGTAACTGTACACCTATTATACAGCTAAGCAAACCATCAACAGAGTCAATAACACAGAATGGGAGAGAAATCTTTGTGCCTACACAATTGACAGAAGTTTATTATTTAGAATGTGCAAAGAAAAAAAACTAAGAAATAAAAAATTCAATCAACCCAATGGAAAAAAATGGGGCTGGGAACTGAACAGAGAGTTCTCAGAGGAAGAAATACAAATAGTCAATAAACATTCTTTCAAATGTTCAACATCTTTAGCCATCAAGGAAATGCTTAAACTATTTTGAGATTAAAACTATTTGAGATCTCATCTCATTCTAATCAGAATGGCTATCATTAAAAACTCAAATAACGGGCTGGAGAGATGGCTCATCAGTTAAAGTGCTTGCCTTCAAAACCTAATGGTCAGAGTTCTATTCCCCAGTACCCACATAAAGCTAGATACACAAAGGGGCACATGCATCTCGAGTTTATTTGCAGTGGCTAGAAGCCTTGGCACACCCATTCTCTCTGTCTCTGTCTCTGTCTCTGTCTCTCTCTCTCTCCTTGCAAATAAATAAATAAACATATTTTTTTTTAAATCTCAAATACCAAATTCTTGCAAAGGTGTAGGGAAAGAATCACCCCTTGTTCCATATTGGTGGGAGAATAAACTGCTATTGCCAGTATAGAAATCAGTATGGAGGTTTCTCAAAAACCTAAAAGTTGTTCAACCATTTCATCCAGATATGCCACTCCTTGGCATATTCCCTAAAGACTCTACTCTTTAGTATAAAGATATTTGTTCAGCCATGTTTATTGTTGTCCATTCACAATAGATGGGGAATGGAACCTGCCTAGAAGCCCATCAACTGATGAGAGGATAATAAAGATATGGTACATATACACAATGGAGTTCTATAACATGTAAATAAAAATGAAATAATGAAAATTCCAAGAAAATGGATATACCTGGAAAAAAATTATTCTAAGTGAGGTAGGTCATGTTCAGAAAGACAAACACTAAGAGTTCACGCTCATATGCAGATGCTATGCATGTGAGCATGGAACCGTCAGATTTGTTTTGAAGTCATAGTAAGCATCACTAGTAATGACCAAAAAGCTAGAATGAGAGGGCTAGAGAGGTGGCTCAGCAGTTAAGGCATTTGCCTGTAAAACCTAATGACCCAGGTTTGACTCCCCAGTACCCACATAAAGCCAGATGCACAAAGTGGCACATGTATCTGGAGTTCATTTGCTGTAGCTAGAGGCCCTGGCATGCCCATTCTCTCTCTTTCCTCTTTCACTCTCTTTCCCCCCACCCCATTCATCTTACAAATAAATGAAATATTTTTAAAAAAAAAAAAAATAGAAAGCTAGAATGAGGCTTGGAGAGAGAAGAACCTAGAAGGCATTAGGGGAGGAGAAGGTATATAAGCAAATGGGGGGACAGGATACAGAGGGTGGAAAGGTCTGTGTGGGGAGAGGGGAAAGGGACAATGAGGGAGGGATACACACAACCAAAGAAGGTACGAATAAGTGCTATAGAAACCTACTTAATTGTTCACTAACTGAAATATATATTTTAAAAGAGAGAGAGAAAAAGAAAGTTTGAGTGGAAATACAGTGTTGGAATAGAGAAACCTTAACTTGAAGTCATAGGCTGTTGAAGATAAATCCTAGTGCCAGAGTTAGGTCACACACCACCCCCACCCCCACACACACACACTTACTAAGTGACTTGTTATTGGTCAAGGAGGCCCATAAGGCCACCAAAACAATGTAGGCTATTGCCAAAGTACTTGGTTACCTTATTGCTGAAGACACCATAGTCTGTGATCACAAGACATTCAAAAATGAAGCTGGAACTGAGCTAGAAGCCTTCTCCCTACCAGCCAGCTGTCATATGCTAGCTGCTGGGGGAGAAACATCATGAATACTCTGAACAAGCAATAGATCTTGTGAGGTGCACAATCAACCAGCCAGGCACTCTGTACCCATGTGTGCAATAGTGGCACAAAGTTATGGAGATAATCAACCGCTCTCTGAATATGAGAGTGGGAGGAATTCATGCCTGGAACTGACAACTGAGTCAAAAGCCTATGACTTCAAAGGTTGTAGACCCTAGATGGAATCATCCACTGTTCTTTAGCTAAATAAAGATTTTTCCCCATCAGAAAACCTTCTATTCTATATGTTTATGCCCTTTGATTAATGCTGTTCTCATGTTTGGTTAGAGAAACTTCTTTTTACAGATGGCAGTGAGTACCGGGAGATCAAAGACTCATCAAGATGACAGAAAGAGAAAACCCAATGTGCTTAGCACTGGGTGAGTCATTTCTATCACACCCTCCACCTGCACAGAGCTATACATGCCCCCACTTCAAGCAATAAAATAACTTACTCCTCCCTAGCAATTCTTTGGTAACTGCCTTTTGTTGACCAAACACATCCAGAAACATATTCTGAAACTAAAAGAAATGGGATGATCCAGTGAGGAACCGTTTTTGATGCCTACTGCACAATAAGACAAACTGTATCCTTTACCTTCATAGGCTAATGCATGTTTGGGTGTACATATGATTAAAATCAGATGCATTATGGGGAAAGACATGCACCATAAAGAAAGGCTTACATGCTGAAACCTGCCAATCAAAATAGAAGGCCATCCACACTCTGCCCCTTTGTAATGAATTTCTCCTTCTGGACCATACAAAAAGAAGTTACCCAAACAATTCCAGGAGCCCTTTGGTACTCTTCACTCGATCAGCCTACTTCTCTCTCACAGTGTATCAGACCAGTACTTTCACTTTACTTCTGAATAAAATTCTTTACTACTTTGTTATCTGTGTGCACATTTTCAGTTCTTTGAACAGGACACCAAGATACTGGAAACACCTAGAGGCCACCAGAAACAAAGGCATTTTCCAAGAGAGGAAAGAAGGCAGGCAGTAAAGGGATGGAGCAGGTGGACAGCAGTCAAAGTGGAATGGAGAAGAGCCTAGGGGAATGAACACACACACACACACACACACACACACACACACACACACACCTGGCCTGTTCACTCCAGGCTACATGAGGAAGATCTTATCTCCTTTAGCTTAACTCTGCAACAATTTAACTCAAGCTCACAAATTTCATCCAGAAAATAAAGTGACTCATGGACTTATTTATTAATTGATTAATTTATATTAACATTATGAAAATATATGTGGCTTCTCTCTCCTCAGCAATGGCATTGCCTCTCACTGTCTCTTGCAAGTCTCTTCTTCCAGTCCTCCAGCTCACCAGCTAGAGAAAAGGAATGCTGTATTTGAATATTGCTGTAGGCACAGTTTGACCTTTAAATCGCATTATTTAAATATTAATGACATAGCGGGAAAGCAGTCTACTGACAGGTGTTATACAAGTCAGACCAAATAGGATACTAAATCTGCATGCAGCTTTGAAACTCCCATTAGAGATAATGAGGAATAGGCATGTATTTCCACACGTTGTCCAGCGCCGGGTCTCTCCACATTCAGTCAGAATAAATTAACTGAACATAGTGTTTGAAGGCAAAGAAATCATCACACTTCCTTTAAACTGCTGTTTAATGACTTCTGCAGTTCAGTGAGATGATAGCAGGAAAGGGCCTGTTTGTTTCTGAGACTTTGAAGTGAAATATCTCCTGGCTTGCCAGGACTGATAAAGAATTGCTACAGCAGAAGCTGTGCCTCACAGAATCCCAATCTAACACGCTGCCTGCCTATCTGTCCCACCTGGCTGCTGCCTTGACAGCAACAGGTACACCCCTCCCCCAGTACCATGTGACTTACAGTTTCTAAATACTCAAGGAGTTGAGGGTTGTTGCATAATACTACAATTTACAAGATAACAAGGAGGCTCCCCAAAGTGATATAAGCAGTAACAATTGCTGGCGACAGGAGACTGACTAGCCAGGCTGCCTGTAAATCATGCAGGGAGCTCCAGGAATGCAACCCTATATGTCTTCACCCACTGGGGTGGGCTTTTTAGTAATGGAGCTGCATGGGAGTCACCTACGCTTTTGTAAGTTACCCCAATCATCTCAGTAGCTCACTACAGTAGACATAAGTGGAATCATTTCTTTAATCTGTGGTCAGTGCCCTGAGGCACTGTATGACATAAGTCATACAACAAAGGTAGACATCTCCTTACAGGTCTAGTCCAGGGTGAGGTTTCCTCATTCTCAATCTGGACAATTCTCTGTTGGGGGGAGGAATGTCATATGCATTCTAGTTGTTGGGCAACATTACTGGGCTCTGTACACTAGATGTCAGTCCCCAGTTGTCACAGCTGAAAATTTCTCTAGACGTTGTCACTATGCTCTGAAAGCAGGCTAAAAAGCTTCCAGTTGAGGTCCACTGACCTAAACAGATTCATTAATTCCATACATAAGTGTGGTAAAAAAGGAAAAATATTACCTTGACCCCTTGAAGGGTTTTTTTTATCTCAGCCTAAAAATAAAATTGACATGAGATAGGACAGACAGAAAGAGAGAAAGAAAGAAAGCATACAAATGAATCATGCCAAGCTTGACAATGTACAGATCCTTCACAGGAAAATGAAGACCCAAAGATGGTTACAAATGAAGACATATGTACTGAATTCAACAGAGTGAAAATTGTGGTAAAGCGTATGAAATGAATGAAACAAATTGTGAAGATACAAGGAGGCAGGAGGGCATTGTGTTCACTGGGTAATGTAAACACAAAGTTAAGGGTTAATTTAACAAGGTTTGTTTGTGCAGGTCTCCCTGGTCTTAATTTTCCCTTCTTTTTTTAAAAAGAGCTCTGCCCTTTCTTTTTTTCTTAGAATTTAAAAAAATATATTTTATATTTATTTATTTATTTGAGAGGCAGGGGAGAGAATAGATGCACCAGGGCCTCTAGAGCCTGCAAACAAACCCAGATGCATGTGCCACCTTGTGCATCTGCCTTATGTGGGTTCTGGGGAGTCAAACCTGGTCCTTAGGTTTCACAGGCAAGCGCCTAAACCACTAAGCCTTCTCTCCAGCCCAACTTTCCCTTCTTGATGATAAGAAATATACTTCCCTTCTGGTACATGGAACATCTTTCATCCCTTGCTTTTTAGAAACAGAAAGAAGGTCAAAGTGATCTTCTTCCACCTGCTGCTTTACAAGTACCTCTAACTCACAGTAGTCAGTGTGCCTGAGGACTGCCTATGTCCAACCCCTTCCACATCTTCATGTTGCTCCACAACCATTCAAAGCTCCATCTCTCTCCCTCAGAATCCAGCAGCCTGCACAACTCACCTGCTGATTAACATTGACATATTGCTCATGACTCTCTGGGCCAAAAAAGGAAGTTAAAGTGGGACAGAATGCAAGAGGCCAAAGTAATTCTGATATAGTCACCTGAACTTGAATGAAGAAATAGAGTCCTGCCAGGTGTGGTGGCGCACGCCTTTACTCCCAGCACTCGGGAGGCAGAGGTAGGAGGATCGCCGTGAGTTCAAGGACACCATGAGAATACAGAATGAATTCCAGGTCGGCCTGGGCTAGAATGAGACCCTACCTTGAAAAACAAAAAAAAAGAGATGGAGTCCAAAGCCAGTTGTGGTGGCACATGCCTTTAATCCCAGCTCTCAAGAGGCCGAGTTAGGAGGATCGCTGAATTCAAGGCCACCCTGAGACTAAATAGTGAATACCAGGTCAGCCTGAGCTAGAGAGTGAGACCCTACCTTGGACCCTTCCCCCCCCCCCACAAAAAAACAAGAGATGAAGTCTATCAATTGTTAGAGAATCTCTTCTCTAACCACCCTGCATCTTGTGGACCAAAATTCTAATAGCCATTCTAGAAATAATATTTGTTTGTGACAGGATGCCACTCAATGAGCCATGGACTGGAAAATCTAGTTTTCATATTCTTAGATTATACTTGATTTGAGAGTTGGACATTTTGTAGTTTATGTAACAGTCTGGGTACTAATGACATCACTTAAAATACCAAAAATGACTAAATAATACTATTTTTCAGAAGGTTTCTTTCCCCACCTTGGGATTAACAAGCCTATGAGAAATTGAGAAGCTGCTGAGAAAAATGACAAGTGGGGACTATGACTCCAGCCAGTGCTGTAGCCAGCAATGGAGGATGTGAAAAGCCCCTGGGGCACTGTGACGTCCACGGGAGGACACTTCCACTCCCACTGTCATCCTGTACTTTTAAAGATCTGCTGGAAACAGCAGTGAAAATAGTAACAACTTCCAAGCTGATAATTAAGATTCCACTTACAGTGTTTTTTGGTAGCCACAAGTCGATTTTAAGCCAGATACTGTATCATTGAGCCACTCATATCCTTGAGAAAGGAGAACGTGTGTGGATTTCTCACAGCGTGATAGAATAAACTCATGAATGTCTCAGTGAGAAGCAATATGTTCATGTGGTGTTCCTTGCCATGTGCGAGTGGTTCCCGAAGTGCGCTCCCTCCTAAGAGCGGGCAGCAGCATCAGGGAGTCTGTTAGCCAAGAAGCTGCGGAGGCCCCGCCTAACTCTGAAATGGGTTCTGAGTGAGGGCAAGCAATCTGTGCAGAACAAGCTTATCTAGGAAGGCCCAAACAGATAAAGTTTGAGACCGATTGTATTGAGACTCGTCCTCCAAATCCTCACCACAATAACTCAGTCTTGCAGCAAGCCACCACTTAGCTCTCCTATGTCCCTGGCTGCAGCCAAAATCAACCATCCTTTCCATAAGTGGACAGTGTTTGCTGAAACCAGACAACTTCCTGATACGAGAAGGACACACCTTAAACACACAACTTTCCCAGAGTCTAATTTTGTCAGCATCTTATGTCGCCTGAAACTGTAGCCACCTCTCCTGCTTTAAGGTCAGGTAGCTCTCTCTGAAGTCAGGTTTGTATCAATCTTCTGTAGAGTTAGAACCTAAAAATCCAGACTGTGGCAATGTAAGTTGAAGACTTCAGAAAAAATGTCTTTGTCTATAGTCACCCACCACTCCATAAGTAGCCCTAATAAATAAATTCATTTTACTCATCAAGATAAACTCAAGGGCTGAGGAGATGGCTCAGTGATGAAAGGTACTTAACTTGCAAGGCCTGACACCAGGGTGCAATTCCCTAGTACTTACACGTATCTGGATTTCATTTGCAGTGAGAGAGGCCCTAACACACCCATTCTCTCTCTCTCTCTCTCTCTCTCTCTCTCTCTCTCTCTCTCTTTCCCCTCATAAATAAACACATGAATAATTATTTCAAAGATAAACTTGAATAAGTCATTCTTTAGACTTTCAGTACAAACCCCAGTTAAGACCAGGTGTTCATTTTACATCTACCAGAAAGTCACTCAACACTCACTGACCTAGAAAATGGCTTATAGTGAAATGTTGAGTGAAACCCAAGTTCATAAAATTTCTCATTTTCTTGCTGCAATTTGGATCCTAAATATCGCCCAAAGGCCCATCTATGAAAGGTTTGGTCCCTAGGATGGCACTATTGGCAAGTCATGGAACCCAGGCGGGCTTCCTAGGAGGTAAGTCTTTAGGTCATTAAGAGCATACCCTTGAAGAGGACTGGGGAACCTTCGGGGCCAGGAGGTGAGTGGTTTAGCTCTCTGCTATGTGATCCTGCCATGGTGCCCAAAACCAATGAGGGACAAATAACTAAAGCCTGAAACCTCCGAAACTATGAGGCAAAAATACACCTTTCTCAGGCTGGAGAGATGGCTTAGTGGTTAAGGTGCCTACCTGCTAAGCCTAAGAACCCGGTTCCAATCTCCAGGTCCCACGTTTAGCCAGATGCAAAGTGACGCAAGGGCGCAATGCTGCACTTGCCCACAAGGGGGCGCACGCAGCTGGATTTCATTCACAGCAGCTGAGAGACTGCTGGCGCGCCCATTCTCTGTCTCCCTCTCCCTCTCCCTCTGTCTGTCTCTCTCTGTGTCTCCAAAAAAAAAAAAAAATACACCTTTCTCTCTACAAATTGATTATCTCAGAAATTTTTTCAGTGCAGAAAACTGAACCATACATTCCTCTACTACCAAATTTAACTCAGCATTCTTTCCATGTACTATTTCGTGATTAAAACTAAGAATGTTATTCATAGCTAGGTTAGAAAAAAGTATAAAACCAAGACTTGGGCTGGAGAGATGGCCTGGTGGTTAAAGGCACTTGCTTCCAACAGACTCCTTCGAAAGCCCTGAAATAGCCAAAATTCTGGCTAACACCCACACAAACCTAAGAAATTCAGAATAATCATCTTGGCACCTTTCTTTTTAATCCCTCATGCATATGCATCATTAGAGAACACATGTTGTTTAATCGAAAGATGGCATGACACCAGGGAAGTGTTCATGAGTACTGGCAAATATTCCACTTGCAAGCTGCCATAGTTAATTATCTGCAAAAATATAAATATTCACATTTGGCCAAATTCTTTGTGCTTCTTCCCTCTGTGTTGCTTTCGCAAATAACAGTCTTAGCCGGATGACCCACTGCTTGTGCAAGCAGAGATTTTCAAATACCCCATTAGAGTTTTTTAAAAAAGTCTAACTGGCAACACATCACCATGAACTAATACAGAAAATGAAGCCAGAGTGTGTAGACAAAGGCTCAGACCACTGAGCAATAGTTGTGCAGGGATGTAAAGCTGACACCCCACACAATACCCAGGAAGAAACCAAAGGCCAGCACAGGAGCACTGCCTTCAGAAATGAACGCGTCAATGGCAAATAACACAGCTGGCCAGCCAGGCAAATACAATAACTGGAGCAATGTTGGCAAATCTCTTATGGGAAAATCAACTGCTCTCTTATTGGTTCTGAGGCCCACTCCAGGGGAGGGAATTCCTTCCTGGTACTGAAAACCTAATCAAAAACCTATAGCTAGAGAGGTCATAGCCCTAGGGGGAAAACTGATACTGATGTCTGCCTAAATGAATATATTATACCTTCCAAACTGCCCTCTAAATGTTTATGTTTATGACCATTGTGGTAGTTTGAATAGATGTCCCCCAATATATTCAGTGTTTTATTAGCTTGTAGTTTGCATCTGCAGCCACCTGGCTGGAGACAGTGTCACTGGGTGGATCCTAGGGCCCAGCCCTAAAGTGTAGTGGTGGGTTTGAGATTCCAATCTAAAGATATGCAAAGAGTGCCTAGCTGGAGTACCTGAAGCATGTTATGCTGTGTGGCTTTTGGCTTTTTCTCTCTCTCTTGCCTGGTCCTGTGAGAGCAGGCCAGCTTCTTCTGCCATTATAGAACCTCCCCTGGTTCTGTAAGCTTCAATAAATCCCTTCTTCCATAACTGTGCCTGGTCTGGAAGTTCATAGAAGCTGTCTGCTACTATTCATGCTGCTCTCACTTTGGATTACAGAAGCTTCAGTTTTCAAGTGCCAGTGACCACTAGAATTGACTCAAACTCACCAAAGGGCTGAGAAGTGATAGTGGAGTGTAGAGCATTAAGTGAGTCATCTCTGTCACACCCTCCAAGCCTCTGGAACTATTGCAGAAGAGGTGGAGGAAAGAATGTAAGAGTTAAAGGAAGGGGAGGAGTGCTTTGCAATGCTGTTTTCCAGACACAAAGTGGCCTTGATATTCATGACCTCACAGTAACTGATTCTACCTACACAAGACCTGCATAACAGGAGGGGAAAAATGATGACATCATACTAGAAGAGAGACTAGACTAATTAGGAAGAAGAAGGGATTCAATGGAGGGAGAATAATGTAGGGGGAAAGAGAGGGTGGTAGAGGACATTATGGTGTAATATCTATTTTTATAGGGGTTGTCAAGAAAAAGTTTTTTTTTGTAAATAAAAAAAACAAGCGCAAGAGTCATATCCAGCTCTGACGCCGCTTCCCCATTGTCACATGTGGAAAATGGTTCCTTGGAGAGTTGCTGAGGATTATGTGAGATAATCTACATCAAGCTCTTAGTTTAGAGCCTGGTATTCTATAAGAACTCAGTACAAACAACACCATTAGACATCTTGAGGTAGGCAAGCATGGGGAATAGCTTAGCAACCCACAACACTGCTGAGGTTGGGAATTAAACACACTCTTTTCTAACTATGATCCTGGCAACCTGTTGAAAACCTGGAACCCCCCCCCCACACACACACACCGGTAAGGAGCTGCACATATACCTCACCAAAGAACGGACTAAGTCTCCTCTCCCATGACAATCTTTAGTAAGTTCCCTTTTGTGGTCAGTTTCTATTAAAATATGTTCCAAGATATACCTGGGATTAAGAAACAGGGTGCCAGCCAATCCGAACTGGTTGGGGGTACATATCAAATAAGACAAACTGAGTGTCCTGAGTGAAATTTGAGGGACAGACCCTTATTTACCATTTTAAATCTATGAATAGTCAGGCATACATATTATTAAAACATGATGCATCATGGCAAGACCCATACACCATAGGAAAAGGTTATATAACTCAAATCTGTCACTCAAAATAGAGACCTGCCCAAATGACACCCCTAGCAACTAGTTCCTCCCTCCCCCAAATCCCATAATGAGTAGCATGGCTTGACTACTTTCCCATGCAGGTGATCCACTGCCCCTTTGAGCAGTGTATTATAACTTTGCCTTAATAAAGTTTTTGCTTCTGTGTGTGTTTTCTAATTCTTTGCACAATGCCAAAAACTTGAAAACACCCAAACAAAGGCCACCAGTAACAATCTGAGTTAAGTTCATGTAACTCTAGGCATCTCCTGTGCCTAGTACAGAGATACCTGCTGTATGGATTCATACCTCTCCAGGAACATTTCTGAGCACCTGCTGTGTCTCATAACAATGATGTTGGTAGAATTTACCCTATCATTACCAGGGAAAACATCCCACCAGAAGAAGGATATGGTTGAAAAGGATTTATTTCAGGCTTGCAGGTTTTTTTTTAAGTTTATTTTTATTTTATTAGAAACAGAGAAAGGGAGAGAGAGAATGGGCATGCCAGGGCCACTAGCCTGCAAACGAACTCCAGACACATGTGCCACCATGTGCATCTGGCTTACATGGGCTTTACAGGCAACAGGCTTGCAGTTTTAATGGGAGGCTTCATCATGGTGAAGAAGGTGTGGTAGCTGGCTCACAAAGTCATAAATGCACAGCAGAGAGAAAGAACAGCTAGAGTGAGCTGTCAACATCCAGTTAGCTAGACTAACCAGCCCCAAAGTCTTCCCCCAGTAACATACTTTCCTCAAGCAAGTCTCTACCTCCCAAAGGCTCCACCAGCTGGAGACTTAGTAAGAAGCGTAATCACAAACACCTGAGGCTATGGGAGACATTTTACATCAAACCACCCCAATTTTAACTTGAGGCACTCGAGAGTTAAGCAAATTGAAGCAAGAGATGCTTGTTCTGTGTATAAATGTTATGTGTGGTCATAAAACACAGTAACTTCCTTAATAAATAAAAAAATATCTTTTTGCACACCTGTGAAAATTATGAAAACACAATTTCTTGATGTCTTGTCTCTTTGGGACACTACACATGTAATAGTAACTAATCGGTTTTGGGTCACTCTCACCAAAACACAGATTATCTATATGCCCGATGACAAGTACAGAGCTGGGAACACATGATGAGTGACCTGAAGGATACATGTTTATACAATTTGCTTTTGGAACTATTTCTTCATTAATTCAGCTTATCTATTCATCACTGCTGTACCCATGTAACTAGAATTAGTACACCTGGGTGATTATTCATGCAAAAATGTGTATGTTATTACTGCCTATTTTATTGTGCAAAAAGACCTATTAAATGTTCTGTTATGTTTTTATGAGTTTCTCAAATTCCCTTTCAAGAATGTAAATGAATGCCTTTTTAAATAAATATTTTTTAATTGTTTTCTAATTTATGTTCTCAAAATTTTGATTATTAAGGGTTTTTAATTTTAGGAATCTTGAACATTAGGGAGTTTCTGATCTTTTAGGATTTTGACATTTGGGATTATAGCATTTGTGATCATGTTTTGTGAGGACCTAATTTTTCACCATAAAGACCATATATAATAGCTCTATTATATAATTTCTCCATAACTACTTAAATATTAGTAAATATTTAATAATTAGCAGATGTATGTGCCTAGAACATAACATAGCTGAGAAAGGTAAAAGCACTCTGTAACACCTTGGCTGAAAACCCTTACTACAAAGACTGCAGCACACTTTCCTTGGCTCGGAAAGCGAGAAGGATGGTCCAAAATGACTAGCAGTGGTTTGTACCATTTGTATTCTAAATCAGACAGAACTGGACAAGTTCATTGCAATCTCTGAGGTTGTGTCCCTCATTCGTGTGTTCAACTTAAGACACTCTACCTCTTGGGCTTGCTTTGAACATCCTATACACAGTCCGGCACACAGTAGATACTTTGCATATGTTGGCTCCAGCAAAATAGTATTCTTTCCTAGGAAGTAATGCCAGAGTGATGACCAGGGGCATTAGAAAGATGTGTGTTGTCTACTTCCAACTGGGGTGGTTACAGCTCAGGTGGGACTCACTGAAGGAAAGGAAAGAAGGTCTCATTTTCCTCAAGGCTGACCTTTGGACATAATTCATAATCTGTATGAGTGCACCACAAGGGCTAAATTTGTGGCCAAAAATGTATTTCTTCCTCAAAAATCATTTGGTAGAAAGGATTCTAAGTAAAGAACTCAGTAATGTTATTGGGAGATGAACAACTGCAACTGGAAGAATTGTTTTTGAGCCTTCCAGAGACACAGCACATAACTCCTCAGCAGTAAAGACTGTCATCAGGAATCTCTCCATAGAAAGCCATGGGAAAAAATATGTGGAGATAGTGGTCTGTTTATGTGTTGGTGTAATGGATAGCAGGCTCTGGCAGAAAGAAGTCTTATTAAGATAGAATATAGCAGGAAGCTTATCTGCACTCGAGATACCAAAACCATTACTGTAAAAATCAGAGAAGGGCGCAGGGGGTAGCTTAGTAGTAAAGTGATAACCTGGTAAGCACAAGATCCTGGGTTCAAGCCTCAATAACACACACATACACACACACACACACACACACACACACACACACACAAACTGAAGGAACAGCCACTTAACTAAGGAACGTGGATATCGTCTTGCACACCATGCCTACAGATCCTCAGTGATAAATGATCTTAAAAGGTCTGGGGGGGAAGTTGAGTCTGTTAAGTGCCTGCCTTGCAAGCATTAGGACCTGAGTTTGATCCAGAACCCTTGTAAAAGTACTAGACATGGTAGTGCACTTGTAATCCCAGTGCTGGGGAGGCACAGGTAGGAGGCTCCTCAGGCCTCACTGACCAGTGGTATAGCTTAATTAGTAATCTCCAGACCAATAAGAGATCCTGTTTTTTTCCTTTAAAAAAAATACACACATGGTATTGCACATATGTAAGTAGAAGAACGGATTACAGGAAGGGGAATGGCCTAAGTGAGGCCATGGAATGAGAATGCATAAAAGAAGGGCAGAGGAAGGGTCAATCTAAATTCAAGATAGTGTGAATAAAACTTATGTAAACCTACTTTTATGAATAATGGCACATCTAGAAGCTGTAGACTGTTACTAGAAAATTTTCAGTGCCTGGGATGGGATACCTTCCAGTGAGTTGTTGGCCAAGGAGGTCCTGGTAGCCTCCAAAACATTAAAGGCTTTTGCCAAAGCCCTTGGTTTCCCTTGAGAAACAGATAGTAAGACCCTATTGCTAAAGACATCTCTTGCCTGAGATGCAAGGTCACTGAGAAAGCAAGCTGGTGCTGAGCAGAAAACCTTCTCCCTGGAGACCAGCCAACTGAAAGCTGGAAAAAGCTGCACTGCATGCAGCCATATGGGAGACAGAAGTTATCAGCAGTGAAAACAGTGGACACTGGAAAACTCAAGTTTGGCCATACAGGCCCAATGACTGAATGGGTGCAATAGTGGCATGTCTACTCATGGGGTAACCAACTGCTCCATAATTGGACTGAAGGCCCTCTCTATGGGAGGGAATACATACCTGGTACTGAAAAACCTAAGCAAAAGTCTAGGGCAGGGGAGATCATGAGCCTTAGGGGTATAAAACCTGCTCTTATCTGACTAAATGTATATTTTATTCCCACCAAGCTGCCCTGAAAGCACTACACTTAATGTTCATATTCACATATTAATGCTACTCTCAGTTCTGGTTAGAGAAGCTTCTCTTTTCAGATGGCAATGACCACTGGGATGACCCAAAAGGCAACATAATGCTGAGAAGAAGGGATGGAGGAGTGCCCAGCACTGAAACATCTCTGTCACACCCTCCAAGGTTCAGGGCCCATTGTGGAAGAGGGGGCAGATAGAATGGAAGAGACAAAGGAAGGGTATGACCTCTTACAATGCAACTGTCCAGACAGAAACTGGCCTTGATATCCATGACCTTGCAGTGCCTAGCAATACCTTCGCAAGACCCTCATAATAGAAGTAAAAGATGATGACATCATCATCACACTAATGGAGAGAGGGAGGGGATATGATGGAGATTGGAGTTCTAAAGGGGAATGGGGGAGTGGAGGGAAATATCATGCACTTTTTGTATGTAAGTATAGAAGTTGTCAATAAAAATAATAATAAAAAAAGAAAAAAATACACACACACATTGTGCTAATAAGAAGTCAGGACTCTTAATTGCAAATTGCAGGTAACTTGACCCAAAGTCATTGATGTTATAAGTTGAAAACTCTATAGATAAAGTGAATTTGCAGCCAGTTTCAGAGCCCAGCACTGTTTCCAGGAATGGACTCTGAACTCTACCTGCTTTTTATTGCTCAGTCTTCTAGATCCTTAGGAATGGGCCAACAGTTTGAAGTGCTTTTGACATTCATGTCAAGTCAAGAAGATGACAGAACCCATTTTCCACAAAACCGTATCTATAATCTCTGGGTAGAGCCTTATTGGACTAGACAAATGAGACTTTGTTCTCAGTCCTCTGCCAGAATGGATCACTATGGCCAGGAGGCAACAATGCACAGATTGGCCAGCTTATGTCATGTGACATACCCTATAATGGTTCCATTTTCTCACTTTTACCACAGAAAGAACACGTAAACTAAGCACAAATCCACGTACTTTTCCTGTAGTAGCACAATAATCTTCCAGGTCAATAGAAAGCATCCTTGAAACTTTGGGAATTACGTATAATGTCCACCAGATAGTGATTGAGAAAAAAATATATCTGAAGCAACATAAGCAATACAATTACTAAAACCAGTTCAGGTCGGGCATGGTGGCACATGCCTTTAATCCCAATCAATAATTGGGAGGCAGAGGTAGGAGGATTACTGTGTTAGAGGCAACCCTTAGACTACAAAGTAAATTCCAGGTCAGTCTGGGCTAGAGTTTAGCCAAGACCAGGTGAAACCACAGTGGAACTGGGGAGAAGAGCAAGAGTGCTGCTGCCATGGTGAGCCTGAAAAATCAGTGCCAAGGGAAGGAGACAGACGCTTAGGACACTCAACGCACACCACAGAAGAAATCCAGAGGCTTCTAAGAGCTCATCACTGAAGTAGACTTAAAACTCACCCACCATGGCTCAGGGAATTTTGCAGCACAGGGGACAGAAAGATTGTAAGAGCCTCAGGTTGGGACATCAGGCCCAGAGGCATTGCTTTGCCCCAATACCTGAGTGCTGCTCCCATACATAACCCACAACACCATGGGGAATACCAGCAACCCCACTGAGGAGGGGCCCCTGAGAAATGGGAGCAGGGAAAAGATGGTACCAACACATGATGTATTCACATAAAGTGTGTTCTTAATAACAATAATAATAAAAGAACACCAAAAGCTAAAATGATAACTGTTACCACACACTAAACTTTTAAGTTCATCATGACATTTTTATGAGGGCCAGTGGTGGGTCAACAAAATAATAATGCTTTTTCATTACATTTATCACTTTAAGCACAGCAGGGTTTCCCAGGCAAGATTATTGAAGAAAATTAAAAATTGCATGTGAAATTATCATCCTCACACACTTTTCTCCCATGAATGCTTGCTCTTGTCTTTGTTACTGAGACCCCTGGAAGGCACAGATTCAATTGTCTTTCTGGTCTTCCTTTCCTCCTGGGCAGAATGGTTGACAATCTTCTGAAGAAGTTTTATCCACTACCAATGGAAAGATATTAAGCAGCAAGGCAGCAGTCTTTTGCAAAACACTGGTGGCAAAGAAAGGATATGACAAAGCTGTAAGAGTAGGGGTCCACAGCAGTGCCATGGGCTCTGAGCATCCCTTACTGGCTGTGTGTCCATGAGAAAGCTTCTTAATGCCTCTGAACCTTACTTCTCCATCTGTAAAGTAGGAATCATGGTAACATGTCCACCTCAGGATTACTGTGAGGAACAAGTGAGTTCATATGTAAAAGCTCGGGGCAGTGCCAGTTCAGTCAGGCCACTGCTTGCAGTGCAAGCATGAGGACACGAGTTCCTCCCACAGAACTCTTAAAAAGCCAGGCACACTGTTGCGCTGGGGACGCTGAGACAGGCAGGTAGGTCCCTGGGGGCTCACTGGTCAACCAGTCTAGCCTACTTGATGAATTCAAGGTCAATAAAAAAAATCCTGTCTCTAAAAAGAGTTGGAGGGGAATTCTAAACCTGATTTGTCCCCTGGCTTCCACATGCACACACACATGCATCTGTAACCCCCACACACATACACATACACATAAAAGAATTTTAAAACTAAATAAGAGTAATGCATAATTTTTGTGGGCTTTGTGTCCTGATTTATGCGATAATCTTTTTTTTTCTCCTCCACAATAAAATTCACAAACCATGGAGACATCTGTTTAGTGGTCTCCTGTCACCTATTTGCATTCATTAGGCATCTGGGTGGGGGATGGGCAAACTTCTAATTACTCTGTGACTAAAATCCCTCCGTTGTCTGAGCTACTGATGATGGCTCTCCGGTTGCGCCCACAGGGACACCCATGCTGAACTGTAACTAAAACCAGCTTCCTTGGGTAATGTTCACAAGGGCATCTAGAAAACGTCCCTGATGCCTGCCCCTGCCCTCTGTCATGGATACAAGCTAAGGGAAGAAGGAAGGGCACTGTACAGCGAGGTGAGAACATTTCAGTTCTCAGGGTCTCGGTCCTTTAGGGTAAGGGGTAATTTGGGGGACTGTTAGAGCGTACCTCAATAAGGTCCCATCATAGACACACAGTTAGAGAAGATGTTACCTTCTTGAATGGTAGCCGTCATTTCTCCCTACTCTTGGAAAGCTGTCTGGAATTAACTATGTAGTCTCAGGGTGGCCTCGAACTCTCGGCGATCCTCCTACCTCTGCCTCCCGAGTGCTGGGATTAAAGGTGTGCGCCACCACGCCCGGCTCATTGTCCATTTTTACATGAGCAGAGAAGTTCTAGGCTGGGCAGAAATGGTCATGACACATTTGAAGTCTAGAAGACATAGTGAGAAACTGAGCTTAACAAAGACCAGATAGAGCTCTTTCTTTTGTGAAAAAAAAAAGTAATTTTCTTTATTTCCAGAATGCCATTCCTCTAGACACTAATGCGAGTCTGTCCTTCCCCCCATTCTGTTTTAACCACAGTAACAACAAAAACAAGAGGAAAAAGATGATCTGTTTAATGAGACACCAAGCACAGACACTATGGTTTACATGTGATGATTTCTATTTTATGAAAGAACAGCTCAGAGTGGTGGAGTGAATGGACCCCAGGTCTTCCATTGATTAGCCAGTCAGCTAGTAGGAGTCAGAATTGAGCCCCAGGCCCACTTGGTATCGTTTTCTCATTGCCTAACTGGGAAAGGAGTGGCATCTTCTAGACTACACCTCCTGCTTGAGCCAAGCTTGAGAAAACAGGTGTTTAGCTTTGCATATAGGAATGTCATTCTGAAGTTCAGTATTCAGAGAGTGGTAGCTAGAGGACCCTAAGGTGCACAAGAGACAAGGAGACCATGCCATCTGACTTTTATCTATTGGATTTGCTACTGAGGTCTGATACCTAGATGGTACATCTGAAGCTGGGAAGATAGCTTAGTAGATAAAGTGTTTGTTGAACAAGCATGGGGTCTGGAGTTTAGATCCCCAGCACATATGTAAATGCCCGGTGGGTATGGTGGCCTGCCTATAATCCTAGCACTCAGGAAATAAGAGACAGGATTGCCCCCCATTCCCATGCAACCTGCCTACCTTAATTAACTGAAACAGAGCTCTGATTTCAAGTGAGAGCCCCATTTCAGTAAACAAGATGGAGAGAAATCAAGGAGAACACCTGATGTGAACCATTGGCCTCGGTGCATACATGCACCTGCATACACATACATGCGCACACACACACAGTAAAGAAATATATTTTAAAACTTTCAAAAGGAGAGGCTGGAATGATGGCTTAGCGGTTAAGCACATGCCTATAAAGCCTAGCGACCCTGGTTCAAGGCTCAATTCCCCAGGACCCACATAAGCCAGATGCACAAGGTGGCACATGCATCTCGAGTTCGTTTGCAGAGGCTGGAGGCCCTGATGCACCTGTTTTCTCTCTCTGCCTCTTTCTCTCTGTCTGTTGCTAATAAATAAATAAAAATAAGCAAAAAAAAAAAAAACTTTAAAAAGGGAAAGTGAGCCTGGCATGGTGGCGCACGCATTTAATCCCAGCACTCGGGAGGCAGAGGTAGGAGGATCGCCGAGAGTTCGAGGCCACCCTGAGACTACATAGTTAATTCCAGGTCAGCCTGGACCAGAGTGAGACCCTACCTTGCAAAACCAAAAAAAAAAAGGACAATGAACCAAACCAATTAAAGATGATGAAAACCAAATGTACTTTAAGACCAGTCAGAGGCCTAGAGATATAGCTCAGTTGGTAGAGTGCTTGCCTAGCACCGTATAAAACTGGGAGTGATGTAACAGGACTGGAATCCCAGAACTTGGGAGGTGGAAGCAGAAAAATTAGAAACCCAAGGTCACTGCCAGCCACATAGCAAGGTCAAGGCCAACCTGAGATGCATGAGACCCTGTCACACACCAAAAAAAAAATTAAAAAATAAAAATAATCAATCAGGGACAAAGGAAATAGCTAAATGGGTAAAGTGCTTGCCTCACAAGCATGAGGACCTGAGTTTGATCCCCAAAACCCACAATAAAATACTGAGCATGGGGTTGGAGAGATGGCTTAGCCATTAAGGCGCCTGCCTGCTAAGCCTAAGAACCCGGTTCCAATCTCCAGGTCCCACGTTTAGCCAGATGCAAAGTGACACAAGGGCGAAATGACGCACTTGCCCACAACGGGGTGCACGCATCTGGATTTTGTTCACAGCAGCTGAGAGACTGCTGGCGCGCCCATTCTCTATCTGTCTCCCTCTCCCTCTCTCTCTGTCTGTATCTCTCTGTGTCTCTCTCCAAAAATAAAAAATTAAAATAAATAAAGAAATAAACCTCTTAAAAAAATACTGAGCATGGTGGTGTCTGAGCATGGTAGTGTCAGACAAGAGCACTGGGTAACTGGAGACAACTGGAGGGTCCTTGGAGCTCACTGGTCATTCAGTCTACCTAATTGGAGAGCCCCAGGCTTGTAAGGGAGTCTGCGTCAAAGAAGTTAGATGCCATTCCTAAGAATGACTGGCAAGGTTGTACTCAGATCTCTACATACACCCACGCCCACAAAAATATGCACACACCCACACATGCATATATTTTAAAAAAACAAAAAGTCCCCAGCCACACGCCTTTAATCCAGCACCCGGGCAACAGAGGTAGGAGGACTGAGGAGAGTTCAAGGCCATCCTGAGACTACATAGTAAATTCCAGGTCAGCTGGGCTAGAGTGAGACCCTCCGAAAAATCAAAATAGGAAAACAAAAACAAAAAAGTCTAATGAGGTAACTAAGTTCAGTGTTCACCCACTAGAGTCTGTCTATCTCAAGACCTCCTTTTTCATGCTATGGAACCTTTCAAGCCCTTTCAACCCCTGGTAGAAAGAAGGAGATGCTAATGGCAACCTAGCAGCTGCAAGCTTAGGAATGCACAGCCTTTGCTAATTTTGTCACCAACTTGTTTTTTGTCCTTGATAATTGGATAGCCTATTAATTCACCCTAAGTCGTGAAGGCATCCCCTGGATCTGCTAGCAGATGGGACTCTGGGAAAGGATGTCATAGGCATGAATATTTGGATAGGGTCAAAAGGAAGGAGGGACAACATGATACACCTTCTGCTGAAAGAGGAAACTAGACCACACATGTAACAAGTCTGTGCTGGGCTCCTTAGGAAACTGTGGAGGAAGATGCCGAGGAGAGGGTGTTTATAAAGAATGTGAAAAGATACTGAAGACAGTCTTTGCCTAAGCCATACTGGCTTCCAGTGACTGGCCTGCTCTGGAAAGACTGAGATTCTGAGCTAAACACATCACCTGTTCTCTGGGTACAGCACATACAGTGGCTCAGGGGGACTTGGATACAGAAACAACATATTCCTTCCTTGTCATGTCAGACAACTCGGTGAGACCATCGCACACATTCCTACTGAAGTTTTAGGAAGACAATGGCTTATACAACAGAACAAGAAATTTAAGGATGTCCTCATAGTCCTTCTGGCTCCTGATAAAATGCTCAGCATCAAAGTTAACAAGTCCTGTTTAAAAAGCAGGATATTCCCAGGTGCATACCAAGCTGGCCCACCCAGACCTTTTGCCAAGACTTCTAAGTATGTTCCTTCCCCCATGGCTTAGTGGAGCCACCATTCCTCCTGGGCAGAACCCAATGTCTCTTGCCCATGGAGACTGGTACTCCTGTCCACTTCTCCCTGGCAGTAGCAAAACTACCCCCAGTTTCTGAGGGAGAAGGTGGTCAAGCCAGAACTGCATGCTCACCCACATTAAAAGCCCCTCACATTTCTCCCATGAGTCTCCACTTCGTACATGATATCCAGGTGGGAGCATGTAGACAAGTGTGTATCTTCCAATACCAAGGCAAAGAACATGCTTCAGTCTTCCTAAAGCTAGTTCATATGGGACATTTGTGCAAATGAGGAAAGGGGGGCTGGAAAGACTGCTCACTGATTAAAGGCACTTGCTTGAAGAACCTGATGGCCTGGGTTCAATTCTCCAGTTACCCACATAAACCAAAATGCACAAAGTGGTACGTGTATCTGGAGTTCATTTTCAATGGCAAGAGCCCTGGCATGTCAATCTCTCTCACTCTCTCTCTCTTTCTCCTCTCCCTCCTTTGCAAATAATTAATTAAAATATTATTTTTAAAAAGATGAAAAGAAATCCCTTCCTCAAAACATATCACTGACCTCAGTCAAGAAATTCTCATATCTGTTAGAACAAGACACTTGAACTGCCATCCACCAGAATGTTTTCTGTAATATATGCACAAGGACATTATGTACACAACACAGATGCTGCTTAGCCTAAATGGTGTTATATCCTGATAATCCCATTTTAAGTCAAAAGTACTGTAAATCAAAAATGCCTTCAGTGCACCTTGCCTACCAAACATCCTAGTTCAACAGCACACCACCACAGAGCATTGCTTCTTTCCCCAGGAGACCAAGTAGCTAATGTAGCTGAAATTATTGCTGCTCTCCAATGTCATTAGAAATCATGCCACATATTGCTGGCCCAGGGGAAAAAAAAAACAACATTCAAGATTTGAAGTATAGGAGCTGGGGAAATGGCTCAGTTTGTAAAATGCTTGCCTGGCAGGCAAGAAGACCTTAGTTAGATCCCCAAAACTCATGTGAAAATATCAGGTGTAGTAGCACTCACCAGTAAATCCAGCACTGGGAGGCAAAGGCAGAGGCAGATGGATCTCTGAGGCTTCCTGGCCAGGCAGTATAGCCTACTTGGTAAGGTCCAGGCCAATGAGATACCCTGTCTCAAAAGAGGAGGACAGTGTTCCTGAGAACAACACCCAACATTGTCCTCTGGCCTCCATACATATACACACAAACATGAACATACACGCATGCATAAAATAAAAGACTTGCAGTACAGTTCCTACCAAACACAACACTTTCATGCCACTGTAAAGTGAAAACATAATTAAGCTTAGCCAGCGTAATTGGGGGATGTATTAGTTGCTTTTTCATTGGTGTGACCAAATACTTGTCAGTAAACAAATTTAAGGGAAGAAAGGTTTATTTCTGCTTACAGTTAAAGGTTGCAGGTTATCTTGGCAAGGAAGACATTGGGGCAGGATGTCAAGACAGCTGCTGGTCACGTTCAGTCCACAGTGAGGAAGCAGAGAGAGGAATGATGGTGCCTAAGTCGTTTTCTCCTTGCCATTAAAAAATATATATCTTGGGGCTGGAGAGATGGCTTAGCAGTTAAGACATTTGCCTGTGAAGCCAAAGGACCAAGGTTTGATTCCCCAGGAGCCACATAAGCCAGATGCACAAGGTGATGCATGTGTCTGGAGTTCAACTGCAGTGGCTCAAGGCCCTGGTGCACTCATTTTCTCTCTGACTATCTATCATCTATCTATCCATATATATCTATCTGTTTCTTTCTTTCTCTCTCTCAAATAAGTAAAATAAATTATATATATACATATATATAATTTATTTACTTGAGAGAGAGAGAATGGGCTCTTGGGCCATTTTATGGATCTGCCTTTACATGGGTGCTGAAGAATCAAACCTGGACCAGCAGGCTTTGCACACAAGTGCCTTTAGCCACTGAGCCATCTCTCTAGCCCAATCTTCTCCTTTTTAAACAGTCTGGAACCCCAGCCCATGGAATGGCACCATCTATATTTAGGGTAGATCTTCTTACCTCAGTTAGCCTAATCTAGAAAACCTCTCACAAATATACCCACAGATTTGTTTCCATGGTGATTGTAAGCCTTGCCAAGCTGACAACTGATTCATCATCACAGAGGGTCTAGAGGAGGCACATTTGCACAGCACATAGCCTGTACAAGTCAGAAGCCTAGGTTATAACTGTACACGGGAGCCCTGAAAGCAGAGGTCAAACAATAGAAAAGCTGGATGCAAAATAAAACCCAGGCCGGGCGTGGTGGCGCACGCCTTTAATCCCAGCACTCGGGAGGCAGAGGTAGGAGGATCGCCGAGAGTTCGAGGCCACCCTGAGACTACATAGTTAATTCCAGGTCAGCCTGGACCAGAGTGAGACCCTACCTCACAAAACCAAAAAAAATAAAATAAATAAAATAAAATAAAAATAAATAAAACCCAGTACACAAAGGATGTAGGTGCTGATTGTTCTAAAAACTCTGGGAATTCATGCATTGCACATAGCTTTCCACAGTGTCCATTTATAAATCTGAATTATGCATCAGCCAGTCTTCTCTAGGATACATTTATGCAGAATACAGACCACAGGCCTCCTGTTGAATATGAAAAATAATTGAAGTGCTCTTCTCTTCATCTTTTAAGGTATCCAGGATCTTACCTTATGGTGAAAAATAATTAAAAACAAAAGTTGACTACAAATGCCACCTTTGCTCTGAAGTCTGGAGCAAGCTGTCTTCATAGCCCAAAGACAAAAACAGCCAATGCACTGTGTTTAGACAATTACTGAAACCGTAGGCTTCCCCACAGCTCTGCTGCCACAGCATTTGGCTCCATTTATTGAGTGATCTTTGGCAGAGGGTTGGAAGCCATGCTCTTTGGATTAGGATGATAACAAGGTCATTTAAATGCCTGGAGAGTAAGCAATAAAGTGATGGTACCTTCAATCATACCAACTTCTGCACAGCTTGGAAAGAAACCCAGGGAAACAGCCAAGGACAGGGGCAACAGCTCTCTGTGCCGTCAGTAAGCTGGGGCCTATCAGAAAGATCTTTTGGTGGCCTATGGTGACTGTTTGGTTTGAATGTGAAATACCCCCCACCCCCAAGGCTCATGTATTTAAAAACTTGGTCTCCTGCTGGTGGCATTGTTTGGGAAGGTTGTGAAGCCTTTAGGAGGTAGACCTTTGCAGGAAGAAGTGAGTCATGGGGGAAGGCTGAGCCTTGACGTTTTAGAGCCCAACTCCATCTCCCGTTTGTCCTCTGCCTCCTACCAGTGCTGCAAAATGACCAGCCAGCTTCCTGCTGCCTTCTCTGCTATGATGGAAAGTATCCCCTCAAAACTGTAAGCCAGAGCCGAGCATTATGGCACACACCATTAATCCCAGGATCACTGTGAGTTGGAGGCT
The DNA here is from genome assembly GCA_036365145.1 of Orientallactaga sibirica. Lineage (NCBI taxonomy): Eukaryota > Metazoa > Chordata > Mammalia > Rodentia > Dipodidae > Orientallactaga > Orientallactaga sibirica. The sequence goes on from JAEOAD010000028.1 coordinate 11,831,769, forward strand.
ACCCTGACACTACTACATAGTGAATTCTAGATGGTCCTGGGCTAGAGAAAGACCCTCTCTTGGAAAACAAAAACAAACAGAAAGAACTATTAAATATATATGCCAGAAGAGAACTTTCCTTCCTTAAGTTGCTTCTTGTCAAATATTTTCTCACAGTAACCATCTACCTTGATGAAACAGGAATGGAGAAACCTACACACTGATTTCAATAGTGGCTGCCCCTATCTACAGTCACAGCAATAGTGAATAACGTTTCCTCTTTATCCGCACCCTCCCCACTATCTGTTGTCATTTGATTTTTTTATGATAGTCATTCTGAACATGGTGATTTGAAATCTCAAAGTAGTTTAATTTGAATTTCCCTAATGGTTAAAGATGTTGAATATTTTTTAAAATATTTATTGGCCATGTGTATTTCTTCTTTTAACAACTCTCTCTTCAGTTCCATGGCCCATTTTTAATTGTGTTTTATGGTGTTTTTATTGCTTAGATTCTTGAGTTTGTTGTATATTCTAGATATTAATTCCCTGTCAGATATATTGCTGGTGAAGATTTTCTCCAATTTTGTAGGTTGCCTCTTGACTCAGTTGACAGTTTCCTTATTTGTACAGTAGTTTTTTCAGTTTAATGAGGTCCCATTGGTTGATTGTTTGCCTTTTTATTGGCTTACACTGAAACCCTTCATCCATTTAGAGTTGATTTTTATTCATGGTGAAAGATGAGGGTCTGGATTCATTCTTTTACATGTAGATATCCAGTTTCCCTGGCACCATTTGTTGAAAACGCTGTGTGTTTTTGTCCTTTTTGTCAAAAATCAGGTTCTATAGTTACATGGACTTATGCCTGGATGCTCTATTCTGTTCCCTTGTCCTGCATGTCTGTTTCTATGTGAGTACTTTGCTGTGTCCATTGCTATGGCTCTGTAGTATAACTTTAGATCAGATATGGTTATACCTCCAGCAGTATTCCTATTGTTGAGGATAGTTTGAGTCATCTGCAGGTCTTTTATGCTTCCATATGAGTTTTAACGTTTCTTTTCTGTTTCTGTGGATGATGGTTATGGAATTTTGATTGGGATTGTGTTGAAGCTGTACACTGGTTGTGGTAGGACTACCGTTTCCATATTAATTCTTCCAGTCCATGAGCATGGGAAGTCTTTCTATATCCTGATTCTTCCCCTCAGTGTTTTCAGTTTTTCATTGCAGAGGTCTTTCATTTCCTTGGTTAGGGATTGTCTGAAATATTTAATTTTTGTGGTTGTTATAAATAGGACTGTTTAACAGATTTATTTCTCAGTCTGTTATTGGTATTGAAAAAGGGTACTGACAAGGTAGAAAGGGGATATAAAGGGAATAGAAAGGGAGGGAAGGGGACTTAATAGGATGGTATTGTATATATGTAAGTAGAAGAACAGATTGATGGGGGTGAAAAGGCCTATGTGAGGTCAGGGGAAGAGATTGAGTAAAGGAACGGTAGAGGAAGGGCTAATCAAAATCAAAGAGGATATAAATAAGTCATATGGAAACCTATTTTTCTGGACAATGGAACACTTAGGAGCCATAGATTGTTACTAGAAAATTTTCAGTGCCAGGGATGGGATACCTTCCAGTGAGTTGTTGGTCAGGGAGGTCACAGATACCCCCAAAACATTATAGGCCATTGCCAAGGCCCATGGTTTCCCACCAGGAATAGATGGTAAGACTCCACATACTTGGGTGGCAAGTTAACTGAGAAAACCTGCTGGAGCTGAGCTGAAAGCCTCCTCCATGAGGACAAGCTGACAGAAAGTTGGAAAAAGCTACACTGCATGCAGTTCATTGGGAGAGAGAAAACACCAGTGAAGGTACTCAACAGAGAACACTGCAAGCTTTAAATTTGGCCAGCCAGGCCAAATGAGCCAACAGGTGCAATAATGGCATATCTGTTATGGGGGAAACCAGCTGCTCTCTAATTGGACTGGAGGCCTGCTCCATGGGAGGGAACAAATCCCTGATACTGAAAACATATGACAGGGGTAGTCATGAGCCCTAAGGGTGTAATGTCTGCTGGTGTCTCGCTAAATGTATATACTTATGCTCACCAAGCTGCCCAGTAAGAACTTCTCTTAATGTCCACACCCATATTTTAATGCTACTCTCACTTTTGTTTAGAGAAGCTTCTCTTGTCAAATGGTGGCAACCTTGGGATGATTCAGAAGGCACCATGGTGCTGAGAAGAAGTGACAGAGGAGTGCTCAACACTGAAATATCTCAAACCCACCTTCCAAGGCTCAGGGTCCATTGTGGAAGAGGAGGCGGAAAGAATGTAAGAGCCAAAGGAAGAGTGGGACTCCTTACAACTTGCTCCTCCAGACACAAAATGGCCTGGATATCCATGACCTCACAGTGCCTGACACTACCTACATAAGACCATCATAATAGGAGGAAAAGATCATGATATCAAACTGAAAAAAGAGACTGATTGAGAGGGGGAGGGGATATGATGGAGTGTGAAGTTTCAAAGGGGAAAGTCGGGGGAGGGAAATAACAATTAAAGAAGTTGTCAATAAAAAAATAATAATAAAATAAAATAAGAGAAAAAAAGAAAAAGAAAAAGGGTACTGACCTTCTGTGTGTTAATTTTGCATCTTGCCACTTTACTGAAACTGTTCATCAGCTCCAAAAGTTTTCTGGTTTAGCCATTAGGGTCTCATGTAACAAATCTTATCATCTGCATATAAGGACAGTTTGGCATCTTCTTTTCATATCTGTAACCCTTTCATTTCTGGTCTTGTCTTATCACTCTAGGTAAGACTTCAAGCACTATATTAAATAGTAGTACAGAGAGTGGACTGCCTTGTCTTGTTCCAAATCTTAGTGTAAATGCTTCAAGTTTTTCTGTATTTAGTATGTGGGCTATAGGTTTTATCATATATAGCCTCTGTTGTGTTAATATATTTCTCCTCCATCCCTAGACTCTGCAATGTTTTTATCATGAAAGAATGTTGGGTTTTATCAGAGACCTTTTCTTTATCTATTGAGATGATCATGTGATTATTGTCCTTGTATATATTTATGTGATGTATTACATTTATGGTTTGATGTACATTGAACCATCCCTGCAGAAGGGTTTGGAATGATATATTCCAAAGTCTTGAAAGGTCACAGCTGTTGATCCCTCTTTATAATAGAAGGAAAAAGAAAATAGTGAGCTGAGAATGAAGTGTTTGAGGGAAAAAAAGAGAGAATAAAGGTAAGAGGGAGAAGCAGATAAAAAAATAAAAGGGAGGAAGAGAGATGGATTAGGAACAAGGTAGCTCTTTTTTGGAGGTAGTCAATGAGAGACTGACACAAAGAAGCATAAATGCCACCCTGCTAGCCCTGGGGAGACTAGAACTCCAATCTCAGTCTCATTCATTCTCACCCAGGATGCAAGTAAACAGCAGATCGTTAGTCAACTTCTCACCACCTTATCCCTCATGGGCAGGCACTTCCTCGGTCAGTGTTCCTCCTAGGCACCTAACTCATAGAAATGGACCTGAGCCTCCATGGGCTCAAGTCTTCCCTCTCTCCACGCAGCCATGCTGGCTGTTGAGGTGGAGTTCCCCTCTGCTTGAGAGTTCTCCTGCTTTGTTTCCTCTCCTGTTTCCAATCTCCCTAATAAATCCTCTGTGACATACTTTTCTCTCAGTCCATGTTTTCAACTCTTTGTTAAATATGGATAAGAACACAAGGCTTGAGAGTCACGGGAGGGGGGTTCTAAGCCCAGAGCTTGGTCTCTCTCATGCATCATTACAGAACTCCAATCCTGTCACAGAAAGAAGAGAGGGAGGAAGGGAGAGAAGAAGGGAAGGAGAAAGGGAAGAAGAAAGGAAGGAAGGAAGGAAGGACATATGGTTTAGTATATTTCAAACTTATATAAGTACTAAAAGGATCAACAGCTTTGTAGAAAACTCTGAAATAACTGAGTGGCTGGCCACAGCTGAACACAACTTTCTTGTAGTTAATACAAATTTTGGATCATTATTTTAAAAGGCCCTTTCCTGAGGTTCTCTTGCTGCTTATCAATCAGTCAGGGTCTTTTAAGCTCTGATGGAGCTGAAAGCATTTCCATCTTTCCCTTCCCTTGTCCATAACTCTCAAAGAATTGCTGAGCTGATTAAAGGAAATAACAGTTTAGGGCAGGGGCAACTGCTCAGTCAGAGCAAGCATGAGGACCTGAGTTCCATACTGAGTACCCATGTGAAATGCCGGGTTTGGTGGTGCGCACTTGTAATCACAATGCTGAGTGAAGGGAGTCATTAGAGACCAGAGGAATCCTGGGGCTCAGTGGCGAACACATGTCTAACCTAATGGGTGAACTCCAATTAGGAGACATTGTCTCAAAGAAGGTGAAAAGCATTCCTGGGGAAAACACCTGAAATTGTCCTCTGTCTTCCACACACAAGAGCACACATGGAAACAACCCACACATCTGATCATATCCACACACATAAAAGAAAATAACAGTCAGGCATGGTGGTGCACGCCTTGAATCCCAGCACTTGGGAGGCAGAGGTAGGAGGATCACTATGAGTTCAAGACCACCCTGAGAATACAGCCTGGGCTAGAGTGAGACCCTACCTCAAAAAAAAAAGAGAGAAAGAAAGAAGAAAGGAAGGAAGGAAAGTAAAGAAAAGAAGAGAAGAGAAGAGAAGAGAAGAGAAGAGAAGAGAAGAGAAGAGAAAAGAAAAGAATAATTCCACCACTCTAATAGTAAATGTCACTGACAATCCAAAATACACTAACACACACCATGAGATCACTAGTTCCTTAAGACATTAAGAGCGTTTGAGTGAAAATTAAGTAGTAGGCAATTCATCCGGGTAATATGCCCCCAACATCATGTACTTGATGATATCTCTAACCTTGACTGTACTCTTTTATATTGTATAAATATCTGACAAGGGATGGTTAATGTCATGCCTGTCAAAGCATTTGTTTTTCCCAATGACTTGAAGTGGGGCGGACTAATGTTAGCTAAAATCTGAGAATCCTTAACTTGATGAGTTCCCCTTCCTAGATAATTCTGCATTTTACAGGAATTATCCCTTAGAGGACCCTATGACAGTGAAAGCTTCAAGTAATGGGGCAAGAAAATGATCGAGCAGAAGAGATATTTCCTGAGCCGATTGTCTGAGGCCCAGTTCTGCAAAGTCCCACCTTTCAGGAGCTGCCTGGAGTATTTGCAGCTCAAGCCAACCATGGCAGCAGTCTACCTGGACACCACCTTGTCTGAAGGACTCGTTTCTTCCAAGACATCAATAGACAAGGCTGCATCTCACCACCAACAGAAGGCCCTCCATTTTCACATTAGTAAGAAACAATCACAAGAAACTGGGGTCTGGAATACCTTCTTTAAATCAACAAATATGCAATACAATGTCTCTGTGCTTAGTATGTTCTGCACAGAAACAAAAGGCTTTGACACACACACACACACACTTTCACAAGTCATTTTCCCAATCACTTTTCCAGAACAATCGGAAGTATGTGGAGGGAGGGGTGTAAAAGAAAGCACTAAATCTTTCTTGTCCTGCACAGACCCTGCATGCACCAGCAAATGGACCAACTCTCAAATACCTCCTCTTCCCTGGGGGCAGAGGCCCTGCTGTTACAAAGGTTGGCGTGGCCATCCTGCCCAGAAGAGCCTCCTGCTTTGCAGGTATCTGCAGGCGCCTCCTGCCACGCCCTCACTACTTACTGGAGGGTGGAAACACCAGAGAGTTACAAGGCCCACTTCCCCACAAGAACAACTTCAGGAGACTCAACAGAGGAGAATGAAAGCCCAGAATGTGCCTAGAACTGCCAACATTTGTCGTTATGTTCAGCAGGATGGGGAATATCAATGAGAACAATGAAGATTGAGGCCTTCCCACCAGGTAGGTAGTTAACTGGGCAAGAAGAACTCTGCCTGATTACCAGGGGCATCAGAAAAGGGAGTCTCTCAACAGACGTTTCAGGGACCCTTCAGTGAGAGGCCCCAGCTTCTGAGACTGGAAACAAAGGAATACTGACAACTCCAGAACTTATTCTTCCTGGCAAACAACAGCACCTAGTGACCCACCTCTCCCCATCCCTCCCCAGCCTCTGTATTCTCTATTTCACTCTAAATTTAGGCTTCTATATTTTTTTCTCTCTCTCTCTCTCTCTCTCTCTGTGTGTGTGTGTGTGTGTGTGTGTGTGTGTGTGTGTGTGTGTATGAATGAATGTAAGTACATGTGTAAGTGGTGGAATATTATTTATTTCCTTCCATGTAGACAAGTTTTGCACTGGTGATTGTGGTTGTTTGTCTACCTTTTGGATTTGACACAGGTGTCATGGCGCTTAGGCTAGCCTTGAACTTGCTGTCATCAAAGATGAACTCTTGATCCTTCTGCTTCCACATCCTTAGTACTGGGCGCACAGGCATACAACAGGTATGATGTTGTCGTGGGATTCACCCATACTAAGCAAGCACTCTACCATCTAAGCTATAGCCTCAGCCCCATGGAATTCTTGACTCTCAGCTGGAAAGAGACTTCCTTTCCTTTCCCTTCCCATCTCTCTTTTATTTTGTCTGTCTTTCTATTTTTCTTCATATGAGATATTTCTCCGATTGACCATCCAGAACCACTTCATTTCTACCACAGCAGTGTGTTCATTTGGGTGGCTGTGTTTTAGACATCTCCCTTTGCTGGGCATTTAAGTTGTGACTGGCTATTTTTTACATGTGTATATGTTGTATGCATGTTCACATGTATATAGATGCATGTGGGTTCACATGTACATGAAGGCTAGAGACTGACATGGGGGTTGATCCTTAGTTGCTTTCTACTTTATTCTTTTAAGGCAAGGTCTCTTGCTGAGCCGAAATCTCTGCAATTCAGCTGGTTAGTGAATCCCGGGTATGGCTTATCCAGCACTGGAATGACAGGCATTTTACGAAGGGGCTGAGATCTGAACTCAAGTCCTTGTGTTTGCATGGCAAATACTTTACTCAGTGATCCATCTTCCTAAACCCAGGACTCAGCTATTTTTTAAGGTGTCAGCTTCCCAATGATATGTAGTGCTGACCCAATCACATTTAAGGATGTGAGCTAAGCAGATGCCTGTGAACTATCAGAGAAAGCACCCCAGCAGAGATGTGGAGCCTGTGATGGGTACTGAGGCCCTAGAATTTTTGTCTGAAGAAGCTACTACAGATAGAATTTGTTGAAACTTATCAGATACTGGTAAAACAAAATATAACCAAGCTTCCAGTTTAAGGAAACCGCAGCTGGAAAGATTCCAAACTGGAGCTGAATCTCCTCATATAACCAGACCCATTAGACCTTAGAGACTGAATACTCTATGCATCCAAAACAAAAAGGTAACTTAACTGGTTCATGTTGATACACTGTGGACGTTTCCGCTTTGTGGACAAAGTGGATTAGAAATATAATCAGTACTGCTCATTTTATGTATTAGCAATTTTTAAGCAAAATGAGAAAATGCATTCACTCTATATTGGATCCATAAAGGTGCAGGGAGATATCAGCTAAGGAAACCCAACTGATATAGACAAATGGAATCCACCAGGCCAGGATAGGAAGTAAATTTTACATATCATCCTTATCTATTCACTTATTACTAGATTACATGAAGCTCAAAAAGAAAGGACGTTTTTTTCTATCCTGATTGCTTCCTGCCCGCCATGCCCGGAGAAGACCCATACCACCTGCCCAGCAATCCTGTCCTGTAGAACATTGCTCTTCCCCAAAACTAATTTCCACACTAGCATAGTGATTCTTCTTTGCCATTCAAATCAACTATCTGTAAGGCTCTTCAGAGGAAGCACTTAGCATAAGCATCATGTCCTCCACTGTTTCTGACACATGCCAAGGTCTCAGGAAACAGTTATTTACTGAAGATCCAATAACTGGGAAAGGTCTTCAGGAAAACAAGAGGGCAAAGCGGTAAGTCACTACCCCAATTCCATCAGCACTCAGGGCAAACTCCTTGAAGAGTTAGAAAAACTTGTTCTTTTCCTCTTAAATTCCAGTATGCTTCCTAGAAATCTCCAATGTGTGCAGCTGTGTGCTAGGAATTCCTTTCTAAGAGAACAGGAGATTTTAGAATCAGAGAAACCAATGATGAGATCTATAACAATCCAGCTTTGTTACATGCTGTGATGCACATGTCCCTGCATAAATAAAGTTCAATCCTGGAGTTTGTATTGTGTCCACTCTGGGGTGACAAACTGTCCCCCTAATCTGAATGAAAATATCTTGGCTTCATTAAGAGTTGAGCTGAGGGTCAGGACACTAGAAAATATTTTTAGGATTTCTAGTATAGTATAAAAGTTCAAAACTTTAGTTGTCCTTGCCAGCTCTTTTATGCCTCAGCTTCCTCATCTACAAAACGAGAACTATACTAATTCAGATTGTCAGCTACTATTCATCCTTGAACTCTGCTCAAGTACCACCTCCCTATAGAGGCCTTCATATTGCTCCTGCTCATATTCTGAGTGAGACACATCCTGCACATCCATGTTTACTGCAGCACACAACAGTTGAGTTATGGAACCAACAGAGGAATGGATGAAAAAGATGTTACATATATACACAATGAAATTTTTCTCAGCCATAGAGGAGAATAAAATTATATCATTTGTAGGAAATGGATTCAACTGGAGATGATCATATTAAGTGAATTAAGCCAGTCCTAGAAAGACTGATGTGTTTTCTCTTATTTGTGGTTCCTGTATTTTTTTAGTCATATAAATTCATGAATGTACATATAAAATAAACATAGATGTAAAATTGTCTGGAGGAATAAATGGGGATAAGAGAGGCCAGAAAAACATGGGTGATATAAGTTTGATGTACAATGTATATCTGTAAAAAATTTTCTATTTTTTATTATTGGGGATTTTAATATATGAATATACAGTAATTTGATCTTGCTCCTGTCCCATTATTCTCTTTTGGTCCCTCTCTCCTGCCCCTCATCCCCTAGGGCCCTTCCTATGCTTTGTTGTCTTGTTCCTTTTGTCCTCCTCCACCCTTCATGGCAAAATTTGAATGGGCTCAGAAACATGCTAATCTTGTGGCTCATGTGGGAAGGACAGTGCCCCAGAGGACACATATGCACCCTGTGGCCTTTACATTGTTTCCACCCCCTCTTCCACAATGTTCCCTGAGCTTTGGCAAGAATGATAGAAATCTCCTTTAGGGTTGAGCTCTCAGTTGTCTCTTATTTGCTTCTTAGATGACTTTTGAGTCTCCTCAGTATCTGCCACCATTTCCATACAGAAGATTTTCTGGCTAGCAGTGAGTATAACACTCACATGTCAAAGACCCCAGAGGGAAGCTTCCCATCAAAAAACCTTCTAATTGTATATGTTTATTCCTTTTGATTAATGCCGTTCTCACTTTTGATTAAAAAACTTCTTTTTACAATGGAGGTTAGAACCAGGGAGACCCACAACTCACCAAAATGATAAAGAGAGAAATCCCAGGGCTTAGCACTGGATGAGTCATCCCATCATACCTTCCAGGGCTCAGGGAACAGTACAGAGGAAGTGGCAGAAAGAATATGAGTGTAAACATTTTTTTATTACTACAAAGAAAGACACCAGGTGCTGCTGTGGAGGCTGAGTGTATATTCTCAAAATGGCCCCATCAATACTTCTGGTCACATTTTCTCTCTAGGTGCTGTACCACTGCTTCCATGAAGAAGTGGAATTTACTACTCAATGCTTTGAGCTTCAGAAAGTCCTTGTGATAGTGTAGTAGTTTGAATGCATAACTCCCGCCCCCCAAAAAACTCAGGTGTTTTATTAAAACTTGGATTTCTAGCCACCTGGCTGGAAGAGGTATCACTGGGGTGGATCCAGGGGCCCAGCCATAAGGTGTGTTTGGAGGTGGATCTGGTTCCAGCCTAAAGGTATGCAGAGCTGTCTGAGCTCTGCCTGGTTCCCTGCTGTTTTGCTGCTGATTTTTTGTTTATTTTTGGTGTGTGCTAGCTGCTGGTGGTTTCCATCTGCTTGGATCTGTGAAAGGGGGCCAGTCTCTTCTGCCACTGATAGAACTTCCTCCCAAATCTGTAAGCTTCAAATAAGTCTCTTCCTTCCCTAAACTGTGCCTGGTTTGAAAGTTCATCCCACCAATATGGAGTAGACTAAACAGCTTGCATGGAAGCTCTGCTATTCCAAGCCCCATGCTCTGTTACAAAGAGTTGTAATGGTGAATGCCTTGGCCACTCCTTAGAGCTCTGTGCCACCATGCTGGACATCCGTACAGTGTGAAGTCACCAACCAGCAGACTCTGAACAAAAACCAAGCAGAGATGCACAGAGATGTCCAGATGGACAGAGATGCCCAAAGGTTTCCAACTGCTCCAGCTGCTCTTCTCCTAACCACATGCATCTTCACAGATACCAGACATGAGTGGACTGGCACAGTAACCCCAACTCTGGCCACCTCTGATGGCAACTTCACAGAGACCCTGAGATAGAGATGCTCCACCAAAGTGTACCAGAATTCTTGACCTACAGAAAAATTCTCCCAAAAATATTTTGTACTATTCCTTTCCTGATCCTTCTTAAAAATTAAAGATCTTAAGCCAGGCGTGGTGGTGCACGCCTTTAATCCCAACACTCAGGAGGCAGAGGTAGGAGGATGGCTGTGAGTTAAGGCCACCCTGAGACTACATAGTTAATTCCAGGTCAGCCTGGGCCAGAGTGAGACCCTACCTGAAAAAAAAAAAAATTTAAAGATCTTTTCCTGTCATTACTGGCATTTAAAAAAAACAGACATTCAAATTCAATAATTATATTTCAAAATCCCTCAACATAAAACTATGGCATCTCGGTAAGTTATTCTAGTGAGGAAGTTTGAATGACTCCTGCCTAGCTGTGTTGCTAACATTATTTCCTAACTACTGTTTTAACATTCAGTTTTTTAAAAATACAGAATGAGAGCTGGAGAGATGGCTCAGCAATTAAGATGCTTGCCTGCAAAGCCTAATGACCCTGGTTTGGTTCCCCAATACCCACATAAAGCCAGATGCACAAAAGGGTGCATGTATCCTGGAGTTCATTTGCAGTGGCTAGAGGCCCTGGCACACCCACTCTCTCTGTCTCTCTTCTCTCTCTCTCTCTCTCTCTCTCTTTCTCCACTTGCAAATAAATAAAAATATGTTTTTAAAACTCAGAATAAAAGTAATGCTGTATTTGATACTCCAACTTCTGGCGTTACCAGAACATAGATTTAAACTCTTTATATGACCTTATTAGTGGAATTGACCTCTGCTCTTTGAAGGTCATTGCTGCTGAGAAGCTAGGAAACAAATTGTAACATCCAAAACATTCATGGAAAACAAAGGAAACATCAGTCTATTCATGGAAGATGAGAATGGAAAACAGAGAGAACTATTCTGTGATATGCTAGCTCTTTTTTTAATCTTTGTGTGTGCAGGGACCATGGGTGTGGACATGCTTGAGTGCAGGTGTGTGTGGAGGTCAGAGGGCAACCATGGTGTCAGTCATCTGAGGCAGGTCTCTTGTTGTTCACCACTGTGTTCACCAGGCTGGCTGCCCTACCAGCTTCCAGGGATGATTATCCAGGCTCCACCTCCAATTTGGCTGTAGTCATTACAGCCATGGAGGTCCTGGGGATCTGAACTCAGGCTATCAGGCTTGCACAGCAAGTGCATTTACCCATTGAGCTATCTCCCCTGCTGCCCAAATGGAAGTTCTACAACACCAGGTGCTGCATGAATAAACAGGTGAATGAATCAGGGGCTTTGTCAGAAAGGTGAACGTAGATGTATCTTGAAACCTGCATAAAACAGCCAGCATACATGTGTCCTCACTCCCTCTACCTTTGGCCATGTGCTGGCACAAAAGCAGCTTATGGGAAGAAAGGTTATATTTTGGCTTACAGACTGAAGAGGAAACTCCATGATGGCAGGGTAAATGTGGCATGAGCAGAGGGTGAACATCACCTCCTGGACAAGATCAGGTAGGCAACAGCAGCAGGAGAGTCTACCAAACACTGGCAAGAGGAAACTGGCTATAACACCCATAAGCCTGTCCTCAACAATACACCTCCTTCAGCAAAGCTCCAATTCTCAAATTGTCATCAGCTGGGGACCTAGCACTCAAAGCACATGAGTTTATGAGGGACACATAATTCAAACCACCACACTGTGACTCACCTTAACTATTATCATTTATCAGCCCATCTTCTTTGACTCACATGTTCCTGTAACAGAAATGAAAAAATGCTCAGAGGTAGCAAAACTCAACTCAGCTCTCTGCCTCTGCATTCACCTCCCAGCAGAATGGATAGCATTCCAGGAAAGCATCCTTTCAGCATTTTGGTTTTCACAGGTTTTATCAGCACACCACCAGCCACTAGCCTTTGGTTCCATATTTAATTGGATGTAAAGTAAAACCACTCTAAACATCTGCCTGGAAATGTAGCATTAAAGTCTTCTGCTACTTATCAAAAACTCAATTTAGGTCTAGACTGATGGATTAGTGGTTAAGGCACTTGCCTGCAAAGCCTAAGGATGCAGGTTCAATAGCCGAGTACCCACATAAGCCAGACGAACAAGGCAGAGCATGCATCTGGAGTTTGTTTGCAGGGCTGTAGACCCTGATGCACCCATTCTCTCTATCTGCCTCTTCCTCACTCTCTCAAATAAATAAAAAAATATTTTTAAAATCTCAATTTAGAGGAAAACAACATTTTAAAAGACACATAAAAATCTATTCTTTTCTTGCTTTCACCAATGTACCCTAACCTAACCAAGCAAAGCCAGCAGAAAATTATCAGCTAAGGCTAAATTTGAACCTTTTATCCATTTTTCTCTGACTGAAAGGCTTTTACTGACATGGACTATGGGGTTACACCATCAGTCTACATGGAAAGATATGATAAAAGACAACCAGAGGAAAGCCCGGGTGTCTATGTCAAGGCCAGAGATACGTTTACTTTACACAGAGTGCTCATTCAAAAGACTGTTTATTCCCTTTACTGGGTTCTCATTTCCCTGGGATCCTCCTGTGTGATCTTCTGGGATTTACTGTGGGTTCATACTTTCTTACTTTTACTTTACACAGTATACTCATTCAAAAGACTGTAAGAGCCACAGAATGGGTAGAAATGCCCCGAGGCACAGCCCCCACCAGAGACTGACAGAGACCCCACAGTGAACACCAAGGGTCCTCAGGGAAATGGAGACAGAAGCAAAGGGATACAAAACTATTGATGTTGTTCCTAAGAGTGCTACTTCCATGGCGAGCCTTACAATACGTGCCAGAGGACACTCAACACATACCAAAGCAGAAATCTAGGGCTCCTAAGAGCTCATCACTGAAGTTGACTTAAACTCACCTGCTACAGCTCAAGGAATTTTGTGGAAGAGGAGGTAGGAAGATTGGAAGAGCCAGATTGGGACAGTATACCCAGAGGCTTTGCCCTCCCCTCAGTTTCTTACTGCTGCTCTCACAATGAATAACCCACAACCCCATGGAGAATAACAGCAACCCCACTGAGGAGGGCCCTCAGAAGAATGCGGCCAGAGACGAGGGAAAAGATGGTACCAACACATGATGAATCCATACACAATATGTTCTTAATGAAAAAAAAACAAAAAGGTTGCTCCTTCATAGGATCAGAATAGTGTATCTCCTTAGGATGAGTTGGTTTTTAATTTCATAAACTCTGAATAATACAACTGTGGTAGTTTGAATATATGGGCCCCAATATATTCAGTGTTTTATTAGTTTATAGTTTGCATCTGCAGCCACATTGCTGGAGGCAATGTCATTGGGTAGATCTTAAGGTGTGGTGGTGGTTTAGGATTCCATTGTAAAGATATGCAAAGTGTACCCAGTAGGAGTTCTTGAAGTGTACTGTGCTGTGTGGCTGGTGGTTTGTTTTTGTTTTTTGTTTTTTGTTTTTTGTTTTCTCTCTCTCTCTCTCTCTGCTTGGCTCTGTGAAAGCAGGCCAGCTTCTTCTGCCATTATGGAACTTCCTCTGGATCTGTAAGCTTCAATAAATAATATCCCTTCCTCCATAACTGTGCCTGGTCTGGAAGTTCATCTCAGCGAACTTGAAGCTGTCTGCTACAACAACCAACCAAATGCCCAATTTCACTGAATTTGTTGACTACTCACAGAACATTCAGAGGCAGGTCTTTTATAAAAGTTACTGATCATAGAATGGTTTATATTTTTAAAAAATCTTTTTTAGAGAGAGAGTGAGAGAAAGACAGACAGAGTCAGGGACAGAATTGGCACACCCAGCCCTCAACCACTGAAATTAAACTCCAGACACTTGTGCCACCTAATGGATATGTGCGACCTTGGACTTCCCTCACCTTTGTGCATCTGGCTTAGGTGGGATCTGGAGAGTTGAACATGGGTCCTTAGTCTTCACAGGGAAGTGCCTTAACTGCTAGGCCATCTCTCTAGCCTGTGGTTTGTATTTTTAATGTTTATTTTTGTATTTAAAAGAAAGGAAGAGAATATGGGAGCACCAGGGCTTTTGCCACTGCAAATAAACTCCAGACACATATGCCATTTTGTGCATCTGGCTTTACATGAGTGCTTCGTTTGCAAACAAACTCTTTTACCCAATGAACCATTAGCCATCTCCCCAGCTCTATGACTTTCATTTTTGTTTGAACTTCTTTCTATTTCTTCTCCAGTAATTTTTCTTCTTATTTCTCACTTACTTTGTGATCTGATGTTTTAAATTTTTTTTTTCAAGGTAGGGATTCACTCTGGCCCAGGCTACCTGGAATTAACTTTCTAGTCTCAGGGTGGCCTCGAACTCAAGGCGATCCTCCCACCTCTGCTTCCCAAGTGGTGGGATTAAAGGCTTGGGCCACCACGCCTGGCAGATGTTTTGAAATTTTGACTGCATCACTAGAAGAAGCTTTAAAGCAATTCTTTCTTATTTATTTAACAGATTATACTCTTTTATTCCCTTTACCCTGTTCCCATTTCCCTGGGACCCTCCTCTGTAGGGCTGTGGGATTTACTGTGGGTTCATAAAGGCCTCAGTCAGTCCCAATGGGATAGTGCCTCAGGGTATTCCCATCCACTCTATGGCTCTTACAATCTTTCTGCTTCTTCTTCCACAATGTCCCCTGAGCCATGCAGGCCTGTTGGCAATCTGATTTAGTGTTGAGTTCTCTTTAGCTTCTGTGTTTCTGCTTTGATAAGCTGTCCTTAATCACCATGTCTGACACCATCACCCTGGAATTGGTGGTCAGGTAATCAGTAAGAGCAGTGCTCTTTCTTGAGAGTTTCTTTTTTTTTCTTTTCTTTTCTTTTCTTTTTTAGCATTTTCAAATACATTTTTTGTAAAAAGCATTTCTTGATATGATAGAAACACAATTTCACTCATTTGTTTGGGCAAATTAACATAAAAGCCAATCTTAACCAAATTGTTAGAGGCATTTTAAAGACAGCCCTTGTTCCCCAAACCTGAGTAACAGTAACAAGATCTTCTAAGGATTTTCTGCAAAAGTGGCAACTAACAAATGCTCTAAGCCACAGCAGCAAAAAGATCTGTGGGTAAGGCTGTGCGTAAGAGCCATTCAGAGGGACAATAAATAGCAGGGAGGGGTGAGGTAACTGATCATTGTCCCAGAAATGGAAGGATAGGAACCAAAGGCAGGAATGATGTGTTTAATCATCCTAGCACAATAATGAATAAAGTCTTGGCTAGGGAGGTTGCTCAGTGATTAAAGGTTACAAAGCCTGTCAGCCCAAGGTTCAACTCCCCAGTACCCACGGAAAGTCAGATGCACAAAGTGGCATATGCATCTTGAGATTATTTGAAGCAGCAGGAGGTTTTGGGCATGCCTACATTCCTCTCCTTCTCAAAATAAATAAATAAATAATTTTAAATAAAAAATAAATAAATAAAAAATAAATAAAGTGTGAACAACTGCTTCTGGGGGTATAGCTCAGCAGATAGTTTGCATAACGTGGAAAGTTATGGGTTCAATTCCCAGCCCTGGGGAATAGAAGGGGAGGGAGAAGGAAAGGAGGGAAGGAGTAAGAAAGTAAGTACTATAGTCAGACCTGCACAAGACTAACTGCATAACACTACCCAGGCTAAGCCATCACTGTGCAAAATCAGTTCGTGTGATTTTCATCTGCATCAATAGTGAAGCTTCATTAGTAGGAATGAAGAAAGCTTAGAGATGAATACCAGAGAGCAGATATTGTGTCAGTTGCTGTAAAAAGCAAGGATAGCCTATAGATTGTTCTAAAGGCTAAGACTTAAAATTCTCCAGGCTGAGTATCAGAGGTGGGGCTGAAATCTGATCAGTGTAATTCAGTCCTTGTATTATATCTTACTAAAATAGCATTGCTAGTTCTAAAAAAAAAAAAAAAAAAAAACTTTTTAAAAATCTTCACAAATGAAGTCTGATGGCACCTTCCATCCTGGCCTCATTTTGAATCAAAATATGCATCTCCCTTCCTCACAAAGTGATCCGTGGACTTACGAATAAAAGCCCAAAGTCAGGCATTTTTGAAATGAGTTATCTAAACTCTGAAAGCAAACAAGATCATTTCCTTTCACATTTCTTCACTGGCAGCAATTATCTGACTGAATCTTAATGGCTCTGATCAAGAAGGAGCATCTATTTGCCCTGGACCAAGACTGTAACAATTCATGTGAGTGTTTGCATCCTGCCTGGAGCCTATCTCTGAAGATTTCTTGCCCATTTCCTCAAGCAAATCTCATTGTCAGAGGTGCTGATCCCGCCTCACAAACCACTCTGGTTTTAGTGGTTAATGGTCATGGTGTAAGTAAAGGAGGGAACATCTCCTTTTGACTCAATGATTTAATAATTATTAATGAGACATTATGCCTCTGTACATTTCTGACAGATGATTAAGTGCACCATAAATGTTTAACATCGCTCTCTGTGGTCTGTGATGCCTAACGCCTCCCTGTTTCACACAATCAGGAAAGACAAATTAGATCACGGTGATATGGCAGCGTTATTGATTTTTTTATAATATTTACAAACTGCAGGTAAAATGTAATATGAGGAAAATGTCTGATGGTTGCAAGTCCATTTACTGGAGAGTTTTTCCTCTCTGCCCATTTGGAAGCAATTTATCTTACAGGCAGTAGTACTGGAAAATCCCTGAGTCAACTCAGTTTCTGACTTGTATTTCCTTCCACCAGGCTCCAGGTGGAAAGGGGAGTGCCCTTTGTTACCTTACAATTACCTTTAAAATCTTTAAATACAGATTTCTAGGCCTCCCCATAGCTCAGTTAAGCCAGAATCTCTTGAGGCGGTTGTCAGCATTAGGATACAAAATGCTTCTAAAATGCAGGCAAGGTTTGTACCAGCCACTGTAACCAATTTAAAACATGGCCCCAAAATTACTTAGCATGCCCCCCATCAGGTACTAGGGTGCTGTTCTTTCATCTGAGAAGCTGGACTCTGAACAATGAAAGGGGCCACTGGTCACTGGCCTAACTCCATCTTGTCCCTGTCCAGCTCTGTATTGGCCTCTTTCACCTTTCCTCTTTTATTTTAACTCGTGTATGATTATGTGTGCATGAGTGCTTGTGAATGGGTACCTGTTTCTGAAAGCCAGAAGACAACCTTGAATGTTATTCTTCACTGGACACCTTTTTTTTTTCTTGAGAGAGGGTCTCTCATTGGCCTGGAATTGGCCAAGCAGGCTAGACTTGCTAGCCAGTGGGCTCCAGGATCTGCCTGTCTCTGCCTCCCCAGTGCTGGGATTACAAACACACACCATCATGGCCCTTTGTTCTGCACAGGTTTTGAGGATTTATCTCAGGTCCTCATGGTCACAAGGCAAGTTCTTTACCAAGCTTTCTCCTCTAGTCTCATATTGCCTCTTGGAGTCAGTCACTCCTGCAGTCACCTTGAATTCTGGGAACAAGCAAACTGATCTCATTAAGCATCTTTGAAACAAGGGACTAAAACCATCCCCCTCGGAATGGAGAGCCTCACAAGACAGAGCACCCACAAAATGAGGGCAATTAGCTAGCTATGTGGCTGAATCCTGGAGCAAGAGTAATCATCTCATGGGATCCAGACGGTTCCCCTCAAGAGATCATAGCAAGCAACATAGTGCTGAGAAGAAGGGACAGAGGTGTCCAGCACTGAAACATCTCTGTCACATCCTCCAAGGGTCAGGGTACATTGCGGAAGAGGGGGCAGAAAGAAAGAGCCAAAGGAAGGGTATGACTCCTTACAATGGAACCGTCCAGACACAAACTGGCCTCTATCTCCATGACCTCATAGTGCCTAGCAATACCTTCACAAGACCCTCATAATAGGAGAAAAAGATGATGACATCAATTTAAAAGAGAGACTAATGGAGAGAGGGAGGGAATATGATGAGAGTGGAGTTCTAAAGGGGAATGGGGAGGGGAGGGAAATATCATGTTTATTGTCTGTAAGTATAAAAGTTGTCAAAAAAAAAAAAAAAAAAAAGAAGTCCTATATCATTAAAAAAGAGAGAGAGATCACAGTGATAACAGTTTCTCTGGACCATCTTGCAGAATCAAAGCTGAGGTAAGGATCCCCCAGACCATAGCTTGACTTGACCAAGACGGCTTCATATGCACACCTCTTGCCCTCCTACCCCAACTGTTTCTGAACTTAAACCTAAAGTTCATGTTAGATAAACTTGAAGTAACTGGATCTCTCCCCAATATGCATTGGTTGAATCTCTCTGCTTTTCACCATTATTCCTCTTTTTAATTGGTGTATTGGGATGGTCTTTGGGACTTCAGAACCTAAATCTCTGCTGGCCATTCAACCTACAGGTTAAGGCAAAGCTGATGCAGTGACCATTTCCAAGTATGGACCTTACCCACCAGCAGCTTCTACCTCCCTGTTGAGTCTTGAGTTCTCCCTCTTGATGCCGAAGTATGATGCTTTGAGGAAGCCCAAGATGCCTGTCATTCATGGAGGGGACCTGAGGTCTGAAGTCCAGTCCCACCCATGTGAATGCATCTCTTAAGAAATGGATCCCACAGGACTGGAAAGATGGCTTAGCAGTTAAGGCACATGCCTGTGAACCCTAAGGATCTAGGTTCGATTCTCCAGGTCCCACATAAGCCAGATGCACATAGTGGCACATGCGTCTGGAGTTCGTTTATCGTGATTAGTAGCCCTGGCACACCCATTCTCAGTCTCTCTCTCTCTCTCTCTCTCTCTCTCTCTCTCTCTCTCTCTCTCCCTCTGCCCCCCCCCGACTGTAATGAATAAATTAAATATATATTTTAAATTTTTTAAATAATAAAAAAAAAAGATACGGATCCCACAGCTGCCAGTAACGTTGATCTGGCTGATGTCAGGTAACAAAGATGTTCTGTTCCCCCTGAGCTCCACTCAGACTTCAGAGTCATGGGAAAAACAAAAAAATCATTATTTTAAACCAAGAAATTAGGTGGTAGCTTGATAGACCATAAATAGCTAGAACCTGGCTGGTGTGTTGTGGGAAGAGACATTTTTTACAGCTGAATTACAGGGACTGGGGAGGTTGCTGGCTTGCTCACTCAGCGGGTAAAAGCACATTCTACATGAGCAAGAGGGCCTGCCAGAGCATCAGTCCAATCCCCGGCACACTCATAAAAAGCCAGGTCTGGCCATGCATACCTGTAACCCCAGTCGCGTGGGAGGTGGACACAAGAGAATGGCTGGGACTTGCTGGTCAGCCATTCTGACCAACAAAACAAAAGCTCCAGGTTCAGCGAGAGACTCAGAAACAATGTGGAAGAGCAATAGGAGAGAACACTCAATTTCCTCTCTGACCTCTACAAGCATCCACAGAGGGTATGCACACTGGCATGCACACATGTAATACCCCACTACACATACTACACCCATGTGCAAAAAATGAAAACAATGAAAAAATGCTGAAAACAAGCATTTCTTATTGAGGCTCAGTGCTTCAAAAACTAACCTCCTCACTTCTCTTTATGTTTTTTTTTTAATTTGGTGTTGTTTTACTCAACCTAGTATTTTCAAAATGTGTCAGCATACAATCAATATTAAAATTGAGATATCTACTTATTTTGCATGGGATCCTCAGAACCCATGTGGGTATACACATTCATATGTATGTGGGTGCCAATGTATGTGCAGGTGTGCGCGCACATGTGTGATGGCCAGATGTCAGGTATCTTCCTCAATTGCTCTGCAATTTACTTTTTTTTTCATTAGCATACAGAGATTTTAGGTATCATTCATTCTGGTATCTTCAAAAACAATTTGTTTTAGTTGATTGTCATCCCCCATTCCTTTCCCCAATGCCCTTTGCTGTTCACATGTCACATGTCCTTTTTCGCCCTGCCCTCGTCTGTCTTCTTATTCATGACACTCATCTCTTGATGCTTGCCCCTAGTTACATTTCAACTTTCTTTTGGGCTAACACAATGAGGCTGTTCTCCTTAACCTAGGAGAGCTCCTCCATAAAGCCTCCCCATTTCTGTCAACTTCTGCCTTTTTTTTTTTCATGACCTTACACCTTATTTATAAAATTAATGGATTCCATTGTCACATGAAATTATAAACTCTAACTACTGAGTACCATGTACGTTTGGAAGATGGTTTTGTAGGAAGTTAATCCCAGCCTTTGAAGAGCCAAATTCTGGAGAAGCTTGTAAAGGCTTAGATAAGTTTGATTTGGAAAAGGAAATCAGGTTGAATGAATAAGAAATGCGTTATTGTGTGAAGAAATTCCAGTGTGAGAGTAAAGGGAGGAGGGCTGGTTCCATGGGAAGAACCAGAAGACAGCAATAGACCTTCGGTTATAGGAGTATGGTTGGGCCTTTGTAACAAAGTTTCTGGGTAAACAGTTCTTGAGGCAAATAGGGAAGGAAAGAAAGAGAAACAGACAGAGAAGAAGGGAAGAATAATCAAAGTTGGATGAGAGAGGAAAGGTGTGATAGCTTTCTCTTCTTATAAAGACAAAAGACCTACTGGGTTAGACCCTCACCCTACGGCCTCTTTTTACTCTAATTACAGTCAAGCCACATATCTGTGACTTCCATATTGTGGACTTAACCAACCAAGATTTTAAAAACATTCAGAAAAACAGATGGGAACGTAGCTCAGTTGGTACAGTGCTTGCCTAGCAAGCACAAAGCCCTGTATTCAATCTCCAGCACCACATAGACCAAGCAAGGTGGTGCACACCTGTATTCCCAGCACTCAGGAATTGAAGGTAGGGGGATCAGAAGGTCAAGATTATCCTCAGCAAGTCAGAAGCCAGCCTGGGATACATAAGACCATGTCTCAAAAAGAATTTTTTTTTCAGGAAGAAAACTGCACCTGTCCTGAACATGTATAGATTTTTTTCTTTGTTATTGTTTCCCAACTCATATAGTTTAATAAGCATTTGCAAAGCCTTTACATTGTATTAAATATTATAAGTAGGCTAGAGGTGATTTGTGATGTCTTTGGTATATAGTGTATGGGAGAATGTGTGTAGGTTACATGCAAATACTATGCTACTTTACACAAAGGATTTAAGCATCCATGCATGTTGGTACTCATGGTCAGGAAGTATTGTACTTCCTTAATGGCCCCAGTGACACACACAGTAGTAGCCATGGAGATGAGGGATTCAACAAAGGAATTATGAATGGACAAAGTTCAGTACACAAGAGGAGAAAGCCTTGGACCCGGCAGAGGCATTCTAGATGGGAATATATATCTCTCCTGCATATGCCAAGCTGGGTACTGGGTGACTATTCTGCCACTATTTTACTGAAGCCAATAATGATGACAACTGGTCAGATACCTAGCCTTCACATCCCATGTGTGTTTGTGTGGAGGGGTGCATTCATGTGTGTTATGCAGAAGTGTGTGTTCCATGGTGCATGTGTAGAGGTCAGAGGGCAATTTCTGGTGTCTGGAGTCCTTGCCTCCTACCTTGTCTGAGGCAGGGCCTTTCCTTGTTATCTGCTGTGTATGCCAGGCCAGCCACCCTATGACCTTCAGGGAAGCACTGGTCTCTACCTCCTGTCTTGGTACAGGCATGCTGGAATTCCAGACAGCCATTATATGGGTTCTGGAGATCTGAACTCATATAGTCATGCTTACACAGCAAACGCTTTATCTACTGAACATCTCCCCAGCCCTGAGACTTCCCATGATTACATTTGCTCCTCACAGCAACTCTGTAAGACAGGCTGAATTGCCCCCCATGCTGAGGTTGAGGAAGCTACGATCAGAATTGTTCAGAGGCCTAAGATCACACAGCGGAGAGTTATCAGAACAGGGACACAGAGCCAGGCCTGCAGGCTTCACAGGGCTTGTGCTTACGCAGACGGCCAATTCTTTCCCTTTTGTCTGAGACAAAATGTCAGCATGTAGCTCAAAATGCCTCAAACTCTCAATCCTCTTGCCTTAGCCTCTAGAGTGCTGGTATTCACCACCTTGCTGAACTTCGTGGGTATATTGTGATGTGTGTGTGTACATGTTCATGTGTGGATGGGAATGTGTATGATGCATGTGTGTATTTGTTCATGGGTGTATATGTGTGTGCATGTTCATGTGTGGTACATATGTGTGCAATTATGTGTACCTCTTTATATGTGTACATGTATGTGTGATGTGGGTGTACATGTTCATGGATGTGTACGTGTATGTGGAGGCCAGAGATTTTTCTATATTTCTCAACTTATTTTTGAGACAGGGTCTCTTATGAACCTGTAGTTCATTTTGCTAGACTGGGTGACCAGCAAACCCCAAGGGTTAGTCTGCCTCCACCCTCCTGGCACTGGGATTGCAGACACACATCACCGTGTCCAGCTTTTACATGGGTGCCAGAGATCTGAACTCATGCTTGCATGGGAAGCACTTTACCAAATGAGCTATCTGCACATGCACACACGCACACGCGCATGCACACACACACACAAGCACACATGAGTTTTTAAAATCTTTTATTTATTCCTCCCTTTAAAAAAAATTTAGCACTGGTTAGGGTAGGCAGCTCAGCAAGCATTAGCAGAAGGCAGGAGGGTATCATATAGCTTCACCCCTTTTCTAGCTAGATACATCCTGAGTAGCTGTGTAGGAAGTAGATGTGAGGTGATCAAGGTATCTTGGTAGCTATGACTCCTAATTATTAAAATGTCCCTGTGGGGTTAGATATCCTTGAGATTACAATGGGATTCTTCCCTTTATATCAGAAATCAGGCACCAGGGCACTTTCCCAGTAGCCATACATGCATCCCAATGGACAACCTGATAAGCAGAAAAAGTACAACCTCGGGGTGGGGGCAGGTAGAGAGATGGTTCAGTGATTAAGGCTCTTCCTTGCAAAGCCTAACAAACAGCCTGGGTTCAATTCCCCAGTACCCACTTAAGGACAAATGCACAGAGTAACACATTATCTGGAGCATGTTTGCAGCGACTGGAGGCCCTGGTGCACCCATTCTATCTTCCTATCTCTCTCTTCCTGTAAATAAATAATTTGGAAAAAAATAAAGTAAAAGAAAAACTTCAGGGATATTTTGGACCCCAGGCACATGTAGTAGAGTAGGACAGGATCACATGACAATAGGACCCAAAGGGAAGACTTCAACAATGACATCACAAGAAGGAGAGAACATAAGAATCTTCTAAAAGTCCACAACACAGAATCCAACGGACTGTCACTACCTCCCTTCCATCAGCTGGTGCCAATCTCTAGAGAAGTGTGTACTATCACTTTGCCAGGCTCTACGAAGTAAACTTCTGTCAACTGTGTCCCTTGGGCTAACCTGTTCCCTCCAGAGGCAAGAAGTGCGAAATCCAGCTGATCAACATACCCTCCCATGGCTCAGGACCTTAGGGTGGAAAGCCAAGTTGAACTCTTGTCAAAGAATCATTGACACTTTATTATTCCCACATTCGTTAAAAGCATTAAGGAAGAGCTAGGCATGGTGGCACACACCTTTAATCCCAGCACTTGGGAGGCAGAGGTAGGAGGATCACTGTGAGTTCAAGGCCACCCTGAGAATACAGAGTGAATTCCAAGTCAACCTGAGTTAAAGTGAGACCCTACCTCGAAAAACCAAAAAATAAATAAATAAATAAAAGTATTAAGGAAGATTTTATTAAAATGACCCCTATACAATGACATTTGCAGAAGGGGGAGAGTTTGCTCAATTGTGAACTTAAGGACAAGTGAGGAATTGTAACCAGGGAATAGGTGGATACCATTGAACAGGTAATTGCTAAGAGGAAGTGATGCAGGGTTGTAGTCCTGGAAAGCATTAAGTCTCCATAAAGATGCAAGAGACCACCCAGACCTGTGAACCCCAACTTCAGATCATGTTCCAAGTTATCAAAGCTTTAATCAAAGAGTTGAAAACACAGACTTGGACAAGGGTAAATGATGAACTGCATGATTTATTTTATGGAGTTAGGCTCAAGAAAGAAGGCTAGCAGGAAAGCCCACGCCAAAGGAAATCCAGACTGCGAAGGGGAGATTGCAAAGATTCTCCTCACATAGGGACTAGGAGAGCAGAAAGAGAGGGGTCAGGGGTCCAAGAGAGGGTCAGAGGAGCCAAGAGGTTCAAGTCAAGAGGCTTACACTCATTTATATGAACCAGACATCCAATTAGAATGAACCTCATCATCAGACCCAGGTGTGTAAGGGAGGGACCTGATTGCTTGCTGGGTTCAATAGGCTAAGGAAGGGCCAGGTATGCTAAGACAAGGAGAATGTGAGAAAGAAGTGGGAGGCTGAAACTGAAGTTGGTGCACGTGTCTTGGATGAGAATGGATCATGGAACATGGGTTCTAGTCTTGACAGAGCAGGCAAAGTGGCATCCATGTTTCTGTGGGCTGGACTCTAGCCAACTTCCTACCAGATAACAAAAGCTGTCCTGCTCCTGATTTGTATCAGAAGCACGAGGGCTCGGAGGGATGATCTAGCAGCAGGCAGGCCAGGATCATAAAGTACCCAGGCTAGAAGAAGAATTGATTAGTTGCAAAGTTGGGTAGAGAGTTTGGCTAAATCTCAACACATTTTTTTTCTTTTTTTTTTTTTTTTTTTTTTTTTCTAAAACTGGATGAAGTGTTCCAAGGGTAGAGCCCATGGTTGTGAAGAGGACTGAAAAGGGTCTGATTCAATTTTTGTCAAGGAGAAAATTCATACAGGAAACTAACTGTTCCCAACAGCATGAACAAACAGGGGATCTTGCAGACTATGAAATCAACCAACTGGACAAGAAGTACACACTTGTGCAATAGTGCCACACAGCCTCTGAGGTTAACTAACTGTTCTCTGATTGGACGTGAGGCCCACTCAGTGGCAGAGAACTCATCTGGTACTGGAAATGAACTCAGAATCCCATGGTCAGGAAACTCACAGACTTCAGAGAGAAGCCTCCACTGCTTTCTGGAGAAAAAAAAAGTGGGTTTACACCCCAAAAAGCCTCTCAAATAATGGAGCATACCTCCTTTAACCCAGCCTGCTGTCACTGTTGGTTTTAGAATTTGTTTTATTTTACAGAAGGCAGGGAAAATGGAGGAGAACCAAGATCCACCAATAAGACAAGAAGATAGCTGAGTTCCAACCATGAGACGTGTCACCTCTACCACAAGTGCCAGGACCCAGGAGAAATTGCAGGGGAAGCAGTGACATGAACATGGCTCTCACGTCAACCTGACAATCAGCTCCAAGGTGATGGTGATAGGCATAGTGATCAATCAAAACCCATCAAAGCAGAAATTCATAGGTTACAGACAGCTCAACACTAAATCAGACTGCCAATTGGCCTGCCATGGCTTAGGAAACACTGAGGAAGAGAAGGCAGAAATATTGTAAGAGCCACAGAGTGGTTAGGAATAACCTGAGGCAGGCCCCCATTATCCCACAGGGACTGACTGAGGCTTTCATGAGCCCACAGTGAATACCATAACCCCACTGGGGAGGCCCCTAGGGTAATGGGAGTAGAGGCAAGGGGATAAAAGAGTGTAACTGTTACATGTAAAATAATTTTTATTAGTTATGGACATATTCAGTACGTAAACAGCACGTGTTGGTCCCATCTTTACCCTCATCCCTGCCCCCTCTCCAAAGGGGGCCTTCTCGTTGGGGATGCCAGTCATCCCCATGAGGACTATGGGTCATGCATTGTGGGGGTAGCCATCAGTTATGGGGAAGAGGCAATATCTCTGTGCATAATGTCCCAACTTGTGGCTCTAACAATCTTTCTGCCCCCTCTTCAGCAAAATTCCTTGAGCCATGTTGGGTTTGTTTTAAGTCTGCTTCAGTGATGGGCTCTTAGCAGCCTCTGCATCTCTGGTTTGGTAGTGCTAAAAGGTGCTACATGAGCTACTGGAGAAAAGTGGCCAACATCTGTCCAAGCAATTCATGGTCTAAGCAACTCAGAAACAAACAACCTGACGTGATGCTCACAAAAGTGCAATAGTGGCACAGAGCCATGGTTGGTAACCAACTGCTCTTGGATTGGCTAAAAGATCTGCTCAGTGGAAAGGAATCCATATCTGGAACTGGGAAACAAGTCAAAATCATATCCAGATAATGAGTTTGTTCTCCAATATCAAGTTCCCACTAATCTTGGGCTACAAGAGGGCCTACACCCTTTAAATTCTCTTTAAATTAATAATGGTTATCCCACTTAACCTGTGCTGACTTCACTCTCTGTTGGAGAATCTGCTTCTCTTTTTCAGACAGAAGCAGGACCTGAGGAGAGAAACGACCCATTGCACTTCACCAGCGCCCCAACTGAAACCATAGAGTAAATGGGGAAATAAGCAAGAGTGCTGCTTTCTTGGTGAACCTGGTATCAGCACAAGAGTGAAGGAGATAGACACTGAGGGCACTCAACACCTACAAAAATATTTTTTTAAAAAAAGGAACTAACAGTTCAACAAAGGGCGAGCTGGCTGCTGAGAAGCAGTTTCAGCTCAGTAGGACATGCTGGGAGTGGCTCTGCTGTTGTGGACGTCGAGCCAGGGAGGCTGCAAATCAGAGGTGATACAGGGTGAATGGAAATGATCTCACTACCGGCTGGGGTCTGCTTCACCTTGGCACTTAATACCCATACATCCTGGCCCACCCCTATGTGAACAGGTTCTCCCTTTGGACCTCCAGCAGGGGCTTCCTCAAAGCAAACCAAGCAGGGATTGCTCCATGAGACTCTTTTTGTTTTTCTTTCCATCTGTTTTCTTGATGCCACTAATCACACTCCTGATTGTGTTCGGCCAACCCTGAAACATTACTGGACCAGCCTTGCTTCTTGCTTCAGTGTTTTCTTGGCCTTTTTGAAGCTGAATTCCTTTGAAGTAAAAAAAAAAAAAAAAAAAAAAAAAAAAAAAAATCTATGTCTAATTGATTGGGAAACTTCTTTAAGAACTCCAGTAGAATTGATGCCCAGCATCTCTCTGTTTCCCGGGATACTGATGACTCTGCTAAATTATAGGCAAATGGCCCAAAGGCTACGAAAATTTCTCCCCAAACAGACACATACCATGCTTGCTGGGGTGACTTAAGCATAGCCCTGTGTTTAAACAGAATTTAGAAGATTTTCAAACACACTGTTTTATTCACCAGTGTTGTGTAACAGTTTCCTGTGAGGTGAAACATTCCATCCTGCAGGGAGGCTAGTTAAGACACAGGTAATAAATAACTCACAAGTCTCAGAAACTTACAAGATTCACCAGGCCCCTCCCCAAGGTTATGTAACTTTATATAAGCCATAACTGGTGAAGAGAAGAGACTCTAACTGCCACACTGCCTCCATGTTGTGCAAAGAGCTCCAGGCATACAATGCTCATGAGGCATCACTCATGCTGGGGTGGGCGTAGCTGCCTGCAAGTCATCCGTGCTCCTGTAAGGAATCTCAGTAACTCACTGGTAAGAACAGTACTGTAGGCTCCACCAGTGCCCTGACTAGACCTTTGTTCACATCTCAGCAGGAAAAGCTAAAACAATACACAAGAACAAAAGAAAAAGCAGGTCCATAGTGACGTGATAGAAATGTGACACCAGCTATTTGTGCAGGGAGCTCTGGCATTCCTGTTTTCCGTGTCTTGCCATGCCTATTTCCTCCCTTGAAAATTCTGCACACTCAGTTTTCCAATGTGATCCACTGCTGAGCCCTCTTCACCACCTACCACCTGCCTCTCAACTGCCAGGCAGCAAGGACACAAAACCTGCCTTTTTAATTAGCTTTAATATCTGCTTTCTGTCCTATGCTTTCCAAAACATAGCACTGTTGGAAACATTTCAATGTGCCATATAAAAATGAGAACAGGGCTGGAGGGGTGGCTTAGTGGTTAAGGCACTCACCTACAAAGCCAAAGGACTCTGATTCGATTCCCCAGGACCCGCATAAGCCAGATGCACAAGGTGGTACATGCTTCTGGAGTTCATTTGCAGCAGGCCCTAGTGTGTGCTCTCTCTCTCTCTCTCTCTCTCTCCCTCTCTCAAAAAAGCAAAATAATTTTTTTTAATTTCAAAGTGAGAATACTGGGCTGGAGAGGTGGAAATGGGAGGAAGATCCTTAGGGATTTCTTGCTAGCTAGTCTAGCTAAATTCGTGGCTTCCAGCTCACTGAGAAATCCTGTCTCAAAAAAAGAAAAGTAAGATGGAGAGTGACTAAGGAAGACACTAAACATTGACCAGCATACAAACACGCACACACACAAACACACACAAACACACACACCCCACATGCACACACATTGTTACAAGTTTTGGGGGATTTTTAAAAATTATTTAGTTATTTATTTATTTATTTATTTATTTATTTATTTATTTGGGGGGGAGAGAAAGAGAAGGAAAGACAAAGAGGCAGATATAGAACAGGTGTGCCAGAGCCCCTGGCCACTGCAAATGAACTCCAGACACATGTGCCACCTCATGCATCAGGCTTTACGTGGGAACTGGGGAATTGAACCTCGGTCCTTTGGCTTTGCCAGCAATGTGCCTTAACCAATAAGCCATCTCTCCAGCCCTGTTACCAGTTTTGACAGCAAGAGCCTTTCTTGGTTCTAAATAGGCTTAGTTTAGGGGCCAGAGTACCAGACACTCAATAATGACTAAAACTCCCCTATCTGTTAGATCAGAACCAGGACTGAGACCAACTGAGGCAACATTGAAACAACAGAAAGAGAAGAAGACCTTTACGCATTTAGAGTAAGGGACCAAGAAGAACACCCCCCCCCATAACGGGAGCCTACTGTGTCCAGATTTATCTGGATTGGGCTTTTAAAGGAACAGAGGTGGAAAGAAGCAAATGGGGGAAAGTGCGGAAGTTGGGGGAGATAAAAATGGAAATAGGGTCATCTTCTTTGTTGACTTGTTTTTCATTAGGGCCTCATGTGTTTAAGCTATGGATCTGTTTTTGTGGTCTTTGGGCAATGGTTTCTTGCAACAGATGCCCTCGTAGGTCAGCATGTCCTGTTGTTTTGAGTGAGTTATTAACCCTTCACAATCCAATCTGGGTATGGTGGCGCACGCCTTTTATCCCAGCACCCGGGAGGCAGAGGTGGGAGGATCGCTGTGAGACTACATAATGAATTCCAGTTCAGTCTGGACTAAAATGACCCTATACAATGACATTTGCAGAAGGGGAGAGTTTGCTCAATTGTGAACTTAAGGACAAGTGAGGAATTGTAACCAAAGAATGACAGGTGGATACCATTGAACAGGTAATTGCTAAGAGGAAGTGATGCAGGGTTGAAGTCCTGGAAAGCATTAAGTCTCCATAAAGATGCAAGAGACCACCCAGACCTGTGAACCCCAACTTCAGATCATGTTCCAAGTTATCAAAGCTTTAATCAAAGAGTTGAAAACACAGACTTGGACAAGGGTAAATGATGAACTGCATGATTTATTTTATGGAGTTAGGCTCAAGAAAGAAGGCTAGCAGGAAAGCCCACGCCAAAGGAAATCCAGACTGCATGAAGGGAGATTGCAAAGATTCTCCTCACATAGGGACTAGGAGAGCAGAAAGAGAGGGGTCAGGGGTCCAAGAGAGGGTCAGAGGAGCCAAGAGGTTCAAGTCAAGAGGCTTACACTCATTTATATGAACCAGACATCCAATTAGAATGAACCTCATCATCAGACCCAGGTGTAAACAAAAGGGAGGGACCTGATTGCTTGCTGGGTTCAGAAATAGGCTAAGGAAGGGCCAGGTATGCTAAGACAAGGAGAATGTGAGAAAGAAGTGGGAGGCTGAAACTGAGTTGGTGCACGTGTCTTGGATGAGAATGGATCGTGGAACATGGGTTCTAGTCTTGACAGAGCAGGCAAAGTGGCATCCATGTTTCTGTGGGCTGGACTCTAGCCAACTTCCTACCAGATAACAAAAGCTGTCCTGCTCCTGATTTGTTCAGAATGGGGAGGGCTCGGAGGGATGATCTAGCAGCAGGCAGGCCAGGATCATAAAGTACCCAGGCTAGAAGAAGAATTGATTAGTTGCAAAGTTGGGTAGAGAGTTTGGCTAAATCTCAAACACATTTTTTGACTTTGTTTTTTTTCTTTTTTTTTTTTTTTTCTAAAACTGGATGAAGTGTTCCAAGGGTAGAGCCCATGGTTGTAACAAAGAGGACTGAAAAGGGTCTGATTCAATTTTTGTCAAGGAGAAAATTTTACAGGAAACTAACTGTTCCCAACAGCATGAACAAACAGGGGATCTTGCAGACTATGAAATCAACCAACTGGACAAGAAGTACACACTTGTGCAATAGTGCCACACAGCCTCTGAGGTTAACTAACTGTTCTCTGATTGGACGTAGAAAAGGCCCAAACCAGTGGCAGAGAACTCATCTGGTACTGAAATGAACTCAGAATCCCATGGTCAGGAAACTCACAGACTTCAGAGAGAAGCCTCCACTGCTTTCTGGAGAAAAAAGTGGGTTTACACCCCAAAAAGCCTCTCAAATAATGGAGCATACCTCCTTTAACCCAGCCTGCTGTCACTGTTGGTTTTAGAATTTGTTTTATTTTACAGAAGGCAGGGAAAATGGAGGAGAACCAAGATCCACCAATAAGACAAGAAGATAGCTGAGTTCCAACCATGAGACGTGTCACCTCTACCACAAGTGCCAGGACCCAGGAGAAATTGCAGGGGAAGCAGTGACATGAACATGGCTCTCACGTCAACCTGACAATCAGCTCCAAGGTGATGGTGATAGGAATAGTGATCAATCAAAACCCATCAAAGCAGAAATTCATAGGTTACAGACAGCTCAACACTAAATCAGACTGCCAATTGGCCTGCCATGGCTTAGGAAACACTGAGGAAGAGAAGGCAGAAATATTGTAAGAGCCACAGAGTGGTTAGGAATAACCTGAGGCAGGCCCTCATTATCCCACAGGAGGACTGACTGAGGCTTTCATGAGCCCACAGTGAATACCATAACCCCACTGGGGAGAACCCCTAGGGTAATGGGAGTAGAGGCAAGGGGATAAAAGAGTGTAACTGTTACATGTAAAATAATTTTTATTAGTTATGGACATATTCAGTCGTAAACAGCAGTTTTTGGTCCCATCTTTACCCTCATCCCTGCCCCCTCTCCAAAGGGGGCCTTCTCGAATTGGGGATGCCAGTCATCCCCATGAGGACTATGGGTCATGCATTGTGGGGTAGCCATCAGTTATGGGGAAGAGGCAATATCTCTGTGCATAATGTCCCAACTTGTGGCTCTAACAATCTTTCTGCCCCTCTTCAGCAAAATTCCTTGAGCCATGTTGGGTTTGTTTTAAGTCTGCTTCAGTGATGGGCTCTTAGCAGCCTCTGCATCTCTGGTTTGGACAGAGTGCTAAAAGGTGACATGAGCTACTGGAGAAAAGTGGCCAACATCTGTCCAAGCAATTCATGGTCTAAGCAACTCAGAAACAAACAACCTGACGTGATGCTCACAAAAGTGCAATAGTGGCACAGAGCCATGGTTGGTAACCAACTGCTCTTGGATTGGCTAAAAGATCTGCTCAGTGAAAGGAATCCATATCTGGAACTGGGAAACAAGTCAAAATCATATCCAGATAATGAGTTTGTTCTCCAATATCAAGTTCCCACTAATCTTGTATAGATCAAGAGGGCCTACACCCTTTAAATTCTCTTTAAATTAATAATGGTTATCCCACTTAACCTGTGCTGACTTCACTCTCTGTTGGAGAATCTGCTTCTCTTTTCAGACAGAAGCAGGACCTGAGGAGAGAAACGACCCATTGCACTTCACCTTCCACCCAACTGAAACCATAGAGTAAATGGGGAAATAAGCAAGAGTGCTGCTTTCTTTCAGTGAACCTGGTATCAGCACAAGAGTGAAGGAGATAGACACTGAGGGCACTCAACACCTACAAAAATATTTTTTTAAAAAAAGGAACTAACAGTTCAACAAAGGGCGAGCTGGCTGCTGAGAAGCAGTTTCAGCTCAGTAGGACATGCTGGGAGTGGCTCTGCTGTTGTGGACGTCGAGCCAGGGAGGCTGCAAATCAGAGGTGATACAGGGTGAATGGAAATGATCTCACTACCGGCTGGGGTCTGCTTCACCTTGGCACTTAATACCCATACATCCTGGCCCACCCCTATGTGAACAGGTTCTCCCTTTGGACCTCCAGCAGGGGCTTCCTCAAAGCAAACCAAGCAGGGATTGCTCCATGAGACTCTTTTGTTTTTCTTTCCATCTGTTTTCTTGATGCCACTAATCACACTCCTGATTGTGTCAGGCCAACCCTGAAACATTACTGGACCAGCCTTGCTTCTTGCACCAGTGTTTTCTTGGCCTTTTTGAAGCTGAATTCCTTTGAAGTAAAAAAAAAAAAAAAAAAAAAAAAAAAAAAAAAAAAAATCTATGTCTAATTGATTGGGAAACTTCTTTAAGAACTCCAGTAGAATTGATGCCCAGCATCTCTCTGTTTCCCGGGATACTGATGACTCTGCTAAATTATAGGCAAATGGCCCAAAGGCTACGAAAATTTCTCCCCAAACAGACACATACCATGCTTGCTGGGGTGACTTAAGCATAGCCCTGTGTTTAAACAGAATTTAGAAGATTTTCAAACACACTGTTTTATTCACCAGTGTTGTGTAACAGTTTCCTGTGAGGTGAAACATTCCATCCTGCAGGAGGCTAGTTAAGACACAGGTAATAAATAACTCACAAGTCTCAGAAACTTACAAGATTCACCAGGCCCCTCCCAAGGTTATGTAACTTTATATAAGCCATAACTGGTGAAGAGAAGAGACTCTAACTGCCACACTGCCTCCATGTTGTGCAAAGAGCTCCAGGCATACAATGCTCATGAGGCATCACTCATGCTGGGGTGGGCGTAGCTGCCTGCAAGTCATCCGTGCTCCTGTAAGGAATCTCAGTAACTCACTGGTAAGAACAGTACTGTAGGCTCCACCAGTGCCCTGACTAGACCTTTGTTCACATCTCAGCAGGAAAAGCTAAAACAATACACAAGAACAAAAGAAAAAGCAGGTCCATAGTGACGTGATAGAAATGTGACACCAGCTATTTGTGCAGGGAGCTCTGGCATTCCTGTTTTCCGTGTCTTGCCATGCCTATTTCCTCCCTTGAAAATTCTGCACACTCAGTTTTCCAATGTGATCCACTGCTGAGCCCTCTTCACCACCTACCACCTGCCTCTCAACTGCCAGGCAGCAAGGACACAAAACCTGCCTTTTTAATTAGCTTTAATATCTGCTTTCTGTCCTATGCTTTCCAAAACATAGCACTGTTGGAAACATTTCAATGTGCCATATAAAAATGAGAACAGGGCTGGAGGGGTGGCTTAGTGGTTAAGGCACTCACCTACAAAGCCAAAGGACTCTGATTCGATTCCCCAGGACCCGCATAAGCCAGATGCACAAGGTGGTACATGCTTCTGGAGTTCATTTGCAGCAGGCCCTAGTGTGCTCGCTCTCTCTCTCTCTCTCTCTCTCTCCCTCTCTCAAAAAAGCAAAATAATTTTTTTTAATTTCAAAGTGAGAATACTGGGCTGGAGAGGTGGAAATGGGAGGAAGATCCTTAGGGATTTCTTGCTAGCTAGTCTAGCTAAATTCGTGGCTTCCAGCTCACTGAGAAATCCTGTCTCAAAAAAAGAAAAGTAAGATGGAGAGTGACTAAGGAAGACACTAAACATTGACCAGCATACAAACACGCACACACACAAACACACACAAACACACACACCCCACATGCACACACATTGTTACAAGTTTTGGGGATTTTTAAAAATTATTTAGTTATTTATTTATTTATTTATTTATTTATTTATTTATTTATTTGGGGAGAGAAAGAGAAGGAAAGACAAAGAGGCAGATATAGAACAGGTGTGCCAGAGCCCCTGGCCACTGCAAATGAACTCCAGACACATGTGCCACCTCATGCATCAGGCTTTACGTGGGAACTGGGGAATTGAACCTCGGTCCTTTGGCTTTGCCAGCAATGTGCCTTAACCAATAAGCCATCTCTCCAGCCCTGTTACCAGTTTTGACAGCAAGAGCCTTTCTTGGTTCTAAATAGGCTTAGTTTAGGGGCCAGAGTACCAGACACTCAATAATGACTAAAACTCCCCTATCTGTTAGATCAGAACCAGGACTGAGACCAACTGAGGCAACATTGAAACAACAGAAAGAGAAGAAGACCTTTACGCATTTAGAGTAAGGGACCAAGAAGAACACCCCCCCCCATAACGGGAGCCTACTGTGTCCAGATTTATCTGGATTGGGCTTTTAAAGGAACAGAGGTGGAAAGAAGCAAATGGGGGAAAGTGCGGAAGTTGGGGGAGATAAAAATGGAAATAGGGTCATCTTCTTTGTTGACTTGTTTTTCATTAGGGCCTCATGTGTTTAAGCTATGGATCTGTTTTTGTGGTCTTTGGGCAATGGTTTCTTGCAACAGATGCCCTCGTAGGTCAGCATGTCCTGTTGTTTTGAGTGAGTTATTAACCCTTCACAATCCAATCTGGGTATGGTGGCGCACGCCTTTTATCCCAGCACCCGGGAGGCAGAGGTGGGAGGATCGCTGTGAGACTACATAATGAATTCCAGTTCAGTCTGGACTAGAGTGAGACCCTACCTAGGGGAGAGGGGAAAGGAACTCCCTGATCCCCAAGCCAGTGGCTCTCAAGTTCTTGTCTTGTGACCCAAAGAATGACAAGTGCAGACGGGGCAGAAGAGCAAGCCAAGAGAGAGTCTATTGGTGAAACAGAAAGCAAAAGCAGAAAGATAACAGCTCCCAAGCCACAAGGGATTCTGAGCCAGTTGCCACCAAGTGTCTTGGATAAGGGGTTTTTATACACTCGGGGATGTAAACTAAGCATCAAGTCAAGGTGGACTGGATTGGTTGGTTACTGGGGGTTTGTCGGGGGGCTTCTGATAGCCTGATGAGCTTGAGAGAGGGCTGGTTACTTTGGACCGGTCAGCCAACCTCCTGCAGAGTCAGCATGAGTCAGGGCTTTTTGAGTTCCCAGACTCTGCTTTCTGGACTTGCAGAGTTTCTGCCTGGTG
Organism: Orientallactaga sibirica; assembly: GCA_036365145.1. Classification (NCBI taxonomy): domain Eukaryota; kingdom Metazoa; phylum Chordata; class Mammalia; order Rodentia; family Dipodidae; genus Orientallactaga; species Orientallactaga sibirica. Next base: position 11,867,277 of record JAEOAD010000028.1, read on the forward strand.
GCTCTGCCAGGCCATACAAAAATCTGTTAGCTTCTATTGGGGCCCACAACCCTGACTATCTGCCTACAAAATGGAGGCTGCCTTTCTCATAAGCCCTATCAACACACACATACACACACCAAAATAAACAAAAGTGAAAACCATCATAATTCATCTAAACATTTTCAGAAATGAAGCTGAAACAGTGTCCTGGTTACATTGTATTAAGCTCCGAGTGTTGCTATTCTGTTACATAACCACTGATCTGCCTCATCTTTTATTCCTGCTGGACAGAGCCTTGTGTTTAAAATTTTTTAAGTTCTTGTTAAAACATCATAAACTGGTAAGCTTATACTTTCAAACCCAAAGTTATTTTCAGAAGATAGTTGCTACGCAGAGAAGTCCGTGGTATATGTCCTGGTTGACATGGGGTTTGCCGTCTGGGGAATGTCAACGCTCCAGCAGGGAAGGAGTATAAAGTGGCCTAGATGAAGAAGAATCCAGACAAAGAGAGGGCGCTCTCCTGATAAAATGCCGTGGGTTTCACCCTGGCAAACAGTACAAATGACTGAAATCCTCTTCTTTCCATAAGTAAGTCTATAAGGAAGTGAGCTTTCTTTCCAAAATATAAGACTAACAAGAAACCAGACAGTTATGTAGTCAAATTCTGAAATTTTTTTGCTAAGTAATATATCCAGTGGAAGTTATAAACATACTTTTTTTTTTATTTTGCCAGTGAACTAAACTATATTTAGTTGTGCTCTACTATTTTAGAATAGATAGAACAGGCCACCAATCCAATGACCTTGAGCCAGGCCATGACTAGAAAAATGATAAACCCATGACATAAAGAGAGAAGCTCACTGGTGTAGTGCAGATAAGGAGGAAGAGTAGGGCATCAGCTTGCACCTGACACCCAGAGTTCACCCTCAGGCAGCCAGTTGGGGCCACCATCCAGGGCTGAGGAGGGGGCTCAACTGGTTAAGTGCTTGCTTTACGTGTTAGGGTTCTGTAGAGTAATAGAACCAATAGAATACATTGTATTAAAAGGGGAATTTATTGGATTAGCTTGCTGTAGTCCAACAATAGCAGGTTGCAAGCCCGAGAGCCAAGGAACCCAGTAGCTGCTCAGTCCATGAGGCTGGATGCCTCAGCAGACCCCATCCAGCTCTGAAGGCCTGAAGGCATCCTGGAGAGCTGCTGCTCTTCGGTCCGCACTGGAAAGGTGATGATGCTTGGTTCCGATGCTGAGGAAGGAACAGGATAGATGCATGGACAAGTGAAGGCGCTCACCAACAAGCAGCACCATCAGCCAGGCAGGAACAGGATGCTCTTTCCTCTCAAAGCTTCCGTACATACAGCCCTTCACCCAAAGGGCTGACCCATCTAGAGGAAGGACCTCCTCCTTCAGTCCTTCCCGGAAGCAACCTCAAAGGCCAGCGCAGGAGGAATGTCTGTAGATTCATTCACACCTACAAGCGTGAGGACCAGTTTGGTCCCAGAACCCACAGAATGGGGGTGGGGAAAGGCGCATAGAAGAGAATACCATGACAAGAATGAGACCAACACATGATCTGTCTATACAGTAAAGCTCCTGATGAAGAAAACAGTTTTTAAAGGTTATATTTCAGGCAGGAGGGATAGCTTAGCAGTTAAGGCACTTGTCTGTGAATTCTAAGGACCCACGTTCAACTCCCCAGATCCCACATAAGCCAGACACACAAGGTGATGCATGAATAAGTTTGTGCAAGCACACAAGGTAGGGCACATATCTGGAGATTGACTGCAGTGACTCATAAAAAGGTGAAATTTCATCATGCACATGAGGTTTTACTTTTTTATCTTTTTTAATTTTTTTTATTTTTAGAGAGAGACATAGATAGAGACAGAGAGAGAGGGAGAGGAAGACAGATAGAGATGGGCATGACAGCAGTCTCTCAGCTGCTGTGAACGAAATCCAGATGTGTGCGCCCCCTTGTGGTCAAGTGTGGCATTGCACCCTTGTGTCACTGCATCTGGCTAAACGTGGGACCTGGCGATTGGAACCGCTAGAGATTGGAACCAGCGTTCTTAGGCTTAGGAGGCAGGCACCTTAACCACTAAGCCATCTCTCCAGCCCTTTTTTATCTTCTTATTGTGTGTTAGTATTATTATTAAGATGTTTTGTATGTATAGATCATGTGTTGTTGGTACCCATTTTTCCCTCATCCCTGCCCCCATTCCATTGGGGATCATCCTAGTGGGGTTGCAGGTATTCCCCATGGGTTTGTAGTGTGGGAGCAGTGGTCAGTTATTTTGGGGGAGAGGGAATGCCTCTGGCCATGGTGTCTGAACCTGTGGCTCTTACAATCCTTCCACCCTCTCTTCGCAAAATTCCCTGAGCCGTGTGAGTGAGTTTTAAGTCTTCTTCAGTGATAAGCAGGAGCCTCTGGACCTCTGCTTTGGTAGGTGTTGAGTATCCTCAGGCTCTGTCTCTAGACCCTGGCCCTGATTATCAGGAACAGTGTGGAAGCAGCACCCTTGCTTGTCTCCCCATTCTTCTGTGTATTCAGCAGTGGCTTGACTGAAGTGTGAGGGGTAGTTTATCTCTTCTGGTCTTGCTACCTTCTGAAAAAGAAGAACTGATTCTCCAATGGACAGAGATCCAGCATCATTTAAATGGGATAAGCATTATTAATTTAGGGAGAATTTGATCTATGTAACCCCTCTTTTAGCCAAAGATTAGTGAGAGCTTGACACTGGAGAACACAATCTTTGTCTCCATAGGATTCTGATCTGTTTCCAAGTCCAGATATGGGTTCCTTTACACTGAGTGGATCTCTTAGCCAATCAGAAGGCTACTGATTACTCACTGAGGCTGTGTGCCACTTTTATATTTCAGAGAGCACATCTGAGGAGTAGACATGCCACCCACTGTGCCCAGTCAGAACCTACTGCCAAAAACACCTGTGGGCAATACAGTGGCTCCAAATCTCCAGGGCTGGGCAATAGTGTGTTCTAAAAACTTCAAATTGAAGAGAAAGGCAAGTGGCCAGAAGTGACACTATTTTTTACCTGGGTACAGGACATTTCCACTGACAAACTCTGCTTTTGCTTGTGTATGTGTGTGATATATATGCATGTGTGTATGAGTGTTCATGTGTGTATGTATATGCATAGGGTGGCCAGAGGTTGATGTCAGGAGTCTTCATCAATTGCTCTCCAACTTTTTTGAGATAGATTCTCTCACTGAACCCATATCTCACAGATTGGGCTAGACTAGCTGACTCACAAGTCTCAGAAAGACTCCTGTGTCTAACTCCCCAGTGCTGGAATTACAGGCAGATGCTGCCACACCCAACATCTTAAAAGGGGAGGCCAGGTACTCCGAACTCAGGTTTTCATGCTTATGCAACGAGCACTTTACCCACTGAGCCACCTCCCCAGGCTCCTCCCTTTCTTTCCTTTTTAAAAATAATTTTATGAGCTGGATAGATGGCTTAGCGGTTAAGGCTCACGCCTGCAAAGCCTAAGGATCCAGGTTCGATACTCCAGGTCCCACGTATGCCAGATGCACACAGTGGCACCTGTGTCTAGAGTTCACTTGCAGTGGCTGGAAGCCCTGGCACACCCGTTCTCTCTCTCTCTCTATCTCTTTCTCTCCCTCTATCTTGTCTTTAATAATTAAATAAAAATAAATTTTTAAAAAACTGCTGGGGGTGGTGGTGCACGCCTTTAATCCCAGCACTCGGGAGGCGAGGTAGGAGGATCACCATGAGTTCAAGGCCACCCTGAGACTACAGAGTGAATTCCGTTCAGCCTGGGCTACAGTGAGACCCTACTTCAAAAAACCAAAAACAAAAAATAAATAAATCATTTATTTATTTGGGAGTGAGAGGAAGAAAGAAAGAGAGAGAGAGAGAGAGTGGACATGGCATGGTCTCTAGCCACTGCAAACAAACTCAGTTGCATGTGTCACCTTGGGCATCTGGCTTACATGGGTACTGGGGGATCTCCTCCCTTTCTTCCCTTTTTAAAAATATTTTTATTTATTTATTTGAGACAAAAAGAGAGAGAGGAAGTCAGAGAGGGGTATGGGTACACCAGAGTGCTTCCTGTAGCCAAGGATGGACCACCTTGTGCATCTGGCTTATGTGGGTACTGGGGATTCAAACCTGGGTCCTTAGGTTTAGCAGGCAACTGCTTTAACTGCTAAGCCATCTGTTCAGCCCTCTTTCATTTCCTTTTGGGGACAAAGTCTTGTGATTAAGCTCCAGCTGGACTGAAACTCTAATCCTCCTGCCCTAGCCTTCTCTGTGTCAGGATTTTAGGCATGTGCCACCACACCCTGCTCATGAGTTGTTCCTCCCATGTCAGTGTCAAAGATTAAAAAGAGCACAGAATAAATCATATCGCATATTGTCACTCAGGAGTACCAGGCTCAATGCGCTACACAGCCAGCTCCATTTACTCCTAACAGCACCCTGTGATTACCTTCCCTTTTTTTTTTTTTTTTTTTTTTTTTTTTAGGTAACAAAACTGAGGTCAGGGGGCTGAAGAAATAGCTCAGCTGGTAAAGTATTTGCCTTTTAATCATGAGGACCAGAGTTTAATCCCCAGTACCTGCATTAAAATATTGGTCATGCCTCTGTAATCCCAGCACTGGCAAGGTGGAGATAGGAGAATCCCTGGGGATCACTAGCCAGTCAGTCTAGCCTAATTGGTGAGTTCCGGGCCATTGAGCATTGAGAGACACTGTTTAAAAAAAAAAAAAAAAAAAGGACTGAGGATATTACTCAGTGGTTAAAGGCACTTGCCTGCCAAGCCGGCGAGCTCAGGTTCAATTCCTCAGTACCCACATAAAGCCAGATGTACAAAGTGGTGCATGCATCTAGAGTTCATTTGCACAGGCAAGGGGCCCTGGGGCTCCCATATACACACTCTCTCTTTTTTCTCCCTCTCTCTCTTAAAAATGTGGACAGCACTCCTGGGGATAACACTCAAGATCATCATCTGACCCCCACACACACACACACACTCACCTGAGCACACACATGCACCTGCACACATACAAACATGCATACCATATACCTTATACACACATGAGCAAAAAAAAATCATAGGAGGAAATGGTTTACCAAGGCCAAATAGCTGGGACTCACGCATGTTAGAGAGAGGATGCAGAGCAACAGTGACTACTGTGCAAGAGGTACCGGCACCAGGGTGGGGTGAAAGGAGTCAAAGCCACAGGACCTGAGACACACAAGGCAGGTGCTCTTCCCTCGAGCTCTGTCCTCATCTGGACAACTTTATTCTGGCCTCACCACCTACTCATCCATGCTGTCACTTGGTTTGACTATGTCTTTTCAGACACACGTGAAGCTGGGGCCCACAAAATGCAAGGGAGGATGAAGGAGCTTAAGCTTCCTCATTGACTTTAATTAAGCTCACCAGAGAAGAAGATCACAAGGGATTTTTGCCGAACTTTTCTCAGTTTTATTTATATTATTCCTAATTTCAATGTAACAAAAATGTTTTTCCTCCAACCTGTTTTTACTAGACTAGGATGAGGCCATCCATTGAGAAACACTGCCATCTACTGACAACATGTTCACCCTGGTTCTTACAAACCAAGGAAGAAAATAATTACATATGGTTGTTTATGCTTTAATTATGAATGCTTTCCAAGACACAGACCTCCCTTCCAAATAGCTATTCTGCACTTAAAACCATATATTATTTTCTTTTACAGCCACAAATGACAAATGAGTTTGGAATTAGAGTAGAGCTTTCAGGCATTTATCTTGAAAAACTGGAGCCTACAAATCAGCAGAGGCATAGGAGAGTTGGGTGACCATATTGTTCTGAACAGCAATGACCACACCTACTCCTCAGACCCCAATTAGGAGCTTCATAGACAGCTCATAATAAGGTCATGAACCCCACATTCCACAAAACCAGATACCTAAGAATCAATATAAGAATAGATGTATTTAATGGCTACACCGAAAATGCTTTGGAAAAACACTGTTAATTTTCAGAGGGCAGCAGTCATGTCTGGCAATAACAACTCAGAAATTATTCTTGGTGTGTTCCCTTTCTCCATTTACTGTTGCAAGCAATAACTTTGTACCTTAAAAATAAATAATAAATAGATAAATGAAAATACTATTAAAAGAAGCATCTAGAGCTGAAATTTGTAGTCAGTAAGGTTCTTGCCATGCAAGCATGAAGACTTGAGTTCAATCTCCAGAACTCACATTTTTTTAAAAAGATATTCAAGGGACTGGAGATATTGCTCAGTGGTTAAGGTACTTGCCTGCAAAGCCTAATGACCAGGGTTCCCCTGTACCCATGTAAGATGCACAAAGTGGTGCATGTATCTGGTGTTTGTTTGCAGTGGCTGCAGGTCTTAGCATGTCCATTCTGAGTGTCTCTCTTTCTCCCTTTCTCTCTCTCTTTCTGTGTGTGTCTCTCTCTCCTTGCAAATAAATAAATAATTCTAACTCTCTCTTTGCAAATAAATAAATGAAATACTTAAAAATATTCAAGATATTGTAGCATGAACTTGGAATTCCAGTGCTGGGGAGGTGGAGAGAGGCAGATGCCCAAGGCTCACTGACCAGCCTATCTAGCCTACTCGGTGAGTTCCTGGACAATAAGGGACCCTGTCTTAAAAGAAAGAGTGGATATTCCTGAGAGGAACACTCCAGGCTGTCCTCTAGCTTCTGCATTAAAAACAACCATACACGTGCACCCATCATCCCCGTGATAGTTTGAATCAGATGTCCCTCATAAACTCATGCATTTTGAATGTTTGATCCTCAGCTGGTGACAATTTAGGAGGTAGATTCTGGCTGGAGGAAGTATGTTGCTGGACAAAGGCTTTGGGGTGTTACAGCCCAGCTTTCCCCTTGCCAGAGCTCAGCTCACTCTTGTTGCTTTTTTAAAAAACATTTTTTAAAATTTATTTATTTATTATTTGTTTGAGAGAAGGAAAGAGTGGGCACACCAGGGCCTCCAGCCACTGCAAACAACTCCAGATGTATGCACCCCCTTGTGCATCTCGCTTACGTAGATCCTGGCTTTGCAGCAAATGCCTTAACCGCTAAGCCATCTCTCCAGCCCCTCTTGTTGCTTTTTGCCAGGTGTTATGGCAAGAAATGATGCCCAGTCTCGGCTCTGCCATCCTTTACCTGAAGGGATGGAGCTTCTCTGCTAGACTGTAAGCCAAAATAAACCCTTTCCTCCCACCAGCTGCTTTTGGTCAAGTATGATTGTTTTTTTCTCCTAGCAACACAAAGGTAAGTACAACATACCTCTTCCCTACCAACACACACAGCATTTTTACAAGGGTAGTGTGGATTAAACTCAGGTTCCCAAGGCAAGCACTGTATAAACTAAGCTATCTTTCTAATCTATAATTGAATCTTAATTATGATTAAATATTTTTAAAGTCTTTTAATATTGTATCATATTTATTTATTACTTATTTATTTATTTGAGAGAGTGTGAGGCAGATAGAGAGAGAGAATGGGTGTGCCAGGGCCTCCAGCCACTGCAAATGAACTCCAGACACATGCACCACTTTGTGTACTTGGCTTACATGGGTTCTAGGGAATCAAACCTAGGTCTTAGGCTTTGCAGACAAGCACCTTAACCCCTAAACCATCTCTCCCGTCCTTAATGTCTTTTTAAATAAAACACAACTAGAGTATGAAGGGAAAATAGGGGCTGGAGAGATGACTTAGTGGTTAAGGCATTTGCTTGCAAAGCCAAAGGATCCCAGTTTGACTCTCTAGGACCCACATAAGCCAGATGCACAAGGGGATGCATGCATCTGAGGTTTATTTACAGAGGCTGGAGGCCCTGGAGGGCTCATTCATTTCCTCTCACTCTCTCTCTCTCTTTCTCTCTCCCTCTTTATCTCTCTCAAATAAATATTTTAAAATAAAAGGAAAAGAGGGCTGGAGAGATGGCTCAGCAGCTTAAGGTGCTTGCCTGAGAAGCCTAAGAGCCTAGGTTCAATTCCCCAATACCCACATAAGCCAGATGTGCAAGGTAGTGCATGAGTCTGGAGTTCATGTGCAGTGGCTAGAGGCCCTGGCACAACCATCTCTCTCTCTCTCTCTCTCTCTCTCTCTCTCTCTCTCTCTTTCATCTCTCTGCTTGCAAATAAATAAATTTTTAAATACTTTTAAATAAATTAATAAAAGAAAGAGATGTATAAATAAAACTGTAGAACTTCAGTTCACTAGCTGATGCCATAAAAATAAGTAAAAGAATGAACCACACACAGCAGAGGAAATTCATAACATCTAACTGACAAAGGCTCATAACACAAATATATGAAGAACTCTGAAATATCAAAAAGAAAAAGAGAGCCTAAAATAAAAATGGCAATGTTATGGCTTAAATCTGAACTGTCCCCCAAGGTCAGGCGAGATCATTAGCCTATGGTAGTATTTAGAGGTGATGGAAGGATCCTAAAAAAAACTTATATTAAAAAAACTTAGCTTGGTGTTTCACATCTTTAATCTCAGCACTTAAGAGATTGAGGTAGGAGAATCACTATGAGTTCAAGGCCAGCCTTAATACAAAGTAAGTTCCAAGTCAGCCTAGGCTAAAGTAAGACCTGCTTAAAATAGCCAAAACTAAAAATAGACTTATTATATGATCAAGCTATATCACTCCTTATTACATAGCTAAAAAAAATCAATGGCAGCAATATTCCCATGTTTATTCTGGTGTGGTTGTCAACAGTCAAGTCATGGATTCATCCCAGGTACCCATCAATGAATGAATGGATTTTTTAAATATTTTATTTATTTATTCATTTGAGAGAGAGGAAGACGCAGAGAGAAAGAGAGAATGGGCGCACCAGGGCCTCCAGCCAAACTCTAGATGCATGTGCCCCCTTGTGCATCTGGCTTACGTTGGTCCTGGGGAATTAAACCAGGGTCTTTAGGCCTTGCAGGCAAACACCTTAACCACTAAGCCATTTCCCCAGCCCGAATGGATTTTTTTTAATGGGGTGTATACACACAATGGCAATTTATTCAGCCATTTAAAAAAGAACAAAATCATGCCATTTGCAAAAAAATGGATATAACTGGAGATCATTGTTGAACAAAATAATATGGACTCACAAGTATCACATTTTTTTTGTTATATAAGGAATCTGGGGGGAGATATGAAAGTAGAAAAGGGACTATTGGGGGAAAGTAGATCAGAGAGAAGTGAGGAGATAAGAGAGGAGGTGGGAGGTGAATCTGATCAAAGTATGTTGCATGCATGTATTAAAGTGCTGCAATGAAACTCATTATCATGCACAAGTAATGTATGGTAATTCAAATGGAGCAAAAAGAAAAAGCAGAGCTGACAAAGACTTTATGAGCGATGAAGACTCATATATTTGCTATCTGCCCTTTTACACAAATAGTTGAGCTGTTCATTCCTATTTTATATACTTTTCTTTATACAGGTTGTATTTTACAGACATGTATATAAACAATTACATTGTATGTTTAGCTCCACTTCATATTTGAAAATAGACATCTAATGCATAAAATAGCAAATAAATTATCTTTAACACAAGAAAAAAAACTTTTTCCTTTAATTGATTGAAAGTTAGGACTCAGGGCTGGAGAGATGGCTCAGCAGTTAAAGGTGCTTGCTTGCCTGGCGTGGTGATGCATGCCTTTAATCCCAGCAATCGGGAGGCAGAGGTAGGAAGATCACCGTGAGTTCAAAGCCACCCTCAGAATACAGAGTGAATTCCAGGTCAGCCTGGGCTAGAGTGAGATCATACCTCAAAAAAAAAAAAAAAGGTGCTTGCATGCAAAGCCTGATGTCCTGAGCTCAATTCCCCAATACTTACATAAAACTAGATGCACAAAGAGGTACATGCATCTGGAGTTCGTTTGCAGTGGCAAGAGACCCTGTGCCCATTCTCTCCCTCTCCCTCTGCTCCACTCTCTCGTTCTCTCTGTCTTTCTCTATCTTTCTCTCTCCAAATAAATAAATAAAGATATTTTAAAAAGAAACTTGGGGGGCTGGTGGCTCATGCTTCTAATCCCAGAAGAAGACATAGAGGCTGAGGAAAGAGGATTATTGTGAGTGTGAGGTGGGCTGGGTTGACACAGTGACTTACAGGTCAGCCTGAGAAATTGCCTCAAACAAATACATAAGTGAATGAATGAATGAATGAATTATGTAGATAGAATAAACAAATTGTACTTGCCTCTGGAACTGATTTTACTTACAAACCCAAGGTCTGCAAGAGAATGAATCATCAGCTTTTACTCCAAATGCTTTGAAGATATATTTGTTGAAAATGTTTTAAGGATGGTTGGAGGGTACTTGCAAGCACTTGTGAGAAGTGTCTTGCCAAATGTTGCCACATCTCTCTTCAAGTTGTTCTTAGAAAACTTAACTCAGGTAGCTATAAACACAATTCAGTTCAACCCACCTGGTTTATTTGTGGGATATAGGGGAAGGCAACTTCACACTTTGTGTTTCTCCCTTTGTATATAAATAATTCACACATTCAACAAACAGTTCCTTAGAATCTACCATGCTCAAGCCTTTCTTTTCATCATTTAATGTAAATATTTCTAGAATGTTTTCCCTTTTTACTTAACATTATGTTTCATTTTTGATATTTTCATACATGTATACAGTACATTTTGATACCTCTCCCCTATTTATCCTCTTTCCCATCCCGCTAAACCCCTTCTTCTTCCCATTAATCCCATGCTACTTCCATATCTTGTTCATTTTTTTTTTTTTGACTCACTGACTTAAATTAAGGTCACTTGCTTGATCATGGGTGGGAGTTTATTTACTGGAGAGTGGACAATCCTCTAGTGGCTACAGCACTAAAAGACATATTTCTCCCCCCCCCCACTTCCCAGCAATCATTAGTTCCCAGTATTTACTCAGAGTGAGAGGGTTCAGTGGGTAAAGTGCTTGCCATGCAAACCTGAGGACCTGAGTTTGAATCTCGAGCACCCATGTAAAATGCTGGGATTACAGGCTTGGTGACACATGCCTGTAACCCCAAAACCAGAGAGGTGAATACAGGGAATCCCTGGGGTTTAGTGGCTAGCTAGTCGAGCTGAACCACTAAGTTCTAGATTCAGCTAAGAATAAGGTGGAGAGTGAGTGAAAAAGACACCTAATATCAACCTTTGGCTTTTACATATACCATCACACATGCACACATACCATATACATGCAAAGAAAACGAATAAGAATAAATAAGGAAATTTTTTAAAGAACCATGTTTCTGTGCATTTCCATATTACCAAACATACTTCTAGCTAAGTGACCCATAGGCACCTCCACCCACCAGGTTTCTGGATGCTTGAACTGCTCCTGCCTTCCTGCCAAGTGGCTGTCCTATCTAACCTTGAACATAGGATCAGAAGATTTTCAGATTAGTTCTGTACTTATGCAATCATGACTAATGTATATTCTCACTATTTGCATTTGACTAATACTTACATAAAACTAGATGCACAAAGAGGTACATGCATCTGGAGTTCGTTTGCAGTGGCAAGAGACCCTGTGCCCATTCTCTCCCTCTCCCTCTGCTCCACTCTCTCGTTCTCTCTGTCTTTCTCTATCTTTCTCTCTCCAAATAAATAAATAAAGATATTTTAAAAAGAAACTTGGGGGCTGGTGGCTCATGCTTCTAATCCCAGAAGAAGACATAGAGGCTGAGGAAAGAGGATTATTGTGAGTGTGAGGTGGGCTGGGTTGACACAGTGACTTACAGGTCAGCCTGAGAAATTGCCTCAAACAAATACATAAGTGAATGAATGAATGAATGAATTATGTAGATAGAATAAACAAATTGTACTTGCCTCTGAACTGATTTTACTTACAAACCCAAGGTCTGCAAGAGAATGAATCATCAGCTTTTACTCCAAATGCTTTGAAGATATATTTGTTGAAAATGTTTTAAGGATGGTTGGAGGGTACTTGCAAGCACTTGTGAGAAGTGTCTTGCCAAATGTTGCCACATCTCTCTTCAAGTTGTTCTTAGAAAACTTAACTCAGGTAGCTATAAACACAATTCAGTTCAACCCACCTGGTTTATTTGTGGGATATAGGGGAAGGCAACTTCACACTTTGTGTTTCTCCCTTTGTATATAAATAATTCACACATTCAACAAACAGTTCCTTAGAATCTACCATGCTCAAGCCTTTCTTTTCATCATTTAATGTAAATATTTCTAGAATGTTTTCCCTTTTTACTTAACATTATGTTTCATTTTTGATATTTTCATACATGTATACAGTACATTTTGATACCTCTCCCCTATTTATCCTCTTTCCCATCCCGCTAAACCCCTTCTTCTTCCCATTAATCCCATGCTACTTCCATATCTTGTTTTTTTTTTTTTTTGACTCACTGACTTAAATTAAGGTCACTTGCTTGATCATGGGTGGGAGTTTATTTACTGGAGAGTGGACAATCCTCTAGTGGCTACAGCACTAAAGACATATTTCTCCCCACTTCCCAGCAATCATTAGTTCCCAGTATTTACTCAGAGTGAGAGGGTTCAGTGGGTAAAGTGCTTGCCATGCAAACCTGAGGACCTGAGTTTGAATCTCGAGCACCCATGTAAAATGCTGGGATTACAGGCTTGGTGACACATGCCTGTAACCCCAAAACCAGAGAGGTGAATACAGGGAATCCCTGGGGTTTAGTGGCTAGCTAGTCGAGCTGAACCACTAAGTTCTAGATTCAGCTAAGAATAAGGTGGAGAGTGAGTGAAAAAGACACCTAATATCAACCTTTGGCTTTTACATATACCATCACACATGCACACATACCATATACATGCAAAGAAAACTAATAAGAATAAATAAGGAAATTTTTTAAAGAACCATGTTTCTGTGCATTTCCATATTACCAAACATACTTCTAGCTAAGTGACCCATAGGCACCTCCACCCACCAGGTTTCTGGATGCTTGAACTGCTCCTGCCTTCCTGCCAAGTGGCTGTCCTATCTAACCTTGAACATAGGATCAGAAGATTTTCAGATTAGTTCTGTACTTATGCAATCATGACTAATGTATATTCTCACTATTTGCATTTGACTCAAAATTATAAAATCTTTCCTGATATGTAAGAATAAAACTGATACTAGTAGTGTCAAAACTATAGAAGTTGGACTGGAGAGATGACTCGGCAGTTAAATATGCTTGCTTGGAAAGGCTGAAAACCTGGGTTCCATTGCCCAATACCCATGTAAGCCCGAGAAACAAACTGGCACATGCATCTGGAGTTTGTTTGCAGTGCCAACAGGCCCTGGCATGCCCATACATACACACATATGCCCCCCACACACAGACACACTTCTGTCTCTCACCCTTGCAAATAAATAAAAGTATTTTTTAAAAGCTGTAGAAGTCAATTTTTTATTTAAAAAAAATCTATAGAAGAACTGAGCATGGTGGCTCATGCCTTTAATCCCAGCACATGGGAAGCAGAGGTAAGAGGATCGCTGTGAGTTTGAGGCCACCCTGAGAGTACATAGTGAATTCCAGGTCAGCCTGGGCTAGAGTGAGACCCTACCTCACAAAACAAAAACAAAAACAAAACTATAAAAGTCAAAAAAATATATAGACATCATTTCAACTCAGCAAAATAAATGGATAATTTTTCATATCTTCCAAATATTAGAGCCTTATTACCTGAATCTCATTTTAAATTGTGTGGTTTCTGTCCTATCAAAAGAGATTTATCAATAAGCATAATATTTAACTACTAAAATCTAGAGGCTGGAGAGATGGCTCAGAGGATAAAGTGCTTGCTGAGCAAACATGAGTACCTTAGTTCAGAACCCATGTAAAAACAAAGGCCAGACAGCTGTGGCAGACATTTGTAAGCCCAGACATATGTACAGGTTAGAAGGGAGGCAGAACCAAGATAGTCTATTGGAAGCTTGAGGGCCAGTAGCTGGTAAATGAGGAGGTGGGCAATGTGAGTTTCTACCTCAAAGGAGTCAAGAAGCAAAACCAACATCCAAAAATTGTCCTTTGACCTCCACACACATACCATGGCACATGTGCACATACACATACACAGACACACACATGCCAAACAATTATCAATTTTGAAAAAATAGATTATCAAAAATTAGACCAGATTAATTATAAATACTGCTACAGCATGAATGCTTATGTGCCATTTTCCCCAAAATTCCAATGCTGAAACCTAGTCCCAAAAATGATTCAACTATAAGGGTAGACCCTCTCGTGAGTTTGTTTACCCCTTTCCCCATGTGCAGACACAGAGAGAAAGTACATTTGTTTACCCATCTGAGAGAAAGAAAGAGGACATGGAATCTGTGGGCTCCTGGATCTTGGTCTTCCCAGCCTGCAGAACAGCGGGAAATAAGAGGTGGATAAGCCACCCAGTTTATAGTATCTACTGTGAGAACCCCGAGTAACCAAGACAAATACTTTATGGCTGAAATATCATACCCCATTCAAGCAACTTTAAAAGGACTACAATTAAGTATTCATTCGAAAATAACTCAGGGTTCTTGAAGCAGAATTATCTAAAGGAGAGTTTACATTCAGTTTGGCATGAAACATGGAGTGTTCTAGAAACCAAACACATGCTCAGCACACAGAATTTGAGCCTTGTAGCAAAATGAAAAACAAAAGCTATTATTTTTCTTCTTTGTCTGTAATTTAAGAAGATATAGACCATATTTTTCTTATCAGATGAATATCAAATTTATACAAACCTTAAGCTATCAAAAAGTTGAGGGAAGCCAGGCGTGGTGGCATATACTTTTAATCCCAGCACTCAGGAGCAGAGGTAGGAGGATCACTGTGAGTTGAGGCCAGCCTGAGACTACAAAGTGAATTCCCACCCCCAAAAAACAGGTTGGAAAGCAAGGTTCAATGCTTGAAGTTGTCCTCTGATCACAAACACACCATGGCACACACATGAACACACACATCATATGTATGTGTGCACATACACAAATATTAAAAATGAAAATTCCAAAGCCACTTTAGCAACTGCTGCTACATTCTGGGTGAAAATGCCAATGACATAAAGACAGACTTTAAACAAGGTCAGAGTTCCTGCCCAGTTGCTGGGATGTTTTATTAGCTGCACTCACTGAGAAGCTGTTCTTGAAATCAGACAGAAATGCTTTCAGGGCCTCCCAGCAGTGATGTATGGATTTTGGAAGTCAGAGCAAAATGACTGAATCAGAGAAGCCAAGGTAGCGAGAGCCCAAGAACAAGTTCTACAAACTGCTAGATCTCTACAAGACTCAGCATTTCAGTGCGTACAGTTTGTCTTTCTTAACCATAGTTGATTCGCTCTCTTTATGCAACCTCATCCAATGAAATATGTTTTTTCTTACCTCTTAAAAGGCTACAACTTGAGAAAGAAGCTGAGGAGATAGCTCAGTGCAGAAAGTGCTTTCCATGCTGAGTTCAATCCCCCAAACCCACATAAAAAGCTGAGCATAGCTGGAGCACAAATCTGCAATCCCAACACTGGGGAACCAGAGACAGGAGGATCCCTGGAGCTCACTGGACAGCTACTTGATGCGATCCAAAAAGAGGTGATGGCACACCTGAGGATGACACTCGGAGTGATCCTCTGGCCAACACACATGAACCTGTTGCAGTCAGCTTCACGTTGCTGACAGAAAACATCCAACCAAGAGCAGCTTGTGGAAAGAGTTTATTTTAGCTTACAGACTCGAGGGAAGCTCCGTGATGGCAGGGGAAAAGGATGGCATGAGCAGAGAAAGGGTAGACATCACCTCCTGACCAACATCAGATGGACAACAGCAATGGGAGAATGCGTCAAACGTTGGAAATGGGAAGCTGGAAATAACACCTATAAGCCCAACCCCCAATAATACAATGCCTCCAGAAGTCACCAATTCCCAAATTGCCACTAGCTGGGGACTTAGCATTCAGAACACATAAATTTATGGGGGGCATCTTAATCAAATCATCACACACCCATACCCACACATGTGCGGGAAACATATGAGCATGCATATATACATGTATGTACATGCACACACATATAGACACATATACACCAAAAAGAGCATTTGGGGGGCTGAAGAGATGGTGTAGCAGTTAAGTGCTTGCCTGCAAATCCAGAGGACCCAGGTTTGATTCTCCAGGACCCTGTAAGCCATATGCACAAGGTGGCATCTGAAGTTTGTTTGCAGTAGCTGGTGGTCCTGACGTGCCTATTCTCTCTCTCTCTCTCTCTCTCTCTCTCTCTCTCTCTCTCTCACTTTCTCTCTCAAATAATTAAATAAATTTTAAAAAATTTAAAGAACCTTTAGTACAAATCGTCCTAACACTCTCTAGATACAAGATAAGAATGGAACTCAGCCGGGCATGGTGGCTCAGGCCTTTAATCCCAGCACTTAGGAAGCAAAGGTAGGAGGATCACCATGAGTTCAAGGCCACCCTGAGACTACAGAGTGAATTCCAGGTCAGCCTGTGCTAGAGTGAGACCCTACCTCAGAAAATAAAAAATAAAAAAAATAAAAAAGAATGGAACTCACTGTTGGAATACTTGCTTAGCATTCACAAATCCCAGGATCAGATCCCCAGCACCAAGCCAGAAAATGTGGTACATACACACAGTGGAACTTTATTCTTCTCTAAAAGAAAATAAAATCATGACATCTCCCCCTTCCCATCTCACCTTTCCACTGAACTCCTTCATTCCAATTGTCCCTTAACTACTTTGATGTCCTTTTCTTTCCCGTCCTTTTCTTTCCCATCCTTCACCATCCATCATGAAATGTTGATGCATCCAGCATGGTGGCAGGTCTCATGCAAGTAATGACAGTCGACATGAGGTTACATACAGGTGGCCTCGAACTCATGGTGATCCTCCTACCTCTGCCTCCTGTGTGGTGGGATTAAAGGTATGTGCCACTATGCCCGGCTGAAAGCCCTATTTTTTTTTTTTGTATTGGAAGATTTGGGGGGATTTGGGTGTGTAAATTTTGGAGTTCTTTATAGATTGTCCTGTCCAGTGTGCAAGGAGCAAAGATATTCTCCTACTGTGAAGTCTATCTCTTCATTCTGCTGACGGTTGCCTTTGCTGTGCAGAAGCTTTGTAATTTCCTATGATCTCAATCTGTGGGATTATTTCTGTGTGGTTGGGGGTCATCTTCAGAAAGTTTGTGGGTATCCCTATATCTTGAAGCACCCTCCCAATGTTTTCCTTTAGAAGCTTCAAACTCTTGGGTCTAACATCCTTTTTGTACAGGGTGAGAGAACGAGAATGAATTTTACCCTTCTACTTATGCTAGGAAAACCAGTTTTCCTAGCACCATTTGTTAAAGAAGCTATTGTTTCTCCAATGTATGTTCTTGATACTTGTACCAAAGATTAGATGGTGCTACCTGTGTGGGTTTATTTCTGAGTCCTTTATTCTATTCCATGGGTCTACCTATCTTTTTCTGTGCCAATATCAAGCAGTTTTTGTTGTGACAGCACTGTAGTGTAATATGACAACAGGTGTGATAATGCCAGCATTTTTCTTTCTACTTAGAATGTTTAAGTTACCTGGTGTCTCTGGCTCTTTTGTATGAATTTTGGATTTTTTTTCTAATTCTTTGATCGCTTTCTTTGGGGTTTTATAGGTATTTCATTGTATCTATCTATCACTTTGGGTAACATAGTCATTTTACATGATTAATTCTGCCAATTTATAAGCATAGAAGGTCTTTCCACCACGGAGTACCTTCTTCAGTTTCTTTCCTCAGTGATTTGAAGTTGTCATTGTGGAGGTCTTTTTCCTTGGTTAAGTACGAACTCAAATATTTTTGAAGTCAGTGTGAATGGCATTGTTTTCCTGTATATAGAAAAGCTACTGATTTTTTATGGTGGTTTTGTACCCTGCTATTTGACGAAAGGGTTTATCAAATTTAAGCGTTTTCTGCTGGAATCCTTAGAGTCTTTTAAATGCAAGATCAAGTCATCTGCAAATACGGATAGTTTGACTTCTTCTCTTTGCTATTTGTATGCCTTTCATTTCTTTCCCTTATCTTATTGTTCAAGTGAAGACTTGATGCACCATGCTGAATAAGAGCAGAGAGAGGGGCTGGAGAGATGGCTTAGTGGTTAAGCACTTGCCTGTGAAACCTAAGGACCCCTGTTCAAGGCTCGCTTCCCCAGTACCCACGTAAGCCAGATGCACAAGGTGGCGTGTGTATCTGGAGTTCATTTGCAGTGCATTTGCAGTGGCTGGAGGCCCTGGTGCACCCATATTCATTCATCTCTCTCTCTCTCTCTCTCTCTCTCTCTCTCTCTCTCTCTTGCTCTCAAATAAATAAATAAATTATTTTAAAAATAAAAAAGAGCAGAGAGAGTGCAAGTGTTAGTGTTGTTTTGTTCCTGATTTTAGAGGAAATGCTTTTAGTTCTTCCCCATTCAGTATGTTGGCTATACATTTGTCATACATAGCCTTTACTGTGTTCAAATATAACTAATTACTTCAAAGCTTTTTTCATTAAGGGATGTTGAACTTCGTTAAAGGCTTTTTTTTGCATTGATTGAGATAATCACATGATTTCTGTCCTTGAGGGTTTTTTTATGTATAGCATTAAATGTATTGATTTGTATATGTTGAAACAACCTTGCATCCCTGGAATAAACCCAATTTGGTCATGGTGTATTACCACTGATGTAAATTTTCTAGGTGCCAACATATTACTCAAGGTGGTGGGTTTAATAAAATAAGTGTGTGTGAGAGAGATAGAGAGGGAAAGATGAAAGAGAAAGAAAGAAGAAAGAAAGAAAGAAAGAAAGAAAGAAAGAAAGAAAGAAAGAAAGAAAGAGGAAGGGGAAGGAAAGGAAAGGAAAGGAAAGGAAAGGAAAGGAAAGGAAAGGAAAGGAAAGGAAAGGAAAGGAAAGGAGGGTGGGAGGGAAGGAGAGAGAGAGAGGGAGGAAGGGAGACAGGGAGGAAGGGAGGGAGGGAAAAGAATTTAACCAGAAACTGCAAACCAAAAGGGAAGGAGAGAAGGAAGACAGAGAGAAGAAGAGAGAGATTGATTTTAACAAGAAACCTCAAAAAAGGGGAAGAGGGAGGGGGAGAAAGAGAGAAATATTTTAACCGGGAACTGCAAACCAAAAGAAAGGAAACTCAATGGCTTATTAAAATTTGAATTCTCTACTCATTCAGGTGAAATGGCTCTAACCTAATAAGCAACTCTCTAAATCCACCTGAAAAGTAAATGTCCCCATTAGTAGAAACATTATTCACCAAAAGCCTGGTCAAATGTGCCCAATTCTTGGATGGATGTCATAATCAGCTGAGGAGTGTTTTTAAACTTGGGAAGCATACATACCTCCAGAGATACTCATAGTTGGCCAGCAGTAAGGCCAGAACATCAGTACATTGTAAAGCTCCCCAGGACAGCTAAGGCTGGGCACACAGCACAGAGGATGGCCCTATACTCAGGGGCTCCCAGCAAGCTGCTTCCCAAGTACTTGTATCTGAAACAACACTACAAACTGTGACTTTCTCCACTAACCTTCTCACTGTTGCTATTCCTCCCTCTTTGTGATTACATGAAAAATTGTAACTTAGCCAGTAATAAACTCTGCCCTACCTTAAGAAGTTATATTTCATAATGTGTCAGCAGTTATAGCCTATTAACAAATTCTGAAACCTCATGGCTCATAGAAAGCAGAAGCTGAACTACACAGCAAACTTTCGAATACTAAAGTTGCAAAATCAGGGCTGGGGAAATGGCTCAGTAGATAAAGGCATTGCTTGCAAAGCCTGCCAGCCTAGGTTCAATACCCCAGTACCCATGTAAAGCCACATGAACAATGAGGAGTATGTGTATGGAGTTCATTTGAAGTGGGAAGAGGACCTGATGAGAGATTATTTCTCAACATCTCTCTCTCTCTTCTCTCTCAGAAAAATATACTTTAAAAATAAATTAAATCAAGTTGCTAAGTTGATTTTTTGTTGATTTTAATGTTACCTAACCATAAGATAACAAAGTTCATCAGGGACAGGAGACTCCTCAGCAGGTTTTCCCATATCCATTAGGTATTAACCTTCTTGAAGAATTTTTATTTGAAACATTTTTTTCCTTGACTTCTGTGATACCATATTTTCTTCTTTCCTCTCTGGCTACTCCATCACATTCATGCGCTAGGAGTTTGGAGTTTGTGAAACATCACAATCACTTGGAGGACTTGCTAAAATGTAAGGCGCCTGTCTCTTCCCCAGTCTCTCATTTAGTAATCAGGAGTAGCCTCACCCCCAAATTCTCATTTCTAGCAAGTTCTCAAGTGATGTTGCAGCCACTGGTCGACAGGCCACATTTTAGGAGTCACTGTCCTATGTGCTGGGCTCTTTTCTCATATTACCCCACACTCTCTCTTATCAATACAGCCAAGGTTGTCCCCTGAACTAACATGGCCCCATGTTTCTATTCCTGTTTTAGTTCTCATAAGCTTATTCTAAGCTCAGGTTGCCTATTCAACACCTCTACTCCACTGCATGATCTAAATAGCATTAGCATCTCAACATCCCAAAACTCTGACCCTCTCTATTAAACCTCTTCCTTTCCCAGGACTTCATAACATAACCATTCACTTCTCACCCAATTGCACAGCCCAAATCTATAAATCACTGCTGACACCATTACCTCCTCCTGCCATGATCCACAAGTAAATCATTCCATTCTGAAGTCAATATAGCATCCTAAAAATTGATCAGATAAGTCTGCTTTTCACATCACTGTTACCTCTACCCTGATCCAAGCTACATTCTTCTGCCACCTAGACTGTAACTGTCCCATATTTGCCCTGCACCTCTCACCCTCCACCAATTTTTCTGAATAATACAGGCAATTATCAGAATGAAAATCTGATTGTTTCACTCTCTACCCTCCAACAGCCTTCCATTAACTCAAAATTAAAATCAAAGTCCATTTTAATTTACTTTATAAGTCCTGTGAAGAAGTGATCTCTACTCACCTTACCAGCCCATCTCATGCCTCTGTTTACCTAGCATTCTGAGCACTTGCCATGAGAGCTTTCTCTATTGGCTCCATCCTCCACATTGTCTGGGATAGCATACTCTCTTCACCTCACTACTGGCACTCTGCAATTGCTCACTTCCCCACAGGTCATCTCTGATCACTCAGGTGATGTGATAGTCAATCTTGATTGTTAATGTGATAGGATTTAGACTCACCAGGAGGCTCACCTCATGGTTCATCCCTAAGGGCATTTCTAGAGAGGTTTATCTGAGCAGGGAAGAATCACTGTATTAGTCAGGGTTCTCTACAGGAACAGATATGACAAAGGAATATGTATTAAAGGGGGGATCTGGGCTAAAGATTTGACTTAGCAGATAAGGCGCTTGCCTGTGAAGCCTAGGACCTATGTTCGACTCTCCAGGAACCACATAAGCCAAATGCACAAGGTAATGCAAGTGTGCAAGGTTGCACATGTGCACAAGGTGGTATATGCATCTGGAGTTTGTTTGCAGTGGCTGGAGGCCCTGGCATACCCATTCTCTCTCCCTCTATCTGCCTCTCTCAAATAAATAAAAAATAAAATAAAAATTTTTTAAAGGGGAGAAGATTTGTTGGATTAGTTTATAAGACAGAAGCTGAGTAGAACAATAACTGTTAACAGATTGGAAAGTCAGAGACCCAGGTAACTGCTCAGTCTGAGGCTGGATTTTTGATGCAAAATTTTAAGGGAAGAAAAGAACTGTGTTGTAACTGGGCTACAGGCAGAAAGGCTGGCTTCATTCTTCCATGTCCTGATAATTTGAGCCAAGTGGGGTTTAAAGTGGGGACTGGTGTTCTTGGCAGAATTATAGGTTTAGATGATTTAGGTAATTTATTGGAAATGCCAGACAAAGAATTCAAAAAAATAATTATAAGTCTATACAAAGAAATCAGAGGAATGAAAGAAGAAATAAACTCCTGAAGGAGAACACAGGAAACCAACATAGTGAAATAAGGAGGTCAACACAAGATATGTGTATATGATAATATAAATAGAAATACTGGAAAAAATGCCAATCAGAAATACTAGAAATGAAAAACACAGTAAATAACAAATTAAAAATAAAATTAGAGATGAAAAAGGGACCATTATAACAGATATCAATGAATTTCAGAAAATTATAAGAACATACCTTAATAACATATACTGCACCAAGTTTGAAAATCTGAAAGAAATGAATGACTTTATAGATATATATGTCATACCAAAATTAAAGGAAGATGAGATAAACCATTTAGACAGACCAATAACAAGCACTGAGATCAAAGCAGTTACTAAAAATACCACCCAGGCCCACTGGTGAATTCTACTAGACTGTTACAGAATAACTGACACCAATATTTCTCAAACCTTTCCATAAAATAGAAAAGAAAGGAATACTTCCAAACTCCTTTTACAAAGCAAGCATTACCCTGATACCAAAATCAAGAACACACACACAAAAAAAAAGGAAGGAAGGAAATTACAGACCAATCTCTGTCATGAACATAGATGTAAAAATTCTCAACAAAATACTGGAAAACAGAATACAGGAATACATCAAAAAGATCATTCATCCTGACCAAGCAGGCTTTATCCCAGAGATGCAGGGAACACTTAACATATGCAAATCAATAAATGTTACACACCATATATAAGTGAACTGAAGGACAAAAATTACATGATCATCTCAATAGATGCAGAAAAGATATTTGACAAAATCCAACATCCAAGCCGTGCGTGGTGGCGCACGCCTTTAATCCCAGCACTCAGGAGGCAGAGGTAGGAGGATCACCGAGAGTTCGAGGCCACCCTGAGACTACATAGTGAATTCCAGGTCAGCCTGGACCAGAGTGAGACCCTACCTTACAAAACCAAAAAAAAAAAAAAAAATCCAACATCCATTCATGATAAAAGTCCTAAAGAAATGTGAATAGAATATATCAACATAATAAGGGCTATTTATTACAAACCTATAGCCCACAGTATACTAAATGGGGAAAAACGTGAAGCATTTCTGCTAAAATCAGAAACAAGAGACAAGGGTTTGCACTGTCCCCACTTTTATTTAATATAGTACTGGAAATCATAGCTATAGCAAATAGGACAAAAGACATAAATAAAAGGGACACAAATAGGAAAAGAAGAGGTCAAATTATCATTATTTGCAGATGATATGATTCTATGCATAAGGGACCCTAAAGACTCTACCAGCAAACTATTAGAGTTGATAAACACTTTCAGCAAAGTAGCGGTATACAAAATAAACATATGGAAATCAGTAGCCTTCCTATATACCAATAACAAACATGCTGAGAATGAAATCAGAGAAACACTCCTCATTCATAATTGCCTCAAAAAATAATAAAATACCTTGGAATAAACCTAACCAAGAAAGTGAAGTGAAAACTTTAAAACATTCAAGAGAGAAGCTGCAGAAGACACGAGAAAAAGGAAAGTCATTCCATGTTCATGGACTGAAAGAATCAATACCGTGGAAATGTCAATCTTACCAAAGGCAACTATAGATTTAATGCAATCCCCCTCCAAATTCCAATGGCATTCTTCACCAAAATAGAAAAACCAAACCTAAAATTCATTTGGAAGTACAAAAAATCTTGAATAGCCAAAGCAATTTTAAGCAACAAAAATAAGGTTGGCAGTATCACCATACCTGATTTTAAGATATATTACAGACCCATAGCAACAAAAACAGCATGGTACTAGCACAAAAACAGACATGTAGATCAATGGAATAGAATAGAGGACTCAAATGGGAATCCAGGCAGCTATAGCCATCTGATTTATTTTTTTACAAAAATGCCAAAAATATTCACTGGATAAAAGTCACCATCTTTAACAAATGGTGCTGGGAAAACTGAGTATCTATATGTAGAAGAATGCACATGAATCAACTTCAAATGGATCAGAGAGCTTAATATCTGAGCTGAAACTCTGAAACTGCAAGAGGAAAAAGTAGGGGAAATACTTCAACATATTGGCATAGGCTAGTCAACCACTGGGACCTCAAGAAATTAGAAGGCTTTTGTACAGCAAAGGACACTGAGAATAGAGCAAAGAGGCTACTTATAGAAGGGAAGAAAATCTTTGCCAGCTATACATCTGACAGAGGATTACTATCCAGGATATACCAAGAACTCAAAAAAACTAAGTAATACAAAATCAAACAACCCAATCAAAACTAGGCTATGGAACTGTATTAGTCAGGGTTCTATAGAGGAACAGAACTGATAGAATGAATTGTATTAAAAAGGAATTTATTGGATTAGCTTACAACAGTCCAGCAATAGCAGGTTGCAGGCCCGAGAGTCAAGGAACCTGGTAGCAGCTCAGTCCACGAGGCTGGATGCCTCAGCAGTCCCAACCCGGCACTGAAGGCCTGAAGGTGTCCTGGAGAAATGCTGCTCTTCAGTCCACACTGGAAAGCGGCAAGCACCAAGCAGAGAACAGAGAGCAGTACCGGCAGCCAGGTGGGAGGAGAGAGAGCCTTTCTTCCCAGAGCTTCTTTTTATAAACCAGCCCCCTCCTCCAAGAGGGGCCGTCCACTCTGGGGGAAGGGCTCACCCTGGGGGAAGGATTCTTCCTTTAGTTAATCCTTCCTAGAGGCAACCTCAGAGACACACTTATGAGGAATGTCTGTGGGTTCCTAAACAAATCAAGTTGACACAAACTTAACCATCACAAGTTCACCCCTTATATACTTGAGACCAAAGCATATCTCCTTACATCATACTTAATTTCCAAATGAAGACAGTAACAAGGTCATAATTCTGCCTAACATGATATAACTATCCCTCATACAACTGGAAACGCACAATTGTTCCCCCCATCCACAAAGCAAGTTCCTTGAAGAATGCTTAGTCTCTAATATAATCAAATATAAATTCAACAGTGGTTAACTAGCGATATGATCTTAATCAGTATTAATTACCTAACAGAGAAATAGAGGAAGAACAAAACATCTTAATATTGGTATAGATACATACCAACACTCTTAACAAGGTAAGACAGAAACACTCCTGGCAATTACAGTCCATGTTTTTGTAACTGGTCCCATGGCCTTAGCTGGTATTTGTTACTGCCTTCTTCTACTACCCATTCTGTATTTCCTCCACCTTCAGCAAGCACCTCAGCAGGTCTTGGTTCTTACCTGGAGGGGTGACCCATACCTTCATTCCTGAAGGATCTTCCGTACCTCCATTGTGGAGGAGCAGTCCAATTTACTCCTGGTAGTCTGGATCAATCACCCCTGCTAACACTGTAACTCCTTTCTCAGCCTGTGCACTCAAGGGCATCAGGATCCCAAAGTGGCAAGGGGGAAATCTTAGCTTCCAGTTCAATGGAATGTTCTTTGTGCCTCCTGGTGAAAGAACTCCCCTCTCTGGAACCAAGACCTCTAGGCCAGCAAAGCATAAGGTTGCGGGTACAGGAAGCAAAAATTTGGCTAATGGGTCACTTGGGTGATGGTAAGTGGTACCATTCCCAATTCCACCCCTTGATTCCTGGACTATAGGAAAAACAGCACCATATATAGGACGCTGATTCAGAGCATATACAGCCTGCTGGAGGACACGCCCCCAGCCCTCCAAGCTATTGCCACCTAGTTGGCACTGCAGCTGTTTCTTTAAAAGGCCATTCCACCACTCTATCAAGCCAGCTGCTTCAAGGTTGTGGGGAACATGGTAAGACCAGTGAATTCCATGATCATGAGCCCACTGCTGTACTTCCTTAGCTGTGAAGTGAATTCCTTGGTCAGAAGCAATGCTGTGTGGAATTCCATGATGGTGGATAAGGCATTCTGTAAGCCCATGGATGGTAGTTTTGGCAGAAGCATTACATGCAGGAAAAACAAATGCATACCCAGAATAAATGTCTATTCCAGTAAGGACAAAACGCTGCCCTTTCCATGATGGAAGAGGTCCAATATAGTCAACTTGCCACCAAGTTGCTGGCTGGTCACCCCGAGGAATGCTACCATATCAGGGGCTCAGAGTTGGTCTCTGCTGCTGGCAGATTTGGCACTCAGCAGCAGCCATACCCAGATCAGCCTTAGTTAGTGGAAGTCCATGTTGTTGGGTCCATGCATAACCTGCATCCCTGCCACTATGCCCACTTTGTTCATGGGCCCATTGTGCAAGGACAGGGGTGGCGAAAGAGGTTGACCACTATCCACAGAACGGGTCAACTTATCTACTTGATTATTAAAGTCATCCTCTGATGAGGTCACCTTCTGATGAGCATTAACATGGGACACAAGTATCTTTATATCCTTTGCCCATTCAGAAAGCCTTATGTACATATGCCTTCCCCAAATGTCCTTCTCACCAATTTTCCAATCATGCTCCTTCCAAGTCCCAGACCATCCTGCCAAACCACTGGGCACAGCCCATGAATCAGTGTATAACCACACATCTGGCTATTTTTTCTTCCAAGCAAAATGCACAACCATGTGTACTGCCTGTAGTTCTGCCCATTGTGAAGACTTCACCACAGTCCTTCAAAGTTGTCCCAGAAAGGGGCTGTAATGCTGCAGCTGTCCACTTCAGGGACGTGCCCACATAACGTGCTGAACCATCTGTAAACCATGCCCTAGTCTTCTCCTCTTCATTCAATTGAGCATAGGGCACACCCCATGATGCCATAGGTGCATGCTTTGGGACAGAAGGTATTGAAACAGAAGTAGCAACCATAGACATTTGGGCAACCTCCTCAAATAACTTACTTGTGCCTTCAGGGCCTGCTCGAGCCCTACACGGATATACCACTTCCACTTGATGATGAACTGCTGCTATGCACGTCCAACTTTATGGCCTGGTGGGTCAGATAACACCCAGCTCATAATGGGCAGCTCAGGTCACATAATAACTTGATGGCCCATTGTCAAGCGTTCAGTTTCTACTAAGGCCCAATAGCAGGCCAAGAGCTGTCTCTCAAAGGGAGAATAATTATCTTCAGAGGATGGCAGGGCTTTGCTCCAGAATCCCAAGGGCCTCTGGTGTGATTTACCTATGGGGGCCTGCCAAAAGTTCCAAACAGCATCCCTATCTGCCACTAACACCTCAAGTATCATTGGATCTGCTGGATCATATGGCCCAAGTGGCAGAGCCGCCTGCACAGCAGCCTGGGACCTATTGAAGAGCCTTGTTCTGGGCCCCACTAAAAACTAGTAGCTTTCTGAGTCCCTTGGTATATGGGACAGAGTAACACACCCAAGTGAGGAATGTACTGTCTCCAAAATCCAAATAGGCCCACTAGATATTGTGCTTCCATCTTAGTGGTAGGAGGGGCCAGGCACAACAACTTATCCTTCACTTTAGAAGGAATATCCCTGCATGCCCCACACCACTGAACTCCTAGAAATTTCACCAAGGTGGAAGGTCCTTGAATTGTGGATGAATTTATATCCCATCCCCTGATGCGCATATGCTATACCAGCAACTCCAGAGTGGCTGCCACCTCCTATTCATTTGATCCAATCAGCATAATGTCATCGATATAATGGACCAATGTGACACCTTGTGATCCCTGTGAATTAAGCTATGACACAGGGCTGGAGAGTTAATATAACCTTGAGGTAACACAGTAAACATGTACTGCTGTCCTTGCCACCTGAAGGCAAATTGCTTCTGATGATCCTTATGGACAGGTATGGATAATAAGGCATTCACAAGATCAATAGCTGCATACCAAGTACCAGGAGATGTGTTAATCTGCTCAAGTAAAGAAACCACATCTGGTACAGCAGCCGCAATTGGAGTCACCACCTGATTAAGTTTCTGATAATCCACTGTCATTCTCCAGGATCTGTCTGTCTTCTGAACAGGCTAAATAGGAGAGTTAAAGGGAGATGTGGTGGGAACCACCACCCCTGCATCCTTCAAGTCCTTTATAGTGGCATTGATCTTTGCAGTTCCTCCAGGAACGTGATACTATTTCTGGTTCACTATTTTCCCTGGTGGAGGAAGCTCCAATGGCTTCCATTTGGCCTTTCCAATCACAATAGCCCTCACCTCCCAAGTCAAGGAACTAATGTGGGGATTCTGCCAATTCCTAAGTATATCTATCCCAATTATGCATTCTGGGACTGGGGAAATAACCACAGGATGAGTTCAGGGACCCACTGGACCTACTGTCACTCTAACATTCGCCAAAACTCCATTGATCACCTGACCTCCGTAAGTACCTACTTTACCTGGAGGGCCATGATGCCATTTGGGGTCTCCTGGAACCAATGTCCAATCAGAGCCAGTGTCCAGTAAGCCCCAAAAGGTCTGATTATTTCCTTTACCCCAGCATACAGTTACCCTAGCAAAAGGCTGCAGGTCCCTCTGAGGAAAGATAGGACTAAGCTTAACTTAATATTGAAACTTTTGGGGATTATGGGAGGGTCCTAGCTCAAAGGGACCCAGTGACCCCTTCAATCAAGGGGCTCAGGATCTGTAAACTGGTTCAAGTCTGGAAACTGGTTAAGAGGCCTTGATTCTCTGTTGCTATAATTCAAAGTGGCCTTTCAGTCCTTTGGTCTGGTAATTTTCTGCTTATAGAGATCAAGCAGGAACTTAGTAGGTTTTTTATCTATTTCATTTCTGGTAACACCATTTTTAATCAGCCAGTACCAAAGGTCTGCACGAGTCATACTGTTACGAGTATTGTTTTGCCTGCACTGTCCATTACGGTAAACATCCTCACCTTGCCTGTGGCGATTCAGTGCTGATATTTGGCCCTTGTTACCCCGATATCCAGTTAGACCCATTGCATCTAAGTCACTTAATGCAGCAACTGCAGCTCCCACTGTGATGTTTTCTTTACATAAAAGACCAATGATTGGGGACTTTAAGTATGCTGGTGCTCCCCTCATAAATCTGGTTCTTATAGTCTTAGTGAAGGGTACATCTTCTGGATGCTCCCATTGTGGGCTTAAAGATGACTTTACATGGCAAATCCACTCCAGCATTCCAAGTTCTCTGAGCCTTTTAATCCCTTCATCAACATTAAGCCAAGGGATATCAGGCAGCTCAAGCTCATTCACAGTAGGCCATCTTTGGATCCATACTTCAGCCAACCAATCAAATAAACTCTTGGCACCTCTTCCAACTGTATGAGCTCCAGTGTCAAATCTAAAATCTCTGCTCAGTGGACCCATTTTAATAAATTCAGCCTGATCTAATCTTATATTCCTTCTGCCATCATCTCACACCCTTAAAATCCATTCCCACACATGTTCCCCATGCTTCTTCCTGTACAAGTTAGAAAGCTCCTAAAGTTCTTTAGGGGTGTACCTCACTTCCTCTTGAGTCATGCTTTCTAACTCACTTTTAGGGGCATGCCTAGCCTTACTCCTCATCATAGGCCTACAGGCAAAGATGGGTGGGCACTGAGAAGCATCAGCACCTCCTGCAGGGAGGTTCATTGCTGCTTCCTCAGACAAAGAAGGAGTGATTCCCTCAGGCAAGGATGGAGAGGGCAATACTTTAGGGTGTAGAGGTGGGGATGCAACTTCGGACAAAAGAGGGGAAGCCACATTTTCATGCAAAACAAATTCTTCAGAATCTGAGAGTTCAATGTTCCCAGATTCTTCAGTGTCTTCCCATACATCCCCATCCCAAGTCATAGGATCCCACTCTTTTCCAATCAGTGCCCTCTCTTTAACTTCTGATAGCCTGTGAGGCTGGGAACTTGAGCTTATGCTGCAAGTTAGCCAATCTTACAATGAGAGCTTGGGTTTGGTTTTCTGCAATTTGAGCCCTGTTCTGACTAGAGAGGAGATTCTCCTCCAGGGCACCCTTAAAAACCTTCAGATCGTGTATGTGGGTCTTAAGCTTGGAATTTTCCTTACTGAGCTTCTACTTTTCTCTCAATAGTTTGTCCAGAGATGCTAGAGGTAACCATCCAGCAGCATCATTCATCTTACTTTTCCACAAATATTCAAAAGTTCTAGATACAGAGTCACTAAATTCCTTGCTCTTCATAAGACGACTTAGGATCACCAAATACATCTCTCATGGAGTTCTTTAAATAGGGAACGCCATGGATTATTAGTGCCCTCCTTATTACCAGTTAAAGTGCTCTCCTTATTACCAGTAGAGCCTTTAGTGACACTGAAGTTGGAGAACCAACTCCACAGAGCACCAAGCCCACTAGGGAAATCCAGGAACTGAATAGAGTTATCAAATGAGGAAATACAGATGGTCAATAAATATCTAAAATCATGCTCTATATCCTTAGCCATTAGGAAAGTGCAAATTAAAACTACTTTAGATTCCATCTCACTCCTGTCAGAATAGCTATCATCAAGAAAACAAATGACGATAAATGCTCATGAGGATGTGGAAAAATAGGAAACCTTCTACATTGTTAGTGGGGATGTAAACTGGTACAGCTATTGTGGAAATTGGCGTAGAGGTTCCTAAGACAGCTAAAAATAGATTTACCATATGACCCAGCTATACCACTCTTTGGCATATATCCTAAGGACTCGTCTCACTACCTTACAAATACTTGCTCATACATGTTTATTGCTGCTCTATTCACAATAGCTAGGAAATAGAACCAGCCTAGATGCCCTTCAACTGATGAATGGATAATGAAGACGTGGTACATTTATACAATGGAGTTCTATTCAGCAGCAAACAAAAATGAAATTATGAAATTTGCAGTGAAATGGATTGATCTGGAAAGGATTAAACTAAGTAAGGTAACCCAGGTCCAGAAAGTCAAACTCTGCATGTTCTCTCTCATATGTGGATACTAGCTACAAATGTTTTTAGATTTGTATGTGAGTTGGAGTAAAAGTCAGTTTTAGAGGTCAAGAAGATAGAAAGGGGTTATAAAGGAGGAAGGAAAGGGAGGACATGGGGAGGACATAAATATACAAGTAGAGGGTCAGATTATTGGTGGGAAGGATGGTCTAAGTGGGATCAGAGGAGGGGATGTATGAAAGGAAGGGTAGGAGAAGGGTTAATCAAAATTTAAGATGTTATGAATAAGTTATATTTAAATCTACTTATTTATGAGCCAATAATATATGTGTTTTAAAAAGAAGAGAGTTTGGGCAGAGTATCCTATGGACATGGATAATGGTGCACCAAGAAGCCACAGATTAGAAAAATTTCAGTGCCAGAGATGAGATACCCTCTAGTGAGTTGTTGGCCAGGGAGGTCTCTGATACCCAAAAATATTATAGGCCATTGCCAAGGTGTAGCAGACAGCTTCAGGTTCACTGAGATGAACTTCCAGACCAGGAACAGTTATGGAGGAAGAGATATTATTTATTGAAGCTTACAGATCCAGGGGAAGTTCCATAATGGCAGGAGAAGCGGTCTGCTCTCACAGGACCAGGCAAGAGAGAGAAAAGCCCACCAGGCACATAGCACACAGAGCAAAACTACCGCCAAAAGAGTCACACAGCACACTTCAGGAACTCCTGCTAGGCACACTTTACATATCTTTACAATGGAATCTCAAACCCACCACCACACCTTAAGACCAGCCCCCGTTGACATGGCCTCTAGCAAGGTGATTGCAGATGCAAACTATAAACTAATAAAATACTGAATATTTTGGGGGCCAAATATTCAAACTACCACACAAGGCTGTTGGTTTCCCACCAGAACTAGATGATAAGACGCTTTTGCTGAAGAGTCCACATATTTGGGCTATAGGTCACACAGAAACCAAGCTGGGACTGAGCTGGAAACCTCCTACATACTGACTATCTGCAGAAACTTTGAAAGACTTATGCTGCATACAGCCCTATGGGAGAAAGAAGTCATCAACAGTGGTAAACAGCAATGGACCCTGCAAGCCTTAAGTCTGGCCAGCCAGGCCAAATGTACCAACTGGTGCAATAGTGGCATGTCTGTTATAAGAAAAACAAACTGCTCTCTAATTGGACTTGAGGCCTACTCCATGGGAGGGAAAATGTGCCTGGCACTGAAAACCTTATCAAAAGCCTATGGATGGGGCTTTAGAGGTGGCTTTGCAGGTCAAGTACTTGCTTGCAAAGCCTGACAACTTGCGTTCAATTCCCCAGTACCCACATAAAGTCATATGCATAAAGTGGTTTTGTTTTGTAATGATACATTCACTAGGAAGGACTCCAAAGGTTCCACATACTGAACATAGTGGGAAAAACAAGTGTATTCACAGAACATGTACAGAGTTCTTTCTTCTCATTATTTCCTAAATAATACATAAAAACAACTATTTACATGGCATTTGCATCATACTAGACATTATAAGTCATCTAGAGGTGATTTAACCTCTGGGAGGGTCTGCATAGGTTATAAGCAGCGATTATGCCACTCTCAGTAGTAGGTTTGAACACACATGGATTTTGGATTGATCTGGAGCAAGTTACACATAAGAAAAAGGGTAAATATTGTTGGGTATTAGAATTTAAAATCCTCCTTTCTGTAAGGAATATAAGACTAAGCGTCCTCTCCCTACCCCACCGAGTTCTCATGATTTAGAAGGGAATAATTGTAAAGCCATATAAATCTACCTAGTTTGAGAACATGCTCGTGTCAACAGATCTAAGGAGCAGGCAAGACTGAAACAGTAAGATAGATATTTCCAGAAGGGATGGCTCTGAGAAATAAACATCATCCCATAGTTATATGTTTATGATATTAGGACCTCCTTTTAAATTACAAATAGTGGACAATCAGTTATTTAAATGAAAAAGGGCAATGATAATGCTTGATAAAAATAAAACTTCCCCCCAAAAGACTCCAATTATTAATAATATTTGCCTGAACATAATGTTTGAATTAATCATTACAAATAATACCATAACTATCAAGAAATCCGAGGAGAGCCTATTTAAGACAGGGAGTTTCCTATCAATATTGTCGAAAAAAATTTGGATTAAGTGCTTTAAAATTACAACATAGGAATTTGAGTTGCTCAGAAATATGATATTTGCTGGGGGGAAGAGCTTAAGAAGATATAAAGCATGTGGTTACTGGATGAAGACAGCAAGAGCTTTATTTTCCTTTTAAATGTCAAAATGATGCTTTTCATTTAAGTAACTATTATCTTAATACCTTCTTAGCACTTAAGTTTCTGAGATCTATAATAAAAGACCATGAGCCATGTGAACTTTCAAAGGATATACTTAATCTCTTTGAATCCTATTTTTAAAAGGTAATAATACATTATTTTGACTAGAAAAAACAAAAAGTCCAAATCCTCAAGACTGCAATTACAGTGTTGAACTTGAGCAATTATGGATGGATTTGCCAGACAAGATGGGGTAGTTTGGATGTGGAATGTCACCCACAGCCTCATGTGCATGTGATTAAGCTTCATACTCAATCTGCAGCCAGTGGAGCCTTTGAGGTGGAGGATGGAGCCTTGCTGGAGGACATGTGTCACTAGGGGGCACAGGTTTATGCCCAACGTGCCAGTCATGTTTGCCAGCTCACTCTCTTGCAACTTTCTGCCAGCTTCTATGGTAAAATGTTATGCCCAGTCTCTTCTCTACCATATTTTCCTGCCATGAGGAAACATCCTCTCAAGACTGTATGTTGAAACAAACCCTTTCCTCCCATAATTTGTTTCTGGTCAGGTGTTTTGCCCCAGTAATGAAAAGTTTACTGCAACACAAAGGTTTAGGAACAGAGTGTGGACTGGAAGCTTTTAACTCAGAAACATAATGACTTCATAGCAAACTGCACATTTCTAGGCAACTTCTTGTCTATAAGTTACTTTATTAACTGAAAAAGGGTGGCTTAAATCTGCAAGTTTGGCTTTCTGAGTACCAACCAGCATATGGAGTATTTTAAAAACAGAAAAGATGTCATATAACTAATCTGCGCAGACTTAGGCCTTTGTGAAATATAGGTTAGCCCCTTTAACAAAGAAAGGCAAACATGCTTCAGCATCTTTTCAAAGCTCAAGGTTCATGTTTCAATACCAAGTCCTTATGTTAAGAAATAAAGTACGCTTAGAAAGGTGCGTTCATTTGGAATACAAATCTCTAAGGGAATGAAAGAACCTTCAGATGGTTACATAAAAGCTACTTTAACTTGTTACTGGCATAGATACTAGTGCTGGGTTTTTTTCTTGTTGTTGTTTGTTTGTTTTGTTTTTTAATTTCCTAGTTTTTAGTCTGGCCTTGTCTTAAGGTCAAATGTCAGGTAATAAGTGAGCCTTCTAGACATTTTGGCTTTGATAGCTTTTATACCAGGGTGTCAGGTTAGATTTCCTAGCCACATTGACATGCTATCAATAAGCTGCATTAAAGTTCATCTGTATTTTTGGTCTATTGACTTAGTCCTCAGATATGGGCTTTTTGTGTTTTAGACTATTTCAGTTTGAGGTATTGAGCCCAAGTCCAGTTTTTTTGATTAAAGAAGCTGAGCTGGGATACTTTCAGAAGTATCTATTCAGTGAAAAAGAAATGTTTTCCCATCAAATATTAATAAAATTTGTACTTTAGTTGTCAACAGTCATCAATAATGTCTTCCCCTCCCCTTTTAATTATGCCAAATATTCTAAATAATTTACATAAGCTTCCATTCCCCTAGCCCTGCCAGGGAAGGGGATGGGAGTATGTGTGAATGGATGTATGTGTATGTAGGATTCCATTTGATCCACATCCCTATTTTTGAGAGTCTAATTTAAAAAA
The DNA here is from genome assembly GCA_036365145.1 of Orientallactaga sibirica. Classification (NCBI taxonomy): domain Eukaryota; kingdom Metazoa; phylum Chordata; class Mammalia; order Rodentia; family Dipodidae; genus Orientallactaga; species Orientallactaga sibirica. Next base: position 11,901,941 of record JAEOAD010000028.1, read on the forward strand.
AAAAACACATTTTAAATAACTTGACTACTAGAGGAAGTGGGAAAGAACTCATTTAAATATCCTGGACTCTTTGTGAAAAAAGACAAGGTATTTGACAATTTTTCAGCTGTGTTATCTATAAACATAATGGAAGTAAAACTTTGGCTGAATTTCAACTCAAAAAATTATATATCTAGTTAATTCCATTCAAACGTGGTTTTGGTTTTTAACTTAATACCATGAGAAATACTAAGTTTATAAATAACATTATTTTGAACAGATAAGAATCTAATTCTGTTCATGATAATTTTTTTGTGTGTGTAGTTTTGAAGACAAAAACTGCTTGATATAGTTTCCTTAGTTATTTCAACTGTCCACAGGGATAGTTTTGCAAAGGATATCAGATCTATGTTTAAAGCAAGACAGCACAAATTTATATGTGGGATTTAAATGAGCTTATGCCATAAACATCACCCAAACACTTGTATGTGTGTGTATATAATATGCATATATAGTTTCAGTGCTAAAATGGTTACCAGCAGGTTTTGAGAGAGAATGGTGCATCAAAAAAGTGTCAGTTGCCACCTCATTCTCCCTGATTTATAGGTTCCTGACACTGTATTCCTTTCTCTCTTTGTTTTTGCCCCCCATTGGGTGTTCCTTGTCTATGTACAGATATTTTGTAATATATTAAATTTTTTCTTTCAGTTTATAAAAATGGAAAGTGGAGATTGGAAAATTAAATATTTCCTGTTAATTATTAAAAAATCTGCGAGTTTAGTCGTATTTTACTTTGTGGTATAAGTCAAGCTCTTGTAGCCTTTTAAAACTTTCTTATAGCAGAAAGAATACAAATAATTGAGGAACACTCAACTGGAGGAAGAGACTACACCCCCCTTTTAGAGAATCTTTGTGTCTTTTCTCATTATAAACAAACCTACTGTAGGGAAAATTATGATTTTAAGGATTATGAACCTGTCGGCCCGTAAGTTATGAGCTAGAGGCAACATCTGAAGTTTTGATTAATCTGCTCATTATTTTGTTGACCCTGCTTGCTATCCTTGACAGCAAGTCACAGTATATACAGTGCTAATGTTACTTCAGATAGAAAAACATGGAATGTATTCTTAACTAAAGGATTCTGGGAAGCTTTCTTGGTAAGTGGTAAAGTCAGTGGAGAAGAAATGGAGTAAAAGAGATGTTTGGTACTTTGTGATTTAAATCAAGTCTGTGCCTCCAAGATGCTTCATTCTTCTCCTGCTGCCCTTTGGCAATTTCTTAGCTAGTCAGAACTGTACCGTGTGGCTCACATGTCTGGAACAAATAAGACATGTCTACAGCCAAGGAGTGAAGCAGCAGTAAGAATATGCGCATTCATTCATCGCTTTTCTCCTGAGTGCTGACTATGTGTCAGGCACCACACTGTGTGCTGGAAAGACAACTATAGTAAGATTTATTCTTTAAGCACCAAGAGCTCAGAGCCAAAAAGGGGGGAAAAGGCATATCTTTGTTGAGCTCTCTGCTACTTTAAGACTATGCAAGGTTTTCTTCACAAAATAGCAAAACCAGAGGAATGCCTTCATGGTAGCCAATATTTACTGAGCTTTTCGTGTTTGAAAAAAAAGCACTTGGCATGTATTTACTTATTTCACACTAATGTCCTACACAGTACTAATTAATATCAACATCATTTTATACACAAAAGGAAAGGGAGCACAAAGTTCAAGCAACTGCACCCACTTCTACAGTCTGGCTGCAGCTCGACAGATATTAAGGACACCAGTTGATTATCCTCCTCTCACAGACTCAAAGAAGAGGTGAGAGAAAAGAGAGGAGCACCCATCCGTCATAATCACACAGGTAACTTCCCCCAGATAAAGAGGACAAGTAACGGCCATATAGCTAATGTGGGAGATGCACAGAGCTAACACAACCACAATCGTAACTGAGGCCTTTCCTGCTCTGCACCTAGAGTCTAACTCCAAGAAGTCATAAATGTGTGTGTGCGTTTACAGATATTTTTTTAATAAGTATATGAAGGAGCTGGAAAGATAGCTCAGAAGCTAAGATGCTTGCCTGCAAAGCTTAATGACCAGGTTTGAGGCCCAGTAATCATGTCAGGCCAGATGCACAAGGTAATATATGCATCTGGAGTTCGTTTGCAGCAGTTAGAGGCCTTTGCATGCATTCTCTCACTCTCTCTCTCCAAATAAATAAATAATGTATGGTAATGAAGCAAGAAGCACTAAGATTTGTTAATATTATATTAAACAGGGCATACTTAATTTAAAAAAGAGGAGGAGGGCTGGAGAAATGGTTTAGCAGTTAAGGCACTTGCCTGCAAAGCCTAAAGACCCAGGTTCCATACACTGGTACCCACATAAAGCCAGATGCAGTGGCACATGCATCTGGAGTTCGTGTGTGGTAGCTGGAGGCCCTTGTGTACCCATTCTCATTCTCTCTCTTCTCTCTCTCTCTGCTTGCAAATAAATAAGTATTTTTAAAAGGATAACCATGTATACTTTTCAAATATTTTGCACACTTATCTATGCATCTTTGTACAACTGTGGGTGCACGTGTGTGAGTGCATGTAAAAGGCAGAGGTTAATAGTGGGTGTCTTCCTCAGTCACTCTCCTCTTTATTTACTGAGGCAAGGTCTCTCATCTGAACCCAGAGCTCACTGCTTCAGCTGGTCCGCCTAGCCAGCTTTTCCCAGGGATCCCATCTCTTCCTCACAAGAGCTGGGATTACAGCAGATGCCATGCCCGCCCAGCTTACATGGATGCTAGGGATCTGAACTCTGGTCCTTTTCCTTGTGCAAATGCTGTTTCCACTGAGCCATCTCCCTAGCCCCCAAAGTTGACAGCTAAAGTTGAAGGTGTGGGTAGCATCAGGTTCTTGACAGAACAAGGCATGGAGATGCCACCTATATTGGATCTTATTCATCCTTCAGAATACTCAAGGGTACTGGGTCTCCTCGTTTGGGTATACTATTACCCTTGTCTAAATCCATGTATAGGATGACTATTGCATTTTCTCCTTTCAAATTTTGGTAGGCATATAAAAATTTACATTGAAATGATTTTGTAACTAGTAAACTTAATGTTCCTGACACACAGTAACTACCTGTGATGGTTAAGACTGTCAACGTGACAGAATCTAGAGTCCCTAGGATACAAATCTCTGGGTACGTCTGTGAGGAATTTTCTAAATTAGGTTGATTTAGGTGGAAAGAGCTATGCTAAATGTAGGTGGGGGCACTGTTTCATGGACTGGGGTCATAGATAAATGAAAAGGAGAAAGTAAGTTGTGCCTCAGTGTTCATCACTTTCTAGAAACTTCCCAAATGTGGATGTAATGTGACAAGCTCCTTTATGTTCCTGCCACCATGCCTTCCCCACCATAACGGACTATACACTCAAACTTTGAGCAAAATTAAGCCCTTCCTCCCTTAAGTTGCTTATTTGCTACAAAGAGAAGGGGGAGGAAGAAGAGAGAGAAACAAAGGAACTCCAGATAAAGCTTTACATGGATACTGGGGAATCAAATCTGGGCCTTCAGGCTTTTCAAGCAAGCACCTTTGACAGCTGAGCCATCTCCCCAGCCCTTAAGTTGCCTCTTGTCAAGTATTTAGTCACAGCAACAAGAAAAGTAACTAGTACATTATGTCTTGTCCATGGCTAATTTACAGAAGACAGTTTTTATAGTCTACCTCCAGCTCACAGCCTTTACTTTGAGAGGTTATTACTGATAATTCAATGTTCACTCTAAGCTAAAGATGTAGCTCCGTTTGCAACACAGATGTCTAGCATGCACAAGACCCTGGGTTTAGTGCCTAGCACCCAAGAAAAATTAAATTTTCTCCAGCTCTGACACCTCATGAATCCTAATACCTCTGTCTTTCCCAAACCAGATCCCCTGATACCTTTTCCCAGTGGATTGAGATCCTCTGTATTTGATTAAAAGAAACCACACAAATCTGGTTTATATTTTACAAACACTTGTCTGAGGATAAAAGACCTTAGCAGAAAATTGAACAGGCGTGGTGTGGTCTATGTAAATTTAAGTACTTTTTAGGTTGGGGTTAAAAGCACCCTCTCTCTTTATATCTTGCCTGTGGCTCAGTGTTTACACACAGTGAATGACAGACTCTGTCGCCAGCCCCATTCTCAAATTAAGATATTGCTCTGGTCATACACGCACTTCCCTTGTCTCTGTGACCATCAGAGTATTCTGTAATTTTTTTTCTTCATGGAAGCTCTCTGTAAGCTATATATCTGTATTTCTCTATAAGTGTTCACATCTCTACAATTATTTATCACACATCTACCACACACTTCCACAAATATGTTCAAAAGATACCCCTGAATGAATGCATAATTGGAGAATACCTATATTCTGAGAAAATAATCTGTAACTTGAAGCCCAAGCAAAAAGTTTTAAAGGTTTAAGCACACAAGGAAGAGATACTGGAACCGGCTCTGGCTGTGAGGGACAAGCTTTTCTGACATACATAATTGCATCCTCAGCTCTACCTTGTTTGTTGAGTCTCTGTCACGGGAAAACTCAAACTATGAACTTCCCAACGCGCAGGCACCTCTGGACCAAGGCAAACGCGTGCAACCTCCGTGCGAATCCTCCACGTCCCCAGGGGGCGCTGCGCAAAATCCGCGCCTCAAGCGCACCACAGACTGCACGCCTGGAACCATTTCCTCCGGGAAGCATTTCCGCCCCGCCGGGTCGTCGTGCAGGTGACGCATTTCCTGTTGGCCTAGCCACACACGTGCGCCCTGACAGGCAGTAACCACCGGGGCTGAGCTGCTGTACGGTGTGGCAACATGTCGCAGCTGCAGATGAAACTCCTGCGCAAAAAGATCGAGAAGCGGAACCTCAAGTTGCGGCAGCGGAACCTAAAGCTACAGGGTGAGCCCGGCGCTGGCGGCTGAGGTTCGGCGGGGTGGGAGCCCGAGGTGCGCCGGCGGCTTCCGGTCCGGCGCGTAGACTGGTGCGCGCGTCCCGGCGTCTGTCCCCGTGCGGCTCCAGCCGTGCCTGCCCGGACTGGGCTGCAGCAGGAGGCCTCGGGCTTGCTTTCCAGGCGCCCGCATCCTGCAAAGCCTGTCTTGCACCTCATTTCCTCCGCTTTCGTGCCTCGCTTTGCCCGTTTCCAATCAGACACGTGGACCTTTAGTTCTCACCCCTCAGTCCCGTCTTTCACGTAATTTCTGTTCTTCACGCCCAGAGCTTAAGTCTGTTTACAGATTTTTACCAATGCCGCCCCCCGTCTCCTGCGCATCTCCACGCCCGTTCTCTCCATTCCCGCATCGCATCCTCATTTCCGGCTCAGAAAGTGTCTTCAGTACCCGTGGAACGGGAATGCAGAGCCATCCATGTTCTTGGCGCCCTCGACTTTGGGTTGTACATTCCTAAAGATCTTGTTTGTGGTTCTCGACGTAAACGTCACTTTCTTGTCTCACTTGCAGCCCACATTTTGTGATAGTTATGTTACCTGTTTAGGGTTTTGTGTGAGATCCTGTGGGAAGTGTTAGAGGCATGTTGCCTCGCCCCGGTTGATTTTTCAATAGATAGGAAATGAACGAAATCCTAGAAGAAGCAGCGGGTTTTGAAGATCCCTTATAATTCTAGTTCCTGTAGAATAGTCAGCATTAGTAACTACTCTGTGTAAGTAACAGTTTAAACCAAAGGTGGTACTGCTTTTTCTGCTTGCATATGAACAAGGAAACTTATGTAAAGACTTGTTTGGGGTATTTGCATATGATAAGTATTAGGACAAGTAAGTGATTTTCATTTTCTTTAAGAGAAAGATAGTATGTGCATGCCTGGGCCTCCTACCACTACAAGAGAACTGGAGATGCATATGCCACTTTGTGCAGCTGGCTTATTTGGGTACTAGGGGATTGAACCCAAGCTGTCAGGCTTTATAAGGAAGCGCCTTTAACCACTGAGCCATCTCTCCAGCTCCTTCATTAAATGAATTTTCAATTCACCAAGGTCTAGGAGAGTTAGGACAGAATATTGTGAAATGATATAAGTAGTGTTAGTTGTGAGAATATGAAATAAATGATACATCAATTGGGTTTTTCAAATATTTAGTGTTTAGGTGAATGTTTCTGCCATTGCTTGATTCTATCTATTCAAGTATTTGACCTCAATGAAATTTTTGTGCCATACTTGTATTTTTTAGACAGCTTTGAAGAAAGTTAAACTTTTACTTTACTGGCATTTTTCCTTAAAGAAAAGCTCAACTATTCTGTAGTAGAGCATGATGGAATTGCAGATGGTTTTAACATGAAACTGCTAACTAATTTGAGTCCTAGAAGCCATGATATTTCTCATGTGAGGTTCCAGTGGTTATAAACAAGCTACCCCTTCTTTGTCATAGTGTACATTTTGTTTCTAAACAGGGGCATTGAATGTGAACCTGTCACAAACTCAAAATGGAGCTGTACCTAAAGATACAATACAACTTGGAAAAGTTAAAAAATCCCTAAATCACCCTGTGAAGGCAGACCCATCAGAAGCACAAAATGGAGACGTGTTGGAAGACATGGTGGAAAATGTAAACATGAAAGAATCCCCCCAGAAACTTGCAGTATTAACCAATGGAGAAGCAGCCGCAACACTGTCTCCTAATTCAGAACTAAAAAAGAAAAAGAAGAAGAAAAAGAGAAAAATGGTGAATGATGCTGGGCCTGGTGGGTACTTCATTTTCTCTGATCATCAGCCAAACTCGTTCAGTTACCATTCCACTTTGGCCTATTATTGTGTGCAGATGACTCTCCTGTGCTTGTCCACATGCTGGGTACTACCCTGGCAGCCGAAGGAAGCACTTTATTGCAGGGGCTGTTTTTGATTTTTGATTTTTCTCAAAATATTCAGCATTATGCCATGCTTTTACAAAATTCACTGCCCTTGAAGAAAAGCCCACATTAGGTATAGATCTCCTTAGATTTATTTGAATGGGGTGGGAGGAGCGGTTATTTGGACTTTTTATAGTAAACATGATATGCTGTGGCCTAGTATTGTAGTTGTACATATTTCCCATTTTAGAATTTTAGTTGACACCAAATAAACCAGGCTAATGGTAGGTCCTGTCTTCTTGGGCCTTTTTTGTGTTAAAGGACTTAACACTAATGATTCTCTTCTACTTCTTTTCTGTTCGTCCTCTCCTCTCTCCCCAAAGGAGACTTATTTACAAAGTACTTAAGATAGCATTTAGTAAAGTTCTGGAAAAAAAAAAAAACAGTAATTTCCAAGTAAGTAGAGTACAGGACAGTGCTAAAGGAGGAGAAGAAAGGAAGGGGAATCAACTAATAAACTCAGCTGAGTAGATGAACATTGATTGAGGTGTGGACAAGCAGAAATTTTAAGACAGGTTAGGGCAGGTAAGCAAAGTAGTCAGCCTTCTGCCTACTTTTTATAAACAAAGCTTTATTGGAATACAGCAATATCCACTTGATTACTTTGTTTTTATTGTGTAGCTTATCTGGAATAAAGTGTACATTTAGAGAGAAATCTTGAGCTTTTCTAAACATGTGTGGCTGTCTTCATGTTGCCTGCAAACTGGTACATTTGTAGGTTATGAGAAATTGCTTAAATGAAATGAAAGGGGAAATCGAAGTGACTGTAACCCTATTCCAAAAGTATTCATAGCTTCAGAGTTCTTGTTCTATATATGCTCAGGAATTGACATGATTTCTGCTCTCTTTGCTGCAGTACAGTGCTGGGGATTTTAGCTATGCTTAGGGAAACAGAAGAGGTAGAGACCAGCTCCCATGCCGTCCATAGCTTGCTTTGTTTCTCTTTTAGACAATGTGTCACTGTGTAACCCAGGCTGACCTCAAAGTCACAGTCCTACCTTTACCTTTTGAGTGCTGGGATTATAGGTGTGCACTGTCAACCTTCCCAGCCCTGTACATGGTTTCCTTTCAAACACAACCATTTCCCAGGTGGGTGGCAGTGAGATACAGGGAAGCGGTCAGTGCTGGCCTACAAAAAGTCCTCAGTTCTGGTCTAGGTCACTTGTGCCACTAATTTCTATAAAAGCCCAGCTGACAGTGAGCCCATTTGGCCAGAGTGAAATGATGATAGGACTAAAAAGGACCATCCTGAGAAAGTTGAATGCATGTATGTGAAGTTAGGAGGCTCTGCATGTTCTCCCTCACCACTTACAGCCCAGCAACAAAATCTAGCTGTCACCCAGCTAGGTCATGATCTCCGCTGCTTTACAGTCTACCTCTGGGAACATGAGCCTCTAGCTTGTCTATTCAACTACAAAGCAAACGTGACTTAAAGTTAATAGCAAGAGGGACAGTTTTAGTTCTTAGAAGGAGTTTAAGTGATATAGTCAAATCTTGAAGTCTATGGAACTTCATAAGTAGTGTCCTTATATTGATTAGTAGCACTTAGAAAAGTCATTTTAGATAAGTTAGTATAATAACTTTAGAAGCTTGTTTGAGTCCGGGTGTGGTGGTGCATGCCTTTAATCCCAGCACAGGACACAGAGGTAGGTGGATTCAAGGCCAGCCTGGGCTAGAATGAGACCTTCCCTTGAAAAAAAGAACTGTGTTTGCCAATTTGTGTGTACCCTGAATTTTTAAATATAATCCAAGTATTTTTTTTTTCATGAAAATAATTCTTACCTAATTAATACTGGATAATGTTAGGCTTTGGAAAATATGCTTCTACACTGTTTATCTCATTTAATACTTTTAATAATTTTTTTCCTTTTAAAACAAGATGCTAAAAAGGCAAAAACTGAAGATGGCACCGAGGTTCCTAAAGAAACAGAAGAGAGTGTGGATCCACCAGACAATGAGGAAGACGACAGTGAGGTGCCCAGCCTGCCCCTAGGACTCACAGGTGATGCCCAGGGATTTTCCAGGTGTCTGTTAGAAACGCCACGTTTCTCTACAGGGTTGAGTGTTCAGTTGTGACTTTCCATAAACTGGGGGAAGTAATGGTCCTAAAGAAATGCTTTTTGTGTCGTTTTGGTACATTCATTCTCTTCGTCTTCTGCTTTGTTGGTCCTCAGACCTTTTGTTCCATTCTTTATTTTTCTCCTTCCCTAACACTTTACATACACATATACAGCTTCTGGGCTCTTCTCTTTCTTGGGTTTAACCTTTCTAAGGCTGATTCCATCTTCTAGCAGGGGAATCATTGGTCTGGACATCTGGGCATTAGAGGTTTCACTCAGACTCAGTCACCAGTAAGGAAGGAAGGATGGAGTTAGCATTCCTGAGAGAGGCTTATGCAGGTTCACTTCTTTTGGCCTTTGTTCTATGAGCCTAGAGTTTAGAAGAGAACTTGCTGCACTTAAATAGAAGTTTCTAGAAGTTACTTGTGCTGTTAAGTAGCTTGAGCATTTATTTGCCTGTTAAAATCTCAAGGTCTAACTCCAGACATTCTTAATACACAGTAAAGAATTATCCAGCTTGAGAATAGCTCAATCTTAGAGCACTTGCCTAGCATATGCAAGGCCCTGAAATGGAGCCCCAGCACTGCACACCAAAAAACAATTATCTAACCCAAAATGTTGGCTCAGGTGTTCCTCACTTATTAGGACTATATCCCAATGAATTCACTGAAGTAGAAAATAAAAATCAAAAAGTACATTTATCTGGGCATGGTGGTGCATGCCTTTAATTCCAGCACTCAGAGGCAACAGTAGGAGGATCACTGTTGGTTTGAGGCCAGTCTGAGACAACATAGTGAGTTCCAGGTGAACTTGGGCAAGAGCAATAGCCTACCTTGAAAAACCAAACCGAAAAAAAAAAAAATCACTTAGTACACGTTAGCATTATAGCCACCTACTTTAAACATATTCAAGACTCCTTACTTGGCCTTACGGTTGGGCAAAAAGATGTTACACAGAGCCTGTTTTATGAAGTATTGAATATCTCATTAATTTATCAAATACCGTACTTAAATTGAAAGACCTGCCAGCACAAATTGGGGACCACCCATTGTGCCGGGGTTGAGAACCTACAGTTGATGGCCTGGGCATGTCAGGATGGAGCGTGTCAGGAGTCCCTCCCTTGCTCATGTGTGCGGAGCAGGCATGTGTATATGCCTGTGTATATACCCTTGCACTCTCCTGTGGTAGGTGGGGGCTATGCTCTTCTAGAGCTAAACGTTGGGTGTCTGGCTCCATTGCTCCTCCACCTTGTTCTTTTTTGCTTGTAGAATCTCACTCTAGCGCAGGCCGACTTGGAATTCACTATGGTAGTCTAAGGCTAACCTCGAACTCACGATCCTCTTAGGTCTGCCTCCTGAGTGCTGGGATTAAAGGTGTGTGCCACCCTGTTCTTATTTTAAGCCAGAGTCTTTTTTACTGATTTCAGAGCTTGCCTTTTTTTTTAATTTTTTTATTTAACACTGTGATGATTCTCAGGTCTGCTCCCCTATGGAACTGGGGTTACAGGCACTGTGGGTGCAGGGATCCAAGTCTAGCTGTCTTTCTTGCCTACACAGGAAGTGCTCTTAGCTGCTAAACCATCTCTCTGACCCCATCTGTTTTTCTTTATATGGAGCCTCTTAACTCATCCCAAAGCTTGCTGTTTTTGAGCCCCAGCAATTCTCCACCAGACTAGGGTTATAGACATGCGTTCTAGAGATTCAAATTCAGGCAGTCTCAGACACCCATGCATGTGCAAGAAACACACTTAGCCACTGAGCCATATCTGTGGCCTATGGACTTTGTTTTAATTTGTTTGGTATTTCCATGTCATATAAATACTTTGGATACACCTCATCTCCCATAACAGTATGCTCTTAGTACTTCTAAGTCATACAGCCCCCAGCAGTAGAAAGTCTTCAAAGGGATAGTTTTCAGTATTATCAGCTATAACAGCATTAACTTTAAAAACATTTGCTAACATTACTATCCTCTGCTTAGGGGCTTTTGAAGATACATCATTTGCTTCTCTGTCGAATCTTGTCAATGAAAACACTCTGAAGGCTATAAAAGAAATGGGCTTCACAAACATGACCGAAATTCAACATAAAAGTATTAGACCACTTCTGGAAGGCAGGTATGACTGACATTGATGTTTGGACATTCGTATCAATTTTTAGGACTGTGGGATTGTAAAGAAAATGAGTGTGTTCTGCTGCTTTTTTTTTTATCCTTATATTGGGTCCTGTGTAAATTACTTACTGATATTTGAAGAAAATTGTTTACACAGTTGAATCTTCTCTGTAGGTTCTATCATAGTGCCTACAATGTATGCCTCATATACCATGGGTAAGTCTTTGTGTGTGACTAAGATTGTTCTACTCTTCCTTCCCTGTTTGATATTTAGGGATCTTCTGGCAGCAGCAAAAACAGGCAGTGGCAAAACCCTTGCTTTTCTCATCCCTGTGATTGAACTCATCGTCAAGTTAAAGTTCATGCCCAGGAATGGTAAGGTTTGCTCGGTTTCTGTTGTTACTTCACGGGAAGCCTGTTGAGGATTTGAAAGGCTCCTAGTGACCACTGTGATTTGACTTTCACCTTCTGTCATTTTATTCCTTTTAGGAACAGGAGTCCTTATTCTCTCACCCACGAGAGAACTGGCCATGCAGACCTTTGGTGTGCTTAAAGAGCTGATGGCGCACCACGTTCACACTTACGGGCTGATCATGGGTGGCAGTAACAGGTCTGCTGAAGCTCAAAGCTTGCTAATGGCATCAACATCATCGTGGCCACACCAGGCCGGCTCCTGGACCATATGCAGGTAGGATACTGTTATACAGTGCCTCTCTCATTGTCTGTCATGAAATAATAACAAATAACAATGTTTCTTTTCCTTTGTTCAACCAGAACACCCCAGGGTTTATGTATAAAAACCTACAGTGCCTGGTTATTGATGAGGCTGATCGAATCTTGGATGTTGGGTTTGAAGAGGAATTAAAGCAGATTATTAAACTTCTGCCAAGTAAGTAGGAGACATGTGACTATGGCTTACAAAGGTAAGAAGCAGATGATATGATTGGTGTTCTTATAGGAAATCTTTGGTGTTTGGTTTTGTTTTGTTTTGTTTTGGAGGTAGGATCTCACTCTAGCCCAGGCTAACCTGGAACTCACTTTAGCCCCCCAGGCTGTCCTCAAATTCATAGCAGTCCTTCTACCTCAGCCTCCCAAGTATTGATATTAAAGACATGTGCCACCACATCCAGCAGGAAATCCTATTAATACCAGAAGGTTACCCTGGCTATGTCAGCCAACCTCACAAGTAACTTGAAATTCATGTATCAGACTTAATGCTCACTTAATGTAACTTATTTCATGGTTAAGGTGTAATTTAAATAATTTTACCATAAAGAGTCCTTGGACTGTTTGGGCTACTTTATGGCTTACTCCCTCCATTCGCCTGTGATGGGTGTCTTGTTGATAGTGTGGGTCATTAAAAATAGGTTGCTTTGAACATTGATCTCTGAGTTGCTCTAGGAGCATTTATCTCCTTGTGAATGACCACATGGGGATGGGAAGTGGCCAGTGAAGTGTTAACTGTCAGCTACTTGAGTTTTCTTTATTTTTTTTTTTTTTTAAGACAATGGGCAAATCATATTTTATAGAAAAATCAAGTCCTTCCTCAAATGTTTCTAATTGTCTAAATACACATTTCAAGTCTAATGGGAAATGGTCATTTCAAATCCCTTCTGTTACTGTTATCTACACATTTAAATTGTGGATAAAAGTCGATAGTACTTAATATTTCAATAGTATAAAATGAAAGCAAGACACAAAAATCAAATTGCAATAAGATACAATATGAAAGTCAACAAAATTTTCTTTTTAAAAAAAATTTTTTTTTTATTTGAAAGAAAGGATGGTCGTGCCAGGGTCTCCAGTCACTGTAACCAAACTCTAGAAGTTTGCACCACCCCGTTCATCTGGCTTTCATGGGTACTGAAGAATCAAACCAGGGCCCTTTGCCTTTGCAAGCAAGCCAGCACCTTAACTGCTAAGCCATCTGCCTAGCCCCAAGTTTTCTTCTTGAGTGAGCTTTAATAATTTGGCTTGCAGGGAATTTGTCCATTTCACGAAAGTTACCAAGTTTGTAAAACTAAAGTTCACAGTAGGGCTGGGGAGATGGCTCAGAGTTGAAGGCACTTGCTTGCAAAGCCTGATAGCCCAGGTTCAATTCCCCCAGTACCCACATGAAGCCAGATACACTAAGTGGCACGTCTGGAGTTTGTTTGCAGTGGCAAGAAGTCCTAGCATGCCATTCTCTCTCATTCTCTTTTTCTACAAATAAGTAAAATAAGTAAAAAGCTCACAATATCTGCTTCTTACCCTTTGTGACGCCTGTAGGATCTATACTGATGGCACATTGTTTCTGGTAGTTCTCTTTAGACTGGAATTGTGAATTGTATGATTCTTTGGAAGAATCAGGCCATGTTTATTGTCTCTTTCAGCTCGTAGACAGACCATGCTCTTTTCTGCCACACAAACTCGAAAAGTTGAAGACTTGGCAAGGATTTCTCTGAAAAAGGAGCCATTATATGTGGGTGTTGATGATGATAAAGCTAATGCCACTGTGGATGGTCTTGAGCAGGTACTCTGCTTATCAGTAACTTAAAACTATAAGATCTCATTTGGTGTTCCTTGTGTTGTTTAGAAATTATACAGGAAGAGAATGGGGTATTGCACCTTTAATTCAAGTACAACAAACTTGGGATTGGGTCTCTTCCTCCATGGTATAACTCTGAATAATTCAGCCAGCTCTGCTCTGCTAACTCTGCTTGTTACCTGAGAATAATTATTAATACTACCAATTTCAAATGCAGTTTTAAAAAAATGGGGCTAGAGAGATGGCTTAGCAGTTAAACGCATGCCTGCGAAGCATAAGGACCAGGTTTGATTGTCCAGGTCCCACATAAGCTGGATGTACATGGTGGCGCATGCATCTGGAGTTCGTTTGCAGTGTCTAGAAGCCCTGGCATGCCCATTCTCACTCTCCCTCTCTGACTGTAATAAATAAATGCAATTTAAAAAAAAATTTTTTTAATGTTTTAATAGCCGGGCGTGTTGGTGCACGCCTTTAATCCTAGCACTCGGGAGGCAGAAGTAGGAGTGCTATGAGTTTGAGGCCACCCTGAGAATACAGAGTGAATCCCAGGTCAGCCTGGGCTAGAGTGAGACCCCAAAAAAAAAAAATGTTTTAATAGTCGCCACTAGGTGCCAGAAGTGACCGGTGCACCTGGGTGAGTGAGTGAGTGAGTGGCAGCAAGACACTGAAGGTTGGATCTTTGGATGATGAAACTATTCTTTGCAACTGCGTGCTAGTTTAGTTTCTGAATGCTGCATGAAGGACCTTGTGCTACTTTTTTTGTTTTCTTTTTGGTTTTTCAAAGGAGAATCTCACTCCAGTCCAGGCTAAACTGGAATTAACTGTATAGTGTCAGGTGGCCTCGATCTCATGGCTATCCTCCTACCTCTGCCACCTGAGTACTGGGATTAAAGGCGTGCACCACCACACCTGGCTTTTTTTTAACTGCTTTATGAGTTACTTTTTTTTCTCCCTGCCTCACTACCTTCCCATGACCATAAGTATTCCTCCTTGGATTTCATGTCACTTACAATCTGCTACCTTTCCTACCCTTCTTTCTTGAATCCTCTTTTTTTTCTTTCTCTGTAGGCTCTTTGTTTCCAGGCATCTACTTTCTCCCCCATAATCACAATAACATATATGTTTTATGAAGATTATAAGCTAGGCTCTATATATGATAAAGAACTTGTGATACTTGTTTTCACAACCTTATGTCACTTAATTTTCAGTTCCGTCCATTTTCAGCAAATTTCATAATTTTATTTTTCCTTATAACTGTAGTGTTCCATTGAATATATGTATGAAATTTTCATTATCTGTTCCTCAGTTGATGGACACCTAGACTATTCCATTTCCCTGCTGTTGTGAAGAGCACAGCAATAAGCATTAAGGGTCTCTATAATGGGGTGTGAGGTCATTTGGTTATACGCCAGAAGTTGTTCTATCAGTTCATTCAATCAGATGGCATTGCTTCCTGGTGCTGAAAATGCCAACTTGAATAATCTGTCTGTTGTCTTGGACCATTTCTAGGGGTATGTTGTCTGTCCCTCTGAAAAGAGATTCCTTCTGCTCTTTACATTCCTTAAGAAGAACCGAAAGAAGAAATTGATGGTCTTCTTTTCCTCCTGCATGTCTGTGAAATACCACTACGAGTTGCTGAACTACATCGATTTGCCCGTTCTGGCCATTCACGTAAGTGAATGCAATGAGAGGCAGGAGAGATGACTCAGGTAGTGAAGTGCTTGCTGTGTAAGCATAGGGATCTGAGATCCGATCAACTGCTTTAAGCCAGGCAGATGTGGTGGCCTGCTAGCACTCAGGAGACAGAGACAAAGATGCCTCGATCAGTGAGCTCTGCAGTTAAGGAAGAGACCCTGTCAATAAATAAAGGTGAAGAGATGAGAAACACACCTAGTGACAACCTCTGGCCTCCATACTCGAGAGACAGATAAAAGCCTGTGAATGCCTGTACATTGTGAGATTGGGAGCTTGTTCTTGCTATGTGAAGTTCTGAGTATTTGATCTGCGGTGAGGGTGAGTTCTATAGTTGTGAGTTAGGAAACAGGATAGAACCAGTGAGTAAGCTTGACAGGAGAGAAATCCGCAGTTTGACTTTTCAGAAACAACTCAAGATTCCGGTTTCATGGATTTTGTTTTTGCTGTTTTAAAATCTAGGGAAAGCAGAAGCAAAACAAGCGCACAACCACGTTCTTCCAGTTCTGCAATGCAGACTCGGGGACACTGTTGTGCACAGACGTGGCGGCAAGAGGGTTGGACATTCCCGAAGTGGATTGGATTGTTCAATATGACCCCCCAGATGACCCCAAGGTAACTAGCATCTTTGAGGTGTCTTCAGAATGGCCCTCCATGAAAGCTTACACTCACTGCCCAGCTTCCCTGAGAAACACCTTGTTTCCCATCCATAATGCTTACCTGTGCTGAACAGTCACTCGGCTGTTGGACAGCTCTGGTGGTACCGAGTTTTCAGTGGAGATACACAAAGAGATTTGAGGGGTGTCTGTGGCTTTTAAGCTAGGAATGCTGGATCCTTGGAATGACGCACATCCAAAGCAACAAGTATTTGTAGCAGAATGAGCCATCCATGTCTGTCACCACAGTCTGAGAAGTACAGTGGCAGGAGGTTCACTGGTCAGCCAGCTGAATCACAGACAGGAAGCGCCAGGTTCAGTGACATACTCTGTCTCAAGAAAATAGGGCTGGAGAGATGGCTTAGGAGTTAAGGCATTTGCCTGCAAAGCCAAAGGATCCGGGTTTGACTCTCCAGGACCCACATAAGCCAGATGCTCAAGGGGACGCATGCATCTGGAGTTTGTTTGCAGTGGCTGGAGGCCCTGGCGTGCATTCCATTCTCTTTCTCTCTCTCTCAAATGAATAAATAAAATGTTTAAAAGAAAGAAAATAAAGCTGAAGAGTGGTAGTGGAAGACATCCAGCATTCGTCTCTGGCCTCCGTGTGCATGTACACAGGGCGGGTACATCTGCTCCCACAGATCCATTTTCCACACATACCACAAAGAAGAAAAAGGAGAGCTTTTAACAATGAGTTTTAATACTTTATTGACTAGCATTTAAACATGCTTTCCTAAAAAGCCATTTTGAAGCTGTAATACCCCTCATACTCACTGGATCACAGTGTTAACGTGAATAGCATGTATAGTTCTGCTTGTGCTCATTGACTCGTCATTGAGCGAATACTAGATCACAGTGTTAACGTGAATAGCATGTATAGTTCTGCTTGTGCTCATTGACTCGTCATTGACCGAATACTAGATCACAGTGGTAATGTAAATAGCGTGTGTATCTCTGCTTGTCCTGCTCATTAACCTGTCCTGGAACTAATACTCTCTGGATCATGGTGTTAATGTAAAAGCACGTATGCCTGTGCTTGTCCTGCTCATTGACCTGTTACCCATCCAGTGTGGTATCTGCAGGGGAGGAATGTCCCGCTGTGGGGGTGTGGTGACAGTAAGTGCATCCGTGCCCTGTGGTTGGTACACTGTCTCTGCTGATGCGTGTTTCTTCATCTCTCGGCCCATGCTCAGAATGTATCCATGTTGCTTACAGGCTCACCTGGAAGTCAGTGTCTTAACCCAATTTTTCTTTCTCCTTCAAGGAATACATTCACCGTGTGGGCAGGACAGCCAGGGGCCTGAATGGAAGAGGGCATGCCTTGCTTATTTTGCGTCCTGAAGAGTTGGGATTCCTTCGGTACTTGAAGCAGTCAAAGGTGAAGACCCTAGCTGGCAGGATGAGACTCCTTGGTATAGAGATGGGTTGCAAGGCCATGTCTATAGACGGCAGAGAGGTCTAGGCTCAGAGCAGTGCTATTAAAAGTCTGCTCAGGTCAGTCAAGTTTATGCGCTTCTGATCCAGAAAGTGTGGACAGAAGGAACTGCACTACAGCTCTGTTTCCCTGGTGCTTCCTGTGTCCCAGTCTCTGCAGATTCTCTTCAGTCCTGTTTAACCCCATCCCTTCCTCCAGTTAGCTGTGCATTTCATGCTGGTCTCTCTTCCTGCTTCAGAACCTTGTGAAGTAGAGGGATCTGCGTCCTCCTTCCTCCTCCTGTCCCTTGTTCATCACTGCCTGGCCTTGGTTCTCCTGTCTTGGCAGCACTGCCATCTCCAGTCTCACTGAGGTACAACTTCAGCCCTCAGTCTCCTGCCTCTGCCTGCAGGGTTGGCTATTGGAGCTGCTCTTCCCCAGTCTGCCTTTTTGGAAAAGTGGCTTGCACTTCACTTAGTCACCTCTTGCTCATTCCCTGACCAACCTTCCTGGCTTTGGCCTTATTCTGTCCTTTCAGATTCCATCAAAACCACTTTGTTGACAGGCCTTATGGATGCATGGAAGCCATCTCTCTTCTGTGACTCTGGCCTCCTCATCACCCTTTTAGCCCAAGCTTGCCAGGTGGATTTCCTCCACCCTGGAGTTGGCCTGTAGCCCATGTATACTTTCTCTAGAAGCTCTTTTCCTGGTTCTCCACCATGCTACAGTTTCAGCTAGCTACTAACTCTTGAGAAGCCACCTCCCATCTTCTGCCCGCCACACTCCCACTGCACACACATACTCAAGGTCTGGCTCCATCTTTCCCTGCATGCTCCACAGGACTGCAAGTGCAGTCGCTGAGGAGGAGCCAGTTCTTGGGGTCTTGCTCCATCATTCCCTCTGCTCTGCAGTGCTATAAACAAACTCTGAAGTGGGGGCAGTGCTAGACCTTGCACTTCTGGTTGTCCATCACCTAACCTGGTGATGAGCACTGATAACACATTTTTGTGGGAGCTGTGCTCAGCGTGGCCTCTGATGTCTGAGGACTTGGGCAAGGTGGCTTGGGTCCCCCGTCCTGATACAGGAAAAAAGGTGACTATCCTGGGTATAGTGGCACATACCTATATCCCCAGCACTCAGGAGGCAGAGGCTGGAGCATCATACCAAATTCAGGGTTACACACTGGGACCCTACCCTGTTAACTTTCTTCAGTCCTTGAATAATCGGAATCCTAGTGATGCCAGTGCAAGTTGTTCCACTCCTTTGCTGGACCTATTCAGTTCCACACATCAGCCTTAAAGGAGAAAAGAAACATGGGCTGTCTTGCTGATTCTTGCAAACTCAGCAGAGCCGAGGTGAAGCTTCCCATTGATGTTAGGAGACTGCAGATTGTGCTGTCTGAGGGATTCCACAGGCTCCAGTGTCTTTCTGCCCTCAGAACATGATGAGCTGCCTGGAAGTGAGCAACTTCCCGGGTCCTGGCGCCAGCACTGCCCCTGCTCCTAATGTAATACTCCCCACTTGCCATTCATCTAAAACTCAGTGTTGAGCTTTCTACTTTACTAATCTTGCTATTATTGTTTCATAGGTTCCGTTGAATGAATTTGACTTTTCCTGGTCAAAAATTTCTAACATCCAGTCTCAGGTAAGCATTGTTTCCTTATGTTTGTGTGTAAGAGGATACCTGCCCCAGCACTGCCTGAGGGAGATTTGCTGGGTAAGACCCAGAATGTGGGGTGCCAGGTTTTCCAGCTGTGAGATTTTCAAGTTGCTATGCGGTCTTCCCCCACTCAGTCCATGTCCTACTAGAACATTGGTGCTGAACTTGATGCTGCCAAAAACCCAAAGTTTAGAGCAAGTACAGCGGTTTTTGTTTTATTTTAGAGACACAATTGGCAGTCGACCTCCAGACACTTCCACTACCTAGTACACATGTGAGACCTTGCACTTGCCTCACTGTGTGTCTGGCTTACATGATACCTGGAAAGTCAAACATGGGTCCTTAGGCTTCGCAGGCAGGCACCTTAACCATTAAGCCATCTCTCCAGCCCTAGAACAGTGTTTTTTGCAAGATGACTCTATTCTGATATTTTATGTCTTTTTTTTTGTTTTGTAAAAACTAATGTTTCAGGCTAGAAAGATGGCTTGGTGATTAAGGCACTTGCCTGCAAAGCCAAAGAACCCAGGTTCAATTCCTCAAAACCACATAAGCCAGATACACAAAGTGACACATGCATCTGGAGTTTGTTTGCAGTAGCTGAAAGCCTTGGCACACCCACTCATTCATTTTCTCTCTCTCTCTCTCTCTTTCTATCTATCTGTCTGTCTATATATATATATATATAATTTGTCTCTATCTCAAATAAATAAAAATAAAAACAAAATTTAAAAAAACAACAACACTGTTTCTTTCTATTTCAGCTTGAAAAACTAATTGAAAAGAACTACTTTCTTCACAAGTCAGCCCAGGAAGCATACAAGTCCTACATACGTGCATATGACTCCCATTCTCTGAAGCAGATCTTTGATGTAAACAACTTGAATTTGCCTCAGGTTGCTCTGTCCTTCGGGTTCAAGGTGCCACCTTTCGTTGATCTGAGTATCCTTTCGCTTGTTAGAAGTCATGCTGGAACTAAGAGATCAAGACTTGAATGGGCATTTGGGGCTCAGCAGTGGGTCGGTTGTGTGCTTCAGTGCCAGGAAAAGACTCAGTTGTTCATGCTGGTCACTGTGCCTGTAGAAGCACCGGACGTGGGTCTCACGAGTCAGCAAGGGCTCAGTGAGGTGTTGCTCAAGGTAAAAGGCCAGGAGCCTGAGACTACATAGTGAATTCCAGGTCAGCCTGGACTAGAGTGAGACCCGAAAAAAAAAGAAAAAAGAAAGAAAGAAAGAAAGAAAGAAAGGAAGGAAGGAAGGAAGGAAGGAAGGAAGGAAGGAAGGAAGGAAGGAAGGAAGGAAGGAAAGGAGAATATCTTCACTTGGTTCTTTGTAATTCAGTGTGGGGGAGGGACTTGTGCATGCATGTGTCTACCATATTTTCAGAAGAAACAGAGCCAGCCAAGATGAGGATGCTGTACCAGAACACCTGGGCACTAGGGGACCAGATTGTAGGTCAGCATTTCCATCCTAGACATGCAGTACCTACTTCCCATAACAAGTGGGTGTTTTATTATGTGACGGAAAGAACAGCTCAGGTCTCAGCCAATGGAACAGTCATTTGCGGTAACATGAGAAACCATGTTACATTCTCCTGCTGACATCCCAATTCTTATTTCTGCTTGCCTTGAATGTCATTGTGTTGAGGTAATAATTACTATGGCTGCTGCATTTGACTTGAAAGCCATCCCTGTTCATTTTAGTGTACAAGCATGGGTCCACTCCTGGTCTTCTGCAGCTGGGTTGCACAGCCTTGTGTCCCCTTCAAGCTTCAAGGAGGGGGCAGTAGATGGGCATGTGGAGTTTCCCTGATTGTAGTTTGTCATCTTTGTTGCTTGATTTCCTTAACATTCACTCGTAGATGTGAGTTCCAATGAAGGCAAGCAGAGGAAGAGAGGCGGTGGTGGTGGATTCGGCTACCAGAAAACTAAGAAAGTGGAGAAGTCCAAAATCTTTAAACATATTAGCAAGAAGTCATCAGAAAGGAGGCAGTTCATGCACTGAGGACTCTGCTTCCTTCCACCTTGACTAACTGCTCTGATATTTTTTAGACTCTCCTTACAAAGAAATTTTCATGGCCTTTAGAATCAGTTTTCAATCTTTGCTGAGATAATGCATTATTTTAATTTTAAATACTTCCCACAAAACAAGTCATGGCAATCTTTTGTTGATTCTTTTTGTACCATCCCTTTTTGGAATAGGTCAGATAAAATAATCTATGGCTGGGGTTGCTATAAAAGTGGCATATAAGCCGGGCGTGGTGGCACATGGCTTAGATCTCAGCTCTTGGGAGGCAGAGGGAGGATCACCATGAGTTCGAGGCCATCCTGAGACTACATAGTTAATTCCAGGTCAGCCTGGGCCAGAGTGAAACCCTACCTCAAAAAAACCAGCCAGAGCCGGGCGTGGTGGCGCGCGCCTTTAATCCCAGCACCTGGGAGGCAGAGGTAGGAGGATCACCATGAGTTCGAGGCTACCCTGAGACTACATAGTTAATTTCAGGTCAGCCTGGACCAAAGTGAAACCCTAGAAAAACCAAAAAAAAAAAAAAAAAAACCAGCCAGGTGTGGTGGCACACACCTTTAATCCCAGCACTTGGGAGGCAGAGGTAGGAGGATCGCCGAGAGTTTGAGGCCACCCTGAGACTACATAGTTAATTCCAGGTCAGCCTGGGCCAGAGTGAAACCATACCTCGAAAAACCAAAAAAGAAAAAAAGTGGCATGTATTGGAGAGGTGGAAAAGATAGTCTTGGATTCATTGTGGAGTTTGTTTCTTGGACTTGAACAATAATCGGGAACCTGTAAGAATGCACAAGTCTGAAAGGGCAGTCTGGGGCAGTAGTTACATACACTGAAAGTACATTTCTAATTTTCAGATAATGAGCCTCTGTCGGTTTGGTCCTAGAAGTCATGACTGTTACTGTTTAAATGAAGTACTCCTTGAAAGGTGGGACAGGAAGGAGGCTGTTGTGCTGCACAGCAGTGCAGGCAGAATTCTGTTCTCTGTTGAACTAACTTAGCAAAAGCCAAATTTAAAAGAATTATGGCCAGGGTTCAAGGCCTGAGACTGCATAGTGAATTTCAGGTCAGCCTGGGCTGGCCCTGCCTTGAAAAACCAAAAAAAAAGAAGAATTAAAAAAAGCAGTGATGGTGCTCAGTGGCATCTTTGCAGGACTCCAACTCTGTGGCTGTGGCTCTGCAGAGTGAGATGCTTGGGCTGGTCAGTGTTCAGAACCAGTCCTGGGAGGTGCTTGCTGGGCACTGTTTTCTCTGAGAGAAAAAATGACCTCTTAGATCCATGCCATCAATGAATAGAGGTCAGATAAAAAGCAACCAGTAGTTTTAGGCAAATTGGTGGGAGCACTTGATTTCTAGTGTTATTATATTCTATGTGATATTTAACTACAAAATCGTTAAGTTTGTAGAAATTCAAGACCATAGTTTCTAGCTGCATTTTGCAATCACATCAAATACAAGGAAAACAAGTAAATGTTCTTGCAGTGGGAAAAGAACAGAGCCATGTTTCCCTGTGGACATGACCACCCACCCTGACTGGACCCTGGGATTCAGACCATAACTACTGGACGCCTGGCTTTGCTTTATGGATTCCGTAGGGCCAGCAGTTCATAAGTCTTAAGTCTGTCTCTTCACTATTGCTTTTTTGGTTTTTTTTTTGTTTGTTTACCTTTTTTCTTCTTTTATGGTTTTTCGAGGTAGGGTCTCACTCTAGCCCAGGCTGACCTAGAATTACTTTGTAGTCTCAGGGTGGCCTCAACCTCTGCTGACCCTTCCTGCCTTAGCCTCCCTCTGGAAGTGCTAAGATTAAAGGAGTGTGCTACACATGGCTCTGTTTTGTTTTTTGAGTCAAAAGTCTTGCTGTATAGCTCTGGTTGACCCCAAACTTGCAGCAGTGTTCCCTCTGTCTCCTGAGTGCTAGGATTAAAGGTGTATGCCACCATGCCTGGCACTCTACTCTGTCTGAACAAGTGTTAACAGTGTTAATGTGTGCAGTCACCCACAGACAAGCAGGAAGCACGGTCCTCGGGAAATGCAAGCTGGGGTTTTCCAGAAGGAGGCGGCTGTCCTGTGTGGGAAGGAGTGTGCCACAGGCAGCCTGGTACTGTTCATTCCTGCTCCAAAGTCTGGGTTACTCAGCAGTGCTCCTCTCTGTTGGTTGAGGTATGGAACTGATGTGTTTTGGGAGTAAGCCGTTCTCTTCTCCCCTCTGGAACTCAAAATTTTACAGGATAGGGGTGTTGACTTTTGGCTTAGGGTTGCTTTGTAATATGTAGCCTTCCTCCTTGGAAACTACCATTCAAGTCCTAGGAGTTTAGTAAGACCACCTCCTATGATGGTTAACTTTGTCATCTTGACAGTATCTAGAATCAGCAAGGAAGCACCCTCCTGGGTATATCTGAGTTGTTTCCACAAATGTCTAACAAGGAGAAAGACCTACCCTGAATGTGGGCAGCACTATCCCATGGGCTGACGTCCTAGACTAAATAAGGAGGCAGCTGACTGAGCACTGGCATTCATGTCTGCTTCCTAGCCAGAGGTGCAGTGTGACCAGCTGCTTCCTGCTCCTGCTGCCCTACCCTGCCCACCATGATGGAATGTGTCCCCTGAAACTGAGCCAAAGTAAACCCTTCCTTAAGGATTTTGTCACAGCAGCGAGAAAGAAGGTAATACGCCTCCTGTCGGAAGAGCGGATTGGCTGTGACAGGGCTGAACCAGGAAGATGTGTCTGCTCCAACAACCAGAAAAGTAGCAGGAGCAAGGACAGTGGCTGCTGTTCCCGGAACAGTGTGGTCTCTGCTACAGACACAGACATGGCTCCACTGTTGCTGTCCAGCAGCCACTGGGCTGGGATAATGTGGCATCAGACAGTGCCACCACCTTCTTGACTATTTTCCAAGCTGCTTCTCAACCCAGGCATGGTTGCACAACCTGTAATTCCAGCACTTAGGAGGTAGAAACTGGACAATCAGTAAGTTCAAGGTGATCCTCTGCTGCATAGTTGAGTTTATGGACCAGCCTGGACTACCTGAGACACTGTCTACCACAACAAATTAATTCCTTTTAAGTTTAAACCACTCTTTTTCCTCATAACATGGGCCCGAAGATAGAACTAAGATTTGTTTTCTGGCTGCTGTTTCTGTGAAGTATCCAGGCTTCTTGCTGTGTTCCTGCCCTCATGCCACAGCCTCCGTACTCCACACTCAGGAAGAGTTGCCTTCAAGCAAAGCCAGAGCCTGTTATGCAGAGACAGGATTAGCTTACAGGCTGGGCCGAGGCTTTGAGCAAGTGACTTACCCTCCCTGGCCTGTCGAATCATAGAAAGGAAGGAAGGTGAAGGATCACCTGCACTGTCAGGCCATCAGCTCCTAGAAAGGAGGAGTTTTTGATTCTGGTACTAAGAACAGCAGAAAAGGAAAGGAGGGCAGAAACCAGCACTTCTCACTCCCTCTCCCCACAGTCAAGGGACCTTTGGGTGCCTTTATGTCCACACACTGCTTTCTGGAGAAGACTCGCCTTTCTGTGGTTCTCCAGTTCCCCAGCAGAGGGCCTCTGAAATGTGCCAAAGCCCAAGGAGAACAATTGTGCTCATGAGGCCTGCTGTGCTGGCCTCCACCTGGAGCGCGTGGTTTCCTGTCTCTTTGGGAGAATGGTGTGGAGAGGTGGCTGTCCTCTGTCACAGAGCACAGGAAGGGCAGCAGAAGAGCAGGGCTAAAACTTCAGGCTCAGCTCTCTGCTTTAACACCTTCAAGCTTCCCAGCAACCCTGGTATCATGCAAGGATTACAAGGAAAAAGCAAGTCAGGAAAGGCCATGGCAAGATGCCGAACAGCTGGTGGTGACCAGGCCACCATAGGAGCTGGGCCCTTGACTTCATCTACAGAGCATGTATTTTAGCATGCACTTTGCTTGGTTATCTTCTTATGGCTGAGACAAAGTATCTGACAAAGATCACCTGAAGAAAGTTAGAGTTTATTCAGAACAGAGTTCCTGGTTACAGTCTGTCGTGGCAGAGAAGGCTGCTCACATCCTGTCCACAGTTAGGACCCCATGGGAGATGAAAGATGGTGCTCAGCCAGCTGTTGGCTTTTGATCCAGTCCAGGACTCAGGCCCATAGAGTAGTGCCGCTCACAGTTGCCATGGGTCTTCCCACCTCAATTAACCCAGTCAAGACAATCCTTCCCAGCAAGCGCAGAAATTAACCCAGGTAATTTCTCAGAGGTGATTCTAGGTCCCGTCAGGGTGACAGTGTGTTGTTATCACAGTAAAAGGAAGGGCTGGGGGTGCAGGGGTGACTCCCATTATATTCTACAAGCTCGCTGTAAAGGCCTTGGAAATCCAAGGAGAGATGTACTGTGAAGACCAGTCTGTATTAGTTACTTGTTGCTGTGACAATACCTGACAAGCATCTTATGGGAAAAGAGTTTACTCTGGCTCCCAGGTTGAGAGGATGCAGTTCATCAGGGCAGAGAAGGCACAGCATGAGGCAGCTGGTCACATTCAATATAAGGTCAGGAAGCAGAGACCAGTGAATACTGGAGCTCATCTCACTTTCTCCTTTTTATTTCATCCGGGATCCCAGTGTATGGAATGACTCTGCCCATGTTTAGAGTGTGTATTCCCTCCACAATTGAGAAATTGCATTACCCCATCTCCAAGTGCTGAGCATGCATGAGCAGCTTTGGGAGGGAATGAGAGCAGGATGCTGTAGCAGGCAGAAAGGTGGTGAAGAGGGGAGACAAGGTATCAGGCAATGTTTTGCACTAGCAAAGGTCTAGAGTCAGCTAAGGGAGTTCGGGAGATACGTTGAAACCTGGGCTCTGGAGTCAGCCCCTGAGTTCTGGCCCTGTCACCTTCTAGCAAGGAACTTCCCTGTGCTTCATGGCCACATTTGTAAAATAAGAAGTCTCGCCATTCTCACTGGGCTGCTGTGAACTGTAGGCACATCAAAAATGGGGCTGCAGATCAGTGTTTGCCTGACTTGCATAAGACCCTGGGTTCAATCCCCAGTATATAGTAAACAGGGCATGGTAGCACAAACCTGTAACCCCATCACGCAAGCAAAGATCAGAAACTCGAAGTCATTTTAGGTGTGAAGCCAGCCTGAGCTACATGAGACCTTGTCTCAATTTTTAAAAAAAGAAGAAAGAAAGAAAAACTACATGCACAGCACAACAATGTACACTTGAGGAAGGCAGCCAGAGACAGCAGTTGGGAACTTGGTGTCTGAACTAACAACTCAGTGAGAATATGTGACAGTGGGCAAATGCAAGGACATGGCACAGTGGCTCGGAGCATAGGGAAAGTAGCACAAGGCTCAGGATAGGGTTGTAGGAGCTGGCGCAGGCCAGGAAACGGGCTTTTCCCCCAGAGCCTACATGAAAAACTCAGTTCTGCGATGCTTGAGCTCAAGATGATTTGTTTGGACTCCTGGTTATTATAAGACAGTCAATCTACATTGCTCTGCACATCACAGTTTGTGGAAAATTGTTAAAACAGCAATAGTGCCACACCCCCATGCTAAGGCGACCCCTTTCTTACTTTCTTGAACTACATAAGAGCTGTTAACACTTGTAGCACTAAGGGTCCCACCAGGCAAGGCCCCCGTGAGAGCCCCAACACTAGAGAGTGCCACCTGCTGACCCTGCCTGGCTGCTCTCCCCTCTGCCAAATGCCAAATACCAAGTGGTGCCAAGACCAAGATTTGAAAGTCTTGCCTCCCCATGGCTTCTATCTAGGTAGAGCAAGAGTTCCTGGGACAGCTGGTTGGTAACACAAACAATTAGGGGGTAAATACTGTGTGTATGGGTATGTATGACTAGGTAATCTATGAAAGTCAGAGCAACTTTGAGGCATCTTGCTCCACCTTCTTTGAGACCGGGTGGGCCACTTGCTGCAGACAAGCTGCAAACAAATGTCACACTAGCTGGCACAGGAGCCTGTGATTCTTGTGGCTCCGCCTCCCATTGCCAGAAGTGCATTGGGATTACAGATGAACTTGGCATGTGACTTTATTTGGGTGCTAGTATTGAAAGAAAGCTTCTCAAGCAAGCATCCTTAACCAGTGAGCCATCTCCCAGTCCCACAAACAGAAGTTTTTAGATTTAGGAACAACGCCTACAGATGAACTTCCTCCTTCCTCTATTTCATGTTCAAATAACATAGGAAAGAACCACATTTTATTTTCTAGTGATGGACTTTCATTAAGCCTTCTTGGTGTCAGTAATGGAAAGAATGACTAATGTTTGTCCAGGAAGTTTGTATATGGTATGCATGTGCACATACTTGAGCACAGGCATGCATGTGTGGATTTGTATACATGTGGAAGCTAGACTTTGATGTCACGTGTCTTCATCACTTGCTGTCCACCGTATTCATTGAGGCAGGACTGTCACCTGAGACAAGAACTTGCCTCAAGAATACTCTGCTTCATGTTTCACCCCTGCGTGTTGGGATTACTGGCAGACTAGAGAGCCTCCATGAGTGCTAACATGAGTGCTGCCCATCCAAAATCAGGTCCTCACGCATACATGGCAAGTGCTTTACCCATTAGCCATATCCCTGGCCCCTAAGGAAGACTTTTTAAAAAGAGTTTTCAGACTCTGGGAATAAGACATAGCATAGTAAGGGTAAGTTGTGGACAGTCCATCACCTGTTCATTTCACCCTTGATACGAACACTAGGACTCTCATCCTGCCTGTGGAATATAAATGTGTGTTTCAAGAAGACAAGGACTAGTAACTCTTCGGACTGGCTGAGTTCCACTGTCAAGTGCCTCAAGAAACAGAGACAGAGCCGGGCGTGGTGGCACACACCTTTAATCCCAGCACTCGGGAGGCAGAGGTAGGAGGATCGCCAAGAGTTCGAGGCCACCCTGAGACTACATAGTTAATTCCAGGTCAGCCTGGACCAGAGTGAGAACCTACCTCGAAAAACCAAAAAAAAAAAAGAAACAGAGAGACATCTCCGCTGGACCATACAGTCATAACACAAGAAATTCAAAACAGGAAGACAAAGTCAGCAGCAAATCCTCCATGACAAGGTCATGTGGAAGGTTCCAAAAGCTCCCTAACACTAAGTGTGAGCCACTTAGGCCCAGTGAAGTCTTCCCGATTTTTTTTCCTCATTCTTTCATGATTTCAACTTACCTACTTTCAAGAAAATTTGGAATAAAAAAAGGAGAAAATAAATACTACAGATATCTTGTGAAATTATAGCAAAGCTAGGGAAGAGATATATGTAACAATGATTTCTGCAGTTAAGAATTAAATATGAGCCAGGCATGGTGCTGCACGCCTTTTTAATCCCAGCACTCGGGAGGCAGAGGTAGGAGGATTGCTGTGAGTTCAAGGCCACCCTGAGACTACATAGTTAATTCCAGGTCAGCCTGGGTTGGAGTGAGACTCTACCTCAAAAAACAAAAATAAAATAAATATGAGGGTAGGAAAGATGGTTTAGTGGTTACGGCACTTGCTTGCAAGGCCTAAGGACCCAGGTTCGATTTCCCAGTACCCACGTAAGCCAGATGCACAAGGTGGCGCATGTGCCTGGAGTTCATTTGTAATGGCCAGAGATCTCCAGTACCTGTGTAAATTTTGTATGTAGTGTTACAGTGCTAAGGAGGCACAGACACAATCCCTGGGGCAAGCCAGCTGGGTAGACTACCCCAATCGGTGAGGTCTAGGGTTAAGTGTGAGACTCAGTCTCAATAAATAAGGTGGAGAGCCACTGTGGGAGAGGCCCAATGTCAACCTCTGGCCTCCAGATGCACACACATGTGCACATGCACCTACCCACACACATATGAATACACACAAAGAAATATGGAGCTGGTGCGATAGGTCAGTGGTTAAGGCACTTGCTTGCAATGCCTTATGGCCCAGGTTCTATTCCCCAGTACCCACATAAAGCCAGATACACAAGGTGGCACATGCGTCTGGAGTTTGTTTGCAGCAGTAGGAGGTCCTGGCATGCCCATTCTGTCTCTCCCTCTTTCTATGTTTGCAAATATATATGAGAGAGTCAGAGACATAGAGAATGGGCAAGCCAGCAGCCTCTCAGCCACTGTGAATGAACTCCAGGCATGTGCGCCCCCTTGTGGGTAAGTGCAGCATTGTGCCCTTGCATCACTTTGTGTCTGGCTAAATGTGGGACCTGGAGAATCCAATGGGCATTCTTAGGCTTAGCAGGTGGGCATCTTAACCGCTAAGCCATCTCTCCAGCCCTGGAAATAAATATTTTTTAAAAAAGAATTAAATATGAGCAAGAATGGATCATTTCACACCTAGTAGGATGGCTGGAGGTTTTCAGAAGCAAACAGTATTGTGTTGGCCAGGGTATGCAGTGAGCCTTCGTCACTGCTGAGGGATACAACGCAGTGATTGTGGAAAGCACTTTGGCAGTCACTCTAAAGTAAACATAGACCATATGACCCAGCAGCTCTCTTGCAAGGAAAATCAAAGTAGACTCAAGCAGATCCTGACATGTCCATAATCACTGCAACCACAAGCTGTAAACAGCTCAAATGCTCACATACAGGTGAATGCACAAAATGTGGTACACATTTTGGTTGGCAGTTGTACAACTATAAAAAGGAATGAGATCCTGATGTGTGCTACAGCATGAAAAATCCTCGAGAACATTGTGGTAAGTGAAAAGGCCAGACACAAAAGGGCCAGTATTGGACAATCCCACTCACCTGAAATGGGAACATGTACAGAACTTACAGAACAACAGAAAGTTATAGTGATGTGCTGGAGAGATGGTTCAGTGGTTAAAGGCACTTGCTTGCAAAGTCTGACAGCCCGAGTTCAATTCTCCAGTACTCATATAAAGCCAGATGGGCAAAGAGATACATGCATCTGGAGTTTGCAGGGGGAACAAGTCCTGCTGTGCCCATATTTAGTTAGGGGA
This sequence comes from Orientallactaga sibirica, assembly GCA_036365145.1. Classification (NCBI taxonomy): domain Eukaryota; kingdom Metazoa; phylum Chordata; class Mammalia; order Rodentia; family Dipodidae; genus Orientallactaga; species Orientallactaga sibirica. The sequence continues at coordinate 11,931,845 of JAEOAD010000028.1, forward strand.
AATAGATGGGCATGAGCAAAGGCTGGATATCACCTCCTGGCCAACAGCAGTAGGAAAGTGAGCAACACACTAGCACGGGGAAGCTGGCCCATAAGCTCACCTCCGACAATACATAAACAAGGTTCCAATTCTCAAATTGCCGTCAGCTGTGCATCAAGTGCAGCATCCCAGGAAGGGGAAAGGTAACTTAAATATACCCATCAAATGATCACAAAAGCAGGGTGTGGTAGTGCACGTGATTTAATCCCAACAACACTCGGGAGGCAGGGGTAGAAGGGTCACTGAGTTCTCAACCAGCCTGGGACTACAGAGTGAGTTCCAGGTCAGCCTGGGCCAGAAGAAGACCTTACCTCGGGGAAAAAATCTTTACAAACAGTGACCTATGCAGTAAATGAGTCACCACCATTCTACTTTACAACCAAAAATAAGAGCATTTTTGTTAAGTCCAATTAAGAGTGGTTTTCCAACTGCTGATACAAGTTTTAAGACATTTCTGTCTGCAAGCCCCAACAATTATTTGGTGTCATCATGTCCCTCTCCTGCTCAAGGTGGTTAATTGTCCCACACCACCTTCCACATCAATCTAACTACAATCTAGACCATCTAATACATATGTCTAGATCATTTGGTATATGTTAAACCCAGTGTTTCATGAGCTAGGAGTGTTCATTTTCAACTCATTTGAGTCATGCCTTTCCTTCACTTCCAGAGCTCTGTGCTGTTCCTCTCCTTTCCACACTGAACAGTCCCAGGTCTTCTGTATCTCCTCCAGGAAGCTTCCTCTTGATATGGATTAAAGCAAGGTCACCTTTTTACTGGTAGATGGTTAGCTAGGGACTGATCCACAGAAACACGGATGCCTCCTTGTCTGTCTTAGCAGGACTAGAACTTGTGTCTGATTCAACTCCATAGCAACAGCTTCCTGCTTCTTCCTCAATCTTTCCCTGGCTTAGCACATCTGTGGGCTGGCCCTTCCAGTGTCTGCCTCTTGAGCCCACCAACCAATCATGTCCCTTCCGCTAGCTGGAGCTCACTCCAATGCAAGTATCAGTAGAGGGGTTTATTTACACGGGGGCCAAAGAGCTTGAGATAGCCCTCCAAAGAAGCTCTGGCCCAGAGCTGAGATTTTATTTCCATGTTATAGGTTTTATAGGCAAAGGGAGGGGTAAGTGAACAAATAAGATGTGTCAATTTACATATCAGTCATTACTCTAGTCAGGTCACCCTAACAAACTCCATTTTACTTTGTTTTAGCCTAAACTGTCTTTCTTATTGTCCCTCTGGACCCTTTCTGGATAGTTCCTTCTTAGGGATTTTCCCATCTGCTGACAAACATAAATGTAACTCCTCAGCAATTAACTCTTACAGTAACTCAGTGAATCAGTTCAACTTTTACCTTCTTTAATACTGCACCCTCCCTTACCCACCTGAGTCTGATGATGAGGTTCATTCTAATTGAATGTCTGGATCATATAAATTGGCCTGAAACACGTGTGTAAGCCCTCCTTTTGTAAGCTCTCAAGTTCTCAGCCTCTCATTCTCTTATCCTCTCTCATCCCCTTATCCTTTTTACCTATCTCTCAGCTCTCAGGTGAGGGGGATCTTCTGGGTCTCCCTCCCCTCTTCCCAGCTGAGAAGGGGGAGAATCTCTCTCAACTTGGACTTTCCTGCCTGCCTTCCCTCTTGATCCTAACTTCCTAAGATAAATATCATAATTCATAATTTACCCTGCTCTGAGTCCACATTTTCAATTGTTTGATAACTTGGACAAGAACCTCAAGTTGGGGCTCACAGACCTGGGGGACTCCTGCATCTTTATGGAGATTTAATCCTTCCAGGAGATTTCATCTTCCAGTCTCTCCTCCACTGCCTCTGTGATTTCTTCTCACATCTTTATGGAAAGTTCTACATGGGGACCCTATGTTTTCTTCCTATGATCCAAATCCCTCATATCTGAATTTGGAACCTGACCATACTCTTCTATGACATACCTCCAACCCTGCATCACTCTGACTACTATAAGATTACTAAAGGAAATAGTCTGTTTTTATTATGAACTTTACAGTGTGAACATACTGTATATTGGTTATATTTTCATTGGGATATACTCATATCTCCTTCACCCCTGCCCCCATCCCACTGAGTTTCCTCCTTGTGGGATGATCAGTATTCACTGTGGGGTAATGAATGCACCAGTCAGTTGATGGGGACAATGCCTCATGATACAACTTCCCACCCTGTGGCTCTTACACTCCTTCTGCCTCCTCTTCCACAATGTTCTCTGAGCCTTAGCAGGTGTGTTATAAGACTCCTTTAGTGTTGAGCCTCTGATTTTCTGCTTGGATGAGTTTTGAGTCTCCTCAGTGTCTACTGCCATCTCCCGGGGCAGGGGAGGTTGTCAGGCTAGCCATGAATAAGAGCAGCACACCTGTTTCAATTACCACTTCCCCTTTAATGTTTCCTGGGCTACAGCAGTTGTGATAGAGGTGATTCATCTCTTGCTAGGCAGTTAGCTATCTAAAAGAAATATTCTTAAGAGTAGGTCCAGTAGAGATGCAGAAATGGATTTTTATGCAGGGAAAGGCTTATCAAGTGATTAGTATGTCATAGAAGAGTATGGTCAGGTTCCAAATTCAGATATGAGGGATTTGGATCATAGGAAGAAAACATAGGGTCCCCATGTAGAACTTTCCTAAGGGGAGGGGTGTGTTTGGGCACAGACTGTGAAAGAAATCACAGAGGCAGTGGAGGAGAGACTGGAAGATGAAGGAAGTCCTTTGGTGTTTCAAGATCTCTAAGGGAAAAGGAAGGACTGTTCCCCACCATGATGTCCTGCTTCTGCTTGCAAACAGGAATGGAAGTTTGGGGGAGTCAGGTGGGCACTAGGTAAGACAAAATTTCTAAATCAAGGTTGCCTCAGCCCAAGCAGCATCAGACCTCTTAAAGTGACCACACCTGTGTTCTAACAACTCTTACTCCATTGGTGTTTTCCTGTGAACATGATGTTTAAGGAAAATGACAATACTGCATTCATTAGCCATTATCTTTTATTACAGTCCACATGTTCATGTACATTACTTTTGTTCATCAAACTTTGTCTTTTGCATCCATCTCATCTTGTCTGTTGCAAGTCAGGCTTCTGAGAAAACAGATGTTGAGTTATGGATTAGTGTTCATGAAGTTTCCTTAGGGTTAGCTCTGTTAAGCAGCAGGTGAGCTCAGGGAAGGACAAACCAACAGGCCCCCAACAGGACATAAGGAACAATAGATAGTAGGGGTGACTGCAGCTCTGCAATCTCAGAACCCCTAAAACAGGATGTAAATGTTGTTGTAGGAATGACCCAATGTGCAGGGGTAAAAGATTTTGGGGGGGACTGGAATTGATTTAAGAGTTTTAATATACTGTAGACAGAAACAGAGAAGGCAAATTATCAGGGAGAATGAGTAAGGGTGGTAGGGAAGGAGAGTAAGAAAGAAGAGAGAAAAGGAGGGAGAGAAGGGAAGAGAGAAATGTGTGTCCCTGAAAAGGGATGGGGTGAAGGTCCTTTCACAGCAGTTACAGCATAGAGGTTATCTGGCCTTGCCTCCTGGGCTGTTGTAGCAGGGTTGAATAGAATTCTAGAGGGCAGCTCCTAAGGCCATTAGTCAGGCCATAATTGTTTGAATAGGGCATCATCACAGTTCATTGCTTCAGTTCCAAGCTCTTAGAATCTGTCTGCAAGAGAGTGGGGAATTTGCTTTTTATCTTTGTCTCTATGGCAAAGCTAATTGATGATGGCTGATAAAACAGAATATAAAGATAATGGTGATGGTCAGTGCCCCTCAAACAGGATGCAATGAACAATAATTGGGTGCTGGAGAGATAGTTCAGTAGCTCAATGTGCTTCCAGTGCAAGCATGAGAAGGCTTGAGACTGCCAGAGTTAAAAATCTCCAGATCCCACGTAAACATCTGGGCATGGTTATGCACACCTGTAACCCCAGCCCCTCAAGCTCTGGAATCAGAGGAGGCTTCAGCTCAAAACAAAGACTCATAGGGAAGACAATGAAGCAGGACACCTGATGTTCCATTCCAGCAACCATATAAGAAAACTCCTCCAACACAGGCAAGCATAGGGGACTGTACACCGCACTACACCACACACATATACACACACACAAATACCTCCTGACTCCTAACATGTGATATGGTGTGTGGCCCATCCCCCAGAAACCTTTTAAAAGGCATCTCACTTTGTTCTTGACACCTAAAGCCTCCCTGGCTCCGGAACCCTGCCATGTTCCCATGGCATGATAACTCCCTTCTAAAACACCTCTCCACTAATAAGAAACCATTTCAACCTCTCTCTAGCAAACCTGCATTAAGTATCTTTTATTAGGACAGGCATGGTGGTGCACACCTTTAATCTCAGCACTTGGGAGGGCAAGGTAGGAGAACTGCTGTGAGTATGAGGCCACCCTGAGACTACATGGTGAATTTCAGATCAGCCTGGGCTAGAGTGAGACTCTATCTCAGAAAAAAAGAAAAAGAAAAGGAAAAGAATCTTAGTCTGGTGTGGTGGCACACACCTTTAATCCCAGCACTCAGGAGGCAGAGATAGGAGAATCACCAAGAGTTCAAGGCCACCAGGAGACTACATAGTGAATTCCAGGTCAACCTGGGCTAGAGCAAGACTTTATCTTGGAAAAAAAAAAAAAGAATCTTTTATTAGGCAGAAGTACCATTTAAGGATGGATAACACTGCTCCCAGAAGCCATAGGTTGTTAGAGGAAAATCCCAGTGCCAGGGGTGGGAATAAAGCCTATCACTGCCAGTGCTCTTGGTTTCCAACTAGAACTAGATGGTAAGACCCTCTTGCTGAAGATACCACATGCTTTGGTTGCAGGACACTGAGAAATCAAGCTGGAAGTAAGCCAGAAACCTCCACTCTGCTGGCTAGCTGTCACAGTGCTAGAAAGTGCTATGTGGAGCTCTGGGGGGAAAGTCATCAATCGTCTTAGCCAGCAGTGGAGCCTGAGAGCTACATAACCAGCCAGTCGGGCAGGATGTGCCCCCTGGTATAATAGTGTCATGACTGTCATAGGGGAAATTAATTGTTCTCTGATTGCATTTGAGCCCTGCTCTATGGAAGAGAATTCATGCCTGACACCAAAAGCCTTTGGCTAGGAAGTGGAAGCTACTACTCTTGTTTGGCTAAATGGATCTGCTGCGCCCATCGAATTGCCCTCTAAATATGTAGACATTAGCATTGCTCTCACCTGCTGGCAGTCAGAGGAGCTTTTTTTCGAGTGACAGTGAGTACTAGGGAGAATCAAAATCCATCAGAGGGCTGAGAAGGGACCACTGAGTGCTCAGCACTGAATGAGACTCCTTCATTGAGGCAAATGTCACCTCTTAATAAAGTGACCCTGGATAGCAAAAGTGAGGCAGCTCATTTTCAACCTTGCAAGGTTGGGCATAGCCCAGGTAAAAATGGTGGTGAATCAGGCATGGTGGTGCACTTGGGAGGCAGGGGTAGGAGGTTCTCTGTGAGTTTGAGGTTAGCCTGAAACTACACAATGAATTCCAGGTCAGTCAGTGTGGGCTAGAGTGTGACCCTACCTTGAAACCCCACCCCACCCCAAAAATGGTGATGCACAGAAAGTATCTTGTCCTCAGGGCACCTAGGCACAGAAAGTAACTTTTATAGTCCCTGAAAGTAGGTCCCCTCTCCCTCCCCCATGGGTTGAAACATGGGGAGGTGCTACCTTCTTGGTGTTCTATTTAACCCTTCCATGAGCTTAGTTAGTTTCTTTGTATAGCTGACCTTGGTTCTGAGGAAATTAGGTTTTTTTTTGTTTTTTTTTGTTTGTTTGTTTTTTTTTTTTGAGGTAGGGTCTCACTCTAGCCCAGGCTGACCTGGAATTCACTATGTAGTCTCAGGGTGGCCTCAAACTCATGGCAATCCCTCTGCCTCCTGAATGCCAGGATTAAAGGCATGCACTACCACACCCAGCCTGAGTTTTCTTTAAAATATATTTTATTTATTTATTTGATAGAAAAAAGAGAGGCAGAGAGAGAGGGAGAGAATGGGTGCGTCAGGGCCTCCAGCCACTGCAAACGAACTCTAGATGCATGTGCCCCCTTGTGCTTCTGGCTTACATGGGTCCTGGAGAATCAAACCAGGATCCTTTGGCTCTGCAGGCAAATGCCTTAACCGCTAAGCCATCTCTCCAGCTCCTGTACCGAGTTTTTTACTCTGGTCAAAGGAACCTAAATGGCAAGGGCTCTGTGCCTCCTGTTAAGCCTGAAAATCAAATCTTATGGTATGAGGTATGTATTTATACTGAAAATAGGCCATCATCATGTTCTTATTTCTTAGATTTACCTTACTGTCCCAAGCTCAGGGAACATTGTGTAAGAGAAGGCAGAAATAATATAAGAGCCAGAGGATGGGGAGGAGTGCTGTGGAATGCTGTCTTCTGAACACAAAGTGGCCACTGCATTCATGACCTCACAGTGGCTGTTGTTAGGTGCACAATATTGGGTCCATCAACATTCATCATGGATAACACAAAAGGGGCTCTTTGGAAGGGGTACAGTGGGAGGGGGACAAAAAAGGTAATAGGAGGGAGGGAATTATGATCAAAACACATTATGCATATGTATAGAAGTTTAAAATATAAAAAAATCTGAGCTGGAGAGATGGCTTAGCAATTAAGGCGCCTGCCTCCTAAGCCTAAGAACACTGGTTCCAATCTCCAGTGGTTCCAATCTCAAGGTCCCACGTTTAGCCAGATGCAGTGACACAAGGGTGCAATGCCTCACTTGACCACAAGGGAGCGCATTCATCTGGATTTCGTTCGCAGCAGCTGAGAGGCTGCTAGCACGCCCATCTCTATCTGTCTCTCCCTCTCTGTCTCTCTCTGTGTCTCCCCCCCCCAAATATATATATCTATATATATAAAATCTTTCTTTGCCAGGCGTGGTGATGCATGACTTTAATCCCAGGCCTTGGGAGTCAGAGTTAGGAGGATTGCTGTGAGTTCAAGGCCACCCTGAAACTACATAGTGAATTCCAGGTCAGCCTGAGCTACAGTGAGACCCTACCTCGAAAAACCAAACCAAAAAAAAAAAGAAAGAAAGAAAAGAAAGGGAGGGGATATAATGGAGAGTGGAGTTCTGAAGGGGAATGGGAAAGGGGAGGGAAATGTCTGTAAGTATAGAAGTTGTCAATAAAAAATATTCTCATACAAAAAGATAAATTAAAGCCAGGCGTGGTGGTGCATGCCTTTAATCCCAGCACTTGGGAGGCAGAGGTAGGAGGATTGCCAAGAGTTTGAGGCCACCCTGAGACTACATAGTGAATCCCAGGTCAGCCTGGACCAGAGTGAGACCTTACCTCGCAAAACCAAAAAAAAATAAAATAAAAATAAATAAATAAAAAATTATTTTAATACTGTTACAAGGAGACCAAAAGAAAAAAATCACAGTGGGAAAATAACAGCATATAAACTATATTTGTACAGGCAAACATTGGCCTAAAGGGACAATATTCAGAGACCAACTTTCTCAAGCTTAGAAAAAATTCAAACTTTGGGAGATAAAAACTCTTGTACCTGGTATGTGTTGGAATCAGAAATTCTAAACATCAAAGAAGCTCCCAGGAGGAGGAAGGCCTGGTAAGGGTTTTCTCTCACCTAAAGGAGTTAGTTCAAATTCCAGGGAAGAGAAGGGTTAAAACTGCAGGAGACAGCAGAAACAAAGCTTAGCCTCTGGGGGGTGGGGGTCTAACACCTGCAGCTGGAAAGCATTCTCTCTGAATTGCCAGCCTTACCTAGGGAAATGGACATATCCAAGGGACTTTTCTAGCTCTAGAATTTGAATTTATTCCAGAAACCCTTAAAGGAAGAAATGAAAGTCCAAGGGTCCCAGAAATGTAATATTTTCTGTTCCCCGGATCCTGGGGCATTCATCTCTCACAGTGTGAAGCAGGGTGGGAAACTGGGAGTTTTTCTGAGAAACTACATTAAACCCTGTTTTTCAATATATGTTATACTTTTCTTAAAGATGTTAAAGCAATGGGCAACATCTTGCAAAGATATTTCCTTTTATAAAATAAGTTGCTTCCATAAACTTTTTGTTTTTTATTGACAACTTCCATAATTATAGACAATAACCCATGATAATTCCCTCCCTCCCCCCACTTTCCCCTTTGCAGCTCCACTCTCCATCATACCCCTTCCCCCTCTCAATCAGTCTTTGATTTTGATGTCATCATCTTTTCCTCCTATTATGATGGTCTTATGTAGGTAGTATCAGGCACCGTGAGGTCATGGGTATCCAGGCCATTTTGTGTCTGGCAGAGTGCACTCTAAGGAGTCCTACCCTTTTTCTGGCTCTTACATTCTTTTGGCCATCTCTTCTGCAATGGACCTTGAGCCTTGGAAGGTGTAATAAAGATGTTTCATTGCTGGGCACGCCTCAGTGACTTCCGCTCAGCAGTATGGTGCCTTTTCAGTCATCCCACATGTCACCAAATGGCATCTTTTGTTGTGTGCAGGTGATGGCATTTGCATGATTAGGCCCCATCTGTCTTATCTATAATAGTGGGGGACAGGGATTGACATGTCTAATGGTGGGTGTAGGTGATGCCCTCTCTAATGGCAATGGCCAGGCTATTCCATATCTCATGATGAGTTTAGGTTATCATCAGTCATTGTAAGTGATATTTTTTCTTTTTTCTTTAGTTTTTTTTTTTTTTTTAACAAGGTCTCATGTCCAAGGAGTGCACTCTTAAATGGTGGGTACAGTTGATGACATCACCAATGCTGGGTCTAGTTTAAGGCATCTCTAATGGTGAACACCAATCACTGTCAGTTATATATATTTTTCTTTTTTATATACAACATTCTATGTAGTCCAGGTGATAACATCTGTAATGATGGGTACAGGTAATGGCAACTCCATCGGTGGGTTCTAGTGAAGGTTTTGCCAATGTTTAGATGCAGGCTTTGACATCGGTACTTGTGGGGGCCAGGGGATGTCCTCAATAGTAATGAGGGCCAGGCATTGTCACTTAGTATTTTTCCTCTACTCTTTACTTTGAGACAGTGTCTCCGTAATCTAGATGACACCATCTCTAGTGGTAGGTGCAGGTGATGGCATCCCCAATGGTGGTTCCAAGTGACAGTATTTCCAGTGGTCAGACCCAGGCTGCAGCATCTCCAATGGTAGGGCAGGTGATGGAATGTTAGACCCAGTTTATGAGTCAAACAGTCTCACTTTCATTTATTTGGGGGGGGGGGATTTTTTTTCAAGGTAGGTTCTTGCTCTAGCCCTGGAATTCACTACATACTCTCAGGCTGGTCTCAAATTCATGGTGATCCTTCTACTTCAGCCTCCCAAGTGCCAGGAAGGGGGATGGAAGGGAAAGGGGAAGGGAAAGGAAGAAGGAAAGGGAAGGGAGAAGGGAAAATGAAAGGGAAGGAAGAAGGCAAGGGAAGTGAAGAGGGAAGGAAAGGAAAGGGAGAAAGGAAGGGAAGGGACAAGGGAAAAGGAAGGGAAGGGACAAGGAAAGGGAAGGAAAAAGGGAAGGGAAGCCGGGTGTGGTGGCGCACGCCTTTAATCCCAGCACTCGGGAGGCAGAGGTAGGAGGATCGCAGAGAGTTCGAGGCCACCCTGAGACTACATAGTTAATTCCAGGTCAGCCTGGACCAGAGTGAGACCCTACCTTGAAAAAGAAAAACAAAAAACAAAAACAAAAACAAAAAAAAGGGAAGGGAGAAGGGAAGGAAAGGGAGAAGGGATGGAAGAAGGTAAGAGAAGGGAAGGGAAGGGAGAAAGGAATGGAAGGGTGCAGGGAAGTGAAGAAAGAAGGGGAAGGAAAGGGTGAAGGGAACTAAGAAGGGAAGAGAGAAGGGAGGGAAGAAGGGAACAGAAGGGAAGGGAGATAGATGGGAAGGGAAGGAAAGGGAGGGGAGAAGGGAAGGGACAAGAGAGGGGGAGAAGAGATGGGAAAGGGGAAGGGAAAGAAAGCAGGAAAAAGGAAAAGAAAGGTAGAAGGGAAGGGAGAGGGAAGAGGGGAAAGGGGAAGGTAAGAGAAGGGGTAAGGAGAAAGGAAGGGAGAAGGGAAGGGGAGTGGGAAGGGAAGGGAAGGAAAGAAAGGAGAGAAGGGAAGGGAGAAGGGAAGAGAGGGGAGAAGGGTAGGGAGAAGGGAATGGAACAGAAGAGAAAGGAGGGGAGAAGGGAAGGGAAGGGAAGAGAAGGGGGAAGGGAAGGGAAGGTGGAAGGGGAAGGGGAAGGAAGGAGAGGAGGGGAAGGGGAAGAGAAGGAAGGGAAGGGAAGGGGAGAAGGGGAAGGAAGGGAGAAGGGGGAAGGGAAGGGAGAAGGGAAGAGAAGGGGGAGGGGAAGGGAAGGGAGAGGGGAAGGGAAGGGAGAGAGGAAGGGGATGAGGAAAGGAAGGGAGAAGGGAAGAGAGGAGAGAAAGGAAGGGAGGGGAGAAGGGATGGGAAGGGTGAAGGGAATGGAGAAGGGAAGAGAGAAGGGAGGGGAAAGGGGAACAGAAGGGAGAAGGGACGGGAAAATAGATGGAAAGGGAAGGAGAAGGGAAGGGAAGGGAGGGGAGAAGGGAAGAGGAGGTTGAAGAAATGGGAGAGGGCAAGGAAGGGATAAAGGAAGGGAAGGGAGAAGAGAAAGGAAGGGAGGAGGAACAGGAGAGGGGAAGGGAAGAGAGAAGGGAAGGGAAGAGAGAAGGGAAGGGAGATGGAAAGGGAAGGGGGAAAGGAAGGGAAGGGAAGTGGGAAAGGAAAGGAGAAGGAGAATGGAAAGGAGGAGACAAGGGAAGGCAAGGGAAGTTTGAAGGAACAGGAGAAGGGAAGGGAAGGGAGAAAGAAAGGGAAGGGAGAAGGGAAGGGAGGAGAGAAGGGAAGGGAAGTTTGAAGAAATGGGAGAGGGGAAGGAAAGGGAGAAAGAAAGGGAAGGGAGATGGGAAGGGAAGGGAGATGGGAAGGGAGAAGGGAAAAAGGAAAGGAAAGGAGAATGGAAAGAATGAGGGAAGGGAGGAGAGAAGGGAAGGGAAGGCAAGGCAAGAAGGAAGGGAAGGAAGTAGGGAAAATGAAAGGGACAAGGGATGGGAAGGGGGAAGGGAAATGAGATGGGAGAAGGGAAGGGAAGGGCAGGAGAAAGGGAAAGGAAGGGAGAAGTAAAAAGGGAAGGGAATGGAATTCCGTACCCATTCCTTTACTTTTCCCCTTCCCTTCTCTTTCCCTTCCCTTTCCTTCTTCCCTCCTCCCCTTCTCATCTCCCTTCCCTTCTCCTGTCCCTTCCCTTCTGATCTCCCTTCCCCTCCTATTTTCCCTTCTCCTTTCCCTTCCCATCCGTTCTCCCTTCCCTTACCTTCCCCCTTCCCTTCTCCCTGTACTTCCCTTCCCTTTTCCCTTCCTATCCCCTACCCTTCCCATCTCCCTTCCCCTTCCCTTCCCTTCTCACTTCCCTTCTTCCATCCCTTCCCTTCTCCCCCTTCTCCCTTCCCTCCCCATCTTCCTTTCCCTTCCTTTCTACCTTTCCCTTCCCTTCTCCCCTCCAGTCCCTTCCCCCATCCCTTCCCCTGTCCCTTCTCCCTTCCCTTCCTTCCCCTTCCTCCTGCTTTCCTTTCCCCCTTCCACTTACCATCCCATCTCCCTTCCCTTCCTACCTTTCCCTTCCCTTCTCCCCTCCCATCCCTTCTCCCTTCCCTTTTCCCTTCTCCTTTCCTTTCCCATCTCCCTTTTCCCCTTCCCTTCCCCCTTCCCCCTTCCCTGCCCCTTCTCCCTTCCCTTCCTTTCCTCCTGCCTTCCTTTCTCCCTTGCCCTTCCCTTCCCATCTCCCTTTCCTTCCCATCTCCCTTTCCCTTCCCATATCCCTTTCCCTTCCCTTCTCCATTCCCTTCCCTTCTTCTTTCCCTTCCCTTCCCCATCCCTTCTCCCTTCCCTTCCTCCTGCCTTCCTTTCCCCTTGCCCTTCCCTTCTCATTTCCCTTCCTTTCCCTTCCTTCCCCCTTCCTTTCTACCTTTCCCTTCCCTTCTCCCCTCCCATCCCTTCTCCCTTCCCTTTCCCTTCCCTTCCCTTCCCCATCCCTTCTCCCTTCCCTTCCTCCTGCCTTCCTTTCTCCCTTGCCCTGCCCTTCCCATCTCCCTTCCCTTCCCTTCCCCCTTCCTTTCTACCTTTCCCTTCCCTTCTCCCCTCCCATCCCTTCTCCCTTCCCTTTTCCCTTCCCTTCTTTCCGTTCCCTTCCCCAACCCTTCTCCCTTCCCTTCTTTTCCCTTCTTTCCCTTTTCCTTTCCCTTCCCTTCTCCCCTCCTGTCCCTTCTCCCTTCCCTTCCCCCTTCTCCCGGCCCTTCTCCCTTCCCTTCCCTTTTCCCTTTCTTTCTACCTTTCCCTTCCTTTCTCCTCCCAGGGAAGTTCCATAATGGCAAGAAAGTGGCCTGCTCTCCACAGGGCCAAGCAAGAGAGAGAGAAAACCAACCAGCCACCACAGCACACAGAGCAAAACTACAGCCAAAGGTCACACAGCACACTTCAGGAACTCCTGCTAGGCACATTTGCATATCTTTACAATGGAATCTCAAACCATCACCACACCTTAAGACCAGGGCCCCAGTGACCTTGCCTCTAGCAAGGTGATTGCAGATGCAAACTATAACTAATAAAACACTGAATATATTGGGGACATATATTCAAACTACCACATTCTGCCCCTGGCCCCCAATATATTTAGCTCCTATTTAATAGATTTATAACTATCACACATTGTAAATTGTACTCAGTCAATTTCAAAGGTTCTCACAGTCTTGATCAACTTAAGATAGTGAGTCCTGTAAAATCAAACAAGTTAAATACTTTCAACATGTAAAGGCACAGAGTAAACATTTTAACTGGTATAAGGCATAGCAAGGAGAGACTAGAATAATGCAAACTCAACCACCATCAGCAGTCATCAAACTTCTGCAGTTCAAGTTCAATATAACCAGAGACTGACAGTCTCAGGTTTTCCAATTCCGCCCCTCCAGCTGGGCAGAGTCGCCAGGAAAACTTTCATCCCATGCCAACACTGCACTCCATGGTAGCCCTTTTGCACAGTCCTGGTATATCAAAACATCTTCAGGTCTCCATGCAAACCACGGTCCATCTTCCAAAGGCTCTTCCAGCCTATTCCTGAGGTCTTCATGCCCTGCCTCATGCCGCATCTCAGCAGTGGCTCCTGGAACCGTGTGCAATTCATGACCACTCCATGCATTTTCATGCTTCCAAAACTAATACCAGGTGTGCAGGACACAGCCATATTCTTAATCCAGGGACAAAATAAATCATAGCCTTGAAAAGCAGGTTCCTTCTCCAGTCAGCTCTTTCCAAGAATTTGCATTTTTAACAGTCTTTCCTCAGGCATCCTCTCCATTGTTTTAATGTTAATCAAGTCAGGCCACCTTCCTTCCACCTTCCTTAAGATTGCTAATGTGTTGACAATAGCAGTAAGCTAAACCAGTCTCAGTGCCTCTACTTTTAACTTGCTTCAGGTTTTCCAACTTAAAATCTTAAAATCTCAGTCCAATATCTTCAGCCAAGCACATCAGTCCATTACAAATTTAAGTTTGATCAAACTTTCTGGGCCTGGATAGCAGGGCGTAGCCATCCCTTATGCCAGTAGCCCAGTTCCAACAAAGTCCTCTGCAGTCTTTCCTTCCCCTTAGAAAGCTCATAAGCCAAGCCTCGAAGTTCAGTACTATCTGCACTTAGCATTCTCAAACTCTCATCAGAATAGTCCATAAAACTTGGCTTACCACTCCAGAAGGCATCTTCAGTTGCAAGCACCAAGTCCATGCCCATTCCTCCAAAACAAAGGTTCCAAAAAGACGAATATCCACACAGTCAGGTTCATCTCACCCCACACTCCTTGGTACCACTTTACTGTAAACCAACCAGCCACCACAGCACACAGAGCAAAACTACAGCCAAAAGGTCACACAGCACACTTCAGGAACTCCTGCTAGGCACATTTGCATATCTTTACAATGGAATCTCAAACCATCATCACACCTTAAGACCAGGGCCCCAGTGACCTTGCCTCTAGCAAGGTGATTGCAGATGCAAACTATAACTAAAAAAACACTGAATAGCAGTTCAAGTTCAATATAACCAGAGACTGACAGTCTCCAGGTTTTCAATTCTGCCCCTCCAGCTGGGCACTCCATGGTATCCCTTTTGCCAACACACACTCCTGGTCACCCTTATCCAGTCCTGGTATATCCAAAACATCTTCAGGTCTCCATGCAAACCACGGTCCATCTTCCAAAAGGCTCTTCCAGCCTATTCCTCAGGGACTTCATGCCCTGCCTCATGCTGCATCTCAACAGCGGCTCCTGGAACCGTGTGCAACTCATGACCACTCCATGCATTTTTCATGCTTCCAAAACTAATACCAAGTGTGCAGGACACAGCCATATTCTTAATCCAGGGACAAAATAAATCACAGCCTTGAACAGCAGGTTCCTTCTCCAGTCAGCTCTTTCCAAGAATTTGCATCTTTAACAGTCTTTCCTCAGGCATCCTCTCCATTGTTTTAATGTAAATCAGTCAGGCCACCTTCCTTCCACCTTCCTTAAGATTGCTAATGTGTTGACATAGCATAGTAGCTAAAACCAGTCTCAATGCCTCTACTTTTAACTTGCTTGAGGTTTTCCAACTTAAAATCTTAAAATCTCAGTCCGATATCTTCAGCCAAGCATATCAGTCCATTACAAATTTAACCTTGATCAAACTTTCTGGGCCTGGATAGCAGAACGTAGCCATCCCTTATGCCAGTAGCCCAGTTCCAACAAAGTCCTCTGCAGTCTTTCCTTCCCCTTCAAACCTCATAAGCCAAGCCTCGAAGTTCAGTACTATCTGCGCTTAGCATTCTCAAACTCTCATCAGAATAGTCCATAAAACTTGGCTTACCACTCCAGAAGGCATCTTCAGTTGCAAGCACCAAGTCCATGCCCATTCCTCCAAAACAAAGGTTCCAAAGCGAATATCCACCCTGTCAGGTTCATCTCACCCCACACTCCTCGGTACCACTTTACTGTAGCAGACAGCTTCAGGTTCGCTGAGATGAACTTCCAGAATCTCAAACCATCATCACACCTTAAGACCAGGGCTCCAGTGACCTTGCCTCTAGCAAGGTGATTACAGATGCAAACTGTAACTAAAAAAAAAACACTGAATATATTGGGGGACATATATTCAAACTACCACATTCTGCCCCTGGTCCCCAATATATTTAGCTCCTGGCCCCCAATAGATTTATAACTATCACACATTGTAAATTGTACTCAGTCCAATTTCAAAGGTTCTCATAGTCTTGATCAACTTAAGATAGTGAGTCCTGTAAAATCAAACAAGTTAAATACTTTCAACATGTAAAGGCACAGAGTAAACATTTTAACTGGTATAAGGCATAGCAAGGAGAGACTAGAATAATGCAAACTCAACCACCATCAGCAGTCATCAAACTTCTGCAGTTCAAGTTCAATATAACCAGAGACTGACAGTCTCCAGGTTTTCCAATTCTGCCCCTCCAGCTGGGCAGAGTCGCCAGGGAAAACTTTCATCCCATGCCAACACTGCACTCCATGGTAGCCCTTTTGCACAGTCCTGGTATATCCAAAACATCTTCAGGTCTCCATGCAAACCACGGTCCATCTTCCAAAGGCTCTTGCAGCCTATTCCTGAGGGTCTTCGTGCCCTGCCTCATGCCGCATCTCAGCAGTGGCTCCTGGAACCGTGTGCAATTCATGACCACTCCATGCATTTTCATGCTTCCAAAACTAATACCAGGTGTGCAGGACACAGCCATATTCTTAATCCAGGGACAAAATAAATCATAGCCTTGAAAAGCAGGTTCCTTCTCCAGTCAGCTCTTTCCAAGAATTTGCATTTTTAACAGTCTTTCCCCAGGCATCCTCTCCATTGTTTTAATGTAAATCAAGTCAGGCCACGTTCCTTCCACCTTCCTTAAGATTGCTAATGCGTTGACAATAGCAGCTAAACCAGTCTCAGTGCCTCTACTTTTAACTTGCTTCAGGTTTTCCAACTTAAAATCTTAAAATCTCAGTCCAATATCTTCAGCCAAGCATATCAGTCCATTACAAATTTAAGTTTGATCAAACTTTCTTGGCCTGGATAGCGGAACGTAGCCATCCCTTATGCCAGTAGCCCAGTTCCAACAAAGTCCTCTGCAGTCTTTCCTTCCCCTTAGAAAGCTCATAAGCCAAGCCTCGAAGTTCAGTACTATCTGCACTTAGCATTCTCAAACTCTCATCAGAATAGTCCATAAAACTTGGCTTACCACTCCAGAAGGCACCTTCAGTTGCAAGCACCAAGTTCATGCCCATTCCTCCAAAACAAAAGACGAATATCCACACAGTCAGGTTCATCTCACCCCACACTCCTTGGTACCACTTTACTGTAGCAGACAGCTTCAGGTTTGCTGAGATGAACTTCCAGACCAGACACAGTTATGGAGGAAGGGATATTATTTATTGAAGCTTACAGATCCAGGGCAAGTTCCATAATGGCAAGAGAAGTGGCCTGCTCTCCACAGGGCCAAGCAAGAGAGAGAGAGAAACCAACCAGCCACCACAGCACACAGAGCAAAAACTACAGCCAAAAGGTCACACAGCACACTTCAGGAACTCCTGCTAGGCACATTTGCATATCTTTACAATGGAATCTCAAACCATCACCACACCTTAAGACCGGGGCCCCCAGTGACCTTGCCTCTAGCAAGGTGATTGCAGATGCAAACTATAACTAAAAAAAAACACTGAATATATTGGGGACATATATTCAAACTACCACACCTTCCCATCCCTTCTCCTTTCCATTTCCTTCTCCCTTCCTTTCCTTTTCCCCTTCCCTTCCCATCCCTTCTCCCTTCCTTTCCTTTCCACCTTCCCCTTTCTATCCATTCTCCCTTCCATTCCCTTCTCCTGTCCTTTCCTTTCCCCCTTCCCTTCTCCCTTCCATTCCCTTCTCCCTTCCTTTTCTCCTTCCTTTCCTTTCCCTTCTCTTCTCCCTCCCTTCCCCTTCCCTTCCCTTCTCCCTTTCCCTTCTTCCATCCCTTCCATTCCCTCCTCCCTTCACTTCCTTTCCCACTTCCCTTCCCTTTCCTTTCCCTTCCCCCTTCCCTTCACTTCTCTCTTTCCCATCTTCCATCTCTTCCCTTCTCCCCCATCTCCCTTCTCTTCCCATTCCCTCTCTTTCTTTCCCTCCTTCCTTTCCCTCCCCTATTCTTTCTTCCCTCCCTCCCTTCCTTCCCTCCCTCCCTTCCTTCCTTCTTTCTTTCAACAGTGCCTCATGTCCAGGGGATGTATTCTTAAATGATGGGTATAGTTGACGATATCTCCAATGCTGGGTCTAAGTTAAGGCATCTCCAGTGGTGAACACCGATCATTGTCAGCTATATATTATTTTTGCTTCTTTTTTTTTTTTATACAAGATCTCATGCAGTCTCGGTGATAACACCTCTAATGTTGTGTACAAGTGATGGCATCTCCACTGGTGGGTCCTAATGAAGATATTGTCAATGTTGAGACCCAGGCTATGACATCCCTAATTTTGGGAGCCAGGCAATGTCATCTCTAATGATGAAGGCAAGGCATTACCACTTAGTATTTTTCTTCTCCTTTTTATTTTGAGACAGTGTCTCCTATAATCTAGATGATGGCATCTCTAATGGTAGGTCCAGGTGATGGCATTCCCAATAGGTCAAGAGATGGCCTTTCCCATGGTTAGGCCCAGGCTGTAGCATCTCAGATGGCACAGGCCATGTGATGGTTTATCAGATAGGTTCAGGTAATGGCATGTTTCATGGTGAGTCCTGGTGATGGCATCTTCAATGGTTAGACCCAGTCTATGATATCACCTCAAGCAGTCTCTGATTTTTCAGTCATCATCTTTTCCTCCTATTATGATGGTCTTGTGTCGGTAATGCCACACACTGCGAGATCATGGATATCCAGGCTTTTTGTTGTTGTTGTTGTTTGTTTTTCAGGGTAGGGTCTCACTGTAGCTCAGGCTGACCTAGAATTCACTATGTAGTCTCAGGGTGGCCTCAAACTCATGGCAATCCTCCTACTTCTGCCTCCCAAGTGCTGGGATTAAAAGCATGTGCCACCACAGCTGGCTCAATCCAGGCTATTTTTTTTTCTGGAACAGTGCACTGCAAGGAGTTCAGCCCTCCTTTTGGCTCTTACATTCTTTCCACCACCTCTTCTGCAAAGGACCCTGTACCTCACAAGGTGTGATAGAGACGTTTCGGTGCAGAGCACGCCTCAGTCACTTCTGCCCAGCACTATGGTGCCTTTTCAGTCATCCCACATGTCACCCACATGGCATCTTTTGTTGTGTGCAGATGATGGCATCTTGCATGGTCAGGCCCTGTCTGTCATATCTATAATGATGGGGACAGGTAATGACATCTCTATTAGTGAGTGTAGGTGATGCCCTTTCTAATGACAACAACCAGGCTATTCCACATCTCATGATTGGTTCAAGCTATGGTATCCTTAATACTGGGGGCCAGGAGATGGCATCTCTAATGGCGTGAGCATCAGTCATTGTAAGTGATTTTTTTTTCTTTCTTTCTTTCCTCTTTCTTTCTTCCTTTTTTTTTTTTCCAGGTAGGGATTCATTCTCACCCAGGCTAATCTGGAATTCACTATGTAGTCTCAGAGTGGCCTCAAAATCACCACAATTCTCCTAGTTCTGCCTCCCAAATGCAGGGATTAAAGGCATGTGCCAACATGCCCCACTCTTCCTTTTTTTTTTTTTTTTTTTTTTTTGGATTTTTGAGGGAGGGTCTCACTTTCTAGCCTAGATTGACCTGGAATTCACTATTTAGTCTCAAGGTGGCCTCAAACTCATGATGATCCACCTACCTCTGCTTCCCTAGTGCTGGGATTAAAGGCCTGTGCCAGCATACCCAGCTCCTTTTTTTTTTTTTTTTTTTTTTTAAACTTTTTGGAACAGGGTCTCATGTCCAGGGAATTGACTCTTAAATGGTAGGTACAGCTGATGACAACTTCAACGTTGGTTTAGGTAAGGCATCTCTAATGGTGAACACCAATCTTCTCTCTTTTTTTAATACAAGATTTCATGTAGTCTGGGTGATAATGTCTCTAATGATGATGGGTACAGTTCATGGCATCTCCACTGGTAGGTCCTAGTGAAGGCATTGCTAATGTTCACACTCAGGCTATGACATCTGTAATTGTGGTGGCAAGGCAATGTGATCTCTATGATGAGGGCCAGGCATTGACATTTAGTATTTTGCTTCTCCCTTTTATTTTGACACAGTGTCTCCTGTAATCTAGATGACGCCACCTCTAGTGGTAGGTCCAGGTGATGGCATCCCCAATGGTGGTTCCAAGTGATGGTGTTTCCAAAGGTTAGACCCAGGCTGTAGCTTCTCTGATGGCAGGGGCAGGTGATGGTTTATTGAACATGTTCAGTTGGTGGCATGTTTCTTGTTGGATCCTATTGATGACATCTTCAATTCTATATATATATAATGTTTTTCAAGGTAAGTTCTTGCTGTAGCCCAGGATAACCTGGAATTCACTATGTAGTCTCAAGCTAGCCTGGAATTCACAGTAATCCTCCTACCTCAGCCTCCCAAGTGCTGTGATTAAGGGTCTTGCTACCAAGCCTGGAAAGATTTTTGTTTTGTTTTTCAAGTCAGGGTCTCATTCTAGCCCAGGCTACCTGGAATTCACTACATAGTCTCAGAAGGCCTCAAACTCAAGGCAATCCTCCTATCTCTGCCTCCTGAATGCTGGGATTAAAGCCATGTGCCACCAGGCCTGGCTTTCTTTTATTTTGATGTCATCTTTTCCTCCTATTATGATTATCTTGTGTCGGTAGTCTCAGACACTGCAAAGTCATGGATATCCAGGCCATTTTGTGTCTGGAAGAGTGCATTGTAATGAGTCCAACCCTCCCTTTGGCTCTTACATTCTTTCCACCACCTCTTCCGCAATGGACCCTGAGCCTTGGGAGGTGTGATAGAGACGTTTCACTGTTGAGTACTCCTCTGTCCCTTCTTCTCAGCACCATGGTGCCTTTTCAGTAGTCCAACACGTCACCAAATAGCATCTTTTGTTGTGTGCTGGTGATGGCATCTGGCATGGTTAGGCCAAGTCTATTATATCTAGAATGCTTGGGGACAGATAATGACATCTCTAACAGTGGGTATAGGTGATGCCCTCTCTAATGGCAATGGCCCGTTTATTCCATCTCTCATGATGGGTTCAGGCTATGACATCCTTAATACTGGGGGCCAGGTGATGGCATCTCTAATGGTATGAGCAATAGTCATTATAAGTGATATTTTTTCTTTTCTTTTCTTTTCTTTTCTTTTCTTTTCTTTTCTTTTCTTTTCTTTTTTCTTCTTTTCTTTTCCAAGTAGGGATTTGCTGTAGCTCATGCTTACCAGGAATTCACTATATAGTCTCAGGATGGCCTTGAAATCACTGCAGTTCTCCTACTTCTGCCTCTCAAAGCATGCATCACCACCATGTCCAGCTCTCTCCCTCTCTCTCTCTTTTTTGGTTTTTCGAGGTAGGGTCTCACTCTGGCCCAGGCTGACCTGGAATTCACTATGTATTCTCAGGGTGGCCTTGAACTCACAGCGATCCTCCTACCTCTGCCTCCCAAGTGCTGGGATTAAAGGTGTGTGCCACCATGCCCGGATCTCTTTTTTTGAACAGGGTCTCATGTCCCAGGAACTGACTCTTACATGGTGGATACAGGTGATGTCATCTCCAATGCTGGGTCTAGGTTAAGGCATCTTTCTTTGCTAAGTAGACTTCTGTGACTTGGATGAATCCTTTCCTTGCGGGAGACAAGAACCAAAAGAGAAACACACCCAGTAACATATCTGCAGGACCTAAGTAATGCTGTATCTATAAACCTTTAATATAAATTATTAGGTGAAACATTCCATTATGTATGGAAAATCTACTTTGAGCGAGACATTCATTCTGAATGTCCTGCCAGTGATCTGGGTCCCTCTTCTGTCTCTTTGCCTCCAGTTTTTCTTTAAGACTGCTGGCCAATCTTTCACTCCTGTGAAGTTTGAAAGTTTTAATGTTTCCTCATTGTATATTATTGGAGTTCAAATCCTGCTGAGAAATTATAGGAATGTATAAAACATACCATACTGATTTTACTTGAAAATGTTGCAGTTACATCTCTGCCAACTAGTAGATCCAGCCAGGCCAGGCATGGTGGCTCATGTGTTTAATCCCAGCACTCGAGAGGCAGAGGTAGGAGGATCGCCATGAGTTCAAGACCACCCTGAGACTACATAGTGAAATCCAGATCAATCTGAGCTAGAGTGAAACCCTACCACAAAAACAAAATCCAGTCATTTTTGTACATATGTTCTTGTGATAATTAATCACAATTAGTGGCTATCTTTAGTTTGGGCACTGGCACCTGTGTTTCCTTTCTAAACCCACACATTAATCCTACCTGCTGGATTACTCTCAACATCTCCCTGTAAGCTAGTGTCATACGCCCAGAGGTATTGTCTGAGTGATTATCAAGTAATGGTCAGTTTCACTTCCTTGACTTCTCATGTGATCCATTCTCATCCTCTAGCCTTTCTGAGGAGGGTGGGAGTGGGTTGCTCATGGTGGGAGGCTACCCACGCTTCCATATTCTGCTTCTGGTAAGTTCTGTCTCCTTTTTCAATTACATAATATGAGTGCTCTGGTTTCCACTGACAGTGCCCGGGAGAAGCATCTGCCCAGAACTGCAAGCAGTCTAAACGTGATAAATCCACGTACCTGCTCTTCACTGTCCATCCTGTGTCTTCTGCTGGCTCCAGGATCCTGCCAGTGATCTGGCCCCTCTTCTGTCTCTTTGCCTCCAGTTTTTCTTTAAGACTGCTGGCCAATCTTTCACTCCTGTGAAGAATTCATCAAATGGCTTTATTAGAATTTTTTTTGCTATTGTTTATTTTCAAGGTTTGCCCACACTAGGGCCTGTAGCTTATCTTTCTATAACACAGATAACCTGAAAGATTGTTTATTTAGTATTTATTTATTTACTGGAGAAAGAGAGAGGGGAGGAGAGAGAATGAACATGCCAGGGTCTCTTCCCACTGCAAACAAACTCTAGACACGTGTCACCTTGTACATCTGGCTTAGGTGGGTACTGGGGAGTTGAACCTGGGTCCTTAGAATTTGCAGGGAAATGCTTTAACTGCTAAGCCATCTCTCCTGCCCAAGATTCTTTTTTAGTTAAACAAATTTTGTACATGGAAAGTAATGTGGTCATCTGCCATCATTTTTTTTTTCTTAAATTTTATAACAATCATGTGGCCAGTAGTGACAAAGCCAAGACTTGAAGGCAAGCTCACATGTTCCACAAGGATATCTACTATTAGGTTTCTACTAAAAGCATGTCCAATTATCTAGAAATGCTTTTTTTGACTTTTTTTTTTATTTATTTTTTTGGAGAGAGACACAGAGACAGACAGAGAGAGAGGGAGAAGAAGACAGAGATGGGTATGCCAGATGGTATCTCAGCTGCTGTGAACGAAATCCAGATGTGTGCGCCCCCTTGTGGTCAAGTGCGGCATTGCGCCCTTGCGTCACTGCATCTGGCTAAACGTGGGACCTGGAGATTGGAACCAGCATTCTTAGGCTTAGGAGGCAGGCGCCTTAACCGCTAAGCCATCTCTCCAGCCCTAGAAATGCTTTTTTTAAAAAGCCTTCAGTAAATATTGTATAAATTATCTTTTTAGGAAATGCATGAATGAAGTATTTCGCATTTTTTTCACAGTAAACATAATATTTTCCTGTAAATAGGGCTGGAGAGATGGCTTAGTGGTTAAGGTTCTTGCCTATGAAGCCTAAGGACACCAGTACCCATGTAAACCAGATGCACAAGGTAACGCATGTGTCTTAAGTTCATTTGCAGTGGCTAGAAGCCCTGGTGTGTCCACTCATGCACTTGCTCATGCTCTCTCTCTCTCTCTCTCTCTATATATATATATATATATATTAAATTCTGCAATGGACCCTTAGCCTTGGAAGGCTCTCAAATAAATAAATAAATAAAAATGAAATATTAAAAGAGAATATTAGCTTATAAACATGTGAGTAAATTTAAATGAGATTCAAAGAGATGAAACAGATTATTGAAAATATATGGAGGAAAACATTTACCTGAATATTTTCAACAAAACTGTCCCATTATTCCTTATCTGATTATTAAAATGAGAGGCTAGAATAAAAATGACAAGAGGGCCGATGAGATGTCTTAGCAGTTAAGGTACTTGCCTAAGAAACTTAAGGACCCAGGTTTGATTCTCCAGTACCCGTGTAAGCCAGATGCACAAAGTGGTATATGTGTCTGAAGTTTGTTTGCGATGGCTAGAGACTCTGGCATGCCATTTTTCTCTATTTTCCTCTTTCTCTATCTCTCTCTCTTTCATAAAAATAAATAATAAGCAAACAAAATATTTAAAACAAAATAAAATAATAAAAATGATGAGTATGGCTTAATGTCATTATCTCTGTTCTGTCTGAGATCTGGAAGGAAGTCATTTTCTTGTAGAATGATAGTGTTTGGTCAGTATTTTCATTTATAATTGAGGTTACCTTAAAATAAACTGGGATTAGGGCTGAGGAGATGGCACAGTGGTTAAAGGTGCTAGCTTGCCAAGCCTGCTGCTCCAGGTTCAATGAGTGTGCTCATGCTTTCTGTCACATAAATCCATAAAAATATTTAATTTTTTTAAAAGCTGTAGTTAATGACCAAAGCATCTTAATTCCTTATAGCAGCCAGTATTAATATTCACACATAGCCATACTTGTAACTGGTAACACTGCTGCGCACCTTCTCATCCTCACCCTCAGCTGGCAGAGTGGTGCCTAACGAGGTAGTGCTGGCACCACGGCACACAGAAAACAAGGGTGGCATCACATGCTGGATGGGTGAGCGGTTCAGAAATCACATGTGTACATTCAGTCATTTCATTGATGAAGGCAAGTTCATGATCTGCCCTTCAACAGGAAAAAAAAAAAAGTAACTTGCACCATAATACATTCCAAGAAAATATATTCTTAGCAACATTAATATTCACTTACCTTCTGTAAACAAAGTATCTTCCTAGTGGTATTAAAAATATCTGAACACAGGGTTGGAGAGATGGCTGAGGGGTTAAGGCGCCTGCCTCCTAAGCCTAAGAAAGCCCGTTTGATTATCTCTCCAGGTCCGATGTTTAGCCAGATGCAAAGTGATGCAAGAGCGCAATGCCTCACTTGTCCACAAGGGGGCTCACACATCTGGAGTTTATTCACAGTGGCTGAGTGGCTGCTGGCACACCCATTCCTCTCTCTCTCTCTCTCTCTCTCTCTCTCTCTGACTCTCTCAAAAAAAATCTCAACACAGAACCAGGCTTAAACTCTAGGGGGCTCATCATGATCTCTGCATTGTTTTAACAGGCAAATTCTCTAGCCAGGCATGGTGGCATACACTTGGGAGGCAGAGGTAGAATGATGACCATGAATTTGAGGTCAGCCTGGGGCTACAGCGTGAGTTCCAGATAAGTCTGGGCTAGAGTTAGAAACCTACTTCAAAAAAAATAAAAAAATAAAAGGTAGTGTGGTAGTTTGAATAGATGGCCCCCAATAGATTCAGTGTTTTATTAGTTTGTAGTTTGCATCTGCAGCCACCTGGCTGGAGGCAGTGTCACTGGGCAGATCTTAAGATGTGGTAGTAGGTTTGAGATTTCAATCTAAAGATATGCAAAGTGTGCCTAGCTGCAGTTCCTGAGGTGTGCTGTGCTGTGTGGCTTTTAGCTTTTGGCTTTTGGCTTTGCTCTGTGTTTTGTCTTGTGAAGGCAGGCCAGCTTCTTCTGCCATTATGGAACTTCTCCTGGATCTGTAAGCTTTAATAAATCCCTTCCTCCATAACTTTGCCTGGTCTGGAAGTTCATCTCAGTGTACCTGAAGTTGTCTGCTACAGGTAGATTCTCTTATCTAGATATTTCTAGAGTCAAATATTGTTATAATCCCTACCTACACAGTGCCTTGGCAAAAGGGACCAGGGCTCTACTAAATGGTCTTACAGTGTTTGGTAATATGAGCATTGTTACGTACCCAGAAATGAACAGCTGTGTTCAAGCCCTGCCCAACCCTGTCCTCCTACACTTTCCTCCTCATCCCCTACCCTTTCCAAGCTGTGCTCCAACACTTGTTCTCCCCAGTCCTTTTGACCTTTCACTAGTCTTGCCCTACCCCCCACTAGCTAATGATTGGGAAAGGTTAATCATGGGTGCTAGGTCCTATTCTCATGGGAGTAAGAAGCACTGGTGAGCTGTTACACAGTGCTGTGCCTACAGACCACACCATACTATATATGCCAGAAATGTACATGAAAGGATTTTGAATGTTTCCAGTATTCTGAGCTGACACAGTATTCAGCTTCCTACCTTTGGGATCTGCCAAAGGTGGGGGGGGGCAGTGTAGGAGCTTGGGGGTGATAGCTGAAGTTGGAGGGAGATGGCACCAGGAGTGTTGTGGGCAATAGCTTCCTCTCTGTCCCCTACACAGTTCCTTCCCTCCTTTCTTCCCCAAGTCTGATGGCTCTGGATATTTTCAGGCTTCCAAGCTCACAGCTTTCTTCTAGTACGTCTAAGGAGGAATTTTAGAATGCATTGGCTTTAAATTCAGAAGCAAGGAGCCCAGAGTTAGCACAGGGGACTTCCTGGACCAATAGGCTCAGGGAAGGGGTTAGAAGTGGCAGGCAGAGTGACATTCTGAACTGCAGGTCTTTCTTCTAAAGCCATCTGACAGCAGGATGTGACTGGCCTGAGAACACTGCACTCTCTGATTTCAGGACACTTAGTGGTGCCAGGGAAGAGTCATGGAGACCACTATATGCTGGAAGTCATAATGAAGTGACCACCCTGCAAGGAGGGGCCCTGTAAGAGGGGGTCATGGTAAAGGGCTTTCAGGGATGGATTTAGGTCTTCCATGTCCACATAACCCCTGGGTGGTTTGTTAGTGGGTCAGACTGTGCTGAGAACCCAGGCCTTGTGAATGGGAAGATGTCTGCTCTGCTTTGTCCTGTCAGCAGCTAGCTCAGAGGCTCCCTCTGCCAAGGCAGCTGCCTTGGTTGTACTGAAGATCAAAGGGAAGACTCACTAGTCCCTGGGCCAATACTATTCCCACTTGCCTCCTCTCACTCAGCTTCATGGTCAGCTCCAAAGCCGCTGAGGTTTGGCTCCATGCTGCCTCTGCCTTGCCTGGGGTAGGAAGGGCAGTTACATTCTGTGTAGTCAGGGCAGGCACTGTTCCTGTTCCTGCAGGACAAAGGCAGGAAGGTCCTGGACTTTGGGCTCTCCCAGCAGGTGTCTGAACTCAGTCTTGCCATCCTTGCCATCTTCTGCACCATTTTCTTCCTGCCTCCCCTCCCATACTCTGTGATTTCAATTATATAGGAATGGGCTGTATTTTACAAATTAAACACATATAGTGCAAAGGTATATACATTTACATTTCTACAAAAGTTAACTATCTTGACATGCCTTTTCAGCATTCTGTAAATATTATATTAAATACCTTTTCCTGAAATGTATGGATTAGGTATTTGTCCAAAATTTTCAAAGTAAAAATAATATTAGTTGGAATGATGTAAAGAAAGTTCAAATGAGATTCAAAAAGATAAAACTGATAAAAGATTTGGGAAGATGTATGGAGGAAAATATTTCTCTTATCAAAATTGTCCCTTCATCAGGGACGGAGGAGCGTCCAGCACTGAAACATCTCTGTCACACCCTCCAAGGCTCAGGGTTCATTGTAGAAGAGGGGGTAGAAAGAACATAAGAGCCAAAGGAAGGGTACGACTCCTTACAATGCAACTGTCCAGACAGAAATTGGCCACGATATCCATGACCTCACAGTGCCTAGCAATACCTTCACAAGACCCTCATAATAGGAGGAAAAAAAAGGATGACATCAAATTAAAAGAGAGACTAATGGAGAGAGGGAGGGGATATGATGGAGAGTGGAGTTCTGAAGGGGAATGGGGGAGGGGAGGGAAATATCATGGCTTATTGTCTATAAGTATAGAAGTTGTCAATAAAAAATTTAAAAAATTTGTCACTTCATCATCTACTTCTGATCATTAAAATGAGACTCAAGAATAAAATGGCAATAGGTGTAATATATGCTTCTATTGTCATCCATTTTCTGAGGATGAGCTACAATGAGGTAACTATCTTCTAGAATCATAATTTTGAGTGTTTCTACTTATAATTCAAGTTATCATAAACTATGCTCTAGGGGCTGTAGAGATGACTTAGTGGGTAAGGCATTTGCCTGCAAAGCCAAAGAATCCCGGTTCGACTCTCCAAACCCCATGTAAGCCAGATGCACAAAGGGGCACTGCCGGGGCTTTTTTCCCTCACCACCGGCAGGTAGAGCAAAAGAGAGAGAGAGCCGGGCCAGCCGTTTCTCTCTTGAGGCTGAGCGAGAAGACAGGTGTCGGCAACTCAAACCTCCCCAAATCACCGGGGAAAAGAAAACCACATTGAGTCGCGGAGAAACGTCTAAAGCGAAACTCGTCGTTTATTGTCAGGGGGGAGATATTTATGTACTTTGAGGAAGGGGGTGGGAAGAGGGGATGAGAGAAAGGTATAAGGGCCAATATACTTTGAGGAAGGGGGCGGGAAAAGGGGATGAGAGAAAGGTATAAGGGCCAACAGTATTTCATCACGTCAGCAGCAGCTGGGTGGAGGCAGTTTCAGCTTAGGTGCTGAGTCAAGGGCAGGTACTCAGGCTCGACTAGGCCTTACCGGGAATAGGCCAAGATTGGCTGGGCTAACCACTCGGCTTCACACCGGGCAGAGCCCAACAGGGCACATGCATCTGGAGTTTGCTTGCAGTGGCTGGAGGCCCTGGTGTGCCCATTCTCTCCCTCTCCCTCCCTCCCTCTCTCTCTCTCTTTCTCTCTCTCTCTCCTCCTCTCTCTCAAATAAATAAATAAATAAAATATTTTTTCAAATATGCTCTAATATGTGACTAAAGAATCTTAATTGCTGGGCTGGAGAGATGGCTTAGCAATTAAGGTACTTGCCTGAGAAGCCTAAAGATGCACATTTGACTCTCCAGATCCCACGTAAGCCAGACATACAAAGGTGAGGCAAACGCAAGGTCACACATGGCCACTGGGTGGTGCAAGTGTGTGGAGTTCAATTGCAGTGGCTGAGACCCCTGGGTGCCAATTCTCTCTCTCTTCCTCTCTCAAATTAAAAAAAAAATGTTTTAAAAAAATCTCAATTGCTTGTAATAGCCAATATCACTTTTCACACTGGACATAAATGTGATCAGTACCCTGTAGTACACACCCTCATCTGGATTCTCAGTAGGTGGACTGGTGCATGGGACCATAGCTCACAGAAAGCAAGACCGAGCTGTTGAGAAATTACATATGTAAGTTCAGTCATTTCATTACTGAAGGCAAGTTCAATAGGAAAAGGCAGTAAATAATTTGAACAATAATACATTCCAAGACACCATATTCTTGCCATCTTACTAACACGTAACACGTACCTTCTTTTTGCATGTACAGTCTCTTCCCTCCATTACCAATGGGATAAACACATCTCATCACCACAGAGCCATGCATGAAGGCCAGACACTCATCACAATCCATACAGTGCTTTAAGATCTAGCTTCCTCTGGTGTAGAAAGAAGTTAAATGCCAAATTACAGCTCTTACTCACTCAGTGCTTTGGCAAAGAGTACCATGACTGTGATAAAGAGTTATTTGGTAACATAATCACTGTTTCATACCCAGGAGTGCCCAGCTATAATGCTTCAGCACTGCTCTGCACTGCATAGCTCTCTCTCTCCTACTGACCTGCCCTGGCTCATTCCTAGCTAGGCTCCAGCCCTGCCATCTGCCCTGTCCTGAGCCACTAACTAATTAATGGGGTAAGGTTAATGAGTGGGTGCTAAATCATAGTTGTGCGAGACTAAGCGACTCTGCTGTCTGTCACACAGCAGTGACTATGGGTCTGGATAACACAGTAGGCATTCCAGAAACTAGAAGACAGGATTGTTGGTTTTTGTTGTTGTTTTCTTGAGGTAAGGTCTCACTCTAGTTCAGACTGACCTGGAATTCACTATGTAGTCTCAGCATACCCTTGAACTCATGGTGATCCTCCTACCTCTGCCTCCAGAGCGCATTATCTTAATTTGCCTCACACTGATTTCCTACCTTTGCAAAGGTCTCCGGGGACTGGGAGAGAAGGAACATCTGTCACACACTCACACTCCTCCTCCTCACAAGTGGTGCACGGCTCCTGTGTCACACACTCCTCCCCCTCACAAGTGGTGCGTGGCTCCTGTGTCACACACTCCTCCCCCTCACAAGTGATACGTGGCTCCTGTGTCACACACTCCTCCCCCTCACAAGTGATACGTGGCTCCTGTGTCACACACTCCTCACCTCACAAGTGATACGTGGCTCCTGTGTCACACACTCCTCCCCCTCACAAGTGGTGCTTGGCTCCTGTGTCACACACTTCTCCCCCTCACAAGTGGTGTGTGGCTCCTGTGTCACACACTCCTCCCCCTCACAAGTGATACGTGGCTCCTGTGTCACACACTCTGCCGGGGATTTTTTCCCTCCACCACCGGCAGGTAGAGCAGAAGAGAGAGAGAACCAGGCCAGCCGCTTCTCTTGAGGCTGAGCGAGAAGGCGGGTGTCAGCGACTTAAACCCCTTTCCCCCCCTAAAACACCGGGGAGAAAAACCACATTGAGTCGCGGAGACCGTCTAAGGCAGAAATCTCTCTGTTTATTGTCAGGGGAGGTATTTATATACTTTGAGGAAGGGGGCGGGAAGAGGGGATGAGAGAAAGGTATAAGGGCCAATAGTATTTCATCACATCAGCAGCAGCTGGGTGGAGGCAGTTTCAGCTTAGGTGCTGAGTCAAGGGCAGGTCACGAAACTCTACTCAGGCTCTAGAAGCTCGACTAGGCTTCACTGGGAGTAGGCCAAGATTGGCTGGGCTAACCACTCAGCTTCACATTGGGCAGGGCCCAACATCTCCCCCTTTTGTTTTTGTAAGAACGGTGGATGGCATAGCCCCTGTCCTAGGTTGTTCCCCTCTAGGAATCTTACCCGTCTCTGAGCACTATGCCTCTAGCCCATTGACCACTCCACGCCCTGTCTTAGGTTGTCTCAGCCTGTCTGAGATCTTACCCATCATTGGTTCGATGGAGGGCAGGGGAGGGATGTTAGGTGGATAGCCAGTAAGTGGAAAAGCCATTGTCTTTGAGTCGCAAACCTGTGGTGCCTTGACCTGATGGAGTTTAATTGCCTCAAGCTGTTGGTGAGTGAATTGTGTAATCTTATTAATTACACAGGGCCTGAAAGTGAGGATAAGAAGAAGGAGGGGTTCAGGGGGAGGGAGAATGTAGGGTAAAGAGCAAGAAGAAGGAGGGGTCCAAGGGGAGGGAGAAGGTGGGATAAAAAGCCACGTAAGCTCGTCTACAGCAGGTTGTCTTAGGAGTCCCGACTCCTCTTCTGTAAATCTTTCTGGAGCTTTTCTGGCTTCATTCGGGTCTAGTAGCATCCACACCTTCAGTTGTTTCTGGGAAGAAACAGAGGCATAGTTCTCAGGGTGGACACTCCCTGGAGAATTGGTTATTATCATCCCCTTGTTGGGGTAAATATTTTAAGTCTCTTGCCGGTACCCAAATAGGTCTTTTTCCTCTTGAGGAAAGACACATCCAAATCCTCTCTCCCTGCTGTGAGGAGGGGTCTGGTCCCTTCCAGGCCCCAGTTAATGGGTCCCTCCATTTGACCCAGATGGAGCTGTAGGTGACAGCTGAGGTCCAATGTTTTTGAAAAGGGGACAAGTGTCTATCTTCTTTAGAAAAATTTAAAATATTTAGGGTTAATAATGCCTTTTTTAGTTGGTCATGTGCGGGTAGGGATTCCCCCTTTTGTTTTTGTAATTGAGACTTGAGAGTTTGATGATATCTTTCCACGATGGCTTGGCCCTGCGGGTTATATGGGATGCCTGTGGAAAGTGAGATTTTCCAGGTTTGGAGGAAATCTATAAAAGTTTTGCTTACAAAGCAGGGACCATTATCAGTTTTGATTTGATCTGGCAATCCAAGGGTGGCAAAGCATTGAAGCATATGGCTAATAGCATGTTTAGTTTTTTCCCCAGCATGTGCCGATGCCCAGCAAGCATGGGAGAAAGTATCAACTGAGAGAAAAATATACTTAAGTTTTCCAAATGGAGAATAGTGAGTAACGTCAATCTGCCAAAGGTGATTAGGGCGTAGTCCTCGAGGATTGGCTCCTGTAGTTTGAAGAGGAGGTACCTGGAGGAAAGGCTGACAGGATTTGCAAGTTTGGACAATTTTTTTAAGGTCCTTGACTGGCACATGGGGATATTTATGTTTAAGGCCCCTCCAATTTATATGAGTTAATAAGTGGAAGTGTGTAACTTTTGAGACTATATTACATTGAGGCTGAGAGGCCAGTTTGTCAGCCAAATCGTTTCCTTTAGAGAGGAATCCTGGTAAATTTTGATGGCCTCTGAGATGTTGAAGGAAAATGGGGTTAATTCTTTGTTTAAGTAGGGAGCGGGCTTGAATCATCAATGGGGTTATAATATTGGAGTCCAGTCTAATATGGGCCTCAATTAGGTTGGGTAACAGGTTAACAACATAAAGGCTGTCAGAAAATAAGTTAAATGGCTCCTGAATAGTGTCCAAAGCCAAAACGACAGCAAATAGTTCTTTAAATTGTGCTGATCCTGTGACCTCATGGGAGATTGACTTTATGGGTATAGGCTTTTCTCCCCTCCTTAGGGGAGGGTAAACAACTAGGGAAGCTCCCAAGCGCCCCCCATCAGTGAATACGGTAAGAAAATCAGGGTTGGGTTTAGATAAAAAAAAGTCTGGGGGGTCTCCATTCCAACCTAGAGAAGGAGCTCATCCATTTATAAGGACCATAGTGACAATCAATTATACCCAGAAACCCCTCGAGGGCAATAGCAACCCTGTTGTTATTTCTCTGAAGCCAAGTGAAGTCCGTTACCTTAAAGGGTGACAATGACATGAGGCTCCGTGCCAAAAAATCGGACAGAGGTGTCCCTGCCCTTCATAATGCAGTCTGCAATCTGGTTAGTTATAGAGTAAACTCTGGGGACTCCACCAAGGGAGAGGTGAATCCATTGGATGGGTTCTCCTTCCTGGGCTAACAGCACAGTGTATAATGTTTTCCCAGAGAAAATACAGAGGGAGATAGGTAAGTTAGGATCAAACCTCTTTAGGACAGCAGCATCAATAGCCCGTTGTACCTTATGTAGAATTTGTTCATGACGAGGGGGCAAGGTTATCTGAGAGGAGAGAGTAAGACCCTTTAAGAGGTCAAATGAAGGGGACAGTTCCTCAGTAGTTATGGGTATCCAGGGCCTCATCCAATTAATTTTTCCCAGCACCTTTTGGAGTTGAGGCAAAGTATAGAATTTTTGAATATGGAGTTGGGGTTTGACAGGAGAAACAGTATCAAGGAATAACCTGGAGCCCAAAATTTTGAAGGGAGGGGCAGTCTGAATCTTTTCTGGAGACACCTGTAAAATGGCAAGGCATTTAGCAGTAAGGTCTTGGAGATCAGATGGGTTGGAATGACCTAAAATAATAATAAAATATTAGGATGATTAATTAAGGAAGAAAAGATATGAGATATGTATTGTTAGGGTCAATCCAGGGCTGACAGTTAGTAGTTTTTATGATGTTGAAGCTTATAGATCTAGGGGAAGTTTCATATTGGCAGAAGTTGGCCTGTCTTTGTAGAGCCATAAAAGAGAGAAAAAGAAATTAATTAGATATATAGTACATACAGTAAAATTATTGTAGTCAAGTCACAGTACGCTTTAGGAATTTTTGTTAGGCACACTTTGTATATTTTTACAATGGAATTTTAAATTATTATTACACCTTAAAATTGGCCCCGAGTGACATTGTCTCTAGCAAGGTGATTGTAGATGTAAACTATAAATTAATAAAATATTGAATATATTGGGGACATATATTTTTTTAATTTTGTCCCTCTAATTGGGCAGAGTTGTCAGGGAAAACTTTAATCCCAGGCTAACATTGTATTACCGATTGAGTTAGTTGGGCTTAGTCTTATATTTTATGAATTGAGTTAGGCGGGCAGAGAGAGAGAATGGGCGTGCCAGGCCTCCAGCCACTGTTTACATGGGTACTGAGAACTGAGCCTCGAATCAGGGTCCTTAGGCTCTACAGGCAAGTGTTTAACAATTAAGCCATCTTTTTATCTTTATGTTAATGGGAAGGCAGCGAAGGGTGGGACAATGGTGTGTAGGTTATAACCGTATAGACTTGAAAAATAGGTTTTTTTTTTACCTCTAGCAGGGCAATACAAATGTCCCCAGCTGTTTTTTTTTTTTTTTATTTTTAAAAGTAAATATTTTGGGCCCCGCGGGACACTTAGTTAAGAGCATAGAGGGAGCGTCTAGAGGCAAAAGGGGCGGGGACGGCAGCGACTTGCCTCATGGCTTCATGGCGGCCGTCCACCCATTTTTAATTTAAAGTAAGTTAGGAGCCCGCCCATCTGCCTCTTTGTTGTTTGGTTGGCCTTTTTTTTTTTTTTTTTTTTTTTTTTTGACAAAAGTGACCAAAAGTGACGCCTGGAGGTGCGGGCGAGGCGCAGCCAGTGAGGCTCGGGGCAGTGCTCGGGCCTGGGCTGGAGCCGTCCCACTCGGCCCGCTCCCCACAGGAATGTCGGTGGAGCCTGGTGGACCAGTGACTTGTGCTCCAAGCCCACGAGGAAAGCTAACCTGGCTTTGGGACATTTGGGGAACTCGAGCTTGTATTTGTCATAGTTTACATTCACAGAAAGCTACATGGAGGAGCTGTCCTCCACGAGGGGTTTGAGCACATTTGCCTTAGGCAGTAGTTAGGGGTTGAAAAGAGCTGAAAAGATAGTTGCCCGGTGGCAGTTTGGGTGGTGGCCTTGGGAGAAAGGAGATTTTAAAAGTTAGTTTTAGCCCTTTTTTACAGTTTTTAAGGGCAAAAATGAACTTTTCCCTGGAAAAGCCTTCAAGGTTGGCAATTAAGGCAAGGAGGACTGAATTAATCCATGTGGCTAAAACGAAAGTTTTGTTCCAAGCGCCATGGAGGTTTTTTTGTTTAATAGTAATATATATGAGTACAACATAAGCATAAAGTCTCAAAAAATAGTTAAGCATGTTGTAGAATTGAGTTTAGATTTAGATTTATGATGGCCAGTGAGCCTGTTTCCTTATGGGATGGCTCGATGAAATTAAACCCAGTGTAGCTGGGAGCAGATCTCCCCATCAGGTTTGTTTTGTCTTTTGGAACGGAGTTTTTATTTAAATGAGGAGGCAAAACATTTAAAGTCTCCTCTAGGTCTGTCCCCGTGGTGTGTCCACCATGAACGTACCCGTTTAGAAATGGCGGCAAACCGGAAATGGAAGGAAAGAGAAAGGAAGTTGAAGTAAGCACAGATTATAGAAGTAAAGGTTAGAATATTAAATATGAAGATTACCTCATAACTTATGAGGATACACCCGTCAGCAGTCCGATTAGCCTGTCAGCTTAATTTTGAATTTTTTCTTCATCACGTCGGCAGTCTGTAGTCCGTTTTGAATCCTCATATGTCCTCACATGGGGCAGCAGTTGTTGTGCCCCACGTTGGGCACCAGATGCCAGGGTTTTTTCCCTCCACCACCGGCAGGTAGAGCATAAGAGAGAGAGAACCGGGCCAGCCGCTTCTCTTGAGGCTGAGCGAGAAGACGGGTGTCGGCGACTCAAACCCCTCCCCCCACTAAAACACTGGGGAGAAAAACCACATTGAGTCGCGGAGACCGTCTAGGGCGGGAATCTCTCCGTTTATTGTCACGGGAGGTATTTATATACTTTGAGGAAGGGGGCGGGAAGAGGGGATGAGAGAAAGGTATAAGGGCCAATAGTATTTCATCACGTCAGCAGCAGCTGGGTGGAGGCAGTTTCAGCTTAGGTGCTGAGTCACTTCAAGGGCAGGTCACGAAACTCTACTCAGGCTCTGGAAGCTCGACTAGGCCTCACCGGGAGTAGGCCAAGATTGGCTCGGCTAACCACTCGGCTTCACACTGGGCAGGGCCCAACAACACTCCTCACCTCACAAGTGATACGTGGCTCCTGTGTCACACACTCCTCACCTCACAAGTGGTGCATGGCTCCTGTGTCACACACTCCTCCCCCTCACAAGTGGTGCGTGGCTCCTGTGTCACACACTCCTCCCCCTCACAAGTGGTGCACGGCTCCTGTGTCACACACTCCTCCCCCTCACAAGTGGTGCACGGCTCCTGTGTCACACACTCCTCCCCCTCACAAGTGGTGCGTGGCTCCTGTGTCACACACTCCTCCCCCTCACAAGTGGTGCGTGGCTCCTGTGTCACACACTCCTCCCCTCACAAGTGATACGTGGCTCCTGTGTCACACACTCCTCCCCCTCACAAGTGGTGCGTGGCTCCTGTGTCACACACTCCTCCCCCTCACAAGTGGTACGCGGCTCCTGTGTCACACACTCCTCCCCCTCACAAGTGGTGCGCGGCTCCTGTGTCACACACTCCTCCCCCTCACAAGTGATACGTGGCTCCTGTGTCA
Source organism: Orientallactaga sibirica (assembly GCA_036365145.1). Taxonomy (NCBI): domain Eukaryota; kingdom Metazoa; phylum Chordata; class Mammalia; order Rodentia; family Dipodidae; genus Orientallactaga; species Orientallactaga sibirica. The sequence continues at coordinate 11,967,584 of JAEOAD010000028.1, forward strand.
CACACTCCTCCCCCTCACAAGTGGTGCGTGGCTCCTGTGTCACACTCTCCTCCCCCTCACAAGTGATACGTGGCTCCTGTGTCACACACTCCTCCCCCTCACAAGTGGTGCGTGGCTCCTGTGTCACACACTCCTCACCTCACAAGTGATACATGGTTCCTGTGTCACACACTCCTCCCCCTCACAAGTGGTGCGTGGCTCCTGTGTCACACACTCCTCACCTCACAAGTGATACGTGGCTCCTGTGTCACACACTCCTCCCCCTCACAAGTGATACATGGTTCCTGTGTCACACACTCCTCCCCCTCACAAGTGGTGCGTGGCTCCTGTGTCACACACTCCTCCCCCTCACAAGTGGTGCATCACTCCTGTTTGCGGCCAGCCTGGGCTACACATTTTGGAAAGGAGAAGGGATTTAGTGTAGTAGGGAGTTCAGGAAGGAAAAGGGAGGGTTGTAGGAGGGATTTATGATCATGTTACAATGTCTATATTCACAGAAGTCATCAATAAACAGTTAAAATAACTGCTTGGAAAGATGTGAATAAAATTCCAACCAGATTTAAAAAGATGAAACATAATTGAAACATTTGGAAGATGTATGGAGGACAATATCTCTATATTTCTCTTGTCAAAATTGTCTCTTTAGAGACATATAACATGCCCTCTAAGACTGGGGAACATGGGGATGAGATGGCAGGAAGAATGTAAGAGCCACACGATGGGAAGGTGTATTCTGAGTCTATCCCCCGAGACTGACTGCTGTATTCATGACCCCACAGTGAATAGGAGGAGGTCCCTCAGCAGAGTCTGGTGAGGGAGAGGAAACGTAAAACTCCATGGGAATATGACCAACATACAATATCTTCAGACAATAAAGTTCTCAAGAAAACATTGTCCCTTTAATCATCTAACCATCAAATGAGTCTAAATAAAATGAATGCATCTTAATGTCATTCTGTATGCTCTGCCTGAACTGGAATGGGGTAATTTACTTGTAGCATGCTCATCAAAAATGACATAGACTTGCCGGTGTCTTGTCTTGATCAGTATGTAGATAACACATATATCTGAAGTTCACAATTCACAATCATATTTTGTAACAGCTCGGAGTCACTTTTGGAATCAATGCAATTGGAGGATGTTGCAGACAGCTTCAGGTTCGCAGAGATGAACTTCCAGACCAGGCACAGTTATGGAGGAAGGGATATTATTTATTGAAGCTTACAGATCCAGGGGAAGTTCCATAATGGCAAGAGAAGTGGCCTGCTCTCCACAGGGCCAAGCAGAGAGAGAGAGAGAGCACCAGCCACCACAGCACACAGAGCAAAACTACAGCCAAAAGGTCACACAGCACACTTCAGGAACTCCTGCTAGGCACATTTGCATATCTTTACAATGGAATCTCAAACCATCACTACACCTTAAGACCAGCCCCCAGTGACCTTGCCTCTAGCAAGGTGATTGAAGATGCAAACTATAAAGTAACAAAACATTGAATATATTGGGGGACATATATTCAAACTACCACAGAGGATTAAGATTCAATGTAACTGTGATGAATCAAAGGCCAAACAGAAACTCATGGAATCTCAATCTCACTGGACAATGTCTCCCCCCCCCACACTTTTTTTATTAATTTATTCCCCAAAAGTGAGATTGCGGCTGGCTGTGGTAGTGCATGCCTTTAATCTTGGTGTCAGTGAGGCTGATATAGGAGGCTCACCATGAGGTAGAGGCCAGCTTGGGCTACAGATTGAGTGCTTGGTCATCCTGGGCTAGGGGGAGACCCTACTTCCAAAACAAAAAGTGAGTTTTCAGAGGTTCTGGGGTCTGTATAGGGGGCAGGTAAGGCTTGTACATGGGGTAGAGAGACAAGGGAGGGATAGTTTTTAATTCAGTAGATGTCCCCCAGTATATTCAATGTTTTATTAGTTAGTAGTTTGCATCTGCAGCCACCTGGCTGGAGGCAGTGTCACTGGGCAGATCTTAGGGTCCAGCCCTAAGGTGTGGTGGTGGGTTTACAATTTCAATCTAAAGATATGCAAAGTGTGCCTAGCTGGAGTTCCTGAGTGTGCTGTGCGGTGTGACTTTTGGCTTTCTCCCTCTGTCTCTCTGTGTTTGGTCCTGTGAAAGCAGGCCAGTTTCTTCTGCCATTATGGAACTTCCCCTGGATCTGTAAGCTTCCATAAATATCCCTTTCTCCGTAACTGTGCCTGGTTTGGAAGGTCATGTCAGCGAACTTAAAGCTGTCTGATACAACCACCCTTTCCCCTCCCCAAGTAAAAAGACACAAAAGTAGATACCTCTGGGGTAAATGGGGAGCCTGGGAGCTTAAGAGTGTTGATGAAAGAGTTTCACGGGTGCCAGGGCCTCAGGGAGTGTCACAGGCACAATGGTGGCTCCTGCATCGGTTAGAGACCAGCACATCACCCTCACTGGGGGCCACCTGGTTTTCACTAACAGGAGACACCTGTGTCACTGTAGACATACCAACCAGCCTGGCACCAGCACAAGGCCGCATAACGGCCATAGTGGTTGCAAAGGGCATGCAGCTGGGATACAGTCCGCAGGCTTGTCACTGACGAAGTTCCCTAGACTCCCTCACTTCAGCGGCAAGTCTACACTATTGACCTTTCTTGATGGAGCCTCGGAGGACTGGGGTGGGGCATCTGTGTCCTAGGAACCTTTCCGTACTTCGGTGTCTTCTGCCTACATCGGTGGCACGCTGAGGCATTTTCCATTTCCAGCTTTGCTCCCAGCAAATCCTTTCTTGTGGATGGGCGGGGTACACACACACACACACACACACACACACACACACACACACCCCTCAGAAATCATGGAGGTACCCATAGGCCTGGCACTCAGGTACCTTTTCAACTGGCCCACAAATAGTTCTACAACCTTCTGTCCAGGTAATGCTTTCCCATTAAGTTGACTGGAACATGGTTACTTACCTCAGATTCTTCGTGCAGAGCTGCTCCTCAGTGAGGCACGGAGGGAGCTGGACCATGGGTCAAGATCGAGGGTGCGGGTGCCAGGCGGCCTCCTTTGCTGATGTCCTGGGGTGTCTGCGCCCCACCAGGCTTCAGTGCAGGCCCCACACTCACCAGCGCTTTCCCACCACCAAGGAGCCCGTCATCCTTGCACAGCCACTGCTCGTTGGGCGGCCGCGCCGCTTGACTGTGCCCTAGAGGATGCGCTTAGGCTTCAACACTGGGCTTGTCTCCTTGACGACTGTCACCATGGCGGTCTTGTGACGCAGGACCATAGAAACACATCCAACCCCGAGCGCCTGCGCGCTCCGCCCCTTGCAACAGTCCACGCGTGTCCCAGCATGCCTTGCACCCTGGAGTATTGTTTTCTTGTTATTAAGGCTTTTCATGAGATGCTCATTTTTTCACATTCTGCAGCTTTTAGTATCAGTGTCTTTTGAAAAGCGGAGGTTTTAAAGTTTTGTTTTTTCTGACACAAGGTCTCACTAGTAGCCCTGCCTGGTTTTGAACTCACGAAGTAGCCCTGGCTGGCCTCAAACTCATCTTGCCTGTGCCACCTGAGTGCTGTGATTATAGCATGTTTTTCCATGCTTTGGTAGAAGGTTTTAATTTGAAGATAGCCAATTTACCATTTGGGGGAGGGGGTCAGCTTTTCATGCTGCATCTAAGAAATCTTTGCCTAGTCCAAGGTTGCAAAGGTCTTCTGTTTTCTTCTGGAAGTTTCTTATTTGATCCATGACCCACTTGCAATTAATTTTTATATATGTTGTCAATATGAATCTAATAGTGCCAGCACCATGTGTTGAAGATTATCACTTTTGTATCTGTGTCAAAAATCAGTTGTGCGCATATATGTATGTGAAGGGACCGAGAATCAAACGGTAATGGAGGCAGAGAACCAGACAAATGTGCACAGCAAAAATGTATTGATAGGTGCCGCAAGAGAATAAACTGATCCATCAGGGCACAGCCCTGCCCCAGAGCTAAGACTGCGACACCCCAAGAGCTGGGGAGCAGGGTTTATAAAAGGAAAAACCACAAGCCGGTGTATGGGGATACAGATAAGCTGAAGTCTCCCTTGGAATGTTTGTGTCAGCAACTTTTCTGTTTTTGTCAGGACAGGTACTTACTTAGGCCAAGCTAAGTGGCCTAAGAATTATTCTTAGCAAAAGCAAGCAAGCATGATTACAAAAGCAGAATTTTTGCAGTTAGCATCAGGCACAAAGTGGGACCTTACATATGGTCTATCACTGGATCTTGTATTCACTTTTGTCGATCAACTTGTGTATGCAATCCAATACCACTGTCTTTTTAAATTTTTAATTAATTTATTTTATTTATTTGCAAGCAGAGAGAGAAGAGAGACAGTAGCCTCCAGCTGCTGCAAAAGAACTCCAGACACATGTGCCACTTTGTGCATCTGGCTTTACATGGGTAATGGGGAATTGAACCCAGGTCATTAGGCTTTGCAGGCAAGCACCTTAACCATTGAACCATCTCTCCAGCCCTGATACCATTGTCTTGGGTGCTTTAGCCTTATAATGAATCTGGAGTTCAAGTAAGTTGGTTTGTTACCTTTTTTTAAAGTTGTGTTTATCCCAAATTCTTGGAATTTCTGTATGAATTTCATTTTATTTCATGACAGGGTCTCATGCATTCTAGGCTGGCCTCAAACTCACTATATAGCTGAGGATAGCCTTGTTTATGATCCTCCTCCCCTGCTCACCTCCATAGTGTTGGCATTACAGGCAGGCACCATCATATACAGTTTATGCACTGCTGGGGGTCAAACCTAGAGATTTGTGCATGCTAGACAAACACTATGCTAATTGAGCTACCTCCCCAGCCCTCTGTATGAATTTCAGAGCTCACATCAATTTCTATTTTAAAAGGCATTGGGGGAAGTGTTTGTTTTTACATCATAACTGTTGTGTACCTCTAGGCTTGCCATTGATGCCAGCCTGGACAACACAGACACTCTGTCTCTAAAAATAATAAGTATAGTAATAACTTTTATTTACAAACATAAACTTTATTAAATAGTTCTACCACCCAGAACAGTAATAATTTTGATTACCAAATGTCATGATGAAGTTCAGGAGCCTATGAGGGACTTCACTATTATAACCTTCCATTCTCATATAATTATCTATGAGAATAAATGTTCTTAGGACAAAGATAAAACATAATAAAGGTTGTGCCAATAATAATCATATTACCCATGGATACATGAATTATTTTAAAAATATTTTATCTATTTATTTGCAAACAGAGGGATAGATAGAAGAGAGATGGACAGAGGGAATGGGCACACCAGGGCCTCCAGCCACTGAAAACAAACTCCAGATGCATTGCGCCACCTAGTACATCTGACTTTATGTGGGTACTATAGAATTGAACCAGGGTTTTTAGGCTTTGTAGGCAAACACCTTAACCACAGAGTCATCACTCCAGACCCAAATTATTCTTTAAAAATATTCTTGCTTGGGCTGGAGAGATGGCTTAGCGGTTAAACGCTTGCCTATGAAGCCAGGAACACCTTAACCAGATGCACAAGGGGGTGCATGCATCTGGAGTCATTCTCTCTCTCTCTCTCTCTACCTGCCTATTTCAGACCTCAAATAAATAAATTAATAATAAAATTAAAAAAAAATATTCTTGCTAACATCAGCAGAGATATTTTGATGCCCCCCCACACACACACAATATTCTAGGATCTCTGGGATGCATCCTTGAAGGTTGTATGGATAAGGAGAAGTACTTATTGCCCTACCCCTGTCTTGGTGTGTACAGACTGCCTAGGGCCTTCCCTAATTAGGAACCCACTGAGGTTTCTCCTTTGCTCATTCACACTGTTCAGTTGAACTGACTAAAGGAAAAGGACCCTGACTTTTGGTGGAAAGACATACAAAGCAGAGCCTTGTTGGAGGCAGTGCGTCAATGTGGGCAGGCCTTGGAGTGTGATGGCCCAGCCTCACTTGCCCTACTCAGCTCACTATACTTGCACCCCAGAGATGTGGAAATGTGACACCTGGCTGTCTGTTCCTGCCGTGCTTCTCCACCAGTATGAATCTTCCCTTGAGGCTGTGAGCTGGAAGTAAACTCGTTTCTTCCATCAGCTGCTTCTGGTTGCATGTTTCATCCCAGCAGTGAGAGGTGACTACTATACAGGAGTTCAGTGGAAGGAGGAAAGGGGGCAAAAGAAGGTAATGGGAGTCAAAATACAGTATGGACACACATGAAAAGTTGTCAATAAAAACGTTTAAAGTTCACCCTGAGACTACATAGTGAATTTTAGGTCAGCCTGGGCTAGAGTGAGACCCTACCTCGAAAAGCAAACAAACAAACAAACAAACAAACAAAACAAACAAAAAAACACTGTTAAGTTGTTTATCCCAAGGCTTTTGGATTACTTGAGGCTTTTGAAATGAGGGGTCCAGTGTAGTCTAAAGTGAAACTCAGATCCGGTTTAATGATTGGCCTTATTAGTCCATGGAAAGTTTCACTCTCTCCCATTATATAGTTTATTAAGAAAAACACCTTTCCCTATTGTTTCCACTCGCAGATGAGGCCATGGGCTTTTTAACATAAGGGCCATCAAAATATTTACTTTAAAAGAATTTTGAAGCCAGACATGGTGACACATGCCCACTTTAATCCCAGCACTTGGGAGGCAGAGATAGGAGGATTGCAGTGAGTTTAAGGTCACCCTGACACTACATAGTGAATTCCAGGGCAGCCTCAGCTAGAGTGAGATTCTACCTTGAAGAAATAAACAAACAAACAAAAAATAAAAACAAAAAAACTAAAAAACAACCAAACAAGAATTTTGAAAAACTTTATACCCCTCACACTTAAAATTTTTATTACCTAATTTTTTATCATTGATGTAATTTGAAAAAATGTAACATCTATTATATATTTGTTAATATTGGCACATAAAAGTAACACAATTAGGAGTGGAGAGATGTTCAGAGGTTAGAGGCACTTGCTTGCAAAGCCCAACGGTCTGGATTTAATTCCCCAGTATCCATGTAAAGCCAGAAATGTGTCTGGAGTTTGTTTGCAGTGGAAGCAGGCCCTGGTACTCTCATTCTCAAATACATAAAAATTTTTAAAATGATACTATTACATTACTCATAACTATGCACTGAACCACATGTAGCATAGCTATTGGATATTTGCCGCTCATGGAAAAGCTCTTCCCTAATGGGGGGAAGGTTGTCATCTTCCTTTTCCTCCTGGGATTTGTCTCTCCATTTCACTTCTCCCATAGAATTTTACCACGTTATCTTGTTGCGCTTGCAAGTTTTTACTAGTCACTCCTTCATAATTTTCTACAATAGAAATATTCATGGAAATGTTTGACTTCTTAGTTCTCTAAGACTGTCAGCAATTTTATTCTGGAGTGAGTTCTCAAATATTATTAGAAGTCATTTGTTCAAAACAATACATACATTTTCAAATTTTTTGTGAAATAATTATCAGGTATAAAGTTGTATTGAAATTTTGTTTTAGGGAGCCTCCAGCTTCTCCCCAGAACCAAGCTAATCATGGTGCTGACGGAGGGCAGCCAGGTGAAGTCCAGGAAGGAGTTTCCTTCTCTTTGGGAGTGGAGCTATGTAGGAAAGAACCCCAAACACCGGCCAGACAGCCACATTTCAATTTTTCCCCCCAGTTGGCTACCTTTTTCCAAAGGTCAAAGGTCCCTAGCTTCTTTTAATCTCTGTTTTCCATTTTTGTAAACTGGAGTTACTACAATATGTGCCCTGTTTTCTCACCACAGACTTGTAGAAAGGTTCACTGAAAAAAAATATGCAAATGAGGGCCTCACAGTGAATCACAATAACCCACTGAGGAGGACGCTCTGTGGAATGAGGGTGCGGGAGAGGGCTCATAAAAAATCAAACCAAATTTTTAAAAATGGGGTGTGTGAGTTTAGCTCAGTGGTAGAGTACTTGCCAAACATGCATGGGGCCCTGAGTCAGTAAGATTATGTAAAAATCCTTGTGTGCACTGAAAAACAAAATACAAGTTCTTATTACTGTTACAAGGAAAAGAAGGAAACACTTTCTGAAATCTCGCCTGTTTAGGGTGCCTTTTAGGCTTATCTGTACCCCAGGTATCAAAATAAAATTAAAATAAATGCATTTTGTTTTCTAAAGAAAAATATCAAGATCCTTTGGGATCCTTGAAGTAACCTTAAAAAAAGAAATTTAAAGGGTTCTTAATGAACCTAAAGCATTTGATGATGACTCCAGTGGGAAGTTAGTGCTAGATGAGCTCCCAGCTCGGGAGCACAACCAAGGGGAGACCATCTACTTGCTAGTCACCTAGAAATGAGTTTGCCAATCAGAATCACACCCTGTGTACACAGACCATGCAGTTTCTGGTCTTAGCAACTTTCCATTCTAGGCATTGGGCATGGGGGGGGGTGGTATGCCCAGATGGCAGATTCCCCAAAGACCACCAAGGAGCCAATCACGTATGCAATAACAAAGAGCTTTATTTCTGGCTTAAGCTGGGGCTCCTAGACTTTCCCAAGGCAGTGGGTTAGGAGAAGCCAGGTGGCTTTTATTCGGGTTTGAGCAAGGGGAGGCGGGGTTTCTAACCTGGCAACTACATGATTGGCTAATTTTAACAGTAACTGTACTTGTGGGTTTCTGATTGGTCTTACGGTTTTGATGGCTAGGTCTAGGAATTTCTAACGTGATTGGCTCAGCAAGTGGCGGTTACATTTGAATATTTTTGTGTGCCCTGATTGGTAGTTCTGGCCCTCTCGTGGCAGTCTGTGGTTTTTCCAGTAACCGCCTTATCTTTACCAGGAAACAGAAACATAGGCCTGTAAGCAGCCCTGAAGCCTGTCATGGTGCTGTTCTAGCTCGGGTCCCTCAGGGGAAGAGATCTATAGAGTAAACAGACACAAGGAAAAAGCAAGGGAGGGAAAAGGAACAAAGACAACAGAAGGATGCAGTGTGTCTGAAGTCTCTCCATCTTGATCCCATCCATCAAATCTCCTGGAGAACAAACAAGGTGAGCTGAGCTTGTTTGCAGCCAAGTTGGGTGGGTCCCTCCCTGCTAGCATGGAGGTGTGGCAGCTCTCCTCACAGCTCACCTCAGCCCCACTCTGAAGTTGACCTGAACCATCCTTTCACTGAGCTTTCAGTAGTGCTGTGGCCATAATTTAAACTTGAAGCAGGAGCGAAGTGTTTTTACTATTGAGTAAATCCTCTCAAAGAAGGCTCTCCATGTGTAGATAGCTTTCCTGTTTCTCTCTTCTTGGTAGTACACCACACACACACACACACACACACACACACACACACACACACACACACACACACACACACACACAGAGAGAGGGAGTTTTGAAAGTTTTGAAACCAGCTCTATAAGTCCAGAGGACTGAATCTGGGAACTGAAATCCCCAAAACCCTGACTCACTGACTCACTAATGTTGGCTGACCACCAGCCTCTGTCTGCTCTGTTCTTTTTTCTTTCTTTCTTTTTTTGTACTTTTTTTTCTTTCCTTGTTGGAAATGTAGTTCTTCCTCCTTCTTGGAACTTTTTTGGTGAATAATTTTCCCACTGGTGAAAACCCACATTCCTTTACTCATCAACCTAATAAGATCTCCTATCTACATTCTGAGTAACCAACCCAAGCCATCCCAACCTGATCCCTAACCTACATTCCTAAGGGTATAAGAAGCCCTGATCCAAGTTGCTCCTCAGTTACTCACTCGGGACCTCTCCCACCCTGGAAGTTTTCTGTTCTCCTCTCTAAGACAAAATCTTCCTCCCTTGCCCTTCTCTGCTGCACCTGTCATTCTTTGTGGGTCACAAGACAAGAACCCAAGAAAGCAGGGAACACTGCCACGTTTCCTTGCCATGACAGCCTTCCCCTTGACACTGTAAGGAAAAGCAACCCATTCTCTTCCTTAAGCTGCTTCTATGGGAATTCTGTCCCAGCAACAAGGCAGTGACTGACATACTGAATAATCAATGTTTCACTGTGGAAGCAGAAAAAAAAAATGGGCTGTTATAAGTCATAAGAAAAAAGCAACCCAGAAATCAGAATTCATTTAACAGGCACACGGTCTATGGCTAAAAGAACCTAGACCACACTCCATTTACTCAAAAAGTGTGGACCTGCCGGGCGTGGTGGCGCACGCCTTTAATCCTAGCACTCGGGAGGCAGAGGTGGGAGGATTGCTGAGAGTTCGAGGCCACCCTGAGACTACATAGTTAATTCCAGGTCAGCCTGGACCAGAGTGAGACCCTACCTTGCAAAACCAAAAAAAAAAAAAAGTGTGGACCTTAGCAGGGCGTGGTGGTGCACATCTTTAATCCCAACACTTGGTAGGCAGAAGTAGGAAGATCATTATGAGTTCTAGGCCAGTCTGGGACTACAGAGTGAGTTCCAGGTCCACCTGGGTTACAGCATTGAAACATCTTTGTCACACCCTCCAACGCTCAGGGTCCATTGTGGAAGAGGAGGCAGAAAGAATGTAAGAGCCAAAGGAAGGGTACAACTCCTTACAATGCAACTGTCCAGACAGAAATTGGCCTCGATATCCATGACCTTGCAGTGCCTAGCAATACCTTCGCAAGACCCTCATAATAGGAGAAAAAGATGATGACATCAAATTAAAAGAGAGACTGATAGAGAGAGGGAGGGGATAAGATGGAGAATGGAATTCTGAAGGGGAATAAGGGGAGGGGAGGGAAATATTATGGTTTATTGTCTGTAAGTATAGAAGTTATCAATAGAAAATTTAAAAAAACTAAATCACAAAAATAAACAAATAAATAAATGAGTAAACTTAACCCTGACAGCATTTTTATGGGGCTGGAGAGATGGCTCAGTCGTTAAGGTGCTTGCCTATGAAACCTAAGAAGCCAGGTTCAGTTCCCCAGTACCCACATAAGTCAAATGCACAAGGTGGCACATGCATCTGGAGCTCCTTTGCAGTGGCTAGAGGCCCTGGTGCGCCCATTCTCTCTCTCTCTCTGAAAAATAAAATAAAATAAAATAATAAAATAAAATAAAATAAAATAAAATAAAATAAAATAAAATAAAATAAAATATTGGCCAGACATGGTGGTACACGCCTTTAATCCCAGCTCTCAGGAGGCAGAGGTAGGAGGATCGCTGTAAGTTTGAAGCCACCCTGAGACTATATAGTCAATTCCAGGTCTGCCTGAGCTAGAGAGAGACCCTTCCTCAAAAAATAAAAAATTAAAATAAAAAATTAAAAAAAGAAAGAAGAAAGGAAAAGGAATGAAGGTTTTCTGTAGCTTGGCAGCCAGCTAATAAATGAAAATGAAAATGCCAACATTTAGTCTCATGTAGCTCAGGCTGGCCTCCAACTGGCTATGTAGCCAAGGATGACCTTAAACTCCTGATCCTCCTACCTCTAGCTCTCCAGGTATGGCTTCAATTCTCTAAATCTGAAAATGATCTCAAATATCTAACATCTCCTTAAAAATAGTGGGGGGGGGGTCACAGAAGCAACAGGGTGCTTGTAAAAGCAACAGGTTTAAGGAAACGATTTCCAAAGGTGAATTTCTGTGAAGTTAATTTTATTCAGAGAAGTTTCCCTCAATCCTTGGTTTCCTGAGGGCTGGGATTACGCATCTTTCCGTGCCAGTCTCCCCCCACCCCCCAGAGCTGGAGATGTAACCTTGGACATGCTAGACAACTACTCTACCGCTGAGCCCTTCCTCTCCTTCTCTCCCTCCATCCCTCCTCTTCTGTCCTAGGAAGCTTTGCGACCCCCTGTTGAGAGATCCTGAGCCTCAGTGGTAAACTGTAAACTTGTCCACCACTGCCCCCATGTGGCTGTCTTCTGAACTACCACGCCTCTCAGATCCTATTGAGTTTTTTGTTTTGTTTTGTTTTGTTTTGTTTTGTTTTGTTTTGTTTTGTTTGTTTTGGTTTGTCCAGGTAGGTTATGCTCAGGCTGACCTGGAATTCACATATAGTCTCAGGTTGGCCTGGAACTCATGGCAGTCCTCCTACCTCTGTCTCTCGCGTACACCACCACGCCAGATTTTCCATTGAGTTTTGTTCTAATGAACAAATACTCTTTGTGCCAAGTCTGTGTGGTGTGGGGAGCCAGCCAAGCCAGTGTCATCCTAGCACTTAGGAGGAAGAGAGAGGAGTATCAGGGGTTCAAGGCCAACCTCAGCGACATAGTGAGTTCAAGGCCATCTGGTACCACATGCAACCCTACTTCAAAAAAACAAAACAAGGAGCTAAAGAGAGATGACTCAACAGTTAAAGGCACTTGATTTGCAAAGCCTGATGGCCTGGGTTCAATTCTCTAGCACTCACATAAAGTCAGATGCACAAAGTGCATGTATCTGGAATTCATCAGCAACAGTATTCAATCATTCACCCTATCTCTCTTTCTCAAATATTTTTAAAAAGAAAGGAAGAGAGGGAGGGAGAAAGGAAGGAAGGAAGGCTGGCCTGGAACTCACTGTGTAGCTGAATATGACCTTGACTCCTGACCCTACTGTTTCAACTTCATGAGTGCTGGAATTACAGCCATGCATCACCACCACCATTTCCAGGGTTTCATGTATGCTCTGCAAGCACTCTGCCAAATGAGCTATATCCACTAGTCTGTGTGTGTGTGTGTGTGTGTGTGTGTGTGTGTGTGTGTGTGTGTGTATACAGGCCAGATGACAACTTTGGGTCAGGCACAGTTCAGCTTTCCCCAGCCCTTTTTTATTTTTGAGGCAAGCCCAACAGACTGGCCTTTTTTTTTTTTTTTTTTTTTTTTTTTTACACTTTGGCATGAGTAACTTTATTAACTGCTAATGAAAATTAGAACTTTTCTGGGCTCTTCTGACAGGATCTTTTTCATGTTAAAATGCTTTCGTTCTCAGTGAAGCCATCTTTGGGAGTTAGTCATGACCTCACCATGTCTGTCACCTTGACTCCAAACGTGATACTCTTCTTTTGGTCCAGACCCTCAGATTTTAAAAGTAACTTCAAGTTGAGGAAAAGTCGTTTTCCCACAGTTCAGTTCTCTGAAAACTTCCATCTCCCACTGAGAATCATAGTCCAGGAGTGAAGCAATCACAGGCTACAGCTTCTGGGCCAACTGCAAGGTCATTATGAATGTTCAGATTGGTCGATCTTATTTATCACCAAAACCTGAAAATGCAGTCCTGAAAAAGGTGGCCTCTCTGAGCACACATGAAATTTTAAAAAGGAGAAGGCAATATGAAGGGGGCTGAGGTCTGATCACTAAAAATCAGCACAATGAAAACAACCAGTAATAAATATTGAACACTAGGATTCAAATTACAGTATATTCTAAAGAGGTGGAGTGCCAGTATTCAATCTTGTTTTGAACACTACATTACAAAAGAACTCGTTTTTAAAAATAAAAAAGGATTGAAGGGAAAGAAAAAAATAAAAATAACTAAATCCTTGAATGATCCCCCATTTGTTCCTGATAAACTTCAATCACATCTTCTTCCTCCATTCCCAGTTCTTTTGGAGTATGATTATTAGCAATTCCCTGATCTTCAAAGAGAAACCTGAGTGAATTCATTGGAACTCCTTGTCTTTGACAGTATGATTCTTTGAGTTTCTTGAGATGTGTTGTCATTTTCACTTTGAAGTGAATCTCACTGCTATCCTGTCCAATAACTTTTAGTTTAATGTATTCTCCTTCCTTCTTATCACCCAAGTCCTCAGTTGAAGGTTTTGCCTCCTGGTCAGACATGGTGACAGCGGCTTCACCCGGGGGTGTCTCAGCACTGGAGCAGCCTACAGCATGTAAGAGCTAGCTCCTTTTTTTTTTTTTTTTTTTTTTTTAATGAAAGAGAGAGAGCAAGAGAGAGGGGTGGAATTGACACACCAGGGCCTCCAGCCACTGCAATCAAACTCCAGACACATGTGCTGCTTTGAGAACCTGTATAACTTTGTGTGTCTGGCTTATGTGGGACCTGGAGAGGTGAACATGAGTTCTTAGGCTTCACAGGCAAGCACCTTAACCTCTAAGCCATCTCTCCAGCTGCCCTTGTTTATTTTTTTGAGACAGTCTCATGTAGCCCAAGCTGTCCTTGAACTTGCCAAATAGCCAAAGATGACCTTGAACTCCTGATCATCCTATTACTTCCCAAGTGCTGAGATTATAGGCATGAGCCACCACACCCTGCTTGATAGTTACATATGTATTTATGTATCCAATGCATTTTGAGACAAGTTCTCACCAATTAGCCTGGACTTGCTCCACTAGAGAACCCGGGGATCTGCCCGTTTCTGCCTCCCTTGTGCTAGGATTACAGGCATGAACTTGACCTTTTTTTTTTTGGTTTTTCAAGGTAGGTTCTCACTCTAGCCCATACTGATCTGGATTTCACTATGTAGTCTCAGGGTGCCCCCAAACTCACGGAGATCCTGTACCTCTGCCTCCCAAGTGCAGAGATTATCCAGAGTGGGGATTAAAGGCTTGTACCACCATTTGTTCTGGGGATCAAATTCAGGCCCTCATGTTTGCAAGGCAAGCACTTTAACCACTGAGCAATCTCACCAGCCTAGGTTTTAAAGCTTTATTTATAGATGGTGTGTATATGTGGTATGTGTGCACACATATGGTATATACACTTATGTGTAGATGTGCATGCCGTGTGCACATACATGAGGCCAGAGGAAAGTGTCTTCCTCTGTCACTCACTTTTCTGCCTTATTTTCCTGAGGTAAAGTCTCCCACTGAACCTGGATTTCCCCAGTTTTCAGTTAGACTGGCTGACCACAGAGCCCCAGTGATTTTCCTGTCTCCACTCCCCCTCCCCCAGTACTAGGGTCACAGGCATGCTAAGGCCACATCCAGCTTTTTAGGTTTTTTTTTTTTTTTTTTTTCATTTTTGGTTTTTCAAGGTAGGGTCTGACTCCAGCCCAGGCTGACCTGGAATTCACTATATAATCTCAAATTTTTACCTCCCGAATGCTGGGATTAAAGGCATGTGCCACCATGCCTGGCTAACATCCAGCTTTTTAAAAACTAGTTTTTTTAATTTATTACAATCAGAGTAAGAGGCAGGGAAAGAAAAGAGTAGCAGGACAATGGATGTACCAGGGTCTCCTCCCACTGCCAACAAACTCCAGATAGACATGCCTCTCTGTGCATCTGGCTTTACATGGGTACTGAGGAATTGAAACCAAGCTGCCAGGCTTTGCAAACAAGCACCTCTAACCACTGAACAATCACTGCAGCTCCAGCTTTTTGTTTGTTTGTTCTTCTACCTAGATGCTGAGGATCCGACACAGGTCCTCATGCTCACATGCTTGTGCAGCAAGCACTCTTAGCCATTAACTCATCTCCCAGTCCCCCCACTTTTTTGTTTTTAGGTAGGGTCTCTCTATAGCTCAGGTTGACCTGGAATTCACTATGTAGTCTCAGGGTGGCCTTGAACTCATGGTGATCCTCCTACCTCTGCCTTCTTGAGTGCTGGGACTAAAGGCATGTGCCACCAAGCCCGGCTCCCCCACCGGCTGCTTTTTTAAATGAAATATTTTATTTTTATTTATTTATTTGAGAGAGAAAGAGATAGAGAATGGGCGTGCCAGGGCCTCCGGCCACTGTAAACAAACTCCAGACACATGTGCCACCTTGTACATCTGGCTTACATGAGTTCTGGAGAACTGAACTTGAATTCTTTGGCTTTGCAGGCAGGTGCCTTAACCACTAATCCATCTCTCCAGCCTCCTTCCTTTTTAAAAGACAGGTTTTTATTTAGCCCCAACTGTAGCTGAAGCTGGCCTTGAACTTGTTATCCTTCCACCTCAGTCTCCCAAGTCCTTGGATTATAGGAATATCTACCATTCCTAGCTCAACCTCTTCACTTTTTCACCCATAAAATTGGAACCAGCCAGTGCTTCTCCACAAAGTCCATGGCCAAAGCATTCACTCCTGAAACAGGAGCTCCTTATTATTTATTTATTTATTTTGGTGTTTCCAGGCAGGGTCTCACTCTAGCCCAGGCTGACCTGGAATTCACTATGTGATCTCAGGGTGGCCTCAAACTCATGGCAATCCCCCTACCTCTGCCTCCAGAGTGCTGAGATTAAAGGCGTGCGCCACCATGCAGTGGAGGCTCCTCCTCCACTGCTCCTCCACCTCCTGAAACTATCAGCACGCTTTTGCTTCCATCTTCTGAGTGCTAGAATGACAGGTGTGCACCACGACCCCTGGTACAGTGTTATTAATTGAAAAAAAACCCTTATATTATAAAAATACAAGAAGAAAATCCTACAAAAAGTCAAATTACATAAAGGAAATCAACTTTATGGAAGCCAACTGTTATTTCTTACATTAAAAAAGGATTATAGGGGGACTGGAGAGATGGCTTAGCAGTTAAGGCGCATGCCTGCAAAGCCTAAGGAACCCGGTTCGAATCTCCAGGTCCCACGTAGGCACATGGTAGCGCATTCATCTAGCATTTACAGTGGCTAGAGGCCCTGGCACGCCCATTCTCACTCTCTCTCTCTCTCTCCCCCTCTCTCTGTCTCTAATTAAATAAATAAAATTAAAAAATCTTTTTTAAAAAGGAGCCGGGCATGGTGGTGCACGCCTTTACTCCCAGCATTCGGGAGGCAAAGGTAAGAGGATCGCTATAAGTTCAAGGCCACCCTGAGATTACATAGTGAGTTCCAGGTCTGCCTGGGCTAGAGTGAGACCCTACCTTGAAAAACCAAAAAAAAAAAAAAAAAAAAAAAAAAAAGGATTATAGGGCTGGAGAGATGGTTTAGCATTTAAGGCGCTTGCCTGCAAAGCCTATGGACCAACGTTAATCTCCAGTACCCACATAAAGCCAGATGCACAAGGTGGCAAGTATATCTGGAGTTTTCTTGTAGTGGCTAGAGGCCCTAGCGTGCCCATATACTCTATCTATCATCTATCTATCTATCTAATCTGCTTGCAAAAAAATAAATAAAATGTTTTAAAACATTTTAAAAATTAAAAATTAATTAAAGAGTTGTAGCCAGGCATGGTGGCACATGCCTTTAACCTCAGCATTTAGGAGGCAGAGATAGGAGAATAGCCATGAGTTCGAGGCCAGCCTAAGACTACATAGTGAATTCCAGGTCAGCCTGAGCCAGAGTGAGACCCTACCTCTAAAAAAAGAAAGAAAGAAAGAAAGAAAGAAAGAAAGAAAGAAAGAAAGAAAGAGAGAGAGAGAAAATTAAACTGCTTTGAGCCATTTTTCAGAAAGGGAAAGGCAGCTTTTGCCCTCCTGTGATAAGGACTGCATTAACACCCACACCTCCTCCGCAGTGTGGATTTCTGAGTTTTGCTGAGAGTCGGTCTTTATAGCAGATGCCGGTCAGTTTCAACTCTTCTCTAGCTGTCCTCCATGACTGTAACAGTGAGCAAAAAAATGGATGTCATCCTCATCAAAAATATCACAGCAATTCTAGAAGAAAACATCAAATGAATAATTTTATTTAGTTAGTTGGCTTTTAATTGTGTGGGTGTGCATGTATGCCCACACCCACATGCTTCTTCTTCCACCTTGTTTGAGGCAGGGCCTTTTTGTTGTTCCCGGAGCTCACCAGGCTCTCTGGCCCTCCGGCTTCCAAGGCTCCTCCTGTAGGTTTCAGCCCCCTGAAGTGGTTCGTTCCAGAGCATTTGTCAAGATCCCTGGTCCCAGGCCGTACTCTCTAAATCAAGGCCAATGTCATGACAGAAGCATCACTATGTACATGCCACATCCGAGAAGGCTGAAGCATGACCACGGATTGGGCAGGAGTCAACATGAGGCAGGCGTTCAGCTGCCCTGAGTCTTCAACACATGGTGGATGTTTGTTTGGTTTGACAACTGTGGTGGTTTGATTCAGGTGTCCCCCATGAACTTAGGTGGTCTCAGTGCTAGGTTCCCAGCTGATGGAGATTTGGGAATTAACGCCTCCTGGAGGGAGTGGATTGTTGGGGGAGGGCTTATGGGTGTTACAGCCAGTGTCCCCTTGCCAGTGTTTGTCACACTCTCCTGTTGCTATTGTCCAGTTTATATTGGCTAGGGGTGATGTCCACCGTCTGCTCATGCCATCATTTGCCCCTGCCATCATGAAGCTTCCCCTCGAGTCTGTAAGCCAAAATAAATCCTTTTTTTCCCAAAAAGCTTCTCTTGGTTGGGTGATTTCTGCCAGCAATGAGAACATGACTGCAACAACAGCCATCCAGTCAGGCCTTGCTGCTACTGGCCTGGTTCTATCACACCTGGTCTCCACCTCTGGACCACATGATGATGGCCACCTCCACCACCCATAAGCCAATGTCAGGGTGCAAAGGCCAAGCCCAAGTCACAAGTGCAAGTCCTGCTGCAAGACACTGTGGGGGGGTGGGGAATGTGGATTGCCTTTGTGCTTCTGCGGTTGAGGATGGACAGGAATCTGGGACTGGGACAAAGAGACTCCGGATGTAATACAACAGTGAAACTTCTGCCCAGCACTGGAACCTGACTTGATTTGGGGGAAAGTTGTAGAGAAATGGCTCCTTACCTCTGGCTGTGAAGGAATGTTTTTTTTTTTTTTTCTTCTGGGAAGCAGAAGCGTTCTGGGAAGAAAAGCCCTTGTGACCTGCTGAGAGCACAAATGATGGGATCTGAAATGGGACTTTGTGTTGGGTCAGACAGGCCCCAAAATGGAGTCACCAAGGACCGCAGGATGGGAACAGAGAAAAGGAAGCAGATTATCCACATTCCTCAAGAAAGCACCCAGCCATTATCCCTTCCCTGCCTGCAATGCCCCCTTATTTTGAAAATCACCTGGTCCCTGTTCTGATGTCACACCCTGGCTATCTTAGATCTCCCCTAAAGGAACCTTTCTTATTCAGCTCTTTCCCTTCCTCACCTTCCCCCAGCTGAAAATACCCTATAAAGCCCAATATCTGCAAGCTCAGGTGGGCTGTGCTCCTCTCTTGTGAGTCAGTCCTGGCAGCTTGTGCTTTTCCCAAATAAAAGTTTTCATCTTTGCCTCAGAGTGGTTTGCATGGTCGTGGTCACTCCCGAACCTTACAATTTGGACCCCCTAGTCTCTCTTTTAATTTGATGACATCATCTTTTTCTTCCATTTTGAGGGTCTTGCGATGGTATTGCTAGGCACTGCAAGGTCATGGATATCGAGGCCAATTTCTGTCTGGGCAGTTGCATTGTAAGAAGTCATACCCTTCCTTTGGCTCTTCTATTCTATCCGCCCCCTCTTCCGCAATGGTCCCTGAGCTTGGAGGGTGTGACAGAGGTGTTTCAGTGCTGGGCACTCCTCCATCCCTTCTTCTCAGCACTATGTTGCCTTTTGGGTCATCCCAGTGGTCATCGCCATCTGAGAGAAGCTTCTCTAACCAGAACTGAGAGTAGCATTAATATGTGAATATGAACATTAAGTGTAGTGCTTTCAGGGCAACTTGGTGGGAATAATATATACATTTAGTCAGTCAAGAGCAGGCTTTATACCCCTAAGGCTCATGACCTCACCTGCCATAGACTTTGGCTTAGGTTTTTCAGTACCAGGTATGTATTCCCTCCCGTAGAGAGGGCCTTTAGTCCAATTATGGAGCAGTTGGTTACCCCAAGAGTAGACATGCCACTATTGCACCCGTTCAGTCATTGGGCCTGTATGGCCAAACTTGAATATTCAGTGTCCACTGTTCTCACTGCTGATGACTTCTGTCTCCCATATGGCTGCATGCAGTGCAGCTTTTCCCAGCTTTCAGTTGGCTGGTCTACAGGGAGAAGGTTTTCTGCTCAGCACCAGCTTGCAGGCTACAGTCTTAAAATGACCAGAGTCAGTCAAGCAAATGCAATCTCTCTGGGAAGGAAAAGGTGACCAGTGAGGAGGCAAGTGGGATTTTGTGGATGTTATTTTTAACACAGAGACCAGATCATAGACTGGGCAGCTCAGCAGCTACTCTATCTGGCCCATACTTTCCAGGAAATCTTCCTGACTGCTTATTTTAACAGGTGTCCCTCAGGTGGATTCTGCTTCCCACGGCTGTGACATGGATCAGATATGGCAAAAGAGGTTGCAGCAAGCCAGGAAGATGCCTCCAGAGCTCATCTGTCCTGCCTGACTCCAGGCAGGAAACCAACCTTTCTAGAGAAGATGTGGGACCCCAGGCAGTGAAACTTGGCCCAGTCTGCCTCAGTGCTAGGCAGCCCATGTGGGCCTAGGGAACCTGACTCTACAGGGACCAGAGTCTCCAGCATCCCAGGAGGCCTCACCTGTGAAGAGCCTCAAGCAGTCTGCTGCTGGCCCCAGCTCACTGGGCTGGAGAGAGTCCCACTGGGGGACGGTTAAACAGTGGCACTAGCTGAAGGTGGATCCCAAGGTTCCCCGGATACTCAGCCATCAGCAAGCTTCCATTCTCTCTTCTTCTTCTTCTTCTTCTTTTTTTTTTTTTTTTTTTTTTCAAGGTAGGGTTTCTCTCTGGTCTAGGCTGACCTGGAATTAACTATGTAGTCTCAGGGTGGCCTTGAACTCACAGCGATCCTCCTACCTCTGCCTCCCAAGTGCTGGGATTAAAGGCATGCGCCACCACGCCCGGCCTCTCTTCTTTTTGTCTCAGGGTGGCCTCAAACTCACAGCGATCCTACCTCTGCCTCCCAAGTGCTGGGATCAAAGACTGCGCCACCATGCCCAGCCTCCATTCCCTCTTCCTGTGGTGAAGCCTGTCCGACAGGCTGAGAAAGGGGTGGTAATGTCTCTGCAGCTCCAGTGTCCAGGGACAATGAGCCACCTTTGGAATCTCCAAAGGAATTACCAGCCCTTGGGGTGGGGCTCTCAAGTCCAGAGTCTTCAAGAGCCGGAGCCAAGCTGGGTGAGAGTCCAGGGACCAGAACTTCATTCCGATGACACCAGTGAATGCCACCACTGAAGGACATGGTGGGCAGAGTTTGATGCCAAAGATACCCACCTCTGAACCCTGGAACCCAGGAACAGCGTAGGTTAATATCAATGGGAAATTAAAAGTTGTAGATGCAATTGAAGTTGTCAACCAGGTGATGTAAATTGAGAAATTGCCCTGGATTGTCCGGGCTATCTGCACATAGCCATAAGGATCCTAACCAGGGAAGAAGGAGGTGGAAGAGTCAGGCCAGAGGCTCTGAGAGAAGCTCTTGCTTTATAGATAGGGTCAGGAGCAAGGACAGAGCCCTTCTAGAACTTAGAGGAGGAGGAAGACCAGGCTCTCTTTGAGCCTCCAGGAGGAAGGGAACAGCTCTTCCCACTTTACCATAAAAGTCACTGGTCAGCAAGGTCAGATGAAGAACATAGTTAACACAGCTGAGTGTCTCCCCTCTCCCAGGTGACCTCACCTGGAGTTAGAAGATTGGAGGTAAGGGGGCGGTGCTGGAGAGATGGCTAGTGGTTAAGGCGCTTGCCTGCAAAGCCAAAGCACCCAGGTTCAATTCTCCAGGACCCACGTAAGCCAGATGCACAAGGTGGCACTTGTATCTGGAATTTGTTTACAGTGGCTAGAGGCCCTGGCTTGCCTATTCTCTCTCCCCCCTTTCTCCCTCTCTCTCTGTCTTTGCCACTTTCTTTCTCTTTCCCTCTCTCTCTCAAATAAATAAAATAAAATAATATTTTTAAAAAGATGTGAGGGGTTGAGGCTGAGGGGTAACAGAGGGTTGATGGAAAGATGGACAAGGCCGAGGGTGGGTTGAAAAGGACAGCAGGGCTGCAAGGTTGTAAGTGAAGGAGGGTCTTGTGAGAACAAAGGACCTTGGCCCTGACAGAAAACACCTCTACCTCAAGTGTCTCACAAGCTGAGCTGGAACAGGACGATAGGGGTGTGGTGACAGCAGCTAGGGGAGCCAGTTCCCAGTCCCCACCCACCCCATTTTACACCGATGTGTCCCTATTTGTACCCTGTAGACTTCAGCTTCCCCCTCACATTGCAGTTCTGGGAAGGAAGCTTTGAGAGGCAGGAAACCAGGACTCCAGAAGGTAACTCAGAAAGCCCCAGAAGGTATGTTTGTCACTAATAAAGTCCATAAGCAATGAGTCTGTCTGTTGGGATAACAGTTCCTATGTGGTGTTATTATTAATGAGCCAAACCCCCAAAACTCGAACTCAGGATTTCAGCCAAACTCAAGTTCTGAATTGCCAAGAAATTACGCGGGCTTTGGGCAATGCAGTTCTATTCTCAGGGCTCTGGTTACCTTGTCTGTGTCATGAGGTAGGGTGGTCTTCGACTGGGTCCATAATATTCCAATTTTAGGGTCTCAGCCTGATGCTGTTCTGTTCGTTCAAAATTAAAGAAGCAACACTAAGCTGGGCATGGTAGCACAAGCCTTTAATCACAGTACTCAGGAGGCAGAGGTAGAAGGGTCACTGTGGGTTCATGGCCATCCTGAGATTACATAATGAATTCCAAGTAAGCCTGGGCTAGAGTGAAACCCTACCTTGAAAAATAAATAAATAAATGAATAAGTAAATAAATAAATAAATCAGTAAGCAGTGCTTAGTGGAAGGGAGCCAGCCAGTCCTGCATGCTAGACCTCAAGGCCAAACACTGCCTTCCACACAGGCTCACCTATTTTTGACAGTAAAGGCTACTGTAAGCCTACAGGATGAAATGTTTCTGATCGATGGTTGTTTCCATGGTAACATCAGGCCAGGCTGCAAACAGGTAGAAGCGGCTGGCTCTCCTTGTTCACTTTAGAGATCACCACAAATCCAGCAGTATTTCTTAGAATCACAGGTGGAAGGTGAGAAACCTTAGTGTTCTCCTGATGCAGCTGACAGCTCAAAGCTATCCTTCGTGGACTGGGCATTTAGAGACCCGGCTTCTTGTGGCGGCACCGCTCGTATTTTACTTTGCTCCTCTGGAAACTCACTTCCTCTATTCCCCAGCTGCAATGGGAAGGGTTAGAACAGAACCATGGAACAGCCCCTGGGGTATATCACCTTTCAAGGAACACTAAGTATACAGCCCAAATGAATCCTTTTTTATTTCAAAGAATAACCTTTATTTTGATGCATAAAACTTAGACACGTTGAAACAAACAATAATATCTTAGGGGCCTAGAGAGCTGGCTCAGTGGTTTAAAGGTGCTTGCTTACAAAGTCTAATGGTTTGGGTTCAATTCAGTACACACACAGAGCCAGATACACAAAGTGGCACATGCATCTGGAGTTTGTGTGCAGTAGCAGGAGGTCCTGGTATGCCCATACTCATTCTCTATCTGCCTTTTTCTATCCTTTTCTCTCAAATAAATAAATTTGTTTTTTAAAAAGAATATATTAGGCAAATAATGAAGATTAAAAAGAAAAATTCGGGGCTGGAGAGATGGCTTTGTGGTTAAGGCACTTGCCTGCAAAGCCTAAGGACTCATGTTAGACTCTCCATTTCCCATGTAAGCCAGATTCACAGTAATGCAGGCACACAAGGTCACACATGTGCACAAGGGAGCACATGTATCTGGAGTTCGATTGCAGTGGCTGAGGCCCTGGCATGCCAATTCCCTCCCTCCCTCTCTCTCTCTCTCTCTCTCTCTCTCTCTCTCTCTCACACACACACACACACACACACACACACACACACACAGGCCAGTCTGTTGGGCTTGCCTCAAAAAAAAAAATTTCAAAGCAAGGAATAGATGGTAGAGCATGGTAAATCCTCTATCCTCCTAATTGACATTTGAAAGTGAAGCTGAGCTACTAAAACTACTAATAGGTATAATTGGAAAGACATTGATTGGGACTTTTTTTATTTTGAAAGATTGCAAAAATTTTTTATTGCATGTGTGTGTATGGTGTCTGTGTGTGGGCACGTGTGTGTGTATGTACATGTGCTAAGGCCAACATCAGATGTCTTTCTCTATGGTTGTCCACCTTGTTTTTAAAAAAAGAAAGAGAGAGAGGGAGAGAAGAAGAGGCAGATAGTAAGAGAAAGGGCATGCCAGGGCTTCCAGCCACTGCAAATGAACTCCAGACACATGTGCCACCCTTGTGCATCTGGCTTATGTGTGTACTGGGGATTTGAATCTGGGTCCTTAGGCTTTTGTTTGTTTGTTTGTTTTGTTTTTTTGGAGGTAGGGTCTCACTCTAGCTCAGGCTGACCTGGAATTTGCTATGTAGCCTCAGGGTGGCCTCGAACTCACAGCAATTCTCCTACCTCTGCCACCCAAGTGCTGGGATTAAAGGGATGTGCCAAAACACCCGGCTTGGGTCCTTAGGCTTTTTAGGCAAGCCCCTTAACCTTTAAGCCATCTCTCCAGCCCTCCCCTGCCCCTTTTTTTGAGACAAGATCTCTCCCTGAACTTGAAGCTCTTTAATAGAGCTGGACTAGCTAGCCATCCAGTCCCCAAGGATCCTCTGGCTTCTGCCTCCTCAGCACTGGAATTACAGGCCCACTCCCCCATCACCAGCTTTTATGTAGATGCTGGGGATCCAGACTGAGGGTCTCACGATTCTGCAGTTGGAAGCTCACCTACCTAGAAAGTCTCAGCGCCCTGCTCCATCCCATGAAGGCCCCTCCCCTGGCCATAAGTTCCTCCCAAACTGTCTCCCCTTCTCTTCCCTCCATACTTTGCATGTGGTCTGCTGGTGTGCAGGAGCAGAGTGCAGAAGGCACTGCTTTCCGGGTGGGTGGGGTCAAGAAAGACTAGGTGGTGGAAATTACCTTCTCTTTGCTGGGACAGAACACCCATCCAGGAGCAGCATAAGAGAGAATCATGTTTATTTTAGCTTACAGTTTTTTTTTTTTTTTTTATGAGAGAGAACTAGTGTACCAGGGCCTCCAGCTGTTGCAATTGAACTCCAGATGTATGCACCATCTTGTCCACATGTGCAACCTTGCACACTTGCATTACCTTGTGTGTCTGGCTTACATAGGATCTGGAGAGTTGAACATGGGTCCTCAGGCTTCACAGGCAAGTGCCTTGACCGCTAAGCCATCTCTCCAGCCCTTGGAAGTTTCATCATGGCAGGGAAGGTATGGCACAGCAGACAGCTGGCTCACATTTTCATACGTTAGTAGCAGGGAGGAAGTAGTCACAGAGTGAGTTGGCTCTGAACACACACTTCAGCGTCTGTCCTCAGTGACACACCTCCTCAGCAAGGCTCCAATTCCCAAAGGCTCCACAACCTTCCCAAATTGCTTCCAGCTGAAGACCAAGTATTCAAAACACATGAAACTACAGGGGACATTTCATGGCAAGCCATCACATTTCACCCCTGGCCCCCATAGATCATTTCATGATGCAAAATTCAGTACAATTTTAAATGTCACCATAGTCTTGGGGGCTGGAGAGATGGCTTAGCAGCTAAGGCACTTGCCTGCAAAGCCAAAGGACCCCAGTTCGATTCTCCAGGACCATGTAAGGCAGATGTACATGGTGGCACATGTGTCTGAAGTTCATTTGCAGCATCTGGAAGACCTGGTGTGCCCATCTCTCTCTCTCTCTCTCTCAATCTGTGTGTGTGTGTGTGTGTGTGTGTGTGTGTGTGTGTGTCTCCTTCTCTGTCTCTCTATATCTCTCTCAAACAAATAAATAAAAAATTTAAAAAGTGAGCTGGAGAGATGCCTTAGCAGTTAAGGCACTTGCCTATGAAGCCTAACAATGCATGTTCGAATCTCCAGGTCCCACATAGCCAGATGCAAAGTGATGCAAGCATGCGATGTTGCACATGTGCACAAGGGGGCTCACGTGTCTGGAGTTCATTCACAGAGTGGCTGAAAAGGCCCTGGCGTACCCATTCTCTCTCTCTCTCTCTCTGTTTCTCTGTCTCTAAAATAAAATTTAAAAAATTCACTTCTGTTTCTCCGTCTTCAAAATAAAACAAAAAATCATTTAACAATTTAAAAGGTTTTTCCAAAAATCCCCATAGTCTTTACCACTCCCAACACAGTTCCTCCTTCCCAACCTGGAACCTCTTACCCTCTCAGCCTCACTCTCCTCACCTACAAAGTCGGCCAAGCAGCTTCCTTCTGGCTGTGATATGACCCATGGAAGGGGCTTACTCCATAGGAACCTCACTCAGTCTGCAGACTGACACAGTGGCCCAGAGGGAAGTCATGCCAGCACAGAGAACATGCCCCCTGGACAAGCAGCCTGTGGCTTTCAAGGAAGCCCACCTCTACCACTCTTCCCCCTTTGCATTCATGTTCTGTTTTATACTTTTCAGAAAAGCTTCTGGTCTGCCTCCCAACTTGATCTTGACAATCACCTTGGTCACATCCTGGTCTGCAGCTCCTAGCCCCACCCTTTCCATCTCTGTACTGAGCTCACTTGAACAGTCAGCACCTTCTGCTGGCTCAGCCTTTTCCAGGGACTGTTGGGGTCTCTTCACACTGGGTGGACTAAGGCAGAAGCCTCTTATCCTCATCAAGTCTACCCCTAGAGTTGGCACAGTCACATCTACTGTCCCTGTAGGTCACGGCAGCCCAAGCTCAGTGATAGAAGAACTTGACAGAGCCGCCTGGGACAGGCATGATTGTCTCCACTTGATGGATAAGAACTGAGGCTCAGAGACGTGAGCATCCAGGGTCACGGGGCACATGAGACAGAGCAAGATGCCCCAGGACTATAGTCTGGAGCCTGAGTCTCCCCGCAGACCCACTGCTGGCTTGATGTGATAGAGCTATTTCAGTGCTGAGTACTCCTCTGTTGCTTCTTCTCAGCACCATTGTGCCTTCTGACTCATGCCAAGGTCACTGCCATCTGAAAAGAGAAGCTTCTCTAACCAAAAGCGAGAGTAGCATTAATATATGAGTATAATACAAACATTAAGAGAAGTGCTTATCTGGCAGTTTGGTGAGCATAGTATATACATTTAGCCAGATCTGAGGAGACATTACACCCCTAAGACTCATGACTACCCCTATTGTAGGTTTTCAGTATTAGGGATGTATTCTCTCCCATGAAGTGGGCTTCCAGTCCAGTTACAGAGCAGTTAGTTTCCTCCATAACAGATAGGCCACTATTGCACCTGTTGGCTCATTTGACCTGGCTGGTCAAATTTAAAGCTTGTAGTGTCCACTGTTGAGTATCTCCACTGGTGATTTCTCTCTCTCCCATTGACCTGCATGCAGCATAGCTTTTTCCAGCTTTCTGTCAACTGGAGGAGGCTTTCAGCTCAGCTCCAGCAGGACTTCTCAGTGACCTTGCAGCCCAAGTATGTGGAGTTTTCAGCAAAAGAGTCTTACCATCTATTCCTGGTGGGAAACCAAGAGCCTTGGCAAAGGTCTGTAATGTCCCTTTTAGGACTGCCTTCATTGTGTCCCAAAGGTTTTGGTATGTTGTGTTCTCATTATCATTTGATTCTATGAATTTTTTAAATTCCTTCTTGATTTCTTCATTGACCCATTCATCATTTAGTAGTGTATTGTTTAGTTTCCAAGCTCTATAGCTTTCCCTGCTATTGATTTGTAGTTTGATCCCATTGTGATCAGATAGAGTTCAAGAAATTATTCCAATTTTCCTGTATTTGTTAAGATTTGCTTTATGTCCTAATATATGGTCTATTTTAGAGAATGTTCCATGTGCTGCTGAAAAGAATGTGTATTCTGAAGCATTTGGATGAATTGTCCTGTATATATCTGTTAGGTCCATTTGTTCCATGACTTCATTTAATTCAGATGCATCTCTGTTTATTTTTTGTCAGGATGACCTGTCAGCCTGAGCCAGAGTGAGACCCTACCCCGAAAAACCAAGAAAAAAATTATTTATTTATTTATTTATTTATTTATTTATTTATTTACTTACTTACTTGCACACGAGTGCCAGGGTCTCTTGCACTGCAGATGAGCACCAGATGCATGCACCACTTTGCATCCAGCTTTGCGTGGTGCTGAGTGGAAGGGTTAATGAGTCACAAAAGTTACACCAGGCTTTAAACCAGGGGAAATCCCTCTGTGTTGTAAATAACTTCCCAAACCACAGTCCCATAAGGTCATCTGCTGCACAGGAAACATTGTCACACACCATACAAACATGTCTATAATTAAGAACTAGTCAAGCTTGACTTAAGAGTTGTAGCTATCTGGAAGGGTAAGTCAGTAAAGAAAGCCCTGTTTCCATTTTATTTATTTATTTATTTATTTATTTATTTATTTATTTTTCTTTCTTTTTTTTTTTTTTTTTTTTGAGGTAGGGTCTCCCTCTAGACCTGGCTGACCTGGAATTCACTATGTAATCTCAGGGTGGCCTTGAACTCAAGGCGATCCTCCTACCTCTACTTCCCAAGTGCTGGGATTAAAGGCATGAACCATCATGCCTGGCTCCATTTTATTTTTTAACTTTCCCATTCTTTGCCCTGCTTGCCCCTTCCTGCTTTAGTCCCTTTAAAAGTTCAGCTCGGCTACGTCGGAGCACAGCTGTTTCAAATTCCATGGAGAGAGACTGCTGCCTTACCTTTTCTGTACTCTCGGTAAAGAACAGTCTGCTACTGTTGAGGGCATGAGTTCTTTCTTCCTTCACTTCTATGTTGCCCTAGTTGGTCCCAGTCCCGGTACTGGTCCAAGACTGGGGAGTTGAACCCAGGCCTGCACACTTTGCAAGCAAACACCTTTGACCACTGAGCCATCTTACAAGCACAAAAGATATTTCTTTTTATAGTTTTTCAAGGTAGTGTCTCACTCTAGCCCAGGCTGACCTGGAACTCACTCCACAGTCCCAGGCTGTCCTTGAACTCACAGTGATCCTCCTATCTCTGCTTCCAAAGTGCTGGGATGAAAGGCATGCGCCACCATGCCTGGCTTCAAAAGATATTTCTTAATGCCTCTTTATACATCCTATAAACCTATACATGAAACTTACTAAATGTCATTTTGTCTTGTTTTATTTTTATATTCTATACTATTGTCAGTTATGACTCAGTGATTGTCACCTTCAAATTATGATCCTCGGTGGTCTTTGATTCATGTGTGTGTGTGTGGTACTGACCACAATATTTGGGACAGAGCTTCTTATTGATCCGGCACTTGCCAAATAGGGTAGACTGGCTGGCTAGTAAGTCCCAGGATTCTTCTGGTCTTTGCTTCCCCAGCGCTGGGAGTACAAGTTTATGTCACCATGCCAGCTTTATTGCATGTGGGTTCTGGAGATTGAGCACAGGTCCTCATGCTTGCAAAGCAAAAATTGTGCTGATTGCACCATTTTTCCAACCCCTGATTCATGTTGTTGTTTGAGTACTTTTCTCTTTCATTTCTCCCGGATTAGATGTGTCATCTATTGGACCTTCTAGGGATAGAAGTTCCATTAGAAGATCGGGGTTAGATTCCCTTCTCCTTGCCTCTAAACCCTGTAGGGTGAGAGAATTTAGCTGCAGAGGAGACACGGATCAATTCCAGACTTTATTCCAGTCCTCTTTCACAATTTTGCCTTCTGTGAGCTGCTTACAGTGCAGAAAAAGCCAGCCAAGACAACACTCTCTTGTTTCTGTCTCTCTACTGATGAAGATGCCAACAGATGAACCAGCAAGAACAAGGCACATGGAACTTCAAACCAAACAGAGCGCTCAGACATGATGGATTCACACCGAGATGTGACCTGCTTTTGCAGGGCCCTGGTGGTCTCTACTATCATCATCCATTCTGGAAAACGTTCAGTTCTTGAAGAAGGTTGTTGCTAGAGGTCTCTTAATGAGAAGCAGACATATTTAAAGAGCTGAGGTTTGAATGCAGGAATAAAATTCAAAATGACCTTTGGACATATAAAACAAGGCAGCCTGGGAGGTGGAGGGGAAGGAGCTCGTCTGCTAATTAAAACTGGGAGAAAGGGGGATTGAGAACAATTACTCTGAGGCACTATCTCTCCCCACACTCTTGCAAACAAATTAGCTTCAACACCCACACGGCAGGAAAAACAAACTCCAATTATGACTAGATGCTTCCTTGCGCATGTTTTCTCTTTCCTTATCCATCCCATCAGCAGCATTGCGCCGCCAACAGCGGGTGGGAGGTGGCCCCACTGCTTATCTGGAGAAATTATTTCCACCTACTTGTTGTGTAAAGCGAGTCACAGCAGTGAGCAGGCCAAGAAAGGCAACACCCAGCGAACAGTTTCCTCAGATAGGGCAGCAGCTTCTGGATGGCTGAGTACCATGTGCCCACATGGAAGACCATACTTTCAATGGCTAGGTTTCAGTGGAAAACAATTGAACAGATGCGTTTAAAATAATTGCACACAGAGGTTGGGGAAAGATGGCTCAGTGGAGACAGCGCTGGCCATGCAATGGGAGGACCTGAGTTCAGATCCCAGCACCCAATTAACTGTGGTAGTTGCTTGTAATTCCTGCAGGCGTGCAGGCTCTGTGTTCAAGTGAGAGCGCCTTCCTCACTAAATAAGGTGAAGACACCACATGTCAAGCTCTGGCCTCCATAAGTGTGTCTGCACAGAGGAAAACACATACACCCGTGTGTGACCACTGCAGCAGTTACTTTCTTATTGCTGGGATAAAGCACTCGGTCTCAAGGGGAAGTTTCATCCCAGCAGGGAAAGTATACCAAGAACAGACAGCAGGGCATCACATCTTGTCAGATCAGCTGGGAGGAAGCAGGAAGACTGAGCTAGTTAAAATGGATACATTATGCCCTTCAAATTGCCTCCTAAATGTTTATGTTCATGCCCATATGTTGATGTTGCTCTCAATTTTGGTTAGAAAAGCTTCTTCAATTTTGGTTAGAAAAGCTTCTTCTTCTTCTTTTTTTTTTTTTTTTTTTTTTCTGATTGTGGTGGCCACTGGGGAGACTTAGAACTCATCCAAATGCTGAGAAGTGACAGTACAATGTTCAGCACCAGAGCCTCCCAAGGCACAGGGGCCATTGTGAACAAGGTGCAAGAAAGAATGTAAGAGCCAAAGGATGGGGAGGGGTGCTTAGGAATGCTGTCTTCAAGACACCAAATGACAGTTGCCTTCATGACCTCATAGCAGCTGTTATTGCCAACACAAGACCTGCATAATAGAGAGGGGGAAATGGCATTAAGGTAGAATAGGGACTAGCTGGAAAGAAGGAGTTCAGTGGAGGGTAGTTAAGGGAGGAGGACAAAGGAGAGAGTGGGAGGGATTATGATCAGGATACATTGTATATATGCATGGAAGTTGTCAATAAAAATATTTTTAATTTTATGGGCTGGAGAGATGGCTTAGTGGTTAAATGCTTGCCTATGAAGCCTAAGGACTCCGGTTCGAGGCTCGATTCTCCAGGACCCACGTAAGCCAGATGCACAAAGGGGTGCATGCATCTGGAGTTCGTTTGCAGTGGCTGGAGGCCCTGGTGCACCCATTCTCTCTCTCTCTCTCTCTCTCTCTCTCTCTCTCTCTCTCCCTGCCTATTTCTGTATCTCTCTCTCAAATAAATAAATAAATAATAAAATATTTTTAAAAAAGATACAGAATCCATGTTTTTTAAAAAAATATTTTTAATTTTAATTTAATTTTTTTGTTTTGTTTTTGTTTTTTTGAGGAAGGGTCTCACTCTACCTCAGGCTAACCTGGAATTCACTAGTAGTCTCAGGCTGGCCTTGAACTCACAGTGATCCTCCTACCTCTGCCTTCCAAGTACTGAGATTAAAGGCATGTCCCACCACACCAGGCCTTTAACTTTTTTAAAAAAAAAAACTTTTAAATTTTTCTTTATTTGCAAGGAGAGAGAGATAGGGAAAGAGAGAGAACAGACACACTAGGGCCCTTTGACACTGCAAACAAACTCCAGATGCCTGCACCACTTTGTGCATCTGGCTTTATGTGAGCTCTGGGGAGTTGCACACAGGCTGGCAAGCTTTGCAAAGAAGTGCCATCTCCCAAGACTAAAGGTTTATTATTTTTAACAAATAAGCAAAACGTCAGCTAGCTAGCAGTGTCAAGGGATGCTGGGTTATAAAATCCCAAGGTGAGCCCCAGTGACACCCCACCTCCAGCCAAACTCTTCCTCCCAAAGGCCCCACCAGCTGGGGTCAAGTACGAGGCTTAATCACAAACACATCCAAATCCCGCCCCACCCACTCGCATTCTCTCTCTCTCAAAAAGTACAGCTGCATAAAGACAGCTGACACTATGGCATATATTGAGTGAATAGATTATAAATATCTGCATTTTTTTCCAACGATAGAAACAATGAGGCACCTGAGATAAGATTAGACCCTGGTTGCTAGAATCAACCACAAGCACTGTTTTGTGTGGGTATATGTTTTTCTTTAGTTTCCACATGTGTTTTGGAAACTCACAAGCAGTGAGTGAGGAAGGGAAACAGTCATTTTAAAGTCATGGTCATTTTTGTGTGTTTCTTTCTCTGGAGGTGCAGATTTACCATTGATGGCAAGCAGTACCATTGAATTTTAAACATTTTGTTTATTATTTATTTGTAGGAAGAAATAGAGATGGCCTTTAACTATTGGGTTATCTTTCCAGCCCCATCATCTTCACTTCATTTTTTGAGAAGGGCCTTGCACTGGAACTCACTGAGTCAATGAAGACTAATCAACCAGCAAGCCCTTGGGATCACCTGCCTCCACCTACCCGGCTGTAGGAGTACAGGTGTGCACTGCCATTCCCAGCATTTGTACGAGAGCTCAGCTCCTCATGCTCGTGCAGCAAACTCTTTACCCACTGAGCCACCTCCCCAGCCCTCATGTTCTTTACTTAAAGCCTCACATTAGGGGTCATGGAGGATTGTGTAACTCTGACCTCAAGAAATGCACTTCTCTGAGGCCTGGGTATTTGCTGGGCGAGGGAGAGATTAAGATAGGCCTTGGGACTTTTTGTTTGCTTGTTTGTTTGTTTGGTTGGTTGGTTGGTTTATCATGGTAGGATCTCTAGCCCAAGCTGACCTGGAATTCACTATGTAGTCTCAGGCTGGCCTCAAACTTACAGTGATCCTCCTACCTCTGCTTCCCAAATACTGGGATTAAAGGTGTGCACCACTATGCCTGGCCCAGAATTTTTGTTTGTTTGTTTTGTTTTTCAAGGCAGGGTCTCACTCTAGCCCAGGCTGACCTGGAATTCACTATGTAGTCTCAGGGTGGCCTAGGAACTCATGGCAATCCTCCTACTTCTGACTCCCGAGTGCTGGGATTAAAGGCATGTGCCACCATGCCCAGCCCAGAATTGTTTTTGATGGGCATGGACAAGAGTATTATCACCCTGGAAATGACTGGGTGTGAGGGGTTGAGGCTTACCCTCCTGTAGTGGAGGAAATCTTCAAAGGCCCTTGTGCATAGAGATGGCTAGTCCTCTTAACACGATAGCACAGAACAGCCATATCCAGCCTCCAGTAGTTTTGCCTGTGTGACTTCTTCTCCTCCCATTTAGGAGTTAAGGCAAGGGGCCAGGTGTTGCAGATCTTTCTCTGAAACAGTGCAGGAGGGGAGCTGGCAGGACTAAGAGGAAGCACGCATACCAGCTCATCCTCACCAGCGGTGGTCCTGCACTGCAGGGCACGTTGGGCATGTGTGATGGATTGAAGATGAAATGTCGCCTGCATGTTCATGTTGAATGCTTGGTCCCAAGCAGCTGACGCTATGATGTTCTGGAAACTTCAGGATCTGGAGCCTAGCTGGAAGAAGGAGGTGACAGGTGTGTCTTTGAAGGTTATGCCTGATTCCCAGTGTTTTCCCCGTTGCTCTGTTTCTTGTCCACCATGAGGTGAGAAGATTGTTCTGTTCCACATGTTGCCACCACCAGGATGTTCTTCTGTTTCTCCACAGGCAGAGAAATGACCACAGAGCCAAGTGACCATGGACTCAACCCACAAACCAAAATAACTATTTGCTCCTATAAGTTACTGTTTGCTCAGATATTTTGTCACAGTGATGAGAAATGTAGCCAACACAGAAAACTGGATCCATCATTGCTGTGACTAAATCGGAGCATGCAATTCCAGAACCTTTGGTGCTGGATTGCCGGAAGTATTTGAAGGGTTTGGAGAAGCAGGCTAGAGAAGGCCTAGAATGATGTAAGCGGAGCGCACTTAATAGGTGTGCTGCAGGTCCTTTCTCATTGCTGGGCCAAACACACAATAAAAAGCAGCTTGTGGGAAGAAAAGATTTATAGACTTATAGAATCCTGTGGAAATGGCATCCATAGTGGAAGAAGCTGGCTCACTTCCATAGATTTATAGCAGAGAGACAGATACCCCCAAACAGACAGCAAACATGAACAGCCAGAGTTCAAACTGGCCTGAATACGCTTTAAGACTGGACTACAAGATCTGCCCCCAATGACACCTTTCTTCCCCATCAGGGCTTTACCTGTGAAAGACTCAAGTTTCAAGCTTAACCAAAAGTACATCAGGGTTGGAGAGATGGCTTAGCTGTTAAGGTGCTTGCTTGAGAAGCCTAAAGACCCAGGTTCGACTCTCCAGAACCTACATAAGATTCACATGGTGGCACATGCATCTGGAGTTCATGTGCAATGGCTAGAGGCCCTGGTGCGCCCATTCTCCCCCCCCACCCATAAAGAAATAAAAATAAAAATACCTCAGGCTAGGAGGGACAGTCATATTCAAACCAACCAAGGTGGTTCTGGAGGAGGCTCAGAAGAGCAGAATGCTGACAAGAATCTGAAGAGTAAAGTCTTTATTCAAAAGGCTTCAGGGCAAATGGAGACTGTTGAAAACTGGACTAGAGGCCACTCATATGTCTATATACGGTCAGTTTGTATTTAAAAGTAGTGGACTATCATTCGGTCAGGTGTTCTGTTCCAGAAATAAGAAGGAACAACACTATAAATATAAATAAGAAGGTATAAGAACTATGACTCTCTCAGGTATTTTGTCACAAGAGCTTGAAAAGGACCTAATATAACATGTCTGGTGACATTCTGGTTGTCACATTGTCACATCATAGCTAAATATCCCATTGTACACAGGATACTCCCGACACCCAATCATCATGTAGCCCGAAATGGCACTAGTGTGTGAGCTGTGAATCCTGACCCAAATGGAGGTGGTAAATGCATGTATATGTTCATGTGCAAGAATGATAAACATTGAACCTCCAATGTATTAATGATATTGATCTAAAATGATCCAGGTTCGAGCTGGGGAGGTGGCTTACTCATTAAAATGCCTGCCATCCAAGCATGAGGACATGACTTGGATCCCCAACATCCATATAAAATGCTGGGTCCAGGGCTGGAGAGATGGCTTAGTGGTTGGGGCACCTGCCTGCTAAGCCTAAGAACCGGGTTCCAATCTCCAGGTCCCACGATTAGCCAGATGCAAAGTGACACAAGGGCACAATGCCGCACTTGCCCACAAGGGGAGGCACACACCTGGATTTCATTCACAGCAGCTGAGACTGCTGGCGCGCCCATCTCTATCTGTCTCCCTCTCCCTCTCCCTCTCTGTCTGTCTCTCTCTGTGTCTCTCTCCAAAAAAAAAAAAAAAAAATTTTTTTAATGCTGGGTCCAGTTGCATGCACTTGCTATTCCAGTGCTAGGGAGGAGGAGATAGGAAGATCCCTGGGGGAGAGTGACTGGAAAGATGGCTCTGCAGTAAAAGACACTTGTTTGCTAAGCCTGACAGCCTGGATTTAATTCCCCAATACCCATGTCAAGCCAGATGCACAAAATGGTGCATGGGTCTAGAGTTCATTTGCAACTCATTGGCAAGAAGCTCTGGTATACTCGTGTGTCCTCTCCTCTCTCTCACTCATAAATAAATAACATTTTGGGATTGGAGAGATGTCTCAGTGGTTAAAAGCACTTGTTTGCAAAGCCTGACAGCCTATGTGGTGGTTTAATTCAGGTGTCCCCCATAAACTTGGGCATTCTGAATGCTAGTCTCCCCAGCTGATGGCAATTGGGAATTAACACCTCCTGGAGGCAGTGTATTATTGGGGGTGGGCTTATGGGTATTATAGCCAGTGTCCCCTTGCCAGTGTTTTGCACACTCTCCTGTTGCTGTTGTCTACCTGATGTTGGCCAGGGGGTGATGTCCACCTTCTGCTCATGCCATCATTTTCCCCTGCCATCATGTAGCTTCCCCTTGAGTCTGTAAGCCAAAATAAACCCCTTTTTTTCCCCCAAAAGCTGCTCTTGGTCAAGTAATTTCTGCCAGCAACGTGAACCTGACTGCAACAGCCTCAGATCAATTCCCTATTACCCATGTAAAGCCAAATATATTTTCATTCCATGGGATTCACTGGCCAGTTAATCTAGCCTGGCCTTCTTGGTGAGTTCTAGGCCAGTGAGCAAGTGACAGACTCTTCTCAACAAAGGTGGATAATACCTGAGCGATGACACTCAAGGCTGTCTTCTGGCCTCCATATGTACTTACACACGTGTGTACATATACCCATAAACACATGGACCTACATACACACACTAGATAATTAGAGATAGATATATAGATAGAATATAGATAAATGATAGATTATAAAAAGATATCAGAAAGATGACAGATACTAGCTAGATGAATAGATAGCTAGATCATATAGACAGATACACGATAGAAAGATAGATAGATAGATAGATAGATATAGATAGATAACAGATTACCTGACAAAGAATTACACAAGAAAGAGTTTTGAGGGCTTCCTGTGTTTCTGACTTTATTTTCGGGGTCTCAGCAACCAGTAGTACAGATTTCTCACATCATGCACTATGTGTTCCAGTGATATAATAGACCACTAAGAATCATGTACATCTCAGATTGAAATTATAATAGCCCTTGTGAATGACTCCATTTAATCTTGCCCATAAACTTATGAAACATGAGCTACTATAATCATTTTATAACACTGAGGCAAATAAGTGAGTCCTTTGTACAAGATCTCCCAGAATGATCTCACATCATTTTAGTACTTCAAGTTCATTTTATAGTTACCTGGCTCCATGATCTTGGTAACATGATTAATAGCTCTTGCTTCTTCATATATACAATGGAGGTAATTAAATTTTATAAGATATAGGCATTTTGGGGCTGGGGAGATGGTTCAGTGGCTAAAATAGCTTGCTGTATAAGCCTAATGACTGGAGTTTTGATCCTCAGGACCCACAAAGAAGCTAGAAACAAGTAGTTGACACACTTGTGCCTATGCCAATGGGAGCAGAACCAGGAGATCCCAAAAGCTTATAGGACAGTTGGTCTGACATTACAGCAGTACAGCAATGAGAGACCCTGCCTCATATAAGGTGGAAGACAAGGAACCAACATGTAAAGTTGTCCTCTGACCTCTACACATACACTCTGGCACACAAGCATCCATCCACATATACACCACACTCACACACAAACATGCATACACAATACACACAAAATTTAAAAATGACTTTTCTTTGCTTTCCTTGGCTTCATGCTCAGCAGACACTTTCTCTTCACCCTCCATGTCCAGATGTCTTTCTGAATATCCTGAAATACCCCAAATTCATCTCTTCAGAGAGCTGGTTTTTAAGTCTTTCCTTCCTCCTTCCCTCCATCTATCCACCTCTCTTTCCTTCTGTTTTACTAAGCCTGTGCCAGGGAGAACCCTGGCCATGTACTCAGGGAACTTGCCATCTAGAAGAGAGGCAGAAATAGGCCCCAGCCCAGGGTTGGTTTCAGGTTCTAGGCAGGATTTGGGCACCAGCGAGGTGTGGCACTGGAGCAGAGGGAGGAATCTATCTGGTCCAGCTTCTCTTAGGAGGTACAAGTCTGAGAGTTGATGAAACAGGAAACAGACTTGATAAAATAATATTAAACATCATCAGAAGAACATAAAGAGTGATAATATCAACAGGGAATGCTTTTTAATAACAGCACAAAGATAATCATGGGAGATATATGGGAACACTAGAGAGAAATGAAAGGACTGGCTGAATAAAGACGATGGAGTGTTCTACTTAAATTTTCTTTTAAAATGAAAATTGGGAGCCAGAAGGAAATGAATTCCCATGGCCAGGAATGAATGAACTACCATTTAGCCACTGGTGGGTACTTCCTACTCATTTTCCACTGGTGGTTTTGCTGTGTTCTGTTTTTCTTCTCTTGCTTGGAAGTCTCCATTCACTCTCTTCCTCCTGTCATGCTTGTCTTCCTCCACTTCTCCACTGGATACTTGTTAGCGAAGTCCTTGCATGGACATGATCCCCAGAACCCATGTAAAGTGCCCAGCAGGGTGGCACACCCTGCTCAAGATGACTGTCCGTCCTGCTTAGAAGCTGTCTTCTCCAGGAAGCCTGCTCTGCTCTTCATCATTTGAAGTGATTTCACTACCACAACAAAACAAGAAACCCTCTCAATACTTCTCATCTGCTGTTGACACACTGTTGTCACTGGGTGTCTTGGGGGTAGAAGGACCTCCAAGACAGCATTTTACCAACGTTTGGACCACCAGCAAGTCTTGCATTCAGTAGTGATAACTGTTTTTGTTTGTTTAGAGTCTTGATGTAGTTTAAATGTACAATGTCCCCCATAGGCTCATGTGTTTGAACACTTGGTACCCAGCAAAGTGGCACTGTTTAAGCAGGTTGGCACCTTTAGGAAGTGGAGCCTCGGAGGAAGTGGGTCACTTGAGGTGTTACAGCTCAGCCCTACTTCCTATTCACCCTCTTCTTCCTGCCTGCTGTTGTAACCTCTGCTCCTGTCATGCCTTCCCTGCCGTGAAACTTCTCCTAGAGACTGGAAGCCAAAAATAAATCCCTCTTTTCCTTAAGTTGCTTCTGGTTGAGTGTTTGTTCATAGCAATGAGAAAGTAACAGTTACAAGTTTCATGCAGCCTAGGACGTAATTCCAGTACTTTGTAGTCAAGCACTGGGATCACAGGTGTGTGCCACCACACACAGTTTATACAGGGCTCCAAACGTGCTAGACAAACACTCTACCAAATGACTGTATCCTCAGCCTGTGAGCTGAGTTTGATAGAGTGGATTTGACAGGCATGCTGGTGAGACAACTGGATCACGATTTCTTACTGCCTACAACAGTGGCTCCAGGAGGACCGACCAAAACATTATATTTATCACCTACTCATAAGCTTTAATAATAGAAACAGGGGGTTGCAGAGGTAGCTCAGTGGTTAAAGGCACTTACTTACAAAGCCTGGCCGCACAGGTTTGATTCCCCATTTCCCATGTAAAGCCAGATACACAAAGTGGTGCATGCATCTGGAGTACTTTTGCAGTGGAAATAGCCTCTGATGTGCCCCTTCACATTCTCATTCTCTCTCTTTTACATTCTCTGCTTGCAAATTAATTGATTAAAAAGTAATAAAGGATAGTGATTTGTGATTATGGTATAAATTGGAAACAGTGAAGGAGACAAGATTGATGCATTCCATTACATAAAACAAAAACTGTTCCTGAAAATGTAATAGAATAAATGCAAAGAAAGGAAACACAGAAAAATTGTCACAATAAATGATGAATTTATGGTAAGTACATTAATATTGCTACATAACCATAAACCAATACTTAGATTCCTCTTAAATGGTGCTTTCTTTCAAAGTCAAAAGACCCAGGTTCAATTCCCCAATACCCACATAAGCCAGATGCACAAGGTGACACATGCATCTGGAGTTCATTTGCAGTGGATAGAGGCCCTGGCATGCCCATTCTTTCTATCTACCTCTTTTTCTCTCTCATAAATAAATAAACAATATAATAAAATAAACAGTAATAAGTTTACACAAAAGAATATGTAAGGAATCATAGTATGTGAAAACAAGTTCTTTATTTAAAAAATTAATTTTTAAAAATTTATTTATTTGAGAGGGAAAGAGGGGAGAAAGAGAGAGAGAGAGAACGGGCACACCAGGCCTCCAGCCACTGCAAAAGAACTCCAGATACATGGGCCACCTTGTGCATTTGGCTTTGGAGAATCAAACGTGGGTCCTTTGGCTTTGGAGGCAAGTGCCTTAACTGCTAAGCCGTCTCTTCAGTCCTGCTCTTTCAGTCTTTAAAGAACTAAAATTAAAGCAAGATACATTATATGCCAACTCATCATTTTTTGTAATGCTAAAACTTGATTTTAGGGGCTGGGCAGATGGCTCAACAGGCAAGAGTACTTGCTATTTAAGCACGAGGACCTGAGTCCAATCCCCAGCACCCACATAAAGAGCTATACATACCTCTGACCCAAGTTGCGGTGATCAGAGACAGGAAGAGCACTGGGCCCTGTTGGTCAACCAGTCTAACCAAAAATACAATAGCTCCCAGTTTAGCGAGAGACTGTCACAAGGGAATAAGACAGAAGAGCAGTAGAGGAGATACCTAGTATCCTGCTCTGATCCCCCCATGTGTACACACAAGGCAGGCACATCTTGCACACACACATGTGTATATACCACCCACTCATCCACCACACAAGTACATAGTTTAAAAAATTGATTTTAGCAAGCTGCTCTCTCTTCCCACCCCACAAAGCCAGAGATTCAAAATCTCGAGGATACCATTCAGAAATATCCAGAAAGAATAAGCATGCCACCACTATGTTTTAGCTCATTTATTACATTTGGCAGATAATGTAGCAAGGAAATAATCCCCACAGGCAAAAATGATAGTTGTGATTTTAAAAATCAATAAGCTTAATGCCTGTCAAGCATTGGGAGGGGCTGAGACATGACCCCTGTGAATCTCAGGTGTCACCATCTTCCTCTCTCCAGGTGCTGGCTGAGGATGTGAGAGTCAGGGGTCAGAGAAAAAGGACTCTATTACTTGGGCAAAAGCTGTTGCCAAAGCTTTAAATTTGTTTGTCTTAGTTCTCAAGTCCTGTAGAGATGATGGAGAGGAAATGAGATAGATGCCTGCATAGGCAGCAGGACACATCACAGGGGAGGAGCCCCGAGTCTGGGACTCGCCAGCTCAGCCACGTGGGAGGCAGCTGGCCTTTGCTCAGCCAGCTTCCTAATCCCCAGGACCCACACAAGCCAGATGCACAAGGTGGCACATGCATCTGGAGTTCGTTTGCAGTGGCTAGAGGCCCTGGCGTGCCCATTCTCTCCTTATCTGCCCCTCTCTCTCAAATAAAATTAAAATAATTTTAAACAAGTAAAAAGTGTCTCTTCCCATCTCAGCAGCTGGGTGGGGGAGAGGGATAATCTTACCTACATGAAAACCCAGATGCAGAGTTGTGTGCAGCTCAAGGGCCAGGGAGGAAACACACTTCTCTGTGGGCCCCCAAATGATATATTTTACAATGCACCCTCAGGAAGAGGTGGGTATACCTGCACCAGGTATTCCAGCCAACTGGCCCAGGCTCAGAGGAGGAATCCACCCACACCTGGGCAGAATTGGGTGGGTTGGGTTCTGTGACTGAAGCAGGCTGGGTGAGCAGAGATAGATAGCATGAACAGAGATGACAGGCACGGCAAGGGTGTGACTCAGATCCTCCCTCAAGGGCCATCCTGCCTGCCTGTGGCTAACCTAGCCTCTCACAGGGAAAGTGGTGAAACTGAGGAACTCCTGTATCCTGCATTTGGATTGCCGGAGCTCTATAGACTCCGCTGAGTAAGACAAGGTGGTTGTCTAGTGGGAAAGTGCTCCTAGAAACCAGGAGGGCATCCACTGCTGACTCACTGTGCAGAGAGGGAAGATCCCAGGTCTTCACATAGAGAAGCTGAATGGAAATTTCCAACCGCTCTTGTTTGCCTTTGATCTCCAAGCTAGTTCTGGAGACTGTGGTATCCTGCTTAGCAGCAAGAGAATGAAGCGAGTTTCATGAAGATGTCAAATGGTCTGACCTCTTTTGGCCTGAAAATGATCCATTCTCCTCTTTCATCTTCTCTCATGTCTGGAAAGTCATTCTCTGTAGCTGGCGTGCTACCACCAAGACCCCGAGCTGGGCAAGGTGCCAAGGATTGAAGAGACAATCACTGGGTCATTCATGCTTCAAGAATGCTGCTTATTGAAGTCAGAGGGTGATATATATACAGCCTTACAGCATGTGGAAAAGCACCAGGGTCAGAAGTTCATGTTCTCTAAACAAGAGCCACCTGGGGCATACAGAACTTGCGGTTAGGCCATAAAATAGGAGTGGAACAAGATGCTTTTAGGCAAACAATCCTTGGTCATGTCAGTCAAGCAGGGCAGAAGACTCCCCGGGAGGGAGGGTGGACCCCACAATTCTCGTTTTTGTTTGAGTTCCTCGGTTGTTCTATTACACACTTGATGGTGGGGGTCTGGGCACAGTGGTTGCTGAAAATGGCTGGTAACATGATGTTCACTCATGAGGCTTTTCAAATTACTTCTTAGTAAGTTCTCCAATCATCATGAACAACTCCATCAGAATCTCCTTTTGTCTTTCTACATTCCAGAGTATAAGAAAGACTATCACAGCTCCTGGTTCCTACACGGATTTTCACACCTACATGTGCAGGCTTATCTTTAAGAAGTCATTTTATCTTGTTTACCACTGAAGGTGTCAGGGTGAGAGCCCCTGGGTGGGCTGCAGCTTCCTCTTTCTCATAGCTCAGACAGTGGTCTGGACCATCAAAGCCAACATCGGCCCAAGCTCTGACCCCTCAACTTCTCTCCATGGACACAGTGGGCACATTCTCTCTTTCCTTACAAATAAACAACAACAACAACAAAATAAACAAATGTTTGGTCATGATGCATTCAGAAACCTTTCACTGTTGACAAAATTTTTATGATGGCCACATTCAATTGCATGACCCCACATAGTCTTGAGCCACAGTTTAAGAAGGTAGGTTCCACCCCACCCCCTCCGCCAGCCCAGGCTGACCTGGAATTCACTATGTAGTCTCAGGGTGGCCTCAAACTCATGGTGATCCTTCCACCTCTGCCTCTGGTGAGTGCTGGGATTAAAGACGTGTACCACCATGCCTGGCTGAAGCTAGGCTTTTAAAATATATTTTTTACTTATATATTTGAGGGAGAGAGACAGAGTACGGGCATGCCAGGGCCTCTTACCACTGAAAAAGAATTACAGATGCATGTGCCACATTGTGTATCTAGCTTTACATGGGTTCTAAGGAATCAAACCCAGACCAGCAGGCATGGCAAGCAAGTGTCTTTACCCACTGAGCAATCTCCCCAGCCCTGAAGCTGGGTTGTAGATCTGAGAAATGGGCCAGGGGGAGGAACACTGCAGGGCCTTGTGTTTTTGGCACACAAAACAGTAATGTGAAGGTACACTTGGGCCCCTGGATCACCTCTACTCTTCATCATTCATTCATTCAACAAAGTCATTTGTGTGTGTTGGATCACTTACTATGCATCTGATATAGAGCGAGTTGCTGAGAATGCAACAAGGAACAAAATTCCCTGCATGAATGTTAGTGGGGAAGGCAGAAAGAGAAAGAATACATGTCACTATTGCAAGGTGTTAGGTAGTGAAAGAGGAGTGGGTAGAGACTTTAAGGTGAAGTGATCAGTCATATAGCCTGTCTGAAATGGGACAGCAGAATATAGTGAAGTCCCTCCCCCAAAAAGCCATGCATATCTGAGGGAAGAGCCATGCCTGAGGGAAGTCTCCAGGCAGAGGGAACAGCACACCCAGCTCTGAGGAGGGAGTGTGATTGCAAGGCTACAGGAAGCCAGTGTGGACAATCTCCAACTTCACCTGAGAGAGAGCTCTCTGGTGTCTCTTGGAAGGACACCAATCCCATTAGATCAGGGCCATTTCACCTTATAGGTCCCATATTAAATTGTCGTCACACAATAGGTTAGGACTTCAACACATGAATGGATGGGGGATTACAATTCAGTCCATCACAGAGAAGTGAAACATTTTCCTCCAAAAAGGTTGATGGCAGGGCTGGGGTGATGACTCAATGGTAAATGGCTTCCTTCAAAAGCACAAGGGCCCGAATTGAGCGCCAGTGTAACATTACTTTTACCTGTGTAAAAGCCTAGCATGGTGACTCATGCCTGTAATCCCAGCACTAGGGAGATAAACAGAAGGCAGATCCCTCGGGCAAGATGGCTAGGTAGACTAGCTGAATCAGTGAATTCTGGGTTTAGCAAAAGACCCTGCTCAACACGTATGGTGAAGAGTGAATGAGGAAGACACCTTCATCTCTCTGGCCTCTAAAATACACATCACTCTCTCTCACACACACACACACACACACACACATATGAACACAGACACAAAAGGTTGCTGGTAAATTTAACTAAAACAAAGTTTGTGAGATAAAGTGTTTTGTTGTAACAAATGTCTGAACTATTAAAACTATGTAAAACCATGATTGACACAGATTAGAGAGAAAGTAAGTGTGATGTTTAGACACTGAACTAAAAAGAGCAGGCCATCATTTATTAAACACCCAATCCTGTGATACTAGCTTTATCTAGCTTTTTTTCTTCTTTTTTGTATTTTTATTTTTTATTGACAACTTCTATACTTACATACCAAAAAAATATGATATTTCCCTCCCCTTCCCCATTCCCTTTAGAACTCCAATCTCCATCATATCCCCTCCCTCTTTCCATTAGTCTCTCTTTTAATTTGATGTCATCATCTTTTTCTTCTATTAGGAGGGTTTTGTGAAGGTATTGTCTAGCTTTCTTTTTATAATAGCCATATAGCCTGTCAGTCCCTCCCCCCAAAAGCCATGCATATCTGAGGGAAGACACCTGAGGGAAGTCTCCAGCAGAGGGAACAGCACACCCAGCTCTGAGGAGGGAGTGTGATTAGGCTAGCCAGTGTTTATCACCTAGCTTTTTTCATTTCATTTTTTAGGTATTGTCGCCACACAATTTAGATTTGAATGGATGGGGATTACAATTCAGTC
This sequence comes from Orientallactaga sibirica, assembly GCA_036365145.1. Classification (NCBI taxonomy): domain Eukaryota; kingdom Metazoa; phylum Chordata; class Mammalia; order Rodentia; family Dipodidae; genus Orientallactaga; species Orientallactaga sibirica. The sequence goes on from JAEOAD010000028.1 coordinate 12,012,223, forward strand.
CATCACAGAGAAGTGAAAAATTTTCCTCCAACAAGGCTGATGGCAGGGCTTGACTCACGGTAAATGGCTTCCTTCAAAAGCACAACTGAGCGCCCAGTGATTATTTCCTGTGTAAAAGCCTTTAGCATGGGTCCTGCCTGTAATCCTGCACTAGGGAGATAAATGGAAGGCAGATCCCCTCGGCAAGATTAGTGACTAGCTGAATCAGTGAATTTCTAAACACCCCATCAACACATATGAGGAAGACACCCCTAAAATACTCTAAAATACACATCACCATTAGTCATAAGGAACACAGACACAAAAGGTTCTGGTAAATTTTAATTTGAGTGTTTTGTCATAAATGTCTGAACTTTAAAAACTATAAAACCATGATTATTAGAGTAAGGGTTTAGACAATCAACTAAAAAGAGCAGGCCATCATTTATTTGATACTAGCTTTATCTAGTGCTTTTTTCTTCTTTTTGTATTTTTATTTTTTATTGACAACTTCTATATACTTACATACTAAAACATATGATATTTCCCCTCTCCCCATTCCACTTTAGACTCCAATCTCCATCATATCCTCCTTTCCATTAGTCTCTCTTTTAATTTGATGTCATCTCTTCTATTAGAGGGTTTGTGGAAGGTATTTTAGCTTTCTTTTATAATCATGTCATAATTTCTTTTTCTTTCTTTTTCTTTCTTTCTTTCTTTCTTTCTTTCTTCTTCTTATTTTTTTTGGTCTGCTCTATCCTGTTGACCTGAAATTCACTATGTAGTCTCAGGCTGACCTTGAATTCATTATAATCCAATTACCTCTGTCTCCCAAGTGCTGGAGTTAAAGGCATGTGCCACCATGTCTGGCTTTTACCCCCATTTTTTAAGATGAGAAGACTGCCTCAGAAAGCCAAAATTGGGACTGAAGAGATGACTTAGTGGTTAAGGCACTTGCCTGGGAAGCCCAAGAACCCAGGTTCAATTCCCCAGTACCCATGCAAGCCAGATGCACAAGGTGGCACATATATCTGGAGTTCATTTGCAGTGGCTAGAGGCTCTGGTGTGCCCATTCTTTCTCTGTCTCTCCCTCTTTCTCTCTCTCAAATAATTTTTTTAAAAGGGACAGTGAGATGAATCCATAGCTTCATCTGTTGGTCATCTCTCTAGCCTTCACTGTGCCTTTTTTTTTAAAGTATAAGACTGAAAATGGGGGGGGAGGTGTTGGTGGAGGATGAGGGGAATTTCACCTTTCTAAGTGTTTTCTTCCTTTGCCTAACAGCTGGATAAAAATAACTGATGGAGTTGAGTCTGTATCTCAGTGGTAGAGAACTTGCCTAGTATACCCAGGGTCCTGGGGTAAGCCACAGCCCTGCAAATTAATAAATTAATTAATTAAAATAAATAAATAAAAATACATTTTAAAAAGCCTCTTTCTTGAACCCACAAAGAGAACACTCAGGGGCATTCATACTGAAGGATGGGGAGACTGGACGATTGGGTAAGGTGGAGATGGTGAACAAGTTGGAGGAAGTCATCCCTCCACTAAGACTAGGACTCTAAGCCCTGTGCATTTTAACACAGGCTGGGAGTCAGCTTCTCCTAGCCCCAGGAAGCCCACAGAGAAGTGCTGAGAATGAAGAGGCAGGGATGGAGCCGAGCTTAGCCAGCTTTCTATTTTACCTATATTACCTGGCTCTAATTGGGGTTTCGACCAGCAGAAAAACGGAACCCCTTTGGCCAAGACACCCAAGTCCTCAGGGTCTAAGGGTGCCACCAAACCAGCTTGAAGGCTCCGCGGAGGTAGCGGCTGCAGAATCCGGACAGGATTTTATAAATCTTCCGGAAAGAAGAAGTAGGCAGCTAGGATTCTCTCCGCCTGCCAGCTGAGCTGAGGAGCGGAGACGCCGGGGCATCTCGTGGCTGGCCCAGCTCCTATTGGTGGCGCCTCCCAACCGCCCCCATCTGCGCTCTCCAGCCCACTTAGTGGCCCCTCGGCTCCAGCTGCTGCCAAAGTAGGACTCCCCAAGCAGCGGGTACGCGTGTGGATGCTGTGCTTTCGGGTCCCCAACCCTCTCTAACAGCAGGCTATCCCAAAGATAGCGAGTCCCTGAAGACCCTTGACAGAAGCGCCAAAATGAGCTGCAGCCTATAAGGACCAGGATAGGGTGACCTGAACCCCTTTGTTTCCTGCTGTGGCACTCAGTGTCACTTCTTATTCTCCACCTGCCCCCAGCCCACACCGAGCTGCTACAGGACGCGCCGCGTCCAGCCCGGGCTCGGCGACCCGGAGTCCGCTCGCGCCATGGAAGCTGCTAACCTTTCCGAGGCCACCTTCGGTGTCGCTTTTTCTCTAAGACCCGAGACCTGCAGCGGTAGCCCAAGCCCAGGTGGGCTCGTCGGATCGACCCCAGGTGGAATCACCCTGCCTGGGCGGAATCTGCCCTTGTCCTCCATCTTCACCGTGCTAGTGGTCACCCTGCTGGTGTTCCTGATCGCGGCCACTTTCCTGTGGAACCTGCTGGTGCTGGTCACCATCCTGGGCGTCCGCGCCTTCCACCGCGTGCCGCATAACTTGGTGGCCTCGACGGCGCTCTCGGACGTGCTGGTGGCCGCCTTGGTGATGCCTCTGAGCCTGGTGAGCGAGCTGTCGGCCGGGCGACGTTGGCAGCTGGGCAGGGGTCTGTGCCATGTGTGGATCTCCTTCGACGTGCTGTGCTGCACCGCGAGCATCTGGAATGTGGCGGCCACTGCGCTGGACCGCTGCTGGAGCATCACGCGCCGCCTGCGCGTTACACGCCGCGCGCCCGCCGCCGGGCCTCGGCGCTCATGATCGCGCTCACCTGGGCGCTGGCGGCGCTCATCGCGCTCGCTCCGCTGCTCTTCGGCTGGGGCGAGGTCTACGATGCCCGGCACCAGCGCTGCCAGGTGAGCCAGGAGCCCTCCTACGCCGTCTTCTCCACCTGCGGCGCCTTCTACCTGCCGCTGGGCGTGGTGCTCTTCGTGTACTGGAAGATCTACAAGGCCGCTAGGTTTCCTTTCGGCTGTCGTCACCGGGCCGTGCTACCCTTGCCCGCCGCCGTGCAGGTGAGGGGCCAGGCCCCGGGCACGGGGGAAGGAGAGGGCAGCTTTGGGGTGGGCATCTAGAGAGCGTGGGGAGGTGCCATAAACCGGAAGGAGCTCCTGGAGCTCCACCTGCGGGGTCAGGGAGGGAGAGAGAGAGAGAGATAGGCTAGCCAGCTCCATCCTCCATCCGAGCAAATGAGGAAAGCTTCCTCTCTCTCTCTCATTGTGTGTGTGTTTGTGTGTGTGTGTGTGTGTGTGTGTGTGTGTGTGTGTGTGTGTGTGTGTGTGTGTTCGACCTAGGGTCTCATGTAGATGATGACCTTCCACTTCCATAAGTGGGTGGCTGGGGAACTGAACTGAACCTGGGCAGGTAGGCTTTGCAAGCAAGCGTCTTTAACTCCTGAGCCATCTTCCCAGCCAACCTTGCACTCTGATCCTCCTGCCTCCACCTCCTGAGTTCTGGAATTGGAGGTGTGTACAACCACACCCTGGGACTGAACCCAAGGCCTGTGCACCGTGGACAAGCCCTCTGTGAGTGGAGCCACGCCCCCAGCACCTTCTCCAAATCTTCTCAGTAGTGATGACAGTCAGTTGTGTTCCCGGCTTTTCTAATCCCAGAGCGGCTGCGTCCACTTCCCGCCTGGAGCTGCCAACCTGCTGATCCCTGCTAGATTAGACCTGGATGAGGTGGGCTGAAGTTCATCTTGCCACAAATGAATAAGTGCCTGTAGCTGGTCAGTCTCCACCAGAACCAGGACTGCCCTCAGCAGGCCAGTGACCATACTTCCCAATCCCACCAGTCACCTCCTCACCAAAGGCAGGGAGGTGGCCCTCAGGTGACAAAATGCTTCCTTTGCAAGCACGAGGACCTGAGTGTTTATCCCCAGCACCGACATAAAATCCTAGGTGTGGTTCCACTTGCCTGTAATCCTGGAGCTAGAGAGGCAGAGAAAGGGAATCCCTGAAGCTCCTTCTCTAGCAGTCTAACTGGTCAGTGGTCTCTAGATTCAGAGCTGTCTCATAGACTAGAGGGGAGCTGGGGGCATGGTGCAGGGACCGAAGGCACTTGCTTGCAAAATCCACCAGCCCAGGTTTGAGTCCCCCGTACCCACGTAAAACCAGATGCACAAAGTGTGCTGCTTCTAGAGTTTGTTTACAGTGGCATGTCCATAGTCTCTGCTTGTCTAAATAAATTAATAATCATTAAATACATATAATATGGTTAAGTAGGTAAAATTATTAAAAACAAAAGAATAAGATTTGAGGAAAACCTCTAGCCTCCACAGATGCATGTGCATGCTCGTCACACACGTGCTCACCACATGCATGCAAGCACTCACACATGCATGTGCAAAAAAGTGAAAATTAAAAAAAAAAAGTACAAAGGAATCAGCTCCAGGGTCATTCTCCTTTGTTTACCCGACTCCGGAGCTGACAGTCATGTGGTGATTTGGAGAAACAACCATGGGTAGCAGTCCCAGTCCCGGCCAGCCTTGCGCCTCAGCCCCTCATCCTTGCCCAGGTTACTTACTTTCCTTACTTATTTTGAGTCAAGGTCTCATGTATCCCAAGTTGGCCTTGAGCTTGCTATGTAGCCAGAAGGGGCTGGGATTACAGACCTGCACCACTACTACACATTTGTGTGGTGCTGGAGATTGAACCAAGGACTTCCTGCATGCCAGGCAAGCACTCCACCCACTGAGCTGCTTCCCCAATCCTAGTTTCTACTTTATAAGCCCCTTGGTGAGGATCCCATCAGCCCAAGAATGCCAAGCACCTGGTACAGTACCTGGCACATGATGGGTGGCAGAACTGGTTGGGGAAAGGAGAGCAACAGGTATACCCTGGCAAGGTATAAGGAACCAACTGAAACGGTCGTGAGCTGAAGGAACTGCATGGGGTGGGTGTGCTGTGGATGCATTTGTGGGGAGCTGTCCGCCCTTTGGCCAGGGTTTAATAGATGTTCAGCTCCATCCTTACCCTGGAAATGCAAACTTTCTTTGGGGAGTCTCAGGTATGTCAGGCAACAAGTTCCAAGTGGATTGTTGGGGCGGATTTCGGGTGTTATAGTCAGTTCCCTGCCAGTGTTTGGCACACTCTCCTGTCACTGTTGTCCATCTGATGTTGGCCAGAGGTGATGTCCACCTCTGCTCATGCCATCATTTCCCTCAAGTCTGCCATCATGGAGCTTCCTCCAGTCTGTTAGCCAGCGAGCAATGCAAACTGACTGCAACAGTAAGTTGGTACCAGAGGAGTGGGATTGTTGCTAGACACCTGACTGTGTGGTGTTGAGGACTGTGATTAGCCTAGATTGAAAGAACCGAACTCCAGAGACTTGTCAGTACTTAGAATAGTTGGCCAGAGGTGATGTTCACCCTCTGCTCATGCCATCATTTTCCCCTGCCATCATGGAGCTTCCCCTCCAGTCTGTTAGCCAGCGATACGAACCTGACTGCAACAGTACAGTTGGTATCAGAGGAGCAGGATTGTTGCTAGACACCTGACTGTGTGGCTTTGGCCTTTTGGAGCTGATTTTTTAGAATGTGGAAGGATTTGAAACCTTGGCCTAAGAGATGCCCTGCAGTGCTGTTAGTATAGCTAAATGGACTATCCTGGTAAGAGTTGAAAGATGTGAATGCTGTAAGAACTATGGATTGTGAGGTTTGGCTTGTGTGGGTGACAAACAGCTTTGCCTGGACTGGACTAGAAATAGTTTGGGTGAGAGGCTTGCTGTTATGCCTGTGTCCTGAGAACTTGTGCAGGGTTGCATTGCACAGAAATGGACTGATGTGAGCAGAGGGATATAGCACATAAATGAAATTTTTGAGCCAAAACCGTTGTCCGTTCAGCTGGAATTGTATGAGAGATTACAACCATTGAGATTGGGCCAGCTGACCTGCATTGGGACAACAGAAAGAAGTTTTTTGAAGGGGCCTGAATGCTGAAGGAGTGTCCTGTTCTTCAAAGTCTGCTTTATTCTCCCCTGGATTAACAAATTGGCACCCATCTGGTATTATGGAGTGTAAGAAATGCAGGAAAGAGGGGGTCATTGAATTTGCAACACAGTCTTGTGCTTTGGAAATGACCATGGGCAGTGTGAAAAAGGTTTGCTGGATGCCTGCATAGAGACCCAATGGAGCGGTGAGGATGAACGGAGGGTTGCACTGGAGACCCAGTGGAGATGCCAGGACCACAAGACGGCTGCTGAGGAGAGCTGCCAGCCCATATGAAATTTTTCAAGACTATGAGTAGCTGAAGGGGCAAAATTGGAACTCCAGAGACTTGTCAGTGGTTAGAATTATCAGACTTGGAGATTTGTCATTGACTAGAGTTGTTGGACTTGGAGCTACAGAGTTTGATGTTTGCCCTGGTTGTTTTAAATCTTGTATTGGTTGAATATTTTCTTGCTATACCCAATGCCATCTTTTGCAGTGTGAATGTTTATTCTGTGCCACTATGGGTTTTTGAGGCTTTTTGGTATTATGGCTCAGTTAAAAGATCTTGGAGTATGAAGATGTTTGAATTAGGATTGATAAAAACTATGGGGACTTTTAAAGTTGGACTGAATGCATTGCATTTTACATCATGGATAATTATCAGTTTATGGGGGGCAGGGGTGGAATGTGGTGATTTGATTCAGGGGTCCCCCATAAACTTAGGCATTCAGAATGCTAGGTTCCCAGCTGATGGAGTTTGGGGAATTAACGCCTCCTAGAGGTAGTGTATTGTTGGGGCATGACTTATGGGTATGATAGCCAGCTTCCCCTTGCCAGTGTTTGGCACACTCTCCTGTCACTATTGTCCATCTGATGTTGGCCAGGAGATAATGTCCACCATCTGCTCATATCATCGTTTTCTCCTGCTAGGGTCTGTAAGCTAAAATAAACCTTTTATCTCACAAGCTGCTCTTGGTCAGGTGATTTATTCAAACAATGTGACCTGACTGCAACACCATCCAATTTGTTTGTTCAGACAGGGTCTCTCATTGAACCCAGAGATTACTGATTTAGCTAGACTAGCTAGCCAGCTTGTCCTGGAGATCCCCCTGTCTCCACCTCCTGAGCATTAGGATCACAGTTGCATGTCTCCATGCTCAGCATTTAAGTGGGTGCTGGGGATCCAAACTCATATCTGCATGCTTCAGCAGCAAGCACTTTATCAACTGAGCTATCTTGCCAGCATCTTGTTGCTCCTAATTTTTTTCTTTTTGTGTGTGTGTGTGTGTGTGTTCTCATGTGCCATGGCCTGCATATGAGTTCAGAAGACAGCCTGGATGTCTCTACTTGCTTTCCACCTTATTTATTTATTTGTTTGTTTGTTTGTTTATTTAAGAGAGACACAGAGAGAGGGAGAAGAAGACAGAGATGGGCATGCCAGCAGCCTCTCAGCTGCTGTGAACAAAATCCAGATGCATGCGCCCCCTTGTGGTCACATGCGGCATTGTGCCCTTGCGTCACTTTGCATCTGGCTAAACATGGGACCTGGAGATTGGAACCGCTGAAGATTGGAACCAGCATTCTTAGGCTTAGGAGGCAGGCGCCTTAACTGCTAAGCCTTATTTGATGCAAGGTCTCTGTTTACTGTGTTTACCAGACTAGCTGGTCCTTGTACTTCTGGGAGGTTCTCCTCACATCCTGTCTTGCTGGGGTGATAGACACACACTACTGTGTCTGGTTTTATATGGGTTCTGGAAATCTGAACCTAGTACTCAATGCTTTCAGGACAAGAGGTTGATCCGTGGAGCCATCTCCCAAGCCCTCGCCATTGCTTCTTGCAAAATACAACATATGGACCAGGGAAGGGTGCATGAGAGAGAGGGAAAGTTCTTGGCACTGTTAGTTTAGCTTTAGTTTTCAAAGATACCTCGGCTACCAGACAAGTATGTGTGCTTTCAAAAGTATGTTCTTTTTCATTTTAATTAACTGGCAGAGAAAATTTTAACATAAGATAGGAATGTCAAGACTATAATTGGAAAGTGTTGGAAGAGAGAGCTTTATTTGGAATTAATGATGTTGTTTGAAAGGTCTCTCGGAAACGCCTGGGGTGATTATAGCTTCTGTCTGATTGCAGGGGTAGGGCTGACTTTTAATAGCTACATCAATCTAGTATGCACCAAGAGAAATCACAGTGAAAATGGCCAGTGGAAGGGCTTACCATGTCTGCTTTTACTGATTTTCTCTGTGTGTGTATGTGTGTGTGTGGGGGGGTGGTGTTCATGTGTGCAGTCAGACATTCGCATGCATGTAGAGGCTGGAGGACGACCTCAGTGAGGCTCCTTTGGTGCCGTCTACTTTTACTGAGACAGAGTCTCTAACTGGCCCCCAGCTCATCGAGTAGGTTATGCCCAGGGAGCTCCAGGGATTTGTCTATTTCCATCTCCCCAGTGTGGGGCAGGCGTTACAAGTGTGCATTACCACACCTGGCTTTTCTTTCTTGCATTGTATATGTATGTGGTGTGTGTGCATATGCTATATAGGTAGGTGTGTGTGTGTGTGTGTGTGTGTGTGTGTAAGCCTTGCTCTATCACTCTCCATCTTATGTTTTTCTTTGAAGCATGGTCTCTCACTAAACCTGGAGCTCGCCAATTTGGCAAGCATGTGTTGGAAGAGGGTGTCAGAGTGGTTACAGACATGAAACCGGAAAACAAACAGCCCTGGATTTTCATTCATTTTGTGTCATTTATTAGCACATTTGGCAAATGGCTTAAGCCTGCATTTAACCATGAGTAAAATGCAAATATTGCCATCTATCTCATACTATTTTGCAGTGGGTAAATGAGATAATAGTATGTGTGGAGCACCTGAATATTATTTTCATTTCTTCATTTTCATATTCTTTTAAAAATATGTTCTTATTTATTTATTTGCAAGGAGAGAGAATGGGCATGCCTTTAACAAGTGAGCCATCTCCCTGTCTCCTGATCTCATTTTCTTTAGATACATATCCATTAGTAGGATTTATGGACCATATATATCACTATAGGGATTAACACTAGATCACTGTTTTAAATTTTTAAGTATTTATTTATTTATGATAGAGAGAGGCAGATAGAGAGGAGAGGGAGAGAATGGCCACATCAGGGCCTCTGGCCACTGCAAACAAACTCCAGATGCATGAACTACCTTGTGCATCTGTCTTGACGTGGGTATTGGGCAATCAAACCTGGGTCATTAGCCATTGCAGGCAAATGCCTTAACTGATGAACCATCTCTCCCGCCCCTCCACACTGTTTTCTATATGACTGGTTCAAGTTACATTCCCACTAACAGCGTGCAAGCATTCTTTTTCACCACGTGCTTGTCAACAACTGTTTTGTTTCCTGTCTACTCCAATATCCTGAAGTATTTCCTCCGTGTTTTCTTCATTGATTTTTGAGTGGATCTATATAATGTGAGAGATTCGGGTCCTAACTTCATCCTTCTGTGTGTGAATTTACAATTTTCTCAGTGCCATCTATTGGAAAGACTGTCCTTTCTCCAATGTGGGTTTGTGTGTGTGGTGTGACGCATTGTATGTGAGTGTGGGTGCATGTGTATGGGGAGGTACGTGTGTGTGTGAAGGTCAGAGGTTGATGCTAGGTGCCTTCCTCAATCACTTTCCACCTTATTTGTTGAGACAGGGTCTCTCACTTGAATCCAGAGTTCACTGGTTCAGCTAGTCTAGCTAGCCAGCTTGCCTCAGGGAAGCCGTCTCTCCCTCTTGAGTGCTAGGGTTCCAGAAGTGCTGCCACAGCTGCCTAACACTACATGGGTGCTGGGTGTTTGAACATGGCCAGTGCTTTACTGACTGAGCCATCCCCCTAATGTGTGCTCTTAGCAATCTTGTTGAGTCAATTGACTGTGTCTATGTGTCACAATGGCAGGATTCTACTCAGCTCTAAGTTACCACTCAGCTCCTGTTATACCCCAATGATCTGGGGTCACACACTGAGCCCACACTCTTTTAACACCAGCATAAACACCCTGTTGGTATCAAGGCCACACTCCTTTGGACTGCCTATTGCTAAGGAGGCGTTGTGGCCCAAGAGTACTGGAACCATACAGATGGTGTGAGTTAGATAGAAGTGTGGGATGGTGTTCTTCATGTTCTGGCACTGGAGCTATTCCAGAGGCTCTATTCACAGGCAGGATTACGAATGGAGATCACTGGGATCCACCAATATTAGGTTTTACCAGTGCTGCACCAAGTTCCAGGACAAAGCCTTTATTCCATGCCTTGCTACCTAAACTTTGGGTAGGGTTTGTGAAGGCAATCCTTAGCTACAGAGGCTCATGTTAAGATGGGTTTTACTTGAATCTCATAACTACAAGGATCTTCGCAGTCTTAGGGAAACATCCTGGCACATCCATAGCAAGAAGTGGTGCAGGCCAAGACCCCAGTCTGTCCCTCTGTCCCGGCATAGTGAAAGTCCCTGATGAGTCACTGCTTGGTGATAGCTGTGCTGTCCCAAGATGAACAATGGAGAATACTCTTTGGCCACCAAGACTAGTGCTAAACTGTGTCACACCTGAGTCTCACTGCTGCAGGGGCCTGCACTGTCCCCAGATGAAGGGACATGCGTCCCAGACAGACTCCTTGGCTGAAATTGATGCATGCTTAAATTAAGGTCTGTTCTACTGTAGCTCTGGTGCTTGGAGCTGGTCCAGAGACTGTGAGCTCTGTGCTGTGTATGGCACTTTTGCATTTTCATGACCTGAAGCATCTATGGCAGGCCTGGCCCTGGGCTTCAGGACTGTGCTTGCTTTCATTTCTCCCCCAGCAGGTGGAGCCTTACTCTAAACTCTGCTGCCCAAAGTTAAGGGAGGCCTGGTAGAAGCATCCAGTCCCCTGGCCTAATGTAGTTCCAGCAGCTGGGTGGTAGGAGTTTGATTCTGCACTGAGTTTTGCCATGGTGGGGTTAGTCTGGGAGTTTCAAGTGCAAGATTTGGGCCTTATAGTTTCTCTCCCACACGTGAGAGGCATCTCTGCATGCTGGGCTTGGAACTGGAGAGTGATGTGGGCAACTCTCTCCTGCCTTCCTCCAAACATTGTTAATTTGGATATACTAAATTGTAGTCTCTCATAGGATTTCCTCAATGTATGTGTGTGATGTGCATGCATATATGTATGTTCATATTTTTGTGGGCAGGTACATGTATTTATGTTAATATTTCTGTATGCGGGTACATGCACATGCATGCATGTGTGTATGGAGGCCAGAGCTTGACATCCCGTGTCGCCGGTCACTCTCCACCTTGTTTATGGAGACAGGGTCTCTCATTGGTCTGAGAGCTCATAAATTTGGCTGGTCTAGCTAGCCAGCTTGCCCTAGAGATGAGCCCATCTCCATCCCTGAGCAGCGGCACACACCACCACACTTGTTGACATGGCTGCCAGGGATCTCAACTCAGGTCCTCACACTTGTGGGCAAGAGCGTTGCTGCTCAGCCATCTCCCCAGCCCTGATTTCAGTCACTCTCATGAAGTTGTTTGGTGGACAGGCAGCTGTTCAACTAAGGGGAGAGATGCACTGCCAGAGGATCTGACCTGGGCATTTTCTTCCTCTGCCTCCTTTGATTTTTTTTGTCATAAAATGATGCTAAATTTTGTCAATTGAATTTTCTGTGCATATTGGAATGACTGAAAAGTTTTTTTTTTCTCCCTCATGTTAATGTGGCAAAAAAATGTGACACATGACATTGATTTGTTCATGATGAATCACTCTTGTACCCCAGGGAAAAATTCCACTTGATCATGGTAAGTGATCCTTTTAATGTGCTGCTGAACTTGGTTTGATAGCATTCATTGAGGAAGTCTATATCTGAAGTTTTTTCAAGGAAATTGGTTTTAATTTTTTTTTTTGTTTTGTTTTGTTTTTCGAGGTAGGGTCTCATTCCGGCCCAGGCTGACCTGGAATTCACTATGTAGTCTCAGGGTGGCCTCAAACTCATGGCGATCCTCCTACCTCTGCCTCCCGAGTGCTGGGATTAAAGGCGTGCGCCACCACCCCCGGCTGGTTTTAATTTTTAAAAATTTATTTATTTATTTGAGAGGGAGGGAGAAAAAGAATGGGCAAACCAGGGCCTTCTCCTGCCATTGCAAATGAATTCCAGACACATGTGCCAGTTTGTGCATCTGGATTTACATGGGGGTGGGGAAATGAATCCAGGCTGTCAGGCTTTGCAAGCAAGAACCTTAACTGCTGAGCCATCTCTCAACCCCTCTTTTGTTCTTGTAGTCAGGTAACTCAGGCTGACTGTGAACACACTATATAGCCAAGGATGACCTTGAATTCCTGGTCCTCCTGCCTTTACCTCCTTAGTGTTGGGATTGTAGGTGTGCACCACCTTGCCTAGTTTATGTGGTGTTAAGGATGGAACCCAGGGCTTCATGAATGCTAGGCAAACAGTCAACTAACTGAGCCATATCCCTAACCTATTTTCTTTTCTTGTAGTGTCCTTGTAGAAGCCTGTCCAGTGCTTATTTCTCTCTCTCTCTCTCTCTCTCTCAAAATGTTTATTTGTCATATTTAAAGCAGAAAATCCAATACAAAGATCCAGGTATATGGACCACATATAAGCATCTATGTGTGTTCATTATGAAGGCCTATACAAACCCATCAATTCTAATTTATACATTAACACTATTTGAATAAAAAGCAACAGTTTAAAACAACAAAGTTGGTTATCAGTAACACTGTTAAATATAAATTATTTTCATGCTATCACTTGAAAGGATAGAAATACTTTGTAGAAAAAGAATTACTAATCATAAATCCAATTTGTAAGATTTCTTGAAAATACATTCTATAGGAAGTTGTTGATAGAAATGTTTAGGGCTGACCTAGAAAATAGGACTCTCAGGGGGAGATGGCTCCTGGTACCTCTGGCAGTTGCTTATTAAAGCCACGCCGGTCTTTGTTCATTTCTTGAAAATACATTCAGTAGGAAGTTGTTGATAGAAATGTTTAAGCAATTTCAAAACAGCATGTGTCTGGAGTTAAAGGCAGTTGCTTTAAAGTAGGAGGTGGTTCTGGCCATCTACACTCACTTTATCTTTCTGTCTCTCTCAAATAAATAAATTATTTTTAAACAATTTTAAACATAAAAATAGAAATTAAGCCAGGCAGAGCCTATACATGCACTACCTACCCACTACCTTCTGCCCACATTAGTGTGTTAAAACTTATGACCCTTAGGGCTGGAGAGATGGCTTAGCATTTAAGGCCCCTGCCTGCTAAGCCTAAGAACGCCAGTTCCAATCTCCAGGTCCCACGTTTAGCCAGATGCAAAGTGACGCAAGGGCACAATGCAGCACTTGACCACAAGGGGGCACACACATCTGGATTTCGTTTGCAGCAGCTGAGAGGCTGCTGGTGCGCTCATCTCTGTCTTCCTCTCCCTCTCTCTCTCAAAAAAAAAAAAAAAAACTTATGACCTTAGAGGGTTTAGTGGCTCACACCTTTAATCTCAGCACTCAGGAGGCAGATACAGTTGGATCACTGTGAGTTTGAGACCTACATGGGCTGCAGTGAGACCCTGCCTCAAAGAAAAATATAAAGAAAACTAATGATCCTGTATTAACAATCACTTATACTCATAGCTCCACAATTCACCTTTGGGTCTACTGTCTGTATTGAATATTAAATATTTCATGAGTTTGGGCAAGGGTATAAACAGTATAAATTCACAGTTATAGTATCATGTTGAATAGTTGCATGTCCCTAAAACTCTGTGTTGTCATTTATCCCAGACTTGGGCAATCACTGACTTTTCTTTGGAGCTGGCCTATTTGGAGCTATTTTAGACAACTTCCTTCATGTAAGAACAGACATTCCTTTATGTTGTTTTATGCTGGCTCATTTCATCTTAGCACTGAATACTATCGTTCACCATTCACTTCCTGAAGGGTGTTTGGGTTGTAATTTTGGCAATTACAAATAAAACTATAGGTTTTTGGATGAACATACATTGTCAGTTCCTTTAGGTAAATAGACAGGGGCACATATCTGGATTGTAGATAAGAGTGTATTTGATCTGGTAAGAAATGGCTAGTTTGCTGCCTGGCATGGTGATGCATGCCTTTAATCCCCATACTTGGGAGGCAGAGGTAGGAGGATCACCATGAGTTCAAGGCTACATAGTAGGCTGAGACTACACAGTGAATTGCAGATTAGCTTGAGTTAGAGGTGAGATCCTACCTCAACCCTCCCCACCAAAAAACCAGCCTAGGGGCTATAACAATTTCTGTTCCCACCAGCAATGAGAGTTCCTGTAGCTCTCCTTCTTCATCATTATCATTATTTGTGATGTCTGGAGTTTTAAAAAAAATATTTATTCATTTATTTATTTCTTATTTGGGAGAGAAGCAGAGAGAGAGAGAGAGAGAGAGAGAGAGAGAGAGAGAGAGAGAGAGAGGAGGGGAGGAGAGAGGAAGAGAATGGGCCCTTCAGGGCCTCAAACCACTGCTAATGAACTCCAGACATATGCACCACCTAGTACATGGCTTACATGGGTCCTGGGGAATTGAAACTGGGCCCTTAGGCTTCACAGGCAGAAGCCTTAACCACTAAGCCATCTCTCCAGCCCAGTGTCTGGATTTTTATGTATGTATATGTATGTATGTATGTATGTATGTATGTATGTATGTATGTATGTATGTATCATCTAGCTTCCTATCTATCTACATACCTATCAAGCTATTATCTATATAATTTTTTTTGAAGTAGGGTCTCACTCTAGCCTAGGCTGACCTGAAACTCTTTGATTTTCAGGTTGGCCTTGAACTCACAGCAGTCCTCCTACCTCTGCCTCCCAAGTGCTGGATTAATCTACTTATTTCTGAGGCAGGGTCTCACCTATCCCAGATGGGTCTTGAACTTACTGTGTAGTCATGGAAGACCTTAAACTTCTGATCATAATCCTCTCCTGCCATCCTCCTACTCTTGAATTTTAAGAGTTCTTTATAATTTTGGGTAATGGTCCTTCACTTGCTATTTTAAAAAATATTTATTTATTTATTTATTTTGAGAAAGAGAGAGAAGAAGAGGGAGAATAGGGGCACACCAGGGCCTCCTGCCCCTGTAAATGAACTCCAGACACTTGCACCACTTTGTGCTTCTAGCTTTATGTGGATACTAGGGAATTTAACTTGAATTGTGAGGCTTTGCAAGCGAGCACCTTTAACCGAGTCATCTTGAAATGAGTCTTAGTTCAAATTCAAACCCTAAACCTGAGCTCATCTCTGCTTTAAGAACTGAAATCAAACAAGCCTGAGAAGATTACTTTTGTGAATTATAATATTTATTCTATAAGATTCAGGAAGGGTGAGGGAGAGTCCGTGGACTAAAGGAGGAGGAATGGCAGGGGAGGTTAGTCTGAAAACCAAAGGGTGAGGAGTGGAAACATCCACATGGTCTATGGGCCCACATGTATCCTTTCCCACCCTGGCACTGCAGCTAAGCTGTCAGAGTGGGAAGGCCAAAACCTTACCCGTGGCAAAAACCTCAGATATTGAGAGATGAATGACCCGGGAACCAGAGAAGAGGCAAAAGCCCACCACAAGCCTTGTGGGCAACCAGGCTTTTTATCCTGGTCCAGGGCTCAATCTGGAAGAAGTTAGCACACCTGAGGGTAGCATCCGGAAGGAGCTGGGCTTAAACTCACACACCTGAGTCCAGATCTGCAGCTGCCACCACAGATAGCAGGGTCAGGGTGAATGTGGATGTTAAGCAGCCACTGTTTTATCTCCACTCTCCTATGGGCCTTCCTGTCTCAGTTTCTCCACTCCTCCTGATTTTTATCAAATTTTTTTTTCAGACTTGTAGCTTCTCTTTTAATCCTCTTGATAGTGTTTTTCACAGAGCAGAAATTGTTAATCTTAATTCTTTTTTTTTTTTTTTAAATTGTGGTAAGATCTCACTTTAGCACAGACTGAACTGGAACTCACTCTGTAGCCTGGGCTAGTCTCAAACTCAGGACAATCCTCCTATCTCACCTTCCCAAGTGCTGGGAGTAAGAATGCTTCACCGCGCCTGGCTCATCTGCAGGAAGCCTCTGTGAAGGGCTGAAGGTCTAGCTCTGGATTCTTTGTTCCTTTGGAAGTCTTGTGGTTCTCACCCCATTCATTGACAAAACTATCTTTTATCCATTCTATTGTCTTTGCTTTGTTATCAAACATTAGCTGACTATATTTATGTGGTTCCAGGCTCTCTGTTCTCATCTAATGTACGTCTCTGTCCCTTCACCATCACAACACTGTCGTGATTCCCGCAGCTGTATGAGATGCCTTGTGTAATTGTGTATTGCCAGTTCTCCATCAACACTGTGATGGCCCTTTGGATTCCTTTGTTGCTCCATAGAAGGTTTAGAATTAGTTAATGCCTGCAAAATAAAGGTGCAGGCCTTTAATCCCTGCACTTGGGAGGCAGAGGTAGGAAAATCGCTGAGAGTTTGAGGCCACCCTGAGACTACAGAGTGAGTTCCAGGTCATCCATGGCTAGAGTGAGACCCTACCTCAAAAAACAAAATAAAACAAAATATATTGCTGAGATTTGCATTGGGATTGTATTGAAATTATAAAGTTGAAAAGTTGAAATTATAAAGCTGATACTTTGATTCTTACGAGTCTTCTTGTACATGGACATTTATTTAGTTCTTTGCATTTCTTTCACTAGTCTTGCAGTTTTATTTCTTAAAAATATTTATTTTTAAGAGAGAGAAAAAGAGGGAAGGAGAGAGGAAGTATATGGAAGCACTAAGGCCTCTTGTTACTGCAAACGAACTTCAGATGCATGCACCCTTTTGTGTGTCTGACTTGATGTGAGTACTGGGGAGTCAAATCCAGACCAACAGGCTTTGCAAGCAAGTGCCTTTAACTGCTCAACAACCTCCCAAGCCCCAGTTTTATTTTTAACGATTATTTGTATATATGTACATATGTAGAAATCAGAGGACAACCTCGGGGTCCTGTCCTTCCACCTTATTTGAGGCAGGCAGGATCTTCCTTGTGTTGCTTCTGGGTCTGGCTGGCCTCTGAGCTTTAGGATTCTTGTGACTCCACCTCTTGACCTCTTGTTGCCACAGGCCCACTGAGATTACAGATGCACATGCCACTTAAAATATTTATTTTTATTTATTTACTAGAAGAGAGAGAGAGAGAGAGAGAGAGAATGGGCATGCCAGTGCCTCTAGCCACTGCAAATGAACTCCAGATGGATGTACCACCTTGTGCATCTGGCTTATGTGTGACCTGGAGAATTGAACCTAGATCCTTAGGCTTTGCAGGCACATGTCTTAACCGCTAAGCCACCTCTCTATCCTGCGCATGCCACTTTTTGCATTGTGCTTTATGTGGGTGCTAGGGATCCAAACTCTGATAGCCAAATTTATGGAGCAAGAGCTTTAAGGCACTGGACTATCTCCTCTGCTTCTTGCACTTTTTTTTTCATACAGATCTTGTACATTTTTTTAAACTTATGCTCAATTATTTTTTCAGGTGCTAATATGAATGACTGCTGTGTTAATTTTTCCCAGAAGGTTCTACCAAAGTCCACTTGGTGAACCAGAGTTACAGAAGCATGTGTTACTCAAAGGCAGCTGCATCACCACAAGCCCAAGCAGCTATGACACCTCATGGGAGATGCAGGCAGTGCAGCTGGCATGGGAGTCCTCCCCAGCTGGTGTCACTCTTCATAGAACCTGAGGGAAGGGGAGGGGCTTTGTGAATCATGTGAGTTTCAGGAGCTTCCTGAGACTTGTCAGTTTTAAGTTTTATTTGGTTTGTTCCCAAAATTATTTTTACAATGAGACAGAGACAGAGAGAGAGACCACTTTGCTGGGGCCTCTTATGAAGCAAGAGCATTCACCACTTTGTGCATCTAGCATTCTGTGGGCACTGGGGAATTGAACCTGGGTTTGCACATTTGCAAGCAAATGATGCTGAGCCATCTCCCCACCCCCTTGTAAGTTTTGTTTACTTCCGGAGTATAAATAAGCCTCTCTCCAGGATGGAATATTTCAGTTCAGAGGAACTTGTTTACAAAATAATAACATTGTGGGTTTTTTTTTTTTTGACATTGTGTTTTCATTTTCAAATTCTACTTGTTTGGTGTTAGAAATGAGAACAATAACTGCCTAGTTTGTATGAACTTTGTATCTATAAACCCTGCTCTAATATATTGATATTTTCGAGAGGGACTTTTTTTTTTTTGTTTTTTTTTTTTTTTTTTTTGTCTCAGTCTGTCCATTTTCTTTCATGTCTCAGGGTGGCCAGAATTTTATTTCTGGGCCTTCTTGGTCCATGCTGACTTTTCATGATGATGATCTCAGAATTTTAGCCTTCTTGGTCCATATAGGGTTTTGAGATCTACTAAGCAGTTATGGAGAAGAGACCCAAGGAGTAAGCAGTCCCTGGCACCATTAGCTGGGGCATGGTTAGTTCCTTTCCCCCTTTTCTTTTACTCTCTTTGAGGCAATTATCTTCTCAATGCTTAGACAAAACAACCAACCAGAAGCAGCCTATGGAAGGAAAGGATTTATTTCACCTTACGGTCTCATGGGGAAGCTTGGCAGGTAAAGGAGCATAGAGGCTGGGCATCACCTCACATCTTGCCACAGCAGCTGGCAGAAAGCAGCAAGGGAGGGAGCTGAGCTCTGGTCATGAGGAACTAGGCAATAATACTCAAAAGCCTGCCCCCCGCAACATACCCCCTCCAGCAAGGCTCCATTTCCTAAATTGCCACTAGCTGGGGACCAAGTATTTCAAACACATGAGGCTGTGGGAAACATCTCATTCAAACCACCACACTAGTATTTACACTCATCACTATAAATTGTCCTTGTCTGTACCATTTTTGCTGCATGACAAAATTTTGGTATTATTTTCATTCAGCTGAAAATAATTTTCTTTGCTTCATCCTTACAATATTTCTCCAAGTACTTATGGATTTTTCTATCTTTGTTATTGATTTCTAACTTCATTCTATTGAGGTGTAAGACAAGATTCTATTGTCTTTTATTGCTTTAAGTTTGTTATATATACTTGATTGATGGTACAGTTCACTTCAACTCTATCCTTCCTGCTTTTCCTCCAGCAGGGTCTGTCCATTTTTTATACAGAGGTGTTGTTGTCTTCGAGTACAATTCTGCATCCAGTTCTTGTGCAATTCTTTATTTTTGCCCTCTGTGCTTTGATGTTGTGTTATATGCATCCACATTAAGAACTGGTGTCTTGGATTGCTATTCTTGTTATCATGTGATGCTCCTTTGTATCCATAATAGCTTTCCTGGCTTTGAAGTCTGAGACCAACATAGCTACTCTAACTTTCATTTGGTTAGTGTACACATGGTATATCTTTCTCTATCACCTTCCTTTTAATTTATGTATCTTTATATGTAAAGCAGGGTTCTTCTTGAAGATAGAGTTTGGTCCACTTTGACAATCTGTTTTTTATTTTTGTATTTATTTATTTGCAAGCAGAGAGAGAGAGACAGAGACAGAGACACAGAGAGAGAATGGACATGCTAGGGCCTCTAGCCACTGCAGACAAATTCCAGATGCATGTGTCACTTTGTGCGGCTGGCTTTACGTGGGTACTGGGGAAATGAGCTGGACTGTTCATCTTTATAGGCAAGTGTCTTAACCACTGAGCAATCCCTCCAGCCTGAACATCTGTCTTAATTGGTGCATGGAGACTGAAAGCCCATGACTACCTGCAGTCAGATTGTTTCACACACTTAGCACTGTTTTCTTTGTTGCCCTTGTTCTTTGGTCTTTTTGGGGGGGAGGAGGTGGACCTTTCTGTCTTTCCTAGCTTGTAGAACTTTATGATTTTCTCTTCTTTGTTAGCATATCAGATCTTTGTGTACTCATTGTAGTGGTTGGTCTCGAGTTTGCCATACACATGTATAACTCATCCAAGTCTACTGTCAAATGACATGATACCACTCATGGGTAGTGTCAGCACCACATCAAAACAAAATTTTGATATCCCTCATTCTTCACACCTCTAAGTTCATCTCACTTATATGTGTTATCTTTTGTTTGTTTGGTTTTTCATGCAGAGTGTCACTCTAGCCCAGGCTGACCTGGAACTCACTCTGTAGCCCAGGATGGGCTTGAACTCATGGTGATCCTACCTCGGTCTCCTTAGTGCTGAGATTAAATATGTGCACCATAATCCCAGCTATATTTTTAAAAAATATTTATTTAGAGAGAGGGGCTAGAGAGATGGTTCAGTGGTTAAGGTGCTTGCCTGTAAAACCTAATGACCTGAGTTCAACTCCCCATTATCCACATAAAGCCAGATGCACAAAAGGGGAGCATACATCTGCAGCAGTTAGAGGCCCCGGTGTGCCCATCTCTCTCTCTCTCTCTCTGCTTGCAAATAAATAGAAAACATTTAAAGTATAGCAAATAAATATTTTAAAGAGAGAGAAAGACAGATAAAAGAGATAGAAGAGAGAAAGAATGGGCATGCCAGGGCCTCCAACCACTGCAAATGAACTCCAGACGTATGCACCACTGTATGCATCCAGCTTTACATGGGTACTGGGGAATCAAACCTGAGTCCTTAGGCTTCAAAGGCAAGTGTCTTAAACATTGAACAATCTCTCCTGCCCTATACATTTTTTTTTTCCTGTCTTTTTTTCTCGTCAGTCTTGGAAGTGTCTGTTGCCACAGCTTCAAGTTTAACTTCTTTCTTCAGCTCAGGGCAGTCCACGAATGAGCACACAAAAGGCATTATTCCATTCTACCACAGTGCCTTTGACTGCTAGCATTTTCTTGAGGGCTGCTTGTTAGAAGTTTCCTTTATCAGCTTGGATGATCCATCAGTTCTTGCACATTGTTGACTTTTGTTAAAAGTTTTTAGCATATTAATTCTAATTAAAAATTTTTCTGATCTGCATGGCTGCATGACTTATTCTGATGCCTGTCAGTCTCTTCAAACTGTTTTCTGCCTTCAAGTATGCCTGTGATGCTTGTTGAAAGGGGGGAATGCTACACCTGGTAAAAGTAACTAAAAGGCTGATGGGAACACAGTGGTCAGGAATCAGCAGAGAGGAAGCACCCTTCTAGAGTCTGTACCCCTGGGCTAGTATCTTCTCTAGAGCTCCAGTCACCTCGCTCTCAAGCAGGGCAGGAGTTAAAGGGTGGTAGTGTTGGGTATTTACCTTCTCCCAAGTACACTGGGCTCTAGTAAATTTAAATGACCGTGTGTGTGTGTGTGTGTGTGTGTGTGTGTGTGTGTGTGTAAGAGAGAGAGAAAACGAGAGAGAGAGACACCGAGAGAGAGAATGGGTGCACCAGGGCCTCTAGCCACTACAAACAAACTCCAGATGCATGCACCACCATGGGCAGCTGGGTTACATGAGTTCTAGGGAGTTGAACTTGGGTCCTTAGGCCTCTCAGGCAAGGACCTTAACTGCTAAGCCATCTCTCCAGCCCCCTAATGTGTTTTAAAATAAATCCTCCTCCCCCATTACTACTTGTAGAAAGTATGAAATTATTTTTCAACAATCTTGGCTTCGAGGATGGAGGCAGAACTCACAGAGGTAATTAATTACAAAAGTCTCCACAAATGGGCTCTCTTAGAGCTTCTGTGGGGGTGTAGGTCCAGGGCAGAGGTTGATGTTGGGGGTCTTCCTTGATCTCTGTCTACTACTGACTTGTTAGTCTTGCTAGCCAGGTTGCCCCAGGGATCCCCTGCCATGCCCACCTGGCATTTATATGGGTGCTCGGGATCCCACTCAAGTTTCCATGCTTGCATGGCAAGCACGTTACCCACTGAGCCATCTCCCCATGCCCCCCCACCACAATGAACTTTTAGCACTCAGATATATAAGTTTCCATCAATTTGCTGATTACACGTGAAGTTTTATGACCCTGATGTACTGGTTCCTTCTTTTGCATTTATGTTCCAGCAAACTGATTATTCACCATGTCTTTCCCATCCATGCATTGGCATTTTAGCCTCTGACCTTACCCTTACTTTGGTGATGAACTAAGAGTTGCTGGTTTTTCAGTTTGTTCAGCTTTTTTACCTTGTTCTTTTTTTTTTTAAATTTCCTTTGTTCCAAGTCAAAGGAGGGACCTCACGAGGCTCAGATGGTGTTCACGTCACGTTGCCAAACTGTGAGCTTTCAGTCAAGCAGAGACTCGTGGCGGGAGCAGAGGGAGAAGCGAGTGGCCATGATGGTGGGGATCCTGATCGGCGTGTTCGTGCTCTGCTGGGTCCCCTTCTTCCTCGCTGAGCTCATCAGTCCTCTCTGTGCCTGCAGCCTACCCCCCACCTGGAAAAGCATATTCCTGTGGCTTGGCTACTCCAATTCTTTCTTCAACCCCTTGATTTACACAGCTTTCAATAAGAACTACAACAATGCCTTCAAGAACCTCTTTACTAAGCAAAGGTAAAGGGGTTGAAAGACACATGGGCAGAGTGAAGAACTGTGAAGAATCAGGGAACATTGCCCCTCTTCCCGCCTCAGAGGAGCCTGGGTGACGTCTTGAGAGCCACACCGAGTCAAGATAGAAAGACCGTGACGGGAAAAGGGGCACAGGTTCTGATCCTGACATATCTGCTTTTGCTGCTGTGAAAAGACAGGCGGGGGCATGGGGGAGGGCCTGGGGAAATGGCTTAGCGGTTAAGACATTTGCCTGTGAAGCCTAAGGACCCAGGTTCGATTCCCCAGGACCCACGTTAGCCAGATGCACAAGGGGGCACATGTGTCTGGGTTTGTCTGGAGCTGCTGGAGTCCATGGCGCACCCATTCTGTTTTTTTTTCTCTCTCTCTGTAATAAATAAAATATATAAATAAAAAAAAAAACAGGAGACTTCAGACTTCAAACTCCACGGGCAGGGGCCAAATGGCCCAGAGAATACTTTAAATCTCCAGTCCTCCCTCTCATTCTTCCATCTGGGACAGTATTTCTTACCTTGGTTTATTTATTTATTTTGGTTTTTCAAGGTAGGGTTTCACTGTGGCCCAGGCTGACCTGGAATTCACTATGGAGTCTCAGGGTGGCCTTGAACTCACGGGGATCCTCTTACCTTTGCCACCCCAAGTGCTGGGATTAAAGGCTTGCACCACCACGCCTGGCAAATTCTTCAACTTTTATCCTTGTTCCAAACTGGACTCTTTGAACAATGTTAGAAGGGAGGGGTGGTTTCCTAGGAACCTTAAGGGATGTAAAGACAGCCCCATGAATGTCTACATAAACCCATTTTTACAGAGACATATAGTTGTGGCCCTTCCACGAGGCACCCATACCCATATTTTGGTATATTTCATTCTCCCTCAGCTCCTCCTGAGCAGCTCATACCTGTCCTACCAGATACCATTTTCTTTCTTTCCTCTTCTACATCTGGATGAAATCTCCAATTCTGCTTTACAAACTAACTGGCTCTTGCTGAAACTCATTTTGGTTGAAGCCATGAATTGGGTTTTCGACCTGGGCAGAATTCCTCAGGCTGCTGAGAGAGTGATGGATGAAGGCCAAGAGGTTCCCCTCTGATGGCCGTGACAATACCACTGGGCCTGGACTGTGGAAGCAAGTGTCCAGGGTTCCCAAGAAGAGAAGAAAATGTTCAGCAAGTATGCCACTCTGCCTTCTACTCATGTGCATGGCACTGGGCAGAAACTCCACCTCACATTCTTTCAGGATCACTGTAGGTCGTTGCTGCGAATTGCTAGGAACTGACGTGTCAAACCTGGTTTGGCTTTGTTATTTTTTGGTACCATGTTCCTTGGGGGTGGGGGTCATTCAGGCCACTCTGGAGACTGTGTCCTTATGACAGAACCCTCTCCTCCACCTTTAGTCTACCCCAAATCAGCTCGACTTTCTCAGCCTCTGCACATCCACAAGGCAGGGTATCTCAGCAGTCAGGTTCGCGTTGCTGGCATCTGGGGGAGGGGGAAGGTTTATTTTGGCTTAAAGACTCAAGGGGGAAGCTCCATGATGGCAGGGGAGAACGATGGAAGTGGACATCACTTCCTGGCCAATATCAGGTGGACAACAGCAATAGAAGAGTGTGCCAAACACTGGCAAGAGGAAGCTGGCTGTAACACCCATAAGCCCATCCTGCGAATACACTGCCTCCAGGAAGCATTAATTCCCAAACGTCCATCAGTTGGGAACCTAAATTCAGAACACCTAAGTTTATGGGGGACCCCTGAATCAAACCACCACAATGGGCCTCCCCTGAAGCTTTGATAAATAGAGGGCTCAGCATAACTCAAGTCTAGTGAATCCTATTCTGAAGGGAAGCTGGTGAGATGGCTCATCTGATTAGTCCTTGCCAGGCAAGCGTGAGGACCTGAGTTCTGATCCTCAGTGCCCACATAAAAGCTGGAGTGTGCCTGTCATTTCAAAACTGGGGAGGTGGAGACGGGAAGATACCTCGGGCTTTCCGGCTAGCCAGTTTAGCTGAATTGGTGAGCTCTAGGTTCAGCAAGAAATCTTGTCTCAAAAAACAAAAAAACTGAGCAAGATACTTGATGTTGACCTCTGGCTTCCACACCCATGTCACATGCATGTGTCCCCACACGTGCAAAAAAAGGTCTATTGCTCTAGTATTGTATCCTTCCAATATTCATGTGTGTGTGTTCATGTGTGTGAAGGCCAGAGGTGAATGTACAGAATCTACTGTTGCTCTCCATCTTAGTTTTTTTGTGATATGAGTTCACACTGAATCCGGGGCTCACTGTTCCTGGAGTAGCTGGCCAGCATGTCCCAGGGATCCTGTGGTGTCTGTGTCTGTAGCACTGGGATTACTGTAATAGGGTGCTTGAGGTCCAGGAAAATCCTTGAACTCTAAACCTGAGGTTCTTTTCTAATTTTAATCAAAGAATTGAATAAAAAGTGACTGAGGAAAATTATTAAATAATATTTATTGAGGGAAGTATAGAGCAAAATAAAGGCACCCACGTGACTAGAGATCACACCCCAAGGGCCTGAGAAAATTGTGGAAAGAAAAACAGTTAAAAGAGCTCCTTCCATGTCGGGAGCTGGGTGGGGATAAAGAACCCATGTGCAGAGTAAGGGCTACGGGCCTCTCCCTGACTCAACCTGGCTGGGCCTGAGCCAAGCCAGTCCAGGTCCAGATGAGGGAAAAACTCACCCACAGCTGGAAGTCCCCAAGTGGTCAGAGAGCATGCCCTCACTTTGCAAAGGTATTTACAACCTTATAGTGGTGGGCTATCTTCCTGCTCATGTGAACCAGAGACAGCTGGTTGGTTACGGCTAGGGACTGTCTCAGGAAGAGGCTAGCCCTGACACCAAGTCCGGGGGTTGAACTTGACCAACCAATATGTTTAAACCTATGAAAGACCTCCCTCCCAGGAGGGGTCCTGGTTTGTGGAAAAACAGGTGTAGAGAACTAGGCAAGAGATAAGAAATCAGATCGTCTTTGATTTCTAGCAAGTACAGGCTTCCCTGTCTTTTTTAGTTTTAGGGGCCCAGTCACCCTAGCTGTTTACTCCTCATTACAGGTGCCCACTGCCATGCCTGACATTTTTACATGGGTACTAGTTATGACTCAGGCCCTTATGTTTGTGTGGCAAGCACTTTACCCGCATGAGTCATTTCCTCAGCCCAGCGTCTTTTTAAGCCATATGAAACATGCTGGATGCTTGGGCGGTTCTTCAGACCAGTTAAAAATCCTGGGGAGTGACCCCGACAACAGCTTTAGCCATACAGAACAAGATGGTGGTGTGATCTCTTCTCTGTTGCTTTACCTCAGGGGGCAGCAACTACGAGAAACAGTCCCCTTATTCCTCCATATAGACTTGTGTCTAATGAAAAATAACTTTAATATGGAAACCTACTTCTTTGCTAGCAAAATAACATATGTGAAAAAAGAATGTTTAGGCAGAGGTATCCTGTGGAGGTGAATAATGTGCCCAGAAGCCACATATTACCAGAAAATTTCGTTGCCATGCATGGCATACATCCTGAAGAGTTGTTGGCTAGGGAGAACCTTGATCTCCCCCAAAACACTACAAGGCTATTGCCCATGCCCTTGGCTTCCCACCAGAATTAGATAGGAAGGAAGATCCTATTGCTGAAGACACCACATGCTTGGGATGCAGATCACTAAGAAATGAAGCTGAGCTAGGACTTCCCCTTCTGACTAGCTGCCAGTGCTGGAAAGAGCTACACAGCCTGCTGGGGGAAAAGTCACCAATGGTCTTAACCAACAGCAGTGGACCCTGCAAGTTCTATGGCTGGTCAGTCATGTCAAATGAACTAACTGGTGCAATGGTGGTGTGTTATGAAGGAAACCAACTGCTCTGATTGGACTTGAGGCCTGATTCAAGGGAGGGAATTCATGTTTAGTATTGAAAACCTAATCAAAAGCCTATGGCTGGGGAGGTCATAAACCCTAGAGGAGATACTACTTCTGTTGTCTGGCTAAATGGGTATATTGTGCCCACCAAACTTCCCTCTAAATACTTGTGCTCATGTATTAATGCTATTCTCACTTTTCATTAGAGAAGCTTCTTTTCAGATGGTGACCACTGCAGTGACTGAAAGCTCACCAACATGCACGGAAGTGACAGTGCAGTGTTCAGCACTAAATGAGACATCTCTATCACACCCTCCAAGGTTAAGGGACCATAGTGGAAGGGACAGAAGAGGAGGACTTCTTTGCAACTGTCTTCCAAACACAAAGTTGCTGTGGCACTCATGACCTGATGCTACCTACACAAGACCTGCGTAATAGGAAGGAAAATGATGACATCAAAATAGAAGAGATTAGTTGGAAAGCAGGGATTCAGTGGAGGGGGAATTCAGGAGAGGGAATGGAGAGGGTGGTGGGAAGAGATTATGTTATATTGTCTGTATGTATGGAGTTTATCAATAAAGTTAAAAAATGCAGTTGAGGTGTTCTTTTCTAGGCTGCAAATTCTATTTATGGAGATATAATGAAAGAAGGAAACGATTCTTGCTGTAGGACTTCAATACCACCAACGCTGTACACTTTATAAAACTCTGGCTGAGATACAGTGTGAGTGACATTCCCCTCCGTTCTCAACTGTGTACATCTCTAAAAGGCTCAGTGGACCTAGAACAAGCCTTTGTTCTTGTTCAGATGCCTGTCATTGCCTTGGCACGCCCATTCTCTCTCTCTGCCTCTTTCTCTCAAATAAAATAAAATATATATTAAAAAAAACGAAAAAGGGGATCTGGACTGGAGAGATGGCTTACTAGTTAAGGTGCTTACCTGCAAAGCCAAAGGACCCAGGTTCATTTCCTTAGTACCCGTGTAAAGCCAAAGGCCCAAGGTGGCACACGTGTCGAGTTTGCAGTGGCCAGAGGTTCTGGTGCATCCATTCTCTCTAATTATTATTATTTTTTTTTTTTTTGGTTTTTCGAGGTAGGGTCTCATGTTAGCCCTTGCTGACCTGGGATTCACCAGGCAGTCTCAGGGTGGCCTTGAACTCCTGGTGACCCTACCTCTGCCTCCCCAGTACTGGGATAAAGGAATGTGCCACCATGCCCACCTCTAATTTTTTTTAAAGCGGGGGTGGGGTGGGGGGGACTGGAGAGATGGCTTAGCAGTTAAGGTGTATGCCTGTGAAGCCTAAAGACCCAGGTTTGATTCTCCAGGTTCCACATAAGCCAGATGCACATGGTGGCACATATGTCTGGAGTTGGTTTGCAGTGGCTAGAGGCCTTGGTGTGCCCATTCTCACTCTCTCTCTCTATCCCCCTCTGTCTCTAATAAATAAATGAATTAAAAAAAAAAAAGCAGGGGGAACCAGCTGTGTTGGTAGAGTGCTTGCCAAGCAGGCATGAGGTACTGGATTCAATCGCAAACATAAACCACATAAAACAGGACTGGTGGTACATCTGTAATCCCAGTACTTCAATGGTGGAGACAGGAGGATCAGGTCACTCATTCTTGGGCCACAGAATTCAAGGCCAACTGGGGCTACATACACGAGAAGCCACCCCCCTGCAATGTTATACCGGATGTCTTGTGAAGCATCACATTTCCACGGGGTTAATAGGTTACTGGGTTCCTGCTTCTGGCCAGCAGTCAAGTCTCCAAAGGGAACCCCATTAAAGACACTTTCCTCTCAAAACCTTCCCATACTGTCCCACAGTTCCCCTTGGTGTGCCTCAAACTTAACCTGTCATGCCTTCCCTTGCTATTTGTTCTGTTTAGAAATTTTTTTTACTCTGTTGTTTGACTCCCTCATGAGAGAGAGACCTTTTCCCTGGCTTCTCAGTGTAATCCTGCAACCACCAGCGAAGCACACAGCCCAGACCCTTTGTCCTTGCGTCAAGCGGCGTGTCGGTGTTGAGGCCATAGACAATTGACACGGTCATCCTGCACGCCTTCATCTCTCCAGTGTCTCTAGGAAGGCGGGTTCTCCCGTGCCTTACTCACTGGGTATTCTCAGTGCTTAACAGAGTAGAAACTCAATTTTGTGTGTGTGTGTGTATACACGTAGATGCACGTGTGAGTGCAAGTGTGTGTGCATGTGTTTGCAGAAGCCAGAGGTTGATGTCAGTGTCTTCCTTCATCACTATTTTACTGAGGCAGGATCCCTCTTTTGAGCTGTCACAGATCCAGCTAGTGTAGCTAGCCAGCTTGCCCCAGCTGTTCCCTGTCTCTGCCTCCTCAGCATAGGGATGATAAGGCA
Source organism: Orientallactaga sibirica (assembly GCA_036365145.1). Taxonomy (NCBI): domain Eukaryota; kingdom Metazoa; phylum Chordata; class Mammalia; order Rodentia; family Dipodidae; genus Orientallactaga; species Orientallactaga sibirica. The sequence goes on from JAEOAD010000028.1 coordinate 12,040,901, forward strand.
CTGCTGCTACACTGACCCAGTATTTATGTGGATGCTGGAGATCTGAACCCCAGTCTTGCTTGCATGACAAGTGTTTTGTCCACTGAACAATCTTCCCAGAACCCAAAGCCCAAGTGTTTCTTGGTTAATCTAATAGTTGACAATGTTTTCTTTTTCCTCATTGAACATGAACATGGACACAAGTGGTCCTCAAGTTGATTCCGAAGCTCACCACGATGAGGGAGCCAGGATACTTCATCTTTTCATGATGATGTCTTCTCATGGTCTCAGAGCAGCAGATACTGCGCAAACCTTGGCCTTTCTTGCATGATGTGAAAAGCGCACAACAGGAAGGGCTGGCAGGTCTCCAGATGCATCTCTTGCTGATTTAGCGAGGAACTTTCCTGTTTCCCTTACTGGCCACAACTGGGTTACACACCTGTTTGTACATCACCTCTTGTAAATAGACAGGGGATTCTAAAACTTCCAGCTTTAGAAGTGCTGGAGATTGCTGTCCCAGTTCTGGACAAAGCAGAATTCTGCTGTAAGGAAAAGGAGGTGAGGAAGACCCCCAACAGGAGGCACCACATGAAATGGGCACAGCTGCTGGGGGACGGTCACAGCTCACAGGTACTATCTCTGTCATTTGCACCCTAAAAGTCAGCAAACAGCAAACACTATGATTCTCTCAAGATACAAATAGCACTGCAGTGGCTTCAGTGTGTTCTCAGCACTCAATTCAGTTTAGCCTGTCTCCCGTCTCTGTCGAGCACACACACACTCTGACCCCCCAGAAGAGGGCAGCCCCTTTCAGTGACTCAGTGCTCCCCACACTCAAGCACAGACTAGCTGGCTGAGTTGGCTTTGCCTTCCTTAAGAAAACAGACTGATGGAAGCACAACCTTTTCCCAGTTTTTCTTGGAAACCAAATTAAAATTCAAAACTATTTATTTTTGAATAGATAATACATGTACATGGTACAAAATTCGAGAGTATAAAAGGTATACAGTGAAAGTCAACCCCATTCATCTTCCCATAGGCAACCAAGGCTGTTAGGTTGCTGTGTAAAGTCCCAGAGATACTCCAGGCATGTGCAAGTGGACGTGTTATAGACATATGTGTTAGCATATGTACACAGACATATACACACACATATTTATTTCTTCTATTCCAAACACTAGTATATCATGCACATTTTTCTTACCCCACCAAACCATGCGACTTGAAGATCATGTAACAGTTCTGTTCCTTTAAAATCTTCAAAATTCTCCCTTGTGGGGACTGGCCATAACCTTTTCACCATTCTGTTCTGATGGTGGTTGCCTTTTTTTTTTTTGCTATTACAAATAATGCTTTAATAATAATCTTTGTACATAGTAGAATTCTTAGACATGGTGTTGCTGGTACAAAAGGCTGTATGCTTGCACTTGTGGTATATATTATCCAACTGTCCAACAAAGAGCCTGTGTAGTTCACAGTTCTGCCAATGCTGCATGAAGTGTTGGTTCTCACAGCCTTATGACATCATCCCACACACTGATCTCGTGTGGCTGAGACACACTTCTGCCCTCTGGTCACCTTAGATTCATGAAACATTTGAAGCCCCAACATACTTTTGATCTTATATGATAAAACTGCTCCCATGCTACCATACTGGTCATCTCCAAAAGGTTTTCCTGCTGACAGGTTTGAAAACTGACAATTGTTCACGCCAACCTTCATTTTCTGAGACATCCTCTTATGCTGCTGAATGGAACTGTCAGCCTGTTTTCAGACTAAGCACACTGTGTGGTCAATCTGACTTTGCTACCACCAGGATGCAAGGGTGTGAACTGGACAGCCAATTTTCAACCGAGCAGAAACTTCTGATCTGCTTCGTTTGAGCCATGGTGAGGTGGGCAAGGTCCCCTGTTGCCCTTACACATTCCAGAGGGCTGGTGGAGACCTTGAAAGGACTGAGACATTCAAGCAGTGACACGTGCCACTGGACAGGTAGCAGGGATGGGGAGACTAACTTGTGACAGCACATGGAGGCCAATGAAAAGAGGCTTGTATATATCTTAGGTAGTTCCAGAAACTCTCTGCCCATGATGTTGGAGGGGACACAGGAGGAAGACATCCATGGAGCCTGACTCATTTATGGACCGGTCACAGGCTGACGGTGACGCAGATTCCCATGGTGTCAAATACGCTGCACACAAGGTACTAACTGCCCCTCCGGCTCTCATGCAGTATATTTATTGTGACAAGAGGGAATATACCATTTCTGTCTATGTATCATCTCAGCCCACCTCCCTGTGCAGGGAAGAGGGACACTCAGAATGGGAAATCCCAAGAGAGAACATAGAGGATTCTAAGATGCATCAGTCACGACACTTCCTGTGGCCACACGCAGCCCTGGAGACAGAGGATGACACCCACTACCAAGCCCTTCTTTGTACTTTTCTTTCTTTTCTTTGTGACCAAATACACCCAGGTCCCTCTTAAACAAAGGGGCCAATCAAAGATAATAATGGGGACCCAGGCAGCAGAAATCCTGGAGGCATGGGCCTGGGGCTGAGCATCCAAGTGCTACTACAGGAAGGTCTGCTCTGTCAGAGATGTGATCAAGCCCCTCGAGATGATAATGCATGGGAACGGCACTTTGTGAGGTAGTAGGAGGGCTGCTTGCAGGGTCTGCTCAAGGTTTCAGGAGATGTCAAGGACTACGGTGACAGAGAAAGACCTCTGATTTGCACCAATGCTTCTGCCTTCGTCCACTGCCACACTCAGTGGACCCGGTGGCCGGGTTCTGTGGACTCATAAGATGGGCTACAAACTGGAACCACATTCGGCCAAACCTGGATTTGGTTAGGTTAAGACCACAGCCTTCCTACATGGCTGGCAACTTACCTAACACACTGCATGCACTTCCCTCTAGAGGTGTTGCTTGACCTCAGCTGCCCACGAGCCCTGAACATGGGCTTATGGATAACAGAATATTCCAGCATCTCTGCAGACCCCTCACCACCATCTCCTCCCATGCATAGCAGTTGCTCTGAGTTTGGTTTAAGTCAAAGCAGCCAGGTACTCTATGGGAAGCATGTAGGAGGCAGGGCAGCCCTGACTTGGGACCAGTGGGCACCAGAAGCAGCCCTGTCAGCAGGTTCACTGCCCTGAACAGTCTCTTTCCTGTGGGGGGTGGGGATCTGTTTTCCCAGAAAGTATACATTCAAAAAAAATGTCATGTAAGGATATTTTTCCCTTGCTTTTTTTTTCTGGACAAGTCTGTAGGCTCAGAACATATTGCTGTATTATGCCTGGGCACAGATGGCATGGCCTTAGAAAGTCACCCTCCAGTCCTCTCAACCTGTAACATGGTCTGGCTGTACAGCCCTCCTAACATTAGGAGGACAAAGGCGCTGTCTACAGCTGCAGCTGTAGGTGGTCTGAAGTAAAGGTGAATTCTCAAGATTGACCCCTGACAGTCTCATTCCAAGTGTGTTCAAACCACAATGACATGGTCATGGTCTGTATTAGGTCTTACAGATTAAAAACTAAGGTATTCATCCATTTCTCTCTATTCCAAAATAAAGCAAACTCCTGAGAAACAGCCAAAATGAAGGTTTCCACTTCCAAAGCCATTATGTTTGCTTTGGATCAGTTGTGCCTTGCCTTCCCAAACAGATGGGTGGACTCCTGTACCCTCCAGTCCCATCTGATCCTGCTTAGTTATTCCTACGGCCAAACACTCAAGGAATCTTCCTAACTGCTCAAAGTTCAGCCAGCCAATGGTAGACATATCAACATCTTTATCAGATAACCTCAGAACTTGACACCCACCAAAGTACAGCTTTGTGCCAGTTTCATTTGGCATTATTGTATTTTATAGTTCTTGTTTAACTTTACTGACTGAGCTCTTTCACAATGTCCACATGACCTTGGTAGGGCCCAGGGCAAGTGGACAGGCACTAGGAAGTGTGCTGCCCTGGGGAGTGAGGGCCATTTCAGATGCTGTGGCTGCTATCCAGTCACACAGGCTTCACAGGCCCAAGCCCACAGACTGATGGCACCATTATACCTGGGTGGAGAATTTTTTTTGTTGTTGTTGTTTTTCGAGGTAGGGTCTCGCTCTAGCTCAGGCTAACCTGGAATTCACTCTGTAGTCTCAGGGTGGACTTGAACTCATGGCGATCCTCCTACCTCTGCCTCCAAGTGCTGGGATTAAAGGCGTGCGCCACCACGCCCGGCTTAGAATTTTTTTTTTGAGCCCAGGTTGACCTCTGACTCCTTATCTAGTAGTCAAGGATGACCTTGAACTTCTGATCCTTCTGCTTCTACCTCCTGAGTGCTGGGATGGCAGGTGTGTGCCACTACCATGCCTAGTTTATGCGGTGCTGGGGATGGAACCAGGGCCTTGTGCATGCTAGGCAAGCACTCTGAACAAACCCTTAGGCCCCCTTTTAATGTACATGTAAGTTCCTTTTCTTTTTCTTTTTTTTCTTTTACAAGGCAGGGTCTCATTGTAGCCCCTGGCTGGCCTGGCCTTGAACTCCTGGTGATCCTCCTACCTCAGCCTCTCAAGTGCTGGAACTAAAAGTTTGTGCCATCATACCTGGCTCTAAGTTCATTAGGAAACTAAAAATGAATCCTGTCTCTTGGGCTGTACACTTGTTTTATGTCTTAATCTGCTGGCTGGACCACTGTGCGCCAGGGTCACACAGAAAGGAGGACAAACCTTACAGCCGGGCTGCCAGGGTCCTGAGAGTTAGAGCAGGAGCTGTTCACTTTCACTGCTCATCTCCAGAGAACACAGCCCACGCCTCAGTCCAGGCCTTCAGAGTCTGGCTTCAGTCACCTCTCTGGCCTGGTCCCAGTGCTGCTCCTCCAGGAAGCCCTCCTACTCTCGGAATACTCTCCGTCCTCAGCGCCTGCTCATGTCTTCCCCTGGGCATGCCCTAACAGCAGTGAACAGCGTGTGCCACTCCTGGCTCAGATTCAGACCCACGCTGCAGTGCAGGAACATGGGATGCATTTCCAATGAGCGGTGCAAAAGGCCATCTACTCATGGGCCTTAGAAGATAACTGGGATACAGAAAGGTAAGATTCTCATAGAAGTGTCCTCAACAGGAGGCCCATCTACAGTGTTATGGCAGAATAAATTTAAACAGCTTGCAGGGTTGAAGAGGTAACACTGAGTTATCATTCAAACTGCTCTAGATTCAGCCAAGCCTGTAGACTGGTCCCCGAGAGGCAAGAACAAAAGGCACAATGGCAGGTGCAGTGCCCAAGAAACCAAAGTACTCAGGGGTCTTCTGCTTCCTGAAGAACACCTCGGGTGGCCAAGTCCAGTGGGCTGTCTCTGCTCTCTTGCTAGTTACCTGAGGAGCAGGGACTGCTCTGTAACTCACTGGCTTTCTCTCACTGCTTATTTCTCAGCCATTGCTCAATTAATACTTGCTGAACAAAAAAATCCTTTATTCACAGGGCCCATACAAATATAGGTACCTTCATAAATGCTACGTTACTGGAGAAATAAAAATCTAATGAACAAAGTCAGTACTGCCCATGTTTCTTTGTAGGATTTTGGGTGTTATCCAAGCCTCAGTCTTGACACTTTCTGAGCCCCGTCAGCCATAACTAGCAGAGATGAAATGGAAGCAAATGGAAGAAAGAAAACATTCAGGGAGCTGAAATTAATACATCTGCATCTCTCTGCTGCCCCTTTAAAAACCGCTTCATGATCTCAGAGTTGACACATGGTTAAAAGAAATCAACGACATACAGAGATGGCGAAAACATTCAGGAAGCCTTGGCTTTCACCTTGGACAGCAGCAGCTCGTTCTTGCGGCCCTCCTGGAAAAGAGGACAGAGAGAAGCGGTGACAATGTTCGCCATCAGTACCCACAGCACTCCCCAGCCCATCAATCTGTCCTTCCACCCAGTTTCTAGTCACTTTCGGACAACTAAGCTAGTCTCCCAGCACGAGGCCACTGCGTAATGGCACTCCATGGTGATTGGCCTTTAGTATCAAAATAGTTACAGTGATATTTGTTTTCTCAGCTGCCAAGCTAAAGATAGCATGAAAGGACTTTCTGAAACCTCAAGAGGAGAGAAGCTGCCAGTGGGCCTTCTGGGGTGAGAAGTGAGAAGGGGCCTTGGAGATAACACCCTCAAGAGAAAGGCAGCCCAAGTATACATAGCCTGCGAAATGCTTCCTTTCTCTAACAACGAAGGCGGAGTATTCTCTTGGACCACAGTGTAGGACACAGTAAAACAGCAGGCTTTTGGGGGCTGAAGGTATGGGGTGGTGACCACAAGAGACCAGTAATCCCCCCCCCCACCACCTTCAAAACCTGCAGTGACACTGGAGCTGTGGAAGACAAGTTGCAGGCTTTGGAGTGCTGACACACTGGTGACCAATTATCCCTTTTCCAAGATGTTTCTTATAGCCCAGACCAGCCCGGCTGTGTAGCTGAGCATGACTTTGACCTTCTGATCCCGGAGCCTCTACCTCCTCAGTGCTGGATTGCAGGCAAACACCACCAACTGGACTACATTCTTAGCCCTCCTATTTATGCATTTAATGTACTATGTAAGTGTCAGGAAAATGAAAATAATGATTTGATGTTTCTTAGAGCATATAGGTAAAGCTCAGACTGTTGTCAGAGAACAATACAATCTTCACCTACCTAAACCCATGCTGCAACACCACCCAATGACATGGCCGACTTGCCATGCTCACCAGAGACCAGAAGAGAAAGAAAAGCCTGGTCTGTGTTTCAAAGGCTCACTTGGAGGTGAGTATGAACTCCACGTTGACCACACAATGCTGCCCCCTCCCCCTTACCTCTTTGAACTCTTTCACAGTCTTAAAGTACAGCCTCTGCTTTTCCAGCAGTTCCAAGTACTGGTCATTCAACTGGTCTCTTCTCATTTTGTTCTCTTGTTTCTTCTTTTCCATCTGTTGGAAACATTTTAGCAAATGTTGGGTGATGAAACAGCACTGACAGAAACCACTGGTGATGTCCAACGGGCAACCATTAGCAGCATTTCCCATGATTTCCTTCTGTTACTTCCCTTCTATAAATGATTTCTGAGATCGACTAATTTTTGTGTGTGTTATATTACCTGGAAGCTCCATAATTTATTCAGTGATTCAACCATTGTTGAGCATTAGATTGAGTGCATTTCCTTGTCATCACAGACAACTTCATAATGGACAGATGCTTTGTCCCCAGAGGATATTTGGTAATGACTGTAAGTGGCTGTGAGTGTCATACTGTGAAGGAGACTTGCTGGTGTCACTAGGTGGAGGCCAGAGACACTGCTAAATACCTCACAAGGTACAGGAATGGCCCACAGCAAAGGTTATCTATCCCAGAACACCAACTGTGTTGTGAGGAATCCTGATATAAGTAACTGTGTGCTGTATAATAAAAGTGCATGTTGCAGGGCTGAGGAAAGGGCTCAGTGGACAGAGAGCTTGCTGTACAAGCATGGTGTCTAAGACACATCCAGCAAGCACGGAGAGTTCACATCCTGGGTGGGCAGAGTGGCCTGCCTAGAATCCCAGTGCTTGAGAGGCGGAGACAGGGGGTCCCTGGAGTAAGCTGGCTAACTAGATTAGCTGAACTGGTATAAGCTCTGGGTTCAACTGAGAGACTTTGCTTCAGTAAAAATACACAGTGACTGAGGAAGACGCCTGATTTCAACCTCTGGCATTCACATGCACTCACGTACACCCACATGCCTATGAACATGCATGCACACACATGCATACCACACACATACATACAAATTGTACATTTTCCGTACTATAAACTACGTATGATTACCTTAGAATCACTGCTTACTTGCCCATCCTTCTACTGGTAGACAACACAGGTTGTTTCTAGGATTCAGATCTCACAAAGGGACTATATGTTAATTTCAAGAGACCATCCTTCCTAAGGCAGCCAGAAGCTTATTCACCACTAACTACTCAATGGGCACCGACAGACTGCCTTCAGACAGCAGCAGAGAAGTAACATCCTTGTGGTTACAGTGCGTGTTCTAGGGACTGAGCCCAACCACGCTCATAGCACACACTGACATTCCAGTTCTCAAAGCATCAGTACTCCCAAGAGAAGGAAACGGGCTGGAGATGGTATGTGTGTGTGGTGGGGGAAGGGTGCTGAGCTCTTCAGCCTGGAAGGTCAGGGGCTCTCAGGAGCGGAACCTGGGCAGAGCTGGCAGTGGTACATGCTGTGTTTCTGGAAGATAAAGGCAAAACAGTAGCTGGCTAGTAAGTGAAGAGAGAGTGACTATACAGAGCAGGGGCTGTGGAATGAAGTTGAAAGGGATGCTGTGTTTGGCTTCAGGATTCTGGAAAGGAATTTAAGTGAGTAAACACAAGTCAGAGGCAAAACGGCCACATGTGGCTCATTCTCTCTACTCTTCCCATACCAAGGGCCTCCACTGACTTCAAAGGTGAAATGCAACCCGGCACCCTAGAGATCTACCCAACATTGTTGTGTTTGCTTATTAAAAATAAACCAAAAAACAAGAAAACCCATCACCCTCCCCCATCCCACACTTCCTGTAATGGTGCCATTCCAGTGAGTGCTATGGAGCAAACCACAAAGACTGATGCCACTCGGTGCCAATCAACAATCTTTTTCTGGAAACCTCTTTGAGCACTGGATTAAAATCCATTGAGTGAATTTCCTTATTCACCATGTGCCAGACACTGTTAGCCACAGAGGACGTAGAAGTGGGGAAACACTCTTTCAGGACTCCCAACAGCTGTAGGCTCCCACCTCATGGGATGCAGAAACCCCACCCATGCAGCTTCCTTCTGGGCCAGCAGTGAGGTGCCCACAGTGTGGAGCTGGAAGTCCCCAGCGTTCTTTTGTTCTTTACTCTGAGCAAGGGTAGCTGTCTGACCAGCAGTGGGCATGGCAGAAATTTCCCGCCTTATTGACATGTGGGTGGATGCAAACTTTGGGCAGCCAGGTTCCCTACCTACCACCCAGATCTTTCAGTGGGGAGACCAGTTGTTCTGTTCTGTTCTGCCCTGGGTGACGTTCTGCGGTTGAATAGTGGAAGGAATGGTGCTTCTCACTGGTGACAGTTTCAGTAAATATTTTCTCCTTTGCGTCATCTCATTGGAGGAATTAATGGGAGTGATGTTTGATCCAAGGAAAGGAGATTTTAACCTTCAGCTCATCCCTGTGTGGTGAAATGAGACAGCTTGAATGTCTGGTTGTCTTTTCCAAGTGGTTTTGTATAATGACTGGACTTACAGTCAATTCTTTCATGGGTTCACATTGATGGAGCACTCTGCCCTGGGATTCTGAGAGGAAATATCTGAAGTCTTATAAGACTTTACATTGGACTTTGAGGACCACTTGGGTCTGAAAAGTATTTTTTAAAAATATTTATGTGCATGGTGTATTTATACATGTGCACACCTGTGTGTATATGGGGGGTGTGTGTGCACATAGGTGTGCGTGGAGGCCAGGGGTCAATGTCAAGTGTCTTCCTCAATTGCTCTCAACTTTACTGAGACAGGGTCTCACTTGAATCCAAAGCTTGCCAATTCAGCTCATGTAGCTAGCTAGCTCGCATCACTGTCTCCCCAGTGCTGAGCTTACAGGCAGGAACCCTGCCTGCTGCACACGGTCAGGATGTACAACACACTTCCAAGGCCTCCTCACCACCATGGAACTGTGACACTACAGAGGAGGTTCCAGTTCACCTTCATCCTGCTTTGCTTAATTCCTTCAACGATCTGTTCCATCTGTCGTAAAAACTGGTCCCGGGAAGCAGGGGAAGCCATAGCTCTGAAGAGAGACCAGCAGACTGTGAGAAAAGGCAAGGCAGTGGCCACAGGCTCAGTCCCATACCCAGACTGTATCCCAACAGGGCCCAGTGGACTCCTGGGGCCATCTGGAGGCTCAAGCACTAAAGGGTTCTAAACCTCGGTAGAGAGCAAGAAAAACTGGCTGCCTGATCTAATTAACAAATATATCAGTGTTTTAATTCTCCTTCTCTCCACAACTTTCTCAATCTGTATTTTCTGAGCATAAAATAAAATGTGACTAGAAATAAGAAAAATATTTATTTTTGAATTAGGGCATGTACTCAAATTCAATTTGTCTTTCAAGCAAATGAGTATTGGGAGAAATTGTTTAGAATTTGTGGACATAGGTTAAGAATTCTGAACCTGAGCTGGGAAGTCTGGTCTGTGGTTAATAGTAGTAGGAGGTCCTGATGTGCTTCACCCCAACCCTCACCCCACTTCAGCAGAGGGATGGTACTTACTGTGAGAAATTCTCGTGAATTGAGTTAAGCAGGCTAATCTGGGGAAGTGAAAAAAAAAAAAAAACACAAAAAAACTCTAAGTAAAAGGTGGAAAGATCCCCACACTACCACAGTAATTCAAAGTTTGCCTTAGAAGGGAATGCATCTGTTTTTTGTGTAAAGTAACATATGAAAGAAAAAAAGAGAACATGTTCTTAGCCCCTCGGTTTTCCTAAGGGAATGCACCCCATTTCCTCAAGGAGACTGCTTGTCCTACATGCATTACCAAGCAGTGGAGAAAAGAGCACCAATGCCAGTGGACAGGCCGCTAGGAGTAGGGGATCTTTGGATAAACGACCACCACAGCTCATGGAGACTACCTTTGTTTTCTGGGCTATCAGGCCAGGGAGATAGAACACCATGCCCGTCCTTCCTTCCTTGGATCTGCTCACCAATGTGGCCAGCTGCCAAGTGGCTCTGAGAAATTCTGAGGAAACACACCCTTCGGGTTCCCCTTTCCCTGGAGACCCTTGGCCCCCCAGGACCCTCTGATCTGCTCACCCGACACAGTAACAGGAAGGGATCAGTTGTTTGGAGTCCAGGAGCTCAGGTCTCCTTGGTTACACACCTCGTTAACCTGTCAGCTTAGGACTAAAGTGGTGGCCAAGCCTGGACTTCAAGTTCTTACAATGTGGAAATGGTTCTAATATCTTGGAAACGTCAAAAACGGGGTTTGTTTCTGCGGGCCTATACGGTGTGTGTGTGTATGTGTGCTCGTGGGTGGGGGTAAGTGTGTTGTAGAGGCCAGAGGCTGACACTGCACTCAGTCAGCCTTCCCTTTATTTAGTGAACCAGAGTCTCTCCCTAAACCCAGATCTCAAATGTTTCGCTTAGTCTAGCACCATAGTCAGCTTGTCCTGGAGACTGACCTGCCTCTGCCTTCTGAGTGCTGGATTACGGACACATGCTGTCATGCCACCATGCCACATTTATGTGGGTGCTTGCGGGGCAAGTGCCTTACTGAGTGAGCCATCACCCTCAGTTTCCTTTTCCTTTTTTAGGACAGAGTCTTACTATGTCACCCAAATTAGCTTCAAGCTCACTATATAGGTTGGTCTCAAACTTGCAATTCTCTTGCCTCAAGGATCCTGATTATGAATGTGTACCAGCCCAGTTTTCAACGGAGGTTTTAAAAAAATATTTATTTGAGATGAGGAGACAAAATAAGGGCATGCTAGGGCCTCCTGCTGGTGCAAACAAACGCAGAGTAAGAGGGAGGCATACCTGTGCCCATGCCCACAACTTGTCCCTGCTCTGCTTTTGTCTGCCCCATGAGGAAATGCTGTTTCATGAAAGCCATTAGCAAACTATCCTCTACATCTGCTTCCTTCATGAGGTTCCTTTAAATTTCCTTTTCCTTTAAAATTCCAGCTGTCTTTTCTAGCTCTAACATCTGCTGTTTCTTGCCATGATGGTCTTTCTCACATGGTGCCATAGAACAGCCATCCACCAGCCTCTTTTCACAGCAGACAGGAGCTCCCAGAGAACCTTGTGCTCCTCTAACCCTGAATCCAGCACTGGCATAAGACAGGCACGCACTCTCTACTTAAAACGAATGCCCTCATCCTGGGTACCAAGTCCATTTGAATGCCTTGGAGCCAACAGCACAATTAACTGCTAGCTAAATTAGTATCTTTTCATAAAGGTTCTCACCTCTTTTTCCAGATACACCTTTTTATCATCCAGGGTGTTGTACAAAGTGAAGAATTGCTTGGTTTCTTTGTGCACTGCTGAAACTGTAAATGCAAAGACATTAGCAAATGAGTAATAAACATGGATCAAATGGCTCTGAACATTACTCCACTCCCCCATGAGCCATGTGCCACGACTGTATGCAAATGGAACATTTTGGAAGCAATCTGGGGCCAATTAAATAAGAATGTTTATAAGGGGACCCAGGTGCTAACACTACACAGCCAGTATTGTAAACTGCTGCCATAAATGAATGAGTCATCCTTCTCTCATTGCTTTAAGAATTGTGTGATAATAATAAAAAAAAACTGACACTGCTTTTTGTTTTGGATTTTCAAGGTAGGGTCTCACTCTATCCCAGGTTGAGAGCAGGAATTCACTCTGTATTCTTCAGGTGGCCTCAAACTCACAGCGATCCTCCTGCCTCTGCCTCCAGAGTGCTAGGATTAAAGGTGTGTGCCACTACGCCCAGCAACACTGCTTTTAATACATCTACTTTAAAATGGCTTTGGTATAAGCACATAAAAAAGACTGTAATATGTGAAACTCACTCAGGAAATACATACATGCAAAGTATCACCATTGAAAATCTTTAAGCAAGAGAAGAAAGATTTACTGGGAAAGATTTAATTTATGGCAAAAACTATTTTCTGCTGAAAACTGTTACCACTAATTCTTGCCTCAGGTTACTGAGAACTCTGAAAGTTTGGGCAGGTGGCACAAGATCTAGGAAGTTTGACTTGGGTAAGGGCATAGCTCGTACTTAAACCAAGAAGGAGCTGGGGAAGTGCCAAATGGGAATTAATTACAAGGCAGTGGTTTTCTGGACTTGGGGACTGGCCAAGACAGGTGCAGAGGGCTGGGCACTGGGTGGCAGGGAAGATGGGCTGGATGGTGGATACACAAAGATGGGGCGAGACTCTCCAAAGAGTATCTTATGGATTTTGAAGATTATCTGAGAAGTCATTAAATATTAATGCTTTTAGAGCAAAGGTGAAAAGTGATCATTTTGTTTGAGGGAGATGATCACTGAGCAGTTGAAAGAAGCAGTCTTGGCTTTCTGGATTATAAAGGGGGAGCTTTACCCTCTCTTGCCTTCTCATGGGCAGAAGCTCTTCAACCTAACTCCTCTTTCCTTCTCATAAACTAAAACTTTACCCGTGGTCAATGGATTTCAGCTCGTTGAATTCATAAGACAAGAGTCTGAGGATAAACTAAAATTATAAGTGCCTTGGCAGGGAACCCCACAATTCCAGTTTCATGCTGGTGCACTGGCTGGGAATGTCAGAGGGGACATGTTCCCCTGTCCTTCTCATGGCAGCAGGCACGATCTGTTCTTCCAGGTCTCTGTCTTCTCTGCAGCATTCTTAGGTGTGGGAACTGAGCACATTTGAAAATGTGGCAGATGGTACATTTGGGACATTTCTGTGGGAGACATGTGAAGGGCACACGAGTCTGTAGGGAATATGTGGCTAGAGATGCTGGGGTCATGACACTCCCTCAACAAGACTGCATAAGCTCAGGAGATGACTCTGTGACTGAGAACTGGTCAAAAGCTTAAGAGGCCTAGCGAGTGTGCAGAAAGGACAGGCATGGCTTGGCTCTCACAGCTGTCACCCAGGCCTGATGATGAAGGGAGGCCATTTACCAACAAGGCTAAGCATGCTCTGATAAGTGCTGAGTCATGCCCAGGTGGACAGAGCCCCTCACCTCCGGTCCCTCCCCAGCCTCCACTTGTGTGTGGTCAATGCACCTACTCTGACGGTAGAGTTCAATAAATCGCTTCTGGTACTGTATTAGCTCAGCTCGGCTGGGCACTTCATCAATCTTTCGATGCAAAATGGCTATTTCTCGATTTCTTCGAGCCTGAATGCAAAGGGAGGGGAAAAGAACAAAATGAGTAAAAGCCCTTACTTACTCTGGGAGACTAAAATAGTGTCGCCCCCCCGCCCCCCGCTGAGCCCAGCCACATGCCCTAGAATGCACATATTACACTGCTGGCTTGAGATCCTCATGTGAGATTTCAAATGGCCTTCCTATCGCACAACACACAGAAAGGTAACTGTGACTTGGACCATTGAAGGGATCAGGGTAAAGGACCTAGAGGTAGGAAGTTAACTGAACACGTCTCAGATAATAAACCTCATGTCAGCTTGCACATTCCAAATTTCTTAGCCTGGATGAAAGCCTACAACTTACTTGTCAAGTGTCCTTCCATGGGCTGGAGAATAATTCTACTGGCTGCCCAGGGAGAAAGCCTTACTGCCTACGCATGGACAGATTGTGGTGTGGCCCAGGAAATTGCCACCACAGGAGTAAGTCCCTCAACGCCCATGTCTAGGTCTCAAAACTTCATGGGTTTTGAGTATTGCCTTTTCCTCCTGTTTGCTGGTTCCCCCCATTCCTCTGGCCTACTTTCATCATAACTGCAGGGGTACAACTCTAATTCACATGGAAACACAGCCTCTAAATGGAATATCCATCACTAGCTCTTGCAATCAAACCCAAAATAGGTGCCTGCAGTCTGGCTAGCAGGATACGTGTACCTCTCCTTTAGACCATTGTGGTAGTTTGAATAGATGTTCCCTAATATAGTCAATGTTTTATTAGTTTGTAGTTTGGATCTGCAGCCACCTGGCTGGGGGAGGTGTCACTGGGAGGATCTGAAGGTGTGGGGGTGGGCTTGAAATATGCAAAGTGCCTAGTTCCACCTGGAGTTCCTGAAGTGTCCAGAGTGACTTATGGCTTTTGGACTTGGGGTTTCTCTCTCTGTTTGGACCTGTGAAAGCAGGCCAGCTTCTTTAGCCATTATGGAACTTCCCCTGGATCTGTAGGCTTTAATAAATCCTTTCCTCCATAACTGTGGCTGGTCTGGAAGTTCATCTCAGTGAACCTGAAGTTGTCTGCCACAGCCATCATATTCCTTCTGAGTGCTGGGGCACTGACTACCATTTTCCCTCCAGGACTCTTGCAACCATTCCATCTTTTTTTTTCTTAAATATTTTATTTATTTATGAGAGGGGTGGGGTGGAGAGAGAATGGATACACCAGGGCCTCCAGCCACTGCAAACAAACTCCAGACACATGTACCACTTTGTGCATCTGGCTTATGTGGGTACTGGGGAATAGAACCTGGGTTCTTAGGCTTCACAGACAGGTGCCTTAACTGCTAAGCCATCCCTCTAGCCCCCTTTTGGTTTTATTTTTTAATTTGTGTATGTGTGTACATAGGTGTGCATGTGCCACCACAGAGGTCAGAGGACAACCTGGGTTGTTGGTCCTCTCCTTCTACCTTCTTTGAGAAAGGGTCGCTCTTGTAGTTTTGCCACAGGGGAGGCCAGTGTAGCTGTCCTGCAGGCTTCAGGATTCTCCTGACTCCATCTGTTGTAGGCAAGTTGGGATTACAGACACATGCAATACATTGCATTTGTTTTGTGGCCAGCGTTATGTGGATGCTAAGGATCCAATTTGAGTCAGTAGCTGGTAGAAGAAGTACCTTTAAGTGCTGAGCCATCTCCCCAGCCCCGACTCCATCTTTTAATTGTACCTTTAACCTTTCCCTATCATTGGCTTCTTCTCATCAGCATTTAATTATGCTTGTCTGCATTCAATTATGCTTGTCCTTTCTTTCAAAATGCAGGGAGGGCTGGGGAAATGCCTCTGCAGTTCAAAATACTTGCCTGCAAAGCCTGATACCCATCTTCAATTCCCCAGTACCCACATAAAGCCAGATGCACAAAGTGACACATGCACCTGGAGTTTGTCTGCAGGGGCTAAAAAGCTCAGTCAGCAAAATGCTTATGTCACAAGCACGAGACTCTGGTTTGAGTTCCAGAACCCACATTAACAAAAAAAATGGGGGGCTGGAGAGATGGCTTAGTGGTTAAGGAGTTTGCCTGTGAAGCCTAAGGATCCCGGTCTGATTCCCCAGGTTTCACATAAGCCAGATGCAGGTGGTGGCACACGCGTCTGGAGTTTGTTTGCAGTGGCTGGAGGCTCTGGCGTGCCCATTCTCACTCTCTCTGTCTCTAATAAATAAATAAATAAAAATAAAATAAAATCTAAGAAAAAAGTATCTGTATCACTATCTTCAGGGCGTGTGGTTCCATGTACTATAAATAGTTTTCAAAGCAATGGGGAAAAAAGTCCAGTTTTATTTGTATAGGAAATTTCTCCATCCCTAAAGAATATGTTTTGAAGTGGAATCTTACAAATGGATAGCACAATCCATTTTCTTATCTGTTCCCCTAGTGTCTACTTGTGGTAAATATGTTTTTTTTTTTTTTGTGGTTTCTCGAAGTAGGGTCTCACTCTAGCCCAGGCTGGCCTTGAACTCACAGCGACCCCCTACCTCTGCCTCCCAAGTACTGGGATTAAAGGCATGTACCACCATGCCCGGCTCCAAATATGTTTTTAAATAGAAGTTTCCCCAAATTTTTCTAAGACTATAATAAAAGTATTCTTTTACAGTGTGTGGTGGCACACACTTATATTCCAGTGCTGGGAAGGAAGAGACAGGAGAATCCCAGGGCTTACTGGCCAGCCAGCCTAGCCTAACTGGTGAGCTCCAGGCTCGTGAGAGTTCCTGGCTCAAGAGAAAGGTGGATGGCATTCCTAAGGATGACATGAGGTTGTTCTCTGTCTTCCACATGCATGCACATACACCCACCAACCCAAGAATATTAAAAACAAAAAGTCTTTTGAACCTCATCACCTTTTAGCCATCAGCCTTTGCCTTTTCCTTTCTCAGCATCCTTACAGAGAGCCAGGCACACTCAGTATATCTGTACCCCTTCCAGCATCCAACCCATGGCTCCTGGGCTTCTCCCCAATGGCCCACTGAGTGGCATTTACCAAAGTCACTGCAGACCTTCTCAGGGACTTATTCAATGGACAGTTCTCAGCTTCCAGCTTTTTTCACTCCCAATATTTCCCCTTCTCCCACTCAATGTCCATGGGCAGTCCTTGCTTCCCTTTCTGTTCAAGGCTCAGGGTTCGTTCCTTCTTCTTGGCCTGCCTTTGCTTGTGTGGCTTTCATGATTAAACTTTAGCTAGGTGTGGTAGTTTGATTCAGGTGTCCTCCATAAACTCAGGTGTTCTGAATGCTAGGTTCCCAGCTGATGGAGATCTGGGAATTAAAGGCTCTTGGAGGCAGAGGATTGTTGGGGGCAGGCTTATGGGTGTACAGCCAGTCTCCTCTTGCTAGTGTTTGGCAAACTCTCCTGTTGTTATTGTCTACCCTCTGCTCATGCCATCATTTTCCCCTGCCACCATGGAGCTTTCCCTCAAGTCTATAAGCCAAAATAAAACTTTTTTCCCCATAAGCTGTTCTTAGTCGGGGATTTCTGCCAGCAATGTGAACCTGACTGCAACACCAGGTATGAGGGGGCACACCTGTATTGACAGCGCTTGGGAGATGGAGGAAGAACTATTGGGGATGTGAGGTCAGCATCAACTACGTAGAGAGTCTAAGGCTAACCTGGGCTATGAAAGATACAGTTTCAAAAACAAACAAATTAAAGTGCAAAAATCATGTGATCTGAGTCTCTATGAGCCAGGTACTGGCAATGTAATAAATTTAAAACTGCAATTCCATTTCCTAGCTATTGTGAATACAGCAGCAATAAACATGGTTGTGCAAGTATCTCTAAGGTAGTGAGAAGAGTCCTCTGGATATATGCCTAGGAGTGTTATAGCTGGATCATATGGTAAATCTATTTTTAGCTGTCTCAAGAACCTCCACTGATTTCCACAATGGCTGGACCAGATTACATTCCCACCAACAGTGTAGAAGTGTTCCTCTTTTTCCGCATCCACGCCAACACTTATTGTCATTTGTTTTCTTGATGGTGGCCATTCTGACAGGAGTGAAATGGAATCTCAAAGTGGTTTTAATTTGCATTTCCCTGATGGCTAAGGATGTGGAACACTTTTTTAGATGTTTATATGCCATCTGTATTTCATCTTCTGAGAATTCTCTATTTAGTTCCATAGCCCATTTATTAACTGGGTTGTTTGAATTCTTATTATTCTGTTTTTTGAGTTCTTTGTATATTTTGGATATTAATCCTCTGTCAGATGTATATCTGGCAAAGATTTTCTCCCATTCTATAGGTTGTCTTTTTGCTCTATTCACAGTGTCCTTTGCTGTACAAAAGCTTTGTAATTTCATAAGGTCCCAGTGGTTGATTAGTGGTTTTATTCGTTGAGCAATTGGAGTTATATTCAGAAAGTCCTTGCCTAAGCCAATATGTTGAAGGGTTTCCCCTACCTTTTCCTCTAGCAGTTTCAGAGTTTCAGGTCTGATATTAAGGTCCCTGATCCATTTGGACTTGACTCTTGTGCATGGAGAGAGACAAGGATCTATGTTTATCCTTTTACATACAGATGTCCATCAGCAGTGAAAACAGTGGACACTGAATATTCAAGTTTGGCCATACAGGCCCAATGACTGAACGGGTGCAATAGTGGCATGTCTACTCTTGGGGTAACCAACTGCTCCATAATTGGACTGAAGGCCCTCTCTACGGGAGGGAATACATACCTGGTACTGAAAAACCTAAGCCAAAGTCTATGGCAGATGAGGGCATGAGCCTTAGGGGTATAAAGCCTGCTCTTGTCTGACTAAATGTATATATTATTCCCACCAAGCTGCCCTGGAGGCACTACACTTAATGTTCATGTTCACATATTAACGCTACTCTCACTTCTGGTTAGAGAAGCTTCTCTTTTCAGATGCGATGACCACTGGGATGACCCAAAATGCAACACAGTGCTGAGAAGAAGGGATAGAGGAGTGCCCAGCACTGAAACACCTGTCACACCCTCCAAGGCTCAGGGATCATTGCGGAAGAGGGGGAGGATAGAATGGAAGAGCCAAAGGAAGGGTATGACTTCTTACAATGCAACTGCCCAGACAGAAATTGGCCTCGATATCCATGACCTTGCAGTGCCTAGCAATACCTTCGCAAGACCCTCAAAATAGAAGAAAAAGATGATGACATCAAATTAAAAGAAAGACTAATGGAGAGAGGGAGGGGATATGATGGAGATTGGTGGTCCAAAGTGGAATGGGGAAGGAGAGGGAAATATCATGTGTTTTGTATGTAAGTATAGAAGTTGTCAATAAAAAATAATAAAAAAAAAAAAAAACTGCAATTCCGACTTTGCACTTAGTTTTAGGGCTGGCTTTATAACCTCCAATGCCACGCCCCCAAATTTCTAATTATTAAGAAAGCTAGGAAAGGCATGTCAAAGGACAAGTACTAGAATCTGACTTTTGCTTCTCACCAGCAGCTTGCCTTTAAGCAAGTACTTGGCTTGTTCTCATTCACTATTTTTCATACAGAAAATGATAGTAAGAATATTTATTCTCTGCGCCTGGGGTGAGTTCAGCTCAAATGAGCAAGGCTGAAAGTAGTAAAACCACACGCAACACTGTGCAGCAGCAGCAGCTTGCACCGGGTGACTGTCCACACAGAGAATGGTAAGCAGCTGGAGGCCCAGCTCTGTTCTTGCTCACCTGTAGTAAACGGATCTTGTAAAGTTTCTCTTTCTCCAGATTGTACCGTCTGTCTAGGTCTTCCTAAAAATGAAAAAAAGACTACAATTACTGGAAATGGTAAACTTTCAGCACCCCCTTTTATTGTTTTGTTTTTCGAGGTAGGGTCTCACTCTACCCCAGGCTGACCTGGAATTTACTATGTAGTCTCAGGGTGGCCTTGAACTCACTCCTACCTCAGCCTCCTGAGTTCTGGGACTAAAGGCGTGCACCACCACACCCAGCAACTTTCACTGTTTTAAAAAATATTTTTATCCACAATCAGAGAGGAAGAATGGGCATGGCAGTACCCCTTGCCACTGCAGATAAACTCCATGTGCCACTTTGTGCATCTGGCTTTACTTGGACTCAACAGCCACAGGTTATCAGACTTTGCCACTGTTGGACTGCCTATACTTTATGGCATAAGCCAAGTAAATAAAACCTTTTTTGTAATATATATTCACTCAATTGGCTCAGTTCCTCTGAAGAACCCTGTCTCATACACTGTGCAAAGAACCTTTGGCTTATGCCTATGTTTGCAGACAATGCTGGTTTTCCATGTTTCTACACCGAACTGATACAGTGAGAGACATGGCTAAAATCTATACCTCAGAGAGTTATAAAAGGGGCATGCACGTGTGTGAATGGATATACACATATGTGCATCCAGTTTCATGTACGGGCTCAGAGCTCCAGGCAGCTCCTAACAGACATCACTGCAGGAGTCCACGGCCTCGTGTCCGAGCAGGTTGTAAGGAAGCACTCTTAAAGACACAGCACTCAAGAGCGTCGCTGCTTCTCTGACCCACAGCCTCTTTTGTTTCCTTTCCCATTCTGGCTTACTAACATGTTACAAGCACTGGTTTAAAGCAGCAGCACAGTGGAGCCTGTCAAGTAAATCCTACAGCTTGTGATCCAAGTCTCTCTCTCTCGGCCTGGTTTTCACATTTTGTAATATGTGTGTACCACCCTGCTTGAGACAGTGCCTCCCGTGTCCCCCGCCCCCTGCGCCGACATAGGGTCTCACGCTAGCCAAGGCTGACCTAGAGTTCACTCTGTAGTCTCAGGGTGGCCTCCAACTCACAGCCATCCTCCTACCTCTGTCTTGCACAGTGCTGGGATTAAAGGCGTGTGCCACCATGCCTGGCTCTGAGTTATTGTTTTTGCTGCTTCACTTTGTGTGCACCAACCTAGCTGGCCTGTGAGCTTCCAGATTCTCCTGGCTCCGCCTCCCACTGCCACTTGGGCTGGCAGGTTTACAGGTAAGTGCCTTTAACCACTGAGCCATCTCCCCAACCTTCTTCCTAGTTTTGTAGGTAAGGTTGGAGTAGTCATGTTCATGAATCTCCAGTCAGTAAGGCTAGTAGAGTGGTTGGCTTGCAAAGCTTTGTGGACTTTACAGCAGGCACAAGAAGCTGTGAGTGAAGACAGAAAGCTGGTCTATGCATGCTCTAAGGACACAACCCTATGGGCCAGTCTCAGGGATGAATGGGTACTTACACTGTGAGTCATGGCTGAGGTCAGGGAACCCTGTGGCTCTTCACCGGAGAGAGTCTGAAAGGATGAAAACAGAGTCAGTAAGAGGATGGACAGAGTAGAGGCTGGGGGTCTTGGGAAGTGGAGACAGGAGGGACCACGGGGCTGAAGTGCGCCTCCATGCAGAGTGAACAAAGCACCTTGTTCATGAAGCCCAGGTTTCAGATTCTTCTCCAAAGCCTGCCAGTTCTCCCTGGATGAGCTCAACTACAACTATGACTGTGAGAACCCTTTAGTAGGATATGATGAGAGGGGAAATGCATTTGTGCATACTCTGAGGTGGGACAAGCTGGAGCTCATGCCTCATACCTGGAAGGTGGCCTGTGCTGTAGTCCTAGCTCTGCTGCTTAGCAGAAAGTCCAGCACAGAAGAGGGGAGTCATGTGACCTGTCTGAAATGAGCAAAGCAGCCTTTCTAAGGCCTGGGTCTCTGTCTGGGGCCAGCAGTGTCCTGTACAGACCAGAGGGGTAAGTGGAAAGTGCTACGCCCAGCAGTGGGGCATCTGGAGGGACCTTGGTGCTGGTGGCTTGATTAAGGCTCTTCCCTTCTCTGAACCTCCCCTTCCATGTTTACAAGGCCAAAGTGAAGTCAGTCAGTGAGTTCTGGAGCCACAGCTAGCACTGACCATGTCAGAATACAAGGATCTTGAGCCAGTAAGCTTTGAACAAAGTATATTAAGGGAAAACAAAGTTCCAGGAGTGGCCTGGAGTGAGACCCTGCCTAAAAAAATCTTAGAAGGAGCCAGGTGTGGTGGCATATGCCTTTAATCCCAGCACTAGGGAGGTGGAGGTAGGAGGATCACTGTGAGTTTGAGGCCAGCCTGAGACTACATTGTGAATTCCAGGACAGCCTGGGCTAGAGTGAGACCTCACCTCAAAAACAAAACAAAACAAAAAGCGAAAAAGAAAAAAATACATAAAAGGAAAGGTGGCTGGATTTGGGGACATAGCCCAGTGGTATAGCACTTGCCCAGCACATGCGTAGCCTGGGTACTGAAATAAAACAAAAACACTCAAGAGAGCCTTACGGTCCTTATAGTCTTACTTCGTGAGAAAAACAGACTTTTTATTTTATTTTTTTTAACACCCAATGGAAATCTACAGCAGCTCTCCTGAAGAACTCCTGCTGTCCTCAGGTTGACTGAGGCCCAGCACTGCCTCCCCCCCCTCTTGTTTAGTCCTCGGAATGAATGGCTGAGGCCCAGCACTACCCTCCTTTCTCTCTCGTGTTTAGTCCTCAGAATGAATGACTGAGGCCCAGCACTACCCTCCTTTCTCTCTCGTGTTTAGTCCTTGGAACGAATGACTGAGGCCCAGCACTACCCTCCTTTCTCTCTCATGTTTAGTCCTTGGAACGAATGACTGAGGCCCAGCACTACCCTCCTTTCTCTCTCGTGTTTAGTCCTCAGAATGAATGACTGAGGCCCAGCACTGTTCTAGTCTCCCTCTCTTGTGTTTAGCCCTCAAAATAAGTGACTGAGGCCCAGCACTTCTTTCTCTTTTGTGTTGCTCCTTGCTGCTTTCTGGGAGGGCGTATTAGCAGGCAGGAGTGAAAGAGGGAAGTGGGTCATGTGGTGAAAATTTAAGGAACAGGCTGAGGGAGAGACTGAGCTGGGGCATTTCTTAAGTGGAGGGGGAGGTGAGAGCTCTGGGCCTTGGGCTGTTCCTTCCACACCCTCTAGTACCTTTCCCCAGCCAGAAGAGAAGGCACGTGGGCAGAATCTGGGACAATCATGGGGTGCTGAGAGAGCACGCCTGGGTAAAGGAGAGCTGCAGTCCCTTTAGGCAATGCTGATTCCTGCAGAACTGACATGCTGCCATCTTGCCGGAGCAGCTGTGGTGACCAGCAGGAGACTTCAGGATGAGGCCCATTACCACCCCATGGTGGAGGACCCTTCCCAGAGATTATGGACGAGACAATGACTGGAATAGGGCTATTCAGTGACGTAGCTGTCTGTGTCACCCAGGGACTTCCTGTGGTACAGCTGCCTGTACATCACCCACCCTCCTATAAGAAACCCCAATAAACACTGGTTCACCAAGCTGGACTGGACAGCATCCTTTCTTTGGTCTGTCTGTGCCTCTGGGTGGAGTGAACTTGCTTGCTTAGGTCTCCCCAGGAAGTCATGCCAAAGAACTGCACAAATCCTTCTGAGGACTGATGAACACTTTACCTTTCTGTCTCTCTCGGCTTGCAAGTTCTCAATCTCCTGCTGCAACCGCACCATCTCCTCCTTGAAAAGCAACAGTCACATTTACTGACTTCACTATGCAGCCACTACTTGATAATTCAGTCCCTCGTTTACTTCGGTGGTCTGAGCCAGGCAAGAAGCCAATCAAGGGCTAGGTGCTCTGCGGCTCCCCAGAGAGCCTGAGACAACTCTTTCCAAGAAGGGACAGGCAGCTGTCCTTAGTCAAGAGGGGCTGTCAAGGTGCACAGTCACCACCGGGAATGAAACCAGCTCCAACCAAGCTTGGCTGATTCCTCTACCCAGCAGGCCTTGGCCTTACCCCGCTGTCTGTGCATCATACCTGGGGTTTGGTCACACCAATACCTTCTCCACTTGCCACCGCCCCCCACCCCACCCCACCCCACACTAAGATCCGGCAGGTCAACGGGAGGAGCTCACACAGAACTTACTGGGCCTCACTTCCTACCTCCTCTGAACCTATCAGCTTCATCATTATCACACACGACACACACACATCTCAGACTTTCAGAAGTTAATATCTTCACAAACGCCACTGGACAACAAAATACAATGTACTGTTGTTTTTTTCCATCCTTTAAGACTTTTTCTTAAAACACACGTAAGTCAGACGACAATGTGCTGCTAACACTCCTTTTTGGGGCTGACCCAGGGTCACTATCTCCCTCACTCTGGTACGCTGCTTGCTGAGTTAAGTTTTGATACTGCTGGGGAGGGGACTCACCCGGCAGTGTGCTTTGAACTCCTGCTCCTGACTTTTCAGATTCTCATTCATGGCCACCAGTGCTCTCAGGTTCTGCAGGAGGCTAACGACAAGATGACACACAGCAAGTCATTATGCTTTTACGAAGCACAGTGACAACTATAGCGCAGCTAAGAAGGGCTCCTTTCTAATTTCCTTTGTTTTCCCTAAGAGTTCTCCACAAATGGTAATGACTTCCACTCAACTGACATTATTATTCATTTATGTCCTCAGGACCATCAGGTGACCCAAACAAACATGACAGTCCAGAATTAAAATGTTAACTGTGGAAACATCAGCGAATTTCAACAGTGCTGGATATATTGAATAACAGCAATTATTCGGCTGTACTGAGGGAACACACACTATTGCAAACTGTTTTTAATGTCCTTCCTGACAGGGAAACAAGTTGCTTAAGGCCATAAAAAAGTGCTAATTTAAGAATAAAAATGTCAAGTCTGTCAGCACTTTGCTCCATATCATGAAAAAAAAGTTTCTTATTCCAGACCAGAGGTTCTTTCTGCTAAAAAAAGATCCATCATGCTAGGACTGCTCGCTCTGTGCTGGAAGCTTTCCATAATGTCACAGTTGTACTTCAATGTGCAGCATCTAGGAGAGTCTCCAACCAGACAGGTCACTGCTTAGAAGGTCACACTCAGGCTAATTTTGCTTTGGGGAAAATGAAAAAAGGGGCAAGGGGAGATGGTCCAGTCAGTAAAATGCTTGTTGTGCAAGCTTGAGGACCTGAGCTTGGATTCCTAGCACCCACATGAAAGCTGGAAGAAGTGGCACCTGCCTACAGTCCCAGCCATGGGGAGGTGGTAACAGGGAATCCTCGAGGGTTGCTGACTGGCTAGTCTAGCTGAATTGGTGAGTTCTAGGTTCAGTGAGAGACCCTGTCTCAAAGAATAAAGCAGGGATTGAAGACGACACCTGATGTTAACCCTTGGCCTCCACATGTATACACACACACATGCACCTGCACACATGTGTGCCCATACACATGCTAACAAAAAAAGGAAAAGAAAAAGGAGACATGGCTGAAATGCAGGCTGCTAAAAAAACTGGTGAGAGGGACTGGGAAGATGGCTCAAGGTTAAATGTGCTTTCTTGCAAAGCCTGCCAGCCCCAGTGCAATTCCCAAGCCATCTACGGTTCCCTGAAGTAGAACGAGGCCCTGCTCTCCTCAAGGGCAAATAAATAAATAAAAATTTAAAACAAACTAGTAATAGTGGATGGTTCCATGGGGACACTGTTCCACTGCTTTAAAAAGCTTATTGATGATTTTAACACATGAATTTATTTTGACCACAATTTCCTCCCATTACTGTCTCTTGCCACTCCTCCTCACTTTCCTTCCACTGAACCCCTTCTCAACTAGTCCCTCTTCTACTTTGATGTTTTTATTCTGCATGTGGGTGTGACCCACTAAGTTGACTTAGGGTTACCTGTATGAGCATTACTGGAGCACAGGCAACTCACCAGTTGCTGCTCCACTGCAGAAAGCATTGTCCCTTCCCCTAGCAAACATTAACGCAAGCAACTGGGCAGGGAGGGGTAGCAGCCTCATGCCTTCCTCCACCTTGCTCCACTGTTTTGAAACAGAGAAAAATGAAACATGCTGCTCTGATGACAAGGGAAGCTGAGTGTGCATGTGTGTGTCTGGTGGTGGTAGTGGTGGGGTGATTCCGTGCAGCCCAAGCATTCAAGAAACACTTGCCCGTTATTGGATAGGCACACGACATTAACCGACCTGAAACAGAGCTACAAACCATGACCCCTGGCCACTCTGTCCCTTGATCACACAAATGAATCCACCAGATACTCCAATTACTTTTCTCAAGGGGAAGATACAAATGCATCACCTTGGGTCAGCTGTGGATTCGATCTTCTCCAGGGCTGCCTGCTCTCTGTCCAGGTCGTCACTATGGTTCTTCAGCTGCAAAGAGAATGGGGAGAGACTCGCTGTAGAGATGGGAGCAGAGAGCACGGTGTGCTCCATCTTCTTCCTGGGTCATGCACCAGGCTGGGCTGTACACTGAGAAGAGAGACCGAGCGGAGAGATGGCCTGGGTGGTGGTTTGATTCAGGGGTCCCCCATAAACTTAGGTGTTCTGAATGCTAGGTTCCCAGCTGATGGAGATTTGGGAATTAATGCCTCCTGGAGTTGGTGTATTGTTGGGGGTGGGCTTATGGGTGTTATAGCCAGCATCCCCTTGCCAGTGTTTGGCACATTCTCCTGTTGCTGTTGTCCACCTTGTGTTGACCAGGGGGTGATATCCACTCCTCTGCTCATGCCATCGTGTTCCCCTGTCATCATGGAGCTTCCCCTCAAGTCTGTAAGCCAAAATAAACCATTTTCCCCACAAGCTGCTCTTGGTTGGTGATTTCTGCCATCAATGCAAACCTGACTGCAAAAGGATGGAAGTGGAGAGGGGGCACGGAAAAGTCAAAATCAGACTCTTCTCAACATTCTACTGTATAAAGAAACCTGGCTTCGGATCACAGCAGTGAACAGAGGGAAAGCCCACACTCATGCTAAGCAGGTGTTGGTATGTGACACAAGAGTGGGGTCATGACAGAGTAAGCAAGCTGAGCTTAAACCTCAGTATCATTGTCATAGCAGCCTCTTGAATGATTTCACCTTCATTTTCTGAGGCAGATGGTTTAGTGGGAGGGGAATAAGAGAGGGTAATGGGGTGAATGGGACCAAAATTCATTATATACATATATAAAATTGTCAAAAATGAAAGAGGAGCTAACGAAATTCAGATTTCTTGCATAATATATATCAAGTAATACCATACAACAGAACACTATGTTACTATTTTCTTAAAAAAGATAAAGTAGCTGTCTTACAAGGATCTGTTAGGTTAAAAAGAAGATGCAAAATCAATAGCACTGTAAGCTACTAAAGTATGTAAAGAAATGTATACACTGAATGCGTGCATGTATAAAGAATATAATGGCTTATACTGTCATATGATTCATGAAAGGTTCGAAAGAGGTGATGGAGAGATGGCTCAGTTAAGGTGCTTGCCTGCAAAGCCTAACAACCTGGTTTCAATTCCTCAGTAACCATGTAAAGCCAGATGCACAGAGGTGCATGTGTATCTGGAGTTCACTTGCAGCAGCTAGAAGCCCTGGTGTGCCCTCTCTCTCTTTCTCTCTCCCTGCTTGCAAATAAATAATTTTTTCTTAAAAAAAAAAAAAGGTTCAAAAGAGGGTTGAGGAGATGATGACTTGGCAGTTAAAAGCACTTGCTTGCAAAGCCTGATGGCCTGGACTGGATTCCCCAAAACCCCATGCACAAAGTGGCTCATGCATCTGGAGTTCATTTGCTGCTGCAGGAGGCCTTGGTGCACCTTCTCTCTGTGCTCACATTTTTTTTTTTGTTTTTTTAAAATAATTTTAAAAAATAAGAGTCCAAACAATCTGGCTACACTTCCTTCCTTTGGAGGGGGTAGAGAGAGCTGGGGTATAGGGGCTCACCTTTGTACCACTTGAATTTCTGAGCAATATGAATGTGTCACCTACTCAAACAAAACTACAGTAGAAAAGGTCTAAAGGCTTGTATGTAAAAAAGGCAGTATAGCCATTTGTTGCAACAACCCCTTCTTGCCTCCAGTCCCTAAATAATGTAGACTATTATTATCATTATATTTTTTTCATTTTTTCTAGGTAGGGTCTCACTGTAGCCCAGACTGTCCTGGAATGTAGTCTCAGGGTGGCTTGGAACTCACGGCAATCCTCCTACCTCTGCCTCCCGAGTGCTAGAATTAAAGGCGTGCACCACCACGCCCAGCTAGACTATTATTTTGTTGGTACATTGATGTGGGTTAACCTCATGGGACAAGAGGGCTGGGGGGGAGGGGAGATGCCTCAGTGGTAAAGCTCTTACCATGTTCAGAACCCTAGTATCCACATAAATGCTCAGTAGGTGGGGTGCCCCTCCCATCATCCTGGCACTCAGGAGGTGGAGACACGAGATCCCCAGGGAAACTGGCTAGCTAGACTAGCCATTCTGTGAACTCGGGGTTCAAATGGGAGACTCTGCCTTCATGAAGAAATGGGAGAGCAATGGAGGGAGAAGGCTGACATTAACCCTGATGAGGCTTGGGTGCCCAAGCAGCCTGCATGCCAATCCTGGTCCCCCACTGCATGGCTGTGGTGAGTGATTTAGCACTGTATATCCACTGATGGTTGTGTCCTCAGCTTATGACTGTCTTAGGAAAAATTGATACCAAGATGTTGTGGCTCTCTAATCTCTTCCAGGTTGCCATAAAGCAAGCTGATCCATGGATGGGCCAACTTTCTGCCAGGGAGTAGGCAGCTTTCAAGAACAGAGCAGGAGTCAACTTTAATCCACATTGAATGTTTTAGGAGCTTAGGGAAGCTGGCATCTTCACACATATTCTCTTAAAATAAAACTATATTATTCTAACAGCCTTTCTCTGCTGTCCCATACCGGTATTTTGCAGTAACTAAAGAGACCAGCTTTGCTGAGTTTATAGAAAAGTGGCAAAAAGTTGCTGCATCTTATCACAGCATTAGGAATTTCATGAGAAATTTTAGAAAAGCAGGGATTGACTAACTTGGTTTCAAAGATGTTCTACAAGATCCCAGCTGCCAAATGGTGCAGAAAGGCCTCAGTTGGGACCTGGCAGTGGGGTCTGCCTAGAATGCAGGCACAGCCGAACACTAAACTACACTGGGACAGCTCTCTGGAAATATAAGTGTTGTGTGAATGTTTTCTGAGAACTGCCAACACATGTCTACTCATCCAGATGGGACATCAATAACAGAAACACACACACAAAAGATGAGTTTCATTGTGGTTACTGACAAGAACACCGGCAAATTATGGCTGGCTATACCACTGAATAAACGTCTCTCCCAGTAATCATTAATCAATGATATATCAAGGAGGGGTGGGCCTATGAGTCTCTTTACCCTCCACAACAGAACCTTAATAGACCCAATGGTACGCAGGGCTTATGTTGGGCAATCACAGAGGCTGACAGTTTGAAGAGACAACAGCCTTGCCGTGATGAGAGGATAGCACGGGGCAGAAATAATGACCCAGGCAGCATCAGAGGTACCTACTTCCTGCCTGGATTCGTGGGCTGTCAAGACTGGGAGGCAGGTTTTTCTATAATTCCACTGTGACAGGCAAAGGGCTAGAAACTGCACTGTGAGGTTCAAACCATCCTCCACTCTGCCTAGCAATCCTGGTGATTCTGAATGACAAAGTATATCACTCTGAGGTCTCTGCACTCTTACAAGAAACTTTCTTGCTCTGAAGGAACCGAGTGTTCTGAACTATGGTAAAGCTTGCTGCCTGAGGTGCAGGAGCCTGCCATTTCCTTCACTGTGAGACATCCAAGTTCTATGCGCCCTCCTTTCCTGTCAGGCTGGTCTTCCTCAAGAAGTCTCTCCCGACCTGCACAGCCCACGGTCATCTCTCCCTACTGTCCTCAAATGGACCGGACACTGAGGACCAGAACCCTGTGCCCTCTATCCAGGCTGGGGAAACTCACATGCAATTCACATCTGGTCAGAGTCATGGTCTCACCACACTGGGAGATCTGCTCACCTCTGTTAGTGTCTTCTTTGCCTCACCATACCTGGCTTGGAGACTGGTATGATTTGCTTGCAGCTATAAATGAAAGATAAAACACACTTGTTTTCATGGCATCTTTTACCAGTATACATGCAGATGATCTCCTACTTCTGCCAACAAGAAAATGGAAGCTCAGAAGGGTTGAAAGTGATTTAAGCTTAAGGAATTTTATTTTTAATTGTTTTATATTTTGTTTTTATTTATTTGAGACAGAAAGAGAGAAGAGGGAAGGAGGGAGGGGGAGAGAGAGAAAATGGGTACGCCAGGGCCTCCAGCTGATACAAATGAACTCCAGACCCATGTGCAACCTTGTGCATCTGGCTTATGTAGGTACTGGGAATCAAACCTGGGTTCTTTGGCTTTGCAGGCAAGTGCCTTAACTGCTAAGCCATTTCTCCAGCTCTTGTTTTTAACTTTTAATCTTTTCTTTGGACCCTAGGCTTCATACATGATAAGCACGTAGTCTACCAGTAAGGTGTATCCATAGCCCAGTATAGAAATTTTAGAAGAAATGAAAAAAGAACAAGGAAAATGAAGAAAGAACAACTGTCTGTGCCTGTGCACCAGTCCTTTGTATAAAGCCTATACTTAACCCTCAAGCTCAACAGAAGATAACGTATTCTTGTTTTACAGGTGAGGAAATAAAGACCCTGGTTAAGCTACTTACCTAATGTCTCATAGCTGGCAACTGATAAAGCCAGCTGGAATTTTTCTGTGGTTATAATTAACTCATGTAACCAACATGCCTGCTCACAGCCTACAGAATGTACTTCCTTCCTCAGAGTTCTAGCAAAGTTCAGCTAGGTGGTAAACAATGCCGGAAAGGATTCAGGACTTCAGCGCTCAGAGAAGTAAAGTGAATTACCTCTGCTGTTCAAAGTCACAGAACTAAACTCACTTGCTCCAGCCCTCTCTTTACTGTTTTCTCCTGCAAGTGGCCGAGTCACATGGCTCCTGGCACGTGCTGCCAATTTACAGTGAAGATGTTAGGAAAAATCCTAACAACAAATTCAATGAAAACATGATTGATGCATCATTTGATATGCTAATCTCTTTGTTCCTGTGTGTGGTATGCATTGCGTGTATAAGGGTGTTTATACTGTGTGGAGTGCACGTGCAGGTGTGTGTGTGTGTGTGTGTGTGTGTGTGTGCGTGCGCGTGTGGAGAAAGAGAGAGAGAGAGAAAGAGAGAGAGGGAGAGAGAGGCCAGAGGTTGATATCAGGGATCTTCAGCCATTATTCACCTCTTATCAAGGCAAAGTCTCACTGAACTCACAGCTCGCCGATCTGGCTAGCCAGCTTGCCCTGGGGATCTTGCCTTTCGGCTCCTAAAAGCACACATTACAGGCAGGCCCTGCCCTGTCCTTCCATGCCTACCTGGCATTTACATAGGTGCTAGGGGGCCTTATGCTTACACAACAAGTACCTTCCAGGCAGAGCCATCTTCCCAGCCCTGTTAATATCTGTTCAATATATGGAACTTGCAAGAATAGAAATGCACAAGCTCAAGATGCCAACTGGTGCCTACTATTCTTGAAGATCAACTGTTATAGAAACTTATTTGTCAAGGCAACGGAAGCATATACCATATTTTTATTGTCTAATGACCTCCTAAGTCCAACTTCCCAGTTTGATCTTGGGACTACTTTGGAAGGTCTTCTGTCACCACCTATTATAGATTTACACCTCCAAAAGTGCTTTTAAAAAATGATATGGGGGCTGGAGACAGGGCTTAGTGGTTAAGGCGCCTGCCTGCCAAGCCTAAGAACACCTGTATGATTCTCCAGGTCCTATGTTTAGCCACATGCAAAGTGACGCAAAGGTGTAATACTGCACGTGCCCACAAGGGGGGGGCGCATGCATCTGGAGCTCCTTCACAGTGACTGAGAGGCTGCTGGTGCACCCACATTCTCTATATGTCTCTCTCTCTGACTCTCTCTCTCAAAAAAACAAAAAAAAAGGACTGGAGAGATGGCTTAGCGGTTAAGGCGCTTGCCTCCTAAGCCTAAGAACACTGGTTCCAATCTCTAGCAGTTCCAATCTCCAGGTCCCACGTTTAGCCAGATGCAAAGTGACGCAAGGATGCAATGCCACACTTGACCACAAGGGGGGGGGGCGCACGCATCTAGATTTTGTTCTCAGCAGCTGAGAGTCTGCTGGCACGCCCATCTCTATCTGTCTTCCTCTCCCTTTCTCTGTCTGTTGCTCTCCAAAAAAAAAAAAAAAAAAAAAAAGATTTGTTCCCTCCATCTCATTCCTCTACCAGCAGCCCACCTAGTGTGGTAGTCTGAGTGTATGCACCCAACACTCAGGTGTTAACTTGGATTTCCAGCCACGTGGCTGGAGGAGGTGTCACTGGGGGTGCATCTGATTCTAGCCCAGAGGTATGTGGAGCAGTCTGAGCTCTGCCTGGGTCTCTGCTGTTTGTGTGCTGTCTGTTCAGTGGTGTCTCTCTGCTTGGATTTATGAATGGAAGCCAGCTTCTTCTGCCACTTGTGGAACTTCCCCTTGGATCTATAAGCTTCAAATCAATCTCTTCCTCCCATGAACTGTGTCTGTTTGGAGGTTAATCCCAGCAAGGTGGAAGTGACCACATCACCCAGACTGCTGCATCGGCTTCTAGCAGTTGCTTCTTCCGAATCCCTTCTCAGCCAAGTCCAATGAATTCATGCTCACACAGCAGACAGAATGAAGAGTCTTTGCAACATGCAAATCTGATCACTTGGCTACTTCACCCTCTAGTGGCTTCCATATCCTTTAACATGGACCTGGAAAGTCCTGTTTAGTCACTCTGCCAACCAAGCACCACCCTTAGGACTCTCTGACTACAAAACTAAAACTAGTCAAGATTTCTTCTTCTTGGCATTTGTTGTGTTGCTTCATGAGTCCCTGCCTGACTCCTTCCACACAGACTTCTTTCCAGCCGCCACCCACTTATCTTTCCAGGTTCAGGGCTGACGACCTGAGACTTGGTCAGGTCTCCTCTGTGTTGCTTGACTCCCCAGGCTTCTCATCAAACCCTCATCAGAGCTGTAATTAAATGATGGTGAGAATGACAGATGATTTGTTTAGAGTAGGCCTCTTAATAGACTTTAGGATCCTTGAAACAGGGACCATAAATAATGTGTTCATTTATCGCCATAGTTTAGTTCAGCATTTACCACACGAATGGCTGGTACTCTTTTCTGGTGATCTATAGTGGTTAGTAACTTTTCCTATAAAGGGTCAAATAACAGTGAATCTTTTAAGCTTTGTAGGTCATTTGGCCTCTGCTGTAACTACTCAGCTCTGCTGTGGAAGCTCCAAAGCAGCCATAGGAAGTAGGTAAGCAAATGAGTGTTCACATGTTCCAATAAAACTTTATTTACAGCCTTTAATCCCACCACTCAGGAGGCAAAGGTAGGAGAATCACCATGAGTTCGAGGCCACCCTGAGACTACACAGTGAATTCCAGGTCAGCCTGGGCTAGAGTAAGACCCTACCTTGAACCCCCTCCCCCAAAGTAATACTAATAAAGAAAAACCACAAACAAAAAACAAAACAACAACAAAACTTTATTTATAGAAACAGGTGCAGTTTGGTTGTCCTGAAGGCTGTGCTAAGCCCTGTTCTGAAGCCTCCTTTGACAACCTACATGGAGCTCTTCCTTCATTCTCAGCTCTCCTTGCTTTCAAGAGCAGCTTCATTTACTTTCATTATAAGGCAATTACTAACCTCTTCCAGATGTTTGGTCTTCTGTGCAATCTGCTTGTTCAAGGAAACGACTTTCCGACGATGTAACTGGGAGCTTCCTAATTTTTCTGGACTTTCTTCAGCTGACAGCTCAGACTGCTGTGAGAAAATGGAAGGAAAAGCACAAATCATTTAATGAATTTCCCTCTAATCCTGTGCTCTGTCCCTGCTCAGCCTAAGCAAAGCAGCAGTAGGCACCAGTCACACCATGGTGGGGCATTGAAAGGGCCTCTGCAGAACTCCAGAAAGGAGATTCTGGCAGTGACACAACTGTACCCCTGCCAGGGAGAAGCGTGTATGAGCACACAGGCTATACAGCATGCTAATGCTGAGACCTGGCAACAGACCCT
Organism: Orientallactaga sibirica; assembly: GCA_036365145.1. Classification (NCBI taxonomy): domain Eukaryota; kingdom Metazoa; phylum Chordata; class Mammalia; order Rodentia; family Dipodidae; genus Orientallactaga; species Orientallactaga sibirica. The sequence continues at coordinate 12,074,631 of JAEOAD010000028.1, forward strand.
TCTCCGAGTCTTAAGGGGAATTACAAGTCTGGTTTCATCCTAAAACCATTCTGAACTCAAGGGCCCAGGAACTGATTCATATTCATCAATGTTTGTAACAACATGGTTACAAAGTCTAAACATTTAGCAGCACTTATAAAGAGGAGCAAGCCTGCCAGCTCATTTCTTCCCATCTATGGGTCCATTCTCTGAACCATTTCTTGCTTGTTCTGCTATTAACATGGGATAGATCTGAGAGGGACAAAAGCTGCTGAGAAGTGCCAGGTGTGGTGGCGCACGTCTTTAGTCCCAGCACTTGGGAGGCAGAGGTAGGAGGATTGCGGTGAGTCCAAGGCCACCCTGAGATAACAGAGTGAATTCCAGGTCAGCCTGGGCCACGTAGTCAACTTGCTTGAGAAGGCAGACTGTCAGGACTGCAAGTGGGTAAAGGAAAGGTTTCTAGGTAGGGTCACAAGGGGAATGTGGCAATGTAGTCCAGGAGAAGAATGGCCGTTATTGAGAAACCACAGAAAGAAGGAACCTGTGCGGTGTTGACAGCCAACACAAACCCTGTGTGGTGATCTGGCTCAGGTGTCCCCATCCCCATGTGTTCCGAATGCTTGGTCCCCAGCTGATGGCCATTCGGAAGGTGAAGCCTTGCTGAAGAAGGAATGTGTTGGGAGAGGCTTAGAGGTGTTATAGCCAGCTCCCCTTTGCCAGAGTTTGGGTCACTCTCCTGCTGCTATTTTATACCTGCTGCTGGCAAGGGGGTGATGTCCAGCCTCTGCTCTACCATCTTTTTCATGCCATCATGAAGCTTTCCCTTGACACTATAAGCCAAAATAAAAACCTTTCCTCCCATCAGCTGCTTTTGGTCAGGTGTTCTGTCCCAGCAACAAGAAGATACCACAACACCTTGTATTCAGAATCCTGAGGGGAGCTTTATGGGAAAAAGGAAAAAAAAAAAAAAAAAAGAACAAATACAAAAAGATCTACTTTTGGGGCCGGAGAGATGACTTAGTGTAAAGCCTAATGACCCGAGTTCAATTCCCCGGTACTCACGTAAAGCCAGCTGTACAAAGTGGGGCATGTGTCTGGAGTTCATTCATAGCTGTTGGAGGCCCTGGTGTGCCCATTCTCTCCCTGCGCCCCCCTCTGCTGGGTGTGGCAGGACATGCCTCTAATCCCAGAACTTGGGAGGCTGAGGTAGGAGGCTCAGTGTTGAGTTCAAGGCCAGCCTGAGACTACCTAGTGAATTCCAAGTTATCCTGGGCTAGAGCGAGACCGTATGTCAAAGAAAAAAAAACCCTTTTCTTGTAATAGCAGTTCTACATCCCCCTCCCATTAAAAGAACCCCAATCTAAGGTAATCATTGATTTTGAACCTACATACGATAAACCTATTTGGGCAACTTTCTCTGCATATTTTAACAGTAACCATGGGCCTGAAAGTCTGGAAGGCACAGCCACGGGGAAACGGGTGGCAGTGAGTAGGAAAAGAAAAGGCACAGTCATATTGGGATTTATTTTCGTTAAGGACTGCCGTGAATAATTCAGCAGCCTTGTTAATGGTGATGAGGTTGTTTTTGTTTTGCTGCTTAATAGCTTTGGAAGTAGGAAGCAACCAGCTGGGTACGAGGCAGGATAGGAAGATAGAAAAAGCTGTAATGACAAGAGAAGAGGGGTACAGGGTCCATTTCTAAGAACTGGTCAACTTTTGCTGCTAAGAAAAGACAGACGACTTCAAACTTCAAGTACCACTACTAGAGGCCAAATGGTTCACCTTCAATCTTTAGCATTTCGCTCTCATTCCTAGGTCTCATCCCCCTCCGCCCCCAAAAACTTTGCTAAGAGAAATCCTTTAACTTTGATCCTTTTTACAAGGTTACACTTTTTAAACAATGCTAGAGAGAAGGGGCCTAGCTTTGTCCGATCTCAGGTCTTTGTGCTTGTGTGGCAAGTGCTTTACCCACTGAAATATTTTCCCAGCCCTTGGCATTTTCCTTATGTTTAATTTCAGCACTGTGTGTGTGTGTGTTTTCACATGGTATGCAGATGCATGTATGAGTGGAGGCCAGAGGTCTTCCTCAGTCAATCCCCACCTTATTCTTTGAGACAGGATTTTTGCTTAAAATAGTGCTCACCAATTCAGCTACACCAGCTAGCCAATGAGCTCCGGGGATTCTGTCTCCACCACCCCATCCCCACCATGCTGGACATCTTATGTGGCACTAGAGGTATGAATTAAGGTCTGCAGGCTTTGCAGGTGGCATTTGGTCAACATTGTTTTTTTGTTGTTGTTGTTTGTTTGTTTCCCTCTAGTAGCCATTTGCCCAGCCACTCAACATTGTTTTTTTTTTGTTTGTTTGTTTCATTTTGCAGGGTCTCACTCTAGTCCAGGCTGACCTGGAAATCACTCTGTAGTTCCAGGCTGGCCTTGAACTCACAACAATCCTTCTACCTCTCCCTCCCAAGTCCTAGGATTAAAGGCGTGTGCCACCATGCCACAACATGGGCCCAAACTATAAACTAATAAAATACTGAATATATTGGGGGACATTATTCAAACTACAAGCTCCTGGTTAGATTTTCCTTCACAATGACCTTCATGTCATTGGCATATCCAGAGAACATTTTATATTGCTAGCAGCATGAGAAAAGCCTTCTATTTTGTTAGGCAAGCACGATGACCAGTCCACTATGGAAACACCCAGTAAATTACTCTTCACCCCCAGCACCCTGACCTCCTCCCATCTGTAGGCCTGAGTACACATTCCTTCAGTTCTGTTCTATAGCACTGGCACGGTGGGATGATACCTCCAGCAACAGGTTTTCCTGTTGATCAACTACAATTTGTGTGTGCATGCATGTGTATAAAGTCAATTTGTCTAATTGGGAAGCTTCTAGACAGAAAAAAAAAAAAAAAGTAAATCCAGAGCTATAGGGAAGAAAGTTTTAAAAGTAGCCAGTGGATATCTAATTACTCTGTTTTTTAAACAATTTCTTAAACAATCTAACCTTGTTTCTTTCAAACACCTTCCTTGAAGTCAGGAGAACTCAGACTGAAGACAGAAATAGGCCCTTAGAGCTCACTGGGAGTTACAGTGGGAGAGCAAGCTAAAGACGATCAAGTGCTGTCCTGAATGACAACATGAAGCTGGACAGATGGAGAAGGGAAGAAGGGGCTTTACACTAAACCCCTGATGGGAAAAATTTAAATCCTAGGGTATTTTAACTGCCTGCTTGCAAAATGCAACATCTGTCAAAAAGTGCCAACCATCTACAAATAATGACCATTTGTGTTTACACTAGCAGGAGCTGATGTGTGAATCTGATTTTATTCAACAACTGCAGATTAAGAACGTGCGTTCAAAGTCACAGTGTGGATTAAAACCAACTTGGGTGCAGAGTCAATGTTTTCTGATACGACAGATATTCACAACTTCTGTCCTTAGGGGAAACAGATTTAAATGTCACTCAATAGTATTAGTCTAGTTCAAAATGGTAAATACCCAAGAGAAACAAGAAATGATTACTTTACCTAAAACTATATACTTTCATAATTGAAGGAGACCCAAAAGGTTACTTATACATATTTACTATCCCTCCCCCTCCTTGAGGATCAAACCCGGGGTCTTGTGCATGCTCAGGCAAACACTGCCATTGGGCTGAATCCCCAACCACGACTTTCTTGCAAATATAAATCTCTCCCCCCTCCAACATGTGGCCATTAAACTGACGACAAAGAATGTCTGCCTTCCATGGGTGCTTGCTCTCTACACTTATCAAAGGGACCTCAGTTTCTGGCATCCTGATTTGGATGTAAGTACACAGACTGCACGGGATGGTTACCCAACACCAGGACTAGACCAACTAGACCAGCTGCTCACCCTGGGCTCATAAAAACCCCAACCCGAGTCTCGAGGTGGAATCTCAAATCCCCACTTACCTCCCTGGGGCAGGAACTCTGCCTTTCTTCTTCTTTTTATTTTTTTCAAGGTAGGGTATCACTGTAGCCCAGGTTGACCTGTACTTTACTAAAAATAGTCTCAGGCTGGCCTCAAACTCACAGCAATTCTTCTACCTCTGCCTCCTAAGTGCTGGGATTAAAGGTTTATAACACCATGCCCAGCCTTTCATCCTTTTAAATTCTATCTATAATCTAATAAAATCTTTCTGAACCTCATCCTCTGGTCTGTGGCTTTTATTTTTGAACTCACAAGACAAGAGCCTAGAGGCCTCTGGCTCAGAGGAAGTTTTGTGTGACTACTGAGTTTCCCAGCTTTCTCAAATCCTGAGCTATTGCCCAAGAGCTGAGAAAGGTTCCGTGGCTCTCAAGGACAACACCTGTATCAGCCCCCCATCCAGGGACTTACATAAAAGATGCCCTCAAATGTCTAGAAGTGAGCTTCTCAAACTCCCTCTTGCTTCCTGGGGTAAGAGCTGTGTCTTCCTTCTTCCCTTCTCTTAAGCTCCCCTTCTCTTTAAGTTCTCCCCCATAAAGTCTCTCTTAATCTCATCCTCAGTCTGTGGATTCCATTTTTTGAATTCATCAGACAAGAGCCTGAAGGCACCTGACTCCCTAACAAGTTTTGTGTAATGATTGAGTTTTCTGGCTCCCTAACTCCTGAGTTATTGCCTACCCAATACTGAGAAAGGCTCTGTTGCTCTCAATGACACCCCAAAATTCCAGTCTCACATGTACCCACTGAAATTGGCTTGTCCCCTGCTCCTGTTTAGGGTGTTTGCAATAACTCGATAATCTCAAACTTTGATTTTTTTTTTCAATTCAGTAGCAACTGCCTCACATGAAACTTGATGCTGGTGTAAGAAGAAAGAAAAATCTGCAATGAGATTGACTAACAGAAGATTGGGCTCATGTAGTTCTGTAATATGAAGCCATATACTACCTGGATAGTCAAAAAAAAAAAAAAATGCAAGTCAGGAGCCAGACATGTTGGTTGATGCCTGTAATCCCAGCATTCAGGAGGTAGAGGCAGGAGGATCAGGAGTTCAAGATTATTCTCTGCTACATAGTTTAGGGCAGCCTGGGCTAAATGAGACCCTGTATTAAAAACAAAATATCTTGCAAGTGAGGACTTTTTGTAAAATGAGCTTGCACTGTATGTAGTTTCCCCAGGTACTCAGTATAACAATAACAGATCCTTCCTGGAAGAACAGAGATTCTCTATAGACAACTTTCCAAGGAATATAGAGGCTCACAGTCAAAAGTCAAAAGCATATTAAGAAGTCTAAGTGTCATAACAGAAGCCTTGCAACAGACAGGAGAACCTGATCTGCAAACACACGTGTATATGAGAATATACTGCAGCTGAACATACTGAGACCACAGAAGCCTTCAAACAATCAAGAAAACCTTATCCCCCCCCCCACACGCACACACACGCACACACATGTGAGGATATGCTATGGCAGTTGAACACACCTAGACACGTCCATATTACTCTACTTGTCCTTTCTCCCCCAGATGTCAGCCCTTAGTTACTGTCTTCTGGACATTCCCTAGTTTGTAAGCGGCTTTGAGAAGTGCTTCTGCTGGAGTACAACCACTGCAAAATGAAGATGTGACCATTCACTCTCCCCCATCCACTCCTGCCTCCATTAACCCTCATTTCAATCATTTTCATTTTAGAGGGTGGTGTGTGTGTGTGTGTATGGAGGTGCACATGCACATTTATGTTTGTGAGAATGTGACAGAGTGCACACGAAGGTCAGAGGACAACTTCGGGTGCCTGTCTGCCTCCTACTTTATTTAAAACAGGGTCTTTGGCTTTGTTGTTCACTGCTGTGACTGTTAGGGAAGCTGGCCCAACTTGTGGGCAATTCTCTTGTCTCCACCTTCTCATCATACAGATGGCAGTGCTGTAGTGTCTGGCTTTATACATGGGGGCTACGGATCTGAACTCAGGTCCTCATGCTTGTGTGTCAAGCACTTCATTCACTGAGCCATCTCCCCTGCCCCTCATTTCAACAGTCTTGTCTCCCACTGATAAAATTCCATGAATTTCTGACTTGTGTTTATAAAACCTTGCTGGTCCCATGGTGAGGCAAACAGTACAGAAGCATGTCACAGGCATAAACATAATCCAAAGCAACCTTCCATGTTCGTCCCTATCAACTACTGTAGGCTCCAAAGCAGCCCCAGCAAATCACAAACTGGAAGAACTGACTTGTCAGATGGAACAGTTCAAGATGAACTTCTGAAGCAATGATACAAAACCAATAGGTTAAGGGCTCTCTTTTCGTGTAAGTGGATGGAGATGCTGAAGCATAACTATTTCATGTGCTTTGAGACAACTGCACCAGGCTGACGATTCACTCGCTGATGTCATTCTCACAGCCATCACTGGTGCCATCAGTTGTTCTACGTTGTACAAGTCTCGAGACTCCAGAGCCGTGTGGACACAGACACGTTCACAGCTGTCCCCGCTGTACTTTCAGGGCTCCTTCCTCTCTAAGAATTGCTTGCACGTAAACCCCCATCTCTGTGAGCTGGTAACTAGTAGGCTCTTTGACTTATGCCAGCAACAGATTCCCCATTATTCACACTCTGGAGAGTTACCAGGCACACTGGCCAGGAGGGTGAGTGACAGAACTGAATACAGCTTTCTCATGACTTCAAATAAAAAATCATCACGTGGAGGGAAAAATCTGCGCTGATCAACTGTGGCTTTCTCTCCTTTGTGTTTTGACACATGCATCCTTGGTTGGTCCCTAGGCTCTAATCACAAGAATCTAAAGGTCAGAAGCGTGCTACCAGCATTTCTTAATTGTGGACAGGAAAATTTCCAAAACCTATTAAGAAAACAATTCATTCTATAAATAAATCCCTTGAGGAGCTAAGGCGTGTTTCACTAAGAAATAAGATGAAGGTGACATTGGCCTGGCCAGGATGCTGCTCTTTAACAAGCTAGATGAGAACAAGCTAGACTATTGTACAGTGATGAAGTCAGTGGGTACCGCAGACAGAACTTCTACAGCTTCTGGCAGGCTATGTGCGATGGCATGTGAGTGCCTGAGGCTGTGCTACTTTCACTCAGTTCTGTTCTCTGTTTCCAGGACAGCAGCTCTTCCCTCCAGTGTTCAAGGAGAGTGGTGGGATGGTGAGAGTACCTGAGGAGACACTGTCACTGCAAGCTGAGAGGTGAAACTAAGGATGGCAGTGGCTGTCCTGGCCTCTCCCTAGAGAAGCTGCTTGCTAAGCAGACAAGCTCCCAAAAGCAGGTGTTCTCTGTCCAAACCTGAAACATATGGCTTACTACTACACAAAATCCTGACCCCAGGTAGCCTGTACTTTTTTTATCTTCAAAACAGAATATTCATATGATTTACTCGGCAGTAACACTGTTGGGGCAGTATGCTGTGAAGTGCTGGGGTACCAAGAATGAAGCGTGGTCCACATCCACTGCAGTGGGAAGGGAGGCTACGAGGTATCAGGAATAAGTGTGGTCCACATCCACAGCTCTGGGCAGCTGCAATTGCATGTGAGTAAGTATACACATGTAGACAGGCAGAGGATTAAAAGCAAGAAGACAACATAGAAGGATAAAATATTCTAGGAGCCCATCTTACAGACATGTCAGCGAAGGCTGATTGAGTTGACAGACAATGGCAGATGGCCAGTTAGTGCGGATCATTAGGGCAGCGCCTTCCTGCACTTCTAGAGACCTTGCACTTGTCTTGGCCCAGCTTCTTTCTTCTGGCTTCTAAAGAGGCTTTGGGAGGAAGAGAGCTGAAGTAGCTTTTGGACAGTCAAGCCATTTAGTTTTCCACAAATCAAAGCAACAAACTTCTCTATAAAACGCAGGCAATGATGCAATGATAATGTTGGACATCGTTTCTGAGCTGCTTGTGGAGCGAGGCCATAGCTGGCACATCCTGGCAAGGGTGCTACTCTTTGGGCACAGGAAGATGAAGGAGCTCGGTCTGCAGCCTTAGGATACTCATGAATTATGAACAGAGAAAGCTTTCTCACATTCCTCTTCCTGCTGCTTTACAGGGACCATGTTAAATTGAGATGCATATTTCAGAGACGGCTTCAAATCACATGGATTATTTATCAGGCTCTTCTGTTAGGGGAACTCAGGTCTGCACAGGGTGTTCCTGTGATTTTTTATCCTGGCGCCTGCTGACTTTGCAGACACTTGCTCAGGCAGGGTGTTCAACTTATGCCCTGGTCACAACTTTTTCACACTTCATCCTCTAAAAATTACCCTATCCCTTTTCTTTGCTGAGCAAACATACCCCTGGGGTTTTCTCAAGTAGCACTGGTGGGTTTCCTCTCAAGCACTCCTGAACTCCAGCCCCAGTTTGGTACTGAAATAACTGGATACAGCACCAACTAAATGAAAATGCCAGCGCCACATTTCAGCCCAGGCTAAGACAGTGTGTGCCCGGCTGGAGGTGGCCCTATGACCCCACCTCCTGGTATTCACCCTCGCTGTTGTATAATCCCTGCTCCTCAGCTGTGGGTAAGACTTGTGACTTGCTTCCAAAGCAAAGGCAACAGGACCTGTGTGATTAGACCTTGATGTCCACCATACAAGAACATGCTTTCTTGTGTTTTTGTTGTTGTTGTTTAAAGACAGGCTCTTTTGTATCCTATGCTGGTCTTGAACTTCCAATACAGCCAGTGACAAACTTGAACTTCTGATCCTCTTGCCTCTACCTCCCCAGTGTAAGAATTACAGGTGTGTGTAATAATACGCCTGGTTTATACTGTGCTGGGGATAGAACCCAGGGCTTTGTATATGCTGGGCAAGTTCTCTACCAACTGAGCTACATGCCCAGCCCCTCCTGCTGGCTTTGATGAAGTAAGTGGCAGTGTTGGGAAGGCTCATATGGTAAGGAACGGAGGGTATCCCTGAGCTAACAGCTAGCAGGAACTGATAACTTTCACAGACAGGTCACAAGGCACCGAATGCTGCCAACAACCACATAAGCCAGGAGGTAGATCCTTCTTTCCCAGAGCCTCATTGAGAGGTAACCCCTAGCCGGAACATTAACTATTGCGTTAAGGGAGTATGAAACAAAGGGCTGACCCACAGAAGCTGTGAAGTCATAAGTGTGAGGTGTTCTAAATGACGGCACTTGTGATCACACTGCTGCACCCGAACAGATACAGCAGCCCAAGATGTCTGAGGGCTGGCCTGGCTCCATTAGCAAGGCTTACTATTACTGGGAGCTGACATCCACTCATTAAACATAAGCTCCTTCAAAGGGCACAAATACTAGACCAGGCTGCCACATGACTAGGATTAAGAATGGTATTGCACATATATAAGTAGAAGAACAGATTACAGGGAGGGGAATGGCCTAAGCGAGGCCATGGGAAGAGAATGCGTAAAAGAAGGTCAGAGGAAGGGTCAATCTAAATTCAAGATATTGCGAATAAGACTTATGTAAACCTACTTATTTGAATAATGGCACATCTAGAAGCTGTAGATTGTTACTAGAAAATTTTCAGTGCCTGGGATGGGATACCTTCCAGTGAGTTGTTGGCCAAGGAGGTCCTGGTAGTCTCCAAAACATTAAAGGCTTTTGCCAAAGCCCTTGGTTTCCCTTGAGAAACAGATAGTAAGACCCTATTGCTGAAGACATCTCTTGCCTGAGAGGCAAGGCCACTGAGAAAGCAAGCTTGTGCGGAGCAGAAAACCTTCTCCCTGTAGACCAGCCAACTGAAAGCTGGAAAAAGCTGCACTGCATGCAGCCGTATGGGAGACAGAAGTCATCAGCGGTGAAAACAGTGGACACTGAATATTCAAGTTTGGCCATACAGGCCCAATGACTGAATGGGTGCAATAGTGGCATGTCTACTCTTGGGGTAACCAACTGCTCCATAATTGGACTGAAGGTCCTCTCTACGGGAGGGAATACATGCCTGGTACTGAAAAACCTAAGCAAAAGTCTATGGCAGGTGAGGTCATGAGCCTTAGGGGTATAAATCCTGCTCTTGTCTGACTAAATGTATATATTATTCCCACCAAGCTGCCCTGGGGGCACTACACTTAATGTTCTTGTTCACATATTAACGCTACTCTCACTTCTGGTTAGAGAAGCTTCTCTGTTCAGATGACGATGACCACTGGGATCACCAAAAGGCAACATAGTGCTGAGAAGAAGGGACGGAGGAGTGCCCAGCACTGAAACACCTCTGTCACACCCTCCAAGGCTCAGGGACCATTTCGGAAGAGGGGGAGGATAGAATGGAAGAGCCAAAGGAAGGATATGATTTCTTACAATGCAACTGCCCAGACAGAAATTGGCCTTGATATCCATGACCTTGCAGTGCCTAGCAATACCATCGCAAGACCCTCAAAATAGAAGAAAAAGATGATGACATCAAATTAAAAGAAAGACTAATGGAGAGAGGGAGGGGATATGATGGAGATTGGTGTTCTAAAGTGGAATGGGGGAAGGGGAGGGGAGGGAAATACATGTTTTTTGTATGTAAGTATAGAAGGTGTCAACAAAAAAATTAATAATTAAAAAAAAGAACTATGAGAGAAACATGGCCACTATAAACACATCTGAACATGGGATAAATCAAACCTTGTCCAAATCACAAAAATGACTCAACATCTCCAAACTTGCTAATTTTTTTCCCAAGGCATTTTCTCACTCTAGTCTAGGCTGACCTAGACCTCACTCTGTAGTACTAGGCTGGCCTCAAGCTACCTCTGCTTTCTGAGTGCTGGGATTAAAGGCAGATGGTGTTCCTATGGGAAACACTTGAGGTAACACCTCTGGCCTACACGTACATATGCACACATGTACACATGTGCCTGCAAACACATGTATGAAAACACACACACACCCCCAACTTTAATATCAAATGACCTCCTCAATGAAAGCAGACAAGCAATGAGCTCATGACCTTCTCCACGTGGAGGTTAACGACATCTGTCCTTGGAAGGAGACCTGGTCCTACTTCCTATCCAAAGCTGCTTCTTAATTCCACTTAATTCTTGAAGAAGAGACGGAGGTGGAGGAGACTCCAGAATCAATTCCTGGGCACGTCCCTCAGCACTGGATCCAGATCCCTGCACAAGGGTGAGAAGGGAAACGCAGAGGATGCCTGCCTGACAGAGGCCCAAGCAGAGACCTGACAGAGGCAGAGCTGACTGACAAGGTAACACTTCTGGATTCCTGTGTCCCCACCTAGAAAGGGCTGGTACCAGCCACAGGAGGGTCTCTGTGCTTGCCTGTTTCTCTTCTATGCTAACTAGAGCTGCTATCTGCTCACATGCACAAGTTTGAAGATAGAAATGAGTATACATGTATGTATATATATGTGTGTGTGTACACACACACACACACACACATACACACACAGTGGGTATGCCGTATCTAGTCTTATTTCCTACAAAAGTGGATGCAGGAACATTACATGGCAGACTCATACCCTCACAATTTGTGTGTGCGCTGACAGGAGACAGAGACACTTCTGGGGGCAGTGAATTAACAACTCTTGCCACAATCATCTCTTTAAGGCACCAGATTTTTACTTTTAGGATAAGCAAAATTTTTTTCTGGCCAAATCTTTTTGGTATATGTAGTGTGTGTGTGTGTGTGTGTGTGTACAGATGAATGAGCCTTGTACACGTGTGTGGAAACCACAGCAAGACTTGGATATTTCCCATTGCTTTTCACCTTATTTCTCTAAGAGAGTCTCCAACTGAGCCTGGCGCTCACCACATTTCAGTTGTCCTGGCTGACCAGTGAGCCCCAGTGATCATCCTCCTGTTCCTGTCCCCTCCAGTGCTGGAGTAACAGGCATGTGGGAACGAAGCCTGGCTTTTGACATGGGTACTGGGGATTGAACTCATACCCGCCTCCCTAGCTCCCTGGTCAAATCTGTGATGGCATTTGATCAGTGTTACCCTTTCTAAGCCATAGATGGAAAGAGGGGACCTTTTGGAGTCTGTAAAAGCTGGACTCGAATGCCTATGCTCCGAAGCAGTGACCTGGGCGTGGGGAAACAAGGAATACCTCTCTCCTGCTCTCCCTTCCCCAACATTCTGTCTTGCTCCCTCTCTTCCTCAGGAGCCCCCACTTGGTGAGAGATTCCTGTTTGCTGTTTATGGCAGGTCACAACATAGATAACAGACGACATCTTTCTGCCGAATGTACCACCTGTGCAATCACTTCACAAGGTCACCAAAGCACAGGGTGGAGGTGGAACTCGTCTGTTGTCAAGGCTTCGAGACAGGGAGAACAAAGCTAAATGCTCCAGCAGACCTCGAAGGAGTGTGGCTAAGCAAGGAGGAAGAGGAGACAATGCCCGTAAGCCGGGCCTCACCCACACATCAGCCACAGTGCAGTCAGTCGTGTGTGATCAATCACCACCTCCCTGAGCTACTCAAGGTCCTCTTTTCTCTTCTCAGGATGGAAGAAAAATTTAATGCTGAAATATGACTTTGAGACCTTTGTTCATTCTGCACTCTTTTAATGAAATAGAACAAAAAAAATTGGGCTTGGCTGAGTTATGGAATTTATCTCCTAACTAGCAAAAAGCTTCATTCCTCACTCAGCCCACTTGCCAAACTGAGCCTGTATGGGAAGGAAAACTGCCTGTGCTGCACCTAAGACAGCAGGTCCTATGTGATCACTGTTCCGAGACACACATTTTCTCTTCATATTTATAGAAAAATGAGAACCTCTCCACGAAATTAATATACCTAATGGGCACATGCAGAAGGCTGTGCATGGTGAAGCCTGGGATCTGTGTTTCTGACCAATGGTGCTGATGAACTCCAACCAGACTCCACACTGGCAGAGGGAAGGCAAGGGAAGCAGAAGAGCAAAGCCATGGGCAGCCCCTAAGGCCCCAGGCCAGCAGCCAGCCACCTACCTTCTCTGCGTACTCAGACACGACCTGCTTGATCTCGGCGGAGCACAGGCCCACAATCTGGCCCACGGAGCTGGCGGTGAGGCGGCTCTGCAATCACATGAGGTGTGCTCTCAAGGCGTGCTTGTCTCTTGCAGAATGGGAAATCCTGAACACTATGTTTTCTCAGGGGAAGGTGATTTGGCTTTGCCTACTTCCTCATTGACAAGAAAGGGACAGAGCCTCAGGACAACAGGCAACTCCACCTCTCCATATCCTGAGTCCCTCTGCTGGCCAGACTAGCTTTGCTTTGGGCCCTGGGCACCCCTGGAAAACTACCTTCCCCTAAGCCCCATGTCCAGGCCTCCTGAGATCACAACACAGAACCTACAGGGCACTTAGTGGAGTCAAGGACTCAGAGACAGAACAACAAAAGGAATCTCTGGTCCCTAAAATATCTCACTGCTGTCACAGGCCTTTCCTGGCTTCAAAAGGAATGATCCTATTTAAGCATGTGGCTCAACCTTGTGGACAGTGAGCTGTGATATCAACTATAAATTCAGGATTCCATCTCCTACTGAGCTGGTGTCACAAAGACAGGAGTCAGGGGCACCTTTGGCCAGTGGAAACTGGTTATGGAGAGGCAGGGCTGACTCAGCTCTTTTCCAGAGGGACATCTTGATCTCACAAAGGTCCTTATAGTTTCCCTCCCAGATGTCCCGAGGGCAAGTGCTAAGCATTATAAAAACCTTCCTAAAAGGTGACCCTGAGAAGCAGGGCTCAGCACTGCTGGAGAAGGTGCCCCCCACCCAAGAGCTCCCTAGAACAGAGTAGGGTGGTGCCAGGACTCCACCTTCACATTTCCCTGTCCTCACTCACATCCACAGTCCTCACCTCACCTCATTGGCCATGGCGGTCATCTTGTTCATCAGTGACTGAATGCGCTGTGGAAAGAGGAACCCAAGAATGGCAGTGAGAGGTCTGACCAGGTAAGACTGAAGCCAGAGGCTGCCCAGTCCTCTGGTGAGATGCCAGGGCTGTTTTTTAGGTCTGGTTCAGTGACAAGACTTGTGACACATGACAAAAGGGAATTCTATGGCATGGAAGGCAGCTCCCAGTAGCTGACCATCTGGGAAAGCTGGGGAGGAGGACTGTTATCTCTGCTCACATGACCTGAACTAAAACCTCACAGGGCTGCCGTGGGCCACACACCTCCTCGGCTGCTTGCAGTTCATCTTCCTCGTGGGCATCTGTTTTCTCTGCAGCTGACAGCCCCGTAGGAAGCACTGTTTTCTTGTCCTCAGCCTAGAAAGGAAGATGACAAAACAGTTGAGCAGTGGAACTAGAGATTCTGCAGACAGGGGACAAGGCTGTAAAGAGGCATCAGCCTGAGAGAAGACACACAGATCTGGAGCTGACCCAGCCCTACAGAGAACGGGAAACCCAGAGGCTGGTGCTCACATCTAAGCTCAGAACAGGCAGGTTCCACATCGAGCTGGCAAGGCCTGTCTCCATGTGTCCACAGCGGACTGATGATGTGATGCTGGGCCATGCACGCTTTACCCTTACTGACAAACATCCTTTACTCGTTGGGATCTCTTCTTAATAACTCTCAAGGGTATAACATCGCTAGAGCGACCTGTCTTCTATGCAATGTGTATGTGGTGGGTACATGTGTGTTTGGGTGAGTGGGGTTGTATGTACATACTCTATGTGTGCACACGTGTGTGCAAGCCAGAGGTTGAAGTCAGGCACCTTCCTCAGTAATTTTACACTTTATTCTTGGAAACAAGGTCTCTTACTGAACCCAGAACTTAGCAACTAAGCTGCGACTAGCAAGCCAGTAATCCCCAGGGGTCCCCTGTCTCCACCTCTCCAGCACCAGGATTTCAGGTATGTGCCACCACACCTGGATTCCACACGGATACTGGGGATCCAAACTCAGGTCTCTGCTCACACGGCAAGCACTTTTCCCACTGACCCAGCTTCCTAGCCTTAGAGCAGTGATCTTCAAACTGCCGGTTGACACCAGTCATGGGACAGGGAAATAATTTAGCAGAAGTGGCTATGTCCACATAAATAACAACAGAATACATCTGAGTGCTCTGTAGTTGGTAAAAAGGCTCAGTACTATTTTGTGAATGTTTGTTTGTTCTGAATCATAAAAAATATTATTGGGGGGGGGCTGGAGAGATGGCTTAGCATTTAAGGTGCTTGCCTGCAAAGCCAAAGGTCCCCAAGACCCATGTAAACCAGATGCACAAGGTGGTGCATGCATCTGGAGTTCGTTTGCAGTGGCTGGAGGCTGGGACACCAACTGTTTCTCTGCATCTTTCTCTCTCTCAAATAAATAAAAATAAAGTATTTAAAAAGGTATTTTTAGCTGGGTGTGGTGGTGCATGCCTTTAATCCCAGCAATAGGGAGGCAGAGGTAGGAGGATCTCCATGAGTTCAAGGCCACCCTGAGACTACATAGTTAATTCCAGGTTAGCCTGGGCCAGAGTGGGACCCTACCTCAAAAAACCAAAAAAAAAAAAAAAAAAAAAAAAAAAAAAAAGGTATTTTTATTGCCCAAAGTGATCAAAAACCTGAAAGGTACTGGTCTAAAGGACAAAAATACAAATGGTGTCCTCTTTTGATCAGGCTGCACGCCCTAGGCTCAGCTCTCAGTGTAGCTGCATGCCCCACCAAGACAGCCTGAATTAACTGCTCTCTCTCTTACATGGTACCAAGACTTGAGCTCCTGGTCTGACTTCCCTCTGTCTCTCTACCATTTGTCAGCTGGGTCACCTAGGCTTTCCCAGGACCTCTGATATGTTGGGGGGAGTCTTCCAGGGCTGAAAGTGAGAGTTCGCTTGAAAAGTTCATGGGCTGTCCCACCTCTAAGATGCTTTACTTTAGTAAGTACCACTGTGGATGTAACACCCTGAGATCCTACCTGCTTGGACATGTACAGGAGATAAGACTCCCGTATACAATGTTATGTGCCATGTGACATAATAACAAAGAGACAAGCCTGAAGAGAATATGATTTCATGAGCATCTCATGATTTCTCCAGTTCTAACCAACTGCCTGTATTTCATAACAGTCATGCCCACAGGGTCCTTTTTAGACTCAAATTGCTTACCAAGCTAAGTGAATAGATCAAACTCATGGACTCACAACCCCAGACCAGATGGACACATGACATGACCCAAGTGCAGAATTTATTATTTGGCTGAATGAAAACACTAATATGTAAAAGGAAAATTAACTCAAAAACTAAAACAGAAGATATAATCAGCGCATGACGAATCTTCCGTGAGCTGATCTGACCACTGTTACGAATGGTGGCCGACACCCAGTATTTACTGTGTGTCGGGTTGCTCTGGGTCCTTGACACTGTAATGTCCAGTGTCCAGAGGCAGGCTCATGACTGCCACCATCTTACAGATGCTGGAACTAAGATACAATAAGCCAATCACTCAAACTCACAATCGAGGGGAGGAGCTAGGATTTGAGAGCAGCCAGTCATCTTGAGAACAGACTTTACTGGAACCTATCAGACAACAATCAGCCCAGGATACAGAGGAATGCGAGGGAGCAGAGGGGAGGGCAGGCAGAAGAGCACCAGGGGAACATGTGCAGTCAGGCAAACTTGGGGTTTGGTGGAGAATAAGGCAGCAGTGACTAACAGCCTTCAAGCTGATTTATAAAAGGCTGACCACCACCTTTCATGGGCATTTCATTATTCACAAGGTATACTGGTTTCCAGCACAGGTTTTGGTGTCACAGACAGACCTCAGTTCAGATTCTTAGTATGACATTTTAGGGCTGTGTGGGCATCAGCTTTCTGACTAGAAACAGGAGAATAAGTAACCTACTCATTGGATCAATTCAGGCAGGAAGTGAATACACACCTGCAGAGACTTGGGTGTGCATGCATGCAAGTTTGCACATGCAGGGTGCACATGTGGAGGTCAGAGGACAACCTAGAGTGCCAGTCCTCGACTTCCAGCTTGTTTTGAGGCAGTGCCTCTCTGGTTCACCACTGCGTTCATCAGTCTAGCTGACCCATGAGCTTCAGCATTCTCCTGTCTCAGCCTCCTATCTTGCCACATGTGTGCTAGGATTACAAATCCTGGCGCTATCCATTCAGCTTTACATGGGTCTGGGGTTGTGAGTGCTTGCTACTTGAGTAGCAAGTGTTTTATCATCGAGCCATCTCTCCAGCCCCCTGCAAAACCTTAAGAAAGGGCCTGGAACACAGCAAGGGTTGGTACTACAAGATGCATGTGTCTGTCTTGGGGCTAACAATTAGGGATCATTAAATACATACATTAACATAAATCCCTGAGGCTCCTTCATGAAGCTGAAAATCCCAGGTTTATCTGCTCTCTGGTAGGCAAGGCTGTGATGCACTGCAGGTGTCAACCTCCCAGCCAGCCTCCTGTTCCCATGTGGGCTGCTCTAGAACATTCCTTTACATCCCACTTGGCTGACCCTGGGCTGTAATTTCAATCACTCTTTCCCTCCAAACTCTGGGATGTTTTCCACTCCTGGCCTGCAAAGGCAGCAGGCTGTAAATGCCAGGATGGAGATGTGGGGTGCAGGGGTCAAAGGCAGCTGGCATATGCCTGGTCAGTGGCAGCCCTGCCATGCCAGCACTCCTGTGCTCTCAGAGAGCTGCTACCCACTTATCAGCATCAGGCAGAGGACGGAGCGGGGGGGGGGGCACTTCTACCTCACAAGTTTTCCTTCCCAAGATGCTATGCTTACCTTCTCCGATTTGCTCTGGCGACCAAATCCATATCTCCTGTAGGCAGTAAAAACAAAGAAGTTCCATTACTATTCAAAAATTATAGTAAGTCAAACACATTTTGGCTGTGTTCTTTTATTAATGCATGCAAGTGAGTGTGTTCACATGTGCATGTGGGGCCAGATATCATGCTTAGCAACACTGTCCATCTCCCTCCATAAACCCATCTTATTGGCCTAAAGTTCACCAATTAGGCTAGACTAGTTAGCCAGCGAGCCCCAGGGATCCTCCTGTCTGCTTCCTCTGTGCTGAATAACAAGCCCATGGCCAATGCCAGGCACTTCGATGTGGATGCTGATGCATCTCCCCAGCCCCTAGCTGGATTCTTATATGAAATATACCACAGTCTTTGGGCTTGGAGAAAACGTTTTAAGTGCCTTATGAAGAAACATATTCTGCCACATTGTAAATAAAGGGCCATCCATGCTGTGACAGTTAATCTCTGGTTGTCCATATGACAGGATTTTGAATCACCATGGAAACACACCTTGGCATGTCTGGGAGGGATTCTCTTGATTAGATTAATTGAAGTAGGAAGACCCACTTTAGCTGTGGGCAGCACCATTCTATGTGCTGGGGGGGGGTCCTGACTGAATAGAAAGAGAGACAGTGAGCAGGCGGAGCACCAGCTTTCAATGTTCTCTGCTTCCTGGCTATGGCTGCAATGTGACTACCTCTGCCTCATGCTCCTGCCACCATGCCTTCCTTCCCTGCCATGACGGAGAGTAACCTTCAGTAACCTTAAACTACAATAAACCTTCCCTTCCTTAACTTGCTTCTGGTCAGGTCCTTTGTCCCAGCAGCAAGAAAGTAATTGATATACATGCTATCTGCCATACAAATACTGTGAAAGGGAATGCTCTCGTGTGCTGATATTTCCTTAAGTGTGCTTGTCGTTCTGAATTAAACATGTGTTTTAGAGCCACATAATATAAGCCCAAAGCCTTCAGAATATCCGTGAAAACAAAAGCAAGTGTATTAGTTCAAGCTGAACATGCCTTCTCGTATGACTTTAACTTCAAGTCCTGCTCACTTTGTATTTTCAAACAAAACCCAAACAGAATGTTAATAATGTATATTTTTAAATTGAGAAGACACACAAGCACATTTCAGCTTAAATTAGTTTATTTTTTGCCTTTAATTAGTCTCTGATTTTTAAAAAGCTACCTTATACAAAACTCCAACTGAAAACAAAAAGCATAATACAAAATATCCAGGCCAGATGCACAAAGCTGCACGTGTGTTTGGAGTTTTCTGTGGTGGCAAAAGGCCCTGCTATACCCAACCCATCCCCCTTCTCACTGTGCTTGAAAATAAACACAACAACAAAAAGTAAAGCTCAGAATCTTTAGTTTGTAAGAAGTTAAGATTACATGCAACCATTTAAGGTGAAACAACTTAAGGACTCTGTTCTGGCCTACCCAGGCCATGCCTCACAAGCTGGCAGGGGTACCTGTCCCTGGAGAAAACAGAACTCCTCCACAGCCTGCTTGGCCCTGCAACCACTCACTGCTCAGCCTCACCCCAGCAACTCATCTTATGTGCTGTTGTTTTGTCTGTGCTCTGAACAAAGCTTTGTACACAGTGACCAGTTCTCTCATCTGCCTGTTCTGCTCTACAGCTGCTTTGTCTCTAAAGTTTCCAACACACACACACACACACACACACACACACACACACACACACACACACACGGCCCTGACCTGGTTGCCTCTCTGCATCCTTCGATAGCAACAATGCTATGTTTACAGTTTGTACTTCTTGTATGAATAGCATACACCCTGGATGAGAGAACATGCAGAAGGTAAGATGCCTAGCCTCGCAACAGGTTACTAAAGAGCTGGAGACCAAAACTAGTGCTGGGCAGTGGGTCCATCCTTCAGGCACTATCTACAAGACCAAAGTACAGCATATTTAACCTGAGGTAAACTTAGGGTCTCCATGCAAGTTCTGTAAAGGACCTTATGGCAGACTCCATGATCCGGCTTACTCAATATTATGAAGTTCTCAGAAAAAGAAAGGCAAAGCTATGTTAAAGATTCTACAAGGCTAAATGACTGATCTGAACTTCCTGACTGTGGAGAGTTGGAATGTTGCAGATCCAGAGCCAAATTATCATGGGCTCCCACTAGTCTCCTTAATAGCCACTCACTGCCCATCTCTGTGTCCAGGTAAAACCTTGTAGAATGCACTAACATAGCAGACAACTAGCTTCCACCATCCCAAAGGCTGAACATACTGATAGCATCTAAGACCCACAGCAAAGACTCCCCCAGTTTGCTATCACCTGCCTACCTAATGTTTCCACTTGAGCATTTGCAAAGTTCCTTGATTTATGCCTTTGTTTGTTTGTTTGTTTTGTCACTGTAAAAACTTCAGGAAGCCATTTCTACCTTACAACATGGTTTTGAGGCAACCTGAATCTGGGTTCCGGGCCATGGTCACATGTGAGTGCTGAGTTTTACATGGATACTACTGGTTGCATGAGTTTCCACCATCCCTGGGGCCTAGTATTCTGAGTCCTAGTAAGGTCAAACTGGTCAGATGCATTTCCTGGAGAGATAATTGTGGAATAGTGAAGTGAGAAAGGGAAGCCACAAAGGACCATGGAGAGGCTCTGTCACAACAGCTTCCACATCTGGCTATTGCCTGCAGCTGTAGCACCAGCTTCCTAACTCCTAGAAACCTTCACACAGAGAGGCAGTAGTCTCTGGCCAGCTCTGCTATGTGGCTTGGGAACCATCCCTGGCTGAGCCTAGTTCTCAATGCTCCCCATGATAGACGAGGCCTTCCTGTCATTACAACTCTCATCAGAAAACTCTGTTCCCAACCAGGGCAGCCTGACAACACAGGGTCCCCAGACCTTCCCATTCCCAGCCTCTGAATGGTCCTGACTCAAGAAATATTCAATTCACACTGGTCTAATAGTTGTGAGGATAGGCACCACAGTTGGTCTAACACTAAAACAACTCAACTTCTTTTGAAACAGACTAGTTTATTCTTGGAAAGGAGAGATTTGACCTCATACCATCACTCCAGAAAAAATAATAAAATAAAAATAACAACAAACAAAGCCTTTCCTTGGAAAGTCAGAATAATTAAGCCTGATTCCCTCTATTGCTCTGGTTCACCCCAGGACACTAAAAAAAGGAGCCACAAGACATTCACTCAGGGAAATGCTGCAGTCAGTTAGTTTCAGCCACCCAACAGGGTTGGCAAAGGCGGCAGAGTGGCACAAGCAAGCTCTCCCCACACAGAGGCAGGAAGCAGGAGACATACTCACATCAAGCTATCTGTTACCCTAGGGAATGCAGGATATAAAGGAAGGTTAATACCCAGTAGTAAGTGAAGAGATCCAAACTGAAGGAGATATAAAATAAAAACTGTTTCTTAAGGTCAAACTAATTTTAAGAAGTAACAAAATTTATTTCTAAAGTTTTCATTTTCCTACTCAGGATAATCTTTACAGAAAACCAAAATTATTATTGTAAGACACTGTATCAGATTGCTGAAAGTGCTTCTATTTCTTCTGTTTACCTAAAGATTTCAACAGAACAGAAGCCACAAAGGGGATCCTGGCCTCAGCCTCTGCACATGCTCTCCACCTGCCAACTCTCCCAGGAGGGAAGAGCCAGTGTATCCATATTTCTTTGCTGTTTTTTTCCTTTTTATTTAGTTTTCTCAGTTTCATACATGCACATAGTGTAATGAACATATATACCATCCCCAAATTCCCTCTTGTGACACCCATGTTTGTTTTTTCTTTTTATTTATTTAGTTTTTACAATTTCGTACATGTATATAGCACACTAAGTAAGCATATATGCCATGCCCAAATTCCCTCTCTTATTCCCCTCCTTCTCCTGCCAAACCCCTGCAACTGCTCACCACTTACCAGTGGCTATATCATGAACTAGAATGACTCCCTTGCTCCAGCTACCATGAACTGCCACAAGCTCCTCAGGAGTGGGGCATCATGAGCCCTCCTCGAACTATGACAGAATGCTGAGGGTTCAATCTTGTGCAGGTCTTGTAGAGGCACAGCCTGTACATGTACAGCTTATATTGCTGCTGTGAGTTCATGAATGCAACACACAACATAGCACTCCTCCCCATCCTCTCACATCTTCAGGGGGAACTGCAAAGGCTACCCAGAGAGGCCCCTGACCCCAGAAATCTCAGTGCTGAGAGTAGTAACCTCACTCAGGTAGAAGCCAACGCTGTCAATATGAATGAGGCAGTTTAAAAGAGCTTTCCTTTCAAGTAGTTGAATGAGACAGACACGGCTTGGGACCCAGTCAGTACCTGCCGTATTCCAAAAGCGTGGCGTGGACCCGAGACTCCTCATCCAGCAGCTCCTCTGCTCCCTGCTGCCGCTTGTACTTCCGGCGGGGCTTGTAAACATCCTGAGTGGACAAAGGCAAGTTGGGGGGTGGAAGGGTGCTCTTGCACTGCTCAGGGTGGGATGTCACTACCACAGCCCACAACCAAGCACTGCTGTGGGAGCAGGGGCACTGCAGCAGCTGTCACCAGGGACAACTAAAAACAGAGAGACAAGGCTTATGAAGAAAGCTGAGGCTGACTCTAGTTACGTGAGATGGCTTGCTAGCAATGCGCTTCATTTGTTTAGAAAAAGACTCACTAATACAAAAAAAAATTAAGAGGAAGGATTTTTTTTTTTTTTTTTTTTTTTTTTTTTTTGGTTTTTTGAAGAAGGGTCTTACTCTAGCCCAGCTGACCTGGAATTCACTATGTACTCTCAGGGTGGCCTTGAAGTCACAGCGATCCTCCTACCTCTGCCTCCCAAGTTCTGGGATTAAAGGTGTGAGCCACCACGTCCGGTTTAGGATGTTCTTTTGATACAGAGTCTCACATAGCCCAGGCTACCCTCCAACTTGCTAAGTAGCTGACAATGACCTTGTACTTATGACCTTACTGCCTCCACCTCCTCAGTGGTAGGATTCCAGGGGTCTGTACCACAACCGCTCTCCACAGTGCTAGGAAGGGAACCTTGGGCTTCATGCATGCTATGCAAGTTCTCTACCAGCTGTGCTACATCTCCAACCTTGCTCTTCATTTTCAAGTTATTAAGACTTGTGTTCACTGAAATAAGCTTAAGCACATAATTATTTGTGGGCTTTTACTGTCCTTTCACCATATGGGCAACAAATATTTCACTGTCTTAATTTGCTTTCTCCAAGCTATTAGAGAGGTAGGGAAACCATCTTGCCCTGACCCCTATTTGCTATTTATTCCATTCAAACCGTTCTCGGCTGCTGGCTAATTTTTCATTTTCCTTCTAATCTGTAAGCATATTGCATAACCAAGGATTAGACCTTTGTCTTTCTGCTATTGTTTGAGTTTTTGAGACAGAGTCTCACCCTGTAGCTCAGGATGGCCTTGATTCAAGGCAATCCTCCTGCCTCAGTCTCCTGAGTGCCGGGATCACAAGCATGAACCAGACCTCACCAAGATCTTTTTTTTTGGGCGGGGGTTCAAGGTAGGGTTTCACTCTAGCCCAGGCTGACCTGGAATTCACTATGTAGTCCAGGGTGGCCTCAAACTCACGGCAATCCTACCTCTGCCACCTGAGTGCTGAGATTAAAGGTGTACACCACCACATCCGGCTTGATCCTTTGTCTTTTATTGATGTAGCAAACATTTTTAGCCAAACATTTATCAATTTCAATTTTTATGTCATTTTGTTAATCCTTTCCTTCAGGTCCCAGATTTTGTATCTTACTGATGAAACCAGGGATTGTGAAAACAAGGAAATAGGCAAGAAATAAACAAAACCTCAAAACAAGTAACATCCTTTTATTTGGTCATTTATAGTCAGGCCTTAGGATACTTATACTTAGCCTTAGAAATACTTTTGGTGTAGTACTTTTCTGTCTATAGATTAAACTTAGAGTTTAAATAACTTGCCCACAGTTAACAAGGCAATAAATGATACCAATAAAATGACACCAGACCTGGGCCCCAAGAAGCACTCTGTCAAATGTTTTATATCTTACTCAGATCCTTCTTCCTCTAGGTGTTTTGTACCAGCAGATGATAAAGGACACAGGAACGACATTAGAAAGTTGAAGGGACCCTGTGTAAAGCCCAGCACTTCTCTGTTGTGAGAAGTTGTCAGCGTCTATCTACTCACAGGCTACTTACAAACACGCTCACCTGTCAGGGTGGTGCCTCTGAGCTCACCCCTGAAGTAGGTCAGCACAGCACCAAGGCAGTGTCCATAGCAAGTCCCTGAAAGCTGCCCCCCATTCATGGCAGTTAACATCTTAATCACACAGCAGGCACAAAGCAGCCACTACCAATCTAGCATCCTATACGCAAAGGCTCTAGGAGGCCACATCTCACCCAGCTGGACAGGAAGCTGCCTGCCTCCCCCCCCCCGACCTTAACTGCTCTCCTTCTCCCAGCTCAACCCAACTCTAACCGTTAGACACACCTTGGGCCAGGGGCCTGGAATAAACCTGACTGCTGCTACAAGGGTTCCATGTGAGTACCCAAGATCGAGGGCCATGTCCTGAAAGATTACACAACAGAAGCTCCAAGTGAATAAATAATTCTCTTTTCTCTATTTTCACATGGCCAAGCCAGTGAAGTCCTTGGGTACCTAGTGAATATGCTGGAAACAACAGAGGCAGCCCCAACCTTTTCCCACATCTGTTTTCCTTTATGAGACAGAGCTCTGCTCTGCGACTTAACCTTCCACTCTCAGACCAGCCCAGGCTTCACCTCAGGATCCCTCAGTCTGGACCAGATTGCATAACTAAGCTGGATGTGGTGGTACAAGCCTGCAACCCCAGCACTTGAAAGGCAGGCCAGGACTACACAGCAAGACTGTCTTGAGACAAAAACCAAACCTAACAAACCAGACCAAAACAAAACAAACAATAACAACAAAATCCAGTTAGAAGCAGGTATGTCACGTGAGCTATAGACAGCCATTGTGCCTTGGTCCCTATTCCTTTTCCCCATAATAACCATGCCCTCTCAGCTCAACAGATGGCTGGTATACCAAACTCAAAATTTCCCACATCTAATTGCCCTAAACATAGCCCAAACTGTTTTTTTTTAAGTCATTTTGAAAGTGCCTACTTGGTTTATCCCTCAAAAACCAAGTTATTAGCATTTGCCCAGGACAGGCTTAGGACTCGCAACACCTCTGCCAGGGTTCTTCCCCTTTAGAGATCTCTGAACCTCCTCCCTGATCCCCAGACCATCTGCTTGGCCCTCCCCCTACTGGACAGAGGTTCCTAAGGCTAAAGACCCTGGTAGTCTCATGAGGCATCCCACACGCTGAACAGACCCGAAGCATGAAGCTGGTACAAGCTGCCACCACCTGTGGTCAGACTGTACTCCTTGCAGTAAAGTGCTCAATATTACTGAATGATCCTTGGTCCATTACCAACTACTTCTGATCTGGATGAGGCGTTATTTTAACTTCTGGGGTCTTGCGTCTGTAAATTGGCATAAGAAAAACTGCAAGGACCAATTAATCAATACATTTAACAGTGTCTGACAGGAAGCTACATCTATCTATGTATCCACCCACCTACCTACCTATCATCTATTTACCTGCCTAACGTACATATGACATATATCATTATTAATAGCATGTACTACATTGTTTCACTTTAGTCACCACACCTACATTTTACATGTGAGGTGAAGAGGCCTTTCTTAGAGCATTTTTTTTCGAGGTAGGGTCTCTCTGTAGCCCAGGCTGACCTAGAATTCACTATGTATTCTCAAGGTGGCCTCGAACTCACAGGGATCCTCCTACCTCTGCCTCCCAAGTGCTGGGATTAAAGGCGTGTGCCACCAAGCCCTGCTTCAAATGACATTTTAAATGATCTCCTAAGTGGTTCAATTAACACAATAAAGCAATTCCTTCCAAAATGACAGAAGCTCTAAAAAGCCTTCTTTTTTTATTTATTCTCATACAAACTTCTAAACATTGCCAACATATTTATGTATGTATATGTACACATATAATACCTAACACACACACACACACACACACGTATATGTGTGTGCATATATGTTTTAAAATTATTTATTTGCATTTGTATGCATGGGCTTGTCATGTGCCAGGATTTCTTGCTGCTGTAAACGATGTCTGTTCAGTTTTACATGGATGGCTAAGGAACTGAACCTGTGCTAACCCACTTTGCAAGTGATCATCTTTACTGACATCTCCCTAGCCCATGTGTACGTGTGTGTGTTGTGTATATTTGCTTTGGGTAAAATCTTGTGTGCACCCTACTTTGAAGGTTAAAAGTGAGACAAGAAGCTGGAGAGATGGCTCAGTGGATAAGGCACTTGCCATGCAAGTGAGAGAGCATTAGCTCAGGCGCCCGGAAGCAACAAAAGACTGGGCACTTCTGGGTGAATGGGTCTGTCAATCCAAGTACACATACCTACTGTGAGAAAGGAGGAGGAGACAGGACCACTTCCTGGAAGCCTGGCATACGGAGTGCTGAATCAAAGACCCTGCCTCAAATGAAGTAGAAAGTTATCCCCTGCCCACCATATGTGTACCTGCATTCACACAAATGAACACACACACTACAGTCCACACATTACTACTCAGAACAGATACTTGCACATGGAGGGTGGGCCACTCAGAAAAGAAGTATGCCATGTATGATGGTCGTGTGTGAAAGTAGGTGGTGAGAAAGACCAAACCCATTCATTTCTTTTCTTTTTGGTTTTTTGAGGTTGGGTCTCATTCTAGCTCAGGCTGACCTAGAATTCACTCTGTATTCTCAGGGTGGCCTCAAGTTCTCGGCAACCCTCCTACCTCTGCCTCCTGAGTGCTGGGACTAAAGACGTGTGCCACCATGCCCAGCCCCCTTCATTTCTTTTTCTTTTTTTAGTTTTTCGAGGTCAGGTCTCACTGTAGCTCAGGCTGACCTGGAATTCACTATGTAGTTTCAGGGTGGCCTCGAACTCAAGACAATCCTCCTACCTCTGAGTGCTGTGATTAAAGGCATGCACCACCACACCCGGCACCTTCATTTCTTAAGTCCTTAGAAAAACCACCTCCCAGTGAGCAGGCCTTCGATACCTATGCCGCAGTAGCTAGCTAGGAGAGTTGTGGAGAAGAAAGTAACTTCAGAGAAAAAAGCAGAGCACTAGAAAAACCTTCAGGAAAAAGAAAGCTAAGGAGCTCAGACATTCAGGTTCACAAGGTGAGATGAATCAAAGAGTAAAAGCCCCAGGCATGATCTTTGACCCTATGTTATGAGGAGTATCCTAGTGAACAATTAGAGATGAAAGAAAGAAAATTAACCATGAGGATGTCCTAGTAATGGGTAGGGGTGAGAGGGCTCATTAAAGTCATCCTACACACGATGAGTCCCCTGTAGCCACCCAAATGCTGTGGAGGGGTACTTGCTGGCCCCGGGTCATCTCCTGCATGTACTATTGAGTAAAATGAACAGGCAGCAAGGCAGGCAGGGAGGGTACCCATCCTTAATGCCTTTCCCCATTTCCAGCTCCCTTCAGTGCTAAACAGAGCTCTGTATTTCCAACTTGGGAGACCTGTAGTTATACCTGGCTGATGGTATCATTTCCTGAGATCTCATTATCATTACTACATCATTTTATTATTATTATTTATCGTATTTTACTATTTTATTTTTATTTTGAGCTTAAAAATGCCATTTATAGCCAGATGTGGTGGCGCACGCCTTTAATCCCAGCACTTGGGGGACAGAGGTAGGAGGATTGCCATGAGTTCAAGGCCACCCTGAGACTACATAGTAAATTCCAGGTCAGCCTGGACCAGAGTGAGAGACTCTACCTCGAAAAAAAAAAAAAAAAAAAAAAAAAAGTCATTTATTTCTAATCAATACCACTTGATACTTGACTCACAGATTTTATTTACATTTGTCTACAGTATCATTTCCTTATGAAATGAACTAGTACAACTCAATTAAACCAAATCAAATCATAAGTATCTGAATTGTAAACTGTAAACTCTTGATAGCTAAATTTACAACCTTGAGTTTGCTCAGGACAGCCAGTTTCTAATAGAGCACGAGAGTAAGCCAACTTAACATGCAACATCTAGAAGTTCATCTGGCAACTCAAAAAGCAGACTGTCAACAAGCTTAAGGCACAGCTGCTACAAGAGAGCAAGAGTTCTTATACAACCCTACAGTGAATGCAGCAAGGACAATTAAGACATGGAAAACACAAGAAAGCTTGTAAAAGCACCACCAAAATATTTCTACATAGATATCTTGCTTTCATCTTTAGATCAGTTGAAGAGAAAAACACTTTAAAAATAAAAAAAAAAAGTTTGGTCTCTCTATTAACCACCTTAAAATGCTCTAATTCTTATTTAAATTATAGTGAGAAATATTGAGGGACAAAAAAATTAATTACAAAACATGAAAAAGAAATCAACACCCCTTCACAGACAGCCAGAGTACAATTGTTGATTTCCCTTAATATATGTACCTTGTATTGTCACTGAAGAGGAGTTTGTTAAGGGAAACTTTTTTTTTTTTTTTTTTGGAGAGAGACACAGAGAGAGAGAGGGAGAGAGGAGAGGGAGAGGAAGACAGAGATGGGCATGCCAGCAGCCTCTCAGCTGCTGAAAACGAAATCCAGATGTGTGTGCCCCCTTGTGGTCAAGTGCAGCATTGCGCCCTTGCATCACTTTTGCATCTGGCTAAATGTGGCACCTGGAGATTGGAACTGCTGGAGATTAGAACCAGCGTTCTTAGGCTTAGGAGCAGGCACCTTAACCACTAAACCATCTCTCCAGCCCAAGGGAAACTTAAACCAAAAGGGTTTAAAGCAAAATGATCAAGTGACCACTTTTTGTTATTTCAGACACAGAACTCTGAAATCATTTTAAGCCTTCAGTTTTTTCAAGTAAACAGGAAAGTAATTTTTAATTATGCAGAAATAAGCATGCTTTAGCTATTCAAAAGAGAGTTATCTGCAGTTTGTTTTGTATAAAATGTCTCAAGGCATATACTCACCAAAATTTACATGACTGCTGCGAGCTTTTCAATTCATCAATCAAATAAACATTCTGAAAACAGTTTTTTTTTTTTTTTTTTTTTTTTAAATTACATCAGGCAACCAAGTCAGTAAAACTGGACTTTTTCTGGCTCCAAATTCTGGATGAGAAAAGGGAAAGGAGCACACCTCTCTCCTCCAGTTCTCCAGATTTCTTTGCTTCAAATGTGGTGGTGCACAACTGGCATTAAGTGGGTAACAGAAACAAAGATTCTAAAGCACCCTCAGCACAGAGAATTGAAAGGACGTGTCCAGTTGGTGGCTTTGTAATTAAACTTCTGTTAAGAATCACTGAGACACAGCCAATGACCAGGTCAACTACTCCCAAAGGAATACAAGTTGCCAGTGTATCAGCCTTGCCCACATGCCCAGTGTCCAGGCAAGCCTAGATAATCCTGCTCTAGCCAATGGACAGGATCTACTCAGAAACAAGAACAAGAATTGAAATGAGGAAAGAAAGGTACTGTAAGCTGAGATGGTTTTAAATAAAGCCATTGGCTGTAAATAAACAGAACATCTATTTGGGGACATTAAGGCTTAACATACATTTACTTTTAGTCCCACAAATAAACACAGATGTACTGTTCTGAAGCACAATAAAGGCATGCACCTCTATCAGCCGATTTAGCGCTTCTGATCAAATAAGATATCAACTTCTTTAAAAGTATGCTTCATGCACTGCATTGTTTTTCTTTTTTTGCTTTGTTTTATATTTTTGGTTTTTCGAGGTAGGGTCTCACTCTGGCTCAGGCTGACCTGGAATTCACTATGTAGTCTCAGGGTGGCCTCGAAGTCTCAGCGATTCTCCTACCTCTGCCTCTCAAGTGCTGGGATTAAAGGTGTGAGCCACCACGCCCGGCTTGCACTGCTGTTTTAGATGTGATTTTAATACATTATTTCTTTTTGGAACTTGAATGGGAGGCAGAATGGGTTGATTATTTATTTATTTATTTATTTATTTATTTATTTTATCATTTTATTTTATTTTGTTTTTTTGAGGTAGGGTTTCACTCTAGCCCAGGCTGACAAGGAATTCACTATGTGTAGTTTCAGGATGGAATTGAACTCACGTCCATTCTCCTACCTGTGCATCCCAGTGCTGGGATTAAAGGCTTATGTCATCACACCCAGCTTACATCATTATTTCTAAAGAAACCTTTATAAAATAAAAAACAGGGGCTGAAGAGATGGCTGAACGGTTAAGGCGTTTGCCTGCAAAGCCAAAGGATCCTGGTTTGATTCTCCAAGACCCACGTAAGCCAGATGCACAAGGGGGTTTGCAGTGGCTAGAGGTCCTGGCGCACCCATTCTCTCTCTCTCTCTCTCCCTCTTTCTCTCAAATAAATAAATATATTTTAAAAATGCATAAAAAATTGTATGGGCTACATAACCAGGGACTAATAGAAAAGGCTGGAACAGTTTTCTAAGGAGAGCTAAGGGCAAGAACAAGGTAACTTATTACATATATAAATGCTTAGTACTGACTTTTGAAACAGAGGTTAGTTTAAGCCAGAATAAGTAAAAGCCTGCTAGTAGAGGCACATTGGTTTCCTGTTGACAGACGATCAAAGAAGATTGCAAATGACTGGGGATGTGACAGAGTGGGTTGAGTGCTTGCTAGCATGCATGAAGCACTGGGTTCAATCTAATCAAATCTAGTTCCATATCAGTCTAATCCACATGAGACCCTGCTGCAAAAAGAAAAAAGACACAAACAAGAAGGTAACAGGCCCCACATGGCTTCCACTTTCCAGTCTGAATAGAAGTCACAGGAAACACCCCCTGAGAGAACGAAGGGTGTGAGAGAGTTCAACCAACTCTGGACCCCAGCTGTGTAATGCTTCACACAGTCTAAAGGAGGGTAGCATGGTGTAGCAGGAAGTTCGAGAAAGCAGAGAAGGGGGGGCAAGGGGGGGCGGGCTAGAAGCACAGCACTGGGGGAGGGGTGAGAGCTTAACGAGGACCTGTCCACCTCTTCCTAGCTCTGCAGCTGTGCAGGGAATTCAGCAGCCTTTCTGAGCTTCAGTTCTTGCTACATAAAGCAAAAATGAAGTGGGGAGGAAAGACAGAGAAAATAATGGGGACATGAAATGGGAAAGGAGCCCCTCACAGGGAGTCTGATGCGAGCACCAGCTGAGTAGGAGAACTCCAGCACAATTAACATTTGCTGTAAAGGTTGCTGGCATAGAAATAATATTCTTTTCATACGTGGATATGTACTCTTAAAATAGCAACAAACCAGGCTAGGGTAGGGCCTCATTTCTTTCCCCATTTTCTTGGAATCTCAAACACGACTGTTAATTTTATTTATAGTAACTATCTCTTACCTTCCCTCTTGAGATCTTATCAATTGTAATCCTGTCTTGTGCCCCCAGAAGCCACCTGGTGATCTCATTTAGAATCCTTAGCAATCCTTTGAAGATAGTAATTTCCAACCTGCCATAGTCCTGTATGTGACTATTAGTGTGACTCAGAGCAACCCACACCCATGCTACTGGGTATGTTTCTTTCTGGGCACCTCTTTTTTTCTCGTAACCCTCTTGTTCAAAACTATTAAAATATTTTTATTAAACACTAACTCTGCTTCAGACCAATCCTGAAACTCTTTTTGCATTGAAGCCATGAATCCCAGTAGGTAAACATACAGCACAACAAACATGCTTTTTGAAAGGCTGGGTCTGGAAGCAAGGCTCCGGTGTGGCTGACTGCATTTCATTCCTTCATTTCTATTCACAATTTAAATTTAGGATTCTAGACGGGGGACGTTATATGGAGGGCACCTCTTATCCCCTGTTCCTCCCTTTCTTTGCTTTCCCACTACTGTGAGGCAAGCAGCAAGATGCACCATACACTCCTTTGTCACAAGGTCGACTTGTCAGAGACGTAAATCCATGGGGCCAATGGATCATAGACTAAAGCCTCTGCACTGTGAGCCAAAACAAACCTCTCAGATATTTCCCCATAGGAATGGGAAACTGGGTGTGTGTGTGTGTGTGTGTGTGTGTGTAAGCGTTTTAAAAGTGGCTATTTTGCTGTGTTCTGAGGTCAAGGTTGACTTTCTTCCCTCACATCTTTTAGCCTTTAAAGAAACTTGTAGGAAGCGAGGAGATGACTCAGCAGGTAAGAGATAGATAGGCACAAAGAGCTAAGTCTGATCCCCAGCACCTACGTAACAATCTGGCTATTGCTACACGTGGCTGTAACACCAGTGCTGATGGTGTGGAGATGGAAGATCACTGGGGCCGGCTCCCTGGCCAGCCAGTCTAACCAAAAAATAGTAAGTCCATGGTTTAGCAAAAGACTCTGACTCAGGGAAATAAGACAAAAGAGTGATAGAGGACACCTGATGTTTTCCTTTGGCCTCTCTACATGTAAGAATGGGTTGTACATATTTGCACACAGCATATATACTGCACACACACACCTTTTAGTTTGCTCAAACTGAACCACTATTGCAAAACCAGGAAAGAAAACTACTTTGATATCATATCCTTTCTTCTTCTTTAATGTTGCCACCAAATCTGAAGACAGTACCTATCTTTGAGTGCTGTTACCCTAAGGACTTTCTACCGCTTCCAATTTCAAAATGGAATTGATCAAATGATACAAGTTACAACTATCAAGTGACACAGACTTAGCTTAATGCAATTACTTCATATCTTTTATCATCAAATGATTATTGTTCTTTTCAGAGTAATTGCTTTCTTAAAATAAGCCAGTTCAGCCAGACATTGTGGCATACACTTCTAACCCCAGCACACAGAAGGCCCAGGTAGGAGGACCGCCATGAGTTTGAGGCCACCCAGAGACTACAGAGTGAATTCCAGCTATTGTGAGACCATACTTCAAAAAACAAAAACAAAAACCAACCACTTCAGAGTTACTTTTCTGGAAAGACTCCATAGCCAACTCAAAGCCACACAGGCCAGACAACCTCAATCTGTAAATTACACAATGCGACTAAAATGCATTAAAAATACACCTGATATTTGTGGGAGGGGAGTTTATAGATTGAAAATCTCTAAAGCTACATATTTAAGCATGGTTGCATCCTACAGACAAGGTTGAGTAGAGCACTACACATGCCATGGCATAATGACATCTGCAAGATGCAAAGTAACTCTATTATTTCTGGAAGACAGAGATCACATAGCAGGTATTGAAGCTTCCTTTTCATCGGCTCAAGTCTGAAGGCTTGCAGGGTCCTCTGGCGCAGACAGCTTTGAAAAAGAACAAGTCTCCCTACTCCCACTCTGTGCTGGGGAAGTGGACTCTGGGTAACAAGATGCACACATGGTCATTTCCCATACAAAGCTCAAAAGCTACTCTGCTTTTCTAAAGCCATCAAGGGGATAGAGTGGAGCAGTAAGTTCAACATCTGCTTTGTAAGCTGTTCAAAGTTCCTTCTACCACTGAGGTGACATTCTGATCTTAGTCACATAACACTGGAACTGAGAACTCTGGCACGGATCGTGGCAGATCCTGGAAGGCATCTATGCTTGCCACTATACCACCAACACCCCTGGGTGCTGAGTGTGTGAGGGAAGTTGGGCTTCCTACACACACACAAGGCCAGCGCCTGGGCAGCCCCAGCAGATGCTGTGTGATTTAGACGTACTGACGGCTACCCAGTGCTGGCACGGAGAACACGGGCAAGGGAACTTACCGAGAGGTCGACAACTGTCTTGATGGCCTTGTCTTTTCTCTTCATGAATTCATCATCCTACAAGACAAAGACAAGAAGAACTCAGCTGGACTCACAAATCTGACATGTACAATGACTTGTCAGATGAGTATGACTAAAGTATCTCATATTCATGTATAAAAATTGTTAAATAAAATAAATGATAAAAATACAAAACAACGTCAATTTTATAACAGACTGGAATATATTCTCCACTGGGAAAGACTAAGATTTCTGCAGTATGACAGCCCTATGGTCAATGAGAGAGAGAGAGGCCACAGAGTGGACTGTGACGATAACACTCATGGTCCAGTCCGTAAGAGCACTGCAATTTCCTAACCTCTAACCCTCTGCTCCTCCAACTGCAGAACAGAGATGGCCCACCTCTACAAGGGCGATGTCATGGGAATAAAGAGCAGAAAGAGGTGACGAGTGGGACTGGACTGTAGTCTATGACAGTGTTTGTTTTATTCCTCCTGTCATTATTATTAACAGTGACTACAGGAATTCCTATGTAAGCGGTCTTTTGAAAACTTTTTATACAAAGTAAGATCTTGTGGAGCTGGGGAGATAGCTCAGTCAGTAAAATGCTGGCTACACAATTATGAGGACCTGAGTTTGGATGCCTAGTACCCATGTAAAAGTTTGGTACGATGGGACAGGCCTATAATTCTAGCGCTTGGGAGGCAGGAACAGCTAAACTGGCTAGGTTCACTGAGAGACCATGTCTCAATAAACCAGGTGGGATACAACAGAAGGAGACACTGGATATCAACTTCTGGTCTTCCCACACACATCAACACATATGCACCTGCACACACACACACACATGCCCTCACACACACATGCCAAAAATATAGATTTTTAAAATTAATTTAGTTTTATGTCAAGAACCAAAATTCAGAAGAAAATGATAAAACTTTAAAAGGCTTCCCACTCAGTAGCCATTCAAAGAGCAGTTTTGATCAACAGGAAGGTCCTGTTTCAGTGTGGGCTCGACCAAGGATGGGCAGAGATGCTAAGTGGGAGTGGGGCAGAGGGAAGCCTGTGTTTCCTCCACTCTACCCGGGAGTCTCTAAGTATATACACTCATGTTCTCAGTAAATAGGAGAAAAGCACAGTACTTACCTCTGGGAGACTGTAGTTTTTCTGGAACTGGGATATAGAATAGGAGCGGATATAGTCACCCATCTCTTCCTTTGTTTCTATAGCTCGTTTCACCAGCCACTGGAAAAGGAAGTGAAGAAATGTGAGGTGACAAGAATCTGACTGCGGTGAAGGCACCCTCAGAAATAGCACATCCTTTTCTTTCTTTTTTTTTGAAGTGATTAGTTTTCTTTAAAAAAGTATTATTTATTTATTTATGGGGGAGAGTGAGGGAGAGAAAGAGGCAGATAGCGAACTGGTGTGCCAGGACCCCTAGCTACTGTAAATGAACTCCAGACACATGTGCTACCTTGTGCATCTGGCTGTCCTTTGGCTCTGTAGGCAAGTGCCATAACCACTAAGCCATCTCTCCAGCCCAGAAAACAGCACCTCTTGTGAGTTCAAATCAGCATGCTGAACTGACCAGGTGATGAGA
Organism: Orientallactaga sibirica; assembly: GCA_036365145.1. Classification (NCBI taxonomy): domain Eukaryota; kingdom Metazoa; phylum Chordata; class Mammalia; order Rodentia; family Dipodidae; genus Orientallactaga; species Orientallactaga sibirica. The sequence continues at coordinate 12,109,579 of JAEOAD010000028.1, forward strand.
AATCGTTAGCACAGGGCAAGCAGGGATGCTGAGATCTGGGGGACCAGTGCTATGCTTCTGTTCGGGAACTTTTGAGCCTTATCTCACTGACAGCATCAGTCCTCTGTGCCTCTCCATCAGGGGAAGAAGTCAGTTCCTCCATGTCCCATGTGTGTGTGCGTGTATTCATGTGAGTGAGGGCACACATGTGCCAGTGTGTGCAGGAGAGAGGACAATTTCAGATGTCGGCCTCACCTTCCACTGTATTTGGAGGAAGGGTCTCTCACTGTTCACTGCTATGCTCACCAGGCTAACTGGCCAGAGGGCTTCTGAGAGATTCTCCTGTCTCCAACTCCCTTTTTGCCCTAGGCATGCTTGGATTACAGATGCCTGCTAACGTGTCCAGCTGTTTCTGTGGGTTCTGGGGATATGAACTCAGGTCCTCTCACTTGTGTGGCAAGTACTTTACCCACTGAACCATCTCCCAGCCCTCATTCTTCCCTTTTCTTTTAGAATGTTTTTCTTTATTTGCAAGTAGAGAAAGACAGAACAAGAGACAGACAGATTAGGTGCACCATGGCCTCTATTTGCTGCAACTAAACTCCAGATGTATGCACCACTTTGTACATCTGGCTTTATGTGGGTACTGGGGAACTGAATTGGGACATTTTGGGTTGCTTTGAAAGCAAACGCCTTAAAACCATCTCTCCAGCACCCGCCCCCCCCAACATTCTTTATGTCAGGGCCACTATAGGAACAACTGAACTCACTTGCAGCTCAATGCAATTACTGCTATTTCCCCAACTAGTGGTCCCAGTAGCCAATCTAAATGGAAACTTCTTTTCTGTTTACTTGTACCAAGGAAAGAGCACCAGGAAGTCACTAGCGCAACCCGTCGTGAACAGATGCAGACAAACCCCATGTCACAGTCAGCTCCACACTGCTGGGATGGAAATCCCAACCAGACACAGTTTATGGGTGGAATGGATCTATTTTAGCTTCTAACTCCAGGGGAAGTTCCACAGTGGCACACGACGCTGCCCCCTTTCACAGATCTATGTAAAGAGAAAAACCACTACCAGCACCACAAACAAGCAAGAGCACAAACATGCAGCAACAGGACCCCCAGAGCTCACTCTGCCTATCTTGGGCTATAACTCCTATCCACTCCCTCTAACCCCTTAGGGCTGGACCCCAGGATCCACCCACAGTGACACCTCTTCAAACCAGGTGGCTGGCAATCCAAGTAACAAGTTTTAATAAAAGTCCTGAATCTACTGGGGGGACATAAATTCAAACTACCATACTCATAATACTCAGAATGAAGATGGGTATGTATTGAATAACGAGCCCAAAGCATTGGGACAGCCTGTTACAACATCCTCTGAATTCTCATGGCATTATAAGGTAGATGGTATTGGCTGGGTATTATGGTTTGAATGTACTGTGATGATACAGGTTGATGTATGTGAACATTTGGTACCCAGTTGGGGAGCTATTTGGGAAGGTTGTGGCATCTTTAGGAGGTAAGAGCCATGCTGGAGGAAGTGGGTCATTGGGGGTGGACCTTGATGTTTCATAGCCTGACCCCACTTCCTGTTTGCTTTCTATTTCTTAATTAAAATGTGATGTTGGCTTCCTGTTCCTGACACTGGGACTTCCCTGCCACAGTGGAATGTATCTTCTCAAAACTAAGCCCAAAATAAGTCTCTTCCTTCCTTGAATTGCTTCTGGTCAGTTATTTGTTCACAGCAACGAGAAAGTAACTGATGCACTGAATTTTATAAGACCTCTCACACAGCACCGTTCTGGTATGTTCTAGAGACAATACCATGAACACAACACCCATGGTGCCTGTCCATATGGAACGTCCAGTCTGATAAGAGACAGGTTATCATACAATCAATATATGATAGCTGTATAATGCAGGAAGATTCCTGTAAAGGAATGTAGCTACATGCAGCAAAGGATCCTGTTGTAGACTCTGGAGAAGGAAAACTTTCTGGATGAGGCTTGGTAGAACTGCGAGCTGGGGAGATGGCTTAGTGAGTAAGGAACTTGCTGTACACATGGGGATCCAAGATCAGACACCCAGTACTCACAGAAAAACTAGATGTGGTGGCATGTGTCTGTGATCCCAGTGCTGAGCAGGCAGAGACAGGAGGGTCCCTGAGGCTTTCTAGCAAGGTATCTACATGAATCGGTGAGTTCTAGGTTCACTTAGAGACCCTATCTCAAAAAATAAGATAATTCTACTTCAGACGTGAGTTCACAGCAGCTTCTGGATTTCTGCTTTGGCGTTTTGAGTATATTCAGACCCACCAAGGCTCAGGAAAGTGTGCAGAAGAGTGGGAAGGAAAGAATGTAAGAGCCACGGGGTGGGAGGGACTACCCAGAGACATAGTCCTCCTTACAATGACAAACTGCTCTCACAATTCATATCCCGTAAGTCCATGATGAATACCAGCAATCCCAGCAAGGACAGCCCTCAGGGGAGTAGGGCAGGGAGGAGGGAAATGATGTACTAACATAAGATGTGTCCAAACAGTTTTTTACTTTATTTTTAAAAAAGGTAAAGAATAACTGAAGAAGACACCTGACTGAACAAAAGAGATGGATTAGCAGATAAAGGTGTTTGCTTGCAATGCCTGCAGACCCGGGTGTGGTTACTTACTTACTACCCATGTAAAGCCAGTTGCACAAAGTGGTACATGCATCTAAAGTTTGTTTGTGGTGCCAAGAAGCTTCGGCACACCCATTCTCTCTCTTTCTCTCAAATCAATATATATGTTTTTTTTAAAGTAGATACCTGACATTAACTCTGACAACACACACATACACACACATATAGCCGAAAAAACAGAGATTTGATAGAACTGAGATCTGAAGGATTAACAAGAACACAAAAGGAGAGAAAATAGCCAAAGAAACCAGCACATAACACATACAAAGGTGCTATAGCTAAGAAGCAGCTTAACAAGTATGGGGAATTGTGAAAGAAAAGGAATAAAATGAAGTTGAACAGTTCTTTGGAAGAGGCCAGAACAATCTGCCTATGGAGTTCTTGTCTCTTTACCATGAAAGCTTGCAAAGGCACTGGTGGGACCATTCACAGATCATAGCAGATCCATGGGGAAGTACCAGCAGCCTTTTCAGAATGACTCAATATCAGCTCTGCATCAAACCCATCCCATACCCACCAGATCTAAGCTCCAGGCCAGCTGCCCAGAGCCAGATCTGCACCTCCAATTCTTCACTTGGGGCAGAAACCCTCACCTGCACAACTGGAAATATGTGAATAAAATCCATTCCCTGGATCTGGTGGGGCTCCAGCTGGTGTGGACACTTCATCCGTGGCAGGACGGAGACAATCTTTTCTGACAGAGCACTGCCCAGAGAAAGACAACAAGCACAGGGTGAGGACACACAGAGTAGCCTTAATGATCTCTCTACAGTCTGGGTCACTCACCACCAAGCCAGTGCCAGATCATGACCAAGTTTCTCCCAACAAATGTGACAGAAGTACAATTGAGCTATGTGCACGTGAGGGTCCAACATTTCCATCTTTTATTCTCCCCACCTTCCCTGCACCCCAAGGTAGGATCTCATTCTTGCCTAGGATGACCTGGAACTCACTCTGTAGTCCCAAGCTGGCCTTGAACACACAGTGATCCTACCTCTGCCTCCCAAGTGCTAGGATTAAAGGTGTGCACCACCATGCCAGTCCCTCTCCCCACCTTTTTTTTATGCTAAAATACTTGTTTCTTTTCAAAATGATGGTGATGTCAGTTTATTTTCACACGGTAGCAGTTATTCGGGTCTCATGTTCTTTCCCATTTTGTTTTATTGACCCACTTTTTTTTCGAGGTAGGGTCTCACTCTAGCCCAGGCTGACCTGGAATTCACGATGTAGTCTCAGGGTACCTCAAACTCATAGTGATCCACCTACCTCTGCTTCCTGAGTGCTGGGATTAAAGGCATGCACCACCACACCCAGCCGACACACTTTTTATACCTTAATTTTTTTTCTAAATATCATTCAGGCAACTATCACCAGACACTGTACCAGGTACCCAGAACATTAAGGAAAAAACTCTTTGTAGGAACAAGGAACAAACGGACTAGGCGCAAAGCTGAGCAGGGAGTGGTTTCCTAGCATACACCAAGAAAGTGCTTTGTATCTGTAATGTAGCTTCCCAGGGTGGAAAGAAGGCTAAAACACAGCCCGCTCATCAAATCACATTCACAAAGGCTAGGGGCATCCACTTCCCAGAAGGCAGCTGTAAGGGAGAAAATGCTTTTGCTTCCTCCTCTTCACCTCTTTTCCATGACAGGAAGGGTAAAGAAGGATTGATTTAAAAGGCAAGGGAGAAGCCGGGTATGGTGGTGCATGCCTTTAATGCCAGCACTTGGAAGGCAGAGGTAGGAGGACCTCTGTGAGTTCAAGGCCATCTTGAGACTACGAGTGAATTCCAGGTCACAAACCAACCAAAAAAAAGGGAGGGGCTGGGGAGATGGCTCAGCGGTAAGAGCACTTGTTATGCAAACACCAGGGCTGAGTTTGATTCCCTGCACCATACAGCACTAGAGTTCCCAGGTCAGTCAGTTTGACTGAAAGAATGAGATAAGGACAGACTCTGTCTCAGGGAAATGAGGCAGAAGACTAATGGGGGAAGACATCCAACATCTTCTTTTGGCCTCTGTACACGCACACAGCCATACACATCTACCTATCTACCTACCTACTGACCTACACACACACACACACACACAGTCACAAAAGGCCAGGGGGAGTGTGTCATATGGCCCACAGCCACTCCTGTGGGCTGTTTTCTAAGCTGCCTGCCTCTACAGCACTTGAACTTTTCTGTCAAGAGATGCCCAGTGGGGAGCTCTGTGGCTGAATGGGTCTGCTTGGGGCTTGGATGGGGCAGTTTAATAGCAAAGTATTATCAGACATGCTGGGCATAGGAACTAAGCCTTCACTTTGATAACCTTTTATTTTTTATTTTGATCTTCATCTCATACCCTTGCTGGCATCTTAATTTTTCTGAAGCCTGTGAGAGGAAGAGATGGGATTTTACATGGGCCTCTTGTCCTAACTCCAAACTTGCTGGTTCTGAGTCCATGCAGGGCACATGATCATCACAGCCTTCCCTTGGTACCATTCAGCAGGAGGACAGCTCCCTCTAGTGGCTTCAGATTATTGGTCTGCATAGGTTACAGATTGACTAGAAAGTTCAATAGCTGAAAATCCAGAGGCTGCAACCACACCAACAAGCAGCCCAATGCTCTGCCTTCATAGAAGGCTGGGTCTCTCTGGCTACTCCCCAGAGCTGGCTTACTCATGTCTGTTCATGGAGGCCCAGAGGAACTCAGCAACACGTGGGAGCAGCTCAAGGCACCAATCTTGTTGGAAGTGATCACAGAAGGAAACACCAGGGCAGGGAAGGAAGTCACTAAGACTTCTTAGGGAAATTCACCACTCTCATTCTGCTTCTTGCTGACACACTCACAGTGGGTCCTTGGGATCCCAACATGCCAGGAAAAGGAACAACTACGGCAGTCACCAGCAAGTCTCCCAAGATTTTAACATGTCCAGCTGTCATTACAGATGAGTTGGTCTGACTCTTTTTTTTTTTTTTTCTTTTTCTTTCTTTCTTTCTTTCTTTCTTTCTTTCTTTTTTTTTTTTGAGAAAGAATCTTATTATATCCATAGGCTAGCCTAAAAACTGTGATCCTCCTGCCTCCTAAGTGTTGGTATTACAGATGTGTGCCACTATGCCCAGACAACTCCTTAGTTTTTAATGTGTGTGAGCTTGGACTTGCACATGTGTGTCCGTGTGCAGGGACAGGCAGGTATGTGCATGCCATAGGACATGTGAGAACAGAGGACGACCCTGCCATGGGTACTCTCCTTCCACCTTGTTTGAAACGGGGTTTCTTGTTCACTGCTACAGTTCCCAGGTTAGGGGCCCACAAGCTTCTGAGGGTGTTTGTGCCTGCCTCCCATCTCAGTGCAGGGGTCCTGGGGTTACAGATACATGCTACTATATCATCTTACATGAGTTCTAGGGATCTGAACGTTGGTCCTCATGCTCACATGGCAAATGTCTTATTCACTGAGACATCTCCCAGCTCCAACTCCTCAAATGTTCTGTTTCCTCCTCTACAGTAAACACCTGGAAAAGGACTGACCCAGCTTTGATCAGTGTCTCCGGCCTTACCATCCACTGGGATTTCTGGCAAGTTACCCATCTTTGGTTTGATAGTCCCACCATAAAATGAGGAATAATCCCTGTCCTAACTACTGCAAGACTGCTGTGAAGGCTCAACAGTAAAATGCACGTGTTGGGGCTGGGGAAAGGGCTCAGTAGTTACAAGCTTGCTGCAGCATCTAGGGCAGTGGGAGTCAGGAGAATCCTACAGCTCACAGTCCAGGAGTCTGGCCTTCCTATTCCCAGTAGCAAACAAATGAGGCTTTGTCTCACACACGATACATGTCCGTAATCCCAGCACTGGGGAAGCAGAGACAGGAGGACCCTTAGGGCTCACTGGCCAATTAGGAGAGAACTAATACCCTGAAGTAGTTCTCTGACCTCTGCACGTGTGCAGTGGCATACATGAACACACCCTCACACAAATAATAACACAAAATGCATATGCAAGAGCTTGGAACATAAGTTCCCTTTGCCTAGAACCCTCTTCTGTCAGATCCTAGCTCCTATGTCACCCTGCACTGACTGTCCTACGTAAAACTACATCTGTCTCCTATAGGGTGCCCCTCCCCATACTCTTCCCCAGCTCTGTTCTCAGTGGCATGTATACTTCCTTGTATATTTTCCTTTAATTGTGGTCTGTAGTCTGTTTCACATAATCTGAAGCTCCATGTAAACAGGTCATTTTCGGTTACTATTTCCCAAGTATTAAGAAGAGTGCCTGACCTATAGTAGGGACTTGATGAACATCTGAGAGAGAGAGAATAAATGAAGAGCCTTCTTTTGATGAATATTTTCAGTTTTGTCCTTTATACGATTATGGTTAAGCAGATTATATTTCCTTTTCTCTAGTCCCGTCACAATACTTAGTTCTTACTATAAACAATGATTATATATTTACTTTTAGAATCTTCCTACAGATGAAGCATAGGAAATTTGTTATCATAATTATGCCCTTGCCAATTTTAGAGCCTCAAGCTCCACTAAATGACAGCCAGGCACTCTGCCCTTACCATTTTAAAGGTATGCATTGACGGAAGCTGAGGGTGGAAAGCCAACTAGAGATACTAGAGTGTTATCCTACACAGTTAGAAACAAGTAGAAGCTATCTGATACAGGCAGATGGCTCACCAGGAAAAATGCTAGCCTCATAAGCATGAAGATCTCAGTATGGATCCCCAACACACATGTGAAATCTGGGTGCAGTGATGCATGTCTGTAATCCCAGCACTGGGGAGGCAGAGACAGGAGAACCCTTGGGGTCACTGTCCAATTAGTCTAACCACATGGTGAGTTCTACATTCAACAAACGACCTTGTCTCCAAAGGTATCAGGAGAACAACTGAGGAAGACACCTGACATTAACCACTGGCCTCCCCATGTACACAGGTGCATTCGCACCCTTACCATGTGATGTACACCTCCACACATGCACACCCACACACATATGTACACGTATACACACCACACAATATGCAGGCAAGAAAATAAAACGAGAACTAGATTCCTGAGTTAACTAAAATTATACAGGAAGCCTAGAAAAACTGACTGTTAATTTAGACTTAAGGATAGAAAGTAAGGGGAACGTGGTAAGGGATGAGGGTGAGGCAATGTCCTGTTCTGATCATACTTCAATTGGAGCAAACATACTGTGGCTGGTGATACAGAAGGGACACTATCAAGAGCCTAAATGCTGAAGATAGTTCTTTCCAGGGAATAAAATTAAAGTATAATGTGGGAAGAAACATCAGCTTTGTGCATTTCCTTTGACAGTGTTTGAAATTTTCAGAAAAGGTTATGGATATAACACATAGACATAAAAACATAGCATAAAAGTTTGGGTTTCTATCCAAATTGCAGACTAAGATCTGGATTTGGTTCCATGGAGGCGAGTAGGGCTACAAGCTTTGGATCCATGCACTGCCTCCCAGGAAGGACCTCTCACTGCAGGTGACTTAGTAAGATGCCAAAGTCTCAGGCTGTAGAGGACAGGGATGCAGACCCCACTATCTTCAGCTGAATATTAATGAGCATCTATCACTGCATTGAACAATGTTCTCCTTAATAAGGAGCCTTGAGAGATGTCCTTCCACCTTAGCATCAAGAATGCCTGCTATTTTCAATTCCCTTTTCTGTGAAGAGGGGAACTTAGCCACCTTTTCCCTTTTGTTGGCTAACAGAAAGCTCAGGGCCAAATCTGTGGTCCAACCTAGGAAAACAAAACATGTTGTGGCCAATCCCTCGTGTGGCGGCCTGTCTTTTGTCCCTAGCTTTCCTTGCCTCCCTTCTGTACCATGTCTGCTTCACACCCATGTGTATAAACCGTCTTTAATGCTTTCCAAAGTGTTTCTTCTTAAGGAAGGGTAATACTTCAGTAAAATGAAGAGAGTGAGTCAGAATTGTATATATTTGAGCTCATAAATTTGTGATAGTATATAATAATTATGAATTTGATAAGATTTAGAAACATCTCAGAGACAAACATGTGGGCATTAGGAATTAGGTTAACTGAGGTAGGAAGATCCACCTAACTGCCGGTTGTACCACTCCATGGGTTGGGGTCCTGGACTGAACAAAAAGGAGAAAGCTACCTGAGCACCAGCATTCATCTCTGCTTCCTGACTGTAGTCTAAATGTGGTGAGCAGCTTCATGGTCCTGCTCCATGTCTTTCCCACCATTAGAGTATACCCTCTATCTCTGAGCCAAAATAAACCCTTCCTTCAGGTGTTTCTGTCTGACATTTTGTCCCCGCAGCAAAAAGCCCATGCTGCCTTTTCTTGATAGTGGGCAGTGAAGCCCTGCCTTACACACAGGTAGTAGGAAGGGAAGACTTCTTTCCTCCTCCTGCTCAGCTTCCATCCACATTCATTTCTTTAGGAGTGCTGAATTAGCCCCTACAAACTTAAGGAAAAGAATTACAATCGTCTTTTTTCTAATAATATCTATTTCTAATAATGAATACCTATCAAACTGCCCTCTAATTGTTCATTTTATGCCCAAAGATGAGTGCTACTCTTAGCTTTGGTCAGAGAAGTTTCCTTTTGCAGATGACACTGGGTAGTATGGAGACTCGAAACTCATCACAGTGCTGAGAGCAAGTGACCACTAGGAGGTGGTCATCATCTGTAGCCACAGAGCACGTGTGAGGCCAGCCTGAGATATATGAGACCCTACTTCAATAAACATAAATAAATAGGTAACATGAAAAAAAAAAAAAAACCTCTAACAAAAAGCCCTTTGAACCAGGTATGTCTGGTGGTGCACACCTTTAATCCCAGCTGTGAGTCTGAGGTCACCCTGAGACCACATAGTGAATTCCAGGTCAGCCTGGGCTAGACCAAGACTCCTACCTTGAAAAAACAAGAAAAAAAAAGTCCCTTTGGTTTTCCATGGCAAACCTTAGTAACTTACATTTTTTGGCCTATTGTAGAGTTTTCCTGAAAGAGCAAATCAACGTCGACATCAAAGTTGCAGGTGGTGATACACCACGTCATTCCTCCTACTACCTGGAAGAAATAGAGAAAACACTTGTTGCTCTCAAGTTCAGGGAAAGGACAGGCAAAAGAATGTACATAAATTATAAACGATTCTTACAGACCCAAGAAACACACAAAATGCTATTCCCTTTGGAGAAAGAATAGGTTTTCCCTACCTACAATGCACCTAAAATAGCACTGTTAAATAAAACTGTCAGGAATGACGGCAACATTCTGCCGGGCACTGTCTGATACAGCAGCTACTGGACTTCCATGACTGCTTGAAATGCTATTAATATGACTGTAGACATGTTATTATTTTTTTACAAGCTGTGGTGTACATGTGGAGGCCACAGGACAAACTCAATGCTGCCCACTTCCTTTGCAACAGGGTCTCTCATTGGCCTGGAGTTCATTAATTAGGCTAGACTGGCTGGTCAGTGAGCTCCGGGATCTGCCTGTCTCCACCTCCAGATTGGGATTAGAAACACATGCCACAACATCTGCTAGTTTTATATGTTACTGGGGGGTGGAACTCAGGTTTTCATGCTTGTGAGGCATGAACTTCACAGAATGAGCTATTTCCCCAGCCATGACTCTAATTATTATTAAATAATTGCATCATACATTGATCCTATTCTTAGTGAAGGGAGCAGACCTTGTCAGGTGAGAGATTTCTTAGCCTGGTTTCTGAGAAGTGCTTTATGCACAGAAATCACAGACCAGACATGTGATTAGTAAGGCTTATGGTTTCTGGCTCTGCTGACTATCCTAAGTAGCCAATAAGATACAAGTTTTAGGGCCTCTAGCCCAGACCTACTTAACCAGAAATTCAGTGGGGGAAGCCTGGACATGTGCATTGCAGAAGAGCCCAGGATGATTCTGCTGTGCACAGTGAAGACCATGACATCCTGAGCACACAGCACTCACTTCCTGTGGATTTCCTACCTGTCCTGCAGACTCCTAGATGCTTACCCAACAGCAGCACACCATTCATTCTATGCATGTTGGTTTGTGTGTCTCACCTCTATGAAAGTAGCACCCTTATTTCTGTGTCCTCCACACCTATTATATGTCCTGTGCATTGACTACTTGTGGTTCTGCTCAGATGAAAGATTGTATCCCACAGTGAATTCTCCCTCCTCTAAACTCAAAGCATTGCCATTATTTGTCTACTGTTTATGGGTGTGCTGACTTGGGTTAACTATTAACTCAGACCACTCTTTACATAAACTTATGAATTTCCATCAAAACTATATGTTCCTTAGAAGAGAAACTGTTTGCATTTCCTAAAACTCTGTGCACAGAAAAGAAATTCAAGGTGCTAAGGAGACACATTAGTGGATAAAGCACTTGCTTTACAAGTGTGAGGATCAGATATCCAATCATTAGTGCCCATGTAAATGCAGGGCGGATGGCCTGTAATCCCAGCAAGCAGGAAGGATCTTTGGGGCGAGCTGGCTAGCTAAATTAGCTGAATGAGCGAGCTCTGGGCTCAAGTGAGAAACCCTGTCTCAGTAATATAAAGACAAGGGTGATGGAGGAAGATATCCAATGTCAACTTCTGGCCTTCACACTATGTGCACATGCACCCCCACATGCACACCACGTTCACACACCAAAAAAGTAATAATGGTAAGAAAAAAGGAGTTCAGCTGAGTTTATTGACTTTATTACTCTTCAACTAGGAAATCTGAAATCCATAATAGAACTGCTTGAGGGTGAATATAAACATGAAGACGGGAGTAGTGAAAACAATCACGTCCTCTTTTCTCTGCCTTGGTTTAACCATGCCAGCTGAGAAGAAAGAATGGAATTGTCAAAAGGCTTTCTCTTACCTTGTCGAAAGGTGACAAACCTTTAATTCTTGCCCTGAAATACCCAGCTGCAACTAAGAGTTCCAGAATTTCAGTCAACTTGACATTTTGTTCTTCATCTTCTCTTGTTTCTACCTAGAACAAGTAAAAATGCAACCGGTAAACGCTATCTTGGGAAAAGGGACACCAAGTACATCCTTCTAATGCCACAAACTCATTGCCAACAGGCAGGTGACTTTGGGTGAATAGCTGCACTGTTTATTCCCCCCCCCCCCATGGAAATTCAACAAGCATCATGTGGACTGTGTTGCTGACTTCCAAGAATGAATTCCCCAGTTTTCAGTGAGCTGTCACTCATGAAGTGAAGGGCCAGACTGTCATATACTTAACAAGGCGTTCAGGGAAAGGTTAGAGCACAGTTCAGTTACCCTTCTCTAACATGTGATTTTTTTTCTTCCTTTTCCTTTTTGTCTTGGGAGAGACAGTAGCCTAGAACTTGTGATGTAGCCCAGGATGGTCACAGATATGATCCACCATGCCGTGTGCGTGCGTGTTTCCCCGCAAGGGAGGGAGGGAGATAGACTTGCTATATTGCTCTGGGGCTGGCCTCAAACTTGGATCCTCCTGCCTCAGTTTCCCACCCAGCTTAGATCACAGGCACAAGCCACCACTCTTACACATGGCTTTTTTGTTTGTTTCTTGAGGTTGGGTCTTGCTCTAACCCAGACTGACATGGAATTTACTATGTAGTCTCAGACTGGCCTTGAACTCACAGTGATCCTCCTACCTCTGACTCTGGGATTAAAGGCATGCACCACCAAGTCTGGCTTTTCTTCTTTCCTGTTTCCCTACCTCCCTCGCTCCCTCCTTCTCTCTCTCTCTTTTTTTTTTTTTTTTTTTTTGAGGCAAGGTCTCACTGAAGCTCAGGCCAATGTGGAACTCATTCTGTAGCCCCAGGCTGGCCTTGAACTCACAGCAGTGCATCCTCCTTCCTCAGCCTCCAGAGTGTTTCGATTAAAAGCATGTGATGACACCACCACACCTGGATCACATGGCCTTCTTAATAGGCTTTTCAACTAAACGCTAAGCTCCTTACAGAAAAGGTATTTGAAAACAAACAAATTTTAGGGCTCAGAAGGTAAAGTGCTTACCAAGCAAGTGTGAGAACTTGAGTCTGGATCCCTAGCACTCACATTAAATACACAATATGACAGTGTGTGTCTGTAATCCCAGCACCGGGAAGGCAGACAGGAGCATGGGGAGATGGGGGAGGCAAGCTGGCAAGCCAGACTAGCCAAATCAGTTTCAAGTTCGGTGAGAGATCCTGTCTCAAAAATAGGGTGAAGAGCAATTGAGGAAGATACCCAAGGTTGATCTCTGTCCTATAACATATGTACACGTGAACTCGCACATACATGCACCCACATATATACAAACAAACACACCATCAAAACACTTAATATTTATGTAGGTCTACGAAGTTACTGACAAGAGGACTAACAACAATGAATTCCAATATGCATGTCTCCCGTACTTCCCTTTTGGTCTCCAAAGGAAATATAAGCAAGGCTTTCCACTCAGATATATCAAAGGGTAATTATCACCACCTAATTGGATTGGCTTAAAAATAGAAGAGTGAGGTTTGATTGATTTTTTTTGGGGGGGGGTGCAGAATTTCACTTAAGCCCAGGCTGACCTGGAACTCAATCTTTAGCCCATATTGGCTTTGAACTCATGGCAATCCTCCTATCTCAGACTCAGGAGTGCTGGGATTAAAAGCATGTGGCACTATACCCTGCATATTCATATCTTCCCTTGTTCTAAATGTTTTTCTAGTAATACAAGCTATCTAAATATTCTAGTACTTTTACTGTCATGAACTGCCTTTCCTCCCATCCACTATTCTGGAAAATAAAAAACACCTTTCTACATAAAAATCCACCAACGTATCTTGGCTCACACACTCACACTTGTCTCTGATCGGTGTGTCATGCGACAATGACTGTGAAGCCTTTCTTTACTATGCATTTTACATCCATCTTGCTCAGTCCCTGCTACAGCTCTCACATCACCCTCTTCAACTCATCCCCTAGCCCTCATTACAACACATCATAAACTGTCAAATAAACTCCAAGTTTCTTGGCTTGGCATTTGGCTCTTTGGCTGTAACTTATCTCCTCGGTCTCACCCTCTACCTCCTCTCACGGCTGTGGTAAACCCTGACAGATGCTGCGCATTCCCATCTGCACTGGTCACAACATCCCCTTTCCCTTGATAGTCTCTGACCAGCAGGAAATCACCTTCAAATCCTAGTTCCCATGGCAAGTTTCCAAGCACATAAACTTCCCATACATGTTCCCCTGCCTAAAACTCAGCGTGAAATAGTCATTCCGACATTGCTATTTTATGCAGAGTCCATGTGATTGATACAATTTAGTATCAACTTCAAGGCTGGGAAGACGACTCAGTCAGTTAGTGCTTGCTATGCAAGCATGAGGACCTAAGTTAAGATCCCCAGTTTTAAAAAAAAAAAAACAGTAGGCACAGTGACATACACCTGTAATCCCTGTACTGGGGAGGTGGAGACAAGAACATCTCAGTAGTTGGTTGTTAACTAACTAGTCTAGCTGAACCAGTAAGGTCCATGTTTGGTTAGAAATTCTGGCTCAAAAAACAAGGTGGAGAGCTGGGGAAATGGCTCAATGGCTAAAGATGCATGCTTGCAGAGCATGCCTGCTGAGTTCGATTCCCCAGTATTTACATGGGTAAAGCCAGATGCACAAAGTGATGCATGCATCTGGAATTCATCTGCAATGGCAAAAAGCTTTGGTGTGCCGGTTCATTTTCTTTCTCTCTCTCCCCCTCTGCTCATAAAAGTAATTCTAGAAACCTCCAGAGGTGGCCATGGTGGCTCATGCCTTTAATCCCAGCACTCAGGAGATGGAGGTAGGAGGATTGCCATGAGTTCAAGGCGATCCTGAGACTACATAGTGAATTCCAGTTCAGCCTGTGCTAGAGTGAGACCCAACCTTGAAAACAAAAAAACAAAACAAAACAAAAAAACCTTCAGGGATACAGGTCCAGGGAGATGACTCAGAAGATAAAGCACTTGCCATGCAGAATCCTGACCTCTACACCTATGTAACATAAATGCTAGGTGGGTGTGGTGGCCTGCTAGGAATCCCAATGCTCAGGAGGCAGACAGGGGTTCCAGGGCTGGCTGGCTACTTAAACTAGAAGAATCAGAAAGCCCTGGGTTCAAGGGAGAGACCATGCCTCAGTAAATAAGGTGGGGAGCAAGAAAGGAAGCCTTCCAACACCAACCTCTGGCCTACACATGCACCCGCACACACATGATCCCACAGAGACATGTGAACATACATACATTTATACAGTGCACACAAGACTACTGTGGTAGAAAACTGGAGTTACTCTTTTGTTCAATCATTACATATCATGAACATACTTCCATGAAAAGGGAAATACGTCACTGGAGAATCACCTGCTCCTCAGCTTATGTCCAAAGGAAACCCACAAGTAATCTATGCAGATGTATGGCCCATACTTCTTACCCATTCTCCCCCAGAATGTAGAATTGTACTTTTCCAACATAATTTGTGAAATTGATTTTTTTGGGTGTGGTTTTTTGAGGTAGGGTCTCATTCTAGCCCAGGCTGACCCAGATTTCACTATGTAGTCTCAAGGTGGGCTCGAACTCACAGTGATCCTCCTACCTCTGCTTCCCAAGTGCTGGGATGAAAGGCGTGTGCCACCACGCCCAGCTTGAAATTGCTTTTGTTTTAAATACTTTTTATTTGTGAGTGGAAGAGAAAGAATATGAATGAATGCATCAGGGCCTCCTGCAATTGCAAACCAACTCCAGACACACATATAACTTTGTGTATCTGGCTTAAGCAGTACTGGAGAATCAAACCCAGGCCATTAGTCTTTGCCAGAAAGCACTTTTATCTGCTGTGCTATCTCTCCAGTCCTGAAATAGCTTTTGAGCACAAGATATTGGGTTGAGATGTTTGATTCCAAATTCACTTTGCAAACAGAAAAGGGCCACAGGCTAGTACATAAGCAATGAAAAGATACCCTTTCTTAAAGCCTTAAAAAGCCACTTAGCTGGTCAATATATCCAGCTCTTAAAGCCAAAACTATCAATGCTGAATGACTGTAGGCTCTTAAACCAGGCCCAGTAAATTTCCAATTGTCATGCACTGTAGTTCATGTGAGGTAGAAGGGTCAGATCAAGCTATCTTTCTATCCTTCATACAGACACAAAGGTGTTTAAAAATTCAATGTAATGTATGGGGGTGGGGAAAGTAAGAGATTGCTCAGTAAAATGCTCACTGTACAAGCATGAGGATCTGAGTTCAGACCCCCAGCACCCACATAAATGCTGGGTGCTCAGAAGTGAAGATGGGCAGGTCCCTGGGGCAAAAGAGCAGCTACACTAGCAGAATCGACTAGCTCTGCACTCAGTAAGAGATCCTATCTCAGTAAATATGGTGGAGGGCAAGAAAGTGAAGACCCTGGACCTTGACCTCTGGCCTCCACACGGATGCAGATGGATCTGCACCCACATACATATGAACACACACACACACACACACGAATGTCATAAATTAACTAAACTAGTGAGAGGCTTTGAGAGTAATTTGATTGTATCCACCCTGATTTCATAATTGCCAGGAACTGTCTTCAGATTTGGAAAACACTGACAAAGCAGACTCAGCCACCTAGGGCTCAGTGAAGGGTTACACAACACACCCTTAGAGGCAATTGCCTTAGAGAGACATTCTTTTAAACCTTGCAGGACTTAAGGTCTAACAGGAAGCCCAGATAGGAGTCTATGGTAAAATGACAATGTTGCAGTTATTTTCTGTGACAAAACACTCAACCCAAAGCAGCGCACTTCAGCTCACAATTCTGAGAGGAAGTTTCATGGTGGAGGGGAAAGCACGGCAGAGCAAACAATTAAGTGTCATATCTTGTCTCCAGAGTAAGGGAAGAAGTAGCCAGAATGAGCTAGCCCTCCACACTCAGTAGGGTTGGCCTCATCAACCTGAAGGCCTGCAGCCAGTGACACACCTCCTCCAGCATGGCTCCAGCTCCCAAAGGCCCCAAACTTTCCCCACATGCCACCAGCTGAGGACCAAGTACTCAGAACACACAAGCCTATGGGGAACATTTCATTCAAACCACCAGGGCCAGGAAAAACTGAAGAGAGCGCCTCAGGATGAAAAAGTGGTATAAAGAAAAACTTCAAATATCACAGCCCAGTTCCCACTCTTCACACACCTCGATGAAGTCAGAGAGATATGTATGTGAAGTTTGAATACTACACTTGCTAAACGTAATTAAAGCAACCCTAAAAGGGATTGACAGTCGGGGAGCATACATAGATGACTGCCATAGTTCTTCCACTGCTCTGTCCTCATCAGGACCCAGAACAGGGCAATTCTGCAATTAGTAGGACCTGTGAGGTTGGCAGACAGGCAAGATTTACCACATGCAGGTATGAAGGGACCAGGATCCATGTCAAAGAATAAGGCCCCTTTTGCCAACCCTAGAAAGGGAGTTTAGGTGCTATGCGGGTGCTTCTTATTTGTCTCTGGAACCCAGTACACTACACTGAGCTTCTGAGTAAGCTTAGCAAGCGGAAGGAAAGACATTTGCAAAAAGACTGACAACTCGAGTAAAACAAAACAAAAAAAAACAATGCATTTTGCGTTTTTTCGAGGCTATTGTGGAAATGCAGGAATCAAGTGATGATCTTGTCTGTAGGATCAATAAGGACTTAATTACAGTCCCGTCTGGGAAGGCACCCGCTATCTTTGGGGAAGGAGTGATATTATCTGCCGGGCCACACAGCACCACGAGAGAGGGTGTCCCCAACTCGGACGCCACAGCTTCCTAACTTCCTCCCGCCGCCCCAGCCCGGGTGGTCTCCACGCAGGGAGGGTGACAGTCTCTCCTGACCTGACAGCAGGAGGCTGGTGGTGGGAAGCCCACGGGTTCGGAGAGGTGGGGGGTAGGTGTCCCAAGGTCACCGCCCTTGGCACACCCCGAGCCGGGACGGTCCTGGCTCGTGTCCCGTGACTTCAGCGTGCTGCAGCTTCAGCCCGGGGAAGCTAGTATTGCAGCGCGCGGGGTGGGGGTGGGGGGCTCCCAGGAAGCAGAAGATGGGGAGCCCCGGGGATCCCGCGAGGCATGGGGCAGGGGTGAGGGCGGAGCAGCCCTCTCCGCCCGGGGAGCCCCGGGAAGCGCTCAAGTTTGCCCCCCAGCCAGCCCGCGGCACCCTGTCGGTGCAGGCAGAGCGGCCAGCACGTCCGTGCACGGTGCTCAGGGCGGGGGACACACACGAGGAAGGACAGGGGGTGTCCCCTCCCCGCCGCCCCTCGGGCCCGGCTCCGCCCGCCGCCCCGACACCGGCCCTCTCCCCGGGAGCCGCGGCGCGCCCGTCACGCCAAGTCCTCACCTCCGGCAGACCCTTGGGTAACCCCATGACCAGGCTGGAACGGCGGCGGATGGTGCTGAGCCA
The DNA here is from genome assembly GCA_036365145.1 of Orientallactaga sibirica. Classification (NCBI taxonomy): domain Eukaryota; kingdom Metazoa; phylum Chordata; class Mammalia; order Rodentia; family Dipodidae; genus Orientallactaga; species Orientallactaga sibirica. The sequence continues at coordinate 12,127,620 of JAEOAD010000028.1, forward strand.
CCGGAGGAAGCTGTCGATCCCCGCAGCCCAGCTGCTACCGGGGTGGAGCGCAGAGCGGAAACTTCCTCCGCCGATACGGCCACAGCCACAGCCACCGCCACCGCCACGGCCGGCTCGGAAACCCGGGCCGAGCGGAGCATGCGCGCAGGAGCGGAAGCGCGGCCCCACTGCGCCTGCGCGAGGACAGCCAGCCGGCGAGGCGGGGCGGGGCCAGGGCCCGGCGTACCTGGGTCCCTCGGGGGCGGGGCCACGCTGGGCTTTCCTCCTTGCAGGCTGCTAGAGGAGTCGGGGCGCTCAGGCTTGTTTTCTGGGTGTGTGTTGTTTCCAAGTGAGTTCCGTTCTCCATAGTCTGGCTTTCTGATGTCCCCCCCCTCAACTCCACAGGCAATCCCATCATGACAGATGCACTTGGAGATTACAGATCAAGACCAGGTTTCAGGGGCTGGAGAGGTGAATCAGTGTTTCTTAAAGGCACTTGCTTGCAAAGCCTGAAGGCCTGGGTTCCATGTCCCTGTACCCATGTAAAGCCGATGCACTAAGTGACACATGCATCTGAAGTTCGTTTGCCGTGGCAAGAGGCTCTGGTGCATCATTCTCTCTCTTTCACACACACACCTCTGGCCTGTGCATGTATGTACACACACACACACACACACACACACACACACACACACACACACCCGTCTCCCCAGAGTGGAGTCAGAGGCCTGTTTCCAGGAAATCTCCCATTGGATAGATAATGCCACTCCACCCCATCCTGGCTTTCTGGGTCTGTGTCTTTGTGTGTGTGTGTGTGTGTGTGTGTGTGTGTGTGAAGTACATTATAGAATAAGGACTTCTGTGTTATTTTAACTGCCACATCATTTACATAATAATCCCTATGTCTGTCCCAGGGCATAGCAGCTGTATAAGAGGGTAACCTCTTTGACTGGCCCATGCTTGCTCAATAAAAGCTTCCTAGCTTTTACTTTTTTGAGATGGAGAGAGGGGTGACATGAAATCGGTTGCTGTGGAAGATATCCTTATGGAGTAAGGGGGAGAGAGACAGCAAGATAGAGAAAGAAAAGAAGAGGAGGAAGATAATGAGAGGATTGAGAGGGAAGAGTATGAGCTCCGGTTCCTTGATAGTAAAGAGACGTTGTGTTTGCTTTCCTGCCCTCTTTGCAGTCCTAACGGCTTGAAAACAGGCACTAAGGAAATGTTTGCCCTTGAAGAACTTTGCACTTTTTTGTACTCTTGAAATGATCTGAACAGAACAGTGGTTTGTCTGGAATCAGAGCATGTAAGTGGTCAGAAGGCCTTAAGAAAAGTAGGATTCAGGGACGTGACAGCACAGGTCCCCTGTTGTAAATGCCTTTGCAGAATTGTAAATAAACATGGCCAGCCAACTTGCCCTGTAAGAAACTATACATTTGATTATTCATGTAGGATGACCATAGATGAGTTGGGTTAGCGTCTCTCTCCCTCTTCCTCTCCAGCAAGCAGCCAGGACAGCCGGCAATCAAGAAACTTAGAGCAGAACCCCCTGCACAGCCTTGGCAAATATGTTAAACAGTGAGAGAGGAAACTTGTGAGGACTCTCTTAGATAAATGGAGTATTCTTCACACTCTCTGATGCCAGGTCCCATACTTCCAATTTGAGGATTAGGAATCTGTCATTCTGCCCTTCCTTTGCACATTCAGTACAGAGTGGTGTGATGTTCTTCCAGTGAGAGATGTGATGAAGTCTCAAGATATTTTCCAGTTCAGAGGTGAAAATAACCTTAGTCAAGAGCTTCCAGTTAGGATCACTCTGATCCTGAGTGAAAGTTTCTGTAAGACCTCTACCATTCTGTTTCCAGGCTTCTTCTAATCCCAGGCTCTTGCTATGAACAAGGACAGAAATCATGAAGTTCTATGGCAGGGAAGGACCTTAGAAGAGATCTAATACAAGAATAGATATACAGAAAACTAGGTTGCAGGGCTGGTAAAGTAACTCAGTGGGTAAAGTGTTTGTTGCACAGGCATGAGGATCTGAGTTTGGATCTCCAGCAGCCATGTTAAATTCTGGCTGTGGTGGTGCTCACCTAAAATCCTGGTACTGGGCAAGCAGACAGAAAATCCTTGGGGCTCACTGGTTAACTAATCTAGCCAAACTGGTGAGCTGTAGGATCAGCAAGAGACCTTGTTTCAAAAAAATAAGGTGGAGAGTTATTGAGGAAGACACACAATATCAACCTCTGGCCTGTGCATGTACACACACACACACACACACACACATGCGCGTGCACATGCGTACATGCATATACTCCTCCTCCCCCGCCACACAACAGAAGACAGAAGCAGTATGTCAACACATACTCCATACAGCATGTGAGTGCCAATGCAGGGACAGAGGCTTGCTGTCTGATTTACACACATCCATCCATTAGTATCACTGACTTCTTCCCAGATCAGTTCTTTCCAGTTCTCAAACCTGGCTACACACTTATATCACCGGGCTCCATCCTCACTCCAAGTCTGATTTTATTGGCCTGTGGAAAGACATGAACAGTGAATTCCCACAACCCCCTTAGAATATGCTGTTTTATATACAAGACTTCATTGTGAGTACAATATGCTTCTTTATCAGTCACAAAGGTGCAGAAAACTCAAAATCCACAGACTAAGAGTTCATCAGCTCTTAGAAAATTCTTTATTGTGTGCTAGTGTATGCTCAAGTGGTACAATTTCACAATGCAGCATCTTATATTTAACATGTGACTTTTTACTTTTGGGGCTGGAGCTTGGACCCAAGGACTTACACGTGCCAGACAAGCACTCTTCCACTGAACTATCTCACCAGCCCTCTTTTTACTTTTTACTGATGTGTATGCACATGTGTGTGTGTGCATAGTCATATATGTGAGTGCAGGAACATGTTTCACAGGACAACTTCAAGAATCTATTCCCACCCCCCACCTTATTTAAGGCAGAGTCTCTCATTGTTCACCACTGCGTTTGCTAGGCTAGCTGGCTCAGAGATCCAGAGGCTCCTAAGAGCTCATCACTGAAGTAGACTTAAAACACACCCAAAATGGCTCAGGGAATTTTGTGGAAGAGGGGGTGCAAAGATTATTGGAGTCACAAGTTGGGACATTATGTATGGAGGCGTTGCTTGTCCCCCATAACTGACTGCTGCTCCCACAATGCACGACCCACAATCCCTATGGGGATGGCCTGTATCCCCAATGAGAAGGACCCCTTCAGAAAAGGGGCAGGGATGAGGGAAAGGATGGTACCAACATGTGTTGTTTACATACTAAGTATGTCCATAACTAATAAAAAATAATAAATTAAACATTTCCTATGGGGACAGGGTAAGTGGATTTTTAAGTTTTCATGTATGATTCCGGTGACTGGCCAATTTGACAAGAGCTTGTGCCAGAAACTCTGCTTGGTGCTAGAGTTACTATAGACAACAAACTAGACATGATAATTACTGAAATAAATTGAGCATGGAAATTAATAAGATAATGTTGGGTAGAAATAAATGCTATCAAGGAGGAAAACTTGGAATAGGAAATGGTTGAAGCAAGAGTCTCTTTTATAGGAGGGCACCAGTTTTGGGCTCTTTCGTGCTATTTGAGGGAAAAGCTAAAGCCCCAGAAGAGACATGAAGAGACCCTGGAAAAAGCATCATCAGTGAAGAGGTACCTGAGATGTTCTGCCCTGGTCCGGTGTCCCTACAGACCCACTTGAAGCACTTTCTCTTTGCTGACTGCTACACTTGGCTGACCAGTAAGGGCCTCATCAGCAGGACCTGGAGTGTGAGCATCTGAGGTGCGGGTCTTAGGGCCTTCGTGCCCTGGTAATTGGGGATCTGTGTTGTGAAGCCTGGAAGTAGGATTTTAATGATAATATGTCAAATATACAAGAATATGATAGCTGCATTTGGGGGTGTAATATGCAGTGTGTGTGTGTGTTTTACACATGTATATGTATATGTAGAAATGTGCAAAACTTGTTTTCAATATGCACAGAGGCCCAAGAGAACACCCCCCTGTATTGCTTCATTTCCTTGTATCTCTGAAACAAGTCTCTTGCTGAACTTTGAGCTTGCTTTTATTTTGATTACACTGGCTGGCCACCAAGCCCCAGGGATTCTCCTATCTCTGTCCACTTCAATGGGGGCTACAGGTGTGCATGGCCATGTCTGAATTATTTATTTATTTGAGACAGAGACAGAGAGAGAGAGAGAGAGAAAGAAAGAAAGAAAGAAGTAGGCAGAGAGAGAGAGAGAGAGAGAAAGGGCACAATAGGACCTCCAGCCAGTGCAAACAAACTCCAGATGCATGTGGCACTTTGTGCATCTGGCTTACGTTGGGTCCTGGGGAATTGAACTGAGGTCCTTTGGCTTTGCAGGCAAACACCTTAACTGCTAAGCCATCTCTCCAGCCCCCCATATCTGAATTTTTATATGGGTCTGGAGATTGAAAATCAGGTTTATATAGCAAACACTCCTATCTGCTGAGCTATCTCCCCAGCCCCTGGTAGTTTTATTTTTAAGACTTATATACCGAGCTCTATATCACAAGCTATTACTAGAGAAAACGTCAACAAGGCATGAAAGAAAAGGGCGAGTAAAGAGGCTTCATAAATGTTAACAATGTCTGTCTGTCAAAAATCTTTAAACACTTAAAATGCAAACCAGGGTAAAATGTTCATTGCCTGTGACAAGACGTCTTACAAATGAGGAAGGAAAATGAAATAGAAAAATGAGCACTAAGCTTGAATAGAGAATTCCTAAAGGAAATTGTCACTAATAATATAAAAACAAATATCTCAGCCTCATTTTAAAGTTTAAAATAAAGGATCCTTTTTGCATGGAAGAAATAATGTTCATTTATTAATTTATGTGTGTGTGTGTGTGTATGTGAGTGCACGTGTGCGCGCATGAGCACATGCATGTGTGCATCAGGATCTATTGCTGCTGCAAACAAATCTTGTCTGGCTTTACATGGGTGCTAGGGAATTGAATTCAGGCCAGCAAGCTTTGCAAGCAAACACCTTCAACCACTGAATCATCTTTCCAGCCCCTAAAAAATAATTATTTTTAAATTTTATTTATTTTATTTATTTGGGAGACAGAGGCAGAGAGAGAGAGAGAGAGAGAGAGAGAAAGCGATATGGGCACGCTTGGGCCTTCATTCAACCATGGCAAACAAACTCCAGATGCATTCACCACTTTGTGTATCTGGCTTATGTGGGTCCTGGAGAATCAAACCTGGGTCCTGTGGCTTTGCAAGTATGCACCTTAATCACTAAGCCATCTCTCCAGCCTGAAATACTGTTTTAAAAACAGTAAAGCAATGCCAATAGCACTTCCTAGTCAGTAAGTTTTCCCAATAGTTTGGGAGTCAGTTTGCAAAAGTTTGTTCTCCAAATATCCTTTCAGTGCCTGTCAGGCACTGAGAATAGTTCTCAGCAGGGTGAAGGGAGTCATTCAGAGTTTTCACAGTGACTTAGTCTGCCAGACTGTTAGAACAAAATGCTAACATCTTGGTGGTTTATAAATGTAGAAATTCATTATGCACAGTTACAGAGACCAGGAAGTTCAAGATCAAGATTCTGACAGATTTAGGGGATGGGAGATGGTTCAGTGGTCTGTTTTTCTGATCCACCTTGTTAACTTGTGTCTTTTAATGGGTGAATTAAGACCATTAATATTTAAGGTTATAACTGTGAGGTTTGATTTAATTCCTGCCATGTGGGAGTGCTTAATGGGGTTTGGTGTTTTCTTGGGCTTTGTACTTTTTAATTTTTTATTTCTATTCATTTACTTATTTGACAGAGAAAGAGAGAGAATGGGTGCGCCAGGGCCTACAGTCACTGCAAACGAACTCCAGATGTGTGTGCCCCATTGTGCATCTGGCTAACGTGGAACCTGGGGAATCGAACCTGGCTCCTTTGGCTTTGCAGGCAAATGCCTAACTGCTGAGCCATCCCACCATAGCTTTGGTTTTCTTGGGCTTTGTACTTTTTTGAACCTGCATTAGTTTTGGTTATTGTGATTTTTTTTTTTTTTTTTTTTTCGAGGGAGGGTCTTACTCTAGCTCAGGCTGACCTGGAATTTACTATGTAGTCTCAGGATGGCCTCGAACTCATGGTGATCCTCCTACCTCTGCCTCCCGAGTGCTGGGATTAAAGGCGTGCGCCACCACGTCCGGCTATTGTGATCTTTTTGTAGGTGCTTGAGATTGGTTGTTTGACTCTACTGTATGAAGCATTCCCTGCGGTATTCTCTATAGGTTTGGCTTTGTGTTCATATAATTATAGATTGGCTTTTATCATGGAAAGTTTTCTTTCACCGTATATTATGAGGGCTACTTTTGCTGGATACAGTAGCTTGGGTTGGAAGCCATAACTTTTTAGACTTTGAAGTGCTCCATTCCAGGTCCTTCTGGCTTTCAGGGTTCCATTGAGAAATCTAAGGTAATTCTGATGGGGTTGACTTTGTATGTAATATTTTGTTACTCTCTTGCTGCTTCTAGCACTCTCTCTTTGTTTTTGTTGTTTAGAGTTTTAATGATGATGTGCCTTGGAGAGTTTCTTCTTTGGTCCAGCCTGTTTGGAGTTCTGTTAGCTTTTTGTATCTTGATGAGACTCTCTCTTGAGAGGGTGGGAAGGTATTCTTCTATAATTTTGTTAAAGTTCTCCATGCCTTTAGTCTGGATTTCTTCCCCTTCTGGTATACCCATGATCCAAATGTTAGGTCATTTTAGGGTAACCCACAGTTCCCTCATGTTCTGTTCATAAGAATTTTTGAACTTATTGAAGGTTTTGGACTTCTGAACTGTTTCTTCTGTTTTATCTTCCAGCTCAGAGGGTCTGTTTTCCACATGATTAACTCTGTTCTTGAGGGGTCCTAGAGAGGTTTTCACTAGTTCAATTTGGTTTGTATTACCTGTTGCCTTTTTCTGTATAGTATCCATCCCTTTGTTGAGTTCCAATTTCAGGTCATGTTTTGATTTTCTTAATGCTTCCTGGAATTCATTCTTGCATTTATTAATGTCTTCATTAAGCTTGACCAGCTGGTTAATAAGCTCCTCTGTTTTTTGGCTCACCTCCTGTTCACTTAATTCTCTTCAGAGGTCTCTCTGGGTATTTTCTATTTGGTCCAAGTCTGTGTGGATTTCATTTATGTGATAGTTGGTTTTTTGTTGATTTGCTGCGAGTTCTGCCATTTGCTTGGCCAGGGTCACATATCTTGTGTCTTCATTTCTATTCCCGTTGTCTCCTCTATGTTTTCATTGGAGACTTCTGTTGTTGGAGCTTCCTCCCCTTGATGTTTCCTGATGTTTCTTTTGCATTGTGATCTGCCCATCACAGTATGGGAGTCCTATTAAGGAGGGAGCAAGAGTTTTCCCTTCTAAGTTCTGTTCTAAGTTCGAGTAGGGTAGGCTAATGGTGGCTTTGTGCTTTGGGGTGTGCTTGTTGTGAAGGGTGTAAGTGCAGCAGTCGCTCTGGGCTGGTACTTACTACCAAAGGTGGGATTGGAGGTCTGAGATCTCTTTTAACCTGGTTTCAGCTGTGTCTTGCCTGTGGCACTGGGGGTTGTAGCATCTGCTCCTTCTCTCCTACTGAACCCTGATAGGCACCCACAGATGCAGTGGAGGGTGCCTCTCAGGAAGAGGGAAGGTGCCTTGACCAGTAGAGAAGACCAGCCAGCACAGAAGCAGTGGGTGGGGGTCACAGGAGTGTTTGAAGATACAGTGGCTGGGTCCAAGAAAGAGGAAGGCAGCATGTTACAGATGCAGTGAGTTAGAGCCGAGAGAGAGGAAGGCATACCGATATGGCTTAGATGAGAGTGAGCGAGGAGCGATCTTTGAGAGCAGGTCAACCCGTGAGGGACACTTACCCAGGAGGAAGACAGGACAAGGAAAGGAGAAGAAATGAAGCTGAATTGTGGTGGGAGGGAGAGCCTGTACCTGGAAAATGGTTAGAGGCCTTGAGAGGGTCTGTGGCAGGTCAGGGGTCTTGTGGGGTGGGGGTAAGGAGGTGTGGCCACTGGAGAAGGCAACCTGGAGCCTCCTATCTGAGTCATGGCTCCAGATGTAAGGTTCTTGAATGACCAGACCACGCAAGGCCTTTTGAGGACAAGGGAGTCAGTTGTTTTAGGAAGAGAGAGGGAAGCTGACTCACCATTTCCTTGGGTTAAAGACAGCATGGTGCCCTAATGGCCTTTGCTTGGCTGGAACGTGGAAGAGGGGAGAAGGAGAAGGTTTTACCCTACTGGGCTGTTGGACATTTTCTTCAGCCACCTGGGAGTTTTGAGAACTCACGGAAGAGTAGCTTTGGCCTTGCAGTCCTGCCCATGAGAGTTGCAATTCTCATGCAATTCACCATGATGAAAGGAGAGAGAGAGAGAGAGCAGAAACTGTTAACCGTTTAGGTTTTGACTTGTGATGCATCACCTTCATCCCTTAGTTCATTCAAGACTAGGCACCATATATTACAAGAAGAAAGAGGACCAGTAACAATATATAGGACAGAGGAATTAGACTTAATTGGAGGAAAGTTTTAGTCCTAGAGGAACGCCTCACATCTCAGCAGAGACTCTGGAAATACAAAGTCCCCCACCCCCAGCATTGGGATGAAGGCGGTATTGTCAAGGAGGGGAGATGGGAGAACCATTAGCAAGTGTGAAGGCAGCTGACTTTTTTCAACTCCTTTCTTCCAGGTATCTGACTCCCCTGGGGTTTTCAAGGTAGCAGGGGCTGTCTCCTGGCAGACTTCTTGGCATTCAGCAATAGTATGTTGAAATGACCTGCTAACTCCTTCATATAGGGAGCACATAGCCCAAAGAAAGATTCCATCCATTCGTTTGTCCAGAAAGTAAGATTACAGGAATTCTTTGAGAGCAAAGGTTGCTCTCAGGTTCTCAGGTGTGCCCCTGAAAAATCTCAAGCCTAGTCACTTTTAACCTTTTTTTTTTTTTTTAATAGATTTTATTTATTTGAGAGAGAGAGAGAGAGAGAGAGAGGAGAGAGAGAGAATGGGCACACTAGGGCCTCCAGCCACTGCAAACAAACTCCAGATGCAAGCGTCCTCTTGTGCATCTGGCTTACGTGGGTCCTAGAGAATGGAACTGAGATCCTTTGGCTTTGCAGGCAAACACCTTAACTGCTAAGCCATCTCTCCAGCCCCAGTTTTAACCCTTTTGTGCCACATGAAATTTGTCTAAAGACAGTCCTGGTAGGAGTCTCAGTTGAGGGGTTCATGAGTTGTTTGAAAGAAGAAATGTATGTTTGTGTGTGAGTGTGTGTGTGTACTTATGTATGCACAATTAAGTAGAAACTTTGTATGGACACATCATATGTTGGTACCATCATTTCCCTCCTCCGTGTCCCCATACCACTGAGGACTCTCCTTAGTGGGATTACTGGTATTCACCATGGAGTTGTGGGTTATGAGTTGTGAGACCAGCAGCGAGTCATTAAGGGGCGTGGGGGCGGCTGGCAATGTCTCTGGATATTCCCTCCAACTCTGTGGCTCTTACATTATTTCCACCCCTACCCCCTTATGCAAAATTCCCTGAGCCTTGGAGGCTGTGCTTTAAGTCTACATTAGTGTTGAGCTCTCAGCAGCTTCTGGATTTCTGCTTTGGTGCATCTTGAGTTTCCTCAGTGTCTGTCTTCATCAGCCTGGCCCAGGTGGTCAGGCTCGCTGTGGAAGCAGCATTTTTGTTCATCTCACCATTTTCTCCATGGTTTCACATAGGCAGGCCCTAGCTGCTGTTTGAGGGGTGGTTTATCTGCTGCTAGAGAGTCAGCTATCCTTGTCTTGTTGATAGATTTTAGTTGTCCTCAGTTCTCACTGTTTTAATGGTGTGCAGCACTGCCCTGCTCCCAGTCTCTGGTAGCACTGGCCTTGCTCTCCCAAGCAGCTGCCCAGGGATGGTTCTACCCTTGGTCAGCCCCAACTCATAATCTAAAATTTTATATATTTATTTATTTATTTATGAAAGAGAGAGAGAAGGAAAGAAAGAAAGAAAGAAAGAAAAAAGAAAGAAAGAAAGAAGAGAAAGAAAGAAAGAGTCAGATAGAGAATGGGCATATCAAGGTCTTTGGTCACTCCTAACGAACTCCAGACGCATGCAGCACCTTGTGCATCTGGCTTATGTGGGTCCTGGGGAATCAGCCATGGATTCTTTGGCTTTGCAGGCAAATACCATCTCTCCAACCCAATGAAAACAAAAATTATTATTTAGGTGAGAGGCACACACACACACACACACACACAGAATGGGCATGTCAGGTCTTCTTGCCACTGTAAACAAACTCCAGATGCATGTGCTACTTTGTGCACCTGGCTTTATGTGGAATTGAACCTGGGTCTGAAAGCTTTGCAAGCAAGTGCCTTTAACTTCTGAGCCATCTCCTCAGCCCCACAAATGACTCTCTTACCACTCCAGAAATTCCAAATATTTCAGTAGACACATGTCAGGAAATAGTGACCAAATGTATATTTTCAATTATAATATTGTATATTTATATAATATCATTATAAAAACTTTTCAATTTCTTATCAATAAGAAAAATTACTGCTGTATTTCTTTTTAAACTTTTTTATTGACAACTTCTATAATTATAGTCAATAAACCATGATAATTCCTTCCTCTCCCCCACTTTCCCCTTCACAAATCTACTGTCCATCATAACCCCTCCCCCTCTCAATTATTCTCTCTTTTATTTTTATGTATCATTGTTTTCCTCCTATTATGAGAGTCCTGTGTATGTAGTCCCAGGCATTGCAAGGTCATTGATATCCAGGCCATTTTGTTTCTGGAAGATTGCCTTGAACACAGTCCCACCCTTCTGGTTCTTACATTCTTTCCACCACCTCTTCCGCAATGGACCCTGAGCCTTGGAAGGTGTGATAGAGATGTTTCAGTGCTGAGCACTCCTCTGTTTCTTCTTCTCAGCACTATGGTGCCTTTTGAGTCATCCCAAGGTCACTGCCATTGAAAAGAGAAGCTTCTCTAACCAAAAGTGAGAGTAGCATTAATATATGAGTATGAACATTAAGAAAAATACTTACTGGGCAGTTTGGTGAGAATAATATATGTATTTAGCCAGACACCAGCAGGTGTTACAGCCCTAGGGCTCATGACCTCCTATGTCATGGTCTTTTAGTATCAGTGAACATGTATTTCCCCTGGGGAGTGGGCCTCCAGTTTGCATGCATCTGGAGTTTGTTTATAGCAGTTGTTTTCCCCCATAACAGACCTGCTGCTATTGCACCCATTGGCTCATTTGGCCTGGCTGGCCAAACTTAAGGCTTGCAGTGTCTACTGTTGTTTATCTCCACTGATGACTTCTCTCCCATAGCGCTGCATGCAGCACAGCTTTTTCCAGCTTTCTGTCAGCTTTACATGGAGGAGGTTTTTCAGCTCAGCTCTAGAAGGATTTCTCAGTGATCTTGCAGCCCAAGCATGTGGAGTCTTCAGCAATAGGGTCTTACCATCTATTCCTGGTGGGAAACCAAGAGCCTTGGCAATGACCTGTAATTTTGGGGGGCATCAAGGACCTCCCTGGCAACAACTCCCTGGAAGGTATCACATCCCTGGCACTGAAAATTTTTCTAGTAACATATTGCAATATTTCTGAAATATTTTATTAAATAATAACATCAAAATGTATCTCCTTACCTACAAATAGAACAATAGCTATTTGATTTATGATTGGAAATAATCTAAAATTATAAAAAATCACCCTAAATATTATAATCTTAACAGGATTCTGTCTTGTCATTATATTATCACTTAATAGAAAACGAACAGTAAAAGAAATCCGAATTACTTTGGTAAAGAGAAAAAAAAGTCTTGATATGATGGAGTTCAATCAAATGTACACATTATAAGACAGAATTGACCAAGAAGGTTATACTCTCTCTGTTGTCAGATTGTATAGACACAAGAAAGAATCCAAGCTTTAGAGCAGACATTTCTTTTTTTATTGTTAGTAGAGGATGTGGTAGGCCAGCAAAGACTGTCAGAGGAGTGTTCTCCTGAAGTGTGATGTTAATCTTTTTGGTTAACTTGACTGGATTTAGAATCACCAAGGAAACACATCTCTGGGTGTGTCTATGAGGTTGTTTCCAGAAAGGCTTAGATGAGAGAATGCCCACTCTGAATGTGGGTGGCACCATCCCATGGGCCAGGGAACTGGACTGAATACAAGAAGAGGCCAGAATTTTCTATAGAGCCAGTTTGGTTAATATGAATTGCCTTACTTGGTGTTTGTCTTGAAATATATTTCTTTCTCCATCAACTATGAAAGGTAACTTTGCTGGTTATGATTGAAAATAATATGAAATTATAAAACACCCTAATTGAACAGCAGTCTTGGTAGGTAGTTATTTACTTTCAGAGCCTGGAATATGTCAATCCATTCTGTTCTTGCTTTCAGGATTGCTGATAAAAGGTCTAAGGCTAATCTGATAGTCCTTTCTTTGTATATGAGTTGACATTTGTCCCTTAAAGCTTTTAGTATTGTATATTTTGTATTTGTTTTTTTTTTAGGTAGGGTCTCATTCTAGCACAGGCTCACCTGGAATTCACTATGTAGTCTCAGGCTGGCCTCAAATTCACAGCAGTCCTAACTCTGCCTCCCAAGTGCTGGGACTAAAGGCATGAGCCACCATACTCAGCAGGTTGGTGGTTTTGAAAAATATTTTATTTATTTAATATAGAGAGATAGACACACACACACACACACACACAGAGAGAGAGAGAGAGAGAGAGAGAGAGAGAGGGAGAATGTGTGGCAGGGCCTCCTTGCTGCTGCAAATGAACTCTAGATGCATGCACCATCTGGCTTTATGTGGATATTGGTGAATGGAACCCAAGATGTCAGGCTTTTCATGCAAGTGCTTTAACCATGAAATCATCTTTCTATCCCCTTTCCTGTGTTTTTTTAAAAAAATATTTTTATTTATTTATTTATTTATTTATTTATTTATTTATTTATTTGACAGAGAAAGAGGTGGAGAGAGAGAGAGAAGATGGGCGCACCAGGGTCTCCAGCCACTGCAAATGAACTCCAGACAAGTATGCCCCTTTGTGCATCTGGCTAATGTGGGTCCTTGGGACTCAAACCTTGGTTTTTTGGCTTTGTAGGCAAACACCTTAACCGTTAAGCCATCCCTCCAGCCCTCCTGTGTGTTTTTTGACATCATTACTATAATGTGCCATGCAGAGGTCTTTCTCTGGTCATGTCTATTTGGAGTTCTGTATGTCTCTTGTCTTTGTAATACCTACTTATTTCTCTATAATTGGTAATTTTTTCTCTTAAAGTTTCATTAAACAGTTAATCAGTTCCTGTCGGAGACCATGAGCAGCATAACAGCCATCTTGTATGAGAAGCCATCTTATGGACTCAAAAGGCCTTAGGATCAGAATTGCCCCAGCTACAAGCCCTGGCTGCAGGCGATCACTTTATCTACCTATCGGATCAGAGTTGCCCCAGCTACAAGCCCTGGCTGCAGGCAATTACTTTATCTGTCTATCAGAATGTAACAACAGACCGTCCCATGATCTAACCTTATCAATCAGAGCATCTTGTAATCCTGGGTCAGTTTCTAGTTTACCTTCCTCCTGCCTCCCCTGTATAAACCTCTGTGTGAAAAATAAAAATTTGAGACTTTGACCATATATTAGGCTTAGTCTCCTTCTTTGTGCCTGTTTGTCTCTCTCATCCAGGTTAATCTCCCCTCGGGCTCTTGTTGAACCCCCGCTGGTCGGGGCAAGTTCCTTTTGAATTTATCACAGCTTCTTCTTCTACCAATTGTATTGTGAAGTTTTTCATCTCTCTTTTTTTTTTTTTTTTTTTTTTTTGGTTTTTTGAGGTAGGATTTCACTCTAACTATGTAGTCTCAGGGTGGTCTTGAACTCATGGCAATCCTCCTACCTCTGCCTCCCAAGTGCTGGGATTAAAGGCATGAGCCACCACGCCCAGCTTAATTTCCTTTCTTTATGTGAGTAACTGTGTGTTATTGTTTTGACTTTATTTATTTATTTATTTATTTATTTATTTATTTGAGAGTGAGGGAGAGAGAGAAAGAGAATGGGCATGTCAGGGCCTCCAGCCACTGCAAACAAATGCCAGATCATGTGCCCCCTTGTGCATCTGGTTTACGTGGGTACTGGGGAATTGAACCAGGGTCCTTTGGCTTTGTAGGCAAACGCCTTAACTGCTAAGCCATCTCTCCAGCCCCTGTTTTGACTTTATAATCTACATCCCTGTAGATTGTTCTTATGCATGACATTTTGATATGATATTCTTTCATTTTCATAATTTGATTATCTTTAAGCATTTCAATTTCCTTACTGAATTTTGCCTCCAAATTTATGACTTTTTTCTCCAGTTTACTCACTGTTTCAGTTACTTTGGAGACTGTCTTTTTGAGGTCTTGAATTCATGTATATATATGAATGATTATTTGCTTGTTTGTGGTGTCTATGGTAGATAGCTAATAGTTTTTAGAAGTAGCGTTCTAACTTCTTTCTCTGACATTTCTGCAATCTCATTTCCAGTTCCCACTATGGGGGAGTTGAGAGGCTGAGAGTGGGCTGTGATGGTTTGCCACCCCTCACTCTGTGCCTTTGTTGTGTCTTCAGCATTTGTGGAAATGGATGCTTTTTCCTTCCTTCTGCTTTTATTAGTTTCCCTTTCCCCTGTTCTCTTTAAACATTTCTTTTACATTCTTTCAGTTTCATGAGAAAGTGTGTTTCTTCCAGGTTTTTAGAGATTGGCCCAGTATTGAGTCCCTCATACTTGATGGTAGTTATGATTTTACTAAGTTGTAGGACAGCATTTGAATTACCCTTTCGGTTCTGGTTGGTTTACAGTGAGACTGCCATTGGGTTTTTGGTTGGACAGCATGTGGTTATGGATTTTTAAAAAATATATTTTTATTTTTTATTTATTTAGTTGAGAGAGAGAAATATGCAGGGGAGAGATAGAGAAAGATATATATATGGAGAGAGAGAGAGAGAGAGAGAATGCCAGGGTCTCCTGCCCATGTAAATGAATTCCAGACACGTGTGCTCCCTCATGCATCTGTCTTATGTGGATCCTGGGGAATCAAACCTGGGGTGCTAGACTGAATAAAAAGGAGAAAACAAGCTGAACACCAGTATTCATCTCCCTGCTTCCTGACTGCAGATGAAATATGACCAGCTGCCATCACACTCCTGCCACCATTTCTTCCCCACCATGATGTACTGTGTCCTCTTGAACTCTGAGTCAAAATTAACCCTTCCTTGCCGGGCGTGGTGGCACACGCTTTTAATCCCAGCACTCAGGAGGCAAAGGTAGGAGGATCACTGTGAGGTTCAAGGCCACCCTGAGACTACAAAGTGAATTCCAGGTCAGCCTGAGCTAGAGTAAGACCCTACCTCAAGAAACAAAAAATTAAAAAAATAAAAATAAAAAAGTTAAGAGGTAGGAGAATCGCCATGAGTTTGAGGCCACCCTGAGAGTACATAGTGAATTCCAGGTCAGCCTGAACTAGAGTGAGTGAGAAACTACCTCGAAAAACCAAAAATAAATAAATAAATAAATAAAAAATTTTAACCCTTCCTTAAGTTGCTTTTCTCAGCTATTTTGTCACAGCAACAAGAACTATAACAATATACTGCGTAAATGCTTACAAATCTCCCTCAAAAAGTATCCTCCCCATTAGACTGTAAGCTCCTTAAGGAAGGAAGAGGTCCTTGCATGGCTAGGTCTTCCCAGGGTAAGACACTTGGGGTGGCTAGGACGTGTGTATGATGGATGGAAAAGTAGCAAAGCATGATAATATTATCACAATGTACGCATCAGAGGGCCACCAGGAGTAACAGCCAATGACCCTTTCAAGAAAGCAGTTCAGATGGCAGCTACAAGATAGTAGAGCACAGCTGTAACTTCCTTCTTAAGTCAGTTTTGTAAGGGGAATTTGCCCCTTACAATGGAAACTCAGTACTGTGCTGGAATACTAGTTTTCTTGTTGTTTCTGGGGCAAAAAAACAAAACAAACAAACAAACAAACAAAAAAAACACCCACCCGAGAGGAGTTATGAGAGGAAACGTTTACAGTCTTAAAGGGAAGTTTCATCATGGCAGGGAAGCATAGAAGAGCAGAGGCTGGGCACCACAAATTGTCACACAGGTAGCAGCAAGAGTGAGGTGGGTAGTGAATTAGGGCTGGGCTACTAAAACCTCAAGGTGACACCTCCAGCAAGACTCCACCTCCCAAAATCTCCACCAGCTGTGGATTGAGTATGAGGCTTAATCAAAAACGCATGAGCCAGACTGGAGAGCTGGCCTGTGGTTAAAGGCACTTGTTTGCAAAGTTCAGTTCCCTAGGACCTATGTAATACCAGATGCACAAAGTGGCACATGTGTCTAGAGTTTGTTTACAGTGGCAAGTGGCCCTGGCATGCCTGTTCTCTCTCTCTCAAATAAGCATGTAAGAAAACAAATAAATATTTTTTAAAAAAAATACCACATGAAGCAATGGAGGTATTTCACAAAACTCTACATAGGGTCCTTTCAAAATCACTGTTTAATATTTTTCATTTACTTATTTAATGTGTCTGTGCAATGTAGTATGTTTATGAACATGTATATGCCCATGTGATATATACATGTATGTGCCCATGCTGCACCTTGGGTACTCTTCTGGGGTAGGGTGCTCGCACCTTTATCTCAACCAACTGATGTTGAAATCAACATCACAGGACTAATTTTAGTATCATGAAGCATTCTCTAGTGAATTGAACAGTATGAGTCTCTGGGGCCTCTGCGATTATTAAAGCATGCATCAGTTCTGAGGACAATGGAACCGTTTCTGTCTACCTGCTCATGTCCATTGATTGAGCATGTTCTGCGTTTTCAACCCTCACAGATGCAGAGCGCACTGCCTGGCCTACTGCACATGTTCAAATACTGCTAGATAAGCCAAATTGAGATTCAAGGAGCTATTCCTGACTGCAGTTCTAGTCTGGCATCTTGTAAAAGTAGGATAGGCAATGCAATGCGTATCCATTCCCTTAGGAACCCAGCCTCATAATTATTTTTAAAGTTTTCCATGTTATCAAAAGGCCTTAGAAACAGCTCCTTTTCAAAGCTCCATGAAAGTATTATTTTCTTAATTAATTACTGGAGAGGGATAACTATTGCATTAATCAATTTCCAACTTAGTTTGACAGTGATCACTAATGAAATAGATTGGAGATCTGCAGCCTCAAAGAGAATGTTTTCAGATGAATAATATATTTTATTTGTCAGCAGTCCTTGGGCTCAATTTATGGTGAAATTAACTGAAAGTGGATTGCAAATAATTGTCAGCTCGTTGTCAGCCTACATTTCCAAGACTATGAATAGATAGAATGACGAAAGGTAATTTCGTTTTTCTTCGTAATTGCTTCTGGATAATACCAGGGCTTTTGAAAGAGAGTGTGAGGCTGTGCATTTTGAAAATCGTGAAGAAAATACAAAGCTTAGATTGAATACCAAAGATTTTCCATATGTCAGATATGGAAGAATTAACATTTCTTGGGCTCTTTGCAGTCTGTTCCTCTAAAATTGCCCATAACAGATAAGATTTTGGACTTCGGTTATGAGAACCACAGTGTGATCTGTCAATGGTGATAATATAGAAATCTGAGCCCAATGAGCTTGATGGTAATTTCTGAAAGGGTTTAAAAAGATGATTTAAAAAATCTTTTACTGAAGCCGGGCGTGGTGGCACACGTCTTTAATCCCAGCACTTGGGAGGCAGAGGTAGGAGACTGCTGTGAGTTTGAGGCACCCTGAGAGTACATAGTGAATTCCAGGTCAGCCTGAGCTAAAGTGAGACCCTATCTCGAAAAACCAAAAGAAAAAAAAAAATCTTTTACTGGGCTGGAGAGATGGCTTAGCGGTTAAGGTATTTGCCTGCAAAGCCAAAGGAATCAGGTTCATTTCCTCAGGACCCACATAAGCCAGATACACAAGGGGCACATATGTCTGGAGTTCCTTTGCAGTGGCTGGAGGACCTGGCGTGCCCATTCTCTCTCTGTCTGTCTCTCTCTGTGCTTGCAAATAAATACAACAACTTTTTAAAAAAGGTGTGCACCACCACACCCAGCCATATTAAAAAAAAAAAACTTTTACATTCCATGAGAGGTCAGTGGAAATTATTCAGCCACTGGAGAAGATTAGAGATGAGAATGAAAATTTACACAGGGGGCTGCAGAGATGGCTTAGTGGTTAAGGTGCTTGCCTGTGAAACCTAAGGATGCAATTTCGACTCTCCAGGTCCCACGTAAACCAGATACACAAGGTGATGCAAGCACATAAGGTCACACACGCTCACAAGGTGGCATACATGTCTAGAGTTCAATTACAGTGGCTGGAGGCCCTGGGGCACCAATTCTCTTTCTCTCACACACAACACACACACACAAACACACATAAAATAAAGGCCAGTCTATTGGACTTGCCTCAAAAAAAAAGTTACACAAAGAGCTAGGGCGATGGCTTAGTAGGTAAAGTGTTTGCCACCTAAGCACGAGGATCTGAGTTTGGATCCCCAGCACCCATGTAAATGTCAGGCATGGCAGTAAGTGCCTGTAGTCACAGAGCGCAGGAAGCAGAGACAGGTGGATCCTTGAGACAAGTTGACTAACTAGATTACTTAAATCCACAAGATCTGAGTCAAATGAAAGACACTGTCTCAATAATAAGATGGAAAGTGATTGAGAAAGACACCTGATGCTGACTTCTTGCTACCACACATACATGCATACATGTTCACCCCCCTACATATATCCAAACACCCATATACACATTGCATAAACATAGACTTGAAAAAAATGTTGCACAGAGGCAGGGGAGATGGTACAGTGGATAAAAGCTCTTGATGTGTAAGCATAAGGTTCTGAGTTCAGATCCCCAGAACCCATGTAAAGCTAGACTCTATGGCAGGAGCAACTGTAATGTCTGTGAACCAATGGCAAGATGAAAGGTGAATACAGGAGACTCCCCAGAAGCTTGAGAATGCCAGCTAGTTCCACACAACAGTGAATAATAAAAGACTGTCTCTAAACAAGATAGAAGGCAATGACTTGAAATGGAGTGTTGGGTTCCTTGCCAATAAACTAATATGCCAACACATCAATAAATTTAGGGTATCCCATTATCCTTGTCTTATGAATTTAAAGAGTTAAAAATCTCCCCTCCCCAAATCCAGGCCAGAGGGTCAGAATTAGACTTTATTATGTTAAAAGAAGTAAAGAGAAGAAAGTGCAGAGAGTTCCTGCCATGTGGAAGCAGGAGGTGGTAAGGTCCCCTCCCCATCTTAGAGCAGCTGGGCTGAAACAAAGGGGGTTACCAGAGCCAGGACCTGGAAATTCAAGAGAGGTGAATAGTCAAAAAAGAGGCCATGCCACCAGGCAAGGATCTATTTATCATCTTATTGTGGTGGGCCTTACCCTCAGGCTAAGGTAAACCTGAGAGGGAGCTGATTGGTCTGGACTCTGGGGTGAGAGAGAGCTGATTGAATGAGACTGGATCAAATGCTGAACTCATCTGCTGAAGCAGGCGCTGCTCCCTGTCTGGGTTCCCTTCTGACTGGCTACCTGAACATAAAGCTACCTGACTAATTCCTCCTCAAACTGACATTCCAGGTTATATTCTGACCTCCAAACATGCACTGTGGCATGGGAGCACCAGCACTCACACACATAACCACTCAACACACTCACACACACCACAAAAAATTACACAGGTTTACTACTGCAAGAATCCTCAGGGTTAACTATGTGAATTGCATTGTGATCTGTCACATACCTCATGAGGAGATATGCGCACATACCTAATAAGAAGATATACACACATAACTCACGTGAGGAGATATGCACACATACCTCATGAGATATACACACATACCTCACGTGAGGAGATGCACACATACCTCATGTGAGGAGATGCACACATACCTAATGAGAAGATATACACACATACCTCATGTGAGGAGATGCACACATACCTCATGAGGAGATATACACACATACCTCACGTGAGGAGATGCACACATACCTCAAGAGAAGATATACACATATACCTAACGTGAGGAGATGCACAAATACCTCAGGAGGAGATATGCACACATACCTAGTGAGAAGATATACACACATACCTCATGTGAGGAGATATGCGCACATACCTAATAAGAAGATATACACACATACCTCACGTGAGGAGATGCACACATACCTCATGAGGAGATATGCACACACACCTCACGTGAAGAGATGCACACACACCTCATGAGGAGATATGCGCACATACCTAATAAGAAGATATACACACATAACTCACGTGAGGAGATATGCACACATACCTCACGCGAGGAGATGCACACATACCTCATGAGGAGATATGTGCACATACCTGACGTGAGGAGATGCACACATACCTCAAGAGAAGATATACACATATACCTAACGTGAGGAGATGCACAAATACCTCAGGAGGAGATATGCGCACATACCTAGTGAGAAGATATACACACATACCTCACGTGAGGAGATGCACACATACCTCACGTGAGGAGATGCACACATACCTCATGAGGAGATATGCACACAAACCTCAAGAGAAGATATACACACATACCTCACATGAGGAGATGCACACATACCTCATGAGGAGATATGCGCACATACCTAATGAGAAGATATACACACATACCTCACGTGAGGAGATGCACACATACCTCAGGAGGAGATATGCACACATACATACCTCATGAGGAGATATGAGCACATGCCTGATGTGGAGCTATGCACACATGCCTCATGAGGAGATATGAGCACATGCCTGATGTTGAGAGATGCACACATGCCGGATGTGAAGAGCTATACCCTTCCTGAATGAGGATCTGCACACATACCAGAGAGAGCCAGGCATCAGTGTTGGTGAGTGGGTGCTGCAGTTGTGTCTAGTAACCTAAATAGTTAAATGTGCTAAATGAACCTTCTTCCCTTTCCTGCCTCCAAAATTGTACTCAAATTCTTTTTGTCAGCCAGAGCAGATTCATACCCAGGAAAGGATTCTGATGTAGATCTCCTTTAGCTAAGCAATTACCATACAAATGGCCACAAGGGCCTTGCTTCTGCAGGACTACTGCCATATTTGGGAGGTGTGCATCTGACGTCTGATACCCTGTAAAAGGCGGCGGACATACTGGTCAATTGTCCGGGACCTTCTTTCACTCCTCCTTCAACTCTAGGCACAGATGTAATCCATGGCCTGACTCTGACCCTGTCAGCTTTTCCAATCAAGTTTCCAGTCCTTTCTGTGTCTCCAGGGTACAATTTCCTGGTTTCTTGTGAGCATCATGAGGTTGGTGACCCAGTCTGAGGACAACATTCGTTACAGATGATCCAGTTGCTGTAATAGACACTTCCTAGCAGTTGAGCTATTTCCTGCCTTGAGCCTTATGGTTGCTTGCAGGCTGCCTGCGCTTTAGCCCTGAGGCTGTGAGGATTCTATGAGGCTAATTAGTCCTTGACATCACCCCACACAGTCCCATGTTGTTTCTGTCTCTTCCGCTTTGTACTGTCTGATATCAAGCCTCCATCTCTGCCTGCTTCCAAAAACATGTGGACCCTTTCTATTTGCTATTACCAACTTTCACCCACTGATGTCGCGTGCTCATTGTCCATTCAGGTTAAATCTTGTGCGTGTGTGTGTGCGTGTGTGCGCGTGTGTTTACGCACATGCCTGTGGAGACTAGATGCTAATTTTAGGTATCATTCCTCAGTACCACTACCTTTTTTCCAGAAAGGCCTGGAGCACACTAAGTAATCTCCACTGGCTGGCCAGCAAACCCCAGGGATCTTCCTATCCCTGCCTCTTCAGTGTTAGAATTGGAAACATGTACTACCAAAACCCCCCTTTTTAAATAAAAAAATAATATGGGTTCTAGGGATTGAACTGAGGCCTTCATGTTTGCAAGGCATGCACAGACTGAGTTATTTCCCCAGCCTCAAGTTAAACCTTTTAGATTATTAATTAGTGTGTATGGTATGCATTCATGTGTCTATATATGTTTGTATATGTGGGGGTATATGTATGTGTAGGGGAGTGTGTGTGTGTGAAGGCCAAAGGTCAACATCAGGTATTTAATCACTTTCCACCTTATTTTTAAAATATATAATATACATATCATATTTATTTATTTATTTTCAAGCAGAAAGACATGTGCACACACAGAAAGAAAGTGTGCAAGAGAATGGGTGTGCCAGGATCTGCAGCAGCTGCAATGAATTCCAGATGCATATGCCCCCTTGTGCATCTGGCTTTACATAGGTACCAGGAATCAAACCCCAGTCATTGCAGGTAAGTGCCTTAACCATTGAACAATCTCTCCAGCCTGCCACTTTGTTTTTGAGGCAGGATCTCTCACATAGAACCCAGGATGGTCTCAAACTTACAGTGAATCTCCTACCTCAGCCTTCCAAGTGTTGGTATTACAGGTATAAGCCCCCATGCTTGGAAAATTAAATCTTTTTTTTTTTTTTTTTGGAGAGAGAGACACACACACACACACAGAGAAAGAGAGAGAGAGAGAGAGAGAGAGAGAGAGAGAGAGAAAGGGAGAGGTAGACAGACAGAGATGGGCACGCCAGCAGCCTCTCAACTGCTGCAAACGAAATCCAGATGCGTGCGCCCCCTTGTGGTCAAGTGTGGCATTGCGCCCTTGAGTCACTGCATCTGGCTAAACGTGGGACCTGGAGATTGGAATGGGTGTTCTTAGGCTTAGGAGGCAGATGCCTTAACTGCTAAGCCATCTCTCCAGCCTGAAAATTAAATCTTTTTAAAAGTTAATTTCATCACTGTGAGTTCAGGGCCAGACTGGAGCTATAGAGTGAGACCCTACCCTGAGGAAACAAAGAAAATGTTACTTTCCTCACATGTCATTTGTGACTCAGGAAGAATGAGTAGTCAATATGTGCAAGCAATCTACCATTTTAAACATCAGAAAAAAATTCATTCCTCTGTTATTCACAGCCTTCTGATTGGTTTCCTACATCCAACAAAGTCCTGGTTCCAGGCTCCACCAGTCTCTTAGTTTCTAGGTGGGTACACCCTTGTGTCAGGCATCTCTGGCTTAAACATGGTATGTGTCAGCCCCCATTTCCTCCTGTTTCAAGTGAATACTCTCTTCTGTACCAAGCTCCCTTGGACTCCTGCCCTGGTTCCTTTTCATTTTCCTTCTCCTTTTTCTTAAATGAAATTCCCCAGAGCTGCTTCTTTAGCTCTCTCTGCAGACTTATTGTGACTTCAGTGAGCATGTTTATAGGACAATTTCCAAATCTGGATCTATATTAATGTTAATCAGGGTTCTTTGTTGCAAGTAACAGAAACCTGATTCAAGTTTTATATGCCCCCCCAGGGGATTTATTAGCTAGTATTTATTTATTTATTTATTTATTTATTTATTTATTTATTTATTGGCTTGATATCACTGTGAGGTAGCAAAGTGGGTCACTGGAAGAAATGGGAGGAAGGGGTACAGAGATATGCACAAACTATGAGAATTTCAGGATTTGGGACACTAGGGTTGTTATTTTGCCTCTTAAAGCATTTTGTCCTTTACTGGAAAAATGGAAAAATTGAATCTCTATCCATCTAATCTAATGAAGTACAGATGCATGCACCCCTTGTGCATCTGACTTATGTGGGTCCTGGGGAATCAAACCTGGGTTGTTAGGCTTTGCAGGTTAGCGCCTTAATTGCTGAGCCATCTCTCAGCCCTATGAGAGGTGCCTCTGGGCATCATCTTAAGCATGGTGGATAGAGCATGAATCTGAATTCAGATGGCCTGGGTTCAGAAGTGATTTTTGCTGGGTCTACCACCGTGAGGTCTGCTCTCTCCTTCTGTGTGTGTGTGTGTGTGTCTGAGACTACTGCAGTCTCAAAGGGCCCAAGGTCAGCATCACATTTGATTTGATTCCAGGTTGTCACTGTGTTGAATTTCTTGGTAGTTTTATCTTTGAACTTGTGTTTTGTAAGTGAATTCTGTGGAGCACTTGGTCATAAACATGACGAAGGCATATTCTGTTCCTTCCCACCCTTGTTTAAGAAAATATTTATTTATTTTCATATGTGTGTATATATGGGCATGCTAGGGCCTCTTGCTACTGAAACCAGATGCCAGACTCTTTGGTCACTTTTTGAGTCCAGCTTAAGTGGGTGACTTGGAATTTAACTCAGACCAGCAAGCTTTTACCTTTAAACACTGAGCCATCTTCTTCTCAGTCCCTACCCTCATCTTTTTTTAAAAAAAATTTTATTTGTATTTATATTTTAAACTTTTTTATTTTAGCGAGAGAGAGAGAAGAAAAGGAGAGAAAGAATTGGTGCACCAGGGCCTCAGCCACTGAAATCACACTCCAGATGCTTGTGCCACCTAGTGGGCATGTGTAACCTTGCACTTGTGCGTCTGGCTTACATGGGCTCTGGAGAGTTGAACATGTGTCCTTAGGCTTCACAGGCAAGCACCTTACCTGCTAAGCCATCTCTCCAGCCCTTATCTTTTAAAAAACTTTTATTGACAACTTCCATAAATATAGACAGTATACAATGATCATAATCTCCCAATACTTCCCCTTCCTGTCTCCCAAATCCCCCCTCCACTGAGTCCCTTCTTTCCAACTAGTCTCTCTTCTATTTTGATACCCTCACTTTCCCCCTCCTATTATGTAGGTTTTGTATGGTAGCATCAGCTACTATGAGGTCATGAATATCAAAACCACCTTGTGTCTGGAAGACAGCATTGTAAGTACTCCTCCCTTTCTTTGGCTCTTACATTCTTTTTTTCCTCTTATGTTTATTATTATTATTAACAACATATTTTGTATGGATACATCATGTGCTGATACCCTCTTTTCTCTTATCCCTGCCCCCATTCCATTGGGGATGCTCCTCAGTGGGGCTGCAGGTATTCCCTATGGGGTTGTGGTTTATGTGTTGTGGGAGTAGCAGTCAGTTATTTTTGGGGAAGGAATGCCTCTGGGCATGATGTCTCAACCTGTGGCTCTTACAATCTTTCTGCCCCTCTTCCACAAATATCCCTGAGCCATGGTGGGTGAGTTTTAAGTCTACTTCAGTGATAAGCTCTTAGGAGCCTCTGGATCTCTGTTTTGGTAGGTGTTCAGTATTCTCATGGTCTGTCTCCTACACCATTGAACTGATTATAAGGTTCAATTCTTTCTGCCACCTCTTCCACAATGGTCCCTGAGGCTTGGAGGGTGTGATAGAGGTATTTGTGCTAAACACTCCACTGTCACTTCTTTTTAAAAAATATCTATCTAGGGCAGGAGAGATGGCTTAACGGTTAAGGTGCCTGCCTGCGAAGCCTAGGAACATCCAGGTCCCACGTGTAGCCAGACACAAAAAGTGATGCAAGGGTGCAATTCTGCACTTGCCCACATGGGGGTGCACAGGTCTGGAATTTGTTTGCCACTGGTGCACCCATTCTCTGTCTGTCTGTCTCTCTCTCTCTGTGTGTGTCTCTCTCAAATTAAAAAAATGTATCTATCAACTATCTATCTCTATCACTTCTTTATTTGGGAGAGAGAGAGAGACAGACAGACAGACAGAACAGGCACACCAGGGCCTCTAGCAAACAAACTCCAGATGCATGCACCATTTTGTGCATCTGGCTTACATGGGTACTGGGGAATTGAACCTTGGCCCTTAGGCTTCACAAGCAAGTGCCTTAACTGTTAAGCAATCTCTCCAGCCCTTCACTGTCACTTCTTATCTGCCATTTCTGAGTCACCACAGGGGTTATTGTCATCTGAAAAGAGAAGCTTCTCTAACCATAAGTGAGAGTAACATTAATAAATGGGCATAAAACTAAGTGTTTGGAGGGCAGTTTGATGGGCATAATATATCCATTTAGCCAGACAACAGTAGTATTTCTCCCCTTAGGGCTTGTAACTTCCTCAGCCATAGGCTTTTGACTAGGTTTTCAGGACTAGGCATAAACTCTTTCCCTAGGAGTAGGCCTCCAGTTCAGTCATAAAGCAATTGGTTTCCCTCCAAACAGACATGCCACCATTGCTCCAGTCAGTACATTTGGCTTGGCTGGCCAGGTGTGAAATTTGCAGGGTCCACTTCTGGTTAAGACCACTGAGGATTTTCCCCTCCAGCAGGCTGCAAAGCTCAGCACTCTGAGAGCTAGTTAATACCCTATCCTCATCTT
This sequence comes from Orientallactaga sibirica, assembly GCA_036365145.1. Classification (NCBI taxonomy): domain Eukaryota; kingdom Metazoa; phylum Chordata; class Mammalia; order Rodentia; family Dipodidae; genus Orientallactaga; species Orientallactaga sibirica. The sequence goes on from JAEOAD010000028.1 coordinate 12,153,891, forward strand.
TTGAAAAGTTGGTAATCCCTCAGCCACACAACATGACACTGACTTTGCAATACTGAGAGTTTGATTGGTAACACTCAGAAGAGTATTCATGTATTATGTCTGGTACTGATTTTCTACATTTTTTTTGGTATGTGTATATGTAGTATGTATGGGATATATGTGTGCATGTGGAATGTGCACATGTGTGCACAGATGCATACCCCATGTGCTTTTATGTGGAGGCCCAAGTAGGACACTGGATATCCTCCCTTATCACTTCCATCCCCGAGAAAGGGTCTCTTACTGCACCTGGAGGTCTTTGGTTTTCAGTGAGACTGACTGTGGTAGTTTGAATAAATGGCCCCCAATATATTCAATATTTTATTAGTTTATAGTTTGCATTTGCAATCACCTTGCTAGAGGCAATGTCACTGGGGGCTGGTTTTAAGGTGCGGTGATGGTTTGAGATTCCATTGTAAAGATATGCAAAGTGTGCCTAATAGGAGTTCCTGAAGTGTGCTGTGGCTTTTGGGCTATAGTTTTGCTCTGTGTGCCTGGTTGGTTTTTCTCTCTTGCTTGGCCCTGTGAAGGCAGGCTGCTTCTCCTGCCTTTATGGAACTTCCCCTGGATCTGTAAGCTTCAATAAATAATATCCCTTCCTCCATAACTGTGCCTGGTCTGGAAGTTCATCTCAGTGAACCTGAAGCTGTCTGCTACACTGACTGACCAAGGAGCCCCAAAGATCCTATCTCCATCTCCCTTGGCACTTGGGTTACACACATGAGAAAGACATACCTGGCTTTTTACATGGGTGGTGGAAATTGAACTCAGGCCCTCATACTTGTGTAGCGAGCACTCTTACAATTGAGCCTTCGCCCCAGCCCTGACTTTGTACTTTTTAGGCAAGCATTTTTAAAGATTTCATTTTATTTATTTGAGACAGAGAGAGGGAGAGGGAGAGAGAGAGAGAATGGATGTGTCAGAGCCTCTAGCCACTGCAAACAAACTCCAGACGTATGTGCCACCATATGCATCTGGCTTACATGGGACCTGGAGAATGGAACCAGGGTCCTTAGGCTTCACAGGCATGCACCTTAACTGCTAAGCCATCTCTCCAGCCCTACACTTTCTACTTTTTAAAAAATATTTTATTTATTTGAGAGAGACAGAGGGGAAGCCCTTCACTGTCACTTCTTATCTGCCATTTCTGAGTCACCACAGGGGTTATTGTCATCTGAAAAGAGAAGCTTCTCTAACCATAAGTGAGAGTAACATTAATATATGGGCATAAAACTAAGTGTTTGGAGGGCAGTTTGATGGGCATAATATATCCATTTAGCCAGACAACAGTAGTATTTCTCCCCTTAGGGCTTGTAACTTCCTCAGCCATAGGCTTTTGACTAGGTTTTCAGGACTAGGCATAAACTCTTTCCCTAGGAGTAGGCCTCCAGTTCAGTCATAAAGCAATTGGTTTCCCTCCAAACAGACATGCCACCATTGCTCCAGTCAGTACATTTGGCTTGGCTGGCAAGGTGTGAAATTTGCAGGGTCCACTTCTGGTTAAGACCACTGAGGACTTTCCCCTCCAGCAGGCTGCAAAGCTCAGCACTCTGAGAGCTCGTTAATACCCTATCCTCATCTTTTGAAAAGTTGGTAATCCCTCAGCCACACAACATGACACTGACTTTGCAATACTGAGAGTTTGATTGGTAACACTCAGAAGAGTATTCATGTATTATGTCTGGTACTGATTTTCTACATTTTTTTTGGTATGTGTATATGTAGTATGTATGGGATATATGTGTGCATGTGGAATGTGCACATGTGTGCACAGATGCATACCCCATGTGCTTTTATGTGGAGGCCCAAGTAGGACACTGGATATCCTCCCTTATCACTTCCATCCCCGAGAAAGGGTCTCTCACTGCACCTGGAGGTCCTTGGTTTTCAGTGAGACTGAATGTGGTAGTTTGAATAACTGGCCCCCAATATATTCAATATTTTATTAGTTTATAGTTTGCATCTGCAATCACCTTGCTAGAGGCAATGTCACTGGGGGCTGGTTTTAAGGTGTGGTGATGGTTTGAGATTCCATTGTAAAGATATGCAAAGTGTGCCTAATAGGAGTTCCTGAAATGTGCTGTGGCTTTTGGGCTATAGTTTTGCTCTGTGTGCTGTGTGCCTGGTTGGTTTTTCTCTCTCTTGCCTGGTCCTGTGAAGAGCAGGCTGCTTCTCCTGCCTTTATGGAACTTCCCCTGGATCTGTAAGCTTCAATAAATAATATCCCTTCCTCCATAACTGTGCCTGGTCTGGAAGTTCATCTCAGTGAACCTGAAGCTGTCTGCTACACTGACTGACCAAGGAGCCCCAAAGATCCTATCTCCATCTCCCTTGGCACTTGGGTTACACACATGAGAAAGACATACCTGGCTTTTTACATGGGTGGTGGAAATTGAACTCAGGCCCTCATACTTGTGTAGCGAGCACTCTTACAATTGAGCCTTCGCCCCAGCCCTGACTTTGTACTTTTTAGGCAAGCATTTTTAAAGATTTCATTTTATTTATTTGAGACAGAGAGAGGGAGAGGGAGAGAGAGAGAGAGAATGGATGTGTCAGAGCCTCTAGCCACTGCAAACGAACTCCAGACGTATGTGCCACCATATGCATCTGGCTTACATGGGACCTGGAGAATGGAACCAGGGTCCTTAGGCTTCACAGGCATGCACCTTAACTGCTAAGCCATCTCTCCAGCCCTACACTTTCTACTTTTTAAAAAATATTTTATTTATTTGAGAGAGACAGAGGGGCAGATAGAGAGTATGGACATGCCAGGGCTTCTAGCCACTGCATATTAACTCCAGATGCATGCCCCACTTTGTGCATCTGGCTTTACATGGGCACTGGGGAATCAAATCTGGGTCCTTTGGCTTTACTGGCAAGTATCTTAACCACTAAGCAACCTCTCCAGTCTACTGATATTTTTGTTTTAGAGAAAGCATGTGTGCACGAGAGAGAATTGGTGTGCCAGGGCCTCAGCCACTGAAATTGAATTCCAGATGCTTGCACCACCTAGTGGGCATGTGCAACCTTGTGCTTGCTTCACCTTTGTGAGTCTGGCTTATGTGGAATCTGGAGAGGTCGAATATGGGTTCCTAGGCTTCACAGGCAAGCACATCTCTACAGCCCGATTATTTTTTGTTTGTTTGTTTTCAAGGTAGTCTTATTGTAGCCCAGGCTGACCTTGAATTTACTATGTAGTCTCAGGTTGGCCTCAAACTCACAAAAATCTGCCTATCTCTGCCTCCCAAATGTGGAGATTAAAGGTATGCACCACCATGCCCAGCCCCTACTTTCTACTTTTTAGATGGGCACATTTTCCACTGTATTAAGTGGGTACAAATGCAGAATAACTTACCTTAAGTGGCATTCTAAGAAATCAATTGCAGAGAATCCCACTATATCTTTTCCTTATATTATTTATGTCTTGGCCAACTACTTATGCTAAAATTGTGACAGAGAGAAAGAGAACTTGATTCTTTTTAAAAATATTTTATTTATTTATTTGAGAGAGAGAGGGAAAGAGAGAGAGAGAGAGACAGAGACACAGAGACAGAGAGACAGAGAGAATGGTTATGTCAGGGCCTTCAGCCATTGCAAATGAACTCCAGATGCTTGAGCCCACTTTTACATCTGGCTTGCGTGGGTCCTGGGGAGTTGAACCTGGGTCCTTTGGCTTTGCAAATGCCTTAACTGCCAAGCCATCTCTCCAGTCCCCTTGATTCGTTTTCATTGAAGTCCTTCCTTACTCATCAGTAAGCTAAAACTGAACAGTATGTATAGAATGTGTACACAGCAAGTGGAATAAAAACAGTTGAGTTACCTTTGTGTGACACTTCTATTGTTATGGGGAGGACAAAATAGATATATGTATACAAAAGAACAAATTGTGCAATTTTAATTTAATTTTACTTTAATCTTACATTAGAATTTAAAATTGGCATTATGTGATAATAGAATGAATGGCAAAATTCATATTCATAACAGCTTAATTTTTGTTTTATCTATAATAAATTAAGTATCAAATGAGGAAGATAGCAAGTTGAGAGAGATTCTGCAGAGGAAAGGATAGAAGCTTTATATTTTAGGAGCTTTCATGCCAAACTCTTCCTGCTTTGGGAACAAAAGGCCTGACCTTTTCATTTTGCATAACCTGTCCTGCATCAGCAGTTTGCTTCACCTCTCTGCCATTATATTTCCCTGCTGTTTAGATGGGCACCATGATAGTGTCCTCATCATGAGATTGTTGCAAGAATGAGCTGTGTGTGTCATTCTGCCATCATGCAGAAAATGGGAGGTTTTTTGTAAGAAGGTAAGTTGTCACAGAGTACGTGTATAGGTGGCTTCCACAACTGTAGATTCAGCCAGTATTAGTTCAGACATGCTTGAAGATTCTGTTTCTTCCCTGGACATATACAGACCTTTGGGGGTCATTATTCCCTACATAATATGGCAAAATATTTATTTAATTATATATATATATATATTGTGTTAAGAGTCACATATATATTGTGTTAAGAGTCACATGTGATCTAGAGATGATTTTTTTTTTCATTTTTCGGTTTTTCAAGGTAGGGTCTCACTCTAGCCCAGGCTGACCTAGAATTCACTGTGTAATCTCAGGGTGGCCTCAAACTCACTGCAATCCTCCTACCTTTGCCTCCCGAATGCTGGGATTAAAGGTGTGTGCCACCATGCCCTGCACTTTTATTTTTTGAGAGTCTTGTGTACACTGGCTCATGTAGCTGAAGATGACCTTGAACTTTTGACCTTTCTGCCTCCACCTCCTGAGTTCTGGGATTATAGGAATGCACCACCATGACCAGCTTATATAGTGATGGGGCTCAAACAAGACCTCGTGCATGTTAGGCAAGCACTTTACTCACTGAGCCATATTCCCACCCAAGAGATTATTTAAAGTATATAGGAGGATATGCACAGGGCTGGAGAGATGGCTTAGCGGTTAAGGCGCCTGCCTGCTAAGCCTAAGAACCCGGTTCCAATCTCCAGGTCCCACGTTTAGCCAGATGCAAAGTGACTCAAGGGCGCAATGCTGCACTTGACCACAAGGGGGCGCACACATCTGGATTTTGTTCACAGCAGCTGAGAGACTGCTGGCGCGCCCATCTCTGTCTCCCCTCCCTGTCTGTCTGTCTCTCTCCAAAAATAAATAATATTATAATAAAAAATTAAAAACACTTCACCATTTTATACCCTCAACTTGAGCATCTGCAGGTTTTCGTATCTTCAAGGAAGGCAGGGAGGGTATCCCAGGACCAATCTCCCACACAGAGGGATGATATCATTTCATTGCTGGGTTCACTTAATTTACTGCCTGAAGAAACCATTAAAATTAGCAAATGCTTTATATAGTCAGTGATATGGGAGAAAAAAGTCAGCAAAATATTTCTGGAGCACACTGTGGATTCCCACAAAAACTAAGAGGTAAGACTTACTGTGTAGAGAGGGGGAGGGAGAGACATTTTCTGCTTTGGAACAGCAGATGGCGATGTAGCTAAGCAAATGGAAGACATTGTTGAGACCTGGGAGAAATTGTCAAGTGCAAGGCAAGCCAAACTATAAACAACATATGGAAAACAATAAATATTTTAATTAGGTGTTAATAACTGAATATACTGAATCCTTGTCTCCAATCTAACTCATGACAGTGTTATGACTGCTAATAAATAAGTAATTGTCAAGGAAATTATTGCAGCAATAACTTGAATAGTTTACTTACGTGCTTGTAATCATAAACTGATTTTCAAAAGTAGATGAATGCATTGTTACAGGAAGCCCGGGGTTCCTGTTTTGGAGGTGATTTCTAGTGTTGTACCACATTGTCTTGGTTTCCTACATGAGCACTAGCATTCGTTTGTTGCTTTGTTTCATTCTAGCCCTGGAATCATGTCTACACATTGCTGTGAAGGATACTGTGTCATACTCACTTGAAATTATGTACATAGGGAAAATGTGAAAGCTTACTCATGTGGGAGAACTTTCTGGAGTGATGTCAACCATAGAACAAACCAAAAACAAAACCCTGGACCAGAAGAATAAAGCTTTCCCTGAGAGTCCCTACCTCTGGCATTTTGTTCTCTTATATAAAAATAAAACTAAAAAGCACATATATCCCAACTTCTCCTCCTTCTCATTCCATATTTCAAGTGCCTTTGAACTGCTTCATATCTTCAGGATATAATGAAATCCCTTGCTCTGGAAAGAAGCCACGACAGATATATTTCAAGACCTTTCCTTTCCTTTCGGCTAGTAGCAGAGCTAATGCAGTTTACTTGTTAGATGAGTCACCATGGATACTGAGAGACTCAAGCCAAGTCTACCCCAGTGAGGGGAATTGGAGAATTGAGGCAATTATCCTCATAATTTAAATAAACAAAGTTCCTCTCGGTTTTTGTTTCGGTTACCTGAATTTTTCAAGTGGATGTCTAATTTTAGTTTTGCATTATTAGAAGTGGTTCTTGCCTCAGGTCTCTTGTTAAATTAGCTGGCAGAGATCCGGACCCCTTTACACAAGGCAAATGTATTACCACGCTTTCTGTTTCATCACCCCAAGCGTTTCTATCTGGCATTTGGGGAAACAACGTGAATAACTCAAGTCCTGGATGAAACATTTCTGGAAGGTAGACAACACGTAGATCTAGAAATGGTTGTTTGGAGAGGCCAGATATATTCAAACTGACAAAGACATCGATAAAACCATGGCCTTCCTGACAATGCGGCTCCCAGTGTGTCCTGCACAGACCACATGTTTTTCTGCTGGTCCCAGGCCAAGCCACTGTCTCTACTGGCATGTCCAACTGGGCTTTAAGGCTGGTCCTGGCTGCCTCCCCTAATTCCATTTCTTCTCAGACCATGCCTCACCCTTCCCAGTGTGGATTCCCTCATCTCATTATTAGTGATAAGAGAGAAGGGCTTTGCAAGTCTAAGGCATGACTGGCATTTCTAAGCAATAAGGAATTGTTATTTAATATCCATATTGAACATCTTCAGTATTTAGCATGTTTTGTCTTTAGTTCTGGATGGCAATTGCTATGGTATGAATCCCAGTAAGCATGATCTTTACTGTTTGATTTTGCACGTGTATATGTGGAGTGCATGCATGTGTAAATGTGTGTGTGTTCATATGTATGTGGATGCATGTGTGCACACAGGTGTACCTGCACATGTACGAGCATGTGTGTGGAGGCCAGAGGTACATGTTGGGTATCTTCCTCAGTTTCTCTCCACCTTATTCTTTGGACAGGCTCTCTCACTGAACCTAGAGCTCACTACACGAGCCCCAGCGACTCTCCTGCCTTGCTTCCCTAGCACTGGGATTATAGGTGTTTACCACCATAACTGACATTTTATGTGGCAACTGGGGATCTGAACTCTGGTCCTCATGTTTGTACAGCAAGTACGTTACCCACTGAGCCATCACCTCAGCCCATATTGTTTTGCATAGTGGCTTTTTTAAAGATTGGCTTTCGGGCTGGAGAGATGGCTTAGGGTTAAGGCACCTGCCTCCTAAGCCTAAGAACGCTGGTTCCAATCTCCAGCAGTTCCAATCTCCAGGTCCCACATTTAGCCAGATGCAAAGTGATGCAAGAGCACAACGCTGCACTTGACCACAAGGGGGCGCACACATCTGGATTTCGTTCTCAGCAGCTGAGACACTGCTGGCGGGCCCATCTCTGTCCGTCCCCCTCCCTCTCTGTGTCTCTTTCCAAAAAAATAAAAAAAAATTAAAGATTGGCTTTCAACTTTTTAGCTTTTGACACTATTGAGATATATCTTACTTTACATGACTCAGCACTGAGGGGCCTGTGCCTGCCTCATCTTTAACTTCTTACTTCCCCACCTCCCCCACAAGAATGAACTGCGTTGCATGTACAGAGAACGACAACCTGATTGGACAGGGTCCTTTGAGTGAAAGGGCTACAGGATAAAGATGGATATGGGCAGCTGGTGGATGTGGGTTTCAGTCCTTCAGTGATGAGAAATATTTTCCTTCCCTGAATTTCAATTTTGGTTAGAGTAGGTATAGTAATACATATCTAGCATATTTCTAGAAAGAACTAATAGGAAGGACTTTGCAAGTACTATTTACCGGCAGTCATGGATAGAGCTATTTGTGCAATAGGGGCACAGGTATTTTTTATTCTAATGCCATTAAACTTCATTCTCCTTTCTCTTCCTTAATCCCTTTATCTACTTATTTTTTAAAAACATCATGTGAGTCCAGTACTGCAGGAAACACAGATGACATGCGCTCGTGTGACTCTGTCTTGAATGAATCACACTGTAGCAGCAGAAACACAATGGTTATGTATGAAACAAAATGATAACCATACTACCTAAATGTCTGGATGGAGAAATTTACTCTGTGGCATAATTTGTGTCATGTGCTTTACAAATTGGATCTCATTTCCTCATCATAGTCCATGGATCTAAATGCAACTACTATCATTGATTCACATAAAAGGAAATGTGAGGCTCAGAGAAGTCAGGACAGCTGTCAAAGATCACATAGCTTAGTGCTGGAATTAAAGTGGGGCCATCTGACAGTAGAATCTGAGCCCAAGCCACTCTGCTAAATTGTTCTTCTGGGCTGTATGAAATGGTGCCATCCAAGGCTTACCAGTGTTCTGAGAATGGAGAGGCCATTCTCTCTGGGTGGAATTCACACCAAAGGCTTCTTGGGGGAAAATGTGTCTTTATCTGAGTATTGTAATGTTATCCTTCTTATGCATGTGTGTGTGTGTGTATGTGTGTATGTGTGTGTGTGTATTCATGTATGTGCCTTGGGTGCCATTCCTCAGGTGCTGGCCACCTTTCTATTTATTTATTTGTTGTGACAGGGTTTTTCATTGGCCTGGAGCTCACCAATAAGGCTACACTAGCAGCTAGCCCCAGGGAGCTTCCTGCCTCTGCCTCCCTAGTGCTGAGATTACAAGAGCCACCATGCCTGGAATTTTTACGTGCATTCTGGAGATCCACCCAAGGTCCTCATGCTTGTGAGGGAAGCACTTGACTCACTGAGGGATCCTCCCAGCCCTTCATAAGGCTAGCTTCAAGAGGGACTTGTTAACAGTAAACTGGAAGTAACCAGAGAGTGAGTTAGAAGTTCTCCATGAAGCCACATGTTCATCATTTTTCTATTTGGGTTTAGGCCAGAGCCAGACTCTTACCAAGTTACCCACTTCTGCTTCCTGTGATCTCATTTCTCTCACATCAATCATTTAGACCCCCTGGTTTCAAGCATGGAGGGATTTCTCTCCTGGAGGACATGTCAGGAGTCCCATTGTGAGCTGCAGAGAGAGGGTGTGGATGTTCTAAGGTAACTCATCCGGCCCAGGACACACAGGGGCTCCACACCACCACTCTGGTTTGCTTTCCACCTCACAACAGCAGGTCCTTGCCTTTTCTAGCACTGGGGGTCTAGAAGGCACAGGATTTCAGAAACTTCTCCCATCTCTGCACCTAGTGCTTACTGCAGGACACTTTCCAATACTGGATTTTCCTCTTACAGTTATCAGAACAGTCAGGATTCACCCAAAGCTGGTCAGGCTGCACCCCCCTCATCAAAATGCTGTTCCATTGTCTTGCTTTCCAACCAAATACAATATGCTGAGGGCTCCTTTTCTCTTACTAAGAAGCTCAGCTTCCACCCCCACCCTCCCCAAACTGGAAGGAAAACATGCTTGCACTCAATATCCTCAGAGTTTGATTAGATTTTAAAGTTGGTCCTTCTCTTACTTCCCCTCACGCAATACATTATGTGTACAGTGAGAGACTCTTTTGTTTTGAGGGGATGTCTTTATAAAGCAAAAATGTAGAGCCTGGTTAGACAAACGCATAAACAGGTATCAGATTTAAGGCTATGTTTTCCAAGAGGCGGCCTCTTGCCCACTGTCAGTTGGTCCCTGCTGAGTTGGTTGATGCATGCACTGCATTTTCTATTACTTAATGTGGCTTATGTATCTGCCAATAAATCTGAAATCCGGGTCACAGAATATGTAGCCCAAGGAAATCCATGCAAGTGGTGGAAAGAGGCTCTGCTAGCTGCAGCAGATTGCCAGAAGCTGAGGTCATTTCCTCTTGCTAAAAAACGCAGAGCTTCATAAATTACTTTTATCACCTCCAGAGTCAAGCAAACAGTTTTGCACAAATGCCAAAGGGGGGGTTTCATTGCTTCCCCCCTCCCCTACCCCGCTTTCATCTTGAAAATGTTTTTTCTCCTCAAGTCTTCTGCAAAATGATTGCATTTCTTTGCCCCTCCTCTCTTCAACATTAGACACATCCTAGCATATTGTGTGTAAATCTAAGAACATAAACAAACATAATCACATCTGGCCACAGAGTCTTCAGTGAGAGTGACGTAAATATTGAGCTCCAGAAGAGCGTTCTGACCTTGGTAAAATGCCCCCCCCCCATGATGGGGAGTTGATACAGTTTCCTTAAAGACCTTTTAAAAGGAGATGTTAGGTATGCGGAGACAGTAAAAATAAGCAGTGAACATTCAGTGGAGAACTTTATAGAAAACACTGCCGAATTAACTTACAGTACATTTGTTAAACATGAGCACCTCTAATAATGACATTTCATTTAACAATGCCCTTTGTCTTTTCAGTTCATCAGTTACCTATTTCAGTAATGAACTGTAGTCATACCATTCTGATTTTCTCCTAATGTAAAGCCTCAGCTCACTTCACCGCCAGTGAAGCATGATGCTATTATTCTGCTCCTGGCTTAGGAAAAGAGCTATAGAATAGATCACCATTCTAATTGGCTAACAAATATTAAGCCCTATGATTGTTAAGGGCACCCAATGATTCTGTTTAGCTTTTGATGAGAATAAGTAAAATAAAGAAAGGGAAACGGTTTGAGGGGGGTGGGGGTGGTGGTGAGCATGTATACTTTATGAGCGGTAACCCAAGTATCCCATTGAAAAAATATGAGCACACATTATATTTGATAGCTCACATGTTATCTTAATTCTTTATCAACAATTCATGCAGATAGCTTAATACCAAATATTTTAGTTAGGATTAACAATCTGTGAAACAGAAGGTTTGGCAAATGAAGGACAGAGTCTGTTCTACCTGCAGCTGTAAGAGGAGGCAATGAAAGCCATGCACAAGACATTTTTTTTCCTGCCAAGTAAATGCAGGCAGATTTGGAAAATATTATGTCTATCCTAGCCCTGATATACTTTCCCTAGAGAGTAATGAAGCCTGTATCCAAACTTATTTTTGTCCCTGTTGCAAAGCTTCCCTCAGAATGAAAGATAGATCCCTTCCTGTTTTCCAGTTTTTTTCCCCACGTGGCAGAATCCACTAAAGCATCTCTCTCATCTCTCTTTTAAACTCACCAAAACATCTCATTAGTAAAGGCAAGATTCAGCTCCTTATCATCTTTTGCCCCAGCTGAGGCAGAGCTGCACAATTTACAATAGATCTTTGGAAAACTGCTTTTTACCAAGCGCTGGTGCATCTATAGATCTCTCTCAATTACCCACAGTAAATTTAGGCATTGTACAAGAGCAAATTTTACAGTCCATGAAGAGATGAAGTGGAATCTAGATGAAATTCATTGTGACAGATTCCCAGTTAGTGCTCTGATGTGTCTGTATTACAGAAGATAGACATTCTATTAGCATGGAAGCTCCCATAATGGACTGTGAATCATCTCAGGTAATAGAGATGCCAGGCAGAATGACTGAGAAGCACTATTGAATTCCATTAGAGCTCTTTGTTTTTAAATCAGTCATTTCTCGTGAATAACCAACTATACACTTCTTGACCCTATCTCCAAGTGATAATTGTGGACTAATATTCCAATACATTAATCTGAGTGACTGTGCAATTAGTATTTCCATTGCAGACTTTATTTGCGGGATTCCTAAATGCAGAGGCCTTTGGAAGCTGGAGCATATGTCACAAATGCACAGCATCAGAAATGGGCTCTTTTGGGAGGCCTGTTGTAGTTCTCTTCAAACTCTGCTGAAATTGTTACTCAGTAATCTATTGACATGGATTTTGAATTTCACCTTTGAGATTCCCTGCCCCCCACCCCTTGTTGTTATTTCTTTAATGATTTCAGACATGGGGGCAAAATAAATATTCAAAGGTAAGTCTATAAGGGAACCTATTTTGATCTAGCCAGAAACATTTTTTTAATTTTCATTTTTAAAATCTTAATGTGGAACTAACCACTAGGAAAATAAACAATGATATATTCTGTTTCACAAAGTCTTATCTAATCTTTCAATCAAATATGACTAATCAGGTGTAATGATTAGTTGAATAATTAATATAGAGTTTAGATTGATGAGGTACTCGGATACCTTTGGGACATACACAAATTTACCATTTGTGTAGTCCAGTCATAGGCATTCTCTTCAATTATGATACAAACAAGAAACACTCAGACAACCTAAACAAGCACATCTCTTAATTCATTGCATGTGATACAAATGCAATAGCTTGCCATGAGGCAAAGCTTCATTTGGCCCCAAACTCTGCAGTTAGCATATATGAATTAAAGAAAAGACGAAGAAGACATCTCTTCTTAGATCTGGCATCTTCCACCTGATTTATAAGGCAAGAACAAGGTAATTTTGCAGAGGGACTGTGGCATCCACAGAGAGCACAGCAGCCCGAGCTGAGTGGCTTTAACATCTTCCCATAAATCCCCCGGGGCAACTTTAAGAAGAGTCGACTTTACGCCTTCTGTCTACGATCATCTATTTCCACATCAGGATGAACGACATTATCCTCTTATGCTGGAGGATCTGAGAGAGGAAAGAGCCTAAGCACGAGGCTTACTCCTTAATGTTGTAATGACAGGTGTAAGATTAACTTTGTTAGGTGTCTAGCCACTCATGCAAACTAAATTAAATTAATGGAACAAATTTCTCTCATAATTAAGATAAAAATTCATGTCAGCTGTAACCTTGCTGTACACTAATTATATACAAATGATTTATCATCTGCTTCGCCCAGAATATTAATCCTTCCCTCATTGATAACTGCAGTCAGTGTTAAGAGATGAGGGCTGATTAACTATGACACGTTGGGCAACCACAACCCTCACTGCCGGCGCTACAGTAAAACCAATAACACTCAAGTCACTCTCTGTGTTTAAAATGCATTCCCATGGAAACAGATGCATGCTTAATGAAGGATACTGAGATTATTTTCAATAATGACTGATATTGGAACAGTGGGCAGAGCTGATCAATAACAATTAGCCACTTAGTCTGCTAAAGACATGGTTAGAGAAAGCAGGTTATTTACACATTAGCAGGACCTTATTCGAAGACGAGGACTCCATAATGTCTCTATGCGGCACAGTCTTTCTCTCTCTCTCTCTTTCCTGCCTGGGAGGGTTCCACGGTAAGAGAGATGGTATTGTGCCAAACGCCCTCCTGTCGCCTCTTAGCTCCTGCTTATGAAATGAGTGATTGATGTTGCCAGCAGCTCTTTGGTACTCTGAAGATAACTGCCAAATGTATCAAGAGAAAGTCCAAAAGCCACTGTGACCATGAAAGTAATATTGCTTTGTAGGGATTTGGGTTGGTGGAAAACTTTACTGCCAAGGCGTAACTCAATTGTACAGAAAATTCTTTTGATCTTTCATTGTAAGCTCTTTTATTTAATTTTAAAGAATCCAAGATGAGTCATGCCGATATGTCAAGAAATCCCCTGCTATGGATTCCTGTCATACTAGCTGCAAAGGGCTTTAATAACATAAATTTAATAATAATAGATCTGGCTTTCAAATCTATTTGGAAATTTGCACTTTTATTTTGTATTAATTTGAATCACCCCAGGGGTCAAGATCTTGTAATGCTAATTACTAATATCGACTCCCAGAATCCCTGCCTTGACAGTCAGCTTGGAGAGATTCCCAACTCCCTGGGCCAAAAAGTGTTAATAAAAAGTGATTAGCTACTTAGGCCAAGTCATATTATAATAATGCATTATATCTCCCTTGAATAGGTTATGTGTATTCTCTTGCCTCTGAATAAAGAAACTGGTTGGGGGAGATAAAAGCCCAGGCCTTTTAGCTGGCATAGTTACTAAGAGAATCAACCTTTTAGAAATAAATCTGAAGGCTCTTTCTTTACATTTCTTCAATTTCATGACTCCCATCTGAGAATGCAAAGAAACAGTGACGTCTTCTGTATATTCTCTTGTCTAGTTCACCCATTTGTTCTGGTATGCAGACCTCTGTAAGAAGGATGCGAGAGGCAGATACCAAATCTAATAGGCTACATGTGTGTTAGAAGCTTTACGCTTAGGTAAAGATCATATAGTACTGGCCTTCTTTGAGCCCTGTGGAAGAAATGTTCTCCACTCAAATCGTCAGCCACTGGGTATCCATGGCTGGGACTCCCACACATGCTAAAGAACTTGGAAGAACATTTATTATGACTGAACAAAAAAGAAAAAAAAATTCTTCCTACCTACAGAACCCAAGTCAAGTGCAACAAACAAGAAATTGGCTGACGTGTTCTTATCAGAAAGGCAAGCAGAATGTCAAACTCTTGAATGATACTGGGTCATTGCAGGCCTGTTTTATCATCTCAATAAATAAATCTAGAGAAACAACCATAAATACGTATAAAGAATGTTCCAAATGAGCAAATCTTAATATACCACCACATAAGCCTCCATATCACTAACCTCCCCCCCGAAAAAAACCCAAACAACCTTACCTTTTGCTAAATCTCTAGATAGAAAAGGAATTACATTTCACACAAAGATGCTGATACAGTTATAATACTTTTTTCAGGTTTTGCATGCACTTTATTTATTTATTTTTTATTACAGTTATAACATTTTTTTTTCCAACTATGGGGGCTAGTTACTGGATGGAAATAAACAACACGTTCAGGGTCCTGGCTCATTAGCTTATATGGTTGTCCTTACTGGGGTACCTGTTTATTACCTCTCTGCAAGCACCATGTTCTTGTCCCAAAGCTGAGGACTTGAATCCATGCTAGTCTAACACAGTTCCACCCACGTACCCTGCCTGGAAATGGAGTCGAGGCAATTACCCTTTCCCTATCATCTGAACAACACAATTATTGGGAAGATAATAAGATTATCCAGGCTTTTGCTTCGTAAAATGATATGGAGACTCTCCGACGGAATGCTGCTTCATATGCATTCATCTTTAAAACAAATAAGGGAAGTAAAATTGTGCCTGTAAGCTAATGAGGACCGTGAGACAGGGTCGTAGATACGTTTTCTCACTTGCCTAATGAGCAAAGTGACAGACAGTGAGACAGTTCACACTTGAGTAATTCTCTCGTCTTCAGCAACTGCAGCATGGCCCCTCCTGCCTGCCTTGCAGAATGGGAGGTGGTCAGAGATGCAATACATGCTCCCTGACTCTACTGGCCAGAGTAAGAGAAGAGGTGTTGGGTATTGGGGTACATTCCCCAAGGAAATTTAACCAGGAACAAAAAGAGCCCATTGCAGCCATCTTCCAATGTAAATTCAATTATACTTGACTTAAAACAATGGAGGGACAAAAAAAATTCATCTGCCTGGTGAGGGAAGGTCATTAGGGATCCGGATAGCAACCATTGCTCCCCATTGAGGTCCCGCCACTGTGGTAACCGGTCCTGTCATCTCCTACAACCTCCCTTTCCCTGGGAAAGTGGGGGGATATGAGTGAAGGGTAAGGACAGTCAAGGTGGTGGGGGAGGGGTGTTGTGTGGAAGAGAGATGAAAGCTATTCTACTTAACATTCCCCAGAGCCTATTGGGTTGGCGGGGAGGGAGATATCTTGAAAAGCCTCCCTTTTTCTGGTTGGCTTGTTGAAAGAGAAGGAACTGAAATTTGTTCTGTAACAAACTATGTACCAGGCCCTGCTCATTGTTCTTGTACCCTCATACCAACTTGGGAAGTGGGGTCTCTGTGGATTCTGTCATTGTCAACAGGTACAAGTTGAGGTCCCAGGAGGCTAAGCAAAGTGCACAATCTCACCCGACCAGCAAAAGGAAGTGTGGAGCGTCACATTGGGCCTCTCTAGCTCCAGAATCAACACCCCACACTTCTTTCACCGAATGTCCTCATTTTCTTCATCCAGGAGGATGAAGCACTCAAGAAATAGAGGTAATAAGTCAGCTAGAAAAATGCATATAACAGGCAGAATTTTTTTTTTTTTGAGCTAATCTCACTCTAGCCCAGGCTGACCTGGAATTCACTATGTACTCTCAGGCTGCCCTCAAACTCAAGGTGATCCTCCTACTTCATGCATCACCATGCCAGGTAGAGAGAGAGAGAGAGAGAGAGAGAGAGAAAGAGAGGGAGGGAAAGAGATGGAGAGAAAGAGAGGGAGAGGATGGATGCACCAGGGTCTCTAGCCATTACAAATGAACTCCAAATGCATGTGCCACTTTGTGCATCTGGTTTTACATGGGTACTGGGAAGTCAAACGGGTCATTAGGCTTTGCAGGCAAGCACCTTAACTACTGAGCCATCTTTCTAGCCCCAAATATTTTAAACATTGTTTTTAATAGGGCTGGGGAGATGGCTCATGAACAGATAGATGCTGTAGCATGAGCATCTGTAATCCGGGTGTGCCTAGAACCATAAGAGAGGCAGTGACAAAATTGTCCACAAGCTCGCTGGCCAGCTGGCCTGGTATATGCCATGGTGAACAAGAGACCCTGCCTCAAACAGGGTGGAAGGTAAAGACTGACACCCAAAGTTGCCTTCTGATTTCCACATGTGTGCCCATGCTCACACACATGACCATGCACACACACATACACACCCCCAAGAAATTCTTAAATGTACTTTTTAGATTCACATCTAAACTTATGCACATTTATGGAGTAAAGTAACATGATCTGATACGTGTGTCCCGTGTAGAATAAAGTAGTACTATTTCCATTTCCTCTCACATTATTTTTATGTATTGGTAGAAACTTCAGACTATTCTAGTCATTTACAAATTTCTCCGAAATAATTGGAGAGGATAGGAATATTGCTCAGTTGGTAGAGTACTTGTCTAGGATGTACAAAACCCTGGGTTTAATCGCCAGCACTGCATAAAACCAAGTGTAGTGATGCACACCTGCCATCCGAGAATTTGGGAGGCAGAGGCAGGAAGATCACTCAGCTATACAGCACATTTGAGATTAGCCTGGAATACATGAGATCGTGTCTATCAACAGAGGATTGGGGGTTGGGTAAGGAGATGACTCAATGGGTAGAGCGCTTGCTGAGCAAGCATGAGGACTTGAGTTCAGATCCCCAGCACTCATGTATGCCAGGTGTGGTAGCATATATCTAGAATCCCAGTGCTAGGGTGCGTGGAGAGAGGGAATCTTTAGGGAAAGCTGGCTACCTATCATTGTAACTGATACCTTACGTATCAGTTAATCTGTTGATGGATATATAGTTAAGTCCATATTTTGGACACTGCCAATAATATAATATGCCCTTTTAAGCTAATAAAACTTTGTGTCTTGAAAATTATTTCCTTGATCCATCAATTGCACTCTATAATTCTCTCATTCATTTTCCTTTCTTCATGAAGACAATTTACATTTTATTGAGTTAAACAGAGGTCCAGAGAATCTGGGAACTGTCTGCAGGTCCCACAGGCAGTGGGGTAGAACCAAGCCTTGGATAAGGGTCCCTGGGCTCTTCTCATGACACAGACTTGTTGTGTGTAGAGGGAGAAGGTTTATTTATATTTCAGCATAAAGCTGATATGAAAGAAACAAACCCTGTTCAATTCTTGTTTGTTGAAAATTCTTGGAAAGGAAAGTCTTAGCATGCATGAGAACTTACCCATTAGCCTAAGAAGTCTGGATTCATTAAAAGGAAAATGACAAAAAAAGTATGATTTAGTCAAAGGAGAGGATGGTTTTAATGTTTTAACAATAGCCACCAGTACTTGTGTTCACTATTTGCAGAGTGAAATGCATATTTTCTCTCTGATCATAGGCAAGGTGCAATTATTCTCATTTAATAAGTAAGCAAGCTGAAGCCAAACATGGAATATTTTTGCCCATAACCACCACTTTTCCCCTGCATCCTGGCAAGTTGTTGTGTCTTAAAGACTGACGCTTGCCCCTGTGGCTCCTGGGACATCAGAAATCCAATATGTTAAGCCTTCAGCCATTTTTTCTGATGTCAGTTATATCACACATACATATGGCTCACAACCCGACTAATATGTTCAGCACATTCAGTACCTTCTTTTTTTCTTTAGTGCTTTAATGACCCCCATGTCTTTGAAACTAGAATGATCTGATTCTTGCTCTGAGCAGGGGAGCCTACCTACCATGTACCCGAGCTCCGTCTCTTAGAGAGGTTCTTTACTTTATTCAAATTACTAATCACTTAGAGCGTCACTAAAAGCCTTTCTCCCTTGCTCCCCATGCAAGCTTAACCTAATTAACTATAAATGAGGAAAATGCTATCCACATTAAAAGAAAATGTTAGCCTATAAATTATCTGACTCTTTCTGTGAGGGGAAGGACTCTTTGAGAAAGTGCTACTGTGGGGGCAGAGTCTCACTTCATGCAAATCCACTACCCTCCCTCACTGGGAGGTCACAAACCATCTGCCTATAGTAATATCCTTTTAAACAACATGAGTGGATGCATGTGTGTGTGTGTGTGTGTGTGTGTGTGTGTGTGTGCACGTGCGTGCAGTCCAGAGGACAACCTTTTGGATGTTATACTTAGGAATGCCATCTACCTTTTTCTCTTTCTTTCTTTCTTTTTTTCTTTATCTTTATCTTATCTTTTCTTTTCTTTTTTCTTTTCCTTTTTTTTTTTTTTTTTTTTTTTTTTTTTTTTGAGAAAAGGGTCTTTCATTGGCAATTAGGCTAGAATGGCTGGCCAGCAAGCTCCAGGGATTTTCCTGTCTCTACCTCCCTGGACCTGGAATTACAGACATGCACCACTATGCCCAGCATTTCTATGTGTGTTCTGGTGATCAAACTCAAACCCTGATGCTTTGAGACAAACATGTTGGTAGCTGAACTATCCTAATTCTTTAAAAAATATTTTATGTATTTATTAATATATTTATGAGAGAGAGAGAGGCAGAGACAGAGAAAATTTGCATGCCAGGGCCTCTAGCCACTGCAAAGGAACTCCAGACACATGTGCCACACAGTGCATCTGGCTTTATGTGGGTAGTGGGGAATTGAACCTGGGTCCTTTGGCTTTGTAGGCAAGTGTCTTAACTGCTAAGCCATCTCTCCAGCCCTCATTTTAAATACATGAAACACATTAGGACAGACAACTCTAGGCTTGTAGTTGCTAAGAAGAGACAACTGGCACCAGCAATTCACAATTCACAACTCTTTCCTTAGCTCTGGGAGCAATATCAATCTTTTGGGTTTTAGTCAGAGGTCTCTGTCCCTTACCCAGAATTGTTGTGGGTTGTACCTGCATTCCTCCCTGGGCTATTTGTGGTAGGAGTAGGGGACGTTGTGATCAGGCCACTAGGGAATGCCTGAGTCCAAGCAGGCTGAATATCTACATGTGCAGTCAATTCTTGATTATCCACACCAATGATCTGTGACCCAGGACCAGGTAATCCCAAAGAATTGACAATCCAAAAGGAATTTCTTTTTGATTTTGGAATATGCTCTCATCTTTCCAGCTGCAGATCCCCTCTCCCACTTCAGCATTCCTCTGTTGGGTATTAAAAATCATTTATGTTCCTTTAGCTGGGCGCTTGGTCTGAGCAATGGCTTGAAGGCAGCTTCAGACTGAAAATTTGCCTACTCCACAGACAAATGACTCCCTTGCAGGCAGTTGAATTTGACAGTACCATATATTGCATAAATAATCATCTTTCCAGGCTGATATTGTTCATTCTTTCATTCATTCACACTCTCTACACTCGTATTTTGGGTTCCTACTACGTCCTAAGATTGCCGATGAAGCAGAGCTATGGAGATGAAAGGCTGGGGCTCAGTTCTTGAGGCGTGCACCTTCTCCAGGGACTCACTAGATAGACGTTGAATCTTCCTGTGGGCCTGCATGCACATACTGCAGATTCACTTACCATTCTTTCTTTTAGCTTCTCATGTTAATAGCTCGTGCATGTGCATGTGTGTGTGTGTGCATGCTAGCTCATGCATGTACATTTGTGTGTGCATGTGGAGGCCAGAGGACAGCTTTGGGTGTTATCCTTAGGAATATCATCCACCTTCTTTTTATGGTTTATACTTTGTATCTTACCTTTACTTGCTAATTTTAAAGTCAGAACATGCTTTTTTTTTTTTTTTTTTTTTTTTTTTTTAAATGTCAATAGCAAAGATGAGAATGAGAAAGCCTACAAATTCTTTAAGAGGACCCCTCCACATGAAATAATCCCTAACTCCTCCACATGAAATTATCACTACATATTCTACACACATGCACGTGATTCTGCTGCAGGCTCAAAGCCCCTGACCTGTATGTACCCTGGATCCGTTGCTGTGACCTTCACCCTGTTAACTGTGAGCTGTGTGAGGGAAGTATTCTCATATTCATCTTTGCCTCTCTGTATCTACAGCAGGCACAGACACAGGTATTATACAGGGTGATCAAGCAGTCCTTTGACATTCTATCTCTTATTTTTAGTTTCTGTCCCCAAATAGAGATTATAGGCGTCATAAGAATTTCTGCAAAGAGATCAATCCTTCTAAACAAGTCAAATATGTAAGTATTTGGACACATAGCTTCTTGTGTCTGTTTCCTGTTGTCAGTTACAGACACCACAGCCTCCATGGAGAGAAGAGGGGAAATTGTCTTGAGGCCATTTTGGTATTCAGTGAAGTCACTGTGAAGGTGGCTGATGGCATACAGCTTAAGGAGCAGCTGCGGAATTCCGCTCCATTTGGACAGTTTGTCCCTCTTGGTCAAACAAAGTCTTAGGGAACTGCATTGTCTGGAGCAGGCCCTGGCTGGTCAGCTGGTTCTGCCACAGCTGCAGCAAAATATGACCTCTGCCAAATACCCCAACCCCCATCCAGCCATGTTGCTGCCAACCATCTCCCTCAGCTGGCCCCAGCCCCAGCCGATGCTGGCTCTCATCCACCTTGTTTTGAGACAGGGTCTCTCATTGGCCTGAAGCTCACCAGGTAGCTAGACTTCCTGGCCAGAGCCCCAAGGGTCCTTTTGTTTCGACCTCTCCAGTTCCTGGATTACAGGTGTGTATCACCATATCCACCTAGGATCTCAATCTAGCCCAGGCTGACCTGGAATTTACTCTGTAGTCCCAGTCTGGCCTCAAACTCATGGTGATTCTCTTACCTCAGCCTCCCAAGTGCTGGGATTAAAGATGTGCACCACCACACCTGCCTTTCAGTGCTTATTTATTTATGTATTAGTTTGCTTTTTTTAAAGGTAGGGTTTCACTCTAGCCCAGGCTAACCTGGAACTCTCTCAAACTCTCTCTGTAGTCCCAGGATGGCCTCAAACTCAAACAAACCTTTGTGGGCACTGGCAATTAAACACAGGTCCTCATGCATGCAAGGCAAGAGCTTTTCTAACTTTATAGCCCTAGGTATCTCCTTTTATTTGGAAAATGCTGCAGGTGATTGGTGTGTTGGGCAGGGCCTACCAGAGATGGCAAGAAACCAGGCAACTTTCACTTTTGATAATCCAGAGATAATTAAAAGAGTTGCCAAAATAAGAGTACAAATGTAGGTGATAGATTTAAAATATTTACATTTAATAAGTCCACAATTTTAACACACTCCAGAAGTCCAGTGTTTATATAACTTCACTTGAAGAAAATGTCAAAAGTTTGAATTCCAGCCCTTCTGGTTCTTCACCCCCATTCAATCCTGCCAAGACAAGTGCTGGTTGAAGGGAGGAAGGATAAATGGGGCTGAACAGGGTGAAACTCTAGTACTCAGAGGAACCTCTGTGGATGCAAAGCACAGGCCCTGTGGTCACATGGAAGAGCTCTTAGCAAGGCAGGTACATATGAAGGTATCAAACCCATTTGTTCTACCAAACGTACCTGACCTGTGACACCAAGAAAAACTCTGATGGACTAGTTAGCTGTCACTCTGTTTATTTTTAAAATATTATATTTATTCATTTATTTGAGAGAGAGAGAAAGACAGAAATAGAGAGAGAATTGGCACACCAGGACCTCTAGACACAGCAAACAAACTCCAGACACATGCGCCACTTTGTACATCTGGCTTACGTAGGTACTGGGGAATCGAACCTGCTTCCTTAGGCTTCACAGACAAGTGCCTTAACCACTAAGCCCTCTTTCCAGCCCCAGCTGTCACTCTTATAGATTATCTTTTCCCAGTATTATCATCAACCACAACCTCCACATACACTTGTATCAGTCCTGAGGTCATTTCTTGACCATGAAAGTTTGAACTTCTGACAGTGTGAATATTGGGGTTAAGGGTGACAAGTTGCCACTCACCTGTATACATGTGCACATGTGTGCATGCCGATGCCAGAGCACAACCTTCGTCTGGGGAAATACCTCAGTCAGTAAAGTGCTTGCCTTGCAAGCATGAAGATCTGAATTTAATCAGCAGAATCCACATTAAAAAAAAAAAAAAGCCAGTCACAGCAGCATGCAGTTGTCACCTAATGCTAAGGAGGTGAAAATCGGCAGATTGCCTGGGTCTTGATGACTAGTCAGGCTAGCCAAGTTGGCAAGATCCAAGTCAGTAGGAGATCCAAGTCAGTAGGAGACCCTGTCTCAGTAAAGGTGGACGGCATTTTTGGAATAGCACCTGAGGTTGTCTTCTGGACTGTCATGTGTACCCCACAAGACCATGTACACACACACACACACACACACACACACACACACACAGCCAAGTTCACAGTAACTTCATAAAAGTTACTCTGTCCTTTCCAATCACATGATGCAACGGAAGTCACCTTCAAGACTGGCTTAGTTCATTATCACATATCTTGGAGGTGGCTGTCACATAACAGTGGAATATTTGCAGGAAGAAATATAAACAAACTATTCACCTTGACTCTTAAGAGTTCATTCGTCACAAGTGCTCTCTAGCTACAGATGGCTTGGTCTTGTTTGTTGCTGTACTTGTTGGCAAGTTTTCCAAGTCTACTGGTATCATAAGCTGGCTTCATCAGGATAAATACCACTGAAGATTATGAGGATGGGCTATTGACTGGAATAAGACTGTCTTGCTTTCTGTGGTCACAGCAAGGATGGCAGAGAAGAAGAAATTTAGTGGTGTCCGGGCTTCTTCTTGGTCTCCAGTAGTTTTCTCATTGCTTTCGCAAAGTGCCTGACAAAATGCAAGTTAAGGAAGGGTTTATTTTGACTCACAGTTTGAAGTTATAGTCCATTTTGGCAGAGAAGTCATTGTGGCAGGAGTGCAAGGTGTGTAGGGTGGTAAAGGAGTGTAAGGTGGCTAGTCACATTACATCCTAGTCAGCAAGTGGAGAATGATTGCTGGTGCTCAGCTCACTTTCTCAATCCCTCTCTCTGTCTCTTTTTCTTTTTCTTTTTGTTTTTTTTAGGTAGAGTGTCACTCTAGCTCAGGCTGACCTAGAATTCACTATGTATTCTCAGGGTGGCCTTGAGCTCACAGTGATCCTCCTACCTCTGCCTCCCCAGTGCTAGGATTAAAGGTATGTATCCCATTCTCTTTTTCATTCAGTCTGGGGCTCTAGCCCATGGGATAATGCTCCCACATTTAGGGTGTATCTTCCCACCTCAATTAACCCATTGTAGAAACTCCCTCACAGACATGCTCATATTTGCCTGGTAGGAGATTCCAGATACTGTCAAGTTGACAATCAATGTTAACCATCACAGTATTGATACTAATTGTAAAATGAATGTTTTACGTATTTGGTGGTATAGAGGAGTGTTCTCTTTCCCTTTAACATTTCAGTGCCTATGAAGAGACACAAGTCTAACTGTTTTCTAGGATTTAAAGACAGAATGAGCATGAAGATTAACCTTTTGGGATTTCACATACTAAAAATAATTGACATTAGCTTTTCTCTGTACCTCCCTGCCTTATTACAATCCACTTTTCATATTATCAAGGTAAGCTTTTGGCAACACAAATCTCATGCCTCTGTTACCTATTTCTCATTAAATATTAAATTTAAAAAACACACAATAAGACAAACAAAGTCCCATGTGGTCACGTCTTTCCATCCTTTGCTTTCTCACCTTCAGACTCAGCTCATCTGTTTATGGCCAAGCCCCCTTACTGAGTGGTGTGTTTCTACATGTTCTTTGGCAAAGTTGCACCATTATTCATTTGTTAGAGTCTTTGCTTAATTGATATTAGTCTCTCTTATGGACTCTTTGGTACATGAAAGTAGGGATTTTGTGTCTTTTAGTTTTCCAGAGCCTGGTATATGATAGTTTTTCAGTAGATATTTAAATAAATCAATACTTAAACAGAATAGATCATATCACTAATAAATATTGCCTGCAGGCCTAGGACAAAACTTTGTCAAAATATGTAAGTGCTACTTCTATATAGATGAGATATGACTTACTATATGTGCTGCTGAAGCAAACACAAGATATGAGATGGATATGAAACAAGTTAATTGAAGATGATTTTAATATATGGGATGCTATTATATAGTTATGCAATAAAAGAATTATATAAAATAGTCTCATCATAGTAAATAGTTAGTGTTTATTGAATGCCAGACACCTATGCTAGGAAATAAGGATAAGTTATAGGAAAGGCAGAGGTGGTTTGCCTTTCATGTGCTATTTCACTCATTTTTTTTTTTTTTTGAGGCTGGGTCTCATGTAGCCCAAGCTGCCCTCAAATTCATTATGTAGCCAAGGCTGGCTTTGAACACCTAATCGTCCTGCCACTGTCTTCTAAATGCAGGGATTACAGGTGTGTGTCACCACACTGGTTCCACTATTTCCTTTTAACAGATCCATTGATGATATATAATTCTCTGTGTGTGAGTGTGTATGTGTGTGTGTGTTGTGCAGACATGTTTGTGTGGGTGGGTGCACATTATGTGTGTATGTGTAGATCAGAGTTTATTGTCAGGTGTCTTCCTTAATTGCTCTAATTTTTGTGAGACTTGGTCTATTATTGAACCTACAGTTCATCAACTCAGCCCGTCAACTTGGCCAGCTTTCCCTGGGGATGCGCATGTTCCTGCTTACTGAGCACTGGCATTGCAAATGTGTGCTGCCATTCTCAGCATTTACATTGGTTCTGGAGATCTGAACTCAGGCCCTCACATTTGTGCAGCAAGGGCTTTACCTGCTGAACCATCTCCCTGGCCTCAGATACAATTACTTACCTATTTCATAGATGAGAACACAGGTGATACTGGAACTTAAATTTCCCATGGACATGTATCCTACAAGCTGGCAATAAAGCTTTTATTTATTTATTTATTTTTATTTTTTGGTTTTTCGAGGTAGGCTCTCACTTTGGTCCAGGCTGACCTGGAACTCATTATGTAGTCTCAGGGTGGCCTTGAACTCACTGCGATCCTCCTACCTCTGCCTCCCGAGTACTGAGATTAAAGGAGAGCACCACCACACCCCGCAAAGCTTTTATTTGAAACCGGGAAGGATCTCAAAATTATCAACAGTGACACTGCCTAACATCGTGGGTCAAGAGATCAGGTCACACTGGCACATTGACTTAAGAGGTAATGTCTACTGGCAAACGCGGCAGATGCTAACGGATGCGCTGGAGTCCACAGTTACTGTGGCATTACTGCATGCTGGACTCATCTTGAGGGCTATGCATACAGTCTGGCTATTCTTCACAGATATTCTATGGCACATTTTTATGATGACTTTGTGTGTATGAGGGTGTGTGTATATTCATGTTTGTGTGTGTGGTGTATGTGTATTTTTATACATGTTTCTCTGTGTTGTAGATGTATACATACAAATTTATGTGTATACACATGTTGATGTGCATGTGTATATACGTCTATATACATGTTTGTGTGTTTGTGCATGTATATACGCATACACTACACACAGATGTACTAACATCCACAATGAATATGGCATTCCTGCATGTTGACTCATCTTGTGGGACTGCATGTACAGTCTTGCTAATCTTCCCAGAAATTCTATGAGGAGACATTCTTATGATCATTTTTTTTGTGGGAGGGGATGACTGTGTATAAACATGTTTCTGTGAATGTTGTATATGTGTATATATGTTTATGTGTATGTATATATTCATGTTTGTGTGAGTGTGATATGTGTGCATATACATGCTGTGTATGTTGTATATATATATATATATATATATATATATATATATATATATATATATATGTATATATATATGTGTGTGTGTGTTTATGTATGTTTTTGTGCATGTATGTGTTTACACATGCATATGCACTAGCTTCCACAGTGAGTCGGCTGTTACTGCATGCTGGACTCTCTTGTGGGGCTATGTTTACAGTCTTGCTAAACTTCACAGGAATTCTACAAGGAGACATTCTTATGGCTGTGTGTGTGTGTGTGTGTACATGCGCACATGCTTGAATGTGTATGGTATATGTGTCTATACACGTTTGTCTGCCAGTGTGTACACATGTGCATGTACAGGCCAAAGGCTTATGTTGAGTGTCTTTCTCAGTTTTAAGATAAGGTCTTTCTCTGAGTTTCAGAGAGTAACCAACTGGGCTGGATTAGCTGACCACCAAGCCACAGGCATCCTCCTGTCTCTGCCTCCTAGTGTTGGCGTTATAGGACAGGCAGCAGTGCTTGGCTTTTACATGGATGCTGGGGAACTGAACTCAGGTCCTCATGCTTGCAAAACAAGCACTTTACTAATGCAGCCATCTTTTCAGCCCCTCTTATGGTCCCTTTTTTGAGGTGAATCAGCAGAGGCTCAGGTTGGAGGAGGCAGAGAAGAGAATAAAGGCAGCTTCTGAATTCTTTTCAGTCTAACTTTTATTTTATTTTCTATTTATGTATGTGTATCTCTCTCTCTCTCTCTCTCTGTGTGTGTGAGAGAGAGATGGAGAGAGAGTTTGAGAAAGAATGGGTGCACCAGGGCCTCTAACCATTGCAAATGCACTTCAGATGCATGTGCCACTTTGTGCATCTGGCTTTATGTGTGTGCTGGTTAATCGAACCTGAATCCTTTGGTTTTGTCAGCAAGTGCCTTAACCAGTCTAACTTTTAAATTGTGTTTAAAGACAGGAAAACTCTTTTGAAGTCTGACCCAATAAACTCAGAATTTGTAATATTGAAACAATGAGCCACAGCCTTTTATAATTGAAAAAGACCTGAGAGATTAGCTAGTCTAAAGCCTTCATGGGCCTTCCTACTGAGTATAAAATTAGATAAATCATACATAGAGCAAAACTCTTACTTTACTCATGAAGTGTTAGGATTTATAGAGCAATCACAGCTTACCACTTTAAACAACCTATCAAATTTAAATGAATCAGTAACCACTTTGACCAATTTGTACTTCTATTATTAAGTAAACAAATTGCAACTATTTTTCATTTGTAATATTTTCTAATTCAGGAAGAAGTTCCCCAACAGGATTCTATCTACTAGGGGACTGAGATAAGATTGCTACTTTTATTATTCAGAGTGCTCTCAGGACCTAGGGCACACACAGTCCAGAATAGAAAACTTTGTTGCCAAAGTGAAATCAAAGTCTGTCTTCTTTTTATTTTTCCATTTCACTACTGGTTCCTTTTTGTACTGAACACATGAGGAGAGGTCGTTCTTTAAAGCTTTTGTTCTCTGGGCATCCAGAGGACCTAGAATCCTTCTGATTCCAAGACTCAAGAGGATTAACTTTAGTTAGAAAAGATGATATTATTGGTGAAACTGAAGGCTCCGTCGAAACTTAACTTTAGTGGGGGACCAGGACTCCCTAGAGGAAAATGTCTGCAAAGATACCATTGGGAGCTCAGAGGAAAATATTATGTTCTAACCTTTTAAAAATTAATCCGACTATTAACAGGGGTCCCTGTTGTATTTCATACAAGCCATAATATGAAAGGCACAATGATTAAACCAGGACAAATGTAGTGTCATAAGCAAATGTCATGCCATAGATTTACCTACCTACAAGACATTGGCATGGTTCAGGTCAGAGGTTAATTAAAGACATTGAAAGGTCATTTTGTGATTAGGTGAAAGCACACTGTTAATAGGGCGTCAGTCTGACCCACACTGACAGAAGATTTATGCCAGCCCTGATGACATCGCCACGAATCCTGCTGATAACAAGAGCCTCAATATTGGACTGAACAGAATGATGAATGGAGCACATATCTCCTCACACTTCTCATTACAAGCCGTTTCACTCCTGGTGGCACTTAGCAGCGTTTATTTACTGGGGTTTGAAGTCAGTATATCTAGTACTTTTAAATGCAGACTTGTGATATAAAAATGAAACAAGAGATAAGATTAGGTCTTTGAATAATTACACAGCTTTGCTTACCAGGTTATATTCTCTAGTGCTAACATTATTCTCTTCTCCATGTTCTTCTGGCATGTGAGCAGTTCAAGAAAATTAATTGTCTCAGGCAGAAGGTCAGAGGGAAAAAATTACCGATAAGCATGAATCATGCTATAAAATAGTACTTGCCACATTTTGCCTCCTGGAGCCCTCAATATGTGAACAAAAGATAATATAAAGAAAAGGATATACACATTCCCCCCTATGCCATGTTTAGACTTACTTACAGGCTGCTCTTATTTGGATTCGATTAGGTAAAGGATCAAGAAAAAAGTCCAATAAATGAAAAATAAATAAAAATAAAAAAACAGCTTAGCATATTGCTCAGCTGCAAACAAATAGAAGAGAAACTAAAGCCCTGATGAATAATGTTTACTTTTCCACAAAACCTCTTTTCAACATGTTACGTATTTATCAAACCACCAGAGTGTAAATTCTATGAGTAAGCCTTATCATCTCTCAGCCAGTACACACCATGAAAATTGTAACTACAGAAGGTTGTTAGTATAATAAAAGGCTACCTTCTATAGAGTTGAACACAGCTATGTCTTCAATTTCACAACAGGGGAAAAATATCAAAATCTTTCTGCTTGGGCCACCAACCAGGGCCAGGCCAAGGGAAGATCATATCCTATCTAACCCCAAGTCAAAATGTCACATTTGTTGAGGAACAAAGATGAGGGGCCTTTTGGATGTAGTGGAGCTAGAAGCCAGCTGCAGTAGAGCACTGTGACTGAAGCATTTCTTTGTTTGAGGCAGTTCTGTTTGTGAGTAGAACAAATTTCAGGTGGATTTATATAAACTAATAATTTAGCCTGGCACACACAAACCCTTGGAGCCATGAGAATGCAAATATCCATATGTCAGCCATGCTCCTTGGCACAAGACAAACTAAATAAGCTTTCAAAGTGTCTGATTTAACCTCACCTGAGTGCATAAAAGCCACCAAAAAAAAAAAAAAAAAAAATCTGAGGTGGTCTTTGTTAGCTTTTGTGAGGAAGATTCTTTCTTTACTTCTAGTTTAGGATTTTTTTGGTTAGCATATAAAGTATACATAATCATGGGTTTCCTTGTGACATCTTTATACAAGCATATGATATATTTTGACAATACTTATCCACCCACTA
Organism: Orientallactaga sibirica; assembly: GCA_036365145.1. NCBI lineage: Eukaryota > Metazoa > Chordata > Mammalia > Rodentia > Dipodidae > Orientallactaga > Orientallactaga sibirica. The sequence continues at coordinate 12,183,512 of JAEOAD010000028.1, forward strand.
CCCTCTCTTTGTCCCTCTTCCACTTCTGCTGACATCCTTTTTGCAAACACTTCCCTTTCTAATTTCATGTCTTGTTTTTTTGTGTGTGTGTGGGAGGGAAACCAATGAGTTTGATTAAGGTTACTCTATAGGAGCATGGGCGAGGGGTTATTTTCAGGAGTATGGGCAGCTTACCAGTAGCTACATCAATGAAAGAAATCTCTGCCCTCCCCTTGCTACCTATAAATCTGCAGGGAGGGCCTCGTGAATCCCTATCTGCCCTCTGAGGGAATGCTGAAAGGCCCCATCTTGTGCAGATCATCACAGCTGCTTAGAGTTCAAGAGTACTGTGGTCCGGCCATGCCTGGAGGACATGGATCCCTTTTCTCCAGTGCTCATATTTTCTGTACCTGGCATAGGATTTTCATTTTTGTCACGAGTGCTCACTGGGGAGGCCTTGAGAGTAGACAGGACAGCCCTGCATATTGCTTCTTCCAGTCTCTGTCCAGTCTGATCCCTCAGAGGCTTGTTTATACAGGCTGCACTTCTGCTAGGACAGACCACTCCAGAGAAGCCCTGTCTGCGATGGGCTGTCTCAGCCAGACCACTCATTCCACTGTAATATAGGGAGCTGGACCAGGGTTCTGAGTGGCCATTAGAAGGACCTGGCTAACGGCTGTCAGTGAGCCTTACGGATCAAGTTTTCCTGCTTATATTCCCTCCACTAGGGTTCACAAAGCCCTTCAGGAGTGTGAGTGTGAGTGTGGGTAGAGGAGATGGCTCAGTGAATAAACAGCTTGCTTTACAAGCATGAGGACCTGAGTTTAGATCCTCAGAACTCACCTAAAACCAGATGTTGTAGCAGGAATCTGTAATGTAACCTATGGAAGGACAGGAGGCAGAGAGAGGACAGGCCTCCAGAAACTCATGGGTCACCTTGTTTGGTACACACAACAGTGAATGAGAGAGCCTGCTTCAAACAAGTCATCCAAGGTTGTCCACTGACCCCCACACTTGGTGTGTGTTTTATGTGTGAGAGGTTTCAACTGCTAAGGGGCAGTTGGAATCAGTACTAGCGGTAAATATTATGGCTATGTAATTTGCACAAAAATGGGTAATATTTTCCCAGCTACCTTGGGGACATACGTGGCTTTCTCTTTGAGGGTTCTGTCACTTTCAGAGATGACTTGAAGCTTTCCAGTGTAAACAGCCTATGCTCCATATCTCAAATCATTAGACTGAAATAATATGAAAATAACATCTTTCTCTTTTCTTTCTCTCTCTCTTTTGGTTTTTCGAGGTAGGGTTTCACTCTAGTCCAGGCTGACCTGGAATTAACTATGTAGTCTCAGGGTGGCCTCGAACTCTCGGCGATCCTCCTCCCTCTGCCTCCCAAGTGCTGGGATTAAAGGTGTGCACCACCACGCCTGGCTTCTCTCCCTTTTTTGATACCAGCAATTTCTTATGAAAAGAAAATCTGAGTAACTTGTGCCCTTTCAAAATTGAAAACAGTATGAAAGGCAGAAATCAATCTATTAGCTAGGTTGTTGATAACCTAGTGTGTGCTAGATTTGGCAGAAGAAGGGTATAGTTTAAGACTCATCGAGAAGACATGCAAAAAGTTCACAATGTGTGTGTAAGGCTGGAGAAATGGCTCAGCGAGGAAACGTGTGTGTTTTGCAAGCATGGCGACCTGAGCTTGCTCCTCTGAGCCTATGAGTGAATGAAAATGACAACTCTCTCTCCAATGGAGCAGAGCAGTGACCGGGACAGCTGACACCTCTACACGGGCCTCCACACACGTGTGCATTCATGTGCACACACATGTGCACACACTATACACACCCATATACACAACCTTCAAAACGCATGAACATGAAATAACACTGCCTCTGAAAAGCACTAAAGGAATGATCCAGGTCAGAATTGAGAACATTCTCTGTCAAGGACAAGGAATATCTTCGGCTTGCTGGTTATACATTTTCTATGTCGAGTCCTCAGTTCTGCCATTGTAGCAAGAAAGCAGCCATCTATGTTATGCAAAGGGAAAGGCATGGCTGTGTTCTAGTAAAATTATATTTACAAAAGTAATTGGTTGGATAGATTTTGTCAAAGAATAATAATAAAAAAAAAAACCCAACAACAACAGAACTTACGGGGCTCTTGAGAGATATAAGCAAGAGGTAGAATTGAGTCTTCCTATCTTTGGTAGCTGAAGTGTGTGGATTCCAACTCTTCCTTAATGTGCCAAACAATGGTAGGGGACCAGAAGCACAAAGATAGGGAGATAGGAGAGCAGAAAACAGGGCATTTAAACGTGTTTTCTTCTTTTTCCTTGTGATTGTTGATATTAACTCTGGCTCTGTTCTCTTGTTTCATACTCTCCTAGAGCCTTTGTTTGACTGAAAGCATGAAGATGATTGTCATCTTGAAACGCTCTTGGCAGGCGAGACTGAACTTAGAGGGAAAACAAATGTATGATTAGTGAGCACAAAAATATCCCAAACCAGGCCCAAGTCCCTTCCTCCTCAGAGCGGAGGAAGTGTTGTGCAAAAGAGCGAAGCAGCCATGAATTCCACAGGACTCACTGGGGAAGCCCGAGAAATCTGCTGCCAAGTCAGACATTACAATCTAATTAAAAGACTCATGTGTTTAAGGAGATCTTGTTAGTTTCTCTTAGCATTTCTCTTTTATTCTTCTGTGTGCTTCTAGGACATACTCATGGTTTTAAATGGTGTGTGTGTGTGTGTGTGTGTGTGTGTGTGTGTGTGTAAGCCAAAGGACAACCTTGCTTGTTCTTCCTCAGGAATACCATCGATCTTTTTCTGAGACCAGGCCACTATTGGCCTGGAGTTCATCAATTAGACTAGACTGGCTGACCAGAAAGCCCCAAGGGTCCAAGGATCCACCTGTCTCTACCTCCCCAGTGCTGAGATCACAAGTGCACTCCACCATGCCTGGTATTTTTAAAAAATATTTTATTTATTTAGTTAGTTATGAGAAAGTAAAACAGAGAAAGAGGGAGAGAGCTAGAAAGAGAGAGAGAATCGGCATGCCAGGGCCTCTAGCCACTGCAAAAACCTTCAGATACATGTGTCACTTTGTGCATCTGCCTTCACATGGGTACTGGGGAATTGAATTTTGCTCCCTAAGCTTTGCAGGCAAACGCCTTAACTGCTGAGCCATCTCTCCAACCTGCATGCCTGCTCTACATTTTTTTGAGGTAGGGTCTAATCTGGCCCAGGCTCACTATGTAGTCTTGGAGTGGCCTTGGACTCATGGCAATCCTCCTACCTCTGCTTCGCAAGTGCTGAGATTAAAGGTGTGCATCACCACGCCCAGCCCATGCCTAGTATTTTTTATTTATTTTTTAAAATATATTTATTTATTTGCAAGCAGAGAGAGATAGAGAGGAAAGAGAGTACTGGGCTTCCAGCCGTTGCAAACAAACTCCAGATGCGTTTTTGTGCATCTGGCTTTACTGGGGAATTGAATTTGGGTCATCAGGCTTTGTAGGCAAATGCCTTAACCACCAAGCCATCTCCCCAGTCCCCTGTGTTTTTATGTGACTTTTGGGGATCGAATTCAGGACCTCATGCTTACAAGTCACTTTACCAATGCGTGTGTGTGCAGATGTGTGTGCCCTGTGCACTTATGGAGGCCAGAGGAGAATGATGGTGTCCTCTTGTATTGCACATTTGTGTATTTCCTTGCCATGGAGTTTTTCTCTCAACCAGGTGCTGCCATTTTCAGGCAATACACCCCTGTAATTCTCTGTCTTTGCTCTCCACAGGACTGGGATTACAGACATAATCACACCCAGGCCCAGCTGTCTATGTGGGTTCTTGGGAATTGAACTTGGCAGTCGCAGTTCCTCTTAGTCCCTCATGGTTGCTTTTTTGTTGTTGTTGTTATTGGTTTTTGAGGCAGGGTCTTGCTTTAGCCCAGGCTGACCTGATTTACTATGCAATCTCAGGGGCTGGTGATCCTCCTACCTCTACCTCAAAGTGCCGGCATTAAAGGTGTGTGCCACCACATGATGTGACACAAGTTTTTTTTTTTTTTTTTTTTTTTGGTTTTTGAGGTAGAGTTTCACCACTCTGGCCCAGGCTGACCTGGAATTCATTATGGAGTCTCAGGGTGGCCTCGAACTCACAGCGATCCTCCTACCTCTGCCTTCTGAGTGCTGGGATTAAAGGCGTGCGCCACCACACCCGGCTTGACACAAGTTTTTAATGATAGGTCATATAATAATTCATTATTCATTTATGACATTATTATCAGGATGGCTCCTGGTCCTTGTGATGTCTGTCAAAAGAATTCAACTGAGGCACAGAGTACATAATAATGATGATAAATACAATTTATTACAGAGTAAAATTGTGTCAAGTCAAAGGATGAGAGAAGACAATGGCCAAAGGACAACTGTGGAGGAAATCACTCTTATAATAAGCAGAGGGACAATGGTGTTGCCCTAGAGGTTTGGGTAGGTTTTATGCTATTTTCTAAAGTCGCTAAAACAAGTGGCTTTCCTGAAGGACATTTTCCTGTCCAGTTGATTGACAGGTTCTTTTGGATTAATTCTTTGGTGTATATCCTTCTGCATACCTGTGTTTACAGATGCACAAACATGCACATTCAGGATGGAGAGATGGCTTAGTGGTTAAGGTGCCTGCCTCCTAAGCCTAAGAATGCCCGTTCAGTTCTCCAAGTCACACGTTTAGCCAGACACAAAGTGACGCAAGGGTGCAATGCCAAACTTGCCCACAAGGAGGCACATGCATCCAGAGTTTGTTCACAGTGGCTGAGAGGCTGCTGGTGCATCCATTCTCTGTCTGTCCCCACCCCACCCCCCATCTCTCTCTCTCAAAATAAAAGTGCACATTCATGCGGAGGCCAGAGGAGTACAAACAGGTGTCTTTCTCCACCACTCTTCTGCCTTGTTTCCCTGAAATAGGGTGTCTCTCTAAGCCTGGAACTTGCTGTCTTTCAGATAGACTATCTGACCAGAGAGCCCCAGGGACCCTACTGTCTCTGCTTCTCTCAGCTATATGGTAACAGGTGTGTATGGCCATACCCAGCTTTTTACATGGACTGTGTGGATTTGAACTCAGATCCTCATGTTTGAGAAGCAAGGCCTCCTTCACACTGAGTCAACTTCTCAGCCCCTGGGTTAGCTATTTAGGGCGGAGGACAGTGGTATGTTTTGTTCTTTATCTGAAAGGCTCTAGGTAGGTAGTAATCTTACTCTCTTTTGGGCCATTTAGAATGTTATGTCTTCACTCAGGACCAGGGCTGTGACTCAGATTCCATGTTTTGACCAGTAATCCAAGTCCTACAGTTTCAGTTCCTGGTTTACAAGCTATAATCTTGTGCCCTTGTGTCACCTTGTGCATCTGGCTTATGTGGGACCTGGAGAGTTGAACATAAGTCCTTAGGCTTTGCAGGCAAGTGCCTTAACTCCTAAGCCATCTCTGCAGTCCCAAAAGTTTTTTTATGAAGCTAAAATAATAAAAGCAATTTCTTAAAAAAAAAAAAAACCCAGCAAATCTATCTTTATTTCCTGTATTTCAAATACTGTAATGACAGAGTAAGAAGTGCTACATCAATTTAATACTTTTGATGTTTGCAGCCAATCATCTAAAGGGTTAGAACACTGTTTGCTTTTTTGAGGTAAGGTTTCCTTCTAGCTCAGGCTGACCTGGAATTCATTATGTAGTCACAGGGTGGCCTCAAACTCATGGCAATCCTCTTACCTCTGCCTCCCAAGTGTTTGTGCCACCACGCCGGGCCACTGTTTGCTTTTTGTTTGGATGTGAAAGCACATTAGTGCTGGGTATGTAGGTCAGCTGGTGTTCTTGCCTAGAATGGTGACATCTTGAATTTGGTCCCCAGTGCCACATAAGCTGGGTGTGGTATGGTGGTGCAAACAAGCCTGTAATTCCAGCACTCAGAAGGTGGAAGCAGGTAGATCCGATGTTCAAGGTCATCCCTGACTACATAGTGAGTGAGTTTGAGGCTAACTGGAGCTACATGAGACCTTGTCTACAAAAGAAATAAAGAAAGAAGAAACAGAGAAAAAGAAAGAGAACAGAGACATTATGAAAACACACTTTATTAGTTCTTGCCAGTTTGAAACCTCAAGTTTTTTGTCACTATGTACATTCTGTCACCCAATTAGCTACAAAAGCCTCTAAATTCATGTAGCATGCAAGTATATGTGGTGTGTATGTATGTGTCAGCATATTCATATGTGTCTGGGCATAAGTGTGTATGCAGGGGTGTGTACACATGTGTGCACATGGAGGCCAGAGGTCAACCTTGGGTGTCTTCATTTGTTCTCTACCTTTTTTCCTGTCTTTGTGCTTGATTTCTTCCTTCCTTCCTTCCTTCCTTCCTTCCTTCCTTCCTTCCCTTCTTTCCTTCTTTCTTTCTTTCTTTCTTTCTTTCTTTCTTTCTTTCTTTCTTTCTTTCTTTCTTTCTTTAACTTTTTAAAAATTAAGAACATACTTTGTATGGATACATTGTGTGTTGGTACATCTCTTCCCTGCTCTGCCCCATTCTGCAGGAGGGCCTTCCTCAGTGAGGTTGTTGGTATTCCCCACCTTTTTTTGTTGTTGTTGTTTATTTGTTTTGAACTAGGGTCTCACTTTAGCCGAGGCTAACCAGGAACTCACTCTGTAGCCCCAGGCTGACCCCTCCAGCTCTCTGTAATCCTCCTATCTCAGCTTCCTGAGTGCTGGGATTAAAAGCTTGCACCATGAGCTGGAGAGATGGCTCAGCAGTTAAGGGACTTGACTGCAAAGCCCAAGGACCATGGTTCCTCAGGACCCACATAAAACCAGATGCACAAGGTGGTGCTTGCATCTGGAGTTTATTTGCAATGGCTGGAGGCCCTGATGTACCCATTCTCTCTCTCTCTCTGCCTCTCTCTTTCATAAATAAATAAATAAATAAATAAATAAATAAATAAATAAATAAATAATTTTAAAAGCTCATACCACCAAACCTGGCCTTTCACTTTGTTTGTTTGTTTGTTTGTTTGTTTGTTTGTTTGTTTGTTTGTTTTTTTGAGGTAGGGTCTTGCTCTAGCCCAGGCTGATCTGGAATTCACTATGTCACTAAGTAGATTCAGGGTGGCCATGAATTCACAGTGATCATCCTACCTCTACCTGCAGAGTGCTAGATTAAAGGCGTGCGCCACCACACCTGGCTCATCTTATTTTTTGATACAGGACTTCTCACTGAACCTAGAGCTCATTGATTCAGCTAGATAAGCCAGCCAGCAAGTCCTAGGGATCCTCCTGCTTCTTCCTTTCCAGGGCTGAGATCACATGCATGTGACCACAACCAGCTTTCACATAGGTGCTGGCGATCCAAACTCAGGTCCTCATGCTTACAGGGCAAACCCTACCCACTGAGCCATCCTCCAAGCCCTAAATCCTCTTGGTTATAGCCATACATCTTTTTCTACAGACCCGTCAGGTTTTAGGCAAAGGCCTTATGTGTATTTTTTTGGCAGTACTTGCTATTGACTGGGGGCAGAGGGGCTTTGTTCATCTTGGGAAGTGCTCTATCGCTGATCTACACCTCAGACACCCTTTTCACTGCTTACTTTGAGACCTCTTCATTGTCTAAGTAGGCTGTGAACTCACTCTACAGAGTAGTCTGGCCTTGAATTTGTAATTTTAAAAGTATTTTACAGTGTGAGTCAACGTAGTCTTCCATTCATTCTTTCTTTAATTAAGGCAGAGTTTCACTCTAGCTCAGGCTGACCTGGATCTCACTCTATAACTCCAGGCTGACCCAGAACTTACAGCTATCCTTCTACCTCAGCCTCCCAAGTGCTGGAACTAAAGGCCATGTGCCACCCTGCCTGGCTCAACTTCTTTTAATTCCTCCATTTGCAAAAATCTCACCTTTATACCTGAATTGTGACCAAGCAAAAGACTGTCATGTACTCCTCTGTCTCTCCCTGTTATAACTGGCTGTGAAGTCGGCTAGGAAGGCCTGCAGTTATCTGAAAGACCAATTTGGTTATATAAAGATAGCTTTTAAAAATAAGACTGTTAGAGCCATGAGTTGGGCCATTATGCACACAGTCATTGCCTCTCCCGCATAACTGATGGCTACCCCCATAAGACAAGACCCATATTACCCATGGGGGGAGGACAGGGAGAAGGCTAACAATGGTACCTTCATGGCTGTATGTACATTATACATAACTAATAAAAAAGAATGTTTGCTTTATATGATTTCCTAACATTTTATGAGAACATTTTCCCCATATATATTTTTTTATTAATTTGCCTCAAAGAAAAAAAAGCATGACATGATGGTGTTTTCAACATATCAGCTGTTGACATGTTACTGCCAGCTATTTCGATGGGATTATTTCTCTACTTGCTAACTCTGCAGTCAGAGGTCTACTCCCTAGGGATACTCAGACCATTTTTGCTATCACCTTTACAATATAGCTTTATGTTTGGCAACATGAAGAAACAAACTTCGGGAAGTATTGTCGTATAGCTCTTTTTCCTGAGGGTAACAGGGCCTTCGCAGTCATGGAGAACACACTGATGTGAGGATCGACGGAATGTGTTGCCCATCCCTTTGCAAGGCAATGCAATGATAGTCAGATCTGCAGTAATGAAGCTGTTCACATTTTATCACGGAAAAAGCAGGGAGAGTCACCAGAGCCTCAGCTGACAGTCCACCCACCATTCTCTCCTTCTCCCAGTTCCACAAGGTTTTTGGGGTTAGATCCTAGAGTATACAGGAGATGGAAGGATGGCTGAGCGTGGGACTCCAGTGATGTAGCTTTTGTAATTTATCACCCATGCTGGAGTGGACATTTTGGTGCTATCAATGCTTTGACTTAATCATGTTCCTACAAGTAACCCATCACTCATATTCCCTTAAGTCACCCCAATACAGTCATTGGTTCACCAAGCTAGGCTAGGGTGGAATTGTTTCTTTGGCCCATTATTGCCTGATCTGGGGTACATGAATGTTTCTTTATGTCTCCTCAGAAAACGTCACTTAACAAAGATCTTTAAAATTCAGACCAATGCTAAGAACATCGAGAGATGTATATGCATGTGAATATTCTTTTTTGTATGTATATTTGTTTGTGGTGTACATGAATGCATGTGTGTATGTGTACATGTATGTGTGGGTAAGCATGCACGTCTCTGTGCATGGAGGTCAGAGGTTGATGCCGGATGTCTCCCTAGATGACTATTTTTTGTGGAAGTGTTTCTCAGTTAAACCCAGAGCTTAGTTATTGGGCTAGTCTAGCTGGGGGATCTGGTCTGTGCCTCCTAAGTGCTGAGATTACAGGTGGCTGCTATGTGTACCTGGCATTTACATGGCTGCTAGAGATCTGAACTCCTGTCCTTATGCTTGTGGTAAGCATGTTATCCACTGAGCCAACTCCCAGCTTCATTCTCTGCCTTTGTGTGTGTGTGTGTGTTTTAAGATTGTGTTGTTGTAGATTTTTAGACGGTCACTTGAGTCCTCCTGAAGCTGTTCTGGTGTATAGTCAGATCCCTGTCTATGTCCATTTTTGTTGGAGGATGAAGACGAGCATCTCTTATTCTACCATGGTGGGAATGTTACTACACTAGGGTGCTATTGACAACACATCTGGCTCATGGCACATACTAGATGAGCTTGCTTAGTTGGCTTCTAAGACTCTAGACCATCCACCAGCTTCATTCAGCTGAAACTGAATATTCCTGTCCCATCAGGGCTGAACAGGGACAGTGTCTGGCAGAACACAAGGTCAGTGATTGCTGGAAGATTCTTCTTATCTTACTTCTGAGTCTGTAAACTGCCTCCCCCCCACCCAAGGTATCAGAGATGCAGTGGTCCAGGCACTGGCAAAAAGGAACTGAAAGAAAGGATTTACTTTGGCTTGCAGTTTATAAAGGGATTCCGTCCGTCATGGTGGTCCGTCATGGTGGGGAAGGCATGGTGGCAGGCAGGTGAGGCAGCTTGTCACATTTCATCGGCAGTCAGAAAGGGGAGAGTGACGACAGCCTGAATATTATCATGGCGGTCAAAGATCATTATAACTGTATTGACAGTGTGATGAGAAACTTGTTTCCAAATAATAAAATGGCTTTGATTAAGAAAATGTGTAAAAAAAAAAAGGGGGTGGTGGTGGTGGTGAGTGAACAGGAAATGGAGCTGGGCTAAGAAACCTCAAGGTCTGCCCAATAGTGACCCACTTTCTCCAGCCAGGCTCTACCTCTTAAAGGTTCCACACAACCTTCCAAAATAGTGCCCCCAGTTGGAGACAAAGCATTGAAACACATGAACCTATAAGAGACATTTCACATTCAAACCACAGTAGACACATCGCCAGCTCTGTGTTTCTTGTCCATCCCAAGCAGGGAGCATATTCTCCACTCACTGCCACACACATGCTCTGAATAAACTCTGTGTGTGGCCTCCAGAACCAGACAACTCATCACATTCAAACCCAGTATGAATGTGGAATGTCCCCACAAGCTCATGTGTTTGAACATTTGGACTCCATCTGGTGGCACAGTTTGAGACAGTTGTGGAACCTTTAGGAGGTAGAATCTAACTGGAGGTAGTGGGTCATGGGGTTGAACCTTGAGACTTTATAGCCTTGATCCACTTCCTGTTTGCTGCTTGCCTGCCATAATGGACTATATTTCCTGGAACTAAGCAGAAGTAAGCCTTTCCTTAAGTTGCTTTTTTTTTTTTTTTTTTGTTTTGCAAGGTAGGGTTTCACTCTGGTCCAGGCTGACCTGGAATTAACTATGTAGTCTCAGGGTGGCCTCGAACTCTCGGCAATCCTCCTACCTCTGCCTCCCATGTGCTGGGATTAAAGGCACGCGCCACCACGCCCGGCCTTAAGTTGCTTTTGTCATCAGGTATTTGGTCACAGTAACAAGAAGAGTAATTAATATACCCAAACAATGTTCATGACCTCCACTCCCCCCCCAGCGAAGAGTCTCATGACTAGATGTAATTGTGTATTATCCTGTGAGTGTGGTGAAGGGGTACATGGGGTGCATAGGGCCGCATGGACTATGTTTTAGACAGATGGTTCATATACTCGATTCCATTCTTTCTGAGACACATGAGGAACCTACAGAAACTTTAGTTCTCACAGTGGCAGGATCCTCAACCTCAAGGCCAACAGCGATTCTTCAGCAGAGGCCAGGAGACTGGCTCTCAAGTGTAGAGGGTTTGCTCCATTCCTTTCCCAGACTATATAAACGATGCAGAGTGCCAAACCTTGCCTGATGTTACCATAGTGGGATTACTGGCATGACTGAACTTGGTATTGTTTTAGCAATTGTCTCCGAGAAAGGGGGTGACATCCGTTAACAAGGAATACACATTGCTGGGTTGCTTCTTCCAGAACAATCGTCAGGACAACCTCGGGAGTAGAACATGCTTTCTTGGTAGAAGATTGTGAAAGAAAAGAAGGCAGCTGAGTCAATTAGGATTCTGAATAACTGAACAACACCCTGCATAATTATTCAAGCAGGAAAGAAGTGCTTGACTTATTCGCATCATTTCTTGCTCGAAATGAAGCTATAAAAACAATAAAGATGCATGTAAAAATCTCTGTTTCAAGACTCCCAGCTGACACTGATAAATTTCTGCTGAAAAAAAAAACAGATGTTTCAAAAACTAAAATAAAATCATACTGCAAAAATAGCAAAATTGCAAAGGAGGAGAGAAAGGTAGGCAGAGCTCTGTGTGAAATATGAATCCGCAGTCTATTATCTAAAGACCTTGTACATCAATACTGCATTTGAATTATGGAGCTGGGTTGTGCCTTCATTTACATGGCATTTCCCCAAGTAGCCAGATAATATCAATATCTTGCATTTATATGACTATCATCTTCCCAGATGGCTTCATTAAATGGTATGTTTTATGAGACCCATTCTCTGAAACGTGGTCATCTCTGAATGAGAATGGTGCTCCTGGGTAACTCGGGGCAAGGGGAAAAATCGTGTTTTGCATTTATTCTGTCTTTCTACCCGTGATCATAAAAATGTTCAGTTAGCAAGCATTTCCTGAGCATCTGCGTGGGCCGAGCCAGACACAAGGCTATATAAGGCCACATACAGAAGATTGAAAGGCGTGGTCCCAACCCTCAAATGCCCCAGTCGTTGCTCTGATTGGAGTGAGCCTGGACATCAGTGTAGTTTTGATTTGCATTGGCCTGATGCTAAAGTTGTTGAATTATTTTTATCTATTGATTGGCTATTGGTTCTTTAATTCTTTTGCAAGTGTTTGTATTCATATTTATATGTGGGTGGGTATACATGTGCGTACATGCATAGGGAAGCCAGAAGTCAATGTTGCTGTCTTCCTCTACTGCTCTCTCTACTTGTCTCTCTTGAGACAAGGTCTCTCATTAAACCTAGAACTTACCAATTTGGCTAGACTAGCTAACCAGCAAGCTCTGGAGATCCTCTTGCTTCTGTTTCCCAGTGCTGAGATTACAGGTGCATGCCAACATGCCTGGCATTTTACTCAGGGGCCTGATTCTCCTCTTGAGAAGTATCTGTTCTGTTTGTTTTTCCATTTGCTGATTGCATTTTTTTTTCAAGGTAGGGTCTCCCTCTAGCCCAGGCTGACCTGGAATTCACTATGTAATCTCGGGGTGGCCTCGAACTCATGGTGATCCTCCTACCTCTGCCTCCCGAGTGCTGGGATTAAGGGCGTGCGCCACCATACCCGGCTTGCTGATTGTATTTTAATGTTTAAATTTTTCCTTATTTGTTGACTCTGGATATTAATACCCTGTCAGATGGGTGGCCAGCAAAACATTCCTCTTACTCTGACCGGCGGTCTCTGTACTTTGCTGTTTTCTTTGTGGTAAGAAGCTTTTTAGTGGGATGCAATCCCACTTGACAATGCTTTGGGTATTTTCTGAAGGACTTTTACAAAGTCCTATTCAGAAAGTCACTCCTGTGACAAATTTATATTACATAGGATCCCGTCATTCCACCTAAGTGAGAATAAGGGACCATCTGAAGGAAGGTTACGGAATGATTACTCCAATGTTTACTTAGCTTGATAAAGGGAAGGACAATATCAAAGTCCATAGGACAATGCCCCTTTATGGAAGTAATTGTAAGGTATTTTCAACATATTGGTCAACTAATCAAAACAGATTGCATTCTATGCTGTTAACCTCAAAAGACTTCAGCCACCTCAGATACACTTTGATCTCATTCTGTGCCTTTTATTTTCCAAATCAAGGCTTCCTGTTTGGTGCATGAGTGCACCCACATATGTGTGTGTTGTCTGTATGTCTGTGTGTCTGTGGGCGTGCATGCAAATATGTGGTTGTGTGTGTTATTGACAATAGCCTAGAGTGTTGTTCATTAATCACTATCCACCTTTTTAAAGATAGGATATCTCATTGGCCAGGAGCTCACCTGGCCCACAAGTCCCAGGAGTACTCCTGTTGTGTCTCCTCAGGGCTGGGATTACAAGCACTTGTCACCATGCCTGGCTTTTCTTACCTGGTTCCTGGAGATTGAACTCAGGTCTTCATGCTTGCAAGGCAAGTACTTTACCAACGAAGCTATCTCCCCAGCCTGTGAAATAGGACTTTCTTCAGACACGTCTGATATGATTTTGCTCTTTGAAATAAAAAAGTGAGATTTTTTGATTTGAAAAGGAAACTGTTATCTCTCAGACATTCTAAACTTCAGAAACCTTTCCCGCAAAATTAAAGTGCTAGATTATGTATTAAAACTGCAAGAGCTATAGGAATTCAGGGTAGAAAGATTGCCATGGTCACAGATAATCAGGAAAGTTTCAACATGGAGATGGGACTTCAAGTGAGTCTTAAGGAAGCTTAAAGTTGTAATTTTGTCAGAGAAAGAGGCTTTCTGTATAATTCTAAAACAGGACTTCCAAATGCAGATTACAGAGTAATTGTAGCAGGGGTTGAAGACTTCACTGGTCTCTTATTACCAAGCAAACTTAAGAGCAATGTTGTGAGTACATACAGGAATTAAGTGGAAGCAGTGTAAAAGATAGTTCTAGGGGCTAGAGACACAGCTCAGCTGTTAAGACACATGCCTGCAAAGCCTAAGGACCTGAGTTTGGTTTCCCAGTATCCACATAACAGATGTACAAGGTGGCACATGCATCTGGAGTTCGTTTCCCATAGGTAGAGGCCCTGCCATACCCATTCTCTCTCTCTCTGCCTCTTTCTCTCTGTCTAAAATAAATAAAAAATATCTTAAAAAGACTTCTGGGGCTGGAGAGATGGCTTAGCAGTTAAGACATTTGCCTGTGAAGCCAAAGGACCCAGGTTTGATTCTCCAGGACCCAAGTAAGCCAGATGCACAAGGTGATGCATGCATCTGGAGTTCGTTTGAAGAGGCTGAAGGCCCTGACACACCCATTCTCTCCCTCCTTCTCTCTCTCTCTCTTACATACACAAATTAAAAAGACTTCTGTATTTTGAGATGTTTCCTTGTTTTCATGCCAAAGGATCCTTTTACAAAATGACAATGGCAATAGAGAATAGGTGCTTTTATTTAGTGAATTAATGGCATCAAATTTGTGCTCCATATGATTCTATCAACTATCTATCTTCTATCATCCATCATTAGTCTATTATCTATTTATCTCTACCATCTGTCTGTAGTTATCATTTATCTATTTATCATTTATCTATAAGTTATCACTTATCTATTTTTGGCATTTGTTTGTGTGTATGGCATATGTTGTATGTATGCAGGCAAGTGTGCACACATATGTGTGAATGTGCCTGTGAAGGCCAGAGGTCAACATCACATTGACCTGATTCCCCAATCACTCTCAAACTTATCTTTATGTAACAGAGTCTCTCACTGAACCTGGAACAAAAGCTAGCCAGCAAGTTCCAGGGATCTTCCTGTCTCTACCTCCCCAATGCTGGAAATACAGGCATGTGCCACCATGCCCAGTAGTTTACATAGGTGCCAGGGTCTGAATTTAGGTCTTCATGCTTGTGTAGCAAATACCTTGCCTACTGATCTATCTCCCCAGCCTATTATTCATCTATCATCTACGATCTATCTATCTATTTATCTATCTATCTATCCATCTATCTAGCTATCTTTATAGCTATCACTATCTCTTTCATTATCTCTCCCTTTGAATTTTTTTCTGGCTAATAAATCCACAGACCTTTGCCCTTCATGTTCAGGGAACTTTCTGACATGTGTCCTTCACTGCAGCCATTACGTAAGTGGATGAAGAGATTGGGGACATCATTGACCTTTAGGGCTTCATTTCCCTGTGCCACTGACTTGTGGCAATAGGTATTGATCTGGCTTAGCTAATGTTGACAGAATTGAGCTTAACATGCCCGACCTAGGACTTGCCCTAGATCTCCTGAAGACCGAGGTCTCAGCACCCTAAAAAACAGCATGTGCTCTGTAGATTTTTCTCCATGGTAGATCTGTCCGCCACACTGGCAGCAGAACGGTGCCAAGCTGTTTACCACTGTTCTTGCTTTGTACTGATTAAATAAACTATTTCACAACCCCCACTCCATCCAGGCAGCATGACTAGGTGTTTGTAGTGTGACTTCAGCACAGTCATAATGAGTCCCCATCTAAGAGGCCAATCTTGGGTAGTTAAAAGTGCTCTTTACCTCCTGGACAACCTTGTAAGTTATCAACCTCTTAAGTCACCACGCAAATGCTCTCTTCTCGCAGGAGGGAACAGTGTGAGGGCATAGTGTCCTAGTATATTTCCAGCATTGCCCCTGTAGCTCCTGGCTTACTTGTATTCCTGTACAAGGAAACTTTGAGCAGCAGCTTGGGTGGTACTTTGCAAAGAGATAATAAGATTTCTGTATTCTATTTATTTATTTATTATTACTTTTGAGACAGGGTCTCATGTAACCCTTTGAATTTGCTATGACCTTGAGCTTCTAATCCTCTTGTCTCCCTATTCCCAATGCTAGGATTATGGGTGTGTGCCACCACTTCCACCTTACGAGATGCTGAGGATCTAACCCAGGGATTTGTGCATGCTAGGCAAGCACTTTACCAAATAAGTTACATCCCCAGCCAACTTTCTCTCTCTCTCTTTTTTTTTTTTCTTGGTTTTTCGAGGTAGGGTCTCACTCTAGCCTAGGCTGACCTGGAATTCACTCTATATTCTCAGGATGGCCTCGCACTCATGGCGATCCTCCTACCTCTGCCTCCCGAATGCTGGGATTAAAGGCGTGTGCCAACATGACGTGCTCTTTCTCCATTTAAAAAATTTTTATTTTATTTATTTATTATTATTATTTTTGGTTTTTCAAGGTAGGGTCTCAGTCTAGCTCAATCTGACCTGGAATTCACTCTGTAGTCTCAGGATGGCCTTGAACTCACGGTGATGCTCCTACTTCTGCCTCCCGAGTGCTGGGATTAAAGGTGTGCGCCACCATGCCCAGCTCATTTTTCTAAATTTTTATTTTATTTTGTTTTGTTTATTTGAGAGACACACAGAGAGAGAATGGGTACACCAGGGCCTCCAGCTGCTGCAACCAAACTCCAGATGCATGTACCACCTTGTGCACCAGGCTATGTGGGTCCTGGGGAATAGAATCTGGGTCCTTTGGCGTTGTATGAAGTACCTTAACCACTAACCCATCCCTTCAGCCCCACTTTAATTGGCAAATGTTGACATAATTTTTATTCATTCATTCATAGTGATCATTGAGCTGACAGGAGATAAAAATGAAAACGGAGGCCCAGATTGTGTAGTGAGTGACTGGTTCAAGGTCACCTAGCTCATCAGCTGCAGAACCAGGGTCTTGTTCCTACCTCCCTCCAATATCCCATCCGAGTGGAAATCACTTCAATAGCCACTGCCAAGTACTCAGCAATGGATATTTGATAGTGGTCCTTTGAGTCTGCATGGGGCAGTTTTCCGATTTTCACCTCATCAGCACAGAGAGACAAGGACATTGCTCTCAGTCATATTTCATTCTTAGCTCTGGGTTCCCTTCGTTTTATATTTCTGACTCTTCCCTCACTTTCTTGTAGGGCTTTATGATTTAATTTCATTTCAGCTTATGGCTGGCTTTGGGACTCAGAAGAGTGGTAACTTGTCCTTTAAATTATTCACCCAGGGGAGCTGATGTTCTTAGCAAATGAGGAGGGAGAACCTATAAGCGTTGTCCCAGCAGAGGGATACAGGACACACACTGATGCCTCACTCGCTTGTTCTGTTCCCACAATGCCTTATCTCCCATGTTCAGCCCTGGTTCTTATAATACCTCCTATTTCTGCAGAGCTTTTCACATTAACAAATAAAGCAATTTACAGAGTATTTACATGCTGACTAGTGACTAATTATACACCAGCAAGCCCTGCAATCATTCTAGACAAGCAACATTCCTTTACATTAGCTTCCTTGGAGGAAGGTGTCATGTTGCTGATTGCAGAGAGAACTTCCAGCAAGAGCCACTCTTGGCTCTGATGCCCAAGTGTCTCTTGTAGGAGCCGTGAGTATTCTCCAGAGTGTACCCAGCCTAGAAAATTTACAAAAGAACAGAAAGCAAGAGTGAAGACGATGGTTCCAGTAGACCTGGCTAAAATTACTGATAAATCTAAGGCAAAAATGTATGCAATATGAAGAAATGTCATGAGTCATTTGCTGGGTATGTTTTAAGAAGATCTGAAGCACAGAATGAGATTGTGGCAGTTTTCAATGGAAAAGGCAACATAAGAATCATTTTAAAGGCTACACATTTAATGAATGCTAACCATGTATTAATTTTATTTAATTCCACTTTTATCCTCATGTGTTACATGCAATCCTCTCAGGTTTAAAGAAGTAAAATAACATTCTTGAGTTACACAAATAATTAGCAAAAACAGGCCTCTTGGACCTTTGCTTGCATCATACCTTCCCTGCCTAAGAAAGAGTGGAGAGCATTAGAAAGATGCAAATAGCTAGGTGTGTGTGTGTGTGTGTGTGTGTGTGTGTGTGTGTGTGTGTGCGCGTGTGTGTTTCATGTGTGTGAAAAGTGAGTTATTCAGACAGAAGAAGAGAAGGATTGAGAGCACTGGATTTTAGGGATGGTAAGAAATGGAATTAAATCCTTTTAGAGTTTAATGTTTGGTAACACACTGGGATGGATGCACTAGAAGAGTGCCCAATAAACCAAAATGAATTCAGACGACGATCTCTTATGAAGTCAAATAGAAAACAGACAGGCAATCATGTCTAAAGATACGACAGCAATTTAAACCTTATGGAATATTGATGTGAATGTCCTTAGTGAAATGAGCTGTTATGAAAAGAGTTAAGTTAGCCAAAGGGAAAGAGAACAAGTAACAACTATCTATCTGTGGTGCCACTAATCTCTGTAAAGACTGGGTGCTATAGGTTATGTTCTGCTAATCCTAGCAGGATGGAGTGGAGTCTTAAGACTGCTCTTTGAATCTAGGTCTATTTAAGGATTGGCTGGCCAAGAGAGTATACAGAGGGGGTGCTGGGTGACATGAGGTGACTCAGCTGGTACCTGGTTAGATGTACAGTCATGAATAAATGGAGCCCCTTTTGAAACTACCAGACCCCAGAGTAAGCATCCAGGGAAAGGCTTTTTTGCTGAGGTGGGACATTTATCTTTGGGAAACCACAGGATCAAGTCAAATGTCAAAAGTATAAGGCAAAAGGGTTGAGGAAAAGTCAAAGATCCGAGGAAGTCAAGGAAATGGGTCAGTCTGTAGAGTACAAACTTTCATGACCACATTCTGTGAACAACACGAAGGTAACTGGTTCAGGAATAATGTTACGAGTCATGTGCATGTTTTCATAAATATCCCCAAGGTTGAGGAGGCTGATGGTCTCAGACTCTTATAAGGTTGAAAGGAAAGAGGAGGGAAGTAGAATGGCTTAGCTGATTTTATTCCTATGCTCCCTTCAGTTAAAGATCACCAGGTCAGGGGCTGGAGAGATGGCTTAGCAGTTAAGGGGATTGCTTGTGAAGCCTAAGGATCCAGGTTCAATTCCCCAGTACCCATGTAAGTCAGATGTACATGGTGGCATATGCATCTGGAGTTCATTGGCAGTGGCTAGAGGCCCTGGACTGCCCATTTTCTATCTCCAACAGATAAATAAAAATAAAAAAATTTAAAAGACCACCAGGTCAGGGAAGCAGTATGAACACCCTGCATGTGATGGAGTGTAATGGAGCATCAGTTATTCAAAATGGGCTTGTCTCATACCTAAATACCTAAATTACACTTTCTGTTGTAGGCGGCTTCAGAATGGGATACACATCCAACCAAACACAGTTTATGGGAGGAATGAGGTTTATTTTAGCTTACACATCCAAGGGAAGTCCTATCAATGTCAGAAGAAGCAGGCTCCCATTCATAAATTCAAGCAGTGAGAGAAACCACCTACCAGTCAGCAATCACCAAAAAGCAACAAGCACAAAAATCCACCAGAGCTCAGTCTACAGTGCAATACCTTTGGGCTGGAATTCCAGTCTGCTGCCAAAACCACCATTGGGCTGGACCCCAAGATCGACCCCTCAGTGACACCTCCTCCAGGCAGGTGGCTGAAAATCCAAGTTACAAACTTGAATATAAAGCACCTCAGTCTATGAGGGACATGCATTCAAAGTTCCACAATGTCTTAAGACACTAAAAGGACTTTGGGATAAGACAGAACACCTGTCAATAAATTTCTAGGAATCTTGAGAATTAGGGAAGGCTGAAATTAGGCAAATGTCTTATCCTCAAAACCAAATTGAATCTTGTGAACTCAGGATAGGTGGGCTTAGTATCTGGATATCTTTGAGAACAAATTAGGAAAGAGATGACTTGTTTATCTTCAGCATAAATTGTGAAGCAGTTAGCTTGAATTTCTACACTAATTTGTGGGGCTGGAGAGACTGCTCAGTGGTTAAAAGTGCTTGCTGAGCAAGCCTGATGACTAGCATTTGGACCCACAGAGAGCTCACGTCAGGTCAGACATGAGGAGCGCATGTGTCTGCAATCCTGATGTGCCTATATCGATGGGAGGAAGAGTCAAGAAAATCCTGAATCTCACCGGGCAGCTAATCTGGCATTTGCAATGGTCAACAGGAGAGACCCTATTTCCAAGCAGGTGGGAGGTGAGATCTGACAGCACTATATTTTTCTCTGACCTCCACACGAGTGCTGTAGGATACACACACACACACACGTATGTAAATAAATAGAAAATTTTAGAAAATATATACAAATTTGCCAATTTGTCATGATACTACCCTGCATGTGGAAGCTGGGCCTACAGTTGGAAGAGCTGATGAATGGAATTATGTCATCTTAAAGACAGGCCTCCAGACTGAGCCACGGCCTCTGAGCTAGGTGCTGTAGTTTCCAACATGTCTACTAAGGATTCGCAATAAGGATTGGGTAGTCAGATGGGCTCCTGATGCTGCTGCAGGACACATGAAGATGAAGGGAGTCACCAACGTGGAGACTGTGAACTTCATGCCAATAAGCTCTTGAGAAGGAGCAACTATGGACATGTTACATGTGTGTGTGTGTGTGTGTGTGTGTGTGTGTGTGTTCGTGTGCTTGTTTGTGAATGCACATGTGTATATCTGTCTACAGAGGCTGGAAGACAACTTTAGGTGCTGTTCACCTCTTTTTTTTTTTTATTAGAGAAAAAGTCTCTAATTGGGTAGAACTGATGTACTGGCCAGTGAACCCCAGGGATTCAACTGTCTGCTGCTCCAGCAGTGGAATTACAAGATCTAGGATTACAAGCATGTACCACTTCTCTGTACTTCTTTTTAGAGCATGTGCATGTGTGTGAAATGCATGTGTGTATGTGTGTGCACTTGCATGAAGATCAGACATCAGTGTCAGGTTTCTTCACCTTATGGTTTGAAAAGGGTCTCTCACATTCAGCTAGAACAGCTGGTCAGCTTCTCTTGGCTCCAGCTCCTCAGAACTTGGATCATCGGCATGTGCTGTTGTGCTTGGCTTTTATGTTGGTGCTGGAGATCTAAATG
Source organism: Orientallactaga sibirica (assembly GCA_036365145.1). Taxonomy (NCBI): domain Eukaryota; kingdom Metazoa; phylum Chordata; class Mammalia; order Rodentia; family Dipodidae; genus Orientallactaga; species Orientallactaga sibirica. The sequence continues at coordinate 12,204,516 of JAEOAD010000028.1, forward strand.
TGGGTTGTCATGTTTGTGTATTTTACCTACTGGTCATCTCCCCAATTCCTGTGCCTGTTTTTTTCTTTCTTCTTCTTCTTTTTTTTTTTTTTTAAACATGGGTTTTGGGAATTGATCTCAGGTCCTCATGCTTGTCAGGCTAACACATTACAGACTGAACTACTTTCTGCCCCTGGCCTTATTTTAACAAGGAAAAAAAAGTTTCCAGGGAAATTGCAAGCCCTTTTGTTTAGGCATTTGCCCTTACCACCAACAGTAAAAAAAAAAAAAAAGCCAAACACACACACACAAAAATTCTAACCCACCCATAAGAAAATAAACAAAAACATGGTCTGTACACATGGAAAGGATTTAAGAGTTGTCTGAATGTAACAGCTCAATTCAACTTAATAGTGGGATGTGGCTGCCAAAAATGTTACTATAATGGGGCATTGTGTAAAAAAAAAAAAATTAGCCAGAACAAGGGGTATGTTGAGGAAGATTTGGTGTTTGTTCTAGAAGTGACTCTATGGAGGGGATATTAACAGACTGAAGCGTGTCCAGAAGAAAGCAACCACTGAGATAAAGGGACAGACAGACATACCCTCATGAAAAATGACTAAAGAAACTCAGTGTATAGCCAGGCCCAGCATCTGTGGGGAGTGGGAAGCAGAAGGAGGAATCAATAATGTAAAGGCTGACATGAGGACTGGAGTGACGAAAGGTGGGAGCTATAGAGAAGCCGACTCCACCTGAACCTCAGGACAGAGTCTCGTACTGGGAAGGAGGCAGAGATGAAAGCACTTTCCTCTGGGGTGAGGCGTTCTCAATCCTGCTGGCATATAACAGAAACAGGAAGGTCATTTGTCAAGGATATTTTTAAATGATTAAGAATAATACCTGGCTGGATAGATGGAGCAGTGATTAAGTGTGCTTCCTGAGGGGGCCAGAGACTGCCAGAATTCAAAGCTCTAGATCCCATGTAAAACAGCTGGGTGGGTCACACTCACCTGTAACCCTAGTCCTGTAGGGAACAGGGAATCCTCAAAGCCCTGACAGCTCTGGACTTATTAACAAGAGACTCCAGCACCAAACAAGACCAGGTGGGAGAGCAATGGAGCAGGATATTCAGTGTTCCACTTGGTCCCTACAGGCAAGTAACCCCCATGTGGGGTTCTGCAAGGGTACATATGTGTGCCTACACCACACCCACACATGCACACAAATTTAAAAAGAGTACCAGAATCTTTTGCCATTACTTTATCATACTTCTTACAGCAGGAAGCAATTAAATTATGGGCAACGGAGGACCAGAAATGTCTAGTAACTTGCCTTAGAATACCAAGCTGATGGTCCATGTGCTGAAAGTAGGTGAAGGTTAAATGCTCAGTCCTGTGTAGGACATTTATATCACCCCATCCAAAGCTCAGAGAACATTGAGATAGAGGAGACAGGAAGAATGTGAGAACTGGAGGGTGGGGAGGGGCACTATGGCACGCTGTCCCCCAGACAGGACATGGCCTTTTATCCGTGAGCTCACAGAAATACTCCTTGCAAGACATTCACATAATAGGGCCCGTCAACATTCCATAATGGATAGGAAGGGGCTCATGAGGCCCAGCCTCCCTGTGAGGAGCTATGGACATTTAATGGTTGCTAGGGGCGGGGAAATCAGTCTCTTCTGTGGGGTACCCACTGGTAAGTGGTGGGAAGAAAAAGGGACCTAGTGGGAGTGGAAGGAAGACTCTTGGGGCGCATATATGAAATGCCCCTCACAGGTCCATGTGTTGGACTATTTCATCGCCAGCAGGTGGCAGCTGTTTGGGGAGGTTGTGGAACCTTTAGCAGGTGGAGCCTTGCTGGAGCAAGTGGGTCCCTGGGGATGGTGACTTGAGGTGGTATAGCCCAACCCACTTGCTATTTTCTTGCTCTGCTTCCTCCTGGTGGGTGTGATGATGTGAAGGCTTCTTGCTCCAGCTCATGCTGACTCTTCCTCTGGGGCTTCCATCTTGCAGGGAAAATCTCCAGAACGAGATTATCTAGTTTTTTTCTTGCCAAACTGAAACTTTCCACCTCTGCTTCTTTCCTCCTAATGGGATAGTAATAGCCACCATCACTTCCTTTCTCTTAATAGGATTAGTAGCAGTCACTCCTACTTCCTCCTCTCATGGGATTGGCTACCTGCAAAACGCCCACCTGCAACACCACACTTTCTAAGGGCCCTGTAACTACTCCAGTCTATAAGCAGAACATGGGTTCAGGATCTTCTGCCAGAGATTCTCCTCTCCCCAGGTGTTCAGCCTGAATAAACTCTGTGCTGTGGAGTCCCTCTCCCTTGTCTTTCTTTCTTCTCTGCAGCAAACTTGTACCTTATACTATCTCTGGAGCTGTAAGCCAAAATAAACTCTCTCCTTCCCTAGGTTGCTTTTTTTTCTGGTTGGGTTCTTTTGTCCCAGCACCAAGAAAGTAACTGATACAGACAGCAACTGACAGACAGTGACTGAGGAAACCCCTTGATATTGGCCTCCACACACATGCACACACACATTCATGTGTACCCTCCACACACATATGCACACACCACACACACAGAGACCCAAAAAAGGAAATGCTTTTTCAAATGTCAAATTCCAAGGGGGTTAAATTAAAATTTGTTTCATGTATTTATTTTTATTCCTATGGGAAATGATTTTGGTAGATTCTGTGTGGGGCAAGTTCAAATCCCAGAACAAATATAAATGCAAATCCCTGTATTGCTTTGATGTGTTTTATGTGTATCATATTGTGTGGCTTTATACACAGTTCTTTGTGGGAGGATTTACTGTTTTAATTTAATATATATACTATCTGTTATCAAATGAAATCCTCACACAGATCCATATGATTGGAGAAAGAAGAAACGCTGCCACTTTTATTAGCCTTTTGTAAAGACAATAGGATTTAGGTTGTGCTCAGTTTGAAATGAGAATACATATGCTGCCTTTGGGAGCGTCTGAAAGCTTCATAAACCCCACGTGTGTGTGAATCTGTTTGAATGGGTGTGTGCCCCAAAGCCAAAACAATAACACAGTGAAACAACAGGCCAGACATCTGAGAGAACACCTTGTTATGTTTCTGACTTCAAATTGTATAGGCCTTGTAATCATTAATAGCTAGCGCTGCCTCTGTGTTCTTGGTCTCTGTCCCCGCCTCTCTCACAAATGGCTTATCATCTTGCCGGCTGTGTCCTCACCCTGATGCTGTGTACTACCTAAGTGACTTTGTATTCGAGTTGTGTTTTGCACTTGCCTATTCATCCCTGGTGACCTGGTTTGGTTTGGGCTTTATTTGCTGGATTATGACACATGCAGAGCCTTGCTGGGACTTTTGGACTTGCATTTATTGACTTTCAGTTGTCACTGTTTCCAAAGAAAAACACCCTAAAATACTCAAAAGAGTTACGCCATTAAAATGCGAAGATTCAAACCTGCCCCTGCCCCTGACTCTTGCCCTTGACTACATGTTTTTTATTTGTTTCCTGTATTTAGCATTAATCCCATTAATAATCATAGACTGAAGTCATACAACCAGGAGGACTTTCTGGACTTTGCCTGCTTGTGGTTAGTAAAGGTGCAAGCACCTTTGCCATTCCCCTTGTCCCATTCCCACCATCAGCTAAGTGGGAATGGGGTAGATAGTTCACTATTAGTTCAGATAACTTTAAGGTCAGTAATTGCAGAAAACATTGGATAACTTTATGGACTTATCCAAGAACATTATGATCTATATTATGAAACCATGTCATCTCTTATTTGTTCTCCGTACAAATAGCAGATAACCTCAATATCTTTTGTCAGTATAAAGTTATGAAATAACTCACTTTGACTAGTCCAAGAATGCTAAGGCAATAGGAGAAAGCTTAATCTCCAGCTATACCAAGAATTTATATTAGCTCCTCGGGATGTCATGCTAATACAGTAGGAAAAGCATTTCCTTTAAATGATTTAAGATTTGGAGCTGGGTGTGGAGCTCAGAGGTAGAGCACTCTAGGCATGTATTGGACAGTGAGCATTCTGAGACAAATGACGTTATGATGCTTCAAGATAATTATGAGTTATGTAAGACGCCTATGTAAAAATAGTTTTGTGACTCTCAAAACTAGTCCTTTGGCTAGAGGCTATGTGCTGTATTCAGGTCATGAGACTAAAATAGGTGTGATTAATCTTGACAAAAAAGATACAAAATAACAAAACCAACTTATTTGTGCATATAGTATTTACTGAGTCCCACGATGAAGCAGGCACTACTGACAAAATAGTGTCAAATTTGATGACTCGTTTGCTTTGTAGATGATGCGTGCTTGATGACAGGTGATTCCATAAACAGCTCTCACTGGAAGTTGCAACTTTATCACTTCACCCACACCTGTGTGTATTTTTTGGCAATATAGAAACACAGTCAACTATTGGTCCTATAAAGGCTCTGGAAGTTGGAAAAAGACAAATCTTTGATGGGTCAAATTGTGTGCTGCCATACTACAAGGGTCTCAGAATTTCCACACTGAAAATACCCGTTTAAGCTTTATAACCCAGTTCTTAACAAAAGCAAGCACATAATCCCCTTTGTTCTTCCACAAGTCAGGCTTTTTCACAGCTGTGAGCAAATACCTGATTGTGCTCAGAATTTAAGAAGTTTTAGCCCATCAAGGCAGGAAGAACAGCTCACATGAGAGTGGTCAGTAAGCGGAGCAGAGACAGGGATACAGGATAGGGCCAGGGCAAGATACAGCCTCATGGACATTGCCCTAGTGGCCTACTTTCTCCAGCTAGGTCCCACCTCCTACCTTTCACCACATCTGGATAATTTCATTACGTCATAAATCCATCAAGAAACAAGTCCATTGACTAGGTCAGAGCCCTTGTGATCTAGTAATGTCTCTGTAAAATTTCATCAAGTTGAGTGTGGAAATTAACCATCACAGACCCCTCCCCACAAAACGTGTGTTTTCATTAACTCTGCGGAATACATTTTGGGAGTTGGAGATTTATGTTAAGGAATTTTATAAGGCACAGGAATCTAAAGTACTGACTCACATAGGACAGTGTCACTCAAAGTGCACTTGTGGGTCATTACTGGGCATGAATATATGCTTCATAATTCACAATTTCTCTAGAAAATCTGGAAATGATATGATCTGAATTACATAGTAACCTTAAAATGTTGATTTAAGATGCTACAGATCATGTTCAACATATTTTAATAAAATATTGCCAAATGATTTCTCTTAAAATTGGTTGTAATCCCAGCATTCAAGAGGGGGTGGGGTGCATTGCAAGTTCAGTGCAAGTTCAAGGCCAGGTCTACTTCTCAAATAACAAATAAAACACACAAAATAAATGAATACACATTTTAACTGTCAGGTTATTTGTTTTTGTTTTTTTTCTAAACAGGTAGGAGAGGCTTGGGAGATGGTTCAGTTGGTAAAGGGCTTGCCATGTAAACATGGGAACCTGAGTTCCCATCCCGAGCATCCATATCAGTGTTGGGGGAGGGGTATGGAAGCCACATAATTCCAGTGTTTGTGAGAGTGACAAGGGATCGCTGAGCAAGCTAGCTACAACAGCACAATCAGACTGTTCAGAGTTCAAATGAGAGACCCTGGTGGACAGCAATCAAGGAAGACACCTGATGTCAGTCTCATGGGGTACTCACACACATGAATATGCATAAACACATGTGCACACACCACACATATGTTAAAACAAAATGGATAGGCATAAATTTTTATATGATCCAAGTAAAGGCCCAAGAATGCCTAAAACAAGGATTTAGCAGCGGGCACTTGGGCTGCACACAGCTCAGTGGTGTAGTGCTTGTTCAATGGGAGAAAAAGGGGAGAGAGCTGTTCTCTATCAAAGCATCTTTTATCTCCAAAAACCCACACTGTAGCAGTCATTTTAAATATATTTTATTTATTTGAGAGAGAGATAGAAAAAGACAGAGAGAGAGAGAAAGGATGTGCCAGGGCCTCCAGCAACTGCAAACGAACTCCAGATGCTTGTGCCCCCTTGTGCATCTGGCTTATGTGGGTCCTGGAGAATCGAACTGAGATCCTTTGGTTTTGCAGGCAAATGCCTTAAGCACTAAGTAATCTCTCCAGTCCTGTAGCAGTTATTTTAATGTTTATGTTGTGCACTGATTTAAAAAATGACTTATATTTTTATAATATGAAGCTTATTTATGCTTATGAAAATGCTTTGGACAGGTGTGGTGGCGCACACTTTTAATCCCTGCACTTGGGAGGCAAAGGTAGGATGATTGCCATGAGTTCGAGGCCACCTTGAGACTATATAGTGAATTCTAGGTCAGCCTGGACTAGAGCGAGACCCTACCTTGAAAAAAAGAAAAAAAAATGAAAAAACAAAAGAAAATGCTTTGGTTTTATAGATGTTTATGAGCTTAAGAATTTTCTGTCTACAGGCTGGAGAGATAGCTCAACAGTTAAAGGTACATGCTTGCCAAACCTGATGGCCCAGGTTTAATTCTCCAGTATCCATATAAAGCCAGATGTACATAGTGGCATATGTGTTTGGAGTTTCTTTGAAGTGGCAGGAGGCCCTGGCATGTGCATGTACACTCTCTCTGTCTTGCTCTCTCCCTCTCTTTTATACACACATACGTGTACACACACACATACACACAAACATATATATGCAAAGTAAAAGAACTTTCTATTTTATGTTTAGAACATTGCAACTATTACAGGCTTAACTAATATTAGTGTCCAGGATATTCTATTATATTTCTGAATGTGTCATATAGCATTCTTAAATGCTTAGCCAGTGTTTAAAATTCGTTTGCATACTATGGATGTGTATTATCTGCTAAGTTTGCTGTGTGGCTAAGGAATTATGAGAAGTTAAGGGAAGTATGAGAAACTCACCCTGGAGAATCATGAGTCAACCGTGTTTACTATCACTACAGATAAATAACAGCTTTAATGTCATACTCAATTCAGGAATTTTTCCTCCTATACCTCCCTCATCTTTCCTAAAAAGACGCATACCTAGCACACACTTTATGCAAGGCCTGGTTTCAATACCTCCTAAATGTCACTGATTATAGTCTTCATTTCTAGACTTACCTGACCACTTGAGCTCCGAATACAAATTCCCACCACCCTGGGGGACTCTTCTCCTTGAACTTCCAAAATATTTCAAACATATTCAACCCAAAATTCAGTTCTTTCATTCTTTCTCTAGATGAGTGGTGTTACTTCTACTAAGTTCCAAAACTCTGAAGCTTTCTTTCACCTTTTTTTTCCTTCTTTTTGTAACTCTCACATCAATGGTCAGTCGGTGCCAATTCTCTCTATGACCTCTGGTGCCGTTTCCTCGGTTCGTGCTTGCACCATCTCTCAGCTGACAACTGCAATAGTGCTTATCTAGGTTTCCTGCCATTGGTCACCTTCCACATCAATCTAGGTTAAAACAGAACATTTCACAGTGAGTTCTCCGTGGATTTGTTGTGTGTGTCTATGTGAGCTGGCCCGGCTTGGTTTGCTGATCCTTCTGCCTCCTTAGTCCATGAATTTATTGAAGGTAAGAGCTCCATGTCATTTATCTCTGTGTCTCAGTGAGTTTCTAGCACATAACCGCTTACTCTATGTCATTATTGACAGGGCACTAGCTAGTGGCTAAGAACACATGTTTTGGAATTGAACAGATCTCATGCGACATTGCTGCCTCCTCTGCCACTCACCTGGTTATCAAATTACATCAAACAAGTTTAGGTGCATTAGGATTACACAAGGCATTTATTTAAAAGGCTTAGGTTCCTTTTTTTTTTTTTTCTTTTTTGGCCCACTTAAATCAGAATATAGAGAGGATGTGGCTCAGGCACTACAAAGATGTCATACCCAGCATGCACATTATTTTCTTAGCTCTACAGTGTTTTTAATATACAGTCAGGGTTGAGAATCACTCTGATGTCTAATTCAAAAGGTCTTTGAACACATGAAAGGTGAATTTAACATAGTGCCTGACACACACTAAGTGATTAATTATGATAATACATGACCTCAAATTGTGGCCTTCTTCCTTTCTAATCTCTACCCTCCATCCTCTAGACTCTCCCACCCCTCCCTTCTGGTCACCCTATCACTGCCTTCCTTTAAGTTTCTGGAATGCACCATTACTTTCTAGCCTTTGTGCCTTCACAGTTGCCATTAACCTCCCCTTAGTTAGTAGAAAATTCACAATTTCTAAGTCACACCTGAAGTTGCGTATAATCTCCAGGTGTCCTTCTTAGGCACCATTGCAGGTTGGGGATGTTCCATTTTCTAGCACTTGTGGTTTGAGTATGAAATGTCTCTGGTAGGTCCATGTGTTTGAACACTTGGTCCCCAGATGTTGGCACTATTTGGGAAGGTTGTGAAACCTTGGTAGGTGGAGCCTTGCGGGAAAAACTGGGTTACTAGGGGCAGGTTTTGAGGTTTGAAAGCCTGGCTCCACTTCCTGTCAACGTTCTGCCTGCTGATTGCAGATGCAATGTGGCCAGTCAGATATCCATCTCGCATTCCCACCATGGCCATGCCTTCTCTGCTATGATGGACTGAATCTTCTCATAATGTAAGCCCAAATCAACCCTTCCTCCTGTAAATGTTCTGTCAGGTATGTGGTCACGGTAACAAGAAAAGCAACTAATACAGCGTTTCTCTTGAGTTGCCATTATATAGCAACTGAACCATTTACTGTGTTGCCCCTACTAGGCCATAAGCCGCACAAGGGAAGAACCTTGTCTATTTTACTTTCCTCCTAAAGTCCAGGGTCTAGAGGTGGCTGCTGGGGTCTCAGGTCACAGTTGTTGAAGGGGCAAATGGATTAATAAATGATCCATTCTATAATCTCAAAGAGGCAACATTTCTTTTTGTGTCTCTTAACTATGTGGATCTTAATGTGCTTTGTTTTGCTTGCTATAATAAACTACCTGAGACTGGTACTTTTTACAGAGATGTTTATTTCGTTCACAGTTTTGGAGGCTGAAAGTGCAAGACCAGGTGGCTCCATTGGTTCAGCCTCTGTTCAGGGACTTCTGCCTGTGTCATGGGGTGGTGGATGCTGTTGTGGTGGGAGCATGTTCAAGAGGGAAATAAAATCCCATGATGAGACAAGAGACTCCTTTTTATAACAACCTGCTTTCTGAGAACGAATCCACTCCTAACAGTCTTCAATCACTCAGTCCAACATTAACCCATTTATGAGGGTGGAGCCCACATGACGTAATTCTGTTTTATTGGTTCCACCCACTGCCTAAAGGTTCTACCAACATCATCCTAAAAGGGCCAAAGCTTTCAGCACACGAACCTCTGGGGTAGGCAAAACACATCTAGACCACTGTAGTAGCTTACATTAAAGCATATAAAAGAAGCAAAAACTGCCAGGCATGGTGACATAGGCCTGTACTTTCAGCATTGCTGAGGCAGAGGCAGGAAAATCTCCACAAGTTTAAGGTTGATCTCATCTACATACTGAGTTCCAGACCAGCAAGTGCTACATGGCTAGGCCCTGTTTCAACAACAAACAAAAGAAAAACCTCCCCCTCAAACTAGGTTAGTTGGTAACAGTTTGGATTCCAGCTACTGAATAGAAAAGGTGCCATACAACTTTTTGGGTATGTTTTTAATTTGGGTAAGGTTTCTAAGTTCAAGGTTCTTTGAAACTTAAAGTAAGCCTAGTCAGTGATCAATTCTTAGTCAGTGACCAATTCTCAGGGAACAGTTAGTGTTCCTTTACCAATATCTCACCCCAACAAGGTCAGTAGCCATTTGTTGATGTTTATATGAGCTGACTAAGGAGATTATTATTATTATCATTGTTGTTATTTGCTTTCTAACGTACCTTATGGTCTATTAGGTTGAAAACAATATGTAAGGTTAGTGGGGAAAAGAACCATGGAATTGTCATGTTTTTGGTATTTCTACTGGTACAAAGGATCTTATAAATCACCTGGGCCAATACTTCACTTTGCAGATGAAAAAAAACATAAGAACATAGAAAAAGGGATATATTAGGCAAGACTGTCACAGAGTCAAAATACAATTCAAGTTTTTTTTTTAAATTTTGTTTACTTTTCATTTATTTATTTGAGAGCAACAGACAGACAGAGAGAGATAGAGGTAGAGAGAGAGAGAGAGAGGGAATGGGTGCACCAGGGCCTCCAGCCACTGTAAATGAACCTTGTGCATCTGGCTTATGTGGGTACTGGGGAATCGAGCCTTGAACTGAGATCCCCAGGCTTCACAAGCAAGTGCTTAAGCACTAAGCCATTTCTCCAACCCCCAATTCAAGCTTTAAGAAGACCAACAATCTATTAATTGATAACATTATCCCAACTCCAATGTCATTCAAGGTCATTATGATTTTGCAAAGTTCTTTACTTAAATTATGACTTGAACTAATTTTGGATTTTAATGTTTTCTTGGTAACAAAATTTATTCCAATTTCATAAGCTTCATGCTCAATTTTATATTCTCACCATATAGTTTTTCTTTTACCAGGCCCTATAATTCACTACCTGCTTTTCTAATGCTGGGCTGCCACCAGAATGCATGGCCTATCATTTGTCTTCAATGCCCTCTGAAAAACCGTATCTTCCGTGAAAACCTTACACCTAATCAAAGACATGGCTCTATGTATTTCTCATAAAGATTTAACATTCTGCCTTCTACTTATTGGGGATGATTGTGTCAGATGGAAGACTCAGGAACTGGTGCCATGTGGGTTCTCCTTTTCTCTCTCTTTCACTGTGTATGTATATATGTGTGGGAATCCAGAAGTCAATATTGGGTATTTTTCTCAGCTCTCTGTATCTTATTTTTTTTTAATTTTTATTTATTTATTTATTTATTTATTTATTTTTGGAAAGAGAGACAGAGAGAGATAGACAGAGAGGGAGAGGGAGACAGAAATGGGCACACCAGCAGTCTCTCAGCTGCTGTGAATGAAATCCAGATGCGTGCGCCCCCTTGTGGGCAAGTGCGGCATTGCGCCCTTGCCTCACTTTGCATCTGGCTAAACGTGGGACCTGGAGATTGGAACCGCTGGACATTGGAACCAGCATTCTTAGGCTTAGCAGGCAGGCGCCTTAGCTGCTAAGCCATCTCTCCAGCCCTACCTTATGTTTTGAGAAAAGGTCTCACACTGAATGTAGACTTCACTGATGGGCAAGACTAGTCAGTCAGCAAGCCCCAGAGAGCCTCCTGTCTCTGCCTACCCAGTTTCAGGATTACAGGCACATGTCACCACAATAGGGTTTTATGTGAGTGCTGAGCAACAGGTCCTCATGCTTGCACAGTAAGAACTTATCCACTCAACCATCTCCCCAGCCCTGATGTCTATTCAGGTAAAATTTTCCACTAGGGTTTTCTTGATAGCAGTTGTTAAATGCTTCAAAACGCTGGGGTCAGGTTGGCCTGTATGGGATGTGCACGGCTTAAGTTATCTTAAAGGCTTCATGATAGAGTTGGGGATATGGCTTAGTGGAAGAGACTTGCCTACCACACCTAGCCTTAGGGTTGAGAAATTATTATTATTATATTATATAATTATATTATTATTGAGAGAGGTCTGTATGAATTGTCTAATTTGTTTTTTTAAATTGTTTAATTTCTGGGTTGTATTAGTTACTTTTCTCATTGATCAGACAAAATACCTGACAAAAGCAACTTAAAGGTTTATTTTGGCTTACAGCTTGAGGGTTCAGTCCTTTGTGGTGGAAAAGTCATGGGGGCAGATCCTTAGACAGCTGGTCATGTTGTAAGCACAGTCAGGAAGCAAATATTGGTGCTCAGCTTGCTTTCATTTTATCTTTTTATTGACAACCTCCATATGTATAGACAATATACCATGATCATAATCCCCTCCCACCTTCCTTTTCTCCCTCCCTGATGCCCCTTCTACTGAATTCTTTCTTTCTAGCTAGTCTCTTCTATTTTGATGTCATTTTCCCCCTCCTAACATAGGTCTCGTGTAGGTAGTAGCATCAGCTACTGTGAGATCACGCATACCATGGCTACTTTGTACCTGGTAGACAGTATTATCCACTTCCTTTCTCCTTTTTATTTTATCTGTGGCCCAAGTGCATGGGATGGTGCTATCCACATTCAGGATGGGTCCTCTTTTCTCAGTTAAACTTTTCTGGAAATGCCCTCAGAGGCATGTTTCTGTGATTCTAAATCCAATGAAGTTGACAATGAAGAAGAACCAGCATATGTGATTTCTTTATAAAATTCTTCACCTGTGTGGCATATTTAGCCCAGTTCTTCAGTTAATCCTAAGAATAAAAACATGTAGGGATTAAATTTAAGAGCTAGAAAAGCAATATAGAATACTTGCTGAGACTTTTGGTGCAAATTTAGTTTGTCTTTCACTGTTCAGAAATGTATTGATAAAAAAGATCAGAAAAATAAAGATCCATTTGATCACTTATCAGTTCAAAGTGAAAGAAAACACAGGCATGTAGCCAATACTCCTTTGCAAAATTATAGCAATTATTTTAGGCTTGTATATCATTTAAAATTCTCCTTAAGAAATCTGACCAAGTGCATAGTATATTTTAGATTAAGCCACCAAAAAGTGATGTATGAATGCTACTAATGTGAAGTAATCGATAAAGATTTTGCTATTATCTTTTTAAGAAACCTTTGTTGGTGACTGCCTTCTTACACATACGTTGCTAATATAGTCCCTACCATTTTCATTCACAACAATAGTTCATCTGCACAATCTACAAGTTAGTTCATGTTCTAAAGATTGGTTCATTTTCTGAAGGTATGGTCTTAAATTCAACAGAAATAAAGCTTCTGACCAATATAAGGGGTGGTGATGATATAAATGAAAAGGAAGGTAGCCTTTTTTGGTAGGTAGTTAGCTAGGGACTAGCCCTACAAAAACATGGATGCCACTTTGCCTGCTCTGGTAGGACTAGGACCTGTGTCTCATCCAAGATGGCTGCAAGCAACAACTCCTCAACAACAGCCTTGCTTCTTCCCCAACTTTTTCAAGGCTTAGCACACCAGTGGGTAGGTCCTTCCTGACTCAGATTCTTGAGCCCACCAACCAATCAGGTTCCTCCTTTACACACCTGATTCTGGTGAGGCGGCTCATTCTAATCGGATGTTTGATTCATAAAAATGGGCCTGAAACAGGTGTATGGGCCTCTTCGCTATTGGCCTTTTTTGGCTCTTCAGAGCTTTCTTGGCCCCCTGACCCCAGTCCTTCTGCCCCTATGTGACAGGGACCTTCTTGCTCTACCTGATCCCTCCCCAGTCTGGCTGGAAACGGGGAAACCTTCTTTTGGCCTAGGGAGTTTTCTACTTTGCTTTTCACATGGGTGATGTGTGAGCTACTTCTCTTCTAGAGGCTTCTATCCAGGAGAGAGACCTTTTCTGAAACTGAGGGTGGGCTTTTTCTTTTTTTCTTTCTTTCTTTCTTGCTTTGTTTCTTTATTTCTTTCTTTGTTTCTTTCTTCTTTCTCTCTCTCCCTCCCTCCTCTCCTCTCTCTCTCTCTTTTTGGTTTTGGTAGGGTCTCACACTGGTCCAGGCTGACCTGGAATTAACTATGTAGTCTCAGGGTGGCCTCGAACTCAAGGCGATCCTCCTACCTCTGCCTCCTGAGTGCTGGGATTAAAGGCGTGTGCCACCACGCACAGCTGACGTGGGCTTTTCTGCTTTGCTTTCCCTCTCAATCCTTCCTAAAACAAATCTCCTCATTCATAATTTACTCTTCTCTGAATCTACCCTTCCAATTCTTTGATAATTTGAACAAGGACCCAGAGTTGGGGTTCATGCATCTTTAGGGAGCTCTACTTCCTCGTAGACTCCGAGCCGCATTAAAAAGGGTTTAGCGTTCTACTTTGATGTAAGCCTCACAAGTGTTTCCAATGAGAACAGTTGCCTTTAAACCATGGCACCTGGTAGTCCTAGGGAAGGCATCAAGGAATGGAAAAATGTGGGATGGTGCTGGGTGGGGAAAAAAAACCCCAAATATGATCTAAAATAAGTTACGAGTTGCCAAGGAAGGGAAATAAGCAGAAGAGTGAAGCTCAGCCAGCAGCAAAACTGGAGAGGAAACAGCCCCGGGCCGACTTCGCAAACCCCGCGACCTTCCAGGGCCCAGAGGGCGGAGCCTCGCGGACGGCGCGCGTGCGCCCGCGCACGACTCTCTCCCCGCCCGCCGGGCCCACCAGCTGATTCCCTCGCCTCGCGTCCGGGAAAGGAAGCTCTCCGCCTCCCGCAGGCCGCGCGTTCCCTCCGGACCGGAAGTCCTGCTGCCCCTCGTCGGAGGCGCGCCGAGCCGACTCCCGCGGCCACCGGAAACGCCTCTGCCCCCATCGGCGGCGCGGGCGCAGGCGCAGTGCGGGCTCGGCGGAGCGGTGGGAGGAGAGAAGGCGACGGGGGCTGGGCCCGGAAGATGGCCGAGGCGGGGGTGAGCCAGGGGTCTCCCCGCAGAGCCCAGGTGAGGCGGCGTGCAAGGAGGTGGCCCGAGGAACCCACTGGCCGACCGACCGACTGACCGGGTGGCTTGCTCTGGCTGGCTTGCGGGCTGGGCATTCTGGCGGCGGGTGTTGGGGCTCCGAGGACCGCAGATGAGGCCTGCAGGGGCTCGGGGCTCGGCTTACCTGGAGACAGGTGGACGCGGTCCCGGAGGGGAACCAGGGAGGCTGTAGGGGAGGCCCGGCACCCTCCACGCGGGTCGGACCCCGAGGACGGCGCGGCAGGGCGACCGTGGGGGGCTGTGCGGCCGAGAGCGGCCAGCTGTCAAGCGGAGACCTGCCCGCGGGCGCTCGGGGGTTTGGAGCCCGGGAGTCAGGCTGAGGTCTGGGACGGGGAGCGATCGCAGCCACGTAGACGCGCTGGTCTCTGCACAGGCCACCAGGATGGTGTGACACGGGGTGGAAGGGTACGACTTTGACATTTTGGATCGGAACTGGATACCTTTTGGAGTAGGTCAAGTGGGTACTGCCAGAGATCACTGTAGCTAGGGCCTGCTGGTGCTGATAGTTGGGATTTAGTGCTGCTGGAGGGGAGCTGGGAGAGGGGAGGACAGGGCAGAGTGCTGAAACTGAGAGATGGTGACCATTATCCAGTAAATGTTGAGAGAAGTTGTTCAAGGATGGTGTAGCTCTGTAGTCCACGGAGGTACACCGTGGAGAACTTGCAGTCCAGTAGGATGGGTGAGGACGGACATTCTTGGAAAAGGAAGTGAAGGACTACTTAGCACAGCATCATTGTTTCAGGGGACATAAGAATTGCTGGGGAAGACGTGCTCCAGTCCTGGGTGCAGAAAAATGAAGGCAAGCGCACTGTTTTCCAGCTTTGAGGTTTGGCCCTGACTGAAATAGTGAATGAAAAAGAAAACAAGTGGTGTCCCCACTAATTAGGGTCTCACAGGAAAGTATTAGCAGATGTACTTTTCCTGTTTTCTTTTTTCATTCTTGTTTTTGGACTTTAGGGTCAGCGCTGTTTTGCAAAACATGTTTTTTTTTTTTCATAGTTTTTTCTTTTTCATGGTACTCTTCACATCTGGTACAAGATGACTAATCTGAATCATTTGTATTTGGGAAAGCGGTTGATGCTTTTTAAACTGGTTAAGTGCTGGATTTAAAGGTGATTGCACTGAAAAAGACAGGGTGAAATGCAATTCGGTAAAACTGTTTGTTTTCATTGTGACTATAAAATTATTTTCAACCCATGGAGTAACGTTTTTAAGGACTAAGCTTGATGTTTAAAACAGTCAGGAGATGTAAGTGCTGCTTGCTTAATGTTTTCTATAATGTTGAGAAGTGTCATAAATTCAAAGCAAAGATTTTTCTCTGCAGAGTTTTCAGCTTGGTGTTTAGAACAGTCAGGGTAAATGCTGCTTGCTCAATGTTTTTTATAATGTTGAGAAGTAAGTGTCATAAATTCAAAGCAAAGATTTTTCTCTGTAGTTTTAATGCACCTAGGCTATGGTTCATATGCATGTGTTTTTATTTAAAGAAGGTTAAACCATTTTGTTCGATCGTGTGTTTTCTAAAATTTTATTTACTTATTTATTTATTTGCTTGTGTGTGTACCAGGGTCTCTTACCACTGCAAATGAACACCAGATGCTGTGTGTCTGGCTGGGAATTGACCCAGTATGCTTTGCAACCAGGCACCCTTACCCACTGAGTGAGCAATCTCACTGGCCCAATTGTGTGTTTTTATAATGCTAGTGCTTCTTCTACTTTGGGAAGAACTAGATTCTAACTAGATAGCATATAGTGAAAAAGATGTGAGGTAATAATTTACCTTTAGTATTGGTAGTGTATCTGTCCAGGCCCTGAAAAGGCAGAGGAATCTGAGAGATCAGCCATACTTTTGTGACTGCTGATGATTGGAGGATGAAAGATCTTGTTGTTCCGTTCTGGGGGGTGTTGAAACTGTTAAACTGCAACTGGTTCTTAAGTTACCATGTTTTATATATGTGTTTGTTCTCACATGCCTAGCGCCTGTAAGCTATTTCAGTGGTCAACATAAATTTTGATTGACATGAAGAAAGCCTAGAATCCCTTCTCTCTTTCATTTGTCTGACATCATATCAGTTCACCAACAGGCATCCAGGCTGGGAAAGTGGTTTTTCCAGTTTGGGTGATTTGTTGTCAATCTATCCAAGCTATGTGAACTACTTTTTTTTTCCTTTTTCAGTTATATACTTGATGGAAATTGTAGGTCAGTGATGGCTCAATTAGAATATTTCATGTATTGTGGTAAGTTTTTCTTTTACATAATTTTGGAGTACAGAATTTTGGAGTTGGTGGTAGCTTCTGAACATGATCTTACAACTGTTTCCCGTGTGGCACCTACATTGCATGCATATGATGTCTGTAGATGGAGATAATGGTAGTGAGGAAGAGTGGTTGAGCCCATCCTGGTGCTACTTTGTAACAGTTTTGTGATCTTTGGAAGTTGCTTAGCCTATTTGAAGCTTGGATGGTGGCTCATGCCTATAATCCTAGCACTTGAGAGGCTGAGGCAAAGGGATTAAGTGTGTTGAGGCCAGCCCTGGCTACATAGTGAGAACCTGCTTCAAAAACAACAAGGTTGTTTAGCTTATTTGATCTTGTAAAGTGGGAACTGAAAACTCCTGCCTGTTCATTATCAAGATTGGCACTGAGGAACCATTGAAATTTTTGTCCTTTAAACAGTCTCTTCTACCAGACCCTTCCCTGACCAACAAATTCTTTTCCTAAGTCTAAAAATTTCCATAAAGATTTAAAAAAAAATTGAGAACTAAATTTCCTGTTGTTATGTGAAATATCTAAAGATAACAGGTATGTTTTGTTAAAGAAAATATCAACTGATCAGCAAGAGAAACCTTTAACTTTATTAATTCCCTAGAGCCTTTAAATATTCCAGTCCCCTAGTGTGAAACTGATACTATAGCATGCATTTTTAAAGGAGCTTCACTGTTTCTTAGTAAGTAGCAAGTGAATGATCCTGTGGAATTTCCTACCTCTTTGATGAGGCTGGTTATTGCCAGATACTCACCGTACACGTTTATTTATGTAATTGTGGCAAGAAGGTCCAGTAATCCTTACCTCCCTCCAGAAAATAAGACTTACAAGTACATTTTTTTTTGTTATTGTTATTTTGAGACAGGGTCCTATGTAGTCTAGGATGTCTCTAAACTGTAGATCCTCTTGCCTCAACCTCCACTTTTACCACCACAGCCAACTAAAGTAGTACTTCTTGATCCTGTTAGTTAAAAAAAAAGAGTGAAAGAACTGTTAAGTCACTGATTCCTTTTTCTTTTTCTTGTTTAATTATTTATTTATTTGGGAAAGAGCAAGGCAGAGATATATAGGGAGAGGCAGAGAGAGAGAGAGAGAGAGAGAGAGAGAGAGAGAGAAAGAATATGAATGGGCACCAGGGCCTCTAGCCACACAAACAAACTCCAGATGTGCCACCTTGTGCATCTGGCTTACGGAGGTCCTGGAGAATGGAACCTGGGTTCTTAGTGCCTAAACCACCAAGCCATCTCTCCAGTCCTCTCTCTCTGTCTTTTTTTCTTAATATAGGGTCTCACTTGGTTGCCCAAACTGTCCTAGACTGTAGCCCAGACTGGCCTTGAACTTGGGGCAGTTCTGCTCAGCAGGGCCAGCCACTGTGCATGGCTTGTTCACTGATGTTAACTTTGGATACTGGAGTTTTTGTTGGTACTTGAGAAGAATCCTGGAATTCTCCACCAAAAAAAAAAAAAAAAAAAAAAAAAGCAAGCACCAAGCACCATGTACCCAATCTTTCTATTTTTATTTTGTATGCTCAAATACTCCCTGGTAGATGATTTCCTGTTTCCTGCCATTTCTTAAATTTTAGGACACTATGAAGCTAAAGGACTGTAGCCTTTATTTTGTTCCCAGTGGTTCTACACCATTGTATTATGATGTGAATGCAGTTTGCTCTTTGGATCTCATTCAAATAAACAGCAGACGAATGTGTTGTTTTTTTAAGGGAAGCTTGTGGGGTGAAGTGGCAACTGAGGAGCACTGCCAGGAAAGGTTAAGTCAGCAGCAGTGGTGCAGAACAAACACTTCACAAAGTCTCTGGCAGATTCCAGTGAATGAGGAAAGCTGCTTTCAGTAATGCCTGCAGTAATCCATGGCACCCTTGGAAGACAGCGCCTCCCTCTGACATTTGAAAACCCTGTGGAGACAATTTTGGTTACCACAAGTGGGGGAGGCTGCCACTTAGTGGGCAGGAGCCAGGCATGCTAAATGATATATATGTTGAGCAGTTCTCACACAACAAGGGATTGACTGCCCCACATTCTAGACCTCTGTGGCAGTTCCTGTCCAGCCAGTAATCCGGTGATGGGGGCTACATCACTGAAATAGCTTTTCAAACTCAAGTTATTATTATTATTTTTTTTAAAACATTACTATTAAATGTAAGATGTGTTTTGGAAAGATTCACAGACAGAAGCGGGTGGTTGACTTGACTTTGGGTTACTTGTTCTATGACTTTATTCTCGGTGTGGGGTGGGGGAGATAATGTCTACTGGAGTGTGGAAAGCACAGTCAAGTGATGGTCTCTGTAGCATCTAAGTCAGCCATTCGAGGGGCTTTTTGTTTCTTGTTCTTATACTTTAAAGTACCTTTTTAAGTTTGGTTGAGTGTTTTTCAGTTTCATGGCATTTATATAATTCTTTTCATCTTTGTGTTACTATATAGTTGTTCCTTATATTGGCATTAGCACCTTGAAAAAATACTGCACTTGAGATGATTTTACAATGTCTATCATGTCAGTGATCAAATAATTTTATATAGACCTCACTTCTGACAAAGGTCAAAGAAGTTAGGATGGGAAGGGACTTAGGGCACACAGGCAATAGAAAAGGGTTTGGAATCAGTCATACCTGAAGAAACATTCCAGTTCTAGTTCTGTGTGTCATGTGACTGCAAAGAAACCAAAGCTGGGGCTGGGAGGTGGTTCAGTGGTTAGAAGAGCTTGCTTGTTCAAGTCCCCAGCCACGTATGGATAGCCAATAGGCATTTGTTGCAGCGGCAAGAGACTCTGGCATGCGCATGCACATGTGTGCAGAAATACATGCAAATAAATAAATTCATAAATAATATTCTTTTACAAAAGGACTCAAGGCTGGCTTTGAATTTCTGACTCCTACTGCCATCTGAGTGCTGGTATTACAAACTGCTTAATCCCGAAATTAGTGCCCTCATCTATAAAGTGAGGGTGATAATTCCTATTTTAGGACTATCCTAAGGACCAGAGTTAATGTATGGGTGCCATAAAGAGTAGCTCTTGGTCAGTGTGAGAACTGTATCAATAGTGATGAAGTGATAAATTTTGTGGTTATGGAACCTTCTAAAAGTGTCCAGGATGCTATACCATAGCATAGAATAGTCTGCCATACCAATCAGGAGAGGATTGCTGGATGTTTTCTGTTACCATTTAGAGTTTCTTTTCCCAGGAATCGGCTGTAATATGGTCTGTTATCTGTAGTTCTCTGAGTTGTAGAGCTCAGTAACCTATAGACAAGGTAGGTTTTGAGAACTGCTTGGGTCCAGACAGTATTCTATTCTTGAATGTGGGGCATACAGTTTTGAGTATGGCAGAGGCCTAGTTCAAAAGTCTGTTGTTTACAGCTGGGGATGTATTTGGGTCAGTAGAGTGCTTCCTAGCATGCATGGGTTCAATCCCCCACACTGCATAAACTGGGCATAGTGATGTATGCCTGTAATTCTAGCAATTGGGAGGTGGAGACAGGAGGATCAAAAGTTTCAGGGTTATCTTGGGCTCAAGTTTGAGGCTGTTGGGCTACATGAGAACCTCTCTCCAAAAACAACAAGAACAAAACCCATCAAAGCCTCTTGTTTTGAGGGCTTATCAAACAGAACTGTAGACTTTTAAAGTTATAGTACTTTTAAGTCTTATTTTCAGAATGGCTATTTATATTGTCAGCCTCATTCTTTGCAATTTACACATTTTGTTTTCAAAATTTATTTGTAAGGTAGTTTGAAAATTGGAAACTCATAGACAGTGTATTAATTATACTTAGTTTTGAGATGTGCCTCCTCAAAGGATGCTGAACTCAGCATGGTTTAATCCAAGAAGAGCAAACCTAGCTTAATTAAACACACAAGGCTATGTTGAGCTACCACTGTGGGCTAAGCAGGAAGTTTGCTAGGCACAGTGGGAGATATAAATGAATAAGACCTACATAAAAAGTTTATAATCCATAAAGCAGCTATACATATAATTACAGGGTAGTTATTAGAAGTTCCATCTGTGGTTTTAAATAAACTGCTTTAGGATTCAAAGGCATTACCAGTTGGTTACTGACTTGTAAAGATGCCTAAGGTGTATTGTAGTTGGGTAAGATGAAAATAAATTTCAAATAAAAAGAATAAAATTTCAAAATAAGCTTATTAGTATCTTTTGCATTTAAAAGCTGTGTTATTCATAGAAAATAAACGAATTCATAACAACTTGAACATCATGGTAGGAGCAAGGGCTTTGGAGTCAGACTATGGATTTGAATTCAAACTCTGCTTGGTCAAGTAACAACCTTTCTTTACTGTTTTGCCTCACTTATAAAATGGACATAGCAATTATATTTGCCTCTTAGGATTAGTATTTTAGTTTTTTGAGACAGGGTCTCACTGTGTCCAGGCTGGAACTTGCTATCTTCCTGCTTAGTTACCTGCTAGGATTACAGGTATGCGCCACCAGGCCTGACCCTCTTAGGGTTATTGTGAGGTTAAAGGAGTTACCCATCATGTGCTTAGACAGGCACACAAAAAGCCTTACATGTTATTTATCTTAAACACACATAAAGGAAAGATTGCTGCATTAATCAATTTTGTGTTAATACAATGAAATATTGGAGGCAGGCTAACTTATAAAGAAAAGAGGTTTATTTTGCTCACCACTCTGGCAAGTCTTAGGCCTGCTCTGGTGAACACCTTAGTAGATGGCAGGAATACAGGTGAGAGGGCAAGATACATCACCAAGAAACAAAGAGGCTGAGGCCCCCCAGACCCTTCCTTCCTAGAGCAGTGCTCCAGTTAGCCTAAGAATATCTCCTTGCCCCCCCCTTTTAAAAATACTTTGAGACATTGTATCATGTAGTTCAGGTTGGCTTTGAACTTCCTATATACATGAGGATGACCTTGAATTCCTGATCCTGATCACAGGCCTGCACCCCCTTCACCTACCCAACTCCCACCCCTGCACTAGGCCCTATCTCTTAAAGTCCGATTCTCCAACTTAACCACAGTACGGACCAAGTTCCCAACACATGAATCTGGGGGATAAACAACACTCAAACCACAGCATCCTTGTCTGTGGAGGTGGGATGTGGAATGAACGAATCTAGTTATTAGTTTGTTTTATTCTCTCAGCTTTTTTTCTGCTTCCTCCTCTGGCTTTCTCTGAATCACCCCCATGGTCACAACAGTTTGCAGACTGCATCGAAGCAAGTGAGGGGCATAGCTGGGGAGAGTAGGTCAGGTCTGGCTTCTGTGGCTGGTGTGTGCATAGGTGAGTTCTTGGTGGTCTGGTTTGTGAGAAATGCTTTGTGTAGAATTTCAAACATATGAGCTGGTCATTTTGTCCTGTGAGGCTGTCCTCATGAGCAAGTCACATTTTATTATGGAAAACACAGTGTCTATAGTCAGAATATGTTGATTATCTGTGAAGTATGAAATACTGTCTTGCAACTGATGGGCTGGAGATTTAGGTAGAAGAGGCCACGACCCTTTTAGAAGTGTTTCAGATTACCTGATTGGCTTTACTATTTGATGTTTCAGTCTCATATCACCTATTCTGTCCTAGTAAATGTAACTGTAGCCCTTGATTGTTTATTACAGCATGCAGGCAAGTATACTTTCTAAGTGCTTTCTTATTTAGTAAATAATTGAAAGAAACTACTATACAAACTTGTCATTTCATTATGTGTCTGTTTAGTATCGAAGTTAGAAGAATTATGTAACTGTGTACCAGACATACACTGACTTTTTTTCTCATCTCTTATAGAATTTCTGATAGGTTCTACCTTGGACAAGATGTGGTACCATTGAAACTTCAGTCTGCTTGGATTCACAGACAGTTGAACTTTTCAGCTAGGAAGACATTTTTATTTTATTTTAGTCTTTTCGCATCTTAATGAACTTATGAAATCATGGCAGAAGGAGAGATGGAGTCACCTGGGCCCAAGAAGTGTGGCCCATATATTTCATCTGTCACCAGCCAGAGTGTGAACTTGATGATTCGAGGAGTGGTACTGTTTTTGATTGGAGTATTTCTTGCATTAGTGTTGAATTTGCTTCAGATTCAGAGAAATGTGACACTTTTTCCACCAGATGTCATTACAAGCATCTTTTCTTCTGCATGGTGGGTACCACCATGCTGCGGCACAGCCTCAGGTATGTGTGGGGTGTTTCTGTGTTGCTTAGATAACAAAATAGGACGTTGTCTCAGCAACAAACTTTTTATGTTAAAAAATCTGCTTTGTTGGCATATATATATTTTTATTAGTTATGTATATAGTGTGTATACAACCATGATGGTACCATCGTTAGCTTTCTCCCTGACCTCCCTCCATGGGTAATGTGGGTCTTTCCTTATGGGGGTAGCCATCAGTTATGGGGGAGAGGCAATGTCTCTGTGCATAATGACTCAACTTATTTAGTGTGTGTGTGTTCGTGTGTGAGGCTTTGAGTATGGGTGTGGCACAGATCACATGTGGAGGTCAGAAGACAACTTTTGGGTCAGTCAGTGCTCACCTTCCATCTCATTTTGAGGCATTGTCTTCTTGGTGTTCACCCCTCCATTTGCAAGCTCCAGGGATGTGCCTCCCTTCTCACTGTAGGTGCACTGGGGTTATAGAAGCCCACCATAGCTTCCAGATTTTATGTGGGGTCTGAACTTGGGAACTCTTGCTTGCATGGTACAAAATCTGATATGTGTGGGTGCAGGCACATAGTCATGTGATCATGGCCTCAGTCCAGCTGTAGAGCATTTCTGTCATCCCTCAGATTCTTTCATGTTCTGTTGCATTCTTTTTCCACCCCCAGCTATAAATGTTTTGCTTTCTGTCCTCAAAGATTATTTCTGCCTGTTCTAGGATGCCATATCATTTCAATCATAGGGTAGATACTATTTCTTGCTTGACTTCTGCCTTACCTATGCCCTTTTAATTGTAAAAACATTCCTGATTCCCTTTGGGATGGGCATTTAAAATCTTTTCTTTTCCAGATCTTTTCATCTAAGTCTTATTCTAAGTTATTTTGATAATGGTCACTTATGTTTAGTTTTAAGGTTCATTTTTTTGATGTGTGTATGTAGTATGTGGTACGTGTGTGGCATATACATGTATGTGCACAGATGTGTGCACCCTGTATGCATGCTTGCAGAGGACAGAGGAAAGCATCAATGTGTCATCTTCTGTCATCTTCCTGTCTTATTTAACCCTGAGACAGTCCCTCACTGAACCAGGAGCTTCCTGTTTTGGGGTTAGACTGGCTGACCAGAGAGTCTAGAAGTCCTTCTGCCTCTGCTCCCCTCAATGATGGTGTTCCAGGTGTGTGTGGTCATGCCCTCTTTTTTTGTGTGTATTGAGGCTCGAACGTAGGTTCTCATGCTGGATGGCAAGCACGCTTACCTGCTGAGCCGTCTCCCTAGCCCAGCTTTAAGATTTTGATGTATGTACTATGGTTTTGCTTTTGAAGTAGACAAAACTTGACCAGAATAAAATAATTTTATTCAAGTTTAAAACTCCAAGTTGTATTGTTAGATTTGCATATGTTTTCATCCTGATACTTGGTTCTTAAATGTAATAGAAAATAATAAATATTTAAAGATATCAATAAAGTAAACTCTCTGCTTAAAATCCTTTTGCTGTTAGTTACCGTGGATTAGTTTTTGGTGGTGGGCAGTGTGTAATGGACAGAGAAGGGTACTTCAGAATGCTTAATTGGAGCTAAACTTCTATAATGGCTAGCTTGAGTTTTTTCCAATGAATAAGATCAATAGCTTCATACTATTTTATATAATAAAGCTTTTGAAAGTAGCTGTAAATATGAGCTAGCAGATAATTTCAATTTCGTTGTTTTGAATGTCCATTGCCGTACATCCTAGAGGTATAATTCAAAGGATGTATCTTGTGGGATATTTGTAAATGACTTCATAAGCCAGGTGTGGTGACACACACCTTTAATCCAAGCTCTTGGGAGGCTAAGGTGGGAGGATCACTGTGAGTTCCAGGTCAGCGTAGGCTAGAGTAAGACCCTACCTGGAAAAAAAACCAAAACAAAACAAAAACAAAAATGACTTCATGAAACCTGTTGGACAATTACATAACACTGATCAAGGACAGGTAGATGTAGTTGTAAGTTTTCATAGGGCTTACATATTCATATTCAACTATTGCCATATATCAAATGAGAAGCTATCCAGGTGGTTCCTGGTTCCCCAGGGTTATCCTTCTTCAAGAGAAATAATCCAAATAGACAAAGAGAAGACAGACAAAGGGGAGAAAGCCCAAGTGATATTTTATCATTCTCTGCTGGGTCTGTTGGCCTACCTGTACTTCATTTAAATTTAGAAGAGAAAAATAAAATTTTCTCATTACCTTTTCTACTTGATTTTCTTCTAAGATATAGGTCTGCCTGTTAATAGAAGCTTTGGGGGATTTGGAAGAACATGTCTTTTTAGATAGACAAAAGAAAGGGTAGAAAAGGAAAAGTCTCATTCCTGTGTATTTTGCCCCCAGAGCTCTGTATGGCACTATGGGTAGTGTTGGTTGCATTGTGCCCAGTTTGGGGAGAATGGGGTGAAAAGAGGAAGTCAGTGATCTATGGGTACTAGAGCTTGTGAACTGTGAGGCCAGGCTACTGTCCATGTTAAGAAAAGTGATAGAGTTGCAGTCAGGTTCTCATTGCTGGCATAAATCACCCAACCAAGAGAAGCTTTTGGGGAAAAAAAGGGGTTTATTTTGGCTTACAGACTTGAGGGGAAGCCCCATGATGGCAGGGGAAAATGATGGCATGAGCAGAGGGTAGACATCATCCCCTGGCCAACATCAGGTGGACAATAGGAACAGGAGAGTGTGTCAAACACTGGCAAGGGGAAACTGGCTATAACACCCATAAACCTGCCCCCAACAATGCACTGCCTCCAGAAGGTGTTAATTCCCAAATCTCTATCAACTGGGAACCTAGCATTCAGAACACCTAAGTTTATGGGGGACACCTGAATCAAACCACCACAGGAAGCTACATGCATTTCCTCTCTAGTGTGTGTGTGTGTGTGTGTGTGTGTGGTCTCAGGTCTCTCACTGGTCTGGAGTGCACTAATTAGGCTGGTCTGGCTGGTCTGAGAGCCCCAGGGATCCTCTTGTCTTGGCACCCTTCCCTGCCCCATCCACTGTGTTACTGGAATTCTAGGGATATGCCACTGTGCCCAGCATTTTATGTAAATACTGGAAATAAAAATTCAAATCTTCATGCTTTCATGCAAGCATTTGACTGACTGAGCCATGTCCCCAAACAAGGATGTCTCTTTTCAAGACTCTTCACAGGGGAAGGGGCATGCCTGGATGGAATATGCTAGCATGTGTTGTATAGTCTGGGCTGGGGCAGTGTACCCTCTGTGTGGACAGGAGAGGGCAGCAACTGCTGTGCGGTCCTTATTTCCCTGTAGTGAGGACTATGTTCCCTACACTTGAATTTAGGAAGGAAAATTCCGAATATTAATACTGCCCTTCAGTCAGGTGTCTTCAGTTGCTTTCTACCTTAGTTTTATTTACTTATTTATTTTAATTTTATTTATTTGAGAGAAAGAGGGAGAGAGAGAAAGAAAGAGAGAATGGGTGCACCAGGGCCTCCAGCCACTGCAAACGAACTCCAGACACATGTGCCACCTTGTGTATCTGGTTCCATGGGTCCTGGGGACTTGAACTGAGGTCCTTTGGCTTTGTAGGCAAGTGCCTTAACCACTAAGTCATCTTCCCCAGCCCTCTCCCTTTTTTTTAGATAGCATTTCACACTAAACCTGCAGTTGACTGATTCTGCCTGATGAGCTAGCCAGTGAGTCTTAGGGATCTGCCTGTCTTGGCTGCCTCAGTGCTGAGATTACAGGCTTGTGCCTCTGCAACCAGCTTTTATGTGCTGGCATCTGAACTCAGGTCCTCAAGCTTGCAAAAACTTTACCCATTGAGCCATTTCCTCAACCTCTCATTTTCTTTCTGCCTTTGACTTTGCCCCACACTGCTCCCTCATGTTGTGTTGTACACCAGTGCTGTAGAAACTGTTGTCCTTCCCTGGGACCAATATGATGGCACCATTGTCCTGATTTCCCAGCATCCACAAGGAGAACGCGTTTGGGACATGCTTGGAGGGTGACCTGTTCTATGAAGTTCCCCTGACAGCTCAACGCCTCTCCACCCCTCAACACATGCAAGGCCAGGATCAGAGCCTCCCAGTGCCCTCCCTCAGTCCTTCTCACTGCATTGTGTTCAATAGTGTCTGTAGTTGCATTGTCACTGGAATCATGTCTCCCCCTCCTTTTAAATTCCCAGTGAAAGTCAAGAACCAGACACATTATGGGGCTTAAATACTTGCTAAATGAAAACATAACCTCATTCCACTGCAGTTTTCCATGAATGTGTGCCTTATTGAGTGGTGTGGGATTTCCAGCCCCTCTCTTGCAAGATGTCTAATTTAACTGTGCTCCTCTTCGTGCCTCACTGCGCCGAGCCTGCTTCCATGAAAGTGATGACTTACTACTCGTGCCTTACAAACTTCTTTTGTCTCTGGTCTTGGCAGACTGTTACTGGGAAATCACTTAAAGCTATCACAAGAAATGTGATTGTGCATCAGAGAACCATCTGATTAAGCAGCATAGTATTTGCATATGATTTTACAGCCATGATTTTAAGTCTCTTGGTGGAAAAAAAGTACAGAAGAGGAAAGGAAGCTCAGACA
Organism: Orientallactaga sibirica; assembly: GCA_036365145.1. NCBI lineage: Eukaryota > Metazoa > Chordata > Mammalia > Rodentia > Dipodidae > Orientallactaga > Orientallactaga sibirica. Next base: position 12,232,002 of record JAEOAD010000028.1, read on the forward strand.
TGTTCTTTGAGCTCTCAACAGTGGGGCCTCCCTGGGCTGTGTATATTCCTATCAGACTCTACCATGCCTTTATTTAAAGGAAAGAAAGAAGACATTTAATGGGAAGTGACAAGCTTCCTCGAATTCTCCCTCTCAGTGAGCAAGCAAGAGCCATGTGTACTCCACGGATTTGACTTTTATTGGCAAATCCCAAGGTTGGCAGCGTGGCAGTTTAAATCTCTTCTTGTGTTTTTGGTTTTTCTTCTCGGTTGTCTTTCACTTACAAGTCTGACATCACATGCATAAAAATCTAGTCAATTTCACTTATTTATATCTTTGCACATCCATGTCAGTATCTGTATGTGATAATTCCTTACTCATAGCGTCGACTGCTGAGGAGAATTGACTTGGAATGTCGGCTCTTAGCTGATTGTTTTACTCATACTCAGCCACAGGCAGATAGGCGATGAGAGATAGACAGATGGATGCAGATACATCGATCTGTACCCACACCTATGTACATACGATGTGCTGGGGGTGGGGAATGGCAGATAAGCTGTTAGTTTTATGACCCCCTTGAGATAAGAAGTAATGTTTAGACTTTCCCCCACTATTAGGCATGCTTGTTGCCATTTGAATTCTGTAGAAATTTAGAAATGCTGTCAGTTAATCTAATGGGATTTTGCAGCAGTGTTTTTAGATAGGACCACAACATGAAACTTAAATTTACATTTAATAGCCCTTGGAGCTCCATACCACTGAGATTTGTCATTAATTTCAACATGGTCTGTGAACCATATAATCCCAGCAGATACTTAAATGCAAAGGGTCATGAACTAGAGAGGCCACAAAACATTGTGACATCTTGTCCTGAGATGGAAAGATAGTAGCCAGGCTACCTCTATTTCTCTGCTTGCCTGTGGTTTTTGATATTAATTGGTTTCCTGTTTTCTTTTCTCTCTTTGTCTCCTTCCTTCCTTCCTTCCTTCCTTCCTTCCTTCCTTCCTTCCTTCCTTCCTTCTCTTCTCTCTCTCTCTCTCTCTTTCTCTCTCTCTCTTTCCCCTCCCTCCCTCTCTTCTTCCCTCCCTCTCTTCTTCCCTCCCTCTCTCCCTCCCTCCCTCCCTCCCTCCCTTCCTTCCTTCCTTCTTTGATTGAAGGTAGTGCTTGTGAGCTTTAGCTTGCCAATACCAAGTGGGGAGGAGATTCTGACCTTGTACACTTAAATTTTGGGACAATTTCTTCATATACCATAGCACGCTTTTCAAGTAATGTGAAGGTTGTTATCAGGTTGCTAATATAATTCTCTTTTGAGAAAGATTAACAGATCAAACTGCTTAGCTATTTCCTGTTATGTTTAATCAGGAGTATATTTTTCTTAGAAACTGTTGAATAGTGTTTTGGTTTTTATATTCAAACTCAGCATTTATAATTTTTTTCTAGGTGAATAAAATGTTGAGGTTTGAGAAATATTTAAGTTAAAGATTGCATGAGAATAGTGTGGATCTCAGTCATAGATATTTTATGTACAGCTACTGTATTTACAATTAAGTGCATAGGTAGTAGTTAAGATGATCTTTCCAAAATTAAGAAATATACTAAGAAGGGGGATAGGATGATGGCTCAGCAGTTATAGCACTTGTTGTGTAAGTCTAAGGGCCTGAGTTCAGATCCCCAGTGCCCACACAAAAGCTGGTCATGTTGGAATACATCTGTAAATCCAGTGCTGGTGATATGGAGACAGAAGTATCCCTGGGGCTTTCTTAATATCTTGTCTAGTTAAATGGGTTAGTTCCAGGTTCAGTGAGAGACCCTGTCTCAAAAAATAAGATGGAGCGTGATAGAGGAAGATACCTGACGTCAACTTCTGGCCTCTCCCTCCCACCCCCCACACACCTACACATGTAAACACACATATCCACATGCCAAAAGGAAGTATACTAAGATGTTTATCTGTAAATTGGTGATTTCTTTGTGTCATGTGGCCTCCATTTTTTCAGTCTATAAAATGAATCTTTTTTATTTTTTATTTGTGCCTGTGTGAGTGTGAGCACACATATAAAGGTCAGAAGACAACTTTCAGGTTGATCCTTGTGTTTCTGCCTTATTTGAGGCAGGGTCTCTGTCCGTCTCTGGATTTTGCTTTGCTGTTGTCTGCTGTGCTCACAGGAGGTCCCAAGAAATTCTCCTGTCTCTACCTCCCATCTCACTGTCAGTGTGCTGGGATTTAGAACTCTGGCTTTTTATGTGGGGTTTGAGGAATTGAACTTGCTTATTCAGGTTTGAGCAATGAGGATTTTATCCATGGAGCTGTCTCCCCAGCCTTAGAATGAATCTTCTGCGTAGACTTCCATATAGACAACAGCCTTAGGCTGTGAGTTTTCTGTTATCAGAGGCATGATGGAAAGTGGTGTCAGGAGAGGTGTAAATGGTAGACAGGAATTGGTAGGGGAAGTGTATGATAGGGCACTCAGGACCATGCAGTGTCATACCTGTCATGGGCTTGTTTATGTTTATACTTCTGGCTTCTCTTTAGCTGTGACCCATGTGTACTTCAGGATTATGGAGGTTTGAGAAAAGCGTTGCCTAACTGCCAGCTGGTTTGCTCCTTCAAGTCTTCTTGACATTATTAGCAGAGACGCAGCATGAATCATGTAGTGCAGTCTGTTCACTTGTTCATCACACTGTGTTTTGTCTGCTAGAACTTAACAGTGCTATTACAGTCATTTACAGTGGCTGTTCTTGGTTGTTTTTGCTTCTTTTAGAAAGTAAGTTTAAAAATGTTATCAGTTGATATAAAGTAATTTGCATATTTTTTCTGCTTAAGTAATCTTTAAGGTGGTGGTTGCAATGATTTTTATAATTTAATTGTTGCCAGTATAGCACTGGAGATGACTTACTCTTTTTCTTTTTTCCACAGCTGTGATTGGGTTATTGTACCCCTGCATTGACAAGCACCTAGGAGAACCACATAAATTTAAGAGAGAGTGGTCCAGTGTAATGCGCTGTGTAGCCGTCTTTGTTGGCATAAATCACGCCAGCGCTGTATCCTTTACGCTGTATGAAGCATTGTGATAGTGCCCTTAGTCATATAAAGATTGCCTACTGTGTTACTGAAATGTCAAGGTTAATTCAAAAATCAAATCAGGTGTGTTCTCAAAGATCCCCCCTCAACTTGTTTACTAAAGATTTGTCGATTAGGACATCAAGTGGCTTAAGGTACTATTTTTTTCTTTTTTTCTTTTTTGTTATAAATTTTTAAGACAGCATACTGTCATGTAGGCTTGGGAGAGAACTCAGCTGGTAAAGTACTTGCTTGTGCAATCATGAGTACCTAAGTTCCATCCCCAGTATCCATATAAAAATTGCCAGGTGCAGCCACCCATGCCTGTAACCCCAGCACTGAGGGAGTCTGAAACAGGAGGATTGCTAGGGCTCTATTCTGGGCAAAAAGCAGTCCTAAGTTCAGTGAGATACCCTGACTCAAGGCAGTAAGGTGCAAGAACACTAGAGGACAATACCCGACATCCTCCCTGGCCTCTACCTATATATGCACAGGCATGCACGTCTGCGCATACGTACACATATGACATGCATGCACACCGCATACTATACATATTTTAAAAAAGAAAAGAAAAGGCAGGCATAGTGGCATGTGCTTGTAATCCCAGTGCTGGGAGATAGGCAGATCCTGAGGGCTTGCTGGCCAGCCAGTCTAGCCTACTTGGTAAGTTGTGGGCCAATGTAACACCTTGTTTTCAAAAGGTGGCTAGTGCCTGAAGGGTGACACCCAAGATTGTTCTCTGGCCTTCACAACATGAACATATATGTGTGCCTGCACACACACTGTGCCCATCAAGACATACACACGCAAAAAAAAAAAAAAAAAAAACATATTACTTTTGTTGGTTTTAATCAGTACCAAAAAAAGCCACTTGTCTTTTTCAAGACATGGTATCACTATGATAGCCCAGGCTAGCCTCAAACTTAAGATCTTACTGCCTTCTTAGACCTTGTTTAAAAAAAAAATCACTGGGCTGGAGAGATGGCTTAGCGCTTAAGGTGCCTGCCTCCTAAGCCTAAGAACGTTGGTTCCAATCCCCAGCGGTTCCAATCTCCAAGTCCCATGTTTAGCCAGATGCAAAGTGACGCAAAGGCGCAATGTCACACTTGACCACAAGGGGGCGCACACATCTGGATTTCGTTCACAGCAGCTGAGAGACTGCTGGCATGCCCATCTCTATCTGTCTTCCTCTGTCTCTCTCTCTCTCCAAAAAAAAAAAAAAATCACTAATTTTTCCTCAGCTACCTTTTTAAAGGTTTTATTATCTTATAATTGTGATATTTTATTTACTGAATTTTTTTATTGTGTAGTATGTTGTGATGCATACGTGTTATAGGCACATATGTGTGCAGACTTTTGGTGTTCTCTCTTTTAGTCCTCTTTTTTTCCTGGGCATTATTTCCCAAAGACACAGAGTCTCAGTGAACCTAGAACTTACTACTTCTGGTTGGACTGGCTGACCAGCAAGCCTCAGTGATCCTCCTGTCTCCTCCTCCCTTAGCACTGGGGTTACAACATGTCTGACCATGTCCAGCTTTTTAGGTGGGTGCTAGGGATTGAATCCAGTTCCCGATACCTGTGCAGCAAGTGCTCTTATCCGCTGAGCCGTTCCCACTTCCAGTGTTTGTTATGGTTCTAAAAGAAATTTTTTTTTTGCAACTGAGTCTCACTGGATATTGCAGGTTGGCCTGGAACTCATGCCACTGCTCGTGCTTTTGCTTCCTGAGTGATCAGATTATAGACTTGCGCCATCAAGCACTGCTTCCTCAATCAGATTTTAATGTAGTATTTTATCAAGAAAGGCAAGGTAGCCACCATTTTCTTTCTCCCATCTGTCTTCTGCCCCCAGAAAAAAAAGTCTATCCTAACATACATTTTTTTGCACTCATAAGGTTTTCATCTTGTCATGTGTGCTACTTCCTCTCCCCCATACCTTCTATTCCCCATGACTTTGCTTTGTAAAAGAGGATCTGGGAAGTACTGTTCCAGATCTTTGCCTAGAAAGTGTGGGTTTGACAGTGACAGTGGCAGAGCATGGGGAATGGGGAGGTGAAGGAGTGAGACTGGCTGCCAAGAGCTTGCTCTGGGAATGGTGCTGGGCGCAGGGCCCAGCCACAGAATTAGCAACAGAGGTGGGTTGTGGGGCAGGTTAGCCCCTGGGCCTCTGGCCAAATATATTGAGATGTTTGGAGACTTGGGAGCAGAGACCCTGGAAAGAGCGGGGCACCTGGATTCTGCAGACAGTACTTATACCCATTGTCACTGGCTCTGTAGGCCTGTGGAGATGCAAGTCCTTCAGGACTGTTATCATTTTGATTTTCCATTTCATTTTTTTAAATCTCTCCAGCCCTTTTATTTATTTATTTTTTAATTATTATTTTTTTATTGACACCATCTATACTTACATACAAAAAAACATATGATATTTCCCTCCCCTCCCCCATTCCACTTTAGAACACCAATCTCCATCATATCCCCTCCCTCTCTCCATTAGTCTGTCTTTTAATTTGATGTCATCATCTTTTTCTTCTATTTTGAGGGTCTTGTTATGGTATTGCTAGGCACTGCAAGGTCATGGATATTGAGGCCAATTTCTGTCTGGACAGTTGCATTGTAAGAAGTCATACCCTTCCTTTGGCTCTTCCATTCTATCTGCCCCCTCTTCCGCAATGGACCCTAAGCCTTGGAGGGTGTGACAGAGGTATTTCAGTGCTGGGCACTCCTCCATCCCTTCTTCCCAGCACTGTGTTGCCTTTTGGGTGATCCCAGTGGTTCCATTTCCTTTTGTCTTAAGACTTTCCTGGCATTTATTTTGGTGAATTTTTTGAGATCCAGCAAATGGATTGATCAGGAGAGCAAAGATAAAACCATAAGCCATAATATCTACAGGGAGCTTAGAAATCACCGAGTCCCTCATTTTTCTTTTAAGGAGAAATGAGACGCATAGAAACGAAGGCATGTAGCTGGGTGATTTGCTCAGTCCTGTATACTTCCAGGCTGCAGCAGAGCTGAGCACAGACTCTACAGCTCCTGACTCAGGTCTAGACTCGTCTCATGTTTCCACCCAGCAGCTTGGGAAGTGCGTGTACTCTCCTCTAGTTAGACTTTTCTGTTGCACACATTTCAGTCATGATTTCTGGTAGGTGTTTTTAAACATGTATGTATGTGTACAGACATGTGTGCATGTGTATGTACGTGCGTATGGAAGCCAAGGTTGTCCTTTCTCTGGGTCCTATCCTTTGGTTTTTTTTTTTTTTTTTTTTTGGTTTTTTTGAGGTAGGGTCTCACTCTAGCCCAGGCTGACCTGGAATTCACTATGTAGTCTCAGGGTGGCCTCAAACTCATGGTGATCCTCTTACCTCTGCCTCCCGAGTGCTGGGATTAAGGTATGTGACACCACTCCCAGCCTATCCACCTTATTTTGAGAACAGTGTCTCTTATTGACCTAGAGCTCACCATGTAGGCTAGATTAGTTGGCCCACAAGCTTTAGAGGCTCCTCCTTCCCCCCCAGCACTGAAATTATAGGCCCACCATGCCTGGCTTTTTATTACGTGGGTTTTGGAGGTTAAACTCAGGTCATCATTGCTTGTGCGGCAAGCACTCTACGACTGGGCTGTCTCTAGCCTCACACTCTCTGTTTTCACATAGTGAATTAAATAGCCTCTTTTAGAACTTTGAAAACCTTATAAACATATATTCTTTGTTTCTCAATAAGATACTTAAATATATACAAATTCATAGCAGATGATTCATATCAGGTAACTTACATTTCAGAAAATCACAAGGGATTACCTTGAAGATGGCTGTTTTCTTTGTTTATCCTGGACACCTTATTGTGCTCGGTGATGTTAATTTAGTTAGCAAGGATGGATCAAATCCCACAGTTCATACAAGTGTTTATTATGCAGGGAAGTCAGTGCTCACGGCCTTGTCTTTGGAGTTTAAGTATAATGACAGCTGAAGAATGAGAAAATCTTGCCAAGAAAGCATGCTCATGTCAACTATTGGTTTCTTGATAATCAACCCTAAACAGGTAATGGCTTTGAGGGAATAACACACAAGAAGCCTCAGATGCTGAGGAGTCAGCAAGCAAGGGTTCAGGAAGCTTCTATGACAGGGATATAGGAGTGGGGGTAACAGTGGGGTGTTAAAGGAATCTGGAAATGGCTTGATATGCTTGTTCTTTTTTTTTTTTTTTTTGTAACTTCTCTCTACTACTAGTGTGGCTAGTTAGTTTAGTGAGGTATGAAGTCCCCTTCTAAGGAGCCAATTGTAGAGCCAAGATGTGACCTTTGGGACATAGATAATGCCCTTTTAATGACACTCAAAATTGATTCCTTTAGCGTAATCCTCTGGCAAAGAAATAAGAAATTTGAATTTGTAAAGCTTCATTTTAGGCAGAGATTTTGGAGTGAAAAGGGGCTGCACATTTGTGAATAGGTGCTTAAGCGGGTGACAGAACAAAAATGTCATTGGAGCAAACTGTCCTGTGTGGAAGTCTCCGGCACCAGAATAGCTTGGCAGGTTGGAAGATAATGTTCACTTCAAGGCTTTTTCCTCAACAAATTAAAGCCAGAGCAGTTGACATAATAGAAAGGGATGCTGTGTCCTTGCTACTCTTGTTTCTGAGCTGCATTATTAGAAAATGTGTCTGTCAGTAAATCACATGGAGAATGTGGTGCCCTGTTAAATAGCTGTCAGCTCTTCTACTTCCGAGTTCCTGTATGATTCTCAAGTAATTCTGACCCTCTCTGAGAAGTAATAATGGGTTGCTTTTTCACAAAGTGTGTTCCCTTAGTAATACTAGTGTGGTGAAACTTACATTTACATGTTTAACAGAGAAACTATTTCTTAGAAAGAGTGGGTCTGGCCTTGGAATTAGGAAGTATATAGCCCCCCCTCCTACATTTTGGAGGGGTTACAGATGGATAGGATCTCCTAACTAATGCCTTCCATGTATTTGGTATTCAGTAAATTCTACAGGTACTTTTTATTTACTTATTTATTTACTTGAGAGAGAAAGAAGAAGGGAGGGAGAGAGGAAAGTAGGGGAAGGAATAGGTGCACCAGGGCCTCCAGCCATTGCAAATGAACTCTAGACACATGTGCCACCTTGTGCATCTGGCTTACATGGGTCTTGGGGAATTGAATCTAGGTCCTTTGGCTTTGCAGGCAAGTGCCTCACTGCTAAGCCATCTCTACAGCCCTCTACAGGTAATTTTAATTGCACCTATCCTTGTATATTATATAAGGTTGAATGTATACAAGTAAGCAGTCCCTTCACCAGAGATATCTCTTATCTTACAGAAATGAACAGGCAACATTTGGTTACAGGTTTTAAGATAGCTCCTTAACATTAATCTCAGAAAGTGGATTTTGATAACAACATACAGCTGTCTCTTACCCTGGCCGCACTATCCATTGGACTGTGGTGGACTTTTGATAGATCTAGAAGTGGTTTTGGCCTTGGAGTTGGAATTGCCTTCTTAGCTACCTTAGTCACTCAACTGCTAGTCTACAATGGTGTCTATCAGTAAGTATTGCTCTCTTGTTCTTTTTCGCTATGTAAATAAAGGACACATGCACTTTGAACTGGGTTAGACAGTGTAACCTGTAGAGTAATTTATTATCTTGATTTTGATGGTTCAAGTGACATTGCACTTCTTAGTGGGTCCTTAAACAGTTTCTATCATTCCAGGTATACATCTCCAGATTTCCTCTATGTTCGTTCTTGGTTGCCATGTATATTTTTTGCTGGAGGCATAACAATGGGAAACATTGGCCGACAACTGGCAATGGTAAGCTGGCATTTCTTTCATCACAAGGCAACTTTTCTTGAAACGGCCATCTTTTCAGGGAAAGCACTGGGGAAGGCAGCATCCTTTAATTTCTGTTCTATCCTTTAATTGAATAAATCATTTGAAGGATTTTTTTTGTTTGTTTGCTTTTTGAGGTAGGGTCTCACTCTGGCCTAGGTTGACCTGGAATTAACTACGTAGTCTCAGGGTGGCCTCAAACTCATGGCGATCCTCCTACCTTTGCCTCCCAAGTGCTGGGATTAAAGGCGTGTGCCACCACACCTGGCTCATTTGAAGGATTTAACTATAGAAATATTAAGAGTTGAGCTACTGGAGAGAAAAGCCAAAATGTATTATGAACAGGGTGATACAGTTTATTGACTTTGTGAAACTATTAGATTTTTTGTGTGTTTTTAACTAATCAGCAGGATTCTATTTCATAAAAACTGAAAGGGTAGGGCCGGGCGTGGTGGTGCACACCTTTAATCCCAGCACTCGGGAGGCAGAGGTAGGAGGATCACCATGAGTTCAAGGCCACCCTGAGACTACAGAGTGAATTCCAGGTCAGCCTGGGCTACAGTGAGACCCTACCTCGAAAAACCAAAAAACAAACAAACAAACAAAAAAAAAACTGAAAGGACACTGCTCATAGCTACCTTGCTGCAGCATTTACAAATGAAGGCTCTACCCAAACAAGATGTGTGTTCAGTCATGGTGGTGAGGGCTGGGGAGTAACCTGCAGAGACCATGGCAGCTGTGGGGAGAATTGAGTGACTTACTTTGCCTTCTTTTTGATAATCTGGCTGCCTAGTTATTCTAATCTGTTTGATTGGTTTCTTTTGTTTTAAATTGTGGCAGTGCATTTTTATAATTACACTTTTGAAATACTGTTGTGACTAGATGCTTTTATATTGCAATACTTTTTCCTTTAAATCATGAAGTGATTTGAAACAAGTTGAGTTTACTACATCAACTCTGCCCTGAAGTTCCTGGCTTGTCCTTTGCTAATTTGCATTGCTGAGCAGAATAGAAACATACATTTTTCCTTTCATATTGTAGGATGTATCTCAATCTCCAGCTGCTATTGCTTCTGAAACCTCTCCTTTCTCCTGCTGTTGTCTCTTCCACTTATAGATGTAATTGTGTAACACTTAAATTCTTCAAGGAATAACATGGATGTATATTAAAAATACTAATTTTTGAGCTTTGCAAATTATTTGGAAGTTGCAATTCAAGAGAAGTTTTAATCTATTTAACTTTTGACCTTTTAATTTTTTCAGTATGAATGTAAAGTTATTGCAGAAAAATCTCATCAAGAATGAAGAAGGCAAGACTATATCTTTTATATAAAAGGGCAAGAAGAAAATGGCATGTGTATGTGTAACAGATGTACCAACAAACTTTGGACTGTAAAATTGCGAGGATGCAGTTTTCCATGTAATGGCGTGTGTAGATGCACACTCTTTGTTATTGCAATCTGTGATTGCTCCACATGTAAATCAATTATAAACCTTTAGGTATTTGACTTCAATAAATGTAAGACATATATATGCACTACATGAAAAGTATGTTGATTAATACATGAAATTTTTACATTAATTTTTTAAATGTACCATGCATTGTATCACAATGTTGATGTGCCAAAATACTCTATTACTGTCATAAGAGTGCTTTGAACAATTTATAAAGTTAGTGAAATAAAATGAGAGGAAAGCCAAAAACCAACCAAACAAATAGCAAATAGGTGGCTGGTCCTTTCTCTTGCTCACTGTTGTGCCTTTTATCTAATCACAGCAGTGAGTCATGAGGGCCCCAGCATGTGGTATGTGTCTATTCTGTTATTTCTGAAAGCTTGAGTATTTTAATACATGCTGAAATGAACTTCCGCGGAATGGTTTTTAAACCTTCCTTACTAGAAGAAGCCCAAAGACTAATTTTCTATTTTGACAGATGTTACTGAAGGTACATGTGATAGGCAGGGAAGATTATCACTGTTAAATTGTTTTGAGTCCAAATTTAGAGAAGTACAGACAATTAAAAATTAGAGAACTTGTATAGATTAAATATGTTTGGAAAATATAGTGTGACCTTCTGTAGTGCCATAAAGTCCTAAGTGATAGTAGCTGTCATTTGCAATACAGACTCTCACTTTTTTTTTTTTTTTTCCATGGGATATCAAGAAACATCAGATCAGATCAGGCAGCATGAAGTTTCTGATTCTGTTGGGTTTCATGGAGCCTCCCATGTAGCTGGGTTTGGCTAGGTAACATACTGTGCATGGAATGTCCAAATTTGCAGTCTTGTCAAGTACAGTCTGGGATATGGATGGGTCTGTAACCTCCTCTGGATTCCTGTCCATGGGTGAATAGTCTCTTGAAGAAGGCATTGAGAATATATTCTGTGCTTATTAAAGAACTTGGGATCAGTTCATATCTGTTTAATAATTTCAGCTATTTAAGTATGGTTTAGATATGTTAGTATGTTCCCCCCATGCCCGACCAATTTTCTTTTCTGATGTTTTTGAAAATTACCTGAAATTCGGGTGAGATCTTCTTAATTTTATGCTGATTGTATGTGTGTGCATATATGAGAATGTGTTCATATGTCTGTATGTGTATGTGCTCATGCTTTTCTAGAACGTTAAGATATTTCTAAAGTTTAGGTTTGAAAGATGTTGCTGTCAGACTGAGATCTTGTATGTCAGACTTCCATGTGCTTTTATGTTTTCAGGCTGAAAGTGTGAACACCCTAAGAGGATCTCATGTTGAGTATGCATATGTGAGCCCAACTATAATGGTGGCAAGCATACTATAATTTATTACCCTATCTTCCAGATGTTATTCATTTAGAATAAATAAGGTATATTTTTAGAATCAAATTTGTAAGCACTATAAAATCTTTAATAAGTTATAAGGTCTATGATGTGTTTACTTTGAAAATTGCTGTTAAAAGCAAGATGTATTAAATATGTCATTATCACCTTGGCTAAGTCTTTTTTTTTTTTCTTCCTTGTGGTAAATGAACAATATAGTACTGTGGGTTAATACTATGAAATTAATATATGTGGTTGAATTTGCTAAGAAACAATGAAAACAACTTGGCATAGTGTTGAGATTGAGTGATTATCATTGGTGAAAACTCTGGCCAGAGTAGAATGGAATGCACTGCTTTCTGCCCTGCACTGAAAGAAAGTGGTAAACAATTTGCCACATTGCTATCCTGGCAGTGCTTCCTTGCAGGCATTTGGACAGCTAAAACTGGGGCAAAATTCTACCAAAAAAAAAAAAAAAAAAAAAATAAGAAAACAGTTAAAAATAACTAGCCAGAGCTCTGTGTGTTTGCTTTTAAAAAAAAAAATAACAAAACAAACACCATTAAGGTCATGGGAACACTCCATGATCTAATCATTTTACACAGCTTATATTTTCCTGGTGGGATCATGAGTTGTTCAGTATCACTAAGTACTTCTGTACTCCAATTGACTTTTCCCCCACAATGACTGACACACACACACACACACACACACACTCATATTATGTGTAAGGCATTTTCTTTCCAGTGGTCTGAATAAGTCATTCTTGAAGAACAGTTTAACAGGTTGTTGAATCTTAGCTTCACCTTTTTCTCTCTCGTCTTTTGGCACTTTGAAGACAGTTATCTTCTGCCACCTCACATTGCAGATGACAAGTCTGCTGTTAGTGTAACTCCCTTTCCTTTGTGGGAGATCTGCCCTTTCACTCCTGATATTGTGACAGGATTTTGTTGTTGTTGTTGTTGTTTGTTTTTGTTTTTCGACACAGGGTTTCACTCTAGCTCAGGCTGATCTGGAATTTACTCTGTAGTCTCTGGGTGGCCTCAAACTCACAGCGATCCTCCTACCTCTGCCTCCCGAGTGCTGGGATTAAAGGCATGTGCCACCACACCCAGCTTGTGACAGGATTTTATATTCAGGCTATTTCAGCTCACTATAATGTGTTTACTTGTATGTTTGTTTTCATTTGTCTTGTTTGGTTTTCAGTATGCACTTGGGATTTGTGGTTTCATGTCTTCAGTTCTGGAACATTCTTAAATGTAGCTTCATGTGCCTAGGCCACATGGAGGCCTAGAAGGCAGTGCTGGTGCAGGGTCGCACATACAGAGCCTGTGGTAAAATTGGCGTGGGGTATTCCCTGAGCACTGAGGCTTTTCAACTGTCCTAGGCATCAGGTAAGAGGATGGTGAAGGAAATGAGATGGGTAAGGACGAGAAGAGCCGAGGACATGAGAGATACACTTCCATGTGGAATCTTCTGAACTTAAGGCCTTCAGTGTGATGGTTAAGGAAGAAGTAGAGTGGCTTAATGTTTCTTCCTTGGGAAAACAAGTGAACATTTCCTTAAACCAAAAGAGGGATGGAGAGCAGTAGAGCAACCAGAGAGCAAGTGAATGTGGTTTAATATGTCTCAGTGGAGGTATGTGCAGACATTTGGGAGAGTGTAAGCACGTGGGTATTTCATTCTGGGTGACTGGAGGTAAATGTTGACGCAGTGTGGGAATAGATGAGACACCCTGGGGGCATGTTAGGTGAAAGGAAATGGTCTGAGGCATGCTGCTATGATGGAGGAGAAGCTGGGGAAGGAGGTGAGGGGAGTAGGAAGAAATGCGAGAGGCATGGCTGCCCACATCTGTCATCCCAGGGCTAGGGAGGCAGAGACCAAGGATTCCCCAGGCTCACTGGCCAGTCTAGCCTAATTGATGAGCTCCAGCGCATTGAGAGGCTCACCTCAAAACAAAGTGGACGGTGTTTCTGAGGATGACAGTTGCACACATACATGCATGTGCACTCCCACACACATGAACCTGCACACACACACACTTTTTTTTTTTTTTAAGGAATAGGAGTGAACTCAGAAGATTTTGCTTTGCATGAAGCCACGATGGGAGGATGGAGGTCAGGACACTTGGTTCTGTGAAGTGTTGAGAAGGGTGAACTGATCTGAAAGGACAAGATGCTATTTGATTGATCTGTGCAGAAAATATTTTTTCCTAATATGTTAATATCTTGATTTTAAAAGTATTTCACTGTTAAGCTGGCCATGATGGAGCAAGCTGTGATCCCAGCAGTCAGGAGGCTAAGGCAGGAGGCTCATGAATTTGAGACCGGCCTGAGCTATACAATGAGATGTTGAAAAAGCGGGGGGGGGCAGAGAAGGAAGGAAAGAAGAAGGAAATTCACTGTACGCTAATAAAATGGCTCATAATATGGTTCAAGAATGCATGAGGTGGCTGTGCAGGGGGTTCAGGGGGTAACAGCACTTGCTGTGCAGGCCTGAGGACCTGGGTTTGATCCTCAGCACGCACATAAACAGCTGGGAATGTTTAGCATGTGCTTGTAACCCCACTGCTGAATGGGGGTGGAAAGAGGAAGATACCTGGGGCTCTAGTCATCCAGTCTAGTCAAATCACAGGGAATTCCAAGTTTAGTGAGAAACACTCTCAGGGAAGCAAGACAGAAGCTTCAGGAAGTAGGACACCTGGCCTCTGCACACTTACGCATAGGGCACACAACATCTGTACATGTGCATATAGCGCACATGCAGTACACATACCCTCTTCCCCCAAAGGAAAAGCCTGATTGCATACTTACTGGGAACCAGGATATCTGGAAGCAGCAAATGAATATGAAAGAGGTGGAATTTTGGACAGTATCGGTGAAAAACAGACATGGGAATAGACCAAATGAAGGGACAATTTCCATTCATTGTTGGCCTTTGAGAACTGAGTGAAGCAGAGGTCAGATATTTTCAAAGGAGCCTGTCAGCATGGATATGTTATGCCTGTGCAGGCTTGACAGGCTAGGAGTTTAGACCAACCCCAAGGAAGCAGGCTGATTGTAATAGGGTATTCACAGTTCAGCTTGACACAATGCTAAGCGGAAAAGTAAATGGAGGCTCTTAACTAGAGGCGAAGAGATATGAGACCCATAAGTAGAGGAGAAGGAAACTGAGTCCCCAGTGAGGGAACAGGGTGATGTCATTGGACTGCAAGTCCTGTGATTGTTCTTCTGCATTGGCTGGATTTAGAGTCACTTAGGAGACATACCATGAGTGTGTCTGTGAAGCTGTTTCCAGACATGTTTGACTGCAAGGAAGACCCACCTTGAATGTGGGCATCACCTTCCTGTACCTAGGGTCTAGGACAGAATAAAAAGGAAAATGGGGGTGGAAAGATGGCTCAGTTGGTAAAGTCTGGCCTTGAAAACATGAGGGAGGGAGTTTAATCTCCAGGATCCATGTAAACATGTTGGGTGTGGTGGCTTGGTGCTTATTATCACAGCATTAGGGAGGAAGAGACAGGCATATCCCTGGGGCTTCCTGATCAGCCAGTCTAGCCTAATTGGCAAGCTCCAGGCCAATGAGAGACCCTGTCCAAAAGGAGGCAGATGATGCCCAAGGTGGTCCTGTAGCTTCCACATGCATGCCCAGCTGCACCCACATATGAACACTCTACACACATCAAAAAATAAAGAGGAGGGAATGAGCTGAGCCCCAGTATTCATCTCTCTGCTTCCTGACTGTGGGTACGATGTAACTAGCCAGCTCATGTTCCTGCATGACACAGAGACACTCTTGTCACCACACCATTCCTGCCATGATGGTCTATACCCTGAAACAGCCAAAATAAACACTTCTGTAAGTTGCTTGTTGTCAGGTACTTGGTCCCAGCAATGGGAAAAATAACTCATACAACCTATTTTGTGGGTAGGTGTGTGTGGGCAGGCAGGAGCTTCTGGAACATTTCCAGATCTTTATGGGGTCCAGGGAATGATCTAAACAACTGGAGGAGGTGGAAAGGAACCACAGTGAAGAAAGGCACGTAAGGCCTGGGCAAATAGACACTTCTGCTGTGGGCAAAGCTACCTGGCATGGTGTTAGAGAGCAGGTGAGAAGGGAGGGAGCCTTGTCCTCCTTTTTCATCGAGTGAAAGTATTATTTATCCTTGTTTGCATGAAACTTTAAAGTTTTTTTTTTTTTAAAATTATTTTATTTATTTTTGGAGAGACACACAGAGAGAGACGGAGAGGGAGAGGGAGACAGAGATGGGCGCGTCAGCAGTCTCTCAGCTGCTGTGAACGAAATCCAGATGTGTGTGCCCTCTTGTGGGCAAGTGTGGCATTGCGCCCTTGCCTCACTTTGCATATGGCTAAACGTGGGACCTGGAGATTGGAACCGGGTTCTTAGGCTTAGCAGGCAGGCTCCTTAACCGCTAAGCCATCTTTCCAGCCCTGCATGGAACTTTAACTGGACATCCTTGCATCCTTCTATGCACTTAAAGTTTCAGGTATTTATCATCACCCTAGGTATTAAAAGTTTCACTGTAGTATGTTGAATAGATCTTTTAATCCTGTTTGACTTTTTTTTTTTTAATTCTGGGAATTTTTCTTGTTTTCATTCTCACTACTCCTTTGTTTACCATCTCTGTCCATCTAAAAGTCCTTCAAGAGATTATTGACCCTTTCTTTCTGTTTTCTGAGTACCCCTTGGTTTTCTGTCATGCTACAGTCTAGAAGAACTACTTTGCTGCACCCTCCAGATCACTGGAGTCCCTCTTCAGCTGTATCTAGTGTTTAGCCTGCTAGTAATAGATGCGGATTCCTTTTCTTTATGCAAGTCTTGTTATTTCTGTGGATTTGCATGCTTTGCGTAGCTTGCTGACCTGATTCAACCTTCCCCACTACTCTTTTGTGCATGTGTGTGGTGCTGGGAATTGAACCCTTGGTCTCACACATGCTAGGCAAGGACTCTACAACCAAGCTATATTCCTAGCCCTGCTCATCACTTTGTTTGTACTGTGAAATCTTTGTCTTCTTAATCATTTACCTTTATATTTCAAAACTCCAACATGAAGCTGCGACATATAGGTTAAGTCAGAGTGTTCAAGTGAGTCTCAAGAGAAATGGGAACAGAGACATTTCCGTTTGAAGTTCAGTAGTATGTAGGGTTTGCTGCCATCACGTATCTTAGTGTGCCTTTTGATCACTGATGAGATCTGGAAGCCTGTCATCATTCTGTGATTTACAAGATAGACTTTTCCCTGGCATTCAGCTGCTCTGAAGACAATGTTGTTAGGAATCAGCCTTGGCAGATCTCATAGATAATGATGTCCCTGGGAAAGACTGGGCTATTGATGGGCCTCGTGTCAGAACTGATTGCCACATATGGGCAATCTTTCCCTTTGACTGTTTCCCTGGTTTCAGTTTCCATGAGGATTTTCATGAGCAAGGGGCACTTTTGACTCCATGTCAAAATTGCTCTGTAGGAAAAAAAAAAAAAAAAAAAAAAAAGTGGACAAGGCATTTGCCATACAAGCTGAGTTCAGATCCCAGCACCCACAACTCCCAGACCCTGTAGTGATAACATCTTCAATCGCAGCATGCCTAAGGTAAGAAGGGAGGTGGAGACCGGACAATCACCCGGAAGCCCCCAGGCCAGCTCACAGCCTGGTGAATGCTGCCTTGAACAACAAAACAAGAAAAGCTGTCCTCTAACCTCCATGTGTACATTGTGCATGTCATGTGTGCTGGTCCTCACACACATGAGCATACACGTACACATACACAGAGTGCTTTTTGAATACTGTTCTTGAAAACAGTATGCTTGTTTTATTGGCAAGTTATGTCTCTTTTTTTAGAAGCACTTTTTAAGGAAACTTGTACAGATTGTGATCAAGAAGCAGTTCATTGTGATGAGCAATGGGGCAGACAGAGGCAAGAAAGAACTCAAGTGCTGAATCTGTTTGTCTTAGCAGAGAAGCTTCTAACACGCATTCCCTGGGAGTTTCTGCCACGGAATGAAACTCAATCTATTCCCCCTATAGTCGTCAGATGTCACTCCTAGATCTTTTGGGAATGTATGCTCAACCATAGTGTGACAGCCTTAGTTATGCCTCAGAACGGAAATCTTTCTGTTTGTGCAAAACATAGTGCTGTCCTATCACCTCAGGTCACTGGATGATCCTAATGTGCAAAGTCTGCACATGTGGCCTGGGAAAACCACAGACAGGCACGTTTAAGAGGAAGGTGAAAGCTGGTGATAAAGATAAGTCCTTTGGAATTTTCAGTGTCCGAGACCTGGTATGTGTCAAGGTCATGTCTGTCTAAGACACAGTAACTCAGTGCACATTGAAGCAAGTCTTTTAAGAATATATGTAAAACTCGGGCTGGAGAGATGGCTTAGTGGTGCTTGCCTGTGAAGCCTAAGGACCCCGGTTCGAGGCCTGGTTCCTCAGTATCCACATAAGCCAGATGCACAAGGTGCTGCATACATCTTGAGTTCATTTGCAGTGGCTGGAGGCCCTGGTGTGCCCCATTCTCTCTCTCTCTCCTCTTTCTCTGTCTGTCACTCTCAAATAAATAAAATAAAAACAAAAAATTTAAAAAAAAAGAATATATGTAAAACTCATTCTAAAGTTGAGATGGGTTGAGTTTTTTTCTCAGAAAAAAATACATTAATGAAAATCTTTTGAATTTTCATGCATGTGTGTATATGGTCTTTTGTTTGTAGGTGTGTGTGTGTGTGTTTATGAAGGCTAGAGGACAACCTCAGGTATTGTTCCTCAGGCACACCATCCACCTTTTTTTGAGACGTCTCTCATTGGCTTGTAGCTCACCAGTTAGGCTCGATTTTCTAGAAAGCCCCAAGGATCCTCCTGTCTCTGCTTCCCATGTGCATCCCCATACCTGGCACTTTACCTGGGTTCTTGGGATTAAACTCAGGTCCTTATGCTTGCAAGGCAAGCACTTTACCAACTGAGTTACCTTCCCAACTCCAAATGTTTGATTTTTTTCAATTTTGTACATTTTTATGTATGTATATAATGTATTTTGGTCTTATTCCCCTCCCTGCCATCAGTTACTCTCTGTTGCCCTTCCCCTCCCATTAACACCCTTCTTCTTCCTATCCGACTTTTTTTGTTGTTGTTTTTGGTTTTGTTTTTCGAGGTAGAGTCCTGTTGTAGCCCAGGCTGACCTGGAATTCACTATACTTTTATGCCTTTTTAAAACTCATTAAACCGGGTGTGGTGGTGCATGCCTTTAATCCCAGCACCTGGGAGACAGAGGTAGGAAGATCACTGTGAATTCAAGGCCACCCTGAGACTACCCAGGTCAGCCTGAGCTAGAGTGAAACCCTACCTTGAAAAATGAAAAAAAAAAAAAAAAAAAAACAAAGAGTTAAATTAGGGTTGTTCACATGTTTGATATTTGTATTTGACTTTCAAATGGCAACTTGTTTTCTTTCATTAAGATACAACTTGGTTGAGGTGTGTTAGGATAGTGTCTGTTTTGATTAGAAATTAATTATTTAAATCTTAGTGGTTTTATCTTATCAAGTTTATTTCTCACATGTATGACATAAATAGCCTGGGTGACAGGAGGCTCAGATTCATGACGTGTGGCTACCCCACTGTGAAAGTCACAAGGCAGGCAATGAAGGAGCCAAGGTCTCAGTGCCCACTCTTCTCTGCTGAACCCCAAAGCAATGTGCTGCATTTTTGTTGGGCTCATTAGCAGGTTCATCCTCTCATGTTAACCAGCTGCAAGGGCATGTGTGGAGAGAGAAGAGCCAAAGATCAATGGCAGTGTTCTGTGCTGTTGGTGCAAAACAGCCACAGTCCATTCTTCGTATAAAACTCTTCCTTTGTGATTTACACTGTTGTAGGCATGGATCAGTCTGGACAGCATCCTCTGTGATTTCCAGGTTCTTGTGTCCCAGAACACAGAGCTGAATAGAGGTAGAAACAGTTTACTAAGACAGAGCAAGGCACACCCAAGAAGAAAAGAGGGCCAGTGAACTGCGAAACACTGCAAGCTCTGATGGTGAGCCTCCTGGGTCCTTTACCGTGCACCTGCCTTTCCCTGCATTTGGAGATCCTGGGATATCTCATTTGTTCTCTGTCCTTTACATATAGCCCTGCTGGGGAGAGGTTTCCTGTCTTTATGCCAACTGGCTTCTTTCATATGTTCATCTCGGTATCTCTCCATGCCTTACTTCCCTGGCCCAATACTTAGCACACTATAAAGCACATTTTTATAGTTTAAAATAATGCAATCATGCAATTTAAAATACAAACTAAATTATTTAAAACACAAACTCTGTTACTATGTCCTAGGATGGAGATGGAAAAGGAGAAGGTGGCTTTTGCTTTTTCCTGTCATTTCCAGAGAAGCTAGGGGAGAAAAATGAGTCAAGCATTTCCTTTGTACCTATGGATTCCCTCAGCGCACACCCGTGTATGAACTGACTCCCTTTTGTGGCTAGTCAGGTCTATGTTTGTTTGCGCTGGTGTGTGTGTGTGTGTGTGTGTGTGTTAGAGAGAGATAGGCCTTTGCAGCACCCCCTATACCAGCATAGGGGATAACTTGCCTGTGGTGGCAGTGAAATGGTGGCTGTCCCTCTCCATTGCTCTCCTTCTTGGTCTTATTCTGAGCTGGAGTCTCTTTGTACTGAGCCTGGAGTTTGTGGGGCTCTGAGGATTCTCTTCTCTGCTCCCCTGCAGGACTGGGTTTACAGGTATGGGTGGCCATGCTCAGCTGTCTTACATAGGATCTGGAGATTTGAACTTGACCAGTCAGTCTCAGGCCCCCTCAGGCTCTCATGCCAGCACAGGAAGCACACTTAACTGCTGAGCCATCGCTCCAGCCCAGGTCCAAGTTTTTAAAATGGTATAACGGTTTCAGAACCTTGTCGCCACACTGTATTGTCCCTGCAAAGCCTTCATTTGCTTGGAACTTTGGAGCATGTGTGAAACTCATCACTGAGTGGATAGCTTGCCAGAGGAGGCCTTGTCAACATGAAAGTAGCCTAAGATTTCTAGTTTAAAAAAATCTAAAGGATTTCAAAGACATACCTAGGTGGAATATTATTATTTGGGTGTGCAATGCCCTCCCATAGGCTCATGTGTTTAAACATTCGGCTCCTATTTGGTGGTTCTGTTTGGGAGGGTTGTAGAACCTTTAGGTGGCAGAGCCTTACTGGATGGAGTCGGTCACTGGGGCAGTCCTTGATGTTCTACAGCCCGGCCTCACTTCATGTCTGCACTCTGTTTCCTGATTACAGATGCAATGTGACCAACTACCTCACACTAATGCCACCGTGCCCTCCAAACCATGATGGGCTTTGTCCTCAAACTGTGAGGCAAAATAAGCCATTTTCCCCTTACATTGTTTCTTATCCATGTCACAGCAACAACTCAAATTGTGGGGCAAAATAAACCATTTCCTCCATAAGTTGCTTCTTATCATGTACTTGGTCACAGCAAGTACAAATATGTTTCTCTGTGCAATCCAGTTTCTTTAAGAAGTTAATAAAGCATTCCTAGAAGGCCTATGGAGGCCTTGGACTCAGGCTGGCTTTCTTTTCTTTTCTTTTCTTTCCTTTCCTTTCTTTCTTTTCTTTTCTTTCCTTCTCTTTCTCTTCTCTTTCTTTCTTCTCTTCTCTTTCCTTTCCTTTCCTTCCCTTCCCTTCCCTTCCCTTCCCTTCCCTTCCCTTCCCTTCCCTTCCCTTCCCTTCCCTTCCCTTCTCTTCTCTTCTTTACTAGAGAGGTGACAGAGACACAGAAAGAATGCTAGGGCCAGCTAGGGCCTCTTGGCACTTGCAAATGAACTCTAGATACATGTGCCACTTTATGCATCTGGCTTTATGTAGACACTAGGGAATTGAATCTAGGTCATCAAGCTTTGCAAGCAAGAGCCTTTCACTACCCGGGCATTGCCCCCAAAAGCCCCTCAGGCCTCTCTATGGCAGAGATTCCATTGCAGCTTCCACAAACCCAGTTTGTCAGGGAAACCTAACAGAACAGAAAAAAGAATTTTAAAAAGTTTTGATTTCTGACCTTTTTGAAAGATTTCATCAGAGAGAAGCCCCTGTGAATTACTGTCCTGGGCCCACACCATGTGAGTGCCAGCCTTATGGGGGCCATGCAGATGAGTTGTATAGATGAAGCATTCTTTAAGAGGAAATACATTGTTAACATGCTGTGCAGGAAAGGCAACTTGAAACCCAAAGAGGTTGGCCAAGCTTGAAGATGCAAGGGCTTTTCGCCTTGGGTAGTGTATCAGTTAGCTTTTCATTACGCTAACAGAATGCCTGAGGCTAAGCAAGGTTACTTTAAGGAAAAGATGGAGGAGCTGGGAAGGTGGTTCAGTGGGTAGCTTGCTGCTTCAGCATGAGGACCTGAGTGAGATCCCCAGAACCCACTTTAAAAATTCCTGTGCTGGGGAAGGCAGAGACAGATGGATCTCTTGAGCTTGCTGGCCAGCTAGTCTTCTAATCCACTTGGTGAGGCCTAGGTGAGTGAGAGACACTACCTCAAAAAAGATGGATGGCATTCTTAGGAATGACATCTGAGGTCCTCTGGTGTCCATGTGCATGCACACATACATGTGCATAGACCAGAACACACCCCCACACACACTGAAAGGCCCAGCTCATAAGGGGTGTCTAGTAATTTTTTTTGATACAAGGCCTCATGTAGCCATGTAGTCCAGCCCAGACTCTCCTCTAACTTGCTGTGTAGTTGAGGATGACTTTGAACCACGGATCCTCCTACCTTTACCTCGCTAGTTACTGGGATTACAGATATGCACTACCACACAGGGTTTATGTTTTGTTGGGAATCAGACATAGGTATTTATGCAAGTTAGACAAACAGTATACCAAATTAGCTACATCCCTAGCCATGTCCAATTAAATATTAGCTTCTTGAGCTGGAGAGATGGCTTAGCAGTTAAGGTGCTTGCCTGTGAAGCCTAAGGACCCAGATTCAACTCCCCAGAACCCACATAAGCCAGATGCACAAGGTGGAACATGCATTTGGAGTTTGTTTGCAATGGCTAAGGCCCTGGTGTGCCAATTCTCTCTCTCTCTCTTTCATAAAACAATTAAAAAATAAAAAATATATATATTAGCTTCTTTCTTTGCCCTCTCTCCTTTCTTATTTCAAAGTGTATGCATGGAGCCAGCACGGGAGCAGGTCCTCTGTAGCAAGATGCTTCCATAAAGTTTCTGTCTAAACAAGAGAGGCCCTAGTGCAGGGAGTCCCTGCACCTGCTTTAGGCCTTGCTGTGTTCCTCTCAGAAGGTTCCTTAACAGGGGTCAGGAGGGAAAGCAACTGGGCAGTTGTCAGCATATGGCTTGTTTCATAGAGGGCCTGGAGGTTTGGCCAGGTCAGGCTGGGTTGGGGTTCCACAAGAGGCCATGAGACCACCATAAGGAAGGAAGAGGACTGGAGATGGGAGGTGGGTGCTGTCCATATCTTAGTCTTGCCTAGGGATGAGGGCAGCCCTCATACTTCATAGCGTCACCTTTGCAAGAGTACATTCTCCCAAAAAAGGAGTTACATTTTAATTAGCCACAAGGTGCCTGGCTTCTGACACATCAGTCCTTGTCTAAGGGCCTCAATGTTTCTGATGATTTTGCCCAATTCCGCTCCCTGCCTGATCTTTTCACGTGCATCAGACGGCAACCACCAGGCTGCCTGGAAATTCCATCACCAGACCTCAGGATATTAATTGTCCCGTTCTCCCCAACGGTTACACAAGTGCTGAAAAAGTGATTCTTGCAACAGTATCTTGTCAAAACGCCAGGCACAGTTTGTTTTTGACATTCTCTGCTACTGTTAAATAATAGTCTTGCTTCTGTCATAGCTAATGTTGACTTGAAGGCATTTGGAGGGCATTTCTCAACTCCAGCCTCAGCAACGAGACCCAGGGCTTGACAGATATTTTTCTTGCTTGCCCAAGGCAACTGAGTATAAGGGTCATGACATTTGCTTTTTTAAGCTCTAAGAGAATTTCTGATGGGCACATGCCACCTAAAACATTAGATTCAACTGCATGCACATGCTCACACACAGAAGATAGATGCACAGACCCACATCACGCAAGTTGGAATTCTTAGAATTCTGCCATGTTAGGGTTGACAAATAAATTAAAAAGTATTCCATTTTAAGAACCCTCAAATCTAGTCGTTCTGCCTTGGTAAACCTCTATCAGTTAGAATGCCATACTTAATTACAAATCTCTTTAAAATCAATAAGCATTTTTATTGTTTCTGTATTTGCAACAGAGCGAGCCCCTGAGCACCGCCCGGCTAGCTGCACACACCGCGTGCCATCTGTCAGGGAGAATCTGGTTCTTCATGCCCAGTGCATTCCTGTGCTGCTCTGTACCCACTAGGAATTTCATTGATGCTCCTCCCCCCAACGCTTTTGTGTAGAACTCATTTTTTTTTTTTTGAATTTTTCCTTTAATGACTTACAGATGGGTATGTGGAGACTTCCTTCTAAGGGGATTTCTGCTTCTGAAGTTTTCACCCTTTATGAGATAATGAGGGAGGGCAAGAAAAAAAAAAGTGGGGACTGTAGAAGAATTGTATGGAAATGTATGGGAGCTGGCATTGTTTTTATGTGAAGGAGCCAAGAAATGAATGATTAGTTTCAAAATAAATACCAAAAGAAGGTGTGATTTTATGTCTGTTTATGCTTGGAGAAGAGTAGAAGTGTGTCAGTCATTCCAATTCCCACTTAAGGCAACTTGACTTTGGAGCTTTGCATGAGCTCTGGATTCTAAATATAATAAACACATGATCTGCAAAATACTTTCCTCTTAAAATTATTTATGGGCTGGAGGGATGGCTTAGCAGTTAAGGCATTTGCCTGCAAAGCCAAATGACCCAGGTGTGATCACCCAGGACCCACATAAGCCAGATGCACAAGGGGATGCATGCATCTGGTATTCCTTTGAAGTGGCTGGAGGCCCTGGCATTCCCATTCTCTCCCTCCCTCTCTTTCTCTCCACCTCTTTCTCAAATAAATAAATAAATAAAAATAAAAATTAGGGCTGGAGAGATGGCTTAGTGGTTAAGGCACATGCCTGCGAAGCCTAAGGACCCTGGTTTGATTCTCCAGGTCCCATGTAAGCCAGATGTGCAAGGGGGCACATGCACCTGGAGTTTGTTTGCAGTGGCTAGGGGCCCTGGCGTGCCCATTCTCTCTCTCTCTCTCTTTCCCTCTCTCTGTCTCTAATAAATAAATAAGTAAAATAAAATATTTTTAAAATAAGATTTTAAAAATTATGCATGTAGGTATGCATGCATATATGCATATGTATATTTGTGCATGTGTACACAGGTGGAGGCCAGAGGATTGTCCTCAGGTATTGTTCCTCAGGTCCCATCTACCTTTAAAAAAATAATTTATTTTACATATAACAAGTTAAATTCTTTTATCCCCTCACCCTGGCTCCTGTAACCCTGAGGGCCTCCTCGATGGAGTTATGTATCTACTGTGGGGTCATGAAAACTTCAGTCAGTTCCTATGGGATAATGGGGATAGGGGAGGCGAGGAAGGGAAGCATGCCTCAAGGTATTCCTATCCACTCTGTGGCTCTTACCATCTTTCATTTCCCTCTTCCACAATGTTCTCTGAGCCATGGCAGGTCTGTTGGCAGTCTCATTTAGTGTTGAGTTCTTTGTAGCCTCTGGGTTATTGCTTTGATAGGTTTTGGTTGATCAACATGTCTGTCACCATCACCCTATTGTTGGTTGTCAGGCTAGCAGTGAGAGCAGTGTTCATGTCATCACTTCCTCTGCAGTTTCTCCTGGGCCCTGGCAGACATGGAAGAGGTAGTAAATCTGAGCAGTTAGGAAACTTCGTGTCTTATCAATGGATCTAGGCTCTGCTCTGTGTTCTCTGCCATAGTGGTACACAGCCCTGCTTGCAACTGGCCTTTTGTTGGTCAGTCTCCTCCCATGCAGCCACCCTGGAAAGGCATCTAGCCCTGGTGCTTAACCCCTGAGCTCAGAGCAGTCTCACCCCATCTGCCTTTCTTTGAGACCCAGGTCTGTAAGTGCCCTGGAGCTCTCACCATTTATGCTAACATAGTCATCCAGTGAGCTGAGGGATCCACATGTCTCTCCCTTCCTAGCACTGAGATTACAAGCATTCATTACCATGCCCAGTTTTTTTATGTGGGTACTGGGATTAAACTCAGGTCTTCATGCTTGTGTGGCAAACACTTTACTAACTGAGTCATCTCCTCAGCTGCAATACATTTTCTTTTCATTATGCCTTGGAACTCAATTGCAGTTTCAAGTTTTGAAGAAATAATTTTGGAGGATTTCCTAAACCTGAGCTTATGAACTTCCTATCATTTTTTCTCAATCTCTGCTTTTCCTTTTATACTAAGACAGATATTTACTTGGAAGATTAGTTTTAAATGGCAGTTGTTTTTCTTCTTATGAGAGGAATAAGGTTTTCTTTAAAATCAAGATGTAATTATCCCATAATGATTTGTATATCACACAGTGACTTGGCTGACATACAAGACACACAGAGTAGAATGGTAGAGCTGGTAGGGAGCCTGACATTCATCTAGAACTGTCCATGCTGGTCACTTCACAGATGGAGAAGCAAGAACACAAACTGGTGCTTGTTCTAAGTCATAACCAGGCAGAGACACACATTTTCAGTGCTTCAGTGGGACATTAACACTTCAAGTCATAAAAGATGGAGATTTAAGGATACAGAAGTTGCTCACTTGGTACAGTGTTTGTCTTGCAATCATGAGGACCCTTGTTTTTTAAAAAGCCAGGCATAGTAGCAAGTGCCTGTAACCCCAATGCTGAAGAGCTAGAGACAGGAGGATTCCTAGGGCTCGCTAGCCAACCAGTCTAGGTTACTTGGCAAGTTTTAGGCCTGTGAGAGACCCTGTCTCAAGGAGGAAGGGGATGATATTCCTAAGCACGTCACCCAAGGTTGTCCTCTGGCCTCCACATACATGTGTACCCCTCCCATGAGAACACATACATGCACAAACATATTACAAGATAGATAAAGAGTGCTGGAGAAATGGCTCAATGGGTAAAATGCTTACCACACAAGCATGAGTATCCACATTTGGGTCCCTAGAACCTATGTAAAAAACTGGGTGTGGTAGTATGTGCCTATAATCCCAGTTCTGGGGAGACAGAGATAGGAGGATCCCTGGGGTGATTGGCCAGCCTGTCTAACCAAATCAGATTTCCAGATTTAGTGAGAAACTTTGTCTCAAAAAGTGGGGGCAGTGAGAGGACATAAGAGTATAACCCAATAGGAATATAACCAATCTGCACTGGGTTCATATATTAAAGTTCTTAGTAAAAAAAATAGGCAGAGAGTGATTGAGGAAGACATCTGACATTGGCCTGTGGCCTCCACATGCCTACACCACAACACACAATAAATAATACAAAAATTCTAAAATAGATGGAGACTTGACTTTAAACCTCTCTAAGATTTATTTCCATGTACCATTTAATGGTAACTTGTTGAAAATGGCCATGGGTAAATTGGGAATGTTTCTGCCACAGTGACAATAATGTGCTCTCTCTAGTAGAAGCTGGTAAATAGCACCGTCATATACTTTACACACACCAACTCCTTTAATTATTCCAATAAAGCGATGAGGTAAATGCTTTTGTTTCCAAAGAATAAAGTCAGTGTTTGATAAGTGCAGAAACAAACTGGCACAGCCACACAGCTAAAAGCACTCAGCTGGGATGGAGCCTGCATTCTTCCCCGGATGTTCCTGCCCTGAGTGTGGGTGGATTTGGGTTTGTTATTATACAACATTAGATGTGGAACTGGACACTATATGTGTAAATCATGCCCTATCCTTTCTACATATGAGTAACTTCACTAGCATAATTCTTGGTTCTGAGCCTGAGATCGCCTGTTTTGTGATGTAGCAAGTTCGATATTTTAAAAGAAGAGATGTGGAGTAAGGTCATTTGCATCATTTGGGCTGGGGAGATAATGGATAGGTAAGTGTGTTTGCTGCTCAAGCATGAAGACATGAGTTAGGTCTCCAGCACCCACTTAAAAAGCTGGGTGTGACCACGCATGCCTGTAACCCCAGCACCGAGGCAGAGCCAGGCTAACTGAACAACAGTGAGCTCCAGGTTCAGTGAGAGACTGTCTCAGGCAACAAGGTGGAAGAGCAATAGAGGAGGGCACTCTGAACTCTCCTCTGGCCTTTGCAACATGTACATGGAGTACATGCATCAGCACATGCATGTGTATGCACTACACACATGTGCACACCACACGCACACACAGACATACATGCACGCACAGCAACGAAATTAATTGCTCATGACCTCATGATCTTAAAGTGGCATTCTCAATCAAAATTAGACTAAAAATAAGCAGAATGTGAAGCATGCCCCACCAGGTTGGTTTTCACTTTTGACTTAAGCTTAGACTTCTTACACACTCAATTGCTTTCACTTTTACGATGGATTTTGGCACACTGAAAAAAGCTAAAATGTTGGCATATCTACCAGAGAATAACTATGAAACAGGTCCATCATTTCCTAAATTTCTTTTTTTATGTTTTTTCATTTATTTGGAAGGAGAGAGAGAGAGAGGGAATGAATGGGTAACCAGGGCTTCCAGCTGCTACAAATGAACTTCAGATGTATGCGCCACTTTGCGTATCTGGCTCTAATTGTGTACTGGGGAAATCGAACCTGGGACATTAGGCTTTGCAGGAAAATGCCTTCACCACTGAATCGTTCTCTAGTCCCATTTCTTAAATTTCTATTAGACTTGCATATTAAAAACATCACAGGTATTATTTATGAATCTTGAAGGGATTTCTGCCTATATTGATCCCCTCCCCCTCTTTTTTTCCCCCAGTTTTTGGAGGTAGGGTTTCACTCTAGTCCAGGCTGACCTAGAATTCACTATGTAGTCTCAAGGTCCCCTCGGACTCACAGTGACCTTCCTACCTCTGCCTCATGAGTGCTGGGATTAAAGGCATGTACCACCACCCAGCTTGATCCCTTGTATTCTGACATTTGTGATTTTAATAAAGAAAAAAAAAAACAGAAAAAAATGATTAAGCTAATTGTCACACTAAGAACTATAATTAACAAAAATGAAAGGGGTCAATTATCTCTCCTCCCTCTGCCCCACATTTACTCTGGTGAATATCATCTGCACACCACATTGGACTCCACCCTCTTCTGTGTTCACTCGTCCTAACCAGGTCACACAAGAATCAGAGCGGGAGGTCATGTGGAGGCAGAGGGTTGGTTCCATAGTAATCCAATGCTAGTGGTTATGGAAACAGGCACTTCAAAGCTACTTTTGCTGAAGAGCATTGGAACCCATTGGCTGTCTAGAAGCAGAATGGAGTCCTGGCAGCTCTGCTGTTTGTGTCTCCGTCCCCTTTACTGTGACTGAAAGCACAGGGATATTTCAATGTCCTTAACTTTTCCTCTTGAGTCACCTTGAAATCTTGGAACTACTGAACTTTAAAGGACAGACTGATCCCCTATTTCTGAGATGAGGCCAACTGTGGGCCTGAAGTACTCATCTCCTGAGAACCAGCACATCCTCAGAAGCATTAACATGTCCTCAGACCCCCTACAAAAGCAGAACCGAGATAGTGATCAACCTGACTACACCTTGACCAGGACTGCCTAATTATGCATACCTGTGTCCACACTGCAATCCAACTTTTCCCTCATTTCAACCTAAAACTTAGGACTGGGGAGATGGTTCAGTGGGTAATGTGCTGGCCACACAAGCCTGAGGACCTCAGGTCAGAATCCCAGAACCCACATAAAAGCCAGACACGGTAGCACACACAGATAATTCCAGCATTGGTGTGAGGGGTGTAGACAAGAGAATCACTAGAGTTTGTCAAGCAAGAGCCTGTAACCACTGAGCCATCTCTCCAGCAGTTTAGCTAAATCAGTGAGCTCTAGGCTCAGTATGAGACATTGTCTCAGATGGTAAGTTGGAGAGCAACTGAGGAAGACTGACACTGACCTCTGGCCTCCAATGGATACACACCTACACACTCATGCATCCCATATACGAACACACAAATATCTACACCATATTTACATACACACATTGAAAAATAAACTTAAACTCATGTCAGTACCTCAAAGGCGCAATTGGGGCCAATGCGCTGACCATGCTCTTCTTCGGATGCACATTGATTAAACCTCTCTGCTTTTCAGCTGCTCTTTAATTGCCCTATCAGGGACATGTGGTCGAATCTAGTCTATTGGGGCTTTGCCCTGCAAACTCTGGTCATGGTTATATTAGTTGAGACTTTTAGGGTTAAATGACAGAATATCTCATTAAAATTACTTAAGAGAGAAATAAAGTAGGCCTTTGAGACAAGAAGGAAGCAGTGGTCTTACATATCTCTGAGATTCAGATTCAAAAGCTTCCATCCCAGGAATGCCCAGCACTGAAACACCTCTGTCACACCCTCCAAGGCCCAGGGACCATTGCGGAAGAGGGGGCGGATAGAATGGAAGAGCCAAAGGAAGGGTTTGACTTCTTACAATGCAACTGCCCAGACAGAAATTGGCCTCGATATGCATGACCTTGCAGTGCCTAGCAATACTTTGCAAACCCTCAAAAATAGAAGAAAAAGATGATGACATCAAATTAAAAGAGAGACTAATGGAGAAAGGGAGGGGATATGATGGAGATTGGAGTTCTAAAGTGGAATGGGGGAGGGGAGGGAAATATCATATGTTTTTTGTATGTAAGTATAGAAGGTGTCAATAAAAAAATAATAATTTTTAAAAAAAGCTTCCATCCCTTTACCCTTTGGGCAGAGTTTGTACAGCACAGTGCAGGTTGGGCCCTAGCCAGGCTGCCTGCTAGGAGGAACCAGGAAGTGGCTTCTGTGGACATGGCATTCTGCACAGGCCTGGCATTACAACAGCTACAGCCCAATGCCTGCAAGCAACCTGCTGCCAGATGATCTGCCCGGAGACAGGCTGTCATTGGTCACAAGCAGGGAACCACCCCATACAATGATTGGCCAGCCAAACCCTTAAAAACCCCTACATTTCCTTGAATAAACGAGTCTGCAGCAGCTTGCCCTCTGCCTGCTTTCACCCGACTCCCTGTGTCTGTGTCTTGATTCTGCGCCTCTCACCCCCTGCCCGGCCGAGACCCTGCATCCCTTCCTGGGCTGGCCCTAGGAGGGACTCCAACAAGAGTTGGTGTCAGTCTTGGATATTACAGGGACAGGACAGTTTCAGCAGCTCTGACCTTTTGTTCTCTCCTATCCATGCACCCCCACCCCATCTCAGAAGCTTTGGCAAAAGTCTCATCTCATCATATCTTCTTGACTCTGGTAGGGTCAGGTGTCCACTGCCCACAACCAGTGCCCATGTCTAGTTGTGTGCAGAGAAAATAGGGTATGATTACAAACTCTGGGTAGATATTAAAACAACAAAACTAATTTACAAAGCCATAACGAAGTGAAAGCTGCAAAGGAAGAGAAAGAAAAACACATAGAGAAATTGAGTCAGGAGGCAATGAGGAGAAGGTTGAGGGCAGAGAGGGAGAAACCATTTCTTGTGTTCATACACTCCATGAAGCTAACGCCTCTCTTCTCAGCAATGCTTTGTGATGATTAAATGAATGGTTTTCCAGTCTTTGGTTTTCTGTAACCAAATGAGCATGGCTATGACAGTTATTCACGTTCAGGTTCCAGGTAATGTATATGGAGTAGCTGACCTGCAGATAAACTTGTAACCTTAATGGAAAGAGAAAACTTTATCCCTCAATAGAAAGTGAAGTCTGCCTGCCAGCCACAATGTCCCAAGGTTATATGTGTGATTTGAGCTAACTGAGCCGAGGATCCAAGGCATTTTATGTGAAATTCACATTTTTAAACCCTTGTCCTACACACCTCACCTTCCTCACTTTGGTGCAATGGAAGAGGCACCTGGTTACAGATGTGATGAAGCATGAATTGGCCATGTTTTCTTCTTTAAAACAATATCTATTTATTTCTTAGAGAGAGAGAGAGAGGGAGAGAGAGAGAGAGAGAGAACGAATGTATGTACCAGGGCCTCTTGCCATTGCAAATGAACTTCAGACTCATGAGCCACTTTGTGTGTCCGGTTTTATGTGGGTACTGGGGAAGTGAACTGGGGCCGGCTGCAAGTACTTTTAATTACTGAGCAATCTCCCAACCCAAAATTTCCATTTCTAAAAAAACCATATTTTTATTATTTCTTTATTTGCAGGGAGAGAGAAAAAAAGAGATTCATACTTCCCTTTAAATTGTGTCTCCTTTTGCAAATAATAATGTTTAGACTAACAGGCTGGAAACACTATTGAGGAAATTCTCTTGAATCTGAGCTACACTACCATAAAGTCATTTTAGTCTCTTATTAGACGTAAAAAATAGGAGGTGCTGGGGAGATGGCTCAGTAGATCATGCCCTTGTTGCACAAGCTTAGGGACCTGAGATTGGATCTCAGAACTCACATAAAAGCTGGATGCTGTAGTGGGTGTTGGTGATCCCAGTGTACCTACAGTGAGAAGGGGGCAGGAAGACAGGAGAGTCTCTCTGAACCTTGCAGGCCAGCTAGCCTGGTAAAGACAGCAGTAAATAAGAAGGTCCCTGCCTCAGACAAGATAAAAGTCAAGGACTGAGGGCTGTAGAGATGGCTTAGCAGTTAAGGCCCCTGCCTGCTAAGCCAAACAACGCCAGTTCCAATCTCCAGGTCCCACATTTAACCAGATGCAAAGTGACACAAGGGCGCAATGCTGCACTTGCTCACAAGGGGGCGCACACATCTGGATTTTGTTCACAGTGGCTGAGAAGCTGCTAGTGCGCCCATTCTCTCTCTCTGCCTCTCCCTCTCTCTCTGTCTCTCTCTGTGTCTCTCTCCAAAAAAAAAAAAAAAAAAAGTCAAAGACTGACAGTGAAGTTGTCCTCTGATTTCCACATGTGTACACACACATACCACTGCTACCACAATAAATGAATGAATGAATGAATGAATAAAAGTAGGAAAACTGGAAAAGGAAATTCTAGAAATCTATGTTCCAGAAATCCATCCTTTTAGCTGTCCTTATCCTTGTTTGGCATTCACCAAAAGACTGAAGGGCTGAGGAGATGAACTGGTTCATTGAGATGACAGGGACAATTTCATCCAGTATCTGCTGCACGACCCCAAGCGGGCAGGTTGTGAGACCTCTGGATTGTCTTCCTGTGGTGTTTGTTGAGTAAGGCTGCAGAGCTTATTCCCACACTTCAGGGCTTCTCTAGAAGTGCAGGGCTGTGCTTCCCGACACGGTTGTTGAACCTGTCTTGCTGGCTTATCATGAATGGATCCAAGTGCAACATACCACCAGCCCTGGCATTACAGAGCCTTGTTGAAAGCCTCTTTTGTGGGGCTGTCCAAAAGCCACTGCTTGTTATTTGGCTCAAGACCCCACCCCTGCCAGCTGAACAACTCCTATCCTTGGCAGAGCAAGATATTCCAGTGAAATTCACAAATGTTGCCAAAATCATTGTGTCTTGTCTTAGGAAAATTGATACACTGAGTCTACCATCTCTCCAAATCTTTTAAGCCCCTTTCTCTTGTAATTACTAGAATGACTGTGGAATGGAAGAAAACAGTTTCACCCTTGGAAGCTGCGCTATAGGGGAGATGCTAAGTCACTCTTGGTAATAGGGGAAGGCTCTAAAGGAAACCATATCTGGAACTGGGAAACAAGTCAGAATCGTTTCCAGATAATGATTCTACTTCCCACTGTGAAACTCCGCTAACCCTAGACTACAAGAGGTTCTACATCCTTTTCATTCTCTCTGAATTAATAATGGTTATTCCATTTAACTGGTGCTGACTCCATTCTCCGTTGGAGAATCTGCTTCTCTTTTGCAAATGGGAGCTAGACCTGAGGAGATAAATGACCCAGTGCACTCCACTCCTGCCCCAGCTGAAACCACAGAGGAACTGGGGAAATGAGCAAGAGAGCTGCTTTCCCAGTGCATCTGATATCAGCACAAGGGTGAGGGAGATAGACACTGAGGACACTCAACACCTACCAAACCAGAGATCCAGAGACTCCTGAGTGCTCACCACTGAAGTAGACTTATAATGCTCCCAGCATGGTTCAGGGACTTTTGCAGAAGAGGGAGCAGATAGATTATTAGAACTACAAGTTGGGACATTGCCTCCCCCCACCCCATAATGCATGACCCATAGTCCCACGGGGTTGACCTGCATCCCAAATGAAGAAGGCCTCATTAGAAAAAAGGCAAGGAGGTGTGAAAGGATGGTACCCATATGTGCTGTTTACATACTAAATATGTCCATATCTAATAAAAAATGAAAAATAAATAAATATGAAATAAAATAGGGGAAGGCTCTGAGGACTGGACTTGGAGGAGCTCACATCAAATTTACTGCTTTTATCTTTATTATTTTTATGTATTTACTTTGCATGTGTGATGTGTATGGGTACACATGTGTGCAGGAGTGTATGTGCGTGTATATGTGTGTACATGTGGAGGCTAGAGGACAGCCTTGGGTGTCATGCTCAGATATGTTGTACACCTCCTTTGAGACAAAACCTCTCATTCAGCTGCATATTACCAGTTAGGCTAAATTGGCTGGCCAGTGAACCCCAGGGATCCTTCCTTCCTAGTGCTAGAATTACAGATGCAAGCCATCATGCTGACATTGTACATGGGTACTGTGGCTCCAACTTGGGCCCTCTTGCTTGTGAGGCACACACTTTTCCAAATGGGCCGTCTCGCAAGCTCCCTATCTATTGGATTTGCATGGCTATCCTCTCCCCTGAGGGCTGACTGTCATTCATTCGTCTTGGCTTACTTAAATTCTTACTTGTCTTGGAAAAATAACTGTATCCAAGCCTGACACCCACAATTCATAAAAAGAATGAAGCCATGTGCAGAAATGGAGAGGGTTCTAGTTCAGATTTCAACTGTCTTCCCACAGACTGTTGTATTGAAGGCTTACCCTGAGATCAGCAATGTTCAGAAGTGGGATTGTGTCATGCCGACTCTGCCTTCATGAATGGCTAAATGAGTTGATGGAGGCACACTTCAGTGGGACCACTAGGAGGTGAGAGAAATAGGAGAAAGTGAGGCCGAGTTGGAGGAAGAATGTCACTGAAAGATTTATCTCTTGCCCTCTGTCATTCCTCTTTGCTTCCTGAGTATCATGAGGTGAACAATCTGTACCACACACTCTTTCACAATGTCCTGCCTTACTACAGAACAGTTACGTGGATCCAAGTGAACATAAGACCTCAACTTCTGAAACCACAAGGCAAAACACATAAGCCTTTGCTCCCTGAACAGAACCAATAGAATGAATATATATTACAAAGGGAATTTGATGGATTATCTTGTAAGTTGCAAGTTGGAGAGTTCAACAATGGCTTCCTGCATGCTAGAGCGGCTAAGAACCCTGTTGCTACTCAGTCCACAAGGCTGGATGCCTCAGCAACATGCCTCCTATAAACTTGGGTGTTTTGAATGCTTGGTCCCCAGCTGAAGGCAATTTGGGAGGTGGAGCCTTGCTGGAGGAAGTGTGCTGCTGGGGGAGGGCCTTGAGGTTTATTTGCCCCTGGCTTGCTAGTGCTAGCTGGGTCACTCTCCTGCTGCCATTTTCCACATGCTGTGGCAGAGATGATGTCCAGTTTCTGCTTGTGCCATGCTTCCCCCTGCCATCATGAATCTTCCCCTTGAAACTGTAAGCAAAAATAAATCCTTAAAAATGTATTCCTGGGCTGGAGAGATGGCTTAGTGGTTAAGGTGCCTGCATCCTAAGCCTAAGAACACTGGTTCCAATCTTCAGCGATTCCAATCTCCAGGTCCCATGTTTAGCCAGATGCAAAGTGATGCAAGGGTGCAATGCCGCACTTGCCCACAAGGGGGCACACGCATCTGGATTTTGTTCTTAGTGGCTGAGAGGCTGCTGGTGCGCCCATCTCTATCTGTCTTTCTCTCCCTATCTCTCTGTGTCTCTCTCCAAAATAAAAATAAAAAACAAAAACAAAAACAAAAACAAAACATATTCCTACTTACAAGGATTCATCCTTGTAGAATATTTTTTTTTCTGATTATACTTACCCAGATACTATTTAATATATTTCAATAATACTAGAAATGAAGTTGTGGCACAGCTAAGTGATTTCTTCAATAGTTATATTGCTTTAATCATATTTCTTTAAATCAGCTATCTTTCATGGCATTGGCCCTGCAGCCCTGTGAGGCAAGGTAGGCAGAAACTGTTGTTAAGTGGTTGGCCTCTTTTATCCAACAAATAACAACCTCTTCCTATCACAAAATACTGCCCCTGTGATTCATAAGGGTAAGTGCTGTATAGAGGAAAGGCTCTGGAGGAAGATCAGATCCTAGGAATCTAGTTTTAGTTTGGCTGATAGCTTGCTTTGACCCCCCACCTTTCCTTGTCCATAATATGACATCACTGGATGAGCCGACCTGCGAAAAGAGGGCACATAATAGAGTAGGAAGATTGGGGTCCTGAGGACTGCAAAGATAGCTCAGTCAGTAAAGTGTTTGCCATGCAAGTATGAGGAGCTGAGTTCAATCTTCAGAATTCATCTAAAAATGCCAAGCGTGGTGGCGTGCCTTTATAATTCTAGTACCAGGGAAACAAAGGCCTGCTGATCACTAGGGCTCACTGGTCAGCTAGTCTAGACCAACTGGTGAGTTCTAGGTTCAGTGAGAGACCCTGTCTCAAAAAAGGTGAATGGTGTTTGTGATGATGACACCTGATGCCATCCTCTTAACTATACACACACACACACACACACACACACACACACACACACAATTGGGGTTCTGCTCCCACTGCTTACTAAGGTTATTTCATTGACACTAACTGTAGCACTAAGTCTGTGCATGTTAAAAACAGAAGATATTTCTTTCATTTTTAAAATTTTTTATTTTTTTATTGTTTTTATTTTTTTTGGAGAGAGACACAGAGAGAGACAGAGAGGGAGAGGAAGACAGATAAAGATGGGCACACCAGCAGTCTCTCAGCTGCTGTGAACGAAATCCAGATGTGTGCACCCCTTGTGGGCAAGTGCGCCATTGCGCCTTTGCGTCAATATGCATCAGGCTAAACGTGGGACCTGGAGATTGGAACCGGGTTCTTAGGCTTAGCAAGCAGGCGCCTTAGCCGCTAAGCCATCTCTCCAGTCCTCTTTAATTTTTTTTTAATGATTATGGTGCTAGGTATTGAACTCAGAGTTTCATACATGCTAGGCAAGGTTTTACTACTGGCCTCTGTCTCCAACTACCCACCTCCCATTTTATTTATTTATTTGACAGAGAAAAAGGAAGAGAGAGAGAGAGAGAGACAGACAGACAGACAGAGGGAGAGAGAGAGAGAATGGGCACACCAGGGCTTCCAGTCACTGCGAATGAACTCCAGACGCATGAGCCTCCTTGTGCATTGGGCTAACATGGGTCCTGAGGAATTGAACCTGGGTCCTTTGGCTTTGCAGGCAAATGCCTTAACTGCTATCTTTCCAGCCCTACTTCCATTTTTTTAAAATTTGTATTTATTTACTTGAGAGAGAAAGAGACAGGAAGAGGCAGAGTGAGAGAGGATGGGTGATCCAGGGCTTCTACCATTGCCAAGGAACACTAGACACACACACTTCTTTGTGCATCTTGCTTTAGGTGGGTACTGGGAAATCAAACCCTGGCCATCAGGCTTTGCAAGCAATTGCTTTTAACAGCTAGGCCATATTTGTAACTCCAGCCTCCAATTTTGGGGCATGATCTTGCTATATAACCTTGACTGGCCTGGAACTTGCTATGTAGTTCAAACTGGTCTATAACTCATGGCAGTCTTCCTGATTCAGCCTCTAAGTGCTGGAATCATCAGCATGAGACACCATACCTGGCTTCAGATGACATTTCTTTAAACAAGATTTTTGAAGCATGGATGGTTAAATCAGCAGAAGTGGAACCTGTGAATACTGAAGACCAACTATTGACTGTGCTTCTTATTTTAAGATTGCAAGGACAGTCTATCAAAATAGAACCAAGAAGAAAAATCATGTGATAATCTCTACAGATCCTAAGGCTGAATTTGGCCAACCTCACATGAGCCCATATTTGCACAAGTAACCCAGAAAACAGTGTGGTGGTTTGAATCAGATGTCCCCCATAAACTCATGTGTTTCTGGTTCTTGGTCTCTGGCTGGTGGTAATTTGGGGGGCATAGCCTATAAAGAATTTAGGAGCCTCTTTTTCTACATCTACTCTTCCCCAAGCCCTCTGGCCCTGCTCTAAGTCCCAGAGGATGCAATCTCCTGTTTTGGAAATTAAGGTTTCCAAGCATTATTTGTTTTACCTTTCCCTATAAGTAAGTTCAGATTAGGTCTGGGATCTTAGAATCAAGACCTTCTATAATAGTAATCCTTAGGCCCTTCCCTACCTACTCCAGCTGGGAGAAAACAGCTCTTTCTTCCCAATAGGCATCTGATGACCCAAAACAAGAGATCAAAATCCCAGCTTCCCAAGATCTTGAGGGCTAACATGGCTCCAGAGAAATTTCCCACCACAGGAAATCTCTAAATTCCCACTTCAGTGAACCAGACACAGTGTCGGACCCTCCACACTCCTCCACAAGAAGATTTTAAAACCATTTCTCTCTCTTCCTAGGTGGTTCAGAGACTTCCTTGCTGTGAACCCCACCACTGTTTTGCTAGCATTAATAAGACTTTGGACCCAAAAAGAGACCAGTTGCTTCAGTGGTGTTCCTAATTTCAAACCTAGTAGAGCCTTGTTGAAGGGTGTGTGTTGTTGGGACAGGCTTAGGGATGTTATAGTCCAGCTCCTTATTGCCAGGGCTCAGCTCACTCTTGGTGCTTTCTGTCAGCTGCTATGGCAAGATGTGATGCCCAGCCTCTGCTCTGCCATCCTTTCCCTGTCATGCTGAAATTTGATGTGGAGACTATAAACCAAAATAAACACTTTCCTCCCATCAGCTAATTTTGGTTGGGTGTTTTTTTACCCAGCAACATGAAGGTAAATATAACAGACAGATAACAACTTAATGATATAGGTCACTCATGGAGCAAGAAGTTGGGCAGAGACAAACTAAGTGTGCACAAGGTTCTTCCTGTGCACTATTTTCTATCACTTTTGTTTTCTATCCATGTGATAATTTACCTCTTCAAAGGACAAAGATCTCTATAAATGTTAAATAGCTTTATTTTTTAGCTATATTTTATCCCATATAAGGCACTCTGAGCTTTGTTCTTATTGAAAAATTAAGCTAGTCAGTGAGTCACAAAAGCAATCTTCAGGAATTTAGGTCAGAGTTCACTAATACAAAGATTAAATGTGCTTCTTGCTTGTTCTAGAAAGTCTCTCCTTACTCCATTTTGGCTGCTGGTGTGAGTTAATCTTGGATTTACTTGTCCTGATTCAAACAACATGATACAAGGGCATTTATAATTATATATAATGCCAGGTTTACAATGCTAGTCTAACTCTGTGATCAGATACATCTCGGTTTGTACCTTAAGCCATTTGTCCATCACCTTGCTGTGGATTCTTGAAAGCCACTGGCAAGTGTTCCTCCTTCCTTTCTGTTTTCTTGTGCTGAAGTTATTCAGACAGAGCCTGGAAGTCTTGTCTTTCTTTTGCATGCAACTTCCTTCATCAAAGAAGAAACACAGGGCCTTTAGCATCTACCCAAGGATGCTCTCATAATTCTGCTACATTAATTGAAAACCCATTCTGTGCTCACACTGGAGACATGGAGCTAAATGACAACCTCCCATTCCTCCAGAGACTTTAGACTACAGAGGCTGATGGGTTGAGATGCCTGCTAATGTGCTTCTATAATACATGGTACAAAGCAACCCCACGGGAAATCTCTAAAATGTCAGGATGGAATTATATCCTTCTTTTTTAAGTTTTATTTTTTATTGACAACTTATTCATGATAGTTCCCTCCCCCCCACTTTCCCCTTCACAACTCTGTTCTCCATCATATCCCCTCCCTCACTTCATTAGTCTCTCTTTTAATTTGAAGTCATTGTCTTTTTCTCCTATTATGAGGGTCTTGTGAAGGTATTGTTAGGCACTGCAAAGTCATGGATATCAAGGCCAATTTCTGTCTGGACGGTTGCATTGTAAGGAATGGTACCCTTCCTTTGGCTCTTATGTTCTTTCTGACACCTCTTCCGAAATGGAGTCTAAGCCTTGGAGGGTGTGATAGAGATGTTTCAGTGCTAGACACTCCTCCATCCCTTCTTCTCAGCACTATGTTGCCTTTTGGGTCATCCCAGTGGTCATTGCCATCTGAAAAGAGAAGCTTCTCTAACCAGAAGCAAGAGTGGCATTAATATATGAATATGAACATTAAGTGTAGTGCTTACAGGGCAGTTTGGTGAGAATAATATATACATTTAGCCAGACAAAAGAAGGTTTTATACCCGTAAGGCTCATGACCTCCCGTGCCATAGACTTTTGACTAGGTTTTCAGTATCAGACATGAATTTCCTTCTGTAGAGTGGGCCTCCAGCCCAATTAGATAGCAGTTGGTTTCCCCTAGAACAGATATTGCACTCGTTTGGTCATTTAGCCATTTATCAATTTGCATATGTTGAACCATCCCTGCATCTCTAGGATAAAGCCTACTTGGTTGGGGTGAATAATCTTTCTTATAAATTCTTGTATTCTGTTTGCCAATATTTTGTTGAGAATTTTTGCCTCTATGTTCATGAGAGAGATTGGTCTGTAATTTTTTTTGTTCTGTCTTTGTCTGGTTTTGGTATCAGGGTAATGCTGGCTTCATAGAAAGATTTCAGTAGAATTCTTTCCTTTTATATTTTATGGAAAATTTGAGAAGCAGCGATGTTAGTTCTTCCTTGAAGGTCTGGTAAAATTCAACAGTGAATCCATCTGCACCTTTTTTTGGGAGCCATTTTTTTTTTTTTTTTTTTTTTAGAGAGACAGAGAGAGAGACAGAGAGGGAGAAAGGGAGAGAGAGAGAGAATGGGTATGCCAGCAGCCTCTCAGCCACTGTGAATGAGCTCCAGATGTGTCCATCCCCTTGTGGGAAAGTGCGGTATTGCACCCTTGCGTCACTGCATCTGGCTACATGTGGGACCTGGAGATTGGAACTGGTATTCTTAGGCTTGACAGGCAGGCACCTTAACTGCAAAAACATCTCTCAGCCCTAGTTGAGAGACTTTTTATAACAGCTTGGATCTCTTTACTTGTTATAGGTTTGTTTAAGTGGTTTATCTCATCTTGAATTAATTTTGGTAGGTCATATGGTCTTATAAGGCCCAAATCCCTCAGGTTATGTGTTGTTCTACACCCTTAATCCTGTCAGCTGGGAGGTAGAGATTCTGTTCTGAATTGGGTTCCGGGTCAGCCTGGATCTGAATCAGACCCTGCCCCCAATAATGACAGAAGCCTATGAAACCAAGAGCTGAAATAAATAAATCTTTTATCCTTAAGTTGGCCATCTCAGGTATTTTGTCACAGTGATGGAAATCTGTTTACCATGTAGGGTAAGCATGAAGACTCATTCAGGTACATGATCCTCCTCCTCATTTAACTCATGCTTGCCTTAGTTTCTCTCTCTGCAAAAGAGAAATATCCTGTCTGCCTTGTTTTCTGCTTATGCTATGAAAGGTTAGCCTAGAACACCCAGTTTATAATAGAGGCCCCATAAATAGGAGCAGTTCTGGCTGCTATTAGTATTGTTGATGGTGAAAGCATAATTAGCAGTTCATTGGTCAGCCTCAGGGCACTGAAAATACTGATCAGTAGAGCCTCCTCTGTCACCCGCATGTATGTGTGCACAGAGAGCAATAATGGACAAATTAAATGGTATTCAATGAATGGAGGTGTAAAATGTGACATCTAGGAAAAGGAGACAGAAAAAATTAGACTGAACACAGAAACTCTGGTATCACAATGAAAAGCATGTTTATTCAGTGATCTAAGCATTAAGAATCTTGCTTTCTAACCTAAACCCTTTGCTTTTCATCTTGCCTTTGGGTATGTTCATGCTCACATGTGTGTGGGCACATGTATGTATAGGAGTGCATGTACCCATGGGTAGATATGATTATAGAGGACAGAGGTCAATGTTGAATGTCTCTCTCACTTGCTGTCTACCTTATTTTTTGAGGTGGGGTTTCTGGCTGAACCTGGAGTCCACTGAGTCAGTTGTATGAGTGAACAAGTAAGCCCAAGGGATCCTCCATTTCTGTCTCTCCAGTGCTGGTGTTCTAGGTACTCACTGCCATGCCTGGCATTTTGTATGGGTGCCAGAGTTCTGGACACAGGTCCTCATGTTTATGTGGTAAGCACTTTATCTACTAAGCCATCTTTCTAAGTCTTGTGCTGGCCTTTATTATTTTAACAGACAGAGTTTTGAAATTTGGTGCTTTTTAAACATATTTTGTTTATTTACTTATTTTGAGGAAGGCATACACACACACACACACACACACACACACACACACACAGAGAGAGAGAGAGAGAAGAATGGGTACACCAGCCACTGAAAACAAACTCTGGACACATGTGCCATCTTGTGTCTCTGGCTTACATGGATATTGGAGGATCAAACATGGGTCCTTAGGCTTCATGGGCAAGCACCTTATCCACTAAGCCATCTCTCTATCCCAAATTTGGTGATTTTTTTTTTTTATGTGGGTGGGAGTTAGATCAGTATCTTTCCTTTGCTTAGAAGTCTGTGCACCAATTTCATCCCACGTTTCTAAAAGAGAGAGCAAAGGGGGAAAATTAACTTTGCCAACCCCCTGTGAACCTTTGTGGAAGGATAGCTGGAGAGAATCATATCTAAGTAATTAACAACGGCAATGTTGACATAATGCTGGAAACATTTGAGGGAGGGGGAGCCAAGAGTAGCAACTTGGGCATTTGGCATCAGGGTTCCAGTGAACAGCAATGCCCCTTCAGGAAAACATGGGAGCACCTCACCTCACCTCACCTCACCTCACCTCACCTCACCTCCTTTCCCTTTTCCCTATCTTTTCTTTTGTCTTTTTTTTTTAAAAAAATAATTTTTGTTTGTTTATATTTATTTATTTGAGAGCGACAGACACACAGAGAGAAAAAGAGGCAGAGAGAGAGAAAGAGAGAGGGAGAGATAATGGGCACATCAGGACCTCCAGCCACTGCAAACAAACTCCAAATGCATGCTCCACCTTGTGCATCTGGCTTACGTGGGTCCTGGGGAATTGAGCCTCAAACCGGGGTCCTTAGGCCTCATAGGCCAGCATGTAACCACTAAGCCTTCTTTCTAGGCCCTTCTTTTGTCTCTCTCTCTCTCTCTTTTTTTTTTTTTGGTTTTTCCAGGTAGGGTTTCACTCTGGTCCAGGCTGACCTGGAATCAACTATGTAGTCTCAGGGTGGCCTCGAACTCACGGCAATCCTCCTACCTCTGCCTCCCGAGTGCTGGGACTAAAGGCGTGCACCACCACGCCCGGCTTTTCTTTTGTCTTAAACCAGCAGAGTTGTGTGGTCAGGACCAGTGCATATCTGCACTTGGTCCTGAAGCAAGAATTTAATTTTTATTGTTGTTATTTTAGCTTTTAAGTTGTTGTGGTTATATCTTCTACACTCAACATTGCCTGACACTTATATCATGGACCTTATCAATGGGGAACATAAAGAAAGTGGAAATCCACAAACTTTGGAAGGCAGGAGTAGTCCAGAACATGAGGGAAGATGGACAGTGATTTAGCATGACTGTATCTGTAGACTTGGTCTTTGTAAGAGTGCATCTCTGTGTAGTCATATTTTCAGAAAACCTTTGTTTTTTGTGAGAGATAGTGGTGGGAATAAAGCACATGTACAATACTCCCTCGTGTGTGTGTGTGTGTGTGTGTGTGTGTGGAGGCCATAGGATCATCATGGGCATTGTAATTTCATTCCTCCAGTCATCATCCCCCCCTTTTTGGTGAAATGGGTCTCTTGCTGGCCTGGAGCTCACCAAGTAGGCTAGACTGATTGGCCACTGAGTCTTAGGATTGGTCTAGTTCTGTCTCTTCAGTGTGGGATGAGAAGTGTACTCTGCCACACTCGACTTTTTTACATGGTTTCTGGAGATTGAATTCAACCCTCATGCTTTCTAGACAGGCATTTTACCCACCTATCTCCCTAGCCCCAAGGCCCCCTCTTCTTATATTAAAAATTTGATTCCTGTCTCTGGATAGTCCATCGAGATCTTTCCTGTCCTTTCATCCATAACCTCTATTTATTTATTGAGAGGAATAATCAATGTTAAAGGTTATGTTAGCTAAAAAGACAAAGGACTAAATTGTTGTCTTATCTGACATGTACACAGCAAATAAGTATGTACTTATCATCCAAGAAAAGTTACTGTGAATTCCTTAGCTATTAGTTTTCAGCAAATGAAACTTCAGATTGAAGTAGCTACTGTGTTCCTTTGATGTTTCTAGAAACATTGCTGTAGGTGGAATCTTCATCAGTTTCATCTTTGCACAATTCCCCCTTTGTTCCTACCTTGCTTGGGAATGGTCTTCCTGGCCTCTGGTGGTTTCAATGAAATATCCCCATAGGCTCATGAGATTTAAATACCTGAATTCCAGCTAGAGGCAATTTGGGACACTTGTGGGGCCTTTAGGAGGAAGTTTGTTACTGGAGGCAGACTTTGAGGTTTATTAGTCCAGCCCACGTGGTGTTCAGAGCAAAGCTCACCGTGCCTGCTCCATCCCAGTTGATGTGACAAGATGTGATACCTAGCTGTTGGTTCTTGTCATGGTTTTTCCACCATGATGAAGCTTCCCCTCAAGGCTGGAAATGGAAATAAACCCTTTCCTTCCATAAGCTGCTTTTGATCCAGTGTTTTTCTAGTAATAACCACGTAATTGTAGCCGAAAATTGATACCAAGAAGTGGGGCCATTGCTGATATCAACTATGTGGCTTATTAGCCTTTTAAAGCTGATTTGAATGAGGAATATGGAAAGATTTGGAACTTTGGACTGGAAAAGCCTTGTAGTGCTGTAAGCAGAGCTCAGTAGGCTTCTCTGGGGAGAGTTTGAATGACCTAAGTGAAGAGAGAAAGAAGTTAGGAAGTTTCAGAGGATAAAGAAGGGACTTTGGTCAGGAACTTGGCTAGAGAAAGTCAGTGTGCTACTCTGGTTGTGTTCTGCTATGTCCCAATAACTTGAGCAAAGTGGAATTTAAAAGTAATAGACTGGTATGTTTGGCAGAGGAAAATATAGAGCAGAAGGATA
The DNA here is from genome assembly GCA_036365145.1 of Orientallactaga sibirica. Taxonomy (NCBI): domain Eukaryota; kingdom Metazoa; phylum Chordata; class Mammalia; order Rodentia; family Dipodidae; genus Orientallactaga; species Orientallactaga sibirica. Next base: position 12,276,970 of record JAEOAD010000028.1, read on the forward strand.
TGAAATATGTAGTTTGTCACAGAAGAAAATGCAGACTTGTTTTGGGCTGCTTCAGCTACAATTGTTTAAGAGACCATTACCACTGACAATGGGCCAGCTCTGTACACTGGACAATAAGAGGAGTGCTTATTATTTTGAAAGGAGGAGAATGAAGGAAGCATGTTGAAGGAGATTCCAAGTCCTCAAAGTCACCCCCCCCGACCAAAGTAACAAATTTGGCAGCATCGTCCACCTAGTACTGGTTTTGAAAGAAATAAAGGGTCATTAAGCTGTGAATGGTTCCCGGAAGATACTTAGGCTTCACAGTGTGAAGCAAGATCAAGGTGTCTGAAGAGAACCTTTGAGGCCATTGTGTGAAGCTGTGAAGATGAACCAAGGGTTACAATGGAGAGATAGGAAGTTAGGAGGTACCAGGACTACAGAATGGCTATCAAATAAAGTTTCTGATCAAGGTGGATCTGCCCAAGCAACATGAGACACAGCTGGAGGAGTGAGCAGACTTGCATAAACCCTTGGGAGCCCAGAGGATTTCCTCAGGAATCCCAGGTACCAGACATGGAGTTGCAGGTTTTATGTTTGCTCTGCCAGTTTTCAATTTTGTGTTGGTCAGATCTTCCCTTGCTATGTCCCTAGTCCTCCTTTTAGTAGTGGGAATGTTTACTCTGTGCCATTCTGGTTGGAAGTATGTAACTTATGTTTTAATTTTATAGGGCTAACAGTTAAGAGACTATCTTGAGTCTTAGAGGAGACTTGGATTTTTGAACAGTGATAGGACTGGTAAAAATTATGGGGATTTTGAAAGTTGGACTGAACACATTTTGAATCATGAAATGACCATGAGTGTATAGGGGTCAGAGGTGAAATATGGGGGTTTGAATTTAAAATGTCCCCCATAGTCTCATGTGTTTGTGATCATATACAAGCCCCAGCTTTTGAAAGCTGGAGCCTTGCTGGAGGAGGCAAGTCTTGGGGTTTATAATCTAGTCCCCTGCCAAAGTTAGCTTGCTCACCCTTCCTGTCTCTTCCCAGCTGATGTAATAAGATGCGATGCCCAGCTGTCTCCATGACAAGATTTCCCACTGTAATAAAGCTTCCCTCAAAACTGTAAGCCAAATAAACCCTTTCCTTCTATCGGCTGCTTCTGGTTAGGGATTTTGCCCCATCTATGAGCAGGAAACTGTTACACAGCCCTTAAAAGTTTGAACAGCATGCTTATGCCAGTGCCTTCATTCCATTTCATCACTGATATCAATTCTAGCTGCCTGGCTCAATTAGCTTGGTCATGCACTGACCTAGGAACATAACTTGTCTGGCTGGTTGCTGAGTAAACTTAATCAAATTACTTAAACTCTCTGAACCTCTGTTTTCTTATTTCTCTTTTTAAAAAATTCTCTGTGTGTGTGGGGAGGGAGGGGATGGCAAGAATGAGTCTGCCAAGACATCTTGCTGCGGTGGAAGAACACTAGAAAATTATACCAATTTCTGCATCTGGTTTATGTGGGTGGCTTGGAAACTGAACCTAGGTCAGCACCTTTAAGAGCTCAGCCATCTTGCTAGGCCCTGTTACCCTATTTTTAATGAGGATAAAAAGTGCTTAGTCCATAGAGTTGTTGAGAATACTAATTATGGGGGCACATGTAGTTCCCAGAACAGTGCCTGGCATGTAGTCACAATGAAGATGTAGTCATTTCTACTTCCTTTCCCTCTATCCCTGCCTTCATTTGTTCAGAATAATCTTTTTTCTCCATCAAAATATCTCTCCCATTTGTTTAGCAAATTATCACATGGTAGTCCTTGTTCTGTTTGTGTGTGTGTGTAGGTCAGAGGACAATTCTACATCTCTTGATGTTGTTTCTCAGGCACCATCTATCTTTCTTTTTCTATTTTTAATTACTTATTTGTGTGTATGTATGTGTTTGTATTTTTGTGCATAACATGCATGTATGGGTGTGTGTTTGAGCATATGTGTACATATCAGAGGACAACTTTTCTCCTTCTAACCTTTTGAGCCACTATTGCACATGAGCTTCCAGAATCACCTGGCTCTGCCTCTCATTGTCATAGGTGCACGGGGTTTACTGATACATGCACCACTTTGTGTCTGGCTTTATGGGGATGCTCAGAAAGGTTGAACTCAGGTCAGGAGGCTTGTAAGCAATCATCTTTGACTGTCAAGTCATCTCCCCAGTCATCTACCTTGTTTTTGAGACACAGTGTCTTACTGGCCTGGAACTCACCAACTAGCTAAATTGAGCTAGACATCGAGCTCCAGGGATTCACCTGTCTCTGCTTCCCCAGAGCTTGGACTACAGGTTCACATCATCATGTCTGGCACTTTTACACGAATTCTGGGGATCCAATTGAGGTCAGTCATGCTTCCAAGAAAAGCACTTTACCAGCCGAGACATCCCTAGCCCTTGTCTTGGGGTTTCCATTGTGTGTGTGTTCTTCCACCTTATCTCTGTGAGACAGTCTCTCATTTAAGCTGGACCTCAGTATTTTTTGGTGAGACTGGCTGATCAAGTACCCCAACAATCCTCCTGTCTTCATCCTCCCTCAGTGCTATAGTTCCAGGTATGTGTCATCATACCAGGGCTTTTCCATGGGTGTTGGGGAGCAAACTCCAGTCCTCTTGCTTGCACAGTAAGCGCTCTTACCCATCTTATTCCATCTTGTATTTGTATTGCATCGTTCCTTGTTTCCTTCCTTTGGCATATATTTATTGAGCAACCATCCTATGCCTGTGCATCACACATTATGGTTTCAACAGTAAATAAGCCCAGTCTCTGTTCAACCTTCCCAACTCAATTGCCTGTTCCCTGAGCAGAGGGTCATGCTAGTTGAAGCTCCATGAATCTCAGTTAGTGACACCTCCCTCTATGTTCTAAGTATCAGAAAACTGAGTCCAACCGCCTTCATCAATAAAGGAAGCTCAGTGTTATGTAGACATGAGGCCCAGAGATCCAGAGCTGTGAATAGGCAGGCTATGAAGGGATATTGCTCCCAATTTGGTTATCTATCTGCCTCCTTCAGTATTCAGGCCACAGTTTAATGGTTTAAGTTCACCAGTGCTACTGTTATTAATATTTTCCTTAAGTGATTCATTATTTTCCTTAAGTAAACTTACTTTCATGGGAAACTTTAAATCATTTCTATAAAGGAAAATCAATGTCCCTTGCCATCAAGCAGTAATGCCAAAAATAAGTACAATAAAAAATGATATTGCTGACTCAGGTCCCTCAGTATGAGGCCAACTTGCTCCTATTAAAAGGGAAAATTAGGTATAGTTGGAGCAGTATTTTAACTATAAAGCTAATTTGTCCTCTTTAACATAGAGAGAATTGAGTGGGGCTGGGGATATAGCTCAGTTGGTAGAGTGCCTGCCTAGCATACACAAATCCCTGAGTTTGATTCCTAGCACCCCACAAACTAGACTTGGTGGTGCATGCTGTGATCTCAGCACTTAGGAGGTAGAGGCATTAGTTTCAGAAGTTCAATGTCATCCTGGGCTACATAGCAAGCTCAAGGCCAGCATGAGCTACATGAGACTCTATCACTAAAAGGAAAAATAAATAAAGATTTTATCACTATAGGAGTTTATGTGACTCAGCAGCATCCCCAGGGTCTGCCTAAAATTTTCTACAAGTGAACCATATCCAGTGCTGTTAAAGAGCATAAGATAAAGCCATAGAAATTCATGCATGGTGTATTTGCCAGTGTTCTCTAGAGGAATAGAACCCATAGAATGAATATATACTATACAGGGAATTTTTTAGATCGTCTGTACATGAAATGGTCTGGGCAATCCAGCAATGGCTGTCTTTAGGCTGGAGAGTCTGAGAACCTGGAGGGTCCCCAGAGAGCCATTTGTCTTCAATCCATGTTGGAAGACCAAAGAAGCTGTGTTCTGACGTCTGTGATGGCCAGCAGCAACATGCACCAGCAAGAAGCCAATGCAGGCAGAAAAAACTCTCATTTTCCTAGGACCTCTTCATATATATGTCTGCCACTGGAAGGGGTGTCCGCTTATGGGGGGGTCCTCTTTCTCACTTAATTCTGTCTGGAAACACCCTCACAGACCTGACTAAGAGTCATGTTTCTACCTTGATTCCTGATCCAATCAAGTTGCCGACGGAGATTCACCATTACAAAAGGGTAATATCAGAACATGGGGATATTTCTAAGGCTCATACTAAGATCTGAAGTGACATGAAGCCCATGGTGAGAGAAGACTGACAGCAACTTCTTTCTTCTGGGTGTAAGATAATAAGGAATAGTTATGATTACAAACACACGACCACCTATATCACACATTAAAAGATCTCTCTCTCTCTCTCTCTCTCTCTCTCTCTCTCTCACACACACACACACACACACACACACATTAGTTTTTGGAGGTAGAGTCTTACTTTAGCCCAGGCTGACCTGGAATTTACTATGTAGTTCAGGGTGGCCTCAAACTCATGGAAAACCTCCACCTCTGCCTCCCAAGTGCGGGGATTAAAGGCGTGCGCCACAACGTCTGGCTAAGAGATATTTTTATAAAGAGGGAGGTGGAGAGAGAGAATATGGATTGCCAGGGCCTCTTGCTGCTGCAAACTCCAGATGCATGTGCCACTTTGTGTATCTGGCTTTCTGCAGATACTGGGGAATCAAACCCAGGCCAGTACACAGCCATTTCCCCAGCCCTACATCACACATTTTTGACCAAGAGGCAAACATGCACATATACATGCATCCACACTACATGTAAAGGCACTCAAATTCAGTCAAAACAAGCAAATAAAACACTAAGCTTGCAAAACACAATATATCCACGTGTCCTCCCTGGTGTTGGACCCTACCTTCATTAATTATTTCTAGCTGTTCTATATCTTTGATACACTAGTTGTTTTTGTTTGAATACAAAATGTTCCCCATAGGTTTATGGGTTTGAACACTTGGCCCCCAGCTTGTGGTGCTATTTGGGCAGGTTGTGGAACCTGTACAGGAACTGAGTCTCTGGGGGCAGGCATGGAGGTCTTAGGGCCTGGTTCTCTTTCCTATTTGCCACCTGACTGTGGCTGCAATGTGACTCCCACTAGCAGGCCTTTCCTGCCACGATGAGCTGGATCCCCTGGAATCTAAGCTGAAATCAACCCTTCCTTCCTCACACTGGCTCTTGTCAGGTATTTGCTCACACCAATGAGAAAGTAACGAATGCATTAGTCAAGATTCAGATATTGAGTCCTGTTATTTAAAGTCTGCCAAAAAGCAGATACCAAGATGTCATTCTATATGCATGAGAGTAACGGGGAGAAAATCCTGTGAAGGAAAAAGAAAGGAACTGAAAATAGGCAAGATGGACCTTCAGACAGAGATCTAGGAAGGAGGAATGAGAAGTAGACAAGGGCAAGTTTCAGGCTTCAGAGCCATCCTAAAGCAGTCAGCTAGGGCAGGGAGAAAGAGGCATCCTGCACACTAAGAAAATGTCCCACATTTTCTCTCATATGTGGCTTCTAAACTGGACCGGCTGACGAGGTGTGTAAAGGGGAGTAATCATTAGCTCTATGGGTTTGTAACTAGAATGAGGCCAGGAAAGAAGAACCAGGGAGGGAGGAGAGGTGGAGATGCCAGATAAACTAGTAGAGGGAAAGAATATAGGGGTGGGAAGGTGGGGGGATTTGGGGAAAGGGGGGGTAGGGAGAGGAACTACACAAAACTAAATGCTCAAGCTATCAGCACAACCGGGACTTTCCTTCTGGATATCAGTATACACACTGGAACTCCCATTTAAGGGACGTGGTCGAGCCAGACCTAAATCTCTAGTCGAAGGTGGAAAAAGCTCAGTCCTTAAACCATGGCTAGTGGATCCCATAGTCAGATCTGGGTTAACCCCCACAGTGAGCAGTTGGCCAGGGTGATCTGTGAGATTCCCCCCAAACAATGCCACTCTTTGCCAAGCACTTGGTTACCTGACAGAGCTAAAAGGTAAGATCCTATTACTGAAGACACCATAGCCGGCCATCTCAGGACACCGAGAGACAACATGGGAACTGAGAGGACAGCCAGTCCTCTCCTGGCAAACCCTCATGGTGCTGGAAAGTGCCATGGGAGCTACTGGGTGATGTGAATGATCACCACAGTGTGAACAAGCTGAAGAACCTGCGAGCCATGCAATCCACCAGCCAGACAAGAAGTATGCAGTCATGCAACAGTGGCACCCAGCCTCTGTGGGCAACCAACTGCCCTGGTAGTGGACTAGACATGAGGTCTGCTCAATGGCAGAGAATTAATTAATAACTGGTCCTGGGAACCAAGTCAGCACTCTATGGAAAGGAAAGTCACAAAACCCAGAGAAGAGATGAGGTGTGGATGCAAGTGTGTATGCACGTTTGTATGCACGTGGGTGCACATGTGTGTGTGGGTGCACATGTGAATTTGGAGGCCTAAGTTTAATGTCAGGGGTCTTTGTGTGCTTTCCATTTTATTTCACAAGATCTCTCACTTGAACCCAGGTCTGAACTCTGGTCCTCATGTCGTGTAGCAAGTGCCTTCCCAGCACCCTATATCACACATTAAAAGATTACACACACACACACACATTGGTTTTTGGAGGTAGGGTTTCACTTTAGCCCAGGCTGACCTGGAATTTACTATGTAGTCTCAGGGTGGCCTCGAACTCATGGAAATCCTCCTACCTCTGCCTCCCAAGTGTGGGGATTAAAGGCATGCACCACAACACCTGCGTAAGAGATACTTTTATAAAGAGGGAGGTGGAGAGAGAGAATATGGATTGCCAGGGCCTCTTGCTGCTGCAGACTCCAGATGCCTGTGCCACTTTGTGTATCTGGCTTTCTGCAGACACTGGGGAATCAAACCCAGGCCAGTACACAGCCATTTCCCCAGCCCTACATCACACATTTTTGACCAAGAAGGCAAGAATACAAAATGGAGAAATGGTGGTCTCTTGCATAATTTGTGCTGGGAAATTGAATATACCCATGCAGAAGATGGAAACTGTGCCTCTTGCTAATTATACATATCAGCAAGATGGAGGCATCCTGCCAGCAGACTTTGCTCTGTCCTTTCAACTGTCTTGACCTCCCTGTTTACAAAACTAACATAACTTTCTTTTCATTTTGCTGGTGTGTGTGCATGCATGTGTGCATGTATGCGTGTGTACTCACCTCCATCAGGATGCCCTTTTCCGTGGTAGCCAAAGTGGACTATTGAGCATCCTGTTCCATTGCTCTTCTGCCTGTTTTTACCTGCACCAGAACCTCTGACTTTCCCCCGAGTTTGCCATTTTTAGCACAAGCCCTGGGAATTCTTGAATCATTGCTCCCTTATAGAATTGTGGTTACGACATGCATAGCCATGCCCAGCTGTTTATGTGGGTCCTGGAGACTGAATTCAAGTGGTCTCTTGGGTCTCCCCAGACCCTCCTGCACAGGAAATGCTCTTATCTGCTTAAGCCATCTCTCCAGCCTCCAAATATTACTTGTTTCTCTAAATTTGGGTCGTAAGTGTTCCCCTCCATAACCCATGTGTTGAAGACTTGGTCATCATACATGCAGCTATTGGGAAGTGGTAGAACTTGAAGAGGTTGGGCCTACATGGAGGAGGTTAGGTCATTTGCGTGTGACCTTGAAAGGGCTACTGGGACTCTAAACTTTGCTCCCTGTTTTCTCTGTCTCAAGCTGCCTTGGGGAGAGCAATTTTGTCCCACCATGCTCTGTCCACGATGATGCCTTGCCTTGCCACTGACCCAAAGCTATGGGTGCAAGTAATGGGAAGGAAATGCAGCAATGAGCCAAAATAAACCTTTCCTTCTTTAAATTGAATTATTTTAGGTATTTTTCTCAGGAATGGAAGTTGCCTAACACCAGCCAAAACTTTATTTTTTACATAATGAGTATGAATTACATTTACACTGTGACCAAGAGCCATTCAGTTTTTTTTTTTTTTTTTTCTGGATGCTTCTAAACATTTTAGTGATTTTGCTGTTTACTACAGAACTAATCATCATGTACTTTCTTTCCGCCAGGGCCAACATCAAGGTCTCTTTGCTGGTAAAAAGAGGACGTTCCTAGCATCAGACTTATCTGTACTCTCCTGCCCTGCTCCTCGAATCACTCAAAATCATGCGTATTTTGGTATGCTTTCTATTCAGGCCATAATATTTTGTGTAAACTTTATTCCCACGAATTTTGATTTTCTTTTAATTTTTTTTTTTTTTATTTATTTATTTGAAAGAGAAAGACAGACACAGAAAGAAAAAGAGGCAGAGAGAGCTCTCAAATGGGTGCATCAGGGCCTCCAGCCATTGCAAAGGAACTACAGATGCATGTGCCACCTTGTGCATCTGTCTTACCTGGGTACTAGGGAGTTGTGCCTTGAACTGGGTGGGGTCTTTAGGCTTCACAGGCAAGCGCCTAACTGCTAAGCCATCTCTCCAACTCAGAATTTTGATTTTTTAAAATATTTTATTTATTTATTTAATTGAGAGAGAGAGGAAGAGCAGGAGAGAGAGAGAATGGGCACATCAGGGCCTCCAGCCACTGCAAATGAACTCCAGATGCATGCACCCCCTTTTGCATCTGGCTTACGTGGATCCTGGCGAATCGAACTGGGGTCCTTAGGTTACACAGGCAAATGCCTTAACCACTCAGCCATCTCCCCAGCCCCAGAATTTTGATTTTTTTACATGGAAAATTTTACATCTTTCTAAATGTATTCCAAATAGCATTTTATTAATTTCTTAGATTTTATTTCATTTTCTTTCCTAAATAATCTTCTTAAAAACTTAAAAGACTATAATTGCAGGCTGGAGAGATGACTTACTGGGTAAAATGTCTGCTTTGCAAATGTGATGGCCTGATTTCAGATTCCCAGATCCCATGTACAGCTAGATTTACTAGTGTGTCTGCAATCCCAGCATGACTGTGGTGAGATGGGAGGTGGAGACAAGAGAAGCCCTAGAAAATCACAGGTCAGATAGCTGGTATAAAACGGTGAGAGGTTGTCCAGGGTGGAAGGTCCAGATGCATACCAGGTTGTCCTTTGTCAGATGCATGCATTCAGGCATCATTCACTCACACACACACACACACACACACACACACACACACACAATACACACTCACAGACATACATATAGAAACATTTAAAAAGACTTTAAGTTGCTTTCAAGACCTTTGATCCACTTCTTGACCAGGGACATTTTTTTGTTGTTGTTGTTGGTATCCTGGTTAGTTCTCCAGGTTTCTGTTTTTCATAGTTTTTGCCCACTTTCTTCTCCCCAATTATTTAAAAAAATTTTAGTCTATTTATTTGCAAGCAGAGAGAGGAGAGAGAGAGAAAGAGAATGAGAGGGAAAGAGAGAGAGAGAGAAAGAGAGAGACAGAAAGAGAATAAAAGAATAAGAGGGAAAGAGAGAGAGAGAAGGAGAGAGAGAGAGAGAAAGAGAATGAGAGGGAATTTATGGGTGTGCCAGGGCCTCCAGCCACTGTGAAGAAACTCCAGATCCATGCACCATTTTGTGTATCTGGATTATGGGGGTACTGGGGAATCGAACCCGAGTTGTTAGGCTTTGTAGGCAAACACCTTAACCATTGCACCATCTCTCCAGCCCTTCTCATTTTTTTTTTTTTGGAAGTACATCTTTAGATAAATCCTTTAGAATTAGTATGAGTGAGGCAAATATTCTGAACTCTTGAACATCTGGAAATGTTTTTTCTCATCCTGAAGCTGAATATACAACTCCAGACCAATAAGAATTTCACCTTTATAGTTTGAAGTCTTTATTCTGGACTCTTCTGTGCTCCTTCATTATTGAGGACCCATCTGGGCTCACATTTCCTTATAGCTCTGTCTAAAGTTATTTCCCCTCTGAGATGGTAGGATGTTTTACTGAGAGGTTTGATATTTTGCCATGATGTATCAATGTTTTAGTTATCTCTTCATTAATTATGATCAACATTTGTATTTCTTTTCAGTTCTTGGAATTATTCATCTCATTTCCTTAGTGACTTCCTTCACTAATTTCTTTCTTATTGCTTTCTGAACTTCTCTTAGTTGTTGAGCCTCCCAGATTTTTCCTTCTTTTGTCTCCATAACTTTTCTTTACTCTTCTATTCCTGTTTTTCCCATCAATCCTCTAGGAAATTTCCTTATTTACATCAATCATCATTCTTATTAACATTTTAGTAATATAATTTTAACATATTTATTGCTCTGTCAAGTCATTAAAAATCGCCTTATTTCCTGGTTTTACCTTGAGGTTATAAATTTCCTTGATTTCAACTTCTTTTAGTGTGCTTTAAAAGTTTTTTTCTTCAATACCTATTCACCCATTGTTTTCCATTCATTTTTGAGGTTCAGTCAATAGAAATGTTGCTTAATATGTTTGTTTATCTTTTTCTCTCCAGTGTTTATTCATATTTACCTGCCAACGTAGTTTTAAGAAAGAGGAGTGGAAATACTACCAGATTTCGTGTAGGCAGCAGGTCTTATCAACTGGCAAGCTCTGTCAGGTATGTCTGAACAAGCAGGCTTTCATTGGGATGTCAACACCCATGCCAACTGCCCTGTCCTACCAAACAAAACAGAGTCATGTGTCCTAGCCACTTGATGCAAGCAAGAGAGGAAGTAAACACAAGACGGTTGTCACTGTAACACAACACATTGCTTTGCTGCAAGCATGTTTTTATAAGTAGAAGGAACATGCTATAAAATAATCATAAAGTATAGCACAGCAAATACATAAATCAGTAACATAGTCATTATCACTATCTAGTGCTGTGTACTGAGCATAATTATAGGGGCTACACCTTCATTTGTGCAGCAGGCTTACTTCCAGCAGGAAATAGAGACTTCTCATGGCATTCTATCTATAAGGCAAAATGTCACCATAAACACATGACTAATGCATTGTGAGGTGACATTACCATGGCTGTGAAGTCACTAGGAAGTGGGACTCTTTCAGACTCTGTCCTACCTGTGCCCAGTTTTGATGGAAGCATCATTAAATAGCTGAGTTCCTTTTGTGTAGCTGTGACTAACTACCTGACAGAAACAACTGGAGGTGAGGAGATGTTTGCTTTGACTCATGTTTCAGGACATCATTCCTTCGTGAGGGGAGGGCAAGGTGCAGCGCAGACGTTCTCATCACTGTGGCCACCACGCCTGGGTTTGGGGAATGGAACTCAGTTTCTCATGCTTGTCAGCGAAGCACTTGACTTTCCTCAGCCTTGCAGGCTTGATTTCTGATGCATTTCTTCTAGGGGAGTAGATATAAATACAAATAATTTGGTTTTGTAAATGAGTATATACAGATGATGTGTTTAGATGATGTTGGTTTTTAAGATTGTTTTTGTGAAAGTTACATTCTTATTCTGAAGTTACAAAATGAATATTTTGGGGATTTGATTTTGCACTTCTCTTTGGGCCCAATGCAAATTTTTGTTTGTTTGTTTTATATTATTAGCAGAGACAAATATTTAAGTTTGAATGCATATTTGATTGTTTTTCAAATAGTCAGATAGGGTTCAATGTTGTGTGTGTGTGTGTGTGTGTGTGTGTGTGTATGTGTGAAGCACATGTGTGTGCAGGTGTCCATCCATTTGTGTGCATATGCATGTAGAGGCCAGAGGTCAAAATTTAATGGTTCCTTAATCTCTCCCCACTTTTTGAGACAGGGCCTCTTGTTGAATCTAGAGCTTCCCAGCTAGTCTAGAACAGCCACTGAGTCCTAATGCTCCTTTTGTCTCCACCTCCCAGCACTGGGATCACAGGCATGTGCTTCCATGCCTGACAGTTTACATGGGAGTTGTGGATCAAAACTCAGGTCTTTATTTTGTGCAGCAAACTCTTTACCCACTAAGCCACTTCCCTAGCCCCAGAGTACACTGTTTAATGTCAGTACGAGTTTTAGGTTATTTTCTGTGGTCAAAATCATGTGATAGGCAGATTCTAAACAGGATTGTGAAGTGGCTACAAATGAAAATTGCAAAAGAGAAAGTGTGTGTGTATGAGAGAGAGAGAGAGAGAGAGAGAGAGAGAAAGAGAGGGATAGAGAGAGTAACAGTTGAATCCTTTGATGTCTATAATTTTCCAGGGTGCTCACTGTCTCGGGGTGACGCTCATCTCGATGCACAAATTGACCTGGCCACTCCATCATCATCCCCTATGCATCATCTTCTTTGTTGTTGATGATAAGTGTCGCTGGGAGGAAACCATACACGTAGCTATCGTTAATCCATGCCTACGATGGGAGCCAGAAACTGTACACATATAATTTATGATGTTTGATCAAACCCTCAGATTTACAGATGGAGGAAGATGCTATCATTCAGAAACTAAATAAAATGGTGAGTGGCTGAGCTAGAAAACAGGAGTACTGAAGTGGAATTTCAACTCTACCAAATCCAGATGCTATACTCCTCCCACCTCATCATCCCTCCCAGACACGTGTCCGACAAGCCTCTCTCTGTTTCTTTCTTTCAATCTCTCTACCTGCGTGTACATGTGGGGGGGGGAGGGGCGTGCACAGTTGCACATTTGTGAAGGTATGTTTGCATGTGTCTGGAGGACAGAATACCATCTCAGATCTCATCCTCAGCAATGCCATTCACCTTCCTTGAAACAGTCTCTCATTGGTGTGGAGCGTACCATTTAGGCTAGCCTGTCTGGCCGGAGACCTGCAGGGGTCTTCCTGTCTCTGCTCCCCCAGCGTTAGGATTATAGGCTCATGCCATCACACCCAGGTGTTTTGTCTGGGAATTGAACTCGGGTCCTCATGTGTGTGAGGCAGGCACTTTACTCACTGAGCCATCTCCCCTGGCCTTCTCTTTTATAGTGAGGAAACTAAGACCCTACGAGGCTAAGCTATTTGACAGTGGGCCTTGACAGGAGAATAACTATGTGATTTGGTACTGGCTTCTTGCCCCGCTGTGTCTCCATAAGTTTCTCCTCCTTTTGGTTGTCAGGCCTTCTACGCCACAGAGGTCCAACGTCTGCCTCTTTATCTGTGTCACAGGGTGCAACTCAATGCTGTGATAAAATACTTGAGCAAAAACAGCTTTTAAAATATGAAGAGTTTATTTTGGCTTACAGTTCCAGAGAACACTTTCTTTATTTTATTTTTAACTTTTTATTGACAAACTCCGTACATAGAGATAATATACCATGATCATAATCCCCATCCACCCCCCTCCTCCAAAATCCCCCCTCCACTGAAGCCTTTCTTCTTTCCAACTGGTCTGTCTTCTATTTTGATGTCATCAGTTTTTCCTCCTGTGATGCAGTTCTTGTGTAGGTAGCATCAGACACTGAGAGAGGTCATGGACACCACGGCCACTTTATGTCTGGAAGACAGTATTGTAAAGTGTTTCTCCTGTTCCTTTGGCTTTACATACTTTCTGCCATGTCTTTCACAGTGGTTCCTGAACGTTGCAGGGTGCCATAGATATGTCCCAGTGCTGAACACACTACTGTCATTCCTTTACTTAGCACTCTGATGGATTTTGAGTCTCCCAGGGAGTACTTTCTGTCACGGTGAGGGAGGCTTGGCATGAAGCAGAACTGCTCACATTGTATCTGCAACCAGGAAGCAGATGACAAATAGGAAGTGGGGCTGGGCTATAACACCTGAAGATCTGCTTCCCAGTGACCTACTTCCTTCATCGAGGCACCATCTCCTAAATGTTCCATAACCTTCCCAAATAGCACTCCCGGCTGAGGACTAAGAGTTCAAACACACGACCCTATGTGGGACTGCTCACATTCAAACCAGAACATCAGGGATGTCTGCTCACACACAAGCTTCTCGCAGGAAGCTGAGGGAGACTGGGAGCACCAAGGCCATGCACGGCTGGCTTTCCAGTCCTGGCCTTTGTTTCCTAGCTACTTCCCTCCATCCTGGTCGAAGTGGAGTTATCCCCTTAAGCCTCTGATTTCCACTTTCATCTCTTTGGCTGTTGATTTAGAGCATCTCCCTTCCTACCGAGGACCAGCTGGGACAAAGACTCTTAGGCTTTTCTTTTTCTTAGAAATTTGAGTGTCTCTTTTCCAAAACTTTAGGCAAATGGGGTGTAGAGTTATTCTTCTTCCAGGAGCTATACACCCATAACCAAAGACCATAGTCAAATCAGTCCAGAGGATAAGATGACAGGATATGTAAAGAGGTATAGCTCATAAGGGAGGAGGGGCAAAAGTCTAGAAGATCAATGGGCATATCTGAATGGAGTGTGTGTGTGTGTGTGTGTGTGTGTAACACTGGTGGTTGGAGAAAAACCCAAGGATTGAGACCAGCAAACCAAGGGCCTTTGTTTTGTAAATGCCATGCCTCTCTCTAGGAACATCAGTGCCCTCACTACCAAGTCCAAGAGGTCCAGAAACATGGGAACAGAAGGGCCTAATCTTCTTAATGTTACCTCAGGGGTCTGGGACCTTAACCCTTGGGAACTGTGTAGCCAAAATACGTTCCAAAATCTTGGCTGATTTATGAACTCCAGACTCTCTCTACACTGACCTGTTTGTCACCTATCACTTCCAGAAAAGCAATGAGGAAATCAGGAAATCAGCAGTGATAATGCTGGCACACAGAGGTGGTAACAGCAGCTCGCACTGCCAAACACTGGAGAAAGTCACACGCCTTGCCTGAATATTTGTTCAGCAAAAGTCTGTTGCATAGTGAAGGGAAGTGTAGTGGTGCATGCCTGCTATCCCAGCACTGGGGAGACTGGGGAAAGAGGATGGTACATTTGAGACTAAAGTGGGCCACACAGCAAGATTATGTCTCCAAAAACGTCATACTCTGCTCACCAAACTGCCCAGTAAGCACTTCTCTTAATGTCCACACCCATATATTTATGCTACTCTCACTTTTGGTTAGAGAAGCTTCTCTTTTTAGATGGTGGTGACCTTGGGATGACCCAAGAAGGGACAGAGGAGTGCTCAGCACTGAAACATCTCTAACATCCTTTCAAGGCTCAGGGTCTATTGAGGAAGAGGTGGTGGAAAGAATGTAAGAGCCAAAGGAAGGGTAGAACTCTTTACAACGCGTTTCTCCAGACACAAAATGGCCTGGATATCCATGACCTCACAGTGCCTGACACTACCTACACAAGACCATTATAATAGGAGGAAAAGATGATGACATCAAAATGAAAAGAGAGACTGATTGAGAGGGGAGAGGATATGATGGAGAGTGGAGTTTCAAAGGGGAAAGTGGGGGGAGGGAGAGAAGTACCACGGGATACTGTCTACATTTAAGGAAGTTGTCAATAAAAAAAAAAGTCAGTTGCATACATACACTCATTTTGAGGTGGGACCCTGTGGCTCTGTACAAACAGTTAAAGGTATATACTATCATTAGCGTGGGGAGGGCCTACGGACTGGCCACATTGCTGCTTCTTTCCTCTTGGACTGTGGATTGGTTCTTTTTTCCCAGAGACTCACACCCCTGGGCTCTCACTCAGCAAATGGCCTCAGTTTTAGACTTCTGTTATATCCTATAAAGGCTTGCTTTCCTGAGCTGTGGGTATAGTTCAAATGCTGATGTCATTCCCTTGTGCTATGATGTTTTTATTATGTTGACCTGTGTGATCAAAAGACTTTATTTGTGGTTGGAGAGATGGCTTAGAAGTTAAGGCACTTGCCTGCAAAGCCAAAGGACTCAGGTTTGAGTCTCTAGAACCCATGAAAGCCAGGTGTACATGGTGGCACATGCATCTAGAGATTGTTTGCAGTGGCTAGAGGCCTTGGTCTGCTGGTTCTTTCTCTCTCTCTCTCTCATAAATAAATAAAGATAAAATATTTGGAAAAGGGCTTTATTTGTTGAAGGTTTGAATTTTTTAAGTGTATGTATGTTTCTGGGTATCAACATGGGTATATGTGTGTGTTCAGGTGTGCATGGGCATATGGGTGCCCATGCAAATCTGTGCTTGTGCATGTGAAGGCTAGAGGACAAGCTTGGGTATCATTCCTCGGACTCCATTCACCTTTTTTGAGACAGGGCCTCTCATTGGCCTGGAGCTCACCAAGGAGGCCAGATTGGTTGGTCAGTGAGCCTCAGGGATCCTTTTGTCTCTACCTCCCCAGAGTTGGAATTAGAGGCATGCAGCCATGCCTGGCATTTTTAACACATGTTCTAGGGATTAAACTCAGGTGTTCTGGAATACTTTAAGTGAAGAATTAGAGGTTAACCCATGATATGTGGCCGAAGGATGTTTTGAGGCAGGACACAGCTCGATGAGAGTCAACTCCCAGTCCTGCTATCATTCTCAGCAGGTGCTCATCCCTGGGGCAGAGTCATCCATTATCTTGGATCTGATCATTTAATCTTAGCCTCTGCTTACTGTATTGGTTTTCTAGGGCTGTTGAGCCTTAACTGGGTTGGTTTGAAACAACAGTGATTGCTTCTTTCACAGTTAGAAAGCTATCATTAAAAAAAAAAAAAAATCTGTCAACAGATTTTTCTGTCTACAGAACTGCTGGTTCTATCTGTGACAACCAGTGATACATCACCTTTAACCAGTCTGTGCCACCGTAAAACACTTCAGTTACCTGAAGTCTCCAGGAAGCTACTTTCTGGCCGTCTTTAACAATCCTTTGCATTCCCTAGGTGTGTCCCTCCTAATCTTCCTCCATCTTCACAGGCCTTCTTTTCTCTGCGAGTCTGTGCTCTTCATGAGTCTGTGCTCTTCATGGCTTTATATTGGACCAGTCTTTGGGTAGTCTTAATGTATTGTACTATGAGTCTATTTTAACTAATCACATCTATGCAGACCCCGTTTCCAAATAAAGTCTCATGTTAAGGGGCTGGGTGAGGATGAATTTGAGTGAACACTTTTTGTTTCATGTGTGTAACTGTATGGTTTGATGGCATGTGTGTATGTATGTTCATGTGAGTGTGGGTACATGTGTGCATGCATGTGTGTGTGTGCATGTTTAGAGACCAGAAATAAGTGTTGGTATCTCCCTATATCACCTTACCTTATTTTTAATACGACAAGGTCTCTTACTGATCCCAGAGCTGACCAATTTTAGCAGACAATTTAGCCAGCAGGCCCCAGGTATCCTCCTGTCTCCCCAGTACTGGGATTACAGGCATTTGCTACTATACCCAACATTTTACATGGGTGCTGTGGACCTGAACTCAGGTTCTCATGCTCAGAGAGCAGACACTTTACACACTGAGTCATCTCTCCAGCCCCTAAAGAATACTATTTTAATCTGGTTAACTTACAAATCTCTGGACTGTAAATTCAATCCCTTTTGTAGATGCCCATAAATCTGATCTTTAACTCAGGGTTTTGCAAGAATGAAGTTTTGCAGAAGTGCATGCAAGTTCCTTCCCCTGTCTGCTATCTATGTGGAGGAGTTCAGTTCTGTCCCTTGCACTGCCATAATTAGGTTACCTTTATTCCTTTCTGAATCATTAACTTTGAAAACTGCTGGTTCTATCTGTGACGACCAGTGATACATCATCTTTAACCAGTCTGCACCACCATAAAAAACAATGCTGCTCAAGTCCTAATTTATCACTCCACGACACAAATGGTGCATTTCAAACAAACTCGGCTGATTTTAAGGATGATTTCTGGGCTGTTTTAAAAGGCTCCTTCTGCCAACTTTTGGAAAATGTTGCTTTAGAGATGATTATTTTCTGTCTCAGGACAAATCCATGAATTTAGCCCATTCATGATAGCGACAGGGAGGCAATGCCTCACTTACACATAAAACTCAAATGCATGGGTGTCATAAGAGATTTTTCTGAAGTTAACTTTTCCCATACTCAGTTATCAGTTTCTGTCGAGCTGGTGTGCATTTCAGTTGAGGTTTTATTACATTGTGTTGGCAGCACATTATGTTTTTTACACATGGATTTGATTGAGAAATGAAACTGGAATAAGAATGAGGTAGCAGCATCCGCTGCAAGACTCAACGATTGCTGTTGTCAATCAGCCTGATTGATTAAATATGGTGATACACATTTTCATTAAAATGAAATACTTCTCTTAAAAATGACCCATTATGCCAATAGATCATATGATTCTCTTGAAGAATGTGCTGGAGGAAGAGGCTGGTTGGTGCAATACAATAAGCATAGACAGCTGTGGCAAATGGAAGAATTCAGATGAGATCTGATTGGATTTGAAAATAGAAAAATTTGGGGCTAGGGAGATGGCTCAGAGGGTAAGAGTGCTTACTGTCCAGCTTGAGGACTTGGGTTTGATCCCCAGCACTAGTGTAAAAAGCCAGGTGTGGCCAAGATGCCTGTCACCCCAGTGCTCAGGGGGATAGAGACAGAAGGATCACTGGGGCTCACTGGCCGAGTAGACTAACTGAGAGAAGAAACCAGGGAGCACTGGGTTCAGTGAGAGACCCGTCTCAGGAAAATAAGGCAACATACCAACAGAGGAGAACACCCAGTGTCTTCCCCTGGTCTTCTCATGTGTGTACACAGATGCATATAACACACATGCATATCACATCATGTACTATACATATACCAAATAACAAAGATATTTTAAAATGTTTCCCTCATACATGGAAGAAATACTCTAACATTCTGGAGGGCTAAGACTTGTGAAATGGTTGGAAGCTGATTGGATTCAAAGCCTGTCCCTTTTCTTTTTCTTTTGGCTTTTTGAGGTAGGGTCTCACTCTAGTTCAGGCTGACCTGGAAATCACTATGTAGTCTCAGGGTGGCCTCGAAATCATGGCAATCCTCCTACCTCTGCCTCCCAAGTGCTGGGATTGAAGACATGTGCCACCACACCTGGCTCCTGTCTCTTGATTAGTTCATGTTCAAAGGTTCATGCGATTTTAAGGCATCTGGTATGAGCCAGACATTCATTAAAAGAAGAGAGACATCTGATTCACCCTAACTTCAATTCTCTCATCTTCATTCAAATCCATTTTCTTTTGCTGCTATTATATAACCCTGGAAAACTGAAGTCCAAATGGAGATGAGAACAGATATCACTGAGAATGAGAGTGGATGGATAAACCCTCTTCTTGCATCAGGACCCAACACATATTATCCCTATCAGGAAGACCCTGAGATGTGGAGGAAGTTTTAAACAAGACAGCAGGAGTTGGGTATTAGGTTGTTATGAACCCAAAAAAGTTGAAACTGGAAAGCAAGACTTCTTTCAGGGCCTGTTCCTTTCCAATTCACGTGATATTTATTTATTTATTTATTTTGGTTTTGCGAGGTAGGGTCTCACTCTGGTCCAGGCTGACCTGGAATTAACTATGTAGTCTCAGGGAGGCCTTGAACTCTCGGTGATCCTCCTACCTCTGCCTCCCTAGTGCTGGGATTAAAGGCGTGCGCCACCACGCCCGGCTTTCACGTGATATTTTTGCTCGTGGATGTGTGTATGTGATATATGTGTATGTGCATGTTAAGTCCCAAAATCAATTTCTGGTGTCTTCCTCAATCAATCTCCACTTTATTTATTTATTTATTTTTTTGGTTTTGCAAGGTAGGGTCTCACTCTGGTCCAGGCTTTTTTGAAACAAGGTCCTTTCTGAGTCTGGGAGCTCACCTGTTTTTTTGAAACAAGGTCTTTCTGAGTCTGGAGCTCACCTGTTCAGCTACACTACCGAGCCAGAATGGTGCAGAGATCCTCAGGTTTTCACCTCCCCAGTGCTGGGATCACAGGCATGTGCTGCCACACTCAGCTTTTGTGTGGGTGCTGGAGAATCAAACTCTGCTTCTCATGTTTGTTCAGCAAGCACTTTACCCACTAAGCTGTCTCCCTAGGCCAATTTCTGCGATATTTTTGTTATGCTCTGGTCACATAGGTCTCCTTGGCTCAGACTGTGTCTTCTCAGAGAGTGGATTCTTCTTGCTCATTCAGATAAGATCAAGCTAAGTGCCAGGGGGCCTGCTGTACCATGGCTCCAAGGAAGAATGTCTCCTGTTGAAATCCATTTAGGATTAAAACCCAAGACGCCTTCCCATTAGCGTAGAACATGAGATTTCAGAAGAGGGCTCTTCAGAAAAATAAGTGGGCAATAAGAAAGGAGAAACCTTCAGAGTAATTCCTTAAACACAGGGAATGTGTGCTGCAGGGCTTGTGTCAAGACTAATCTTGCAGGATTGAGATATTTTCAGCTGTATGTAATTTAGGTTTGGGGTTTTCCTTACAGAGGGATTGCTCCTGAAACTATTTTTCTCACTACCCTCCCCACCTTCTAAAGCCTGTTTGTAGGTTTGGGGATTGCTTACAGATTTTAAGAAGGGCAAGAATTCTCTTAAATAAAAAAAAAAAAATCTGCCAAAAGCACAAAACAAGAACATGTGAGAATTTGATTGAAAGAAAAAAAAATTGACAAGGGGTGGTCTGCAGTTCTCAGTTAACTTTCTCCTCTGCACTCAGCCAGAAAGGATGGAAGCCCACGGAGAATTGCAGAGGTGATTAAGGGTTTTCTTATAGGATCCAGGGACTTTCTTTTAGGGTCTTTTTTGATGTGTGTGTGTGTGTGTGTGATGTGGATGCTGTATGCACATACGTGTGCAGATGCATGCCCCCATTCACACATGCAGAGTCCAGAGGAGGAGTTCTGGGGTTGGGTCTCCTCTTCCGTCACTTACTTGCCCCTTATTTCCTTGAGACAGAGTCTCTCACTGGACCTGAAACTGGCCATTTTTCAGTTATATTGACTGACCTGGGAGTCCAGGGATCTTCCAGTCTCTGCTCTCCTCAGCACTGAGGTTACAGAAGTGCACGGCTATGCATCACTGTCTATGTGGGTGCTGGGGATCAAACTGGGGTCGTCATTCTGGCTCCTCTGTGCTATTATCTACCGAGCCATCTCTCCAGCCCTACTTTTTATGTAGCTTCTTTCTTGTCATCTTACCAATGCCAGATCGACCAACAGAGATCACTCGATGCATGTTAGGACTAGATTCTGCACCTAGTCATTCTGGGTGTTCAGCCAGGAGCCTGGTGTTTAGCTGTTATTGAAGACAGCAACCAACAGGTTGTCCATAATTAGATGGGCAGAGCACATATGGAGTCACACAGCCCTTTCAGGAAAATATGAACCGAAGTTTAAACATCCTGAAGGCATACAACTTAGGCCAGGCATCATCAATTCAAACACTGTTGTGACCTGATTCCAAGATAAATCAAGTTAATCGAAGCATACGTGTCAGTCAACCTGTAACCTAGGTTGTAGTCCAGAATCTTCACCCTGGGGAAATGATTTGATCTTTCTTTATATTACTTTTCTCAACAGTAAAGGGAAGTTTACCCATACTGTAGAGTTATTGAAGAGATACAATAAAATATTATTACATAAATCATTTGACACAGTGTTTTCACACACTGTGACTGATTATGCATTCAAATTTGTAAGGTATTTTTAAAAAGAAGATGGTCCTGAGTCCGGGAGCATCTCATTCTCCTGGGCATGGGCAAAAGTGACCATTAGGGATATCTTTGGCTGAGCGAAAACTGTGAGAGCAAAGAAATTGAGTGAATCAATGAATGACTCTATCGTCAGAGAAGCTATAAAAGTTCTCTCTAAAGACATGCTACTTGTAGGTAATTCTAAAGGACATCCTTTGTGACACCCTGCTTCCTTCTTCACACTGAGAGTGTAGATTAAACACTAATGTTTAAAACATGGAAGGCAGTACTTCCTTGTGGGCTGTGTCACTGTTTCAATCTTAAATTGAGTACTTAATTCTGGACACATCACTTTAAGAATGTTGAGGTTATGCTGTGGGGAGATGCCAGACAAGTAAGGGAACAGTGAGAGAACCCCAGAGTTGTTTTACCTGTCGGGAAAAGAAAAATTCTCCCTCACTTTGGTGGGAGGCAAAACAACTTCAGGAATGTGGATCACAGGATGAAAAAGTCCAGGTCTTGCTTTCATGCTAGTTAGACTTGGCTTGGTATAGACAGTGGAACCAAGGAAGTTTCTCTTGTAGGCCACATGGTGGTCTATGTAATTTGTATCAATAAGTTAGTTCTGTAAATAGGGGCATATAAATGTCATCAGTCTCAGAATATGCCTGTGAGTGCAGGTGTGCATGTTCCACAGGCCGCATGTAGAGGTCAGGGGACAACCTCTGTCAGTCCTTCACTTTGACCTTATTTGAGGCAGTGTCTCTCATTGTTTGCCACTGCACTCACGGGGCTAGCTGACATGGTAACTCGCAGGGATTCTCCTGTCTCAATCTCCCATCTCGCCATGGGAACACTGGTGTTACAGGTGCATGCTACTGTGCCCAGCTTTACGTGACTTCTGAGGATCTGAACCCAGGTCTACATGCTTGTACAGCAAGTTCTTTGTACACTAAGCCATTTCCCCAGCCACTAGAATATTATTCTTTTCAACAAATATTGTATGGATCTCTCTCAAGCTATGGGGAACCAGATCTGAGTTTTTCACAAAGGACAGACATGGTTACAATGGGAAGTCACTACATATTCACTGATCACAAAATTGACGTTTGTAAGATGACATTAGTCAGGGCCAGAACCAGCAAGGAACATGTTAAAGGAGATGTCTCCTTAAACAGGCAAAATGTTTTGGGAGATGTCTCATGGTAGCTGACGGCTAATGGAGGAGCCAAGTTTACAGAAGATCAGTAGAGTTTGAGAGCTCTGCTCCCCCCAACAGGACAGGACGCAAGTCAGAGAACACAGAAAACAATCTTATTTCAAAGACAAGAATGGCTAAGCCAGGGAAACTGAGAAAGAATAGGCTGGGCAAGCCTAGAAAAAGAGTTTAAAGGACTTTTTTTTTTTTTTTTTTTTTCAATTTAGCCTACTTGGCAAGTCCTAAGCCAGTGAGAGAGACCCTGTCTTAAAAATCATGAACCACATCTAAGGTTGTCTCCTGGCCACTAGATGCATATGTGCACAAGTGCGTGTGTGCGCACACACACACACAAGCACTTATATGCATGTACACACTCACACACTTTGTCCTAAGTGTATATGTCATGTGTATGTATGATGTGTGTGTGGTGAGGATAACCTCGGGGTGTTGGTCCTCTCTTTCTGCTTCATTTGAGACAGAGTCTCTCATTTTGTTCCTGAGAAGGTTGGACTGGCTCTGGGGTTCTCTCAACACTGCTTCCTGTGGTCATAGGCGTGTTTGGATTATAGACATTGTGCCACTTTGCACCTGGCTCGCTCTACATGGGTGCCTTTAACCACAAGCCATCTCCACAGTCCCCCCCACCTTGTTTTTTTTTTTTTTTTTTTTTTTTTTTTTTTGATTTTCTAGGTAGGTTCTCTTTGTAGCCCAGGCTGACCTGGAATTCACTATGGAGTCTCAGGGTGGCCTCAAACACATGCCATTCTATCTCTGCCTCTCAAGTGCTGGGATTAAAGCTGCATGCCACCACAGCTGGCCCAACAATTTTTAAATGAACATTTTATTGATTTATCATAAATGTATACATGTATGAGGTACAATGTGTTATATTGACAGATGTAAACACTATGGAATAAATATATCAGGCAATGAACGTACAAATTGCAGCAAATATTTATTTGGAGAGTGTGTTTACAGTATTTATTTTTTCACTTGACAGAGAGAGAAGAGGAGAGAGAAAGAGAGAAAAAAGAATGGGCACATCAGGGCCTTCTGCCTCTGCAAACAAACTTCAGAACAAATGCCACCCCCATAAAACACACACACACACACACACACACACACACACAAATAACTTTAATCACCCAGTACTTATGTATGCATGCCCATACTTACTCTCTCTGTGTCTCTTTCTTTCTTTCTCTCTCTCTTTCAAATACATAAATAAAAATATTTTTAGAAAGGTAACAAATCAAATTAAATGCAAAAAATTTAAGAATAGCCACCAACTTAGTTGAGGACCATGAGGTATAGTTTTTGGAAGAATTGGGCATAAAAACAAGGTAGATGAAATGCTTAGGAAGATGCTGTTAAATGAAAGAAGCAGGAATGGAAGAGTGGAGGAAGGCACAGGGGAGGATAGCAGTCATCACTAGGAGTCTCTACAACCATATTCACACCGGATATGCTTACTACATAACTACATACATGAAACATTTATGTAAATTTATTAATATGGGCACATATTTTTCTGACTTAAGTATTTACAAAAGCAATACTGGATTCATAGTTGATTTTAACATGTATTATTCAATTCACAGATTGCTGATGTACAAAATTTTAAAAATATTTTTATTGGGCTGGAGAGATGGCTTAGTGGCAAAGCCAAAGGACCCAGGTTCGATTCCCCAGGACCCTTACAATCCATATACACAAGGTGGTGCATGCTTCTGGAGTTCATTTGCAGCGGGGCTAGAAGCCCTGGCATGCCCATTCTCTCTCTTTCTCTTTTAAATAAAGAAATAAATAAAAATAAAATATTTAAAAAATATATTTATTTTTATGGGAGAAAAGGAGAGAGAAGGACACAGAGAGGAAGTATATGGACACACCAAGGCCATCTTGCCATTGCAAATAAGCTCTAGATGCATGTGCCACTTTGTACAAGTGGTTTTCCATGGGTGCTGGGGAATTGAACCTGGGCTGATAGGCTTTGAAAGCAAGTACTTTTAACCATGAAGCCATCTCCCTAGCCCTAGATGTGCAATATACAGTATGCATCTTTCTGTCATTAAAGACATACTCTGGCTGGGAAGATGGTGAGTAAGATGGCTTGTGCTCAAGCACAAGGGCCTAAGAGAATGTGAGACTGGCTGAGTTCAGCTTCCCAGCAACTATGTAAGCAGCTGGGCATGGCCATCCATGCCTATAATCAAGTCCTGTAGGAAGCTGAGACATGAGTAATGCTGGGGCTCCTGAAAATGGTATCTTTGGCTTTCGAGAGAGACTCCATCTCAAGGAAATATGCCAGTGAGGGACAGAGGACAGCTGACCTTCTCCTCTGGCATCCACATGTGCACACACCACACATCACACCCCACACATGCCATGCATAGTACGCACACACAAATAATAAAAAAATTAAACAATTGGCTAGCATTCATCTGGAATATGGTTGTTATTTACAAAACACTGAATATTCCCAGACACAATCAGGGATAAGATTGGTGAAGTCTGCAAGGGAACTTGGGTGAGTCCATCATTGCTCTTAGGGCTGAGAAGAATCCAGAGGGTCCTGTTATACAGTCCTATACTTCAGGTCATGGCCAGACCTCATCTATCCAACACAAAAGATGGTCTCTCCACTTTTATATCCTTATTTGGATTTGTTCGCCAAACTTTTTTGAGGGAAAATCACTGCAGAAGTACCATGAGAAATATAAAGATAAATAAAATGTGTTTCCTGTACTCAGGAAGAGAAATATAATTATATCAGTCCTTCATATTCAAATCATTCCTCCTTCCCTACAGGGTTTCTTCACTGAATCTAAGTTTGATCTTGGAGATACTGTTGTAGAGTGGTGTCAGGATTCCCATTTTCTTCTCTGATGGAATGGTGACAAGATACTTGATGTCTAAAAGGCAATAAGAACTAGAGCTTGAGCCGGTCATGTGGCTTACACCTTTAATCCCAGACTGGGGAGGCAGAGGTAGGAGGATCCCCATGAGTTCACGGCCAACCTGAGAATACATAGTAAATTCCAGGTCAGCCTGGAAGTGAGACCCAAGAACTAGAGGCTAGGTACTTTCTATATCTATTTCATTTTACCTTATTGTTTTTCTAGTATCCATGGACAAAATATAGTAAGCACATGGAAGGATCCACATATATGAGAAAGACTTTTCTTTCCTCCCTACCACCTAGCATGCATACACAGTTGCACAAATGTACACAGAGACACACATGGGCACATACTAAACACACAGACACTCATGGGTACACACAGAGACATATACAGGCACACACATAGGCACACAAAGGCAAATGCGTGAACTCAGAGATGAACACGTACCATGCAAGCTATGCACTGATCACAGAGGTTCATCAGTGCTTGAACACATCAGCCACTGAGCAAAGAAGACCTTTAAAGGAAGGCTCCTACTTTCTCACAGACAGGACCCACATTCACTCAACTTAATGACTTCTGATCTGGTGGGAAGATATTTTTCTTCAGGCTGTCAACAAGTTTTGATTCCCACTCCCACTCTCTCAGCATACATCTAGAAAAATTCCAACATGATATCACTACTTCAGCATTGTGAAATAGCTTAGAGTAACAGAGGAATCATTTTCCAACACTTTATGGGGGTGGAAGGATGAGGTCATTGAACATTTCTTATCAGGCCATGAACTCTGGGTAGAACCCTACTATCCAAAGCAATAAACAGACCCAGATAGAAATTTCCTATAGATAAAGATCTCTGCGCTGAGTTTTGATGAGTGTGCTGCCACCCCTTTTATCATAGCCTGTGACTGTATTCATATCTCAACCTGCAGTGACTGACTGACTGAATTCATATGTCCAGAAAGATACACATGGACATATTTAATAGTAAGACAATGCCATGCAAGTGTGAAAATAAAAGGGAAGCATGAAGCACATTTAAGGTCAGTAGCAGGATCAGTGATGCTTTGTACTGATTGAGTAGAGGAAGGTGAGAAGTTAAATTGGCCTCAGAGGATCCAATGGCCAGATGTGTTGGGATGCATCCAAAAACTCTTCGATAGGACTGGAGAGGGAAGGAGGAATGTTGTTAGGGAACAATGAGAAAGCCCAACTGGAAAGATGGTTGCTATTAAAGGGAAGGTTGACATTCAAAATTATTTACTCAAAGGGTTAGAGAGGTGGCTCAGTGAGTAAAATCACTTGCTATGTAAGCTTGAGCACGAAGTTCAGATCCCTGCTGCCAGATCCCTAGAATCCACTTAAAGCTGGATCCAGTACTGTGTGACTGTCTATACTCTCAGTCCTCCTAAGGCAACACGGCAGGAAGAGAAAGGAGACTCCTAAAGCCCACAGGTCAGCTGGCATGGTAAACACAATGGTGAACCCTGAGAGACCCTGACTCAAACAAGGTGGACGGTGAGGACTGACATCCGAGATTGTCCTACGACTGCGATCCTCACATGTATCATGGCCTAGGTACACTCACATCTGCACACACTAGCACTCTCACACACGATAATAAAATATTAAAAAATCATTTGCCCCAAAACAAGATGCAAGAAAATGAGAGATGGTTTCTGTTTATAGTCAGATATAGGAAATAAATATGCAAACATTAATATTAGACTCTAGTATAATAAATGTCAAAGCAGGGTAGCATGATGTGTTATGTGCTCATGTAGATGGGTCACTAGCCTCTTCTACCCTTAGGTAAGTCAAGGTGTCCTATAGAAGCTAAGTATGCAGAGAATATGAAATGATTACTTATATACAAGACAGAATGAAGAATTAACGCTGCATTTTTTAAAAAATTTTTATTTGTTTGGGGGGGAGGAGGCAAATAGAGAGAGGATAGGCATGCCAGGATCTTTAGCCACTGCAAACAAACTCCAGACATATGTACCACCTTGTGCACCTGGCTTTACATGGGTACTGAGGAATTGAACCCTGGTCTTTAGGCTTTGCAAGCAAGTTCCTTAACCACTGAGCCATCGCTCTAGCCCAAGGTTGCACTTTTATTATTTTTATTTTTATTTATTTATTTGCAAGCAGAGAGAGAGGGTGGGGAGGAGACAGACAGAGAGGGAATGGGCTAACTAAGGCTTCTAGCTATTGCAAATGAACTCTAGACGCATGTGCTCTCTTGTGCATCTGGCTTTCGTGAGTACTGGGGAATCAAACCTGGGTCCTTTGGCTTTGTAGACAAGCACCTTAACCACTAAGCCATTTCTCCAGCCCCCAAGGTTGCACTTTTAACCATGATCACATATGAAAGCCACCTTGGGGACTTTAGATACCTATCAACTTCCACTTCTGGCAATACTAGAACAGCTTGTATTTCCCAGAGGGTAAGTAAGTACACAAGACATATAAAAGTAGGAAGGCAAGCAACTCTTTAGTGACGCTGGAGAATAGTTAAAGCAAACCAGTCTTGTGGGGCACGGGCCAAGGACCAAGGAGCAAAGCTGAGCTCAATAGTTTCTCAATGCTTTTATTCATAAGCTAATTGCTGATTCCTGAGCAGAATGGAATTGAGAGACCGAACATAGCAATCAGAGATTTGGCCATTGTCACAGGTAGGGAAGACAGAAAGTAGAATTCTGGGCTATTAAGGCAAGAGGAACTGAGAAAACAAGAGCCCAGAGCCCAGAGAACCTCAGGGAATAAGCCCATTGTTCTGCCTGGACTTCATCTTGAGGTGTTTACCATTTCCTCAGCTGCATGGACCAATGTAATCAGATTTTAAAGTGACACAGAATTTTCTCCAATCTCGTGGTACTAGCTTCAGGATACAGCAACTAAGTGCAGCTCTGTGAAAACTGAGGCTTTCAATTGAGACCCCTAAGTGACATGCCCCAAGATTAAAAAAAAAACATGCAGCCCAGCGTGGTGGTGCACGCCTTTAATCCCAGCACTTGGGAGGCAGAGGTAGGAGGATCGCTGAGAGTTCGAGGTCACCCTGAGACTACCTAGTGAATTCAGGTCAGCCTGGACCAGAGTGAGACCCTACCTCGAAAAAAAAAAAAACATGCATTAAGTCAGCACTCATGTCTTTTTATGGTATGTGTGAGTGTGTGTGATGCATGTATGTGGGACATGTACATGTGTACATGTGTGGATGTAGAGTCCAGAGGTTGTAGTTGGGTGTCTTCCTTGGTTGCTCTCTGCTTTATTTGTTAAAACAGGATCTCTCAGTTGAACATAGAGCATACCTACTCAGCTAGCCTGGCTAGCCAGCTTGCCCTGGGATGCCCTCTCTCCACTTCCCCAGCACTGAGGTGACTGGCAGGCTTCCATGCCCAGCCAGCATTTATGTGGGTACAGGGTGTCTAAACTTAGCACTTTATCCACTGAGTCCCCAAAATTAAGTCTTGAGTTATTTTAACCATAGTTCAAAATAACTTTTAAAATTTTAACTCTCAGATCCCCCTCCCAAATTAAAATCATTGTGGAAGAATATAATATCACCAAAATCTCTGAGGTTTATTATTCATAATAGCAACATGCAGTTAAAAAGTTATTACACCCATTGAGAGGAAACCACAGATAAGAAACAGATAATAGAAGCAGCTCCATGGATAATCCAGATATTAAAGTTACTTGATACTCTTTATGACTAATATATGTAAGAGGAGGATAGTAAGGCTGAGAATTTTCATAGGCAAGCTATGATTTGTAAATAAAGGGTAGGTGAGAATTCTAGATCTGAAAATTAAGTTACTCAAAAGATAAATAATTAAAAAGTGACAAATCAGTGAAAAAACTAAGAAAAGTTTAGTATAGTCCAGTTGAAATATAATTAAACATAAAAACATAGAAATGGCATGAAAGATCTATGGCCTTGCCAAGTACAGCTCACGTGGCCTCTCTCTGAGGCCAACTGTGCTCAGTTCCTTTGGCTTTCGTCCACAGATGTTCCACTTTCCTGGCATCTCCAGCTTCCTGGGGTCTCTGTTGTAGCTTTGTCTTGACTCCAACCCTTCACATAGTGCCACCTCATGACCTGCCATATACTGAGTGGCTTCCCAGGCTTTTCTTTGAAATCTGGGTGGATACTTCCATGATCCTACAACTCCCACACTGTGCAAGAAGTGCAAGTCCAGCATCATGTGGATGCTGCCATGGTCTGTTACCAGCTCCAGCATTAGCTGGTACATTTAGATCTTGGCAGTGGTGGCCTCTGAATGCCAGGATGGCTATATACAGTGAAATGTATCCTGGGGAAATGCCTTCCTACTCAACCCTTTGAGAATAGGACACTCTGGCACTCTGTCCTTAAGGAAAAATCTTTCATATGAGTTTACACTTTCACAACCATGAACCTAGGTGGGGCGTAGGAAATTCCAGAGAAATTCCTCCTTTCATCTTTTCTCTTGTCTAGGTAGGAAGTACTTGGCTTCTTTTAAATGATATTAATTATTTCAACAACCATAGACATGCTTCTTTTCTGGCCAAAATACGAGTTTTCAGATGTTTTGTTCCGTGATTTTCTTGCTTATGTTTCCTATTTTAAATCTGTCTAGAAAGCAGCTACAATATCCATACCAAAGATTGATTGCTGGGCTTCCTTAAAATTTCCTCCACCAGACACTGAATATTCAAGTTTGGCCATACAGGCCAAATGACTGAACGGGTACAATAGTGGCATGTCTGCTCTTGGGGTAACCAACTGCTCCATAATTGGACTGAAGGCCCTCTCTATGGGAGGGAATACATACCTGGTACTGAAAAACCTAAGCAAAAGTCTATGGCAGGGGAGGTCATGAGCCTTAGGGGTATAAGCCTGCTCTTGTCTGGCTAAATGTATATATTATTTCCACCAAGCTGCCCTGAAAGCATTACACTTAATGTTCATATTCACATATTAATGCTACTCTCACTTCTGGTTAGAGAAGCTTCTCTTTTCAGATGGTGATGACCACTGGGATGACCCAAAAGGCAACATAGTGCTGAGAAGAAGGGATGGAGGAGTGCCCAGCACTGAAACATCTCTGTCACACCCTCCAAGGCTCAGGGCCCATTGTGGAAGAGGGGGCAGATAGAATGGAAGAGCCAAAGGAAGGGTACGACTCCTTACAATGCAACTGTCCAGACAGAAATTGGCCTCGATATCCATGACCTTGCAGTGCCTAGCAATACCTTTGCAAAACCCTCATAATAGAAGAAAAAGATGATGACATCAAATTAAAAGAGAGACTAATGGAGAGAGGGAGGGGTATGATGGAGATTGGAGTTCTAAAGGGGTATGGGGGCAGGGGAGGGAAATATCATGCATTTTTTGTATGTAAGTATAGAAGTTCTCATTAAAAAAAAAGAAGGAAAAAATTTCCTCCACCAGATTAATTAATCCACACTTTAAAATTTAACTTAAATTTAATTTAAAATTTAAAATATCTCAAGCGGTGGAATAAAGCTGGACACATTTAGTTATGGGTTGAATCTGAAATGTTCTGCACAGATTCATGTTTGAATGACTGGTCCCCAGCTGGTGACACTATTTTGCTAGACTCTGGAAACTCTGAGAGGTGTTTCTTAGCTGGAAGAAGTAGCTTACTGGGGGCATATCCTGACCTCTTCCAGTCTTGTTCTCTGCTTCTGGTCTTCTGTGATGTGAAGAGCCTCACCACAGGCTCCTGCCATCACGAACTAAGCCTTCTGTCTTCGGAAGTCTTCTGAAGTGTCTCCTCACTGAAGTCATGTCTGTCAGGGATTACCACAGCAATGCAAAAGTAACCAACACATGTTATTCTCCATAGTGGTCCTTAAATAGTTATTAAGGTGATTACCAATAGATTTCTTATTTTCATTGGAAACCTCACTGGCACAGTCTGCACTTTTCACATTCCTATTGGAATCTTGGTCCTCTGAGTGCCCATCAGAATCGCCCACCAAGCTCTGCATACAGCATTGTAGGACTTCTCTGGGCTACATCTGTCAATCTTACCAAGCTCTCCCCACTAAGAAGTTCCAAGGCTTCTGAACCACATGGTAAGGAACAGCCATAGCACTGACCCCACTGCTAGGACCAGTTTTCTGTGTTAGTCAGCTTCCTGTCACTATGAAAAAAAAAAAAAAACCTTAGAAAAGCCCAAACTTAAAAGAAGAAACATGTATTTTGGCTCCTGATTCTAGAGGTTTCTGTCCATGGT
This sequence comes from Orientallactaga sibirica, assembly GCA_036365145.1. Taxonomy (NCBI): domain Eukaryota; kingdom Metazoa; phylum Chordata; class Mammalia; order Rodentia; family Dipodidae; genus Orientallactaga; species Orientallactaga sibirica. The sequence goes on from JAEOAD010000028.1 coordinate 12,308,681, forward strand.
CATGTGGCTCCATAGCTTTGGGCCTCTGGTAAGGAAGAACATCATGACAAAGGTTCTCACTTATGTGGATCTGGGAAGGAGAAACACAGAGAGGGAGAGAGAAACATATGTGAATGGAGATGGACAGAGAGATAGGGAGATGGAGAAAGAAAGATGGCATGGAGATAGGGATACACATGAAGATGGAGATTGGAAATAGAGATGGAGGGCTGGGGACATGGCTCAGTGGTTAAACACACTTATTTGCAAAGCCTGCAAACTCATGTTTAATTCACCAGCACCCACGTAGTCAGATGCACAAAATGGCACATGCATATGAAGTTCATTTACAGTGGCAAGAGGCTCTGGCATGCTTGTACTCCCACATTCTTTATTTCTGTTCACAAATAAATAAAAATATTTATTTATTTGAGAGAGAGAGAGAGAAGAGAGAGAGGGAGAGACCAAGAAAGACAGAGAGGCAGATAGAGAAAATGGGCATGCCAGGGCCTCTGCAAACAAACTCCAGATGCATGTGTCACCTTGTGCATCTGGCATATGTGGGTTCTATGGAATTGAACCTGGATCCTTAGGCTTTGTAGGCAAGTGCCTTAACTGCTAAGCCATCTCTCCAGCCCTGGAAAAAAAAATCCTTTTAAAGAGATAGAAATGAAGCTGGAAAGAAAGAGGAAGAGTCTGAGGACAGTATATTCTTCAAAGATACACCAGACCTATAATCCTGACTGTATTACACTGGGCTGCAGACTAGATACATAGAACATCACGTATGCCTCAGGTATTGGGATTGATTGTTTACTTTTCTCATTGCACTGACAAAATACCTAACAAAAGCAACTTAAGGAAGGAAAGGTTTATTTTGGCTCACAGTTTTGATGGTACAGTCTATCACGATGGAGAAGTCATGGTGGTAGGAGTGTGAAGCAGCCAGGCACATCACATCTGCAGCCAGGAGGCAGACAGGGATGAATGCTGGTGATCAACTTGCTTTCTCCTTTTCATTCCATCCAGCATCCCAGCCCATGGAATCCAGCTGGTAGTATTTAAAGTGGGTCTTCTCTGCTCTGAAACCTTTCTGGAAATACCCTCGTAGACACAACCAGAGATGTTTCCATGATGTCACAGGAGTCCCCTCTAGTTTCATCTTTCGTTGGGTGAAGGCCTGACCTCCCCAAAGCAGATAAATGATTTTTTTTCTTCATTCAGAGTCTTATAATGAGGGTTGAGGCAATGGTGTGCAGGTTACCCTGAGCATTTAGCCAAATCCCTGGGTTAAGGATTAGAGTTACCTCCCTACCCTCTCCCTGTAATTTCTCTGGGATCCGGTGTCCTGGTTTCCTGTCCTAAACTCTGGAGGGTGTTTGCAGGACAGCTGTGAAACATCTGCCACTGCATTCCACCTTCATTACAGAGGTAGGCAAAATGATATATGTGTGAATGTTCCAAATTTTGTGTGTACTGTGTGCACTTGTCTAAAGTTTCATATTTAAAGCCCTTCGTGGAATCTCTGGGATGAAAGATGCTATCATTATTACAGGGAGACCCTCATATTGCTTTGGCATATATAATGTTTCCCAGGCACATAACATTTTTCATTTAAAGAGGCAGACCAGAGCACATTCCAGATTGAAGGAGTTTCCTTTTCTGTGTGGTGGTTTCTTTTTCCAAGGCCTTGGGAAAATGTTGCTCTCCTCCTCCCCTGGCTTCCTCCCCAACAATGATTGACGTCCTTGAATAGAGCATATAGAGCTCCTGTAAAGATTTAATTTTTATGAGTTCTTTAATTATTTCCGGAAAAACAGATCACTATCAAAATGACCATGTGGAGTATGGAACTCACATGGAAAGGCCAACTCCAACATGTTCAGCTCCATGTTGGGGCTCATATTGATATTCACTGCTGACTGTGGGGACCATGACCAGAGGGAAGAACTTGGTCTCCACCAGAGGGGGGTTTGAATGTCAATTCCATCTCTTCCTGGCTGTATGTCCTTGCCTGTTTAATTTCAGCACTGCTGTGGCTTTGCCCTTCAGATAATGGCAGGCAGTGTTTAAACACATACTTAATTATCAGAACTTGGAAAAGTGTGTTACTTGCATGTGGTGGGTAGAGGCCAGGATTCCACTCAACATACTACAGTGTGTAGGGCAGCCCAACACAAAATGCATGATGAGGCTAGAGATACACACAGCTCAGTTGGTAGATTGCTTGTCTGGCATGAATGCAGCACTAGGTTACATGCTTAGAACCGCATGAAACTGGGTGTGGTGTCTCAGCCCATAATCCCAGTGCTCAGAAGGTGGAGGCAAGAGGATCAAGGTCATTCTTGGCTATACAGTAAGTTATAGGCCAGCCTTGGCTATTTGAGGTTCTATCTCAACAAAACAAAATAAAAGAAGAAGAGGGGGAGAAGGAGGAGGATGTTGAAGGACAAGGAGGAGGAAGAGAAAAAGAGGGAACAGAGAGAGAAAAGGAGAAAGAAAGAAAGAAAGAAAGAAAGAAAGAAAGAAAGAAAGAAAGAAAGGCCCCAAATGTCAGCAGTGTGAAGCTGGATGCCTCTAGTGTATGTGAAGACATGAAGCAGAGCTGTGCATATATTCCCTCGCTCTCTTCTTTCCTTTCATCTGTGACTTCTTCCCCACACATTCTCTCCCATGAGGAAGCTATGGGAATTTTGATGCTTCCTTGATGAGGACTGTTGCAGTCCGGTTCGCATTGCTGGCAGAAATCATCATCCAACCAAGAGCAGCTTGTGAGGAAAAATGGTTTATTTTGGCTTATAGGCTCAAGGGGAAGCTCCATGATGGCAGGGAAAAACGATGGCATGAGCAGAGGGTGGACATCATCTCCTGGGCAACACCAGATGGACAAAAGCAACGGGAGAGTGTGCCAGACACTGGCAAGGGGAGACTGGCTATAATATCCATAAGCCCGCCCCCAACAATACACTGACTCAGGAGGTATTAATTTCCAAATCTCCATCAGCTGGGACCCTAGCATTCAGAACGTCCAAGTTTATAGGGGACACCTGACTCAAACCACCACATGGTCCCTCCCTCCTTCTTACACATTGTGGTTATGTAAGATGTCTTGGGCTAGGAGATTGCTCCATGGTTAAAGACACTTACAAAGCCTGTCAGCTTGGGTTCAATTTCTCGGCACCCACATAAAGCCAGCACTCACCTAAATGCTAGGTGGTAGTAGCATGTGCCTGTAATCTCAGCACTGTTTCTTTTTTTCTTTTAATTTTTAAAACCATGTATCTACCATTATTCATTATTATTTAAATATTATTATTTTATTTTCTTTTATTTGAGAGAGAGAGAGAGAGAGGGAGAGAGAGAAAGGCAGATAGGGAAAGAGAAAGAATGGGCATGCCAGGGCCTTTGACCACTGCAAATGAACTCCAGATGCATGTGCCACCTTGTGCATTTGGCTTACTTGGATGCTGGGGAATTGAACCTGGGTTCTTTGGCTTTGCAGGCAAGTGCCTTAACCACTAAGCCATCTCTCCAGCCATATTATTATTTTTTAACATATTTATTTATTAAAAAGAAAGAGAGAGGCAGATAGAGAGAGAGAATTGGTGTGCCAGGGCCTCGAGCCACTGCAAATGAACTCCAGATGCTTGCACCCACTTGTGCATCTGGCTTACATAGGTACTGGGGAATCAAACCTGCATCCTTAGGCTTCCTATGTAAGCGCCTTAACAGCTGAGCCACCTCTCCAGCCTTGTCATCATTTTTTGTTTGTTTGTTTTGCTGAGGCGTGGCCTCATGCAGCCCAGTATGGGGCCTTGAACTCACTATGTATCTGAGGATGACCCTGAACTGATTATCCTCCCTCTACCTCCCAGATGCCTGAATCATAGACATGTGCCACCACGCCCAGATAGAGCACGAGTTTCTGTCACATCCACCCATCTCTTTCCCCTTCCAGTAAAACACCTCCAGAGTCCTACCTCCATGCACCTCCCCAGACACCTTCCTCTATTATTGTTCCTGTTATATATTTTTTAACTTCTTTAACTTTCTGATTGGCTTTTTACAATGTGGATTAAGGAATGCTCAACCCCTTCTCATAAAAAAAATTTTTTTCCTTGGATTTCCCTGACACACACCTTCTGCTTCATAATTCATCTTAATTTGCTTGGTAAGTTTTGCTTGCACTTGCAATCTCCTCCTCCCACCCCCTCCCTGCTGGGCAATCTCTGTGACCTGGATTCCACCCCTGCTATCCCACTGGTACCTGCCAAGGTCACCAAAGACCTCCACTGTGCTTTGTCCAATAAAGACTTCTCAACTCTGACCTCGCTGCCCATTGCACAGTTGCCCTGCTCCACCCTGGTGACGGATTTTCTTTCCTTGGACTCTGCAACACTGGCCTCTCTGTAGAGTGTCCTCCTGCCTCTCTGTCTGGCTTTCAGTTACTGTCTCATACTGAGCACATCCTTCTGCCATCTTGCAGGGTTCTCTGCCGGGTATCCTTGTTTCTGCTTTGGCCCAGCTCTAGGGAATCATATCCACAGCCCAGCATCCAGCCATCCTTCAACCACCTGCTTCCCAGAACTGTCTTGATGTGGGATTCATATACTCACCGGCTCTTGGATAGCTCCATGTAGCTCTCTCCCAGGAGCCTGAATCTTGACATATTCAAATTAAATTCATATCTCTCCTTAAAACGTATCTGTCAATGTCCCCACCTTTCACCTAGCTGGCTGAGCCAGATAGCTGGAAACAGCCAGCACCTTCTCCATTTCCTTGCCTTTGTCCCAATTTCCTGTGAGCATTGACTGATATTCTTTCAACATCTTCCAGTCTTCCCTGGTCCTCTCTAACTTCTCTCTTTCTTTCTTTCCTACATTCTTCCTAACTCAGCTCCTCATCTCTATCTGCCCTCATCCAGCCCATTTTTGACTTTTAGCATGTAATTCTGATCTCATGTCTCACTATTGTGGAAAAAGAAAGTGATCTCTATAGCTGACAAGACTCTGTCGTGTGTGTGTGTGTGTGTGTGTGTGTGTGTGTGTGTGTGTGTGTGTTCATATGTGCATTCATTTATACTGCATGTAGAGGTCAGAGATCAGCATAGGTTCTTCTTCAATTGTACTCTACCTTTAATTTTTTTTTTTTCTAGGTAGGGTCTCACTCTAGCCTAGGCTGAACTGGAATTCACTCTGTATTCTCAGGGTGGCCTCTAACTCATGGCGATCCTCCTACCTTTGCCTCCCAAATGCTGGGATTAAACTGTGCACCACCATACCTGGCTTACCTTACTTTTTTTGAAAGGTTCTTTCGCTGAACCCAGGACTCACTGATTCTACCATACATCCAGCCAGCAAATCTCTGGAGTCCTCCTGTTTCTGCCTCCCTAGTGCTGGGAGTACAGGCACATGCCATCACACTGGAAGTAGAACCATGCTTTGGTCTCTGTTTTTCAGAAACTGAAAACTAAGTCCAAGGAGAAAGCTAGTACATGGCATGTTTAAGAAACAATGTCAAACAGCAGCTCTTCAGCGCTAAATGGATAAAACGGATGTCAACTACAGAAGAATTTCTATGAGGGGAAGATGGATTAGTGGTTGAAAGCACTTGCTCCTTAGCCAGAGCCCATGTAACACTGGATGCAGTGATGCAGGCATCTGTGATGCTAACATGCCTATGGCAATGAGAGGCAGAGTCAGGAGAATCTTGAAACTCATGGACCAATAGAATCCTGTACCTCATGGGCCAGCTAGTCTTGTGTTCATCATGGCAAACAAGAGAGACCCTGTCTCACACAAGTGGAAGGCAAGGACTGACACTGTGCCCTTGTCCTCCATATCTGATCTTCATAAGTGTGCCATGCACTTTATCCTGTACATGTACCCCCTGAGGAAAAGAGTTCCCCATACTGGTGGTGTTCAAAGCAGTTCTCGAGGACGTCTTGTAGGTAGGTGCCAAGAGAGAAGGTAGAATTCATATGCAGGGGAGAAAGGTGTTTTCTTTTTAAATTTAATTAATTAATTTTTAGAATCAAATATTTTTGTTTTTCTTTTTTGAATATTTCTAAATTTTTTTTACAAAGATTATAGTCTTATATTCCCTCTCCTCCATTCCAATTTCCTTGAAGATCCTCCTCATTGGGGTTATGTCCTAGAATTTCTATGTGAATTTCCATTGTTAAATGCTTCTGTGATTTTTGTCCTACCTCATCTCTAATTGTACTATCATCTGCATACCGTTTTACAAAGATAGTGAAGATTTACATTCACAAAAAAAAAAACCCTCGAATGTGTGAAGTAGAAATAATAAAGTTTAAAAGAATGAGATGCATGTCATTATTTATGTAAAAATGTACATTTACACTCACTCATATGTTCACAGATAAACATAGATCTGTACTAGTTTAAGCATAAGCTTTCTTGCTCCAAAGTTATCAAACTGGCTGGTAATACTGACTGCCTCTGAGAAAGGATACCAGAAAAATCCTGAGGTGTATATTCTTTTTTATTTATTCATTTATTTTTGAGAGAGGGTCTCATGTAGCTCAGACTAGCCTTGAACTTGTATTTTCTTTTTTGTTTTCAAATGAACTCCAGACATGTGTGCCATCTTGTGCATCTGGCTTTATATTGGTACTGGGGAATTGAACCTGGGTCCTTTGACTTTGTGGGCAAGCACCTTAACTGCTAAGCCAGCTCTCCAATCTGAACTTGTACTTTCTATATAGCTGAGGATGACCCTGAGTTTTCGATCATCCTACCTTCCTCTCAGAAGTGCTGAGACTGTAGACACGGGATGCCATGCACAGTGTATATAGTGCTGAGAATAATTAAAAAAACATTATTTTTATTTTCTTGGATCTAAGATTTTATTGTGATGGGGAGACAGGACAGAGGTAATATTAGTTTATAAAGAAAAGAAAAAGCCGGGCGTGGTGGCGCACGCCTTTAATCCTAGCACTCGGGAGGCAGAGGTAGGAGGATCACCATGAGTTCAAGGCCACCCTGAGACTACATAGTTATTTCCAGGTCAGCCTGGGCCAGAGTGAGACCATACCTCGAAAAACCAAAAAAAAAAAAAAAAAAAGAAAAGAAAAACTATTATCAATTAGATCCCCATTTTGTGGAAAGAAGATTTGAACATTGAACACCTGCCTTCCTTTATCTATATTTTCTAAAATTTCTCTAGTGAATATTTGCTTAAAAAATTTAAATAGTGTTAAGCAGCTGGGGAGATGACTTAGTGATGTCCAGCACCTACATCAAAATGCCAGGCAAGATGGTGAGCCCCTGTAATTCCAGCACAGGATAGGTGGAGACAGAGAAGCCCTAGGTTCAGTGTGAGAGCCTGACTCAAAGAAAAAGGTGGAGAGCAACTAAGTGGCAATCTCTGGCTTCCACATGTACATATACACACATATGGGAGCCCATACACATACAAATCACACACACACACACACACACACACACACACACACACACACACACACACCACAAGCATTAAATCACACTATTGAACATGGAGACTAAAGCAGACAGGTATAAAAGGCTAGAGGAAGCAGCCTGAGCAACAAGCAGATATGGAGAGGAGGTCGCAGAATCCCAGCTTAGGAGGGGGAACATGGCTGGGTTTCTTATCCTCAAGGGAGTTTGGGCCTGGTTTGGGGAAAAAGAAGAAAAGAAAACTGAACCAGCAACCAGGAGGAAAGGATTCAAGGGGGAATCAGAGACTCACTTAGATTCCTATAGGGGGGACAGAGAGGGCCAGGGAAGGCCATGGATGGAGACAGAGCCCTGGCAGCTATGAGCAGGGCAAGGGAAGGGCCCAGGGCAGAGAATCTAGACGGAAGGCAAGGTTGTGTGACACAGCACCAATAGGTTATCAAGGCCATTAAGTTGCACAATCCCAGGACATATCTTCCCCCTTTATAACTTTACGCTCAACCTGAATACTTACACATGCCCTTCAGGTTAGCACTTGGGAGATGTTCGTACAGGTTCTGAGAGAGCTGGAAGACTCTCACAGCAGACACCCAGGGGTGAATATTAATCATGGGCAAGGAAGAGAGAGGGAGTTGAAAGATTATTGCAAGACTGGAGAGATGGGTTAGTGGTTAAGGTCCATGCCTGCAAAGCCTAAGAACCCTGGTTCGATTCTCCAGGTCCCACGTAAGCCAGATGCACATGGTGGCACATGCCTCTGGAGTTCATTTGCAGTGGCTAGAGACCCTGGCATGCCCATTCTCTCTTGCTCTCCCTTTCTCTGTCTCCTGGGGGGAGGGCCTGACGGGTGGTCTGGAAAACATGGCTAGGGGGACTGAAGGTTCCAATCACAGCAGGTGTGTGGGCTGTCTTCCTGATGACCCTGTGCCTGCAGGGCAGCGCCATGCAGATGAAGTCCACATGTCTACACATTTCTTTATCCTCTCACGCAGGGGTGACGAGCATGACATGTCTTAGCAAACATGGGTCACTGGGGTGGAGGTTAGACTAGATAACCTTAGAGTTCATGGAAGACTAGCCCATGGTGTAAATGTTTTACCTTAGGTACGCTACCCTAAGCAACCGAGAAAAGCCCTAAGTGGGCTAGCTAAGTCAGAGGGAGGGTCCAAGGTCCCTGGAGATAGAAAAAGTAAAACGTAGGGCAACCTCTAGAAATTGATTTATTAAATCTGTACATGCTACCCTCTTGGAAAAGGTTGTAGGCAGCATATAGGAACTGAACATTATCATCATTTCCCATTTCCTTGTGGTTCATGGAAGCGGGGCCCAGTAAGTGATATTTAATAATATGAACTTGGCCTTCCACCTTGACCTATACTATTGAAAATTCCAATTAACATAAGGCATTTCTCTAAGATAGCCTTATTGGTCTCCCTGGAAATAAAGTTAAAGCTCTTAGAAACATTAAGGCAGGGTTCTCAAAACATTCTTTTCCATACACTTGAGCGTCTAACAATATTTTCTCTCTGTATTTAAGAACGTGTGTGTTTAAGAGACGGGAATTTCATTCTCCTTTACAACTAGACAACAACAAGACACACTTTCCTGCTCTGAAATTTCCCTTAGAAGAAGATGACATTTGCCTCTACAGTTCTATTTTTTTCCCTTTGGTTTTTAATTATAAAAAGCTTCTAACAGCTGATTTATTATATAGGGAACAAATTGTGTCTTTGAGACCCACTACACGGTAATTACTTGAGTTAGCACTGTGGATATCTGCGCAGGGGCCAGCAGTCAATTTTGACTCAGAATAGATAATATACGGACTGCTATTAAGTTTAATGTAGATTAATGGGAGTTGCTTCCCTTTGCACGTATGTATACAGGTACCAATAATTAAGATTAATTTCCACCAGATAGAATGGCCTTCATTGTGCACAGTGCCAGAAAATGCATCTTTAATAGCTGTTAATTGGATATATTTGCTTTGATGGTGAAATCCTGATTAGTCTTGTTACCCTGAAAACTCCCCTCCTTCCTCCCCCACCCAACCTGCCCCGCCCATCTTGAGGGAAAGAGACTGACAGCAGCAGTCATTGCTGTGGAGGTGACGGGATCTTCTGCAGTCTGGTACCCAAGTCTAGGTCATGCAATATCTTTCTGAGTGAGTTAGTCACAACTGCTTCTACTTCCTAAGGGCCTGCTATGTACCAGATACTTTATTTCCACAGTCATTCATTACATTTGTGTTTGTGTGTGTGTGTGTGTGTGTGTATGGATGCACATGCTCCATGCCATGTGTGTGGAGGTAATAGGACAAACTTAGGTCCTTCACTTCTACCTTGCTTGAGTTTGGATCTCATTGTCTTTGTTGTTGTTGTTGCTGCTGCTGCTGCTGCTAACACCAGAAGAGTTGGTTCCTAAGCTTATGGATTCTCCTGAATCTTCTTCCCAATGCGTTATGCATGTTTGGGATTAGCTATACTTCCAACTTTCCATGGTTTCTAGAGATCCAAATTCTGGTAGTCAGGCCTGCACAGCAAGCATTTTTAACCATCCACCCATCTTCCCAACTCTTCACTCATCCTTTTTTTTTTAATGTATTATTTGTATGTGTTTATGTGTATATTCATGTTCATCAGTCTGGGCATGTGTCAAGAGGTCAGAGGACAACCCTGAGTGTTGGTCTTGCCTTTTGCCTTGCTTGAAGCAGTTTTTTGTGGTTATATGCTGCCTCCCCTAGGCTGGCTGGTCCATGAGCTTCTGGGGGTTCTCTTACCTTATCTCTCATCTCACCATAGCACGGTTGGGATTACAGAGGCTCAGCACTCCATCCAGCTTTACACGGGTTCTGGGGATTGAAACTCAGGTCATTATAGTTGCATAGCAAGTGCTTCTACTCTCTGAGTCATCTCCACAGCCCATCCACCCAACAGGGTGGGAATTCCTACTCTGTTTATACAAAGGAGTAAACTGGGGCTCAAGGGCATCAGCTAGGAGTGTATATAATGGAGATTCTAGCCCAGCTGCTTTCTAAATAAATACATAAAAATTCAAAAATTGGGCCAGGGAGATAGCTCAGTGTGCAAGCATAAGAATTTGTGTTCACATCTCCAGAACTCACATAGAGCCAGATTTATAAGACAAACTGGCTTGGCATAAGCAGAAGAAGGCAATAAGAGACTCTGTATCAGCAGTGTGGAAGGTAAGAACAACACTTAAGATTGCCCTCTGACCTCCACCTGTGTGCCATGGCATGTGTGCATCCACACTTATTCATACACAAACATACCCACAACAAACAAACACATATAAAGATTAAAAAAATGATTTTAAAAATTGCAGGATCAGGGAATTATTTTAAAGATTTTTATATTTATTTATTTATTTATTAGAGTAAGGGGGAGAAAGAGAGAGACAGAGAGAGAATGGATGCACCAGGGCCTCCAGTCACTTCAAATGAACTCCAGATGCATGCGCCACTATGTGAATCTGGCTTACATGGGACCTGGAGAATCGAACTGGGGTCCTTAGGCTTCACAGGCCAATGCCTTAACCACTAAGCCATCTCTCCAGCCTGGGGAATTGTTTTATAAGGACTATTTGCCTTTTTCCTTTTCTCTATTTCTCTGAAGTTCTTAGAATCTAAACTGAAGTGCCATCCCCTCTTACCTTCTATGAGCCTCTCTCAGCTATTATTCCCCTACTCTCTAAACTGAGTGGTTCAGGGCCAATAGACAGTAGATAGAAACCTTCAGGGTGAGTTCGAAGCTTCAGTAGAACCTGCTCTTTTCCTTAGCAAGTCCAAGACTGGTGTATGTGATGCGTTACTTATTGTCTTGTTGCCATGACTAAATCTCTGCAAGGAAGCAACTGTTGGGGTCCCCCCTAGGGCCAGCCCAGGAGGGACGGCAGGGTCTCTGCCGAGTAGGAGGTGAGAGGTGCGGAGACACGACACAGACTCCAGGAGTTGGGTGGAAGCAGCAGGGTCACAAACTCTTTTATTTGAGGAAGTGCAGGGGGTTTTAAGGGGCTTGGCTGGCCAATCATTGTATGGGGTGGTCCCCTTTTTGTGACCAATGACAGCCTGTCTCTGGACAGGTCATCTCGTAGCATGTTTCTCTCCAGCATGGGACTGTAGCTGTTGTCACGCCAGGCCTGAACAGAATGCCATGTTCACAGAAGCCACTTCCTGGTTTCTTCTGCCATGCAGCCTGGCTAGGGCCCGACCTGCATTGTGCCATACAAGCAACCTAAGGAAGGATGGGTTTATTAAGGAAGGGTCAAGGTCACAGTTCATCTGGGGAGGAAAGCATGGTGGCATGAGCAGGAAGCCGAGCTAGAACATTCTGTCCACAGTCAGGAAGCAGACAGGGCCAGGTGCTGGTGCTCAGCCGGCTCTCTTCTTTTTGTATAGTCTAGGATCCAAGCCACCTGCAGTTAGGGTGGGACCTTCAACTTCAATTAACTTAAGATAATCCTCTCAGTGATGAGAATTTTGTCCAGTTCTGCTACTGACTTTAAGTGGTGATAGAGTATATCTGAAGAGACAGTGAAAAAAAAAAAGATAATCCCTCACTAGTACCCAGAGGTCCATTGCCTAGGTAATTCTAGTTCCTGTCTAGATGACCACATAAACCATCACATGTAAGAAAAATGTGGGAAACAGTAATAGTTTTAGATAGATTTTTTTTTTGTTACTTCCAAAGGAAGTGGAAACCTCATATATTTACTTTTCTGTTGTTGCTTGTGTGTACGTAATGTGGTGTGTCTATGTGTATATGGTGTGTGCATATGTATGTGCCCTCTCAGTGCCCAATGTGCTCACCTGTGGTGGCTAGAGCAAAATGTCAGGTGTCTTGCTCCCACACCTACTCTTTGAGCCAGAGTCTCTTATTGATACTGGCCCTTGTTGCTTTTTTCAAGTCTGGGAGATTCCTTGACCTCTGCTCCCCTTTGTGAGACTAAGGTTATCATAGGTACTCTTGGCCACACCCAGCTGTTTATATGGGTTCCAGAAATTCAAACTCAGGTGCTTTCAAGCCTCATGCTTGCACAGGAAGCTCACCTAACTACTGAACCATCTTTCTACCCCTATTTTCTTTTCTTAATAAGCTTTTTATTTATTTATTTATTTATTTATTTATTTACTGTTTTTGCACGCACTTTTGTGTGGTATACACAATTGTGGTTGTGCTTGTGGGCATGTGTGTTCATGTGGAGGCCAGAGGTTGATGTTGGATTGTTGGATGTTTTCCTCCATTGCTCTCCTCTTTTTTTTTTTTTTTTTTTTTTTGTGAAGCAGGGTCTCTTATTAACTGAACTCAGAGCTCACAAGTTCAGCTGTGTATCTAGCCAGCTTGCTCTGAGGAATCTCCGTATCTACCTCTACTCACTGCGGATACGGGCAGCTGGCCATGCCCAAGAGCATTTACGTGGGATCCGAACTCTGATCTTCATACTTGCATGGTTAGTGCTTTGCCAACTCAGTCATTTTTCTACACTCCTCCAATTTCATAATTTTCATCTTGTACATGTTTGAGTATCCTTTATTTGAAATGCTTAGGACCAAAAGTGTCTTGGAATATTTTCATCTACATAATAACATATCTTGAAGATGAAAATCAAGTCTAAACATGAAATTTGTTTATACTCCTGCTGCACTTTACATACATGGCCTGAAGGCAACTCCATACACTATATTTTAGTGCACCTGTGTTCTGATAGTGCTCTGTGACACGAGGTCAGGTGTGGAGCTTTTCACTTGACATTATGTCAGTGCTCAAAAAGTGTCAAGTTTAGAAGCAATGTTAACTAAAAAATTTTCAGATTAAGAGGTCTCAGTTGGGAGAGTGCATGCCTGCATGAAACCCTGGATTTCATTCTCAGAACTGCATAAATTGGGTTTGGTGCAACATTCCTGTAATCCCAGCATTAGGGTGGAAGAGGCAAGACAATTAGAAGTTCAAGGTCCTTTTCAGCTACATGGGGTTATATGAGATGAAACTGTGTCTCAAAACAAAACAAAACAAAACAAAACAAAACAAAACAAAACAAAACAAAAAAACAGTTTTCAGGTTGGGGATGCTCAATTTATATGGGAAGGGCATTATTCTTAAAATAAACTGTAACTTGCTTCTCTTGAAGTACCATGGCAAAGAGTTGAATTTAAGGGATCCATGTAAGGAGGGAAGGGCCTAAGTGGGATTTTGGTGTCTCTCAATTCTCTCCAAGTAAGTGAAGCCTTTATTTAGAAGACCACAAGGTATGACTGAGGTACCCAGTGGATGCTACCTGCTAGCATATACCTCCTTGGAAATGCTGTAACTTGCCTTCGGGAAGCTGAATTAGAATTTTGCCAATGACTCAGATGACTCTGGGCAGTTCACTTGACTACTCTGAATCTCTTTTCTCCAACATTACTTAATTCACTGGACCACCTCAGTGTTGGTTTGAATGTCTCCCAGCAAATTTATGTGTTTTAAATGTTTGGTCCCTAGCTGGGAGCAATTTGAGAAGTAGAGCCCTGCTGGAGGAGGTGTGTTGCTGGGGGTGGATTTGGGGGCATCATAGCCAGCTCCCTTTGCCAGATATTGGCTAACTTCTGCTGCTATTTTCAACCTGCTGTTGCAAGGAGTGATGTCCAGCCTCTGCTCTGCTGTTCTTCCCCTGGCATGTTGGAGCGTCCTCTCCAGACTGTAAGCCAATATAAAATCTTTCCTCCCATCAGCTGATTTTGACCCAATGATTTATCCTAGCAGTGCATAGATGACTGTAACAACCTTCCAGAGAAAATCCATGTCAATTATTACCCTTGATGCAGGATATTCAGTGGCTACCATTTCCTGACCCATTGGTAGGAATTGTGACCTTTTGTGGATTTAAGGAAAAGCACCAGTCTTCTCCTAGGGGAGCTGGATCTGTATAGACACTACAGACAAAAAGAAAGAGAGAAAAAAAAGAAAGGAAGAAAGGAAGAAAGAAAGAAAAAAGAAATAAAGAAAGAGAGAAAAAAGAAATAAAGAGAAAGAGAAAGAGAGAAAGAAAGAAAAAGAAAAAAGCAAAAAAGAAAAGAAAAGAAAAGAAAAGTAAAGAAAAGGTGTTTATTTTGGCTCCGGTCTCCAGGGAAGCTTCATGATGGCAGGGAGAACCCGGCATGCACAGAGGCTGGACAGAGCCTCTACTACAGCAGGTGGCAAACAGCAGCATCAGGAGAGTGAGTTGGATTCTGGCAAGGGGAAGCTGGCTGTAACAAACTTAAGCCCACCCTCAGGAATTCAGCACTTCTCTAGTAAGGCCCTTCCTCCTAAATTTCCACTAACTGGGGTCCAAGCATTCAAAATACATGAGTTTTGGAGGGACAGATGATTCAAACCATCACAGTGAGCATGTTCATACGTGTGTATATGTATACATATATGTGCATACATGTGGCGTTCAGAGGTAGAGGTCGAGTATCTTCCTCAATTGTTCTCCACCTTATTTTTTGAGACAGAGTATCACTCTGAAACTGGAGTCCACCAATTATGTTCGACTAGCTAGCCAAAAAACCCCAGGGATTCTCCTGCCTCCTCTTCCCCAGTGCTGGGACCATTGGCAGGTCACCACATTCGCTTTCATGTGCGTGCTGGGGATCTGAACACAGAGCCTCCAGCTTGTGCAGCAAGCACTTTACCAATTGTGCAATCTACCCAGCCCCAGAATGGGTGTAACGATAGCAAAAAGAGTCAAAAGATGCTCTGAAGAAATAAGAATGTTTCAGAGTTTAGAAAATCTTTGGAAATATGGAACTTACCTCATCAGAAATAGTTCTGCTCAAGCAGGCCTGGCAAAATGGGGAAGGAGAGCAGGTTAGAAGTTTCATATCTCAGGCTACATGTGGTTGGTTTCATCATGGTGAGATGACTGTCGTAGCCCACATGGCAAGACAGATAAGTGCCACGGGCTGGGTGTGTCTTGGCTGGCCTGACTGTGTGTACAGCCACTCCTGGTCATTTTGTGGTTGTACCTGATGGACAAACACAGTTTTGATTTGTGTGTGTGTATTGGATGGGCTCATGTGTATATGCATGCATGTAGATACCAGAGATCAATGTTCAGATATCTTTCTCAATTGTTTTCCACCTTATTTATTGAGACGAAGCCTCTCCCTGAACCAGAGCTCACTGTTCGGATAGACTCGCTAGGCAGTTTGTCCAGTAGACCCCCCAGCTGGGAACCAAACATTCAAAGCGTGTGAGACCATGAGGAACATCTGATTCAAGGCCACACAAGGGCATTATCCAGACTTCCAGTGTAGCTTGACATTCCTCTCTGATAAAGGTGTTTGGCATGGAAGATTGGGTAAATGGGGTTGCATGTAGATGGAGGGAACAGGATGGTGTTCCATTAACTTCTTCCGGGGAGACATGAGCAAGTGTCTATTCATCCCATATGGGGCACAAACAACAAACCAAAGAAACAATCCCAACACAGTCCAGCTTGACGAGCCAGTGACTTTATTGGGTTAATTTACATAGCACAGGTTAGCTGTTGCTTACAGGAATGGCATCACCACCTATTTCACCCCTCTGCGGATGATGAGCTCAGGGAAGCTGAGTCATGGAGTGCTCCTTTCAGTTAGCCACTTCTCTTACCTAGAATCCCCCCAAGTCCACAGACCTTGACAAGGGGCAGGAGGGAGTAATGGCTGGAATCCCAGGTGAGGAACCTGCGGTCTTTTTCCCCCGCCTCCTCCTCTTCCTCCTCCTCTGCTTCCTCTTCCTCCTGGGAAAGTTATCAGCTCGATTACTATTACTATAGACCTAGATATCACTACATTGTTCAATTTATTTAGTTGTCATGAATACTAGGCCACAATAATGTCTACTTGCAAATAGTGGTGGGATGATCAGAGGGGAAAAAAGCCACAAACAACATGTAGCAACAAGCAAGGAAGAACTGATGAGTGAAACCTGAAATATACAATTGAGGAAATCCTCTGAGTTTCAAAAATAAACAGAGACACACAAAGCCCAGAGAGAGCAATAAGAAACAAGGGGTTGTTCAGAAAGAAAAAAGGAACAAAAACAAAACAAAAAAACGAGTGACCATGTTCCATGCTAACAAAGAGTGACGTACCCAAAACCAGCTCGGCCACTGCCATGATCCTCTTGGACTTCACTCCAACAATGGAAGTGCTTCGAGGGGGTAGTTTAAACACAAATTAAAGGGAACATTTCTTTTGATTCTATTAAATTATTATATGGAACATGAGATGGTTACGGGTTGGAATTACGACTGGGACTAATGGGTGGGATTTACATGGAGACCAATTTAGCAGAAAATTGATCATTAGAGCCCTGTTCAGTGAGAAGGCATTGCTGCCTGCCCCATCCTGAGACCCTGGAGGTTGAAGATGGTGAAAGGGATTTCTGTCTTGGCCAATGGTTGAATCAAAGACCTCTTGCAGTCATTTTAATTTCCAAGCTATATGTTTCTACAGTCAAAGAGGACTAAAATAAATTCTGATGTGGCAGACCCCATTACAGAATCCTTTTGTTTTAAATCTCTGTGTTAAAGGACAACTTCAGTATCAGTCCTTCCCTCCCCATTTAAAAAAATATTTTATTTATTCATCACCTCCTTGTTTTGAGATATGATCTCCTGTTATTCATGACTGCCTATGCCAGGCTGGCCCACAAGCTTCTGGAGTCTCTTGCTTCTAACTCCCATCTCTCCAAAAACATTCCAGGATTACTGACATGTGCCACTGTGCCCTGCTCTATGTGTGTGCTAGGGATCTTATGCTGCACTTTGCAGTCACTTAGCTATTTCCTCCACCCCTATTAAGAGATCCTATTGAAGGCTGAAATATAGCATGATACACATTTGTCAAATAAAGTCAAGTAAGGGAAGAAGAGAAGGAGGAAAGGCACCAACCTTGTGGTGCTTGGACTGGTGTCAGTTTACATTGTCTCACCTAAACCTTACTCTGACCCTGAGAGGTAGGTGCAACCAGCCTCAGTCTTACAGATGGGGCAGTGGATGCGCAGAGGCGCTAAGTTTCTAAGTTTGTACATTTCCTGATTGCCCTGGACTGTCATTTCCCTGGGCTCTGCTGTC
This sequence comes from Orientallactaga sibirica, assembly GCA_036365145.1. Classification (NCBI taxonomy): domain Eukaryota; kingdom Metazoa; phylum Chordata; class Mammalia; order Rodentia; family Dipodidae; genus Orientallactaga; species Orientallactaga sibirica. Next base: position 12,326,209 of record JAEOAD010000028.1, read on the forward strand.
AAATATGGCTCTGCCCACATGGCTTTTGAGTCTGAATTAAACTGTATAACCTATCATATGTGCTGTTATCTATGGGGATACATAGCCTTGGGCAGGATCACCTGGTAGTTAGTGATTTGGAGTGGAAGTAAGAATGCATAGACATTTGTCAGTTTTGCTAAACTGTAAAATGAGTATAGTTCTCTCCTAGTTGCTCCCTCAACAAATGCACTCATCCAAAAGCCCACACATGAGATGGAGCAGTAGCTTAGCAGTTAAGAAGCTTGCCTGCCAAGCCTAAGGACCCAGGTTCGATTCCCCAGTACCCATATAAGCCAGATTCACAAGGAGGTGCATTGGTGCATGTGTCTGGAGTTGGTAGTGGCTGGAGGCCCTGGCACACTCATTCTCCTTCTCTTTCTCTCTCTATCTGCCTCTTTCTCTCTCTGTCTTTCTTAAATAAATAAAATGAAATAAAATAAAGAAATTTAAATTATAATTTTTATAAAGACCATACGTATTATTTGTTCTATTTTTTTGGTATAATATGTTGACTTGGAAATCAGAAAACACAATTCTTGTTCCAGGGCCGTCTTTGGCCTTTTTGTAGCCTTGGTTAGTTAGTTAGTTTGTTTATTTATTTATTTATTTTTATTTATTTGCTAGAGAGAAAGAGGAGAGAGAGAAAGAGGGAAGGAGGGAGAGAATGGGCATTCCAGGGCCTCCAGCCACTGCAAACAAACTCCAGACACATGTGCCACCTTGTGCATCTGGCTAACGTGGGTCCTGGGAGATTGAACCTGGGTCCTTTGGCTTTGCAAGCAAATGCCTTAACTGCTAAGCCATCCCTCCAGTCCTTGGTTAGTTTATTTTAAAGGAAATATAGAGCTGTGGAGATGATTTAGTGGTTAAAGGTTTTCTCCATAAGCCTGCCAACTGGAGTTCAGTTCCCCAAAACACAGGTAAAGCTAGACACAAAGTGGCACATGCATGTGATCCCAACATGCCTGTGGCCATGGGAGGCAGAGTCGGCAGAATCCTAAAGCTCGCAGGTCAGCTAGTCTAGCCTTCCAGTGGCAAAACACAAGAGGCCCTGTGTCTGTCACACTGAGATAGAAGGATAGGACCAACACCCTGAGGTTGTCCTCTGACTCCACACTTGCACACACACACACACACACACACACACACACACACACACATATATATGGAAATAAAGGATATGTGACATCTCTAAGGTCATACAAATTATATATATTTATTATCTATGATGCAATAATCATATTAATTCATGTGTATTTGTCTACTTATATATATTAATATATGCTTATGCTAGTATTTAAGTCAGCATCTACATATCTTTGTTAATATCAGCCATATTTAAGCAATAATCTGTCACCAGATAGTAGTTTAAAATCCATTGCTTCAGTATGGAATGAATTATCCAGTGATCTGACTGTAGACTTACTTAAAAATAATAATAATAATAATAATAGAAAATTTTATTTTCTAGAACTATTCTGATTGGCTGCTGCAAACCAGACATCCAGGAACATTGAAAGAATTCACTTGAGTTGAAACAGGGTTATCTGCAGACTCATGGCCACAGCTGTCAGTGGGGGAAGCCACCATGAGTTCTGTTGGGTCCCCTCACATTCCCTGTCTAGAACAATCATAGGCAGGTAGTTTCATTTCTTTCAGCCTATTTCCTTCTTGGGAAGTGAGGATCATAGTATATCCATCTCATAGGATTGCCTTGGCTGAGAACTGTGCATGTGTGATGGCTGACTTCACAAATAGTTGCCAGGCTACAATGCAGGTCTTTCCATCTATTCACATTCTGCTACCCTCATGGGCATGGCCAGTGTCTTCTCTTTTGAGTCTGCATTCTGTCCGAAGGGCGTGTGATGATCCTCTGAGTGAGGGGAAAGAGTCTCTTAACTGTAGAAATGAAAATTTCAAGGATAGGGAGTGGGTAAGAGCCTGGATGCGCAAGAATGAAGACCTGAGTTCGATCCCCAGCATCCATGTAAAAAGTCAGGCATGGCCATGCATGACTGTAACCTCAAGCTGAGGGGTGCCGAGATGGAAGGATCACTGCAGCTTCTGGGTCAGCCAGTCTAAGTGAAAAAAATGGGGAGCTCTGGGTTCATTAAGAGATCCTGTTTTAGAGAAATAAGGTGGAAGAGTGACTGAAGAGGACACCTGATGTTTTCCTCTGGCCTCTGTACATGTGCACATGGGGCATTCATTGCTTATACATGTACACACTACACACACACACACACACACACACAGACACACACACACACCAAAGTGTCCAGAATGTACCCTCTAGAAAAACCATTGCCATTTGCTTTGAATCATGCCCCTAGGGATCAGGGGATCCACCCCTTCCCCTTTTGTGTAAATGAGACCTGTAATTGTCACCAAGCTCCCCCTCTGCTTGTCTGTGGAAGCTAAGATTCAGGGAGCACCTCAAGGGCCGGCTCTCCGGCCAAGAGGAGGTTAAAACCAACATTTTCAGATAAAGAGGTAAACATATTTACATTCCTCTCTTCACACTTTATGCATATGTCATGCAGTGAATAGTTTTAGAGGTCTGTTTGTACTATCGCTCCCGAATTTTTACAGTCTAGAGGACACAAAATCTCTATAAAGTGACTTATTGAAATAGAAGCAGATTGGTAAAACCGTTTCCCTCTTATGAACTGTGAAGAATGAACCTCTAAATGAAATCAGGAAGGAACTGGACAGGATCTTGTTTAATGGTCTGACAAAATGAATCACAACGATTCCAGACATCCATCACTGCTAAAAGGGGACCACAAATGATCTGTGAACCACTATATATTGATTACCCATGTGGTACAAGTGTCGGATTTAATGTTCACACACCATAGAGAGGCGGCAGGGACAGATGGTGCCTTAACTCTTCTTTGATAGATTTTAATGGTGAAATATTGATTTCTTTCTGGCCAAGGCTGCTGCTAGGGGCCAAAGTCATTTGTTGGGTATTGCCGGACACCCAGTTGGCCTGGTGTAATCAATCATTTTTGGCAAGGCAGGTGAAAACCCAGAGAGAAGTACCTTGGAACCCAAACTGGAGTGTGATGTGTCTGAGTCCAGCCACCTAGAGAAAGAGGGAGAGAGGAGAGGACTCGCGGCGACTGTGCCTGTACGGAATTATTAATGATAAGACATGTTTACCGAGGAGAGTTGCAGCGAATCAGAGCTGACATGAAATAGTCTGGGAGATTCACAGAGAAAATGAGCCTCCTGCTAAGAGGGACTATATTTTATTTAAACATCCTTCTAAGGCTGAGAACTCAGGTAATCTGTTGTGTTACAAGCCACTGGTTGTTCTTGCCATCCAGAGAGATAACACTGAGGCGTTAATAGGAACACATCAATCACAATCAGGCTGCAATTCCATTGGTGTCTGTCCTCCCAGCTCCTCTTTAAGCTCCTTAATAACGGTGATAACATAGTTCGGGGGGCTGCTGAGAGGGGCTCTCCCCTCTGAGGGTCATATTCATAAAGTGAAGAGCTTGCCACGTCAGCATTGGGGGAGACAGCTCCATGCCAGAGTGGGTGGGGAGGGGGGCACTGGGGAGCAGGGAGAAGGAATGCCAGAAGCAGCTGGGGAGGACTGGACTCCAACAGGAGAATTTCCAATCATCTCTTGGTCCCACATATTGTGATGTCATTGCTGCCTCCTTCCTAAGGAAGGGGTGGAACTCTCTCTCTCTCTCTCTCTCTCTCTCTCTCTCTCTCTCTCTCTCTGTGTGTGTGTGTGTGTGTGTGTGTCCTGCAATTATCAAGTCATAAGATTCATTTTCTTGAGAAGCTTATAAAATGCTTTTGAAGGCAATGCTTACATGGGAGCCTTGCATGTGCTCCCGTGGGAGTGTGAAGGTTCCCAGGAAGATTCTGGGGTATGGGGACCCTACACCCCATACAGGTTGGTGGGGAAGGGGGCTCCTTCTAGCTTCTGTAACTCATAACAAGCCTCTAACCTTCTGCCCACAAGGTTAAATATCTGTTTGCCTTTTTGACATCTCTGCAGGATGTGAGATAGCTGAGGGTGGCTGTTGTAGTCTAATTAGCAGTCTCATCCACTGTGTGCTGGTACACAGGCTAGGCTAGGCTAGGGACGTACAAGAGGCAGCTTGCATGAACATGGTTATATGCATATGCCAAGGCAGGTGTTGACGCTGAAAAGAGCTTGATCATACCACTTTGCATATGCGCATGTCATATGCATGTGTGGATATGCACAGTCAAAAGAGAATTTCCTTTTCATATAAAAATATGGGACACACTTGATTTATGTGCATTTAGAGAGTGAGTTAGCACTAGATTCTAGAGCCACACTGCTTGAATGTGGATTATATCCCCCCTTGTTATTAGATGATATGGGCAGATTGCTGCAACTCTCTGCCTCGGTTTTCTTATCTGTAAAATGGGAGTAATGATGGGATTAGTGGTTTGAGGGTTAAGTCGGTGAGTAGATGTGAACTTTACTTGCTTAAGCATAAAGGTTCTATGTTTGTGTTTCTACTTTAATTTCCTAGTTCACCATGGCATTGTATTTCAAACATTTATGCAAATAAGTGGATATTCATGCATAATATTAGGAACCCTGACACACATTTTCCTGTCTCTCTGGGACATAGCAAACCTGCCTTTTGAGCAGGGGCAGCTTGGGGAGGTAACAGTAGATATTCTGGAAAATCATAATTGGGATTCCTTATTGGAGCCTCAGTGGGTCTGTCCTTGAGTGTATATCTCCCCCAAAGTCTGTGCACACGGGAATGTCCCTGGAGACAAGTATATCCATTGGTGCTTATATACAAAGCAGGGAAGCGCAGGGTAAGTCCTGTCCACCCCAGCTGTGCCACCCCTCCCCACACCACCCAGATGTGAGCAGCCTGCTGCAGATCCCGCGTAGATTATCTTGCTTACCTAATGATTTTTGCTTCGCTGCTCGGCTCGGTTGTGTTCACTAGGACGGCAGGCTATTAAAATGTCAAGGCACATTGAATTGTTGTTATCTGGGAGAGAGACCTTTCCAATCAGCCCGGGCTCTGGAGGTTGCATAAACTCCAAGAAGGCGATTGGAGAAAGGTTTCACGGCTTGTTTTCTAACATACATGGGTGTGAGCAAGGAGGTGGGGAGAGGACACTGGAAGTGGGAGGAGTGCAGGGGCAGGGACCAGGGTTTATGGCAGCTGGAATGTGCTAATTAAAACGCCATCTTAACAGGTATCAGTAGCACTTAGCCTGCATATTTCTGGGTTCCTACAATATGGTCTGGCTGGGGAAGGTGTGTTTTAAAGAAAGGCCAGGGGGAGGGGACTCATGGGGTCTGGATGAGGTACCAGGAACAGCACCCTAAAACAGGCACACTGGGAGTTATGCCTCTGGTTGGCTACGGAGAAAAGCAAAGATTTGCTTGGCTCTGCGCCTGCCCAGGCAGAGTCTCATTCCAGCCCAGTGGAGGTTGCTCTAGGGGTGGCCTTACTGAGCCAGGGCTGTCCCTAACTTTCAAGCGGGACCTCTGAAGAGACCCTGCCTGCACTAGCTGGACCAATCTGGAAACTTCCTTTTTTTCCCTGTGGTCAAGCCTCATTATTCCAAGGATTTATTTTTCTTTGGGGAGCAAGAAAGAGCTGATGCAAAGGACGTTCGTACAAAGTCTCTAGCAATTAGACCTTATGCTGACTGCTAACCTAGCCGAACCTCAAAACTTGCTTCGCTTCACTTTTCCCTTTGTATTCAGGTCATCTCACAAGTGTTTGTGTATTTCCATTTTGTTTCAGAGTGATGGCTTCCTTTTTGTTGTTCATGCTCTGACATCCTTCCCCTGGCCTCATGGCAAGTGTGAGCTTGCTAACCATGGGGATCCTGCTGGCTTGCAAACCTTTGTCAAGTTCATTAGCACACATGTGGACACACACACACACACACACACACACACACACACACACACTGTGCATCTGCTCATCTAGTCCTGCATCAGTTGCCTCCTCTATTCCACAGTCATACCCAGTCTTCCACTTTATGACCTGGCGCCCATCTTGTGGCTGAAACATGTCTCTCTGGAGTGTCTTTGAACCCCGAAATCCATTTGGTTCATTTGCTCCCAAAGACTTCTAACACAATCCCTAGCACAGAATCCTTTGCTCTTTGGGGGGCTTTTAGAGGGGAGGTGCTCCCTTCTGTACCCTTTCCCTCTCATTGGGGCACCTTTTATCTCCCTCTTGCCATTCTCTGCATTCCCTCTTCCCTCTCCCTCCCCCTTTCCCTGTTCTCCCTTTTCTCTTCCCCACTCTTCCCTTTCCTCTCCTCTATTTCCTCCCTTTATTTTCCTTCCTCTCCCTTTATCCTCTCCCCTCTTTCCCATTCTGTGTCCTCCCCTTCCAGACTTCCCCTCTATTTTCCATTCCACCTCTTCTCCCCTCTCCCTTTTCTTGTCCTCAGACTCTCTCTTTCTCTCTCCAGACCCACTTCTTCCTCTCATGGCCAGGTACTATATGTCATCTGTTCCTGTAGCCTGGAGCATATAGACACTCAATAAATTTCACATTTCAGTGAGTGAAGGAAAGAATAAATCCTCTCCCACCCTCATGAGCAATCCGATAATTTTCTCCACACTGCCTCATCATGCTAACACAAACTCATTATGATGGGAGGCTTTACTCTCTCAGATTCCTTTACAGCAAGTGTTTCCTTGTTCCTCCTGAGTTTCAGAAACTACCCTATGTGGTGACTCTGGCTGAGTTCCAGCCTTCCATTTTATTACAGCTAGGCAAGTATAATGTCACAGTAGTTCGTTGTTTATAGAGCACAGGCTAGACCCAACCTTGAGCCTCTTTAGTACTGGTTGGCTGTCTCTATAACATGTCCCTGACTGTCCCTGTAACTTCTATTGTCAAGTTGATTGGAGAGGAATCAAGTGAGAGACACGCCTCCTGGGTGGGTCTGTGAGGGTGTTCCCAGGAAGGATTAACTGATTGGGGGAAGATCTTCCCTCAAAGTGGGCAGCTCTTCCGGTGTCGCCCTATATATCAATATCAAGAGGTTCCAGTAAAAAGTAGCCCTTTTTGCCCCTTAGTCCTTGCTGTGGGGACTTGCGGGGTAGTGCATGCATCTACCCGTCCTCCTTCACTCACGTCAGAACCAAGCTTCTTCAGCCTCTCAAAGTGGACTGAAGACCTGTGGCTCTTCAGGAGCCCTCTAGGCCTTCAGTGCAAGACTGGGACTACTGAGACACAGCCTCGTGGACTGAGCAGCACCAGGTTCTCGGACTCCAGCCTGCAGAAGCCACTGTTGGAGTGCCCACCCCTCATGGCCTGTGCCAGTCTAATAAATTCCTCTATAATATTTATTCATTTTATCCATTCTCTTCCTCTAGAGAACCCCGATGAATACACCTTGTCTGCCAATCAAAATCACAGAAAAATGTCCAAGTGGAATAAACCACGGCTTGGTTTCCATTTATTTCTTTTTTGGATTTGTCCTAGACCCTCCCTGGCACTGCTTAAGAAGCAGATTGAGTTAATGGATATTAAGATATGATTTCCTTTTTTAGCTTCCCCTTAGCCCCCACCCTTGCCCCCAATTCTCTGTATGAGGCATGGTAGCTCAGCTCTATCTTAATTGGATTTCCTGACAATCAGAAGGAATGTGGAGTGGAATGCTCTTGGCCTGTCACCTGTTCTGTGGTTAGATTTGTCTCATTAACCTGAATGAGAGGCCTTGAGTGCCTGGACTGAGAGGGACCAGAATGTTCTGGACACTGTGACAGCAACCTTAACCTTCCACAGAGCAAGCATTTGCCATCCTCTCCGTGTGGGTGAGATCAGTGTAGGGTGAAGAGGAGGCATCGGGAGATGGATTTAATGATAGCAAAGGCAGACTGCCTCCTCTGGCCTCCATTATAAATTAGCTGGGTCACTGGTATTCCATCTTGCTGATCTCCAAGTTGCTCATCTGTATAATGGCAATAGTAGAGATTGCTGTGGTGTTTTGGATAGGCGCAAATGTTTGTGATTAAGACTCCTACTTGGTCTCCAGCTGGTGGAATTTTGGGAAGGAGGAGCCTTGCTAGAGGAGGTGTGTCACTGGGGGAGGTCTTCAGGCTTATTAGTCCAGCCTGCTAAATGGTCAGAGCTCAGTCACTCAGACTGCTTCCTTCCTGCTGCAGTGACAAGATGGAATGCCCTGGTTGCCTGCTCTGCCATACATACCTTCCCCACCATAATGAAAACTTGCACTTGAAACTCTAAGCCCAAATAAACCCTTTTCTCCCATAAGTGGCTTCTGGTCATGCGTTTTATCCCAGCAACAAAAAGATGGACACAAGAATTCAGTGAGGGGCCTGAAGAGATAGGTCAGTTGGTAAAGTACTTGCCTCATAAATATGAGGACCTGAGTCCAATCCCCAGTACGCATGTAAAAATGCAAGGTGTGTTGATTCATGTCTGTAGTAATAGCACTAGGGAGGCAGAGACAGGAGGATCTCTGGACCTCAACGGCTAGCCAGTCTAACCCAATTGGTGAGTTCCAGACCAGTAAGAGACCCTGCCACAAAGGAGGTGTTCCTGAGGACAACACTCAATATTATTCTTTGTTCTCCATATGCACACAAATGCACCCACACGTATGTAAACATGCATACATGTACATATACACATGTAAAAGAAAATCAGTGAAAGCAGTTATATAATGTGATTATATCAATACCCCATAAAGAAAGGGCACACAAACACTGCAGGTCTTTCTGATGTAGGCTTATACTGACACACACACACACACACACACACACACACACACACACACACATACATGTGCATGTATACACAAACACAGCAAAAAGTCTCTTCATCCCAGCTGGGCTTCTCATCATCCTTTTATTTCTACCTCATCTTTTCTGAATATTCCTTGAATTCTTTCTCTTCTTAGACTGCCTTTTTTCTTGCTCCCCCATCTCTACTGCCCTGTGTTCATGTGAAACTTCCTCATCTGGGCTCTAAAGACATAGTCCTCAACCTTGAGGAGCTGTGTGATCTGGGCTGGGGGGGTCACCTCTCCAAGGACACTTGCCTTAGCTGTGTTGTTTTCCTTTACAGCCCACACTTTCACATCTGTCTCCATCAGACACTGACTCTGCTGTGTTAACTTGTCCAGGGGAGACAGGAGCAAGTGTCTACTCACCCCAGTTAGGGCAACAGCAGGAAGTCTACCAGAACCACCGAAGTCCAACTTTGCACACCACTGAGATGATCGGGATTACTTACAGGAGGGTGTTGAGGGGTTAATTATAGGAGCATGGGAGACTCAAAGGAAGCTGTGTCACCAAACCGTCCAACCCAACATGGATGACTACTCATGAAAGCTGCCTCCCTAGAGCTCCTGCATGACTTGCAGGCAGCTTGGCTGGCCAGTCTCCCCTCCCCATCAGTTTTTGCTGCTTATATAACCTTGGGGAGGAGACTTCTCCATCCTGTCAGCTTCCTGAAAACTTGGAGTTACTTATTTTCTGAGCTTTGTGCATTTCATTTACTTCCTGAGTCTTAAGAGCCTTCCTCTAGGATGGTATATTTCACTTCATAGGAAATTTCTACACAGCAGGTCCCTTGAGGTAGGGACTGATTTAGGGAGCTAGAAAAAGAAGGATGTTGGAATGAGAGAAGGCTATCTATATTTTATGGTTCAAGGTCAGCTTTCCAAACTCCAGAGAAGTAGCTTCCCCTATGCACCTATGTTTAAGAGAGAAAACCCCTTCTTCCAGTGAGAGGGTCTGACTTGCCCAGTGGAAGGAACATGGACTTTCCTTCAGATCTCATTCCAGGAGTGGGAAGCAGCTGGTTGCATCTTATCTTCAGTTAGGAAGTAGAAAAAGGTGGATTCTGGTCCTTTGCTTGCTTTCCCCTTCTTATTCAATTTAGTCCATAGCCCATGAAACAATGCTGCCCAGACTAAGGTGGGCCTTCCCACGTCAATTAACCTATTCTAGAAACTATGCCAGGCTCAGGGCTCTGAGCTGGGGACTCTGCAAGCAGTTATGGTATAAAAATAGCCAAGGACGTGGACACGGGATTATTGGGCATTGATTTGAGTCATATCATCCCTAGCAATCGACTGGTCTTCTGTCTCTAAAGATGTCCCTGCCAAAGACCTGCTCCTCAGGCAGTACTCTGTCTCCCACTGAGCTCCAGTGACACCATGAAGACATTCCACTGTTTGACAGAGGTTGACACCACTGAGCAGTGGAGTGGAAGAGTACCTTCTCCTGCGTGGACCCTGAAGCTGCCACACTCGATAACCTTGCTGCCTTAATATTTCCTTTGAAATGAGTATAGATAGGACCACAGAGATGGCTCAGTGGATAAAGCACTTTCTCCTCCAGCTTGAGTTCAATCTCCAGACCTCACATAAAAAACCAGACGCCATGGTGAGAGTCTGTAACCCAAGTACACTGATGTAGAGATGGGAGGTGGAAAAGCCGAATTCCCAGATGCTTGTGATGAGCACATAAAAGAACAGCAGCAGAGAAAGACCCAGAGAGAAATCCTGATTCAAGTGGGCTGGAGTAGAAAGGACTAAACTGAAAGTTACATCCTCTGGCATGCACATGTGTTCCTGATCCACACATATGAACGCCACACACACACACACACACACACACACATGCACACGCACAAACACACATAAATAAATGGTTGTGGATAAAGACAGTCATCTGTATTGCTTCATTTATGTGCTTTCCCCAACATACGTGTCAGGACTATGCAATGTTTCTTGTCGCCAACACGTTCCCATTTCACAGAAGAGTCTCTGTGATGAGAAGTGACTGATGGAGGACTCTTCCACACACATTGTGGTCATCACAGGGCTGATGCCTGAGTGCTGGGGTTTCTGAGCTGACAATTCTATTTAGAATCTGCCAGGCCTCCTGGAAGGACCCCCTGTTAGCATGGAAAATGGCATCTCTGAGTTTTGTGGGTAGAAGGTTAATGTTGTCAACTTGACAGGATGTCGACTCACCTAAGGAGGCAAACCTCTGGGCATGTCTGTGAGGGAGTTTCTAGATTAGGATAATTGAGGTGGGAATGTCCACTGTAAATCTGGACAGCACCATGTCATGAACTGGGGTCCCAGATTGAATAAGAAGGAGAAAGCAGAGCCTGAGAGATGCCCTGTAAGCACTACACTTAATGTTCATATTTACATATTAACGCTACTCTCACTTCTGGTTAGAGAAGCTTCTCTTTTCAGATGGCAATGACCACTGGGATGACCCAAAAGGCAACATAGTGCTGAGAAGAAGGGATGGAGGAGTGCCCAGCACTGAAACACCTCTCTCACACCCTCCAAGGCTCAGGGACCCTTGCGGAAGAGGGGGCTTACAGAATGGAAGAGCCAAAGGAAGGGTACGACTCCTTACAATACAACTGTCCAGACAGAAATTGGCCTTGATATCATCCATGACCTTGCAGTGCCTAGCAATACCTTCACAAGACCCTCATAATAGAAGAAAAAAATGATGACATCAAATTAAAAGAGAGACTAATGGAGAGAGGGAGGGAATACAATGGAGATTGGAGTTCTAAAGGGGAATGGGGGAGGGGAGGGAAATATCATGCATTTTTTGTATGTAAGTATAGAAGTTGTCAATAAAAAAAAAGGTTCTACAACCCCCCCCACACACACACACACAGACAAAAGAAGTCACATTTTCATCTCTTCGGGGTTGTGATAATGAAAGGAAACCTTGGTCTTGTTTCTTTTTCTGTCTCCTGCTGTTTCGATGATCCTCAATGCTGGCGACTTACTAATTTTCCCATATTTTTGTGTGAAATCACAGTCTCTATTCTTCATTGTGGGCTGATGTTTGACACATCCTCAGGCTGAGAGGTATATTTGCAGGCAAGTGACTTCTTAGGTGAGATTAAAAGCAAAAGCAAAACAGACTGGTTTGAGACAGATTAGAGTCATTCTATGACTCTATGGATTAAACACAAGGCAGATCCAAGCTCCAAAGAATTACCATACCTCTTACGAAGCAATTCCTGGATCTCCCTGCCTCCATTTTTTAATATGTAAAATGGTGGTAAGTGTGCACCCCACAAAAGAGATTGAGCAATGAAAGAAATCACACAGCTCAAGGGCCTGGGACTCTCCCTAACCCATGGAGAGCTCTCCCCGGAAGTCTAGTACCTTTCTTCCCAGTCATTTTGACCTCACCGGTCCTCCGTGACACTTGTTTGATTGGGCTCCTTGGAGCTGCTTCTGGTTGAATGCTTAACTGTTAAATTTTCATGTTAAGTGAGTTGTCTCTGATTCTTCTCCTATAGTAGGACCCATCAGGAATGTAATTTGCCTGCTGTCTCTCCAGTGACCTGGACATCCTGGGTGTCACAACTATCGGTGAGAGGACCCCTTAAGGTAGCTGAAGCTCATGGAGAAGGGCCAAACTAGTTAACTTTATCTTTCATGCCACAGAGTCACTGGTTGTATCTGTGTCCAGTTGAAAGGATTTAGACTCACCATAGAAATGAATCTCTGTCATGCCTGTGAGGGATTTTCTAGATTAGATTAGCTGTAGTGGGAGGACCCACCCTAACTGTGGGTGGCATCATCCATGGGCTGGATTCCCAGACTGTATGCCAAGGAGTTAGCTAGCTGATCATTCAACATTCACCTCTCTCTACTTCCTCCATACTGACGTCATGAAGTGACATTGGCTGTCTGCTCCTACCATGCCTTCCCAGCCATGTTGGACTTCCCATCTACCCATCAAAACTACAGGCCAAAATAAACCCCTTCCTTCCTTATTAGGTTGCTTCTGGTTGGGTATTTTGTCCCTCTCAGTGAGAAAGTGACTGATACAATTTGTTTTTCAGCACTCATGTCCATTGTAAATATTTGACGAGAGGAATTTCTGCTTGATGGTTCTGAGCACTATGTCGCTGGTGCTCTTTGATGAGCGGCTCAACATTTCCCAGCCTCAGTGTTTCCGCTGGTCATCCAAATTAGTGCAGTAGAGTTAGTGGAGACTACTTCCTAGGGCTGGTTAGAGGAACCTATGAGATCACAGCTGTAAATAGGCTATAACTATCTTCATTTGTGGTTGACATTTTTCTTCTCAATGTTGTGTTAAGGGTCTCTTTGTCAGCCCAGGGAGCTAGCTCAGTTGGTAAAGTGTTTGCGTTGCAAGCATGAGAACATGAGTTCAGATTTCCAGCACCAAGGTATAATATCAGGCGTGGTGGCATATGCTTGTAATGCCAGTGCTGAGAAAGGAGGCTCCTTGGGGCTCACCGGCCAACTGGTCTAGACTAGTGGATAAGCTTCAGGCCAATGCGAGACTCTGTCTCAGAGGAGATGGACTGTGTTCCTGATGATACCCTGATAAGATAATACCCTAGTTGTCTTGGCCTCCACATGTGTGTGCACATAGATGCACCCGCTCAGATACATATACCTATAAATACATGAACATGCATACACACATACACACAAAGAAAAATAAGTCTGCTGTCTACCTACATACTTAGTTACCTACATATCTATACACTGCCTATCTAGTTAAATATTACTTATGGTTCCCACTGTAATCTCCAAAACAAAAAGCAGGAAGTCTAACACCAAGCAGAAAGTATGGCCCAGCTACATTAAGGAGTGTTATCTCCTGAGCAAGTTGTGGACAACATAAATTTGCTCCTTTTGCCCTCAAAAGTTTTTTAATGTCAAAGTTTGGAATTTTATCTTCATTTGCAAGCAAATGACAGAGTCAAATATGGAGTTAGCTTTTACTGGGTCTGACTAATAAATCACACTTTATCAAAGGTATATGTGTATAAGAGGAAGCATTGCATATACCATGGTCAGTATTATTGGCAATTTCAAGCATCCACTGGGAGGTTGGAATGTATCCTTATGGGTAAAGGGACAGCACTGTAGTATGACAGAGTGAAGTAGGTGAAGCAGAAGAGATGGGGCGAGCCCTGTGTTCAGCTCCAGACCAAAAAGTGTAGCTAGGACCTCCAGAGGTTCGAATAAGGAAGAGATGGGTGTTGTTACATTACTGTGAGGATGAAGGATCAACATGAGAATTCTGCTGAGGGAGGGAAGGGGGGATTAAAAAAATAGCTTACTGAGATATGATCTGGGGACAATGTCACAGAATCATTTGGGAGATTGTTGGAAATATGGAACTCTTTTTAAGTGTGTGTGTGAGTGAGTATGTGTGTGTGTGTGTGTGTGTGTGTGTGGTGCATGAATATGTATAGGCATATTTGTATGTGTGGGCTTGTGTTTATATTGTGCAGGTGCATGGACACATATGTATATAAGGGTAGGTAAGTTGACATTGGTGATCTTCCTCAGTCACTCTCCACTTTATTCTTTGCTGAACCTCCAGCTCACAGATTCAGTCATACTAGCTAGCCAGTGACTCTACCAAAAAACTTCTAAAGGTGGATAAATTCCTTCAACAAAGTGGCAGGATGCATTCTTACCATGCACAAAAACCAACTCCAAATGGATTAAAGACCTCAACATAAGACATGAAACTCTTAATTGCCTGGAAGAAAAGATACTCCATGATATAGGAGTGGAGAAAGACTTTCTGGATAATACCCCAGTAGCCCAGGAAATTAAAGTCACTCAAACAATGGGATCTCATGAAGCTAAAACGCTTTTGTACAGATAAACATACCATAACCAGAGTCAATAGACTACCTACAGAATGGAGGAACATCTTTACCAGCTATACCACTGACAGAGGCCTAATATCTAGAATCTATAAAGAACTCAAACAAGCTAAACAGTAAAAAATCAGTCTACTCAAAAAATGGTGCAGAGAACTGAATAAGGAATTCTCAATGGAAGAAATACAAATGGATAATACTCACTCAAGAAAATGTTCAGCATCTTTAACCATCAGGGAAATGCAGATTGAAACAACTATGAGACTCCACCTTACTCCAGTAAAGATGGCAAACATTAAAAAATCAAAGGATAGGGGGCTGGGGAAATGGCTTAATGGTTAAAGTGTTTGCCTGCGAAGCCTAAAGGACCCCGGTTCGTTTCCCCAGGACCCAGGTAAGCCAGATGCACAAGGTGGCACATGCATCTGGAGTTTGTTTGCAGTGGCTAGAGGCCATGGCATGCCCATTCTCTCTTTGTCTATGCTCTCTCTCTCTCAAATAAATAAATAATATTTTTAAAAAATTAAAAAAAATCAAAGGACAGTAAATGTTGGTGAGGATATGGGGAAAAGGACCCCTCATTCACTGCTAGTGGGAGTGTAAACTTGTACAACCACAATAGAAATCCATACAGAGGCTCCTAAAAAAGGTGAAAATAGAGCTATCAACTAATGCAGCCATTCCTGTATTAGGCATCTACCCTAAAAGCTCCCACCTTCACTGCAGAGATATTTGCTCAACCATGTTTATAGCTGTTCAATTCACAATAGCTAAAAACTGGAATCAACCCAGATACCCATCGTTTGATGACTGGATAATGAAGATGTGGTAAATATACACAATGGAACTCTACTCAGCTGTAAGGAAAAATGATACAATGAAATTTGTAGAAAAGTGGATGCACTTGGAACAGAATTCACACAAGCACAGAAAGACAAACGCCACATGTTCTCCCTCATCTGTGGTCCTAACCTGGAACACCTTGAGTTGCAGGCATACCTGACAGGCAACTCAGGGCTCAGATAATAGGGATGGAAGTTTTTTGGGAAGGGGATGGGGTAGAGATACACACAAAACTAAATCCAAAATGAATTCCTTCCACAGAAACTTTTCTCCTGGATAACAGGCTAAATGATACAACCCTCAGCAGGAGTATGCAGGGATTGTTTGGTAAGAAGGCCCTGGAGAGGGTGGGATGACACCTAACCCTAAAACCTGTGGCTCTGCCTTGTAACTCCCAGTACCAGAAATCAGTTACCACACACATAGAGCTGTTGATCGGAGAGACCTACGAGGTCCCCAAAACAAAACAGGCTTCGTCAAAGCCTTGATTACCTACCTGAGGTAAAAGATAAGGCCCTGTTGTTGAAGACCCCATGTGCTGCTAACTCAGAACAGCAAGAGATCTGGCTGGAATCTGGAACAAAGGCAGTTCCCAAATGGTTTGCTCGTATAGTGCTGGAAAGCACCACCATGAGCTGCTGAGGAGAAATGGCCAATACTTTGTGTGCTAGCAGGGGACAATGCTATACAAACACAACCAGCCTGACAAGATGGACACACCTGTGCAATAGTGGCACCCAACCTAGGTCGGTGGCCAATTTCTTTCTGTTTGGCTAAGAGATCCACTCAGCATCAAAAAACCCATAGCTGGAACTGGGAACTGAACCAGAAGCCTCTGGTGATCAAGATTATGGCCACCAGTGAGAAGCTCCTACTAGTCTTTACCCAAAAGAGAAGCTACGCCCATCAAATCTCTCTTAATTAACAATACTTATCCCATTGAACCTATGCTGCTCTCATTTTCCACTGGAGTACCTGTTTTTCTTTTTCTGAAGGCAGCTAGAACCAAGGAGATAAACTCCTCCTCTCAAACCAGCCATGACCCAGGTGAAGCTACAGAGGAATTGGTGAGATGAGCAAGAGTGCTGCTTCAATGGTGAGCCTGTCAACCAGTGCTAGGGTCGTGGAGACAGACACTGAAGATACTTAAAACGTACTAAAGCAGACATCCAGAAGCTGCTGGGAGCACAAAACTAAAGTAGGCTTAAAACAAATTAAACTACAACACACATTTTCTGTTCCTTGTCTGCACTACCAATAGCTGTGATAGGATTTCATTTTCCTTCTCTGATCACGACCCAATAGAAGTAACTGATTCCTGATGAGAGGTGTTTGGGGTATGGGTGGAGGGAATATCCACTCTGTGCAGCTGAAAACACTTTGGAGAGAGCTTCTGTTCTCATTTCTTTAGCCCCTGCCCTACAGCTTGTCATCTGGAAATTTCTTCCCTTTTCTAGTGAACCAGAAATGGCCCTTTGTGGGCCACTGGCAGCTAATGCAGAATTGTAAAGGGCCAGACAATGTGGTCTCTGACCTGTGGCTGTGTCCGTGAGAATGATGGGCTGAACAGATGTGAGAAATATAGGGATGCAAATGACCCCTGCTCATACATGAACACAGACCAATCAGCATGGGTTTGGGGAAAGCATAAAAGCCTCAAGTATGTTAGACAACATGCCTGAAATGTAAACAAAGGGCATTGGCAATAATGGCCTCAGCTGGGTGTCTGGCTGGAAATGCATCAGCAGAGGACTTGTAATGTAAACAAATGACATAAGGTTTCTTTTTCTTTTTTTCTTTTGGCGTCTGGCCACTTTTGTTATGACTGATATAAAACAATCCATTAAGCTCTGGTGTGAGAGTGAACAGTGTGTTTTTCCTAAACAAAGTATGCAGAGAGCATACATTCTTTTTTGAATAAAGTGTGATGTAGAGGGTCTCTCCTGGAATAAAGCATATTACACTCCCACAGCCTCCAAGGGATAGCATTTAAAGTTTCTATGCCTTGGAATGTTCCCAGCCTGGCTGCAGAGCTTGGACCACCCCAAGTGGCATCTTAAGGAGGATTCAGACCACCCATAATTGGTATAACTGGAAGGAATAAGGATTAAAGTTTCCCTCTCACAGGATTCACTCAAGAGGTCAGATGAGAAAATGCCTGGATGTGGGAAGCACAGGTACAAAAATTATGTTCTATGGAAGGAAAAGTGCCTGGAGGCATGAAAACGTGTTTGGAACAGGAGCTTTGAGATGACCCTCTACCAAGAGTGGGTCTAACTCCAAGGACATCCCTCCCCTACCTTGCATCTTTGGCAGGACTTTGAATCTCCGAACACTGACTGAGCTGCAGGAGTTGAAAAGACATCCTGGGCTAAGGAAGACCTCTCCCAGCCTGGCTAGTCTGCCTAGGAGACAGACAGCCGGATGGCGTGCTGCTGATTGCCTTCGAGATAGAAAAAAGGGTTATAACCACACACACCTCTCTGAGGCGGCGGTCACAGGCCATGGCAGGAAGAAGGTGAATGCTCACTAGTGAGCTGAGCTACTGCCAGGAAGTGCTGGAAACCGAGTACAGGAAATGCACATCTGGCAGGCTATGCTCCATCTGACCTCTCGAGGGCTCCATTCTGAGCAATTGATCATATGAACAAGGGGCTTAGGGATAGCTGCAACCTCGAGGACTACTTTGGCCCTTTGGAAGCTGTCCTAATCTGATACTCTATGCAGAGCATGAATCCATGACACCATGACAGCAGTGCTGTTCCGTGTGATGTAAAGTGGGGGTGCCTCAAAAGGGAAAGCGAGCTGGAATAGACAGAGAGAAGTTAGACCACCAACCTAATGAAGTCTCGCTGGCTTTCTCATGTCTATGACACAACCATATCTGAAGTTCCCAATAATAAGGGAAGCACCATCAGACCATGGGAAGGACCAGGTGGGTCCATTTATAAGATTTTCTGCAGTCAAATGCTCCACCCCTAGAACCATAACCCCATTCTAAAATTTTCTGATGAAAAATGATTCTGGGGCTGGAGAGATGGCTTAGCATTTAAGGTGCTTGCTTGTGAAGCCTAAGAACCCATGTTGAACTTTCCAGATCCCACGTAAGCTAGACACACAAAAGGTGAGGCAAGCACCAGGGCACACATACCCACTAGGTGGCACAAGTGTCTGGAGTTCAATTGCAGTGGCTAAGGCCCTGGCATGACAATTCTCTCTCTCACTCTCTCTAAAAAAAAATGATTCTGACCTCACTTTATTAGATTAGAACTAGAACCAAAGTGCCTGGTTAAGGAACATTCCAGATGACCCAAGGCCTTATTGGGAACTATCAACATACTGGTATCCCATAAATGCCCAACAAGCGTTGGCCCTAGAGGACAAAGACACAAATGGTACCTTGTTACATTAAGTAATCCTGATTGGTTTCCCGGATGGGCTACATACAGTAATGGAGATGGGAGCCAGACCATTAAGGTAAAAGCAGCTATGGGACTTTCGACACAGGAAATCCTGGCAGTGGCCATACAGGCTGGCCTTGTTTTTCTAATGACAGCAGGTGAGTTCCAACTTGAGGTGTGCATTATGAAACCAGCAGTGCAAAAGCACCCCCATTATGCACCCCCAAACATTGCCTGTTTCCTGTACCCAGTAATATACACAAAACAATATTCAATTCCTGGTGGACATCGAGAGACCCTGCAGAGTTTGGAGAATGTGCAGAGAGTGACAAGCTGTCATGGGCTTGCAGCCCAGAATCTGGATACATGAGGATTCCAGAGAACATTGGTTCACTACATGGATGATAGTGTGTTAACCTCTGATTCTCTTTGAGAAGCCTGAGAACTGCCCTAACATCATGGAAATCAGCCACCAACAGATCCAAAGTGCAGGGGGCTAGATTATTTGAGATTATATGTCAAATCCTTGATAAGTTGCCAGGCGTGGTGCGGCATGCCTTTAATCCCAGCACTTGGGAGGCAGAGGTAGGAGGATCGCAGTGAGTTCAAGGCCACCCTGAGACTACAGAGTGAATTCCAGGTCAGCCTGGGCTAGAGTGAGACCCTACCTCAAAAAACCAAAAAAAAAAAAAAAAAAAAGTCCTTGAGAGTTGTCTTATTGGGGACAAGATCCAGGCCTACTTCTGTCCAATGACTGCCAAACAATTTCAAACCTTCATGGGGATGTTAAGATGTTAGAGGATATTTTTCCTTCATTGGGCTCAGGTATTACTGCCTCTACACACCCTCCCTATATAGAAAGTGTCACCTGAGACTAGATGAATAAGACCAAGTTGACTTTCATTAGCTATCACGCGTGCAGTAGAACAAACACTGTTATTACAGACTAGACTGCACCCGGCCCTTCAAATTAGATGTCAGTTGACACAGCTAAAGTGAGCTGATGTTTGTAGCAAAGGATGAATAAATACAGAGTGCCCATTAGATTCTGGTCTCAGTTATGGGCTACTGTGTACATGACCTTACCGACCTGTGAATCCACTACTGAGGAGAGTAAGGCCCTTGAACAGAATACATATCCCATCCAAGGGTGGGTAAAATCCTTATTAACCACCTCTGAGTCAGGAGTAGCTTAGTTGCCTACATTAGCTAAGTAGGAGCCTACATAGACCCATGAGCAATGCTTTGTGGCAGCCCCTTGGTATCAGAACTCCAGGAAGTCTTGGTCCCATACAGTTTGTAGAGGCCTCTGATCTGGCTATAACAACTAAAGACTGCAGAACCTAGCACGTGCGAAGATGCTCCCCCAGCCCCTGAGACACAGGATACTGATGAATCAGGCAGTGGGCCATGGTCTACACGGATGGCTGGGACTGTACAATTCTCCGTGGATAGCCTGTCGTATAATGAGGAAAAAGACAAAATAGCCAAGGGGCTGGATTATGGCTGATAACAGACCCTTCTACACTCCTGGTATGTGGTTGCTCCTAAGAGGGGTAATCTATGGTATGTTGTGGCCTATGGGCTAGATGCAAGGTAAGCACATGTGATCGAAATGGGTGGAATAAGGGAAACACCTAAACTGTGTTAGACAACATATATCAATTGTAAACAAGGGGTACTGGCCAAGATGGCCTCAGCCAATGTATGGCTGAAAATGCAACAGCTGGGCACATAAAAAGTAAACAAATGACATCAGGGTTTTTGATGTCTGGCCACTTTTATGACTGGTATAAATTGTCCATTGAACTCTGGTGTAGAAAGCAGAATATGGACTTACCCTGAATAAAGTATAATGTAGTGGGTCTCTCCTGGAATACAGCATACTATATTCCCACAGTCTCCAAGGAATATTCTTTAAGCTTCTGGTGCCTCGTGATGCTCCCTCCCTGGCTGTGGAGCTTGGATACTCAACTGGCATCACGTACAAGATTTGGACTCCACAGTAGTGGAAAGAGAAAGTGGAAGGCAGCCGTCTCTCCTGATGAAGGGATCTGGGAGGGCTGTCTAGAGGAGGAGGCAGAGGAGCAAACTAGAGCTCGAAGAAGATCATGGTCAGGAGAAGTGGGAGACATAGTTACTGGAGTGATCACTACAAATACAGCAGTGAGCGAGTGGCGCTTTGGAAACACTAAGGTCCCGTAAGCACAACAGGTCCAGAACTATTTGCTCTTGTTTTGGTGACCCAAGCGAATTTATTTTCTTTTTTTCCTCCATGTGTGGTTATGTGGCTGCACGTGTGTGTACAGTTATATGTGCAGATTTATGTGGAGCGGCATACCGCGTTCTCAAGAATGACATCTACCTTCTTTGAGACAGAATCTGCCATTGACCGCCAAGCTCACCAAGCAGTCTAGACTGGCTGGCCAGCAACCCTCCGGGATCCCCTTGTCTCTACCTCCCCAGAGTTGGGAGTATAAGGGTTTACCACCACATCCAACTACATTTTTGCATGAGCATGTGTGTATGTGGTGTGTGTGCATGTATATTCACATGTGTATGGGAGCATATGTGCGTGGAGGCCAGAGGCTGGTGTCTGACTTCTGACTTAATTGCTCCCCACCTTTTTTACTGAGACAGTATCTCCCACTTGAACCCAGACTTCATCAATTTGGCTGGTCTAGTGAGCCAGCTTGCCCCAGGAATTCCCTGTCTTCACTTCCCGGAGGGCTGGAATTATAGGTGGTCTGCCACGCCACCCAACACATATGTGGGTGCTGGAGATCTGACCAGGGTTCCTCATGCTTGTGATGCAAACACTTTCCCCACTGAGCTATCTCCTCAGTCCTCAAGTGAATTTCATTTGGGATCTCAGCTCTGTTCACACCAAGTCCTGAGTGAATAAGCCTACTATATAGAGCTCATGGGATATTTCAATGCAAGTTGGGGAAAAAAATCTCAAATAAAGAGAGATGGAGCTTGGAAGATAGCTCAGTGGTTAAAGGCGCTTGCTTGCAGAGCCTTTGGCCCAGGTTTAATTCCACAGTACCCATGTAAAGCCGGATGCACAAGGTGGTGCATGTATCTAATATTCGTTTGCAGCAAGGAGAGACTTTGAAATGCTTTTTCTCTCCTCTTCCTCCTTGTAAATAAATAAATAAAATATTTTTTAAAGGAAAAAAAATTCTCACCTGTTCAGACCTGAATCTGCAGACACATGGGTTGGCCAGCAGATGGCGCTTCTGCATGAATGGAAAAGCCCAAGGCTTGGTCACTTTGGACAGACTGAATTAACCAGGTGCCTTCAGAGCCACCATTTTTGTGCAGGCTACAACCTGCACAGCTGTACAAGACCAGCTTTTCTACATTCTGAGAAATCAGCCTAGCTGACTATCCTTTGCTGGACACACCAGCACCTTCCTCCATCCCTCAGCCTTTGTTCCTTCTGATTGGATGTTTTAGCTTTCACCTGACAAATTCCAACTTAAACTTAGGCCACACATCCTGCCACCTATGACACTATTGTCCGTTATAAGTCCTTTACAAGACCAGGAAGATGGTTTGTTCTCTGTGTCCCTGTGTCCTGTGTCACCATGGGGCTGGGCACTGCTTAAATACAGACACACATTAGACCAGCACGGATCACACAGCTGGACTCAGAAAGATTTAGCAAGGCAGTGGGTGAACTGGATGGCAAGATTCAATGTTTCTCCCCATGTGTTCCCTACTTTTATATTCACTGATATTCTGAGGAACCAGCTAGGGTCTAGTGTCAGGGTTTTGTTCTCCCCTGGCCATGCAAATTGATGGGTGAAAAATGCTCTGTTATAATGCCATATTCAATTCTGAATTCTACATGGAACCCAAGGCCTTGCTGTCCTCCCTCCTCCCACTGTATGCCCTGCATGATGGTTAACAGTGCTTGGCTCCTCCTATCCACCCCTTCACAGGAATGTCACCCAAGACTTTGAGGAGGAGGGATGAGTCTTGTCCATTCTTATATCCTCAGTACTTCTGAGTGCTTAGCCTCTAGGTTTTCAGGGGACTCTGACTGAATGAACATCTGAGTGAATGAAAGAAAGTGCAAATGTTTTGCACGAGAGTTCTTCTGGGTGAGGTGTGGTAGGGGTGCCAACTCAACTGTGTGCTGGGGTCAAGCAGATAAAATTGTTCTTCAAAGCAGGCTGTGTGGGAGGCCTATCCGTGAGGACTCTTGGAAGGCCAGTGTCTGTGTGAGTTACTTTCCTATGATTATTGTGAAAAAAATCACCAAAGATGTACTGGCTATACACAATAGAAGTTTAGTCTTACAGTTCTGGAGGCTACAAGTCTGAACTGAGCCAGATGAGGCTGACTGAGATCTAGGTGTGGGCAAGGCTGGCTTCTTCTTAAGGTGCTAGGATAGACTTCATTCTGTCTCTCTTCAGCCCTCTGGTGGCCTCCAGGGTTTGGGGACTTGTAGCTGCATCACTACAATTTCACTTGTAGCTGCATCACTACAGAACATGGAGACTCTCCCTTCTCCTATACTATGTCATAATTTCCTCTCTCTCTCTCTCTCTCTCTCTGGTGTGGTGTATGCATTGTTGTTGTCATGTGTCCATAGGTGTGCGAGTGCACATGTGGAGGGCAGAGGCTGATGTGGGGTGTCTTCCTTGATTTTTCTCCATTTTATTTACTAAAGCAAGGTCTCACATTTGAACCCAGAGCTTGCTGACTTGGCTAGTCCTGGCCTCAGGACTCCTATCTCTGCTTGGTGCTGGGTTACAAGTAGGCCATGCTTAGCGTTTTACATGGTTCTTGGGAGATCTGAACTCAGGTTCTCATGCTTGCACAGCAAGAGCTTTATCCATTGAGCCATCTTTCAGCCCCTGGGTCTCCTTTTAAAGGCTCATGTGGTTACAATTACTGCCTTCTCTCCCCCCCAACAATACTATCATAAATTGGGTGAATTATAAAGAATTATTTTGGCTCCTGGTTCTGGTCCAAGTTCAAGGGACTGGATCTGTTGATAGCCTTTTGACTGACAAAGTCCTTAAGTTACTGAAAGGCATCACATGGCAGGAGACAGGGAGTGAGAGAGACCTTAACAAGCTGACTTTTACAGCAGCTCCTCCATCAAGATAACACTCTATATTCCAGCATGAGTTTTGGACAGACAAACCACAGTTGAGCCACAAAAGGACACCCCCAAGTTATCCAGGGTCCGCCCCACCTATAGCATCCTTCATTATTGCTCTAAGTCCTTTCTGTCATAGAAGGTAACCTTTGAAGGGCTCTTTGGGGATAATACTCAGTCAACCATCTCAAGAGTGAACAGTTGGAGGGATGAGTGTAGCTCAGAGGAGCCTGTGTCTTCTGGCTTCTTAAAGGTTAAAGTGCCTGCCTGCGAAGGCTAAGAACACTTGTTCAAATCTCCAGGTCCCACATTTAGCCAGACTCTAAAGTGATGTAAGCACACAATGTCGCACATGCACACAAGGGGGCGCACACGTCTGGAGATCGTTCATAGTGCCTGAAATGGCCCTGGTGTGCCCATTCTCTCCCTCTTCCTCCCTCTCTATGTTTCTCTCCAATTAAAAGAAAGAAAGAAAGAAAGAAAGAAAGAAAGAAAGAAAGAAAGAAAGAAAGAAAGAAAGAAAGAAAGGAATTTCCCAGTCACTTGATTGTTAGTTATGATCAAATACCTGACAGGGAGCAGCTGAAGGAAGGACAGGGTGTATTCAGGTTTACACTGCAGCGGGCATGCATTCCATCACCATGGGGAAGGCATGGCAGCAGAAGCCCACAGCAGAACCGGTCATATTGCATCCAGAGCCAAGAAGATGGAGCGAACAGGAAGTGGAGCCAGGCTATGAAACCCGAAAGCCCATGTGCACTGCCCACTTCCTCCAGCAAGTATCTACCTCCCAACGGTTCCACAACCTTCCCAAACAGTGCCACCAGCTGGAGATGAGGTGTACAAACAGAGGAGACCTTGAGGGACATTTTAAATTCAAATCACAACAGAACACATGGCTCCTAGTCCAGGTCTCTGACATTTGCACAGGGGCTGCTGCTTCCAGAGGTGGCCCTTGTTCTGATACATTTCACTACAGGGTCTCCACAATGAATAGTGTCTCTAAAATGCCAAACATGGTTCACGCCTGCAATTTTCATCCTAGAACTCAGATATGTTTTCAGTTATTTGGGGACTTGTGAAGTTGAACTAATGCACACAAAGCTGGTGTCACTTTACGCACAGATGGCACTTCCTTAAAGACTTAAACATTTTAACCTCCCCCCTTCCCGCAGTCAAGAGCAGATTAAGGCAGCTGAAGGTACTCTTCTTAAGCTCATTAATTATTCATGCCTGACTTTTCATTCAGGCACTGCCTGTCCTAAGTATTCCTTACACTTCTTTTAATGGTTCTAATGGCACAGTTCAACAAATCCAAAGACTGCTGCAATTCTGATGTGTAGACCCTAATCCTTTGAGCTGTGCATAGGTAGGGATTAAAGGACATGACCTTTTACCTTCTACATTGAAAAGAGGAGGAGGAAGAGGAGAAACAGAAGTGGAAGATGAAGAGGAACAACTGGCAGGAAAGCAAACCTGAGAAGACTTTCATGGTACGCCCAGCCCAGCACCTATGGTGTCCCTGGAGAGTGTATATGGTCAAATCCCCCATAAACACGTCTCTGCATGTCCCAAAACCTAATCACTACTTAGAGAGACAACATGGTTTAGTCAATTTCCATAAATTGGTTGACAGATAGATATATCTTTTACACACATGGATACAGCTAATGAATAAAAATGTGCGTAGATCTGCATGCATATGTGAATGCATGTTCACACGTGATCTTGTATGAATATATGTATGTATGTATGGGCATGTGTATAACATTTTTGTAGACCCATATGTGTGTATAGAGGCCTGAAGTAGATGTGGGATATCTTGCTTAGTAGCTCTCCATCATATTTTTGGGGACAGAGTTTCTTGCTGAGCCCAGAGCTCATCAATTCTGCTATACCGACTAGCCAGCATGTTCCAGGGATCCTCCTATGTGCCTGTCCAGTGTTGGGATTGTAGGAGGAGCATGCTGCCATACTAGGGAACCCCAAAATTCAGTCCTCACATTTGTACAGCATACACTTTATACACTGGGCATTACCCCAGCTCCGGTAATTACATTCTCACACCATTATTCCTAGGAATTTAAATTGAACTTACACATACACATTTTACAATGAAGAATAAATCACTATCTTGAAAAGCTGAAATGATCAATGCTGTAGTTGCCTTCTCATGGCTGAGACAAAGCACCTGACTAAAAACAGCTGATGGGAGGAAAGTTATTTTTTTTAAGATTAAAAAAAAATATTTTATTTATTTATTTATTTGAGAGAGAAAGGGAGAGAGAGAGAGAGAGGAAGAGGCAGAGAGAGAGAATGGCGTGCCAGGGCCTCTAGCCACTGCAAACAAACTCCAGCTACATGCACCACCTTGTGCATCTGGCTTACATGGGTCCTGGGGAATCAAACCGGGGTCCTTAGGCTTTGCAGGCAAACACCTTAGTCACTTAGCCATTCCCCAGCCTGAAAGTTTTTATTTTGACTTACAGTCTCAAGGGGAAGCTTCATGACGGCAGGAGAAAGCATGGGCTGAACAGAGGCTGGACCTCACCTCTGTCACAGAAGAAAACAGCAGCAAGAGAGTGAGACAAGCTTTGACAAGGAGAAGCTGGCTATAACACCTCAAAGGCTACCCCCAACACTACACCTCCTCCAGCAAGGCTCCACCTCCCAAATTGCCATGGGCTTAGGACCAAACATTTAAAACACACATGAGTTAATGGAGGATATCTGATTCAAACCACCACACTCATAAAATATAAAATAGAGAACATCAATAGCCCTACATACATTAAAAACTGAATTCATAATTTCAAATCTGCCATAAAAATATCTCCCAGTGTGCATTCACTGGAGAATTCTGCCAAATATGTACAGTAAAATTATTACCAATTATATATAATCTTTTTGCAGAAAATAGTTCTCTTTCCTATTTTCATTTATATGCATAATGCACTTTGATTGTTATCTTCCATTATCTTCTCCTGTCCCCTCTCCCATGCCCCTTCCACTGAACCCCTTTTTCTTTCCATCTAGTCTCTCTTCTACTTTAATGGCTTTTTCTTTCTCTTCCACCACCCATGATAGAATGTTGAAGGACCTAATATCACACAGGTCTTATACAGATAATGACAACCATGGCACAGTAATATGTGAAATGGACTCACTTCTTCCATAGTCAGGAAGAAAGTGCTGCAAAGCACTCTTTTCTATCGTCTGGTCTGCCTTCTGCAATGTCCACTAAGTCTTGGAAGGGTGTGGTAGAAATGTCCAGTTTTTTAACAAATCCAGACATTCTTTGAAGCTAATACCAGGGGGGTAGGAACCTAATATAAATAAAAGAAAACAAAACTAAGGATTAGTAGCTTTCACAAATTTAAGTGCTAAAATTATTCAGAAAATATTAACAAATTAAATTAAGCAATAAAGAAAAAGTAATTGTATACTATGGTCAAGTGTACTTTTTTTAGGGGTGCAACATTGGTTCACTATCTGAAAGTCAGTCAATGTAACTATCTAGAAACAGAGAAAAGAAGAAAATCACATAATTATATAAATGGAAGCAGAAAAGCACTTGAAAAATATTTATACTCAATAATCAATGATAAAACTCCTAGAAGAGTAGAAATAAAACTTTTTAGCTTGATAAAGAACTTATTTATAGCACTTGTATGTGTGTGTGTGTGTGTGTGTGTGTATGTATGTAGGGGAGCATGCCCCCCCATACATAGAGGCCAGGAGTTGATGTCGGGTATCTTCTTTGATCAAATTCCACTTTATTTGGCGGTGGCAGGGTGTCTCTCTTGAACCCAGAGCTCACTAATTTGCATGATCTGGCTAATCAGCTTGCTGTGTGCATTATGTGCCTCTGCCTTTCCAGTGCTGAGATTTGGCAGGCTGCCACGCTCACCTGGCATTTACATGGGCACTGGGCATCTGGACTCCAGTCCCCATGTTTCATAGCAAGAAATTTCTCCACTGACCCATCGTCTAGCCCCAACACTTATTTTTAAAATTTCTACTGTTAACATTATTATTAGTTGTGAAAGACTAAATGCTTGCCTCCTAAGGTCATCTGTAGAAAAAGAATGTCAACTTTCATCATTTTATTTGAGAGAGAGAGATAGACATAAAAACACAGAGAGTGAGTCTAGGCAAGTCAGGGCCTCCTGTTACTGCAAATGAACTCCGGTTGCATGCACCACTTTGTGCATCTCACTGTACTTGGGAACAGAGGAGTCAAACCTGGGCCATTAGACTTTGTAGACAAGCACATTTAACCACTGAGCCATCTCTCCAGTCCACTTTTACCACTTTTGTTCAAGATAGTGCTGGAGTTTCTAGCCATTGCAATGGGATAAGAAAAGTATATAAACACATACATATCAGTAAGGAAGAACTAAAACTGTCCCTGCTTGAACATCACATGATTTTCTATATAGGTAAATCCTAATCAATATATGAGCAAAACAAAATTTGTAGAACTGAGAAGTGAGTTCAACAAGGTTACAAGAAACAAGATCAACACAAAAGAATGAGTGATATTTGTATATGCCAGCAGTAAAAGTAGAAACAATTAAAGTCACAGAACTACTTGAAATCACTCAAAAACTAAATACTGAGGTCTAAATTAACAGAAAATAATTCTGTTTTGTATGCTGAATGGCAATGTAAGAAATTAATGAGCTTCCAAATAAATGAAGAGGCATCATATGTTTATGAATTGGAAGAGTCCTACTAAAAATATAAATTGTCCCTGAATTGTTGTACAAGCTTAATCATAGCAATATTTTGTGCAAAGAATATTATTCTAAAATTTACATGAAATGGCAAAAGAACTAGAAAGGTAAGGCAATTTTGTAAAAGAGTAAAGTTGGGTAAATTCGTCTAATTCAAGACTTGTTACATACCTAAGACACTAGGAAAGCAGAGGGATAGAATACTGGTCAGTGTCAGCCCTTCATCCTCTTGACTTATAAATTTAAGCATGTTCAAGGATGTGAATATATCCATTGATATTTGAGAAAGAGGAAACAAAAACACAGTGGAAAATGGAACAATTTCACAAATTGTATTCAAAGCTTTGCCAACATGTGAACCTTCTTGGCCTATGTTTTGCACATTAGCTCGCAACTGATCATGTACTTGAATGGAAAATATAAAACCATGAAGCATTTCCTCTATTTTAAAAATTATTTAGTTATTTGCATGTATGTGTGTATATGCGTAGTGGGTGTGTACCAGGGACTCTTGCCACTGCAATCAAATGCCTGCCTGGCTTTATGTGGGTGCTGGAGAATTGAACCCAGGTCAGCAGGCTTTGTAAGCAAGCACCTTTAACCACTCAGCCATCTTTCCAGGCCCACATTTTCTCTTTTTAGGCATAATTTTTTTGTTTGTTTGTTTTTTGAAGTAGGGTCTCGGTCTAGCCCCAGCTGACCTGGAATTCACTATGTAGTCTCAGGGTGGCCTCAAACTCATGGCAATCCTCCTACCTCTGCCTTCAGATTGCTGGGATTAAAGGCATGCACCACCACGACTGGCTAAATATAAAACTTTTATTTAATAAGAAGGGCAGAATCTTCTGGGGTTAGGACTATGCAAAGTATCCTTAGGTTTGAAATCCAAAACATGACCCATAAAAGAAAATGGGAAAATTGTACTTGTAAGATTTTTAAAAATTTTGTCTTGTGAAACATTTGTTTAAATAAAGCAAAATCATAAGCTATAAAACAAGAGATAATATTAGCACATCACATATCCAACAAAAGACTATTATATAAAAACATATAGAGAAATCTCAATATGCAATAATTTAGAAAAAAGACCTAAATAATCCATCTAGAAAATTGACAAAAAAGAAACATAAAAAGACATTTTGCTGCACAAGATATCCAGATGACAAACAGGTATACAGGCAATGTTTAACATCATTAGCCATTATGGAATGTGAACCATAAGAGAATATCACGTTAATCTATTAGAATGGCTAAAGGAAAATTTAGTAACAACACTAAAATCTTTTTTTAAATTTGTATTAATTTTCAAGGAGGGGGTGTGGAGAAAGAGAGATAGAGAGAAGGGCAACTGAGACTGAGCATGGGTGCACCAGGCCCTCCTGCCACTGCAAATGAATTCTAGATGCATATTCCACTTTGTGCATCCGGCTTTATGTGGGTACTGGGGAACTGAACCCAAATTGGCAGGCTTTACAAACAGCACCTTGAACTGCTGAGCCATCTCCCTAGCCTCAATACTACCAAGTTCTAATGAAGAAGGAGGAAAAATGGATGATTCATATGTTGTTAGTAGGAATACAAAATGCTGTATCTTTTTGGCATGTATGTGTGGTGTATTATGTGTATGTGTAGTGTGTGTGCATGTGTGTGCACATGCATGTGTGCAGATATGTGTGCCCTGTGGTGGTCAGAGTTGAACATCTGGTCCTCTTCTATCACTCTTCCACTTTATTTCCTGGAGACAGAGTCTCTCACTAAACCTGGAGCTTGCTGTTTTAGTGAGCCCTAGCGTGACCATGGTCAGCTCTTTATGTCCATGCTAACGATTGAACTCAGACAGTCTCAGGCCCCCTCAAAACCCCCTGCTTGCATACTGAGTGCTCTTACTCACAAAATCATTGCCCCAGCCCTCCAAAATCGTATTTCTATTCTGGAGGCAGTTCATGACAAAGTGGAAAAATTACCATACAACCTAGCAATTCATTTCTGGGCATTTTTCCCAGAGAAATGAAGTCCTGTGTTTACACAAAATTTTGCAGAGGAATGATTATAATAGTAGCTTTATTTATAATAGCTCCCAAACTGGATATGACCCACATGTCCTTCAGTGGGTAAATGGTTAGACAAATTTGATGCATGTGTACCATGGAATACTATTTAGCAATAAAAAGAAACATTTTATTAATACAATACAACAACCTGGATGGGCCTTGGAGACATATACCAAGTGTTAAAAGCCAGTCCCCAGAGATTATAAAACATGTAGTTTCACTTACATGAAATTCTGTCAAGATAAAATACTGAAAATTAAGAAAGAGATTAGTAGTTACCAGAGTTTAAGGAGGAGAAGGAAATGTAAGGCAAAGAAGTGTGGTTGTTAAAGGTTTTATGAAGCATTCTCATGGTTTGGGAAATGTTTTGTGTCATGTGATGGTAATGTTCTATACCTCTGTAAGACTTTCCCACTGAGGGAAACTGAGTGAAAAGTATCAGGGATGTTTCTGCATTATTTCTTATAACTGTATAAGACTTGTCTATTAATTGTCTATCATTTATCTACCAATCTATCTCTCAAAATTGCAGATGCAATTAAAGACCAATTTGATAGGTTTTAATAATATGCCAGGCTGTTACAGATCATGAACATTCTGCAATTTATTCAACTGATTTCTTCACATTTGGACATTTGAGTTTTTATTATTTTCCTATTTCAGGAAGTACTGGAATGAGTGTCCTTACAGCTAAATTTTTCGACCAGGAGATTACTGGTTTTATTTTTGTAGACCCCTAGAAATGGAACTGCTAGCCACAGGCTTATGTATTTTATATACCCCAGAAATGCAACTGCTAGTCATGAGCTTATGTATCTTCCCATACTTACAGACCCTTTCAATTAAGTCAGAGGAAAATTTAGTATTTGGAAGCACTGAAGTTATGGGAGCATTCAACATATGAACAGAACAAAAAATTGTGAAAGGTGTCAGTCCCTGATGAATTTATCGTGAGCAGTTTAGGCGTAAGAGGTTGTTAATGTAGCACAATAAGAAAGTTTTAGGAGCTGTTAATATGTGTGTCAAAGGTCTGTTCATGTGAAACGTGGGTAACACTAGCCCTTGGCTTCTGAGGTCATTGTGGGGATTATCAAAAGCAGAATCAGGAAGTGTGCTCAGCAGCGCAGGGTAAAGGCTCAGTAAATATTAGCTGCTAGTATGACTACGGTTATGAAAGGCAAAAACAGTGCAGGGATTGATACCCGCCTGTGGGAGGAAGCCCATTCACTGCCTTGCATACTGGCAATTCCTTTCATCTTTGTTTCAACTGCATCATCAATTCCTCCCATATTTGTTTCATTGTCATCATAATCCTCTTTTCTTTTTTCTTTTTTTCTGTCTTTTCTTTCTTTCTTTCTTTTTTTTTTTTAAGGTTAGGGTCTCACTCTACCCAGGCTGTACTGGAATTCACCATGTAGTCTCAGGCTGGCCTCAAACTCATAGTGATCTTCCTACCTATCTGCCTCCTAAGTGCTAAGGCATATGCCACTATGTGTGTCTTAATTCTCATTTCTTAGATCACATTCTTCATGTATTTGTTGGCCATTGATATACTAATATACGTAACCATGCCTCATCTATTTCTCTTGTCCCTTTATTGGTTAGGATGTCTCTCTGTTTCTTTAAAGGAAGTTTTTTTTTAATATGTTATTTATTTATTTATTTATTTAGAGACCAGGGACCCATCCATGATACAATAAGACGGACCTTGAGATCATTACTGTCCTTTCATGTGATGTACCTTATCCTTCTGCTACTGTTACTCGGGAAACCTCCAAAATCTGTTCACTCCCTCCTTTCATATGGGTTTAACTTGTTTATGTGTTTTCCTAAGGAACACATGCTAATGTGAACATTTTTGGTTGCACGTATGTGCACAGGCCAGAGGGCAGCCTAGGGTGCGGTTCTCAGATGACACCTATCTTTTTGTAACGCATGGTCTTTCATTGGCCTGGAATCACCAATAGACTCACTGGCTGGTCAGCAAGTCCCAGGGATCTACTTTTCCACCGCCCCAGTGCTGCGATTACAAGGTTAAGTAACCATGCCCAGCTTTTTTTTTTTTTTTCATGAGTTCTGGAGACAAAAATCAGATCCTTTATTAACCAAGCTAATTAAACTCCTTACTTTATGTTTTCTCAGTTATGTAAATTTGTGTCTCGCTCATCTTTTGGAAAAGGTATTTAATTTTTAGTCTCTGTGTGTGTGTGTGTTCGTGCATGCACACCATGCTATAAACAAATATTTACCAGGCTATAGGAGGATGGCTGAGGAATTGAACCCCCGGCAGCATACTTGGCAAGCAAGTTCCTTTAACAATTGAACCATCTCCCCAGTTCCTTCTTTTTTTTTTTTTTTTTTTTTTCGGTTTTTCCAGGTAGGGTCTCACTCTGGCCCAGGCTGACCTGGAATTCACTATGTAATCTCAGGGTGGCCTTGAACTCACGGCGATCCTCCTACCTCTGCCTCCCGAGTGCTGGGATTAAAGGCGTGCGCCACCACGCCCAGCCCTTCTTATCTTTTAAAATATTTAATGTTTATTGATATATGAAATTTTGTCATTATGAAATTTGTTTTTAGTTAATACCTATATTTCTTGACAGGTGATTGTGCATATATGTGTGCATATATGATATGTATGGAGGCCAGAGCTTGACATTGTTGTTGGGAATCTTTCTCTATTTCCCTCCCCCACATTTTCTTGAGACAGGGTCTCTTATCTAACCTGGAACTCACTGATTTAGGTATACAAGCTAGCCAGAAAGCCTGTCTTTTCCTCCTCGGCCCTGTGGTTACAAGTGCCAACCACCATGCCCAGCTGTTTTATGTGGATGCTGAGGATCCAAATCCAGGCCCTCATCTTTGTTTGGCAAGCACTTTTCAAATAAGCTATCTCCCCAGCCCTTGATTTTTCTCATTTTCTTTTCTTGTGTGTGCATGTTTGTGCACACAGGGGTGTGTGTAGGATATGGAACAAGCTCAGGTACCATCTAGCTCTTTTTGAGACAGGGTTTCTCATTGCTCTGGAACTCTTGTAATTAGGC
This sequence comes from Orientallactaga sibirica, assembly GCA_036365145.1. Classification (NCBI taxonomy): domain Eukaryota; kingdom Metazoa; phylum Chordata; class Mammalia; order Rodentia; family Dipodidae; genus Orientallactaga; species Orientallactaga sibirica. The sequence continues at coordinate 12,360,108 of JAEOAD010000028.1, forward strand.
TAGACTGGCTAGCCCTTGAGCCTTCCTCCACCTCTCCAATGTTGGGATCACAGGAGTGTGCCACCACACGGGGTATTATATATGAGTCCCAGGGATCTTAGCTCAGGTCTTCATTCTTGCAAGGCAAGCATTGTACCCACTGAGCCATCTTTTTAGCCCTTAATTTTGTGCACTTTAAAGCACACTATCAAGTTCTTTTTGTCCTTGGATCAGAGACCTTCATAGAAGGCTCTTTTAGCACTCACAAATGCATGGTGTGCATGTGATATGTGTGTGCATGTGCATGCGTATGTGAGGAGTCCAGAGGATCAGATGCCAAGTATCTTCCTCAACTACTGGCCACCTTATTTTTTGAGACAAGGTCACCAACTGAACCTGGAGGAGTTCCTTGATTCTGCAATTCCCAGGGATCCTCATCTCAGCCTCAGTTCTAGGATTGTAGCCATGCGTTGCTGCACCCAAGTTTTACATAGGTATCAAGAGCCAAACGCAGGTTCTCATGCTTGCATGACAAGCACTTTAGCGTCAGAGCTCTCTCTCTAGCCCCTGCCTTTTGGGTTGACTATATGTTCAATTTTTTAAAACCAGCTTGACTGGAGGGGAAACATATCAACTCAGGTCCTCCTGGTCTTTCTCACTGGCAGGAAGGCCATGAACAAGTGGTCCTGTTGGCAAGTGAGTGACCATTCAGTATTCTTGTGTTGACCAGCACTTTTGAGAGAACAGTGGACACAGGTGCTGGCCAAGGTACTCACTAGTCTGGTGTCCTGAAACTGGGACTGTCGATGGGATAACAGTACAAAATTCTATGGGCTCCTAGCAGAAGGAGGCTAGGAGCCTGACTATAGCATGTCATTATGATTAATTGTGGGTAATGAGGGTCTTATGAGCCCGGGGAAGAGAAGCATTTGTTTCTCTGTTACCACAGTTAGAGTCTTCAGTTGATTTGCGAGCCCTCTACAGAGTAGAGCCCAAATAGACTTGGCAATTATTCGATTGCTCTCCTCACTACCAGGACAGGCAACTCAGAAAATGAACATGTAGGAAACAGGTTCGAGATTTAGTGAGTCCTTTTAAAAATGTGATCATGTAAAGGCTCCCCAGTTCAAAGAATCCTTATAAAACAAGCGGCAGAAAACCTGCTATGAACTCTCAGAGAAGCTGAGATCTTTTTTTTTTTTTTTTTTTTTAACCTACACAAGGCATAACCGAACTGGCTCAATCAAAGAATTCTCTTTATGGTCGCCGCGGGTGTTCGCGTCCTTTTCTAACTGACCAGCAGGTGGCGCAAACTCACTGCTGAACCAGCGAGGAAGGACGTGGCTTTTTCTCCAGAGCCTTAACCCTGGGCAAGTACAGTAAAAACAGAAGAGAAACAAAACAAAACAAAACAACCCTAACCGGCCCTGTGTCTAAAAAGTAAATGAACAGACCTCAAAATTTCGTCTTTTTTTTTTTTTTTTTTTTTAATAAATGACTCCCACGTTGTATCACCTCTTTCAACTTCTTACTGCTCCTCTGTTGATGTGGGTAAGCTATGAAGAAGACTAGGTTTGAGGAGATAATTTTGCCTCCCTTAATGTAATAAAATTAACAAGATGGGGCACTTAACGTCATCAAGCAGTAGATTCAGAATGGCCATGCTGGAGATTTTAACAAATCCTATGATCAACAAAACAATCATCAGATATATTTCCTTTTTATTTTAAAAGAATTCATCCTATTTACTGTTTGGACATTGAAGAAGAGAAAGCGGAATTTTCCTTTTTTTTTTTTTTTTTTGTGTGTGTGTGTGTGTGTGTGTATGTTTGTGTGTGTTCTGTGTTTCAGAAGTGAGAATTAAATCTTTGCGGGGTGCAATACAGAACACAGAGGCTACAATAAGAGTGTTTAAAAAGCAATCAGAAATAAAAGCAAACAAAACAAAACACCCTAACAAGTTATGTCCACCGAAATAATCAAGCTGGCCTCCTTTGGCTGAGCAGAGCCAGAGCCGCTGGGCTGTGGGATACACCTCTGCCTGAAACCCACATCAGAGGTGTGGCTGGTGGTCGCCTGACCAAGAGTCAAGGGCATTTTTCTTTTCCTTCCTTTTCTTCCTTCTTTTCTTTTTCTTTCTTTTTCTTTCTTTCTTTCTTTCTTTCTTTCTTTCTTTCTTTCTTTCTTTCTTTCTTTCTTTCTTTCTTTTAGGGGGGCATCTATCTGGGAGGGAGAGTTTTTGAAAGAGATTATTATTTCACTAATATATCAGTTGGGGCAATGTTAAAAAAATCCCTTTCTTCATTTCTCTTAGTTTTCAAAGACACTGGTATAAAGACAGAAATGTTTTTGAATAAACAAAACAAACAAAATTACAAGTAAAAAAAAAAAAAAAAAAACCTTCTCAAACCTTTTCATTAAAAAAAAAACGAAAACAAAGACCTGCAAGGAAGATGTCAAATTGGAATTTCTTCAGAAAATGCAGCCAAGAGAATGACCTCGGAGCTGTGGGTTAGTTCCCATTTTTCCACTTCCAAAATTGTGCTTAGTTTTAACAAATGTTACCAAAGAGGACCCTGGGTTTTTTTTTGTTGTTGTTGTTGTTGTTGTTGTTGTTCCTAACTAAAATCTAACTTTTAAAAAATTAATTTGCTCTCCGCATTGCTGGAATACATTTTCATTTAACTTCAGTGCCGTGTCTTGTAATTAATTTTTCTTTATCTGTTTCTTGTAAGAAAGAAAAAGATAGAATTTAAAAAAAAAAAAAACCTTGTAGGGTGAAGTTAAAATATTTTCCTTTATCACGCCTGGCAGGAAAAGAACTGACAACACTGAACTGTGGTGGGTGGCTAGAGTCAGTCCTGGGGATTATCCATCCCTAAAACCTAAATATCATTTTTTGAAATCTTGGGGGTTTATGGTGAAGCCTGGGCGCTTGGCACACGAAAAGAGTCTCTTGAAATTTATTTGGGAGAGGGATCGGATTTTGGGAAGGAAACTGGGGAGTTTATAGGAGGAGGACGGATGAATTTAATTCAAGTTATTCTCTGGTGTTTTCGGGGGACTTCGGCAGTTTATTATCCCTTCTTGGGCTCACCTGGAAAGTTCGTTTCCTGACACACGCCCCGTGCTGGCAGAGCTACCCACAATGAAACAAATTCTTATTTTATGACTTCGTTTTCCCCTGTAGGAGTCGGAACAATGTTGGAGCGGGTGTGTTGGGGGCTCTACAAGCATGCAGATAAAGGAGTTTTATTTTAAATATACTCCATGTCAGGATGAGACTTCCTTCCCTCCCTCTCTGTAGAGTGGATCTTCATTTCAGATCTCACTGCTTCTTCCCCCAAGAAACTTTTGTTTCTTTTTCTCCTTTCTTTTCTTTTCCTTTCCTCAACCAGACCAAGAAAGTGCCAGGCACAAAGCTTTGTCCGGAATGCCCAGAAAGAAAGCACTTTAGGTGCCCAGTGTAGGTAAACCCGGGCCTGGGTCACCGTTTGGGGTTGAGATTTTCTTCAGGGGACTTTGCAAATTGCAGCGGCGTGGGCATCTGAGCCGAGCCGGGGCGCTTGGCAGACCTAAGGGAGGCAGCTGTCCCCGCGGACATGACCCCCAGATCGTGCCCCGGGGCGCAGGGACGCCAGGGTCGCGCCCCGGCCCGCGCTCTGCGCTCGCCCTGGCCCGCGATCCGCACGCCCGCGGCTTCGTGAAAGGGGACAGAGAAGAGACAAAGTGCCTTCCCGGCCATGCTCGTTCGGTTTTACTCTTGCTGCCGCCTTTCCCGGTGGAACCCGGAGTCGGTCGGGCCCGGGCGCCGAGCGAGCGCCAAGCCATTGTAGGGCGCGGCCTTTGTCACCGCCGCTCCGCGGGCCTCCAGGGGTGGCCGTCCCCGCGCCTCCATCCCGCACGCCGGGCCACCCCTTCCCCCCACCAGAGCAGGGTGCAAGAGAATGAACCCCGGCAGCGTTGTTACACTTTGCAGCCACCTTCAGCGGGAATTCCAGAAGCCTGGCTGGAAAACAAATAAACAAAACAAAACAAAACACACTCCCCCTGGAAAAAGGACGTGGCTATCTGAGGCCTACGAGTTTGAGTCTGCCACCATAAGATGGGATATCTCAGGCTGCTCGGGTCCTGGCGTCGGTGCGCCGCCAATTGCCAACTTCGTGCAAGCAGAGCCTGGATGACAAGTCACCCCCACTGGCCTTGAGAACCCGCAAGTCCTTCACGTCCCCCTTCCTGGCTTCCAGCCCCCTCCTACGTTGCTTGCTCCAAATGAACTTGAAGGAAGACTTTTTTCTTTTCTCTCTTTCTCTCTTTTTTTAATGGTATGGCTTGTAATTAAACCCAAGAATCATGAATGGACTGTGGACATCCTCACGTCGCAGTCTGAGGCTCAGTCCTTTCCGGAAGGGGTGGGAGGGGGTGAGGTGGCCAGGTGGAAGGTGGGGTGAGGTTAAGAAGCCCTGGTGCTAGGAGAAGGGCCTCACTTCCTCTTCGTTTTGTCGCCCTTTGTGTTACATACGAGGGCATGCAAGATCTGCCAATCATTGCCATTTCGCTTTCTTGTTCTATAAAGACAGGGTCGTCACAGCAACAGGGACATGACAGGCTGGTATCTCTCTCGAGCTCCAGGGGGCCCCTAATAGGATTGAAGCAAGAGATCAAGGAATGGCTTCCTAGTTTAGGCCCGTAATAACTCCCAACTGCTTGCATATACATGGGCCTTACAGTATTCCGAGGCAACTTTTAATCCCAGAGAAACAGCGGCCTGTTCTCTGCCTGGATCTATTTTACAGAACCCTAAGGGATCTTCCTTCCTTTCTAGTCTTCATCTATTCCTCTTCCCTCTTGATTTTGGGCGTGGGGAGGGGACCCTCTTCTCTGATCTCACTTGCCAACCCTCCCCCAGAAACTGAAAGTGTCATTAATTCATCTGACCAGCTCAAAGTAAGCTCTCCCCACCCCTTTAGAGGAAACAAAAGCTCCCCCTTCGGGTATTCAGATGAGGTGCCAGCCGGTAGGATCAGAAGTTCGCAGTCTTTGAGAGAACTTGGTCTTGGATGTGATTTGTCCAGATGCTCACACCTAGCAACACTCAAAGCAACCTAAGGCGTTGGATGAAAAGGCTTCTTGCCCGCAGGCCTCTCATGTTCAGAATGAAAGAAATCAAGGTCACGTGGGTGTGTGAGGAGAGAGAGAGAGAGAGAGAGAGAGAGAAAGAGAGAGGGAGAGAGGGGTGGATGTTCTTTATAGAAGCCCTGGTGAAGAGGAGAGAGGAGAGGAAGTAAATGAAATGCATGGGGAAAGAGGGGAAGTTTGTTGCCCTCAACCTAGAAACTAGTCACATAAGAGGGAATTCACCAAGGATTTGCCCAGTGTGCAAAGAGTAAGGAACTGCATTTGGATCCCCAGCACCCATCTAAAGCTGGATGGATAATGTAGCATAAGCATCTGTAATCCCAGAAGGCCTACAGCACGAAGAGGAGATGGAGACTCTGTGAGGCCTGCTAGCCTAGCCTGGTGAATGCCGCAAGAGACCCTTCCTCAAACAAGGTGGAAAGGGAGGAATGACACCCTAGGCTGTCCTCTGACCTCCACGTGTGCACCCTGCCATGCACGCTCCCTCATTCACATTGCAAGCACATGAATGAACACATATGCATACACACACACACACACACACACACACACACACGCATACACATGTGCACTTCATCCCTCCCCCCAAATACTTAAGACTTCCTGGGAGATCTGAATGCAATTGGCCTTGGAAGAATCAGCACCACCAACATCTGTTACCACAGCTGTTTCCTTCCTGGTTGGAGAAAGAACCTGTTTTCTGCCCTGTAGGCTGGCAGTGAACTTCTAGCTCTTTCTTTTCCAAATGGTATCTCCCAGGTTCCTGGGTATGTACCCTATTTAAAAATAGAACACAGCGTGGTTTGGGGGTGTAGCTCAGTTGGAAGAATTATACCCCTAGCACTCCATAAACAAGTAGTAGCAGTGCACACTTGTGATTCCAGCACTTGGGAGGTGGGGGAAGGAGGGCCGGAAGTTTAAGATCATTCTCAGCACAGACAGTTCGAGATCAGCCTGGGCTACACGAGACCCTATCTCAAAACAGACAAATAAAAAATTCACAACACAAAGAAGACCAACATGACATTACCACCTTTTAACTGAAACCAAGGAGGCTAATCAAAGTAAGTTAGGGACAGGGGTGTTGTCATGTGGTAACAGATGGGAAGACTGAGCACAGGGGGCAGCTAGTGATATTTCTAGCTATTTCTATTGAGAACCAAGGAATGAATCAAAGTTGATAAATCCTATCTTCAGGCCTATATATTCTGCCTGCTGTCTTCAAATGCACACTTAGAACAAGACAGGTACTGCTGGAGAGATGGGTCAGTGGATACAGCACTTGCTGAGCAAGTGTCAGCAACAGAATTTGGATCCTCAGTATCCATGTGCAGCAGCTGGAGTCACTAATGCATGCATCTGTAACCCCAGAGCTCCGACAGTGAGATGAGAGGCAGGCAGGAGAATCCCTGGAAGCTCTAGGGCCAGCCAGCCTGGTTTATGCAGCAATGAACCACAAAAGACCCTGCCTCAAACAAGGTGGAAGGTGGGAATTGACACTGAGGTTGTCTCTTACCTCCACACACATTACCTTCCATATGTGCACCTGCAAACACACACACACACACACACACACACACACACACACACACGGAGTCCTTTTATTATTCCTTTTCCTATAATTGAATTAATTTAAACATTGATCTTCTAGGATGTCTGTTTTCAGACAAGGTCTCTTTATGAGGCCCCAGGCTAGCTTCCTCCAGCTTCAGTTCCCCCCATCCCCCTGCCACGTGTTTAGGATATATAAGAAAAACCTCTTTGCGTTATTGGTAGGCGAATCCTATGACAGGCAAGTACATTGATGCCAGAAGGGCACAGACACAGTGGCCTGTGGTTATGAGAAGAAGGCCTGACACAGGAGCATGAATCTGTAATGTTTGTAAAGAGTACCACGGAGCCTGCCTTCTCTGGGATTACAAATATGTGCCACCATTCCCAGTATTTTTACATGGGTTCTGGGGATTGAACTCATGTCCTCATGTTTGTGAGACAAGCACTTCACCACTTGAACTAGCAGAAATTTCATGAGGAAGTAGCATTGGCCCAGGAGGTAAAAGGTGGCTGGAGAGATTTGGGGGCATTTGTGATGGGTGAATCAGGCTGAATTTGGGCTTGTGGAGAAAATTTGCATTCCAAAAATCTCAGTTAGAGGCCTGTAGTGGGGTATGAGGTGTGAGGACTGCAGCAGGCTAATTCAGGGCCAATGGTTGGGCAACATTGATGGCTGAAGGACCCAAAGCCACAAGAGGGGCAGTCATAGGTGACTAGGCATTTGAGTTTGGGTAACTAAGGAATAAAACACAGTCTTGTTATGTGTAAGAAATTAAAATAGCATTGCAATCTATCATTTCATGCAGAGTGTTTAAAATACCAATGTCCTCATGATAATAGCAGTTCAGACACTCATGTGGAAGACAATTCCTCTGAAGCCAAACAGTTTCCTTTCTCAAGTGGATACTTAACCTCATGGATCAACATTTGCCAGATCGTGACAGCCAAGACTTCTGGGTTCCCCCGGAGACATGGCTCAGTGGGTAATTTGCATGTGATGCAAGCATGAGGACTGAGTTCAGATCCCCAGCATCTACTAAAAGCATTGAAGAGCAAGCCTGCAATCTCAGCACAGGGTACATAAAGAAGGAGGGTCCCTGGGGCTTGAAGACTAGCTAGTATAGCTGAATCGGTGAGCTCCAGGTTCAGTGTGAGACCCTAACTCAAGAAATAAAGTGGAAAGAAAAATATCCCAATATTAACCTCTTGCCTCCTCATGGCTTATGTGCACACCTGCACCTTTACACACATATGTACCTACACACATATGAATATGCATACACACATACGAGACACACATACACCTGCCCAAACACATCCAAAACCTCAGAGCTCAGACCTGCTGGGGGTGGGAAGAGTAGCCACTTACAGAAACATAAGCCCCAAGATAAACTTTTCCTCTGCAACACTCATTTCAATTTTCAGAGCATTCCCAAAAGGAAATTAGAGAGTGATATCCCAAAAGGGATTTTTCTCTGTCACCTCCCTGGCAAATATATGTGCAGGAGATGAAACTGATTTGTCATTGATTTACTTTCCAGTTACATTGAATACTGGCTGAAGAATGTTCTGGAAGGCAGATACCTGGATCATTGCGCTGCAAATGCAGACTAGAAGGATGGAAACCACTGAAGGGCACTGGCCTGGAAATTCTGGTTTAGAGTTCCCTTCCAGGTTCAGCCTCCTGGCTATGGAACCTCTCCTATGGGAATGCTCTGACCTACTATCTCCCCCTAAAAAGGAGGTGAGCTGAACGAACTTACAACATTCTCCCCAACCTGAGTGAGTGGGTCCGTAGTGCATCGTTCTTTGAATTTCTCTAACAGTTTCTTTGTAGCGTGTGTTCTGCTTTGCATGAGTAAACAGAACAGATATGTATGTCAGGTGATTTAGACTTTACTCTGGCTCTTAATAACTTTATTTGCATTGAACTTTATTGATGCTTTGAAAGCATCATCTTTCCCTTCTCACTTGGTCTGCAAGACTGTCATGGAAAATGCATAAGGCAAGGATTTGATCCTCAAATGTACAGCTAGTGATAATCACTTCCGCTTAGTGAGTGTCTACCACACATCGGCCGCCTCGCGTTCATGTCACATTGAATCTCCATAACCTCGGGGACCGCTGCCTCCCTTTACAGAGAATAAAGCTGAGACTCACCAAGGCTGGGCCTCATTCAATGGTCCCAGCTCACTTATGACTGAATTCCAATCTCTTAATTCTAATTCCTTGCGCTTTAAGGCAAGGTCCTATAAGAGTTTCCAACTGTATTGTTTCTTGTATATTTTCATCATTTATCATCAAAGGAGACTAATGGTACAGTGGCCCTCCATGACCATCCCATGTGAAATAGTGAGATAGAATGCCCTAGATTTATTTATATATTTATTTACTTACCTTATGTGTATGGGTATGGGAACAAGTGTGTCTGTAAAGACCAGAGTTGAAGTTGAGTGGCTTCCTCAGTCGCTATACTCAGTCAATCCTTATCTTATTTTTTTGAGACAGCATCTTTCATTGACTTGGCTACAAACGCTTGCCAAGGATCCCCTTTTCTCACTTCCAGAACACAGACCACAGATTTAAATCAGACAAGCTGCTAATAAATATTTACCAAGCATCGGGTGCATATTTAACACTGTCGCGGCCTTCAGAGCCCAGAAGGAGACAGAAATGTCTCCTTCCTTAAAGAGTTTGCCAAAAAAAAAAAAGAGTTTGCCAATGACCCAGCATCACCTTCAAAACATGGGCTTTGATCTGTATCAAGCAGAGGCAATGAAACTCTGTGAGATGGTCGCTTCACAACTGTTGTCACCTGGACCATTCTCACAAGTCTGTGTGCTGGGTACTGTCCAAAACTCCCTCTGTGACAAGTATGTAGCTGCACAAAGAGAGTGCTTCAGCCCTTGTCCTGAAGCTCCTGAGCCAACAGGAGGCACGTGAGCCCATGGCTGTGGCTTTTCTCCAGGTACCCAATGGCTTGCTTCCATCCTTTACCAGCTACACCAGTTTCTTTGAACCTCGGTTTGCTCATCTGTCATAGGGGTCATGATATGTTCATGTGTTCAGACATGTGATGATACAACACTGATGAGAGAGGATGGCTGGTGATGATGGGGGTGGGCATGCTCAGGGAAGTGACAGTTACCTGAAACCCTACTGTGTGTGCCTCTTGGCAAAACACACACAGAACCGGTTGGTTCAAAGTGAAGACAGTTAGGGAATTAATTCTTTGTGTGATGGCTTCCTTGCTTTGGGTTTTAATTCAATTCCTGATTTTTTTTTTCTTTTTGGTTGATAGGTAAGCCAAACAGATTCAGTTCTGGTTACATAATAGATCATGTCCCAATAGTGCCTTCATTGTGTGTGTGTGTGTGTGTGTGTGTATGCGTGTGTGTGGGTGTATGCATATCTACCCTGTGTATGCATATGTATGGAGGCCAGAGTTTGTGTTGGGGGCCTCCCTTGATAACTTTTCCATCTTGTATATTAAGACATGGTCTTTCACTTGAACCCAGAACTCATTAATTCAGCTAGTCTAGGTAGCAAGCTTGCCCAAGGCTCTTCCTGCTTCCACCTCCCAGGCACTGGGGTTAAAGATTAAAGGTGAGCTACCATGCTTGTCCAGCATTTATGTGGACGTTGAAGATCCAAAATTAGGTCCTCACATATGTGCAGCAGGTTCTTTACTGGCTAAGCCATCTTGTCAGCCCAACACACGTTTATTGTGTTTTGGATTTGACAGTAAATTGGGCTCAATGAGGCAGTTCTCGCTTGAGGTTCCTCAGACAATGGAAGTCAGGTGATGAGGCTGAGGCTAAGGCTGAGGCTGAAGCTGAGGCCATGGAGAAGCTTTTTCATTCATTCATCTAGAGCCTAGGCTAGCATTACTAGGGCTGTTCCTTGGGGTAGCGCTCACTAGCCTTGCTTGAATCCTGCGTCAGTTCTTGAACTAACCACTGTGGGCTGAGGAAGGTCAGACCTGAATCAGGTACTTGCTGGGTACCAACCCCACCCAAAGTACCCCGGGTAAGAATATGATGCTTAAAGGGAAAATTGAGGATGGAAGACAGAAAAATGCCAGTAGATGATGCCCATTGGACTTTCTTGTCTCTTGTCCATGTTCAATAGGCGCTCTCCACTGACAGGATGGGTAACGATGGTTTGCTCCCCCATGCCCTGAGATGCCAAGACCAACGGATTCCTTCCCTAGAAGTGAATCTCCACGAAGTGCTGTGTGTGGTCCAGAGGCTGGGGACACAGCCCTTTTAGGGTGTTAGGACTCTATAACTTTGGCCCAGCTTGCATTTGCCTACATTTACACCTTTGTTTAGGCCATCTGGGATGGTCTTCCTCCTTCTTTCTCTTACAGCTGGTCTTCTGTGTCTGCTGGTTCTGCAATGGGATTTAGCTGCAATGAGATTTAGTTGAGCCCTCAGAAATACTCAGGAAAATAATTTTATCTGTCCCAAATACATACAGATATTTTATTTTTGTGTTTATCCCCTAAATAACATTCCCTACATATATGCTATATCAGCATTAATATGGCATGTGAATTGTATTCTGAATCATAAGTCATCTAAGATAGATTATATTGGAGGATGTATGTAGGGTATATACCAACACTCCTCCATTTCATGTCAGGGATTTTTGGCATTTGCCATGCTTGTTATCTGCAGGGATCTTGGAGCAATCCCCTTTTCATACTGGGGGGTAGCCACACTCAAGTTTATTTGCCTTCATTTTTTGTCTCATGAGAATACATGAGACATTTTCAGACTCTCTATGACCTATGAGGATAAACTCCCTCAAGGGACTGTCCCCTGCAAATTTCTGATGTGATAAGTATATGTAGAAAAACCTGTAAAGAGATTCTGAGGCAAATTCCCAAGAGCTACAGTTCTTGATCCTCCATCTGGGTGGGGAAGGTGTTACTTTTGCTCTGTACCTGTGGCTCCCAGCCCTGAGCTAGGGTTGCTGGAGCCATGGGTGAGTGAGGGTCCATAAGATAGGACAGCCTACACCTCCTCGTTCCTGAGGGTAGGAGTGGCTCTCCAGGGTCAGTTCTCACCCACTTGCCTGACACCCTCCGTTAGACTCATGACTAGACACACAGCATCTGAATATAAATGCTTGTGACAGACTGAAATTAGGAAGTCCTCTTAAGTAATAAATAAATACATATATTACACATACACACCCTCTCTCTATATATATACATACACCTATATTGGACATCCGTCCTCTTTGTCATCACTCACTAATAGCACTTTTTTGCTTATATGTGTGTTCATGTGGGTGCACACATGCTGTGCTGCATGTGCAGAAGGTCAGAGGACAGCCCCAGTGTTAGTCCTTGCTTCCACCTTGTCTAAGGCAGGGTCTCTTGTTGTTCACGCTTTCATTTTCCAGGCCAGCTGGCCTGTACACTTCTGAAGGATTCTTCTGTCTTCCCCACCCATCTTGCCATACATTTGCTTGGAGTATAGAGGCCGGCTACAACATACAGCTTTACATGGATGCTGGAGATCTGAACTCAAAGACTTGTGCTTGTGAGGCAAATACTTTATCTTCTGAGCCATTTTCCCAGCTCAATAGCACTATGAATTGTTATTTATTTTATTTATTTGAGAGAGAAAAAGAGAGACAGAGAAACCCAGGGCCTCTAGCCACTGAAACAAACTCCAAATGCATGTGCCACCTTGTGCCTCTGGCTTTATGTGGGTACCGGGGAATCAAACCCATGTTCTTAGGCTTTTTAGGGAAGCACCTTAACCACTGAGCTTTCTCTCTAGCCCATGAATTTTTTAGCTCACTTGGTGAGTAGAAGAGGGACTTCTGCTCCCATTTAAAGAAAAGCAACACAGGTTCAAAAACATGCATGACTTTTGAATATCTTGAAACAATCTAATGCCATTCAGAGTCAGTCTCAACATCCTATAGACCAGACTCCTGTTGTTGGCCTGTGGGGCTAGGAAAGTGCATGAACGAGAGAAAGAAGAGCTGCTCTCTAGGTGTGGAGAGTGCTCAGGCAGCCAGGGATGGAAGGCAGATGCTGCAAAGTGCCCCCGCCAGGCCTTAGCAGTTATGCTTTCTGTCTCTGTCTCTCCTTCAGCTCACGCGTGGGGCCTTGCCCTGCTCAGTTCTCTACTGCGGGTTCTCGGTTCCTTCTCTCGGCCTCCTCAAGAGATTTTTTTTAAACTCCTGCTGCCTTGACTGTTCTTATAAGGGAGGAGGCTTGAAAATGACTGATGTTACTCAAGAACCCAGTGGATGAGGGCCCGGGTTCACCTGGGAAGACTGCCTCTCTGCTTCCGCTGAGTCTCCATGGCCCTCCTCCCTGATAGCTTGGCTTGGCTTTGCCAAATGGCCAGGCGTGACTTCCCCAGCTCTTCATGTTTTATTTTTGCTTGCTTTTCTCTTTGTGTGTGTGTGTTGTATGTGTTTGAATGTGAGTACATGTGCATGAATGGATTCTCATGCATGTGTGTGCATGTGCATGTATATGTGGAGGCCAAACGTTGATGTCAGATGTCTTGGTCAGTTGGTCTCTCTTGAGATAGGGTCTTTCATTGAAGCTACAGCCATCCTCAGGGATCCTCCTGTCTTGGCTTCTCCAGTGCTGGGGTTACAGACACGTGCCATGGTGCCTGGCTTTCATGTGGATGCTGTGTATCAGAACTCAGGTGTAGTGCTTGCATGTCAAACATCTTACCTCGTTAGCCATCTTCCTAGTCTTTTCTATAGTTCTTGCTCCTCAGTCTGGTTTGATCATTTGAGAATAACTGTCATTAAGACTCAAAACCCCAGGAACCCTCCCCAATTCTTATGTTCCTGTCCCTACCCTGACCTCTACTCTCCTCCTCCCTTCCTTCTTCCCTCCCTTCCTTCTTCTTCTTTTAAGTTTTTGTAATCCCAGAAAGTAATGCATAAGGGACGGTCTTTCCCCTTCTTGGGTTTAGAACAAGCACATTTAGTCCCAGGTGCAGGGGTGTATTAAAGCTTACATCATTCCTCAATGCTTGCTCTAGACACAGGTGATGGAAAAGTCAGGGGCACGAGAGTCCCTCATTGACCAGCTCTATGATGGGCAGCAGCATCCCTCTGTCATACTCCTTCCACACCAGGCTCTCGAATGATCCCATTTGAAACCCACTGGGCTATTTCTATGGCCTACTCCATCCTAGGCAAGCTGTCCATTACTCAGCAGTAGGGACTCAGGTGGGGGGCTAGGGAGCTATGGTGAAGCCAGCTCATTGAAACTCGGATAATCCCCAAACCTCATTTTCCCCATTGCAAATGACTGCCTCCAGTCCTGCCCCTTTTACTATACCAGCCAAGAAGCCACTGGACCGCTTTGCCTGATTCCTTTTATCTTCCTGGCCCGAGGGGGCCATGGGCTAATGATCAGTGAAATCAGGAAAGGCCAAGAGGCCCAGCTAATCCACAAATTGGATCATCCGTCCCTGAATAATCAAGAGAGTGGCTGGCACAAAAGTTAGTTTCTCTCTTTGATCATCTGCCTGCTCAGAACATACCTACATTTGCTTCCTGTGGGAGTCCTCTGGGGAGTTCAGGGCTGGTTCTGTTGGCCAAATAAAATTCAGATATAGGACTAAAAAAAAAAAAAATCCAGTGCCCCAGTGTCCCTGGGGAGAGTGTTTTAATATGACAGCAAGGAAAGAATTGAAATTCCACAGAGGTATTGGAAACTCTCCAAATTTGGTGGAGAGTTCCACTTGGTGTTGTAGACACTACTGGGGTGGGGAATTAATCACATGCAAACCTTATCCTGTTGTAATTTATATATCTTAATAATGATTGCATGTTGTAATGTTGTTTACAGAAAGGATTCAGGCATCCTTTGCTTAAAGAAAATCCAGTGCACAGAAACTGTAACTTTGGGTGAAAAAAATGATTTGTTTTACAAGAGAACTTTTCCTTTAATTAAGGTTTTCTTTTGGATTCGTTGAAGTTCAAGCACATATGTGATTTTCAAGTGGCTAAGTTGACAATGTTGCATTCACATGTAAGTGCTCACAAATGGGTTTGTGTAGTGCACATACTACCTGAGTTCTTTAATTTCTAATGATCGTTAGAGAACAATCATCTATTCTGTTATATGTATTTCTTGCATGTATATGTGTGTGGTACACATTCATGTGTATGTGTGTTAGCACCTGTGCAGGTGCAAGCACCCATGTGTGCACAGGTGTGCAGGGCCCATGGAGGACCATGACACTGGTGTGGTCCTCAATTGCTCACCACTTTAGTTATTGAGCAATCTCTCACTTGAGGCCAGAGCTCACCAGTTTGGCTAGTCTAGCTAGCCAGCTTGCTCTGGAGATCCCCTGTCTCTTCCTCCAGCACTCTGGGATTACAGGTAGCTGCCATGGCGCCTGGTGTCTATGTGGGTGCTGAGGATCCACGTTTGGTCCTCATGTTTATGCAGCCGGCTCTTTACAACTGAGCCATCTCCTCAGTCCACCCTTCTTCTACTCTGGATTATGGCCAAAATGCTGCACAAAACAGATGATCTTTTCTTAGTCTTAGGAAGTTTCTCTGCTTTGTGAGGTTATAACAGCAGGTCCCAGTATAAAGGAAAATGAATGTGGTTACGAAAAGGGAAAGTTGATAAGAAATGCTCCTATGCTGTGCTGCTGAAAAGACATGGGCCTTGGGAATTCTGCAGTTAGATAGACATAGGATTGAACTCTGACTGATACTTACAGGCAATGTCATATTCTGTCTCCAAGACCCTACCTCTTTGTAGTGATTCTTCTACATTCTGCTCAGAGCTTATAGTACCCTCCTGGTTTGTTGACTGTCGATTTCTTTTAGCTCCTTCCCACTAGTTTTAACAACACAGTCCAGCCCAGCTTGCTGCTATCTCAGGACATTTGCACACGTGCTTTTCCACCTGGGGAAACTTCCTCCAGGCTTTTTCCTGGATCCTACTGTGAGCCCACTGAGGTCAACCGTGATTTCCTCAGAGAGGCTCTTCCTGACTCCATATCCTTAGGTTCTTCCCTCTTGATTCCTCATCATACTACTTAACATGCCTGACATATATAACATAATATCTATCATTTGTTGATTAGTTTGCTGTCATTGCCGATATGATTTGTAAGGGCACGACCAGGAGGAACTTGGTGTTATTTGTTACTGTTTTGACTGTCCAGGTATTTAGACGCCTAATAATCAAAGACTGAGTACTTAGGAAATGACAATTTTAAGCTCTGCTTGTTCTTGTCCTCAGTATTGGGTATGAGGTAAAGAAAGCTCAGCAAAAATAAGTCCACGGTAAGCATACCATTGTTACTAATTATCACAAGGCTTCGTGAGCTCCGTGTTCTTTGTAAATATTTGCTGAATCTGTTGAAATGAAAGGGTCCCAGGTGCCTATAATGGACAGTGAATCAATTCCTGTTAGTGAATGTAGCTTCAGAGAATCCCGTTTCTCCTTTCCTTTCTTACCTTTCCCTAAAGAATGACAACCAAGGTTTCTCTCTGGTCCTCCACATACTCTTTTCTTTTTTCTCCTCCCTTCTTTTCTCCTCTCCTCTCTTCTTTCATTTCCTCTCCTCCACTCTCCTTTCTTCTCCTGTCTCCTTTCTTCCCTTCCCCTCCCCTCTCCTCCCCTCCCCTCTTTTCTCCTCCCCTCTCTTTCCCTCTCACTGCTGTGTATGCTAGGCTAGGTCTAACCCAAAGAGCTTCCAGGCAACTCTCTTGTTTTAACTGCAGCTCTTCTGGGATTCTAGATGCCACTACAGCATCTGACCTTCTACGTGTCTGTGTATCCAAATTCTGGTAGCCGTGCTAGAAGAGCAAGTCCTTCTTCACTGAACCATCACACACTCCACAAGCCCTTGTAGTCAAAAATCTAGACCTTGACATTCACTTAAAGACTCTGACCTCACGTCTCACAAGTGGCTTCATGGATGGTTACGTGTGGATGGAGGAGGCAGGAAGACACAGTGCCCAGGACGATATAGGCAGGACATTATCACTGATATTTTCTATGGCTAATAGGTTATTAAAAACAAGTAACTGATGGCTGCAGGGATAGCTCAGTTGGTAAACTGTTCGCATCGCAAACATGAAGACTTGGGTTTGATCTCTAGTAATCACATAAATAAGCCAGTGATGGTGGTGTACACTTATAATCTTAGCATCGGTATGGCAGAAACAGGTAGAGCCATGGAGCTCAGGAATCAGCCAGTCTAGCCTAATCTGTGAGCTGCAGGATACTAATGTCTCAATACAAGTGGATGGTTGATGGTATTACTGAAGATGGCACCCAAGGTTGTCCCCAGACCTCCACATGCATATACATGTATGTGCATCCATGCCCCTATATATGCTTGTGATCCACACACCCATGAATATGTACACACAAACACAACACAACACACACACACAGAGTACAGAGAAAAGGAAGTAAGTGAAAATAGAAAGGGTCAGACATAGACCAGGGCTGAGAATGTGTCATGAACCAAGGACCATGACTAATCCAGATCTGCGTATTGACATGGGACAGGGGAAAGGGTAGGTCATAGAAATCTTCTAGAGACCATGACCTTGAAAGCAGCAGAGGGGCCAGGAGCAAGCTGAAGTGTGATTTTTGTTTGTTTTATATGGATCAGTGTGGTCTCATATAGGTTAGGATCACATATAATTGGAGGAATGAGACTGAAATTGGGCTTTTGTGCTAGCCATAAAGGATGGTGCAAAGTCTACATGAACATGTGGCAGTATTGATGAGAGGCGGGAGACTGGCCCGAGGTCTAACAAGAAGGATTATTTTCAGGAGGAGACAGAGGGTAGAGTCCAAGATGGACTCCAAGGTGGCCCACTTGGATGCAGGGTATGATGGTTTCTGTGCATTGTCAGCCTGAGAGTGACTAGGGCCACCTAAGAAGTGGGCCCCTATGAGGGATTATCTTGGTTAGGTTACTAGAGGTGAGAAGACCCACCTTAACTACGGGTGGCAGCATTCCACAGGCTGGGGTCCTGGAATGAATCAGAAGGAAAGAGCTAGCTGAGCACCAGCATTCATCACTCTATTTTTTTTTAAATATTTTATTTTTATTTATTTGAGAGTGACAGACAGACAGAGGGAGAAAGAGGCAGAGAGAGAGAGAGAGATAGAGAAGGTGGGAGGGAGGGAAGAAGGGTGGGAGGGAGAAAGAGAGAGAAAGAGAGAGAGAGAGAGAATGGGCAACCAGGGCCTTCAGCCACTGCAAACGAACTCCAGATACATGTGCCACCTTACGCATGTGGCTTATGTGGATACTGGGGAATCGAGCCTCGAACTGGGTCCTTAGGCTTCACAGGGAAGTGCTTAACCACTAAGACATCTCTCCAGTCCCACTCTACTTTTTTGACTGAATGCAATGTGGCCAGAAGCTTCGTGCTCCTGTTGCCATACCTCCCCTGTTATGATGGACTGTAACCTTGAACTTTGGGCTGAAAGAAACTCTTCTTTCCTGAAACTGATTTTTGTCAGGTATCTTGTCCCAGCAATAAGAAAGATAACTAGCTAAGCTGGAAGAATGATAAGACTGGTCAAAATGTTTGCATTCATTGAGCACATTCAACATAGTGAGGTATGAAGAACTTTGCAGGTTATGATTGTACTTAACTTTCATTTAAACAACTTGATATGTTATCACCATTTTGCAGATGGGAGGACTTGGTCTCTGAAAAGTAACTCAGACACACACGAAGTATACACATGGTATGGTGGCTTTGATGTCTCTAATTGGCTAGATTAAGAGAATTTCTCAAAATTCCCTTTCTTGTAAATTTTTGGGTAAAGTGGGCCACAAGAAAGATTTCTTCCTTCCTTCTTTCCTTCCTTCCTTCCTTCCTTCCTTCCTTCCTTCCTTCCTTCCTTCCTTCTTTCTTTCCTTCCTTTTGTGTATATGTATCTGGGGTATACATATATGTTGCATGAATATGGAGGACCAGAGAGAAACCTTGGTTGTCACTTTTTAGACACCATCCACCTTTTTGTTTTTATTTTGAAACAGGGTTTCTCACTGACCTGGAGCATATGAGGTAGGCTTCACTGGCTAGCCAGTGAGATCTAGAGATCCTCCTAAACCTCCCCAGAGCTGAGATGCCAGGACTGCACCCCACATCTGGATTTTTTTGTGGGCTCTCAGAATAAAACTCAGGTCCTCATGCTTGCCAACATTTATTGGCTGAGCTCTCTTCTTAGCTCCCACAGGACAGATTTCAATGGAGGGACTGGGCTGGGGTGAAGTAGGTAGCCTTTTGGAGCTCATACAAGTGGAGGCTATTTTGGGGGTTTAGCTCATTACTGAGAGATGGTAGTTAGACTGAATCCTCCTTGAAATTTCATGAATCCAAGAAAGCAGATCTGTAATCAAGGCTCCCGTTTACTGAGGATACCTGCATCAGCAGGGCTAGAGGGACTGAGACAGGATGGCTCAAGCTCATCCTTGTGGGTTCTAGCTGGTAACTGCTGGTAGGTCCCAGATGACTCCAGTCCCTATCTTCCCTCTGCAAGTGCCCATCCTGTGGACACCAGGCTCTGGCATCAGATCCAAGGCACCTTGTATGGGGCCAGCTCCCACATATTATAACATCAAAGTCCTATAAATAAAAGACTTTAATATACTTGTAATTATAAACCCATATCTCTATTATATCTATCTATGTATCTATCTATGTATCTATCTATGTATCTATCTATGTATGTATGTATGTATGTATGTATCTATCTATCTATCTATCTATCTATCTATCTATCTATCTATCTATCTATCATCTATCTATCATCTCTCTCTGTCTCCTGTCTACCTAGACATCTATCTATCCATATCTATCCATCTTCTATTTAGATATCTATAATCTATGTATCTATCCTGATATCTAAATACATACCTAAGTATCATCTCTATGTCTGAACATCTATTTATTTTATATATATATTTATATATTATATATATATATATATTATATATATTCATCTGTCTTAACATCCATCCATATCCCTATTTATCATTTATCTATCATCTGTCTGTCATCTACATTCCTATATACCTTCCTGTCTGTCTATCTATCTATCTATCTATCTATCTATCTATCTATCTATCCATCCACCTACATGTATCTCTGAATGGCCTTGCTCCTGGAATTGGACATAACCAATGACTGACACACATTCAGTGGTGCATGGAAGATCTGACCTTAGTGGCTTCACTCCAGGACCCAAACACCTTGTGACTTGGATTACATGACAGTTGGGATGGATTTTCTTTTCAAAAGCTGGTCTCACCACACCTGTGAGATGTCAGGGAAAATCACAGATGGTCAGAGACCCCAGAGAAGCTTTTGTGCAGTAGATGATGAGGGAAGGGGAAATCAATGTAGGCTGGCTGAAATTGGAAACAAGTTTTATGGTGGGGACACATGATTTAAGTCGCTCAGGCTGGTGGGAGCTAGTTAACAGAATGATGTGAAGGTGGGAATTATGGGTGGGGACACAGCCCAAGAAAGCCTAGAGCAGGAAAGAGCAGGGGGCAAGAAGATGAGCCTGCATGATTCGGGAAGGATATATTGATTATATGGTCATTTATATCTATTCAGGTCAGTGAGTTACACCTCCCCAGGGATCTGGTAGGCTCTGAATGTCATGTATTGCACCTGGCAGGTAAATTTCTACTGTGATTAAATTTAGTTTGTCTCAAACATTTTGTGAGCACATAAATGTATGGCAGCATTTTGCTGGATATACATGTGAATAAAACATGAATTGTATCCTGGAGAAATTTGTGTTCTGATAAAGAAATTCAATATATTTTGGTTTAATTGGATTGAATGGAAATCTTGGACCAATAACAGGGCTGACACTGTGCTCTTGGTTCCTTTTGGGGTTAACAATGTGAAGAAAATGATGAGACATGGATTAGTCTATTTATCCACCCATCTTGCCATCAACTCACCTAAAGCTAGCTCGCTTTGATATATTGATCTGTCACCCAACCATCGTAACACCCACCTATTATTTCTTCTTTAATTAAATGGGGAGTAGTCTACAAAAATAGCCACATATGAGATGACAATAAAAAGATAAATACAGGGGCTTCAGGAGATGGCTCAGCTGGTAAAGTGCTTGTCACACAAGCATGAAGACCTAAGTTTGGATCCCTACCATCCATGCAAAAGGCGGGCATGGTGACATCTGCCTGTAATCCCAGCACTGGGGATGCAGAGTTAGGAGAATACCTACAGGTCACTGGTTAGCTAGCATAACCTAACTGGTGAGCTCTAGGTTCAGTGAGAGGCTCTGTTTAAAAAATAACATGGAGAACAACCGAGAAAGACACCTGCTATCAACCTATAGCCTTCATATGCACATGTGCACATGTATACATGTACACACACACACACACACCCCAAAAATGCAGAGCAGAGCAAAAGAAATTTGAGGGAAACAGGTGCTGGCAGTGATGAGGATGGAATAATCGTGACTGGTTATTGTGATAATCAGTTATCGTACCATTCAGTGAATGGTATTTATCAAAGATGAAGGTGAAGGATGAAAAGAAAGAGAAAGGACACTGACTTACCCAGTCTGGACTATTTGAAGAGAAAAGTCATATAAGTTAGAAGAGGCAGAATTTTTCTGGCCCATATCATGTGGAGGGAGGACTTATTGAGCCAGGGCTACATGCGGACACCAGGGGACATCATGGACAGTCTTACTGCATTCACAAAGGCAGAGAACCCTCCCCTATTGTCTCTCCTGTCATTCTCTATAAAGGTTACGGGTATTGTATTAAATATTATCCAACACTGGCTTTTCTGGGGTCAACTATGATAATAATATCTAGCCACATCAAGGTCTGATGCTCACATTAAAAGCAGAGTCTAGAGAACCCAGAAGAAGCATTCTAGATTGCTGGCTTATAATACCTATCTTTAAAATTTCACATTCTTTAGAGAGCTGTGAGCACAGGCGACTTGATCTCTAAATACACTATCTTCAACTCAGAATTTACTGTGTTCCATGGTAAGAGGGCTGTACCCTTGGTCCCTTGCCTTCCATCCTTTTACAAAGCAAGGGGCTAAAACACTACATCAAGAAGTTTCCATTGAGACTCTAGGGAGATGGCTTTGGGGAGAGAATGCTTGCTACACAATTCAGGACCAGAGTTCGGATCCACAGAAGCCATGTAAAAACTCAGCTTTTATGCTGCATTTACATATCATATCCTATATACATCAGCATATATTACACAATATTTTTATTGACTTATTTTTATTATATCTTTAAGGGTATTTGATGTGTGAATGTGAATGAGTTGTGCAATCATGTGTGTGAACATGGATATGTACATGCCCCTGTGTGCATGTGGAGATATGAGGACAACCTCGGTGTTAGTCCTCACTTTCCAACTTGTTTGAAGAAGGGTCTCTAGCTGTTCACCACTGTGTTTGCCAGGTTAACGGGCCTGTGTGTTTTTGTAGCTTTTCCGGTCTCTTCCTCCCATCTCATCATTGGAGGGTTGAGATTACAGAGGTTCACTACTGAGTCTGGCTTTGCATGGGCTCTGAAGACCTAAATTTAGATCATCATGCTTTCACGGCAAGTGCTTTATCCACTATCCATCTTCCCAGCCCCAAGTTTAATAAAATATATCATTAAGTTCTCAGAAAACTCATGGATGGAGGTTCTGTGATAAAATTCATTTTTCAGAGGAGGGAACTGAAGGTTGGAGTGGTTTGGGTCGTTTACCTAAAGTCACTCAGTGAGTAAAACATGGAGCCATGGTCTCATTTGTTGATTGATCTTTTAGTTCTTGTTCTCACTGCTTTCCCACTGATCCTAGTTTTTCTGTACCAATGATTTTGATATTCAGTAGCAATATAATTTGCACTGGAACTGCTGCAGTTCAGTAGTGAGATAGTTGTGTCAGGGTGTATGTGTGTGCAAGAATGCTGTGCATGCACATATGTTGATGTCTTGATTCAGTTACCTGTCAATTTCTTGAGTGTAGGTGCTCATGTCCCAAACATTGGATGGGAGCTCCCTAAAGTTCCATGTGCACCATCGGACAGGACATCTCAGTAGGTCAAACACAAGGACACAATGGAAATGTTGTAGAGTGACCATAGAGAGATTCACTGACCACTCTGAGCCTATAGCTCTCTACTGGTCCACCTCTGACCCCCATGAGCTCTCGTGGACTTTTAGAAGGCTGGAAGTTCTGTGTTGGTGGTCAATGTAAAATACACAACATTGCTTGAGAAATAGTAAAAACCATGTGAACGGCTAATTGAAAATGTGTGTGACAATTGGCAGCATCTAAAACAGATTTGCACTCCTAGAGATGTTTCAGTATTTTTGCTGAGAATGGCTGGATTCTCTGTGTCTCCCTTGGTTGACCCTCCTCCTCAGGTTGAGGTTGCTTTCTCTAGAAATGACACTTCTTTGTACTCCTTATGGCTATTACAAGCGCTGTGCAGACAGTAGGCATTTTATGCACCACCACTGTGCAACGTCAGTATCACAAAGCCCCACCTCCTCACCCTTGCTTACCAAGGAGCACACTATAAAGATGGGTGGAAAAGCAACCTCAGCTTTCCTTTGTGCTCCTGCTCTTCCAGCTCCCCTTGCTTGGCCCAGGGGCTCTTGCCCTAAATATCATGACCCCTTTTCTTCCTCCCACTGCTAACTCTGCCCAGTCTCCTCTGCACTCACATCCATGTTGTCCTCCTTAGCTGTTGCCATGTTCTTTCCAACCAGCATCTTTGACCATGTGGACTCTTGCTCCAGAAAGTTCCCCAGTCCCAGTTACAAACCAAATAAAGCAAAAGCTATGAAAACTAAGCCCTGCCCAGTAGAGTTCCCCAAACTTCCTTTCAAGTCAGAGAACAAAGGTTGAAGAAGGGGCTGAGTGGGTTAAATGCTTGTTATGACAGTATGAAGACCTAGTTTGGACCCCAGCTCCCTTGTAAAATGCCAGACATGGTGTGGCATGTGCTTGCATTCCTGGTACTGGAGAGACAGAGACCAGGAATTACTGGGGTTCACTGGCCAGGAATCTAGCTTAATTACTGAGCAGCTGGGTTCATGAAGAGGTCCTGCCTCAAATAATAAGACTGTGAGTGACACTAATCACCTGTTCTGTGCACACATATGCATGAATACCCACATGCACACATATGCACATACCACAGATATAAGAGGTAACAAGCTGTGGTAGTTTCATTGTGAAATGCCCCCCATAGTCTCATGTGTTTTAAATATCTGGTCTCTAACTGGTGGCACTTTGGGAGGCAGAGCCTTGCTGGAGGAGACGTGTCACTGGGGCAGACCTTGAGGTTTATTGGCCCAGCTCACCAGTGCTTTCTCACTCTTGCTGCTACTTCCAAGCTGTTATGGGAAGATGTGGTGTCTACCCTCTGCTCTTCTCTGCCATGATAAAACCTCTCCTTGAAACTGTAAGCTGAAATAAACCCTTTTCTCCCATCAGCTGCTTTGGGCCAGGTGTTTTGTCCCAGCAATGAGAAGATCAGTGCAAGACCAGCCTAGGGCAGTTAGTGAAGCCTTCCAGGAGAAGTTAGGAGAGTTTCTTAAAAGAAAGTCAGTGGTTTACTTTCTTCCAGAGGACTGCTTTCCCTTTCTCCATGTGTGTATTTTTACTAGACGGAATGACCCTGCTGTATCTACATCTCCTGAAATGTATACTTCCTTAAAGAGTCCTCCAAATTATATTTCCTGGTTGTTCTAATGTTCATTTATGAATGTCCTAGACTTGATGAGGCCTCTTTCTCCCCCCCCCCAATGTTTTATAGGTGATCTCTGAGGCTGCTGATCTTGTCTCACCATGCTTTTATCATGGTTATGTCACATTAGAATCTCAATTTCAACACTCATGTGCTTCCCTCATTAGTCTGCCCTTGGCATAGAGCATATCAGGACTGCTGCATGCAGTTTGAATTAATGGAGGTCATGTTATGCCTCCCTAAAGAAGACCAGGGACTCCCAGGATGGACTTTAATGGAAGGTAGGGCCAAGTCTGCTAAGCCTGGAGAACGTGTGTCCAGTTAGCTTAGAAATCAGGCCACCGAAGCTGAGGGTGTGGATGGCCATGCTCCATGTCAGTCTACAATCTGACTCCCATCCTCATCTTTCAGGTATAACCTGGTCACATAGCATCATCTGCAGGAGAAAGGAGAGAGCTGGGGACTACAGAATAGGGGTAAAGAGGCCTCCAGGCTAGGAGACCAGGGCTCTTGTACCACTCAGTTACTTCTCATGTGTGTGTTTATACATGTGGGTATACATGTATGTAGGTGTGTGTTCATATGTGTGTGTGTGTGGAAGCCAAAGGTTGTTAATGGTCTTCTAGCTTTCTACCTGGTTTGCTGAGACAGGGTTTCTCACGTGAGCCCTGGAGCTTAGAGATTCAGTCAATCTTCCCTGGGGATTTCCTGTCTTTGCCTCCTCAGCAATAGGATAACAGATAGCTGCCAGTCCCACTCAGCATCTATGTGGGTGCTGGGGATCTGAAATCCTGTCTCACTCTTGCATGGGTGCAAAATATGACAAAGAATTTTTTTCCAACTCAGAATTGTTTCACATATGAAGGAAAAAGTAGAAAGCACTCATTTCTACCTGTATATAAACACTTGAATTTAAAATGAACTTTTCCTGACACAGCCCAACCTTTTGTCTTTTAACTTGAATTGAAAAAGAGCATCTTGGTGACTGACTGAAAATTGTGCCCCTTTGGTCAAAAACCAAGAGAGTATTAACATGAGATGTCACATTTTACAGCTTTCAGTGACCCAACTAAAGGCCTGGCCTGCCTGCTGGTTGTTTGGTCCTGAGAATAGCTTCCATTGGATGTGTTTAGGGCTTTTCACCTGGGAAGGGGAAGGAGGGAAGACACTCCTGGACAGGACCAAGAGCTTCTGCAATTGGCATTAACAGTTCTCCATGCTCTACTTTAATGAGATGAGCAGCAATGACATAAGAAGGAAAATAACAGCCCTATCTTTGTGTTTTGTAATGAATAATAAAGTATTTTAACCTCTTTAGGGACTTAACACCACGCTAATCCCTTAATCCCTGGAAAAACCAATTTTGTTGACATGAAAAGGGGATATTTAACTTCATCCAATTAATTTTCTACCTTAGAGATGCCATGATTATGAAGATTAGATTGAATAGATTCATTAGATCTACCATATTGTGTATCAAGTAGTGGCTTTGATTCCAAAAAGGAGCATCAAAGGAAGAAATCCTATGTCACAATTGTGTTTTCATTCACCCACTTCTCAGAGCCCTGGTTTTGAATCTTAGCCTTGTATCTAAGCACTTCCATCTGCAATACCGGTTCCCCCCCCCTCTCTGTGCCCGACGTTAGAACTGCACTGGTGAGGACAAGGACACTGCAAAGCATCCCACAGAAACATTCAGAACAGTAAAAAGTTAGCTAAGTGTGAACTCAATTTTAAATTACACAGCGGGGAAAGCATACCATTCAAACTGTTTTCAGAACAATGACTTGGAATTGGAGCTGATGAAAGATAAATGGTTGGAGATTTAATTATTTTTGTCTTAAACTTCAATATGCAGACATGGAAAGTTTTTGATTCTACCACCCTCCCCTTCACAATCCCCAGCCAGAACTGAGTTTACAGGGATGAAAAAGAAAAGATGATAAAAGGTGGAGGTTATAGTGATGCTGAAAATATTTTTAAAAAATATTTTTATTCATTTGAGAACGAGAGAGAGAGAGAGAATTGACATGCCAAGGCCTCCTACCACTCCTGCCACTGTGAAGGAACTCCAGATGCATGTGCCATTTTGTGCATCTGGCTTTACATGAGTAATGCTGAATTGAACACAGGCCTCCAGGCTTTGCAAGCAAGCACCTTTAACTGCTGAGCCATTTCTCCAGCCCCAAATTTATTATTTTATTTATTGATAATTTTTACATATATTGTATTTTGACCATAATTACTTCCCATTACCTTCACTTTTTTCCATACCTTCTCAATGAATCCTTTCTTCTTCCTAGCTAGTTCCTCTTCTCTCTCTCTCCCTGTATGCATGTGTGCCCCATTAAGGTTAATTCAGATTACTTGCATGAATATTGGTGGGGAGTTATTCACCAGAGTGCATGCAACTTACTAGTGGTTACATCACTGTATAAAAATGCCTCCCCTTTTCCCAGAAACCATTGACTGCCAGTATCTTCAGGGAAGGAAAGGGTTTCATCCTTCCTCTACCATTCAAGATGGAATGTTGATGGATCCAATATTGTAGAGGTCTTGTGCTGGGAATGGTGCAACACACCACTTTGCAGCTCTTGTCTTTTAATATGTTCCCTTTAGGAAGAAAAAGATGTATACATGGGGCTGGAGAGATGACTTAGCGGTTAAGGCGCCTGCCTGCTAAAGCCTCAGAACATCAGTTCCAATCTCCAGGTCCCATGTTTAACCAGATGCAAAGTGATACAAGGGCACAAAGTCGCTCTTGCCCACAAGGGGGCACACGCATCTGGAGTTTGTTCACAGCGGCTGAGAGGCTGCTGGCTCACCCATTCTCTATCTGTCTTCCTCTCCCTCTGTCTCTCTCTGTGTCTCTCTCCAAAAATGTGTACATAATATACCAGGGTGAATCTTGATGCTTATGCCAGCAGTCACTTCCACTAGATGTCATTTGCCACTGGCTGATCACCCCCGCTGGAGGGTTGTGGTGAACTGTCCTGGTATCCCTTATGTGTCTTGCTCATTACCTGGCATGCAAGCACTGCTGAGGAACAATATGGGGAAATGGCAAAGAAATTATGCATGTGGCTTTTTGTGTGTGTGTAGTATGTATGTATGTGCATTGTGTTGGTGTATATGTGAGTGCAGGGACACATGCATGTACATGTATGTGCAGAGGCCAGAAGTCAATGACAGGTGCCTCCCTCAAACCCATGAGGAAATTCATTACAGTACTTGGTTAACTTTGGTATAAGTTTTATAAGCTTAAGGGATAATTGAGGCCACTTTTTTCCCTCTTCATTGTGCACTTGAAAAGCAAAGGGACTTGCTTAGTGCCGGGTGTCAAATTGCCTCTAGAATGGACTGAACCTCAAATCCTGACTTGCAAGCAGAGCTATTTTAAACACCTCTTATAGCCTCATTGGATTGACTAACATCTTCAGAGGATATATTCCTCATCTGGTCCATCTTTCTCAGGCGTCTGCATTTAGCCCCTCCTCACTTGATTCTCTATCCTCCACACCTTTGTCTTTGTTTGCAAGCGTGTTTGTGTGTGGCTGTGTTTGTCATGTGTGCATGTGGGGGGGTCAAAGATACTTTAGCTCTCATTCTCAGACACTATCCATCTTTGTTTTGAGACAGGGGCTCTGGCCTGGAACTCACTAAGTAGGCTATTCTGGCTGGCTGGTGAGCCCCAGGGATCTGCCTGTCTCTGTCTCCCTAGCACCAGGATTACAGGTGCACACCGTCTGGCATTTTTACATGGGTTCTAGGGATCAAACTCAGGTCCTCCTGTTTGCAAGGCAAGCACTTCTCCCCAGCACTAAGCATCACTATTAAGGCTGTAGACCTTTCAGCAGGATGGACTAGATACCTGTGGATGGGTCTGAGCAGACTCTGAAGATGTAGAGCCATGTACAGATTGAACCAATCAGGCAGGAAGAAAGCTGAGGTTAGGGGTCATCTTTCAGGGCTGGTTCCCTTAGTCCTGATCCAATATTAGATAAAGGGTTTGGAGGAGCCCTTACATCCCACCTATCAGTGCAGACTAAATCTTCCCACAATAGTACCTTATGTTGCAGACTGTCAGACCGCATCCTGGCTCTCTGTCAATAATCCATCAATTAAGGCCTGCTCAAAACGTGCATCGACACAGCAGATTAGCCAGACATGGCTCTGTTGGTCGGTAGGCTCTTCAAGTCAATGGCTGTAGGATTATCAACCCTGCCATTGATGTTTGTTTCATTCTTCCCTCCCCAGTCTCTTGTGAGATGAGAGAGAGCTCCATTCAAACCAAAGGCTCAAAAAACAAAAGAGTAATCTCAGCGTGAGGGCGCTGAAAAGCAATTCAGATCCAGAGAACACAGAGGCAAGCCAGGGCTTCCCACTCTCTCCTCGCTGTCTTCTCTCTTTGTGCTAAAATTGGCATTTGCAGAGAGTTTACTCTGAAGACAGAGGTGTCAAAACCCTTTAATCCTTTAAATCCAGTGGACACAAGGAAACAGGGCAAACTGCTACTGGGAAAACTTTCTAGGAGTCGGGCCAGGTGGTGAGGATTGTTAAGTGCAGGGCTAGCTCTGGGAGGAAACAAAGGTCACTGGAGATCACCTGCTCAGGACCCAGAAAATGGGAAGTAAGGATGTAACAGGATGGAAAGATCGATAGGCAGTAGTGCTCAACTACTTTGGTCATTTCAAAGAACCTTCTGGAACCTCCTCCCCAGGGAAACATGGATTGCGTGCTGTTACTTTTCCCCTACAGAGTTTTGCAAGGTTTACGGGTCCTTAAACCCCAACATATATTCTTGCATCTCACAGATCTATTGACAGTAAAATAAGCTTGTGTGAAAAGAACATCCCTTTCCTGGAAGTGCCCACTCTGAGGAGCGAAGGACCAGAGGAGCTAGGTTGTCTCCCTTGCTAGGTAGACAGGGAAAAAGAGCCCATGGCAAGCAGCTCTCTTCTTGAACTGGTCTGTCCCAAGACGGTGACCAAAGGTGGCCGAGAGGGCCGTTTACTTTTTGGCTCTTCCTCCCTGCATGGTTGAATTTTACTGCCCTTGGGCTTGCTTCCTGAGACCTACGTAGTACAAGATACATGATGAACCTGCCAGGACATTGAGGTCGGGCTGCAGATCCTGGTTTCTGGTCCCCTCCCCCCACGAAGAGCCTGTGTCTCTCTGCTTCTTACGTTCATGTTAAACTCTGCTCTGCTTTACCCTTAAAGGTCTCTTGCCTCTTAATTCTTTCTTTGGTGGTGAAGATGGACCTGACCTGTAGATGGCGACAGTGAGAAGAAAAGGGAGGGAATAATGGGAGATCAGAACTTCAAACTCAAGCCTGTTGGATTCAAGGCCATTGCTGCTGGGCTCAGCCTTCTCTTTTTCTAAAGAGTGTAATCTTGGGCTGGAGGGATGGCTTAGCGGTTAAAGAGGTTCCCTGAAAAACCAAAGCATCCAGGTTCATTTCCGTAGGACCCACGTTAGCCAGATGCACAAGGGCGTGCACATGTCTGGAGTTCTTTTGCAGTGGCTAGAGGCCTTGGCATGCCCATTCTCTCTCTTTCTCTTTCCCTCTTTCTCTGTCAAATAAATAAATAAAAATAAAATATTTTTACAAGAGTGTAATCTTACTGTCTTACTTGCTGCAACTAAACTCGTAGCTGTGTGCCTATTACTGTGTACCATCTGAGTTCTTCTCTTTCAGGAACACAAGAACAAGACTGCTGCTGGTGTTGAGAGAGGAAAGTGGAGACCTCTGGGAATGTGGTCACTCTACATTTTTCTCTCTGTGGTTGAAGAACCTATGATGTGGAGAGACAGCTCTTTCTCCTGAATATGGCCTATGGGGGACTTGGGAAACTCACCTGACTAGGAAGATGATGAAGCATCTATCTGGCCCTTTCCTCTTGACTCTGTCTTCTTTGCCAGCTTGCAGTCCCTCCTCAGGGGCAGCTTTAGCGCTGTTTGATGATAGTGACTTAAGTAGAATGGTGGGTTCAAACCTCTGCATGTGGGACGCTGGTGAGTAAGGTTGATTCTATTGTTACACCAGGGGCATGCGGGCACAAAGGAAAGAACTGTGAGGACAGTGAGAAGAGGGCCATCGACAAGCCCAAGAAAGGAACCTCAGATGGAGAAAATCCACCCACACCTTGATCTCATACTGCCAGCCTAACCAAAGTGTTTCAACACTTTGGTCTGCACTGGGAGATAGCTCAGTGGGTAAAGTGCTTCCTGCACAAACACGAGTCCTCAGAAACCATGTTAAATGCCAGGAGTGCCGGTATGCACTATAATCCCAGCACTGGGGAAGCGGAGACGGGGGATCCCTGGGATTTGTTAACTAGCTACTGTAGCCCTCTCAATCAGTCTCTCTTTGATTTTGATGTTGTCATCTTTTCCTCCTATTATGATGGTTTTGTGTAGGTAGTGTCAGGCACTGCAAGATCATGGATATCCAGATCATTTTGTGTCTGGAGGAGCATGTTGTAAGGAGTCCTACCCTTCCTTTGGCTCTTATATTCTTTCCACCACCTCTTCCACAAGGGACCCTGAGACTTGGAAGTTGTGATGGAGATATTTCAGTGCTGAGCACTCTCTGTCACTTCTCAGCACCATGGTGCCTTCTGAGTCATCCCAAGGTCACTGCCATCTGCAAAGAAAAGCTTCTCTAACCAAAAATGAGAGCAGCATGAATATATGGGTGTGGACATTAAGAGAAGTGCTTACCAGGCAGTTTGGTGAGCACAGTATATACAATTAGCCAGATACCAGCAGACATTACACCCCCAGGGCTCTTGACTACCCCTGTTGTAGGTTTTCAGTATCAGAGATGTATTCCATCCCATGGAATGGGCCTCCAGTCCAATTAGAGAGTGGTGAATTCAGGGCAAGAGATTGAACAAAGGAAAGGTGGAGGGAGGGCTAATCAAAATCTAACAGGATAAGTCATATGGAAACCTACTTTTTTGGACAATGGTACACCAAGAAGTCATAGATTGTTACTAGAAAATTTTCAGTGCCAGGGATAGGATACCTTCCAGTGAGTTGTTGGCCAGGGAGGTCTCTGATGGCCCCAAAACATTATAGGCTATTGCTAAGGCTCTTGGTTTCCCATCAGGAATAGATGGTAAGACTCTATTGCTGAAGACTCCACATACTTGGGCTGCATGGTCAATGAGAAATCCTGCTGGAGCTGAGCTGAAAGCCTCTTCCATGTAGACCAGCTGACAGAAAACTGGCAAAAGCTACACTTCATGCAGTTCAATGGGAGAGAGAGAAATCACCAGTGAAGATACTCAACAGTGGACACTGCAAGTCTTAAACTTGACTAGCCAGGCCAAATGAGCCAACGGGTGCAATAGTGGCATGTTTGTTATGGGGAAAACCAACAACTCTCTAAATTAGGCTTTTGACATATAAGTCTTTAAATCACCCTGTGGGTATGGATTTGTTTTAACTCCTTGTGATATGATAATCACATTTCTTGTTCCATTTATAGAATGGTCCTTCTCTCACTTTCTCAGCAGTACTGCTATTTCCATCAGACAGTCAGGGCTCATACAGGCATCAGCTTGTCACAAGCTCTCTTCTATATCCCATTGGCCATTTAGTCTACCTTCTGACAGCATAAAGCTGGTCCATGCATCCTGCAGTTCCAAAAGCCTTGCTATGTGTTCTGGTTAGTATCTCTTTGCTCTAACTCTTATTCTTGTCTTGCCTTTCTAGTCCAGAATCACTTTGTAACATTCCATAAAACCACTGTTGGAATTTTAAAAATATTTTACTTATTTATTTGTGCTTTGTCCATTAATTTACTAGAGAGAGAGAGAGAGAGGGGGAGAGGCAGATAGAGTAGGGTACACCGCTGTAAATAAACTCCAGATGTATACATCACTTTGTGTATCTGTCTTTACGTGGGCATGGGGAATTGAACCTGGGTCTTTAGGCTTTGCACACAAGCATCTTAACTGCTGAGCCATCTCTTCACCTTCATCTGTTGGTTTTTTCTTTTTTGGAATTATATTGCATTATTGACCAGTTGGTGAGCTGGCATTTTACAGTGCTATTTATTCCTATTCAGACATGCAGAATTACTTTAGTCTTCTTTAGAGTGCTCTTGCTTAAAGTTTGAACCCTTTCCACGTACAGACCTTCCACATCTGTGATTGAGATAATTCCAAGGTGTAACATGTGTCCCTGCTACTATAGAAGGCCTTAAAAAAAACACAACCCTATATGTTTTCCAGTTATTTGTTGCTGGTATAGGAAAATGGTATGAACTTTGAAGAAGGATCAAGTATTCAGTCAACTTGAATATGTTTTTTATGATTTCTAAAATATTTGCCTATATAGTTCTTGGCAACGTTTTCAAACAATGACAATATTTTTCTTATTTTCAAATATAATTTTATTCAACTCTCTTTGAGGAAGAATTCACATAAAATGAACTGCACTTGTTTAAATTGTATAGTGAGTACTGTAATCACAAACATAATTAAGACATAGATTTTAAACCAGGTGTGGTGGCGCACGCCTTTAATCCCAGCACTCGGGAGGCAGAAGTAGGAGGATCACAGTGAGTTCGAGGCCACCCTGAGACTGCATAGTGAATTCCAGGTCAGCCTGAGCTAGAGTGAGACCCTACCTAAATAAATAAATAAATAAAATAAGGGACATAGATTTTAAGTCAGAGATGTGGCTCAGTAAGTAATGCACTTTCCATGCAAGGGTGAGGCGCAGAGTTTGACTCTCCAGTACCTGTGTAAAGCTGGATATCATAGTGTACCTATCATTCCAGCTTTTGTGCAGCATGAAGGGAGGTGGAGACAGTAGAACCCTGGATCCTCATAGGCCAGCTATTCAGGCACACACAGCAGGGAATAACAAGATACCTTGTCTTCAACAAGGTGGAAGGTCAGGGCCTGTATCTGAGGTTGTCCTCTGGTCTACACATGCATGCTATGACACACACGTGCCTGCATTCACACACGTCCCTACACACATCTCTCACTGTCTAACACATACACACACATTAAAATAAACCCTTCCTTCCTTGTCACAATAACAATACAAGCAACTAACACAAGTGGGTTACTTAACCTTTCTGAACCTTAATTTCATTTTCTGTATGATGGATTGTTAATACTATAGCAGGTTGGGGTGAGCATGAGGAGGAGGCATAGATTTATTTCCCATCAAGCCTTGCAGTCCAGTACAAATGAATTCAGTGCCCAGAAAGTATTAGCTCATGGTAAATATGAGTTTTACCTGGGAACTCTGGTGAACAGCTTTTGCACTCGTTCCCCCTGACATTTCCTAATTAGAGAAACTTCCAGAATGTCTGCAGCCTTTGAACTACCCATACCAGCTGCAGTCTGCTCTTTGTGCCCTAGTTCATATACACGCATTCTCACACAGTGCGCCTTTGGCCTTAAAGTGAAAACAGGTCTACATTATTCATCAAAAGTATCATCTCGCAAGATCAGCCATGAAAAGTTCTTCACATCATTCACACAAACAGGTTTTTGAACCTTTTCCAGAAATAAAATTGCAGAAGCGGGGGAGAAGGCGTGTTATTGTTTGTTGGCCTTTAAATATTGCCTCACAGAACTACTTTTCATCTTGTTCTCCAAGGGATTAATTTCTGAGCAGTGGAGATTAACTAACGTCGAGTTAGAAATGCTGCCAACACCAGGGTCAACCAACCTGAGAAGATGAGTCCCTAAATAAAGCATTTACAATCTGTTTTAAGAGTATGCATAACTAACTTCCTCCAAAAGCTTTCAGTCCCAGAGGAAAGAAAATGAGTTCTCAGGGTGGGAGGAGCACATGACTCACAGGAAAGTTCTGGAATGAGGAAGAGAAGTGAGTCCCATGAGTGGACCCTCCTCCTTGTAGGTGTTACAAGAACCAGCTCATGTTTGGGCATGACTTCTGTGGAGGGACAAGGAAGTGGTGAGCCCTATCTATCAGAAAGAAACAGAAAAGTGGTCCTAGGTGAAAGCCATTCTTTATAGGAATTTCAACAAATTGTCCTGGTTGGCCATGGAAGCATCTGATGGGATCTGATGGATGTTAGAACGCCAATGTTACTTTAAGAAGGCCCACTTTCAGGTCCCAAGGCTAGGTGGGCAAGCCCAGCCTCTTTGCTTCATTAGCCAAGATAACCTTGAATTATAACTTTACTCTCTAATCTAGGGCCTCTGTGACTCAGCACACAGTATTAACTGAACATGTACTTTTGTGAAACACAACCTTCCCCTAACCCTCAGAATCCCATCCATGTGAGAAGCTCCTTTGTTCTTCAGAAAAACTGGAGTTCTCTCTCTCTCTCTCTTTGGCTTTGGTGACCCCGCCATATTAGTTCATATTATACTAACTCTCCTCACTTCCAGGAGCCAAAGTCCATCTCATTCTCTGGCTTTGGGACTCTACCATGCTACCCGTGGCATGATGTCATAACTTTCCTAATAAAGCTCCACCTTATTCTTTTTTAACTTGTATTGACAATATCCATACATGTACACAACGTATCCTGATCATAACACCCTCACATGTCCCCCCTCTACATCTTCCCTCCAATGAATCCCTTCTTCTTTCTTTCCAACTAGTCCCTTTTATTTTGATATCATCCTTCTCCCCCCCACCCTTATATTGTGCAGGCCTTATGCAGATAGTGACAGCCATTGGGAGGACTTGAATGCAATAGCCTCTTTGTATCTGGGAGATAGCATTCTAAAACACTCATCCCCATCCTTTACCTCTCATATTCTTTCCACCACCTCTTCCAAAAGCTGAGCCTTGCAAGATGGGATCGGCATGTCTCTCCACTGTCACTTGTCAGCACTTGGAAAAGGGACGCCTCTCTAACCAAAAGTGAGATTAGCATTGATATGTGGGCATACATAACATATAAATACATAAATAGTTAGAGGGCAATTTGGTGAGCACAACCATATTATTTAGCTAGACAACAGCAGTTGTTTCTCGTGACCTCCCCAAAACATTGGGTTTTGACGAGGTTTGCAGTACCAGCCACAAATTCCATCCTGTAGTATGGGCCTCCAATCCAATCAGAGATCAGTATTTCCCTCCCAGCATGCTGCATAGTACTTTCCAGAACTATTATAACTAGTCAACAGGGAAGAGGTCTCCATCTCACCTCCAGCTTGATTTTTCAGGGTCCTGCAGCCCCAGCATGTGGTGTTTTCAGCAACAGGGTCTTAGCATCTGGTTCTTGTGGCCAACCAAGAATCTTGGCAATCACTTGTATTGATTTAGGGGCATCAGAGGTCTCCGTGACCAACAACTTACTGGAAGATATTATATCCCTGGCATTGATTTTTATTTCTGTAATAATCTATAGCTTCTGGGGCATAGCATTATCTACTTCCACAGTATACTTCTGCCCAAACTTTCTCTTTCTCTCTCTTTCTTTTTAACATATATATTATTAGCTAGTAAAGAAGTAAGTAGGTTTCCATATGGCTTACTCATAATATCTTTACTTTTGATTAATCCTCTTCCCAGCTTCTCCTATTCTCCATCCTCTTCCTCTGACCCCACTTAGACCATTCTGCCCAGGATTCTGCCTCTCTACTTGCATATCAATTATACTACCCCTTAAGCCCTGCACTCTCCTCCCTT
The DNA here is from genome assembly GCA_036365145.1 of Orientallactaga sibirica. NCBI lineage: Eukaryota > Metazoa > Chordata > Mammalia > Rodentia > Dipodidae > Orientallactaga > Orientallactaga sibirica. The sequence goes on from JAEOAD010000028.1 coordinate 12,396,195, forward strand.
CTTCACAGCCACTTTCTAGCTTCCTGGCCTCTACTACTGACTCTCCAACTCACATACAGATCTAAATATTCAAAGCTAGGACCCATATATGAGAGATGGCATTTGACTTTTGGACCCTAGTATGAATTTTTCCAGATCCATCCATTTTTCTGCAAAAATTCATGATTTTACTTTTCTTTACAGCTGAATGAAACACCATTGTGTATATATACCACATCTTCAGTATATGTTCCTCAGTTGATAGGTATCTAGGCTGGTTGCATTTCCTAGCTATTGGGAACAGAGCAGCAATGAACATGGATGAACAAGTATCTCTATATTAATGTAGACAGTGCTTAGGATATATGTCCAGCCGTGGTAGAGCTGGATCATATGGTAAATCTATTTTTAGCTGTCTCAGAAACTTCTCCATACTGATTTCCACAAAGGCTTCACTAGTTTATATTCCCACCACAATTTGAGCAGGTTTTCTCTTTTCCTTCAGCAACATAGATTATTCTTGATTTCTTTTTTTTTTTCCATTAGAGAGAGAGAGAGAGAATTGGTGCACCAAGATTTCAGCCACTTAAATAGAACTCCAGATGCTTGTGCCACTTAGTGAGCATGTGCAACCTTGCACTTGCCTCACCTTTGTGTGTCTGACTTACATAGGATCTGGAGAGTCAAACATGGATCCTTAGGCTTCACAGGCAAGCACCTTAACTGCTAAGCTATCTGTCCAGCTTCTGTTCTTTGATTTCTTGATGATAGCCATTCTGATCATCATGAGATGAAATTTCAAAGTAGTTTTAGTTTGCATTTCCCTGATGACTAAGGAGGTTGAACATTTTTAAAAATGTGTTGGTCATTTGTATTTCTTATTTGAGAACTTTATTTTTAGATTATTTTTAAAATTTATTTTTATTGATTATGGACATAGTATGTAAACAACACATGTTGGTGCCATCCTTTCCCTCCTCCCTGCACCTTTTCTGAAGGGGCCATCCTTGTTGGGGATACAAGGTCATCCCCATGGGTATTGTGGGTTGTGCATTGTGGCGGCAGCAGTCAGTTATGGGAGAGAGGCAATGTGTATAATGTCCCAACTTGTGGCTCTAACAACCTTTCCAGCCCCTCTTCCACAAAATTCCCTGAGCCATGTTGGGTACATTTTAAATCTACTTTACTGATGGACTTTTAGGAGCCTCTGGATCTTTGGTAGGTGTTGAGTGTCCTCAGTGTCTATCTCCACCCTTGTTATAGCCCATTTTAAAAAAGATTTATTTTTATTTATTTATTAGACAGAGATCAGGAGATAGAGACTGTGTGTGTGTGTGTGTGTGTGTGTGTGTGTGTGTGTGTGTGTGAGCGTGTGTGAGAATGGGCATACCAGGGCCTATAGCCTCTGCAAATGAACTCCAGACACATGTGCCACCATGTGCATCTGGCTTACTTGGGATCTGGAGAATCAAATGTGAGTCCTTAGGCTTCATAGGCAAGTGTCTTAACCACTAAGCCATCTCTCCAGCCCGTATAGCCCATTTTTAATTGAATTGTTTGATATTTATTTATTTATTTATTTATTTTATTTTTGGTTTTTCAAGGTAGGGTCTCACTCTAGCCCAGGCTGACCTGGAATTCACTATGTAGTTTCAGGGTGGCCTTGAACTCACAGTGATCCTCTTACCACTGTTTCCAGAGTGCTGGGATTAAAGGTGTGTGCCACCAAGCCTGGCTTAATTTTTTTGATTCTTTGTATTTCTTAGATATTAATCCTCTGTCAGATGCATAGTTCACAAAGATTTTTCTCTCATTTTGCAGTCTTCATCGTTGCTTGATTAACAGTGTACTTTGCAGAACAAAATCTTTATTTTTTATCTTTAATTATTTATTTGAGAGAGAGAGAGAGAGCATGGGTGTGCCAGGGCCTCCAGCCACTGCAAATGAACTCCAGACACATGTGCCACATTGTGCAGCTGGCTTATGTGGGTACTGGGTAATCAAACCTGGATCATTTGGCTCTGCAGCCAAGGGCTTTAACCACTAAGCCATCTCTCCAGCCCTACAAAAGCTTTTTAATTTCATGAAGTCCCATTGGTTGATTAGCAGTTCTACATCCTGATCAATTGCAGTTATATTCAGAAAGTCCTTTCATGTGCTTATATGTTGAAGTGTTTCTCCTCCTACGTTTTCAACGTTTCAGATATTTGATCATTTGGAGTTGATTCTTATGCATGGAGACAGATCAGGATCTAATTTCATTGTTCTATACACAGCTTTCCAGTTTTTCCAGCACAATTTGTTAAAGAGGCTTTCTTTTCTCCTGTGACTATTTTAGACATTTTTGTCAAAATTCAAATGGCTGTAGATGCCTAGATTTATATCCACATCTTCTGTTCTGCTCTATTGACCTACATGTTTGTTCTTCTGCCTATACCATACCTATACCATACCTATACCATGCTGTGATATACCAGACATAGTGAATCCTCCAGCATTACTTTTGTTGTTTGGGATTGTTTTGGCTACCAGAGGTATTTTGTGCTTCCAAGTGCATTTTAGGATTATTTTTTTGTTATTTCACTGAGGAATACCATTAGAATTTTGATGGGGATTGCATAATGCTCCACTTTAAAAGAATTTGTTTTAGCCTGTCTTTCTCTCCCTGTATCTCTCTCTGTCTCTCTCTTTCTCAGACCAAGCTTTTCTCACTCTTAAGAATATGTATCAATGAATTCTGTCATGATGACACTATGCCTTCCTTGTGTCCCTCCATCCTCACACTTACCCACACTCTCTTGCTTCTAACTTTCATTTGCTTCCTGGATGTTCCATTTTGGACATCTTCCTCTCCTTAGGGTGATGTTGTTCTCTTAAGCACCTGCCATGAAATGGTCATGGAGGGCTTTCTTGAACCATCCTGCTTCTTGAAAAGAAAATATGTCCTAGGACCCTAGTTGGGCTTTCCAAATCTATATATGAAGCTCTGAGTGCAGACTTCCATGTCTGACTGCCTGGGCTCGGGTCCCAACTTCAACATGCATCAATCTGCCTTTGCCTCAGTCTCTTCATACTTACAAATAAACCTCATGAAATTTTAAAAGGCTTAAAGGAAATAATATATGTGTTTTACACAGTAAATGTTCAATCAAGCAAAGATTAACACATGCTAGGTGTACAATAGATGCTTAGTAAATGTATGCCAAGATCATGTACTAATAAATGGTACCAGTTTCAGGTTGAATTACATACCTATATGTTCATCAGCTTCACCTTACTATAACAAGGTGCCAGAGATAATCAGTTTAAAAAGAGAAAAGTTCATTTGGTAACATGGTTTCAGTGACTCCATGGTTGCTTGGCCCTGTTGGTTTGATCCTGTGGCAGCACAGTGACAAAAGACAAAGGGAAGATGGCTAGTTTGGTAATATGCTTGCCTGAGTTCAATGCCCAGGACCCACATACAAATGCGGGCGTGGTGGGATTCTTGTCATCCCAGTGCTGAGAAGATGGAGACAGGAGGATCCCTGCTGATTGACAGTCAGATCCTCTAACCTAATTGGTTAAGCTCCATGCCACTGAGAGACCTGAGGATGATACCTAAAGCTGTTCTCTGGCCTCTTCACACATGTGCACATATGTGTACATACACATGCACACACATGAATATGCACCCTTGTAAAAATAAAGAAGAGAAGAAGCAGCTGGGTACCCATATCCCCTGCAGGATATGGTTCCAGTGCCACAACTTTATCCCACTGGGCTCCACCTCCTACAGGTTCCACTACTTGCAAATAGTGCCCCAGGTTGCTGACCAGGTGTGCACATGGGCTTTGTGGGTCACTCAAGATCTAAACCTTTCAAACAGATTTCTCAGTTCCTATTGCCCATGACCTCAGAACATGACCTCATTTGGAAATAGGATCATTACATCTGTAGTTAGTTATTGATGCCATACTGGACTATCATGGGCCCTTAGTCCAATATGACTGGGGTCCTCATTAAAATAATTGTATGTGCTGAGATGGAAACATAAGGACAATGCAGAGACTGGCATTCTGCTGTAGCCAGAGACTTCAGGCAAACCACCAGAAGCAAGTGAGAGTGGCCCCAGATGTATTCTTCTGCAGTCTTTCCAGAACCGTGTGATGATAAATTTCTGCTGTTCCAATACACCAAGTTGTTATGACTGTCCTAGGAAGCTAACAAATTCCCTGCCAACCTGCACATAACCCTTCATCCCAGGGCTCTGCCTTCTCTGTTTCTCTTAGGTCCAGACACCATCTCACATTCATTATAATAGGGCCAAGTGTTGCTGGTGGTCTCTGTCTGGCTGTTTTCAGGTTCTTGGCATCTTGTTCAAAGAATGGAAGAAGAGAAATCAGGAAGAAGTTTTGTTAGAGATCAAAGCAGATGTACAAGTGGGATACACATCAAGAGAGGAGGGTACTCTATGAGTCACAATTTTCAAGAGCAGCAGGTTCCTGTTTAGGCTTCTTTTTGAAGGGGCATAGGAGAAAGAGGCATAGCTTGGGCAGTTCTCTGTTTTGATTGGCATGTTTGGGTTATATAATTTTTTTCCTCACTGCACCCACCCCTTCCCACAATGCATCTGATTTTAATCATATGCACACCCAGTCATGCACAAGATGGTAAATAGGGGATTCTCCACTCATAAGAAACACTTTGCTTTACTGTGTATGTACCCAAAACCAGTCCAGGCTAGATTGGCTTCCTGTCTCCTGATATATCCTGGCACATGTTTGAATAGAAACAGCATTAGCCAAGGGGAGTAACGTATTCCATTGTTTGAAGTGGGATGTAGCTCGATGCACGTGAGGGTCCCAGGTTGCTAGGTACATTGTTAGGAAAAGGGGCGTGAGAAGTCAGGGGACAGTCCTTGATGCCAAGCTTTCCTTCTGCTTGCTTGCCTCAAGAGTAAGAGAAAGAACAGGAGAGGGGGCAGAAAGACTGTAAGAGCCACAGGCTGGGACATCATGCCCAGAGGCATTGCTTCCCCACCCACAACTGGCTGCTGCTCCCACAATGCATAACCCACAACTCCATGGAGAATAGCTGCAACCAGACTGAGAAGGGCCCCTAGTGGAATGGGGGCAGGGACAAGGGAAAGAATGGTACCAATGCAGGATGTATCCATACTATGTATGTCCATAATAAATTTTAAAGAAAGCAAGAAAAAAAAAGAGTAGGAGAAAGAATATCTGATTGATGGATTTAACTGAACTGTATGGAAACATATCCATGATGGTGTGACTGTATGATCCCGGGCTGATCTTTGTATGTGTAAATATTTAGTGTATGGTATGTGGATGTGTGTGTACAGATGTGTGTACCCTGTATGCATGGACAGACAGCAGAGTACAACATCGGATGTCCTCTCCCATTGCTCTTCCATATGTTTCCTTGAGACAGGGTCTCTCACTATACCTGGAGCTGTCATTTTAGGTAAGACTGGCAGACCAACAAACCTCAGAGAGCCTTCATTTCCACTCCTCACAGGACTAGGGTTGCAGGTGTATGTATGTAACCATGCTCAGTTTTCTATGCAGGTGTTCAGGATAGAACTCTTGCAGACTAAGGCCCTTTTAATCCCTCATGCTTGTGAGCAAGCCATTTCCTCAGTGCGCAGGATGTGCTTTTGAGAGTTAGCCTCTCTCATTCCCTAAACTTCCCAGGGCATTCTCTCTGGAGGCTCTACCCACATTTGCCCCCTTTACTTCCGCTTCATTTGTTGTGTGTGTGTGTGTGTGTGTGTGTGTGTGTGTGTGTACATGTCATGGTACATCTGTTGAGGTGAGAGGATAGCCTCGGGCATTGGTCCTCACGTTCTACCTTGTTGAGGCAGGTCTCTCATTTCCCACTGTTCAGCACTGCATTCACCTGGCTTGCTGACCCAAGAGTTTCTGGACAAGTCTCTGTCTTATCATAGGTGGGCTAGTATTTTAGTAGCTAGCACTACAGTGTTTGGATTTATGTGGGTGGTGCTCAGATACTCTATGCATGTACAGTAAGTGCTCTACTCACCAGCTATCGCCCCAGGCCCTCTTCTTCCTCTTATGATTGCCTTTGCAGTCTTTCCCTGGTGAACTAACCAAGGCTGGAGATGATAACCCCAAACGTCAACTGTCCAAGTCATATGTACCATCCAAGCAGAAGGTGGTGTGATGAAGAAGACCCCCAAGGCCCCTGTCTTTGCCATGTTCTCAGCTAGGGCACATGTATTTCTTTTTCTTCTCTTTGCATGTATATTTTCCTCCTAAACACAAATAACAATCCAGTTGCCCCATAATTAGATTGGATTACAGAATAATTACAACCTTGTTTGCTCTCGGCAGATTACATGGTAATTATACTTGGCAGTACCATGAAGAACCAAGAAATTCCAACGATGTCATTACATGGTTATTTGTACAGTACAATACAGCAGTGTAATTATACATGCAACATTTGTTCTCCAATAGGAGAATGATTAAAACAATGCTAATGCTTCCAAGTGTTGATTATGAGCCAACATGATATGACATTTACAATGTGGGAAGGGTGTCTGGTTCTCAAATTTTCCTATGACACAGCAGTGTCTACCCTTCTCTGGGACTTCCCTAGGACCTCTTTCTTCAGCAGGCTATATTGCTGTTGGGAAGGACATGTGACTATGCATTCTCCTCTCTGTCCTCCCAGCTCAGGCTTGTTCACAGCTAACAGAGAACTCCAGTCCATATTCAAACCAGTGGAAGAAGCAGAACTATTTAGTTGAGCATGTTTCACTGCTTTGGAGGCTGTTTTTCATGTGTGTGTAGTGTATATGTGTGTGGCCATGAATGTGTGTGTGGGATGCACATGCATGTGTATATACATACGTGTGTGTAGGCCAGAGATCAACTTAAGGGGGTCTTCCTTGATTGTTTTCCACCTTTTTTTTAGAGAGACAGAGAAAGAGAGAGAGAGAGAAAGAGAGAGAGAGAGAGAGAGGATTGGCACACCAGGGCCTCAGCCACTGCAATTGAATTACAGACACTTGCACCACCTAATGGGCATGTGCTACCTTGCGCTTGCCTCACCTTTGTACGTCTGACTAATATGGAACATGGGTCCTTAAGCTTAGCAGGCAAGTGCCTTAACCACTAAGCTATCTCTCCAGCCCCTACCTAATTTTAAGAGTGATTTTATTTATTTGAGAGAGAAAAAGAGAGAAAGAACATGGGAACACCAGCACCTCTTGCCACTGCAAATGAACTTCAGACACGTGCACTCACCACTGTTTGCATCTGACTTTATAGTAGGTTCTGGGGAATCAAACCTGAGCTGGCAGGCTTTGCAAGTGAATGCCTTATTTTTAAATTTTTAATTTTTATTTATTTATTTATTTATTTATTTATTTATTTATTTATTTTTGACAACTTCTTTGTAGACAATATCACATGGTACTTCTGTCCCTCCCCCACTTTCCCCTTTGAAACTCCACTCTCCATCATATCCCCTCCCCTCTCAATCAGTGTCTCTTTTCAATTTGATGCCATGATCTTTTCCTCCTATTATGATGGTCGTGTGTAGGTAGTGTCAGGCACTGTGAGGTCATGGATATCCAGGCCATTTTGTGTCTGGAGGAGCACGTTGTAAGGAGTCCTACCCTTCCTTTGGCTCTTACATTCTTTCTGCCCCCTCTTCCACAATGGACCCCGAGCCTTGGAAGGTGTGTTAGAGATATTTCAGTGCTGAGCACTCCTCTGTCCCTTCTTCTCAGCACCATGGTGCCTTGTGAGTCATCCCAAGGTCGCCACCATCTGAAAAAGTGAGAATAGCATTAAAATATGGGTGTGGACATTAAGAGAAGTTCTTACTGGGCAGTTTGATGAGCATAGTATATACATTTAGAGAGACACCAGCAAACGTTATACCCCTAGGGCTCTTGACTACCCCTGTGGTAGGTTTTCAGTATCAGGGATGTGCTCCCTCCCATGGAGCAGGCCTCTAGTCCATTTAGAGAGCAGTTGGTTTCTCCCATCACAGACATGACACTATTGCACTCATTCGTTCATTTGGCCTGGCTGGCCAAATTTAAAGTGCAAGCAAATGTCTTTAACTGCTGAGCCATCTCCTCAGACACTCCATTTTATTTTTGAGACAAAGTCTCTCCCTAAATTTAGAGCTTACCAATTCTGCTAGACTGGCTAGCCAGTGCTCTACAGGATCATCCTGCATCTACCTCCTCAGCACTGGGATTGCAGGTGCATGCCACTATGCCTGACATTTTACATGGGTTCTGGAGATGAACTCAGGGCCTCATGATTTTCAGGCCAGCCCTCCAGCACTTTACTAAGCTGTCTCCCCATCATGGCTATTTTGGATGAGCAATTGGTAGTACATGTTTACTCAGGCTGCAAACAGGGGAGTTCCTGTCCTTGAGATATTTCTTGGGCATGGTGAGAAGGTGAGTCAATCCTGCCTCATGCTCATGGGCTCTGCTGGATAAGTCCTACATTAGGGTCTGAGATGCACATGTGGTGTGCTTTTTTTGGTCTGGCTGGAGGAGCTAGTGTTTACATAGCTCTCTTGTGTGTCCACTGCTCACTCTGTCCTTAATTCCTTCTTCTAAGCCACATTTGAGAGATATGGACACTTGCTCTCAACAGTGAAATGTACAGCTGTGAAATGCACAGACATGTGGCTATGTTTTAGAAGACTGTACCCAGATTTACTTTTTGCATCTTTCATACATGTATATGTTACGTTAAACATCCCTATATTTCCATCCCCCCCTCTCTCTTTTATGCCCTTTTTCTCCCTGTTGGGTCCTCTTTGCCTCCTCTAGACAGCTTTCCTTCTATTTTGATGACATATCTGTGTATATGATTTTGTATATCTATATAAAATCTAGGAACCACAATGAGAGAACACATTTGAGATTTGTCTTTCTGAGGTTGGCTTAGTTCACTTAATGTGATTATGTCTAGTTATATCAATTTCCCTGCAAAAAAATTGTGACTTCATTCCTCTTTGTGGCTGAAGAAGATTCCATTGTGTATATATGCCACATTTAGTATATGCCATCATTTAGTTTTAGAAGACTCTTTGTTAGAATGTTTATTTATTTGAGAGGGAGAAAAGGAGAGTGAGAGAGAGAGAGAAGAGAGAGAGAGAGAGAATGAGCATACAAAGGCCTTCTACCAGTGCAGAATGAAGTCCAGACAACTGCACCACTTTTTTCATTTTATGCATCTGGCTTTGCATAGATCAGGTTTGTAAGCAAGTGCCTTTAACTGCTTGGTCATTTACCCAGCCCCTAGTTTTAGAAGACTCTCGTCCGTCCTTAGTCCCTGTTCCCTGGGTGAGTGGGAAGAGCGGAAGGGTAGGATAGCTGAAAGTCAGATGGGAGAAAATGGTCTACATTCTTCTTTAGCTGTTTGGATGCTTGTGTAAAAGTGTATGTGTTGTGTGAGGTGTGTGTGAATGTATGTGTATAACATGAATACTCATGCAAAAAAAGACACACTCTTCAGGCGGAGGCCTTCGGTGGAACAGTAAGGTGGAGATAAGGAAAGAGGTTGTAGTCAGGGTGGTATGGGGACTCTGAGAAATAGAACTTGTTCTCTTAACAGTTTATAGGCCAAGGATATTTTTGCAAGCCAATGCTCTGTGAAAACTATTTGGAAGCCTGCCCAAATTCCTGTCCTGGAAGATGCAACCATCACTCATCAGAAGCCTGGGAAGCCAGAGAGCTGGGATGGTTAGAAGGGCAGAAGCACTGGTCAGGCCATGGGGAGCCCATTTCAGGACAAAAAAACATCATGTTCTTGAGAAGATAAAACCCTCTTTTGATTCAAACACACCTTGCTTCGAGCCACCAAAAATCACCGAGGGAAGAGAAGAAGCACTTTCCTATTCTTTAGATATTATAGAAAAGTCTCTTTTGGACAACACTAGAATGAATGAATGAATGTGTATATTATATATACACATATAACATCTGCAGGCTTTCCTTTCCTATCACCCTCCCAAGCACTGTGGTATGTGGCATGAATTCTGTGGCAGGAAATTAAAATGAACCCAACGTTGTTTCATATCCAGGTAGCATGAAGGATATAAAGGAAGGGCCATAACAAATACAGATGGTTTCCAGGACTGAACAGAAACCTCCATGTGAAAATTCCAAATTTCAACATTCCACAGTGGAACACTGTGGGCTTTGTGGCCAGGCTGGGGATTTGTAAGAGATGAAGCCCCACCACATTTGGGGAGGGAAGAACAGGTGAGAAAGGGAGCCTGCTTTAGGGGTGCATATCCTACCTGGGGAGAGGAAGCAATAGTCTACACACTGGTTGTCACCGAATGAGGACATCCTGCTACAAAGCATGCCTCCCAGCCTTGGCACCTCCTGGACAACTTTTTATCTTTCGCCATCCAACCTCATGAGGTCCTCAGATTTTCTGTGTCCAGGTGAAAATATGAACCAAGCCCTCTGACAGATCAGAGTTCAAATTCTAGCTCCATTACCATACGGTCTTTCACTTCTTTAAGTCTTGGTATTCACACTTCTGGAATGAAGCAAAAGAATTCCACTTTGTAGTATTATAGTTAGGGTTGTGTGCAATTCTCTTTTGTTTTGCATGTGTACATGTGTATGTGCATGGACGTATGCATGTTTTTTGGGGGTGCACATGTGTGTGGAGGTCTGAGGTCAATGTTGAGTGTCTTCCTCAGTGGCTCTTTGTCTTATTTTTTTGGGACAGGGTCTCTTGCAGAACTAGACTCGCTAGTGGACAATTCCTAAGGGTCTTCTTGCCTCCGTCTCCTCACCATTGGTACATGTTCTCATGCCTGGCTTTTACATGGGTTCTGGGAATCCAAAATCAGGTTCTTAAACTTGCATGGCAGGCATTTTATCCACAGATCCATCTCCACAGCTCTGTGATCCTTTCTTTAAAGGGCCTGTCATGGTTCCTGGAATATATTTCGGTGCTCAAGAAACAGTACCTCATTATTGCCATGAGAGTTTCTGATGGGCATAGGATAGATGGAGAAGGATGCAGGGGAAGCTCGAAGAACAAAAGGAGCTTGGGATATGGGCCCAAGGTCAAGACAAGTGGCTGCTGGGTGTCCTGCCTACCTTTAGGGACAGATGCTGATATGGTCCTGTCCCAAGGTCACTCAAAAGCCATCCTTTAAAGTATCTTGCCATGGATAGAAAGCCAACCAACACTGGCTATGTCTTTTTTGTGTTTATGTGTATGTGATGTGTATGTTTATATTGAATGTGTGTGTGTGTGTGTGTGTATGTGTGTGTGTGTGCCAGAGGTCAAGATCAAGTATCTTCTCCAGTAGCTTCCCACCTTGTTTCTTGAGATAGGATCTCTCATAGAATCTGGAGCTCATCAACTCAGCTAAAACAACTGGCTACTGAATTGTAGATATCCACCTACCTCTGCCTCCCCAGTGCTGGGATGATAGGAGCTTGCCATCCTACTCAGCATTTTATGAGTGTGCTCAGAACCCAACCTCAGGTCCTCATGCTTGTGCAGTAAGCACATTATCCACGGAGGCTTCTCCCCTGTGCCAATGCTGGTTAGACTTAACAAGTTCCTTAGCTTACAGGAAAAGAAAACTTTACTCTCTGAGGAAGTGGGAAAGTCCCTCGAGTGGGAGCCTAAAGGCCAGCCCTGACTTTACACCAAGCAGCTATTTGGTCTCTTAACTGTCTTGCCATCAGTTTCCCCAAGTGAAAAATGCAGGGTTTTAATAGAATAGTTTTAAAGTTTTTTTTTTTTAAGTTTTAAAATTTTATAATCCTGAGAAGGGCTTTTATTTCCCCCTTTGCAGGAAATGTGACCACATTGTGTATTTGAGATCAGTTTAATTTTCCTGAGCTGAGGTTCATTCTACACACATGTATGCATACTATAAATATACACATGAGCACATGTACACACAGGCATTGAAAGAGGAAATTGTCCCCACACTCCAGTGCTTTCAATTGAGCCATCAAGTCACTCAGGTATTTATGATGGAGAGAAAAATATGGGCACTGTTTTCTTCTCTCTGGAGGGTCACGCCAGGAAGTCTGTGTGGATGTAAAGCTGATGTTGGGAGAAAGAAATAACACTTTCACAAGGAAATAGTGGCTACATGGAACATGAGAGTATGTGTCTTCTCCCTGTCCTGTATTTCCATGGACCTTTAGGACTTTTGAGAATATTAGACTGGGCCCAGTGAAGGACAGTCCATTTTTGTTCCTAAGCCCCACCCTTGCTGAGATTAATTGGTTTGTCTCATACTGTATTTACATAATGAAGGAATGCTTATGGCGAGTCAGGAAGTATGCTCAGTGAGGGGGGTTATAGCAGTGGGAAGTGGGGATCACAGACACCATCTGCTTCCTCAATATCCCAACAGGGCTCTGGTAATGAGGGTATGTATGCCTAGCTTCTCAAATCTCTGTATTGTGTGTGTGTGTGTGTGCGTGTGTGTGTGTGTGTGTGCACGCACATGCAAACCTGTCCATGTTTGTATGTGTGTGGACACACATGTGTGTGGGTGCATGTGGAGACTGAGGTCAACATTATTCACCTCATTGTTTGAGAAAGTGTCTTCCGCAAACCTGGAAACCTAGCTAGCCAGAAAGTCCTATGGATCCTTGTGCCTCCACCTCCCCCGTGTTTGGGTAACAGGCACATGCTACCACACCTGGCTTTTCCATCATAACCCCTGATCTAAGTCACCCCATGGTCATCTGCTTGGGATCTCTCCCAACTCAGGATCTGCCTGTTTTACTTTCTTTTCTAAAACCAAATCTTGCCCATTTCCTTTAGTCATTTGCATGCTGATCACAAGATAAGAACTCAAGGAAATTGGTAATAAGAGATATCTAAAAAACAACAACAACAACAACAAATAAACCTTAGCTGTCCATGTTTGGAGTCTGGTAACCTATGTGATAGCATTGTAGTGTGGCTGGGGTATTTTCTTTCCTCTCACAGATAAAGAAACTAACTCACAGACATTAAGGATCTTGCCCAATATTGTTCAGCAAGCAGTAGTCCCCATGTGAATTTGTCAACAACCTTTCCTCCCACAGAATCCCCAAAATGGTCACACTTGTCAACCATGGCTTACAGGAAAACTCCCCTCACGCTGACCCCATGCTAAGTGTCCATGCTTATTTTGTCCAATACCAGTGGTTCCATGAGGACAGAGCTGTGGCCACTTGGAAAGTGGGGACATTCTTGGCTTTTCAAGGACGGAGCTGGGCCAAGCCATAGGCAACTTAGCTTGTAGTATCTAAAAGCTATTCTTGTTAACACACACTGCAGCTCTGGGCAATAAGGGAAGAAACACAGTCGTTAAATTTTAATTAGAAGAAAAGAGGTTCATTATTAGTTGACATTCCTCATTGTTTCCTAATTATGCTCCTTGCATGACAAAAGGAAAGACTACATTTCATTTGCATCGTTCTTGCTTGAGGCCATGGGGGGAAGGCATATTAGATTCTCTCTCTTTCCCTCTCTCCTTACCTGAATTGTCCTTCTGTAGGCTTAGCCTGAAGAGTGGGGGTTGTGTAAGGAGGGTGTTGGGGAGTCAGAGGGGATCAAGGGGGAGTCCTATCCCTCCTGCTCACCAGAAGTGAGGACATTTGCCACACTTAGATGCTTTGTTCTCCTTCTGTCTTTCACACATCTTTTTTTCTTTCCCTTCCCGCCTCTCCCCTCTTCTCTCCGTTCTCTTCCCTTACCATCTTTCTTCTCCTTTATTTTTCTTTCCCCTTGTTTGTTTGTTTCTTTTTTCCTTTCCTTTCCTCCTTTTATTTTCCTTCTGTTCTTTCCCCTTCTTTCTCTTTTCTTTTCCTTCCTTTCTTCTTGCCTTCCCTCTTTTTTTTTCTCTCTCCTTTCTGTTTCTTTTTCTTTTCCTCCCTCCTTCCTTTTGCTCCCTCCTTCCTTCCTTCCTTCCTTTCTTTCTTTCTTTCTTTCTTTCTTTCTTTCTTTCTTTTTTTTCTTTCTTTCTTTCTTTCTTTCTTTCTTTCTTTCTTTCTTTCTTTCTTTCTTTCTTTCTTTCTTTCTATCCTTTCCTGGCCTTGAACTTCTATTCTCCTCCTTGAGCCTTGAAAGTACCTAGACCTGCAGGTACCCCATCCATGCCCATGGTTTTTCTTCCCTTTATCAAACAAAAATAACATACTCTTTCCTGGGGTTCTTTGAGAATGGCATGTATACGATGTGCTTCTCACATGAGAGGAGATTCAGCTATTTTCAGTTCAAGGCTAAGACTTGTCATCAACCAAAGGCTCCTATGCCAGGCTCTGCAGTCTAGAATGGTCATAGAAATAGTGGGAAACGCTTGAGGGCTCCTTTATCAAGTAGTGCCAGGATGCAGGTTCATCTGGAAGTTGACACTAAAAGGAAGCAACTGAAGGTGCCAAGAGGAAGAAAATGTATGTTCAGTTCTAAATAGCCTTTCACTTAATTGGGCTTGTTCTAAAAAAAGGTAAATTTTGACTTCTCTTGTCCTAAGCATGAGCTTGCCTTAAGCCCATCAGTATTTGTGTCAGCTTCCTAGCATTGTGACAAAATTATCTGAGATATTTAGCTTACAAGAAGGGAAGATTTATTTTGACTCATGGTTTCAGAGGTTTTGGTCTATATTCACTTGACCCTGTTGCTTTTAGGTGGTGAGTCAGCATGTCATGACAGAGTCATGTGGCAGAAGAACACTTCATGGTGACCAGATAGAAGAGAGAGACGACATCAGGAGAAAAAATACCTGTAATGGTTATGCTTCTCACTGCTGTGACAAAATACTTGATAAAAGCAACTTAAAGTGTGTGGGGGTTACTTAATTTCACTTACATTCAAAGGAATACAGCCTATCTTTCTGGAAAAGGCATAGCAGCTGGAATGTGAGGCAGAGCTGGTTACATCGCATCAGAAAGCAGAAAGACGAATCCTGGTGCTCAGCTCACCTCCTTTTTATGCAAGTCAGAACCCCAGCCCATGGAATCGCACTGGCCACCACAATTAACCCAATCTATAAACTTCCTCACAGACAGGCCCAGAGATTTGTTTTCATGGTGATTCTAAATCCCATGGAGTCGACAAGATTAACTATCACAATGCCTCTCATGGACGCCTTGAACCTAGACCCCATCTCATAAATTTACTATCTCCCTGCTAAGTCATGACTTCATAAATGCACCAGTCCATGCATGAGGTCATAACTCTTCTGACCCAGTCACCTCCCACAAGCTCCACCTCTGAATACTGCCACACCAGGAACCAAAAGAAGAGCTTCACAGGGGACATCCAAAATCTTCCTCGTATCAATATCAGAGCTACAATTACCTTGGCAGGAAAAGACAGAGCAGCTTTTGGGCAGCCGTTAGTTTGAGCAAGAGAAAAACAAATAAATTTGGGGGATTTATGTACCATTGTGTCACATACAGACATCTGCCACTCCCAGACCAATCCAATGCTTTAGAACTTTCTACTTGCCTCAAAGTTCATGTTTAATTATTTGAGATCTTTGAAATTAAATTCACCTAGGTGAGAAAAATTGGGGGTTTTGAATTTAGCTCATGCCCTTTTTTTTTTCATATATGTGAAGTTAATTTGTTCTAGAGGAAAAAAAAGAAAAAGCAAACAATAGCTCTAAAGTGATTTTTTTTTTATTTGATACTGAGCCAAATATATTTATTTGGGTTAAAAAGTGGAACCCTCAGAGCTAATAGAAAATTCATAAGGCTCAGCAGACCTCATGTGTGGCTGGCCGTAGAAGCACTGTTACTGAAGGGAAGTGTTATCTTGACTAATTCACTTTCAAAGAGCATTTGCTGGAATAGGAAGCAACATGGATGGTTAAAAGGCAAGAGTCTCATTTTTGTGTGTCTTACCAGCTAAGCCGCACCCTCATAGTAAAAACGTTTGCCTCACATTTAGAGAGGAGAAAAAAGGTGCAGGATTCAACCAGACACAGAAAAGGATGAAGAAGAAAAGAAAGGAAAAGTGTCCAAAGAGCTGTAATCGCATTTTGCTTTTGAAAAATATACCCTTAGGGAACAGTGTCCTCGTATGAGTCTTGGTGTGTTTGCATAAACTAAATGGCTACAAAGTACCTTTGTGTGTGCAGGTACTTGTGCACATGTGTATTTGTGTGTGTGTGGAGGGTAGAGGAAAACCTCAGGTATTGTTCTTCAGGCACATTCAACCTATTTTGAGAAAGGGTCTCTCCCTGACCTGAAGCTCATCATCTGTCTCTGGCTCCTCAGTGTTGGAATGAAAGGTGTGTGCCATGATGGTTGACATTTTTTACAATTAAGTTTTTTTTTTTTAAATTTTGTATTTATCTAAGAGAGAGAGAGAGAGAGAGAGAGAGGACAATAGAGAAAGAATGAGCACTCCAGAGCCTCCAGCCACTGCAAACAAACTCCAGATGCATGCACCACCTTGTGCATATGGCTTACAGGGGTCCTGGGGAATCAAACCTGGGTCCTTTGGCTTTGCAGTCAAGTGCCTTAGCTGCTAAGCCATCTCTTCAGCCCATGGTTGACATTTTTACATGGGCTCTGGGGCTCAAACTCAGGCCTGTACTTCTTGAGTTACTGACAAAGATTTTAGAATTATTAAAGTATATTTAGTACTTGACAGCAAGAGGTCACATAGTGAGCTGGGCTGGTCAAGTGATTCGTGCAGACAGGTGAGGCAGCTGTGAAGTCTTTGCAGCACAAGACCAGTCCTCTGCTCCATAGTTACTGAGCTGCATCTCAAGAGCGCATTCCCAGGGCATGCTCATGCCCAAGACCCTCACTCACCTTGACTAACCACTCAGACAGAAACAAGCATCTAAGCCTTCCTGGGGAGGGCAGGAGCTTCCCATAAGACCAGAGAATCTGCCCTCACCACTGGCTTTCATATTATGCCCATGGCTGAGCTGAGGGACAAATCTTTTCAGACCTGAGTCCTGCTTATCTGGAGGACTTTGTTAGGGTGCTTGGAAATCATTCTCTTGTCTCAATAAATAAATATCTGTTAGGAGAGTCTTCTCCACTTTGAAATAAAGGTGTTCATGTATGATGTGAAGTATTTGAGAAAACACTGTGCTCAAAATCTTGCTCTCAGGATTCAGAGTCTGCTTAGTGGTTAAGGCACTTGCCTGCAAAGCCAAAGGATCCAGGTTTGATTCCCAGGACCCACTTAAAGCTGGATGCATAAAGTGACACAGGCATCTGGAGTTCATTTCCAGTGGCTAGAGGCCCTGGTGTGCCCATTCTATCTGTCTCTCTCTCTCTCAAACAATAAATATATAAATGTATAAATAAATAATTAAAAAAACTTGTTGTACTCGCTTGTGTTTCAAGATGACTGTATCTTTATTTTCTAAAGCACTTGGCCCATTGTGTGTGTGTGTACATGTTTATATGTATGTGCACATGTGCTACCTATGTATTATGGTATGTATGTGTGTATACATCTTGGCATTTTGCTTAGAATTCATGCTTACAGTATTTATTGTTCTTCCCAAACTGAATTTCTGTTTTTCTTTTTTTAAAATTTCTTATGTGCATGTGTGCGTGTGCATGTGTGTATATGGGTGTGTGTGTGTCCACAGTATGCATGTGGTCCTTGCCTTCTACATTGTTTCAGACAGAATCTCTCTTGAACGTCAGAGAGCTGGCCCATGAGTTTTGGGATTCTCCTGACTCTTCTTCCCACTCTGCAAGTGTGTTTGGGATTACAGGTGTGTGTGCTACTTGCATCCTGCTTTATGTGGGTCCTGGGGACCTAAGCTCAGATCAGCAGGCTTGAACAGTAAGCACTTTTGAACACTGAGCCATCTCCCCAGATTGTTTTGAAAATGTTTTTTTTTTTTTTTGGTTTTGTGAGGTAGGGTCTCACTCTGGTCCAGGCTGACCTGGAATTAACTATGTAGTCTCAGGGTGGCCTCGAACACTCGGCGATCCTCCTAGCTCTGCCTCTTGAGTGCTGGGATTAAAGGCGTGCGCCACCACGCCCGGCTTGAAAATGATTTTTATGAGACTGATGTACTACCTACCATGCTAATGAGGCACTTGAAAATTATTAATTTCTAGAAGGCATCTGACCACAACTTGTTGCATGAATGAGCAAATGGTGGTATTTTAAGCATGTAAGAGGTAGGTGTGAGAGAGAACTGGATGTACAGCAGCTTCCTGGAAGGCATGACACGAACTCCCTAACTTGTGTTTGGACAGGGCTAATCCTATCATAACTACCCTCTCCCTTTTTCACTGGTCACTCTAGTTTGCAGACCATGCATAAATGCCCCTGGTCACAGTACTAGTTATAGCTCCAGATAATCAGAGCATTGGCTAGGTGGACTGACATCCATGTTCCCCCACAGTACCTCACAGTCAGCCAGTTTGCTCTTATTTGCTGGCCCTGACCTTGACCCACAGGTGGCATGCTGGGCTCCTTCATCTCCCTCTTCCTTGACGTGGCACATGCTTGACAGAACCTGTGCTGTGCCAGTCACAGGGATGGCGAGTACACTAAAGAAGAGCCTTTGTCATCCCTGCCCATGTCCCTCCCCTTATCCCCTCATGCCTCCCTCAGGCAACCATTATTTCTTCTGTGCAGTGACTTGGTTCCACCTGTGTCACAGAGCTGTTGGGAGACTCTAATGAAAGAAAGATCAAGGTGTCTGGGAAGTTTTCAAGTGCCAAACTGAGGTAAGGGAATTATTAACAGAGTGACACTAGAGCCTCCTGCTTTCCCTCTAGTGTGAGAGGTGGAGGGCAATGCAGTTTTCTTGGAGTCCCAATGCTTTCTTTTCTCAGATTTTCATCCAGAAATCCCTGGAATTTTGATGAGATTTCTGTGTTCATTCATCCTCCTATTTATTCATTTATGAATTCAGTACAGGCACGAAGCCTCTGCTGAGCAGCGGGCCCTTGGCCGGGTGTGGCTACACAGCCTTCATGCTCACATGGTATTAGCCTCAGACCAGCTCTCTTTTTGCATGGCTGGCAGGGTCCACAGAGATCGGGTATCTATTGTAGGAAGGAGGTCTCTTTCTGGAAGTCTCTTTCTGGCCAGGAAGGGAAGGATTTCAGACACAGTGACATGCCAGGAGAGCTGCACTGTGGGTTTAAGGGGTTGCTGACAGCTGTCATTAGCTTAGCATCAGGGAGCCTGTGATAATCATTGCTGAGTGACTGTAAACACCGCATCCCCCATGAGGAAATGCCACTTGTTAGCATTTGTCTGGGCTGCAGAGAGAGGAAAGGCAAGTTCCCTCAGAGAGAGCATTTGCTGGGAGTAAAAACATAAAATCAATCGTATGGTTCTAATTTAACTTTAATTCGTATTTTTATACGTGGAGTTCGTTAGAAGCACTGACATTTCCGCCGTGGAAATCTATAAGGGTTGAATTGTCCTCACATTAGAAGATTTTTAAAAGAAGTTCTTTGCCACTGGGTTGCAATTTGTTAAAACAAACAATAGCATAACCGCGGTGCAGTCGGATGAGGAGATATTAACTGGACTCAGCGAAAATCAAGTAATCTTTTTCAGGTTCTTTTCTCTCCAAACTGAGCTCTCCGGTAATGTCACAAAATGACAAATTGCAGGACAAATGTAAGAGCAGTGCCTTCAAAAATACAATAGTTATACAAGCCATCTATTGTTAATGAAGAATATAATGCAATTTGCCTGTCTGTAATACAATTATGCAAATCAAACGAGGAACTATCCCGAAATCTCTTTACATTCCGATTAAAATGAGATAATTTATCAAACAGAATATTACTGATTATGTTTATGTGTTGCACATTAATCCTGTTACAATAATGTATCCTTCTCCTAATGTAATGGATTTGTGCAATCTAACAGAAAATGACTTTTACACTATCCACAATTATAAAAATATTCAAAGCATATCCATCCGGTGCAATAGCACATGTCCACAATTGTGCAATAAGCCTATTAAAACAAGTAGAGCTTATGAATGTAACCTTCATGCCAATAAAGATGAGAGTGCATTCAATTTTACTGTGTTCATTATGTGAACAACCCCATAATGATAAATACTAGGAGTAGATTAGTTTAAACCTCTTCATTTTTTCTCTTTTACTTTTATCTTTCAATGTGCATGTAGGTGTGTATACATGTTCGTGTGTGTGTGTGTGTGTGTGTGTGTGTGTGTTTGGTGTTTGTGTGCATGTTTTTGAGGGTTTTGTTTCTCAGGAATATATTCAACCATTTCCTATTTTGATCATTTGGTTGGTCTGAGATTGATATGGTTTTACTTTTGACAGTTATCCAAGAGATCTTTCATGAAAGAATGAATCCTCCTCTATCTCTTGGGAGGCATTTGCATTTCTACATTCCCATTGGATCAGGATGTTTTCAAATTGTATCATTTCCTACATTTTTCATGTTCCGCATGTTGGGAATTCTGTGTGCTGTGGAATAAAGTATGGCCTGAGCTTCCTTCTCCATTGAGGGAACACAAACCTCCATTCTTATAAGGACATCATAGCAAAGAACTAACAAGGGGTATTGTCAGGCAAAACAGGAGACTAAATCATTGTTGATGGTCTCACTTGTATTTCTGCTGCCAAGGACAATCGTACATGCATATATCCCAATCTCCTCCACCTTGATGAGAGCCATTAGCCTTGACAGTGAGTGATAATCTGCTTGCTTTTCACACCTCTCAGCCTTGTGTGCACTGTCAACATTTCCCACTTGCATATCTCCATACCAGGCCCACAGGATGACTTGAACAAATGCTTATCTTTTGTGCTGAAAGTGTAAACCCTGGTGTATTTGCAGGCTCTCTGTTTTTACAAGCCGTTAAGTATCTTTACACCAGTTTTGTATAAGATTATGCCTGAAATATTGTTCTTCCCACAATGCTGGGGGCTTGGATATGAGGAAAGGGTTGTCTTTCCATTTTAATTGGATACACCTGCCGAAGTCAAGAGGTGAGAAAAATAAATAAATAATTCTCTACTGAAACAACATTGTTTGTCACTTCTATATGGTTGAACACATACACATATGTTTCAAGTTCAATGGACAAACCCATCAGTCAAATCAACAAGCTGGCATTTGATGCCACAGGGTGAGAAGGAGTATCCTGAGGCACTGTTCTCCCCAACCCCTCCTGGAGACTGACTGATACATTCATGACCACACAGTGAGTACCAATAACCCCACTAAGAGGGGATATAATGTATGATCCAATGGGAATATGACTAATATGTGATATGTGCAAACAGTAATATTTATAATTCATAAATGATATAAACCACCCACAAAAATATATTTTATGTATGTATGTATGTATATATGTGTCTATTTTGCAATACTGAGGGTTGAAACTAGGAACTTATACATGCTCAAACAGTGCTCCACCACTCAGATATATCTCTAGCTTTTGTTTTATTATTTTAAAATATGTAGACAGGAGCTGGAGAGATGGCTTAGTGGTTAAGGCACTTTCCTGCAAAGCCTAAGGACCCATGTTTGTCTCTCCAGATCCCCATAAATCAGCCAGACACACAAGGTGACTCAAGTGCAAGGTCACACATGTTCACTAGGTGGTACACGTGTCTGGAGTTCAATTGCAGTGGCTGGAGGCCCTTGCATGATAGTTCTTTCTCTCTCTTATATTTCTCTCTCTCTCATTAAAAAAATATATAGACAGGGTATGGTAAAGTTGCCCATTGGCCTTGAAACTGAACTGTAGCTAATACAGGTCTGGAATTCATAATCCTTCTGCCTCAGACTCTTGAGTAGTTGGGATTACAAGCATGTGCCCAACTTAAATAAATAAAGCATCCTGCTTAATTAGGCCTTGGCTATCATGACACTATGTAAATCAGAGGTATTTCCACAAGTAATTGTGATGTTTAATAACATGGATCTTTCAGGGCCCTGTTCTTAACTGGTAACTTCACAGACTTTATATCTAAAATCAAGACATAAGAGTGCAATTGTTTCAAATAAAGTAAAATATAAATAAGACATAAGAAGAAAATCTCAATTCATTTTCTTACTAGCTAGTCTCTTCCCGACTTAGGCAATAAACAACTGTTTTTACCTCAACTGGAACAGGACATCCATCGTTGTTTATATGTTTAAGTGAAGCCATTAAGCTATATTTCTTTAGAGAAACTGATGTTTAAATACTCCTGAATGATCATTCCCTTATCTGCTAGACAGATTAGCAGGACCCAAGGTTATAGTCAATCCCTCCTGGGGTGTGTACATCAGGGATGGGTAAGTAGTATGTGTTCTAAAGCCTGAGCCCTTTCCTCAAGGTAGGAAATGTCTGAAGGGGCATCCAGACACCAGAGCTCTCTATGGGACTAGCTAGGGTGTAGATAGAAAAACTACGTTTGTAGGGATCACTGGCAATAATACTCTAATTAAGTGCACATTCTCATGTGCCATGAAATTCTCCTACCAATATCTGCCCCTTGGGCTCTTCCCCTTGTATCCAGCTTAACCCTCTCTCCTGACACCTCATAATAGCTTCAGCTTCTTAAATTTTAGCCTATGATCCTGTCAATTGTGACCTTCTAGAAGAAAATCTCTGTAAAAGCTTATCCATTGTAGTCTCAGTTGCTAAGATCTAATACTGGGAGCTTCGCCTTCATTTTCCTCTAAGATGAACTCTTGATTTCTGGAATGACCTCCCCATTCAGATCTCTATGTATTCCTTTCCTCCAAGGAAGGCTTAGGAGGTAAATATGACCAGGCCAGAATATAAGAATTGTGAGACTGTGGGCTACACAAGCAGTCTCAGGGTCATTTCCTTATACATGCTGGTTGAGTACATGTGTACACAGAAGTTCTCTAAGCATGGGGTCCTCTTACCGTCACTGGTAATATTTTCATTATGTTGAGCTTAGATTTGAACTTCTGCTTCAGAAGTCATAACTGACTTAAAAACATACTTTGATTTCTCCTTAAATAATCCCCCCTCAGTATAATATTACCACAAATGTTTGTAGGCACCACTTCTCTTGAGTTATTTATTCCAAATGAAACACACACCTCACTATAGGTGACTTTTGGGAGTGCCTCTTAATACCTAAGGATTTTATTTTCGGTTGCCTCTCTGTCTAAAAGTATACATGGCTCCTGCATGGGTGGGAAAAGTTAGTGTGTCCAAAGAGTTATAAATTCATTGTCCCCACTGAGTCCATTGTTCCAAATCTGAAAGTGGCCCCAAGATATTTCTTTATTCTTTGTTATGAAATAGGTAACCAGATATCACTGAATGGAAATCCTTCTTCGAAGACTTCTTGGCACCAGACTCCACTTTCAACTCCTGCAAACCTTATTTTGGAAAAATGGCCATTTATAATATCAACATTTCCAGATCATGTTTTAAAGATGGTTACAGGACTCTGCAGCAACTACATGCCAAGGCTGTCTACGTCTAATCTAACAGCCCCCTAGGTTGAAACCAGAGTGAGACTCAGAGACAGCAGCCAAGAGCTGAAAAACTCTTGGGAGATATTTATAATCCCCAAATTCAACCAAAATTGTTTCCACTCAAAATTAATACTTGGAAACAGATTTTAAAGGCCAAATTTAGACTCTGTCTTCAAGTTTTCCTTTCCTTTCCTTTCCTTTTTTTCTTTTTTTCTTTCTTTCTTTCTTTCTTTCTTTCTTTCTTTCTTTTTTTTTTTTCCTTCTTGGATCACTGTAGAGTTGACTGCTTGAAATAAATGCATTTAAAGCTGATTGAATGTTAAAATGACAATCTTTTACATTAAATAAAATATTTAAAGGGATGTTCTCTTTATCCCAGAGCTCTTATAGCCAAAGAGCAAAGGTTGGCTTGAGTCCACAGCCAGGAAGGGTAGGGTACCGGCGTCTGGATTGCACCTCTGTTTACACATGTGATTCCTCTCTGGCTTTAGAAAGAATCTTTGCTTGGTCAGTGTCATTTCAGTTCATATTTATGGAGGTAATGTGATATAGAGCAAAGCACTTGGCCTTGAAGTTAGAAACTCTAGGTTCAAAGTGCTGCTTTATCAGTTCCAAGCTGTGCAGTCTTGAACAAATCATTTAGCTGCATGGGAGCTCAGTTTCTCCATAAATAAACGTAGGCTACCCAGCTCTGCTCTGCCTTCTTCTTAGGATGATTAGAGGCTTAAGGGAAGAAATCGACATGGGCATGCTTTATTGTGATTCCAAATGCAGTCACTGTGCCTTATTCCACTTTTTAAAACCTTACTATTCAAATTGCTACAATTCTTGCAATTTCAAATCAGTTATTATTTTAACCAGTAATTTGCTGTGAGGATAGAAACATAAATGCAAACAAAATGGATTTTTCAAAAGTATTCCACTCTTCATCATCTTTGTCCTGACTCTCCTGAGACCCTTGCCTTGCCTTGCCTTTTGCCTTGCCTTGCCTTGCCTTGCCTTGCCTTGCCTTGCCTTGCCTTGCCTTGCCTTGCCTTGCCTTGCCTTTCCTTTCCTTTCCTTTCCTTTCCTTTCCTTTTCTTCCCTTCCCTTCCCTCCCCTCCCCTCCCTTCCCCTCTTCTTCTTTCTTTCTTTCTTTCTTTCTTTCTTTCTTTCTTTCTTTCTTTCTTTTTTTCTTTCTTTCTTTCTCTTTCATTATGTTCCTTTTCTTTCCTACTTTCCCTTCCCTTTCCCTTTTTCCTTGCTCTTTTCTTTCCCCTTTCCTTTTATCCCCTTTACCTCCTGTCCTCTGCTTTCTTTCTTGGTTTGTGAAAGACTTTCATGGCTACTCATCACACCTAATTTTAGGGGTTTAACAGTTGCCAGGTGTGGTGGCACACACCTTTGATCCCAGCACTCATGAGGCAGAGGTAGGAGGATTGCCATGAGTTCAAGGCCACCCTGAGACTATATAGTGAATTCCAGGTCAGTCTGGGCTAGAGAGAGACCCTACCTCAAAAAACCAAATTTAGGGACTCATCTTGTTGGTTTGGTTGACCCTGGTGTTGGCAGCATTTCTAATTCCAGTGGAAACTGGAAGCCTCAAGTTTGGCCAAAAAGGCCAAATGACCAAATGGGTGCAATAGTGACATGTCTGCTGTTGGGGAAACCAACTGCTCTCTAACTGGACTGAAGGCCCTCTCTATGGGAAGGAATACATGCCTGGTACTGGAAAACCTCATCAAAAGCCTATGGCAGGGAAGGTCATGAGCCTTAGGGGTATAAAGACTGCTCATGTCTGGCTAAATGTATATATTATTCCCACCAAACTGCCCTGAAAGCACTACACTTAATGTTCATATTCATGTATTAATGCTACTCTCACTTCTGGTTAGAGAAGCTTCTCATTGCAGATGGCAATGACCACAGGGATGACACAAAAAGACAACACAGTACTGAGAAGAAGGAACAGAGGAGTATCCAGCACTGAAACATCTCTGTCATACCCTCCAAGGCTCAGAGTCCATTGCAGAAGAGGTGGCAGAAAGAATGTAAGAGCCAAAGGAAGGGTACCACTCCTTACAATACAACTGTCCAGACAGAAATTAGCCTCGATATCCATGACCTCGCAGTACCTAGCAATACCTTCGCAAGACCCTCATAATAGGAGTAAAAGATGATGACATCAAAATAAAAGAGATACTAATGGAGAGAGGAAGGGGTATGATTGATGGAGAGTGGAGTTGTGAAGGGGAAAGGGAGGGAGGGAAATATCATGGTTTATTGTCTGTAAGTGTAGAAGTTGTCAATAAAAATAAATAAAAAAGAGTTGAATAATTAATTATCCATATTTCTATATTTATACATTTTACTGAAATATTTGGATGGCAGGTAAAGTTTCTGACAGTATTCTGTCTGGTTACCAGGTAACCTAAATTTGAATCTCAGATACACACATGGGTTATGCATTGTGGGAGCAGCAGTCTTTGAGTATGATGGCTCAACCTGTGGCTCTTACAATCTTTACAACCCCTCTTCTGTAAAATTCCATGAGCCTTGATGGGTGTGTTTTAAGTCTACTTCAGTGATAAGCTCTTAGCAGCCTCTGGACTTCTGCTTTGGTATGTGTTGAGTATCCTTAGCAGCTGTCTCTTTCACCCTGGTGCTGATTGTCAGGATCACCATGGCAGCAGAACTCTTGCTCATCTCTCCAAATCCTCTGTAGTTTTATTTGGGCCTTTCCTGAAAGGTGAGGGTTATCTCCTTAGATCTTGCTACCTTCTGAAAAAGAAAAACAGATTCTCCAATGAAGACTGAAGTCAGTATAGGTTAAATAGGATAAGAATTATTGATGTAGGGAGATTTTGATGGATTAAGCCCTTCTTTTAGCCAAAGACTAGTGGGAGCTTGACATTGGAGAGCATAATCTTGGTCTCCATAGGATACTGACTTGGTTCTCTGTTCCAGATATGGGTTCCTTTTGACTGAGCAGATCTCTTTGCCAATCAGAAAGCCATTGGTTACCCACCAAGTCTGTGTGCCACTATTGCACTGGTGTGTACTTCTTGTCAGGCTAGTTGCTTCTGAGTAGCTTAGACCCCTGCTTGCTCACACCATTGTTAGCCACTTTTCTCCAGTAGCTCATGTAGCACTAGATGGACTAACTGTCTGGGGACTGGATCTTTCCTGGATTCCAGCCAGGCATCTCTGTGTTCTGTGTTGGCAGCATGGGGCGTCTTCAGCAATAGGGTCTTACCTTTTACCTCAGGCAAGTAATCAAGTGCTTTGACAGAAGTCTGTCTTATTTTTCTGATCAACAATTCAATGTGGGTAGCACTGATTTCTGGCACTAGGAGTTACAGGCCACAGTGAAAAATTTAAGGTTAGGCTTCATCCCACCCTCTCCAGGGTTGTTCTTTTCAAATGCCCCCCTACTCCTGTTGAAGGTTAAATCTTTTAGTCTACCTTCAAGGAGAAAGGTTTCTCTTGACTTAGTTTTGTGAGAAGCCTCCCCTTCTCCTCCCCACAAACCCTTCCATCCCTATTGTCTAGGCCTAAAGTTGGCTAAAAGGTATGCCAGAAACTCAAGCTGATCCAGGTTAGGAACTGCAGAAGAGTGAAAATATGTGGTGTTTGTCTCTCTGTGATAGTGTGTGTAGGCTGAGCATGATCTGTTCTAACTTCATCCATTTTCCTACAAATTTCATCATATCATTTTTTTTCTTACCATTTTGTAAATGTACCACAACTTCATCATCCATTTGTCCAATGATGGGCACTTAGGTTGATTCCAGTTCTTAGCTATTATGAATTAAGCAGTTATAAACATGGTTGATCAAATATCCCTGGAGTGAAGCTTGGAGCATTTAGGGTAAATGCCCAGTAAGATCATAACTAGGTCTGTTGGTAGCTGTGTATTCATCCTTTTCAGGAATCTCCATATTGATTTCCATAGTGGTTGTACAAGTTTATATTCCCACTAACAGTGAATGAGGGTTCCTCTTTCCCCACATCCTTGCCAACATTTGTTGTCGTTTGATCTTTTAATGATTGCCATCCTTACTGGAGTAAAGTGGAATCTCATAGTTGTTTTAATTTGCATTCTCTGATGGTTAGGGACATTGAACATATTCTTAAGTGTGTATTAGCCATTTGTGTTTTAATACTATGTTGTTGGCCAAAACGTAAAAACAAAACAAAACAATGCATGACATATGCCTATGTTAAAGTGTTGTTTGTTAGTTACCTGAAGTGCAAATCTGCTTGAAAACACACACACACACACACACACACACACACACGCACACATATTTATATTTCTGACTCTGGCACCACCCTGTGTGTACGATGTGGTGTAGCCTTGCTCTAGGGCAACATTCAACTCATCAAGGAAGACAGACATCAGATGGCAGCCATGCATAAATATTCAGGTACACCAACCTGCAATCCAATTATGTCCAATAAATCCATCCTCAGTTGAAAATATACCACGTCAAAAATTCTTTAGTGCACACAAAGCCTACTGAACAGGGTAGCTAAGTTTGGCCTATCTTAAATGTACTCAGAGCACTGACATTAGCCTATAATTGGGTAGCATTATCTGACATGAAACCTATTTCATAATATGACCATCTCAGGTAACTTACTGAAAATGGTCCACAAAGCTAGAACCAGAATCTTTACTTTCACACTATTGTGAAGTTAAAAAATTATAAACCTAACAGTTATAAAGTTAGTGACTGTCTGAATACAAATTTATCTAGGTAAGAAGATGGGCCTGGGAAGATGTCTTAGTGGATAACACTTGCTGAACAAGCAGAAAGACCTGAGTTCAGGCACCCAGCACATATATTCATTGCAACAGATGTTAAGATACAGTGAAGACCAACCAAAACAAAGTACAAAGCATGTGCAGAGATCTTAGATGGGATAAGTTTGGCATGTGTGACAGGCAGCAAAAAGATCTCCAGAACCAGAGCCTGGCAATGGGAGAAGTGAGACTGAAGATACGGGAGGAGGCTGAACCTTCCAGCTAGCAACTCATTGGCCAGAGGTTTGGTTTTGGTTTGAATATGATGGGAACATCGTGGGAGTTTTAGGCAGAGAAGTGACTCCATCTGATCCACAGCACACCTTCAGAATCTATGGGGTTGGGGCAACCATAGAGAGGCCACACGGGAAGCAGGATGAGTTAGGAACGTACTGCGAGTCTCAGCAAAACAACAACAACAACAACAAACAAAGACCATAATTGGAGGGGGAGCATCAGAGGCTGAGAGAAAGGCTTAGAATTAATTAGAGCATTACTCAGAGCTGGTGGACTTGCTATGGGTTTGATGGAAAGCAAGAGGAAATGTTCCTTTGAGCGACTGTGTGAGTTGTCAACACAGTCCTTGAAATGGGGAGTGGAGTCTGGAAACTCATTATGGGGCATTTGGTTGGAACATGTTCTCTATGAATTGCCCACTAGACAAGTAGCCCAGTGATCACTGTGGAGTGAAGCAATAGAGGTTCACAGGTTTATACTTGGGCTTAGACTAGTGCTCTGAACTACAGATTCATGTATATGACACCAGCAGATAGGATGCCAGAACTGTAGAGTCAAGAGATGGGCCATTGTGAAGAATTTCAGCATCATTTCAATGTTAAAGATATTAATGGGGGGCTGGGTCGAAGGCTCAGTCTGTAAGGTGCTTGCCAGGCAAACATGAGGACATGAGTTCAGATCCCCAGCATCCACATAAAAGCCAGGTGTGGTGATGTGTGCCTGTAATCCCAGTGCTGGAGAGGCAGAGACAGAGGATCCCCGGGGCTTGCTGGCTCAGTAGTCTAGACAAATGAGGGAGGCCCAGGTTCAGTGAGAGACCTTGTCTCATCTCAACAAGTAAGGTGCAGAGTGATGGAGGAAGACACCTAACATTGACCTTTGGCCCACACACACACACACACACACACACACACACACACACAACATGGTAGTTAATTGTCCTAACTTTCTTTATGACAGACCCACTTTATTGGTTGGAAAATAATTCGTGAGTAGGAGGAAAATTAACACTGTTAGCTCAGAGCTTCTCTCCTAAGGTGCCTTGTTAGAATTCAGATTCTGTTTTTTTTTTTTTTAAAAGAAAAAAACTTTTATTTTATTTATGAGAGAGAGAGAAAAAAAAAAAGAGAAAGAGGCTGATAGAGAGAGAATGGGCATGCCAGGGCCTTCAGCCACTGCAGACGAACTCCAAAAGAATGTGCTACTTTGTGCATCTGGCTTATGTGGGTCCTGGAGAATCAAACCTGGGTCATTTGGCTTTCCAGACAAGTGCCTTAACCACTAAGCCATCCTTCTAGCCCAAAATTCAGATTCTTTATTGGGCTAATAACCAAAATTCTGAATTTGTAATAGTCTCCCAATGGTACATATGCAGTTGGTTGGGAGCCATTCAGTGAATAACAAGGTGTTAGAAGATCTACTAGGAGACTGTTCACAGTTCTGGTGAAGGGTGATGGGGACTTAGGTACTGGCTAAGCTTCCCAGATAGTGACAGGGTGGAGACAAGTGGGTGCAGATGCAGGTTGAAGACAGAATTGAAAGGGGAGAAGGGAGAAGGGAGTCATATGTGAAAGGTGCAGAAGTATGAGTTCTGCATTCCACATGTTAGGGAGGAGATGACTACAAAGGAACCTAATTGACATTCCAAGTTTGGAGTCAAACATAGGAGTCGAGTTCCAACTACAGCTAGCTCTAGGCTTGAGCCTATACTTGTATGTCAAACGCATCCAGTATAAGAAGCCATGGCACTCAATGAGCTCATCTAAAGAGAAAATGCAGAAAGAGAAAAGAAAATGGCCTAGGACTGAGCTTGAATCAGTGCAGTTATATAAATCATACCTAGGAAGATAGTAGATAAACTACCCAGGTCAGAGATCAAAATATGTTTGCAAGTTTTTATTAGTACATATCAATTTTATATAATAATGGGTTTCATTATGCACTTTCATATATTAATGTATTTTGATGATATTCATTCCCTATAATCTCTCTCTTGTCCCCCTCCCTCTTCTGCTGGTCTCCTTCCTGGTCCCAACTAGTCACCTTTATATTCTCATGTCTTATTTTTTTTTGTAACCCACTCAGCTTAAATTAGGGCTGTGTGCATGCATATGGGTGAGAGTTTAGATACAAGAATAATGACAATTCAGCAGTGGCTATACCACTGAAGAAAATCTCTCTCTCTCTCCTCCAGAAACCATTAAGCATCAGTAGGTCCTCAAGAAGGGATGGGACCTCATGGGCTTCTTCTCCAGAGGTCAAAATCTTAAGAGACCACCCGTGGCAGAAGAACCAAGTAAATGATAGAAATGGACTGGCTGCAAGACAGTTGAAAGTGTTGAGGGCATTGAATCTCAGAGATGAGAGACTCAGACAGCTAATACTTCATTTTTCTAGCCAATTTGATGTATCAATGAGAATGTACACTCCAAGTTTTTTTTTATAGAATTCAAAGGTTCTTATTATTCACAGGAAAACTCTAAAGTGTTGACAACCAAGCCAATGTTTTCAAATATGGTACCAACCAAATCAAATATGTCCGTGGGATACATGTAAGCTATGGGCTGCTTCTGAAATAGACCTTTGGGAGGTATCACATTTACACTGACTGTTTCAATTTTTGGTCAGGGAATGGGGCAGTCTGTATGGTCTGTGATGTAGAAGGATTTGCAGTTGTCGTGAGTCACAGATTTGAACGATAGTTGCTGATTTGTGGAGTTAGTGACTCTAACTCATGTTAGAACAGCACTTTAACTCATCATGAAAAAGCAGGCTCTGTGTTTTCATGGGGATGGGTGCCTATAGTTTTGGTTTAAGTGGTGAAATGTTAGATGTTTGGTGGGGGCTATGAATAGGAAATGTGTGGCTTTTGTTGGAAATGTGATTTTAAAAAATGCCAGCAGTCTAGATAAAATTTCCACAGTCACCAATTTGGGGGTTTGGGGAGATCTTTAGCTTTTTCCCTGAAAAATCCTTGGGAATATTTCTGAACATGGACAGGATAAAATGGATGAGCTAGGTAAACATCAAGACAGGACAAAAAGTCTATTTCCTGGGCCTGAGGAGATGGCTCCATGGGTTAGAGCATTTGCTGTATAAGTGTGAAGACCTGAGTTCAATCCCAGCACCCATCTAGAAAGCTGGGTATGGGCACATGTCTCTACCTCCAGGGATGAGGGAGTGTAGCTAAGAGGATGGCTGGGGCTCACTGGCCATCTAGTATAACCTCAAACAGCTCCAGGTTCAGTGATAAACCTTGCCTCAGAGAAATAAAGCAGAACAATATAGGTGGCACCTGGGTTCCTTCTCTTCCACATTTGAGTGTATAGGACACACATGTCTGCACACACTGCATAACACACACACACACACACACACACACACACACACACACACCACAAAAAGTCTATTTGCTTTTCTATGACAGCACAGTTTTCTTCTGAACTGGATGCTCAGTTCAGGTGGAAATGACAATGTTCTAGGAAAGACACAACTTATAGTTGATAATGATGTGTGTGCATGTGAACACACATATATTAATATTCTCATGTGCACATAGACCAGTGCTCCTCTAGATCATAGTGAGCTTGGACCAGGCAGGGGCACTGGTAATCACCCTAATTGTTTTTGATTTATGATATCTCCTCAGCCAGAATCTTTCCTGGAATCAAGCCCCTTTTTACTCACTCCCTTAAGCTCTCCAAGTATGTCACACACCAGGACACAGACAGTTCTCCTCATTTCTCACTGTAGTGATCTTGGGCTGTAGTTTAAGAGCCAACATCACTGGAAAGAACACATTAAGAAAAAAAGACAGCGTGTTGGCTGGGCGTGGTGGCGCACACCTTTAATCCCAGCACTCGGGAGGCAGAGGTAGGAGGGATCACCATGAATTTGAGGCCAACCTGAGACTACATAGTGAATTCCAAGTCAGCCTGGGCTAGAGAGAGATCCTACCTGGGGAAACAACAACACAAAAAAAAGACAATGTGAATTGTCACTTCTGTCCCCTTCTGCCAGCGTAAACACAAATGGTAACACAGATTTCACAAGGACCAGCATGACCAGGGCAGTACCTGATATCTAGTAGGACCTCAGCCCTTGCCCTCGCTTCCATTGTCTCCTTCCTCACTTGAAATGTGAAACAGATCACAAAGTTTTGGGTTCCAAATGGAGTATTTCCAAATTCTGCATCCCCTCTCCCAGAGGGCCAAGGGTTAGATTTGAGGAGAACGTTCTCAAAGTCTTACCTCCAAATCCCAGGGTTCTCTAGGTAGGAATACACACTGAGTGTTTTCCACTGGAAACTCTGACCCTCACTACACTTAATAAATCAATTAGTAACCACGGTCCATTTATTCTACAGATTTTGACTTGCTTGCCACATGCTCAGTGTAAGACCATCTTTGCTCATGGGATCCTGCCCATTGAATGAGGAAGACCAGACTTGTAAACAGAAAGTGCCATAAAGCATTACAAATATGTATTGGGTGGCAGATGTTGGAGCCAGCTCACCCTCACATCTGGAAAAAATATGCGTTACCTATTTGGAGCAATGACTCTTCCCTTCTCTGCCCCCCACCCCTGCCTGAATAAAACCCTTCAGTAAAAGTATAAAGTATTCTGAATGCATGGTAGGGTGGTATATCACTGCTGCTCTGAGTCCCGTTGTCACCCACAGTTGTCTTTGCAGTTTGGAGGTTTCTTCTCCTACTGTAACAAGGCAGGAGATTCTGTAATTAGATTGAATTGCTTTGCATCTCCTAAGATGTGCATTACTGTGAATCAGGTTTATCAAGGGGCAGAAAAAAAAAATGCACCAACCAGTCTTGAAGAAGAAGCAAGGCAACTGTGGCGGTTTGATTCAGGTGTTCCCCATAAACTTAGGTGTTCTGAAGGCTATGTCCCTAGCTGATGGAGATTTGGGAATTAATTCTTCTTGGAGGCAGTGTATTTTGGGGGCAGGCTGATGGGTATTATAGCCAGTGTCCCCTTGCCAGTGTTTGGCACACTCTCCTGTTAGTGTTGTCAGTCTGATGTTGATGAGGAGGTGATGTCCACCCTCTGCTCATGCCATCGTTTTCTTCCCCTGCCATCATGGAGCTTCCCCTTGAGTCTGTAAGCCAAAATAAAGCCCCTTTTCCCCACAAGCTGCTCTTGGTCAGGTGATTTCTGCCAGCAATGCAAATGTGACTAAAACAGCACCGCTGGCCAGGAAGGGTCAGGGCTGGAGAGCTGGCGCTATGTGGTGAGCTGAACAGACGCCTTCCCTCTGTCCCTCTGGTTGGCTCCTGCATGGCGTGCTCCTCTCCTGGCTGACAGGGCTGGGAATAATGGCCTGTGTATTCCTGTTTTCACACAGTCCATCAGGTCTAAGTGAAAGGTTTGTGCTGCTGCCAAGAGCAGAAAATGATGGCTCTGCGTTACTTTCCAAAGAGAGGATGTTTTAAAGCAGTCTGTGGCTCCCAGAGTGCTCTGGATATGAAGCACATCAGGGGCCTCCCAGGACATCTGGTTCACAAGACCCACCCAGTGCTGCCCCTTCTAAGCAGCTCGCAAGGCTAGGGAATGCCTTGCATGCTTCCGACATCTGGAATGGTATTCAGAACTCTTAGTGAAGAGAAGCATGATCTATGAATGAAGAGCAAATAAAAGTAGAAGCTAGTCATCTATTAGAGCAAGAATGGCCCAGGCTACTATTCCACAGGGTCCTCCAGGGTCTTCATGCAATTGGCCATTGTCTGAAGCCTGGCTATGAGGCAGCTGGCTGTGACTTGCAGTAGGCAGCAGCAAGCAAGAGTAAATTCTCAGCACTTCCTACTGAACCATTGACTGCCTCTTGGGTATCTTTGCTTGGGAGAGAATTTAAGAGACTTTGCCTTGATGGAGTTCCATTCACTCCATCAGACCAAATGCTACTTGCTTTGGTATCCTATGACTCACATTCTCTTATCCTTTGCCTTCTCTTTTCTTATCTCTCTCCTTTTCCCTCTCCTCTCCTTTCTCTTTTCCTCTCCCTCCCACTTTTCTCTTCTAACCCTCTCTTATCATCCATCTTCATCAGGGTCCCCAACTTTTTTTCTCTTTACTCCCTCCCTTTCTCTCTCCTTCCTTCCTTCCTTCCTTCCTTCCTTCCTTCCTTCCTTCCTTCCTTCCTTCCTTCCTTCCTTCTTTCCTCCCTCCCTCCCTTCCTCCCTCCCTCCCTCTCTCTTTCTCTCTCTCTCTTTCTTTCTTCTTCCTTCCTTCCTTTTTGTCTTTCTTTTTTCTTTCTTTCCTTCTCCCTTTCTTCTTCTCTTCCTTTAACTTCCTAACTTCCTTTCATTTTTCCTTTATTCCCTCTTCCCTTTCTTTTATTTCCTACCTTTTTTTCTTTTCTCCTTTCTTTCTTTTATTTCTCCCACCCTCAACACTGGTACTGGGCATTGGACCCTAGACCTTGTACATGCTCAATAATGCCCCAGACCCTACCGTTTGCTTTTAATAAGATAATTGATTAATTTTGAGACAAAGTCTCACTCGGTCATGCTCGCTGGCTGGAAACTCACTACATTTCCTAGGATGGCTTTGAGTTTGTGGTAATCCTCCTGCCTCAGACTCCTATGTGCTGGGATTATAGGGGTGTAATTCATCTACACTTTATTTTGCACACTCCAGTCTGCCCTGGGGGTATGCACTTGTCTTTCCTCCTCAGATCACAAATACCCTACATCTATCATTTTTCAGCTATCTTCTGAAAGGAGAATTCAATGAAAGACTCTTGAAACCCTGTTCTGTAGAGACATGCTGAAATGTGTTTCTTGTTACAGGAAAGGTTTATGAAGGGGAAAGGTTATTACACCATGGAGTGTCATAACAAGGTTCTGAAGTCATAGAGATAGAGGCTTTGATTCTGAGGAACAAAGGAAGGAGTTCCTCCTTATAAGTTTTCAGTGGAGGGGAAAAGTTCCACACCACGTGACACAGATTATGTACTGGGAGCCATGGAGGCACTGGGTATGGTCAGGGAGAGTAATGGAGGTGCGAGATAAAACTGAAGACCCTAACTCAAGTGACCTTAAAGGCCCATGGCAACCAGGAGCTGGTCCTGCTGTCTTGTTCAGCCTTCCACCTCAGACAGTAGGGCATGCGGACTTTGAACCTGCTTTGTCTTTATGCGCACAGCACAGGAGGGGTGGGGGTCTGAGTTTTGTCAGAGAGAGACAGCTGTTGCAGATGGGCATGGTGTTTTCCTTCAGAGCAGCAGCATCTCTGTTCTAACACTTCCTGTCCACCCTCTAGCACTGACCTTTCTGATAGTGCTCCACTGTCCCATGACCTGCCCTGCTTGGTCTTACATGTTGAGGCTGGTGCATCTCCAGTGAAGCCCTCCGGGAATCTTTCTTCTTGAATAATTTTCCAGGTGGTGCAGGCTCCAAATTAGAATATGAAGTGTCTGGACCACAAGTTGTTGACAAATGTGGGGATGGTGGGGACTAAGGCAAACTGAAGGCTTCATGACCTAACTCAGTTCCTCAAATTGTTGCCCGAATTCTGGAATTTGGACCATATGGTATAATTTCTTCTTACTTTAAAATGAAATCCACTATCTGAACTTTTACAAAATTTTATTTATTTATTTATTTATTTATTTATTTATTTACTTATTTATGACAGAGATAGACAGAGAAAAAGACAGGCAGAGAGTGAGTGTGCACCCACCAGGGCCTCCTGCCACTGCAAATGAACTCCAGATGCATGCTCCACTTTGTGCATCTGCCTTAAAATTGTGGGTACTGAGGAACTGAATCTGGGCCATTAGGATTTGCAAGCAAGTACCTTTAACTGCTAATATAGCTCTCCAGCCCAAGTATCTGGATTTTTATATAATTTTCCAATAGAACATTTTATTAAGTAAATAGTTATGCATGTTAAAAATTTGATGGTCTTAAGCCCCACTACCAGTAACTCTTTTAGCTGTTTCTTTTGGTATGTGACCTGTTTCTTGATTTATTAATTTCTTGCATGTGTATGTATGTGTGGTAAGTATGCATGTATGTAGCATATTGGTACAGGTGTGTGAGAATGTGTATGTACATGGAAATCAGAAGTTGAAGATGAGGTATTTTTCAGCTGTTTCCCTCCTTATTCTTTGAGATGCAGTATCTTGCTGAACCTAGAGTTCTCTTGATTCCTCTGGTTTGGGTAGCCAGCTTGCACCAGGGCTCTGTCTGTCTTTACCTTCCAAGTTTGGGGCCCACTATGCTCAGCATTTATGTGAGTGATAGTGATCCTAACTGGTTCTCACATTTCTATGGCAAATGCTTTACTGACTGAGCCATCTCTCCAGCCCCAGTTTATTAATTTTTAACATTGTGATAATTTATCTTGATATTGTCAACTTGACAGGACCTTGAATCACCTGTGAGGGACTGTGT
Source organism: Orientallactaga sibirica (assembly GCA_036365145.1). Taxonomy (NCBI): domain Eukaryota; kingdom Metazoa; phylum Chordata; class Mammalia; order Rodentia; family Dipodidae; genus Orientallactaga; species Orientallactaga sibirica. Next base: position 12,433,046 of record JAEOAD010000028.1, read on the forward strand.
AGAATAGTTTAGCCTCTGTGCGTGTCTCAGGGGTGATGTTGATTTAGTAAGGAAGGAGTTGATTAAGGATTATTATCTTGATTAATTAAGGAAGGAAGACCCACTTTCATTGTGGGTGACACCATTGGGCCAGTGTCCTGACTATAGAAAAAGGAATGAGATAGATGAGCTGTACACTCATGTCTCTCTACATCCTCCCTATGGTAACTATGTGACTCTGGCCTTGCTTTACCCATTATGATGAACTTCTAAACCTCTGGACATGTAAGCAGAAATAAACCCTTCCTCCCTTAAATTGCTTTCTATTAGATATTCTGTCCCAGCAATGAGAAAGTGACTACTATAGAAAATCAGTACCTAGAATTGGGGTCGTTAATGCAATAAACTTAACCATGTGGTTCCTAGTCTTTTGAAACTGGTTTGCAGGAGGACTATGTAAGAGTTTAGAACTTTGTGCTAAAGACGTCTTACAATGCTATGACCAGAGCTTAATGGACTGTTCTTTTGAGAGTTTAGAAGACAGGAAGGTGGAGGCTCAGCCTAGGAAATTGCAGAGGGAAAAAAGGACTCTATCAGAAACTGGATTAGAGGCAGTTAATTTGATACTCTGTCAGAAAATCTGGCTACCTTCTGCCCTTGTCCTGAGAACTTGAATGAAGTTGAATTTTAAAGTAATGGACAAATGTGTTTGGTAGAGGAAACTTCAAGGCAGAAAAGCATTGAGTGTATGGCATGGTTTCTCTTTGCTGTCCTGATCCAGATCTACAAGGAAGCAGAAGAAATATAGAAAATAAAATACTGAACAGAACAGATCTGCAAAATATGAAGTTTGGCATGGAAAATATGTAAACAAATTAAAAGTTGCCAGTACAGAAACTACAGCCTTCCGAGCGAGCTGCAATTGTTAAAAACAGTCCCACCACGAAAGGTAAGCCAACTGCTCCAAACAGGAACAACAGTGAGGATGCCCTGAGGGCAAGACCCAACCCATCAAAGGCTCAAGCTAGGAAGAATAGGATTCTTTTGAAAAGTCCTGAAGAAAAATTTTTGATAGATGTCTCTGCTCCCCAAGGCAAGCATACAGAGGTGGCTACAATTGTGGTCCAAGGCCAGGCTTCATCCTGGTTTGGCATCAGAACTTGGCAGCACCACCTCCATGGCATTGGTTTTAGAAGAGTGAAAGATGTAAGCTGTAGGGGACTGTTGAATATTGCACCATAGTTTCAGAGATCCACTGAGTCCATGAGAGGCCATTGTGTGAAACTGACTGTGAAGTTGCAATGGTGACTCTAGTGTGTTTAGAGATGGCAGGACCATGGGACATCTGTGAAGAAAAACTAGATTTAGGGTGGGTCTTGCCCATGAGAGTGGCTACAGGTAGCATAGCTGGAGGGGCCAAGATACCCAAGCCTTTAGGAACCCAGGTGATTTCATCACAAGTCCCAGAAACTGGACAAGGAAGTACAGGATCTGATGTTTGACCTGTTGGTTTCTGACTTGCTTTAGTCCAGTCTTTCCTTGCTGGGCTCCCATTCTTCTCTTTTGGAATGGACATATTTACTTTGTTCCAGAGGTATGTAACTTGTGTTTTGATTTTACAGGGCTCACAGTTAATAGACTGCCTTGAGTTTCAGATTAGAGTTTAGACTTTTTTTTTTTTTTTTTTTGGGAGGTAGGGTCTCACTCTGATCCATGCTGACCTGGAATTAACCATGTAGTCTCAGGGTGGCCTCAAACTCACAGTGATCCTCCTACCTCTGCCTCCCGAGTGCTGGGATTAAAGGCGTGCACCACCACGCCCGGCTGGAGAGTTTAGACTGGTTTAGCTGGTTTAGCTGGTTGAGCAGAAGTATTCATCACTTTCTGCTTCTTTACTATGGTCCACCTTAAGCTCCTGTCACCATGCATTTCTTGCCATAATGGACTGTAATCTAGAATTATAAACTAAGACAAGTCCTTTCTCCCTTCAAGCTGATTTTCTTTTCTTTCTTTTTTTTTTTTTTTTTTTTTTTTTTTTTGGTTTTCCTAGGTAGGGTCTCACTCTAGCTTAGGCTGACCTGGAATTCACTATGTAGTCCCAGGGTGGCCTCGAACTCGTGGCGATCCTCCTACCTCTGCCTCAGGATTGCTGGGATTAAAGGCGTGCACCACCAAGCCTGGCTTCAAGCTGATTTTTGTCAGGTATTATTTTTTGTCCCAATAATGAGAATGCAATTGATACAAACACTACTGCCAAACTCCTACTTTAAAAAAATTAAATAGAAACTATTCATGGATGCATCATGTGTTGGTACCATCATTTTCCTCCTCCCTATCCCCACTCCACTGAGGGAAGTCCTTAGTGGTATTGCTGGTATTCACCATGGAGATGTGGGTTATAAATTGTGAGAGTAGCAGTCAGTCATTGTAAGGGGGTGGGCAATGCCTCTGGGTATTCCTACCCTGTGGTTCTTATATTCTTTCTGCCCCCACTTCTGCAAATTTCCCTGAGCCTTAATGGGTGTGCTTTAAGTTTACTTTGAGATTGAGTTCTCAGCACTTTCTAGATTTCTGCTTTGGTGCATTTTGAGTAGCCTCAGTATCTATCTCAATCACCCTGGCATACCAACCTCTTATTTTTTACCCTGGTGTATGAACTTCCTCTCCAACTTTTCTTTATCTTGTCAAAACTATTATGCTGGAATTGGTGGTTAAGCCAATAGTTAATGTTGGTATTAAAAGCCAGGGGACAGGCTGTAGTGATGGCTCAGCAGTTAAGATGCTTGTCTGCAAAGCCTGACTACCCAGGGTCAATTCTCCAGTACTCATGTAAATCCAGATATACAAAGTGACACATGAATCTGGATTCATTTGCACCCATTCTCTCTGTCTGTCTCTCTTCTCTTTACCTCTTCCTGCTTGTATTTAAATAAATGAAATAAAATAAATAACCTAGGGGCCTAAATGCTTGCATAGATTACATTTCCTTTTTCAAAACATTTAAGTTGTATTCTTTCCTATGATTAACAATACCTTATAATTTCCTTTACTTGGGTTTCTGTCATAGTTATTTTTTTCTTCAAATATTCCAGTAATTGTGAACTGAACAGCCTTTCTCGGCGAATCAACCGGATTCTTGTCATGGCATTTTGTCTGCTTTGAAAACTACACCTCAATTGCCAGATGTGGTGCTACCAAGACTGCTTTTAAAGCCATAACTTCTGCTTCAGGAGGTCTTGTTCCAGTCACAACTATTCCAGCCTATGGCATACTTTTGTTCCTGCCTACAGCTGCTCCATAGGACCCTGTTGGTGGATGCTCTAGGCCTTGTAAGAGCATCCCACAATGAACAAAATACCTCCATTAATGAGACAGCAAAATGTTTGTGACTATGGGAAAGGAGGTTGTACTGAGGCTTGCGTTGGATCCTCACATAAGGCTGTGGTCAGTGGAATTGAAAACATTGTCTATGTGAGGCTATTATTGGTTGAATTACAATCTATAGTCTGTCATGGCCCTCATCTGGCTATACAAGCAGGCTGACTTACATTCTTTAGGCTAGTGTAGGAGACTTCTATCCAGTGTGCACATCGCCTGTGTACTGCTGCCCCTCTGTTCCAGCAGTAGACCCTAGTAAATCTCCTGAGTGGTCTTTTTGTAATTGTGCTTTTCCTCATGGGTAAGGTATGTCGAGCGGCTTCCAGCCATGCTTCCCCGTCATGATGAAACTTACGCTAGAAACTGTCAGACTAATTAGACTCTGTCCTCTCATAAGTTGCTTCTGGTCATATATATATATTTTTTTGTCCAAGTAATGAGAAGGTAACCACAGCAGCTAGTGTAACCAGCCTGCTTGGTCCAGAAATCGCCTGTCTACGCCTCTTGAGTACTGGGATTACAGAACGGCTGCCACACTTGTCTGGCATTTGGGTGGGTGCTGGGAATATAACTGAGGTCCTCACATTTACACTGCTGGTGCTTTACTGGTGATCTCCTCAGCCCTCTGAGATATATTTTTTAATTTCTGCTTAGAAGACATCTCTAATTTGGGGTGAGGAAAGCAACATCATATATAACAGTTACATATGGGCAGACAACTGTCCCCTCTGCCTCTCATAAGACTTGATTTGACCTTCCTCAGGCCAAGGCATCTAATGACTAAAGAATCTTGTTATCTTGGGCCTTGGGAGAGAGAGAGTCAAGGTCCAGATGCTAACATGCACAGACAACCTGGAGAAGCTAAAGCAAGTTGAGGGACTTTATTAAGGGGAGGGAGTCATTCTGAAAAGCCAAGAGGTGCGAGGGAAAAAGGAATGCTTGGGTTTCCAGATGGGGTGGGCTGATCCCAGGGCTGCCAGACTGGGTGTCTGTTGAGAGCTTTTCTGCTCTGTTGCGGTTGTAATTACAGCGTCTGAAAGCTTGCGTGACATTGCTAATTTTAGAGAAAATGGGGCACTGATATCTGTAAGAACACCCAGGCTTAGGGTGCTGATTAGTGCTTCCACGTATCACAGAATCAAACCCAGAAATAGTGTAGGCATTAGGAAATATTATTATTAGAAGAATGTTCGTAAGGATGGAAATGAGAAATGTAAATGTTGGCTCTTTAGAGAGGTTTGAAGAGATTAATTGGAAAAAATAAAACAACTGGAAGTCAAATTGGTTATGGAGCTGTGCTTTGGGCTGATGGATTCTATTTGAAATCTGTTTTCCTTTGGCATATTTTGGTGAATATGTAAAAATAAATTAGTAAAGGTTTTCTCACACTTAAGAAGGACTCTACAACGTGGAATATGGCGAGCAGATTTTTCTCGCTTGTAGGAGAAATCAATGTTAAGAAATAATAATGGGTAAAACATAGGCATTGGGTGTGTGTGTGTATGTGTGTGTGCGTTTGTGTGTGTAAAAACTCATAGTCCAAAAGTAAGACAAAGGAATGGTTGATCAAAGGCCATGTAGGAGAAAACTTTTAAAGAGAAACTAGAGACATACTGATTGAAAACACACAAAAAAATTGGATGGTTTTTAAGCCCTACCTAGAAATTGTAGAAACAGGAATAAGGGAATGAGATAGAGGAATGGAAAGGTAGAACTGGAGATAAGAAGTGAGCTATGTTTAGACTGGGATACGGAATGCAAAGGTTTGTTTGTTTGTTTTGACTAAGACAGAGAGTAATTCACACAGAAGAGCTGAAATTAATCATTATTCTTAGGAATAATAGCCTGAGAACATTTTGACCAGCATTGTGTCATATCACATAGATGCAGGCAAACATCTCATGGAATTCTGTGACATTGGATTATTAATGGTGCGATTCTATGGGGTGGAAACTCGGCTTCCAAGGGACCAAGGCAGGAATGTGAACTCTGAAACCGAGCAGTACTGGTACGTGGCTCATGACTGGATACACTCTGTATTCTGCGCTGTGCCAGGTTTCTGTGCACAGGAACACTAATAGTGCTAACCTTTCAGGGTTGCCATGATTAATGAGGCTGGGCACATCTAGCATCTTTGCACATATCTCACAGTGACTAGAGTCTCAGTTTTTCCCCTTTACTTTAAGAAAAGTACTTAGAAAGGAACTTGCAATGGGTATGTTGCTACCATCTAAATTATGGGCCACAGCCTTGGGTTTGACTTCCAAAGTTTGTACTTGAGCTTGACTGTACTGGGTGGACTCAGGAAAGTATACATAGAAACTTGCAAAGTGTTTAGGTTCAATATTAAAAGTATTAAAGAGACCTTATTAGGGCAATTAGGGTAAAATACTTTAAATATCTGTTTCTTAGATAATATATCAAATTCACTGAACACGTCATTAAGAATATTTTATAAAATATATTTGCTAGTCCTTACCAGCTCGGAAAGGTCATGAAACTTCTCCAGCCCTCCATTTTCTCCACTCTGAAATGGAGACAGCAATAGCTTCCACTACCCAGGAGTACTGGGTGGATTGGATGGAAGGATGTATGTGAAAGTGTTTAGCAGAGTACCTGGCACCAAAGGGACACCCAGTCAAGCCCAGAACATCATCCAGTCCCTTCTTTTCAAGGTTCTAGAAGCTCTTAGATCTGGGTGGCTGTTGGCTCTCAGCCCTGGCCATATAATTAATCACAGTACAGTGAACTCTCCATTATCTGCACTAGTGAAGGGCAGAGGCCTGGTTAATACAAAACAAGGGACAATCTAAAAGTCATTTCTATCTTTGGCTTTGGAATGAAATCAAAGAAACACACACACACACACACACACACACACACACACACACACACACCCCATACTATACCACCATTCTCATTCTCTATCCTTCCATACACTTTTCAGCTGGGAACCTCTATTGGTAGAATTCTATAGGAATTGACATCAGGAAAGTGGGTAAAGGATACATAAAAGTACTTTAAAGCTCAGAAGATAGCCTAGTGAAGTAAGGGCTTACCATACAAGTTTGAATGCCTGAGTTCAGATCCCCAGGCCCCACGTAAAGCCAGATGCTATAGCAGGAGCCCGTATTCCCAGTGTGCCCAGGATGAGATGGGAGGGGGAGACACCACATGTGTGCCATGGCGTGTGCAGCCTGCACTTACACATGCACCAAGAAAAAAACAACTTTAAAATTTAATAGACAATACTCTAAATAGAGATAAAATTGCCATTAATGTGTTTTCAAATATTTTTATTTATTTATTAGGAGAGACTGAAGGGGGAGGGGAGAAAGAGGGAGGCAGAGAGGGAATGGGCATGCCAGGACCTCTTGCTACTGCAAAAAAAAAAAAAAAAATGCCCATATTTATGAGCCACTTTGTGCATCTGTCTTTCCATGAGTACTGGGGGTTCAAACATGAGCCAGAAAACTTTGCATGCAAGTACCTTTATCCACTGAGCCATCTCTTCAGTCCACCATTACTGCTCTTAATAACAATTGTAGATTTTGGACATGGTGACTAATGGAATAAACTAGAATACAGACAGCAGGTTGCCTTCATCTTCAACTTCCAACAAACCGTGTGCTTGTCTACTGATCCACCATTCTCCAAGCCCAAAGGGAATTTTGAGCAGTTGAAATGCACAGTGAGACTTATTTTTGTTCCTGTAAAGTACGCAGGCAGCACAGTGCTTGGCACAGACAATGTGAACTGATGTCATTCAGGAGATTTCTGGAAAACCTGAGCAGCTCCATTCCTCTGAGAAAACTGTAGGCTTTGACATTCTTAAAAGGTTTACCCCAGAGATCTTCCTGTCTGAGCATCTCCAGCTCTGGCATTACAGGCATGTGTCACTGTGATTTTTTTTTTTTTTTTTAATGGGTGTGCTAGAGATCTGAAATCTGGTCCTGACGCTTGTGTAGCAAGCAAGCATCTTTACCAACTGAGCCATCTCTCTGCTTGGAGCTTTGTTATGTTTTCAGTGTGCATGTTTACTATTCTGCAGAGAAGACAACAGAATCGCCCTTCACTGGCTGCTGTGCTTTAGCTGGGTTTGATCGTTTGATTTTTCTTGCTTTCTTGTTTCTCCTCCCCCAGCAAATAAAGATGTCTGAATTCTTGTATCAAGATTCCCTTAGCAGATATCCATTCAATAACACATCCTCACCAGAGAAGCCATCTTCAGGGGCAGCAACCCCGGCTGAGAGAGGGGAAGTGATGGGAACGAAATTACCCCTTCTGTTTATCAGAAACCCTCTGGAAACAGCATACATGCCCTTGGGTCATGGGGCTTCCTTCATATCCGCCCCAACACTAAACATTTAGCACAGGGTAAGAAGAGGCAGGGGAGGGAGACGGTCAAAGCCTATAGCTGTGTATTTCTGTGTTTGCCTCCCACAATGGGAGGAAGGGAGGAGAAAAGATTTAGGCATAGCATAAATATTTCCTATTATGGAGAAACTGAAGTCACAATGGGATCTTCCATGCTTGTGATATGAGAGATGGACAGTATTTTGTGCCTGATGCCATACTGGCACCTGAATGGAGTTTATATTTTGTTTATGGAGCTGAATCCGAAGCCTTTTATTTTTTTGGCCCAGCCTGTGTAATTCTTCTTCATGGGAGCTCGAAATGGCTGCGGAGCAGCTCAATATTCCATTTATTTTATTTATAAAAGAAATTCAAAGGCTGAAAAGATGAAGTAATTGACTTACTGGGATGACAGTTAAACCCACTAAATTTAATCTTATCCTCTCAAGTACAACATATCGCGCTTACAAATTATCACCAGCCACCAGGCAGCCCCGCACTGCTCACCTAATGCAAATGGAACGGAGGCCTCTGTTATTGTATTATCTGACTTTACTATCAGCATTAATCCGGCTTAGCTCACTTAATGATGCCACTTGTAGCGCTCTGAAGGCAGCGGAGAAGTCTATAAACTACTTCCATTAAAATGCAAATCGGGCTGAGGCGAGAAAATAAGTGACACACACAAAAAAGTGGGAGAATTGGGCCCTGCGCGCCAGGCCCTGCCGCCTGCGTGATCCCCGATGATAGTCAAGCCGCGATTATCTGCGCCGGGCCCAGAAAGGGAGCCAGCCTTGCACGCAGCGCCACAAAAGTGCTCCAACAAGCCCAGGCTATTTAATTTCTGGAGAGATTTATATTTTTTTGTTGTCAGGAAATGAACAAATACTTATCAATGTAAAAGCTGCTATCTCCCATCTCCCTGCCAAGGTTTTCCATACTGATATTATTTGCACCCCATAACACAGGAAATGAAAGTCTCCTTCGCCTTTCAGAGTTGCCACTGTATCTTCAAACCCCCGCGGAATAGGCCTGCAGCCTTCTCCCCTCAACCCCTCTCGCGGGCTCCCTCCCTGGTAAACAGAGAGGGAAACTTTTTCCTGGAATGAGGAAGGAGAGATTTCAAGGTTTAGAATTCTCCTTCACCACAGCCAGAGTCTTGGGTTTCAGGGCAACCAGTCTTTTCCTTGAGTATAGGGAGAAAGGGTGAGCTGGGGACAGTGGAAGCAGGAGGGGGCTGCGCACATCTGTTTCATTGAAGCAACCCGATTCCCTTTCAGGATGAGAAAGTGTGGAGTCCCTTTCTGCCTAAGACATTCCGAGTCCAGAGGCTTGTGCTCATTCAGAGCAAGGCCTAATAAAATGCGAGAAGGTGATGCAGTTTCATATTTTGATTCCTTTGTTTAAATGGATTTTCTTAAGTTCTCCTGTGTCCTCTGGAATCACAGTATCTCCCTTTGATGTTGGAGGAACTCTAAGGCCAGGCTCCTGTGGGTGACCGAGGGCGTTGAAGGCTGCAAAGGTTTGCTCTTAACCCTGCCAGGATTTATGGTGCCCACGGAGGGATCAATACTAGTTTTTAAATATTACAACTCCTTTTATCAAGGCGATATTACAACAACAACAAAAAAAAAATTTTATTCTGTCAGTGGACCCAGTTAAAATTGATTTGGTGCCTGTCACTGGCCAGTTCCGGGGGTATCTGTGTTTCATGCCACCGAGAGCTGCTCACAGGGGCCTGAGCCTGGGATAGTACAGAACAGCAGCTTCCTGGAACCCAGAGAAAGCTCTTGTCCAAACCACCTTCTTCAAGAGGTTTTCAATCTCAAAGATTCTTTCTTGACTCAAGGGAGAGGGGACTAAAGAGGGATAACAACAGACTATGTGTTGGAGAAGCTGGGAATAAAGAATGATCTCTATGGTGGTGCCTCTTACACAGCACAGGCCTGTAGGTCTGCTGGCTCTGTCTGTATATATGGCTGGCGTCTCCTTCCCTCTTTTGCTGGGCTAGATAGGGAACCACATCCTGCTTATTTTCTTACAGATAGTGCCTTGGGTAGTCTCTAGCCTTACAATGCATACATTGTATGCATAAGTTTGTTAGATACCTACAAACCCAGTTTATAATGGCTCTTTTCACAATAGCCAGGTTATGGGACATAGATGCCCATCAACAGTGGTATGGATAGAAAACACGTGATGTACACATACACATGGGAGTATTATGAAATCTGATTGTAGGAACATGGATGACTTATGTTAAGCAAAATAACTTGGACTCAACAATACAAATGTCACATCTTTTCTTCCATATGTAGAATCTAGATTTGAAAAAAAAAAAAAAAGAAGAAGAAAACATGAAGGTACAAATGAAGGTACAAGGAGGAATATTTGGTAAGAGGCAGGGGACCAGTGGGAGAGAAATGGGACAGCAAAGAATGATAGAAGGCAAATAAGATTACAGAAAGTACATTATATTCATGCATAGAAGTCTTATAACAAAACTCATTATTTTTTTACAATAAATATACACAAATAATTAGAGAGCTATAGAAAAGAATTTGTTGAGTGACTGTAAGAACAGAGGCTACCAATGGTTTGAATGTCTCTACCCATCCCTGAAAATTCATGTGTTTAAACTTAATCTTCAGTGTGATGGCGTTTGAAAATGGGCTGTTTGGGAGGCCATTCGGTCATGAGGGAGAAGCCCACATGTACGCAGTTAATGTTCTTATTAAAGAGGCCTGATGCCTGGTGTTGTGAGGAATGTCTTTAATACCAGCACTCAGGAGGCAGAGATAGGAGGATCACTGTGAGTCTGAGACCAGCCTCAGACTACAGAGTGAGTTCCAGGTCAGCCTGGGCTAGAGTGAGACTGTATCTTGAAAAAAACAAAAACAAAAAAAGATTGGAGGTCTGCGAGCTCCCAGGTCCATCCTGTGCCATGAAAGCGGCAGAAATAGAAGCCGGTCCCCTCAGACATTAAGTCGGCCCGCACTTTGACTTGGGACTTCCCAGATTTCAGCATGGTGAGAAATGCATTTCTGTTCTCGATAAGTCATCAAGTCCATGGGATTGGTGTGGCCCAAATGGAGTCACACAGAAAAGACCATATCTTGTGCTTAGTGTCTCGGCCCAGCAGAAGCTCAAAAAATTGCTGATACAAAGATAATGTTTATCAGGGCATTACTCTCACACAGAGAGAAGCATTCCCAAAAGTATGCTTGCCTTCTTTCTTTCCTTCCTTTTTCCTTCCTTCCTCCCAATTTTATCTTTTGAACTCCTCTATATGTGTGTGTGTATATATATATATATATATATATATATATAGGTTTTTTGAGGTAAGGTCTTGCCCTAGTCCAGGCTGAACTGGAATTCACTATGTAGTGTGAGGGGTGGCCACGAACTCATGGAGATCCTCCTACCTCTGCCTCCCGAGTGCTGGGATTAATGGCATGCACCACCACGCCCTGCTGAACTTCTTTAATTTTTTATTAGCATATATTAATTATGCATTTATAACAATGGGTTTCATGATGACATTCTCATATATATATATATATACAGTGTATTTTGATCAGATGCGCCTCTCATTGCCCTCTCTTTCCCTCCCTCTTCCTATCTAGCCCCCTTTCTACTTTCATCTCCTTCTTTTTTTTTTTTTTTTTTTTTTTTGGTAATTCATTGAGTTTAATTAGGGTTGCTTGCAGGACCATGGATGAAGGTTTATTTATGGGCCCGTGGGCCATTTACCAGTGGCTATACCAGTGATGAAAATATTGCCCCTCCCTCAGCAACCACTAACTGGTAATAGCTCCTCAAGGAGGGGTGGTGGCTCATGGGTCTCTCCTCCAGTCATACTGAAATGTTGATGGGTCAATCTTGTGCAGGTCCTTGCAAGCAGTCATAGCTGTTGAGAGTTCAAGAGTGCAAATGGCCATGCCACAGCTGCTGGGAGTGCATGAATGTGGGTGACCATGTCGCTTTGAGAAGACATTGTTCTGAAACACTGCATCTTCCTCTGGCTTTAAAAAAATTTTTTTATTATTTTATTTATTTTTTTTTTTTGGAGAGAGACACATAGAGAAACAGATAGAGAGGAGAGAGGAAGACAGAGCTGGGCGCACCAGCAGTCTCTCTGCTGCTGCGAACAAAATCCAGATGTGTGTGGCCCCTTGTGGTCAAGTGTGGCATTGCACCCTTGCGTCACTTTGCATCTGGCTAAACGTAGGACCTGGAGATTGGAACCGGCGTTCTTGGGCTTAGCAGGCAGGCGCCTTAACTGCCAAGCCATCTCTCCAACCCTCCTCTGGCTTTTATATTCTTTCCATCCATCCCCTCTTCAGCAATGTCCACTGAGCCTTGAAGGGGGTGAAATACATGGCCAGTGCCAGGGTGGGTTATCTTCTTATGAGTTGTTGGCCAGGGAGGCACCTGAGACCCTCTAAACAATACAGACCAGTGCACTGCTGTTGATGGTCTACAGGAACTAGATGGCAAGGCCTTGAAGGTTCTTGATCTTCTTGAATTTGACTAGCTCTGCCTCATGTAATCATGGAATACAATAGTCACTTTTCTCACTGCTAAGAACAAGTACCTTACAAAAAGCAGCTCAAGGGCAAAAATGGTTCTTTCTGGTTACTGTGTTAGGGTGTAAATCCATCATGACCAGGAAAGTGTGACAGCAGGAGCAGGGAATGGAGGGGGGAGGGGGCACATTGCTGCCAGAATCAGAAAACAGAGGTTGAACAAGAAGCAGGTACAGGCCATAAAACCTTAAGTTCTGGGCCCAGTGATCAACGCCCTCCAGGAAGGATGCACCTCCTAAAGGTTCTGCCACCTTCTCAAACAGGACCACTGACTGGGGACCAAGTGGTCAAACCCAGGAGCCTGTGTGGGACAGTCTCTATTCAAACCACACCACAGAGTCACACTCAGCTTTGTATTTTGGCTTTTTTCACCTCAAAGCTGTGTTTATTGAGAGAGAGAGAGAGAGAGAGAGAGAGAGAGAGAATCATTCTGGGCCTGTGTACCTATTCTTTAATTGGGAATTGGAATATCTGCTGTGCCGTGTGGCGCTATTAAAGATTTGATGAGATCATCATGTATGCTACCAGTTCTTAGCAAAGGCATCCAAATGTGACTTTTCCTGTGAGCCCAGCTGAGGTAGGTATATTAACAATAGGCCATGGACTACTTGTTACCAATTCATAAAATTAAAAAAGTGTAAATCATGTCCTCCATTTGCAATTCGAAATTGCATAGTTTATTTCTTTTCCTAACACTTTGGTGCATGCCTTCTAACTTTAAAAAATATGTTTATTTATTTATTTATTTATTTATTTGAGACAGAAGAAACAGATAGAGAAAATGGTGTACCAGGGCCTCCAGGCACAGCAAACAAATTCCAGATATATGTGCCACCTTGTGCATCTGGTTTATGTGGGTCCTGGGGAATCAAACCTGAGTTCTTTGGCTTTGAAGGCTAGTGTCTTAACCACCAAACCATCTCACCAGCCTGGTGCATGCTTCTTAAATGTTGCTTGTATGTACTGAAATTGGATGCATCCATGTTTCATGGTGTTTATCTGTTTGTTCATTATTCCACTAATATTGACAATGTGCTTGTGATGTGCCAGCTCTTAGGTAGGTGAGAAGAGAGCAATGAGGCGAAGGGAACAAGTTCAGGGGGACCAGGGAGATTCTCTTCTAAAGGGAGGGGGAAAGTTAAAGCCAAACACGTAGACCAGGTAAATCAATCCAGGAGCAAATGAAGACCATTATTGCAAATGGTGATAAACAATGAAGAAAATGGAGAGGGTGATGTGACAGAAAATGTTCAATCAGCACATATTTTGATGTCTGGATCTTACCTTCAGTAATAGCATAAAAACAACTGTGTGGGCTACCCAGCCAGCCTGTAGAACAGCTGCTTCCAGTTAACCATTGCTGTGTAACAAAACACCCCCAAACTCCTTCATTAAAGATTTCCACCCCATTTATTTTGCTCACAAATCAGCAGTTTGGGCAGGAGACAGTAAAGATAGTAGTCTAAGAGAAAGAGAACCAGACTGAAACTATTGCTTATTCTGACGTAGTCTTGGAAGTTTCACCCTATTACAATATTTATCAGACCTTAGTCACCAAGATGGACCCATATTCTGAGGGAAGGGATAGACCATCTTCCCATAGGAGAAGCGTACGTGAATTGGTGGTTGAAATTTCAAGCCACTTCAAGCCTCTGTTAAAGAGATGGGAAGCACTAGGTTGGAAGACGTGAGCAAGCACACTTTTGTCTCCAGCTGTCATCTCACATCCCTGTTGGTTCTCTTTCTCCTAGTCCCTCTCTAGCTCATTCACCATGCCATGACTATGTAAGTAGTCATTCAAATTGGGCCCTGATTGTTTGATTTTAATTTTTTTTTTTTACTGTATTCTGTAGCCATGTATTATCTACTAGTTTTCTGTTTAGATATTCAAAACTCTTACATATCTGAGCCAAGGACCTTTCCCCACTGTCTTTCTTGTGGAGAGAGGCTGACGTTAAAGATAAGAGCTGGGGCTGACAAGATAGCTGAGTTGGTAAAGTGCTTGTCTCACAAGCATAAGGGCCTGAGTTTGATCCCCAGCGTGCATGTACAAATACCTAGTACAAAAATGGTGGTATGTATTTGTAGTCCTAGTGCTGAAAGGAAGAACAGGAGGATGCCTGGGGTCTGGTGGCCACCCAGTCTCAACTACTTGGTTAGCCTGTGCACAATGAGACACCCTGTCTCCAAAAAAAAAAAAAAAAAAAAAAAAAGAGGATGTTATCTGAAGACTGACACCTGAGATTGTTCTCTGGCCTCCATATGTACACACATACACATGTACCTTTGCACACACACAAACACACATGCAAAAAAAAAAAAAATAGAAAAGAGCCAGTCATGTTTGTCTAGTTATTTGGAGCTAAACAACATAGAAAGTTGTCTCTTTGTCTGCTGTCATGTCAGATTGCTCCCCAACACCCAAATTCCCCCTCACCATTCAATGTCAAGCTCAAGCCTTTTTCCTGACAACGCTCTACTAATAACAACAGGAGTCACCAGTATTTATTGAATACCCACTGTGTGTCAGCAATTAAGAAGCTTTGCATTTGTTTCCATCAATTCTTATACCAAATCTTTCAAGTTAGTATTTGCCAATGGAACAGCTAGAATAACAGAATATTTCCTGTAGATGACCCAGCTAGTCTAAAGACATGAATTTGAGAGTTGAATTTTTGTCTGCCCTGAATCAAACCCTTTTCTAGAGCAATTAGCACAAAATCTACAAGGTACAAAGAGAAAAAGTAGTTATGTTGTGAAAGAACAGTACTGGGTGGCTTGGAAGTCTAACTTTTGCAGGGTTGAAGTAATTACGAAATTGTACTTGGTGCCCCTTCAGCAATCAATAGACCCGTTTCAGATGGGAAGTTTATATTGGTCTGTTAGCTGCAACAAGCGTGGCGCTGGCCACCTGAGTCATTTTCATGATTGCTTAGGCTTCCCAATTACCAATTGACAAGTCATGATTTAAGGCTTACGAATGCTGAATGGTAGAGAACAAAGGATTGAGGCTTACACATCCCATCAGTTTTATCTCGGCAATTTTGAAGCAAATATTTATTGAGTTAGACTTTTAAAAAATATTATTTATTTATTTATTTGAGAGAGAGAGAATGGGCATGCCAGGGCCTCCAGCCACTGCAAACGAACTCCAGACTCATGCGCCCCCTTGAGCATCTGGCTTACGTGGGTCCTGGAGAATCAAACCTAGATCCTTTGGCTTTGCAGGCAAATGCCTTAAACACTAAGCCATCTCTCCAGTCCCTAGACTTTTTAAGTACTTTTTTTGTTTGTTTGTTTTTCTTTTTCAAGGTAGGGTTTCACTCTAGCCCAGGCTTACCTGGAATTCACTATGCAGTCTCAGGGTGGCCTTGAACTCATGGAAATCCCCCTACCTCTGTCTCCCAATTGCTGGGATTAAAGGTGTGCACCACCATGCCCAGCTGAATTTTTTTTTTGGTGGGGGGGTTGGTAAAGTACTTGTTAGCATGCATGAATCCCTGGATCCAGCACTGTATAACCCAGACATGTTGGCACATGTCTGTAATCCTAGCATTTGGGAGATGAGAGCAGGAGGATCAGAAATTGAAGGTCATCTTTGGCTGCTTCAAGGGTTCAAGTCCAGACTGGGATACACGAGCCTATCTCAAAAATTTACACACATATATGTATATATGTGCATGTATGTATGTATATATATTCCTTTTCCTATAAATATGCCCCTTATCATGTGTCTTTCCCCTACTTCTGTAAAGTTTAGAGTATTCCCCCCCTCAAAAAGGACACAAGCCTTGGTCTTTTGGTTGTCACCACTGGAGTTGGCAGGCACTTTAATTGCTGGGGTCTAGGCACTGGGGAGATGGTCCAGTTGCTAAAGTACTTGACACTCACACATGAATGCCTGAGTTCAGATCTCCAGACCCCATGCAAAATGAATGCTGTTGCACTCTTGTCTGTAATGCCACCATGCTTAGGGCCACAAGGGAGGTGGAGACAGGAGAATCACACAGAAATAGAATGGAATGAGAAGGAGTAGTGGGGTGGTAAACACGAAGTGAAGTCTTTGAGATTCACTTCGCCTTTTGACAATTCTACTATGGGACTTGTGTGACAGGAAGAATTTGTCGTAAAGAGTCAAGTAGACACAGAGAGCTTCATTCATCTCTGTTCCTACCACACTGGCCAAACCCAGCCAACAGCAAGGTAGGCAAAGATAAATTGCCTATTTTTAGTCTGCGCATAGGTCTAGGTGTGTGTGATGCATGCTTCTATGTACGTAAATACAGACATCCCATGCTCACACATCAGGTGTCCTTCTCTATGGCTCCTCCGGCTTATGTCCATGAGACAGTCACTCACTAAACCTAGAACTTGCTCACTAAGTAGTAAGCCCTGGTGATCCTCCTCCTTTCACACATGTAGCCTTGCCTGACTTCTTATGTGGGTGCTGGGAACTTAGGTCTTTATGCTTGCTCAGCAAGCACTCTTACCTGCTGAGCCATCTCTTTAGCTCCAGCTTCTAGATTTTGATGTGGCTTGTTATACAGCAATAGATAACTGATATACCCAGGTAAGATTTCTATGGGGAATTTGAAGACCCTTTAGAATATAGGTGTGGCATGGGCTTTGTCTGCTGGAATTGCCTGTGATTGGGTGAGAGAGGTTTACAGTTGGAAGAAAGCAGGAACATGAAGGATACACAGATCAATGGGTAATATTAAAAGATGAGTAAAATGGAAATCATAGGATCAGAAATTCAAGGCCTGGGAGGGCTTTGTGGAGCCAGGTGATCCAAGGGTGAAAAATAAATTTCATTTTTTTCCAACTCCATTTGGCTTTCTCTTTTCAACAGAAAAGAATGCTGTGATTGATTAGTAATGTCTGCCCTGGGTGCAAGTCTTTCTTTGGTTAATGGAATATGCAAAACTATTTCCAGCCTTCTCACCTTTATTTATGTTTCACATTGTATCTGGAAATGCCCTCCCCCCGCCCAGCAATTCCACTGCTATTTATCTAGCTGGTTCATTCTTTGACTTTCAATTTTAATATTATTGTTTTGGTAAGTCTTCCCCTGCTTAAAGTGAACTCCCACTACTAATGTCTACTGATCATACATACCATACCATATCAAGTATATCTCTATGTGTAGCTGTATTTAATTGCCCTTTTCCCTGCCTTTCTCACAATATGCTTGTATAATGGTAAGCTTCCTACAGGGAAGGCCATATCTATTTTTTCACAGCTGTTTACCTAGTACCTAGCACTTGGTAGTAACAGCAGGTTCTCAGTACTATTTCTCAAATGAGTGACTACGAGGTGGCCTGGGGATCATATTTGACCATCCTTGAACTTGGCAAATTTTGTCCAACTCCTGGGCTGTTGAGGTCAGAGTCTTTGGACATACAAACTCCTAATCCTGAGCTCTTGGATCTTACACAGATGAATTTTAGATCCTAGAAGCTGGAGAAGAGTGGCTGAGATGACACAATATCCTGAGATAGCACTGCAGTAATCAACCCATTCTGATACCTGATCGGCCCAGTGCTGAAGAGCAATATCCATGTTCAGATGAGTTTGATACAGGAAGTCAGGCATCAGCTATGCATGACTATGAGTTATAAGAAGGTTAACTCTGGAATTAACAATGGTGAATGATCATCACTTGCATTACCAGGCACTGTCCCCAGGATTGCACAACCCCCTTCAAACAAACAAGCAAGAAATAAATCACCTATTGTTAGAACACACACAGTCACTTTAAGAGACCCTGATGTTTGGGGTCCAAGGCCAGGCAGGCAGGAACAGCCCCATGTTGCCAGGGAACCCAAGGTTACCCGGGCTATGCCCTCAGGTCTGTCTAGTGCACCTGTGGCTCTTAGGATGTAGGCTGGGTCATACGGAGTAGAACAGTTCTTCACGTCCCCACTCAAAAAAATGAAAATGGTCCATCTCACTTTGTTCTTTAAATTTCTAGAGCACCCCCAGTTCTCTCCTTCTGCTTCAAACACACCTATGCCTGGCATTGTGCTTCCAATTCTCCTCATAAATGCTTTAAAAAAGGATATTGTCTCAGCTTCCTCTCATGGAACCATCCTGTTGCTCTCCCTCTCATTCTGCGTTTTTTTTTTTTTTTTTACATCACTTATGTCAGTCAAAGCAAGGTCCACCCCTTTCAGGGAATCCCTCCCTTCCCTTTTGTAATGGGAAACACCTGGACAACTAAAGTGTGGCTCTTGAGCCATGTGCTTGTTTGATCCCACTGCTCCCATTCTGTGTAGGGAACTTATACATTCACTTCAATAAAGCTATACTTTCACAATTGCTGTTCTGTCTTGCTCAATACTTGTTAGAGACACAAAGAAGCTGGAGGTAGTGTCTGGAAGACCCCCATTTCCCCTGTAACAAGTTTGCTCATTCATTTCCCCACTGAAAGCCAATGTTTGGTCATACTGTGGTAGGTGCTGTTGGGTAGTACCAAGTCACAGGCACATGAAGGGCATTCTGTCTGCTGCTTTGTCTCTTCTCCACCCACACAAATGGAATTTTCAGAAGTAGAATGCATATGTGGTTATAGCGCCATGTGTTTCTGAGGGAAATGTTAATTAAACATTATATGGAGGACATTTTCATGAACTCAAACAGTTTTTGGAAGTTAATAGCTTACAAAGAAGATAATACAATGTTAAAAAAAAAAAAAGATAAAAGTTTGGGGAGAAGGTTCAGAGGTTAAAGGCACTTTCTTGCAAAGTCGTACTACCCAGGTTCGATTCCCCAGTACCCATATAAAGTCAGATGCCCAAAGTGGTACATGTGTCTGAAGTTCTTTTATAATGGCAAGAGGCCCTGGGACACCTATTCTTTCTCTCTCTGTCTCTCTTTCTCTGAGAGAAAAATAAGGTAAGTGAAGATAATTTTGTTTCACTCTCAAAGTTTGAACCAGTAAACATGTATCAACTCACAGGTGTCCAAAGCCTTCTGTCACTAGGGCTGTCTGTGTTTTCTTGAGTAGAGCTGATCATTCTATTAGGTACTTTTCTCATGGCTGAGATCAAATACCTAATAAGAAACAAACTCAGGAAAGAACTTACTTCAGCTTATAGTTCCAGGGATACAACTCATCCTGCCAGGGAAGGCACGGTAGCAGGAACAGGAGGCCAACTGTTCCTGTTGCATCCATAATCAGGAATAGGACTATGACCTCAAGACCCACCACTACTGACCCACTTCCTCCTCAGCCTTCTCACACAGCACCACCAGCTGGGCACCAAGTATTAAAACAGACGAATCTGTGAGTCTGTGGGAAACGTTTCACATTCAAACCACAACATCCCATGTATGGAGCTATGGAGCCTGGACAGCCGAAGGAAGCAGAACAGTACTCCTTCCACGTGCACAGGAGGAAGGAAGAACACTTGACAAACTGTGATGATGACAATGAGAATGACCACTTGTGGACCTCAAGTGCTAGTAGGACACGTAAAACTTTTTTTGTAAGAAATATTTTCTCTTTATGATAAATGCTCTCTCTGCTGCTTTACAGATTTTTCTGTAAGGTCTATATTTTAAATATATCATTGTAGGATTCAAAATCTCCATTATGACTCTGCAATAGTAGTTCAAAAGCAGCCATAGATAATATATAAATGGATACAAGTGGCTGTGTTCCAATAAAACTTTATTTACAAAAACCAAAAGAAGCCAGGATCTGCCCTATGGCCTATAGTTTCCCAAGGTCTGCTTTAGGAAATTGGAGTCAATGATGAAAGCAGACAACTTTCTCCAATGATCTCCAAAGATTACTCCTTACCTCCAAATATGTATTAATGTTAGGTAGCAAAGTAGAGGCAAATTTCCATGACTTTAAACAATTAGAACAAAAAAGATTAAGTTCATTGTGTTGCAAAACTGAAGGGACAGAGTCTAATCTAAGAAACTATATAATTTACAAATTCTGCTTCTAGGTGGCAGCCACCCTGCATGTGAAATTTCCACATAGAATAGCTATTATTTCCCACTGATGAACCACAAATGGGTGAAAGATATTTGCATACCTTTTAACACACAAGATACACCAGGCCTCCAGCCTCTGATTCTTCTTACCAAGTTCCATTTAATTTGTCATTAATTAGTAAATTGTTATGTGAAATGCTGCAAAGCATCTTGGGTGAACCAGCCAGGGCGATGACTATTCTTTGGGAAGCTATCTGAAATTGTTACCAATGAGCAATTTCCATGAAAATAGCAGGGTCTTTGGAGTTCTTCTTTTAAAATAAGAATAAAATGAACCAAATGGGAAGAAGAAATAAAGGCAATAATAAATCAACGACAAAGGAGAGGAAACCAGTCTCCCCAAAAGTATCCAAGAAGAAAGTGTATTAGCTTCCTGTTGCAAACAGTAGGCACTTCTTCCATTTTCCTTGGAAAAATGAATGAAAAAAAAAAAGTTAAAGCCAGTCCCAAAGTAAACTTTCAGAGATCCAGTTATTGTTTGCATTAAGAATCTTAGCGTCTAGGCAAATATTCTCTAAGGAGACTAAGGCACAGGGATGAATGTATGCTGACTTTAGGAAGTGCCTTCCCTCTGTCCCACCCAGCATGTGACTCACTTGCATTCACTTTGTCAATGTCAGAATCATTGCTTTGACGGAGAGTCTCCCCTTCTCTCTGTGTAGCCAAGACAAAGGCACCTTCCCTATAGACAGGCTTCTGCGTTCAAGTTGTTTCCAGGGTTGAATTCCTCCTCTGGCCACCTCCGGAACCAAGTCCAAATTAAAGGCAAGAGCCTCCGTGCTCTGCCCTCCCTTTCCTGCCGGTTCTTCTGCTGGGTCTCAATGACTGATTGAACGGTGTGTTAGGTTCACTGAACTTGGTCTTGGCTTCTGTTCCAAGCAGAGACAAAGTCGGCTTCCAGGCCAATTTCCATATGAAAGCAGCTGGGATCTTTTTCCTCAGTTTGGAATTCCAGGCAGCACCCTGGGCCCTGACTTCTCACTTCCCACCACCACATCCCAAGCCACCCTGAATCTCTTACCCACTGTAAAGTCTCTGGCCTCGGATTCCAGCGCCCTCCACCACAGCCTGAGAGAGCGGCTGTGAACTCCAGAACAACTCCTTTCCTGTTTCCTGAGACCGGAGGTGTGAGAGAGGGGTTTGTCTATTATGATCTGAGATGGGTATTGGGGAGATGGGAGGCTTCCATTTAGACTGAGTAGAAGTTTAAATTAAAGTTTATTCGCTTTGAATTTGAGGCAATTGTAATTGCCACTACCCACTATTTAAGAACACAGACTGGCTAATTAGGAATTTATCTGCTGTCTATAAATGTGGTCCTGTGCCTTAGGTGAACTGCCTCCCAAATTCCTGTTCGCTTTCCAAGATACTGTTTTGTCATATAGGACAAGGTGTGAGCAAAGGGTTTGCTTGGGTCCTTAGAAATGTTAACAAAAATAATACCCCCAAACTAGAAGGAACTCAAGAAGCCCCAGAGATGGGTGTGGGTTGACAAACAGGGACCTCACCCTCAGGCCTATATATCCCTTTCCTCTCAGAATTGGCATAGATGCCTTCATGTTTCTGCCTGAAGGTCTTGTCCATGTTCATACATGATCACATTTCAGTTATGCTGGTAACAATACCCTGCTTCTTGCTTGTGGTAGAGAGCAAGGGAAACTGATTTATAGACTTCTTCTGGTGGGACAAATGCTGCTATTGTTTTCATTATATTTCCTAAAACAGTTTCTTCCATAGTGGGGAGCAAGTGTCTTGGAGGAACTATAAATATGGCTATAGCTTGGACACCTCAAAGTTCTCAGAAGATTGCCTGCCATAGGTACAAAAACTAATATACATAAAAGATGTATGTATGTGTGTACACATGCATGTGAACATTTGTGGGATTTTTGCATGTTTCTGAATGTACAAGAAATGTGTGTGTGTGTATGATATATTTTACACTATGGGTGCACAGAGGTACTTGTGCATGCTTGGATATGTGCTCTGAGAGTGTGTGAAATGCATATGCTCATGGCTTTGCCCATGTCTCTAAATTTGCATAGGTAAGTGGGTCTGTGTGTCAGCCAGTTGAGTGGATGAATGTGCAAATCAGGTGGAAGCCTGCCAGCAGAGGACCTAGCATCCCCTGGCAGCCAAAGGCTTTGTTATGGTTGCACTCCCAGCAGGCTCCCAACCCCAGTCACAGCCTGGGGATACAGTATGCTCGCCCGAAAGGAGAAATTATCCAAATGCAGAATGTCTGCTGTTTCCAGTCCAAACTCTACGAACTTGTGCTGGTCAGGTCCCTGAGAAGCAGCCTGGACATCACTGCAGAAGCAGGTCCTAAGCAAAACCACATGTGCAGGCCTCGGCCTTGGAATCCCAGAGCCATTCAGGAAATGGAGCTGCGTTGAAGAATGAAGGAAGAAAATCTCAATGAGGTCCCCTGTTCACCACAGAGGTGCCTGGGTGCTATTTATTATGCTGAGCAGGTACCTTCTGTGAACATCACAAGATAATCTCTCCTTATTCTGTCTATAGATAACGTTTTTTATTTGCATGTGTATGATGAGTATGTATGGGTGTGGGTGTGCACATGCATGTGCATGCATGTATGTGCATGTGGAGTGCAGAGGTTCATGGGTGTCTTCCTTCTTTGTTTCCACCTTATTCTTTGAGACAGAGTTTCGGGCTGAACGGAGAGCTCGCTGATTGAGCTAGACTAGCTAGCAGGTGAGCCCCAGAGATCTTCCTGTCTCAACTTGCTCAGTGCTGGAATTACAGGCATGTGTTAAGACTCCTGGCAGTTTACATGGATACCTGGGGGTCGAAATTCAGGTCCTCAGGCCTGTGCAGCTAGTTCTTTCCCCACAGAGACATCTCCCCAGCCTCTGCAGACACTTTATTGTCCCACCTCTGGCCTTTGTAATGACTTCATACATAGATGAGTGACAAGAAGGGAAAGTTTAAGTATTTCAACAGCATAAATATTGATCACAGAATAGATTAAGAGACAGCTAGGAGGAATTTCTTCATAGGATCAAATTCTCCCTCTTCCTCCAAACCCCCTGAGACAGTCAATAGCAGTAGACACCAACATTTATCAATACAACAATTTCAACTCTTGAACAGAAAGCATTCCAACCCAGAGATTTTACATCTAACAAATCACTGCATTTGAGTCTTTAAATTTATCCTGTGGCAACATTTTGGCAGGATGGTTGGCCTGTGGGATAAGGAGTGGAAGATTTTTCAAGGAAGGATTTCCTGCCCCCAGCTGCTGCACACTGAACCACATTGTCCAGGGAGAGGTGCCCATGATTAATCACGCCCAGTTCCCTAAGACCCACTCTGCCCTTCCCCGGTCCCTTCCATAGGCTTCTGTGACAGGGAGAATGATTTACTGACTACTGGAGAATGACAGATATCAGGCCTTAGCCCCAATCTACTTTAGTGTCTTTTTTCTTTTTGCATAAGTGTGTGTAGTGTGTGTGGTGCGTGTATGTGTTGCGTATGAGCAGACAAGCACCTGCCCTCTGAGCATGTGTGTAGAGGCCAGAGGAAAACACTGGGTGTCCTCCTCCATTGCTTTTCTCTGTTGTTTCCTTGAGGCAGAGTCTCTCTGAAGCTAGGGCTGCCATCTTTGGTCAGCCTGACTGACCGCTGAGCCCCGGTGATTCTCCTGTCTCCATCTCCTGCAGACTGACTGACCACCGAGCCCCGGTGATTCTCCTGTCTCCATCTCCTGCAGGACTGGGGTTAGAGACATGCACGGCTCTACCTGGCTTTTTACACAAGTGCTGTGGATTGAACTCAGGCTGTCTCAGGTCTTCATGCTAACCCAGCAAGGACTTCTACCTGGTGGACCATCTCATTGATACCATAGGCTCGTTTTTTTTTTTTTTTTTTTAATAATAAGGTTTTATTACTTTAATTTTTTGCATGTGGTATGTGCATGCATGTTCATATGTGTGTGGGAACTTATGGGTGTGCTTGTGTGTGAAGGTTAAGAGGTTGATATCAGGTATCTTCCCCAATCCCCATTTCCGCAGTATTACTTGAGACAAGGGTCTCTCACTGAACCCGAAGCTTGCTGATTCAATTAGACCAGCTAGCCAGCAAGCCCTATGGACTTCTTGTCTCTGCTCCCCCAGTGCTGCGAGTACAGGCAGACACTGCCATGCCTGGCATTTTACCTGGATGCTGGAGGTCCAAGCTGAAGTCTTCATGCTTGTGCAACAAGCACTGTTCTGACTGAGCCACCTCCCCAGTTCCGACTTTAGTATCTCTTACATAAAAACAGCCCAGGCCTTGCCTTGGGCCCTCACACCACTGACTGTCTGGGGTTCTTTGAACTCTTCATCTCTGCCCCAGGTTGTACTAGCTTTGCTTGACCCATGACCCCTTGCATCATTCTGCAGCCTGGCTGTTGAGACTGAGGTCAGGGACTTGAAGCCCTTGCTCTGGCTGCTTCCCTCTGGCAGTGTTCGGTCCATGCCTGGTCATTCCATGCCTGGTGTTCTCTGGGGAAGCCCTCTGCATGAGCCCAAACAGCATACCTTCTGATTTTTCATTAGTTTCATGACTGGAACCACAACTCCTGACCATTTCCAGCTCTGTTCTGAGAATTCAGCAGGAATGAGATGTAGCAGGAAAGAAAGAGGAAGTGGCTTAGCTAGCTTCTTTGACCTACCAGACGCCATTCACAGGCACTCCACATGCGCCACCTACCATTGCCGGCAGCATGTGTGGAGGCTGGCGCCAAGATGGTTGAGAACATTTGCCCAGGGCCACTCAGCACAATCACCTGCTTATCCCACTGCTCTTTGCGATAATCCTAATTCCAACCACAATGGAATCTGCTGAGAATTTATATATGCAAGGCTTTGTACTGATCCAAATGCTTATTTCCTTATATTTACAATTTTTTATTTTTTCCTTATATTTCCTTATATTTAAAAATTATTATTTCCTTATATTTAAAAATTGAGATCTACCAGCGTGGTGGTACACGCCTTTAATCCCAGCATTTGGGAGGCAAAGGTAGGAGGATCACCATGAGTTCGAAGCCACCCTGAGATTACATAGTGAATTCCAGGTCAGCCTGGGCTAGAGTGAGACCCTACCTTGAAAAACCGAAAAATGAAAGAGAAAAAAAAAAAAAAAAAGAGATCAATTAATGTATACGCCATAAAACCCAGTCTTTCAGGAATGTAATTTGGAGTTTGGGAGATAGCTTAGTCAGTGAAACCCTCGTCTCGCAAGCATGAGGGTCTGGGTTTGATTGATCCCCAGCACCCATGTTAAAAATACACCTGTAATCCTAGCTCTAGAGAGGCAGAGATAGGAAGATCACTGGGGCTCACAGGCGAACTTAATCAGTGATCTCCAGGCCCATGAGAAACCCTTTTTCAAAAAAGGTAGATGGCATTGCTAAAGAGGTTGCCTCTAGAGAGTACATGTGAATGCATACCTGCACACCCATGTGCAACCAACCACACACGAACACACTTATACACACATTAACACGTTTTAATTCAGTGCATTAAAGAAAGAAGATTGGGTGAGGAGATGAATCAGCAGTTAGAGGCACTTGCTTGCACAGCCTCCTGGTCTAGGTTGAATTCTCAAGCATCCATGTAAAGCCAGACACAAAAACCAATGCATGCTACTAGCATGTCTAGCAGTAAGAGAACCTGTTGTACCCATATGCATGCATGTGTGAACATACGCACACATAAATAAATAAGTAAATAAATATTTTAAAACTAAAAAGGCTACATAAGTTTGTATAAACATCACTATATCTCATTATAAAAATTTTTCCTAACTGTTCCTACCCCAGAAAACTCCATTCTCATCCCTGTACAAAAACTCACGTGCTTCCTGATGCTCGGGATTTGCTTTGTTTACACGTTTCATCTTAGTGGAATGATGCACAATATGTGTTGTGTGTTTGGCTTATTATTTTGTTTAGAGTTGTATTTTTAAGAATCACCCATGTTGTACCATATATCAGTACTTTATTCCTGTGTGTGTGTGTATGTGCGTGTGTGTGTGTGTGTGTGTGTGTGTGTGTGTAGTATGTGTGTGGTGCAGAGGCACAGGCCCAATGCACACGCATGCTGAGGCCAGAGGTTTTCACAGTCCTCCCCTTATCACACTTGGGCCTTATTCCTTGAGCTAGAGTCTCTCTGTCAACCCAAGCTCACCATGTCTTGCTTAGGCTGGTTGACTAGTGAACCTGGGTGATCTTCCTGTCTTCACCCCACTCAGTGCTGGGGTTACAGGAATGTGCAGCCAAGACTGGCTTTTTCTCTGGGTCCTGAGGACCAAGTTCAGGTCTCCATGCTTGGGAGGCAAGTTCTTTTACTCACTGAGCCATTTCCCCATTTCCACTTTATCCCTTTTGATGGGTACCATTTCATTGTAACGACATACGTTGTTTAGTTTAGGTAAACGATTTTGTGAAAGGAGAGTAGGGACATAGAAAAAGTGACAGAGACAAGACTGCATGTCCTTTTTCACCTGAAAGAGACACACCCGAGGGAGAAGATGAGTGCTGCGCACACGACCTGGAAAGGGTCAGCATTCACATGGTGCAGGCTTTCAGTTTTGCTAGCCCCTTTGATTTTCAGGATGTCTTTCTTTCTTTCTTTCTTTCTTTCTTTCTTTCTTTCTTTCTTTCTTTTTTCTTTTTTTCTTTCTTTCTTTCTTCTTTCTCTCTCTTTCTTTCTTCAAGATCTTGGAGTGGGAAGTTTAAGTTTATTTTTATGTTTGTTATTTATTTATGGGAGAGAAAGAGAGGAGAGGAGAAGAGAAAGAAGAGAAAGAAGAGAAAGAAGAGAAGAGGAGAGGAGAGGAGAGACCAGGACCTCTTGCTGCTGCAATCAAACTCCAGATGCAAGTGCCTCTTTGAGTATCTGACTTGAGTGGGTACTGGGAAATAAAACTCAGACCAGCAGACCTTGAAAGCAGCCTCTTTAACTGCTCACCTTCTTCATAGCTCAGGAGTGCCTTTCTCAATAAGCTGTTTCTATTTCCATGACTAATCATAAGTTCTTGGCACAATGGCTTACCCCAAGATACAGAACCTGAAAATCTGAGGGTGACTTCTGGACTCTGACCTGCATCTAGAACAGTATCACTCTCTTATTGCATCAATTTTTCCTGAGGAGATGTGAAAAAAAATGACTATTCACTCCAGACAAAATAAATGATTCCACCCAATTCCAGCTTGGTGAAACAATGAGCTTAATTGGGGTTATTTACAAGAGCACTAGTGAGGGGTTATCTACAAGAGTATAGGCAATTTATAGATGGTTCTAAGAAAACATCACCCCCACCCAAGAGCTCCCAAAAGGTCTCCTATACCACCTCATAAGTCCCATGTGGGCCCCTTGTGTATATGTTGCCTAAATTCTGACATGATTACTGCTTTCTTGAAATTAGAGTGGCTGTGATTAACCACACATAATTCTCACAAGATTGAACCCACTAGCATTCCTTATGGAGGAGAAGGAGGACCCAAGAGGCACACCATATATATATACACACACATACATACATACATACATACATACATACATACATACATACATATGACAATTATTTCATTTTATTTTTTCCACAAAGAATAGTAATGCTGTGGCAAATTAAGCCTCACAGAGGGGTCATGTAGGTCGAGGCTCACGTAACATAGGGTATAGTCTAGGAATGGTCCCGAATATGATTGCATTTTGCACTTGACTTTCAGCTTAGTGTTGCTTATCATCCATCCCAAGGAGACAGTGGGCCAGAGCTACAACTACAGGGTGAAACTCCTCAAGCCATGCCTTTCATCAGCCTGTGCCCACCCAGGAACCTCCTTGTTGCATTCACCTTTACAGCGGAGATGTGAACAAATGTCGACTTAACCCACATAGGCACTGGTGACACAACAAAGAAATGAATCCACCGACGTTCAATTTGGTAAACCACTGAGTTTACTCAGCTTACTTGAAGAGCAGGGGTGAGGAGTTGCTCACAGAGGTGACCCCCAAATAGCTGCACGCTTGCAACATTCCACCCATCATCGATGATGCATCATGGAATCCCACTCTCAGTTAACCTTCCACTGCTTATATACTCTACATAGCACATCCCAAGGCCACTTACAGTGGGTGTGTGGGGGGGGTATGGGAATAGGAGTCCAAAAAGAAGCAATTCTGGAATCCTAAGAGAGGGTCTTATAACCAACCCCTCCTTGTACTAGGGTGTATCATAGTATAGACCGGGTCATCACTGTGTTGTTTTGCTCAATAAGTTTCCATGGCTACAAAGACCAAGGTAATCTCTGTTCTAAGGTGGCACCATATTATGTCCAGAGGGGAAAACAATGACCATACTGCAACAGTCTGGGTGTCTACTTCAAGACTCGCTTGCACAACCCCTCCCATGAAACTTTCTTTTTTTTAAATTTTTTTTATTGACAACTTCTATACTTACAGATAATACGCCATGATATTTCCCTCCCCTCCCCCATTTTCCCTTTCACAACTCCACTCTTCATCATATCCCCTCCCTCTCTCCATTAGTCTTTCTTTGATGTCATCAACTTTTTCTCCTGTTATGAGGGTCTTAGGAAGGTATTGCTAGGCACTGCAAGGTCATGGATATCGAGGCCAATTTCTGTCTGGACAGTTGCATTGTAAGGAGTGGTACCCTTCCTTTGGCTCTTACATTCTTTCTGCCACATCTTCTGTAATGGACCATGAGCCTTGGAGGGAGTGATAGAGATGTTTCAGTGCTGGACACTCCTCCATCCCTTCTTCTCAGCACTATGTTGCCTTTTGGGTCATCCCAGTGGTCATTGCCATCTGAAAACAGAAGCTTCTCTAACCAAAAGTGACAGTAGCATTAATATATGAATATGAACATTAAGTGTAGTGCTTTCATGGAAGTTTGGTGAGAATAATATATGCATTGAGCCAGATAAAAGCAGGCTTTATACCCTAAGACACATGACCTCCCCTGCCATAGGCTTTTGATTAGGTTTTCAGTACCAGGTATGTATTCCCTCCCATAGAGTGGGCCTCCAGTCCAATTAGAGAGCAGTTGGGTGCCCCAGAGCAGATATGCCACTATTGTACACATTTGGTCATTTGGCCTGCCTGGCCAAACTTGAGGCTTCCAGTGTCCACTGTTTTCACCACTGATGGCTTATGTTTTCCATAGGGCTGTACGCAGTGTAGCTTTTTCCAGCTTACAGTTGGCTTGTCTACAGGGAGAAGGTTTTCAGCTCAGCACTAGCTTAATTTTTAGTGATCTTGCTGCCCACACATGTGAATTCTTCAGCAATAGGGCCTTACCATCTATTACTCCTGGGAAACCAGGGCCTTGGCAAAGCCTGTAATGTTTTGCAGGCATCAGGGACCTCCCTGACCACCAACTCAGTGTTAGGTATCCTATCTGTGGCACTGAAAATTTTCTAGTAGCAATATATGGCTTATGGATGTGCTATTATCTAAAGAAGTAGGCTTTCCTATGTCTTATTCAGAATATCTTGAATTTTGAATGACCCTCTCCCAACTGCTCTCTTACTCAATCTCTTCCTCCGGCCTTGCTTAGGCAATTCCACTCCCTGTAATATGTTCTTCTACTTTCTTATATACAATACCATCCCTTAAAGTCCTTCCTTCTCCTCCCTCCCCTATAGCCTTTGTCCAGCTTACTGGCCTCAGCTACTGATTTTTTGGTTCCAGCTCACACACAAGTCTAAACATTTGTAGCTAGGATCCACATATGAAAGAGAACATGTGACATTTGGTTTCTGGGCCTGGGTTACTCACTTAGTATAATCCTTTCCAGATCCATCTGTTTCTCAGCAAATTTCATAATTTCATTTTTCTTTACTGCCGAATAGAACTCCATTGTGTAGATGTACCACATCTTTATTATCCAATAATCTGTTGAGGGACATCTAGGCTGCTTCCATTTCCTAGCTATTGTGAATAGAGCAGCAATAAACATGGTTGTGTAAGTATCTCTAAGGTAGTGAGAAGAGTCATTAGGATACATGCCTAGGAGTGCTATAGATGGATCATAGGGTAAATCTATTTTTGGCTGTCTCAAGAACCTCCACATTGATTTCCATAATGGCTGTACCACACTACATTCACACCAACACTGTAGAAGTGTTCCCCTTTTTCTACATCCATGCCAACACTTATTGTCATTTGTTTTTTTGATGGTAGCCATTCTGACAGGAGTGAGATGGAATCTCAAAGTAGTTTTAATTTGCATTTCCCTGATAGCTAAGGATGTAGAACACTTTTGTAGATGTTTATATGCTATCTGTATTTCTTCTGATGAGAACTCTCTATATAGTTCCATAGCCCACTGTTTAATTGGGCTGTTTGATTTCTTAGTGTTTTGTTTTTTGATTTCTTTGTATGTTCTGGATATTAATCCTCTGTCAGATGTGTAACTGACAAAGATTTTCTCCCATTCTGTAGGTTGTCTCTTTGCTCTATTCACAGTGTCCTTTGCTGTACAAAAGCTTTGTAATTTCATGAGATCCCAGTAATTGATTAGTGGTTTTATTTCCTGAGCAATTGCCCTCCCAAGAGACTTTCTATATCTACCCTAAGCCCACAGCCTTCGGCCCTTGAGTGGCCTTCTTGAACTTGGTAATTCTGCAGCATGAACTGATACTAAGCTCAGGCATAGGAGATAATTAAGAGACATCATTTTCTGATAGGGTATCTGTTTATGTTTCTTAGTGGGCACAACTGGGCACTAAGTCCTCTGCCTTACCCATAGCTAGGAGAGGAGAGGCATGGGGGCACTCCCTCCATCAGCAGGGATTCAAAGAACCAGGTTGATGAACTAAAAAGACAAGAGTGAAAGAACACATTGGATATTCCAGCAAGTAATGACATTTTTAGCAATGAAACTATATTTCATTTTTATTTAGGAATTTTATTTTATTATTAAAAAGGTTATACTGTTATATCCCCTCTCCTCCACCACCATTCCAGTCCCTCCTCTGTGGGGTCATTGGTATTTGGTGTGGATCATGAAGGCCTCACCAGTCTCTGTGAGGGAGGCATGTTGTACCTCCAGGTACTCCTACCCTCTCTGTGGCTCTTAAAGTCTTTCTGCTACCTCTTTGGCAATGGGTGTGTTAGCAGTCTGATTCAGTGATGTGCTCTCTACTGCCTCTGGGTTTTGGCTTTTATGAGTTTTGAGTGACCATGCATAGTCATTTGAGAGACTTTGGGTGCCCACTCTTCTTAGCACAAGGGAAGTGGGGGTTTCTCTTTGGAATCTATGTATTGCCTATCCATGAGGTTATGACTTGGTTCTTAGTATCAGCTATGGATTCTTTCCCACTGAGTTGGCTTCATGTCCAATCCAAGAGCAGTAGGGTTAGTGACGCAGGCTGTGTGTCACTATTGCAAGATGTGTACTTCTTGCTCTGCTGGTTGCTTTTGTAGCTCACAGGATGCCCTGCTTTTTTATGCTATTAGTGATCCTTATTCCCCAGCAGCTCCCATGGCATTTTCCAGTGGTAGGGGGGCTAGCTAGGAGAGAGCTGGCTTCCTTCTCGGTCCAGCGTGGTTCTTCGATGTCCTATGACCATAGCATTGTGTTGTCTTCAGCAACGTGGTCTTCCCTTTTAGCTCTAGAAGGTAACCAAGTGCTTTTGCAGTCCAACTTTATACTGCTTCTATCTTTTTCAAAATTTAAAATTATGCATGTGTGTGTACATTTGGGTACGTGTGTGTGGGGGGGGGCAGAAGACAATTTCAGGTGTCATCTTCAGGAACACAGTTCATCTCCTTTGAGACGAAGTACCTTACTGCCCCGGGGCTCACCAATTAAGCTAAACTAGCTGGCCAGTGAACCTGAGAGAGTCTCTTGTTTTCAGCTCCCCAGCTCTGGGGTTCGCAATGCATGCCACAACGTCTGGCTTTTCATGTAGGTTCATAGAACTCAGGTTCTCATGCTTGAGAAGCAAGCATTTTACTGACTCAGCTATCCCCCTGGTTCTGTTTTTGTCTATATTTATGATGATGAAATGGTGACAAATTGCCCATTGCAGGGCCTACATGCCACAGCACTGTTCCTGCATCATGGCACTTACACTCAGAATGAGACATCTAGCTTACAAAATGGGAACCAGTGGCCTTTGCGGGTTCTGCCTGCTCAGTCATAGTTGATGTGCTGGAAGAATAGAAGATGGACATTGTGGCGTAGAGAATGCTGGAAGTCCTCCTTGCATTAGAAGAGTACACGGTTGGCTTTAGTTACTTTTCTCATTGCCATGACAAAACACCTGACAAGAAGCAACTTAAGGAGGGAAGGGTTTGTTTTGGCTCACAGCTTAAGGGTACAGTCCATCATGGCGGAAGGGTTATAATGGCAGGAACAGAGGTGGCTGGTCACATTGAATCCACAGTTAGGAAACAAAGAGTGATGAATGCTGCTGCACGCTTGCTTTCCTCTTTCTATTCAGTCCAAGGCTGTATCCTATGGAATGGTGCCACCTCTACTTGTGATAGATCTTCCTCCCTCAAGTCACTCAATCCAGAAACTTCCTCACAGTTATGCCCAGCACATTTGTGTCCTAGGTGATTCTAGACCCTAGAAGTTTTGATATTTTGAAGAAAGGCTGGGACTTAGGAAACACCCAGAAGAAGATAAAGGTAGAGAAACAGCCCAGGAATGGATAGAACTGGTCAGAACTGGGCATGCCTAGAGAAAGATGAACAAGCTGGGTCTGGCTAGATCTGAAAGGACTTCAGGAAACAATGGAGAAGGAAAGTGAGGACAGGACCACTCAGAACAAAGCACCTGGATTTGATGGGCAAAATTCAACCAGAAGAACTCTGGCAGTGTGCATTTGAGCATGGAGCAAAGTTGCATCCTCAGGACAAAGTTATCTGACTTTCTGTTTCACTCACATAAGGCAAGGTGGTACACACTTATAATTCTAGTGCTGGGGAGGTTGAGACAGGAAAATCCAAGGGGCTGACTTTAGAATCCTTCTATCCAAGTAGCTGAGCTCCA
The DNA here is from genome assembly GCA_036365145.1 of Orientallactaga sibirica. Classification (NCBI taxonomy): domain Eukaryota; kingdom Metazoa; phylum Chordata; class Mammalia; order Rodentia; family Dipodidae; genus Orientallactaga; species Orientallactaga sibirica. The sequence continues at coordinate 12,466,396 of JAEOAD010000028.1, forward strand.
GGTTCAGTGAGCGACCATGTTTCAAAAAAGTAATTGAGGAGACACCCAATGATGACTTCTGGCCTCCACACGCAGACACACTCATGTACACACACACACACACACTGTACACACACAAAATAAGACTGAGAAATGTCTGCTTCTTCTCAACTTTCATTCACAACTTTGATGCTACAAGCTGTGGCTAAGTTGTTCAACAAGTGTCCAACAACCTAACAGTAGGACTTGTTTTACTATTTATGTTAATTTTCCTGTATGAAGATGTGATCATGCAAGGAAATCCACACTGTCATCTTACTGCTTTTTTGCATACGTATGTATATGTGGTGTGTATCATGTGCATATAGGCATGTAAGTGTGTGAGGGTGTGTGCTCATGTGTGTGGACGCTAGAGGTCAATGTAACATGGTTTTCTCTATTGCCCCCCACCTTTTTTTTATTTTTGAGAAAATGTGTGCCTGAACCTAGAACTTTACCAATTGGCTTATCCTAGCTAGCCAGTAAGCCCTAGAGAGCCTCTTTTCTCTACCTCTCCACAGCTGGAGGGCACACTACCAAGTCCAGCTTTTACGTGGGTGCAGGGGATATGAACTTGGGTCCTTAGGCTTACACAGCAGGCATTTTATCCACTGAGCCACCTCTCCAGCTTCCCTTGACCTCATAGCCTTTTGTTCATCTTGGCCTCTTCATTCACTCTGTCCTTGCAGTGGAGTGAAAGCATGAGTGTGTATACGTGTGCTGAGGCAGCACATATGTGTACAACCTAGCTTCCATCCCTGGAAGAAGACAAGCATTAATGGTGAGCAGGAAGTGGTCTGGCCCAAGAACCCCTCTGGCCTGCCTGGTAAAGTCCAAGTGGAGGTCTTTCTGGACCATAGGATATAGGGGCTGTGGGGATGTCTGCTCGCTGACCTGTCCACCCAGGATTCTGGCGCCAACTCTGGCATTCCAGGCATCTTCTCTGAGGGCACTGCCTGAGGTACGAGGCTGCTCACATCAGGCAAGGAAATTTCATCCATATGTTTCTGATTCGTTTACACTCATAAAAATGTGATTTTTAAGACTGAAGTGACATGTGGTACGCTCTCTAGGCATTCTTCTCCTGCCCTGTGACTCTCCTCACAAAAGTGGATAGATCCATTTTGTCAAGAGAAAACAAAGTCAGACTGCAGGATCCTCTGCCCTATAGGCAGAAAGGCAGAGAGAGCCACACAGGAGGTGCCCTGCCAGTATGAGGTGACTCTCACAATGTACCATCGGGCTTCTGCCCTTCCCTGGAGAGCACGGGTTCAATACCCGGAGGATAATGATGGCTCGTTTCCTTGGCACTTTTCTTTTCTCTGGTTCTTGTTCTTTCACAGGCTCTCCTTAGGCGAGGAGCCTTGGTTCCCATTCTGCTTGCTGCCTCAATACTTTGCAGTCACAACTGTGTCTTTGTCTGGAGCCAACCCATTTACTTCCTTTGTGTTTTTATTTGCATTAACTGAGATATTGCCAATTGTCTCAAGTCCCTAGTGTCTTTTAAATCATTTGGCTCAAGAACTGAGTTTCTTAGCCTCCAATAAGTTTGCCACTCCAGTCTGTTGTTCCCTGTCTTCTGTGTTTTTTTTTTTTTCTGGGAGATTCTGTATGCTTTCCCCCCTCTTTGCTCGTCTTAGAGATTCATCTAACTTCAGTCCCTGATATGGCATCAATTCCAAGTGATAGTAAATCACTGAGTAATATTCTCCAACTTGGAGGGAGAGAGACACTTTAGAGGCCCTCAAAAGATAACTCTGACCTTCCACTTTCTAGCAGTACCTGAATCTGAGTCTTCTGTTCCCTTTTCTGTAAAGTAATGATTACGTGACTCATCTCAGGGAGTTGCTGTACACATTGACAAAGATCATTTCTTATTTATCTGCATGGCCTAGAGCTGTGCCTGGGTAAAGGAGAGCATTTTCTACTAGCATCAGTGTTCTAGCCAGATGCCAGTGTGAACAAACCTGTGGTTAAGCAAGTTGGGTGATTAACACATTGCAACAGAGGCCACAGGGACCCTGGCGATGCACGGCATGTGTCAGTAAGAAAGTGTGTGTGCGAGATGAGACAGCCTATTACAGAACGCGGGCTTCTGTGACTAAGCGATGTGGAAGAAAGTCTAGGGAGGTGGAGGTTGGTGTTGCCAGAAAGTAGAGTTAAGGCCTGGAGAGATGGGTCAGGGGTCAAAAGCACCTGCTTGCAAAACCTACTGGCCAGGGTTTGATTACCCAGCACCCATGTAAAGCCAGATGCAAAAAATGGTGTATGTCTAGAGTTTGTTTGCAATGACAAGAGGCCCCGGAGGACCAATACTCCTCTCTTTCTTGCTCAAGTAAAAAAATAGAAATACTTAAAGAAGAAAGTGAAGTTGGGCTGGAGAGATGGTTTAGAAGTTAAGGGTGCTTGTCTGCAAAGCCAAAGGACCCAGGTTCGATTCCCCAGTACCTATAGAAAGCCATATGGACAAGGTGTCACATGTATCTGTAGTTCATTGACGGTGGCATGCCCACTCTCTCTTTCTCTATCTCCTTCTTTCTCTCTCCCTGTCTCTCAAATAAATAGAAGTGATATTTAAAAACCTTTTTTTAAAAAAGAAAGTGAACTTAATTCATTTTTTAAAGAGGCATATGTATGGGTGTGTGGCATATGTATATATGACTGATCCTGTAAGCACACATGCAATACTTGTGGTTTCTCATGCGTGTGTGTGTGTAGGCCAGAGGTCAACATTGAGTGTTCTGTCATTCTCCACCTTATTTTTTTGGAAAGGGTTTCCCACTGAAGCCAGAACTTGCTGAATAGGCTAGATCAGTGAGCCAGTAAGCTCTAGGGATCGTCCAATCTCTGCTTCCAGAGCACTGTGATTCTAAGTATGTGCCACCTCGTGTTTTTAGGTGGATGCTAGGATCTGAACTCAGGTCTCCTTACTTGCATGGCAAACACTTGACCCACCGAACCACTCTGGAGCCCCAGAAATTGGGGCTAATTCTATGGTTGAGCAGCTTAACAAATCAGATTCAAATCAGGGAAGATGAGATGAGAACACAACTGGAATTTGTAAAGAAGTACAAGTTACTCATTTTGGCACGGAAATGAAAGTGTTTGGTTTTGAGCATGGCACCGTGACCTTGTTTTTGTCTGTTCTTAGATAAGGTGCTGAAGTGTTATTACTTTGTCTCATTTCACCACAGTCTCTGAGGATGTTTTTTCTGAAGGTGAAATTCTGTGAGTTCTTCCTGGCCATTGTTTGAGAAGGGTGAACCATGAGTCCCAGGACTTCTGAATTTAAGAGCTTGTCCCTCTTTCTTGATGACTAGATTTCTCCTTTTCTCTCTGTCACAAGGAAAGTCAAGTTAGAGGATGAGTGGCTCATGTGCTCTGACATAACCTTGAAGGGAAGTGAGGAGTCTCAGGACCTAGGGCTAAGGACTTGTGTTTAGAGCCCAGGGACCATGTAAAATGTCAGGCATGGTGACCCATGACTATAATCCCAGTGCTGGAAAGGCAGAGACGAGAGGGCAGAACATGTTATCAGTCTGGCACCTGGGGGCAGGGCTGTAGTCTGCACATAGAGTAGAGACACATAACATAGGTATAGAAACATGGATAGTCTACAGGGAAATTGTGTCTGCAGGGGGAAGAGGTAAGCAGTCTCAGGCAGCAAAAATTAGGTTTTAAGCTTTAAAGAGGCAAAGACTTTATTTATTATTATTGTCTTCACCTATACATAGATAGAAGTCTTAAAGATTCTGGATTGGAGTCAATAAGGATGGCTTGTTAGGAAAGCATGGTAAATAATGTTTACCTGAAACTTGGGTATGTAAGAAGGATCAAAGGGTTAATATTTATTGAATATAGTGTCCCTGCCCCTGAGTGCCCCCAGAACATTATTATGAGGTAGGATTCGTGCATTCTGCTGGACAGTCTTCTGGGCAGTTGGCATCCCTGAGAAATTTTTCCTATCCCAAATCACAAACATGGCTTCCCTTCACCTTCGATGCAGACTTTTAAGCAAACTTATTGCCATGATTTGGATGTGGTTTGTCCCCCAAAGGTTCATGTGTTGAAAATGTGGTCACCAGAGGGAAGCCTGGTAGCATTTCATTAATTTCATCAGTGGCAACACCAACTTTTCCTAAGGGATTGCAGCAGTTCTTGTAGGAATGAGTTAGTTAATTCTCCTAAAAGCAGGTTGTTACAATAAAGGCCAACATTCGGCTAGTCATTATGCTTCCCTAGCTGCGTCCTGAGTTGACTGTCACTTGGTAGTTCAGGCGCCATCATCGTTCACCTGGATTTTTTTCTAGCTGAACCCCAAATGGTCTTTATGACTCCTGTTCCTTCCCTGAGACCCACTGTATTCATTTGGATGCACAAATACCTCAGTCTCACCTACCAATATGTATGTATGTATGTATGTATGTATGTATGTATGTATGTATGTATGTGTGTATGAATGATATGTATGTATGGTGTGTGTTATGCGTGTGCATATGTTCATGTGTGTGTATGCATAGGAGGCCAAAGGTTGATGTTAGGTATATTCCTTAATCACTCTTCACCTTATTCTTTGAGACATTTCTCACTGAGCCTAGAGTTCACTGATTCATACAGATTTAGCTCTCCAGTGAGTACCAGGGAGCCTCTCATCTCCACCTTCCCAGCACTGGGATTACAGTCGTGGGTGACCATACCTGACATTTTACATGGTTCCTGGGCTCCAAACTCAAGTCCATATGTGTGCACAGCAAGTGCTTTACCAACCGAGTCTTCTCCCCAGCCCTTTGCTTGGATGTCATTCTGAGACTTAGTTTCTTCATTGGTAAAATGAAAATAGTAGTGTTTGCTCTCCCTATTTTGTCATGAGGATGGTGTGCCGTCCAGTACACGCCATATAGAGCACACAGTGCCTATCTATCGAGTGGAGGAATGGGTTATTCATTTCACCCTCTTCTCCCAATGGGCCCAGATAGAAAGGAGGCAGAATGGCAGGGGAGATAGTTTCTAGGCCTTGGAAGTGGAGGGATGCCGCTTCACAATCTGGGGTCAGTATGCACAGTGCTGACTCTCCTTCTACTTAAGTGTCTTTATTGTATCCATCCATAAACCCAGCTGTGGGGGAACCACTTCAAATGATCCCTTCTCAGCATATATCACCACCCCCTGAGGAGGGAATGTTCTGTGAAGTGGAAGAAATAAATATAGATATTTCTAGAAGGAGAACAAAAGGAAAGACTTTCACTTTCATTCAGTTATCACTTTAGCAGCTGTCTACATGACTTGGAAATTTCACCTCATATCTCTTGATGGGTACTCCTTTGTCAAAGCCTCCCTTCTCAAGCCAAGCCTGGCCATGTTTAAAACTCCAGCGCTGAGGAGGTGAGGCAGAGACAGGAGGCTCACTATGGCTCCCTGCTTACGCAGTCTATTCTAAAATGGTGAGCTGCAGGTTCAGTGAGACTCTGTCTTGGAAATAAAGCAGAAGAGCAAGAGAGGAGGACAGCTGACCCCTTCCTTTGTCCTCTGCATGTGTGAACATGGGGCACATACATCTACACATGTTTGTGTACATCGTTCATGTGTGCACACACCCACCTACAACACAACACACATACTATACACTCTAAAACTCCCCCTCACTGGCTGACAGGGACTGGCTGACATCAACAGGATTTGATGTTCAAATGCAGAGGGAAGGGATACTGAGCCGTTACTCCACGGTCATGTCTTCATTATTCCTGACATCGATATTATAATGTCATCACAGATTTAATAGTGGATAATAGCAATGCAATTCCAAAGCACGAGTGCAATCCGGGTTGACTCTGCTCTAAACTTTTAATATAAAGCAGATATACTGTGTGTGAGGATGAATGCGTTCCCATACAACCTCACACAATGCACATCACAAAGACAGCCTGTGCACAATAGGGAGTGAGAAATGAACCTTGCATTACTGAATATGATTGACATCTTTTTGTGTCCATTCATGGCTGTAAAAAGCACAATGTCATAGCGGAGAACATGAAAATTCTTTTCTAGCAGGTGTGGTGGAGACTTTGAAGGTGTGAGGTTATGGAAGCTCAGAGTCAAAATTGTTTCCAAAGATGCAAAGTAAAATGAAATAATTTTGCACCTTGCTGTTACTCAAGATGTTTCCTTCCAAGGCATTTTTTTCCACCCAGTGGTATCTGGAAGATATATATCTTTCCAATAGCCACAGGTGGTAGATGTTTGTTCCAAGGATTTCTCATAACTGCTTCCAGGAGGCTCTCATGGAGTAAAGAAGCAGGAGAAAGTCACTGAAATTGCCCAACTCTTCAGCTCCAGACCAGTCTAGTGTCCTAAAACTGACTTATCTTTCCTTTGTGCCCTTGTGTGTTTTTTTTAAACCCTTCATTGTCTTTCATGTGGATTTCACATCTGGACTTCCTCTCTTTCTTCCACATCCCCAAGGATTAGAGTTTCAAATCTGACTGTCTGCTAGGCTCGAACTTGATACTTTCTTGAGTTATTTCAAAATCATTTTCCCTGACTACAGTTAAATGAAACAGGTATTGTCTTTCCACTCCTGGGTCTCTAGGGGCAACTCCCAGGTGGGCCTCCAGCATCCCCAAGGCCCCGTTCGTCCTGCTAGGGAAGTCAAGGGGCAGAATGGGAGGCTTGGCTGAGGAAGCCCATTATAAGGAGGGGAAACTGGGGCTTGGAAAGGTTTCATACTTTCATGGCTCCAGGACAAAATCTGTTCATCCTACCTTCAAGTCAATGCTCTGGTTCATAAGAAATCATGAAAAAAATTGGAATGTTCCATAAACAAATGTATGTTTCACAATCAGTATGTTTCAGAACATATTAGAAAGGATTCTTACAGGTAGTTTCCTACTACAACTTTGACAAGAAAAGGACTTTCTTTCATTAATAATATATTTCTTGAGAGCTTCTTCTGACATTTACAAGGGTAAATACTCATACTTGACAGGCATGTTGTTATAGTGAAAAAGAAATGAGAGAGAGAGAGAGAGAGAGAGAAGAGAGAGAGAGAGAGAGAGATAAAGGAAAAGAAAAGGAAAAAAAAGCTCAACATTTGCAAAACTCCCTTGGGATATTTCAGAGTCTTGAAATAGAATAATATATCTTTCAAATAATGAGATCCCTATAATATTTTTAGTGGAACATTTTTTTTCCCACCTAAGCTTACAAGAAAAATAAAGACCATTCCAGTTGGCAAACCAGTATCTCCTACAAAGCTAGTAAACTTGATGGGTCTTTCAATGAAGACAATGGATTTATATAGGAAATACCAGAAAAAAATGACTAATTTTAATAACACTGAATGGTTAAATCCAGGCTATAAAATCACATTTTGTCTTTGTAGTTGCCCTGTCACGCTAGTCATATGAGACACGGTGCTCATGAAATACTAGGTAAAGAAAGCTGGGGAGAGAATTTAGTTCCAATAGTGAAAGCAGAAGGAATGAGGCTGTGCACAGAGGGAAGAAAGAACTTGTGACTGCTCAGACCACTGCCAACATGGTTGAGCTCGTCTCACTGGTACGAAATGATTTACATATATTATTTTTTTGCAACAATGCTGCCACATGCTATTATTATTCTCATATTTCCAAGGAGGAAAGAGAACCAGAATAATTCAAGTTAAAAGGTCAGAGTGAAAGATTCTGATGTGTTTCCTAATCCCTACTCTTGGTATTTGAGCCACATACTTGAGTACATACTGGACCAGTGACTCCCTCATAAGAAATATGATATAGCTGGAACTGGTCATACTATGTGAGATAACTCAGTCCCAAAAAGGCAAAACTGCATATTCTTTGTCATATGCAGATCCTAACTTTGAAGTTTTTTTTTTTTTTTTTTTTTTGTTGTTGTTGTTTGAGGTAGGGTCTCACTGTAGCTCGGGCTGACCTGGAATTCACTATGTATTCCCAGGGTGGCCTCAAACTCACTAGGATGCTCCTACTTCTGCCTCCCAAGTGCTGGGATTAAACGTGTGCTCCACCATGTCCCGCTGAAGTTTATTTTTCTAATTTTGATTTTTTATATGTATTTATGTAAAGGTATATGAGAGATGGTACAGGCTATGAAACTAAGACTCAATGAGAGGGAAAGAAGAGGTGTGGAGAAAGAGGGAAGGACAAAAGGTCACATGGACATGAAAGTGGAAGAGAGACCAAGGGGAGAGGTTACAAGAATGAATGGGAGGGCTAGAGAGATGGCCCAATGGTTAAGGTGCTTGCCTGTAAATCCTAACAACCCTAGTTCAATTCCCCAGAACCCAAGTACACCAGATGCTCAAGAAGGAATAGGAGAGGGAAATATATAAAAAAAAATTGTATGCAAAAATCTATAATGAAACCTAGTTATTTGTATGCTAAAATTAAAAAACAATTAGAGGGCTGGAGAGATGGCTTAGAGGTTAAGGTGCTTGCCTGCAAAGCCAAAGGACCTCGATTTGATTCCCCAGGACCCACGAAGGCCAGATGTACAAGGTGGCGCATGCATCTGGAGTTAGTTTACAGGGCAGGAAGCCCTGGTGTGCCTATTCTCTCTCTCTCCCTCTCCCCCCCTCTCAAATAAATAAATAAATAAATAAATAAATAATAAATAATTTTTTAAGAAAGAAAATGAGACATATGATTTAACAAAAACAGTGGATATCACTTCCCAACCAGGGCATAAGAGATTATGAGTTCTATCTTTTTATTATATCTAATGCTTGTCTGTCTCCACTCTCTCTTTCTGGTACTTTCTTTGTCTTCTTGCTTGTTCACTCTGATGAAACCTGTTGGCATGCTGTATGTGCTGTATGGAACAGCTCTTGTGGCCAAGAGCTAAAAGAGGCCTCCAGCTAATCTCACACCAGACACTGAGGCCTCACTCCAATAAGCTATAAGAAACAACATACATCCAACAAGTATCTGAGCAAACTTGGGAACAAGTTTCCCAGTTGAACCTTTGGCTGAGAACACAGCCCGAGATCATGCTTTATGGTAGCTCGAGAGATACCCTGAGTCCGAATTTTGACCCTCAAGAAACTAAGATAATAAGTCATGTCTTTGCTTTAATGTGTATTTGTACTTGTGTGTATGTGTGTGTGTTCATATGAGTGTGCAGCTACATGCATGTGCAGGTGCGTGTGACAGAGTACACTGTCAGGAGTCTTCTTCAGTTGTTCTCTACCTAATTTCTTTTGAGACAGTGTCTTGCATTGATTCTGGAGGTCACCAACTCAGCTAGATTAGCTAGCTAGCAAGTTTCAGGCACTTTCCTTTCTCTGCTTGCCCAGAACTGATATTATGGGTGCATCCCACCATGCCTGGTCTTTCTTGGGTGCCAGGGATCTGAACTAAGGTCCGAACACTTCGGTGGCAATCACTTTACCTGCTTAGCTATTTCCTCTGACCCAGAGGTGTCTTTTTAATCTGCCATGTTTGGGTGTAATTTGTTAAACAGTGATATATAATGTAGGTACCAAATGGTTAAGCTGATGTTTGAATTTAAGACATATGTGGTCCACAAACCCATCTACTTTCTCCATGTTACCCCACAACCACATTCCAAATTATACCATTAGTGTATGTGGGATATTATGTTAGGTACTAGGGATGAAAAGATTCTGTTCTCCTGGAGGGAGAATACTGCATTGAGCCTCCATGAAGTGGTGCAGTTGTCATTTGCTCTTGCCTCAGTTGCAGGACCAATGGAGAAGGAGAACCTTGGTCCAAGTACGGGTCTAGATTGAGAATTCAGTAATCTTGCCCTAGATGGGTACACTGGCTGGGTGACACTAGAGGATTTTTATTGGTGTCTTAGGAAAAATGACTAAGGGAACATCTCCAGATACAACTAAAAAGGCCTATTTTTTGTGTACATTTTAGCCAGCATTATTTAATGAAAATAATATTACTTTAGACATAGTCTAAAAAGTAATACCTCAAAAACTCTATGCATTGACATGGACATATTTCTATGATATATTGCTAAGTAAATGAAGCTCAATGGAAGGGAGGCAGGCTGCCTATCAAATAATAGTTAATAAAATTAATAGATAATAAAAGACCCTCTAAACAAATATTTAGGACAGAGGATAAGAGAGCAGGATGGAAACCAGGCTATCCTTTGAAGAATTCTGACTTTTGAACTTCGTAAAAGTCCAACATTGCAGAGAAACGCAAACTTTAAAATTAAAAATAAATGAAGAAAATCAAGTTAATTATAAATTACATTCAAGAGAATGATTGTTCCAAGTGACTTTGGAGCACATCCTGCAACTGAGCATGCATAATGACATATATTCTAAAAACAAATCAAAGTGACTCCCTTCAGGATTTTGCTGTTAAACACAATATTGGTATTATGAACTTGAAAACTTATTTAATGTATATTATAGAGTACAGAAAATAAGTTATTCCAGGAACCAAAGTTTTCCATGGAAGAGAAAAGAAATGTGGCATGACAAGATGTACTTGGCTCATTTTTTATATTATTGGCCCTAACCTTGGAATGGGTCATTTCTCCACGAAGCGCTGGTTGCTCTCAGTGGGAAACGTTATTTCAAAACCACCATCTGGGCAGGAGAGAATACTAAAACATTGCTTCACTGTGTCCTTTATTGCCTAGGGCTCTGGATACAGCTGTTTTGGCTTAGCTTTACCCCCAGCTGGCAATAGGAGTAGCAGGGGATGAGACTGGAGGAGTTGAGCACTGTCAGATGTAGAGGGCATACAATTCCTGCTATAAATCTGTACATTATCTGATCAGAAGGGGGAATTGCAAAAAGTTACTGGGACTTGGGTATCCAGTAGAAACAGCAACAAAGAATAATTCTTAATCTAGCATATAACATGTGCTTAAGTGATATCTGGAACAAATATTGGGGTTATTTTTTAAAATTTATTTTATGTGGTTATATGTGTTATTGTGTGTGTGTGTGTCTGTGTGTGTGTGTGTGCGTGTGTGTGTGTACAAGTCAGAGGTTGATATTGGGTATCTTTCCTCAGTTGTCCTCCATCTTGTTCTTTGGGAAAGGGGTTCTCAGTGAACCTGCAGTTCACCGATTAGGCCAGACTGGCTAGACAGCATGCCCCAGGGATCCTCCTGTCTTTGCCTCCTCGACGCTGGGATTGCAGTCACATGCTGCCATGTCTATATTTTTATGTTGGTGCTGGGGAATCAAACTTGGGTCCTTACGCTTACACATCCAGCTCTTTACTGACTGAGCTATCTCCCCAGCTTGGGGATCATTGTTTAGGTTTACCCTGTCACAGGAAGAGGACAAAGGAAGTTCTGTGACTATGAGCCTTGGTAGTATTTCTTGCTGTAGCCATCATAACTACTTGAAGTCTTGGTATTATCGATGTACTGAACTTTAAATATGTGGGTAAAAGCTATATTAGGGAACCCATCCCTTACACTAATTCAAAATGTCTGCAAAAATACTTCTTGGGAAAAAAAATACTTCTTGGGGAAATATACTTGTTTTGTAGCCACTATTTTATAAAACTCATACCTAAGACAAAATAAAATAATAACGCAGGACACAATAATAATTGTCCTCTTACCCCCTCTCTCCCTTCTTAGAATTTTTTTTTCATTTATTGATACCATGATTGTAAATAACATGCCAGTAGTTCTTTACTTATAAACATGTTCATGTTTTGGCTTTATATGTTTTGGACCTCCTATCTTATTTAATCATTATTTAGAAATAACCCCAAATTTCTAAATTACTCCGCTTGTGGCAGGTATCACAGTATGATGTTAGATAGGAAGCAAAGAGTGAAACAGACATGGAAAGTGAGCATAACCTTGCCAGCCCACCCTAGTGTCCTGTATTTGCTGACTAGACTTCAACTCCCAAAGGTTTCATAAGCCATCAGCTGGGAACCAGATACTCAAAATGTAAGCCTCCGTGGTGGGAACATCCCTGTTCAAACCATGACATTTCAACATTTCATCATGACCCCAGAGGCTCATGAATAGCTTATAAAACAAAATACTTTCAGTCACACTTCAAGAGTCCCCATAGTCCCAACACTAGTCACAAATCCAAAACCTCTTTGAGATTCAAGGCCATGACTTAGCTTCAAGCCCTATAAAATAAAATAAGCTAAATATTTCCAATATACAATGGTACAGATTAAACACTTCCATCCCCAAAGGGAGGAACATGAGGAAAACAAGGAAAAACTGGACGGAAGCAAGACTGAAAACTGGCAAGAAAAACAAACTCCTGCACAAGCAGCATGTGGAGGCACCATCTGAGCTCTAATAGACCTGGGTAGCCATGCCTCTGGAGCCATAGCTTGGTAGGATATGTGGCTTCTCTCTTGGACTGGCCACATTCAGAATCCAAAGCTTTCCTCAGCCCGCATCCTATGCTCCCGATATCCTCAAAATCCTGAGATTTCTAATGCAATGCAGGTTTCACCTTCATAGCTCCCACACATAGGCCTCACAGGGACCTTCAGGATATTTAATACTGATACACACTGCCCAGCCTCACTCCCCCACCCCCCGGAACCTTGGTACAAGCCTCCATGCTCCTTGCTTTCAGTATGACTACAAAAACAGTGCTACATGGATTATGCCCCAAGTTCAGTTAAGCTCAGGGTATAGCTGAGCCCTTTTGATCATGGCTGTAACAGTCTCTGAGTTTGTGCATGGTTGGACCAGGGAAAACACTTCCTTAGGCCCTGTTTGAGCAGGGCTTCCTAGAAGCTCTCTGTCTTAAGACAATCTCTTTTCTGATACTCTCTTTTCAGTTGAAAGCACATGCAGTTTTGCACCCTGGAGCTTTCACTAGGTAGTATCTGCTGGCAAGGCATCTTTCCTATGGTCCCAGTGCAGAGTGTAAGATGTCCCTTTAAAGGTGCCAGTCACTTTACAATTAAAGTTGCTTTATCAGCACTTGCTGTATCTGCACCTTTAAGTACACTCCTTTCCTCATTAAACTGCATGATTCTCACATCTTTCTATCACATATTTTGCTCTGAATTGTCATTATAAACCCAGCTGAAAGAAGCCAGCAGCAAGCATGCTACAACCTGGATGCTGTGTTGCCTTGAAATTTCTTCTGCCAAATCAATGAGTCCATTACTTTTAAATTCAATGTTACTCTAATTTTGAGGACATGGGCAGAGCATAAATTCTTTGAAAAGAACGCAACACAAATGGTCTCATGTCCAGTTTCTGATGGAATTCGTCTTCCCTTCTTAAACCTCGTGAACACGGTCTTTACTGTCCACATTCCCACTGACAGGCTAGTCTTCAACTCCCACAAGGATGGGTTCTTAAGTTCTGATTAAGCATCTGAAGACTTCACTAGGCTGTACTTCTAAATTCTTCCACATTCCTTTCATAATAAGTTCCAAAGTCCCAAGAAGCACATAGTCAGGTTTATCACAGCAACCTTACTTCTTGGTAACAATCTTCTGTGTTGGTTACTTTACTCATCACTGTGACAAAACACCCAACAGCAGCAACGTTGGGGACTTTTTTTTTTTTTTTTTTTTTTTATTTATTTTTTTTCTCTTAATCAATATATATTTTTTATTTATATTATTCTGATGTTTATAGCTGCTCAATTCATAATAGCAAAGAGCTGGAATCAACCCAGGTGTCCATCACTAGATGAATGGATAACAAAGATGTGGTATATCTATACTATGGAATTCTACGTAGCAGTAAGGAAAGATGAAATAAGGAAATTTGAAAAAAAATGGTCAAACATGGAACAGATCATCCTCAGTGAGCTCACCCAAGCACAAAAAGATAATCGTCGCATGGTCTCATTTATCTGTCGCCCCTAACCGGATTCCATGTGACATGTGGCCAAACCTAATAAACACTCTGAGGACGAGACAAGAAGGAGGGTGGGATGGAGGGAGGGTAATGGTGGGAGGGAATCAGAGGGTGGGAGGGAGGACAAGGGGGGGATACAAATTGGGACCCAAAAGGGAAAAATAATACAAAACCCTTTACTCTGAACGTTGGGGACTTTTGTTTGGACTCTTTGTTTCAGAAGATACAGTTCATCTCATGGGGAAGGTAGGGTGGAGTGGCTTCTGTCCTTGTGTTGGGAGCTAGTGGCAGCAGATAGCAAACAGAGATTGGACAGGAACCAGAGGTATATATAATCTTTACGGCCCACCCCCTACTGGCCTGTTGGCTAAGTCCTAGGTCCCAAGGTTGTATAACTATCCTCAAACAGTGCCACAGCTTCAGTGCCAAGTGCTTCAAACTTGAACCTGTTGGAAACGTTTCAGATTCAAACTAAAAATGGAAGAGTGACCAGGACCAACAGGCTTGTCCTGTCTCACCACATAATGTGTTCCACCATGCCACATGCTGTAGAAGGTCCATGCCAGATGCCAAGCAGATATCAGAGCATATTCTCTCAACCATGGGCCAAACATACTTCTTGCTTTATAAATTACTCAGGATGGTTAGATAGCAAAAGGAAAGAGACCAACACAACTTTATTTTCTATTATTCATCTTGAAATCACCCTTTGTTCTTTACTCAGATATTCTCTGGTTCTTCCTTTCTGCACTGCTGTTTCCTCAAACATGCACAAATCTTTGATGCTATTTTATTTATTTATTTATTTATTTATTTATTTATTTATTTATTTATTTGGTTTTTTGAGGTAGGATCTTGCTCTAGCCCAGGCTGACCTGGAATTCACTCTGTAGTCTCAGGGTGGTCCTGAGCTCATGGTGATCCTCCTACCTCTGCCTCCCAAGTGCAGTGATTAAAGGTGTGAGCCACCACGCCCGGCACTCTTTTTCATATTTCTGCATAAGCACAGAGATGTATAGTACAGATGGTTGCTGTAGGTTTTCTCTGCTGTGGTAAAGGCTTTTGTCCACTTTTAGATGATTGGATGTTAGCGTGCAATCTTTAGCAGGAGTAACAGGTGCGCATCAGGCTCCCCTTGGCTCTTTTTCTGGCAGGGGGTGCTGGGGATCAAACTTGCATTTGCTGGATAAGCACTCTGTCACTGAACTATATCTTCCATTTCCCCCCCTTTTTGAGACAAGGTCTCGCTTTATATCCCTGGCTGGCCTGGAGCTTACTATGTAGAACAGACTTATCCTTGAACTTGTGGTGATACTCTTAGCTGTGCCTTCCAGGTTCTTGGATCACAGGCATAGGTCACCATGCCCAGCCTCAGCCTCCTTTTTAATTTTTTTTAAATTTATTTTCGAGCAGATAGATAGATAGATAGATGATAGATAGATAGATGATAGATAGATGATAGATAGATAGATAGATAGATAGATAGATAGATAGATACATAGATAGATAGATAGATACATAGATAGATACATAGATAGATAGATACCATGCCAGGGCCACTAGCTACTGCAAATGAACTCCAGATGCACTTGCCACTTGATGCATTTGGCTTTACGTGGGTCCTGGGGAATCAAACCCAGGTCGTTAGGCTTTGCAGGCAAGCACTTTAACCACTGAACCATCTCTCCAGCATCCCCCATCCACTTTTAATTCTTGTTTTGAGACAATGCCTCCCTTGGCCTTGAACTTTCAGTCCTCCTACTTAAGTATCTTGAGTAGCTGAGGTTACAGCCATGGGCCACTACACTGTACTCACACTGGGTTCCTTGAGGTGCCTCTTTGTAAATGCAGCTCCATCTGCAATGTCAGCAGTCACTCTTGACGTCCTAGCTTGGCCTGGTCATGTCTAGGTGGCTCCCTGATTTATACTGGGGATAAACACTGCCTTTTCCAGTGTCTATACACATAGGGATGGGGAATGAGGAGGATTCAGTTTGGACATGGTTACTGCACTTCAGTGTGTTGGTATCATTCTGATATCTTCTCTGTTCAGTTTCCCTTTATCTGTTTTAGTTTCTTCTGCAATGGATGGTGTATGTGGTGTGCATGTGTGCATATCTGTGTTCATATATGCATTGGCTCACATGTGTGTGTGTGTGTGTGTGTGTTTGTGTGTGTGTGTGTAGAAGCCAGAGGTCAATGTCAGAAGTCTTCCTCCATTGCTTTCTGTCTTATATTTTGAGAGAGCATCTCTTGCTGAGCCTACAGTTCATAAGCCAGGCACCAAGCCCTAGGGACCTTCGGTCTTCATCCCCACAGTGCTGAGATCACAGCACACACTGTCATGCTCAGCTTTTAGGGAGGTGCTGGGAGTCTGAGCTTACTTCCTCATGCTTGTGTGGCAAGCACCTTACCCACTGAGCCATCTCCCTAGCTCCTAGAGATGGATTTGAGATATTTCTTGATGAGCATTTGGGTATGTTAGTCTCTAGAAGGCTCTTCATAGGTATCTCGATCTCTGTATGTGCAAAGTGAAAGCTTTGTACCTTTATTCTTAGCTCTGGGTCCTCCACGGAGAACAGAATAATTCTTATTTAATAACTACTTACACAGAAGTGAGTGCTGAGTGGTTTCTCCACAGCCCAAGTTAATGACTATCATTTTCATCTTACACTCTGTTCTCAAATACTGATCACAGATTAAACATTAGCTCTTGTGCCAAGACAGGTGATAAGAAATCTGGCATGTGATGTGGGTGAGCCATGAAGGGACCTACGGAGGAAGAGGAGCACATTTGGGCAATGTCAATTGAACTGAAGAGAAAAGTCTGCTGAGTTCCTAACACCAAGCTAAAGCCCCAGACTGAGAGGTTTGTGATGATCTCATTATCCCCCAGCCAAAGCCACTCTTGCTTTTCTAGAAATGACATGGCCAAGGCAATAGACTGAACTGTGTAAACTGTCAAGCCTTGAGGCAAAAGGAGAAACAAGAGAAGGCAAAGCCCACCGGTTGAAACCAGGGAGAATCCCTTCAACTGATGTGATTTGAAGTTCCCCTCGGAGCACAGCTGGCTCCCCAACTCCAGCTAGCTGCCTGGCATGTGTGTTGATGCCTTGCCTCTGAAAAAGGGGAAGTCATGTTCTCCTTTCAAGATAAGCCTTCTCGACAGTTGTGAGTGCTGGCCAGGCACTCATGGAGCAGGGCTTGCAGGAGGGTGATGAGGCTGCGCTTTGCAGGCTGACAGACTGTCACCAACAGGTCATCTTGCTCACGGCTCTGCAGGGAAGGGAAACGTGTTGAATGGGGGGGGGTAGTGCCAGCACTCTTTAAAGCTATTTACGGAAAGGTCTTGCCATCTGGAGAGGAAAACCCTTTTTTGGGAGCTAAAATAATCGAGTATATTAACTCATGTTTCAGTGGAGACAGTGGCACTTTTTTGTGTGCCTGTGTGATGTGAAGGCCAGAAAACAATCTCAGGCTTCATTCCTCAGGAACACCATCCGCCTCTTTTTAAAAAAATATTAATTTTATTGATTTTATTTTCATTTGAGAGAAAGAGAGAGAGAGAGAGAGAGAGAATGGGTGCACCAGGGCCTCTAGCCCCCGCAAATTAACTCCAGAAGCATGAACAACGTTATGCATCTGGATTATGGGTTCTGGGGAATTGAACCTCAGTCTTTAGGCTTCCCAGGTAAGTATCTTAACTGCTAAGCCATCTCTCCAGCCCAGTTCATCTTTTTTGAGACAAGGTCTCTCATTTGGATCCCCAGAACCCATGTAAAAGCCAGGCATGGCACACACTCTTGTAATCACAGTGTTCAGGAGGCAGTGACAGGGACCCCCGGGGCAAACTGGCCTGTTAGACTAGCTGAATCAGTGAGCTCTGGGCTCAGTCAGAGACCTTGTCTCAATCAATGAGGTGGAGAGTGATTGAAAAGACAACTGACATCAATCTTTGGCCTCAACAGGCATCCATACACACATGCATGTGTACTCACACATAAATGCACCCACATACTTAGGAACATGCATGTACACACATGTACATATGTTTAAAAAAATCCATGTTTGCCTGGATTTGGTGGCACATGTCTGTAATCACAGCACTCAGACTGATGAATCTAGTCTGGAATAGATTTTTTAAAAGTCTCAAAAATAAAGCAAATAACAGCAACCATCCTTGTTTGTTAAAGGTTAGAGGAATTATCTAACACTGGATTAAAACCCATGAGTGTATCCATCCTGTAGCCCATGGGCTGACAGTTATGAATGTGGCAAACAAACATAGAATCATTAACTTAAAACATTATCACATGGTACTCAAACATGAGCTTGGTTGATGAGAACATCATGCGATAATGTCAAAAGGTTGGGCATGGGCTAAAACAATGGCATAGTGGTTAAGGTGCTTGCCTGCGAAGCCTAAGGACTCATGTTCAACTCTCCAGCTCCCACATAAGCCAGACACACAAAGGTGAGGCAAGCACAAGGTTGCACATGCCTACTCGGTGACACAAGCTTCTGGAGCTCAACTGCAGTGGCTGAAGCCCTGCCATGCCAATTCTCTCTCTCTCTCTCTCTCTCAAAAATAAAAAAAATTTAATAAAAAAAGGTTGGACACACTTGGCAGATGAGTTTAGGTGCAGAAACCTCTTTGGATATCAGATTTTCCCCTGTGAAGTAGATATAATAATAGTACTAACTGTGCAATCTGTTGTGTGTTCAATAAGATTACTTTTATATCTGCCACCTATCTCAGTACTGCTAACTGGAACAGGGGTGCCAGCAGCCAAAGTTGCCAGCATGGACCTTTGGAGAACATGTGGCTAACTTGCCTGAGAATGAAGCCCTCACGGTGGAAGAAAGACCAAGGGGACTGTGCCTTTTTGCTGTTTTTCTTTTGTTTTGCCATGCTGGGTGCAAGAGAACTTCTTGAGTCTGTTTAAAGACTTTCATGAAGACCACAGTTACCTATCGCTATGCAGAAACATTTTCCCTAGCTGGGCGTGGTGGCGCATGCCTTTCATCACAGCACTTCAGAGACAGAGGTAGAAGGATCTCAGTGAGTTTGAGGACACTTTGAGACTACATAGTGAATTCCAGGTCAGCCTGGGCTAGAGTGAAACCTACCTCAAAAAAAAGAAGACAAATATTTTCCCTTTATTATGTAAACTAATTTAAGTGAATAGTCCACCATGCTTGATATATAGTATGTGTTCAATGAATGTTTGTTGACTGAATGGAGAACAGTAATAGTCCCAAAACGTCTATATCCTTGAATACAGGAATTCTCAACATGAGCTCCACTGGCCCCTGGGGGCTGGATAATTCTTTGCTGCAGGGTCTCGCCTGTGATTAGAGGGTGTTTAGTAGCTTCCACGGCTCTATCCACTAGTAACCTTCTTCCCCACCTCATCACTTCCTAAACTTTCTCCAGATGCTGCCAAATGTTCACTGGGAGGAAAATTTGTCTCCCTGGTGTACCACAGCCTGAGAGGAACCAACTTTAGTCTTAGGCACCATAAAACAGTCTCTATATAGCAAATGTTTAGATAGTCAACAGTAAATGGCTTAGGCTTTGTAGACCTGATAGCCTCAGTTGTAACTACTCAGTTCTGTTATTGCCGCTCAAGAGTGGCAAATGATAACACACAAGCAATTAAGTGCTACTGTGTAGCAGTCAGACTTCATTTGCAAAGTCAGGCTGGCTCATGGGCTATATAGTTTGATGGTTCCTGCTGTGGAGAATTGTGGAGTCAATGGGAGTGGTACACCCTCTTTAATGATTTTACTGTGTCGTATAGACCTTGCATGTATCCAAGGAGATCTCATCTCTACGTGGACTATGAGACAGGGTCTTATGATGCCTTGTGCTTCATAGGCTGTATATGACACCTGCAATATCACCGTACTAGAAGATCATCTTGAGGGAATTGAGCATAGATATGTCCTATAACTTCTTCCCAAGATTACATTCTTACCAGAACTCCAATAGAAGCTGGGTTGATAGCTCAGTTGGTAAGTAGTTGCCTTATAAGTACAAAGACCTGAGTTTGCTCCCTAGAAACCACATATTAAAAAAATAATAATAATCACAGCCTCCAAGGCTCAGGGAACGTTGCAGAAGCAGGGGCAGAAAGAACGTAAGAGCCACCAGGTGAGAAGGTGGACTCTGAGGCATTGCCCTTCTCCCTCCCTCACTATAGAGCCTGATTGGTGTATTTTGATTCCACAGTGAATACTGATAACCCCACTGAGGAGGGTCCTCAGTGGAATGGGGATGAGGGAGAAGAAACATACGAGTATAACCTGATGGGAATGGACTAATATGCAGTATATCCATAAAAGAGATGGCATAGTGGTATGCACGTGTGATCACAGCACTGGGGAGGGGCAGACAGGAGCATCCCTGGGCTCTCTGGTCAGCCAGCTTAGCCAGTTCCTCAAACCCACTGATACAGAGCAACTCAAGGTGGAACTGGAGAGCAGATGACCCGGAAGTAAGTGATGTTATTTGGCCAGGGTGGAATTATGCTTTCAAACAGTGAACTCCTTCTCTATAGGCGTGCACCCATCATGTCAGCGGGTTCAATGTGTCCTTTGTTGTCAGTGTGTGCTGCAATGCACATGTCTGTCTCAACAGAATTCAAACATCATCTTGCCTCAAACACTTTCACTACACCACAGCTGGACTCCTCTCAGTGCAAACAGGAGGCTGCTAAGGGAAAAGCAAGGATTCTGAATGAGTTTCAGAGGGATCGGATACATTTCTTATATTTTACTCACTTATATCTCCT
This sequence comes from Orientallactaga sibirica, assembly GCA_036365145.1. Classification (NCBI taxonomy): domain Eukaryota; kingdom Metazoa; phylum Chordata; class Mammalia; order Rodentia; family Dipodidae; genus Orientallactaga; species Orientallactaga sibirica. The sequence continues at coordinate 12,487,035 of JAEOAD010000028.1, forward strand.
TTTAAACAAGGAACATGTAAAAATATCTCAGGCACAAAAGAGTGGATTATTTTTGGCATTAATATTTTGGCTTCTCTTACTGACAGGGGAGCCAATGAAATATAAGCAGCAGTCATACAAAGTTTCAAAAGTTTCTTTTCAGGGGCTTGAGCTTAGTGGTTAAGGCACTTGTCTGTGAAGCCCAAGGTCCCAGGTTTGATTCCCCAATGCCCACATAAGACAGATGCACAAGGTGGCACGTGCATCTGGAGTTTGTTTGCAGTGACTAGAGGCCCTGGCATATTCCCTCTCTCCCTCTCTCTTTCTCACTCTCTCCCTTTCTCTCTGCTTCCTTGTCTCTCAAGTAAATAAATAAAAAAAATTAAAAATTGCTTTTTAAAGAGGCTGACTTAGTAGTTAGATCCCTTTTACCTGTCTCCTCTAGCCCTTTATTTCTGTTTGAAATTTGGTTATAATTGCTTGAGGTTTCTTAACCACACTGTAATCAGGAGTCTGTGTTGCTGGTGTCATTATGAACTACAACCAAGTCCTGGGTTAGCCTCTTCTTGAACCTATCATCAGAAGAGTAGGTAGAACATCATCTTCTTAAAGTAGCTACTTTGAGTCTCTTTTGCTCTAACAATTATGGTAGATTAGAGATGACCACAAATTCTTTTTCCATTTTCGATATATATGGAATTTATTTCACTTTTTTTTTTTTTTTTTTTTTTTTTTTGGTTTTCTGAGATAGGGGCTCACTCTAGCTCAGGATGACCTGGAATTCACTATGTAGCCTCAGAATGGCCTCGAACTCATGGCGATCCTCCTACCTCTGCCTCCCGAGTGCTGGGATTAAAGACCTGCACCACCATGCCCAGCTGTTTCACTATTTTTAAATCTGGGCTAGGTCTGTAATTTGTTTTGACCCTCAGGATGTGAAAACATATACAGTGCATGTTCTGGGTCTGAGTTCAGATTTGCTATGGACAAAGTACATCTCCTTTTTTTTTTTTTAAAAAAAAAAATTTCCACAGATGGAACTAAATCATTCTTCATGTCTCTGACACTTTTTCCATACCAAAGCATGTCCTGACAATGTCTCCCATACCAAGAATGCCTAGTCCCAGCTCAAATGTCTAGCTAGGCTCTGTCAGGTCTAGGAAAATTTACAAGACTTTTTGATGGGCATAATCCCTCCTTTTAGCCAAAGAACAGGGAAACAGCCCTCTAAGGTCTGTGACCTTAGCCATAGGCTTCCGATTTGGTTCTCAGTGTCAGGCATGAATTCCCTCCCACTGAGTGAGCCTCATATCTAACCAGAGAGCAGATGTTTACTAGGCTCTGTCAGGTCTAGGAAAATTGCTGTGGCCATTCCAGGATAAGGTCTTTATTTTCTCTAAAATCATAGCATTAAAACCCTATTCACTTGTTTGGGATACAGTCTATTGGCTTAATTTACTTAATTAAAAATTTTAATATATGAACATAATGTGAATTGGTCATATTCCTATTAGGTTATACTATTATGTCCCCTCTTCCCCTTTCCCATTCCATTAAGGGCCCACCTCAGTGGGGTTACCAGCAGTCACTGTGAGGTCATGAATGCACCAGTCAGTCTTTATGGGGGAGAACAGTGCCTCAGAGTTCTGCAACTTCCTCTGTAATGTTTCTTGGGTCCCAGCCTATATGACAGAGATGACTTATCTTGAGCTAAGCAGTCACCTCTAATTTCTGGTCATTCTGATGAATCTTGGGTCTCCGAGGTATTTGCTACCATCTGTGAAAAAATAAGATTCTCTAGTCAAGAATGAGAGCAACATTGATCAAAGAACATGAACATGGACATTTACAAGACTTTTTGATGGGCATAATCCCTCCTTTTAGCCAAAGAACAGGGAAACAGCCCTCTAAGGTCTGTGACCTTAGCCATAGGCTTCCGATTTGGTTCTCAGTGTCAGACATGAATTCCCTCCCACTGAGTGAGCCTCATATCTAACCAGAGAGCAGATGTTTACAATGACACCCCCCATCATCTATGCGCCACCGTTGTACAGGTGTGTACATCTTGCCTGGGTGGTTGATTTTGTGGCTTGCTTGTTCATGCTGTTGGTGACTTAGTCCACAGCAGCTGACAGAGTGCTGAGAAGAGAGCACAGCCAGGGAGCTGGCTTCAGTCTTGGTTCTAGGAGAATTTGTTGATGTCCTGCTACTATCGCCACCACTTTCTCCACTACTATTTCTATTTGAGTCTCTTCTGTGGGCACATGTGCAGATGCATGGGCATGTACATGCATGCCAGAAGACATCATCTGGAGCCTTTCAGCCACTCTCCACTTTATTCTTTGCAACATGGTCTGTTGCTGAATCTAGAGCTCATTGATTAGGTTAGTTGAGCTAGCCAGCAAGCCCCAGTAATCTTCCTGTGTCTACCTATCCAGTGCTGGGATTACAGGTGTGCATCACTATGCCAGACATTTTACATAGGTACTCAGATCTTTTATGCATTAATCCATCTCCCCAGCTTCTGGTATTATTCACTACTATTTCTACTGATGACTGAGAAAGTCCCAGACAGTATTGTAAAAGTCTTGAGCAGGGTCTTCAATGAAACTATTAAGCAAGAAGACTCTTGACTGTTGGTGGTAGAAATTGGTTGAGAAAAGAATTTTAGGAGAAAAAAAAAACTAGAGAAAATGAAAGCAGGAAAGTTTAAGGAGAAAGCATACTGTGGAAGAAAAATGAAGGAGTAACTCCTTGATTAAACAGAATAAAACACAAAAATGCAAAGACAACAATAGCCAAAACAAGATTAAAAAAAAAGTTCAATGAAATTTACTTCCATGGGAAGGAAAGAAATTTAAGGGGCTCAGTTACAATGTAAGATGCAGAATCCATTTGGCCAAGAGCAAGCCTAAGGAAGGGTTCAGAGAAACTGTGTTGTTCATTCCACAGAACTACTTCTCTGGAGATGATGAGTCATTCCTTCAGTGGTCCAGGCTCACTGGAAGAAGTGAGAACTGTCTCAGCATGGCAGGAGCTCATAGCGTTAGCATAGTGGCTGAGGTAAAGCTAAGTGTTTCAACTCTTTTTCTCCAATGTCATAAATTAAATTAAAGAAATACCTGAACCAGTTCCAGCAGCAGATTTACTATTGTCATTGATTCTTTTTAAATTTATTTTGTTTGAGACAGTGATAGAGAAAGAGACAGGCAGACAGAGGGAGAATGGGCATTCAAGGGCCTTCAGCCACTGCAAATGAACTCCAGATGCATGCACCACTTTGTACATCTGGCTTATGTGGGTCCTAGGGAATCGAACCTGGGTACTTTGGCTTTGCAGGCGAGCACCTTAACCACTAAGCCATCCCTCTAGCCCATCATCACCATTGATTCGTAATCATTGACCCAACTTGGCTCATTTGCATTAATTTTAATATCTACCTTCTCTAAGAGAAAACCCCCTTTATCCCAACTTTCTCAGTCTTCAGGACACATTTGCATTGTTTGATCTAATAGTAGACTGTTCTTGTGGTTAATTTATTAACCATGCTTCCTATTTGTGTGTGATGGCTCTTGGTTCAAAATATCCTGATGAACACATCAATCTGTCTTATTGCTGACTTTCAACTTCCTGCCTCAATCCATCACAGGGCACCCTAATCCTTCTTGTTTTGCCTTAAATTATACTTGATACAAGTCCAGCCTCTTTTTTAATAAGCTCACCTAGGTGATTTGCATATAACAAGCAAATTAGGTCTTTCAATGATTATTTATAGGATGCCAAAGTCATAAATCAATCTAGAAAGAACCTGCCACAGGGAGAACAGAGCCTAATCAAGCTAAATTCTCCCAAACACAATTTGTTCTTTACAACTACGCAGTTATGTATCTCATCTACAATTAACTGTTAGATTCAGATCAAGAATGAAATTCAGGGGGCAGAGGAGATGGCGCAGTCAGTAAACTTCTTGCACCGCAAACATGAGAACCTGAGTTTGGTCCCCAGCACTAATGTAAAACCTCTGTGTGATGGCAGGTATCTGTCATCCCAACCCTGGAAAGATGGAGAGAAGAAAATCCCTGGGGCTTGCTAGCTAGCTGGTCTAGCTGAATCAGTGAGCTCCAGGTTTAGTAAGAGATCCTACCTCAAACAAATCCAAAGGGAGAGCAGTTGAGGATGACATCTGACTTCCATCTCTGGCCTCCACATACACACATACATGTGCACCTGGGGACACACATATAAACATGCATCTATGACACACACATGTGTGCACACTATATACATATAAATGAAATTATTTAAAATGAGAGAAACTCAAACTTCCATTTTGTATGTTGTGCTATCCTTTTGGATCCTTTTAGCACATGATCACAAATCTGTGACATTTCTATAGACCTGAGACACCTGGTTCCCCTTCTGGTCCTACCATATAAAGTGTCCACAAGTAAGTGGGTAATGTGACACCGTTCTCCCAAACATTCCCCACTTGAAATTGATTCAATAGGTGCATGGGTAGATTCAAATACCCTGTGACATTTGAAGTTGCACAAAACAGTTTTAGTGTGTTTGAACATGTTTTCCTTTTACAGAGAGCCACATAGCTCTAATTAGGACCTATCTCTAACATCAAAACATGAAGGAACTTCAGGTTAGAGTAAAACCCAGTCTCACTTTAGCATTTGCATGATATAATTTGATTACTTTATATTCTTGATGGAAAATTCTTAGAAGTCACAGTTGTAGGCACTAAGTCGAATGCATCTATTATCAAGGAATGTTACAAGGAAGGAAGGACTTTTTGGTAACCTATATGATGCAACTGGACATTCATATAGAAAAAAAAAAAACCGTAAATCACTACCTCACATCTTACAAAAACAGTTTTATTTGTACTAAAAACCTGAATGTAAGACACCAGATTAAAAACTTTTGGAAGATAAGGAAAATATCTAGCAGTAAGCATTCTCAAGATAAGACAAAAATACATTGAGAAGGGAAATAATGATACACTTTACTCCATTATTCTTACAAACTTCTATATTCTGAAAGACCTTCAAACAAATTTTGAAAGCAAACCATAAATAATAATAACAAGGAGTTTTAAAAGCAAGTATGTTCCACAAGGTATTAATAAATATATTGTATATATTCAAATTGTTACATATCAATAAGAAAAATATAAAGCATGGAGAATCAGAAAGAGATACAAAGAGCAAGCAGAAGCAAAATCCCTATAAGTGGCCTTTTCCATTCCTACCCCCTCTAGCTCCAACATAATCTACCCTTTCTTGTATCTTACTAATCATGGTGCTTATTTCAAAATTTATCATGAACATTTAACATGGTCATATTTAATTTGTGGAACTCTTTTTGGTAAGTCCTTTGAGAACAAGCACTGTGTTTAGTTAATTAGGGATAGAGATCATTGGCATGTCAGGATCTCTGGTCCCTACAAATAAACTCCAGACACACGCATCACTTTGTGTATCTGGCTTCACATAGGTACTGAGGAATCAAACCCAGTTTGTCATACATTGTAAGAAAGTACCTTTAACTATGGAGCCACCTCTCTAACCTAGTATTGTTTTTTTAAACTTATTATTAAAATGTGTATTTGTGGGTGCACACTCATGTGTATGCTGTGTACATGGGGACACCAGATGATAACCTTGGGTTTCATCCTTAGAAGCACCATGCACCTTAATTTTGAAACAGGGTCTCTCATTGGCCCAGCACTTTCCAATTAGGCTAGACTGGCTGGCCAGTGACATCCAAGGATCCTCCTGTCTTCTCCTCCCCAGTCCTGGGATGACAGGTGAGTGGTACCATGTGTGTTATCATTTTTATGCAGGAAAGGGGTATTGAACTCTGGTCTTCATGCTTATAAGTCTTGCATACATACTAACATACTGAACTCTCTCTTCAGCCACTTAAGCTTTTAAGTGTATTCATCAGCCCCTTATACATGCCTGATTATTCAGGGAAAGTTCAATGAATACTACTTGTTTATAATTTAACATCTCTGAAATAAAGATGCATATTATAATCTATGACATTTGTCACTGTCAACCAGACAATATTTAACGTATACACTGCCATTGATTACACACACATTAAGTTTGTTATTAATATTCATATTATCATCATGTTTGTGAGTAATATACATCATGCCGTTGTGTTTAGTGAGTTGATCAAGTTAAAATACATTTCAAAAGTTTCTGTTATGACTTTGCAGTGAAGTCATTGAGGCAGTGAAGGTAGAAGGACCAGAAACAAAACAACTGTACTTGAAAAGCAAATATTTATCATTACCAAATGGCCACAATTCCATATTTTCTTTCAAAATAATGCTTAGCCATCTTTACAGATCACAGCAAGGACAGAACAAATAGGTAGGTAGGTGAAAGCTTCATATAGTTCTATCCCTGAGACAGATGAAAAAAAAAACTGATTGCAATCATCCAAGGATGAGGAATTGCCAAATCCCTCTGAAGGAAAGTCCAAGGTAACAAAGGGTTGATGGCATTGATTCATGTTTGTGATGGTCTGATTCAGGTGTCCCCCATAAACTTAGGTGTTCTGAATGCTAGGTTCCCAGCAGATGGAGATTTGGGAATTAATGCCTCTTGGAGGCAGTGTATTGTTGGGGGTGGGCTTATGGGTGTTATAGCCAGTTTCCCCTTGCCATTGTTTGGCACACTCTCCTGTTGCTGTTGTCCACCCGATGTGGACCAGGAGGTGATGTCCACCCTCTGCTTATGCCATTGTTTCCCCCTGCCATCATAGAGCTTCCCCTTGAGTCTTTCAGCCAAAATAAACCATTTTTCCCCCACAAACTGCTCTTAGTTGGGTGATTTCTGCCAGCAATGCTAACCTGACTGCAACAGTAAAGTTGGTACAGAGGAGTAGTGTCATTGCTGCTAGACACCTGACAGTGTGAATTTTAGCCTTTTGGAGATGATTTTTGAGAAGAAGGATTTGAAACCTTGGCCTAAGAGACACATTGCAGTGCTGTAAATACAGCTTGAAGGACTGTTCTGGTCAGAGTTGAAAGACCTGAATGTAGTAAGAGTTATGGATTATGAGGTTTGGTTTATGAGAGTGAAAAAGAACTTTTCCTGGATTGGGACAGAAGCAGGTTGTGTGAGAGGCTTGCTATTATGACTGTGTCCTGAGAACATGTGCAGGGTTGCATTATGTAGAAATAGACTGGTGTGAGCAGAGGGATATGGCACAGAAAACAAAAGAAATCTTTGGGCCCAAACTGCTGCCTATTCAGATGTAATTGTATGAGAGATTATATCCATTGATATTGGGCCACCTGACATGAATTGGGACAACAGAAAGAATGTAGACTCTCTTGAAGGGCCTCAATGCTAAAGGAGTGTCCTGTTCTTCAAAGTCTGCTCTATTCCCCTGGGATTAACAAATTGGCACTCCACCTGGTATTATGGAGTATAAGAAATGCAGGAAAGACAGGGTTATTTAATTTGCAACATGGTCTTGTATTTTGGAAACAGCCATGGACAGTGTAAAGCAGGACTGCCTGCATGGAGACCAGATGGAGCTGTGAGGATGGACTGTGGATTGCAGTGGAGACCCAGTAGAGATGCAAGGATCACAAGACAGTTGCTAAGGAAAGCTGTCAGCCTCAAATGTTGTCCAGGATTGTGAGTAGCCTAGCTGGTGGGGCAGAATTGCAACTCCAGAGACCTGTTGCTAGGTAAAATTATTGAACTTGGAGATTTCTCACTGACTAAAGTTGTTGGACTTGGAGCTAGAGTTTGATATTTGCCCTGTTTAAATCTTGTATTGGTTGAATTTTTTTTTTCTATGCCATCTTTTGCAATGTGAGTGTGTATTCTGTGCCATTATGGGTTTTTTGGTTTATTTTAGGTATTATGGCTCAGTTAAAAGACCTTAGACTATGGGAATATTAGAACATCATTAGGATTGATAAAAACTATGGGGACTTTTAAAGTTGGACTGAATGCATTGCATTTTACATTATGGATGGTTATTAGTTTATGGGGCCAGGGGTGGAATGTGGTGGTTTGATTCAGGTGTTCCACATAAACTTAGGAATTCTGACTGCTAGTTTCCCAGCTGATAAAGACTTGGGAATTAACACCTCCTGGAGGCAGTGTATTGTTGGGGGCAGGTTTATGGGTGTTATAGCCTGTTACCTACCCCTTGCCAGTGTTTGGCACATTCTCCTATTGCTGTTGTCCACCTGATGTTGGTGACAAGGTGATGTCCACCTCTGCTCATGCCAACGTTTTCCCCTGCCATCATGGAGCTTCCCCTCAAGTCTGTAAGAAAAAATAAACCCTTTTCCCCCACAAGCTGAGTTTGGTTGAGTGATTTCTGCCAGCAATGTGAACCTGACTGAAACAACATTCCTTCATATTCACTCGAGTAAAGGCCAGAACTAGCTTGGCCTTGTTTAGTCCCAGCAACTCTGAAGGCTGAGGCAGGAGGATTTCAAATTCAAAAACTGCCTAGGCTACAGAATGAATTCAAGGATAGCCTGGGAAACATAGAGAGACCCCTTCATCTCACACAAAAAGTGAGAAGTGGGATTGGGGGTGTACCTCACCGATAGAGAGCTTGCTCAGCAAGTATCAAGTAAGAAGTGGGATTGGGATTCACTCAGTGGAATGGAACTCAGTGCTGGAACTGGGAAATAAGTCAAAACCAGGTACAAAAAATGAGCTCAGTCTCCAAGATCAAGATACCACCAAATGTGGGCTAGAAGAGAGCCAATGCATATAAAATTCCCTCCAAAACATATATGGTCATCCCTTCTATCTAGTACTAACTTCTCTCTCCGTTGGAGAATTTGCTTATCTTTTTTCAGATGAACAACGAACCTGAAGGGAGGATCAGCCAATCACACCTCACCAGGGCCCCAGCTGAAACCATAGAGTAATGCGGGGGAAGGGCAAGAATACAACGTGCATGGCGATTACGACACCAGAAAAAGGCTGAAGGAGATAAACACAGAGAACATCCAACTCCAACTAAGCCAGATATCCAGTGACACAGAGGCTCCCAAAACCTCATCACTGAAGCAGAACTAAAATGACCCCAATGTGACTCAGGGAAACTTGTGGAAGAGGGGGGATGGAAAGATTGTTAGAGTCATAGTTGGGGCATTATGCACAGAGTCTGGGGCCTACCCCCCAGAACTCTTGACTAACCTCACAATGCATGACCCACATTCCCCATTGACGAGGGTCCCTTTGAAAGAGGGAGGACAGTGAGGAGGACAATGGAACCAATACTATGAATGTAAAATCAAAATAATATAAATAAAATATATATTTAAATTAAAAAGAAGTGGGATTGGGGATATACCTCACTGATAGAGAGCTTGCTCAGCAAGTCTCAAACCTAACTAAGCTCAATCTCTGGCATCAAAAAAATAAAAATGACAAAAATCAGCATCAAAACTTGAAGAACACATGCTAGTGGAATGAAAGAAAATTCCAGAAACGATAGTGACAAGCTCCTGAAGGACTATCAGTTAATCATTTTTACAAAGCAGCTTTTGTACATCTCACTTTTTTTTAGATGTAGGATTTTTGGTTGACAGCTTTCTTCTTTTAGCACTTTGACCATATTGTTCTGTTTTTCTGGCCTTCAAGGTTTCTTTATGTGATGAGGTCAATGCCTGAGGTTTCACTGAATATGTAATACCTCCCTCGCCCCCGTCCCTCCCCTACCATGGGCAGTCAGTCATTCACTGAGTAGTGGAATATGCTGTGAGCATAGGATTAGGCTAAACAGAAATCTTCAAGTTTTAAATCTTTAAAAAAATTAACTATTTTTATTTATTTATTTGAGAGAGGGAGAGAGAGAATGAACATGGGCACTCTAGGGTCTTTTGCCCCTGCAAATGAACTCTAGACATGTGTGCTACTTTGTTTATATGCCTCTGCATGGGTCCTGGGCAATCAAACCGGAGCCATCAGCCTTTGCAAACAATCACCTTTAACTGCTGAGCCATCTCCCCAGCCCTTAAGTCTTTTCTGAACATGCATTTTCCCTTGGCTTATATTCAGTGTTCTCAATTCCTTTATATAATAACATCTTGTGGATATCTTATTTCCCCAAAACCTTGCTCTGAATCCTTCTGAGTTCAGATGGTCTGTTGTAATTTCCACTCACAGTTTCTTGCCCCAGGAATCTGTAAATTGATTGTCCCCCTTGCAGATTTTTCACAGCCAATGGTGGCGGCTCTTCCCAACTTGATATCAAAGTTGGGCACAACATCACCTAATTTTCTGGGAAGTGCCTGGGTAAATTAGCACATTGCAAGTATGTTCTCTATGGTTCAAAGAAAAATATTGGGTTATTGTTTCTTTATGCTCAAGACAGTGCCAGACCAATGAGGAGCCAATGGAAGGATAGGTAAAAATGCCATGAAGGGCTGGAGAGATGGCTTAGTGGTTAAGGCTCATGCCTGTGAAGCCTAAGGACCCAGGTTAGATTCTCCTGGTCCCATGTAAGCCAGATGTACATGGTGGTACATGTACCTGGAGTTTGTTTGCAGTGGCTGGAGGCCCTGGCATACCTATTCTTTCTCTCTCTCTCTCTCTCTTTTTCCCTCTTTTCCCCCTCTCTGTCTCAAATAAATAAATAAATAAATAAATAAATAGTCTTAAAATATTTTTAAAATATTTCTTTGTTAGACAGGCATTTTCTTTTTCACTGGAGTTTTTCTTTTTTCTACAGAGTTCCTATAAGATTAATTCAGCCAATTTCGGTTATTTTTTAGTGTTTCTATTTGGGAACCAAGTTTCAGAAGTTTCCAGACAATTATTTTGCTAACATCACTCCACTTTATCAAGTCCTTTTAGTGTGTGTGTGTGTGAGGCCGGGGGGGGGGGGTGGGCAGTGTCATGTGTACAGAGGCCAGAGAACAACCTCAGATGCTGTTTTCAGGAACCATGTATCTTTTGGAGACAAGTCTCTCATTGGCCTGGAACTTGCCAAGTAGGCTAGACTAGCTGGCCAGAGAGCCCCAAGGATCCACCTGTCTATCATTCCTGCTCTAGGATTACAAGCGTGTACCATCATGCATGGGTACTTTTATGTGGCATCTGGATTGAACTCAGTTCTTCATGCTTGCAAGGCAGGCACTTTACTGACTCAGTTATCTTCCCCCACCTCCCCTTTCTGAATATGAGCTCCCAGTGAAGTTATGCAGTTCATGCCTCACAATAACATATGGTATTTCAGGACAGTTAACTTGTCTTTTTAGTTTATAAATACCTAAATCAAACCAGGGAGCCTCATATACATCTGAATCTGATGCAGATGATGAGCTGTGAACTTTGACCTCCTGCCACAATGGAATGAGACTTTTGAAAACAGGCCCATGTATATATTTTTTTCATTTGAGAGATGAAATGTTCTTGCCCAAGGCATATACTATGATAGATCATTTTCAAAGACAGTCAACAAGATGTTCTCTCTCTTGAGCACACATCACTCTCCTGGAGTATATTCCCCCCGACCTTGATCTAAGATGTGCTAATAACTTACTTGGACTGATAGAATGTTGTTGAAATAATGCTGTTGACTACAAAGTAAAGGTCTTAAAACACATGATAGCCTCTATTTTAACCTCTAATTCAGCCATCATGTAAAGACTCTTGAGTTAAATCACTGAGTTGTGATAGACCAACTGGAGAGACATGTTGGCAGAGGTACCTTAGGTAGCCCAGCTGGAACTCAGTTAATGGCAGTTACATACATGGACTGCTCAGTTGAGCTCAGCTGAGAGCAGGTATTATCCCGCCCCTAAATCCTGATCAGATTGTAGGATCATAAATAAAAATGGGTGGTACTATTTGAAGTCACTATTTTTTTTTTTTTTTTGTGGAGGACATAGGGATAGTGGCTAAGTCATATATATATATCTACTTGATAGATTTTCACGACCAACTTGGACCACAATTTTCAGCTATGTAGCTGTTGTTACAAACTGCCCACTGTTTAAAATGACATTCTTTGGGGGCTGGAAAGATGGCTCAGTGGTTAAGGCACTTGCCTGCAAATCCTTTGACCTGAGTTTGATTCCTCAGTGCCCATGTAAGGCCAGATGAACAGGGTGGTGCATGCATCTGGAGTCCGTTTGCAGTGGTTACAGGCCTGGTGTACCCATTCTTTCTGTCTCTCTTCTATCTCTCTCTGTTTCCAAATAAACAAAAATTAAAAATTAAAAAATGACAGTCTTTATATGCCATTCATTTAAAAATTAATTTCTACATGCCAGGGAGGAAATGGCCTATATTTGGGGTCTAAAATTTTGAGTATTAAATTTTATCTCTGCTATTTTTAAAGACATTGGATCAGTTTCATTGACTTCACCAGTTTTAGCAAAAGTCTGCTGCTCTATGAAATAATGATAATTCTGATATGGAGGTTTGGAAAGATGAGGCATACGAAGCTGTGAAGTTGGGGTTGTATATATGGATGAGCACAACTGCTTGGGGTAAGGCTGGTGTGCAAAATGTGAGGCAAAATTCCCGGTACATCTTGGGGGCATGAATTCATGTGTTTATATGTGTACAGGAACATGTTTATCTGCAGGTGGAGGCCAGAGGTTGACATTGGGTCTCTTCCTCAATTGCTGTGGAGATCTTAGGTTTTGAAATAGGGTCTCTCACTCTACCGAGAGCTCCTGATGCACACAAAAGCTAGCCAATGAGCCCTGGGGGTCATCTTCTCTCTGCCTTCCCAGCGCTGCAATTGCAGGCACGTGCTTCCAGGCCTAGCTTTTACAAGTGTGATGGGGGATCTGACCTCAGATTCTTATCCTTATGTGGCAAGCACTTAACCAACTGAGTCATCTACCCAAACTCTTCCTTCCTCCCTTCCTCCCTTCTTCCCTCCCTTCCTCCCTCCCTTCCTCCCTCCCTTCCTCCCTTCCTTCCTTCCTTCTCTTTCTTCCTCTATGAGGCATATATATCCTATATATATATATATATATATATATATATATATTTTTCCTTCCTTCTCTTTCTTCCTCTATGAGTCTCAGGGTATTTTTATTCAGCAGTGAAATGCTGTCAGGCATATTTTTATTCAGCAGTGAAATGCTGTCAGGGCTGAAAAAAATGAAAATTGTAGTGACAACCCAGCTCCTAGATATTTTTCTAAGCAAGATGAAAATTTAAGTTCACACAGAGTCCCACATTTGAATGATTATAGTAGCCCTTCTTGCAATTACCAAAATCGGAAGCAACAAAACAGTCCCTTAATGGGTGATAAATACATTACATTATATATCATCCCTACAAATGGAAATAATAAAATGAATACTAAAGCCACCAAAACATCATGGGCAAACTTAAAGGCATGTTATTTAGTGTAAAAAGGCCACTTTGAAAGAGCTGTGTATAAAATGATCCCAACTCTACGACATTTTGGAAAGACAGTGTTGCCAAGTTTTTAAATAGTGGAGGAAAATAGGCCCAAGGATGGCAGACTGTTCTGTCTGATACTACCGTGGTGTACACTTGACATTTTACATTTCTCAAAACCTATAGACTTTTATAATGCCGAGTCAACTTCCTTCTCTCTCTGTTTCTGTAGGGGAAGGTGCTTGTGTGTGCCTATGTTGTGTACCTCAGGAACACCATCAATCAATTGTTTTGAGTGAGAGAGAGAGAGAGAGAGAGAGAGAGAGAGAGAGAGAGACAGAGAGGGAATAGGCGCTCCAGCAACCTCTCAGCCGCTGTGAATGAACTCTAGACTCATGTGCCCGCTTGTGGGCAAGTGCAGCATTGCACCTTTGCCTCACTTTGTGTCTGGCTAAACGTGGGACCTGGAGAATCTAAGGTGGGTTCTTAGGCTTAGAGGGCAGGCACCTTAACTTCTAAGCCATCTCTCCAGCCCTTAATCAATGTTTTTGAGATATTCTCTCACTGGTATGCTAGACTTACTGGCAAATGAACCCCAGGGATCCTCTTGTCTCCTCCTCCCCTCCCCAATGATAGGATTACAAGCATGCTCTAACATGTCCAGCTTTTTTTTTTTTTTTTTTAATTTTTGAGACAGAGAGAGAGAGGGAATGGGCATGCCAGGGCCTCCAGCCATTACAAATGAATTCCAGATGCATGAGCCACCTTGTGCATCTGACTTCTGTGCATACTGGGGAATAAAACCTGGGTCGCAGGCAAGTGCCTTAAAAGCTGAGCCATCTCTTCAGCCTTACACCTTGTTTTTTGACCTGGGAACTAGAGATCAAACTTAGTTCCTCAAGTTTGTAAGGCAAGCACTTTATCAACTGAGATATCTCCCCATTCCCATGCCCATAGAATTTTGTACTAGAGTGAACTTCTAATGTAAACTATGGGCCTTAGTTAGCAATCGTGCCTCAGTATCAGTCCATCAATTGAAACCATCTCCCACACTACTGCCAAGCATTAATATTGGTGTAAATAGGTTAAAGGAAGAGAGAGCACATGAAACCTCCCTGTAATTGATGATGACATCAAATTAAAAGACAGACTAATGGAGAGAGGGAGGGGATATGATGGAGAGCGGAGTTCTGAAGGGGAATGGGGGTAGGGGAAGGAAGTATTATGGTTTATTGTCTGTAAATGTAGAAGTTGTCAATAAAAAAAAAAGTAAAAAATATTTTAAATTATTTTAGAGAAAGAGACAGAGAGTATGGTCATGCCAAGGCCTCATGCTACTGCAAACAACCTCCAGATACATGGGCTTTACGTGGATAGTGGAGAATTGAACCCAAGTTGCCAGGCTTCACCAGGAAGTACTTTTACCCAGAGCCATCTCCCAAGCCCTCTATGAATTTTTCTATGAACCTGAAACTCTTCTAAAAACAAAATCACTAAATCACTAAAAAAATAAGTGGTTGATTGGACTGGGTTTTAACAAGGTCTTTATTTATGAGACAAAGAGAGAGAGAGAGACAGAGAATGGACATTCCAGACATTTCAAACAAACTCCAAATGCAAATGTCACTTTGTTCATCTGGGTAATGGGGAATTGAACCTGGGCTGGCAGGCTTGGCAAGCAAATGCATTTAACTGCTGAACCATCTCCCAGGCCCTTGACTGGGTTTTGACTTGCTGGCTAATTGAGAGCAATTCCAGACAGCTTCTTACAGTTCTGGTAGACCATTTTTGAACATGGTAAGACAGGTAAATGATTGGGTTCCGGGGCTGGAGAGATGACCAGGGTTTGATGACCCAGTACCCACATAAAGCCAGATGCACAATATGGTGCATGCATCTGGAGTTCTTTTATAGGGGCTAGAGCCCCTGGAATCCTCATAAACAAACAAACAAACAAACAAACAAATAAATAAATAAGATTGGGTTCTCTCTCTCTCTCTGCATGTGTGTGTATGTATGTCTCTCTGTGTGTGTGCACGTGTACCTTGACATGTATGTAGAGGTGAATGGACAACCTCAGGGGAGGGGTCAGTCCTTGCCTTCTCCCTTGTTTGAGAAAGGGTCTAGATGTCTTATTGTTTTCCCATCACAAATGCCAGACTTGCAGCTCCATGAGCCTTGGGGTTCCTGACTCCACTTCCCATCGCTGTGGGTGTATTTGAGATGATTGGATATTGTGCTCTTGCATATGGCTTTACATGGATTCCGGGAATTCCAGCTCCAGTTTTCAGGTTTGCACAAGTGCTTTTAACACCTGAGCCATCCCCCAGCCCCAAGGAGGCTGTGCTTCCAGCAACATCATAGAGGTAAAAGATTAGCTTCTCATTTTGGAAAGACAACGTTTAAGCTGGGAAACTGATTCTGTACCCCAATACTTACAGTCACCTAGCCACAGCTGTGGCAGCTGGCTGAACTGCAGTGAATCTGTCTCCTCATCCTTGAAGTGGAGACAAATTCATGATCGTCTACTTCATAAGGTGAGTGAGGACTAAGTACTGAAGGTGTATGTAAAACTGGTGGCTAGGAGGTATGAACACTTGCCAGTTTTTAATGTTAGGCAAAACTGAACAAGTGTCTCCTAAGAATTCTCACTACATAGTCTACCTTAGTTTATGCATTCACTGAAATTAAAAATTCTCTAAATGACAGTCAACTTTACTGAAGCATAGGAAATAACTGGGAACTGTAATAGTTGTAAGAAATGAAATAAAATGAGGCTAATGTAAATAAAAAGGAGTTACCTACTGGCTTTTCCCAATTAATTAGCATATGCACATTCAATTATTCATACCTTAGGGAACTCATTTAGGCAATCAGGTGTCCCATAAATATTCATCCTATTTACCTTCCGTGTTTCTGTCATTAGGATTGGAAATTGGCAGTGTTTTCTCAATATATTTCACAACTGGTTGCTTTGAAAAAGATTACCTGGGACTAAATTCATATGTCATTAATGGTGAAAGTAATCTGCCAGATGAATGCTGAATGAACCAGGGGATGCTCGTGCCTGTTGTCACCTCCTGGTTGGGGCCTCCTTCATCTTCCAAAGGCGTGTGTTCTGCAGTGGCCTGAATGGGACCTCAGAAGTGCGATTCTGACCTTCGGCCACTAGCATGCACTCTTGAATAGTTTATCATCAGGCAGGCCTGGGCCGACAAGAACTGAGAGGGACTCGTTTCAGTTCTAATTTATTGAAGGACAGAAAGAATGTGATTTGCTTATTTGTTGTTAGCCTACAAAGAATTGGGTTTCATTTTGGTGTTTTGCAAACAAAATTTGTTTTTGTTTCCTTCCCCCCAATTTTGTCCTCTTCTAAAGTCTCCAGCCTCTTTTCTGCTTTCATGTGACAGGTTTCCCTTTCTTTCCCCACCCTTCTCATATCCTATATTCACACTTACATCACTTTATTTTCATACATATAGACATTAAAATAAGGGTCCACATATGAGAGAGAACATGCAATTTTGGTCTTTATGGGATGCTCTATCTCACTTAGCATAATATTTTCCAGTTTCATCTATTTTCCTGAAGATTTAATAATTTCATTTTTCCCTAGAGCTGAATAAAATGATATTGTGTATATGTACCACATTTTTATTATCCACTCATCAGTTGATGGACAGCTAGGTTGATTCCATTTTCTAGCTATTGTGAAGAGAGCAGCAATGAATATGGATATGCAAATATCTCTGTAGTAAAGTGTACAATCCTTATATATGCCCAGGAATGGTATCAATTGGTCACGTGGTAGCTGGTGAGGGTATGGGGAAAGGGGAATCCTATTCACTGTCAGTGGGAGAATAAACTGGTGCAACCCCTATGGCAACCGGTGTGGAGGTTTCTCAAAAATAAACTGACTTATAA
Source organism: Orientallactaga sibirica (assembly GCA_036365145.1). Classification (NCBI taxonomy): domain Eukaryota; kingdom Metazoa; phylum Chordata; class Mammalia; order Rodentia; family Dipodidae; genus Orientallactaga; species Orientallactaga sibirica. The sequence goes on from JAEOAD010000028.1 coordinate 12,504,317, forward strand.
ATGTGAAAGCATTGTGCCGCCAACACAGACATGACTCCACCTAAGCAGTTTTCTAAGACCTCAAGATCAGCCCTTCAGCATGATGTGTGTGTGCATGGGGGGGTACAAACAAGGTGCATGAGAATTTGTGAACACAATACAAAAGGAAAATTCTGGGTCACTCCCTGGTGAAAGTGAAGAATTCTAACATGGTGATAATGGGCCTATCTGAGCATGGGGCTCTGAGCCATCACACAGACTCCATGTCCTTTGCTCTGGTCCTGAGCGAATGTACGGGTGACCTTCTTCCAAATTGCCTTGCCTCAAATGGATAACAAACACAAGGTTATTTGGAAACCAAAATTTGCTTTCATTCTTCCCTTGCTATCTCTGGAGAATTGGTTCCAAGACACTTTGTCATCAGAGATATAACAATCTGTGGATGCTCAAAATGAAATGGTGTATCATTTACATGAAGACTATATACACCTTCCCATATAATTTATTTTCTTTTAGAGTGTATATGTGCATGTGGGTACACATGTATACATTTGGAGGCCAGCGTTCAACATTGGCTGTCTTTCTCAATCACTTCCTGCCTCTCACTGAATCTCAAGCATCTCCATTTGGCTAGACTTGCTAGCCAGCACGTGCTGGGGATCCTCCTGTCTCTAGCTTCTCAGTGCTGGGATTATAGGCATGTGCCACCACATCTGGCTTTTGCATGGGTGCTGGGGATCAAACTCAGGTCCTCTTGCTTGCATAGCAAGAACTTTACCCAATGAGCCATCTCCCCAGCCCCAGCCCATATGTTTTCATAGAATACTTGACCTAAGGTAATGTAAATGCTGCACAAAGAGTTGTTATACTATATTTTAGGAAATAGTGACAAGAAAAGTTTCTTAACGCTTTGTAAAAATTTTAAGCTGTTTTCCATGTGCAGCTATGTGAATCTTTAGATCTGTATACAGAGGGATGAATGTACTATGTATTGTTTCTTATATTTTTGAGCATCTACTAGGGCCATGCACTGTGCTGGGCTGGTACATAATCTCTAACCCTTCTGACACCTCCCCCATCCGCAAGGTACTTCACTGGCTGCCTTTAGCAAATAAGAAAATCAAGGGTGTGAGAGAGCAAGCGACAATGAGGTGACTACATGGGACTGAAAGTCCAGGTTTGTCCATCACAGCGCAGAGCCCGTCTCCTCCCCCTACAATCCGACTGCTTTGTAGATGAATTTCTGAAATATGGCACTGACAGTTTGTGAGGCTACTTTTTCTATTCCCAATCATCCTGTTTACCTTCAAGATTTTGCAACACTCTTCAGCTCCCTTCTCTCTGGAATAGCATCAGAAAATTTCATAGAGTAAATTACAAGTGTCTCTTCCACCTTTTGCCCTCAGGGGCTGCAGACAAAAGCCTGTTTCATTGTCTCCACGAGACACGGTCAGCAGAGCAGTATGGGCCAGCAGGACCATTGACTTTCCAGAGAAGAGCTAATCTAAACTTTGAGATCCACACTTGAAATAAACCAAATTGTTGCAGAATGGGCCAGGAAGGGAAAGGTTTTTAGAGTGCGGAGTGAAACCAACTTTTTCTTCTCCTTTCTGCCCTACCCTCAAAGGATGAAAACCAAGGGCTATGGTATAGAAGATATCAAGGGATGGCTTTTTGGTGCATGTGCTCATGTGTGTGAGTGCAGGTGTTCATGTGTCACGGCACATGCTTAGAGGTTAGAGGACAACCTCTGGTGTTGCCTTCCACCTTGCTTGAGGCAGGGTCTCTCATTGTTCACCACTGTGTTCCCAGGCGAGGTCATCCACAAGCTTCTGCAGATGGTCCTGTCTTCACCTTGCATCTCACCATAGGTGAGCCGGGATTCACTGATGCTTATCCAGCCTTATGTGGGTTCTGGGGATCCAAACTCGGGTACTCATACTTAAGTGGCAAGCAGCTCTTTATCTACCAAGCTATCTCTCCAGCCCTGGAATGGCCTTTTGAGAGTTTTATCTTGCTCAAGAATAGGAGGACAATTCTAAAACCTCCTCACTTCAGGAAGCAAAGGTGCATTTTGATGGAAGTTCAGTATAGCAATGTACAGAGTTCCAGGCAGAACTGCTGGTAGAAGCCATAGTCCCTTGCAGCTAGCAAACAGCATGAGTGGCCAGGCTTTCCCAAAGCTCCTCTGCTCATTAGAGCCATCAGTTAACCCCCTGCCCCTGCCCGTTGCCTACTTATTGTAATTAATTTTATGGCCCTTTTAAAAGGAAAGAGAGAAAAGAAAAGGGAGACCTCTACATTTTATGCTACATTGCACAGGCAATTGAAAGTTGCAGGAAAAGAAGGGGGGAAAAAGATCCAAGCACCAAATGTTTAGCAGGCTTTTCTTCTATTTTAAATGAGCAACCTATTTAAATCAATTATCAGCTCAAAATGAGCAGGCTGATCTAATTAGTCTTGGCCCCTGGGGGGTTAACGAATGAAAGGGAGGTGCTGGGTACATGTGGGCTTTCTCTGAAGTCTTTGGAACTGACCACACTCCCACAGACCCCCTTCGAGGTTGCTAAATCTTTGAGAATTACAGAGAGAAGAAAAGAGGAGCATTATTCGTTCCGTCAGCAGAATGACTAAGCATTGCGAAGCATATTTTCAGCCTGTGTTTTACCCTACAGTGATCATTACCACTTGATAAGTAGCTCGGAATTGCAAATAAATCAATTCGTGTTTTCTTTAAGCATGTTTGAGAGGGAACAACGTATTGACTTCAGAAGAAAAAAATGCTGGTGAGTAATGACAGCTTCAGGCCTGAGTCTTAGAACGCAGGAAACTCCTTGCCTTCTGCCCTGCCAGACCTTCCTCTTTATTTAATCAGAATGGCCCCTGGATATTAATATATACTTAATTAAGGAGCTAATATAAGGAAGCAGAACTGGGAAAGATGATGAACAATGACTTAGTGAGTGTTGAACTGGAAGGTCTCAAGTTTCCCAGGAATTTTTTTTTTTTTTTTTAATACATCCTTTCAAGCATTCCTCCGTGCAAGGAAATAGATATTTGCTTTTTGGGTTATGACATTTCTTACCCCAAATGTTAACTCTTTGGTAAATGTTACAAGTATTTATGGTTTGGGAATTTGATATCTGTTACTTTTTGAATTCTAGTGGAAATGACCCAGGTTTGGAGGCCAGGCAGTCCAACTCTGATGATAAGGTGTGTGACCGTAGGTAACTTTCATTTCATTTACTTGTTATTGATTTTTGCTTGTGTGGTGTGCAGGTAACTATGTATATGCATGCTCATATATGGGTGGGCACACATGTGTGTAAGTATTCCTGCATGTCTGTGAACATGTGTTCAGGCTAGAGGTCAATCTCGGTGTCTTCCTCAGTTTTTCAGAACCTGATCTGAGACAGGATCTCCCACTGATTTGTTGTCGGGACTGGCCAGCAAACCCACGGAATCCTTCTGTTTCTGCCTCCCCAGTTCCGGGATTACAGGCGTATGTTACCATGTTTTGATTTTACACGGGTTTAGGGGATCTGAACTCAGGTCTTCATGCTTGTGTAGCAAGCACTGACTGAGCCATCTCTCCAGTCCCAACCTTAGGTAGCTTCCCATCTCTGAGCCTCAGTTCTTGTCTTCCACATGGAGATCATTTGAAGATCATTTGACTGGTTTCTGAGGATTGAGATAGTGTGTAGGAAGCGATTATGATATATGTCTTGCCTCTCCATTTCTACTCTGCATTCCAAAACTACAAGGTCACTTTCACCCTTCACAAAGTGATGCTTTGACAAAAGATGGGTCTTGTTTTGTGTTGATTGTCAATTTGACAGGAGCTAACATCACCTGTGAAGGGATTATGTAGATTTAGATAGCCTCAGACCAGGTCTTTGAGGGATTATCTTGAGTAGGTTAATTAGGGTGGGAAGACAAATCTTAAGGGAGGGTGGCACCATTCCATGAGCTGGAGTCTCAGACTATAGAAAAAGGAGGGGGTGGCTGAGCACCAGCATTCTTTGCTCTCTGTTTCCTCACTGTGCTGAATGTGCCCAGCTGCCTCAAGATCCTACTACAGTGCCTCCCTGCCCATAAATGGCTGTTACCTAGAACTGTAAACTGAAATAAGCCCCCTTCCCTTAAGCTGATTTTTGTCCCATCATCAAGAAAGTTACTGATATAGGATGGAGGTGATCTTGTATTTTTACAATAATGGAAAAAGGGTATGAACTTTCCTATGTTGAGTTTTACTTGAATTAGATAAATTCAAGACCCTTCTTGAAGGAATTACAATGAGTTACAGACTCTTACCTCAAGTAAAGATGGGGAAAAGGTGGGGCAGAATCTTCCTAAACAGTCCCACTAGCTATTTCAAACTTCTGGATTAGGAAAAACAATGTATCCATGAGAAGCTGAAAGGAACCATCACTGCCAATTACTATGAAGGTAGCTGTTGTGGTTTGAGTGTTCCTCAGAAGCCCATGTGTTTCAACACTTAGTCCCTAGTTGGTGGCACTATTTGGGAATGCTGTGGAACCTTTAGGAGATGGAGCCTTGCTGGAGGGACTGGGCCACTGGGGACAGGACTTGAGGTTTTAGAGCATGGTCCTACTTCCTGTTTGTCCTCTGCTTCCTGACTCTGGCTGCACTGTGACCAGCTCAGCCTCCTACTCCTGCTACCATGCCTTCCCTGCCATCATGGAATGTATCTTCTGGAACTGTAAGCTAGAATAAATCCTTTACTTCCTTAGGTTGCTTCTGGTCTGACATTTTGTCACTGCAATGAGAAAGTGATGGATGTAGTGGTTTTCAGAATGTCTGGTCTGAGCCTTTATTAGAAGCAGGTGATGACTCCATGGAACTGGATCAGAAGTTACTACTAGTTAGTGAACAGCAACTCTCCACAGCTTCTTTGCCTACCCTTCTCCTACCCACCACATTGCATTTCAGCAGGGCAAGAGAAATTTGGGAAATATTGCAATCTTTTGGAAGTATAATACTAGTAGGTAGGTCTGTGTGATAAGAGGATTCTTTGACACAAAATACCCACGTACTTGCAAGTAAAGAATGAAGTATCAGTCTTTAATTGATGAAAGGGCCAGAAATACTAGCCTAGATAGAAATCATAATCCCACTGTTTCATGTTAGTTCAGGATTCTTTACAATTTCAGCGAGGAGCGATATCACTGGTGATCGCCCACTGTTTCAGGTCAGAGTTCTCAGAATGAACTAGGAAGTGTCTTGTTGGAGATGAAAGTGATGAATTTCAGAAGATGAGAGAAAACTGTAGAATCTCATGTGAGCTGGATTTTGGCTTTGTGTGACAAAGGGTGGGCGTGGAAGCATTCAGGAGCACGTACAAAGGAATGCTGGAAATAATTTGCTATTTTTAGAGACACAGAAAGACATAGAAAAAAGGGGGAGAAAAATCTTTTGCAATCAGGGGATGCAAACTTTGTAGTTCATCATAGTTTCAACATGGGTTCTTACAATGATTTATTCAATTAACCTCTCGCCTGTAACCCTCCATCTTTAAATAAGCAAAATCTCAGAACAACAATTATAACTTTGCTAACGAGAAGCTGGGTAAGTATTAAGTGTTTCAAAAACCCACTATTGGAACTAGCTAATTTTTAAACATATAATTACCTCTTTTATTATACTTCAATTAGATTAAAATTAATGCATTATTAAGTCATGATATGTTCAACCATCTAGACCTCTGTATAGACATAGATAGCAATTCCTTTCCCCCCCTTTCCCCAGGTCTAAGTTAATTAAATTCCCTTTAATTATAATTTACTAAAAAGCTTCACTTTTGCCACTATTATGTCTTTTGAACTTTGAAATTCAAAAAAAGGAGACCTTAAAATGGTCTTTTACAGGAGAAATGAACTGTCAGCGAATTCAGGCAAAATTAATTATTTCAGCTTGATAAACCTTTTCATCTATTTGACTCCTTATACAGAAAAGCCAATTAATAATGTCAAACATGCTTTGCCTCTGGGGACCTGCAAGTTCTAATGAGTGTGTTTACTGTGGGGTGGCTACCAGAATGAGCTTCATGTAGAAATTTTCTAATCGCGCCACACCTGTCAAGCGCAGTCTCATTATGTGTGTACCAAGGGCAAACCTCATTTTGTCAGGAGTGGTTTTTCGAAGAACTAACAGATGCCTGGGGAATGCAGGACTGTCGGCCAGTAGACGAGTCACTTAATTACCCATCAGAGCAGTCGGGGTGAATACTTAATGCTCCTCAGTTCTGACCTCCTTCATCCCACTCCATGCACGCATCTTTTCACTGACCCAGAGAACCTCCGTCCTTCTCAGAGCTTGGTGCTCCTTGACCATGGCCCTGGTCTCCTGGGCCCTCAGAGGTCATGATTGATGAGGTGCCTCAGGAAGCAGTGATTAATCACACTTGTACCACAAGTGGGGCAACGTGGGGCTCTGCTCCACCTGCATGGGAGCTGATAATCATTTGATTGGTGGGGGGTGGAGCCTGCAGTGGAAGGCATTCCCATGGCCACCCCAAGTGAGACCCCTCCCAACAACCATGTCTCTCCGACTTACAAAACGCCCAGCTGTGGGGCTAGACACTTGGCTCAGTGGTTAAAGGCTCTTGCTTGCCAAGCCTTATGGCCCTGAGTTTGATTCTCCTGTATCCAAGTAAAGTCAGGTATACAAATGGGCCCATGCTCTGGAGTTGGTTTGCAGTGGCAGGAGGCCCTGGTGTTTTTCTCTCTCTCTTAAATAAATAGAAATATATTTTGTAAGATAGCCCAACTATGCAGATGTTTAGAGAAATAAGGGATCCACAACCTTGAAGATGTGCAAACTTCAAAGAAGTGCTTCTAAGACCTTGTTTATAGCAGACAGCTTCAGGTTCACTGGGATGAACTTCTAGACCTGGCACAGTCATGGAGGAAGGGATTTATTAACACTTACAGATCCAGGAGAAGTTCCATAATAGCAAAACAAGCTGGCCTGCTTTCTCAGGTCCAAGCAGAGAGAGAGAGAGAGAGAGAGAGAGAGAGAGAGAGAGAGAAGCCACAATCCCAAAAGCCACATCACACAGCACACTTCAGGACCTCCAGCAAAGCACTTTGCATATCTTTAGATTGGAAGTTCAAATCCATCCCCACACCTTAGGGCTGGACCCTAAATTCCACCCAGTGACACCTCCTCCACCCAGGTGGCTGCAGATCGGAATTACAAACTGTAATAAAACACTGAATATATTGGGGGCCATCTATTCAAACTACCACATTGTTCAAACCAGTTTCTGATTCAAGTGTATCTGGATAGACCTGAGATTCTGCATTTACCAGCCCGTTATAATGATGCAGGAGGGTGGTCCACAGGTAGGAGCCAGTTGGGACCTGGGATCTTGGGCAAGCTATGTAACCATGCTGGACCTCAGGTTCCTCCGTGTGTAATACATTGCAGAGGATTCTGTTCCTTCCAGTACTTGCAGGATACCAGATAAGCACTACCATACACTCACGTCCATCACTCCCACCCTATCTGGCCTCTTGTTTTCACCTTGCAGTTGCTTGAGTGTCTCAGAATGATCTCCCTGCAGTTTTATTGAGCTTGCATTGGAACCCATGCAGCCACCCCACCCATTCCTCATCTCATTTGGCCAGCCTAACTTCCTCATGGCAGTGCCTTCTCTCAGCCCGGGAACAACCAGAGTATGTGTGCGTGTGTTGGGGCTTGGCAGTTGTTGTGCTTCTCTGAACCTCTGTTCATTTCATCACTATACTTGTTATCCTATGTTGTAATGAACCATTTCCTCCTTCACATTACAAGCAGGTTGAAGCTACTTCATGGGAATTTGTGGGACTTGCTCCGACCTCACCCTTTTCTAGGACCTGCCTCCTCCTTCTTGTCTTCTACAACCTCCTTTTTCTCTGGTACAGGAGTCTGAACACAGTACCTTGCATACTCTAGGCAACTTTTAATTTGGAAGGATGTGGAACCTAGCACACTGACTTATATCCTCAGCCCAGAACCTGCCTCCTTGAATCTAACTTCCTCTGTCCTTCACAATTCACATCATTTCTTCACAATTACAGCATGCTCCCACCTTACTGGATTCTCTGATTCTAGTTTATTTCTTGTCTACCCCAGCCTTTATTGAGTCACCAGACTCATTCCCTAAAATTGAATTTTTATTATCCAGCCACAGCCCCTCTTCCCTCTCATCTCAAACTCATCAGCTTCACTATCTAAGAGAAAGCATCACACCAACCACCAAATCTGAGTTGAAAAGACCAGCGTATGTCTCCAGTCTCTTCTCTGAAGAGGGTTTGATTTGGCTTGGTTCAGACCCACAGGTCTTGGGTGGGGGGATTTTATGATGTTAGATCATGCCAGGGAAAGATAGATTTATAAGACAGACCATAATAAGCCTGGTGCACCACATTTAGAGCACTTATGTCATAGTCTTGACATCACAATCCAAGTTAGTCATTTCTGGGCAAGTCATCTTTGCTTGTTCTGCCTCAGTTTCCTCTTCAGTAAAATTGACAGATAACATCTAACTGACCTGTGGTGATATGGATTAGAAATAAAATCGAGGGCTGGAGAGATGGCTTAGCGGTTAAGGCGCCTGCCTCCTAAGCCTAAGAACACTGGTTCCAATCTCCAAGTCCCACGTTTAGCCAGATGCAGTGATGCAAGGGCGCAATGCTGCACTTGACCACAAGGGGAGCACACATCTGGATTTCGTTCACAGCAGCTGAGAGACTGCTGGTGCGCCCATCTCTATCTGTCTTCCTCTCCCTCTCTTTCTCTGTCTCTCTCCAAAAAAAAAAAAAAAAAAAAAAAGAAAGAAAAAGAAAGAAAAAAGAAATAAAATCGAATACACAGTAGATATTTGTTTTTATTTATGGAAATAATCCATGAAAGGGCTCCAAAATTAGATGTCACCCATACCCATGGTTTTATTGTTATGATTCAGTGACTTACTTACAAATATTTTCCTTTTGTCCTATCTCAGCTGTGTGATGTCACTGATCCTTGTACTTAAAGTCTAACATAAATCAGATGGTTCATATAACATCAGGCAACAGGCTTTGAGGAAATCAAACACAGTTAACCTCTCCTTTTATTAGCTTCATTTCCCCAGGAAAACTGTGTTTCTGGAGAAATCTCAAAGTGTGTATGATTCGGCCAGAGCCTTCTAATTTCTTAGCCCAGGGAGCAAAAGAAAGCTTGAAGATTGAGCCTGATTAATCCTGTCAACACTTTATACTAAATTACTTTCCCTGCCGCTCTCCTGTGGAATGTTGGGCAGAGAAGGTGGCCAGATGCCAAGGGACTCTTGTCCACTATGTGTGCTTCAGTCGAGCCAACATTATCCTGTTTCCATAAGACTTTTAAGTTGCGATATACAAGCACATATTCCTAGGCAGTTTTTAAGTTTGTGTGTGTGTGTATGTGTGTGTATGTGTGTGTGTGTGTCTGTCTGTCTGTGTGCACACGTGTGTGTGTGTATTCAGGTGTAGGAATGTGAGCACACGCATGCATGGCTCACATGTGGAGGTCAGAAGACAACTTTTGGGTGTCCGGCCTTACTTTCCACCTCATTTGAGGCAGGGTTCTCATTCTCATGGTTCACTGCTATGCTCAGCAGGCAGGCTGGTCCAGGAGCTTCTAGGAAACTCTCCTGCTTCCACCTGCAGAGTGCTGGAATTACAGAAGTCCACTATGGCTTCTGGCTTTTATGTGGAGCCTGGGGATCTGAATTGGACACTCAGGCTTGAATGGCAAACAATATCTACTGAGCCACTTTCCCAGACCTATAATTTTTAGAAATATTTTATTTATTTATTTGAGAGGAAGAGAAAGGGCGAAAGAGGCCGAGAGAGAGAGAGAGAGAGAGAGAGAGAGAGAGAGAGAGAGAGAGAGAGAGAGAGAGAATGCCAGTGCCTCTAGCCACTGTAAATGAACTCCAGATGAATGTGCCACCTTCTGCATTTGGCTTGCATGGGTACTGGGGTATTGAACCTGGGTCCTTAGACTTTGCAAGCAAGCACCTTAACCACTAAGCCATCTCCCCAGTCTCATAATGTTTGTTTAGGTTTCACATTTTTTCTGTTCAAAATGTAAGCAGAAATGACACAGTCCATTCTTAAGGATGACGTTTTTCAATATTAATGTCAATTTGTTTACAGAGAATACTTCTACAATTTTATAACAATCACAATGGAATTAAATGTTGGTAAGGGACGAAATCACTTTAGACTTGTGCCTTTTTGGCCAGGAATTTTCTTGTTGTATTTCATGAAGATTCAAGTTTCCAAAGAAACGTTTCATGATACAGATGAGTAAAGGAAAGAATGAAGCCACAGTTTCCCGTCTCTAGTTTCAATCACATCTGCTTGTATATATTGGGGCTCCATGAAGATTTCATCTGGAAAGGGGCAGTATGACTTTAGAGAAAAAATTAAACTTCTTATTAACAACTTCTATAGATATACACAATGTACCCTAATGAGAATCCCCTCCCACCCCCTTCTTTAGTCCTCCCTCCCCATAACTCCTCTTCCACTGAACCCAATTTTTCTTTCCAACTAGTTACTCTTTCATTTTATATCATCTTTTCTCTCCCTCCATCTCTTTCTTTCTTCCTTCCTCTCTTTCTTTCTTTCTTTCTTTCTTTCTTTCTTTCTTTCTTTCTTTCTTTCTTTCTTCTTCCTTTTTCTTTCTTATTTGCAGGGTAGTGACAGCCACTGTGAGATCATGAATGTGGTGACCACTTTGAGTCTGCAAGACAGCAGTTCAAAGGACTCATCTTCATCCCTTGGCGCTTACATTCTTTCTGCCACCTCTTCGGCAATGGTCTCTGAGCCTTGGAGCGTGTGACGAGAGATTTCTTACTTAGTGCTGAACATCCCACTGTCATTTCTGAGCACTTAGTTTTGATAACTAAGGTGAATTTCTATGCTAATGGAGATGTGCTATTTTCAACCCGTGCCACATACTTATTGTGGTTGGAATGTGTCTGGAGAACATGATAACCACTGCACTATGGAAACTGGAAACTGGTTTGAATGTGAAATGTCCCCCTCAGACTCATGTGTCTGAATATGGTCTCCAGCTGGTGGTGCTCTTGAGCAAGTTATAGTGCTTCTAGGAAGTGAAGCCTTTGAGGGAGGAAGTAGGTCAATGGCAGAAGGACCTTGAGGTCCTATTGCCTGGTTCCACTTCCACTTTTTATATTCTCTCTTCTTTCCTCTTCCTTCCTTCCTTCCTTCCTTCCTTCCTTCCTTCCTTCCTTCCTTCCTTCCTCCCTCCCTCCCTCCCTCCTCCCTTCCCTTCCCCCTTCCCCTTTCTCTCTCTCTCTCCTCTTTCTTTCTTTCTTTCTTTCTTTCTTTCTTTCTTTTTCTTTCTTTCTTTCTTAAGCAAGCTGAACATACTGGCCCTTTTTATGTGAGAGGGTAAGAAAAGAGAGAGAATTGGTGTGTCAGGGCCTTCAACCACTGTAATCGAACGCCAGATGCATGTGCCACCTTGTGCACATGTGAAACTTTGTGCACTTGTGTCACCTTGTGCATCTGGCTTACGTGGGACCTGGAGAATCAAGTATGAGTCTTTAGGCTTGGCGGGCAAGTGCCTTAACTGCTGAGCCATCTCTCCAGCCCTGCTGTCTACTTCTTGACTATAGATGGATTGAGACAAGTCAAGTTCGACTCCTTCCACTGTGTCTTCTATGCTATGATGGACTGTATCCCCTGGAACTATAAGCTGGAATAAACCCTTGGTTCCTTACGTTGTTTCTGGTCAGGTACTTGGTCACACTCACAAGCAAAGTATCTAATAAACCTTTAATTTCTATTGCTAATGCAAACAAGAAAGTCACATGTTTTTAAAAAATTTTGCTGGAGTTGACATTTTCACCTTTCAAATCTAAAGCCTGACTCCCTCCTTTGGACATTCTCCCTCTGTCAGAGCATGCAAGGAAGAAAGGGACAAATAATTACATGCTCCAATCTATATGTGTTACAATGAATAAGACAGAGTATTGACATGAGGAGGACCTTAAGAAGACCAAGGCTCTTGTCTTCTGGACCACAGCATTTTACATTCCACTCAGGTCTCAACTTAAAGGATACCATATTATGCCTGCCACACGTACCATCCTAAGCAGGTTGACACTGACTCCACATTCATTTATGTGCCAAGTTTGTCTGCGTTGAGGAAGTCTAGAAGCTTTTTATACTTTTTAAAAGACTGTAACTCTCACCCTTCACAGCTTTCACAGCATTACTGTGTCTGTCCAACTCTTCTGGCAAGCCCGCAAGCATGTCTAAGCCCTGTGGATCCCTGTGGTTAGAAAGGACAGGTGGGAGTTTGAACCCATTTCTTGCTGCATGTCAGTTTTGTAGCTTCCCAAATAGAGCTTCTCTCAGCTTCCTTTTATGAAAGCAACCAGAAGGACTTGGAGGCAAGTGACTCATGTTCAGTAGAATCAGAAAGCTCTGCTTGGCCATGTCACGGTGAGTGGTATTTTAAATGTAGAGGCTCGTTACTTTGCAAGGACAGAGCTAGAAGGCTCACTCATTTCCCCAGGGGTAAGGCTGCTCATGTGTACACAAAATTTCTGTGCCAGTTTTCCTAGGAGGCCATCCTTTGCTCAACATTTCCATTCTGGTCTGATTATAGTCCCTAGTGAAGACCATTCACTGTCCATTCAGTGAACAAAGTATGAGGGCCTAGCCTGTCTTTGAGAGCTGCCAGCTTTTGAAAATTAGCTACAGAATGGAGTCAGTGGAAGCAGGGAGAGAATTCATTTATTTATTTACCCAGCTTATCATAGGCCAGGTACTTTGCTAAGCTGTGAGAATTAAGGAATAGAAAAGTCACCCTGGGAAGGTGCTTCAATGGGAAAGAGCTTGTCACACAAGCATGAAAGCCCAAGTTTGTATATCCAGAACACATGTAAAAAACCAACGTGCCTGTGTACACCTGTTACCTTTGCTCTAGTTATGACAGAGACAAAATATCCATTGGGGTCACTAGCAGAATCATTGGACTCTGGGTCCAGTGAAAGACCCTGTATAAAAATAAATAACTCCCAGTACCAGAAATCAGTTGCTATCCACAATGAGCTGTTGATTGGACAGATCTTTGAGGTCCCCAAAACAAGACAGGTTTCTGTCAAAGCACTTGGTTACCTGCCTGAGGCTAAAGGTAAGACCCTACTGCTGAAAACACCATATGCTGTTGGCACGGACCATGGGAGACCTGGTTGGAATCTGGAAGAGAGTAAATCCCCAGACACCCTGTCTAGTTCTTGAAAGTGCTACATGAGCTACTGGGGGAAAGTGGCCAATAATGGTCTGAGCAACCAGAGGTCTAAGCTACTCTGAAGTAAACACCCTGACAGGATGTACATGTCAGGGCAATAGTGGCACACAGCCTTGGTGGGTAACCAATAGCCTTCTGATTGGCTAAGAGCTCTGCTCAATGTAAAGGAACCCATATCTGGAATTGGGAACCAAATCAGAATCCTATGGAGACAAAGATTATGCTCTCCAGAGTCAAGCTTTCACTAATCTTTGGCCAAGAAGAGGGGTTACACACATCAAATTCTCCCTAAATTAACAATGCTTATCCCATTTAAACTATGCTGACTCATTCTGTTGGAGAACCTGTTCTTTTTCAGAAGGTAGTGAGACCTGAGGAAATAAACTACCCTTTGCACTTCAACCAAGCCACAGCTGAGTCCACAGAGGAATTGGGGAGACAAACAAGAGATTTGCTTCCATGGTGATCTTATCAGCACCAGGGTGAAGGAGACAAACACTGAGGATACTCAACACTTGCCAAAGCAGAGATCCAGATGCTCCTAAGAGCTCATCACTAAAGTAGAGTTAAAACCCACCCAACAAGGCTCAGGGAATTTTATGGTAGAGGAAGCAGAAAGACTGTAAGAGCCACAGGGTGAAACATTATGCTCAGAGGCTTCCCTGCCCGCCCCACAAAAACTGACTGCAGCTCCCACAATGCATATCCTACGACCCGATGGGGACTACCTGTAATCCCACTGAGGAGGGTCCCCAGCGGAATGGGGGCAGGGATGAGGGAAAAGAAGGAACCAACACATGATGTACCCATATAAAATATGTTGTTAAAAATTAAAACTTAAAACTATATAAATAAATAAGGTAGAAAGCATTTGAGGAAGACATCTGACAACATCTTTTCTACATATGTACACACACATGTATGTTTATGTGCACATACTTGTGCACCCATATATGAGCATACACATACACTACATGTATATACAATGCAAAAAATAGAAAAGTTATGAGACTTCACTCTTAAGGCAATCATGATACAATCATGAAAGATATCAAGAAAACATAAGCCTGTGATATAAGCTGGTAAGTAAAACAACAGGGTGACACAAGCAGCACCAGTAGACATTTATCAAAGAAAATGTCATATATGAACCTAATTTGGTATACAAAGTAAATTATATTGCTAAAGGCACGTGAAATTTTTGTGTGTGTGTCAAGAAATTTCTACTGCACTTAACTTGGTCTGAAAACCAGAAGCTGATATTGAAGACCTTAAGGTAACATCATGGGATAGTTAAAGAACATTCCAGACCCAACTTCCTGAACTTGGGATAGTTGTACCAATACTTACCTGACTGACCCTCTCTGTCTCTGAGCTAAAATCCATATTTATGAGTAAAATATTAGTGGCTACTTTTTCCATGGCTGTGAAAGTAAATGTTAGAGTTAATTCTTGTTAATTTTTAAATTAAAGTAATGCTTACCATATGATAAGTACACAATGAAAGATACCTCTATGGTTCCTCATTCCCCACCCCTAATATCACCATTCTCCTTCTGCATCACCTATTAAAATTGACAGTGTGTTTAGCCACAATAGAGAATAGCAACTTTGGAAGATTCCAAGTAAATTACTGATAGCTCATTGGCCCAGACATGGTCAGAAGTGGCTTGATATTGAATAATTTCCACAGTTCTGGGAGGGAAAATGCATAAATTGGTTACCCAGTTGTCAATTCCTCAGGCTTGCAAGAGGGGTGTTCTACAACAAGGACATCTTAGCAGTCAGTATGGGCTTCAGGAGTTCAATATTGAGGTTGCTTGGGAAAAAATGAAACTTGGGCAGCAGGGTACTGGTTGTATTAAGAAGACAATGTACCAGAAGGGGCAGGTCAGAAAAGATCATGAGATTGGACTGGGAGAAGTTAGGCTAGAGGACATTTAGAAGGCCAGCTCTATCAATTTCAGGAGGTTTTACAAACAAGGGTGATGACCAAGGAAGGAATGACTAATTAGTTCACAGTCAAACATGTTCAATGAGATCATCCCAAGTGGTAAAATGATGTCATGCTTCATTCGCTTATTTAGTGAACAAGTATTTAATGAGCTCCTCCTGAGTCCCAGGAGGTAGTATGACAAGCTTTTGATGAATCTCATATTTTACTGGGGTAATAATAATTTATAACTTGATAAGTATGTAATATATTGGATATTA
Organism: Orientallactaga sibirica; assembly: GCA_036365145.1. Taxonomy (NCBI): domain Eukaryota; kingdom Metazoa; phylum Chordata; class Mammalia; order Rodentia; family Dipodidae; genus Orientallactaga; species Orientallactaga sibirica. The sequence continues at coordinate 12,519,833 of JAEOAD010000028.1, forward strand.
TAGGGGAAATGAAATAGCAAGAGGAGATACTCAGATAGAACAGTGGGAGATGCCATTTTGGGAGAAAGCTCAATGGTAACCTCCAAGACATAGTGGCTATTGAGCAGTTATCTGAAGACAAGACTAGTGTTCAGACACAAAGCTAAGAGGACTGGGGTCTGGATGAAGTGAGGGTGTGAGCTTTACTGACATTTGTAGGTAGAATATTTCAGGCCATTAGCAGTGTAAAGACTGTTATGGTCCCAGCCTCCAAGATGTTTGTTCTCCAAGTTTTCTTGCATTCTAGAATACATGCCCCAGTGCCATCCTGTTTCATGCTACATAGAGCTGACCTGAGTTACCAACAGACCATTGTGGAAATGGGTGTGGGTTCTGGGATGAGGTCATTGTTTGGTTTGCACTGGATGTCCCCCATAAACTCATGTGTTCTGAATGTTTGGTTCCCGGGTGTTGTCAATTTGGGCGGTAGAACCTTGCTGATGGAGGTGTGTTGTTGGGGATGGGCTTAGAGATGTTACAGTTCACTTGCCCTGGTCAGAACTCAGCCTACTCTCTTACTATATTTTTCCACCTGCTATGACAGAGGCAATGTCCAGCCTCTGCACATGCCATCCTTTCCCTTGCTATCATGAAGCTTCCCCTCAGGACTGTTAGCCATAATAAATCATTTCCTCCCATCAGCTGCTTCTTGTTGGGTGTTTGGTCCCAGGGACAAGAAGGTAACTACAACAGTCTTGAAAGGCATTGGGGTTTCTTCCTCTTTCTTTAACCCTTCCCTCTGGGGTGAGCCAGTTTCCATGTCTTGAGGATACTTAAGCAGTTCCCATGGAGAGCTTCCATAGTGAGGTACTGGGGCCTCCTATCACAGCCAGCACCAACTTGCCAGCCTTCTGAGTGCACCATCTTGAAATGAGGCCACTTATTCAAGCTTTCAGATGAGCATCACCTGGGCTTGTGCCTTGATTATGACTTTGTGAGAGAGTCCACAGACCAGAGCCTTCCTGTCAAGCTACCTACAAAATTATGGTGTAAAAAATGCTGATTGTCATTTTTCTTTTGCTGTGCCATGGAGCATTGTAGTAATTGGCTTTACAAATAACTAATGCAATAGAAAAAGTATATATATTTCAGCAGAAATGATTGGATGAGGAGTTAGGGAGGTTGCTCAGTGGGTAAAGGCTGTTATGCAAGTATGAGGTCTTGAGTTTGATTCTCTACGAGCCCTGTAAAAAAAGCCAGGCATGGCCTCAAATGCCTATAGCCCCATAACTGAGGGAGACAGAGACAGGAGGACTGCTGGGGCTTGCTGGTCAGCCAGTCTAGCAAAAAAAAAAAAGAAAAATAAAATAAAATAAAATAAAATAAAATAAAATAAATGAAAGAAAGAAAGAAAGAAAGAAAAGAAAAGAAAAGAAAAGAAAGAGCCTGTCTCAAGGAAAAGAAATAAGGTGCAAGAGCAATAGAGGAGGATATCGCATGTTCTCATGTTCTCATCCCCCCTCCACATACATGCACACAGGGTGCATGCATCTGCACACACCAACCCCCCCCCAAGGCCCTTTAAACTACACCCTCCCATACACATACAAGAAGTGACAGGATGAGAAGTCCGTTTGTGGATACAGTGAAGGACCTGCCACAGTGAACTAGGCCCTTGTCTTATACGGTGAGTTTCAGTGCCTTTGCTCCTTATTGCCTGTCATCCAGCCTGCTTCAGCTATAGGCCTATGTGCTGGTCCTCTCTGCAGTAAACTTTGCCTAAGTAACCATGATAGTTGGGATTGTCATCACACCCTTACTGTGCTCATGGAGGAGGAAGTGGGTGTAACATACATTGATTAAGTTCTTGTAAGCATAGCACTGTACATGCATGATCTAACATAACAGCCCTACAACCATACTAGGTACGTGGTATATACCTTTTATTTTTCACATATATTTGCATATGTAAATACATACAATACATGTATAAATGTATGTATACACACACAGAAGGAGAGAGAGAGAATGCATGGGTGTACCAGGACCCTTGCTATTGCAAACAAACTCCAGATGCATGTCCCACTTTGCGTCTGGATTTACATGGGTAATAGAGAATAGAATCCCAGCCAGCAGGCTTTGCAAGCAAGTGCCTTTAACCACACAACCATCTCACCAGACCATGATATACATTTTATGGATGGAAAAAACTGTGAAGCTCAGAATGAATGTAGGAGTTTATCCTTAGACAAAACTTGTACAGCAAATGCCCATTTAAATTCAAACTCAGTGACATGTAAGCTTTAGCCTTTTCATTTTCTGTTTTTCTTTTTTCATTACACAAGGAAAACTGGCTTTGATTATAGAAAATTTAGGAATGTATCCAAACAAGTCATTGGTAATCCCACAACAAGATAATCTCTGCTAACATTTTAGATTCAATATATGTAGTTCATTTTAAAGTAATTATTGTGTTTTTTTAAACAAAATTAGATTGTATGAAATGTTTTTGAACTGTTCTTCATCCATGAATATATCCTAACTACATTTTATTCTGTTATGTGTTCCTCTACAAGGTAATATTTAATTATTGCAAGTAAAAATTCCAGTTTGGATTACATCATAATGTCTTAGTGAGTCTTCCTTATTAAACAATGAGATTGTACAATAATTTAGGTTGTGTCTAAATTTTTGCTATTATAAATGATGACACAAATGTAGTTAAAGATAATTCTTGATACACATCCATGATTAAGGTAAACTTTATAAGTAGTTTCACTGAGCACAGGCATTAGTGAGGTATTTGAAATGCATCACCAAATTGCTTCACAAAGAAGTTATACCAAACCTGCTTTTAGCAGCAGTATGCCCGGTTGTTCATCTCTCTATACATTTGTCACCAATAGATGTTGGAGCACCACAAACCCTGGTTAGGTCTTTTATTTTGAATTAAATGTGAGGATCTGTGGACGCCCAGGGAAAGCTTGATGAAAAGTATATATATGTTCATTGAAACTTTCCTGAGGTTCCTGGGTACTTGAAGACTTATACAGAATGTACGGGGAGTCTTCTACTCATGGGATTGGTGAAGTTCAGAGAAAGAAGAGACATTCTCCTCCAGCTATGAGTTTGTAACCATTGAGACAGCCATGGCCCAGGAGGGATATCATGGCTGTTCTTCTAGGGTGAGTTCCAGTGTTCTAGTGGTACTCTTTCTAGTGACAAAGTACGGGGGAGAGGGCTCCAGTATCCAGGCAGCCATGGTCTGCATGGATATGAGGCTTATGAAATAACTGGGACAAGCCTGTGCAGGTTTACTGAGAGTCAGTCCCCAGCTCTAAATTTGGATGAATAAAGAGTGGGCTCTCTGAGTGTCCCTATCTGGGTGTTGCTAATGTTTGAGACACTGTGTCAGGCTCTATGCCTCAGCATCCTGACCTGAGCATTATCTTGTGATTCTGTTGAGGCCACTTACACTCAGAGTCACATGACAAGTGGGCAGATAGGCACAGCTGACACATTTCAAAAGGCAGACACCATATATGTATCTTCATTTTTCGTGTTTTATTGTGTTCTTTTATTTTGTGTGTGTATGCATGTACAAGAATATGTATGTGTATATGCATGTGTATAGAAGCCAGAGGTCAATGTGGTCAATATCAGGTGTCTTTCTTGCTCATTCTCCACTTTCCTTACTGAGACAGGATCTCAAATCATCTAGTCTAACTAGCCAGCTTGCCTGAGGGATCTCCTGTCTCTGCTTCCCAAGCACTGGCCCATTGCCATTCCTGCTTAGAATTTCTATGAGTGTTGGAGATCCAAACTCATTTTCTCATGCTTGCATGACGAACACTTTACCAACCCAGTATCCCTTTCCATGTTTTAAAAAACATTTTATTTTCATCTACTTATTTGACAGAGAGAAAGAGGGGAGAGAGAGAGAGAGAGAGAGAGAGAATGGGCGCACCAGGGCCTCTAGCCATTGCAAACGAACTCCAGATACATGCACCACCTTGTGCATCTGGCTAATGTGGGTACTGGGGAATCAAACCTGGGTCCTTTGGCTTTGCAGGCAAATGCCTTAACCACTATGCCATCCCTCCAATCCCTTTCCCTGGTTTTATATTCTCTTTACCATGTTGTTGAAGATCTCCAATGATCTGGCTTGTACAGTGTCTCCTTCTGTTTGTCTGACATTCAGCAATTAATGCTGTAATGGACAGAAAGCCATCAAATGGTACTGTGTGCCATGATGGTTAGTATTTACACTGGTCTTTGCACTTCTCCAGAGAATGGTTATTTGGATGATGCTATGTCTTACTATAAGACATACTATAAGAAAGTAGGGAAGGAGAAAGTAGGAGGAAATGAGAGAAGGATAAAGTTGTGAATTGGTCCAATAATTTGTCTCAGGGACCTGGCGATCAATGTGATTCATATCTCACATGGAAACATGTGGAAAGGGAGAAGCAGATGCTAGGCCTTGGGGTTCTGTGTATTACTCGAGGCAGATTTGATTAGAATGAGAAGGCAGGAAAAGAGTGGAGAGATGGCTCGATGGGCAAAACACTTGCTGCATAAGGCATGAAGAACAGAGTTCAGATAAGTACCCACATAAATGAAATACCAAAGGAGAATGGCCTACCTATCATCTAAAAGCTTGGAAGGTGGAGACAGAAGATCCCAAGGGGTCTGCTATAGTCAGACTATCCAAATGAGCAAGTTTTAGGTTCAAATGTGACACCCAATTTCCAAATAAAAATAAATAAATAAATAAATAAATAAATAAATAAATAAAATTTTAAAAAGTAAGGTGGAGAGTGATCAAGTCACACACCTGGCATCAACCCCTGGCCTCCACATGCATGCACACACATGCATACCCACATCCATCTGGACATGCATACACATACCTATGCACACAATGCACACATATACATGCATGCAAAAATAATATAAATGATCCAGGGAGATACTGTCCTCTGAGTAGACTATATCCCTTTCCTGGTAGAACTTTACAAAGATACTAAGACCCCCCCGATGACTCTAGATAGTTGGCAATGTCTCTCTACACCTCTGAGTGGCAGGGGGCATCCTCCTCCATGTGGGGTGATTCCCAGGCACCTATGATATATCTGCCCTTCGTTTCCCATTGAAATCACCACGGGGACCATGGCTGAGCTCGGGGCTGTTCTGAGGGCATGTTCACTTTGGAAAGAGCATCATCACTAACAACATTTATGCAGGGCAGGAGAATATCTCAGCCTGGGGTCATCCTTGACAACTTTCTCTTCTTTTAGAAAATACAGAAGGACACCCAGTGACATGGAGAAAAATACAGTTTTGTTGGTTGCCACCCCACCCCAGATGCTTACACAACAGATACTGCCGAAGAAGCCCGTGGGAGAACATTCCCTTCTCAGGCGTGGTTTAGTACAATAATTACTACTAATCGCAGTGGTAATGAACCACATTCACCTCGAGTTATAAAAATCTAAATAATAGCCTTCACACGGCTCTGTAAGGTGTGTTGCTTTTGTCATCAAGATCATTAGGTTTCCACACCAGCTGGATGAAGGGGGAAGCACCGGAGCAACTGCACCCATGTCAGGCAAGATGAGACTAGGTCACAGGCCACATGGGTGGCTGATGAAGGCAGTCTGGGTCTCAGCTTCACAATCCCTGTGTGATCCTTGGAGCACTTGGGGAAGCCTGGCATGAATGACTTTTGATGAGGTCTAAAACTTTATGGTTAATTTCCCAAACATTTCTCTCTTCTTTATTTTGTATGTATCTGGGTATACATGCAGGTGCACATGGGTGTGGGTGAGCACATGCGTATGTATGCATGTGGGTATGGAGGTCAGAGGTTCATGCTGGGGTCTTCTTTAATTGCTCTCCACCTTATTCTTTGAGACAAGTTCTCTCACTGAACCCAGAGTTCACTGTTTCAGCTAGACTAGCAATAGTGAGCCCCAGGGGCCCTCCTGTCTCAGCCTCCCTATGCCTTGTATTGTGGGTGTGCATCACTATACCCAGTGTTTTGTATGGGTACTGGGGATCCAAACTTGGTCCTCATGCTTGCATGGCAAGCACTTCACCCTGGCTTCACACTGAGCCATCTCCCAACCCATTTCTCTCTTGTTGATACTACCAGCCATGCAAGAGTAGGATTCAGTTAATGGTTAGCTCTCCAAGATTTTCCTCATGAGATGTTAAACATCGCAGAGTCTTCATGGGTAACTTTAGTATATGGTTGGAATGGAGACCCTATCTCACAAAAGTAAGGTGACGAAGCAATAAAGGAAGATTCTTGATATTAACCTCTGGCCTCCTCACGCATGTGCAAACACATGCATGCACACCGACACACACATGTGTGCCCATACATATAAAATGTGACTATACAAAAATGCACATCATATATACAAGCAAAAAAATTGATAGAAAAAGAATAATCTCATAGATGGTTATTATAAATAAGTAAATAAACAAAGCACTTTGCACATAGCAAAGCATACCTAATAGCTGCTTTCCTGTTATGATTACTCATACTGTTATCAACAAGAATGATGAAAATTCATCTAGAGACTCTCTGTCTTTTATATTAGTTGCTTGGGGCCTAATGAGGTCAGAAATACTAGTCCTGTCATAGAGTCATATCACCTTCTAGGTATGTGTTCATCAGATTTCCATTGCTGCACCAAGATATTTTTAAGAATAAACTTAAAGGGAGAAAAGCTTTATTATGGCTTGTGATTTCCAATGTTCCAGCCCATGGTCAACTTGTTCCATTGCTTTTACAGCCTGTGGCCTGGCAGGAATTATGTAGAGAGCACATAGCTGAGAAGATGGCTTAGCTGGGAAGAGAAAAGAAAAAGGACAAAGGCTCACTATTCCTTCAAAGGCATGGCCACAGTTAACTCACTGCTTCCACCAGTCCCCACTGCTTAAAGCTTCCACCAGCTTCTACTACTACCATTAGCTGGCTATTCAGGCCTTTGTCAGAGGACCTGAGATCCACACCATCACAGCATGTAATTATGTGAGGTTCCAGAACTCCACGTTTCATCTTTGGTAGTGTATTAATTTGCTATTGCTTCTATAACAAATTGTCAGAGTTAATGGTGTAAAGTAATACACAGTTATTATTATTTTATATTTTAATGGTGGTTTGAATCAGATATTCCCCATAAACTCATGTGTTTTGAATGCTTGGTCCCCAGAAGATGGCAGTTTTGGAAATGGAGCTTTGTTGGAAGAGGTGTATTTCCTGGAGGATGGGGGGCGGGGCGGTGTCGGGCTTTTGGCTATTATAGCCAGCTTTCCACTTGCCAGAGCTCAGCTCACTCTCTTGCTGCTAGGTACTATGGTAGAGGTGATGTCCAGCCTGTACTCTACCATCCTCTCCCTGCCACAATGAACTTTCCCCTCTAGACTGCAAGCTAAATAAAACCTTTCCTCACATCAGCTGTTTTTGGTTGGGTGTTCTGTCCCAGAAACAAAGAAAATTACAACAATTTCTCTAAGTTAAAATGCTGACATTGCTCTCGTCAGTTTGAAATTGGCAGGGTGGGACTTTCTTCTGGGTTGAAGTTGGCAGGGTTGGACTGTGTTCTGGATACTCTAGGAAAAATTGGTTTCCTTCCATGTCTTTTCCAGCTTGTGAGGGCCGCCCACAATCTCTGGCTTGTGGCCACCTTCTCCCATCTTCATAGCCACAGAAGCGCATGGGATTCTCACATCCCATCATTTTTAGTCTCTTGCTTCCCCCTTCCATTTTTAAGGAACTTCTGGTTAAATTGTGTCCATATTGAGAATCCACAGTAATTTTCCTATTTTCATAACCTTTCTTAGCAACCGTTATTTCATTTTCTGCCTTTATTTCTCTAAATTTTGAGGAACAGGACTTGGGCATAGATATCCAAGCTCTGTTCACTGTTCAGATCTGAAATCTGAGTCTACGAACTCAGGATTTGCTGTCAGAGCAGAGGATATGGAAGAGCATTGGTAAAAGATGGTCCTCAGCCCTGGACTGTTTCTGCTACTATACATTGCCAACTACATGTTGGACCCCTTATGCATTTATCCCCCTGAATACACTTGAAGTAAGTGAAGGAAGAAAGCTTACACTTCCAGGTTACAGTCCATCATGGTGGGGAAGATATGGCGGCAGGAGCTTGAGGTGACTGTTCACATTCAGTCCACCATGAAGAAGCAGAGGGTGGTGAATACTGGTGTTCAGCTTTCTTTCTCCTTTTTATCTAGTCCAGGACTCCAGCACATATAATGGTTTAAGGTGCTTCATCCCACCTCAGTTAACCTAAGCAAGACAGTCCCTCACAGGCATGCCTAGAGGCAGGTTTCCTAGGTGACTCCAGGTCTTGTCAAGTTGACAATCAATATAAGCCATCACAACATACTATCATCAAAGCAGGCATTACTAGCCTCATTTCAAGTAGTAGATCTGAAGCACAGAGGAATTATAATAGTTGACTGCTTCTTTACCCACGACTTCATTTCCTGTGGTTTCAAATACCCACTATAAGCAGCTTTAGTCCAAAAATACGAAATGGAAAATTTCAGAAGTAATAAATTCATAAGGTTGTTTCTTACACTTGTTATATGTGCATGTACATGTGTTCATGTATGTGGACACACATATGGGGGATACACATGTGTGCATATACATGTATGTGGACACACATATGGGGGATACACATGTGTGCATATACATGTATGTGGAGGCCAGATGTTGAGGTCAAGTGTCTTCTCCAGTTCTCTTCACCTTATTCTTTTGAGATAAGGTTTCACACTGAACCTGGAGCTCACCCATTTGCCAGCAAGTCAAATGAATCCTTCCGTCTCCGCCTCTCCCGAGCGGGGATTGCATACACTGATGTGGCCTGCTTTTATGTGGGTTCCAAACTCAGGTCATCATGCTTGTGCAGCAAGCTCTTTACCTACTCACTATACCTAGTCAAATTTGTAGGTTTTGAATAAGTTTTATTATATGTTATGGTTGCTTTTTACTATTAGTTATTACTAATTTCTTAATGTAATTAATTTACAAATTAAACTTTATCATAAGTATGAATGTATAGAAAGAATACCACACACACACATATGGTTATATCTGGTACTGTCTAGGGTTTCAGGATCTTCAGACCATCAGGAAATGCATTTTCCGTGGATAAAGGATAACACCAGTGTCCAATGGCACCAGGTGAGGGTAGTTTTGTAGCCAGACTTGACTCTCAAAGCTCATACAGCTTTTTCCCAGAATGTTGTCTCTGTTATCTATACTAGCTTCCACACGGGGGCTTGTGAAGGTATAGATCCCTGAACATACCACACCCCCATTCCCAGGTTAAGTGAGTATAGATAAGGTCTAAAGACTCTGCATCTAACAAGGTCCCTGGACTTCACTAAAACTCTTCTCCAAGGCTCATACTCGCTGGTTAGCATGGATCCAGCAGTCTAATCCTATCCAGAGTTCTGGTGTAAAGACAAAAGACAAAGGATCCCTAAGTGGAGGGGAAATTTGTCTCCTGACAGCTGAGACAAGACTGGAACACAAACAGGGAGAGAGTTCAAGCCTTCTCTCCAGTGCTGCACCAGGAACTTAGAACCTGGCCTGGAGTACATAGCACATTCCTGCACAGCTTGAGATCTGCTCAAAATGAGGGGGTATCCATGCATAAAGTGGAAAACACATACACTGAGTATATAATTCCCTTCCCTAGCTGAGTATGCCCTAGGAACAGGCAATGGCTGAAGCCCTGCCTAGTGTTGAGGAGTATGCAGAATCCCTGGACACTGGGTCCTACTTAACTCTCACTCCCTACTGATCCAGAACCTATTTTCAAGAGGTCAGGAGGAGGCCATGGAGGAGAAGCAAGGAGTCAGGCTGACTCACCACTCTTGGGAGGAGAGTCAGATGATCTCTTGTGGGATTAGTATGTCCTCCACAGACTTGTTCTCACAGGACCAGTGGCACCCTCACACTAAGCAGGATCATCTTTAGCAGATCTTTATTTATTTATTTTTTTGTAGCTAGCTCTGTTTCTTGTTACCTGAACCACATGCTGGCCCTACACTTCTCTCACTGTCAGGTAGTCCCTGATTCCTCCATTAGCCTCCAGAAGGTTGCATCCAAGGGCTAAGGAGATAGCTGATATTGTAGTTACCATTGTGTTGCTGAGACAAAGCACCCAAATAAAAGTAGCTATGGGAAAAGATGATAGAGCAGAGGCTGGACATTAGCTCCTTGTCAACATGAGGTGGACAATAGGAGCAGGATAAAAGAGTTGACTAGCACTGGAAAGCTAGGGGTTAATATACCTCAAGGTCCACCCCAGCAACATACCTCCTCCAGGAAAGCTCCTCCTCACAAACTGCCACCTGTTAGGGAGAAAGAATTCAGAACAAATGAGTTAATGGGGAAGACCTGATTCCACCCACCACAGCTAAGTGGGTAAAGCAATTTCCATGTGAGCATGAGAACCTGAGTATAAACCCCTAGCTCACATGTAAAATGTTGGGTACAGTGGTTTGTTCCTGGAATCCCAGAGATGGGGAGGTGAAGATAGGAGGATTTGGGGGGGTCTGTGGGCTACATTGTCTACTGAATTTGCACAAACATGTGCATGTATACCTATATACACACATGCATTCACATGTATATGAGCACATAAACACACATGCATGCATACTGCACATACATGCAAAGAAATGTTACATCCCTTCATTGGCCCTAAGGTCAACTTCGTGAGTGTCCAGATGAGAGGTGCAGCAATTCTCGGACCTGGGGTTCTCTAGAATGGGCTTTGGTTCCTGTGTGGCTCCTTCTTGTGTAAGGTCTTTATCTGAGCTGAAGAATGATGGGGTTTTAACACAGACAGAGGTAGATCCATGGACCATATAGGTGGATGATCCCTTGTGGATTGAGGGGATGCAGGCCAGCAGAAAGCCTGACAGCGGGAACCTGAGGTGGCTGATCACATTGTGTCCACTGTCAGGCAGCAGGGAGAGATGACGTTGGTATTCACCAGGCTTCCTTACATCCCCTCGTATTCAGTGCAGATCTCCCCCCCCCACCATAAGATGATGCCTCCCATTTTGATGGTGGATCCTTCCTTCTCAGTTAAACTTCTCTAGAAATGCCCTCACAGCCATACCCAGAAGTGTATCTCCTAGGGGACCATAGGTGTGACAATGAAGATAAACCGCCCCACAAGAGAAATGATGAGTCAAGCTCCAAGAAAATTGGGTGTGCACAAAAATCCTCTCAGTCACCAAGGCTGAAAGCAGGGGCTTTGATCTGTTTTGCTCAGTGATGTTTCCCTAGGACTTAAAATTAACTGGTATATAGTAGATCACCAACAGACAGCTATCGAATGACTGGTGAACTCTGCTTCTTGCCATTCCTCATTTTGATATTCTTCATTGATAATGTTAGTTCTTTTGTAGCATCAGATATTTATCCAGTTTTCTAAATTTAAGGTTTGTATGATGTTTGCTTTGCTAAAGACTATAAAAGACGCATGGAAAGCAGAGAAATTTGAATGTGGATTTTGCAACTCTTTACATGACTTAGAAAACCTCACTGTGAAATTGCTTAGGAGTGAACTTTAAGTTCCTATGACTAAAGCTGCCTGACCTTGAACATGTTCAAGTTTTACTTGACAATTAAATATTTTTAAATAACATGGAAATTTTATTTTAAAAATTTATTTTTTCTGTAAGAGAGAGAAGACAATGTGTGTGTGTGGAGAGAGAGAGAGAGAGAGAGGGAATACGTGCACCAATGCCACTAGCCACTGCAAATGAACCTCAGATGCATGCACCACTCTGTGTATCTAGCTTTACTTGAGTATTGAGAAATGAACTTGGGCTGTTGGGCTTTGAGGCAAGTGTCTTAACTGCTGAGTCATCTCTCTAGCTCCCAGTTTTTTCTAGTTGAAAGGTAGGATGGAATATACAGTCAATGTATTGGTTAATAGTCTTATACCAATTGAAGAGGAATATACACACACCTAAATGGGGAAGGAGAACTTTATTTTTCCATTTTCCATTTTCTTGAAATAATCAATAAATAAATCAACACACATTTCCTGAGCTAGAAATAGAAGGACAGATATTTGCTAACATGACATGGATTTTTATTCCTTGAAGTTAAAATCCTTCATTCTTTCTTTTACATATGTCAAATTGATGCTTAATTAAAAATAATAAACATTCAGCATGTTAAGAAGTATTAACCTATGCATATGTGTTTATGGGAAGATGCTATGCATGCTGTAATATAATATTCAGCCAAGATTTAATTCTTATCATAAAAATCAATAGGGACATCCATCTCATTAATTGGAAATATCTGCTTTAATCTTTAATAAATGATAAAATTATATAGATACCAAAATATATACATATATGGATTCTAAATATTTTATTTCTTAGCTTAAACCTGTATTTGCTTATCAAACAAAATTATTTGTCTCAATTTTTTCTCTATGATTTCATGATCATTCATGCATCTGTGCCTTGATTCTTTCTCTATTATTAATGGCAAGAGCAGAATGGCATTTTCAAAGTACAGGAGCCAAGTGTGGTTAGAAAGAAAGAAATGGTGAATAGGCAAGACACAACTTTCCCCTGCTGAGCTCTCTGACTGACTCCCAGCACTTCTCTGGCTTACACTTCCCAGGCTTTGAGGAGTTAGTGTGAACAAAGTTTAAAGCAATGATCCCCATGTTCCTTCCTCTCCTCCTTCTTCTTCCAGCGCTTGCTCACACTGTCAGCAATCACGTGGCTTAGGAGAGTCTAGTGATGACATGAGCACCATAGTTACTTAGGGGGATCCTACTAAATAAGGATATGTATGTTTTTATAGCTAATCTCTTTTGTCAATTTGGCTGGATTGAGACACTCTATGGAAACAAATCTCTTGGCATGTCTGTGAGGGATTTTCTAGATTAGGTTCACTAAGAAAGGAAGAATCATTCTACATGGGCTTGGGTCCTGAACTGCATGAAAAAGAGAACATGAGCTGAGCAGCAGCATTCATCTCTCTCTGCTTCCTGACTGTGCAATATAACCAGAGCTTCATGCTCCTGCCACCCTGCCTTCCCCATTAGGATGGACTATATCCCTTTGAACTGTAAGCTGAAATAAATCCTTCCTCCTTTAAGTAGTTACTTGTGTGGTATCTTTCCACAGCAGTGAGAAAAATAACTGATAAATTCCCTAATGCATAGGTATGAAGAAAAGGTAAAGGGGTTAGTCACGTGAATGGTTAAACCACAATGGAGCACAACAGGATGATGGCTTCTTCAAACTTAATGGATGGAAAAAGACATCAGGTTAGTTATATACTGAATGCCACTGTCCTTAGAAGGTGTGAAAGCAGCAGCAGGACGATGGGTCTCCTCTGGAGAGTTAATGACTCTGCATCTATGGTGAGAGGACTTTAAAGTGAGTTTCAGAACAGCAGAAGCTCTTTACAGGGGTGTGTTTAGTTTTGGAAAATTCATTAAGCTACATGCTTCTAACTTATGCTCTTTAACAGTGCATGTTATGATTCAATAAAAAGTTCAAAAAGTGGAGACTGAGCAGTCAGACAACTTGTAGGTCTGGCATAGGTTTTATACAACACTCACCTTGGATTTTGATCCAGGCAACTGGGGTTCAGCTGGTCTGACTGGGTTTTCATCTTTGAAGATCTGCTGCTGTGCCTCAGGAACCACACTGCAAGCTGGCTGTGTCTTCACTGCCCTATTCACAATCCCTTCTCACCAACCCCTGCTCTGTACCATGGCCAGCTCTTCCTCTCATTACCTTCCCCTTGCTCCATCTCTGTAACATTCTACTTCCTGTAAGTACTATTGTGTTCTTCCTGAGTCTAAACATGTGATGTCCTTGGGATATGAAGGACTGAGAACTGCTTGCTTGTACTTCAGTTGGATTGACCCCACACCCCAAGATCCCATATGGACTTTTTCATGTTAATGCTTATTTGAATTGTTTTGAGGGTTGTTTCTCATTTGGAGCAGTAGTTACCTTCCTTCTGCCTCAGAATCCTTGCTTAAGGCTTCCTGCTAGATGACAAGATAATAATTGCCCAAGTGACTTTTAGATGGTCATTCTGCTATTTGCAGGTGCTGACATTCTAACACATACGTTCCAGTTGTGCATAGAAATGGCAGCTACTTCTTTTAGGTCTTTCCTCTGCCTCTGAAAGGTGCGCCATAATCTCCTGACCATGGAGAGCAGCCAAGGCAAGGAGGCAAGACAGAAACCCACTGTCTAACATGCTGGTTAACATGCTGTCAGACTTTTCCTATTAAAGCAAACCAAAAATGAAAATGACAGTGGGTGAAAGAAGAAGCAAATTTTACTTATGTAACAGTGTATAGTTAATCTAAACTCTCAATCTAAATCTAAAATTGTCTATAATTTTCTGGGGGGTAGTGGTGACAGATTATGTTGATAGTCAACATGGTGGCACTTAGAATCATCTGTGAGGGGTTATCTAGAGTGGATTAGTTAGGGTTATCTACATTAGAGCAGTTAGGATCATCTAGATTAGGTTACTTAGGAGTATCTAGATAAGGTTAGTTAAGATTAGTTAGATTGTCATCTAGATGAGATTACTTGGCTCATCTAGATTAAATTAGTTAGGATAATCTAGATTAAGGTGGGGTTAAATTGAATAGGAGGACCCACTCTAACTGTGGCCATTCTACCAGCTGGGGTCCTAAACAAGTGAAAGCAAGCTGAGCAGCAGCAGTCACCACTTTCCACTTCCTCACTGTGGATGGAATGTGACAAGAAGCCTCGCGATCCTGCTGCCATGCCTTCCCCAGCATGAGAGATAGGAACCTGCAACTGTGAGATGAAACAAACCCTTCCTTAACTTGTTTCTTGTCAGGTATTTGATCACAGTAACAAGAAAATCGCTAATACACTCCTCTCTCATCCTCCATGTCCATTCTTACCAAGATGGAACAGACCCCAGGGTTCCAAACAGTGTCTGTAGGGGCAACTTCCAGCAAACCTTTTCTTGTTCCCAAATCAGAACCAGACACCTGAGGTCTCTGTAGTTTGCACTTTGTCTTGATGGTAGGATTTGGGGGTGGTATTATTCCAAATATGCATGAATATGAGTTGTGAATAATGAATATCATAGATCATCATGTTTATAAATGACACCTTAATATACTGAAAGTAATATGAAGCTATATATCTTTTCAGATAAACCTATCAAGATCTTGACTCAGCTTAAAAGACACCCCCACTTTCTCCAGGCATTGTGAAGGTTCATCAAATAGCATTTACCAAAAGGCAGTATGGCTTTTTGACCTAAACTAAAAATTTCTGTTTCTGATTTCCTGTCATTTCAAAGTTATTTTCCTTCTGTCTAGTACAAACCCACATTCCCAAATTGAAAGAGATCCTATAACTTGGCTTCTCCTACCACCTTGTAATAAATAATTAATATCTTATTGTTTTATGGGGTTTCCCTGCCTTCAGCAAGGATCACAAGACATTCCACAGACTTCTGTAGCTACCTCTTTAGTTGTCAAGGAGGCCAACACTGTCAGTCACTTTACTTTTAATTAAGATGTTCAGAAAAAAAGATGAAAAGCCTGTAAAAGATCCTAGGTAGTTTCTGACTAATATTTCTTGATGCAGAGACCTATATTTGCTTCCACAGTAATTCAGAGACATTTATCTGCATGAGTGTCTAACCTGTGATTAAGCTTCTGTCCACACAGTCTATGCGTTCTTTCCTATTACTTCAGTCATCTTAGAAAACCTTCCCTGCTCTGTTCCTGCCTTTGTTCTCCTTGTGCTTCTAGAATAGGGAAGATAATGCCTTCCATTGTCTGTCAGTATTGTCATGATGTCTCAGTTGGAGACTCATCTGAGGACATTCCAATGTCAAAATATTTTGGGAAATAACACACATCCTGTACTCGGATATCCCCAAAGTTTATTAGCTTTTAAAGGATATGAGAACTGGAGTGGGTAGTAAGGAAACTATTTAAGATTGTATAATTATAAGTCACCAAACTTATGTGAGTATGTGGAGGTAGATATTTGGCAGAGATGTTCAATGGTTATTTTGGAATGTGTGTTTTTTGCATGTGCAGTGGCCATGCATTGTGTATGTGTGTTTGCATATGTGTTTGCCGGAGGTTGATATTTGGTGTCTTCCTGAGTTACTCGCTGCCTTATTTTTTGAGGTCTTTCACCAAATCTGGAGCTCACTGTGATAGTAAGCCCCAGTAATTTTCTTTCTCTGCTTCCAAGTATTGGAATTACAAGCATAAACCATCACACATAATTTCTACTTGTGTACTGAAGAACTAAACTAAGGTCCTTATGCTTACCTGTCAAGTACATTGAGTGAACCATCTTATCAGGACCCCAGAACTAAATTTAAATACAAAATTTGTGTCTAAAGATAGTGTGGTAAGTTTTAAGGACAGCTTTTTTTTTTTTTTTTTTTGATGTTCCTATCTTCAAGGCTTAATAAGGTCTATGTCCTTTTTCCTAGGACATGGGTGGTCTATGACTGCATTGTACAATAGATGAAGCATGCTCTGGGCACAGAAAGACTTGTCATGTGACTTATGCCATTCTGCCTTTGGAGTTCTAGCCCACTATGTGTATGTCTAACTTTCTTTATAGTAATGTGTGACAGGGCTACATGAAAGGGTGTTATTGGTCAATAGCTAAGCCAAACTGTCAGACATCTTGCAAAATAAAGTAATCTGAGAACAGTAGACCCAGCCTACTGACCAACTGGATCCCACCACAGACCTGCAATGCTGCCATTTAGACTATAGGGACCACCCAGCTGAGCTTTGCTAAAATCTTTTTGAAATTTATTTTTGTTTTTATCAGTACATATTAATTATATAAAATGATGAATTCTTAGGATGTTTTCACATACACTTTTGTTAAGTAGGATGAGAAACACCTGAGATGTTGAAGAGTTTCACCCTTACCCTTCTGTTTTCTGATTGTGACTTGAATGTCACAAAGTTCTCTGGAAGCCAACTGGTCAAAGATCTTACTCTGTAGTTCCCTGAATAATAGAGTAAGAGTACACATGGAATAGAAAGGCCCTATTTTTCTTTTGGGAGGCTCTTTTAGTTTAAATGATGCCAACAGGCTTTCTTTCTTCTTTTATTTTTCTTCCTTCATCTCTGTCCATCCTTTCCTTCCTTCCTTTCTAGTGTGTATGCATGTAGCATGTGGTGTGTGTGGTGGGGATGTGCAGATATGATCACCCCATAGGCACAGAGGAGCATATCAGGTGTCCTCCTCTGTTTCTCTTCAATGATATTTCCCTGAAACAGAGTCTCTCATTGAACCTGGAGCACCCCATTTTTTCTTTAGACTAGCTGAGTATGGAGCCATAGTGATCTTCCTGTCTCTGTCTCACTCAGTGCTGGGGTTGTGGGCATGGATGGCCATGCCTAGATTTTTTTAAAGGGTTTATTTTTATTTATTTATTTGAGACAGAGAGGGGAGAGAGAGAGAGACAGAGAGACTGAGAATGGACATGCCAGAGCCTTTAGCCACTGCAAACGAACTCCAGACACATGAGCCACCATGTGTATCTGGCTTATGTGGGAAATGGAGAATCGAACCAGGGTCTTTAGGCTTCTTAGGCATGTGCCTTAATTGCTAAGCCATCTCTCTAGTTCACATGCCAAGATTTTTATGTGGGTGCTAGGAATAGAAATCAGGTTCTCCTGCTTGCATAGCAAGCACTCTGGCTGTTTGAACCATTTTCCTAATCCCACTTGTAGATGTTCAATCACTTTGAGTCATCTTGCTTTTGAGTTCAACATAGGACCCAGTTTGATCAACCCTAGTATCTCATCTACAGTGACAGTGCTGTGATGGGCACATGGCCAAATGAGCCTATCAGAGAAAGGTCATTCTAAGGATTGCTAAGTATTCTAAGTATTTCTAAGTATGTAGAGTGCAGACACGGCATCTACTGATGGTTGTCTTGGTGCCTCTTGGGAAAGGCTTGACCAATAATCAAGTGAAGATAGACAAAATGGGCCAAATGAGAAAGACATAAGCTCATGACCATTTGGGCATTTAAATTAATGTGGGAGATGACCACCCCTAAATTTCTCATGTGTGTGAGTAAAAAGATAACCAAGTCCATACATACTGTTAGTAAGATTCAATCTCTGTTACTGGAATTAAGAATTCAATATGTATTATAAAGTCTACATTACTTATTGTGTTATATAGACCTTTAATCCTTATCAAGTTTGTATTGGTCTTGGGCTAAAACTACACATTATGTAGTCTATTCTTAAATTTTCGTTTATTTATTTGTACATTGTGTTTGTTTGTGTGTGTGTGTGTGTGTGTGTGTGTGTGCCCACACATGCATGTGTCAGGGCCTCTTGCCCCTGCAAATAAATGCCAGACACTTGCACCACATTTTGGTGATTGGCTTTACATAGGTGGCTAAGAAATTGAACCTGCGTTGGCAGGCTTTTTAAGCAAATGCCTTTAACCACTGATCCATCTCCATAGTTTATCTTTAATGCATTGCTGTTTACTTCTCTTTGCTTTTGTAATTTGGCATTTGCTGTTTGATTGGATGCAGAGATAATTATTATATCTTACAATGTGAATTATAATACTCTTAATGTGTTTTACAAGTATAATATTTTGAAAATTACTGTTTGATTTGCATTCTACATTATTACCCATCAAGGTATTTATATTTGTGTTATTTTCATTTTCTTTGCTTATATTTGTTCTCTATTTTAATTTTAAGCTTTAGAAATATTTTAGGTTTAGGTCATTTGTATGTATAATATAGTAGGAGTTAGATATGGGTGAATTTGAAGATCTTTTCCTTTTAATTGATAGATGATTTATAATTACTGATTAGAACAATAAGGTTTTTTATCAGTGTAGTCATGTTTTGTTTTATATTTATCTATGTGTGCATACACATTTTATATTATGTGACCTATTTGCTTTATTTCTCTTTCTGCTTTTCTCTGTCAATTTTAGAAGGCTCATGTTTTTGTCATACTCATTACCCTTCAACAAGTATCTTTATACAGTATTTTTAATTTCCTTTTAATTTGATACTATCTATCTGCTTCTGGTTATGAGCAATATTGAAACAAGCCAGTTATATCTTACATCTTATTCCCTCTTTTTCCCACCTCAGTAAATATTTTATTCCCAGATGATAACAGTTATATCAATCACAGCATTTCCATCCTCATTTCTTAGTCTCACTTTTGTGGTTGAAAACTGCCCATGTGATATTTATCACCATTACTTAGGCCTATAGTTTTTTTTTAAAGTAATTGTTTATTTACTTGGAAACTATTTCTTCAAGTTATTGTGGATAATAACTACTCATGTGATTTATGCCTGAAGATTAGTTTGCCTGTATGTAAATTCCAAGTCTCACATTTTAGTTGCTTGGGTATGTTGCCTATGTTGTTTTTTCTGTCCTTTCTTGTAACATGTTGTTGTGGAAGGTGATGTCAGTCTGATTCTCATAAATCTGGGTGTTGTAACCATCCTGACCACAAGGTACTCAGTCCATTTGTTTCCATGCTCACAAACTTTCTTCCTTTATAATTCTGACAGTTGTGTTAGAATACATATTTTGATATGGATGATGCTGGATCAATCTCCCAAGGTACAACTTTTATTTCAGAAAATTTGTTTTGGGTTTGTAGATTCAAACATTCCTTGTGCTGTGCTGCTTTAGGTTTTAACTTTACATATGTTGAATCTTCTTTACCCTTTACTTGTCTTAACACCTTCTTTCTAAAATCTTCATTATTATTACTTGAAGTGTTTGTTCTTTCATTTCTAGTCATGTATGCTGATGTCTATTCCATTTTTTATAAATAAGCCGGGCATGGTGGCACATACCTTTAATACCAGCATTTGGGAGGCAAAGGTAGGGAGGCAAAGGTAGGTGGATTGCCATAAGTACAAGGACACACTGAAACTACCTAGTGAATTCCAGGTCAGCCTGGGTTAGACTGAGACTCTACCTCGAAAAAAAAAAAAAAAAAAAAAAAAAAAAAAAAAAAAAAAAAAGGCCATTTTGTATAAATAATATTTATATTAAATTCTCCTGTGACATAGTAATCTTAGATTTTTTTTCAGATTTGTGTGTTAGTATCTATGCAGACAGGAGCATGTATATGGAGAACAGATGTAAACTTCAGGTGTCTTCCTCAAACACTCTCTAACTTATTCTTTGACACGGGGTCTCCTGCTGAATCTAGGGCTCACTGATTGAGCTAGCTAGACCAGTAAACAAGTCCCAGGGATTACTTGTCACTGCCCCTCCAGTGCTATGAATATAGACATGTGCCACTGTGCCCACCATTTTTACATGGGTGCTAGGCATGCAAGCTGAGGGGTTTATGCTTGTATACCATCACTTTATCCACCAAGACATCTATCCAGCCCCCTTTTCAGGTCTTCCACTTCCCTTTGCTTAACATTCTCATTTCCAACATTATATCTAACATGTTCCAATACCAATTTATGTCACTCTTTCATAGTTTCTATAATTCCATTAATTTCTTTCAGCTCAATTTATTATTGGTTTTTAGCTCTTTTCTGATCTGCTTTCATTAAGGAAGTTATTCATCTTATTGTTATTATCCATATTTATTCCTTAATTAATGTTTATATGATGCCTAAACTCAATGTTGGTTGGTTCTTCATGTTTAAATGAGATAGAGTTTTCTTTGAGAGGCAGTTTCTTGTAAGGGGTGGAGAAGAGGGAACAGGCTAGCTTTCCTACACTCATGGGTCTAAGCAACTCTTACTAAAATGATGGACTCACGGGAGGTGAAGTACATGGGTAGTGCATATGCTGAGCATGCATGGTGCCTTGGCCCAATCCCAGAATCTCTCCCCACAGCCTCGCAGTAGAACTTCCGTTCTGCTACTTCCTGAGCTGTGCTTCCTTTTGTTCCTTTCCATGAGCCAGAAGGAAGATGAGGCCAGTGCTATGACTTTCCTGCCACCATGGACCAAAGCCCTCTGAAATCAAGAGCTAAAATAACTCTTTTCTCCCCTTAAGTTGTTTTGGTCAGACATTTTGCTTTTTTTAAATTAAGGTTATATAAACAAGGGGTTGTATGTCCAGGATTTTAAGGGACGAACAACACAAAAGGAAATAATCTAAGGTATAGATGGTTGCTGAGTTCTTAGATCCTTAGGACTACCTGCCATATATCCTTCCTGTGTGTGTTTATGCACAGCTGCAGTTCCCATGGGAACAGCTTGTTCCTAACTCTGTCAGTATTCTGGAATTTGTGCTATTATTTTTCCCTCTAATTCTATTGATATTGGTTGGCTTAATTGTTCACTTCTTTTTTTCTTTTGTGTGTATAGGTGCTTAGGCTGTGCATGTGTGTTTGCATATTTGCATGTGTGTGCAAGTGATCATACATGTGTGTGTGTGTGCACAGGTTGATATTAGATGTCCTCAGTTGCTCTCCATCTAATTTCTTTTTGGAGACATGACTTCTCATTGAACCAAGAGATCACTGATTATGATAGACCTCAGTAAGCCCCAGGGATTCCCTTCTTAGTTGCTGGGATTACAGGCATGTGCCATGATGCCCAGTGTTTAAATTTTTAAAAAACTATTTATTGACAAATTCCGTAAATATAAGCAACATACCATGATTATAACTCTCTCTTCTACCCTCCCCTTTTCCCCTCCTAATTCCCCCCTCTACTGAATCCCTTCTTCATAACCACTCTCTATTCCATTTTGATGTCATCATTGTTTTCCTCCTATTATACAGGTCTTGTGTAGGTAGTGTCAGCCACTGAGGTCATGAATATATAGGCCTTTGTGTCTGGAAAACAGTATTGTAACTATTTCTCACTGTCCTTTGGCTCTCACATTCTTTCAGCCATCTCTTCTGCAATGGTCTCTGAGCCTTGCAGGGTGTGATAGAGATTCCTCACTTAGTGCTGAACTCTCCACTGTCACCTCTCATCACATTGGTGAGTTTTGAGTCACCCCAGTGGTCACCTACCATCTGAAAAGAGGAGCTTCTCTAAGCTGAGATTGAGGGTAACATTGATATATTGATGCTCAGAATTTTAAAAAATATTATTTATTTATTTGTATATGAAAGGAGAGAGAGAGAGAGAGAGAGAGAGAATAAATGAACATGCCAGTGCCTCCTGTAACTGCAAATGCACTACTTTGTGCATCTGGCTTTTTGTGGGAACTGGGAATTTGAACCCTGGCTGCCAGGATTTGCAAGCAAGGGTCTTTAAGCACTGGATGCTCAGCATTTTTCTATGAGTGCTGAGATCTGGACTTAGGTCCTTGTGTTTGTGTGGCAAGCACTTTACCCCAAGCTACCTCCTCAGCACTGTCTCCTTATGTTTTTATGAAGAGATTGAAGATTTCATATGATGCTGCTGCTAGTACCCTACATCTCCTAACTCCTCAAAGCTTTATAAGTTGAAACCAAAGAAGCTCAACCAATGCTAAAATAATTCATGTGTGAGTGTGTGTACTTGAGTATTTTTCTTAACAAGAAAATACTCCAGGACCCACGTAAGCCATGTGCACAAGGGGGGGCATGAATCTGGAGTTCATTTACAGTGGCTAGAGGCCGTGGTGTGCCCATTCTCTCTCTCTCTACCTGCCTATTTCTGCTTGTTTTCCTTTGGTTACATAACCTTTACTATATTTCTTTTGGTGGGGGTTGAAGTTCTTTTAGGGGGGTTGAGGTAGGGTCTCCCTTTAGCCCAGGCTGACCTGGAATTCACTATGTAGTCTCAGGTTAGCCTTGAACTCAGAACAGTCCTCCTGCCTTTGCCTCCTGAATGCTGGGATTTAAAGTGTCTGCTGCTTATATCTGGCTTTAATAGCTTCTTTGTCTCCTCCTCATCATATATATATGTTTTTCAAGGTAGGGTCTCACTCTAGCCCAGGCTGACCTGGAATTCACTATGTGGTCTCAGGCCGGCCTTGAACTCACAGCAATCCTCCTACCTCTGCCTCCTGAGCACTGGGATTAAAGGAGTGCGCCATCATGCCCGGCCAAGCAATAATATTTTTATAATTGTTGCTTTTGTTAATACTGGAGATTAAACCCAGGGGCTCATGTTGGTTAAGAAAGTGCTCTTCTATCACTGAGCTAAATCGTCAGACTTCTTAAACTTTACTTTGAGACATACTTTTGCTAAGACGTGAACTTACAATACTGCCACAGTCTTCTAAGGAGCTGGAAGTATCAATGCAAATAATAAGCTTCTTCAAATGACATTCTTATAACCCAGAATATTGTAAGAGATTGTTGAATGTTTTCTGGCCTAAAAGAATGAGTAGCATATGGAAATAAATTAATAGAACCCAAATTTATCAAACAGAAAGAAAATGACCTTGGCCAACACCAATAACTGTCCTTTTGAAATCTCTCCTAAGAAAAGTGCTTGGACCATTTATGAGTCCCCTGTTTCATGGTTGTTCATATAGTGCTTGTGGGCTCCCAGACTCTTAGAAACTGGGCAGACACTCTCACAGGAGGTGTTATGCTTTGGAAAGAGGAGCATGGTATTTACATAGGAAGATCATTGGTTAAAATGCTGGATCCACAACTCTTAGCTATGTCACCTTGATGACCCTTTATTTCCTCATCCATGAAGTAAATGTGACATTTTGTCATCATCCTGTTGTAAGTATTTAATGCATTAAAAACTAAGAAGGTGAGTAGGAGGAAGTAGTCAACTTATGAGAGGTCATATACCAATCTTAGTTTTATTGTCATTCATTTTGCTAGAGCTTACAAAAGTATCCCCCAAAGTCCCATTTCTATCAACGATTGGTCCCTAGCCCATGGTACTATTGAGATGTGGTGTAACTTTAAGAGGCAGGGCTTAGTGGAATTAAGCCGGGTCATTGGAGGTATTCATTTGAAGGGAAATGTGAGACTCCAGCCTTATCTTTTCTTTTGCTTTATGGCCACAATAAAGTGAACAACGTTGATGCATACCACACTTTTTATGATATTGCACTATCTCACCGCAGGTCCAAAAGCCACAGGCACAATCAAACATACCACAAAACCTCAAAAATTATAACAGAAATGAATCATCTCATTCAGTTGGTTATCTCAGGTATTTGTCAAAACAGTAAAAAGAGAACTAACATACTCTTTGGTATTACTAGGCATAGATTTTCATTGAAATCCATGAATAAGGCAGCTTTTTTTTTGGACTCATATAAGTCACATTTGTTCTAGCTGTGGTTTGGAGTTGCAAGGGAGTGATGGGTGTTTTACAATCAATGCTGGTTACATTCACCTTGTTTCTTCTTCCTCCTCTTGTTAGCTCCTCTCAGGGCCAAGACCAGGTGCCCGGGTGCATCTGTGTGTAGCTCTCTTGGTCTATAGGGATGAGTGTGCCTCAGTTGTGCAATCTTAGTACCACCCTTCAGCAGGAGGCATGAGAGAGAATAGTTTTCCCTCTGAAACACTTCTGTTCTTTGAGTTTCATTTAACTCATTTGGACACACCCTAGGCTCAAAAGAAAGTTTGTGGTGCTGGCTTTGTTTTCTGGGTTTTTTGACCAGCTCTTTCCCAGAAAGTCATTAAGACATCCCTTTTCTCTTTGTTCTCCAAGATTGCCTCTACCGTGAGACAGAATGAGGTAGGCAAATCTTATTGGTGACTTCTCATTGCTCAGTATCTCTGGATGGATAAATTCCTCAGTGAATGAAATGAGAGAATATCATAGTTGGTCCACAGCATCACCTGCCTCTATTAGAGATTCTTCAAGTTCTCCACTCCCATGAGATGAAACATCTAAGGGATCATCCTCCGGGTGTCTACTCCATAGTATTCATCCATTTAGACATGACTCTTTCCCTCCTGTTTTCTCCTGTTATCTTCAAAATCTTTTCACTTCCTTCCTGGCTTGAGAGAAAACAGATGGCACCTTAAAAATTGTCCTACCCAGAACTTATGTGCTTGGTGTCAAATGCTGCAGGTGGTTGCCAGATACATTGCACAGAACACTGGGAAAAGGTACACAACTCTAATTCAAGTCCTGTATAGGTCATAATGCTGCACAAAAGTATTTTTTCAATATTTATTTATTTGGTTGTTTATTTTACATGAGCTCTAAGCACAGGCTCCACTTTGTGCATTTGGCTTTAAATGGGTATTGGGGAATTAAACCTGAGCCAATAGGCTTTGCAAGAAAGTAGCTTTAACTATTAAGACATCTCCCTAGCTCAGAAGCATTTTATGAGTTGATACTTACTAAATCTAATTTGCAAACTGTTTCACTATAACCATGCCTTAATGAACAATCTATTATAAACTGCAAAATATTATACTACTGTACTATTTGGTCTATGTATGTATGTATGTATCCATTAATCAGTTAATCTCATTCCTTTTGTGGAATAAGTCACTTGGAAGGGAAGAAGGGCAGAAGATAGAGCATTTTGTATTAGCTGCTTTTACAAAGTCTCCTGCAAAGTAGTCAACAGAAATACCTTGCCAGGTTTGCTTCCTCATGCTCATGGCTAGCCCCAACAAACCTCCTCCAACTCCTTTTCCCACATTGGGAATATTTGGGAAGGCTCTGTCCCTTTTGGATTTATTTTAAATTACATTCTGGCAACAGTTAGATAAATTCTCTCTCTCTCTCTTATGAGTCCCAAGTCCTCCTCGCCACCCCGAGAACACTACTTATAATTGAAGAAAGAACAGAATCCAAAACTCAACCCAGGCAGTTTGGGTTAATGTGTTTTGTCAATTTATCTGCACAGTTCTCCAGAGGACCAGGAGGATAAAGTTTAGGAGGCATGGTCCCTACAAGGAAGTCTATCCTTCCATAAGCTTACAGTCTGTAGTATAGAATTGTCTTGTACAGGGCTTGTCTGTACCAAGAAGAGGTCTAGTTCTTTAAAAAAAATTAATGGTAATGATTCCATGGCTGGTGTGGTTTAAATGTAAAATGCCCCCTGTAGGCTCATGTACTTAAACACTTGGTCTACCACAGGTGGTGGTGCCATTTGGGAAGGTTATGGAGCCTTTAGGAGGTATAGCCTTTCTGGAAGAAGTAGATCACTGAGGGGATAAGGATACCTTAAGATTTGGAATCTGGGCCTCACTCCCCATTCAGTCTCTGCTCCCTGGCTATGGATACAATGTGATCGGCTGCCCTTCTGTTCCTGCCTCCACTCCCACTACATCATAATGAAATGGACCTTGGAAATCCTTTCCAGAAGTTACTTTCGGTTGGCCCCAGCAAAGAGCAAAGCAACTAATACAGTGGCCCCGAGTGTGATTTCTACTACAGGCAAACTCTGCCAAAGCTATAAACTCTATGCAAGAATTAGCATTCTCTGAGGGTGTGTGGTCAGCTCACGGTGTTTTCATTTTACTCTGTCTCTATCTGAGAGCTTGTCTGCCCTCATGATTTTAATTACTACCCCAATGTGGACAGCTTCCCAGAGTTATGTGTTCCTGTTTTTCTCTAGCTTTGGAACAGTGGATCTGAGACTCAACTCAGGAACTACCCCACATGTCCGTTATTCAAGCATACAAATCCTATGACCACCACCAAAAGTTATATCCCCTCCAATACTCTTTTGTGTATGTGTATAGGTGTATAGGTGTATATGCATGTAGAGGCCAGAGGACCCTTGGGTGCTATTCCTCAGGGGCCATGCCCCTTTTATGAGACAAGGTCTTTGATTAGCCTTGAGCACGCCAAGTAGACTAGATTGGCTAGCTTACTATCACAAACCACAGGACCTGCCTCTCCCCACCTCCCTGTTGCTGGGAGTACATGCATGTGCTACCAGATAGCTGTCTGCTCTTGGGTCTTAAACCTGAATCACAATAACCTTTTGAAAAGAGAGAAACACAACTATTGACTATTGTAATAAATGCTAGCTGCCCAGCAATTCCACTCATAGAATTAAGAGAACCTTCTAAACCTGATCCAATTCCTATATCTTACTGAAATATAAACTGACTCTGAGAGGTGAAGAGGCGAGCATAAATACACATACAGTGAACAAAGAAGCAGGACCTCAAGGCTAGGTCAGAAAAATTCTAACTTGGCAGTCAGGAAGTTCTAATGTCTTCAGTTCTCTATGAGGAACATAAAATATGACCCTTAAAAACATTACCCGTGGCATAATTCCTATAATATTGCTGTCTGTTGTATATTAAAACCTGGCAAAGTCTCCTCAGAATGCATTTCCCTCTACGAAGCTAGTCCTCAGGGAAAGGAAGAGGTTCAGCCAAGTGCTGGGGTAGAGAAGGAGACAGCAGAGAGCAATGGCAGCATCCCTGGGTCCATTCAGTATCAGCCATACACAAGGCAGACATCTGTTCCTATTAGGCATTATTAGGAAAAAAGAATGAAAATTACTCAGGCATCTACCATGGTAGTTGATTTGTTAGCCTGCATGACTTCTGAAATTGTGGGTAATGACCTTATGGGGGTCATGTCACTGAATGTGGAGGTTATGAAAACTTTGGCAACCACAAAAGTTTTCTGAATACCCAACAACCAATCATTAATTCATAACCCCAAATGTAGTGAATCTGAGGTGTTTCTGGCAGTGGTCATCTGGGTTAAATCGCACCATTTCACAGTAGCCTTGATTCTGAGCACACAACATCCACTTTTCACCATGCATGGCAGTACACCATGCAATAGCAACAAGTACTGCCTAACGAGTCTACTGTATGTTATGAATTCTAGTGTTTTTACTGTACACACAGTGTTATGCTCTTATAGAACCATTATGGTTTAATTACAGAAAAAGAACATTTTAAATATTTTTTACCTTCTTCCAATATGCATCAAGTTTGCATATCTTTGGGTTATATTGTGTTAGATTTGAAAAAATATGTTTGAGTTGTTGACTTGGATTTCATAAAAATTGTTCAATGACTTTTAGCTTAACATTAGGACAGAATTTCCAACAATTTAAGAAATGGTCCTAAACACACCTCTGCTATTTCATGCTACATATTTATACTAAGTGGAATTCTCAGTATTAATGACTATAAAATAAAATATTTGATCAATTCTGAAAAATATTGAAGATACTCTATGTTCTACAGTAAGAAATATTCAGCCAAGATTTGTCTTTATGGAAAAATAAGCACATCCATCTTATAAGTGTGAAAATTTGATTTTGTCTTTGATAAATGGTAAATGTGTGTGTGGGGATGGGTGCTGAAGAGTTGGATCAACCATTAAAGGTGCTTGCTTGCAAAAGACTGATGACCCAGGTTCAATTCCCCAGTACTCACATAAGCCAGATGCACAAAGTGCTTCATATATCTGGAGATCATTTTCAGTGGCCAGAGGCCCTCATCTGCTCATTCATTCATTTTCTCTCTCTATCCCTTTCTTTGCAAAAGAATAGATAATTTTTTAAAAATAAGAATTATTTTAAGATAAATTTCTTTATGATTTATCATCAGTAAATATTTGATTTTTAATTGTTAAAATAATTTTTTAATTTATTTGAGAAAGAGAGAGAATAGGTGAACCAGGGCCTCTTGCTACTGCAACTGAATTCCATATACATGCACCACTTTGTGTATCTGGCCTTATGTGGGTACTGGAAAATCAAACCTGGACCAGCAGGCATTGCAAGCAAATGCTGTTAACAGTTGAACCATCTCCCCAGACCTTTATTTGTATTTTATATATCTGTATATCTAGGGTTGCATAAAAATTTTTAGGCAAAAAAATGATCATGAGGGGGAAAAGTTTAATAAGTCTTGTATTAGAGGAGAACCTACAGTTTAGCTTCAAAAGGAATAGAAGTGAAAACATTCCAAATTACAGCCCATGGTCTTCTTAAACTGTCTGTCACAATTCTATGTGGGGATATGTAACTGAATGTGGGGAATGTGAAAAATTTGGTTAGAGTAAAAGGTTTCTGAATCCACAACAACTAAAAAGTAATTCAAGGGCTGGAGAGATGGCTTAGGGGTTAAGGCGCCTGCCTCCTAAGCCTAAGAACACTGGTTCCAATCTCCAGCAGTTCCAATCTCCAGGTACCACGTTTAGCCAGATGCAAAGTGATGCAAGGGTGCAATGCTGCACTTGATCATAAGGGGACGCACACATCTGGATTTCGTTCTCAGCAGCTGAGACACTGCTGGCACGCCCATCTCTGTCTTCTTCTCTCTCTTCTCTCTCTCTGTCTTTCTCTGTGTCTCTCTCCAAAACCAAAATAAATAAAATAAAAAATAAAGTAATTCAAAATCAAACACAAAACAAATCCCTAAGATAAAATTGTCAGTGCTGGTAGCATCCGTCAGGCCTGGGTCTCTTGTTATTGAAATACTTGCTTGGATATAATCTTCCTACCTAGAGCTCTCATTTCAGCCCCACAGGCTGTTGTGGAATAGACAAGGATTCTACCCTAGGAACAGAATGCTAGTACACAGTGGTCTCTCCTATCCCCTGAGGTCAGTGTTTGTGGGGCAGGAGCAATCTGAGACCTCTCAGAGGGGAAGTGGAATCTCGAGGAATCAAGGCAGCAAACAAGGGCTCACCACCCCATCTTAGCAGTAAGTGTTCTGTTGCCCACTTGGATGACTGAAGCGTTATATTGTGGAGGAAATTTTTAAATTTATTTATTTATTTATTAGAAAGAGAGAGAGAGAGAGAGAGAGAGAGGAGAGGAAGATGGAGAGAAGATGGGCACATCAGGGCCTCAGACACTGCAAATGAACTCCAGATGCATGTGCCACTTTGTGCATCTGGCTTATGTGGGTCTTGGGAAATTGAACCTAAGTTCTTTGGCTTTGCACGCATGTGCCTTAATTACTAAGCTATCTCTCTAGCCCTACTTATATCTTTATAGCCACATTCCTCCCCTTTCTCTGGCTTGTGAATCATGATACTCTGGGGAACAGACCTCACATCTTCACATGATCACACAATTGATCTATTTAGTAAATCAGAAATAATCTCAAATAGATAATCCCAAATCTCAGAAGCCCATTTCAAAATTAAGTGAAGAAATCAAGAAGTCTCCTGTCCCGAGGCTGGGAAGATGGCTCAGTGGGTAAAGTACTTGCTGCTCAAGCATGATGACCTGAGTTTGGATCCCCAGAGTCCATGTAAATCCAGATGCAGTAGTGCATGTCTGTAATCCCAGCGCTCCTATGGTAATATGGGACGTGGAGACAGGAGAATAAATAGTAGCTCCATAGGCCAGCTAGCCTGACTTCTACAGTGGTAAGCAAGAGACACTGCCTCAAACAAGGACACTGAGGACCAACATCCAAGGTCATTCTCTGACCTCCATGTGTGAACCATGGAAAACATATGACTGCACACACACACACACACACACACACACACACACACACACACACACACTTTCCCCAATGGGATTATGACAAATATGTACAATATTCATACAATAAAGTTTCCCATACAAAAAGCAGTCTATTTCCTCCAGCACACACTTCCTAAGCTTTCCTTCATCAAGTACGTTTGCATCCACATGCCATGAAACAAGTACCAAAGAAGAGCTAGGACAGTATTTTAGCACCAAGAGACATGGGCCTGGCAGGTCCTTTCACTGACAGACATTACAACAAAAGTAAGAAAAAAGATTTTTCCAGGTAGCAAACAAGATCTTTGTAAACTAGAGGTGTGAGCTTCATCAAACCCTCCAATCCACCACAGCAGGACACCTTATAAAGTCATCCCCGCTTCATAGACAACAGACCACTAGTTGATCAGGAGTTAGGATGTGTACCTTAAAATCTCATCCAATTATGAAGCAGTTGGTTACCCCAAGAGTAGACATGCCACTATTGCACCCATTCAGTCATTGGGCCTGTATGGCCAAACTTGAATATCCAGTGTCCACTGTTTTCACTGCTGATGACTTCTGTCTCCCATACAGCTGCATGCAGTGCAGCTTTTTCCAGCTTTCAGTTGGCTGGTCCTTCGCAAGACCCTCATAATAGAAGTTAAAGGTGATGACATCAAATTAAAAGGGGCATGGGGGGAGGGGAGGGAAATATCATGCACTTTTTGTATGTAAGTATAGAAGTTGTCAATAAAAAAATAAAATTAAATTAAATTAAAATTAAAAAAAAAATCTCATGCAGTTCCTATGTTGGTGAACAAGCCCATATCAAGACAAGGTAACCACAGGAAGTGGGAAGTTTATTTTCCTCTCTCACCCCTCCATAATGTCCCGCTGTGCTTGGGAAGAAGGGGTAGGCATGGGACGTATGGTGAGAAAATTTCACAGCATCAAACTGTCTCCATTACCCTTTTTTATAGCTGTTATGTTAAAAAGAGGAAGCGTTTAAGCCTTTCTTGCATGTGTTTTAAGAAGTAATGATAAAATAAAGGAAACATGCATTTCATGCATGAAGCATTTTAAGACATTAGAGTATGAATTTCACAAAAAGCCCATGCTTAGATCAGAACACTGGTCAGCATTCATCATTTTTCTAAACCTTGACTTTAGTGCCTGAATTCCTGGGGAGCTCATATTTGCTTCAGCAGCTCCTGGCAGCTTTCACAGTTCATAGACCCCTAGATCACAATTTCACGTTCTGGGAGAATATGCCACTTCAGAACCTTCTCTGAATACCCTGGGGACAACCCATGTGAAACTGGATAAGGAGTACATTGACACTAAACTGGTTTCTTTTGTGGATTTCTTTGCTTTTTTATGTTTAAAAACTTTTTTATTCTATATTACTACACATACTTAGTTTTGATTAACTCTTCCCTGCCCCTCTGCCCCATCTCCTTGCACCCATACCCAGCTTTCACCCTCCTTCCTCTGACATTCCCCTTTGTCTTCAATATCACTTCATGGCTGACACCTTCTCTGCCCTAATCCGACGAAACCTCCTTTTCCTCACTATCACAGTCTCCTTTCTAGTTTCCTGACATTTGTACACTCTGCTTTCCACAAAAGCACAACATATATAAAAATCCAAGCTAAAAAAAGCCAGGCATGGTGGTGCATGCCTTTAATCCCAGCACTTAGGAGGCAGAGATAGGAGGATCACCATGAGTTCAAGGCCACCCTGAGACTACAGAGTGTATTCCAGGTCAGCCTGAGCTACAGTGAGACCCTACCTCGCAAAAACCATCAAAAAAGAATCCAGGCTAGAATCCTCCTAAGAGAGAGCATGCAGTGTTTTTTCCCTGTACCTGGGTTACCTCACTGAGGATATCATTTCCCAGTTCTTTCTATTATCTAACATTTCGTCTTTTTTTATGATTTAATAGAATTTTGTTGTATACCTGTACCACATTTTCATTTCCATTCCTCAGTTGATGAACATATAGGTCAACTCCATTTCGTACTGATAGTTAAGAATACAACATCAACAGACATTCATGAGAAAACCTCTCTGTCATAGAGTTGTTTGGGAATATGTCTAGGAGTGATATAGCTGGATCATATGGTAGTTCTACTTCTAGCTTTTGGAGAAACCTCCGCACTACTTTTCATGGTGGCTGTACCATTTAACTCTCCCACAACAGTGAATGTGGGGAAGAGAACCCCCCTTTTTTTCTTCTTTTCTGGTGAGATTTGGAAGACTTAGGAATCACAAGCATATTAAAAAATAATGTATGCTTGTTTATTTATTGAAAAAATATGAAATAGAACAGAATAGCTGAAAGAAAAGGTCCAGGGCTAGCTGGCATGCCTTTACTTTTCATCTCCATTACTTACTAACTATGTTGCTTAGGGCAAGAATTGTAGCCCCTCTGTGCCTCAAAAGCCTTCTCAAGGGATCAGATGGGACTCATGATTGAATTTAGCTTTGTGCAATTATGTGCAAAGGAACACATTTTGGATGAGTACATGTTGGTTGAAAGCATTTAAAACCAAAAGTTTCTCAGCATCCATCTAGGCACCTGTGTTTTATTTGTCCTTTTAAAAATAAAATTTATTATCCATTTTCCAATTTATATTAAAGCCATTTGGAAAATACACAAAAATAAAAAATAGAAGAAAAAGCATTTTTATTGACATACTCAAAAAGAAACACTGGTTAAAGTTTTATGTTTCCCTCTGGTCATTTTCTGGTATAGCTTGAAAAAAAATCATTAAGTATACAGTAGCTGTGAATTTGCTACAAATACCAAATGGGTATGAGTTTGTGTGTGTGTGTGTGTGTGTGTGTGTGTGTTTATGTACAACATGCATGCATATGTTTGTACACATGTGGGTGCATAGGTACATGTGCATGTAGAAGCCAGAGGTTAACATCGTTGCATTCCTTGATCATTCCCCATTTTATTTATTAAAACAATGTGTCTTACCTGAACCCACAGTTCATTGTTTCAGCTAGCCTAGCTAGCCAGCTTGCCCTGGAGAGTACCTGACTCTGATCTCCAAGAACTGGGATTGCAAGCAGCCTGCTACACCCATGTGACATTTATGTAGGGGTGGATCCAAACTCAGATCCTCATACTTGCATAGTAAACACCTACTGTCTGAACTATCCCCCCAACTCCACAGTGTCTTAAATTTTTTTTTATGTTATCTATGTGAATGTGCTTGTGCACATATGGGTGCATGTGTATGTGCGAGTGAACGTGCATGTGATGACCAGAGCACAAACTGAGGTATCTCTTCTCAGGAATACCATCCATATTTTTTGGAGCTCATCAGTCGGGTTATAGTGGCTAGCCAGTGAACCACAGGGATCTACCTGTCTCTGCCTCTCCTGTGCTGAGAATATAGGCATGTATCACTATGTCTGGGATTTTATTGTGTATATCCCAGTACCTCTGCACCAGTGCCTTGAGAAGCTTATACCTGGATTGGATCTCATCACATTGACTCCTTGCCTAGACTCTTCATGGTTATCCCACAGTCATTCTTGTTTCTTCAGCCAAGGCAATTAGCTAAGGGGAAAACTGCATTTCCTTCTCTTTTAATCTTCCCATTTTCCCCCAGAATAAGTCTAGGCACATGATAGACCTTCAGTGAATAATTGTAGGACAGAAATAAGAAGCCATGGGGATATCTGTTACTGTCATGGCAATAATACTGAAGTTCTTAGAAAGCAGGTAAGAGCAGAACTCAAACCTCCTCTGTGCAAGTAGTTGCTATTCTCAGGATGTAAAAAGTTGTTATTAATGAATTCAAAGAAGAATCCAGAGGTTCTACTTTATCTTATGAGGTTACCTTTGGTTCTATTAGTGAAATATTCTTGACTGAAAATGATACTTTTATGAACTTGTTTTTTTACATGACTGTGGTGTATGTGCGAACATACACATATTCATATACACGTGGGCACATGCATGTCTATGTCCATGCATGTGGAAGTCAGAGGTTGATGTTGTCTTCTTTGGTCACTCTCTATTTTGAATCCAGAGCTCATAGATTTGGCCAATCAAGTTAACCAGCCT
This sequence comes from Orientallactaga sibirica, assembly GCA_036365145.1. Classification (NCBI taxonomy): domain Eukaryota; kingdom Metazoa; phylum Chordata; class Mammalia; order Rodentia; family Dipodidae; genus Orientallactaga; species Orientallactaga sibirica. Next base: position 12,554,294 of record JAEOAD010000028.1, read on the forward strand.
GTCCTGGGGATCCTTTGGCTTTACATGAGTAAACTCTTTCCTTAATAAGTATATCTTGGCAGTACAGTGAAGTTACAAACAGATAATCCCATGATAAAATCTAATTTAGAATTGCATTTGATATACCTAGCTGTCAGCCCTACTAGCTCAACAATGCAGTACTCTGTGTAATATTGGTGGTTTCCCTAGAGTTTGCATGACTGACTTGAAAGTGGGTATTGCTGCCCAGCATCAAAAGAACAGGTGAAAGCTGGTCATGGTTGCACACACCTTTAATCCCAGCACTGGAGAGACAGAGATAGGAGGATTGCCATGAGTTCTAGGCGACTCTGAGAATACAGAGTGAATTCCAGGTCAGCCTGAGCTAGAGTGAGACCCTACCTTGAAAAAAAAAAAAACACAAAACAAAACAAAAAAGGAACAGTTCAACTACAGATTGTTAGTCTAGGAAGAGACCAAAATTCTAAATATATTTTTCTACTGAATGTATATATTTTTTTAATTCAGTGTTGTGGTTTGAATATAAAATGTCAGAGCTGGACAGATGCCTCAGTGGTTAAAGGCACTTGCTTGCAAGCCAGGTACACAAAGTGGCATATGTTTCTGAAGTTCATTTGCACTGTCAGGAGGCCCTAGAGCGATGCCCATATTATCTTTCTCTCTCTGTCTGTCTCTTTCTGTCAAGTAAATAAATTTTTTAAAACCTTAATGTCACCATTAAGCTCATATATTTAAACACTCAGCCCCAGCTGGTGGCACTTCCACTGAGGCTATTCCTTGAGGTTTTATAGGTGGCCCCATTTTCTGTTCTCTTTCTCTTTCTGATGATGGATGCAATGTGACCAGTAAGAACTCCTGCTCCAGTGATGGAAAGTATCTCTTTGAACTACAAGATGAAATAAGCTTTTCTCCTTCCTTAAGGTGCTGTTGGTCAGGTATTTGGTCACAGCAACTAGTAAAGTAACGAATACATTCAAGGGTCATCTATAGTCTCTGTTTATGTTTACATCCTTGTGTTTCTATGAGGTCTTCATAATATTAGCACTGTTATTTTCTATGAGAGAGACCACCAGGGAAAACTTAACAGCAGTCTGTGTTGAAATAGTGGGCAATGTGGGCTACATGTCCCAACCTGTCAGCTCTGATGAGATAATGACAACTGCTGCACCTTCTCTTCACTCATACTTAGAAAGCCTGACCTTTCCAGAAGAGCATCAGCACCTACAGCCACTTCAACCAGTGTCAGAATTACCCTGAGATACGTGAAAATGCTTCTTGCAGTGGAATCCAAAGCAGTTTTCTTTTTTCTATTAGGCAATGGTCATATGTAATAGTTATCACATAGTAAAAAATAGTCATAGAACTAGGGAGATTGCTTAGTTGGTAATGGGCTCGTCACACAAGTATGAGGACCCGAGTTTGAATTCCTTGCACCCATCCATACATGCTGGGTTGGTCTGGTGGTGTTCTGCCTGTAATCCAAGTGCCTAAAAGGCAGAGACAGCTGTCTAGCGATACTAGCCGAATCAGTGATCTGTGCGTTCAAGTGCAAGACCATTTCTCAGTAAATAAAGTGGAGAGCCATTGAGGAAGACACCTGATAGCAACCTTTGGCTTCTACATTCATACACATATGTGCACATGCACCTCTCCCCCCCCATGCCCATACATACACACATACCACATACAAACATAAAAGAAAAAGAGTATGTGGATAAGGTTTAACGAGTGTTCACTATGTGCTTCAAGATTTTACACACTCAGTATAAACACAGATATGCTACAGTAACAGCATGCGGCCTTTTACATCAATGCCTCATTCTGTTAAATTGCCACAAATTTATTTTACCATTCCAGAGCTCAGAAGTCTGGCATGGGTGTTTAGACTAAAGTGGAGTTGATGACAGGGTTGTGGTCCTTTCTGGGTGCTTATTCATTCAGGTTGTTGGTATAACTTAGTTCATCATGGCTGCTGTATCTAATTCTCAGGTTCCAAAGACTTTGCATCCCTCAGCCATTGGCCTCCTTCACTGGTCTTCACAGTTCCCAATGGCATGCAGCATCCTCACATGGAGTATCTCTGATCTAGTTGGCAAAAGTTCTCTATTTTTAAGGATGTATGTGATTCAACTGGACTTCCCAGAACAATCACACAGCTCAAAGTTCATAGCCTACATAATATCTGCAAAGTCCTTTTTGTCACATAAAGAAATGTAGTCATAGTTTCCTTGGAGGTGAATGTATACATATCATTCTATGTAGATAGTCCTTAGATCTCAGTGTCTTCACACAATAAACGCTTGCTTCTTGGTCTTGGGATATCTACTAGATGTCATGTACTTGACCTCTATTTTGTGTCCCTTTAGGATATGTAAAGTTTGGGGTCAAATGCTGCTGCTAAAGCAGTTTAAATGGAGACCAATGGGTTAAAAACATGACCTTGAGTAGGCTGGTGAGGACACAGAGGAAGCCTGAGTGGGTGGGCTTGGTGATCATGGGGCGAGAACAATGAAGAGGGTGAGAGCTGTCATCTGCAGATCAGAAACTGCAGGACCACGGTTGTCTGTGCAGAGCTGAAAGTAGTCCTCAGAAAAAGTGCAAAGTTGATGGATGATGCTTGTGAGCCAGTCCATTAGGAACGAAGTCTGGACTCACTCTCAAAGTGGGACAGCCCCAGGCCAATCGTTTACTTCTCTGGGTTCTTACTTGACTGTAGAATAAACCCTTGACATTGTGTAATTATGTGTGCATGCATGTAAAAGTATATGATCACTTCTGGTTATGTGCAGGGCTTATAGGTAAATGTGACTGTAGTTCACTGGATGCAAGGTGCTGGGCTTCAGTTAATTAGTAATAATGTATATGGTATCTGTATCAGGGTTTCAGGAAAAGCCGTGTGTGGGAGTGATGCCATGCCTGTGTGGACAGTATAGGGCAGAGTTTCTCACACTGAGACCATTAGCTTTGGATGGGATAGCTTTGTAGTGTGGAATGATTGACAGCACCCCTTGCTTCTATCCCATTAGAATTAAGGGGTATCCCCCTTCCTGTACTATGACAGCTAAAAACTTCTCCCGATATTAGAAAATGTTCTTGCAGGACCAGTGGTCCCCATTTGAGAAACGTTGTGTTGAATAAAGGCAAGAAACCAAACAGCTGAACTCTGAAGTTGACCTTTAAAATAAGGTCAGAAGACAGCAGTTTGTGAGCAACTATGAGATGAGGTTTCGGAGAAAGAAATGCCTAGAAATGCCTGGCTATCTCTCAAGGTTTTTAACACAGTGACAGAGCTCACTGAGCCTTGGGCTTCATGAGGAACTTCTCTACAGCTCCCCTCACAGGCCTGGGGGCAGGCAGCGAGCAGGACTAGAAGACAAGAAGGGCGTCGAGACAGAGTTTGTACAAATCTGCGGTCAAGAAGCCTAAGAAGGGAGACATGCGCACTGATTGAATTCAAGACTGAATTTTCTATCCCTTTCTTGATATTTGGAATACTTTAAAGTAACTCCATGAGGAAAGTGATGCTCAACCCAAAGGGATGAGTCACCAAACAGAACTTCAGCGTTGAGTCGGAGGTATTTTGGGTGTCACCCTGCCCTGTGTCCTCTCCCCACCTACTCATCTCACATTTCTTTGCCATGTGAACTGAGGATTCTCTTTTTGTGCCAATCAGACTTGGTTCCTTCACTGCAACCATGGGTAATTATTTCACCCTTGACTAATTGACAGTGACAAATAGCTGCTAAATTGGGCAGATAAGGGAAACAAATTTGGTGTCCTTGTCTTTCCTGGACTATTCAGGCTGGGAGACATTGGAATGTTCTCCTGGATGGAATTGCACAAAATTGGACTATCCATCTTAAGGATGGCTGTGTGAGCTAATGAAATACAAACAGTGACACATCAGAAACAAAACCCAACAGAAAACTTCCTAAACACAGTGGTGTCCTAAGGGCGGCAGCAGAGTACATAAAAACAGGGGGAAACACCCACACAGCTCTCAGCAAGACTTTTGATTGACAATTTGGAGGCTTATCTACAGTTTATGAACATAATCTCAGCCTAAAAAGATGAATGAAATGAGATCCTGAGAAAGAGGAACTCTTATCTGAAATATGTACATTTGTGGTTTTGTTAAGCCATAAGCTAAGGCAGTTTATTGTCATTTGGTTTTGACCTTAGCTCACTTCTTCTGCCACCTAAGAGCTTATAACCAGGACTAGCTTTCAGAATTGACCACCAACATGAACCACTCCAGATGGTAAACTTGGGACTTATGCAGGCTGTCCTTACACTTGAGTCTTACCTCACTTAGATCTTGTACCCACCACTTACCAGTGGCTTAGCTAATGTTTATGGAACTAAAACTAAAATGGATTGACTTTTTAAGTTGATACAGCTTAAAGTGGGAGCTTGAATGTCCTATTTGATTTTAAACAAAAACTTAGGAAATTCATCCAGGTATCAGGTGACATGAGTGGCCTTGCACAGAACAGCTTTTTTTTGGTAAGCCTCAACTTTTGATATACTGCTCAGCCGCCAGCTTAATCAGAACACCTCTCTTGAAGCCTGCATGATGAGCAGTGACATGCTAATTGAAATGTACTTTCCCCAGCAAACCACTTAACAATTTATATAAATATCAAAGCCCTGGGCTTTACTGTCACTCTTTGTTTTGGAATGAGAAATTTATAAAAAACATATGTTTCCAACTGTCATTGACAGAGAGTTCTGAAAACATGGCCACTGAATCACATCTGACTTTCTGCAGACACCACACCAGTCAGGGTGCATTTCTCTGTTAATAACATCTCCTTTCAGAAGGAATCTGCTCCACACCGGTGTTTCATTATTGAAATTTCAGGAGCTGTTGGTAATGGAGACAGTGCTGAGGGAAAGGACGGTCAGAGAGCAGAATCTTATAGATTTAAAATGCTATTTCTGGTAGGTGAGCAACAGGGGCCAATTCAAAGAGAAGTCACTGACCTTGTGGCCATCTTGGTAATTCTAACGAATACTATTGTCTCTACTGGCCAGCAAGAGACATGAATCTGTGCCCCCATTCCCTGCAAAAGTTCTGAGATGGTGAGAGAAATGGCTGCAGAATCAGAATCAGAATTCCATGTCTGAGTTAGAAGGGAGATATCTATAAGTCTGTCTTGAACAAGGACTGAGAGTTAAGCTGTAAGTGTGAAATCAACTATACCAGACAGACTGTCCTTTTACTTCTTAAGCTATCTGACTTTCCCATAGGACTGCTGCCCACTGTTCCTCAAGCAGTGTTACTTAATGAACAATGCTACTCAGGGCAAGGGGCTTTGGACAGCTACCCTATGCGGTGGGTATTCTAGTAATTCCACTTATGGGAATGAGTGGGATAGGGTCAAACAACTTGAGAAAATGTCACAAGGAGAGCTTCAGAGTATGTGGAGCACAGAAAATATGTCATATGTCTTTTGGTGTCCTCTGTAAGCCCCTCCAATCCATCTCGGAATTGCCACAAATCCTGAAGCCCATACAATTGTTTTGCTTCGAGGCTACATACAAATCTTTTAATTGCATGCCTTAAGCCTTGAGGCATTTAGGCTGGATTGTTTGGGGAGGGGGGAGGAAGGAAAGGACTTCTGCTGGCAGTCAAGCTATCTGCATTTCATTTCAATTTAGATAGTTTAGTGATACATTTTTTTCCCAAGGTTTCCTGGATTTCAATAATATATCTTTCATCACGAGATCACAAAAAGTGGTTATGCTGAGCTGTCCCTGGAGCTTTGGAGTGGATATCAGGGATTACATTGTAACTGGGAACTTATGAATTGTATTGGGTTTACAAATGACTTGTTTTTCTCAGTTTAATGGTCAGACCATGAAATTGATAACTTATTCCTGGACCAGTCTGTGCATGATATGTTAATGGGTCTTAGAGAACAGGATTAAAAAAAAAAACAAATAAAACAGACACAGACCCACAGACATACTTTCACTCAACTAGTTTTAAATAAGACATTTGTTCAGTAGATGAGCTCTGATGGTCACAAATTGTAGGAATTAAAGTTTCCATTTTAATGTGTTCCTGTATCCTTCTACCAGTCTATCCCATTTACTCAGAAGAGTTTTGGGGGTGGATTTTAAACTTCTGGCAGCTGTCATTTGACCCTGCAATATACAAAGCAAAGCACTGTGTAGCCCTGAACATTCAGCAGGATCCCTTGATGGAGAAGCCCCGATTGCCTGAGTTGTTGACCTGTACTATGGGAGTCACAGGGCTGCCAATGGGTGCTCAAGGTGACTGGGTTAAGAAAGGCCAGTAAGAATGCACATTTTCTGAGCACATCTGTTTTATTTCATGTGAGTGTGATGGCTGTGACTGGGCAAGAGATAGCAAGAGGGGGTGGGGCCGAGAGGTAGGGAGGACATTTCTGCAAGTGATATATTTGGATTTCCATTTTATTGGGACAAAAGAACCTGCATTTGCCAAATAGTGAACCTTAAAGAATGTTCTGGGAGCAGGGAATTGAAATGCAGCTTTTGAGGAGCAAGTGATGGATAGTCAAAAGAAAAGTAGGTACACAAAGAAAGGAAGGTGGGAGCTGAGAAGACAGAAGAAAGAATTGAAAGAATGACTGGAACCACCCTCACTGAAAGCTATCTCAGTACAATCTTGAGATGAGCAAGATAAATGGATCAGAAATATATGGATTTAATTTGACTAACGTAGGTGAAACAGTGGGAAATGATGGTTGTTAAACTGGAACTAGGGATGATTCTGGCATGAGCTTGATTGAAGAATGTCCTTCCTGGTTGTACAGTGCAAGGCCTCCTGTCATGGACTCTCTTCAGTTTTGGAGAATGACTACATTGAAAGCGGACAGTGGAAATGACCTTTATTATTCCAGAGATGATGGATGCTCTGAGTTTTACCATCTATGCCTTCCTGCAACCCTCTACCCTCCTCGCCTGTCTTTGAATTGCAAGCTCTTTTTCAGTGTTCTCTTAGGACAGATCCTTGGCTGGCATTGCTATTACTAACTTGGTCTCAGTGGTTTTTTTTCAGTGAAGTAACTTCATGTTAGTCTTTGCTTTTTTTCTAAGATAGGGGTTTAAAAGAATTCTGATGTTTGAAATTGTACTATGTTGTGATTTCAATGTGGAATGTGCCCCATATCTTACCCGTTCAAACATGTGGCTCCCATTTGGTGGCACTGTTTAGGAAGGTTGCAGAAGCTTTAGAAAGTGAAACTTTGATGGGGAAAGTGTGTCACTGGGGGTGGGTCTTGAAGTTTTATAACTCATTACCACTTCCTGTAATGAACCACCTCGAGTTCCTGCCTCCATGCCATTTCTGCTTGAGGGACTGTAACACTTCTTAAACCATGGGCTATAACAAACCTTTCCTTCATTTTTTTTTTTTTTTTTGGTGGGGGTCAGGCATTTTTGTCACAGTAATGAGAAAGGTAACTAATATATATGTCTTCTTAGGGTCATCTTTGCAGGTTCTGACCTATATAGCATTTGCATGGCAAATTTGTTTGATACTTACAAATTAGAAAATGAACCTGTATAATTTAAAATTATTATTATTATTATTATTTTATTTTAGAGAGTGAGAGACAGAGAGAGAGAATTGGCACTCCAGGGCCTCAGCCATTGCAATCAAACTCCAGACACTTGCACCACCTAAGGGGCTTGTGTAATCTTGTGCTTGCCTTACCTTTGTGTGCCTGGCTAATGTGAGCTCTGGAGAGTAGAACATAGGTCCTTAGGCTTCACAGGAAAGTGTCTTAACTGCTAAGCCATCTCCCAGCCCATGGGGTTCTTTTAACATGTTGTTAGGGATCAGTTTGGGGTGAGCCCCCTTGGTAGAAAGTTGGAGGAGTGTAAGAGAATTGTATAAGATCAGAAACTCATAATATTAGGCTCTACATGGGCTGCAAGAATTGCACCTTCTACATATGATAATACTAATAGAATTTTTGGAATGCAAGCAATACTATGGAGACTGGACAGAGCTCTTTAGATATCACTGTCAGAAGGCATATGATATCCATTATAGAGAAGGGCAAAGAGGCTCACCACATGCTAGTCTTTATAAAGCGAGTGGTACATAAGTGCACACAAGGCAAACAACTCTCCTCCCTCAGATACGGAATTTAAGAGGATACCTCAAAATTCAGACACATCACATATATATATATATATATATATATATTTTAGGAGAGAGAGGGAGAGGAAGACAGACAGAGATGGGCGTGCCAGCAGTCTCTCACCTGCTGCGAACAAAATCCAGATGCTTGCGCCCCTTTGTGGTCAAGTGCAGAATTGCACCCTTGCGTCACTTTGCATCTGGCTAAATGTGGGACCTGGAGATTGGAACCAGCGTTCTTAATCTTAGGAGGCAGGCGCCTTAACCGCTAAGCCATCTCTCCAGCCCAGATGATATTTTAATGTAATGTCTTTGTTTAAAAAAAAATCAACAATTAAGGCTGCAGAAATGGCTTAGCAGTTAAAGGTACTTACTTGCAAAGGCTTCTGGCCCAGGTTGAGTTTCCCAGTACCTACATAAAGTCATATGCACAAAGTGATGCATGTATTTGGAATTCATTTGCAATGGCAAGAGACCCTTGCACATTCATTTTCTCTCTCTGCTCACAAAATCATAAATAAAAATAAATCAATAATTAAAGCACAGTATTTCACAATGAATACATTATCAAAGTTGTAAATATAGGCAGTACTGGGGCTGTATTTACTGGTTTCCTTCTTGGGCTACTCCAGGATGGGGCTTGTGGAGACAGACATCTGAGTGTCAGCAACTGTGATTTCCCCTTTTCAGTAGTAGTCTGACAGCTGACCATCCATGTGGGCATGAAGGACACAGAGTCCTGACCACAACTGGATTCTGCAAACAGACAGGAAGAAGCTAGAAAAAAAATATTTAAAACTATAAGTCCTGGACTGTTGGGAGACCTCAGTTGGTGAAGTGTTTGTTTTGCAAATATGAGGACCTGAGTTTCATCCCCAGAATCCACTTTTTAAAAGCTGGGGATGGTGATGTGTATTTGTAGCCCCAAGCTTAGGGAGGCAGGGACAAGTCGATGCCAATGAGTCCCTATCTCAAAGGTGTCTTTCCTTAGGGTGACACCTGACTTCTACATATACGTGTTCACACATGCATACATGCATGTGCACACACACGCATGTACACACACACACACACACACACACACAATGGTAAATCTAGGCAGTGCAGAAAAATCTCCTTTCTCAGAGTCTGGTACCTAGGGAACCTTCCCTGACTTCCCAAATGGTAATTACCATGTCCAAAAAACCGAGTCCATTCTCCAATATCAAGCTCCCAACAATTGTGGGCTATAAGAAGGCCTATGCATATATATTCTCTCTAAAATAACAATGGCCATCCCATCTATCTGGTGCTGAGTTCTCTCTCCATTGGAGAATTTGCTTCTCTTTTTCAGATGGACACCAAACCTGAGGGGAGGATCAGCTTATTGCACCACACCAGGCCCCAGCTGAAACCATAGAGTTACGGGGGGAAATGGACAAGAGTGCAGCTTTCTTGGTGAACCTGACACCAGCCCAAGGCTGAAGGAGACAAACTCAGAAAATGCTTACCTCCTACTAAACCAGATTTGCAGAGACACAGAGGCTCCCAAGACCTCATCACTGAAGTAGAACTATAATGAACCCAACATGGCTCAGGGAAATTCACGGAAGAGGGGGCGGAAAGACTGTTAGAGCCACAAGTTGGATCATTATGCACAGAGACTTTGCCTCTCCCCCATAACTGTGGCTACCCCCATAATGCATGACCCACATTCCCCAATGAGGAGGGTCCCTTCGGGGGGGAGGACAGGGAGGAGGCTACTGAAGGCAACAGCATGAATGCAAAATTAAAATAAATAATATATATATAATAAAAATAATAATAAAAATTCAAAATGCATTATGGGTAACTCAAGCTAACAAAAGGTGAATCAAGACTGAGGAGACAGTTCAGTGGATAAAGCACTTGCAGTGTAAGCATGAGAACCTGAGTTTAGACCCCCAAATCCCACATAAATGTTGGGGGAGTGTGATGGCCCTTCTATGATAACAGGATTCTGGAGACAGGAGAACCCTGGGGCAAGCGATCTAGCTAAACTAGATGAATCAGCAAGCTTTGCATTCAAGTAAGAGATCCTGCCTAAGTAAATAGAGAACAGTCAAAGAAGATGCCCAGCATCAAGCTCTGTCCCCCACATGCATATGCACCTCCAGCCAATACACCTGCACACATGTGTACCCACACACATTAGAATACACATACACACCACACATCTATCTAAACACACACACAAACACACACACACACACACAAAATTGGTGAACCAGTGCCTAAAGCCTCAATGTTCAGACTAATTTCACAAGAAAATAAGCATAGTAGCATACCCATCTCTGAATCTCTTAGGACTGATGAAAGGAGTTAATACTGAACCTTCCAAATGGTAAGAGCTCAGTAAACATTAGCTATCATTAGTTTGGTTTCTAGTCTTGTTCTATAGTCATACGTGAACAGAATGGCATGGCACGGGAAGAATGTAATGGAGGAGGTACCTTAGCTCATGGTACACAGGAAGCGGGGAGTAAAAGTGACCTGGGGACCAAGTATAGTCTCCAAAGGAATGTCCTCAGTGACACATTTCCTCCAGCTAGGCTGTATGTCCCAAAATAGCACACTAGTAGGGGACCAGGCATCCTCTTGACGAGGCTTTGGAGGGCATTTCCTATCCAAGCCACACAACACTATTCATAGATGTCGTCATTCTTCACTGATTAAATAAATGTCACAGCAGAGAATAGTCAATGACTTTCTAGGTTTATTCATCTTTAGCTACAGGCAATTATCTGTGGTCTCTATTCTGAAGTGCCTTCTCCTACTGGAAGAGCGATTGGGTTTGTTTTGTTTGGTGAGTCATTTCAGAACTCTCCAGAAATAAAACACCACCACTCACCAGATTGCCAGCATGCTTGCCTGAGTGACAGTGGCATTGAATGATTCTCTTTGCACTTTTTGTTTCATGAATGACCTTAGAACTTGCTCAGAATGGGTCAGGATAGAAGGTGACAGGGAACACTTGTTCCTACGTCCTGAGCTGAGTGATGTGACATATAAGTAGCGTCTTGAGTCTTGGAGATGTCAGACCACAGAGCACACGGCAGGTAATGAAAGAGGACTTTCTCAATATATGAGTTACATGGAATCATTGGTTCAGTTTTCAGAATAATAGAAATAAATCCCATTTGGAAATATAGTATCGCACTTGCAGATAGGCTCAGCACCATCACACCAGTCACCTCCAGCTGCAGCCTGGCCAGAGGTGAGTGGAAGGTGAGAGCTACTGGTTGTTATATCTCCTTGGGTAGCTGAAAATCTATGAGAGATGGAAGATGAAAAACACTATGTCTCTTGCAGATGACAGATCACTACTCAGCAATAGTTATCTTCCCACTTTTCCTGGTTCGATCTCGGGATTTTCCTGAACCCAGTTCATTTATAATCATATGGAGTTGAAATGAAGAATGGAAGTCGTTTCCCAGCTATGCTCTTTCTATAGACAGGACCATGTTGAGCATGCCCATTGTGGTGCTTAATGAAATTATATCCTCGAAGTGCCTGAAATTGGTTGAATATGTAGCTTAGTTGGCAGAGTGCTTGCTTAACATGAACAAAGCCCTAGATTCAATCCCCACACAGCATGGCACAAATCTGTAATCCCAGTACTTGGAAGATGGAGGCAGGAGAATCACAAGCTCATTCTCAGATACATAGTAAGTTTGAGGCCAATATAGGCCACATGAGAACCTATCTCAAAAATAAGTTAATGGATGGATGGATGGATGGATGGATGGATGGATGAATAAATGTGTTCCCAGGAAAGGATCTGTGATATGCAATTAATGGTGGATTCTACTATAATGTTTTTGATCCCTGAAGTACTCAGTAATACATTTTGTCTGTGGCCCTCCATGAAGGAGCTAATCCTAACTCTTTGTTTTTACAAGTGTGAACAGAAAATTCTGAATCTGCTCCCTTGCTTAGTTTTCCTTGTGGCTTTCACCACATCTGACATAATTTGAACTGGACAATTCTTTCATATCAGTCCTCCAAGAAGTCATTACTGATGGTACTGACAGAGACTTGACTTTTTTTTTTTTTTGAGAGAGAGACACAGAGAGAGACAGACACAGAGAGAAGGAGAGGAAGACAGATAGAGATGGGCACGCTAGCAGCCTCTCAGCTGCTACAAATGAAATCCAGATGCATGCCCCCCTTGTGGTCAAGTGCAACATTGTGCCCTTGCATCACTTTGCATCTGGCTAAACGTGGGACCTGGAGATTGGAACTGTTGGAGATTGGAACCAGTGTTCTTAGGCTTAGGAGGCAGGTGTCTTAACTGTTAAGCCATCTCACCAGCCCGAGACTTGACTTTAATAGAGTGACACCCGTCATTTGGGTAAAAGTTTAAAGGTGTACAACAGTAACTAGAACACTATTGTCCCTAATTTACACTTTGTTAGTGGCCTTGGAATCTGTCTGTCCTCACCTACGCTGGCCCCATTTCAGTGTGCTTTCCACACAATTCCAATATGATTTTAAAATTCCCATCTGACAATGCTGCTCTCCTCAGAACTTGGCAATGGTTGGGGTTACAGTTAGCATTCTGTGGGAAATAGATGGTTCACTCAGATGGGAGACAGGAACTGTCAGCAGAGGGTTTGTGGGACACTCCTGAGCTGAGGGACAAGGGTTGGACCCTGGAATGTTATCACCACAGGGAGCAATTGATTGTGGGGTGGCTGAGTTGTATGGGAGCTCCAGGAATGACACATTCATGAATTATCACTCAGGCTTTTTGGGGTGGGCTTTTTGGTGAGGCAGCCACCTTTGAGTCATCTCTACTCTTATGAGTCACTGTAGTCTATGCTAAGTAACCCCAATAAACTCAGTGGTTCACCAAGGATGGCTTAGGTGGAATGGTTTCTTTGGTCTGTTGACAGAGCCTTTTCTGGAGTGAATAGATGTTTTTTCATGTCTCCTCAGTAGAAGAAACACAATACTATCATTCTGGGTTTTCAAATAATAAGCTAGTTCCTGACTCAGGGCCTTTGCCTATGCTATTCTTTTGATGTGGTACATATTTCTTTCCCTCATTCCTTTCTTGAACTCTTGGCTTAAACATCTCTTTTTCAGGAATGCATTCTCTCCATTATAGTTCCTCCACAATGCCTTGATAGTGTTATTCACCTTTACAATTGAAACCCTTGTTCAATAATCTGCTTAATTCCCCCTCCCTCCCACCAGACAAAATACTTTCTGAGAACAATAACCCACTAACCTTGGTGTGTACCTGTGGCATACATAGTAAGAGCTCAACAAGTGTGTGGTGAATGTTGGAAGAAAATAAGAATATCAAAGGCACATGTGTGCTTTCAAGGCAAACACTTAGTTGACTGAGCTATCTCCCCAGTATTAAAGATGCATCTTTTTGCTATGAATATGACATAAGAAGCCTTTGGTTTCTCCTCAGGTGCTTGCATTGGCTAGCTTGCTTCCAGAGTTGCATTTCTAAAGCCAACACATTTCTTACTTACTAACTGTGGGATCATAAGCAAATTACTTAACTTCTCTGCACCTCAAATTTTACTGATCTATAAAATGAGGATATCACAATAATAGAAGCTATTTCTAAGGCTGGGGAGTGGATAAATGGGCTGGTACATGTAAGTGCTTATAAGATACATGGTAATTGCTCAACAAATGGCATCATCGGCATGATGAGGCCTCATTGTAAAATCTTATTGTTGACTGGCTCTTAGTGGTGACATTAACAGTAATAAGAGAGAGAAAATGGTCACACTAACTCTGAAAGTACTGGCCCCAAGCCTCCCAGTTTGGGGAATAAGCACCCAATGTTCCTGATAGCACATGCTGAAAGTAATGTAGCATTTCTCTTCTTATGCAGTTAGTGTCTAAGGAAAATGTTACTTGGCAACTAAGCAAGTTGTGCTGTGAATGTGTGTAGCACGGTGGTGTGGTTGTATTGTGTAGGCTAGACAACAACCTCAGGTGCCATTTATCTTGTTTTTGAGACAGGGTTTCTCACTGACCCGGAACTCACCAAGTAGGTTAAACTAGATATTCAGTGATGCCCAAGAATCCTCTCTCTCTGCCTCCTCAATGCTGGCCTTTCAACTATGCACCACCACACCCATCTGTGTTTTTCACATGTGTTCTGGGGGATCAAACACAGGTCCTCATGCTTGAAAGGCAAGTTCTTTACTGACTGAGGCATCTCCTAATCACCAAAGATGAATCCTTTTGCTACTGAGGTGGGCATAAAGGCTTTGATTTCTCCTCAAGTCCTGGCTTTTTCTGCCTGGCTCTCAAAGTTCAGCTTCTAACTCAATACCAGACAAAGACAAAAATACCTGGGGATAAGAGGGAGACAGGGCAAAAAGTGGCATGTGGTTCATTCTGTTCCAAGAGGCATGGTCGCAGGCTAGTAACTATTGCTGTCTTGGAGCTCACTGAAAGAGACAGGGAGACAGTTAAGGACAAGATGGTCTTCCAGGGGTGAGGCTCAGGATGAAGATCAAGGAGTCAAGCAAGGTGAGAGGAGCATGGTGTCGTTATGTGTTAAACATGCTGGATGGAGCATCTCCTATCTGAGAGCAATCTACGCAGACACAGCAGCACACCCTGCATTTTGTGTAGCAGTTCTGTACATGTTTTCCTCTGATCCTAAGCTAATCTGGATCATAGTATCCTATTGCGGACAGACCTCCCACCTCATCCTTTAATAGTCTCAGAACATGATTTCTAGAGAGAGTAACTGGCTGACCCCAAGCCATGCAGCTATATTAGAATTAGTACACAACTTCATACACATCTTCACATGTTCTCAACTCCCAGGCCAGTGTCTTATTGCTTTCCTTGACTTTCCTTTAAACATAATGCTTACCTTTTCTTGTTTTCTATTCTGGCTCTGGCTATAAGTTAAAATTAATTTCATAAAGTCACACAAGCAAACCTACTTTGTTCTTTGAGCCACAGGACCCAAGCCAGCATCCTGATAGCTACATACACACACACACACACACACACACACACACACACACACACAACCTGTTATACCAGCCTCATCTCTGGAAACTGGAGCAATGTCAGTCCCACGTGTACTCTTGATTTTTCTGGGTGAACTGTGCGTTTGACATGGGTGGGATCATGCATGGCCGAGCAATCACTGTCGCAGAGGGAAGAATTTATGTTTGCATCTGTGTCTCACTTCTTTTCACATCTGGTCTTGGTAGGCCTTTGGGAATTTGTTAGGAAAAGGAAGGAGAGCAGTGAACAGGGATCTCAGTGCTGTGGCAGCCAGGACTGAATAAAGATGAGTTCATCGTTCTTCCACTTCTCAAAAAGCAGTAGCTTTTGACTGCTTTGTAGTTTGATGTCCTTGTTCTAAATGCTTCTCTTGTCAGACTCTGAGGAACTTCGAAGAGCCTCGTGCCACTGATTTCATGGTTCATCCATCCAGGACATATATATATATATATATATATATTCCCCAGTAAGGGTCATCAAAGAAAAATAAGTCACCTTTCTGATGCCAATTAGGGATATGTCACAAATGCTATTGTTAATTCTACATCAAGAAGCAGCTGTGTCACTCATGAGATTGTGGTAGTGGAGGGACTATAGTGTTTTGAGTTTAAAATGCCCCCCCCCATTGGATCATGTGTTTGAATACTTAGTTGCAGCAAAGTGACACTATTTGGGAAGGTTGGGGAACCTTGAGGATGTGGAGAGTTGCTGGAGGAAGTATCATGGCAGACAGGTTTTGAGGTGTCACAGCCCAGCCCAGCCCAATCAAGCTTGCTGTTCTCTGTCTGCTTCCTTCTTGCTGATGTGATGATGTGAGAATATGATGTAGACTTCATGTGCAGACTTGCCATGCTTCCTTTGCCCTGATAAACTCTACCCTAAGGAACTGTAAGCTGAATTAAACCCTTTTCCTTCCAAGCAGACTGTAACATATATAGGGCAATAGGAAACTTTCTCATCACCTCTCATTTAAGGTTCCATGTGTTGATCCATGTTGATAAGGCAAGTTTTTATTTTCCTTCTGATGCTCACAAGAATAACTGTGACATCAATGCTCAAGGATGTGCAGTTAAGCACTTCTGAATATTGTAAATTCTCACTTAACCCCTTCAGTTTTTCTTCTCAGAGCAGAAAAGTCAGAGTTTACATAATAATGACCCAATCCCATTCTTGTGTGTGTATATGTGTGTGTGTGTATGCTCATACATGAAAATATACGTATGTGTGATGTACATGAATGGATATGAGGGTTCTTTTGGAATCCAGAGGACAATGTCAGGCATTGCTCCATAGGTGCCATCCATTTTTTTTTGTTTATGAGACTAAAACGAGGTCTCTCACCAGCTTGTCACTCACAAACTTGGCTAGCCTCGCTGGCCAGTGAACATCAGGCATCACCTGTCTCTCCTTCCCCAGTGCTGGAATTATAAGTATGCAATACACCTAATTTTGTTGTTGTTGTTGTGTGTGTTTTACATGGGTTCTGGGAATCAATCGCGGATCCTTATGCTTACAAGGCAAGCATTTTACTACTTGAGTTAGCTCCCACTCCCTAATTCCATTCTTACCATAAGCACTCTTTTCATCTCACCACTTTTCAATGTCCCTAGTAAAACTATATGCTATGTCACAAGATCTAGCTATAGTATAGACTAGGTATCAAGTAAAAGGAATGTATTTTCTTTGGTACATTTGTTCCATGTTTCATGGAAATGCTATACAGCTGAAAACATCATTGTTGGCATCTGTTGCCACTGACTGCTGAAAGACCATAGAGGACTTATAACGCTGAGAAGGGAATTAGTAGCTAAGGAGATGGCTAGTGGATAAAGTGCTTGCCAAACAAGCATAAGGAACAGAGTTCAGATTCCCAGCCACCACTAAAATGCTAGGTGGACATGTTGGCTGCCTATATTCCTACAATTTGGGAAGTAGAGACAAGGGTGCCCCCCAACCCAACAATTTGGATAGCTATATTAGCTGAATCAGCAAGCTCTGGCCTCAGGTGAGAAACATTGCCTTAATAAGTAAATATATAGAGACAGACAAAAGGGTGATATTAAATGTCAACCTAAAGCCTCCAAATGCACATGCATGTTCATGCAGAGCTGCAAATACATGTGCCCACACACATGCAAACATACACATGGAAAAGAAGGGACTTACTCACACTGACTATTTTCTAACTGTAAATAACTTTAGAGCCCAACATCTTCCAAACAGTCCTTCCACACTGGTGTGTCATCACCAGCCAGACCTCTACTGCAAACAGTCCCTTCCACACTGGTGTGTCATCACCAGCCAGACCTCTACTGCAAACATTTTCCAACTGTAAATAACTGCAAACAGTCCTTCCACACTGGTGTGTCATCACCAAATCTTCCAAACAGTCCCTTCCACACTGGTGTGTCATCACCAGCTGCAAACAGACACTGGTGTGTCATCACCAACAGTCCTTCCAGTCCTTCCACACTGGTGTGTCATCACCAGCTAGACCTAGCAAACAGTCCCTTCCACACTGGTGTGTCAAACAGCTAGACCTCTACTGCAAACAGTCCTTCCACACTGGTGTGTCATGTGTCAGTCCCTTCCACACTGGTGTGTCATCACCAGCCAGACCTCTACTGCAAACAGTCCCTTCCACACTGGTGTGTCATCACCAGCCAGACCTCTACTGCAAACAGTCCTTCCACACTGGTGTGTCATCACCAGCTAGACCTCTACTGCAAACAGTCCCTTCCACACTGGTGTGTCATCACCAGCCAGACCTCTACTGCAAACAGTCCTTCCACACTGGTGTGTCATCACCAGCTAGACCTCTACTGCAAATAGTCCTTCCACACTGGTGTGTCATCACCGGCTAGACCTCTACTGCAAACAGTCCTTCCACACTGGTGTGTCATCACCAGCTAGACCTCCACTGCAAACAGTCCCTTCCACACTGGTGTGTCATCACCAGCTAGACCTCACTGCAAACAGTCCTTCCACACTGGTGTGTCATCACCACCAGCAAACAGTCCCTTCCACACTGGTGTGACAAACAGTCCTTCCACACTGGTGTGTCATCACCAACAGTCCTTCCACACTGGTGTGTCATCACCAGCTAGACCTCTACTGCAAACAGTCCTTCCACACTGGTGTGTCATCACCAGCTAGACCTCCACGGCAAACAGTCCCTTCCACACTGGTGTGTCATCACCAGCTAGACCTCTACTGCAAACAGTCCTTCCACACTGGTGTGTCATCACCAGCTAGACCTCCACGGCAAACAGTCCCTTCCACACTGGTGTGTCATCACCAGCTAGACCTCGACTGCAAACAGTCCCTTCCACACTGGTGTGTCATCACCAGCTAGACCTCTACTGCAAACAGTCCTTCCACACTGGTGTGTCATCACCAGCTAGACCTCCACGGCAAACAGTCCCTTCCATGCTGCTGTCAGTGTGAGCTAGACATCTAGTACCCACTTTGCCAGTATAGTAGGACCTTCCGTTGATGACCATGCTTCCTCCTCTAATCAGTCCTGGCTTTGGGCACAGTTTGTTCTGCTCTGGGTCTGAGTGTATAATGCAGATGGCTCTCCATTGGCTGAGGCTTCTCCTCCATAGAGTTCATCACCATTTAAAGAATTTGGGTAAGTACCATTCCTTCAATATGTGAATGACTCACTTGTATTCCAAATGTCATTGCAGCTCACAAGAATAAATATATTTTACATTTCAAATCAGCAGAAGCACACACATGCCTAAGACAAAAAAATTTCACAAAGTAATTCTCCTGCTATGTGTTATAAAAGGTAAAAAAAATAAACAAAGAAAATATGATAGAAAAACTAGTCTTGTGGCTGGGATGGTAGCTCAGTGGGTAAAATGCTTGCCTTGTTGGCATGAAGATCTCAATTCAGATTCATACACTCACATAAAAGGCCATAAATGGAGCTGGAGAGATGGCTTAGCAGTTAATGCACCTGCTGTGAAGCCTAAGGACCCAGGTTCAATTCTCTAGTACCCACATAAGCCAGATGCACATGGCTGTACCTGCATGTGGTGTTTGTCTGCAGTGAATGACTAGAGGGCCTGATGCTCCCATTATCTCTCTTTCTCTCTATCTGCCTCTTTACCCTCTCTGTCTCTCAAATAAATAAAAAATACTTTTAAAAAAGACAGGATTGGTGCAATGTGCCTGCCATCCCAGCACTGGGGAGGCAGAAATGGGCAGATCCCTGGAGCTTGCTGGCTAGCTAGTCCAACTGAACTGGTGGGCTCTATACTCAGTTGAGAGATCCTGTTTCCACCCAAAAAGGTAAACAGTGAGTATGGAAAATTCTCTACACTAACATTTGGTCTCCACATGTATATGTGTACACATGCATGTGTACTTCTCCACATCTGCTCATACATAAGGGAAAGTACATATATGCACATACACATACCATATATACACATGCAAAAAGAACTAGTCCCAAGCAAGCAATATTTTGAAGAGATATTAGTTACACCCTATTAATTTTCTTTTAAAAATATTTTCTTTTTATTTATTTGATAGAGAAAGAGGGAGGGAGGGAGAAAGAGAGAGAGAGAGAGAGAGGAGAGAGAGAGAATGGGCTCACCAGGGCCTCCAGCCACTGCAAATGAACTCCAGCTGTGTGCACCCCCTTGTGCATCTGGCTAAGGTGGTTCCTGGGGAATTGAACCTGGGTCCTTTGGCTGAACTGCTACGCCATTCATCCAGCCCTTAATTTTCTTTAAAAAAAATTTTTTTTAGAGTGAGACACAGAGAGAGACAGACAGAGAGAGAGAGGGAGACAGATAGAGAATGGGCACGCCAGCAGTCTCTCAGCTGCTGTGAATGAAATCCAGATGTGTGCGCCCCCTTGTGGGCAAGTGTGGCATTGCACCCTTGTGTCACTTTGCATCTGGCTAAACATGGGACCTGGAGATTGGAACCGGGTTCTTAGGCTTAGCAGGCAGGCGCCTTAACCGCTAGGCCATCTCTCCAGCCCTTAATTTTCTTTTTATCTGAACTATTGTTGAGCCCTGCAGTTTGAAAAATAATAATATAGTACTTGTATGTAGAAAATCCAACCTGTTCTTTTAAAATTCTTTTCCACTTTAAAATTTCTTATTGTTTCCTTTCTGTCTTTTCTCTCTCTCTTTTTTTTTTTTTTTTTTTTTTTTTTTTGGTTTTGCGAGGTAGGGTCTCACTCTGGTCCAGGCTGACCTGGAATTAACTATGTAGTCTCAGGGTGGCCTTGAACTCTTGGCGATCCTTCTACCTCTGCATCCCAAGTGCTGGGATTAAAGGCGTGCTCCACCACGCCCGGCTTTCTTTTTCACTTTTTAAGAAATGCTTTTGGGAAAAGATTGAAGCTCAAAGAAAACTACATGCCTATCTGATTTCTGCTAAGAGACCTGAAGTACACACTGCTTCCCAATTTATGAATCATATTCCAAATTGCCCACTGTTAACATCCTCAACTTCACTTGGTATTGATGAATTAGTCCCCAGAAATGTTAGACCAGGTGACTTGCCCATGTCCCCACCTGCACACATGCCAACATTGGATATTTTGAAACTTAAAATTCTTACTCATCAGGCCACTGGAGAGATGCCTGAATGGATAAGAGCACTTGGGGCACAAGCATGAGGATCTGAGTTTGAACACCAGTAGCCACTTCAAAAGCCTTGCATAGGTGCACATAGCCCTGAGGGAAACACTGGAATATGGCTGGGGCTTACTGGTCAGCCAGTGTAAGTGGAAAATGGCATAAGCTCCAAGTTCAGTGAGAGACTCTGTGTCAAGAAAATATGGAGGAAGAGAAATAGAGGAGACCCAACATCTTCCTCTGGCTGTACCATGTTCATGTAGGGGACACACACAGGCATACACAACACACATGCCACAAAGATTTCATACACACATGCACACATCAAAATTTTATTTGTCAATTAGTATTATAAACTGTTTCATTTCCTCAATTAGTAATGGAATTCAACATTATTTGACCATATGCATTATTCAGACTTTCTAGCATATGAAATGTTTTGTAATTTTTACTATTAGTTCATATTATCTTGATAATTTGTAGGATTTCTGTATAGCAACTGTTGTAGCTACCTTTGCATCATGGAGACAGAACATCCAACCATAAGCAGCTTATGGGAGGAAAGGGTTCGTTTCAGCTTACAGTTTCCAGGTGAAGTTTCATCATGGCAGGGGAAGTATGGTAAGAGCAGGAAGCTGGGTGGCATCATCACTTATCAGCAGCAGGGAGTGGTTAGAGTGAGCAAGGGCTGGCAAGGAAACATGGGCTATAGCAGCCTAAGTCCCACCCCAAGCTATACATCTCCCTCAGCAAGATTCCATCTCCTGAATTGCCACCAGTTGGGGGCCAAGTATTCAAAACACATGAAGACCACCACACTGTCCATTTGCACATTAGATATTTATTTATTGGTTATATTTTGGTATGTGAATGGAAATATGCCACATTTACAGACTAATTTGGGGAGAATTGCCAAAAAAAAAAAAAACCTTTCAAAATTGTTTAGTCTCTGGAATGTCTCTATTTGTTTGGGTTACCACTTTTAAATTTTTTTATTTATTTGTTAGAGAGAGAGAGGCAGAAAGAGAGAATGGGACACACCAGGGCCTCTAGCCACTGCAAACTCCAGACACATGTGCCATCATGTACATCTGGCTTATGTGGGTTCTGGAGAGTTGAACCTGGGTTCATAGGCTGCACAGCCAAGGGCCTTAACCACTAAGCAATCTCTCCAGCCCTTGGTTTACCTCTTAATCTCTTAATAATAATTATTTTTATAATTTTCTCCATTGAAGTGATTGAAAATACACTGCTGGGTTATTCCTAGGTAATGTACTTCTGTTGACATTAAGGATATTGACTTTATCCATAATATTTTCAATTACTTTTTGGCATATGTGGATACTAATGATTTTTGCGTTAATATAAACATATTTATGTACTGTCTTACTCAAAATTATGCTGTGATTTTCTAACTAGATACATATCATCTGACTATAAGTTGTGTTTTATTACTTTTAATTTCTTGTCACATTTCATTGTGACAAGTAAAGCTGCTATGATGATGGTTTGGGCATAGATCTTTGGGTGGACCAAATTCTGTTTCTTTAGAATAAAGAGTGGCATGGCTAGGTCATATGGTCAGATTATATTAAGCTTAAGACATGACTATCTGTTTTTCAAAGTGTTTATATGATTATTTATTCCCTTAGCATGGTATAAAACTTTCAGTTTTGTCTGGCATGAAGTGGTCATTGGGTAAATGACCTCACACTGGCCATCATTATCTGCATAAGATCTCTACAACACTGAGCCCATCAACATTCTGTCATGGATGGTGGGGGGAGCAAAAAATGTAAAATAAAATAAATAGAAGCTATACAAGTAGATGAGGGATAGATGGAAATAAGAAGGGACTTAAGGAAAAGAGGACAGGGAAGTGGGGACAAGAAAAGATAATGGCAGGAGATTGTGACCAAAACACAATATAGACATGTATGAAAATTGTCAATAAAAAGAAACCAAGGGACTGGAGAAATGGCTTAGTGATTAAGGCACTTGTTTGCAAAGCCTAAAGAACCAGGTTCAATTCCCCAGTACCTACATAAGCCAGATGCACAAGATGGCACATACATCTGGAGTTTATTTGCAGTGGCCCTGTTGTGCCCATTCTCTATCTTCTTCTTTCTCTCTTTCCCTCCATCTTTCTCAAATAAATAAATAATATTTTTTAAATGTACATATAAAAACAAACAGAGAGTTTAAAAAGTTTTAGGTTTCATCTTTGCCACACGATATGGCCAGACTTTTGGAATTTTAGACATTCTAGCATTTGAATGTTAATGTGGTTTTAATTTTCCTCCATTCCCCCGATACCTTAGGAAGTGGTGAGTGTGTGCTTTCCATTTCTAGTCAGCTCTCTGTTACCATGGAAACTACCAGAAGAAGTCAGCTTAGAAGAAGGAGTTATGCTGATTCATACCTTTGGGGAGTCCAGTCCATGATGGATTCATTCTACTGCTTTTTTGGCAAGGTTTCATGACCAAGCAAAACTACTCACCTATTGCCAAGACATGAAACAGAAAGGCAGAAGGGGAACAAGACTCACAGACTTTCTCTTCAGGCCCCTCTTAAAGGGACTGCTACTTCCCAAACTGTCCTGGACCTGCCACTTCAACATCGTATTTGTTGGAACATCTGTTCAGATCTTTTGTTTAACAATTGAGCTATCATCTTATGATTAATTTGTACAAATTTGTATATATTTAAGATAGCAGTCTTTGATTACATAGATGTTTGTGTGTCCTGCAATCAACCCTGGCAGCAGACGTTTGTAATTCCAGCATTTAGGAAGCTGAGACAGGGGGACTGTTCCACGTTTCAGGCCAGAATGGACTGCAGAAGAGTACTAGCCTAGCCTAGGCCACCTAGCAAGACCTTATCATAATCACTCACTCACTCAATCAGTCAATTAATCAAATAGATAGATAACTGATAGGTACATGAATAAAAATAATTTAGAAAATATTTTCTTTGAGTCTCTGGCTTATATTTGTAGTTCCTTTTCTTAATTAATATTTTTAGTATTTTATTTATTTAGAGACAGAAAGACAGAGAAAGAGAAAAGCAGAATGAGGGCGAGAGAATGAAAAAAAGGAGAAAGAATGGGCATGTCAGGGCCTCTAGCCACTGCAAACAAGCTCCAGACTCATGTACCACCTTGTGGGTTTGCTTTACGTGGGTACTGGTGAATTGAAACTGGGTCCCTTGGCTTTGCCAAGCCATCTTTCCAGCCCTTTTTTAGTATTTTTAATTTATGTATTTGCAAGACAAAGATGTCAGAGGGAGAGAGAGAAAAAGTATGGGCAGACCAGGGCTCCTTGCTGTTACAAAGAAACTCCAGATGCATGTACCACTTTGCACACCTTGAGTTATGTGGGGACTTGGGAAGTAAACCCTGGTCAGGCTCTGCAAGCAAGCCTTTAACTACTGAGCCATCTCTCCAGTCCCCTTTGTAGGTTCTTAATAGTATCTTTTGAAGGAAGAAAAAAAATGTAATTATTTTTGTTTTTGGTGTGTGTGTGTGTGTGTGTGTGTGTGTGTGTGTTGCACACATGCATGAGTATAGGCACGTCCATGCCACAGTGTGCATATGGAGGTCAAAAGGTGTTGGTTCTCATCTTTGCTTTTTTGAGGAAGAGTCTCTCCTTCTCTTCTGTTCATTGCTGTAATCATCAGGCTTAGTGGTCCACAGACTTCTGGAGAATTTTCCTATTTCCATCTCCTGTCTTGCTATTACTAAGCTGAGATTTACAGAAGTCCACCATGGCTCCCAGCTTTTACTTGGAGTCTGAGGATGCCCAAGCTTGAGCAGTAAGCACTTTATCCAGAGTCACCTCCCAGGCCCCAGGAAGAAAATTTTGAATCTAATTTATTTTTTTCTTTAATAGATACCTTGTATGTTTTGTGTTTAATAAGTTCCCAAAATAATTAAAATCTTCTCCTATGTTGTCTTCTCAAAGTTTTATAGTTTTAGCTCTTACAGTTAGGCTATAATCTATTTTGAGGTAAATTTTGACATAAACTAAGAGTTGCTATTTGCTTTTTCTTCACATGTGCATACCCAATTATATCAGCACCATTTGCAGGAAAGATTATCTTTTCTCTCATTAAATAACCTTGGTATCTTTGCTAAGAATGAAATGACCACCAATATGAAAACTCCTCGTCTTAAAATTTGGTTCACTGTTCTACATGCCTCTCTTTTTGTTAGCACTTTCTCTCCTTATTATAGTAGCTTTATAAAGAATTTTGCAACCAGTTAAGGCCTCCAATTTTATCTTCTTTTATGAACTTATTCTGGCTATTTTACATTGTTCTCATTTTCATATAAATTTTAGAATCTGCTTGTCTACTTTTTTGAAACAATAAACTTATTGGGATACTGATTGATATGTATTAGTTAGCTCTCTATCAATACTACAAACCACTTAAGATCATTAACTTATAAAGAGAAAAAGGATTGTTTGGGCTGATGGTTTTAGAAGGCTCAGTATATGACTTGACAGAGTCATGGCTTTTCAGCCTGATGAGGGTACCAGGTGGCAATGGCAGTGAGAACTCAGTAGAGACAATTGCTTACTTCATGGCTTTAAAAAAGCTAACACCCATATGAATTCTTGGTCAGTAAGGTATGTGAGGCTTCCAAAATAACACTATTACCACAACTAGAAGGTAACACTCTATTGTTGCAGAGAACCACACTGTCTGGTGGTAAGACACAGAAGGATCAAGCTGGATCTGGGCTGGATGTGTCCTCCCTCCTGGCTGTGCTATGTCTATAGTCTTATTCAGCTGTGGATCCTGGGAGCAACACTACCAACCAGCCAGGCAAGGTGTGCCCCCCTGGTTCAATAGTGTTAATAGTGTAGCGATTTGGCAACCATTTATTTTTATTTTTATTTTTATTTTTATTTTTGGAGAGAGACAGAGAGAGGGGGAGAGGAAGACAGACAGAGATGGGTATGCCAGCTGCCTCTCAGCTGTTGCAAACAAAATCCAGATGCATGCACCCCCTTGTGGTCAAGTGCGGCATTGCGCCCTTGCATCACTGCATCTAGCTAAGTGTGGGACCTGGAGGCAGGCGCCTTAACTGCTAAGCCAACTCTCCAGCCCACCAACCATTTTCTTATTGTTTGTGAGACCCTCTCCACAGGAGGAAATTCACATTTGGTACTGTGAAACACATCAAAGACCTGCAGCTGGGGAAGTAATTGGTCCTAGTGAGGAAGCTACTGGTGTTGTAGTAAATGGACATGATGTGTCATTTAAATTGCCTTTGTAGTAACCTTGTTTGTGCTCATAGATCAGTGATGCTGCCGGCTTTGGGCAGTGGTTAAGTGCAGAGATTCTTCACAGGTCAAAGTGGGACATCTTTATCACTCTGTCAAAAGTTCAGGAACATTGTAGAAGTGGAAGTGGAGAGAATGACGGGGCTAGAGAAAGGTGGGGAGTGGGTGAATGAGGACTTCAACACATGAATGAGCATTGCACTCTTGAACCCATAGCTGCTGCTGTTACATACATAAGATCTGCACAGGATGGGGCCCATCAGGGAGGAGTTCACTAGGCCCCACCCCTCCCTGAGGATTTATGCAGTCAATGGTTGATGGTGGAGGGAGACACATTTTCTTCAATGGTGTAGTCACGAGTAAGGTGCTTTTTACCTTATAAACAACCCTTCACCCATCTAAGTAACCCTTGCAAACATGAGGACCAGAGTTCAACTCTCAGAACCCACATTTAATTTTTTAAAAAAGTATGGCATAGTAGTTCATACTTGTAAGCCTAGGGCTTGGGAGGCAGATCCTTGGGGTTCGCTGGCCAGCCAATTTAGCCTACTTGGCAAGTTCTAGGTCAATGAGAAACCATGTCTCCAACAACAAGGCAAGTGGCACCTGAGAAATACATAATCTATGTAATAAATATGTGCAATATGTATTCCCGATGTCTCTCTTTGTCTATATATGTATATAAATTCTTCTATTATAAAAGTATATATATATGTGTATTATGTAAAATATTCCTGATTTTTAAGTAAACTTGCATTTTAAAGATAAACCTTATTAATCTTGATTTTTAAATAAAATTGCATTTTAAAAGTAAACATTTTTCTTCTTTTTAAAGTTTATTTATTTTTGGAACACAAAGAATTAGATCTCATGGTGTATTTCAAACAAATTTTGTGGGTTTTGTTTTCTTCTCTTCCGCCCTAACTCACTGCCCTCCCCACTCCATAACATCCTTTCTGTTTTTGTCCTACATTTTTTTCTTTTGTTTCCCACCCTTTCTCATCATGTCTTGTCCTTCCTCATGATCTTATATCTTGACTAATAGCCTATATGAATTCTCATATCCTATCATTTACTTATATACAAATATTTAAAATTAGGATCCACATATGTGAGAGAACATGCATTTTTAGTCTTTCTTGGCCTGGGTTACCTCACTTAATATACACTTTTCTAATTCTTTCCAAAACAATCTTAAAATTATGAGATTGATATGCTGTGGTTGTACTTCAAGTCCTTTACTAAAGTGGGAGAAAAGGGCAGAAGATGACCCCAGTATCATTTCCTGACGCTTCTGATTTTCATCTCCTCTCTTAGCTTTAATTTGGACATTTTCTATTTTTAGCTTCAAATTACCAAAATTATTTTTCTTCTTCTGTTTTGCATGTGTATAGAATGTGAATGAAGGTATGTATGTGTGTGGACTCATGGATATATATGCAGATACATATGCATGTGAACATATGTCCATATGGAGACCAGATGTAGACATTAGGTGCCTTCATCAATTGCTCTCTGCATTCTTTATTGAGACAAGGTCTCTTAAACTGAAAGCTCACTGATTAAGCTAGTCTAGCTAGCCAGTTTGCTCGGGGGATCATTGGTCATGCCTTCTTGAGCTCTGGGATTACAGGAGGGCTACCATGTGTGGCCAGTATTTACATGGGTGCTGGTGATCCAAACTCAGGACCTCATGCTGTATAGGCAAATGCTTTATCCACTGACCCATTCCCCAGCCCAAATTCCTAAACTTAATTTAGAATATTGTGCTTCAGAGTTGAAGGACACCCATTTGATTACTTTCACACACATATTATAAGTTTTTATCATATGCCAGACATTTTATTAAAAGTGCATAGAGATAACATCTCCTTGCAAGAGCTTCCTGTCTCTCACATCATCTAGATCAATAAGGGTCTCCACATCTTGGTCTGATCACAGATAAGTTGAGTTACACTGCTTGTTAGATCTGTTTCTCTCACTTCTGTTTCCTCTCCATGTCTAGGATCAATCTCTCCTGATCCTTGAATTGTCAGACTAGCATGCTTTTATCTTTATGATCCTAAAACATTGAAAGGAATTTGGGATCAGAATTCAGAGGTTTAGAGTTCTTCTCCTTCTAAATTTGGAAATGATTTTGGGAAGGAGAACTGACATATGTTTGAGATAGGCCACACTTTTCCATCAGGAACACTTTTTCTAAATATCATGAGTCCAATGGAGATTTCATTTTATTTTATCAAAGCAAAATAGCCTTCTGTACAGTCTTAGAATTTTGAACATGACTGGCAGGAAAAGCTAGCTGTGCATTAATAGCTCCAGGAGTTTCCAGATTTTCATGTCACCCCTGCACAATTTCCAAAAGCTTTGTTATTTCTCTTTTTCTTCTAACAAATCTTCTATGTTTGTTAGGTCTGATCCTCAACCAACTCCAAGACTAGAAAATGAACTAAGGGGGAAGACATAGCAAGGTGCTGATCATACTCACCAGAATGAAATGCTCTTCTCTGGAATTTCAGCCCATTTCATTCTTTTCATTTCTGCTGCACTCCGTGTTCTTTGAGACCACAACTTGTTGCGAAAAAACCTGATGATTTTAGTTGTTTTTAGTAAGTTAATGATTTAAAACCATCTTCTACAATCTTATCAGACTTTTAGTCATATTTATAAGTCATTTTTATTTTATTTGGTATAAAAAAATTATGTGTCTGTGCATATGTATGTGTGTACATGTATACACATGTGAACATGTGTATGAGGCCAGAGGACAAACTCTTGAGTGTCAGTGCTCAGGTGCCATTCACCTTATCTCAACTGGATGGCTAGCCAGCAAGTCACAGGTTGCCTCCTGTCTCCACTTCTCAAACTCTGGAATTTCAAGAACATATCACAATGCACAACTTTTTATCATGGGTACTGGGGATCAAACTCAAGACCTCATGTTTGTAAGGTAAATAATTCCCCATCTCCCTAGAATCTCCACATCACTTTAGTTATTATTTTCTGCATGTATATGTGTATGGTGTGTGTGTGTGTGTGTGTGTGTGTGTGTGTGTGTGTGTGTAGGCTTCAGGTATCTACCTCAATTGCTCTTTGTCTTTACTGAGACAGGGTCTCTCACTTGAACCCAGAGCTCACCAGTCAGCTAGTCTAGCTAGCCAACTTGCCTCAAAGACCCTCTTTCCTTTCTTCTCTGTGGTGGGGCTACAGGAAGACCACTATCCTACCCAGAATTTATGTGGGTGCTAGGGATCTGAACCCAGGTCCTCATGCTTGTGCTACAAATGCTTTTAATGACTGAATCATCTCCGCAGGCCTCTTATTTTTATCATTAATTTTATTCACATCATTTGGAATTTTGGCTTGTAGATTCATCTTACATACAGAGTTTTTGTCTCCTTCTGTCTATAGTTCCACTTCAACAAAGGTCTAGTGGGATTACTGCTCTCTCTCTCTCTTCTTTCTCTCTCTATTTCTTTCTCTCTTTCTCTGGAAATTCCCAGAGGAAGATATATTTTTTTTTCTTTTTGAGATGGTCGCATGGTAGTAGTTCATGCTGACCTTCAACTCTGCTTCCAGCTACTGAGAGCTGGTGTTGCTGACATGCTCCACCACACCCAGTTTATGCAATAGTCAGATTGAACTCAGGGCTTCATGCATGCTAAGCAGGCCTGCTAACCAATGTGCCACATTGCCAGCCCTAAGACTATTTTGTATATGAATGGGTTGGGGTTCCAATATTTCTAATAATAATAATATTAGGCCATCAGTCTGGCTTTTCTAAGTCTTGATTGTAACCACCCCCCCATCCATAGGACTATGTAGGCATCAACTTCTCAGCTTCCAGAGGTTTGCATGTACGATCTGCCTCCATGTCTACTTCCAGGCAGGAAGCTTAAATCTATACCGCAGCTCATGCATGAGGGTGGGGTAGCAATGGGGGCTAAGCTCAGATGGCTAGCTCTGGGATATGACATGTGAGAAGAATCTCACAAATTCTTTTCGACCTGTATTTCTGAGTCCTCGGTTTCACCCTAATGTTTGTATTTATATTCTGTTCCGAGAATTACTTTGCCTGTTTATGTTTTGATGTTTTGTCCTTCTTAGCTAAGTATTATAGTTGAGAGTCAACAGCTTTTGCAAAGGCCAACTTTACAATGCAACACTGTCCGCAAATTGAACTTGAGAATATTTTAGCCAATGTGTTCTGGCTTCAAATGGCTAGTGGACATATCTTCCTTTGGACCTGCTAAGATACTTTCCACTGTCCCTTTTGTGAACTCAAGTGCTCTCAGTGTCATTCAGCCAACTGGATTAGTCACCCTTTCAGAATGCAGCTTCAAATGCCACCACAAAAAGGATAATTAACAGAACTTTCCCCAGAATACTCAAAGAAAATGAGATTTAAATAAAGTTTCTAAGTGCTCTGAACCCATGGTGTGGCACATATGATACATGTTGTACATCGGGTACTGAAGAAAATCTTTTTTTATCACTGTCATAAATAAAAAGCTGGGGTCCACAAACAAGTTTGAACTTCTTTCTGTGTTTGGTTAGCTAGTAAATATACTCTGATGGAGACTGGAGAGATGACTTGGTGGTTAAGGCACTTGCCTGCAAAGCCAAAGGACCCAAGTTTGATTCCCCAGGACCCACATTAGCCAGATGCACAAGGTTTCACAAACATCTGGAGTTCATTTGCAGTGGCTGAAGGCCCTGCTTCATCCATTCTCTATCTATCATCTATCTATCTATCTATCTATCTATCTATCTATCTATCTATCTATCTATCTATCTGCCTCTTTCTCTCTGTTAAAGAAATAATTAATAAATAAATATTTTTAAAAAATACTCTGGGGCTGAAGAAATGGCTTAGCAGTTAAGACGTTTGCCTGCTAAGCCAAACGATCCCGGTTCAATTCTCCAGGACCCACGTAAGCCAAATGCACAAGGGGCACATGCATCTGGAGTTCGTTTGCAGTGGCTAAAGGCCCTGGAGTGCCCATTCTCTGTCTGCCTCTCTTCTATCTCTCTCTCTTGCTGCTTGCAAATAAATAAATAAAAATAAAAATAAAATGTTTAAAAAATACTCTGGTAGAAACGGGGATGTAGTTTAGTGGGGGAGCAGTTGTCAATCATGTGCACAGCAATGGTTTAACCCCTAGTACTACATGCACATGCACACACACAAACACACACACTCACAACTCGTAGATATTCTTGGTTTTTCCATCATACTTTGTGTAGTATCTTTCCTGTTCCCCACACTCATGGAGCACAGGCTCTTGACCAGGATCTGCTCTCTACACATAACAGACAGATCCTAGCAGCATCCATCTAGAAACATCTATAGCTTCCCTAAAGTCTCTCATTTTCTAGGTTCACCAGTAGCAAATGGTAATTTACACATTCCACAGTAAATAATCCCCCACTAATGATGCAAGGAAACCTAGTTTAACTCAATGGGTTAAAAAAATGGCATGAAAATAAGTTGAAGATTAATGGGGAAGAAGAAGAGGGATGAGAAGGTGAATAAAAACACTTTTCTTTTAAAAGTTTGTTTTTCTTGACTAGTTTGTATGCCCATCATTTCTTTCTTTTGGAAAAACTATATTTGTTTTAGTCAATGATCCTACTACATTTTCATTTCAAAAGTGGCTAATAGGGCTGGCCAGATGGCTTAGCAGTTTAGGCATCTGCCTGCTAAGCCTAAGAATGCCCGTTCGATTCTCAAGTTTACACATTTAGCGAGATGCAAAGTGATGCAAGGATGCAATGCTACACTTTCCCACAAGGGGGCGCATGTGTCTGGAGTTCGTTCACAGCAGCTGAAAGGCCACTGATGCACCCATTCTCTGTCTCTCTTTCTCTCGCTCCCTCCTTCTCTCTCTCAAAAAAAGGGGGCTAATAGCTATGATATCTCTGAAAAAATGAACATAAGAGAGGGGCTGTTGTTCTTGAGATTCCTGAAGGTGCCGTAGGCTCATGGGTGATGGTAAGAAGCACCATCTGAAATGACAGGCAGAAGAGAGGAAGAAGCCCAAGGAAGAGGAGGAGGGGATGCTAACATGGAGGAAACCTTACACTTCCACAGAGGAAGAGTTCAGACTGAGAACGTGTGGTATCTCGTGTGCACATATGCACAGGGATGTGTGTGGAGATGCACTATGGCTGGGTAAGTTATGGAGACCAGAGAGTATGGACACTCTGTGTGTGCACACCTGAAGCTTCTATGTGATGCACTTCCAGGCTCTGGGAGTTGCAATATCAGGACAGCTGATGGCTGTGCTGGGCCCGCTTCTCCCAAGTACCTGGTCTGAGACAGCTGGCTCAGACATGAACACACACATGCTCAGACATGAACATACACACTTAGACAAGAGCACATACATGCTCAGTTACCTGTGTATTCTGTGAAGATTGGTTCTGTGTTACACAAAGAAACAGACATAAACTTAGCATCCCTAACATAAAATCTGAAGTCTATCATGTTCCAAAATCTGAACCCTTTTGATGACTAATTGATATTATAAGCAGAGAATTTTGCTCCATAAAACTTTGTTTCAGGGCTGGAGAGATGGCTCATTGGATAAATGATTGCTGTGAAATCTTAGGGACCTGCGTTTGGACCCTTGCCACCCACATAAAAAGCTGGGCATGTTGGTATGCACCTGTAATCCCAACACTGGGGAGGTGGAGACAGGAGAATCCCTAGGGTACCTGGCTGGCTAGTCTAGCCGAATCAGTGACTAAGCTATGAGTTCAGCACTTGCCTCATAAAAATGGTAAAGAGTAACTGGGGCAGACATCCAATGTAGACCTCTGGCCTTTACATGCACATTGCACACATACACATGCCTCTGAACACCAGTGCACATGTATCTGCACACATATGTGAACATGCATACACAGATGCATGTATGCACACACCACATGCACACATGCATACAAGAAACACTTTGTTTCATGCACAAAAGTATTGAACATATTATATAATGATTCATGCACAGAAATATTGAAAATATTATATAGAATTACCTTTAGGCTATGTGTATATGGTCTTGAAATCTAAATGAATTTTTTGTTTAGATTTGGATACAATCCATAAGATATCTCATTAAGTACATACAGATATTCCTAAATCAAAAAAGTTAGAAATCTGAAATAGTCTATTCTCAAGTATTTTGGATGAGAGATGTTCAACCTGAGTCTTCCCAGTGTTATGACAGGCAGAAATAGGAACCATCTTAGCTTGTCTGTTCTCAGATGCAAATTGTATCTTAGAAAGACAAGAAAAATAAGATTAAATTCACAACATTTATTTAGTGATTGATTCATTTGTTTTCCATTTGTTTAGTAGATATAGGTTAAGTGTCTCGAATTGCTAGACCTGTGAGAGGTGCTGGGATTACAGATGAGTAAGACACTGTTCCTTTTCTTAAGGGAATCTCACTCCTTGGGGAAGGATGAAGAAGTAAATAAGAAAGTGAGAAAGGAGAGCAGGAGGCACTCAGGGTGTATCCCCAGGATGTGGATCTAATAGCTCGCAGGAATGCTGAGGGACTGATTTCTCAGCTGGGACACCCAGAGCTCCTGTTTCTTTCATAATTTCTCTGAAAGCACATGAGGAACATGGTGATTCTGCGAGGACATCTCAGTGCCAAGCAGGGCTGGCAAACTGTCAGGCTTGGATCTTCTTTAGAAATCCCTATTTCATTTCCTCCCTGTTTTCGAGCCCTCACCTTCCCAGCACTGAGGAGAGTGGACAAGGAAGTGTGAGGCACAGAACCTGTAGCAATGAACTTCTCTGTCTCTCGGTAACATTGCTCCAGTCTTCCAACATGTTAGCTTGGTCCTATAGAACTCAGGCAAGGCTGTTCTCACCAGAAAGAATGTGTGCTAAAAACAATACCATCACAAGGAGCATGGAATATGAGCATATATTAGATCCTTGTGACTAAAAATAAACTAGGTGCTGGGAAGATGGCTCCCCACAAGCAGGAAGGCCCGAGTTTGTATTGCCAGCACTCACGAAAAAGCTGGGCATAGTGGTGTGCGCCTGTAATCCCAGTGACGGGATTCAGACATAGGAGGATCTGGACGAGAGCTGACTACTTAGTCTAGCTGAATCAGTGAGTTTTGAATTCAGTGGGAGACTCTATCTCAAAAAAACAAGGTACAGAGTGACAGAGGAAGACACAAATATTCACCTCTGGCCCCCATACACATGCATGTGCAAGTGCACTCATACATACATACACATGCAAGAAATAAGTGAATAACATATTTTTATCTCTGTGACGTCAGGTGTGAGTGCTCACAAACATCTTGTAGTTGGATGACCCAGAGATAAGTGGTGTCAGCTGCCACTTCTTGGGATACTGCCAAGTGCCAACGACAGTGCTGGCTACATGAAAGGCGCCACAACACTTGATCCTAATCTTCTGTTTTATACATTAGGAAAATCAAGTTTTCTTAATAGTCAAAAGCCACACAGTTTGTGAGTCATACTTCTATATGCAAATCTGAATTTGTTCTGCTTTCAGTTCATTAGTTCAGTGAGTATTTTTTAGGGACTCTCATGGCCCAGTTACATTATCTTAGACACTTAAAAAAACTGGTTTCCATGTGTGTGGACACTCTACTTGGATGTGTCTTATAATACCATGAAAGCCAAGGTGCATCTCTTCTTTGAGTTTAAGTAACCAGGACAACCAGTACAGGGTTGCTCCCAGTCTAAGTGACTGCAGTACTAAAGGCATGTGGAGTTCAGCATGTGGATGAACCCATTCATTCAGTTTTGTGGAGGTCATAGGCCTACACACATACAAATTCTCATGTACACATATAAATATCACACAAACACACACCAAGGAAAAAAAAAGAGTTGTGTCCCATTCACACAAATCCTTCCTCCCTTGTTAGGGAAAGCTAGAGCCTTCTTATCTTGTTTCCCTTTATTATTTACTAATGATCTTTTATGTTTATTATTTACTGAAGTTCCTTTATGCCAAGGACTGGCTCAGGGTATGAAGCAAATGAAAATATGGCTCCTGCTTTTTTGCAAGGTCACGCAGTAGTTGGAAATACAGACATCTAAACAATGCCAATGAAAAGTATGTGCCAAGACTAGGGAAAGGGCTCTGTGGGCAAAGCCCTTGTAGAGCAAGGATGAACACTTTGATTCAGATCCCCAGCCTCCAACTCAAAAGCTGGATGTGGTGAAGCATGCCTGTGGTCCCAGTGTTGGGAGGTGGAGTCAACTGGATCCCTGGGGCTCACTGAGTAGACAAATCAGGAATTTGGTGAGAGACCCTGTTTGAAAAACAACAATAATAATAATAAGATGGAGAATGAGTGAGGAGAATATCTGCAACAACCTCCGGCATCCACATGCATGCACACATTGCACAAATGAACATACACATTCATATGGCTCCATGTCGCTCAGGCTTGTTCCTGTGTGCTGGTCAACCAGTCCACAGACAAGAGGGGATGTGTTTCCTGGTATAGATGGGTGGGGATGAATCATAAGGGGGAATTTCCTGAGCAAGAAAATTTAGGCTCCCCATGGGTAGGGAGCAGATGAATGTACAAACACACAAACACAAGCCCAAAAGAAAGGGGGGAAAGAAAAAATAAAAGGAATGGGGGCTGGAGAGATGGCTTAATGGTTAAGGCGCATGCCTGCAAAGCCTAAGGACTCCAGTTCAATTCTCCAGGTCCCACTTAAGCCAGATGCACATGGTGGTACATGTATCTAGAGTTCGTTTGCAGTGGCTAGAGGCCCTAGTGTGCCCATTCTTACTCTATCTCTCTCCCTCCCTCTCTGTGTCTCAAATAAATAAATAAATAAATAAATAACCCAAAAGGAATGAAAAATATATGTTAAAGTCTCAATGGAGGGCACCGCCAGTCTTCCATAGTCTTATGCTGTGGAATCAGGGGAAGAGAAAGACATCATAGAGGCAACACTCCCTAGAACTGATCTTGCAACAGAGTGAGGGATACTTCCACGTCTGCTAAAGGCGAACATGGTGCCTCATGGGAAGGGGACAAAATTATGATTTGAGGGTTCTCTGCAAGGTGGGTAATGCAGAGGCTGAGGATAGGGGGCGGGGGAGAGGGTACACAGCAAGGAAGATTGATTGAAATGTGCTCGTTTCCAGCTGTGAAATAAAGCCAACGGCATTGCGGAATGCCCATCTCCAAGTGGCCCCAGCCAAACAGAAAGCTTTGGCGCCTGCTCCCTACCCATGAGGATCCCAAATTTTCTTGCTTGGGAAATTCCCCCTCATGATTCTACCCCACCCATCTACTTACCAGTGAAACACAGCCCCTCTTCTCTGTGGACTGGTTGATCAGCATGTAGTAACAAGCCCGAGCCATGGGGAGCTCTAGCCGTGAGCATCTCTCAGCTGGGACAGGCAGGAGACGCAGCCACCAGCGTCAGCCACCAACTTGGGCCTCCCACAGGCTCTTCCAGAAATGGTTTTCTCTAGGAGTAATTAAGGGTGACTTGATGTCTCTAAGCCTACACTTGAGCCTTTGTTGGTCTGCTGTTGTTTCCACTGAGCGTGACAATGCCTAGGCATTTTATGCTTGTTGTTTCAGCCAAGTGCCAAAGGCAAAATTAAGAAAAAAAGAACAAAATCGCTACTTTCATTCACTAAACATGCCCATTTACTTGTTTTTCTATTTTATAGAATTAGTCATTGCTATAAACCCAACGTAGTCTGCTCTTTTTTTTCTTTTTACAAGTATGATATTCCAAAGTCAGGTACGCATTCAAACCGCAGAACAGCTCTACAGTCATATTCCAAAGACAGAGGTTAAAACCACACAAACAGCCCCATCCACATGGCCTGCAGAAGTTCCCAGGCTTGCAAAGCATTACTCACTTCATCCTTTGTGTGTGTGCGTGTTCATGTACGCTTGGGTGCACAGGCGCATGTGTGTGCATGCATGCATGTTAAGGCCAGAAGAAAAGCTCAGGTGTTGTTGCTAAGGCGCTGTCCTCCATTTTTGAGACAGGGTGCTCATTGGCCTGGAGCTCATCAAGTAGGCTAGACTGCCTGCACAACAAGCCTCAGGAATTTCTTTCCTGGCACTGGGATTATAAGCATGGGTCATAATGCTTGACTCTTATTAAAAAATGTAGGGTCTGGGCATCAAATTCTGGTCCTCATGCTTTTAAGACAAGTACTTTACCAACTGAGCTATCATTCCAGCCCATTTACTCCACTCTTGAGAATCTCTCTGAGAGACAAGTGTGATTGACAGTATCAGTCATTATCATTTTATTGCACATTACTGGCCACATCCTTCCTTTATTCCAAAACTATGAGCTGCCAGATTCAGTAGATGAAAATACATGACACTTGGTTAAAACTTCATTTCTAATACACAATAAATATTCCATATAATATTCCCCATACAGGTTCAGGAACAAATATATACTATAATAGTATGTCAGTGGTAATCTTACCAATGACTCAGTGCTACAAACATACATAGATGGCATCTTGATGCTATGCATCATGAAGCCAGGCCCAGAACAGACAGTTTCATCCCTGAAGGGATCGAAGGCTAGTGAAAATAGAGATTGCAAAAGAGCTAATCAGAATCCAACTCTAATACTGAGAACAGCTCACCCACACCCATGCACCCAAATACACTCCCACAGATGCAAACTCCAGATGAATGGAATCTTATTTGTGAAGGCAAGTATGAGTGAAAGTGTGTGTGTGTGTGTGTGTGTGTGTGTGTGTGTGCCACCATGCACATGTGGAGATCAGAAATAACCTCGTGCATCAGTCCTTGCCTTCCCCCTTGTTTGAGATAGAGTGTCCTATTGTTCCTTGCTGCATCCACCAAGGCAAGAGCTCCATCAGCTTCAGGGGACTATCCTGTCTCTAATTCCCATCCCACTATAGGAGTCTCTATGTCTGGCTTTACATGAGTTCTTGGACAAACTCAGGTCATCATGCTTGCTCTTCAAGCACTGTACCCACTGAGCCATCTCCCCAGCCCAAAGTAATTTCTTTCATAAGTCAGGATTCCACCTTGGATGGCAAGAGACATACAGAGAGAGAAAGAGAGAGAGAGATATCAAAATTCAAGTATCTACTAAATGTATACATCATACTGCTCTGCCAATAAAAACTTGACAATCTCAACATGTAACAAAAAATATACTTGGGCTGGAGAGATTGCATAGTGGTTAAGGCATATGCCTGCAAAGCCTAAGGACGCAGGTTCAATTCTCCAAGTCTCCATGTAAGCCAGATGCACATGGTGGCGCATGTGTCTGGAATTTGTTTTCAGTAGCTGGAGGCCTTGACATGTCCATTCTCTCTCTCTTAATCTCTCTCTCTCTCTCTCCCCCTCTCTCTGTCTCAAATAAATAAATAAATTTTTAACATATCTCTATCTATCTATCTATATATTTGACCAAGGAAATATTCATTACTAATATACAAGAGTACACTTTGCATACTATGAAATTTGTAGATAGCACTGATATGGCAAGATATGGTAATACAAAGGAATGTGCCATTTAAATTATAAGAAAATGTAAATGTCTTATATAAAGATTACTAGAAGAATACCCCTTTGCATATGTCCCAAACAGAAAATTCAAACTCACATTTGGTGACAAATAACAAAAATATTTTCTTTAAGTTCAAGAATGAAATACACATTTCTATTTTTACAATTATTACTTAATATTATGCTAAATCACCTAACAATTACAATTATACAAAGAGAAATAATAGATGTAAGTATTGCAAGGAAGACAGAAAGTTTGTTGTGTAAATATTATAGTTATATAATCAGAAAAACTATGAAAATTTAAAACATAAAAGCAAGATGTAGAATGAAAATCCAACAAAATATTGGTTGCCAAATGAATGTGCAAAATCAACATTTTGTAGAACAGTAAGAATCACAAAACAGAATGAAAATTTCATTAACAGTCACAGCCACAGATATCCAGTCCATCTCTATGCCCGGCAGTATAGGTTCAGGTTCTAAATCAAGATACTTGAAACCTGAGTATCACAAAATTATCAAAGATACAAAGCCTGAACTTTATACAACTACCCATCTTTTCAAAGCTTCTAAATGTAAACTTAAAGTACCAAGAGACATTCAATTGACTTTTTGTTTTATTATTTTTCAGAGTTTGACGATACTATGCAAAATTTACCTGAAAAGAAAATTACCTGAAACTTTTGAAACAGAAAGAAATGAGTGGAGGCTACTGTTTTTTTTTTTTTTTCCTTTTACCAGATATTAAAATGTGCCATGCATTTACAATAAATAAAATACTTTGGACATAGAGAAAATAAATTCAGTAGAAAATCAATAAAACAGCAGGAGAACAGAAATAGACATTAGATATGTAAAACAAAGTAACATTTAAAATGAGTGACATTATTTTATTTTTACTTATTTAGAGATAGAATCTCGTGTAGTCCAGGCTAGTTTCCAGTGACTAACCTCTTGCCTCTGTCTCCCAAGAACTGAGATTATAGGCTCCTGGCCTGTGGAGCTTGTTTTAACAATGGTTTTGGGAAAACTTTGGAAAATAAACTGCATTATTTCTTTTAGGAAAATATATGTAGCAGACAGGTTCAGGTTTGCTGAGATGAACTTTCAGACCAGGCAAAGTTATGGAGGAAGGGATATTTATTGAAGCTTACAGATCCAGGGAAGTTCCATAATTGCAGAAGAAGCTGCCCTGCTCTTACAGGACCAGATAAGAGAGAGAGAGAGAAAGCCAAAAGCCACACTGCAAAGCACACTTTAGCAACTCAAACTAGGAACATTTTGCATATCTTTAGATTGAAATCTCAAACCCACCACCACACCTTAAGATCCCCCCAGTGACATTGCCTCCAGCCAAGTGGCTGCAGATGCAAACTACAAACTAATAAAACACTGAATATATTGTGGGCCATATATTCAAATTACCACACTATATTAGTTGAACTGTGGATTTAAACATATAAAAATATAAGTCACATAGTTCAGAAAACCAAACACGTAAGAAGCCTTTACAAAGTAGGTATAGTTCAGAGACCACAAACAAATGAGATGGTCGTGTTGGTGATTAGATTTGAAAATATCTGTAAGAAGGTGATATACAAAAAGTAGAAAGACAGAAGCCTCAGGAGGGAAAATGTCTGTTATGTTTATCACAAAAGATTAAGGTGTTTGGTTATCAAAGGGCTCATATAAATCAGTAATAGGGCTGGAGGAATGGCTTAGTGGTTAAAGTGCTTGCCTGCAAAGCCAAAGCACCCAGATTCAATTCTCCAGGACTCATATAACCAACCCCGACATACAAGATGGTACATGTGTCTGGAGTTTGTTTGCAGTTGCTGGAGGCCCTGGCATGCCCATTCTCTCTCTCTCAAGCAAATAAAAACAAAAATATTAAAAAATCAATAAGAAAGTTGGGTGTGGTGGGATACACCTTTAATCCCAGCACTGGGTAGGCAAAGGTAGGAGAATCTCTGTGAGTTCAAGGACAGCCTGAGACTACATAGTGAATTCCAGGTCAGCATGGGCTATAGCAAGACCCTACCTTGAAAAACAGAAACAAACAAACAAAAAATCAGTAAGGATAGAGAGCAACAATCAAAAAAAAAATGAAGATTTAAAATAGGCAACTAATTTATATATGAAAAATTCATCTCATAAATTTGAAAGAAAATGGAAGAGATTTTTATAATTGATCAAATGGGCAAAAATTAAAGGGTTGCTGCTGCCTGGGAAAGTAGACTTTATGTCATTACTAGGCCTGTAGTTAACATACCTACCAAAAGGCATTTGTTTCCAGGGACTGCTAAGAGCACTAACAGGGATTTATTTGGGGGCTATACGTATATATTTATGAACAATTTTAGAATAGGTGTATAAGTTTATTCACTGCAGGATTGCCTGACATTTTAGGTGGATAAAACTAGAAACAAAATGGCCATTTCATGTGATAAGCAAATACACAACCAATGAAAAGAATGCACTGTGAATTGAAGTGGAATGGGGAGTGAGAGAGAAACATCACAGAAACAGGAATGTGTTACAGACTTACGGGTTTTATATGTGCATAGCACAAATTCAATATAAAAATTGTGAAAATATATAAAATATGTATATATACTACATAGAGAAAGAATCATAAAAACTGCTGCATGCATCCATTTCCCCAAGAACATAACCTCTTCATAGTGTAGTGGGGAAAGAGAAAGGAAAGCTATTTCTGGGTCCAGCCTCCTCAGTCTCACCTCCTCCAGGAATAGAGGAGTAAATCCTCATGTTCCTGCCTCCATGCAGAGCGCCCAACCTCAAGGACCTATGCAGTGCCAGCAGCTGACAGGTTCTTAAAACTGTTCTAGGGTGAGCCGGCTCTTGGGTAATTCTCATTTCTTCATCATTGATTTACAAGACACACGCCTATGCCCCAGAAGTCTATGGGTGTGGGCACCCAAAAAGAAAAGAGCCATTGAAGTTCCATCAAACGTGTGGGTAGACTTTCCACTTCACAGTCAGCCAGGGGCCTAAAAGCCCAAGGTCTCTATTAAAAGAGCACTGTCCCTCCAGCTCCTTAGGGAGGGGACTGCCATGGTCCCAGTTTGGATTTTCCTGGAATTGTTCTGCAAAATATTTTTTGTGCTCCCTCACGTTTAAGGGGATTTAGCTTGTACTTTTTCCATTTGGAATTTTGTGATGACTGGAGTAAGTTCCTAGTTACAGAGCTGCTCTAAAGCTGTGAATGAAATGAAGGTGGCCTGCGGGATGGCACAGACACTAGGGTGGATATCCATCTCCCCAAATGATTCCACTGACCACCTTCCCCACCCTCACACAGAGAAGTAGACTTAGAACTGGTATGCCAACTTGGGCTTCTTCAGCTGGGCAAAAACATTCTACAAAGTAGCATTCAATTAGGCAGTCAAGGTGTTTAGTCAGGGTTCTCCAGAGGAACAGAAACCATAGAATGAATTATAAAGAAGTTATTAGATTGGCTTAATGATAGTCCAACAATGGCTTTTTAGGATGAAGAGTCTGAGAACCCAGTAGCTATTCAGTCCATGTAGCTAAATGCCTCCAGAGTCCTAATATGGTGTTGAAGGTCTGGAGGATTCCAGGAGAGTCTTCTGTCTTCAGCCCACCGTGGAAGGCTGAAGAAGTTGGGTTCCAATGTCTGTGAAGAGTAAATACAGGGAAGGACAGCTACAGGGCAGATGCACTCATCAGAAAGTAACGGGGGAACCAGTGTGGTGGTGAATGCCTTTAATCCCAGCACTCGGGAGACAGAGGTAGGAGGATTGCCATGAGTTTGAGGCCACCCTGAAACTATATGGTGAATTCCAGGTCAGCCTGAGCTAGAGTGAGACCCTACCTCAAAAAAGAAAAAAAAAGTAGCAGCAAGGGAAGTTAGGTAAAAAGACAGTTTTTCCTGTAACCTCTTTATATTTAGGGTGCTACTGGAAGAGCTGCCCACTCTGAGAGAAGACCTTTCCCACTCCGGATTCCTGGGAAATATCCTCATAGACCTGCGCTGGAGGCATGTCTCTTACTTGATTACTGGTCCAATCAAGTTGACAATAGAAATTAACCATCACACAAGGCAAGGCACTTAGCAAGGTCCCTCACAGTTCACTCTACACCAGAGAGCCTGAGGGATTGAAGCTGAACCCATGTGGTTCATGCCAGTACCTGGGTGATATTGGGCTTGGGAGGAAAAGGATTAGTTGGCTTTCTGCTGCTTTCTAAGAGCTCAGAAGAGTTGAAAGAAGGGAAGACTTAATGGAGTATAATCAAGATTTAGTCAACAGGACAAGTGTTTGCAATATTCAAGCACTTGGCCCTGACAGTGAGTGTCATGCGCAGCAGGGAGAAGGGTGTACGTACGTCATGATGGAACCTGAGCCAGGTGAAGGGCTTGCTGAGTGTCTAGGAAGAGTCATCACAGATACTGATGCACACACTGTCACCAGCCACTGGCTTTCATGTATGATTCTCTTAGTGGAATCTCTATGTGGAAGCTACCACTATCTTGGCCACTTTATAGAGGAAGACAGCCTGACATATGGAAGTTAAGAGTGTGCTGTGTTTTGAGTCAGATGTCTTCCATAGATGCACGAGCCATGGTGGATCTTCCTGTTTACTTCTTGACTTTGATAATTCAGAAGATACTGCATGGGAGTCCATAATATATTGGGAGATCTGTGTATGTGACTCTAAAAATACTTTAAGGTATTTATCACATGTATAATATCAATATACTATCTATCTATCTATCTATCTATCTATCTATCTATGAATATAGTTAGGATCAGGAAGATGGACAGGTGACTGAAATGATATGAAATAGAAGCTAAGACAATCTAAGCACAATCTTTTATCTAAAATGGATAGAGAGTTTGACAGATAAACAGGAATATGGAGAATACTGGTAGGTACTTTGCTTGTGCTTTCTGCACACACACACACACACACACACACACACACACACACACTCCTCTTTTCAGGCCACCTCCTCCTCTATGACTAGCATATGAGCTGTCCTGCCCCAGGGCTTGCTACAGTACAGTAACATTGCTGGGTGTGTCATTGGCTGGAAAGAAGCAATCAAGACTTTGGTGAAATGTTTCTGACAGTGACAATGACAAAAGCCAAAAGTGGTCAAAATGAGATGATTTTTTTTTTTTGAGAAGATCTATTTTTAGTCATGTTTGGGTGGGGCTGTGTTTTGAAAATAGGTATTTAAGATTGCACATAATACATTTAATGTGCAAGGAAGTCAGTAATTTCATGGAGATATAAAGGTCCTTAGAACCCAGATTCCTCTGAACCCTGCCTC
Organism: Orientallactaga sibirica; assembly: GCA_036365145.1. Taxonomy (NCBI): domain Eukaryota; kingdom Metazoa; phylum Chordata; class Mammalia; order Rodentia; family Dipodidae; genus Orientallactaga; species Orientallactaga sibirica. Next base: position 12,598,232 of record JAEOAD010000028.1, read on the forward strand.
AGCCTTAGCCTGGGGTGACTACTAACTCCCTTGGTGAGAAGATAATTTTATTTTAATTCTCATGCAATAGCTGAATAACTTCCATACAAATGCCAACTATCAATTTTTATGAGTAAATTATTGTCCTCATTTTAAGGGTGTGGCAGGAGAGGAGACATACTTTAGAAGCTATAAAGCTTCTTGGATATAATTTTCTTCCTAGGCCATTATGAACATAACAACCCTATTTTTTTAATAGCTCAAGTGACTATCATGTTGAAAGAGTAAAAGTAAAAGACTTCAACACTGCAGACATGACTTTTATAAAATTGAATTGACTTTCTCACCCTGTCTTAGGGACAGTGTTGTGTTAGTCAGCTTTGTAATACTGATTGGATGGGAATAAAGGGATTGGCAGGAATGAAAGGGGGCAGGAGAGGGAAATGGGGAAGAATATGATCAAAATGTGTTACATACGTGAATGAAAATGCCTTCACGAAACCCATTATTATGTATAATTATGCCAATTAAAGTACCCGAGATGATCAATTATAGGAGAAAAGGTTAATTTTAGTTGAGTTTTGGAGGCTTGGGTTGGTGATTGGTTGACCTCATAATCTGCAGGACTGTGGCAGAGCATCACAGGGAAGAGTCCATAGCAATGGAAGCCTAGTCTCTTAATGAACCACATGCAGCATCACTATAAATCCTCATCAATAAGTCTATCAGTGATAGAGATGGAAGGACCAGCAATGGAAGCCTATTTTCTTAATGGACCACTATAAATGAGGAGCAGGGCTGGAGAAGTGGCTCAGTGGTTAATGGTGCTCACTTGCAAAGCCTGACTGATACACAAAGTGTCACATGTGTCTCAAGTTAATTTGCAGAGGCAGGAAGCGTGCCCATGCTTGCTCTCTTTCTCTCTCATGCCTGTACACTTTCTCTCCCCCATGATCTCTCTCTGGCAGCCTGTTCTCTTTCATTCTGACTAATAAATAAATTAACATTTTAAAAAAGAAAGAGGAAGGGACTGGAGAGATTGCTCAGTGGTTAAGGTACTTGCTTCCAAAGCCGAAGGACCCGCGTTTGGTTTCCCAGTACCCGTGTAACACAAGATGTACAAGATAGTTTATGCAACTAGAGTTCATTTGCAGTGGCTAGAGACCCTGGCACATCCATTCTCTCACTTTCTATCTGCACCCCTTAAGAAATAAATTTTTAAAAAAGAGGAAGGGATTGGCCTCCTACAATCTCTTTTGTGTGTGTTTCCCCTGATAACTGGAACTTTTTTTTGTTTGTTTGTTTGAAGCAGAATCTCACTCTAGCTCAAACCTGGAACTCATCCTACCTCACTGTATACTTATTTTCTTATTATATATTATATTTCTTATATAGCTGTAGCTAAATAACTGAGCAGGAGAACTAGAAGGAAGGAAAGGTTTTTTCCTGGCTTACAGTTTTGAGGAGATACATTGTATGTGAATTCCAGGTCAGCGAGACCCTACCTCAACCCCCCTCCAAAAAAAAAAAAAAAAAAAAAAGAGAGAGAGAGAAAGAAAAGAAAATGTGAATGAATTCATTTGACCTTGAATTCTCTTGACACTCCTTGAGATAACTGAAGCCACATGTGATAAAATCAGATTTGGCAAGCAGATTTTTCCAAGCTCCTTTTCTTTTCCTCTTTTTCTCTTGGGCGACTAGTTTGCAAAGAGCTCCACTAACCATCCTCCTGCTCCTGCCAAACTATCTGAGCCTTACTTCTCCAACAGATATCTGAGCCTGAAATCCAGAGCATGACTTAATTGGAGAAACGCATCACTTTTTTAAGGCTCTTGGCTAAGAAAGCAATAGCTATCCAAAATTCTAAAAAAGAGTAGAAATCAAATGCTTCCTATCTTGTATTTATCTGGTGAGCAAATTAAAGTCAAGGGGAATCAAATATCCTCTCCTAGCCCCCATCTATAAGTCTATAAGTGACAGAGCTGGGAGGACAAGCCAAGGCTCTGGACTCGAGCCCCACACAGAGGGATCTAAAATAGCACTGTTTCCCAGTGGACAAAGAAAGCCAACCAACTCAGGTGGCACCCACCTTGCGAGTTATTCTTTAGCATGTAGGGAAGTCCATGCCTCCAGAGTGACTACAACAGTGTCTGGGGTACACACAGAGTTCACGCTGTGCCATTGTCAATTAACTAGGATGAGTGTTGCACATGGCAACGGAATGAAGCACTTGAAGGCTCTTCTTCATGGATCACCAATGGCAGAGGCAGACATAAGACCAAAATAACCACCAGCCTCATGTTGGAATCTGCATGGAAAATCACGTGACTCATTACTTTGGTAGGTTTTAGCAATCCTTCCTGCCACCAACCTGAAAGCAAGGCTCTGAAATGAAAGTCCTTTGGTTAAAAAAACTATCTAAGTTCTCTCTGTAAAGAGAACGTGAACAATTACAGGGAGTTTTGTAACCATGGTCACAACCATTATAGGAAAGAATTTCTTTCTGTGGCAAAGCTAAGTTTGACTTAAAAAAGATACATTTTAAGATTTTTTTTTTCCCCTGGAGAAATGATGTTGGTCAGATATATCAAGAGCTCTTTCAGAGTCCTGTGTGAAGCTGCACTTGTATAGAGCTTATGTTTTATAAAGGACACAGGGCTTTGGCTTTATGTCCTATACATGTTGTATAGTGCCATTGCGTTTTTTTTTAATTTTATTTTGTGTGTATGTGGGGGTGCTATGCATACATGTTCATATGTGTGTTTGCATATGTGAAGGTGCATGAGTGTATGTGCATGTGTGCATATGTGCGTGTATGGAGGCCAAAGGTTGGCATTGGGTGTCTTCCTAGGTCATTGTCCACTCTATTTCCTGAGGCAAGGTACATTACTTTCTTTCTTGTTATTAGGACAAAATAGCAGACCAAAAGCAGCTTGGGTAAGGAAAAGGGATTTAAGTTGGCTTACATTTCTAAATGGTAGAGTCTGTCATGGTGGGAAGGCAGGATGGAACAGGGAACCAGCGTTACATCAGCAGGGAGGAAGCAGAGAGGGCCAAAAGAGCAAGTCTGGCCAGACTGTCACAGTGCCAGGCCAGCTCCAGTGGCACACTTCCTTCAGCGAAGCTTCACCTCCCAAGGACATCAGGACTTTCCAGAACAGAGACACCAGCTGCAGACTAAATATTCAAACATATGAGTCTATGGGGCCTTTTATATTCAAACTACCACAGCACACAAGATCTCTCACTTGTACCCAGAGCTCACCAATTCTGCTAGTCTAGTTTGCCTCAGGGACCCCTGTCTTTACCTCCCTAGTGCTAGGATTTCATATGGGTTCCACCACACCTGCCTGGCATTCATGTAGGTGCTGAGAATCCGTATTCCAATCTTCATGTTTGTGCAGCAACAGCTTTATTGACTTAGCCATCTCTCCAGCCTCAAATTTGTGGTTTTAATAGAAGACTACTATATCAAAATGCAAGTGTGTCCCCTTGTAACCTCCTTTTCTAAAACATGCCCACTATGCTGGTACCTAGACTGCTTACTACATGTGTGGAAACTTGTCACTTCCCCTCTCCGTTTTCCATCCCCCATCTTTTCACCTAGTTAAGCCACCAGGCAGACTCCCAGTGAGGCACTAAAGCATCTCAGAGCTGCAAGAACTACTTGGTCTGGGTGCAGGGACATAGTTGCACTCTTTCCATGCAGTGTCAGCAAGGAGACTATCAGGGGCAGTCAGGGTAGGGAATGCATTTGGCCTTTGTGCGTGGATGGTAGGACTCCCCCCAGCATAGAGGATTCTACTGGGTAGATGCTTCTGTTGACTTAGCAGAGCTGAGCCTTTGAAGACCAGCATGCCTGGCCTGTGGGGCTGATGTATACTAACAGCTTTCACGACGGAAGGCTTACTTTGTGCTACACACCGTGTTAAGTTGTTTCCACACGTTATCCCTTTAAGTCCCCTGTAGCAACTTTTGCAGAGGCTCTTGTCATTGCCCACTTTTCTCAAACAGGCTTTAGGAGGTGAAGTGTTCTGCCCAGGTTTGCATGCAAGGAAGGGCAGAGCTGGTATTTAGAGCAGCTGCAGGACTGAGTACCACAGAGGCTAATTTCTCCCATCATCCACCTTTGTGAGAGTTAGAAGCTATATGTGAACACCAGCCCCAGATGGCGGGATGCTGGAAGTGTTGGATCTTCAGCACAGCCCTGGACAGCTTTTCACAAGCTGCATGGCTCACCTGGGACCCGGGAGTCCACTTGATCATGTTTTCTTGGATGCTGTTATCAGCTCTGCTGAGCAGAGCAAGTTCCTTGTTTCCGGGACAGTCTCAAAGTGTAAACACACAGAGCTCTTTGATCTGAGGCATTCTTCTCTGCTGGGGCTTTCCTGGAGTTTGCCTCAAATGAGGATCTGATAGGATGAAGCTGTTTCTCTTCGCATGGATCCAATTGCGTTTAGGCAGAATGAATTTATGCGGGGATGGGAGATGACTTAGTGGATAAAGCACTTGCCATCCAAGCCTGAGTACCTGAGTTCAGATCCCCAGCACCCACATAATGCCAGACACCTTGGCATGGGTGCCTGTAATCCCTGAATGCCTATGGTTAGATTCAAGGCAGAGGCAGACAAACCCCTCAGAAGCCTATTGGCCAGCTAGCCTGGAAAACACAGGGGTGAACCCCCAGGAACTGGCTCTCAAACATGGTGGAAGGTGGCTATCAGCACTTGAGGGAGGTTGTCCTCAGACCTCCACATAAGCAGTGTAGTTAGACATGCCTTTGTTTCCAAATCTGGAAATGAAGAAAAGGGTCTGAAACAGTTTCACATTAGTAGGAAATAGTCTCTTTCTCATCCCAGAATACTAGAAAGTTTCCTGTGGTCCTTTTCAGCAAGCCGGTGGGTGTCAGGGTAGGTTTTACCAGCAGCTGTGAAATCTCCCACTACTTCTGTCCCATAAATATAATGGATACAAAGTCCTTTGGTGGGGGGAACCTCAATCTCTCTGACCAAGAATTTGTTTGGGGCCATAATTTAGTAAGAGTTTCTTTTTACACAAGTCATTTGCTGTGAGCTATTGACCCAACACCCATTTATCATAACCAGTCCCTTTCCTTAGCTTTGTCAATGGAGTTCCTACCCAACAAGTTTCCTTGTGGGTAGAACTTCTAGTTTTTTAAATGACTTTGACTTTTGTGTGTGTGTGTGTGTGTGTGTGTGTGTGTGCCAGAAGTCAAGATTGAGTGTCTTCCCCAATCACTGTCCACGTTATTATTTAAGACAAGATCTCTCAATAAACACGGAGCTCACCAATTAGGCTACACTAGCTAGCCAGCAAGCCTCAAGAACCCTGCTGTCTCTGCCTCCCCAGCACTAGAATTTCAGGACTGAGGCTCCAAGCCAGGCTTTTTACATAGATGCTGGAAATTCAAACTCAAGTCCTGAGTTTGCACAGTAAGCACTTTACCAGCTGAGCTATCTTTCCAGCTTCTCCACTTTGTTTTCAAAGCCACCTACCCCTCCTCTCCCCCATAAAAGCCATGCTATCTCAGAGTGATGGGTGTTCCTTGTTGTGTATAGAAACCATGTTAACAACAAATTCAAATGTATCAGCTGATTATAACAAGGGTAGGATTGCTCCTTTTTTGATATCAGTCAGGGCCAAGGTAAGGCATTTTTTCCTGGGTCTCTCTGATGCTTTGGGTGTTTGAAAAAGGACTTAGCTTAAGTGTGAAGCAGGCCTAACACTGTCTTCCTAATATGTACCTGAACCCTGTATGAGATCTATGTTTCTAAACCCATGTCCCAAGGGAAGCAAATGCTCATCCTGCCTCCTCTGCAGTTAGGTTATTAGTTTTGACTTAATGAAGAAAATAGTTGGTGGGAATGAGCCACCTCTGAAACATACCAAGAAATTGTTGAGGACTCTGGAAAGGGCTGGCGGTGGGGGGAAGGCAAAGCATCAAATATGTGCAAGTAAGCACTTTCCATATTTCACATTAAACAGTTTGATATCATTTTTTAAAAGAAGAAACATTTCAGATATTCTAAGCATAATGCTTAAACCACAAATTCTGTAAAAAATGAACGGCAGAAGCTATTAGCAGCTGAACGCGTCATAAACACCTTAGGCGAAACAATGAGACACTCATGCCAGGAGCACCTCGGAGCCATCCGTCTGCACAGGGCTCGACTTCTGCAATTTCATAAGACGAATGCTTCTGCTGTTTTAAGATGATGAAACTACAGCTGAGACGAATCTCCGTGGTTTTCACGAGTGATTTAATAAAGGCCAGCTCAGGATAAATATGGAACGGCTACTCAGGGAGCTTTTTTAGCTTTGTGCTGAAATGTGTTGGAACTTTCTTCCATAAATTGATTGTGCCCAAAGTTCCGATTTGTCCACGTGTGGAAGAAAGATGTTTACTAAGTCGTGGATTGTAAACATCCCATGTAACACACTGTGGCTTTACGGGCTGTTTAGGCAAAGTTGCTTTCTTGGGCAAAACCAGGAGGTGGGGTATGTCAAAGTTTACTTTTAAGGATCCAAAATGGTTGCCAAGAGACACAAGGGGATCTTGGATTTTTTTTTTCTGTCCCTGATCTTAGGTTTCTCATAGAAAGTGTTGGGTCCATCTCAGGTCCCACAGTATACTTATGTTTATTGTCATGTCTTAAGTGTTTGAACACACATTGAATTATAAGTAGCTAGCCAGTGAGATGGATATATACACGGACAGTCAGAAGGCCAGTCAGCTATGTTCACACTCCCATACATTATAAGCAACTCCTTCCAAATGTGTTTAAAGCCCTAGGGGATGAAATTCACTATCACTTTAGAGGATCTATTTAAATCTTCAATTTAGGATTAAAAAACATCTCCCCATGTCCCACTTTTGATAAACAAGAGTGGGAAGTCCAGCAAGAGGGTGAAGGCAGGAAGGAAAAACTATTTCTCTGGAGCCCAGACTCTTGAGAGTTGCATCGGAGTAAGTCATGTAATCCCTTCCCGAGTTACTGATAACTGGCATACCGCGTGCATGTATATGCATACACGTGTGTATGATTGTCATCGGTCCATCAGCCCACTTTTCAGAATGGTAAGGGCCTGTCCATTTGCAGGTTTTGTCCTGGGGTGGGGGAGGGTGGGGTTCCAGCATGGCTGACTCCTAAGCTTGCAGAAGCTGTAGTCTTCAAAGGCTGTAGCTGGGGGCTTCGTGGGTCCGCTTGCCTGCCTCCTCCCTGCACGGGAACCCTTCTGACTTTAATTATGCCCTCCCCTTGTTGGTTGAATTCTCACTTTGCTTGGAGGAGGCGGTCACTTCTCTCTACAGCCAGGCTGGGCTGCTCATTTCCTCAGTGGATTAGAAGGGCCACGATGAAACAGAACCTGTGTCTTCTCCATTCTTTACACAACCTGCTGTTAGAGGTTGACCTTTCACCCCTGGAGATTCAGAGGATTAAGGCTGCTTTTAAGTTCCCGCTCTAGTTACTAATCCACCACTTTCGGTGGGTGTTGTGTAAGCACTTCCCGACTTACCCTTTAAATCCTGTAAACATAATAAAACAGAGTGTGACCTTTACCTGTGGATTTCTCCCACTATCATTGATGCTATCGAATCAACTGTGGAAGGACCCAGGAACAGAAAGCTAATAAGCCATAGCCTCATTATTATTTTTTTTTCTTTTTGCCCTGGGACATGTAACAAAACAGTACAATATTTAATATATTCAGGTCAGATTGTTGTAGGGGAGTGCCAAAAGCTTCGAACTGGGCAAATAATGTTTCCTGTCTCTTTCACCGCATACATTTTCACACAGAACAATGAAGCAGATGGCACTGGGTGTTTCCACTCCTCCTCCCTTTAAGCAAATCAGAGCCAATAAGATCAGAATAGTAGCTGGGAAAATGGGCTTTTGAGTAATATAGACTTTTAGTCTTGCTGTCTCAGTCCTCGTCCTCATGATTCTATCCCAAAGAACAAATGGAACATTCTCCTTTCCTGTTTTCTGTGCTCTCTTCAGCTGCTTAGGTATCTCGTGAAGGTTCTTTCTTAGGGATGGGGTTATAAGATATCCATGTCATAGCAGATTGTCACTAGCTTCCTGGTTGGTGAGCAGAGACCTTTGGCACACAGCTGTTCTCTTTATGCCAGTTTCCGCACCAGAGCTCCTGAGCTGGCCACTTGTTTTTATTTATATATTTTTATCAGATAGGCATGTACACGCAAGTGTGTGTATGATAGGTGGGCATGCTTTTATGTTTGCTGGCAGTGTGTGAGCATGAATGCACCTATGTGTGCATGGATGTGGAGGCCAGAGGTTCGTGTCAGTATCTCCCTCGGTGGATGTTTATATCTTTGAGACAGAGTCTTGCTGGATCTGGAGCTGTAGCCTAGCTAGCCAGAAATCCCTGGGGATCCTCCTATCTCCACCTCCCCAACGCCGTGGCTATAGTATAAACCACCATGCCAGGTATTTTGTGTGAATATTGGATATATCAATGCAGGTCCTCATGCTTGGGAAGTGTTGCAGTCAGGTTCGCATTGCTGGTAGAAATCACCCGACCAAGAGCAGCTTGTGGAAAAAAAAACAAAAAAAGAGGTTTATTTTGGCTTAAAGGCTCGAGGGTGAAGCTCCATGATGGCAGGAGAAACGATGGCATGAGCAGGGGGTGGACCTCACCCCCTGGCCAACATAAGGTGAACCATAGCAACAGGAGAGTGTGCCAATCACTGGCAAGGGGAGCTGACTATGAACACCCATAAGCCCACCCCCAACAATACTCTGCCTCCAGGAGGCGTTAATTCTCAAATCGCCATCAGCTGGGAACCTAGCATCCAGAACACTTAAGTTTATGGGGGATACCTGACTCAAACCAGCACAGGAAGGAAACACCTTCCCAGCTGAGCCACTTTCCCCAACTGGCCACATTTAAAAATGTCCTATAAACAGAAGACTGTGGTTTAGATGGTTGCTTTCTGTTTTCATCTATATGGTTGCTATGTTTTGGTGTGTATCTCAAAGAAAAAATTGTCAGACCAAACTTAGCAGCAGGCACCAGGCAAAGGGAGACAGGCAAGTGGTTCATATACTTGAGTGAAGGTTAAGAAAAGGGATAGACCCACATCCACTCAGCTCACGGTGGGGGCATGTCATCATCTTTCGCCCTTAGTTCCTTTGCCTTCAAAGGGGATAGATAGAGCCCAAGTCCTCTCTCTAGATCACTGAAGGGAAAGAAAAAAAAAAAAAAAACTAGCATGGAATGTTCCCAGAAGAAAACATTGCTTGGTTATCTGAGAGCTTATAAAAAAATGAATACTCCTCATTAAATTCTGTAGTAGTCTAATTAAACAGTGAAGACCACTGCTCTTTCAGATGTCTCCTGGGCTACATAAATTTCTTTTCTTATGTGGTCTGTGAATAAAATCAAAGATCTGCAACCTGTTCATCCTCAACTTCAGCTGTAGTTTCTTGAGCACTTGCGATGGGACGGAATCCACGCTAGGGAATCTGGGTATTGGATTAATTTAGCCACATAGGTGTTGTCAGTGGCTATCCTCACCTATTTTTTAACCTAAACTCAGAACTGAGGGGGCAAACCCAGTAATGCGGGGTCTGACTCAGGACATGTGAATGTTCTGGTAATAAAACACTTGGGACAGAGGCAGAGCATGTGACCTCATCATCCTTCACAACCTCCTGGGCAGGCAGCAGAGTGCCTGAAGAACCACAAAAGTAAAAAGTTGACTTACTTTCACATGACTAGTTTGGAGTGTTCTCAGGAGAAAATCGGAAATGCCCTGGTAAAGAGAGAAACAGAGGACAGAAGATGGAGGGGCAGGGACCCACGAAAATGAGGAGCCATGACTTCTGTGCAGAGCTGCCCTAAAGCGAGGTTTCTGTGGTGTTTTCCTTAGTTATCCCCTGCACTCTGCCCTGGGAACATCCTGAAGGAAAGGATTTCTGCCCTTTCTTTATGTGTGCACACAGATATACATATGTACACATGATTTAGATGTGCATGTATGGAAGCCAGAGTACCACTCCTCAGGAATGCCTCCCATCTGTTTTTGAGACAAGATCTCTGTTTGGTTTGAATTTGACAGGTAGGCTAGACTGTCTGGCCAGTGAACCCCAGGAGTCCTCTTGTTTCTGCCTCCCCCAACACAGGGTAAATTACTAGCCTGTGATACCATCATGCCCAGCTTTTATGCATGGATTCCAGGGATCAAACTCAGATCCTCATGTTTGCAAGACAAGCATTTTACTGAATGAACTATTTTCTCAGTTCTGCCCTCTTGACCTTCTAGGAAGACTCCTTCCCAGTGCCCAGGAGGGTGGGGTGAAATGGAAGCTCAATACCAAGAAGGTATTGCTAGGATGGTCTTCAGCTTCCCATGCTCCCTGTAACACACCTTCCTACAACACACCTAGGACATTAATGGGCATCTGGACACTGAGGAAATGATCCCAGCAAGGCACATGTGTGATTCGTGTCTTGATCTAAATGCTTTTTCAGTGAGTCTCTGCAGAGGCGTCATGTCCTGTTTGTGATGAGCATGTCCATTCCTGCAGGTGGATGTGTCACCGTCCTTCTTTGGAGTGAAGTCCACACATGCACAAAGAGGCAGAGGCTACCTCAGGAATGCACTCCCGGATTAACCCCAAATGCTGTGGGTTACACTTAAGGGAGGAAGTCACCTCCAGCCCCAGCTGACACCTTCTTGGTGTTCTTCACAGGCTCTTCCAAGGGTGGGGGGGGGAGACAAGAGAAGAAGACATGGGATAGAAGGAGAGAATGTTCCAAAGCAGGAAGATCCCATATTCAGCTCAGCTTGGAGTGCTCAGCTGCACGTTGTAGACACCCCAGGCAAACTCACTCCTGGGCTCACAGCTGGGCCAGTCTCTTACACGCTCACCTCTTTTGTCTCTACTGAGAAGGCTCAGTAAGTCACTCTACCCATCCCTGCTGAACAGAGAGAGGAAAATCCAGGTAAACTTTATTTGCAGGGGGTCAGGTAGCCCAGGCTTGCCTTGAACTGGCCTTGATGTAGCTGAGGATGATCCTTCTGCTCTCCACTTCCCTGCTGCTGGGATTACAGGCATGCATCACCAGGCCCAGTTTCATCCTGGGAATGGAACCTAGGGCCTCATGTACTCTAGGCAATCAACCCACCAACCCCAGCCCAGGTGAATCGTTTCATCTGTAGAACAGATTTGTAAGACCTGCCTCGTGTACTTCACATGGTGTTTTTGGAAGAAGATGAATGGGAATGAAGATGTCTAAGGCTTGCAAGCAATTTTAAACTATGAGCAAAGAGAAAAGTCTGCAATTATCTAAATTCTCCATAGGCAGAAATGGACTGTGTTTTGTCTACTAAAATTGTTACAAGTCTCAGAACAGCAGTTGCCACTGAGTTGATGTTAGTATACAATTTGGTGAATCATAGTATTGATATTTGTATAATACTGGGACTGGGAAGATGGTTCAGCAGGTAAAAGCACTTGCCATACAAGAAAGAGGGTCTGTGAGGGCCTGAGTTCAATTCCCAGCACCCCTGTAAAAAGCTAAGCAAGGCCATGCATGCCTGTAATCCTGCCCTGTGGGGACAGGAGCAGAGAGAGGAGAGTTGCTGGATCTCATTTGTCAGTCTAACAAAAAAGGCAGGGGGGAAGGTAGCCCCAGGTTGAGTGACAGATGCTGTCTCAAGAAGACTAGGTGGAAGAGTGATACAGGATATAGGATGCTCTCCTTTGTCCTCCACACGTGTGTGCACAAGGTACAGAATCTGAAAAGCACACATGCATATTCTATACATGTACACATACCACACCAATCATATGCCAAAATATTTGTATAATACTAGTAACAAGTTAATTTGACTAAGTACAAAATCATGATATTGGTTATCACATGCAGTGGGATACTATATGAATGAGTTTGCCAACTAACAGAACCCTTAGTTTTTTGCAAATCAGCATTTCTTTCTTTCTATTTTTTTTTTTTTTTTATTTTTCGAGGTAGGGTCTCACTCTAGCCCAGGCTGACCTGGAACTCACTATGTGGTCTCAGGGTGGCCTCGAACTCATGGTGATCCTCCTACCTCTGCCTCCCGAGTGCTGGGAATAAAGGTGTGCACCACCACGCCTGGCCTAAATCAGCATGTCTTTCTTTCTTTCTTTCTTTCTTTCTTTCTTTCTTTCTTTCTTTCTTTCTTTCTTCTTTCTTTCTTTTTTTCTCACTCTCTCTTTCTTTCTTTTTTCAAAGTTATTTAAAAAGTTTATTTATATATTTGCAAGCAGAGAGATAGAAAGAGAGAGAATGGACACACTAAGGCTTCTAGCCACAGCAAATGAACTCCAGATGCATGTGCCCCTTGTGCATCTGGATTATGTGGGTCCTGGGGAATTGAACCTGGGTCCTTTGGCTTCTTGGGCAAATGCCTTAACCACTAAGCCATTTCTCCAGCCCTAAACCAGAATCTCTTTAAAGCACTGCAATATTAGTTGAGGAATAATAATGACTCTAGCAATTGACATGACAAAAAGTCATAGTAATTGCAATGAAATATTGTTTGGCTTAAGTTTGTTGGGTTGAAATGCAGCTGGGGACCCAAGAGGAAATAAGAAGTCTTAAGTGACTGACATTGAGCTCCATCAGTACTTGACGGCAGAGCTCAGTTTATCCCCACCTGACACTGTTAGCTCTACGTCGGGACCTAAGCATAGCTTGTATGATGATGTATTACGCTACAGTAGAAATAAGAGACAATGAGACAGGAGGCAGAAAAATAAAAAGACATGCACTTGGGACTGATGTGGAGATAGCCTTCCTTTCTCTTTCCTGGAGTGCTAAGTATTCACTTTTTTGGTGGGGGTGGAGGTTCGAGGTCTCACACTAGCCCAGGCTGACCTGGAATTCACTATGTAGTCTCAGGCTGGCCTCGAGCTCATGGCAAATCTCCTACCTCAGCCTCCCGAGTGCTGGGATTAAAGGTGTGCGCCACCATGCTTGAACTTCTTCTTGTGTATGTGTGTATACACGTGTGTGCATGTTCCTCTGTGTGGGCGCATGTGGAGGCCAGAGGACAAACGGGAAAGTTGTCCCTCAGGTACTCACCACTTTTCCTTGAGACAGGGTCTAATACTATCCTGGGATTCACCACGTAGGCTGGACTGGCTAGCTAGCAAACTCCAGGGATCTTCCTGTCTCTGCCTCTCCATCAGTGGGATTATATGCATGTATCCTCATGCCCGCCTCTTTTTACACTGGAACTGAACTTAGGTGTTTATGCTTGCAACACAAGTCCATTCCTGACTGAGCTATCTCCCCAGCCCAGCTCTTTATTATTTCTAAGTGGAAAATTCAATTATATTGAGTGTACCAACATCAACATTGCTACAACAGAATTAATAATGAGAATTATGCCACTCATGAAGCCTCATAGCTTTTATCATCCTGGGGAACGATCCTAACAAAAGAATCACTCCAAAAAAAAAAAAATCAACCCTTGGTGTTCCTATTTTTATGGACATTTTATAAATCACATATTTCTAGCAGCAATGCATTTGTTAAATTTCATGCCACAAATAACCATAACCACTTAAAATTGTAGTTACATGGCTTCCCTGTAGCTCACATTTATCAATCAGTGGAGGCGTCTAATGCCGAACATAAAATGGCCTGAAGAAAAGAATCAGGGTAGAAGTATTTTGTGGCATAAGACTCTTTTCAAATTGAAGTGTGAAAAGAATCAATTCAACCAGGTGTCTCAATGTCCCAAGAGTCTGTATAGAGCAATTACTGAAATAACAAAAAGTGGATGCAAAAGAGAAAAGATGAAAGAGAGACTTCCTCTGCAGGTAATTATGGGAAAGCACCTCAGTACCCTGTAAACCTTCTGATTTCGGAGTTCTCAAACAAACAATGGCTTTTGAGCCATGAAGATCCCGAACAATGTGCACTCAAAACACTAAGCATGAAGGTGACTTTGTATGTGGCCGAGTTGGGGCTTCAGTGCCTAAAGTCAGTGTAAAGCCAGCTACTGTTATTATGGGTAAGAAATGGACCTCTTTTAAAATCCATCTTGTCTTCTATACTTCAAGACAGATGGCTTCATGTTCACCAAATTCCTTTTACTGGGACCACCCATTCAGTATATACAGCACAGACAAAGTTACTCTAGTGAGATCTGGAAGGGAGAGTGCTGGAACCTTCTCTTGAACCTTCACTTGAAGCTGGCTCTCCACTGAAGTGTCTTTACATAAACTAATACTAACCCTTAATAATTTGATAGACACCACCAGGACACTCCTTAGACCCTGCACAGATCTAATAGTCTTTTTTTTTTTAATTTGCACATTAATCTGCAATATTCCTTCATCAGAAACTTCCCTGTTTGAAGACTTGTTTATGGAGTCTACAAGGCTAGGTTTATAGTAAGGAAGAAATCACATGAAAATAGTAGAGAAAGAAGCACTGTTGGAGTTTGGATGTAAAATGTCCCCCTACAAGCTCATGTTCTTGAACATTTGGTCCTTAGCTGATGGGGCTGTTTGGGAAGGCTGTGGAACTTTCAGTAGGTGGAGGCGGAGGAGGAGGAGGAGGAGGAGGAGGAGGAGGAGGAGGAGGAGGAAGTGGGTCATTGTGGACAGGTCTTGAGGTTTATAGCCTGGCTCGACTACCCCTTCTCACTCTTCTTACTAACTAAGCATGCTGTGTCCATCTGCTTCACACTATTGCCACCATGACTTCCCCATCATGATGAGCTGTAGCCTGAAATGGTAAGCAGAAGTAACTTCCTCTTCCCTTTTACAGCTTCTTGTCAGGCATGTGGTCAAAGCAATGGGAAAAGCAATGAATACAGAGCCCATTTCTAAAACTCATCCTTCAAATTTATATCACATTAAGGATAAAGACATCTCCCAACCTTTTTGCAGTGTCACAGCCCTGATTCAGTCCTGGATTACTCCATCAGTAGTCACAGAATCATTCTAGGAGTTGGAAGAACCTTACGAAATTGTCAGGTGTGTCTCCTATGTCTAAGTAGTTTGGTGCGTTGTCTTTAGCTTTACAGGGCAGAGATTCTGTGACTCCCCAGTCACCATTATGGAGCCTTGCAACCTCCCTGCAGAGCTCTTTTTGACAGCTAACATCCATGTAAGTGTGGACATAGGTACCCGCGCTTTGTCTCTGAGAGTCAAGGAAAAATTGATGATCACTATTTCTACCTCCTGAGCTTTCCAAGACCTATTCCTTTGGTTTATTTTTGCCTTTGGTATAAGAGTTGCAAGTGGCTTCAACTCCAGACATCATGAATTAATTTCCTATACATGCCCCTGGGGTCCAGAAAGGAAATGGGTGCACCTGTCCCAAATCAAATGAATAATTCATGCTGCATCTGGCCCAAAGGTGATGGGCAGCATAGAAACATGGGAACAGCTGGAAACAAGATCAGAGATGTCCCCTCCAAAACTTTCAGGTGGGAAGACAAACTTACTTGGCTTATTACTTCATGCTCATTCTTCTGGGCTTGCTTAGCTCAGGACTCTTCTACTTTTATCTTTGTGTTTGTGTGTGTGTGTGTGTGTGTGCATGTGTGTGTATGTGTGCATGCCAGAAGACAGTGTTGGGTTTGTTATTCCTCAGAAACACCTTCCACCTTTTTCTGAGCCAATGTTTCTCACTGGCTTGAAGTTTGACAGTTAGGTTAGACTGGCTGACCAATGGATTACCAGGCATCCTCCTGACTCCACCTCCCCTGTATTGGGAGTATAGGTGCACACCACTGCACCCATGAGTTCTGGGGATAGAGCTCAGTCTCATGCTTCCAAGACAAGTGTTTTTCTCACTTAGCTATCTCTGCTAAGTTCATTGTGAGACCATGTCTCAAAAAAATAAGGTGTTGAAGCAACTGTGGAAAGCACCTGCCATCAACCTCTGGCCTTTACACATTTTCACACAGCCCTGAATACACACATGAATATGCACATATGCATGCAAAAAAAAAAAAACTATTTCAACAATGAGGGCTTGGCGAGATGTTTCAGTAGTTAAGGTGCTTGCCTGCAAAGCCAAAGGACCCAGGTTTGATTCCCCAGTACCTATGTAAAGCCAGATGCACTAGGTGGTGCACACGTCTGGTTTATTTTTAACAGTGGCTAGAGGCCCTGGCATGACCATTCTCTGTCTCTTTTCCTCTCTCTCTTTCTCTCAAATAAATAAATTAAATATTTAAAATGAAATAAATTTAGAAAAAAATATCATGAGGGAAACAGGCAACACACAGTGTTCTGTGTTCAACAAATTACAGAAAGCATACTTTATTTTTTTAAAAGGGCTTTGTGTTGAGTGTTAAGTGTTTTAAGCATGTTCAAGGAAATCAAGCTAGGCTACAATGTTCTGCAAGTTGGATGTAATACATCTTCAACTTAATATTTTCAATTTACCTTGAGTAATTCCATCTACACAAATCAAGAAGCATTTGCATATGAGATCATGCATACATTAATTAACATAACTTATCCATCCCACCAAGCAATCACATGATAGGGCTGATACCCCCTGTGCATCCTCACTCCATCGTGGGATATTTGGTCCAGTCTCCATGTTACCTGTGTCTGCATTGCCATTCACTCTCTCTGGCCACGTTCATTGACACCCCCCCCCCCAAGCAATGTTCTGAAGATCTGCAAAGCCCACAGACCAGGATTCACCAACAATCATGATCATTATATTTTTAAAAATATATTTTATTTATTTATATATTTATTTATTTTTATTTGCAAGCAGAAAGAGAGGAAGAAGAGACAGAGACAGAGACAGAGAGAAAGAGAGAGGGAAAGAATAATGGGCACCAGGGTCTCCAGCCACTGCAAATGAACTCCAGATGCATGTGCCTCTTTGTGCATCCAGTTTTACATGGGTACCACAGAATCAAAACCAGGTTGTTAGCTTTGCAGGCAAGTGCCTTAACTGCTGACCCATCTCTCCAGCCCCATGCACATCATCTTGACACTCCCATCGGAACTCAAAGGTGAGGAAACAGAACCAGGAAAGCCATCTTCATGGGCCTTGTAAGAAGAGGGCTTCAAATGAGGGATCCACAGTGGAAAGCCTGATCATTCCTTTCCTTGCTCTTCTCCCTGAGTTAGCACTATAATCCTGTCATTGTTTTCCATGATAAGAAAGCAACCTGTGCTTTAGCCCCAGGCCTTTGTGCCTTGTCACAAGGCTTTTGTCATAAACTTGGGGAATTCTTAACAGTAGTCAGGGGGACCAGGTGTTTCCCTTTGTTCCAGAAAGATGTCATGGATTCTGGGGCCTTCCAGGAACAGCAGGGATGTCTGCCAGAAGTGGAAGGGGAAAGGGTGAAGCTGTTCCACTTTTTCTACAGCTGTATTCCGAGCCCCAAGGAGCCAATGTGGTTGGAAGACTTAACATACCGTGATGCTTCATGCTCTGTCCAAAGTCTACCCATGTCTCCAGGCCATGGTCAAATTCATGTCCTCTTGTGCATCTTGTGGTTATTTTTTTAATTTCTCCATTCCCTGAGTAAACTAACAAAATCTATATTAAACAAAGGTAATAAGAGCCAGTATAGTTCTGACTTTTCCCTCAAATTCCTTTCTAGACTTTCATAAATCCAATCTGACTTCTAATTGTTTGGGGATTTTTTGTGTGTGTGTGTGTGTGTGTGTGTGTGTGTGTGTGTGTGCAGGCACATACCTGTGGAAGTCAGAGGAGAAACTGGAGTGTTAGCCCTTACCTTCTACCTTGTTGAAACTAGGGCTCTTTGTCATTTGCTGCTACATAGGTCAGGCTAACCAGTCCACGAGCTTTCAGGGACTCTCCTGTTTCTGTCTACCATCTCACTGTAGGAGAACTGGGATTACAAAAACATGGCACGGCGTCTGACTTTATGTGAGTTATGTGGATCCCAACTCAGGTCCTCATATTTGAATAGCAAGCACTTCGCCTACTGAGCCATCTCCCAGTCCAACCAGTTCCACTCTCAAGGGCACTGTCTTCATTCTTTTGAGGCCCTGGGTTTGTTCATCTCGAAGCATGGGATATGCCGTCTGCCAGGAAAACCTAGGCTGGAGATGATAGAAAGGCAGAAAAGAAGCGGGCCTTGGAAGATGGCTTGGTGTTTAAAGACACTTGCTAGCAAAACCTGCCAACCTGAATTCAATTCCTAGGCCACCCACACAAGCCAGACACAAAAAGTTACACAAGTGTTTGGTGTTCATTTGTAGTGGCAAGAGGTCCTAGTGTGCCCCCACACACAAATAAATAAACAAAAAGTTAAATAAGATAAAAAACCTAACAAAAAAAGCAAGAAGGAAGAGAGAAGGGAGGTTTGGAAGAAGACGAGTCACTTTGCTATTGTACAAGCTCTCTGGATAAGGACGCAGTGTAGATGAAGACAAATGAGAAAGAACAGGTGTGAGATCCTCTCCTCTGCCCCAACCAGTTTGAAAAGAAAGAAAAACACACGTATTTGAAGCTAATTAGGACTGCAATCAGGACATATACTGGTTTGAACAATCTTGAAGATGTGTCCTCAGTTTTTTTTTTTTTTTTTTGGAAAGAGACAGAGGTAGAGGGAGAGGAAGACAGATACAGATGGACGTGCCAGCAGCTTCTCAGCTGCTCCAAAAGAAATCCAGATGCGTGTGCCTCCCTTGTGGTCAAGTGCGGCATTGCGCCCTTGCATCACTTTGCATCTGGCTAAACGTGGGACCTGGAGATTGGAACCGCTAAGCCATCTCTCCAGCCCTGTCCTCAGGTTTTATAAAATGGTAGCTATAGTCATATTTAACACGGCTGGGGGAGGCAGTGGAAATTACATCACTCATCAGGAAATATGATCCCGGCAGGAAAGACTGTCTTGCAAGATAGTGATTGGGTGTAGCGTCATCCCTGGGTAGTTTTGGAGAAAGGGTTTTTTCTACAGGTCAGCAGAGGTTAGCAATGTTGCAAAGACTGAGTCACACTGGGTGAGATGCATGTGTATAGCATTGTTCAAAGAAAGTTCACCTGCAAATGTGGCTGACATCTGATCAAGAAGGGCCTCCAAGGGGCTAGGGGGATGGCTTAGCAGATACAGTGCTAGCTACACATCCTTGAGGGCTGGAGTTCAGATTCCCCAGAAACCAGACATGTTTATAATTCCAGAACACCTAGGGGAAATGAGAGGCAGAGACATTATAATTAGAAGCTTCTGGGCCAGCTAACCTGACAAACACAGCCACAAACAACAAATAGATGGTGCCTCAAACAAGGCAGAAGACAGGCAAGGACAGACAGATCCCTGTATTCTGACTTCCATACATGTTCCATGTCATGTGCTGGCTAACACACACCCACACACCACACACTCACACCCACAAGATTAATTTAAAAATGACCTCTTGACTTCATTTTAAGCGCCCTAAACCAGTGACACATCATTTTTATGCATGTGAATGTGCACATATGTGCATACATATGTAGGTGGGTGCATGTGTATGTAAGTACATGTGCAGGTGTGTGTGTGTGTGTGTGTGTGTGTGTGTGTGTGTGTGTGTGCACATGAAGGCCAGAGGTCCATATCAGAGTCTTCCTTAGTTGCTTTCCACCTTGTTCTCTCACTGAACCTGGAGTTCACCAGTTTGGCTAAATTGGCTAGCCTTCAAACCTCAGAGATCCTCCCATCTCTACCTCCCTAGCACTGGAACTAGAAACAACACACTACCATGACCGGAATTTTATGTGGGGTTTGGGGATCTGAACTCAGGTCTTCATGCTTGTGTGGCAAGCACTTTACTCACTAAGCCATCTTCCCAGCCCCTAATTTTATTTATTTTTTATCTGATACAAGCAATGCAGAATATAGAGAGAAATTTGGTAGGCTTCCATCTCCTACTGATCATCATAGACAAACACTTGTCAGCTATTTGGAGAAATGCAGAGGGTAGGTACATGGTGGTGAGTCACAGTTCATGTCACTTGCTTTCAGTAATGCCCCATGATGATACCAGATGAAGCAGTCACTTTTGTCACAATGGAAAAAGAATGTAGGCACTTTTATAAGATTTTTCTGGCCTAAGAAGATATGAATCAACATTTAAAATATGTGACAAGTAAATGTTTAAGACTGTTGTAGAGAAGAGAGAAAATTGACTTGCGAAGGCACCCCGAGCATCCCACAGAAAGCATTGCTTTGTGTTGCAGGGCAGGAAAAACCATGGAATGTGAAATGTGTGGACCCTGAGGGAGGCACTATGCAGGGGTGGCGTATTGTTTGACCATTAAATTTTTTTTTTAACATGGTGCTAATAAATGTCTTAGAGAAGAAAGGTCTATGGCAAATAATTTAGAAATATGGTAGGCAAAACAAATAAAGCTTTTAATGTTTTCTTTTCCCAGAAGGACTGCTCAGGTGGGCTCACTGCACTGTGACTCACTGTTGAAGATTTTCCTGCCAAGAAAGAGCTTACAGTGGCAGCGAAAAGACTGTGGAACTTTGCAAACATATCAGATGGGTTTGTGGATGAAGGAAACTCTGTCCAGATGCCCCAGAGTTCTTGTGCCAGCTAGAGTCATTATCACAGATCAGCGGTAGGTGGTATCAGAAAGCCCCAGAGCATTCCCGTGTAAAGTGCATCATTTCTGGATAGACATAAGTTCGTGAGGCAGTAGAAAATGAGTTTAGATGGCAAAAGGAATTCTGGTGTTACACTGCTTATGTAGTTCTGGATAGGAGAGGTGGCCTGGTGAATAAAAGAATGGGGTTGATTTGAGAGGATGAGCTGGAGGGATGGATCCTAGACAAGGGGGGAATGAAAACTAGGAAAATGGAGTTGACCTGAGAATCACCTAAGGGACTTTGAAAAGGACTGATGCCCAGGTCAAGAGTCAGACCAAATAAAACAACATCTAAAGATATAGGACTCAGGTCATAGCACTTTCTAGACATGTACCAGGTAATCAACATGTGCCACCAAAGTTGAAAGCCATCCTTTGTGTGTGATTATGTATTTGTGAGTATGTTTATCTGTGTAAGTGTGGACATATGCATACCATGGTGTGTGTGTGGAGGTCAAAGGACAACTTTCAGAATCAACCCTTGCCTTACACCTTGTTTGAGGCAGGGTCTATCCTTACTGGTTGTTCATTGCTCCATTCACCAGGCTAGTTGCTCTTGGAACTTTTAGGACATTCTCTTGTCTCTGTCTCCCATTTCACTGTAGGCAGAGTGTGATTACACAAGTCAGCCACAGCTTCTGACTTTAACATAGGGTTTAGGGATCCAAACTCAGGTACTTGAATGTTTGCACAGTAAGCACTTTATCTACTGAGCCACTTCACCAGCCTTAAGAGCCATCTCTCTCTCTCTCTCTACACACACACACACACACACACACACACACACACACACGCACGCACACACACATATATACACCCATCCAAGAAGAGAGAGAGAATGGGCATACCAGGGCTTCTAGCCACTGCAAATAAACTCCATATGCATGCATCACTTTGTGTTTCTGGCTTTATGTTGTACTGGGGAATTGAATCCAGGTCGTTAGGCTTTGCAAGCGAGCACCATGAACCAGTGAGCCATCTCTCCAGAACCACAAGCACCATCTTTTATGGTTTGTTTATATTATGCTTGCAATTCAGGTAGCTTCCACAAGAGGGTAACTAACTTTAATCTCACAGGCAAAGGATGAGATTAATTTTTAGGCAAATGAGAGAAGAGAAAGCAATACCAAAAATCATGGAAATATGTGCTTCCCATTCAAATATTATCCCTTTATAATGAGGGAATGAATATTAATTGAACTATTATTCCTACTAGGAAATAGCAAACAATAATTTGGAGGATTTTAAATAACTTTAAACATCCAAATTCCAGGTGATATTATGGTCATTCTATGTACCCTTGGCTGGCCTCAAACTTTTGATCTTCCTCCCTCCTGAGGGCTTGAATACAGAGTGAGCCTTCATTCCTGACTCAGTTTTTATTATAATTATAATTATTCAACAACCTTTCCTCTGGTGTCTGTGGATGATCATCTCTTCTTGCTGCACACTGGGATTTATGTCCAACTCCCAGTGAAGGCTCTGGCTCTACTCTAACATTAGTAATCAGACAGTAAAATGGGTCAGAAGTAGAGGCTTAGGTAAGAAAAAAGGATTGCCTGTGGCAAGCAATGAACATTATGTCAGAGCTTCTAACCCTGTCTCCATCATCCCCACCAAAAAACAAACAACAACAACAAAAATACCAGACCAGAGCAATTTACAAGGCATGAAATATTTCACTAATATTGTCTGATCTTTGAGGAAGAGGACTAGGGCTGGAGAGATAGCCCAATCAGTAAAGTGCTTGCTACAGGCTTTGCATGAGGACCCGAGTTTGATCCCTAGAAATCATGTAAAGGAAAGGCCAAGCATGATGGTGTGACCTTATAACAGGCACTGAGAGGGAGGCAGTTGAATCCTTAGACTGGTCAGGCAGTCCAGTTTATTTATTGAAATCCAGTCTTTAAAAAAGACGGAATGTGCAGGATGAATGACACCCATTACTTTTCTCTGGCCTCCACATTCACATGCATACCTGTACACTTGCACTCACACGCATACAAGTACCTGTGTACACACATATGAGCACATACACACACATACACATACACACATAAAAATGAAGAAGAAGTGGAGCCAATTGCAAAGTAAATCAGTTCTAAGGAAAGGGATCCAAAGTCATTGAACATTGCAAGGACAGGAAGTTCTGACCAGGGCAGAAGATACCCCAGACAATCTGCTAGGTGGGCAAAGATGGATCAGCTTATTACACGGAATGGGGTGTGCAAGGGCTGAGTGGAGAAGGTTCTGGCTCAGGACCAGTAGAACGATCTCAGGAGAGAAATCAGGACTTTGATCTTCCAACCAGGATTCTATACAACCCTATCTTTCCTCACTTATGCACCATCGAGCTACAAAGTAATAGGTAACATTTTATATTTTGCCCTTAAAATGCAGCTCCGAAAGAAAACAGAAGAGGTAAAAAGGATTTAAAAATAATTCTGTACAGCAAATAAACAGAAAGTTCAGAGAGACAAGTCTAGGTGAACCATGAAAAACATTTTGGCACGAGAACTATTCATACATACTTCAGCAGCAACATTACCACTAGGGCGGGTGATCAAGTGAACAGTGCACACAACCTGCAAAGCAAGGGTGAGGAAGCCTGTGTGAAAAGCGGAAAAGATACAGCTGATGGAACAGTATATTTCCCACAGTGCTGGGTGCTAAGTAGGAGCTTCATAAAAATACCAACTCACTCAAACAAGAATGTAAGGGAAATATTACTTAAATACAACCTTTGCAACATTGATATGTTCCTAATAGTGACTACAAAATAACACCTAACATTTTATTACATGTTGCCCCATCCTAAGGACCTAAAAATTCTATACTAACATTTCTAGTAAACAACTTTTTCAGGGAGTGAGGAGATGATTCAGTTAGTAAAGTTTTTGCCTTGCAGACATAAAGACCTCAATTTGATCCCCAGAACTCAAGTTCAAAACAAAGCTAGTGTGGTGGTGTGTGCTTATAACCCCAGTGGTGGGGAGGCAAAGACATGTGGATCCCTAGGGCTCACTGGCTGGGAAGCCCAACATACCTGGTAAGTTCTAGGCTAGGGAGAGATCTTGTCTCATAGAACAAGTTGTTTTCTGGCTTCCTGGTCTTCATATGCATGCACTCACATGCATCCCCCCCCCCCGACACACAGAACTTTCTCCCATGTGGCTCTTTTAACCCAAACATATATCTTAGAATAAATAACAGCCTATAAACTGACCAGAATATAGTTGTCCCTGAGTATCTGTGGGGAATTTGTTTCAGAATCCCTACAAATGTAAGTATCCACAGATGCTTAAATATAAACGATGTTGCATTTGTATATAATCTATGCCTATCCTCCTGTACACTTTAAATAATCTCTAGATTACTTATAATACCCAATACAATGTAAATGCCAGGTAAATAGTTGTGATGCTCTACCCTTTAGGGAATTATCACAAGGAAAGTGTGTGTACATGTTCAGTTGACATCGTTTTAAAGAATTTTCCCCAATCTTGGTAATTTGGATACATGTAGACCCAAGTATATATAGAAAGTTTCAACTGTATGCATCAAAACCATCTGTAACATTTTTAAAACTGAGAGTTGGCTCCTGCGTCCAGTAAGCTATCTCACTCTCATTTCTTTTAATCCTGTATTATATAAGCCTTTCAATGAATTGTGGTTTCTGAAGCTATTTCATTATCTGAGTTCAGACATCTGTTCTCTTAAGCTGACCTGTTTCAGACCTTTATTTATAAACTTTACATATCATACCTGAATAGGGATATAGCAATTATTTGCTTCAGTTCTTTAGTGAGCTTTAAGTTGGATCATTCTGGAAACACAGATGAGTTCACATTGTGTCTACAGCGTAACAAGAAGTTACAGAACCACATCATTTTGAAAAAAAATCAGCCGACTGGGGAAATGACTCAATATTTAAAAGTGCTTATTCTAAAAGCCTGCTTAATGGAGTTTGGATCCCCAGCACCTACTTAAAGTCAGGTTCAAAGTGTCACATGCTTCTATAGTCCCAGCACTCCACAGCAATGCTAGATGGAGTCAAAAGAATCCAGAAGTTCATGGGCCAGCAAGAAAAGAGAAAATGTTTCTGTTCTCTATTTCTGGATTTGGCAGGTGTTTGTCAAAGCACAATGGCTCATTCTAGATAGTGTTGATCATCAGTACAAGGTAGAAAACAACCCAGACATAACCATTGTGCTCGGAGCTACACACCTTGATCTGCTGGCGGCAAACTAAGGACATTCAGTGCCCTGTGGAACATGAACCTCAGATTCAGCTTGACGTCGGAATTCCGGCTACTCAGGTAGAAGGTGGAAGAGTATGATGAACTTCATCCAGGGAGAGGGGGAGAAGATTCAGAGGGCATTAGGGGAGGAAGACAAAAACAAAAGGTTGACATTAAACTTGGCCACATGTCATACGTAAGCAGGAAAATCCTCTTCTGCAGAGAGAGCTGAGTGCACTGGCCCAGTCAGAGTCAAACCAGTCATGGATGCCTGATACTGAGGGGATCCTGGTCATGAACCCTCTGGAGTCAGGGTCTCTGCAGTCAGCTCTTCTGCTCACAGGGCCAGAGGGGCTGCCATGGATGTTCTCATCTACCCCACCCCTGTTTTCATGTATATATAAACAATGATGTTCATTCAAACTTACAGAAGAATAAAATTGGGCTGGAGAGATGGCTTAGTGGCTAAGGTGCCTACCTGCAAAGCCTAAGGACCCAGGCTCAATTTCCCAGGTTATTAAACCTGGAGATATAAAATAACCTGGAGATTTTCAATATTTCCATGTTTGAGCCCATTGAAGATGAAAAGAGCCTTAATTTCTGGTAGTATTTAGAACTTCCCTGGACAATTATAGTATGTAGCCAGCCTGAGAACTGATCTACTAAGGATACTTAAAAAAATTTTTTTTGTGTGTGTGTATGTCATGTGTGCATTGCATGACATATGTGCACAGTTGTGTTTATGAGTATGGGAACATGCATGTCATGGTGTGCATGTGGAGATTACTGGTTCCCTGACAGGCCAAGGCAGTTAGAGGGCTTCATTTTAACAACTAGATTACCAGAGAACCATCTGTTAGGTTTTGTAGTCAAGATAGAGGCACAGGGGCAAACACCTTTTGAGTGTAAGACTTTATTGTAACAGAGGGAGAGAGTGAGGAGACTGAGCTTCATCAAAGTAGAAAAGTAACGAAGTCATCTAGCACACCCTCTGAGGCTCTTGTAAAATTGCGGAAGAGAGGCCAGAAAGCATACACACATCACAGGCTGGCGAGGCATTGTCCTCTGCATAGAAATCTGGTATATTCAAGATGGCACAGTGATTACTGAGGGCTCTCAGTGGAATGGAGTCAAGGGAGAGGGCACAAAGAGGGATAAACTGATGGGAATAAGACTACTTTTCATTATGCTCATATACTAAAGTACTTAATAAAAATTATATAGAAGACTATTGTATTGGGAGTGAGAGAGAAGGAGAGAGAGAAAGAGAGAAAAATGAAGATAGGAAAAGCGGTGAGAGGGAGGAAGGGCAGTGTACATTTCTGGAGCAGGAAAGCCAATGAGAGCAAAGAGGGTCAGGCAGAGGGCTTTATGGGTAGAGAAAGAAGAGTGACAGTAAGGAAGAGGCCTTGGGTGATATACTGAGGTAGGGGCCTGGGATGGGGGGCAGCATTTCTTCTCTTCAACCCAGAGTTGTCCTTAATTTCCATAACAGGAGGTTCCAAAACCCAGACCTAGTCTCTGTATGAGAAGAGAGTGCTGGCACTTTTATGCTAACGACATCTTTAAGCTATTTAATTCCAACTGATGTTCAAATGGGTCCCTAAATGTCTATTCCAAAGCATGTTGGAGGACAATGCAATCGTCAGGAGTCCCATGTCATAGCTCCTCCATTGCTGGGTGAAGGTGCTACCAAGCACAGACTGTTCACTGTGGCATTGGACACCTCTTGGTTGCCTGTAGTTCCAGTCTCTGCAAGGGAAACAGCATCAAAGTGGTTATGGTGACCCATCGTATGGATGATCAAGGTCATCTCCAGTCCACTGGGGTGGTGGAGACAGGTGAATCCTTGGATCTCACTGGACAGCCAGTTTAGCCCAAATCATGAGTTCCAGGTCAGTGAGACACCCTGTCTCAAAAAAGATGGATGGTGCCTGAGGAATGACACCTGAGATTATCCCTAGCCTCCACACACCTTCATGCACACCCTCACACACAGGAACACACACACTCCAAAGCCTCTTGTCTTCACTTTCTCTCTGAAAGCACCTTTGGGCCAGCATGAAGTTAACTGTGTCTGAATACTCTTTGTACCATAGGCCCATATTTTCCCTAGGATGGACTTGCAGGTATCTGTAGATTCCCCGCCCCCCAACTGCATTCCATGCCCAGTTGCTGCAGGAAATGTGCTTCACAATGCTGATTTGATCTGCCACAACCTGATGCAAAGCCTTTACAACCTCCAAGAGCAGTTATGCAAGATGAGAGGGGCAGGATGCTTACCCCCAGGTATGGCTGCACAGAGCTCTAGTCTCACTCATCTGAGAAGCTCTCTGCCTCTCCACAGTGAGCTGCAAGCTTCACAGCCTTTATCTTAGAATTGTAGCCTCCTGCCTATCACCATCTTCATACATTGGACGCACACAGCACATTCATCTTGTGAACTAGACCCATAGATCTCATTCCCTCCCCTCACCTCTCTCTTTCTCTGTCTGTCTCTGTCTCTGTCTCTCTCTCTGTGTGTACACTTATATGTATTGTATGTGGAGGCCAGAGGACAATTCATGTTTCATTTTGTTTTGTTTTCTCAGGAATGCTGACCCTCCTCTTTTGAGACAGGGTCTCTCATTGGCCTGAAATTCACCAAGAAGGCTACACTGGCTGGCCAGTCAGTCCCTACCTCCACCTTCCTAGCATTGGGATTACAAACATGCACCAACATGTCTAGTTTTTTTTTTTTTTTAATTTACATGGATCCTGGGGTTGGATTCAGGTTTTCACATGTGCAACTGTGTGCACTTTACCAAGTGGGTTATTTTCCCAACCCCAACATCCCTGTTTGGAAGTCTTTTAAACTCATCTAAACCCAAGCACACTGACCTTATTCTTCATTTATGCCTTGCAATACACTAATCACCATGTATGAACAATGTCTATTTCCTTACTAACAAAAAAGTTATAGCATTAGAATAATAGTAATCATGGCATCCTTGGTCTTTTGATTGTGTAACCCTGCCAGGCACCATTCAAAGCACTTCAATATGTATTATGAATTTATTGCATTCTTGATGCCCAACAAATATGTTCTGTATTCCATTTTTGAAGATGAAGAACAAAGGCACAATGAGATGAAATAATAGTTTCAAAATCAGCCAACAAGCAGTTTATTCAGAGAGCTTATTGCAGTGTCTAATGCATAGTAGGTGCTGGGGAAAATGTAGGGCTGAGCTATTTGTTTGTAAATTTAGTTGGCTTAAGGACCAAGCT
This sequence comes from Orientallactaga sibirica, assembly GCA_036365145.1. NCBI lineage: Eukaryota > Metazoa > Chordata > Mammalia > Rodentia > Dipodidae > Orientallactaga > Orientallactaga sibirica. The sequence goes on from JAEOAD010000028.1 coordinate 12,626,352, forward strand.
TTCCTGGTCAAATTTCTTCACATGATGGTCAGTGGCTTATGCCAGAGTCTGAGGCCACATGGTGTGGGACTCGAGTGAACGCTCATCTGGCACACAGCCCCTCCAGTCTCTTGGGTTAGTTGTTCTGTGAATTCATAGCACACAAATATTTTATGACTGCATTTATTCTTCATAACAATATGAATGAGCAACTGAATACAAGCCAAATCCCTTATGAAGCCAGAGGAAGAGTGATTAAATTATAATCATCTCGGATTAATTAATCTATAATATTTGTTCTTTATATGAAAGAAGAAAATCAGCCTTCAACATAAAGGTTATGTACTCCTGAGGTCTGTGTCTTAATAAAGGAAAGGCTTGGGGAAAAACCTTGACAAGTCCCCAAGATATGACATGTTGTAAATGTAGACAGAAGGCTATTACTGATATAAAATATATTCAATGTAATTATCAGCCACAACAAATAATCAGAGTGATGATAATGAATAATTAACATTTTTATACTCCTATAGTCATGTGCCTACTAGATAAGTGCACAACATTGAATTAATTTATTGTGCTGTAGTGTTTTTAGTAATGAAGATTTGCCTAATCTAAACATCTCTCCCACAGTCTTGCCAGATAACGGCAGAAATCACTGATAAGCTTTATTTCTTTTTTTCCTGATCTAATTGTATTACAGATGCTGCAATGTATCTGGAAAACAAAAACCTGAGTAAAGAAATTGTACTAAGAATAAAGTCAAGGTGAGCTATTGATCTCAGTTCAGGGGGAAAGAAATGTAAAGACATTGTGTTTTGTTCCTGGAAGGAAGGGTTAATAAAGACATATGAAGCCATTGTGCCTACTTGAGAAGATGGGCTATATAAAAAGGGAGATTTCAAGTTGGTTTCTCGATGTTTTTATTCCAACTGCTGCTTCCTTGGCTCTTTCTTTTTGCTAAGAAAGATGGAGAAAAACAACCTTGATTCATGATGCCTCCACCCAGTAAGATATACACATTTCCTCTTTATTGCCCCCTCACTGTACCCACAGGTTGGACTGTAATGGTCTGTTGCTTCCATCTGACTTCCTCATCAGGATATCAAAGGTCAATTATCTCCTGCTCATCTTTTGATCTTTAGGACTTTATCTGAATGTTCATTAAAATGATTCATAAACAACTCAATTGCAAACCTATCTGCTTCCACTACTTCTGGGAGATATAAAAGTAAACACATCTAATATGATTATAATTTTATCTTGCTAGGATTTATCATCTAATACAATCATGGAAGCCAAAGTTATACAGGAGCAAGACTGTGTGAGCAATGATTGATTCCCCTTCTTGCAATTACCCCCATGAAACATGAATAAGAAGTAATGAGACCTCTCTTCCAGGTCTGGAGTAAAGGGCTAGCCAGCAAGCAAAGTCTGACAGCAGGTATTGTGTCATAGACCTCTCATTGTTTAGAGGTTCTTCATAGCAGTCCCCTTTTGCTGTGTGTGCGTACACATGTGTTCGTGTGTATGTTCACACATGTGGAATGCATGCATGACTGTGGATATGCATGTTCATGGAGGCCAAAGGACAATAAATAATCTCAGGTATCATTTCTTAGGTGTCACCTTTTCTCTCACTGACCTGGAGCTCACCAGGTAGGCTACACTGTCTAGCTAGTGAATCCCACCTCCTCAGCCCCGGCATTATAAGTGTGAACCACCTTGCCCAGCTATTTTTTCATATGGGTTCTTGGGATCAAACTGGTCCTCACACTTGAAAGGCAAACACTTTACTGACTGAGCTATCTCCCAGCTCTGTGCAGTCTCCTTTTAAACTATCAGCCACCTGCAGACCTTGTTAAAATACAGATTCTGATGCAGTAGGTCTGGGCAGGATCTGAGATTCTGACTTTATACCAAGATCCCTAGTGATGCCATCTGGGCCAGTCTTCAGCTGGGTACCACAGCTCTGCAGGACCTTTCTTTACATTTCATTCTGTCTAAGTGCCTTTGGAAATTTTATATTTGCATAATACATGCATAATTGAGTGGAAACACTATGCTAATTTCTATTTACTATGAACTTGGCTATATTTCCAAAATAAAGTTATAAAGGAAGCAACATCCCTTACCTGGTATCAGCCTTGTCCAGCCATGTATAGTGCTGAAATAGCTTAGCTTAGTTTACATGCTCACTATGCACCCACAGTGTGACGGTGTCTCATTTTCAAATGTAACGGTGCTGTGTGATGTGTGGGCTGTGACCGCAGGAACATGACTGCCATGTCAGGTATACATCAATTTCATATTAGTAAAAATCAGCATTATTTTCACACCAACAACCAGAATTTTCCCCCCAAATGGAAGAGATACAAAGAATAAGATGACAAAGAAATAACCAAATCTGTTCTAACAGTAACTCACATTGAGAAAACAACCACTAGGGATCAACCCCTGTGCTGAGCTTTTTTCTTTTTTTTTTTCTTTTTTCCCTAGAACCACAGCAACTGAGGCCCAGGAGATTTAGGAGTTTGACTGAAGTTACAGATTTTAGATGTGGCTGAGCCTAGATTTGGACCCAATCTCCATGATGCCAAGCCTATAGCTTGGTCACAGGTGATGACTATACCAGGTCTCTACTGAGTGACACATGGTGTGAAGCAGTGTAAGTCTATGAAGTATGTGACAGAGGTGCAGCTTTAGGGCTTGCTGTTGATGGATGATAGGAGAAAACATGTTGCATATCCAAATGAAATAGCTCAAAGAAAGAGAAATCATTACTAGCCAGGGCTACCATCCATGGCTTTGTGAAAATACGAAGGGTTAAATTTGCTCTAGCAATCAGAATGATTAAGTTGAATTTAAATGGGAGTAAGAGGGCTGGAGAGATGGCTTAGCAGTTAAGGTGCATGTCTACTAAGCCTAAGGACCCAGGTTTGATTCTCCAGGTCCCACATAAGCCAGATGCACATGGTAGCATATGTGTCTGGAGTTTGTTTGCAGTGGCTAGAGGCCCTGGTGTGCTCATTCTCACTCTTTCTTTTCTCTCTGTGTCTAATTAATAAACAAATAAAAATAAAATCTTTTAAATGGGAGTGAGAGCCAGGTGTGATATACATGCCTTTAATCCCAGCACTTGGGAGGCAGAGGAAGGAAAATTGCTGTGAGTTCAAAGCCTGGGCCAGAGTGAGACCATACCTGGAGAAACCAAAAATAAATAAATAAATAAATAAATAAATAAATAAATAAATAAATAAATAAATAAATAGGAATAAGAAAAGAAAATGAGCAAAAATATGCCTTTAAGGAGCTGGGCGTGGTGGCGCACGCCTTTAATCCCAGCACTCAGGAGGCAGAGGTATTAGGATCACCATGAGTCTGAGGCCACCCTGAGACTACATAGTGAATTCCAGGTCAACCTGGGCTAGAATGAGACCCTACCTCGAAAAAAAATGCCGATGCATGTAGCTATCTGCTTACAACTTAGAAATTTGTGTTCATTTAAAATGAAACTCTTGAGGCTGGAGAGGTGGCTTAGCAGATAAGGCACTTGCCTGCAAAGTCAAAGGATCCTGGTTCGATTCTCCAGGACCCAGGTAAACCATATGCACAAGGGGGAACATGTATTTGGAGTTCACTTGCAGTGGCTGGATGCCCTGGCAGACCCATTCTCTCTCCCCCTTTCTCTCTGCTTCTTTCTCTCTCTCAAATAAAATAAATAAATAAATAAATAAATAAATAAATAAATAAATAAATAAAATATATGAAAAATGAAACTCTTTAAAATAATTTGTTTTTTCTTTTACTTACCCTAAAGAAAGGGGGTAGAGAAAGGGGGGGGGAGAGAATGGGCATGCCAGGGCCTTCAGCTGCTGCAAATGAGCTCCAGACACATGTGCCACCTTGTGCATCTGGCTTAAGTGGGACCTAGAGAATTGAACCTGTGTCTTTTAGCTCTACAGGCAAGCACCTTAACCACTAAGCCATCTCTCTAGCCCAGAAATGAAACTTTTAAAGTTTCATTAAAGTGGTTAATATTTTCAACTTGACAGGATCTAGGATCACCGGGGAGACAAATCTCTGGGCATGGGTAGGTTAATGGAAGTGAGAAGACTCGTCCTGGATGTGGGCAGCATCATTACATGGGCTGGAGCCCTGGACAATAAAAATGAGAAAGAGAGCTGAGCACCAGCATTCATCTCTGTCTGCTTCCTGACCCTGGACTGAATGTGACCAGCTGCCTCATGCTCCTGGTGCCACATCTTCCCCACCATGATGGACTACACCCTGAAACTGTGAGCCAAAATAAACCTCTCCGTCCTCAAGTTACTTCTTATCAGGTACTTTGTCATAGCAACCAAGAAAATAACTAATAGAGGCTGCATCAGTTTTCACTGGGGAAGGGACTCAAATCATCCCAGCCTCCAGAATGACAGCAATAACATCTCCCCAGACAAGGTTTTGCAGTTGTCATACCCCAGCACCTGCCCACCAGTAGGCCAGCCTCCAATAACCAGCACAGGGCTTTTGAATTATTCTTTTGGTTGCTTGCAGACTTTGTAAAGTATGAATGGAGTCAGGATTCCGAAGTGGAAGTAGACAAAGAAAGACGTGTCCTTGGAGAGGAGAGAGATTAGGAGGTTCTGCTTAGGGGACCATCAGGGAAAGGTTCAATGAAGTGTTTGGATTGTTGCTAATGGGAAAGAGATTTTATTTATTTTTGTGTGTGTGTGTGTGTGTGTGTGTGCATGCATGCTCATTTGTGTGAGTGTGAGTATGCATGTGCCATGATGTGTGTGTGAACATCAGAGGACAACTTCTTCAGGTGATGGTTGGTTCTCACCTTCCACTTTGTTTTTTTATTATTTATTTATTTACTTTTGATTTTCTGGCTTTATGGATGCTGAGAAACTGAACTCAGGTGGCCAGGTAATCAGACATGCAAGCAAGCATTTTTAACTACTAAGTCATCTCTCCAGTTTCTTTTTTAAAAATTTTTCTTGATAACTTTAACATATGCACATAATGCAAATTGGTCATATTCCCATTGGGTATATGTCCCACCTTATGTGCCCTCTCCCCTGTTCCCATTCCACTGAGGGCCCTTCTCAGCATCCACCTTTTAAGGCAGCGTATCTCATTGTTCAGCATTGTGTTTGCCAGGTTAGCTTCCAGGAAATCCTCCTGTCTCCACTTCTCTTCCCTCTATAGGCACAGTGGGGTTAGAGACACTAGCACTGTAGCACGTGGCTTTCTATGGGATCTGGGGAACCAAATGTGGGTGCTCACTTGCTTAGCAAGTGCTTTGTCCACTGAGCCATCTCTCTAGGCCATGAAAGGGATTTTAGAAAAATCTTCCCATAGACTAAATTCCAGAATGTGGGCCGGGGATGGAAGTAGATTCTACCAAACCCCACTGGTGCTTAGACCTCCTCCTGGTGTCTGGGACAGAGCCAGGGCCCAGCAGGGGCTGGCCTGATGAAAGTACACAGGCTTCTCTCTGGTCCCACCCCTAGGGCAGCCCTGATCCTTCTCTCAGCTTCTGTGAGGCCTCTCCTAATGGAATTTCTTCTTTTTCTTGTTTTTAAATTTCTTGAGGGGGTCCAAAGAAATTTGAAAAAGGGGAACCTCCATGTTTAGCCACTATTGATTTATTTCGGTTCCGGTTGGCAGGTTTTTATATAAAAACAAAGAACAAGGTAACTCTCCAGGGCTGGCCTGAACTGATTACACTGGAGCCTGTTCTACCATTGGGGGTGGGGGTGGGGTGGGGCTGATTTCCATGCAAGCAGCCAAGTCTGAGACCAGAAAGACGCGCCACACTAACAGACGAAAAGAAAACTTAAGCACGTGCCTGTGCGTATGGAGTGCAGTTCTACCAGTTGCAGAAGGACTGGGGGCAAGTGGATGATTCCAACTGAAAGCAAATTCGTTGGCCAACTGGCACCCATTGAATGCATTACACATTGATTTTTCTAGTCTTCTTGATGTGTATGTGCATGCATGTGTTTATGGATGTTCACATGTGTTTCTGTATACATGTATGTGTGTGCACATGTGTCTGGCAGCTGCAGGATGATGTTGGGCATCTCCCTCCATTGCTCTCCATTTCATTTTCTGAGGTAAGATTTCTCACTTGAATCCAGAGCTCCAGGATTCCGCTAGTTTAACTAGTCGGCTTGCCTTAGAGAGTCCCACATGCTGGGATTCCAGGCTGCCACCAGGCCCATCAGGCATTCATGTGGGTACCGGGGATCTGAGCTCTGGTCCTCACACTTTCAGGACAAGCACTCGGTACACAGAGCCATCTTCCCAGGCTCTTTTTCCTGTGCAGACACACAGCAACAAAGAAGTGTCAGTTAGTAATTGCCCTGGGCTATAAGAGACTGAAAATCTGGAGGCAAAATAAGAATGGTCTATGTGATTCAAGAACAAAAGATATATCAAAAGGTAGCTATCCAGTGCTGATTAAAAGACTTCATAGGACCAGCAGGGCCCAGAGCTGCTTCTGCTTTCTGGTGGTCTTCCGCATTTGCTCATAACCTACCGCTGATTCTAATAGCCAGGCAGAGCTAGAGCAGAGCAGAGCAGAGCAGAGGGATATGTGTTCACTGAGGTTGCTGTCTATTTAAAGGAATTGACTTGCAACATTAGCCTATATTTCATGGTTCCAAATGGCTCTCAGCCATAACCAATATCTAAATCAGTTTCTTCAACCCCAAAGTTTTACTGGATCTGAAGCTCTCTGGGTTATTGCACATGAGCCCCAGTGATCCTCCTGTCTCCACCCTTCTCATCACTGGGGTTTCATGAATGTGTAGTCACACCTGGATTTTTTTGAGAGAGAGAGAGAGACAGAGAGACAGAGAAAAACAGAGAGAGATGAAGAGGCAGAGAGAGAGAGAGAGAATGGGCATGCCAGTGGCCTCTTAGCCACTGTGAACGAACTCCAGACTTGTGCGCCCCCTTGTGGGCAAGTGCAGCATTGTGCCCTTGTGTCACTTTTTGCATCTGGCTAAACGTGGGACCTGGAGAATTGAACTGGTGTTCCTAGTCTTGGCAGGCAGGCTCCTTAACTGCTAAGCCATGTCTCCAGCCCCACACCTGGATTTTTATGTGAGTGCTGTAGATCAAACTCAGTCTTCATGCTTTTCCAGCACATATTCTTCCCACTGTACCCTCTCCTATCCTGGTCTCTGCATTCTTTTTGTTTGTTTGTTTGTTTGTTTTTGTTTTGTTTGTTTTTTGAGGTAGAGTCTCACTCTAATCCAGGCTGACCTGGAATTCACTATGTAGTTACACAGTACCCTTGATGCATTCTTTTTTTTTGTTTTAATTTTTTTATTGAAAACTTCTATATTTACAGACAATAAACCATGATATTTCCATCCCCTCCCCCATTCCCCTTCAGAACTCCACTTTCCGTCATATCCCATCCCTCTGTCCATTAGTCTTTCTTTTAATTTGATGCATTCTTAAGTGAACAAACAATATGTCAATCTTCAGAAAATTCAAGTGATGCTACAGAAATAGAAGATGATTATTCTACCAATCACAATGAAATGCACACATGGTCCTAGGGACCAGAGTTGTTTGCCCCTTCAGGACATATATGGCTGGTAGGGGTTGGGGGCTGTGGTGGTTTTATTCATAAACTTAGGTGTTCTGAATGCTAGGTTCCCAGCTGATGGAGATTTGGGAGTTAATGCCTTGTGGAGGCAGTGAATTGTTGGGAGCAGGCTTATGGGTATTAAAGCAGTGTTTGGCAAACTCTCCTGTTGCTATTGTCCACCTGATGTTGGCCAGGAAGTGATGTCCACCTTCTGCTCATGCCATCATTTTCCCCTGCCATCCTGGAGCTTCCCCCTGAGTCTATAAGCCAAAATAAACCCTTTTTTCCTCAATATGCTCTTGATCAGGTGATTTCTGCCAGCAATGCGAACCTGACTGCAACAGTAATGTTGGTACCAAGGAGTGGTGTCATATGCTGCTAGATACCTGACTATGTGGCTTTGGCCATTTGGAGCTGATTTTCAAGAGAAATGTGGAAGGATTTGAAACCTTGGCCTAAGAGATACCTTGCAGTGCTGTAAGTACAGCTTGATGGACTATTCTGGTCAGAGTTAAAAGACCTCAATACAATAAGAACAAAGGAATTGAAGTTTGGCTTATGAAAGTGAAAAAAAAAAAAAACTTTGCCTGGACTGAGCTAGAAGCAGTTTGTGTGAGATGCTTGGTGTTAGGCCTGTGTCCTGAGAAGTTGCACAGGGTTACTTTGCATAGAAACAGACTGGTGTGAGCAGAGGGACATGGCACAGAAAAAATGAAATCTTTGGGTAAACTGCTGCCTGTTCATCTGCAATTGAGAGATTACAACCTTTGAGATTGGGCCAGCTGACCTGCACTGGGGCAAGAGGAAGGGTCCTGAGTGCTCAAGGAGTGTCCCTTTCTTCAAAGTATGCTTTATTCCCCCTCCTGGCTTAACAAATTGGAACCCTACCTGGTACTGTGGAGTATAAGAAATGCAGGCAAGAGAGGGTCACTGAGTTACAATGTGGTCTTGTGTTTTGGAAAAGGTCATGGGCAGTGTGAAGCAGGTTTGCTGGATGCCTGCATGCAGACCCCATGGAGCTGTGAGGATGGACCATGGATTGCAGTGGAGACCCAGTGGAGATGCTGGGACCATGGGATGGCTGCTAAGGAAAGCTTCCAGCCCCAGATAAAGTTTTCCAGGACTGTGAGTAGCTAGCTGGAGGGGCAGAATTGAAACTCCAAAGACGTGTTGCTGGACTTGGAGACTTGTCACTGACTAGAGTTGTTGGACTTGGAGTTACAAAGTTTGATATTTGCCCTATTTAAATCTTGTACTTGTTGAATATTTCTTTGCTATGACTAATGCCATCTTTTGCAATGTGAATGTTTATTCTGTGCCATTATGGTTCCTTTGGGGATTTTTTTTGTATTATGGCTCAGATAAAAGTCCTTAGATTATGGGGATGTTTGAACATCATTAGGATTGATAAAAAAATACAGAGACTTTGAAAGTTGGACTGAATGCATTCCATTTTATATCATGGACAGTTAACAGTTTATGGGGGTCAGGGGCAGAATGTGGTGGTTTGATTCAGGTGCCCTCCATAAACTTATGTGTTCTGAATACTAGGTTCCCAGCTGATGGAGATTTTGGAGTTAATGCCTCCTGGAGGCAGTGAATTGTTGGGGGCAGGCTTATGGGTGTTAAAGGCAGTGTTTGGCACCCTCTCTTATTGCTATTGTCCACCTTATAATGGCCAGGAAGTGATGTCCACCCTCTGCTCATGCCATCATTTCCCCTGCCATCATGGAGCTTCCTCTTGAGTCTATAACGCAAAATGAACCTTTCCCCCTCAAGCTGCTCTTGGTTGGGTGAATTCTGCCAGCAATACAAACCTGACTGCAACAGGGGTGAATAATTATGAGATGAGAAGGAAGAAAAATACAAAAGAGTAAGCATCAAGGAAAATAAAGGAAAATAAAGGAGAAAAAAGGAAGAGAGAAAGAAAAGCAAGACAGGGTCAAAAGGCAAGGAGCATATCTCATTTCTTCAATTTGCTCATCCATCTCTTCAATCATTGTTACCATGTTCCATCTCTTCTTTGTCTTCTTCTTATTATCATTAGAAGCCCCCAGCCTCTATCTCCCTGGGACGCTAGTTTGAATAATCACTGTTCTTCATGCTTGGTCCGATCAGTGGCAAGGGGTTTGACATTATAATGGCTGTCTTCGAGCAATCAGCATTCATATCAGAGGATGGATGACCTCTTGTGAGCTGCATAGACAAGCTTGGAGACCCAAAGGAAACTGATGCACTGTATGTAAGGAATGGATGTTGGATAGCCGAACAGTGGTGTTTGCTACAACTAACGGACAAATGCTGCTGACTCATCCCATGCACCATATGGAGCTCAGAATGAACTCTTATTTCTCTCATAATATTGGATTGGCATAGCTAGTGCTTTGCAGATAAAGCAAGCATATGAGGCAAGAGAAGAAGAAACATGCCTTCTGTGTTAACTGCTAAGCTACCATCCACACGGTGTATGTGTGGGTGTGTAGATGTGCATGCAACATTTGTGTGTGTAGACCAGAGGACAAACACACGTGTCACTCTGGAGGTGCTATTCATTTTTTTGGAGACACTCTCACTGTCCTGGAATTCACCAATTAGCCTACAGTGACTGGCCAGGGAGCTCCAGGAATCCGCTTGTCTCCGCCTCCACAGTGCTGGGATTACAGGTACACACCACTCCACTCGGCTTTTTTTTTTTTAAAGAAACTTTGTTTTGGTTTATTTATTTGAGAGAGAGAGAGAGAGAGAAATGGGTGTGCCAGGGCCTCCAGCCACTGCAAATGAACTCCAGACACACGCACCCCTTGTGCATCTGGCTTACGTGGGTACTGGGGAATTGAGCCTGGTTTCCTTAGACTTTGCAGGACAAGTGTCTTAACAGTTAAACCATCTTTCCAGCCCCCTCTTATTTATTTATTTATTTTTATTAGGTATGTACATACTCAATGTGTAAACAACACATGTGGGTACCATCCTTATCCTCCTCCCTGTCATCCCCCCTCTGAAGGGACCCTCCACATTGGGGATGCCAGTTATCCCCACGGCGATTGTGGGTCTACACTTGGCTTTTTTATTTACATAAGTTTTGGGTATTTAACTCAGGTCCTCATGCTTTTAAGGCAAGCATGTTACCAAATGAGCTATCTCTTGAGACTTCTGAATCTCCCTTCCTTTCTGGTGGCCTTTTCCAGGCATTTCCTAATCATTTTGACTTCCAGAATGAAAACAGCTTAGGTTTAAGGTAGGAACTCTGCAACATACTTTTGGGGAAACTGAGGCTCAAATACACATTAACTTGCATGAAATCAGTGAATGGGTGGGTTGATCGCTAACCTTCAACATTGAATTTTTTTAATAAATATATATTTTTTATTTATATTATTCTGATTTTTCATCAACTTCATTCACTTACTTAGTTGGGAAAGGAACAAAAAGGGTAAAGACAGATCTGAAAAGACTTTTTTGCTATTTTGTTTCTTAGCACTGGAATCGCATGATACATACAGAAGCATCCCAGAATACAGGAGGACAGCAGTAAAAGGAGCCAAAGCCCAGAGATGCTCAATGTTAAGCATAAAGTCTAACAGCAAGCAAAGCCAGGACCAAGCTCTTTTGGACTGGTAGTCAAAAGGGGGATAATGCATATTTGTATCTAAGCAACACAGTAATATGAACATTTCTCTTCTTCTATAAAATTATCTGCTTGTATATCTAATAGGGAAAGCTCTTTTTAAAAGCCCAGCCTGTGAATCAAATGTGAGTTTTTTTTCTTCTTAAAGAAAAGCATTCAGAACGCTGCCTGCAGCAGTTAAATATTCCCTGCTCCCAAATACACCTCCTGTGTGCTTTATTGAATAAGTGAAGACCTGGCCTAGCAAAGTCTTCACCTTCTTATTAAGTTCCCTCATCAGTAGCTGCCTAGGGTGATTCAAAGAAAGTAGTTTGGTACTTTTCTTCTTCAGAATTCCTCCCCCCTCATTTTCCATGGAGGTGTCTAGCTGGAAGCCTTTTTGAAAGCGGAGAAAAAAATGAAAAGAATATACTAGACAAAGTGTTGAAACCACTAAGAATTTATTATTTGCTCCAAACATAAAAAAGAACGCCTAGATAAAAGTTTTTATTTTATAAAATCTAGAATAGGTGACTATATATATATATATATATATATATATATATATATATATATATATATATTTCATAGCCAAAACCACTGCTTTCTTTCTGATTAAGAGATAGTAGTTTGATCTCAGATTACTATTCTGGACATTCTATCAAATGTTTATCTTTTTAAAAACATATTTATATATTTTATTTATTTATTTAAGAGAGAGAAAGAGGCAGAAAGAGAGAGAGAGAATGGGCATGTCCAAGCCTCCAGCCACTGCAAAGGAACTCCAGATGCATGTGTCACCTTGCCACCTTGTGAATCTGGCTAATGTGGGTCCTGGGGAATTGAACAGGGATCCTTTGGCTTTGCAGGCAAATGACTTATCCTCTAAGCCATCTCTCCAGCCCCAAATGTTTATATTTTATCTTTAAGTAAAACCTCAAGATCGATGGATCTATCATCTATCTATCTATCATCTATCTATCTATCTATCTATCTATCTATCTATCTACTAAAATCCAACATTATAGAGATAGGATATAAAGATTTTTGGTTGTCTATGGCATTCTTTATCATGAAAAAGAGTATTAATGCCTTCTACATTCGGGAAGAGCAGCTCATATCCATCTACCCAATACAAAGAGGCCATTGATCATGGTAGAAATGTAACATTAAGAGCCTGATGGCAGGCCCTGAGGAGGCTTGTAATAACTGAGATATCAGATATTGACCTTGACCCCCACCATGGGAACAGATGTACTGTGATTACTAAGTTCTCTCTCAAAGCCAAAATGAATGATGCTTGAATTTCCTGAACAGCTTAAGTCAGTGTCAAAGATGAACACTTCACAGGAAGAAGAATGAAACAAGGAAATCACTGAAGCCAAAGAAATGGCGAGAGCAACAGAAGAACAGTTGTCACATCTACTTCCTGGAGCCAGGGACAGTTGAACTAAAAAGCTTCCTTGATAATCACCCAGCACAGTCACCCTGCATTCTCTCTCTTTCTCTCTCTCTCTCTCGCTCACCTCTCTCTCTCCCTCTCTCTCTCTCTCTCTCTCTCTCTCTGCGTATAGGTCAGAAAACAATTTTGGGTCTCAGTCTTTACCTTTCACCTGTGTGAGGTAGGGTTTCTTGTTGTTCACCACTGAGTTCACCAGGCCAGGTAGCCTGTGAGCATCTGGGTAATTCTCCAGTCCCAGCCTCCCTTCTCGCCCTGGATGCACAGGGATTACAGATGCTTGTGCTATAGCATCTGGCTTTATGTGAGCTCTGGGGATTCAAACTCGGGTGCTCATGCTTGTACAGGTTCTTTTATCCACTGAGCCATCACCCCAATACCCATCCTTTATTTTTATTTTAGGTGAGACTGAGGCTCATACACAGATGTGAACCCGCCTACCACAGGCACTAAACAGACATTTTCCCAAGAAACATACAAATGTTCAAAATGCACCGGGAAAGCCGCAGAGCATCACTAGTCCTCAGAGAAAAGCAAATCCATATCACAATGCAAAGCAGAATTTTACTCACTAGCATTATCGTAATTTAAAAAAATAGATTCAGGCTGGAGGGATTGCATAGCAGTTAAGGTGCTTGACTGCAGAGCCAAAGGACCCAGGTCCAATTCCCCAGGACCCACGTTAGCCAGATGCACATGGTGGTACATGTGTCTGGAGTTTGTTTGCAGTGGCTGGAGGCCCTGATACTCTCATTATCTCTCTCTCTCTTTCTCTTTCTCTGTTAAGTAAATAAATAAATAAAATATTTTTAAAAAATAGATCCAAAACAATGAGTGTTGGTGAGGATCAGAAGAAATTGGAACCTGTGTACACTGCTGAGTGTTCGATGGTGTAGCTGCTTTGGAAAAGAGTCTTATAGTTTCTCAAATGGTTAGCCATGTGAGGCAAAAAAAAAAAAAAAAAAAAAAAAAAAACCCCTATGTGTATTCCCAAGAAAAGTAAGAGAATATGAAGAGAATATATCCCCAGGGACTTGGGTAAAGCTCTTGCCATGTCAGCATGAGGATCTGAGTTTAGGTTCCCAGCTGTGGTAGTTTGAATATATGTCCCCCAATATATTCAATGTTTTATTACTTTATAGTTTGCATCTGCAATCACCTTGCTAGAGGCAAGGTCACTGGGGGCCGGTCTTAAGGTGTGGTGATGGTTTGAGATTCCATTGTAAAGATATGCAAATGTGCCTAGCAGGAGTTCCTGAAGTGTGCTGTGTGACCTTTTGGCTGTAGTTTTGCTCTGTGTGCTGTGGTGGCTGGTTGGTTTTCTCTGCTCTCTTGCCTGGTCCTGTGGAGAGCAGGCCACTTCTTCTGCCATTATGGAACTTCCCCTGGATCTGTAAGCTTCAATAAATAATATCCCTTCCTCCATAACTGTGCCCGGTCTGGAAGTTCATCTCAGCGAACCTGAAGCTGTCTGCTACACCAGCTCTCAGGTGAAAGTGCCAGATGTGCTCTGTGCACCTCTATCCCAGTGTTGAAGTGGAGACAGGCAGATTTCTAGGGACTACTGGCTAGCTAACGTAGTTTACTTAGTGGACTCTAGATTCATTGACAATCCTTTTCTCTGAAAATAAGGTGTTGAGTGACTGAAGAGGACACCTGACATCGATCTTAGGCCTCTACATACACACCCATACGTATGTGCATACACTCTTGCACACACTCACACATACATACATGCCAAAAAGAATATGTCCAGAATAGTTTGTATATGAATGTTCATAGTAACATTACTTGTAGCAGACAGAATGTGAAAGCAACAGACATGCCTATTAGATCTTTCATGGATAAATAAAATGTGATTTTATCATCTCTATGATGGATGACATTTTAGCTATAGAAAGGAATGAAGAACTGATTCATATTCTAGCACCAATTACTCTAAAAATACTGTGCTAAGCCAAGGAAGCCCCTTAAAAGACTACATATTATTTACCTTAATATAGATGTAATGTCCAGAAGAGTCAACATTAGAGAGACAGAAAATAAATCAATGTTGCTTGGGTTGGGAGGGATGGGTACTGTAAAGGGATGAGGACTGAGGAGGGATGTGTAAGGATATGAGGCTTCTGCTCATGGGGTGTGATAGCATCCTCATGCTGATTATTGTGATAGATACGTGATTCTGGCTATAGTCAAGACTATTGGACTTTTCTGCACTTCAAGTACAAGAATTGTATAATATGTGGATTATAACTCAATAAACCGTTAAAAATAATATGTGGGTTATAACTCAATAACTGTTTAAAAATTTTTGAGCTGAGGCATCTCAGCTTAGATTGTTTTTCATCCAGTGAGTTTCTCTTTCAAAGGCCTCCATAACTTGTGCTTTATGTAAACCAAGCAAGCATTTGATCAGTGGACTTGTATGCATACTCATGCATATTTATACACGTGCATGAGTACACATAAATACAGACCTGTAGACACACATGCTTATGCATACTTATATACATATGCACACCATGTATGTATACACACCCACTCTCACACACCTATGCACACTCATACAAGTATACAAACATGCACACACAAATGCATTCATGCACACCTATGCACATATATATATACTCACAAACCCATGCATGCACACTCATCTAGAATCACACACAAATACATACACAGCTATGCATACATATACACACTCTACAATCACACATGCTCTTTGGCCACAGGTTGTCCTGGCTTTCTGTTAGGACTGACAGAGGTGGGTGGGTGAGCACTGACAGACAGCCAGGGACATATGAAAATCGATTTGTAAACCATTGTTTGCCTTTTGTTTTTCTTGGAATAGGAAGAGGTGAGCGGAGAAGAATGGAAGAAGGCAAGGTATCGATTGGAACTACTTACTCAATGCACATGTGGGTTTGGAGTGCACCGCAGTAGCCTCCATGCACAGGTCTCAGGAGTGAAAGAAATAATGAGGTCTGAGCAGACCAGCTGCTGCCACCTTCCTTGTGTCTACGAAAGGCAGCTGTCTTGGCTGTGTGATTTCACGAGAGTCTGACAGTGCCTGGCCCACAAACCTCTACGCTGCCTGCCAACTTCCTGTTGCCATGCATGTGGCTGGTATAGAAACTCACTCATAGGGTGCAAACAGCCACCAGGCCATTAAGAATCAGATGCGTGACCCTCCTCCATTGGTTTCTCGGCACTAACATCATCAGGTTAAGGCCTGAGATCGATGTCAGGTGTCCTCTTCAGTCACTCAACACCTTATTTTCAGAGAAAGGGATTGTCAACCTGCTGTAGGTTCAACCCCATCTCCTGTTTCAGGAAAAGAGCACTATCTGATAGTGGCATTTTTTTTCAATGTGTGTGTGTACTTATGTATGTGTGGGCATACATGTGTGTATTATGCACATGTGTATGGAGGCCAGAGGATGTAATTGTTCATTTGCCATCCACTGATTTTAAGATTGGGTCACTAGCTGGTCAGTGAGATACAGGACTCCTCCTTTCTCTGCCTCTCCAGTGATGGGAATACAAGCCCAGGCCACAATGCAAAGCTTTTTTTTTTTTTTTTTTTTTTTTTTTAACATGAGTTCTGGGGATTGAACTCAAATCCTCATGTTTGCAAGGTAAGCACTTTACCAATTGTACCATCTCCACAAGGCCCTCATCTGCAGGAAGTTTATAGTTGGCTTTTGAGAGGATTTTGGCTCTTAAGCAAGTCTAGGGAAGCCTTGGGAATTTTGTCCTGATTCTTTTTTGTTTGTTTGTTTTTGAGGTAGGGTCTTCTTCAAGCCCAGGGTGACCTACAATTCACTATGTAGTCTCAGGGTGTCCTCATGACTCTCTTTTTTAAAGATACCATATGTATACTGAGAAATGATAGCTGGGTGATAGACAGATGAATAGTAGGTAATGTGGAGGTAATGGGGCAGTTGCCTTTTCACTGCTAGGACAAAACACACTATCAGAAGCCACTTATGGAAGGGAAGGATTTATTTCTGGTTTACAGATATGAGAGGGGACATTTTATCACGGCTGACAAAAGCATAACATCAGCCCCAGGTTACTTAGACTGCCCATGCCTGCCTCATATGGATATGTGATATATGAGGAAGGCATGGTGCAGTCTAATAACCTGGCTCCAAATACCCAGTGGGCTGCAATGATCAACCCAAAGGTCTGCTCCCAGTCACACATTCCTCCAGCAAGGATTGTACTCTCAAAGGCTCCACCAACTAGGGACCAAGTACAAAGCTTAGTCACAAACCCTTGAGGCTATAGGGGATACTTTACATTCAAACCACATTTTTGCCCTTGGCCCCTAGGTCCCTTGGATGATCCGTTCACAGTGAAAACTGCACTCAGTCTAACTTTAAAAGTCCCCATCATCTCCCGCTTTCTTCTGTGGTTTCACCTGGGCCTTGGCTGAAGTGCGAGGGGTCATTTGTCTCCTTGACTCTCACTGCCTTCTGAAAAAGAAAAACAGATTCTCCAATGGAGAGTGAAGTCAGCACAGGTTACATGGGATAAGCTTTGTTAATTTTGGGAGAATTTGATGGATGTAGCCCCTCTTTTAGTCAAAGACTAGTGGGAACTTGACATTGGAGACCATATTCTTTGTCTCCATGGGATTATGATCTGGCTCCCACTTCCAGACATGGGTTCCTTTCCATTGAGCGGATCTCTTAGCCAATCAGAGAGCTATTAGTTACCCACTAAGGCTGTGCCACCATGGCACATGTGTGCACATCTTGTCAGAGTGTTTGCTTCTGAATACAATGCAGCTTCCATGATGAGAGGGCAGTGACAGGAGGATTGCAGGGGCCTGCAGCATACTCAAAGTTCAGCGAGGGACTCTGTATCACTGAGTTCAAATCTTTCAAGTAAACACAAATGTTGGAATCAGTGTAAATGCCCATCAACTGATGGATGGCTAATTATGGCACATTATATATACACATTCAGCTTTAAAACAAAATGAAATTATGAAATTCACAGGAAAATGGGTGGATCTTGAAAACCATTATCAGAAGTAAGGTAACTCTGGCACAGAAAGACAAACACTGTGTTTTCTTTCTCATGTGGACTGTAGCTTTGAAGTTTTAGATGTGCACATAAGATGGAGTAAGAGTCAGTAGTAGAACCCAGGAAGATAGAATGAAGTCAGGAGGGAGAGAAGGTGGGAGAGAGTGGGCAAGGAGATATTAGATAGGCAAATGATGGAATAGAATACAGGGGATGGAGAAATCCAAGCAGGGTCAGGGGAAAGGAAGGGAGGAGTAGAGGAGTGGGAGAAGGATACACAAAACTAAAGATGTTATTATGAAAATGTCATTTAGAAACAGTTCTTCATTAGCTAATCAAAATGCACAATTTTAAAAGGAGAGAGAATTTGGGCAGAAGTATCCTGCTGGGATGGATAATGCTGTACCAAGAACCTTGGGTTGTTATAGGTAAGCCCAGTGCTAGGGGTATGACACTCCCCTCCACAGTGTGTAATTGATCAGAAAGACTCTGAGTTACCCCCCAAAATAAGCTATTGCTAACTGTGGTGAATGAAATGTTCCCCATAAACTCATGTGTTTTGCACAGTTGGCCCCCAGGTGGTAGCAATTTTGGAGGTAGAGTCTTGCTAGAGGAGGTGTGCTGACAGGTGTGCTTAAGGATGTTCTAGCCAGCTCTCCCTTGCCAGAAGTGGGCTCTCTCCCCTACTGCTGTTTTCCACTTGCTGTTGGCATGAAGGTGACATTCATGCTCTGCTCATGGCATGCTTTCTCCTGCCATCATGGAGCTTCCCCTCAAAACTATAAGCTAAAATAAAAACTTTACTCCCATCAGCTGATTTTGATCAGGTGCTTTGTCCCAGCAATGAGAAGGTAAGTACAACACCACTGGTCTTGATTTCCCACCAAAACTGGACGGTAAGACATTATGGGCACACGTTTCAGATGCAAGACACTGAGAAATCAAGCCGGAAATGAGGCAGAAGCCTCCACTCTTCTGGTTAGCTGATAAATTTCTTAAAAAGGGCTATGCAGGCTGCTGAGGGAAGAAAGTCAACATCAATATGATACAACAATAGGTTTTGCAGCCTACAAAATGGACAAGCCAGGCAAAATGTGCCCAACTAGTGCAATTGTGGTAGGTTAGCTATGGGGTAACCAACTGCTCCATCATTGGATTCCATGTGGGGAGAGGACTCCATGACTGGTACTGATAAAGGAGACAAAAGTCTGTGGCTTAGAAGGTCATAGGCCATGGTGGGGAGGGCACCACTGTTCTTTGAATAAATAAATACACTGTATGCATCAAATTGCCCTCCTTATACCCATAGATTAGGGCTGGTCTCACTTCTGATTAAAGAAGCTTCTCTTTGCAGGTGGTGGTGAATCACAGGGAAACCCAAGGCTTGCCAAGGTGACTAGAAGAGACAGCTCAGTGCCTGGCACTGGACAAAACATCCCTATCCCACCTACGAGGATACAGGGAACATTGTAGAGATGGTGACAGAAAGAGAAGTAGTGCTGCTCTCACTACTGGCCAGAGATGCTTCTATATGAAGATAGCAGTAAATACTACAGAGACCAAAAACCTTATCAAAGTGCTAAAAATAAGAGGTTATTGAGAGTTCAGTGCCAAATGAGACATCTCTTTCACACACTCCAAGACTCGGGGACATTGTAGAAGAGGAGGTGGAAAGACTTTAAGATCCACAGTATGGGAAGGAGTATTTTGGAGCAATGGCCACTGACCATGCACTGGTGGGTGCATTTGTGATCAAGCAATAGCAGTTGTTACTTTATAAGACCTGCACAATATTGAGCCCATCAACAATTTGACTTAGAGAATGGAGGTGGACAAAAAGAATGGGAATCACAATAGCAGATGGACTACTTGCAAAGAGAAGGGGGCTCAGTGGGAGTAGGACAGAGGGGACAAAAGAGAGCAGCAGTTGAAGGGGAATGCAATCAAATTATACTCAATAAAATACTCAATAAAAAAAAAAGTTTGGCTGAGGAGATATCCTGAAAAGCCTCTTGTTTTCTCCCTGAGGACTCCAGGCTCCAGGCAAAGATGGCTCCACAAATGACATGGTGATGGGTAAGGCTGAGTCCTTGATGAGAGTCTCCAAATCAATCCTCATAGCTGCCTTCCTCTCGGGACTTAATGTTGTCTACAGCCAGAATGGAGTCTGGGAACTGAGAAAATGGGCTGGTGGATAAAGCACTTGCTAGGCAAGCAAAGTGCCTGAGTTTAGCTCCCAAGACCTTACATCAAACTAGACAGTGTAGCACATATGTATAATCCTGGCATGTCTACAGTCACATCAGAGGCAGAGAGAATTGTCCAGAAGCTCTGGGGCAGCTGGCCTGGTATGTTTTGTGGAGATGGTTTAGTAGATAAGGCGCTTGCCTGCAAGGCCTAAGGACCCAGGTTCAATTCCCTAGTACCCTAGTAAGGCAGATGTACAAGGTGGTGCATGCATCTGGAGTTCATTTGCAGTGGCTAGAGGCTCTGGCACTATATGTATATAGGAAAGTAAAGACAAATGCCTGAAAGTTATCCTCTCACCTCCACCTATATACCCTGACTCATGCACGCGTGTACACACACACCACATCAATAAAATAAAACAAAAAGATTTGAATCTGAACTTGAGGCACTTTGAATTGAGAAATTTTTTGTTTGGTTGGTTTAATATATTTTTTATTTATATTATTCTGATTTTACATTCACAGTATTGGTTCCATTGGGTTCCTCCCACTTTCAAAGGGGCCCTCATCAATGGGGAATGTTTATCATGCCCTCAAGAGTTCTGAGGCCCCAGTCTCTGCATAATTCAACTGTGACTCTAACAAGTCTTCAGTTTCCCTGAGCCACATTGGGGTCATTTTAGTTCTGCTTCCTTGATGAGGTTTTGGGAGCCTCTGTGTCTCTGGATATCTGGCTAATGACTGGAGTTGGATGTTCTCTGTATTTATCTCCTCAGCCTTTTTCCTCTGCCGTTGTTCTATGGTTTCAGCTGGTGGGATTAAAGGTAGGGTTTCACTCTAGCCCTGGCTGACCTGGAATTCACAGTCTCAGCGTGGGCCTCAAACTCATGGCGATCCTCCTCTCTGCCTCCAAGTTGGGAGAGTCTTGAATTGAGAGTCTTTATTGTTTTATTTTGTTGTTGTTGTTGTTTTCAAGACAGGTTCTCATTCTATAATTGAGATTTTTGATACTTAAAGTTGAAATCTTTAAATCTGCAATCAAACTGTGGCAGAGACTTCTACAAGTTGCCATTTCAGTGCATCAGTGTACATCTGGAAAGGTGTGGGAAGAGGACACACTCTTACTTGCCTATGGACCTGTGAGTGAGCATCATTATGTATCTATGTGAAGATGAGGACATATGAGTTCACTTACTAACCCTCTCCTGCATGGAACACACCCCTAACAAACCCTCAGTATGCACCTCCTAAAGTGAGGGAAGAACCTAGGTGCACGAGCATGTGTGTACCTTCTTAGAACATGTGTGCAAATGTGCACACATCCCTGCTTTCTGCTGGAGGATAATTGGATTTGTCTGCAATCTGCTGTCTTGGCTAAAGCCTGTGTCTCCATAAAGATAAGTCTTCGTCTCCACTTGTCCTACCCATGCCTCATCATTAATTCTGTGCGGAACAGAAAGACCAAGTCAGGCAGAAGGGAAGGTCAGGGCCAAGTGCAGGACGAGTGACAGGCTCTGGCATTCACGATCTTTGCAAGGCCTTGGACCTTGACAGGGTGGGATGGGGGCACAAAGCACACCCAAACTGGATCATCTCCTATAATTGATTTCTTCTGGCAGGTCTGACCCCCCCAAGGGTCTCCAGCCTATGCTGGCACTATTATAATTAGTCTCTCATCCCTGAGACACTGACCACATGCTGGCTACCTGGGGTTACAAACTTGCTGTAGGTAATTTGCCAAGCAAACCAATCACTTTTAAAGTGATAAATTCTAGCTGCAATCCAATATTCAGATGGCTAGTATTAGAAAGTCAAAGAAGAAAGTTAAATTACATGCCTTGCTTATAGATGCAAAAAGTCATTGCTTTAAGTTTTTTTTTTCTATTTTGTCACTTTAAAAAAATTGTTAGTAAAATTAGAATGGGTAGATATTTCTGCAAAAATGATTGAGAAAATATTGCTCAAACCAACCACTAATGTATGGTTTGATGGTTAACCACTACAGATATTTCTATGAGTATTACGCAACCTCTACTAAACACTGTTACTTAGTATTGTTCTGGAAATTCTATCAGATGCAACACACTAAGAAAGAAATCAGAAGAGGAGATACTAGAAAGAAAATAAGAAAGCCAATAATCATTATCTCTCAGGATGTCAACCTCTTTTCTTGTGACAGTAATCTCAGTGATTAAATCTGATTTTTAAATGAACTAGACACTTAGCCTCTAACCTAGAAATAGAAATACTATTCTCCAGAATAGCCACAGGATCGTATGTTTTACTCCATGATGACATCAACTGTGAAGTATTGTCGAATAATCAAAGATCCCTTATCATCATATTCAACAAATATTTCCCAACAATAAATTGCTTCTAACCAATGATGTGGTGTATGTGGGTATAAATGTGTAGCTGCTATTTTTACTTTAAAGGTACATTTTGTTTACCTTTCAAATAATTAAGAAGTTAGGATATGGCATCCGACATGGGTGTATGTTTAAGGTTTTAGTGTATCCCTTCTGTGGAATAGTCATTTACTGCTTTATAGTTTTAGAATGGATGCTGCATTACCCACACTTAGATGCATAATGGCTGTGTGGTGTGGCTTACAAGGCTGGGCAGAGGCTTGGCAATGTCTGTAGAGAACATGTGGTCATTGATTTTGATGGATAATTTGATTGGATCAACGTTTTTGGGTAAAACTTGCTGGCTAGGGAGCCCCAGTGATCCTCTTGTCTTCACCTCCTTTGTTACTGGGGTGACAAGCATGCGTGATGATGCTAGCTTTCTACATGGAAGCTGGGGATCAAACTCAGGTCCTCACATTTGCACAGCAAGTGCTCTTACCCACTGAGTCATCTTAGCAGCCCCAACTTCATCTCCCTGTTTTTGCTGAGGAGAAAATAACCATGAACTCATTTATATTCCAGACTTACAAATACATTGTTAGGAGAAGTAACTACTACCAGCTCTTCCCCGAGGGGCACAAAGATTGAAATGATGCTCTAGAAGAGTTGTATTCATTTTGTAATGTGTGTGTGATTGTGTATATGCATGTTGGTCTATGTATAATATGTGTGTGTCCATGCATGTTGGTATGTGTATAATGTGTGTGACTGTATATATGCATGTTGGTATGTGTACGGGCACACATGTGTACAGGTACATGTACACATGAATGCATTGCATGCTGAGGCCACAGGTAGGTGTCAGGTATCTTAATTACTCCCCACTTATTCTTTAAAATCTTTTGCTAAGCCTGGAATTTAGCTAGTATAGCCAGCCAGTGAGCCACAGGGATCCTGTCTCTGCCTCTGGAGTTCTGAGATTATAAAATGGTTGCCATGCCCACTGGGCATTTACATGGGTTTTGAGGGTCTAAGCCTAGGGCCTCACACTTCTTCACAAGCATCTTACAGACTGAGCCATCACCCCAGCTTTCAAAGTTTTTTAACTGTGGAAATGTTTGTTCAAGTGTGAAAGTTGTTTTTTTATTAAAAAAAAAAAAGTAGATGAAGAAATCAGAACGTCATCTATGCCTTTTTTTCTCACAGCCAAAGTGGAGTCTGAGGAGAGGTCAGAGAGCATAGTTCAAATTGATTGCTGTTGATGTCTGGTATGCAATTGTTTATTCTTCCCTGACCACTGGGTGCAATATCTGAATCTAACCCCAGCATGCACATAACCAGTATTGGACTCCTCAGCCCCCTACTGTGTTAGCTAGTCCAATAAATCCCTTTCTAAGACACACATTCTATTGGTTTTATCTAATGCTTAAAGCCTAGAAGCTTCCTAGAGAACAACTGCTATGAAGCTATATTGAAATGCCAAAGAAGCTGGAGTCTAAAGTCCCCTAGAAATGGCAGCAATATATAAACTTGCACAGGGAAAAGTCAAGCTTGCAAGCACTGGCTGTCTTTCTCTAAAACATGAATCTGAATAAGTAGATGTTACAAAGTATTTGTGTTTAGACGCAAATGAATATGGTAGCATGCATGCATAAAGCTAAATAAAAGTCCCAATGGCATATACTATTGAGGTGTTGTTAATGACAATGTTGGATACCATAAAAGAGGACTTTTAAAATGTAGCAAGTGTTTTGCAAAGATATATGCCAAGTACTATTCTACAAGCTTTGTGAATGTAAACTCAGTGTCTCATAACAATCTTATAATTCTAAGCAATCCACAATTAGAAAGTAAATAACAGTGGAAAATATTTGGGATGGAGGTGTTGTGTGTGTGTGCTGTTTGTGTAAGACATATTATGGAACAAAGATGAAAAGTTGTGTTGACATGGAAATGTGTAACCATAGAGTTTATCTCTAAGGAAAAAAGAGGGAAACTCACTGATGGAAGCACTAGCCTCAACAAATAAGAATGAAGGTAATAAGAAAAGAGATTAATTATTGAAATAAAAGACAAATATACCATTAAGAATATCAACAAAGGGCTGGAGAGATGGCTTAGTGGTTAAGCGCTTGCCTATGAAGCCTAAGGACCCTAGTTTGAGGCTCAATTCCCCAGTACCCACGTAAGCCAGATGCACAAGGTGGTGCATGCATCTGGAGTTCGTTTGCAGTGACTGGAGGCCCTGGTATGCACGTTCTCTCTCTCTGTCTCTGTCTCTTTCTCTCTCTGTCTATTGCTAATAAATAAATAAAAATAAACAATAAATTTTAAAAAAAAGAATATCAACAAAGAGGGCTGGAGTGCAGCTCCATGGTAGAGTGCTTGGTTAGCAAATGGGAAACCCTGGCTTTGACAACCATTACCATACAACAACCACAAATTTCAAAGAATAGCTCATAAACCCCTAATAAACCCCCCCCCAAATAAATGAGGACAAAATGTTAGAAGTAAAAGGAGAAAATATCATTAGAGTCTTTGGTTTTTGTGTGAAGGTTTTGTGGGTCTTTGGTTAATTTTATTCCTAAGGGCCTGGGGATGGCTAGGCAGTCAAAGGTGGGGTTTGATCCCCAAGCCATCTACATAACCAGACAGAAAAAATGATGTGTCTGCCATTCCTCTGTAGAGGAAAAAGGCCATGATCCTTCCCACCCCACATTTCCAAATAAATAAATAATTTAGAAAAATATTTCTGGGCTGGAGCTACAGCTCAGTAGTTAAAGGGGCTGTCTTGGAAAGCCTGGTAATTCTGATTTGATTCCCAGTATCCACATGAAGTCAGATGCATAAAGTAGTGCATGCTTCTGAAGTGTGTTTGCAATGGCAGAAGAGCATGGCACAGCCACATTCTCTCTCTCTCTTTCTGTCTCTCTGTCTCAAATAAATAAATAAAATGTATTTTTTAAGCTAGTGATTCATTAGGAAATCACTGTCCTCTATAAATATTTTTATTTATTTATTTATTTGAAAGAGAAAGAGGGACAGAGAAAGAGAGAGAGTATGGGAATGCCAGGGCCTCTTGCCATTGTAAACGAACTCCAGACACATGTCACTTTGTTCATCTGACTTTACATGAGTACTGGGGAACCAAACTCAGGTTACCAGGCTTTGCAAGCAAGTGCATTTAACCACTAAGCCATCTCTCCAGACTAAAATGAATTTTAAAAATATTTAAAAAAATATTTCTAGGCCAGGTATGGTGGTGCATGCCTTTTATCCAAACACTTGGAAGGCATAGGTAGGAGGATCTTTTTGAGGTCAATGCCAACCTGGGACTACAGAGTGAGTTCCAGGTTAGCTTAGGATAGAGTGAGACTAGGAATAAATGGGTGATATTTGTTGTTGTCCACAGTTGTGCTGTGGCATACATAAACCTCCACTCAAAGACATGAATTCACACATGTGCACATCATACGAACACACACACACCAAAAATAATTTAAAAACAAAGAATATTAAGGTAGTCTGAGGAAAAAGGAAAGAATTAGAAGCTTTGATGATGTTATATATCAAGATATTAGAAAGAAACAAAATGTTATAACATCATGTAACTGACATAAATACAAACAGACTGATGGAACAGAATAGAAAATTCAAGATCACACCCACACCTATATAGTAGGATATATGCCACTGAAAAACAATGGGAAAAGAACATTCTTTTTTGGTAAATGATAGCTGATCAATTGTATATTCCTCTAAAAAATAATCAAATTTCACTCATATCATTCTTGTGTGGTAGATAACACAAAGAAACCAAATTTAGATGGGTTGTAGAGTCAAGTGTGAAAAGTGAAACTGTAGATAACATAGGACAGGGCTAGAGAGATGGCTTAGAGGTTTAGGTGTTTTGCCTCTGAAGCCTAAGGACCCAGGTTCTACTCCACAGAACCCACATAAGCCAGATGTACATGGTGGCATCAGGAGTTTGTTTGCATTGGCTAGAGGTCCTAGAGTGCCCATTCTCTCATTCTCTCTCTCTCTGCTTCTCTCTCTCTCTTGTAAATAAATAAAGATAAAATTTACAAAACAAAAACATAACACAGGACAGAATCTTTGACTTATGTAGGCAAAGATATCCTGAATGGTAAACAAAAAGAAAAGTCAAAATAAAACACAAACAAATTAGATTCTGTTAAGCTTAAGAACTTTGTTTGTTAAAAAATATAATTTAGAAAAGAAAAGCTGTAGGTAAGATATGTGGAAAGCACATATCTCACAAAGGTCTGATTACAACCCCTATGAATAAGAATAAAAGATAGCCAACCCAATTAAAAATGGTAAGATTCTTGAAAAGACTCCTTTCTTTTGCAATAGCTATTGAAGATGTATGATTGTGTACCTCTGTACCTAGCAAATTCATTCTCTTGCCTAAACTTGGCTGTCAGTGTCTTGACTTGGATCACACACACACAAAAAAAGTTATTAACTAGCCTCAACTGAGACTTCACAGATCATGTATCTAGTTGGAAGAAACATAGGTGTCATTTTAGGGCTTTCTAAAGCAAATCCAAACTAATTGAGTGAAAAAGATGAGTTTTTGTTTTATATAATGAGGACACATTCCAAGGGTTGAAGTAATTTTATTCAGTGTTTATTCCCAGAATTGAAACAACATCATCAGAACCCAGGCACTGGTTCTCAGCTCTGCTCACCACACTGGTTCTCAGACTCTATATGGCAGCACAAGGGTGACAGTAGCTCTAGTCTCACTTGTTCCAGTTTAGATCAAAAAGCATCTTATTCCCTTAGTAGCTATACATGAGTTACATTTCTCATTGCTTGAACAAAATAACTGTCAAAAAATCAGTTTAAGGGAGGAAGGAGTTATTTCGGGTTGTAGTTCAAGACTGCAGTCCATCACGGCAGGAAAGGAAAGGCAGCAGGACTATGAGGAATGTGAGCTGCTCACATTCAAGCCACAGTCAGGAAGCAGAGTGTTGAATGCTGGTTCCTAGCCAGCTCTCTCCATTTTTACAATCCAGGTCCCAGCCCATGGAATAGTTCTGCCCACAGTTAGGATGGGTCTTCCCACCTCAATTAACCTAATGAAGGTAATTGCTCATAGGGATGTCCAGAGGCTAATCTGGGCAATGTCATCATAGGAAATTCTATGTCCTGTCAAGTTAACACTGAATATAATCCAACACAATATTTATTCTAATTAGAACAATTTAGCTCATACGTTCAACACTGAAACAATATATGGAATCACACTAACTGTCTCCACCAGAAGTTATGTGTTCACCATGGAATCAATCAACCCATTATTGGAGGAATGTAAAGTATTGGCTTTTCACCATGTCCTCTCCTTACTTGGAGTCAGGGTCTTCACCAGAGCTTATGGACTAAGACAACAACTTTGGAGTGTGGCTGTCAGAAGAAGGGGATAATGAATGCTATATACATTAAACTAAAACATGTTCTTCAGAGGGATACTGCGTTACTGAGTTCCAGAGAGCGAAATATCAGACCACAGATTTACATAGCACCAGAAAATAGTAATAAGACAAGAAAGGAGAGATATTCTGAAGGCTGCAGAGATGCCAATAGGCCTTTAGACCTTAATTCTGCCAGACATTCTTTCCTCAGGTGCTGGCTGGCTCCAAGGCCAGGGAAAGAGGCACCTCCTGCTGGGGGAACAGGTTGCCAGACAGTCTCCTAAGGTATCTGGATGCTGTCCCACATGGGGGAAGGCTGGGACCTTGACTAGCAGCCAGGACTCCAGGGGCTTGACTAGGCCTGGGCAT
The DNA here is from genome assembly GCA_036365145.1 of Orientallactaga sibirica. NCBI lineage: Eukaryota > Metazoa > Chordata > Mammalia > Rodentia > Dipodidae > Orientallactaga > Orientallactaga sibirica. The sequence goes on from JAEOAD010000028.1 coordinate 12,654,399, forward strand.
CCAGGATTGGCAGGAGGTACCGTCCACACACTATCATTTCATGGCACCATCTGCAGCTGCCTTCTGCATTTGGCTAAAGGACAACATCACCAGTCACAGGATCTTCTGCAAGTAAGACTTGGGAAAGGCCAAATTTGACACTTGGCTGCTCTTCTTGAGAGAAAAGTCCCAGCTTAGGTCAAGAAATGACAAACACAAAATAAAAGTGTGGCCTTATGCCCAAGCGAACTCAGTCCTGCAAGTCAATCAAATAGAAAATGTACCAAGGAAATGGATGGAGGAGGCATAGGAAATACCAGTGGCCCTGGGGCTGCTAAAAGATGCTCTAAGAAGCTTGACAAGTTAGTGTTTGATTTTACGTGTGTGTTGTATGTTTGTGGGTTTATAAGCATGGGTGCACATGGAGGCCAATATCAGGAGTCTTCAACAAATTCTTTGAGGCAAGCTCTCTTGCGGAACCTAGAGCTCACTAATTCAACTAGGCTAGCTAGCAAGTGAGCCCCAGGTGTTGCCCGTCTTTACTTCCCCAGCACTGGATTGCAGGAGTAGATAATGGGTATTTGAACTCTGATCATCTTGCTTGTATAGCATGTATTTTACATACTGAGTCATCACCCCAGCCCCTGCAATTTTTTTTAATTCTCTCTATAGTTCAGAAAAGGCCAAAAAAAAAAAAAAAAAAAAGAAAGAAAGAAAGAAAGAAAAGAAAAGAAAAGAAAAGAAAAGAAAAGAAAAAGAAAAAAGAAAAAAATAGTGGTTTCCATTTTTTACTTGCATTTTCCTAAAAATTAAAGGAGAACTTATGGTTGAGCTTGTCATGTAGAGATTTCAGGAATGGAGCTGGACATGGTGGCATACACCTTTCATCCCAGCACTTAGGAGGTAGAGGTAGGAGGATTGCCATGAGTTTGAAGCCACCCTGAGAATACTGAGTGAATTCCAGGTCAGCCTGGGCTAGAGTGAGACCCTATCTTGAAAAACTAAAAAGAGAGAGAGAGAGAGATTTCAGGAATGGTGGGCTTGGTGAAAATGGATCTAAAAGACAATGGAGTTGTACCAGCCAATGTCACAAAAAGGTGGCCCAGTGAAGGAACACTTTCTAAAAGAGCAAGGAAGAGTCACTTACAAACCAAAGGGTGCAGTCCGGTTATATATTTTTTGCATTTATAACAAGTAAGTAATCAAAGTTTATTTTAAAAAGCAAATAGATGGTTCTTTCACAGAACCTAGAACTCAATTCAGCTAGTCCTGCTAGTCAGCAAGTTCCAGAAGCCTCCTGTTTCCATTTCCCGTGTGTTGAAAATATAGATGTGTGCTCCCACACCCAGCTTCTACATAGATTCTGGGGATCCAACTCAAATCTTCATGCTCGTGTGGCAAGTATTTTACTCACACAGCCACCTCCTCAGTCTTAGGATTCTGTTCTTATGAGCTACACTTACAATGGAAAATAAATGATCCTAAACTTGTTTAATAAGCCTTACTACTCCAAATATAGTATAAAATTTTTAATAAGCTAAAATTATGGTTGTTTATTTTGCAAACATTTTTAAATATTTTATTTTTATTTATTTGAAAGAAAGAGGCGGGGGGGGGGGCGAGAGAATGGGCATGCCAGGGCCTCCAGCCACTGCAAACAAACTCCAGATGCATGTGTCACTCTGTGCATCTGGCTTACGTGGGTCCTGGGGAATATAACTAAGGTCCTTTGGCTTTGAAGGCAAGTGCTTTAACCACTAAGCCATCTCTCCAGCCCTGTAAGCATTATATATATATATATATTTTGTGACTGAGAGAGGAGAGAGAGAGAGATAATGGGCACATTGTGGCAGCTTGCCTCTGCAAATGAACACCACATGCATGTGTCCCTTTGTGCATCTGGATTTATGATGGTACTAGGGAATCAAACTAGGGCCAACAGGCTTTGCAAGCAAATGCCTTTAGCTAGTGAGCCATATCCCCAGCCCAAGGCTGCATATGTTGGCCTTGCACATGCTGCTGTCCCCCAATACTTGCCCACTGGCAGCCATGATCAAACCTGTCTTATTCTTAACCATTGCTGTTGATGGTGAGCCTCCTCTGTTGATGGCAGAGTCTCCTTTAAGCAGTTTTCTAAGCCCCAAAGAGAGCAGAGAACTTTGGTGCACTGAGCACTGGAGAAAAAGACTTGGCCACAAGGGTTCCCACTTTCATAGAACTATTCTAGGGTCGAAGTGGCAGGGTGGTAACCACATGCCACTGTGGCACTGGTAAGTTCATCTGTGCTGAGAAAGTTGATGAGCTAGAGGGTGATTTCACTCTTTAAGCTTTCACTTTGTTCATGGCAAATGCCAAACACAAATCGTTCTGTTTTTCGTCTACACTGCCAAGACTGAGTGGTTGGCATGAGTACTGTGGAAGCTACCGGGCCCTTTGGGGCAAGGAATGGCAAGATCAGACAGATCACCACTGCTGACTGTGGACAATGAACACATTTAACTGTGACTGTCTTAACCACAAGACCCTCCCTTCTGTAGCTCAGGAGAGCACCTTTCCACTCTACCTGCTCCAAATATCCTACAATCTTTGTGTGGTCGCTGCAATTCTTTTTTGGACTTTTTACATCAAACCCAGACTAATTGAGTTTTGGGTTCCCTAGTCCCCTCCAGGTTTAGCTGGGTTGCAGAGTTAAATTTATTATGAATTAATCTACCTCTATACCCAGCTCAATGTAATTATATAAGTATAATTGAGTCTAATAGTTAAACATATATATGTTTAGCAGATGAGAAAGCAAAAGTGGAGAGTAAAAAGTACACTTCCAGAGTGGAGAGTGGACTGAGCCAAGGGGCACCAGCAACAGGGTGACTCTTGTACCCACACTTACAAGTCTTGATCTGGTAGTTATCCTTTTCTTCCCCACCTGTGGTAAGTCAGGGTGTCCTCTTGTCTGGAATAGATAGTGATTTTCTGGGAAGCTATTCTTTCCCCCAAATCAGTCCATTATAAGAAGAGACATTAGATGCAGGAATGTATATGAGATGTAACTTTCCATAAAGTCCAAGAGTTTGCTAGGAGGAAGGAAGATGGTACCTTGCATGTTCCCTCAAGGAGGGACTCATGGGAACCTCCAGAGCCTGCTGAGATGGGCTGTGTTGTTTCCATGGAGCCCTGTCCTTCCTCTTGTCTGGTCAGCTTGGCTGTCTCATACACAACTGCAAGCCCTCTCATTTCCTTTCCACAGTGCTCCCAACCTACAACTCCTCGGTTTTTTTTTTTTTTCAAGATTTATCTATGCTACATCCCAGCAAGGGCATTGAGCTAAAAGTATTTTCACTGCAGTCCCCTTCTGTGGAGGAATTTGAGCACAATTCCTTGCTCTGGAATATTGCATCCATCAGAACTTTAATCTATGGCTCCTTTTCTAAATTGTCTTTCATATTTCATCTTTCATATTTGGCCCTCAGTTTGAGACAAGAATTTAGAATGTCTTTAGATCAATGGAGACTAGTGTGGTGGGTGGTCATGGTCATACAAAACTTCCACTGAGTCAGTGTTCTCCAGGTTTTTGCCATATAAATTCAAAGAATTAAATCCACAGGCCATAGAGGGTAAAGTTTAGAAAGATTTTATTGTAGCGTATTATAGAACTTAAGGGAAAGAAAGAAGTGAGAGATCCTATAAAACCAGAGAGGTCCCCAGTGGGTACTCTACCTGGTGACTCTGATGGGATGGGGTGTTATAGGAAGGTAACTCCTTTAGGGAGGAGGAGATCTAGGGAGGAGACAGGTTTAAGAAAAAGAGATCCAGAGAGGGAACTCCTTTACACAAAAAGAGATAAGGAAATGGCAGATTCCCCCTTATGGGCTCAAGGGCAGTTCTCTCCTTCAGCCACTTTTAGTTTACTTTGGGGGCCTTTGGGGCAGGGTTAGGGGGTGCTGTTAACCTTAAACTACTTCAATTCCTACATTTGCCCTGGTTATGATCTCCTGACAACCAGGCTTCTCCAGTGACTACAAGTGAGGCTCAGTGCTTAAACTCTGGATTTTGGGGGCAAAATTCCCAACATAGGTGTGCTATGGCTCATTTTGTGACTACCGTGAAATGATGCCACTATTAAGTAGGGCCTGGGATAAAAGGAGGCTCTTAAGCAGGTCTAGGTTATTACGTAAGCTGTTCTGATATTAGACCCAGAAGATGTTAAGGTACTTGCAGCGTTGATAACAGGTAGGAAAAAATACTGGGGGTGAATCACAGCATCATTCGTAGGACGTGGGAACAAAATACTGCTGTCCTCAGCAGATAGCTGCTCTCTCTCTCTCTCTCTTTCTGTGTGTGTGTGTGTGTGGTGAACTTCTTTAACTTGATAATAGTCTTCAAAAGATGGAATTGGTGACCATGGACCATCTAAACATCAGGAGACATGCTCAATCCATTTTGAACTGAGTCACCAAACCATGAATTTGGCCCTGCACAAGAAAGGGGATGTGTAAGATCATACTCAGGTAGGTTCTAAAGGCTTAAGTAAGTAGACTGAAAACTATCACAAATATCTGTGCTATAATTTTTGCTATATAACCTGTAATTCAGCCTGTGTCTATACTACATTCCTATGAGTAGTTGACTGATGAAGAAAAATTGGTTTGGTTAACATATGGTCCTGTCTTTCTCAGGTGGCCGGAATGGTGAAGAACTTGGGAAAACATGATTGAAAATTGGTGACAAAGTGTGAGGAAATGTATGAAATTTGACTTCTCTGGGCAGGCAAAGAGTGAGAATATATCTGTATATTCATCTCATGTGAACGCTTACTAAGAAGTGACCTCAGCAAGGAGGAATTTTAATAATTAGAGATGGAATGACCTGTTCTGTGGATACCAGTCAGCTTCTTTCCCCAACTACTCCCATCACGACCCAATGGGTTCCCGCACAACATGGCTGTGGTAGAAGAGGTGGAGGTTACGCAAAGGCTCAATAACGTAGATTTCCACTCATCAAGGGCAAACTAGTTATGACAGTTGTTGAGCGCTCCATCAGCCAGCAGTAGAAACCAACACTGAGTCACTAATATGTCACCATTCACCCAGGGCTATTAATCAATTGCCTAGTGGCAGGTTGAATACATTGGCCCATTTCCAAAAGGCAAGAGGCAGCACTTTGTTCTAATTCTAACACACATTTACTCTGGCTACAGATTTGCCTTTCTGGCCTGCAATGTTTTTGTTTTTCTTATCTACCATCTACCCATGATCTAACACAATTTCTTATACATCACTGTGCTATTCCCTTCTGTGTTACTTTGGATCAAAGAATTCACTTCACAGAAAATAGAAGGAAGCAACTGTTCCATGCTCATGAGATTTTCTAGCTCTACCATGTTTCCCGTCATCCTGAAAGTGGTTTGATATAGTGGTGGAATTATCTTATACAATGACAGAAGACAGCTGGATGGCACCACAAAGGACCTTGGGGCAATGCTCTCCAGGAGGTTGTAGATGTGCAAAGTCAGCATACAATATTTGGTATTGTTTCTTCCATACCAAGGATTTGTAGACCTAAAAATCAAGAGATCAAAATGGGAGTTATCTCACCTTCCTTTTCCTTAGTGACCCACTAATAAAAATTTAGCTTTTCACCCTGTGATGGGTGTGCTAGTATAAAGGTCTTAGCTGCAAAGGAAGAAAGCTTCCATTAGGGAACACAACAAACTATGACTACATTAGATTAGAGGTTGACATCAGGCATGGTGGCACACGCCTTAATCTCAGCACTTGGGAGGCAGAGGTAGGAGGATTGCAGTGAGTTCAAGGCCACCTGGAGACTACATAGTGAATTCCAGGTCAGCCTGGGCTAGAGAATCACACTACCTCTAACCCCCGCCCCCAAAAATGGAGTTTGAGACAACCACCTGGTTTCTCTAGATTCTTCATATTTAATGCAGTAAGAGGAACGTGAGGTACAAAGCCAGGCAGGTGGCTAATGCCCATAATCCCAGTACAAGAAGCAGAAGCAGGAAAATCACGAGTTTGAGGCCAGCTTGGGCTACAGAGTGAGTTCCAGGCCAACTTGAGCTGTGTAGTGAGAATTTATCACAATTGATATGATATAGATAGATAGATGATAGATACATACACACATACATAGATACATAATAGATATATTGATACTTAAATGATAGGTATGTGTAAACTACAATCACAAGAGCAATTGGCCTTAAATTCAATATATAACTAACGAAGGATGACCTTGAATTTTTGCCCCCTGCCTCTGCTACCACAGTAATTGGATTACAGGTGTGCACAGATCAAGCTCATGGCTTGTTGCATACTAGACAGACAACTGAGCAATAGCCCCAGCCCTGTGATTTTTTTTTTTTTTTTTTAAGGCAGAGTGATCTGGAATTCACTCTGTAGCCCAAGCTGACAGGGCATTCACAGCTAATTTCTGTCTCAGCCTCCTGAGTGTTGTGATTATAGGCATGAGCCACCACACCATCTTATGAATTTGATTCTTTATACACTAATCAGCATTTGGGTTTTTTCTATCTTATTTTCTTACCTAACATGAGAAATATGGGACACCAAAGGAGAAGTAGGAACACCAATCAAAGGTATTGTGCCCTCTTTGAGAGAAAGGCTAGGCAACTTTTCACTTGCATTCAGAGTAGTTGTAACATGTTGAGTATAAGTTTGACTTTGATATTGGATTTATTTTGAGATTTTGATTTATGATTGCGCTGTGATTGTTAAAATTAATTTGATGTGTCATTTCAGTTATGACACAGATCCAAATTATATTTTTACTGATTGTCTTGTTGGTTATATGCCCATCACAAGTACACATGTCATCAAATATGAATAATTTTTATCTGGGATCTGAGAGTACCATACAATTTTTCTCTAATAATTCAGACTATCAAGTCATACAATCTTTCTAATCATGTGACATAGAACAAGTTAGTTAATTTCTCTCAGCCTCTCTCTAAAGTGGATCTGACAGCACTGACCTTGTGTGGAATTATCAGGGATAGACCGAGCATCTGTCACAATGCCCAGCTCGTGGCTGCGGTGGTTATCTTCATCATTATAGCAAGTGATGGGGCCTTGGTCAAATGTGATAGAAGATTATCCAGGGTCACAGCAGAGTTTTCTTTTGTCAAGCTGATTCTGTTGAGCCTCTCCTTTGTATTCTTCCTTTTCAGTCAAACATTATATAGTCTAGGCTGGCATTGATTGCTTTCTTGAAACAAGTAGAGAATAATTAAACAGAAAAGCTAAAATCTTTACCTCAATTTGCCTAATGCAGACTTTCTGACAACAGCCAAATAACTACCACCTTCTGGAATGCCTTTTGTGTGTGCTCATTTTTCTGATGGTATCTAAGAAACCTAAGTTTCCAATCACTTCAGTAAGAGAAAATCCTCCACATTTAATGGGGCTTCTCTGAGTGTTCTCTACCTAATGCTTCTTAATGATGTTTTAGGAATTCTTCTACTTTGTTTGTATGTGTCTGTGTGTTTGTGTGCATGCAGGCAGATGAGTTTCTGTACACGTACATGCGGAAGTCAGAGGAACTCCTCGTGCATTGTACCTCAGGCACCATCCACCTTTTGATTTTTGAGAAAGACTCTCTCACTGACCTGGTACTTGCCCAAGAAGGTTAGGTTCAATATCTAGTAAGCCTGAGATCTACCTGCCTCCACCTTCACAGCACTGGGATTACCTAAACGCATGCCCAGCTTTACTTTCCAGGCACTGAATTCCTGTCCTCATAGCTTACACTGACTAAGCTATATTCCCCTTCTCTCCAGCCTTCTACTCTTAAATGTAGTAGATCTTGTAATCATCATGATAACTCGATGGAGCACATAAAATCCTCCCCCTTTACAGATGAGGCACTGGCAGCATGAGCATTGTGCCCACAGTCCCATACAGACAGTCATAGTGCCAGCCTTTGAACCCCAGCAACATGGTTTTGTAGCTGTGCCTTAACCATTCCACTACACAGCCTCTGTGGCTGAGCCTTCTCCATCTGCTAAGAGTAATTAAGTTGAAAAATAATGGTTCTGTGATTGTACAAAACCCTTGGTGACAGGATGGGTTTGGGGGGCAGATGGTGTTAAATAATGGCAATTTCCAGATGGGGTGGCTGGGGAGGAATTCAGGCATTTCCCAGTGGGATATGGCCTCCTTCTGTCCAGGTAGGAGATGAGCTCAAACACAAAGACTCCTTACATGTTCATGAAATTGGCTAACGTTTATGACCATGTAATCATGACAGTCCACTTGAAAAGTCACCACAGCTTTCAATTAAGATACAAGATGTCAGTCTCGGGAGATAGCTCAGTGGTTATAGTACTTGCCTCACAAGTATGGGGTCTGAGTTCAATCTCCAGAACTCATGTTAAAAAAAAAAAGTGCCAGGCATGGTGGAACACATTTATAATTCACAGCTCTGAGGAGGCAGAGACAGGCAAATATGTGGGGCTCACTGGCCACCCAGTGTATCCTCATGAGCTCTAGGCCAATGAGAGACCCTGTGTCAGAGGAATTGGACACTGTTCTTACAGATGAGAACCAAAGTCAGTCCTCTGGCTTCCATATGCTCACACACATGCACAGCCCCCACGTTCACCTGCCAAAACAAGCATGCAAGCATGCATACACACATACACATATACATCAAAAATGCAATCTGCCCAAGATTCTGAATATCCAGGAACTCACTGAAGTGCCATATCCACTAGGGTCTGCACAGGATAACATAGTGGACCTATGAGAAAGGACATGTGCTCTGTCCATGGTATCTGGCATAGCAAGACTATGAGGATAAGAAAGAAAAGGAGAAAATTAAACCATAGTTCAATATCCCTGCATTAGTTCCTGAAGCTCTTTGAATGTATGTCTCCCAATAGACTCAGGTGTTAACTTGGATTTCCAGCTTCCTGGCAGGAGGAGGTGTCACTTATGGAGGACCTGATTTCTCATCCAAAGGCATGCAGAGTGGTCTGAGCTCTGTCTGGGTCCCTGCTGTTTGCTGCCCTCTGTGCTTGCTTGTGGTGCTGGCTGGTGGTGGTTCCTCTGTGGTTGGTTCTGGGAAAGCGGGCTGGCCTCTTTGGCCATTATGGAACTTTTCCTGGATCTGTAAGCCTGAAATTAATCCCATTCTCATAAACTTTGTCTGTTTGGAAGTTCATCACAACAACATGAAACTACAACTGTTCCCTTTTCATCACTGTGGTTAAATGCCTGAGAAAACAAATGTTAAAGGAGGAAGGATTTATTTTGGCTCACAGTTTCATAAGTCTCAGGCATTGTGGTATGGCTCCATTGTATTTATGAGTGTGGTTTGGTGGAAACATCATGATAAAAGTACATAGAAGAAAAGAGATGTTCATTTTCTGATGACCAGGATATAGAAAAAACTAGGAGAGACCCAAAACTAGATATAACCTTCAGGGCTGGAGAGATGGCTTTGCTGTTAAGGCACTTGCCTACAAAGCCTAAGGACCTGGGTTCAATTGCCCAGAATCCATGTAAGTCAGATGGATGTTGTGGCACATACATCTGGAGTTTGTTTGCAATGGCTTGCCCATTCTCTCTCTCCCCCAAATAAATAAATAAAAATAAAATATTAAAATTACTTTATAAAAATATAATCAAGAGAAAGACCTACTTCCTTCATCTAGTGTCCACCATCTACCAGTAAAGTCATCAAATTATGATTCCATCAATAAACTCATCCAGGGACCAAATCAGAGCCCTTGTTATCCAATTCCTTCCCCAAAGCCCATCTCTAACTATTGCATTGGATTAGCCCCTCAACCCATGAGCCTTTTGCATGGCCTGGGGGAGGTGGAGGCCTGGGGCACCTTATTGATAAACCATAATGATATAAAACATCAGCCCACATCTGGTAGCAAGGCTTGACCTCAGCCAAAGGAGGAACCTTCCAGCACTCCATTGTGGGAACCCAGGGGTTTTTGTTCACTTCTCTTTCCCATGAAGCACACTGTCTGTTCCTGGGGCATTCTCTTGCGCTATACAAGTGTTTCTCCTGTATAACTCAGTCATCATTCTCACTTTAAACATGGCTTTGAAAAATCTAAACATCTGTGCAGCAACCCCAGATGCTGAAATTAGGATATTCAGGCTAGAAACAAGGCATTTATATTTTTTGAAAGCTCCCAAGTGGTTCCCATGTGGATACAAAGTTGAAAAACCACTGGACCAGATCCTTGTAAGATTATGGGAATTTGTATCTCTACCTTGTAGAGTCTGTGACTAAATCGGAAAAATTATCCACATTATGACCAGCTCCCATGGACTGTGGACTGGCATGTCTGTCTCCCTGCTCCAAGATCAGTCTTCTTTGGGAAGTGTTCCTCTGAGCAGATTCAGAGCAAGATGGATATGAAGATGTGCAACCTGGAATTAGTCAGTGTTCCAGTCAGGTTTGCACTGCTGTCAGAAAACACTTGACCAAGAGCAGCTTGAGGGAAAATGGGTTTATTATAGCTTACAGATTTAAGGGGAAGTTCCATGATGAAAGGGGAAATGACAGCATGAGCAGAGGTGGACATCACCTCCTGGCCTATATGAGATGGACAACAGCAACAGGAGAGTGTGCCAAACACTGGCAAGAGGAAGCTGCCATAGGCCCATCCATAACCCTGCCCCCAACAATAAGCTGCATCCAGGAGGCATTGATTCCCAGATGGCCATCAGCTGGGAACCTAGCATTCAGAACATCTCAAGTTTATGGGGGACACCTGAATCAAACCACCACACCAAGGTTTATACACTCACCAGTGAGGATCAAGAGCAGTCAGGCAGAGTGTACAAAGGTCACCTGTGGTTCATTATAGCACTGAAATGCACATCCCTAAAGATGGTGCTGGAGAGTGCTTACTGAGCAAAAGTGATGACATAAGTTTGGGTCCCCAGAACCCATATAAATCAGATACAGTAGCAGGCATTTATAATCGTAGTCCCTATGGTGAGATGGGTGTCAGAGGCACAAGGAACTCTGGGGAAAGTTTCAGAAGTCCTGTTCACTCTGCCTTTCAGACTCAGGAACCTAATCTTCTTCTGTGCTGGATGCCACCATGGTCCAGGTTGATGGCTCCATGAATGACCACTGCTCATATTAGTGTTAGTGATACAGTGTACTAAGGAGGCTGCATCCTTTATCTCAGTTCCCATAACAGCTCTGGGGAATTGGAAAGATTCTCCCCATCTCACATATTGGAAGGTGTCTCAGAAAAGTTGGGCTGCCTCCTCGATGATCCTAGCTAGCAACTGCAGAATCAATATTTATCCCAAGGTCTTTACTACTAAATGTCTCCATGAAAGGATGGTAGAGACTTCAAACCTCAGCGTGCTACAGGACTTATGATGGGATCAGGTGTCAGTCCCATGTAGGGATGGGCTCTTCTATGGACCTTGACCTTGGATGGACCATGGGTGCTTTCTCCACTCAGCTGTACACGTGAAAATGATCTCAGGTCCCTGGGTGCATAGCAAAAGGCGGACAGCATTTAAAATGCCAGACTGACTAATCACTTATTTTGATTTGAAATATTACATCTCAGAAGCGACTGCATTTCTTTTTGGATTTTTTTATATATGTGTATGTAGTATGCATATGTGTGTGCCTGTTCATATGTTGTGTGTGCACACATGTGTGTGTACAGGTTCATGTACATGGAAAGGCCAGAAGTCCAAGATGTTGGGTGTCTGCCTTAATTGCTGTACACCTTATTGTTTGAGACAGGTTTTCTTGTTGGAATTGGAGTTCAGACATTTAGCTAGACTAGCTAGCCAGTAAACAGGGATTCCCATCTCTGCCTCCCCAGTGCTATGGTTACAAATACACACCATCACACCTGGCCGATATGCCAATTCAGGTCCTATTCTTGCTCAGCAGGCGCTTTATCCACGAAGCCATTCCCCAGGTCTCTTACTGTGCACTTTTCCTATGCTCTAAATTCACACCTACTTCTTTGCCCTGCTCAGGCTCTGATGCATTGCCAATGCAGGAAATAGATGCTTTCCTGCTTAGATAAGGACAGCAGGACAGCAGACAGCCCTTCAAAAGGACATTCAAAGATAATAAGCACATATGCTAGGTTGTCAAGATTCGTGAGCAAATGAAGCATGATTTTTATTATACTTATTTTTATGTTTCTAAATGATAGAAAATAAAAACCCACCCTGTTCCTTTAAGACTCATATACTTACACTCTCTATAGCCCCTCCCTCCTCTTATCCTTTCTATTTTGGTATTTCATTTGCAAGAAGTCTCCATCTCCCTTATTTACATGTGAAAAAAAACTTGGAGCATCATGTGGTGAGGGTTCAGGCAGACCCTGAATTCCATTCACTTCTCATTTCCTTTCTGACAGTCACCATTGAATCAATCATGTTCTCCCTGCCCTCTCTCTGACCACCTCGGAGATCCCAAATCGCTTTTCATCTCATGTGTCAATCACCCTCAGACCATGTCCACTTTTCATTACTAACACACCATCACATGACCCGCTAATCTGTCACTTTCTGACAGCGGTTAGCATGCCAATTGATTTAATTAGCAATCAATTAGCTTGTTACTATTGGAAGTAATTACCTTTTATAGAGAAAAGACTGCAGCTGGCGAGGGTAATAAAATTGCACTAATAAAACTGCATCTCGTCCCCTCTGTTCCCCGGGTAGTCACTGCACGCTGCACTCAAGGGCTGGACAATTTATGGGTGACTTACATGTATTTTTGAATTGTCCTTAGGGAGGCACCTTCTCTTTGGGTGTGAAGTGTCTCTGTCTTGGACTTTGCTTAGGATTTCTATTTCCAGTGGAAGATTTGGTTACTCATTTTATGTTACTAGTCTCACTGAATGTACTTCCCCGAAGCATGTTTTGACATCGGTAGAGATCTTGAAATCTATATAGCTTCTGAAATTATTATGGCCCAGAGACAAGTAACTTGACCAAGGTCACACAGCTAGGCTCCCCTGAATGAGTTTCCTGTCTTGTAGACCCCGACTATATTTAGAGGGGACCACTTTGCACCATCCTACACCATGAACTATGCAAAACTGGATCCAGAGTCCAGAAGTATAAGGCAGGATGAGCATCTTCGGGGTAAAGACCCTTGTGTTTTGAAGATGCAAGGCATTATGAATTCAGAGCATTGAAAACATTTGAGATATCTCATCCATTGAGAGAAAGGCACAGCGAATCTTGGGTGGCACAGAAGTGATTGTCAGCATGAGTGCCTCTTCTTATAAATGGACCCTCCGCAGCTCCTGACCCAGGGCTACAGTACTTTCCCCGCACTCTGTTAAATTCAGCCTCCAAACTAGTCCCTAGACTTGTGATGACTCGCTACATTAGCTCCATGGTGAACAGCAGAGGCAGTAATGAGATGACGACGAAGGAGACCCGGATTCCATTCATCATCCTGTTTGCTCCAATATGTGTTCTTTTATCAGCACTATTGGTACTGATGTCATCACGGGGGGCATAAATCACCTCACCAGTGACAGGGTCCTATTAAGGGTCATGGCCTAAAATCATTATTGACAAATTAAGGATCACATTTGGCCATTTTGTCGGCCTGCCCTCAATTGGGGGTGTACTGCCTGGTTCCTCTATCTGGTGGGAAATTAAATAGTCATTTGGAGTCTCCAACAGCCATGTGGATTAATTCAAGGAGCAATCACTTCTCCCCCTTCCTCAAATTTGCGAATGGCGTAGTCATCTTTGGCAAAAGCACAGCACTTCTCAGTGAGGTACGGTGTCCTTATCATGAATTCTCCTCATACCAGCTGCTGTGGGGACAGAGGACATGGCATTCTATAGTGCATATGGCACATCCGGTCTTGGCTCTGGGGCCAAGTAGCAGGGGGCTTGTCAGAAAGTCACTGAGAATTGTCATTTGGAAGGCTGACAACACCAATTGTGACTGCAGAGTGCTTTTATGGAGGGTAAATGGAATGTAAATGAGAATGGAGAAAGTGAAGACTTAATATGGTCATCGTTTCTACAAATTGAAACCCCAAATGCAAAGATAACCTTTTCCTGCAGCTGACAAGAGGAAGGAGCTTATCATCTTTAGGATGAACACCAACATTGGCTTCTCAGTACATCCAAATTTCTCAAGCTAAAGGAAACATACTCATTTGACAAGAATCACCTAAGTATGTGGGCTGGAGAGCTGGCTTAGTGGTAAGGCACTTGCCTGTGAAGCCTAAGGATTTGAGATCAATTCACCAGTGCTCATGTAAAGCCAAATGCAAAAGGTGGTGCATGCGTCTGGAGATTGTTTGCAGTGGTTAGAGTCCCTAGCATACCCATATCCCCTTCCCTTTCTCTCTGCCTCTTACACTCTTACATTCTGAGCATGAATGCAACTTCAGTATCCTAATCCAAAGATCCTTTTCAGGCCAGGGTTCATTTATTCATTTGTGGTAGGGTGGCCTTAATTATGCTAAGAAGTGTGCTTTTTAGTATATTAGTTTTGATTTTATTCTTAATTAGAAATCTGTTGTTATTATTATTAACAGCATATTTTGTATGGATGAATGTGTTGGTACCCTCTTTTCCCTTGTCCCTGCCCCCATTCTGCTGGGGACCCTCCTCAGTGGGGTTGCAGGTATTCCCTATGGGGTTGTGGTTTATGCATTGTGGGAGCAGCAGTCAGTTATTTGGGGGAAATGGAATGCCTCTAGGCATGATATCGCAACCTGTAGCTCTTACAATCTTTCTGTCCCTCTTCCACAAAATTCCCTGAGCCGTGATGGGTGAGTTTTAAGTGTACTTCAGTGATGAGCTCTAGGAGCCTCTGGATCCCTGCTGTGGTAGGTGTTGAGTATCCTCAGGGTCTGTCTCCTACACCCTGGCACTGATTATAAGGTTCAGCATGAAGCAGCACTCTTGCTCATCTCCCCAGTTCCTCTATGAATTCAGCTGTGGCTTGACTGAAGTGCGAAGGGTAGTTTATCTTCTTGGGTCTTGCTACCTTCTGAAAAAGAACAGATTCTCCAATGGAGAGTGAAGTTAGCGTAGTTTAAAAGGGATAACCATTATTAATTTAGGGAGAATTTGATGTATGTAACCCCCGTTTTACTAAAGACTAGTGAGAGCTTGACACTAGAGAACATAATCTTTGTCTCCATAGGATTCTGATCTGGTTCCCAATTCCAGATATAGTTTCCTTTACACTGAGAGGATCTCTTAGCCAATCAGAAAGCTACTGGTTACCCACCAAGGCTGTGTGCCACTATTGCACTGGAGTGTACATCCTGTCAGGGTGTTTGGTTCTGAGAAGCTTAGACCTCTGGTTTCTGAGACCATTGTTGGCCACTTCCCCCCAGTAGCACATGTAGTGCTTTCTAGCACTAGATGGACTAACTGGAGACTGGCTGTCTTCCAGATTCCAGCTAGGTCTCTCTATGCTCTGTGTTGGCAGCATATGGTGTCTTCAGCAAGAGGGTCTTACTTGTTGAGGTCCCTCCTAGGGCCAGCCTAGGAGACACTGCAGGGTCTTTGCCGGGTAGGGGGTGAGAGGCACAGAGTCATGACACAGACTCCGGGAGTTGGGTGGAAGCAGGCAGAGGGTGAGCTTCTGCAAACTCGTTTATTCAAGGAAGTGTAGGGGGTTTTAAGGGTTTGGCTGGCCAATCATTGTATGGGGTGGTTCCCTTCTTGTGACCAATGACAGCCAATTTCCGGGCAGATCATCTTGCAGCAGGTTGCTCCCGGGCATGGGACTGTAGCTGTAGTCACGCCAGGCCTGTGCAGGATGCCACATCCACAGAAGCCACTTCCTGGTTTCTTCTAGCAGGCGGCCTGGCTAGGGCCCAACCTGCATTGTGCCATATGCTTACCTTTTGCCTCAGGCAGGTAATCAAGTGCTTTGACAGAAATTGGTCTTATTTTGGGAACCTTGTAGGTCTCTCCTATCAACAGCTCATTGTGGGTAGCTACTGATTTCTGGTACTAAGAGTTACAGGCCAGAGACAACAATTTGCTTTAATTTTAGGGTTCATCCCACCCTTTCCTGGGCCCTTCTTTTCAGGTGCTCCCCCTTACTCCTTTTGAGGGTTATATCTTTTAGTCTATCTCTAAGAATATAGCTTTCTATTGTACCAGTTTATTTTGGATTTAGTTTTGTGGTTTATTC
Organism: Orientallactaga sibirica; assembly: GCA_036365145.1. Classification (NCBI taxonomy): domain Eukaryota; kingdom Metazoa; phylum Chordata; class Mammalia; order Rodentia; family Dipodidae; genus Orientallactaga; species Orientallactaga sibirica. The sequence goes on from JAEOAD010000028.1 coordinate 12,670,560, forward strand.
CCCACCCACTACTTCCCTTCCCCCCAAACACTCCCATCCCTATTGTCTGGGCCTTGAGTTGCCTATCAGGTATGTCAGCAACTCCAGCTGGTCTGTGTTAGGAACCACAGATAAGTGAAACCATCTGGCATTTGTCTTTCTGTGATTGTGTGAGTTCACTTAGTATGATCTGTTCCAAGTCTGTCCATTTTTCTAAAAATTTCATTGTATCTTTTTTTCTTATTGCTGAGTAGAATCCCATTGGGTAAATGTACCACAACTTTGTTATCTATTCATCCAATGATGGGTACCTGCGTTGATTCCAGTTCTTAGCTATAATGAATTGAGCAGCTATAAATGTGGTTGAGCAAATATCTCTGTAGTGAAGCATGAAGCATTTAGGATAAATGCCCAGTAAGGTAATACCTGGGTCTGTTGGTAGCTCTATGTTCATGCTTTTCAGGAATTTCCATATTGATTTCCATAGTGATTGTACAAGTTTATATTCCCACCGACAGTGGATGAGGGTTCCTCATTCCCCACATCCTTTCCAACATTTGCTGTTATTTGATTTTTTAATGATTGCCATCTTTACTAAAGTATGGTGGAATCTCATAGTTGTTTTAATTTGAATTTCTCTAATGATTAGGGATGTGGAACATTTTTATGACTATGTATTAGCCATTTGTAATTCTTCCTCTGAGAACACCCTAATCAGTTCTCTGCCCCATTTTTGGAATGGATTGAGTTTTTATTGTTTAGTTTTTTTTTAAGTTCTTTATAGATTCTAGATATTAAGCTTCTGTCAGTGGTATAGCTGGTGAAGATTTTCTCCCATTCAGTGGGTAATCTATTGACTCTGCTTGTGGTATGTCTGTCTGTGCAAAAGCTTTTTAACTTCATGAGATCCTATTGGTTGAGTGATTTTTAATTTCCTGGTCTATTGGGGTTTTCTTCAGGAATTCTTTCCCCACTTCTATATTGTAGAGAGTTTCTCCTTTTGCTTCTAGTAAGAGAAGAATTTAAGGTCTTATATTGAGGTCTTGAATCCATTTGGACCTGATTTTTATGTATGGTGAGATGAGTGATCTAATTTCATTTTTCTGCATATGGTTATCCAACTGGTCTAGCACAATTTGTTGATGATGCTGTCTTTTCTCCAATCTACTTTATTGACATCTTCATCAAAGATTGAGTAGGGGTAGTTACTTGACCCAGGATCCAGGTCTTCTATTCTGTTCCATTGGTCTATGTTTCTGTTTTTATACCAGAACCATGGTGTTTTTGTTACTATGGCTTTGTAATATAGCTTTGAATTTGGTATGGTGATACCTCCAGAAGTGTTGCTTTTGCCAAGAATATGTTTAGATATCTGAGGCCTGCTGCTGTGAAGAATGATGCTGGAATTTTTATTGGTACTGCATTAAATCTGTATATTGCTTTTGGTAGAATTGCCATTTTCACAATATTAATTCTACCTATCCAGGAGTATGGGAGGTCTTTCCATGTTTTCAAGTCCTCCTCTATTTCTTTCTTGAGTGGTTTTGTGTTTTCATTACATAGGTCTTTCACTTCCTTACTTAGTGTTATTCCAAGGTATTTTTTTATTGTTGCTACTGAAAATGAGACAACCTCACTGATTTCTTTCTCTGTATGCTTGTCCTTTACATATAGAAAGACTACTGATTTTTGTATATTTATTTTTTATCTTGCCACTTTACTGAAGGAATTAATAACCTTTATAAGTTTTGAGATGAAGATAGTCAGGTCACTTATGTATAGTATCATGTCATCTACCAATAGGGCTAACTTGACTTGTTCCTTTCCAGTTTGTATCACTTTTATTTCTTTCTCCTGTCTTATTGCTTAGGCTAGGACTTCTAGTACTATGTTGAAGAGCACTGATGAGAGTGGGTACCCTGTCTTGTTCCCAATCTCAATGGGAACTCCTTGAGTCTTTCCCTATTAAGTATTATTTGGGCTTTAGATGCTTTATAGATAGCCTTTATTGTGTTGAGATATAAATTCACCATTCCTATGCTTTTTAGCTTTTTGATCATGAAAGCCTTTTTATCAAAGCCTTTCTATCAAAGGCTTTCTCTGCATCAATTGATATGATCATGTGGCTCTTATGATTAAGTTTATTTATGTGGTGTATTGTGTTGACTGATTACTGTATGTTGAACCATGCCTGCATTGCTGGGATGAAGCCTACTTGATCAAGGTAGAAAATGCTTTTGATATGTTGTTGAATTTGATTTGCAAGGAATTGGTTCAGGGTCTTTGCATTTAAATTCATGAGGATATAGGCCTATAATTTACTTTTCTTGTATCTCTGTCTTGTTTGGGTATTAGGATGGTGCTAGCTTCATAAAAGGAGGTGGGGAGGATTCCCTGCTTTCTGATTATGCAAAACAGTTTTAAAAAATTGGTTTTTATTCTTCATTGAGGGTCTGACAGAATTTGGATGAGAAGCCATCTGGTCCTGGACTTTACTTTTTTTTTGGGGGGGGGGGTTGATTACCTTTTCAATCTCCATGGGTGTGATAGGTTTGTTTAGGAGATAAAACTGGCTCTGAGTTAAGTTTTGGTAGGTGGTATGTGGCTAGGAATTCATCCATTTATTCCAGATTATCCAATTTTGTGTTGTAGAGGTTTTGGAAGTACATACTTATGATTCTTCCAATTTCATTGATGTCTGTTATGACCTCTCCTTTTTCATTTTTGTTAACTTGAGTTAATTTGAGACTTATATCCCTCTTTTTTTTTTTTCTGCTTGATCAAATTGGCCAGGGGTTTATCAACCTTGATTATTTTTTTCAAAGAACCACCTCTTGTATTCATCAATTATTTTAATTGTTTTCTTAGTTTATAATTCATTAATTTCTCCTCTGATCTTGATTATTTCTTTCCTTCTGGAGCTCTTAGGGTTGGATCCTTCTTGTTTTTCCAGTGCCTTTAGGTGGAGAGTTAGGTTATTAATTTGGGATCTCTCTGTCTTTGTTATGAAAGCATTTAGTGCTATGAATTTTCCCCTTAGGACTGCCTTCATTGTGTCCTATAACTTTTGGTAAGTTATGTTTTCATTATCATTTAATTCTAGGAAATTTAAATTTTCTCTTTTGATTTCCTATACAACCTATTCATTATTTAAAGGTATGTTGTTCAGTCTCCAGGAGCTGGTGTCGTTCTGATGTCTCTTTTGTTAATTTCTGGCTTTAGAGCATTGTGATCTAATATGATGCAGGAAGATACTTCAATTTCCTGAATTTATGGAGGCATATTTTATGACCCAATATATGGTCTATTTTGGAAAGGGTTCCATGGGCTGCAGAGAAGAATGTATCTTCTGTAGAACTGGGGTGGAAAGTTCAGTAGATGTGCATTATGGCTAGTTGATCTATGGTATTGTTGAGCCCTATTATTGCCCTGTTGATTTTCTGTTTGGATGATCTGCCTATTGATGATAATGGACTATTGAATTCTCCAGCTATGATGGAAGTGATGTTTATTTCTGTTTTGTTGTCAAGTAGGTTTTGTTTTACAAAACCTGTTGGCGGTTTTATAACCATCTGTAGTGCACCTGTTAGGGCCACACAGACTCATGATTGTGATGTACTCATTTTGGATCATTCACTTGATGAGCAAGTAGTGGCCTTATTTTTCCTTTTTAATTACATTTGTTTCAAAGTCTATTTTATCAGATATTATTATAGCAACACCTGCTTGTTTCTTATTTCCATTTGCTTGAGATATCATTTTCCATCCTTTCACCCTGAGGTGGTGTCTGTCTTTAGTGGTGAGGTGGGCTTGTTGAAGACAGAAGATAGAAAGTTCCATTATTTTTGATACACTTGTTAACTTGTGTCTTTTGATGGGCAAGTTAAGAACACTAATGTTTAAGGTTGTAACTCTGATGTTTAATTTAATCTCTGCCCAGCTGGGGTGCTTTATTGGGTTTGGTGCTCTCTTGTGTTTTGTACTTTTTTGAGCCTGGTCTAGTTTTGGTTATTGTGATCTTCTTGTTGTAGGCTCTTGAGATTAGTTATTTGACTCTTCTATGTGAAACATTCCTGGAAATATTCTCTATAGGTTTGGCTTTGTGTTCATATAACCATAGACTTGACTTTTTTCATGCAAAGTTTTTTTTTTCCCTTTCACCATCTATTATGAGGGATGTTTTGGCTGGGTACAGTAGCTTGGGTTGGAAGCCATAGTTTTCTAGACTTTGAAGTATTTCATTCCAGGCCCTTCTGGTTTTCAGGGTTTTCACTGAGAAATCTGAGGTAATTATGATGAGTTTGCCTTTGTATGTAATAATTTGTTTCTCTCTTGATGCTTTTAGCACTCTCTGTTTGTTTTCATTGTTAAGACTTTTAACTATGATGTGCCTTGGAGAGTTTGTTCTTTGGTCCTGTCTCCTTCTGGTATACTCATTATCCAGATATTTGGTCCTTTTAGGATATCCCAAAGTTCCCTCATAATCTGTTTGCATGAGTTTTTGAGCATAGCAAAGTTTTTGTACTTCTGATCAATTCTTTCTGTCTTGTCTTCCAGATTAGAAGTTCTATCTCCCACTTGTGCAACTCTGTTAATGAGGGGTTCTAGAGAGGTTTTTAAAAACTCTATTTAATTTTGTTTCCTGTTGTGTTTCTTTGCATCATGCCCATCTCTCTCTCTCTCTCTCTCTCTCTTTTTAGGTACAATTTCAGTTCTAGGTCTGATTTTCTTGATGCTTCTTGGAATTCATTCTTGGATTTGATCAAGTCTTCATTAAACTTAATCAACTGGTTATTGAGACCTTCCATTTGTTGATTCACCTTCAATTCATTTATATCTCTTTGAGGCTTCTAGGGTTTTCTTCAATTAAGTTAGGCTTAGTGTCAAAAGCTGAATGCTCAAGAAACAATTCTGATCAATTTCAATTATGCAGTTATTGTTTTTTTTGATGGTTTTCTTCCAGTACAGCAATTCTTTTGATAAGGGTCACGTTGATTGTTGTGTTTTCATTTTGGGATTCAATTTCTGTTGTTTTCTCTATGATTTCATTTGAGGCTTCCATTGTGGGATTAGGGATCCTTGGTGGAGATCTTTCAGTTTTCTGAATTTCATTGCTTTTTGTTTCTGTTTGTTTGTTTGTTTGTTTTTTGGTGTGTGTGTGTGTTGTGGTTTACCCATCTTGGGGGAAACATTTTATTAATTGAGGGGAGAGCTAGTATTTGTCCTTGTAGGATCTTCAGTGGGTGTTCTGTTTTAAATATGAACCTGATTGGTGTATGATGGGTTTATAACCACAGATGCACAGATTGCAAGTACATCAAAGGTAGCTGGGGAACTGAGAGTTGGGGAACTTGGAGCTCTAGCCTACTCACTCTACTTGCATGGGGATCAGGGGTTGTGGAACCAGGAGCTGGGAAGCTAGAGTGCCAGGGGCAAGAGGCCAACTCCTACAGTGGCGTATATTCCCTTTGGCTCAGGGGAATAGGGATTTGGGTACCAGAGCAAAAGTCCTGATTCTGCAGCACTCATGCAGAGACCAGGCTGCCCCAAGGCAGCAGCAGGGGTACCAGAAGTAGGGAATTGAGAGGTGGGGAACCAACCAGGAGCTCTGGCTTACTCACTCTGTGTGTGCAACTTCCTGAGCAGGGGATCTGGGAGTTGGGGACCAAGGGGCCATCCAATCAGGAAGGCAGAGCAATGGGCCTGTTTCCATAGCCAGCAGCAAGGGAACTGATCTGGACCAGGGAACTGGGAAGAGGAGGGAGAACAGGGAGATCTGACCTACTCACTCTGTGTATGCACCCTCGGGAGCAGGAGATCTATGAGTCCCAAGAAGTGTTTTTAAAAAACTTGAATAAATTTCATGTCAGGTCCCAGGTTAGGAATAGTCAATATTATTAAGTTCTCACTTTGCTACAAATTAACTTTTAACTTGAATGAAATTCTGCATCAATTAATTTTTTTAAATTTTATTTTGACAATTTCATACATGTTGTGGCTTGAATATGCAATGTCCCCCACATGTTTGAACACTTGGTCCCCAGCTTGTGATGCCGTTTGGGAAGGTTACAGAACCTTTAGGAGGTAGAAGCTTTCTGGCAGTAGTGGGGAATTGGGGGCCTTGAGATTTGCCCTCTGCTTCCTGATGATGACTGCTATATTACCAGCTCCATGTCAAGCTCCTACCACCATTCCTTTCCCACCATGATGGAATATTTCCTCTCAAATCAGTAAGCCAGAATAAAATCTTTCCTCTATTAAGCTGCTTCCTAGCTGGTATTTGGTCACAGTCACAAGTAAAGTAACTAAAATCCATGTGTATAATATATTGTGATTAAATTTACCACCCATATCACCCTGTATCTCTATCCCACTTCCCCTAAGCCCATTCTTCTTCTCAATTGATTCCCTTCCCACTTTCATGGTTTTCTTTTAGGATCCACTGATTAAATAGAGTTGTTTGCATGAGCATGGGTGGGGAAATTGTTGGCTGGAGTATTGACAATTTGCCAGTGACTCTACCACTGAAGAACATAACTCTTAAGTTTCCCCAGAAACTATAACTTCAGCATCAGCATCAATGTGTCCATGTATATGTGGAATTTACAAAATTATCCTGGATTTCTTTTGGAATAATAATAAGTAAAATTATACAAGAGCCAGCCATGGTGGTGAGATAGGAGGATCACTATGAGTTCTAGGCCAGCCTATGGTTACAGCATGAGTTCCAGGTCAGGTTGGGCTAGAGTGAGACCCTGCCTTGAAAAAAATTAAAGCAAAAGCAAGCAACAAAAAAAAATTACACAGGAAAAAAATTATTGAGTAACAGTGATGGAAAACTTATTCTATGAGCTTAGCAGGTAAGAATGCTTGCCATGCAATCATGAGAGCCTGAGAGGGACTGAGGTGACCTGATTTTGATACCCTAGCACATACATAAAGCATCTAGGCATGATCTTGCATGTCTGCAACCCCAATTCTGTGGGGGAGCTGAGACCAGAGAATTCTTAGGGCTTGTGAAAATGGCAAGCTGCAGAATCAGTAAGAGACTCCATTTCAAGGAAACATGTGGATGACTAATAGAGGAAAGACAGACAATGTTCTTCTTTCGCTTCCATGTCTGCACAGGATATGGGCATCTTCACATACACATGCACATGCACATGCAAACACCATGTGCAACACCCACACGTCACCATACATACCACATATGCACAAAAACTTATTCTATCATATTTAAAGTATATTGGAAACCTATTTTAATCAAACCAGTATGGCAGGAGTGCCTGAATAAGACAGGAAAAGCAATGATACAGAAAAAGTCTAGAAACAAAAAAAAAAACATAAGTATAAGAATTTAGTACATGATAACCTGGATATTCCAATATTATAGAAGACACAAATAATTTGATCATTGATATAAATCTTGATTAATATTTAGAGAAATGGTGAAATTATTAATTCATACCTTATAAAAACTTAAATTCCTTAAATATAGAAATGTAAAATACAAGATCACAAGGACAATTTATCTTCAGATAAAATTGGACATAATTTTGGGGATCCAGGAAATGATTTTTGGGCTAAAGTGCTTGTTGTACATGCATGAGGTCCTGAGTTCTTTCCCTAGTACCCTGTTGAAAGATCGGTGCTACATTGTGTCTATAATCCCAGCACTGGGAGGAAGAGACAGGGGATGCTGGGGCTTTCTGGTCCCCTTGTCCAGACTAAATCAGTGAGCTCCAGGGTCAGTGAGAGACCTTATCTCAGAAAATGAGGTGGAAAACAGTTGAGGAAGAAATGTGATGTCTACCTCTGGCCTCTACATTCAAACATGTACTTGTGCACCCATACACATATGAACACACACACACATCATACACATCTAAAACAGCCACACAGATGCAACAAAAACATTTTTTTAACATTTCTTTAATTACAAATAAATTAATTTGCAATTAGTGCAAGGATGTTTAACACAATGTTATTTATTTTTTAAAGAAAAAAAAAATGGAGGCACCCAGTGTTTTGGCACATGCCTTTAATCCCAGCACTCAGGAGGCAGAGGTAGGAGGATCGCAGTGAATTTGAGGCCACTCTGAGAATATGAGACTATATAGTGAATTCCAAGTCAGCACGGGCTAGAGCCAGACCCTTCCTGGAAAAACAACAAGAAGAAAGAGAAAGAGAAAAAGAGAAAGAAAGAAAGAAAGAAAGAAAGAAAGAAAGAAAGAAAGAAAGAAAAAAAGAAAGAAAGAAAGAAAGAAAGAAAAAAAAAAGAAAGAAGAAAGGAAGAAAGGAAGAAAGAAAGAGAAAGACAGAGGGAGAGAGAGAAAGAAAGAAAGGAAGGTGGGAAGGAAGGAAGGAAGGAAGGAAGGAAGAAAGAAAGAAAGGAAGAAAGAAAGAAAGAAAGAGGAGAGAGAGGGAGGAGAGGAAAGGTGGGAGGAAGGAAGAAAGGAAGAAGAAAAATGGATGCAACTTAAAATTAAAAGTACAATGGTAGGTTATTAATTCAGTTGATTTGGATCTACTTATATGGATAAATGTTCACAATATTTTTGAACAAGGAATAAGATGCAAAGCACAAAAACATACATATTTGCATGAGGGTCAACATATAATATGCATCTATTCATACACATATATAAAATTAGAAACTTTGGTAGACTTTGATCTGAATATGCAATTTAATCTACTTCAATTTGAATTATGAGTTTGAGATCTTATATTAAATTTTTTCTTTCTTGAAAAGCAGTGCAAATGATAATTTTGCTTATATAGGCAAACTGCACATGGAAAGAAAATATTAACTAGCAATGTAATAAAGGAGTGATTTCTTTTGGGGCCTTAAGCTCAAACCTTCAAATTTGCACTGTTTCCTTGTGGAATTATTTGATCAAACTGAAATTAAAATCAAAAGATCTAGCTGGATCTGGTCAGCCTGCCCTGCTGCCTCAGACAACTGCTAGAACTTTCCAATCTTCTACAAAGTATAAAGCAACAATTATGACTGAAACCTTGGGGGGAATCGTCCTAATATTAATTGAGCACCTTTGTTTATTTCCCTCAAGTTTATGGTGAGACTGGCTGTTTATATCTAGCGTTCTGCTCTAATAGACAGACGTTGCAAAGAGACAAAGGCCAGGGCTGGGTGCTGCGACAGAGAAGTGAATAAACTCAAGTTTAGAGTAAGATGGAGTGGGCCCAAAGCTTGTCTCCACTGAAAATACAAGAAATGTGATCATGACCTTCAGTGACTGCTGAACTTTTTAATCTCTCTTAAAATTATTTATTTATTTATTTATTTATTTATTTATTTATTTATTTCAGAAAGAGAAAGAAAGGGGTGAGAAAGAGAGAGAGAGAGAGAGAGAGAATAGGCACACCAGGGCCACTAGCCATCACTAAGCCATCTCTCCATCCCTGTTTGGGATATTTAATGTGATTTTTCTTCTCTAAATATTTGATGAAATTTAAGTCTAAGACATTGGTTCTCAAAGAATAGTCAAAGCATGCTAGGGTCTCTAAATATGTTAAGGTCAAAATGGGCTTCACAGTGCTGGTCAGCAAGTCAGACCACTTTCTGCACAAGCATGATGTGAGTTCAAACCCCATTACCCATGTAAACAACCAGGTATGGCCATACATGCCTATAACCACAGTCCTGAGGATTGGTTGAGACAGGAGAATTGCTAAGGCTCACTGATGAGACAAGTCTAACAAGAAAAATGGAAGTTCCAGGTTCCGTGAGAAACCCTATTTCAAGGAAACAAAGCAGAAGAGAGACACAGAAGGACACCCAATGTTCCACACTTGCCTGCACATACATGCATAACGGGTGCCAACATATGCACATACATGTATATACACTGTATTCACACCACATGCTATGCACGCATACTAAAAATCTTCATAATAGGGCTGAAGAGATGGCTTAGCTGTTAAGTCGTTTGACTGCAAAGCCTAAGGACCCAGGTTCTATTCCCCAGGACCCACATAAGCTAAATGTGCATGGTAGTGCATGCAACTGGAGTTCGTTTGCAATGGCCAGAGGGCCTGGCATGCCCATTCTATCTGCCTCTCGCTCTCTCTCTTTCTCTCTCTCTTTTTCCAATAAATAAATAAATATTTTTTTAAATATTTTATTTTTACTTATTTATTTGAGAGAGAAAGAGGCAGAGAGAGGAAGAGAGAGAGAGAATGAGCACATCAAGGCATCCAGCCACTTAACCACTAAGCTATATCTCCAGCCCAAATAAAACATTAAAAAAATCTTCATAATAATATTAATATAGTACCAATAAATTCTTATTTTTAATGGTTATGTACTAGTTTTCTGAAAGTTGAAATGTGTTAATGTCACTTCTTTGGTGGATAATAAATTATGTGTTTGTATATTCTTGTACTTCAAAAATTTCTATTCTAATATCTACGAAGTAAATACTGGATACAAATTACACAAAGAAAATATTTGAGGGTTCCCAATAAATGTTAAGAGTGTAAAGGGTTTTTTAGATCAAATGTTGGGGTTCCTCTGGTTTAGAAAGACCTCATGTTTGTTTTATAATGCTGTACCTCCCTTATCTCATTTCCACCTGGCTCCAGAATACACAGCCCCAAACTGAGAAATGCACGCATTGCAAGGTGGGGGAAAACATAACTCAGAAAGGCTAGTGGCCTGTCCCTTGTCCTCTCCTCTTATCTTTGTGGATTTCAGCAAGGGCTTTAGCCCAAAACAAACTCTATAATTTTCTTCATCAATGTCCTCTTCTAAATCTACAATTAGTCTTATTCAAATTGAGACATGATTGATTCTGATTCCTGAAGGTTCACATCTCTACAAGTGGGAGCTACTCGTGGTCAAATTTTGTAGGTCTAACTTGTACCATTGTTTTTTAAGCAAGGAGGTGATTTTACTTGACTGGTCAATAGAGGCAGAATGAGGGTATTTAGTCATTTATTTTCTGGCAGGTGAAACATTCTGTACCATGGGGTAGGACATCCTGGAAGCAGCAGGGATCTGGCACCTTAAAAATTCAGCCTGGTGTCATTGGATCATTCCAATTCACAATCATGTCTTATGGAAGTCAGCGGAGACAGCAGGGAATGATAGAAGAAGAGGAAGGCCATTAGAAATCTGTAGCTCAGAAGGTACTTCAACTATTGTCCTGTGCTGCTGAGGAGATGCTTGGTCAGTACAATGCTTACTGTGCAAGCATGAGGACCTGAGTTCAGATCACCAGAATCCATTAAAAAAAAAAAAACTATGCATGGCATCTCATGCTTATAATCCCAGCACTGGGTGGAGAGGGTAGAGACAGAAGAATTCCTGGGGTTTACTATTGATGACCCTCAGTTTAGTGAGAGACCCTGTCTTTTTTTTTTCTTTTTCTTTTTTTGGTTTTTCAAGGTAGGGTCTCACTCTGGCTCAGGCTGACCTGGAATTCACTATGTAGTCTCAGGGTGGCCTTGAACTCTCAGCAATCCTCCTACCTCTGCCTCTCGAGGGCTGGGATTAAAGGTGTGCACCACCACACCCAGCTGAGAGACCCTGTCTTAAAGCATATGGAATACAGCAACTGAGGAAGGCATCCAATGATCCATTTTTTTTTATCTCTGGTCCCATTTACATACCCATGTGAGCCCCCCCGCCACACATGGCCCTCCAAAAAGACCCATCTGTTTTAGACCACCATACTGTTATAACAGACACGGTATTATAAAGAACAGAAATTTCATTTCTGAAAGTTCTGCTAAAAAGTCTAAGGTCACAGTTCTAGCATCTAGTAAGGGCCTTCTTTTTTATACATAGAAGACAGAAATACAAACAGAGAACCAAGTCCCTGGGTCCAAGTTCATTCACAAGGATACCTTACCTCATTCACAAGAGAGAAGTGTTACTGCTTAAAGTCCCCAATGTTTAACACTAGCACTTTGGCAGCACCTGAACTTTGGAAGGATGAAATTCTAAAGCCTAGAACATTCTCATCTCTTTCAGCTTCTAGTGTTTGTGTTATCCAGGCCACATAGTTCTAACGTCTGTATCCGTCTTCCTGTGACTTTTTCTCTATTCTCCTTGGTAAGGATCCAAGTCACTCTATTTATCGTCCGCTTGAGTAATCCAGCACGACCATATCTCAAAGTCTTTAACTCAACTATACCTGCAAAGGCCCTTCCTCCTAATGAGGTAGAACTCCTCGGTTCTAGGAGTTAGAATAAGGACATGTATTTTGGGGAGGTCACCATTCAATCTACTACACATTTGGCTTGCAAAATGGTCATGTTTGGGTCAAATGAAGGTGAGAGTGTGTTTCATGCATTCTGCCTTGTACACTCAGATTTTTTTGCATAATATCTATATTTATAATTTTCAAAGATCTGGCAACAGTGGGACTCCCTCCCCATGACATCTTTATTTTATTTTATTTTATTTTTATTCATTTATTAGCAAGAGAGAGAGAGAGAGAGAGAGAGGCAGAGCAAGAGAATGGGTGCACCAGGGCCTCCAGGCACTGCAAACGAACTCCAGATGCATGCGCTCCCTTGTGCATCTGACTTACGTGGGTACTGGGGAATCGAGCCTTGAACCAGGGTCCTTAGGCTTCACAGGCATGCATTTCATCACTAAGCTATCTCTCCAGTTCCCCCATGACATCTTTCAAGGCTGCTGCGAAGGGGGATTGCATCCGTTAGGAGATGACTCTCCACTCTTCACTCACTCCTCACCACTTCCCACCCTATTTCACTCACTTGTACCTGGCTGGACCTGACAGATATCTATAGCACTTTACTTCTGTAACCCTTAATTTAAATTCTGTGTTAATTTTCCACCCACAACAATCAGACTTCTCCTGTTGAACTTGACTTTGTATTCTTAGAGTCTAATATAATAATATAAAATAACTGCTCCAAAAGACATTTGTCAAACCAAAGCATATGTGAGAGGTCCACTAAACAGAAACCTACTTCTATCCACGGATATTCTCTTGTGCTCAGACCCACCTATTATAGAGCAATTTCCTCAGAACTGAAGCACTCCATACTGGAAGGACAATGGCTAGGAAGTTCCAAGTGGAAACATGAACACCTTAAAGCTCAGGAAGAAGTAAGCAAGGTTCAGGATGTAAACACCTCACAGGTATCAGTCAGTTCCTGGAATTCACAAGATTCACAAGGCCCCTCCCAAAGTTTATATAAGGAGTAGGGAGCACTTAGCAGGAGAAATTCAGACCAAGGAAAGCTTGCAACTCGTGAAGTGAGCTCTGGCCAAAGGGTCATCACCTGTGCTGGGATGGACTTTATGCAACTTCCTTAAGTAGACTGTTTTCCTGTAAGTAACCACTCACCATGCTCCTGTAAGTAAGCCCTCTGGTTCACTAAGGTAGACTTTGGTGGAATCATTTTTTTTTTGGTCTGATGTCAGTGCTCTATCTTTCCCAGGAAGAGTTACCACCAAAAATCAGGGTAGTTTTTCTTATGAAAATTCTTATTAGAAAAATAATAACATGGGAAGGACTACACATGTAATGGTTAATCTCAATTATAGATTTGACAAGATCTAGTGTCAGCGAAGGGACAGATCTGGACACTTCTGTGAGGGAGTTTCTGGATTAGGTTAATTGAGGTGGAAAGACCCTGTGGTCAGTACCATTCCTTAAGCTGCAGTCCCACAATGAATAAAAGGGAGAAATGTGGCTGAGCACCAGCATTCACCTCCCTCTGCTTCCTGACTACAAATTGTTGTGACCAGCAGCTTCACGCTCATGCTGTCATGTGTCCCTCCCATCGTGGACTTTATGCCCTGAACTGAAAACCAGAGTAAACTCTTCCTCTATTATATTGCTTCCTGTCAGTTTTTTTTTTTTTTTTGCAGCAATGAAAAGAGTAGATAGATAATGCAACTGTTAACGCTGACATATCTCTACTAATAAGAAAAATGCTTCATTTTGGCTAGAGAACCTTCTATTTACAGATAGTGGCAAATACAGCAGAGACACAAGACTCACCAAAATGACAAGAAAAAAGAGAAAATACAGGGCTTAGTACTGGACAAGTTGTCTCTATGACACCGACCAGGGCTCAGGGAAAACTGCCAGGTAGTTGTGGGAAGAGTATGGATGCTGCCCTCACTGCTAGCCAGAGACGTGTCTCCGTGAAGGTGGTGGTCAGCACTAGGGAGACTCAAAACTCATCAGAGTAGAAAATTAGAGGATGCGGAGAGCTCAACACTAAAGGAGATTTCTACTGCATTTTCCACTACCCATAAACGGTTGTGAAAGAGGGGGTAGAAAGAAGAGCCACGGGATACCGGACATGAACTTACTGGTGCATTCATGCGCCCACAGTGGCCCCTGATACCCCCCAAGACCAGCATGGTTCTGAACCCAGCAACGTTTGACATGGAGGGCAGAGGTAGGCAAAAGCAAGGAGACAACAAAACAGGAAGGACTAATTTGGAAGAGGAGATTCCTCAGAGGAGGGAGGATGGGGAAGAAAGGACAAAATAGATAAAGGGACTGGAACACGATCAAATTTCTCTGTGTTCATACGTTATAGTTCTCAATACTGCGTGTATCTGTAATGAAAATAAAGTCTGATTCTAATATTTAAAAAATGAAGGCTGCTTCAGTTAATATTTGGTTTATAAGTAACAAAAAATAGTCTAAATCATGATACAGATCATTTCTCTATCAGGAAAAGGAAACCTCTCTCTGCTCACAGATTAGTAAATAAAAATATTTTTATTTTATTTTATGTTAATTTATTATTTAAGAGAGAGAGAGCAGAAATAGTCAGATAGAGAGTGAGAAGAATGGGTGCACCAGGGCCTCCAGCCACTGCAAAAAAACTCCAGATGCATGTGTCCCCTTGTGCATCTGGCTTACATGGGTCCTGGGGAGTCAAACCTGGCTTTGCAGCAAGAACCTTAACCATTAAGCCATCTCTCCAGCCCAATAAAAATATTTTTAAAATAATTTTTTAAATGAAACCTAGAGACATGAAGGAAAGGAATGTGTGATAGCATTGTGTCATCAGAGATTCTGGAGGCTCTCATCTTCTTCTGTATGTTAGTTCCATTCCTGGTAATTGTGGTGGTTTGATTCAGGTGTCCCCACAAACATGTGTTCTGAATGTTAGGTCCCAAGCTGATGGCAATTTAGGGACTGGAGCCTCCTGGAGATAGTGTATGGTTGGGAGCTGGCTTATGGGTGTTACAGCCAGCTTCCCCTTTGCCTTTGTAACACTCTCCTGCTGCTGTTGTCTACCTGTTGTTGGCCAGGGGTTGATGTCCACCCTCTGCTCATGCCGTGTTTTCTCCCCTGTCATCATGGAACTTTCCACCGTGTCTGTAAGCCACAACAAACCCTTTCCTCTATAAACTGCTTTGGGTCATGTGCTTTCTGCCAGCAACAAGAAGTTGACTAACAATAGTGATCCTTTCACATACAGCTTCTGTGTCATTCTTTTTTTTTTTTTTTCTGAAACACTAGTTTATATGCATGTTACAACTATTTTTTTCTAATTTTCCATAACTTTTTTGCTTAACAACATCAGCCCATAGATTTCTCTCTTGATGTATATTCTGTTTCCCAGTCTCTTTGACAGTTAGGTCTTGTCTACTGTTAAAACCCCCTTTTATTTTTGAATGTGTATGTGGTGTTTATGTATGTATGTTTGAGTATATGGGCTGTATGTGTGTGTGTGTGTGTGTGTGTGTGTGTGTAGGTGAGAGTTTGACATCGTGTGTCTTCCTTGATCATTCTCTACCTTATTTATTGGGAGAAGGTCTCTGATTTTAACTGATAGCTAACAGATTTAGCTAGTCTCAGTAGCCAGCTTGGCCTAAGGATTCCTTGTCTCTGCCTATAGAGTGCTGGGATGACGGGCAGGCTGCCACACCTGATGGACATTCATGTGTGTGCTGAGGGTCCAAACTCGAGTTTTTATGCTTGCATAAGCACTTTACCAACTGAGCCATCTCTCCAGTCCTAAAAGCTTTATGTTGAGTTCAGTTCAGTTATTTTAGTTTTTAAATTTCCCTTTAATAGTTTTTCATGTTTTCTAATTCTCTGATGTAAATTTTCCACTTTATTGTTGATTTTTTTTTGTAATGTACTAATTGCATTTACTTTTTAGTTCTGTGCTTATTCAAATATTCATTGTTTATGGATCTCTCTCTCCACCTCCCACCCTCCCTTCCTCTCTCCCTCTCTGTAATGCTGTAATGGCACTGGACCCCTGCTCAAGTTATGGGTCTCTTTCTATGGTGTATGTTTTATTTTTGTTTTAGTATCTTCCTCCCAAAAGGATATACTTTCATTTCTGGCAAGCAATAATGATGCAGGTTGTTTACATTATTCAGAGCTGATTTGAAGTTGTACATCTATTTTGAAGGACCAGCTGCCCAGGCTGTCTGTCATGGCTACTCTGTAGTGGTGAGCCTAAGCTCCATGTACTGAACATGCCCTTTAGTCTTATAAAACTACTGCATCTCCTTGTCAGCTCACAGGAGCTTGGGGTTCTCAAACTCCACATCAGCACAGTGAGGTGGCCAGATGCCTCAAGAAGTGAGGAAAAGTATGTGAATATTCCTTCCAGTTTCGAGAATCTCCTGAAGGTGACCCTGTGTGGACATGGAAGGTAAAGTGTCCAGATGTTGGAATGAAGGCCTCTGTGAGCTTCACACCTGCTTTATGGGAGAGTGTAGAGCTTAGAAGTCATGTGCCCGGCTTTGTGATTTTTCTCAAAACAGTCAGGTCAACCTACTTAGAGGTGAGTGAGTGTGAACTAAAGTTTCTGCTTTCAACATGGGTGAATGGACTGCTAGAACTTCTGTGATTACAGAGAGATGAAAACCTTGCAGGATCAGAGCCAAATAACCTGAGCTACCTTTAGCCCCTCAATATCCATTTATTGCCCACCTCTATGTCTGACCCAACATCCTGGTGACTATTAGTGGATCATGTGAAACCTTTTTGCAATGTGCTATGCACCTCCAGCTTCCACCAACACAAATGTAAAGAGGTGTCATCAGACAGCATCTGAGGTCTATGGTGGAGAGTTCCCTGCTTTGCTGTGACCAAGCTGCCCAATGGTCAGCCAATATATTTTTAAAGTACTGTGGTTTGTGATTTTCTTTTGTTTTGTAACTATAAAATGTTCATGAAATTATTAACACATTGGGACATGGGATTTTGCATAAGTCTGTGTTCCTGAGCCATGGTCACTCATATTTGGCTCCACAATAAACTATTTATTCCCTTTGCGGTGAGAGCTGTGTCTTTTGTGCCTACAGTGACCCATTTTACCCTCTAGTACTGATCTTGGGAGGGATTCAGTAGAAAAGACAGAGACACCTGAGGGAGGGCTGAGGCTGTAAAAGGCTTTGGCACCCCTTTGTCGTCAGACCCTCTGGTGGAGGCAGCTTCTCTTCCACTCTTGCCTTTTGATTCCATCAATTCTTGCTATCTTGTTAGCTCCTAATAGCTTCAAATAGATGTTTAGTTAAACAGAACATTTTTAGCTTTTCTAATTTTTAGTAGGAAGACTGGTCCAGAAAAAAACAGAGGCCAGGACTGGAAATGAATGAAATTTGAATTTCTTTTTCTTTTCCAAAGTAAGATTTCACTCTAGCCCAGGCTGACCTGGAATTAAACTTTGTAGTCTCAGCATGGCCTCAAACTCACAGTGGTCTGCCTACCTCTGCCCTCCCAAGGGCTGGGATGAAAAGCATGAGCTACCATGCACCACACACAGTGAAATTTGAATTTTAAAATCACTTCAAGACTATAAATGGATACAAAGGCCTCTAAGAAACTCAGGTCCAAAATCTATAGCCTGAGTGATATCAGGCAAGGACCTCGGTTCCCTTTAGGAGACATCAAGGAAGTACCACACAATATTCCACGTCCATCTGATTGGCCCAACTTGATGTTGTGGGCACCCCAGGAGGTGTGATGGACTGAAATGTATAGTCTTCCAACACAGATCAGAGCTATGAGGCTAAAAACCAAGAGGGGTAGGGGGAGAGAGAAGGGCGTGCCAGGGCTTCTAGGCACTGCAAAAGAACTCCAGATGCATGTGCCACCTTATGCATTTGGCTTACCTGGTTCCTTAGGCTTCGCAACCAAGCACCTTAACTGCCAAGCCATCTCTCCAACCCTGTTTTTGTTTGTTTGTTTGCTTTGTTTTGTTTTGTTTTTTTTTTTTTTGAGATGGTCTCAATAACTAGAGCCCAAGCTGGCCTCGAACTCCTGATCCTTCTGCCTCAGCCTCCCTAGTTCTATGATTACAGGCATGTGTGGCCACCATGCCTCCCTTTAAATCAAGGTCTTGTTGCTAAGGAAAAGTGGGAGAGTGTTTGCCTGGGGTAAGCAATTGATACTCAACTGCTAAAGCAATGGTCAAATGAATCTTCTGTTGGAAAATTCATGGCAAGGGTTAGAAGTAAGAACTATGGATGTTTTAGGGGACAGATTGCAGCAAGACTATTTTCTCATTTTCTTTCTTTCTTTCTTTCTTTCTTTCTTTCTTTCTTTTTTTTTTTTTTTTTTTTTGGTTTTTTGTTTTTCAAGGTAGAGTCTCACTCTAGCTCAGGCTGACCTGGAGTTTACTGTGTACTCTCAGGGTGGCCTTGAACTCTCGGTGATCCTCCTACCTCTGCCTCCCAAGTACTGGAATTAAAGGCGTGTGCCACCACGCCCGGCTTATTTTCTCATTTTCTTAAAGAGTGATATAAATAATGTCTATCACATGACACAATATTGCACGATATGGCAGAGGAAGGAAAAATACCATGTGTTGAGGGGTTGCAAATTTACTTGTCTATAGATATTCATAGATAAATTTAAGTGTAGCTTCCACTTACGAAAGTATTCAGTATTTTTCTGGGTTTGGTATATTTTGCTTTAAATGTCTTTATGAAAGTGAATGTTCTGGTGTAGTGTAGCATAACTGCATCTTGCATTCACGGTAGTGACTGGTAGAGCTGGGTAGGGACCATTCTCCCTCAGGGCACTATATCCTCTTGGTTGCCACAATCTCTGATGTTTCAGAACCTTGTAACTAGATCTAGTTGCAGCAACAGATATGAACACAAAATGCCAGAACCAGGCCTGGGCATTGGCTTAGTTTGTTCAGGAGTTCTTTCTGGGTATCGAGAAGATCTCCCTGTCCTATTGTGTGTCAGTTGCACTCGAACATCAGGCATGCCATTTATCCTGCTGAGTTTCATGTTCCTGCCAGAAAAGCAGAATCATCCTTGTAAAAACCTGCAGAGAGCTGGGGAGGTGACTCAGAAGGTAAAGCTGCTTGCTGTACAGGCATAAAGATCTGAGTTCATATCCCTAGCACCCACATTAAAAAAGCTAGGCATGGCAGCCCATGCCTGTAATCACAGCCCTGGGGAGGAAGAGACAGGAGGATCTCCGGGGCTTGCTAGTCTAAATGAACTGATTCCAGGTTCAGTGAGAGACCCTGTTTTCAAAATAACAAAGGTATGTAGCAATTGCTAAAGATGTTGACCATTGGCCTACACACACACACACACATGCACGCACACACACCCTTACATACAGGTACATACACATACACAGAATCATGCAAACATTGTGGTGAGCCTCCAACTGTCCCTTATGGGACCCTGCAGCAGATCAACACTTAAGTATATCTTCCCTTCAGGTAGTGTGTTGTATGACACAGTGTGTGTGCCAACATCACCAACATCTGCCTATAAGGGTGCTCATTGTTTGGTCAAGTGACAGTTACCTATCAGGTGATACCAGTCATGTGCAGCCAGGCACAGCTTAGGGATGGCAGACCCGGTGGTCTGGGTTCTGATAAGTCCTCTTTGTTTTCCCCTCCTGCTTATGACTCCTTTTGGCTGGTTCCCAAATCTACAGTATTAGATTGGATAATCCCACTTTTAATAATGCTCGGGATATTTATCTCCCTTGGGGGATGGCGATCACAGCTATGGAAGGTATTAGAAATGAGGCTGAATGCCATGTAGACCACTTACCCTTTAAGCTGTGTGTATGTGGGCACAGAGCTGTGCCTGTGTGCCCACAAGGGACATGCCTGTGTGTACGTCTGTGTGTGTGTGTGTGTGTGTGTGTGTGTGTGTGTGTGCACGCACCACACACATTATCTTGGCCGTCTGAGCTTTTTCTGTACATATAATACCACACTGAGAACCTCTTCCCTGGAAGTACTGAAACAAAACACTATGGAATCATTTCAAAACTCAGGTTTCCCAAATAGATCAGGTTATTAGCTTGCCAATTTATGTTTTTATTTCCCTTAAATGGCATTAGCTCAGCATTAAGCTTACGGGCATAGGAATACCTCATGGGATGCCAGAAACACTAAGTTAATCCCTAGGTGATTTTATTCAATGTTATCTGAGTTGTGCTTAGTATTTTAAATTTAGCTAAACTGAGCAGTAATCAGAAATATGAGTTACTGCCATTGATAAGAATGTGATTGGAGGGCCATGTTGTTATCACCTTAACCTGACCATTCCACTCATCATGAACCCACACTAAAAAATAATTGGTAGAGAGCAGCAAAAAGAAATATACAGAGTTACTAATATACACCAGGGTTTAAGCTGACATGAAATTTTATCTTAATTATCGGACAAATTTGTACTCCCACTATCTAATTCAATTTGCATGCATCGGTAGACACTTATTAAAGGTAATATTACATCTGTCATTTTAAGACTGGTGAGAATTTTATCATATGAGCTGCATGAAACAGCCACTCTATTATCTACAGAACTCTTTTGTATGGCTTAAAATAACCAGCATTGCATCCTAATTAAGTATTTTTTTTTTTGTAATTGTCTCCAGGGCAGTCACAGTCTTGTCCATTTTGTGACCATCTTGTAAGTTATTTGGAAACAGAATTGAAGTTTCAGGAATGTGCCTCTCCTCCCCTCTGCTTCCTTATTCCAAGTGAAAAATTAGAGCTTTACTCATAAAATGTAAACTAGAATCAAATGTTCAAGGTTTTATGACAAACATGTAATACATAAACCCGACTTAGAATTCTCTATTGGGTTTAGAATCCTATGCATACAGACACATCAGGCTGTCTGAGGCATTAGCTGTTTGTTTGTGAGATGAGTTTATTAGGTTTGTGCTTTGTATGGAATGAATGTTGAAATAAGAATATAACATCATGGGTCCAAGGTAACAAGGGCAGTGTGAGCATAGAGCCCTAAAACCCTTTTAGATGGTGATGTGATATTCTCCCAACAGACCCCAACATAAACCCACCCATCTCTGCTTTGAATGCTAGGATTCTGAGAGATTGCAGAGTAAAAGGCCCAGTTTTTTGAAAAGTACACATTTAAATAGCCCTATGTCCCTTTGTTCCAATGGCAGTCTTAGTTTTGGAACTCTTTTGTTTCACCCAGCAAAGGAAATGAAGGGAAAAATGAATTAGCAATCAAAATAACAAATTAGCTCAAAGGAGAAGAGGGGAAGTTGAGCAGGGTCAGTGTGCTCAGGCCTGGGCTGTGGATCCATGGTTGGGAAGGGGCAGACAACGTGGGGTGGGAACAATTACATGTGGGTCTGTTATTCCCTAACTGCCTCTGTTTTCCTCTGGGACCTGCATGCTTCCAGAAATGTGGAGCCAACCTGTGCTGTATTTCACTGGTTTGTACTGACCCCAAAGTACATCTATCAGACATGTTCCCAGACTCCTCTCATGCTTTGTAACAGGATTTGGCTTTTCTTGTCTTCTATTTTTTTTTACACACGTGTGTGTGTGTGTGTGTGTGTGTGTGTGTGTGTGTGGTGTGCATTTATTTTTATAGCATGCTCCTATGTGTGTGGGTGTATACGTGCACATGCGTGGAGGCCAGAGGTTCACATCCAGGGTCCTCCTCAGCCACTCTCTACTTTCTTTTTCAAGATAGGGTCTCTAGCTAAACCTAAAGATCACCAATTTGGCTAGACTGAATGTCCAGTGAACCCCAGGTGTCCTTCTTTCTCTGTTTCCCCAATGCTGAGATGGCAGGTTTTTGCCACCCATGCCTGGCATTTTACATGGCTGCTGGAGATGTGAACTCAGTGCCTCATGCTTGCATAGCAAGAACTTTACCCACTGAACCATCTCCCTAAACCCTTTTGTCTTTTCTTTGAAAAATGTGACTGGGCAAAAGCACCCATGAGTTCAAATCACATGTTGTAGCTACCTTCTTGTTGCTGGGACAAAATGACCAGAGGCAGCTTCTTGGAAGGATGGGTTTATTTCAGGCTTACAGTCTCAAGAAGTTTTATCATGATGGAGAAAGCATTACAGAGCAGGCAACTATCTCACATCTTTATATATCAGCAGTAGGGAGGGAGCTGCAAGATTGAACTTCGTTCTGAACACTCAATGGGCTGGATTTATAAACCTCAAGGTTGGCTCTGAGGGACACATGCCTTCCAGCAAGGCTCCAACAGCTGGGGGTGGAGTAGGATGCTTATTCTCAAACACATGAGACTGTGGGGACATTTCACGTTCAACCCACTAGAGCAATCATCTGTCACCAAACTGCTAGAGGAGTTAGTTAGCTGCAGTATGGCTTAATATGCGGAAAAGTACGTCTCTCTCTTTTAACTTAATGGACATACTCAACATAGGATTTTATTATGTTATTGGGATATTTTTAAAAGCCTTTAGACACTGAGGAGAGTAAGATGATTTTATTTGGGCAAAAAACTGCTGAAGTGTTGGGCGGGAGGGTTCTGCATGTATATGTGCGGTATTTATGTGTGTGAATGCTCATAAGTGTGTGTGTATGTGTGTGTGTGTGTGTGTTTGCACATGTTCAGGAGCATGTGCACATGTGTTCTTGGGCACTTGGAGGCTAGAGGTTGGTATCAGGTGTCTTCGTCAATTGCTGTTACATTTGTTTACTGAGAACAGGTCTCTCACTTGAATCCATATCTGACCGATTCAGCTCGTCTAGCTAACCAGCTTGTCCCTGGGATCCCCTGACTCTCCGTCCCCAGCACCGGGACTATAGGCCGGCCGTCATGCCCATCCAGCATTTATATGGGTGCTGGAGATCCAAAGCCAGGCCCTCACACTTGTACAGCAAGTGCTTTATTCACAAAACTGTCTCCCCAGCCCACTAAAAGTGTTTTGACTTCGCATCATCATTTCATAGTTATTCATTCAGGTCCCTGTATGAGCATGTGGCTCTTTGAACATGTTGCTTTTGTTTTAAAACATCTCCGAATCAAGACATTCTTAGGCCTCTTTGGTTCCTGTCCCACCTCGCAGCCTCTGTGAATGTGTGGCACAGGTTGCCCTGGCTTTGGAGAGGAAGGCAGAGCAGTTCCACTTCCCTTCCCTCCTGGAGAAGCAGATGAATTATTTACCATGCCACCTGGAGGTCTTCTCTGGGACACGTCTGAGTGTCTGAATGGCCGGAGGACCAGGGGGCTTACAAACAGTCACAGGGTGCCGTGTCAAAGAACAGTCAATCAATCTCTAAAGAAATGTGAAGAGAACAGGTTTTTCATGCCTGTGCGTTGGGAAGGAGCCAAATGTGTGTTGTCATTCGACGGTAGAATCAGTGTACACCTGTTCCGACCAGCTGGCAGCATAACCTGTGTCACAGGCACGTGTCACACCCGCCGGATCTTCACAGCGGGCTGTGTCTGCGTGACAGTCAGGACAGACAGTGCTAGCAACTTGGGGACCAGGAGAGGAGGAGCTTACAGAGCTGTTCTGGGGACACAGATGTGTGAGGAGTGTGATAAAAGACAGAAACATCTGAGGGGATCAGCGCAAACAAAACAGCAAATGTCATTTGCATGATATAATTATGACCAACCATTGAGTCCTTTGTAAGAACACTCGGTAGGCCAGTGTTAAACCTACAGTGAGTGATAAAAAGGCCTCCACTTGGAAAAAAAGGTCAGCATGAATTAGTATATATTTGTCGATTAATTCAGAGTGTGCCTTCATCAATTTTATAGTCTAGGGCCCCAGCCTGGGTTCAGACAGCCTCCTATGAAATTCAAATAGGCCCCATTCAGTCATCTTCACATTCCAACCTGGCATGATGCTTTTGTAGCAAACTTTATCTAGCAGACATGTACACAGGCAGGCATGGAGTGATATGCACACAGGTACTGGGAGGAAAGAGGCCTGTTGTACTTGTTCTCCAGTCATGCACAAAAGCAAGGCATAGGCCTGGGACTGCACACACCACCTGACCGCGCACATCCACGGGGGAAGACTGATGGGAACATTCCTGCCTTGTTCATAACTGGGGCTACTCTGTGCCGTCAGTCTCTTGTGCCATTGTTTTGGTCAAGGTTTAAAGAGAAACGTGGGGTTTGGGGAGATGGCTCAGTGGTAAAGTGAGGACTTGAGTTCTGATTTTCAGCATACAGGTAAAATGCCAGGACTCTTGTAATCCCAAAGCTGCAGAGGTTGAGACCTGGAATCCCTGGGCTTTTTGGCCAATCTAGCTGAATCTGAATCAGTGAGCTCCAGATTCAGTGAGATTGTGTCTCCAACAATGAGGTGGAGGATGACTGAGAAACAGCCGACCTTGGCCTGTGGCCTCCACACTCACACATGTGCACATACCTGCACATACACACATAAGACCACACTAATACAAATATGCATACCAATATGCACGTATACCACACACCCAGACCCCCCCCACATACATACACACCAAAAAGAGAGGAAACCTTACTTCCGGGCAAGTGTGATAGAGTGCATAAAGATAATGCTGTATCTATGAGAGGGCTGGTGCAAAACTGCTTTTCAGATTGTAAATACAGATTCTGCTTTTAGATGGAGCTGCTGTGAGTGAGCATTTATTTGAATTATATAATTATGGCTAACCTTTGAACTGTTCTGTCTCAGTTCTCATGACTGTCGTCTGAGATAACAACTCTTTTTGTTTTCTCTGAGAACCTTCATGTAGCCCAGGCTAGCTTACTATGGAGTTGAGGTTAGCTTAGAACTTCTGCCCTTCTGCCTCCACCTCTCAGGTGCCGGGATTATGGGTACATGCCACAATGCCCAACTGATGTGGTGCTTAGGATAGAAGCCAGTCAGGGCTTTGTGCATGCTGGGCAGACACTATCAACTGAGCCACATCCCTAGCTCTAAGAAAACAGTTCTTTTCCCCAGTCACCAATTCCCCTAGCTGTAGCTGGGATTCGACCACAAATCTGAGCACCCCAAAGCCCTTGTGTCCTGTCTTACCCTCATCATCTGTCTTTACAACTTCTCATTATACATTTTTGTACCTATTTGCTGAACCCCTTACTAGATGCTGAGTTGGGGGCCCACACACAGCAGATACATACTAGCAGATTTTAAACACACCCTGATTTATTCCCATTCAACTCTCCCTCAGCAAGCAAGAGACTGAAAGCAGTAACCCCTCTACACTGCAAGGATATGATTTTGTGCTCATGGGGATCAAAGCTGGGGCCTGTGTGCTTGCTAAGCAGCTGCTCTACCATTGAGCTATAACCCCAGTCTCAATGCAAGGGTCTTACCTCCTATGTCTAAGCCTTTGCTTCTCCATTCTTTGCTTCTCCACAGTGGTTTTTATTCTTCCCTGTATGAGAACTAAAGGCATTCCTCCATACATAACAATAAAATAAAGAAAAAAATGAACCAAACAGCTGCTTCACAAAACCAGTGAAGAGTTTGGATCTGCTGACCAGCAGATCACCTTTCCGTCATTAAAGGAGCTTGCTGATAACAGGGCCTGTGGGAGATTAGATGTGCTGCCTGTGGGCGTGCCTTGAGGGATTATCTTGATTAGGTTAAGAGGTGGGAAGACCCACCTTTGCTATGGGCAGAACCAGTTCATGGACCGGGATCCTGGACTATATGAGAAGGAGAGAATTGGCTGAGCACTGGCTTCCTCACTGTGGGTGAATGTGACCTGCCCTGCTTCAAGTTCCTGTCGCCATGCCTTCCCCACCATGACTGTAGTTGGGAACAGTAACTTGAAAAAATCCTTTCCTTAAACTGACATTTGTCAGGTATCTTGTCCCAGCAACGAGAAAGTAACCAATACAAAGGGCCTTGTGAATATTGTAAATTTCAGTGGCTTCTGAAGACAAATAGCATTATGAGCCTCCCTTCTCCCTCAACTTGAAGAAAATAGCTGCTCAACATCAGCAAACCTAGGCTGATGCAATGGGATCACGTAGAGTGTAGTCACAGCGAATGGCAGGCTTGCCATTCATAAATCTCAGTGTGGATTCCCCTAAGCAAACTTAGGCTCATCAAAGGCCTCATGAGAAATATTGTGGAGTCAGAACAATGTACTACAAGAGATGCAGCAGGGGGTGAATGTGCATTCACCTGTGAACTCTGGCACCCATGGGTGAAGGCTGCTCCCTGCTGATGTCAATTCCCTCACTCTGGGGTGCTCCTGCATGTGCTGATGCCACTCCTTTGCTGATAACAGAACCTGTGAGAGATTTAGAGATTCAGAAGTCCCCACTACAGCTGCCAGTCGCATGTGGCACATAGTACATAGTGCACCCTAGGAGAGTAGAAAGAGATGTGGTCAAGAGACCTCGAGTTATTGTCCAAGACAGCAGGCAAGTGTCAGAGAAGTCCACTCTAACATAGACACAACATGGCAGACTGACTTAAATGGTCCCGACTAGGCAGAGACATTGGTCAAGGCAGATGCTGGCTGTCTCTGTCCGGATTTGATGAAGGAAACAGAAAACCCCTTAGGGTATTTTGACCAGAAAATATAATACCATGAAACAGTTGCTTGCAAAATATTTGGAAGGGCTGGAGGAGCCGGTAACAGGAACCTCCATGAAATGACTGTTTGTAAGGTCGCATATCCCTGGGCTGTGGTCCAGAGTTCAGGAATCCTACATTCTATCGTGCTACTACTACGATTGATTTCACTGTCGTGACAGTGTTGTCAGATACTGCAACCCATTGTGAAGCCACCACTGGCTCTCACCTCTCTGCAACCTTCCGTGGCAGTAACCAAAAAATGTACCCACTCCATGGCATCTTTCAAATGTCCCCCAAACACACTAGATTAGCATCCAGATTCCTAGCTGCCAGGACTTCTCAAGGACAAAGATTTGAGTTTCCCAACTTTTCCATATAAAACAGGGATGAGATGGAGGTTGAGAGAGTCCGTTCCAGCATTTACTAGACCACATACAAATGTGGATGGACACCGCTGTCTTGAACTAGTTATATTATACTTTAACTGGAGCTGGCAGAGGTTCCCAACCGAATAAGCCTAATATTTTTATTTCCTCTAACTTGTGTTCTCTTATGGTCTGAACTGACCTATCAAGAGGAATGAACACTTGGGGACGGGGAGAGTCGCATTTCAACAGAAATCCCATACTCACTGCCTCCTGGCTGAGATAGACTCTTTCAATGGCTTCCACAAAAACAACAGGGGTCCAGTAAATCTCTGTGCAGACCTCAGTCACTCTCTGCTTCTCTTCTGGTTTTCCCTTTCAGAAGGTGATCACCCAAAGGCAGGGACTGTGGTTCCATCTGCTTCTAACCTATCAGCAGCTCAGGAAATGAGTGTATTTCCTATCTTACTTAGGAGCGATGAAGACTGGGGTAATTGTCATCTGTTTCCATGCTATTCCTGATGCCAGCAGTATCCATACAGGGATCAAAGGCAGGGTATCATTGGTCTGAGGCAGGGTGACTATGAAACAGATATAGGCTCCAACCCACTGAATTCACATGTCCCCAGATCCACAATATATTCCCAAGGAACTAGTCCCAAAGCCATCCATCCCAATGCATTTTTGGGAGCCAGGCCTGTTTGTTGTATCTGGAGAAACACCCAAACCCCCACCAGATTCTTCCCTCCCCATCCCAACCCACTATGTCACGTGTCCACAAACCCATGGAAGGAGTCTTTCACCAGCCATATCCCTGTCTTTAGGAAGCCAAGATTAATTTTTAAATGTTAAAAGGAGATATGTTTATAAATCTGTTGGTTTTGTAATTTCTTTCCAAAGTATTAATCCAGTCTAATGTCCATCCATATTATATTAGGATATTACGTTTCTGTTTTATCTAGAGAGAAAAAATAGCTACTTATTTAAAAAATATATTTAAAAATATGGGCTTGGGAGAAAGCTCAAAGGGTAAACTGATTGCCTTGCAAGCAGAACCCATGTGAAGGAATGTCAAGCATGGTGGCATGTGCCTATAATCTCAGCAGTGGGGAAATGGAGACAGCCAAATCCCTGGAGCTCAATGACCAGCCAGTCTAGCCTACCTGGTGAGGTCCAATCCAGTGATAGACATTGTCTCAGAAGGGATGGACGGTGCCTGAGGAGTAACCCCTGAGGTTGCTTTTTGGCCTCCATATGCATGTGAACATATGTGTGTATACATCTACCCATACACACATGTATGCATAGCAAACACACACATACAACACAAGTTTCCACCTCATTCCAGGCCACCATGCCTACTACCATAGATAAAAGTCCTTTCAATATCCGCTCTTCCACTTCTTCCTGTCCTCACTTTTAGCACTTTCTTTTCAGGAAAATAAGCAAAGAGTATTAAGAGTGTTTGGCTATTTCCACACTGCATGGGAAGCTGAGCTATTGCTTTAGAGAGAGGTCTGTAGACCACACAATATCATTCACCATGCAGGCCCTTTCTACTCATGTTGCCTTGACTTGGGACTGAATCAGGTCTGTGAAGGCACTGTCCATTCCCCTCCTTCTCTCCCAAATCCAAGAGCAACCTATATGAACTTCTATCCAGATCACCCACAACCCAACCTCCAATGACTCTTATTGTTGGCATGACTCCTCCCTTTCAAAAAATTGCCATAACACCCCCAAAATGTAGACTTGCTCATAGGTCTGTGGCACCCAGCCAAGACCTTCCCAGTGTAGATACCTTAAGATTCAGTATTAACACATCAGAAAGCTTTCACCGGCTTCTGGGGAACCTTTGGAGCTGGGAGATGGCTCAGTGAGTATAGTGTTTGCTCTATACAATTGAGAACTGGAGCCCAATCGCCAACACCCATGTAAAATGCTGGGCATGATGGTCCATGTCCACACCTGTAATTTCAGAGATGAAGAGGCAGAGATACAAGGATCCCTAGGGCTGTTTGGGGAAAATAGTCTAACCAAGTTGGTAAGCTATGTTTCAGGGAGATACTCTGTCTCAAAAAATAAAGTGAGGAGTGATAGGGCTGGAGAGATGGCTTAGCGGTTAAGGCGCCTGCCTCCTAAGCCTAAGAATGCTGGTTCCAATCTCCAGCGGTTCCAATCTCCAGGTCCCACGTTTAGCCAGATGCAAAGTGACACAAGGGTGCAATGCTGCACTTGACCAGAAAGGGGCACACACATCTGGATTTTGTTCACAGCAGCTGAGATGCTGCTGGCGCGCCCATCTCTATCTTTCTTCCTCTCCCTTTCTCTCTGTCTCTCTCTGTGTCTCTCTCCAAAAAAAAAAAAAAAAAAAAAAGTGAAGAGTGATAGAGGAAGACACTCAGTATTCACACTTGGCCTCCACATGTATGTGTGCTCACATTGTGCCCCCATACATATGAGGCATGCGTACACAGATGCATGCAACATACACATGTACAACCAAAAATTTGCCCTTTAATTTCAAAGTCTTTTTAATTTTTTTGCTTATGAGGACATGTAATGTAGTATGTACGGTGTGTGTGATGTAGTGTAGTGGTGGTGGTGGTAGAATGTGTGTGCATGTGTGTGGTGTGGAGTGTATGCAAATGCATGTGCCCTGGAGTGCCCCGTATACTTGCCTGCTGCAGGGTCACTTGCCCAAGGTGGTCCTGAGTGGAATGTCATCTGTAAATTGTTCTTCCTCCTGATCTTGTTTTGACCCAAGGTGTCTTTTTTTACTGTTGCTGGAGCTCGTGGGACTCTGAGGATTCTCAGGTATCTGCTCTGCTGTAGAACTGGGGTTACAGGCACACATGACCTACCATTCAGGTGGGATCTGAAGATTTGGACTCTGGCAGTCTCAGGACCTCTCAGGCCCGTGTGCTTGTTCAGGAAGCACACTTAAGCCCTGAGCCATTTCTTCAGCCCTCAAAGTCTTATACTTCAAGAATCTTCATTAGAATGATACTTCCAAGTCCACTAAAAAGCAACTTCTTTGAGTCATTCTTAGATACTGAGTGAAAAATAAATTGTAGTATCTGAGCAGGTCAGCTGACTGAGGGGAAAAGGAACAGGAGGGCAAAGACGAATATCTCTAGAGATGGTTTCACTTGCTTAACATATTTGCTAAGAATAGAGAATGGATCTGCCTTGAGCCATCATGTATGGTTCTTCATTCACTGTTCAGCTATCTGTCCAAGGGATCATGTAACTATGGATTGCTGAAATCCTACTCTGTGCTCTGTTTGACCAGCACATACCTTGATAAGAGGCGGCGATGGCACAGAGGTGGAGCAAGTACTTTTTTCAGTTGAACTAGCCATGTCCTAAGCTGGGCTAAGATGAGAGAAACTCTTATTCTGGTACTGGGGTTGATGTTTAGTGGTGTCTGTAGAACTGTCATTCATCATCACAAAAAGCTTCAGATAGGATTTCGCATGAATCTATGTAAGAGTGTGAGAGAGAGAGGTCTACTTTGTTCAATTCTGTGGCTAGTGAGTTGCGGTCTGGAGTATGCAGTAGATCTCCACCAAAGGTAGTTGGAGATGAGAAAGAGGAGAAGTTGATGGTGAGGAGCAGGTACCTTAGCCGTGGGTGAAAGTAATGACCGTGGTAACCTCCACCATCCCTTCCATGTATGAATGCTATTGTCTACAGGGTCAATGCTATGTTCACATTTGATCTGTCCGTGATGTGAGATGTGTACTGAAAGATCTGTCCAGGGTTGTAAATTCAACTGTGTAGGAAAGCCAAGTTCAGTGCCAGGGATGTAGGTCACATGGCAGAATGGTTTCCTAGCACGTATGAGGTTCTGGGTTCCATCGCCAGCACAGCATAAACAAGATGTGGTGGTTCACAGTGTGATCTCAGCACTCAGGGTAGAGACCGGAGGATGAAGAGTGTTGGGAGTTCAGCTTCATCCTTCTCAACTACATAGCAATTTCAAGGCTAGCCTGGGTAACTCATGACCTTTTCTAAAAAATAACTTAAAAAGGGAAGGAAGGAAGGAAAAAAAGGAAGGAATGGAAGAAGGAAAGAAGGAAGGGAGGAGGCTGGGGGATCATTGATGGCTCAGTGCATAAATTGCTTGCCACATAACTCTGAGTACCAGAGTTCTGATCCCCAGAGCCCATGTAAATGACAGAAACATGGAAGACTTCTGTAATCCCAGGACACCTACAGTAAGAAGGGAAGCAGAGATAGGAGAATTTCCCAGAAACTGGCAAACAGATCAGTGAACAAGAAACCCTGCCTCCAAACAAGGGAGAAGTAGAAGATAGCCTTGAGAGCTGCCCTCTTCCCTCCCCACATGCCTATGATTCTGTGCGTGTGAGCAGGCACATGAGCACACACACACACTTAAATATTTTTTAAAATTTATTTTTATTAGATATGGACATACTTAGTATGTAAACAACACATGTTGGTAGCATCCTCTCCCTCATCCTGGCTCCTTTTCAGAAGAGGCCTTCCTCGTTGGGGATGCAGGTCAACTCCATGGGGATTGTGGGTCATGCATTGTGGGGGCAGCAGTCAGTTATGGGGCAGAGGCAATGTCTCTGTGCAAAATGTCCCAACTTGTGGCTCTAACAATCTTTCTGCCTCCTCTTCTGCAAAATTCCCTGCCATGTTGGGTGCATTTTAATCTACTTCAGTGATGGGCTTTTAGGAACCTCTGGATCTCTGCTTTGGTAGGTGTTGAGTGTCCTCAGTGTCTGTCTCCTTCACCTTTGTGCTGATGTCAGATTCAACAAGAAAGCAGCACTCTTGCTCATTTCCCCAATTCCTCTGTGGTTTCAGCTGGAGCCAGGGTGAAGTGCACTGGGTCATTTCATTCCTCAGGTGCTGCTCTGATCTGAAAAAGAGAAGCAGAATCTCCAACAGAGAGTGAAGTCAGCAATGGTTAATTGGGATAACCATTATTAATTTAGAGAGAATTTAAAGGGTGTAGACCCTCTTATAGCCCAAGATTAGTGGGAGCTTGACAATGGAAAGCAAAATCATTATCTGGATATGATTCTGACTTGTTTCCCAGTTCCAGATATGGTTTCCTTTCCACAGAGTGGATCCATTAGCCAATCCAAGATCAGTTGGTTACCCACCATGGCTGTGTGCCACTATTGCACTTGTGTGAGCATCACATCAGGTTGTTTGCTTCTGAGTAGCTTAGATTTTAAGCTGCTTGGACAGCTGTTGGCCACTTTTCCCCAGTAGCTCATGTAGCACCTTCGAGCACTAGATGGCCTAATTTTCTGGGGATTGGCTCTCTTCTGGATTCTAACCAGGTCTCTCCATGGTCCATGCCAACAGCATATGGTGTCTTCAGCAGTAGGGTCTTACCATTAACCTCTGGTGGGTAATCAAGTTCTCTGACAGAAGTCTGTCTTGTTTGTTTTGGGAGACCTTGTGGGTCTCTCTGATCAATAGCTTGTTGTGGATGTTAACCGTGTCCTCATACAGGGAATTACAGGCCAGTACCAAGGGGGAGAAAAATGACAGGAAAAAAAAAGAGAAACAGGAGAAATGAAAGGAAGAAAGAAAGAAAGTGAAAAAAGGAAGGAAGGAAGGAAGAAAGAAAAAAGGAAGGAAGGAAGGAAGGAAGGAAGGAAGGAAGGAAGGAAGGAAGGAAGGAAGGAAGGAAGGAAGGAAGGAAGGAAGGAAGAGAGAGAGAGAGAGAGAAAGGAAGGGCTGGGAGATGGCTAAATGGTAAAGTTCTTGCCTCACAAGTGTGAGGACCAGAGTTTGGATCCCCAACATCCACTTAAATGCTGGAAGGCATGCAGGACTTACTGAAATCCCAGGGTTTAGGTGGAGGAGAAGAGAGGGGATCCCTAGGGTCAAGCTGCTAGCCAAATCACAGAGCTCTGGATCCAAGAGTGAGACGTTTCCTCAATAAATAAATTAAGGAAGACACACAACACACACAACATCTACCTCTGACCTCCACACACCTGTATACAGATGCATATGCACCTGTATACAGATGAACCCATGCACATGTGGTTATGCATGCGCACCAAGAAAAGATAAAAATATAAAAGAAAGCAATCGACCAGTCAAGTTCAGGCACATGGGGGTGAGTCTCCTTAGAAGCAGCAGAAGTTTAAGAAGAAAAAAAGAAAAGAAAGAAAAGAGGAAGCACTTGGGTTTTTCCTTCCTTCCTTCCTTCTTTCTTTCTTTTATTTTTTGATAAAGTGACTTCTTTAGCCTGAATGAAGCAGAGACTCGGGCAATAAAATAATGATTTAATAGCCTTGAAGTCAATCAGCCAAATACAATAACATTAATTAGCCTTTATGCCCAGCTCACAACTAATTCTGTTGTCTGCTTATTTTTGTTCCAAAAGGATTGTTAATGAAATATTTAATATCTCACCAGATTCCAGATTCATTTCCACACTGGCTGGTAATTTTCCCTTATACAGCTTGAAATAGTACTCACAACAGTCTTGCCCCACAGTGTATCTGCATGGCAGAATCACTGACTTCCTGAGCCAGGCTCCTCTGTCTTTTGACAACCAGATAATAGCTTCACTTTCAGCCAGCAGAGGAAGTCAAGAGCAAGCGAGTATGGATGCTGTGAGTTTAATTCATTATTCCAACCTGCAAGAGATGCACAAAAAACAAAGAGAGAAGAGGAATAATGGTGTCATTATTTTTATTACTCTTGTTGGGCAAGGCTAGTGTGAAACATTAAAGGAGACGAGGGTGAGCTTTCTGACGGTGTGGTTACAAATTGACTTTCAGAACAGTATTGATAAGGTAAAACTGAAACAGACAGATCTTTTGTAGAAGCTCAGCCTCTTTATTTGTGATTCTATTAGCCATGTGCTTGTGGCTGGGGGGTTCTTAAACTTCCCATCATAGGCTTAGGAGATGGAGATTGTTCACTGAACAAAGCGTTCAGTCCCCAGAACCCACTGAATGATGAGCATGGTGAGGCACACCTGTACCCCAGCTCTGGGGAACAGAGGTAGGGAAAACCCCCGGGAAAGCTCACTAGTGAGACTAGCTCAGTTGGTGAGTTTCAGATTGCATGAACGAGCCTGTGTCAATAAATAAAGTGGCAAGTGATAAAAAGAGACACCAAGTGTCAACCTTGGGACTCCAAACCCATGCACACACACTCACCCACATATTGCCTTACACATGTGAACATGCACACACACACACAGACATATACCACATGCAAAAGAAAAATCTTCTCAGCATCATTTACTCTTAGGTTTCTTGGCCAATGGTAGGTAAGGAAGAGAAAGTGACTCCTTGAGCTGCCCAGAGTGGAGCCTGAAATTCTTTAGAGTGCTGGTGCCTGCAGCATTGAGCCCAAAAGGCAGGTAGCAGCCCATGGGCATCAAGCTCCATACTGGAAGATTCTTTGGACATGCCTCTGCAGACAAAGGGGCCTTCACACCTATAATGTCCCTGCCCCTTTAAGCAGTCCAACCCAAAATTTGTCATGAGTTTCAAGTTCAATGAGAGACTCTATCTCAAGGAAATCAGGTGAGAGATCAATAGAGAACATGTGAGTCCTCTTCTGGCCTGTATATGCATATGGGATGCTCATATCTGCATGAACATGGGTATACACTATACATGTGTACCCCCACACAACTCCTGTTGTCATGGTGACAATGCTTTTGAAAGGACTTTTCAAGTACTTAAGTACTACAAAAATGTAAAATTCTATTATTTGAGGAATAAGAAACCATCTGTCTTTTGATCCACACTCTATGGTCTTGGAAAATATAGAACTGTAGAATAAATGTCAAGCTCCTGCACAGAACTGTTCTCTGCAAGTATTTGAAGACAGCTCTCTACTTGCTTTGGCCTTTGTCTCTTCCCACTCAAAACTTCCATTTTCCAGTGGCTCTTCCTGGACCTCACTTTGTAGTCCTGGCCCTCTTGGCTGTAATGGTGGAGCCTGGACTAAGCTCAGACACCAGAACACATCACAGTGGGCAGTGTGGCTGTCTCAGCCGGTAATGCACATCCTGGGGCAGACAAAACATACTTACTTATTCAATCAGTATTTTTGCTGTTCCCAAGCCCAGGTACACGCAAGACACTCAGGCAGAGGTGTGTGCTTTGAAAGTGCAACCAAAACATCACTGTGGGTAGAAAGACATGGAGCCAGAATATCAGCACAGCATGCATAATCCAGTGGCCTCCATAATTTAATAGAGAAATAACGTTTCCAATTCTCGTCGCCAGTAAACAATCACCATATGAATGCATTTTGGCTATTAATACTGACTCCTTGATGCATAAACAATCTCATTTCAAAATTCTCGCTCACAAAGATGCTTATCTTCTATGGGCATGTGGGTGGGGGTAGGAAGGCAAGGTAGGTATGCTTCATCTCATGTGGCTGACTTCCCAGCCAAACTAACAGCCTTAGGAATAACAACAGTTAGTGAGTATCATCTTAGCCAGCACCCCAAATAGTGAGATGCAGAATTCCATTCACTCTATCATGGCCATGACTGACATTTAATTATTTTCTCTTTTTTCTTTTGGTGGTTATAATTCCATTCTTATCATTCATTGTAAATCCTTTGGAAACCCTAGAAAAAGGCGAGATCAAGTGACAAAACCAAGATAATGAAATCAGAGGCAGGAGAATAAAATTATGTCTTGTAGGCGAAGTGATGATTCAGTGGAGCAAGTTATTTCATAAAGGTGCCAAGGCTAGGGGAGGGAGTGGGAGTTAATACAGCCACCTCTGTGGAGAGCTGTGCAGGGGTCCATGGTGAGGAACTCACAACAGGTAGAAGCAGTGCATGATCGGAGGAGCATCAACCCTGCCGCCCTCAGTCCAGACTAGCTGTGCCACCTCACCCCCTCGGAGTATTTCCGTTGTCACCAAGTAAATGCAGCAGCGTACCTCAGAACATTTTGGTAAAACCCCAAACAACACACTCTTAATTGTCCAAATGGAATGCCTGAGATTATTTTCATATTAGAGGTGAAGCTGGAAGACTGTGTCCACTGTCAGAAAATGGTGAATTCAGTCCAATTGAATCCCAAAAGACATAGGATTATTACCTTTGAGTGTCACCTGTGGGACCCACATATCCTGACCAGCACATTGTCCCTACTGTTTGTGACTTGACAAGCACATTGGGGAGAGGAGGTCAATGTCCTGGCTTGATTAGTAAGGTAGGCTCTGCTGAGGAAAGAAGAAAAGATGGCTCCCAAGGGCAGGTGTGGAAGTAACAGGGACTCAAGGGGCATGTAAGTTGTTGCGGTCCTATTAGTCAACGCTTGCTGCTGGAGGCTTCTTATATCTACCACCTTGGGCTGAGGAGGTGCTTCAGTGGGTAAAGTGTTTGCCATGCAATCGAGATGACCTGATTTTGGATCCAATTAACTCATGTAAAAAGCTGGGTATAGTGGTGTACACCTACAATTCTGGAACTGAGGAGTAGAGAGCACCCATAGGCTAGTTAGCTTAGCCAAATTGGTTCTGGGTTCAATGAAAGACTCCCATCTAAAAATTTAAGGTGGATGGTGATGAAGCAAGGAACCCCCCGACCTCTGAACTCCACAAGCACAAATGAACATGCTCACCTACTCACACAAACACAACCCATATGCATACACACACACACACACACACACACACACACACACACACAAATAAAAAAATAACTCCAAGGCCATAAGATCAAAGGAGAAGGTGAATTGAAGTATGAAGGAAGTGAGCCCAATTTGACAGTAGGAGTGGTGGCATATGGATGTATGTGCCTGGGACACTTCCACTGAACAGTCCAAAAACACAAAGCCAATTGCTTTGGATATATAGCAAAAGATAGTACCTTTCTTTTCCTCTGCGAATCCTTGCCTTTTCTCTGTGCATCTGCTCAGACGTACAGGGTACAGCTCTCTGCTTTTTTGGCTTTCAGGTTACAATTCAACTTCTTACATTTCGAGAAGGATATTCTCACCCTTTTGCTCAGCAGGTGGCCAAGGAGAAGACTCTTCTGGGACCTCTGACTTCAAAGACCACAGCCAGAGGCTGGGAAGAAGGCTCAGCAGGTAAGAGCACCTGCTGTGCAAGCAGGAGGACCTGGGTTTGATCCCTAACACTTGTGTAAAAAGTTGGAAGTGGCTGCACATATCTATCATGTTCATGCTGAGCAGGGTGGAGGCAGGAGGACTGAAGGTGGTCTGGGGTTCGTAGTTCAGTGATAATCTCTATCTCAGGGGAATTCTCCTT
This sequence comes from Orientallactaga sibirica, assembly GCA_036365145.1. Lineage (NCBI taxonomy): Eukaryota > Metazoa > Chordata > Mammalia > Rodentia > Dipodidae > Orientallactaga > Orientallactaga sibirica. The sequence continues at coordinate 12,707,927 of JAEOAD010000028.1, forward strand.
TAACCCCCACATATGTGCTCACAGGGTGCACACATCTGGATACATACACGTGAATACCCAAGCACACACATACTACACACTAAATAAATAAATTTAATATTTAAAAAACCACAATTAACCCATGGTCAACTGTTGCTCCCTCTAATGCCTGTTTTCCCATGGTTTTTCCCAATAAATGACTGTGTGGCAAAAGTACTAAAGCTGATCCATTCCCACACATCCTGTGGTGGTGAATGTAGCTTTGGGCTCCCTAAAAGCCCTCTCACACTTTCCTTAGAACGACACTGAAGTCTGAGATGCATCCACATACTGATATCCTTCCTTTTCTGCTTTCCTACAGGACATATCTGCTTGACTGATATTTATTTATTTGCAGGCGTGGGGAAGAGAAAATGGATACACTAGGCCCTCTAGCCACTGCAGACGAATTCCAGATGCATGCACCACTTTGTGCATCTTGCTTTACATGGGTAATGGGGAATCAAACTTGGGTAGTTAGGCATTTCAGACAAGTGCTTTAACTACTGAGCCATCTCTCCAGCACTTTTTGTCTAATATTTGATAAATGTTGCCATTCCTCTTGAAATTTCTTATTGTAGTTATTTCTCCAAATATATTTCTTGTGTTTGTAATCCCATCTTGATACCTACTTATAAGAGGAAGCAAAGATACACAAGTTATGTCCCAAGAAAAGACTTGGAAGAATGGATTTTGAGGCTGTGGAGATTGCTCAGTGGGTAAAGTGCTTGTCATGCAAACATGAGGACCTGAGTTCAATCCCCAGCACCCATGTACAAACCTGAGTGTGGTGGCACCTTTCTGTAATCCAGAGCCAGAGCCAGAGACAGGAGGACCCCTAGGGCTTACAGGCTACCTATGTGTTCTAGACTTAATGTGAGACTTTGTCTCAAAAAACAAGGTGGAGACTGAGAAGGACACCCAACATTGCCTTCTGGCCTCTACAGGCACCTGCACACATGTGCACATGCACCTACCTGCATGCGTGCGTACAACACACACACACACACACACACACACACACACACACACACACACACGTACATTCATTAAAAAAAAAAAAAGAATGGATTTGGGCTCCACTCAGAGCCTCAGAAATCACCCTCACATATACACTTTCTGAAATCCAAAATATCACACTACGGGATCTGCTTTTTCAAGCAGCCATCCCAGGGTTCCTTGAGTAGAAAAGCTTTCTGTAACAGTGGATTATCAAGTTCAATAGTAGGAGTCTCTGCAGGTCATTTCATTCTAGAGTTTACTATGTATTCAAATGCTAATTTCTTCCTCTTCCTTTTCCTTTTTCTTCATGAATATTTCAACCCTGAGACCTGGCTGGGCAGAACAAAGCAGATGTCAGTGATGGGGTACTCAAACAAGGGGCCTGGGAGTGTGTGGCTCAGAGTGTGGCAGGCAGAGCCAGCAGGATGAGGATGGCATAGGAAGTGAGAACTATGGGTAGTCAGAACTCACAAGACAAGTGAGGAGAAAGAAGCATGGATGGATGGGTGACCTGGTGAGGCAGAGAGGGTTTCCACAAGGGAGGGCATCCCATGTGACCCACCCAGCATAAGTGGGATTGGAGGGATCCGCATGGAGAAGAGCTGGCCACCATGAAGAGATCAGCTCCACACCAGAAGAGTAAACATCTGGTATTTATTTATTGCAAATAAGTAAATACAGTCAGAATAGCTGACTTTTTTTTTTTTTTTTTTTTTTTGGTTTTTCGAGGTAGGGTTTCACTGTAGCCCAGGCTGACCTGGAATTCACTCTGTAATCTCAGGGTGGCCTCGAACTCATGGCAATCCTCCTACCTCTTCCTCCCGAGTGCTGGGATTAAAGGCGTGTGCCACCACGCCCAGCAAATAGCTGACTCTTATTGTCAAGAAAGGGAGTGAAATTATGGAAAGGAAGGAAAATAAGCTGATCCTCCTGGTATAAGATTAGAACTGGGAGTTCCATCCTGAACGAGTTTTGTTTATTATGTGTAGGTAGAGATGCAAGTTAATATAAATCTAAGGAGGTGAATATATGTGTGTGTGCTGTGTGTGCAGGTGTGCTTATGCAAATATCATTTTCACTAAAATAAACGGGGAGGTTCAGAGCAGCAGCTGCATCCAGCATTGAGGCTGAGAATGTAAAATAGCTAGGTTGGGAACCCTTTTCACGGCAGCAAAAAGCAAGAAGTTTGAAGTGATGCAGACAGGTCCAGAGAAGCCAACATGAGGCTGGGAAGATGACACAGTGGACAAAAGGCTTGCTTCACAGGCATGAGGGCCCGAGTTCAAATCTCTAAGACCCACTTAAAATGCAGGGCACGATGATGAACATCTATAATCCCAGTACAGGGAAGCAGAGGCAGGAAGATGCCTGGGTTTACAAGCTAGCTTGACTAGCTGAATGAGTGAGGCCTAGGTTCAGTGAGAGACCCTGTCTCAGGGAATATGATGTAGAATCACTGAGAAAGATACTCAATACCATCTCTGACCTCAACACACATGCACACATGTGCACATGCAGCCACACACATATGAACATACACACACACATACACACACACACAAACACACATGTAAAAACAATTTGAGAAAAAAAGCCATTGTGAAGACCCCTTATTGGCTAAATCAGGACAATTAGAACAGCGAAATCAGCAATGATTATGTTAGAATCTCATCTACTGAATAAAATAGGAAAACATAGTAAGAAAAATAAATTAAATTTCTGTAGTTTCAAAATTTTTCCTAACGAAAATTGATTGGCCCAAAAGAGCAAGAGGTACTTTATAGAGAAGAAGCCATGACATTCAGCACATTAATGCTGTGACTCCCATGAGCAACAAGTGTAATGTAACACATGAAACTCAGGGGCCAAGTGGTCAGGTCCATTAAGAACTCACCAGACACACATTCCCTGAATCCAGGCACAAGGAAAACCTGAAGGACATTCCATGAAAGAACTGGTCTGTAGTCCTTAGTTGAGGAAAGGCTGAGGAGCTCTTCCTCCAAAGAAGATGAAAGACAAACAATGAACACAGTAGCTGTTGCTTTCAGACTGTAATCTCAGCGCTGGGGAGGTGGAGGCAGAAGGATCAAAAGTTCAAAGTCAGCCGGGCGTGGTGGTGCATGCCTTTAATCCCATCACTCGGGAGGCAGAGGCAGGAGGACCGCCGTGAGTGCGAGGCCACCCTGAGACTACATAGACTACATAGTGAATTCCAGGTCAGCCTGAGCTAGACTGAGACCCTACCTTGAAAAAAAAAAAAAAAAAAAAAAAATTCAAAGTCATTCTTGCTTGAGTAACAGGAAAGACACACACACAACACACACACACACACACACACACACACACACACAGAGAGAGAGAGAGAGAGAGAGCACATTATTGGGAAAAGTTGAAAAAATCTGATTAGACAATAATAATGCCAAGTTTGGTGATTTTGGAGGTTATATTATGGCTACATAATAAAATGTTCTTGGTGGTAGGAAATGAAAGCCAATATATTCACAGACAATGGGATATTGTATCAGTAACTTACTCTCAAATGGTTCAAGAGAAAAGGGTCTTTATTTAGTACTGTATTTGACGTTTTTTCTATAATTACATGATTATTTCAAAATGAAAAGACCTTTTGCAAAATGCTAGTTGGCATTTGGTAGGGAGGAGTGAAACCACAACTCCTTGCAAACACAGCTGGGTGTTAACCGTCTAGAGCCACGGCCCCATCCCAACAGGCGTCTGTAAAGCAGTCCCCAACTTCCTCCAGGATGTGGTTGGATAATGCGACTGTGTTCACACAGGCACTTAGGGAAGAGCAAAGAAAGCTAATGCCACACACAGGGAAGCAGGAGTCCAGTCCCATATCTCCTCAGTCTTCCCAGAAGGTTTTCAGCCCTAGCCTCTGGCCCACACACTGCTGTCCTGCAAGCCTGGGTAATCAGATCTCAAACGTGTTGTGAATGGCTGACTGCAGCAGAGTGTTGATTAAGGGGAGACACTGTGCACCAGGAATGGAAGGTTAAGTAGCACTTCCTCCCTGTGCATCCCATGGAGACAACAGACGTAGCAAGTTTGTTCCGAGGCCTGTGTGTGGCTTCCATTAGTACTCGCTGAGAACAGACCTCCAGAGGCCCCTCGTTACCTCCCACCTTTTCTCTTTGAGTCTAAGGTCTCTCGTTGAGACTAGGACTCACCCACTAGGCTACTACGGCTGGTCAGCAAGCCCCAGAGAGCCTCCTTGTCAGCTCTAGGGCTTCCATCTTGCAGTGGAAAAATACCCAGAACTAAAATGTCTAGTTTTTTTCTACATAAACTGAAATTTTCCATCCCTACTTCCTCCTAATGGGATCAGGAACAGCCATCCTCACTTCCTTCTCCCTAAGGTCCCTGGAACGACCTCAGTCTGTGAGCAAACCTGGCTCTGGGTCCTCTATCAGAGACCTCCTCCAGGTTTCCTCCCAATAAGCCCAATGCTGCTGCTGAGCAGCTCCACCTTGTCTTTCTTCTCTGTGCCAGACTCGGACCTTACACTCCTGTTTCTGCTTCCCTGGCTGGAAAGACAACAGTACTACCGTGCTGGGCTTTTTACGTGAGGACTGAGGCTCAAACTCAGGTCTTCAGGCTTGCAAGATGAATGCCGCCCCAGCCCCGACATGATACATCTTGATCCTAATGACTCGAGATTGTGACCAGAGAAACAGTCTTGAGGGCTGGATGGAGCCCCTGCCCTTATGTGCAGTTTCTACTTCCTGTCTTCCTAAGTCAGTTTTGGACACTCAACTTTTTGGAAGAAGCACTTGCTTCACCCTTTGTAATTCTTCCTGGCTGCACCCCTCTATGCTAACTTGGGAGCCAACATTTTAACTGTCTTGGATTCCTCTGGTTTTCACATGCGGGAGAGGGAGAGGGAGAGGGAGACAACTAGACTGTGTAAATATATTGCTCCTCTGGTCAATGATCCCTGTCTTGAAGTAAGTTTAAGTTGCTGTTGCCTGCTCCTTAATCCTTAATGCTTTCCATGTTTTTTTTTTTTTTTTCAATAGTGTGCCGTCAACCTGTCAACTGTGCTGACTCCTGTTACCTGTTCTGGCTGTCTTCTCCTCCCATAGCATTTTCTACTGCAGGCTGGCACACTAACTAGCCAAACATGTTAGGCCTGTGCAGAAGTGAAGAACTGGGGAGGTCTAAATAAAGCAGTTGCATTTGGATTGGGGCCCATGCCTGTCCTAATTTCAATGCTTGACTCGTTGTACCTGGTCTAGACGGCATAGCTGCTGTCATAATGATTCTTGCTTTCTAAGTATTACCAAAAGCATGGTCACACTTCATTTTACCTACATCCTGATAGGTAATTCCAGTGGAAGGGAGGAATAGAGTGGATATTCCTAGAAGAGGCATGGATCATCTATAAAAATCCAAGCACACAATCAAGGTGAGAAGAAATGGTTGACTAAAGGTTGGGTCACTGGCTCGGTGGGGAGAGTGCTTGTCACACAAGCCTGAAGACCTGAGTTCAATCCCCCAAACTCATGTAAAAGCCTCACATGGAGAAATGGACCTATAATCCCAGCCCTGGGAAGGCAAAAAGAGGAAGATCCCAAGGGCTTGCTAGCTGGCTAGTCTTAGCCAAATTGGTGAACTCTGGGTTCAGTGAGAGACCTTGTCTCAAAACAGAAGGTTGAGACTGACTCAGGAACTGATATGATGTCAAACCTCTGGCTTCCACACAAGTACATCAGTAAGTACACACATGTGCAGAAACAATCAAGAACATTCATACATACATGCACATATGCATAAACATGCCAAAAAGATCACAAACAGCTAGAATAAATCTGGTCCTCTCTATTATATAATATAATTCCCAGATAAATCTTTACACAAGTCATTGGGTTGACTCATTCATTCATTCATTTATTGGTATTTACAGCAGAAGACCAATAAATATGAAGTAGTGGAGTAAAGGGTATATCCAAATATTTGTGATTCAATCCTTGAAGCATCTCCAAAGAATCTCTGGGCTTTTTATTTTAAGGCAAGCCTAACAGACTGACCTTTTTGTATGTATGTGTGTGAGAGAGAGAGAGAGAATTGGCATGCCAGGGCCTCCAGCCACTGTAATCGAACTCCAGACATGTGTGCCACCTTGTGCAGATGTGCAACCTTGCACACTTGTGTCACCTTGTGTGTCTTACTTACAGGGGACCTGCACATGAGTCCTGAGGCTTCACAGGCAAGTGCCTTAATTACTAAGCCATCTCTCCAGCCTGCCTTGAGTTTTTTCTGACCTTTCTGACTACTGATGGCCTTCAGGGGTTTCTAACCTGCAGCCCACAGGCTGCATTTGGCCTAGGATAGGTATGTGTGTGACCCAGTACAAAGCCACAAATTTACTTAAAACATTATGAGATATTTTTGTGAGTTTTTGTAAATGGGTTGCATGATTCTAGAGCATGAACTTTGTTGATTTGGTGTTGCAAAGATCATGACATCAAAATGAAAAGAGAGACTGATTGAGAGGGGGAGGGGCTATGATGGAGAGTAGAGTTTAAAAGGGGAAAGTGGGGGGAGGGAGGGAAGTACCATGGGATATTGTCTACAATTAAGGAAGTTGTCAATAAATTTTTAAAAATTCATTTAAAAATGGTAAAAAAAAAGTTGAACATCCCTGCATATTCTGCACAATCTGTTAATCTGCACTTGGATTTAGGCCAACCAAAACTGCTGAATCTGAAGAGGGGAAGATTTTTTTGTCCAAGGGTAACTGGAAGTCCGAAGCCAGCAGCCTCAGAATCTATACTACCTCTAGGCCCTTCTCTGCTTTGCCTCCATCTCTGCTGCTCTTTTCACAGCATCTGCTGTGTCCTAGAAAAAGGTTCTGTGTCCTTGAGAGATGAAGCCACTGTAGCAGAGACATTTGTGTGGAAATTGTTAGTAATGGTCAACCTGGGTTGTACCTGTCACATTCTCATTGATGGAGCAAAACAACCCACCAGAGATGGCTTATAGGAGGATATAGTTTATTTTGGCTTATGGTTTCAAAGGAACTTTCATAATGACAGGAAAAGCATGGCAGAGCAAGCAGCCAAGGCAACATGTCTTATCACAGCAGCAGAAAGGATGTTATCTGAATGAGCTAACTCTGAACACACAGTGGTCTTGATTAATAAACTCCAAGCTCTGCCCACAGTGACATACCTCCTCCAGAAAGGCTCCACCCCCCAAATGCCTCACCAGCTAGGGATTGAGTATGAGGATTAATCTCAAGCACATGAGGCTATGGGGGACACTTTTCATTCAAACCACCACAATAGTGCTTCCAGGTTCTTGGCATTTTATTCAAAGTACTGACGAAGGACACACAGGAAAGAAAACTGTGAAGGACTTTATTAGAGAGCAAAGAAGAATACAAAAGTAGATAAACATGCTACAAGAAAACAGTGGACTCCTGGCATGAGATTGACCAAGAGCAGCAGGTGACTGCTTGTGGCATTTTTTATGGGGTCCAGGAGAAGAAGGAGCTGGTTACTAGGGGCCATGGTTTGGGTGGTGCTCTTGTTTGACAGACAGGCTTGGATTATGTAAGCTTTTCTCTATTGTACATGCCCAGTCCCATGACACATATGATGTTAATCATATGCCATACATGCCCAGTCCCATGACACATCTGATGTTAATCATATGCACACCCAATCATGCATAAGCATAAACTGGTAAATAGGAGATTCTCCCTAAAAGTTCACTCAGAGAGCAGTTGGCCTTAATGAACATGCACTCAAAACCAGTCCCGACTGGACCAAATTCCCTTTCTCTTGATCCCAGCTATATCTTGGAACATGTTTGAATAGAAATGGGGTGTTACTAAAGGGTTGCTAAGGGAAATAACTTATTTACTTCTTTAAAGCAATTATACACAAAGCTTAATGCTGGTGAGAGCTCCAGGTTGCCACTTGGTGGCTTGGTGCATGGTTAGGAAAAGGATGTGACTGCCCAAGTCAAAGGTTGTTAAACTTCTGCCTATGCTTTTCATCTTCAAAATGACAGTGTCCCTGGACAAGCCACTGGAGAAAAGTAGGAGGGATTTCTTGCTTTGTTCATATCCTGGCCATTACCTAAATGATTAGTCTTCTGCAGCTCCTAGAGGCTTGCTGGGCTGTACAGAGCACTTCAGCCACTGACGTAGAACACCAAGGATTGAAGACAGTTGTAGCAAATGGACATACAGAATTTTATCTGCCCTAGTGAGATGGTGAAGTACTTGCCTCACAAGCATAAGGATCTGAGTTTGATTCTTGGAACCCAAGTAAAGTGCCAGATATAGTGGCACGTGTCTGTCATTGCAATGCTGAGACAGAAGGATCAATGGAGCTTGCTGGCTACCCAATGTAGCCTATTTGGAAAGCTTCAGGCCAATGACAGACCCTGTTTGAAACAAAAGATGCAAAGCATTCCTGAAGAATGACACCTGAGGTTTTTCTCTGGCCTCCACACACATACACACCTGCTTACACACCCAAACACACACATGCATACAAAAGAAAATAAAAAGTATTCCATCTACTCAACAGCAAGGCCAAAGATAGGTAGATAGACATTTACCAGTTTTTATGAAACAGGGTTATCATACCTACCTTCTAGCTCATCTGTTGCCCTCCCTTCTCTGCCTTCTCCAAATTTTCCACCACTAAGCTCTGTAGACCGTGTGTTCAGCAATCTCCAGTAGCTCTCGTTGCCTGGTGATCGGGGGAGGTGAAACTCTTCAGCAGGCAGTTGAAGACACACCAAGCTTCAGCTGTGAGCTTGACTTTGCCAATTCATTTCTCAACAGCTCTGTGGGAATAACTTACTCCACACTCAGCTTTTGAACACTTTCAAAAGTAACACACACCTTGTTAGCTAGCCTTTGAATAAGCCATTTATAAGCTGTTAGGGTCTTGCCCTGTGGAACTAAAGACTCAAATCCTGATGATGCTCCAGGACCCAGCATGAATGCCCATACTTGCCAGAAGCTGCCTCCTCCACATCGCTTCATATTTTATCCATTCCTCTCCTGAAGCATTTATCATACTCGATTTCGCATTGCTATTATTTATAGATATGTCCAATTTCAACTTTCAGACCATTTTTTAAAAGCCAAGATCCTGTTCTGGCTTATTTTTATATCCATTCAGGATTTAGTGGTAAATCAGATTTAGTGGATTTACTGAGGCTTAGAAGGAACCACACAGAACTGTTTGTCTCTGAGGCTTGGATTCAAATCCTGATGCTACTAGCCACAGCTGTCTTTCTGACTTTAGTCAATTCAGTGAACCATCCTGAGCGTCAGTCTCATCACTGAAGAGAGTAACAGGATTTCTACTGCAGGCCTGTTGGAGGAATTAATAACAAGATGGTGAGATACCCCACACAGTTCTTGGCATGAGAAGATAACAAGTACATAGACATATAGATAAGTATTTTTGTGGGAAATTAATAACTTGGGGGAAATGCAAGCCAAAGACCAAGCTGAATTATAACTGACAGAAGGTAAAACCATGAGAAATGGTTCCGTTCCTTCTAATTCTAACATCAGAATGCCCCATCGTGACATAGCATTGTCTCCTACAAAGTTCATGCTTAAGAACTGTTAATCAAGTTACATAAATAAATGAGTGAATAAACATAAAGTAAGTCTCATCATGTTTTAATAAGCGTATGATTTTGTGTTATAGCACATTTATAGCTACTCTGGGGTGCATGTGGCCTCAGGGCATGCATTTGGCCTTGCATGTCTGCAAGGACTGGAGTGTAGCTCACTGGTAGAGTGCTTGCCTAGCAAGACAAGTGTCTTTGTGTTCAATCTCCAGGAACCCAAAACAAAAGCCTCCCCCACACAAAATAAACCAAGGAGGGGGCTGGGGAGATGGCTCAGGAGATCCAGTGCTTGCTGCGCAAGCATGATGACCTAAGCCTGGAGCCCCAGCACCCACGTCAAAACCGAGTGCAGTGTCAGTGTCCTGTGGCTCTATTCTCAGCCTTGGGGAGAGGGGTGGAGACAGGCCAATCCCCAACAAGGTTGGCTAGCTAGACTCGCTGAGTGCTGAGCGCTGCATTCAGTGAGAAATCTTGGCCTAGAATAACTAAGGAAGACACTGGATGTTGGCTTCCTGCCTCCACACACATGTGCACACACACCTGCAGAAACATTCATACACACACACACACACACACACACACACACCCCATACACACATCTACACACAAAACACCATCCAGCACCCCCAGAGGAAATCCTATCTGTTTTCCCACTGCCCTTTTTGAATCTGATGCTTCACTTGTTCGAGATTTGGGGTATACCTTCTAGCTCCCCCAGCTGTTTTCCTATGCCCCAGGCTACAAGTGTTTAAATATGGCCCCCAGATGGTGCTGGGGAGGAGCAGACACAGCATCCTTTCTATCCCATCCTGCCTGCCTCACTCAATAGATCCAATGAGAAACAGGCCACGTAGAGGGGACCTGGGGAGGCTTTTGATGTGCCGGCTGCACAGAAGCCAGCTGAGCCAAGAGGGAACAGTGTCAGATTTATGGCGGCCCTGAGAAGTACAGATATTAGGTTGGCTGTAGCTCACTGACCTCTTCGGGCTTTCAATTTGAGTCTAAGATTTATTACCTCCTTGGCTTTTTAAATTCCCAGGGAGCTGTCTGTGCCTTTAACGTTTCTGCCGGGGTCCCCCCAATTCACAAGGACTTCCCGTTTGCCCGGACCACAGATAAAGAAGACACAAACCACAGAACAGCAACACTATGTAATTTTTTTGTTCCTGACTCCTTAATTCCTCAGCCATCCTAGGCGTTCTGTCAAGACGTAGTCTGGAAGTCTAGACTGAGAGATATCTATGATAGAAAATGTACATCCGTATTTCAAGTCTTCTGAAATTATTCTAGCCATCTGACAGTTGCTTGGAGATACAATCTCAATTTTTGCAATGGCCCCTTCAGAGAGATATTTATGGCAGATTCAACTGTAATTATTTACCTGTAACAAAGTCCAGGTCTGTCTGCTTCAGGTGATGTGGGCAGCGTAGGCACAAGAAGAATCCATCCATCTTCCTCTTGTCCAAAAGTCGACCTTTTGCCCTCAGGACCTTGCTTAGCTCATTATAAAAAATACAGATGGGCTGGGGCATGGCTCCTTCCTGTGTGTCCTCTGGATATGACAATGTTGCAGTTCATGGACCAGGAAATGCATTTGCAGAAGAGGTGACCATGAAGACGCGGACTGGGGGACTCACTGAGGGCAAGCAGGACTCTTTCCTTCCCCTCCTGTCTAGCTGAGTGACTTCCATGTGTAAATACTCCATCAGTACTTAAAAGTTTGACTTTTCTACCAGCATATGCATACATGATGACTGCTTCCATCCCTTCAAACTGCCAGGAGATGGTTCAGTCATTCTAAAGATGATCAGCCCACAGGAGGTCTTGGTGTCCGGCCTGTTGGCAGCACAGGCATGGTTCCTTTCTTCACTCTGTGAGACCATAAACTATTACATTTTCATCTGAAAATGTTTCCCAAAGTCATTTCCCAGCTTCATGACAAAACTTGCAAATTTCTTTTGGAAAAAGTCATAATCCATCTTGCAAAACCCAAGATTTGGCTGTACTAACCAAGTCCACGAGCCAGTACTGCTGGACCTGTGGAACAACCTCTACAGAAGGGGCCAGGATGTTCCGCAGCCATGACAGCAATGCAGGAATAAATACATGAGCTTTATAAATGACCTTTAGTATTCTTGCATGTGTGTGTGCACGCCTATTCGTGTACATGGATGAACATGTATGCAGATGTATGCACATGTGCATGTGAAAACCAGAGCTTGATATTGGGTGTCTTCCTCAATGGCTCTCCACTTGATCTGCTGAGGTGAGCTCTCTGATTCAGCTAGTCCAGCTATGTGTAGCATGCCTGAAGATCCTGTCTCTGCCTCCAGAGTACAAGGATTCCATGCAAGCCACCATTGCAAGCATTCACATGGATGCTGGGGACCCAAACTGAGGTTCTTATACTTGCATAGCAAATGCTTTATAGACTAAGCCACCTCCACAGCTTCTAAGTCACTTTTTTTTTGCAGGACCAATATTTTTGAAGATACAAAAATTTCTGTTTTTTTTAAGTTATACTTACTTATGTTAACATATGTATTATTTGGCTATTCTTATCTATGCTCTCACAGGAGGTTCTGAGACCAAGAGGCATTTGGATGGCACTCAGTATTCATGGTGGCATGGACATTGTTTTTTTGGCCCTTTTCCTGGCATTTGCATGGTCCAAAATCTTCTGCCATCAAGTTGAAATACGCAAGCTGCTGCACAGTTTAAGCTCACAATGAAGCACTCCAGCTTGCCTGTCTCAATATGACGGCAAGAAAACTCTGCTTTAAAAAATAAGTTTAGTTCCACTTTTAGAATAATGTATTCAGGGGGCTGGAGAGGTGGATCAGTGAGTGAAATGCTTGCTGCACAAACTGACAACATGAGTTTGGATCCTGGGCACCCTTGTAAAAGCCAGACATGGCAGTGTGTGTCTGGAATGCCAGTGCTGGGGAGGGGGAGGGAGGAGGATCCCTGGAGCTGGCTGGCCAGCTATTCTAGCCGAATGGGTCAGCTCGTATGTGCGTGGGCCCGTAGGGGTAGGGTGTGTTGTACATGTGGAAAACAGAGGTCATTGTGAGATGTCTTTCTTAGCGCTCTCCACCTTTTTATTTGTTTGAGACATAGTCTTTCACTGAATCTAGAGCTAGTTTAGCTGCCCAGCGAATCCTAGGGATCCTCCTGTGTCAGCCTCCCCAGTACTGGGAGTACAGGCATGGGCCACTGCCTTTGGTTTTCACCTGGGACTTGGGGATATGAACTCAGGTCCTTATGCTTGTGTGGTTAGCACTTTACCCACTGAGGCACCTCCCCAGTTTGAAAAGCACCTCTTCCTCTTCAGCAGCTGCACTGTGTCCCATTCAGCACACCTACTTTGTCTTAATGTTGTCAGTGTTACATCTTGCAGCCTCGTCGACATTTTTACCTTTTCTTCTTAAAGACACTTGAGACAGGAGTGTCTCAGAGAACACAGTGGTAAGGGTTTGCTGGACGAGCCTGTGCTTTGACCTATGCACAGGGCCTGTCAAAGAACCGTCCTGCCACATGGAAGTGAGAGCTTCCCCTGAGTCCACCCTGGCCATCAGGATGGACTGCTGCTTCCAGTCATGTCTCTGTCACCACAGTCCCAGAAAATATTATCTCAAAAAAATTTGTGGAAGAGGGGGCAGAAAGAATGTTTGAGCCACAAGTTGGGGCATTATGCACAGAGACTTGGTCTATCCCCCATAGCTCCTGACTACCCCCACAATGCGTGAACCACATTCCCCATTGATGAGGGTCCCTATGGAAGAGGGAGGACAGGGAGGAGGATAATGGAGTCACCACTATGAATGTAAAACCAGAATAATATACATAAGAATAAATAAAATTTAAAAAAATAGGATCTTGGTGGCTTGTGCCCTGAGGCTTTGGCGCCATGGAGCTGAAGCTGATCAGCATCAGTGTCCCAGGGATCCGGGCAGGAAAAGTCTTTTGTGTGTACACGTGTGTAGGTGTTGTGTGTAGGTGGGTGCGTGTATATACTTGTGTGGGGGAAGTCAGAGATAGACATTGAATGCCTTCCTTTCCACTCAGCACTTTATTTATTCAGTCAGTCTCTACTTTGAAGACAAAGCTTGCCTATTTAACGAGTCTAACTATTTGTTACCAGCTAAGCCATCTCCCCAGCCCGGGGAAAGACTTCCTCTTATTGGAGTGGAAGAAATGATGAAATCAGGCCTGGGTCTAGAACGTGAGAATCCCTGACCAATTCTGAGAGCAAAGCTGGCCTTACAAGCATGAGGTCTGTGTGACTCGTAACAACGCATAGCCTGAAACAGTGATATGCTTTGTTCTGATTGATGTTGGGCTGGGGGTGGGGGGTAGAAACTTGGCTGTGCCTAAAAAACAGGCACTAATGTTTAATGCTGCTGTAGAGAAATTACATAAGGCCCACAAGTATGCTGAAAAGGAGTGGGAGTTCAAAAAGCAAAAGTAAGACCATCTAGCTGATGGAGCCAGGATTAGATCCCCATCTGCTGACTTCAAGTTAGGAAGAGTGATGTCAGAAATCTATGGAATTAGCTATTCTTTTTAATTAATTAAATATTTTATTTTATCTTTTGAGAAAGAGAGAAAGAGGCAAAAGAGAGAGAGAGAGAGAAAGGGTACATCAGGGCCTTCAGCCTCTACAAATGAATTCCAGATGCATGCACCACCTTGTGCATCTGGCTTAGATAGGTCTTGGGGAATCAAACCTGGGTCCTTTGGCTTTCCGAGGAAGTGCCTTAATCACTAAGCAATTTCTCCAGCCCTGGAATTAGTTATTCTTGTTTTACAGATGAGACAATAGAGTCTGAAAAGAAAAATGAATTGTTCCCATGGTCACACAGATCACTGGTGACAGAATCGAATCTCTAAGGTGTCCCAAGCTGTCCACTTAGCAACAACTGATAACAGGACGGTTTGTATGTCAGCACATGAAGCCTCACCTGACACAACCATCTGTTCTTCAGACACTCGGTGGGCTGTGCCCAGTGTGCTGGGAACTCCTGAGCCCCTTCCTCCCCAGCTTGCACACACGCCAGGCAGTCTGTATAAGCAGAACACATTCCCATGACTCTAGGGAGTGAAGAGAGCTGCCAGTTCCCCCAGGCAATGTTTCAAGCTGGCCTGGGGACCTGTCAGTTAGTGATCAATTTGCCAGTCACCAGAGCCTCTTGGAGTTTAGCCTGCCTAGGACAGGTGGATCTAGTTTCTAAGCTGGGATCTGCAGTGAGTCCTTGTATCTTTCTGAGAACTCGGTGTGGGGAGGGGGGACCTGCTATCTCAAAGCCCCAACAAGTTCTTTACGCAGCTGGGGAAGGCACCAGACAGTCTCTTGCCCTAGCCCAACCGATTTGGCACACCGTGAGCAGCTGACTTTTCTCCCCATTTCCCACGGTGCAAGCCTCTGTCTCCCTGGCAGGCTGGGTAATTAGAACAGATAGGATTGCTGCCCTTAGTATGCATCTGAGCAGAAAACAACAATGCAATAGCTACATCTTCCACTTAGGGCTTTTTTCTTTTTGCTTCTTTTATTTCTTTTTCTCTGCTTTTTAAAGAAAATTTTGAGACAGGATCTCATGCAACCCAGAATGGTCTAAATTCCACTACGTAGCCAAGGATGACCTTGAACTTCTTATCCTGTGTCTACCTCCTGAAGGCTGGGTTTACATGCCTGGTTCGTGTGGTACTAAGGAGGACGCCCAGGGTTTCACGTGTTCTAGGTGAGCGCTCTATCAACTGAACTACATCCCTCGCCTCACCATTTTTTTTTTCCTCAAAGTATGTTCAGGCCCATTATCATCACGGCATGTTCAGCTCATGGTAGCTCTGCATGTATATTCGAGAAGGGATTTGGCCCTGTGACTGGAAAGACCCAGAAAAGAAACTAGCACCCATGGGTCCTGCCATTCATTGGCTGAGAGGGCCTTGAGTTGGCTTCTTCCTACCCTGGCAGCACTTCTCTTTGGAACAATTCCTAAGCAAGCCCTCAGTGTTGGACTGGGGAGATGGCTCAGTGAGTAAAGTGCATGGCTCTCAGGAACGAAGACCCGAGTTTAGATATGCAGTCCACACATAAAATGGCAGACGTAGAAGCCCATGCCTGTAATGCCAGCTCTGGGAAGGCAGAGACAAGAGAATCCCTGGAACTCACTGGCCTGCTAGTCTAGCTGAATAGGTGAGCCATAGGTTCAGAGAGACCCTATTTCAAAGCATAAGCTGGAAAGAGACTGAGGAGGGCGAAAACATCAACGTCTGGCCTCCACACACACACATGCACACATACCTGCACAAATACTCACATGCAGATATGTACACATGCATGTGAACAACACATTTATACACATAACAAAAAGATCTTCAGTGACTCCCAATACATACAGGTGTGTTGGCTGTCCAAGACAGAGAAGGGAAAATTCTGCCATGTATCTCTGGAGCTCGGCATCCTCTTGGAGAACTAGGACAGAGACTGACTTCCAGCCACTTGAGAACCTCTGTGTGTCACTCATCCCTGAGGTCTGAGGTGACAAACGTCAGGTACATGGCTCTGCAGAAGTGGTTCAGGTGACACCTTGGCTGTAGTCAAGTGGCTGATCCCATTCCCCAGCCAGTCCACATTTAGGACTCTGTGTTGTTCCAGGACACATAAAAACACCAAGACCATGGAGCGAGAACAGCCTTCACGGGCTTGACACCATGGAGCGAGAACAGCCTTCACGGTCTTGACACCATGGAGAGAGAACAGCCCTCACGGTCTTGACGCCGTGGAGCGAGAACAGCCTTCACGGTCTTGACACCGTGGAGAGAGAACAGCCTTCACGGTCTTGACACCGTGGAGCGAGAACAGCCTTCACGGTCTTGACAGTCGAACGAGAACAGCCTTCACGGTCTTGACACCGTGGAGCGAGAACAGCCTTCACGGTCTTGACACCGTGGAGCGAGAACAGCCTTCACGGTCTTGACAGTCGAACGAGAACAGCCTTCACGGTCTTGACACCGTGGAGCGAGAACAGCCTTCACGGTCTTGACACCATGGAGCGAGAACAGCCTTCATGGTCTTGACACCGTGGAGCGAGAACAGCCCTCACGGGCTTGACACCGTGGAGCGAGAACAGCCCTCACGGTCTTGACACCGCGGAGAGAGAACAGCCCTCACGGTCTTGACACCGCGGAGAGAGAACAGCCCTCACGGGCTTGACACCGCGGAGAGAGAACAGCCCTCACGGGCTTGACACCGCGGAGAGAGAACAGCCCTCACGGGCTTGACACCGCAGAGAGAGAACAGCCCTCACGGGCTTGACACCGTGGAGCGAGAACAGCCCTCACGGTCTTGACACCGTGGAGCGAGAACAGCCCTCACGGTCTTGACACCGTGGAGAGAGAACAGCCTTCACGGTCTTGACACCGTGGAGCGAGAACAGCCTTCACGGTCTTGACACCGTGGAGCGAGAACAGCCTTCACGGTCTTGACACCGTGGAGCGAGAACAGCCTTCACGGTCTTGACACCGTGGAGCGAGAACAGCCTTCACGGTCTTGACACCGTGGAGCGAGAACAGCCTTCACGGTCTTGACAGTCGAACGAGAACAGCCTTCACGGTCTTGACACCATGGAGCGAGAACAGCCTTCATGGTCTTGACAGTCGAACGAGAACAGCCTTCACGGTCTTGACACCATGCAGCGAGAACAGCCTTCACGGTCTTGACAGTCGAACGAGAACAGCCTTCACGGTCTTGACACCATGGAGCGAGAACTGCCTTCACGGTCTTGACAGTCGAATGAGAACAGCCTTCACGGTCTTGACACCGTGGAGAGAGAACAGCCTTCACGGTCTTGACCTCGGGTTTCCCTGCTTCTTCCTCACTCTGGAATCACTAGAGGAATTTTCTGGATTCCTAGTTTACCAGGTCCAGGCTTTTACCCATGGCTTCCATTCTTGTCTTTCTTCTAAGTCTTTCTCTCTCTAGGCCTCCAAATGACAGGCAATGATGACCTCTCTAAATGCCCAAGCCTAGATTAGACACTTTCCTTAGAAAAGCTCAGGCTAGTCCACTCTGTGTATTTCTTCTGCCTAGGGAAGCCATTCCTCAGCAAGGCGCTAGCAATCCATGTTCTCACCCTCCAATTGAGGGACTCCATTGTGTCTCTGGGGGCTGACCCCCAGTTTTGCCTTCAATCTTTGTCCTAAACTATGATCCATTGAGATCTGAGGGTTAACAAAGCAAAAACACCCCATTTGGGGTCTGGGTATCTCAGATGTTTCCTGCTGCCAGGGGATGGTTTCCAGTCTGGGCATAGGTCCACCAAGCCTGAGAAATTTGTCTGAATCCATCAAAGTCATATTGGGACATAAAACTAAAAACCTTTCTCCCCAGCAGGAAGGCTCCCTTCTGCCAAGACACCAGCACGCCCTGCCATCAGCAATAACTGCCAACAAGAATAGCAGAATATCTCTGTGTGAGATAAGAAACACTGCCGGCCTATGGAGATGGCTCCATGAGTGAAGTGCTTCCCACGCAAGTATGAGAACCTGTTAGGATCCCCAGCAGCCATGTAAATGCTGCATAGGCGTGATGACCTGCTTATAGTCCCAGCACCTGGGAAATGATAGAGACAGGGTTTCCCTGGGGCAAGCTGCCCACCTAGTCTAATCACATTGGCAAGTCAGATTGGCAAGTGAGAGACCTTGTCTCCATAAATCCTGGGAGACCAATTAAGGCATGGACACACGTGCACCCACACCTATCTGTGCACATGCACACATGAGCGTGTGTTGCGCACATGCACACACACACAAATGCAAAAATAAATTTGTAAAATAGAATAGAATAGAATTTTAAAAATAGAATTAATAAAATAGAATTTTTTAAAGTATCTTAAAGATTGTTAAGTTGCCCAGAATTGTCTGTGATGGTGACTGTCAGGCAATTCCCAGTGGAAAGGAGACCCATCCCTCTGAAATTCACCTGCCACCCCACCCTCACCACACCGCTGGAGACCTTGGGTTCTTGCTGTTACCCAGCCCACACTAAACCTGGTTCTTCCTTTCTCGGTCAGGTCAAAATGAACTCGCTTGTGTCTTTGGCTGACCTTCAAGAGGAGCCCTTAAATTGCAGAAAGGGACATGAAACCTTAAGGGAAGAGAATAATTGTTTATTCCTACCATTTTGTTTCTTGCTACACAGTCCTTTGCATGCAGGGGTGCCCAACCTTTTGCCATTGAGATATGCTGCTGTGGTCCACAGAGGTGTTGGGCTACATTCATAGCTATCCTGTGATGCTTGCAGCCTATGGAACAAAGGTTGGACAAAGCTGCTGGGGTGAACCTGGTTTCTTTGTGTGCATGTGTATATGTGGGCAGACATACAATGTATACATGTGAATTTGTACGTGGAAGGCAGATGTCAAAGTGGGGTGTCTTCCTCAGTTGTTCTCCACTTTGTTGCTGAGATGTTGTCTCTGAAGCGGGAGCTTACTGGGTTGGTTAGACAAGGTCGCCGCAGTGACTGTTTTGTCTCCATCTCCCCAGAGCTGCAATTTCAAGCACGCACCAGCAAATCATAGCTTTCACATGGGTGCTATGGATCCAGACTCAGTTCCTCATGCTTACATGGCAAGCATTTTATCAACTGAGCCATCACTCTGGCCCTCTAACTTCTTTTATATGTCATAAAAACTGTTGTTGAAGGCATCTTATTCTTTCACAAAATATCAACATGAAAGGATTTCATATTCAATGATCACTCTGAGAGAAAACATTTTCACCCCTAGTCTTGCAAATAAATAAAATATTAAAAAATACTTTCATAAAGATACCTTTGAGCAACTTAGGGTCTAAACAAGAATGTGTGAAAAACTCAACAAATGTAATAGGGCATTTTGAGGTTCAACTGTCAGCTCCTACAGCGAGCCTGTAGATGAGGGTACTCCTGGGAGGAATGAGCCCAAAACACCCAGAAGGAGTTTCCTGTAAAGAGAGAAAAAAGGGGCCAAGGGAAAGGTGTGGAATTAGAATTGACCTGCTAGGGAAAGCAGGATTCCTTGAGTCCATTCAGAAGTGATTTCAGATCCCATGGTCCTGGCTTCCCTGGCTGGCTGGGTCTCTGATGCCTGCTGCCAGTACAGCTTGCCTATTTCTCTGCTCCCTGCCTTCCACCCCCTGAGCTTTATTTCATTGATTTGTTTGTTGCATTGATCAGGGAACAGGTGAAAGAGCAGAATCCGAAGGAGTGAAACAGTCGGAACAGTAGAAATGTTGCCCTTGGCCAAAGGTGCACTCAGTGTGGAAGCCGATAGGTCAAACGTGTTAGGCCTACCTAGGGAGCACGTGGAGGTGGAGGTGGTAAGTGCAAGGTGGGGATTAAGAGGGCAGGGAATTTATAGGACTCTGTCTTTTGCTAGAGATCCTTATAAGCTCTGGGTCTATTTTCTCTAATTCCATGAAATACAGAATTATTTGCTTTGCTTTGCTTTACCTTATAATAGACCTTCCCCACATCCCAGGAAGGGGTCGGAAGTTCCAAGTTGGGTTTGATGGCTGAGAATGACCTGAGGTCAGACAAACCTAAAGCTTTTGGACTTGGTATCTGCATTGGCCTTTGCACAACTGCAGATTTCATGGATACAGAGTGGTGTTGTACTATACATCTAACTAAACCCAGGGCTTCTTCCCTCTCTCATCTCCCCACTGTGGGTTAGACCAAGTTCCAGTCACTAGCTCCTTCTTTGTAGTTTCTCTCCATGGGAAACAGAACCGTGGGTCCAGAGCATCCCTTTAAAGAGAGCGACTCTTAGCTGACTAGTCTCAGCCCCAAAGTTTTCTCACAATTCTCAGCCAGGGGGCTGATGATGCCTTCTTGGTCTGCAGCTCAGGCTGGTGGGTTTGCTGCTGGGTTTGGCATTGATTTGCAATCTGCAAGCTGATGAATGCTTAAGCTGCTGGCAGCAGGGTGAGTGAGAAGAGACTCTGAGATAAGAGAACCTCTCATCAATATTTACAGCAGAGCTAGCTCGCAGTGACCAGACAGTCAGGCCTCTTCCAGGTCTGGCAAGGGAGCATCAAAGGTGGGTGGATCAGGATTCCAGAGGAGCAAGGATGTCCCCAGCAAAAGGAGGAAGCACTTGTGGCTGGGAGCCCCAGAAGCGTGGGTCCTTGGCTGGCTCTCACCTGCATGGGCTCTGGACTCGGGGCAAGTCATTTCCTCTCTGTGGGCTCCTTATTTCAGAAAGGAGACAATGACTTGGTGTCTCAGCCAGGAATGTTGTAAGGATCAAATGAAATAGTAGCTGCAAAAGATGACACAAAACTTCCCCGCTCTGTGAAGGTCCTGTAGTGTCCATTCTAGCAGGATAGGGAAGATATCTCACCAACTGGTGGTTGTCAGCATTGCACACGGAGGTTACCGATGAGGGAGGAGGTTACAAATTGGGAGAATCCCTTACATAGTCACCTACTTATTTTAACGTACATTGAGATACTCTTGAAATAAAACCCGTGATCTTATGGCCTTTATCATTTAGCTCTGATGAAATTATTAATATAAACATAAATATTTAAAGTCTCGTGTTATCAAATGTCTGAAGTTTAGGAAACATGGGCTGAGCACAGAACAAGTTATTTGTGCCCATTTCATTAAAGGTCAATGTTATGATATAGTATTGTTATCCCTGTTCCCCAGCGTTAGCTGGTTAGCCTTTTCCTGCTCCATGCTGATGAGAACAATCAGGCTTGGAAAAATATATATGTAGTCTACTCAAGTTCAAGGAAGAATAGTCTGAGATTTCCACCAGACTTCTCAACTCCAGGCTGTATGTTTGTTACAGGGTGACTGTTTGTTACATACCCCCCCATGGTCTCATGTGTTTGAATACTGGGTCCCCATGTGCTGGAGCTGTTTGAGATGGTCATGCATCCCTTAGGAAGCAGAGCCTTGCTGGAGGAAGTGGACCACTAGGAACAGTCCTAAGGTTTTATAGCCCAGTCTCAATTCCTGCTCACCCTCTGTTTCCTGATTGCAGAAGCAATGTGACCAGCTCTGTGTCACTGCCCTGCAACTGTGCCTTCCTCACCATGATGAACTGTAGCCTGGAGCTGAAAGCCACAACTTCCTGAAATTGTTTCTTGTCAAGTATTTGGTCACAGCAATGAGAAAATAACTAATACAGTGCTACTCCCACTGTATCTAATGACTGTGTTTGTCCACATGGGCAGGTCCCCAAGGGCTTTGTTCCCCAAGGACTTTGCAAGTGTATTGTTACAGGATCCTCATTATAACCATGCATGGTATGGAAGATGCTATTATACTGAGTTTGGCTCTATCAGAAAAAGAGATTCTGGATAAAGAAACACAGGAGGGGAGGTGAAGAAAGGAGGCAAAACATTTATAGGAACATTTATATCTTTGTGTCAGGAACTTCCACATATACCAACTGTCTTAGTTACTTTTACCCTCCCTGTAACAAAGCACACAACAAAGGCATCTTAAGAGACAAAGGCTTTATTTTGGTTCACAGTTTGAGGACATGCAGTCCACCATGGTGGGAAAGGCATAGCAACAGGAGCTTGAGGCAACTGGTCACATTGTGCCCACAGTCAGAAAGCAGAGAGAGAAGAATGCTGCACTCAGCTTCTTTCTCCTTTTTGTTCAGTCTAGGACCCCAGTCCATGGACTAGTAATCAACCTAATGTAAAAATAGACTCAGACATGCCCAGAGACTTGTCTCCTAGGTGATTTTGGATCCCGTCAAGTTGACAATCAGTATTAACTATCACACTGGCATCATGTTTTGTCAACCTATGGGGTAGGGACTATTTTCTGTTCTTGGGATGGATCAATGGAGGGCGAGAGAAGTTCCATGGCTTCTCAAAAGCCATGCAGGCAGCAGTGGTAAGGTAAACTCTTAAGTCTGAGCAAATTAATCAGCATGGGTTCTTTGAAATTCCATCCATGGTACTGTCTTTCCTCCGGGGACACAGACATATGCTGAAATTAAGTGAGAAGTGAGTCCTAAGTATTTCTCTCTGGAAAAATAAACCAATGGAACCCTTTGAAATTAGGTCAGTCTAGGGGAAGTGTAAAAGTCAGAGACAGTTTTCTTACTGGAGCTAACTCAAAGCAACCATCTCCCCCATCTAGTTAGAAGCCCCAGCAAGAGAGAGATGAGTCCTGAAGAGTGATGCCACAAAACTTCAGGCCAAACACTGAAGGATGAAGGAGCCTTGGTCTCTGGTCCAGCTCACTGGAGGGCCTATACATATTATATCCACCTGATATCCACATCTTTATGATGGACTGGCTGGTCACCCAAGAAAGAGGCAAAAAATGAAATAATTTGTTTTAAAAATACTCATTTTTGTTTTGAGTGTATATGCATGTGCCTATGTGGGGGTGTGCATTTGGAATCCAGAGACTGACTTCAAGGATTTTCCTCAATCACTCTCTACTGAATCCAGAACTCACCAGTTAGACTAGACCATCTAGCCAGCAAGAACCAGGGATCCTCCTGTCTCTGCCTCCCCAGGGCTGGGATTACAAGTGTGTGGCACCACATGAAGCATTTTAGATAGGTGCTGGGGATCCAAACTGAGCACTTATTTACAGAGTCATCTCCCCAGCCCACATTGCATTTTTCTTCACTGGTGCCCATCACTGTTTGCATAGTGCTTTGTGGTGCATCTTTCCAGAATGCATGCACTCTGAGACAGTGCCTTTGCCTTGCTGTGGACCCAGGACCTGGATTGGCAGTGTTAATAATACATTCTTTGTAAACAATTGGTTGGGATAATATGAAGGAATGACTAATTGTTTGCACTGTAAGTCTCCCAGGAAGGAATCATGTTTCCATTCACTTACATATCTCTAGTTCTTAGCGCAGGACTATACATAATTAGCTCTCAACAAATGGTCATTGAACAAGTAGATATAAGAATACATAAATATTACTTTGTAACTAGTGAGGAAACACAGATGCTAAAACACAAGGTACATAAATTATACACAAATATAAAAGCAGCCATTAATCCCATTAAGGCTAAAAGAGAAACTGAGGTTGCAACTACATGCTCAACCTACTTTGGTACAACTTCTTTTCATTTTGCTTGCATGTGTGTATGTGGTATGCATGTGTGTGGGGATATGCGTTCATATGCATGTGGGCACATGTGTGTGCCTTCCTGTGGAGGCCAATGTAGGAATGGGAGGTCTTCCTCAGTCACTCTCTAATTTTTAAAATATTATTTATTTATTTGAGATTTAAAAATGGGCACATTAGACACATGTGCCACTCTGTGTATCTGACATTGCATGGGTAATGGGGAGTTGAACCCAGGCTCTCAAGCCTGGTAAGCAAGTGACTTAATGGCTGAGTCATTTACCCAGCCCTCTCTATCTAATTTATTTATTTTTATTATTTTATTTGAGACAGAGAGAGGAAAAGAGAGAGAATGGACACACTAAGGTCTCTAACCACCCCAAACAAACTCCAGACACATACCTTATGAATCTGACTCATGTGGAACCTGGAGAATTGACCCTGAGTCCTTAGGCTTAGCAGGCAAGCATGATAACAGCTAAGCCATTTCTCCAGCCCTCCATCTTATTTTTTGAGACAGGGTCTCTTGCTGAAGCTAAAGCTCACTGATTCAGCTAGCCTAGCCAGCCAGTGAGACCCAAGGATTCCATGTCTCTGCCCACCCCCACCCCCAATCCCGTGAGCTGGGATTTACAGGCTCATGGTCAACTTTTATGTTGATACCAATTGGATCCAAACTCAGGTCCACATGCTTGCATGGCAAGCACTCTATCCACTATGCCATTTCCTAGAGCCCCCTACTCCGTTTTGAGACAAAGGGTATCTAGACCTGTCTGGTTTGGTCTTTTTGTAGCCCATGTTGGCCTCAAACTCCTGGAAAACCCTCTACCTTGATCTCCTGAGTGCTGGAAGTATAGGCATATGCCAGCTACCATGCCCAGTGGCCAGTTCTGATCACAGCCAACAAGTTGTCTTGAAAACAAGCAGCATGGACTATTTCAGTAACAGCCATTCCTATGGATGAAGGTGTTTGATGCTTCCAAATCCACAGGTCTGCTGAAACACAGACAGACTCCAAGGCAAAGGTGAAATTACAAAGGTGAGCCCAGTGCCCAGGGCTTGCCAGAAACAGCAACCAGCAGGAGCCCATGAAAGCCTGTGAATGATCCCTGTGCTAATAATCTAAGCTACCATTAGTGACTTAAAGCAGAGATTTTTTTAAATGCAAGAGTGCATATGATTTTTATCTTGCCATTATCCCTATAATCATTGGTCCTGATTAAAGACTTCTGCCCAGAAAGATGGATGGTCTCGAACACACTTAAGTATATGGTAATCTTTCACCTCTTAAATGCTGTTGTTTCCCCCAAGAAAGACATTCTTCTATGCACTTCAATTTAAAGACCAGCAATTGTCTATCTTCAACTATTCAAAAAAAAAAAAAAAAACACCATGGAGTTAGGTGGTTGGAGAGGGATGGCAAAAAAAGGAATAATCCTAAAAAGAAATCTTCATTCTTCTAAACTAAGGAAGTTAACTAGGCAGTGAGGAGGCTTCTTGCAATTTATTTTTTGCAATCAAGAGTCAAATATTTGAAAAACTGCCAACACATGTGAGTGCTTGTTCCTTCATAAATACACAGGGCAAGATAGTCATCAAAAAGGAAATGTTAGGGTAGCATTCGTTTTCTTCCTCTCACATCTAAGCTAACACCAAATGGGCTGGGGTTTCCAGGGCATTCCTGCGGCATCTCATACACCAAGCTCCCTGTCCCATCCTGACCCTGTTGTCACCTCACTTAGCTGGCAATCTGCCATGACTGGAGATACTTTCAAAGTTCTTTGGGACTGTTTTCTCAGACTTGGGTTTAAAAGCATAGTGACAGGGGCTGTGCCTATGTGAAGAGTGGCATGTATTCTTTGTGACAGATGGAGGCTAGGAGGTTTGTTTGATTTTATTTTTACTTGTTTTTTTTTTTCAACTGACTAGTAGCAAATCTTGAATTACAACAACAATCACTTTATCAGCAATATCTTAAAGACCTGTGGTGAGCTGTGAATATCTCTGTGTAAATCTAGATGTTCCTCCTTCAATTTTGCCTAAAGTAATAAACCTCTTATTTTAGGTAGCTTAACTGATGCTAATACGCAGGGCCTCCCACAGTCCAACTTCAGCCACATTCTCAGAAGCATGCCTACCTTTCTTCAATAAATGCCCACCTGCTAGTAGACCCATGCCTACCCTTCCCAGATGCCCATCCTTCAGTTTCCTTGTTTCTATGTCCTTAGGCCCTGGAATATTCTTCCTCACCGTATTTTTCAAGACCTTAGGCCTGGGGAGATGACTCAGTAGATAAAGCATTTGTTGTTTAAGCCTGAGTACCTGAGTTTAGAGCCCTGCACCCCATGTAAAAACTGGAAGCTGTAGAGGGCTTCTGTAATCCTGAGATGGGGACAGACAGGAGAATTTCCTAAAAGCTCACAAACCAGGTAGCCTGGTAGCAATAAACAACAATAATGAAAATGAGAAAAGGAGAGACAGAGAGAG
Organism: Orientallactaga sibirica; assembly: GCA_036365145.1. Lineage (NCBI taxonomy): Eukaryota > Metazoa > Chordata > Mammalia > Rodentia > Dipodidae > Orientallactaga > Orientallactaga sibirica. The sequence goes on from JAEOAD010000028.1 coordinate 12,734,170, forward strand.
ACAGACTATTCCTTAAAGGAGGACTGACATGCAGACATTTTCCTCTGACCATACATACATTCACATGCTTGCATTCACATGAGTGTGTGAACAACACACACACACCTTACTTGTTCTTAGAAGCCTTGTTTAAAGAGAACGAGCTTTCTGCTTGTTCACTCTTGTCTGCCATCACATTGAGCACAGAAACATTGGTACCTACCCCTCTGTCCTGCAGAGTGTAAGCTGCCAGAGAAACTGTCCACCCTTGAATGCTTCCTACTGGGGCAGGTAAGGTGTCAGGCAATCAGGGAGAGAGGTGGCAGATTTTTCCAAAGCTAGTTTTTATTTAACAACAGGAAAATCCCCAGTTTGCAACTAACCACAAAGTTAAAAGATAAACCAATGCAGGCCTTTCATTAAAGGATGGGGAATCACCCAGTGGCTTTTAACTGACCACAGGAGTTCAAAGATAAACCGGTAACAACAATAAAAATATTCTTGGCTGCATGTTCTTAAACTCCTGGATCACCCACATGTACCCTGCTACTTCACTGGGCACAAATAGCTGTGTGGCCTTCCACAAGTGGTGCTAGACAGATGCAGGCAGATGAGCGTCTCTGCCCGTGTACTCTTGAATCAAAGACCACACAGCTCAGGCTTGCAACTTTTCATTCCGGTAGCAGTCTCACAAGTACTGTACACGAGTGGCCTGCAGAAAAAAAGTGAGGGTCACCTTGATTTTCAATAAAAGGGTCACAGGACCACCAAGGCAGCACATACAGAGTACACAGTACTGCAGAGGCAGCATGGTGAGACATGAGAGCAAGAAGCGTTCTGTGTGGGATGGTGAGAGGCAGGAAGCCAGGCATCTGGCACTTACCTTCTTATGGGAGAGATAGACACACTGAGTACAGATGGATCAAAGGGGCAAATGCGAAACTATTATCAATTCTGATGAGACTTTTAAGAGAAATCAACAAGGGAATCTGATTTCTACAATCACAGAGTAGCTCTCCGAATAGTGATATTTAGAACAAACAGACCAGGAGCCCCATAAGTAGTTGGAAAAGAAGAACAGCAAACAGAAGAAAGTTCCTGATGCTGGATAAAGCCAGTGCTGTTAGAGCCTTGAATATCCATATTTACATATGTACACCCCGGTTTACTGCAAGTGTTAAGATGCTGTCTGGGCCTCTTGTGTCTCATAAAGACTAGAAAGTACCATTTCCTCGTGCATTTGTGTTAGCCATTTAAGTTGCTATAGCAAAATACCATAGCCTGGATGTTTTTTAAACAAAAGAAGGTATTTTTTGGAGACTTGGAAGTCCAAGATCAAGGTTCTAGCCAAAGAGCCATCCTATGAGAGCCCTCCTCTTGATTCGGAGCTGGTGCTTCACTAGTTTCCCCACGTGGTAGAGTGGGTGAAGGGACTCTCAGGGATCCTTTGTAACTACACTGATCCCACTCATTGGGCCCATGCTATAAGTATTCCCAAAGGCCTTTCCTTCTGATATCACCATCTCAAGACTTTCAAGGATGCACGTTCAGTCTATAGCAGGAAGCCCTCAGAATACCCATAACTGGCTCCCCATTAAGGCTTAGGTGCAGAGACGGGATGTGAGACACAGAAAGGGGGGCAGTAGCAGTGGGAAGGATTAATCCAGGCCATCTTGCCAATCATTAAAGTTACCCTATGTGCCACTTGCTTCTGTATTTATGTACATACATTTTGTATTTGACATGTAAATTCATATGTGTACGCATGTGCAAACACACATGAATGTAATTTACATATGGATGTACCAGAAAAATCAGGTGCAATAGATCAAACATAGTAGATACATAAGCGTCTATATGCCTTTGAATTCAAATAGATGATTTTAAACATTCATTTACTTATTTTTCCTTAAATGTACTATGTAAGTTATATGTAAGTATACCTGTGTGTGCACAGGTGTACATGCATGTGGAGTCCAGAGGACAGCATCAAATATTTTCATCAGTTGCTCTTCCATCTTAATTATGTTTTGAAGCAGGGTCTTTCACCAATTTATTCTGATTAACCAGTAAGCTCTTGGGCTCCTCCACTCTCTTCTTCCCCAATGCTGGGATCAGAAGTGTACACCACCACACCCAGCTTTTTATGTGGGTGCTGGGGATACAAACTCAGGTCCACATGCTTGTACATCTGATCTCAGCCCCTATTTGAGGTTTTGAAAGAAATTACTCAAGAATTATGATGTGAAGGGTAGGGACATTGGTATCACAGCTGTCTGTTTTTCAGGAAGTTCAGGGACATGTGAGTACTAGAAGCTTTGACCTTTAGAAAAGACTGTACTGGTTGTTGGGAATGGAGGTCCTGGTTCCTTGAGAGCTGAAGGTGGGCAATTGTTTTGTCATTAGATAGCATGTCCCCCATCAATGGCTGCTTTAACAACACAAAAAGGCACAGAGTGAATGCCTTGATTATCTTTTGATTATCTTGCTCATAAAATGCCAAGAGTCAGGCTTCACTAAATAATTAAAAAAACGTGGAACATTTCACCCACCACTTCATCAAATGTTTGCATCTGTTAGCTGGTGTCTAGCATTCCAAAACTCCCAGGTATCCTTAATTATAGCATCCAGAGAGTTCCAGATGGGAACACCCCACTCAACCACTCAACTGTTTTCTCAACTTTCTTCTGTACAGCAAAGAATGTGTTTTTCCTTATCCAAACCACCAACAGGATAATCTCATTCTGCATTTTGCTGATTGGTCTGCAAATATACTCTTCAGTGGCAAAAAAAAAAAAAAAAATCTTGAAGGGCTGCCTTGAGATTTGAGCATTCAATCAGTCTCAGGAATTTCTTTTGGCGAAGATACTCAGGCTTGGTCAGGACTCGTGGGGCTGCGGTTGGCTCCATGTCTCTGAGGTTGGGTATGCCCAGTGGTGTGGTTAAATATCATCAGGGCTGAAGTCGTCCCAAGGAGTCTGTTTGAGGTAATTATGCTGATGTGATGTTGAGGAAAGGTTGGAGGAAATTGGACTATTTACCCGCAGAATGAAACACTAGAGAGAAACTAGGCTTCAGTTTCCAAGGTGAGGGGTGCCTGTGACTTCCAGCACTGCACAGAATTTGCCGCAAGACGCTATGATTGTCCTTTCACTATTGGACTGGGTGAGTTCTTCCATCTTGCCACCCCTTCTTGGGCCTGCAAGTGTATGCCCAGAGTATTAGTGACAACTTGGGAATTTATGAATGAAAAGAAGCTAGATAAGAAAGTCTGTGTGCAGCAGCTATAAGATGACATGAAATGCATCTTACAAGTGGGAAATGATTTCTGTGTACATTTTCTGTCTTCATGTGGTGAAGAGACAGGCACACGAAGATTTTAAAAAGCATGAGAGTTGGAGATATGGCTCAGGGATTAAGGCACTCGATGCAAAGCCTAAAGACCTGAGTTCAATTCCCCAGTTCCCACATAAAGCCAGATGCACAGGGTGGTGCATGCATCTGGAGTTTGTGTGAAGTGGTGGAGACTCTGGTGTGCCCATCCTCCATCTCTCTCTCTGTCTCTCTCTCAAACAAATAGTATATAAAATATTTTTAAAAGCATCAGCACAGTAATAGAAACATTGAAGACACTTTGCCCTTGAAAATACTTTTGAATTCTTTTTGTTTTAACATGAGCGAGACAGAGAGACAGAGAGAGAAAGGAAGAGGCACAGAGAGAATGGACACACCAGCGGCCTCTCAGCCGCTGTGAATGAACTCCAGACATGTAAGCCCCCTTGTGCGCATGTGCAACATTGCACACTTGCATCACTTGTGTGTCTGGCTAAACATGGGACCTGGAGATTAGAACGGGCATTCTTAGGCTTTGCAGGCAGGTGCCTTAACCACTAAGCCATCTCTCCAGCCCCCTTTTGAATTCTTAATCACTCAGGCTGAATACCTAAGGGTCTTCATTTCCGCCTACATAGGAGTCAGTGTCAAACAGGGGCCCATGAGGCCTCATCCTGCCCTAACGTTCTATAAGCAATGAATGGTTGCTTGGGAGACACATTGGCTGCAGTGGTGTAGCCACTAGTACATTGCCATGCTCCTGTAAATAATCCCTTATCCATGCTCATGTATGTAACCCTAAATAAACTCACTGGATCACCAAACGGCAATGAAAAAGATATGAAAGTAGCAGGAAATTAGTTGTTGATGGGAAAGGGGTTAGCAGGAAGGAGAGGAGACTAGAAGGGATAACAGGGGATGAATATGATAAAATAAATTATGTGCATGTATGAAAATGCCATAACAAAATCCATTATTAAGTATAATTAATATACTAAGAAAAAACTAAACAATTGTTTCGAAGTTTTAGTTTCCAAATAGCATAATTTTAGATGAACCAACCTAAGATTATTTGAATCTGGACTTACAGAATTTTTTTTCTGGAGCTCTATTAGAGACAAAATATAGGACAAGCTTCTGGTGTATTAGTAGATGCTGTACAGAGTATTTAGCCTGAAAGCAGGAAGTAGTCAACATGGGAGGCTACACTCTCCCATGATATTCCCGTGGGAGACATTACCAGTCAATCACAAAACTCTCAACGGGCTCGGCTGGAGTCTCAAAGTCATTCTCAACCACTTCCAAATGATCACTGTGGCTATACAGGAAGAAACAACCTGTTAGCTATTTCAGATCTACTTATCTCTACTCTATGCTTTTTGGTAGACATGTTTTTATGCCCTGTTGTCATTATCTTTTCATTGCTGGGAAAATTTCTGACCAGAAGCATCTTAGGGGAGGAAAGGGTTTATTTCAGGCTTACAAATTCCAGGGGAAGCTCCACCATGGTGAAAGCAGCACAAAGAGGAACCAACACCAGCAAATGGGAACAGCCAGAGCTCAAGCTGGCTCTTGACACACCTGTCAGGGCTGGACTGAAGATGTACCCCCAGTGACATGTCTCCTCCATCAGGGATCTCTGCCTGCTGGAGGCTAAAATGAGAAGTTTAATCAAAAGTACCTGAGTCCATGGGGCTCATACATTTGCAATCAAACAACCACATGCCCCCAAGAAACCACCACATGCCTCTCAGAACATGTAGATTATATCAGGAAGTATGTGAGGAAAGAAGTTCACAATAATTATTTAGCATGTATGTGTGTATGGGTATGTGCATGTGTGTTTACTTATGTGTGGATTTACATGTGTGTGCAGGTGTGCACCTAGGTGTCTGCATGTGTTTAGCGAACAGAAGACAACCTGAGGGGTCATCCTCAGGAACTTCATCTGCCTCCTTTGAGACAGAGTCTCTCACTGTCACAGAACTCACCAATTTCACTACACTGGCTGACCAGTAAGCCCCAAGGATCCTCGTGTCTCCTCCTTCCCAGTGCTGGGATTACAAGGGTATACCACCACACCTAGCATTTTTACATGCATTCTGGGAATCCTGTCTTGGTCCTTATGCTGGTAAGGCAAGCTCTTTACTAAATGAGCCATTTCTCCACCCCTAATAGTAATTATTTTTAATGTGCTAAGGGTCAAAGGGAGGATTTTTGAGTCTCTCTTCCCCTGTCACCCATGAGTGAACAAACATGCCTTCGTGCCCAATTGTCATGGAGCAGTAGTGCTGGGGACTGGTAGACACCCTGTCCTTAAGTGCCGGGGCTTTTTTCCCTCACCACCGGCAGGTAGAGCAAAAGAGAGAGAGAGCCGGGCCAGCCGTTTCTCTCTTGAGGCTGAGCGAGAAGACAGGTGTCGGCAACTCAAACCTCCCCAAATCACCGGGGAAAAGAAAACCACATTGAGTCGCGGAGAAACGTCTAAAGCGAAACTCGTCGTTTATTGTCAGGGGGGAGATATTTATGTGCTTTGAGGAAGGGGGCGGGAAGAGGGGATGAGAGAAAGGTATAAGGGCCAATATACTTTGAGGAAGGGGGTGGGAAGAGGGGATGAGAAAAAGGTATAAGGGCCAATATACTTTGAGGAAGGGGGTGGGAAGAGGGGATGAGAGAAAGGTGTAAGGGCCAACAGTATTTCATCACGTCAGCAGCAGCTGGGTGGAGACAGTTTCAGCTTAGGTGCTGAGTCAAGGGCAGGTACTCAGGCTCGACTAGGCCTTACCGGGAATAGGCCAAGATTGGCTGGGCTAACCACTCGGCTTCACACCGGGCAGAGCCCAACATCTCCCCCTTTTGTTTTTGTAAGAACGGTGGATGGCATAGTCCCTGTCCTAGGTTGTTCCCCTCTGGGAACCTTACCCGTCTCTGGGCACTATGCCTCTAGCCCGTTGACCACTCCACGCCCTGTCTTAGGTTGTCTCAGCCTGTCTGAGAGCTTACCCGTCGTTGGTTCGATGGAGGGCGGGGGAGGGATGTTAGGTGGATAGCCAGTAAGTGGAAAAGCCATTGTCTTTGAGTCGCAAACCTGTGGTGCCTTGGCCTGATGAAGTTTAATTGCCTCAAGCTGTTGGTGAATGAATTGTGTAATCTTATTAATTACACAGGGCCTGAGAGAGTGAGGATAAGAAGAAGGAGGGGTTCAGGGGAGGGAGATGGTAGGGTAAAGAGCAAGAAGAAGGAGGGGTCCAAGGGGGGGGAGAAGGTGGGATAAAAAGCCATGTAAGTTCGTCTACAGCAGGTTGTCTTAGGAGTCCTGACTCCTCTTTTGTAAATCTCTCTGGAGCTTTTCTGGCTTCATTCAGGTCTAGTAGCATCCACACCTTCAGTTGTTCCTGGGAAGAAACAGAGGCATAGTTCTCAGGGTGTGACACTCCCTGGAAAATTGATTATTATCATCCCCTTGTTGGGGTAAATATTTTAAGTCTTGCCGGTACCCAAATAGGTCTTTTTCCTCTTGAGGAAAGACACATCCAAATCCTCTCCCTGCTGTGAGGAGGGGGTCTGGTCCCCTCCAGGCCCCAGTTAATGGGTCCCTCCATTTGACTCAGATGGAGCTGTAGGTGACAGCTGAGGTCCAATGTTTTTGAAAAGGGGACAAGTGTCTATCTTCTTTAGAAAAATTTAAAATATTTAGGGTTAATAATGCCTTTTTTAGTTGGTCATGTGGGGGTAGAGATTCCCCCTTTTGTTTTTGTAATTGAGATTTGAGAGTTTGATGATATCTTTCCACGATGGCTTGGCCCCGTGGGTTATATGGGATGCCTGTGGAAAGTGAGATTTTCCAGGTTTGGAGGAAATCTATAAAAGTTTTGCTTACGAAGCAGGGACCATTATCGGTTTTGATTTGATCTGGCAATCCAAGGGTGGCAAAGCATTGAAGCATATGGCTAATAGCATGTTTAGTTTTTTTTCCCAGCATGTGCTGATCCTGTGACCTCATGGGAGATAGACTTTATGGGTATAGACTTTTCTCCCCTCCTTAGGGGAGGGTAAACAACTAGGGAAGCTCCCAAGCGCCCCCCATCAGTGAATCTGGTAAGAAAATCAGGGTTGGGTTTAGATAAAAAAAAAGTCTGGGGGTCTCCATTCCAACCTAGAGAAGGAGCTCATCCATTTATAAGGACCATAGTGACAATCAATTATACCCAGAAACCCCTCGAGGGCAATGGCAACCCTGTTGTTATTTCTCTGAAGCCAAGTGAAGTCTGTTACCTTAAAGGGGGTGACAATGACATGAGGCTCCATGTCAAACAATCGGACAGAGGTGTCCCTGTCCTTTATAATGCAGTCTGCAATCTGGTTAGTTATAGAGTAAACTCTGGGGACTCCACCAGGGAGAGGTGAATCCATTGGATGGGTTCTCCTTCCTGGGCCAACAGCGCAGTGCATAATGTTTCCCCAGAGAAAATACAGAGGGAGATAGGTAAGTTAGGATCAAACCTCTTTAGGACAGCAGCATCAATGGCCCGTTGTACCTTATGTAGAATTTGTTCATGATGAGGGGGCAAGGTTATCTGAGAGGAGAGAGTAAGACCCTTTAAGAGGTCAAATAAAGGGGACAGTTCCTCAGTAGTTATGGGTATCCAGGGCCTCATCCAATTAATTTCTCCCAGCACCTTTTGGAGTTGAGGCAAAGTATAGGATTTTTGAATATGGAGTTGGGGTTTGACAGGAGAGACAGTATTAAGGAATAACCTGGAGCCCAAAATCTTGAAGAGAGACAGTTTGAATCTTTTTTGGAGACACCTGTAAAATGGCAAGGCATTTAGTAGTGAGGTCTTGGAGATCAGATGGGTTGGAATGACCTAAAATAATAATAATAAAACATTAGGTTGATTAATCAAGGAAGAAAAGATATGAGACATGTACTGTTAAGGTCAATCCAGGGCTGACAGCTAGCAGTTTTTTATGATGTTGAAACTTATAGATCTAGGGCAAGTTTTATATTGGTAGAAGTTGGCCTGTCTTTGTAGAGCCATGAAAGAGAGAAAAAGAAATTAATTAGTTACATAGTACCTACAGCAAAATTATTGTAGTCAAGTCACAGTAAGCTTTAGGAATTTTTGTTAGGTATATTTTGTATATCTTTATAATGAAATTTTAAATCATTATTACACCTTAAAATTGGCCCCCAGTGACATTGTCTTTAGTAAGGCAATTGTAGATGTAAACTATAAATTAATAAAATACTGAATATATTGGGGACATATATTTAAATTACCATATTTTGTCCCTGGCTTTTAATAAATTTATAATAACAGTAACAATAATATTTGGTATAAGGCATAGTAAGGAGAGAGAAAACAATTTAAATTTAACCACCATTAGTCATCATTAAACTTTCATAGTAACCAGAGATTGACAGTTTTTAGGTTTTTTTTTTTTTTTTTTTTAATTTTGTCCCTCCAGCTGGGCAGAGCTGCCAGAGAAAACTTTAATCTCAGGCCAACATTGTATTACCGATTGAGTTAGTTGGGCTTAGTATGAATTGAGGTAGGCAGGTAGGGAGAGAATGGGCGTGCCAGGCCTCCAGCCACTGTTTACATGGGTACTGGAGAATTGAGCCTCGAATCAGGGTCCTTAGGCTCTACAGGCAAGTGTTTAACAATTAAGTCATCTTTTTATTTTTATGTTAATGGGAAGGCAGCGAAGGGTGGGACAATGGTGTGTAGGATATAGCCATATAGACTTGAAAAATAGGTTTTTTACCTCTAGCAGGGCAATATGAATGTCTCCAGCTGTTTTTTTTTTTTTTTTTTTTTTTAAAGTAAATACTTTGGGCCCCGCAGGACACTCAGTTAAGAGCATAGAGGGAGCGTCTAGAGGCAAAAGGGGCGGGGACGGCAGCGGCTTGTCTCATGGCCTCATGGCGGATTGCCCGCCCATTCCTAAGATATTTTTAAAGCAAGTTAGGAGTCCGCCCATCTGTCTCTTTGTTGTTTGGTTGGCCTTTTATTTATTTATTTTTGATAAAAGTGACCAAAAGTGACGCCTGGAGGTGCGGGCGAGGCGCAGCCAGTGAGGCTCGGGGCAGTGCTCGGGCCCGGGCCGGAGTTGTCCCATTCGGCCCGCTCCCCGCAGGAATGTCGGTGGAGCCTGGCGGACCAGTGACTTGTGCTCCACGCCAGTGAGGAAAGTTAACCTCGGTTTGTATTTGATCACAGTTTACATTTACAGAAAGCTACATGGAGGAGCTGTCCTTCATCAGGGGTTTGAGCACATTTGCCTTAGGCAGTAGTTAGGGGCTGAAAAGAGCTGAAAAGATAGCTGCCGGGTGGCGGCTTGGGTGGCGGCCTTGGGAGAAAGGAGATTTTAAAAGTCAGTTTTAGTTTTTTCTTACAGTTTTTAAGGGCAAAAATGAACTTTTTACAGAGATGTTTTTAAGGTTGGCAATTAAGGCAAGGAGGACTGAATTAATCCATGGGGCTGAAACAAAAGTTTTGTCCCAAGAGCCACACTGTAAGAGGAGTAGGGCAATAGTAATATATATGAGTACAACATAAGCACAAAGTCTTAAAAAATAGTTAAGCATGTTGTAGAATTGAGTTTAGATTTAGATTTATGATGGCCAATGAGCCTGTGTCTTTATGGGACGGCTCAATGAAATTAAACACAGTGTAGCTGGGAGCAGATCTCCCCATCAGGTTTGTTTTGTCTTTTGGAATGGAGTTTTTATTTAAATGAGGAGGCAAAAACGTTTAAAGTTTTCTCTAGGTCTACCCACGTGGTGAGTTTTGTTTTTAGGTCTGCCCACGTGGTGTGTCCGCCATGAACTGGTGTTTTTAAGATGGCGCCCCCATTCACATGGGGGCAGGACAAAAATGGCGGCACCGCAGAAGCGGTCTGTCGGAAACCCAAAAATGAGAGGAAAGAGAAAAGAACAAGAGATCTTGAAGTTTGGGACGGAGTTTTTTTATTTAAATGAGGAGGCAAAGCGTTTAAAGTCTCCTTTAGGTCTGTCCACGTGGTGTGTCCGCCATGAACGTACTCGTTTAGAAATGGCGGCAAACCGGAAATGGAAGGAAAGAGAAAGGAAGTTGAAGTAAGCACAGATTATAGAAGTAAAGATTAGAATATTAAATATGAAGATTACCTCATTACTTATGAGGATACACCCGTCAGCAGTCCGATTAGCTCGTCAGCTTAATGTTGAATTTTTCCTTCGTCACGTCAGCAGTCCGTAGTCCGTTTTGAATCCTCATACGTCCTCACATGGGGCAGTGGTTGTTGTGCCCCACGTCTGGGCGCCAAAATGCCGGGGCTTTTTTCCCTCACCACCGGCAGGTAGAGCAAAAGAGAGAGAGAGCCGGGCCAGCCGTTTCTCTCTTGAGGCTGAGCGAGAAGACAGGTGTCGGCAACTCAAACCTCCCCAAATCACCGGGGAAAAGAAAACCACATTGAGTCGCGGAGAAACGTCTAAGCGAAACTCGTCGTTTATTGTCAGGGGAGATATTTATGTGCTTTGAGGAAGGGGCGGGAAAGGGGATGAGAGAAAGGTATAAGGGCCAATATACTTTGAGGAAGGGGTGGGAAGAGGGGATGAGAAAAAGGTATAAGGGCCAATATACTTTGAGGAAGGGGGTGGGAAGAGGGGATGAGAGAAAGGTGTAAGGGCCAACAGTATTTCATCACGTCAGCAGCAGCTGGGTGGAGACAGTTTCAGCTTAGGTGCTGAGTCAAGGGCAGGTACTCAGGCTCGACTAGGCCTTACCGGGAATAGGCCAAGATTGGCTGGGCTAACCACTCGGCTTTAAAACGTGATGAGAAGCTCCCTGGGGGAACTGACAAATGAAAGCTGAATAGTGAAAAAAGCCACTGTGAAAGATGGAAGAGAAACTTAGCAAGAGCCAAACTCCTGAGAATTAATTTGAGCAACAGAGGGCCAGGGAGGCTGATGCAGAATGTCAGGGAATATGGGGAATTATAAGATCCAATAATGTAATCATCCTGACAGGAAGGGACCCCCCCCCCACGTGGGCATTTTCCCAGAAATTTTATTCTGGGACCACACCCTGAATGAGACTTCTTAGCTATGCATATCTTTTCCTTCTGTTTAAACTCAAACTTCATGCCAGGGCCACGAAGATGGACTTCGGGAAGGGATATCACTAAACCTCTGTTCTTCTTCCCAGTGCAGACACATTGAATAAAAACCCTTTCTCTGCCTTTCACAATAACTTGTCTGTTTAATTGTCTTATTAGGGATGAGTGGGCACACCTTGTTTGTTGGGGGTAGCTGTTGGGGATCAGGCCCTAATCCTAATAATTCTGGTAACAATGAGGCAATTTAAGGATAACAGAGCTCCCCAAAAGTAGAAATGAGGAATGTCTTCAAGCCTGTGGAAGAGAATCTAGGTCCTTCCACTTTGCTACAGGTCAGAAATGTCAGAAGGGGGCTGGAGAGATGGCTTAAAGGTTAAGTGCTTGCCTGCAAAGCCAAAGGATCCCGGTTTGATTCTCCAGGACCCATGTAAGCCAGATGCACAAGGGGCATGTGCATCTGGAGTTCATTTGCATTGTGGCTGGAGGCCCTGACATGCCCATTCTCTCTCCTCTCTCTCTCTCTCTCTCTCCTGCCTATTTCTATCTCTCTCTTTCTTTCTCTCAAATAAATAAATAATAAATAAAATATTTTTTAAAAAAGAAATGTCAGAAGGGTCTGCACCATGCTTATCTCTGCTACTAGGGGAGTCCCTCTACTTCCTGAGATAATCATCCTCTTCTAGGAAGGCCCTTCCTGGAGGATTAAGATTTCTGGGAAGATTGCTCTTTCATAGAAAACCTAAGCCCAGACACTTACATCTGGACTGGACTAACCCATCCCATAAAATTTGGGTCTCTAGGTGGGCTTCTTATTTTCTGGGAAACCCCTGGTTGCAGTCAGGTTTACATTGCTGGCATAAATCACCTGATCAAGAGCAACTTTGGAGGGAAAAGGGGTTTATTTTGGCTTACAGACTTGATGGGAAGCTCCACAATGGCAGAGGAAAATGATGGCATAAGCAGAGGGTGGACATCACCCCCTGGCCAACATAAGGTGGACAATAGCAACAGGACAGTGTGCTAAACAGTGGCAAGAGGACACTTGCTATAACACCCATAAGTCAGCCCCCAACAATACACTGCCTCCAAGAGGTGTTAATCCCCAAATTTCCAACAGCTGGAAACCTAGCATTCAGAACACCTAAGTTTACTGGGGACATCTGAATCAAACCTCCACACCCCTCTTGTCACATTCTTGGGTAAGAGGTTCCTTCTCTTAAAGTTCTCCCTCTGAAACTCTAAGTTATAATAAAATCTTTCTGAACATTATCCTCTGGTCTATGGATTTCATTTATTGAGTACATAAGACAAGAGTCCAGAGGCCTCTGACTCAGTGGAAGTTTAGTGTGACTGTCACAGTTCAGGACTCTAACTTCTGAGCTACTGCCCACTCAAGAGCTTAGAAAAGTTCCAACATCCTCAAAGACACCCCAAATTCTTGTATCAACAATAGGGACATCGATCCATGGATGAATTTTATCCTGTTGCTACTGTAATTTCTTTTTGCGGAGCAATAATATGCTATAATTTGTATGCAAGAAAGCTCATTCTAGCAGATACGCGCGCGCGCGCACACACACACACACACACACACACACACACACACACACACACACACAGTTTGGCTGTGGAAGAAACAAACTAAAAGAAAAGGAAGAAGTCGAGCAGGAAAAGATGGTCATTGTCACCAGATAAATCATGCCCTTCCCCTTCCTTTCATGTGTTAAAGCCCTAAACCCAGTGTGATGGTTTGATTCAGGTGTCCCCCATGGAGCTTCTTTCCCCTTGAATCTGTTAGCCAAAATAAACCGTTTTTTTTTTTTTTTCCCCCACAAGCTGCTCTTGGTTGGATGATTTCTGGCAGCAATGAGAACCTGACCGCAACACCCAGTAATTGTATTTGGAGACTGGATCTTTAAAGAGATCATTGAAATAAAATGAAATCATTAGGCTAAATCCCAATCTAATATGTAGACTATCCTTACTGGAAGAGAAAACTTGAATATAGATAGGACCAATGTGAAGACCATGTGAAGAATCGGGGAGAAATCAGCCATCAACAAAATAAGAAGGGAGGTCTTGGGATCATCAAACAAGCTGTGATGGACAATCTAGACTGTTAACTTGACAGGATCCAGAATCACCTAGGAGACAAACTTCTGAGCATGTCTGTGAGGGATTTTGAAGATTTCGTTAAATAATGTGGGAAGACCCACCCTAACTGTGAGCTGCACAAATCCAGGCTAAAGTCCTGCATGGAATAAAAGGGAGAAAATAAGCAGAGGGCCAGCATTCATCTCTCCCTGCTTCCTGACTGTGGCTTGAACGTGACCAGCTGTCCCCTGTTCCCGCCTCCACTCCTTCCTCACCATGATGAGCTGTGTCCTTTTGAGCCCAAACCAACCCTTCCTCCTTTAAGTTGCTTCCTGCCAGGTATTTGTTCACAGACTTGAGAAATGTAGCCAAAAAAACTGCTAGCCCCACAATCTTGAAATTCTATCCTCCAGAATCAGAAACAATGTACTGGTACATGTTCAGCCACCTACTCTGAAGTGCTTTTACTTTGCCAGTCCAAGTAAGCCAACATAGTCCGTTAGACTAGGGCTGTAGTCCTCAAAAGAGGGACAAGGGAAGGGGGCAGGCCCGTGATATTTTCTGTATGAACATGGGTTAGATGCAGTGAGTTATAAATACAGGTGTTAAGGAAAGAGTGTCATGAGTTCTACTCCAAAGTTAAGGCCTGAGTATCTGAGTGGACAGTGGAACTACTGCAGTCATGGGAAAAGATATCTTGACTTCTGCGGCTGAGATTCCTCTTTGGTTTAGGAGACTTCAGAAGAACTCATGTGTGTCACACTGTCACACTCCCAGGCATACTCAACTCTCATTCCTCTGTTATGAGGAATTCACCAGTGGAAATATTGGGGAAGCATTATGATGAGCAGGACATAATAGAGAGAGCTCCTGGTCTCACAGACAGCCCACTTTATTATTGTTTGAATAACTGACAACAAAGCATTCCATTGGCTAGTAGAAAGTAACCTTTTTGTAGGTCCTATCCAGGAGATTTTATCTGACCATGATAAGAATGAACAGATCGCTCAGTCAATGGGTTCTAGCCATAGAACACTGGGAGGTTAGAATCAACTTACCCACTGATCATAGCTGAAAGGCATGCTAGGAAAACCTATGGAGATAATGAAGGATATCCCCATCAAAATCCAGAAGAAAATCTGTATCTAGACAGGTGATTTTGGTTGGAGCTGCTTTTGCCCAGGGAGTAGATATTGACTCTGGATGAAGGTCCAGGAGCTAATCAGTGCTTCAGTTTCTAGGAGCTAGGGAGACAAGGACTGAGAGTTCTGTTGAGTGCTGGAATCAGCCAATGGGCAGTGAGAAGGATCTAATAAATTCTCTTAACTTTAAGTTAGAGCCCTAAAGATCTGTACCCTGGAAATAAAGCTGTCTCATGAAAACAAACAAACAAACAAACAAACAAAAACCAAATCTTATGAATAGCCCTTAAAAATCACAAATATGGGGAGGCTGGGGAGATAACTCAGGTAGAAAAGCGTTTATCTCATAAGCATGAGGACCTAAATTCAAGCCACAGAAGCCATGTGCAATACTGGAGATGGTGGCGTACACCTGTAATTCCAGTGCTGGAGAAGTGGGGAGAGGAGGATTCCTGGAGCTTTCCAACCAGATAATCTAGCTTAGTTGGTCAACCAACTCCAGGTCAATGAAAGACCCCTGCCTTGAAAAGAAAACAACATGCCTGAGGATGATAAACCATGTTCTCTTGCCTCCACATACACACACATGAACAAGCAATACACACATGTAAATATTTTAAATATAAAAACAGTACAAGCTCTAAAGCTGGATCAAGTTGATGCCTCAGCATCAGTTCCTCTGGTATCTGCCAGAACTAACAAAACCCCTTCTGGGCAAGACAATATTGTCATTGTTCTCAATATATTTGTTTCTACCAATAAATTCTTATCAAAATATCAGCACATAATCAAAAGGAAACCAAGTATAAAAATATATAACACAAATGGTCAATGGCCAAATAAAAGCGACATGATAGACTCAGATCTATTGAGTTACTAGTTAAGAAACTTTTAAGTCACTTGCTTGCCTTTTCTTTTTCTTTATTTTCTTTGATTGAATGTGTATGTGGTATGTATGTGTCTGAATGCATTGTTGAAAGGGGTGTGATTTCATATGCGTATGGAGCTAGACTTTGACATTGAGCACTCTCCACCTTATTTTTTGAGAAAGGGTCTCTTTCTGAATTCAGAGCTAACCAATTTGGCTAGACAAGCTATTCACCAAGTCTTGATGATCCTCCTGTCTCCACCTTTCCATTGCTGGGATTATAGGCATGCACCACCAGGCCTGGTGAGCTATCTCCTCAGCCCCATTTAAGTCCCTATGCTTTCTATGTGATCAAGATGATAAGCTAGGAATGGAATTTTCATCAAAGAACTAAAAATATGAAATCAAATGGATTTTTCTAATTTCAAAATCACATAACAAAGACCACAGGTAGGTAGATCTGACAGACAAATAACCAGTTTGTTTAAGTCTCAGAAAAAGGTGAGTATTCAAGGTTCAAAATGGGGGACCAAGATGGACAGTTCCTTGAATGTAAGACTTTATTGTCATGGTGGAGAGGAGGATGGGCAGGGGACAAGGAAAAAGAAGAGAAGGAGTTGGGTCATCACTTTCCACCATGTTTGAGACAAGTCTCTTCCACACTGCTGTGTTTCCTTAGCTAGCTGGCCCATGAGTTTCCAGGGATTCTTCTGTTTCTGCCTACCATAGACCATAAGAGCACATGAATGACAGTTGCACACCATTGTCTGGTTTCTTATGGGTTCTGGAAATCTGTATTTGGCTCCTTATACTTGTCTTTTAAGCACTGCACTCACTGAGCCATCTCCCAGCCTTTAACAAACATTTAACATAGGTCTTATTTACAAAGATGACCCAAAATATGCTATACAATCCTTTCCTGAGATTACAATCTCTTAGCATTGCTGTAGATGGTCCACCCATGTGCCCTTGTTCCTGGATGGAGAGAAAGTGAGATTATTTTGGTGTGATATGGTTATACTAAACCTGTGCAGATGTCCAGAAGTCACTACACAGTGCTCAAAATGTGAACAAATTACCTGTTTGACACTAGGAAATGTTATGACATAAACTAAGGCTGAACACACCCACAGTAGGATGAAGTCTCTTGAAACCATTTCTTGACCTCTTTAACAAAATTAAGTATAAGCCCTCCCTTTCTCAAATATCCCTGAAACATTCCAAGCATGATAAATCACATTTTTAGATTCTTTTCATTGCTGGACGGTAATTCTTACAGTCCTGAATACACAAAATTACTCACAAGTTCTAGAAGTTCTGTTACTAACTCATTGTCATTCATAGTGGAGTTTTATTCCTCATCATGATTAGATGGGGAAGGAAAATCCATGCTTCCTGGAGATTCCTAGAAGGCACAATGAAAGACAGATAGCTCCAGTGAGTGGATTGTCTCCAAACCTCATTTGAACTACCACTAAAATGGCTCCATTGGCCTGCAATGTCCTGCTGCCCTTTCAGGTCCAATTATTTTTCCAGATACAGGACATACCCATGCCATGGCATCAGTTTGAAAGTCTTCCTTAACTCAGTGTGGATTGGAGATTCTCTGTCTCCCTCTGCCTCTCTCTCTTTTTCTCTCTCTCAGCATATAGCACATATCTTCCCTATAACGCAGTAATGACAAACTCTATTGTGATCATCTTTCTCTGGTTTGGATGCTCAGCTGAACTGCATGCAACGAGTAAGCAGAGACCAACCCTCACGCACCTTCTTTTACACATTAATGTCTAACAACACCTAGGATGTGTGACAATCAGGAAATTGAGTTTAAATTAATGTTGAGATGTCAAAGCTGATTAGCTGCTGCATTTAAGCAAGAGAGAAGAAACAGTGGAAGATTCAAAGAGAGATGGTTTGCAACTTCAGGAAGCAGGCAGAAATTTCTCATATTCTTTTTTTCTTTTTTTTTGGAGAGAGACAGAAAGGGAGAGGAAGACTGAAAGAGATGGGCATGCCAGCAGTCTCTCAGCTGCTGAGAACGAAATCCAGATGTGTGCGCCCCCTTGTGGTCAAGGGCGGCATTGCACCCTTGCATCACTGCATCTGGCTAAACATGGGACCTGGAGATTGGAACCACTGGAGATTGGAACCAGCCATCTCTCTTCAGATTTATTTTTATCAGGCAGTAAGCGCCTTGCAGAATGTCCCCAATGTTTTTGCATGTTCATGGTGTGATAATTATGTGTGTTGTGGTGGTTTGATTCAGGTGTCCCCATCTCTCCAGCTAGGTTCCCAGCTGATGGCCCTCAGAGATTGTTTTATTTTTATCAGCTGCCAGGGTCTGTTGTCCAATGTTGCCTGATGTCCACTGCTCATGCCAGCCAATGTCCCAAAATGTTTTTGCATGTTCATGGTTTGATAACCTGACTGCAACATGTGTCTACATGTGTGTGTATGTAGGTGTGTGTGCATGTGTGGTGAGAGTGATCAGAGGTCCACACTGCAGTTCTTCCTCAATCATTCTCCACCTTATTCTTTGAGACAAGGTTTCTCACTAAACCTAGAGCTCATAGATTCAGATAGACTAGCTAGCCAAAGAGCCCCCGAGAGCTTCAGGTCCTCTCGTCCCCAGGACTAGGGTTATAGGTGTGTGGCACCACCCAGCATATTATGTGGTGCTGGGGATCTGAACTCTGGTCTTCCTGCTTGCAAGCACTTTACCCACTGACCTATCTCTCCAGCCCTTAGCCTGATTTAAAAAACCCAGGAAATAGGGCTGGAGAGATGTCTTAGTGGTTAAGGCACATGCCTATAAAGCCAAAGGACCCCAGTTCGATTCTCCAGGTTCCACGTTAGCCAGATGCACATGGTGGTGCATGTGTCTGGAGTTCATCTGCAGTGGCTAGAGGCCCTGGTGTGCCCATTATCACTCTCTGTCTCTGTCTCTGTCTCTGTCTCTCTCTCTCTCTCTCTCTCAAATAAATAAATAAATAAATTATAAAATCTTTTTAAAAAACCTGGGAAATAATCATAGATGTGAGAGTTAATAATAAGGATGTTAACCTCATTATTAGTTTCAATATTAATGACCTAGTTAATATAATATTTATCTAATTTTATTAGTATGTTTTTATTTGGTACAACTGTCTTAATAAATCAACATACAAAATAACTTTAATAATTGCTCTCTATGATTCACATTGAAAGAATCTTAAATAACCAACATTAAGGGATTGGTTAACTGTGTGACAGGCATTTTGGACATATCATCATCAGATAAAAACATTCTCACTTTTTGCTTTTCTCATACTAATGAGATTTGGATAGTCCTTAATTTTTTTATATTCCTTTGAGATATACTTGGGATTTTTTTTGCACCAATAAAATGTTTTATTCAAAGGGGTAAAAATAAACCCTTCCTCCCTTAAAAAAAAAAAGTAAAAGGCCTAATAATTTCATTGAACAGCATGTCTATGCAGTCATTAAAAGTGGTTTTGTAACTTAACTTATTGACATGTAAATAACTTCAAAATTAGCTATAAAATGAAAATCAGGGCCGGAGGGATGGCTTAGCAGTTCAGGTATCTGCCTGAAAAGCCAAAGGGCCCAGGTTTTACTCCCCAGGACCCACATTAGCCAGATGCACAAGGTGGTGCATGCATCTAGAGTTTGTTTGCAGTGGCTGGAGGCCCTGGCATGCTCATTCTCTCCCTCTTCTCTCTCTCTCTCTGTCTCCCTCTCTGTCAAATAAATAAATAAAAATATTTTAAAAAATGAAAATCAACATGATATAAGTTGTCAAAAAGTGCTGGGAAGAAGGCTCAGAGTTTAAGGCACTTTCTTGTCAAGCCTGCCTGCCTGGATTCACCCAAGCTAATCACATGAGCTGTACTCACAACAGGCAACACACATTTGGTATTCCTTTCCGGGTCAAGAGGTCCTGGTGTGCCCCCCCCCACGTAAATAAATAAATAAACAAACAAACATTAAAAAGAAAACATTGTTTTAAAGTGCATAGACTGAAAGGAGAATATTTCATCATAAGATTACTGGTAAATGAAATATTTTTCTCAATGTTCATTTATATTTTCTGAAGTTTGTTCAATGAGCATGTGGTAGTCCACAGAAAGAAAAGAGAGGTATGATTTTTTTTAGGTTTAGAGTCTATGCTGACCATGTTTCTTTGTTATTTTACTGGGTTATTTTGAGATAAGTTTGCCTAAAACAAATTTACCACATAAAAGAAACTATTTCGAAGTTCTGTTATTTTCTCTGGGGACAAATAAATTTTGGATCACAAAGGGTAGTCTCATTTGTGGTGAGAAGGTCTTGGATTCCCTGAGGATTTTTTTTGCATATGTGTATATGTGATGTGTATGCATATGTGTATATGTGGTTGTATATGTGTGGTGTGAGTGTGCATGTGTGTGTGTGTGTGTGTGTGTGTGTGTGTAGGCATGAAGGCTAAAGGTTGATACTGTGTCATTCTCAGTTGCTCTCCACCTTATTTGTTTTTTAGATTTTTATTTTTATTTATTTATTAGAGACAGAGAGAGGGAGAGAGAGAGGGAGGGAGAGTGAGAATGGGCACACCAGGGCCTCTAGCCACTGCAAACAAACTCCAGACACATGCACCACCATGTGTATCTGGCTTATGAGTGACCTGGAGATTCGAACTGGGGTCCTTAGGCTTCGCAGGCATGCGCCTTAACTGCTAAGCCATCTCTCCCACCCCACCTTATTTTTTAAAAGAGGGTCTCTCACTATACCAAGAGCTTCCTTATTTGGCTAGAAAAGGCTGGCCAGCAAGCTCCAGGGAGCCTCTCTCTGCCTTCCCAGCACTAGGACTACAGGTATGCATTAGCACACCTGGCTTTTACATGAGTGGTATGGATAGAACTAATGTTCTCATACTTGCATTACAAGCATTTTACCAACTGAACAATCTTCCTAGTGCCCTAAGGAATTCTAGGTAAAAATGTAGCCAATATGTCAATCTTAGTTTGAGATATCAAATACTCATCCCCCTGCATCATTGGCTTGGGCAGTTACCATACACATACCAACCACATCTACAGATACAGCCCTCTATGATTCTGTTCACTCCCCTCTTCTCTATCAGTGCCAAGTTCATCCTCAAAGGCAATCCTTTGGATTTATTAAGAAATGCCTCACTTTACAATCTGAACCAGAGTCAGAAAGCACCATGTCCCTTCCCTGCATAGGCTGGCCCATGGCTCATCTATACCAGGGGAAATTTATATACCTCTTCTTACCAGTTCTCCTTGGTCCTTGTTAATTCCCTAATTGTACTGAAGGATTATGGGGTTGACTGTGTCCCCCGACCACATCACCTACAGTTTCCCTCCCTTCATTACTCCTTGGGAAAGCCATATTTGGAGGACTCCTGTGGCAGATTTATATTCTGAGGCACAGAAGGGAATGCTCTCCTCTGCTTTTCCTTTGCTATACCACATAAACATGTCTTGGGACACCCCTTGGGCAAGAGCTATGGGTCAGAGATCTTGTATGTTAAGGAACTCTCTGCAAGGAATCTTCTGAAAGGTGAGGTTATAGACACCAGTCCTGGATAAGACTACCATGAAGTTGGGATTGCCCGAGAAGGCCTGATTCTAAAGATCCTTGCTAACTTTAAATGTTAAATAGCCAAAATAATAGTCAAAATATATCATTATTTGGTACAAAAGTGTATTGTGGTACTGGGGAGGTGACACTTGCTGCACAAGCATGAGGACCTGAATTCAATTCCCAGCACACATATATAAAAAAGAAGCTGAACATGGCCATGCATAGCTGTAACCTTAGTGCTGAGGGAGCTGGAGACAGGAGAATCACTGGGGCTTA
Organism: Orientallactaga sibirica; assembly: GCA_036365145.1. Taxonomy (NCBI): domain Eukaryota; kingdom Metazoa; phylum Chordata; class Mammalia; order Rodentia; family Dipodidae; genus Orientallactaga; species Orientallactaga sibirica. The sequence goes on from JAEOAD010000028.1 coordinate 12,755,557, forward strand.
CTGACCTCTGCAACCATGCACACAGGGTTTTCTATCTCCACACACACATGCATACATCAAGCATATTACACTTACTACACACACACACACAAATTCCATCTCTTAGTTAAGTTCATCTATTATGATTGCTAATGTCTAAAAGAAACTATTTTAACCTTTTTTTTTTTTTTCTAGGTAGGGTCTCACTCTAGCCCAAGCTGACCTGGAATTCACTATATAGTCTCAGGCTGGCCTCGAACTCACGGCGATCCTCTTACCTCTGCCCCTCAAGTGCTGGGATTAAAGGCATGCACCACCATGTCCAGCTCTTAACTTTTGGCTTTTAAATAATATCTTATTATTTTATTATCATTATTGTGCTCCCAACTTTTTGCTACATCTCATACAGGAAGAATGCCCACCATTGATTAGCATTTTAGTATCGATTTACCCAAGTTGAAAGTTTCCTGGCTTATCCTGATGGGATGATTGAGTTACCAAGGTCAGGTATAGCAACTATTACAATGTCACTATTCCATCAAAAACTCCCTTCTTGACTGTGGAGGTCAGGAAGCTATAAAGGAGCCATGGGAAGAAGGAGGAAAGGGGTATTGTTGTGGGTAATTGTAGAAAATGTGCTATGAAAGTGGAAGGAGTGAAGAGTCGTGGGTGCAGAGACTTAACAGGGTTAGGAGTATAGGGGTGTAGAAAGGGTGGATGGAAGGTTAACCAAAGCTAAGAAATATGAAAAAGCTATATGGTAACTTACTTTGTAAGCTAAACAAAAATATAATTTAACAAAAGTGTTTGAACAAAGATAGTCTATGGGGGTGGATAAAACTGCTCCCAGACCCATAGGTTATTAATTGAATATCTTGTATCAGGAATGGGACTGATTTTAAAGGGTTGTTGGCCAGGGAGGCTACAGAGGACCCAAAAACAATATATACTATTATCATTGCTCTTGGTCACAAGAACATGTATAAACCTAACATGCCTATGGCCATAAAAAGGTGTGGAGACAGAACTGTCCAGAAGCTTGTGGGCCAGCTATCCTGGGGTGTGCAGTAGTAAGCCATGAGAGACCCTGCCACCAACAAGACTGAAGGCAAGGACCAACACCCAAAGTCATCCTGTGACCTCCACATACATGCTATGGCATATTTGCATTTACATTCATACACATTAACATGTGCGCACAGCGTACATTCACATCAAACACACACACAACCAAAATCTAATGAGAAAACACCACAATTGTTCTGTGACCTTTAAATGCTTTTGCCAAAATGGTCAACTCTTTACTGTTACCTGGAACTGTACAGGAAAATGAAAAGTAGCAAAATAAATGTTTATTAAGTACACAAATTTAAAACATGTGCAGCTCTAGAATGGGCATTTTGTCTCTTTGACGAGTGAGCTCATTCTCTCCCCGCTCTGTAACCTGACACAGAGGGAGGATCTTTTCTAAGCCTTGGCAGGTTTTCATCTTCCTTTCTAAATCTGTATCAGGAACCAACTCTGTACTCAGTCCTCTTCATGTGTGAGGTGTTTAAGAGCGTCCCCTGAATATGAAACTTTTTGCTGATGTCACTTTCTCTGGGACATCTTCATTCTTGTTGTGACAAGAATTTTCCTTACTTATGTCAACAAGTTCTTCTTCACCAAGTGTTTTGGCTATACCTCTAGGTATAGTAGAAAGCTTTGTTTATAGGGATCTTAGTGACAAAGTTGTTAGGTAAAGAATCAATTGCTATAGGTTGCAAAAAAAAACCTGAGAAATTGATTAAGAGGCTGTTTTCAAGAGATCTGGCAGTTGTGTAAAGGAGGAGTTAAGATACTAGAAATACTAGAATCAAAGGAAGACAGCTTTGCATGGTAAGAACTTCCATTTTATGATCCAGGGACTCTGTCATGCATACCTTATTCATAATATCCCCCAGTTATATAAATTCTTTTGAGATTAATTATTTTAATGAATAGGAACAAAATGAGACCAATCTGCCATTTTTTCATCCCCTTCACCACAAGTTCCCTTTCAATGAACTCAGCCAATATGGGTTATTCTTATAACTAACTTGATGTTTAAAAGGGCAATCATTTTCTGTCTTGGATCATTCAAGGTGAGACATTAAAGCAATTTTCTACACCCTGTTAAAACACCAAAAATCAATAAAAATCAGGGCAGTGTTTTCAATGATAGCAAAATAGACCCCATTGATCCAGAAATAATAATAGGTTAAAAAGTCTCATCTCCCTTGGGCTGCTATTCAATTCTCAATCTCTTCAGTTCATATTAGTGAAAATTTTATTAAGAGGAACACCAGGAGTTCAAATATCAGCTCTCCCATTTAGTAACTATATAATTCAATACAAGTTATTGCATCCATTAATCCATAAATTGTATTCTAAGATCAACCTCATTAGGGTTGAGATGAGGATTAGGTGACATTACATCAGAAAATACTTAATTATTAGCATATTTGAAAGTGACCAAAAAGATATTTATTTCCTTTCCCATCACTAAGAAGGACAAAGAGAATGAGAGAAAAAAGGGAGGAAGAAACAAATATAAGAAGAAAGAAAGAGAAATACAAAAGAAAGAACAGGAGAAGAGAATGGAGGGGAGAAACATGGAAAGGGAGAGGGGGTGAAAAAAAGAAAACACAAAGGGAGGGGAGAAGAGGAAGGAGGAAGAGACAAGATGGAGATTAGAGTCCAGTTCTCAAGGCCAACTTGAAGATAACTCACTGGAAAGAGACCACAGCTGGTACAGGGATGGATATGACATCACTGAAGATGAACACTGCACCCCTGATTAGCATCACAATCGATTCCGTGACTAAACTAGCGCATCCTCTTCTTTGCCTTTCTAGAAAGTGCTCATCAAGTTCACTTCTCAGTACTTCCTCATCCACCCACTTTCCAGGGAGGATAGGGCAGTTCTGACTCTGGCACAGCCACACACCTCAATAGGCTCACACACTTTAGAAAGCTACCACCTTATTCTGCCCTCACTACAACTGCACGGTGTGTTGCTTCATTCTTCATGACGCCATAGGCTCCTGCAAGCTGGGATGCTGTGGTGCTCCTTGCCCTATCCACCACGAGGTATGTGGGGGGAGAAAGAAAAGATGAACAATTCTGTAAAGAAAGAACACAAACTCCTCACTGCAGAAGTTCTTATTAAATCATGCAGAGGGATTCAGAATTCCGAGAAGGCCAGATCCAAACCACCTGATTCCCATCCAAACCATATTGGAGACTTGGACTCTTTTTCTTGTTTTTTTTTTTTGTTTGTTTGTTTGTTTGTTTTGGGTTTTCGAAGGTAGGCTTTCACTCTAGCCCAGGATGACCTGAAATTCACTATGTAGTCTCAGGGTGGCCTTGAACTCACAGTGATCCTCTTACCTCTGCCTCCCGAGTGCTGGGATTAAAGGCGTAAACCACCATGCCCAGCTGATTTGTACTCTTTTTATCTTTTTGGTGTGTGTATGTGTGTGTGTGATATATGTGTGATGTATGTGTGTATGTGTGTATAGTGTGTGTATATGTGTGTGATGTACGTGTGTATGTGTCTGACTTATATGTGTGTATGTGCATGCTCGTGTGTGTCTATGTGTATGTGTGTGTGTGATGTGTATATTTGTGGTGTGATGTATGGTTGTATGTGTGTGATGTATGTGTGTGTGTGCGTGCTCATGTGTGTGTATGTGTGTGATGTGTGTATTTGTGAGTGTGATTTATATTTGTATGTGTGTGATGTATGTGTGTATGTGCATGCTCATGTGTGTGTGCTGTATGTATGCATGTGTATATGTATTTGTGTGTATATGTGTGTATGTATGTGATGCATGTGTGTATATGTGCATGCTCATCTGTGTATATGTGTGTGTGTGCATGTTCACGTGTGTGAGTGCAGGTGTGTACATTTCAAGGTGCACAAGTGGAAGTTAGGATAACATCAAGGGTTGGTCCTCACCTTCCACCTTGTTTAAGGCAGGCCTCTCATTGTTATTCAGCACTGTGTTCATCATCAGGGTAGCTGGCCCATGAGCTTCTGGGAAATTCTCTTATCTCTGTCTATCCATCCTGCTATAGGCACCATGGGGTAACAGCTGGCCACCGCAGAGTCTGACTTTATGTGGATTCTGAGAGTCTAAACTCAGGTCCTCAAGCCTTCATGTCAAGTCCTTTATCCACTGAGTCATCTCCACAGACCACCTTAGACTCTTTCATGGCCAGGCCTTGAGCAGCACACATGTATCAACAGATCTTTGCAGGGCCACTGGCTGGCGTGGATGTGGGCTACTCTGTTAGTGCTGCCTGCTGCTGAAAGCTAAGTCGTGATTCCTTGGGAGTACTGTGGTGGTGGGTACCTTCACCAAGAATATTCTGGAAGCTGGGGGTGGTTTCTCTAGCCAAGGAGTAGAAGAGCAGATGACAAAAAGCTCAAGATGAAGCATGCAGAGACTAAATTTCCCAAGGCATAGTGGAGTCCATCTTCTACACACACACACACACACACACACACACACACACACACACACACACATCACTACCATAAAGCATTGCAACTTGGAATTTGAAAGAAATGGATTGGACACTATGGTGGGGTAACCCTCAGTAATATACAGCGTTCTGTTCTCTTGTCATGTGCGAATGCCCTTCACGTTGCAATAGATCTCTCCTTGTCCAAGCCAACCCGATTCTCTCTTTTCATACTGTTGGCGGGGCTCACGGTGAGGTTTGGGGACCACTAATATTTGGATCTCATCTAATACCTTCTATCCTCACCGTACTTGGCAACTCCCACCCAACCCCCTGCCAATCACAAGAAAAATCTTCTGAGTTGTCACACCTGTTTTACTGTTTGTCATAATGCCTTGTCACACCTGTTTTACCCTTTGCCATTGTGTGGGTTTAGAGCTACGGGGACTTTGATTGGCCTCACAGGACTTATTATATTAGATATGTTGGGTGCCAGACTGGGAAGCCCTCCCCTCGGTCATCTGTAAGTCCAGTGTGTAAACATGTAGCTGGTCTGTTGTTGGATTTCCTTTGCCACGGCCCAGTTATATGGTTAGCTGTCTTTCTCTGCCAGTTCCTATGGCTCTCACACTCTGCCTCTTAATAAATGCAAGAAGCTGTCGGTTTCTTTGTTCTTGGTCATCTTCTTGGCTTGAGGGGAAGAAGTTGTCTGTAAAAGAGACTCCTGATTTACAGACCATGTCCTGTTCAGTTTGGGGCCAACATTCTTCAGTGCTGAATCCACATATATACTTGTTGGCCAATCGTCCAGCCAGACAGCAGGGGTAGTGGCTCAAGGATGCAATGAAACCAGTTTCACAGTGGCCTAGAATACCCTGTCTCTTCCCAACTACCTCTTTCTGGAATATTCCTCCCCAGCTCAATGCTCACCCCATCCAGGAGGCTTCCCCACCCTTACTCCACTAGTGCTCTCTCCATCCCATTGAATCACTGTGTACACATTCACTGGACCCTTGCCTGGCTGGATTTTTTTTCTTTCCTTGAGTGATTCTTTTTAAAATATATATGTGTCTATGCACATGCGCATGCATGCACAGATGTGTTCACATGTGCATGTATTTATGGAGACCATTCTTTAGGTACTGTCCACTTATTTTAAAGCAGGGTCTCTCATTGGCTTGGAGTTCACCAAATAGGTGGCCAGAGATCCCCAAGGATCCACCTGTCTCTGCTTCTCCACCACTGGAATTATGAGCGCATGTCACCATGCTGGGCATGTCTGTAAGCATTGTTGGGATCAAACTCAGGTCTTCAGGCTTGCAAGGCAAACACTTTACTGACTGAGCTCTCTCCCCAGTCCCTGTCTGATCCTTTTGGCAAGGGAAAGGGCCAACCCCAGATTCAGCATTAGTCATTACTAAATTATTATTCCCATGATACCTTTTATCAATCAGCTGGGGCTGCATAGCCCTTGTGACAGGTGGGTGACATAAGCAATGGAAAGTCTCCTAGTTCTGGAGGCCCAAGGTCAACATGCCAGTCTCTTTGCCTTATGCTTAACTGGCTTCCATCATCACCTCTCTGTGTGTGCCCACGTCCTTCCCTCTCTTCTTCGTGAAAGGATACAAGTCTTGTGGATGAGGTTCCATCTGTACAACTTTGCCCTGCCATAATCCATTGTGTGTGAAGCTCTTGGGACACCTCCCCTCACTCCCTGTTCAGTGCACAGCCCTGGTCTGTAGCTGGATTTCTTTCTACTTCATCTCATCTTAAAAGATCCTGTCGTGAGGTGGAGGACATAGCTCACTTGGTAAATTCTTGCAAGAATGAGCACCTGCGTTCAGATATCACAATCCCTGAAAAGAGCTGCATGGGATGGCATGTGCTTATAATGCCAACACTGTGGAAGCAAAGACAGGAGTAGCCCTGGGGATTGCTGGGAGCAATTCTTATCTACTCAGTGAACTCCAGGCTAGTGAGAGACCTATCAGAAAAAAAAAGGTGGACAGTGCTTGAAAACAAATGACAGCCAATATTTTCTTCTGACCTCTACATGCATTTATGCACATGCTCTCGTGCATCTGCATACACACATACACCCATACCCACAAGAATATGTGTATGCAGTCAGTCAGCCGTCAATGGTAAATCACACTGTTTCCAATACAATCACATTTTGAGGTCCTGGGAGTAAATATTTGGATACATGAATTTGAAGGGACACACTTTAGCTCATAACATACCTTTCCTTATGAGCCAAGGTCTGTAACATGAGTTTAACTCTACCTCATCTATTAAACAGAGCTGATAATCCTTCCTGGGTTTACAAAGATTAAGCCAAATCCACTATGTCAAGAATCTGGCACCAAGTGAGTTTGAAACACTTGACCCCTCACTTTGAGGACAGGGTGTGTTCCTCATGTCAGTCAGTCAGTAGATGTTTACTTCCTGACTTGAATGCAAATGGGCTGAGCAGTTCTTCACTTCGGGATGTCTCTCTCTCTTATTGAGTTAATTGCAAGTGCTCAGACTGAAACACATCACTAGGGACAGGGCAGTGTCAGAAAGGAACAAACTGAGTCACCGTGGATGGCAGTTGGGACACGTCCTCATGCTCCATTCCCTCCATTTCTGTCCATGAAAGAAAACAGAGAGTTGTGCACACCAGCCAGTTTGTTGCATTGGTGAAGCCAGGCAGCCACCATGTTTGTGACACACAAATGCTTCCTCTGTGAAGTAGTTGCTCTCATTACAACTGTCAAGACAGGTTTAGCTCCATGAGTGTCTAGGCTGGACAATTTGCTGCATCACATGTGCAAAAATGTTTAAAACGTTAGCCAGACTAAAAACAGAGATCATATAATGCTTGTACCCTACAGGCAGGGTACTTATGTTCAGTCTGCCTTGGCTTAAATGGGCACCACTCTGCCTTCATTTAAAGCCAATGTGTGCTGCATCTCCTCCATGAACAAGCACTGTTAACCAAATGTAGTTAATATAGGAGTCCCTGGCCTTTACCTATAGTTTGGTTACCCATAGTCAACTCGGTTCCAAAAATATTAATTGGAGGAGCTCATTGAGTAACATGCTTGCTGTGAATATATAAAGACTCAAATTTGCATCTAAGCACCCATATAAATGTCAGACTCACCTATAATTTCAGTGCTGGGTAGGTATAGACAAAAGGATCCCTAGAGCTTTCTGGCTAGTGAGTCTAGCAACTTGGTGAGGTCCAGGTTCAATGAGATACCATGTCCCAGAAAAATAAGGTGGAGAAGGGTGGAGAGATGGCTTAGCAGTTGAGGTGCTTACCTGTGAAGCCTGGGGACCTAGATTTGATTCCCCAGTACCCATACTAGATACACAAGGGGGCACATGCTCATCTGGAGTTCATTTGTAGTATATAGAGGCCCTGGCATGCCCATTCTCTCTCTCTAATAATAATAATTAAAAATAAATAAATAAAAGATTTTAAAAATGATAAGGTAGAGAGCTACTGAGGAAGACACCCAATGTTGATCTCTGATAGGTAAATGTGCACATATGTACCCACACACATATAAACATGTATATGCGTACACATATGTGCACATTACAGGCACAAAAGAAACAAAATATTACATTGAAATTTCAGACATAAGTAATTCATAAATTTAAATTGAATTCATTTTGAATGGCATGATCAACTCTCATGCTACTTCTCTCTGAGCTGCCTGACACATGAGCTATCCCACACTGTATAGGCTCAGCTGATATGGCATGCCCCAAAGTCCCCCTGCCATAAACCATATCATGTTAGACAACTAGTATAGCCCAAAGACCCCAGGTAAACACAGAACAGGCCAGGCATTCTATGGATGTAAAGACCACCTTCCATGACCAGAGGGCCAAGGCTAGAGACTCTTTAACACACAGGTCTGCTGTGGCCTTTGGCCAAGGCTTTACAGCAAAATGTTTATACTTGTAATCATTGACATTCAGCCAGTATGTTTTCATCATAGACACTGCAAGAATATCAGGATGAATGCCAACATGAGGCAAGACAGGTTCAAAAGAAAACTCAAATAGGAGAAATTAGATCAAGAGACCTATTGCACCACTTGAAGACCATAGAAACAAGCATGTAGTAATGTTTGAAATTTCTGATAGATTTTAAATGTTCTCATTACAAGATATGACATATATATATATCAACTCAATTAAACCATTCATGATTTGTATGTATTTAAAAACCTCATATTATCCAATTATCCAATGTATAATTATGTGTTAATTTGAAAATAAAACATTTACTTAAAGAAATAAGCAATAAATTCATCCCATAAAGTTATTACTACATATATTTTTATTTTTGTCCTAAATTACTGAGTTAATCTACTTTTTTTTGTTTGTTTGTTTTTTTGTTTTTCGAGGTAGGGTCTCACTCTGGCCCAGGCTGACCTGGAATTAACTATGCAATCTCAGTGTGGCCTTGAACTCATGGCGATCCTCCTACCTCTGCCTCCCAAGTGCTGGGATTAAAGGCATGCACTTTTTGAGTTAATCTATTTTTAATTGAACCTTACAACAAAATTGTACAGAACTCTCCAGCATAGAAATTAGCATTATGGTTAACTAAGACTAGTAATTTCCAAGCCAGTCATTTTCCAGCAGCATTATATCTGAGGAAGCTTTAACAAACTTTCCTAATAATTGGATTCTTAATGTCAGTATTGTCACAAGACTTAGTCATTAATTATTGGAATCCTATGAATAATGCCAGAGTCATAGCCTTTCACAGTATGATAGTAGGTATAAGTTGTGCGTGTGTGTGTGTGTGTGTGTGTGTGTGTGTGTGTGTGCAGGTGCATGCATGCGGAGCCAGAGAAAAATCTTGGATGTCAATCTGTGGAAACAGTGTGCACTTTTATTTTTGAGATAGAGTTTCTCACTGGGCCTGGGACTCCCCAGACAGGCTAAGCTGGTGGGCCAGTGACCCCTAAACAGCCTTCTGTTCTTGCCTCTCCAGCTCTGGGATTACTAGCATTCACAGCCATACCTGGCTTTCAAAAATAAATTAATTAACAACTTGCTTTTTCTTAAATTGAGAGCTTTATTTTATGAACTTATTACATATTGATCATATTTCTATTGGGTTTTATTCTTATGGTTTCCCACTTCTCTTCCCCCATTTCACTGAGAAGGGCCCTAGGTGGGGTAATCAGTATTCACTGTGGGGTCATGAACACATCAGTCAGTCTCTGTGGGAAGGGACAATGCTTCAGAAAACACCTTTCCACACTGTGGCTCTTATATTCTTTCTTCTCCCTCTTCCATCATGTTTCCTGAGCTTCAGAGAGCATGTTAATGTTAGACGTCTTCTTTAACATTGAGCTCTCAGCAGCCCCTGATTTTCTTCTTTAATGAGTGTTGAGTCTCTTCAGTGTCTATTGCCATCTCCTTGTAAAAGGTTCTCAGAGTATCAGTGAGAGTGCACTCATATTTAACCTGTTGCTTCTTCCTTACTGTTTCGTGGTCCCTATATGCCTAGCTTTTTTATGTGGGAACTGGGGATTGAACTCAGATTCTCAGCGATAGGGAGATGGCTCAGTCATTAAGAGCTGGGCAGATGTGGTAGCCTGCCTGAAATTCCACTTAGCCTGCCAGAGGTAGGCAAAAGGGACCCCTGGGCAAGCTGGTGAGCTAGAAGAGCTGAATAAGTGAGCTCAAGATTCAGTGAGAGAACCTTTCTCAATAAATTCTAAGACTAATGTGGACAATGATTGAGGAAGACACCCAGCATTAACCTTTGGCTTGCACACATGTACATACCCAACAGCAATTCTGGTCTTGCAGATGCCTCTCTTTCATCCACACCCATTCAATAGAGTAGTTTAAACAAGTGAAAACCAGTGGGTTATCTTGACCATGAGTAAGTATATCAGCATTTATTGCCAAGGCCAATATTGTGCATGGAGACAAAACACAATCTACCCATTAGCCCTTGTAGCATAAAGGTTTATGGGTATTGGTGTAGTTTCTTGCTTAGGAATTACCTGTTTCAGTGTGCACAATTACAGGTTTTGGTCCTGGGACCACAAATCAAAAGGGAAAAACACAATTTAATAGATATACTAATATTGTTCTTCAACCCCTTCCTGGATGTGGCTCCAAGAAACTGTCCCTGTCAATGCGAGCACTTATCCTCAGGGGGTCCAGAATGACCAATCCTTCTTTAGTCCCCATTGTCAAGGTCTTAGCTTATGAGAGGAAATGCATGTAGTTTGATGGGCATATGTATTTCTATTTTCTTTTTTTTTAAATTCGGTGGGAGTTGAAGGTTCCATTTTGCTTTTTAAAAATGTTTTCATTATTTATTTGTGTGTATGTGGGCCCATGCATGCATATGTTTTCCTTTAAGTGCAGATGTGTGCACGCTACAACACATATGAGAAGGTCAGAAGACAACTTCTGTGTTGGTTCTCACCTACCTATTCACTTCATTTGAGGCAAAGTTTTCTACTCAGGATTCTAGATCTGCCTTTTGTTGATGCACTTGCCATGAGCTTCTGGGAAGTTCTCCCATCTCGCCATCAGTGTCAGCATACTGGATTCCAGAAGCCTGCCACAGCTTCTGCCTTTTTATGTGGGTTCTGGGGATCTAACATGGGTTCTGCATCCTAAGAAATGAGCACTTGCCACTGAATCATCTCTCCAGCCTGCAGGTGTGCATAATCTTACTGATCAGATGTTTACCTCATCAATTGAGCCTTCAATTAGTTAATCCCATAAAAACATGAAAGGGCTTCATGGGAAGGAAGAGAGTCAAAGGTGAGAGGCCATTCACTAGGTATGAAGAAGGTGTTCAGGCAGGAAACTGGACCTGAAGGGTTTAAACACAGTGCCTGAGTGATAAGCATTGAAAAATATGTAGACAGAATAGTCCTCATACCAGAAACCTATAAACATGTCATCAGCAAATGTGATTAAGTTAGAACCTCGAGATCCTCATGAACACAATGTTATTAAGAGAATACTTTGGTGCTGAGGAAAATGGCTCTGCAATAAAAACAAGCTTGATGACCAGAGTTTGGATCTCCAGCACCCATGTAAAGCTGGTTACGGTTCTGCATGCATCTGTAATCTTAACATGCCAAAAGCAACGGGAGGCAGAGCCAGGATTGTCCTAGAGCTCTCAGGTCAGTCAGTATGGCATCTTCTGCAGCAAACAAGAGGAACTCTGTCTCAAACAAGGTGGGAGGAGAGGACCATCTTCAGAGGGTCCTCAGACCTCCCCAAGCACACTGTGACACATGGATGCCCATACATACACACACATACAAATACATACGTGCATACACACAGAGAGAGAAAGAGAGAGAAAGAGAAAGAGAGAGACCCTTTAAAAGTAAATGGTAGGCAGGAGAGTCAGAGTCTGAGAAGGATATTGGGTTAAGGACATGCAAAGGAGACAAGAAAATATATTCCCAGAATCTCCAAAACTTAAACTTATCAACACCATAATTTTAGTACCTATTACTCCAGAACCACAAGATGATATGTTTGTGTTGCTTCAGGCCACCTGGTTTGTAGTCATTTATAACAACAGCAATAAGAAACTAACATGAGCAACATCAGTTATAGAATGCATGATGTTTCTCCCAGTGATCTAACAGCATCTGAAGTTGAAGAAAATAAGGTCACCTTTAGAGGTGTTTCCTCTGGTATTCAGAGTCCACAAATGAGACCAGGAGTCCTCATGCCCAATTACACATAGACGATTGTTATGAGATGCTCCGGGCACTTGTGAGTCCTGGAAGGTTGGGAACTGTGATATATATTTTTTGGTATGTGTATAATATGTGTAGTATACATGTTCATGAGCCCCACGCACACATGTGTGGAGACCAGAGGATAGTACAGTGTCTTCCTCTATCAGTCTTCTCCCTTTTTTCCTTGATGGAGTCTCTCATCCAATCTGCAGTGTCTGCTTTAAAAAAATAATATATATATATATATATTGGTTAGACTGGCTGACCAACAATCCCCAAGGATCCTCCTATCTCTGAACTCCTCAGGTGTATGTAGCTGTGCCTTGCTTTTTATATGGATGCTGGGGGTAGAACTCAGTCCTCATACTTGGATAGCATGCACTCTTACTCACTGAACCCAGCCTCAAGTACTGTTACTAAAGAGAAAGAGGGGGGGGGTTGGAGAGATGGCTTAGTGATTAAGGGGCTTGCCTGCAAAGCCAAAAAAACCAGGTTCATTCCCCCCAGTACCCACGTAAAGCCAGATGCACAAGGTGGTACATGCATCTGGAATTTGTTCACAGTGGCTAGAGACCCTGGTGCACCCATTCTCTCTCTCTGTCTTTCAAATAAATAAAATATTATAAAAAAGAGAGAGCGACTATCTGAGCTATGAAAGAACTCCAAAAGCGCTGAGAAATCTGTCAGGAGCCAAATGAAAGAGAATATTGGGGACTAGGAAAATGGCTCAAAGGTAAAAGGCACTTGTTTGCAAAGCCTTCTGAACTGGGTTTGATTCTCTCACCCGCATAAATAAATAAGAATTTTAAAAAAGAAAAACGGGACTGGAGAAATATTTTAGCAGTTAAGGCACTGGTTTACTAAGCCTAAGGACCCAGGTTCAATTCTCCAAAACCCTTGTAAGCCAGATGAACAAGGTGGCACATGCATCTGGAGTTTGTTTGCAGTGGCTAGAGGCCTGGTGTGCCCATTCTCTTCCTCTCTCTCTTTCTCGCTCTCTTTCATCTGCCTCTTTCGAAAGAAAGAAAGAAAGAAAGAGAGAGAGAAAGAAAGAAAGAAAGAAAGAAAGAGAGAGAGAGAGAGAGAGAAAGGGAAAGAAAGAAAGAAAGAAAGAAAGGAAAGAAAGGAAGGAAGGAAGGAAAGAAGGAAGGAAGGAAGGAAGGAAGGAAGGAAGGAAGGAAGAAAGAAAGAAAGAAAGAAAGAAAGAAAGAAAGAAAGAAAGAAAGAAAGGGAAAGAAAGAAAGAAGAGAATGTTGACCTGGTACTCTTCAGGAAGAAGTTGGATGGGATGACAAGCTAAACCTTGGGCCGGCCACAAGGCTGAATTCAATGAGGAATTGGCCATTGATGATATTATCCTGGCTTAGCACAGATGCATATAGAGAACACATAATCAGCTTCAACCATCCTGGAAAGGGGGAATTTGCTTAATATAACCTATAATGTGCCAAATAGCAGGCACTCTAGCATTTCTAGGAAACACAACAAGAAAATGACTTGGGTCTTTGGCTCGGCTTTCACTCTTGCCCAAAGGCAAGTCTCAACTGGTTCCAGGGAAGCAGGACCTTTGTGCCAAGATGTCATCACTAGGAACTCTGCCAGCTACATCTTTTCCAGTCCAGTTAGGACCATGCCTTAGGGGATCTGGGCAGCTTACTGAGTGAAGGACAAGTTACTGTTGTGAGAAACATGCTTCTAAAAGTTCTGGAGGATGGAAAGGAGAAGGTCTTCCATGCCCATTTAGCTGCTAAATTATCATTTCATGACCTAAGAGTAAATAAACCCAAACCACATGTTCCATTTCAATGCAAATGACCAGAGTGTTCCAGTTAAAGGAGACCATGTCTGGAGTCAGACTGATCCAAACACCCAGGGTGGTATTTGGAGAGTGTCTGATGATAACCTGAGAGTTCTCAGGACGTTATGGGAAGACTACCCTACCAGGGGTCTGTCCAACACACATTCTGGATATACTGAAAATGTGACCCTTGTAACAAGTCATCAAGGGAGGTGACCACATTAGAATCCGCAGGTTTAGAGATCCCAGGACCCCCCTGTGTGTTGGGAGAGAATACGACTGGCATTGTTCAACGTAGACCACTTGAGCAATTATTAATACATAACTCTGAACCTATAGTGATGTGAACAAAATTGTGAGGGTCTGGGGCAAGGGTGAGGAGGCCCTCTGACATAGACTTCTCTTCACTGAAGAGAAGAAAACGTGTTCTCTTTATTACAGAATAGTTTTGCTAGAACTAGTCTAGTGTCAGCCTAGTATGATCAAAACCCTATACTCGGTCTGCAGCACTGCATGAACTGGGCACTGTGGTTCATGCCTCTAATCCCAGTACTGGGGAGGCAGAGGCAAGAGGATTATAAATTCAAGGTCATCCTCCACTACATAGTAAGTTTGAGGTCAACCCGAGTTACATAAAATCCTGTCTCAAAATACAGGTTTTTTTGGTTTTTTTTTCTAGAAAGCCACACAAATTTTAGCGTGGATATCTGATCCAAAAGACACCTATTGGGATGATGCCTCCCAAGGGCAGAGATGGAGTGTTCCCTCAAGTCCTAAAAAAGCTGGTTAAGCCGGGCGTGGTGGCGCACGCCTTTAATCCCAGCACTCGGGAGGCAGAGGTAGGAGGATTGCCGTGAGTTCGAGGCCACCCTGAGACTACATAGGTAATTCCAGGTCAGCCTGGGCCAGAGTGAGACCCTACCTCAAAAAAACAACAACAACAAAAAAAGCTGGTTAAAACTGTTCTCAGTGTAAGAACAAGAGATAGTATTAAAGGCCTAGGAGGAGCTTCTTCATGCCAGGACAATGATACTGGCTACTCTTTTTGCTATTTCTCTGCAACTAGCCTCATGCTTCATTCTCTGATTGCATTCAGGTGTCTCCTCATGTTTTAACTTACCAGAAAATCTCCCAATGACCCCTCTACCAACACACAAACATTCACCCCTCCCACACACAAAAGAGCACTGAGCAATTTCTTACAGACAGTATATGTCCAGTGCATCTCTGTTGAAAATTGAATGGCCAGCTAGTGGCGCCATCACTATGACAGTTTCCCTGGCTAAGAGCTACATGAAAGTGAAGAGATCTAGCATATTAATTTCATATCACCATGTTATAATATTTGCAGAACATAAGAGATGTGAAGAGACTAGCCTAGATTCCAGGAGCTCATTATCTAGTTCATGATGCAAGCACTGCACACATGGAACTAATTAAGTCAAAACAGCCTTGCCCACTAAATCATCAAGATCATGTAAGGGAGATGGGAGACAATGCAATCACGGAGAGACAGTGCAGATAGAAAGTTCTGCTGTTCAGAAAGCGAGAGACTAATCTGGACCAGGTAACCTCTTCCAACGAAAGCTGAACCCAGATGAGAAAAAGTATAGGCTATTCACATGGAAGCAGGCATCTGCTTAGGACACCAATGTATAGACAACTCTAACCATGGCTGGAATAAATTGCGATTATAGTGCCTGCTAGTGTGGAGTTATGAATTAAAAAATTAACACTTGGTCTGTGGAGAGTTGAGTAGGTAAAGTGTTTGCTGCACATGCATAAGGACCAGAGTTCAGAACCGTGATAGTCATGTATAGTGCTGCACATGGCAGTGAGCACCTGTAATCCCAGTGCCAAGAAGGAGACAGAAGAAGCTCTAGGGCTTGTTGGCTTTCTAATTTAGCTGAATCAATGTGCTCTGGGTTCAATGAGAGATGCTGTCTCAAAAACTCCAAACAACTTGCAGTCTAAGATACCCAGCAGGAAACAATCTGACATAATGCTCATACAAGTGCAGTAGTGGCAAACAGCCATGGTGGGTAACCAACTGCTCTTGATTTGGCTAATAAATCCATTCAGTGGAATGGAACTCATTGCTGGAACTGGGAAATAAGTCAAAGCCATGTACAAAAAATGAGCTCAGTCTCCAAGATCTAGAGGCCACCAAATGTGGGCTAGAAGAGAGCCAATGCATATAAAGTTCCCTCCAAAACATAGATGGTTATCCCTTCTATCTAGTACTAACTTCTCTCTCCATTAGAGAATTTGCTTATCTCTTTTCAGGTGGACAACGAACCTGAAGGGAGGATCAGCTAACCACACCTCACCAGCTGAAACCATAGAACAACGCAGGGGAAGGGCAAGAATACAGCGCTCAAGGCGATCACAACACCAGAAAAAGGCTGAAGGAGATAAACACAGAGAACATCCAACTCCAATCATAAGCCAGATATCCAGAGACACAGAGGCTCCCAAAACCTCATCAAGGAAGCAGATCTAAAATGACCCTAATGTGGCTCAGGGAAACTCGCGGAAGAGGGGGCGGAAAGATTGTTAGAGTCACAAGTTGGGGCATTATGCACAGAGACTGGGGCCTATCCACCAGAACTCTTGAGCAAACTCACAATGCATGATACACATTCCCCATTGATGAGGGCCCCTTTGAAAGTGGAAGGAAGGGGAGGAGGACAATGGAACCAATTCTATGAATGTAAAATCAGAATAATATAAATAAAAAATATATATTGATTAAAAAAAAAAAAAAAAAAAAAAACCTAAGGTGGAGGATGGCTTCCACACATAGACATGCACACCCACAAACACATGTGCTCCTCCACACACAAATGCTCATGCATGTCTGCACACACCACATAGATACACAAAGAAAAAGAGAAACAAACTTCAACCATTGGGATTACAGTGCCAGATGATGTGTTCCCCTGACAAAAATATCAACACTTCCCTTGGCCTTGGTTTCTCTGTCATAAGGAACAAAGCACACTATCTCTCTTATTATTTAGACATTAATGATCTGTATGGTCCCCAAAGAGGGATTGAGTACATACATCCCAAGGTGCTAAAGGTGACAACAATCTATGGGAAAAGATAACTGGGGGGTCTGGGATGATAACTCAGTTAATAAAGTGCTTGCTTTTCAAGAATAAGCCTGAGTTTGCATCCCAGAATACATGATTAAAAAGAGGCCAGGTGAGGCTGGAGAGATGGCTTAGGGGTTAAGGCACCTGCCTCCTAAGCCTAAGAATGCCTATTCAATTCTCCAGGTCCCACGTTTAGCCAGATGCAAAGTGATGCAAAGGTGCAATGTAGCACTTATCAACAAGGGGGCACATGCATCTGGAGTTCATTCACAGTGGCTGAGAGGTTGCCGGCACCCACATTCTCTATCTGTAACCCCACTCTCTGACTCTCTCAAAAAAAGAAGAAGGAGGAGGAGGAGGAGGAGGAGAAGAAGAAGCTGCTACAGCCTCCAGGTATAGTGATGTGCTTAAAATCCCAGCACTGGGAAGGTGGAGATGGGAGGGTCTGTTACGTTTGCTGGCTGGCCAGGCTAGCCTCCATGGTGAGTTCCAGGTCAAGGAGGCACTGCTTCTTCAAAGGTGGCTGCTGCCTGAGGAACACTTAATGTTGTCCTCTGGCCTCCACATGCATATGCATATCTATGTTTGTGCAGCTTCACACCACACATGCTCCTGTATATATGTAAACATGTCCACACACACACACACACACCTTTAGTAGATGTTAGAATTAAAGAAAACTGAGCAAGTAGTATACATGAATTATCTGTAGCATATTTGCAACTAAAGTTCACTTTTTTAGAAGACATTTAAGGAAATGAGGGAGCAAATTAATTACTTTATCTGCTTAGAAGGCATGTATTTTAAACAGTGCAAAAGAATTCACTTATTAACATTTAAACAATAAATGTTCTACTATTAAACATTTTATTCAAATAAAACTATACCATTAGAATGAGGAAAAGATGTTGGAACTATTTATTCTTTTTTGTGTGTGTTCATGTGTTCTAAGGCTGGTGTTCATGTGTGCCATGTGTTCATGTGGAGGTCAGAGGACAATGTCAGGTGCTGGGCCTTACCTTTGAATTTGTTTGAGGCGGGGTCTCTCTACTACTTACACCAGCCAGGCTGCCTGGCGTACAAGCTTCTGGGGATCCTATTGTCTCTGCTTACCTTCTTGCTACAGAACACACCGAGTAGAGATGAGTTCACATAGGATCTGGAGATCTGACCTTCTGTCACTGGATTGGTTCAGAAAGCACTTTACCCACTGTGCCAATCTTCTCAGCCCTGAATTTGTTGTATGTCAAATATTCATTTCTGGTCTGGAGAGATGGCTTAGTGGTTAAGCACTTGCCTGTGAAGCCTAAGGACCCTGGTTTAAGGCTCAATTCCCCAGTACCCAAGTAAACCAGATATACAAGGTGGTGCATGCAGCATCTGGAGTTCATTTGCAGTGGCTGGAGGCCCTGGTGTGCCCATTCTCTCCCCCTCTCTCTCTCCTTCTTTCTCTCTGTGGCTCTCAAATAAAAAATAAAAATAAACAAAAATTTAAAAATATATATTCATTTCTTTTTTGTATACTTCATGATGTATACACATTTTAAGATCATAGTTCACATAGACATTCAAATATAAATGAATAAATTGTAGGGCTACATGCAAGATATTTTTCTGACAGACTACTATCTGCTGAAAATGTACACAAATGGCATATATATTAAGATAATGTCTGCAGTCTGTCTTCTCTATGGTCCTTCAAGGAAAGAATCCCAGCTTTGCACAAAGCCACACATATCTCTTTATGGATATGTACTCTACATTCTAACTGGTTGTCTTTGTTGTGTGTGTGTGTGTTTTATAAGAGAGGGAGAGGAAGAGAGAGAGAGAAAATTGGCATGCCAGGGCCTCCAGCCACTGCAATTGAACTCCAGATGCTTGTACCATCTTGTGTGCATATTCACCCTTGTGAGCTTATGTCGCCTTGTGCATCTTGCTTATGCAGGAGCTGGAGAATAGAACATGGGTCCTTAGGCTTCATAGGCAAGCCCCTTAACCACTAAGCCATCTCTCCAGTTCCTGTCTTTGCTTTTTGAAGTGTGTTTAATATAAAAAACAAAAGCAGGAACTAGTACAATCCAGGTTGTTTTGGAAAGCCTATCTTCTCTTTTGTATTTGCTTTCTCTTGTCTTTTTAGTTACCTTTTAAAAATGTTAATTGTCATGGCTTGTATGTGTTTTCTGCTTTCAGCTGCTTCAAATCCATCTTGGAGGAGGCAGAACATAAATCATAAATACTTATAATAACAGTCTATGAAAAAGGCACTAGTATATTTTCCTAAATGACTTAAAAGGCTAAATGCAATTAAAAAGAAGATTGCACAACCTATTTAGCAGAAGTGGTCCTTTAGAGCACTTTATAAGCAATCATTTACATTTAAACAATTAGTGTTCTAATTGCTAACATTCTATTCACATAAAGCCAATTCCTTTTGGCACTGGTGTGTCAGTCTAATACATGACTGGTTCTGCTTGGACTGAATGCAATGGCAGGTCTTCACAGCAACACTGCTGATGTGGCCTGGCTCCAGTATTCCTCTGTGTCCCCTGTAGCAACCCAGAGCACTGCCCTGCCTACAATTTCTGCTTCACAGACATTCCAAATGATAGACTACAAACTGTGCACGGATCTTCATGTGTAATGATTCCCCATCCCAGTCTGGTGAGAAAAAGTATACATATAAAGAAACAAAGGGGCTAGATAGGTGGCTCAGTCAATAAAGTTCTTGCCGCATAAGCATGAGGACATACATTTGGATAAATAGCACCCATGTAGAAAATGCCAGGCGTGGTAGCACAGGCATGGTAATCCAAGCTTTGGGAGGTGAAGATGGTAGAATCTCTAAAGCTTGCTGGCCAGCTACCTGGAAGAATGACCTCTACCTGAAAGAATGACCTCTACCTGAATGAATGAGCTCGGCTCAGTGAGAGACCCTGTCTCAAAAGCTAAAGTAGAGCTCGGCGTGGTGGCACATGCCTTTAATCCCAGCACTTGAGAGGCAGAGGTAGGAGGATTGCTGTGAGTTCGAGGCCACCCTGAGACTACATAGTGAATTCCATGTCAGCCTGAACTAGAATGAGACCCTATCTCGAAAAACAAAAAAAAAAGAAAGAAAGAAAGAAAGAAAGAAAGAAAGAAAGAAAGAAATAAACTAAAATGGAGAGCAATGGGGCAGACACCCAAGATCAACCTCAACCTCTAGTCTATGTACATGGGCACCTGCACACACATGTGCATCCACCTATATGTGAACACACATGTATGCATATATACACACAGTCACACATATGCAAAACAAAAGAATCTTCCTAAAACCTGGTTTATAGCTGCTTATGTAGTGTTCTGATAACATAAGCTCATCTCTAGCTCTGGAAGGGGATATAATTTCATTTATCTCTTTCAGTAATTCTCCCTGTCCTTCCAAAATTACCAAGACTTTAGAGGTTTTCCGATGATTTCATCTTGTTCATTATTCTGGGACAAGGACTTCCTGCCCATGTGGAGAAAGTGCCCATTTTCCATTTTTGCTCAGTTTCTGACAGCTCCCTGACATTTGAGATGAGGAGAAGTGACGAAAATCTTACCCCCATTGCGGGGAACCCTGAAACCAAATGGTGCGAGAGACCAAACCACACATCGTCCTGGGAATTGACTTCTTCATTCAATTGTCTGTGTAGAAATCAACAACCATTGTCTTTCTGAGACTCATCATGCAATTGTTGTCCCCCAGCCCAAGACATACACTCTGTGATGAGAAAACCCAGGCGACAACTGGTAATGATACAACAATGGGCCCTCGCCTCATCAAGGGTGACTCCAGGAAAAATAATTACAAGCAGGGATGCTCTCCAAAACCCACAGATGGCTCCCCCCAGCTCTTTCCCCAGAGTTAAAGACAGACCTGACAAACACTATCAGCTTCAAGGATGTCAAAAGTGGAAAGAACAGGAAAAAAAGGAGAGGGGGGAAATGAAGACATCGCTAGCTGGACCAAAAGAGAGGCCGAGGCTGTGAGCAGTGGGAGGGGGGATTCTTGAGTGAAAGAACATCACAGCTGACATCATCAGGCAGGATAGGCTGAGAAACAGCTGAGCTAGCGAAACCAGTTCCCAGTAGGCTCTAGAGACTGCCAGCGGCACAAGGCTAATACTGTAATAATGATTTCTTCTGCAGTACAGACAACGCCAGCAAGATGGAGGCAGGGTCTCCCTCAATTCCAAGGTTCCTTCAAACAAAGCAAAGCAGTGTCAAGTTATTTCCCATCACTCCTCAGCCCTGACTGGATCTTGCCCTCCTTCGTGTGAGGTAGCAACGCTTAACAACCTTCATCAAAGATGGAGAGATCTGTTTCATGCCTACACCTGGCTACTTATCTAAATGTTGGGCCACTCATTTCAAGATCACTAGGCCAGTTGGTCTTAAATAGGAAAAGGAACAGTTGAGTTAGATCTGTGGATTTCAATTGTTTCTTTAAAATCTTTTTTTAAATAAATATATATTTTTTATTTATATTATTCTGATTTTACATTCATAGTATTGGTTCCATTGTCCTCCTCCTCCTCCTCCCACTTTCAAAGGGGCCCTCATCAATGGGGAATGTGGATCGTGCATTGTGAGTTTGCTCAAGAGTTCTGGTGGATAGGCCCCAGTCTCTGTGCATAATGCCCCAACTTGTGACTCTAACAATCTTTCCGCCCCCTCTTCTGCGAGTTTCCCTGAGCCACATTGGGGTCATTTTAGTTCTGCTTCCTTGATGAGGTTTTGGGAGCCTCTGTGTCGCTAGTCTAGTACCAGAGGGTGCTACATGAGCAACTGGGGGAAAATGTCTGACATTGGTCCAAACAACTTGCAGTCTAAGATACCCAGCAGGAAACAATCTGACATAATGCTCATACAAGTGCAGTAGTGGCAAACAGCCATGGTGGGTAACCAACTGCTCTTGATTTGGCTAATAAATCCATTCAGTGGGATGGAACTCATTGCTGGAACTGGGAAATAAGTCAAAGCCATGTACAAAAAATGAGCTCAGTCTTCAAGATCTAGAGGCCACCAAATGTGGGCTAGAAGAGAGCCAATGCATATAAAATTCCCTCCAAAACATATATGGTTATCCCTTCTATCTAGTACTAACTTCTCTCTCCGTTGGAGAATTTGTTTATCTCTTTTCAGGTGAACAACGAACCTGAAGGGAGGATCAGCTAACCACACCTCACCAGCTGAAACCATAGAACAACGCAGGGGAAGGGCAAGAATACAGCGCTCAAGGCGATCACAACACCATAAAAAGGCTGAAGGAGATAAACACAGAGAACATCTTTTTTTTTTTTTTTAAGACCAAGAAGATGCTAGTAGAATCTGCAAGTTGAAATGGGAAGCATGGAGCTTACACAGCCTAGCCAGTACCCCTTGTAGCTGAGGCCCCATTTAGGACCTCAGTACTTTGAGGGGATGAAACTACAGAAGTAGAAGCTCAGAAACACTTTCCCATTTCCTTGCTCTATGATGACAACTAGATGTTGTAGAAGAGTAAGAATAGAGAGGTTATTTGGGTGAAGCTGAAGCATCAGAATGAGAGGGGAGGAATGTTGTCAACAAAGAGCAGAAGCATTAGGAAGCAATAGAAGTGACTGCCGCATGGAGCCATATATTTGAGTTCCTGTCCTAGGGAGTCATGCATTTGATTGGCTGTCCTGTGGAATCATGCACTTGAGTGGAGTCTACAGTTTACTGAAGCAGCAGGGTTGGCATCTCTCGGCAATGTTCCCGGTGGTACCCCCTTTTCATAATCCACTTCCTCAGCCAATAGGAAATGCTTTCTTATGAAGTCACAAACAGGAGACAGGCAAGAGAAAAGAGTAAGTCATCTTGGCAGATAGCAAGATTGCTCACCCACCATCAAGCAGGCATAGAAGCCAAAGCCTGTCTACCATATAATTTGGAGGGGAAGGGAGTACTCTAAGGTCTAGGGCCTTTGACCCATGGACACATTTTCATGGGTCAAGCAAGCGTTCAAGCATCACACCAGCTTCCTGAACTAAGTAGTGGTTGTTCCTAGCCTTCATCTAGAGAAAGCAAATTTGTATCTCTAGGAAGAAGAAAATGCAAAATGAGCCAAATAATGATGTTAAAAAAAAAACACGTACTAGAGTTTGCAGCTGACATGTACATGCCATCAGATCGACCGAGCCATAAGCTAGAGGGAGAAAGTACAATCTTGGAGAACAAGGGGACCTTCTGGTTGTCTTCATAGGAACCCAAGATAAAAACACATTAGAAAATAGATTCTTGGGTTGAGAAGATGGCTCAGAGGATAAGACACTTCCTAGCAAGCACGAAGACCTGAGTTAGGATCCATGCAACCCTCATAAAAGCTAGACATGGCATCATGTGCCTGTAATCCCAGGGTTGAGGATGCAGAAATAGAAGGCTCTCGAGAGTTTGGTAGCTAGCTAGTCCAGTCAAATCTGTGAGCTCTTGGTTCAGCAAGAGCCCTTGTCTCACACATAAGGTGGAGAGTGATTGAGGAAGATATCCAATGTCAACCTGTGGTCTCCACACACACACATACACATAAGCACATGGACCCATACACACATGCATGTGCCTATGCACATACAAGCATGCAGAGACACATACAGATAAAAAAATTAAAATTATTTGCTATGTTTATAGTATGTGTGTACATGTCCATGTGTGTGGGTATGCATGAATGTGTGTGTATGCATGAGAGGGCCAATCAATCTCCACCTTATCTTTTTATAAGGCCTACGGATGAACTTGTGTGTGTATGTTTGTGCACACATGTTTGCATGTGTGGGTGCATGGTGTGTGTAATGTGTATGTGGAAGCCGGATGTTGACATTGCTTTCCACCTTATTATTTGAGACAGTCTCTCGCTAAATCCGAAGCTCACTGACTTGGTTAGACTTGATAGCCATCAGGTCCCAGGGATTGTGGCTCTGCTTTTCCAGTGCTGGGACTATAGGCATGCACCACCACATCTAGCATTGACATGGGTGCTGGGGGTCTGAACTCTGCTCCTCATGCTGCCGTGATAAGCTCTTTACCCACTGAGCCATCTCCCAGCTCTGAGAGGAACCTCGTTTTTATTTTCACTTCTGTAGGTTAAACAAGCATTGATTCGAACTTAAAGCATAAAAAGAAAGTAAAGCAACTCGCCAGCTGGGAGGACTTAGAGCTTCAAAACTGGCTACGGATTTCTGTGAAGATGACAAGACACAGGAAGACCCCAGGGCCTGGCTTTTAGACAACTCAGCTTATATGCTTCAAGGACATCAACAGCCTTAATTTGTCTTGATCTCTTCTACCATTGAGTTATTTGGTGCTGAGTTCCACACACCAAAGAAGGGGAATACAAGCCAGCATGAGGCCTCCCGTAGCCATGCCCACCCACTGTGGGGAAAGTTGGCATCGCTGTACACACAAGAACGCCAAAGAATTCCCAGACAATTGTGTCACAGTGTACATGTAACACATAGGCAGGTGTCACAAAGCATGGATAACTGAACCAAACTGGCTTTATCACATTTCACTGCCTGTCAAGGCCTCCCCTTCTCGTGCAGGGCCCTGAAACTGATACACGTGTTGGGAAGCCCAGGACTGACCACAACAGCTTCTGGAGCATAGGCTTTCTTCTGCTGCTAGAAAGAAGGCTCTTGGCCACACAGGATCTCAGATGGGGCATCATCTTCCCTCTTTGCACCTGTGGTTTCATGGGCATGTTTTCCTGCTGAGCAGCTTCCAGGAAGCAGAGATGATGTGACCCGTGGCCCTGCCCTTGTGGTTGTGAAATACGTGCCATTAAGAATATTGAGAATAGGAAGTGTCTGTCATCACTGAAATGTGAGCCTGTGGGTTTTCCCAGTAGGAAGTTGAGCCCAGAGTTAAGATCTCTCTGTGGAGAGGTTGAGCCTGGATTTGAGATGTCTCATGGCAAAAGTTAAGCCTAGAGCTGGGGAATCACCCATTCCTGTAAGACCTGGTCCACCTTAGTAGTAACTTCCTCCCATGCATGTCTGGTCTAGAGGTGAAATACACTTCTAATGCCACACAGACCAGGCCTGATGACGTGTGAAAGAGCATGGAGCTGAAAGCCCTCATGACAGCAGACAGGCCTCTGAGGTACGGAGAAATGACCTTATCCCCACCACCCAAGATCATGTTTGTAGATAACCTGATTTCAAAAACGAGACACATTCTCTTGGACTGCTAAGACAAGCGATCTTTGCAGGCTAAATTCTTGCCTGTGGGAGACCTGACCTTTGACTCAGGGGGTTCAGCCTGACTACAGAATTCCTTGAAGAAAACCAAAGTGCAAAGTAAGAAACACTGATCAGTGGTGGCTTGGGAAGGGATGGGAAGTCAGTCCAGCAGAGCGGTTAGGGAATAAATCTCCATGGTCAGACGGTCTGGCTCAACCACCTCTCCACTGTAGAACCTACACACTCACTCTACCTTCTGGTGCCTTGGTTTCCACATCTACAAAAGGGGATAGTAATAATGTATCACTCACTTAGCTGCAATTGATAATAAACATATAATGAGGTATGGTCTTGGCACTGGAAAATAAAGACTGTCTTTTACATTGATTATTCTTATAGTCCCCTCTTAGGGAAGAGTTTCCGGTGGCTATCTCACCTGTCCAGTACCCTCTCATTTTTAAACTATATCTTGATATCCTGAGTCCAGACTATAACAACTAACAGGGTATCATAGCCCTTAGGCCAGCAGTTATGCATTGATTACATCTTGCATGATATGGCAAACAGTCTCACTTGAGCATTAATCTCATTGGCTGAACAAAGAGAACGCTTCAATGCAAAAGTGAGAACAGGACAGACCGCCTCAGAGGAGGGTGGAAGCAGCAGACAGGGGATTTGGTGCCTTCCCTGTGAATGTCACAGATAGGCTGGGTCATGTGCATGCCACTAAGCTGGCCCTACTGCTCTTGTTCATCTCCCCTTAGCTCCCTTCAACATTGGTTCCCCTCCATGACTCTGTCTCTCCATCGCCTGCTTTGGTTTTCTTCATTATTCTTTTGTGCATGCACAAGTGTGTGCATGTTGTGTGTGATGGTACACATGTACCTGCGTGAGCGTGTGTTGGAGGCCAGAGGACAACCTTGTGTATTCCTTCTTTGATTGAGACAGGGACCTCTTGATGGCCTGGAATTGTCCAAATAGGCTAGGTTAGCTGGCTGGCCAGAAACCCCAGGAATCTTTATGTCTCTTCCTCCCCAGGACCATTATTCTTGCATTACCCTAAATGATGATATTGTCAAGGCTTTCAAGCTCTTTAATGACATCTTGACTTGGGAGTTTGCTCATTTGCTGTCTCTTCCTCTAGCTTCAGCCCATATCTTAGTTCATTATTGTGCACTCAGCGTCTGGCCAAGTATTAGATTTGTTGAATGACCAATAGAGCAAATGCACGAACTCCAGAGTGTTAGGTTAGGCTATACCATATTACAATGCTGTTACTCAAGCATTTTGGACATACAGAAACTTCAAATTGTGATCTAATAGTTATCATCTGGGGGGCTCACCTTAGCTTATCATAACAGTTTGACAAGTTTTTATAGGAAGCCATTGCTAGTATGGGCTCTCCTCACTGGGTGGAAACTCAAACTCCATGTCTCCAAGCCTGTAACGCCTACACTACACAGAGCTAGTCCTGCTTCATATGTGACAGAACTACATAGTTAAAGATCTATCCCAGATCAGTTATGCTCATAATTTGGATTATATAGCTATCTCCTTATACATACATGTTGTATTCCTTTTTAGAAAAATAGTCATTTCACTGGTATCTTTTAAAATATTTTATTTAATTATTTATTTATTTATGAGAGAGAAAGAGAGAGAAGCAGATAGAGAGAGAGAGAGCATGGTCACACCAGGGCCTCTGGCCACTCCAAACCAACTCCAGATGCATGTGCCACCTTGTGCACCTGGCCTTTGTGGCGGGGGGAGGGGTATTGAGGAACCAAACCTAGATCCTATGGCTTTGCTGGCAAATGTCTTAACAGTTAAGCCAGCTCTCCAGCCTCTGTTATCTTTTTTTTTTTTTTTTAAATATCATGTCTGGCTCTGTAACTCAATGTGGTCATCCTCCTGCCTCAGCCTCCTGAGTGCTAGAATTCTAGGCATGCACCACCACACCATCCTTGGAATTTTTTAAGCCCACATTAAAGAGCTTGAAAATGAAAAGCTCAGCAAATTGGCTTCAGGTTGTTATGCAGAGGATAAAACAACAGAGGAGAACATATATTGTTGAATTTAAAACAACACAGTTAATAAAATGTTTTCATTGTTTTTGAACCTAGTGGCATGTGGTGTTTCTATTGATTTAATTCTTTATACTCACCATTAACTCAATAAAATTGCTTTTTAAATGAACTCAAGTGCTGTTAACTTACAATTTTTGAGGTCAATAAAAGTCATTATAAAACTCATTTTATTGCTTTGCACATTCTGAATTAAGCATTCTCTAAACTTGAGCAAGAGACCTTTGTAAATGGACACACATTCATAGAAGTACACTTGTCTGTACACACCACCATCTGTTATAGTTAAAATCCAAGTACAAGTTGGAGGGCACTGTTATTGGTCAGATGTTGTGGCTGATATCAAATAACAGTAGCGGCCGGGCATGGTGGCACACACCTTTAATCCCAGCACTCAGGAGGCAGAGGTAGGAGGATCACCATGAGTTTAAGGCCACCCTGAGACTACATAGTGAATCCCAGGTCAGTCTGGGCTAGAGCAAGACTCTACCTTGAAAAAAAAATCACAGTAGCAATAAAAGTTGTTAAATGTGGACATATGATAACTACTATAAGCTATACAATTTTAGTCAATATAAATTGACACTTAGAACAAGCAATTGTAGGAATTGGTCAGCTGTTATTCACCTTACTGTCACGTCAGACTATTTACAACTGTGGTTTCCTTCACCAGCCATCCGCATGCTGCTGAGCAATCAAGTACTTAAGCAGTTTTGAAAAAGGAGCTGTGCATGGAAGATAGCTTTGATGGTAAGGGACTTGTTTCACAAGCATGAGGGCCTGAGCTCAGTCCTCAGAATCCGGCACATGACAGTGTGTGTAATCCCAGCTCTGGGGAAGTAGAGACAGAAGGGTCCCAAGGGCTTGCTGGGTAAGTAGCCTCTTAAGTAAGTCTAGCCTAATTGGTGAGCTCTAGGCCAATAAAAACCTCCGTCTCAAAAAAGGTGGGCAGGGATACTGAGGATGACACCTGAGGTTGTCCTCTGGCCATCACTCTTATGCACACACACACACACTCAGATACTTGTAAGCACATCATGCAAACAAGGAAGCTGCTTGCTTCTGGAATCTTCTATTGGAGCTCTACTACATCTATTTCTCCTGAAAAGCTTAGATTTGAGGTTACAGTATAAGTTCTACAAGTGGTGTTGTTACCACATAAAAATTTTACTAGCGATTTTACAATCTTAAGCTTTTTTAATGCTAAAATATCCTCAGTATTGACATTCCTATAAACAATGGCAAAAAAAAATCACTCCAGTAGCACACTAAGTACAACCACATTTTCCATGTGCTCCTTATCGTTCCATTCCTGCTAATGTTTGTAAGAAGCAAATTCACTTCCATGATTAGGATGAAGAAAACACTATTTTATTCATTTTTTATGCATGCATGTTCATTTGTGTAGCCAAACACTTGGTGGTGGGGGTAACATGAGGAGGTCACATTGATGTAAGGTGTCTTTCTCCTGATCGCCATCTAATTTTTTTCAAATATTTAAAAAACATTTTTCTTTATTTGTAAGGACACACACACACACACACACACACAAATGGGCATTCCAGGGCCTCTAGCTGCTGCAAAGGAACTTCAGATGTACGTGTCATTTTGTGCATCCGGCATTACCTGGGTACTGGGGAATCAAATTCAGGTCTTTAGGCTTTGCAGGTAAGCTCTTTAACCACTGAGCCATCTCTTAAGCCCTCTGTCTTACTTTTTTGAGATGGAGCTGCTTGCTGAACCTACATCTCACTGGCTCATCTAGACAAGCTAGCCAGTGAGCTCCAGGTATTCCCTTGTCTCTATTGCCCCAGCATTGTGTTTATAGGCATGCAACACCATGCCTGGCATTTTACATGGGTCCTAGGAATCTGAATATAGGTCCTCATGCTTGTTCAGCAAACACCTTTCTTACTGAGCCATTTTCTCCTTTCTTGGATTCTGGTGCAAATGTCAATATATGTTAATTTTCTGGAATCAATTATTAATGCATCCACCTTTTTCCCTACAGTGAGAAGTGGCATGTGGGAGAGATGTTTCATCCACTTTGTATGAGGCACATTGTATTGCAATGGTGCTCTTGGAAGTGGAAGCTGAAGTGTATGATGTTATTTAACCCTCATCTATAATTTGCGAACTTCTGCAAACCCTGCCTCCATTTATCCCACGCTCACAGTTCTACCTGCCTGAGTAAGAACTGTCTCTACAGGATAGAAGTTGTGAAAGGATCATCATGAAGTAGGTAGGAGGCTCCATTTCTGTCCTCCCTCTGAAAGTGAAGAAAATAAAAACATATATAGTGTATTGGTGAAAATAACAGAGCAAATGACATAGAGTCAAAGATGAAGATGGAAAACAGAGACAGGGCCCATGTGTACTGGTAGCTGGTGGGAGCAGGCAGCAGAAGAGAGCTAATCTTCATGGCATGCATGACAGGCAGCATATCAGGCATCACACAGCTGGCTTGGATGCGGACAGGAAGAATTTCCAGCAGAAGAAAAGCAGAGCCACGAAACAGCACAGTGATAGGTCTAGAGAGGCCAGGAATATGGACAGCAGCTGATAGCTCTCAGACCCCCAACATCCGCACAAACATCATCACTGCTTTCTCAAGAGCTCATTGCTCATCTATAGCAATGATAAGTCAGCTCTTGTATGCAGTTAAGGTTATTTTCTTTGACACTGAGTTCCATGTAGCCCAGGCTTGTCCTGAACTTGCTGTGTAGCTGAGGCACTTCCAACCTCTATCTCCAGAGTAGTGGGATTACAGGTGTTTGCCACGGCACCCAGTTTATGCAGTGCTGGGATTGAGCCCAAGGCTTCAGGGATGCTAGACAAGCTCTCCACCTACCAACTGAGCATCATCCACAGCCCCTTATTTTGTTTATTTTGTTTTCATTATAACTTTACTTCTTCATTGTCACCTCCCTCCTTTATCTCTAACTGGAACATAATTTGTCTAACCTTTTTGCTCCCATGGCTGTGATTGTCTCCCTTAGAACTGTCCTCCTATCATTGCCATATCTACTACCTGTACCTCCCTTAAGCTGCAACAAACAACATGTCTACCCCTGTTCACTCTCCTCAGTTACACTACCACCACCACCATCACCCTCAAAACCATGTGCATGTGCGTGTGTGCATGTACATGTGCATGCGGGGACCAGAGTTTGTTGGGTGTCTTCTTCAATCACTCCCCCCTTATTTATTGAAACATGGTCACTCACTGAACCCAGAGCTCACTGATTTGGCTTGTCCTCGGGAGCTCCATCTTGGCCTCTGGATGACAGGTCACATGTGGTGCAGCAGGCCCTGCTTTGACTCCAGTGTTGTTATTTGAACTCAGGTCCTCACATTTGCATAGTAAGCACTTTATTGACCCAGCCATCTGCCCAGCCCCCACAATGATTTTTTGACCTAAAATTTTTAAATCCTTATGATTTACTTTCTACTTCTTATTCCATAAATAGCTTTGGAGGCATGCTATATTTTAAGCCATTTTGAGACCTTTTAAATACTAGGCAGATCAAAACATAGTATACAACTTGTCACTAGCTATTGGAAAAGTATAACAATGATCTAATTGGTCCATAAATCTAATTTAGTACATGAACAAATAATGCTATATTACTGAAAATAAAAATGCATGAGACTTATTTTGTTTCTATTTTTGTAAATTATGTGTGCATATTCCTATTCAGGATTCTTTCTTTGTGTGTGTGGTGTGGAGACTGTGTGTGTGTGTGTGTGTGTGTGTGTGTGTGTGTGTGTGTGTAGCTGCATGTGCATGTATGTGTAGAGACCAGAAGTTGACATCAGGTGTCTTACTCAAGCTCACTCCACTTTTGTTGTTTGAGATGAGGTCTCTCTTGAAGCTGAAGCTCACTGGGTTCCTTAGACTAGTTACGCAATGAGTCTTAGCAATTCTTTGTTCCTGCATCTCCAATCTTGGGTTTACATCCCCTATCCTTTTTTATGGGTTCTGAGGCTCTTAACTTGGGTCTTCAGTGGCATGCACTTTACAACTGAGCTCCCCAGTGAAGCTTCCCTAAAGCCTGGAAAGTGTCTTCTCCCATGAAAAGGGGACAACATGGTAAGACCATCAGCATTAGAATCATCTTCAAGACCAAATACGGTGACAGGTGTGGAGTTAGTTTGGTAGAACTCCAGCCTGTGGGATCAGCACTGAGCTAGGTTAAGCACAACATCACTTAAGCAAACATCCTAAAGGGCCACACCTGCCTGAACGAGTCTTACTTCATCCATTCATTGCTAGGGTACATCCAGAAATGACCAAAAGTCCAAATGATTTCTGTAGAAAGCATGAAGACATAGGGATCCATGGAGAACAGGCACCTGGCCTATATGCCTGGTTCCTGAGGATATGGCCTTCTGGAAAGAGCTGGAGAGAAAAGAAGGCAGGCAAGGACTGGGCATGAGACTCAGTTGATAGCACACTTGCTTAGCAGGCAGGAAGCCCTGGCTTCCGTCCCCAGCATTGCACAAACTGGGTGTGGTGATGTGCAGTTGTAATCCTATCATTAGGGTGCTAGAGGCAGGAGGATTAGGAGTTCAAGGTCATCCTCCAGTACATAGTGAGTTCCAGGATATCTTGGCCTATAGAAGACCATGTCTCCATACACACCCAGCCAGTCCTCCATCCTATTTGGATTTTACTTCTCCCTTCTAGCCATCCTTCCCTTTCTCTTTCATAAATGCCAATCAGAGATTTAGTAATTAAATCTGCCTCTAGACACAATGTCCACCAGGAGATAAATTACCTCAGAAACATTAAATGTTCCCCTGTCATTTCAATAGCATTCACAGATGATAAAGACTATGTGAGTAATCAATTTCTATTCCACATTCATTTGGAAAATAGCAAGGCATATTGTCTCACTATTTATGTCAAGTGCTCTCCCAGCACCTGGGAAGTGAGGCAGGATTTCTACAAGCTCAAGACCAGCGTGGACTATAGCCTCCAAAAACAAAACAAAATAGAAATTGAGAAAGCTTGTTGAGAACCTTCTCCTCCTGCTCCAAAGCTCTGCTCCATCTATGCTTTGGGAAATACTCTAGACCCAGACTACAGTCAGTGCAGGGCTAGAACAGAGTGGTTCCAATAGTACAACAGAAGACAGTGGAGGGTCAGAAAGGGTTAGGCAGGCCCGAGAATGAGGACATCAGGGTCCGAGAGATGAACAGCACACTTGGGAGGCCAATACAGGAAGATTTACAATTTGAGCCAGCCCCTGAGAGAGAGAGAGAGAGAGAGAGAGAGAGAGAGAGAGGTGGGAGGAGAGACGAAGGAGAGAGAAAGAGGGAGGGAGAAAGAGATCCAGGAGAAGAAGGAAGAGAGACAGAGGAAGGGGGAGAGAATCGCAAGAGCAAGAAACAAAGTTAGAGACAAAACTGAAATCAGAAAATTGAGATCCAGTGAAATCTATTTGCAAAGTAAAGATGAGGAAGGGACTGAGACCAGATGGGGCTGAAAGAGAAGTGTAAAGCAATCGCCTAAAACAGCACTGGAAGTGTTAATCCTGCCTTCCTGGACCAACCAAGGCCTGATGGATGGGTTCATCTGACTTAGATGCTTTATGACTCATCACAGAGTCTTCAAGTCTTCAGTATGGTATAAAAACATCATTAGCAAACATTCTAGAAATGACTTCTAGATCTCAGTAATAATCCATCTCTGGTAAATTCAGAGGGAACATCAGTTTACAATAGAGGTTGGTCCAAACTGAAGCAAAATTTTGGAGAACCAATATTTACTAGTGAGTTCTTTAACAATTCTTGAAGTCCCAGACTGGATCAATATTGGCTAAGATAAGAAAATAGCAATTTAGATATTGGACTGTAGTCAAGAATAAGAAGGGATGGGGTGTTATTAATAACTAACAATAAGAACATCTCTTTAATACTCTGAGATATCGAAGCCTAAGTGCCGACAAGAAGCACACAAATATTTATGCCTGCAAGTATATAGAAGAATAACTGAGGCCCTAGAGAGATGGCTTAGTGGTTAAGTGCTTGCCTGTGAAGCCTAAAAACCCTGTTTAGAGGCTCAATTCCCCAGAACCCATGTAAGCCAGATGCACAAGGTGGCACATGCATCTGGAATTCATTTGCAGTGGCTGGAGGCCCTGGCGTGCCCATTCTCTCTCTTTCTATCTGCCTCTTTCTCTCTCTATCTGTCACTCTCAAATAAATAAATAATAAACAAGAATCATTGAGCATATTATGTACACAGCTCATGGCAGAAAGCAAGGAAACAATGTTGGTTCTATCAAGGAAGTATTTTCATGGCCTTGCCCAAGTTACCCATTGTCTTGCGAAGTATGAGCTTCCTTCCCCCAGCGTATCTGCGAGATGACTGAAGGGCAGAGATGGGATAGTTTAGCGGGCCTGGGACATAAGTTATTTGGTCGAGTGTTTGTCTAGCATGCATAGAGATCCGTGAGGTCCATGACCAGCGTTGTGTAAACTAAACATGGTGCTGCACACCTGCAATCCTAGTACCTGGGAGGTGGAAACAAGAGGGTCGGCAACTCAAGGTCACCCCTGACGACACAGTGAGTTTGAGGCCAGTCTAGGCTGAAAGAGACCTGAGATCCTACCTTAGAGACATGGAGAGAGAAGAAGAGAGATGAAGAAAGAAGAGAAGGAATAATATAGGTGGTCTTAAAGAGGGGCTGCCACACTGAAGACTCACAGACCGTCATGTACCAGGAAACAGCAAGAAAACACATCCACACTCACTGAAGAACTTAGAAGCAGTATGCTTAAAACCAGGGCACTCTTGAAGGTATTATTAGTGGGTTTTTTGTTTGTTTGTTTGTTTGTTTGTTTAGTAAATCCTTCTTATGTAGACAGAGCTTAACCTTGATGTAGTTACTATCTTTTTCAACATTGTTGGCATTTTTACTCCTCATATGATGAAATAATCTATCATTCAATTTGCAAGCAGCTCTCATCTCATCAAAACACAAAACAAGGAGCTGAGGTGGTGAGAAAAGTGCTTGCTGCACAGGCATGAGGACCTGGGTATGGATCCCCAGAAGCCACAACAAAAGTCAGATAGGGGTGTACACCCATAATCCCAGCACTGGGAAGACAAGGACGGGAGGATCCCTGAAGGTTTCTGGCTATCTAGTCCAGCTGAAGTGCTGTGTGCTAGGATCTGTGAGAGACTTTGTCTTAAAATATAAGGTGGATTTCATAAGATGAATCATCTTTATCATGCCAGAAAGGACCTCAGATACATGACAGAGCAAGTGGCAGATTAAATATGAATGCTGTTTTGTCACTGTGAGCCAGAAACCCTCCTCCAGAGAAAAGATGAAAGATACTGAGGAGGCTCAAAAATCATCAAAGCAGAAAATAAGAGGCTGCCGAGAACACAACACTAAGTAAAGGAGACTTCTAATATGCCCTCCAGGGCTCAAGGAATATAGCGGAAGAGGAGTGGAAAAGATGTAAGAGCCAAGAGGTGAGAAGGCTTACTGTGAGGCACTGCCCTTACCACAGGAACTGACTGGTGCATGCGTGACCCCGCAGTGATTCCTCCCACTGGGAGGGGCTTCCTTGAATGGGGGCAGGGGAAAGGGAACAAAACTTTACAGTATGTTCATATTTTAAAGTTCTTAATAAAAACTTAAAATTGAAAACAGGGTGTGGTGGTGTAAGCCTTTAATCCCAGCACTCAGAGTCAGAGGCAGGAGGATTACTAAATTCAAGGATGCCCTCAGACTCAGTGAATTCCAGGTCAGCTTGGGCTAGAGCAAGACCCTACTTCAAAAACAACAACAAAAATTAAATTTGAAATATAAATAAAATGAGGTGGAGAGCAATAGAAGAAGACACCCAAAGTCAGCCTCTGGCCTCGACACTAATTCACATGTGCACACATGCATGCACTCATGTAAACATGTATATTATACATACATAAACATGAAAATAAAAATAAGAAAAGACATAGCAAAAAACACCATGGGGGAAGCAAGCTTTTACCTTCTGATACACACTAAGTGGGTGTAAATTATAGACTCGTTCATGGCTGTCCAGAAAGTGGTGTCATTCGGGATAATTCCTCTATTTATAAGGGCCTGAAATGAACCTAGTAATTACAGAATGTTGATAGAATTGTCTGCGGTGTGGACACAGCCCAGGCTGACAGCAGCCACACCGCCCTCACCTTCATCCCGGAAACCAGCGGCTGATTAGCGTGCTGATTATTTTTTGGCATCTTCCTCCACAAATGCTGACTGCAACTGGATCAATATTGACTCAATAGCAAATGCATGTTATATTAGGAAACTGAGAAAAAAATAACCCAGGACAAACATGCAACTCAATTCAAAGAGCCGTGAAATCCCCTCCTGGAGGTGATTATCTTTGTCTGAGGGCAAAGGCAAGGAAGAGCCAGCTTCTACCTGTGTCTTGGAGAAACCATGACAAGGCAATCACACTGCACCATAAGCAGGCTACAGGCAGGTGTGAAGCCTGCCCATGTGATTGTGTGGATTAGTGTCTCTTCAGCACCCCAGAACAATAGGTGAGAGCAGAGACTTGCTACCAAACAGCCACCCAGGCTTGCTCCTGCACAGCCTTAACTCTTTCATTAAACTAGTTTTTATTTACATACAAAGAATTAGATTTCTCTGTAGTATATTCCAAACAAGGTTTGGTTTGCTTTCCCTCCCTTTCCTCTTCTCTCTCACCCCTCTGGCCTCTGGTAACCTCCCCCACACTATTTCAGGGGTATGTCACGTGGCCTCTTGTCCAGCCCTCCCCCCGCCACATTCTCATGATGTGCTGTCTAATTTCATGGCCTATACACATTCTCAAATCCCCATATTTATATCCACAAACATTCAGTTAGGATATGAGAGAAAATAATTTTGTGTGTTTCTGAGCCTGAGTTATCTAACTTATAGTATTTTCCAGTTCTATCCATTTTCCTGTAGATTTCTTAATTTTCAATTTTCTTTATAGCTGAATAAAATTGCATTCTGTGTATGGGCCACATTTTCATTGCGCATTCATCAGCTGATAGACACTAAGTTGATTGCATTTCCTAGCTTTTGTGAATAGAGCTAAAATGAATATGGACGTGTAAGTGTCTCCATCACAGGATAGAAGGCTAATGAAATGAATAGACAATTCTCAAAAGAAGAAACACAAATGTTAAACAAATATTTTTTTAAATGCTCAAAATTCTTAGCGATCAGGTAAACGCAAATGAAAACCATTTTGAGATTCCATCTGATTCTTGGTTTTATGTCTCTGTGAGCTCCATGTGCAAGATGGTATGACCTCAGCCTCAGGGTAGGCAGGTCAGACTGGGTGCAAATAGTCCCTAAGGGAGGCGAGTTGGTGCTGCAGAGCCTGAGAAACAGCCTGAGAGCTAGTCCCTCTAGGAGATCCAAAATCGGCTTCCTATCTTGCTTCTTCTGAGAAGCCCCTGGAGAGTCCTCCTCTCCCCTTATTCCTTGTTTGCTGTGCACCCCGCCCAGGCTGCAGGCTTCACCATCAGCTGTCTCCTACTCCTAGGGCCGGACACCTATCAATCCATGATTGTTTATTAAATATGTGCAGAACTGTATAGCTTAGTTGGAAAGTACTTGCCTTGTAAATTTGATTACCAGAACCCATATAAGCCTTCCTTAACGTCCTTATATCATATCTTGCTGAAATCAAATCCACTCCCTCTCTATGGCAGAAGAAAGATAACCAGCTGGCAGTTCCATCAAGTATTATGTGTTAACTACTCAGTCAGGGGACAGCTAGTCTTGTGATGTGTTAGTCAACTTTTCATTACTATACCACTAATAATTGAAATAATAAACTTATAAGGAAAGAAGGTGGAACTAAGGAGATAGCTTAGCACATAAAAATGGTTGCTGTGCAAGCATGAGGTCCTGAAGTCAATCCTCAGAACCCATGTAAAAAGCCAGACATGGTTCCACATGCTTGTAACCCCAGCACACAGAGGGATGGAGACAGAAGGATTATGGCTGCTGGGGCTCCCTGGTCAATCAGTCTAACCAAACAATGGGGAGCTCCAAGTTGAGTGAGAGACTTTGTTTCAGGGAAATAAGGCTGAAGAGCAATCAAGGAGAATATCTAATGTTTCCTCTGACCTCTGCACTATGTGCATAAGGGTGTAAGTATCAGCACACACATGTGCATACAGTATACACAAACATGCATATTATGTATTATACATATGTACATCAAAAAATTATAAGAAGGAAGGAGGAATAAAGAAAGTAAGGAAGGAAGAAGGGGAGGAAGGAAGGAAGGAAGGAAGGAAGGAAGGAAGGAAGGAAGGAAGGAAGGAAGGAAGGAAGGAAGGAAGGAAGGAAGGAAGGAAGATGGAAGGAAGGAAAAAATTAGTTTTATTTTGTTCATGGTTTTGGAGGCTCTGGCCCACAATTGATTATCTCAGTTGCTTTGGCTATGTGGTGAAATGCATAATATGGAGGGGCCGTGTAACAAGGCAAGAATGCTCATCTCATGGACATAAAAAAGAGAGAGGAGGAGAGTCCAGAGTCATACAGTCCCATCAAGAATTTATCTCCAATGACCCGAGCCCCTTCTATTAGGCTCTTCCTCTTCAGAGTTCCACCACCTTGCACCAGTACCATCCTTGGGGCCTGTTCTTTAGTACATGGAATTTTGGGGAACATTAAAGATGTAAGCTCACAGTTGATATAAATAGAGTTCACCTTCTGGGAGCCCGGACTGAAACAAGAGGAAACTTATGTCTATCCTGGAGAACTTCAGGCAACAGGGCACATGTATGTGCAAGGAGACCCAGTTGAAACCTAGTGTTTCCCTGTCTATTCGCTCATGAGCTTGTTCAGGTCTTACAAGGCAGGCTTCAGAAGCAGTATCTATAGGAACAACTGCCACTCTCACAGACCTGTGATATGCAGATGGTTCTCTGTTTCTGTCCATGGATAATTAACGTCAAATGCATTTTAACAGTGGGGAGTTAAGACACCATAAAGTGATGATTTGCATGCAGTAGGGTAATTTATTTTTTTTTTTTTTTTTTTTTTTTTTTTTGCTTTTCTTTAGTTTTTCGAGGTAGGGTCTCACTCTAGCCCAGATTGACCTGGAATTCACAATGTAATCTCAGGGTGGCCTTGAGCTCACAGTGATCCTCCTACCTCTGCCTTCTGAGTGCTAGGATTTAAGGCGTATGCCACCTCACCCGGCTCAGTAGGGTAATTTTTGGTATTCTGTCCAGTCTCCCCAGCCAGATGTGAGTTCCTACACCACCAGGATCTTACCAGTAGGTAACATCTTTTGCAACTACAAACTGGCTTGGAGGGACTCTACATACCCACAGGCCATGAAGGCCCACTGCTTTCAATAAGTCTCTCCCTAACCAGGTTCCTTCCCAAAGAGAAAGTGACCTGTCTTAATGAGGCTAGCTCAAGCATTGAAAAATCTGGTGTCATATGTATTTCATTTTTTTCCCTTTATTATAACTCATGTGTGGGTTTGTTCATATGTCTGTGGGTACACCTATGTGTGTGTATGTGTATATGTATGTGTTTGCATGCATGTGGAGGCCAGATGACAACCTCAGGTGCCATCCTTTTATTTTGTCAACCTTTTATTTTGTTACAGGGTCTTTGGTAAGTTGGTCAACTAGCCCTAGGGGGCCTCTTGTATCTGCCTCTCCAGCATAGGATTGCAAGCACATGTCAACATACCTAACATAAGTACTGGGAATCAAACTCAGCTGTAACTGAGCTGTCTCCCCGGCCCTGGTGCCAATCCATTTCTTTAAGGCTCATCATATGCCCTTTGGAACAGAGACAAGACCACATCCAGAGGTAAGTAAAAAAGAGACCCTAGCAATACCTCAAATTTTACATAAACATAAGAGGTAAGACAAATCCCATTTATTCTTCTAAGAGCCCTGAATCTGACCCCCAAGTATCTGAAAATGGCTAAAGCAATACACCAAGTAATGTCAACAGTCTATGAAGTAATAACTTCAAACTTCTTGAGATGCAATATAATCATTTCCTTGCTCATCTCTCTGTCACAATGGACCTTGAGCTCAAAGGAGGACTAAACCTTATGCATCTTTGGACCCCTAAGGCCTGGAGGAATCACTTACTATATTTTTCCAATGGGTGAATAAACCATAGATAAAAGAAGAAAAACATGAGCGAGTGAATATGAATATACCCACCCTGCACCCAGATGTATGTCAGCTGTGGAAATTATATACTAAATGAATCTCAAGACTGGAGCTACACAAATGCTAATGCTTCTATGATTTTCTTACTTTCTTTTTCCCCCAGTAAGATGGCTTTGGAAATAGGGGCCCATGACTGTCTGGTGATTGATTGCATGCAGGGCCAATCGGAGGTCCCTCTTGCTCCAAAATTGATGGTCCCAACCCCAGTGTGGTTGTACAGTTTTTCATTATATGAAATGGAAAAGTGATTTAATAATTCTTTCTGTCTTATATTGCTTTAAAGAATTTCAGACAGTTAAAAATTGCATGGATTTTTTTTCACCATCTGTGTAAGAGTGGGGCGGGGGAGTGCTGGTTTTGTTTTTCCTGTTTTTAATATGAGCCAGATGAAACAAAAGGATTGTTTCTCTGCAAACTATAGGTCAAGTACCTATAGAGAATCAGGGATGTTCTGTAAGTTATCATATTATCTTTCTTTCCTGACAGGATACCATTAGGTAGTGTATTATTTCAACATTTATTATCTTTTATGTCCTTTTATCTTCACACTAGGATTTCTTTCAAAATTCCGATCTGTGCATTTGCTTTTATTATATGGCACTGTCTTTTACCAAACCAACTTTTGAATGGTTTTCAGTATTCCTGCATTTCACATTTGTCATCTCAGCCTGAAACAGTGCCCTAGTTATGTCTGTTTTAGCTTGTTAAGGAGAACCACAACCAGGAAATAGAGTGCTGGGAGATTGCACCTTTAGAGGTGTGCAGGATGGATCTCAGAGGAGTGGAAATTGCTCAATAAGGAAACGACAAGCATTGCAGAAAATAAAACAAAAATGTTGAGACCAAATGCAATGACTGGTGTTAATTTTTTAGAACAGCATGCATTTTTAGGACATCTGGAGACATTTCATACACAGTGGTTCTAGGAGTAGAGCCCATGTGTGGCTGTCTTCTAGTTCACAACAGGGTTGCCCTATTCAAGACAAAAGAAATAGTACAGAGATTTCTTTAGCTTTTGGAGTTAGTAACATTGAAGACCTCCAGCTGAATAGCAAAAAGAAAAAAAGTTAAAAAAATAATAAAACAATAAAAGGTAAAGAAGCTAGCTGATTTTGTGACTTCCCAAGTATGGGGACACCATTTGGGGAGGTCCTGAGGACTTCCTGAGGATTCATGTGAAAGTTTTCATTCCTACCACAGCTTTACAAAAGCTGAAGGTATTTTTCATCCCAGGAAATCTGAAGGAATTTGGAACAACTCGGAAGTCTTTGTGGCAATGTTGTTAATTATAGTTGCATGTAGCAGGACAAATGGCTTGATTGAGAAACCAGGTACCAGTAAGAACAATGTAAACCTCTAAGTTGTCCTAAACATGAGTTCCACAGGACATCATCCTTCTGGCATCAGACTAACATGGTGAGAATCTTCAGTTCATAGAACTGATTTAGCCTGCTTTGGTAAAGTGACAAAACCCAGGTTATACACCCATTTAGGAAAATGCAGAGTCACACAATTATTTTTATGCATCAGATTAAGATAGAAATGTTAGACAAAAAGGATTTAGGTAGTCAGGCATGGTGACACATACCTTTAATCGCTGGGGAGATGGCTCAGTTGATCCCCAGCACCCATGCAAATGCTGGGTATGGTGTCTTGTACCAGTAACACTAGTGCTCGGGAGGCAGAGACTGAATCATCAGGACTAACTAGATAGCTAGTCTAGCTGAACTGATCAGCTCTGAGTTTAGTGAAAGACCCCACTTCAAAACTAAGGTGGAGAGCAGGTGAAGACTCCTAATATCAATTTCTGTCCTCCACACATGCATGCCCACATGTGCACATGAACCCCCATGCACATATGAACATGCATATACACAGGATCATTGTGCACATGCATACACACACACACACACTCATGGGGATGTGCAAAGAAAATAATTTAGAATAATATCTGATTTCAAGAAATTGGATGTGAACCTATTGACATTCAAGGCTAGGTAAAAATGGGAAGTATTGACACAAAAATAAAAGGAAGGTGACTTGAAATATTGGTGATTGTATTAACTTCCTACAGAAGCCATATGAATTATCACTAACTAGATAACTTGAAAGAAACAAATTTATTCTCTCCTACTTCGGGAGGTCAGAAGTGTGACACCTTGGCATCTGTAGGTTATGCTCCTATAAGGGGTCCAGAACTTGGAACAGATCATTATCAGCAAACTCACCCAAACACAGAAAGACAATCATCGCATGGTCTTACTCATCTGTGGCTCCTAACCTGAATCTTCCTGAGGTGCTGACATACCTAATAAGCATCTTGAGGACTGGACAATAGGGAGGGTGGGGCAAGAGGGAAGGGTAAGGGTGGGGGGGGGACACAAAAATGAACCCA
The DNA here is from genome assembly GCA_036365145.1 of Orientallactaga sibirica. Lineage (NCBI taxonomy): Eukaryota > Metazoa > Chordata > Mammalia > Rodentia > Dipodidae > Orientallactaga > Orientallactaga sibirica. Next base: position 12,797,607 of record JAEOAD010000028.1, read on the forward strand.
AATGGAAATGGTACTAAAAATCTTATATCCTGAGGGCTGGAGAGATGGCTTAGCGGCTAAGGCGCCTGCCTGCTAAGCCTAAGAATGCTGGTTCCAATGTCCAGCGGTTCCAATCTCCAGGTCCCATGTTTAGCCAGATGCAAAGTGAGCCAAAGGCGCAATGCCGCACTTGCCCACAAGGGGGACACGCATCTGGATTTTGTTCACAGCAGCTGAGAGACTGCTGGCGCGCCCATCTCTATCTGTCTTTCTCTCCCTCTCTGTCTGTCTCTCTCTGTCTCTCTCTTCAAAAATAAATAAAAAATAATAATAAAAATTTTTAAATCTTATATCCCGAAAGATTAAAAGGTTGAACCTTCATCAGGTCCTTAGAGGGAACACCTGAACCACAGGGCCCTGGAAAGGGTAAGATGAAGACTAACCTTAATCTTCTCCTGTTTCTCTCTCTCCCTCTTTCTATTTATATTGCCTATCTTTTTCTTCCTTCTTTTCCCTTGGCACTGGCCTGTAACTCCCAGTACCAGCATGCGGTTAACATCCACTATGAGCTGTTGATCAGAGAGACCTACAGGTTCCCAAAAGAAGACAGATTTCTATCAGAGTACTTGAAGACCCACCAAAGGTTAATGGTAAGACCCTACTGCTGAAGACACCATATGTTGTTGGTGCAGAACATAGAGTGACTTGACTGGAATCTGGAAGAGAGTCAGTCCCCAGACAGTTAGCTTGTCTAGTGCCAGAAGGTGCTACATGAGCAACTGGGGAAAAATGACCAACATCTTCCCAGCAACTCATGATCTAAGCTACTCAGCAACAACCTGACATGATGCTCACACAAGGACAATATGGCATATAGCTATGGTGGGTAATGAACAGCTCTTGGTTTGGCTAATGGATCCAATCAGTGGAATGGAACCCATAGCTGGAACTGGGAAACAAGTCAGAACCATATCCAAAAAATGAGCCCACTCTCTAATATCAAGCTCCCACCAATCGTGGGCTACAAGAGGGCCTACACCTATGAAATTCTCTCTAAAATAATAGTGGTTATCCCATTTATCCAGTGCTGACTTCACTCTCCATTGGAGAATCTGCTTCTCTTTTTCAGATGGACGCAGATCCTGAGGAGAGAATCAACCCATCTCACCTCACCAGGGCCCCAGCTGAAATTATAGAGTAAATGGGGAAATGAGCAAGAGTGCTGCTTTCTTGGTGAACCTGGTACCAGCACAAAGGTGAAGAGATAGACACAGAGAACACTCAACTCCTACCAAACCAGATACCCAGGCACACAGAGGCTCCCAAGACCTCATCACTTAATTAGACCTAAAACGACCCCAACATGGCTCAGGGAAATTTGCAGAAAAGGGGCAGAAGGATTGTTAGAGCCACGAGTTGGGACATTATGCACAGAGACATTGTCTCTTCCCCAAAACTGATGGTTACCCCCACAATGTACGACCCACATTCCCCAATGAGGAGGGTTCCTTCAGCGGGGAGGACAGGGAAGAGGCTAACAATGGTATCAACATGGCTATATACACACTATGTAAATAACTAATAAAAAAAAAGAAACATCTTTCTGTGTTTCCAACTTCTGGTAGTTGTTACCACTCTTGAACATTCCTTGGCCTACAACCACACCACTCTTTTTTAAAAACTATATTTTATTTATTTATTTGAGAGAGAGAAAGAGTCAGAGAGAAAGAGAGAGAGGTAGGGAGAGAATTGACATGCCAGGGCCTCCATCCACTGCAAACGAACTCCATATGCATGTACCCCCTTATGCATCAGGCTTATGTCAGACCTGGAGAGTTGAACGGGGAGCCTTTGGCTTTGTAGGCAAATGCCTTAACTGCTAAGCCATCTCTCCAGGCCCCAACCACATCACTCTTATCTGGTCCTTCATTCCATGGGTATCAGTGCATCTCCATCCTTGCTTCATTCCATACATTCCTTGGGCGTATTTGAGCATTTCTATCTCTATGTCTCTTCATACCAGAATGCCAGTCATTGAATGTGAGACCAACCTAACCCAATACAATCTCATCTTAACTAATTATATATCCAGAGTGTCTATCTCCAAATAAGCTCATATTCTAAGGTTATGGGTGAATGTGAGTTTGGGGATACATATCACTTAATCTGCTATAGAAATTCATCACACTTTTAAAAACTTTTGTAAGTTTTCTCAATTCCAGATGATTTTTAGTGTACCTTTCTGGTATATTTCTTCTACATTCTTATGTTTCATAATATTTTGGAGGCTATGGAGATAGATTCCTAAATTCTCAACAAAATACATTGCGACCTATGTTTGCGTTGCCTAAAAAGTCTCTCTCTCTTTTTCTCTCTCCCTCTCAACAGGGTCTCTGTATCCAAGGATGGCCTCCAACTCAGCATGACCTTGAACTTCTGATCCTCATGCCTCCACTTCCCCAGTGCTTGGGATTCAGACATGTGTTATCATGCCAGTTTTATGCAGTGCTAAGGACTGAACACAGGACTTCATGCATGCTAGACAAGCACTCTACCAACTGAACTACATCCTGGCATAGTTTGAGGTTTCTAGCTTGGCAATATGTTCTCTAACTTAAATGTGACTTAAATGTGAAATGTCTCTGTATAGTGGCTTGAATAGGCTGTCCACTCAAAATCATGTGTTTAGAATGATTGGTCCTCAGCTTATGGCAATTTGGGAGGTGGATCCTTTCTGAAGGAGTTGTGTTGTTGAGGACAGACTTTTGGGTACTGTAGCTAGCTCCCCCTTGTTAGAGCTTGGCTCACTCTCCTGCTGTTGTTTTCCACCTGCTGTGGTAGAGGTGATGTCCAGCCTCTGCTCATGCCATGCTTTCCCCTGCCATCATGAAGCTTCCCCTTGAGACTGTGAGCAAAAATCAAAACTTTCCTCCCATCAGCTGTTTTGGTCAGGTGCTTTGTTCCAGCAACAAGAAGGTAACTACAACATCCCCATACTCTCATGTGTTTGAACATGTGTCCCTTGACTAGGGGCACTATTTTTGGAACACTGTGGAACCTTTAGGAGGTGGAGCCTTTCTAGAAGAAGTGGGTCACTGGGGATGAGTCTTGAGGTTTTAAGGCCTGGCCATGCTTGCATTCCACTCTCTGCTTTCTGATTGTGAATGCAATATAATAAGCTACCTCATGTTCTTTCCATGCCATTCCCCCGACCCCATGGACTTTATGGCCATAAAATCCCAAACATGTCCTTTCTCTCTTGCTTGCTTGTTTGTTTCTCCCTCCCTCTCTCTCTCTCTCTCTCTCTCTCTCTCTCTGTGTGTGTGTGTGTGTGTGTAGTGTAGAGTAGTGAATGCATGTGTATATGCTAATGCAATGCACTGTGTGTGCAGCGGTGGAGACCAGAGGAGAACACCAGCTATCCTCTGCATGTTTTTCCTTGAGATAGAGCCTTTTGCTGATTCCAGTGCTTCCCTATTTTGATGAGCCCCAGCGATTCTTTGGTTTCTGCTCCACATGGAATGGGGTTGCAAATGTGCATGGCTACGACCAGCTGTTTACATGAGTGCTGGCAGAATGGAACTTGGGCAGTCTCAGGCCCTCTAAACAGCCTCATGTTTGCATTGGAAGTGCTCTTAATTACTGAGTCATCTCTCCAGCCCTTAAGTTGATTCTTATCAGGCATTTGATCACAGCAATGGAAAAAAGCTAACACAGTTATTAACTGCAGCTGAGTTAATCTCAGAGCTCAACATCAGCTATGAATGATCTTTGGAGAAATGTATTCGTGGTGCAAGAGTTCCATGTACCTCATAGATTAAACCCTCATCAACAGAGGTCAGAATAGGTAAGGTCACTATAATTGATTGTTATATACAATTGTCCTTCCTTATGGTCCCTCTATAAAGACTGCATCTCCACTTCTTTTAGATGTGACCTGTGCAATGTCACCCTGGTCACAACATTATACTTCCCCATCTGTGCCTAAGAAGAAGCTTCAACTCTAATGATGTATTTGAGCCAATTATCCCTCTATCTTCTATGTTGGAAACAAAGTCCCAAATGTGAAGACATGTGGAACCAATCCTCATGTAGACACAACGTGAATCAAATTCTTTGTCAACTCATAATCTACATTAATATGAGTGAGGAATGAACATATGTCATTGTAAGCCACTGTGATTGTTTCTTACCATACCGAAAGCTGACTAATGCACTTTCCAGAGACTGTTTCCAATGCTTGAGACTTACTTGTTCAATTCTTTTCTGAGTCTTACTGTACACGCAATTACTAATTCAAATGGACTGTGTGTCTCCTACACGTCGATCTCTGGGTGAGGCACTATAGAAACAGACTCTACCATAGTCTTCACTCAGAAGAAACTTATGATCTCAGGAGGAAAGAAGACTAGAAACATGAATGCATGTAGACATGCTCTAAGTGTCATGACAATTCTAGGAGCATTGAGGAAAAACTCCTTAGACCCACCAAACCAAGAGAAGTGAAGACTACAGCACAGATAGAAGTTTCCTTATAGACTTAGATGACCTAACCCTCAAATGCTGAATTAGAGTGAACCAGCCAGACACTAATGTGGAGCAAAAGGTGCCCTGGGAAGATAAAGCTTCACAGACAGAATCCTGGAAATGAAATTGAGTTTGATTGACTACTTTTTCTTTTACGTGTGTGTGTGTGTGTGTGTGTGTGTGTGTGTGTGTGTGTGTGTCTGTGTGTGTACAAATGAAGGTCTATGACAACCTTGGGTGTTATCTTCATGAACACCATCCACCTTTTTTGAGACAGGGTCTGTCATCATCCTGGAGTTTGTCAATTAGACCAGACTGGCTGGCCAGTGAGCCCCAGAAATTCTCCTGTCTCTGCCTCCCCAGCAGTGGGATTATAATTATGTGGCTTTTTATGTGGTTTCCTGGGATCAAACTCAGGTCCTCATGTGTGCAAAGCAGTTTACTGACTGAGCTATCTCTCACTCCCCTTTCTTTTCTCTTGAAGATTGTTAGTCAGCATCCCATCATTACTACAGATACTAAACATAATGAATTAATAGAGAAAAAAAGTTTGAGTTGGGGGGGTTACAGTTTTTAAGATCCCAGGCCATGAGCAATTGGTTTAATTTGTTTTGAGCCTGTGTCAATGCAGCATAACCCATGGAAGATACATGTAGCAGGAAAAAGGAAGCTGTTCACCTTATGGCCAGGAAGCTGAGGAGAGAAAGAACAAGAGAACAGGGCTTCAAAATCAACCTAAGGACACACTTCCATGATCTGAGGACCTTCCCATATCTTAAAGGTTCTACCACCTCTCAATAGCACCAACCCTTTAGAACATGGGCCTTTGAAATATCCTTCAAAGCCAAACCACAGCAAGGACATCTCACCATGAAAGTTCTTTATAAAACTTTACAAATTGCAACAAATAAAGGAGTGACCCTAGACTCATCAATACTGCAAGAAAAGAAAGCCAAATGCCTAGCATGAGATGAGTCAACCAGGGCCCAGGAAACATTACAGAGGAAGTGGTGGGTTATATATGAGTGCTGCTTTCACAGCAAGCCTGACAACCTCCTCCAGGAGATGGCTATAGACACTGAGTAGACTCCAAACTCATCAAAGCAGAAAATCATAGGCTGCTGAGAGTTCAACACTAAGGGAGACTTATAACACACCTTCCAAGGCTCAAGGAACATTGCAGAAGAAGAGGGAAAATAATTCAAGAGCCAAAGGGTAGGAAGGTGTACTGAGAGGCATTTCCCTCCCCTCAAAGACTGACTGGTTTATTCATGATCCTATACTGAAGAGGGTCCTCAGTGGGTCAGAGGTTTGGAAGAGGGAATGTAAGAGTATAACCCAATGGGAAGATGACTAATATGCAATATGTTCATACAATAACTTTTTCAGTTAAAAAAGTACTATTTTCAAATAACATATCTCTCTCTTTCTCTCTCTTTAATTTGAGAGAGAGAGAGAGAGAGAGAATGGGCATGCCAGCAGCCTCTCAGCTGCTGTGAATGAACTCCAGAGGCATGCACCCTGTTGTGAACATGTGTGACACTGCGCACATGCATCACTTTTTCTGTCTGGCTAACCGTGGGACCTGGAGATTTGAACGGGAGTTCTTAGGCTTTGCAGGTGCCTTAACCATTAAGCCATCTCTCCAGACTGAGATAATATTTCTTTTTATTCCATGTAACAAATTGTTCACCTCACAATGCTTTAAGAAAATACACTATAAGAAGAAAAGTTCCAGAGGCTGAAGATGGCTCAGTGGATAAAGTGCTTGCCATGCAATCATGAGGACCAGAGTTCAAATCCTCTTTTACTCATGTAATAGCCTGATAAGCATGGAAGTTGCTTATAATACTAGCTTAAGAGAGCCAGAGAATCCTAGAACAAATTGGCTAGCTAGATGAACAGAATCACTGAGCTCTGGGCTCAGATGAGAGAGCTCTATCTGGGTGAAGTAAAAAGGAGAACGATGGAGAAAATATACTTATTGTCAATCTTTGTCCACCACACACAGGCATACACACACACACACACTAAATAATAAGTAAACAAAATAATAAAATTTAAAAAGAAGTAAGATTCCAACATCATGATACCATGCAACCACTCATCATTTGTCACCACGGTCCCTAGTTAAGGGATATCATTATTTGATCATAAATTTGAATGTATGCTTTAGTTAATTCCAAGCATTTGTTTTATGTCAATCCATGAGCAAGATGGAGTGGTAGCCTTTTCTATAACTTTTCTCAGAACATAATGAGAACATATGCTATTTCTATGGGTTTTAGTATACTGACATACCAAATCTATTTTCCTTCAACGTGCTTTACTTTGCTATTGCTCTTTGAATATATAGTTTAAGTACAGGATAACTACAAATCTCCCCCTAGAAATCATTGGGGGAAAGACTGGGGGGAAAGGAAAGTATTTTCTAAAGAATGAGTCCCTGACCCCCGAGCTTTACTACTATCATCATGCTTGTGTTCTTCTTTTGGTCAGTACAATAATTCTCAACATTAGGAATAAATTGAATGTATTTACTTTCAATTGTTTCTATTGTGTATATAAACTCATTTCCATTGTTCAGTTGGTGTATTTTTCTACATGTGAAAATAGTTTGGATAAAATGTCACATAAATTTTCCTTGAAAAAAAATGAAAAAAAAAAAACTTCCCTCATTCAACAGCTTTCCTCTCAGGAGGCAGGTTTTAGGGACCAATTTAATATTCTAAGTAAGGAAACAGAATATAATATGGTCTAATTCAAGTTGGGGAGATATTTAAATATAAGCATTTTCTAAAATGGAATTGCAGCATTATCCCTCTCTTGACTCTTTAAGGGTTTTAGTATATATCTCCCAGCCCCTGGGAACTTGCAAATTCCTTAAAAAAGGCTTTCATTCAGAGCTGGCTTGTCACCCCATTTTGTCTTCATTGTCTGCTCTCCCTCTCCAAATTCAACCTGGAGGATATGATTCTTGTTTGAGCCTGATTGTCTCCCCAGCAGGGAGGGAACAGCAAAGCTTTCAGTGTTTACAGACTGTGATGCAGAAAATGAGGGAGGAATATATCAACTTGACCCCAAGTGACTAATTTGTTTCTCAATATAAGCACAGTAAAGTGACGGCTGTCCTCCATTTCTAGATGCCCTCCTGCTTTGCCTGCTCTATCACATCTTCCTCTAACCAGCTCCTCCATTTCTGATCCTTCGGCCTCTCCTGGCTTTCTCCCCACACATTTTATCTGGTCCTACAAGAACCATCCCAGCCACTTATCAGGTGCTCTGTTGTGCTGAAAGAAGATGAGAGCCGTGTATCCAGTTCTTACACCATCTGCAGTGCTACCAATGAACTCTCTGGGAGCCAGTTTTGTCCCCTAAACAGTGCAGGATAGAGACACAGAAACAAAAAGGGAACTAGGGAGATAGAAAAGGTAATAGTAAAGTAAAGGGTTTGTTTGGAAGCATGAGTACCTGTGTTTGATCCCTAACACCCATGTGAAAAAAGAAAAATTCAAGCATGGTGGCACATACTTGAAATCACAGCACTGGGGAGGTGGAGAAAGGTGGATCCCTGGGGTTTGCTGGTCAGCCAGCCTAGCCTAAGTGGCAAATTCCAGGCCAATGAGAGACTTTGTCTCAAAGAAAAAACAAAGGTAGATGGCTCCTGAAGAACAATACCTAAGATTGTCCTCTAGCCCCCACATGTTTGCCCACACATGGGTATCCCCACATGTGCTGGCACATATGAAATGTCTGAATTCCCTAATGCTCCAAAATGAACTAAGAGGCACCATCAAAAGCTAATTTTTACTCAAAAAAAAAAAAAAACCTTATTTACACTTTCTACTTTCCAGAATTTCCACTGACTGTCCCAAACTAAAAAATTGTTCTTACAAGCAAGTTCATCTAGCAAAATGAAGAGCTCTAGGTTCAATGAGAAACCCTGTCTCAAAGATTAAGGAGGAATGCAACTGAGAAACCCCGTAATGTCAACCCCTGGCTTCCACACACACACATACACTTAACATGTGCAGACCTACTGCATACATGGTGTGCACACTCACACACACACACAAGAACACACGTGCACAGATGCACACCATACATATACACATGCAAATTTTTTGTAACAAAGTTGAAAAATAATATTAAGATCCCCTCATATTCCATGACTATTCTTATGGTTGGATCCTTAGGCCCCACTCCCACCATGGCCACTTCCAAACACAATCCAGTACCTAGCATACAATTGTTCAGTATGTGTATATACATAATCACACAGTTGGCAAGGTCATAGAAAGAAAGTGGAAAATGTCATGCCACTGTGTAAGTGTTCTGAAGATGTTGAAATCAGAATATTTGAACTAGTCTAGAGAGGAGTGTCGCTAGGGGCAATGACCTGCTATCAAGCAGGAGAAATGTGGAGCAGAGCAGGAAATTTCCCAGTTGGCCTGTTTCACGGGTTTGACAGCCCAGAGGAGCCAGTGGAAGCTCATGTCATTAAAAAACTCATGCAGTTATACCCTGTTAATGAGAATAATCCCACTTTGATCCGATTACACAGCATCTTTCAATTTTTCAGGTGAGAACTCAGGTGTTCAGAAAAGGGAAATTACCAACCTTAAGCTTGACTCTGACTTCATATGCTAATTTCATCTCCTTACCTCCCATTCCCTAACAATCTCACCTCAAAGTCTTCCTCTAATCTCCAAGATTCTTAGAAACTTCCTGGGAAATTTTCAGCCTGCATCTTACTTGCTATGTATGGAGCACTGTGTGTAGTTAGCTACTTTTTTCCACTTGAAATCATACTTTCTGGCCTCAAAATGTCACACTCTTAGTTTTCTCCTGCATTCCTCAGTTGTCTTTGACAGGAGTCTCACAAATCTTTGTCCTAGGGCCTGGGAAAGTGGCTCAGTGGGTTAAGTATTTGTCACACAAACACGAAGACCTGAGTTTGGATCCCCAGTACCCATGTACAAGCTGGGCATGGTGGCCTGGGCCTATAATCCCAACGTTGGGGTAGCAGAGGCAGGGTATCCCTGGGGCTCACTGGCTAGCTTGTCTGACTAAATCTGTGAGCTCTAGGTTTAGCAAGATATCCTATCTCAAAGAATAAAGTGGACAGCAATTAAAGAAAATCCTTGACATTGACCTCTGGCCTCCACATGCACATGTGTATGCCCACATGCATACAAAAACATCTACACATGCACCCTCACACATACAAAGAACAACAAAAAAAAATAGAGACAAAGAAGGACCCCTGACATTCTCCTGTGGCCTACACATGTGTGGGCATGGGGTGCACCCATTTGTGTACACACATGCATACACCATATGTGCAAAAACATCCTACACACACTACTCACAAACACATACATGCTATTCTCAAATTCTAAAGTTAAGAAACAACTAGGAATTCAATAAACATGGTTTAATACATCCATCCAGAGGAAGATGGGAATTTCAGCATTCCCTAGTCCCATTATATGCCTGTTTTCCTACCTAGAAATAATCTGCTCCACTTTCCGGCTTCCTCAAACTCTCTTTCTCACTCAGACCTCACCTCTTGCATCTAAGTTCCTTGCTTTCTAACCTGCATCCAACCTGGAGCACAGCCTTTGCTATTGTGACTCCTCAAAGCAAGCATAGTCCAAGGCTATGTGGATGACTGAGTTGCACTAGTGGTCCAGGCATCAGAGGGTGTGTGGGGGGTGGACTTACATTGCCTCCAAGTCCAACAAGCAACCAAAACTTGAGCACACTTCCAACTTCCTAGAAGTCCTTGAGCCACATACACTGCTGCAACTCTCCCACAGGATGTCCAGCACCTTACTACCTAACCCAAGTCTCTTCTTCCTCAGGCTTCCACAATGAGACAGTGTTGTACTGGGGTTAGTAGAATAGCTGCTTTTATTCTGCTTGTGAGTGGATCCTTAAAGCAAAATAATCCATCTATGACTCCATTTCACCATTCATAAAATGGTTATAATATTAATTGATGAGGCTGTTGTACTACTGAAATTAGTTAAAACTGGGTTGGAACAATAGCTCAGTTGGTACACTAATGGTTGTTCAAGCATGAAGAGCTAACTTTGAATTACAGAACCAATGTAAAACAACAACAGTAAAAAAAATCCAGGCATGGTAGTGCATGTTTGTGATATCAGCCCTGAGGAGGTAGAGACAAGAAGATCTCTGGGGCTTGCTGGCCAGCCTAGCTTAATAAGCAATTTCTAAGTCCCAGTGAGAGCCTCTGTCTCAGAAAATAAGGTTGAATAGCACCTGAAGAATGACAACTGAGGTTGTCCTCTGACCTCTATATGCACCCACATACACATGTGCACCTGAACACACACATGAACATACACATAAAAGCACAAACATAAATAGAAGGAGAGGAACATGAAAAAATGGGTTTACTTTTACCAAATCACTTACTATAATGAGGACTGTCAGCCATTTCTGTCATCTTTTCTCCTCTTGCATTCTGCCTCTCAACTGCCTCCAAAAATCATAAATGCCCCCAAACTTTTTTATTAAGTAGAAGCTTTGTGTAGATACATGGTGCGTTGGTACCATTTCCCTCCTTTGCACAGCACTTCAGCCCTATTTGTATTTCCTGAATTCATACTGACTATGTCCTAAAAGACTTCTTCCTATACTTAAAGTAGCACTCAACCCAGAACCATCCATCCCAGAAAGAAGTTCCCCTTGCTCCTTAGTTCCATTCCTTAACCTACCCACATCCATTCTTTCTCCTCCTCCTCTTCCTTCTTCTTCTTTTGCTATCACCATCCTTTGTTCTGTGCTGAATTTTCAGTTGTACATTCTTACAAAGAGAGAAAGAATAAAAATCAAAGAGTGGTATTATTCACTGACTCAGAGACTTGTATCATGCTGATTCCTGAGATGTTCCCCAATACGTGTTTATAGGAGCATATCTAATGAAGGTGGTGAATTATTACATTATCATTTCCCAATGGGCTCTGAAAATTAATGTGGTGCCAAGAAAGAATCCCAAAGTCATACCATGTTACATATTGTAACACAGCACCCTAAAAGCTAGGTCCTGAAATCACATTCGTTATTGTTTCTTAATTTCTGAGGGTTGGCTGGGTTCTGCTGGGTGATTCTTCTGCCTCATGAATGGCTCAGGTTGCTTCTTGATCTAGCTTTTGTCTGAAATGTCCCTAACAGGTTCATGTGTTTGTACATTTGTTCCCATGCTGAGGCTCTATTTTGGATGGTTATAAAACTTTTGAGATATAGGACCTCAGGGAGCAGACCTTGAGGGTTAGAGGCTGCCCTGTTTGTAGTTACCTCTCTGCTTCTGACTCACAGAGATGTGAAGAAGCCATTGCTTTCCCACAGACAGAAGATGTCCCTGTTGCTGGCCTTCCCTACCATGATGGACTATATGTTCTAACCTATAAGCTAAACTAAATTCTTCTTCCCTTAAATTGCTCCTGTCAGGTATTTTGTCCCAGAAGTGAGAAAAATTAACTTAAAGTGGCAATATTGTACACAAAGCTCCCTGGATTTACCAAGCCTTGGACCTTTGTCTGTTTCTTCTTTTATCGTTTGTCTGGAGGAATTAATATTACTTAAAACAGAAGGTATTTAATGGTTTTTCCAGCCATAATTTTTTTTTTTTTTTGATTTCCAGACAGAATGGATTTTTCCAGTTTGGATGAGGAGGAAAATAAAATGAAGAGGGCAGAGAGCCTCTGGCTTGAAGCTTCTTCAGTGTTATAAACTATAGAAACAACATAACAGCCTGTCATTTTTTCCCACCCCTCTGGTAACTAAACTGGCTTTTTAAATTCTTTTGGCTAATTAGACTCTTGTCCTTCATTCCCTTCTGCTTGGGGTAACTCTCCCCTTTGTTAAGTTTTTGAGCTCACTATTCAGAGAGGAAGGGGTCTTCAACTTTCATGATGGGAAAGTCATCATTGATCCCAATACCTCCTGGCCTTCTGGAAATTTGAACTGAATGATCATTGTGGACTTATCAGTTGGGACAAGTTGCACCAAGACTGTGGCTCCAATCCTAGCACTTATTCCTTTTTGACCACAGTTCATGGTTTCTTGGTGTGAGAAGGCATCACTAGGTCAGCAGAGCTCCCTCCCTGCTGGGGATACCTGACAAGGACACAAGGTTGGGTTTAGATCTGAGCTTCTCCTGTGTACTAGAAGGTCCTTGCATCCAAAGAAAAGTCTGATTGATCTCCATGGGCTCCTAAAGACTAGTGCCATGATCAGAGTAAGGACACTAAAGATGCAGAGATTCACGCAGATTTGTTGATAAAATAATTTATTATGTTGTTGAAGTCATTCATTTTAGAATTTTATTTATGCACAAACTATTTCATGTTCTTTAGTATTCCTAAAAATATTTTTCTTAAATTGTCATTTGTCTTCACATTTATCTTGGTCTCTATGGTATGGTATGTGTGAGCACACACATGTGTGTAAAGATGCAGATGCCCCATGCACACACATGCAGAGGACAGAGGAAGACATCCAATGTTATCCTCTATTGCTCTCCTACCTTAATTCCATGAGACAGCTTCTTTCACTAATTTGGAACTGGCCATTTTTCAATGTAGACTGGCAGACCAGGGAGCCCTTGTGATCCTCTTGTCTCTGAATCCCTCAACATTGGGGAAACACACATGTATTGCTGGGCCTGGCTTTTTATGTGAATGCTAGGAATTCAATTCTTGCTTTAACAATAAGAGATGTTATCCACTGCACCATCTTCCCAGTCCTTCAATTTTTATGTAATCAAATTGATCCTTTTTTTGTTTTCTTCTATTTTCTTCTAGTTTAAAAAGAGTATTATGATTCCTACAACAATTAAATGTCTGTTTATAGTTTCATTTTATGGTTTTCTGTTTTCTTGCTTCTGCCTTGAATCAAATGAAAATGTAGTTTTTTGCATGAATAGGCATGGTTGGTTGCTGGTTTGTTTGTTCTTGGCCAAATAACCAGAGAACTAGTTTAAGTCTTCCAGGTTTACATTTTTAGTACTGGGGATTGAACCCAGAGACTCACACATACTATGCCAGTGCTCTGCCATTAAGCTATTCCACAGCTAGTCTGTATCTTTGAATTGTAACTTTAATATATAGTAATGTTTGAAACAGTAAGCATTCCTTTTTATTTTATTTTATTTTATTTTATTTTCTTATTTGAGAAAGAGAAAGTGGAAGGGAGAGAGAGAGAGAGAGAATGGGCACTCCAGGGCCTCTAGCCACTGGCAAATGAACTCCAGATGCATGCACCTCCTTGTGCATCTGGCTTACATGGTTCCTGGAGAGTCAAACCAGGATCCTCTGGCTTTGTAGGCAAGTGCCTTAACGACTAAGCAATCTCTCCAGTCCAACAGTAAGCATTCTTACTTTTACGAACTTTTGTCATGCTGTTATTCCAGATGAACTTTAGAATCATTCTGTCATGTTAAAAAGGAATTTATTTTAAAACTAGTATCTGTTTGAAATGTAATACACTTTTTTACAACATACAATTTTTTCATTCAAAAATGTAGGGTGATTCAGGATCTCTACATGTGTCAGTAAAATTGGGGAATGTTCCTCCCATAGGCCCCAAGCATTTCTTGTAAGAGTTGGACTTAAGTATTCCATTAAGTTTTCCATTGTTGCTAGGATTTTCAAACCCCATTTTATCTCTCAACTGGAGACTGCTAGTATTTTGGAAATCTCATAATTAGAGCATATTTATTTTCCATAGAGAAATTTTGCTGAACATTTTAAAAATAATTCTAAAATATTTTTCATCGATTACCTAGAGCTTTCTAGCCATATATCTTCACTTGTGAACAGTGGTAATGAACAGCATCTTAAGAGAGCCCACAGTGATTTCACTAGTTTCTATTCTATATTGTAGTGTTCTCACCGTGGGAGTGAGAATCCTTGTTCTGTTCATGATATTTGATGAATATATTTCTTGTGTTTAACTACTTGATATAAGATGTTGGTATACATTAAGTATTTACTATACTGCTAAAACATATCTTACAATTCTTAACCTCCAAATTATTTTAAGGGCAGAAATACAGGCATGATTATGTCTTTTTATAAAAAAAAAATGTGTGTGTATGTTGTGTACATGAATGTGTGTATGCATATTCATGTGTGTGGGTGCACATCAGTATATGAGTGTGCACATATATGTGGAGGCCAGGAGTTGGTATTGGCTGCCTTCTTTAATAACTCTCTACCTTTTTTGTTGAGACAGGGTTTCTCATTGAGGCTGGAGCTCATCAATTGAAGTAGACTAGCTAGCCTTTCAGACCCAGGGATTCTCACAACTCCACCAGCACTGAGATGCCAGAAGTGTTCTTCTGTATGTGACATGGATGGTGGATATCCAAACTAAGCTCATCATGCTTGCACTGTGCTAACTGGGCCATCTCTTACTCGTGTCTAATACTCCATTGTCACCTAATCAAATCGGCATGACTTATGTTATACTATCATTTCTCATTGAATATAAACTACATGATAATTTCAAAAAATGTTGACATATGAAAAATAAAAGGTTCATTGTAACAGATTTGTGACCTAACAGTAAGCCATGAGTGACAGGTCCTACTATTTTATAGAAAATACACATTTTATTATTTAATTCTTGTTTGGGCAACTTTATTCTGAAATTCTAAATTTAGACTCACAAATGAGTTTACTTTATGGTTCTTTTATATAGTATAGCTATCTAGTTTCTGATATTGATTTGGTGTCTCTAGTTACATAGATTAAATTGGTTATTTTTTTTTTCTTTTCTGGGAATGTTTATACAGCGTGAAAATTGTGGTTGTTGGAAGAATAAAACAAAACATTGGCAAGTTACTTGTCTCAGTGGCTTATTTAAGAAATACAATTGAGAGTGAGTTTACCCTGGAGTAATTTTGTTTATATGAAAAACAAACCTGCCATTAGATGAATACAAATGCCTGCAAATCTTTTTTACAGAAATTTTATTTAAAAAGGAAAATTAAACTCATATCACAGAGAAAGAGACTGAAGATCAAACACCTGATATACAGTGCAGAAGAACTTTGTCCCAGATCATCGTCTGTTCTCTGGGGGTCACTCTCTCCCTTAAAAATCATTTGCCTATTACCCTCATTTCTCTTTCCCCTAGGAAAATGGTGTTCACACCTAAACCACATTTGCATATCTTTTCTCCTGTTAAAAACAGAATTCATGGTTATCTTCCATATTTTTCTGAAATGTTGTCATTTCGCTTGAGATTTGTATTTGCTGACAAAGAAACATACACAATATTTGCTTAATCTTTTAAACAAATTTTATTTATTGACTTTCTTATTCTTAATTTTATTTGTGTTCTTTTCCCTAATTTATATTTGTAAGATTTGCCATTTTTTAAAGATTAAGTTATTGTATTTACTTTTAGTGATTTCTGACTCATTATTAATCCTTTAATCTTGATTATTTTCTTTCTTCTGCCTGGTATACTTAAGTTGGATTTTTCTAACTTCTGACATTCAGTATAATTTACTTTTCATTATGTAATAATATTTATATACTTTAATATTTGTTATATTTGATAAAGCCTTAAATATACTGCTAAAAAACTGGTCAGTAATTCCCATATTAACATGTAATATCATTATTTTTATTATGTTGTAAACAAATGTTCATTGTTTTGATTTGTTTTACATCAATAGTTATTTAAATATGTACTTTTTGTTGCAAACTGCATTTTTGCTCTTTTTTTGCTTATTTTGTTTTTTTAATTTGTTTTTTTATTGACAACTTCCTTAATTGTAGACAATATAACATGGTACCTCCCTCCCCCCACTTTCCCTTTTCAAACTCCACTCTCCATAATATCCCCTCCCTCTCTCAATCAGTCTCTGTTAATTTTGATGTCATCATCTTTTCCTCCTATTATGATGGTCTTTTGTAAGTAGTTTCAGGCACTGCGAGATCATGAATATCCAAGCCATTTTGTGTTTGGAAGAGTACGTTGTAAGGAGCCCTACCCTTCCTTTGGCTCTTGCATTCTTTCCATCACCTCTTCAGCAATGAACCCTGAGCCTTGGAAGGAGTGTTAGAGATGTTTCAGTGCTGAGCACTACTCTGTCCCTTCCTCTCAGCACCATGGTGCCTTCTGAGTCATCCTAAGGTCACCACCATCTGAAAAGAGAAGCTTCTTGAACCAAAAGTGAGAGTAGCATTAATAAGAGAAGTACTTACTGAGCAGTTTGGTGAGCATAGTATATACATATAGTCAGACAACAGCAGACGTTACACCCCTCGGGTTCATGACTACCCCTGTTGTAGGTTTTCAGTATCAGGGATATTCCCTCCCATGGAGTGGGCATCCAGTCCAATTAGAGAGTGACTGGTTTCCCCCATAACAGACATGCCACTATTGTACCCGTTGGCTCATTTGGCCTGGCTGGCCAAATTTAGAGCTTGCAGTGTCCACTGTTGAGTATCTTCACTGGTGTTTTCTCTCTCTCCCATTGAACTGCATGCAGCGTAGCTTTTCCTAGCTTTCTGTCAGCTGGTTCACATGGAGGAGGCTTTTAGCTCAGCTCCAGCAGGATTCTCATTGACCTTACATCCCAAGTATGTGGAGTCTTGAGCAATAGGGTCTTACCATCTATCCTGTGGGAAACCAAGGGCCTCGGCAATGGCCTGTAATATTTTGCGGGTATTAGTGACCTCCCTGGCCAACAACTCACTGGAAGGTATCCCATTCCTGGCACTGATAATTTTCTAGTAACAATCAATTTCTTCTGTGTTCCATTGTCCACAAAAGTAAATTTCCATATGACTTATTTATATACTCTTAGATTTTGATTAGCCCTCTCTCCGCCTTTCCTTTACTCAATCTCTTCTGCTGACCTCACTTAGGCCTGTTCACCCCCGTTAATCTGTTCTTCTATTTACATATATACAATACCATTCTATTAAGTCCCCCCCTTCCTTCCCTTTCTATTATCTTTATATCCCCTTTGTAGCTTACTGGCTTCTGCTACTGAGTTTTATTCCTACTCATATAGAAGTCCAATCATTTGTAACTAGGATCCACAAATGAGAGAGAACATGTGATGTTTGGCTTTCTGTGCCAGGGTTACCTCATTAAGTATAATCCTTTCCAGATCCATCCATTTTCCAGCAAATTTCATAACTTCTTTTTCTTTACCACTGAGTAGAACTCCATTGTGTAAGTGTGCCACATATTCATTATCCACTCATCAGTTGATGGACATCTAGGCTGGTTCCATTTCTTAGCTATTGTGAATAGAGTGGTTATAAACATGGTCGAGCAAGTATCTAAGGTAGTAAGACAAGTCCTTAGGATATATGCCTAGGAGTGGTATAGTTGTGTCATATGGTAGATTTATTTTTATCTGTCTCAGGAACCTCCACACTGATTTCCAGATTGGCTGGATCAGATTGCATTCACACCAACAGTGTAGAAGGGTTCCTCTTTTTCCGCATCCTCACCAGCATTTATGGTCATTTTTAAAAAAAATTTATTTATTTATTTATTGCCAAGCAGAGAGATAGAGAGATAGAAGAGAGGCAAACAGAGAGAGAATGGGCACGACAGGGCCTCTAGCCACTGCAAACGAACTCCAGATGCATGTGCTCCCCGTACATCTGGCTTACGTGGGTCCTGGAGAATTGAACCAGGATCCTTTGGCTTCGCAGGCAAACACCTTAACTGTTAAGCCATCTCTCCAGCCCAGTCATTTGTTTTTATGATGGTAGCCAATCTGACAGGAGTGAGATGGAATCTCAACATAGTTTTAATATGCATTTCCCTGATGACTGGGGATGTAGAATATTTTTTAGATGTTTATATTCTATCTGTATTCCTTATTCTGAGAACTCTCTATTTAGTTACATAGCCCATTTTTAATTGGGTTGTTTGATTTCTTATTATTTAATTTTTTGAGTTCTTTGTATATCCTAGATACTAATCCCCTGACAGATGTATAGCTGGCAAAGATTTTTTTCCCATTCTGTAGGTTGCCTCTTTGTTCTATTCACTGTGTCCTTTGCTGTACAAAAACTTTGTAATTTCATGAGGTCCCAGCTGTTGATATGTGGTTTTATTTCTTGATCAATTGTGGTTATATTCAGAAAGTCTTTGTCAAGACCAATATGTTGAAGTGTTTCCCCTACTTTTTCCTCTGGCAGTTTCAGAGTTTCAGGTCTGATATTAAGGTCTTTGACCCATTTGGACTTAATTCTTGTGAATGGAGAGAGATTTTTTTGAAATTTTTATTTATTTATATGAAAGTAAGAAAGAAAGAGAGAGAGAGAAGAGGAGATATGGAACTCCAAGGCTTACTGCCACTGCAAACTAACTCCAGACACATGTGCTACTTTGTGAATCTGCCTTTATGTATGTACTGGAAATCAAACCAGAGCCATCATGTTTTCTTTTATTTAATATTTTTATTTTATTTACTTTAGAGAGAGCAAGAGACAAAGAGAGAGAGGGAGAGAATGAGTGTGTCAGGGCCTCCATCCACTGCAAATGAACTCCAGACATATGCACCACCTTATTCATCTGGCTTATGTGGGTCCTGCGGTATCGAACCAAGGTCCTTTTGCTTTGCAGGCAATTGCCTTAACCTCTAAGCCACCTCTCCAGCTCGGCCATCATGTTTTCTAAGCAGGTACCTATAACTATTGAAACATCTCCCAGTTCCCTAATTTGAATTTAGGGCACTTGGATATATGATGTACGTGTGTATGCATGTGGGTACATGATTGTGTGGGTGCATGTGCATGCATATGTATATGTGCATGTGGAGACCAGAGGTCAATGTCAGGTGTCTTCCTCAATTGTTCCCTTCTTTCTTTTACTAAGGTACTATCTCTCACTTGAGCCCAGAGTTTGCCTACCTTTGCTAGCTAGTCAGAGTAGCCCAGGGATGCTGTCTTTGCCTCTCAAATGCTGGGATTGCAGGTGGCTCTCACACCCACCTGGCATTAACATGGGGCTCTTAGCTCTAGTCCTCACACTTGCACAGCAAATGCTTTATCTGTTCAGCTATTTCTTCAGTTCTTGAT
Organism: Orientallactaga sibirica; assembly: GCA_036365145.1. Lineage (NCBI taxonomy): Eukaryota > Metazoa > Chordata > Mammalia > Rodentia > Dipodidae > Orientallactaga > Orientallactaga sibirica. The sequence goes on from JAEOAD010000028.1 coordinate 12,817,208, forward strand.
TAATGTATTTGTTTTTCTCTTTGTGTCCCCCATTCACCTTCCAGTTTTACTTTTACTATACACCATAGCTGGGAGATTTTGGCCTGTGAGATGTTTCTAGTTTATTTTTGTTTCAAAGGGCCAGTTGTGGAATCCATCTTGAATTTCTTTTGTATATCTTACAAAGGAAGATGCAGTCTCCACTAGTAAAGCATAAAACATTTTACTAGCTCAATTAATTCAGTGTTCAAAATTATATTGTACAGCTCTCCAGTAGATATTCATCTGTCCTGTACAATAACTGTTAAGCTGAAAGAGCAGTAGTGTGTCTTACAGTCAAAAGCTGATGACCCTCTACCCTATCTCCCGCTTATACTTCTTATAACCCATCACAGTCCTTTGGAACACACTCACGGACATATATATTATTCTTACACTTTCATTGGATATTTAGCCTTTCATTGTTGTAACATGTCTATATCCAACACATACCGAGAGTATTTTAGCGTTAATAGAAAGTAAAGTCATGCATGTTTATAGCAAAAGTAAAATGTTTAGTGTGCTGTTATCCTGTGCATTTTGGCGTCTACATTTAAGTTTTACTTTTTCCTCTTCTTTGTAATCAGGATTATACTTCATGTTCTCTCATCTGCTTAATTTAAATGATATACATATTTTTCATCTTGAAGTTATTTTTAACTTTTCTCTAGAATATTTTCCTTACATACTTTTCCAGCTATTGGTATTTGGACTCTATGACTAATAAAAATCTTTCCACTTTTTCATGTAGTCCTGAGTTTATATATGATCATTGCTAATATCTTCCAATGTTTTAAGTGGGTTACTAAAAGTTATTGAACTGTGATTATATCCATTCATCTCTAAATGCATATGCATACTGTATACTGGGTATCGGGGATAATACACTGAGCACAATCAATAAAATAATGACCTCATGGGGATAAGTTCTGGTTAGAGATACAAACATAAAAAAGTACCAAGCATTAAATAAATAAAGACTTGGGCCAATGGTTACTATAAAGAAATAATAATAAGAGGCTGTGGAGATGCCTGCAAAGCTTAATGACCCCAGCTTGATTCCCCAATACTCATGTAAAGCTATATGCACAAAGTGGTGCATGCATCTCTGTCTCTCTTCTCTCCCTCTACCCCCTCATCACAAATAAATAATTAAAATATTTTAAAATAATATAATTAGTAGAATAATGGAATAGAAGAACTAGGGTAGGGTGGTTAGGATCCCCCTTTGAAGGGATGCATATGACCTGTCACCCAAATGATCAGATAGAACCAGGGGGAAGCTTTCCAGGCAGTGGTAATAAATAACAGTCAACATGGTGAAAGAAAGACAAGAAGGAGAATGAGTCAAAGCACAAGGAGCTATGAGATAACGAATGCATCCCTGGTGCTATTTCTTGGTAACAGGTTGAACAGCAAGATCTATAAGAGGCAGTGTTCTGTGTTTCTATCCACCTGGAAATTCAACGAGGGTTGACATGGATGTTGGCCACTGTTCCAAAAAAAAAAATTCCTGAGATTGAAGCAGCTTGTGTGGGTGGGAGGACCACCTGTGTGTGTGTGTGTGTGTGTGTGTACATGTGTGTGCATATGTCTAGGGAGACCAGAGGATACCTTCAGGTGATATTCCTCAGGTATCTTCCCTTTTTTTATTTTTTGGTTTGTTTGTTTTGAGACTGAGTCTCTCATTGGCCTGGAGCATGCCAAGCAAATAGACTGGCAGATCAATGAACCTGTCTTGGCCACCCTAGTGCTGAGAGTAGAAGTATATTCAACTACACCTGTATGTTTTTCTTTTCCTCTTTTGTTTGCAGTTTCTGAGGATTGAATTCAGGTCCTCACATGTGTCATTATGCTTGCAAGACAAGAACATTATCAATTGAGATGTGCTTCAAGTTGATCCAACACTTTTTATTTTGCCCTTCTTTCCTTATTTGAGCACGTCACTGGATGACTTCAGAGACCACATATAACTTGATAAGTTGTATTTGGTAAACTAACTAAATAATGAAACAATTTCACTCCCCAAGTAGCAACATCAGTGATCCATGAGGAGAATCTTATTTCCATAATTACCATATTATAATATTCAAAATATCAAATTAGCAACAAAAAATCTGTATAGAAAGAAGAAAAAATGAAATCAAGAGAAAATATCACTGAAGAAGTCATACCTATAATATATTAGACAAATTTTAATTATTATTACTTAAAGATTTGTCTTTAACTAAAGGAAATAATAAATAACTACTTGAAAAATGACATATAACTGAGCAAGGAATTTCTATAAAGACAGAAATTGTAGAAAAGTAATCAAAGAAAACATCCACTAAGGGTGGTTCAATGGTAGAGCTAAGCAAACAAGAAAAAAATCAACAAATTTAAAGATGAAGAGATTGAAATTATACAGACTATGGATAAGAAAAGGAATGAGGACCAATGAACAGAGCCTGTGGGGCACTACCTAGGAAAGAAGTGCATTGGTTCTGAGGATCTCAGAAGAAGAGCAAAGAGTGAAAAACAACCCTTTAAAGAAATCATGACCCAAACATACAAAATTCTTTGAAAGACATTAAAATGCACATCAAAGAATTTCAACAAACTCCAAAGATGGTAATCTTAAACAGATTCATACCCAGACACATTATATGAAGCTATTAAAAGAAAAAAAATCTTCAAAGAGCAAAAGATAATCCAAAAGGCTCAAGGGAGTCTTCTTAGTGGTAGTAGCAGCTAATTTCTCATAAGAAGCTATGGAAGATATGAATAGGTGGAATGATAGATTTCACATGCTGGGGTGGGATCTATGAACAAGACGTCCTGCATCTAGAAAAACTGTCCTTCAAAAATGGAGGAGAGATAAGAATAAATTCAAGAGATAAATTGCATAAGATGGTAACTCTAATCAGTAGAAAATTATTGGGAGGAGAGATTTTGAGTTTTCTCACCACAAAAATAAATAGACAAGGCTGGAGAGATGGCTTAGTGGTTAAGGTGCTTGCCTGAGAAGCCTAAGGACCCATGTTCAACTCTCCAGATCCCACATAACCCAGATGTACAAGGTGATGCAAACACACAAGGTCATACGTGCACAAAGGGTGGCACATGAGGGTCTGGAATTTGATTCAGTTACCGGAGGCTCTGGTGCACCAATTCTCTCTCACTCATAAAAAATAAATTAAAAATAAATAAATAGACAGATAGATGATAAATGATGATATATTGGTATATAGATAGATAAATGATATAGATTGATGATGATGATAGATAGATAGATAGATAGATAGATAGATAGATAGATAGACAGATAGATAATACATAGATAGATGAGTCCTGGATATGTCCATCAGTTAATTCAGTCAATCCACAATGTGTATATATTTTAAAACATCACTTCACAAGCTATATTTTATATAAAACATTATCTTATACCTGATTAATATATACAGTTTATATTTTAAAATTTAAATATCATTTTTGAAAAAGAACTTAGGATGAATTGACAGAAGCTACAGAATTTCATTTCTAGTAGGCCTTCCCTCTAAGAAATGCTGCATGGATTCCTATAGGTTCAAATGAAAGGGCACTAGAGTAACAAAAAGTCATAAAGAAATGGGACTGAAATAAATGGGGCTGGAGAGATTGCTTAGCGGATAAGGTGCTTTCCTGCAAAGCCTAACAGCTGGAGTTCAATTCTCCAGTACCCACATAAAGCCAGATGCACAAAGTGGCACATGCATCTGGAGTTTGTTTGCAGTGGCTAGACATCCTGGCACACCCATTCTCTTTCTCTATGTCTCTTTTGTCTCTGTCTCTTTTTGCTTGCAAGTAAATGAATAAATAAATAGTAAAATTCATAAAGAAATGAAACTGTGATAAGTAAATATATAGATGCATATTAAAGTGTTGTATCCTAATGATTTCTCCTTTTCTTCCCAAAGGATGCCAAAATCAGTAACTCCTTTCAAAAAAAAAATGGTACTGGGAAATGAATAATAACATAGTAAAGAATTAAGTTGGAATCCCAACTTCAACCCATGTATAGAAATTAACTCAGAATGGGTCAACAGTGCCTAAGCCAGTTTCTTCCCCTGTCTTTTTACTGCATGTAGTGTTCTGGGTACCATAGAATGTGCTGGGAATTCTCTTACATTTCTGAGAGGAGGAAGTGTCTTAAACAGACAAAGCTTGTTCCTATTCCTGTTCCTCTTAGGGAGGGTGTAAGACTCAGAGATGAGCTTCCTGAGATAACACAGCCTTTCTTTTCTTTCTCCCCTAAAAGCTTACAGAATGTTCTTCAAAGCTTAACCCCAGGAGTCCTATGCTCCCTGAGGTATATATCCCACAGGGTTCTTCTGTTATAGTGAGGCTGCCTACCTATAAGTAGTAATCTGGCTTCATGTAATGAATGCATGTTAGTGGTTTATGTCTCACTGAACTCAAGGCAGTCATTAAAACTGCAACTCAAAGTGCAGTGGGTAGAAGTGTTCAGTCTCCTAGTCCTGATGGCTGGCATGGAGATGGTTTTAGGAATTTCTTTTACACAATTGGGGATCCTTCCTTTGGAATGATTATTCATGAACCTGACTCACAAATCCACAAATCAAAATGTAGGAGTTAAAACTATACAGCTATTAGAAGAAAACAAAGGAATAAATTCTTATGGCTTTAGATTCAGCAATGGATTCTTACAAGCAACATAAAATGCAGACAAATTATACTTATAATGATGAAAAATGTACAATCAAAGGACGCAATCAACAAAATGACAGTTAACATTAGTAATGGGAAAATATTTGCAAATCACGTATCTTACCAAAGGTTATATCTAATATCCAAATTGTATGCAGAACTCTTGTTGTGCAAAAATTAAATGGCAAATTATTCAATTTTAAAATGAACAAAGTATTTAGATCTGTGTCTCTCCAAATAGGCAACAAACACCCAGAGAGCTATTCAGCATTTTTAGTATTATTAGCCATTAAGGAAATGCAAATCAAAACCAGCATGATATATACTTCACATCCACTAAGATGGATAGAATTTAAAAGTGGAAGCAAAAATAACATGAGTTGGCAAAGATATGGAGAAATTTGAACTCTTGTTCATTGTTGGCAGAATATGAAATAGTGCCGCCACTGTGGAGCAGAGTTTGGCGGTCCCCCAAAAAGTTCAACATAAGTAGTTAAGCACTAGCATATGGATCTCAGTGACCACATGATCTAGCAATTCTACTCCTAGAGAATATATCAAAGACAAATGAAAATACAGTCCACTTTCCACATCCATGGGCTTGCATCTACAGATTCACCCAAATAGTCAAGAAAAAAAGGTGTCTGTACTGAATATTTATGCAGGATTTTTTTGTCTTACCGTCATTTCCTAAGCAGCATAGCATAACAATTATTACATAGCATTTACATTGTTATTAGATATTGCAAAGTCATCTAGATATGATTCACACTGTAAGATAAAATGTATGGATTATGTGCAAATAGTATGCCTTCTTATAGAAGGGGCTTGCGAACCTCTGTATTATGGTTCCAATGGGGGTCCTGGGGCTAATTCCCCCAAAATACCAAGGAATGATTGTATATGTTTCCACAGAAACATCTGTATGAATGTTTATAGTAGCCATATTTATAATAGCCAAAGGGTAGAGACAAGGTCAATGCCTATCATGGGTGAATAGATAACTCAATTGTGGCATTTGAAAGGGACTGGAGAGGTGACTTAGTTGGTAAAGTGTTTGCCTCTCACAAAGCCCAAATAAAAATGATGGATTATGTAGCACATACTGTAGAGGCAGACACAAGAGAATTTCTGGGGCTGACTGGCCAGCCAGTCTAGAATAATTGGCGAGATCTAGGTCAATAAGAGATTGTATCTCCAAAAAAAAGGTGGACAACGTTCCCTGAGGAGCAACACCCAAGGTTGGTCTCTGGTACGCATGTATATGCATATACATACATAAAGCACAAATGGACATCAAAAATATTATGCAAAGCGAAAGAAGCCAGACTACCTGCCCCAATATCACATAGTATGTGATTATTTTATTTGAAACATCCAGAAGTGGAAAAATCCACAAGACAAGTAGCAGATCCAGAGATCCAGTGGTTGTTAGGGGTGACTTGGGGTGCAGATATTAAAGCAGAAAGTGGCTTTTATTTATTTATTTATTTATTTATTTTATTATTATTTTTTTTTGGTTTTTCGAGGTAGGGTCTTACTCTGGCCCAGGCTGACCTGGAATTAACTATGTAGTATCAGGGTGGCCTCGAACTCATGGTGATCCTCCTACCTCTGCCTCCCGAGTGCTGGGATTAAAGGCGTGCGCCACCACACCTGGCTCTATTTAATTTTTTTTTTTTTTGATTTGTTGAGAGAGGGTCTCTCTCTGGCCCAGGCTAACCTGGAATTCAATTGGTAGTCTCAGGGTGGCCTTGAACTCACTGTGATCCTCCTACCTCTGCCTCCTGAGTGCTGTGATTAAAGGCGTGTGCCACCACGCCAGGCTAATTTTTAAATTTTTATTTGTTTATTTGAGAGAGAAAAAGAGAGAGACAGACACAGAGAGGCTGATAGAGAGAATGGGCACACCAGGGCCTCCCGCCAGTGCAAAAGAACTCCAGATGTAAGTGCCACCTTGTGCATCTGGCTTACCTGGTTCTTGGGCAATTGAACCATGGTCCTTGGCTTTGCAAACAAGTGCTAAGCCATCTAAGCCATCTAAGCCATCTCTCCAGCCCAGAACCTGGTTATTTAATGATTGAGTACTTCCAGCTGAGGTGAGAATGATTTTTGTGACCTCAAATTTGGCTTGGTTCTGAGATTCCACAGCAAAAGTACAAACGACATAATAAAAAGTAGACAAATAAGGCTTCATAAAAATGGAAAAAAAGTGTGTTTCAAGGGACACAGTGAATCAGGGAGATGGCTCAGTAAGGGGAGTGAATACCATGTAAGCATGAACACCTGAGTTTGGACCTGCAGAATCCTACATGAAAGAAAGCTGCAGGCCTTTAATCCCAGCATCGAGCAGGAACACAGCAGAAGATTCCTAGGGCCTGATGATTAGCTAGTGTAACTGAGAAGTCTGGCTTCAACATAGGCCCCTGACTCAGAAAATAAAGTGGAGAATGATTGAAGAAGACAGCCGATGTCAACCTCTGGCCTCCATGTGCACATGCATACCCACCTACATGAGTGCCCATGTGCACACACATATGAACACATACATACACATCATGCACAGCACACACATACATGCGTGGGAAACAGAAGGACACAGAAGACAGCAAAAGGCATTTGGTAGGTAAATGAGCTCTGTCGCCGTGAATGCACTGTGCATAAATGCCAGCAGTCTGTACACTTGACAGTTGTCTGTATATGATATGATATAGATGTTTCTTTCCTCGGTCCTTTAAAATGTGCATTCGTGTGTGTGTGTGTGTGTGTGCGTGCGTGCGTGCGTGCGTGCGTCGTGCGCAGTTTTAGAAATCAGAAGCATTCAGAGGCAGGAACAGAGTTCCTCTAGATGCTGTCATAGAAAACATTCATTCCTCGCCTCTTCGGATTCCTGAATATCACTTGTATCTCTTGGACCACGATCCCCAAGTCACATCACTCACCTGTGACTTCCATTCCCACTTCTCCTCCCCACTCTGTAATTCCAAATCTTTTGCCATTTCCTTATTACAAATCTTGGGGTCACTTAGGCCCACAGGGCGGATTCAGAATATGACCCCATCTCAAAGTCCTGAATTCCACCCGCAAAATCCCTTTCACGAGATAAGGAAATGCATTCACAACTCAAAGGCTGAGCAGTGGACATCTTTGGGGAACAATTACCCTGCCTACTTGGAGATAAGAGCTTAGTGTGGAGTTTTTGTATGTGGACGGCCTTAAAAGCAGAATATACACACCCACCACCCTTGTTTTCAAAACCATGCACAGTGCTTATATTGTTTTATCTCTTGCAGGTGTGTCCAAACTTTTGACATGATGCCATAACTTGTCTTCTACAGAGTTCAGGCACAATTGAGTTATATATTTAAAAAAACTCATTTTAAAAAAATTTATTTGTTTATTTATTTATTTATTAGAGAGAGAGAAAAAAATGGGTGGACAGGGCCTCCGGCCACTGCAGACACATGCACCACCCAGTGCATGTAGATTTACATGGGTACTGGGGAATCAAACCTGGGTCCTTTGGCTTTGCAGGCAAGTGCCTTAACCTCTAAGCCATCTCTCCAGCCCACGTCATATGTTAAGTAAGTTTGTGACGTTGTGATGGACTGCATTCATAGCTATCATGGGCCACATGCAGCCTATAGCTACAGGTTGAACACACTTGCTAGGACATGAGTATAAAATTCTTGAGTCCATAATATTTTTAATGTGGTGATTGGGATGTGTTTAGTAAGCAAGCCACATCTTTTTCCTCATCTCCACATCTGTAACAGTAATCTCCATTGTGACTTTGTAATTCTCACTGTTATGAAAATGAACTAAGCCCTACTTCTCCTGGGTAAAGGTATCCAGGCTTTATCACCGCCTCCCTGTCAAAGGGACGAAGTCCATGTTTCAAACTTGGGGCCTGGATGAAGACAACATTCCAAGCCTCACTTCCCCAAAGGAGTTTAGCAAGTTCTCCAGATAACTGGGTCAAATAGGCTTAGGTCACTGGTCCCCAAATCCTCCTTCAGATCCCACAAATCCCATGCTTTCCTCTCCTTCACAGTGTAGGATCCTCCCTCCCTTCTTCAAGAAGCCTTATAACCACCACGCTTCCCTTCCTGGTCTGAAGTTTATTTCCTTTTGAGTCCCGCCATTGACTTGCCTGGAATTAAATAAACCTGTGACATCAAGAAACAGTTTATCTCAGAGTCCTGTATTCTCAAATCTGAATTTACAAGATAAACTCAAGGTCTCATATAAGCTACACAAGTCATCTGTGCCCCCAGCCTGAGTTACACACTTTTGATTCTGTTTTATGTTTTTCTTCATTCATTACTGTGTCCATTTTATTTCTATTCTGATAAAAAAGAACAATAATCTTCCACATCATCAGTTTTGCTATTTTCTGTCTTCAGTAAATATTAAAATCTTCATTTATATGGTTCCTTCGTCATCCTCATTATCATGATTTCAGCCTATTTTTTCCCCATAGTGTGTTGTTTCTAGTCCATGGAAGTCAAGATTTCATGAATCCTTCAGATAATTTCAAAAAGTTTCCTGATATTTTATCCCATATCACTTGGTATCCTATCTTCTTTTTAAAATTTTTTGTTTTATTTATTTCCAAACAGAGAGAGTGAGAGAGAGAGAAAGAGAAAGTGTGAATGCACACACCAATGCCTCTAGCTGCTGCAAACAAACTCCACATGCATGTGCCACTTTGTACATCTGGCTTTACAGGGGTACTGGAGAATTGAACCTGGGTCATTAGGCTTTGCCAGCAAGTTCCTTAACTGCTGAGCCATCTCTCCAGCCCTGCTGGCTTCTTTTCATTTGTTTCTTTTTTGATGCTTGTATATATGTGGTATGTGTGTGTGGTATGCATGTATGTGTGCGTATGTTCCTATGTGTGAGTGTGGGTGCATATATTTGTGTACTTGTGTGAGTGTGTGTGTGTGCATGCACACATGAAAGCCAGAGGTCAACCTCAAGTGTCTTCCTCAATCATTCTCCACTTTCTTTTCTTTCTTTCTTTCTTTCTTTCTTTCTTTCTTTCTTTCTTTCTTTCTTTCTTTCTTTTCTTTTCTTTTTTGGAGAGAGACACCGAGAGAGACAAAGAGGAGAGAGAGAGGGAGAGGAAGACAGAGATGGGCGCGCCAGCAGTGTCTCAGCTGCTGAGAACGAAATCCAGATGCGTGCGCCACCTTGTGGTCAAGTGTGGCATTGCACCCTTGCATTACTTTGCATCTGGCTAAATGTGGATCCTGGAAATTGGAACCACTGGAGATTGGAACCAGCGTTCTTAGGCTTAGGAGGCAGGCGCCTTAACCCCTAAGCCATCTCTCCAGCCCCCACTTTATCTTTTTGAGACAGAGTCTCTCACTGAACCTGGAGTTCACCAATTCAGCTAGACTAACTACTCAGCAAAATCTGGGTCTCTTTCTGCCTCCTCCTCTGCACTGCGATTAGACATATGATGCACACCAGCTTTTATGTGAGTCCTGGGGGTCCACACCCTGGTCCTCATGCTTGTACAGCAAGCACCTTACTCACCCACCCACTTTCCCCACTTTATCTTCTTTATGACTCATATTGTGTTTTTCTTGTTTTCCAACTTTAAGATAAAAAAAAAAAAAAGATACATTTGTTGTTGGCCAGTAGGTGGGGTGTGAATAGTTCTTTTCACCCAGTGGATGACTATTTTAGTCTTAGTAAAATCTTTTCCTTGGCATATACCTAGCAGGAGGGAAGGTACATGTAGAGATGATGAGCTCCAGCAACCAGCAGATGCTCATACAGCTCAGCCTACTGCAGAGATGGCCATCGGTCCCTTGACTCATGAACACCCTGAAATGATGAAGTACCTTCAAATTAACTCCAGCATGCATGCTACTAATTCCTCCTACCTGTACACTTTTCCTCCCTGAGACATTGTCCATGTACTAAACGTGCACATCTATCATGCCTATTCCCTTCCCTCTCTGCAGTTTTAATGGAATTTCCTTCTCTCAGGGGACATGAAAAAGAGAATCACTAGGTGAAGGGGTGCAGGGAACCACATTCTGAGGTTGTCATAGTAGAGCTGAAGCTGGCATGGAGCTGGTGCCTGTGTGGTCACGGCTGTGAAATGTTTTGAATATCACCTCTGGGCAGTTACACATTCTACAGGAGGTCAAGTTTGCTTTGTTTTTGTTGGCAGAGCCTAAGTTGGCCACCAACTGTGGTTCCTCTTTGTGAGTTTTATAGGTCTTGTAATCGTTTATGGGCACTCCCACCAATTCTGGTAGTACACTGGCTGTCATCCTAGCTGTTGGTATGGTTCATTCATTCCCCAAAACTAATTAAGGAATTACTATGTGCCAAGGACTATGCTAGGTTGTGAGATTATAATTTAAAGCCCAAAATCACATGCCTTTGTTTCTATAGATGTCTGGTTTTGCCCATAGCTTTAGAGTTAGATCTGGGGTAGCTTATGATGCTATAGATTTCTGTCTTTTCCTATAATTTCAGAGTCATATCTGGAGAAGTTTCTGAAACTATTCGGGGAACATTTTAAACTGGAATATGATAAAGTTTTTTTTTTTTTCCAATGAGAATCATGAGCAGAGCAATGTGGGTAAACAAATATTTTAAAAAGCAGCAAAGGCTGGTTGAAAGTGAGGGAGCCTAAATTCCCATCTTCACTTTGCAAATAATATCTAAGAATTCTGTGTGAGCTGTTAAGCTCCTAAAGGTCTCGACTTCTGTATGTGCAGTGACTGGGTTGCGTTACATTCTTCCAAGATCTCTTCCAGCCATAAAAATCTGTATTTCCCAAATAAATGTTCTTTCCATTAAAGTGGGTGTCTCAGAAGCCATTTTTTTATCACTCGATCTCCAGCCTTATGTTTATCAATACAGTAGTCCAATTTTCTGACCCTCTGTATACCATTCCTAATAAGAAATGTACCCGCCATATGTGAAACACATGGGGTCTGTCCAGAGGCCATGGAAGATACATAAATTACACAAGTGAAAGATGCAAAACACATGTTGACACATCTCAAATCCACATGTACATTTCAGTTACAGTTTAATGGGGCTTAATTTTGAGGGTTATTCAAAAATATGTTTAAGGTACTTCTCTAGAAATGCCTTTTAGATGGGGCCTAGAAATCATTATATAGAAACCAGTGAAGTTATCTAAATTTTTGTGAAGTGGTAGGAAGAGGAAGAAATCTTCTGAAGTTAGGCATAAAGCTAGCTAGGCATTCCATACCTTGCAAGCATCTAGATAAATACACACACACACACCAAAAAGAAGAGGAAGAGGAAGAAGGAGAAGGAAGAAGAAGAGGAGGAAAAGAAGAAGACAACTAAGAAAACATACTAACAACTTACCTCACATTAGGGGACTGTTGCAGCCTCACCTATGAACCCACAATGGGAAGACAGCTGGTCCATCTGCTATGCCCATCAGCCCTAATTTGGGGCCGTCTCTTAGAGTTCTGCATGTGCTGGCCACACAAGTATAAGTTCATGCCCTTCCGGCTGCCATCTGAATGTCTACTTCCCAGAGCCTTGGGAAGCCTCATTTCCTCTAGGAAGCATTCCCTGTTTCTCTAAACTATGAGCTACTCCTCCATCCACACCCTTCCTCTTTTACTCTCGGGATATATCTATGGTTCCATATCTATTGTCCCATCTGCTGTACAAAACCACCATTTGTTTTTCATAGAGGGTAACAATTATTGAGGACTGATTGAGTAATAAATGTGTTTTTGTGATCTTTGGAATTCCTGGTGTCTTACATGTGTGTTAATGAACCTTTGAGTCAATGAATGAATGCCTGATGACACTGAATGTCACATTCAATTGCATCTTTGACCTTGGAGCTTCAACAGGAGCAGGCAAAGTCAATACTACTTTAGAGCAGAAACATCAGCCCTTGTGCATTTTCTAAGAATTCCAAGAATGGAAGAATTCACATTTTGTGTGTATGGTCTATGTATATGTCTGTGCATATTGGTATGTGGGGAATGCATGCAGTGTGCACATGCATGTAGAGGCCAGTGGTTGATGTCAGAAGTCTTCCTCAGTCACTCTCCACTCTATTCTATGAGAGAACATCTCCCATGGAACCTAGAGCTCACCAATTCAGTGAGACAAGGCAGCCAACGAGCCTCAGTGTCTGCCTCCACCTGACCAGTGCTATGATGACAAGCACAAACCACCATGCCCAGCATTTTATGTAGGTTCTGGGAATCCAAACTCAGGTCTGAATACATGTGTGGGTGACAAGAACATTACCTAGTGAGCCATTTGCCCTATTCCAGGTCACATTCTTTATTTTTATTTTTTCTTTAATTTATTTATTACAGTCAGAGAGAGAGACAGAGTGAGAATGGGTGCACCAGGGCTTCTAGCCACTGCAAACAAACTCCAGGTGCATGCACCACCGTGTGCTTCTGGCTTATGTGGGATCTGGAGAATCGAACTTGGGTCCTTGGGCTTCACAGGCATGCACCTTAACTGCTAAGCCATCTCTGCAGCCCCCCAGGTCACATTCTATATGAATGAAAAACCCATATTAGTTAAGAGAAATGTCCTCCTACACCATATGCATCCAGGAGTGTTGTTTAAAAGGAAACCTCCTTGCTTACTGCCTGTCAAAGTCAGAAAGAAAGTTATAGGCTCATGACATGATGATGAGGTAAGGCCACCTGTAAGCCAACAAAGCTTGAAGCATTGGGTGTGGGGTCTCGTGCTGTGGGTCTCGTTCTGTTCCCATTCCCCAGGGTCTTTGGCCACCGACGTCCCGGGTGAGGGAGAGAGCAGCAGGGTCATTCTGGCTGGGCGGGTGAGTGCGACACGAACATACGAACGAACACACGACGAACACATGATGGGGCACTGAGCACCCGGGAGACCGTCTGGTGGACATCACTCATTTATTCAAAGGGGGGGGTTTATAAACACTTGGGAAAGGTTGAGATGGCACGTACAGACTATAAGGCAATTGGATGCATAGTTTATGGGCTGTTATCTAGATAGAGGAAGGACTAGTAACTTCAAAGCTATGGGGGAAGGATAAGGGAAGGTAGGGGGAAGGGCAGAAGAGGAGATTAACAGGAGGCTGTGACTTCAAAACTGTGGGGGTGAGAAGGCTACATGACTTTAGCCACATGAGGGTCTTTTGGGCAGCTAGCCACAGGTCAGGAACTGTGGGGGGCAAAGTCTGACTTATGGAATGGTCATAGCCTTTTGGGGTCTCGGGGAAGTGCCTCGCCAGTTCTGCCCACTCTGGGCGATGACAGCTCACTACACCCTACAACATAGGGAAGGCTATCACCGTCGCCAGGGACTCCTGACAGAGGGCCAGCTGTGACCCTGCAGCCCAGGGCCCCTGGCTATGTCCAATAGTTCAGGCCAGCCTCCTCACAGGTCCAGCCTGTTACTAGCAAGGCCCAACAATTGGGTACCTGAGAAAAGAGGTACCAAGGTCTGATCAAGCAGGAAAAGTTCCCAGCAAGTTGAGGGGGGAGGGGGAGGGTGTCAATGCTCATTGGTAGCCATCCACCTTCTAAACCTCTAGTGCCCTGCATGGTGGTGAGTGGTCACAGGAGGCCACTTGGTACTGAAACACAACCAGCACAAATGTTACAATGGTTAATATTGGTTATCAAATTGATAATATCTAGAGGCATCTATGAGGAATTTTCTAGATTAGGTTAATTGGGGTGAAAAGACTTATTCTTCCTGCAGGTAGCACCACTCCATAGGTCCTGGACTACATAGAAAGCAGAAAGATAGCTGAGCATTAGCATTCATTACTCTCTGTTACACTACTATGGTTGGCATGTGACCAGCTGCCTCATGCCCCTGGCATTTGTCTTCTCCACAATCATGGGCTATACCCTCAAACTGTAAGCCAAAGTAAAATCCTCCCTTCTTTAAATTGCTTTTGTTAGGTATTTGATCACAGCAATGAGGAAAGTAACCAATAAATATGGTATATGCTGGCTAGCTGGTCTAGCTGAACTGTTGAGCTCTAGGTTCAGTGAGAGAGCCTGTCTCATAAAATAAGCAAATTTCAAAAAGTTCAGAAGAAAATGGTTTGAACTCTCATATAAAAATCATGAGATCTTAGGACTGTATTTTGGATACACAGGCACACACGGTCCTTGACTGTGATTTTTCAACTTCAGGATGACGTAAAAACTATTAATACTAAGTGTGGTGTTTTGAATCTGATATCCCCCATGAACTCGGGCATTTTGAATGTTTGGTCCCCAGCTGGTGACAACTTGGGAGGAGGAATCTTGCTAGAGGTTATGTGTTGTTGGAGGCAGCCTTTGGGGTGATATAGCCAGCTCCCCCTTATCAAAGTTCGGCTCACTCTCTTGCTGTTGTTTTCCACCTGCTGACACAAAGAGGCGATGTCCAGCCTCTGCTCATGCCATGCTTTCCCCTGACATCATAGAGCTTCCCCTTGAGACCATAAGCCCAAATAAAAACTTTCCTCCCATCAGCTGCTTTTGGTCAGGAGCTTTGTCCCAGCAACAAGAAGGTAACTACAACACTAAGTGGAAGCCGTATTCGTGAAATTTTAGACTGGCTCTTTCCTGGGTGTAGCAAAGGGCAGGACAATGCTCTTGACTGTGGAGACAAACAGCTTCTGGTCAGCCCCAAGATCATGAGAGGAAACAACCAACACTGCAGTGTTCCTGAGGAGATGAACAAACATCTACTCACTTCAGATAGCACACCAACCACAGAAACAAAGAAATGACTCCACCCAAGTGTAGCTTGCTGAACCAAAAAGTTAAGTTGGAGTTACCTACAGGAACCCTGGAAACTTATGAGTGGCTACACCACTGGGAAAAAAAAAAGTTCATTCCCTCCTAGCACCCATGAACTGTGTATATATCCTCACGTGGGGTGAAGTCTCATAAGCCCATCTCCTGTTAACTGTTAACTGCCTATAAATCCTCAGGGAGTGGCAGGGCCTTGTGAGCCATTAATGGCCTGTAAATTTTAAGAAAGGGATGGGGTGGTATGAGTGTCTTCCACCTCCACATAATATAATGTTAATGGGCTCATTCTTGGGTAGGTCTCCTGTGGGTAACCACAGCTGCTGAGAATTCACAAGGCAAAGGCTGTATCATGCTCAGAGCACTGAGCTGGGATGTACGGTGGGTCAGGTGTATTCAGTATGTTGTCTCCTTAGGTATTTTCAACATATGATGGCTTTGTTAGGATGTAATTCTATTGTAAGCAGAGAAGTATCTGTAAAACTAAAACATTTTTTTAAATTTAAACTCACTTGTCTGTCTGTACTTTACAATGTAGACCCTAGAAACTTCTAAGTGGCATATAAATTCACATCATATTTTGTGTCTGCACATGTTCATGTGTGGGGATGCATATGTGTGTGTAAATATATGTGTACATGCATGTGGAGACCAGAGGACAACCTTGGGTGTCATTCCTCAGGCATCATCCATCTTTTTTTGAGATAGGATCTCCCAATGGCCATGAAGTGGCCTAAGTAGGCTAGACTTGATGGCCACAAGCCTCAGGGACCTGTCTCCTTGTCCAGGTGCTGGGATTACCAGTATGTCACTACACCTGGATTATTTTTTAACATGGGTTCTGGAGATTGAACTCAGGTTTTCACATTTGCAAGTCAAGCCATGATATTTACCAGCCCTTATATTTATTCAGGATGGTGTCTTACAAAATCTTTTAAAATTCCTTTTAAAAATATTTATTTTTAATTATTTATTTGAGAGAGAGAGAGAGATGAGAGAGAGAATGGACACTCCAGGGCCTCCAGCCACTGCAAATGAACTCCAGACACATGCACTACCTTATGTGGGTACTGGGGAATTGAACTTGGGTCCTTTGGCTTTGTAGGCAAGCACCTTAACCATTAAGCCATCTTTCCAGCTCCCCCTCAAAAAAAAAAAAAAAAAAACATTTCTTTTCCTAGCTGTATCTTGCCTTTTGGTCTCAGAATGATTGACAAGAAACCTTTTTTTCAAATTTAAATTATGAAATAGAAAACTTTATTTAAAATTTACATAATTCCTTCCACCACCCTCCTTTGCCCCCTCTCCCCACCTCCTCCACCAAGCCTCAACTTTTATTCCTACTATTCTGTCTTGTTCCTTTGACTTCAAAACAAGAGATTGTATTGAGTGTTTTCTTTTAATATACTTTTATTTATGAGAGAGACAGACAGAATATGGTCACACCAGGCCTACAATCAAACTCCAGGCTACAATCAAACTGCAGACATATATGCTATTTTGTGGATCGGGCTTTACATGCTTACTGGGGAACTGAACCCAGGGAAGCAGGTTTTGCAAGCAAGGTCCTTTAACCACTGACCCATCTCCCTAACCCTTACTATTCCTTCTTCTATATTGATGAATTCTCTCTCTCTTGCCTCCTCCTCCTCCACCATCCATTACAACCTGCGGGTGGGCCCAATATCATGCAGGTGTTGCACAGATAATGATAGTGGGTGTGAGGTCATTAACACAAGGACCACTTTATGTCTGAGAAACAGCATTCCAAAGCATTCCTAACCATCCTTTGGTACTAACATTCTTTCCACTATCTCTTCTGCTATCGTCCCTGAGCCACTGGAGGGTATGGAAGAGATGTCTCATTAATTGCTGAACACTCAACTGCCATTTCTTTCCAGCATTTTGAGGAGAATTGAGGCTCCCCAGCAGTCAGCACCATTTAAAAAGAGAGGCTTGTACAACCAGAAGTATATATTACCAGCATTAATATATATGAATAAGCAGAAGTATTTCAAGAGTAATTTGGTGGGTATAATCTATCCATGCAGCCAAACAATAGTAGTAAGGACCTCCTAGGGTGTGTGATCATCCCAACCATAGTCTTTTGACTAGGTTTTCAGCATCAATTTCCTCCCATAGAATGGGACATGCCACTGTTGCACTAGTGCATGTACATTGCCTGTCTGGCCAGATGTGTAGTTCACAGGGTCCGCTGTTGGTTAAGGCCACTGATGACTTTTCTCCTCCAGCAGGCTGCAGAGTACTTTCCAGCACAATAACCGCTAGTCAGCAGGGAGTAGGCTTCCAGCTCATTTCTAGCTTGATTACTCAGTGTCACCAGGAAGCTCTTGAAAGACAAACATGCCACAATACCCAGAAACACATTCTCTCATGGGAAGTTAATGGATATTCATGGTAGCAATAAACCTTGCCCAGTAGCTTGTTTAGTGGTCTTATGTCAACCACCATGGGTGCCTGACAACTCCTTCAGTTCTTGCTGAATTTCCTTTTCATGGATGAGAGGAAATTATGAAGGGGTGGGGATTGATATTTTCCACAAATGCATACCAATACATGTAAGTGTCCCAGGGAAAGGGAATTAACTTAAATGTCAATAAAAGCCAGGCAGGTAACAGAAACAAGTGAGGCAAGCCCAATATATTCTCTGACTACAGTCATGCCCTGTCTGGTTATTAGACACAAGAATTTTCTTGCTTCCCAAAAGAAATATGTTCTTTTCCTTTTCTTTTCTCAGTTTTTGAAATGAATGATGTTTTTGGCCAATCTTTCATTTTGTTCTGCTTTTGCTATAAAAAGAAATTTCACTTTACTCTTAATTCAATTTAAGAATAAAAAAATTGTGAAAACACCATGATAAATTGCAGCTGACACTCGCCTTGGTGTTGGGGTTCTATGGGGAGTTGTGGGGTATGTGGAGAGGTGGGAACTTAGTTCCCACCCACAGAAGCAGCCTTGACTCGGATCCACCCAGCTGGTGTGGTGTCAAATACAAACACGGGTCCCCTGAGATCAGATCTGTTTTTTCAAGAGAGGCCAGAAATGTGGATATTTATGTGAAATCTTCTAATTTTCAAGTTTTTCCAACTAATCTGAAAAGTTTATAAAACATAACAGTCTCCAGAATTCTGTGATCCAAACAAAACATGTCAAAAACACAAAGTCTCACTCACGGGCTACCAATTTGTAGTCACTGGCCCAGAGCTACACATTATACATCACATAGAATGAAAAGAGAGAGGGAGAAAGTAGAGAAAATAGTATTTTTTGAGCATTTACTATATGCCTGGAACTCCTTCTCTTCCTTCATTCCATCATCCCAATAGTATATATAGTATCATTGGCCCCATTTTTACAGAAGAAAAAGAAATAGATTTGAGTACAATTTATTCAGCACAATTCAACTGGAAGCATCCAGACTGAGGAAGTCACTGTCTTCTTGTTCTCTAAATACATCTTTAAATGTTTGCTTGCAAAGCCAAAGGGCCCAGGTTCAACTCCCAGGACCCACGTAAGCCAGATGCACAAGGCAGTGCATGCTTCTGGAGTTCATTTCCAGTGGCTGGAGGCCCTGGTGCCCATTCTCTCTCTCTCTCTCTCCCTTTACTCCTTCCTTCCCTTTTTCAAATAAATAAATAAACAACACAGGGGAAGGGCAAGAATACAGCATTCATGGTGATCACAACACCAGAAAAAAGCTGAAGGAGATAAACACAGAGAACATCCAACTCCAACTAAGCCAGATATCCAGAGACACAGAGGCTCCCAAACCCTCATCACTGAAGCAGAACTAAAATGACCCCAATGTGGCTCAGGGAAACTTGCGGAAGAGGGGGGCGGAAAGATTGTTAGAGTCACAAGTTGGGGCATTATGCACAGAGACTGGGGCCTACCCCCCAGAACTCTTGACAACCCCCACAATGCTTGACCCACATTCCCCACTGATGAGGGTCCCTTTTGAAGAGGGAGGACAGGGAGGAGGATAATGGAACCAATACTATGAATGTAAAATCAGAATAATATGAATAATAAAAAAATTATGTAACAATGAAAAAAATTAAAGTATTAAAAAAGACTCCACTGCAAGGAAAATTAGATGTGTGAGTGAAGTAGGAGTACATTAATGTTCTCCCCCAGCCACTGCAGGCAAGTACATGGGCATGGGGTGCCATAGGCAAGCATATGAGGCATTGCACCCGCACATACACATGCATACACCATGCCGTACACATAGCATAACACAATACTGTGTACATGCAAAGTTAACAAAAATAAATAAGAAATAATGGTATTGCACATATGTAAGTAGAAGAACAGATTACAGGGAGGGGAATGGCCTAAGCGAGGCCATGGAAAGAGAATGCGTAAAAGAAGGGTAGGGGGAGGGTCAATCTAAATTCAAGATATTGTGAATAAGACTTATGTAAACCTATCTTTTTGAATAATGGCACATCCAGAAGCTGTAGACTATTATTAGAAAATTTTCAGTGCCTGGGATGGGATACCTTCCAGTGAGTTATTGGCCAAGGAGGTCCCGGTAGCCTCCAAAACATTAAAGGCTTTTGCCAAAGCCCTTGGTTTCCCTTGAGAAACAGATAGTAAGACCCTATTGCTGAAGACATCTCTTGCCTGAGAGGCAAGGTCACTGAGAAAGCAAGCTGGTGCTGAGCAGAAAACCTTCACCCTGTAGACCAGCCAACTGAAAGCTGGAAAAAGCTGCACTGCATGCAGCCATATGTGAGACAGAAGTCATCAGTAGTGAAAACAGTGGACACTGAATATTCAAGTTTGGCCATACAGGTCCAATGACTGAATGGGTGCAATAGTGGCATGTCTGCTCTTTGGGTAACCAACTGCTCCATAATTGGACTGAAGGCCCTCTCTACAGGAGGGAATACATACCTGGTACTGAAAAACCTAATCAAAAGTCCATGGCAGGTGAGGTCATGAGCCTTAGGGGTATAAAGCCTGCTCTTGTCTGACTAAATGTATATATTATTCCCACCAAGTTGCCCTGAAAGCACTACACTTAATGTTCATATTCACATATTAACACTACTCTCACTTCTGGTTAGAGAAGCTTCTCTTTTCAGATGGCGATGACCACTGGGATGGCCCAAAAGGCAACATAGTGCTGAGAAGAAGGGATGGAGGAGTGCCCAGGACTGAAACACCTCTGTCACACCCTCCAAGGCTCAGGGACCATTGCGGATAGAAAGTAAGAGCCGGATAGAATACAATGCAACTGCCCAAAGAAATTGGGTCGATATCCATGACTTCTTACAATGCAACTGCCCAGATGATGACATCAAATTAAAAGAGAGACTAATGGAGAGAGGGAGGGCATATGATGGACATTAAGTTCTAAAGTGGAATGGGGGAGAGGGGAGGGAAATATCATGTGTTTTTTGTATGTAAGTATAGAAGTTGTCAATTAAAAAATGAACAGAAAAATAAATAAATAAATAAATAAATAAATAAATAAATAAATAAATAAAAATAAATAAATAAAAGAAAGTTCACTTAATGCACACCTGACATAATGCAGGCTAACTGGTTGTGTGACTCTTGGTTTGCCTTCTCCCCTCTTCCCCAGACACTTTTCATATGGGTTCTGTCCCCATCCTTCTTGGTCTCTGTGATGGGTAATCTCAATTACCAACTTCATTGATTTGGAATCATCATGGAAACCAACCTTTATCTCTAAGCATGTCTATCAAAGTGTTTTTTAGATTGGGTGAATTGAAGTAGGAAGACATACCTAACGGGGTAGTGCCCTCCCATGAGCTGGGGTCCCGGACTGGGTACAAAGGACAAGGTAAGGTGAGCACCTTTATTCATCGTTCTCTGGTTCCTGACTGTGAATGAAATGTAACTAGCTGCCTCAGGCTCCTGTGACCCTGCTTTTTCTGCTGTGATGGAAGCTACCCCCAAAGAGTAAGTGAAAACAAACCTTTCTTTAACTGCTATTGTGAGGTATTTGACCCAGCAAGGAGAAAACCAACTAATATAGTCATCCTTTCTTAAATATCTCATACTAACTCTTCTTTAATAGCATGAAGCATGGCAAGAGGTGTGGGGAACAACCCTCTTAAGCCTTTATTGACTAGAACCTAAACCTCAGAAGATGAGAGCTAGATCTGGGGTTACTCAACACTAGAAAATCAGTGCTAGAAGGAGCCAGATTTTCGGACAAACTGAGAATGAGAAATGAAATCCCAGTGGACTTGTTGGGATAGCAGCCCATTGTGCCCAGCTTCTCCTTGTACCCCAGTATCTACTCTTTCTCCTTTCAGCACAATAAAATTATCTTTGCCACATCTTGTTAATCCTCACTCAGACAAAGTAGTTTCAAGCTAAGTTAAGCTGCTTCATGGTTTGCATCTTAAATTTATCCCCTAAAGGCCCATGTGATGAAGTCTTGGTGTTCAGTGCCTGTCATACCATAGGTGTGGGCTAGTGAAGAGAAGTTAGGTCACTGAGGTTGTATCCTTAAAGGGAACATGGAGACTCTGGCTCCACCTTCTTTCTTTCTGTTTTGCTTCTTGGCTACCATAAGATGAACAGGTTTTTTTCACCAGGTACTTCCCACCAGAGGCCCAAAATTGGGAGCCAAATAACCATGGGCTGAAACTATGAACACAAATAACTATGCCTTTCTGTTACAGTAACGTCCTCGGTGACTTTGTCACAGAGATGGAAAGTGAACGAGCATTCCTCTTCTCCTTCTCTAGTATATTGCCAGCGACTTACACCATCCAAGGGACACTAGTAGGCCCCTCAGAGTTTCAGTAAGAGGAAGAAATGTGGTAATAATCAGAATCTCACATGTTCCTGAAGCAAGTTAGTAGCAACTAAACACTTTCACATCCTTGATTGTTTGCCATTTATAATCACTCCATCATTAGCAAGCAGATGTTCTTGTGCCCATTTTACAGATATGGAAACTGTGAACACAGAGGTTAGAGGTTATATGGCTTGTCTAAATCACACAATCATCTGAAGTACTTTAAGTGAGATCTTCTTGAGATGTCTGTGCCCGCTCCACAATAATTTTTATTCTTCTGGTTTGAAATGTCTACCCTTCCATTGTATAAAATTGGGGATCACAATAAAGAAGATAGGAGAGGCTGGGGAGATGGTTCACTGAGTTAAAAGTCCCTGTTGCACAGAACTGGGGATTGGAATTCAGATCCCCAGAGCTCACATAAGGGCCAGGTTAGCGTGGTGGATGACAGGGACAGGGAATCCCTGGGGCGAGCTGTCTATCTAGAAAAACTGAAAAGATGATCTACAGGTTCAGAGAGAGACCCTGTCTCAATAAGTAAGGTGGAGAGAAACTGAGGAAGACCCCTGATATCAACTTCACACATATGTGCATGAATGCCCACACATGTATGCCCCCACATGGACACACACATGCACACATCATATATATGTGCAAAAAAATGAAGGAAACAAACAATAGTTGTGGTCTTGCAGCTTAAAGAAATATTGATGAACCTGATGGTATATTTTCTTGTTCTCTTTTTGTTCTTTGTGCATTTTAAAAAAATATTTACTTATTTAAGAGAAAGAATAAGGCACGTGTGTGTGTGTGTGTGTGTGTGTGTGTGTGTGAGAGAGAGAGAGAGAGAGAGAAAGGGAGAGAGAATGCATGCATCAGGTCCTCCAGCCACTGTAAACAAACTACAGACACATGTGCTACCTTGTGCATCTACCTTATGTAGGTATTGGGGAATTGAACCTGGGTCCTTAGGCTTTGAAGGCCAATGTCTTAACTGCTAAGCCATCTCTCCAGCCCTCTTCATGCATTTTTAAGTGAATCGGGACCATAACATTGATATTAGTCTGCATCATTTGTACACTTACTATGTTAAGAGAGTTTACTGTCATTAAATATTCACTGAGACATTATTTCCAGTAATTTCTAACTTTCCATCCAGCCCAAGAGCCTGTCCCTATTTTGACATATACATGTTTTCCATAATTTTGCAAGTAAAAAATCATAGTGTGGTAATCATATTTATGGCTGAATTTTGTTCTACATCTCCAAATAGGATCAGCAGTGACATTCTTCCTGAGGATATATAGCGAGCCAAGTGATTTATCAATGAGCATTCCCAGACAATGAGTGTGAGCCTTTTGTAAGTATCAGAGCTGGGGATATGGGAAACAAAAACTATAAGGGCCACTTTCTTGAAGGCCATATCTTTCCACTGTTTCTGCTTACTTCAGTGGTATTCAGTTCATGTCTCCAGTTGGTCTGTTATTTCCTCTCTTCCTTGGCCCCAATCCCACCCTATTCATGAAATCCTGGGTGAGCTACCTAAAGTTTTCTCTCTACCTCCACTGAATTCCTATAGCCTTCCAAAAAATCTATGAACCCTGACACTATAAAGTCAGAATCAAAAGCAAGTTCTGGGATGGGAAGGTAACTCTGTTGGTAGAATGCATGAAGCCCTGGGTTCCATCCCAAGCATGGTATTAAACATGGTGGCACATGCCTGTAATCCCAGCAAAAGAGTGATAAAAGGGGATCAGTATTTCAAGGTCATCTTTAAGTGCATAGTGAAAACAAGCTCAGCCAGAACTAGGTTATCTATCACAAAATGAGAATTGAGTCAATCTGGCATATAGCAAGCACTTGTTAAATGCCCTTTCCAAATGATTTTCTTCACATATCAGCCTGGGGGTTCCCTAAGTACAGCTTCCTTATTCATTCTCCCCCCCCCTCTCTCTCTTTCTCCATCAGAGACACTGTGCAGGGATCTTCCTTCAGAATGGAGGATATTATGAAGTACCAGATGAACTGAATTTTTATGTTAGAATGTATTCCAGGGCTGGCAGTATAGTTCAGTTGGTAAAGTGCTTGCCTTACAAGCTTGGGAACTTGAGTTTGATCCCCAGTACCCCTATAAAAATGTTATGTGGTGCAACACGCCTGTAAATGCTGGTGCTGGGAAGGCAGCGAAAGGATGATCCCTAGGGCTTACTGGCCAGCCAATCTAGTCTCATAAGTGAGTCCAAGACAATGGGAGACTGTCTCAAAAAAGGTGGACAGTGTTCTTGAGTCCTCTGCACTCATGAGCACACACATGCATACTGGTGTACCAGTACATCCACCCATCCATGAACACACATACCTCACATACATGCAAAAAAGAAGGGGAAAATAATATCAATTAAGGCATGACTTTTTGCAGATTTATTTCTTTTTTAAGCTTTTTATTAACAGCTTCCATCCATATAGACAATAAAACCATGATAATCCCCTCCCTCCACTTCCATTCTTCCCTCTCAGATCCATTCGAATCAAATCCCCTCCCCCCTCCAATTGGTCTTTTTGCTGTTGTTTGTTTTCTTTTTCTTTTCTTTACCTTTCTTTACTTCTTCTTCTTCTTCTTCTTCTTCTTCTTCTTATTATTATTATTATTATTATTATTATTATTATTTTGGCATGGGAACTAAGGCACCTGCCCTGCAAGCATAGAGGAAGCAGGAGTGACAATCCTTCCAGAGATCTTTGCTTGGGAGCTAGAAATAATGAGATAGAAATATGCTAGTCTAGTCCTAGCATTACAAGGTAAAATCTGACTTCTGAGCTTGAGGGCTACATTCTGACTTAACCAAGGTTATGCTCTCCTAAGTAGAAAAACCACACATGGAATCCAGGGCTCCTGACAGCCTTGCTCTTCATTTCACCATAACACAGCTCTCCCCTGCATCTGTGTGGTGCCACACATCTGTAATTCCAGTGATGGGAAGTAGAGACGGGTGGATCCCTAGAGCTCACTGGACCATCCAATCTAGTCTAATTGGTAAACTCCAGGCCAATGAGAGACCCTGACTCAAAGGAAGTGGACAGCATTCCTGAAGATGACAACCAAGGTTGTATGTACTCCAGCCTCCACATGGACATGCACACACATATGTGCCCACACATCAGAACATGTATGCACACATGCACCCATAACATACAGTCAAAGAAAGAGAATAGAAAGAAAGGATGTGAGGTAGGAAAAAAAGAAAGAAAAGGGGAGATAAATATAGGAAAAGGGATAGGATGGAAGGAAGGGGAAAGAAAGGAATGAAGGAAGGAAAAAGACAGAAAACAAGCATACATGCATTCAGAACCTAAACACATAATCAAGCCAATCTCCAAATGGAATGCTGATCTGAGAACCCCAGAAACTTCCACGGCTTAAGCCAGAGTTGTCATCAAAATTTAGAAAATGTATTAAAATAGGGTTTGAAAACCATCACCCCTTTATTCAAGGATGTGCATCTAACCCCCAGCCTTGCTCTTTGTGATTTTTTTCAGCACTAAATGGGGCCACCCAAGTTCTGAAGACACTGCCAGCAGAGTTACATCAGTTCTGGTTTAGGGCACCTCACAGTAATCAGTTTGAACAGAATCCTCCTCCTGGAGCTCATTCCATTTCTATGTCTTCTTAATGAAAGACAAAACAACATAAAAATGAAAAGAAAAAGTTTCAATGAAGGTTCCACGTGGCAAGGCAAGAGCAGGTGACATCATTGAAGGGCATCTGTCCTTCCTCCTGTGAGGTTTTCCCTGTGACATGACAGTGATTCCTTTAAAGATACAACTTCATCTTAAATAGTTTATTTATTCATTTGAGAAAGAGATAGGGGAGATAGAGAATGGACAGACCAGGGCCTCCAGCCACTGTAAATGAACTCCCGACACAGGCACCACATTGTGCATCTGACTTACATGGATACTGGGTGTGGTGGTTTGATTCAGGTGTCCCACATAAACTTTGGTGTTCTGAATGCTTGATTCCCAGCTGATGGAGATTTGGGAAACTTGGAGGCAATGTGTTGTTGGGGGTGGGCTTATGGGTGTTATAGCCAGTTTCCCCTTACCTGTGTTTGGCACACTCTCCTGTTGCTTTTGTCTACCTAATGTTGGCCAAGGGGTGATGTTCAACCTCTGTTCATGCTGTTGTTTTCTCCTGCCATCATGGAGCTTCCCCTCAAGTCTGTAAGACAAAATAAACCTTTTTTTCCCCAAAAGCTGCTCTTGGTCAGGTGTGTTCTGCCAGCAATGTGAACCTGATTACAACACTGGGGAATCAAATCTAGGTACTCAGCTTCACAGGCAAGTGCCTTAACTGATACACCATCTCCCCAGCCCATGACAATGATTTTGGTGTATGTGCAATTCACACCTACTCTCTGGATGAATCTTCACAAGTTGTAAGGCTGTAAAAATGTTGCACCTCTGCCTGGGCCTATTAAATGCAGCCAGGAATTCTGCTGTTTGGAACACATGAGTGTTAGGTCGGGTCAGAAAGCAGCCCATCACTGCATCCAGCTTCTGGGTCCTCTGCGGCTCACCTGAGATACCCTGGTCTTAAAGGCAGTTGCCTGTCTTTCTTTGTATCCAGCTTTCCTTTCAGAATGGGGAAGAATCCTAGCTTTCACTGACCTTCCTGCAGCAACCCCATGGAAACTGAGGGCAAACCTTTTGAGATATTGGAAAGCAAAGATTGTAACCATTCTAGAAGGTGCCATAGTGGACCTCACTACCACTTGGTTCTTGCACTGTGAAGGGTTCCTGGGGTATCTGCTGAGTCTTTCTCTGCTGAAATTGTTTCTGAAAAGGTCCCAACTGATGCCTTGTCTCCAATCGTACCTTATTCCAATTAAAGGCATCTTCACTACTGAATTAAAAACCTTTGGTTAAACCTGTCCACATTCTGCCATGGAGAGGGGAAAGCCTGCGAAACCCCTCCCCTCCATCGGGTTTTACAAACACCTCATTACCCATGCTCCATATTGTAACTCTAATGTCCCAATTATCTTCACTTTTTGTGTGTGTGTATATATGTGTTTTGTGTGCATGTGTCATGGTGTGTGCATGTGGTGGTCATAGGATAACCTCAGGTGTTGGTCCCAACCTTCCATCTTACTAGAGAAAGGGTCTCTCTGTTTTTCAGTGTTATGAGCTTCCAAGGGCTCTCTTGCCTCTACCTTCCACCTCACTTTAGGTGCCTGGGACAACAGATGAACACTACTGAGGGCAGCTACCCATGGGTTCTGAAGATCTGAATCAAGCCCTCATGCTTCTGTAGCAAGCATTTCATCCACTGAACTATCTTCCCAGTCTTATGCTCCAATTTTCCATCAAAATCTTTAAAGGCCAGGAATACAGCTGAAAGAGCAAATCCCGTCCTGCAGAGAGCAGGTGTTCAAATGATGTGTGGACAGGTAGTGCTGTGAGCCTGATAGCAAGCGTCAACTATGGAATGCTGGGTGAGAACAGCAATCTAGCTAGCTATGTGGCCAGTGAACCTGTTAGTCCTTTCTGAGTTCACACTACTTGTTATAAAGAGGTTGGACAAATAAGGCTCATCTCAAATAAGGCTGAGGAGATGGCTCAGTGGATAAAGTGCTTGTCACACATGTATGAGGACCTTAGTTCAGATCTCTGGCACTCACGGGAAAAAAATAAGCCATGGTGATGCATGCCTATAATCTTGTACTGGGGAGGCAGATGCAGGAACTCCATGGGACTGTCTGGCTAGCTAGTCTAGCCAAATCATTGAGGTCTAGGTTCAGTAAGAAAGTTTATCTCAAAGTTAAGGTAGACAGTGACTGAAGAAGACTCCTGAATTTTACCTTGGGCCTTCACACCCATGTACACACATGTGCTTCCACAAAAGTATGAACACACGTACATGCAACTACAGACATATGCACATGCCAAAAAAGAAGAAATAATCCCAAATACTTCTTCAAAGTTTATGAATCACTAAATATAAGGAGAACATAAGAAGTTTTCTGCTAGAACGAAGATAAGTTTGGAAGTCTTAACGGTTATGCTGAACACCTGATTTCTCTCAAAATGTTGACCAGGCATCCTGCAAATTCATTGAACTGTTTTAACACTCCCCCACTCAGCTCAGGCCCTGTGGTCATAATGAGATCCATACACTTGTCAGGTGCTGAAGTCATTTGGCCTTTGGCCTTCATCTTACAGCCCCCGCCCCCACCACACACACACATGGAGCTGGCCACAACTTTCACACACATGTTCCCTCTTACCTAATCTTTCAAAAGGAAACACAGCATTATAAAATTTAGAGAGGGAGGCAGGAAGGGAGAAGAAAGGAGGTGGAGAAAACATGACTTGAAAAATCGTTTCCCTACTGAGAAAAGAATATCACATGCATGGGTCATTAAACGAAAAACCCCATTTGAATTTGGAGGGCTAGTTTCACAAATGTCTGGGGTGTCGTGGTTACAGCCTCCAGTCCTATCTGAACATAAACATAAAGTTTACAAGTGAAGCATATTTGTCAGGCTCCACAACGGTGATAATTAAATTCATGGGGTATGTATGCATTACGAAAAAACCAAAATGCCAGCAGCTGAGACCTTATAAAGAAGTTACTCATCACCAGAACCGTAATTACTCCTGGGCCCAAAG
This sequence comes from Orientallactaga sibirica, assembly GCA_036365145.1. Classification (NCBI taxonomy): domain Eukaryota; kingdom Metazoa; phylum Chordata; class Mammalia; order Rodentia; family Dipodidae; genus Orientallactaga; species Orientallactaga sibirica. Next base: position 12,846,182 of record JAEOAD010000028.1, read on the forward strand.
AATGTACAGGAATGTCCGTGAGGCCTCCTAACTGTCTGGCATCAGGCAAGAAAGCACCATAATTATACTTCATGTCTGAGACCAACCCTGCAAAGATATGTGCAAGAGGGGAGGTTGTCGCCACTCTCTATGCCCTTGGAGGTGAATTTGGGTACGAGGGCTCATTGCCTTAGAGAAAAGCAGTAAATCTTGATAGGGTTAAAATTAAATAGAAAAAAAAAATCAAAAAAAACAATTCACAAATGACTAAGGGCAAACAAAGTTCCATTTAATGCAAACGAAAACTTGAGCAAAGTTCTAAAGGGAAGAAATATATGTTCTCCCTAGTGATATCCATTAAATGAATTAATACAATCAGATAAGTGGGAGGGGGACTCAAATCCCATAATTGTAGAATGTGAAGCAATCTCAAATATAAAGATTTTCTAGATAGGTTTTTTTTTTTTTTTTCTTGCATGTTATGTGTGTGGCCATGCGTGTGGAGGCTGGAGGACAATCTCGGGTGTCATCCTCAGGCACACGGTCCACCTTGACTTGAGACAAGGCCTCTCATTGGTCACCAGTTTGGCTAGACTGGTTAGTCAGTGAGCTCTAGGGATCCACCTGTCTCCACTTCTCCAGCGCTGGGAAGCAGTCACACATGATCAGGCTTTTTAAACAAAGTTCTTGGATTGAACTCAAGTCTTCATGCTTGTGTGGCAAGTGTTTTGACAAATGAGCCATCTTCCAGCCCTTTAATGCTATAAATTTTTGCAGAATGTTTTAATTTTACTACTTCTCATGATTCTGATCATATCTGAGCAGCAAACATTAAACTCTTATTTGACCATCAGTAAATCTGCAGTTATGGGAGGTGAAGTGACTTATCCAAGAGCTCACAGCTGAGTACGGTGGAGTGGGAAGAAATCATGAACCCTTTGAGACCTGATCAAAGGCCCAACTCCCTCTCCCACGTCAGCCCCTAATCCTGGAGGCATCTTGATTTATTTCTGGCTTCTGTAAGCTCTTGGCTAGAACAAGCTAATACGTTTATATGGGATTTGGATTTAGAACAACCTTTTTTTAGGGTCAGGCCAAGTTTTCTGAAAAATAGTACTTTCACCTACTCAATCTGATTTGAATCTCAAAATTCTAAACTTTTCCCCTAAAAAAGAAGTCATTTTAAACTCTCCCCACATCATGTATAAGTAGTCCAAACCCCCAAAACACTGATATGGTAAGTTTATGACAATAGAATACCCAGTAATTAGCTCCTTTTTAGAATCTTTTTAAATTTATGGCATTTTCAATGCAATGTTTCCATTGATTCCATCCCTCCCCCTACCCAGTATTACTTCTTTAAAAACAACTCCAATAAAGGAGACATGGGTATCTAAAAGACACTTCTACCAGTCATTACTTTTGTGACCTTGGTCAAATGATTTAACCTCTCCAAAGCTCAGATTCCTCACCTAGAAAATGGGACAATGGGGCTGGAGAGATGGCTTAGAGGTTAAGGCGCATGCCTGCGAGGCCTAAGGACCCAGGTTCTATTCTCGAGGTCCCACATAAGCCAGATGCAAGTGGTGGCTCATGCATCTAGAGTTTGTTTGCAGCGGCTAGAAGCCCTGGAGCATTCTCTCTTTCTCTCCCTCTCTTCCTTTCTCTCTCTCTCTCTGATTGTAATAAATAAATAAATAATCTTTTAAAAAAAGAAAATGGGACAATACCTGCTCATCCAGAACATATGTTCTTTTCATTGCAAAGCAAGAGATCAATATCTGTTCATTGATCTTATCTGTGCCCTAATCTTTCTAAAACCCCATTTGTACAATCAGTGAGTTCAGAGGAATATGCCTAGCAACCAGGAGGCTGTCAGACCCTGCCATAAAGAAAGAAAGGAGAAGGGGAGGGAAAGGAATGGAAGAGAAGAAGGGAGAAGAGAAAGGCAAGATTGGGGAGAATATGATAGGGAAGGAAAAGATCGAATAAAAAGGAAAAGGGAAATGGAAAGAAGAGAAGAGAAGAGGAGAGAAGGGAAGGGAAGGAAGGGAAGGGAAGGGAAGGGAAGGGAAGGGAAGAGAAGAGAAGAGAAGAGAAGAGAAGAGAAGAGAAGAGAAGAGAAGAGAAGAGAAGAGAAGAGAAGAGAAGAGGAAAAAGGACCAATAAATTCAAATACTACATTATATGCAACATTATTTTTTACAATATTGAATGTGTTTCTGTCTGTAGCTGTACCAATCTCATCTGAGTGTTGTTCTCAGTTCCTTGTGCTCAAAATCCACTACTTGATGATTACATGAATTGATTGGATTCATAATCTTTGATATTATTCATTAGTCACATATCTCTAGGTGCAGTTACTGTTCTAGGTACTGGTCAAATGGTGCTGAAGAAAACAGACAAACCTTGGTCTCGTTAGAGCTTGCATTCAATGGGCTGGACAGATGGTTGACTTGGTCAGTGTTTCAGCACATGGAAGGGTGATGTTCTGGGTGAGATACTTAGCGACAAGCTCATTGGCAAACTCTAGAAGACTTGTCTGTGACTTGGCCTCACTAGAAGCTACCCTTCCCATTCGCTTCCACCTAGGTGAACAGCAGCTCCCTGGAAGGCAGGCTTCCTATCCCAGACAAAGCTATGAAGTTCCCATGATGGGTCTCTTTGCTGCCATTACAGTAACCCAATGCTCTGTTCCAGGGTATTCAGTTACTAAGGACAGAGCCCCCATTCAAACCTTGTGATATACCTACTGGCCATGTTGGGGAGGACATGAAGGTGACTTAAAAATGACCCGAGTCCCTGATAGCTTACCAGAAAGTTGGGTTTATCCCAAAAAGCTTGGCTGAGACTCAATCTCCTGACTTTCACTAGCTGACAGACATGTTTCCAGCACATGACAGGTGGTGAACAGCTTCCATCACTTCTGGGGACACAAACCTTTGCCAATGTTCTGTCCTGCCCTCTATGCCGCAGAGCCTGGAACTTCTCAGGACCTAGTAATTAAAAAAAAAAAAAATGCTCAGAGGGTAAAGGATTTGTTATGCAAACCTAAGGACCTGAGTTTAGATCCCCACATAAAAGATAGGCATAGTGACACAATCCTATAATCCCAGTGCTGGGGAGGCAGAGACAGGGAATTCTTGGCACTTGCCGGTTAGTAAGTGTAGCGGAATTGCCGAGCAGCAGGTTCAATGAGAGACCACATCACAAAGAAAAAGGTAGAGAGTGATTGAGGAAGACCTCTGATGTTGTTCACTTCTGGCTTCCACATCTACTATACACACACGTGCACAACACATACACAACACAACACACTAAAAGCAAACAAACTAAAAGTCCAGTCAAGTAGGCCAAGGTTGTATGGCCTCCCATGTTCCCATCTGATCTTTCATAAACATCAGGCCCTGGCATGGGGTCTCGTGGGAGACCGTGCCAAACAGGTGGTTGTGCTTGGGCACCAAAGCATTTGTGTGGCTATAAGAGCGGGCCCATGTTTCATTTGCATTTCCCTCCTCAGCATCTACTCAGAGCCAGTCTCTTGTTTTCAAAGGAATGCAGAGAACAGAAGGGTGACTCAGCCTATGGTGGCCCAGTCATCTGCTTTGCATTGCGGAGTACATTTTTCACATGTTACTGGGTGAAACTAGCAATAAAGGGCAACAAATGCTAGAAATAGAACAGAAAGAGATAAAGGGGGTGGGGATAAAAGGGGAAAAAATCTTATTTTCTCTAGAGAACTCTGCCTTGGTTCAGGACTTTGGTGTTATAGGAAAAACCCAGCTTGCTTTGAACAGCTCTTTCTGACTCACATGTCGGCAAGGGTGTGCTGTACAGATAACCCCTCCCCCTCCCTCTGGAGCAGCTCTGCTGAAATCTGAACTCACTAAGTCTGTCCTTGTTGACTTGTGAAAGAGATCTCTCTATATTCATTTGGGCTCCGTGCACGTCACATGACACCAATACATTCCAAATGCTAAGATACAAGATTACCACTTAACCATAGAACAAACCAACAGGAATTTTAATCAAGACAATATCCAATAATGAATAAAGATGGAATGTTTTTGGAGGGGATCCAGGATACACATTTGGGAATTTTTAATCTTGCTCGTCTTTGAATCTGGCAAAGAATACTTTAAACTTTTCTGACCATGCCGTTTCAGGCAGAATCCACAAGCCAGCACTATCTAAGGTATTAAAGCATTTCATCCATACAGACATCGAATTTTCCAAATTGTGGGCAGTAATTGATACCAGGTTAACTCAAATATGAATCAGCAGACAAGTTCCTTTAAACACAGTGCTTAAGATGAATTATTTTATGATATGAAAGATGAAAAGAAATCAAGATATTAATCCGTGTGTGACAAGAATGTTGCTATATGTTAGGACACTTTTTCTTTTACTGTTTTATCAGACCAGGTTTATTTGTGATAGATTTTCGGATTCCTTAATTAAGCCAAACTCAGTTCTTGTGCCAAACTTTGACAGTGTTTAAAAGGTTTCTGGGCCAGGCATATGCCACAATGCCTGTAATCCCAGAATTTGAGAGGCTAAAGTAGAGGGATTGTAAATTCAAGTCCAGCCTGGGATATTCAGTGAGACAGTGTCTCAAAAATAACAATATCAAGCCAGGTGTGCTAGTGCACACCTTTAATCCCAGCACTAGAGAGGCACAGGTAAGATGATCACCATGAATTTGAGGCTACCATGAGACTACATAGTGAATTCCAGGTGAGCCTGGGCTAGCAAGACTCCACTTTAATAAAAAGTGGGGGACCTGGCGCAATAGCTCAGCAGTTAAGGTGCTTGTCTGCCTGCAAAGGAAAATGAGCCAGGTTCAATTCCCCAGTACCCAGATAAAGCCCGATACACAGAGTGGCACATGCATATGGAGTTCATTTGCAGCAGCTAGAGGCTCTGGTATGCCAATTTTCTCTGTCTCTCTTCTCTCTATCTCTCTCTGATTGCAAATAAATACATTTTAAAAATAACAATAGCAAACAAAAGTTTTCTGAATCAGCATTCAATATACAGGATGATTTTAATCATTATTATTTATAATCATTTATATGTATAATTCATAATAATTTCCTGATAATAAGCTGGAGCTTACTCAAAGGTAAATTTCAGTACTATTTTCATTGTTTTAAGACAGTCATGACAGTAAGAAAACCATGGCCTAATACTGAATTTGAAGGTTACACTCACATGTTAGGTAGGCTTTTCCATTCTCACACCACCCCAACCTCCATCAACATATGAAAGCAAATATTTCATTACACAAAGCTGCTTTGAGCACTGATGTCTTTGAAAGGGACCAAATAGCTGAGTGTTGCCAGCTACATAACAGAATGAGGCAGGAGAATTACTTGAGCCCAAGAGTTCAAGACCAGCCTAGGAAACAAAGTGAGACCTGCCTCAAAGTAAAAGGAAGAGGAAGAGGGAAGAGGAAGAGAAAAAAGAGGGTAAGAGGTAAGGAGAAGGAGAGAAGAGGAGGAAGAAGGGATAAGGAGAACAAAGATGAAAAGGGGGAAGAGGAAAAGAAATAGGAAGAAGAGGAGGGCGAGGAAGTGGAGGAACAGAAAAAGAAAAGAAAAAGGCAAGGAAAGGTATGGAGTTTATGGCTGGAGGAAAGATGCTGAAGGAGGAACATAGATTAAATGTGACATGTTACACTATAGGAAAGGGATTTTTAAAGACTGCAATACATCAAAGACATCAGAGCACTTATTTTCGTCTTCTCACACCTACTAAACCTGCATTTCTGCTGATGAGTGAAATTCTAGCTCTCTGGCCATCCCAGGACTCTAAATTGATACATCATCCTGCAGGATAGCATTAAAATGAGGAGTTTGCATGATGGAAACAGTGTGGGTGCACAATATCAGTGGGGAGAATAGGACCAGTTGTTATTTAAAGTCAGTTAAGACTAAGCAATGAGCCAGGTAAGGTAGCACACACTTTTAATCACAGTACTTGGGAGGCAGAGATAGAAGGATCACTGTGAGTTCAAGGCCAGCCTTAAATTAGAGTTGAGTGAGTTCCAGGTCAGACTGCACTAGAGTAACACCCATGCTCAAAAAAAAAAAAAAAAAAAAAGAATGAATGAATGAATGAATGAAAGAAAAAGAAAAAATAAAAGAAAATTAAAGAAAAATAAAAAGAAAAGACAACACTAAGCAAATGAATATAAGAAAGATGCCTCAGGCTGTTGCCCTGTTGGTCATTTCAAGGTTTCAGCTGAAGGGGAGACTAGGATTGTGATCTGAGCCAGGGATCCTCTGCCATTCCCCACCCCCACTCCCAGAGCTCCTGGCTCATCTCGGGGCAGGTTCTGGGTAAGCCTCCGGCTGGCATGATGAGTAGAAAAAGGGTTAAGAAAGCGTTTTGGAACCCACCTTGAGCAGTCATTGATCAATGCCTGCTTGAATTCTTTTTCATTGTATTTGTTTTCAAAAGAGGGAATTTTTCCCCAAAATCCTCTTGAATGTTATAGATTTTATCTGTGTTTCCTGACCGGGCATTCCTGACAGAATCCAGTGTATGTAGGGAAAGTGAAGAAAGCTGAATAACTTGCAAAGGATAGAGGAAAGTCATCTCAGGAAAGAATTTACAGTATTCCCAAAGTATAGGAGAGGATAATAGAGCTATATATATTTTAAGAGGTAGGTGCATCACGTGTGCACAATATAAAACAGGTTTCTAATGGTTGAAAGGGGGGAAAGAAGCACTATTTGGTAGTAGCTTGGTGAACTTTGGCTGAACCTCGGTGTTTGGCAGGCTCTGGTGTGGACAGTCTAAGATGAGACATTAGGGCTCGCATCTGAGAAGCTGACATCAAGCAGACAGCAAGACATGATATCTTATTTTCCTGAGCCATGCTGACACAAATTGAACTCCCCTTATTATTTTCTTATGCCAGTAAAGTTGCACTTGGAATCTAAGCATTTTGTGTGCAGATGTTGAGGGCTAAGCTGGTTTAATTTAAATAATTTCAGATTTGTTTAGTAGCACTCCAAAGACAGGGAGTGTTTTTCATCTGAGTTCAATTGGATGAGCTTCGCTTTCTGATCTTCCACAAGGTAACACGGCAGCCTTGAACAAGCCAGTGCTCCTCCATGCAGCTGTGGCCTCTGCAGCTGCGGCCCTAATTGAAGAAAAGATAGAGGCCCCGAGGACTTCTCCGATTGGCTCCACTTATTTTACCTTTTCTCACTTCTTCACTCTAAGCAAAATAAAGTATTTTAGGATGTACTGGATGGAGGCTGGGAGGGCTGGGCGGGTCTGGTAAAGTGTTACAAGTTAAACATCAGACACAATGAAGGCTGGCTTGTTATAAACACTGCTGTCCCTCTGCCTACAGAATCATTTGGCTTCCAGTTTTTTTCCCCAAGACTTGACAACTTATGATGCATTTATAATGTTTATGCAGCCCCCTTCCCCATTAGACATTTCTTTCCTTATGTTTACTTCCCTAGTTTTTCTAAAGATTATATATGCACTCCCTGGAGCCCTGACATAGATGCATGATTGTATTGCCATTATATCCCAGTCGATTGCCTTCATTTTCCAGCGTAGGATTTGTTTGCCCAGCAAGGCCCCACATACTAAACAATGCGAGGGAATGTTTCTTGGAAGAAAGTAAGATGTCAGTGTACATTACAACCCCCTGGGGTAAATGGAGAACATTCATAAAGGACTAAAGAAATGTACTTTATAATGAAATGTACCTCATATAATTTATGACCCAATACTCAGAGATGAGTTTTTCTCTTTGGGACTTGTACACCGGCACATGAGAGGGAAGACTGTGTAATTGCATACAATTTTGAATAATGATCTGGGGTGGGGGGATGTGCTTTCTAGTTTGAGCAAAAGTGATTTGCACTGACCTCCAAGAATTCCCAATGAGGAGGGTGATTCCCTTCCCTCCTCTGTGGTCAGTGTGCTGGGTGTGGTGACCTTGATCTCAGGCCCAGAGATCCTCCCACACAAAAAGGCAAATGCTCTCTCTCTCTCTTTCTCTCTCTCTCTCTCTCTCTCTCTCTGTGTGTGTGTGTGTGTGTGTGTGTGTGTGTGTGTGTGTGTTGGAGGTGACTAGCACATCCTTCTCCATCTGGGTCTGTCCCTGTACTCCATTATTTTATTATTTTATTTTACTTTATTTTATTTTATTTACTTGAAAGAGAATGGGCACACCAGGTCCATCTGCCACTGTAAATGAACTCCAGACGCATGTGCTCCTTTGTGCATCCGGCTTTATGCAGGTATTGGGGAATCAAACCCAGACTAACAGGCTTTGCAAACAAGTGCCTTTAACCACTGAACCATCTCCCTAGCCCCTCCATTCTTAAGCCCACAGCAGTGATGTACTAAACTAAATAGACAAGGGCTCACCTTTGCTCTGTGATTGACAGCATAATCCCAACAGTCCTTCTGTCTTCACCCAGCCCCACTCTGGAGTTACAGGCATGCACAGCCAGGAGAGGCCCTTTATGGGGTTGCTGGGGATCAAACTCAGGTCCTCATCTTGCACAGCAGGCACTTTACTCACTGAGCCATCTCCCCAACCCCTAGATCTAGCATTTGAAAGGCTGGTGGGCTCCCTTCATGGCAGATGAAGAGGGCCCCACCGAGATGCCTTTGCTCAGAAGCATGTATGCAGTGACGTGCTTTCTGATGCAAGCATAGCTGAGCAAAGATGTGGTCTTTGCGTCCCACTGTGAGGAAACCATCATGACCAAATCCTGAATCCTGTCTTTGACTAATGCTTTGTTGGAACTACTTCAAAATTCGAATGGTCCACTTCCCAGTCTCATATCTGTTTCCTTCCTTCCAGAGGTATTGATTTCTGATTAATATCAGCACCCTGTTCAACATCTGGTCCTGGAGAACCCATCCAAGCTGACTACAGAGTTTTATCCCATCATTTGTAGTTTTTCTTCAAGGCTGTGACTGGAGAATGTCGAAAGCTTCCTCCATTGTGGCTGATCCCCAGGGCATGACTTAGTTTGCTCTGAATGACCCTGACATTGTCAGAGGGGAAACATTTTCAACCTTGGGCCATGCCTGGTTCATTGATGTCCCCCGAGGGCCAATCAAGGGACAGGTGGCAACACCTAATACGTAGCCATGATACAACCATCCTTTGGCCAGGAGGGGAGATGTGGGTGATTCCAAGACAAGAAAGATGAGACCTACTGACTGGCCTGTTCAATGCATAGGAATATGAAAACTTGTGACACACAGACAGCAAAGGAATTTATTCCTTGGTCTGGAGAGATGGTTCCATTGATAAAGTGCTTGCCTCTCAAACATGAGGACCTAAACTGGACCCTACAACCAGCCTAGCCTACTTGGCTAAGTTCTAGGCCAGTGAGAGACCTTGTCTTTAAAAAAAAAAAAGGTGGAAGACACCTGAGTTTGTCCTCTGGTCTTATAAAATTACAAGGTTGAATGTGGTGGCACATGCTTGTAACCCCAGCACTGAAGAGGCAGAGAGACAGGCGAATGCCTGAGACTCACTGGCCAGCCAGCCTTGCCCAATTAGGTGAGTTCCAAACTAGTGACAGATAGACCCTGTCTCAAAAACTATGAATGACACTTGAGAAACAAAACCTGAGGTGGTCCTATGGCTTCCACACATATGTGCTTGCACATAGCATACACATGTGCACACACATGCATGCATGCGTCACACATGTATACACACCACACACACACAAAGAAACTTGTCCCAAACTCGGTACGCTGAGTTCAGCCAAATGGCTGCTTACTTTTCAAAATAATTTATGCACTTCAATTTACCTAAAATGGAGTGTCCCAAAGGCTGAATCGGAATCTCTCTGCAAGTATTCAACTTAAGACTCACGGTGCCTTTGGTATCAGATGGTTCTTTGGCAGATATTGGGGCAGCCTGGACAGCTGTCTTTTCTGGGAGTGCTCCCCTCCATGAAAACTGGGTCAGAGATGGGGAAAAGCAGTCAACCAACAGAAGACAAATCCAGGATAGAAATTTCCATCATGCAGCACAGTAGTTCTCTGAATGACATCCAGCTTCGTTTAATAAAGGAACCAAAGTTTCCATCTGATAGCTATTAAAGCAAGGGAGTTAAAAGAATTATTGGTCATACTCTAATCCCACATGTCCTCAGAACCAATGCAAGGATGAAGAGTGCAATCGAATCAGCACACACGCCTAGGACTTGGGCTTGCAGCCAGCACCCCAGTGCTACATGAGTCTCTGTATCCCTCCGCTGCCCTAGGGCTGCTGTGAGGAAGGTTTCCTGTGCAGGCTCATCTGGGACCACATTTTCAGCAATCCAAGGGCAAGACATTCAAAGAGAATGTGTTCAGGTTCTTGCTTGAGGGGACTTAGTATAGTATCTGAAGTGTGTATGTATGCACACGCAAGGGTGTGTGCGTGCATGCAGAAGAGCCAAGAGGGCAACCTCAGGTGTCCTTCCTCAGGCACCATCATCCTTTTGGAGACAGAATCTCTCACTGGCTCGTAACTCATCAAATAGGCTAGGCTGGCTGGTCGGAGAGAACCAGCGATTCTCCTATCTCTACTGATTGCAGAATATTTATGCATATAGACATTCTGGGTTCTGGGGTTGAACTTTGGTCCTCATTTTTGAACGGCACACACTTTACTGACTAAGCTATCTCTTTGCCCGAGAATTATATATCTTGCACTTGAAGCCAGCTTTAATGGTGAGTCTACCAAAGAGCAGAGGCCTTAACGGAGGGCCAGACACAGTCAGAAGTCCTCAATGGCCTTTGAAAATAAGGTTAAGTAGGTAAGGCTTTACATTAGGAGGTCCCAAGTGAAGGATTGTCAGGGTAGCTGGGGAGAACAGGAGGGGTCAGGCTAGTATCAAGAAGCTGGAAAATGTGGAAGCAGATAATTTAGGTAACAAAATATAGTCCCACCAGAAACCCAGAGTTGAAGCTCTTCACGGGAAGTAAGTCAAAGATTAGTTACCTGACGGCTTCATCAGGAGCAAGTCACAAAGCCATTTTTGAAGGTAGTTAGTTGGGAATTGAGAGTAGAGATAAGGTGGCTGTAGAGGGAACTTTCCTTCCATCTCCGAGAAAGATGTGGCATCTCCAGGGAAGATAAACACCCAAAGAGCCTGGAGAGATAGCTCCGTCCATGAAGTGCTTGCCATGCAAACATGAGGATCTGAGCTTAGTGCCCCAAGCCAAATTCTAATCATAGTAGCATGCACATGTAATCCTATTGCTGGGAAGGTTGAAACACGAGGGTCCCTAGGGCTCATTGGCAAGCCAGACTAGCCTACTTAGCAAGTTCTGATCACAAAAAAAGATAGAAGGCACCTGAAGAATGACACCCGAAGTTGTCCTCAGACCTCCACATGCATTCACATACATGTGCTCCCATATACGCATGAACATTTCCCCTCATACATACACACAAAATAGCAACTGACGTGAGCCACAAGACCCTTGTCAACACAAAGGGGCTCATTTTAAAACCACAGGCTCTGCCACAGAGCCCCTTAGGCCTTCAGAAATCCTTTGGGGGATCTATAAGGAAAAATTGTCAGAACAGGAGAAAGAAGTGAGAATGAAACAAACAAAAATGAGTCAGAGAAGAAGGATATCAGGGCTCTATAAATAACCAAGGAAACCACAAAATGAGGTTTTAAACTGAGGTATGCGGTGGTTTCCTCACTTCTCCCCAAACACACAACCATTGGGGTGGCCCGGGCTGCTCTTCAAGTCCTTGGAAGCATGTGGAACAGGAATACAAGGAAGAAAGCCAACATGCACCCTGGTCTTGGCCATGGCCAGCACCACTGGAAGTTCTCTATGCCTGAGAATACATCCATCATATGGCCTCGATCTGATGCACTGCGGAGCAGGGGACAGGGGTGTCACACCTCCACATTGCCAACAAGGTCACCAGAGACCAACAAATGGAATAGCTCGTCCAACTTCCTATAGCTGAAAAAACCAGAGTAGGATTTGAACCCAGCTCCTCAGATAGGACCAGACGGTCTTCTAAGATACAAGGTCCAGAACCTCATTGAACCAGTTCTCAATTCAGTCCCGATTCTCCTGTGAACTTTCTAGTCTTAAAGAGCAGTTCGAGGCAGAATAGAGCTCCACAGCAAAGCAGCTACCTCCACGCCAATCCATTATGATGGGGGAAAAGATTCTGCCTTAAGTCTAACCCTCATGGAGAAAGATAGTGGCCTTCCTCTCCCCACGGGGAAAGGAAAGAGAGTGAGAGAGCAGCTGGCTGAAACAGCTGGCTCATGAAAGCCCAGTTTGGAAGCAAGAATCCTAGGGCATCCTTATTTCATTTGCCACCATTTACCCAGGGCTTCCCGGATGTTGCTGCTGCTGCTGCTGCTGTTGTTGTTGTTGTTGTTTTAATGTGTGTGTATGTGTGCACATGTATGCATGTCCAGGTGTGAATGTGTGTGTGTGTTGAGATCAAGAACAACCTTCAGTGACATACTCAGACATGCCATCGACCTCCTTTTGAAACAGGGTCTTTTCATTGCTATGGAGCTCTCCAATCAGGTTAGACTATACAGCAAGCCCTAAAGATCTCCAAGTCTCTGCCTCCCCAGTGCTGGGATTACAGGGCATGCCACCATACCCCAGCCTTTTACATGGGTTCTATGGAATCAAACTCAGGTCCTTGTGTTTGTGAATCAAACATTTAACAACTGAGTAATGTCCTTAGCCCTCCTTGAAGGTTTTGAGTGGTGGGAATTTTGAAACCCAAGTGGAAAGGTTGGGGATAACATTCAGTGGGCAAAATGCTTATATGCAGGCTGGAGAGATGGCTTAGCGGTTAAGGCGCCTGCCTGCTAAGCCTAAGAACCTGGTTCCAATCTCCAGGTCCCTCATTTAGCCAGATGCAAAATGACACAAGGGTGCAGTGCCACACTTGACCACAAGGGGACGCACACATCTGGATTTCGTTCACAGCAGCTGAGAGACTGCTGGGCGCCCATCTCTATCTGTCTTCCTCTCCCTCTCTGTCTGTCTCTCTCTCTCTCTGTCTCTCTCCAAAAATAAATAAAATTTTTAAAAAAGTTTTAAAAAATGCTTACATGCAAGCTCAAGGACCTAAGTTTGGGTACCCCAATACCCACGTAATATGCCAGGCATAGCAGTGTGTGCCTATATTCCAGTACTGAGCAGGCAGAGACAGGAGAATTCCTGAGGATTGCTAGATAGCTAGTCTTAAGTGGAATAGGTGAGCTCTGGGCTCAGCGAGACCCAGTCTCAAAGATTAAGATGGAGGCCTGGGGAGATGGCTCAGCAGTTAAGGCACTTGCTTGCAATGCCTGACAACCTAGGGCCAATTCCCCAGTACCCATCTAAAGCCAGATGTACAAAGTGGCACATGCATCTGGAGTTCATTTGTAACATCATGAGACCATGCCCTGCCCATTCTCTCTCTCTCTCTCTGCAAAAAATATTTAAAAAAAAAATATTAAGATGGAGATCAATGAAGGAAGACTCCCTCTGGCAACCATACACATATACAATATAGGCGTGCCCCTGCTTGCACGTATGTGTCGACACACATAGGAAAACATATAGACACAGATGTACAAATGCCAAAAAAGATGACCAAAAGAAGGGAAAGCAATTATTCAGGGAGCTGCTGCTCAAGGTCCAGTTCCAGTGGAAGATTACTACACTGAGAGGCAGGCTGAAAGCAAGATGCTCCCTGGGGAAGGGGGAGACTGGGCATTAGGGAGACAGCACTGGGGTGACTCTGAGCACTCCCTCCCAGAGGCGGAGAGCCATCACTCACTGTCAGGGTGTTTCCAGGGGGCAGAAGCACAGACCTGCAGGCCATGCCAGCCCATAATTACTCACTCCCTTTCCTGCCCTTTTAAACCCTTGTGGTAGGTGTTCATCAGCAACTCATTTCCAGCAAAAGAACCTGACTTCTCAAAATTAATATATGCTTGTTAGCCATGCCCTAAGTCACTGCATCATGTTAATTACACTTGGCAATAAGAAATCACGAGTTTGGGAGAGCAAGTTGGTGCAAGGAGCTTGTTATGACTGATGAGTGTCGGAAATGTTTCAGGGAGGCAGCTGTGGGGCAGTCTGGGGCACCCTCTGGGCTTGGAGCCGAGGTCTTGGTGGGGAACACCTTGCAGTCATTTACCTTGACTGAGCATCAGCTCGGAGCACAGTCACCTGCTCTGAGGGCACTGGACAAGCCCGGGGTGTAGAAGCCGAGGCCCTCACAACCTTCATTTACCTTGTGATGGCAAGGAAGATACTCAGTACACATGAATTCAGGGAGTATGTTCATTTTGCCCTGAGATCCACATCCTATTACCCTTCTGCCCAACACCATGCTTCAGAAAACAGAACTCCCAGTTGAGCTGGCCAAGGGCATGATTTTATTTTATTTTATTTTATTTTATTTTATTTTATTTTATTTTATTTTATTTTGTGATTGGAGGCAAAAAGGAATAAGACCAAGACAGTGATTTCTGAGTGCCTGGAAGACTGGTTGCATCTATAATGATTAATCTAGCATTGTCAACTTGAATGGATCTAGGGTCACTATCTCTGGGCGTGTCTGAGAAGCTTCAAGATTAAGTTTCTAGATTCAGTGGGAAGACCATACGATGGGCTGGAGTCCCAAACTGAATCAAAAGAAGACAGTGATCTGACTAACAGCATTTATGGCTCTCTGCTTCCTGATTGCCAGCATAATGTGACCAGCTGTCTCCAGCTTCTGCCACCATGGTGGACTGTAAGCCAAATATATCTTCCTTAAAATTGATTTTGTCAGGTCTTTCATCACAGCAACTAGTAAAGTCACTATACAGCACACCACACAGGAATCCATAGCTCTTACTTCTGGTATACCTGTGTGGAGCACAGAAGACAACCATGCATGTTGTTCCTCAGGTGCTGTCCCCCATTTGTTGAGACAGGCTCTCCAACTGGCCTGGAATCCACTGACTATGCTAACCTACTAATTAGTAAGCCACAAAGATTCACCTGTTTCTGCCTCCCTAGTGCTGGAATCACAAGTGTGCAAGATCATGCCTGTCTTTTATGTGGGTCCTGGGGATCAGACTCAGGTCCCCATTCTTGAAAGGCAAATACTTTATTAATTACCTACTCCCTGGCCTTAAAAAAAAACAATGTTTGATTCACATTTGGGTGAATGTGTGGATGCAGAAAACTTGAATATGCAGAGCAAAATGTAAACACACAAAATATTTTTAATTACTACTTTAGTGAACATATACAGATATTTTCTTGACACTATTTCTGAAACAATACAGTATAACTATTTCCATAGTATTTCTATTGTATTAGGTATCACAAGTAATACAGAGATGATTTGAGGTAAAATAGAAGGATGGGTTACATGCAAATACCGCACCATTTTAGATGCAGGACTTACTTTTTGTTTGTTTGTTTGTTTGGTTTTGGTTTTTTGGGATTTTTTTTTTTTTTTTTTTTTTTTTTTTTTTTTTTTTTTTTTGGTTAGGGTTTTGCTTGTCTTTCTGTGAGGCTGGCCACAAACTCTTGGACCTCCTGCCTTTGCCTGCCAGTACTGGAATTACAGCATTCACACTGAGCTCAGAGATTCTTGAGTATTATATTAGGAAGCTTTACTGTCTCTATTACTCTTTTACAAAATACCTCAGACAATATGTCTGAAGGAACCTGCTCACCTGATAGTAGCCAGAAAGCAAAGAGAAAGAAAGAGAGGAAGGATCCAGGGTCTCAAAAATCTCCCTTAAGGGCACACCACCAATGACCTAACCTTCTGCCCAGAGGCTAGTCACCAAGTTTTAACACATGAGCCTATAGCGAACAGTCAAGATTCAAACTATACCATCAGGGAAATGCAAATTAAAATTACATTGAGAGTCCATAGCGCCCCAGTCAGAAATGGATACCAGATAACAAATACCAGCAAATGCCAATGAACGTGTGGGGAAAGGGAGGGCCCTTATACATTGCTGGTGAGAATGTAAATACGTCCAGTTACTCAAGAAATCAGTAGGGAGATTATTAAGAACCAAAAACAGAACTATAAGACCTAGCTATACCACTGCTGGACATATGACTGAAGGACTTGAAGGCAACCTACCACAGGCACACTAGCACATGGGTGCTTATTGGAGCATTCATTATTCAGGATGGATAAATTATAGAAGTAACTCAACTCAAGTGTCCATCAACAGAGTGATGGATAAATAATATATATATTTCCTTCATATAATTTGCTAGAAGATGGATGCAATTGAATGTTATCATATTAAGATGGATATGTTAGACTGGAAAAACAAATCATATATTTTCTCTTATTTGTGCATCTTATACTTTATATAGGTAAATAATATGATGTGTGTATGTGTGTGTGTGTGTGTGTGTGTGTGTGTGTGTGTGTATATATATACACACACACACACACACATAGTACATATACATATATATATGGTATGAGAGTACAAGCAAAATTTTCTAAGGGGAACCAAGAGGACTAACAGGAGGGAAGAGAAGGTAGGAGGAGAGAAGTTCATGGGAGGGCATTGCTCAAAGTACACTACATCCTTCTGTAAAAATGTGTTTGTGAAACCCACAACTATAGACAAAATAAATTGTCAATAAAGTGAACAAATAAAGACTGGGGATATAGCTCAGTTCACAGAGTGCTTGCCTAGCATGCATGAAGGCCCGGATCTACCCACATCATCACATAAACCTGGTGTGGTAGTTCATGACTATTGTCCCAGTACTCAGCAAGTAGAAGCACAGGAGGACAAGAATATTCAAGGTCACTTGCAGCCACATAGTGAGTTAAGGACCAGTCTGGATTATAATCTTTGCCTCTCTCCCATCCTGTACATAGACATAGCCATTCTTTGAGTAAATAAATGAACATACAGGTTCAAACTCCAGACTCCCAAGTATGTGACCCTTAGACAAATTCCTCACCCTCACTGATGGTCACTATTCAGAGCTGACTGACAAAACGCAAGTGAGGGATAGTTTTATCACCTCTGCCTACTTACCTAACACACACAACAGTCATTGCAAGGCTTAGATGCGCAGAGTGACAGAACCAAGGGACCTCAGCACTGAGGGGAGCTGAGTATTGCCCTCAGCCCTAAAACTCGGTCAGGGAGGAGAAGGGAAACAAAACAAAGAAAAGAGAGCAGAGGGGATTGGGAGAGAGCTCGTTAGTAAAGTGTTTTTCTTACAAGCATGAGGACTGGATTTGATCTCCAGAACCCACATTAAAAAAAAAAAAAAAAAAAGAAAAAAAAAAGCTATGCACGGTGGGCACACATTTGTAAATTCAGAGCTGGGGAGGTAGAAAAAGGATTCCTGGAGCTTCACCGCTATTCAGCTATTGAGTCTAGCCTACTTTGTGAGTGCCAGGCCCATGAGAAACTATGTCAAAAAAGATGACAATGCCTGAGGAATGAGACCTGAAGTTGTCCTCTGACCTACACACACACACACACACACACACACACACCAAACACTGTGGGGCATAAATAAGCCCTTGTCTCCAAGGAGGGGACAGCTGCAGGCATGAAAGTGCCTTTAGGAAACTCCTCTGTCCTGAACCACGAAGAGGCAGGCAGACACAACAGCTTTCCCTCTCTAGCTAGACTCCCCCCAGTTAAGATGGGGCCTTCCAGCATATCAATACTATCCACTCCAGGGACCTGGTTAATTTCCTGATAATTAACTTTATATTTAGGTGTAGCTTTGGCTCCTTTCAGGAAGTCCCTTTAACATCACTCCTCCCTTGGCCCTCACAGCAACTTGTAGTTCCCAGTTACACCACTTAGTGTGAATGCTGGGGACAAAGATGATGCAATTTGAGTCAAAGAAGGAAGGACCTCCCTGAGTATCAGTCTCCAGGTCTATGGGGGATGAGTGAGCATCAGTGACCTTCTCAGTGCTGGGGCAAAATACCCAATCAGAAGCAGCTTAACAAAGGAACGGGTTTAGTTTTGGCTTGGTTTGGAAGGAAAGTCGATCATGGCAGGGAAAGCATTAGAGGACCAAGAAGCTGGGAGGATGTGGAGAGAGGGAGAAAAGCACGTAGGGCTGGGCTGCAATGCCTCAAGGCCTTCCCCTAGTGACACACTTATAGTATTTTTGTCAGTGAAAAAGCTTTTCAACTTCATGAGATCTCAATGGTTGAATGATAGTTTAATTTCCTGAGCTGCTGGGGTTTTGTTCATGAAATCTTTTCCCACTCCTATGTCATGGAAGTCTCCTCCTATTTTTTCTTCCAGTAGTAGCAGAGTTTCTGGCTTTATATTAAGGTCTTTGATCCATTTGGATTTGATTTTTTGCATGGAGAGATGTGTGAATCGAGTTTCAATTTCCTACATATGGTGGTCCAGTTTGTCCAGCACCATTTGTTGAAGATGCTGTCTTTCCTACATTCTGCATTGGTAGGGCCTTTGTCAAATATCAAGTAGCTGTAGTTATGTGACCCAAAGTCCGGGTCTTCTATTCTGTTCCACTGGTCTATACTCCTGTTTTTATGCCAGTACCATTTTGTTTTATTACCATGGCTTTGTAGTACAGCTTTAGATCAGGTGTGGTGATGCCTCCAGAGGTGTTTCTTTTGCAGAGGATATGCTTGGATATCCAAGGCTTTCTGACTTTCCATATGAATTTTGAGATAGTTTTTTCTATCGCAGTGAAGAAAGAAGTTGGGATTTTTAAAAATTATTATTATTTTTATTGACACTTTCTATACTTACATACAAAAAACATATGATATTTCCCTCCCCTCCCCCATTCCACTCTAGAACTCCAATCACCATCATATCCTCTCCCTCTCTCCATTAGTCTTTCTTTTTATTTGATGTCATCATCTTTTTCTTCTCTTTTGAGGGTCTTGCGAAGGTATTGCTAGGCACAGCAAGGTCAAGGATATCGAGGCCAATTTCTGTCTGGGCAGTTGCCTTGTAAGAAGTCATACCCTTCCTTTGGCTCTTCCATTCTATCTGCCCCTCTTCCACAATGGTCCCTGAGCCTTGGAGGGTGTGACAGAGATGTTTCAGTGCTGGGCACTCCTCTATCCCTTCTTCTCAGCACTATGTTGCCTTTTGGGTCATCCCAGTGGTCATTGCCATCTGAAAAGAGAAGCTTCTCTAACCAGAAGTGAGAGTAGCATTAATATGTGGACATGAACATTAAGTGTACTGCCCCCAGGGCAGATTGCTGGGAATAATATATACATTTAGTCAGACAAGAGTAGGCTTTATACCCCTAAGTCTCATGACCTCACCTGCATAGACTTTTGCTTAGGTTTTTCAGTACCAGGTATGTATTCCCTCCCATAGAGAGGGCCTTCAGTCCAATTATGGAGCAGTTGGTTACCCCAAGAGTAGACATGCCACTATTGCACCCATTCAGTCATTGGGCCTGTCTGGCCAAACTTGAATATTCAGTGTCCACTGTTTTCACTGCTAATGACTTCTGTCTCACATATGGCTGCATGCAGTGCAGCTTTTTCCAGCTTTCAGTTGTCTGGTCTACAGAGAGGTTTTCTGCTCAGCACCAGCTTGCTTTCTCAGTGACCTTGCCTCTCAGGCAAGAGATGTCTTCAGCAATAGGGTCTTACTATCTGTTTCTCAAGGGAAACCAAGGGCTTTGCAAATGTTTTGGAGGCTACCTGGACCTCCTCGGCCAACAACTCACTGGAAGGTATTCCACCCCAAGCACTGTAAATTTTCTAGTAACAGTCTGGGATTTTTATCAGCATTGCATTGAATCTATATAGTGCTTTTGGTAAGATTGCCATTTTCACGATGTTAATTCTACCAATCCAAGAGCATGAGAGATCTTTCCATTTTTGTAGGCCCTCCTCAATTTTTTTCTTGAGTGTTTTTATGTTTTCATTGTATATGTCTTTCACTTCCTTAGTTAATGTTATTCCAAGGTATTTTATTTTCTTTGTTGCAATTGAAAATGGGATGTTAGTTATTTCTTTTTCTGTCTCTTTGTCTTTTGCCTACAGAAAGGCTACTAATTTCTGTGCATTGATCTTATATCCTGCTACTTTGATGAAAGTGCTAATAACCTTTAAGAGTTTTGAGATGGAAGTTCTCGGGTCACTTATGTATAGAATCATGTCATCCACAAATAGGGAATTCTATGTAGCAGTAAGGAAAGATAAAATAATGAAATTTGAAAAAAAAAGGTCAAACATGGAACAGATCATCCTCAGTGAGCTCACCCAATCACAAAAAAAAAAATCATTGCATGGTCTTGTTTATTTGTCACTCCTAACCTGAATCTACCTGAGATGCTGCCAAACCTAATAAGCACTCTGAGGACCAGACAATAGGGAGGGTAGGATGGAGGGAGGATAAGGGTGGGAGGGAACAAGAGGGTGGGAGGGAGGACAAGGGTGGGTGGGATACAAATAGGGACCCAAAATGAAATGATACTATAATGCCCTTTATTCTGAAAAACAGGATAAAACATTGATCCTTCAACAGGCCCACAGAGGGAACACCCAAACCACAGGAAACTGGAGAGAACATCATGAAGACTAACTTTAATCTTTTCCTGCTTCTCTCTCTCTCTCCTTCCCTCTCCCTCCCTCTCCACTCTATACTCACTTTCTCTTCTATATTACCTATCTTTTTCTTCCCTCACCTTCGTAGGTGCTGACTTATAACTCCCAGTGCCAGCACGGGGTTAACTTCCACAATGAGCTGTTGATCCGAGACACCTACAAGTTTTCTCAAAAAGACAGATTTCTGTCAGAGTTCTTGATGACCCACCAAAGGTTAATGGTAAGACCCTACTGTTGAAGACAGCATACATGTGTGAGACCAAACATGGAGAGACCTGGCCAGAATCTGGTAGAGGGTCAGTCCCCAGACAGTTAGCTAGTCTAGTGCCAGAGGGTGCTACATGAGCAACTGGGGAATAATGGCCAACATCTATCAAAACAAATTGCAGTATAAGATACCCATCAGGAAACAACCTGATGTAATGCTCAAACAAGTGCAGTAGTGGCACACAGTCACGGTGGGTAACCAACTGCTCTTTATTTGGCTAGTAGATCCACTCACTGGAATGGAACTCATTGCTGGAACTGGGAATTAATTCAAAACCATGTAAAAATGAGCTCAGTCTCCAAGATCAAGATACCACCAAATATGGTCTAGAAGAGAGCCTATGCATATAAAATTCCCTCCAAAATATCTATGGCCATCCCTACTATCTAGTACTAACTTCTCTCTCCGTTGGAGAATTTGCTTATCTTTTTCAGATGGACAATGAACCTGAAGGGAGGATCCGCCAATCACACCTCACCAGGGCCCCAGATGAGACCATAGAGTAATGCGGGGGACAGGCAAGAATACAGTGTTCTTGGTGACCACAACACCAGAAAAAGGCTGAAGGAGATAAACACAGAGAACATCCAACCCCAACTAAGCCAGATATCCAGAGACACAGAGGAACCCAAACCCTTATCACTGAAGTAAAACTAAAATGACCCCAATGTGCTCAGGGAAATTCACGAAGAGGGGGCAGAAAGAATGTTAGAGCCACAAGTTGGGGCATTATGCACAGAGATTTGGCCTACCCCTCCAGAACTCTTGACTACCCCTGGTTCTGCCACCAGGCTCTCCCTACCATGTTGAAAAGTATCCCCTTGAACTGGAAGCCACAATAAACCCTTTCTTTCCTTAAGTGTTTCTTGTGAGATATTGGTCACATCAATAAGAAAGTAACTAGTCCAAGTACCTAGGGATGGATTGAAGAAGGTCAAAGACACCCAAGGATTACACAATTACATTTGGGATAGCATCTCTTCTAACAGTCAATGTTTAGGTTTAAATCTGCTGTGTTTCTGTTTCTCTTCTCAGTTGGCTTGTGAGTTCTAAACCAAAGAAAACAGTCCATTTCATCTTCAGACATGCTCTGTGTATGTTTGTGAAATTCATTCACTTAGCAACTCACTAGTAAAGAAATATCATTCTGGTCCAGCTAGGTCTTTGGGATGTATACTGACTCTGGGGACTTGACTTCATTAAAGAATCACTCCTTGAAGCATAGACTATAAAAATAAAGGGACATCAAGTATAGGTTCCTGCCTTCTTGGTGAGGCTGCTATTCCTTGTATCTGGAATGTCCCTCCAAAGCCATGAGCTAGATGCTTGGTCCTCAGCACATGGTGTTATTAGGGGTGAAACCTTTAAGAGATGGGCATAGGGAGAGCTTTCAGGTCAGTGGAAATTCTGTGTGTGTGTGTGTGTGTCTGTGTGTTTGTGTGTGCATGTGTATAGGCTTTGGAATGAGAAAGTTCATTCTACCACACATTGCCACCACAATTTGCTGCCTCAGCACAGGTATCAGAAAAATTAAGTTGATACATCATGGACTGAAGTTTCACAAACTGCAAACCAAATATTTAAAAATGATTAGCTTGGGTTGGAGAGATGGATTAGTGGTTAAGGTGTTTGCCTGTGAAACCTAAGGACCCAGGTTTGATCCCCAATACCCATGAAAGCCAGATGCACAAGGTAGCACATGCATCTGGAGTTTGTTTGCAGTGCCTGGAGGCCCTGGCATGCCTATTCTCTCTCTCTCTCTCTCTCTCTCTCAAGTAAATAAATAAAATTCTAATTAAAAATTATAAGCTCAATTAAAAATGGCATTCATGGGCTGGAAAGATGGCTTGGTGGTTAAGTCTCTTGCTGGCAAAGCAAGCAAAGGACCCAGGTTCAATGCCCCAGTACCCATATAAGCCAGATGTACAAGGTGATGCATGCATCTGGAGTTCCTTTGCAATGGCTGGAGGCCCTGATGTGCCCATTCTCTCTCTCTCTCTCTCTCTAATAACAGATAAATAAAATATTTTAAATGGTATTTTTGCAAGTATGGAAAGCTGACTCACAGGCTCTGAGGTCTTACTTCTTAAAAATGAAGGAAGAAATTTAGGAAGGAGGGAGGAAGGGGAAATAGCGACCATATATGTATATATGTACACCATACACTCTGCCTGACACACATTACATCATGTGATTTTCACATACTCCTTGAAAAATCTCCACTTCTCAAATAGGCAAAGAGAGATACAAGTCCTCAAAATAACGTGGGCAGAGTTACCTGGAGTCAGTCACAGAGCTGAGATTCAGACCCAATGTATCTTCAGGATGTATGCTGTATGGAGCCACCCCACATCCACGGACAGGACAACAGTGCAAATTCTGCAGGCAGAACATGATCCAAAACACCAGTTAAGAAGAGGCTGAGATAGAGATTCGGCTGGGACTGATAAAATAACACAGTCGACAATGTGCTTGCCATGCAAACAAGAGGTCCTGAGCCCAGGTCCCCAATGCCCATGTAAAAAGCTGGGTGTGGTGGTACATGCCTCTAGCCCCAGCACTGAGGAAGCAAGGACAGAAGGATCCCTGGAGCTTCCTGATTAGCTAGTCAAGCCAAAGCACTTCTTACCCAAGCATGAGTACCTGAGTTCAGATCCCTAGAGCCATACAGCTGGATGGTGAAGTGTGAGCATATGTAATCCCAAGCTGCTTGCACTGACAGAGGAGGCAAAGACGCAGACAGAAGCTTGGAAGCCAGCTGGCCTGGCAAGCACACAGTTGAACAAGGGACCCTGCCTCAAACTAGAAGAGGAAGGTGAAGGCTAACACCAGAAGTTACCTTCCTATTTCCACACATTCCCCGTGCAAGATGCACACTGGCACCTACACACACACTGGCACACAACAGAACACTCACCCATATAACTCTCTCTCTCTCTCTCTCTCTCTCTCTGGAAATATAGATAGATAGATGATGATAGTCAGATAGATAGATAGATAGATAGATAGATAGATAGATAGATAGATGAGAAATCAGAAAGATCCCTGACATTAGTCTCTGGCCTCCATATGCATGCACACTACATGTTCATACACAGAGAGATCCAGCTTAGAATGCCACTATTTTCTTTCCTAGACTATATCTGCAGCCCGACTTGAGGATAAACAGATATACAGAGCTTCCTAACTACTTAAGCTTGGCCTCCCTATGCCTCTCTTCCCACATCTACAAAAGGGGCTCTGTAAGATAGTAGCTATCAGAGCTGTGGAAATGGTTCAGTCAGTCAGAGTGTTTGCCATGCACCATGATTTCCTGAGTCCAGCTCCCAGAAACACATAATATGCCCTGTGTAGGGGTGGGTGCCTGTAAGCAACTCCAGGGCTCTCTGGCTAGCCAGTCTACCCCGATTAGACAGCACCAGACTGATGAGAGACCTTGTCTCAAAAAGAGGTGGAAGACACACCTGAGGAACTGGGGAATAACACCAAAGATCATCCTTTGACCTCTACATGCATGTACACAAACATGCATTCACACATACAAACATGCATACACACACACACACACACACACACACACACACACACACACACACAGAGGATAGTATCTATCTCACAGAGTGTTGCTAAAATTAACCTAGTTGATCCAGGCATCTTTTCACTAATCTTTACTAGATAGCATGGTGTTTGTGCACTGCTGTTATGATATTTCCTTCCTAATTCTTTTGCTTTTATGGATTTTATAAATAATTTCTGCCTTTGTGATAGTAGACTTCTCAACATACAGGCTAATTTTGATGGATGTGGCTGTGACCCATTTTTCAAGTAAACGCTACTTTAAATTGAACAGTCTCTCCTTACGACTTGACAAGTGGCATATTTATTGATGTTCTAAATTTTGTGTGGTTTTTTTTCTCTAAGTCAAGTCTAACTTATCATTTTATTCAGAGGATGAAAAATACTACTTCTGACAGATTACTAACTACATAATTGCTGTAAAGTAAATCTTAGCAGGTGAGGTTTGTTGTGGAACCAATTGGGGTAACATGTGTTTGCTGCTTTAGACAAGGAGGAAAACCAGGTTCTAACAGGAGCCACATCACCTCACATCCACGTAAGACACAGGCTGGGGAGATGGCTCAGTGAGTGAAGTGTTTGACTTGCAAACGTGAGGACCTGGTTTGATCCCTAGAACCCATGTAAAAATGCTAGGCAGTTTGCTGGGCAAATGACTGCTTGCCACAAAGGTATGAGGGCTTGAGAGGCCTGGGTTCAGTCCCCAGTATCTGTGCCAAAGTTTGGCATAACCATACACACCCATAACCCCAGTCCTTTCAGGGGAAGGCAAGACAGAGAAAATCACTAGGGCTACCAATAAAACTAGCAATTCCAGGTTCAGCAAGAGGCTCCTTGGACTGGAGAGATGGCTTAGCAGTTAAGGCGTCTGCCTGCTAAGTGTAAGAATCCGGTTCCAATCTCCAGGTCCCACATTTAGCTAGATACAATGCCACACTTGCCCACAAGAGGGCGCATGCATCTGGATTTTGTTCACAGCAGCTGAGAGACTGTGCCCATTCTCTATCTGTCTCCCTCTCCCTCTCTCTCTGTCTGTCTCTCTCTGTGTCTCTCTCCAAAAATAAAAAAAATAAAAAAAATTTTTAAAAATAGGCTCCTTAAGAAACATCACAAAAGAGCAATGGAGGAGGACACCTGAAGTTTTCCTCCAAGCAGCCACATGTGCATACACAGGGAACACAGATACACACACACACACACACACACACACACACACACACACATGTGCATTCACTACATATACACACACATCATACATACTACACACCCATGCAACAAGAAATTCTAAGAGGGCATGAGGATGGCACATTCTTGTCACTCCAGCACTGGGGGAAAGTGCAGACAGGTGGCTTCCTGGGGCTTACTGGTTAGCCAGTCTAGCGGAATGGGTGTTATTCAGGCTTAAGAAAGACCCTGTCTCAAAGCAGGTGAATAAAGTACCTGAAGAATGACACCCGAGGTTGTCCTCTGGCATAAGCGCATGCACACACACACACACACACACACACACACACACACGTGTACATTCACATATATGCTAAAACACACAGAAGTATCCATGCACACCCATACACTTGCACAGAAAGTAAAGGTAAGACACAGAAGGGAGTGTGAATGCTCCATTGAAGCAATGGAGGACAAGGATTTCATTCTATTCTTAGAAAGCTTTGTACACAGCTCTGAAATGATTCTATCTGCCACTTTCACAATTACTGGAAGCCAGACAATGGGGTGACAAAGGACAAGCGTTGCTCTCATATTAGCATAGGCGTCATGTTTCATCAATCAGATGAGCCCTGTAATTACTTTACTCTCTTCATAGCAAACTCTAAAGAAAGGGAGTCATGAACTTATGAAGTAAATGTCATTCTGTTTGGATAGTTAAAGTTTTACAGGTAATTTGTTGCAGATTCTGGGCAGATAAGGTGTAATTATTTCCTTTTGCTCCTCTTCATTCCCACAAGCCCTTTCAAACACAACATAAGGGGTACAGATGTAAAAAATATGGATCCAAGTAAAAATCTAATTATTGTAATTTGCTGCCTGCAACACATATCTGTCTAATGGACCAGGCTTTACACCACCTCTTCAAGCAGGTCACCCAGGAGAACAAGAGAAGTGCCCAGGGGACCGCGCTCTTGAGCATTCAATCTCGGCTGGGGGCCATCGCATGAGCTAGATGTATTTGGGCAACTTAGGCTTTGGAATCAAGTAATCCCAAGTTCATATCCTGGTGTCCATCTTTGGGAAAGTCACTGGATGGTTCAGAAACTCTATCTTCTGGGCTGTAGAGTGTGGCAACCCATCCTATCTTCAAAGGATGTATATGAAATTGAGTTGAAATGTTAAACATATGCTAACGTGTAGACACTTAAAATGGCACATGTTGCCGGGTGAGCTATTTTCTATTCATGCTCTGCAGGGTGACTATCTAGTCATTACAGTGTCTGCCTCTGAGCCAGGAGAAATATGTCTGGAACATACTTCCCTGAGCTCTCCTCTCTTTCAGAGGGGCAAAGTGAGGAATATGCTCAGAAAACTAGAACTAAGAGACAGAACATGGCTGCCTTTAGATTGCACCCCTCAAGCCCTTGTATATGTTCTGGGTCTTTTTCCTTGCATGTGCATGTGGTGTGCATGCATACATCTGTATACATGTTTGTATGTGTGAGAGGGAACACCTGTATGTGTGAGCATGCGGAGGACAGAGGACAGACAACCTCAGGTGTCATCCTCAAGAGAGCCCTCAGCTTTCTTTGAGTCCGTGTCTCTCACTGTTCTGCAGCTCACCAATTAGGCTAGATAAGCTAGACAGAAAACCCCAAGTATCTGCCTGTATCTGCCTCCCCTGCACTGGGATTATAATCATGCAATACCACTTCCAGCATTTGTGTGGGTTCTGGGGATTGAACTCAGGTCCTCCTGCTTGAAAGGCAGGCACTTTACTGACTGAGCCATCTCCCTAGCCCCCACTTCTGCATCTTTCTAGGTTCTCAGTATAAACTGCATCAGTTCACCCTCTATGCTGATGTTTAGAATTGTAGATGTCTCCAGCAAAGACCCTGGCCCAAACAGTAGGCATACCTAGCACCTCACAGGGCAGGGAACAGACCAGCGTGGTTTTGCAAGTGGGTGCTTAAGATCACTCTCAGGTCTTCATGCTTTTGGTGAAAGTTACCTTAGCTACTGAGCCATTCCCTCAACTCCTAGCACCCCAATTTTTATGTGAGAATGGTAGACATCTGAGTCATTATTGCAAGACAGAGTAAACCAAGTAGACTAAGCAAAAGGGCCCAAGGGTCACCATTGGCCTGTGGACCCCATTTTACAACCCAAATCTTAAGGATTCGGTCATTCATCCTCAACAAACACAAAGATTTCCCTTCACATCTAACTCATATTTTCTAAGCAGTACCTTGTGATTATTAGAATGGGTCCAAACTTTGATAATCCTACAGACCATAAGCCTCCCCTGCTCCCCATCACTTGTGGTGAAGGGTGATTCCATATGTCCCTACTTCCTACAACTGTTGGGGTCCCCCCTAGGGCCAGCCCAGGAGGGATGGCAGGGTCTCTGCCAAGCTGGGGGTGAGAGGTGTGGAGTCACGACACAGACTCCAGGAGTTGGGTGGAAGCAGGCAGAGGGCGAACTGCTGCAAACTCATTTATTCAAGGAAGCATAGGGGGTTTTAAAGGGTTTGGCTGGCCAATCATTGTATGGGGTGGTCCCCTTTTTGTGACCAATGACAGCCGGTCTCCGGGCAGATCATCTCGCAGCAGGTTTCTCGCGAGCATGGGACTGTAGCTGTTGTCACCCAGGCCTGCGCAGGATGCCATGTCCACAGAAGCCACTTCCTGGTTTCTTCTGGCATGCGGTCTGGCTAGGGCCTGACCTGCATTGTGCCATCCATATCCTTCTTTTTGTTTTTATTATTGGCAACTCTGGAAGGCATGGTTCTTTGCCAAGCCATTGTTGACCCCAGGCCCCAAGGGATCATCACATGCGATGGTGCCTGTCTTAGGTTGCCCCATCTCTTACCCATCATTGACTACCCACAATCCTGGTGAGAAAACCCGAGGGGTGTGGCCTGGTTTCTTTTAGCATGTGGTCCTAAGGTCTGACCTGAATTGTGCCATACATACAACAAGAATACAGTCCATGTCATGAGCCACACAAATGCTTAATGCAGAATTATGTAATTGAAGCTTGGGGGGCATGGTTCATGAGGCTCCTCTTTTCCACAAGGATATGTTGGCAGTTAACACTTTCTGGAGGAGAAAAAGAGATTTTCCTCAATGGTGTAAGACTGGTGAATTACTCATGTTCCTGCAAGTAACCCTAATTGGACTTATTGATAACCAAGCTAGATTCCATTTGGTCTGCCATTGGTGCCCTATCTGGAGTGTTTGTCTCCCCAGGAGAGGATGTTGAGTTTCCATCCTCTCTTCCAGAGGAAAGAATGCTGAACAATATGCTAGACAGGCCACCAGGAGCAGCCAGAATCTTGCACAAGTTCCAGTTCTTTTTTAATGAGAAACTCCAAGGCCTTACTTGAGTTCCCATGACAGTGCATGGCAGAACCAGGGCTAGAACTCAGAACTCATCTCCCAATTCACATCATCTCCAATGAGAGCCAGAGTCCCGGGGCCTCCAGCATTTGAACTTATCAATAGCATCTCCTTATTTCAGGAACCAAAAATATCTCAGATCCCCTGGACCACCTTGTATCCAAATAATATTGAAGAGACTAAATGAACACTAGTATTAATGGTTTTCCAAGTGTTTTAGATATGATTTTGGTGGCGACAAAAGTTTCCTCCACTCCCAACCCCACCTCTTCCCCACTCTCTTACCAAGCCTCTGCTTCCAAGAGCAACTTCAGACTATCCGGTGCAACAGCGGAGGCAGAGACGTTAGCCAAATGGACTCTTGCACCTCCCTGACTGTGCTCAGTGCCTGTACTTCATCCATACAGGCTTCTGCCAGGAGCAAAGAAGCCCATGGGTATCAGATCTGTCCATATAATATTGGGAACCCACTTTTCCTTCATAGAAAACAGAAAGTGGAGTTTGACACTCATTATGGGCTTTATAGTTTGAAGATGTTAGGATATATTTCCCCCCACAAAGATCCAAACTTTCTGGCCAAATTCATATCCAAGGATGGTATGCATAGGTTAGGCTGTGGGCTTAGCTCAGTTGATAAAGTGCTTTGCCTTGCATGCACAAGTCCCTACACCCCACCACCAGCATGGCATGAACCAGACGTGGTGATGCAGCTCTGTAATCCCAGTACTTGGCAAAGAGGATTGGGAATTCAAGGTGCTTCTTAGCTACATAAGGAATTTGCAGCCAGCCTGGGATAGAGGAGACTGTTTCAAAAATAATAATGATAGGAAACAAAGAAAAAAGAAACAGAATGATAGGAAGGAAGGAAGGAAGGAAGGAAGGAAGGAAGGAAGGAAGGAGGGAAGGGAGGAAGGAAGGAAGGAGGGAAGGAAGGAAAGGAGGGAGGAAGGAAGGAAGGAAGGAGGAGGAAAGGAAAGGGAAGGAAGGAAGGAAGGAAGGAAGGAAGGAAGGAAGGAAGGAAGGAAGGAAGGAGGGAAGGAGGGAAGGAAGGAAGGAGAAAGGGACGAAAAGAACTTGGGAGGGATGGAGAAAGGAAGTAAAGAAGGAAAGGAGGAAAGAAAGGGAAGGGAAAGAAAAAAGAAAGAAAAGGTGATATAAGAAGAAAGGGGAAAGAGAATATAAGGTCTCCAGGCGTCCTGAGGCAAATGGCCAGATCCTGGCTCACAGGAGCATTTGCCCTGAGCTCTTCCCCAGCTGGCAACCCCTGGGCGGAAACCACCGCCACAAGGCAAGATGTGTGAGTCTGGGGACCCTTCCCTTCAGAGTTCAGGGAGTCTGTGGGCTGCAGGGGGAAGGAGAAGGCACTGGGGCCACAGCTCGCACCTCACTTATTTGTAAGTAGCCCATGTGGTTTCACTTTGCACCCACTTCTCCAGTGGGAGCCTGCGTGTTAGCACCTGGTGACACCTGCGTTCAATTAGTCTGGCCATTTCCCTAAGACATGATAGTCCCCAAGCAGGCAGGCCTCCACTGGTCTCCCCCAGCCCACAAAGGAGTCCTGGCAGAGCAGGAACTGGCAGAAGGAGTGCAATGCGGAGAGGGCTTTCGCCAGGGGCAGGAGAAAGAGCCCCAGAACACCTGGTGGCTTTGTGACTGCCAGGCGCTGAGATGCTTGGCATTCCTCAATGGCCACGCTGGACCTGAAATGGAAGCCAGCCTAATCAAGGGCTTCAGAGGGCGCTGGGGCTGCGGGGTCACCTTTGCAGGGTCTGGCTGGATTTCATGGTCCCAGCTGGAAGGATGATTTGCTGGGGATCCCTAGCAGCCCCTCACCACCTGCTGGGAGGCTGGCCCAGCCAGAAGGGCAGGCTGCTTCCAGGGCCTTCCATAGTGCTAGGAAAACAAGACAGCCCCTCCTGTCTGCTACTCAAGAGGTCGTCCTAGCACCTGGATGGACTGAAAGTAAATCACTTTTCTTATATCTCCAGCTGAGCTGGGACTTGCCATGCAGAGCGAATGGGCCTCTGCCTTAGAGCAGACATAAAGTCAGGGGCTAGTACTACCACATATGCCGAGATTCTGTTCTGAGTGCACTTGTTCATTCTTTTTTTTTTTTTTTTAATTTTTATCTATTTATTTGAGAGAGAAAGAGAAAAAAGGGAGAGAGAGGTAAGGGAGAGAATGGGTGCACCAGGGCCTCCAGCCACTGCAAACAAACTCCACATGTGTGCGCCCCCTTGTGCATCTGGCTTATGTGGGATCTGGGGAATCAAACTGAGGTCCTTTGGTTTTGCAGGCAAATGCCTGAACCACTAAGCCATCTCCCCAGCCCTCATTCATTCTTTGTATGTGTAACATGCAGGTGTGTGTGCATGTCAGTCTTTGTGTGCACATACACGTATGTGTACAAGTGTGCATGTGCACATGTGTGTGGAAGCCAGAGTCCAATGCCAGGTTTCTTCCTTACTTTGCACTTTATTCTTTGAACAAGGTCTTGCACTGAACCTACAGCTCTGCATTCCACTAGCCTAGCTAGCTAGCAAATCCCAGGCATCCCTATTCTATACCATTTCCCCAGAGGAGGGATTAGGGATGCACTGCTATGCACAACTTCTGTACTTGAACTGAGGTCCTCATGTTTGCAAGGCAAGCACTTTGCCCACTGAGCCATCTCCCCATCCCTGCCTTCATCTTGTCAATTCCTATGGTGAGATTCCTAGAATACTAAGCAAACAAGCCAGATAAAATCTCTGTGGCTTTACTATTTGGATTGTTTTTGTATGTTTCCTGCCATAAAATTGAGATGTAGTTCACAAAACATAAAACCTACCCACTAAATTGAAAATAGACAGTTCAGGGATTGGGAGATAGCTCGATTGGGTAAGTGCTGGCCTTGTAAGCATGAAGACCAAAGCTTGATTCCCAGAAGCCATGGAACAAAAGCCAGACATGGTGGAGCATGATTGCAATCCCAGCGCTGGAGAGATGGAGACTGGAGGATCCCTGGGATCTGCTAGCAAGCCAGTCTAGCTTACTTGGAGAGCTCTAAGCCAACGAGAGACCTTGTCTCTTCAAAGGTGAATGATCCATGATAAATAATCCCGGAGGTACACATATGCTTGCGCACACACACACACACACACACACACACACACACACACACACACACACAAGAAAATGTGCAATTCATTACATTTTGCTATATTCACAGAGTTGTACAACCAGCACTCTGGTCTAATTTTCCATTTCCTTCACTCTAAATGCCCTAACCAGCAGCCATTCCAGTCCTTTCCTTCACTATCCCCCGCCAGCCACTCAACCAATTTCTGTCTTTGTCTAGTAGACATTTTCTAGAAAGAAAAGCTAGTGGAGCAGGCCTAGATGCTGATATCAGAAGGTAAAATCCATCTCCCTGGCCTAACTTTATCCAGGTGATGGTTAAACTTGATGATCAACTTGGTTGGATCCATAGCCGTCTTGGAGACAAATCTCTGGCCATGTCTGTGAAAGAATTTTTTTCTGTTTATTTTAATTCTTTATGTTTAATCTTTTATTGTTGTTATTATTAACAACATATTTCATATGGATACATCATGTGTTGGTACCCTCATTTCCCTTGTCCCTGTCCCCATTCCATTGAGGATCCTCCTCAGTAGGGTTGCAGGTATTCCCTATGGGGTTGTGGTTTATGTGTTGTGGCAGCAGCAGTCAGTTATTGGGGGGGGTGGAATGCTTCTGGGCATGATAAATCAACCTGTGGCTCTTACAATCTTTCTGTCCCCTCTTCCACAAAATTTCCTGAGCTGTGGTGGGTGAGTTTTAAGTCTACTTCAGTGATGAACTCTTAGGAGCCTCTAGGTTGACTGGAGTGAGAAGACTAGGATGAACCACCCTCATTGTGGGTGGCACCATTATGGCATTTTTAATCATCTTTAACCCCCAGGCTGTGGTCCCAGACTGACTGCAAAGCAGAAAGTGAGCTGAGCACCGGCATTCATCTCTCTCTGCTTCCTGACTGTGGATGCAATGGGACCAGCTGTCTGTGCCCTCAAACTATGATCCAGAACAAACCCTTCCTTCCTTAAGTTGCTTCTTGCCAGGTATTTTGTCACAACAATGGAAAGTAAGTAATGTACCATGTAAGCAAGCATGGGCCACCTGCTCCCCTGAATTCTCCACTTCCTCAGGTGGCTAATGGGATCACATCTGTCTCTTGGTGATGTCCCATTCAATATCTCTGTACATAGATAGATGCACAGAGAACATTTGTTTCAGAAGACAGAAAAATACAGAATTGCTTCTTATGGTTACCTCTACAGTAGCATAATGGGAAGAGGCAGAGGTGGAGAACTCAATGCTTGTAGTTGATTTGGGTGAACATTGCACTGGTGAGGAGTCTCTCTCGCTCTCTCTCTTTCCCTCTCTTTATCTTTCTTCTCTCTCTCTGTGCACACTGTGAGAGTGTGCATATGTGAATATGTACGTGGGGTTGGGATACACTTAGGAGGTGCTAGTCCATGTGACTGTTTTCTGTTGCTATGAGAGAATACTCAAGAAGGGGTGGGGGAAGGTGGATAGATGGCTCTGTGGACAAAGTGCTTGCCTTGCAAGTATGAGGACCTGAATTTGTTCAATATACCTCACATAAAAATTCTGGACATGGTGACACATGCCTGAAGTCCCAACACTGGGGAAGCAGAGACCCTGAGACTCACTGGCCAGCCAGTCTAATATAATTGGTTAGCCAAGCCGATGAGAGAGACTCTGTCTCAAAAAAGAAAAAGAAAAGAAAAGAAAGCAGATGCCTCATGAGACATCTAAAATTGCCTTCTGAACTCCACATGCACATGTACTCACATACATGTTACACCCCTAATACCCCCTCCCCCAATGCACACACATGCATTAAAACAATTACAAGACTAGACACTGGTTAATTATAAAAGAAAATAAGTTTATTTCAATTCACAATTCTAGAGGTCCAAAAGGCCCAGTGCCAGGCTCCAAGGAAGACCTTGAGCTAACTCGTGGTGGGAAGCAGAAAGGGAAGCAGGAACAGTTGACGGAGGCCACACAAGAGAACAGACCAGCTTAACACCAACCTGCTGTGGTGTTATATAATGAACTCGGTCCCAGAGACAGAGCAAAGACTTATGCCTGCAAGAACTAAACCAGTCATGCCTGACCCCACAAGGAAGGTGCTAAAACCTCTTAAATACCCCAGATCAGATCTTAAAGGCTCCACCACCTCTCACATTGTCGTTTTGGGAATCAAATTTCAGCATAAGTTTCATAAGACAAACCGTATTCAAACCACAACAGGGCATGGAGCCAACGGCTTTCATGTGTCTTGTTGTTAAACCTTTATGATTATGCCCACACCTTCCTTTTCCACCACAAAGCCTCCTTCAATTCCAAATCATGCCTTCTTCTATTCTCAAGGAAGTGAGCAGAGAGACTATAAAGACTTGAGCATTAAAACCAACATTAAAATCTAGTGGTGTGTTCCCAACACCCACAACCAAAAACAGAGTGTTAATAGGACTTTGCCCCCGACCCTTTCCTTTTATTTATTAACGTGTTTTAGTGTGTACATGTGTGTTTATCTAATTTGTCCAGGGGCATGTGTGTGTTTACATGTGGGGACCAGAGGACAACCTTGGGTGTCATTCCTCCGGTGCCACCTACCTTTTCTTGAGTCAGGGACCTTCATTACCCGGCAACTTGCCAGGCTAGGCTGACGGGCCATCAAGACCCAGGAATCCGCCTGTCTCCACATGTCCAGTGCTAGGATTGCAACCAAGCACCGTGATACCTGGCTGCTCTACAGAGGTTCTGGAGCTCAAACTCAGTCCTCAGGCGCACTGCCTGAGCTATCTGCTTAGCCTTAATAGTACATTTAACTGTATAAAATAAACACAATGTTTCATTATGACACCATATATATGTATGTATATGTATGTATGATACAGTTTGATCATATTCCCCTCCTCCTCCCCTCTAGTATGCTCTCTCCTCTTGCTGGTCCCCTTTCTTCTATGTTCATGATACAAATTTTTTTTTTTTTTTCAGTTGATGCCTGGAATAGTGCCAGAACACAGGAAGTACTCAATATGTGTGTTCAATGAATGAATAAATTTGATAGATTTTTGAAAATATGGAAAATTCAGAAAATGTGTAGAAGATTTAAAATGAACACAAGCTCATGATGTAGAGATAACTACCATCATTTAATTTTTTTCTTTCAATATTTACACTGAAATAAAGTTCAGTGGAGCAGTGTGTGTCATTAGTGGTATTGCACACATAGAGTTTCCCATCTGGGTTCTTTCACTTAACTAAGATCTCCTGAGCGTCTTCCCATGTCATTCATCATTCTTCAAGGGCAGTGTTTTAATAATCCCATGTTATTTCATTAGACATGATATTACAGTTTCATTAACCATTCCATGGGGGTGGTATATTTGAGTGGCTTCCAAATCACTATAATAATAATAATCATTGTATATAAATCTTCGCCACTGTTTCCATTTCTCTGGCACACATTCTTAGTAGAGGAATTCTGGATCAGCCATTAGGATCTCCTTTAAGATTTTAGGTGTGTAATGAAAAGATAGTTTCCAGAAAGTGCCAGTTTGTATGCCCAAGAGAATAAATAACCATCTTATTTCACTTTTGCCAAACCTTGGGACTATTTTTAAAAGCTCTTTCCCAGTTTGATAGTTAAAATTAAGATTTTATAATGTCATTTGCAAAGATGAAGATGTTTCTAGAACTGGTGCCCCTTTGTAGTTCTTACATGAGCTATTTCTAACTTGGTTTTTTTTTTTTCTATTATAATACTGCTTTTATTGACTTCTAAGTACTTTTTATATATAAAAGCTATAATCTCTTGTCAGATTTGTGTCACTGAAAATTATTCTGGATTTACAAAATCTCTTATATTTACATCTTAACCCCCTGACTGACTGTTCACAAATCAGGCATGACTATACTTCCAGTGACATCTTTAAAAACTGTTACTCCATGCAACATGTCAGAGTATGAAATGTCAACAAGGACACCTGGTGTCAGGAGACAGCCCTTGTGTATCGTCACTCACTCTAAGCCCAGAGAACAAGGTGCCCATCTCATTGCACTGGGCTGGCCATCCCACAGTCACCGGGGTCAGGCTATGCAACAGACACTGAGTGTTGTCATTCGCAGCTGATGTGGCATTTTCCCAATCTCCAGTCTCAGATCACAGAACTCTAGGCTCAGCCATGGATGTCAGCAACCAGGATTGAAACTGTCAGAAGGAATAGTGACACAGGGTGCCAACAGATGTCTCTGTCCCTTACGGTTGCTGATCTAACAAGTCACCTGGCAGGTGGTACAGCTTTCTTAGACCACTGGTTGTGTAACAGAGAGAACTAGGAGATCATCTTATCACCCTACAGAGGCCTCGTGTGGCGGGAATAGTGAGGGCTGGGTGGGCTAATGTCAGAGGGCCTCGCACGCACAATAAGAATAATTTTAAACATGTGCATGCAGGTGTATGGCTGCTTCATCGTACAAAGGTTCCAGAGGTCCATATGTCACCATGAATTCCTTCCTTCCTTCACTCAAAGCATGGTTACAGGGTACATATGGAAAGGGTCAAAGGATACCATCCACTGACTATGTTGCCTGAGCTGGGTCATAAAGGGATGATTAAGAACACAATGGGGGGCAGAGAGATAAACCCAGTAAGGAAAGTGTTTATTTTATATGCCTGAGGACCCGAGTTTGATCCTGAGAACCCCCCGGGGCTGAAGGAACATAGGCATGGTTGCTCACTCTTGTAATCCCAGCACTGGGGTGATAAAGACAAGAGGATCCCTTGGGCTCACTGGCCAGCCAGTCTAGCCTAGTGGATGAGTTCCAGGCCATTTAGAGACCCTGTGTGAACAAGGTGGATGCCTGAAGAATGACACTTGAGGTTGTCCTCTGGCTTCCACATACAGAGAGAGAGAGAGAGAGGACTCAACATGATGTTTCCAGAGTGAGGAAACAGCATCTTCAGAGGCTCGGAGCAAGATAAAGAGATAAATTTGGTCATTTCAACATGAACCTCTTGAATGCCACCGAGGAGAGCCTGGTGAGAAGCTCAGAGAACTGCTTCTTTCTTACAAGAGCCTAGAACCACATGCAGATGCAGAACATGAATATAGGGAAATGTCTTACAGGGGCCTGGCTCGTTCCTCCAGAGTCTCCACAGGGCTCCTGCCCTCTGGTTTAAACCCATCTATATTTTCTAATGTATATTTTAAGTGTTTTTAAATTTCATTTATTTATTTGTAAGCAGAGACATAGAATTGAGACAGAGAATGGGCACAGAGACTGTAGACACTGCATACAAACTCCAGATGCATGTGCCACTTTGTGCATCTGGTTTTACGTGGGTACTGGGGAATCAAATGTGGTTCCTTTGGCCCTGCAGGTAAGCATCGTATCCACTAAACCATCTCTCCAGTCTGAAGCCATCTATATGTAAGGAGCTGACACTCCCAGACAAATCAAATGCACTCAACAAGAGGCGATGAAAGCTGGATGTGGTGGTTTACACCTAAAATCCCAGCACTCAGAGGCAAGAGAATTGCCACAAGGTCAAGTCTGCCCTGGATTACACAGTGGGTGAACTCCTGTCTTTAAAATAAAAGCAACCACAAACAAACAAAAAGTCCCCAGGGGTTCACCCCCTGCTTATCTTCCACAGGGAGGGGTGGGACTGTGGATCTAATTCTGCTGGTAAACTGCTTAGTTAACATGCACAAGGGCCTAGATTCCGTTCCCAAGACAGCATAAACCAGGCACAGTGGTACCTGCCCATAACCCTAATAACGAGAGGAAAAGACAAGAGGAGCAGAAGCCCAAGGTCTTCCTTGGCAACATAGCGAGTTTGAAGCCAGCCTGGGCTACATGAGACCTGTCTCAAAACAATAAATAAACAAATGAACACATACATGATAAGAAAGGAGAAGGTAAGATACTATTGGCACCAAGCAAGAATGGCTCCAAAACAAGATGACAAGGAACTTCAGGGTCAGCACAAAGGCATGGGAACAGGTGTCAGGCCTCCAGACATAGCCACACCTTCCTCCATCTCCAGAGCGCCAGATCTTTGGAGGATGAGAAATTGGACATGTCTTCTTTTCTTTTCTTTTTTCTTTTCTTTTTGTGTGGGCTGTGTTGTATATGCACACACATACCCCATGTGTATGCAAATAGAGGCCAGTGGAGAAGATGGAGGGTCCTTCTCTTGTTGTTCATCTGCGTATTGCACCTGGGTCTTCTCAACCTGGAGCTGTTGTCCTGTCTGCTTGTCTATGAGCCCCAGTGCTTTTCCAGGCTCTGCCCCATCCCCAACCCCGCAGACTGGGTTTACATGGCCATGCACACCTTTTTACCTGGGTTCTAGGGAGTCAAAGCTGGTGGTCTCTGGCCTGAGAGGCACTCATGTTTAAGAAGCAATCACTTCTAACTGCCGAGCCATCTTTTCAGCCCATGGGTGTTTTGCGTAAGGAGACCAAGTGTTATTTGTGGAAGATTCTGCTGTCACTGGGGAAAGCCTCCTCTTTGAGTCCCAAGTCCTGAGGCAAAAGGAACAACTATAACATGACCTGTTCTCATCCTGGCCTGCTGTGGGAAGACGAGTGTCACCTCCACACTTCGCCACTTACAGAGGAGCTCTGTGCTTGCAAGAAGTCCTGTGGGTGGCCTCCAGTGCTGGGCTAGAGATTTGGCCCATTTTTGATGCAATGGGACCCTTTTGATATAAAAACACCAAGTCCTGAGTGAGGTCCCTGCACGACCTAACACATGCCATGGTGAGGCCTGCTAGTGTTGCTGCAATTGCTGTGCAACATGAGCTGAGGAGGGAGCAAGCCTTCAGTCACAGCAGTGGGTAGTAGATATGTATTAAATGAGTGAGGACCCAGGGCCATGCGAATGCCAAGGTGAAATTTCAAAAACACAGAGGGCATGGCCAGCTCTGAGTAGGGCAAGTATCAGAGGGGGCTGGCTCCTTTCTCTCAAACTCTCAAGTTTGTTTTCCATGCATTCACATAGTCAAGTTCTGGCTGGTTAGCTAGCTACCTGTTTATCATTATCTACCATCTATGTAACATCTGTCTAACATCTATGAATCTATCTTTTATCTATCATCTCTCTATAAGCCATCTATATATCTATCTTCTATGTGGTCACCATGTCCACCTTCTTTTCTTTCTGTCATCTTTCTTGTCTATTTCTCCATCATTCTCTCTCTCTCTCTCTCTCTCTCTCTCTCCCCCATAACACTTGCCCAGAGGTTCTGAGGCCTGCCAATCACCAGGACAGAATGAGAGGCTGAGGAGACAGATTAGTGGGTAAAAGCATTCATTGCATAAGCATGAGGACCTGGGTTCAGTCCCCAGCACCCAAAAGGTGAACATGGCCACAGAACCCTATAACCCAGCACTGAGAAGGACAGCAGCAAGGGGGATTGCTGAGGCTTGCTGGCCAGCCAGACCTGCCTTGAGGAAATAAGGTAGAAGAGCTATGGAGGAGGACACCTGACATCCTCTGGCATGAACATGCACACATACACACAGAACACACACACACACACACACACATACATACAGGAAGTCTGAATGAACATGTGAGAAGATCCACTACCTACATTGGAGTTTACAACACATGGGAACTGAATAGAAAGAGAAAGAGCACCAAAAAGGGCAGTACATTTTGGGCACATACCCACCAGGACAGCCTCAGCAGGCTCAAAATGAAAAAGCCACCAAGGGAATCCTTGCAGCAAATGAGCCTGAGCAGCAGGGGACACACAAGGTGGGGGAGGAGGCACAGCAGTCTGGACAATGCTCTATCTTCCTGCAAAAGTCAACAGGTTGTTCTCCACAAAGCAGAAAGCACCAGGGGGAAACATATCTGAGGGGGTACATGTGCTTGGATGGGATAACTCAGAGCCTTTGAGCAGAAGTCAGAGGGACAAAGAGAAGAGAGCATGGAGGCTCCTGATACAGGACCAGGCAGCCGCATCCAGGGAGTCCCAGGCCACCTGGTGCCAAGAACAGAGAGTGCACTGAATCCTGCTTCACAAAGGGCTGCTCACTATCAAGCAGCTATCAATGGCAGCACAGAGGGTCTCCCTAGTGCCACCAGGGCAGAAGGAAGGAAGGCGTGAGACTCAAGAGAGGAGAAGCGAGCGTTACTTAGTTTCTGTGATCTGCTTTCTTTCCATTTGCCTGAAAGAAAGTGACAGAAGAAATAGAGACACTAATGGCCCCGCGCAGCTTTCCTTTATTTTGTTCACTCTCCTTAGCAGGAGTGGCATGCACCATTGAAGAAAGAACGTCCAGAGAGGCTGAGAACTGGAAAAAGGACACAGAGCAAGTTAGCAGCTGCTTTCAGAATTGGAATCTGGGTCTCCAGACTCTTAATCTGGCATTTGTTCTCCCAGAGCTGTTTCTCCTTCTCCCTGCAAACAGATCCATGGCTCAGGTAGATCTTCTGGGTCACATGGCACGAATCTGCCCCCACCAGATCCCACTCCAGCCATAATTCCATATGCAGAAGCTAGACAGAGCCCAGGCTTTGTGGCAGACTCAGCGTCTGCCTACCTCTCCCCTCCCTACTCCCTTCTCATCACCTCACTCTCCTTTCCCTGCTATCACAGGCTTTTCTGCATCAAGAAATACAAAGTTCCCTCAGATGTTCCTGTCCTGTACAGAAAATGGTGTGGTATTTGCATAGAACCCACTTGCCTCCACTGTAACTTAAATTATGCTTGATTACTTACAGTGCCCAGTTCAATGCAAACACTATGCAAATATGT
This sequence comes from Orientallactaga sibirica, assembly GCA_036365145.1. NCBI lineage: Eukaryota > Metazoa > Chordata > Mammalia > Rodentia > Dipodidae > Orientallactaga > Orientallactaga sibirica. The sequence continues at coordinate 12,887,039 of JAEOAD010000028.1, forward strand.
GTCCATGTTTAGCACAGCTGAATTGCATTTGAGTACTCTGTGTGTGTGTGTACATGCACATATGCATTTGTCAAGTAATTCTGATCTGTAGTTGCCTGGATGCTCATGTATGGAAGCTGTGGGAGGACAGAGCTGAGTACATTCTGGATTTGTGGAGATGTTTCCAACTTTCCTGTCTGTCCCCCTTACACACAGAGAGAGGAGAAGGTAAGATTTACACCAGTGCCCATTAAGGACTCTATACACATTGAATTTTTGTTCTGAATTTCAACTCCACCCATCTACCCTCTACGCACTATGCCACACTAGCTATATCCCTAAACCTCTCTGAGCCTCACTTTCTTTAGCTGTAGATGAGGATAGTAGGAGCTACTTTGCAGGCTAAGTTATGACAATTCTTGACTTTGAAGACAGCATGTCTGATGCACAGTATGCATAACACAGTCCACGATGGCATGTCATTGCCACACAGCTGCCTGAGCTGACCTTAAAAATGAGGACCTGGGGCTGGGGAAATGGCTTAGTGGTTAAGGCGTTTCCCTGTGAAGCCTAAGGACCACTGTTCAATTCCCCAGGACCCACATAAGCCAGATGCACGAGGGGCACATGCATCTGGAGTTCGCTAGCAGTGGCTAGAGACTCTGCCGTGCCCTCTCTCTCTCTCTCTCTCTCTCTCTCTCAAATAAATAAATAAATAAAATACTTTTTAAAAAATGAGGACCTGGGGCCGGGGAAATGGCTTAGTGGTTAAGGCATTTCCCTGTGAAGCCTAAGGACCACTGTTCAATTCCCCAGGACCCACATAAGCCAGATGCACAAGGGGCACATGGTCTGGAGTTCGCTAGCAGTGGCTAGAGACTCTGCCATGCCCATTCTCTCTCTCTCTCTCTCTCTCTCTCAAATAAATAAATGAATTAAATACTTTTTAAAAAATGAGGAGCTGTTTTCTCACATACTAGGACAATGTCAGTGGAAGGCCATCACACATGCTCTATGGCAGGGCTTCTCAAACTTTTCCCAGTCACGATCCCTTTGTGCCTGAGAGGTTTTCATGTGACCCTGAGTACATAGACACATAAAATAGGCATGCAAATCAAACATTTACTGATAATAAACCCTACATTTATTTTAAAACAATTCTTTTCTTTGCATATAATTTTACCATTTATTAAAGATGAAAGCAAATTTGCATACTAATGAGATGGCTATGCTGGTTTATTTTTACATGAAGAATTAAATCTTGGCTGAATATTTGACTCTGTAGGACATAGAACATCTTCAAAGTTTATCAGAGTTGACTGACGTTTTGATTTCATAGTCCAGAAACCTTAAGAAATTTGATTCTAGAGCAATGTCACTAGTTATAGTTTGCATCTGCTGCAATGTCTTAAGGTGTTAATGGTGGGTTTGAGATTCCATTGTAAAGATATGCAAATGTGCCTAGCAGGAGTTCCTGAAGTGTGCTGTGTGACCTTTTGGCTGTAGTTTTTGCTCTGTGTGCTGTGGTGGCTGGTTGGTTTTTCTCTCTCTGCTTGGCCCTGTGAAGAGCAGGCTGCTTTTTCTTGCCATTATGGAACTTCCCCTGGATCTGTAAGCTTCAATAAATAATATCCCTTCCTCCATAACTGTGCCTGGTCTGGAAGTTCATCTCAAGCGAACCTGAAGCTGTCTGCTACAGATTCTGAATTAATTGGTGGCCATTGTGTATTCAGAAACCTTTCACTGTTTCCACAAGTTCTCGATGCCCACATTTAGTGACACACACATGGGTGGCAGGGGAGGGAGAAGCTGGCCTCTACACTATTCTTTTCTCTTAGTAGTGCTCTGTCACACCTGGCTGCCTTGCCTGAGAAACACCGGTGGTGTCTCTTGCCCTTGCCTCAGACACAACCTGCCTTCACTGGACCTGCTCCTTCTCATGCCAGAGAAATCTGAGCATCCCTGAAGGAGGAGAGCATGGGAGGTTGTGTGGCTAGTGAAGGAGAGAAGGGAGGGGGCAGCTGGCGAGCCCAGTGCCACAGGGTCTTCCAGAACCAGCAGAGCTGCAGAGATAGTGGTGTGGAGAAGGAAGTTATCTCCACCCACAGTGAGCCAAGTGAATCAGGAAAGTCTTTTCACCCCAAGATAAAACTCAAAGGAAGGCTTTCAGTATAAGGAAATTTCATTACACCAATAAAGATGAAGTTCCTAAAATGTAAAAACTAATTCCACCCATGCACAATATTTGTGAGCACTTCCTGTGTGTCAAGTGCCCTCCCAATTTAAGAAGGTGTCCCGGGCACACACTGTATCTCACCAATGAAGGCAAAGGATCCCCAGGTAATTCCACCCTCTGGGAATTTAGCATAGTGCATGCCAGGGATGGGGATGTCGTTCAGTTGGTAAAATGTTGCCTCGCATACACAAAGCCATCCCCAGTAATTCTCTAACCAGGCAAGGTGGTACACATTTGCAATCCCAGTCCTCAGGAGGTAGAGTCAAGAAGATCAAGTTCAAAGTCATCATTTCATGAGTTTGAGGACAGCTTGGGCTACATGAGACCCTGTCTCAAAAATACATCACACATGCTCTATGGCAGGGCTTCTCAAACTTTTCCCAGTCACGATCCCTTTGTGCCTGAGAGGTTTTCATGTGACCCTGAGTACATAGACACATAAAATAGGCATGCAAATCAAACATTTACTGATAATAAACCCTACATTTATTTTAAAACAATTCTTTTCTTTGCATATAATTTTACCATTTATTAAAGATGAAAGCAAATTTGCATACTAATGAGATGGCTATGCTGGTTTATTTTTACATGAAGAATTAAATCTTGGCTGAATATTTGACTCTGTAGGACATAGAACATCTTCAAAGTTTATCAGAGTTGACTGACGTTTTGATTTCATAGTCAGCAATGCTGAGAATGCCCCTTCACAAAAAATACCCAGTAGAAGATAGCCAAAGTATGTTTAGGGCCATTTCAGAAATTCTTGGAAATGCTATGTTAATCCCAAGCAAAAGGTCTTTTTAACATTTTTTATGAAACTCAAACAGTGCCAACCACAATACAGTAACACAATACAATTCAAAGATATACCAATTTGATACACACTGAAGACTGACAATAATAAGAATGAAAAGCCTTCCTTTTTCATAATCAAACCACTATGTTTCTGTAAGAGACGATTATTTCATGTATACAGCAAGAGCTCCACAGTTCGTTACATTCGGTAGTCTTGGATTTGAACTGTCAGTGTGATGTGATGCCTGTGCAAAGCACACAGGTCATGTGTTCAGAACCAAGGTGCACATGAAGTCACACGGCACAACACAGGTGAGCACTGCCAGAAACTCCTCGGATTCCTTAAGAAATTTGATTCTGTGGTAGTTTGAATATATGTCCCCCAATATATTCAGTGTTTTATTAGTTATAGTTTGCATCTGCAATCACCTTGCTAGAGGCAATGTCACTGGGGCCCTGGTCTTAAGGTGTTAATGGTGTGGGTTTGAGATTCCATTGTAAAGATATGCAAATGTGCCTAGCAGGAGTTCCTGAAGTGTGCTGTGTGACCTTTTGGCTGTAGTTTTTTGCTCTGTGTGCTGTGGTGGCTGGTTGGTTTCTCTCTCTCTCTGCTTGGCCCTGTGAAGAGCAGGCCGCTTTTCTTGCCATTATGGAACTTCGCCTGGATCTGTAAGCTTCAATAAATAATATCCCTTCCTCCATAACTGTGCCTGGTCTGGAAGTTCATCTCAGCGAACCTGAAGCTGTCTGCTACAGATTCTGAATTAATTGGTGGCCATTGTGTATTCAGAAACCTTTCACTGTTTCCACAAGTTCTCGATGCCCACATTTAGTGACACACACATGGGTGGCAGGGGGAGGGGAGAAGCTGGCCTCTACACTATTCTTTTCTCTTAGTAGTGCTCTGTCACACCTGGCTGCCTTGCCTGAGAAACACCGGTGGTGTCTCTTGCCCTTGCCTCAGACACAACCTGCCTTCACTGGACCTGCTCCCTTCTCATGCCAGAGGAAATCTGAGCATCCCTGAAGGAGGAGAGCATGGGAGGTTGTGTGGCTAGTGAAGGAGAGAAGGGAGGGGCAGCTGGCCGAGCCCAGTGCCACAGGGTCTTCCAGAACCAGCAGAGCTGCAGAGATAGTGGTGTGGAGAAGGAAGTTATCTCCACCCACAGTGAGAGCCAAGTGAATCAGGAAAGTCTTTTCACCCCAAGATAAAACTCAAAGGGAAGGCTTTCAGTATAAGGAAATTTCATTACACCAATAAAGATGAAGTTCCTAAAATGTAAAAACTAATTCCACCCATGCACAATATTTGTGAGCACTTCCTGTGTGTCAAGTGCCCTCCCAATTTAAGAAGGTGTCCCGGGCACACACTGTATCTCACCAATGAAGGCAAAGGATCCCCAGGTAATTCCACCCTCTGGGAATTTAGCATAGTGCATGCCAGGGATGGGGATGTCGTTCAGTTGGTAAAATGTTGCCTCGCATACACAAAGCCATCCCCAGTAATTCTCTAACCAGGCAAGGTGGTACACATTTGCAATCCCAGTCCTCAGGAGGTAGAGTCAAGAAGATCAGAAGTTCAAAGTCATCATTTCATGAGTTTGAGGACAGCTTGGGCTACATGAGACCCTGTCTCAAAAATAAGGAAAAAAGAAAAAGTCATCCCAAAAGAACACATTGACACTGAGATCCAGAGCAGAAGTCTAGGCACATGTACAACCTAAAGCCACAGGATGAAAACAGTGCTGGTGATGTGACTGTTACAAATAGCAAGATGAGGCTAGAAAGATGGCTTAGTGGTTAAAGTGTTTCCCTGCAAAACCAAAAGACCCAGGTGCAAGACCCATGTAAGCCAGATGCACAAGGTGGCGCATGTGTCTGAAGTTCATTTGCAGTGGCTGGAGGCCCTGGCACACCCTCTCTCTCAAATAAGTAAGTAAATATTTAAATATTTGAAAACAAAGAACAGCAAAATGGCAAATGAAAAAGAGATGTGCAGGACAGGGGAGATAGCTCCATGTGTATATAGCATTTGCTACAGAAGCTGCACACAATATGCAAGCATCTGCAATCCAAGCATACCTGCGGCAAGATATGAGACAGAAATAGGATAGTCTACGGAAGCTTGGGGGCAACTAGCCTGGCATTGTTAACAGCAAGACACACCCTGCCCCAAACAAGGTAGAATGTGAGAACTGATACCTGATGTTGTCCTCGGACTTCGGCTTGTATGCCATGCAACACCCAAGCCTGTATTCACATTCATAAACACTTATCATACACAGATGCAATTCTAAAAAAAAAAAAAGGAAAAGGGAGTTAGGAAGATGGCTCGTTGTGCCTACTGTGAAAGCATGAGGACCTGAGTTTGATCCCCAGCGCTAACACTCAAAGCCAGGCCTGGCCATGCATGCATGTAACCCCAATGCTGAGAGGGGCAGAGACAGGAGGATCACTGGGTTTCGCTGGTCAAATAGTGAGTTCCATGTTCAGTGAGAGACTCTGACCCAAGGAAACAGGGCATAATGATGGAGGAGGACATCTGAAGAAAAGTCAAGGACATCACCAACTACGTGGTGAGATCAAAGCCATCCTGGAATACGTGAAATGCTGTCTCAAAAAATAAAAACAAAATAAATTTTCAAAAAAGATAAACACATATAGAAACAGTATTTGGAACTTTCTAGGTAATGCTTTGGTACGTGAGCACTTTTTCCACAGAAACATTTCCAGGGAGCTTATCTGAAAAAGAACCGAGTTCTCAGTATCATTTCCCCCCAAATAACCAAATATTCTGAATCTCTAGGTACTTAGTAGCTGTGTGACTTCCCGTCCTGGTACATACTAGCTGTGTGACTTCAGTTTAGCCACTTGACCTCTCTGACCTCAGCTTCCTCCCATTTAATACGAAAAGCATGATTCCTGCCCAAAAGTGTTGTTACCACAGTGAGGTGAGCCGCTCTGCTCTGCCACGTCCTGCAGCCATGGTGTTCTGCTTGCCCACCTCAAGGGCACAGCAACAGGCCCAGTAGCCATGGACTGAGGCATCTGCAGCTGGAAGCCCGAATTGCCCTCTCTCATCACCTTCTCTTCCTTGGTTTCTCTAATATGAGTGATGACAACAATGCAAGGAGGCCAAGGACTCTGCCCGACTTGGGGACCCTGGACCGGTCTTGACTGCTCATTGCAGGAATACCCTCCACCACAATCCTCACAAACAGCCTTTATTAGTTACTCTACTCATTGCTGAGACTAAATACCTGACAAGAAGTTGCTTAAGAAAGGGAAGATTTGGGCTGGAGAGATGACTCAGCAGTTAAGACAGTTGGCGTTTGATTCCCTGGTACCCACATAAGGCCAAGTGCACTAAAGCAGCACATGTCTCTGGAGTTTGTTTGTAGTGGCAAGAAGCTCTGGTGCACTCATATTCTCTCTGTCTCTCTGTCTTTCTCTCTGTCTCTCTCTTTGTCTCTCTCTCTCAAATAAATAAATATTATTTAAAATATTATTTAAAAGAAAGCCTAGGTTTATCTTGGTTTTCAGTTCCAGGAGGACATAGTAGGGAAGGCATGGCAGCTGGAACATAATGCGAGGCCAGCTTGTCACATCACACTGGCCATCAGGAAATAGAGGGCAAAGAGGAAGTGGGACCGGGCTATATAAAACCCCAAAGCCCACCCCCAGTGACTTACTTCCTCTAGCAAGGCTCCACCTCCTACAGGTCCCACAAACTTCCCAAACTGTGCCACCAGCTGGGGACCAAGTTTTCCAGCACAGCAGCCTGGTGGGGCGTGTATTTTACTTTCAGATCACAACAGCACCTCTGCACCTTCCCCAGTGATGCTCTGACCACTCGCCGACTTTGCTCCGTGTCCAGCTCTTCTGGGGGTCAGGCGGGGGCTGTGACCACCAGCAGCAGCAGGCCATGATGTCTCCATGAACCAGCCCTTACGTGTCTGCCTCCCCCATGCCCCTGCCACCCCTGTGGCTGCTACAGTCATAACAAAGATAAGGCCAGAGGAGAAGTCTTGCTGTCAGGCAGCTCAGGGCCGTTCCACAAGACGCTTTCTAAACATCATCTCATGCGGCCAACACTTCAAACCACCGGGCCCTCCCCAATCACTCTGGCCCCTGATCCAGTTTTAAATGAGCCTTTTGGTGCCAGGATCTTGTAAGACATCTGGTTCCACTTGACTTTCATGGGGGTGGGGAAGGATGGGAATGCAGCTACCTCAACTAAAACCAAACCCTCCCACTCAGAAACACACATCAAATCCGACCCCGTATAACTTCATTTCAAAACAGTAAAGGAACACCAGACAATAGAGATGGAGAAAGATAGCCACCGAAAGACACTGGGAGCACAGCAGGCGCTCTGACTACCCTCCACCCACCCCTCACCCGCTGTACTCCAGTGCACCCAGGCCAGAAGCCATATGTTAGCAGGGTTACCATCACTCTTATGGCCCTTGTTTGCCCAGCTAACAGTCACCCAGGTTCTTGGTTCTTCCACGTATGTGTCTTCTGGCCCATTTCATCTTCCCCGTGCCCATCACTTCCAGCTTCATCCAAGCCATCCTTGCTCCCTCGGGACCACGATGAGCCCTATGGATCAACCTCCCTGTACAGCAGGACTTCCTCTTCTATGTGTCCCCAATGCAACAGCTATTGAGAACTTTTCAAAACAAAACAGATCTGAGTGGCTCAGCGGGTAAAGCACTTGTCCCACAAGTATGACTTCTGACTCTCCAGTCCCACTTAAATGCCAGGTAGGCATGGCAGCCTTCCTGTAATCCCAGCACTCAGAAGGCTGAGAGAGGGGATCCCTAGACAAGCTGATGAGCTAAACTACTAGCATTGCTGAGCTGTGGGTAAACAGGTGGCTGTAGAGGCCAGAGGCATCAGGCACCTTCCTTGGCCTCTCTTCATCTTATTCTTTGAGAAGGGCCTCACTGAACCTGGAGCTCACTGATTCCGCTAGATTAGCTCGCCAGCAAACCCAAGGCTCCTCCTGCCTTCCCCCTCCCCAACACTAGTGTTACAGACACACTGCCACACGCCACATTGCATGTGGGTTCTGATGCTCAATCCCAGGTCCCCATGGTTGTACAGCAAATGCTTTAATGGCTGAGCCATCTCCCCAGACACATTTTTATTTATTATTACTTTTTTATATGGTATTGAGGATCAACTCCAAGGTTCTTAGTATGCTAAGCAAGTACTCTTCCATTGGCCTACACACACGGCCCCCTTTTTAGAATTATTATTACTATTAATATCATTGATTCCGTTGCCATTATGTGAAAACTTAGAGATATGAAATAAAAATCTTGGTTGCTTAGCTTCATTGGAAAATCAGGTGTGTCGATAGTTGCCCCCTCCTGAAGTTTGAGGGAACAGTAAGGAGTAACCCCCTCAAATAAAGTGGATATGTTCTAGGTTCTATGTACATTTTATTTTTATTTATTTGTGAGGAGAAAGAATGAGAGAGAGCAGAGAAAGAGAATAGCAGGCACACTAGGGCCTCTTGCTGCTGAGAACAATCTTCAGACACATGTGCCACCTTGTGCATCTGGCTTTACATGAGTGCTGGGAAATCAAACTCAGGACAACCCAGGCCATCAGGCTTTGTAAGCAAGTGCCTTTAACCACTTGTCCATCTTCCCAGCCTCACTCCAGGTTCTAAAACCCAGAGCGTGGCCCTTACTTACTCACAGCATTTACCTAATCTCTAAGAATATTTGTGTCTATGATCCAAGCTTACATGACCCTGCACTCTAAAATCTAGCCACAAAAGTCCAGAAAAAAAGTTTTAGGGAAATGGAAAGGTAGTTGAAGTGGGGTGTCTTTCTATTTAGTTATAGCTGCTTATGTTTCCCATTGGATAGTGGCCCTACTTGCAAAGCCTCATCACGTGTGTATATGCATGTAGTGTGTGCTTGCATGTGCAGCTTAGAGGTTGATACCAATATCTTCTTCATCACTCCCCACCTTTTTTGTTTGTTTGTTTGTTTGTTTGTTTTTTCAAGGTAGGGTCTCACTGTAGCCCAGGATGACCTGGAATTCACTATGTAGTCTCAAAATCACAGTGATCCTCCTACCTCTGCCTCTGAGGGCTAGGATTAAAGGTGTGTGCCACCATGCCCAGCCACCTTATTTTTCGAGATAGGTTCTCTCACTGAACCTAGAGCTCACTGATTTAGTTAGACTGACTGACCAGCAAGCCCTTGAGATCCTCCTGTCTCCTCCTCATAGCTGGGATTATGCACTTTATCAACTGAGTCACCCCCCCTCATCCCCAATTTTCCATCTTCCTGTGTCTCAAGGCTGGACTTTGCTGAGACTCCAGTCCTCTGACTTTCTGGTTTTTCTGTGTTTGCCTCATCTTTTCTGCACCTGCTCCCCATCAGCAGGAGTAAAGGTCCTGACTTCCAGGCCATGCATGGAGATCAGCCTTGGCCACCCCAGAAACACATGATTTCCATGTCCAGTGGCCTTGCCTGCTGCTCCACCTTCATCCCATCCCAAGCTCCTGAATTTCTGCTCCTTCCCTCTGTCTCTTTGGCCTGGGTCTCTCTGTCTCAGCCATAGAAACATTAGGGGTTACATCCTTTGCTGCTGCATGGGAGAAGGGAAGCCGTCTTGTTTGTGGTAGCGCAGTTCACTGAATCTCTGTCTTCTGTTTAAAGAGGATCCACCTCCAGCTGGAATGCCCACGGATGTTTCCAAACATTCCACATGTCTTCCAACACCAAAGTTAGCTTCAGGCTGAGGAAATGGCTCAGTGGGGAAAATGCTTGCCTAGCATGTTTGAGGACCTGAGTTTGGATCCCAAGTTCCCACATAAAATGTCAAGTGTCATGGCATGCACTAGGATGGGGTAGAGACAGGAGGGTCCCTAGGGCTTGCTGGCTAGTTTGTCTAGCTGAATCAGTGAGCTCTAGGTTCAAGAAATAAGGCAGAGAATGACTAAAGAAGACACTTGATGCTTACCTCTAACCTCCATACACATGCATCCAGGCAATCACACATACACACATACCACTCTCACACACACATGTGCGCCAAAATCACTGCTATTGAGAATCTCTTCTCTAGGGCAGCCTTCCTCCTAATCTCATGGATGAACATCCCTTTCCAAGAAGAAGGGCACTGCCATTTTATTACTAAGTTCTCTTTGATCCTAAGAGGTTAAGGAAGGTGATGACAGAATTCCAGAATGCCACCCTTCCCCCAGTGGGCTCATCTGTGGGAGTCCCTCCTCTGGAGTAGAAGTGGGGCTCAAGAATATGCGGGCTTTCACTTCCATGGGTCCTCAATGTCATGGGCAGAGAGCTTTCTTCAGACATAAAGTCCCTAACTGGTAGACTTTGAGTTAACCAAAAGAGAGACTGTTCCCAGGTGGGCCTGACATAATCAGGTGATTCCTGACTACAAGAGGTTGGTGAGGAGAGAGGGAGTTAGGGAGGGAGAGAGAAAGACAGAGAGAGAGAAAGAAAGAGAGTTATCCTTCTGCTCCCCTCCCAAGTGCAAACTGCCCTACTGTGGAGAGGACCACAACACAATGGGGGAAGAATGGGAAGCAACCTTTAAAAGATAAAAGCAGCTCCTGATTGACAGCAGGTGAGGAAGCAGGCGTCACAGCAGGAAGTGAGCAGAATAAAACCCCAGCCTCAGGGATGGGACCTCAGGCGTGGTTCACAGCAAGACCCAAGGAAAAGACCCAACTGTAACATACCCACGCCTCACCTCCCACCCAAGGAAACTGGAACAGTGTCGAGCCTCTTCTGTTAATGGTCCAAGAGGAAGGGAAGGAAAAAGTGAGAGAGGGAGAGAGGAAGGGAGGTCGTTTCACATGGAGATAAAATGAAAGACAGATGTGATGTAATTCCTAGCTCCTTAGTGCCCCACCCAGTGCTTTTCCTGTACTCCAGAACTATGTTCCAATATCTCCTGAACTCACCTCAGCCTGTCAGAACCTCACTGCCTCTCAGAAAGACCTTGAAATCTAACCTATCCTAATGTCCTGTTTACACCTCTATATGTGAGCAGTCATTCTTGAACGAGCCCAAATCCTGTATGTGTGAGCTACGTTTATATTTTTTAACCTTTGTGTGTTTTGTGTTCCTGTGTGAGAGAGCAGGTGTGTGTATGCCACAGCATGCATGTGGGGGTCAGAGGACAATCTCAGGTGCCTTCCATCTTGAGGCAGGGTCTCTTGTTCACTATTACAGGTGTCAGGGTGGCCTTCTGAGGACTATCCTGTCCCTGCCTCCCATATAGCCACTCAAGTGCAGGCTGAAGTTACCATGTCTGGCCTTACATGGGTGTCGGAATCGAATCAAATCCTTACCTTTGTGCAGAAAGCATTTTACCCACACAGCCATCTCCATAACCCTGTGAGCCACAATTCTTGACTCAGCCTAAAACCTTCTTGGTCACCAGGGTCATCTCCCTGCAGGTCATCTGTTTAGCAGAAATGCCAAAACTCCCAGCTGTCAATCTCTATGATTAGATTATCTCTAGCCAAGGTGAGGAAGTTTAAGTTCTCAGACTCGCTTCCTTATGTGTGCTTCTTTAGAGAACTTGACTGCATACCGTACCGCTCACAAGAGCCTCGTTTGGTGATGTAACCCAACCATGCCAGCGCCATTGCATGATACTTGGGCCTGATGGGGAGCCCAAGGTGTCGAGCTGCCTCTACAAGCATGCTCTGCCCACAGTCCAACCAAAAGACGACAGAAATCATGGCATTATGGGTAAGTGAAGAAGGCAACCTCACCTCTTCACCAGCTTGTGGTGGGAACAAAGGGGAATAAATGACTTCCTGAGGGATACTGTTCTCATTGACTATCTATCTATCATCTGCCCATCTATCATTTGTCTATCTGCCATACCTCTTGTCTCTATCTCCCTCTCTTCCCCCTATAACCAGAGTCTATTTTGGAGTACTTTCCATTACTCTACAAATGCCTGCCTTAGAATGAGGAGAGGTTCATTCTGGCTCGCAGATTGAAAGGTCTGGACCCATGACTTATTGACACATTTCTTTGGCCATGACCTCTCATCATGGTAGAGCTGGGGCAAAACCACTCACTTCATAACCAGGAACCAAAGAAATTGAAGGGGCTGGAATGCCACAATTTTCTTAAAGCACACCTCCCCCAATAACCTAATGAAGTCCCTTTAGGTATCACTTTGTGTGTGTATCTCTGTGTGTGTGTGTGTGTGTGTGTCCATGCGCATGTGTGATATGTGTGAATGTTTATGCTTGAACAGCTACACATGTGTGTGCAAGTGCACATGTGTGATATGTGTGAATATTTATGCTTGTACAGGTACACATGTGTGTGCAAGCACACATGCAGTATGTGTGGAGGTCAGAGGACAGCCTCAAGAATGCCATCCACCTTTCCCTGAAATAAATCTCTCATTATCTGGAATGTGCCAATCATGCTAGACTGGCAGGCAGCTAAACCCAGGGATCCTCCTCCCTCAACCTCCCCAGCACTGGGATTCTAAGTGTGTGCCGCCATGTCTGGATTTTACATAGCTTCTGAGGTTTGAACTCAGGTCCTCGTGCTTGCAATGTATCATGTTCTCATCTGAACTATCTCCCCAGACTTTAGTCCCATTTCTTAAAACTTCTTCAACATGCCAATAGCACTTCTCTGGGGACCAAACTTTTAATGCACAGGTCTTTGGGAATGTTTAAGATTCAATCTCTAACAGTTGTTGATTCTAAGAACCTGGGAAGACAGAAATGCAGTGACAATGTATGGGTGAGCCAACCCCACACTGAGTCTCTCAGGAGAACATTTATTGAGTCTTCAACCCTGTTGTCTCCTAATGCCTAGCTACATACATATTGAGCATGTGTGTGTTAAAAGAAATCAGACTGTCCTATATGCATCCAGAGATGTACCCTGGGGCCGTAGACCTAGCTAAGGGCTACTTGCTCTAGAGGCAAGAAAAAGGTTTTGAAGCAGGGATCTAAAAAGCACAGAGCTTGATTTAGGGTTGCTTCTCATAACAAAAGATGGGGGAAAAGTGATGGGGCTGAGAGAATGGCTTAAAGAGTAAAGGGCTTGCTGTGCAAGCCTAAGGACTTCAGTGTGGATCCCCAGCACTCATGTAAAACATGGTCATGGTAGGGTGTGACTGAAATCCCAACACTGGGGAGGCAGAGACGAGTGGATCCATAGGACTCACTGGATAGCTAATCTAACTGGATTTCCATGAATGCTAAGCTCAGGAAGAGATACTAAAGTGAGGTAGAAAATGCCTCAGGAGGATATCCAATGTCAACTTCTCACCTCCACACTCATGCATACACACAGGTACCCATACCTGTACAAACATGCATACACATAACATACGTACACATACAAAACATGAAAAGAGAAAGGAATCAACAACTGATGAAGACAAAGTTCCCTCTCTCACAAATTGTCCTGGCAAAGGAGTTTGCTTACCTCGAGGGACAGGGTCCCGGAACTGAGAGTCTGCATGCTCAACTGAAAGACGGTTTGCAAGTATCAACATTCACAGCTGAATGCTGATTCTCAGGCCCATAGGTAACCAATGGGAGCATTTATTTAAGCTAACAAGTATGAGACCCTCAAGTCTTCCTAACTGAGACATTATGAAGGTTACAAAACAGGAAGAGAGTTCTGTCAGTAAAGTGCCTGCTTTGCAAGCCTTAGAACCTAAGTGTGACCCCCAGTACCCATGTAAAACTGTGAGCATGGTGGCAAACACCTGTAAGCCCAGTCTAAGCAGGTATGACAGGCAGATCCCTGAAACTCAAGGGCCAGCTAATTGGTGAGCTTCAGGCTAGTGAGAAACTCTGTCACATACAGGTGGGTGGCACTCCCGGGAATGACACTCAGTGTTGTCCTCTGGCCTATACACACACATACACATGCACACACACACACATGAACATGTATATACACATGTAGGTATACCCCCACACACACATACACATTATATATATATATATATATATCATACATATATCAACAGAAATCCCAGCCTTTTAAGATTAAGGTTCAGATACCCTCTTTCCACTGTCCTACTAGAATTCCCAGTTCTATGAGGTGTGAAAGGTGGAGGCTGGCTGTTTCTAGCCTTGCAGATTGATTGTCTGAGACACTGAGCTCTGGTGAATTCCAGACCCAGAACATTCATGAATCTTCCCTCCCAGGTTGCAGGGTTGTCTTCCTTCTTGAATTCAGAAGGAGAGAACTCCTGTAAGATAAATAGATGCTCCCTCCCCACCCCCATGCACACACAATATTTTATACAGGTACATGGTTTGGAAAATTAGGTCAGAAGAGGGAGGGAGAATGGTGATTCATTACCAGGGTGCAGAGGCAGGATTACCTCATCAGAAATTCAAAGGTAATCAGTTTTTTCCCCAATTGTCATGGTAATGAATCATCATTGTTAATAAATTGGGAAGTCAGTTACACCTTTGAGTAACTGGATCAGCCAGAGTTACCTGACATCTGTCTTCATTAGAAGAGATCCAGTGAGGGGTTAGGGAGCTGGCCCAGTGGTTCAAAGTGCTTACTGTGCAAGCCTGATAACAGAGTTGGGATCCCCAAAACTTGAGATAAGAGTGCTTACACCCGTAATCCTAAAACTTCTAAAGCAGTGGGAGGAAGAGTCAGGAGGATCCAGAAGCTCACAGGCCAGCTAGTGTGTCATTCCCAGAGGCAAAAACAAGAGAGATCCTGGCTCAAACAAAGTGGAAGGAGAGGACAACCTCCCAACCTCCGTAAGTGTGCTGTGGCACATTCACACCCATACACACACACACACACACACACACACACACACACACACACACACACGCAGCAATGAAATGGTGGATGGAGACTTGGATGCTGGACAATGGGACTTCCCAATGTCAGCTGATAATGAACTTTTTACTTAACATGATGATCATGCCAAGTCACTCAAATGCACTCAAATAAGACTTTAAACCTGAAGTCACCTCCAGAGATCTGTCAACGTCCCCGGTTAAAAAAAAAAATCAAGGAGAGCAGCCATTCATTTATGTAATGGAGAGACAATGGTGGGAAGTGCTTTGTGAACATCACTCAGCTCAGACACAGGACTTGATTAGAATGGATTTTTCTTCCCCTTAGACAAATGGAAACCAGGAATAGAAAATGAGTCCAGCCCCCACTACCACCAGCACTCTGAATCTTGAGGGTTTGGCCTTAGAGCTGGTCATATCCGAATATCAAGGTCCAATGGCTGAACAAAGTGGTCAGGGCAAGAGCTCGCTGTGACAGTTTATGACTCAATGAGGCAGCAGTCGGGCCTGGAGCTCCAGGGGATAAATCAGCTCAAACTCCATCCGCCTTCAGGACAGACAAATCTTTGGTCATGGAGTCGTCAATAATCCAAACATAACTTGGAATGCAGTTATAACTTTTTATTACTTTTAGGACCACCAAAAAAAAACTGAGACGAATTCTGATCTATATGATATGGTAATGGCATTTGACAAGTTCCTATTTATTCAAGGGGTGGGGGATAAAAAAACCTTTTTGTGTCTGATCATTGTGTCAAAATCCTGCAAGTCGTTTTCATTTCTCTCTCTCGGGCAAGATTTAAAAGCAAATCCCCATGTGCTCTGTCATCTGATCCTGGTGCTGAGAGTTCGAAACGTTTCACCAGTAATTTAATACAGGGGCTGTGAGGGGTGTGTGAGAGGCAGAGTGCAAGAGAGAAACGAGAGTAAGATAGAGGAAAAGTGAGGGATGAAGAGAGTATAGTTAGAGAGACAGGGAGATAAAAAGAGAGATGAAGAGGAAGGAAGAGAGGAATTTAGGGAGACAAGAGAACAGAATTAAAAAGGGAGATAGGGAAAGAGATCAAAAAGTAACCGAGATGAGACAAAGAGATAAATAATAAGAGGGAGAGGTGGATAAGAGTGGAGGAAAGGGAGAATTAGAAGGAAATGTAAACAGATAGAGACACAGAGAGAGATGAAAGGGAGACAGGGTTAGAGAGGCAGAAGAGGATAGAAAGACAAAGAGAGGGGAGAAAGAGAAATACAGAGAAGGAAACAGAGATAAGAGGGAAAGAGACAGATGAAGTCAGAGAGAGAATTAGCAAGAGAGGGAAACAAACAATCAGGAGAGAAAAGAAGAGTTAGAGAGGGAGATGGGAGAAGGGAGAAAAAGGATAGTGAGGAAGAGAAAGAGAGAGAGAGAGAGAGAGAGAGAGAGAGAGAAATATGAGGCCCAAGTCCTGGGATACAGAAAGATCACCTGACAGGAGACAGATGAATAGCAAGCCTGTTTCTGCCTATTGTCTCATTTCCTCCTCAGGAAGAGGGCTAACATTTCACTTCTGCAGCATTACAGACAAAGCGCTGGGCAGAGAAGGAGGAGGCCTCTGGATAGACAGACCCTAAGTGAAGTACCCAAGAGGTGCTCCGACCAGCTGGCCCCATAGCACACCGTGCCCTTTTTCAGTAAATTAAGCCAGAATGTTTGAAGGAGATACACAACATCAACCTCTGACCTCCACATGCAGACACACACATACATGCATGCTCAACTGAACACGCATACATATATTTGGATGTGGTGGTATGCATCTATAATCCCAGCACTTGGGAGGTGGAGGCAGAAGGATCAAGAGTTTAAGGTCATCTTTGGCTGTGTAGTGAGTTTAAGGCCAACCTGGGCTACATGAGACCCTTAATAAATGGGGCCGGGGAGATGACTCAGTTGATAAAAACACTTGCCACTTACCACACAAGTGTGAGAAACTGAGTGTGGATCCCCAGCACTCACCTAAATGCCAAGACGATGTGGCAGCCCCCTCCCTCTTTAATCCCAGTGTTTAGAACATAGAGACAGGGAACCCCGCAGGGCAATCTAGCTAACTAGATTAGCTGAATTAGCAAAATGTGGGTTCAACTGAAAGACCCTGCCTCAGTGAATAAAGTGGAGAGTAATCTAGGAAGACACCCAGCGTCAACCCCTGGCCTCCACACATCCACAGTCTTGTGTATGTGCATGCACACACATGTAAACATGAATATACTCGTGCGTACACCGCACACAGATGACACAAAACAAAACAGGAAAGAAGAGAAAGTTCCCTGAGAAGTTCTTCTGAGATGTTGTTGCCTCCTAGCGCTCTCTGTCTCAGGGATACAGAAAAGCCTTCTGCATCCCTTCTCCCTTCTCCTATGTTTCGGGAAAGATCTATCAACAGAATTGAAGGATGCTTCACAGTCCTATTGGCCATCCTCCTTCTCCTTCTTTGACTTGGTTCCCAGTCCCTGACAGCTATTTCAAGGTCAAAGCATGGGTGCAGTTCCACACAACACCCTAGACCTCCAGGGCACCTCAAAAGTAGGAGACCTGCCGGGCGTGGTGGCGCACGCCTTTAATCCCAGCACTTGGGAGGCAGAGGTAGGAGGATTGCCAAGAGTTCGAGGCCACCCTGAGACTACATAGTGAATTCCAGGTCAGCCTGAGCCAGAGTGAGACCCTACCCGAAAAAAAAAAAAAAAAAAAAAAAAAAAAGTAGGAGACCATCAGGAGCTCTCAAGGTCATGAGCATCTTATGAAATGTTGGCAAATTAATCTGCAGATAAGTAAGTATAATTTTGTAGCAACTTAAAAACCACTGTAGGTTCAACTCTAGTGCATCCAAATGGTAGCAGAACTAACGTTTTTGATAAAAAGTGGTGGCAGAAAGAAAAAGTGCTTTTAAAAAAATCACACTTATTCCTTTCGTTTTTAAGCAAACTGAGTCAGAGATGGATGTTACTGGCTGTGAACAATTCCACACCTTGACTAAACTTGGGGACACCCAGTTCTACTGATGCATTGTTGGGAAACTTGGTACTAAAATATGTGTGGTACCAACATCCCTCCAAAAATAAAATAACGCAAACCTCATAGTGAAGCAGACTATAATCCCGCATCTCTGGAGTGAAAGATCTTTGTGTCTGGGTTGATGTGTGCCAGTTTAGAGAAAGGTGTGCAAGGATGTTTGACCAATGGCAGCAGTTCTTGCTTCAAAGTGGTCCAGTATTGTTGTTACTGATTGATAATTTTTTTTAATTGTACTCAACTTTGTTTCACATAACTTAATTCCATAATAATGTATTGCTTAAGTGTTTAGAAGAGTAATAGCATATATAAGTACAAAAATTATAGACAAAGATGGTTAAAACAACCCATTAACAGCTAGAAAAATAGAGCTAAATTGGTAAAATGTTACCATGCAAGCATGAATGACTTGAATTGGATCCCCAGAACCCAAAAAAAAAAAAAAAAAAAAAAAAAGCTAGGCATGGTTGTATACATTATAATCTCAACGCTGGGAGACAGAGACTGGTGGAGCCTAGGGATTGGCTAGTCAGCCCATGTAACTTAATTGGCCAGTTCCAGGACAGTGAGAGATCTTGCCTCAGAAAAGGTGGACAGCTACACCCAAGGTTACCCTCTGACTTTCAAATGCATGCACATGCACACACACACACACACACACACGCATGCATGTATACTTGCACACATGTGTGCGATGGAAACACAAAATGCACACACAAAATCATCAAGCTTATGAATAGACAGTGAACAAGCAGAGTCTTGTAGTAAAATGGGGCAGAGGCAGGAGAGATAAGAAGGACCCCCAGGGAGCCAAGAATGCTCTCGTAGCCAGGAGTGATGCAGGACACAATTGACCGGGGCCAGAAACAGTGAAGACTGCTTGCGGTCCTAAAAGGGCAATGTCCCCCAAGGACAGGTTCCATGCAGGTCCATCTGGAGCTGGGGGATGGTGTCCTAGGACCAAAGCAAAGAGTTGAAGAAATTATCTAGGAAGGAGAATGCCACCAAGTGTCCTGGAAGTGAATGAACCAGCCCAGGCTAGAGGGAGCAAAGACACCCAGACTATCGTGCCTAGAATTCTTCCCAGCCAAGCCTCATGCCAGGAGGAATTAGAAGAAGGGATGGCATTTGTTTGAAGTCAGTCATTGGTGCCAGTGTGCTGTCTTTGCTTGTCCTTTCTGCCTTGCTGTAAAGTTCATCTTGAATAATCCCAGCATTCCTCAGAGCTCAGCCAAGAAGCCAGGGATTTCTGGTTACACCAAGCAGATAAGTCAGTGTGAGATTGGGGACCAAGTAGATGCAGATAAAATAAGATCTCCTTTTTGGTGTAATGTGTGCATGTGTGGCGTATGTGCATCGTTCATGCACATATGTGTGCAGATGCCTACAGAAGTCAGAGTAGAATATCGGGTGCTCTCTTCCATCACTCTTCTGCTTTGTTTTCTTTTTTTTTTTTAAGATAGGGTTTCTCAATGAACCTGGAGCCAATTTTTGTTAGACTAGCTTACCAGTGATTCTCCTGTCTCTGTAACCCCAACTCCCCCCAACACACAGGACTGGGGTTACAGACATGCATAGCTATTCCCAGGTTTTTAGGTGGTTGCTAGGGATCCAAATCAGGTTCTTCTCATGCTTGTGCAGCAAGTGTTCTTACCCTCATCCAAGTCATCTTGTTGGCTCCAAATTAAGTCTACTTTATGATGGGGGGCTAGGTTTGTCAAGTACCCAGAGAGGGAAAGCCAAGTATTTACCATCCAGCCAGGGAAAGCAAGCTTAGTATCTGGGAACCAGAACCCTGCGTATCACAGACAAACAGGTCCTTGGAGATGTAGAAGTGGACATGGCTGGTGTCCGTGCAGCCACCAGACAGGGGATGGTTCTGAAGTCTGAGGACATTAGAGGGATAAAGTGGGCGTAGGAGTTCGGTGAGGGTGCCAGAGGATGAGGAAGTGGTTTCCCTTAGAAGCCAGGAAAGGAACCATCTTGAAGCAAGTTATAGTTAACCATTTGACATACATCATTTCATGGCTTCCTCTAGACTGGCACACACATACGCAGACACAAAGATCTTTTCCACCATAGATGTGGATTAACATCTGCATTTGTAATAGTTACCCTCTCCTTGCTGGGACAAAACACCTGGCCAGAAGCAGTTGACAGGAGGAAAGGGTGTCTTTCAGCTGACAGTTTAGAGAGAAAGATGCAACCTGATAGGGAAAGCATGGCACCAGCAGACAGCAGGGGTAGGAAGTAGTCAGAGTGAGCTAGCTAGTGAACACCCAGTGAGCTAATAAACCTCAAGATTGGCCTCCAGAGCACCCCTCCTGCAGCAAAGCTCCACTTCCTGAAGGTTCCACCAGCTGGAAGCACATGAGGCTACGAGGGACATTTCACATTCAAACCGCCACAGCATTACTGTGAGACCTGCTTTTTGCACTTAACTTTTCATGTTCTGTGGAATTTCTATCTTGATGGATTTCCCTCTGGGTCTCCCTAGCTCCACTCTTCTACTCTCCCTACGCTTTGGGTCCTGCCCTGTTAGAGGCATCTTCACACTGAGTGAATCAGCGCCTGTGGCTGATCTGTGGGGTCTGGATGTCCAAGAGTCCCTGGAGGTGTGCTCTTTGGAAGAGGACTGAGTGGGAAGGAAACTGTGCTGGGTCACCTTCTGTGCCCTCAGGACCTTCCCACCCATATACCAATGCTATTTTCTCCAGTTTCACATGCTATACTTCCAAACAGCTTGCATGGGAACAAAGGACACTGAGAAGGACATACATTTGAAGACCTCTGCTCTTCAGGGGTGGGTTCTGCTAGCTCCTCTGAGGAAAATCGTAGGACTGGCTTTCCCTTTACAAGGAAAAGGAAGATGAAGCAGTCAAGGTATCAGGGAGGCATGCTAAGCTGGGAGCAGAAAGCCTGAGTGACTTCTGGGAGGCTAAGAAGGCAGTGAACAGAGGCCAGCTCATGGAATCCAAGGTCTACTGACCACACCATCAGCTGCTGAGCCTGGAATCCTGGCCCTGGTTACTTCCTTCATAGCCTTGTATAGGGGTCGAGCCTGAAATGTTCTCTGAAAGGATGAGAGTCAACAGATGTGAGTTCAAGTCCTTAGTCATCCATAGACTGGCTGTGCCATATGACGCAGCTCACAACCTCACTGCATCTGCTAACATCTGTGAAGTGAACATAAGGGCAGCAAAGGTGCTGAGCTGCTGTGAGGACCACGCAAGGAACCACCCAAGGAGACTCCGGCAGAGAGAGGGAGTATTAGTTTCCTTCATATCCCTGCCACCATTGTGGTATAATCAGAGCCAGGTCTACCTAGCTGTCCTGGTTTTAGTACCTCACTGAGTTCCCTCATCAGAATCCCTCTTTGGTTTTGTTTGTTTGTTTGTTCTGATTAACTGACATTTTTTTGACTTCTTATTGATAACGTCCATAAATGTAGACAATACACCATGATCATATCCTCTCCTACCATTCCCTTTCCCTCTCCCAAATTCCCCCTCCACTGAATTTCTTCTTATTTTCAACTAGTCTCTCTTCTATTTTGATAACATTGTTTTTTCCTACATTATGCCAGTCTTGTAGAGCCACTGGGAGGTCATGAATATCAAGGCCACTTGGTGTCCAGAAGACAGCATTGTAAGCAGTCCTCCCCTTCTTTTGGTTCTTACATTCTTTGTGCCATCTCTTCTGCAATGGCTCCTGCATCTCGGGTGGTGTGATAGAATCACTTAGTGCTGATGACTCTACTATCAATTCTTCTCAGCACTTTGGCAAGTTTTGAATCACCCCAGTGGTTACCACCATCTGAAAAGAGAAGCTTGTCTAACCAAAAGTGAGAGTAACATTAATACATGGGCATAAACATAAGTGTTTAGAGGGCAATTTGCTGGGCATAATATATGCATTTAACCAGACAACAGTAGCAGTTTCCTCCCTAGGGCTTCAGACTTCCACTGTGTAAAACCCAGAAGAGGATCATGACATCATAGCAGAGTTTGTCAGGATATATCCTGTGCTAACTCAAGGACATCAGGGTCTCTAGAAACAGAATCAATCTGGGGAGACCCACCCTTGACCTTATATCCCCAACAGCCTCTTTTTAGAGGCCAGTTTCCCAGAAAGCAGGAAAGGTAGCCATAGGTAGAGTTCAAGACCAAACCACAGCCCCAGGGATACACTCACGCCCCGGGCAACTCCCTCTTAAACTGGCTGTTCAGCAATGGTGTGTTTCCCATTTCTCTTCACAAAAGTTTCCATTGGCTTTCAGAAGCTGGACCAACACCAATCCAAGTATTGCATGGCCATCTAACTGAACAAATTATTCCCAATGAGAAAAGATGATATTCTTCTGACAATGGCTCCATCTTTTGGCTTCTATAGGTCTGGGTTATGAGTGACTTGTTTTCCAATTTGATATTCTCTGTAGATTCAAATTCTGGTTGACTGATTGATGGGTTGGCTGGTTAGTTTTAGGAGAAAGTGCTTTTCTACTTTGATGGCTGGTGTGGAAGGAGGTCAACCTGAGAGTCTCCGACATAAAAATAGTCATTCTCTGGCTCCCCTCTCCTCACTCGACATCTCTCCAGTCTCCAGGTCCTCCAGAAGTTTCAACGAGCATTTACTGAGCACCAACCATGTGCCAGGAGTTACAAGTTCATCTCAAAATGTGCAGCAACTCCAAGGGGGCCTGCCTCCAATAATCTAAGTTGGCTCCCCTTACAATCAAGACCAGAGGCCTCCTGATACTTCACCATATGGCTGGGCCAGTGAGTAGATCAATGGTTGAATACAAGAATCCAGCCCCACAATGCAGATGGCACTTATGTTGGGAGGGGGATGATACCCGAACTTGAACATTTCAGAGAGGTGCCCTTTTTTTCTAGATAGTACCTGGGAATTATTTTATACCTTGTTCCTTTGATTTCTTATCTGAGCCATTTGCCTTCTCCCTGATAAAAACAGATGACAGAAAATTTTGCTCTACCCCCTCAATTTTGAAAGCACCCTGAAGTTCTGGGGTTAATATGTGGTCTATATCCTCAGGCCATAATGGCTGACATAGCCCTATTGATACTGAACTTCTTGCCATGGCCAGTGGGCTGGGTCCACACTGAGCCTGTGGGGCACTGAAGAAGTAGGTATTTGGCTTAGTTTTCTAATGTAAGAGGATATGAGGATTTTCTTAGCACTATGTCTGCAAGGAAATAGTCATAGAACCTGGACCAACTCTTATCTTCATACTCCAATCACACTTGTGGCCCCACCAAGGGAAAAATAGACACATAGATGACAGATAGATAGATAGATAGATGGATAGATAGATATTATATAGGCATAGAAAGATAATGCATGTGTACACATGTGTGCTTGTTTGTGAGGATGCACATGTTTATGTGGGTGTGCATACGTGTGTATGACTGTGTGGAAGCCAGAGGACAACCTCAAGCGTTATCTCTCTCAGGCACTATCTACTTTTAAAAAAAAATTATTTGTTTATTTATTGGAAAGAGTACAAGAGCATGTGAGAGGGAGAGATAGAGAGAGAGAGAGACAGAAAGAGAGAGAATGGGCACTTTATGGCCTCCAGCCACCACAACGTATGCACCATCTTGTGCATCTGACTTATGTGGGTACTGGGGAATTGAACCTGGGTCCTTGGGCTTCACAGGCAAGTGCCTTAATACTAAGCCATTTCTCCAGCACCTATCTACTATTTTTAGAGTGTTTCTCACTGGCCTGGAGCTCATCAATTAGGCTAGATTAGCTGGCCAGTGAGCCTCAGGGATCCACCTATCACTCCCTCCCTGACCCTGGGGCTACAAGAGGGTGCATGTTTACATTAGCACTACAGATAAAATTTATGTCCTCATGCTTGCAAGATATACACTTTATCCACCAAGCTATCTCCTCAACCCCCAAAAAACTATTTTATAAACCATAGCTCAGTGGCTGAGGTGAACATGTGTGCCACCTCCATGTCTTGTGGAGCTGTGGATGAGGACCTAGAGGAAGTGAATGATGATCTCTTCTTTCGACAGAGAGTGCAGAAAACAATGCTATCTGTGACACAATACGATGTCCAAAGTGTCACATGCTTGTACATCACTGTGTTTAAAAAAAAAAAAACATAACACTGGTGACTTTGAAAATGAAAAATGAAACCATGAGCCAAGGAAAGGGTGTCACCTGTGGATGCTAGAAAAACAGAAAACTGAATTCTCTTCTAGGCCCTCCACACGACATTTAACTCCATAGGCCCACACTGCATGGCTGACTTCCAGAAAAATGTGCTTGCAAATTTGCGCTGCTTCCATCCACGTGCTTATTTTAAATTGTCACAGCAGTTTGTTTGTCAGCTTTCTGTTTGCTCTAACAAACACCATGAAGGAACCAAATGATGAAAAGTTGGTTTGGGCTCACAATTAGGAAAGTTTCATCCATGGTCCATGGCTCTTGGGCCTGTGGCAAACCAGCACATCGGGGCAGGAATGTGGGAAGCAAAGCAAAGCTCTTTACCTCATGGCTGGGAGGAAAAAGGGGGAGAAGAAGCCAAAGTCCTGCTACCCCCAGTAAGAGCACACCCCTAGTGAAAGATTTCTCACTCTGTGTTGTGCATGCATGTATGTATGGTGTGTGTGTGTGTGTGTGTGTGTGTGTTCATAGGTATGTAGGCACATATGTGATTTGCATGGCCAGAGGTCAATATTAGTTGTGGTAGCAATTACTCTCTGATTACTGGGACAAAACATCCAACCAGAAGCAGGTTATGGAAGGAAGAGATTATTCTGGTTTATAGTCCTGACGGGAAGTTTCATCATGGCAAGAGTAGAAACCAGTCATCATAATTTGTCGCATCAGCTATGAGGAAGCAGCAAGAGTAAGCTTTCCAGCTTTGGCAAAGGGGGCTCAATTATAAAATCCCAAGACCCACTCCCCAGTGACACAGCTCTTCTAGCAAGGGTCCACCAGCTGGGGATCAAGTATGACTGGGTCAGGAAGGGTCATTTCAACTGTGACAGTTACCATCCTAAGCACTCTCCACCTTGTTTTTCTGAGACAGAAGTTTCTTGCCAAATCTAGAGCTCACTGATTCAGCTAGACTAGGTAGCCAGCAAGGCCCAGGGATCTTCCTGCCTCCATCTCCCCAGCACTGGGATTATCAGCACACATTGCTATGGTCAGTTTCTTACGTGGGTACTGGGAATCTGAACTCAGGTCCTTATGCTTGTGTGGCAAGCATTCTACCCATTGAATTATTTGTCAGCCTCTATGCCCTCTTAAAAGTTCCACCGCGGGCCGGGCGTGGTGGCGCACGCCTTTAATCCCAGCACTCGGGAGGCAGAGGTAGGAGGATCGCCGAGAGTTCGAGGCCACCCTGAGACTAAATAGTGAATTCCAGGTCAGCCTGGACCAGAGTGAGACCCTACCTCAAAAAACCAAAAAAAAAAAAAAAAAGTTCCACCGCCTCCCCAAAATGCTGAGGAACCTTTTAAATGCTGGGAACAAAGCCTTTAACTGGGGCTTTAACATAGGACTTGGGGACACATCTTCAACAATATATGACTAACTTGGTCAGGGTTAGTCTGAACTATAGAAACAGAATATTATTACTGCAATAAGGTGGCTTCCCTAGTCCCATATGAAGGGGTAGAGTTTGAGAGGGTTAAAGATGTCATTCTTGTCTGGACCAGAGCCCAAGTGTGGATCCCAGAAAGTCCCCATTAGGGATTGAGACACACTTACAATTATTGATTATTCAGAAAGGCATTTCAAGGATAGTAGGAGTGAGAGCAGAAAGGTGTCAACTTGTAACTGGTGTAGAGTGTGTGTGTGTGTGTGTGTGTGTGTGTGTGTGTGAAAGATAAATAGATATAATTCTCAAGTTTTTGTGATAACTGAGGACAAAAGAGCAGACACACACCAGAGCAATTTGGAGACACAACCTTGGCTTTTACTACTATATTGGGGGGGGGGTGCATGTATGTACAGGCTACAAGTCAATGGTGCTTATCTTCTTTAATCACTCTCCACCTTAAGTTTTTGAGACATAGTGTGATGGTTTGTATTTATTGTTGCTTCTGGTCAGATATGTGGTCTCAGCAACAGGAACATAACTCATATACAAGGTCTCTCTCAATGAACCTGAGTTTACTGTGTCAATGAGACTACCAGCCAGCAGTCCCAGGGCTCCTCCTGCCTGTCTCCCTAGCACTGAGATGACATGCACATGCTGCTACACCCAGCTTTTCTGTAGGTGCTAAAGGTCAGAATTCAGGTCCTCACACTTGTACAGCAAGCACTTTACCAACTGAGCCATCTCCCTAGCTCCAAATCTTGGGGTATAAGCACCATTACCAATTTTAAAAGAATGGCAATTCTTGGAGAAATGATGAGTTTCAGCCAGTATGGTGGCACATGCTTGTAATGCCAGAATTCTAGAGACTGAGGCAGGAGTACTGGAAGCCAACCTGAGCTATATAGTAAGACTTTGCAGAAATAAATAGTGAGAGAAAGGGACTTTGAAAGAAATAAATGATGCAGAGTGAGGAGAGGAGAGGAGGGAAGGAAGGGGGGGAGGAGGGGAAGGGGAGGAGGAGGGGGAGAGGAGAGGAGGAGAGGAGGAGGAGAGGAGAGGACAGGACAGGACAAAGAAAGGGGAAGAGGGAAGGGAAGGGAAGGGAAGGGAAGGGAAGGGAAGGGAAGGAAGGAAGGGGGAAGGGAAGGGAAGGGAAAGGGAAGGAAGGGGAGGAAGGAAGGGAAGGGAAGGGAAGGGAAAGGAAGGGAAAGGAAAGGAAAAGGAAAAAGGGAAAGGGGAGGGAAGGGGAAGGAAGGAAAGGAAAGGAAAAAAGGAAAGGAAAGGAAAGGAAAGAAAAGGAAAGGAAAGGAAAGGAAAGGAAAAGGAAAAGGTTGTATTTTGACTTCAGAACTGGGACAGGAAAAAAAATGAAGCTAGAGCACACTTTTGTGTCAAAGTAAAGAATTGCTCAAAGAAAATTCTTATCTTGACAACCTGTCCCCAGCATGTAAGTATTAAGAGGTCAGGTCTGTGGGAGGTGACTAACTTCTTTTACAAAATAAGATGAAGGGACTTCTTGGCCCCTTCCACCTATGTGGACTCAGGGTAAAGACTCTGTCTAGAAACAGAAAGTGAGACTTCAGGAAACATCAAAAAAGCATCCTGGTCTTGGACAACCTACTCTCCAGAACTATAAGCAAAAGATTTCTGCTGTTCATAAATTATCCCAACTTTTTGTTGTGTGTATATGTGTGCACGCACGCACACACAAAGAGACTAAGACATGGTCGTTTCTAAAGGGCACAAAAGCCATCTTGAAGATGCTTCCAATAACCAAGCTAATATATGAGTCATACTCTATAAGTAAGTGAGAAAGTCCAGGAAAATTCTGGTGGGGAATGAATGCTTGCATACACCCAAAGAAAGTCTCCACTGCATCCATCTTAACCATGAAGGGGAAATGATGCAACATGGACCATTCTTCAGACACACTCTCTGTCAACAGACCAAAGTCAACATCACTAGTGAAGAGGAATTTTAAGTTGTGCCCCTTTAAAAGACTGTCTGGGAAATTACCTAACATGACTCCTGTGATATTCCCATAATTAGAACTTGGGAGATATATAAAATACTTGCCGCACAAGCATGAGGTCCTTAGCTGAATCTCCAGCATTCATGAAAGAGCCAGGCACTGTGGCTATAATGCCAGCACAGGGAAGGTGGAGGTGGGAGGATCCCTGAGCTCCCTGCTACCAAGCCTAGCCAAACTGATGAGCTCCAGACAGAGGGACACTGTCTCAAAAATTAAGGTGTAGAATGATTGAGAAAGACAGCTAACATTGACTTCTAGCCTCCAAACACACACGCATGCTTGTGCACACGCACACACACATGTAAGCACACCCCGCACATGAGACACATACTTTGGTGGAAACAGTAGGTAGATCAACACTATCTGATGATGTTCCTAGCCTTTGAGGTGGTGGAAGTTTGGGGTATGTACATTAAAATTAACGGTTGCAAGAATATTAGGGAAGACACAAAGTTGGGCAAATTATGATTATAAAAGGGCTGAAAATAACCACAATGAATTTGGCTCCCATTCTATAACAATCCAGGCCTTGCTCCACAATCACAGTTCTGCTCAGTCACTTGGCTTTCCCCTGCCACCCGCCCCCCCACCTCCGGGAGCTTCACTTCACACTATCACATCTGTCTTTCTTACATATCATCCAAAGCCACACAGTAGGGTGAGTGCTCAGGATACATCTATCAAATACAGTAAAACAGCAAACAGACCACTGATAGTACAGTTTCAACCTTAGTATTTCCCAGCACAGGAAAAAGAGCCAAGATGGGCCTTTGAGACACACAACCTGGTCCCCTTGGGGAGATGATGGGACTCACCTCACCAGCACCTGGGCCTCATTTTTCCAATGCAAAATGAAGCTCATGGTGTCAACCTGTCTTGCCCCATTCCAGCAGTAAAAAGGGGTAGGATAATGGGTCAAAAGGACTCGGGGAAAGGGCATGTGGCAAGTGAGATTTGAGCAGAGAGTTGAGTCCAAGGCTCAGCACTTGGTAAGGAACAAAAAAAAAAATCTTCACCAATGGAACAGTCCTTTGGCCCAGGTGGACCTTGATCTTGTCTTGTTGTCCTGGCATGGGGAAAAGGGATGAGAGAGACAAGGCAGAGGGAGGGATATCTGTTGTTCAGTGGCCAGATAATTGAGCATGCAGCTGAATGTGAACTTGACTTTCACTCACTGGCGAATTGTAATAATACCATCCTTTGGAATGTCCTTGGAGCTCTAGTTGCTGTCTTTTGGTTTAGATTAAACTTTGAGATAGCTTGCCAAGTTTGAAACCCACCCGACCCCTCTCGCAGTGTATGTTTTGAGCTCAACTTGAACTTTATGAGGTGCAAGTTAATTTGCATTTGGCAAAATGCAATTTCCTGTTTCTAAGAAAAAGGGACTTTAAAGATTTATTTAAGAGACGCAAATGGCTTCCTGGACATCAAATAGCTCTTACAAAGCAATATTTTAATACGTTAAGTGTAAATGAATGAAAAACACATGCAACTGATTTCCCTTGAACTGCAGATGGGCTTAGCAAATAGAAGGGGAAAACGGCTTGGCACTGAGACGGGGGTTTTCTCTTTCCAAAAAGTTTAGGAAAGTAGATCAAGATGTTAGACAAACCCCTCCACACTCCAGGGTTCCCCAGCTCAGATTGTGTATCTTGGGGACTCTTGCTCCATAAACAAAAGGAGGGTTCCTAATCTGCTCCACTGGGCGAGTTCCTCTTACCCATTCTGCGTTCTGCTTCTGCCTTGCCAAGTCTTGTTCCCTTCCGCCTGCCTCTCACTCCGCCTTTCCTCAGATATGCAGAGGCTCAAATTTCCCTCCAGTCCACCCCAAAGCCTCTAACTTTGGCTCCATTCCTGAGACAACTGGGGCAGTGACATTCAGCTTGGGGACCTTGGTGGCAACAGATCCTTCTCCATCTTCAGACTCTAGCTTTGTGCAGGACCTCACTCCAACCTCAGAAATCACCAACGCCCAGGCTATTCCCCTCTGGGCAACTGCACCAGTTTCCTCTAACTTTGTCGCTATGGAAGACTGGACAATGCAACCTTCTTTTTCTACCAGATGGGTGTGCTTACTGTGGGATGGATGGCTGCTATGAGGTTTGGCTCTGTGGGCTGGAGAGACACCTACAGACCCTCTTGGAAGGTGGCATGCACCCCCTGGAGAGGGCTGGGAGCCCAAAAGTGAGAAACAGTTTTCTAATTTGACTTAAGTGCTTTTTAAAATGTTCACACCTTCTGACCCAGTCATTCCATGCTGGGATATTAAACTAAGTGATTCATCTGAAATGCAAGGGGAAAGTATCATAAACAAAAGTTCTACAACTAGATATATATATACATATTAACAGAAATGGGTGGGTTGAGAAGGAAATACAGCCCATGTGAATAGAAGGCATATGGTTTTTATTGGCTTTCAATTGTTTTAATTGGGGCCTGAGTTTAATCCCCAGTACACATGAGTTTAATCCCTAGTACACAGGTATGGTGGCATGTGCATGTAATCCTGGTGGGCAGACATAGGAGAATCCCTGACACTTGTGGGGCAGCCAGTATGGCCTAAGTGGTGATCTCATCTCACCTCACCAGGGCACCAGCTGAAGCCATAGAGTTATTGGGGAAATGAGCAAGAGTGCTGCTTTATCGGTGAACCTGGTATTAGCACAAAGGTGAAGGAGATAGACACAAGGAACACTCAACTCTTACCAAATCAGATATCCAGAGACACAGAGACTCCCAAGACCTCGTCACTGAAATAGACCTAAAATGAACCTAATATGACTCAGGGAAATTTGCAGAAGAGAGGGCGGAAAGATTATTAGGCCATAAGTTGGGTCATTATACTCAGAGACATTGCCTCTCCCCCATAACTGATGGCTACCCCCACAATGCAAGATCCACAATCCCCACGGGGGGAGGACAGGGAGAAGGTTAACAATGGTACCATCATGGCTGTATACACACTATATACATAAATCAATAAAAAAATAAAATAAATCAATTCCCCATCCTCTCTCCTCCCAGCTCCTGGAAACCACTACTCTACATTTTGCCTCAGTGAATCTGTTCCTCATAAATGTGGAGTCACGCAATAGTCACCTTTCTTGTGACTGGTTATTTCACTTATCAGAATGTCCAAATGCTTTATCGGTCAGAATAATCTTCCCTTCATGGCTACATAGTATTCCATAGCATGCATAGACTGTAGTTTCTTTACCCGTGTGTCTGTCTGAGAAGGTCTGGGTTGTTTCCCCTTTTTGGCTATTGTAAATGAACTGCTAAGGACATGGGTGTACAAAGATCTGTTCAATATCCTGCTTTTGATTCTTTTGGATACAGTCCCAGAAGTAGAATTATCAAGTCATATGGTAATGGTATTTTTAAATTTTTGATGAACTGCCACACTTGTTTCCCCAGCAACGGTGCCATTTCCATTCCTCCCAGCAGTGCACAAGAGTTTCCAATTCTTCCACATCAGCCAACCCCTGTGTGCCATCCTAAGGGATATGACATGGTGGCTCATTTTGAGCTGAATTTGCATTTCCTTAATGACAAGTGATATTGCATGTGCTTACTGACCACCTAGCTGTATATCCTTTTAGGAAAAAAAAAAAAAAAACTTTAGTCTGGAACTAAGGAGATGGCTCAGTAGTTAAGCACATGCATGAGGGCCTGAGAGTATCTGAGACCATCCATGTTGGATTCCCCAGCACCCACCTAAAATGCCGGGCAAGTCCATTCACACCTATAACCACAGATTGCAAGAGGCAGAGACTGGAAAATCACTGGGATTCACTGCTGAAAAAAGGCTGCCCCAGGTTGAGTGAGAGATTCCATCACAAGAAGACATGTGAACCTTCTCTGGCCTCTGAATACATGCATGTGGAACATGTGCATCTACACACACACACACACACACGTATATGTCACACACACGTATCACATAATACATACTCTACACACATTTTTTATTCATATCTTTTGACCATTCTATTTTAAAATTTCTATTTATTTGCATGTGTGTGTGTACACCAGAGTCTATTTCTGCTACAAACAAACACCTGTTCAGCTTTATATCGGTAGCTGGATAACTGATAAGCAGACTTAACAACCAAGTACTTTTAACCACTGAACCATCTCCTCAGTTCCTCCTTTGCCCATTCTTTAAGTAAGTTGACTGTTTTTTATTGTTGACTGCAAAATATTCTTTATCATATTCTGTATATGTATCTTTGATCAGACAACTGATTTGCAAATATTTTTGTCCTTCTCTGTTATCTTTGCCTCCCATTTATAATGTTCTTTGGTGTTTGCCAAAATTTCCATAATAAATATGTGAACAAGTCCATCCTTCATAAACTCATCATAGGTTCAAGATAGCCAAAGCTGAAATATTTTTCAGCCACAATGAAGAATTAAGTCATGTCATTTGCAGGAAAATGAATGCAAGAGTCCCAGTATGCAGCCCTGACTGGCATGGAACTTGTGGCCATCCTCCTGCCTCTGCTCCCCAGTGCTGGGATTCTTATGTGAACCACCACTTCTGGCTTTTTCCATGTCTTCGAACTTACTGTGACAAATTGTCATCAGCTTTAAACAAACAAATGTTGGTTAGGATGTGGAGAAATAGGAACCTCATTCACGGTTGATGGGAATGTAAGCTGGTACAACCACTATGGAAAGCAATATGGAGACCCCTAAAAAGGTTGACTATAGAGTCACCAAAAGACCCAGTTATGCCCTTACTGGACATATACCCTAAAAGCTCCATGCCTCAGCTCAGAGATATTTGCTCAACCATGTTTATAGCTGCTCAATTCATAATAGCTAAGAACTGGAATCAACCCAGATGTCCATCATTGGACGAATGGAAAACCAAGATGCGGTATATCTACATGATGGAATTCTACTAGGCAGTTAGAAAAAAAAGTCACAATGAAATTTGTAGAAAAAATGGTCGAACTTGGAACAGATAATACTCAGTGAACTCACACAATCACAGAAAGACAATCATCACATGCTCTCACTCATTTGGGGCTTCTAACCTAGATCAGCCCGAGATGCTGAAATACCTAATAGGCATTTTGAGGCTTGGACAATATGAACGGTAGGGCTTGAGGGGAGGGTAAGGGTTTGAGGGGAACACAAAACTGAACCCAAATAGAACTTCTACCATAGAATCCTATACACTGGAAGACAGACTAAAAGGTTTGAACCCTCAACAGGATCTTAGAGGGAACACCTGAATTGAAGACCCCTGGAGAGGATGAGATAAAGCCTAACGTTAAATTTCTCCTGTTTCTTTTCTTTCTTTCTTTCTTTCTCTTCTCTGTTTTCTTTATTTTTCTTCTTTCTTTTCCCTTGGAACTGGCCTATAACTCCCAGTTCTAGGATGCAGTTAACACCCACAATGAGCTGTTGATCAGAGAGACTCACAAGGTTTCCCAAAACAAGACAGACTTCTGTCACAGCACTTGATAACCCATCAGAGGTTAATGGTAAGACCCTACTGCTAAAGACACCATGTGCTGTCAGTACAGAACATGGAAAGACCTAGCTGGAATATGGAAGAGAGCCAGTTAGCCCATCTAGTTCTAGAAGGTGCTATATGAGCTACTGGGGGAAAGTGGCCAACATCTGTCCAAGCAGCTTGAGGTCTAAGCTACTCAGAAGCAAACAACCTAATTGATGCTCATCCAAGTGCAATAGTGGCACACAGTCATGGTGGGTAACCAACTGCTCTTGGATTGGCTAACAGATCCACTCAGTGGAAAGGAATCCATAGCTGGAACTGGGAAACAAGTCAGAATCATATCCAGAAAACAAGTTTGCTTTCCAAAATCAAGCTCCCACTAATCTTGGGCTACAAGAGGGTCTACACCCATTAAGTTCTCTCTAAACTAATAATGGTTATCCCATTTAACCTGTGCTGACTTCACTCTCCTTTGAAGAATCTGCTTCTCTTTTTCAGACAGAAGTGGGACATGAGGAGAGAAATGACTCACTGCACTTCACCAGGGCCCCAGCTGACACTACAGAGGAATTGGGGAAATGAGCAAGAGTGCTATTTTCTCAGTGAACCTGATAACAGCACAAAGGTGAAGGAGATAGACACTGAGGACACTCAACACCTACCAAACCAGAGACCCAGAGGCTCCTAAGAGTCCATCACTGAAGTAGACTTAAAACAAACCAAACATGGTTCAGGGAATTTCACAGAAGAGGGGTAGAAAGATTGTTAGAGCCACACATTGAGACATTATGTATAGAGACATTGCCTCTTCCTCCTAAACTGACAGCTGCCCCCACAATGCATGACCCACAATCCCCATGGGGATGACCTGCATCCCCAATGAGGAGGGAAGCCATGGATAAGGAAAAGGATGGTACCAACATGCGCTGTTTACATACTGAGTACGTCCATAACTAATAAAAGAAAAAGAAGAAGAAGAAAGAAAGAAAAATAGTGTTTAAAAGGTACCTAGGCTCTCAAGAATCAAATAATCCATTCAGAGTACAAAGACATGGACAGAAGGTGTAGTGCACCTGTAGTTCTTGCCCAGAATATGCCAGGCTCTGAAAAGGTACCTAAGGAACAAAAGTACCTCTTTTTTGCTGTGGCTTATGGTTGGTCTGGTTTGGCAGAGAAGGTCCGGGGCTGTGGATGGCACCGAGGGCTACACAAACACTCAACACCTGAAATACAGCCCCAGCCCCCAAATGGTTTGGGACCCTTTTTGTCCTAAGGGTCTTGCTTCCTTCGCTTTCTGGTAATAACAACTCAAGATCTTTTACTTAGCCCTGTGCCAAGTGTAAAGGGTGGGAGCTCTGTGCACCCATTTCTGGGTGAGGATGGGGCATCTGTGCCCCATTTCCAGGTGTAGGGGGATGCTCCTGTGTCCCAACATCCTGAGGTCCAAGTTTCACCACACTTTTCTAGCCCAGCATCTAAGGAGGCACAAGACAAAGCAAATTCTCAAGAGACAAAGTTCACAGTTCTATTTCTGAATACCACTTTGACTGAAAACTGCACAGGAGAAGTTTTGGAGGAGGAACTTTCTCTTTCACCAACCCTTGCATTAATTCACCTCAACCTGGAAAACTCAGGAAATACTTTCATAATATGTTCATTTTGTGTACAGATATAAATGATTCCTCTGAAGAAAAGAACTGTAAGCAAACAGGGTCCTTTGGCCAACTCTGTGGTGCATGGATCTGACTCCATATCAAGGTGTGCATGGATAGAGCTCCACTTCCTGTGGGAGTCTTTCTGGAATCATCCTTGGGCTCGGGGCTATCCTGGATGTCTGCAGACTTCCAGGAGCACTATTTTTAAAACTGAGGGATACCGGCTACAATCTTCAGTCCTGAGCATTGTCCTTGCTCTGCAGCCAACTGACCATGTGTTCCTGGGACAATCATTTAATTTGACTGAAGTTGAATTTTCAGAGAAGAGTCAGGAAATATCAGTGTATCTTCCACTTCAGGTGCACTGGTGGTCTCCTTCTGTTCAAGCTCCTCGGCTCAAAACTACACCTCTCTGTCTCCCATCTGCAACCTACTCCATGACTTTTCATCGTGCTCACCACTTCCTAGCTTATTGTTTGTGTTCAATCTCTCCCATAAAGTATAACTTCAATGTTCTTTATTACCTTCCCAGTGTGCCTGCGAAGGTATGGGAAGTATTCCATAAACATTATGGATGATTGATAAGTCCTTCAACAAACAAACACATCCATACAGTGCCTCCTTTGTGGAATTGGGTTGGGTGTGAACCAAAGTAAGTAGACAAAATCCACACCTCTGTTAAAAATTCAACAAGGTCTATTGAGTGATTACAACATCTGTAATTGTGGTAAGATAGAATGTTATCCGATGGGAGTCAAATTACCTTGGGCAATCAAAGCCCCTAAAGATTGCCTACCTCTGTGTATGATACAGCATCCTTGTAGGTAAACACTGTCTGGGGTGTACTATATCTGAGGTCTATAAGAGATTTCTCGGCTCTTCCCCACCTTGTGTTTTGTTGTTGTTGTTGTTGTTGTTGTTTGTTTTGTTTTGTTTAGTTTTGTTTGGCTTGTGTATGTATTGTGGTATGCATATGGAAGCCAGAAGATGTTTTCCTCAGTTGATGTCCATCTTATTTTTTTAGGTAAGGTCTCACACTGAACCATAGCTCATTGATTTGTTTGCCTGTGGAAGCCCTAGCGATTCCCTGGCTACTTCCCCAGTGCTGGGATTATAGATGCATGCCCTATGCCCAGTTTTTATGTAGGTGCTGGAGATCCAGACTCAGGCCCTTGTGCTCAACAGCAAGCAGCTCCCAGCAACTTCTAACAGTGCATTTAAAGAATACCTTGATTTGTGACTTTCTTTGTTCTCTTACTATAAAAACCTCATGAAACTGTTACCACATTGGAACATAGTATTTGGAATAACCTAAATCTGTGTTTCTGGACTCCTATTTGGCTCCATAATAGACTATCTCTCATTCCCTTTGAGGTGAGAGCTGTGTTTTGTGTTGACATGAAATTATTTTCGCAAACTTTAAAATTTTAATATGGCTTTCAGATGTTATCTCTGTATTCTTCAGTGTCTAATTCACTAGTTTCATACAGTCGATGCTTAATAAACCCAATGAATGGCTCAGTCAAATAATACATGATGTATTTATAGTCACCCAACTTCCAATCGCCTACATTAATGAATGGGAAATGAGCAATAGATAATTTGAAACAGAAGCTAATCTAAAAATACCCGCCATTGGCTGGAATGCATCTCATATATTCACAGCTTCATCCCCTTCCTTGCCATGGCCGTCCACAAGCCCACAGCTGCTAGGGCGAATTGGGTACCTGATGACTCACCCTGTAGACATTCCTAGTCCCCTTAGCCATGTGTTCCAACAAATGTATTCATTTCCTGCTGTCTTTTGAATTGTGGCCTGCCCTGACTTTCTCTATCCCTTCCCTTCAGCTCTGATTTACGGGGCTTTTTCTTGAAGCCAGAGCATCCTCTGTCTGCCAGAGCCAGGCACAAGCTCCCAGCACCAGGTTCTCATAGTGAAAAAAGCTGGAGAAACCAGACAGGGAGAGGGCAAGAGGCTGACCAGGTATCAGGAGTTGGAGATGAGGTGATGGAGGAAAAGTATTGCTGCTTCTTGGGACCTGCAACCCCCATTGGTCAGAATGCCCCTTTGCAGTTAAACATCCTTGAAGCTGCAGCTAAGCTGTTCCTGCTATGCCAGAAACTGAGGCACCCACCAGGGGGTCTCCAACACATGGGCAGTAATTTAGGATCTGTCTCATCAAAAGACCTCATGTTATTATAAGACCGTTTGTATTGTGCCTTTAACCCTTTGATTTGTGGGATCATGGAAGAAATACTCTAAAAGGAAGATATTGTCCACCATGATTCTGGAGAGGAAAAGGGTCACCTTACCCAATGAATATGCCACCCACCTCGTGAATATTCTTATAAACATACTTATGATACACAGCACAGAACCCATTTTGCTGCTCCCACCTTGAGGCAGCCCACTCCAATCTCTCCTTAGAGTGTTTGCTTTCCTTGGTTTTGCTAAATAAACATCTTCTTAAACTACCATGATGCTTAACTGAGTTATTTCCTTCAATAAGTCAACAAGAAACGCCAACATAGCATGTTACCCTCATTAAGACTGAGCCCTTTCCGCAGGCCCTCCAGGAGTTTCTGGAACTTTTTGTTTTCTTCTATGATTTGTTATAAGTGCATCCAATAGTCCCCATTTCTTTCTAGAGCCTGATTTTACTATCTCATTTAAGATTCTGTGTGACCCTTTGAGATCACTGAACTTACTCTCCTTATTTAGAGAGGTAGGATCCCTGCTCTAGATTGCACAGCTACAGAGTGACCCAGGATCGCCTACAGCACCATCCTTACCCCTCATATATTCTCAAACAGTTACTGTGAAATGGGGTTTTTTTTCAAGTTCACTGAATGCTAGAGGGATATTTGATTACTATTTAGAAGCACATTTCCAGTGTGACAATGTTAAATAGCTAGTTAGATATTGATAGGCTTTGAAGGCCACTGGGGGATGGACCCCTTCCTCGTCATTCACAGCTTTTAAAGCAGCAACTGAAACTGCAAGACATTGATTACTAGTCAAAAGAATGGATCTGAGAATTTCTTGCCCTGAGTACAGACATGACATTCTGCTTTGGTTATTTGTTTTTGTTTGTGTTTTGTTATTGTTAGTTTCATTCCTTTGCCTCCTCCTCTCCCTCTTCCTTCTCCTTCTTTTCCTTATTCAGTTTCAATTGTTTGGGTTTTTTTGTGAGATGGTCTCATGTAGCCCAGGCTAGCTTTGAACTCCTGATCCTCTTGCTTCCACCTCCCAAGTGCTAGGATGACAGGCATATACTACCAGTGCCAGGTGAGATATGACATTTTGAAATATAGAAAAACAAGGACACTACATTGCCCCGCCCTCAGCATTAATCCAAATGGGCCTGTCAATCACTTGAACAGGAAAACACCCCTCAGAAAAAGATGTCTATTCCAAAGACTTTAGAAATAATATGAGGTCTGCCTATGATATAGATCAGCACAATGGTCTCTTTGACCATTGTCCACTGACACCCCTTGCAAGTGACCTATTTCACTCTGTAATAAACTCTACCTATCTTCTCAACTCCTTCCAATAGAAGTCAACACAATGAGGGAGACACAAAAAGATTCCTGGGACCATAATAAAGACATATGAGGAAGTAGGGTTTAGTATGCCAAACTTTGATAGGAAAGTCAAAAACATACCTACCCTCTATTTGGCACGGATGGGTATGTGTGTTAGATTTTGTGTCTAGTTCTCCAAGTTAATTCCTGCAGACAAACCTGATATCAGACACATCACCACTGAACCTTTGACCTCAAAGGCACATGTCTAACACTGGATGCAACCCAACCTGTGGACCAGGACAAACCACACATAACACTTTGTTAACATAACCTCTGCCGGCCTTCTGGACAAGAGACCCCCCTCCCTCAAATCTACCCAGAGACTGAGACAACACCCAATTCCTGTCACACAACAGCTTAACATCTGCCAGCATGAATCATCATTCCTAAAAATTTACATAGTCTCCTCCTACTTTAAAGCCCAGTTGTAGATGCAACCATCATTTTATAGAACATTCATGCACTTATTGTGGGCAACTACAACACAGGATTCCTACATGGCCACCCTTTCATTGGCTATAATAAATTCAGTTGTCACATTGGGTGTGTTTCTACTTGTCTTAAAGAAGTAGAGACTCGGGTTGGGAAAATGGTTCAGTCAGTAAAGCACTTGCAAGAATGAAGATCTGAGTTCATATCCCCAGTCCCTAATATGCACTGGAGCTCCTGGTGGAAGACACAAAGAGTAAAGGTCATGGGGCTGAGGAGATGGCCTAATGGTTAAGGCACTTGCTGGCAAAGCCAAGGGACCGAGGGTCAGTTCCCCAGTACCCACGTAAAGCTGGATGCACAAGGTGGTACATGTGTCTGGACTTGATTTGCAGTGGCTAGAGGACCTGGCATGCCCATTCTCTATCTGTCTGCCTCTCTCTCTCCCATAAATAAATAACATATTTTTAAATTAAATTTATTTTTTTTTATTTATTTGATACTTACAGAAAGTAACAGAGAGGGGGAGAGAGAGAGAATGGGCCTGTCAGGGCCTCCAGCCACTGCAAACAAACTCCACATGCATGTGCCACCTTGTGCATTTGGCTTACGTGGGTTCTAAGGAAATGAACCTAGATCCTTTGGCTTTGCAGGAAAGTGCCTTATCCTCTAAGCCATTTCTCCAGCCCCTAATTTTTTTTAATAATAAAGGTCAGACTTTTGGGTATAGGGTAGGCTCGTTGATGATATTTTTTTAAAAGGGCTAGAAAGATGGATTAGCAGTTAAAGCACTTTCTTTCAAAGCCAAAGGATGCAGGTTTGATTCCCCAGGACCCACATAAGCCAGATGAACTGGGTGGTACATGCATCTGGTGTTTATTTGCAATGGCTGGATGTCCTGGTGCACCATTCTCTTTCTCTCTCCCTCTCTCTGTGTCTTTTTCTCTCACACACACAAATAAATCAATCAATAAATGAAAAGGTGTAAGTGAATAAAAACATGTATCAAGAAGCAGGTAGACAACAACAACAGGTATGTGGGACATTGAAAGAAAGCTTTGACATTGAGAAATAAGCTGATGCTGGAAGTAGATGAGTTACTCTTCTCGTTGCTTATGACCACATACCTAAAAAGAAGCAATTGAAGGAAGAATTTAATTTGTTTCCCAGCTTGAAGGCAGTCAGTCCAACATGGCAGGGAAGGCATGGCATCAGAAGCATGAGGCAACTGGTCATGTAGCATCCACAATCAGGAAACAGAGTGACAAATGCTGCTGCTGCTCAGCTTGCTTTATCCCAGCTGTTAGTATCTGTGTGTGTGTGCGTGCGTGTGTGTGCGTGCGTGTTAGGGCATGTGAGTGCAACCACACACTCACATGCCATGGCACACATGTGGAGGTCCCAGGGCAACCTTGGGTGTCTGTCCTCATCTTCTAACTTATTTGAAGCAGTCTAGCATTGTCCACTGTTGCAAATGTCAGACTGGCCCACTGGTGAAGTTCCAAGGGTCTCCTGTCTCCACCTACCATCTCACTGTATGCGGTCTGGAACTCAGATGCCCACTATTGTGTCTGACTTTATGTGGGATAGTGAGATCTGATCTCAGCAAACACTTTACCCACTGAGCCAT
This sequence comes from Orientallactaga sibirica, assembly GCA_036365145.1. Taxonomy (NCBI): domain Eukaryota; kingdom Metazoa; phylum Chordata; class Mammalia; order Rodentia; family Dipodidae; genus Orientallactaga; species Orientallactaga sibirica. The sequence continues at coordinate 12,927,323 of JAEOAD010000028.1, forward strand.
CTCCCTGGACCCACTTTCTCCCCATAACCCTAGCCCATGGGATGGTTGCTGCTCACAATTAAGGTCAGTTGCCCACCTAATTTAGAAATGCCCTCACAGACGTTCGCAGAGAATAGTCTCCTAGGTGATTCTAAATATTGTCAAGTTAATAGCACTGACCATCACAGGTAGGAAAGGGAAGCTCAATGGAATCAGTAGCACGCTTAAAGGTACTCAGGAAGAAGTTTCCTAAAGAAATACAGAAATAGATACAAGCCAGTGGGGCTGAAGGAGACATTATGAAGTCTGAGAGGTCAGAGAGGAGTGCTGGCCCATATTTGGGGGTCTGTGGAGAGCTTTCAGGGGGTCTGTGTGCTGAACTGGGAAAAGCTCCACATCTGTCATTTGACATCTAACGTAACATGCATGCTGCCTTGCCAAAGAACAGCCCCAGTTTGAATGTCTTTATTCAAGCTAAACAGCTACTTTCTTCAGTGTAATATGTCTAACAAAAAAATGTTGCAGGACTTTAAAGATAGTCTAATTACATGTTATATTAACAAAGAAGTTCATATATTAATCTATCCCAATTTCATTTTGCAATATTTTAGTAAGTACATTCCAATGTTAATTTGTTATATACACCAAATGTTTGCTGCATTGCTACCAGTTTTATATATTGCACCCTTAACCTTCAATGTGATGATATTAGGAAGCGGCCTTTGGGAAGTAATTATAGAATGAGAGTAGGTGCCTCTTAAGATCATTGTCTTTTACAGTTTGAATCTGAAAGATCGCCCTTACACTTGAGTTTTGAATGCTTGTTCTCCAGATCTTGGAGCTATTCTGAGAAACTGAAACTCTGGGAGGTAGAGCATAGCTATTGGAAGTAGGTCACGGGCTATGGTGGCTTGAATGTGAAAGGTTTCCCATAGGTTGATAGGTTTGAACACTTGGTCCCCAGCTGGTGGCAGTGTTTGGAAAGATTGTAGAACCTTTAGAAGTCATGCTTTGATGCAGAAGTGTTCGTTGAAGGTCAGCCTTGATTTATAGCCTCGCTCCACTTCCTGTTCCCTGTCTGTTTCCTGATATTGACAGCAATGTGACCAGCCAGCCTGCCATGTCTTGCCCATGGTAATGAACTCTTACCCCCTTGAAACATAAGCCAAAATAAACTCTTTCATTTCCATGAGGCTTCTGCTCAGGCATTATTCACAGAAACAAGACAGTAATCCAGGCTTGGTGCCTGGTCCCTGTTGAATTCTCAGATGTTAACACCTTCTCCCATACTCTCATGCCACCATGGGCTAAGCTGCTGCACCCTGCTTTCCTTGCCATGAAAACTCGGAAACCTTGAGCCAAAATAGTTCTTTCCCCCTTTAAATTGTCTCTGTCAGATATTTTGGTCACAGTGATACAAAAATAACTAATACCATGTCCTTTTAGGGAAAGGAGGAAGAGAGAGAAATTGTCCTGCCTATATTATGAATAGCCAGTGGCCATGTGAAGACACAGCCAGAAGGTGGCTGTGTTCAAACCAAGATGAGAGCCCTCCAAGACCCAGCCTTTCAACAACCCTGTCTCGGGCTTAGCTTTTCAGTCTCCATAGCTATGAGAATAAATGCTCATTGTTTAAGCCATCCAACTCAGGGCATTTTGTGGTTGTGGTCCAGATAGATCAAGAAAATTGGTTTTAAGCTGGGGAGATATTTCAGTTAGTAAAATGCTTTCTCACGAGCAAGAGGTCTTGAGTTGGATCCCCAGAACCCATTGTTAACAAAGAGCCAGAGTTGGGCATGAAGTTATGATCCACTGATGGGGAGGTGGAAATAAATAGCCCTGGGGCTTATTAGCCAGCCAGCTATCCTATTTGGAGAGTTCCAGGCTAGTAAGAGATGCTGTCTCAACAAAAGTGGATGGCACCTAGGAATGACACCAGAGGTTGTGCTTTGGCTTCCATGTACACACATGCACACATAAAGGGAAACTGAATTCACTTAAAGTCCTGCATATTTGGTTTCATTCATTTAAAACATCTTGAGAAGGGGGTGTGGCATGGACTTTGTCTTGCTTCTAGAAAGTTCTAGAACACACAGAGCTTGAGAATTCATCCTCATGAAATCATGACAAGAAAATGAACTGTTATTCTAACTCATGGAAGGGGTGGACCTAGGCCTTCCTGAGCAAGGGTGTGTTTGCTAATGGCATGGAAATAACTCGAATTGGGAGTAGATTTGGGGTAAAAGCCAGAGGACTGTTGGCTAGCTACTGCAATAATCTGAGCACAAGATGAAGATGGTTTAGACTAGGGTGGAGGTTTATTGGTTTCACATCGTTTTTTCTCTTTGTTTTGTTTCCCAGATCAAATATGAACTACTGAATGTGAGAACCAAAAGACTATGGTGAGTAGTCGCCAAGGGACTAAAGCCAGCAGAGCCCCCGCCAGGTGACAACGAAGAAGGGAACCAGGAAAGCAAAGCTGTGGTTTAGCAGAGTAGCTGGGGACTCAAGTCTATAAATGGCAATACTTTCATCCCTAAAACACTATTAAGAGATATTTATGAGGCTTCCCAATGCAAAGGAGACAGTGGAATTAGCAGTCATTAATCCCAATTAAGTCCAGACAGAGAACCTGGGCACAACAGCATATTAAGGAGGTGGGGCAGAGCTGGCAGAAGTAGGTCACAGGGGTGGACCATAGAAAGTTATACATCTTGGGATCTCAGCTTCTGGACCACTGTGCTGTGAGCAGCCTCTGACGTGCTTTCCAGCTACCATGAACTGAACTGCTCTGTCCTGTCATGATGGCTGGAGATACACACACACTCCCGTGCCCCTTCCTTCCTGAACCTCACTGCTGCACAAGATCTGTCCCTCTTGACCAAACTGCACGGTTGAAACACATTCTTCCAGACATGCACACTGGGCAAAGTGGTGCAGGGCAGTCAAAGACAGGACACAAGAGACGTGCACCCCAGTGACTGCTTGGCACCAAGGACGTGTTATTAAAGTAAACATGGGCAACAGTGTATGATGGTTAATCTGTTTAATCAACTTGATTAAATCAGAAATCAAGTCACAGACATGCCTCTTGGGCAGGTCTATGAGGACATTTCTAGAGAGCATTAACTGAATGGGGAAGATCTTTCTTAGAGTGGGCAGCCCTTCTGGCAATATCTCATATATAAAGAAGTTCCAGAAGGGAAAAAAAAAAAGCTGTTTTATGCCTGGCTGCCTTTCCTCCTTGCTGCTGAGTGTATCTTCCCTGTTGCTGCTATCCTTCATGGACATCAGAACTCAGCTTCTTCAGCCTTCCATCATAGACTGAAGTCCAAGACTGGCACGGTGAGGCATCAAGCACCATGGACTGAGCATCTCCAACACACAGACATTATTGGACTACTCAGCCCATATCGTGTAAGCCAATCTAATAAATCTTCTTCTATTTGTATATATATATATAATTTATTATATTGAAACTGTTGTAGTCAGGTTTGCATTACTGGCAGAAATCACCCGACCAAGAGCAGCTTTTGGGAAAAAAGGATTTATTTTGGCATACAGACTCAAGGGGAAGCTCCACAATGGCAGGGGGAAATGATGGCATGAGCAGAGGGTGGACATCACCCCCCTTAGCCAACATAAGGTAGACCATAGCAACAGGAGAGTGTGCCAAACACTGGCATGGGGAAACTGGCTATAGCACCCATAAGCCCACTCCCAACAATACACTACCTCCAGGAGGCTTTAATTTCCAATTGCCATCAGCTGGGGAGACTAGCATTCAGAATACCTAAGTTTATGGGGCACACGTGAATCAAACCACCACAGAAACGTTTGTAATATATATTCATTTATTCTGTCATTTCTATTCCTCTGGAGAAACTGACTAATACATACCAGTAAGTGTAAGTGAACAAGGAAATATCACTGCCAGGGTTGGCTTTGCCTGGCCCTTAAGGAGAGTCATTAAGAAGCTTCCAACCAGGAAAGAAACATCATTTTAGCTCCTATGCCTGGCTTATAAATGCTGCCCAAAGAATGGAACCACCACAGATGATATGTAAATGAATGGGCGTGGCTATGAGCCACATGCATGCAGTCAGCCTACCTGTTGTACACTCTGCTTGTGAAGAATGAACCTTACATTTTTCAACAAAAATTAATTAACTAGTCAATTAAAAGAAGGAAGCTCAGTCAGTAAGATGTTGCAAGCATGAGGATCTGAGTTCAGTTCCCAGATTCCCCCATAAAAATGCTGGTGGGCATGCACTCCCAAAGTTGGGGAAGTGAACACAAGAGGATCCATGAGGCTCACTAGCCAGCCAGGCTAGCCCAGTTAATGAGCTCCAAACCACTAGAGATCCTGCCTCAAAAAATGGTGGTCGGTGGGCTGGAGAGATTGCTTAGCGGTTAAGGTGCATGCCTGTGAAGCCTAAGGACCCAAGTTCGATTCTTCAGATTCCATATAAGCCATATGCACAAGGGGGTGCACGCATCTGGAGTTCGTTTGCAATGGCTAGAGGCCCTGGCATGCCCATTCTCACTCTCCCTCTCTCTCTTTCCCACTCTCTGTCTTAAATAAAAAATAAATAAATAAATAAATAAATAAATAAATAAATAAATAAATAAATACAATCTTTTAAAAAATGGTGCTCGAATTCCTGACGACTAACTGCCCAGGGGCTGAAATTTTCAAAACTGTGAGACAAAAGGAGCCTTTCCTCTTTATAAATTGACTGTCTCAAGCATTTTGTTGTAGTGTTGGAAAGCTGACTTGCACAGAGCAACACAAACTGTACAGGCTCAGTTTGGACAGTCCAAGGTCATATTGCCTTCAAATATAGCAAGGTTAATTAAATACATTAATGAATCGCTGTCTCTGGAACATGGCCTAGGAGCTGCTTGATTCATCTGGTTTCACCCTCAGAAAGGCCCTTCATAACTGCTGTTGGCTCTCTCAGTGCCAAAGAGAACCCTATTGTTCTTTTCAGGACAACCTGAAGGCCAGTGGTGGAGGTGGGATGTTCTGATGGACTTGGATTGAGTCGCATGTCCTTCCTGAACCCATTTCTGGAGACAGAAATATGGAGGCCTCTGGCCAACCTGCTGTGGGTGGGAGGGGAAAACGGCCATCACAGTCTACCTAGCCCCAAATCCATTAACCGAACAGGAAGATTATGGAAAAGTACAAAAGCATCTTCCAAGAGGAAGGAAGGGAAAGGAAGAGGAAATAACTCCACACAGGACAATGGGATGAGCTTTGCTGCTAGAATAGGGATTCTCACTCTAGACAAGAGGAAGGACGCATGTCAAGGAAAAGACTCTGGGGTGGAGCCCAGTGGGCAGAGTGCCTGCAAATGACTGAAGCTCTCAACCTGCCTTGCAGTCAACACTGGTTTATTCATTATTTTATTCACAGCTAGAACAAAATACTCAACCAGAAGCAACTTAAGGAAGGCAAACGTGTATTCTTGCTGATAGCTTGGAGAAGACACATTCTATCACCATGGGGAATGTAAGGCAGCAGGAGCAGAAGGCTGAGCTGGTCACATGGCAGCCTGAGTCAAGAAGCAGAGGAAGAACAGGACGTGGAGCAATGTTCTCCAACCTCAAGGCCTGTCCCCAGTGACACACTCCCTCCAACAAGGTTCTACCTCCCTAAGGTTCCACAGCCTTCCAAACAGCTCCACATGTTCAAGCACATGTGCCTATAGGGGATATTTTATATTTGAACCACAATATCTGGATGTAAGCATTTTCTTTGTTTACTTATTTTTTTAAGCTAAGGTCTCCTTCTCCAGTCCATACTGGCCTTGAACTCATAATCAACCAACCTCAGCCTCCTAAGCAGCTGGGATGATGGTGTGTGCCCATCAGCCCTGGAGATTGTAAGGTGACTCCAGACAAGCAACGAGGCTGCTATACTTCTCAGAATCCAGGTGGAGAGCATGAAGCAAAATTTGTTTCCAAGGAGGAAGCTGATACAGGAGCTCTTCTGGGAAAAATGAGAGCCTTGGCCCAGGTCCACCTTCCATGCTCAGAGATTTTTGCTGTGTCCATAGACATATGCAGGCTTGTGGAGATGCAGAAGGGAAGAAGGGATAAGGTGATCCAATGTTCCTTCTTTGAAAATGGTGGTCAGATTAGTTTTTTAATGTAAAATGTGTCACATGAAACTATACTATGGACTCTGCTCAAATATGACCTCATATTGGAATGTCAGGTCATAAGTTGTTATTCCACCATTCCCAGAGAGGAGGGGACAGATCTGGACACTTCTCACCTGTCTGGGTTCAGGACCTGGAAGTCAGCCATGTGGGGTCTCAGCACATTCTGCAATATGTCTCTGAGGAAAACCAAGGCAGAAAAGGACATTGAAGACAAATATACACAGTTGTAAATGACATGTCGGGTCTGGGAGATAGCTCAGTCAACTAAAGTGCTTGCCTCACAGGTATGAAGACTTGAGTTTGATCCCCCAGTGCACACACAAAATGCCAAGCTTGCAATCTCAGCACTGGGGAGTTGGAGACAGGCAGATCCCTGGAGTGCACTGACCAGCCATTCTAGCCTAGTTGGTGAGGATCAGGCCAGAGAGAAATAGAGGTGGAAAGTGTACCTAAGGAACAACCTAAGACTGTCCTCTAGCTTCCACATACACACACGCATGCACACACACATGCACATGCACGCTGTATGGGTTATGTGTTCACCACAGTGAACAAATACCTGACCACAAGCAACTTATGGAAGGAAGAGGTTTATCTTTCATTTCAAGGGGAAGTTTCATGGTGGAGAAGGCGTGGTGACAGAAGTGGGAAGCCAGCTCATCATATTGTCAGGCAAGAAGCAGGGCATGTACAGAAAGGGGGCCAGGCTCTGAAACCTCAAGACTCACCCCCAGTAACCCATTTTCTCTAGCACGGCTCCACATCCTAAAGGTGGTGCAACCTTCCCAAACAGTGACACCAGCTGGGAACCAACGGGGGTCATTTTATATTCAAGCCACAAAACATACACACCTGTGTGCATATATGCACACTCACACATACAAAGATATACATACATATCATGCATAGTGGAAGAAAGTTGAAGTTTCAAATTCACCCTTTTCTTGCTCCCTGCTCCTCATTAGCAATGTCATCTATGTAAATATGCTGCTATTTTCTTCCTCTGGGACAAGAGAAGATAATAGCCCACACCTTGCAGGTTTGTGCAGTAAAGGAGATAGGTCAGAGAAGCACATAGCAACCACGACCGGCCCTCAGAAAGCATTTTGTATTTATTGGTCAGGAGCTACCATGGTAGTGATACTAAGACTAAACTGGTATGGAATAAATGAAGGAGCAGATTAATTCATTCACAGGTTGATCACAAGGCACTCTTCAAGCTGACATCACCATCCTACTTACACAAAGCAGTTCCTCTTATTATTTTTCTAGTTAACCAAAAAAAAAAATCCAATTTGAGCAAACTCTCCATCAGCCTCTTGTTGCATCCTGTGCAAATGCTTCCTTAATTAAAAGATCTTAATCACAGCACGGCGTCTCCTGTGGAGACGTGGATCCACCAGGGCAAGGTCTGTGAGCATCAGCCAGAGAGAGTCACCTGTGTCCACAAGAATCTGGCGAGATTGACCCCATCAGTGATCTCTCGTTCACTTTTCCCCCATTTCTCTCCAGTACTCCCACTCTCCCCTCTTTCTGACAATAGTCTTTTATTGTTTGGTGTGTGTGTGTGTGTGTGTGTGTGTGTGTGTGTGATGCATGCATGTATGTGTGTGCATACTCATGTTTGGATGTACAACTTCAGGTGTTCGTTCTCACCTTCCACCATGCTTGAGGCAGGGTCTCTCATTAATCACCACTGTGCTCACCAGACTGGCTGGCCCAGGAGCTTCAGTGGGATTCTCATGTCCATGCCTCTTTTCTTGCTTTGGACATGCTGTGATTACAGATGCAAGTGCCCCAGCATCTGGCTTTATATGGGTTCTGGGGATCAGAACTCAGGTATTCACACTTGCACAATAAGCACTTTGTCCATTGAACCATCTCCTCAGCCCCCTAAAAGTCTTTTGTTTCCTGGCCATTTTGTCTTGGCATCCTTCCTTCTAACCCTGAGTCAACCCCACCTCTGTGCTTCCCAGAATTTCTTCTTCTGATAGGTTCTAAGTGTGGATGCTGGTGGCAGGTGCTTCTGAAGTGCTCAGAGATGGTGATTTTTAGAGTTGCTTGGCTGGCATTTTAGTTACTTTTCTCATTGCTAAATCAAAGAAACTTAAGGGAAGAAGGATTTGTTTTGGCTCACAGTTTGGGATACAGTCCATCATGACACAGAAGGCAAGGCAGCAGAGCATGAGGTGGCTGATCACATGGTCTTTAGTCAGAAAAAGAGAAAGAGAGAAAAGAGTGCTGGTGCTTGGCCTGCTTTGTCCTTTTCATGTGTGTGTATATGTGTGTGTGTAGTGGTCATGCTTGTGTATACATGTTGAGGGTACATGTGCACATGTGTGTGTATGCTTCTGGAGGCCAGAGGTCAATGACAAGTGTGCTCATCAATCACTCTCTACCTTATTTAATTAATATTTTGTTTTTATTTATTCTTATTTGAGAAAGAAAAAGGCAGAGAGAGAATGAATGAATGGGTATGCCAGGCCCTGTAGCCACTGCAAACGAACTCCAGACATATACACCACCTTGTGCATCTGGCTTACATGGGTACTAGAGAATCAGAACTGGTCCTTAGGCTCTCTCCAGCCCTCTATCTTATTTTATTGAGACAGGGTTGAGTCTCTCACTAAACCAGGAACTCACTCATTCAGCTAGACTAGCTAGTCAGTAAACCTTAGTGAGCCATCTATCTCTGCCTCCCCAGTAATGGGATTAGACGTACTTGCCACTATATCTGACATTTTTATGTTAGTGATGGGGATTCAAACTTAGGTCCTCATGCTTGTATGGCAAGCATTTTACTCATTGAGCTATCTCCACAGCCCTCTGATGTCTGCTTTTTATTCAATCTGAGACCCCAGTCCATCGATGGATCTGCTCACATTCAGGCTGAACCTTCCTTCTTCCATTAAACCTTTCTGAAACACCCTCATAGACACACCCATAGGTGTCTTTTCATAGTGATTCTAAATCCAGACAAAAGACAATGAAGATTCACCAACACAGTTTGCAACTATATGCCAGCACTGTTATTTAGAATCCTTCCTTTTGTCATCTTCACAGCTGAGCCTTGTCCTTGCCTCCTTCAAAACCTATTAAATTCTCTCTAAAATAATAATGGTTATCCATTTATCTTGCACTGACCTCACTCTCTTCTGGAGAATCTGCTTCTCTCTTTCAGATGGACACAAAAACTGAGGAGAGAAGCAGCCCATCACACCTCACCAGGGCACCAGCTGAAGCCATAGAGTCATAGGGGAAATGAGCAAGAGTGCTGCTTTCTCAGTGAACCTGGTACCAGCACAAGGGTGAAGGAGATAGACACAAAGAACACTCAACCCCTACCAATTCAGATATCCAGAGACACAGAGACTTCCAAGACCTCATCACTGAAATAGACCTAAAATCAACCCAACATGGCTCAGGGAAATTCACAGAAGAGGGGGTGGAAAGATTGTTAGAGCCATGAGTTGGGTCATTATACACAGAGTCATTGTGTCTCCCACATAACTGATGGCTACCCCCATAAGGCAAGACCCACATTACCCATGGGGGGAGGACAAGGAGAAGGCTAACGATGGTGCCATCATGGCTGTATATATACTCTATACATAACTAATAAAAGGAAAAAATACCAGCAGAGAGCTCCACATCAATCTCCTTTGAGAAGCCATCTCACAATGATGCTGACGGAGGTGATGGTGATCGCCAACCTCCCACGACTACATAAAGAACATCGCCCAGCCCCTCAGCTTCAGAGAACCTCAAAGATATGCCTGCTGACCCTATCATTGATGAGGGGACAAGGATACAGCCCCACACTGTCACTTTCTGCAGCCTGAGGAGTTCTCTTAATGTTTTAAGGACCTGAACTCAGACAAACCCAAGGTTTGTGGCTGTGACCCAGAAAAGAATTTTAGGACTAGCCAGTATAAAACACAGCCAGAGTTTTAGTGTGTGTGTGTGTGTGTGTGTGTGTGTGTGTGTGTGTGTGTAAGTGGGAGGGTTAATAGAAAGAAATGGGGTTAAGAGAAAGAGGTGTACTCAAAAAGAAAGACACATAGAGCACAGATATGAGCTACTCTAAGGGAGAGTCTCAATTAAGTGTTTTAACATTAGCCATATATAACATTTTGATATCACTCAAGTTAGATTTCAAAAGGTTGCAATGAAACCACTTTTTCTCCTCCTCTCTCTCTCTCTCTTTCTCTCTCTCTCTCTCTCTTCTTTATAAGAAAAGTGATAGGGATGCTCTGGAGGTGTCTTGGATGGGGTTGCATTGCAACCTGGTAAGATAAAACAAGGAGACACCAGGGTTGTACATAGGGTTAGAACATGGCTTTCACTTACAAATGGTGTTTCTGGTAAGAGCTTTATAAAGCTGCAGGTTTACAGCCTGGAAGGGAGAAGGGTTTTAAGCACATATTATTTATTCTGACTTCTTAGCTGTCCTGAGGCTTCAACCAGACGCCTAGATATGGGCTCCTTTTCCTTCTTGTGTCCCTGTCTTTCCCTCCTCACACTGGAATTGGACAGTAATTTTTAGAGAGCCTGTGCACCCTGAATCTATCCAGACCTGTCCCTTCTTCTATGAAAATGATGGAGCACCAAATCTATGACCAAAATAAGGCTGACTTTCCATTGGGATCATATTTGAACAGAGTCTATATTATAGTTTCATGTGACACGTTTTTCATTAAAAAAAAAAAAAAAAAAAAAAACCTAAGCTGACCACAGTTTTGGGTCCAGATGTCCACAAGAAGGTATCTAAGCAATTAATTATGGCAGTCTGAGACCAGGGCCAAAGCTGAAATCAGCAATCTGGCTATTGAACTCTGCAGGTGGGGAGGATGCTGGACCATTTCTGGAAGGCCAGTTGGGTCCAGAGTAATTGTCTTCCATGGGACTGCTTTGAGTGGCAGGTGAGTCACCTGGGAATATGAGCTTGGTGGAGTTGGAAAAGGGAGGACAATATTTTAAACTTGGAAAGGATTGCAAAGGTGTCCTATTCCAGGGTTTCTCAGATGTTTTGAGCCTCAGAACCTTCGTCAAACAAAGTGTTGTACAATGGCTCCAGATGTTATCTTACTTACCTCCTCTTCTGGTCCAGAGAGGCCTTGCCTAACATATATATCATCATCTGCATGTCAAAAATGGTAGAATACTGGAAGTTTCATATATGTGGAACTAATAGAAATGGCTCAGTGGATAAAGCACTGGCTGTACAAGAGCCAGTACCTGAATTTGGATCCCCAGAATCCATGTAAAAGCTGGATGCTATAGAGCTAGCATCTGTAATCCCATTGCACTTAGCATAAGATGGGATGTAGAGACAAAGAGAATTCCCCAGAAGCTTCATGGCCAACTGGCTTGGCAAATGTCGTGATGAACAATGAGATTATTAATTATTAGTAGTAGTATTAATACCTTAAATAAGGTAGGTGACGAGGCCTGACACCTGAAGTTGTCCTTTGACCTCCACATGTTCTGTCACACACACACACACACACACACACACACACAGACACACACACACACAGACACACACACAAGACATGGTTTGGGAAATATTTTTGCCCCTTTTTCTCAGCATTGAGGCTCGCCACCACTCTGATGTTAACTCTGAAGACGTACAATGTTTGTGCCAGGTGTGCTCCCTTTCCTTGTGTCAACAGTTAGCAAACTTCCAGGCTTGCCTGAGGATGCTTTTCTGGTCATTATGAGAACTTTATCAAGGGAACATGAACAGATGCTGGGAGAATCAACACTGTCCCCAGGATAAACAGGGTGAAGTACTTTCATGTAGATGTAATTTCTTCCCCCTCTCCAAATGGAACCACTGTCATAAAGTGAAACTTGTGCATGGGAGAGCTGTACAGCCCAATGAGTGTCTCTCCATATCCAAAGATGAAAGGCAAGAGCCGGGATGCTGAGGATGTTTATTGGGTCACATCACTTTCAAGTCCAGAATGGTTACAATCTAGTTGGGCTGGATGCAGGAGTCCTCTGATAGACCTAGGAATCAGAATGTCTCTGCATCACTCTGCCCCCCTTCTCTGGCAAAATATCTTTATTGAATTTTTATTTGTGTGTGTGTGTGTGTGTGTGTGTGTGTGTGTGTGCTCGTGCACATGCAGGCATGCAGGCATGCACATGCATGTGAAGCCAACCTCAGGTAGCATTCCTCAGAGATCTCATCCATCTTTCATAAGACAGTTTCTCAGTGGCATGGAGCTCAGCAATGAGTGTAGACTGGCTGACCAGTGAACCCCAAGGAGCCTCTTGTCTCTGCTTCCCTAGAGACAGGATTACAGGAGCACACCACCACACCCAGAATTTTTATTTGGTCTGGGTTGGAAACTCAGGTTCTCATGCTCCTGAGACATTTATCTGCCCCCAACCCCCTAGTTTGAAGCTTTCAGAAAAGCTTTCCCAGTCTATAGTCATGCAACCCTGATCGTGTGTGATCTCAGGTGCTACACAGGATGGGGTCTGGGTAGTACCCAGGAGGGAGAAAAGCTTTCTCAGATCTAAGTAACCCTCCAGAAGCCCCAAACCCACACAACCCTACAGTTTACAGAGGTTGAACAACAGTAATTATCTAATGAGAGTTCCAAGAGAAAGCTTGGAAGGTCTCTGATTGGTCAAATCTGGATCACATGACAAGCCTTACCCAATCATCTCTGTGATGAAGACAAGCCATAGACTCAAGTCTGATGGGAAGGAATGATATGCACCAGCGAGAATGAAGTGGTTCACTAAAGGTAGGGATGCTGGGGCCAAAACCATTTGTCTGCTGCAAGTTTGGACAGAAACTGAAATAGAGTTCACTAATTGGTACCCTGTGGGCAAACTCTGGGCTTCAGACATAGTCTGTGTGGCTCACACAGCAGGGCCAACCATGCATATTAACTAACCACGTCAAATATGACTGTGGGGATATAAATTATCACAAGTTTCATGAAGGGCAAGATTGGACAATATCTGTCACAATTAAAAATGTGCAAGATTTTCACCCAGTAATTCCACTTCTAGGAATTTATCCTACAAATATCCTCACCCACACGGAGTTCTGGGAAATGACTGTAGAGATGGTTATTTATTGCAGCACAGTTTGCAAAAGAAAAAAAAAAACCTGGAAGCAACCTAAGTGCCCATTTTAGAGGCCAAACTCAAGAACGTGTGATACATTGAGAATCCTATAAGCAATAAGGAAAAAAGAAAAGAAAAAAAATACCTTGTTAAGGACCAATATGAGGCAATTTAATTAACCTTTTGTTGCATGGGAGAAAAAAAGTCAGAATACAGTACAAAGAATAGAACAGACCTCATTTGTCTCAGAACTGAACAAATATATGTGCAGTGACCTTGGATTGCCTGTGCCCAGTTGAAGTTGGTGACAGCTGATTGTCTATGGGGAAAAAGAACTGAGAGAGTATCTCTGGCCTATTCAATGGTCAGTGGACTGTCAATAAATTCTATATTGAACTACTTAGCATTGACATTGCATTTGAGACATGCAAATAAAGCACTTGCCATGTAAGCATGAAGACCTGACTTTAGATCCCTAGGACTCCCGTCCCAGGTGTGGTGGTACACACCTGTAATCCCAGGACCAGGGAGGATTCTGGAGACAGAATTCTTGGGGATCATTGGCTAGTTGGTCTAGCTGCATCAGTGAGCTACTGGTTTAGTAAGAGAGCCTGTCTGAAAGAATAAGGAGGAGCACCACTGAGAAAGACCCTCAGTGGAGACCTCTGGCTTCCACAAACAAGTGCACACAAACGAGTCCATGCACATATGAACATGCATATCCTCATGCACGCACACCACACACAAATCTGTAACAATAAAATAATAAAATAGATACAGTATTAACAAAAGCATGCTAACAAATAGAAGAGATGAAGTTTTTACTTCACCTTTTTTTACTCACAAAAATATAATAACTCAGCATACTTATTTCTTCGGCTCTTTTCTTTGCAATGCTAATTAGCTGGCTGTTTAAGAAACACATAGGAAGAAGTGAATGGCAGAGGCTTCATGATAAGACATTCGAGGTGGTTCTTAAGAGATGAGTAAGAGCTCCCTTGCATGTAGGGAAGGAAGAGGGCCTTCCAGGGCAAAGGGAACGCTGTATGTCTAAACATTCAGAGAGCCTATGAGAGGATGAGGCTAAATTCCAGTTCTAATGGGAAAGGAGAGGGAAGCAGGATATGAGGGGTAGGAGGGAGGCCAGCTGGGGTCAGGGTGGCAGCCCAGGTTGGGTTCCACCCTACAAGGGGTAGAGCCACAGAATGTCTGGAGCACAGCAATGTGCCATACTATGTTCTGCAGGGTTTTAGGAAGTCAGGCCAAACCACAGCCCAGGGTCTAATGACAAAGCCCAACACTTGGGGACCCCAAAAACCCTCTGTTTGGTGTCTTTATCTTCACCCAGCCAGTTTTGTGGCCTTCCAGTTATAACATTAAGCCTTAAAAAGGAAACGTTCCTGAGGAAGAAGCCAATTACCCAGATCTCCTTAGGTAATTTAGCCCTCCTCCTTCAAGTCCTGGTCTGCAGTGGGCGGAGGCAGACGGTGCCACGTTGGTCAGGAGCCAGGTCTGTCTGGATCTGCCCCTTCTCCTTTGTCCTGGCCTGTGGCAGCTCTTGTTTCCACAGATGAGAAATCAGGTTGCAGAACTAAGACAAAGTCCCATGGTCCTGGAGCCCACCACCCCATGGTGGATACCACCACATTAACTTAGTATACAACAATGTTTTAAGGTAGCCCAGGCTGGCCTAGAGCTTCTGATTTTCTGGCCTCCACCTCCTCTGTGCTGGTCTCACAGGTATTTGTGTACCACTATGCCAGATTTATACAGTGCTGTGGATTGAACCCAGGGCTCCCTGCAAACGAGACAAATACACGTCTAACTCAGCTACACTCCCAGGCCTTACTATTTATTTAAAACATATATAAGTAGTCCACTGAAAAGTTCTAAAAATTAAAATATAGAGAGCTGGAGAGGTGGCTCAACCTTTAAAGGTGCTTGCTTGCAAAACCTGCAGGCCCTGGCTTTGATTCCCCAATACCTATGTAAAGAGCAATGCACAAAAGGTTACATGTGTCTGGAGTTTGTTTGCAGTGCCAAGATGACCCGGATATGCCCATGTTTGTTCTCTCACTCTCTCTTTCTCTCTCTCTCTCTCCCTCTCTTTCTCCCTCTTGTATGTTCAAATTAATAATTTTTAAAATAGAATATAGGAATAAGCAAAAAGAGAAACAATATAAAACAACCTTTAATTCAATTATTCTAACATGACTGGCATGTTACCTTAGTATGTACACCCTTCAGTCTTCTTCACTGAAGTAGAATCACATGACATATTGTGTCTTATAGCCTCATTTTCCACATACCTTATCACATTCATCTTTCTACAACATTAGATGATCTTCCGACACCATCTTTAATTGGCAGGACACTATCCCATAATTTAGATATTCAACATTTGACCAGCAGCCCCCCTCACCTCGCCTCACTATTATTATTATTTCCCAACAAATATTTGCTCTTGTAAACAAGGCTTCAAATACCTTTCCTGCTTGCCCAATTATTTTCTTTATTATAAACTTCTAGAAAAAAAATTCTGGTCCAAGCCTTTGCTATTTTAGGCATCCGAGTCATCCTAACACTATGATATAAATATATTTTTCTCAGAGAATTTAATTTCACCCAAGAAGCTTGATAAAACTGTGTCTCCTCATCACAGGTGTCATCTGTGTTGGAGGTGGAACAAATATGACCAGGGTCCCTGTATCAACCATGTCTACCCTGAGGGTAGGTTAAGCATGATCCTTAAAGCAGGCTCAATAAGAAGCAGAGAATATAAGGAGCCTCCTGGCATGTGGAAGAGCATTCTGATGTGAATCAAGCCATTCCTGAGTTAGGGTCTCAACCCATTCTGTGGCAGTAAATGGTGGCTTCATTATGATTGTGGTTGTCTGTTAAATAATGGCTTCCTCGGTCCTCACAGGAAATCTCTGCTACCGTTTGGATTTGAAATGTTGCCCCAAAGCTCATATGTTGAAGGCTTGGACTCTAGTACAGAAGCATTCAGAGGTGGGGCCTGTGAGCAATAATTGAATCCTAGGTCCCTGACCTCATCTGGGAATTGTGGGCTTAATGGGCTACTGAGAGTTGTGGAAACTTTAGGAACTGGGTTCGGTTGGAGGAAGTAGGTCACTAGGTACATGCCTGAAGGGCATATATTATCTCTCTCTCTCTCTCTCTCTCTCTCTCTCTCTTTTTGTGTGTCTCTCCCTCTCTTCCTCCCTCCCTCCCTCTCCTTTTCCCTTCCCCTCTTCTACTCTTTTCCCCTATCATTCTTCCTTTCTCTCTCTCTTTCTCCTTCCCTCCCTCTTTCTCTTCTTTCCCTCTCTTCCTCCCCCATCTCTCCTCTCTCTCTCCTCTTTCTCCCTCGCTTTGTTTCTCCCCTCCCTTCTCCCTCCCTCTCTTTTTCACTCTCTTCCTCTTTCCTCTTCTCTCTGTTTCTCTTCTCTCTCCTTTTCCCCTCTACACCTTCCCCTTCTTCCTTTCTCCATTTTTCCATTTCCACCCTCTCCTTTTCCCCTCTGTCTCTCTCTCTCTCCCCTCCTCCTCTCTCCCTCTATCTCTTTTCTCTCTCCATTTCCTCCCTCTCTGTGTTCTTCCACATGCCCCATGCCATGGTGTTCTCTCAATGAAGTCAGGTGCCTACAGGCAGAAGCCCCTAAAACTATGAACCCTTTAAGTTGATTTTCCTACATATTTTATCACAGCAACTGAGTAACATATTCCCTATGGAGGCAGCATTCTTGTTTCCAGCTGGGAAACGGGTCTCAGCAGGGGTAGGAGTTTTCCTCCATTCCCTGAAGCTGATGACAAAGGAGCCAGAGGATGGCTCCAAAGAAAACCACACAGGAGAGCTGGAGAGATGGCCTAGCAGTTGAGGTGCTTGCCTACAAAGCCTCAGGACCCACATTTGATTCTCCAGTTCCCACATAAGACGGTTGAACAAGGTGGTGCATGCCTATGGAGTTCATTTGCAGTGGCTAGAGGCCCTGGCATGCCTGTTCTCTCCCTCTCTCTCCCTCTCTCTGTCTCTAGTAAATAAATAAAAATTTAAAAGCATTAAGAAAAACACTGGCACTAAGGTCCAAACACTGTTGCCTCTGGAAAAGAGGAAAGTGTCATGCTAGTTCACTATGTGTCCTTTGCAGATCAGTGGGACGGCTCCCTCCCCACCTAATGCTTCCCAGGTCACTGTCCCAGATACTGGTCCCTCCCATGTAAAAGGCACATAAGGAGCAAGACCAGAGGCAGCCTTCCTTAGAACTGCTCTTGAGGAAGAGTATGCTTGCAGTATGGGGATTGCGATCCAAATCGTCTCCATCTGCAGGTGGAGTGGGAGAAGTTGCTGACGCTGGGAACATGGAAGTCAGGATACCTGTCATGTGTCAGGAATGTGCTCCATCAAGAGACAGGAGAAGACCTTCCAGACTAAGGCTCCCAGCAGACATCATGAGGCCTGGAGCTGGATACAACCCATTTCACCACTTACACATGAATCCTTGTCATGCTGGATAGGACTGGAATGTGCTAAATCAAAATGGGTGCCTGTGGAGTCCGAGCCAACATCCTCTGCCTTTCTAAGACTTCAGAGTGCCTTGAGCATATGACCTTCATATAGACACACATGTTCCGTTGTAGAACAGCCATTCCTCTGGGATGCAGCTTCAAGCCAGCTCAGACAGAAGGCCAAGTGCACACTTTGCCTAGAAAAAATATTCTTGTCACATAAGAACCCCTATTAATCAAAAAATCACATTAGGGCTCCCGGAATGAAGTTTCCTTTACTACTCTTTAATAATAAGCTGAGATAAGATAAAATTGGTAATTGCACGTTCTCTTCTGATGGCAGATAATACAAAAGTGGTATAGAAATTTGGCTTAAAAGAGTATATTCACTTGGCTAATAGGCTTCCATTATGCAGTCTTTACTTATTCATTCATTACAGTTTTTGCCACATATGGAATACTTTAATTGGAAGTTACAGATCACATTGTTGTGAGTGTTCACACAGAGGAAAGTTTTCAATAATCAGAGAAGGAAGCGTACGGTAGGAGCCTGGGATTTTACACACAGTCAAGACTTCACACATAGACCACCTACATACACGTCCAGAGAGGACCTTTCTGCCCACCAAGTCACCTCCAGATTAGAGACTGAGGATTCATTTCCTATTGACAGGGCATGTGTATTGATGTATCTATGTGGGGCGGGGCACATGTGTGCCACAGTGCACACGTGGAGGTCAGAGGACAACCCCAAGTGTTGGTCCTCCTCTTCCACTTTGTTTGAAGCAGGGTCACTTAGTTGAGCCACCTCTACATTTTCCAGTCTAGGGATCCTCCTATATCTGCCTCCTATGTCACTGTAGGAGCACCAGGATTACAGATATTCATGCGTCCATGTCCAGCTTTATAATTAAACCATGTTTATGTTGTGGACCTCAGCAAGGTGAATACAAGTAGCACTTCCATAATTGAAGATTCTAGATCATGATGTAAAGTCCAACAAATGCTTATCAAAACTCATTTCTTTGGAGTAGAATCTTGTCAGACCATGATGCCGCTAACCAGTGGTTGAGTGGTCGCACAAGCCCTGATGGGGGTGGGGGCTTGGTCTTTTCCAAGGACCTCACACCAGAAATGCCTGTGAATCGGAATAAAAAAGAGCAGCTTTGGGGACTGTGCTCCCTCTAGGCCTTTTATATATTGAAAAACAGAAGCATTGAAAGCAAAATTATTTGTCCAGGTCAGTTCTTCTCTTGTATTTAGCCACTAAAAGGATAACATGTTCATTTACATTTGAAAAGTGTGTGTGAACCGAATTTGGTTTACAAGGCAGGCTGGCCAAAGCTTATCATCACAGCCAGAGTCATTATTAACACCATCACCATCATCCACCACCATCATCACCACCACCATCATCACCAGCCTCTCAGAGCTGCTCCAGCAAAGAGTCAGACCCAACAGCTTGACTCAGCAGGTCAAGATGGCACATGACAAGAACATAGCATCCTGCCTGACTCTCTCCTCTTTATATGAAGGGTGCCAACTTCTCCAACAGGAGCAGAGGCCCCTCCCCACGCCAGCAAAGGGCTTGCTTCAGGCAGAACAGAAATGATTTGTGAGCTGACTCTATTAGTCAGGCTTTTGAGCGGCTGGGACCAAGTGCCAGGAAAAAGAAAACTTGAAGAAATGGTTATGCTGTCCCCTGGTTTCAGTCCATCATGGCCGCGAGGGCATGTTAGAGCAGAATGGCTCACGTCATAGGGGACAGAAAGCAGAGAAAAGAGAACAAAAGAAGCAGCTGTGGCATATACAGCTGCCAAGGACAAGCTCCCAGTGACCTACTTCCTCCAATTAGGCCCCACCTCTCACCTTTCACCACCTCCCAATAATGCCATCATATTACGACTCCATCAAAGGATTAATCCATTCATTAGGTCCGAGTCCTCAAGATCTAATCATCTCTGGAAACATCATCACTGACACACCCAGAGGTGTGCTTTCCGTGTTTCCTAACCCAGTCTCGCTAACCATCACACTAACTGCTTTCTCTAGACATGGCTTGTCCTTAGGCACAACGCATTTATAGAACTTGGAGCTTCTTCAGAGACTAATATTGTGGAAAGCCATCCAACTGGAATGGAAGGCCTCCCTGCCCTTGAAATGAAACCCGAGTGACAGAAGGAACTCTAAGACAGCTGTGCCTGGATAAACCATGTGGTTCTACTGCCTGTCCCTTCTCCAAGCTCACCACCAAGAGTGAAGAGCAGAGCTAGGGTGGTGTCTAAACTTTCTGACTGGTAAAACTGCTCCAAAAGAGAGACAACTTCCCATCAAACACTCATAGTAAAATTTGCAGGAGTGTGTGTGTAGGAAATCCAGCCCACAGAAAACTAAAGATGCTTAGGACAGCCTATCAGATACTATCTGGGGAGACAGAAATCAAAATGCTCCCACCAAAGCTCTTAGGACACTTGGATCCAGTATTTATTCATTCAGCAAGTGACATTGAACTAGACCCTCATGTCGCTGCAGAAAAATAATCACTGACCTGAAGGAGCTCATGAGCCAGAACTGAGAGTATGAGAGGGATGGCAGATAATGGGCTGGAAGAAGATGGCAGAGTGATTACTGTTTGGTCATATCTATGTGGAATGGATCTCAGAATGAAGGCCCTTGCTCAAATTAGGGTAGGTGTGGGAAAGCCTTTCCATGGAGATGCTGCTTCTAGCCAAGTCCTGGATGAAAGGTAGAGGCTGTCTGGAAAGTGAGGTGCAGGAAGGATATTCCAGTGGAGGGTCTAGAATGTACAAATGCACAGATCTTGGATAGTGTATTTCTTTTCTTGTTGTTGTCACCAAGTACCTGTCAAGACACAATTTTAGAGAGGAAAAGTGGGGATGGCATGGCGACAGCAACAGGAGACAGTTGGTTACCTGCTATCTGCAGTCAAAAATCAGAGAGTCGACAGAAAGTAGAGAGGGGCTTTCTAAACTCAAGGCATGGGGCTGGAGAGATGGCTCAGTGCTTAAAGGTGCTTGCTTGCAAAGCCTAATGGCCCAGGTTCAATCCCCCAGTAACCACATAAAGCAAGATACACCAAGTGGTGCATATGTTTAGAGTTGGTTACAGTTCTCTCTGTGTCTCTGTTTCTCTCTCAAATAAGTAAACATTAAAAAAAAAAAAAAACTCAAGGCATGCTCTCAGTATTTCAGCAAGGCTCCACGTCCTAAAGATGCTACAACCTTCCCAAACACTAGCACCAGCTAGGAACCAGGTGTTCAAATACAGGAGCCTATGGGGTGTATGGGTCCTGTGACCTCCACATGAACACACATACAGGCACAAATATATACATTAATAATAATGATGATGATGATAATAATAATGAGCATTGAGCTCTCAGCAGCCTTAATTTTCTGCTTTGATGGGTTTTGAGTCTCCTCAGTGTCCACCCTCGTCTCTGTGCAGGAGGTTCAGAAGGCAAGGTCCAGCCCTGAGAGCAGCATTCGTTGTAATTGGGCACTTCCTCTGTAGTATTTTCTGGGTCCTAGTGGGTGTGGTAGAGATGACTCATCTTATCAGGGAGCATTTTGAAAAAGGAGGTGGAAAGAATGAACAAGCCACAGGGTAGGAAGGGATACTCTGAGGCATTGCTCCCTTCTCCACATAGGGACTGGATGGTGTATTCGTGAGCCCACAGTGAGTACTGATAACCCCACTGAGGAGGGCCCTCAAAGGAATGGGGATGGGAGGAGAGAAAACATAAGAGTATAGCCCTATGGGAATGTGACCAATTTACAATATGTTCATGTATTAAAGTTCTCAATAAAAATTTTAAATTATAATAAAAAAAAATACTGAGGCTCTGGCCCATCAGGTCTCTCCTTCACTTTCCCAGAATCCCTCTCATCTTATTTTTTTTTTCTTTGTACTTATAGCTCCCTTTAGTATCCTCCATGTATTATTAGCTGGAACTGGAAATGAATTATAGAGCTAAATGTCTATGGGGGAAGGGATGTCGTGTTTCAAAGATTGGAATGTGGCTGGTATATTTGCAGAGTGGACTGACTGTGCCCCCTCCCTTCCTGTACTATTTGTATAATAGTTCTCTCCTTCTCCCTCATGGATGTCCAGTCATTTCAGTGAACCTTCTGAGGAGAGAACATGGACTCTTGAGGACCAGGGGTAGAGCTCAGTAGAAGAATATGTGCTTAGAATGTGTGAATTCCAGGGTTCATCACCACAAGTATAAAATAACTTTCTCTTTTATTGGCTTGTGTATGTGTGTATGGAGTGCATGCTTACATTTGTGTTTGTATATGTGTGGATGCATATATGTGCAATGTGTACATAGAGGCCAGAGGTCAACATTGGGTATCTTCCGCAGTCCCCCTCCATCTTATTCTTTCAGATGGAATCTCTCACTGAACCTGAAGCTCACCCATTCAGCTAAACTAGCTAGTCAGAGAGTCCCAGGAATCCTCCTGTCTCTGCCTCCCCATCTCTGTGATTACAAGTGCACACTTCCATGCCCATCATTTATGTGGGTGTTGGGGAATCTGAACTCAGAACTTCATGCTTCCATCGAAAGCTCTTTTACTCAATGAGCCATCCTCCACCCATGGACTTTAATTATTGCCAATGATTGATGCTTGTTCTCACTTAACTCCACCACCACCTAGCACAAAGCCAACCCAAGTACATATGTAACCCAAAATCAGACTCAGACACACATCCTGGAAGAGCCTTCAGTCCTGTACCACTGGGCAGTCAGGCAGCTTCACTTTGGTCCCAGGTAGAATTGATGACTCTCAGCTGACCTTGGCCAGTGCCTTGCCTGTTCAGCCTCCCTCTATCCTCCGTAAAATAGTGATCGTGACTCCTGTCATGCTACTGGAAATTCTATCACATAATAGACACTCAATAAATAAATAACACCTGCTTTCTATTTTGAGTATCATTATTCTCTCCCTTTCTGACTGCAGCAATGTCTTGTTGACAAGGATTTCCACCATCTGCCATGAGAAGCCCACGCTGACTTGAGCTCTCATACTTGTGTTGATGCCAGGCACCCAGAAAGGTACATTAGACTTCTGCAGCCCTGGGGCACAGACACTGTCCTTTGGCATATCTTCCTGGACTAACTTGTTTAGCTTCACCTGTTCTGTTCCCCAATAGGAAAGAGAAATCATGCTCAAAATGGGTCCCCTTATAAAAAGGGGAGGGGATACGATTCAGTTGATAAAGTGATTGTGTATCATGCAAAAAACCCTGGGTTCAATGTCCAGCACTGCATAAAACTGAACATAGTGGTGCAGAACAATTAAGGAAGACGTCCAATATCAACTTCTAGCCTCCATATGTAAGGGCACATGTGTGCATGCACACACATGAACACACATACAGACAGGCACACATGAAGAAAAAGAACAAGAATAGATTCCAAAGAGAATTTAGTTCAGGGACTGTGTACTATGGTGTGAACAGAGCCAAAAGAAATTGAGATTCCAGGAGTTGACAATGGCAGGAAGAAAATGGCATTCTCGGAGCCTAATCAAAGCTGGAACTTGTCCTACATTGGCCAGAACCAAGTAGAGAAAGGGAACCAGTAGAGAGAATGATTGCAGGTCAACCCTCCCATTAGCCTGTAGCCAAGAACAAGGAAGGAAAGGGATGGATCTGGAGGTGAGGTGTGTGGATGAAGAACAACTAGAACCTTCATTAGCCCCTTTCTTCTTGCTGTGATGAAATATTTGACAAGGGCTGGAGAGATGGCTCAGTGGCTGAGGCACCTGCCTGTAGAGCCTAAGGACCTGGTTTCAATTCCCCAGTACCCATGTAAAGCCAGATGCACAAGATGGCACATGTGTCTAGAGTTCATTTGCAGTGGCAGGAGGCCCTGGTGTATCCATACTTTCTCTCTCTCTCTCTCTCTCTCTCTCTCTCTCTCTCTCTCTGTCATGAAAATAATGACTTTTAAAAATTGTTTTTAGTTATTTATTTATTTATTTACAAGCAGAAAGAGACAGAGAGAAGATAGACACAATGAATGGGTGTGCTAGGGTCTCCAGCCACTTCAAATGAACTCCAGATTCATGCCCTGCTGTGTGCATCTGGCTTTACATGGGTACTGAGGAATCAAATCCAGGTTGTTAGGCCTTGCAGACAAGTGCCTTAACCACTGTGAAATCTCACCAGCCCCAATAAAATAAAATAAAATATTTCTTTTAAATGTCTGATGCAAAACTTCTTAAGGATGAAAAGGGTTTATTCTGGCTTACAGTTTCAAGAGGATACATCATGATAGGGAAGGCCTGGCAGCAGGAGCAAGAGACTGATTGGTCACATCTCAGACACAGACTGGAGGAAGAACAGGAAGTACCACTTGACTCTAAGACATCAAGGCCAATCCTACAGGTTTCACAACTTTCCCAAACAGCACTACCAGCTAGGCACCAAGCATTCAAACACTATGAGCCTTTTACATTCAAACCCCAACATTTATCCTTAGCCAGGCTCTCAGAATGGGATCACTGGGAAGGAATCTGTGATTTTCGATACATGCCTTTTGAATCTGGTGGCCTGCTATGGTTGCTATGATATGGAGGCCCAATCTAGTCACATGGTCCGCACAAGTGTTAACAGTCTTTTCCTTCAACCACTCTTTCCCCTAAGGTGGCAGAAATCTTTTTGTTTATTGAGCATCGGCTGCATGGCAGGCCCTGAGCAACACACTGTTGCTCTCACTTCATTTGATCTCCACAATGATTTGTAAGTTCTCCAAAGCTCAGAGAAGCATCTAGCCCAAAATTGCCTTGGCTGGTATTTATGTCTACCGCTGACTAAAACCAGTGAATGATTTTTCTTTTGTTTGTTGAGACAGGGTCTCATGTATTCCAAGCTGGCCTCAAACTCACTTTGTAGCCAAGGATGACCTTGAACTCCTGATCTTTCTGCCTCTGTCTCCTGAGTGCTGGGATTACAGGTATGCAACACCACACCCTGAGTATGATGCTGGGGATGAAACCTTGGTTTCCTGCAAGGCACACAAGCTCCCTATCAATGGAGCTACCTCCCCAGGCCCTGAAGCCAGCAATTTGATGACATATAACAAAGCATAGGTGGTTTTATTCTTGCCTTTATTACTTGGTCTTTTGGCATAGGAATTACAAAGTTGCCCAACCCTCAAATCTAAGCTTAATACACCAAACATGCAAGTGTGCATTCTGTGTAGTTAACTGTCTTGCTTATCATTGCCTCCTGAATCCAGTTGGAGGGACTGTTGAGGTTTGATTCAGGTGTCCCCCATAAACTTAGGTGTTCTGGATGCTAGGTTCCCAGCTGGTGGAGATTTGGAAATTAACAGCTCCTGGAGGCAGTGCATTGTTGGGGAGGGGGCGGCTTATGGGTGTTATAGCCAGTTTCCCCTTGCCAGTGTTTGGCACATTCTCCTGTTCCTATTGTCTACCTGATGTTAGCCAGGGGGTGATGTCCACCCTCTGCTCGTGCCATTGTTTTCCCCTGCCATCATGGAGCTTCCCCTCGAGTCTGTAAGCTGAAATAAACCTTTTTTCTCCCCCCAAAAGCTGCTCTTGGTCGGGTGATTTCTACCAGCAGTGTGAACCTGACTGCAACAGGGGACTAAGCCTCCCAGTACATATCCTTCATCTTGAACTTACCTCCCAGGAGCGTGGCACTGTGGTACAGCTGAGACCAAGAATGAGCTGTGGAAGAGGAGATGGAAAGACAAGGGTCTGATTGCTCAGGCCAGAGCAATTGTGGACTTGAGAGGAAGTTTCTGCCTCTGCCCCCCCCCCAACTTTTGCTTATAAGGTAGGGAATTCAAAAAAATGGAAGAGTTTGTAAAAAGGAGTTGAGAAAGTGAAATAAAAATTAGAAGACAGATGGCATTTAACTTTAAATCTTTTCTTTTTTTCTTTTTTGGGATATATATATATATGTCTGTATGCATGTGTGTACAGATGAATATGTTCCATGTGTAAGCATGCCAAGACCAGAGCAGATTTTGAATATCCTCCTCTAATGCTCTTCTGCCTTATTTTCTCAAGACAGGGTCTCTCACTGAACCTGGAGCTTGCATTATTGCTTCATTAAACTGGTTGACCTGCAAGCTTCAGCCATCTTTTTGTCTCCACCCCCTCAGAGCTTGGGTTACTTTAAAAGTCATGTGGGGGCTGGAGAGATGGCTTAGTGGCTCAGGCACCTGCCTGCTAAGCCTAAGAACGCTGGTTCCAATGTCCAGCGGTTCCAATCTCCAGGTCCCACGTTTAGCCAGATGCAAAGTGATGCAAGGGCGCAATGCAGCACTTGCCCAAAAGGGGGCGCACGCATCTGGATTTCGTTCACAGCAGCTGAGAGACTGCTGGCGCACCCATCTCTGTCTCCCTCTCCCTCTCTATCTCTCTCTGTCTCTCTCTCCAAAAATAAATAAAAAATATAAAAAAATTTAAAAGTCATGTGGGGTCACACCTGGCTTTTTACCTGTTTGCTGGGGAACAAGCACAGGACCTTAAGGCAAGTGCTGTTATGCTCTGAGCCAGCTCCCCCGGCCCAATTTTAAATCTTTAAGTAAGAGTCTGTCTGTGGAAGCTTCTGGGTGTGTTTCTGCTTGGACATGGGAAGGGAGAGAGCATGGGCTCTAGGGGCCCCTTTGCCTAGAAGAGGGGCTGGCTATGAAAATAACAGATCTGGGAAAATCAAACCACATATCTTCCCATTTCTGAGCACAATGGCATTAATTTTGAAAGCCACTTTTTGTCCCCCTGGTTCCTTCCTGAAGTCCTTACCTGCTTCCCCATGCTTGCTTCTAACTTGCTTAAGTCCCTCATGCTACACTCCAGGCCACCGATTTTCTCTCCTCTCAACATTATAGAAAGACAGCTGGGCTCTGACCCCTGAAAATTAACTTTGAGGAGTGGGAGTTGCTTAGTGAAAACACCAGGGTCCTAAGGAATTCTTCCCCTTATTTGAAAACAAATGACTTCCTCCTTTTCTGGCTGCTGGGAGAGATTTCCACCTGAGCTGTGGTGACTTGAAAGGCTCCACATATTTCTGCTCCAGGAGCCTCCTCCTGCTGCTTCTGCTAGGATCCCATGGCCTCTGCCTTCAACTCATTGGGGGCCACTTGGGGAGGGGTCCTGCGTGCATGTTCTGATGGGAGCAGGCAGCCGCATCTGCACAGATGTGCACGTTGGCTTGCATGTGGAAGTAGGCGTGGGCACTTCGGTAAGAACCTGCCTTGGAAAGCAAAGGCAGTAGGGAAACAGCACTCAGCAAAGACCTGGGAGCCTCAGTTTCAGTCGATAATAAATATTTATGACCAAGTTACAAGCTCTTCTGAAAAAGCAGCTTTTCAGAGAAACAAGGCTGCTTACCGCTGTGTTAATTACAGGCCTCTGCAAGCCCTTCCAAGATAAGGCTTGATTTCAGTTTTAAGCACTCTACAACGATTCTTTTATGCCTTTTCATAAAAGAAATAACTAGCAAGCAGCTGCTTACACTACACAGCTGGTTTCTGCAAGACAACTGTCTGCCTTTTAGCGCTTTGTCTAGCTTCATTTGAGATTAATTTGACTATATGTGTCAGGTAAGAAAAGGGCATTCCTAAGAACCATGATCACTCTAGAGAGGTCAGCTGGAGAATCCAGGAGCCAAGAGAATCATTGGTGGCCATGAAGAAATATGGAGGATGGTGGGCTGGCTGTAGACCGCTATGTCCACCCCTACATATGCAGTATTTTGCACAGTTTCCATCAGGAAACCCAGGAGGAAGATGTCTATGAGCAGAAGGCAGAGTGCTTCCATTGCCATGTCCCCAGTAACATAAAATCTCACAAACAACCTCCATAAATCACACCATGACAGCTACCAGGCTTGTCCAACGCTAAACATAAGTGGACTCTTCTTTTAAGTGCAGCCTTTGGCTGCAGGCGGCTCCATCACCCTTCCACAAACATCTGTAGTTCATCTTATCGTTTGAAGAAATATATGAGTTTCACTGTTTTTTTTTTAAGCCTTTTGCAGCTTCTGCTCCTTGATTTGTTTGAAGGCCATCTGCTATGTATAAAATTGAGGGGGTGGGGGCATGATGTGGGGGAAAAAAAAAGAACATTTGGGAGATGTACAGGCCCGGAGAAAATGCAAACACTGCGAATGCTTTTGTCGGCTTCAGAGGCTGCCCACTTTCCTTTCTGGGCCCCAGCCCCTCCGTGGGTGTTGAACTTGGGATGTCACCATTGGCCTCAGATAGCACTTGTTATCCTTTTGTCTTTTACTGGTTACTTCTAGGACCCCAGTGGACATGAGAGTCTAGACACAGAATGACTCCATGATCCTTCAAGACCTAGAAATTCATCTCGGATTTGACTTCTGAACTTCCTCCACATCGCTCAGGGATGGAGGGATGAAAGGTGGCACTTGGGGGCTTACGGGGTGGGGAGGGGATGTTCACATAATAAGGAAAAGAAAGTCCAGGGGAGGAAGTGTGTGTCATGGCAGAAAGTCACCACAGGGTGGTACATACTATGCAGCAGAAGCAGAGGGGAAAAGAAAGAACCCAGCAACTTGGCTATAAATAAGAGCAGCTCTGGGGATGCCCTGCTCTGCTGGCCCAGGCAGAAGTGTCTGAGTTGAAGTGGTGTGTAGGAACCAGATGTTTAAACGTTTGACCCCTGAATCAGTTGCCACCTCCTTGCACCCCTGGCTACAGCTAGTCCAGTTTCCTCAGATTTAACATAGGCCCTGGCAGGCCACATTGCACAAATTCTGGGGATCTCCATTCTGCTGGCCAGGAAATTAATTGAAAGCTGTTTTTAATGACCAGAGTGTCAATAACGTGGCAATGGTGGCAGAGATTTTATCATAACCCTGTAAGACTCCGCCATCCATATCGGGTTGACCAAAGAGCTACTTACAAATCACAAAGGTTCCCACAGCCAGTTTTATTTTTACATCTGCCCCATACATTCCAAAGTGCTTTAATCAAACTGACTTTAAAAATCCTTACTCTGATCCTCGTTCCTGTCAGCAGTATTTGTTTTAGTGCCGCACCATTCATAGGCAAGTAGGTCTTTGGTGGCTTCCCTCCTGCTTTATCTTCTCCCACTGAACTCTCAGCATACAGATATCGAGTGATCTCTCGAGTCAGCTTGTAAGCCTTTGTCTCTGAAATGACAGGTAAAAGTGTCATCAGTTTTTGTGGGTTTTTTGTTTGTTTGTTTTTTCGGTACTGGAGCTCAGACCTGGAGTCGCACACATGCTAAGCAGGTCTTTTACTACTGAGCTATACATACATCCTAATTTATTTTATTTTTCTTTACATGTGCGTATGCATGTTTGGGTGTGGGGGCACACATGTGCATACATGTGTGTGGCGGTCAGATATCTTCTTCAGCCTCTGTCCAATTTTTTCGAGGCAAGATCTCTCTCTGACCCTAGAGCTCACAGATTTTGTTATATTAGCTCCCAAGTTCCAGGGATTCTCCTGTGTCCACCACTCTAGCACTGAGATTAAAAGCTTGCACCACCACACCCAGCTCTTACATGCATACTGAGGGTCTGAACTCGGGTCCTCATGCTTGTGTGGTAACCATTTTACTCTCTGAGCTATCTCCCCAGATGGCTGCCTCCTAAGGACCTGGCTGTGCAGGGCACACTGAATGGGTCTTACTTGACCACATGGCTTTGCCTAGCATGGAAAGGCAGCGCAGTGCCACACTGACCTCTTCATGTAGCCAAGACTGACTATTACTGTCCTCCCTCACCTTCCCTCCCAAGAAATATGGTGGAAACCTCACAAACAACAGAACCTGGAGATTCCTTTGGACAACATCACCAATTCACCCTCACGAGATAAGGAAATACCCTCAAAGGAAGAAGGAGAGACATCTCTGCCAATGGCAAGGACTCTTCTTTTTTTTTTTTTTTTTTTGGTGTGTTGTGTAGTATGTGTGGTGTATGTGTATGTGGTGTATGTATGTATGTGCATATGTGTGTGTGTGTGTGCAGATACACGTACCCCATGCACATGTGTGCAGATAGCAGATGTCCTCTGCTATCACTCTCCTGCCTCATTCCCTTGAGACAAGTCCTCTCACTGAACCTGGAGCTCTCTCTTTTTGGACTACACGGGCTGACCAGGGAACTCCAGCCATCCTCCTGCCTCTGCTGTCTCAGCGCTAGGGTCACAGGCTTGTGCACCTCTACCTGGCTTTTTACATGGGTGCTGAAGATGGAGCTCAGGTCCTCACACTTGTGCAGCAAGAGAACTTATCCACTGAGCCATCTCAGCAGCCCCTCAATCAGTCCTGAAGCCGAGGAAATAAAGTTGCAGTCATTAGCCACTTGGTGGAGAACTACAGAAAGATTGTTTGAATGAGCTGATTGGGCTGTAAAGGTGGAGGGGCGAGCACATCTCTCAGTAGCTGCCTGTGAGTTGCTGTGAGACAGCAGTCGCAGTCTGTTAATACACTTTTATGTACAAACATCTGCTGAGGTCTGCCCCAGCACCACTCTGACATGTCCAGAGGCTGTGAAGTTGAACTATCTCCTGCTCGAGGAACCCCAAAAGGTGTTCTGAATACAGTTTAAAAAGGCATCTATTTTAAGCTAGTTTCAACAACTCAATCACCTTTTTATAAGCCCCTTTTTATAAGGGGCCCTCAGACTGTGTTAAGGGGCTTATTTTTATATCCTCTTATTTTTACAATTGAAATCACCAAGATTTGCCCTGTTATTCTCCGGGTTTTTTTTTAACATGTGTATATGTGTGTGTGGTGTGTGTATAGAAGTGTTTATTGTGTGATCCACTGTGTGTGAATGCATGCACACACGTATGTGAGTATGTATGGTGACCAGAGATCAACATCAGCGGTTGTCTAACTTATTCTTTGAGGCATAGTCTCTCACTCAACCTAAAACTTACCAGGTCGGCTAGATTAAATATCCCACAAGGCAGAGAGGTCTTCCTGTCTCCACTTTCCAGTGTGGGGGAAAATTGCCACACTCAGGTTTTTCATGAGTGCTAGGGATCCAAGCGCAGGACCTCATGCTTACATGGCAAGCACTTTACACACTAAGCTATCTCCCCATCTTTTTGCCTGTTTTTATCCCTCTGCCTATTCAACCTGCTTTCTAATACTTTACTGTCTTTCCCCATCAAGCACAAACCAGAGGGGCCAGTAGGTCCAGGTTGGAGGAAGAAGGAGGGTGGGACCTGCGGAGTGTCCCTGGCCTGGGTTAAGTCAAGATTCACGGGTGAGAAGGCAAAGAAGGCCCCTGGGCTAGATTCCCTCAGACCTCATAACTCACCACACTGTCAGCCTCTTAAAACAGGAATGCTCCTCTGGCTTTCCAGGACTTTGGAGAGAGTCTTGCTCTGCATTTCCGCGTGTGAAGCCCCATGCCCGGGACCACCCTTTAGAGAGCCATTTTCAACCATCCTGGTGCAAACTCATGTTATTCTTGGGTCATTTAACTTCACTCTCAGGGAAGAGTCAAGAATGGTGCTAAGTCGTAAATCACTCCCCTCTGGAATGATTTTGAGCCAGAACCGATAGGCCCCAAGCATTCCTGCCTTGCTTGACCATGGTAAAGAGATTATGGAATGTAAAATTCGGCTAAACATAGCTTGTTTCAATTTCCTACTGTCCTGGTTGTCTGTCTCGCTAGGAAAGGTTAAGACCTAGGAGGGAAAATGTCCTGGCTGTGGAATCGTTCGCACTCCAAGACAACACTCACTACTCAGAGGTCGTCCACATAAGGCCACTGTTCGAGGCTCATGAGCCCATCAAAAAGATTTTCATAAACTTAGCCTTTGGATGGTTTTAATTGGCCCTTCTCACAAAGCAATATGAAAAGAAGGCACAGAATATCCAAAGATGCTTATAGTGTGGTTGGTCTTATAAATTGCTTAAACATGCCCACTGCTTCACACAGCAGAAACGGGCCTTCCTTCCCTTCCCTTTCTTCTGTAGTGACTGAGTCCCAAAAGTATATTGGCATAATTTTAGCAGATTTGGTTATCCTGGTGGGGACTCTTCCTGAAATCCATGTGGAAGGTTACTCAAGCTGAAATTTCTTGAGATTTATCCTTATAGTCCAAATATCCAAATTTTAAAAATAAATAAATAAAATCTGCTTAGACTTGGGATATAGCTTGGTTGGTAAAATGTTTGCCTAGCAGGATGCTCTGGATTTAATCCTCAGCACTACATCAACCCAAGGTGATGGCACATGCCAGTGATATCTGCACTTGGGAGGAAGAAGCAAGAGAATAAGGAGTTCAAGGTAATTCTTGCTACAAAGCAAGCAGGAAGCCAGCCTGAGTTACATGATACACTGTTTCCAAATATATATATATATATTCTTTTTTCTTTCTGTTCATTTGACCAACACATGTCCCCCAACACACTGGAAGACAGGTTTTGGAGAAGAAATTAACAATTCAAAGTGCTATCTGTACTGTCTTCAGGCCCCTGGGAGCCCTTCTGCTTTCTACAATGTAATTTTGAATCATACAGAATAAAATCGCCTCCTGGAATGGACACCGTGGATGGTGGCTTGGGGAAGATGGTCTGTAAAATAGACAGTCAATGTGCCACAACAAAAGAGAACCTTGTCCTACCCACGTGCACATGGAGAGGAAGCAGCCTGCCACCGTCAGGCAGATGTGACCAAAGACATCTGCAAATTAACAAATTCCAGCCTCTGGGGCCATGTCATGCATTCGTCTTGCCGAATAAGGTAGAACCAGAAAGTAATTTTGATTAGCATTCATCGTAGCTATTTATCATAGGAAATTAAACAACTGCATTTGAGGCTAGAATATTTTGTTTTGATCCTGGTGGGATTGTTAGGATTTTATACCAGGAGACAGATGTGTCAAGAAGCAAAGTCCCAGTCACTTGAATTCTAGGCCGAGATAGCCAATGTCTATGGGGTATTTTAAGAAGATACTTCAATGTACAAGCTCAAGACACGAGCCAGAGGAAGCATTCCTCTCTCTTGTTCTTCCCACAACAAAGCCAATTTCCACTCTCAAAGTTGAACCTCTAACTAGCATTACTTTAATGCAAAATATTGAAGAAAGACTGGAATTCTAGTGTTTACTAAGGGTGATGAAATCATGATTAAAACTTATTCTGCATAAAAGATTAATGAACTCATCTCTGGATTAAGATAAATAGTCTGAATAAAATAAAGGAATTAAGAAATGCAGGCAAAAATATGTTTGTGCACATTTCTACAATTTTTACAAACTTTCTTTAAATTTAGACAAGATTTTATGCAGCCCAGGCTGCCCTCAAACTCAGTATGTGTCTGAGGTTGACCTGAAACTTTGTTATGAGAGAGAGAGTACTCCAGGGCCTCTAACCACTGCAAACGAACTCCAGATGCATGTGCCACCATGTGCATCTGGCCTGCATAGGTTCTGGGGAGTCAAACCTAGTTCATTAGGCTTCGCAGACAAGCACCTTAACCACTAGGCCATCTCTCCAGCCCAACCTTAAACTTTAAATTTTCCTGCCTTCCCTCCTGATTGCTGGGATTACAGATGTGAGCCACCACTTGTTTATGTGGTTCTGGGAATTGATTACAGGGCTTCATGCATGCTAGATGAGCACTCTATCAACTGAGCTCCATCCTCAGCCCCATACATTGAGTTTCTTCCTTGGTTTAGACTGCCACAGATAGGACACTTCCTCAGTGACCTGAGCGGTAATATTTGCAGTGGTGTCAATTTTCTGGGCCGGTAGAGAGGATAGTATATGTTCAAGTTGCTATTAGAATCAGAGACCCTTGTGCACAGATCAGGCCCAAACATAGACCATTGGCAGCTTTGCTTTTTCCTAATCAGCCTTCTTACACATTTGTGCTCATGTGTGGAGGCCAGAGGACAGCCTCAGTTGATGTTCCTTGCGTGCCATTCATCCCTTTTCTGTGTGTATGAGACAGGGTCCCTCACTGTCCTGGAACTCACCAAGTAGACTAGACTGGCCACTGAGCCCCAGGGATCCACCTGTCTCTGCCTCCTTAGCGCTGGGATTACAAGTGTGTAACGGCACACCTGGCTTTTTATACATGGGTTCTGAATATCAAACTCAGGTCTTCGTGCTTGCAAGGCAAACACTTTACTGACTGAGCGGTCTCCCCAGGCCCCATATCTAGTGCTTTTACCTGAAACCAGCAGTTATGGTCTGATCCTTCTTTGAGACGTCTCTCCATCCAGTAGGCAGGTTTGAAGCCCTTTGCAAGCGTGGTAGGGACAAGTCAGGGCAAAAGCCAGAAGTTGAAGCCATGGTCGGTCCCCTCATTTCCACATGGCTATCCCAGGACACAGTAAGGCCAGACCATTCACACAGCTAACAGGCCAAAATACCTACACAGAAAATGTTTCTAATCATTTCAGCAATCCCAGCTAGCTGTCTAAAGAGATGTAGTCCAGGTTTCCAGAATGGCCATGCAGAGCTAAGCTTCTAGACCTCCTACCTGGCCACAATAAGAAAAACTCAGTATGCATGCCATGTGATGTCCTAATATTCCTAATAATTTTTCCTCTACCTGAAAAATCTCTGAGTTTTCTGTTACTTGGTAACTGATGTCATGCAGGTGAAGATCATGTGGATGTCCAGTACTGCAGCATTTTGACAGGGATTGGCTGTGTGGCAAACTTTCAAAGGAAGCTTGCCCACAATTTCACAATAGAGATTGACTTTCCCCGAATGTCAGTAGCCGAGTCTTGAATACCTGTATGGCCACAACAGCCTGGGAGATTTTGGAAATTTATAGAAACATTTCATCTGCTCTGATTCCCCCTAAATACTGGGTACAGCAGAAGCACAAGTTCATAAAGCATTCACAAGGCAAATGGGATAGCTTAGCTCAGCTCCCCAGCACCCACATAAAAGGTAGATGCAGGCTAGTGAGGTGGCTCAGCAGTTAAAGGTGCTTGCTCACAAGCCTACTTGTCTGAGTTCTAGTCCCCAGCACCCTGTAAAGCTGGATCCAAAGCAGCCCATGTATCTACAATCCCACTGCGCTTACAGCAATGGGAGCCAGAACCAAGAGAACCCACAAGCTCACAGGCCAGTTAGACTGGAACACACAGCAGCAAAATGAGAGACCCTGTCTCAAAGAAGGGACAGGAGGACAGCCAGGGAGGCTGTCTTCAAACCTCTACATGCACCCCATGGGGCAGGCAACTGTAGGCCCAGTGGGCCTAGGATGAGAAGAAAGGTGAAGACGGGAGAATGACCCAGAAGCTCCTAGGCCAGCTAGCCTGGCAAATGCAGCAGTGAACAACAAAGAAAGATCCTTCATCAAAGAAGGCAAGGAACACTGAAATGATCCTAAAACGAACCCAACATGGCTCAGGGAAATTCGCCGAAGAGGAGGCGGAAAGATTGTTAGAGCCACAAGTTGGGACATTACCCACAAAGACATTGTCTCTTCCCCATAATTGACGGCTACCCCCACAATGCACGACCCACAGTCTCCATGGGATGACCGGCATCTCCAAGCCAGAGGGTCCCTTCAGAGGGGGGAACAGGCACGAGGGTAAGGATGGTACCAACATGTGCTGTTTGCATACTGAGTATGTCCATAACTAATAATTTTAAAAATACTCCTCTGAATGCCACACACTGGTCACGGCATGTATGTGCCTGCACTCACACACCAACACACACACACACACACACACATCCCATACCTCCATTGGTAAGAGGCAGCCTTTCTGGGCCCAAAGTAGGCATTCTGTAAGTCTTTATGGAGCATTCAGTGTTTGCACATAGGTAGTGGCTTTTCAAGTTTCGTGCTCTGGGCTTGATGTGCCTTGTTTCGTGGGAGCTGGAAGCAGCTGCCTCTCTGAGCCTGGGGATCTTTCAATGGGGGAGGAAATCCCCCAAGGATTTATAACCATTTAACAACTGCCTATATCCTGACACTTTTACCTCCCAAATTTCTTTCTCAAAAGACCCATGATCCTGACCCTTACTTAGTTTGGATCTCCTGGCATTACCTCTGCCCTGACCTCTGCATTGCTCAGCCAGACTCATCTCTTTCCTCTGCACATCTGCTTGAGACCCTGCAGTGCCTGCCCACTGCATTAAGAATCAAGATCTAGGAGTTGGGGAGCATTACTGAAGTGGTGATATTGTTTGATTGACTAGGGGGGTTTCTTGCTATGATGTAAGGGCCAGAAAGGGGAGGGAGCCATGTGAGCTTTGCTCTGTCTTTTTACCCCTAGCACCCAGTGCCTGAAGATCTTGGCTTAAGCAAGCAGATGTTTGGTGTAATAGGATGAAAGACAGAGCTGCAGAGATGCCATGAGAACCTGAGTTCAGATGCCCAGAGCCTAGATGTCAGTCATGGCAGCACATGTCTGTAATCCCAGCACTGGGGAAGCAGAGATGGGCAGATGCCAAAGCTGGCTAGACTAGCCAAATTAATTCTGTAAGAGGCCCTGTCTCAAGAATTGGGGTGAAGGGCTGGAGAGATGACTCAGCAGTTAAAACGCTTGCCTGCAGTGCGTAAGGACCCAGGTTTGATTCACCAGTACCCACATAAGCCAGATGCACAAGGTGGCACATATGTCTGGAGTTCATTTGCACTGGCTAGAGGCCCTGCCATGCCCATTCGCATTTTCTCTCTCTCTCTCATATATATATGCCTCTTTCTCTCTCAAATAAATAAATATTTTTAAAAAATTAAGGTACAGAGTGACTGAATAAGACACCCAGCATTGACCTTTGATCTCCACATGCCCATGCACACATTTACTCATACACCTACACATACATGTGCACCCCACACATATGAACATGCACACCATACACATGAAGCAAACAGTATGAATGAATGAATGTATGAATGAATGAATAAATGAATGACTAGCTGACAGGAAAAAGGAGAATAGAAAGAGGGTGATAGGGAAGGAGAAAGTCAAAGAGAGAGTTGGGGAGACAAGAAGAAGGCAGAAAGAAAGAAGAAAGGAAGGAGTGAAGAGGGGAAGGAGGGAGAGAGAAAAACTAGCCAAAAAAAAACAACAAATTCCAGCACTATGAATTTTGTACTATTCATAAATCTACAAGTCTCTGAGTCCCATCTATATCACCTCCTTTGTACTTATATATTGTGTTTTGGA
The DNA here is from genome assembly GCA_036365145.1 of Orientallactaga sibirica. Taxonomy (NCBI): domain Eukaryota; kingdom Metazoa; phylum Chordata; class Mammalia; order Rodentia; family Dipodidae; genus Orientallactaga; species Orientallactaga sibirica. The sequence goes on from JAEOAD010000028.1 coordinate 12,964,241, forward strand.
GTGTGTGTGTGTGTGTGTGTGTGTGTGTGTGTGTCCTGGAGCTCATACATTAGATTTGCTGGCCAGTGAGCCACAGGGATCCTCCTGTCTCAGTCTTCTCAGTGCTGGGCTTAAAGGCACATGCCACCACCCCAACATTTTTTTAGTATTTACTGATTTATTATTCATTTATTTACTTTTTGTGTGTGTGTGTGTGTGTGGTCACACATGTGGAGGTCAGAAGACAATGTTAGGGTATCAGTCCTTGTCTTCTGCCTCTTTTTTTTTTTTTTTTTTTTTTTTTTTCCGGAGGGGCAGGATCTCATGTTACTGTTGCTGCTCGCTGCTGTATTTGCAAGGCTAACTGGTCTGCCGGCTTCTGAGAAGTCCTCCTGTCTCTACTTCTCTTCTGGTCTCAGGGTGCTGGGATTGCACAGCATGTTTTCTGGCTTTTGCTTACATGGGATCTGAGGTTCAAAACTCAGGCACTCAGGTTTACACAGCAAGAGCTTTATCCATTGAGCCATCTCCTTAGCCCCACCTCTAGACCTTTTACATGGTTGTAGAATTCAAACTTAGGTCCTAATGCTTGCAAGGCAAGCACTTTTCCAAGTAAGCCACTGTGCCAGCCTCAACATCCGCTAAGTATTTATGAAAGGGCTTGTGTAGAAATGTTGTGTGCCAGGCACTGCTTATAGGTGTGACACAGAAGAGATCCCATACCACGGTGCAGCTTGGGAACTATCGTAGGGAGACAGATAGGAAACAAGAGCAGATAGACGGGAAGTTTCTGTGTGTGCACATGCACCTGTGTGTGCTCAGGAATTAGTTGGAAGTTTCCTCGAGTCTAAAAAGCATGGCATGACCGTGGGAAACAGCATGGGCAGGGGAGAACCCAGTTCAGTGCTGAGCACTTGCTCATTTTAACTCATCTAACCCTCATGATAATCCTGGAGTAGCAGGGGACTTCAGTGGCAGCCTGTGACCTGACCTGCCAGTCCTCAGGTCCCTGTGTGATTGCCACTCCTTCAGTGGACAGGATCTGCTGACAGAACGCTAACCAAAAGGCTTTTCAGCACAGATAACAGGCATTAATTGTGAAGTCAGGTCACTGAAGAATGGCTTTGAACCCTGTTTCACTGTCTCCAGAATTTCTCTGACTTGGGCTCACCCTGGGAGAAGTAAGCTTTAAAGGCCAGGGCCAGATGTCCCTTGCCAGAGGTAGGAACCTAAAACCACCAACAGACTCAAGAGGGAGTTTAGAAGCTGATTCTTCTCAGTCCAGCCCTGAAGTGATACAGCCACGAGGTCACCTTCATGGAATTCTCTTGAGATTCCCAGAGCGGGAAGCATCCAGAGCCACGCCCATCTCCTTGACCCTGAGAATTATGGCACTGGAATATTTGTTAGTTTAAGTCACTAAGTTTAAGTCATTAAGTTAATGTTGACTGATAACTTGACAGGATCTAGAGTCACCGAGGAGACGGCTCTGGGCATGTCTGTGAGAAGGTTTCTGCATAAGATTACTGGAGTGGGAAGACCTGCTCTATCTGTGGACAGCACTGTCCCGTGGGCTGGGTCTCAGACTGAATATGAAGGAGGAAGAACTGAGCACCCACATTCATCTCCCTGCACGTGAATGAATGTGACCAGCTGCTTCTTGCTCCTGTCACCATGACTTTCCCATCATGACACATTGTGCCCCTTCAAACCGTAAGCTGAAATAAATTCTTTCTCCTTTAAGTTGCTTTTGCCAATCATTTTGTCACAGTAATGAGAAAAGTAACCAGTACACTAGATTCGAAGTAATTTTTTTTAATAAAAAACACAATATGTGATTGTGACAAAATTGAGACACAGAGAGGTAAATTAAACTGCGTAGGGATACAGAACATAAACATGGCAGAGCCTGGATTTGAACCCTGACTCTTTAGCTCCCAGAGCCTCCTTGACTAAGCAAGGTGGTATGCTTACCAAAACAATCCCATTTTATTGCACAGCGTCAGTTTGCATATCTGATTCCCTAATTAAACGGGGCTCCCCAGTTCAAGCCGGTTTTCCTAGCAGGTGGTCTTCATCTACTACCTAGGACAAGTCCGCAGAGTAAATGTTGGCTGCAGAAGTGGGCAGAGCCAGCTATCTGTAAGTGCAGCTGACTTTGGAGGGATGGGGTGGGGGGAGTGTCCCTCAAGTCCCAGAGATGCGCCTGAGCCTCATTTGCTCACTGGGACTAGCTGCGGAGGTGATCACGTGACACTTGGCCCGGGTTTAACTTCCCTGATAGGATCTTCTAATCTTTTCCAGGTGCAGCTCACTTTTGGGATCTTTATTTGGCTTCCAAACAGCAAGTTGTCGCTTGTACCAAAAACTTCCTGACTTGTATCTGTTTATCAAGTAATCTCTGAAAGATATGTTTATGACTTTAATGGCAATGTCCTACAAGCCTGTTAAACACCATCTGTTGCGTGAACACTTTTAGAGATGGGGCTTTTGAAAAAAAATTGAAACAAGTATCTAGTTAGAATTTTGTTCATTTTTCCTAAGAACCTATGAATTCCATTTGCAACTTGGTGATACTGCTGAGTAGTGAGGGCCATCCCAAGAAAAGATACAGTCAGGGGCGGGGCCAAGAGAAAGGGGCGGGGCCTTATGTCTGTGGGTAGGCCTTCCAAGGCCCTGAGCAGAAGGTCCACTAGGAATGGGAGGACGTGAGGGCTGAATCCTTGCTCTGCCCCCTAACGGTAGGAATTGGGTCTCTGGGCCTCAGTTTACTGATCTGAGAATTGAAGCTCATAGTGAATAAATGGGTAACACAAGGAGAGGTTTACATTGAATAACTCTCTAAAGCATCCTTTGAACATGTTTTAGGGGCCAGCTTGGCCATTTGGCGTCTAAGTATGCTGAGCAGGGGGTCCTACTAGTGCCATTTTTCTGAACTGGCATCAAGGCACCTCTGAGATACTCTCCTGACCTCCACCAGAGCTCAGGTAGAGCTTTTTTTTTTTTTTTTTTTTTTTTTTTTTTTGGCTTGTGTATGGGTGCATGCATGTGTGCAAGCATGAGGGTGCATGTGCGTGCGTGCATGTGTGTGTGAGTGTGCAGGTGCTCATTCACGCAGGGATGGAAGGCAGAGGTTGATGTCAGATGTCTTCCCTCAGTCACCGTCCATCTTAGTTTTTGAGACAGAGCCAGAGCTCACTGATTTAGCTGGACAAACTAGCCCTAAAGATCAGTTTACAGAATTGTAACAAATATACTATACTTGACCAGGACATCAAAAATAAGGGAAGCCAGGGCATGTGGGAAGGAGCATGTGGAACCTTTTCGTGTTTTCACTCCATCTTTTTTTCTAACCCTAAAACTGCTAGGAAACATCAATTAATTAGAGTGAATGCAAATTTGATCACAGGATTTGCTCAAACTTACTTATATACTTGAGTGAAGATTGCCTTATGTAATGCTGTACATAAAGAAAATAAAATAAGGTATAAAACAAAAATGATGTAGATCAGGTCTGGGATAGGAAGAGGACCACAACACACATCAATAGTCTGAAGAAGATTTGACCAGCTCCTAGGATTTGGCCATTAGGACACCCCTTGGAATTCCTCATTATCTCATCAAACACTCTAAGGAAGTAAGAACACACTTCTCCCCACCCTCCCCTTGACAACTGCATATGTCCCAATTCTCCTACCAATGACCTCCCACATGCCTTCCCCTGAAGTCACCATAGGGTGAAGGATGCTCAGCCCTGCCTGGAAGAGTTCCTATGATCTTTGCTGTTTGTGAGTTGTACCCTTAGGCCTGGGTTCCCAGAAACATTACTTCACATATAACCACAGGCCTATGATGTAGATGATGAGAGAGAGAGAAAGAGAGGGAGGAGGGAGAGAGAAAGGGAAAGAAGGAAATAAAGAAAGAAAGAAAGAAAGAAAGAAAGAAAGAAAGAAAGAAAGAAAGGGAAAGAAGGGAGGGAGGGAGGAAGGAAGGAAGAAGAGAGGGGAAGGAAAGGAAAGGAAAGGAAAGGAAAGGAAAGGAAAGGAAAGGAAAGGAAAGGAAAGGAAAGGAAAGGAAAGGAAAGGAAAAGAGTCCCTTCTCCCCAGCAATGGTTACTGCTTTTTTAACCTTGGTGGGAGGAGACTTGTGAATCTTTGCCACTTTCTGAATTTGTAACTTTTCTTAGCTATCTGAGCCTTGTAAATTTCTTTAGCTGTCTGAGCTTTGTTAGTTTCCTTCGTCTCCTAGTCTCTTCTTCCAAGAGGGAATGTTGCAATTCAGAGGAAATACCTACACATCTGTGTCTAGGCAACATGACCATACAAGAAGATGCTCATCTACAAACTAGGAAGTGACCAAAAGTTTCTGGGTGGCCCGAGCTTGAACATGAACTTCGCAGCCTCCAGAACTTTAAGAAATATGCCTGTTGTTTAACCCACTCAGTCTATGGCATTTTATTAGAACACCCAGAACTGAGTAAGACAGCATCCTTTCTGACCAACAGTCTTCCTCCTCTGCAAAACCGAGGTGATCGTGACCAACCTGGCACTGAGCAGAGACAGGAAGGCAAAGTCTGACTCAATGACTGTTCCTTGTCTTCCTTTCCAATCTCCCTTCAGTTTGAGGGCAACAGCAAGTGGATCTAATGAATACCATCTTACAACAGGAAGTAGTTAAGGGTTGCCATCAGACTATGGCAAGGTCAGCTTAGAATATCCAGTACACTTGCATGTGTCAGGAACACACATTGTTGATTCTGGTCTTTACCCACATCCTGCCCCATTATTATCATCCTTCTTTACACATACCCACATTCCTCCTATTTACCAATGCCAAAGTCACAAGCTAGCTCTACGATCAAGCCTGCACAAATATTCACATAGTACTCAATAATTCCGACCTCAAAAAATTCTTGAGGATGGAGGACATTTTCTTTCTCATTTTCTTCTACATCCCCAACACTTGGGATAATGCCTGGCACAGAGGAGATGTTCAGTTAAGATCTGATGAATTAATTGATATGAATGAAGCTTTCTCTTCTCTGATACCTATTCATACTACTACCATTGATTAATTCCCTCCTTCCATCAATGAATATGGTGTTCCTTTGTGCAAAGCATTGTGAGAAATGTGCAGAGACAGAGCGACCTCAAAGAGCTACTGCCAGTAAAGGACATTAGACTTCTCTCATATACATATATGCAATCATTAAAATACCAAGTAGGGTCTGGGTGGATGGCTTAGTGGTTAAGTCACTTGCATGCAAAGCCAAAGGACCTCAGTTCAATTCCCCAGGACCCATGTAACCCAAATGCACAAGGTGGTGCATGCATCTGAAGTCGCAGTGGCTGGAGGCCCTTTGCGCTCGCCCTCCCCCCCTTTCTTTCTCTCATAAATAAATTAATTAATTAAAAATGCCAAGTAGACTCATCATGGTGCACAGAGTTGATCAGAGACAACAGTTGTCTCCAGCTGGGGCAATAGACAGAAACAGCCTTGTCAGGGTGCTGTCTTTAACATTTCTCCTGATGTTTATATTATTTCTTTTTTAACATGTTTGTCTGTGTGTGTGCATATTCATACATGTGTGGTCCCACGTGTATGTGTGCATATGTATGTGGAGGGCAGGGTCTTGGGTATCATTCCTCAAGAACTCCATCCACATCTTTGTTGAGACAGGGTCTCTCATTGAAGTAGAACTTAGTAATTAGGCTAGACCGGTGGGCCAGTGAGCCCCAGGGGTTTTTCTGTCTGTCTCCCCACTGCTGTGATAATAGGCACATACCACCAATCCTGGCATGCTGTGTGGATACTGGGGGTCAAATTCAAGTCCTCATGCTTGCAAAGTAAGTACTTTACTGACTGAGCCATCTCCCCAACTCTTTCCTTACTCATTTTCATGCTGACTCCTCTATGTGCCAGCAGCTCAGTAGAGAAAGAACCAGTACTCTCACACTCTCATCCCACTTTTTGTTCCTGACAGGGAAGGGTGACCTAAATCTAGTCTGTTAAAATAAGTTATTGCTGGGCTAGAGAGATGGCTTAGCAGTTGAAGCACTTGCCTGCAAAGCCAAAGAACCCCAGTTCAATTCTCCAGGACCCACATAAAGCAGAGCCACAAGGTGGTGCATGCATCTGGAGTTTGTTTGCAGCAACTGGAGGCCCTGGCTCATTCATTCTCTCTCTTTCTGTAACTGCCTCCCTCCTCTCTCTCTCTCTCTTTCTCTCTCTCTTGCTCTCTCTGTCTCTCTTGCTCTCTCTGTCTCTCTTTCTCTCTCAAATAAATAAATAAATGAAAAGTATTTTAAAGCAAAAAAATAATAAGTTATTGCTTGGAAACTATGCTCAGAAGGGACCGTTTGCCTTGCAGTGGGAAGTGTCTGAGACCTCTGTCCCTTTTAGAAGTTGAGTAATTGGGGAATAGTGCCAGCTCTTTACAAGGCCTCATTTTTACATTGAGTTAGTTTAAAGGTTTCAGCTCCCATTTCTGCTCCAAAAGCTGGAAGCTGAATCTGGAAGATTTTATTTCTTCAAATACCATTTTCTAATTTGCAATAAAAATGCAGACATTCTCACTCTCCCCTTGGCTGAAAACACAATATAGATGGAAGCAAGTATATGAGGTTTTCAAACACATAGCCACATCCACTTTGCTGTTGTCTTTTGTTAGGTGAACTCATTTTGCAAGAGCTAACCCATGCCCTTGATAAACCCCTCCTTGCCAAAAATTTACCTGAGCTAATGGCCATGCCACAGCTCTAAGTCAACAATTAAAGAATATGCCTTTAGGAGGCTGGAAAGGTAACTTAGTTGGTAAAGCACTTGCCATGCATCCACAAGCACCTGAATGGGGATCCCCAGCACACATATGAATCTGGGAAGGCATAGTAGCCCACCTGTAATTCCAGCACTTAGGAAACAGAGACAGGATCCCTGGGGCAAGCTGGGTAGCTAAACTAGGCAAATTGGCTAGTTCTAGGCTCATGTGAGAGATCCTGTCTCAATAAATAAGATGGACAGTGATCAAGGAAGATACCTGATATCAAACTTTGGAAACACTCATAGGCACACATAAACTACCATATGTTCAACACATGCATATGCACACATATAGATCACTCACACATACACACACAAGAAAAATACATTTACCTTTTAGGAGCAAGACTTCTTAACCTATGAACATCAATTCTGTTGTGTCTAAAAATATTGGACTTAGGCTGGTTGAAGTGGTTAAACGTTTGATACCCCGGTACCTACATAAAAAGCCAGTTGAGGGCTGGAGAGATGGCTTAGCGGTTAAGGCGCCTGCCTCCTAAGCCTAAGGACGCTGGTTCCAATCTCCAGGTCCCACGTTTAGCCAGATGCAAAGTGACGCAAGGGCGCAACGCCGCACTTGACCACAAGGGGGCGCACGCATCTGGATTTCGTTCACAGCAGCTGAGACACTGCTGGAGCGCCCATTTCTATCTCTCTCTCTCTCTCTCTCTCTCTCTCTCTCTCTCTCTCTCTCTCTGTCTCTCTCTGTGTCTCTCTCCAAAAATAAATAAAATAATTTTTTAAAAAGCCAGTTGAACAAAGTGGTGCATACATCAGTAGTTTACTTGCAGTAGAAAAAGGTCCTGGTGTGCCCATATTCATTTACTTTTTCTGAAGTAAATAAATACCAATATTTTTAAAAACAAATAAAAATATTTTACTTCACAGATCTAGCAAGTGCTGCATATGCAAAGACAATGAACTTTGGGGCCTAGAAACCTAGACAAGGTCTAGGCCCACCACAGCACCTACATCGTCAAGAGTAATGGCCTCACTTCATCTCTCACCAACCTTTCCCTTGGTGGAATTTTTATGGATATGCAGGTGCATATGCACATGTGTGGCAGGGGTTGTGGAGGCCAGAGGTTAATGTTGAGTGTCTTCTTTAATCTCTCTCTACCTCGTTTGCTTTTCTGGTTTTTGTTTGTTCATTTTTTGTTTGTTTGTTTGTTTTGATTTGATTTTTGTTTCTCTAGGTAGGGTCTCACTGTAGCCCAAGCCAACCTGGAATTCACTCTGTAGTCTCAGGATGGCCTTGAACACACAGTGATCTTTCTACCTCTGCCTCCAGAGTGCTGGGATTAAAGATGTGGGCCACCACGCCTGGGTCCACCTCATTTTCTAAGGTGGAGTTTCTCTCTAGACCCAGGTCTCATTGATGGGGATAGATGACTTAGCCAGCAAGTTCCAGGGATTCTCTTGTCCTCACGTCCCTAATGTAGATATAACAGGTATGTGCTACTACATCCGACATTGTCCTTATGCTTGCATGGCAAGCACTTTAGCCACTGAGCCATCTTCCTAGCCCTGTTTTTGCTTCTCAGTGTTGAAAATGAAAGCCTGTGTATGTCCAAATGGCTATAAGAATGAGAAGAAAATATATGGGAGTTCTTATATCACATCTTATATCACAAACAATATAAGGCATATGTGTCCATAAGTTTCAAAAATAGGTTCAACAAGAAAATATGTTAAGCATAGTTCTTTTAAAAGTTAATTAATTTGAAACACCGAGACTAGGATAGAGGAAAAACAGCTAGAGAAAGCATGTTCTAAGTTGAGAGTGGGGATACAGAAAACTACAGGGGCTCTGCAGGGACATCCAACACAAATCAGTTTGGGATGACTATGGTTATTGACTTTGTGACTGTTTTCTAATGGTGGGGGATGGCACAGGAGTAGAGAGAAAGTACCTAGAATGTTTTGAGGTAAAGTACACTCACTTAACCAGAATTGCTTTAAATTAAAACAATTCAAGAGTAATGTGGTAAGTCAGTTCTAATGGTACTGGCCCATAATCCCAGCATTTGAAAGGGTGAGGATTGTCACAAGGTCAGCATGGACTACATAGCAAAACCCATCTCAAAGAAAGAAACAACAGCCAAAAGAAATGTTGTAAGAATGTGGGGGAAAGTTGGAATAAATTTGCAAATAGGTTCTTGAAGAATAGACAGAGCTTCAGGTACATCATTTGTGCAAAGGCTAATGTAAAGAACGAAGGGTAGGCTGGGGTGAGGCTCAGTTGATAAGTACTTACCTAGTAAACATGAGCCCTGGGTTCAATCTCCAGAGCTGCATGAACCAGGCGTGGGAGTGCACTCCTGTCATCCCAGCACTCAGAAGGTGGAAGCAGGAGGATCAGAATCCCAAGGTCATCCTCAGCCACATAGTAAGTTTGAGGGCAGCTTCAGCTACATAAGACCCTGTCTCATGAAAAAGAACAAGAAGAATGAAAGGTGTCCTGGGTATTTTCATCTGTGTGCTGGTGATGCTGAGAGACTGGGGAACAGCCGTCCTCCCATTCCCCTGAGTTCCAAAGTGGAGGAAATAGACAACATGAAGAATTTAGGTTAAATGTCAGGATTAATTTTCAGACCAAGAAGGTTGTTAGATGCTCAAGTGGTTGACCCACAGATTAGGGACTCTCCTTTACTGACATTCTTTAAAAGGGAAAATAAATGAAAGGACACTTCTGTCTGGAACAATTTAGGTGAGGGCTGCCTTGAAGCAAAGTGATGTATCACATGACCTTTGCAAACTCATACAGGTATTGTAAGGAACACGTCTGTGGGTGGGAGCAGTTCCATAAATAACTGCCAGTCTTTGGCACTTACGCCATGCCTGTGTGCACAATCCTTCTGGAACTATGCTTGAGGGTGGACATGGGTCGAGCAGAACTACTACCCATCACAACCAAAATGATAACCTTCGAGGACCAAATTCTAAATTACTCAAGCTTCCTATGTATCACGAAGATGTTCTATAGTTGTCTGTAAAGATGGTCTTCCATTAGATGCAGTAAGCAAGGCAGGAGCAAGCTAAAGCCGCCCACCCTAGGCTCGGTGTCAAGTGGTGGTACCCATTGTGCTCAAGGCAGGAGACTCAATTCCCAGCCTTGTGTGACCCCAATCTGCGGTGTGGCATCAGACAGACCTCCTAACTTCTCTAACATGATATCCTGTCCTGTTGAGATGAGCTAAGGCTTAGAGACCTAACAGAGCTTCAAGGCAATGGGTTGGTCATCACTGTTAAAGTACGCTCCTCCACAGAAGCCCAAGATACGAAGCTGCAGATCTGAAATGAACTGGACTGAACTGGTTGTGACTATAAGCAGGATTCTGATTTGGCCGGGTAAGAAAAGGTCCTTAGCTTTCACTACTGTGGTAAGTTTCCCCTCCATGAACCAATTGTCAAGGAGCCAGACTGAACCAGGAGGCACGTGCCTTCTTGCAGTCTCCCCTGCACACGTTTAAGAAGACAGGTCTGTTTAGACCTTGCCCGGCTTACCAATCAGCTGGTCACTGTTCAAAGAAATTGAGTTCAGCACAGAACCTGGACAGAAGTAATACTGAGAAGTGTTAATGATCCAATTTTCCAGCAGGTCAAAAATAACAGATGATTTTCTCATAAGGATGTATGAGCGTGCAGCTGTGTGTGATGCTTTGGTGTACTTACATGGTTATGATGCTTTCTGGTGTGGCACATAAGGAGTACGACTGAGAGAGAGGAAAACAGGGTTCTAATCCTTGATCTTCCAATAGCTGAATAAGAGGCTTTGCTGACCTTTTCCTAGAGGTCAGTGTCTCTAACTTACAAGTAAGAAAGAGATTAGAATGATTAGAGTAGATAACATCTCTGTTCCTGCCCTCCCCGCCCCAGCTAATGCTCATGCACTACCTTGAAAGGGATTGTGAAGCTGTACCTTGGCTTATTATTGAAGAGTTCTGGATCTATTAACAATGTCTGCCCTGAGTGTGCTTAGCAGCCATAGAATATATGCCATGGGCTTGCCATCTTTGAGGTTAATAAATTTAGTACCTCCCAGTATTGAATTCCAATAGAATAAGGATACAAAACCCTTATAAAATTGACTATAGGGCTAGAGAGATGTCTTAGTAGTTAAGGCCCTTGCCTGCAAAGCATAAGGACCCAGGTTTGATTCAAGTACCCACATAGCCCAGATGAACATGGTGGCACAAGCCCTGGCACACCCATTCATTCTCTCTCTCTCTCTCTCTCTTCTTTCTTTCTCTCTCTGTCTCTCTCTCCCTCCCCTTTATCTCTCTGTCTCCTTCCTTCAAATAAATAAATAAGATTTTTTATTTTAAAAAATTGACCATAACTCAAAGAGAAATAAGCAAACATCCTACCCTTATGGGACTCATTTCAAAGTTATTTTAGACTTAATTCCCCCATTGCCAAACTGCTTACTCTAAAATTTGTATGATCGGTTGTGACTGTCCCCTATGCCCAGCATATACTTCATCTAGCCATAACCTACCTGTGGTGTGAGATAATGATCACCAGAAAGGTGAATAGGAATTAAAGCATTTTTGCATGAAATCCTACGTGTCAAGGCTGTACCACATGATTGCAATAGCTAAGGTGTTATACAGCCAGGCATCAGCTTTTGATCAGGAGTCTTGAACCTAAAATCTCCATCCAGTCCCATTCTTGTCTCTTACTTCTGTGTAACTTGGGTTGATTGTCTTCTTATCTCTGGATGTCAATTCCCTCATCTGGAAGATGAAAGGGCTGAGAGCAATGGTATTGGATGTCTCTGGAAGGTTCTGTTTGAGTTGGGCCCCTGACTCCCAAGAGTAGCTTTGTTCATGTCCAACTCCCAGCCTCACTAATCCTCAAGGTCCTTATGAAATTAGGATCCAGGACCTAAGTGTGACAGGTGTGAACTGTGGCCATCTCTCATGCTCTCACATCACACCCCAATGTGAAGGCCCTCAAATTCTCACCAAGAATTTTCTATCCCTAGTGCTGCCCCTTACCTGTTACTTCTGCAAAAATGTATCTGCTCCCCAAACTTTTCCTTCAGGAACTGCCTATCTCTTGAACATTGAACTCCCATGGTGTGATAGAGCTACGGTGCTGAATTTGTCATATGAAGAAGCTGAGACCTCTGGCAGAATGACTTCTCCAGGGCTCTGAAACTGCAGCCAGGTTATCAGACACAGGGGGTCGTCAAATACTATGCATAAGATGCCTCATCCTGCCTTCTCCCACATTCATCTTCAGCTTTGTTTCCTCCTGATTAGATAAGGACTTATCTCCTACCTAAAACAGAGGCCCTCAGGCTTTGGGCAAGGGGCCTTATGCAAATGATGCCTTGGAAAGCCTCAGGCCTACAAACACCATGCTGGGCCCACAACACCTGTCTTCCCTTTGTCCAGCTATCTGCAGACCTTTGACTACATGACAGAAATCCACATCGTCATGTGTACTTCTTACCTGTGAGTGGCCTGGTTTATGTGATCTATGACTTGTCATTTCCCCTGCTACTCTGCACCTTCTGGGAAGTTTCTTATTTATGCTAACTCTCCTCCAAACCCTAGGGCCCACGGGAACAAGACTGTTCTAATTTCTGGTTCCTTGATATGATCAAAAATAAGTTCCAGGCTTTAGAGATGGTTTAGTAGTTAAGGCACATGCCTGAAAAAACTAAGGATTCGATTCTCCAGGTCCCACGTAAGCCAAATGCACAAGGGGGCGCTTGCGTCTGAATTCATTTGCAGTGGCTAGAGGCCCTGGCATGCCCATTCTCCCTCTCTCTCTCTCTCTTTCCCTCTCTCTGACTCAAATAAATAAATAAATAAATAAATAAATAAATAAATAAATAAATAAATAAAAAAATGCCATAAACGAAATTGATGAATAGCAAATGTATGTGTTGTACATGTATGTATGCATGCATGCATGTTCATATGGGTGTGGGCACATGTGTGGGATATTGTACATGCACATGTAAAGGTCCGAGGATAACTTCAGGTGTTGTTCCTCAGAAATTCCATTCACAGTATTTTTAAGTTATTCTGTTGTAATATTATTTATTTATTTGAAAGAGAGAGAATGACGACGTCAGAACCTCTAACCACTGAAAATGAACTCCAGATGCATGTGCCACCTTATGCATCTGGATTTTACATGGATACTGGGGAATTGAACCTGGGTCCTTAGGCTTTGCAGGCAAGTGCCTTAACCACTGAGTTATCTCCCCAGCCCAATTCACAGTGTTTAGGTTTTTGTTTTTGTTGTTTTGTTTTGTTTTGTTTTGTTTTGAGACAGATTCACTCATTGGTTTGGAGCTCACCAATTAGGCTAGTTGAGTTATGAGCCCCAGGGATTCATTGTCTCCACTTTGCAACTTCCGGGTTCACAGGTGTGTGTGTGCTACCATACCCGGCATTTTATATGGGTTCAGGGTATTGAACTCGGGTCCTTGTGCTTATGAGACAAGCACTGTACTAACTGAGTTATCTCTCCAGCCTAGGAGCAGTGCTTTTGGTTGCTGCTGAGTTCTATCTCATTCTCATTTGTAGTTACAGCACTATCTCCATTTTACTAAAGGAATCATTGCAGCTTAGAGGGAATTACCCAGATGCCTAAAGTCTTCCAACAAGCAAGTAGCTAGGAGTTGTCTTCAAGCAGCTGAAGGCTGCAGGGAACCCTAACCATGCCCATTTGGACAGATGGTCCTGAGAGAGACATCTACCTGCCTCCTCTCTTTCTCTCCCAACCCCACCCCACACTTCCCTACCAGAGTTCCCCCAGCCAGGTTGAGTCTGGCCTTTCTGCAGACTGTCTTTGACCCACTGCAGTCAAAGCTACTCCCCCCAAGGGCTCCAGAGAGCCACAAGGAGTGATTTTGCAGGGGCTGAAACATTCCGAAGTGTGAGTTCCTTCTGGTCCTCCTGCCTTGCCACAGAGGAGAGGCTCCTGAAAGTCTGGAGTGATGTCATCCAAGACCAATGAGGAGAACATTCTAGGGATCATAAGACAGGCTACAGTTAGTAGATGTTTGAAAGGGGTATAAACAAACTCAAGGCTGGCTGGGCTGCAGGGAGAGGACAAGATGGTCAGTGCTGTGTGTAACCTGCACTTCTCCATATGCCATGGTCTTCCATTCAGAGCTACTCTTAAAAGAGCATTTCTACCATCCTCACAGAAGAGAAAAGGCAAAGGAAGTTGTGGTGGTTTGATTCAGGTGTTCCCCATAAACTTGGGTGTTCTGAATGCTAGGTTCCCAGCTGATGGCAATTTAGAAATTAAAGCCTCCTGAAGGCGGTGTATTGTTGGGGGTGGGCTTACAGGTGTTATAGCCAGTTTCCCCTTGCCAGTGTTTGGCACACTCCCCTGATGCTATTGTCCACCTTATGTTGACCAGAGAGTAATGTCCACCCTCTGCTCATGCCATCGTTTTTCCTGCCATCATGAAGCTTCCCCCTCAAGCCTGTAAGCCAAAATAAACCTCTTTTTTCCCACAAGCTGCTTTTAGTCAGGTGATTTCTGCCAACAATGTGAACTTGACTGCAACAGGAGTGTTGTGTGACAAGGTGCTGGGGTTCAAGTACATCAGCAACTGCAGCATTAAAGTCATGACAACCCTGCAACATGGGTGCTGTCAGCTTCATTCACAGATAAGGCTGTGGCTCAACTATTCACAAGGACTGGGTTATGGAATCAACCTAGATGTCCATCAGCAGAAGAATGCATAAAGACAATGTGGTATAGCTGGGCGTGGTGGCGCATGCCTTTAATCCCAGCACTCAGGAGGCAGAAGTAGAAGGATCACTGTGAGTTCAAGGCCACAGTGAGACTACATAGTGACTTCCAGGTCAGACTGGGCTACAGTGAGACCCTGCCTCAAAAAACCAAACAAGAGAGAGAGAAAGAGAATGTGGTTCATAAGCAATGGAATCTTATTTCAGCCACAAAGAAGGACAAAGTTAGGTACCTTGCAGGAAAACCATTGCAACTGCAGATAACAATAGTAAGCAAACTTCAAACATTGCATGTTTTCTCTCAAGTGTGGTTCTTCAATTTTCTGTAGATATTTAAAATAATGTAGGTATATATGTAATGAGAGCAGAAGTTAAACTGTCTAGAGAGCAAAGGGAAATAATGGGAGAGGAAGGGAGAGTTATGGGTGGGGGGATATGCTTAACATATATATTGTATGGGAATGTCCTTATGCAATGCAGTCCCATGTACAGTGAATATAAACGATGAGATTTGGGGGAGAGGTACATGCGTGTGAACATGTGCTCATATGTATACGGGCACATGTGTGTGTGCAGGTGCATGTGTGCATGTGTGTTGACACTGGAGGTCTTCCTCAGTCACTTCCCACCTTGTTCTTTGAGCCAGGGTCTCTCACTGAACCTTGATTTCAGGATAGACAAGCTAGCTACTGAGCCCCAGGGAATTTCCTGTCTCCGCCTCCCCAGCACTGAAATTTCAGCTATGTGACTCCACTCCTGACACTTTATATGGGTACATGGGGATCAAACTCGGGTTCTCATGCCTGTGTGACAAGCGCTTTACCCACTGAGACATCTTCCCAGTGCCACAATGAAAATTTTAGGAGGAAGAGGAATAAACAGCAGTAGTCGCTGCTGCTGCTGCCTAAGACTTAAAGGTGACATGATTTCTTCTCCAAAGATGTTCCTGAGGGGCAACGGGTCTTATAAAAGTACACTGTAGTCACCCATTCTCCAGGACAGTCTGACGACAAAAACACACCCATGCTGACTGAGCAAAATGGCTCATCTTGCTGAAGATTCCCCAGGAGATGAGAAGCGAAACGCTGATCTTAGCAAGGCAGAGCCAGGGTCTCACAGCAAAAGCAGGTGGCTGCAGCCACCACGCCCTTACAAGTGTCTGGCCACAGAGCCAAGAAGGTGATCTGGAGCCTCCCCGGGCTCTACGCCATGTTCCTGAGCTAAGTTAATGCAGGTGCATCTTAATGGCCTCCAAGGTCAGTCTCTTGGGCTTCTGCTTCAGAGGGACCAAGCATCAGGAACACACTTCGTTCATTTGTTTTGGCTCGTTTAGCTCGGTGTGGTTCTCACTATGCTGCCAGAAGCTGAAGAAAGTCTTCCCAACAATATTCCACCTCAGAGAAACTGTTCAGAAATCACTAATAAATAGAGCAAGAGTGACAGATAATTTTCTTTTTTTTTTTTTCTTTTTTCTTTCTTTCTTTTTTTTTTTTAATTTAAAGAATTACTGTGTTTGTGAGAGAATTTGAGAGAGAGGCGACTAACGAGTGCCTATTCCATTTGTAGGCTCTCATCCCTATTTCTATAACACATGCTTCTCAGCAGCCTAGCATTTTTGTTTATTTCCTGGCTGAGTTTTTACCAGGGAAACATCAGGAAATAGGTAAAAATACAACACTGTTGAGGGTAGGGAGACAGCTCAGTTGGTAAAGTGCTTACTACCTATGTATGAAGACCTGAGTTCAGATCCCCAGCACCCATGTAGCAACCAGGCATAGTGGAAAGTGCCTATAATCCCAGCAGTGGGGAGGTAGACACAGGAGGTTCTCTGGCCTCATTGCATCAGCAGTCAGGAAGCAGGTATCTAACTCAGTTGCTCTCACCCATATTTTTTAATCTTTTCTCTTATTATTTTTATCAGAAATCACACCATATTTTTTTTTTTTATCAAGGTAGGGTTTTTCCATTTTATGTAGTTAGGGTTTTTATCAGACGCCCGGCTCAACACACCATATTTTTATCTTTTTTATTTTATTATTTTTATCAGAGAGAGAATTGGCGCCAGGGCTTCCAGCTAGTGTAATCGAACTTCAGGCACCTGCGCCATCGTGTGCACATGTGCAACCTTGTGCACTTGCATCACCTTGCATGTCTGGCTTACGTAGAACTTGGAGAATCAATATGAGTCCTTAGGCGTTTACGGGCAAGTACCTTAACTACTAAACCCCACTATATTTTTGAAAAATGATGTTACACTGAATCCAAGCTTACTGACTTGGCTAGACTAGCTAGCCAGCAAGCCCTGGGGATTCTCCTGTCAACACCTCCTCAGCAATAGAATTATAGGTGTGCTTCGCCAAGTCTGGTTTTTACATGGGTGCTGGGGTTCTGAATTCAGGAACTCATGCTTACATGGCAAGCACTTTACCACTGAGCTTGTCCCCAGCCCTCCAGAGCCCCTTTTCGATGTCTTGGGAGTGCAAATGCAGAATGGTGGAAGTGTGTTCTAGAGTCCAGCGTCCTGATGCTGGACCACAGTGACTATGGCTCCCCAGTGAGCTCATGGAAAGCACATGCTTGAAGGAGCACAGCTGTTATAACAGCATGTTCCAGTACTCATTCCTGAAGACCCAACCTGGAGCTGACACCTCCAGCCCCACGATGCATGTGTAAGCATTACTATGGACTGTGTGTGTGTTCTCCACCAATATCTTGAAATTTTCACTCTCAAGATGAAGGTGTCTGGAGATGGGGCCTTTGTAAGGTGGTTAACCCATGAGGATGGAACCCTTAAACATGGAGTTAGTAGCCAGACAAGAAGTATACACCATACAATAGTGGCACACGGCCTTTGTAGGAAACCAACTGTTCTGTTTGGACATGAGGTCCATTCAGTGGGAGAGAACTTATATCTGATATTGGAAACCAAGTCAGAATCCCATGGTCAGGAAATTCATGGCATCTAGAGAAAAGCCCACTGCTCTCTGAATAAGAAGAGTGTTACATACACCCCAAAAACTCTCAAATGATTATGTGTATCCCCTTTAATCCAAGCTGCTCTTACTCTTGCTTGACGAATCTATTTTATTTTACAAATGGCAGAGAAAACTAAAGAGATTGAAGATCCATCAATACAACAAGAAAAGAGAATCAACTGGCAATCATAAAATGTGCCACCTCTATCAATCTGGCAGGGTGCACAAGAAATTGCAGAGGAAGCAGTGACAAGTACTGCTCCCGCTGATGGCCTGACAACAAGTTCCAAGAGAATGGTGACAGACACTGTTGTCAATCAAAATACATCTGATTAGAAACCCAAAGGCTACAGATAACTAAACACTAAACCAGACTGCTAGCAGTCCTTCCAGGACTCAGGAACATTTCAAAAGAGAGGGCAGGAAGAAACTAAGAGCCACAGAGTGGGTGGAAATATCCTAAGACACAGCACTCCACCTCAGAAACAACTGGACAGAGGCCTTAATTATGCAACAGTGAACACCATCAACTCTACTTAGGAGAGCACCAGGGAAATGGGACCAGGAAAAAGGGGAGCTAAGACTACAACCTCTGTATAAAAAATTTTTAATAATAATAATAATAATTGGGTTAGTAAACAGCATTGTGGGGCACCCTTGCAACACTTGCAAGGCTAAGGCAAGAGAATTGTGAGGTTGAGGCCAACTAGGGATACACAATGAGGCCTTCTTTCAGAAAAAGAAAAATAATAAAATAAAAAATGGGATTAGTGCCCTCTTAAAAGTCTCCAGAGACCTGTTGTCTTTTCCATCATTGAGGCACAATAAGAAGGCATTATCTATGATCTTCACCAGACACAGAGTCTGTCTGTGTCATGATCTTGAACTTCTCAGCTCCAGAACCATGTGTGTGTGTGCACATGCGTGCGTGCACATGAACGCACAAGATAGAATCTCCTATAACCCAGGCTGGCCTCCAACTCACAATGTGGCTAAGGATGAAAGGCCTTGAACTTTTGATCCTCTTGCCTCCAACTCCTGAATTCTGGAATTACAGGTGTTTTCCACCATGCCTGGTTTATATAGTACTAGGGGTCAAGCCAAGAGCTTCAGGCATGCCAAGCAGGACTTGTACCAACTAAGTTACATGTCACACACAGAAGTGTGCTGTTTATAAGCCACTGGATCCATGGTATTTACTAGAGCAGCTAAATGGATCATTAAAGTGTAATTTCCTCCTCTAGCTTTTTCCTGCTCAGTCCTCTTATTGACTCCACACTGTTTCAGTTACTGTAATTACACAACACATCTAGAAATCAGGTGCTGTGAGGTCTCTACCTTCACTCTTTTTTTTTTCAGAACTGTCTTGGGCAATGTCAGTCCTCTGCTATTCCACATAAAACTTGCAATCAGCTTGTTGATTTCCACACACACACAAAAACCTCTCTCTCTTTCTCTCTCTCTCTCTCTCTCTCTCTCTCTCTGTGTGTGTGTGTGTGTGTGTGTGTGTGTGTGTGTGTGCATTCATGTGTGTGGCTACACATTTGTGTGTGAATGTGCATGAACTTATGTGCACATGCATGTGGAGTTCAGAGAACAACCTCCAGTGTCATATTTCAGGCACCATCAACCTTTTCTGAGACAAGGGCTCTCACTGGTCTAGAACTGGCTGAGCAGGCTAGACTGCCTGACCAGTGAGCTCCAGGTCCTCCTGGCTCGGCCTTCCCAGAGTTGGTGTGAGAATCACAGCCACCATTCTCTACTTTTTAAGCATGGGTTCTAAGAACTGAACTCAGGTCCTCATGCTTGCAATGCAAGCACCTTACTGATATTTCTCCCCAGCCACCAAAATTTACATTTTGGTTCAGATTCTTTTCTACATTTTGCTGAAAATATTTTGGGCAATTTGCATTTCTTTTTCTCCATCCAGACTGAAAAAGATCATACTACCCCCAGCTCCTCATTTCTGGACTACCCCACAACTCTGTTGTTCTGGGGATTCTAGTCAAGCTAATAGAGCCAAGAGCTACGTGGGCATCTTCTTATGTCCTCGGCCATTGAGTCCAACAGACCATGGCTGAAAACATTTCCCAGTTTATTCTTGGTGTAGACTTCATTTCCCAGTGCCCTCTCCCACTGCCTGACATTCCATTGTTCTTCCCTCCCTGGTATCACCTCATCCCCGGAGCCTGCCTTCTGCCATTTCAGCTTAAAGCCAACATCCCTTTAAGTCTACAGGTATCTTTATTTTTATGCAAGTGAGTCAGTTCTATTTCCCTCATCTCCCTCTCTGAGCAACTGACCCAAAGCCAGGTCGCACATCTCCCTGTCCCAAATCACAAAGCCACAAACACCCTCCCCAGCCCAGAAAGAGATGGCTAAGTACTTCCACCTATCCCTCACCGCCAAATCACTGGCTTCTGCAGATGGGGAAAATATAAGGTGTGAGGCCCCAGAAAGTTCATAAACTTTTATGCAGATTGGTTTTAGTATGGTTCAAATTAGGCAACAAAATAGAATTTCCAGATGTTCTATTTGGAATTAACTTGGCTACAGAGAAAAGGCTACTAGGAGGAGGAGTTGGTAATGGGGTTATTTTTACATTCCAGAGAGGGAGTCACGGAAAGGCATATGGACCTGATTAGAAAAGAAGAACCTGCTGGTTGGCACATTATGAATACTGTTCTCATTTATTCTGGCCGAGGGACACAAAAAGGAGCAATGAGACATTCTCCAGCCACTGAGAAGATAAATAAGTACCCCAGGGTGTCTTGTTTGGTTCCATGGTCAGCTCAGAACAGCAAGGATTTTGATCAGATCTAAGGAAGTCTTTGAGGATCAAGTCAGAACTTCCAAAATGTTAATGTATGGGGGAACCCTCGGGGGAGATCTTGCTGCAGGGAAAGTTCTGCACAGTGGCAAGGCTGCTACTGCTTGTTCATGAGGTGCATGCTGCAGAACAACAGACATCCATGTGCACTCAGGGAATAGGTAGTACTCAGACCCATGTGACTCCATGGAGGGTCCCAGTCACATCTCCAGGGGCCGGTCAGATGGTGAGAGGTAAAGAGGGAACTATGAGAGATGAGCACCAGTCAGTCACCACCGCCTCGGAGATAGGAATCTATCAATGAGTGGTGGGAGCAAAATCCAGTGACTGAGACCCTAGACAAGTGACTCAAAGTTTTCCGGGAACCAAGCTGGGGAGATAGCTTGGTAGACAGGGGACCTGAGTTCCATCCCCAGTTCACCGGGTATGGTGGAATGTGCCTGTCATCTCAGTGCGCAGGACGCAGAGGTAAGTAGATCTCTGGGCTTCCTGGTCAGCAAGCCTGGCCTACTTGGTAAGTTTTAGGCCAATGGCATTCAGAAATGGTGGACAGTGTTTCTAAGGTCCTTCTCTGTCCTCCATATATGCACAAGCACACATATACATGAGCACACACACACACACACACAGTACAGTGAGCTGGTTTTCCAATCCCAGCACACCTACCTCCAACGAGGTCATTGACATACTATCCTCTTGTTCA
This sequence comes from Orientallactaga sibirica, assembly GCA_036365145.1. Classification (NCBI taxonomy): domain Eukaryota; kingdom Metazoa; phylum Chordata; class Mammalia; order Rodentia; family Dipodidae; genus Orientallactaga; species Orientallactaga sibirica. The sequence continues at coordinate 12,985,280 of JAEOAD010000028.1, forward strand.
AGAACAATCCATTTGTCATTTTTACCTCACCATGGAGCAAGGCCACTCTACTATCTTTCTTTCTCTTCTAAGTATGGACAATGGCTTGGCTTTCTCCTAGGGTAAGAAACCAGGAGATGAGGATGTGAGGTTGGAGGACACGAGAAAGAAGAGGAAGAGGGGAGCCTGGATTCTAACCTGATTTACTTGTGGGAGTGGCACATTCCATAATTTGCTTTATTTCTCAAACCCCTCCAACCCTTCCTGTACCACTGTGTCCCAGCTTGTCCACAGTGTGCTTATTTCCCTCCCCTTGGTCCCCTGTGACCCAGCCCTGCTCCTGTACAGTTTTCTGCCCTGGTTCCCCTTAGCGTGTAAGGGTGTTCCAAGATCTTCAGTGTTCCTTGGGGTGACAAGGTTGCTTCTAGTGAGAATCATTGGATTTAGACAAAGAAAACAGAACTAAGAGCCTGCTTACTCTAGCAGGTGGGTGAGATCTGCCTTAATAGGAGTGTTCTCCAGGGGTTTGGCTTTTAGGAACTGCATGGAACAATTATACCTTCACCCCTAGCAACAGGGGATATCTGCCTTCAAATGCCCTGCCCTCTGGATTAGCCTGTTCTCATTGCTCAGACCTCACAATGACCTTAAGAGGAAATAATTTTACCATAACTGTTTGGGTTTAAGGATATAAAGAGACATGGGCAGGTCACACAGCTGGACTCACACAGATCATCAAGCTCTGAAAGTGCAATCTTTCATTTTATTGTTCAGACAGGGTATCTAGCCTCTTCTGGTCTTGAACTCCCTATTTAGCCAAGGATTCACTTGAACTTCTGATCATCCTCCCTCCACCTGAGATTACAGACATACACCACCATGCCCAGTTTATGTAGAATGGGGGATCAAACCCAGTGCTTCTTGCTTGCTAAGCCAGCACTCTGCCAACTGAGCCAAATCCCTTGAACACAAATGTCCTGATGCTTAGCCCTCACCAAAACTCCTGCATACAGATGACTACTGGTTGCTTTTTTGACCTTACAATGACGTGAGGGCAAGATGCATCCAGTCGGGTTTTGAACTTGCATCTTTTCATTTGGCGCTATGCTGCTGTCTTTCAGTGCTGGATCATAGCAGCACACTAAAGCTGCCAGTCAGTGCCATGATCATGAGAAGAAACAACCAACCTTGCAAGCTGTGTTGCTAATGTGGGATGTGGGATGAATTTTCTGTGGGCTGTTTGTTTTGTTCTGCTGGTGCTAAGGGTGATGCTGAGCTATATCCTTGGCCCTTCAGTGCATCTTCAGCCACTGGTATTCTCAACTTATGGATGGACTTATCTGGGTGTAGCTACACTGATTGTTGAGGAGGGTTGTCTACATTATTAGTTCCCTTTTTATTAATGTCAAAACTAGGACACAAGGGGCAACATAGCCAGCCCCTGCTCACAGAGCTTACAGGTGACAGAATGACATACTATTCTTTGTCTTGCATCTGCATGCCCAGTGTCCTGAGTTCACTCGGATCCCCTTGGAACAAGGAGGAGGGATATTTAGGAAGGGATATTAGGGAATGCCTGCTAAGCTCCATGCCACAGTAAGTCGTCTTGGTGGTCCCAGGCGCAAGTCAACCAACACAGCGCCACCTTCTGGAGGCCCAGGGCTATGACCCAGTAGGAATTCCACTGGTGGCCCAAACTGAGGCTTTGAGCCTGTTGTCAGTAGTAGTGTCTCTGGGATGTTAGAACACAGATGGGAATCAGAAGCCAAGTGGAAGTCTCCAGAACAGTCTCCTGCCTGGGATCCATTCCATGGCCATACTGATGTCTCCCTGGGGTACTATTCAGACCTCTCTCTCTGTTTCCAAATGCCTGCCAACGCCAAAGTGCTTGACCTGCCCTCTAGTATGCATGCACATGCACACCCAGGTACACAAACATTTAATGTTGCTGTGGTCACTTCATCATTTGTCTTACATGTACTTTCTTGTTTCTGGAATTTTCCTTGTGCCCTTTCCAAGCCAGAAATTCTCTTTCTTCTTCGTTTTCTTTCTGGTAGCCTATTTATTCATTTTTCAAGGCCCACCCTGAGTACTTCACTCCTGGGGAACATTGCTACCACACCTCCTTGGCAATGAATCCTTCTCTCAAACTGTCCAGAAAACACTGAACACAGTCCATTATCAACTTACCCTGGGGCATGGATGGCACTCCTTCTTAGGAATAGATTCATTTCTCCTCATAAGGAAAAAAAAAAAGATGAGGCAAAGTTCATCTCTGTGGCTTCCCTGTGCCAAGCGGTGTTCCCTGCAGACAGTGGCAGCTTATTAATGTTTGCTGAGTTTGAATCACCGCGTGTTCAGAATGGATGTGTACTCACTGCCTGCCCAGATGCACCCCAGGCTGATGGGACACAGCTCCAAGACAAAGTGTTGCCAGCAAAGGCTGTCTGGGCAGCAGATCCGAGGCCACAGTATGACACACCCAAGGAGAGAGCTCTTAGATGCTCGCTAGTAAAATGAGGCTTGCACGTAAGCAGTGGTGGGCCAGTAAATGTCTAACAACAGGCTCTTCAGGAAAAAGAAAGCTGTGCTTTATAGCATTGGCCCATTTGTATGGTGTAAATGTAACCGTGCTGGCTCATTGCGACATACCAAATGACATCAGTGGATGTTTTGTTGGGAAGAAATGTGCACAGGCTCATGTGAGAGGAAGCTCTGAACACACAACTATACCTGTAAGGCATCTGGCCTCTGCTACTGTCTCTACATGGGTATTTTCGCTCATAATATTGGCTTCCTCGGTTGTCTTGTCACGTGTCTCTTTCTCCCACCTCTGCACGTGTCTTCTTCTAAGTAACCATGGCCAATGTGCAAACTCCACCCACAGCCTCTGCCTACACAACACTTTCTCCTCTGGGTCCTTTCAATCCACACATCAGCCACATTAATCTGTTAAGCACAATTAGACCCTGCCACTCACTAGCTCCAAAATGTTTGGGAAGGCCTGGAAAGGTGACTCAGTGGGTAAGACCACTTACTGCACAAGAAGGAGGATCTTTGTTCCATTCCCAGCACCCAGGTACAAGCCAGGCATGAATTACAGCGCATGCTTACCACCCCACCCAGCACTGAGGGAAGGAGAAAGGAGGCGCTCTGGGCTCACTGGTCAGCGGGTATAGACAAAGAATGAGCTCCATATCCTGTTGCAAGGAAATAAGGCAGATGAGGCCTAGGTGACACCCAGCACCCTAATCTATTCTCGGCAAGCATGCACATGGGGTGTGTGCATCTGTGCACACACATGCATATACCACACACACACAGAGAGAGAGAGAGAATAAAAAAGGTGAAGGGCCTTTTCATATCAATTACTTAGTATAAAGGTCTTATGACCACTCTGCAAAAGGCCAGCCTCTGTCCCACAGCTTCAACAGTACCCACACCAGGCTCAGGCTTACTGACGAGCTTCATGTCTTCTTAACTGTGCCGGGCTTGCCTTTGATGCTAGGCCCTGTTCACATCCTTCTCTCTGCCTGCAATACTTCTTCCTCTATTGTCTCCTGTGATAACAATCACTTAGCCTTCAGGCCTCAGCTCAGAGCTTTCTTCCTCAGAGATACTTTGAGGTGTCTATCCTAGCTTCAAAACCATTGTCTTTCCATGTACTAGCTGCTTTTCTAATTTCTGTGAGAAAATGCCCAACAAAAGCAACTTAAACAGTTCACTATATGTGGGGGTATCGTCCATCATGAAGGGGAAGTCATGGTGGTAGGAATGTGGGGTGGCTGGTCATGTTATATCCATGGTCAGGAAGCAGAGAAAGGGAATGCTGGCACTCATCTTGCTTTCTCTTGTTCTTAATGCAGTCGAGGACCACAGTCCACTGGATGGTGCTGCCCACGCTCAAGGTGGGTCTTCCCACCTCAATTAATGTAATAAAGAAACTCCCTCATAGATATGTCCAGAGGTTTGTCTCCTAGGTTATGCTAGATACTGCCAAGTTGACAATCAATATTAAACATATAACCATCAAACCTACAGTTTTAATTTGTAACACCTATCTTATCTGCAAGCATAAATTAGTTTAATTGTGTGGTCTTTGGTTTAGCATAAGCATCTTTAACTGGGATGGATGGAGAACAGACAGCCTATCAGGTTTGTTTAGCATCGCATAGTCAGTATTTATCATGGAGCCAGGCATCTCAAAGGAATAAGTATGCATTAACTGAATGGATTAATAAATGGTCTGTAAGTTCAAGGAGATAAGCAAGATCTTCACAGGCAGTCATTCCCAGCACTGGTGTTTCAAAATGAGAAGGAACTCCATGGAAGAAATCTACAAAAAGTATAGGCATGAGCTGAGCAAGAGGGGCTATACTCACCTCCATGACTCCCCTGTGTTAAATTTCTTCAGGGTATTAAAGAATATAGACATTTTTCCTGGTTGATGGGTAACTAGAGTGTCACCATCATGAAGATGGCTCATCTATAATCGAAGTCATTTAAGGCCCATGCCTTACTCCCAGACATGGAAATAATATGGACTTGATTTGCCTTTGTGGCTGTCAAAGCATCTTGAACCTTGAATGCTCAAGTCTTGTTTGAATCAGGAAGGGGAGGTCTTTTCTCTGTGCCGTTAGGTCAGAGAGTAAGATCGGGAGCACCATGTACCTGACCAAAGCAACCTACAGAAGGAAGGGCTTGTCTCTAATCATTCCAGTGGGTACATCCCATCATGGCGGGAAAGGCATGGCAGCAGGACATACCTCCTAAGGACAGGGTGGTGGTGGTGGTGAGAAACCACTCAAGGGGGAGAATGCTGAATCTCATCTCTGAAACCAGAGCTGGAGTTCCTGACTACCTGTAGAGGTACTGTCATGGCCAACCTAAGTGGAGCTGTCTTTGGTTGGTATGAAGCATGGTAGAAAAGACCATTCTGGGGCTGAGAAGATGGCTCAGTGGGTGAACTGCTTGCCTTCCAAACATGAAGACCTGCATTTGATCCCCAGAATCCACGGAAATGCTGGGCATGGTGGCACATGCTTGTAATCCCAGTGTTGGGAAAGTGGAGACAGGCTAGAGCTGGCAGTCCAGCCAATCTAGACTCCAGGCCAATGAAAAGCACTGTCCCAAGGAAGATGGGTGGCATTTCTGAAGATGACACTTGAAGTTGCTTCCTGGTTTACACACACACACACACACACACACACACACACACACACACGCACACACACACACACACATCATTCTGATCCTAGCACCTACCATTTCTGATCCTCTCTTTTAAAGGCTGCAGGTCTGTTGGGCCAACCCCAAAGTGCCAACTGTAGACCAGAGTACAGAGTTCAGAAAGGAAGCAAGCACTGGCCTAGACAGAGTAGCCTCTTCATTCCTGAGAACAAGGAACCTGGGTAAGGAGTGAGGACAGATATGAATGGAGCAGGTCGCAGTAATGAAAAGGCAACCCTGGGCACAGATGAGGTGAGGAAGGACAGGGAGAGAGGCTAGATCCTCCAGCTCTGCCACGAATAGGGACAGCATCAGCATCAACTCAGACCCAAACCATGGAGTGGTTCCAGCTTGTTGTTGTGTAAGAAAAGTGATCGGTCAACCTCTATGAGAAGGACAAGTCACAGGGGACTCACAACTTCCCAAAGGCTGCATAGGAGTTGTGATGATCCCATCTTGTCAACTTGATGGGATTTAAGATCACCACAGAAACATAATTCTGGGGATGTCGGTAAGGGAGTCTCTAGGTTAGATTATTTGAAGTGGGAAGACCAACCCTAGCTATGGGCAGTGCAATTCTATGGGCTGGGCATTCAGAACTGTATCAAAAGGAGAGAGAGCTCTCTGGACACAGGTTATTTCATTGCTCTCTCTTCTTGACTGTGGATGCAACGTAATCAGCTGGCTTCCCACTCCTGCTGCCATGCTCCCACCCCATGATACAACATAACCTGGAACTTTCTAGGATAAAATTAGCTATTATAATACAACAATTGGCATGTTTAATCTATCTCTTTCAACCATGAGTAGTAAATAACTCTTTGGTCAAAGAAACATGTGCTACAGGGAAAATACAAATAATATTGAGCACAGATGTTCAGAAATGTGTCCTTCATTGTGCAATTTTGTACCCTGAACTAATACATGTCATACTTTCTTTTTTTTAAAAAAAGCTCTAATATTTGCACACTTTTTAAACTTGGAAGCAATTTCTAACCTATTTAAAAATGTTCCAAAAGAAAATCTTCAGCAGGCCTTGGACCTATTTGTTAAAAATACAACTTTTGATTGGCTTACAAGAATTGACATTAAGGAAGATGGAAACTGACTGTCTGACTGAGTGAATTTCAATAAAAAAAAAAAAAACTTTGCATAATTGCTATGTGTTTTTTTTTTTTTAAATGAGTGTCTTAATTTAGTATGCATAGCCAGCATGGTATGTCTTCCACTTGGATCAACTTGTCTATGTAAAACTTCTTTCATCAGTTCTGACAATCATTAAAACTAAGTATTTTCAAAAGCTGAATTTAGAACCAGAACTTTGTTTCTAATGGTCTATGGCAAAAGGTTAAACCAACATTAAAAACAGATTGAAACAGATTGCTCTGACACTAATAACAATTTTGAGTGAGAACAAAATGTTTTCTTCTACTATCAACACATGAAACTAAGTTTTTAAGTAGAATTGTTTCTAATTAACCCTGGTTACAACTACTTACTTACTCCATGGATAGTCTTATAGTCTTTGGTTTTATTTTTGCTTTGTATTTGGGTTGGGTTTTTGACTGGCCAGGACCTCACTACATAAACTAGGCAGACTCTAATTTGTGACAATCCTCCTGCCTTTGCCTCTCAAGTTCTTAGGTTATAGATGGAAGTCATGATGTCTGGGTTTAATTAAAAATCATATAATTAGCCGGGCGTGGTGGCGCATGCCTTTAATCCCAGCACTTGGGAGGCAGAGATAGGAGGATCGCTGTGAGTTCGAGGCCACCCTGAGAATACAGAGTGAACTCCAGGTCAGCCTGAACTAGAGTGAGACCCTACCTCAAAAAACAAAAAAAAACAAAAAACAAAAAAAAAATCATATAATTATAAAGGGTTTTGTTTGGGTGTTTGTTTATTTCAGTGATATATGTAGAAAAACTACTTTACATGCTTTTATTTTTCCCTCATTTATTTCTATTCCTATATACAAATAAACCTCAGACTCCTAAAATAAAGCAAATATTACAATAAAGTAAGTCAAACATTTCTTGTTTCATTTGAACATTGAAGTTATATTTATACTATGCTGTGGTCTATTAGATAGATATACAATAGCATGTTTGAAAAGCTAATAAAATACTTTATTGCTATATAATGGTAAAGACTATTTTGAGTTGTTTGGAAAAATAGCAAGAACTTGCTTGATGAAAGGGTGCCATAAATCTTAAAATTGTGAAAAAAAAAAAAACTTTGCAAAGCCCAACAAAATAAAATGTAATAAAATGAGATGTGTTTTCATATGTTCTCCTGAATACCTCAGGAGTACAGAAAAAAGATGCACACTATTTATAAACAAGTAATCAGAGATTGAGACTGATTGAGGGCGGGGAGCTAAAGAATAAGGCAACAATTTATGATCCCTGTGAGTGCCTTCACGTGAGCCAAGAGGTCAAGACTTCTCTCCACCACCTAACAGCTGGCCATGGCAGAATGGTGGGCTAGCCAAGCAAAGGAAGAAGAGGGGAAAGGATGAATTGTTGGCAACACTGGGAAGACTCAGCACCTTCCATTCCTTGATTGGAATGTCAAGAGCTCAAAAGACTGTGGAAGGCACAGCTTTTACAAGTTGATCTAGTAGACTTGGGAAGGATGCTACGAGATCTTTTTCCTTACCTACAAAATTAAGTTTCCCAAAGCAAGCTTTTTTAAAATGTATATGTGTGTGAGATGTGCATGTATGCATGTATATATACATGGGCAAATGTTCAAGCATGTGTGTGCACATGCACATGGAGGCCAGAGTTTGATATCAAGTGTATTCAACAGTCTCTTTCTACCTTATTTTTGAGACAGGTTCTCTCATTGACTCCAGAGCTCACCAGTTGGATTTGGCCAGACTAGCCAGCTAGCAAGCCCCAGGGACCCTCTTACTCTCATCTTCCCAGTGCTTGTGTTATAAGTGCACACAACCACTCTTAGCTTTTTATGTGGGTACTGGGGATCCACACTCAGGTCCTCATGCCTGAATGCAGCATTGTATCCACTGAGCCATCTCCTCAGCCCCTAAACAAAGCACTTATGTGCCAGTAGGACTTTTGCCATTCTCTCATCTTCCCTCCCTCCTTCTTTCTCTCAACTAGCCCGCTTTACTCAGCCTTATCTTAAGAAATAATAGTCTAAAATCTTGGATTTATGAGATGCTTGTTTTTACATACTACACATTAAAATAAATATGTACCCATCTAAAGATAAAAGATAAGGCTTGGGGGCTGGAGAGATGGCTTAGTGGTTAAGCACTTGCCTGTGAAGCCTAAGGACCCAAGTTCAAGGCCCAATTCCCCAGTACCCACGTAAGCCAGGTGCACATGGTGGCACATGCATCTTGAGTTCGTTTGCAGTGGCTAGAGGCCCTGGCAAGCCATTCTCTCTATCTATCTATCTATCTATCTATCTATCTATCTATCTATCTATCTATGTCTTTCTCTGTCTCTAATAAGTAAATAAGTAAAAATTTTTAAAAAGATTAGGCTTGGGATGCAGCTCAGTTGGTAGAGTGCCTCAGCACCTACATAAAATGCCAGGCCTCATGGCTCACATCTGTAATCCCAGCACCAGGAAGACAGAAACAGGAGGATCTTTGGGACACACTGGCTAGTTTGTCTAATTTGTTAGCTCCAGGCCAGTGACAGACCTGTCTTAAAGGAGGTAGATAGTATTCTTGAAGATGAAACCTGAAGTTGTCCTCTGGCCTCCACACGCACAGTGTACTTGTATATGCACACACAGAGACAAAGATACAAACACATACCCACACACACACAAAAAAATAATTCAGAGGGCTGGGAACGGTGGTGCACCCCTCTCATTCCAGTATCCAGGAGGATAAGGCAGGAGGATCAAGAGCCTGGGCTACATAATGAGACCCTGGCTAAGAGAAGGAAGGAGGGAGGGGAGGTAGGAGGGTTATGCTCAAAATCAAGCATTATGATCTCCCTGTAATGCACGCTGATGATCACACTGATTATCTAGGCGACATGGAGAGGGTGACCACTGTAGATCACATAGTGCTAGTTGTGCTGACTAATTCCCCATTCTCTGTCAAACACTGGGTTACACCATTGCATTGTCCCCACAATCAGGGTGGCATAGACCTCGGCATCACTTTGCACCAGATACCATTCTGGAAACTTCCATTTGAGCTTACTTACCCAGCTCCACCCTGCTCATGACTGCCCAGAGCAGAGGCCTGTAACTGGTACACACACATATTTGTGTTCACCCACACGGAGTCCATTCGTACCATATTTTGAAAAGATTTTAGTTACCAACTAATTTCACATTTAAAAAAAAAAAAAAAAGCCTGGGGCTGGGGATGTAGTATTTGGTATTTGAGTGCTTGTGTATAGCCCTGGATTTCATTCCCCAGCACCTCATCAACAAGACTGTGTAGCCCACACCACCAATAATCCCAGCACTCACGAGAGAGAGGCAGGAGGATCATGAATTCAAGAGTTTCATAGTGAGTTTAAGGCCAGCCTGGGCTACATGAGACCCTGACTCAAAATAAAATAAATAATAAAATAAAATAAAAGTCTGGCTTCCGTTAAAAAAAAAATCTGAGAGTCGGGCCTATATACTTATAACTGGCATTAGCTATAACTAAACCACATCTTCTCCCTAAGACAAAGCCTGGGGCCAGGATTGCCAAAGACCCACTATCCACTGCCTCCATGTGGGTTCCATTTACTCTGAAAATATCTGCCTGACCTGTGCATATAGTTCTTGCTCCAGACCTTTGTCACAACACTAGGCAATGTCAGTATTCAGTGAGTCATGACACACTTAAACATTCTTGCGTGCATGGGCTGTCATAAACATACCTCAGATTGATATAGGGACAGGAAATAAACATGGGTGTCCCTTTACAGAGTCCCTACTCTATCCCAAGCTCTATCCAGGTTATTTCATTTTGTTCTCTGAGAAACCTCTAAGCACTTTCATTTCTTAAAGGAAAATAGAAATTAGAGACATACAAAGCAACTTCAAAATCACAACTTTGCATTGGGTATGGTGGCCCATACCTATAATCCCAGTACTGGGGAGGCAGAGACAGGAAATCCCTGGAACTTACTGGCTAGCTGTTCTAGCCAAACCAGTGAGTTGTAGGCTCAGTGAGGGACCCCATTTCAAAATCGAAGGTGAAGAGTAACTGAAAAAGGCATCTGGCATCAACCTCTGACCTCCACACACACATGAATATAAATAAATAAATAATAAAATAGAGGTTGGGAGATGGCTCAGTCAATAAGTACCTAAGGACATGAGTTTGTCTCCCCAGCACCCACATAAATGGCAAACATGGTATCGTGTGCCTATATTCCCAGCACTTGAGAGTGGAAACAAGTGGATCCTCAGGCCAAGCTGGCTAGCTAGACCAGCTGAATCAGTGAGATCTTGGTTCAGTGAAAGATCCTATCTCAATAAGTAAGATGGAAAGAGATATAGGGAGATACCTGATGTGTCTCTGGCCTCCACATACACACTCACATATATGCATACACATTTACCCACAAACATGTGCCCACACACATATACATTCATGTTCCCACACACATATACACACACATACATTAATGTGCCCACACACATACAAAAGTGCATATGTACATGCATGGACACCCCGCATACATATGCTTACAAAATAAATAATTAATAATAAGTAAGTAAAATAAAATGTGAATAGTGTTTTAATTCAAATGCTGTCTACTGGGGTTACCCTGTATGGACTGTGTTGGGAAGCGGAGCCATGTCTATGCTAGAAGCAGACAGAAGGAGCCGTGCAACTGTTGAGCCATGTCAAATTCAGGAGTGGATGCAAGACCCACCAACAAACGTCCCTGTGTTTTTTGCAAGACTTCAGACATTCCAGGCCACCAAGCTGATCAAACCAATTTAACGGGGCTAGGGGGTGAGGGTGAGCTCAGATTTGCTCAGCATTAGGCTGTGTCTGGCGTGCAAAGCAGTGAATTTCTCACTGACACCACCACAGCGAAGGGAGAATTAAGGAAAAATGTGAAGTGAAAAAAAAAAAAGCATGCATGTTTGCTCTGCTAGCTGATCCGAGCACTCACTGTTCCGGCACAGATGACTCCAAGTATCTGCTCTCCCAGCTACAGTCACAATGGGAGGGCTATTCTTTCTGTGTGCCTGCAGAAGGTTTATGTGCAGCAGACAGATCAACTTGATCCTCACCCCAAGAGAAACTCAGAGGACATTCAGGGTGGACATAGGGAAACAAACTCTAAAATGTTCAAGGTATCCCTGGATAGTCTGAGTGTGCACTCGCCCCATGAGGCAGACAAAGCTGGCCCACAGTAGCATCCACAGACCCCACATCCTTATTACCTCTTGGTAGGAACCCATCACTCACTGAAAACACCTGCCCAGACCTATTCCCCTAACTGGTACTCCAGACTTTTGTCACAATGCTAAAAGATGTCTATATTCAATGGAACATCAAAACGTTGCTGGCCAAATGGACTGTTGTGGATGTACATTAGATTTACAAGGTGTCAGAAACAAAGAGAATAATAGGCACCCAGAAGGCATATCCAACCTTTTGACATGGTAACACGTCATCTGCAAAGTTCATGTTGGAAAATAATAAATCCAGTTACAAAATACCGATTGCAGGGCTGGGGAGATGGTTCAGTGGGTAAAGTGCTAGCCATGCAAGCATGAGGACATGAGTTTTGATTCTCAGTCCCCATGTTAAATGCTAGGTGTAATCCACACTGAGGAAACAGAGAGAGGAGGTCCCCCAGACCTTGCTCTTAGCTTGTCTAGCCAAATCAGTGAGCTCTGGGTACAGAGAAAGACCGTGTCTCTAAATATGAGATGGAGAGCAACTTAGGAAGAACCTGATCTCTGGCTTCCACACACATGTGCATGTGAGTTCACATGCCCTCCCTCTCACACTGTTGTACGCCCACATATATGAATATGCATATACATATACACATGCAAAAAATCCCTCATAATGTTTTGACCGAGTTTACAGTTTTGTGCTGGGTAGCTCTCATAGCTATCCTAGTGGGCATGCGGTCAGTGGGGGTGCACATTAAAATGCCTGCTATGGTGCTCTGAAATCTCTGAACCTACCTTTTCTGCATCTAACATGATGATCCTATGATGCGCTTCACAAATTCCTTTTGAATGTCTTCAGGAGGCAGTAATACATTCTAATTCTTATGATCCTAGTCAAAAGTAACATCCATGGAGGGCAGACTCTTCCCTGATCCCCCCTAATCCCACTCCCAAGAAACTGACTATGTAGTTGACCTCAAGGGTCCTCAGACTCACAGACTGTCACAGGTTGAGACTCACATCTTCAGCCTGCAGGACAAAAGAAGACTCTGAAAACAGCTGAGAAGGCAAAGGAGTGAGGGCATCTGGTGGCCTGTTAGAACAAACACTGAGAAGGCAGATTATGGATGTGATTCAGCTATATGTACAGGTTTTCTGTGTGTGTATGTGCATGCCTTTGTATGTGATCAGGAGCACGTGTGTGCAGATACACGTGCATGTGTGAGCCATAGGACAACCTGGGGCTTCATCCTCAGGAGCATCACCCACCTCTTTTGAGACAAGGTCTCTCACTGGCCTGAAACTCACCAATTATACTAGACTGACTGGCCAGGAAGCCCAGGAAGGGATCTGACTATCTCTGGCTCCCCAGTGCTGGGATTGCCAGCACACTCTGCCACACCTAGAATTTTTATTTGGGTTCTGGGCATTGAACTGAAGACCACATGCTTGAGAGACAAGCATTACCAACTGGGGCCCTGCACATACAATTTTAGGTGGGTATCTCGTGAGTTACGATGGCACATGGCAGCCTGCCCCTCCCCCAAGAGTGCTTGTATTCTGTCCTAAGGAGAAGATGAGTGTCTATCTACACCTCAACAGCCTTGTAACTTGTTTGTCACTGTTTATGTCCAATAAGGATTGAATCAAGGGGTGACTTTGCTTCTGGGTGCCCTACCATGGAGCATGGTTTGCATTCCTCAAAGTCTTCCTGCTACTCCATCTCTCCCCCACCCCTCCATTATCGTATCATTATGCTGATCCCGCCTGAGTCCTCAGCCCGCGCCCCTGGCTCCGGGGACTATAATCGGTACAAAACATACTGAGACAGCATTGCATGCTGCCCACGAGACTGTACACTAACCCATCCAATCACTCAGCACAGAGGAAAGGAATGACTTATAGCTCCTTGTAGGCAAGCTCCCTGTCTTTTTCTACACATTCACACCTATCTTATGTGCTAATACATTCTTGTAGCTGGGGTGTGTGGTGCCACTAAGAATATATGGACAGAATGAGAGAAGGAGAAGTTTTTAATATCTAGAGATAAGCATGTAAAGTCAGAGTGCCATGGTCCTTTTGTCTTCATACATACCTAGGTATCATGGCACAATGCAGAACAGTGCCATTGAAAAGGTCATTCTAGGGGCTGGAGAGATGGCTTAGCAGTTATGGCATTTGCTTACGAAGCCAAAGGACCCCGGTTCGAGTCTCCAGGACCCACATAAGCCAGATGCACAAGGGCACATGCATCTGAAGTTCATTTGCAGTGGCTAGAGGCCCTGTCATGCCCATTCTCTCTCTCTCTGTCTGCCTCTCTTCTATCACTCTGCTTGCAAATAAATAAATAATTAATTTTTTTAAAACAAAAAAAGGTCAGTCTAGGGCTGGGGAAATGGCTCCATGGTTAAAAGCGCTTGCTGCACAGAACTGATGACCAGAGTTTGAATACCCAGAAGCAACATAAAGCCAGATACAGCGGTGCACACATCGGTAAGTCCTGTACTCCTATAGGCAAGATGGAAGATAGAGCCAGAAGAACCCTGGAAACTCACAGGCCAGCTATCTTGGCATACATAGTGGTGCACAACAAGGGAGATTTTGTCTCAAACAAGGCAGAAGGGGAGGACTGACACTCTGAGGTCATCCCCTGACCACAATGCACTGTGATACACATACACCCAAACACACATCACACACAAATGTACAGTGCTCACATCCACAACACATATACTAAAAAGGCCAGTGAACCCTGAGGCTCAGTCTCCTTCTGTAGCCCTGCCTGACCTACCTAGCTAGCTACTACCCGACCAGGCTTAGTGTACATCAACCTTCCTGCTTGAGAACCAAATATGTTCCCAAAAGCCCCTGTGAACAGAAAATGGTTGTCCACCAAGTTACAGAGCTAAAAAGAGGTATCTTGGTAAATGAGAGGCCCTCCCTGCTTTGGGCTAAGCTAGAAATGACTGAAAAAAGAAAAGTACTAGGATTTTTCCTCAAGTATGTGGAAATCTGTTAAATAATTACACAGGCTAAACTGATGCGCTTCTGGTTTGCATAGTTCAGAAAAATGGTGACACTCCAAATTTCCTTCCTTGAACGTGGCACTGATATTTTTTTTTTCCATAACCAAAATCCAAACACCAAGAGTTGTAGCTCCCAAACTAAATTCAAGTGAGTTATTAAATTGCAAGCCATACCCATCAGGTTTGAAGCTTGGCCTCAAATGATTTTTCTGCTCACGTTTGAGTCTAGACTTGGAAATGGCACAGGAAGAAGAGGTTCCCCACCCCTCGGGCTTGTTAAAGCTGAATATTCCTACCACCCGGAATTCCCTTCCGAGCTGTAAGTAGCTAAAAGCCAGCCTGCATTCTTAAATTCCAGTGAAAACAGATCTCACCCTCGTTGTGAGGATTTGATACTTCGGCATTCTGCGCAATCTGTGTGATATATAAAACGCATTGAGGTTTCTGATCCAGAGTGTAATATGTTTCTGGAAGGAGTAATTCTTTATTAATCTTTTTGAGTTTATTGCATCTGCTGTCTGGGAGTACTCCATTCTAACAAATTCAGGTCAGGATTTGAAATCACTCATGTTCATTGTGTGAGAGTCCCATAATATTATCAATGAAGTCCAGTTATTTATTTGCTGAGAAACAAGGTTTGTGTAGAGAGGCATATTTCCTTTGATCACTGAGTCATTTATTCAGGAGACTAAACTCTCAATCAGGACGAATTTTAGATTTTGTTCCTGCAGCTTCTTCACATCGAAATGAACGTTCATAGCTTATGATCCAATTGTTAGAGTGCATGTTAAGAGCTGGGTGGGTATGGGGGGTGAAATCTGTTGAATTGTCATACAGAGAAATAACTGTATAAAATTTTAATTATCTATCTTGAAGTAATAATAAATGTTTGATGAGATAATAATGAGACATGCAGAGAAATGTTAATGGACGTGTGGAACATGAAGAGTTTAAATAAAGAAAGAACTGGTCAGTAGTCTGTTGTCACTATTCATATATTTGCTATGACATTTTGGAAGTAACTGGAGGATGTTTCATGGGTCATGATGTAGCCAGGATCCTATAGTAATTGTCTGAAACAGAGACAAAAATCTTCACATATTTTCCCCCCTGGCAAAACTGTTACCAATATAACTCCTGGGTTTCATTGGGGTCTATAATCTTATGCGGATGTAAAATTTTATGTTTTTCTCATCATCTCTCATGCCTAATTCCTATTTCCTTCTTGTGACTGTTAAGAAAAATCACATAGAGGAACACGGATAGTATGAGATGCGTGGGGTCAGTGGGATCCTTCTTAACTTACTTCAACAAAAATTAAATATTGTTTTCTTTTTTAGTGGTATTGTTTACTTAAGAAAAAACACCACATAATTAAAACCATTTTATGAGTTGTAAAAACAGAATTGATGACTCAGATGTTAAGATCCATCGCTGGCAGTGGGTATCCCACTCAAGCAAGAAATAGAAAGTGCTGACCACCGGAGTTATCCGCACGCACTTGTCATTGTCCCATTTAGACTGACTTGGACTTGACCACAAGCAGATATGAAGAAGGCTTTTGAAAGTAACGGTAGAACCGGGGCAGAAGAGAAGGCAAGAGACCTCACAACCACCTCAGCACTGTGAACCTTAACACCTGAGCTGAAGCCAAATAGCAACACTAACTCCTTTGGTAGGAAAATGTGTGTGTGTGTGTGTGTGTGTGTGTGTGTGTGTGTGTGTGTGTGTAAAATGCCACACATAATTGGCTGAAATTTCCTCTTTGGTATTGAAAAGTACCAAAGGAGAGTTTTTCATGATGGGACACAGCAATGTTCTGTAAGGCAAGAGATAAAAGAGGCTCCTGTCAGGATGCACATGCTTACAAGGCTCTGGGCTCCCCGTCAATCACTGTGCAGAGATTATCCCACCAGATCCAAGGGAGAGCTACATCTACCTCATTTTGCAGACTAAATAGCTCCAGCATAGAAAAGTTAAGATTTTGCCCCAAATCACAATGCTAGAAAGTGGTAGAACCAGGAGCAAATTCTAGACTCATCCATAGATGCCTTGGGAATTCTGTTTTCTCTTTTTCTGAATTTTTGGGGGTGATATATTCCTTACAACACTGAATATGTGTTGAGCACCTGCCAGATCTGAAGCCCTTCCAAAGCTACATAGACATCTACTGAACAGGTAGCTACCTGGGTCACAGGGAAAAGTCTTCCTACAGATCAAGAAATCAAGGCATGGTGGGAAGGATGAACATGAAAAAGATTTCTGTTCATTGCCTGTTTTTTCAAGGCATAATTGTCCATCCACATTCTGCCAGACTTCATTACGATTAGCAACCCCTAGATAAAGTGTGCTGGAAGGTTCCTGCTTATAGCATTCAAACGGAGGCAAACAAAGGCTTGATGGTTGCAGAAAGAAGGAGAAGGGAAAAGGAACAAAGAATGAAAAAAGAGAAGGGGGAAAACTGTGGATGCAAACAAAACATGCTCCGTTGGGTTGAATTCCTTTCTGTTTGCCCATGCCACTGTCTTGGGATTTTGGAGGGCAGAAGCGGACATTCTCAGGAAAACAAAATACGACCATTACAGCTTCCTGTATCCAGTATGTAATTTGTACTTAACGGAGACATATGTGAGCCCTTTCACCCCTCCTCACTCCAGCCTTAGATCTGAGCCTCTGGCTGGGAGGTAGGCCTCCATGGGACCTTTGTGCTTAATCTTCTTACACCAGAGTTGCCCTGCTGTAAAATGACAACAGTCTATTCTACAGTCGTTAGGGTCTAGACACTGGGCCAGAAGACAAAATCTGCCTGAAATGCTTTCTGGACATCCTGCAAACCTCTGGAAGTCACAGCCTGAAGATAGGTTGAGTGGATGGTTTTTCTTCAGGCCTGCTCCACTCTGCTCAAAATCTATCAGTCAGCCAGCCATGTAACCAGGTTTCACCCTGGCCCTGAAGAGCAAGCGAGCTGGGTGGTGACAAGGACCTAATTTAAAACTGTTGCCTAGTATCCTCCTAAAAACCATGCCCTACTCAAAAAAAAAAAAAAAAATCTTTCCCCATTCAGGCAACAGCTGGAAGGCTTGGCTGAATGGTGTGCGCTTCAATGTGGAAGGTCACAGGGTAGTGATCTAAGAGCTTCGAAGTCTTGCTCACCCAACTGTTGACACTCTGTAAACGGGACAGGCGGGGCTGGTGTGGGCATCTGAGGAGGAAGCCCCCATTCTACCCCCAGTCAGAGAAAGAATAGGAAGCGACTTCTATTCAGTACTCACAGGGTCCCCTCCCCAGGCCTCCCCCCACCCCCTGCCACAACCACCAGGCCTTTTCCCTGCCTCTAAGTTACCTTGTATTATAACAGGATTAAAGTATATTTAGCTCCTTGATTAGCATACTTTAGCCCCTATTTTGACCTACTTAAGGCTTCCGGCTGCCTTTGATCAGGTTTGCGTTGTACTGGTCAACAGAAGAACCCAACAGGCCGGGCAGGGGGAGGGGAGAAGGGACAGGAAAGACCTAGAGTGAGACTGAAATTCTTCCGATGTTCCTCTCCTGGTCCCAATATTCTATTGTTTTTCCTAAACGGCCCAGTTTACACCCAGAGTGGAAGGAGGAGGCGGGAACCAATAATAATTAGGTCTTAGTCTGAAGAGAAGAGAAAAGATTTGAGCTCTCCTAAGAAAAGGAGGAGGGGGACCCTATAATTTCTACAGTGTCTGCCTTTTTATTGCTTGCATTTGCATATAAATTAAATCCATATTGTAGCTTTAAGGCAAGCCGGGCTTAGAATTCCACACAGCTCGGGGTCCTATTGTCTTACAGCCAGTTCTAGGCGGTGGGAGCAAAATGAAAAGGGAGGGCCAAGCAAAGGAAAGAGAAAGTCACTTTTGTAGCGTTTTTTAATTGCCTGTTTGTTTTCTCCACCAATTACAGGCAAATTAATATTTAAACTTCAGGAGGCTGGGAGAAAATGCTCACAACAAGAAGTGTCCCCTTCCAGGCTGGGAAGCCTTTGGCTTCGGTTTTACTAGGATTGATTTCATGGAGGTAAAATAAAAATTAATCATCATAGATCCTGTTTTTGGCATCTTCTCCCATCATGTTAGGCCACGGAGATTCACATGTGCATCTAGAATGATAAGAGAAGGTGGGTGTCAATGCCTTAAGGACCAGGGCTGGACTTGGCCAAGGCCATCCTTGGCTGGCCATTAATGGTACATGTGCAGAGGTCAGGGCCCAAGAGTCTCTGCTGTGGGAAGAATGGACCCATAGCAAATGCTAATTTTGAAAAGCACAGCCTGGGAGCGTGCAGATTCCAGGTGAATCTGATTTCACAAAGCCATATATTGCTCTAGCAAAATAATTGGTATGGAAGTGGTGGCACAAGAGAGGTCTAAAGAGGCTGGGAGCAGGGGGAAGGGTTCTGGAGATCAAACGTGGGACCTCGTGTGTACAGAGTAAACACTTTACATTCTGAGCCACTTCCCCAGCCCTGGCTCACTTGTATTTTAATTGACGTATATACTCTGCAGACCACCTTCCTTCTCAGCCCCTCCCTAGACTTTTCCTCATCGTTCATAGATGGCTGGGAGAGTTACTGTTATTGAATTCCTCTTGTCAGTTGTCATCTATACATCCCATGTTCTTGGCCCCCATTTGTCCTTCTTTCACCTCTGCTAAGTCCTCTCAGACCCTGGCTCAAACTTTGCAATCACGCACTCTTTTCAGGCAGCTCTGCTGGTTTTTGTCGCTACTTTCTCTTTCTATTTCATCCTGTTCCGTTCTGGGAAACATGGCCACAGTGCCAGAACTTCCCTCAAACAGCCTCCACTTTCTTTTGAACTCAGCATCTTTCACTGAAGATCTCTGTTTCAATGTCCCTGTCCTCTTGGTCACTCTTCCTGCTTCCTTGTTTCTCACTGATCTCAACATGATTTTTTTTAACTTTTTATTGACAACCTCCATACGTCTAACAATGTCCTCTGATCATAAGACCCATCTGGTGAGGAAAAGCAACACAAAGTCCTGGATATGACAGGGTTTCATTATTATTATTATTATTATTATTATTAATAATTATTTTAGAGAGAGCAAGACAGAGAGAGAGAGAATTGGCATGCCAGGGCCTCAACCACTGAAATTGAATGCCATATGCTTGTGCCACCTAGTGGATATGTTTGACCTTGAGCTTGCTTCACCTTTGTGCATCTGGCTTAGGTGGGATCTGAAGAGTTGAACATGGGTCCTTAGGCTTCACAGGCACGCGCCTTAACCACTAAGCCATCTCTCCAGCCCAGGACAGGAGTTTTTGATTGCTTTGAAGCAACTGTATGGTGACTTCTCTCCAACGTAGTCCCTTACAGATGCCACCAGTTGGGACAATTTTCTGGGAGACAATGGTGGACTTGGGTATATTTTGTCCATTTGTGGGATGTGTAAGACTGGAAAACTCCAACTGATACTGCTAGAACTGCCAATTCCAGCACCTCTTTCTGTGTGCACTCTCCTCCCCAACACACACACACACACACCACGATGTCCTAGGCTCATGAGACTTGATCCTTCCCTGAGTAGTTACTGTCAAGTACTGGTTGCTGCCAGAAGGGGAGATATTTTCTTCACTGGTGTAGCCACCAGTAAGTTGTTACTCATGTACTGGGAAATCAACCCCCATGCATGCTTATTACTCAATTATATTTATATTATATTATATTACTCATAATAATAACTTACCTAATTATACTCAATAGATCATCAAAACAAATAAACAAACAACAAACAAAAAAGATATCAAAGTCAAAAGGAGACTAGTTGGGAAGAAGAAGGGACTTTATGTGAGTAGGAGGAGACAAGAAAAAGTAATGGGGAAGTAAAATATGACCAAAGTACACTATGCACATGTATAAAATTGACAAAATAAACTAATAAAATGTCCTATAGACAATATTATTTAAGATCAATAATCAACTAACAAGATACAACAAGTTGTTTCTAGATAAGCATGTTGGTGAGAATGGTAGCTGACGCCACTTTCTCACAGTCGGGCTCCATGCTGTGTGCTCTCCAGCACTGCATACATCTCACCATTAGCTTCACAATTCTGGCTGAGCTCATAACTACTATCAACTCAATTTTATAGGTGATGTAACACAGAGAGGTTAAGTAAATTATCCTAAGTTTTACAGCCTATTATTTACCCAGCTGGGATTCAAACCCAGGCTGTCTGCCCAGAGCCCATTAATTAACCATCTGGCACAGTCCAGCCATGTCACCATAATGCACCAGGCACCAGGGGTATGTAGGAGGGGCAGCAAAATGCTCCGGGCACTGTCCTCATCAGGCCCTGCAAGGTATATCTACCTCTCCCCATCATACTTGCCAGATACTGATATTAGGAATGGCTAATGATCTCATCCCACACATAGTCCTGCATGAATTAGTTTGATATTATTCCCATGATCCCAAGGTGGACCTCTCCTCCAAATGGCCAGATCACTGCAGCCCCGCCATGAGATTTATAGCTGCTCACTAAACACAAATGAGATGAATCAGCACAGACTTTCCAATGGCTATATGCCTCCTAACCTCCCCAACTGTATGTCAGGAGAGGCTGGCAAGAATCAAGGAGGAAGACAAACAGATCTTTGAAAATACGCTCCTGAGTCTACCTAATTAGTTGTTTGTTTTCAAAATCACTGGCACTTGGGAGATGGGGAGATGGCTCAGCACGTACGAGTGCATGCTGTGCAAGCATTAGGACCTGATCCCCATGCAAGTTGGGTGTGGTGGCACACGCCTTTAATCCCAGGACTCGGCAGGCAGAGGTAGGAGGATCGCCATGAGTTCGAGGCCACCCTGAGACTACATAGTGAATTCCAGGTCAGCCTGGGCCAGAGTGAAACCCTACCTCAAAAAAAAAAAAAAAAAAAAGAAAAAGAAAAAAAAAAGGAAAGGAAAGGAAAGAAGAGGAAAGGAAAGGAAAGGAAAGGAAAGGAAAAAGGAAAGGAAAGGAAAGGAAAGGAAAGGAAAGGAAAGGAAAGGAAAGAGAAAAAGCCAGGCATGGACACACACAGCTGACATCCCAGTGCTGGCTGGAGGGTCACCAAGCTCATTGGTAAAATAGGGAGCTGCAGGTTCAGTGGGAGCCTCTGTCTCAAGGAAATAAGACAGAAAAGCAATCCAGTGAATCTACACACATATGCATAGACTTACATACACACATGAAACACACACGTGAGAGAAAGAAGGAAAAAGGGAGGGAGGGAGGGAAAAGGAAGGAAGGAAAGAAGGAAGGAAGAAAGGAAGGAAGGAAGGAAGGAAGGAAGGAAGGAAGGAAGGAAGGAAGGAAGAAGAAAGGAAGGAAGAAGGGTTAAAGAGATCACAAACAG
Organism: Orientallactaga sibirica; assembly: GCA_036365145.1. Taxonomy (NCBI): domain Eukaryota; kingdom Metazoa; phylum Chordata; class Mammalia; order Rodentia; family Dipodidae; genus Orientallactaga; species Orientallactaga sibirica. Next base: position 13,007,253 of record JAEOAD010000028.1, read on the forward strand.
CATACTCCTGAGCAACTAATTGGTCAAAAGAATAAACTTGAAAGGAAATTTTAAAAAAATATTGGCTCTTCAAATGCTGTTTTATTTCCTCTCTTCTAGGAGACCCTCATGGTCAGCTTCCTTCACCCTCCCACCCCCGGGCATTGTGTGGCCCACAGCTGAGCCTGCTCCCCGTCATCATTCCCAGGTCTCAGCCTCATCATAACCAAACTCCCGGGGGAAGCAAGCCCCAATGTTATCACAGAGGAAAACGAGCCAGAGTGACCCCCGCCTCACTGCATCTCAGATAGCTTTATTAAATGTTGATCTTCTTTTAAGTCAAGAGTACATGTCCAAAGGGACAAAAGGTCACATCCTGAAAGTTACCCTCCACCCCATCCCACACCTACCCAATTCGCCTTCCCAGAGGAAGACATTGTTACTCATGTTGCAGCTCTAGCCTGCCAAAGATCATTGTGTGTGTGTGTGTGTGTGTGTGTGTGTGTGTGTGTGTGTTCATGTGTGGATGGGGGGCATGTGTGTGTTGTAAGCCAAAGGACCACCTTGGGTGCCATCCTCTTCTAGCACTTGCCACCTCTTTTGAGAAAGGGTTTCTCATGGGCCTGGTGCTCACCAGGTAGGCTAGTCTGGCTGGCTACTGAGCCCCAGAGCTCCACCTGTCTCTGTCTCCCCAGCACGGAGATTTCAAGCACAGTCCCACAATTCGTGGGTTTAAACATGGGTTTAGGGATCAAACTCAGGTCCTCAATGCTTGCAAGGCAAGAACTTCACTGACTGAGCTATTTCTCCAGACTCTTTTCTAAAGATGTGTGTGTGTGTGTGTGTGTGTGTGTGTGTGTGTGTGTGTGTAAGCAATTCCTATGTAAATACATACACAATAAAGCTAAGCCTCCATAAAGCTGTGTCCTCTATACATACTCATCCAATCCTGACAGAAAATATCTAGAAATGATAACGTGTCTGTGGAACATACAATACAGTAACAATTGACCTCGGGTTTACATAGCAGAAGATGTTATAAGTAACTGAGAGTTGATTCAAAGCATGGGGGAAGATCCATGTAGATGATAAGCAGATGCTAGTGTGTTTTAGATAAGGGAGTTGATAATTCTCTGATTTTGGTATCTTTAGGGTGTCCTGGAACCGGTTCCTCATGAATATGGAGCAATAGCTACAAACATATGTGCTGTTGCTTATACAAGGTGACAATATTTGTTCTGTAGTTACTTTTTACACTTAGCAGCATATATTGGGGCTCATCCCAGCTCTCTGCATATAGCTGCATCATTCTAAATGGCTGCACGACATCTTCCCATATGACCATACTGTATTTATTTCATAAGTGTTCTAGAGAGTTGCTTAGTTACTTATGTCCTAATTCCTAACCCTTTCGTGAATGCCCTTATTCACAAACATTTTGCAGATGTCAAGGCTAGATGCAGGAAAAATTCTAAAGGGAACATACCTAGTCAAAGAGAATGCTGTATTTGTCTTTTTGGTTATTTGTCAAACAACTCTCCATCCAGTTAAGTTTTCACCCACATTTCATCATAGTGGCTGTCTTTCCCACACCCTGGGCAGCACTAAGCGATAGGGAATTTTGTAATCTTTGCCAATCAGATAATGGGAGGGAAACATCTCATATTTTAAATTCATGTTTCTGCTATTATGAGTAAGGCTGCCCAACTCTGCAAACACAAGCCATTTGAATTTCCAAATGATTCATATTCCTTATCAGTCTTTCTGTTCAGCTCTTGATCCTCTTATAAATTCATAATAAACCTTTATATATCAAGGAATTGAGGGCTGGAGAGATGACTCGGTGGCTAAGGTACTTGCATGAAAAGCCTAAGGATCTGAGTTGGATTCCTCAGTACACACATAGCCAGATGCACAACGTGGTGCCTGCATCTGGAGTTCATTTGCAGTAGCTGGAAGCCCTGGCATGCCCATTCCATTCTCTCTCTTCCCTCCCCTCAAATAAATAAATAATAAGAGATGTTTTAAAAGAAGAATTGAGCTCTTTACTGGAAGGATGAATTGGAAGCATTTTTCCTAGCTTCTCTTATTTTTTGCATGTATGTGTATAATATGTGTGGTATGGTATGTGTGTGGAGTATATGTCTATGTATGCATGTACATGTATGTGCCCCATTAATATGCATGCAGATGGCAGAGGGGAGCATCAGATGTCTTCCTCTCTCCTTCTTCTGCATTACTTTCTAGAGGTGGGGACTCTCACTCAACCTGGAGTTGCCCTTTTTGGTCAGATTGACCAGAGAATCCCAGAGATCCTCCTGTCTCTTCCCCAGACAAGAGTGGGGCCATACTTAGCTTTTTAAAAATAGTTATTTATTTATTTATTTATGAGAGAGAGAGAGAGATTAAGAATGGGCACACCAGAGCCTTCAGCCATTGTAAAAGAACTTCAGATGCATGAACCACCTTGTGCATCTGGCTTTCTGTGGACACTGTGGAATTGGACCTGGGTTCTTAGGCTTTGCAAGCAAGCACCTTAACTGCTGAGCTATCTCTCCAGCCTCACGCCTAGCTTTTATGTGGGTGCTAGGGATCCAACTCCAGCCTCTTCAGGCTCTAGAAGACCCTCATGCTTGAATGACCAGAGCTTTTACCTGCTGAGCCATTTCCCCAGTCCTTGCCCCTTGTCCTATCATTCTATTTATGTTTTATGCTTTTTGATTTTTCCCAGGTGACTGTGTGTGTGTGTGTGTGTGTGTGTGTGTGTGTGTAAATGCATGTAGAGGTCAGAGGTCCATATCAGGTGTGAGCCAATTTGGCTAAACTAGGGAGCCAGCAAGCCCTAGGAATCCTTCAGTCTCTGCTTCCCAAGCCCTGGAATTAGAACCCTGTACCACCACACCTGCCTTTTACATGGGTGCTGGAGATCCCAACTCAGGTCCTCATGCTTATGTGGCAAACACTTTATTTACTAAGACATCTCCCAAGACCCTCAGGTTGCATTTTATAAAGCCTGACTTCAAGTTTCAACCTTCCCCACCAGTTACTTAATAATCACCATGCTGGACGCAGGTGCCAATACTGGTCTTAAGAAGCAGAGGCATCCAGTAAGACTGCAGAAATTCAAGTCATCAATATCTCCGCAGTTCGGCATCCCAGTGTTCTGGCTGTGGACTTAGACTGGATGTGTGTGCTCCTGGAGAGCTTTGCTGATCTCTCACTCTGAAAACCCTTCCTGCTGCTCCTCGATTCCTTATGGGCTCCCAGTCTCACTGCCCACTCTGCTCCTGGACGCCGCAGCTTCATGCAGCTGAGAATGCTGCCCTGTGAGCAAGGAGCTTGCCGCCCTCGGCCACATACTCTTGTCCCTGTCTTTTTAATGTACCTCTGCCACTACTCTGGCTGAGCAGAAATGCTGAGTTCAAATCCAACCTTCTCTCAGCACAGGAGCACAAAATGTCAGACAGGCAGTAAAGAGGTATCTGGGTCACCAGATATAGCACTTAACTTCCAACTTCACTGCAACAAACTCCCAAATAGCCCTTTATACACGGATCCTCACTGGAGCCCCAGGCTCTGCCTTCAGAGTCACTGTTGAGAGCTATGTCACACGTTCAGAAAGATGAACCATTCAAAAAAAACCTCTCTAATCATGTAGAATGACAGCCACTTTCATTCTCCGTCACATGGATAATAGAAGCAGTATTGATTTGGGGGTCTAGGGCCAGGTATTGGACTCCAAAGGACATGGAGAGCGGCAGACAGTCACCAGCGTGCTGGCCTGTGGTACAATAGTCCTGGTCTCCGGACAAATGCTCGTTGCCTTCGGCCGTTCTGCACCCTCCCCTGGGAAATTTCTATTTCTTCTTGGCATCCATCCCATATCTTCTGTGGCTACCACGGAGACAAAGAACTCCTTCTCGGCTTTCAGCATGGCTTCTTTTAGTGAAAGAATCCTTCTCTAGTCTTGCAAAGAAGGCCCTGGCCTGGGTGTAAGATACCTCTCTCCTTCCTGTCCCAAGCTACAGCCTCCTATGACATTTTCTGATATAAAAGAAGAAGAAGCCGGGCGTGGTGGCGCATGCCTCTAATCCCAGCACTCGGGAGGCAGAGGTAGGAGGATTCGCTGTGAGTTCGAGGCCACCCTGAGACTACAGAGTGAATTCCAGGTCAGCCTGGGCTAGAGTAAGACCCTACCTCAGAAAACCAAAAAAAAAAAAAAAAAAAAAAGAAGAAGAAGAAGAAGAAGAAGGAGGAGGAGGAGGAGGAGGAGGAGGAGGAGGAGAAGGAGAAGAGAGCAGAAGCAGAAGCAGAAGCAGCCCTGTTGGGCTGGGGAGACAGATCAAATTGGTAAAGCACTTGCCATCCTAACACAAGGACCAGAGTTCAGATCCTTAGCAGCTGCACAAATGTCAGGCAGTTATCACAGTCCACCTGTAATCTGAGTGCTTGAGAGGTGGAGATAGATCCCTGGGGCAAGCTGGCTAGCTAGATTAGACAAATCAAATCAGAAGCTCTGGAGATCCTTTCCTCCACACACAGGCATACACAGCTCTGTAAATGTGCCCCTCCATATATACACATATCCTCCATACTTCAAACATGCATGCACATATACACACACGCTACACACAAATATACACAACAAACAAATAACAACAACAAAATAAACCTTTCCCTAACAAAACAGCCATTATCTTCCTTGGGTCTCCCCAAGTAGGTCTGTCACTTACACGATTATGTAATTTTCGGGGTAAGACAGTACACTCTGATGCATTGTGCCCCTACAGAGACCAAATAGTGCATTTGTGAAACCCCCGTATTGATGGTAACCCCACTAAGGACAGTCCTCAGTGGAATGGGGGCAGAGGAGAGGAAACATAACACTATAGCCTGATGGGAATATGACCAATTTGCAACGTGTTCATATAATAAAATGTTTAACAAAGAGGGCTGGAGAGATGGCTTAGTGGTTAAGGGGCCTGCCTGCTATGCCTAAGAACGCTGGTTCCAATCTCCAGCGGTTCCAATCTCCAGGTCCCACGTTTAGCCAGATGCAAAGTGACGCAAGGGCGCAATGCCGCACTTGCCCACAAGGGGGCGCACACATCTGGATTTCGTTCACAGCAGCTGAGAGACTGCTGGCGTGCCCATCTCTGTCTCCCTCTCCCTCTCTGTCTATCTCTCTCTGTGTCTCTCTCCAAAAATAAATAAAATAATTTAAAAAATTTAAAATGTTTAACAATAGCAATTTGTATCCAAACTTACCCACTATGTACCTTCTAGAAATTTCAGAAAATATTATCACTATTGTACACCCAACTTTAGTATTATTTGTCATAATATCACCAATCATAAATAAACAAATAAGGGCTGCAGAGATAGCTTAGTGGTTAAGGTGTTTGCAGGCAAAGCCAAAAGACCAAGATCCGTTTCTCCAGTACCCCATAAAGCCAGATACACAAGATGGTGCATACATCTGGAAATCATTTGCAGTGGCTAGAGGCTCTGGCATGCACATTCTCTCTCTCTCTCTCTCTCTCTCTCTCTCTCTCTCTCTCTCTCAAATAAATAAATAATATCACCAAATAAAATGACAAATACTTTGAAAACAACTGTGTAATTTGAAGAAAGTCAGGCATCTTTGCAAAATACAAACTTCTCCAGTCCCCCTTTTAGCAGACTAGGGAGAGGAGAACACTTTTATCTTTAGAATCAATCCTTTGGATTGAGAAATCAGTAAGTCTACCAGCCCTAAATGCTTCATGAAAATTGCAGCTTATTTAGGGGCTAGGGATGTTACTCAGTGATGGGGCATGTGATTTGAATATTAGGCCCCAGGTTCAACCTCCTGATCCATAAATAGATAGATAAATGATAGATGATGACAGATAGATAGATAGATGATGATAGATAGATAGATAGATAGATAGATAGATAGATAGATAGATAGAACGCTCAAATCTCTGGGTAAGAGCTGTGTTCTGAGAACAAAGAGATGGATGACTAGCTCTTGTGCCCACCAAGTTGTCCCATGCAGGGCAGTCAGAAGAGCTAAACTATTTGCCAGTAAACAGCCCTCCCCAATCCTCCTGCCAGGAAATAGAATTCACTGTGGCAGACTTGTGGAAGGCCCCTGGAATAAGCAACATGGAAAAGTGGAGCTACAAGACAGAGGGAATTTTATGGCAATAACCAATCTGTTTGCCCTTGAGGATGCCAGGGTGGAAGGAAGTGGATCAAAGGGGAACAGGAAAGATAAGAGACAGCTGAAAGGAAGAAAGTGACTAGAACACCTTGACTTAATCTTCAGTTTTATCATAAATGAAGAGCTTTTTAAAAGTCTGATTTCAGGCTAGAGAGATGGCTTAGTGATTAAGGCACATGCCTGTGAAGCCTAAGGACCTAGGTTTGATTCCCCAGGTCCCACATAAGCCAGATGCACATGGTGGTACATGCATCTGGAGTTTGTTTGTGGTGACTAGAGGTCCTGGTGTGCCCATTCTCTCTCTCTCTCTCTCTCTCTCTCTCTCTCTCTCTAATAAATAAATAAATAAAAATAAAATAAAATCCTTTAAAAGTCCAACATCATAGCTGGGCATGATGACTGTGAGTTGAAATTCCCAGAAAAAAAAAATCACCTATGTTAAGGATTCTATGTGGCTGGCTGACTGATTATAATGTCTGTGACTGTGGAGAGTTGAAATGTTGCAGGTCTTAAGCCAAACCTTCTTGGGCTATCTTTTATTATTATTTTTTTTATCAGAGAGAGAGAGAACTGATGCAACAGGGCCTCCCCAGCCATTGTGATTGAACTCCAGATGCATGTGCCATCTTGTGCACACGTGCAACCTTGCAAGCTTGCATGGCCTTGCACACTTGTGTCACCTTGTGCACCTGGCTTACATAGACCCTGGAGAGTCAAACATGAGTCTTTAGGCTTCACAGGCAAGCACCTTCACCACAAAACCATCTCTCCAGCCCTCTTGTGCTATCTTCAGTCCCCTTAATAGTCATCTGTTGGCCACCTCTGTGCCTGGTCTATCAGGTGAGGCCTATTGGAATGTATTAACAGACAACTCTTTCACAAAAGCTAAAAATGTAATCAGATAGGACCTGAAACCTTATAGCATAGATTTCACCACTACTTGAAAAGTCCCTTGGTTTATGGCTTTATTTTTCTCTGTTACTATAAAAACTTCATAAAACTGTTACCATGTTGGAATACGGTATTCGGCATAAACCGAATACATGCTTCTGGACCATAGTCACTCATATTAGCTCCAAAATGAATTCCCTCTTGTTCTCTGTGTGGTGAGAACTAGGACAGCATACCCATAATCAATCTCAGCACTTGGGAGGCTGAGGGAGGAGGGTCACAAGTTGGATGCCATCCTGGATTACTAAGAGAGATCCTATCTCCTTATTTGGGGAATGAGGAGATAGCTCAAGTAGTACAGGGCTCATCTTGCAAGCATGAAGACCTGAGTTCTTTTCCCAGAACCCATATTTTAAAAGACTGTTAGGGGGCTGGAGAGATGGCTCAGAGGTTAAGGCATTTGCCTGTAAAGCCAAAGGATCCCAGCTCGATTCTCCAGGACCCATATAAGCCAGATGCACAAGGAGGGGCATGCATCTGGAGTTCATTTGCAGTGGCTGGAGGCCTTGGTGTGCCCATTCTCTCTCTCTCTCTCTCTCTCTCTCTCAAATAAATAAATAAATATAAAGAAAAAGGTTGGGTGTGGTGTCACATGCACATGATCCCAACATATGGGAGACAGAGACAGCAGGAGACCTGGGGCTTGTGGGTCAGCCAGTCTGGCCTGCTGAGAAAGATCCAGGCCAATGAGAGAGCCTGTCTCAAAAAGTGGACAGCATAACTGAGGAACACCAACCAAGTTTATCTTCTGGCCTCCACAAGCATGTGCACATACACGCATCTTCACAAACATTCCCACACACATGTGCACAAGCACATACACACACACGAAGTCTTGTTTCCAAAATGTCCAAAGGTACTCCAAGGAGCTCCAGGGAACCTGAAGTCTGACAAGACTAGCCTGCAAGCTACAGGGGATCTACATCAGCCAGAGCGAAGCCCCTGATGTCTAATTAAACTTTTGAATAAAGTGCTGTTTAAACAAAGTCCCAAAAGGTTTCAAAGCCACTGATAAAGTCTGAGCCCCCTCAGGACCCAGCAAGAGGATAGTGAAGGCACTGAGGTCTGCACTGTGCTAGGCAGACTGAAGACCCTGTATTTCTCGGAGGAAACTGAATGAGGTCTAGATATATTCCCAGGCTTGGCTCACAAGTGAGGTAGCAAAACAGCCAGGAGGTCAGTTTATGGGGCTGTCTCCCACCCCCAGCCATGAAGAACCAGCAAACAACACCTGTACTGAAGCTTCATGAGTTTTATAAGCAGATTACACACAGCTTAACTAGAATCAAGGGCCTGCCTTTGAGAGACTCAGGCCTGAACTTAGCACACAGACTGGTCAGCCAAGCATGGATTTGTTCATGGATCTATGTAACATTGACCTTCATCTCTCTGAATTTCATTTTCCTCTAATGTAAAATGTGCCTTCTATCCCTTCCCCACAGGATTTGTTACTAACAGTAGGACCTGTATGAGTGTGTGTGTGTGTGTGTGTGTGTGTGTGTGTGTGTACCATGGAGGCCAGAAGACAACCTAGATTGTTGCTCCTTGGCTCTATCCATTTTTTTTTTTTTTTTTTTTTTTTTTTTTGGTGACAGGGTCTCTTGGAGCTCACCAATAAGGCTAGACCTACTGGCCAAGGAGCTCAGGGATCTTCTTGTCTCTGCCTCCATTAAAGTCCACACCACTCTGCCCAAGCCCACCCCCAGCTTTTTGTTGACATGGGTGGTAGGGATTCAAACTGAGTTCCTCATGCTTGCAGGGTGAGCACCTTATCAACTAAGCTATTTCCCAGCCCAACAGTGGGACCCCAGGCATGAAGAACCAGCAAACACAGGACTGATCTCCTGGGGCTTCAATTCCACTGTTAGTAAAATAGAGTTGATAATTCCACCTACTAGTACCTTGCACATACTAAATGCTCACAAATATCAGCTGCTGTTACTGTCAGTAGTGGTCATGTTCAACTATCATGGCTGTGTGTGCTCTTGTCTGTGTTGCTTGGTCTCTCTCCTGGCCCCTGAATGTTCTTCAGCCCAGGTTAGGTGTGCAGTGACTTAACTCTTTTCATTACCCTTCCTTCCTTCCTTCCTTCCTTCCTTCCTTCCTTCCTTCCTTCCTTCCTTCCTTCCTTCCTTTTCCATTTCTTCCTAGTTATTTGCAACCAGATCCCATGATGGAGTCCAGGCACTATGCTCAAAAATCATAGTCCTAGCCGGGCGTGGTGGCACACGCCTTTAATCCCAGCACTCGGGAGGCAGAGGTAGGAGGATGGCCGAGAGTTCGAGGCCACCCTGAGACTACATAGTTAATTCCAGGTCAGCCTGGACTAGAGTGAAACCCTACCTCGAAAAAAAAAAAAAAAAAAAAAAAATCATAGTCCTTTTGCCTCTGCCTTCCAGGTATAGGTATTACAGGTATGCCCGTGACACCCAACTTTCAGTCCTCAGTTTCTATGCACTAAGTACCTCCTTCCTGCGAGTATGAGGGCTCTAAGAACATACAGATCCTCAAAGGAGTGGCAGAAACCCACTGCTATTTTGTTGTCATGGTTCTAAGGATCAGACTCAGGGCCTCACAAGGACTGGGTTGGTACTCTACCACTGAGCTGCCACCCCAGCCCACCATTAATGCTCTGAAATGGCAAGTGGAAAAACTGCCATTAATGCTATATGCTCCAGGATTACCTGGGCCACATGCACAAGCCCTTTGCCTTTCCAAGTGGGTCAAAGTTCACTTTATGTTTTCTTATTGGATAGATATTACATTATCCACCTGAGTCCACTGACAAGAGAGCCAGACATTTGCTGTCTTGTGTTTCTCAGACATATTACGGACATTTGATCAGAAGAAACCTCCCAGCCCAGCTAGCCATCTTCCCCAGCTTAGGCCCACACCCACCACACACATGTCATCCTAGTCTCAGAACATTTCCCATGAACTTGCAATAGCATTGCTCCTCTAAGCCCTTACCCCCGCTCCAGCTTTCATGTTCCTTGCTAAGACAGACCCATCTAAGAATGACTTACCATCGCGTGGCACTCCTGTCCCCCAACACCTACATACTATACACACACATACAGAGTCCCAACCTTCTTGGCTCATTCCCACACTAATTGCCAAGCTCTTTGGCTAAGCCAAGTATATATACCGGCAAGGTATCAGTGTGCTTCTACTAGCCTGGCTCTGTTCACCTTCTGCAAACCTCCACACCTGCACGGGTCTGCTCCCACACAAGGGCTCAGGAAAGTCTCGTCAAAGGAGCTGTACAGCTGAGTACCTACAGAGTGCTAGTCCTTTGCCCACCTCCAGGTAGGTAATGGCAGGCCAACACCTGGTCCGTAACAGCCCAGGCTGGTTTTTGCAGCCACAGTGTTCCCCACAGCCTTCCCTGCAAGTCCATCCTCCTGACAAGTGATAACACCAGTCCAGACAGGGCAGCAAAGCTTATAAGCAGACCTTGCTTCTACCTGGGGAATAGGCAAATTGGGTTCTCAGGGCAGTCAAGGGATAATTCCTCTGCCTCAAGACAAGTTTTCCCAAGACATTGACTGTGTCTCCAGAAAATTGAGACTCAAACTCCATACCAGAATTTCAGAGCTGGGCAGTCAGTCTTGTCACTGTCATATCCAAGACCTTTATAGCTGTCATCTGTGTGGTCCATGGCTAGAGTGATCATGACCTCCACTCAGCAATGGCTTGCTCATTGCCACTAACTGGGTACTTATTACAATGACCCCTTGCTTAGACTTCAGAATATTCCCACCAGGAAGCTCCATCATCTTGCTGTTGTACAAATGAGGAAACTGAGGTACAGACCGTCTAAGAAGTTTACACAAGATCTCAGAAATACATACCAATGACTGAACTTCCACACTTAGCCACTGTTGTGCCCAGAGAGACTTAGAACCAAGTTGTAGCTCTATTGCACACTGTGTAACCCTGGGCCAGTAAGTCCATCTCTCAAAGGAGAGGAATTCCTTCCTACTTTGCAATCATAGCAAGAATGCAGGTGATAGACCTGCCCATCATGAGGCCTGATAGATGACTGCTGTCAGTATTAATCCATTTTTTCTTGCCTGATCCTCCCGAATCTGAGAAAAGCCCCCTCCTGACTCACACTGTTTAATGTGGTGGCTTCACTTATTTACATAAACCCATTCTTAATTGGAATTTGTTTTCTACCAAAGACATCCATCCAGCCTGTGTGTGTGTGGATGGGGGGCTGTATAGATACACATGCATGTGTGTGAGTATGCATGTGGAGGTCAGAGGGCAACCTCCACCTTCTTTGAGACAAGGTCTCTTTGACCTGGAGGTTGTCAAGTAGGCTAAACTGGTTTCTCAGCAAGCCTCAGAGATCTGTCTCTTTCTGCATCTCCAGTGCTGGGATTACACACCTGGCTTTTTATTATTTTAAATCTTACTTCTGGGTACCAAATTCAGGCCCTCATGCTTACAAGATGAACACTTCACCTACTCCTGACTAAATGATCTCCCCAACCCCCATCCAGCCTTAAAATTGAAGTTAGTTCAAGTCCTCAAAACATAAATAAATAGCCAGGCATGGTGGTGCACACTTTTAATCCCAGCACTTGGGAGGCAGAGGTAGGAGGATCGCTGTGAGTTTGAGACCACCTGAGACTACATAGTGAATTCCAGGTCAGCCTGGGCTAGAGTGAGACCCTACCTCAAAAAAAAACTAAATAAATATAAATAAATAAAACATTCCTTTGGAGGGACTTTCTCAAGGTCATGGGTGAATTTATATGAGAGGCACTTCCAACCCATCTGAGCATGTTATGTAAAGATACCTCTATGATAGCACATAGCCAGTTATTTAAAGTCTCCATTTGGGACTTTTATTTATTCATTTATTTATTTGGACAGGGTCTCTCTTGCTGTGTAGCTCAGGCTGGCCTTGGCACTCAATATGTAACCAAGGCTATGGCTAGAACACAACTGTCCTCCTGCCTCAGCATGCTGATGGCTGGGGTGGCAGGTGTGCAACCTGACACTTGGCAAGCTCCATGCCTTTGTATAGGGTGTTCGCTCTCCCTGCACAACTTGCCACTTTGGCTCACAGGTCAGAGCTGCTAATCTATTGGAGAACCTACAATTCCACTCTCTTCTAGGAATACTTCACCTCACGGAGGCTATTTTCCGTGTGTGTGTGTGTGTGTGTGTGTGTGTGTGTGTGTAGGGATGTACATGTGCCTCAGCATACATGTGGACATGTCAAAGGACAACTTTGGGCACCAGTCCTTGCCTTCCACCTTGTTTCAGACAAAGTCTCTGTCATTCATATCGCTAGCTGCTACATTTGCCAAGCTAGCTGGCCTGTGAGCCCCTGGGTGATTCTCCTGTCTCCTCCTGCCTTCCTGGGATTATAGAGGTCAGCAGAATAGCGTCCAGCTTTACATAGATTTTAGAGATCCAAAATCAGGCCCACGTTTGGGTGGCAAGCACTTTATCCACTGAGCCACCTCCTCAGGCCCTTCTCTTTTCTCTTCAGTGATTCTTGCATTTCATGTGTGACATATTATCCATGAAACTCTTTTGAAACTGACCCATCCTAGACCTGTTGGGAGATTTGAGCAAGTCTAGCACAAGACCAAGATATCTGGATTTTATAAACTCCAGGGATAATTTCTGCTGTGTACCAGCATCTGCTAGCCCTCGGGGCCAGCAGTGTGTCCCGGTCTCCATGGTAACCCTAACATCACATCACAGGACCTACACCCTATCAGTGCCAAACAATTATTCAGTCCATTAATAAATTTTCCCTCCCTGTTCTTTCTGTGCCTCGGTTATTACCAACTCCTACACACTATGTTGTTGTGTGTGTGTGTGTGTGTGTGTGTGTGTGTGGTCATGTGCTTGCCACAGCACGCATATGGAGATCAGAAGACAGGCGCAGATGTCAGTCTCACCTTCCACTTTGTTTGAGGCAAGGTTTTTTGTTGTTCACTATGGTGTTTGTCAGACTTACAAAATCCACGGGGTTCTCTTGTTTCCACCTCCCATCTCATGGGTAATTGTGCTAGCGTTCCAGATGCACGTGCTACCATTAGGGTTCGAGGGATCCAAACTCAGGTTGTCACACTTGGGCAATAAATATTTTATCCACTGAGCCATTTCTCCAGCCCCTATCTGCCATCTTGAAAATAGATGGCAGTAGTGGGGAAGCAGAAGGGGAAAGTCCTTCCAGAAAGGAAATGAGGTGGATGGAATTAAGGTGCCTTTGGGGTCAAACTGTGTGTGTGTGTGTGTGTGTGTGTGTGTGTGTGTGTGTGTGTGTGTGTGTGTGTTGTGTGGGGAGACCAGAGGACAACTTCAAGTGTCATACCTCAGGTGCCCTTTACCATTTTTAAGACAGGGTCACTTGCTGGCCTAGAGTTCACTAAGTTGGTTAGGCTGGTTGGTCAGGGAACCCCAGGATCCTCCTGACTCCACCTCCCCAGCTCTGGGATTATAAGTGCATGCCACAACACAAGGCTTATTTCATGTGGATTGGGGCGGGGATCAAATCCAGATTGCACAGCAAATACTTTACACATTAAGCAAAATCCCTAGTTCTGAATCTAATGGTCACCCACCATAATCTTCATACTTTTGCTTTGGGGGAAATCTTACTGGATCTCAGATGAGTTCTTCCTGGGAAAGAAGCAGACAACAATGACCAACCTGCTTCCTTAGTGAACTTTTAGTAAGGTAGAATTCCAGAAAGCATGTACACACACCGTTTGTTGTTTGATAAAGAGACAAGGCTTGTGGTAAATGAGGAGAGCTCCTGATATCCCAAACTAGGAGTCACATGTCCAGATAGTTCTGTGGAGCAGACCCACCTCCAAACAACCCACCCTTTGCTATCCCTGTCCTCAACCTTCTTCTCTTGCCTTCTGGCTCTGAATAGTTTGAGAGGCACACTGAGGAAAATTCTTGTGATCTTGAAAGCTCACTAACTCAGGGAGTCAACAGCGTGAAGTCCTCCCATCCGCTACTGTTCTCTGCTGGCTTTGGGTCCAGTGTGTTCTGCGGTGTCACCACTTCGGGCACACATCCAAGGGTGCTTGAGAGGATGCCTCTCTCCTTGAACAGTCAAGTCCCTTTGGGCAGTCACACATACTCCACCTCCCTCTATTACAACCTCTCTACCCCCAGCTGTCCTTTGCTTGGGGGTGATTCTCATGGCTCTCTCCTGGACCCTCTTCTCCTTCTGTCCCCAGCCCACTCTCACTTCTACCTGTGGGACAGAACCCCCCCCCAATCTGCACCAGACCTTCTACCACACATAACCCACCATTCTTGGGTAGCCCCACCCTTATCAATACTAGGCAGGGATGAAAGAAGCAACAATGGGCAGTCATTTAAAGTAACCAAATCCAAAGAAGACCCTCTGTGAGGGAAAGTCATAGATTTATAGACCTGAGACATTTAAAAAGCAACAAGAAGGGGCTGGAGAGATGGCTTAGTGGTTAAGGCGCCTGCCTGCTAAGCCTAAGAACCCGGTTCCAATCTCCAGGTCCCACGTTTAGCCAGATGCAAAGTGACACAAGGGCGCAATGCCGCACTTGCCCACAAAGAGGAGCACGCATCTGGATTTCATTCACAGCAGCTGAGAGACTGCTGGCACGCCCATTCTTTATCTGTCTTCCTCTCCCTCTCTCTCTGTCTGTCTCTCTCTGTGTCTCTCTCTCTAAAAAAAAAAAAAAAAAAAAAATTTAAAAGCAACAAGAAGGAGGACTCCTGAAGGCCAGCCCTCAGCCTCCATCATCTGCTCAAGCTTCTCCCAAACGCCACCCCTCCCTTCCTTCCTTAGCAGTCACAAGGCCTCTCTTCTTGGCAATCATGTCTATAGGCCTTTCACTGGCAGTAACATAGTAGCCATGTTCTATTCATGACTTATTTTTAGTTTAATTAGAAACTTTGTTGTGGAGGCCAGGCTTGGTGGGACATACCTTTAATTACAGCACTTGGGAGGCAGAGATAGGAAGATCGCCATGAGTTCAAAGCCACCCTGAGTTTACATAGTGAATTCTAGGTCAGCCTGGGCTACAGTGAAACCCTATCTTGAAAAAAAAAAAAAAAAGAAGGAAGGAAAAGGAAGGAAGGAAGGAAGGAAGGAAGGAGGAAGGAGGGAGGGGAGGGAGGGGAGGAGGGAGGAAGGGAGGAGGAAGGAAGGAAGGAAGGAAGGAAAAGGAAGGAAGGAAGGAAGGAAGGGGAAAGAAAGAAGGAGGAAGGAAGGAAGGAAGGAAGGAAGGAAGGAAGGAAGGAAGGAAGGAAGGAAGGAAGGAAGGAAGGGAAAAGACAGAGACTTTGTTGTACGGACAAATCATGTGTTGGTCCCACTCCCTTCCTCAAGTTTCACTGAGGGCCCTCGTCATTGGGGTTATGGGTTATGAGTTATGAGAGCAGCAGTCAGTCATTGTGGAGAGTGGGGAGGATAACGCCTCTGGATAGTCCTTTGAACCCTGTGGCTCTTAAAATCACTCCATCCCCTCTTCTGCAATGTTCCCTGAGCCTTGGCAGATGTGTTATAAGTCTGCTTAGTGTTAAGCTCTAAGCAGCTTCTGGATTTCTGATTTGGTACATTTTGAGTGTCCTCAAGGCCTATCATCATCTTCCTGAAGGGTGCCAGGCTCACCACGAGAACAGCACTCATGCTTAACTTGCCACTTCCTTTATAGTTTCACCTGGACCCTGGCTCATGTGCAAGAGGTGGCTCGTCTCATGACTATTTGTGTTTTTTTTTTCAAATCTATTCATGACTTTTTAACACCTTTTATTTCTTCTAATGAATTTAGCATCCATGATACTTTCACAATGCCTAGCAAAAGAAGCTTCTGCTGTACGGTCTTACCCCTTCAGCTCAAACATGCTCCCCATTAATATCCCTAACAGTTTGAGCTGTGATGTGTGAATGTCTCAGCCATAAGTCACAACAATCATTCCTGGCCCTACCTATGCCTTCTAGTAACTCCCTTACCGGGAAATGCATGTCCTCACTACTGTCCCTGGCCCTCCAGTGGCTTTCCCACCACCCTGCACCAGGACTACAGGTGCACACCACCACACCCTGCATTTTACAGGGGTACTGGAGATCTGAACTTGTGTCTTCATGCTCACATGGCAAACATTTTACCCAGTGATCCATCTACCCAGCCTGCAGATAAGGATTCGGAGACACAGGAAGGTTAAGAGATGTTTCCAACATTAGCACCAGCACTCCAGACCAGGCAGGCCACCCATCTTCACTCAGGAGGTGACTCTTAGACCCATGCATTTTCAGTTCACAGAGTTCAGAGACACCCTGGCATTAGCTTATTACCTGCCCTGCCACTCAACCTCCAGCAGCCAAAACACCCCTAGATTCTGCTTCTACAGTATTCATGGCTTTCCCATCAGTGAAAACCTTGGGTGTAAGGAAGCAGCTGAGAGACACACTGTCACTGTAGGGGTCTTCCTTCCCACAAAGCACCCTCATTCTAGCAGTAATATAGGTGACCATTCTTGGTTTTGAGATCCCAAAGAGAATATCAAACAGGGAAATGTTCTGATATCAATGCCTGGAAAAACAAAAAGGCCCAAGGCTGTAGTTAATCAATATTTGCAACCGAGTAAACATAATGTGCAGGGAAGGATGGTAAGAGGAAAGAGCTGCCCAAAATCATAGTTTAGCAGCTAGAACCACGTTGGGGTGATTTTTTAAATTAAATTTTAATGATTGCCTAAATGTTGATGACCACTGGGATGACCCAAAAGGCAACATAGTGCTGAGAAGAAGGGATGGAGGAGTGCCCAACACTGAAACACCTCTGTCACACCCTCCAAGGTTCAGGGACCATTGTGGAAGAGGGGGCAGATAGAATGGAAGAGCCAAAGGAAGGGTACAACTCCTTACAATGCAACTGTCCAAACAGAAATTGGCCTCAATATCCATGACCTTGCAGTGCCTAGCAACACCTTCACAAGACCCTCATAATAGAAGAAAAAGATGATGACATCAAATTAAAAGAGAGACTAATGAAGAGTGGGAAGGGATACGACAGAGATTGGAGTTCTAAAGGGGAAGGGGGGAGGGGAAGGAAATATCATACGTTTTTTGTATGTAAGTATAGAATTTGTCAATAAAAATTTTAATGATTGCCTAAATGTTAGTGCTTAATAGCAGATATTCAAGAAGGGGAGGGAGGGAGGGAGAAGATAATAGGAGATAAAGAAAGAGAAAGGAACAAAGGACAGAGGAAAAGAAGGGAGAAAGAGAAGCAACTCTGGCTATTTTATTACTGGGTCTGATTGCTGTCTGTAAGTCAGGATGTATCTGGCCCTGCTCATTGTAGGCAGAGAAGAGACTCTGATAGCCAAAGAAAGATGTGGTAGAGAAAAAGGTGTTGGGACTTTTACCTCAATGTGTAGCTGCAGATGAGGTGAACTCCACATCTTCCCACATCTACTTCCCAAATGCTGGGGATTAGAGACAGGCACCACCGAGCCCAGTTTATGCCATGTTGAGGATGAAATCCAGGACTTTGTGTATGCTAGGCAAGCCCTCTACCAACTGAGCTACAACCCCAGCCGTGATGGTTCATTTTAACTGTTGACTTGATGGAATTGAGAGACACGGAAAGCACACTTCTGGGTGTGTCTGTGATGATTTCATAGACTAAGTGGGAAGAGGCAGGGCTGGAAAATAAGGCCTGGTTGGAGGAAGTAGGTAACTGTTGGGCATGACTTTGAAGAACACATCTTGGCCTGGCCTCTGCCTGTTACTCCTCTCTGCTTCCCAGCTCTCATGGGACGAGAAGCTCTGCTCCATACCCCACCCTTCCAGGAAGTGACTTTCAGACTTAAGCACCTTCAGAGGTTAAAGCCACTCTGGAGTTAGCTTATCACCCACCCTGACCACAACATCCAGCAGCCCAAACACCCCTAGATTCTGCTTCTATAGTCCCCAGGGTTTGCCACATATGCACAACGCCCAGAAATGAAAGCAGCCAAGTGTGGACTGAACCCTCTGAAACAATGAGCCAAAATAAATCTTTACTCACTTACTATTTCTCTTGGGTCTTGGGGACAGAGCTCTGCAAAAAGAAAAGTGCCTAGCCCACCCCCCCCCCGACCCCATCAAGGCATCAACCCACAATCAGATATCAGGCAGCAGCTGGACTCAGATATCAGACATTCTGGCACAATCCCAGGACTCTATCCCAGCCCAGTGGCAGCTGGAGCCTGCTATGGACTGAAGGAAAGCCCAGGAAAGAGACCAATTCTAGTGAAAGGAGGACTTCTGATCCTGTTTTCTCAGGTTCATGGTGGTCCCCACACATTCTCTCCTTCTGCCCTGGGAGCCTGATCTCCAGAAACTTAAGACCATCTTACTTCCTGGAAGGGCTTAGAAATCAATCCCACTAGGATACTGGAACTCCAACCATTTCCTCATCAATTACAGAATATTCCTGCTCTGGCCTATATTTTGAAAGCTTTGGCCAGCCAGATCAGCTATAATAATAGTAATAATGACAATGACTCCTATTTGCTAAAGCCCAACAAAATGCCAGAAGTCTGAAAAGTACTGCTTATTCTTTAAATATTTAGGCAGTAATAATAAATTCATCTCCCATTTCTATTAATCAAAGATACAGGGGACTGTCAACTAGCTCTTTTGAGCAGTGAGAGACATCATTCATGTGCAGTCTGTTCTGTCTCCACAAGGCCAGGAAAGGTCCTGTGGTTGGTCAGGGTATCCTTAGCAAGCTAAGGACCATGCTAAAACTTGGCATGGGGTGGGGGGGTTTCAAATCATGACCCTGATTCAAGAATGGACCAGCTATTTCAATCAGCTCACCTTTCAAAAGAAGAGCTCATACCCAAAGATGGGAAGTGTCCATCTGAGGTCACAAAGCTTGAGGCAGCAAATGGCTTCCAGACCATAATGCAGAAAAGAGCACTCTGTTCTTCTCAACACTGTAGTTAGGCCTGCTAAAAGTGACTCCCATAAGAACATCCCTATCAAAGTGAACCCCCGAGACATGGCCCCAGCTGGCCCAAACCACATATGCACAATCATCTTCACCCACCCTGTCCAGTGCCATGGATGCCCTTCCACCAACCACTTGAGCTCCACAAAAGACCCTTCCCTGGGGCACTGAGTTCTCTCTCAAAAGAAAATTTAGGAGCTGAGGATGTAGCTAAGTGGTAGACCACTTGCTTTGCATCTCCAAGGCCCTGGGTTCCAGTGTGTGTGTGTGTGTGTGTGTGTGTGTGTGTGTAAGAGAGGGAGAGAGGTCTACCTACTATCCTCTACCTATAGGAGGCCCTGATTTAGCACTAGAAAGGTTAGAGAGTAAACAAATATAATTCAAAAGAAAACAGCCATAAACAACAAGGTATGTTTGAGCTAATCCTAGTGAGCATCAATTTTTCTCCTTGAGTCTGTAGGCACTAGCTTTCAAAGAGCAAATATATATTCTGCCCAAAAATAGTACTGGGAACCCCTGATTTACCAATGCTCAGGCCTATTGGGGCTTATATGATTTCTCTTCTGACTGGCCTTCTCCAATGTTCTTATTTTTAGAACGTGTGTGTGTGTGTGTGTGTGTGTGTAGATCTATATGTGTATGAGTATGTATATATAAGATGAATGGAAATGAAGAGGCATGTTTCATACTGATTATGTCTTTCTGTCACCAGAAATGTATTCTCAGAACATGGTTCATGGCTGATGGATTTTTATAGCATGTGTCATCATGTCTATACATCTATATTATGAGAAAGCCTTAAAGATGCAGGTGGAAAAAGGTAGAGGGTAAACGCCATAGTATTGCTTGCTTGATTCTTTCGATGTGCCCTTACACTTCATTTGTATCCTAAGATCCTGTCTTACTTCCTTGAACTTCAAACAAACATCTACTTGGTAATGTTCAGTACCTCACTAGCACCCACTGGAGCTGGTTTTTAGGGTGAGGTGAGGTGGAGTATGCCAGGTCTGGTGGCAATGACATGACATTTCGTGACAGGAACTTCCACCACTCCAGAGTTTTCATGCCCAATTAAAAATTTTTCCCTTCCAATGAGACACCTGGGAAACTCATATTTATTCTCTTTTTTTTTGTTTGTTTTTGTCACACAACTCTCCCTGTGGAAGTACCCTGGCAGCCGGTGGAATCCTTCTGAAAACCCACAGTAATAGAAAAGTTTTCTCCTTTGATCAGGGTGTGAGTTTGGGAATGGGTCAAAAGATGTTTGAGCCAAGTTTGATGAATAAACTGGGAAATCCTATTTTCAGCAAGAGCGAGGCACAAATGTAAAATAACAAGACTAGTGTGTGTGTGATATTTGTACACTAACTTTTTAAAATTTATTTTTATTAGTTTTGGACATACTTACTATGTAAACAATACATTTTGGTACCATCCTTTCCCTCATCCCTGCCCTCCTCTTTGGGGATGCAGATCATCCCCATGGGGATTATGGGTCGTGCAATGTGTGGCATCAGTCACTTATGGGGGAGAGGCAATGCCTCTGTGCACGATGTCCCACCTTGTGGCTCTAACAATCTTTCTGCCTCCTCTTCCACAAAATTCCCTGAGCCGTGTTGGGTGTGTTTTAAGTCTACTTCAGTGACAGGCCCTTAGGAGCCTCGGGATCTCTGCTTTGGTAGGTATTGAGTGTCCTCAGTGTCTGTCTCCTTCACCCTTGTGTTGATATCAGAAAGCAGTACTCTTGCTCTTTTCCCCCATTCCTCTGTGTACACTAACTTTTAAAAACAATTCTAATTGTAACCTCAGGAGACTTTGCACACTCATGGGAAGCTGAAATAAGGTGGATTGCTCAGTCTCTGCTTCCAGGAGGTAGATTCCAGGGTGAAGATACAAACACAGGTATGGTAAGACAGCCCGACTTGGCTAAGGGGAGTAGCCAAGTGACACGGGAGCTTGGTGTTGGCGAGTGCTGGCTGTTGCACTTCTGGGGGGAACACTCCGAGAGGACTGAGGACACTGGGATGCCTGCCCCTCCTCCAGGCCTGCCGGCTTGTTGGCTCTGTTATGAATGACACGGCTAATTAAGGCAAGTCTTGCCGCAGCTCTGAGCTGGAGCTGCCGAAAACAGGGCTGGCCTGCCTTCTGTCACAGCTTCCAGAAGAATCGAGATTTCAGGGGGAACAGCTCATCTGTAAATAAAATAAAATATCCTCTGGGCTGCATCCAGGTAGCAGCTCCTGCCTTTGGCCTGAATGTGATTAGCACATTAGGACTCGGCAGGTAGGGAAGAGACTGCTCTCTGCCAATGCATTTTGTTTTGGGTGATGAATTTCCAAGAGAGGTTTTTTTTTTCCTTCCTCCCAGTCTATCTCCATGGCCCCCCAACTCTTAAAGGGGAATCCTATTTTGAAACGAAACCTAATACTGGAAATAAGCTGTCCACAGCTCAAGGCTATGGGACAAAAAGGGCACAGGGCTGGCCTTGGAGCTAAGCAGATCTTCCAAGGACTAGGACACAAGCACAGTGAAGTGGTGTCGTGTGGAGCGGAGGCTCAGGCTCCAGATTTTGCCCCAGGTTTTTATCATACTCTCAAAGGTGTCACACACAAGGTAACACTGAGAGCGTGGAGAAGCAAGCAGGCTAGAAGGAAAGGGAGGGAGGTCATGCACCCACAAATCACCTACACAAAAACAATTTGTGTCAGTTTGGGGCTGATCTTTTGACTAAGCTCAACTTTTTTTTTTTTTTCAAAAGCTGCTGT
Organism: Orientallactaga sibirica; assembly: GCA_036365145.1. Classification (NCBI taxonomy): domain Eukaryota; kingdom Metazoa; phylum Chordata; class Mammalia; order Rodentia; family Dipodidae; genus Orientallactaga; species Orientallactaga sibirica. Next base: position 13,029,134 of record JAEOAD010000028.1, read on the forward strand.
TCAATTTATTTAACTATTTTGTTATTTTCTAAACAGGTTTTGCATGTGAGTTCCGGAAGAGGAGACAGGATTGCAGATAAGGCAGAGGCTAGGCAGCAAACTGGGAAGGACCTCTTGGCCTCGGCCTCTGCAAATTATCCACAAGATGAGAGAAACCTGTCAGGCCAGCAATGACAACAATGAAAACAAGACAACAGTCTTCATAACTTTTGGTAAACCTCAATAAAAAGTTTCTGACAAATAATAATGGTACTTCACTTCATTATAGAACATCCACCGACATGGACTATCAGTCACGTTGGCTTGCGTTTTGCGTGATTTTTCCAAACAGCCGAGTTGTGAGCGGGTGGTCTAATGATATCTATTTTATATGTCTCCCTGTTTTGTCTCTAATAAGCCTGGAGTGTTGAGGCATAATGGATTCCATTTGGGGCTTGAAAAGTTTTCACACATCCAGTAGCACAAGAAATGACTCCCAGTATATCTAAACTTGTCTGTTCCATGTTAATGTCCCAACTGCCTTTGCTTTCTTCACCCTCAGTTTCAGCATGTGGGGAAAGCATTAGCGAGACCATACCACATCATTTCCCAGTTGCAATTAGGTGAGAGAGAGGAGTGGACTGTATTTTTGAAAACGCATTCTGTTTTGGAAAGTGAGTTTTTATTTTAATAGCTCAATTGCAAGGACCCTGTCATTCCTTAACATGTTGCAGAAATCCTAAACAGCCAGCTGCTCAACAGTTTTCCTGCACATCCTCAAAACAAACAAACAACAACAAAAAAAACTTCCCCACAACTCATTTTTAACATATCTGATACCAATCTGCCAAAACATGTCCAAAAGACCAGCCCTACACTGAAAGTTTCAAAGCAATCTTTAGATAGACTGGGCTGGGAGTGGGGAAAATTGTAAAATTTAAATTTACACATGCACTTTCTATTGCCATGAAAAGGTTTTTAAAATGTGCAGAGAAAATGAACTCCCAATAATTGTCTCCACAGTATTAATGTGTATCTTCTGTTGGAGAAAATCTGTAAGCTCATCAAGGAATAGCATTCAAATAAATTTTCATTGTCCCACTGCACAAAGCTAAGCTTAAGAGAATCCTAATTTGTTATTCATTCTTCTTGCTTAATTCATAATTTGATGCTAAACGTGGTGACACAGCACTGCCCCACAAGTTCGATCACATCTGTCTTCACATACATTTCTTAACAGCTCTCCAGCCTTATGTTTCGTACTAAAAATGTCTATATGATCACATATGTACCACATACATGGAGAGTGAGGAAGTGTTGTTTGTTTGGGGTTTTTTATATACTGTTTTTTTAACACAAGAGGTAGCCACCATTATTTTCTCTTTCTCCCAGTTCTGGGTCTCTTTTTCACTAGATCCATTCTGGTTAATTTTGCTGTTTTGTATTTTCTAAACCCTTGTTTAAAGCAAAAGTCCACTTGACAAATGCTTTTGCTTTTAAACTAATGTTTGCCTCAACTGGTTAAGGGCCATAGCAGTAAAAAAAAAAAAAGAAAGAAAGAAAGAAAAAGAAAAAAATGCTTTTTCAAACTATTCCACAAGCTGATTTTTAATTTACTGCATCATCAGCTACTTTTATGATAATATTTAATCTACTGAAACAAAACCAGCCTTAGGGGAAAAAACAACAACAAAGACAGAGTAGTTTATTTTTAGCAGCTCCATTCTCACGGAAGGTGGTCGGTAAAAACCGAAACAACTTGCCCTAGTCTGTCTGTCTGTCTGTCTGTCTCTCCTCTTCTTTCTTTTTTCTTCTTTCCATAGTTTTTCCTCTATCCTTTTCACCCTATTTTTACCATAGATTAAGATAATCATGTTAAAGGTTATATTTCATTAAGTACAGTTAACAACTCTCAAGAAGCAGGAGGCACCAGTAAAGAAATGATCTATCCCCTCAAAGAATTTATAGAGTGATGATAAGTGTAAATATTCAACCGTGGTCCAGATGAGCAAAACTTTGAAATTAAAAAAAAAAAAAAAGCTCAGTGCTTTTACTCTACTTCAAAGAAGTTAAGTTTGGAATATTTGGCTCAGATGCCCCAAGTGCCAAGCGATGTGGGAATAGTGTCATGACTTTTAAGTCAGAAAAACAGACAAGAGAGATAATAAAATATCTCAGAATTCAGTGGACTCCTTCAAATCATACACTTAAAAACTTTTCGCTCAAAAACTCAGTATTTTAGAGACAGTGATAAAGTGAGTAGGATGAACAAATCAAACAATATTCTGCAGGGTTTTCTATCTTTATTATTGAATTTTTGATGTGGATCTACCTCCCATTTCTGTGAAAACATACTTCCTTGGAGTTAAGCACTCCAGTGAGAGACAGTAAGCTGATCAATGTGTACGAGAAAACATTCCTGGGGAGCTGTGTCCTACCCAAGCAAGCTGGAATGTAAACCAGAAACTGAGACCTGTCCAAGGACCCCTTCCAGGCCAGCAGTGAGCCCCTCTGAACACCGATGCAGTTTTCATTGCTGGCTGTCTGAAGCAGCTCAAACCTTCCAGGACGGTTAGAATGGGCTGTTTCTGAATAGAAAGATGTTACGGGAAGTTTTGCCAAGATCTTTGGGTAGAACATGGTCCTGCCTCAGGAGCACTATGCTGGTGGCTCTGAGCTCATGTCACTGGAGCATGTGAGGTGACAGCATGCACACATTTGCACATCCCCTGTCCTCAGCCGAGCAGCTGCAACATCTGCACACTGCAAGGCTGGTTCCACTGGATAAAAGGAGCCAACAAACCCTCTTTACAGCAGGTATGACCTTGAGACATCACAAAGAAAGTTCACAGTTCACTCTACCTCATGTTTGGATGTTTCCCCTGGAAATGAGAGGGAAGTTTCCTAGAATCTCTGGAAAGAGCTTGTTGGGCAGCTTTCTGGTTTACCTCTCCACCCTAATTCTTCTCATCATGAATTTTACATTATTTTCTGCACAATAATGCACATAAAATTAAATAAACAATTTAATTAATTTAATTAAAATTAAATATTAAACATATTGTGTATAAGGAACCTGTGCCTTTGATTTAATTGGGCAGGAGTACCCAAAGCAGTTTGGGTAACAGCAGAAAATAATTAAAAACAACAAGTACGTTAGCCTCTGGGTACAAGAAATAGTTGGGAGCCTCCTCTTGAGAAAGGTTTATTTAATTAAAATTAAACTAATCTTTGGAAAACATTTGATAAGCATTTCATAATACAAATCATAATCCAAAAAAATGAGGCTTAACCTCCCTCCCCACAACACAAGAAAATCATGTTAAATATTTTATCTTCAGCAGCAACCTCCTTCCCCATATACACACAAACACACACACACACATACAGTGACTCAGTAGACAACAGGTTTACTGCATTCAAATTCTAGATAATCCATATCCATCTAGAATCTAGATAAATATTAGTAAAATGCTTTAAATATCATTTCTGTGGCAAGAATTTCGGAGACTGTGTATGATTTAAAATGGGCTGTAGGTTTTCAAAGTTAACATGTCCCTATCAAAAAAAAAATATCATCATCATGGATTTATTTAAAATGAAAACTCAAGTATTTTTGGCAAGTCAATATCCCTGCCCAATATATAGAAAAGGCTTGGTGTCACAGTCACCCCAGATACAGCTAACTCACAGGGTTTCAGGACCACTGCTTCTTACCAAGAAAGGAAGCTCACTTCCAGTATCTTTATATGACTATTTTTCACTCCATGTCATCTGGTAAGATCTAATATTTAGTTGCAGAGCATTAGCTATGATTACACATAGACAACAAAAAACAAGACAGCCACCGGCATACACTTGCCCAAAAGCTTTTCCTAGGCCTGCATGAACAGCAGACAGTCAGAGTGTTTACCAAACCAGGGCCAGTCTTGACACTCTTGGTCAGAGAAGATGTGTCACCAAAGCCAGGTTTATGGTCCAATTCTAAAGTTACTGTTTGCGTGCCTCCCAAAAAATGAGTCCACAGACAAAAATGGAACTTAAATCATGGGAAAAGAGATCAAGCTGTCTCCATCTTAAACATCCTGTACCCTATAGGAGCATCAAAGCTGCATTATTCTTTTCTATTTCAGCATATATAACAACTTAGTCTATTATCGATGTTACAACATTTTATGTTCCAATGATTTGTAATGGATAAAACAACTATATTTACTCCAAAGATGTCACAAATCATAATGCATTTTGTTCTGTTTACAACATAAGGTACTACAGATCCTGACACCAAAATCATATTTTCCTGTTCTCATACATATCCTACAAAACAATATTGTGAAATATATGTGCCCCCACAGGTGTCACGTATATAGAAAAATCTGGTTGCAGCCTAGTTCTGCCCATACCAGGGTCATTTTGTAGTGTCTCCACTCTGGAAAGAAAGCCACAACAAGACCAGCCTGCTGCTTATATGCAGTAATTCATAATGGCGGGTAATAATTAGTCCTTCAATATCAAGTGTTCCTCTCAAAAAAAAAATGCACCTAAGCTTTTAACTCTTTCTCTGATTTGTTCAACGTTTCTTTGATCACAAGAACAAAGTACCTTTGGAGACTTCCAGTTGGGTCGAGAGACACAGCGATCCAAATGGTTGGCCTGTCTGTTGCCAGAATTTATTGTAAAATAAAATAAAATAAAAACAAAAATAAAATAAAGAAAGAAATCTGGAGACCTGTCAGAGGTAAGAAGCACACAAGCAAAAGATATTGATGCCATCTCCAGTGCACTGAACTCTTTCACAAATTTTTTGGGAAAGAGTGTTTCACCCACTGTAAAACACCCTGCAAATTGCCTGCAGCAGCCCTGGTCTCTCCAAGCAGGACCACAGCTGCGCAGGGCTCCCCTCTGCCATCCAGGCCTTGTCAATGGTGTCCTTCATTAGCATGTCAATCCTCTCACATGATTAATATGTATTTATTGACCAGGAGGCCTTCCCAACCTAGGACAAAGAGAGACAGGCAGCCCCTCTTTTAGAGGGCAGCCATAACTTTCCTGGCAGGACTGGCAATTATGTGCAGGGATAATTTTCTTCCCACCGCTCAGATGTGCAAGCTCAGAGAAGGAAAACAGAACTGAGCAACTGAAGTTCAAGTGCACCTTTCTGTTCCTTCCCCCATCAAGTCAGACAATTTCTTTTCCTGACACTTCAACAGAGGAGGATGGTTAAGTTCTCAGAGGACCAGAACATTGTGACCCCCCCCCCAGGCCTATGAGCTGGGGTCTCTCTGCTCATGAGGCTAGGTCTGGCTGCAACCCCGAGGACTGAGAAACACCTGCCTCTTTCCAGTGGAGTGTAGACACAGAATAAGGCTGGGTGCAACTTTTCATGAATCTTTTATTTGCTCAAAAAAAGTCACATCTCCCAGACTGACATGTGGGAGTTTTATTTATTAAACAGCAAACTCAGGTTAAAAAAAAAAAAAAGATCAGCCTTAGGTTTACCAGTCAAGATCCTCAGAAATTCTTCTCTTGTGCCTCCCACCATTCCTCCTACCTGGGGGAAATAAACAAATAAATAATAGCCTCAATGGTGCAATGGTGTCATAAACTTGCATGTCCTCTGTGGGTGCTGCCTCTTTGAATGTCAGCTGTTAGACTGTAGGTTAGTCTAGAAAACCTATGAGGGACAAAAATGAGTCTTGTTTGTTGTGGTGCCAAAGGGTAATGAGTCAGATAGTCCAAGATGGCTGGTTTTTCCCTTCATCATGACTCTGTATGGTACTGGGACTGGCTTAGTTGATGATTGGAGCGTCCCACCTTTGTGTGTATTAAATTCTTGGCCCTACAAAGAGAATAACAGCTCACTGTCTAAGATTCCCAAGGAAAAGTACAAAGAGTCGTCTCTTTTATAAAGTCCTTGAATGTATAAGAAAGGGACTTCTCTTTACATTGAATTAATTCAAGTTCAGCCTCTGTTTAAATACTCTGTTCAAGTAAACCTCTGTTGGGGAGGGTTATTTGTTTGTGTTTTAGACAGGGTTTTATATTGCTCAGGCTGGCACTTCAAACTCACTATATAGCTGAGGATAACGTTGAACTCTTGAACTCTTGATTATGCCTGCTTTCAGACGCTAGGATTACAAGTATGCACTACCATGCTCAGTTTGTGCAATGCTGGAGACCAAGCCCAGGATTTCATGCATGTTAGATAAGCACTCTACCAACTGAGCCACATCCCTAATCCCTAAGTACCATAACCTTTTGAAAGACTCACCCTCTCATATTCTCTCTCCCTCTCCTTCCCGCCATTCTTCTCTTCTTCCCTCCCCATGGGCCTTAGCTTGAACCCCCTGCAAGAAAAAAACATACCCTCATTCAGCTCTCTGAGTTCCATGAAAGGTGTTCATTTATTACGGGTAAACTCATTTTGCTTTAAAGAGGAATCCCAAGGCTGAGGCTGTAACTCAGTGGTAAAGCACTTGCCTTTCTTTTTTTAAATATTCTTTTCTTTTTTAATATTTTATTTTTATCTATTTGTGGGAGAAGGAGAAAGAGAAAGAGGGAGAGAGAGAGAATGGGCATGCCAGAGCCTCCAGCCACTGCAAATGAATTCCAGATGCAGGCACCACCTTGTGCATCTGCCTTACATGGGTCCTGGGGATTCAAACCTGGGTCTTTTGGCTCTGCAGGCAAACACCTCATCCACTGAGCCATTTCTCTAGCCCAACCACTTGACTTTCACACAAGAGGCCCTGGGTTCCATTTTAAAACGGGCAGGGGACATGGGGCGAGAACAATGGTTTAAAGGGAATCTTGGCCTGATGTCAGTCGCCATCCTGTCCTTACCTGCATGCCTCTCTTGGAGTTTGGCAGCTCATGTGTAGGAAGCCTACCCACCCAGTCTGCTCTTGTCCACAGTCTAGTCCAGGAAAGGTGAGGGAGAGTGCTTTCAATATTTCCCCCCTGTTTGACTGTTTGAGTGGCTTCAACCAATTCCTATTCTACAGTGTCATTTTTAGTAAAACTAGTCTACATGTATAGACTGTGCCTAAAAGAATACCAGAAAGAAAAGTAGAATTTCAAGAATGTAAACTTCAAGAACCTGCAATGGTGAATTTACCACAAGTAATTAAACATAAAATGGTTCCAGTAAGATGTTTCAAATTTCTGTCCAGGGTCTGCCCATACAGAAATGTGATGCTTATGACAGAAAAGGTATTTTCCTTAATAATGACTCTAGAGACCACCCCTTGCCAAGTAGAGCCAGAACTCACTTCAGTCCTGCCCCTCTTACTTTATTCACTTCATAAGATAACCAGAATGCAACAGGTCACTCTGTACCCCACCCTCCCAAGTGCCCCATCCCAAAGCCAAAGCCATACACCTAAGGGGCTCCTGGGATTGGTTTATACCACCAGACTTCCCATAAAATGCATCTATCCAAAAGGTAACCACTCATGTCAAAACTACCCGAGTACAGTACAAGAATAAGGAAGGATGTGATAGGGAAGAGTGAACGTCATCTCCAAATTCCATAAAGCTGTAGCTTTGCTCTGCTTTGTAAGAAGTTTGTATGCAGATGAAATAGGAAAGAAAAACTTACATAAGCTAAGGTAGACGGACCCCAAACCTGCTTTTGTTGGTGAGTTCTCACACCATAAGTTCAAGTAAGAGGGCCCATAGGAACTGTCCTTGCAGTCAGGGAAGTTGCAAAGGTGGGCTCTGCTTTTGTCTACAGTAGTTCAAAACGCAGGCAGAGCCTCTGTATTTGGCTCATGAATACAGTTAGACTAATTCACACCTACACAGGCAACTGCAACATTCAGTGCACCTCTTGCTGGTGCCTACTCAGGTGCTAGTGTGGAGCATGTTGAGTGACTGAATCATTGATACAGACACAAGGGAAATTTGCCTTGAGATGTTCGTCATCATTAGAATCCTAATTCTGGGGGTAGTCTTTGAGTAAAGCACTTGCTACAAAAGCATAAGGACTCATAAGATTAAGTTCAGATCCCAGTTCCACATAAACACCTGGAATGGTACTGTATACCTGCAATCCCAGGGCTGGGGTGGCAGAGACAAAGCCTCCCTGAGGTTCAGATCCCTAGGACCCACATAAAAGCCTGGTGTGACAGTACATACTTGCCACCCCAGTGCTGGGGTGACACAGACAAGAAATCCCTGAAGCTTGCTGGCTAGTTAGTCTAGTGATTCAGTGAGAGAGAGAGAGAGACCCTTCCAGGAGAAAAGAGTAAGGAGGCGGGGCTGAGAGGTGGTTCAGCAATTAAAGACACTTGCTTGCAAAGCCTAGTGGTCTGATGGTCTGAGTTCAATTTCCCACTACCCACATAAAGCCAGATGGCCAAAGTAGTGCATATATTTGGAGTTCATTTACAGCAGCAAGAAGCCCTGGCATGCTCATTCTTTCTCTCTCCTTCTTCTGCTCTTTTCTCTCTCAAAGGCATAAATAAATAATAAATAAATATTGTTTTAAAAAAATAAGGTAGAGGGCTGGAGAGATGGCTTAGCGGTTAAGGCGCGTGACTCCTAAGCCTAAGAACACTGGTTCCAATCTCCAGATCCCACATTTAGCCAGATGCAAAGTGACACAAGGGCATAATGCCGCACTTGACCACAAGGGGGCACATGCATCTGGATTTCGTTTGCAGCAGCTGAGAGACTGCTGGCAAGCCCATCTCAATCTGTCTCCCTCTCCCTCTCTCTGCCTCTCTCTATGTCTCTCTCCAAAAAAAATAAAAAATAAAAAAAATAAGGTAGAGAATAACCAGGAAGAAGATGCCCCATGTCAATCTCCAGCTTCTACAAACACACACACACATATACACACATACACATGCCATGCATAAAACTATACCATACACAAATACACATGGTTTTTAAAGAGAAGAAGGGGGGAAGAGATGGAGCAGCAGTCAACCTCTGTTCTCTGAGCACTAATTTTTATTTTGCCATCTGTAGCACTGGGGTGAGGGGTATCTTGCAGACTTGAAAGAAAGATTGAATACTTCTGAACCCCTCAGCACTCTCTTTAAAGCCCCTTCCTCTTTAATTTTGGAGACCATTAAGTGAGAACAGTGGCAGAATGTTTGAATATCTGCTCTCACAATGACATAATGGAGTAATTAATGCAAGTGGGCAATGATTTTGGTAAACTACAAGCCCTTGTTCCTCTTTTCCCAAAGCCATGCTAATATTCACATATACTCATGTGGTGACCCCTCACTCCGCCAGTCTCACCTTCCATTATGACTCCAGAGAGACCTTTCCATAGATTCATCTTGTTCTCCTCGTCCTCCTCCTCCTCCTCCTCCTCCTTCTTTTTTAACCTTTGGACTGCATTTCACATAGAACAAGCTAACTTCAAACTTGCTGTGTAGCCAGAGATGACCTTGAGCTTCTGATCTTCCTGCCTCCCCCACCTGAGTTGCTGGACTTACAGGGGTTGCTCCATACTTTTATGCAATGCTAGGGATAGAACTCCAGGCTTCAGGCATGCTGGGCAAGCACTCTACCAAGTGAGCTATGGGCCCAGCTCTCATCTTCCTCAAAAACATTTTATTGTTTTTGCTCCTCTCACTGAAATATTACCCACAAGGGACTTCAAAGGCAACTCAAGGGGCCCAATTTTCTTGCAAGCTATAGACAAATCACCAGATGTGCAGTTAGGGGAAAGTGGGTCATTGTCAACCTGACCATGTCAATACCTTGAGCAACTCCACACTCATTTCTGCAAGATATTTTCACGGTACAAGCAAAGTCCTCTCAAGTAAGGGACACTTCCACTTTGCTACAACCTATGAACTGGGTGTCATGACAGGAGGGAGAATTGGGGGCCCCTCCTGTCTACCTTCCCCCAAAGGTATCTTTTGTGTTACAGAGGCTTCCAGAGCCCGGTGGCTGGAATGTGGAGACGCCACTGTGTTGGAGTTAATAACACAGTGTCACAAAGGAATTTCAGGCTGAACTCCTATGGGAACGTCGACTTTCTCTTGTTCAAACTTCTCTGCTGTGTCTCAAGAGAATAAAATTCTCCCTCGTTTTTTCTCCTGGAGGCCATATCACATCCTTCCAGCTGCCCCCTTGTGAAATGATGGAAGTCCTTGGCTATTAAGGAAAAAACCACCAGGTCACAAGATGGGCTTTGTATAACAAGTTGGAAGGTGCTGCATCCAAAATGACCATGATTTTCAGAGGGGGCTTCTAGCCCAGATGCCAAGAATATGTATATTTGAGTTTTATTTTGGGACATACAGAAAAATCAGAAAGCTACACAGAAGCCTCTCCATATGTACATAACTCCTTGATCAAGCAAAGGAAGATCTCAGGGGCCCGTGTGGGATTGGAATGGTGTATGAATGAGGTCAGGAAGTGGTACAGGGGCTCCTGGCCCTCTCTGTGCAAGAAATCCAAGGTTGTCTAGGATTCCACTGTAAAAGGGGAGTGATATGATAGGTTTGGTGTGAGAATGATTTGGATCCTCACACTTAGGGAATGCTCTAGGCTATGGCACAATCTGGACCCCTCCTCTTTCTTACTTCCCTGGTCTCAAATCCCTCAGCTCTCCAGGGCTGTGTGAGAATGTATCAGCTCAAGCCACAGAGATTCCCTTCTAGAGAGAAGCCCTCCTCCAAGGGTTCTCCTGAGCATGACTCACAACCAAGTGAGCTTGTGAACAGAGAGAAGGCTGAAGATCCAAGACAAGGACCTTGCTCACTTCGTTTTCCCCGGCTGTGTTTGCCATTTGCAGGAATAAATGAAGCATCGGTAATCTCCATAAAAGCGCTTTCACGCTTCATTCTCTGAAACTAAGTTGAGGCTTAGACGGAAAGGAATAAGGGACTTTTAATTTAAAGTAATGATCACGAACACTCTTGCGCTAGGGAAGAAGGGTCTTTAGGGAAGAAGGGTCCCTACTCCATCCCAAAGAATCCAGCTGGGCTGCTTCTCACCAGGAAAGTCCTGCTGAAGTTGCAGGTCATGGGTGGCTCCCCTACAGGGGATGGGAGTCAGCAGTGATAGGAGCAGCTTGCCCTGGAGAAGCTGAGGAGTTAGAAGAGTCAAGAGCAATCAAGTTCCCAGATCCTGGGTCCAGAAGAAATGGAAGTGAGCATCCTGAGTGGAGGCCCAGACCTTGCCCATTCCACTATTGGGAACTCAGCAGCCAGGGAGTGCTTTCCTCAGCCAAGACCCAGCCTTTTCCTGGGTGGTTTGCCTGTTTATAGCCAAAGTTTGCTGCTGGCAGGGTGCTGTTTTACCCCACCTGGAGTCCCTCCCCAAAAATGGTTCATCCTGGAAGGAGACTTTTGCCTATTTGGCCTGAACTTGAACCCTGGGAGAGGACTTCCTTCTGTTCTCCCTTCCCCCAACATTGAGATCTAGAAAATTGGAGTCCCTCGCGTTCATGACAGTCTCCAAGACAACAGCCCACTTCTCACTTCTCATCATACACACCATGAGCTCTGAAGCAGCTCTGAGACCTGGTATGACTAAGGGTTCAGCCATCCTGGCTGCATCCCTATTCCGCCTTAGAGATCTTGGCCTCTGCCTGCAGAGAAGGCGCCTGGACTAACCGGAAGTCTGGAGGCCAAAGGTGAAAGCCTGGGCTCAATGTACAGTGGGTTCAACAAAGAATCCACCTTTCTCCCTGCCCAGCACCATGGCTTCTCCTGGAGCCTGGGCAGGAGACAACCAGGAAGGTGGGGTAGCTAGGGCGATTTGGCTGCGTTAGTTTTAAAGAGATTCTAGGTAAACCTTGAACCTGAACTGGAGGAGCTGTGCCTATGGGAACCTGTGCACCCCTAGAAAATTGAGCAAATATCTCCAAGAAACCCCAGAAAATGAGGTTGGCAAATCTCTGAGCACAGCAATTGGCCCTTTATTGGGGCAGGGAAGGAAGGGAACAAGGCTTCCCTTTTAATCCCACAGATTTCGGAAGGCGCTCACCTAGTCCAGCAAAACTGAGTTGGCAATACTTCAGAGGCCAGGTCTTCCCCTGGCCTTCCCCAACAACGCGCTGGGCAGGCACTCTTCTAAGCTCTCCCTGGCCAGGGCACAGGACGCTAGGAGCTAGCTAGCGAGGGCTGTCCAGGATGTTAGCGAAACGGCTGCGCGCCTTGTCTACAGTCTGGGACAAGTTGCAGCAACAGAGATAAATGCAGTCTAGGCAGCCTTGAGTTCTACCCCCTCCCCTCTCTTGTTTGACCCCAGACCTGGCGGGGCCCAGGTCGACAGCCAAGTAAGGGCAGGGCCCTTGACCCCTCCGCTTGGAACCCAGGAGTCCTTTGGACCGCTGAGAGTGACTGGGAAAATGATAGAAGGAGTAAGTCAGCATCCAAGGTCAGAGGTGGTCCAGGTGTATCAGCCACCCAGAGGTCAACAAGAAGGACACCACATCCGGAGTTCCCAAGGAATGCCTGTGGCGCGCAGCCCCAGGAAGCTTAGGAGAGTGCTGAGGACCCGAAAGAAACCTGGGCACGTCGTGGGTGGAGGCTCACTGGTCCTAGACGGAACAGGGAGCCAGCTGCAGGAGGATGACCCCCCAAGGCAAGGAGGGAAGGAGACAGGAGGGCACCTAGCAAAAGACTCTGAGGGAAGATACAAGAGACCCAAGCCAAACAGGAATCGAAACTGTAGAAAGAACTGTGGTCTGGGAGACTTTGGCGGGCTGGGAAGGCTGGAGCCTGCAGTGTCGCTTCCAGCCGGCAGTCCGGCGCTGCAACGTGGCACTAGTGGCCTTGCCCGTGCGTCCCCAGCCGGAGCAAGGACATGACCAGCGCCTGGCACAGGAGAAACAATCTAGGGGGTTCTGCCAGGAGGGCAGGGTGCGTTCAGAGGCCTCTACCAAATCCGAAAGTGCCCCTCTCTTTTAGTGCCCCCCCCAATGGAGAGAGGTGGTCCTGGTGATCCGGTGGTCCCACTTGAGATCTAGTCTACGTTTACCGGAAGTGCATGTGCCTAGCGCCCTCCGCGGAGTGCACAGAACGCAGACAGCTGCGGGGAGGGGTGGGGAGTCGGCTGGAGAAAGGCCAAACCATATAATGCGGGGGGGGGGGGAGGGAGGGGATGGTGCGGAATCTGGCAGGCTGTTTCTGCCGACCCAGCTTGGACTCAGGTGTGAGGGAGGAAATTCATATTGTAGGGGGAGATAATCTCTTTCTGGGAAAATTTGGACTCCCCTGGGAAGTCTTGGTTCAGGCCTTGAGTTACTCTCTACCTGAGGAAGGAAGGCGGTGGTGAGGAGGCGCTGAAAACGGTTTCTACTTAAGATGCCTGGCCAAGTAGAGTGATGAGCACCAATTCTTACAACATACCAAAGTCCAGAACTTAAGGTGGTGACTTGATACCGCGCAGTGTGAATCTGCATTTCATGGTCTATAACTATAGCATACATTTTAATGTGATTCATTGTGACCTCTCCAGGATGACAGGAGACCTTGCTTTCCTTATCTGTAAAATGGGTATAATGATATCCAATCTCAAAAAAAAAATATGTGGTTGAACGAAGTAAGCCGTGTCAAATGTGTCCAACTGGCTGTCAGTCAGTAGTGCTTGTATCACTGATAATGTTAAATATTTCTGGAGTGTCTCTCTCCTGCATCACCATCACTTGGCCAGATGTACAGTGGGAAAAGGGCAGAGAGAGCCCAGATGAGGGGGCTACGGGGACCTACTTTTGTTGGCACTGTGGAGGACACTTCTCCCCATTTCAAGAGGCCACAAAGACCAGGAGAGCTCCAGTAGTCACTATCCTAGTGGGTTTCCTTTTCCCGAGGTCTATGCAAGGTCATTGCAGCCACCCTTGCCCTCTCAGGGCTTTGGCACACAGTGTGGTGTCCCAGCCAGGTGAAATCTACCCTTGGACAGCTCTTCACCTCAGGCAGCTCCCTCCCCTCTGCACTGAAATCCTTGTTCCAGGGCCACCTGTAGGGTGGGAGTGCCAGCCAGCTTCCCACCCCACCTCTCACCCTCCACTATCCCACCATCCCTCTGCTTGCACTGGCACGGGGACAAGAAGGAACCTTCTGGCAGGTGTTAGTCCCTAATTGTACTGCAACCCCCAGCTGAGTTTGCTCCCCAGCTTCTCTGTTGACCCCACAGTTAGAAATCCCCCTCCACACTTTCCAAAACTCAGGAGCTGTTGATAAAAACCCTCTCTTCAGGATGAGTGTGGGTCCCTGAGTATCCACAGTGAAACTGTTTTTCTGCAGACTGAACCAAACCCAGAATTCCTCTATTCCCACAGCCTCGAATACTCCCAAATGTTCTTAAACCAACTCACTCCCATGTTTATGGGAATCACACGGAGTGAAGGAGCCCACTTGATCTCCAGGGTGGCACTACAGCCAGGAAAGCCTAAAACTCAGGAAGGGAATTACCATGGTCAACTGATTAACCAAGACCTCTGAGAAATCTGCTTGGGACCTTTACCTCCCCACACTTCTCCCACCCTGCTGAAGCCTACTCCACCCCCAGGAGGTACAACTGGGCCTGCATAGCATGCATGCACCAGAGTTGCCCATCAGTATCTGAGCCAGGAACCAGACCAGCAGCCCATAGAAAGAAAGGGACGGCCTGCTCTCCTGCCTGGCTGCCCCAACCTTAGTCCTCCAGGCTCCCACACAACCAGTTCAGGTTTTAGCCCCAGTTCCCCCTGGTAGCATCTATAGAAAGGTCTCTAAGTGTGGCTAAGAATGAAGCCCACCAGTTGGAATGCACAGGTATGTATTAGTTCCTGGCCCACATATGTGTGACAGAAGTTTGTATCCTGTGCTTGCTGTGAGCACACCTTCATCATTCCATGTGTATTTGTCAAGGGATACATTTCCTATACTGGCACACCTTTACACATAGGTATGTACATACATGTGCATTTATATATGCAGAAACCTGTATGCATGTGCCTGCATATACATTGACACCACTTGCTTGGTAGGACAACAAGAAAAGCCCTGGGCTGATAGGAAGTCTGAGGGTGTCACTTCTCAGATTCTTTGTGATTGTGAGTGAAGCACTTCCAGTTACATTATTTTTTTTCTACCTGTAAAACAAAAGCTTTTTATTCTCCAAGCATCCCCGAGGGCCACTTCAACACTGGGCCTGCATAAAAAGATGTGTTCTGGCCAGGCATGGTGGCACACACCTTTAGTCCTGGCAGAAAGATAAGAGGATCACTGTGAGTTTGAAACCAGCTTAGGACTACAGAGTGAGTTCCAGATCAACCTGGGCTAGTGTGAGACTCTACCTGGGGTGGTGGTGGGGTATCCTGTATGTGGACAAAGTGGGGCAGAGCTACCAGAGTACCTTGGCTTTCCTCTTTTCAGAAGTCACCCCACGGGGAGGGTGGGCAGCTTTCTCAACTAAGCTCAGAGTGGAAGTGGAAGTGGAGGCCTCCCTGGTGAAGAAGATAAAGACTTTAATTTGAACCCACAGCCCCTGTTCTACAGAGGCCGAGTGGAGATATATATATATATATATATATATATATATATATATATATATATATATATATATATATACACACACACACACACACACACATACATACATACAGTGTATTGCTAGAGGAATGGTTTGTCTGGGGCACACAAAGGAAGAGCTGAGCTGAGCTGAGCTGACCATTGGACGAACCCAAGGCCACTCTCAGAGAAGCCCCAGCATCCCCTGCCCCAAGTGGTCTCTCAGTGCCTCTGCCTCTGGCTTGCCTCAGCACCCTGTCTTCCCCTGAGGGCTATGGGGAAGGGCTGTAATCCTGAAGCTTGGCTTCGTCTCTGCAAGTCCTACCTCAGGTGACCAACAAAGATGTGGGAACATCACAGACCAGTGACTTAGTCACTTCCACTGTCCTAAGCAGCCCTGCCTAGGGGGCCTACCAATCAGGCACTCAAACACAGCCCTAAACACCAAACCATCCCATATAGCCAAAGCACCTCCCACACCTAAATACATACATATAAACACCACCCATGTACAAATACCCATACAAAGACATGTTAACACATGCAGACCCAAACACCCATATACCCTCTGCCTTTTCATGGCTAACTTCTCCCCATCTCCATCCAAACCCTCCCCTGGAACTCCTCAAGGAAAAAGACTTTACAGGAAGAAAACAGAGACTTATGCCCTCAAAAAAGACCCAGGGATCAATACTGTTTAGACTCCAGTAGCATGTGTTTCCTCCTAGGCTGAAGAAGATTTAAGTTTACGGTTCAATCCAATCTTAAGGTGGGGGGAGAAAATGAGGAAGTTGGGATAGTACACTCAAGTATTTATCTCGATACAGCCCCAGACTTTAATACACAGGCAGCTCACTGAGCCAGCCCCATAAATCAGAGAAATCAATGCCTGCTTATGATCATTATTACTCTCTCTCTTTTCAGAAAAAGGGGTGCCAGAACAAGGTATGGCCAGAGTCCTACTCCCCTCTTCTATGCCCCAATCAGGAAGAAGGAAAATTGGAAAGCAGAAGGAGGGGATTATGATAAGAAGGTCATTCTGAACCTTGACTGGGGCCTTAGCCAGATTTGAGCTAGAAGTATGTAACAAAAGGCAAGAGGAGCCTTGGACAAAATGCTTAAGTTCTCAGAGCTCTGCTTTCTCCCACTGAACAAGCAGGAAACTCTATTTGCCAACAGTGATCAGAAGATAGAGGGAGATAATGAGTAAGAAATCCAAATACATCACAATAACCATCCATCCACTTGACCAACACAGCCATGGAGAGGGTAGCCACCTCCTGCTATATTCAAGGGAAGAGCTTTTGGCTTTAATTTTCCTGTGGTGAAGTCTTCAGGATCTGCTTCTCCTTTCACCTAGCCTCTGAATCCAGTGATCTTGGAATGTTTAGACATTCAAAGGGGCCACAGTGGGGAAGGGGGAAGGCACTCAAAATGGGAGGGTTTTCTATGGAGTTCAGCATGCCCAATATTGCATCCAAATGTGCTCCAGAAAAGGAGATGGGGCCAGGACCCATCTTCAGAGTCTGAGTAGGGTGGGTTACAGGACATGCCCCTCCCAGTGCCCTAGGCCTCAGATTCTAACTTTAAGACCTAAGGAGCTTAAATATTCCGAGCTCTGCTCCCCAAGAAAAGAAAAGCATGTGCTTTCCAGCCACCAGGAAAAGACTCATCTCACTGCTTACAACTGTGCACACAGAGATTGTTTGAATAGCTATTATGTGTCGTGGCTATCCAAGAAAATAGTGGTGAGATATAAGGAAGTTATTGCAGTGAAGTTGGAGACCCACAGCAATGTCAGATGTACCTTCCAACTCGACTCCAGGCCATCCAACCCCAAGCTTCTTTGTGTGGTGGACCTGTGTGGGACCCTCGGTTTCCTGGATATAGAACCTAACACTTTCATTTCCCTGGACAGGAGTGGAGAGTGGGCAAATTAGGAGAAACTTTTCAAGTAAAGAAAAAAAAAAAAGGAGGGGGGCAGCATCAGAGACCATTCTCATTTCTTACAAAATAAATCCTGCAAAAAAACAAGAGAAAATAGTCCCCAGGGGAAAACATAGAGAACAAGGCTCCCATGCATGCAAAAACCCAAAAACACACTTGGCAAGCATTCCGCTGTGCAAACACAGATGAGTACACGCGCATGCACGATGAGCACAAATGTCCAACTGTGATCAGATCCCTCAGAAACAAACAGTTGCACAAAACAAACACACACAAAGTATACACAAAGCGGGTAGGAACTTAGACTCACCAAGATGTGCATGTTATCACATATGCACACAAATGTGTGTGAACGCCTTCCTCTTTAGCTTACTTATCTATCGATCTATGTAGGAACACACAGGTACAAAAGATTCCATACAAATTGCATAGAAAACTGAGAAGCGAGGGAAACAGAATTCATAGTTTTTTTTTTTTTTTTTTTAATCTAAACAGAAGAGAAATGGTACCGCCTGAGTAGTCATCTTCTCCTCCCCTCCCCCAGCCTCCTCGAAAATCCAGATCTTGTCCTCTGGGATGCCCAGGTGTTTTGCCTGTCCTAGGAACTTGTGTTTATGTTGTGTTTCATCGAGGAGCTTTGTTGGGATTCAGGAGACGCTGTCCCCCCCCACACACACACCATTTAAGTTCCGGGTCAGGAAAAGACAGTCCTGTGGCCACTTTGAGGTTCCAGGCCCAGAATCCAGAACTGACAGCTTCCCCGCATTCGGGCCTCATCTTTGCACGGCTGGGAGACCAGAGTCTAGTGAAGCCACTACTAGAACCACACAGAGCCACCATTTTGCCAAGGAAATTTCAACCCCCAAGCGAAGTAGCAAACTCTGGACCAAATCTCCTATCACTAGCTAGCAGTTCTGCAAGGAAGACAGCCGTCAACCACCCCGCCCCCCCCCCACACTACCCTAGAGGACCTACTGCCCTTGGAGGAGAAAAATGCTCAGCAAAAGCAGGAAAAATGAAAGTGAGAGGAGAGAGAGAAGAAGGGAAGAAAGAAAGAATGAAAGGGAAGGGAAGGGAGGGGGGAGGGGAGGGGAGGAAAGGAAGGAAAGGAAAGGAAAGGAAAGGAAAGGAAAGGAAAGGAAAGGAAAGGAAAGGAAAGGAAAGGAAAGGAAAGGAAAGGAAAGGAAAGGAAAGGAAAGGAAAGGAAAGGAGGAAACCTATAGCTTGGCTCAGTAGCAGGTGCAAGGACAGGCCTATTGCTGAGCCTGGAAAATAATCTGCCACCTTGAGCAGGACAGTGTACATGAAGCTGGGGCTGTGTTTTCCAGCTTTTGGTTTCTTTAAACACATTCAGAGACCAGGCTTATCTGCCAGTCCCTCCAGACCCGCAGCCCAAGCAGAATCTGGACAGCTTCCGCTACAGGCACTTCCTTGGCCTGCCTATTCGTTGTCTGGTGATGCTAAGGCCTGGCCTGAGATTCCAGGACTCTCTGCCCCACTGATTGGGTTGCAGAGAGAGGTGGCCGCACAGTGCCAGGGCCCACGCCCATCCCCAGCCCGCAAAGAGGAGGGTCGCCAGCAGCTCGTGAGCACAGTGTACACTTTATTTCAGACTACAGGTTTCTGAACATAATAAAATCTTTGGCTTGTAGCGGCGGTTCAGTCTCGCAGTCTGTGGGGTCGTATTTCTCAACGAGTCTCCAGAGAACGAAAGTGGGGGTGGGGGTCGGGACAGACAGACTGACAGAAGGATCCTGGGAGCGTGGGGGAGAGGCGAAAAGTAGACACGCGAGGAAACACACTCTCACGCACACAAAGAAAAGTCCCAGAGAGATCCAGGGCCAGCAATGCGGGCTGGGAAGGACGGGTAGAAGCAAAAAGAAAAAAAGAGAAAAAAAAGCCACATTCAAAGAAACAGGGCAACGAAAACGAAACTGGGCTGGGGGTCAGCGAGGCAGGGGGGAAGGAGGGATAAAATAATTATAATAATTATAATAATTATAAGGAGATTAATAAAAACGTCCAGCAAATAGAGATCGCTACACATATTTGTTTTCCTTACCTGAAATTAAATATATACACGGTCGTAAGCAGTTTGGCTAGATAGAGCTTTAAGGAGTTCGCAGTTTCGTCCCTTATACTGTGAATTTAGAGAATAGATCGTATTTTTTTTCTGATAGCACCTGTCCAAGTCTTTCTCCCTTTTCAAAAGCGTCCCGTTCCAACGTGACCGTCCACTCTAAGACCTCATTCTTTCTCTCTTTCTCTCTCTCTCTCTCTCTATGTCTTCCCCGTCGTTCCCTCCCTCTTTTGCGTGGATCGTCCCTTCCTCGAAGCCGGAACCCGGGCCGGCGAGGCGGTAGCCACCGTGTCCGAAAGAGACGCGGGCGGGCGGGCGGGCGGCGCGGCGGCTGGACCCTGGACCGCGCGGCCCCTGGGCCGGCCTCGGCTACTCGCTTTCGTCTTTGTCCTGGACCGTGGTGGTCGAATGGTTGTACAGTCCTTGGGCCATGAGGTGCAGCGCCAGGCCATTCTTAATGCCCGTGGCCTTCTTGATTTTGGCGCGCTTGTTCTGGAACCAGATCTTGATTTGGGACTCGTTGAGGCTGAGCTCCTGGGCCAGGGTCTGTCGCCGCTGCTCGGTGATGTAGCGGTTCGCCTGGAACTCAGCCTTGAGTCTCTGCAGCTGCTCAGCCGTGAACGCCGTCCTCGGCCGCTTGTCCTCCTTCTCGTTCTTTTTCTTCTTCAGCTTCCTGGTGCGCGGACCTGCAGCGGGCCGAGAGGGGTCGGGTGGGGGTGGGGGTGGGGGATGCAGGGCCGAGGGGAGGAGGGAGAGGGGTAGAGAAAGCCTTGAGAATGGCCGTGCCTGGTTAACCTCGGGGGTCCCGGTACTGCCTGGGGATGAGCGGCTGAGCCCTGGCTTCTTTCCCTCCATCAAAGAGCCCCTGGCTAGGTCGCTGAGGTCTCTGGGCACCCTTCTGGGGGTGGACATAGGGTGGGTGGGGGAAAAGAGCCATTACGGAACACTGGCAGGCGTGGTGGGGACACCCCATACTCTCATTCAGTAGCTAAGTAAGAACAGACTTAAACTCCCAGTACTTCTTTCTGGCCAAAAGGTGGGAATCCAAGAAGGAGAGAGATTTGGAGTTCCATCCTGCCTAGTCCAAACTTGGCCATCCCCCAGCCCTGTGGTTCTCACAGCCGTGAGAGCCTAGAGTAGAGGAAGGAGTCCCTATAGGATGGTTGGCCTCCCCTGCCCGCCTGCCCCCCACATTCCTTCTCAGAAAACCACCTACACTCACCCACCCCAACCACACACACACACACACACACACACACACACACACACACACACCTACACTATGACCCTATCTGCTTATTACCAGTCATGTCAGAGAATATGGGATTGGTCACCCAGCTCCAGAGAATCCACTATCTGCTCTTTCTCCCCCCCTCTCCTTTCCCTTTGGCCTGAGAAGCGCTTTCTTGGACCCGAAGGAGATAGTATCCCTTCTCAGATGGGAGATGCAGGCCTTATCCCATCAACCGGGCCTCCAAGACACTGCACTGTACTTCTTGGGTGGCTCCAGTTTAAAGAGGGGAAGAGAGGGAGTGAAAAAGAGGAGAGAGAGAGAAGAGAGAGATCCTTCCCAAGAACCCCTCCAACCAGACTCACAAGCAAACCCATCATCTCCCCTTTGAATATGCATGCTGCTATTTCTGGGGAAAGTCCTGAACAACAGAAACGGGGCAGGCTGGCCTCCTCTGCTCACCGTAGCATTTACAAGGAAATTACACCCTTGTTCCCACCCATAAGCAAAACAAAGACACAGAGGATGATGGTGGAGGGACAATCCCAGTGGAAACCAGTGCAGAGACCCCAGGATGAGAGTGGGGAAAGGCCACAGAAAAGCATCCCAGGAAGGTGAGGTGTTACTTAGTGGCAGTGCGAGAGGGTAGCTGCTATGGGGTCCAGTTCAGAGAGAGGAAGGAGAGAGGAAGGGTCAAGGCTGAAGAGTATTCCACTGTTGGTCTGTGGCTAGACTGTTAAAACCTGTATCTTGGCTTCCTGGTCAAGCCTCTGGCATTGACCTGCTGGGTCTTGCTTTGACTATAGGAGTCTATGGAGTCAAATGAAGTCTCTATTAGGGCAGTTACTCCATAGAACTGTCTGGAAAAAGGTCTTTGCCAGCATGTCCAAACGAAACTATTCCAGGATCAACTGGCCAACTGGATCTTGAGACAGGCAAGTGACTAGGGTCACCAGATGTTTTATGACAAAGAGTCCAGGCCTAGCAGACTGTAGGGCTCATGTCTGGGCTGCTACTCATCCCCTGAATGTCCCTTGAGGGAGAAAGATCTGGTCCCCTGCCTCCTCAGGCCTATAAGATGGAGCCTGAACAAAGACAAGGCCGGCTCTGGAATTGGACTAGGGTTTAGATGAATCATGAACTGAGTGGGCACAGAGGGTGACTGGGGAGACGTGCCTATCCTCAGAAAGGCTCGCTCCATGGAGCATTGTGGAGTGTCGTGTGTGTGTTTGTGTGTGTGTGTGTGTGTGTGTGTGTGTGTGTGAGGCACAGACACTTGTAATAAAATCGTAGTTTCCCAGCCAGCCCGAGCTGCTCAATCTGACAGCTCAATCACTCTATCCATCAGGAGAGTCAATCAAAGCAGCTTTTCGGAGGTTCAGGGAGCCCGACGTGTCAATAACGGGGCTCGAGATGGCGGGGGCTGATACGCACATCGATCTGCGCCCGCCTGGTCCGCAGCAGCACCGCGTCGAGAAATGAGCAAAAGGAGAGAAGCGCAAGGCTAAGGCGGTGCCAGGCCCGGGGAGTACCCAGGCTCTCCAAGTGTTCACCCAGGGGCCAAAGACCCTGCCGCTCTTCTGGCTGCCCTCACTAGCCTCCTGGATACTCTAGGGCCCTACATCCTACAGGCCTGGGCCTCCTCTTCCGGGTCCCAGCAGCTGCTCGCCCTGGGCACGTCTTGGCCTTGGGTTTGCCAGTCACCGTTGTGAGCGGCACACGGAAGTGGGGTGAAAGGAAAGCCGAGAAAAACTGGCCTGTGACTGATGGAATGTACTAAGCCACAGTGAGTGGGGAAAAAAAAAGAGAAAGAATGAAAGAAGGCAAGCAAGGGTCCTAGGGGACAAGATCCATTGCTCAGCTTCCAAGCCTAAGCTAAGCTTAGGGCCCTCTCCCACTGTCTGCCAGCTCCAGGGAACCAGGGGCTTAGCACTTACCTGTAGGGCAACTCCCTTTGGCCAGATTCTACCCACCCGGGTTGACTCACTTACTCCCTGACTGAGAGGAGAACAACACTTTGCCCCCTCTTCCTATATGTCCCCCAAATCTGTCGTTATGTAAATTGACTCTCCACAAAAATTATCTAGGCTGATTTTGTAAGAAACGCAGCCAAGACTCTTTCCTTGGTCAAAGTTGGCCTTCACAGACAAGACTAAGCTGGTACATTGACAGTAGGCCCTCCTTCCCGCCAGCTCTAAAACACCCTTTTCCTTGGAAAAAGAAATCAGTGGCTGAATCTATCTATCTATATATTTTTTACTATGGATAGTAAAAGCAAATCGTATAGAAGGCTTCAAAAATCAAAGAACAGAGCCTCCAGCTTCCCTTGCCAATAGCTAGAGATTCCAGGGTGGCGGCCTACGAGGCCAGCACCGCAGAAGTGAGCGCACGTTACCTTTGGGGCTGGAACCTGAGACTGGAAGAGGAAGGAAACCGGCTTGACGCGGGAGCTCCCGAAACTGGGTTTGCTCTCCCCAGGCAGCCGGGCCTGCAATTCTACTAGAGTCCCCTGGCTCAAAGACATAGCTCACCTCCCCATTTTTTGGGTACTCACCGGAGGACGGACGATCTGAGTAGCGCGTGCAATAGACCCAGGCGGGCCAGACGAGGGGTTGCTGCGAGTCAGTTTTGACCACGGGCCCGCCGTTTGCCGAGCCCATCAGTAGGATGGCTGGGTTGCCGTGCTCGGGAAACTTAGCGCCCTGCGCGCCGGGACTCGTCGCGCTGCCTCCTCCTCCGCCGCCGCCGCCGCCGCTGTCGGAAGACTTGGATGCTGCGGCCGCCGCCACCGCCGCTGCAGCCGCCGCCGCCGCAGCCGGGTTCCCGATTTTAGATGCTCCGGCACCGACGGCGCTGGCCGGTTGAGAGCCGTCGGGTGGGCCACAGTTCGCCTCCGAAGCGCACAGGAGCGAAGCAGCGCCTGGAGCCCGCGTGCCCAAGGAGTGGACTGAATCTCTACCTGGGCCAGTCTGGCCACGGTCACGCTCAACCCGGCTTCCTCCTCCTCCTCCTCCTCCGCCTCCTCCGCCTCCTGCACCTCCTCCAGCCGCCGCCGCCGCCGCCACCGCGGCCACCAGGAGCTGCGGCAAGGGCTGTTCCTTTTTGCAGCCGAAATCGGGCCTCAAGATGTTGTCGATGAAAAAGTTGGTGGTGCGGTGGAGCTGGGCCGCGGGCTGCGGCTGGTGAGCGGGCGCGGGGAGATGCTGCGGCAGGGGCGGCGGCGGGGGCGGCGGGGGGAGGTGCGGGTGGTGGGCCAGGGGCGGCAGGCAGGGCGCCGCGGGCGGAGACGGAGGAGCGGGTTGCGGGGACACCGGCACGCTGTCTCCTCCATCGCTGCCGCCGCTGGCCACCGGACTGAGGCTCAGACCCAGGCCGCCGCCACCGCCGCCTCCGCCGCCGCCCGGGGTTGTCGCCGCTGCCGCCACCACCGCCGCCGCCGCCGCCGCCGCCACCGCGCCGAGGCTCGAGTCGCGCTGACTCTTAGATTCCGGCTGCTGCTCTTCCATGCTCGGCCGCCCGGCAGCCCCGGCCGCCGCCGCGCCGGCCCCCGCCCCCCCCGCCTCGCTCCCCACCCCACTTTGCCAGCGGCCCCGTGGGGTGTGCGGAGGGGAAGGAGGCAGGAGAAGCGTCGGCCAAAGCACCGGGAGGGTGCAAGAGGGGCGGAAAAATAAAAATAATCAAATAAAAATAAAATAGGGGAAAAAATAATAAAAGAAGCTCAGGCGTGTGGCCTGGATCGCTCGCTGGGATCAAGCAGCTACGGTTCGCTGTCTCTCTCTCTCTCTCTCTCCTCTTAATTTGTAGACATCCAGACACGGAAACACTTGGCTATGTTCTTAATTATTATTATTTTTTCTTTCTGCAACCGGATTTCAACGATTGGTTTTAAATGGGGAGAAAGCCACAGCCGGGGGGAGAGAAGGAAAAAATAAAAAAATTAAGGAAAGAAAGAAAAGAAGAAATGAAGAAAAAAGGGAGAAAAAAAGCTCCAAGAATTGTTGGGGGAAAATAGTCTTTAAAGTCTACCCATCTTCTTAGGCAGTAGTGAGGGGTTTGACTTCCCCGAGTGTCACGCTCAGCTGTGCCCAGAGCGCGAGGCTGGCAGCGCCTTTAATCGCCTTTGCTTTTTCTGCAGGGAGAGCGCGACTCCGCCAGCGCCCGGTTGCTTTTTTTTTTTTTTTTTCCTCCTCTCAAATCTCTGACAGCTTGGATCTTTGCACAAACTCTCTCGCTTAAAAAAAAAAAAAATCACCCAGGCACACTTTTTGCCTTCAAACCGGAAGCACGTGAGCCAGGACCGCACGTGTGCGGGACCAATAGCGAGCCGCGACTCGCGCTGACACTCAGGGTTCGGTCCAATGGGCGCGCTCGGGACTTTGCGGATAAATAATCCGGGGGTGGCGGCCCTGGGTGGAGAGGGGGTGCAGCGGCTGGGGCCCAGTACGTCCGGCCCGCCCTCCTCCACCCGTGCCCTAGCCCTTCCCCCTCCTTCAGACCGGTACTGAAGAGGGGACGAAGCGACCAGGGAGGGGTAGTACTCAGGGTGTGAGCAGATAGAGAAGCAACTCCATAAACAACTTGTTAGAGAAATATAAGATTAGGGGTGCGTGCGCGCCGGGTACAGCGTCAGCTGGCAGACCTGAGTTTCTCTACACTCCCCCCCCGAAAAATTGAGTTTGTCTCTCTTTCTCACTTCCTTTCCTCCTCCCCATCCCTCTGTCTCCCTTTCTCCTGCTCTCGCTCCCCTTGGTGCTACCGGAGGATTTGTGTGAAAGCTTGTCACTGCTTCTGTGTTTGCACGCCCGCGCTAGGGGGGGGGGGGAGGGAGAGAGAGATTGTGTTGGGAAAGAAGGGAGATCACAGATGTGAATAGACCTAGAACTGGATACTTTCAGAGTAGCGGTGTATTTTTCACAAACAGTGAACTGGGAAGGCCTGATGCACTGGTCCACTGCGTGTCCTTTCTGGGAGATCCACCCACGTCCTTCCCTGTCCCAACACCCTGGAGCTTCAGGATGTCATCCTGATGGGCGCAGGACTCCGATGCCTTCCTTGATCGCACAGATTGGGGCTGTTCTCAGCCTGGTAGAATTGTCCC
Organism: Orientallactaga sibirica; assembly: GCA_036365145.1. Lineage (NCBI taxonomy): Eukaryota > Metazoa > Chordata > Mammalia > Rodentia > Dipodidae > Orientallactaga > Orientallactaga sibirica. Next base: position 13,054,942 of record JAEOAD010000028.1, read on the forward strand.
TGGAGGGCCCAGAGCCTAGCGACTCCAAACTGTGATGCACGTTAGGCCTGAGTTTGGGGAAGCCTCCGTGTTAAATTTCCCTGCAAAGTGAAAAATCAAACAAATAAAACCACTTTGCCCCAAATGTTTGCCCTGGCTGAAGGAGTGAAAAATGAGTTACCCCAGTTTCAAGATAAATGAATTTCTTGGTATCCTTGTGGGCTTCCCAGGAGCCTTAGGATCATGACAGGCGAGTTGTCCAGCTTTGGGGGATAGCCTCGCCTTCAGCTGCTGGCTACTTCCACGCTCAGGTCTTCTGGGCTGTCTTCACTTTTCCCTAGCTGAAGTATCTCAAAGTTTTCCACAATTAGGATAGGGGGATAAAGAGGGCTGTGGGGGAACCCGTGTGGCTTGCCTGTTGAGGGGGGGGGACTGCGAAATGAACTCCCCACTAACAAGGCCTCTGCAGGACAGTCACTTTTGAGTTCCAGTTGACCTGCTTTCCTTGACCGCTATCCCCAACAGGGACGTGGTGGCATGATCTCTTTGGGACGTGGGAAATAAGGCCCCTAACCGTCCCTCCCCCAGTTTAAAAAAAAAAAAGCCACAGAGGTTAAGGGAGGATAAAGAACGTACAACTCGAAGCGCAACAAGACGATAGCTGAAGCTTGTCCCATGGTCTAAAGGAGAGCGTGCTGCATCTTGGGTCAGTTTGGGAGGCTTGGGATTCCTGGACTGAGTTTCTGACTTAGACCTGCGCTGAGGCCTGGTGCCGAGCACCTACCCCGGAGGAGTGGCCCTCCGCGGGCTCTGGGCTCTGTAGCTTTCTCGAGCAGCCCCCAGCCCCAGCGTCGAGTGTCCCAGGTTCCCTACGATCTCACACCCAAGGGCTCCCCGAAACCTCCAGGCTCTCCCACCCCTTCTCCCCGAAAATAGGGGTGGGATTTTATTTATATTTAAGTTCGCAAAATTGAAATCTTTATCCCGCAAGCGAGCGTAGGTACTTAATTAAATTCTAATTAGGACACTATCAATATCCTATTTAGCTGCGTAGCTTTTGTGCACCGCGGTCCCTTTCAGCGCCGTAAATAGGGTCTCGACGCCTTATCTCGCCTGCAGGAGACGCCGTGAGAAGGGCTGCGGAAGATAATTTATAGGTTTTAATTACTCTTCATTCCGCCTGATCAGCTTGGCGTTCATCACAGGCCTGTGAATAAAACCCTGGTCAAAAGCTCTGTCACATTGCGCTGGCAAGACGCTTAATCAAAGTGAGCGGCCCCGCGCGCCGCGCGGCCCGGCTCCTCCACGTAATTTCCAGCCAACTGATAAAGCCAGCTGAATAATGCGGCGGCCCTTTGGAGACACCATTTACAGAAATGACTTTATTGACGGCTTAACGTCGGTAATTCATTTTACCTTTCATGTAGTGGAGCCCGGATTTGTTACAGTAATGGGATGATAAATGCACCCGCGGCCCACGAGCTTGGGCTGGATTAGGCGGGCGCACCGTGCGCTCTGGCTTGTGTCTCCCCCCCCCCCACCTTCCCCGGAGCCCAGCAGCCAGGGCCGTGCGCTCCTTACTCCCAGCCTCCGGTGCTCCAAGACCCCCACCCAGGCTCCACACCCTCCTCTTCTTTCTGAAACGGAACATACTGTTAGGAACTTTGCATGCGCTTGTTGGTGTCATAGCAAAAGCCTTGGCATGAGCCCTGTGTGGGTTGACTGAGCGAATACCGGCTGAGACGTCTGTGTGAAGGGTCCGGGGAACTCAGCCCCGGGCTGGCCTGTGGGTGAAGAAGTATGGCGGGGCAGGGTGAGCTGCGTGTGCAAGTGTGTGAATAAAAGGGCTTGGTGTGTGTTCACATGTGAGTGCACACGTGAGTTCATTGGAGGAGTTGTCCTTTCTAGGGTACACTTTTCTGCCTTTGGCACTAAAGGAATTTCTTCCAATTTGATAGCCGTCCAGTCCAGGATAATAGAAGGTGAGTTTACAGAGAGCAGGGAAGAGACCCTGTACGAAACCAAAACGCAGCCCCTTTCTCCGAATGCTATCCGCTCCAGGGCCCAGATTATAGAAGCTGGTACAGACCAATGTCAATTTCCACTGCCTTTGTAGTGCTGAGCTGTGTGGTTACCTGTGTGGCCACAGACAAATAGTCTGACTGTCCCTATTATCTTTCCATTCCAGCCCAGGAGAAAGTGGAAAAAATGACAAGGAAAATTTGTTTTATTCTAAATACTAAAGTGTGTGTGCGCGTGTGTGTGTGTGTGTGTGTGTGTGTTGTGCATGTATGTAATAACTCTTCTACTTAGAGAAAGAAAGAGGCCCAAAGATACCTTTAGGGCTAGATGATAGATAGATAGATAGATAGATAGATAGATAGATAGATAGATAGGCAGGCAGGCAGACAGATAGGAGATAGAGGTTAATAGGGTAGGAGAAATATCCCAAACTTTCCACCCCTTGCCTCTCTCTCACCCCTGGAATTCTTTGAGGCTAAGCAGGGCCTTCCAATAAGCAAAAGATGCCTGTCCAAACAGAAAGGGAGACTGTATACCGGCTATCAGAGCGGCTGGGGATGTTTGGGAATGGTGTCATAGAAAGACAGTTTTGTTTTGTTTTGTTTTGTTTGTTAAGGCAAGACTAAGAAATTGTATCCCCCCTCCCCCATCTTTCTAATCTTGGAAAAACCACTTAGGGATCTTGGAGTTTTTGTCAATTTATCTATGTGAGTGAGAGCTACACACAGCGAAAACTAGTCTACAAAAGCGTTGCTTGTGTGTTGGTGTGTATAATTGTGTGAATGAAAACGTACCCCCATGCCAGCCCCACGAATGAGTGGGAGAAATGTGTTTGCTAAGAATATTGCTGTGTAGTGTTTGACAAGACAAATCTTTCACCAGGAGGGTGTTTTGGAAGAATTTTGGATTTCGTTTGTTTTTCACCTTTCTTTGGAGTGAGGGTGAGGAGGAGAATGGTGAGCGAACCTTCCAGCCTGGCCCAGCCTGGTGCTCCCTGGGCCTGCGGTGGGAGCACGCTGCACGCGCATGGTGGTAATCGCATTTGGAGTGTAGATCAGATGGCCGTAGGGCCTCGTGGTGCGGGACATGAATGAGTTGTCGCAACACAATAGCGCGCAGCCTTCCTACGGGGACTGGGTGACCAGCGGTTTTGTTGGGAGTGAATGCGAGGAGATTTCTGCTACAAGTGCAGCGGTATTATTATGAGCCTGAAGGTCAGACTATACATTGCAGGTCCCCAAAGCCTATAGACCTTGGGAAATGTGGGGCCTCGAGCCACGTCATTGTACCTGACAGTCCTTTCAATAGACTAATTCAATTAGCGCTAGGGGTTTTGGTCTTCATTTGAAGGGGATAATAATGTTGGGGGTGGGTGGGTGCTGGGGATTCCTCTGGTACTGGTTAGGGAGCCTAAGTAATTCTGCCAGTATCTCAAAGTGGAATTGGGGCACTGGGGGAGATCGGGTAGGAAAAAAAAAAAGCCATTGGGTGAGTAGGGCGTGTGAGAGGCAAACTTCAGAAAATAAATTGCTGTTGAGCACAAAAACTGGGATGGTATCTTTATTTGTAAGCGTCCCTGTGGATTCCTGAGTGTGAGGTGGGAGTCAGTGAGGAGAGAACTTTATTTTTTCTCCTGTGTATGAAACCTACCCATAAATGTCGATTTTCTAGAAAACCCAAGAAGAAGCGTGCTGCTGGGGGGGTTGTCACTTTTGGAAATTTCAATATTTGGATTTATGTCTCTCAATCCATTCTTCTCTCCGCCCCCAGAGTTTTCACAACATTAGAGACCTTTTTGTTTTAGAAAAAAATCTCCCAACTCTCCTCTCTCTCTCTCTCTCTCTCTCTCTCTCTCTCTCTCTCACACACACACACACACACACACACACACACACACACACACACACACACCTTTCCCTTGACTGTGGGAAAGGGGGACAAGATTTTCCATGATTTCCGTAAATTCAGGATGAAGGACCTCTCTGGGCCACGGCTTCCTGGAGCGGGACCCACTGCCTGCCCTGCTCGCTCGTGCGCTGGTAACGCCACCGTGCGAACACGCGACTCATCGCTGCTTGCGGGTTTTTGCGCAGTACTCGGGCTGAGTCCCATCGAGACTCAGGGCCTGGGCTCTCGTTCCTGGAAGCTGAGCCTTCACCCGGGCGCTCTAAAATCCATACCGCTCCGAGGCAGAACCACACAGCAGACAAGCCCCGTGGATCCAAGGATTTTAAAAGCTAGCACTTCAAACAAAGCGAGGACACACTCTTCTCCATACATAAAAATTTCTTTTTAATCAGACATCTTGTTTTTCTTTTTCCACTGAGCCCCAACCTCATCCCCAGAACCCAAACCCTAATTTGGGTTCAACTCTTTCCGCTTTCCTGGGGGAAGGGCGGGGAGAATCAAGAGTTAATTCATCATCTACTGTAGCCTTTTCTCCCCTGACTTTATTTTGGTTTTCTGTCTCTGCTTTCCTCCTACCGCCCCCTTCCCCACAGGTTTTGGAGAGGGGTGGCTACCATCCCCAGGCCAAGAGGCCTCTTGCCCACTCCAGTCCCCACCTGTCCGAGTGAGCTGCAACTCCAGCCTCTTGAGATCCGGCTCAGCGCAGCTCCGGGTCCACACCGACTGCCCTGGAGCGTGGGCCCGCTGGAGGGTGCGAGGTTGGGAGCGAGTAAGGAGGAGCCAGAGCGGCTTCCGGGTTGGCTGCCCCCCCAACCCCTTGGCTGGGCTTGTGCTCCCCAGGAGGTTCAGACCCCACTCCAAAATAGGAGACAAAAAAAAAAAATTCAACAAGAGAATGAAAGAAAGAAAATGCAGTCCTTTGCCCTGGAACACCCGAAGATGGTATGAAAGCCGTTCTTTTTTGCTAGTCCAGGGGACTGTCTTCCGTCCGGGACTCTTCTCGCAATGACCTGTGAAAAAAAGAAGTAGAAATCCGAGAACCTGCTCTAAGGCGCCGGGGCTCCAAGCCAAAGTCTTCCCGCCTCCCTCCCCATGGCCCCCTTGAGTTTAACCCCTAGGTTGCTCCTCCCTTCTGTCCTGGGGGCTCTCGCATCCTTGGTACCCTCTTCCCGGGGAGAATGCTGGATAAAGTCCCCTGGCTAGTCCACACCGGGGCTGCCCGGGGCGCTGGCTGAGACTGCCGGGAAGAAAGTTTCCTCCGGAAGGTGGGAAAAGACTGACGGGGAAGTGCTCCTGAGAGCAGGCGAGGGAAAAGGGGCGAGGACCCGTCTGCTTTCCCCAATCCCGCCCCACCTTTCTCAAATTGATATGACGCCAGCCTGAGGGGGGCTGCGGTCATCGCGATGTCGGTCGAAGGCCTTGCTGGGCCCCAGCTTGTCTGTCTGCTCTGGGGGAGAGCGGCGCGGACGGCTTGAGTGCGGCCCTGCGCGTGCGTGTTTGGATGAGACCCCCCGAGCGTAAAAATGCTCGGCGTGAGTGCGCGCGTGTGTACGAAGAATTGTGTGCATTTTTGTACCTAACCCTCGTGTGGCTGTGCCGCTGTGTCCATGCGTGGAAGTGTGCGTGTACGTGGGTTTCACGTTGGTGTGTGCGCCTGTGCGTGCCCCCGCGTGTGCGTGTCTGTGTGCGTGAGAGCCGAGGAAATCGGTGCTCTCCAGTAGACACTTTGGGTTTTGTTGTTGTTGTAAGGTCTCGCTCTAGCTCAGGCTGACCTGGAATTCACAATGTAGTGTCAGGTTGGTCTCGAACTCAGGACCACAATCCTACTTCTGCCTCCCAAGCGCTGGGATTAAAGGGATGTGTCACCACGCCCGGCTAACGAGTGAAAGTGCAAGGATCCTAGACATCTCACCCAAACCCAGGGCTGGAGATCTAACCTTATCGCCCCCCCTCCACGGAAACCATTGAAATTCAGATTAAAACACGCCGGCGGTTTGGTTTTTTTTTTTTTTTTTTTTTTTTTTGATTATTTTTAGGGGGGTGTGGGGGTTTGGTTTTTGGTTTTCCACCGAGGCGCCTCGCACCTTAGTTCTGGCCTTGCCCGTCGGGAGGCTAGATAACACGTGCTGAGGTCAAGATCAAAGCGAGCTCAGGGGTGTGGGTAAACCCCAGGCCTTCTCCACAGATGAGGCAACTGAGAAGAGATCAGGGTCCCTTAAAGGCCGCCTTTGGTCTCAGGGTTTGCCTGTCACTGCTCCCAAGCCAGGGGAGTTCTGGCTAGGGGCCTAAGTCCCAGATGACAGGAATGACGGCCAATTCCAGGATGTGAACTCGCCCCAAGAAGGCTCATTCTCTCTCGGCGCGGGATGGGGGAGGCTAAGCGGTCCTTTGATGAAGGGTGTGCAGTGAAGGGTGGAGGGGACACAATTGGTCTCCATACCGGGTCCCACTTGGGGGTTCCTAAGGTCCCTGCTTCTCATTCACTCCCCAGACTATGACCGCTTCCTCTTCACCCCCACTAAAACTTTCCAAGCGTGAAGGTAGCCAGGGGTTAGGGAAGGCTGGCCTCATTGCCTGCAAAGGGGGCGGGGGGGGGTGTAGAAAAACAGCCCAAAGTCATTCCAGGCACGTCCCTCCCCTCCCGCGCAGAGGACACCCGCCCCAAAATTGTTATGCAAAGAAGTCAAGTATGCGATCTTCCAGCGATCAAAGCCGCGAAGCCAAATATTAGAGGAGAAGTCAATAATAGATGAGCAGATTAAGAAACCCATCTCGTGGACAATTATCGCCACAATTGAAAACGCGCCTTCTTTCCCTTCTCCCCCTTCCCCCATACATAAAAGGGGGTTGGAAGTAGAAGAGAGGTTGGAGGCTGAGACTGGTGGCCCAGCAAGGATGTACTGGGCGGTGCTGGAAAGAGTGGGTGCCTGTTAGTTGAGGGGTGACTTCGCCTCCTAGGAGTCACCCATTTGGGTTGCAATGTCTTCTGGGTCTGCCCGAGCAGCCTGGCCCCTTTTTAAGGTGGAGTGTGAGGCCGCTCCAAACTGAAGGGCTAGAACCTGGGTTTTAAAGGTCTTCCATTTCACATCACTTGGCACCAAGCAAGAGAATCCGGAGGTCGCCCCTTTCCATCCATCCCCTTTCTTTGGGGAGAGGGACATTAGGCCAGCGAATGTGTAAGGTTGGAGCTGCGCTGGCGCATTCCCCGCTGGTTTGCCTGTGAGGAAAGCGCCACCTGTTGACACTTTTGAAGAACTGCACTGACGTGGTGCTGTGGCCTTAGAGCGGCCTGTAGAGGAGGAAGCTTGAGTTTGAATTGAGGTGGGTGGGTGGCTTGTTGCTTCTTTCCAAACAGTTGACACCTAAAGGGAGAGGGACAAGAATATCCTTTTTGGGGACCAACTAGTAGGTTTTGATTTATCCCCTCCCAATTCTGATGGCGAAAATCTAACTTGGGCACTAAGCAGTATGTATAGACATCTGTGTTTTGTTTCTACTCCTTAATAGAACCTAGACCTTTATATGGTATTTATATCCTAACCTCTGTGTATACTTAATGTGCAGGCACTTGAATTATACTGCTCAAGGTTTCTCTGTTGTCCAGAGGTGTCATTTGAATAAGGTTAGAATGTTTGCTGGCCCAAATTATCTGGTGCCAATTAACTTCATTTATTAAGTCAGACAAGCAAAACTACATGCACTTCTCAGAATGGATACATCTGGAAATGCTTACTGCGGTAGACCCCCTAATGGAAGGACATGTGGAGGGCTTGGATGAGAAGACCCTGGTCCAGGTGGTAGGCAGTAGACAGAGTCAGAGAGAGGACTCGGAAGGAACCAGAAGTAAGCCTGATGACAAGGTCAGTCTGATCCAAGAGAAGGGGAGACCCCCGATTCCAGGGCTAGGAGTAAAGGAAAGCTGTAAGCTCCCCATGTACAATAGCTCACATCTCCACCCACTATCTTTGGACCTTTCCATGAATTTAAACAGCAAGTTACATAGGGGAGGAGCTAATATTTAGAGTTCCCAGGAGTTGGTGCAAAGAAGGAACCAGTTTCATAGGTCTGGAGCCCAGCATGAGGTGGCTGGGACCCAAGAAGGCAGGAACTCCCCATGGGATGGTGGACATGGGACAGAACTCATGGCTCTGGTTCTCAGGTCTGGGTTTGCAACACAGGGACCCCCAGCTCTTAACTACCTAGATGACTCACACACCCTCACACGGGACCTTCAGAGATGCTGCTCTTAAAACTCTCGGCTTTCCCGAGGGAGCAGTCCTCGCTGGCCTATCTGGGAGTCTCAATATCATTCTAAGGTCGTGGGCTCTCCTGAAGCAGTGAATTTCAGAGTCTAGACCTCATGGGGTACTGGAGGGTGTATTATTGATTAGAAACAAAGAAATCTGAAAAAATTTGGGTTTGGAGGTCTTGTCATTTGGCCTTCTGAGTGACCAGCCAAACAACAACCAAGAACTGGCAAGTCAGAGGGGTTTACCTTGCAAGCTTGAGATTGGAGAACTCCACTCTGACACCTATATGGAACCTTTCAGGTCCTGGCGATGGAATTCCCCACTTTTTGCCCTTGACTCTAGTCTCTGGCCACACCCTGGTCCTGGAGTCAGAGCCTCACAGGGACACCTGCTGCCACAGCCCTACTGTCCCAGGATGCCCCCTCAGGGAACCCAGACAGATACCAATCCAAGACAGACACCAGATCTCAGGGTGCAGAGACTTGGAGACTCAGTCTGGCGCCCTAGTGGACATCACACAACCTTCCACACAGGCAGGATTGACGGAAGGCCACAAGTGGGTTGACATTAACATGACTTGTGCATTTCACTTTAATGCCACCCTTCTACAGACGGGAGTTGAAAATACAGAGAAGTAGAGATAGATTAGAGCAATAGAGATGGGGAAGGAGAGAGGCAGGGGAGGGAGAAGTTTGGTTAGGTTTTTTGCTTTGATTTGAGGTTTGTTTTGTTGGGAAGCCAATTGCACCAGGAGAACATTTGCTGTGGGCCAGGGCTGCCTGGATTAGCATATTTCCGCTTTACAGGAACCACTGAGTATATATCCTCTTTGTCTTATACAGGGAGAAATGGAGGCTCCCAGAGATTTGACCTGCCTCAAGGACATCCCAGTAGCAAGTGGGAAAGGAAAAAGCCAATCTTTCCCTAGTTCCCAGGTAGACAGATGGGAGCTAATTGTCTCTGAAGACACTCAAAGTCCCTCCAGGGACGTTTCCTGGGATTGTGTTTCTTTTGTAAGATTTTATTTATTTATTTATTTAAGGGGGCGCACAGATAGATAGATAGAGAATATGCACCAGGGCCTCCAGGCCCTACAAATGAACTCCAGATGCATGCACCATCTTGTTCATCTGGCTTTGTGTGGGTTTGAACCTGGGGAACTGAACCTAGATCTTTTGGCTTGGCAGGCAAGTGCCTTAACCACTAACCCATCTCTCCAGCCTGAGTTGTGAGTTGTTCACACACAGATACAGGGCTAAGTATGTCTACACCTTCCGTCATTGCCTAGTTCACCAGGGCCCAGCTGCTCACTGAGAGCACAAAGCACACTGGCTGAGGGGCGTTCCCAGTCTCCCTCAGGGAATAACTTCTGCCTGCTCAGATCTTTCCATGAAGTGGAAAAGGAGGCTACCACTTTCTTTCTTTTCTTTTCCCCCTTTCCTTTCTTTCTTTTGATTTCCAGGATCAGTGGACCAGAAAGACTGAGCACCAGGTGGGGTTGGCAGCACTCAGAGGCAGGGCAGAAATACTCCTTTAGGCAGACCTTTGGCTCCTGGCTGCTCTCCCTGCAGCAGAGTGACCACCAAGGGTCAGATTTTGCTGGGCTTGTTTCTGGACACTTCAAAGACCCTGACTGGGGCATTCAGGGAGCTCCAAAGGAGGGACTACAAGGTGTCAGCTGCCCCAGTCCTGTACATTAAGTATCGGGAAGAGGGCATGGAGGGACAGGAGTGACAAAATCCCTATGACCTAGGGTTTTCTAGCCCTGATGTGCAAACCTTCCTGCAGTTGTCTCTATGTCTGTCTGCCAGCATTTTGCATATTGGAGGGAGTATCAGTGATCTGGAAATGTCAGAATTGGGCAGGCTGCAGGTTGGGGTGGAGGCATGGGGAGGAGAGAATGTTCGTTAGGCTTGCAAGCAGCAAAGAGAAAACTAAAAGATCAGTGTAACCACATGGTGACAAGTTCTACCTTGACTCTGGGTTACCCACTGATTCAGGGAATTCCACCTGCTCCAAGAACCTGCCCCAGCCTGGAATGGGTGCGGGTGGGGTTTCCCTTGATCTGACTGGGAGGAAGAAGGCTTGCTGGAGCAAAGGGAAGAGAGGAGAAGGCTGTCCATTGTTACCAGGGTGGCCAGTCCACAGCTAAGCATCCAAGGTTTCTGGGTAGACAGCTCCTACTAACGTGCCTTCCCTCTTCCTCATCTCTTTTAACAGCCCCTTTAGGCTTGTCAAACACTAAAAGCTTCCTCTGAGAGACTGCTTGGTTTGGGAATCACAACCCTGAGGTTTTATAGGGAGCTTTAATAGAGAGGTTTGGAAAGAGATTGAGGGTGTCTGCGGTGTGAACTTGAACTTTTTCTGAAGGGTATTTGGTCGTCAAGCCAAAATAGTTCAAGGAAGAGTCTGGCATCCCTCCCCCACTCCTGAAGCTACTAGATACCTTGCCTGACCAAGGGCGCTGGAGGTGAGGGGTTGCAGGAGTACGAAATGTGATTTGTGTCAGCTGTGCCACCAGAGAGAATGTAAGCTAAGAGATAGGGCATGTGGCCCCCTTTCCAACCAATCTTTCCCATTTATCTCTTTCTCTGCCAGTCTCCCCAGCTATCAAGTGTAGACTCGACAGGAATGTTGCAAGGAAAAACTAATTAAATGGCAGTACAATGCTTTGGAAATATTAAGTGTCATGTAAATGCCTAATGGTAATAATAATCTTGATGATGGTAATTATGTTTCAGGAAGCACATTCCCAGACAGCCCAGTGCTGAGCCCAAACGTACTGCCTGTCTTAGGAGGATCTGGGGAAAGCCTGTCTTTTCTGTTGCTGCGCATCAGCTTTGAATAGCCATGTGGAGGACGGATGGTCCAGGTCACCCCTGTGCATCTCTTGGGAGGCAGCACAGGTTGAATCCTGGCTGGAGTTCTGAACCAAGTTAACTCTTGCTCTGGGGCCTGTCACCTATAAAGCTGAACTAGGCGGCTAGGAGATGGCTTAGTAGGTAAGAGCGTTTGCCGCACAGCATGAGGACCTCAATGCCATCCTCAGCACCTGCGTACAAAGCTGCCACGACCTCAAGCCTGTAACTCCAGTGCTGAGCAAGAGAGACAAGAGGATTGCTGAGGCTCACTAATCTAGCCAACAAAAACGGGGCGGTGGGTGCGGGGGGGGGAGCTCCAGGTTCAGTGAAACCCTGTATCAGAGAAATAAGATGGACGAGTGATAGAGGAGGATACATGATATCGTCTTCTGGGCTCTGCACATGTATGAATGGGGCGCACATCTCCTGTATACGACACACACACATGCACACACATGCACACACCACTTGAAGCATGGGATAGTGATGTGACATAGTGTGATTAGAGATATTAGGGAAAGTAGAAAGTCAGTGGTGAAGATGGAGAGAAAGATGAAAAATTCTGAGGACCTGGACAGGAAAACCAGCCCCTTACCCTGCAGTCTGGTTGAAGCCTCTCAGCAGAATCAAGAACTCCAGCACAGGGAGAGACGTTTGCTTCGGCCTTTCTCCTTTCCCTGCTGTAAACCTGCAATTACCACACACCTCCTTTGCAGTAAAAGGACGCGTCCTGACCCCCTCGTGGGCAACCCGAGCAGCTCCTGGTTTTATCTTATCAGAGTGTTATCCCGTCCAACATACTCCTAGAGTCATTTTATGAGCTCATTTATTGATAAAGGTGGGAAAATGTTTATTAGCAACTTTCTGAGATGTGACTTGGAGTCACTAAAATGCTACATCGATCTACAGCTAAGACCCTTAAGGACCGCTCTTCTCTGAGAAGCCAACACCTGTGCTCCCAGCTGTGCCTTATTCTTTCTGGGGTTTTGCTTTCTATTTTCCTAGGAATTTCTTTCCTTCTTTCTCTTTCTGTCCTTCCCTTCCTTTCTCCTCCCCCTCCCCTTCCTTCCTTCTTTTCTTTTTTTCTTTTTTTTTCGTTTTTCTGTTAATGTTTATTTTTATTTTTTAAAATAATATTTTGTCCAGGCCTAGTGGTGCACAATTTTAATCCCAGCACTTGGGAGACAGAGGTAGGAGGTTTGCTGTTAATTTGAGGCCCAGCCTGGGACTGCAGGGCACATGCCAGGCCAACCTGGGCTAGAGACCCCTATGTCGAAGAAAACACACAAAAAGGTATTTATTCATGAGGGGAGAGAGAGAGATATTGGGCACACCAGGTCTCTTGCTACTTCGTGCATCTGGATTTATGTGAGTACTGGGGAATTGGTCTGGCAGACTTTAACCTTAACCTTTAACCACTGAGCAATCTCTCCACCCCTTTTTTGTTTGGCTTTCTGCCAGTGTCTTATGTAACCCAGGCTGGCCTCAAACTCACTACATAGTGTGGATGACCCTGAGTGCTGGGATAACAGGCATGCACTCCATGTCTACTTTTTGTGGTGCTGGGGATCAAAGCCAGGGCTTTGCTTCTGCTTGGCCAGCACTCTACCTACTGGGCTCCATCCAGCCCCTGTCTTTATACTTTTACTAACTCTTACTCCGCTTCATGCTGGCTTATCCTCGAATTCTTTGCTGCATCCAAGCCAAGGCTCTGGTTTCACCTGAGTCGAGGTCCCTAAAGGATTAGGAGAACTCCTCAGGCTGCTGCTGGTGACAGCTTGGAGCTGTGTCTCCATCCCCGTGGCTGACAGGCGTTGAGTGCCAGGTATGCAGAAGCAGCTGGTTGGTTGTTTCCCAGCTCCAGAAGCCCATCTGCCTCCCATGGTGTTCAGCTTGAAGCTGTTGTTTGGGACCCTAGGACCTTTGGCTGTGTGTAGGCTTAGGTATATTCCTCCTTTGGATCTTCCCTCTCAGAATGTCATTTTATTTTTTGAGAAATTTCATACATATATAATGTTTTTTTTTTTTTATCATAATCGTCTTTTTTTCATTCCCCATGGTTTCCCCTTCTTCTCAACTAGTCCCCTCTTCTATTTCAGGGTGTATGTGTGTCCCACAGAATTTAATTAGGGTTGCTTACATGAGCATGGGTGGAGAGTTATTTACCAGGGCACGTGTAACTTCCCAGTGACTACCTCACTGAAAAAATATGTCTCTTACTACTCCAGCAATCATTAACTGGCAGTAATTCCTCAGGGAGGAACGGCAGCTTCATGTCCTCCTCTAACCATCCATCATGCAATGTGGATGGGCCTAATATTGCACAGATCTTGAGCAGGTCAAGACAGTCACTGTGTGGTCATGAATGCAATGGCCACGTCATACCTGGAAGACAGCAGCCCGCAGCACTCCTCCCCATCCTTTGGTTCTGACATTTTTTTCAGTCCCCTCTCCTGTAATGTTCCCCGAGCCTTAGAGGGAGTAATAGAGATGTCTCATTTGGCTCTGAGCACTCGCCAGTCACATATTCTCAGCTCTTTGATGAGTTTTGAGTCTCTCCGGTTATCACCACTAAGTATAAAAGAATCTTCTCTTGCCAAAGCTGATAGCATCACTGATCTATGGGCATAAACTTACATCGGTAGACAGCAATTTGATAGGTATAGCATATCCAGTTAGCCAAGCAATAGTAACATCCCTCAAAGGACCCATACCTCCTCAGCCATAGGCTTTTGACTAGGTTTCCTTGTGGAGCAGGCCTCAAATCTAATTAGAGAGTAGCTGGCTGCCCATGTAACAGTCATGCCATTATTGCACCAGTGAGCCATCTTGCCTGGCTGTCTTGTGTAGTATGCAGGGTCCACTGCTAGGTAAATCTATTGATGACCTTTTTTTTCCCCTCCAGCAACCTGCTCAACTTGAAGGTCATTTTCAAGTTACTGATCAACCATGACATAGGAGGCATAGGCTTGGGTAAGCCTTGAGCTCTTTGGCCCATCCACACTTTCTGCCTCATTCTCTCCTACCTCATGAAGCTGCAATTATTTGATTGCAGATCCAAGGGAGGATGTTGGGGCTCGTCCCTACCTTGACCGTGAACTTTGCAACAACATCCCTGAGTGGAGTACGGAAAGACTCTAAGATCGCATCCCCGTCACTGGGGAGTTTTGAGCAGAGGCTGGTAGTGAGTGAATGGGTTGGTTTCAGAGAGGGCAATCCAGCTGTGGAAGATGTCTTGGACAGTACACCCTGTTGCTGCTCCTGTCTGACCTCCTTGTGTTGGAGTGTCCCAGGGTATGATGACCTCTGGCTCAAGATTTGGATTCTTCAGACACTGCTCCAGGTTTCAGCCATGTTCATACCACGTCTGACCTCTGCGAGCTCACTGTCTCTACTCCCCACAGACTAAGAAATCACTGCATCACATTTCTAGGAGCCCCTTTTACATCTTTGAGGGCCTCATGTACCCCTAGGCTGGCCTCAAACCAAGGATAATCTTGAACTTCTGTTTCTCCTGCCTCCACCTCCAGGAGGGCTGGGCTTACAGTAGTGTATCACGCCTGGTTTACACAGTACAGGGGATGGAACCCAGGGCCTCCTGCATATGAACAAGCACCCTTCCAACTCAATCATATCTCTGCCCTGCACCCTCTTTATATTTAAATCTGTTTAAAGAAAAACTTTCTCTGAAAAAGTTTTGTCTACTATATAGCCCTCTATAGAATCTGGAACTTGACATGTAGCCCAGGCTGGCCTTGAAATCTTAGGACTCCTTCTATCCCCAGATGACAGGAATTTTAGGCATGTACCACTCTGTCTGCATGGCTTCTCTGAATTCCTTATGTAAAAATTAAGGGCTCTCTGATCTCCCCCGAAAAGCTCTCTAGATTGGTGAAACACCAGGTCTTCCCCAGGACTTCCTTATAAGGCAACTTTACTCCACTACCCATCCATTTCTTTCCCCTCCTCTCTCTAGAAGCTTCCTTCCCACTGTTGGGCTGCAGATTTGGGGCCCTAATGTCTGCCAAAACCAATGGCAAGGCAGTAAATTGAAGTGACTCACCATTGAGGCTTTGGGGAATTTCCACAGAGAAATCATTGGGCCTTTAAGGGTTTAAAGTCACCTTTATACTTTAATGACATTCTCCAGCCTTAAACTTGCCCTAACTTCACTTTGTGACAAATTCAAGTTTATCCAGCTACCTTTTGTTTTGTTTTAGTCTTTTCCAATTTTTTTTAAGACTCAGTTTTTCCTGCTATATGGAGGCGTACCCATCTGCTTCCAGGAAGAATAGAACTGGCTATTGTATTTTTGTTTTAATTCCAAAAGAGTAATTGTAATCTATGTTCAGGTTTGAAATAAAACTTTGGTTTAAATTATGTACCAATTTTCTTTCACTGAAACACCTTCCCTTTAAAAGAAACACTTTTGGCTTTGTGAGACAAGGGTCTCCAGGGTCCTAGCTCAGTTCCTCAGACTTGCTCAGCCGGCTCTTTATCCTCTGAACCATCTCCCCAGCTTGAGAATTTTTGTTTTGTTTTGCTTTAAATAGTCTTTGGCTTGTGGAAGGGGAGGAAGACATGAGTGGAGGGGATGGAGAGGGACCAAGTGCAAAGTCAGGGAGAGAGGCACAGAACCTGGACCGAGCACTGCAGTTGTGCACAGGGGCTGTGGAGCTGTTCTAGGCCCCTGAGCTGGCATTTGGCCGTCTGGCTTTACTGTGGCTTTGGAGGCCCAGTACCCCCAGTCCCCATCCCAGGTTTTATTTGGCGCCTGCATTTCCATACTCACTACTATACTTGCCATTACTAGTAAGTACTGAAACATTTTGTTTAATATTTTGGACAAATTCTTAGAAAAACACTCTCAGCAAGCTGATCTGGAAGTTTCTGTTCTGATGAAGGGAGTTCTTTACTCCCTCTATGGCTCTCAGTACAATGCCAGGCGTTGAAAAACTATCTTTTTTTTTTTTTGTAAATTCAGGCATTCCACACTGGAGGCTTTTTGGCATTGGGGTGGCCAAAAGCATTTCCTCCAAATAATAGCATGTTATCAGGTATCCATAATAGCCTGGGATGGGTAGAGGGATTCTCAATAACAAAATCGGTGAAAGGCCCATAGGCAGTGCCAAGCTGAAACCCCTCACAAGACTGCCAGGGAAGACGGGATCATTCCCATTTCCATCCTGTAGAAAGGTCTTCAGGCCAGGCATGGTGGCTCATGCCTTGAATGCCAGCTGAGGCAGGAAGATCACCAGACGTTCAAGGCCAGCCCAAGATAGAGTGAGAACCTGCAAACCAAACCAAACTGAAACAAACCAAAATCAAACAGACAAAAGAATGGCTGGCTGTAGCTTGTGTGGATGGAAGAACTGGCCAGGACAGACTGGGTCCTGGCAGGCAGAAGAAATGAGCATGCCAGGGCTCTGAGGAGCTGGTCTTTCTCTGACACATCGCCTAAGAAGGGTATTGCCGGCCTGCTCACTTCCCGTGTGGAGTCAGGGGAACTAATCTGAATGCGTCTCTAGTAGACCAAACAAGCTGGCCTCCCATTCTCCTGGTGTGGAGTTATGTCCCACGGTGGGAAGACCTCCTACCCATATTCCTTCATTAACTCACATCCAAGTGTCTGCACAGGAGTCATAAAAAAGAAGAGAAGAATGGGTCACATACAGGAACTTAGAGACCCTGAGGCAGAAAACAAAAGACAAGGGGGTGGAGAGATGGACAGTGAATAAAGTGCTTGCTATGCAATTATGAGCACCTGAGTTTGGATCTTCGGCACCCACATAGAAGCTGGATGTGGTGGTGAATGCCTCTAGTGACAGTGCTGAGGGAACAGAGACAGGAGGGTCCCAGGGCTTCCCACTAGCTAGTCTAGCTGAGAGGGTGAGCACCATGCTCAGTGAGAAATCCTGCCTAAGAAGAGAGAAGGTGGAGAGCAATTGAGGAAGTGCCCAGTGTGGTCCCTTGGCCTGCATGTGCATGCTTACACATGCATCTGCACACATCTGTGCACACGCACACACCTATGAACACATACTCATATACATGCACAAAAAAGAACAGACTAGAATGACAGGCATCTTCTAGCAAGTAACAGAGATGATGGGGAGGGGGAAGCCCAGGCTCTCTGGGTACGATCTGAGAAGTCACTATTACACGTAGAACAGATACACAAGAATCTGAGAACAGGTCTATGAACGGTACGGAAACTGCTTCTTGAGGACTATGGATGCAACTTTAAGTCTGTTTCCCCCGGGCAATGCCTTCATGTATCACATTTGAGTTTGGGAGATGTAGTTTATCCAATGTGTTATGATGTGGTGTGGTGTGGTGGTGGTGGTGGTGGTGGTGTGTGTGTGTGTGTGTGTGTGTATGTGTGTGTGTGTGTGTGTATGTATGTGTGTGTAAAGCAAACCACACATCAGGGTCTGGAGCCTAGTAGTAGAATATCTGTATTAGATTCTACACAACACACACACACACACACACACACACAAACACACAAACACAGGAGAGGAGGGAGGGAGAGAGAGAGAGAAGATTTCAAAGATTTAGCAAGAAGAAACAAGCAATAACTTGGACTGAAGAGATGGCTTACTGTGTAAGTATTTACACTGTATGCACAAGGACCTGAGTTAATTTCCAAAACCCACCTTATATAAAATCCAGGTGTGTGGAGCACACTTGTAATCCATGCCCTGGGGAGGGGAAGATAGGTAGAACCCTAGGGCTCACTAGCCAGCCAGCCTATTTGGCAATCTCCAGGCCAAATCTCCAGTCTTGTAATGACTGTCTCAAAAAAGAAAACAACAAGAAAAGGTGGACAGTGCCTAATGAACTGAGGAGTGACACCTGAGGTGAGGTTGTCCTCTGCACACTTGTGTACATGCCTGTACACATGCATAGCATGTACATACCTGCATAGACATGTGCACATACACACAAATGAAAAATAACTCAATATTCTTATTTATTTATTTGCAGGGGGTGTGGGGGGTGGAATTTGTACTCCAGGGACTCTTTCCACTGCAGATGAACTCCAGACGCCTGCACCACTTTGTGTATCTGGCTTTATGTGGGTACTGGGGAATTGAACCCAGGCTGTCAGACTTTGCAAGCAAGCACCTTTAATGGCTGAACCCAAATGTCTCAATGTATTTTATATGATTAAATGTTAACATGATCATATTTGAACATTCTGGATTAAATAAAATGCATTATTAAAATTTCATTTTTCTTTTTATTTTTCTTCAATTTGACCGTTAGAACATTTATATTACATATTCAGTGGGATTTAGGACTCCCATTATATTTATACTGGTCAGCGCTGGTCTAAGTAATTCTTAGACGCTTCTGAAATTATTTTGAGGACTTCCTCACCGTTTTCCCTCTCTTAAGTGTGTGCACAGCGGGAGCTCAGAATTTCAGGAACATTTTCCTTCTGGTTGGTAGGAACTGGAGGGCAGAGACAATGACACATTTCCAAATACTGGTTTCTGGTGCCATCGTGTGGCCACTTTCTGGTACTACCCCAGTCACAGGCCATGTGCATATCACATTCTCTTGATGCATATTGTAAACCCATCTCTTGCAGTTGTCCCCACAGTACAACTGAAAATTCTACCCATGCAGCAAGGAGTCTTTCCAATTTCAAACCATCCTTTGACTCATATCCATTTCCCTTCAGCTTTGCCAAATCTGCAGTATTGGGCCTTACATACCAAAGCTGCGTGTGTGTGTGTGTGTGTGTGTGTGTGTGTGTGTGTGTGTGTGTGCGCGCGCACGTGCACACGTGTGTTTTGCGGGGCGGGGGGTTGATGGTTAATCTTGGTTGTCAATTTGATAGGATTAGTATTAACATCTAAACAAATCTCTGAGCATGCCCATGAAGGAGTTTCCCACCCGAACAATGGATGTCACTGTGCCATGGCCTGAGGTCCTGGACTGAATAAGAAGGAGAAATTGAGTTGAGTACCAGCATTCATCTCTCTTCTTCCTGACTATGGATGCAATGTGACCAGCTGATTCATGCTCCTGCCACCATGCCTTCCCCACCACGATGGACTATATCCTTGCAAATTGTAAATTGAAATCAACCCTTCTTCTCTTAAGTGCTTTTGTCAAATATTTTGCATAAGAGTAAGGAGAATAGCTAACACAGGAGTGTCCTTGCTACAACAGGAAGTGGCTCTGAACTCAGGGTTGGGAGGTAATGATCTGAGCCTGAAATTGGACCCTCTTAGGAAAGTCATACAACTTCTCTGGGCCCCTACCCTCAAGGATCACCATGAATTCAAGGCCACCCTGAGACAACACAGGGAATTCAGCCTGGACTAGAGTGAAACTCTATCTCCAACCCCCTCCCCCCAAACACACACACCAAAAAACTTAAAAACATAAATTATGGAATTAGTCTGGTTTTCATTGCTATGACAAAATATTCAAGGCTAGGAACTTTATAAAGACGTTCATTTCACTCACTGTTTTGAAGGTTCAAGAACGGAATATTGGTACTGACCCAGATCTGGGGAAGGATCATGCAAGAGAAGAGGTGACATGGTGACACAGGAAGTCCAGCATAGGGTTACAAGGTCAGGCTTGTTCTTCTACAACAACTCTGATGTAACAACTCACTAGGGTCTTGGGAAAGCTACATGAATGCTGTTTGTGTGTGTGTGTGTGCGTGTGCGTGTGTGTGATTTTGTGTATGTATCTGTATGGGTGTGGGAACATGCGGAGATCAGAGGTCAGTGTTAAGTAGCTTCCCTGTGTCCCCTACTTTTTTGAGTTTTCTTTCTTTTCTATTTTTTTTCTAGTACTTTTTTTACTTTTACTTTATATTTTTCTTTAGTTGGTATATAGAGATTTTGGTATCATTCATTCTAGATTTTCTTATTTTTGTATATTTGATTTTTGTTTTTCTTGAGGCAGGGTTTCACAGTAGCATAGTATGACCTGTAGCTCACTCTGTAGACCCAGCGTGGCCTTGAACTCACAGTGATTCTCCTATCTCTACCTCCCCAGTGCTGGGATTAAAGGTGTGCACCACCCACACCCCTGGCATCTTCAAATACAGTTTGTTTTACTTCATTCTCACCTCCCCTCCTCTCCATAACCCTTTCTTCCCTAATTCCCCTTCCCTTCCTAATATCACCCCCATTTCTTTTTATATCATATGTATCCTTCACCCTCTCTACATCCCCCTTTCAGCTTATTTCTTTATGTATGCTTTTGGCATACATTCTACCTTTCTAGGTTTTACCCACATTTGCCATCTTATATATGCATATGTATCGATATTACAAGCTGAGACTCACATATTAGAGAGAACATGTGATTTGGGTCTTTCCAAGTTTAGGTCACTTCATTTAATGTAACTTTTCTTCAGGTACATCCATTTCCCTGCATATTTCAGAATTTAATTTTTTTCTGTAGTGCTGAATAGAATATCCTGTGTATATGGACCACATTTTCATTATTCATTCATCTGTCAGTGGACACCTGGGTGGTTCCAATCCTTAGCTATTGGAAACTGAGCTGCAATAAACATGGATATGCAAGTGTCTCTGTAGCACAGTGTGGAGTCCTTAGAATGCATGCTCAGGAGTGGTATAGCTGAGTTGTAGTTGCATGGGACTTCTTTTTCTATTTTTATAGGATACCTCCATACTGATTTCCATGAGGAATGGTCTCTCACTGAGTCTGGAGGTCACCAATTTAGCTAGACTAGGCAGCAAGTGAGTCCCAGGGATTCTCCTTCCCAGCGCTGGGATTACAGGGGTAGGCTAACATACCTGGCTTTTTACATGAGTGCTGGGAATCCAAATTCAGGTCCTCATGCTTGTGAGGTAAACACTTAGTAACTGCATCATGTCCCAAGTTCCAATGCCTTTTGAAGGTAGTGACCCAATGACCTTACACCAGCCCCATCTCTGAAAAGTCTACTTTCCTTGTACTGAGGTCCTAACACTTAAGAAAACCATCAGGTTACTGGAGTTGTTAGGATCAGAACCTGGTCCATGACAGCTCTGACAAGCAGGATGAACACCTGTCCTCAATAGGCCAATTTGATAAGGAATAGTGAAAAGCAGAGAAAGGAGATTTAATCAAAATGGTCACACACGGGAGAAGGAAAAGTCCAGTGAAACCCCTCCCAAGTCCATCTTCAGGCTCTGATATGAGAATCAGATTTAAATAGAAGGCAAGAGGTATGCATAACTAAGACATCCTGGTCAAAGTGTGGTCTGATCAGTGGTGATTTTTTTTTTTTTTCATTTTTCGGTTTTTCAAGGTAGGGTCTCACTCTGGCCCAGGCTGACCTGGAATTCACTATGTAGTCTCAGAGTGGCCTTGAACTCATGGTGATCCTCCTACCTTTGCCTCCCGAATGCTGGGATTAAAGGCATGCACCACCACGCCCGGCTGATCAGTGGTGATTTGAATATAAAATGTCCACCATGGCTTCATGTGTTTGGGATTAAGCCTCATACTTAATCCTCAGCTGATGGAGCCTATGGGAGTGGAGCCTTGCTGGAGGAGGTGCATTAGTGGGATCTGGCCCTGGGTTATTATAGCCCAGCTCTGCTTGCTGCACTTAGCTCAGTCTCTCTACTTCCTCCATGCTGATGTGGAGTTGTGATCTCCCACCCTCTTTTCCCCACTATGATGAAACTTCCCTTCAAAACTGTAAACCAGAAATAAACCCCTTCTTTCCACAAGCTGCTTCTGGTCAGGTGTTTATTGCAGCAAGGAGAACGTAAGTGTTATGTCTCAGCCATTATTATCCATCCCATCATCGTCATCATCAGGCTCCAGTATGTCCAGCAAGGTGGTCTGCCAAGTTGTTGCACTGTGGGAAATCTCTTCCTGGGAGACAAGCTCCTCTTCTGTCTGGGACCAGCCGTCAACCTTTTCCTTCTCCAAACATGGAGAAATTCTAATTTCTTTAGATCCACTGTGTCTGTTCTGATAGCCAAAGGGAGTGGCACAAGTGTCTCTTCTGGATATCTTCATTCCTGCTGGAATGGTTACAACTGCAATCTGAAACACCATGAAGACTTCCAAGGCTAGCCAGGCAATGTAGACTGCTTGCTCTCTTGCTTCTGCCTAGACTACTTGCCATCCAAACTTCCTACTAAAAACTGGTTTTGCATTACAGGCCATTGCCAAGGCTCTTGGTTGCCCACCAGGAATAGATGGTAAGACTCTATTGCTGAAGACTCCACATACGTAGGCTGCAAAGTCACTGAGAAATCCTGCTAAAGCTGAGATAAATACCTTCTCCATGTAGACCAGCTGACAGAAAGCTGGAAAAAGCTACATTGCATGCAGCTCAATGGGAGAGCGAGAAAATACCAGTGAAGATACTCAACAGTGGACACTGCAAGCTTTAAATTTGGTGAGCCTGGCCAAATGAGCCAACAAGTGCAAAAGTGGCATGTCTGTTATGGGGGAAACCAACCACTCTCTGGACTTACAACAGGGATAGTGTTGAGCCATAGGGGTGTAATGTCTCCTGGTGTCTATCTAAATGTATATACTATGCTCACCAAACTGCCCGGTGAGCACTTCTCTTAATGTTCATACCCATATATTAATGCTATAGAGAAGCTTCTCTTTTCAGATGGTAGTGACCTTGGGGATGACTCAGAAAGCACCATGGCGCTGAGAAGTGATAGAGGAGTGCTCAACACTGAAATATCTCTATCACATCTTCCAAGGCTCAGGGTCCATTGCAAAAGAGGTGATGGAAAGAATGTAAGAACCAAAGGAAGGGAAGGACTCCTTATAATGTGCTTCTCCAGACACAAAATAGCCTGGGTATCCATGACCTCACAGTGCCAGGCCTGGCACTACCTACAAGACCATAATAGGAGGAAAAGATCATGACATCAAAATAAAAGAGAGACTGATTGAGAGATGGAGGGGACATGATGGAGAGTGGAGTTTCAAAGGGGAAAGTGGGGGGAGGGAAGGAATTACCATGGGTTATTGTCTACAATTATGGAGGTTGTCAATAAAAAATAAAATAAAATAAACTGGTTTTAGAGCCAGGTAATGATCACATGCTTGTAACCCCAGCACTTGGAAGGCCACGGTAGGAGGATCATAAGTTGGAGGCCAGCCTGGTTTACATAGCAAATTTGAGGCTATAGAATGAGACTAGATCTCCAAAAACTACATGTAAAAGTTATAATTAAAATAAGCTGAGCTGGGGACATAGTTCAGTCAGTAAAGTACTTGCTTCCCAAGCATGAGGACCAGAGTTCAATCCCTAGAACCGGTGTGAAAACACCTGGTGTGGTGGCTCCTGTTTATAAACCTCTGAATCAAGAAAGATGATGGTAGGGAAACAGAAACCAGAAAATGCTTATGGCTTTTTGACTAGCTAGTCTAACCTAATTGGTGAGATCCAGGCAAATGAAATACCCTGTGTCAAAGGAGCATTCGTAAGGATGATATGCACACACACACACCTGTACACTAAAAAAAAAAGCTTTTTAGAATTATATATTGCTTTGCTTTACTTGTAAATTGTGTTCATAAAATGTCATTGTATTGTCCCAAGACACCAGATTTTTCACTTAGTCTTTCTTTTCTGAGAATCACCAATGTTTTATGGAGACAGGCTTGAGTCATGATCACAGCTGTATAGCATTTCATCATGGGCACCAACCCCAATTTATCTCTCCTCCTACCACAGACATGGTGGTTGTTCCTAATGCCTTGCTTTTGTGACCATTCCATTTTGTATCTTTTAGCACATAGATGTAATAATGTCACTGGGAATGTTAAAAAGATTAGTGGGCAGAGAGAGGAGTGAGAAAGAAACTCAAAGGATTTAGCCCAGCGAGACTATCCTATGATATTGTAATGATGGATATGCGACATCATACAAATGACAAAATCCGTGAAATATCATATCACAAAGAGTGGACCTTAATGCATAAAAAAAATGGTGGTGGTCTGACAACCCAGGATGGACTGTGAGAAGAGAGTAAACTATGTGGCAATGTCTGAAATGCCTTTAGGATGAGAGGTGGAGGCAGGATGAAAGTCCCAACCTGAGTAACCTCTGATTCAGGTTAGATGGTGGTGAAAGTAACTGCTCAGGCCCAGGATGCTCCTCAATGGCAGCTGTTCCCAGGCCTGCTCAAGGCCCTGAGGTGGATCCCTAATACCACAAAAACAAAACCAAGCAAAAGATCCCACATATGGCTCTGAAGTCTACTCAGTAAAGTCATCTCCATGGGCATATGCATTCATAGTGCTGGTAATCACCATATGGGTTAACAGACCTGAAGGGTTTAATGGCACCATGGCAGCAAGGGTCTTACTGTTGGAATGGGAATTCACTGAGAGCACAGGAAGAAAGCAAAAACGGTCCACACAGCAATGGACCAGAGCTGGAGACATGGCCATATACTCGCATGTAGCTCAATGTAGATACTGCTGATTATATCTAGAAGTATATACTGCCAGGGGTGTTATAATTTATATTTTGTCCCTTATCATATAATCTTGTTCTGTTTTTTCCTCTCTCCTCCTCCCTCACTCTCTCCTTCTCCACCACCAACATGAGCTGAGCAACTTTGCCCCACCATCCTCTCTAGCATGATGTTCAGCTCCTCCTCAGACCCAAAGCAATGAGGCCAAGGGACCAGTGGGCCTAAACCTCTGAAATCAGGAGCCCAAATACATCTTCCTTCCTTTACGATAAAAAAATTATTTATTTGCAAGAGAAAGAGGGCAAAAAGAGAGAGAGAGAATAGATACACTAGAGCCTCCTGTCACTGCATACAAAATCCAGACACATGCATTACTTTGTGCATCTGGCTTTATGTGGTCACTGAGCAAGACAGGCCAGCAGGCTTTTCAAGCAAGCATCTTTAACTGCTGAGCCATCTCTCCATGTATCTTGTCACAGCAAAGGGAAGCTGAAAGTCTGTACAGAGGTTATGCACATGTGTGCGTGCTTGCGCGCGTGCGCGCGCGCACACACACACACACACACACACACCTTTATTTTACTGTTGAGGAAACTGAACTCACCCATTGTGATGATTAATCTCTGGTTGTTAACCTGACCATCTTTAACATGACCATGGAAATAAATCTCAGGAAATGTCTATGAGACAGTTTCTAGATTAGGTCTAGGTGGGAGGACCCACTCTGTGAGTGGGCAATGCCATTTCAAGGGCTGGGGTCCTGGAGCAGATGAAAGGAAGAAAGCAAGGGCGGCAGCAGCATTCATCTCTCTCTGCTTCCTGACTGTGAACACAATGTGACGGGCTCTGTTTCATGCCTCTGCTGCCATGCCTCCCCTGTCACGATGAACTGTAACCACAAACTGTAAGCCAAAATAAACTCTCCCTGACTTAAATTGCTTCTTTTTAAAAGAATATTAAAAGCTAATGAAAACAGGAAAATGTTAGCTCCTGGAAGTAAACATGAAGAAGCAGAAGAGGAGGGAAACAAATCTTAAAATTCTTTCCACACAAATGCTAATTGAATAAATTGAGCTATAAAGTTAAAAAAGAAACATATTTATTTATTTGATACACACACACATGCACACACACACACACACACAGAGAGAGAGAGAGAGAGAGAGAGACATAAAGAGAATGAGCATGCCTCCTGCCATTGCAAACAAACTCCAGATATATTCACCCACTTTGTGCAACTGGCTTTATGTGGGTACTAGAGAATTGAATCCACTCTATCAGGCTTTGCAAGGAAGTGCCTTTAACCACTGAGCCATCTCTCCAGCACTTACATTGCTTGTTATTGAGCAAATTAACTGATAAACCCAGCAGGGGAGTGGAAGAAGCCCATGCTCCGAGCTACAATATTGCACCACTAATTTGCTTCGGCAAGTCTCCTGTCCCTTATACATGAGTGCCCTTGTCATAACGGCCTCAGATATGGGCTTGAGTGAAGAGGCCTGTGACTTACAGACAGCAATTCAGATGACCATGTTATCACCTCAAACGAAAGGAGATGGGCAGAAAAAGATAAATTTAGTATCCTTCCCTCCGTCCCCTTCTGCATCCATCCATACCTCATTCCCTTCCTTTCTGTCAATATCTTTTGAAACAGGCTCTCATATAGCTCAGACTATGAACTATCCTCCTGTCTCCACCTCCCAAGTGGTGGTGTTGTTACAGGTGTGGTTTGTGTGATGGAAGCCAGAGCTTTGTTCATGCTAGCCCAAGCATTGGATCAACTCAGCCACATTCCCAACCCTTAGTCAGGACTCCTAGAGGAAACAGAACCAAGAGAATGATAAATATATTTGTAGTCAGGATGGGATTTATTAGCTTGGATTATATGACAGGAGGTTAGAAAGTCCAAAAAAGGCTGCCTGCATGTGTGTGTGTGTGTGTGTGTGTGTGTGAGAGAGAGAGAGAGAGAGAGAGAGAGAGAGAGAGGTGTGCTGCTCATTCCAAGAAGCTGGAAGCCTCTGAAGTGCCCGTTGCATACTGAAGTCCTGAAAAGTCCCTGGAGAATGGCTGGATGTGTGCACACTGGAAAGCTTAAAAAGCTAGAGTCTGATGTCTATGGATGATGGCAGCAGTGACAGATGTCTTATTCATGCATCTTGCCTTCTGTCTCCCTCATCTTCTTTCCACCCAGATCCCCAGACATTGGATGGTGATTCCCATGTTCATGGAAGGTCATGAATCCCACCCCAGTCACTGTCCCACATGTCAATCTTCATTGGAAACCTACACACAAACGCAAGTGCATCTCACTAGACATCTCTGAACCCATTCAAGGTATGAGCAAGACAAACCATCACAGAGGGTTACTTACTTAACAATTGTACCAAATAAGGTTACAGAGGGATTAAATTAGATAATGCAAATAATATGGTAGGCCAGCACCCAGAATCCACAGCAAAATTTTGTACCTCTGAGTACAATGCTCAAGGGAACCTGGGACTCAACTTCTTCCTCCTCCTCCTTCTTTCTTACTCTTCCTTCTTTCCTTCCCTCCCTCCCCTCCCCTCTTTCCTTTCCTCCTTTCTTCTTTCCTTTCTTCTCTTTCCCCTTCCCTCCCTTCCCTTCTCTTCCCTTCCTCCCTCTCTTCATTCTTTGAGAAATTGGTCTCTGCATGTAACCCTTGAACACAGGATCCTCCTGCCTCTGCCTCTGGAGTTCTGGGATTCCAGATGTGTACCCTCACACCTAGCCAAGACTTACATTCAGAAAAGACTTTGGGGATGTTGAAAGGGCTAGGAACCTCAGTAAGCTTGCCATCCACAAGCAAGGTATGAGAAAGGGGCCTCACCTTCTGATCCTTGAGAAAGGAGCGGCTCACCCAGAGTAGCTCAAGCCTTCTTTAAAACTCTTTCCAGTACAGCGTCAGCCTGGGAGACTGGGTGATAGTAATTAGGTCTTGAGGAGGCTTGGGCCCTGGAGGCATTGGTTGGGAAATCTGAACCGATGAACAGATAAGAAGCAGTTATAATTAGCACATTCAATGCAAAACACGTGATTGCACAGATAGTAATTTGCCAACTTCTGGAGACGACGCACAAACAAGTCTTCACTCATATGGAGACTCGGCGTGCCTTCTACCACACTAATTTTCCTGTTGTCATAGTGAAACGATGAAAACCTGGGCTCAGCTTGTCCGTCTGCCAAATCTAAATTCAAGGAATTAGAATTAATAGGCATTCAATAGTGATTAAATACCCCATTGCATATGTGTCTTTAAGTAAATTGTTTCATTTATTTATTTGTTTTTGTGCATGTGTGTAGTGCTCATACATGTGAGTGTGTACATGTGTGCGGAGTTGAGAAGAAAGCCCTGAGAGCTGATCCTCAGGCAGGCACACCATTCATCTTTCGTAATACAAGATCTCCTGCCAGCTTGGAGTTTGCCAAGCCATTCAGACTTGCAGGCCAGCCAGCCACAGGGATGCACCTGTCTGTGCCTCCCCAGCACTAGGATTCCAAGAACACACCTTCCATGTTTATTTACTGACTTACTTACTACTTACTCACTTTCCTATTATTATTTCTCTGTATGTGTGTGGTATGTGTGTGTGTATGTTTGTACATGTTTGTGTGTGCATGGGTGCAGGTGGATGTGTGCGTGGTGGCTCCCATGTGAAGGTCAGAGGATAATTTCAGGTCAGATCTCAACCTCCACCTCACCGGAGGAGGGTCTGACATAGTTGTTCACTGGCCTGTTCACAAGTTTCTGGAAAATTCTCCTATCTGTGCATCCTTTCATGCCTTAGACATATTGGGATTACAGAAACTGGCTGCAGCTTCCACCTTTTATGTAGGGTGCTGGAGACCCAAACTCAGATACTCAGTCAGGCTTGCACAGCAAACACTTTATCCACTGAGCCAATTCCCCAGACCACATCTTTCAGTTTTTTCTTTTTTTATTAGTTATCTATCTAATGTGTATCCAGACACCTTTCATTTTTATATGGGCTCTGGGGATTGAACTCAGGTCCTCATGCTTGCAAGACAAACATTTTACTGATGGAGCTATGGTGCAGCCTGGGAAATTGTTTTATTGAGGTATAACTTTTTGTTTTTCAAGGTAGGGACTCACTCTAGCTCAGGCTGACATGGAGTTCACTATGTAGTCTCAGGGTGGCCTCAAACTTATGGCAATCCTCCTACCCCTGCTCCCAAGTGCTGGGATTAAAGGCATATGCCACCATGCCCAGCTTAATGAGGTATAACTTACAAAGTGTACAGTCTGAAGTGTCCAGTTCACTGTGTTGCCTCCACCTTGACCAGGGAAGTCATCACTGTAGACCCCAGAAGGCTCCCTCAAAACCCCCAGTCACACCTCCCCACCCAGGTGGCCATGATTTGGAGTTCTATCACATGGTCTCATTTTCATGTTTCTGAAGTTCTGGAAACTGGAAGAATACAACATGTACCTTCCTGCATGTGGCTTTCTTGCTCAGCAGTGTGTCTGCGAGAGTTACTGTTCAGCAGTGAATATCACCATAGCTAGTTTTGTCTTCAGTTACAGTAGAATTGCAAAGCACATGTTGTATGATATGCCGCAACTTAGCTTTTGACAGTCAGTGGGGTTGTTTTCAGCTTGGGGCTGTTAAGAGTGAGTCTGCTGTGAGTGTCGGTGAGCATGATTGGGGCATACATGTGCAGCCATTCAAGAGAATGAACTGCTAGGTTATGATAGGCATCATTTTCCTTCCTTCCTCCTCTTCCTCCTCTCAGTCCTCAGCTTTCTTCCCTGGGCCTCCTACTCTTTTTCTTCCTCTTGCTCCTTCTTTCTTCTTCCTCCTCCTCTTCCTCATTCTCTGCCTCTTTCTCCTTATCTTCTCCCTCTTCCTTCTCTTCTTCTTCCTTCTGTTATTCCTCTTTCTCTCCCTCCACCTTCTCTTCCTCATCCCCTTCTTCCTCCTCCTCTTTAAGACAGATTAATTGAAATACAATTAAGATAAAATCAAATCTACCAATTTTTTAAAAGCACTTTTCACTGTTTTTTTAAAATATTTTATTATTTATTTATTTATTTTGAGAGAAAGACACACAGAGAGAGATAGGCAGAAATAGGCAGAGAGAGAGAGAGAGAGAGAGAGAATGGTCGAGCCAGGGCCTCCAGCAACTGAAAATATGACTCCAGATGCGTGTGCCCCCTTGTGCATCTGGCTTACGTGGGTCCTGGAGAATTGAGCCTTGAACCTGGGTCCTTAGGCTTCACAGGCAAGCATTTAACCAGTAAACCATCTCTCCAGCCCAAATCTACCAATTTTAACAGTACATTATGATGAGTTTTGGCAAATGTGTTTGGTGTATTTTCATGGCTACTATCAAGATAGAGACCAACTTATGACCCCAAAGTTTGCTCCTGCCCCTTTGAACCAGCCTCCTGCAACCACAGCCCCTGTCAATCACTGATCAGATTTCCGTCACTATACTTTTGCCTTTTCTAGAATTTCATCAAATGATGTTACATGAACTCTGTAGCCTTTTGTGCCCTTCCTTTTTTTTTGGGGGTGTGTGTGTATATGATATGTGTGTGGTATGTTCATTTGTGTGGGTGAAGATGTGCCCTTACCATGACATGTGTAGAGGTCAGAGGACAACAATGGGTGTTGGTTGTCACCTTCCACCTCATCTGAGGCAGATGTTCACCTTGTTGACCTCTGTCTCATTTGTCTGGTGAGCTGGCCCACTAGCTTCTCGGAATCTGTTGCTGTTGTCAGTTCCATTACTCCCCAAAACTAGAGAAATTGCTAATAATGTCTCATTTAGGTTTAAAGTATCTTGGACCCATGGGTAATTGAATATATTCTTTGAATAAATACTGTCCAAATATTTGGCCCTTTAAAAACAGGGTTGGCTTCTTATTAAGTTGTAAAAATACTTACATATTCCACATGTAAGTCATTTATCAGATACATTTGGAGAATTTTTTTTCATTCTCCAGACTAGCTTGTTTTTCAACTCCTCCCTCCCTCCCTTTCTCCCTTCCTTCTTTCTGATAGGATCACACGTAGCCTAGTCTGGCCTCAAACTGCCTATGTAGCAGAGAATGACCCTGAATGTTTGATCCTCCCGCCTCCGCTTCTGATGTGCTAAGACTAGAGGTGTGCACCATCATGCCTGGTTTATGTGGTCCTGTAGGTCCAACACAAGGCTTTGTACATTCTAGCAAGCACCCTACTAATGCAGCTACATCTTCAACATTATCTTTTATCTTTCACAATAATGTCTTTGGAGCCAGGCATGGTGCACGCCTTTAATCCCAGCATTAGGGAGGCACAGGTAGGAGGATCACCATGAGTTCGAGGCCACCCTGAGAATACAGAGTGAATTCTAGGTCAGCCTGGGCTAAAGTGAGACCCTGCCTTGAAAAACCAATAAATAAATAAATAAATAAATAAATAAACAAAATCTTTAGAAACAAACATTTATTGTCTTTCTTTCTATTATTGATCCACACCCCCAGCCTCAAATTTTTAATTTTGGTCAAGTTCAATTTATTCTTTTCTATTTATGGTTCAAGTATTTTTGTATTTTCCTCTAAAATATCCTTGACCAACTCAAGGTCATTAAATTTTATTACTATATTTCCATCTATTGTTTAACAACTATTAGCTATGGTATTTATGCCTATTATTTACCTCTAGTTAAGTCATTAGATGTATTACATAAGGCTTGAGGTACATGAAAGCTCACCTACAGAATTCCAGTTGCTTCAGCACATTTGGTGAAAAGACCATTGTTACTCATAGCATTACTTTAACATCTTTGTCAAAAATGCATATGTAGGGTTGAGGCTGTAACTCAGTTGGTAGAGTGTTTGCCTAGCATGAAGGAAGCCCTGGGTTCTATCCACAGCACAGCATAAATTGTGCATGGTGGTAGAGGCAGAAGGATTAGAAGTTCAAGGTTATCCTTGGCTGCATAATGAGTGTGAGGCCAGCCTGAACTACATGGAACCCTATCACAAGTGTGTGTGTGTGTGTGTGTGTGTGTGTGTGTGTGTGTGTAGAGAAAGAGAGAGAGAGGGGAATTATTTTGAGAACTAGGTGGGACTTTGAAACCATTATGCAAATAGCTACAGACAGTCATTACCCGGTAGGTATTTGCACATTTATGATGATTAATTTATGATTTATAATCATTTCCATTAGCTTTGTGTAAAATTGATGCACCTGCTCATGGAGCAGAGTGGATACAAGGCTTAGTGAGGAGCAGGCAAACAGAACCTCTCACAGTGTGTGTATGTGGCGAGGCCTCAGCAAGCAGTGTTCTTCCTCTCAATCCACATAACAAGGCCAACAAGGCACTCTGCAAACAACCTTGGTTTTTACAGTCCTGTAAGTCCTTATACTGTATGGGACATGAAAAGATTTACCGAGGTGATTAATACCAATATCCCGTATGAAAAGGGAAGGAGTTTTATACTACTTTTGAAATTGGGTAACACCCGCAGAGGGAACACCTGAACCACAGGAAACTGGAGAGAACAGCATGAAGACCAACCTTAATCTTTTCCTGCTTCTCTCTCTCTTCTCTCTCTTTTCTCTCTCTCTCTTTCTCTCTCTCTCCCTCTCCTCTCTATACTCACTTTCTCTTTTATATTATCTATCTTTTTCTTCCCTCACCTTCCTAGGCGCTGACTTATAACTCCCAGTGCCAGCACGGGGTTAACATCCACAATGAGCTGTTGATCCGAGACACCTACAAGGTTTCCCAAAAAAGACGGATTTCTGTCAGAGTTCTTGATGACCCACCAAAGGTTAATGGTAAGACCCTACTGCAGAAGACAGCATACTGTGTGAGACCAAACATGGAGAGACCTGGCCAGAATCTGGAAGAGGGTCAGTCCCCAGACAGTTAGCTAGTCTAGTGCCAGAGGGTGCTACATGAGCAACTGGGGGATAATGGCCGACATCTGTCCAAACAACTGGCAGTCTAAGATACCCAGCAGGAAACAACCTGACATAATGCACAAACAAGTGCAGTAGTGGCAAACAGCCATGGTGGGTAACCAACTGCTCTTGATTTGGCTAATAGATCCACTCAGTGGGATGGAACTCATTGCTGGAACTGGGAAATAAGTCAAAACCATGTACAAAAAATCAGCTCAGTCTCCAAGAATCAAGATACCACCAAATGTGGGCTAGAAGAGAGCCTATGCATATAAAATTCCCTCCAAAATATCTATGCCCATCCCTTCTATCTAGTACTAACTTCTCTCTCCATTGGAGAATTTGCTTATCTTTTTCAGATGGACAATGAACCTGAAGGGAGGATCCGCCAATCACACCTCACCAGGACCCCAGCTGAAACCATAGAGTAATGCGGGGGAAAGGCAAGAATACAGCATTATTGGTGATCACGGCACCAGAAAAAGGCTGAAGGAGATAAACACAGAAAACATCCAACTCCAATTAAGCCTGATATCCAGAGATACAGAGGCTCCCAAAACCTCATCACTGAAGTAGAACTAAAATGACCCCAATGTGGCTCAGGGAAATTTGCGGAAGAGGGGGTGGAAAGAATGTTAGAGCCACAAGTTGGGGCATTATGCACAGATACTTGGCCTATCCCCCAGAACTCTTGACTACCCCCACAATGCATGACTCACATTCCCCATTGATGAGGGTCCCTTTGGAAGAGGGAGGACAGGGAGGAGGATAAGGGAGCCAACACTATGAATGTAAAATCAGAATAGTATAAATTAAAATAAATTTAAAAAAAGAGATTGGGTAAAACATTAGAAAAAAAAGATAAAACCTGGGGTCTGGGAAGATGGCTTAGTGGGTAAGAGTGTTTGCTGCACAAGTATGAGGACCAGAGTTCAATCACCAGGTAAAAATCCAAGCATGGCCATGCACACCTGTAACTCCAGCACTGAGACAGGTGGAAGCAGGAGGAACACTAGGGCTTACTGGTCAGCCAGTCTGACCAAAACAACGCTGGACTTCAGGTTCATAAGGACTCTGTGTCAAGGACCTAGGGCAGGGCAGCACTAGAGGAGGACATCTGACCTCTTCCTCTGGTCTCTACCTGTGTGTTACATGGGCTGCATGCATCTGTACATACAGGTTCACAGAAACACACACACACACACACACCACTCCAGAACATTAAAAGAAAAAGTGTTGCTGAATATTCAGAAAACAGGCAGCCCACTTTCTATCTGCTCTCTGCTCATCATGGGCCTATTTCATATTATTGGTAATACTGAAAACTAGCTGAAACTTACAAATGGGGCAGCCTAGTAGTATAAATCAGGCCCTTATAAAACAGGGATACATTTTGATCTAGAAATTTCATTTTTAGAAATTTTAGCTCACTAATTTAGATTGTACACTCAGAGAGTGTGTACAAAGAGGCTCAGTGTAATTGTGTGTGTGTGTGTAAAATCAGGAAAGAAGTGATGTTGTGTTTTGAGTGTAAAAGGATCTCCATAGGCTTGTGTGTTTGAACACTTGCTCCTCAGCTGGTGGCACCATTTGGGAACCTTTAAAAGATAGTGCTTTGCTGGAGGAAACCACTGCTTCTTGCTTCCTGCTTCCTGCCTGTGGCTGCAATGTGACCAGCAGGCTTCCTGTTCCTGCTGTCATGTCTTCTCTGCCATGATGGAATGCGTCCCCTCTAAACCATCAGCCAAAATAAGGCCTTTCCTTCCTTAAGCTGTTTATTGACAGGTATTTGGTCACAGCAATGAGTAAAGTGACTAATCCAGAGAGCAGGGCATTTGAAGGCAGATGTTCCCTGTTGCTAATGTTGAAGGTATAATTGTTCCATGAAGTTCCTAAAAGCCAAACCCCTGGAGAACACTTCTATTAAGGCAGATCTCACCCACCTGGTAGAATAAGCAGGCTCTTCATTTGTGGGTTTTTTTTTGTTTTGTTTTGTTTTGTTTTGTTTTTGTTTTTGTTTTTGTTTTTGTTTTTGTTTTTGTTTTTGTTTTGGTCTATAGCCAATGATTCTCACTGGAGGCAACTGTGGCCTCCAAGAAGACATTGAAGATCTGGGAACACCATTAAATGCTAAGGGAAAAAAGGGGAGAAAACTGTACCTGGAGCCAGAGCAAAGACTGAGCCCACATGCCTCTTAGGGATTGAGGCTCATCCACGCTCTTGACAGGACCCAGGGAGGGGCAAAGGAAGAGCTGCAGCACAGGGGACCCAGGTGTGGGAAATCACAAGCCTGTGGAGAAGATGGGACACAGAGCTGTAGGTTGAAGTGAAGGAGTTTCAGAAGCAAAACAAATCTGAGTGTGTGACCCCCAGACCAGCCAATGGGGATAAAAACCTTCCCCTTCCACTTCTCCATCATCTTCCCTATCCTTCCACACTCACATCCTGGCTTCTTATCCCAGGAGAAAGCCCAGCCACTACTCAGAAGAGGAAGGACAGCTGAGTCACCTTGCTTCTTGGTGGGATGAAAATGCCAAATGGGTTGGCTTTGGGCAAAATTGGAAATTCACAGCAGGTGTGTTGGGATCGGAAGTCAGCCCCATCATGTGGGTGGGTGACCTGTGGAATGGATATTGGTTGTGCATGCCGCAACGCCTCATCTAGGAGGCTGACTCCAACGACAAAGCACTTGCTGTGCACACATGAAGACCTGAGATCAGATCCTCAGAAGTCATGCATGTAAAACCAAACAGAGTTTCAAGCTCTCTCCTTTGGTGAGATAAGAGATGAGTTAGGAAATTCTGGAATAGTGTAGGTCAGCCACCCTGGCAAATGCAGCAGTAAACCACCAAGAGGCTCTGCTGCAAACAAGGAGAAAGGTGGAGGGGAAGGCCAGCAACCAAAAGTTGCCTTCTGAACTTCCACATGCATGCCTGTACTTACACAATGAGCATACACATATCATACATACCCACATCATATATATACATACATACATGTACTCAATATTAAAAAAAAAAAACAACTACTCCCTGTGGTGTGACAAGCCTGGTCTGGACAGGCCTGGAATTTAGTCACCATTGTAGTGAACTTCCCACAGCTGCAACCACGCCACTGTGCATTTCTGACCTCCTCTTGATGAGCTGAGTGTGTGCCACTGGGTGAAGGAAATCAGCGAAGTGACCACATCATACAGGGACTTTGGGACACACCGGAGAAGAGGGGGTATGGTCTCCACTCTGTATCCAAACCATATCTGAGCTATGTGTGTCTGCTGGGACTCCCAGGGTGGGTATGCCTTTCTCAGCCTGGATATTAATGTCAACCCTGAGGGTTGGGATGGCACTGGGGGGTGGAGACGGTACACTTGCAAGCATCAGCAGGTTCCTGAGCTTGGCCTTAGGGAATTGACTTATTATCTGATTACTGTGATTCATATGGTGTTGACAGGTGCCCTGGCGTCGTCTTTGGCTCTGTCCTGTTCTAGGGGCCACAGCCACCCTGCTACCCAGTAGAAAAGCCACAGCACAGCCATGGGAGAGCAGGCACAGTGCTAGGAGTTTGGGGGCCTATGCCTGGTTACAGCTGTGAGCTTGTCCTGAGACAGAGCTGATGAAGCCAGCCACAGGTCAGATGAGAAGCCAGGGGCCCTGGACAAGGAATCTAATACATGGTCCATGAGGAAGTAGTCATCCATGATCCACAAGCAAGGGAGCAGCCACAGACTGTGTCAATATTCTTGCTACATCTTTGTGAGAGACACAGACATATTTTCTTCTGGTTAAAGACCTGGGAATGAACAGGCAGGGCTAAGCATGGCTTATACATGCTCAGAATTTTCAGAAAGTTTTGTTTTTAAGTGGTTGCACCATGTTTAGGTGTGTGTGTGTGTGTGTGTGTGTGTGTGTGTGTGTGTGTGATGTAGAGGTCATAGGATAACCTTGGACTGTTTGTCCTCACCTTCCACCTTGTCTAAGACAGGGTCTCTCTGGTTGGTGCTTGCCTACTGTGAAGTCCAAACTAGCTGGCCCGAGAGCTTCATGATTCTCCTGATTCTCCTTCCAGTTTCCATAGGTGTATTGGCATTATAGGCACTTCTTTGCACATGTGCTGGGGATCTGAACTCTGGTCGTCAGGTTTGTGGAGCAAGTGGCTGTAACCACTGAGCCCTTTCCCAGCCCTGCTGGTCTTTTAACACACACACACCCTCAACACATGTTTTAAGCTACCTCAGATACCTTTTGGAAATTAGTGGGTTTTAAATGCATGAATGAATAATTAATGAATTAGCAGATGAATGGCACCCTCAAACCACTCATTCACAGACTGGCACAGTAGACCCTCATGGGCCTTGGAGCCATCTTTCTTTAGCTTGTGGCAGCTTCATTTGTGTCATAAACTATACCAAAAGTCCTCAGGCCAACCTAATTTCCATGTGGATGCCTTGGCAGGAGACCCAGTAATTTGATGGGATTATTGCATAAGCCCTTTCTTCCCTTGAGGGACACAGAGAACAGATGATCACTACTTCCAACTCTTCAAAAGGACATGGGCCCCGTGCCTCCGGGGACTAGGACATTGTCCTTTGGTTTGTGGCTCTCAGATGTCCTCAGAGGATTCTAGTATTAGGAGAGGCTGGTGATGAGTGTAGGAGCCAGCACGTGCCTCCTTTGGTGACCTGTTTCCTCTTACATCCCAAGCTCTGATGACTTGGATGCATCTGGAACCTTCTATGACTTACAACTGTTTATTGAGGGACAATTACCACCACCAGCAGCCCATTCCTATCCTCGCTCTGGAACTCTGATTCCTTGAGAAGTTTGTTTCCCATACTGTGCTCACCTATAAGCCAGAACGTAGAAGGTGGTAAGAGGAGGAAAAGAGTGGCATGAGTGGGCCAAGAAGACCAGAGCACAGAGGGCCTGTGGTATGGTGAGTTCTCAAATGGAAACAGTCCCTCCTGGAGGGACAGAAGATGCTCACCAGACTCAAGATGTAAACATCCACAGTCTTGGGAAGCTACTGAAACTTCCAAGTCACCAGCCCCTCCCCAAGGTCACAGAAGCAGTAGCTCCAAAGATTAACTTTGGTGAATCATTACTTAGGCTGGGAGGGCTTGTCAGTGAAGCAGCTGTCTTTGAGTCACCCAGGCTCTGTAAGTAAATCCTCTCCCAGGCTCTGTAAGTAAGTCCTCTCCCAGGCTCTGTAAGTAAGTCCTCTCCCAGGCTCTGTAAGTAACTCTTCTCCCAGGCTCTGTAAGTAAGTCCTCTCCCAGGCTCTGCATGTAACTCTTCTCCCAGGTTCTGTAAGTAATACCAATGAACTCAGTGCTTCACCAAGCTTTGATATGATTATTTCTTTGGTGTGTCGACAGTAGATGTCCTTTCTGGTGTGAACAGACATTGGTTTGCCTTTCCCCAAGAATAGTTTCATGCTATAGGGCTTTATAACCTCAGTGGAGGAGAACAACAGGGATGGCTTCCTTTAACTGCCTCCTGTTCCACTGCTACTTCCAGAAGGTTCTAATGCACTCTGAGTAAGAAGGGCAAGAGGTGGTAGTATGTCCAATGCTCTGTGGCCTGGGCACCCTGAAGTTGCTGGCCTCCCTATATGCATATGTGTACCCAGATACATGCACACCTACATGAACACACACACACACACACACACACACACACCTGCGTGTGCACAAGTCATTAGTGAAAAAGAAAGCAGCTGACAAACAGTGCTTCTAAAAGATGATTGAAAGACAAGATGTTTCAAGTGACCCTTTAACTTGTGCAAACTCCAGTGCTGTCCCTGTGAGAGGGTTGTCTCTTCAATAGGGTGACACTCTGATAATGATGTTGATCTGCACTGCCCCTAATTGAGTTTTAATTACAGTACTTCTAAGAGGGCTGAAGTTAAACCTCTGTTCTCCGTCCATAATTCAATTTAGGTTAGCACGGCCAGATACTTTGTACCTCACACATGTGCATCTTTCTGTCTGAAGAGGGATTTCAAAATTGGACAGTGTTGTTTAACAGATGAAGTCTAAGAGTGACACATGGGCTTTACTCCTCTTTAATTAAGAACTGTTAATTGTGGAAAGAACCTAATTAGATTGCCACTAGCGGGAGGTAGTGATAGAGATGCAGTAGATCTCTTCATTAGCTGTGGTCTCAAGGAGAAAGATACCAGGCAGGTTCATGGAATTCAAGAGGCTTCTGGTCAGGGCGCTCACAGTTACCGAGATCTTGTATGAACGGAAGGGGACTGTCCTTGGGAACTGAGGTGCTTCTATTACATGCTGTGAAATTAGTATAGGAAGACAAGGTGACTAACCCTTTCCTTGAGATGCAGCTAGCTCACTCTGGGAGACAAACTTCACCCACTGAAGGCATAGAAAAAGGACACTTTTGGAGCTGGAGAAATGGCTTAATCGGCAAAGTAAGTGCTAACCGTGCAAACATGAAGATCTGAGTTTGGATCTCCAACATCTACATAAAAGCCAGATGGGGCAATGCATGCTTGTCATCCCAGTGCTGGGGAGGTGGGGAGGAGGGTCTCCAAGGCCTGCTGGTTAGCTTGTCTAGTGGAACTGGTGAGCTCCAGGTCAGTGAAAGACCTTGTCTCAAAAAGTAAGGTGGGGCTGGAGAGATTGCTTCACAGTTAAAGCAGTTGCCTGTGAAGCCTAAGAACTCATGTTCAGATCTCCAGGTCCTACATAGCCAGATGCACAGTGATGCAAGCACACAATGTCACACATGTGTACAAGGAGGCACATGCGACTGGAGTTCGCAGCAGGCTTAAGGTCCTGGTGCACCCATTCTCTCTCTCTCTCTCTCAAAAATAAAACTAATTTTTAAAAAAGTAAGGTGGAGAGTAGGACTGAGGAAGAGACCTAATGCTGACCTCCGGCCTCCACATGCACATACACCTATACACACATGCGCCCACATGTACACACATGCATACCCACATGCACGCATATCACACACACACATACATATGCAAAAGAAGAGAAATGTAAAAGGAGATTTATATCAAAGTAAAATCATGAAGAAGCCAGGCATGTTGGCTTACATCAGGAAGCTGAGGCAGGATTAAGAGTTTGCGGCCAGTCTGGGCTGTAGAGCAAGTTCAAGGCCAGGCTGGACAACTTAAGCAGATCTTGTCTCATAATAATTTTTGTTAAAAAAAAAAAAAAAAGGCCAGGGGTGTAACTCACTGGGAGAGCCTAGCAATCATAAGACCCTGAATTCAACCCCAAAGCAAAAGCTCAACCCTGAGGTCCCAAGGCTAGGTGCCAAATAGCATCCATTGGGGACAGTAGGGACTTGCAGAAGGCTACTTGGAACCCAAGTGCAGACCTTTAGGCAAGATACCAAACCCATCTGTAAAGCAGCACCCTCCATCAGAGTTGGGATTGAGATAGAAAAGCACTGACTGTGGGATGGACTTGTATTTCCGGCTGAACAAAAGGCAGCTGTTCTATGTTGACTGAAAGGTCTTTCTGATTCACCTGACTCTCATTTGAACCAGTGTTCTCCAGAGGTCAGCACCTGGGCTAACACTGAGAATGCTTAGTGGGAAAAGAGTTGCAGGACCAAGCCTGGGGACAGGGTGACCGTAACTGCTTCCTGGAGCCGCCATGGGGACCGATGTTGATACCATTTGGACAGACACCATGCCCTCCTGGCTATTTTTCTAAGAGTCAGGATGTTCATTAAACAACCAGCTAACTGGTTGCTCTGTTCAATGGTTCCCACTTGGGAGTGACATTTTATGCCCTGTTCCGCAACACAGAGATATAGGCCAACATCTGGAGCCATTTTGTGCATGCAGTGATGTGTGCCCACGTGCAGTGATGTGTGTGTGTGCAGTGATGTGTGTGTGTGTGTGTGCAGTGATGTGTGTGTATGCAGTGATGTGTGCCCACGTGCAGTGATGTGTGTGTGTGCAGTGATGTGTGTGTATGCAGTGATGTGTGCCCACGTGCAGTGATGTGTGTGTGTGCAGTGATGTGTGTGTATGCAGTGATGTGTGCCCACGTGCAGTGATGTGTGTGTGCAGTGATGTGTGGATGTGCATTTGCACTGCACACGGCTGTAGTCTATGCACATGTGTAGATGCACATACTCCGTGTGTGCAGAGGCCAGAGGAAGATCGGATTCAAGTCTTCATACCCACTGAGCCATCTCCCCAGCCCTGGAGACATTTTTTGACTGTCATAGCTGGGTGGACATTGCTACTGGAGTCTGGTAAGTAGCCGTCAGGGGTGTGGCTGAACATCCTATCATGGACAGAGCTGAGCCCCTGGCTGTGACAGACTTATCTGGTCCTACTAGAAGTAATGCTGAGGCTGGAAATCCTGAGGTAACGCTATCCTGGATGCTTGCCTGGGCCATGCAATCTTCCATACCATGAACTCGTGTGGTGCGAGGGGACACATGCTTCCATGCAACCCCGTCTCTTGTAAATGGCCTCAGAGAAGCACTTCACTTGGTGGATCAATTAGCCAGAGTGTGTGTTCTACAGTTTTGCCACTAGGTGGCAATCTTGGGATGCTCTTCCACGGAACTAGCACCTGGCCTGCACCTGCTGCTTTTTAAGGTGATGATCCTGGCTCCTGGATCCTAGCATTTCAGAGGAAAAGGAGGGACCAGAGAAGGAAGCAGAATATTCTCCTTCTGGGGTTCAGCCTGTAAAGAGCTTGTCTCACGATCATGAGAGCCTGAGTTCTGTCTCCAGACCCCACATACAAAGAGCTAGGCATGGTCGCATGTGTTTGTAATCTCGGCGCTATGGAGGTGCAAACAGGTTAATCCTGGGGACTTGCTGGCCAGCTCTAGGCTAATGAAAGGGATTATCACCAAAAAAAAAGATGGACAAAAAAGATTGCACAAAAGTCTTCTGGTCCCCACATACATGCACACACAGTGAACATGCATCTGCACACACCTGCACACACACACACACACACCCCCTTCTGCTTAGCAATGGCTGGGCACTTCTTTCCTAATGCTGCTTCCCAAACAAGCTACATTTGCACTGTTGGAAGTGACCATCTGAGGTGTTACTGACTCGGTCATAGCAGATGTTTCCTGTTGTCCCTACCTGCCAGACAGACTGAGAATGTGTGATCCGGGACAGGGAAGGGGGCAGGTGGAGGAGCTTTGTGGTGTGGCTGGAACATCCCTTTGGAAACACCTGACTGAGTCTCAAACAACATCTCAACATTTAATCCCAACCCAATGGGCTTTATCATGCACAACAATCCAGGTGCAGCTGTCCGCAGGACTGCATAAGGTAGTGAGCTGGCATGTAGTGAAGGTAGAGGAAGACCTGGGGAGTCTGAGGGAGGTGGGGCCCCATGCCTTTACCTGAGGGTGGTCATGTGGTGTTTACACTGCAGTCATCTATCACACTACATGCTCATAGTGCATTTTTTTGTACAGGTGTTATATTCCACAGTAAAATAAAGGTTTAAAATTTTAACCTTGTAAGTATGTTCATGGAAAAAAATAGTAAGAAATTTTGACCTCCTGTAGTAGTTTGAATGTTGGATATCCCCCAGTACATTCAGGAACTTATTAAACTTATTGTAACTTAGAACTCCAGCCACCTGGCTGGAGGAGGTGTCACTGTAGGCGGATCCTAGGGTCCAGCCCTAAGGTGTGTTTGGGGAGAATTCCAGTCTAAAAAGTGCTTTTGCTCTAC
This sequence comes from Orientallactaga sibirica, assembly GCA_036365145.1. Lineage (NCBI taxonomy): Eukaryota > Metazoa > Chordata > Mammalia > Rodentia > Dipodidae > Orientallactaga > Orientallactaga sibirica. The sequence goes on from JAEOAD010000028.1 coordinate 13,097,058, forward strand.
CATTATGGAGTCTCTGGAGTGCGCTTGCTTGTGCTGGAGGCGGTTCTGTCAGCATGACCTGGGAAAGGGGCACCCAGCTTCTTCTGTCATTATGGAACTTCCCCTGGATCTGCAAGCTTCAATAAACCCCTTCCTCCCATAATCTCTGTCTCATCTGGAGGTTCATCCCAATGGTGTGAATCTACTGCTACATCTACCATTTTCTTTATTTCTTCTCTTCCCTTCCCTTCGTTCTTTCCCTCTCTATTTCCCTCCTTTTTCTTTCCCTTCTTCTCTGCTTTCAGCTATTTATGGTTATTTTGTGGTGGTAGGAAACTATCTAGGGCCTTATGCATAGTAAGCAGATGCCCAATGCTAAGTTGCCTAGGCTGGCTTTGAAGTCACCCTTGAGTTCAGAGAGTTCAGAGTGATCTTCTTGCCTCAGCCTCCCCGAATTGCTGGGATTACAGACCTACACCACCAGGCCCACCTGACCTGATATTTCAAATTATGATGTGGGGGTTGGGGAGACGGCTCAGTGGATAAAGTACTTGCAGCACAACTCTTGATACCTGAGTTCAGATCCTCAGACTCCATGTAAGAAAGCCAGAAGCTCTGGTGGGCTGCTGTGATCCCAGAGCACCTATGGAGAGAAGAGAGGCAGAAACGGAATCACCTGGAAGCTTGTGAAAGGAGTGGTGAACAACAACGAGAGGCTCTACCTCACATTGTGGTGGTAGACAAGGACTGACCCAAAACATGAGTGCCATGACAACCACACACACATGCATGTGTGCACACAGACATACACACATACACATCAAGAAGTAAACAATTCATGCTGTAAACGTTTTTAAAGAATCACAACTACATATATGAATGTTAAAGTTATACTTGATAAGAAATACCTGGGCTGGAGAGATGGCTTAGCGGTTAAGGCGCCTGCCTGCTAAGCCTAAGAACCCTGTTCCAATCTCTAGGTCCCACGTTTAGCCAGATGCAGTGACACAAGGGTGCAATGCCGCATTAGACCACAAGGGGGCCCACGCATCTGGATTTCGTTCACAGCAGCTGAGAGACTCTGGTGCACCCATTCTCTATCTGTCTCCCTCTCCCTCTGTCTGTCTCTCTCTGTGTCTCTCTCCAAAAATAAAAAAAAAAAGTAAAAAAAAAAAGAAATACCTGTCCTTCCAAACTGCAGATATATAAGCACAATTACAAATGTGTGCATTATGGGTTCACTTTGCTCTACGTAGGGAAACTGTGATGGTTAATCTCGGTTTTCAGCTCGAGAGGATTAATAGTCACTGTGAAACAAATCTCTGGTATGTCTGTGAGGAGGTTTCTAGGTCAGGGTAATTGAGGGGAAGACTCTCTATATAGGCAGAGCCATCTCATGGACTGAGGTCTCCAACTGAATAAAAGGAGAAAATGGACTGAATACCAACATTCATCTTTCTTTGCTTCTTGACTATGGATTGTGAGACCAGCTGCTTCATAGTCCTGCTGCCATACCTCCCCCCACCATGATGGACTGTATAGCCTCATACTGTAAGCCAAAATATACCCTTCCTGCTTTAAGTTGCTTCTGGTCAAGTATTTGGTCATAGTAATGAGAAAGTACTTGGGTCACTTACAGTCCTGACCAATACGAGAGGGCCCCATCTTCTCATCGTGTGGTCCTGCCTCTTCTCTGTGGCAGATGACCAGAACCAAGTGGCTCTGAATGGTTAGAAAAGGTAAGCCAAGCCAGTCAAATCCCCTCTCCAAGGAATCTGTGTGGTGGCGTACATCTTTAATTCCAGCACTTGGGAGACAGAGGCAGGAGGAGTGCCATGAATTTGAGGCCACCCTGAGACTACATAGTGAATTCCAGATCAGCCTGCGTTAGAACAAGATCCTACCTGGAAAAACAAAACACAAACAAACAAACAAATCAACATGAGGCCATTGCCGTCAGGAGCTAAGACTGAAAGGACTAAAGACTGTTCTATAGAGAGAATCTAGGGGAGACCACATTAATATGAAATCACAGGGGAACTGCTGGGCATGGTGGAGCATGCTTGTAATCCCAGCACCATGAGGCTGACAGGTGGATCCCTGAAGTTCATGGCTGGCCAATCTACCAACTGGGGAATTCCAGGCCAGTGAGATACCCTGTCTCAAACAAGGGGGTGGATGACATCTTAAGAATATCACCCAAGGTTTCCTCTGGCCTCTATAAGCATGTACACACACATGCACTCACACACACATGACACACACACACACACACACTTTACTACCACCATGCTGAAGAAACCTCCACATGAGTATTGAAGGACACATTCAAAGCATGGTAAATATACTTGGGAACTTTATTATGAAAAGAGGAACTGTGGACAGAGAACTTTGAATGTGGTTTTCCTCCAACAGCAGCAATCATAGAGCCAAGTTCACAGATGTGTTTCTCATCGCTGAGATCAATGGTCCATTTCTTTGATTCCTCTCAGGACCTGGGGATTAGTGTGAGGTTGCACTGTGACTGCTGCCTGTGGGATCAGAAGGTCAAGCTCAGTGCCCACTCCTGCCACAAGTCCTTCATGAGCTTGACCTTATGAATAAAGACTTGTCTTTCCACCTGTGATGTCACAGTAGTGCATTCCATTAGTGTGGTCGTTCCTCATTCCCTCCAACTCTCACATCTGACCATAGGATACCAAGTTAATGGTGGGCTCCTCACTCCTTGCACATACTCCTCTCCCCAGACTCTTTTGTATGTCCAACTTGTGGATGTCTCAGCTTTCCAGTGATGGGCTGAAAACCAGCATGTGAATGCAAGATTGCCTGTCCCAAACCTTGGCTGCTGTCACTCATTTTAAGACAGTTCTGAGACATCCAGGCAGCACTGGAATCAGATCCTCTGCTTAGGAAAAAGATGAGTTTCAGGAAGTTTTTATGTTTTTTACTTTTAAATTTTACTAATATACATTAATTATATATACTAATAGGTTTATTTATGACATTTTTATACATGTACATAATTGTTTTGATCATATCCCTATTGCCCCTCATCCTCCTCCCCTTCCCACTTATTCCCTTTCCCTTCCCAAACAGTCAACCTTCTCGTTTCATCTCTATTGTTTTCATTTTTGATGACCCAGCATTTAATCAGGGTTGCTTACAGGGGCATGGCTGAGGTTACTTACAGGCACATGGCAACTTACCAGTGGCTATACCATTGAAGAAAATGTCTTTCTCTCCCCCAGCAACAGCCAACTGCCTAGAGACCCTTAGGGAAGAAGGGTGGAGCCTCGGGAGCCCCTCCCTATTCCATGATGGAATGTTGACTAGCTCAGTCTGGTGCAGGAAGCCACAGCTGCTGAGAGTGCATGAGTCCAAGAGCCACGACAAATCCAGAAGAGTGTTCCATACCACTCCACCCCATCCTCTGGCTCCAATATTCTTTTTTTTTTGGGGGGGGGAGGAGTGGTTCAAGGCAAGATCTCACTCTAGCCCATGCTGACCTAGAATTCACTACGAATACTCAACAATCAGTCACTCTGTCTCAGAACTTTGGCCAGTTATCTATGAGTTCTGTCATTACTGCTACCCACTGCCAAAAAGAAACGTTCCTAACCCATACTGAGAACAGCATTACTCTATAAGCATAAACTTAAATATTTAGAAGGAAGGTTGACAGACTCGTCATGTCCATTGACCTGGTTTGTGGCGGCAGACATGAACAAACTGCTTCACACAGAAGTTTTGATGTCTGGAAGCCTGAGTTTTTATCACCTGAACAACGGATAGTAAGTGTCCTATCCGGGGGTGGTAGATTCCACTCCTATACCTTTCACTTGTTTAAGTTGGATAGCTTCAATGTCATGGCCACTTATGGCTTTGCAAAATGTGGGAGAGGGGCAGTTTCACATCTCAAGTAGCAAGCTCAAGCAAGAAGGCTCAGAACAGGGTCCATCTGTATTAAAAAAATATAATAATGCCATGCTAATAAACCACACCACAGAGAGAGCAGCAATTGTGATTTGTAATGGAATCTGGAAGAAAGGCTCATTAGAGATTCCAAGCTTGTGATTCACTTTAATTAAAATTTGAACTGAGAGAGCTTGGAGAAGTTGGCCCAACGAATGAGATTTCCAAGAGAGGGAGGAGAGAAGGGGGTAGGATATTGACATGAACAAAGGAGACCTTAATTAAAGGATTAATGATGACAATAACAATAAAATCGCTTCATCCTTACTTTGTGTTTAGTTGCACAAAGTCCTCTGTGAGATGGTGCCAGGTGGAGGCCTTTGTCACTCAGAGGACGAAGGATGCGACAGTTGGGACTAAGAGGAAATACGCAGACAGTTGAGGTCTGGGGAAGGTTTGGGGCTGATTCGACTGGATCTTCCCCTGGGATTAGAGACTAGCTTAACTGTACTGCTTGACAGGAGAGCCTCCTAAGGGATGTGGCTCAGTAGGTAGCGTGCTTGCCTAGCATGCTTAGAGCCCTGGGTTCCATCCCCAGCACTACACAAACCAGGTGTGGTGGTTCATGCCTGTAATCCCAGCACTCAGGATGCGGAGGCAGGAGGATCAGGAGTTTAAAGTAATCCTCATATACATAGTGAGTTAGAAGCCAGCTTGGATGACATGAGTTTTTACCCACGCTGTCTTTCCCAAGCCGCCCTTCTGACCACCAGACCATCCAAACTCCCCGGGAGGCAGCTCATGTGCAAGGCACACCCACTGTATCGTTTGAACACACTCATTGCCCACTTGATGTCCTCCTTTTCAGGTTCCTAGCTCTCAGGAACTGTGTTTGCTTGTTGCAGCTGTAAGCAAGTACCTCAGACTAGATGGGTTCAACAAGTGGAAATACTGTCATACGATGTCAGTGGCTGGAAGTTCCCACAGACATGGAATGACTGGCGCGGTCTTCTTCTTGCCTGTAAATGGCTTGCTCCATACCTCATTTCTTGGTCATCTCTGCTTGTGTCCTGACTTGTCCTTCTTAGAAGGATGCCAGTCCCATGGAATCAGGCTGTATCCTACTCATTCCTTCAATTCTTAATTACTTAATTAGAGACAAGGGCTCATGTACCCAGGCTGGCCTCAAACTCATTCTGTAACCAAGGATGACCTTGAACTTCTGACCTTCTTGCCTCTGAGGCGTGTACCACCACACCTGGTTTAATGTAGACTTCGAGAATGAACCCAGGACTTGGTGCATGCAGGTGAGCACTCTCTCAGCTGAACTACACCCATTCCTTAATTCACTCTTTAAAAAATATTTTATTAATTTATTTGAGAGAATGGGCAGGGGAGAGAAGGGGCACACCAGGGCTTCTAGCCACTGCAAATGAACTCCAAATGCATGTACCACGTTGTGCATCTGACTTTGAATAATGGAGAATTTAATCTGGGTCGTAACTGCTGAGCCATTTCTCCAGACCCAGTTCACTCTTTTTCATGGTGTGTGTGTGGGGGGGGGGGTGTAGCATGTGCAGTGTAGTGTTTGTAGCAGATGCACATGTGTGCACATGTGTGTGGAGGCAGAGGAGGACATCAAGTGTCTTCCCCTTATCACTCGTCTGCCTTATTTCTTGAGACAGAATCTTACCCTGCACCTGGACTCACATTTTTGGCCTGACTGGCTGACCAGTGAGCTCCAGGAATCTCAACACTTGGGTCACAGGCATGCATGGCCATGCTTGGCCCTTTACATGGCTGCTGGGGGTCAAACTCTGGTTTCCATGGTTGCACCATCTCCCCAGTCCACTTCACTTCGTTCTTTAAAGACTGTCTCCAAACACAGCATGTTCTGAGTCCTGGGGTTAGGATTTCACTATATGAGTATTATGGGGACACAGCTGAACCCATAGCAGGGGATTAAAGCAAATGCCAGCACAACATGCATTGCCCTCTGGGAGAAAAAGCATTGCACTATTCTATGCTTGTGTGGCTCTTTCTCTACACCCCTTCTCCTCGCTCAGTAGGTAGACCCCTGATAGCCTGGTAAGGTGTGTGTTCCATCATTTCATTGGAAGAGGGACCAGCCACAATGAACAGATCACACTGAGTCCCTCAAATCAAGATTCTGTTTAAGGTGGACTAAATGCAGAGACTACAGTTAAGATTATAAATAAACTTCCATAAGCATTTAAACCTACACAATTAATTATGAATATCTTCGACAGCCATATCTGTAAATAAACTCCGCAGCTCTGGGTTTCATTCGCCACCAATCCCTCTGCACACAGCAACTTGGCAACCAGGACTGGCCAGAGTGGCTTGTGCTGAATCTTTCCACTGTGGGTGTATGCTGGCATCTGAGATTTGGCTCCAAAGGCTACTGCCTCCAAGCAGGATGATGCCCACACTTGTCTCACCCCACTCCCTGTTGTAAGCCCTTTGCAAGATCCCTGTTTCCCTTGCCTTCTTCTTTCTCGCATCTTCTCCGTCGTCCCCCTCCCTGACAATGGACAATGCAGTTTCTCCTGCATTGTTCTCATTAAGAGGACAAAGACTAGCCTCTCTAATCTGCTGAGCTGCCTTTCCCACCCCCAGTCTGAAATTACTGTCAAAACCAAGCAACACAAATAGCTTTGCTTGCTTTGGGTCATTGTGTTTATCATGGAATTTAGAGGCCAAGGTAGCTAAGCAGTAGACTCCCACTGGCCTTGCTGTAGACAGTGCCCATGACAGCATCACAGTAAGTGATAAAGATGGTCTATGATCTCTAAAGGCCTTTTCTGTCCATCTCAAACTGGTTAAAACCATCAGTCCATCACTTAGACCAGTCCAGTGTCCCATGTGTGACCTTTTGACTTCAAGAAGCTATGTTTTTACTCTTGAAGGCATTAATGTCAACACAGCCACTTTTAAAAATTTATTTATTTATTTGCAAGCAGAGAGAGAGAGAGAGAGATAGAAGAGAGGCAGACAGAGAGAATGGGCATGTGTGTGCCCCTTGTGCATCTGGCTTATGTGGGTCCTGGAGAATTGAACCAGGATCCTTTGGCTTCACAGGCAAATGCCTTAACCGCTATGCCATTTCTCCAGCCCAACACAGCCACTTTTTGACCGTCCTCAAGCCATGGCATTTGGTTACAAATGTGCCATGTTTCCTAATGTCATGACATTTCTCCCATAAACTGATCGTTTCTTTTCCTCTGCCTCCAACAGCCATAGCCCCGAAACTGTAGAGGCCCCTGCCAGCCCCGGGGACACATGGCCTGATCCATAGTGAACTTGAGCATGAGAGCTGTTTGTTATGTACCTAACCCTACTTAACTGATTTATCCTGACCAATGCAATGCAATGCTTTTGGCTGCAGGAAAATGATCCTTCAGAAAGTGATGTAACAGTAGGGATGTTTATTACTTTCTATAACAAACAGCCTGAAGACAGAGTGATTGCAAGTTTGGAAAATTCTGGGGCTCAATGACAATATCAAGGACACAGGTATTTTCCATTCACTGCCTTAGGGTTTTCTTGCTCACCTCAGTGGAGATACGAGCTACCATAGCTTCGGCCCTCATATCCTCACACACATAATATCATGGTGCCAAACAGAGAGTGCCCCATTCTCATGCCTTTTTACAAAATGCTCATGACATTCCCACAAGCCTACTTCCCCAGTGGAGTTTCCTTTGGGCTTTCTTTTGGGTGTGTGTGTTGGAGGGGGCATGTTCATGTGTGAGTACATGTGTGTGTGTGTGCGTGCATATGGAGGTCAGAGGACAGCTTCTAATGTTGTTCCTCAGGACCATCATCTACCTTTTGTGAGACAGGGTCAGTCATGGTTTGGAACTCTCCAAGGCTGGATTGGCTAGCTAAAGAGTCCCTGAGATCTTCCTGCCTCTGCCTTCCCTGCACTGTAATTACCTGATTTTGATTTTGAGACAGGGTCTCATGTAGCCCAGGCTTGAACTTGCTCTAGAGCTGAGAATGACCTTTCACTTCTGACTTTGTGCTTCCACCTCAGAAAGGCTGGAATCACAGGTTTGCATGACACCATGTCTGGGGATCAGAGCCAAAGCTTCCTCCATTCTAGACAAGTACTCAACCCACTGATCGCTCTCCCCAACCTAAGCTTGGTCACTATCTATGTGACTCTTTTTCATATAAAAATATATTTTAGGGCTGGAGAGATGGCTTAGCAGTTAAGGCACCTGCCTCCTAAGCCTAAGAACACTGGTTCCAATCTCCAGCTGTTCCAATCTCCGGGTCCCACGTTTAGCCAGATGCAAAGTGATGCAAGGGCGCAATGCCACACTTGACCACAGGGGGTACACACATCTGGATTTCGTTCGCAGCAGCTGAGACGCTGCTGGCATGCCCATCTCTATCTGTCTTCCTCTCCCTCTCTCTCTGTCTCTCTCCAAAATGTATGTATGTATGTATATATATATGTATATATAATTTATTTATTTGATAGAGAGAAAGAGGCAGAGAGAGAGAGAATGGGCACACCACGGCCTCTAGCCACAGCAAACGAACTCTAGATGCATGTGCCCCCTTGTACATCTGGCTGGAGAATCGAACCGGGATCCTTTGGCTTTGCAGGCAAATGCCTTAACCGCCAAGCCATCTCTCTAGCCACTATACTTGACTCTTCATGGGGACAGCATCTCCATTGACTTACTCTATGAGTGGAGCCCCTTCTCCTGTCCCGCCCTCCCTCCCAGAAGCACAGGCCACCTAATTCTATAGGTCAGAAAGAAGAAAGGAGCTGCTGAGAAGTCAGGAAGTCACCAGCCATGTTCAGTGAGTCCACAACCAAAGGCCCAGACATTAGTCTTTCTCTTTTGTGGCTTTGCACCCTGTGCGGTGGACAGTACAGAAAGATTCAGCACTTCATGGGGGGGAGCAGGGCCTTTGGCACACTCCCCAACATTGGACATGGTGTCAGGAAGATGGCTCAGTACCAGGGAGAAATCCAAGGGCCCCCTCACACTAAAAGAATGTTCCTTCCCATATGTGCTGAGGCAGTTTAGAGGTGACAGGGTCTTAAAATTAAAATGTAATGACCCTGAGCCTGACCTTACAGTCTCCACTTTGCTAGAGGTCAGAGAAGGATCTGGTTTGTACTTATCTCTTGCTACCTAAAGGAGGGGTTCCTTAGATCTGCTCTTCCATAAACTCAACCAGAGCCCTTCCCTAGGAAGGGGTGCCCTTTCCTAGAATGAAGAGTACTGGAAGGATTGAATATAAACCTGACATTGTAGCTGGTTAGCTCAGCCCTCCTTAAGAACTTATAAATGATTCCCATTTGGGGGCTCTGGGTGGACTCCCTCTCCCTCCACCACCACTTCTGTCTTCTCATGGGCAGGTGTTCTCTGTCCTCTGGGCTTTTTCCTGCTCCTGCCATCTCTTGGGCAGAAGCTGTAAAGACTCTCTCCTCTTTCCTTCTCCTAATCTAATGAGATCTCTCTAAACCTTACCCTCTGGATTTCAATTCTTTGAATTCATAAGATAAGAATCAATGGTCATCCTAAAATTATAGGTGTGTTCACTTATATTGGGGTGTGGGCAGGGAAACCCCAGTTCCTGTATGATATTGGCACATTGGTGAGGAACCTCAAAATTCTGGTTTCCATACCAATACAAAACATGCTGTGTCCGGTTGCAGTGTCTGATCCTGGATTTTCTGCTGGCCAGCAGCAAGTGGGGTCCAGAAAACAGGACTTTTGCTTCCCGGCAGCACAATAACCATTCCTTCCCAGACTCCTGTTTGTACAACAGCACTTGCTGATTGATTCATTAAAGTCCTGTTTGCTTCTTGTACTTGGGGAAATAAACTGACAGTTGAAATTATAACTAGATTTAAGATGAGGATGACAGACTCAGATTGGAACATATTACGGGAAACTTAATACATTCAAATCAGGAACACTCAGAGGCTGATAGCTGGGGGAAAACATACCTTATCATCCCATTAACTATTTCTCTGGGCCTCCAGTCGGGAAAGAATTTCATCCTGGAGAAGGCAAGAAGCTGATCCTATGTGGCAATTCTGACCCCTTGAATGACAGGGGTGTTGGCAAAGGAGATTTTGAACTCAAAGACTGTTTCCCGAAGCAGCATTTTTTTTTATGAATGCTGGTGTGTGTGTGTGTGTGTGTGTGTGTGTGTGTGTGTGTGTGTGTTATATGCAGATGTATGTGCCCTGTGCCCATGTGTGGGGAGGCCAGAGAAAGACCTCGGGTGTCCTCCTCCATTGCCTGTGCACCTGCTTTCCCTAAGACAGAGTCTCTTGCTGAACTTAGAAACTCTCTGTTTTCAGTGAGACTGGCTGATCAGGGAGCCAAGGGGATCCTTTTGTCTCTGCTCAGCCATGCCAGGATTTTTACATGGGTTCTGGAGTTCTGGAGCTTGAACTGGGGCCTGCTTGCTTACCCAGCAAGCACTCTTATCTACTGAGCTATTTTCAACTTTCTTTTCTCTCTTTATTATTTTTATTTTTTATTTTTTTGAGACAGGGTCTCATAGAGTTGGGCTTGGTCTCAAACTCACTGTGTAACTGAGGTGAGCATGAACTTCTGAGCCTCCTGTCTCCACTTGCCAAGTGCTGATATTCCAGGCATCTGTCACCACACTTGGTTTATTTGGGATTGAATTCAGGGCTTTGTGCATACTAGGCAGACCCTTTATCAACTAAGCTACATCCCTAGTCCCAGCAAATGCTTTTGACAGACGTGAAATATACCTCTTCATAGGGGTAACTATGTAGCTGTGGGCAGGCATATCTGTGTGTAATCTATGTACCCATGTATGTAACACACTCACACATTGTTTGCAAGCATGGATATTGTGTGTGTGTAGGTAGGTGTGCGTGTATATCTGTGTGTGTGTTTGTTTTCCTAGTAAAGAGAGGATGTGTAAGAAGTAACCCTAGTGCTTATCTTTCTGCTAATACAAACCTCTGCATTTAATTCCGTTCCCCTATTCCTTGGAATTCCCCAGATACACTTGACATGGGAGCTGCTCTGTGCCTGCTAATCAGAGGTGCACCAGAAAAACCCAGGAAGCTTCCTACAAGGACACTTGCTCAGGGCTTCCGACTTCCCATGAATGCTGCTGGGCTGTTTAGTGAGGCACAGGAGGCAAGGCCTTCCTTCCACGGCAGTGTGGGGAGCCCTAGGACACAGCACTGGGAATTTCCAGGGCAGGACCAAGGGTCAGTGATGGAAGTGTCCATGCCTGGAATTCCAATCATTTTCCCCTCATGGTCACAAGATGGCTACTGAAGCACCAAGTAAAACATGCTTTCCGTAAACACTTTGACAGGATGTACATGCCAGTGCAATAGTGGCACACAGCCTTGGTGGGTAGCCAATAGCTTTCTGATTGGCTAAACGTAAAGGAACTCATATCTGGAATTGGGAACCAGGTCAGAATCCTATGGAGACAAAGATTATGTTCTCCAGTGTCAAACTTTCACAAGTCTTTGGCTAAAAGAGGGGTTACATACATCAAATTCTCCCTAAATTGATAATGCTTATCCCATTTAAGCTAGGCTGACTTCACTCTCCATTGGAGAGTCTGTTTTTCTTTTTTCAGAAGGCAGTGACACCAAAGGAGATAAACTACCCCTTGCACTTCTTCCAGTCTCGAATGGGCAGAGACAATGAACAAAGCAAGAAAGCCATGCAGCACGTTAGTGGTGTGTGCTATGGAGCACAGAGGTAAAGGGAAAAGGATGATGGTGATTTTACTCTAGCAAGGAAGGTTCCCACTGTGAAGTGACATCTGAGCCTCATTCCTTCTGTTTGTCTCTCAGGTAAGTGTCCCCCCAAAAATGTCTCTCTCATGAAAGAAACAAAGAAGGGACAAGGAGGGAGAGAAGGAAGGAGGAAGGACGGAAGGAAGGAAGGAAGGAAGGAAGGAAGGAAGGAAGGAAGGAAGGAAGGAAAGACAGAAAGAAGGAATGAATGAATGGATGGATGGACAAAGGAAGAGTAGGAGGGAAGAAAGGAAGAAAAGGAAGGAAGGAGAGAGAAGGGAGAAGGAAGAAAGAAAGGGAGGGAAGAGAAAGAAAACAGAAAAAGAAAGGGAAATGGGGGAGGGAGAGAGGGAGAAAGAAAAAACGATTGACAGAAGAAAAGAAAGAAGCAAAGAAAGAAAAGAAAGGAAAGAAGGAAGGAAGGAAGGAACAAAGGAAGGAAGGAAGACTGAAAGCCCACTACAGATAGGCGTTTTAACAAAGGATCTATTTAAACATATTCAAAGTGCTTGGAATGGCTTGTGGCCCATTCATCTGCTATCCAGCCTGGCTGGGGAAGTGGCTCCTTGAGTAGAGTATGCCTGGCAACACACAGAGCCCAGAGTTCCAGCTCCAGATCCGCAAACACCGGTCGTGATGGTGTACCTCTATAATCTGAACACTTGGAAGGCAGAAGCAGGGAGATCAGAAGTTCAAGGTCATCCTCAGCTACCTAGTGAGTTTGAAGTTGGCCTGGGCTACAACAACCAGCTGATGCATCCTGCCTTGAACTTGGTCCCATGAATGTCCCCTTCTACAGCCAACCAAGGGTAAACCTCAACCCCTTAAGTCCCAGCTGGGCACAAGGCAGAAGAGCCAGGACAGCCACTACCCCGCCCAGCACTGTTCCTCTGGAAGTGCAGAGCTACTGTTCTCTGCAGAGCTCCTCGCCCACGGCCACATGAAGGACACGGAGCCCCTCCCGCATCCTCTTGGAGCTCCTGATGCTGGCAGCATCGTTGTAATTGGGGCAGTCAGCCCATTAGGAATTTGGATGGAACCAAGCCTAAGTCCTGGGTAGTGCTCAAAGCAAACACCAGCAATGTGAGGTTTCACTTCTGCGCAGTTCATTTAAACTCCGCTCTGAATATCAATCAGCTGCTTTAGTTCCAATCCACTCAGTCCCGTCCAAGGCCTCAGCTGAATGATAAACAGCAGGCCACTGCCGGGGAGAGACACTTCCCTACAGTGTGAGAAAGGGACACGGCTCAGGAAGGCTGTTCTGAGCATCCAGGTGTGGGCAGGAGGAGCTTCCCTGTTTGACCGCTTTGACCACCTTTCAGCTCCTCTTCGTAGAAAGACAATTAATCTAGAGGCTTCCATAGAAGTTTTTGATGAAGCCTGGATGCGATGCCACTCAGAGCGCTTGCCTCACACGCACTAAGCCCTGGGTTCCATCCCCAGCACAGCACACTGCAGGCATGGTGGTGCACACCTGGAATTCCAGAGCTGAGATTGTGCTGGAATTGATGACGCACCTGTAGTTAAGTACTGGCTGATGTCACGCGTCAGCCCAGAAGCTGAGAAGGACTGTAGCTATGCGTGGTCCACAGCCCCGGGGATGGTCAAAAGTTATTCTCCAGTGTTTGGGACTCTCAAGAGAGGGCCCTGAATGATGGTGTTGCAGTCAGGTTCGCATTGCTGGCAGAAATCACCCGACCAAGAGCAGGTTTTAGGAAAAAGGGGCTTATTTTGGCTTATAGGGGAAACTCCATGATGGCAGGGGAAAATGATGGCATGAGCAGAAGGTGGACATCACCCCCTGGCCAACATAAGGTGGACAATAAGAACAGGAGAGTGTGCCAAACACTGGCAAGGGGACACTGGCTATAATACCCATAACAACATACTGCCTCCAGCAGGCATTAATTCCCAAATCTCCATCAGCTGGGAACCTGCATTCAGAACACCTCAGTTTATGAGGGACACCTGAAACAAACCACCACCAATGGGCAGCTGTTACTATTCTCGTCATGGTTGTACTCATCTCACTTTTTAAGTTTTTCATTTTTATGTGCTTATTAGAGAGAGAAAGGGAGAGACAGAATGGACTTGCCACTGCAAATGTACTCCAGACACATATGCCACCATGTGCATCTGGCTTACATGGATTCTGGGCAATTAGACCTGGGTTCCTAGGCTTCACAGGCAAGCACCTTAACCACTAAACCATCTCTCCAGTCCTTAATTTTTTTTTTTTTTTGAAGAGAGACACAGAGAGAAACAGAAAGAGAGGGAGAGGAAGACAGAGATGGACATGCCAGCAGCCTCTCAGCCACTGTGAACGAAATCTAGATGCGTGCGCCCCCTTGTGGTCAAGTGTGGCATTGCGCCCTTGCGTCACTTTGCATCTGGCTAAACGTGGGACCTGGAGATTGGAACTGCTGGGGATTGGAACCAGCGTTCTTAGGCTTAAGAGGCAGGCGCCTTAACCGCTAAGCCATCTTTCCAACCCCAGTCCTTACTTTTAATAGAGGGAAAGGCCAGGAGAAAGCCGACTGGGATGAGTTCCTTCCTGAACACTAGCAGGCCCCATGCATCTCTCTGCCTTGCTGCTTGACTCCTTGCTGGATTAGAAGTGTCTGAAATTCCTGCAAGCAGGTGGGATGTGTCCCTGTAGCGCTTGTTAGAAAGCCTAGGGGCTGGAGAGCAGAGGTGGATGACGCATGACTCTCTTCGTCATTGTCCTGAGCACATCTCCTAACGTGACTGTGGCTGCAATGTCTATATTCTAGGGAGATTCTAGGGAGACACTTGTGTCCTTCTCTTTAGCTACCAGACTATTGAGAAATGGGACCCAAGAAAGTGAAATTTCTCCAAGAATCTTACTTTGGAAGAAAGAAAAGGCTGAAGCCAAATGCCAGTCAGAGGAGGAACTTGTCTCCCAGGAAGAGATTTCATACAATTCTGACAGGTCCTCAGTCCACCTTGCAGGAATGACTAGAGCTGAAGCAATGATGGGTCAGTGATGGGCAGGACCACACCTTGACAGGGACTGCTTAGTCATGCCTGCCTCTTGCCCTCTACTTCAGTCGAACCCTCATGTCAGTACCTGTGGAGATGAACCTGGGTCACTAAACCTCTATTGTTCCTCTTCCTAATGTGGCCATATTAAATAAATCTCCTTTTCCTGCTCTTCACCATTACTTGTTTATTTACTTAGACTACTGAAGATGGGTAGCTGAGCCTAGCTTGGTAGGGTTTCAAGGGCCCAGGCTCTGACCTTGACAACTCAAGCCAATCTAACAGCTTAAGGGGAATGTTTCGAAATTATCTAGAAATGCCGTTATATGATTTGTCATCCAACCTGGAACACTGTAAAAGTACAGGGGACACCATTAATTATCATGCTGGAACAATGGACAAAAATCAGGGTTGGAGCGTGGGAGATGACTCAGTGACATTTGCGTGCAATCAGAAGGCCTGAGAGGACCTGATTTGCCCTGAGCTTGACTCCCTAGCACCCACGTAAAATGCTGCCTGTAACCCCAGTCCTGCGGGGAGTGGAGACCAGAAAATTACTGGAGTTTACTAGTGAGCTAATCTGACTGAAAAAAAAAAAAAAGGCAGCTCCAGGTTCAGAGAGAGACCCTATCTCAGGGAATTAAAGTGGAAGACTGGTAGAGAAGGAGACCTGACATTCTGCTCTGATCTCCACATGCACACACACATGCATACACAAACAGAGAGACACACAAAAAAACCACTGTAACACCACAAATTGCATGCACGTGCGCGCGCACACACACACACACACACACACACACACACACACACGACACGGGTTGTCTTTTCTACAAATCAGGTGAAGCCTGCTTCTTGAGTCCAGATCTTCAACCATCTCTGGGCTGCTGCTCAGCTGGAACCTGCCATTTTTTTTTCAACAAAAGTTTGTTAAAATTTGGGGTGGGTGAGGCCAGTGGCTAGAACAGAACTCAGCAAGGTTGTCATTGAGATTTTTCAGGCAAGTTCAGGAAGTCCTCGACCCATTATCTGTTGAGGAAAGTATATTTCTTGGCCTTGTAGAACTCCAAGTCTGACGGGGGATGTCCTTGAACCTTCCACAGAGACAGCCATTGAAAAAGCTTCTTGTGTCCCTTAGGTGAGCAAGTGAATCAAACAACAACCTTACCCAATCTGATGTGTGTGTGTGTGTGTGTGTGTGTGTGTGTGTGTGTGTGTGTGAGAGAGAGAGAGAGAGGGAGATTTTATCTGCTGAATTGTAATCAGCTACTGCCCTGAGCACACTGGTATCCACAGAGATCTAAGTGGTTCCATGACTTGCGAGCACCCTCAGCAGCTGACCTCAAAGGTGGGCTGGAGAGACAGCTCAGTGGTTAACGCACTTGCCTGAAGAGCCTAATGACCTGGGTTCATTTCCCCAGTACCCGTGAAAAGCCAAATGCACAAAGACACAAAGACATATGGAGTTACTTTGCAGCAGTTATCTGACTGTCTTGCTTCTCTTAATCTCTCTGCTTGCAAATAATTAAATAGAATACTAAAATTTTTTAATTTAAAAAAGAAATTAAAGCCTCAAAGGTTCGCAGAATTGAGACTGCCCTCTCTCCAGCTCAGAGGCACTTATCTCCCAGGTACACTCTTGTTTGCATAGTTCCACAGAACCACAGAAACTCTGAGTGTATTCCCCACATCACAGGGAGCTGGAGGGTCTAAGGACTGCCCTCTGTCTGTGCAAATGTAGCCTCTTCCAGTCCCTAGGCAGGAGGAACATGGCAGCTTGCTGAAGATGTACCATCTTCCTAGGAGTGCTTTAGAAAAGCAGCACAGGGTCCTAAGAGCATCTGAACCCTGTACCACCATGGTGCAGCATAGATAGAGCTATATAATCTTCCTTTTGGACATGCATGCTGTCTGCAACTGCTCCTTCCACACATATTCCAGTATGAAGTTTTAGGCCATAGACACTGTGCCTTTAAGAGAGTAGATGCCTTGGGCTCCAGCCACCCCGCACCCTAGTTCCAGGTACAGGGAGAGATAAAGCAAGCAGCTTGGGTCAGCAGGACCAACCAAAACCCTGATTTATGACCTTACAACTTATCCTGTGCCTTCTCTTAGCCTCTACCACTAGCAACCCCAGTGACCACCCATAGAAAGACTTGTTTCTAGTTATATACCCCTACCCTTCAGTCTTTCTAACAGTAAGGAATGAATGCCCTTTGTTAGGTGAGCTTTGCTACTGTCTAATGTCAGCTTCTCCTGCTGTGGATGGTCAGCATTTATAAAGGACGTTTCTCCTGAAATCTGTATCAAGGCCTCTCTATTGAACCATATAGATATTCCTCCAACTTTACTTAGTAGGCACACCCTCTGACTGCTGCTCTGAATTCTTTTGGTCATTAAACCCTGTTTCCCTGTTTTCTCTTCCAATGTTAAGCACTTGCAATATGGAAATCCAACTTTGAGGGTTCTGAGAAGCACTCCTTTTTCTGGAAACTATGAACTTTCAAGGCTATGTTTCATTCTGAGCCTTAATGCAAAAAAAAAAAAAAAAAGAAAGAAAGAAAGAAAGAAAGAAAGAAAGAAAGAAAGAAAAAAAGAAAGAAAGAAAGAAAAAGAAAGAAAAAGGAAGAAAGAAAGGAAGGAAAACTTCTGGTTCTAGGCTACACAAGCCTTTGCTCACCCCAAGGTAAGGCGAGATCTTCTCATTGGTTGGAACCTCAGGCTGAGCATCAGTGGCCCAAGGGTGCAGCAGGAAAAAAGAGGAAAAGAATTACCAAGAAAGAAAATATATTGGGTGATATTTCAGATATGCCATTGTGCTATATTGGGGCTCCATTATGACTGGATCATATTCAACTGCCCTCCTACACAGAGACACTCATGGTATCTAGAACTGTCTTTATGAAAACTACTTTGTGAATACTAAACATAGCCATATTCAAAAATACCTATAATATAAATGCTCACAAGGAAACCACTGATTTAAAAAGTCATCTTAGTACCTATGGCCAAACTGCTCACGGAGTGAATTTGGGGAATGAGAATTCCTATGTTTTTTATGTATTTGCCAATGACATTTTGCCAAGCTGTTTTTATTTTTTTCCACCCTGACATATTTAAACAGTGAAATTATGATCATTTGTTTATTATGCCCTTTTGCCATGAAAATGGCCTATTTAGATATTTTGTCCATTCTCCTTTTAAGGTTTTTATTGTGATTTTTAAATATTATGGAAATTAGCCATGTTCAAAAAGTTTTAAAATACTTTTCTTCAGGGTAAGGGAATGCACGTGACAGGAATGTAGATTATTTGAGGGTTATTTGTGGAAAGAAAGGGAACAAGCGAGGCTGACTAAGCCAGGATGGATAGAAAGGGCAATGGGGGAGATGGCTGCCGGAGGACAAAGCATGTCATGGCTTCACAGTGCCAGAATGAAGCCCATTACTTTGTTAAAGTGCTTTTTGTGATCTACCCTTTTTAAAAAACCCTTGCTGATGATTTACCCTTTTAAAAAACCCTTGCTCGCCGGGCATGGTGGCATACGCCTTTAATCCCAGCACTCAGGAGGCAGACGTAGGAGGATCACCGTGAGTTCAAGGCCACCCTGAGATTCCAGGTCAGCCTGAGCCAGAGTGACACCCTACCTCGAACCCCAAAAAAAAAAAAAAAAAACCTTGCTGATGATTTTTTTGTCTCATCTGGCTAAAAGGAATTTTGAAGTGGTCAAACTTAGCTCCCTTATTTTGAATTTTGCTTGGAAAATTCTTTCACAATCCAGTGAAGATAAAAATGTGCTAAAACAGGTCTCTCTTTTTTCTTGCTTTGTCAGATTCATCAGCATTTAATCGTTTATAACAAATTAATAACTGGTTGTCCCAATGTAGTTTGTCAAATAATTCATCTATTATTTTCTAATATAAAATCTATTCCTAAATTTCAACAAATATCTTGACTCTAAGTAGACTTTATCTTTTCTTTCATTTGTATTGCCTAGGTAGATGAGGATAAATTCAATTACTATAACTTTACTTTATAGTACTTTGTAATGCCTAGTAATATCAATTTAATCTCAACCTAATTGTGGCCATGCCTTGAAATGAAGCTACTGACTCTTGGGATCATTTAAAACCAAGAGTGAGCCCACTGCTTCGGCTGCTGTTGAAGCTCCTCCTTGCCAGGAAAACATGCATCTGTTATTTTATTGAACAGCAAAAACTGTAATATGTGAGCAAATGGGTGAAGAATCAGTATTATGTGAGAGAAGGACAGGCAATGCCTGAGTGAGTGACAAAGAACTTGGACTCCAAAACATTCCTTAAACATTGATTCAAAGGAAGGGATTAAGGGCAGGACTGGTTGAACTCTGCGCATCCAGAAAACATACAGACACACACACACACACACACACACACACACACACACACACACACTGTTCGCTGATGTTATTACTCTAAGCCCATCTGTTGTGTTCAACATTCTTGTTGGCAATTCATTGTTTTCAATGGTGGTCAACATATCTCATGAACACATTTTTCTGGGCCAGCATTACAACTTGGTGCTGGGGAGATAAAGCAAAGAGCATAGCTTAAGTTCACACCAGGATAGCTAACATTCTTTGGTCATCTGTGCTGTACAGGGCAAAGGCAACCTAAGGCATAGTAAAATGGTTACATTGTCCTAAGCAGGGTGATTACATGGTTGTAAGATTAACTTCAGGGAAAGTTATAAGACAGGAACTTAGCAGAAAAAGCATCCCACATAAATATTCTCAGAAAAGTTATTTTTAAAGTTCATAAGAAGTATTCCCATAGTTCATTCTCATAGTTCATTCCCATATTTCATTTCCCATTGTTGGTTCTCATAGTTCATTCCCATACTTCTTATAACCTCTTAGTTTAATTGTTTGCTTATTACTGCATTGTTTATTTTCCACATAAACTTTAGGAAAAACTCATTTGGTTCCCTCCTTTCAAAATAGTTTATTAATATTTTTATTGAACTTTCATTAGAATTATAAATTGAGAACAATTGGATCATTATAACATTGAATCTTATTACTCAGGTCATTCAAATCTCTTAAAAATGTACTTCAAGGCACGAGAGATGGTTTGGTGGGCAAAGCACTTGCTGCTCAAATATAAGACTCTAAGTTCAGACTCAGGATGCACATAAAGTTGGGCACAGCAGCAAAAAGGTGTGTAATTCCAGTTTTCCTATTGCAAGATGAGAGCCAGAGATAGGAGAATTCTCAAGATCTTGCATAGCAGATAGTCTTGTAGGTGCAACAGCAAACAACAAAGAGACACTACCTCAAACAAGGTGGAAGGTGAGGATCAACAAAAAGGTTGTCCTGTGATCTCCACACATGTGCCATGATGCACCTACACATACACATACACACAGAGAGAGAAACACACACACACATACACACAACTCACACAAAAAATATGCATAGTAGAAGTCTTACATGTTTTTCTTACCTGGAAGCTTGATTTCACTGTTTATTCTTAGGTATTTCACCTTTTTGCAAATCCCCTAGCTTCATGTCCTCGGTCTGGGACCATAATGAAAGAATCCAGGTTCCAAATGCTTGGATAGTCCCATCCCTCTAGCTGTGCTGCTTGTAGTCCCTCTACTGGGCAGGATCTGTCGTGAGCCCACAGTTCTGCCCAACAGATATCCCATGGTCTTGGCATCTCCAACATCCTGGGGTTCCTGCTGCAATATATGGTTCAACTTCACAGCTTCACACAGTGGCCTCATAGGGCCTCCTTGCAGTGACTTTAACCTGGCTACATACTGCTCTACCTCAGTAGCTCTCTGGGACCATAGTGCAATATGACCCTCTATTTCCTATGCTTTTCATGCTTATAAAACCAGTAACATGTGAGCACCAAGCCTGACCCTCAGGAGGAGGGAATTCCTTTAGCATTTTTCCTTTAAGCACAATCCTTTCCAAGGAAATTAGCATTCTCATTGGGTTAGCCATCAGTAGATTGGGTCTGGCCCTCGGGGCACCTTTCCCACCACCCCAGTACAGAGCATCCTTCTTGATGATAATCTCTTTAACAATTATAGGTGAAACAGCTACAGTCTCTGGGTGTGGAACTTGAAACTTGTTTACATTTCTTTCTGTGCCAAACTTTATACCTTTTATATCCTTATGCTTTCACCCAGAAAAAAGAATAAAAGAAAGGACATACCGCACACTGTTTGCTTTTCTAAAGTGGAATACCCTCCACTAAACACATTCATCCATTATCTTTAAATTCAATGTTGATTAAGTTCTCAGGACAAGAGCAGGATGCTATCAATTTCCTTTTCAGAATATCAAATGAACTGCTTCTAGCCCAGTTCCCAATAAAGTCCCCTTTCTCTTCAGAAACCTTATAAACTGAGCCTCCATTGTCTGCACCTCTCTCTGTACTCCGGTCTTCCAAACTCTCACCAGAATTGGCCCATTCAACTCTGCCCATAGCATGAGAATGCTTCTCTACTCCAGAGTCCCAAATCCTTCCATATTCCTCCCCACATGACCGGTTTACTGATACAATGATCCCGCCTCTAGGCGCCAATTTTCTCTGTCAGTCATAGTCTTACTGCTAGGGCAAAATACCCAACCAGAAGCAGCTTGTGAAATGAAAGGGTTTCTTTAAGTTTACAGTTTTGAGAGGAAGGTTGTTATGGCAGGGAAAGCTTGGCTAGAGCAGCCAGCTGGCTCACATTGTCACACGAGCATGGGAAGAGTAGAAAATCCAAGAGCATGAAGTGGACCTGAACTATAATTCATCAAGCTCTGCTCCCAGGACACACTTCCTCCAACAGGTTCCACATCTTAAAGGTCTCCTAAGCTTCCCACACAGTGC
This sequence comes from Orientallactaga sibirica, assembly GCA_036365145.1. Lineage (NCBI taxonomy): Eukaryota > Metazoa > Chordata > Mammalia > Rodentia > Dipodidae > Orientallactaga > Orientallactaga sibirica. The sequence continues at coordinate 13,118,621 of JAEOAD010000028.1, forward strand.
CACCAAATGGGGGACAAGCATTCAAATACAGTAGTCTATGGGGGAAATTCCACATCAAACCTAACACTCAGGGCCAACTCCACGTCATATAATTCAGTTTTGTAACTTGGGCTTTTCTTAAATGACTTGAGCATTCAGCATGGCACAGTAGGCACCAGATCTGAGCTCTGCAATCAGATGGCCCTGGTTGTGTGACCTTAGGTAGGAGGTTTTGAAATTTTGGACTGTAAAAAAGGAAACAGTGACATTTACATTTACATTACATCTGAGTAAATGCTAATTCTGCCTGGCACATGGCAGAGAGTAACATCAAACTACCCCCTTCTCGGGTTGGAGGGATGGTCTAGCAGTTAAGCCATTTGCTCGCAAAGCCAAAGGAACCCAGGTTCAATTCCCCAGGGCCCACATAAGCCAGATGCATAAGGGGGCACATGCATCTGGAGTTCATTTGTTGTGGCTGGAGGCCCTGGTGCGCCCATTCTCTCTTTCTCACTCTGCCGATTTCTCTCTCAAATAAATAATAATAATAATAAATAAATAAGTAAAGTATTTTTTTAAAAACTACCCCCTTTTCCACTCTGGAGAAATGATTCTATAAAAGCTACTATCTTGGAAGTGAATACACAAAAAGGCATCCACTTCTGCTTCTTCCACCCAGCTCTTTAAAACTCTATGTCAAATTTGCTTCCCTTTTAATTTGTATCCACTTTGCACAATCATCATAAGCTAATGCTCTTCTTCCACCCAAATTTCACAAGAGAGATAATAATAGCCAAAGAACTTTGTAGGCTAATAATATAATAATGCCTTGGGTGGATGTTCTTGAGAGTTTTACCATCCTTGGTACAGTGACCATGTGTTCCCAGACTCCAGTTTTCTTTGACAGAAAGTAGACTCAGATCAAACGATGCAAGAAATTGAGCCAAATGTGTGTGTGTGTGTGTGTGTGTGTGCGTGCAAGTGCACATGTATGCCTGTGTGTGTGAAGGACATAGGACTACATTGGGTGTCATTTCTCACCTTTTTCTTTTCCCTGAAATAGAGTCTCACACCTGGAGCTCACATTTAGGTTACGTAACCTAGTCAGTGAGTCCTAGGGGTCCACCTGTCTCCACCTTCCCAGTGCTTGGATTACACACCTGGCTTAATAAAAACATGTGGGTTCTGGGGATAGAACTCAGGTCCATAGGCATATAAGGCAAGTACTTTACTGACTGAACTATCTCTCCAGCCTCCCAGGTTATTTATCACACATTAGTCACTTAAAAATGGGTGAAAGTGCAGAACCTATCTTTGTATGGTTTTAATTGCATGTATACAATACACATAGGTATAACTTGGATTTCCCTGCAGGGAAGACCAGCAAAAAGAAGACCCCAGCCTCAGCCAAGGCTGTTATCTCTTGAGCTCTCTCCTTTGTATATATTTAAGTTAAGTTTTTTCTATAAAAGTGAGCAATTCTTGGGAAACTGAGGATCTAGGTTCAGTAGCAGCTACTAATGTCTAGGAAGTAAGGCTGGAAGGATGGCTCAGCAGTTAAAGGAGCTTGCTTGCAAAGACTGTTGGCCCAGGTTCAATTCCCCAGTAGAAGCCATATGTGCACAAAATGGAACATGCCTCTGGAGTTCGTTTGCTGTGGCAAGAGGTTCTGGCACACCAATACCCCCTCCTCTCATGCACACACAAATAAATAACTACTTTATTTTTAAAAATATCTGTGAAGTCAAAGAATTTAAACGAATCTCACATGTACATGGCTATACGTTTCCTTAGAGTCTAAGGGTCATCTTTGTCCTTGACTAAAACAGGCTTCAGGTCTCCAGAGGACCCTTCTGAATGGCCATTAAAAGAATAAGCAGATTCTCTGACCTGTCCTTTCCATTTCTCTCCTCCCTCGTGTTCCCAAGACATGTGCAATTTTCATTCTTTGCAGCTGGACATTACCCAATTATTTCTTTAGCTCTACAGTGCTGACTGAACTGGGGTTAAGAGATGCAATGCGTGCTTCTTACTTATGGGAACCTCACATTTTTGGGGGGTGCTGAATGTAGGGCTGTGATTAGTGGTGCTGATTGTGCCTCTAGGAGGCTGAGGGCATGGAGTTGTTTCTACTTGGCAGTAGGTGTCATGGCAGACTCCTTAGGTTGAGTGATGGGTGTTTAGATTGACTAGTGGGAAAGTCTTCAAGCACAAGACACAACCTTGGCCAATTGAAGTCATTTAGGATACCCAGAGAGTTGCAGGTTTGGTAGAAGAGGGGGTGAAAATGTACAAGAGTCACTGGCCCCATCAAAATTCCTTACTTGACAAGCCAAAAAAAGTAGACTTTTAGCCGAGCATGGTGGCACATGCCTTTCATCCCAGCACTCGGGAGGCAGAGGTAGGAGGATTTACATGAGTTTGAGGCCATCTTGAGAATACACAGTGAATTCCAGGTCAGCCTGAGCTAGACTGAGACCCTACCTCGAAAAAAAAAAAAAAAAAAAGACTTGATTTTTCCAAAAATCAAACTTTCCTCTCCCTCACTTGCTGCTCCTCTTCCTTTCCCCCTTTTCCTCTTCTTCTTCCTTCTCTCCTCTTCTCTCTTCTGCCCCTCTTCCTTCTCTCTTGTTCATCCTCTCCTTCTTCTCTTCCTCCTCCCCTCCTCTTCTCTCCCCTTCCCTTTTCTTCCTTTTTCTTCCCTTCCCTACCCTCCCTTCTCTTTCCTTCCATCTCCCTTCCTTCTCTCCTCTTCCCTTTTCCTCTGCTTTCCTCTCCTTTCCTCAATGGGGATGAGCCATGGACCTCACTCAGAACAGATAAATACTCCACCTCTGGCCCCAGGCCAGCCTTAACAGCTGCAGCTTTTTTGCTACCAGTCTGCAGTTGTAAGCAACAGAAATGGGGATCTGGTTGATTGAAACCTGAAGTTCATTGGTTCCACAAGAATTTCCAGTAAGATTGATGGAACAGGCCCAGGAAAAGGTCAAGACAGGATGCCTGACCACAGCCAAAAGCATACTGCAGGACCCATATGTTGCCTCTTCCCTGTTACTTACGCCCAAGAGGTGGGTTGGGAACCCTGGCAGTACCCCACTTCTACCCCTTCCCTGGTGTGCAGTAATCCTTGCTTGCCCTTTAAAGGGGTCATGAAGTTTGTAGTGGCCAAAAGCCCAATTATCTGCAAGGGAGCCTGAGAACTTGAGCAATGGTCCATTCAGCCCCTTAGTACAACAGGATTTCTGCCTCCATTGATATTCCAAAGGTGGGAAAGACCCGGTGGAGCAGTTTACAAAACACTATACCAGAAGCAGCTTTTGGAAGGAAAGGGGTAATTTTTGCTTACAGTTTTTAGGGAGAGTTTTGTCATGGCAGGAAAAACGTGGCATGATTATACAGCAGGGCATCACATCTTGTCACATCAGCTGAAAGGAAGCAGCAAGAGTGAGCTAACTAGTACTGGAGAGTGGGTCTGCACTATAAAAGCCCAGACCCACCTCTCAGGGACACACCTCCTCCAGTAAGGCCCCACTTGCCAAAGGCTTCACCCATGAGGATTAAGTATGAGGCTTAATCACAAACACGTGAGGACATGGAGGAGCATTTTAAATTTAAACCGGGACTAGAGACTTTACTTGTTGCTATGACAAATACCTGACAAGAAGCTTAAGGAAGGAAGTATTCATTTTGGCTCACAGTTCCAGGTGGTAGAGTCCATTATGGCAGGGAAGGCATGACACCAGAGGCAGAAGGTTGGCTGGTGAGAGCAAGCAGGACGTGGGGCTAGGCTACAAAAACCTCAAGGCCCATTTACAATGCCACAGTGACCCACTGTCTGCAGTAAAGTTTCATCTCCTAAAGGTTCCACAAACACCTCAGACAGCATCACCAGCTGGGGAGAGCAAGTGTCCAAACCCGCGAACCTACGAGGGACATTTCCTGTTCCAACCCCAGCAGACCTCCAGCATGGATAGGGCCTTATGTACAGGCCAGTCATCTAATTCTCTCCCCAAGTTGAATCTCATAATTATTGATCCTTTTCTGGTAGTTTTCAAGCAAAAAAAAAATGAATCCTCCAGATTATTTTTGTGACATGACTGGTTTGACCACACCCAAGGTGCTGCAAGAGAGAAGGACTGACTGGCTCTGAAGCCTTCTTGGGGCTGTTTGAGAGGGGATCCTCTACCTGTTGCCCCTGGATGCTTGTTTCTGGAGTTGCCGTCTTATTAAAAGCTTGTTTGTGATGATTGTACTATTAAAAAAATATTCCTAGACTGGGGGGATGGCACAGTGGGTAAAATGCTCGCCATGCCATGAGTTGTCTGAGTTTGGATCCCAAGTACCCATGTAAAATGCCAGACATGGTTGCACACACCTGTAATCCCAGCACCGGGGAAATAGAGATAGACGATTCCTGGGATTCACCGACCAGGAAATCTAGCTGAATCAGTGAGCTCTAGGTTCAGTAAGAGACACTGTCTCAAAAAATGAAGTGGAGGGCAAGAGAGGAAGACCATCAACATTGACCTCTGGCTTCCATATGCACATGCACACATGCACACACACACATACAAATATGCACATATGCTCCCACACATACGAACACACACAGAGAAGTGAACCACCCCACACATACATATAATTGCTTCTTTCAGAAGTGGGTGAAATTGCTGAAGACACCACAGGCTGTAGCCACAGGACATTGGAATACCATGCTGGAACTGAAAGGGAAGCAAGCTCCTTCCTAGCTAGCCCTCATACTGCTGGAAAACACTAAGAGAGCTGCTGGAGGACAGTGGCCACCAACCGAATAAATAAACAGGGGACCCTGCAAACTACAAAATGCAGACTACAGTGGGACAAGAAGTACACACTTGTACAATAGGGCACACGGCCTCTGTAGGTAACCAACTGCTCTCTGATAGGACATGAGGCCCGCTCAGTGGGAGAGAACTCATATTTGGTACTGGAAACCAAGTCAGAATCGCACGGTCAGGAAACTCATAGACTTCAGAGAGAAGCCTCCACTGCTCTCTGGAGAAGAAGAGTGGGCTTGCACATCAAAAAGTCTCTCAAATAACCTTGCATACTGCCTCTAACCAAAGCTGCTCTTAATCTTGGTTGGAGAATCTATTTTATTTTTACAGATGGCAGAGAAAATGGAAGAGAACCAAGATCCATCAATAAAGCAGGGAGATAGATGTCTGCTTACCATGAGACTTGTCACATCTACCATATCTGCTGGGACCCAGGAGAAATTGCAAGTGGCAACATGAATACTGCTCTTACTGCTAGCCTGACAACTAGCTCCAGGGTGCTGGTGACAGACACAGTGATCAATCAAAACCTATAAAAGCAAAAATCCAGAGGCTACAAAGAACTCGACACCAAATAAGACTGCTAACAGGCCTATCATGGCTCAGGGAACACTGTGAAAGAGGGGATGAAAGATTGTAAGAGCATAGAGTGGGTAGGAGTACCCTAAGGCACAGTCCCCCTCCTGCTACCTCGCAGGAACTGACTGAAACCTTCATGACCACACAGTGAATACTGTCACCTCACTGAGAAGGGCCCCCAGGGGAACAGGAGCAGGGGAAAAGGGATACAAGAGTATAACTTGTTATAATATATACAAAGTTAAATTAAAAAAATTTAAACTAGTGAAATTGAGAATTGGCTTTGAGTTGGGGAGTGAAGAGTTAACCACACTCATCTGAATACTCTGATCACCCCCTCCACTTGGCCTGAATGAGGGAATGGGGCTGGTTAGGCCATAGTGTATGGCTTATAAAAGGGATTCCTTACTCAAAGTCAAGGGAAGCTCAGACTCAGCTGACACATGGACCTCACAGTTGAGCAGAACAAGGATAGGCAGAAGGCCCTCTGAGTTCCTTGTGCAGGGAAAGGGGACTTTGTGTTGTTTAGCTACATATATACATAATAGAAACCAAATCTAGCCAACTGAACAAAAAAAAAGGAAATGTATTGCAAGATTTTTGGGGACTTCCAGATAATAGAAATAACTGTGTTTAGGAAAGAAACAGGTCAATTCAGAGGTTAGGAAGCCAGGAATGACCTGTTACTGCTGTGGTGTGTCCAAGACTTACTACCAGGAAGAAATAATGACTTGCCCACTCCTTTGCTAGGTCACTTCTAATCCCTTGATCAGAACTGTAATGAGATTAGCCATAGGGAAGAGACAATGAGGTCCCCCTCACACCTTTATTTTTGACACAGGTCTCATGTATCCCAGGCTGACCTCTAACCCACTATGTATCTGAGAATCACCTTGAGCTCCTGACCTTCCTGCCTTCATCCCCCCATCCCCATCCCAAGCCCTGCTACTGGGATTATAAACCTGGGCCACCATGACTGGCTTATGTGATGCTGGAAATCAAATCCAGGGCCTTGTGCATGTTAGGTAAGCATTCTGCTAAGGAGCCACATGTCCAGCCAGGAAAAGGCATTTATCCAGATAAAGGACATTGGCATGTTATGAGAACCGGAAGTAGACCTTGGAAAGCTCCCAAACTTGTAAATGTCAGCTGTGGCATTCCCTGAGCAAGGACACAGTGCAGCTTCCATCTATTCTTTTTAAAAATATTTTATTATTTATTTATTTATTATATAGAGAGAATGGGCACACCAGGGCCTCTAGCCACTGCAAACGAACTCCAGATGCATGCGCCATCATATGCATCTGGCTTACATGGGATCTGGAGAATCGAACCTGGATCCTTAGGCTTCGCAGGCAAGTGCCTTAACCACGAAGCCATCTCTCCATCCTAGCTTCCATGTATTCTTGAGGCCCAGTACCTCTTCATCCACATCTGAGCTCAGCTCAGTTCAATAGCGCAGATTCCCTGCCTGACTCCAAGTGGACACAGCGCCCTATTTAAAAGCCACTTAAACCCTTCCTTCAAGGAGACAATGTGACCCCAGAATTCTCTTGGGGTGGGGAGGCCAACTGCGTAGAACATGCAGCTGTGTTGATCATATGGACACACAGCTGAGGGTCACGCTGTTAAATGGTTTCTTGAGTTCTGTGTGCATCCCATGAAGACTGACACGTGCTGAAGGCCAGAGGGCAAGTTCAGTGAGATTTTATTTTATTTAGTCATTTGCAAGCAAAGAGCTCCACAGACAGAGAGATCGAGGGAGTGTATGGGCACACCAGTACCTCTAGGCACTGCAAATGAACTCCACATGCACATGTCGCTTTGTGCACCTGGCTTATATGGGTACTGGGAAATCAACCCCAGGTCGCTAGGCTTTGTAGGCAAGTGCCTTCAACCACTTAAAAATCTCTCCAGCCCAAGATTTTATGTTAGAAAAAAGAAAGTAAAGCAGAAAGTTCCCAAGCTCGAAGGGGTCTAAAACAAGCAGAGCACGACCTAACAACTTGGATGGCTGGTGGGAGGGAGTTATACCCTTGAAGAAATAAATTTGGCATCATGTTGGGCTGGACTGGATTGGTTGTTACCTTGAATGTATGTAGGGCTCCTGATAGGCCAAAGACTTAGACAATGAATTAGTTACACTCCATGTGCGGAGTCCTAAGAACCATCAGTAAAATGGCCCACCAACGGAGCTCTTCATGAGTCAGGTATTTTCAGATTTCAGTTCTCTTAAAATCTCTGTGTTCATCAGGTCTGTCAGGGCATAGAGATTATCTGTTTATTCCTTCTGGGCCTGTAACCCTCATTAGCAACTACAAGAGGGGCTACCTTATACCTAATTCCTGCCAATACCAGATGCACCCGGGCCTCCTTCCTTCCTCTCAGTGCCCCAGTGGCTCTGTGGGACTCCGTGAGATTGCAAGAGAGCCCTTCCCTGCACTTCTGCTCTGTGTGACCGCAGCCCTCACAGCGCCAGGGCCATGCGCTAGCAGCGTCCAGAAACGAGAAAAGGAAAAGCAAAGCCTGAGTAAAAATGCCACGCTCTGGGTCCCGTTTCACAAGCCCCCACTTCTGTTTTTATGTTCACTTCACTCTGTCCATCCCTGGGCCTCGCCGGGAGCCACATGACACCAAACAGCTACTGAATGAACTCTGCCCTTCCCACAAAAGGGAGTGTCCCTCAGAATCCAGACTTCATGGGGACAGTCAAGCAGGAACAGGCTTTAGGGTGGAGGAAAGGGGAAGACAGACTCCCATCCTCCATATTGACTGGGGTTAAAGTTCTGTGACTCAGCAAGGGATGGTAAGATACCATTTTGGTCAGTATCACGTGACTCTCTCTCTCTCTCTCTCTCTCTCTCTCTCTCTCTCTCTCTGTGTGTGTGTGTGTGTGTGTGTGTGTGTGTGTGTGTGTGTGTGTGTCACCCAGAGTTTGACATCAGGTGCTGTCTTCAATTATGCTCCATTTTCATTTTTTGAGACCCTCATGCTTGTGTAGCAAGCACTTTACTGACAGAACCATCTCTTGGGTCCCTATTTTTTTTAATTTCAGCAAAATAAAAATCCAACTATTTTTTAACTATTTTATTTATTTATTTGAAAGAGAGAGAGAATGGGCACACCAGAGCCTTTAGGCACTACAGACAAACTCCAGATGCATGCACGACCTTGTGCATCTTACATGGGTACTGAGCAATCAAACCTGGGTCCTTAGGCTTCACAGGCAAGCACCTTAACTGCTAAGTCATCTCTCCAGCCTAAAAATATAACTATTTTTAATAAGTGGGTACTGGGGATCTGAACTCAGGTCCTCATGCTTGTTCAGTCAGCACTTTAGCCACTAAACCATCTACCTGGCTCTGATATTTTGTTATTGTAGCAAAACATATAAAATGTAATAGTCATGCTATTAACCATTTTTTTGTGTATATGTTTTGGTTTGTTGTTTTTGTCTTCATCTCTAGTTTCTAATTTCACTTGTGAGACAATGGTTTAAGGATATGTTTAATTTCTAGTTTTTCTTTAGTCATTGATTTCATTTCCTTGTGGTTGGAGATACCTTGCATACTGGCCTTTACAGTCTAATAAAACTGAGTTTGTGGCTTAGTATGTGATATATTCTGTGAGCATCTTTCGTACTTCTGAATAGAATGTCCTTTCTTTTGTTGTGGGTGGAGTTTCTATATGTGCCCATCAGGCCTAGTTGATTTGCGATGTTGTTCAAGTCCTTCATTTCATTACCTGACTTCTGTCTGACCGACCTACCTGTCATTGACAATGGAATGTTGAAATATACATTTCTCCCTTTAACTGTTAGTCTTTGCTTCATATATACAAATTTTATTATTTATTTGTTTGAGAGAGAAAATATGAGTGTGGGTGTACAAGAGCCTCTTGCTGCTGGAAATGAACTCCAGACTCATGAGCCACTTTCTGCATCTGGCTTTATGTGGGTGCTGAGGAATTGAAAGCACGCTCTTCTACAAGCACACACCTTTAGCCATTGAGCCATGTCCCCATCCCCTTGCTTTACATAATTTGAAGGTCTCTCATTAGATCTGTTTACAGTACTGTATGAAAATACTTGAGACTTGGAAGTTTATGAACAATAGAAATTTATCTTATAGGAGTTCTGGTGACTAGAAAGATCTAGATGATCGTGCTGGCAGATGCTCTGATTGGCATGCAGGCTGATCTTCCTTCCAAGATGGCATCTGGTTGCTCCATCCTCACGTGGCGAAAGGTGGAAGAATAAGTGCATAAAATGTTGCTCAGAACCACTTTTAGAAGAGCCCTAATCCCTTTCCTGGGGAAAAGAGCCTCCAAGACCTCTTAAAAACCCCACCATTTAATGCTGTCACATGGGATACTTTGTTTCAACACTGAAGTCTGAAAGGACACATTTAAATCATAGCAGTCTATAAGTGCTCATAGTTTTATATCCTCTGACTTAATTGAGCCTTTTATTACCATATAATGTCCTTCTCTATGGCTTTTAACCTTTTAGGTTTAAAGACTCCTTTGCTTTGCTATTGTTATCATAGCCTCCTCAGCTCTCTTTTTGGTTCCTGTTTCCAGGGTAACTCATTCTACTCACCTACTCACTTTCAACGTGTTTGTGTCTCCAAGTCTTAAATGAGTCTCTTGTAGGCAGCATACAATTGGGTCATATTTTTTTATCCATTTTTCCAAGCACTGTCATTTGATATTAATTCATTTGTATGTTTTAAAATAACCAAACAAAAAAGAACTTCATTTGCTATTTGTTTCCCAAATGCTTTATAGCTGTTATATCCTTCATCTCCTGTTATTGCCTGCATTCTGCTTAGTTGATTTTTTTTTTGGTAATGAGACTTTTTGATTCCCTGTTATTTCCTCACAGCTACATCAAATAGATATTTCTTATTGCTATTGTTATCAGGAAGATTCCATTCACACATTAAGCAATATAGCTTGAATTTATGCCAGCCTATTTTCAACAACTTCTTCTCCAGTATTCCTCTACCTTGTACTGTAACAGGTGAAGTCTTTGTACATTGTATGTCCAACAGTATAGATTGGCAATTGATTTTTATGCATTTATCTTTCAATAAAATAGAAAATTAAACTAAAAAAAAAAAAAAAAAAAGCCGGGCGTGGTGGTGCACGCCTTTAATCCCAGCATTCGGGAGGCAAAGGTAGGAGGATCGCCATGAGTTCAAGGCCACCCTGAGACTACATAGTGAATTCCAGGTCAGCCTGGGATAGAGTGAGACCCTACCTTAAAAAACCAAAAAATGAAAAAACCGAAAAAAAAAAATAGAAAATTAAAAGTACTGTTATAGAGCAAAATCATACTACTTGGACTGTGTCCCAGTATTTATCTTTACTGGAGAGCGTCATTTCTTCACATGGCTTCTAGATCTTGTTAAGCTTGCTTTCACTTCAAGCAGAAGGAACTGCCATTAACGTTGTTTGCAGAGCTAGTTTAGTGGTAACAAGCTATCACAGCTTTTACCTGTGACCATCATGATTTCTTCATCATTTCTGAAGGACAATTCTGCCAAGTATTGAATTCTCAACTGACAGCTTTCATATATATCAGCTCACTCCATTTTGGCCTCCAGGGCTCCTGGAATGAAAGCAGCTAAAATATTATTGACTGCCCTTATATTTAATGACTGGCCTTTCTCTTGCTACTCCAAAATTTTTCTTTTTTCTTTTTTTAAAAAATATTTTATGTGTGTGAATGTATGTATGTGTTGGGAGGGGGAATATGCCAAGGCATCTTAGCCCTGTAAACACACCTTAGATACTTGTGCCACATTTTGCACCTGGCTTTATGTGGGCACTGAGGAATCAAATCCAAACCCCAGGCTTTGTAAGCAAGCACCTTTAACTACTGAGCCATATCCCCAGTCCCCTCTTTTTCTTTTGAAAATTTGATTATGATGTACATGTTGTGAATTACTTTGCGAGTATCCTACTTGTCTATTGAGATTCTTGAATTGTAGAATCATATATTTCATAGATGTTAGGATATTTTCAGGGTATTTTTCTTTCTTTCTTTTTGTTTTTTTGTTTTTGTTTGGGTTTTTGAGGTAGGGTCTCACTTAGCTCAGGCTGACCTGGAATTCGCTATGTAGTCTCAGGGTGGCCTCGAACTCATGGCGATCCTCCTACCTCTCTCCCCAAGTGCTGGGATTAAAGGTGTGCACCAGCAAATCTGGCTTCAGACTTTATTTCTTCCTCTTCTGGAATTACCAAAATGTGTATGTTGGACTGTTTGGTAAGGCACCAAGGTCATAGGCTCCATTGACCTTTCTCTATTCTTTGCTCATTTTGTTCCAGGATTATTAATCTCAATGGCTTTTCTTCGCTTTATATGTTCTTTCTTCAGCTTGACTAAATTTACTTTTGAAACCCTCTAGTATCACATTTGTAATTGTAGTTTTCTGCTACAGAGTTTCTTTTTTGGGTCTTTTAATGGCCTCTACTTCCACGTTCCCCATGCCTTCTCTTCCCAGCTTTGACCACCTCTTCCTTAGCTGCTTGCTCATCTCTTCAAGACAGTTATTTAAAATATTTTTCTCCTCCTCCTCCCTCCTATTTCTTTTCCTTCTCCTTCTTTTTTCTCCTCTTCCTTCTTCTTTCTCCTCCCTCTCTCTTTTTTCCTTTCCATCCCTCCCTTCACCTCAACAGAACTTTCTGTTGTACTGAGGATTCCTCATGCATTTTAAACACTATCTCCATGTTTAAGATTCTGTATTGTAAATCTGATATTTGAACTTCTTCACGTATATTTTCTGCCCATTTATTTTGTTTCTTTGAATGAGCCATACTTTCCTATTTCCTTGTGTGCCTTGTGGGGGTTACTGTTGTTGTTTCTGAGAGATATACATTTGAATTTTATAATATAGTAACACTGATAATCATATTCCCTCCCTAGTTAAGAATTACTGGGTTTTAAAAATCGTTGTAGTGTGTCTCTAAGCTGAGAATCATCCCTAAAATGGAAGCTCATGGTCTTTTTGGATCTATTTGAGCTTACCCTTTTTCTGGCCATGCAAAGTGGCTTTGTACAGTCCTACATATGGGAACACTGTTTTTGAATGTCCTGAGCAGCAAGTGTTGCCTCTTTAAGCTTCCTAGGAGCCACTCATAGGGGGGGGGGGGTGAAAAAATGTCAACAGCCTCCATGCCTACCCCTCATTATCAGAAGTGGTAGTTCATGCTCAAAAAGAGAGAGGGGGTTGCCTGATCAGGGGCCTGTCGTTGAGAATATAAATTTGGAAAAGCATGTTTATGATTTCCACTGGCATCCAAAGAAGAGAAAAAAAAAGGAAAATAAAAGGAAAAGTTGTGCTTTTGAGTTAGAACTCAGCCAACAGTGGACAGGCTCTGCAGTTGAGAGTCTGCCAGCAACTGCACTGTGAGAGGGGCTTCTGTAGGTTTCAGTATACTGTCTCATTGAGGGGATCTCTTCCACCTCTTAGCATGTGTGTAGATGAGGGGTGATCTCTTGACCAGGTGAGTGATTGACAGAATCCCAGGACTAGAGAACTTTGTTCCTTGAGTCAGGAGGAAGTGTCTCTTCTCCTTTTAATGTTACCAGGGAAACAGAAAGTGGGGTCCTTCCTTCAAGGACCTGTAAGCCTGTTTGCCTCCCTACAACATCCCTCACACAAATGTTAAGACCCTCAAATCATTTAGGATATGGGCTGCATCTCAATCTAGTTTCTCCAGGCTGAAGCAGGGCATAGAGGGGTTCTGGGACTGGATCTTCTATAATCCCCACTTTAATCTTGAAGGACAGTTTGGCATCTCTGTTCTCTTAGGCTTGTATCCCTAACTAATTGCCTGTAATGGAAAACTACCTTGCCCCTAATCTCTATCACTGGGGAATGCAGTAGTGAACCAGCGGCCTTACCGCCGAGAAGTAAGAACAACTCCTGAATAAGCAACAGTTGTACAACTACCAGATAGGATTACAGTTCATGCGCAGCCCATGACATGTTATGGAAATAGGACCATTCACACAATCACTATTTTTTTCCAGTTATATTCAATTGGATACCCAGGACATTGAAAAGAGAGAAACGGAGAGTTGAGGCTATGAGCAGGAGACTGGTTATAACAACTACCATGGTGCAAGCAAATTTGAGTACGACACAGGACATGAAGTCAGTAACAAGATTTTGGGGAGTGGCAGAACTATAGATCAGAGGTCCTGAGCCTAGAGGGTTGTTGGAGTGAAGGTATTGTGATGGCTTGTGTTGAATGTGAATTTGAAAGGACCTAGAATTACCTTGAAATATTGTCTAGATTAGGTTAGACTCTGGGCATGCCTGTGAAGGATATCTTAATTAGGATAACTGAGGTGGGGAGACCCACCTTAACAGTGCAGGCACCATTCCCATGGGCCAGGGTCCTGGAATGAATAGACAGGATAAAGCTAATTGGGTGCCAGCATCCCACTCTCTCTGCTTCCTCACGGTGGACTGAATGTGACGAGCGGCTTCATGCTCCTGCCTTCCCTGCCATGATGGACCTGATACTGTAAGGCCAAATAACCCTTCTCCCCATAAGTTGCTTCTGGTCTGGTATTTGGTGACAGCAACATGAAAATAACTAATATAAGTATCAATGGAATGAGGTAGAAAGATAGATGGAGAGATGTCTTGAGAGTAGACACCTGAAATAGACTTACAGTTATTGAAAATAATAAGGCAAGATGTGACCCTAAGAGCATGTGGCTGGTGGCTACTATCTCCTGCCTCTCATTTCCTCCAATCCCTTAAACCTGCTCTGGGAAGAATAATATTGCTTATTTATCAATAGGAATCTGTTTCCTCTCTTAGCCAAGGGTGCTTTTTTTTTTTTTTTTTTTTTTTTTTTTTTTTTTTGAGGTAAGGTCTCACTGTAGCCCAGGCTGACCTGGAATTTACTCTGTAGTCTCAGGGTGGCCTCAAACTCGTGGTGATCCTCCTACCTCTGCCTCCCAAGTGCTGGGATTAAAGGTATGCGCCACCACACCTGGATCCAAGAGTGCATTTTTAAAAATACTCTTTTTTACAAAATATTTTTAATTTTTTTGTGAGGAGAGAGAGACAGACACAAAAAGAGAGTGAGAGAGAGAGAGAGAGAGAGAGAGAGAAAGGGAGAGAGACACACACACAGAGAGTATGGATGTATCCAGACCTCTTACAATTGCAGACAAACTAGATACATGTGTGACTTCGTGCATCTGGGTTTACATTTCCTTTCTAAGTGGTGCAATAAGAAGTTTGCTCCTCCGAGAAGACATGGGAGGTTCCAGAACACAGGGTGTGGTGCGTGGGGTCAGAAGAACTCGTGTCTCTGAAACCAGCATAGGAGGTAGCTGCCTTCCTGGCCTTGCCCTGCATGGGCCCAGGTGGGCAACTCTGGGCAGAGGGTAAGTGTCACCAGAGACCAGTTTGCTTTCCTTTTCATTTCCTCTTTTCTTGTTCTCAAGCACAGTTGCAATCCTGACCCAACAGTGCCTGAATGTATGGATCCTAGCAAGACAGTGGGTGGCCAGGGTATTTCTGTCACCTTCCCATCCCAACAGCCCCAGATACAAACTAGTGTTTGTTGTGCCACAGTCAAGCCATGCTGACTCATCTCTTTCCTTAAATTTCTATTTTAATCAACTTTTTACAAATATTTTATTTATTTACTTATTTGAAAGAGACAAAGAGAGAGAGAATGGGCATGCCAGGGCCTCTAGTCACTGCAAACGAAATCCAAACACATATGCACCATATGCCCCTGGTTTACGTGGGTACTGGGGGAATTGAACCTGAGTCCTTAGGCTTCACAGGCAAGTGCCTTAACCGCTAATCCATTTCTTCAGCCTTTAGTTAGCTTCTGAGATGTGATTTATTTATAGTAAATTGCACATATTTTATGCCTAAAAGTTCAATGTGCTTTGTAATTGACACCCAGATTAACATACTAAATATTTCTACCACTCCCCAAAATCTTTCTGTGCAATAGATTAACCAAACTCATGTGGCTGTTTCCTGACCCCCAAAGTAGTAGTTTCTCTCTCTCTCTCTCTCTCTCTCTCTCTCTCTCTCTCTCTGTGTGTGTGTATGTGCATGACTGTGTAGGCCAGAGGACAACCTCAGGTGTCATTGCTCTTGCTGGTCTGGAACTCATCACGTAGGCTAGATAGTCTGGCAGCAAGCCCCAGGGCTCTGTCCCCTGTCTCCTCCTGCCAAGCAAGAGGAATTACAAGTGTATGCCACCATGACCAGCTCTAAACATTTATTTATTCATTTATTTGCGCAATAAGCATAGAGCAGTGTGGTGGTGGGGGGCATGCCACTGCAAACCAACTCCACATGCTTATGCTACATTTGGTGTCCAGTGTACGTGGGTAGCTTAGGAATGGAACCTAGGCTGACAGGCTTGCAAGCAAGTGCCTTTAACTGCTGAGCCATCTGCCCAGCCCACTGGCTTTTTTCTTTTAATGCGGGTTCTGGAGACAGAACTGAGGTCCTCATGTTTGTAAGTCAAGCACTTTACCCATTGAGCTATCTTCTCTCCAGTGTCCAAAGTGAAGTTTGCTTGCTGTGGAAACCTCACAGGAATGAAATTATACACATGTCCTCTTTGAGGTCTAGCTTTCCACTGAATGCAGTAGACTTAGATGCTTAACGCTGATGGGGCTAATCTCTTGCTGTGGCTGATTAGCGTCCCATTGTATGCCTACAACAAAGTATATTCACTATTCATGGTAATTTTTTTGTTTGAAACAAGGCTGGCTTCAAACTATGACTGTGTTGCCAAGGATAACCTTGAACTTCTGATCTTCCTGACTACTAGAATTATAGGTATGTGCCAAATATGACTTATGTGGTGCTAGGAATCAAACCCAGGACTTTGTGCATGCCAGGCAAGCACTCTACCAACTGAGCCACATCCCCATTCCTAGGCAGAAATTTATACATGTTCTTCAGCCCAGGCAGCAGTGCTGTGGGCTCAGACAGATGAACAAGTAACCCTGCACAGGGACTCAGGAACAGAGGCAGGGAGGTGGTGTGCCTGTCTGCCAAGGGCTTTGTTTGTCTGGGACCCTTAGTTTGGTACCCTACACAGGTCACTCGGTTACCCCAGCTGTAGAGGCTGAAACAAGGCCACTCCAGGGCTTTTCCTGATGACCTGCCAGGCAGCCAAATGACCAGCTGATCTGGAACTCTGTAGACACATTTAACTGATGGCCCTTTGGGCTGACTATAGCCAAGGACAACTAAGAATGCAGCCCAATTCAAAATCATAAACTTATTAAAACAGGATATTTTATTTGTGGATGTGGATTCCTTTTGTAACTCAATGGTATGGTTCCAAAGAATGACCTTTCTAGATGACAGTTTTGTATTGTGATGTCAAAAAGTTGAAGATGAAAAACAGAGCTCTACAGAGGATTCCACAAATGGGGTCACACCTACCTAGGATCCCCCCACCTCCTTCCTTGTGTATAAGCCACTTGGCTGTCACTTCAGAGAACCTCAGGAAACTTGACATAATTCCATCGGGGCCTCTCCAAACACAGATCTCAATCTTCCAATCTAATTAGATGCGCTCCGTTAGAAAAACAAAGCACAACCATGCATTTTTTTGAACATGTTAGTCCCCAAATACAAGTGAATCACTTCATCTACAGAAGAAAGAAAGAAAGAAAAAAAACAGCCAAATCTGTATTCTTGGAGATAAAAATGTCTGACTGGAACTTGGGAAGACCCTGTGCCATGTGTTCTGAATTGTGTGTTTTGTGCTTGATGGGAGACTTAGAGAATTGTGAAGGGTAACTGACAATGCATGGAGCTCCCCTCACAGCCTGGCTCCATAATAGATGCCAATCAACACAGAGCCCATCCTTTTCAGATGTGTTTACACCATTTTATTTACTTTTATAAAACATTTTTTTTTTGGGGGGGAGAGAGACACAGAGAGAAAGAGAGAAAGGAAGAGGAAGACAGATAGAGATGAGCGCGCCAGCAGCGTCTCAGCTGCTGCGAACGAAATCCAGATGTGTGCACCCCCTTGTGGTCAAGTACAGCATTGTGCTCTTGCGTCACTGCATCTGGCTAAACGTGGGACCTGGAGATTGGAACTGCTGTAGATTGGAACCAGCGTTCTTAAGCTTAGGAGGCAGGCACCTTAACAGCTAAGCCATCTCTCCAGCCCAGTTTTATAAAATATTTTTAAATGTGTGCATATGTGTATGGGTATGTCTAAGTGAAAGTGATTCCCTCTCTCTCTCTCTCACTCTCTCTGTGTGTGTGTCTATTGTGTGTATGAAAGTGTATGCACATACATGTGGAGGCCAAAGGACAATCTCTGTGTCTTTTGTAAGGAACACTATCCATCTCTTTTTAAACAAGATCTCTCATTGGCCTAGAGATTGCCAATTAATTAGGTGAGACTGGCTGGCCAGTGAGCCCCAAGGATCCACTTGTTTTTGCCTCCCCAGCACTGGGATTACAGGTGCATGCCACCACGCCTGGCATTTTGTATGGGTTCCAGGGATCAGACTCAGGTCTTCAGGCTAACCCAGCAAGCACTTTATCAACTGAACCATCTCCCCAGATCCAAAATAAGCTTACACTCATATCACCTCACCTCTTGTCACCCTCACAGCCAACCTGTGGGCATTCAAGGGAATTCAGAGTCCCTCATAATGGAGATATTGAAACCCAGAGATAATGCAAAATCCAGGACTAGGGTTCACAGCACACCAAGCTAGTTGGCACAGTAGGAAACTACCCTTATTTAAAATTATGGGGGCTGGAGAGATGGGTAGCAACCAATCTCTGGTACTACCCTCCTTGATTTTTAAAAACATCATATTAGGGGCTGGATGGATGGCTTAACCGTTAAGATGCTTGTCTGCAGAGCCAAAAGACCCAGGATTGATTCCCCAGTACACACGTAAGCCAAATGCACAAGGTGGCGCATGCTTCTGGAGTTCATTTGCAGTGGCTGAAGACCCTGACATACCCATTCTCTCTCTCTGTCCTTCTCTTTGTCTTTCTCTCAAATAAATAAATAAAATAAAGTAAAAAAATTATATTGGGGGCTGGGGAGATAGTTCAATGGTTAAAGGTGCTTGCTTGCAAGCCTGTTGGCCCAAGTTCAATTCCCCGAGCATCCATGTAAAGCCAGATGTAAAGTGGCACCTGTGCCTATAATCTCAACATACCTGTGCAACTAGGCAGCAGAACCAGAAGAATCCACATGCTCACAAGCAGCATTGACTAGAGAAACCCTGTCAAAAAGAATGAAAAAGGAGGAGAAACACCAGAGGTTGCTGTTTGACCTCCATTCATGTGCCATTGCAAGCACATGCCTCCTGCACACACGTACATACACATACAAGTAGGAAAAAAATCATAGTAGCACACTTGTCACCCCAGTGCTGGCGAGGTGGAGATAGGGGTTTATTGGCCAGTCAGTCTAGTCTGCTCAGTCAATTCCAGGCCAGTCCAAGAGACTGTCTAGAAGTGGACAGGAAAAGCAAACGTTGTTGAAAACAAGGGCAGTACTTAAGGAGCAATACCTGAGGTGGTTCTCTGGCTTCCATATGTACGTGCACACACATGTACATGCATTGGCACACATACATGCATGCAAACACACGAAATGTTGCATTGAAATAGTAACTGTGATGGCCAATTTTTCTGCCCACCTCCAAAGCTAGTAACACTTTGCCTCATCCTGGTCCTGACTCCTAGTTCCAGGCCCAATGGGGTAGATAGTTTAGGTTAAATCATTCAATATCCATTTGTGGTAAGTGTGAGTCCTTCCACACTGGATCTTTTCAACTAAGAGATCTGTGCAGGGTGGAGGCATCAGTATGCCCTGCCTTCCCTGTTGGATGGAACACTCTGGGATGCTGTCAGCAGGCCTCAGGCTGTTAGAGATTAGCGCCACCCAGGGCACTCGTATGAAACCAGGACCTCAGGCTGGGGATGGAGAACTGTGGCCTATGTTTTCAAAAAGCTGCTGTTTTGGTCCTTCAGGGTTAGAGTTCTTGATTAAACCAGGGAGTATAACAGTTATGGGGGAAACCAATGACTCTCTGATTAGATTTGAGACTCACTTAAAATCATAGCTGGCAATGAAGACTTAATCAAAAGCTTATGACTGGGAAGGACATTAAATTGCCCTCTAAAAATTAATTTTTATATCCATAGGTTAGTGCTGCTTTCTCAGTTTTGGTCAGATATACTGTACCATTAAATTGCCCTCTAAAAATTTTTTTTTTTTTTTTTTTTTTTTTTTTTTTTTTTTGTAAATAGTTGTAAATATTAGGGAAGATTCAAAACTCATTGATGTGCTGAGAAGAGGTGACAGTTAGTGAGTGTTCAGCACTAAGTGAGGCATCTCTATCACACCCTCCAAGGCTTGAGGAACACTGTAGAAGAGGTGGCAGAAAGAACGAGAGCCAAAGGATGGGGAAGAGTGCTATGGAATGCTGTCTTCTGGACACAAAGTGACCATTGCATTCATGGTCTCACAGCAGCTGTTGTTACATGATGAGTACAGTACTGGGGCCATCAACATGTAGTCTTGGATAATGGAGGAGAGAAAAAAGACATCAAAATGGAAGAGGGACTAGATGCAAAGAAGTGATTCAATAGAAGAGGAAAGAGGGAAGAGGACAGAAAAATAATAGAATAAAATTATGATCAAAATACACTGTACACGTGCATGAGAATTGTCAATAAAAAGTTGTGTGTGTGTGTGTGTGTGTGTGTGTGTGTTTAAAGAGGTGTATGCTGGAGAGATGGATTAGCAGTTAATGCACCTGTCTGAGAAGCCTAAGGACCCAGGTTCAATTCCCCAGGACCCACGTAAGGCAGATGCACATGGTGGCACATGATTCTATGGTTCATTTGCAATGGCTAGATGACCTGATTTGCCCATTCTCTCTCTCTCTGTGTAATAAATAATTAAATAAATAAATAAAAATTAAAATATGGATGGAGAAATGACTTAGCTGTTAAGGCCCTTGCCTGAGAAGCCTAAGGACCCAAACTCAACTCTGCAGAACGGAAGTAACTCAGATGCACAAGGTGACACATGGTTGTAAAGCCATCATGCGCACAAGGTGGCATGTGCATCTAGAGTTCAATTGCAGTGACTGTGGTAGTTTGAAAAAATGGCCCCCAATATATTTAGTGTTTTGTTAGTTTATAGTTTGCATCTGCAGTCCCCTTGCTAGAGGCAATGTCACTGGGGGCGGATCTTAAGGTGTGATGGTGGGTTTGAGATTCCATTGTAAAGATATGCAAAGTGTGCCTAATGGGAGTTCTTGAAGTGTGCTGTGACTTTTGGCTATAGTTTTTCTCTGTGTGTGGTGTGGCTGGGGGTTTTGCTCTCTCTTGCCTGGTCCTGTGAAGAGCAGGACGCTTCTCTTGCCATTATGGAACTTCCCCTGGATCTGTAAGCTTCAATAAATAATATCCCTTCCTCCATAACTGTGCCTGGTCTGGAAGTTCATCTCAGCGAACCTGAAGCTGTCTGCTACAGTGACTAAAGGCCCTGGCATGCCAATTCTCCCTTTCATTCTCTCTCTCTCTCATAAAAAATAATAAAAAAAATTTTAAAACAGGTGGTAGAAGCAGGGGCCTGGGTTCAAACTTTGATGCAAGTCCCTTCTTTGAGGCAACTCATAAGTTGTGGGTGATGTGAATGTATGCGAATGTCTAACCCAGGCATGGTATAGCAGTTCACCCTAGCTACTGATGACTGTTTTAGGAGCAATGGCTTTGTGCTAAGGCTCAGAGAAGCTAAGCAAGTCAAACAAAACCAGTTGAAAACTGGTTATCACTAGATCTGAAACCAACGTACTTGACACCCACTAAGTGCTTCCCCAAGAACAGAGGTACTCGGTCATTAGTCCATAGTATGATCCAACAATCCCCTTCCCTCCTCCAAGAGGTTGGCATGGATCTGAGGCAAAGGCAGAGGGAGGGCCCTGAGGGCAGTGAGCGTGAGCAGATCCCTTTGTGGTGGGGCTTTCCCTTCGGAAGGGAAGTCACCTAGCCATTGTCACCTGATATCAGCTGACCAGGCTTCCAGCTGCCTCCACTTTCTCACACCCCATTCCCTCATTTTACCTTTTCTGTCCCAACTGCCCCTCCACAGAAACCAGCGACTTACTTCCTCTATGCTGAAATTGTGGGCTCCACAGCAGACTTCTGCCTGGCTGAGGGATGTCATTAACTTATTTTACTGAGTCTCATTCTCCTTTTACTTTCTGCCATGTCACAGGGCAAAGAAAGTGACAGCTTGGCCTTCCTTCTTGCTTCCATCCCTCCTTACCTCTCCTGGTTCACAGAGACACAATGTTCAAGGCTCCCACAACTGCCCCACCTCAGCGAGGCTGCTCTTTTCTTCTTTATCTGGAAGGACTTTGCCATATCTTGACCTCTTGGTCAGCCCCCATCATCTGTCTAAACTCACTTCCTCACTCCAGGTAGTGAAGCCCATTGTGACATGCCTTATCACCCTGTATCCAGGCCTCCTCTCCTCTCAGGTGTCTCTCTGGCTGCACTTTGTAGCATCATTGTAGAATTTCATTGTCTCCACATCCATCTTGCATACTGGATGGTGAGCACAGTTAAGTCAAAGGTCATATCTTCTTCTCCCTAATACTCAAGTGGTACTATGTCTCTAGTGAGAATAAAAACAATATCAGGTGTGTAACTCGCTATTTCACAGGATTCAGTTCATTTAGTGCCTCAATCATCAGCATCTCCCTTAGCTTACAGTTGAGGGAGGTGAGGTATGCAGAGCTCCAGTGACTTGCCCCACAGCTGGCGCAAGGCCGAGGTGGAATTTGAAGCAGCCATCCTGACTTTCCAGCAGTGTCTTTGTCATTGTGCTCTGATAGAGAGAAGGGGAAAGGGCTCTGCTGAAGGAACTCAGATCTCACTGGGCTGGCATGAACTCGCACATATACACATATGCACAGAAAGTGGCTTTGGAAACTCCAGGAGATATCTAACTAGCGTTAATGTGTTGTACAGATAGTGATTCCCAAACTTGTTTTAAATATAGGTGTGTATGTGCATTTGAGTATAGGGTATATGTGTGTGCTTGTGTGGGTGTGTGTATGTGCGTGCACACACACACACACACACACACACACACACACACACACACACACGTAGGCAAGAGGACAGCCTTTGGTGTTGTCCCCAGGCATGCCATCAGCCTCCTTGAGAAAGTGTTTTTTTTACTGGCCTGGATCTCATGAGTTAGGCTAGAGTGGCTGGCTAGTGAACCCCAGAGATCCTCCCGTCTTTGCCTCATCAGCACTGGGATTACAAGTATGTGCCGCCACACCCAGCACTTTTCTATGTGTTCTGAGGATGGAACTCGGGTCCTTATGCTTGCAAGGCCAGCACTTTCACTGACTGAGCCATCTCCCAGTCCTCATTTCCTAAACTTTAATGGGTATGTTAACCCTACCCCTCCCAACACACACACACACACACACACACACACACACACACAAATATTGAAGTGCAGGTTCAAATTCAGCATCAGTGAGGATGGAGCTGTGACTTTCTGTGTCTCCTGAGCTCCCAAGTGATGCTCAGCTGCAGGTCCAGGATCTACACTGGGTACCAAGGATGCACTCAAAATGTAAGAAGGTAAGAAGAGAGATCCTGGGGCAGCCAGTTGGTTCTGGACGGAAGCAGGGCTTGGGCAGGCAGAGAAGAGGAAGAGCACAAACCTTCCTAGAGTCCTCTAGGGATCTGGGGGGAAGGGGCTGCCCCCAAACCATTTTGATTTCCCTTAACAAGCAAGCTTCCCCAAGCAGGAGCTGTACATGTGAACAGCTCTTCTGAGATTGCCCAGTCCCGATCACATCAGGAAATGTCCAAGTTCAGGAACTGGAGCCAAAGGGAAGTCGCATGTGATCTACAGCTCACTGCTGCGGTTAAACGGGAGCCAGGGCTTCCTCTTCGAGGAGCATTTTTGCTGGCTCCAGGACTTTGGCCACCTATAAAGCTACGCAATGGGAAGCAAAGAAAACCTCAAGGAGGAAGCATTCTTGGGGAGCACTGAAGAAGGTGAAGATTTTGCTGCTATGCAGACCTTCGAAATCAATGGTAAAGTATGATGCCCAACAATGCAATTGTGAGAAATTTAGACCTTCTGCTGATGGGATGTAGAGAGATAGACAAGGCAATGGGAAGTGCAGGCTTGTACCTCGGTTGTCATTTGCACCTGCCACTAATACGTGCTTGGAATACATCAATCTGGAATATCTGAGATGTTAATCATAGATATTGTATCTTTGGCATATAGTTAGGGACTTCTGTCTAAGAGTTCATCATTTCTTTACATTATCTTTAAATATTTCCCTTGGATAAGTTCTAATGCATGGATTGTCATATTTGGACACACCAGTGTAAATCAAGGGTGTGAAAAGATCCAGAGAAGCTGCTGCTGTGGATCAACTAAGAGACTGCTTGCCTAGTGTGCACGAGGCCCCAAGTTCAATCCCATGTGCTGTATGAAACCAGGTGCGGTGGTCAACATTGTAACCCCAGTGTTTAGGAAGTAGAGGCAGAAGGAGTAGAAACTCAAGGTCGTCTTCAGCAACATAGTGATTTTGAGACCCGCCTGAGCTACATAAGATCCTGCCTCAAAAAGAGTCTCAATACTTTTTAGAACAAAGCCAGGTTTTAAATGCAATTCTTTTAAAATTCCTTAAGAGGGACTCTGTTATATCTGATGCATTGATCTGGGAACACATTCTTCATTTCATACAGCTAAGGTATGTTCCTTGCTTCATAATCACTTTGACTTAAAACTAAACACAGTTTCTAAACATTCTCTTAATTGCTGTTCTCTCTCAGTGCTACAGAAGTGATATAGCTTTTACCTCTTCTGGGATTTGTAGCATTTAAAGTCAGGGTGGTCTTATTTCCCATAGGCAAGCCCTGATTTCCCATTCTAGAGCCTTTTGCCTCAATTATCTGCCAAGGTGATTAGTCATTCCCACTTGTAGACTTTTCTGGAAGTTGTATATGTGAGAATGACAACAACTCTGGGATCATACAGCATGCCTCTGCCAATGTCTCTGGCTGGATATAATGGAGAGTCTAAGGAGCAAGGGTCAAGGGTGCTGCTTTAAGAATTACAGTGTAGTGCTGGAGAGATGGCTTAGCAGTTAAGGCACTTGCCTTTGAAGTCAAAGGACCCAGGTTCGATTTCCCAGGACCCACCTAAGCCAGATGCACAAGGTTGCACATGAGTCTGGAGTTCATTTGCAGTGGCTGAAGGCCCTGGCGTGCCCATTCTCTCTCTATCTGCTTCTTTCTCTCTGCTGCCCCTTCTCTCTCACAAGTAAATAAAATGAAATGAAAGAATTTACAGTGTGTACAGAGACCAGCATGTGTGGGTGACAGTCACTTTTACTGCACTTTCAGAACTCTGCAGACTATAGTGTGTGTGTGTGTGTGTGTGTGTGTGTGTGCATGTTCATGTGCAAAGGCATGTACATGTGTGCATGTGTGTGGAGGCAGCGTGTCATTCCTCAGGCACAGTCTACCTGTTCTGAGACCAGGTCTTTCATTGACCTGAAGCTCATGGAGTAGTCTAGACTTGCTGGATAGCAAGCACCAGGAGTCCGCCTATCTCTGCCTTTCAGCAGTAGGAGTTCAAGTGCACACCAGTATGCCCAGCTTTTCTATGTAGGGCCTGGCCAGTCAATTCAGGTCCTAATGCTTACAAGGCAAGCACTTTACTGACTGAGCTATCTCCCTGGCACTGGATGTGTTATTTCTTACAGTGTTCTGGAAAATCCAGTTGACCAAATATGTTTAGCACCTACTACCTGCAGGATATCACACTTGGCACAGAGGAAAGTCATAAATAGACATGTTGCTGGTCCTGAGAACACCATATTTGGAGATGTGGCAGGGCAAGACCCCCATAAACCGGCTTTCTATGTAAACATGTTGTCACTGGCTATGGCCGATATTTTCACAGGACCTATCCTGGGGTGAGGGGCCCTGGAGATCAGAGCTGATGTCTCTTCTCAAGTTAAAAAGGATGCAGGGAGTTAGTTAGAGTAGCTGGGCAGGGGTGGGGACATGTCCAAGTTGGGACTCACAAGGAATATTCTGAGAACTCCACAAAGCTTCATATTGTTGGGCCGGGACTGGATAGGGAAGGCTCAGGAAGGTTGAGGCTAAAGACCCGAGACTGGGAACCTTATCTGAAGGCTGTGGGGAAGCTGGACAACTGAAGTGGGGCTAAAATGCTCTGGTCTGCAGTAGCAGGTGATCACTGTGGTATGTGGGTGGTAGGCTGGAAAGAGTAGTGAAGGCCAGGCAATGTGGCTGCAGCAGATAACAACTGCAGAATCTGTAAGGAAGGAAAACAGAGAATTCTATAGGCCTGGGCAGCAAGGGAGGGTAAAAGTCAAGGTCATATACAAGACTTCTGATCTGAATTATAAGAGCACAAACTAAAAATCTAAACTAAAACCAAAACAAAAAATCCTACCACTCAAGCCAGAAACAAGTAGGTGCAAGTGTGTGGTCCCAAAGCACATAGAGCCAGGAGAGGCGGTGTCAGGAGAGTCCCAAAGTTCATGGGCCAAGTAGCCTGGCATTCTCCGAGGCAAACAAACAAACAAACAAACAAAAGAGGAAGACTTTGTCTCAGACAAGGTGGAAGGCAATTATCAACACTCCAAAGTAATCCTCTGACATCCACACAAGTGCACACTCTTAACCTACACACACATCACACATGTAACACACACACACATACACATGGTTTACACTGTAAAGTGAATGGAACATTTTCCTACAAGTACTTAAAACTATTTTCTAATATGGAGATCATGGGATACATGGAACTTTCTAGTTGTGTGCCATTACAAACAATAATCACTTTGAGGGTCCATAACACAACAACCCCTCAGGATTTACTGTGGCAAATGAAATGAGTGAGACCCTACCTTGAAAGACAAAAACAAAAACAAAAAACCGTATTGTATGTCCACATACCACTGTCAGAGGACAACTTTTAAGTCAGTCCTCGCCTGTCCACTTCATTCGAGGCAATATTTCTCACTCTAGATCTCTCTCCCCCGCCTCCTGCTTTTTGCTGTGCACATAGGAGCTTTTGGGAAATTCTCCTGTGTCTGTCACCTGTGTCACTGTGTCTTGTCCTCAGTATGCTGGGATTACAGAAGCCTGCCATGGTTTTTGGCTGCAGGCACTGCAGCTTGAGAGACAAGTGTTTTTACTCATAGAGACATCTCCCTAGCACTTTTGCAATATGAAATAATTACACAGATTCACAGAAAGTTGCAAAAATACATCAAGGAATGTCTTTGCAACCCTTCACCCAGCCTCGCTTAGTAACTTTGGCCCAGTTTTAGTAACATCACAACCAGATCTATACAGACACGATGCACGCCCTTAATCATCAACTGTACAAACACTCAGTTGTGGGCTGGAGAGATGGCTTAGTGGTTAAGGCAATTGCCTGCAAAGCCAAAGGGCCTTGGTTTGATTCCCCAGGACCCATGTAAGCCAGATGCACAAGGGGGCACATGCATCTGGAGTTCGTTTGCAGTGGCTGGAAGCCCTGGTGTGCCCATTCTCTCTTTCTCTTTCTCTCTCTCTCTCTCTCTGCCTCTTTCAGTTTCTCAAATAAATAAATAAATAAAAATAAAATACTAAAAAAACACTCAATTGTGAGTATGTTTAAAGTTCTACATGGCTCTAGGCTTCACACAAACAATATTAACCCCAGTTATGTACCAATCAATTCCCCATATCTGTAATGCTGCTTCTTCAGGAATGTCAGATAAAAGAGTGACATTGTATGGCAACTTTTTGGTGTGTGCATATAATGCATATGTATGTGTGTGTGTGTGTGTGTGTTTGTGTGTGTGAGAGAGTGCAGATGTGTGCATGCCATGATGTTCATGTGTCAGACAGAGAGTGTCAGTTCTCACCTTCCACCTCATTTGAGGCAAGGTCTCTTGTCCACTGCTGTGTTCCCAGGCTAGCTCATCCAGAAGCCTCAGATTCTCCAGTCTCTACCTCCCTTCTTGCTGTAGGCACACTGGGATTACAGGCACCTGCCAGACTGTATTGCTTTACGTAAGTTCTGGGGATCAAAGCACTTCATCCGTTGAGCCGTATCCCCAGCCCCACTATATGTAACTTTTTAAAGACTGGCTTTTTGTTCTTTCACATAGCATAGTTCCCATGAGATCCATTCAGCCTGTTGGGTATCAACACTCGGTAGTTATTGATGGAGAGCACTCCACGGTATGAATGCAGTACAGTTTAAGCATTCACTCTTTGAATGGCACTAGGGTTGTTTCCCCTTTGAGGCCAATACCAATAAGGTTCCTATGATCGCCTATGAAAAGTTTGAAGTGTGGTTACGCATTTTCATTTCTGTAGGATGAACTTTCAAACGTGTAAGCACTGGATTCTTAGTATCTTTGTGTTCATGTGACATAGCTCATGGATTTCCTATTCCTACTGGCAATAGAAAACCACTCTAGGCCTAGGGAGATAGTGAAGCCCTTGCCACAAAAGCATGGGGACTCAAGTTCAGATCTCTACTGCCCATGTAAAGGATGGGCGTGGGGACACTTGACTGCAATCCAAGCATTGGGGAGGCAGAGATTGGAGGACCCCTGGGGTTTACCGGCCAGCAAAGTTAACCAGATTGGGGAGCTCCAGATTCAGTGACAGAACTTGTCTCAGAAAATAAGGTGAGAGTGCCTGAGGAATACACCTGACATTAACCCCTGGCCTCCACACACTCACCTCCACACATGCATATGAACATACTTACATTTATATCACATACATAAATACATTAATAAAACTACCCAAGTCCAATTTCAACCCCCGTGCATATATTATGTGATTAGCATTTTATGCTGTATTGATTATTGTCACTGACATCAGATTATTTTTCACATTTTACTATTCTCTATAGATTGTCTTCATTATTACAAAGTCTGACATTTCCATATAAATTTTACTATTGCTTGTTAATACCTTACAAAAACATTTTTGAAAACCTTGCTGGGAGTTTGGTAGAAATTGTGTTACACTTACTGAAAAATATAAGGATAATTGCCATTTTATTCAGGTTACAACCATGAACATAGTTTGCCTCTTCACTTGTTTGTTTGATTTTTGAAATCAGAATTCAGTGTATAGATCTTGTATCTGTCCTGTTAGATTTACATCTAAATATTCATTTTCATTAAAGTGATCATCAATACCACTTTATTTGAATATTGATTTCCAATTGCTTTGTGTTAGTATATAGCAATGTGATTGAATTGCACATATTTAACTTTTATTCTACAACTTTGGGGAACTTACTAGTTGTAAGTTTTTTAAAGAGTCTTTGGATTTACTGTAATAGAAATACATTTATTTCCCTTTTTCCAATCTGTATGTCTTTTTGTCTGTTTTCTGCTTTTGATAGAGCTTTTTACCTAAAATTGAATTTATCTAGTGGCTATGACATTCCAGTTTGGGTGGCTTATGGCTTTGAATGAATTGGCCCATTTCTGTGAGCATAAAGATGGTAAAAGTATGTTCCTATCTTTTAATTAATTAATTTGAGAGAGAGAGAAAGAGAAAGAGAGACAGAGGGACACAGCCACTGCAAATGAACTCCAGACACATGTGCCACCTTGTGCATCTGGCTTACACGGGTCCTGAGGAATCAAACCTGGGTCCTTTGGCTTTGCAGGCAAGTGCCTTAACTGCTGAGCTATCTCTCCAGTCAGTTCTTATTTTTTTTTAAGGGCTGCAGGATCGGTAATAAACTCCTCTTTTTCTCTTAATATTCATGATTTGTGTCTTCTTTTTTTTTTTTTTTTTTTTTTTTTTTTTTCGAGGTAGGGTCTCACTCTAGCTCAGGCTGACCTGAAATTCACTATGTAGTCTCAAGGTGACCTCGAACTCATGAAAATCCTCCTACCTCTGCCTCCCAAGTGCTGGGATTAACAGCATGTGCCACCACACCTGGCTATATCCTATATATTTTTTTTACATATAGCATTTTCATGTCATTAAGTTATAGTTTTTAAATTTTCTTTGAAACACTATCACCCTACAGATGTTTTGAAGTAATTAATTTTTTGAAGTACTTAAATTTTTTTCCCACTTATTTGAACATTTTCTTTCTTTCTTCCTTCCTTCCTTCCTTCCTTTCTTTCTTTCTTTCTTTCTTTCTTTTTTTTTTTTTTTTTTGCAAAAGGCATAAGAGGTAGTTTATTCTGGAGCCAAATATGAGTGAATGTGGCCCGGGAACACAGATTCAGGTTATTCCCAATTCCATGTTTTAATGTATTAATAATTCCATGAAGGTTTTACAGTTATAGAGCAAAAGAAATTCATAAACCAAAGCACGTTTCAAATCCACTGGTGGAAACATCAGATAGTGGGTCATAGCACAACAGGGAAATCTCCACCATAGGCGTCAGATGCTATCTGGTGACTTGCTTATCCTTTGGATAGGTGGAGGCTGGTAGTATGTCCGTACATTACAAAAATGTTTCCCCTGATCACCTGATACTTACAAGGAGGGTAGGTCAAACAGAGGCAAGCAATAAATGGCTATTAAGAGGGCTAAAGATGGCCCAAGATAATTTGGCTTTCTTAAAATATATTTTTTCAATATTTAAAAAATATTGCTGGGCGTGGTGGCACACGCCTTTAATCCCAGCACTCGGGAGGCAGAGGTAGGAGGATTGCCGTGAGTTCAAGGCCACCCTGAGACTACATAGTGAATTCTAGGTCAGCCTGAGCTAAAGTGAGACCCTACCTGGAAAAACCAACATATATATATGTAATTTATTTATATATTTGAGAGAGAGAGTGAGAGAATGGGTATGCCAGGGCATCCAGCCATTGCAAACAAACTACAGATGCATGTACCATGTGCATCTGGCTTATGTGGGTCCTGGGAAATTGAACCTGGGTCCTTTGGCTTTGCAGGCAAGTGCCTTAACCACTAAGCAATCTCTCCAGCCCTTTTTAAAAATATATATTTAATTTATTTGAGAGAAAAAGGCAGAGAGAGAGAGGGAATTAGAGAATATGAGCAAGCCAGGGCCTCTAGCCACTGCAAATGAATTCCAGATGCATGTGCCCCCTTGTGCATCTGGCTTATGTGGGTCCTAGAGAATCGAACTGGTATTTTTTTGGCTTTGTAGGCAAGGGCTTTAACTACTAAGCCCTCTCCAGCCTTTTTTTTTTTTTTCTTTAAAATTTTTTTTTTTATTGACAACTTCTATACTTACAGAATGAGGGGCGGGGAAGGAAATATCATGGTTTATTGTCTGTAAGTATTTGAACATTTTCTAATTGTTTATCTGGGGTATAATTCTGTTTTGTGTTGTATTATTATCCAAAAACATGTTCTGTCTGATCTCCTTTTACACATTTTAATGAGATTTGTTTGTTGATGTAGGATTGTTCTCTCGGAGCCTGTTCTGTGTGTTTTTTTGGTATTGCATGGAGTACTGTATAATCATCCAGTAGATCCTGTTCAGTGAGGGTGTTCAGTCGCCTGGGTCTTTCCTGACTTTCTACCAATTGTTAGAATCAAGATGTTTAACTCCTCGAGTGTAATAATGGATTTTCCCATGTCTTCTATTATCTCAATTTTTGTTCCATATATTTTGAAGTTTTACTGTTTGACCTCTCAGAAATAGCAGACAGTTGGTTTATGTTTTGTAATTCAGTTTGCCAACATCTCATTTTAAATTCAGAAATTACATAATTGCTCAATTCAGTCTTAATTAATATGGACTTTCAAGATAAAACGCAAAGCAATAAATGAAATGAGCATAATTTTTTTATTTTTGATCCGCTGATATGTTTGTTATAAATCACACTCTCATTTTTAAAAGTTAATTTTTTAATTAAGTTATTTATTTATGTATTTAAGAGAGAGATAAAAGTATGCCTCTGGCCACTGCAAACAAACTTCAGACACATGCTCCACTTTTGTGCATTTGGCTTTACATGGATACTGGAGAATTAAATCCAGGTTAGCAGGTTTTGCAAGCAAGCACCTTTAGCCACTGAGCCATTTTTCTAATCCCACAATCCAGGTTTTAAAGACACTAAAGAATCTACATTGCATTCATAGACTAAGCCTTATTTTATGAAAATAAATTCTCTTTGTAGT
Organism: Orientallactaga sibirica; assembly: GCA_036365145.1. NCBI lineage: Eukaryota > Metazoa > Chordata > Mammalia > Rodentia > Dipodidae > Orientallactaga > Orientallactaga sibirica. The sequence continues at coordinate 13,150,234 of JAEOAD010000028.1, forward strand.
GGCAGTTACAGTCAATGATATGAATGAAATCTGTCCATACTTTTCTTTTCTTGTACTTCCCTTAGCTGGCTTTTAGCATTTGTCTTCTAATCTGTAGATTTAGACCATCTAAATATAAGGTAATTATTTATGTTAAGGTTTAAACCTACCATTTTTATAAAATTTTTTGTATTTCTTTCCGTTTTTCATTTATTTCTCTTTTCTTACCTTCTCATGTATTATTTTAACACACTTTAAATTTCAATTTTGAATCTTTCCTTGGAATAGCTTTCTTAGAATTTTCTCTGAGTAATTCAATATACATAAAGAATGTGCCACAGTCTATGGGTATTAACATTTTATCACTTCAAGTCAAGTGTAGAAATCTTATTTCCATTTATATCTTTAACCTCCTCTACCTTTCAGATATAACTGTCTTAAAGATTTCCTCCACGTGCACTGTGAACAAGGTCAGAAGGCAGTCTAAATTTTTGGCTATTGTGATTTTAAAAACACATGAAGAGAAAGATGGCCTGATATATATATCCTTTATTCCTTTATTTTACTCAAAATGATAATCCTTTTATTATCATTCCCTATATGAAATTCCTTTAAATGCTCCTTGTTTCCCTTCATTTGAGAATGTCTGTATTTCCCATTCACTCCTTAAGTATATATTTATTGGCAAGAGAATTCATGATTAGCAATTTTGTTCTTTCCATACATAAAATATGCTGTTACACTTATATCTGGTCTCCATGGGTTCAGACAGGGAGTCTACTGTCATTCCAATCCATATTCTTTTGTAGGTCATGTGTGATTTCTCTTCTAGCTGCTTTCAAGACTCTTCCTTTAGATTTTTAACATTCTCTGCCTTTAGTGTTTCATATTTCTAATTACAGTATTCTTTGGTTTTATCATGTTTGGTGTTTATTCAGCAGTGAATTCCAGGTCAGCCTAGGCTAGAGTGAGACCCTACCATGAAAAACCAAAAAAAAAATTATTTTTGACAATTTCACACATAAATATTTCATTTTGATCATAGGTAATCCCATTATCCTCTCTCATTCCCTCCCAGTCCAGCTCAACCACTTCTTTCCACCACTCAGCAGTGGCTACGATGCCATAGGAGAGAATGACTCCAACTCTACCAGCAACCATTTAATTATTAATAACTCCTCAGGAAAGAAGCCGGTCTCAAGATGCCCTCCCCCATCCAAGGTTGAATGTTGATAAGCCCAATCTTTTTTATATATTTATTTATATTTTTTGGTGCACATGTTGCCTGGATAGTAAATTGTGTAGCTCCTGGTGTCTGCTGCTGGGTATGACTGTTGACGCCTTTTATTACCCAGCAGCCTGCAGAGCACAGAACTTTCTAGCACTGTGACAGCTAGCCAATAGGGACAAAGCTTCCAGCTTAGTTCCCTCTTGATTTCTCAGTGTCCTGCAACCAAAGCAAGTGGTGTCTTCAGCAGTAGAGTGTCACCATCTAGTTCTGGTGGACAACCAAGAGCCTTGTCAATAGTCTATATTGTTTTGAGGCCTCATCGGCCTCTTTCCCCAACAACTCATGAGGAAATATCCACAGGTGGCCCTAGGATTTTCCCATAATAACCTATGGCTTCTTGGAGACAGGCCCAGTTGCATGAAGGTTTAATGCAGGTAACACAGCTGCTGTGAGTTCATGAGTCCAAAGGTCATGTCATGATCAGAGGACAGTGTTCTACAGCATTCCTTCTTTTTTTTAAATATATTTTTATTAGTTATGTATATAGTATATAAACAGCCATGATGGTACCATCATTAGCCTCCTCCCCCCATGGGTAATGTGGGTCTTGCCTTATGGGGGCAGCCATCAGTTATGCAGGAGAGGCAATGACTCTGTGTATAATGACCCAACTCATGGCTCTAACAATCTTTCTGCCCCCTTTCCTGCGAATTTCCCTGAGCCATGTTGGGTTCATTTTAGGTCTATTTCAGTGATGAGATTTTGTGAGTCTCTGTGTCTGTGAATATCTGATTCAGCATTCCTTCTTATCCCCCAGCTCTATACATGCTCTCTGTCTCCTCTTCCCTGATGTCAGCAGTGGCATTTCTGGTTTTGTGGCCAAAACAGATGGGGGAGATTGGGGGTCCTTTCCCACCTAACATCCCAGAGTGACCTCTGCTCTCTCAGATGTGACCTGGCACAAAGCTGGTCCCTTGTGTGCTCTCCGCAGCCATCACCTCTTGCCTGGCTTACATTTCAGATCCAAAGCCCAAGAAGAGAAATGGGGTGACCTTCTGTGTGGCGGTCCTGTCCATTTACCTGATCCTGCTCACCGCAGGCACTGCATTGCTGACAGTTCAAGGTGAAGTAGTTTTGGCTACCTTGGCTTCTCTGGTTCAGGGCTTAGTTGATCTTCTGCTAGGAAAGAGAGTGCTCAATCCCACCACAGTGATAAGAGGATCAAAGAGCAGTGTGTGCTCACACATGCATGTGCACATACACGTACTTTGTGTGGAAAGCAGTAAAAGCTGTGTGAGTTTGCATGGGGTTTGCCATGTACACCTGACACAAAGGATTCCCAGCCTTGGGATGGGAAGACACTTTGTCCATCAACACGTTCATCTGAACATGATCCTGCTTTCAAAAATTCTCAGTCCAGAGGCTGAGAAGGAAGATCAGTCAGTAAAATACTTGTCTTACAAGATGAGGACCTGAGTTCAATCCCCAGAACATACATAAAATAAATTGGGTGTGGTGGTGCACATTTGCAATCCCAGTTGTTTTTGAAGCAAGCACATATCCCTAAACAGATTCCTGAGGCTTGCTGACCAGCCAGCCCAGACTACTTGGTGAGTTCCAGGCTAGTGAGAGACCTTGTATCTATAAAGGTCTGTGGTGCTTTGAGAATGACATGATTATCCTCTGGCCTACACACACACACACACACACACACACACACACACACACACACATTTCCATTCCAATTGCCAAAGTCCATGAGCAGAAAATATAATCGCTGTAGAATGTTGTGTGGACAGTCGTCTTAAGCACTCATTATAAACATATTAAGGCCACATACGAATGCTGCTTGTGTATCTTCAGGAAGGGCAGAATAATCAGGGCCATACATTCACACTAAGCATGCGGGAAGCCCTAACTGAATGAAGGCCGGAGATGGAGGGTTAATGCCATGGATGACTCTTTAGATGAATGGGAAGGTTATATGGTTGTGCAATGTTATTCCTGGGTATGGAGGACATGTATTCAGGATGTAAAAATAGCTCTGAGCTCACACCAGGGCCTCACAGCACCTGGAGTTTATGTTTGCCAACTGATGCCCTACAGAAGTCATACACTTTTTATGTGTGATGCTGGGAGTTGAACGTAGGGCCTCCCACCTGCTAGGCAAGTGCTCAGCCACTGAGCAATAGACTCAGAAGTCCCAGAAGCCATACATATGTGACACAGAATGTTAGGGATCTGCCCTAGTACCTGTGGCTTCAATGAGGTCCCTAAAAGAATGGTGTGGGTTGGGGGATCCAGTTCTGAATCTACAGGAGCGGCTCTGGACCCTGGAGATGTACTTCCCCAATGAGACGCTGACCTCTGAGCACAAGCCTTCCTTCTCCTTTCTGATACACCCCAAAACACACCTGGTGCCAGGAGCATTGGGGGTGCAAGCTCTGCAGATACAGCTCAACCAGGTTCGCTTCAGCCACGAGCACCTACTTCAGCGTGTGGACAACATCACTCGAAATCCAGGTTTGGCTTCCTCCTCTCCAGCTGGGAACTCCTGGGTGTGTGTCTGGTGGGGGGGGGGGGACATGGCTGTGGGTCCATAACCGGAACTTGAATCCCTTTCCCTTGTTTCCAGGGCTCTGGTTTGATCTGGCAGAATGGGGATAAGGCAAGGAGCCAGAACTCAGTAAGATGGGCCTGAAATTATAGGCCCCATTGGGAGCTGCACAAAGTGTTCTAGGAGGTGGTGGGAGTTTAGAAACTCAGGAAACACAGGGTTCTGATCAAGCAAAATATGGTCCCCAAGAGCCAGGAACTGGAGCCACCAACCCAAAGCCTCGTCTGAGTCACAAAGTGTCCAGAATGATCTAGAACATTTAGGAGCGAGTATAAGGTGCAGAGCCTGCATTGTTCTAGGACCATTCCCACCAGGGGGCTTATCTTGGTCTGCAACTGGGGAGAGCAATTAATGCCACCATGGTAGCCCAGGATGTGAGGACTGAGAGACATCGTTGTGAGGGAGAGCAGGCTGGTGTGATGAGATGCACTGAGAGGAATTGGAACTTTAGAACTGAGGCTTTTTTATGTAAGAGAACAAGAGCGGGAGCGAGAGCAAGAGAGAGAGAGAGAGAGAGAGAGAAGAGAGAGAGACTTGGTGCACCAGGGCCTTCAAATACAGAAATTGAACTCCAAACATGTGTGCCACCTTGTGCACATGTGTGACCTTATGTGCTTATGTCACTTTGTGCATCTGGCTTACGTGGGACCTGGAGAGTCCAACATGGGTCCTTAGGCTTCACAGGCAAGTGCCTTAACTGTTAAGCCATCTCTCCAGCCCCAAACTGAAGATTTAGTAGTAGAATTATAGCAGCAGCGTGCCACAGGCAGCATAGTGGAGTCCTGAAGCCAGAGAGGAGGGGTCTACAGAAATCCAAGAAACAAAGTGAGATGTCCCTTTTGTTAGTTTCTTCGGGAAAGGGCACGTCTGCCTATAGGCTGCATGAGAGCTCATGGAAGCAATGAAGAGTGGAAGATAAGGCAGGCCTCTAATCCTTCAAGGTCTCTAGGGACAGGGGCTGTTCTGCACTCTGCTGTCCTGCTTCTACTCACAGAAGAGATGAGAGCCGAGAGGTAGGCGGGAAGCCACTAGATCAAGGTTGCCTCAGCCCAGGCAGCAGGGCCTCTTAAGATGACTGTATCTGTGTTCTAACAAGGACACTGGAGAGAAGACAGCCTGATCTGCTAGGGGAAATTTGTTGGCTCAAGGGCTAGGGCTCCAGGCAGGAGAAAATGGAGACAATGGCTGAAGCAGTGGGGTCCCCTCCCAGTCCTCTCAGGGTCTTGCACCTGTTCCCCTATTCTCTCAGCTGGCCCAGAATGGGAAAGGCAGCGTGGACAAACCAGTCTTCCGTATATCCTCACCATGACGGGTTAACAGTGTGATGTGGAGCCCTGGTTCTACCAGGGTCCTGTGGACCCCGATGACTGAGTGAGGTCTTAGCCAGGGACCCAGAGGCTGCAGACTCTTCAGGAAGCAAAGATGAAGGCTGAGTTGGATGTGACTGTGGGCAGAATGGACAGAGCCCATGCTTGGACACTCAGACATAGCTCATGTATCTCTCAACTTAAAATGTGGAGCTGTTTTTATTGTTCTTGTTTTTGAGACAGGGCCTCAAGTATCCAGGTTGGCCTTGAACTCACTATGTAGCCAAAGATGACTTTGAACCTCGTGAGCCTCCTGCCTCCACCTCCTGAATGCTGGGATTACAGGTTTAGCGAATGCTGGGGATGAAACCCAGGGGTTCCTGAATGCTAGGCAAACATTCTACTAAATGAGTCCTCAAAGGATCTATTTTGACCAGTTTGTAGAAGCCCTCTGTTAACCTTGGGAGACTCTGCGAGCTGGCTTGGGACAATGCCTGATACATACAGGTGGTCTAGACTCCCCTTCCACGCTTCCATGGATCCAGAATTTCCCAGTTCCAGGTCACTTTTCTAAACACACCCAGGTGTTGTCATCTGGCCCCCAGGTGTAGCAGACCCATGATGGTAGAAGTGAGGGTCAGTCTTCCAACACAGAGCCTGTGGGCTCTCTGGGAAACTCAGAAGCAAAGCCAAGGCCCTCCCCCAGTTCAGCCTGCGAGCTCGATCCCCTCTCCTTCCCTTGCAGAACTGTTCCGCATGAAAGGTGAACGGGGCCCCCCAGGTAGGTTCATTTCTTGTCATAGGACCATCCCCTGAGGTCTCCTTGGCCTGTACCATTGAGTCTGTGTCCTGTCAGACTCTAGCTTACCTTTCAATGATCTGCTCCCCATACCGCCTCCTTAACTGGGCCACTTCTCTGTCCCTGATGGAGCTTGGACTTCCAGCCCCGGGCCTCTGCCTGTCCTTGCATGAAATGACTGCTCTTTCTTTCCACCATCGCGTGTTTCCTTCCTCTTGGGTCAGCCTATCCTTGGTGCTCGATGCCTCCTTGCTGCGTGAATAGTGGGTGAGTTCCATCATCACTCACTGTGTTGGTTACACTGTGTTCTTATTCATCATCTTCCAGGTGCAAAGGGGACTCCAGGTGTCCCTGGCATTCCTGGTCCACCTGGGGAGAAGGGGGCCATGGGTCGTGATGGAAACCCAGGTATGGCTGCTATTCTAGCCCTGGGATCTTTTCTCACCTCCTTCAGGATGTACTCGGAACGTCTTCTTCCCTCTCGTATGGAGGGAGGCATGTCTCCTCCCAAACCCCCTCTGATCCCATCCGTGGCAGGAAGCAGTCTTAATGCTTAGAAGAGTTCACACGGGCCACAGGTCGAACCAGTCACCAAAGTTTGTCTTTAGCAAGTGGAAAAGCAGAAGCAGGAAGTGCGGGCAGCAGTGGCAGATGGCTGTCTCTGGTGTCTGGATTTCAGGGCTTGCTCCCCTCCCTTACATGCCCCTGGGGCAGACTGCAGTGTTCTTCTTCCTGGGAAGGGTGACGTCTAAGAAACCTTCTGCCCGTTCATGGAAGGAAGTAGGGGAGAGAGAGAATATGAATGAGCACACTCCAGGGCCTCCTGCCACTGCAAACACACTCCAGACACATGCACTTCTTTGTGTATCTAGCTTTAGGTGGGTATTGGGGAAATAAATCCAGGCCAACAGGCTTTGCAAGCAAGCATCTTTAACCAGTGAAATATCCTCCACAGCCCCTTTATGCTTTTAAAACATTCTTTTTTGTACATGTGTTTGCCTATAGTATGTGGTATGTGTGTGCGTGTATGTGTTGTATACATATGTGTGTGTGGATGTGCAACCCCATGCACATGGTACAGGGCCTGGAAGAGGGCATCATATGTTTTTCCTGCTTTATTTCCCTGAGCCAGTCTTTCACTGAACCTGGAACTCACCATTTTCCAGTCAGACTGTCTGACCAGTGAACCCCTAGTGATGCTCCTGTCTCCTCCCCCTCAGCGCTGGGATTATAGATGCGCACCGCCATGCCTGGCTCTTTTCATGGGTGCTGGGGGTTGAACACACGTCTTCATGTTTGCACAGCAGGTGTTCTTATCAAATGAGCTGTCGCCCCAGTTCCGGACATTATTATTTCAACCCTAATGTTTGTTTTATTCCTAATGCTTCCAGGTGTCCCAGGACCCCAGGGCCCACCAGGCAGCAAGGGAGAAGCAGGTGAGTAAGGGCTTGGTGTCACAGGGGTACAAAGCAGGCTTTCTCACCGAAGGCCACAGCCACAGACATGGACCCAGACCAGACTTGCAACTCCATGGGATGGATGGGCCTTGTCCAAATGGGCTCAGGGTTGAGGAGGCAACACAGAAGGAGTTCCTCCCTCAGGGTGGCAGTGACAGATGGTGGCCCACCCTAGGTAGGTTGGAAGGTATGGACACCCTAGTCTTACCCTCTCTATCAGGAGTCCAAGCCTGTGAATATCAGTGGGACAAGTCAAGCTCTGAGATGCAGTAGGAATTAAGACTTTGAAATATTCTCTCTCTCTCCTTACACACACACACACACACACACACACACCTTGGTCACTTCTCTTACCTTTGTGAGACCATTTCTTTATCTGTAAAATGGAGCTGAGGATGCTGCAAAGTTTTGTTGTTGTTATTGCTGTTTTTAAGACAGGATCTTGCTGCATAGTCCAGACTGGATTTGACCTCTCAATCCTCCAGCCTCCACTTCCTAAATGCTGGGATTACAGATGTATGCCACTAGGCCAGCTTCAAGAGAGTGATGTCAAGTCCATGATTGCTTCTGGGCATGAAATAGCTTCTATTTGTCAGGCTGTGATGTAAACCTACCCAGCTGCTTTATCCAAGGCCATGACATGGCTCTATCAGAATAGTGGGGTCAGAGCTGAACGGGTAGGGACAAGACCAAAACCCCAGCAGAGCAAGTGCTGGAGTCCGCGCTACCCTCCACTTAGACCCTCCAACTCCAGGTCCTCTAGAGCTAAGCCTGTTGCGATGCAAAGATCAGAGCCCGTGGGTTTAGGAGGAAGGGGAATTAAACAAACTGGCAGGTGGTAAGCCTCCATAAAACTCTGACAGCCACAGCAGCGGAACTTGTGAGTGGGAAACCACCTTCGAGAAACTGGTTCTCCCAGGAAGGCACTTAACACCGCCCCAGAGAACCTACTGTCCTGTTTCCGCCAGGGGTTCTCCACGGAGGCGTTACAATAGGCAGGGAAATTTCCAATGCAGCCAGGAGCATGGACAGAATTCACACCATCACACACTCGTTTGCACACTACCATGTGCTCACATACTCATTGGTACACACATCGAAAAACACAATTTTCACGCTCATATATTACACATGCAGAGCCATATGCTCACACTCATATGCATGTAAGTGCACATCTGTGTGCATACTTGCATTCCCACATTTACAATCATACACACAATCACATCACATCCTCACACACTCACGCACATATATGAGTGTGCAGCTCTGCATATTCTTTCATTCTCACACTCACACCACACACTTACACAGCCACATGCTCATGTATGTGTGTGAATGAACATCTATGCACGCACTTGCATCCTCACACTCACCCACCTACGAGCTCACACACTCAAGGGAGGACACATTTGGGTCCACACTTGCATCCTCACACTCATACCACCCACTTGCAGTCACGTACTCATGCACACATATAGGCATATGCACATATGCAAGTGCCACACACCAGGCACACTCATACTTGTGCATAGACCCTTGTATATCCTCGCACGTCCTGTGCACAAACACACTCGTGCAGCCTGTGGGAGCTTATAGCAAGAGGACTCACTAAGAGAGGAGCAGGTTTCCCAACTTCCTCACTCCTCACAGGGAGGCTGAGGGGCCAGGTTCCCCCCGCCCCAGAGCTCCGAAACTGCAGCCAGTGAGGCCATTTGGACAAGGCAGAACCCATTCAAGGAGGGGTAGATCCCGCGGTCTCGGTCCTCCTTCAACTCTGATGGCATGTGCAGAGGGCAGTAGAAGGCTACACAGTCTTAGTAAAGCCCAGCTCTCCTCCCTCCAGGCCCCATACTCTGCAGAACCCACAAACCAACAAGAGAAGGCAACAATGGTGGTATAGGGGTATATATCAATTACTTTACTTATCGCTGCGACCAAATACCTGACAGAAATCCACTTAAAGAAGCAAGGGTTTATTTCTGCTAATAGTTAAGTCCATCATGGCAGGGAAGGCCTGGCTGCAGGAGCTTGAGGTCGCATTGCAGCCATAGTCAGGAAGCAGAGAGCAACCAACGCTGGTGCTCAGCTCATTTGCTCCTTTATATTTGGTCCAGGACCCCAGCACAAGGAATGGTGCCATCACCCATATTAGCTTGGCTCTTCTCAGCTCAGTTAGCCCAGTCTAAAAACTCCTGTATAGATATGCCCATGTTTCATGGTAACTCTAAATAATCCTGTCAGAGATTAGCTATCACAGACTGTATGAACTCCGATGATTTGAACTTCCCCTCGGGCACTGCAGGAAAAGCCGGGTAGACCTCCGTCACAGCCTCCCCAACCCCTCCTCTCCTTCCTCCTTTCTGGACCCCCTCCATTGCTCTTCACACCTTCGCTGTCCTGCTCCAGGCCTCCCTCCCCCAGAAGGAGCCGGGACGTCCAAGTTGCGCTCTGCACACTAGGTCAGCATCCTTCCTCAGCCACATGGAAGGACACCATCATTTCCCAGCTCCACTTTTGTCCTGGACACCAGAATATTAATGATGCCCCAGCTAAGAACTTAGCCATTCATCACCAACCCCATTTACAGGCAAGAACATCCAACGTTGTCAAGCCCTCTGGGGAGAAAGAGAGAGAGAGAGAGAGAGCTACAATTCAGACTGAATTTCCTTGCTGTATGGCCTTTCTTCCTCGGCCATTTACTGTACCACCTCTCCCACCTCAGGGCCCCGGGATGTCAGTAAGCTAAAAGAGCCCAGACCACACTGACCAAGCTCTTCCTTCCCTCTCCATAGGCCGCCAAGGACCCATGGGCGCACCTGGGAAGCAAGGAGCAAATGGTAACTTGGGCGCCCCCTGCTGGGGCCAAGAAGGCATTGCTAAAGACCCCTAGGCAGCTCTCCCTATGACTTCTCTCTACATCTCTGCGCCAGTCCCCCTTTCCAGGGGTTGCTCCCTCCCCACCATCCTTTCTTCTTGAGTCTCCAAATAATAATCTGTAAATATTTTATAAAACCACCAGAGATGAGCTAACAAATGTGTCTCCTAGCCTTCTGCTGGGGACCCTTTCCTATCTCCCCCAAACCTCCCTGCCTCTGTCCCCAGTCTCCAGGAGGGACTGAGGCTCCTCCTCTCTGTTATCTTCGCAGGCGCTCCAGGACCCCAAGGGGAGAAGGGTACCAAAGGTGACAATGGTCACACTGGTCCCAAAGGGGAACACGGTGTTAAGGGAGACAAAGGAGACCTGGGCCCCACAGGTAAGGGTCATGTTGGGGTGTCAGCACTCATTTGGAGGCTGGAGGGAGCTGGGACCCAAATGCTGTGTGTTGGTGACCACTCATGCTATAATAGTGACCTTCCCTATTACTGTAATGAAATACCTCATAAGAAACGGCTCAAGGGAGTGGAGTGTATTTCTGTCTTACAAACTATGTGGCGGGGAAGTTACAGCAGCAGGAACCTAAGCAACATTCTGTGCACAGAAAAGAGTGGTGCAGCGGGAGCTCAGCTCGCCCTGTCCTTCTTATCCAGTCGGGATTCCAGCTATGGAACGGTGCTGCCCACAGTGATGGTGGTCTTCCCACGTCAGTTTAGCTAATCTAGAAACTCCCTCACAGGCCTCTTCAGAGTTTTGTCTTCTAGGTGATTCTAGGTCCTGTCATGTTGACAATCAATATTAACCACCGTGCTTGCCCACTGGGGACAGGGCTGGGCTCTGTCTCCAGGCACCCCTGAGCACCAGGATAGCTTCTCTTGAGGTTGAGGAGGCCAGGGATGCCAGGAGAGGGGGGAAGGTGCCATTCTAAGCCTACATGTGACCATAGAGGGATATATGCTAGGAACTCAGAGAGGAAGGTGAGGAGTAAGCCTTCAGGGACCTTGGGACAAGGGCAGGTTGACAGTGAGAGCAAGGGGTTAGAGTCCAGCAGCGATTCCCCAGTGGCTTCATGGACACTCATACAGACACTCTGGGGCTATGTGCCATGCAGAGGAGTCATTTGGGTGTTTGTTCAAGACATAAGTTGGGTCCACGCATCTGCTTATGTACTTATTGACTTATTTATTGGTATGTATGTTTTTTTTTAGTTGGCACATAAAATAATAGATTTCATCATGACATTTTACACATGCCTCCTCACCATCCCTGACCCATACCAAGAATGCTTAAATGCCTAGATGGTCTTGACCTTGAAGATCTGGGAGCACAGTCAGAAACGCTGCCCTGGGGCTCTGGACTAGCCCGGACACCTTCAAGTTCCCCATATCTTGTTCTTTGTAGCCCCACTGGGGAGTCTGTGGGGTATGACTGGGAGCCAGACAGTCTTAGCTTCCACCCCTGCACTGCACCCATTCTCGTAGGCCAGGTCCTTAGACCGTTACCAACAGTGATTCAATGAAAATAGTAATTAAATTATACACCTCAGAGGACAGTTATAAGGGCTGCCAGGTGGTAGGCACTAAATAAATGATAATTAGTTGAAGAGGTAGTAACAGGGCCTGGGGAGCTATCTCAGTTGGTAAAGCACCTCTTAAATCCAAGAGCCTGAGTTCTGTTCCCAGAAACAACATCAAAATACCGGGCTCCGTGGCACACAGGTGATTCTCGCACTGGGGAGGTGGAGACAGGGATGCCTGGAGTTTGTTGGCCAGGCAGTCTAGACTCAAGATTAGTGAGAGACCTGTCTCAAAAAAAGAAAAGAAAGGACTGGAGAGATGGCTTAGGGGTTAAGGCGCCTGCCTCCTAAGCCTAAGAACACTGGTTCCAATCTCCAGGGGTTCCAATCTCCAGGTCCCAAGTTTAGCCAGATGCAAAGTGATGCAAGGGCGCAATGCCGCACTTGACCACAAGGGGGCGCACACATCTGGATTTCGTTCACAGCAGCTGAGACACTGCTGCACGCCCATCTCTGTCTTCCTCTCCCTCTCTGTCTCTGTCTCTCTCTGTCTCTCTGTCCAAAAAAATTTTTTAAAATTAAAAAAAAAAAAAGAAAAGAAAGAAAAAGGCGGGCAAGGATGACCACTGAGGTTGTTCTTGGGCCTCCATACACATGTGCACACATGCGCGCGCACACACACATACAAATGTCATGGTAGGTATCCTGCAAGATAGAAAGAGAGAGACTTAGGTTCAAGACCAAGCATCCCAGGCAAGTGATTTATCATCTCTGGGCCATACGTTACTTGTCAATGAAGAAAGATGGTAATATTGACCGTCAGTGAGGATGGACTGTGAGAGAATACACGACATGGAACACGAGTGACGGGTCTGGTAGACTGGAATTACCTTATGATAAAAGTAGGATGTTTGCCTTCTAGAAGAGATCCCTACGCAGGGACATCCTCCAGTATTAGACAGGCATCTGGGCTGAGGACATGGCTCAGTGGATAAAGTGTTTGCTGCATAAGCTTGAAGAGCTGAGTGCAGCCCCCATGTAAATGCCAGGCAGGCGTGGTAGCTGGCCTGTAATCCCAGCACTGGGGAGGAAGACAAGGAATCCCTGGGACCAGCTGGCCAGCTAGACGAGCAGAACTGGCCAGCTCTCAGTTCAAAGGACAGACTGTCTGAGTAACGAAGGATGATGGAAATCTCTGACTTACACACACACACACACACACACACACGCACGCACGCACACACCTGCACATATCTGCACCCACACATATGTGAAGAACATTCATACACATATGCATGCACACCACACATATACATGCGAAAACAAACAAGAGAACTGCAAGGCTATTGTCAGAGAAAAAAAGGCTGACACCCAATGATCCAGTTCTAGGGGTTGCCAATGGTGATGAGGCAGATGAGCAAGAACGGCTCAGCACTTGGGGCCACCTTGTGAAGACCCAGGCAGTGGACACATCAAGGGCGGGTGAGGCAAGCCTCGGAGCCCTCCTTAGCTGGGTTGAAAGGGGTCCACTCGCCAGGCATAGCAAATGGCAGCTAGCCTCTGAGACTCCTCCAAAGCCACCACATGACTGAAAAGGAGACCTAGCTTTCTCAGCGTGACCCCAGCAACACTGAGGGAGAGACAACAGGCAGCCCTTTGCCCTTTTGTCTGATCCATCCTGTTCCCTGTGAAATCCTCACCCAGACAGGAAGCTGTGGTGGGTGGGGACAGGAAACAGCTTGCTTCAGTTCTCAGAAAGCTGGACTGTGGCTCAATGGGCCTCTTCCACACTGGCGCTGGCTTCCTTATGCCTTGCCTCTCCACCTTGCTCTGCGTGGGGCTGCTTGAGCCACTGAGACACACCCTGGGGACTGCTGAGGGAAAGCCACCACGTTGTGTGGAAGCTACAGGTGACAATCCTATTTTCTCCTCCACCTCTCAGCATGACCTTCCAGACTTGCAGCCACAGTCTGGTCCTCTCATTGATGTGTTTTATCCCCATTCTCCAAAGTTGACCCTGTGAATCTGGAAGTTCTAATGATGGAAATGCAGGCCTAAACCAGTCTGAAGAGATCCCATTCAGCTGGCTGAACAACGGCTATAACTTGATCATTCTAACCCAGATACCCAGCACCTAGAATTCCCCAGTGAAGGGATTCCCAGCCTTGTCTAAGATGCAATTGCCTTCTTCTCCACAGTGGACACTACAGGGCAACAAAACTTCCTTCTCTGCTACTCACACCTCAGACTATGAGGAGAGGCCTCACCTACAGGCTAATTCCCCTCCCCCCTAGGGAATGAAGACAGCTAGCACTGTCCTTTTGTGTGTGTGTGTGTTTATTTTTATTTATTTATTTATTTGACAGAGAGAAAGAGGGAGAGAGAGAAAGAGAGAGAATGGGCCCTCCAGTGCCTCCAGACACTGCAAACGAACTCCAGATGCATGTGCCCCCTTGTGCATCTGGCTAACCAAGGTCCTGAGGAATCGAACCTGGGTCCTTTGGCTTGGCAGGCAAATGCCTTAACCGCTAAGCCATCCCTCCAGCTCTAGGCTAATGAAAAAAGAATTTTTATTGACAACTTCTATAAATATAAACAAGATACCATGACCATAATCCCCTCTCACCCTCTCCCTCCCATACCCTCTCCCAAGCCTCCCTTCCGCTTAATTGCTTCTCTTCTTTAAAGTTTTTTAAAAATTATTTATTGATTTATCAGAGAGAGAGAGAGAGAGAGAGAGAGAAAAGAGAGAGAGAGAATGGGTGTGCCAGGGCCTCTAGCCACTGCAAACAAACTCCAGACACATAAATGCCACCATGTGCATCTGGCTTATGTGGGACCTGGAGAATCGAACCTGGGTCCTTAGACTTTGAAGGCAAATGCCTTCACTGCTAAGCCATCTCTGCAGCCTTTGAATTCCTTCTTGCCTGCTAGTCTCTCTTTTCTTCTATTTTGATGTCATCATTTTCCCCTTCCTATTATGCAGGTCTTGTGTAGGTAGTATCAGACACTGTGAGGTCATGAACATCAAGGTCACTTTGTGTCTGGAAGACAGTGTTGAAAGCACTCCTCCCCTTACTTTAGCTCTCGTATTCTTTCTTTCATCTCTTCTTCAATAGTCCCTGAATAGGCTAGTTTTAAAAAAAATTAACCAATTTTCATTGACACATAGGCTGCACATGTTTATGGGGCGCATATATGTAAGAGTATGAAAGAAAAATTCTTATACAGATTTGATTGAGAAATGCTCAGCAAATTTCTTTTTGAGGAGAGAGGTTTATCAGGGCAGTTAGCATGCCATGAAAGAGCCTGGTGGTATCCCCAATGCAAGACTTCAGTCTCAAGGAACAAAGGGAGATGTCCTTTCCTGTGAGTTTTCCAGGGAGAGGGAAAGTTCCCCACCACAAGACCCAGCTTACATGCTAGGAGCTACAGAGATTCTGGGTAGGGGGGTTGGGGAGTCACTAGACAAGACCCAAGGCCATAACTCAAGTGGCTTTGGTGGGGGTGTCCCTGGCAATAGAGAGCTCGTGTAACATTCTCGTTTAGCCCTGGGACCCTGGGAAGCAAAGAATAAGATTTGGAGGTGGGAAGGATTTTCGTTAGAGAGAGAAACTGTGGCAGATGGGAGTGGGCACTTTTGGAGTGGCCTGCATCTGGTCTCTCGATGCAGTAACACCTGTGTTCTAATAATGCGCACGTGATGGAATGTTGTACTCAAAAGATTTGGATTATCCAGCGTCTCCAGTGCTATTCATTTCTTTGAGATGAGAACACTGGCTGTTTTGACTCGTGAGGCACGAGAGTCCCACTGATCACCCTTTTGAACAGATTCTTCATCTCTAGTGGGTCTTTGTACTCACGATACCTAGTTCCTTGGTAGTGCTTGGTGTCCTGCCAGGGAGACAGGGTCTCATTCACCTCAGGCTGGTCCTCAAACTTGGCCATGTAGCCAAGGATGGTTCTGAACTTAATATCCACCTGCTTCTGCTTCTGAGTACTGGGATTATATGTATTGCCACACCCAGTTCTCTGCAGTCTGGAGACCAAATTTAGGGCTTGGTGCATGCTAAGCAGGCACTCAACCACGTCTATAGTAGTTAGGTCTCCAGCCTTCTCAAGGAGCCTTTATTCCCAAGACCTTTGCTGACCTCACTCACCCAAGCTCAGAGAGGGTGGCTCTTATTTTCCTTGTCAGAGAATTGCATCCTCATTCTGAATCCTCGGGAGGGAAACTAGCATAATTCCCGAGTCTTCTCCACGGCTGTCTTGTTAAAGTAACAAACTAGTCATATACACTTCTTAATAAATTTCCTGCCATTCAATCTATTTTTGAGCAGAAAAAGTTGCATTGTGGACATAATCCTCTTTTATTATTTGATTCATTCTTTGATTGCATATGCATATGTCTGTGGTACATGTTCATATGCATATGGACACATGTGTGTGAGGGTGTGTGTATGTAAACCAGAGGTTGATGTTGAGTTTCCCTTGATTACTGTCCGCAGTATTTTATTTTATTGAACACAGAGCTTGCTGGTTTGGCCTGGTGAGGGAGGCCTGGTCTTGCTTTGCTGCTCAACCTTGGGACCCTGGGTACCAGGAATTCCCTGTTTCTGCTTCCAGGGTGCTGAGATTACAGGTGGGCCTCCATGCCTGCCTGGCATTTACAAGGGTGATGGGAATCTGAACTACAGACCCCATGCTTGTTGGGAAGCACTTTATCCACTTCCTAGAGCCATCTCCCCAGCCCTGGTAGACCTCACTTAGACTCTGACTCCACGCTAGCTCCCTTCTGGCTATGCAGCTGGACATCTGAACCAGCAGACAGTGTGACTTCAGTAGCTAAAGGAGTGGCTACCTCGGAGCGAACCCTGCACTGTGTGGTCAGCGAGGCCTGTGTAGCTAACTTGCCCTTCTGGAAGGAGGGCAGAGATCTGCCCCAGCCAGGAGCCTCCCTTAATTGATATGCGCCAGACAGCGACAGGAAAGGAGGAGGGTGAGACAGAGGACTCCAGAGAGGACTGGCTGGATGAGCTCCGAATGCTGATGACAAGTGGAAAATTTGAACTCTTGTGTGCCAGGGAAGCCTATGTCGGACCTGCTCCAGAAAGAGGAATTACTGCAGTATTTTTTTCTCTTTACCAATGACCTTTGCTGTTCTCAGTGTTGGGGAGCTGCTTTCTAGAATATTCAGATTTCAATGTGGGTGTCTTTAAAAGAGAATTCCCAAAATATATATGTATACTGAAATGAGCCAAAAACTGTCGGTTAAGTCTAGGCTGTAGTCCCTTTTGAGGGGCCCAGGGATCTGAGTGGGGTCACAAGACCCTCAGTAGCAGAAACACCTGGTCATTTGGTTGATTTAGCATGAGTGTAAGTCCTGGGAAAGACAACAATCAGAACCCAAAGCTTTTATAGTTTGTAATTTGTGGGGGATGGGAAATGCCTGAGTGGGGGTCCTTCCATGCCTGATCTTGACTCCTTGTTATCTGTTTTTGTTTATTCAGGAAGCAAAGGGGACATGGGTATGAAGGGAGACACAGGGGTCATGGGACCTCCTGGAGCCCAGGGGATTAAAGGTGACCCCGGAAAGCCCGGCCTGCCAGGTAAGAGGCCATGCCACTGGGGCCCTTGGCATGCAAGCATCCCCTTCTCTGTAGCAGGCTAAGATGAAGGGCAACGTTCTGAAGAGTCCTTTTTACATTGTAGGTGCGACTGGATCTCCTGGAGCCAAAGGTGACCGAGGTAAGAACTGTGGGGGTTGGGGCATCATTCCAGTAGCCACTGTCCCCAGTACAGTCAGGAAGGGGTCTTGACTCCACCAAGGTTTTTAAAAAATATTTTATTTTACTTATTTATGAAGCAGTGAGGGGGGAGGAAGGAAGGAAGGAAGGAAGGAAGGAAGGAAGGAAGGAAGGAAGGAAGGAAGGAAGGAAGGAAGGGAGGGAGGGAGGGAGGGAAGGAAGGAAGGAAGGAAAGAAAGAAGGAAGGAAGGAAGGAAGGAAGGAAGGAAGGAAGGAAGGAAGGAAGGAAGGAAAAGAAGAGGCAGATGGAGAAAGACAGCAGAGAATGGGCATGCCAGGGCCTCCAGACACTGCAAACTAACTCCAGATGCATGTGACACCTTGTGCATCTGGCTTATGTGAGTCCTGGGGAATCGAACCTGGGTCCTTTGGCTTTACAGGCAAGTGCCTTAACCACTAAGCCATTTCTCCAGCCCACCACCAAGTTTTTAATTTAAATTGTACTATTAATCTAAAGCACTCAGGGATTCTTAGACACCTGGCCCCTTGGGTTGAGGTGATGGCTCAGTGGATGGCTGAGTGGATGCTGCTCAGGCATGAATACCTGAGTTCAGATCCCAGAACACACATAAAGCCAGCATCTGTAATCCCAGCATGCTTAGGGCAAGAAGAGAGGTGAAGACAGGAATTACCTGGAAGTTCATGTGCCAGCTAGCTTGGCAAATGTAGAATGGAACAATGAAATAAGAAATCCTGCCTCAAACAAAGTTGGAAGGTGACATGCACATACCCACTCTCACATACGTGAATCCACATCATACAAACACACACAAAGAAACTTGGCCCCTTCTAAGAGGAACAGAGTGGTTGGTGGAAGATATGCCCAACTGATGGTCCTCTTTTGTAAAAACATTTTTTATTGACAACTTCCATAATTCTTGACAATAAACCATGATAATTCCCTCCCCTCTCCCACTTCCCCCTGTACAAATCCACTCTCCATCATAGCTCCCCCAATTAGTCTCTCTTTGATGTCATCATCTTTTCCTCCTAATACCAGTCTCTTGTGTAGGTAGTACCAGGCACTGTGAGGTCATGGATATCCAGGCCAACTTGTATCTTGAAGAATGCATTATAAGCAGTCCTATCCTTCCTTTGGCTCTTAACATTCTTTCTGCCACCTCTTCTGCGATGGAGCCTGAGCCTTGGCAGGTGTGATAGAGATGTTCAACTGATGGTCCTCTTTAGATTACTGCTATCTGGGACATCCAGGATGTACAGCTGGGCACTCGAACACAGAGGTCCCAGTGAGTCT
This sequence comes from Orientallactaga sibirica, assembly GCA_036365145.1. Lineage (NCBI taxonomy): Eukaryota > Metazoa > Chordata > Mammalia > Rodentia > Dipodidae > Orientallactaga > Orientallactaga sibirica. The sequence goes on from JAEOAD010000028.1 coordinate 13,169,077, forward strand.
GCCATCCCAAGCTCAGCAGCTGTGATGGAGAGGACAAACTTCTTAGCACTGTTTCTGTCCATTTAAGGATAGTTGGTGGCTTCCAAAACCAGGTGTTAACGCGGATGGAGCTGGAGGGTCTTGGGAGGTGTGTGCCACGGGCATGAAGGCAACCAGCACTTCCATCAGCCACCCCCAGACCTAATGTCACCACTTAACTTTCAGGACAACCCGGAGCACAAGGTGTTCCAGGCACTCCTGGTGCACCAGGACCCCCAGGTGCCAAGGGTGAGCTTGGCCATCCCGGCTTCGCTGGACCAAGAGGTGAGGTCCTACATCCTGCTTGGGTTCTAGTGTCCTAACATTTGCTCAGCCTGGTTCTTATGACCTCTGTCTATTTATTGTCTAGGACCCCCAGGAAGTCCTGGAAGCCCAGGAATCATGGGTGTGAAAGGAAGCAAAGGAGACACAGGTAATGGGTTGTGGGTGAGTGTAGAGGGTTGCTGGGTGTCAGGATGTACAGGAAGAAGGGCTGCCTTATAGCAACCCACAGGAAGCAGAGGGTTTCCTAGGCTCTGGCCTTTAAAAGAGGGCAGTGTCCTCCACTGGCAGCTCTGGAATGCTGTGACCAGACCTTCAGCATCATGAAGGGGAACAGGCATCTTGCCCTGCTGGCCTGGCTTCCGGCTGTGTGAGTAGTTTCTGCTCTGGCTCGCTCACTCGCACTGGCGTCAGTACACTGGATTCGGGCAGAGGCACGAGACGCTTGCACATTCTCCTATGGGGCAGTGGGGGGAGCACTGGTCCAACATGCAAGGACTACGTGGAAGCCAGCTTACAAACCTTGGCGCAGTTTAGCCCAACCTCCCCGTATACTGCTGTGTCGATTTGATTTGAGCTATAAACAGCTCGCCAATTTAGTCTAGGTTGTATGCCATCAGATCAGTGTGATCTACCTGATAAACCTCTGTGCTGATTCTGACCAGTCTCTAAGGTCAAGCCTCTACATTCTGTTCAGTTGGTCTATAAAATCCAAGTTTGGGGGCTGGGAAGACAGCCCAATTGGTAAAGTGCTTGCCTTGCTAGCATGAGAGCCTGAGTTTGATGCCAAGAACCAAAGTAAAAATGCCAAGCCTGGTGACACACAGCTGTAATTCAAGCTCTGAGAAGGCAGAGATACGTGGATCCCCTGCGGAGTTCACTGGCCAGCCAGTCTAGCTTAATTGGTGAGCTCCATGTTCAGTGCGAGGACTTCACACTAGGAATGGGAAGGCAGCTTTGTCAGTAAAGTACTTGAAGACCTGATTCAACCCCCAGAACCCACGTTTAGAAAGGCCATGTGAGGTGTGGTGGTACGCACTTACAATCCCGTACTGCCAGGTGGAAACACGAAGATCCGTCGGCAATCACTGGACAGCCAGTCTAGCCTACTTGGTGACCATCAGGCCAGCAGGGAAGGCCCTGTCTCAAAAGCAGAAACCCATAAGGTAGGGCTGGAGAGATGGCTCAGAGTTTAAATGTGCTTCCTGCACAAATGTGAGGGCCTGAGGTGGCCTGAGGCTATCCTAGTTCAAACCTCCAGATCCCACACAAACACTTGAACATGGTCACACACACCTAAAACCCCAGTCCCACAGGGGAGCAGAAACTTGGAAATCATCAGAGCCCTGCCATCAGTAAAATGAGCTTCAGGCTCAAAACAAGACCAGGCAGAAGAGCGATGGAGCAGGAAACCTAAGTGTCCACTCCAGCCACAGCAGAAGAGTGACCTCCACCGCACACGAGTACACAGGGCACCACAAGTACACACCCATGCATATACCATACGTGTGCACACGCACACACACACACATACACACACACACACAGCAACAAACAAGATGGATGGCACTTCTGGCCTCCATGCACATGAGCACATGTGCACACAAACACATGCATATATGCACACAGGGCCCCACACCAACTTTAGCATAGACACCACACTATGTGGATCATTGAGTCCTCGGGTATGTACGGAACACCTTTATGAAACGGCCTATTCCTCAGTCCTGATGGCAAGTGCCAGCCAGTCACCTCCTAGTGGTGACTGCGCAACTAAATGGGACGAATTATATTCTCAACATAGGACAGATGATAAACTCCATTTACCCAGGTGGGGAGCTCAGCAAAGTCAAAATGCTTGCTCACATGGACCTCCCAACTACAGAATTCCCATGGGGCCGGAATCCCGTGGGAGTCACGGGCTCATGAATTTCTGCAGAGATTAGATTTGGTGATTTCTGGAGCACAAGTCAGGAAAGTAGGTGGTGGGTAGAGCAGATACTCCCATCCTGGAAGACAATGTGCTCTTGTCGCTGTCAGGAGGTTGGTAATCCCCAGAGTTGGGCTGCCATGGTGATTGTCTAGTTTTGATCCATCGAACCAGGTCGTCAAATGGATGGACTTCCTATTTTCGTAAATAAAGCCGTTAATCTCTCAAGAGAACATCGAGATGATTTGGATGAAAACAGAAACTACATTGTGTTGGTTTGAGTGAGGTGATAGCGAGGTTTCATTATTGTGTTACTTCAAAACAGCGGTCTGTTTACTATTAATAGGCATTTGGACCAGCGGCTAGTGTTCAGGATTTTCTCCTACAACCTTGCCTCTTACCTCTATACCTGTGGTTTGGTGTGTGTGTGGGGCGGGGGTGTACATGCATGCAGAGGCCAGAGGACAACCCAGCTGTTGCTCTTCCAGCACTGTGCATCCTTTTTGGAAACAGGGTCTGTCACTGGCCTGGACTGTACCAACCAGGCTGGAGTAGCTGGCCACACATCCCCAGGGATCCCCCTGTCTCTGCCTCCTCAGTACTGGGATTCTAAACACATGCCACCATGCCCACTTTTTTTTTGTTTGTCCGTTTTTTTTTTGTTTATTTGTTTGTTTTTGTTTTGTTTTGTTTTGTTTTGTTTTTTTGAGGTAGGGTTTCACTCTAGCCCAGGCTGACCTGGAATTCACTATGTAGTCTCAGGCTGGCCTCGAACTCTCAGTGATCCTCCTACCTCTGCCTCCCAAATGCTGGGATTAAAGGGGTGCGCCATCATGCCCGGCCATGCCCACTTTTTAAGTGGGTTCTAAAGCTGGAACTCGGATCCTTCTCTTAACAAGACAAGCATTTTGCCAACTAAGCTGTCTCCCAGGCCCCTGTACTGCCCCCCCACCTGTGTTTCTCTTCCTTGCTTGGCAGACAAGAAGCCAAGGCTCAGAGACAAAGAGTCCTTTGCCCATAGGCTCGTAACGCATTGGAGCCTCACCCAAAGTCTGATTCCAAAGATGGGATTTTCTGGATTTTGTTGCCTAGAATATAGTTGTTCTGATTTGTCGCACAAAATATCTTACTCTAAAGCTCAAAGAAATGAGAGTTGCTCTCGTCCCTGTCACAAACCTCTCATGTCACAACACACAACAGTCACCAAACCTTCCTGCCTCTGTCACTGGTCCATCTGAAACCATCTTGCAGGAATGTTCCCCTTTGCTTGTGCCTCTTCAGGAAGTGGAGTCATCTTTTCCACTTAAAGAAGAAGGGCATTCTGGGAAGATAAAACATCATATCTGGTTTGTATGGACATATCTGTGTTTATGTAAGTGTGTGTTTGTGTGGAAAAGGTGGCAGAGCACATGGGTGTGGAGGCCAGTCTTCAGTGCTATCCTTAAGAACATCATCCACCTTTTTAAAGTTTATTTATTTATTGAGAGAGAGAGAGAGAGAGAGAATGGGTGCACCAGGGCCTCTAGCCACTGCAAACGAACTCCAGATGCATGTGCCACCATATGCATTTGACTTATGTGGATTCTAGGGAACCAAACCTAGGTCCTTACACTTCTCAGGTAACGCCTTACCCACTAAGCCATCTTTCCAGCCCTCATCCACATTTTTTGAGACCAACAAGCTCTAGGGTTCCATCTGCCTCTACCTCCCTGAGGCAGGGGTTATAGGCACACACCAGCAAGGCCAACATTTTTACATGAGTTCTGTGGATTGAACTCAGGGGCTTATGCTCACAAGGCAAGCACTTTGCCCACAGAGTCGTCTCCCCTGTCCAATACCATACTTTATTCTGTCAGACCTTACACAGAACAGAACTTTCTCTTCTGTCATTTTCCCTCATCCAGCAGAAACAGACTTCCATCCATCCAGTCCCCCAAATTCAATTTTCTACCTTTTTTTCTTTCAAAAGATGGCAAAAGGACAACCAAATTTTAGCTCTATGTCTCCTAGCTACATTGCAAAATAGAGTTGAGGGGAGAGTAAAGAAAGAGAGAGAGGGAGAGGCAAGGGGGGGGAGGGGAAGGACAGAATGGGCATAGCAGGGCCTCCTGCCACTATAAACAACCTCCAGATGCATGTGCCACTCTGTACACTATGGCATTATGTGGCATATGTGAGTACTGGGGATTTGAAACTGAGCTGCTAAACTTTGCAAGCAAGTGCCTTTAACTGCTGAGCCATAGCTCTAGCCCTTATTTTCCTTTTTTTTAATTAAGCATTATGTATATCAGTTTAATCAAGTTATAATTCTATAATTGAGTTTTCTTCCTCTAGAATATAATCTTAACCTAAGAATCCTTAATAAAAATTTGAGGCTGGGAGTGGTGGTGCACACCTTTAATCCTAGCACTAGCATTGAGGCCACCCTGAGACTACAATGTGAATTCCAGGTCAGCCTGGGCTAAAGTGAGACCCTACCTTGAAAAATCTAACATAATTTTTTTTCCCTGAAGGCTAAAGGGATTGCTCAGTAGTTAAAGGCAGTTGTTTGCAAAGGCTGACTGCCTAGGTTCAATTCCCCAGCACCTGTATAAAGCCAGATACACAGTGTGGTGCATGCATCTGGAGTTCGTTTGCAGTGGCAAGTGGCCCTGGTGTACCCATTATGTCTCTCCCACACTCTCCACTCCTCCCTCACCCTCACCCTCTCCCTCTCTCTTTCTCTCTCTCTCTCTCTCTCTCTCTGCAAATAAATAAGAAATATTTTCAAAAACATTTTGAGATACATCAGATTAAACATAGAGCTTCGCACATACTAGGCAAGCATTCTACCCCTGTTCTATACCCCCAGCCCTGTTTTTCCTTTCCTTTCCTTTTTTTTTTCTTTTTCTAAAAAGGGTCTTGCTAAGTTGCTTAGGCTGTCCTTGAACCCACTCTGTAACCTGGCAGAACTTTCAGTCCTTCTGCCTCAGCCATTGAGTGACAGGCCTGTGCCACCAGACCCAGCTTCCTCCATTGCTTTCAGGGCAGAAGGTCTCAGAGCACCAGCAGGAGAGGTGTACTCTTTAGCTATTTTGTTAGAGGAGCAGGAAGGAGGTATCACTTTGCTAAAAAACACCTTGCCAATAAACATTGTGGGCCTTCTCAGCTTGTTGAGCTTGTGATATTCACAGAAAACCTGTTAGCTTATAGTTAGTATAAAGTTTTATCATCCAGGCCGGGGATGTAGCTCAGTGGGTAGACTGCTTCCCTAGCATTCATGAAACTTTGAGTTCCATCCTCATAAGTCAGACATGGTGGTACAGGCCTATCATTCCAGCACTCTGGAGGGTAGAGGCAGGGGAATCAGAAGTTCAAGGTCATTCTCTGCTACATAGTGAATTGAAAGCCAGCCTGAGCCTAAGAAAGAAACAAGGGGTTCTGAAGCCAAACTTGACATTCATTATATCTCAGAAGGCCTTTTAACAAGATTCCCCTTCTTCTCTGTGAACCTTGCTCTGAAGAGTTGAGACGTGGGTGAGAGTAGACATTCTGGCAGAAACAGGAGGGCTGCTTGGAGGAGGCAGGCTGGGAGAAGCCCCTGGAACATGAGCGAGCTGTTCAGGGCTGAACTACTGATGAAGCCAGTGATGATCCAGCAGCATCATTAGGAGCTTGTTAGAAATGCGGACCTGCAGAGCCCTACCCCAGGCCCACGGAATCTGTGAGTGAGCATCCCTGGATGAGCCTGGAAAGATGTTTCTTAAATGGGGTTTCCATGCAGGAGAGTCCATTGCACCCTGTCCTTGAACTTGACCTTTTACAACAGAAAAAGATGACACACAGGAGCCTAGGGTTGTCTTTCAGACCAAGTGGGTGAGACATCAGGAAGAGGCGACCCTGGCATATTGATAGAAGAAAAGCAGCCACGGGGCACAGTAGGAGATCAGCCTAGGAACCAGCCTGACCTCCTCATTCACTCCTGTGTGACCTTGGATAATCACCTAGCGTCTCTTGAGCATCGTTAGTGAACTTCCTGTCTATGAGACAGGGAAATGACACGACCTGTCAGGGTAGCTGCAAGATGGCAGGAGGCACCTGTGAAAAGCTGTGTGTAAAAGCTGTGGGGCAGGGAAGAGAGCATGTGGAAGAGTGTGAGGGCCCCTGAGCTTTCTATCTATACAGGGTGCTTCTGCGGGGCTGGGGAGGTGTTTGGTCAGTGACATGCTTGCTTTGCAAGCACAGGGACCTGAGTTCAATCCCCAGAACCCATGCAACCAAAGCCAAGCATGGTGATGCATTTCTGTGATTCCAGTGCTGGTGAGGGGGAGACAGCCTGGGGCTGGCTGGCCAGCTAGCGTGATCTCATTGGTAAACTCCAGGCCAATGAGGAACCCTGTTTTCAAAAAAGGGTGGATGGCATTCCTGAGGAAGGACACCCCAGGCTGTCCTCTGGCCTACACACACACACACACACACACACACATATTAAAAAGTGAATGCTTCTTCAGTGCTTTGGAGGACAGTTGGATGCCTTTAGGTGGGACAATAAGGGAATGCCCATGTCTCAGGGTCAGTATAACTTGCTTCCAGGAACAGGCTCTGGAGGTAGAGGTTGGTGTGATGTGTGACCCTCTAGAAGACAGAGTGCTGAGTCAGGATGTAGACAGTTCCCATTTAATAACCACCCTGGGCATGCATGTTTCCGGGGTGGTCTTTCTCGTGACCTTTCCCTTTGCTCTTCAGCTCTAAGGAAAGAACTTCCCTGGAGCTGCTGTGGCTTGGTCAACAGCAAGCATTTCCAGGGACTCTGGCTCAGGGCTGGAGAGAGAAGACATGCACTTGCAAATAATCTACAGGTCCTCCTGGCATCATTCTTCTTCAGCGCCCATGAGACCCAGGGCTCTGCCCTGATGCTGTAACTGCTTCAGGAGGAAGTGAGAAGACACAGAAGGAAACTGGGCTTCCCTGCAGAGCGAATCCTCGCTCAAGGTTACCAAGGCAGGACGAGGGAAAGGCAGGTTCAACGCCAGGTGTCTGAATTAAGACTCCCTTGGCTGGACTGTGAGTCCAGACGGGGAGGCCAGGTGCATGTGACCTCTCCAAAAGGTGAACAGGATAAATTGCAGTTGTCTGGGTGGGTGGCAAGAGGGCGGGGAGAGACATTGGGATTACATGGAACCATGTTGGTTTCAATGCCTAGGGTAAGCTGGAGCCTGCCATGGAGGACTGCCTCCAAACCACATCCTGTTCCTGGAAACTCCATCTAGTCTACTTCCTATTCATGTCCCTGAGATGAGTGCTGGTGGTGTTTCTTCCCAATCTTCCAGTCCTTTCTATTTCTCTCAGCTCCCTGATGCTCCTCCCCAGCCAGCATCAGACCTCCAGGCATCATTTCACATGGTGCTAGCCGCAATGCCTCTCTTGCTCCTTATCTCAAGAAGAATGCTCCAGAGACTTGCCAGCACCCTCAGGGTAGTCCAGTACCCAGCAAGCTGTGGATGCTCAGGAAATTTAGGCAGTGAAATGGGTGGCAGGACAGGGCAGGGCAGGGAGAAAGTTCCCTAGATCAGTGTAAGGTGACAGTTCCCTGTGTATCTCAGCCATGAGAAGGATGGATCGGTGGTAAGATGGTCATGGGTCCCAGGTGGGAAGCTGGTCAAGGGCATGTGTGGACACAGGCGTTTGTGAACAGCTGTCGTGTTAGTCTTGCTCCTTGGAAGTCACTACTCCTTGATAACCCTTAGTGAGCTTGAACTTGCCCAAGCTGTATGACTGTCCTGAGGAGTACTTTGACAGAAATCACTATCAGCCAGCAGAGAGACCATGGTGGTACTAGAAAGAACCAGCTGTGGGAGGCTGGGGAGATGGCTTCGTCAGTAGAGTGCTTGCTTCCTAAGCGTGGGGACTTGAGTTCAATCCCCAGTACTCACACAAAATGCCAGGCCTGGGGAAGTACGCTAAAGGAGCAGATAGACCCAGACCCCTGGAGCTTGCTGGCCAGAGTCTAGCTACACGTCAGTGAGATGGTGTCTAAAAGTGAGGTGGATGGCCATCCTGAGAAGCAACAGAACTTATCCTCTGGCCACCACATGCACACACACACATGTGCACACAAACCCCCATATACACATCCAAAGTGTGCCCACACACATATAAACAAGTCTTGAGAAGCAACAGAGGTTGTCCTCTGATCTCCACATGCGTGTGCACACACTCCTCCACACACAGTGTGTGCCCACACCTACTAACAGGAGTACATGCACGCATGCACCCTATACAAACACACACATAACAAAACTGAACAAGTGGTCCCACCCTTGGGAGGCTTGCAGGGGACTGGGGCTAAGTGGGTCTTTTGTGAATGTTGAACTAAATAAAGGAAGGAGTGATGGAGAGAATGAGGGCTGGTGGGAGGAGCAGACGGAGGGAGGACCTCTAACATCAATCATTAATGATTGAATATTTTTTCTTTCATTTTCTGAACTTGAGACCCTTTCACCATGCAGCTTTTTACCCAACCAGGGGCCACAGTGAATAAACCAATAAATATTTATGATATTTATGGACCATCTTCTGTGGGTGATAACCTCCACAGGCCTGAGTAGCCACTAAGTCCTTCCAGAGTATTTGAACATCAAAATAACTATTTCCAAAGTATTGCTCATTTACCCTCCGGAAATCTCTTGAGAGATGCACCAGCAAGGAATGGGGCTAGATTTCTACATCAAATGATGGCATTGGTGGAGAGGGAAGGCCAGGCTGTGAGTCCAGGGTTTGTGTATCCCACACTCTCACACAGCGCGTCACCGTCCCCCCCGCCGCTGATGCCCGTCTTCATTTGTCTGCAGCCTGTCTCCTTTTGTGCTCTGCTGAGAGGGTTGAAGCAATCACAGAGAACCAATGTACCCTTCCATCTGCATTAATCAGACAAAAGGTAGAGGGTGTCTAAGATTAAAAGTGTCTAATATGTAAGTTTTATTATCTTCTCCCCCGTTTTTGTGTTTCCATCTTAGGAATTCAAGGGCAGAAAGGAACAAAAGGAGAATCTGGAGTCATAGGTAAAGGGCCGGCTTGATTTTAATTTCTCAAAATGATGACTGGGGAGGCCTGTGTGTGTGGAAGTGGAGCCTCGACTTTGAACACACAGCTGTGACCTTTCCTTCAAAGTTGAGACGAGGAACTGGGGAGATAGATCCATGGGCAAGAGTGCTTACTGCACAAGCATGGGGACAAAAGCCCAGCATGGCTGCTCAGGCCTGTAACCCCAGTGCTGAGGGGGATGGAGACAGGAGAATGGATGAGGGTCGCCGCTCAGCCAATCTGACCAAAAACAGTAGCCCCATGTTTAGTGAGAGACCCTGTCTCCAGGAAATAAAGTGGAAGAGTGACAAAGGAGGGCAGACATTCTCTCTAGCCTCTACACACATGCACAGGGCTCACACATCTGCACATGCATGTGAATATACCACATACACACTTATCAAAGAACTGAGGCAGAGACTCCAGACCTCTATTCCTGACCTGAGGAATGTGGGGAAGGACACGATCTCCACAGCCAAAGGAGGGAAGAAGGCAGAGTAGAGGCGGATGTCCACAAAGAGCAAAGATGTCTAGAGAGTGGTTGCGTCAGGCCACGGCTCCCCTAAGGAGGAGCCGGGTAACTTCCCTGTTCCATTGAGGGCTGGGGTTTTCCCCCCTCAGTTTTGGTGTTCTCCCTTTCTTCTTGGCCCCATCCCTTGATGCTGCTTACTAGGGCATTATCATTGTCACCATCATCACCCTGGCCATGTCAGCCCTTGCTTATGGTTGGTGACAACGCAGCACTGACCGTGCACTATTCCCGTCTTCTCCTCGGTCTGGCCCTAACAACCATTATATCAGTCTGCTTTTTAGTGCTAGAATGAAATGCCAAAGGGAGGCCACTGGAAAAAGAAAAGAGGGTGATTGAGCTCCCAGGTCTGGAAGTTCAAGGGTTGTGGTACCAGACTCTGCTCAACCCTGGTAAAATCCTCCCACTGGGTGGCGTCATGACGGTGTTACTGGAATACTCATGTTCATGGTGCCCCCATCACTACAAACAATAAGCAGAGACAGGGTTGGAACCTTTCAGCTGTGCTTTATTCAAAAAGCCCATGATCAAAGAAAACAGAGGATTATCATCCCCCAAATCTGCCTTCCCCTCCTCACCTCCACCTAGCAAAAGCGTATAGGGAGTCAGAACAAAGACATCGATCATTTCAAACGTTTACTCTTTCCCCTCTGGTCAGGTGGTCAGCCTTGTCTCTGAGATTCCTGGTGGTGTTGCCTCACTTTTCTCTCACCAACACTTGCTGCTCATAATTATGTCATTGCATTGGGCGGCTAGCGCGGTGTTAACAGGCTCAGAAACCATTGAGGATGAATCCCTTCCTCATGATCAGCTTGGGCCCTACTGCTCTCTCCCTTGTAAAGGGAGGACGGGGGGGGCGGTGGAGAATCAGAGTTTTGTTGAGGAACAGCTACTTCCTCTGGGTCAGAAAAATAGAATTTGAGTTTTCTCTCTCATCCTGAGTACAGGCATGACATTCGAAGCAACCCAAAATAAGATTATGACCCCCTCCCCCAGAAAAGTTAATCCAACTGACCTGTCAATCACCTGGCCAAGAGACCACCCCTCACCTAAAGACATGCTAAAGAGGGAGGGATCCCCTTAATGAGATAAAGTACTTGAGTCCACAGAAGCATGCCCCCTCCTTCCCTCTCTCCCCTCTCTGCAGTTGCTTACAGGTTTATGCTACAAAACTGCCCACTTTTCTGAGTTCTAACCCCCAAAGCATAACTTTCCCTCTATCTCTTCTTTGCATGCATGCCGTAACCCTCTAGGTTTGAAGGCATGCCCCCCCCACACACACACATTCAGCTGCTTCCTGCCCTCCACAGCTGAACTTGCTTGTGCTCTGGACTCTAACTCCAAAGGCATGACTTTCTCTCTCCCTATTATCCACCTCCCTCCTCACCGCAGCTGCCAACTTGCATGCACAATTAGTTTTTCTTCCCAGTGCTAATCAAATTGTCCTCAAACTTCCTTCTAAGTCTATTTCTAAATTCTTTTTATTAACGAGAACAATGCCAGCCATTAACTCAACAGCGTTAACTGGGAAATCCAAAGACCAGAACAGCCCTCAAATGGACCAAAGACCCTGGCATTCTTAGGGAACCCAGTCAGTAAGGATCGCTCATCTATTAGCCTGCAAGGCCCTCAGGCTCTGGAGGTGGAGAGTGGGATGTCTGTGGGTCTCTCTCTCTTTCATAGGCCCTGCAGGCAGAAAAGGAGAAGCAGGAAGCCCCGGGATGGCAGGACCCAAAGGGCAGCAAGGACCAGCAGGCTTGAAAGGAGACCCCGGGATGAAAGGTAAGGCCGGGGTTTCTGACTCATGCCTTTAAGGGTGGGGAGGGTGGTGTTCAGAAACAAGGTGAGTAAAGGTTTCCTTATTGAGTTGGCAAGCTATATGCCAGAGAGTGTCCTAGGCCCTGAACATGGTGGCCGACACAGCACAGAGGGACACACACTCAGCCTTCCCATCCCAGCCTCAGCCACCTCAGACAGCCTCACAAGCAGCCAGATCTTTCTGCCATGGAGAGGTCCTGTGCCACTCCATGGCATTTGCCAAACTTCCCTCAGTGTAACCTTTGTCCTCTCTGCTGCACTAGGTGTGTCTTCTAACCCGTGGGACATCCATGCCACATGATGCCAAGTCATAGGCAGCAGTGCACAGTGACTGAGCCCCCATACCTTCACCCTCCTATCTGCCGTGGGCCAAAGAGGCTGAGGGGGAATCCTGGCTCAAAGTGTGTGTTGTCTTGTCATGACAGGGTCTGCTGGACAGCAAGGACCAAAGGGAGAAAAGGGAGAAAAAGGAGAAAAGGGAGAAAGAGGTAAATTGACATTTCTTTTCATTTGTGCTTTCTAAATTCAGCATTGGGAAACTTGTGTGGGGGTGGGGGGTGGAGGACTTGTTTCTCAAAAAAAAATTCCATCTTTGCAGAACACAATGGGTTCCTGTCTTCACTAAGCCTGTCTATGCTCAAGGAACCAGAGCAACACTTCCCCTCCCATCTTCCCTTCTCCTTCCTTCCTTCCTCTCTTCTTTCTTTTCTCTTCCTTCCTTCTTTTCCTCTATCCCTTCTCCCTCTTCCCCTTTTCCTTCCTTTTTTCTTTCTTGCTGCCTTTTAATTTTTTATGGTTTTAAAGGGTTATCCCCTTACATTCCCTCTCCCCTGCCCTCATTTCACTGAGGGACCTCCTCAGTGGGGTTATTGGTATTCACTGTGGGGTCCTGAAGGCCTATCAGTCTCTTGTCTTTCACTAGCTTCTTTCTTCTCTCAGCCTCCTTCATTCCCTCCTTCCTTCTCCATCCTTCTTCAACTTTCCCTTCCTTCCTCCTCCCTCATTCCCTTCTTTCTTTTCTTCTTCTAGCCTCTTTCCTTTCCTCCCTCACTCCTTCCCTTCTTCCTTATCCTTTCCTCTACTCCCTCTTTCTTTTCACTTTCTAAACTCTTCCCTGCACATGACTGAACAAGGTCCATGGACTTTATAAGAGCAGCTGTACAGAGGGACCTGCCCTTGTGGCCTATGTCTACAGGCCCACGTGCCAGCTACATGCCAGGTTGTGTTGATGTCAAGTGTGGGCCTCTTGCTGGCTCTGGCAGTAGGGCTCTGCAGACAGGGACACTACTGTCCCAGAGCCCCCACTTAAACAGCCCAGGGCTGTCTTCACCTCTCACATGCATGTTCTCACACAGGCTCATCCTTTGTTCCCGTCCGGATCATTGGCAGCAGCACCCGAGGCCGGGCTGAAGTTTACTATAACAATGTCTGGGGGACAATTTGCGATGATAGCTGGGATAACTCTGATGCCACCGTCTTCTGCCGCATGCTGGGTTACTCCAGGGGCAGGGCCCTTCAAACCTACGGTGGGGGTGAGTGACTCATCCACCAGGAGCTTCGTCCCTGGATGGGCCCAAATGGTATGGTATATGGGCTGTGGTTGGAGTTAAAGAAAAGGCTTGGTCCATGGAGCTAGAGCGTTCTGTAGCCCATCATATGATAGAGTGCTTGCCTAGCATGCATGAAGCTCTGGGCTCTACCTACAGCAGTGTACAAACAGGCAGTGTGGTGCACACCTATAATCTCAGGATCTGGAAGGCAGAGGAAGGAGAATCAAAGGTTCAAAGTCACCCTCAGCTATATAGGGAGTTTGAGATTGGCCTGGGTTACATGTGACCCTGACTCAAAAAAAAAAAAAGAAAAGAATAAAAAGAATGTACTTCAGCTTGGGACTCTGAGCTGACCTCCTTCCAGCTCAGCCACCACATCAGACGGACTCTGTCTCATGCCCAGCAGTAACAATGATGGCTGTGTGAAGCTCTAGCTGACTGGCTTGGGTCACTGTCCATCTAGTCCTGTAGTCAGAAGGTCATGTGGCCAAGGCTGCTTGCAGAGTGAGGACATGGGTGGCTTTCTAAACAAGGGAGAAGAGAAGATGAAGGTGGAGGGCAAAGACTTCTGTATCTGGAAACCAGAGCCCCCAGCGACCAGCAGCCTTAGTTGTAAAGATTTCTCAAGAATATATGAGTGGGGCTGGAGAGATGGCTTAGTGGTTAAAGCACTTGCCTGTGAAGCCTAAGAACTCATGTTCGATTCTCCAGGTCCCACATAAGCCAGAAGCAGTGATGTAAGCATGCAATATCGTACATGCACTCAAGGGGGCACACGTGTCTGGAGTTCATTTGCAGCAACTGAAGGCCTTTGTGTGCCCATTCTCTCTCTCTCTCTCTCCCTCTCTCTCTCCCGCCCCCCTTTAAAGAAAAAAAGGAATACATGAGTGGTTGGAGAGATGGTTCAGTGATGAAAGGCTTGCTAGCCTGAGTTCAATTCTCCAGCACCCACATAAAGCCAGATGCAAAAGTGATGCATGTGTCTGATGGTTGTTTGAAGCCTCAAGAGACCTTGGCGCAGATACATACACGCACGCACGCACGCACGCACACACGCACAGATACATGTGCAAATAATAAATAAATGACATATGGGATGCTGGACATGCTAGTACATATGTGTAATCTCAGGTCTTAGGAGGCTGAGGCAGGAGGATGGTGAGGACAAGTCCAGTCTGGTCTACATAGTGAAACCCTATCTGAAATAAAGACAAAAAATAGAAGGCCCATTGGGCCTTAGAGCACAGGGTCTGAATGGGTGAGGGAGAGAGTGTGGCTGCCCATTCCACCTTGGAGCTACCAATGACCAACATGGCTGCTTTGCTCTGACTGTAACCCCTTCCCCTCTTTCTCCTGTTCCCTCTGTCTCAGGCACAGGGAAGATCTGGCTGGATGATGTTGCATGTTCGGGGACAGAAACAAGCCTGTGGAACTGCAACAAGAGTGCCTGGGGGGCTCACAATTGCGACCACAATGAGGATGCAGGCGTGGAGTGCAGCTGACCTTGGAGCCCTTGGATCCCTGATCTGTCCTGAGGTGTTTTTGAGCTCTACCCAGGGGGGAAGGATTAGGCTTCCTGAGGGATCCCTCACCCTGCCGCAGGGCCATTAATAAAACTCAAGGCTGCCTGTCAATATCGTTAGCTGTAGCTGAGAGTCACTGAGCTAGTACCCCTGTCCTTTATCAGTGTGCCCACTCAGTATACCTTGTCACTGAAGTCTCACAGGGACGGCCTTACCTCGTCAGCAACGGGAAGATAAGGATGGCGAGTGAGAGGGTCAATGTGGTCAGAGTTAGTCCTGATCCGCAGTCATTCATCGTCTCTTGGCGCTCCCTCCCTCCAGCACTGATGTGTTGTCCCATCTTTGGCTGGGCAGCAGATGAAGAGACTGGCTTGCAGGTGGGGTGTCAGGTGGCCGAATAAATGTGACTTCCAGCCTGAAGACCTGTTCCCATTAAGGCTCCATAATCACAAGGGCTTTTGTCACCTCTGTCCACTCCAATAGGGACTCTGGGAAATATTGATGGAATATATGGCTCAGTTAAAGCAAGTAGATGCCAGGGACTTCATGACACATACCATCATTCTTTCTTGCTCAGCTAGGTGGCTTTAGAATCACCCCAGGTCATTTGCAAATGGTAGAGTCAAAATGAGAGCACAGGAACAAGAAGTAGAAGACCCAAAGTAGATAGCTGCCGGTCTTCAGTCCCTTTTGGAAAGCTGAAGACACTGGATTCCAGTGTCAGTGAAGGAGGAAGCATCAGGATAGTTGGACTCACTGGCAAGGAGCAAAGGTGGGCAGACAAAAGTGGCTTGTGGCTGGACCAGAGCCAAAGGATACAGGAGAACACTGGCATCTTCGGCTGGAAAGCTGACCACCCTCATTTGGCAGAAGCTCTCCATTAATGCCCCCCCCCCTTCTTTATGCTGGCCTAGAGTGGTAAGGCAGGCGAACATAAGAAAATAGTTTCACTGCCCAGGACACTATTTGGGTGGTCCAGTAAATATGCCACTTTCTTTATAATGCATTTGAGTAACCTGCTGGGAACCTAGGACCCTCGCCAGAACCAAGCGACATACATGCCATTCCTAATGATGAACTAGGTTTCTCTTCTGGTTAATGACAATTTGTCATCCATCCCTATTCACATATGTTCTTTGAGCCCCAGGTCTGGGATCAGGACATCAGGGGGCCGGCCAATTTGGGCCGTTTTTGGGGGGTGCATATGCAATAAGGCAAACTATGCCCTCAAAGTGAACTTTTAGAGAGGATTCCCTATTTACCATCTTATGCCTATGCATGATTGGCAGTGAATATGATTAAGTCCAGATGCGTCATAGGAAGGGACATGTGCAATAGAAAAAATATTTATATGACCTAAGCCTGTCAATAAAGCCAGAGGAGCACCCAAAGGACACTCCTAGGAACTGACCCCTCCTTCTTGTAGATGCCTTATAAAGAAGTCCCAGCAACCACCAACGCCCTTGAGTACTTCCCGTAAGAGTGGCCCGTTGCCCCTGTTGGTAGTATTCAAACCTTTATTATTGCTTTGATCTCAATAAAGTTTCTTGCTGCTTCACTACTTGTGTGCACCTTTCTTCAGTTCTTTGAGTAAGATGCCAAGAACCTGGGAACACCCAGAGACCACTGGTCACTGCAGGGGAGCTAGTGTGAGAATGTGCCCCATTGAAACTGTAAGCCGAAATAAACTCTTTCATCCTAAGTTGCTTCTGGCCAGGGTTTTGGCCACAGCAACAAGCAAGTGACTAGCATACCTTCTAGTTCCCCACCCTGGCCAATGGTTCCCTCCATTCTGTCCCGTGTAAGTCAGAAACTGAGCGTCAAGTATCCTCCCTCCCCTGACCTCATCCCCCAGCCAAAAAGTATCATTCACAGCGCCTTTGAAGTAGTTCTCTAAAGTAACCCATTTCTCTCTTTATCCCTGCGTTACGATGACCCAGGTCATAGCACCAAGGACTTGGCTGCTTGGAGCTTCTCCAGTTTTTTCTAACTCTTCACTCTCTGCAATAGCAAAGATCTTTAAAATGGTGAAGGCAAAGCCAGGCCTGGAGACATGTGCCTATAATCTTAGCATTCAAGATGTAGCGGCAGGAGGATCAGAAGTTCAAGGCCAGCCTTGGTTATATAGCAAGGGCAGCCTGGAATACATGAGATTCTTTCATAAATAAATAAATAAGTAAGTAAGTAAGTAAGTAAGTAAATAAAAGAATAATGAATGCAAGAATTGAGTTCAGCACCCATGTAAATGCCTGGTGGGCATGGTGACTGCCTGTAATCCTAACATGTGGGAGGTAGAGACAGGATTCCTGGGGCAAGCCAGCTATCGAGACTACCTGAACTGGCCTGCTCTGGGCTCAAGTGAGGACCTTGTTCTCAATAAAATAAAGTAGAGAGTGATCAAGAGAGACACCAGCATCAGCCTCTTACTTAAGACATGAGAGGTAATGACTTGTCTCTACCAATGTGTATGCGTGACAACACACATATGCCCACATGTATTCACACACAAGGATACTCAAGGTAGTCCTACCTCAAGCCCTCCATAGCTCCCCATTCCTGTAACAGTGGTTCAAACTAATCACCGTAGTTCGCAAGGACACACTGCTGTAGGATGATCTCTCTTACCCAGGCTTTCGGCAGGAATCACCACCACATTTCTTGGCCCATCCCATCTTGTGGGTGCCATCCATTTCTCTTATGCAGTGTCACAGAAGACAAGCTGTTGTGGTCACCTTCTCATTGCTGGCACAAAGCACCTGACCAAAAGCAGCTTGTGTGAAGAAAAGTTTGATCTTGGCTTACTCCATGATGGCAGGGGAAAATGTGGCATGAGCAGAGGGTGGACATCACCTCCTAACCAGCATCAGGTAAACAATAGCAGTGCCAAACTGGCAAGGGGAAGCTGGCTATAGTACCCATGAGCCTACCTCTAATCACACACCTACTCCAGGAGTCTCCAATTCCCAAACTGCCATCAGCTGGAGATCTAGCATTCAATACACATGAGTTTATGAGGGACACCTAACTCAAAACACCACGTTCTGTTCCTGGACCGCATGAACTGATAACCATCCAAAAAATGCAATACCTTCAGTCCAACTTAAAAACTCCCAACACTATTCAAACATCTCTGTAGTTCAAGGTCTTTTAACTAATAACTGTAAAACCAAAAAAAGAAACCAAAAAAACCTGTAATGGCACTGAATAAACATCTGCACTTCAAAAGATGGCATTGGGCATAATAAGGAAAGATTGAAAGCAAACAAGGCAAATATCAAATTCTGTAGCTCCAAGTTTGAAAACTCTAACCAGTGATGAATCTCTGGAGTTCAAATTCCACCCCTCCTGCTGGGCTGCTCACAGCCTAGGGAACAATCCATCCCTTGCTAGCAGCTCTCCTTGGCAGCCATTCCATGGTCCTGACATCTCTAACGGGTCTCCACTGCAACCCATGGTTCACCCTCACGGCTCCATTGTGTCTCCACACAGAGATTTCCAACAATCCTACCTTGCATTGCCCATGGCCATTTTCAAAAAACAAAACTGCATTGCAAATCTGATGACTGTCTCTTTCCTGCATTTGTTAGAATTCATGGCAACAGGTGGCCTACCAAATTGTTAATCCAGTGAGAAATAATGCCGACACTGATGAGCAGAAAACCTCCTTCAGCACTCAGGCTCCCTACTTTCAAAAGTGTCAGCTTTCTTCCTGCTGCTCCAATGCAGAACGGCTGGTCCAGTCTCAAGAGTTGTAATCTCTCAAACAATTGCAGCTGAACTGAGCTGTTGTCTTGAGCAAAGTCAAAGCTTTCATTAAATTTGGTGCCATATCACTCTGCTCACACCAGTCCATTTCTATGCAACACAATACTATTCAAGTTCTGAGGACCTAACAGCAAACCTCTCACACAAACTGCCTTTAGCCCAGTCTAGACAAAGATATTTACTCCCCTCATAAACCAAACCGTACAGTCCACAGTTCTTACTGAATTTAGGACTTTCAACTCTGACTACAATCCATGAAGTTGTATTTACAGCACTGAAAGGTGTCTCTTAGGCCAAGGTTTCAAACCCTTCCACATTCCAGCCATATCCCAAAAGGCCAAAAGCTACACAGTCAGGTTTCTAGAATCAATGACCCCACTCCTCTGGTACCAATTGTACTTTTGTAGCTATTGTCTCATTGCTGGCACAAAGCACTTAATCAAAAGCAGTTTGTGAGAAGAAAGGGTTTATTTTGGTTTACAGACTCAAGGGGAAACTCCATGATAGCAGGGGAAAATGATGGCATGAGCAGAGGCTGGACATCACCTCCTGACCAACATTAGGTGAACAATAGCATCAGGAGAGTATGCCAAACACTGGCACAGGGAAGGTGGCAATAACACCTAAAAGCCCACCCCAACGGCACACCTCTGGCAAGGCTCCAATTCTTAAATTACCATCAGTTAGGGATCAAGTATTCAAAACACATGAGTTTATGGGGGATGCCTGACCCAAACCACCACATAAGCTCTTGAGAAATATTTTCAAATGGGCTACCTGGATGAGTAATTAAAGAAAAGAAGGAGAATGAGAAGGAGAGTGAGAGTGAGGGAGAGAAGAAGGAAGGAAAGAAAAAGAAAGAAAGAAAGAAAGAAAGAAAGAAAGAAAGAAAGAAAGAAAAGAAAGGAGAAAAAAGGAGGAAAGAAGGAAGGAAATCTGTTCTAGGATTGATGCCTAGTGGTTCCTAGACTGTAAGGTGAGCCTTGTGAATGTCACCCCCTGTCTGTATGTGACTAAAGACCCTACTGTTTGCTTCTCAGTTGACAGAACAACTTTTCCCAGAGGCAGATCTCATCCTCTGCCTATTATGTTTTATAAAATTACCATTCAAAACACCAGCATGGAGGGTGGGGAGATGGCTGAGCAGGTAAGAGCACTTACTACAAACACGACAGCCTAAGAAGGCCCCCCAAGACCCTCTCAGCTCCATTCCTCAGCACCTATGTAAGCAGCTGGACATGGCCACACATGTCTGTTACTTCAGTCCCGTGGGGCACGGAAACCAAACAATGACTGGGGCTCTCAAAAACCACAGCCCCACATTGATTTTTAAATTATTTATTTATTTGAAAGCAGAGAGAGAAGAGAGACAGACACAGAGGATGGGCTTGCCAAAGCCTCCAGCCACTGCAAACGAACTCCAGATGCATGCACCGCTTTGTACATCTGGCTTTATGAAGGTACAAATCCAGGTCGTTAGGTTTTTTTCAGAGAGAGACTTCATCTCAAGGAAATACACTAATGGGCAGTAGAGGAAGGGCATTTGACATTCTCTTCTGAAATCTGCACACCCACACAGGACACGCCCACTTGCACATACACATGCATATACCACACACACTCACCAAATACTGCGCACACCCAAAACACAAACAAAAACCTCATCAAAACAGCACCATCATGGCTTGGGACATGGCTCCGTTAGTAGAGTGTTGCCTACTATGCATGAGGCTCTGTGCTCTCTCCAGCACTGCAGAAACTGGCTGTGGTGACCCGGGTTGTCATCCTAGCACTCACGAGGTAGAGAGACATGAGGATCAGCAGCTCAAGGTCATGTGCAGCTACATAGTGAGTTTGAGATCAGCCTGGGCTATATGAGACCCTTTCTCAAACAAAGAAAAGTACAGGTCTGGAGAGATGCTTAGTGGTTGAGGCATTTGCCCATGAAGCCTAAGAACTCAGGTTTGATACCCCAGTATCCACATAAGCCAGATGCACAAGGTGGTACATATGTCTAGAGTTTGTCTGCAGTGTCCAGAGGCCCTGACATGCCCACTGTTCCCCCCTCTCTCTCTGTCTCTCTCAAATAAATAAATAAAGTAAAATTATAAACAAAACAAAAAAACAAAGAAAAGCAAAACACATGCTGCCATGGGCTCCATATCCTATTTCCCAGCAACCCCAACATCCCCACAAGTGGGCTGTGTGCAAACTGCTAGGAGGCCAGGACCACAGTGTGACAAAGATCGCTCCTGCCTTAACTTACCCCTCTTGGCTTCCCTAACTGGAATCTAGCAGCCTTCAGGGGCATCAGTGAAACCCCTCCTGACCTTTCCTTATGTGACCTTTCCCTGCCCCCCAGTGAAGATGCTTGCCTGGACACCTGGCTTGCTCCCTGCCTCCTTCCTGCTTGGTTGAGCCTACTCCCTAAGGACCCTGCTCCCAGCATGTATGAGGTGGAGACAAGAGGATAAGAAATTCAAGTGCTTACCTGCCTGAGGCAAAAGCTAAGACCCTGCTGCTAAAGACACCATATGCTGCTGACACAGAGCATGGAGAGGCCTGGCTGGAATTCAGAAGAAAACCAGTCCCCAGACAGTTAGCCTGCCTAGTGCTGGAAAGCACTACATCAGCTACTGGGGGAAAATGGCCAAAAATGGTCTGAGCAACCAGAGGTCTAAGCTACTCAGAAGCAAACACCCTGATACAATGTAACCAGTGCAATAGTGGCACACAGCTTCAGTGGATAACCAATAGCTTTCTGATTGGCTAAGAGATCTGCTCAGTGTAAAGGAACCCATATCTGGAATTGGGAACCAGATCAGAATCTATGGAGACAAAGATTATGTTCTCCAGTGTCAAGCTCTCACTAGTCTTTGTCTAAAAAAGAGGTTACATACATCAAATTCTCCCTAAATTAATAATGCTTGTCCTATTTAATCTATGCTGACTTCACTCTCCATTGTTCTTCTTTTCCAGAAGGTAGTGAGACCAGAGGAGATAAACTATGCCTCTTACTTCAGCCAAGCCATAGTTGAATCCACAGAGGAACTGGGGAGATGAGCAAGAGTGCTGCTTCCATGCTGTTCCTGACAACCAGTGCCAGGGTGAAGGAGACAGATGCTGAGGACACTCAGCACCTACCAAAGCAGAGATCCAGAGGCTCCTAAGAGCTCATCACTGAAGTAGACTTAAAACTCACCCACCATGGCCCAGGGAATTTTGTGAAAGAGGGGATGGAAATATTGTAAGAGCCACAAGTTCAGACACTATGCCCAGAGGCATTCCCTCTCCCCCACCCCCCCGCCAAATAACTGACCACTGCTCCCACAATGCACAAACTACAAACCCATGGGAAATACCTGCAACCCCACTGAGGAGGGTCCCCAGCAGAATGAAGGAAGGGATGAGGGAAAAGAGGGTACCAACACATGATGTATCCATACAAAACATCTTGTTAATAATAATAATAATAATAATAATAACAATAATACATAAACATTTTTAAAAAGTTCAACTTTAATCCCACCACTCGGAAGGCAGAGGGAGGAGGATCGCTGTGAGGTTGAGGTCACCCTGAGACTACATAGTGAATGCCAGGTCAGCCTGGACTAGAGTGAGACCCTGCCTTGGAAAAAAAAAAGTTCAAGTTCATCCTCAGCTACATAGGGAGTTCAAAGCCAGCCTGGGTTATGTGAGACCTTATCCCAAAATAAAACAACAAAACAGAAAGCTACATGGCACATAACCAGCATGGGGTCTTGGATATGCTGTGGGGTGACTGAAAGCTGCCCCGAGATTCACAGGTGCACACCTTTATTTTTTCTTTGTTTTTTGTTTGTTTGTTTGTTCATTTGTTTTTTGTTTGTTTTGGTTTTTCAAGGTAGGGTCTCACTCTAGCTCAGGCTGACCTGGAATTCACTATGTAGTCTCAGCATGGCCTCAAACTCACTGCGATCCTTCTACCTCTGCCTCCCAAGAGCTGGGATTAAAGGTGTGTGCCACCACGCCCGGCTTTTGTTTTGTTTTGTTTTTGAAGTAGGGTCTCACTCTAGCTCAGGCTGACCTGGAATGCACTTTGTAGTCTCAGGGTGGCCTTGAATTCAAGGTGATCCTCGAACTCAAGGTGATCCTCCTACCTCTGCCTCCTGAGTGCTGGGATTAAAGGCATGCACCACCACTCCAGCTAGATGCACACCTTTAGTCTTAGCACTCAGGAGGCTGAGGAGGTAGGAGGACTGCTCTGAGTTCAAGGCCAGCCTGGGGCTACAGAGTGAGTTTCAGGTCAGCCTAGGCTAGAGTGAGTCCCTGCCTGAGGGAAACAAAGTGAGAATGGCACCAGTATATGAACATGGCATAAATATTTAGAGAGAAATTTGATGGGCATATCTATCTAGCTATATAACAAGTTTGAGGCCAGTCATACAAGGTCACACAGGTGACATTGAATCAAAGAAAAAAAATCCCTTCAAAGACCATCTCCTGCTATTACAAGGAAGACCCCACTCCCAGCCGTTATGTAGGGGCATGTTAAGAGACCTCTGATGATCTTTTCACAGCTATTAAATTGCCCTTTTCCTTTCTAGTCTGAATTTTCTCTCCAGTGTGAAAAATTTCACTCTGGCCTTACCAACAGAAGCCAGGACACCTCCTCACTCTCTCCTATGCTCTGAGCTCCACACACGAGTCCCCACAGTGGCCCTAACAAGATCTAGCAGAGTGGTCATTGACTCTTGGCTCTGAAGGCAAAAACTGTAATTGTATTGCTTTACTCCATTATTAAACATGGTACACAACACAGTGTGTATATTTAAATGGATTGTTTGAGAGATGGACATGTCTAGGAATAAAATACTAAAATAGAAGAAAATTCACCAAAATGCTTATTTATTTATTTATTTATTTATTTATTTATTTATTTATTTATGAGCGAGAGAATGCCAGGGCCTCTAGTCACTGCAAATGAATTCCAGATGCATGCACCACCTTGTGCATCTGGCTTACATGGGTACTGGGGAATTGAATCTGGGTCCTTAGGCTTCACCAGAAAGGAACTTAACTGCTAAGCCATCCCTCCAGCCCCCAAACTGATTTGTGTTGTTGTTTGTGTACATGTGTGTGGTGTGCACACACACACACATATATATATCTGCATGTTTGTATTTGTACGGGCATACATGTATATAGATATGTGTGTGCATGTATGTGCACTTGTGTGTGGAGGCTCGAGGTCAATATCAGGTATCTTCCTGAGTCACTCTCCACCTTAGTTTTTGAGACAGGGTGTCTCACTGGGCCTAGAGCTTGCTGGTTCAGCTAGACTAGCTAGCCAGCAAGCCCCCAGTGCTGGGGATTCCAGGCTCAGGACACCACCCATGACGTTCATGTGGGTTCTGGGGATCTGAATCCAAGTCCTCATGTTTGCATAGAAGACACTTTACCTCTGAGGAATCTCCCTAGTCCATCAGCAAAATGTCTCTTTCATAGTATGGTTTTGATTGAATTCTTACATTTTTATATTTTTTCCATGATTTACTCATTTTTTTCCATGAGTATACATAGTTATAAACAGAAAATAATACTGGCAATATAAACAATACCTGTACAGAATGTACCATCAAACAGGCCAGAATCATGTCGCTTCTGAGTCTCCCTGTGTCGGCTGTGTGTAGCTGGTACTCAATTCCTTCAGAGAATGTACAAGGGGACAGGGCAGTGTCCTAAGAACACCTTGGCTGGGGTCCGTGAAGAGAGGTGGGCTGTGGCTGCAGCTGAGAGAGACAGGAGGGGTGCAGGCAGGATTTGGTATTTTAAAACAAGATACAGTTAAGTTCTGTTTGCATGTTGATGGGTAAAGAAGGCAAAATTAATAATTCAGGAGGAAGGGCATAATTCTGTGAGCCAAGTCCTTATGAAAGGACTAGAGGGCAAAGGAGTCTTTGCAGTTGGTGAAAGTAGAAATGTTCCTTCCATTACAGCAGAGCAAGAAGGAAAAATATGAATCAAGATGCCATAGCCAATAGATCTGGTAATGGAAAGAAGAGGGACCAGGGAGCTCTGGTCTGATTGTTTCTGTGTTCTCACAAGACAAGAGCCAAAGGCAGCAGCCCTGCTGGTGTAGGAGGGGCTGGCACCAGGGAAGATGTGCTGGCTGCTCCCTTGCTTGGAAAAGTCAGCAGACATCCAGGGGCCAAGCGCTGAGGGTGAACCATGCGCCAGGCTCGCACTGTCTCCTTCAATCTGCAGAAAACCTGCAGGGAAAGAGGGTGCAGTGGGGTCCATTGTACAGATCAGGGGCTGGATGGATGCTCAAAGCCCACAGCTGGGAAAGGTGGAGGCAGGGTGGCAGCCTAGATTGTTGCCATGGTAATGATGGGTGGTCCTCCAATGTCCTGCAGAACAGCCCAGGCTGTATACCTTATTCATGCCCTACCCACTCTCTCTGCCATTACAGACCACTAGTCACTGTCCTTATCACGTGTGGTGACCCTGGGATAGCGAATCTCAGCCGTCATAACATCCCATCGTTGTGGACAGTTCAATGTGTACCCCAGGGGGCCCTCATCAAGCTTAAACATAGCGCTACACTTCTGATTTCTTTCTTTTTTAATAAAATTTTTTGTTTATTTATTTGAGAGAGAGAAAGAGGCAGATAGATAGAGAAAGAGAATAGGTATGCCAGGGCCTCTAGCTACCGCAAAGAGCATGTGCCACCTCATAAATGTGGTTTTACGTGGGTACTGGGGACTCAAATCTGGGTCCTTTGGCTTTGCCGGCAAGTGCCTTAACCACTAAGCCATCTCTCCAGCTCCGCTTCTGTTCTCTTTACACCTGTCTCACCCTGTCTCCAACCTGGTCACGTCACACCTGCAACTCCCTGAGTTTACCTGGGCTGACTCGGGGTGAGGCACAGGTGTGTGTGCACTCGATAGACAGTTCTCACCCAGAGTCAGACCTTGGTAATCTCCAGACAATGACGGCCTGTTGCAACGTTGGTGACTGTGATACAGTCCGCGAGAACGTGGTGTCAGGACGCCGGACCCCCAGCAGGTCACCTGGGTGACCTAAGTGAAGCCTGGAACTTTCTTTCCAGTAGCGACTGAAGGCCTGGGTTTTTCTACTTCTCCAAGAAGTCGCATTCGTTCTTTGGCCACGCGGGGGCGCTGCAGGCCGCGCTGGACATCTCTGCACCTCCGCTGAGCCAGCTAACAACATCCAAACCCGAAGAGGGGCGTTCCCAGCCAGGACACCCGGGGCCGCGTCACCCCGACCTAGATCGTCCACTGTGGAAGAAATACGACCCCTTCATCTGCACCCAGGCCCGACTTCTCCCATTTGTCCCAGGACAAATGGTATTCAAGTACTAACTGTGCATTGGTGTTGAATAAGTCTTTGAATACACTGATTCCTCAAATCAATCCTACAAGATTCTATAGCCCCATATCAACTAAGAAAAAAACCTTGAAGCCCAGAGAGGTGAGGTTATCTGCCCAGGACCAGCAGCACTGGGAGTCTGAAACCAAGGCTGGCTTTAAATCCTGTTTTGTCCCCTCCCTGCCACCCATGTCCCATGCCCCGCCCTGGAGTAAGGACTTTGGGCAGAAAGAGGTGATCCAGGAGTGTAGTTGTGGAAGGCTGGAAGGAACTGCAGTGGTCTACTTCCGGAGTAGTCAGGGACAATGATAAGCCTAAGGGCTCAAGTAATTAATTGGTGGTGTGGTGGCAGCCTGGTCCTTCCCCCTCAGCTTGCTTTCTCCCCTGAAAAGGATGGGTGACACAGTTTGTTCACGAAGGACTCCCTGGCTGAGGGCCTCCTCCAGAAGCTGGTTCAGAACCATGGAAGAGAACTGGGAGAGATCTTCACTCAAATATTCTCAAAGCTAGATCCTTCAATCTGGGAAGTGGGTCTGTGGGCCTCCTGGGAAGACTCAGGGCCTGGAAAGTTCCACCTGCCCAAGGCTGTCGTGAGAATGCTGTTGTTCTGAGAAGGGAGGAAGCAGGTGCTCAGCTGATCCTGGCGACCCCCAGTCCCAGTTGACCCTCTGGCAACAGATTTCCAGCACAGCCTCCCCTTTGCCTCCCTTCTGAGCTCTCCTGTGTGTATTTCTGGTTTAAATCCTGTGTGGCGCATTGTAGCACCAGGCCCTGCAACAGGTGTTGGACACAGGAAAGGACATGACCTTTACCAGCCAGACACTCAAGGGCCCCTTGGCCCAGCTGCGGTGGCAAGAACGCGAGGACCAGTATGACATCCAGGGACACAGTCAAAGAGGGAGCTCTCCTGAGCTGATGGACAGACTGGAACCTTCCTGTCTGAGTCAAGTGAGGGAGGAGGATGGGGAACAGTAGGCAATGGGAGAGGGCAGACCTGAGAGGGAATGAGGGAGCTGTGCAAGCCAGGGGAAGGGGCTAGATCTAGTAGACAAGACAAGCAAAGAGGCCAACTAAGGCAGGATGGAGACCAGAACAGAGCCAGGGGCATGGGAGAGAGGGACCTTGGATAGCCACGGTACAAGGAGGGATTGCAGCTGACTCTCACGGGTGATCCAGGAATGTAGTTGTGGTATCCACAAGTTAGAGAATTCCCAGGAAGCAGGCTAGGGAGATGGGCGTGGCTTTTACCGATGGGATGTGAGAGGGGCTATCTGGTTGCATGAACAAAAGGGACCCCTTGGGGGCTACAGAGACTCACTGAAAAAAGATTGTCCCAGGGACCCCAAAGTGTGGAGAGTTCTCAGTGGTGACTAAAGTGATGATTCCATAGCTGGGTGCTGACTGAGGCCCAGCTGTCACTGATAAAAGACACTGCACTTAACTAAGGATGAGGATCTTCCTCTGTGAGCTGCAATTACAAATATTCCCAGCTCTGCATCGTGTAACGGTCTTGAACTCCTAGATAAATGGATTTACCTCTCCCTAGAGTCCCAGCAGCCAGAGCCCCAGACCCCACTGGGCAAGAAGGACCACTGTTTACATCAGTTTCCTCTACAGCCTCTCTATTCCCAGCCATGCCCTCGTGGGTGGCTCAGCTCCATCAGATGACAGCCTAGGACCTGGAATATAGCTCAGTTGGAAGAGTGCTTGCCTAGCATGCATGAAGCCCTGGGTTTGAGACCCAGCACCAAATAAGTCAGGCATGGTAGTGCATGCCTGTGACCGCAGAATTCAGGATTAGAAGTTCAAGGTCATGCTTGGTTACATCAGGAATTTGAGGCCAGCCTGGCTGCAGAAAACCTTATATCAAAAAAAAAAAAAAAAAAAAAAAAAAAGAAGAGGAGGAGGAGGAAAAGAAGAGGAGGAGGAAGAGAAGAAAATGGAGAGTATGGTTCAGAGGGCAGCCTGAGAAGTTCCCCACCCTGGCCGTGACTGGCAGGTAGGTCAGTAATTTTCCTGACATGTTGGCCAGCTACTCGAGTTTTGTCTTCATATATAATTTTCTTTAACAATAATATATTCCATGTGATAAAAAATTTAAACAGTGCTTCAGAATGTAAGATACAGAATCCAAGCCTTTCTTCCTTTCTACACAGGCAGCCATTCAGCCCTCCTCATAGACATACTTCAAATACTCAATACTCAGTACTGGCTTCAAAAAGGCAATGCTCAGTAATCAAGGCCTGAACTAGGGACCGAGCTCGGTGAGTAGAGTGCTCGCCTGGAATGCATGTGACCTGTGTTCAATCCCCAGCACTACCCAAACGAAGCATTTATGAAAGGGTGCGTCTTGGCAACCCCAGCTCAGCAGTGGGAGCAGGAGGGTGAGAAGTTCAAGGCCATCCTCAGCTGTACAGAGAGTCTGTGGCCTGCCTGGGCTATGTAAGCCATATTCCACCCCTTCAATGTCTGCTTCTGCACTGTACACTGTTCTCTCACTTGATGGAACAAGCTTTCCTACGTGCCTCAGGCAGACATGGGGACTAGTTTCACATGTATCCACACAAAAGATCGTTTGGGGTGATCTACATCCAGGATACTGTCTTTCCATCAACACATGTAGCCTCATGGCAAGTACACTGCTGTCTTCTGAGGTGATTCCACCTGCACCTCACCCTCTCAAGAGCGCCATGACACTGTAGTACAGACGCAACACAGCCACCTACTGTGCTTCTGGTTGCAGGTATTGGGTTGGCTTTAATCATTACAATTCTCTCTCTCTCTCTCTCAATTTCTCGTGTGTGTGTGTGTGTGTGTGTGTGTGTGTGTGTGTGTGTGTGTTCATGTGTATGGGGTGCACATGTGCCATGATGCATTTGAGAAAGACAGAAGACCACCTCAGGTACCGATCCCTGCCTTCCACCTTGATTAAGACAGACGCTTTTTGTTATTCACTGTTCCATGTGCCAGGCTAGCTGACCCATGAACTTCTAAGGATTCCGTTTCCTCATCCCATCTCACTATAGGCACTTTGGGGTTACATAGGCAAACATGCCTGGCTGTATCTGGGCTCTGAGTATCCAAACTCAGGTCCTCATGCTTGCTATGCAACTGCTTTACTCACCACGCCATCTCCCCAGCCCAGTCTCTGCAATTCTTAGCCCTGCAGCCATGAGTGAACCTTCCAGTATATTCTGGAACACAGGCACAGATGCACCTGGCTTGAACAGAATAGGAATTTGAATTGTAACCTATGCCTAAATTGTCTTCTGAAAGGGTAGGACTGCTGGCTCTCACCAGCAGTGAGAATGCCCGTGTCCCCACACCTCTGATGGCCTGAGGTGGGACAAACAGGTTCGTGCTTGTGAACCCGAGATGTGACTAATGAAGACTCATTGTTGTTTCTTTAATTACGTTTCTTTAATTATGAGCTGGAATGAGGATGTTGTCTTGCTAGCTTTCACCTTTAAGAGCTTCCTGTTCACATCTGCTCATTTGGAGTCTTTTTCTCAACAAGTGTCTCGATATAAATGAAGGAAATTGGTCTTTTGTCTGTCATATGCATTGTAAATTACCTTCATAATTTACTGTGATACTCCCCTCTCTTTCCTACAGCTTTTAATTTTTTTGTGCAGTCAAATTTATCAGTCTTTTCCTTTGTGGCTTTAGGGTTAAGCTGTTATTTAAATATTTTATAGCTCAGTCCAATTTTCACTTGAATAAAATGTAAGTTGCTTAGAGAATTGGCTTCTGATTCAAATATAATGCCAGGGCTGATCAAGCTGGTGTTAGAGCAGACAGACAGAGACAATGACAGAAAGAGATGTTAGATCAACAGTCAGACAGGTAGATGATAGATAGATAGATAGATAGATAGATAGATAGATAGATAGATAGACAGACAGATAGATAGACAGACAGACAGATAGACAAGTAGATCAGGGGCTAGGAAGATGGCTTAGTGGGTAAGAGTTCTTGCTATGCAAGCAAGAGGATCCGAGTTCAGTATCCAACACTCATGCAAAAAAGCAGGCATGGCTGCACATGGCTGTAATCCCAGTGCTAAGAGGGATGGATAATGAGGCTCCATTGGTCAGCCAGTCTAATTATATGAAATATAAATAATAGCTACCTGGGTGAATAGATGATAATAGATTTATAATCTATAAATAGATTTATAGGTAGATTGGCAGATGAATAGGTGAATGGAGAGGGTAAGACATTAGAGAGAGAGAAAAGAAAGAAGTATTTGACAATGTTAACCATGACCCTTTTGCAAAAGACATTTTTTTAAAAAGATGCAAAATGTTTTAGATGCTTCCTGAAACATTCTCTTCCCTTGGTTTTCTGGCTCACTTTTACAGACTCATCACACTTCTTTTCTGCCCACCCTCAGTCTTCCACTCAGGTCCCTTTCTCTATCTTGCCCCTAAAAGATTGCATTCAACCTCCTTTTTCTGTACTGTCCCCATGTCCTAGCAGGGATGGTAGAATGGGATAGATGGGCGTTTATTCCCAGCCTGGTCTGCTTCCACTCAAGGACAGGAGAGGAAAAGGAGTTTTTCTTTTCCTTATTTTTACAGGTGGAGTGTGCTTGTTTTCTTTCTTAAGTAAGCTTGAGTGAAACATCTTTTTTTTACATTTTTTTATTGACAACTTCTATACTTACATACAAAAAATGCATGATATTTCCCTCCCCTCCCCCCATTCCCCTTTAGAACTCAAATCTCCATCATATCCCCTCCCTCTCTCCATTAGCTCTCTTTTAATTTGATGTCATCATCTTTTTCTTCTATTATGAGGGTCTTGCAAAGGTATTGCTAGGCACTGCAAGGTCATGGACATCGAGGCCAATTTCTGTCTGGGCAGTTGCATTGTAAGAAGTCGTACCCTTCATTTGGCTCTTCCATTCTATCTGCCCCCTCTTCCGCAATGGGCCCTGAACCTTGGAGGGTGTGACAGAGATGTTTCAGTGCTGGGCACTCCTCCATCCCTTCTTCTCAGCACTATGTCGCCTTTTGGGTCATCCCAGTGGTCATCGCCATCTGAAAAGAGAAGCTTCTCAAACCAGAAATGAGAGTAGCATTAATATGTGAATATGAACATTAAGTGTAGTGCTTTCAGGGCAGCTTGGTGGGAATAAAATATACATTTGGTCAGACAAGAGCAGGCTTTATACCCCTAAGGCTCATGACCTCATCTGCCATAGACTTTTGCTTAGGTTTTTCAGTACCAGGTATGTATTCCCTCCCGTAGAGAAGGCCTTCAGTCCAATTGTGGAGCAGTTGGTTACCCCATGAGTAGACATGCCACTATTGCACCCGTTCAGTCATTGGGCCTGTCTGGCCAATCTTGAATATTCAGTGTCCACTGTTTAAGTGAAAACATCTTTTTAACTTAATTTTTATTGACAACTTCCATATTTATAGATAATAAACCATGATAATACTCTCCCCCCTCACTTTGACCTTCCCAACTTCACTCTCCATCCTATCCCTTCCCCCCTCATTCAGTCTCTCTTTTATTTTATGTCATCCTCTATTCCTCCTGTTGGGATGGGACAACATCTTTGAAGACTGCTATTTCTACTGTGTCATCTAAGCAAGAACACGGTGCTGTCCATGCACACACAGCCCAGAGCTGAGCCTTGGCCCCTCCCACCACTACTGTCCCAGCTCAGTCCTGATTGTTAATTTGACAGGACATGTCTATGTGTGATTATCTAGACTAGGTTAACCGAAGGAGAAAGACACACCTTAATTATGGGAGACACCATCTAGGGCAGCGGTCTTGGACTGAACAAAAAGAGAGAAATGAGCTGAGCACCAGCATTCATCTCTCTGCTTCCTCACTGTGGACTGAATGTGACCAGCTGCCTCATGCTCCTGCCACCATGCCTTCCCTGCCAAGATGGACTGTAACCTGGGACTGTAAGCTGAACCACATCTCTACTTCTTTCCTCCCTCCCTCCCTTCCTTCCTTCCTAAGTTGCTTCTGGTCACAGCAATGAGAAAGTAACTAACACAAAGAAAAGGCTCATCCCATTTCCCCCAATTCTGTCACCCAAATGTCTTCAGATCATTTTCTCCTTCCTAGAAGCTGCTATTTAAATCCAGACCTCTCTCATCTTGCCACCCTCTAGTTGCGTTTCCCATAATATCTCACTACTTCCTTGCAACTCAAGGGACGTTTTGAACACTCAAATTAGACCACATGGGTCCTTTAGCACAAGCTCAGCACCAGGCATGGAGCAGACACTTGATAAGTGTTTGAGGCTCTAAAGTGAAACAGGAGAATTTAAGAAGTAGGGGCTAAAAGAATGATTCCCCAAATTTCACTACCAGACATGAATTTTCTCTAACTGAGCAGACCTCATATCCAATCAGAAAGAAGTTGGTTACCCCCATAACTTATATGCCATTGTTGCACTAGTGAGCATATCTGGCCAGGGTGATTGTTTCTGTAGTTTGCAGGATGCACGGCTTGCTCACACTGTTCCCCAGGGATACTCCCCCGGGGATTCCAAGCTGTCTCTCCTGTACCCAATACAGAGCTTGTTCACTATGGCTGCCTGTCTAGGTTTCTTGAATAGTTGAATAAATGTCTGGATCCTTTCTGGGTCCCCACAACTATCCCCTCAGACATTGTTTCTGTGCTTTGTTGGCTCAAGGATTCAGAGCTCCCTGGATTTCTGGCCACCTGATCAGAGTGGGATACCTGCTGCTTCAGGCCTTGGCAGCAAGCTGCCCTAGTCTTTGAGTACCTGGAAGGGAAGGGCTGATGAGAGGGAAACCTGGACAGGGTCTTTGGGATGTGGTGGGGTTACAGTAAAGGTTCAGAAGGCCAAATTTCTATATTGAAAAAGCAATTCTCACACAGGATGAAAATGAAAGCAACATGATGGGCTATATTGCAAAAAGTTGGTCTTGCCTTGCTTAAACTCCTCGTTCTCACCCCCAGACTCCATGAACAGTTTTCTGTGTATTTTCCCACACATATTCTATGTACATAAAAGCACTGGAAAGACTAGGGAGATCGTGCAGTAGGTAAAGTACTTGCCACGTAACATGAGGACCTGAGTTCTATCCCTAGTCCCCACGTGAATGCTGAGTATGGTGGAGTGTGCTTGTAACCCCAGTGCTAGGGAGTTGGAGACAGAAAGGTCCCTGGGGCTTGCTAGCTAACCAGTCTAGTCCAGTTGGTGAGCTCTAGGCCAGTGAAAGACCCTGCCTCAGAAAGTGGAGAGAGCCTGAGCTACGATAGGGTACCAAAGTTGTCCTTTGACCTCCATGTGTACCTGCACATGTATGTGTGTGCATCTGTATACACATGACACTCACAAACATGAACACCCATAGGTATACATGTGTATGACTCATGTGAGTCACATGTATAACTCACACATACAATAACAACAAATAGCAGGCACTTTTGGAGCTTGGGAGATGGTGCAGTTGGTAAAGTAAGCTTGCCTTCTAGAATGAGGACCCAAGTTCAATGCCCAGAAACTATGTAAAACTGCCAGGCATGGCAGCATGTTCCTGTCATCCCAGTACTGGTGACGCAGAGACGGGAAGATCTCTGAGGCTCACTGGCCAGCTGATGTAACCTAATCGGTAGGCTACTGGCCCATAAGGTGGGCAGCAGTCCCGAGGAATGACATACAAGGTTGTCTCCTGGTTTCCACACATATGCACATTGCACATGCACAAGCTCCCACATATACAAAAATGCTTTGAATCCATTTTGCTTTGAGTGCTACTTTGCCACATATCAGAGTGTCTGGAGACACAGTCTCACAACTGTCTGCATGTCCCTCTTCCTGGCTCAGATCTTCAGAGGCCTGGCATCCCCGTGAATGTGTGGATCTTGGACAGTTTAGTCCATCAGTAAAGAACAGTTAGACTTCCTCAGTTCCTTCTCTGCTTCTACAAAGGGTGCTGCATGGTTATCTCTGTACATCCCAGTCACTGTAATACTAACTCCATGAGGAGTGTGCTAGGTGGAGCCATGGACCCCCACAATGTCCCAGACCCTGTACATGAGTGACTTTATATGGCAAAAGACATTGTGCTCCTACACTTAATGTTCATATTCACATATTAATGCTACTCTCACTTCTGATTAGAGAAGCTTCTCTTTTCAGATGGAGATGGCCACTGGGATGACCCAAAAGGCAACATAGTACTGAGAAGAAGGGACGGAGGAGTGTCCAGCACTGAAATATCTCTATCACACCATCCAAGGCTCAGGGTTCATTGCGGAAGAGGGGGCGGATAGAATGGAAGAGCCAAAGGAAAGGTATGACCTCTTACAATGCAACTGTCCAGACAGAAATTGGCCTCGATATCCATGACCTCACAGTGCCTAGCAATACCTTCACAAGACCCTCATAATAGGAGAAAAAGATGATGACATCAAATTAAAAGAGAGACTAATGGAGAAAGGGAGGGGATATGATGGAGATTTGAGTTCTAAAGGGGAATGGGGGGAGGGGAGGGAAATATCATGCATTTTTTGTATGTAAGTATAGAAGTTGTCAATAAAAAATATTTTTTAAAAAGGCAGTGTGCTCATCTCATTAGGATAAAGACCTCAAAGTGAGAACATGAGCCTGGATTGTCGGGGAGGGCCCATTGTCATCCCAGGGTCCTAGGAAGGAGACGAAAGAAGGATCAAGGTCAGAGAAATTGGGAAGAGTCATAATTTGAGAGACACAAGTAATCTAGAAACGCAGGAGGCAGGGGAAAGGGTTGTTCCTTTCAGCCTGCAGCTGGAGCCCAGCCCTTCCCCCAAGGGAGCATCCTTGAAAAGCGGCCCACCTGCAGAATCACAAAATCAGAGATTTGTGTGACTCTAAGCCATTCAGTGTGTGACAGTTTGTTACAGAGGCCACAGAAAATGAAAACAGGTATGGTTGTGTCAATGTGTACCCAATACCGTTGAACATGTGTAGCCCACAGACTTGATGAATGAACAGAGGTTTGTGTGTATTAAAACTGTAAAGCAGCTGTTGGAGATGGTATTTTGCCCTCTCAAGAGGGGACACATGTCTTTGAAAATGTGGTAAATACTGGCCAGGCATGACAGCACACACCTCAAATGCCAGCACTCCAAGACTGTGGCTGGAAGGATCAAACTTCCACATCAGCCTGAGCTACCTAGAGAGACCTTGTTTAAATGGAAAAACACAAAAAAACAAATAGGGACTGGGGTGATGGATCAGTGGGGATAGCACTTGCTTTGCAAGCATGAGGACCTGAGCTCAATCCCCAGGACCCATGTAAAAAGAGCACAAACAAGCATAGAGGGTATGCTTGGAATGCCAGCCCTGGGGAGGTGGAGACAGGACCATCCCTGGGTTCACTGGCCAGCAGTCTAGTCTACTTGGAGACGTTCAGGTCAGTGAGACATTCTGATTCCAAAAAAAAAAAAAAAACTAAAGCATTTTAAACAAGGGTGGATGATGACTGAAGAATGACAACCAAAGTTGTTTACCTCTGGCCTTCATATCTACACATACACAGGTGCATGCACACCTGCGTACACATGGGAACACACATATACACAGACACACAAACATATAAGTAAATAAATAACCAAAGGTGGGAGATGTAGCTCAGTGGTTGCCTAGCTTGTTCAGTTCCCTGGGATCAATTCCCAGTACTTCAGATACATGCATACATATACATATACACATACTGTGCGCGCGCGTGTGTGTGTGTGTGTGTGTGTGTGTGTGTGTGTAAATATTGTCAAGTACCATCCTGAAAGGCTTTCCTGAATGACAGTCCCATTAACAGTGTATAAGGTGTCCTTGTCCCCCTCCCACTGACTCACTGTGCATTGTCATTATTTTGTCAATAAATTTGTGGGGAAAAAAACCAGCATCCCTTTGTCTGGTTGTAATGATGAGCTCTGCCAAACCTCTTTCATATGTTTATTGACTAGTTCTACTGAAAACTGCCTATACGTGTTCATTTCCTTGAACATTTCATTGAAGCTAAATTGAGTTATTGTTCTTCACTGATTTCTAAGCGCTCTTCCTATGGCGTGGATATGAATATGTAAATAGAGTCTTTTGCTTTGTCCCTCTGCTTCCTGTCTGGTGTCTTTCACTACAGAACGTTTTCATTTGACAAAGGCGTGAAGAGGGTGCTCATCCTAGTTTGGCAGAGAGGAGGGGGACCCTTCAGTTGCACCTGACAGGAGCAAAGGCTCCGAGATAAGAAGGAACAGGGAAGATTAATATGACGGGAGCAGTTAGGGGAGAGAAGGATTGATGAGTGTGTTGGCAGGGCAGGGAGACGACGGGAAGTGGAGACAGCTAAAAGCTGGATGGGGATTTGGAATATCCAACTTCTTTCAGGCAAGCGAACAATCTTCATTAAATATATATATATATATATATATATATATATATATATATATATATATATATATGGCTGGAGATGTGGCTCAGTGAGAAGAATGTTTGCCTAGCATGCATGAAGCATTGGCTCAAGCTCCAGCACCATATAAACACGGCATAGTGATGCTTGCCTGTAATCCTAGCACTTGGAAGTGGAGGCGGAGGGCTCAGGAGTTCAGGGTCATCCTCAACTACATAGTGGGTTTGGGACCAGCCTGGGCTCCATGAGACCCTGTCTCAAAAAAAAAAAAAAAAAAAAAAAAACAAGTGTTTTTAATTCCGTATAATGTTCTAGGCACTGTGTTGGGTACTTAAAACACTTGCTTCTTTTCCATCTTCACACCCCGGGGGAGATACCGACCATTAAAAAAAAAACTGCCTAAGTAAAGGTTCCAAAATGTCAGGACCCAAGCCCCGGGTCACACAGCTAGTAAGGAAAGCGAAGCACGCTACTTGACCTCCAAGTCCAAGGTCTCCACGGCTGCACTCATGACAAGCCTATGATGCTTAAGTATCCTGATTATAGGAAAGGAAATTGAATCTCAAGGAAGTTAATTAACTCACTTGAGGTCACACAGTTTGGAAGAAGAGGAAATGGG
Organism: Orientallactaga sibirica; assembly: GCA_036365145.1. Classification (NCBI taxonomy): domain Eukaryota; kingdom Metazoa; phylum Chordata; class Mammalia; order Rodentia; family Dipodidae; genus Orientallactaga; species Orientallactaga sibirica. The sequence continues at coordinate 13,205,938 of JAEOAD010000028.1, forward strand.
ATTTGGATTCAGGTTGCTGACCCTAAGACTTTAACGTTCTTCCTCCCTCTCTTCGTTCACTCTCAAGCACAGAAGGCCCAAGTCCGATTGAACTGGCCTGGGTCACATTGGGGACACTCCCAAGGTACCTGCCCGGTGGACCTCTCTGTTACTTTTCTTGTTGCTCTGAGCAAACACTTGACAAGAGCTTTCAGGAAGGACAGAACTCTTCCATCTTACAGTCTGAGAGGATACAGCCCATCGTGATTGGGAAGGTGGGGCAGTAGCAATGGACATCAGCTGGTCACATTGCACACACAGTCAGGAAAGAGAATGACCACCCTCAGGGACACACTTCCTCCAGCAAGCCTCTGTCTCCTAAAGATTCCACAACCTTCCAGACAGTACCACCAGCTGGGGACCATGTGTTCAAACACGTGAGATTATGGGGGGAGCCGTTCACATTCTAACAACAAACTCTACATTCAGAAACCCTGCCCTGGCACAGGATGGCAAAGCCCAGGGATAAGCAACACTTTGAGTTATCCTCTGAAGCTCATGGCATTCCTGAGGGAGCCAGCCATCACCACTCACACCTGGCCTTATCTGCCCAAAGACAGCCTTTCCTGAAGAAAAATAAGTCAGGCTGGTCCAGATAGGGAACTTGAAGCCCACACTGCATTTGGCTTGGGCAGAAACATCTTTCTTGAAAATCTTCTTGCATGTGTGTATGTGTGTGTGTTGGGGGGAGGGTGCATGTGAATGTGCTAGTGCACATGCATGTGTGTACATGTGCAAGGGAGCCCAGAGAACAACCTGTGGTGTTGTACATCAGAGACACCATTTGTCTCTTCTTTGTGACACAAGATCTCTCATTGGATAGTTGTCAAGTAAGCCAGTTAGTCCCAGGGACCCACTTGTCTCTGCTTCCCCAGTGCTAGGATTACAAATATATACTACCACACCCAGCTTTTTTTCCCCCTGGGTTCTGTCAATCAAACTCAGGTCCTCTTGCTTACAAGGAAGGCATTTTAATGACGTCATACTTTCCCCTCCTTGAGGCTCATAGACACTCCTTCCTTCTCAAGAGATATATGAGACCAGAGGCATCCCAAGGCCCAAGGAAAGGAAGGCCCTTTTCTTCCCTGGAGGACAGGGCCAGATGTGAGCTGTTGCGCTGATTGTCAGGCTTACTCTTGCTGGGCAGAGGAGAAGTTCAGGGCCATGAACTCTCAACAGTCTACCGTGGTCCTTGGACATGACTATTTTTGTGAGCCTGTGTGTAGGGCTGCTGGTTTCCACCAAGTGGTAGGTATGTGCCTTGGGTCAGTGGCACCCAAAGGTGGTGAGGGGTAGTGGGCAAGCATCCTGTTTACTCCATGTGCTTCTACTGCCAGAAATGGATGGTGTCTCCATTTCCTTCTTTGCAAACTTAGTCAGGCAGCCTGAATAGGGATGGTTACTCCCACTTGCCCATAGCCTTTCTAGTTGAGGCATTCTCTTGCTACTGATGGGCAGGGTGATGGTGGGCTCCCTAGCACTTCTGACACAAGCCACAGGGACGCTGGCACCCTTTGCATGAATGCACCAGCCTTCCCATGAGGGCAGAGGTGTAGGTGATATTGAAAGCCATCACATTGTAGAGATGTGGTCAGTATAGCCTGGTAGTTCAAGAGGAGTCCCAGGAGAAGCCGGGCTGTGTTATGTTTGGGCTATGAAATTCCAAGTGGTAAATTTAACATGACAGGAAAGAGATTCACTGCTCAAATTTGGGTAAGACTTGTATTTAGGGTTATCAGTGGCAAAGCATAATGATAACTCAGGGACAGTCAAGGAGATCACTGCTTGTATGAAGCACGGTGGGTGCCACAGCTTCCCAAGGGGTTATATGGCCAAAGTTAAGTAAGCAGTGCCAGTGGGGTGAAAATGGAGCTTTAGTACAGACAGTTCCCAAAAGCCATATCATCAAAGTAGGCATGCTAGTCCATCTTTTGCTCACAGAAGAAAACTTAAAATCATCTAGGAATGTACACCTACCAGGAAGGAACATGAAGGGACAGATCTGGCACCCAAACAGGGAGGCAGAGAGACTGGTCCCTCTGAACAATCTCACGAACACTGATTGATTGGACAATAAATAAACATGTACATGATTCTGTCTTTGCCAATAAATCACACACTCCACAGAGATTTGATGACAGTTTTAATAAAATATTTTCCCCAGGGTCTCATAGACCTGAAGGACTGTTCTGTACTTTGGATTTGTCTGAGTTATAAAAATATACATCTGAGGAGGATCACTGTGAGTTCAAGGCCACCCTGAGACTACATAGGTAATTCCAGGTCAGCCTGGGCTAGAGTGAGACCCTACCTCAAAAAACAAACAAACAAACAAAAAAAAAATCCCAGGGGGCTGTAGAGATGGCTTAGACATTAGGCTCTTGCCTGTGAAGGCTAAGGACCCCAGTTCGAGGCTCAATTACCCAGGACCCATGTAAGACAGATGCATAAGGTGGTGCATGCATCTAGAGTTCGTTTGCAGTGACTGGAGGCCCTGCTGCACCCATTCTCTCTCTCTCTTTCTGCCTCTTTCTCTCTCTCTCTGTCGCTCTCAATTAAATAAATTTAAAAAAAAAAAAAAAAAAAAAAAAAAGATAGCTCCTAAAACAAAATCCCAGGCAAGGCTCAACAGGTTCAGCTCATCTTTGCCCTATGTGATGTCTTGGGACAGTTTAATAAGGGGTGGTAGGGTAGGCACATCCGCGTAGATTTGTATACTGTGTTGGTGTGAGCTCTCAGCTGAGAGACCTCTGTTCTCTATGTGGCTTCTTGGCTTTCAAGGATTCTCTCTACATGTGACCTGCCTGTGACTAGGTGTCCTGGACCTTTTTTTTTTTTTTTTTCCTCTGCTGGGGATATAATCCTAGACTTGGTACATGCTATGAAAGCACTGATCCAGCCCTGCCTGGACTTTTTTTTTTTTTTTTTTGAGGTAGGGTCTCACTCTAGCCCAGGCTGACCTGGAATTCACTATGTAGTCTCAGGGTGGCCTTGAACTCACAGTGGTCCTCCTACCTCTGCCTCCCAGAGTGCTGGGGTTAAAGGCATGCCATATATATATATATATATATATATATATATATATATATATATGAACACACACACACATCTGGAGCTGGGGAGACAGCTTGGTTAGTGAGACACTTGCCATCAAGGTATGAGTTTGGATACCAAGCACCCATATGAAAGTGTTGTAGTGTACACCTGTAATTTCCCTCTAATGTGATTTTTTTTTTTTTGGAGAGAGACACAGAGAGACAGAGAGATAGGGAGAGGAAGACAGATAGAGATGGGCATGCCAGCAGTCTCTCAGCCGTTGCGAATGAAATCCCAGATGCATGCTCCCCCTTGTAGTCAAGTGTGGCATTGCGCCCTTGCATCACTTTGCATCTGGCTAAATGTGGGACCTGGAGATTGGAACCACTTGAGATTGGAACCAGCGTTCTCAGGCTTAGGAGGCAGGCGCCTTAACCGCTAAGCCATCTCTCCAGCCCTCATGTGATTTTTTTTTTCTTCCAAGCCCAATGCTACCCTGCTACCCAAGGAATGTTCTTGTCCCTTCCTCTTAGCACCAGCTATGGACAAGGCCATGTTGAGCATGAGCCCCAGCCGTCAGCAGCCTGGATCTCCTGCCACCTGAAGTCCACCCATTCTGAGAAGCTATCTGGTGTCTTCATCAAGGAATTCAAGCTCATAGAAGGAGGACTTCTCCTCTCTCACCTGAGCCCAGCCTGGCTCTGCAGGGTGATGGCCGAGCAGCTACTGAAACAGTAAGCACTACTCTTTTCTTTTTCTGAGACAAGGACTCACATAGCCCAGGCAGGACTTGAACTCACAAGGGTGACCTTGGACTTCTGATTCTCCTGCCTCCACCTCCTGAGTGCTGGGATTTCAAGTGTGCACCATGCCCAGTTTATGTGATGCTGGGACTCCAACCCAGGGCTTCATGCGTGCTAGTACACACTCCACTGAGTTACATCCCCCACTCCCTTCCTCTCCTTTTCTGGAAACTGCAGTCCTCACAGAGGGCAGAGCCACTAGGTGTATCCAGGTGACATCTGGCTTGAGATGTGTGTGCAGCTTGCAGAGCCAGATTCAGGTGCTGAGAACTGAATGAAATTCAGCATCCTCTCCAGAAGACCTAAACACTGGGGTGGAAAGCCAATGCCCCAAGGAGGGGCAGGAAGCTGAGGTGCCTAGAGGAGCCACCCAAAGGACAGCATACAGCTGCAGAACCTTCAGCCTCCTTACTGAGGAGTTTTGTGGTTCAGGGCATGGCAGACAGGAGAGAGGATACAGAGGTAAAAGTGCTGAGGTCACCATAGTGGGTTCTGTTTCCAGGCTGGGGAACCTGGGCAGGTCTCGCAGGGCTTGGCCATCAGGACTGCCCACCCCATCATTCAGCTAGCATTCTTCAAGTACCCAATTTGAGGGGGCAGAAACAAGCCCTGCCCAGGAGACTCAAACCCTGCTCCTTCCTCCTTGCTCACTCCTCCCTGGCTCTCTTGGATAAGCAGGTAATGAAATTAATTGGTTTTCAAAGCCTCTCTAGCTGTAGGCTGTCAGTGAACAAGAGGGAGCTGGTAACATGTTTTCCTTAACAGGCAATTACGTAGCTAAGAGATGGGCTTCATTGATAACATGCCCAAGAGCCCCGAGTTAACATCTGTGACACGTGTGTCCCTGGAGCACCTTGTTATCTCAGTAGCTCACCAGCCTCCACCCAGCAGAGCCAGGTTATGCTCAGATGATTCCCAACTGCTAATGCCATCAAAACAGTCCTTCTAGGGCTGGAGAGATGGCTTAACCCTTAGATGGTTAAGGCACTTGCCAACAAAGCCTAAGGATTCATGTTCAACTCTCCAGGTCCCCAGTAAGCCAGGCACCCTGGGACACAAGCATGCAATGCTGCACATGCACACAAGGGGGTGCACACATCTGGAGTTCGATTGCAGTGGTAGAGACATGCATGCCAAATTTCCCTCCCCCCTCAATCTCTTGCATTAAAAAAAAAAAATCACCCTTCTAAGCAACTGATAAGCTACCAAAATGCCTTCCTAGAATGGTGGACTTTCCATTAATTAACTTCCTAGGTGCTTTGTTTAAAAATATATTTGATTTATTTATGAGAGAGGGGGGGGAGGATGGGCATGCCAGGGCTTTTAGCCACTGCAAAGAAACTCCAGATACATGCACCACTTTGTACATCTGGCTTTACATGGGTAATAGGGATTTGGACCTTTGCTATCAGGCTTTGCAAGCAAGTGACTCTAACCACTGAGCAACCTCTCCAGCCCTTTGGCTCTTTCTTAAGCTCTGTGGTGGTTTGAATGGGAAATGTCCCCCCATAGGCTCAAGTGTTTTGGATTAAGTTTCCTACTTAGTCCCCTGTTGTGGAGGCTTTGGGAAGTGGAGCCTTGTTAGAGGAGGTGTGTTGCTGGGGGTGGACCTTGGGGTTGGTGAGTCCAGGCCACTGGATGTTCAAAGCTAGCTTGCTCTCCCTGCTCCTGATTCAGAAAAGATGCTGCCATGCCTCTCTCTACCCTGACGGGACTCTCCCTGAAACTGTAAGCCCGAAATAAACCCTTTCTTCTAGGAAGTGGCTTCTGGTAGGGTTTTTTGTCCCAGTAATGAGGACATAACTTCTACAAGCTCTTTAAAGCATGTGTGTGTTTTATGTCATAAATGAAAGTGTAGTGCCTGGCGGACTCCGTTCAATCATTTCCACATTCATCCTCATGAGGGGCACTTGGCTCAGTGAATTAAGATGTGATCAGGCTCTCTGGAAAATTTAAAAGTCAGCACACGTAATTCTTGCCCTCTGTATTTCTGAAGTTGACAGTCACGTTACAGTTATCTCATCTGACAGTTAGGCCAAGTGAGAGGCACACCTCTTGGGCGGGTCTGTGAGGCCATTCGGGAAGGATGAACTGATCAAGGAAGTCCTTCCTCCAGAGCTGGTGGCCTTCCAGTGCAGGACAGCGTAGAAGGAAGCTCAGGAACAGCTTGCAGCCTTCCTTCTGTCCGGCTGCCCGGGGTTCTCAGGATGTGCCTTTTGCCCGGCTCCCTTTGCTACTACATTCTGGTGCGTGTATCTGCCTGTCAGCTATCGGCTGAGAATGCTGGAAGCCAGTGTCTGCATCCAGCCTCGTGAAGTGAGCAGCTACCAGGCTCTCCAACTCTCCAATCTGTAGACAGCTATTGTTGGACTGCCCAGCCAGAATCTTGTAGGCTAGTCTAATATATACCCCCATTTTTTTTCAAGGCAGTGTCTCACTCTAGCCCAGGCTGACATGGAACTCAGTCTGTAGTCCCAGGCTGGCCTTGAACTCACAGCAATCCTCCTACTTCTGCCTCCCAAGTACTGAGATTAAAGGCGTGTACCGCCATGTCTGGCCTAAATCCCCTTTTTAGTACATGGGCATTTCACCAGTTCTGTTCCTCTAGAGAGCCCTGACTAATGCAGTCACTGAGGTGGTGCTGTTGGGAATGGTAGAGCTTTTAGGAGGAAGGGCCTAGAGGGAGGTCTTTAGGTCATTGACATTGTGGGATCCCCTCCTAATCCTTTCTCTGTTGCTCCTTATAATGTGAACACCAGGCTCTGCCCTATGCTCCCACCTTTGCCATCCAGCTCCCCCATCAGCGGCCCGAAACAACAGGTCCTCTTGACCATGGATGAGAGTCCAAAACTGTTATCTAAAATAAACCTTTTCTCTTACGTCAAACTCTTGAAGACCTGTGGTATTGCCATCATATCCGAGCTTCCAGGCTACAGATGTGTTCTACATAAGAATGACAAGTACACTGTGGTTAAAGTGCAGATTGGCTGGGTTGGAAAGAAAGCTCAGTTAAGAATTAAGAATGTTTACTGCTTGAAGATGAAGGCCTCTTGGACCAGAAACCACCAAGTTTGACTCCCCAGAACCCACATAAAAGGTTGGGCATGGCCATGCGCATCATTGCCCCAGTCCACAGAGATTGGAGACCAGACAATACCTGGGGCTCATCAAAGCACAGCAGTTCTGGGTTGAGGGGGACCCCATCTTATGAGGGTGAACAATCAGAGGATACCTGATGTTCTCCTCTGGCCTCTGAATGCATGTGCACGGAGCATGTCCATCTGCACACATGCATGCATACACCACACCCACCATATCACAATATGCTCTACACACAACCACATACATACAAAAAGGTTGTCTCTCTTTATAAAATGTGCCTTGGCCACTTCCTGCCTGCATTGCTGGAGCTTGCCCTGGGCTCCTCTAAGACTCGCTAGGCATGCAGATAATGGGCTCCCCCAAGAGGCTGCTTCCCTGACCAACTCTGTGGCAGTTTGTGTGCCTACATTTTAGCAGGAAGCCAACACTGGTGTTCACAGGAGCACATGTTAAGTGTCACACTAGCAGGTACTACTGCCATGAACCAGGTAGCTTTAGACAAAAGTAGGGATGGTGGTGGCTTTGTCACCTTGACTCCCCTCTTAGCCCTTCTAGCAACCGCCCCCATCCCATGTCTCAATCCCCATCCTTTATCCTAGAAAAACTGGTCTTCCCATCCCAGTTGGCGAACAGCTTGTGGGTCATGGTTCTATGGGGAGGGGAACCCAGGGTGGCCATGTGACCCAAGCTGAGCAAATGAGAGCTGCAAGATGACCGGTGAATATACAAGAGGCAAGGTCATCAGAAAAGGCAGGAAAGCAGCCTAATCTTCCAATGTCGTTAGTATCAATATAGACCCTGCTGCCTTTCTGTGAATGACCCTGGGATCCTCCCCTTGCACCTTCTGTCTTTGTTAAGCTACTCTGAGCTGGGCTTTTGGCACCAACCCTGAAATGTATTCTCACCTTCCTGATGCCTACACCTTCTCTGGTAACATGGAGATAATAGCACTCATAGACCTTGCTTGCATGAGAAACCTCTACTAATAAGCTCAGCAGCTATTAATTTCTTGCATTTCATTTTAGCACCACCTAGTTCTTCCTTTGGCTCCAGCTGAGCCCCTGGGATTGCCTAAGCTCTCTGCTTGCCATGTTGAGCTAACACTTCAGATGGATGTGTGACTTTCTGTCCTCTGCTCGGCAGACACTGAGCAAGTGTACAGACAGTGGGGCAGAGCCAGGTGATCTATGGAAGCCATGTGGGCAGACACATGCTTGGCACCCTGCCCAAAGCAGAGAGTTAAAGAGTGTTCACATTTTAAATGTATACAGCTGTAATTTTTTTTGCTGCTGTCTTAGTCTATCTACCTAAACAATAAGATTTGCATAGTGAATGGGAGAACTGAGCTGTTTGTGATTTAAGGATGCAAATTGCCTTTTAATTTGGAAGAAAAAAACCACTTGGTCTCGAACCAGGCTTCCCTTTAGACATACAGCCCAGCCTGGTGAATTACTCTTCCAGCTTCAGGGCATTGGTTAAAGGCTCTGTGGGGCACCCCATAATTCTGGGAGTGCTGTAATTACCACACGAACTCCTAAATTTCCCTCTGGCCAGAGCACACAATCCATTCTCATTTAGCAAATCTGCTCAGGATTTATGATTTCCTGTTCGACTTACTTCAAACTTAAATTCTCTCCTTTCATAAAGTCCTCAATGCTTTCATACACTGGTGCCCTGGAGACCACCTCAAACCTGCCCTTCAAGTTGTAAGCTCCTAACCTCATCTCCTGAAGGGAGAGGCAGTGGTGCCCCCCAGATTAATGACCACTATCCAACAGTCACTGACGTAGTACTCACGACAGCCACACTGCCACCCAACACTGTGTGTGTATATATGTACATACATTATGTGTGCACATGGACATCCTGTGTATGTTTCGGTTGTGTGGACTTTTCCCTGGGGAGATCCGAACAAGCATCTCTTTACCAGCAGTAGACCAAAGGAAGAATCCCACCCACATCTAGTGTGGTGAACCAATGAGTTGATTAGGCCTACTCTGAAGAATATGGGTGACCCCCACACAACCGCATCAGCAAAATGCCCCTCCTCAGCCTGAGTAAGGACGTCCCCCCAGCTGCACAGATGGAGTCCTCCTTCAGCTAATCCTCCACTCTCTATAACATAAAATCTATATGTGCCAGCACCTGCTCAGGTCATGTGATGCCTAGCCAGAATTACATACAGCTGGGAGGGGAGAGGGAAGAGAGCAGGGTGTGGCTGAAATCTCAGGTGTCTAATGACCCTCCACTTGTTACCAGACAAAACCTCAGCGTGTCCCATGACATGATGTCCAAGTTCTTTATGTCTTGAACAATGAATTGCACAAGGCATGGAGTAATAGTAGTGAAAGTGTGGACTTGAGAAACATGAGAGTAAACACGTAGAAATACTCCCCAGGGCAGAAACGAAATTAAGCAAATGTGACTCAAGGGCCGGAAGTTCTTTCCTGAGGCTCTTTCTATGAGTTTAAGGGAGGAGGGAGCTGATTCTTATGAGTGGGAATGAGGTGGATCCTTACCTTGATTGACAGGTGGGTTGTTTTCTGTTTTGGGACAATCTGCACATGAGCACGCCATACATCCCATAATTTTAAGTGCATGTATACCACATTGTGTACACACAGAATGATAAATAGGGGGTTTTCTTGTCTGATCTCTTCAAGGGCAGACTGGCCATCATTGCACTTGTGCCCAACACTGATCTAAACTGGCCTTTAAAAAAGAATCTCTTCTACCAGCATGTGCCTGAACACAAGTTACCCACAGGAGAGGAAGTGCTGGGCTTTGTCCTACTGGGAAAGGGGTAGCCAAGGGCAGAGGCCCTGGGCTTCTGGGATGTCCCTATGCTTGCTTGCCTAGCTCTCACTTCTTCCATGAAGTAATATTAATAAGCCTGATCTTTTAATAAATGTTTTTGTTGTTTGTGAGAAGAGAGAGCGAGAGGGTAAGTGAGGGTGTGTCAAGGCATCTTGCTGCTGCAAATGAACTCCAGATGTGCCACTTTGTGCATCTGTCTTTATGTGGGTACTGAGGAATCAAATCCAGGCCAGCAGGCTTTGCAAGCAAGTACCTTTAACTGCTGAGCCTTCTCCCAAACCCAATAGGCCTGACCTTGTTGAAGGGTTCTTGCAGGCAATCACAGCTGCTCTAATTAAGCTTGAAAGACAGCTTATATATGCACTCTCTATATAATATATACACATATATCATATATAGTATATGCATACATATAAATACTACATATTACAAATATCAAATATATACAAACACATGCATATTCACACATATTTGTATATGTACAATTTGTGCACTTACGTATAATTCTATAGTAAAGGCAAGTATGATCTCTCATTTTACAGATGAGGAAATGGAGGCTCATAGACAGTTAAGTAATCATTTCTGTGTGGCCATGCTAGGGATCAATCCCAGGGCCCCATGCATGCTAAATTCATGCACTACCACTGAACTGTAGCCTTGATTCCCCACCTGGTACAGGGACTGAGTCAATATTGAAGTGTGAAAAGCTCATTCAAGTCAAAAATGGTAATTTAGCTGGGTGTGGTGGCACATACCTTTAATCCCAGCTCTTGGGAGGCAGAGGTAGGAGGATTGCTGTGAGTTCGAGGCCACCCTGAGACTACATAGTGTATTCCAGGTCAGCCTGAGCTAGAGTGAGACCCTATCTCAAAAAAACAAACAAACAAAAAAATGGTAATTTAGGGCTGGAGAGATGGGTCAGCAGTTAAAAGTGCTTTCTTTCAAGGCCTGATGGCCCAGCTTCCATTCCCTAGTACCCATGTAAAGCCAGATGCACAAAGTACTGCATGTGTCTGAAGTTCATTTGTAGCGGCAGGAGGCCCTGGCGTACCCATTCTCTTTCTCTTTTCTCTCTCTCTCTCTCTTAACTAAATAAATAAAACATAAAAACAGTACATTTAGCCACTGTCCTCACCTGCCCTTATTGTGGGATTTTTCCTGGGGAATGTGAACAAATGCTTACTTACTCCAGACAGGACACTGACAACTGACCAAACTAATGATCCCACCCACATGTCACTCAGAGAACCAGTGAGTCTTTGGGGAGAAAACTCAGAGTCATCACTGAAGAGACTCCCCTGCATGGCTGAGCACTTGGGAAAGCTACATCTCCCAAGCCTCCCCGCCCCCCGTCTGACTTAGAAGCAGCTCAGCAGGTTGGAGAATTCGCTCTCCCCAGCAATTGTCACTGCTCATATAATCTTCTGGAAGAGCCTTGGGAATCTTGTAAGTTTTAGGAACTTCCTGAGCCTTGTATGTGTACATTTCTTCCTGAATCTTATACTCCTTTCTCCCTTCAGGAAGGAATGTTTCAAGTGGAGGACATAGCTACATAATCATTGACTCAACCAGAGCCAGTCCTTGGGCACAAACCAACTTTGTATAGACCACTGGAGACCCTTTTGGGTTGCCATGGGTGCATGCACATTTTTCTGGGGTGCCTCTCAGGCCCATGACAGAACCTCCTACTGCTTTGCAGCCCACAGGATTCTGTCTTATGGAACAAACAATTTTGAGATTGGGAAATGCTTGGTCTTGGTCATACACCCTCATGAAATGGGGTCATCTGTGGATGGCAGGACCATTTCTAATGAGCTCTCACAGGTTCACTTGCTTTCTTCCAGAAGCTCTTACAAATGGGCCACTTGACAATCAGGTTTGGAGTTTTTCCCCCAGGAACTGCCATGAATGTCAAGAGCCTCTAGCTCCATGTTTTGAAATGGATTTTTGCTTAGTTCTCTAGTGTTAAACGTCAGGACCGGACTGCCCTATTGTGAGCCTTGATTGTCTGCTCTGAGTCCCCAGAGACGCCACACAGGGCTTCTGTGAAGTCATGTGAGTTCTTTTCGTACTTGAAAGAGAGTCTGTGGATCCCTGGATGATGTCTTTGGCCATCATGTTGGCAATGACTGTGGCAACCACGTCCTGTGGTTGACTTGCCAGGCTCTCCCTGCCATCTGCTTTCTTCATGGCCAGGGGCCTTTTTCCCCTAAAAACTCCTCCAGAGGGACAGGATGGGTGGGGACAGCTATTGTCCTTCCCCTGATCTCCTACTACAGTGAGTCTACTACATACCCACCTGCCCCATGAACTGGAGGTCACCTGGGGCAGAGAACCCAAACAGCTGCTAGACTGCCCACATTTTGTACTTTGCTGGCTCTAAACAAAATGAAAAAAGAGAGAGAGAAGAAAAAAATTAATTTTCTCTTGTCCTTGACTTTTTCCTTCGAAACCTTGGCTCATTCAGTCCTGAAGTGTTTTCTGATGTGGCTCTCGCCGCCCTGGAGCACACTTTTAGCATTTTGTCCTTGGCTCTCATCTGTCTTTGTGTCTCTTTTCTTCTAACCTCAGTGCTGAGGCTCAGCAAACTGGCTACACACAGCCTCCCGCCAACATTCTCCACATTTTTCTGCTAAGCATGGTGAGACTGGACAATCAGGGCAACTGGCTAGGTCTGTGTATAACAGATGTCCAAGGAGTCAACCTCTCACTCCTTCCTGCCAGGAAAACCTCAGCAAACCAGTCTATTTCTAAGCACAGGTACAGAGTGGATACTTTTGTTTTCTGAGTCAACTGCTTTTCTGTGAATAAAGAGCCTCAGGATTATGGGGAGATAGCTCAGTCTGTAAAATGCTCACCACACGAGCATGAAGACCCAAGTTCAGTTCTCCAGACCCCATGCAAACTGCCGGGTGTAGTGGTATGTACCTATTATCCCAGATCTGGGGAAGTGGAGACAGGTGTGTCCCTAAAACTTACTGGCTAGCTAGTCTAGCCAAATTGGTGATGGCTAGGTTCATTCAGTGGGAGATCCTGTCTCAAAAAAATAAGATGGATAACAACTGAGAAAGACACTCGCCATTGACCTCTAGCTTCCAAATGTAATCACGGACATGTACACAAATACTTGCACATACACACACACACACATACGCACACACTCAGCATTACAACCCTGTGAATATATTTGAATTTCAAAGGTGCAGCCAGGACCTCAGGGTTGACAAACATGTCCCCCCAACCCGCTCATGGTTGGACAGAGGTTCTGCTTAAGAACATACATGCTAATGACACTGTGGATGGATGCACGGGGGCTGTGACAGGAGCTTGCTCACTGAACCTTCATGTATCCCCTGGGGTCCAGCTAGGGGCTGTTCAGTGACTGAGGAAACTTCTCCCTTGGCCCAGAGGTTGTGTGTTTTGCTCCTGCCTGCCTGCAGCCTAGCCCTAACCCACTTCTGGCTCTCACACTGGTGCTGGTCCTGCATACTGACTATGCCCATTCTACTCATCAAATTTTTCACACCATGAATGGATAGAGTTGGAATATGGTTTGTCTCTGGGGAAATTCCTGCTGACATTTGATTGTCATTGCCCCAGTGTGGAGAGGTGGGGCCTTTAAGAGGTGATTTAGATGTGAATTGAGATTGTGTTGGGAAGGTTGAGCAAGTACGTCACTAAAGCGTTCACTTTGTATACACGAGGACCTGAGTTTGATCTCCAATATGCACATAAAAATGCTGGGTGTGACGTTACGTAGTTGTAGTGCCAGCACTGGGAGGCAGAGACAGGGTCATTGGGGCTCACTGTCCATCTAGTCTTGCCCACTTGGTAAGCGCCAGACCAATGAGAGACTGACTCAAAAGATTGGACAGCATTCCTGAGAACACCTCCCAAGGCTGTCCTCTGGCCTCAGCAGTCATATGCAACTCCACACTAACATGTAACCCCCTCCCCCCCACACATACCACATGCACACAAAATTTCTTTAAAAAAATAAGAGCTTCCCAGTGTATTCCAGAATGCACCTTGTGGAGACAGTACATCAGTTCAAACCCTCTCTCTTCCCTCGGAGGCCCTCCCTATGGCCCTGCTGCAGCTTCGCTCCAGCTCAGTCTCCCTCCAGGAAGCCCTCTTGACACACCATTCAAAGGCCAGAGAAAGGACAGCCCATCAGTGAAAGCACAAAAGCACACCTAGCCAAAGACTGCTGCTTTCCTGACCCCGAAATGTCAGATGAAGTGAGGCCGCGATAACACCCACTCTGGTTAATTTTCTATATCATAATAGTCAATCGCTTGTCTCTCGTTTCTATGGTTGGTTGATCTTTTGAAATTTTTCACTGTTGGGATCAATTTTGGAGGTGTCTTTACTAGAAAATTTCTTCGAGACTTTAAAAGATGGTAAAATGGCTGCGTATATTTAACTTAATATTCCTTGTACCTGTGGCTCTGTTTTCACGCCCTTGTCTGTGAGACTGAACAGAAACAGCACTGCTTGGTCATCACAAGCAGTGCACACACAACAGCCTTTCTGAAGGGAAGATGTGGATTTCTCATCTCAACATCACAGCAGGTGAACAAAAGGAAAAGGAGGCTGGGGGTGTGGCTCAGCTGGTAGAGCGCTCCAACAACATGCAGGAAGCCCTGAGTTCTATCCCCAGCGTCACATAAACCAGGCATTGTGACACATGCCTGTAATCCCAGCACTTGGGAAGTGGAGGCAGGAAGATCAGAAGTTCAAGGTCATCTTTGCATATAGTGAATTCAAAGCCAGCCTGAGCTATAAGAGACCCTTGTCTCAAAACAAATGAAACAAAACTGTGGCTGCTTTGGAGACCTGTGTGATAGGTGAGTAGAGTGAAGGGGGCATCAAGATTAACATACAATTGTGTAATTCTATGCAAAATATTGCACAACTTAAGTCCAATTATTTCCTTTTCCACTTAAGCTGCATTTATATTAATAACCCGATATGATCAATAAATAATCAAAGCCATATGAACCATAGGGGACACTTATCAAAAAAAAAAAAAAAAAGACTAACATATGAGCTGGGCATGGTGGTGTATGCCTCTAATCCCAGCACTTGGAAGGCAGAGGTAAGAGGATCACTGTGAGTTTGAGGCTAGCTTGAGACTACATAGTGAATTCCAGACCAGCTTGGGCTACAGCAAGACCATACCTCAAAAAAAAAAAAAAAAAAAAAAGAAAGCAATAACAGAAAATGACTGAAAACCGCCAACCAAGGGCCACATGTAAGGGATGGAGCATGCACAAGAAAGGCTGTAGTAGTTACCTTTCTTGTCACTGGGACACAATACCTGACAAAGGCAACTTGAGAAGGACGGTTTTCTTCAGTTTACAGATCCAGGTTGCAATTCATCGTGGCAGGAAAGGCACAGCAGCAGGAGCATGCAGCAGCTGCTCACAAATGCAGGAGAAGGCAGGTGCTATGTATGTGATCCATAGAGGGGTACGACTCTCACAGCCCATTTTCAACTCTCACAGCCCAGAACCATTTTGAGCCTTTCCTTTCCCAACTCTCTAACCCACTTCCATTCTTAGGAGTGCCTTTCTCTTTCTCTATAAACTGTCTCTGTTGCTATCATTATCCTTTTCCCCCTAGTTCAAGTCTTTGTTCCCTTACCCCACAGGACACAAGAACCTGGAAATTCTGGCAGGGACCTCCGGATTCCAACCCATGTCTGTTACAGCTGGATTATTGGTGCAGGGAGTCAAATGACAATTATTAATGGCAATGCACAGAGGGAAAACCTTAGGTAGTGAAAATCATGAAGGTAGAGACAAAAGAGTTGAATGATGGAATCATGAAAGGTGGAAAGTTCTGAAGGAAAAAAGAATCACACAGCAGATAGTAATTAAACAAACAGCAGGAAAATATGTCTGAACGCTCCAAGAAAAATAGAGTTTCTGGGGGCTGGAGAGATGGCTTAGTGATTAAGTGCTTGCCTGTGAATCCCAAGGACCCTGGTTCAAGGCTCAATTCCCCAGTACTCACATAAGCCAGATGTACAAGGTAGCACATGCATCTGGAGTTCGTTTGCACTGGCTAGAGGTCCTGGTGTGCCCGTTCTCTCTCTCTCTCTCTCTCTGCCTTTTTCTCTCTCTGTCTGTCTGTTGCTCTCAAGTAAATTAATTAATTAAAATAAACTAAAACTTTTTTAAGTTTGTAAAGAAAATAGAGTTTCTGGAATCTGTAAAATATGGATATTAAGTTTAGAATCTAGAAAAGGGAAGGCCATAACTCAAGGGAAGTTATTACAGCAGTATAGAATGAAACACACTAGGAAACATCTTCAATGCTGAGTCAACAGGAACAGTGTTACAATGAGCTTACTGGTGCTGGCACAAACATCCAACCAGAAGTAGCTTAAAGAAGGAAAGGGTTTACTTCAGGATTACAGATTCTAGGGGAAGCTTCATCATGGTGGACAAAGCTGACTCACTTCATCCTACATCCATACTACAGAGACAAGAGCCAGCACCAGAAGTACAAGCTGACTCTGAACACACACACACACATAGGGCTGGACTTAAGATCCACCCCCAGTGACACACATCCTCCAGCAGAGCTCAACCTGATGGAGACTAAGTAGGAAGCTTAATCAAAACAAAAAAATACCTGAGGGCTGGAGAGGTGTTTCAGTGGTTAAAGTGCTTGCCTGTGAAGCCTACGGACCCAGGTTTGACTACCCAGTATCCATGTAAAGCCAGATGCACAGGGTGGCATATGTGTCTGGAGTTTGTTTGCAATGGCTTGAGGTCCTGGTGCACCTATTCACTCTCTGTCTCTCTCTTCTCTCTCTCTCTCTCTGTTCTATCTTTATGCTTACAAATAAATAAATAAGAATAAATAAACCTGAGGCTATGGGGGACATTTACAATCAAACCAGCACAGAAAGTAAGTGGGGAGGGAGGGTTAAATATCTAAACATCTCTGTCAGGACTGGGAAAGGGAGGATGACAGTGAGGGCGCCAATGGTTTCATCTCAGGGGAAAGATGGAGGAATGGTATGGAAACATAAAACAATTATAAGTCATAATAATAGAGAAATAAGTGTTTGATATGAAGACAAGAGAAGAGAAGGGAACCATTAGTAGAATGCAGGAGATATTTTTTATTGGACCTTCCACATTATCAGGGAAAAAAATAAGATGAGTAATAATTTGATATAGCTGGATAAAGCATGAATATAAAGCCAAATGGAGTGCGCACTTTGGCAGTACATATACCAAAGCCAAACGGAAAGGAAAAAAAATCAAGCAAGTAGGTTTTTATATTGTATAATAACTGAATTATCACACTGAAAGATTTATTTGTCCAACAGGTTTAAAAAAATAAAACCATGGGGCTGGGAAGATGGCGGAGTAGATAATGCACTTGCCACTTAAGTGTGAGTACCTGAGTTTGGAGCCTAAGGACCCAAATAAAAGTCAGACTCTGTAATGAGGGTCTGTAACCCCAGTGTACCTACAATGAGAAGAAAGGTGGAGACAGGAGAATTCTCCAGAAGCTCACATCTACTAAATAAAGTAAACATAGGGGGCTGGAGAGATGGCTTAGTGGTTAAGGCGCCTGCCTGCTAAGCCTAAGAACCCAGTTCCAGTCTCCAGGTCCCACATTTAGCCAGATGCAAAGTGACGCAAGGTGCAATGCCACACTTGCCCACAAGGGGGTGCACACATCTGGATTTCGTTCATAGCAGCTGAGAGACTGCTGGTGTGCCCATCTCTATCTGTCTCTGTCTCCCTCTCTGTCTGTCTTTCTCTGTGTCTCTCTCCAAAAATAAATAAAATAATTTTTAAAAATTTAAATTAAACATAGGTATAACATTTTTAAAAGTCAACCTTGACTTTACATATGCACACATACACATATATCTGGAATTGTTTTGCATATGGGATATACTTATTGTATTGTCATAAGTCATGTGAAATATTAATCAAGTCTTGCCCCACAAGAGACATGAGTGTTTGTGTGCATGCAAGCAGGTATACGCATGCAACATTATGGGCATGGCTGTCAGAGGACAACCTCAGGCACTGGTCCTCACCTTCTGCCTCGTTTGAAGCAGGGTCTCTTGTTCACTGCTGCATTCACCAGGCTAACTGGCCCACAGGCTTCCAGATGTTTCTGTCTCTGCCTCTCTTCTAGGATACAGATACTGGCTACAGCCTCCAGCTTTTTGTGTGGGTTCTGGGAATCTGAACTCAAGCACTCACATGTGTGCATCAAATGCTTTATCCACTGAGCCATCTCCTGAGCCCCAATAAATGTTTTCACTAGTCTAAAAACTAAATGTTTTGTTGATTTAAAACAGAAGCCACATTTTATGACAATATTTCAATAAATTTAGAAATAAATAACAAAAACACATGACTAAAATGTTAACTAGGTAAAAAGAAAGAGATCAAAAGGGAAAATACAAATTCTACAGGAGTCAATGAAAAAAACATCTTATATAAAACCCACAAGTCAAAGAAACCCATATTAATAAGCAGTAATAAAGGCCTTGTATTAGTCAGGGTTCTCTAGAGGAACAGAATGGATAGAATGAATTGTATTAAAAGGGAATTTATTGGATTAGTTTACACAGTCCAGCAATAGCAGGTTGCAGGTCCAAGAGTTAAGAAACCCGGTAGCTGCTCAGTGCACGAGGCTGGAGGCCTCAGCAGTCCCAATCCAGCACTGAAGGCCTGGAGGCTTCCTGGAGAGACACTGCTCTTCAGTCCACCCTGGTCTTCAGTCCACACTGGAGAGCAGCAACACCAAGCAGCAGGTACCAAGCGGAAAACACCAAGCAGCAAGCACCCAGTGGCAAGCAGCTAGCAGCACCAGCAGCCAGGTGGGAGAGAGAGAGCCTTTCTTCCCAGAGCTCCTTTTTATCAACCAGCCCCCTCCTCCAAGAGGGCCACCTACTCTGGGCCGCCCACTCTGGGGGAAGGGCTTACCCCTGGGGGAAGGATTCTTCCTTTAGTTAATTCTTCCTAGAGGCAGCCTCAGAAACACACTTATGAGGAATGTCTGTGGATTCCTAAACAAATCAAGTTGACACAAACTTAACCATCACAGGCCTTAAGTGCGTTTAACCTATAACACTTCCAAAAAGGAATTTTTAGGCATTTTCTTTTTTTTCTTTTTAAATATTTTATTATTTTTTATTGGCAACTTCTTTAATTGTAGACAATATCCCATGTTATTTCCCTCCCTCCCTAAAAATTACTCAACAAAATCACAGACTAGAGAGATGGCTCAGAAGTTAAGGTGCTTGCCTGCACACACACAAATAGGCCCAGGTGTTAAAAAAAAAAAAAAAAAAGGCTTTAAGCCAGGTGTGGTGACTAATGCCTTTAATACCAGCACTCAGGAGGCAGAGGTGGCTGGGAGTTCGAGGCCACCCTGAGACTACAGAGTGAATTCCAGGTCAGCCTGGGCTAGAGTGACACCCTACCTTGAAAAATTAAAAAAAAAAAAAAAAAAAAAAAGGCTTTAAAGTCACAGTACAAACAAGCAAAAAAAAAAAAAAAAAAAAAAACTTACGTACAAGAAAAACCACAGAAATGGTCAATGCATGTACAGTAGACTTGCAATACAGTAGGATGGCAGAAACAAGCCTACAATTGGTAAAAGGCTTGTGCAAATTGATCAGAGTCAAACAGCTAATAGAAAAATAAGAAAAGAGCTGGACGTGGTGGTACACACCCATGATCCCAGCACTTGGGAAGCAGAGGCAGGAGGATTGCCGTGAGATGAGTTTGAGGCCACTCTGTGACTACATAGTGAATTCCAGGTCAGCCTGGGCGAGAGTGAGAACCTACCTCAAAAAAAAAAAAAAAAAGAAGAAAGAAAGAAAGAAAGAAAAAGAAAGAAAGAAAGAAAGAAAGAGAAGAAAAGAGGAAGGAAGGAAGGAAGGAAGGAAGGAAGGAAGGAAGGAAGGACAAATTGACATTATCCACAGAGAAGAGAAAAGCAGATCTAAATAAACAAGCATAAAGCATACCTAAATTCTTTTTTTTTATCAATATATATTTTTTATTTATATTATTCTGATTTTACATTCATAGTATTGGTTCCATTGTCCTCCTCCCCTTCCTCCCACTTTCAAAGGGGCCCTCATCAATGGGGAATGTGTATCATGCATTGTGAGTTTGCTCAAGAGTTCTGGTGGATAGGCCCCAGTCTCTGTGCATAATGCCCCAACTTGTGACTCTAACAATCTTTCGCCCCTTCTTCATGAGTTTCCCTGAGCCACATTGGGGTCATTTTAGTTCTGCTTCCTTGATGAGGTTTTGGGAGCCTCTGTGTCTCTGGATATCTGGCTTATGATTGGAGTTGGATGTTCTCTGTGTTTATCTCCTTCAGCCTTTTTCTGGTGTTGTGATCGCCTTGAACGCAGCTGTATTCTTGCCCTTCCCCTGCGTTGTTCTATGGTTTCAGCTGGTGAGGTGTGGTTAGCTGATCCTCCCTTCAGGTTCGTTGTCCACCTGAAAAGAGATAAGCAAATTCTCCAACGGAGAGAGAAGTTAGTACTAGATAGAAGGGATAACCATATATGTTTTGGAGGGAACTTTATATGCATTGGCTCTCTTCTAGCCCACATTTGGTGGCCACTAGATCTTGGAGACTGAGCTCATTTTTTGTACATGGCTTTGACTTATTTCCCAGTTCCAGCAATGAGTTCCATTCCACTGAATGGATTTATTAGCCAAATCAAGAGCAGTTGGTTACCCACCATGGCTGTTTGCCACTACTGCACTTGTATGAGCATTACATCAGATTGTTTCCTGCTGGGTATCTTAGACTGCAAGTTGTTTGGACCAATGTCAGACATTTTCCCCCAGTTGCTCGTGTAGCACCCTCTGGTACTAGACTAGCTAACTGTCTGGGGACTGACCTTCTTCCAGATTCTGGCCAGGTCTCTCTGTGTTTGGTCTCACACACGTATGCTGTCTTCGACAGTAGAGCATACCTAAATTCTTAAAGAATCCACACATACAAATTAACATGTAAAATAACAAGGAGGCATTACTTTATACCTTTCAGCTAGACAAACATTGAAAGATTGAGTATACTTCCTGCTGGCTTGGCTGTGGAAATCGACATGACTGTGGCCATTTTGGACAGTAATTTGTCAACATCTATTAAAATTAAGAGTGACCTACTTCATTCCACAGACTCTATCTCATAGAAATAAAAGCATTCCTAATTAGAATGGAAGTAAACTCGTAAATAAGGATGTGATATGTGCCAAATAGTTATTATAGTAGAAAAAATAAGTAAATGGCTATCCGTTAGGAATTGTTGAATAAATTATGACACATTATTTCATTTCATAGCCTGTTATAATAGTCTGATATGCAGCAACTTAGAAGAATGCCCTAAGGCTATGATAGTGGGCCAGGATTTAAAAAAAATTTTTTTTGAGTAAGAAAAGTGAGATAAGGGGATGGGCGTGAATTCCAGGTCAATCTGAGCTAGAGTAAGAATCTATCTTGGGGAAAAAAAGAAAGAAAGGAAGAAAGAAAGAAAGAAGAAGGAAAGAAAAAGAAAGAAAAACGTAAAATAATGAAAAGTACACAAAATGTGATAAATGTGATATAGGGCTGGTTAGATGGTTTAGTTGTTAAGGCACTTGCCTGTGAAGCCTAAGGACTCAGGTTCAATTCCCTAATACCCACATAAACCAGATGCACAAAGGAGCACATATATTTGGAGTTTGTTTGCAGTGGCTAGAGGCCCTAGTGCACCTGTTCTCTCTCTCTTTCTCTCTCTCCTCTCTGCCTCTTTCTCTCTCAAATAAATAAATAAATATTCTTAAAAATAAAAATTAAAAATGTGATCCAATTAATGTAAAATGCTACCAGAAATCCCCCCAAATATGTACATGTTGCATAGCACCAGAGTCATTGTGCTTCTTTTGCATCAACCCTCTTGTGCTTTGTGTGTGTGTGTGTGTGTGTGTGTGTGTGTGTGTGTAGAAAAAAACAGAGAGGGCTACATAAGGGGCTTGGAAGATGCCCCAATCAGCAAAATGCTTGCCACACATGCATGAGGACGCTGAGTTTGGGTAAATAAAATGCTAGGTGTGCTGGTATGAACTATAATCTTAGCTCGGAGGCAGAGACTGGAGGATCCCTGGGGTTTGCTGCCTAGCTTGTCTAGTTGAATCAGTGACTTCCAGTTCAGTGAGAGGTCCTGTCTCAAAAGAATAAATAAGATAGAGAGTGAGCAGACAGCCCATGTCAATTTTTTCTCTCCACACATACATAGTGCATACCGGCAGACACGCATGTCCCACATCATACACACATACACACACACACGTGCAAAACAAAAAGAAATAGGACACATAACATATGCCAGCTTACTAACCTAACTTACCCAGAGGAGGGCTGGGGCTAAGGAATGTGAAGGGAAAATTACAGAGATGAGAAGAATGACAAGAATGAAGATCGCTCTAAAGATGGGTATAAAACAGTTACACATAGCCGGGCGTGGTGGTGCACGCCTTTAATCCCAGCACTCGGGAGGCAGAGGTAGGAGGATTGCCGAGAGTTCGAGGCCACCCTGAGACTACATAGTGAATTCCAGGTCAGCCTGGACCAGAGTGAGACCCTACCTCGCAAAACCAAAAAAAAATAAAATAAAATAAAAAAAAAAAAAAAAAAAACCAGTTACACATGTGTAAAGTTAGGAGTGTATTCAAATAAAAATAAATGTATAAGGCATTCTAAAATAAAAAGGGTTAGGGGTACACACAAGAGGGAGAGGTGACATTCAAATTGGTTGGACACCATTGTGATTTATGAACATACAAAAACCAACTTGGTGGCAAGACCTGGAGCTCTGTTCTTGGCCCAATTCTTTTCACCATCCTGATGATGTGGGAGAGATTTGCAAACTGGGCCAATGGCACTTGGAGATAAAGGAGAGATGAGATTGCTATCCTTGAAGATAGAAATGAAACAAACAGGCCAAAACACTTAGACCAAAGCTACAAAAGTGAACATTCCTTAAAAGACAGCTGTTTGGGGCTGGGAAGATGGTTCAGTTGGTAAAGTGCATGCCTTGCAAACGTGATGAGCTGAATTTGATCCCCAGAACCCACATAAAAATACTGGTCATGATAGTTCACATTTATAATTCCAAGTGATGAGGAGGTGAAAACAAGTAGATGCCTGGGTCTTGCTGGCCAGGGAGTGTTGCCTAATAGTTAGCTCCAGGCCAATGAGAGGCTCACAGAAAATGCGGACAACATTCCTGAGGATGGCATGCACGGTTGTCCTCCAGCCTTCACTTGCACACACTCACACACATGCGCACACACACACACACGCAGACATTAAAAAATAGAGTTGTTAGATACTTTCCTTGTTGCTGTGGACAACTACCCACCAAGGAGCATATTAAGGCAGGAAGAATTTATTTCAGCTCACAGTTTGAGGGGATACCATTGATCTTGTTGGAGAAAGCAAAATGGCTGGTTACATTACAATGACTGCTGACACTTTATTTCCTACTTTGTACTCAGCCTGGGACAACAGCACATGGGATGGTGCCATTGAGATGGAGGGTGGGTCTTCCCACATCAGTTAAGCCAATCTAGAACCTTCCTCACAGACATACGCAGAGGTTTATCTCCTGGGTGTTCCTACATCCAGTCAAGTTAACTATCAGTGTTAACCATCACATGTTGAAAGTAATATCCTGACCTCTTAAGAACGCTGGGAAATAGATAATGGTGTAAATACTTTACATACGAAGAAACTGAGGCTCCAACTTCATCACTTGTCCTAAATCCAAATGCTCAGAACACGCAGAAAAGCTGGGCGTGGTGCACATGTGACATCCCAACGGACACAGAGACAAGAAATCCCCGGGGATCACTGGCTAGCTAGTCGACCTGAATTCCTTGCACTCTGGGGTATTGGGGTTTGTTTTCTCTGCCAATCAGAGATTTAAAAGGCAGGAAAGAGTTTAAAATAGCAAAATGTATTTAAAAGTAAGAGGAAAAGAAATAGAGAGAGTGCAGGTTCCTTGGTGAGCGACTCTAGAACTGGAGATACCCCATACAGGTGGGAGATGGGCTTCTTTTAATTTATTTTTTAAATACCTCATTTATTTGAGAGAGAAAGAGGCAGATAGAGAGAATGGTCATGCCAGGGCTTCCAGCCACTGTAAACCAACTTCAGATCTATGCACCACCTTTTGCATCTGGCTTATGTGGGTATTGGGGAATCGAACCTGGGGCCTCAGGCTTCACAGGCAAGTGCCTTAACTGCTAGGCCATTTCTCTAGCCCTGGGCTTGGTATTGAATGAGAGAAGCCTTCTTGTCCCAAGTCTATGAATGGTCAGCTTAAACAAAGACAAAGGTGCTGGCTGGTCTACGGTGATCCAGCACTGCACAGGTCCCAGGTAGCCCAGGGAAGAAGTAGAAAGTGAACAACCCTCCTTGTGATCTTAGGTTGCCCTCTTGGGGAACCCTAGAATATAGCTGCCTGCCAAAGACCCTGTCTCTCTATGGGTCTGCCTAGCCAAGAAAACTGCCTGGCTCCTACAGTGTTTCAAAATGATGAGCTCTAGTTTCAAAGAACAGCTCTGGTCTCAAAGAATAAGGTGGCGGGTTGGAGAGATGGCTTAGTGGTTAAGGCGCCTGCCTCCTAAGCCTAAGAACGCTGTTTCGATTCTCCAGGTCTCACATTTAGCCAGACGCAAAGTGACTCATGGGTGCAATGCTGCACTTGCCCACAAGGGGGCGCACACGTCTGGAGTTCGTTCACAGAAGCTGAGAGGCCACTGGGGCGCCCATTCTCTATCTGTCTCTCTCTATCTGTCTCCCCAAAAAAAGAATAAGGTAGAGAGCAACTGTAAAGTGACTGAGGAAGACCCCTAACACCAACCTCTCACTGTCACACACATGCATACAATTGCATGCACACGCTTGTACACCTGTACATGTATGTGTATCTAGACATGTACAAACATGCAAACAATGGAGTACATACACAATAAAGTAGTTTTTAATTCTCTGAAGGAAAATAGCTTAAAACCAATGGCTTCCTCATCCCATCCTAACTGCCACTAAATAAATGAGTAAATGGCATCATCTCAAAAGACTTGAATTGCTCTGAGTGACATGGACCACAGTCACGGTCCACCGGTGTTCTCCAGAAACCCCTGACTCCGCCAGGAGATGCTCTGTGAGCTGTGGGCCGGTGTCATACCAGACCTACTTGGCCCTGACTCGTCCAGTGCCTAGTCACCTATGCCCACTGAGCACTTTTCCTGGCTGTCCTTGCGGTGGTGGTAGGTGGGAGGGATAACAAGCCTCTGCAGCCTGTCAATCTTTCCTCAAGTGCACCTGTTTCACCAAAGGGCAGCACTACCCCCAGGGGCTTAAAAGCCCATTTGGGGCCCCCTGCAGGGTATCAGAAAGTGCCCCACGCCAGGAAGCCCATGAATTGTTTGCTTGGCTGGTTTCCATCCATGCTGACTTGATGCAGACACAGTTCAGTCCTGCTCCCCCATTTCCCCTCAGTACAGAGGTTCACCCTGGGGTCACGGCTGGCCCTTTCCCCTCAGGTCTCTCTGCCTCAGCTAGCATACCTTCCTGCAGCTGGGCAGCCTCAGACACTGGACAGGACCCCTGGGCTGCTTTGATGTGAGGGGGTGCTCACAGATGCCCCCCCTTGGGAGAATGGCTGTGAACATCTTTTGAAAGAAAAAATGATGCAGACAGCAGGGAACACTGTGGTCCAGCAGCAGTGTGTCTGTCTGATGGGCTGGCAGCTTATGGCGTCACAGGGTCACAGGCTGGAGGCAGGCAGCCCAAGTTCTAGAGCAAGACCCGCCCCCATCCTGTTGGTGTCATCCTCAGTATGTGTCAGATTTGGGGTTCAGGACAGAAGCGCGGACAGATGGTTTCTTGAAATGGAGACTTTATTGGAATAGCTTGAAGAAGGGGAAGAGGGAAAGAGCAAGAGAGCCAAAGGGGAGAGAGAAAGGTGCTTGGGGGTTGTGAGGAGGAGGAAGACCAGCCTTTAAGGAAGTGGTCATGGGTGATGTGCTGAGGCGGGGAATGGAGGAAGGTGAAATTCTTTCTTCCTAGCTCAGCAGCAGTCAGTTACCATGATAGGAATCCCAGACATAGTTTGAGCATGGCCAGGTGGGAGGATGGAGAGAACGCTGGGACTCTTATGTTTCTCATACCTTCAAACTTTAAGGCTCTATCTCAGGAATTTGGTGGGCCACAATATAGCCTGTGCCTCAGATACTAAGTTTTGAGTGTCTGGCCCAGAGGCTGTGACTTGTTGTCCTCAAGGGCCACTGGCCTTCTTCCAAAGGATTCTGTTGGTGGACATCTCCCCTGTGGACATGCAGGTTCACACGGGGCACTAGTTGGATAGTTTTGGCAAAAGTGGGCAAATGTAACAATAGGCAAATGAAAAAGAATGTGGAGAAATTGAGACTGTTTTAACTGTCCTGGCAGGAATGAAGATATTCTAAAGAGAGTCATGTATGCCCTTCCCTTTGGCTATCAGACTATTGAAACAATGAACCTCAAGAAATTGGAATCCCACACTGATAAAAGTAAATGGCTGAGACCTGGTGCCAGGCAGAGCAGGAACAGTCTCCTGAAAAAAAAAAAAAAAAAAGCTTTCACACAGTTTTGACAACTCGTCTGAGCATCTTGCATGAGAGAGCAGAGCTGAGATGGTCAGTGATGGTCAGTGGTGGAAGGATTACACCTGGACCAGGACTGCTCTCTACATAAACCTAACCTAAGATGGACTTGGGGTTCACTGCACCTCTTTATGCCTCTTCCCAATGTGGTCACTTCTTTTCCCTATGGCTGACATTTTTATGTTGCCTTCTGAGGATGAGGGGTTGAGCTGAGCTTGTTTAGGCTGCCAGGGCCCAGGCTCTGACCCTCGCAACTCCAGTGACACTGTGACAACAGTGACCCCTGGATTACGTTAGTAAGGTCATGGCCCTAACTAAGGCTGCAGGGTCTCTGATGAAGGGAACAGTGTAGGTGTATTTTATCAGGGTATGCAAACAAAGGGGAAGAGCAGGTCACTAGCTTTTACGGTGTTGGAGTGAAGAGAGGAAAATCGCCCTGCATAGCCCAGAAATTCCAGAGACAAGAAAACAGTGTTTCACTGAGGGGACCCAAGGCCAGGGAGGCATGAGCAGTAGCCTGGAGTTTGGGAAAGCTATAGAGGGTGGCATGGCTGTTGAAGCATCAACAAATTTCTATTATCATGTTTAATTTTAATTGTGTGTGTGGACATGAATGAGTGTGTGGGGGGGAGGGTGCCATGCATGTTAGTGTACATGTGCATAGAGCCCAGAGCACATTCTCAAGTGTAGTGCCTCAGACACTACGCACCTTTTCTTTACTTTTAAAATCTCATTATTTATTTATCTGCAAGCAAAGAGAGAGAGAGAGAGAGAGAAAGAGGGAGAGAGAGAAGTGAGACAGACAAAAAGAATGGATGTGGACTGGAGAGATGGCTTAGCGGTTAAG
The DNA here is from genome assembly GCA_036365145.1 of Orientallactaga sibirica. Classification (NCBI taxonomy): domain Eukaryota; kingdom Metazoa; phylum Chordata; class Mammalia; order Rodentia; family Dipodidae; genus Orientallactaga; species Orientallactaga sibirica. Next base: position 13,233,290 of record JAEOAD010000028.1, read on the forward strand.
GCACCTGCCTCCTAAGCCTAAGAACACTGGTTCCAATCTCCAAGTCCCATGTTTAGCCAGATGCAGTGATGCAAGGGTGCAATGCCTCACTTGACCACAAGGGGGCGCACACAGCTGGATTTCATAGCAGCTGAGAGACTGCTGGCGCGCCATCTCTATCTATCTGTCTCTCTCTCTCTCTCTCTCTCTCTCTCTCTCTGTGTCCCTCTCCAAAAAAAAAGGAATGGATGTGCCAGTCATTCCATGGGCTGGGGTCCTGGGCTTCATACAAAGGAGAAGCTAGCTGAGCACCAACATGCATCTCTCTGATTCCTGACTTCACATACAACGTGACCAGCTCTGCTCCATTCTCCTGCCACGGTGCCTTAGTCCCTTCCCTGCCATGGCAGACTATAAACTCAAACGGAAAGTTCAAATAAACTTTTCCTCCTTAGGTTGCTTTTGTTGGATGTTTTGGCTCAACAGTGAGAGAGATAACTTATGAATACACAGGTGTTAAGCAAACACCTGCCCATCAGTATTCGTGGTAACACTCATACAACAGCAAAAACTATATGAACTGTCCACAGAGCTTAGTCCACAGAATCACAAAGGAAACTTGTGGTTGCTGGAGGCTGGGGAGGAGTGGGTAGGGACTGACTACTCATACATATGATGTGTCCTTCAGAGGAGATTAAAAATGTCTTGGAACTAAATAAAGGTCACAGCTGCACAAAGTTTTGAATGTACTAAATGTCACTAATGGTAAAATTTTAATTTCTGTCTGCAGTAGGATTTCATATATTCCAGGCTGGTTTCGAGCTTGCTCTGTTCCTGAAAAAAAAACAAAAACAAACAAGCCTTGAGCTCCTGATCCTTCTGTCTCCCCCTCTTGAATGCAAGGATGACCATGCCCAGCGGACGTGGCATGGTGGATTGCACCCAAGGCTTTGTGTGAGCTATGAGAGCACTCTGCCAACTGAGCGACATGTCCAGCTCTGACAGTAGTAAATTTTAGCACAATAGAACCAAACAAAATAAACAAACAAAAGACAAAAGACATTTTCTCTTTCAACTCCTGTGAAAAGTGAGTCAGGCCCTTTGGTTCACTAGGATTTGGCACTAAGGCATGTTCACCCTCTTGTCACTTTGTCCCCCACACCCAGAAAAGAGGAGTCCACTCCACTGCTATTCCTGCAGGGGCCTAGAAGTGCTCTGTGAGTCATAAGAAAAGCAATGAGCAAACCACTCATGTAAGGCTTTCCTGGTCCTCCTCATGGGAGTTGGAGGACGGCAGGGACAGAAGCTGGTAGCTTGGGCCTACCTGAGCGTTGGAAGGGAGAACAGTTTCTTTCAAGATGGATGGGCAGTGTATGGGTGTGCCTGTTCTCCAATGCAGGGCACAGGGCCGAGATAATTAAGAGCCCCTTCGGCCCTCCCCATGGAGGTAAACCATGGGCCTATTAATCAGAAGCGTGTGCACTTTACTCAGACACCCTTCTCATAGAGATGGCCAAGCATTCATCGAGGATGCTGCCTGGAGCTCCTAACCTTTTCCAGGCGGTCTGCTGGGAGCCCCACCTCCCCTCACACCCAGTGCAGCAGCCCAAAGGACACCGTACCATCTTTCAACATCGGATGTCACTCAAGAAGTACTGACTCACAAATGAGACCGCCCTCTCGGCTCCCAGAATCAATATTCACTGTCCAGGCAGCTTTGGGGACCACAGCAGGAGAGACCCCTTTCCTATCTGTCAGATGGAATTAATTGTGTAGACATCAGGTCAAAGAGAAAAACAACCTGCAGACTAGCACATGGGAGAAGCGGGTAAGTTCTGCAAGAACTGCAGAAGTCAAGGGCAGACCTCAGAGTCTCCGCTTACATTCTCTATGCTAGCCACACCGTGGGTCCCCAGCTTGACGAGCTACCCTCAAGCTTCCCAGAGTGTTATTGTGTCTGGCATCAAAAACTCTAGCTGTACTGCCCTCAAGAGGTTATTAGTTACTGTCTCATGGCTGAGACCAAATACCTGACAAAAAGCATCCTGAGGAAGGAAGGGATTGTTTTGGATCACAGTTTGAGGGAACAGTCTGTCGTGGCAAGGAAGGCAGGACTGCAGGAGAGGGAGGCAGCTGGTCACGCTGTATCCACCGTGTGATGAATGCTACTCGTCACCTCACTTTCTCCTTTTCCTTTATTCCCGGTTCCCAGCCCATGGAATGGAGCCGCCCACAGTTATGATTGGTCTTCCCACCTCAATTAAGAAACTCATACACAGACATGCTCGGAGATTTGTCTCCTAGGGGATTCCAGATCTGGTTATGTTGACAAGCAATATGAACCCTGACACCACGTGAAGTGAGGATGCTGACTCCGATACTCATGATAGGGTAGCGCCTTCAGCTTTAGCATCCTGTGGTTCTCCGCTTTATCACTGGGGGTGGAGGGGACAGGATTTTTCACTTGTCCTTTTGTAAAATGTGGCATGTGAAATAGCCAGGTGGTTCTACAAGGATGATGAGTCACATGATGGGAGCTGAAACCCCAGATTAATAAATTCGCCTCCTAGTACCAGCTCCCCCATTTATCTTTCCTCCATTAAACTTTGGTTCTGTTAATTGTGAGAAAACACCTCAGGTCTGAATCAGACTGGCTGTGATCTGGTCATCTACTGCTGTTGGTCACCCCATGTAGAGTTTACCATTGGGCAGCAGAGAAGCAAGAGCCAGAGCTGCAAGTAGCCAGGGCAGGGAACCAACCTTGGAGTTGCCTCCAAGGAGTGGAGAGTGAGACATTGCCTCTTGGCACCATCCTGCCACCCTGGACTTAGGTGTCAGGGTCCCTTAGGAGTGTCCCATAGAATCAGAAGCTCTAGCCACATTATCCAAACAATAACCACTCTCCCCCAGCAACTATTCACATTTAGATGATTAAGATTAAATTTGATTTTAAATTCAGTTTCTCAGAGTATCCGTTGCTTTTCTTGTTGCTATTAACAATACCTACAAGACACAGCTTACAGGAGGAAGAGTTTGCACTGGCTTTCAGATGAGGGGACACACTCATCATGGTGTGGAAAGCTTGCAGGGAGGAGTGGAAGGCCAGCTGGTCATATTGCATCAACAATCAGGAAGCAGAGAGCAGACAGGAAGTGAGATCAAGCTATAAAAACTCAAGGTCTGCCCTTAGTGACTCACTTCCCCCGCAAGGCTCTGCCTCCTAAAGGTTGCACAGTCTTCCAAAATAGAGCCACCAATACAGAGCCTGTGTGGTAATTTTATATTAAAACCACAACACTCAGTAATTAGGCAGTTTCCTAGAGTTCTCCACATACATGTGGTCACTCACTACCATTTTGAGCACTCTTGGCCTATGATGAACAATATTCTGGCTGCACCTTTGGATGGAGAACTGATGTTTTCTGGGTTTTTTTTTTTATTTCTATTTATTTATTTATTTATTTATTTATTTATTTATTTATTTGAGAGTATTGGTATGTCAGGGCCTTCTGCTGCTGCAAACCAACTCCAAGAGCATGTGCCATGTTGTGCATCTGGCATTATGTGAGTACTAGGGAACCAAAACCAGGCCATCAGGCCTTGTAAGCAAGTGCTTTTAACTGCTGAGCCATCTACCCAGCCCTGATATTTTTGTTTTTGTGGTCAAATTTTCTCAAAGATTTTTGAAATTAATTGTTTTAGATTTACATGCAAAGTAATGGGTTTCATCATGATATTTGAATACATACGTCATTAACATTTGGTCTCATTAATTTCCCTTCCTTTGCTACCTTCTCCCATTACCCTCCCCCTCCAGCTGGTTCCCTTTCCTCGCAATTAGTCCCCCTCTGCTTTCTTATGACATATAGTCCATTATCTTCTTTATTTCCCACCTCCCTCTCATGATCCTCTTTCTAGTTTTGTGACCATTCAAACATATGTGTAAACACACATTCACACATACATGCACACACACACACACACACACACACACACATATATATATATAATGTAGGTTCTGCATATGAGAGAAAATATGTGGTATTTGTGTTTCTGAGGATGGCTTATTTTGCTTAACATAATGACTTCCAGTGGCATCCATCTTCACAAAATCATGATTTCATTTTTCTTTATAGTTACATAAAATTCCATGGTTTATATATACAATACTTTACCCATTTATTCTGTTGATGAACATCTAAGGCTGGTTCCATTTCCTAGCCAGTGTGAATTGTTCAGCTATAAACATGGCTGTGCAGGTCTTTCTGGGGTATGTTGAGGAAGAATCCTTTGGGGAGGGAGTCCTGGTTTTAATGTGAGTTTGAGAAAATTTGAATATAGCCATGGAAGATTGGAATCTTGCTCTTCAATGGAGCTATCTCATGTACAGGCCTGGGATCATTGAAATGTGGCAACTCAGATTTATTGAACTTTCTTTGTGGATCAAAAATTGTAGGTGTGTTCATGTGTTTACTTCATCCTTCCAGCCACTCTGAGAGCTAATCAGTCACACCCTCCCTCATACCTTCCTGAGGTATGGCACTCCTGGAGTGATGTTTGCCACTGTCTCAGAGCAGAGTCTGGAACAGGGCACGCATGTGCTATGCAGAGATTAATTAAACAATACATTTCCCTCATTACCTATTAGTTAAGTCGGTGGAAAGAATGGGGAGGTGGGCCCTGTGTTCGCAATAAGAATCTCTCTGTCACACCCTTTCACCTTGAGCCTGGAGTGGAAGTCACCGATGAGCTTCCCAGGAGCACCCACCCCTTCCTCCCTTCCCAATGGTCCCTGGCCGCCTCTGAGAAGTCTGCGTTCTTCACTGTGGAGCATCTTGGTGAGCTATACACACTGTGAAGCCTGCCTTGTTTTGAGAAACAGATGGAAGTTAAACTACCTGCACTCTCCCTGCCAGAACCTGGATGAACTGGGTTCTGAGACCTGATGTGGAAAATCCTCCTCCAACATCAGTACCTGTCAGAGCTAATTGGGAGGACTCTCGCTGCCAGAATTTGAATCAATATGAGCTCAGAGACTCAATGTGGGACACTTCTCCCAACCCCCTGGGCATCAGTGCCCAGCAGAGCTGATCGGGGCTCAGGGACTGAATCCTCCGCCTGCTTTGTCCAGTGTTCTCTTCTAGTCTGTTTATTCAGCTTGCCACCAAGTTCTGTGCCTGATAGCCCTTTTTCCTGGTCCCTTTTTGGATAAAACTGTCCAGAAATGTTGTCTTGTGGCTTGTGATCAAAGCACATTGGTTGATAATTCTTCAAAGAAATACCAAGTCATAGCCCTGAAAGAAAGAATGGCAATTTCTTCCTGGACAGGTGGGAGGAGTTGGAGTATAGTGTGACTCACCAAGTGATTGCTTCTCCATTCTTCACCCTCCTGGTATGCAGGCCCTTCGTCATGCTGTTTTGTGATTCATCTCAAAGTCTTTGAGTTTGGGTTTGGTGATGTCACTTGCTTGAACATGATGTGGGCTGTGTGTAAAATATGTGAGCATACACGGGCTTGTTCTCTTGAATTCCTGCAGGCTAAGCATCCCCACTAACATGTTCAAGACCTGTGTGGCAGATCTGGACCCAATCACATCCCACAGCTCCTCTGTCCAGCCCAACTTGGAACAGTAGGACTGAACTATCCCACAGGAGAAAAACTGAGAGTCCACAAATGTATCAGATCACTGAATTGTGTGGTGGTTTATTACACAGCAGTATCCTTTGACATGATTAGCTGATGCAAGGTGCTGTGTTCTCTGATAACCAGAGGGATAGTTTTGAACAATAATAATAGCTACCCTGACAGAGCCTGGCCAAGAGCTGGCATTCATTTTGCATGAGCTATCTCATTCACCATCACAAACTCCCTAGGAGTTGGTTTTGTTCTTTGCGTGACGTAGTCAAGGACACCAAGACTTGGACTGGATGTCTCATGACTCATACACATCCCACAATTTGTAGGTGGCAGCACTGAGGTTCAAAGCCAGGCCAGTCTCTTACTCACTGTACTTTTCATCTCTGGCCCCCTCCTTCTGCTTCCCATGGCTTTGACAGTCTTCAGATGACTCTACTAAATTTGTATTCTTTTTAAGATTTATTTTTTTTTATTTATTAGAGACAGAGAGAGAGAAGGAGAGGAAGAGAGAGAGAAAGTGAGAAGGGCATGCCAGGGCCTCTAGCCACTGCAAACAAACTCCAGACATATGTGCCAACATGAGCATCTGGCTTACGTGGGTCCTGGAGTATCAAACTGGATCCTTAGGCTTCGCAGGTATGCACTTTAACTGCTAAGCCATCTCTCCAGCCCCAGATGACTCTACTCAAGATATCACAAGCATGACAGAATTTTAAGCCCAAAATTCCATGCCAGGAATTAGCAGATGATAGCACAGGTTTTTGGAAATGAGCTCTATTTCTCATTAAGAGTTTGTAGCCAGGGCTGGGGAAATGGCTCAGTGCTTGCCTCACAAGGATGAGGACCTGAGTTTGGATCCCCAGCATCCATGGAAAAAGCCAAGCATGGCTACATGTGCTTATAACCCCTGTGCTAAGGAGGATAGACACAGGAGGGTTGCTGGGACTCACTGGTCAGCCAATCTAACTAAAGCAGTGAAGAGCTCCAAGTGGGGTGATTACTGGGTTCCAAGAGGCATGCTGTTCGGGTACACACTGGGTGACCCAGGAAAATCAAGTCCACTCTGGTCCTCATCTGCTTTACACTTCAGGAGCTATAAATCGAGAGTCCATGGTCCATGTTAACTTATAGACATATTTAACTTGGTCAACAAGGCGCATTTTTGGATGCAGGATCTCCTATAGACTAGGCTGTCCTCAAACTTGATATGTAACTGACAAATGAACTACTGATTCTCTTGAATCCTGAGATTACAGGTGTACACTACCACATCTGTTTTATATGGTGCTAGGGTCTGAACAAACACTTTACTAATGGAGCTACATCCCCAGCACTGCAAAGTACTTTTTAAATGTGAACATTTTGCCTGAATCTGGATTTCTATTTTTCTTGGTTTGCTGAAAGTTTGAAGCCTTGGTGACAGCAGTATGGATTCTAGCATGGAGGTGACTTGCGGGGTCAGTCAACTCATCTGCCTTGAATGATTTCTCCTATCATGCACTGCGAACGGGGATCCGTGCCTGACACACAGCTCACAGCCTTCCTGGGTGAGAGTTTGGAACCCGCCACACACTACAAATGGGGATCCGCGCCTGGCACCTGCACAGCTCACAGCCTCCCAGGATGAGAGTCCAGCTGTGAACTGTTACACCTAGGAGTTGTGTGGCCTCAGGAAGGTCACTTCATCTTTCTGTGCCTGTTTCCTGCTTCCTGTTCTAATCAGGGGAGCATGTTTAGGAGTGCCACGAGGATTAATGAGTTTTTGAAGGACCAAGAAGGTGTGGACCCTGTGGCCATGCCAAGGACTCATTAACAATTTTCCTCCCTCCTATCCTGTCTCTTCCCAGTCACCCACAGCCCCAATTGCAAACCTCCAGTGGGTTCCGGTGTCTTCTCTTAACATCCAGAGCAAATATCTCAGCAGCAGTCACTGCCCTTTGGAAGATGGGGTGGTGTCAATAACATTCATTTGGTCTGTGAATGTGTTACCATGCATTCTCCCCCCACATGCACAGATAGATATGCATGTGCATGCCCAGGTGCATAAATATATGCATACACACACATGGATGTCTGCATGTCTATAAGACCTTAGGCAGCTTCCAAGACTAATCATCAGGAAGTAGTGTGCTTGCCCTCAGAACAAATGAGATTGGAAGAGCAGATAATTCCATTCTACAGCAGATACAGGAAAGGTGCGGCCCCTACGCTAGGACTGACCTCTTGGTCATACATGCTATTCTTTGGGGATAGCTTCTCAACTGCCCAAGGCAGCATGTGGCTGAAGCAGAAACCTACAGGAGTATTAAAAGGAAGAATCTGTTTTCTCTTCCCCAGAGAGGGGCACACATGGAAGAAGAGAGAAGGAATGCCCAGCAAATAGAGTCTAGAAGCATTTAAAAATGGACTGAAGCAGTGGTACAGTAATTAAAGTGTTTGTCTGTGAAGCCTAAGGACCCAGGTTCAATTCCATAGTACCCACATACACCCGATGCCCAAGGTGGTGAATGCATTTGGAGTTTGTTTGCAGTGGCTGAATCCCTGGTGTGCCCATTCTCTCTCCACCCCCTCGTTTCTCTCAAAATAAAAACCGCCCCTTTTTCAACTCAAATGCTCAGACCCATAGCCATTGGAAGAAGTGGTGTTTTATGTACATATGTATATGGATGCGCTATACTACATATACCAAAAACCCACTTACATACACGTCCTACATTCACAGAATAGTTATTTGCAGGAGGGGGGGTGGAGGGGTTCTTGAGATAGGGCCTTACTATGTAAATACAAACTCCTGGTGATCCTCCTGCCTCAACCTCCTGAGCTTTAGGGTTACAGATGTCCACCATTACTGCCAGCTCATGGAACAGTTCTTAGTGTGCCCACACACAAACATGTGTACCTAGGCACATGTTCCTAGGAACGCCCACCACATGCCCCTGCAGGAGGTGGTCTGTGCAAACGCTCCTTCTAAACTCCATCATTGTAGTTTCTTGTTCTGTGAAGTTCAGAGTTGTCTCAGCTGTGCCTGGAAACACAGCCCTAAGCCTCAAGAATGAGTGAATTAACTAGAGCTAAGATTTTTTTTTGTTTTACTGCATTGAAAATCTGGAACTCCACTCCCTAAGGCAGGACAGCCCGCCAAGATGACCTAGTAAGATAGCCCTTGTCACAAGAAATACAATCCCACTCAGGACATAGGCCAGCCCCCTATCAGAGTGGTATGGACACAACAGGCTTAAAATTGGAGCTCGCTGGTGTGTGCTGCTGGGGAAAGGGCTTGCACATCAATGTTAATTTAGCCAGTTAGTGTTTGCCAGTTTGCATTTTACCCTTGTCCGCTGTGGTTATCCTTGCCAGAGGAGGGGAGCGCGCATTCCCACAGTCCTCTGAACCAGTGTAACCCAGGCCTCCAAGGCATAGGCTGCAGCTGAAACACAAATGACTGTTTGGTACTCTGTCATCTTAACCATCTTTGTGCATTCAAATTTCACGTTGCCTTTCAAATTGGAGATGCGAGTTAGTCTCCCTGCTAACAAAACACTTTCTTCATCCTACACCGAATCCCTCAGCAAATCCTCAAATATCTTTGCAAATCTCAAAGATATTAAGGCATTTAACTTTTTTTTTTCATTTAGACCTTTGAAGGATGCTGTGACCAGAATAATTTCAGAGTTAAAACCTGTCGACTGCATAGAAAATTAAGGAAACTGCCTGTCACCCTGGTAGCTGGGTTGGTAACTAATTACTTATAGATTTTCAGTCAAATTTGAGAAAGATAAATATTTAAATAAAACATATAATCATTTAGAAAGAGCGCTAAGTGTTTTGTAATTATTGTGTTGGAAGGAACCATTGCTCAAATGGTACATTCTGTCATCTTTGATGGGCTGGGCAAGGACAGGACAGGGGGGTGCTATAGGGAGACTGCTTGTGTGTGTTTGTGTGCGTACAGATATATATAAGATAGATAGATAGATAGACATAGTGTATGTATGTGTGTGTAATATGTAATATTCAGAAATACTAAGCTCTGATTGGAAGGGCTGGATTGATCACAGGAGTTCTCTGTTTCGTTCACCACATGTCCAGCTTTGCTTTGGGCTGGATTTCCCCCTATGCACTCCAGAGCTTTGCTTTTGAAGAGCTTTGCTAGAGTAGAAAAGGAGTTAGAGAGAAGGGCTAGGGTCATCCCTTCCCTGTAGCCTGCCGGGTGACTTGATCCACAAAAGCTCTGCCCTGTCTGTCTTCCTCTCCCAGCCCTTCTCCAATTTCTAGAGCATTTTCTTGTGCGTTTTACTTTTTAAACTCCTTCAGATTCATTCTGTTTCTTTTCCTCTCCATCCTCTCCCCACTCTCTCTCTCAATTTAAATTAAGTTGCTGGCACCATGATCCTTTGGTGTGCACCTGGCATGGAGAATAAGGATATTGTATAGAACCACCTCACAGGGGCTGGAGAGATGGCTCAGTGGTTAAAAGCACCTGCTGCAGAAACCTAAAAGGCACAGCTCAGTTCCCTACCCACCTATGATAATGAGAGGCAGAGTTACAAAAATCGAAAAGCTCCCGGCCCAGCAAGTTTGGCCTTCACAGAGGCAAAACAAGAGAGATGCTGCTTCAAAGAAAGTGGAAGGAAAGAACCCAATGGCCCAAGGTTGTCCTCTGACCTCCACATGTGCACCATGGCATGTGTGTACTCATACATCATACATACACTCACAATAATAGTAATAATTACTGTTATAAAGATATTTGTATTATAATGAATACAAAACAATTATTATTATAAGGAACTACTTCACAGTACTCACATCTAAGAAAATTAACTCAGTGATATCATTTCCATTTTCTCTAATGTCTCCACAGTGTCTGTGGCACCATTTTGAACCCCTTCCACCCAGAATCCAAGCAAAGCTGTCCTGGGACATGCTCCTGTTGGGTTCCTTTGGAGTCTAAAACAATTCCTTCACTGATTTTGTTTGCTCATGACTGGATTCTAGTTGAGCATCACAGCCAAGAACATCACACGGGCTTTGTTGTTGTTGTTGTTGTTGTTGTTGTTGTTGTTGTTGTTTTTGAGGTAGGGTCTCACTCTAGCTCAGGCTGACCTGGAATTCACTATATAGTTTCAGGGTGGCCTCAAACTCACAGTGATCCTCCTACCTCTGCCTCCTGAGTGCTGGGATTAAAGGAGTGCACCATCATTTGTTTGTTTGTTTGTTTCATTACATGGGTATTAATGCTCTTTACTGCTTCCCACCAGGAGGCCCATTGCTTCAACTTCCATCCCAGGGCAATGTTCTATGAAATGGCTGGCGATCAGCACAATGCTGGTGGGTCTTTTGTTGTGTCCATTGACTTCCCCATGTAAAACAGTCACACCCACTAACCCATGTTCACTTTCTAGAGTTTCAATAATTCATTGTCTGGAAATATGAAGTGAAAAAGTGCAGAAATGAACAACTTATGCTTTTCTTTTTTTGAGATAGGGTCTCACTCTAGCCCAGGTTGACTTGGAACTCTGTAGTCTCAGGCTGGCCTCAAACTCCGTGATCCTTCTATCTCTGCCTCTCAAGTTCTGGGAGTAGAGGTGTGCATCACCATGCCTGGAAACTCGTGTATTTATTTTATTTTATTTGAGTGTGAGAGAGAGAATGAGAAAGAGGCAGGGAGTGAGAGAGAAAGAGAGAGAGGGAGGGAGAGAATGGATGAACCAGGGCCTCTAGCCTCTGCAAACAAACTCCAGATACATCAAGCCTCCATCGGTCCTGGGGAATTGAACCTGAGTCATTTGGCTTTGCAGGCAAGTGCCTTAATCCCTCCAGGCCTCATGCATTTTTAATTGCTTGCTATGCTGAATAGGATGATGAAACCTTCACTGTCCTGCTCCTTTGTGGTGGGACACACATCACTCTGCTGCCTGGTGTATGCATAGCATATATGCTCTCTGCCCATCAATCCCTCAGCTGCCATCTTAGTGAGGAGATAGTAATTGCTGGGGCACTGAAGTGCATGAGATCAAGTAATGTTATTTTACTTAGTAATGACCCCAAAGAGTAAGAGCAGTGATGCTGACAGCTCAGATGTGCCAAAGAGAAATAGGAATGCAGATCCCTCAAGCAAAAACCTGCAGACACTCTAAGGTTTAAGAAGAGAGGAGTTCACAGTACATAATTCTCACTATAGTATATCATTGTAGGGGATAGAGATGCACAAAACTCTGGGTTCCACCACCAACACCACATAACCCAGGCATAGTGGTACCCACCTGCAATCCCAGTGTTGGGCCCTGCCCGGTGTGAAGCCTAGTGGTTAGCCCAGCCAGTCTTGGCCTACTCCCGGTGAGGCCTAGTCGAGCTTCCAGAACCTGAGTAGAGTTTCACGACCTGTCCTTGAAGTGACTCAGCACCTAAGCTGAAACTGCCTCCACCCAGCTGCTGCTGACGTGATGAAATACTATTGGCCCTTATACCTTTCTCTCATCCCCTCTTCCCGCCCCCTTCCTCAAAATATATAAATACCTCCCGTGACAATAAACGGAGAGATTTCCGCCCTAGACGGTCTCCGCGACTCAATGTGGTTTTTCTCCCCGGTGTTTTGGGCGGGGAGGGGTTTGAGTCGCCGACATCCGCCTTCCCGCTCAGCCTCAAGAGAAGCGGCTGGCCGGGTTCTCTCTCTCTTCTGCTCTACCTGCCGGTGGTGGAGGGAAAAAACCCTGGCATCCCAGCACTTGGGAGACAGAGGTAGGAGGATCAGTAGTTCAAGGTCATCTTTAAGCTACATAGTAAATTTGAAGCTGGCCTGGGCTACATGAAACCCTGTCACAAAATACATATATATATATATATATATATATCATTGTCATTGTTCTATGATTAGTCATTGCTATCAATATCTTACTGGGATAATTTGTAAGTTAGGCTTTATCATAGATGTAAGAGAAACATACAATATAGAGTTTGACTCTGCTCAAGACTGAGCCAGTGACTGGGAGTCTTGGAACATAGCTCCTGTGGCTAACACAGGACCACTGCTGTAAATAAATTGTGGGCAGAAGGCTTGCATGATAATTCCAACTCGTGTGACTATCCTCATTTGTAATGACCTTTCACAGAATTCCTTGATCATAGTTGCAGTTATTGCATTATGGGTTATAATTTTTTCACTCATGTTTTCCTCTTCCATTCTTATTAGCTGACATTCTCCTGTAAAGACTAAACTCTTCACCCTTTTATCCTTTCATTCTCTCCCCTCCCACCCTCTCTTGTTCTTTCTCTCTCCTTTTTCATCACTATAAACTCATTAATTTTTAATGTGTTAATATCCATTACTAATATTACCCTCTTTGATGCTCAAATAGTCACAGATTTGTGCATTGAAGCCTCCTCCAGCTGAGTCTTGTGTCCTTTCTACGTGACCCAATTACTCATCATGCTCTCCTTTACTTTTCTTACAAAGCAGACTGTTTCAGGCGGCGCCAAGATTTCTGACTCTTTCTCACAAAAGAGGAGTGATGGCTAGAGACCAAAATATGACTCCTGTGGGGAGTGCTTGCTGCTACTAGGCCTATCTGGTAGAAAGAAATAGAAACATGGGCTGGAGAGATGGCTTAGTGGTTAAGCACTTGCTTGTGAAGCCTAAGGACCCCGGTTTGAGGCTCGATTTCCCAGGACCCACGTAAGCTAGATGCACAAGGGGGTGCACATATCTGGAGTTTGTTTGCAGTGGCTGGAAGCCCTGGCACACCCATTTCCTCTCTATCTATCTGCCTTTTTCTCTTTCAGTTTGTCTGTCACTCTCAAATAAATAAAAATAAACAAAAAATGTTTAAAAAAAGAAAGAAAAGAATACACATACACAACAACTTTCCCATTTTAAATATCATACTCATTAAAAAGATGAAATTTGGGCTGGAGAGATGGCTTAGCAGTTAAGGTGCTTGCCTGTAAAGCCTAACAACCCAGGTTCAATTCCCCATTACCCATACAAAACCAGATGCACAAAGTGGCACATGCATCTGGAATTCGTTTACAGTGGCTATAGGCCTTGGCATCATGCCCACTCTCTCTCCTCCCTCTCTCAAATAAATTAAAAATATGAAATTTTATGATGCTCCTCCAGTCCTTCTATTTCTCTGTGCAGAGGGGCAGACCTCTAACCCAAGACCAGACACTTACACAAACATTATGCTACCCACCTGATGGCACTTGAGCAGGGCTCTGGGAATCCAGTTGGGTTAGTGGTTAAAATCTGCATTATAAACTTGACTGCATTTGGAATCACCCAAGAGACACATCTCTGGGTATGTTTTTTGAGGGCATTCAGAGAGGTTTAACTAAGCAGGGAAGATTCAGCCTAAATGTGAATAACAGCATCATCCATGAACTGGGGTCTAGGACTGAAAAAAGAATGAAAAGAGAAAATGAGCTGAGCTCTAGCATTAATCTCTCTGCTTCCCAGGTATGCAATGTGATCAGCTGACTCACACTCTAATTGCCATGCCATTCCCTCTTCTGGACTGTCTCCCCTTGAACTATGAGCTGAAAGAAGCTCTCTCTCCCTTAAGTTTCTTTTTCAGGCATTTTAGTACAGTGACAAGGAAAGTAATATACAGGTGCATTTGCATTTCACGTAAGAAATTATTGTATAGTGTGTTACGGGTTTCTAAAGGAAAAAAATATATATGTATGTATGTATTCATTAGCAACCCACACATCTATCATGTGTCTCCAGGGGAATAGTTCAACAATGGCTATCTGCACACTAAAGAGGCTGAGCACCCGTCTACTAGCTGCTTACTCTATCACACTGGATAGCACAGAAGTTCCAAGCTAGTGCTGAAGGACTGGAGGATTCCTGGAAAGTTGCTGGTCTTCCATCCATTATAAGGCTGAACAAACTGGATACTGATGTCAGCGAAGGATGACGGCAACAGGGTGCATGAAGGCAGAGAGGGAAAAGCAACTCTGTTTATTCTCTGACTTCCTCTGGACCTTTCTTGACCTCATCCAACCAAAGCTGTTGCCCTACAAATCCTTTGGCTTCTGTGCCACCACAAGGCCTTTAAGCTTGCTGCCCCCTACTGCCCTGTTCTCCTGATCTAGGAGGAGTGGCTTGCTCACTGCAGACTCCCAAAGAGGTTATTCCTCCACCCCTGTCTCTGTACTTCCCTTAACCCACAGTTAGCACTATTAGCTATTCTGGTTTTTTTTTCCCTCACACCTAGCACCATGTGACATAACATATATTGTATATATGCTTGTATGGTTTCTTCTTGTTGTCCTTCTGGTAGACTGTAAGCTCTTCAACAAGAACTCTATTATTTACTAAAGTACCAGAAAGGAAGAAGGAAGGAAGTGAGGAGAGAAGGGAGGGAAGAAGAAAGGGAGAGGAGGAGGGAGGAAGGAAGGAAAGAATAAAGAAAAGAGGGAGGGAGGCAGGATGTAGAAAAAGAAGGAAAGGAGAAAGAAAGGGGAAGAAGGAAATAGGGAGGGAATGGAGGAAAGGAAGACAGGGACCAGAAGGAGGGAAAGAAAGAATGAAAGGAGAATGGGATTAGCAGAAAAGCATGAAGGAAGGAGAAAGAAAGAAGAACAGGAGAGAGCAAAGGAAAGAAGGTGGGGAGGAAGAAATGTGAAAGATAGAGAAGGAAGAGAAGAAGAGAAAGAAAAAGGAAGAGAGGGATGGAAGGAAGAAGGAAGCAGGAAAGGATTGAGAAAAGAAGGGAAAGAATGACAGGAAGAAGGAAGGGAAGAGAGTTTCTACTGTATGCCTGCCCATCCCCAAAGACAGTTTGGCTCCCATTTTTTAACTTATCTTTTTACTTTTTAAATATTTTACTTACTTGCAAACAGAGAGAGAGAGAGAATGAGTGTTCCAGGACCTCCAGCCACTGAAAATCAGCTCCAGATGTATGCACCACTTGTGCATCTGGCTTTACATGGGTACTGGAGGATTGAACTCAGGTTGTTAGACTTTGTAGGCATGTGCCTTAATGGTTGTGTCTTCTCTCCAGTCCCAAACTTACCTTTTTTTTTTTTTTTTTCGAGGTAGGGTCTCACCACTCTGGCCCAGGCTGACCTGGAATTAACTTTGTAGTCTCAGGGTGGCCTCGAACTCACAGCGATCCTCCTACCTCTGCCTCCCAAGTGCTGGGATTAAAGGTGTGCGCCTGGCCAAACTTACCTTTTTTAATGGCCATTTTAGGAGGTCTGGAGAGATGGCTTAGTGGTAAAGGTGCTAACCTGCAAAGCCTAAGGACCTAGGTTCAATTCCCCAGTACTCATGTAAACCAGATGCACAAGGTGGCACATGTATCTGGAGTTCATTTGCAGTGGCTGGAGACCCTAGTATGCCCATTTGCTCGCTCTCTCTCTTCCTCCCTCTCTCTCTTAAATAAATGGCATGTAAAAATCCTAATAGCTATTTCTGGTCTGTTTTTAAAATGAGACTGAGTCTCATGTAGCTCTAACTGGCCTGAAACTCACTATGCAGCTGATAATGACTTTAAACTCCCAACCCTCCTGCCTCTACCTCTTGAGTGCTGGTGTTATGGACATGTGCCCATGCCTGGTTTGTGTGGTGCTGAAGATCAAACCCAGAGCTTTGTGCTTGCTAGGCAAACACTTTAGCAACTGAGTTATATCCTCAGTCCCCTTTGCCAGCATTAAAGCAATCCTTATCAGCATCCACTGATATTTTCTTATAATTACTTACAACATGTCTTTTAAACCAAACGGTAGTATCTGCCATGGCTTGAGCCACGAGATCCATAAATGAGACAATTAGCAAGCCACTCCAGAAGGACATAATTAAGCTTTGATGGCTGGGTCCCAGGAGCCCTGGGCTGCGAGGGAGGGGAACTCAGTGGAACAGCGAGGACCAGCCGCTGAGGGCAAGAGTTTTTGACAGCTGATGCGACTTGGACGGGCAAGAGAAGGCACCAAGGGGCTGGATGGTGTGGGCAAGAGGAAGACAAGAATTAATGAGAAATAGAAAATAATTTAGCAGGACAGCGAGCCCCGAGAGACAAGTTCCTTCTGCAAACATCTCATTTGTCCAGTGAGGATGAGGAAGGCCCATGGCAGAAAGGCTGGCCTCAAGAATTTCATTTCCCTGATGCTATTCAGATTCCCAACACAATCGATGAAAGTACAATTAGCACACTAGATCGCAGAGGACATGTTTAACCTTTAGGTGGTAGCTACATGCATATTAAGGCTCTGCCGCCTCCATATCACCTAGCACACGGGAAGGATAAGTCATTACCGCATTTGACATTTGATGGTGTAATTTTAGCAGACTTTTAAACATTCAGATAAAGATTATTTCAATTTTGGAAAGCTGGAAGCCAGATGTAATTGCCTTGCTCTGGACTTGAGCTAAATCATCCTGCCAGCCAGTCCTGGAGTTATTAAGGACTTTATCATTGGGTGTGTGCGACATGCACCACAGGCTAGCATCCCCTAGAGTACCAAAAGGAAACTTTTGAATCCTCCCAAGAGGAGGAGTTACTTTTGCTAGCCAAACTATAAAGGTTTAGTTTAGGAAAAGTTTAATCAAGTAATTAATCCATCCACTGACAAATCTGCCTGGAGAAACTGCTGCCTGGACCGAGCTCCCTGTCTTCAACATGCAAAGGAGGAGAGACACGAAATAGGCTTAGAACTTTCCAAATTTTGGTGCCTGTGATGGTTAATCTCTGCCTGTCAACTTGCTAGGATTTAGAATCACCAGGACATAGATTTCTTGGCACATCTGTCAGCAATTTTCTAGATTAGGTTAGTTGGGGTGGGAAGACCCCTACCCTAACTATAGATGGTATCACTCTGCAGGCTGGGGGATTCTGCTATATAAAAAGGAAGGCAGGTAGACATAATGCATTCATCATTCTCTGCTCTCTCACTGTGGATGGAATGTGGGCAACTCTCTGCAGCTCTTGCCATCGCCTGCTCTGCCATGATGGACTATAACTTCAAGCTATAAACTGGAATTTACCCTTCTTTCCCTAAATTGCTTCTGGTCAGGTATTCTGTTCAAGCAATGAGAAAGTATCTAATACAGTGTCTGATGGGGGGTAAACGGTGGTGCTGAACAAATACTTACTAAACAAACAGAATGGAAATTACGCAGTGTACAAGACCAGCAGGACCTGCCTATGCGGCACATGGCTTTGGAGTCCCCAGTAATCTCCCCTTGGCCTCCTTGTGATTTTGACCACAGCAAGGACCTGTCCAGTTCTGGGTGATCTCAGGTCCATACTGAAGACACACTGTCTATGGTAAAAACAGTTCTCACTCTTTCCCTAAGAGCCTGCTCTGTCTAGCTTCAAGAAAGTGAACCCAGCAGCTCTGGAGATAAAGCGTCCACCAGCAACTCCTAACACAAGGGGCAGGGAGCAAGTGGCTGAAGCCCTCATGTCCGTCATTGGAGGGACATTCTGAGGGGTGGTGGTATAGCAGTTTCCTCTGAATCAAAACATTCTATCCTGGAGGAAGTTTCCTTAAGTCTCAGAAAGGAAATGAAATTTATGAGACTCAGGAAGTAAAGAACTCACATGTGCTGCGCATGGTGGCGCACGCCTTTAATCTCAGCACTTGGGAGGCAGAGGTTGGAGAACCGCCAAGAGTTCGAGGCCAGCCTGAGACTACACAGTTAATTCCAGGTCCTGAGCTAGAGTGAGAGCCTACCTCGGAAAACCAAACCAAAGAACTCACATGTCTTGGGAAACTGCTGGAATTGACAGGATTCACAAGGTCCCCCAGGTTTCCACGAGCGGTAACAATGGCTGGGGAAAGGAGACTCCAACCGCTGTATCTGCCAGCGAGTTGCACAAGAAACTCCAGAGATGTGGTTTTCCTGAGTTGTCACCCACGCTTAGGCAGGCTTCTCATTTATGCCACTGCCTTTGTGTCATCCAAACTCCTAAGAGAATAACTTCTCACTAGTCCTCTGGAAAGCCCATTAAGTTCATTGGCCCACCAGGTTTGACTGGTACACATATCCCCAGGAAATAACACTACAAGGGCACTTTGTACAGTTCTAAGGACCAAACATGAGCTCCATCCCAGCCCTGTGATCTCAGCTGCTCTGCTTCACCTTCACCCTTCCTCCCTCCCTAGTCCAAACTGCCACTT
Source organism: Orientallactaga sibirica (assembly GCA_036365145.1). Taxonomy (NCBI): domain Eukaryota; kingdom Metazoa; phylum Chordata; class Mammalia; order Rodentia; family Dipodidae; genus Orientallactaga; species Orientallactaga sibirica. The sequence continues at coordinate 13,252,041 of JAEOAD010000028.1, forward strand.
CCTGACTCCTACTTCTTCTGGGACCACCCCTCTCCATCCATCTCTCTGTGTGGTAGACGGAGTTTGATAGAGAAACCAGACCCAGATGATCCTCTGAAACACAGTTTCTATTGTATAAAGCCTTTACCAGAGAGACTGCATGGCCCTGAGTGTCCCCTAAATATGCAGCTTCACTCTGCTTGTATGTTATCTCGTTAGTGCAGCCATGAGCAAACTCTCCTGAACTGTAATGTTCCACCTTGTAGACCCCAGTCACATAGTCCAGACATTTAACTCACCAATAATGTAAAGAACTAAATAAAATGTCAAACTTCCTGCCATACTGTCTATAAAAGCTCTGAGCTATTAGGACTCAGGACTCAGGCTTTGGAAGCTGCTCCCCTGAGTCTATGTCAACATGAATATTTATTCTCCATTGTTTTTTTAATTTAAATTATTTTATTTATTTTTGGGAGAGACACAGAGAGAGATAGACAGAGAGGGAGAAAGAGACAGATAATGGGCACACCAGCAGTCTCAGCTGCTGCGAATGAAATCCAGATGTGTGCGCCCCCTTGTGGGCAAGTGCGGTATTGTGCCCTTGCGTCACTTTGCATCTGGCTAAACGTGGGACCTGGAGATTGGAACCCAGTTCTTCAGCTTTGCAGGCAGGCGCCATAACCGCTAAGCCATCTCTCCAGCCCTTATTCTCCATTCTATTGCTGGGTCTGTGTGCCTTAGTTTCCCATAACACCTGCCCCCAAATCATGCCCTAGGCTCTAATTTCAGGCTATCCCAATCTAGAAGCTGAAAGAAGCTTATTCCTATTGGCCACTCAGAAAGGGTGTCCCTTTGCCTGGGAGTGTGTGGGGACAACATAGCAGAAAAAAAAATCATTTTACAGAGAATGGTGAGTCAAGATACAGAACCAGACATGGGTATGACCATGCATGGAACAGAAAAAGATGTTACATGCCAAAAGCAAGAGGTGATGGGCTGGCAATACAGCTCAGTTGGTAAAGTGTTTGCCTCACAAACTTGAGGACCCGAGTTCAAGCCTCAGAAACTACATAGCATGCTAGATGTGGTAGTGTGCGCCTGCAATCCCACAGTCAGGCAGGTAGAGACTGGAGGATCCCTGGGGCTCACTGGCCAGTCTAATCTAGATAGTAAGCTCCAGGCCAATGAGAAACCTTGTCTCAAAGGATGTGGACAGCATTCCTGAGGATTGTTCTAAGGTTGTCTCCAGACTTCCACAGGTTCATGTGCACACACATGTGTACCAAAACACATATAAATATATGTATTCAAAAAAAGAGAGGGAGGGCTGGAGGGATGGATTAGCGGTTAAGGCATTTGCCTGCAAGGCCAAAGGACCCAGGTTCAATTCCCCAGGACCCAGATTAGCCAGATGCACAAGGGGGTGCAAGTGTCTGGAGTTCGTTTGCAGTGGCTGGAGGCCCTGGCACTCCCATTCTCTCTCTCCCTCTCTCTCTGTCAAATAAATAAAATATAAAATATAATGTTAAAAAAATTTTAAAAAGAAAAACAAAAAAAGAGAGGGAAAAGGTCACATGGAGGCGTGAGATAGGGGTCTTGCTATGGATTCCATTCATGAACACTTGACCCCCATGATCATAAGGAAAGCACACCCTTGCACTCATGTGTTTACATAAACATGAGCCTTCAACATGTATCTATATGAGACACACATTGTGTATGGATGCAAGACAGGGGCCAAAATAAATTTGCTGTGGTACAGAACACTGAGGACAGAGTCTTAGAGCAGTAAGGAATTTTGATGAAGGATTGGTATGTCCCCACCACTCCTCATTCCTGCCCCCTTGGGCTGCCAGTGATCTGCTGAGCTTAGAAACCTAGTCACCATATGCTGGACATCCACTCCCAGATCAAGTTCATTCTCTGCTCAGCAAGGTGGCTCTAGAGATTGGGAGTTTCCTTCTCTAAGATAGGCTGTGTGTTATAGGTGAACAATTATCACAGGAAGCTCCTAAGCCACCAACAAGTGTAGTTGTTTCTCCAGACAGAGCTTCTCAGGTATTTGAAAACCATAATTAGATCCCACATAGTGTGAATCATCTCTTTGCCAGGGTTTTTCTAATTACTTTTTTTCTTATCACTGTAATAAAATATCTAGCAGAAGTAACTTTAGGAAAGAAAAGGGTAGAAATTAATTTCTTGCTGGAACAAAATACCTGACTAGAAGCAGCTTCTGGGAGGAAAGCATCTATGTTGGCTCCAGTTGGAGGAGAAATTTCTATCATGGCAGGGAAAGCATGGCAGGAGCAGAGCACTGATGTCACATCATCACAGCAGCATGGAGGAAGTACAAATCACAGGAGGACCAAACAGGACTGGACTTTAACACCCCAAAGCCCACCCCCAGTGACACACCCAACAAGGCTCCACCTCCTAAAGGTTACACAATCTTCCCAAACAGCACCATCAACTGAATATCAAGCATTGAAATGCATGAATGGATAGAAGACATTCCAAAGCCAAACCACCACAAAAGGTTTACTTTGCTAAGGATTTCAGAGGACACAGCCCATTGTAGTAGGGATGTGTTGATGGAACTACTGGGTCCTTGGAGGTAGGAACCTGTGGCCATGGCTTCTCATATCTCTACTGATCAAGAAGCAGAGAGGAGCTAGCATCAGAGCTAGGTAGAATCAGAGCTGGGGTATAGTCTTCAAGGTCTACACAGTGGCCTATGTCTGTCAGCTCAGGCCAATGTCCCCAAAGTTCCATAACCTCCACCAACAGCATTACCGGTTTGAGACTAAGTTCTCAGCACATGTGTCTGTGGAGGACATTGCTTAGTCAACCCATAACAAAGGTGAAAACTTGCTGCTTCTTTCAAACTCCCTTCATACCATAGCGATTCATGGTTCCTGAATCTACAAGTTTTCTCTGGACATAATCTCATGCTGTGTAAACTATTCCTGGGGAAATGTGAATAAAAAAATGTATTCACTCCAGGTAGGAGGTCCAAAATAATGATCCCACTCAAGTCTAGCTTGGTGTCCCAGTAAGTTTACTGGGGTTACTTATGGGAACATGGGCAGGAAGTTCTCTACTGGACCATGGATGACTCAAAGGCAGGGCTATTTGGGGGCTGGAGAGATGGCTCAGTGGTTAAATGTGTTTGCTTGCAAAGCCTGACAGCCTGGGTTTGATTCCATAGTGTCCATGTAAAGCCAGATACACAAAGTCACAGAGTAGCATGTGCTTCTGAAATTCATTTGCAGTGGCAAGAGACTGTGGCATGCCCACTTCCCCACCCTCCCCCTACACACCTCTCTCTGCTTAAAAATACATAAAATGAAAACAAAAAGCCCAATTTAGTATGGGTGACATCTCTGACAGCTGCATCCCTGGAGGTCCCTGCCCAGATTGTAGGTAGCTTCACTAAAGAACCTCTGGAAAGAGCTGGAGAAGATGGCTTAGCCATTAAGGTGTTTGCCTGCAAAGCCAAAAGACCCTGGCTCAATTCCCCAGGACCCATGTAAGCCAGATGCACAAGGTGGCACAGGTATCTGGAATTTGTTTGCAGTGGTTGGGGGGTCCTGGCACACCCATTCTCTCTCTCTTTCTCTACCTCTTTCTCTCTCTCTCTCTCTCTCAAATAAATTAATTAAATTAAATAAATCTTTTAGAAAAGAGAACCTCTGGAAAGCAAACATTTAATGCTTATATAGCCTTGGAATTTCTTATCAGTTTCATAGGCTTCCTTATCAGTTTCATTAGCTTCCTGAGGTTTTTGAGTCTCCATCTAGGAACCTTATATTTCTCTTTCGAGGAAACAGCTAAGCAACACCGCATTTCTCAACTTCCCCACCAAATGCAGTTTCTGGAACACAAGGACAGCCCTTCCAATGCCTTCTCGGTGTTCAAGATAATCCAGACATGTTCTGTTCATCAACATGTCCTGAGGTTCCCAGAGCCTTGGGGACATTCTCGTCTCATAACAGTTCACAGAGGCAATAGTGTACACGACGTTTTCCACTTTTGTCAGAAAGGCAAGTGTAGCAGACAGCTCCACAATGCTGGGATGAACATCCAATTCAGACATGGTTTATGGGAGGACCAGGATTTATTTTCAAGTTTACAGATCCAGGGGACGTTTCAGCAATAACACAAGAAGCTGGTTGCCATTCATAAATTCAAGCAGAGAGAAACACTATCAAGCAGCCAGTAAACACGAAAAGCAGCAAATGCCAACAGGCAGCCAGCAGGACCCTGGAGCTCAGAGTTCTCGGCATATCTGTGGGCTGGAATCATATCCTCGCCCAAACACACCTTTGGGCTGAACCCCAGGATCCGCCCCCAGTGACACCTCCTCCAGCCAGGAGGCTGGAGACCCAAGTTAGAAGCTTAATAAAACACCTGAATTTTTGAGGCATACATATTCACATTTAAACCACCCTAGCAAGTTTCCACTAATTTTGGTAAACTGAAGTTTAACCTGAACATAGCTTGATGAATTTACTGTTTGCTAGAAGTTTTTTGCTCGTGTGTGTGTGTGTGTGTGTGTGTGTGTGTGTGTGCACGCCTAGGTGTGGAAGCCAAAGGACAGCCTTGGGTATTATTATTTAGGCACTATTCATCTTTCTTGACCCAAGGTCCCTTGCTGGTTGGATCTTGATAGGAAGGCCAGAATGGCTGGTCAGCAAGCCTCAGTGATTCCTCTGTCTCATTCACAGCACTGGGATTACAAGTGCAGGCCTGACTTTTTAATGTGGGTTTTCAGGATCAAACTCAGGTTTTTATTTTGCAAGACAATTATTAATTTTCTTTTGAGAAAGGATCTCACTATGTAGTCCACACTGGGGTTGATCTTGTACTCATTGTATAGCCCATAATGCCTTGAAATTGTCATCTTCCTGCCTCTGCTCCCCAAATGCTAGAATCACAGGCATGCACCACCACCCCATCTTAGCTATAATCATTTAACCTAGCTTAACTTCCGATCATTAATTGGTGGAGATACTTTGAATCCTGATGCTGTCAGGCAGGATATTAACTGTCCTGCAAATTGTGTGTTAATTTCAAACTGGCTGAGTCTTACTTATATTAAATTGCTGATTTAAAAAACACATTGTATATCAATCAGAGACAAAAGCAGGATATCATGTTCCCCACTTAGGTTTTCCTCCAGAGGAATAGTGGTTTGGTAATCAAATCTCTTAGATAATGTTTTTATTTTTTTTTCCTCACTACTTCTCAATCCACTCAGGTCCTTCCTTCAGAACAAAATTAGAGACTGTTGCATGGCCATATGATATCCAACTTTTCCTGTCAAAGGATTTCTTACATTTGAGCCCATATATTTGTCCTTCAGGGAGTGTGTGTGTGTGTACATGTATGTACTCATTCATATTTTTTTCATGATAGAGTTCATAGACTTCTCAAGGTTCACGAGAAGGACTTTTTTTTTTTTGAGAGAGTCAGAGAGAGACAGAGACAGATATACAATGAGCGTGCCAGCACCCTCTCAGCTGCTGTGAATGAACTCCAGACATGTGCGCCCCCTCGTGAGCAAGTGCAGCATTGCTCCCTTGCATCACTTTGCATCTGGCTAAACATAGAACTTGGAGAATTGAACAGGCATTCTTAGGCTTAGCAGGCAGGCACCTTAACCACTAAGCCATCTCTCCAGCCCAACATCCAAATTTTTGAGACTCACTGGTCAGTGTTATTCCTCGGAGGTCCTAGTTGTAATTTTCACCAGGGACCCACATCAGTTGATTGGGTCAAAATGTACAGGGAACCCCTGCTGGTCCCTCATCAGCAGGCCTTTGTTTTCTTGTTATCTATGGACCACTGAAGGATGACAGCAGCTCTGAAGTGCACCAGGGCTTAGGAGGTTTCCAGGGAGATGGAGAAAAACAGCATCTTTGGTCCAGGAGGGACATACCGGGAAAGGCATTCTACCAGCTTCTTCACGAACACAAGTAAAAGGGCTGGAGAGAGAGTCCAGTTGTTAAATTGCTTGCCTCACAAGTATGAGAATCTGTGTATAATCTCCAGAATCAATGTAAAAAAGCAGGGCATTGAAGGCTGGAGAGATGGGTCAGCGGTTAAACGCTTGCAGTTCCCCAGTACCTGGATAATGCCAGATGTACAAAGTGGTGCATGTGTCAAGAGTTTGTTTATAGTGGCAGGAGATCCTGGCATGCCCATTCACTCCTCTCTGTCTCTCTCTTTCATATATAAATAAATAAATCTTTTTTAAAAAAATCAGGGCATAATGGTGCATAATTATAATCCCAGTGCTGGATAAATAGAGACAAGCAGATCCCTGGGCCTCACTAGCTAGGCAGTCTAGCCTAATTAGTGAGCTCCAGGCCAGTGAGAGATCCTGTCTCAAAAACAGTACACAGCACCTGAGGAACAACACTCAGGGTTGTCCTCTGATCTACACAGGCATGCACACATATATACATAGCACCCACATATACATGACTATGCACATGCATGTTCACACACACACAAAGAATATGGGGAGTTTTCTTTTGTTGTGCTGGTGATGAGAAGTCTCAGGATCTGGGCCCCAGAGGATGTATCAAGAAGCCAAGTGTAGCAGTTACCTTCTCGAAGCTGGAACAAACACTGACCAGAAGCAGCTTGTGGGAGCAAAGGGTTTATTTCAGGATGACGGTTTCGAGGGGAAGCTTTGTCATGGCACAGGGAGATGGCTCACCACATCATACATACAGCAGAGAAGAGCCACAAGAGCAAGTTGTCTCTAAACACACAGCAGGGCTGGACTCAAGATCTGCCACAAGGGACACACCTCCTCTAGCACAGCTTCACCTGCTGGGGACTAAGTCAGAAGTGTAATAAAACTACAGGAGGATGTGGGGGACATTTACCTGGGAACCACCACACCAAGAGTGGAATGCATTGACACAGGTTGCTGTGTGAAGATTACAATTCCTGAAAAGACTCCACTCCGTCCTAGTTCTGAAGTGACCAATTTATGTGCTGAGCGGGTATTTGCGTTCACTAACAACAACCCAACAATTCAGAATGGTTTTATATCAATGAAGGTGGATTTTTCAGAAGCAAGTCAATCTCAGGGTGTGTGGAGAGCAATGACAACAGCAACCAAGAACCTTCGTAACAGGGTTGCTGGACACACACTGAGCCTTGGGCAAGTGCCCCTCAAACATCTGTATGTCAAAGGCTTGACTCAAGGTGGCACTGTTGGAAGGAGGTGGAATCTTGAAGAAGCAGGGCTTTGTAAGACGTTCTGACATCATTACTGGGGTGCTTCTGGGAGGATTGAGGGACTCCCTGGCCTCTGCTTACTCTCATTTGCTTTCTGCTCCATAACATAAGTGGTTTTACTCTGACATTGTCAGGATGAGCTGACTGGCCTCTAGACTAGAACTATAGCGTCTGTGATGGACTGGAACCCCCAAAACTTGAGGCAAAAGAAACGTTTATTCTTTTTCTATTTGTGTGTGTGTGTTTACCTGCATTTGTGTAGACATGTTCCCATGAGTATGAGTAGAAGTGTGCAGGTACACAGGCATGTGTGTGTGCATATAGAAGACAGCAGTCCATGTCTCATGCCTTCCTCCCTCATTCTTTACCCCCTCATACTTTTTGAGATAATCTCTCACTGAGCCTAGAGCTCACCAATTGGGGCAGAAAAGCTATCCAGCAAGCTGAGGGGATCCTCCTATCACTGCTACCTAAGTCTTCGATTACAAGTGTGTGATGCCATGCCCAACATTTACACGGGTTCTGGGGATCCAAATTCAGAACCTCGTGCTTGTATAGCAAGTACTTTACCCACTGAGCCATTACCTCAGCAGAAAACCTTTTTCCTTTATAAGATAATTATCTCAGGTATTTTGTTATAGTGATAGAAATCTGACTGCCATACCATTCTTTTCTCTCTTCCCAAAGACCAGCTCTCTCTTCTCTTTCTCTTCTCTTCTCTTCTCTTCTCTTCTCTTCTCTTCTCTTCTCTTCTCTTCTCTTCTCTCTCCTTTCCTCTCCTCTCCTTCCTCCTCCTCTTCCTTCTTTCTTCTTCTTCTCCCCCCTCCTCCTCCTCCTCCTCCTCTTCCTCCTCCTTCTTCTTCTCTCTCTCTCTCTCTCTCTCTCTCTCTCTGCTCTGGTAGAGCATGGCCACCGAAAACAACACCATCTTCCATAATTAAGACACCAACCTTAGGGGCTGGAGAGATGGCTTAGCAGTTAAGCTTTTGTCTGTGAAGTCTAAGGACCCTCAGTTTGAGGCTCAATTCCCCAGGACCCATGTAAGCCAAATGCACAAAGTGGTGCATGTGTCTAGAGTTCATTTACAGTGGCTGGAGGCCCATTCTCTGTCTATCTGCCTCTTTCTCTATCACTCTCATATAAATAAATAAATAAATAAATAAATAAATAAATAATAAAAATAAGACAATAACCTTAGTATGTTTGGTGGTTTGAATGTAAAATGTCTGCATAGCTTCAAGTGTTTGTGATTGAGATTCCTACTTAATCCCCAGCTGATTAGGGCCTTTGGGAGGTGGAGTCTTGCTGGAATGTCATTGGGGGAGGATCTTGAGGATTTTAAAAAAATTATTTATTTGCAGAGAGAGAGAATGGGTATGCCAGGGCCTATAGCCACTGCAAATGAACTCCAGATGCATGTGCCACTTTATGCATCTGGCTTTAAGTGGGTATTGGGGAGTAGAGTGAACAACAGAGAATCTGCTTCAAATGAGGTGGAAAGTGAGGACCAACCTGAAAGTTGTCATCTTACTTCAACATTCACTCCATACCATGTACACACACACATGCACGTACACTCCAAGAAAGAAAAAAAAGAAAGGAATTGAAAAATAAGGGCATTGATACAAATTAATAAAGACAAATGAGAATTTAATCAAAGAAGCTGGGATCCTTTAGTAATAACTCAGAGAGAGAGAGAGAGATCCTAATATAACATTATACATCCACACAAATCTCAGGTGAATTAAAGATTGACTATAAATACAAACCAAGAGTGGAGAGATGGCTCAGTAGTGAAATGCCCCTGCTTACAAATTTTGTCAGCCTGGACTCGATTCCCCAGTATCCACTAAAACCAGATACACAAAGTAGGGCATACTTCTGGAGCTCATTCATTTGCAGCAGCAGGAGGTCCTGGTTCTTGTTCTCCCTCTCTCTCTCTCTCTCTCTCTCTCTCTCTCTCAAATTAATAACCAAAATATTTTTAATGATGATGGTAAATGGTAAGACAGTGATGCTAAAATGACATCTACATTCCAATAGTCACCACTCCTGAAAGGCTCCAATTTTTAACTCATGAAGGTCTCTGTGGGGTCAGGGTGAACCCCTGGAATGTGCTCTAGCTTTATATGAATACTGGGGAATCAAACAAGGTCATTAGACTTTGCAGGCGAGTGACTGAACAGCGGAAACATCTCTCCAGCCCCTAATCTTGAAGTGTATTAGTCTAGCCCACTGACTGTTCAGTTACCTTAAAAAGAAAGCTACATGTAAAACAAATGTAGTGCCTGCTGCCTAGCAGGTACAATCACAATCAATCATTTTTCAAATCATTATTTTTACTTGTCCTGGATTTGTCTGACAAGGAGGGACTAAATGTGGCAATTTTATAAATAAATCAATGAAAGAACAAATAAAGAGAAGCCAAAATCAACCTGTTCTGTGACAGATTAAAAAAAGAATCCGAGCAGGGCATGGTGGTGCACGCCTTTAATCCCAGCATTTGGGAGGCAAAGGTAGGAGGATCACCATGAGTTCGAGGCCACCCTGAGATTACATAGAGAATTCCAGGTCAGCCTGGGCTAGAGTGAGACCCTACCTTGAAAAACCAAAAAATGGAAAAACAAAAAACAAAAAAATCCATGTCTGGTCCAAGACACTTAAAATGACTAGAGCACATTCCAAGGGTTCACCCTCACCCCAGGGGGACCTTTATGAGTTAAAAATTAAAGCCTTTCAGGAATGGTGACTTTTAGAACATAGATGTCATTTTACCATCGCTCTTCTTGGTTAAAAACGAAAAAGCAAAAATGAAGAAATTAAAGACTTCTGTTTACAAGGAAAATAGCTAGTTTTATAATCTGCCTTTGGGAAAATCAAATCTATATTAAGGCAGAAAGCTGAGAGCTGAGGCAAGAATGAGGCTTCTCTGCGACAGCTCCATTTGTAAGTTCCGTGCAGCTCTTGAAGGTCACTCGTTGCAGGGACTTCATCCCACTTCGCAAACAGCAGCTGAATCTGCAGTCCCTCCGCTGGAGCAGGCTAGACAAGGAAACAATAAATGTGAGTGGTGCGCACTCCTTAAGAGGCCCAAATTGAATTGCATTGACTTTCTACAAAGCCACAAATTGCTTATCTTATTCAAGTGCCTGAGTGTTTGCTTTTTGATGAGCTCTAGCAAAGACACCTTGCAGTTCCATGGTGATGGGAGAGTTGCCCAGTTTGAGTTGCCCATGACAAAGTTGGGGTCAAAGTCCAGGGCACACATTCTCTGGGCCTCACCAAGTGTTATAACAAGAGATAGATTAAAACAGCAAGGTCCGATGACATGGGGTTTCCTTTGCCCTAAGGTACATCTGCATCCAAGCTTCCTTGAACAGTTCAGACAAGACAATGTGGTAAACCAAGAAGTTTCTAGATATGGGGATGTGAAGGAGGCAAGAGGGCTGGGGATGCAGCTCAGCAGGGCGAGTGCTTGCCTAGCACCCACATCGCTCTGGGTTTGACCCCCAGCAGCACGCAAACTGGGTGTGATGGCACACAGCTGTTCATCCCAGCATTCACAAGGAAGAGACAAGAGGATCAGAAGTTGAAATTTATCCCCAGCTGCACAGTGAGTTCCAGGCTAGCCTGGGTTACATGAAAAGCCTGTATTTTTTAAAAAAGGTAAGAAGATGAAGAGGAGAAGGAAGAAGAAGTGAAGAAGGAGAGAGGAACAAAGAGAGGAAGGAGATGAACAGCAATTTCAGCGAAACATGTATTTGAACCCTTGTTCATAAGCACCAAGGAGTGTTCATGTAAGAAAGGAACCAAGACAGTCCAAACAGGCACCAAAGTGGCAGTGGGTCTCAGCCCAGGATATAAAGAGGAATCACCCAAAAGGCACTTCAAAGCTTTCTGGCCATGGCACAGATGGTGAAATCAAAAGCTCTCAGGGAGGACCTGGAGAGATGGCTTAGTGGTTAAGGCATTTGCCTGCAAAGCCAAAGGACCTTGGTTCGATTCCCCAAGACCCATGTAAGCCAGATATACAAGGTGGCGCATGCATCTGGAGTCCATTTGCAGTGGCTGGAAGCCCTGGCATGCCCACTCTCTCTTTCCCTCTCTCAAATAAATAAATAAATAAATAAATAAATAAATAAATAAATAAATAAATGAAAGCTGTCAGGGAGAGCCTCCAGATATTGTCATTCTCACACTCCCTTTCTGTAAGATCCTAACAAGCAGATAATGTCCCAGGCCACTGGACTGAATGAGTGAGGAGTTCCAAGAGGGTATGCTGTATCCTGTCAGCTTGGACGGTGGGTGCGGCTGGCATTCATTGAGATGGTGGGTACCTTGTTGGTGGTGGGCATGGCCACATCTATGAAAGACCCTCACGGTGTCATGCCGTTCCCCATCAGAGCTGCAGACAGCTGCTGAGAAGTCGGGAAAGGGGAAGGCTTACTTTGGACTTGAACGTGTCTTAGAAGGCCCCTGTGGATGAAGGGGCTCAGTGGACCTCTGACACTCGGGACACTCTTGTCCAGGATGCTGTGATTTGCATGGGTAACCACTCCCACACCCTGGGTCCAAAGGGAAGTGAGATTTGATACAAATAGCACAGGCTGCAGAGTTTGTGACTTCTGCCTCCCTTCCCTGAATGGTGTGCCTGTTCGAAATGCTGAGAGACATTAGTACTTAAGTCAGGAATGCCTCCCTAATGTCAGGGAAATGCCAGGCACAGTGTGAGTTAGGAGAGTCCTTTGGAGATAGATCTACTTTGGGACATGCTATGAAGACTTGTAAGCCTGGTGTGATGGCTCATTCAGAAATCCTAGCCACTGTAGAGGCTGGGGCAGGAGAATTGCTGTGAGTTTAAGGCCAAGTTGGGCCACATAATATAGCCTGGCCTACAGAGTAATATCCTAGTCAAAAAACAAAACAAAACAAAACAAAACAAAAAACCCAAAACCTTTCCAGGGCTGGAGAAATGGCTTGGGGGTTAAGGCACTTGCCTGTGAAGCTAAAGACCCAGGTTCGATTCCCTGGAACCCACTAAGCCTGATGCACATGGTGGCACATGCATCTGGAGTGGCTAGAGGCCCTGGTGGGCCCATTCTCTCCCCTGCCCCTCATAAATAAACAAAAATAAAACGTTAAAAAAAACTTCTAGCAGTTGACGGATAGGTGTGTAGGGGGGGTGGATAGATGGGTAGGTGGATGGATGGTTACATGGGTAGATGGGTGAGTGGATGAGTAGTTGTCGAGAAGGAATCACAAGAAGTAGTTGAATGGATGGCATTAAAAGGCCTAGGTAAATCTAGGAAGAGAAAACAAGTGAGCTGGCTAATAGTATATAGACGGCAGCTAGCTGCTAGAGTGGTAGTCAGCATCATTCCACCCATAACTGCCCACCTACAGCTCCCCCAGCTCAGTCCTAGCCTTGGTACAGGCTGCTTTCTTGGCTCTTTCCAGCTCAGTGCCCTACTTCCCACCCTTTGCAGACTGAGCTGTCCCTACATATCCCAACCTCAGAGGCCTTTCCTGATGTCCCCTGGCAGACTTAGAAGCTCTATACAGGCCTCCATTCTAGCATTTACAATACTGCCCGACCTTCCACATGGACTTGTCTGTCCCTTATCAACGAGACCATGAGCTCTGCAGGTGAGGTTGTAGTCTGTTCTCTCATGAAGGGCACTAACTGTCTTATGCATGTACCTGCAAAGATGTACAAGGCAGCAGGGGGCTTCTGCCCCTAATCCCCTCCTGGGTCAAGTCTCAGTGTCCTCTTTCCAGAGTTTCCTCCCACAGTGATCCTGCTGGGCTCAACAGAATTGACTTAAAGTGCCAGGTGTAACTCTGCTATGTGCCTTGCAGAGTGATTGAGGTGGGTCTGAGTGATTGCAGACAGGTCCCAGGTGCAGCAGCCGCAGGGATGAGGCACAATGAGATCCTCCACACCCAGCTCCCGTTAGCGCTAACAAAGAGAAATTGCAGGCAGCCTTGGAGTGCTTTGCCTGTTAGCTGCTAAATAGCAGGCTGATTGCTTCAAAGTTGACAAGTGACAGGGAGTGAGGTGGCAGGTGCTTCCAGCAGCCCTCCTGGGGTAGCAGGAACCAAGACTGCATTTGGGTATGGGGCTGTCAAACTGAGGGGCTCACACCTCAGAGATGGGACTCCTGTCTTGCTCAGGGCTGACCCTTGGTCCAGGCCACATTGCCTTGGTCCTTTACTAGAAAAGAAAAGAAAAGAAAAGAAAAGAAAAGAAAAGAAAAGAAAAGAAAAGAAAGGAAAGGAAAGGAAAGGAAAGGAAAGGAAAGGAAAGGAAAGGAAAAGAAAAGAAAAGAAAAGAAAAGAAAAGAAAAGAAAAGAAAAGGAAAGGGAAAAAGGAAGGAAGGAGAAAAAGAACAAGGAAAAGGAAAGGCCCCTCAGCTCTGGGGAACACTTCCAGACCTGGCCCCATTCCTTAATTCCATTCCCAGGACTGTCTCAATGCAGGATGCTGCTTGCAAAGGGGCAGATGTTATTAGGGATCAAAAGTGCCATGTTCCTGGAAGCCACAGCCTCCTCCTTTGAGCCCCTCCACAGGGCCAGATTCTGTTTTCTAGTTTTGTTTCTTGCATGTGGGTGTGGTGTGCGTGCATGTGTACATGTTCACATGTAGGTGGGTGTATAGGCACATGTACGTACATGTATGTGGAGGCCAAAGGACAAACTCGGGAGCCTTGCTTCATTCCATCACCTCTTTGAAACAGGGTCTCTCATTGGCCTGGAAATTGCCAGTTAGGTGAAACTAGTTGACCCTAAAGTGCTGGGAGTCTGTCTCTGACCCTCCCCGCTCCAGCACTGGAGTTCCAGGTGTGAACCACCGTATATGGCATTTTTACATAAGTTCTGAAGGTCAAATTCAGGTCTTCAGGCTGAGCTCTCTCCACAGCCCTGCTCCCCCCCTAATCCCACCACACTCAGAGTCCTACAGCCAACGACAGGTCCAATCAGCACCTTCAGTGATTCACCCAGGCATGTTTTTTTTCTTTAACAACAATATAGGTTTGAATGAAATCTTACCCAAAGTGAGAAACCTGATGCGGTTGACGCAGGGAAGGAAGAGGTCTTTTCTGCTCTCCTAATCAACACTGCAATGGCCTGAGCCTCCTGTGCTGAAGCACGAAAGCCCAGGCCTTTCTGAGGAGCTATGGGCAGTTAATGGTTGGGGGTGGGGAGGGAGACATTTTCTTCTGTAGTGTTGTCCTTGGTAAGTTGCCCATGCTCTGGTAAAGAATCCATTACCATATGCAAGCAATCCTAAATAAACTCAGAAAGTAACAACAACAACAAAAGAAAGACATGAAAGGAGGAGAGGGACCAGTTGAGAAGAAAGGATTTAGGCAGAGTTGGAGGGGGACCATAGAACAGGGAATGAAATTCATCAAAAGACATTAGTACATGTATAAAATTGTCAAAAAGATTAATTTTTAAAACGACTCAGAAAAACAGAGGCAGGGCCTAGGGGATGTTAGTTGGGTCATTGGAGGCCCTGCCCATTAACCGAGTTCTTTTAAGACTCTGGTTAGTCCCTGAGTATGCTGTCATACAAAGAGGAAGCCTGACCTCTGTGTCCCTCTGACTTCCCGTCTCACCAGACCTTCCTGTCCCTCTGAAGGGCCCTTCACCAGATTTGATGAACTCTTAAAACCCTCACCACAGACTCAACCAAATCCTGCCCCACTCTTCTTCTTTCTGCATGTGTAATCTGTGTGCAGGTACACGTGTCCATATGTGTGCATGTACGTGGAGACCAAAGGACAGCCTCATGTACTCTGTCCACGTCTTTTTGAGATAGGGTCTTTCATTGGCACGAAGCTCTCCAATTAGACTAGACTGGCCAGTGTGCCCCAGGGATTTGCCTGCGAGTGCTACGTGGGTACTGGGAGTCAAACTCAGGTCCTCCGGCTTGCAAGGTAAGCAGTTTACTTACTGAGCTGTCTACCCATCCTCTCCTCTAGAAACTCACACCTGCAAGAAGCTTTTCTGACACATTTGCTTCCTCGAAATCACACACACACACACACACACACACACACACACACACACACACACACAGAGCTCCCTTTTTGTTTTCATTGGTTCTGATCCATGGCTCCTCCCATCTGGTTCTTTCATTGGTTATGATCTAACGTGGCCCCTCCCACCCGTCTCAGCAAGCATGCGCTTTAGTTCTTGGGCTGGAGAGAACGTGTGTGAGGTTGATGCTCTTCACCCGGCCTTGCTGAGAGCTGAACGGGCAGAAGGGGAGGGACTGAGAGATCTCATTCCCAAGGTTTTCCCTGGGATCGTTTTCTCAGTTCTTACCCTCAGCGCTCTGTGGGCAAGGCAGGCAGTAATATCGTTCTATGGCTATGTCCTGGCTGGTGTGAGATGAGGGAAGGAGAAAAAAGAGGGAGGAGGAGAAGGGTAGCAGGGGAGGTTTGTCTCACCTGCCCTTCCCACTCCCCCACAGAGTTATACATGTTTCCTGCTCTGGGAACATGGCAATGCTGATCTGAAAGAAGGTGGGGGCCAGAACAAGACAGTGGGAGGAGACAATCTGAAAGGAGACGTCTTTCAGGCTTGTAGCTGTCTGGTGGGCCCCCTCCTCTTCCTTATCCAAATAGTCGGTATGTGAAGTTCCTGCTGATCTTCCACTTGTGCTTCAGCGCATGAGCTGTGTGGGAACAGGAACTGGGTTGTACCAGGCAGGCGGGCATACTTGGTGAGTCATGTTGGATAAGGATGGGTGAGTAGGTTGGTGGTCAGGAAGGTGATGGAGCAGTTCCATGTGGTCACAGTAACAGAGTGTTCATAAAGACATGGGCTTTGAGGTGAAAAACAAACAAAACTAAACTAATTTTAACCATGTAAGTCCTAAGCTTTTGTGGTCTGCCATTTTTGGCATGGGGTGGGTTTTGTATTTATTCTTGGTATGGAGTTACAGACGACTCCTGCCACAAGACATTTGTTTGTATGTTTGTTTGTTTATATTTTGAAACAAGATCTCAGGTTGGCCTCAAACTCATTGTGTGGCTAAGGATGACCTTGAACCTCTGATCCTCTTGCTTCTATCTCCGGTGGGCACCCCCACACCCAGTTAATGTGGTTCTGGGATACAGCCCAGGACTTTGTGTGTGATAGATAAACACTCTACCAACTAAACTACACTCCCAGGGCTGCGTTCAGTACGTTTGTCATATACTTACACTGTGGTGGTTTTTTTCTCCCCAGCCTGTAATATGGTCTTCACTTTCTGAACAGTCTGTCCATAAGAAGAAGTTACTAATGCAACATCTCAGCTAGGGACTTTCCCTTTTTGATCAGTTGCTCTTCTTGTGTCTTTTCAATGGAATCTCTGCTTACCCCTAAATGACAAGGCTTTGAAAAGTGCTTCTTCCTGGAGTGCTTCAGTGATAATTTTGATGTTTGGGTCTGTGGTCCACCTCAACTTCCTTGTTGTTGATGTTACGAAGTAGTGATATGAGATCTTGGGGTGTCTTGGAGCTTCCTCAGTTCTTGGTTGGAATGCATCTCAAGAGTTAGGGTGCAGGATGGTCACAGCTAAAGAAAACATCACTGACTCGGTGGTCTCCAGATTCCTAGGAGTTTCAACAAAAAATAAATTCACAGACCTTAGAGGGTGAAGTTCAGAAAGCTTTTATTATAGATGTTATTTTTCTCTAGTAATTTGTCCTCTTCATCTAAGTTGTTAAATTCATTTGTATAAAGTTGTCCATAGTATTTTCTCATTATCCTCCCTAATGACTGCAAGATCATGTATCTCTTTATCCCTGATATGAGAAATTTGTGTTTTTCCGCATACTTTAGTTGCAGGACACTGACACGTCAAGCTAGAACTGAGCTCACCCAGGCAATATGTGCTCACAGGTGCAATAACAACACGTCTGTTATAGGAGCAACCAATTGAATCTCTTATTCGATTTGAGGCCCGCTCTAGGAGAGAAGATTCATGCCTGACACTGAAAACCTAGTCAAGTGCCTATAGCTAAGAGGTTCACTCACCCTAGTGGGGAAGTTTCTACTGTTGGGTGAATATTATATGGACATATTACACCCACCAAATTGCCTTCTAAGTACTTCCATCTCTGCATCTATATGAGTGCTGCTCTTACTTTTGGTTAGAGAAGTTTCTATTTCCAGATGGTAGTGACTGATGGGGAACCTCAAAAGTCATCAAAGTGCTGAGAAGTGACAGTTGAATGTTCAACACTTCATGAAACATCTCTATCAACACCCCAATGGCTCAGGGACTGTAGCAGAGGAAGTGGTAGAAAGAATGTAAGAGCCAAAGGATGGGGATGAGTGCTTTGGAATGCTGTCTCCCAAACCCACAGTAGTGGTTGTACTCATGACTTCCCAGTGGTTGTCATTATCTGTCCAAGAGCTGCATAATATTGGGCCCATCAACAGGTGGTCATGGATGATATAGGAGGAGGACAAAAGATATCAATATAGAAGATGGAATAGCAGAAGATGAATAAGGGAGAGGAGAAAAAGAATGGCGGTGGGGGTAGTTATGTGAATTTTAATTAAATTTTTTATTTTATGGAAAAAAGAAATTAAGATAAAACTGGGATGATAGACTTTATTTTATTTTATTTTATTTTATTTTATTTTATTTTATTTTTTGGTTTTTCAGGTAGGGTTTCACTCTAGCCCAGGCTTACCTGGAATTCACTCTATATTTCCTACCTCTGCCTCCCGAATGCTGGTATTAAAGGTGTGTGCCACCACGCCAGGCTGAAATGATAGACTTTACTATTCACCCACCTATTTATTGCAATTTCCAATGTCTTCATTACTTCATGCTGTCTCTTTCCAAACTTTGGGCTATCTGAAGATAAGTTTTTAGTGATTTTTCTTTTAATTAAGGTCACACACTTCCACCCCTCTATATGTTTCTTTTGTTTTGTTTTGGTTTTGGTTTTGGTTTTGTTTTTGTTTGTTTTGTTTTTTACTGTATGCTGGACATTGTGAATGTCACATTGTCAGACATTTTAGATTCTATTGTCTTCCTTTAAAGTTTCTGGCAAGCACTTAAATTATCATGTAACCTCTTCATACCATCAGGCTTATTATTATGATTTTTAGGTTGGCTTCATTTTGATTCCCACCTTAGTCTTAGGGTACAGTGACCCAACATTGTCAGTGAGGTGTCCACCAAGATTAAAATGGAGTTTCACTATTTCCCAGTATTGCATAACCTCAGATCCCACCATTAAGCTTTTGGTAGCCACTTTCAAATAAACCAGTGATCAGCAATCCATCCTGGACACATGTAGAACCAACCTCAACCAAGGACCAGAGGGAAACCCCAGAGCAGATTTCTGTCCACACCCTCACGTGCAGCTTCCTCCCCTCTGGTGTACTTCACTGCAAGCTTCAGACATTTCAGTGACCCCAAACTTTAATCTCCTTAATCTCCTCAATTCATGAGATCACCACTGTCAATCTATTTTGTGAACTCCATTTCCCTATACCAAGGGCAGGAAAGTGATGTGAGGAGAAAGCCAGGGCAAACTTTGCTATCAACTCTACATGGTTTTCTTTTGTTATTATTTTTCTAATATTTTGTGTGAATGTGTATGGTGTGTGTATGTGAGAGAGAGAGAGAGAGAGAGGGAGAGGGAGGGAGAGAGGAAAGAAGGGAAGGAGGGAGAGGAGGCATGTGTGTGAGTGTGGGTGTGTGCATGCCATGATGCACGTGTGGTGGTCAGAGGACAATCTCAGGTGTAGATCCTCACCCGCCCCCTTGTCTGAGGCAAGATCTCTTGTTCACCACTACATACACCAGGCAAACTGACCCACCAGCTTCCAGAGATTCTCATGCCTCTGCCTCCCATTGCACCATGGGACTGCCAGGATTACAGATGCTCATGCTACTGTGTTGGGCTTTACATGGGTTCTGAGGATTCTATCTCAGGTACTTGCAGACTAAGAGGATTGTTGAATGAGTCGGGCTAGTTTCCATTAT
The DNA here is from genome assembly GCA_036365145.1 of Orientallactaga sibirica. NCBI lineage: Eukaryota > Metazoa > Chordata > Mammalia > Rodentia > Dipodidae > Orientallactaga > Orientallactaga sibirica. The sequence continues at coordinate 13,271,284 of JAEOAD010000028.1, forward strand.
TCTCACATGCTGGGCTTGGGACGTTTGTGATTTTATAACTAACACAAAAAGTAGTTTGCATCCCTGAGGACAAGACCACTTGACTCCTGTCTTTGTCCCAAGAAGGCAGACTATGAGACAGCCCTAGGTTGATTTGCTTTCTTGGTGATGGATCTATTATTATTACAAGTTATGAATGTATAATTTACATAATATTTCCAAATTTGGATAGGGTCCTCAAAGAATAAGCTATCAATAAAATCCTGACGATAAGGGCAAAGATGAAAGACTAGCCTTGGACATGGTCCCCTTCAGCATGCTTAGCTTTGATTAGACAGCTGTGTTCTGTAAGAGGAGGGGATCTGAGATAGAACAACAATGGGACCTTGTCCAGAGCCCCAGGGTCCAAACAATAAGACTAGGACCAGCAATTTTTCCATCTCTTTTGAAACAATGGCATTTCTCCTAAGCAAAGCTTTTTTTTTTAAAAATTTCATAGCCAAACTTCACAGGTTCAAGGCAAATGTGTCCTCACTTCTAAAGACAGCATTAAACCATGAATTCAACTCATTATAGAAAAACACACAGATACTAGAAACTGAATAAATAGGTTCTTGCTCTACCACTCACCAGTTGCATGATCTTGCATAAGTTAGCTAACCTCTTCCAGCCTTAACTTCTTAGCTTAAGAGTTAGGGATTAGCATTAGCATTGCCTCCTTATCAGGGTCTTTTTGAAGATTGCATACAATGCTGTGGGTAAATGCACTTGGATTTTTTTTATAAGTCAAGCATTTACAAATGTTCTTTATGTTACCCAAATCCTTGGTAATCATTGAATTAATTATAGGTAGTTGGAAAAGAAGGAAGGTGGTTCCATGCATACTTCTCACCTCATGCCCACCACAAACTTCAGGTAAAGAGGCATCAGTGGGCTGGAGAGACAACTCAATTGGGAAAGCACTTGTCTCAATCATAAGGACCTGAGTTTGTCCCCCAAAACAAAATTTGGTAAGTGGAGCCTTGCTGGAGGAGATGTGTTGCTAAGTTTGGCTTTTGGGCTGTTAAAACCCAGCTCTTGCCAGGCGTGGTGGCGCACGCCTTTAATCCCAGCACTCAGGAGGCAGAGGTAGGAGGATCGCCGTGAGTTCGAGGCTACCCTGAGACTACATAGTTAATTCCAGGTCAGCCTGGACCAGAGTGAGACCCTACCTCAAAAAACCAACTTGTCAAAACCAACTTGCTCTTGCTACTTCCTGCCAACTTCAGTGGCAGATGTGATGCCCAGCCTGTGCTCTGCCATCCCATGATGAAACTTTCCTTCAGAACTGTAAGCCTGAAATAAACTCTTTCCTCCCATAAGATGTTTCATGTAGGGTGTTTTGACCCAGAAATGAGAATGAGAAAGTAATTGCAGCAGTGCTTAAGGACTAACAACCAAGATGTCATGTCCTGCCTACATGAACACACACACAAGAGGCAACAGAGTTTCATATTCCCTTCCTCTATGGTGCGGGCCTCTGCCTCTGCCAAGCACTCAGCTGACCAAGTGGTGTCTGAAAAACCTGGTTCACTGGTTTCCTAACATTTCTGCAAAAGGACAATGGCTTTGATTTCACAGCATGGATGAGATTCTGAGTGCAGTGACAGGTCAAAGCTCTTCCCAAGGAGTCGGGGCTGAGGGATGGAAAATGCTAGATGTGGCCATGTAGGAAAGAAGGTGTCTGAGCATAGAAATAAGGGCGTGGGCTGTTGGGGTCCCTCCTAGGGCCAGCCCAGGAGAGACTGCAGGATCTCCACTGAGTAGGAGGTGAGAAGCGCAGAGTCATGACACAGACTCCGGGAGTTGGGTGGGAGCAGGCAGAGGGTGAGCTGCAGCAAACTCGTTTATTCAATGAAGTGTAGGGGGTTTAAAGGGTTTGGCTGGCCAATCATTGTATGGGGTGGTCCCCTTCTTGTGACCAATGACAATCTGTCTCCAGGCAGATCATCTCACAGCAGGTTGCTTGCGAGCATGGGACTGTAGCTGTTGTCATGCCAGGCCTGTGCAGGATGCTACATCCACAGAAGCCACTTCCTGGTTTCTTTTAGCATGCAGTCTGGCTAGGGCCCAACCTGCATTGTGCCATACAATGCGCCTCTTCAAATCTTGCAAGACTTCATGGTTCAGCAGTAGTTGACTCAGTTACCACCCATCTCCCTGATGTTGCTGGGCCTCCAGACCTATGAGAAGAAGACAGCAAACTAGGGGTAAGTATTCAGCACCATGTGACAAGATACAGTGAAACAAGAAGACATAGGCTCAGAACATCACCACCACGGAGAGCACCAGAGAAGCCAGTTCAGCTTTGCTACGATGGGCTTTTAGTCAACTCAGCACGTTATATCACTTGGAACTTCCCAGATACCTCTTCTTTCCTGTACCCTCATTTCCCACAGGAATGCATGTCTCTTCCCAGACCTTGCACTCATTCTGAGGACTCCTTAAGGCTGGTTATGGTGGTGCATGCCTGTAATCCTAATACTCAGGCAGCAGAGACAGCAGGATCAGGAATTCAGGGCCAACATGAGCTATGCAGTAAGTTCTAGGCTAGCCTGGCCTATGATACGCTGTCTCCAAAACAACATGCTATTAGTGTAGAAGACAGTCAAAGTTTATTGCAGAATAATGAAATGATAGTGCTCAGTGACCAAAGGGGTCATTGTGGAGAAAACACTGTCATGGCATGAGAGTGGACAGTGACCAGAGGGACCACTGTGCCAGTTACATGTTTCAATAGACCTTATACTTTTTCTTAAAGTTTTTAGTCCTCAAGAAAAAACTCTTTTTCTATATGTAAACTTGTTGACACTGGAAAGCTCTATAGTCATTACATAGCCATTATGACTTTTCCATCTCTGATGCTAAAAGCCCATAGTAGCAAAGCTGAACTGGCTTCTCTGGTGCTCTCCGTGGTGGTGACATTCTGAGCCTGTGTCTTCTTGTTACAGTTTTTGTCTTGTGATTAGCAAAGAATTGATAAGCATTAGACATGGAGAAGAGTAAATTATGAAAGATTTATTTTAAGAGAGAATAGAAGAAAAGAAGAACAGTGCCCAAGCTGAGACAGGTCTCTCTCCCTCCCACGGGCTGGTTGAGGTGCCGAGATGGAAAACTCGAGGGAAATTCACATGGCAACTTGGCCCTGGTCTTTTTATAAGCTCAGAGATGTAACTAATGGAGGTATCCAATTGGGATGAGCCTCATTGTCAAGTTCCTGGATTGGTTGGTGAGCTAGGGAGAAAAGGGGCAACCCAGAAAGGGCATTGGGGGGGCACCAAACATTGAGGAGGAAGAACCAGGAAGCTGATCCTTAGCATCCTCTTGAATGAGACTTCATTCTCACCAAGGGGGGATGGTAACCTATGTTCTCTGGAGCCCGTATCCCTGACTACCTCTTTAAGAAAATTACCTTGCTCTTGACTTCTGTCATTCAAGCCTGCGAGTCAGAACAATCTGATCTCTGGCAAAAGCAGTTCAAAGGATGATCTCTCTCACTATAGGCCAAGGACCACACCAAGTGCACTCCCTGTGTAAGCTCACATTTCCTTACCACTTGGAAGGTAGCGTTGTTGACTGCTTCATAGAGATTTGCAAAATAAGTGCTGCTCCCTAAGCCCAGGCTCTTTCCCAACATTGTCCCATCTCTTGTGGCGTCACCCAAGGTCACTGTCATCTCTTCCTATGAGTGACCTATCTAATCCCAGTCAACAACCACGTCAGGTCTGGCAAGGGTCACTTATGCTTGATGTTTGGTGCCCCTGTAGCCTGTGGGTATGTTATCTGAGTATTGCATGTGAGTTTCTCAATTTACCTCAATTGGAGTTTGCCCCCCTAGGAACAAGAAGTTGCTATGATTTATGCCAGTTAAATAGTAGTTGTTCACGAAGGGCCTAATGCAATTTATTTCTTTTCTACCTTTAATAACTAATGTTAGAAGCTTGCCTCACCCTGCCATGACTTCATAACTATTTGGGTGTCCATCATCCCTACCTTCCATGTGGAGTGCTGGCTTCTCTGGCTGATTTTATTGATCTGTTAATAGAGATTTATTGTTCAACCAATTGAGTTTCCCATATGCCCAGTGTGGTAGTCAGCTTCCTGTTACTATGACAAAAATACCTGAGATAACCATCTTATAAAGAGGAAAGCATTATTTTGGCTCACAGTTTTGAAGGTTTCAGTCCATGATAGATTGACCTCATTATTTCAAGCCTTTAGCCTTTGTGATAGGGGTCTGTGGCAGAGCAAAGCCACTCACATCTTGGCCAGAGAGAGAGAGAGAAAGAGAGAGAGAGAGAGCATGCCCCCAGTAACCTAAAGGCCTCCCACTTGGCTCTGCCTCCTTAATGTCCCACCCACTTTCAAGTTCTCAGCACGAGACTGAGAATTAAGACTTTTGGAAAACTTCCAACAACCAAACTATAGAACACAGCTATATAAGTAAGAGGGAAAGGATTTATGCATGGTCCTTGCATGCAAGGCTCTAACTTCCTGCAAAGACATGTTTGTCCCATGTGACATAGATAATGAGTGAGTAACACTAAACTACTGAGTCCAAGGCAAATGCTAAATATTTGTTGTGGGAACAGAAATGACGGCTTTGAAGAATAAACAAGATTTTGTTGTTAAAAATGGGAATATAGGGTTGGAGAGATGGCTTAGAGGTTAAGGTGCATGACTGTGAAGTCTAAGGACCTAGGTTCGATTCTCTAGGTCCCACATAAGCCAGATGCACATTGTGGTGCATGCATCTGGAGTTCATTTGCAGTGGCAAGAAGCCCTGGCATGCCCATTCTCACTCTGTCTCTTCCTCTCTCTCTGACTGCAATAAATAAATAAAAAATAAAATTTAAAAATATAAATTTAAAAATATAAAATACTTTAGGTAGGGCAATGGTGTGCCCTACCCTGGGTATAGGCTTGATGGATATGACTATCTCTCTGTAGGTGTGTGTGTATATGTGTGTGTGTGTGTGTGTAATAGCCAAGGGACCTACAAAGGTGCTCTGACTGTCTAGAGATGTAGCTCATCTGGTAGAGTGTTTTCTTTGGGTTTGATCCTCAGCACTGTATAAAGTGCACGTGGTATTGTACAATTGTAATCCCAGCACTGGGAGGTAGAAGGAGCAGGATAGGAAGCTCAGGGTCATCCCCACTTACATAGAGAATTTGGAGTTGGCCTGGGATACGTGAGATCTTGACTCAAAAAAATGCTCTGTGAAGAGTGAGGATTACAGATTATGTTTAGAAACATCCTCTCAGGACCATGCAGGACTAATGGACAGAGTTAACCAAATGAAGAGGCTGTTTGTAGAAGTCAGGCAGACTCCTAGATCCAGAAAGTGACATGTAAAAGAGATGAGAACTGTTCACAATGTACCAATATATATTATAGTCCAGATATATTGGCCCAAGAGCAAGACACAACAAGCAACCAGAGGCCTCATTTGTTCTCACCTCATTTGCCTGGCACTTGTGGCCTCAGAGGAGGAGCATCCCAACTGCCCGAGATGCCAGAGGCTTTGAATGATGAAAAAGAGCTTACCTTCCCACCTGCACATTAACGGAGCTCAGCTGTCACCTCATGCCACCTCACACAGGTAACACAGGTTCAGGACCATCTGACTTAGCTTGCTCAAGTTGGGAGTCCCAAGCAGCTGGCAAGTGGGTGGCCAAAATTATCCAGGGTAACTCTACATAGCCCTTCAGAAGAATCATGTCAGTCCAAGGACTTTGACAGATGGAGGATCTACATAAAGCCAACTGCACTGAAAACCACATTCGGCTAAGTGCCCATGTGTGTACTGGTGACTTGGAAAGCATGAGATTCAAGTCAGAGCTCCTGACAAAGACCAAAATCAGTCCAAGACAGCATTGCTGAGAGGGTGAGATCTTGTTGACATGCCTTCCTGCCAAGTGGGTCCATTCTGTCCCATTGTACATAATCTGAGCTTCAATAGTTCATACCCCTTCAGACCTTTATACAATTTTGCACAGCATCCCCAAACTCACTGTCCCATGTGACATTCATCACTCACCCTGTGAAGGAAAAAGACAAGGTCTCATGTGGTGGTTTGAATGTGATATCCACTACAGGCTCATGTGTTTTGAATATTTGGTCCCCAGCTGATAGAAATTTGGGGAAGATTTGTGGCCTGGGGAGGTAAAGAAGGCATGTCACTGGGGGGTAGGCTTTTGGATAATATAGCCAAGCACCAAGCCCAGTGCTCAGTACTACTTCCTTCCTGCTAATGTGGAGATGTGACCCAGGCTTCCTGCTCAAGCCTGTGATGTTTTCTCTGCCATGATGAAATTTCCCCTCAAAACTGTAAGCTAAAATAAGCCTTTTCCTTCCATAGGCTGCTTCTGGTTGGGTGGTTTTGTCCAAGCAACAAGAAGAACATCATCTTGTACTTTTCCCATCATAACATTAATCATTCTCTCTTCCTTCTTTGTCCATTGCTCTTTCTCCAGCCCCTCCACAATGCTTTCATTTTATCAGATGTTTGTATGAATGAAGGAATGGCATTCAGATAGCTCCAAACAAAGCCAGAACTGAATCCCAGGTCTCCTGTTCACCACAACCATGGTTCCCTTAGTATAGTAGGACCAAAACTAAAATCCATCAGAAGTGAATCAGGCTTCCTCTTCTGAAATGCTTTCCCAAGAGCCATCTCTGCCAGGAAAGAATGTTTCCCAGACATTGGCATAATGTCAGATGCACAAGGAGGTGCATGCATCTGGAGTTTATTTGCAGTGGCCAGAGGCCCTGGTGTGCCATTCTCTCTATCTCTCTCTCTGTCTGTCTCAAATAAATAAATAATTTTTTTAAAAAAAGGAATTACCAGGATATTTGGGGAAAAATATACTGATGTTTTCGTTTTCAATCCCAGAGATTCTGCCAGGACCAGGAAGGATCGTTACCTGAGTTGTTAGAGTCAGGTTCGAGAACCTGGCAGTCCTCACAAGAAAGGTGCAGCCACTGTCCTCAATAGGCCGATTAGCGAGTATTAGTTCAAAGCATGAAAGGACATTTAGTCAATGTGGCCACATTGGGAAAAGGAGCCAATCAAGAGGTTGAGTGACCCTTCTCCCCAGCACATCTTGACATTGATCCTGACATAGCCCTCATTTCTCATGGGTCCTGATATGAGGTTTAGGTTTAGATAAAAAGCCAGAGGAATGGATAACTAAGCAGTTCTGGTCAAGCTGTAGTTCTATCCATCATGAATCCATCATTGTCTGAGCTCCAGTCTCTCCTTCAAGGAAGACTGACAAGTTGTCATAACCTTATAAAATCTACTTGGGCAAGAAAAATGAGTCCCCTGGCTGATACTAGGGTCCCAGCTTTCTCATTGTCCAAGCACGAGATTCCTGGGGAATTCCAATTCCATTGTTTTTTTGTTTTTATTTTTGTTTTTGTTTTTTTGTACAACACTTCAAATATAATTAGTGTAATTAATACCAATGAATTGCATAAAAAATAAGCAAAATTGTACTGAGGGAAAAACAAGCTATGTCATAGTTAGCAAGATACGTAGCAATGATTCATAGACTCAAAGCATTAATTATCAAGCACACCAAGAGGGAAGGTGTATTTATTTTTTGTTTGCTTGATTGAACTTAATCATTAGCCCAGTTCTCTCCAAATACAAAATACTTTCTTTTTGTTGTTGTTGTTGGGCAGGACGACAAGGGTTTTTATTTATTTATTTATTTATAAATTTTTAATTTATATTATTCTAATTTTACATTCATATTGGTGACTCCATTATCCTCCTTCCTGTCCTCCCCCCTCCAAAGGCACCCTCATTAATGGGGAATGTGGGTCATGTATTGTGAGGGTAGTCAAGAGTTACGGGGAATAGGCCAAGTCTGTGCATAATGACCCAACTTGTGGCTCTAACACTCTTTCCGCCCCCTCTTCCGCAAATTTCCCTGAACCACATTGGGATCATTTTATTTCTACTTCAGTGATGAGGTTTTGGGAGCCTCTGTGTCTCTGGATATCTGGCTTAGTAGGAGTTAGATGTTCTCTGTGTTTATCTCCTTCAGCCTTTTTCTGGTGTCGTGTTCACCAAGAAAGCTGTATTCTTGCCCTTTCCCCCGCATTACTCTATGGTTTCAGCTGGGGCCCTGGTGAGGTGTGATAGGCTGATCATCCCTTCAGGTTCGTCATCCATCTGAAAAAGATAAGCAAATTCTCCAATGGAGAGAGAAGTTAGTACTAGATAGATGGAATGACCATAGTTATTTTAGAGAGAATTTTTGGTCTGATCCCCAGATAAAGAGGCACAAGCATCTCTTTAGAATACCTTGGCTTCTGCCATGGCAGTGTTTGCCAGTCCTATCATGTAGACCTTGCAGAAATGTAAATCTTGAAGGTTTCTACATCAACAGAAGATTGTATCCATATGAGGGATGGATATGCTGACTAACTTCACTGTGGTGCCATTTCACAATGTGTATGCCTATCAAATATGTTATTTATCAAACATATATACTTCTGACAAATATGCATCCATGCACTGTTTATTCACAGGAACATATTCTGATAAATACAATGCACAAATGTCATTGAGTTGGGCTGGAGAGATTGCTCAGTGATTAAGGCACTTGCCTGCCAAGGCCTAAGGGCCCAGGTTTGCTTCCCCAGTACCCACATAAAGCCAGATGCATAAACTGGAGCATGCACTTGGAGTTCGTTTGCAGTGGCTGGAGGTTCTGGCATGCCCATTCTCTCTGTCTTTCTTCTCTCTCTGCTTGCAAATAAATAAATAAATATTTTTAAAAGTTTTTTTTGTTTTTTTTTGTTTTTCGAGGTAGGGTTTCACTCTGGTCCAGGCTGACCTGGAATTAACTATGTAGTCTCAGGGTGTCCTCGAACTCACGGCAATCCTCCTACCTCTGCCTCCCAAGAGCTGGGATTAAAGGCGTGTGCCACCACGCCCGGCATAAATAAATATTTTTAAAACATCATCAAGTACACATATACAAACCTAGGGCATAGTCTATTGCTCAGAGGCTACAGAGATGTACAGCATATTACTGTAGATAACTGTACCATTGTCATAAGCATTTGTACCCCAAGCATAGAAATGGTACAGTAAAATTCTAGGCAATAAGAATTGTTAATTCTATTATATGGGAACACGGCAATATATGTGGCACATCATTGGCAAAAATTGACGCTCAGTAAAGCTGGAAAAAGAATTAAAAATAAGGGGCTTGGGAGACTGCTCATTGAATAAAGCACTTGCTGTGTAAGCGTGAGTACTTGAGTTTGGATTCCCACAATCTACACAAAACTGGTCACAGTAGCAAGAGCCTCTACAATCCCAGCCCTCCTACAGCAAGATGGGAGGCACAGACAGGAATCCCAAGACCCTCACAGCCCAGCTAGTCTGGTGCATGTAGCAGTGGAACAACTAGGGACTCTGCTTCAAAACAAGGTGGAAGGCAAGGGACAATACTTGAAGTTGTCCTCTGACCTCCACACGGACACTGTGGGCATCTCATGCCTACACTCGTACACACAAACATGCATACATGCAGCACAGACACACAAGAACTAAAAACAAAAAAATTGTAGAGTCTCAGGTTCCACCTACACCTGCTGAAGCATAATTTGCATTTTAACAAGATCCCCGGGAGATTTGGAGTAGAACAGGCTTGCTGTGGGTCTCGACCCTGCTACCTGTAGACTCACTCAGAGTTCTAAATTGCCACTGGCTGGGCCCCATGCAACATCAAATAAAGCAGACTCTCTGAGGATAGCACCTAGGCATAGTGGTTTTAGAAGCTCCTCAAATGACTCTCATTTGTAGTCAGGGCTGAGACGCACCAAATAGAATAGTTAATCTGTACCTTGTGGCATTTAGGGCTTCTTGCCTTGCATTGCAATGATAATTATCTCTGTGCATGACTTTCCTCTGTTGGACCATCTATTCCCTGAGGGAAGACATTGCTATATCTATTCATGATGCAAAAAAAAAAAAGTGAAGCTCCTACTGTGTGAAATGCACTGGGCCAAGCACTGAGAACACATTTGCACCCTCTGTCCTCAGGGAAAAGTACTGTTGCCCAAAAGGTCACAGTCCAGAAGAAATGACATAGAAACAAATGACTAAAAGTGGGAGGCAGGAAATATCTCAGTTGGTAAAGTGCTCACAGATCTAAATTTGATCACCAGAACCCACATTTAAAAAAAAAAAAAGCTAGGGGCTGGAAAGATGGCTTAGTGGTTAGGCAAAGCCTGAGGACCCTTGTTCAACTCTCCATGTAAGCCAGATGCAAGGAGACACAAGTGTGCAAGGTTGCACATGCACACTAGGTGGTACATACATCTAGAGTTTGATTACAGTGGCTGGAGGCCCTGACATTCCAATTCTCTCTCTCTCTCTTTCTCTGTGTGTGTCTCTGTCTCTGTCTCTCTCTGCCATTCTCACTCTCTCACATAAAAAAAGAAGTTAGGGCTGGAGAGATGGCTTAGCAGTTAAGCGCTTGCCTGTGAAGCCTGAGGTCCATGGTTCTAGGCTCAATTCCCCAGTACCCACGTAAGCCATATGCACAAGGTGGTGCATGAATCTGGAGTTTGTTTGCAGTGGCTAGAGGCACTGGTGCACCCATTCTCTCCCTCTCCCTTTCTCTCTCTCTTTCTCTCTCTCTGCCTCTTTCTCTGTCTGTTGCTCTCAAATAAATAAAAATAAACAAAAAAAATTTTAAAAAGAAGTTAACAAAAGTCAGGCATGGTGATGCATACTTGCAATGATAGTGCCCATAACGTGGACACAGGTGAGTTACTGGGGTTCACTGGTCAGCAAGTCTAGCCTACATAGCAATCTTCAGGACAATAAGAGACCCTGTCTCAAAACAGATGGGGGTTAAGGAGATAGTTCAGCTGTTAAAAGGCACTTGCTTGCAAAGAAAACCAGGCAGATTCAGTTCCCCAGCCACATACCCATAAAGCTAGATGCAAAAAGTAGTGCATATACCTGCCATTCATTTGCAGCAGTCTCTAGACTCTAGTGTGCACACACACACATGCACATGTGTGCACACGCACACACACATGTGCAAATAAGTACTTTAAAAAAACAGGTGGATGACACCTGAGGCTGTTCACTGATCTCCACATATATGCACACACATAAAATAGGAACATGCATATGAGCACACACAAAAGTGGGACTGGCAAGTCAATGTGGAAACGAGAAAATATCAGAAGACACTGGAAGACAGCTCTGTGCATCCTGGGAAAGTCAGGGAGGGATTTCCAGAGAGGCCATCTGGGAGCTGCCTGGAGGAGAGTATAGGGTGTCCTCACCAGGCAGAGAGGAGGAAGACAGGAAATTCCCCAAGGACAGAGGCATAAGGAAGCATGTGGACAAAACCTCCAGTACACAAAGCTTTCCTCCTGGCATTGTTTATTATAGCCACATTGTCAACACTCTAAATGTCCATCAGAAGGGGACTGCTAAATAAATTATGGTCCATCCTTACAAAGGAGAACCAGGCAAACATAAAAATATGGATAGAAACTGGGAATGTGACTCAGTCCCCAGCACGCATAAAAGATGTGTTTGTCTGGGAAGAGGAGGATCAGGACAGGTACAAAGCCCTGGGTTCAATACATGAGACCAGGACAGACACACACACACAATCTATCTATCTAAACATATATATGTTGAGATACATAGATGACTGAGATAAATAGATGAGAAATAGATAGGTAAATAGACAGACAGATAGGATAGAGATATAGAGATGGATAGGACTCTTTAGGTATAGAACAGTTTGAGATAAAGGGTTAAGGTGGGACAAAGATGAGGACCAGTAGTCAAGCTACAACTTAAAATATATTTTATATATTACTACATACTTAATTTGCCTAAACTCCCTGTGAAGCATCAATATCCCACTTTTTGCATGTATATGTGTGTGTGTGTGTGTGTGTGTGGTATGTGGGCATGCAGAGGCCAGAGGTTGACATCAGGTGTCTTCCTCTCTTCTCTCTAAAGTTTTGAGACAGGATGTCTCACTGAATCTGGAACTCACTGATTAGCATAGACTAACTAACCAGCAGCCTCCTGTCTGTATTCCCAATGGTGGAGTACAGACACATGCCGCCACGCCCGGCTTTGCACAGACACTGAGGATCAAAAGTCAGGTCCTCATGCTTGCATGGCAAACAACTTACCAATTGGACCGCCTCAGGTCCCACTATCCTACATTTTAGACAAGGATACCACGTCTCAGAGAGGTGAAGTCATGTGTCCAATGTTATGATGTAAACCAGAGAACCAGAATCTGACCCAAGCTGGGTCTGCATGGCTATGAGGCCAGCAACAGTCCTGACAGCCTGGGCTAGCCACAAGCTCTCTCACCTTTCCATATGTAGAAGATGGTGGGGGATACAGCCATAATACCAAACAGTTCCCGAGGAATACAGCCTTCTGAACATGTGGTTGTGACTTCTGCAAGGTAGAATGGACTGGAGACCTGGGGCTTATACACGAAAAAGCAGGCCTGCCAGCAGGAGAGTCCTAATGCCATCAGAGCCATCTCTGTGGCATTTGGATCAGATGTTTTTAAGAGTCCTGTCCCTCCATTCAGGAATGTTTCACCTTTTGACATCGTGATGGGATGCTGTCATCTACCGTGCATGCTCTAGAACTGTACACTTGAGTCACAGAAAAAGAAAAAAGAAGGAATGGAGGAAAAGAAAGATACATAGAAAGAAAGAAAGAAAGAAAGAAAGAAAGAAAGAAAGAAAGAAAGAAAGAAAGAAAGAGGAAGCCAGGAATAAGGGAAAGAGAGAGGATGGGAGGGAGGGAGGAAAAGAAAGGAAGGAAAGAAGGAGAGAAATTGAAGGAAGGAAGTAATGAAGGAAGGAAGGGAGGGAGGAAGGAAGGAAGGAAGAAAAGAAGGAAGGAAGGAAGGAAGGGAAGGAAAGGAAGAGAAAGGGCGGGAGGGAGGGAAGAAAAGAAAAGAAGGAAAGAAATGGAAGGAAGGAAGGAAGGAAAGAAGGAAGGAAGGAAGGAAGGAAAGAAGGAAGGAAGGAAGGAAGGAAGGAAGGAAGGAAGAAAGGAAGGAAGGAAGGGGGAAGGAAGGAAATAAACGTCATATCATCAGGGGAAGATGACTCAGTCAGTAAGCTGCTTTCCATGCAAGCCTCAGGACCTGAGTTTGGATCTTTAGTGCTCAGGTAGATGCCAGGCATAGTAGAGCACACCTACAGTCCTGCTCTGAGGAGGCAGAGAGCAGAGGATTCCTGGAGCAAGCTGACTGGCTAGTCTAGCTGGATAGCAAACTTCGGGTTCCCTGAGTAGCAATAAGGTAGGTGGAGAAAAACTGAATAAGGCACCTGAACTCAACCTCTGATCTCCACACACATCCACATGCATTTGCATACATGTGCACCCACACACATACAAACACCCATACATGTACAATGAACATGCATAAGTATCACAAAAAATCTCAAAAATGTCTTAAGGGACTGAAGAGATCGCAAAGTGGTCAGGGCACTTGCCTGCAAAGCCAAAGGACCCAGGTTCGATTCCTTAGGACCCATGTAAACCAGAGGCACATGGCAACGCATGCATCCAGTGTTTGTTTGCAGCAGCTGGAGGCCCTGGTGTGCCCATTCTTTCTCTATCTACCTCTTTCTCTCGCTCCCTCCCTCAAATAAATCAATAAAAGTACTTCTTAAAAGAGCCAAAAAATGTTTTAAGTAAGTTTATAGTTTCGTGTTAGCCTGCATGGACACCACCCTGAATTGCATGGGGCCCATCGAACTACAGATGAGATCTTCCTGAAAGACACTGACAGACACAAACCACTGAACTTCTCTTCCAACCGTCCATTAGGAAAGGGCCTGTGCAGTACATGGATTGGCATTCCCATTCCCAACCCTTTGGAAGCCAGGGCCTGGGATTTGCAATTCCCAACTGAGGACTAAGAAAGGTCCTTGCTCTACCATCTCATCTCCATAACCCAAGAATTTGTAGCAGCCATCCAGCTCAGATGAGGATGCACATAACACTTCAGTGTCCCTCAGGAAACACCAATGGAAGATGAGTCACGTTAAGACCTGAGTCATCATCTTAGGAAACATGCAGAGTCATGTGAGGGGCAGAGCATGTTGGGCTTTGGGTTTTCTTTCTAGTCCCTGCCCCAGCCTTACCCATGCTGACTCTATCAGACACCTTCCTCCTCTGAGCTCCGGTCACTTCCGGGTGGACTTAGAGACTTTGGAGTCCATTCTCAGCCAGGTTTGGGGAGTGGGGAAACTAAAAGCAAGTTTCACTGTGACTACATTTGTCCGTGCCTCCACCCGCATGAACTTGTGAAATCAGGGGTCTCACACTTAAGCACAGCCAGCAGTAGGATGGGGGAAAACAAGAATGTGGCTGACCTAAGCATGAAACATGAGCCCTGTGAAGTGTCTTTCCAGTCCAATTTTTTAAAACAAAAGTGAAATATGTGGGTTGGAGAAATAAATCAGTGAATAAAGTTCTTGCTTTAAAGTGTGAAGAGGAGCCAGGCGTGGTGGTGCACGCCTTTAATCCCAGCACTCGGGAGGCAGAGATATGAGGATCACCGTGAGTTCGAGGCCACCCTGAGACTACACAGTGAATTCCAGGTCAGCCTGAACTAGAGTGGGACCCTACCTCGAAAAACAAACAAACAAAAAAAAAAGTGTGAAGAGGGCTGAAGAGATGGCTTAGCAGTTAAGTCACTTGCCTGCAAAGCCTAAGGATCCACGTTTGACTCCCCAGATCCCACATTAGCCAGACACACAAAGGCAAGGCAAGCACAAGGTTGCACATGCCCACTAGGTGGTGCAAGCATCTGGAGTTCAAATACAGTGGCTGAGGCCCTGGTACACCAATTCTCTCCCTCTCTGTGTCTCTCTTGCTCTATCTAAAATAATAATTAAAAAAAGTATGCAGAACTGAATGTGATCCCCAGAACCCATGTAAAATGCTGGGTGTGGTGTCTTACCCCTGTAATTCCTGGGCTGGGGAGGCAAAAACAGGCAGATCCCTGGAGCTCACTGGCCAGACAGTCCAGACTACTTGTCCAATGATAGACCCTGTCTCAAAAGAAAACGGTGGAGCATGTCTAAGGAATGACACCTGAGGTTGTCCTCCAGCCTTCACATGCACCTGTACACACATGCACCTTCACACACATGCACACAACACACAGAACAATATAGACCTGCTATGGTCATTGGGCCACTCATTTCAGAGCCCCAAGACTAGATCTAGCTGTTGCCCAACCACTGACTGCTGCAGGATACAAACTTAGCTAAAACCATAGCAGCAGGGACCTTCCCTGCCCCTAGCAGCCTCCAGAGGGCCATGCAGGCTGGCGTGGGCCTGGGCACAAGTGGAAGGGACCAGGGTGTGCACTTGGAAAAGGCCCCCTCCAAGCTCTCTTCCTGACAGAGCCTTAAATGCCAGCATTAAATATTCATTCCTTTGGGTTAAGTGTTTCCTCGCTCAGGTCCTTTTTTAAAATTCAAATGCTTCATTGGAGAGGAACAAGCCACTTGTGGCTGTGAATCAAATGTACTGGAATTGAATGAGTGAAGGGACTGGCAGTTGCTCTCCAGGAGGGAAAGAGGCCACCCACGGCTCTTCTCCTGTTGTACCCTTCCACCCTTCTTGATGCCTCTGCCGCTAGTCCATTTGGGGACCGGGCATGTGGGAGGGAAGGATGCTGGGATGGGATCTGCTCCAAAATTCGAATCTAAGAGACCAAATGAGATTCACATGAAAGAGTCCTCCACCACTGGGAGTTAATGTGGGGGTTTCTGGAGCTGAGCTCTCCTCCAACAAAGGGATCCAGGGAGCCCTCCCTCTAGCTCCAAGCTGGGGAAGCAGCATTTGCCTCCAGGTAGCTGGGGAAATGGACAGAGCAGCTCCCAGTGAGGGCTCCTGGGTACCATGACTGCAGCTGCTTTGGAAACACGGATTGTCATTCCATCTAGATTTGCATGTGGTTGGGAGCAGCAAACAGCAGTATGCACATCTCAGCTAATGAGGGAGCCCTCGATGAGTTGGGGACCCACTGTGTGCCAACCCCACTCCCGGCACAGCTTTTGCAAGGATGGCTCTCTGGAACTGCTTTGCTCACCTCACCCCCAATACATATATACTTCAGATCCCCTGACCCACTCCCAAGGCACGTGTGTGTGCAGGTCACAGGACAACTTCAGGTATTGTTCCTTTTCTGAGACAGCATGCCTCATTGGCTTTGACCTTGGCCCCAGGAATCCACCTGTTTCCACGTCCCCAGAGCCATCATTACAAGGATGCATTACTATGCATGGCTTTTTTGACATGGGTTGTGAAGAATCTAACTCAGTTCTTCATGCTTTCAAGGCAAGTGTCTTACCAATTGAGCTATCTCTCCAAGCAGTGCCCTCCCCCCAGTGTCATCCTTATTGCTTCTGTTGCTCAAGTCTCTTGTGGAAGCATGACATGATCCCAAGTGGCAATGACCCCTCTGAAGTGGGGAAATGCTGCTATGGACAATCACTACTTTCCTATCATGGTACTGTAGGCAAACACCAGCCTGTGTGCTGCTGCTCAGACTCACATTGGAGTCAGAATCCAGTCCAGGAGTAGGGTGATGGACCACACCTTCTCCAGCACCAGCACCCAAACCCACGTCTATACCCACACCTGGGACTCTGCTATCATTTGCACCCCAAGAGCACTGGCCTTGGAGGTCAGAACTGAGGCTGATTCCTGGATGAATGACCCCTATAAGATCAAGACAGTGAGGCTCCCACCAAGGCTGCCAGGCTACTATGCTGAGTAGCTTCCTTCTTTGGTTCCTATTCTTTCTCACCAGCCTGAGATAGGGCACTCTGCCCATCTATCCCCCTTCCCTTCTGTGCTGTACTCCCTGAGGTTATGAACTGGATCTTGCTTCATTTCTTTTACCCCTACAAAAACAACCCACAACTTGCACATAGTAGAAACCCAATGGCATTTGCCAAGTTGAACATTGTAGCTGTTGTCCTACTGAGGGTGTTGTCTCAGGTCCCAGCTGTGAATGTTGTCCCTTTAACCATGAGGACAATTCCCCATGGACAGAGCCATGAGAACACAGGAAGGCAATATGTTCCAGAGCTATGTGACTTGGTGGACTCCAACTGTATTTTATGTTTTTTTTTTTAAATTAATGGCCTTCCTTCCACAGGAGGTCCATGTTAAGTGTCAAATACAGCTGTATCCAGATGCTGCAGTGCTACCATTGGGATTTCTCAGTGACACTCGCTGGGTTGGTCAGGCTTCTAAGTTTCAGTCTGCAGTCACTTCTGTAGCTGTTTGGAATATAAAAGAGTTTCCTAAATGCATTAGGTAGCCCACCGCTCCCTCAAGGGGAGGGCTCAGATTGGACCTTGGATGCTGCTAAGCCAAAAACAGCAGTGGCCAGGCAAACACAAGCCATGTGACGCAATTGCTCTGAGATACACTCTACAGATGTTTGTCACTCGATAGCCATGGCACTGGGACAGGAGAGCACAACACTGCCATTGCTGTCCCAGAAAGCAGATGTCTACAGATCGTTCTTCTCCCTCTCCGTACCATTCTTCCCAGGCAGGGACCCCGCCAGCCCATCCCTTGGTTCAGCACCATGGCCAGCACCTCGGTGAGGCACTACTGGTTTAGACCACCACGGTGTCCATGCCAGGGTAGGTCTTGGGGATTGACAATCCTGCAGGTTTCTCCCTGGAAGGGGGAGGTGAAGGTCCTGTAAGAAACAGCTTCAGATTTGCTGAGATGAACTTCCAGACCAGGCACAGTTATGGAGGAAAGGCTATTTATTGAAGTTTACAGGTTCAGGGGAAGTTCCATAATGGCAGAAGAAGCTGGCCTGCTTTCACAGGACCAAACACAGAGCAAAGCCACAAGCCAAAAACCACGCAGCACAGCACACCTCAGGCACAGTTTGCATATGTTTAGATGGAAATCTCAAACCCACCACCACACCTTAAGATCCACCCAGGGACACTGCCTCCAGCCCGGTGGCTGCAGATGCAAACTACAGACTAATAAAACACTGAATATATTGGGTAACATCTATTCAAACTACCACAGGTCCCCAGGGAAAACTGGGGCTCTAACACCAGGGGGTGGGCAAGTGCCCTGCAGAGGCAAACAGAGCTGAAGGAAACTCTAGAACCTAGTAGGGAGGGTAGGAAAGCCACAGCAGAAGTCCATCGTGGAGGACGTAATGTAGCCAGGGTCATGGCCCTGGAACAACTGGGTGAACTGGGCACATCCAGACACATTGGAAAGGTAAACAAAATGTCAAAAAACAAACAAACAAACAAAAACCTTAGGAGAGCTTTGCGTCACTAGAGACAAGGAAAGATGTGTGGTGGCCCTGGAAACACTTATGAAAAGATTTCTCCTCTGGCAGAAAGACAATGCTAAGGAAGGGTTAATTGTTCCCTCGTGGTTTAGCAGGCAGAATGGCATATTTCTCAATGTTACTCATCTCTTTGTGTGCCCTTGTTGTGATGAAGGGGAGAGAAACAGTTGTGGATGTGAGCAGTGGCGAACATTGTTATGATTTGAAATCTTTTTAAAGTTCCTTCCCTAGGGGGGTCTCACTGAACTAGAAAGCAGGTGTCCCTCCTGGTGCTTTTACTAAAACACTGGGGCAGAAAGCTCCTATGACAGGGAGCAGGACAGTGGCCTCCCTGGGGCAACTGCAGGATCCTCTTTCATGTAATGAGGAGAGGGGCCACCTCATATGACCCCACAGGGAAAACCCTCCTTCCATCCAGAGTCCTCCATAGTGCCCGGCACTCCAGGAGCCACTTCAGGAGTTCCGTGTGTAAAGGCAGTCTCCGCTCCAGCTTGTCAGACCATAGCCAGGCTTGAAATCTGCCCTTGAGTTCACTCAGCTAAGACCAAAACAGAGAGCGGAAGGCACAACACATGGGCTGTAGTCATTGCTGCCAGCCTCCACTGGCCATTTCCTACTACTTATACCAACTAGTGTTGGCCCTATCCCCCATGGGGCTTCATCTCAGTTTCTTTGTCACTCCTCTTCCCACAGATGCAGCCAGGCTACGATGAGTGATGGAGAAAATGGGCTTTAAGAACCGCAGAGATAGGGCAGTCCTGGCTGCTTCTGCTCCAGATATGCGTTCTTGCACAAGTCTCTGCCCCTGCACAGTGAAAGTCACATGTGGCTGACTGCTAGACAAGTCCCCTTCGATTGCACAAGGTGAAGGTGAGGCAACTTATAGTGAGCAGGGAGCATTCATTCATCTTATGTGGATGTGAACAGAGGAATTCTGTTCACAGTGGTCATCACTTACACTGTAAGCTATTGTCCAGTAGCAATGAACTCAATGCCATCTCTTCTGGAGTGTGTGTATGATACGGGTGCATGGGCATATTATGTAGGAGGCCAGAGGCTGATGTCAGATATCCTTTTCAATCACTCTTCTCTTTACTGAGGCAGGGTATCTCCCTGGAGGTCAGACCTGTTGTGCTCAGTTAGCCAGTTTCCCCCAGGGATTCCCTCTCTATTCCTCCCTTGCATGCTGGGATCATAAGCAGTGGCCTCCTTAGCCACCCTGTATCTACATGGGTGCTGGGATCCCACAAGCACTCTGACCCACTGGTCCCTCTCTCCAGCCCCTATTCTTTTATAAATGAATCACCTTGGTGGCATTGGTACTTGACTCCTCAGCAAACCATTTCTCCACAATGTTAACTAGGTTCATCATTTCCTGCACATCTGTAGATCCCACAGGACCATAGTTGCTCATTAACCCTCACATCAAATGCAGTAAGAGATGATGTGGATGGCTCCAGTTTCCAGATGGTGTGATCGGGCCCCATCGCCAGATGCAAAAACTAAGACTCAGAGAAGTTTAGTAACTTGACCCAGAAGACACTGCTGGTAAAAAAACAGGCACATTTGTCCTCCCAGGTGGCTGGACATAACGTTGTGATAGTGAACCTCCTAAATACAGCTCTGGGACAGCCTTGGGTGCCTAAAGGTCTAAAGTCACAGAGCAGAAGCCTGGGAAGTGCTTAGAATTGATATTTCCCACGAAAACAAAACCTTGAGAAAGCTAACACAAAGCCCTTTCCTGGAAGGTCAGCTTTGTCCAATTTTTAAAAATATTTTAATTCATTTATTTGTAAGGAGAGAGAGAGAGATAAATGGGCACACCAGGTCCTTTTGCTACCGCAAATGAACTCCAGACATATGTGCCACTTTGTGCATCTAGCTTTATGTGGGTACTGGGGAATTGAATCCAGGCCATCAGGCTTCACAAGCAAGCACCTTTAACTGCTGAGCCATCTCTCCAGTTTTGTCCAACTTTTAGCCCAGAACTCCTCTTTGGATAAGACTTGATCAGTAATTGCATGGATTTTGTGACTCACTGGACAAAGAATGCAAGTTCTCAACACTAGTCTCCTGGCTGGTATGGGGGCCATTGGGAAGAATCTCTGTACTTGGGTAGCCCACCACTCCCCCCTCTATCACAGATGCATTGATCAATTGATTGCTGTTGCAAGCAGTTAAATTCACACATTAGTTGTACCTAATTAAGATGCAACTCAGTGTGCAGAAACCTCATGGCCCAGCCCTCCTCTCTTGCCCCTGGTAATCCCTAAACATCCCCAAGGGAAACATGGAAGCAAGGCTCTGATTGGAGGAGACAAATTAGTGATAGTGTGAGAGCACTGAGGTAAAACAGGCAGGAGGCATCCCTTACCAGTGCTGGGGAGTTTAACAAAGAAGCAGGGCTCCCACCTCAGCTCACAGCTAGAGATGTGTCAAGGGAGAGCAGAAGGCAGGAAAAGACCAACATTGAAGGAGAGGTTTTAAAACACATAATGATTTCATGTCAAAACACAATTTCCTAGTGTCAGTGCACTGTTCTGCAAGCACGGGGGGAAAAGAGAAGTGATTGAAAACTCCTGGCATGAGAACCCGGCGGTGGATTCCGGAACATTGATGGATGGTCTTGGAAGGAGAGATTGATGGATTATGATTTTCAGGAGGGATCATTACACACTGAGTCCATGAACAGAACTGCCTGGCATTTGGACACTTTGGTGCAGGAGGAACCGTTCGGATGATCCTGATTCATTAGCCCATTATCCAAAGCCCATCCGTGCAGGCGCCGCCAGTCAGCTAGGAGGCTGCAGGGTAGGTCCGGGTTTGGTGCTCAGCAAGCATTTGTCAGATGAATGAAAAGAACATCTGGCCCAGGCCAGTGGTCTCTGGATTTGAGTCCCTACCATATGCCTGTGATAGATCACTCTGTCTGACAGTGTCACTCTGACTAAAGCAATCACAGAGGACACTCAGAACCAATCTTCTTGCCCACTGACAGAGTCCAGGGATATGAGATCCAGTGGAGTGGAGAGGGTGGAAAGGGAATAATTTAAGCCAAAGCTATGGATAGAATGACAGACACTGAGCTTAAAGCAACAAGGGAGAAATTGGGACCTGGTGGCACAAGTCTGCAAAACTGGCTACTTGGGAGTTAGAAGCAGGAAGATCAAAAGTTGAAGCCCAGCTTGGACTGCAGAATGAGGTCAAGGACAGGCTGAGAAACTTTGTGATACCCAGCCTCAAAAAATAAGTAAAAAGAGGGCTGGGGTGCAGGGGTGTAGCTCAGTGGGTAGAATGCTTGCCTAGTATGTACCACGCCCCGGTTCCATCCCCACTACTGCATAAACCAGAGGTGGTGGCACACACCTGTAATCCCAGCACTCAGATATGAAAGCAGGTGGATCCGAAGTTCAAGATTGCTGGGCATGGGGGCACACACCTTTAAGCTCAGCACTTGGGAGGCAGAGTTAGGAACTTCACCATGAATTTGAGACTTTGTGAATTCCAGGCCAGCCTGAGATAGAGACCCTACCTTGAAGAAAAAAAAAGGAAGAACAAGTTCAAGATCATCTTAGGTTATACAATCAGTCTGGGCAATTTGGGCTACATGGGACCTTGTATCTAAACTAAACTAAACTAAACTAAACTAAACTGAACTGAACTGAACTGAACTAAACTAAACTAAACTAAACTAAAATAAAATAAAATAAAATAAAATAAAATAAAATAAAATAAAATAAAATAAAAAAATAAAAGCATTACCAGGGATGTAATTCAGTGGTGGAGTGCTTACTTAGCATGTAAAAGACCCTACATTTAATCCCCAGTACTGGAAAAAGAAGGGAAGAGAGGAGAAGGGAGAGGAAGAAAAGAAGGAGGAAAAGGAAGAGCAAGCAGAGGAGGATGGAAAAAGACAAATGAGAAAAGGCTATAGGCCATATTAGAGCCCCCAAAAGCAGTGTCAATGGTTAAGAGAGAAAAGGGAAGGTAGCCCCGTGGGGGTTGTGGGGATCAGGGATGGGTTGAGACACTGGTTTGGCAGATATTCAGACAAAAGGTGAGGGAGATGGGAGGATATCGGAGAGCCACATATATGTGGTATGAACCTCACTGAGCAGTTGTATCATTTAACAGAATCCAGTAAAAGATGGCACCCCCAGCCCAGCTTGCCTGCCCCACCCTAATCCCCAAGGCCAAAAGCTGAAGTTTGCTGGGTTTCAAA
The DNA here is from genome assembly GCA_036365145.1 of Orientallactaga sibirica. Taxonomy (NCBI): domain Eukaryota; kingdom Metazoa; phylum Chordata; class Mammalia; order Rodentia; family Dipodidae; genus Orientallactaga; species Orientallactaga sibirica. The sequence goes on from JAEOAD010000028.1 coordinate 13,293,929, forward strand.
AGACCAAAATGGGGAATGAAGAGATTGCCCTGCAGTTAAAGGCACTTGCTTGCAAAGCCTGAAAGTCTGGGTTCGAATCCCCAGCACCAACATAAATCCAGACTCACAAAATGGTGGATATGTCTGGAGTTCATTTGCAGTGGCAGGGGGCCCTGACGTGCCATTCTCCCTCTGTGTCTCTTTCTTTTTCTCTCTCTCTTTCTCATAAATAAAATAAAATTTTTTTAAAAGACAGAAATGGGAAGGGATCAGGGTTCCATTTGGCATATCTCCTGGATCCACACATGCAAATTCCCCTCTCCCCAGCCAGAACCCTACACCAGGGTCCTGTGCATGCCAAATCTCAAACGGGGCCCAGTTTCATGTAGTCATCACTTTCTGGCCCCTCTGTTCTCCTACCCTCTGAGCTCCTTTTCTCTCTTTTTAAAATAACTGTGTGTATGCATGCATATGTGCAGAAGCCAGAGAATGTGCACATATGTGAGCATGCGTGTGGAGGCCAGAGGACAATTTCCAGTGACATCTTCAGGAATACTATCCCCTCCTTTGAGACAGCATCTCTCATTGGCTTGGGACCCACAAACTGGGCTAGACTGTCCAGCCAGCAAGTCCCAGAGAGCATCCTGTGTCCACCTCCCCAGCACTGGTATTCTAGGCAGAACACCATGCCCAGCATTTGATGTAGGTTCTGGAGAGTATACGCAGGTCCTTGTGCTGGCACAATAAGCACTTTACCAACTGGACTATCTCCTCAGCTCTCGTGCCACATTCTCTTCTCACAAGTCAGCCGTCACCTATTCCATTTGCTCCTGGATTTTCCATGCAGCACTATGACTAAATCAGTGCAGGAGGTGGCTGCATATACCCTTTCTGGTGACACACTTACCCCATTTATTTGGTCATGAATTTACCACATTTCCACGGGGTGACAGTGTATAAATGTTTTATCAGGAAAAACTGAATGGTGGTGAGAAGCTACTCCCTGGCAGGTGAGCTGAGGAAGAGGTCACCGTGACAGGATGGCAAAACAGGAACAAGAGGCATGTGGACAACCATTAACTTAGGGGTGTGGACAGTACCCTGGGTTCTCTGTGGCCTATAAGCCTTGTGCTCTTACCACCCTGCATCCTTATGAGGGCTCTCCTGGGATCAGAAGGCTTGTCTGAAAGTCCTTAGTGAGCCGGGTAGCATGCCACAGAAGCATGGCCGTGTTCGCTGCCAAGAAGAGAAGGCTCATTTGAAATGGTTGAACACATCACTGAGTATTTGCCTGGTGCCTGAGTTGTGAAGGGCACCTCAGAAGGTGCTGTTCCCAACTGGTATGTGCTGGAAGGAAAAAATACACACTCCAGCATTTGGAGACATTGCACAAAAACGGGAGGCAAAATATCTCAATGAGTTATCACATATGGATTACATGCTGAGACACCCGTTTGGATAGAGACAAAATCAAATGTATCGTTGACATTTGTTTCACAGCTTCATTTTAGTTAGTACAAGTTACAAGAAGCTACTAGAAAAATTTTGATGGTATATATGACTTGCCTTGAATTTTAATTGGACAGTTCTGGCTGTGCAGTACTGGGCAAATGTTCTAGAATGGCACATTCCAATATGAGAGCCACTGGCCAGATGTGGCTACTAAGTACCCTGTGCTGGTTTGTCATCGTTGTAAATAAATGCCTTAGAAATGAAACTTGAAGAAAGATTTACTTGAGCTCATGGGTTCAGAGGGTTCAATCTCTGGTTGACAGTCTCCATCATGGAAATATCATGGCTGAAGGACATGGGGGAGAAAACTGCTCACATCAAGGCAGCCAGGAGGGAGAGAGAGAGAGAGAGAGTCAGGGAAAACCCATACCCCTCAACACCTTGCTCTCAGTAACCTACTTCCTCTAATTATGCCCACATCATTCCATGACCTCCAATAGACCATTCAATATGAATCCATCAAAGGATTCATTCAATGATTAGGTCAGAGCTCTTTCTTGATCCAATCCCTTCCGAAAAGCCCTACTTCTGGACATTGCGTTGGGGGGGGCAAGCCTCCACCCACAAAACTTCAAGTAAAATTTCATATACAAACCATAACATATGCTATTGTCATAATATTACATCTGAATATTGTCATGTCTCTGGTGGCTACCACATGGGACAAGGCAGGCAAGGAGGTGAGTCATCTGGTGAGATGAGAGGTTTTGTGCCTTGGCCACATCTTGGAACTGTGTAGGGAGTGTTAAAATGGCACAGAAGCGAACCCCTCTCTCAGAGCTCCTGTCATTTGTCTGGAGTGGTATCCAGAACTCTGGGTGATAAATACCCCCCAGAGGATCACAAAGAATATCTAGCCAAGCCTGGTGGCACTTGCCTGTAATCCCAGCACTTCAGACACAGAGGCAGGAGGATCAGGAGTTCAAGGTCATCCTTGATTATAAGGAGAGATTGAGGCCAATTTTAGCTATCTAAGACCTGGATTTTAAGAAAACAAGGCACACTAGGATGGGGAAGCCATAGGTTATGAAAAAGAAGGAAAGGAAATGGAATGAGAGTGGCTACTTATTGGCTTGGGGCAGGGAATTATGTTCCAGCAACCTCGTGAGAAGGTGTGATTACTGCCATTAGCATCCTTATTTTAAAGATGATGACTGAGGGCCAAAGACACCCAGCTACAGAATGACAGAAGTAGGTTTAGATTAAACAAGGTTATGCAAAAGTCCTTCACCTCCCCCCACCCCCAAAGAACCACTCAGTTTTCAGAGTTCAGAGGACTGAGAAGGCTGGATTGGGCAGAGGGTTCAGCCTGGCTTCTCGGCACCCATGGTTGCTTTGGGCAAAGCCAGGTTCATATTATCCACAAGATGACCCAAAGCCTGTCCTTCCTTCATGTGCCCAGCTGGGCTGAGCTGGCTGCAGGCTCTGCACTTCCCCAAGGAAAGCCTAGAGAGGCCAGACAACAGCAGCCCTGACAACAAAGACATCCATGTGGAGCTGAGACAAAATACTTCAGACGGCCAGAATTGCTGACAGCCAGGGCAGCTGCCCCTCTGGAGGCATCTGCAGGGAGCCATCATCACCATACAGCAGCCTGGGTGATGCCTGGCTTTGTCATCTAGGACATCAAAGGGTTCCTTTGAGCTCAAAACACTGGAGGGTCCCCACATGCCTGGAATAGAGATGATAGTGACTGATGGTGGCAGGCCCCAGCTCTGAGGGAGACTGATGGAGGAGCCTCCCTTCTATGACTTGCTCACTAAGGGGCTCAGTAAGGGGGGGGGGGAGGGCGGGGGGAGAGAGAGAGGTTCCTTGGGATCAAAGGGATAGAATCTTCTCTCCACCTGGCTGGTTCCTCAAACCGAAATGAGACCCTTGACTCAGAAAGCTCAATTTTGGAGCCTTCAGGAACTCTCCACTTTAGGAAAAGATGCAAATGGGGGAAATGCAAAAGAGCTTGCTGGGCACATGGGGACATTCCCACCCAGTTCCTGTGTGGGCTGGGAAGGCACCAAGGAACATGGAAGGAAAACACAGGGAAAGGTTCTTCAACAGCTCTGGGCCACTAATTCATTCAGCCAGAGCCCTGTGGCTATGGTTTAGCGGTAGAGCTCCAGCCTAGTGCACAATGAATGCCCTGGGTTCATCCCAGCTCCACCAAAGAGAGTGGAAATATCACCAGTTCTAGCTGTGTAAGGTTCCCTGCTCTGTCCCATCTGCAACTCAGGACACAGATACTGAGTCAGGTGCCCTGCCTTGGGGTCTCCCAAGACACAAGGGATGCTTGGACTCTGGAGGGATGTGTGGAAAGTGTGGGGAGCAGCCAGGGAAAAAGACACTTTAGACTGTAACAGGACAGAAAGACACTCTCCAGGGAGAGCAGAACCCAGGAATGAAGGGGGTAATCCAAGGAGGACAGAAGCAGACAGGGAAATGATGGAACCACATGGGCACTCTAGCATAAGGGGTCCATGAATCAAGGCCTCTAGGAACCTTGTCAGCAAGACCCAGTGTAGCTGTCCTTCAGGTTTATTGCAACATCTACCAGGAGGAAGACAAGCAGATGTATAAAGGAACCTTCATAAGGCCTCCTCCCTTTTTCCTGACTGAAGTCCCCAGCTGCAAGTCAAGTCCCTGCTCCTATGGGCAGCATGGGAAGGAGAAGTAGTTGAGCGCTGCGGGGACTCCCATTTCGCAGATGAGTGAGTTGTGCTGAAGAAACAGAATGGTTTGCTCTGACCATTACTCTGCATGAGAGCAAAGCCTGATGGGAAATTGTGGTAAAGTCAAAGAATACTGACCTGGTCCTGGGGTTGCCTGAGGTTAACACTGTGGATTGTCGTATCCCAGCTGAGGGTTCAGCTGAGATGGAGGATGAAGAGACATGAAGAAGGTCCCCATCTTTCACAGGTGGGAAATGCAGTCACCAGTTGGTGGGGGTGGCACAGGAGTGGGAGCAGAGACTCCAAGCAGCTGATAATAGTCCAGTCTATGTGCAGGAACTGAGCTGTGAGCCTTAAGCCCAACGCCCCCACCTCTCCTGCTCCCAGCCACGAGAACACCGTGAATGATGAGAGCAATAGAGAGGGAAGCTGACTGCTCTTGATGAGAAGTGACCCTGTGAAAGTCCCTTGGTGAGTGACAACATGCTGGAGCTGGGGTGCTGGGGTGTAGGGACAAACTGGCCAAAAGTAAATAGCAAAATCCCTCACTCCATTAGACCCAAACTGGTTAATGTCTGACCTAGTGACTCATGATGCCTGATACAAACAATTAGAGCTTAACTCCTAATGGCCCCTGGCTCCTCGACCCACAGGGCTGGTCTCAGGGAGGGTAAACAATGTTATAAAATTTATTTCCTAACAAAATAGTGTGCTGACCTCTTGAACTCTATTACAATATGACCTCACCCAAATGCCTCAAGAGGCAAAGCCAGGTAACTGCTCTTCTTTTAAATATTTATTTGAGAGAAAAAGAGGCAGAGAGAGACAGAGAGAGGGAGAAGGAGGAAAAGAGAGAGAGGGAGGGAAAGAGAGAGAGAGAATGGGCATACCAGGGCCCCTAGCCACTGCAAACAAACTCCAGATCCATGGGCCACCTTGTACCTACATGGGTACTAGGGAATTGAACCTGGATCCTTAGGCTTCACAGGCAAACACCTTAACTGCTAAGCCATCTCTCCAGCCCCAGGTAACTGCTCTTATCTGCTATGAAAGCACCCCATCACCCCTTGGGGACTAATTCTCTTTCTGAGAATTTACTCTGCATTTCTATCCACAATACCTATTCTTTATTAACTGAGCCGGAACTGGGGCCATTGGTTTCCTGTCTGGAGGCAGAAAGGGCACTGGAAAGAATGTTTAGCCTTGCCTTAGCTCTGCTGGACCAGCCCCCCCATAATCCCTGATCCAGACTCTCAAATTTTCTAGCCCTAGTTTCCATCTTCGTATAGTATGGAAGAGTAGGTAAGTCCTCCCACTCCCCTGCCCGCCGCCCACCTCTGTAAAACCTAACTCTCCTTTCTTTCAGAAAGGAGTCCTTATGAAGCCTGAAGGCACCAGAGCTCTTCAGAAATGTTCTGTTGACCCATTAGTCACATCTCACCTGGAGTCTGTGATGTTTTGTTTGCATTTTAAGGAATCTTAAAAAAAATTTTTTTTTGAGTGAGAGAGAATGGGCGCCAGGACTTCTTGCTGCTGCAAACAAACTCCAGATGCACCAATCACATTGCGCATCTGGCTTTACATAGATGCTGGGACTTGAACCCATGCTAACAAGCTTTGCAAGGAAACATCTTTATCCACTAAGCCATAGCCCCAGCTCTCATTTTTTATATTCTTTTATTTATTTATTTGCAAGCAGAGAAACAGAGAGAATTGGCATGCCAGGGCCTCCACCCACAGCAAATGAACTCCAGATGCATGTGCCACTTTGTGTATCTGGATTTGCATGGGTACTGAGGAATTGAACCCAGGATGTCAGACTTTTCAGGCAAATGCCTTAATGGCTAAGCCATCTCTCCGGCCCTCTAGCTTTCATTTTAAGGAATCTTGGTTGATTCCCTGAGCATAAGAGATTCACCTAAGGCCACACAGTGAGACAATGACAAAGCCCCGATTCTAAGTCTGTCTGAATATATAACTGACTGCTTCCTCCCAGGAGGTCTCTGCTATGAGGGTTGCAGTTCATAAGCCTGGCACCTACATAAATTCCGGGCATGGTGGTACACACCTGTATGCCCAGCACTTTGGAGGCTGAGACAAGTGGATGCCCCCAGGCCAGCTGGATCGCTAGCTAAGTCAGCAAGCTTCTCAATAAATGAAGAGGAGAATGATTGAGGAACACACACATCAACCTGTGGTCTGCACCCACACGCAATACACTCACACACATATGTGTACCCACACATGTACAAGCATGCATACATATACCACACACATATACACAGTCAAACATAAAAGAATTCTAAGTTTGGTGGTACTCCGCCACCCTGGATCCCTCCATCCTTCAGTATCAGTGCTCACTGGGGATTGCTGAACACTCTGAACTGACTTCAGCAAGAGTTCCCGATTCTCCATGTCCCCTCTCAGTGATTTTCCAGCCATTGACATTCCCTCACTGTGCCCCTTGCCCATAAATAATCCATGTCCTTGCTGAATTCAGAGTAGAGTCCTTGACAATAATCCCAACACTTGACCAGTGCCCCTTACTGCTTTAACAAGTGTCACGGAGATCTTGCCTTTAACAAAAGGAAAGAGGGAGTCTCCTTTCTCCCTTCTCCAGGCCCCAATCCTGGATCTCAAGCTGAACAAGTTAACCGGGTAATTTTCCCAGCCACCTGGCACAGCTCAGTGTCTCATGATTACCAAATGACCCACTCTATATGGGCATATGGAGGACACAGCTGGAAGTTGCCCAAAGTGCACACAGGGCTTTTCTTGCCATGGAGGATGGCCTAGACCCCAGCATGACTCCTGTTCCCTCTCTTTCTCCACCTCCTCTCCCTCTCCCCTCTGGACCCAGGATACAAGGTTTCCCCCTGCTGGCCAGGGAATGCAAGTGTCTTCTGGATGGCCTCCAGGGGTCCTTGAACAAATCTCTTCCCGATGCTGCCTGAGTGGTTTAATGCAGACAAGGGATGTGTGTGGCTAGGCAAGCTGGGACTGGAGGTATGGCCAGGCCATGGCCACTCAGGGGACAGAGGCAGTCCAGATAGGTGGTATTCTACAAAGCAGGGAAACATCCAGATGACAGCAGGGAATCAGTCAGGTAGGTCATGCCCGTAGAGAGAATGCAATTTGAAAACAAGAGACTGTCTCCAACAGAAATACATTTCTGGTGTGAGGGAGATGACTCAGTGGGTAACAGTTGGTCCCCAGTATCCACGTAATTACCAGGCACAGTGACTCCGGCCTGTAATCCCTGTGCTGGGGAGGCAGAGACAAGAGGATCTCTGGGGCTTACACTGGCCACCACTCTGGCCTACTTGGTGAACTCCAAGCTAATGAGAGACCCTAACTCAAAGGAAGTCCTGAGGATAGCACATGAAGGCTGTCCTCTGGGCTCTACACACATATGCACATATGTGTATGAACACCTGCACATACATGTGCAGCTGTACACAGATGAACACTCACACACATATACATCAAAAAATAAAAGAAAGAAAGAAACACATTTTCCCCCTAGACTAGAGACCTAGGACAATCCCCATGACCTTGTGTTTTCCTGATTGTAAACTGTCTTGGTCTGAGATTCACTGATCCACACTCCCCCCACTTGACCTTGGCCAAATCAAGTCATTTCTGAGCCTCAGTTGTCCCATATGTAAAGTGAAGTAATCGCTTTGTATGCCTCAGAGTCACCTAATGTGCTCCCATCAAGTTAAGTAGGAGCCTGCACAGTCCGTTTTCAGATGAGGAAACAGGGATGGGACACAGAGGGTAGGAAAGGGACTCTGACCAGATGCGTAGTAGGGGGTCCAGGGAGGTGTGAATCTTAGTGAACTATCGAGTTCACTCACTAGCATTTCACATTTTCTTATGCCAGGGAGTGGGACGTTGAGAAACTCCTTAGCTACTCAGGAAATTACCTGAGGTCACCCTCCCACCTGGACATTTATGCTGGGAACTAAGTCTGAGGTGGTGTTTGATACCCATAGGTGGGCAATTATGGACTATGTGGGAAAAGCAGGGGTCACCAGGTGAAGAGAGAGTAGGCCGGGAGCAGAAACGGGCTGGGAAGGTGAACTGGCAGAGCCCTCTAGCTGTGATCTGAGCCACTGGCACAGAGGAAGACCTGTCTAAGAAGACGCAGGCAATGGGAACAGGGAAACGTTCCTTCCCACGGCCTCCACCCAGCTGTTTTGTACAGGTCACTTCTCTTTCACGAGTGTTCATGGGATGCTAGTGTGGCAGCCAGGAATAAGAACATCTGATTCAGCACGCAAGGCCAAGGTGAAGGGACCTTTTGACATGATCACACAAGTGTGCACTTTTCCAAGGAGGAAACAGGTTTGTTCAAGGATACCTGGCAAGTGAACAGTTGGATTTCTGACTCAGGATTATGCCATTTATTCTAGACCCATGACTGTACCTGACTGTTAAGCGGCGTACCTTCTCACCTTCCCACTGCCTTAATGATCACCTGGGGGCTTTCCGACGCCACTTGTCTGATCCACCCTCAGCTCACACTTGGAGTCTCTCTCCATGAACTAGCCAATTTCTGCACAACCCACTAGCATCACCAGGATGTGAGTCTGTCCACATGCCCCAGATCAGAGGAGGGGAAGAAGAAGGTGACTGTCTTTGGAGAAAAACAAGACAGAAAAATGAAGGAGAATATGGCTCAATTGGTAAAGTGCTTGTTGAGAAAGCATGAGGAGCTGAGTTCAGATTTCTAGCACCCAGGTAAAAGCCAGTTGTGGTGGTGCAGGTCTGTAATCCCAACACTGGGGACGCAAAGACAGGAGGATCCCAGGGCTTTCCAGTCTAACCAAATCAGTGAGCTCCAGGTTCAGTGAGAGACCCTGTCTTCAAAAAATGAGGAAAGTGATTGAAAAAGACACTCAGTGGCAACCCCTATACAAATACACACACACTCACACATGTATATGAGCATGCATACATACATGCTCATATACACACATACAATACATGACAAATATTTTTTTAATTCTAAAACGAAAGAGAAAAGAAGAAATGGGGTTGGAGTCCTGAAACAAGCGCATGTCAGGAAGCCCAACCTGTGCTCATGGCATTAGGAATGTGTTTCATCTTGGAGCCAGCAGAGGGACACAGATTTATTTTTCCTCTCTCCCAGAAAAGATCTCTGGCTTTCCTGTCATGCTTTCAGGAGGATGGAAGACTTGTGTGGACCTTTAGGACATCACAAGGGCTTTGCTGCTTTCCTGATCCTCATCAGCCTTATAGGAGGCCACCTTCCCCACCTGCCATCACCCTCAGCTTGCTGCATCAGCACTCCACTCCTGCCCCAGCCCCAGGGTGGCAAGAATCCCCAACGCCCTCGGGCCCTCGGGAAGGGTTGTATAGAACAGGCTCTGGTTACAGATGCAACTTGCCTTCCAGAAATCTTCCCTGTTCTAATCACTTTTTTAAACTCCACAAACACAATCTCTGCACCGTGATCAATTATTTAGCAGAAAATGATGCATCGTGTTAGCAACTAGATGGCATTTAATATGCCCCTAGAATTCTAATGCCGTACCATCACCATTGGCCTAATGCAAAGTTTCCCTCGCCCGTGTTTTTGAAGTCTTCCTAGAATGGAGACGAGCCAAAATCTATATGCTTTGGGCTGGTGTCAGACTTGAGTAGCCCCCAGAATATAATCAACGTGGCTGCCACCACCACTGCGCCCGTGTCCTTGCCCGTCATTTGTTTTCTTTCTACAGCGCAAATTACTCCTTTTGCAAGGCTGTTTATTCAGTGTCAGGAGGTTATTAAACAAACTTAGAGCTTGGGACCTTAGTCAAATCATCCAGGAGCGGGACTAGGGGGAGAGAGTGAGTCAATGTTTAAGAAGCCACTTCTTCTGCCATGAGCCCCCAAACTGGAGGACCTACATAGCTCAGATGCCCAGCTAGAGCAGTGAGGCAAGCGCTGTCCAGCAAGCTCCCTACTATGCCCAAACTTTGAGCTCTTGGATGCTGCCAGACACAGGACTAGAGGAGACCTAGGAAGGTCACTGTTGCCTTGGAGCCAGCTTTCCTCAGATTTAGTCTCCTGGCCAAGTGCAGAGCTCTCTGGGAAACACTGGCCAGGCATCTTTCCTAACAACAGCAGCATCCCAGGACTCTGGCACCAAGGTAATTCCAGGTGTGTGATTGGATAATCATCACCGCATACACCTTTCATACGCAAGACGCTTTGCCAGTAATTCACAGTGTGACTACCACGTGTCAAGTGCTTCCAGTATGCCTGTCACTATGGGCAGCCTGTCCAGAGCATGCGTGTCGAATCCTCTACACTCCTGCGCTATGTTCACTTCCAGAAGAAAATCCAGAGGCTCAAAGAGTCTTCTATGCCTACAAGGTCACTTGGCTTATGTATGGCAGAGGCAACACTCAAACCAAAGCTGGGGCTTTGTCCCTCATGCCAGGCTGACTCAGAGAAGTCCCACAGATGAAAAGAGCATCGTGGGTAGATCTGCTTTTCCAAATAAGGAAGGTAAGCTCAGAAGACACTCAGCTACCCAAGCTCAGACAGCTGGTCCTGCTCTGGCCTAATTTGGAGTAGTGATGGTGACACAAACTTATATGGGTGTTAAAATGCACAGAACTGGACACCAAAGAGATTTGGTTTTACCATTTGATAATTTAGCACTATAATGAACTTTAAAAGGCAATACGGGGTGGCAAGATGGGGCAGTGGTTAAAAAGGCATTTGTCTGCAAAGCCTGCCAGCACAGGTTCAGTTCCCCAATAACCATGTAAACCAAACACACAAAGTGGCACAGATATCTGGAGTTCATCTGCAGCAGCAAGAGGCCCTGGTACATTCTCACTCTGTGTCTCTGTCTCTCTCTGTGTCTCTGTCTCTCTCTCTCCTTGCAAATAAATAAATAAATAGCTTTCAAAAAGCAATGTGTCTGCAATGAGAAACAAAGAAAATGACCCCACCTCTGTTCTTAGAAGGCTTTTTTATGTGGGCAAGTTTACATGTTACATAGGTAGTTTTACGACAGAGGGGGAAAAGATAGGCAAAAACAAGAGCCATATTTATTAACCGGGTCACCTCTGGAGCCAGAAATAGACTGGGAGAAGAGGAAAGAGGCATACATATTTTATTTTGTATGCACATGTTTGAATTTTTATATTGGATAGGCATTACTTTCATTTGACAAAAAAAAATTAAAGAAAGATAGAGTAAAAAAGTACATCAAGTCAAGTGTTAATTGTTTACTGGTTTAAAAGCAGGGATATCCAAGCCATATTTTTTAACTTTCTTGACAACTTCCATAAATATAAACAATATACCATGATCATAATCCCTCCCACCATCCTCCCTTTTCCCCTCTCAAATCCCCCTTCCACTGAATAACTTTTTCTTTCCAACTAGTTTGTCATATATTTTTAATAAATATTTATTTATTTATTTATTTATTTATTTATTCATTTAAAGGAGAGAGAGATAAAGAGGTGGGGGGCAGAGAGAGAACAGGCATGCTAGGGCCTCTAGCCACAGCAAATGAACTCCAGACTCATGCACCACCATGTGCATCTGGCTTGGAGGTACTGGAGAATTGAAGCTGGGTCCTTTGGCTTTGGGGAAAAGTACCTTAACTGCTAAGCATCTCTTCAGCCCTTAATAAGTATTTTTAGGTAGGGTCTCACTCTAGCCCAGGCTGACCTGGAATTCACTATGTAGTCTCAGGATGGCCTTGAAGTCATGGCAATCCTCCTACATCTGCCTCCCAAATTCTGGGATTAAAGGTGTGTGCCACCACACCCAGCTAGTATTTTTAAAATCTATTTTATTTTTACTTATTTATTTGAGAAAGAGAAAGGCAGATAGAGAATGAGCACTCCAGGGCCTCTAGCCACCACAAACAAATTCTAGACATGTGGGCCATGTCCTGTGATTGATATTGAAGAGAAGGAGGGTGAGGCGACTGGCTTGAAGAGAGGTTCTGAGATAAAATGTACTTTTAGAATTAAAGTTTATTAGAAGGGCTGGAGAGATGGCTTAGCAGTTAAGACACTTGCCTGAGAAGCCTAAGAACTCATATTCAAATTTCCAGATCCCACACAGGAGACACACAGTGACACAAGCACACAATGTCTCACATGTGCCACAAGGGGGCGCACACATCTGGAGCTCCTTCACAGCAGGCCTGAGCACCCATTCCTCTCCCTCTCTCTTTTTCTTCCTCCCTCTCTCTCTCTCAAAAATAAAAATAATTTTTAAAGTTTATTAGAAGAATTATAATACCATGCCAAATGGCATGGTGGTGTCTGAAGACAGAGAGAGAGGGGAGTACAGACCTATAAAAAGAAAGAAAGAAAGGTGCTGGAGAAATAACCTAGTGGTTAAGACATTTGCCTTTGAAGCCTAATGACCCAGGTTTGATTCCCCAGAACCCACATAAGCCAGAGGCTCAAGGTGGCACATGCCTCCAGAGTTCATTTACAACAGCTAGAGGCCCTAGTGCACCCATTTTCTCTCTCTCTCTCTCTCAAAAATAAAAATTTTTTTAAGTTTATTAGGAGAATTATAATACCATGCCAAAGTGGCATAGTGGTGTCTGAAGACAGAGGGAGAGGGGAGTACATACTATAAAAAAGAAAGAAAGAAAGAAAGAAAGATGCTGGAGAAATAACCTAGTGGTTAAGACATTTGCCTTTGAAGCCTAATGACCCAGATTTGATTCCCCAGAACTCACATAAGCCAGAGGCTCAAGGTGGCACATGCTTCTGGAGTTCATTTACAACAGCTAGAGGTCCTGGTGCGCTCTCTCTCTCTCTCTCTCTCTCTCTCTCTCTCTCCCTCTCTCCCTCTCTCTCTGCCTCTTTCTTTCTCTCAAATAAATAAAATAAGAAAGAAAGAGAGAGAAAAAAGAAAGAAACAGAGTAGGTAAGTCATGGAGGAGAGTGAGAGACAAAGATGGCCTCTGGTCCTTTAAGGTCTCTAAGGGGAAAGGGGCTTTTCTGCCCTAGTTCATAGCAGATTGCAATAGGGGAGGCAGGAAGGTACTAGACAAGAGAGTAAAGTTATAATTCAGGGTTGCCCCAGCTCAAGCAGCAAGACCTCTTAAAGTGACCACATCCGTGTTCTCACACCCTGCAGCCATGGGCTCTATCTGCCTAGGCCCCTTTCAGATAGGTGCTTCTGGCCACTTCTCCCCTAAAAAACAAAAATCTCTGCCACGTCTAGAAGCTGTAGACTGTTACTAGAAAATTTTCAGTGCCTGGGATGGGATACCTTCCAGTGAGTTGTTGGCCAAGGAGGTCCCGGTAGCCTCCAAAACATTAAAGGCTTTTTCCAAAGCCCTTGGTTTCCCTAGAGAAACAGATAGTAAGACCCTATTGCTGAAGACGTCTCATGCCTGAGAAGCATGGTCACTGTAAAAGCAAGGTGGTGTGGAGCAGAAAACCTTCTCCCTGTAGACCAGCCAACTGAAAGCTGGAAAAAGCTGCACTGCACGCAGCATATGGGAGACAGAAGCCATCAACAGTGAAAACAGTGGAAGCTGAATATTCAAGCTTGGCCAGACAGGCCCAATGACTGAACGGGTGCAATAGTGGCATGTCTACTCTTGGGGTAACCCAACTGCTCCATAATTGGACTGAAGGCCCTCTCTACGGGAGGGAATACATACCTGGTACTGAAAAACCTAAGTAAAAGTCTATGGTGGGTGAGGTCATGAGCCTTAGGGGTATAAGCCTGCTCTTGTCTGACTAAATGTATATATTATTCCCACCAAGCTGCCCTGAAAGCACTACACTTAATGTTCATATTCACATATTAACACTACTCTCACTTCTGGTTAGAGAAGCTTCTCTTTTCAGATGGTGATGACCACTGGGGTCACCCAAAAGGCAACATAGTGCTGAGAAGAAGGGATGGAGGAGTGCCCAGCACTGAAACACCTCTGTCACACCCTCCAAGGCTCAGGGACCATTGTGGAAGAGGGGGCGGATAGAATGGAAGAGCCAAAGGAAGGGTATGACCTCTTACAATGCAACTGCCCAGACAGAAACTGGCCTCGATATCCATGACCTTGCAGTGCCTAGCAATACCTTCGCAAAACCCTCAAAATAGAAGAAAAAGATGATGACATCAAATTAAAAGAGAGACTAATGGAGAGAGGGAGGGGATATGATGGAGACTTGAGTTCTAAAGTGGAATGGGGGGAGGGAAGGGAAATATCAGGTGGTTGTTTTTTTTTGTATGTAAGTATAAAAGTCAATAAAAAAAAAAATCTCTGCCAGTAGCTGATACTTGTCCTGTTTGTTCACAAGGAGTTGGAAAGGCCTCATATCCTGCCCACAGCCACTCAGAAGAGGGACACAGATTCAAACCGGCACTGTCTGAAGCTAAAAGCATGAGACTTCTTTTTATCCGGACATTACTTTGGCCGCTGCTGTGACTCTGGACAAGTATCTGGTCAATTCCCACAGCCTGGAAGACTCAAGATTTCAATGGTGTGCTTAAAAGAATAAGCACAAGGTCCGAACTCTTCTCCAAAGGCCAGCTGATAACAGTCATAAGTGTGTGGCAAATACAGAATCCCACTTCAAAATACACAATTAAAGAAAAGCTTGCTAGGGTGGAGAAACAGCTCAGTCAGTAAGGTGCTTGTTTCACAAGCATGAAGACTGAGTTTGATCCCTCAAACCCATGCTAAAAACAGCCAGCAGTGATATTACGTGCTTGTCATCTTAGCACTGCGGAGGCAGAGATCCCTGGATCCCCGGAGCTTGTTGGCCAGCTAGTCTGGACAAACGAGCACGTCCCAGGTGAATGAGAGACCCTGTCTCCAAGCATGTGCTCAGCATTGCTGAGGGTGACGCCCAAAGTGGTCCTCTGACCTACACACACATACATGAACATGTTCCCACATACATGCACCTTCTCACATATGCACACAGTGCATGAACACACACAATGAAAAATAAAAATAAAAAAAAGGAAAAAACAGGTTTCCAAACTCCAGCTAGTGCAATCATGAAATATTAGCAATTTGAAGGAAGGTCGATCTTTGAAGACACACAAAAGACATATAATTTCCTTTCGGATAAGAAGACAAGATTCAGAGAGGGCAATTGTTTAGTGCAAACTACACAGAAAATGTCTTGCAGACCTGGCAGCTGAGCCCAACAGGCAGGAGGCTCCCTGTTCTAAGCCAGCCTCCTCGCTTGCCTGGTGCCATCATTTTAGTTCTTGACATGTTGCTTAATCACCTCATAGTGTTGAGCTGGTGCCCAGCCGAGCCTTCTGATCTCAAAAATGGCTTCCGGAAAAGATGACATGTTGCATTAATGTGAACTTTTTCAGATAATATCTCTGAAAAAAAAAAAGTCCTCATCTTGTGCTATTTATATACTAGCATACTCCCTGGGACCATTCAGACATGTGTCTGTTCACTTCGGCCTACCATAGCCTGCCCTGAAGTCTGACGCCCTCTTCTGGGGTAAGGATGAGGCATCCTTCCTGGGAGATACAGGAAAAAATCCCCCTGGCTACCCTGGCCCCTGGAAGGCAACCAGTCTGGGAAGACAGAAGCCTTGGCATGGGTGTTTCCTGAGCTATAGGATAGAGCATCCTGGCTGCCTCAGACCCCAAGACAAGGCAGAGGTCAGATGCATAGCACTCTCATGGCCCTCTCTGGACATGGGGTCCCTCCCTGCAGGAGCCATGTTCCCTCCTCCTCACAACACTGACAGGAGGCTGAGCAACGGTGTGGAATGGTTAAACAGCAGTCAAGCACTGGCAAGGGGCAGGAGAGATGGCTCAGTGGGTAAGGCGCTTGTTGTACCAGCACCCACATTAAAGCCGGGCAGCACTTGGGTAGGTGGGTACTTGGCACAAGGAAGCTCACTGCTCTGCTTCTTCATGAAGTTCAGCCACCATGGGAGGAGAGGTAAAGCCTTCAAGTTGTTTTTTTTTTTTCTTTTAATCTGATGTAGTGGGGGGGGGCGCTCGCACGTGTGTGTGTGTGTGTGTGTGTGTGAGTGTGTCTGTGCGTGTGCGTGTGCACAAGAGAAAGAAAGCACACACACACGTGCACTCAAGCCAAGGCATGCATATAGAGGTAAAGGGAAAGCTTAACCCCAGATGTGAGTCGTTACATTTCATCCTGTTTGAGGCAAGGTCTCTCGTGTGCCAGGCTAGCTGCCCCAGGCCATTCTCCTGTCTCCATCTCCCATCTCCCCATTAGAGCACCGGGATTGCAGATGTGTGCTTTGGCATCTGGCTTCAAGTCGGTTCTGGGGATCCAAACCCTGGTCCTCATGCCTGTATAGCCAGTGTTTTACCCACTGAGCACTCTTCCCAGCCCCACTCCAAGATCTTTTTTTAAATTGCATGTACACAGTATGTGGGGTGGGGTGTGCATGCCGTATGTACATGTATGAGCTGATGCAGCACCTATGCGCTGTCCTGTAGCAACTGGAGAAAACTATTGGGTGTGCACCCTCCATCACTTACCTGCTTGTTTTCCTTAAAAAGTTTTCTTTAAAAATGTCAATTATTTATTTGAAGAAGAGAGAGAGAGAACAAGAGAGAATGGGTGCCAGGGCCCCTTGTCACTGCAAATAAGCTCCAGACACAATGTTTCAATTTGTATATCTGGCTTTATGTGGGTATTGGCGAATTGAACCCAGGTCATCAGGCTTTGCAAGCAAGTGCCTTTAACCACGGAGCCATCTCTCCAGGCTGTTTTTCTTTGTGACAGAGTCTCTTACTGAATCTGCAGCTTGTCTTTCAAAAGCCCCACTGATTCTCCATTCTCAGCTCAAGACTGTTCCAACTCATATCCAGATGTTTTGAGGTTCAGATTTGAACTCATTCTTGTCTCAGGCCCTTATGTTTGTGCAGGAGGTGCATTTAACTGCTGAGCCATCTTTCCAACTGTTCCCCATTCCAAGATCTTCATTCCACATTGGACTTCACTGCCCAACTCTGCGTTCCCTGGACCTGTGTGTTTATCACAGTGAGGAAATTACACCAGGGCCCTACTATCTGAATTCACCTGATGACTGTAACTGAAAAATAAAACTGCTCAAAGTGACATTCCCTGCCTGGACCAATCCAGGTTCTCAAAGTTTTGCATTGGTTGTGCACAAAGAAATCCATTGTGCCCCTTGCCTCACTCACTTAAAGTCAGAAAAAGTCATTTATAATAGAGAAAAATAAAATAAACACCCTTTTCCTATTCATATATGTATCAGCTACAGAAATTGTAATTTTATTTATTTGTTTATTTATTTGTTTATTTGACAAAGAAAGAGGGAGAGAAAGAGAATGGGCATGCCAGGTTCTGGCAAATGAACTCCAGACATGTGCGCCCCCTTGTGCAGGGATGCAGTCCTTTACTTTGAGGCAAATGTAAGCCATTCCTCCAACTCTATAGGCAGCCCAACAGACCTGGGATCTGCCAGGCCTCAGGCTGGTATTCTGCAGATGCCTGTGGTCTGCCTTCTTGGATCCCCTCAAAGTGGGACCTGTGACATTTCTGGCTTCACAGGCAAGTTATCTGTCTCCAGATCAGAAAGTTTAAATCTTAAGAAAATATCTTGTAGGATATGAAAGAAAAGGGTACCCTTATTTTTGCATTTATACTTGTGCATGTGGAGGCCAGAGGACATCCTCCAATGTTATCCCGAGGAACACCGTCCAACTCTTTCTTGAGGTCAGGCTTCTCATTGTCTCAAGCCCACCAGTTAGTCACTGAGCCCCTTGAAACCATCTCCCACTGATCAATCAAGATGCACCAGCATTTCACATGGACACCTAGTATTTTTTAATTTAATTTATTTATTTATTGCCTTAGCTCCCAAACCTTTTTTTCCTGTCAAAAGCAATGCAGGTTCTGGATTTCCAGGGATGCAGATACAGATGAGAGTCATGTAATAGGCAGGACCTGGGATCTGGGCTCCAGGCTGGTATTCTGCAGTGCGCAGGTCTGCCTTCTTGGATCCTCAAAGTCTGTGACATTTCTGTGGGTTATCTGTCTGCCAGTGACATGTGCAGCAGATGGGGACCAGGAAAGGATTGCAGTGTGTTAGAATTCAAACCATCAACACTGATCAATCAAGATGACCCAGTACTGACACCTAGTATTTTTTAAATTTAATTTATTTATTTATTTGAGAGAGAAAGAGGCAGAGAGAGAGAGAGTGTGAGAATGGGCACACCAGGACCTTCAGCCATTGCAAACGAACTCCAGAAGCATGCGCCACCCTGTGCATCTGGCTTATGTGGGACCTGGGGAATTGAACTGAGGACTTTTGGCTTTGCAGGCCAATGTCTTAACTGCTAAACCATCCCTCCAGCCCCCCCTTTTTTTATTAGGAACCTAGTTTTTAAGGACCCCAACAGTGCCAGCAGTTAACCCCTGGGTTGCTTACTGTAGCTTTGGAAGTCCAGGGCCCCGGGAAAAAGGTGAGAACAGCTGGAGTGGCTGCTTCTTAAGCATTATGGAAGTATTCCCATTCTAAAGTATCTGAATCAAGTGTATAAATGAACATCTTGACCTATCAGAGCAGGTGTGGAGGAGCAAAGCATGTATCTTGAATTTGTTAACACTGGGCAGGAGATGAATAGCTGAGCTGAGCTGGACAGGAAGCTGGGAATCCAAGGGTCTAGAATGTGCGAGGGACAGTGCGTGGCAGTAGCTGGCGCCCCCACCATTTACCTGTGCTGTCCTAATACCTGGAAGAGTGCGTGCGTCACTGAAAGTGGCTCTTCTTCCAGGCAATGATGGATTCGGAACAAATCATTGCCTTCCTTTCTTTCCCCTTAACTTTCCCCTGAGCAGTTTTGTATTTTCTTTAAAAGCTCTTTTGTTACAGAACAAAATGTCCCCGTCATCTCACCGTGTTGGCTACAGTGAACCAGCTGCAAATCTGTCTACTGTGGGATGGCTCCTTTGTCCTGTACTGTGGTTCTCTGGATCAGGGGAGCTCAGGCCCCAACCACTCTAGAAGCAATGGGGACGGGGTTCAGCATTGCCTGGCTGCATGTGGAGTTGGAGGTATCCCAGTGGGTGATAAAGAAAGGAATAAAAATTCCAGACCAACTTATGCTAGAAGGAATAGTGGAACATTGGAGCTTTATGACTAAGTAAAGCTGGGATGTTTCTACCCACTTTGTTGCTAAGTAAACTGAGACCCAGAAACTTTAATGGGACCAAATTTCACAGAATGGCTGTAGTAAAGGTTGGTCATCTGGACATTTCCAGATGTCATTTGTACATCTTCTTTACATTCTTTAGGTCACATGTTCTACAATGCATCTTAGGGCTGGGGGTATAACTCAATAGTAGAATGCTAGCTTACCATGCATGAGACCCTGGGTTCTAGCCCCAGAACTGGAAAAAATTAAAATACATAAAATACATGAACTGCATGGCTGGGGAGATGGTTCAGTGGGTAAAGTGTTTGCTGCACAAGCATAAAGACCCGAGTTCAGATCCCCAGAATGCATATGAAATGCCTCGTGTATGGTGGTGCAAACCGATTATCCCAGGACTGGGGAGGCAGAGCCAAGCAGATCCCTGATGCTCACTGGGTACCTAGTCTAGCTGAATCAGTGCCTCTAGGTTCAGTGTGAGACCCTGGATTAAAAAGTAAGAGTGGCCAGGCATGGTGGCGCACGCCTTTAATCCCAGCACTCAGGAGGCAGAGGTAGGAGGATCGCTGAGAGTTCAAGGCCACCCTGAGACTACATAGTGAATTCCAGGTCAGCCTGAGCTAGAGTGAGACCCTACCTCAAAAAAAAAAATAAAATAAAATAAGAGTGATGGAGGAGAACACCCAATATCAACCCCTGGCCTAAACACACACACACACACACATACACACACAAGTCACACACACACTTGTGCAAACACATACACTAGCATGCACACCACACTCGCACACGCATGCACCAGCACTACCTAACATACATGCATACACCACACATACACAAACACATGCAAAAAGTACATGAAAGTCATCTGAACACATGCTACATACTAGTTACACTGTCAGAGTCCAAGTCCTGCAGGCATTTTCCTCCCTGTGTCCCAACCACTGAGCAAAGAATAGTACCTCAGTTTGTTCATGATTTGTGACTCAACACTTCAGATGCCTAAGAGACTGAGGCTCCATGCAGAAGAAACCCATCCTATGTCCCAGCCCAGGGCCCGGACTGCAGTAACCACCCACCTTCCAGTCAGACATGGAGAGATGGGAGATTCACCAGGCAGGAAATGTCATGCACAAATTCAGACCTTGAGTCAGCTATTCACAGCTTCTTGAACTGTTGATTGTGACCCCGGATTGGGGGGGGTGTGAGTGGAGATCACAAAAGATTTGGCAACAATAGCCAGGCCTGATGGTACACACCTTTAATCCCAGCATTTGGGAGGCAGAAGTTGGAGGATTGCTGAGAGTTTGAGGCCACCCTGAAACTGCAGAGTGAATCCCAGGTTAGCCTGAGCTACAGCAAGACCCTACCTCAAAAAAAGAAAGAAAGAAAGAAAGAAAGAGAAAGAAAGAAAGAAAGAAAGAAAGGAAGGAAAAGAAAAGAAAAAAACATTTGGCAACAGTGAAAGGTTTCTGAGTTCTCAACAACAAAAAATTAATTGAGAATCAAATGTGTGATAAACCTGAAGCATTCCTGGCAGCGTTCACCTGTGTTGTCACATGACTTCAGTGCCGCCTTGGTTGTGGACATACAACATGTGTACTTTGAGCTGCACAAGCCATCAGGCCATTCATTGCTATGAATGCTGACAAAAAGACCTTGGCTCAGATTCCATACTACTGTATGTTATGACTCATAGTATCGTTCCTGTGCATATGTTTTCGGCTCTTACAGAAGCATAATGGTTTTGTTATGCAAAAGAGTGATTTTTCATGATTTCCTACCATCATTCCCCAACACGTATCAGTTTAGTATGTTTTTGTATTGTCTTATGTCAGACTGTCTTTCCTCGGTCATTCTTTACCTTGTTTATTTTTGTCAAATATTTTTATTTACTTATTTATTTACAAGGATAGAGAGGGAAAGAGAATGGATAGGCCAGGGTCTCTTGTCACTACAAGAATTCCAGACATATGTACCACTTTGTGCATCTGCCTCGATGTGGGTACTGGCGAGTCAAACCCAAGCAATCAGTCTTTGAAAACAAGTGCCTTTAACAGCTGAGCCATCTCCCCAGCCCTCCAGCTTGTTCTTTGAGACAGGGTCTCTCACTGAACCGAGAGCTCTCCAAGTTGGCTAGTCTAGCTAGACTGTTTGCTCCAGGGATGTGCCTATCTCTGCCTCGCCAGTATGGGGATCACAAGCACATGGCTCCATGCCTGGCATTTACTTAAGTATTTGAAATCTGGACTTGGGTTTTCATGTTTGAGTGGCAAGCTCTTTCCAAACTGAACCATTGCCTCAACCCCAAGATTTAATTATATATCTAAAAATAGACAAGCATGCTCATCTCATTAATATGAAAATTTTTTTTTTTTTTTTTTATTTTTTAAGTTATTTTTTATTTATTTTTGGAGAGAGAGAGATAGACAGAGAGGGAGAGGGAGACAGAAATGGGTGTGCCAGCAGTCTCTCAGCTGCTGTGAACGAAATCCAGATGTGTGCGCCCCCTCGTGGGCAAGTGTGGCATTGCGCCCTTGCCTCACTTTGCATCTGGCTAAACGTGGGACCTGGAGATTGGAACCACTGGACATTGGAACCAGTGTTCTTAGGCTTAGCAGGCCTTAGCCGCTAAACCATCTCTCCAGCCCTTCTTTTTCTTTTTTGATAAATGGTAAAATTATATGTATGGATACTAAAGAATTGGCTTAAGATATATCTCCTTATGATTGATTATCAGTAAATGTTTGATTTGCATACATATTTGATATACCTATATATCAGGGATTACAGAAGGGCTTCTTAGGCAAAAAGGGGTGGAGTCAAAAAAGTTTCAGCTCTGAGCTGTATGTATGAGCCAGTCATTTTCAACCCCAGATTCCCGTGTCTTAGACATAAAAGAGGAGTTACTGATGGTGCCAAACTCTTACAGTGTGGAACTGAAATGTCCTCCAAGGCCCTTGTGTTAAAGGCTTGATTCCTAGGCTGTGCACCCATTGGGAAGTAAGAGGTAGAGCTTAGTGGAAGCAAGTTAGGTCTGTGGCGCCATGCCCTAGAAAGGACTGGTAGAGTCCCACCCCACCCTCTCTCTTTCTGTTTGCTTGCTGGCCTCCAGGACATGAAACAGCCATCCCTCTTTTGTTTGCCCCTCAAAGTCTCCTCATCCCTAGTTTTTCCTCAGCCCTTGTGTTCTGTAACATGCACAGAAGTCCTACTTGCCCTCTAGGGAATGGGTACCCATTCCTCAGGGGACAAGGGAGCCATCCTGCTCTCTCCCTTCCACCCTCCATGCCTCCCCTGAATGGCCTTTTAACACAAACCTGAGCCCCCACCTCCCCTTCCCTCCACCCTTCACTGGTTCCCCATGGCTCTAGGTAAACCCCTCAACAGTCTCAGGTCATACAAGGCCTTATGTCCATTGTGAAAATTTCCAGCCCCTCTTGCTAGTCTTTGCCTACAAAGAGCCAATAACAACCACTCTACACAGAACCCATCTGCCTACCCCCACACTTTCCTATAGATCATTTTGTTTCCTTCTCCTGTGCCCCCGACTCCTATTCCACTGCCTAGAGAGATCCTATTCATCCTGGAAGATCCACGTAACTATCACCCTTGGGGGTCTTCCTGCAGTGTGTGTTCCTTCCTTAGCCCTGATGTCGGCCCTTCCCTCCGTTAGGCACCTCCAGATCTTAAACAGGCTTTGTCTACTTGTCTTCCAACTGTGACACCCACCACCATGATGTGTCTGCCCCTCTAGGAGACCAGGCACGTGCAGCTCAGAAACAGAATCTAGGTCAGATTTCTTTCTCTGATACCTCCTGCAGGACCTAGCACATAGTAGGTGAACATGAGATTCTTTTTTAAAATATTTATCTATTTATTTATTTGTTATTTATTTATGAGATGAGAAAAGAAAAAAAAAAAGAGAAAACAGGTGTGCCAGGGCCTCTAGCCACTGTAAATGAACTTCAGACACATGTGCCACCGTGTGCATCTGGCTTTACATGGGTCCTGGAGAACTGAACTCAGGTCCTTGTGCTTTGCAGGCAAGCATCTTAACCACGGAGCCATTTCTCCAGCACCTTCTCCTTTTTAAGTAATTATGTATTTACTTACTTATTTGCAAGCAGAGAGAGAAGACAAACAGAGAGAGAGAGAACATAGGCATGCTAGGCTGTCTAGCCACTGCAAACAAACTCCAGATGCAGGCACCATTTTGTGCAACTGTCATTAGGCTTTGCAAACAAAGGCCTTAACCACTGAGCATTCTCTCCAGCCCCAACCATGAAATTCTTAGTGGGAGGAAATGAAAGATATTGGGCAGTTGTGGGCAGGGAATCTCCTCAGAATCTGATTGTACTGAATCAGCAGTGAGAGGAAGCCCCAGAGGCCCCATTTGAAACTTGGTGAATATTATATATAGAGAGAGAGACAGGTGGCTTAACAGTTCTCCTGTTGACCTGTGAGGAAGATTCTAGATTTAGTACCCTAAAGACCCTACAGGAGAACTTGTATCTTCACAAACGGCTCACATTGCTTGGGAATTTTCATTTCATTTGCAAGTCACAGGAGCCATTATGGGGTACCTGATATAAGACTAATTTTCTTATTAAATTATCAACACTGATTTACTGAGAAATACGGTACTGCCGGGAGCTATTTTTAACCTCCTCCCGTCTCAGCCCCAGCTCCGCAAACAAATCTTCCTTTGAAGGACACTGCATTTGCAAAAGTGAATTAGGTGAATAAATATCCATCTATTCATGAAGTTTCTTTATTGAGAAATAAATAAATAACAGCCCTGAATGCCTTCATTTGTCCCCCTGGCAGCATTCCATGACGATGACAGCTTCTCCAGAGAGTGCTGCGGTACAGAGCGGGTGGGAGGTGTCTGCAGGTGCCACCTGGGACCCAAGAGGCTCCAGCCTGGCAGGGCAGGTGGCAATGCCTGTGTGCACCCATCTGTGGTGATTTGGATGTAAAATTATGCCCCCACAGACTCATGTGATTGAGTACATAATCCCCAGCTTGTGGCACTGTTCAGGAAGGTTATGGAGTTTGGGGGAGGAGGAGCTTTGCTGGACATGTGTTCCCTTGGGGCAAGCTTTCAGGTGTTATACCCCAGCCCCACCTGCCACACAGAGCTCACTCTCTATTTCCTCCCTGCTGCTGTGAAGATGGATGCCCCACTATCTGCTCCTGCCGTGTCTTCCCTGCCGTGGTGAAATTCCCCCTCAAAACTATCAGCCTGAAACAAACATGTTTCCTTCCATAAGCTGTTTCTCGTCAGGTGTCTGGTCTCAGCAATGAGAAGGCAACTGTCACACTATCTGTGAATGTGTGCACGTGGGGAGGGACCAGCGTGTTTTGGCTCAGCAGAGAGGATGAAGTGGAGCTCTGACGGTTCCATCTGTGGGACACTGGAAAGTTCCTTACCCTCTGAGCCTCTGTGTTCTCATCTCTAAGCTGGAGGTAGTCTCTGCCTCATTTCTGAATAGCTGAGAGGATGAAATGACATACGTAAGCTTACATGTAGCACTTGAGAAAGTGCTCACACACAGCAAGAACCCCATAAATGTCACTTACTGTCATAGTCTTCTTTGTTGGGACAGTGATATAATCGTTTTAAGTGAATTAAGCAAGATTCAGAAAGACAAATATCACATATTTCCTCTTATGTATGGGTCCTAGACTTTATAAATAACATAAAATGATATATGTACAAATATCATGTAGAAACAATATTTTCTAGGGAAAAAAAAGGACTAATCAGAGGGGTAGGGTAAGAAAGGGAAGGGCGGCAGGGAGTCGGGGAGAGAATATGGTCAAAGTACTTTATGTATTTGCACGAAAATGGTCTTAAAAGCAGTGGGGTGGGGTAAATAAGAGCAAAGTGATTATGTTTGGAAAGGTTATAATGAAATCCATTCCTTTGTATCCCAACCAAAAAAAAAAAATTAATACAAAATAAAC
Source organism: Orientallactaga sibirica (assembly GCA_036365145.1). NCBI lineage: Eukaryota > Metazoa > Chordata > Mammalia > Rodentia > Dipodidae > Orientallactaga > Orientallactaga sibirica. The sequence goes on from JAEOAD010000028.1 coordinate 13,319,209, forward strand.
AAATGGACAAAAACAAATGAAAAAGGTAGATTTATGTGACCCTGTGTAATAAACATCTTAAAATAATTAAATTATATAAATAAATGAATAAATAAAAGTCTTCCCAGTGTGCTATGTGGTACCTTAGGAGAGAGTGGGTACTGTAATCAAATAAAAATTCCAGTTCCAGCTCTATTAGGCAGAGCTGGGTGCCTCTGGGCAAGCTAGAGACCTTTCCCTTCCTACATTCCACTTCTGAAATAGCTGGAAGTGTAGCTCAGTAAAGAGCACTTGCCCAAAATGCCTGAGACTCTGAATTTTATCCCCAGAAAACAGGGGGGAAAAAAAAGAAAAGAAAGAAGTCTATGAAAGAAACAAACATAACCATTATCTTCACGATTGAAGGTGTGTAGGGCAGGGCCGGAAGCTGAGCAAGGCCTCAGGCAGCCACAGGTGTTAGGAGCAACTCTCACTAAGAAAGATGTGATCTCTGTGTCACCTTCCAAGGCTCAGGGACCCTTCAGGAAGAGGTGACGGAAAGAACTTAAGAGCCAAAAGAAGGGGACTACTGCTTTGCAACATTGTCTTCCAGACACAAAGTGGCCATGATATTCACGACCTCACAGTGGCTGATGCTACCTACCACACAAGGCCTGCAAAACAGAGGGAACAAATGATGACCTCAAAATAGAAAAGAAACTAGTTGGAAAGAAGGGATTCAGTGGAGGGAAAAGGAGAGGATTCACAGGAGGTGGCGGGGAGAGAGAGTTGTGGAAGGGAATCATGATCATGGTATATTGTCTACATGTTGGAGGTTAGCCTACCCCCCAGAACTCTTGACTACCCCCACAATGCATGACCCACATTCCCCATTGATGAGGGTCCCTTTGGAGGAGGGAGGACAGGGAGGAGGATAATGGCGTCACCACTATGAATGTAAAATCAGAATAATATAAATAAAAAATAAATTATAAGAAAAAGAAATGTATATCGGATATGTTTTGAGTTTGTCATATTTTGGATATATTGTGTAAAATAAAATGAATCATTAAATGCAAAAAAGTCAAAAATTTTAAAATAAATAAATAAATTTTAAAAAATAAGGATGTAGTCATGTATACTATATCCTGATCATACCCTTAACACTCCACTTTCTGTCTTTCCCACCCTCCTCTCAAAACATAGAGGGCTGGAGACATGGCTTAGTGGTTAAGCGCTTGCCTGTGAAGCCTAAGGACCCCAGTACCAGGCTCAATTCCCTAGGACTCACATAAACCAGATGCATAAGGTGGTGCATGCATCTGGAGTTCGCTGGAGGCCCTGGTGCACCCATTCTTCTCTCTCTCTCTCTCTCTCTCTCTCTCTCTCTCTCTCTCCCCTTTCTCTCTCAGTCTGTTGCTAATAAATAAAAAACAATTAAAAAAACATAGAGCTCGAGTTGCACAGATGTCTCAGCAGTTAAGGTGCTTGCCAGAAAAGTCAAAGGAACCAGGTTCAATTCCCCAGGACCCACATAAAGCCAGATGCACAAAGTGACACATGCAAATTTGCAATGGCTGGAGGTTCTGACATGCCCATCCTCTCTCTCTTGCATGTAAATAAATAATAAATAAATAAAATATTTTAAAAATACATAGAGCTCACCTGGCCTAACATGAGAGCCAAGAATTCTACTTCATTATAAGAATTAGAACAAGGCGGCTTTGGAGACATATACCAGATACCCAGAACCCATAGAAATATCAAGTGTTGTGGCACACACCTGCATGCCAGGCACTGGGGAAGCTGAGGCAGGGAATCCTTGGAACTTCCTGGATAACTAGTCTAGCCAAATCAGTTAGCTCGAGGTTCTATAAGAGACCCTGTCTCAAGATAAAAAATAAAATAAAATGAAATAAAATAAAATAAGGTTGAGGACAATTGAGGAAGAGCCTGATGTTGACCTCTTGCTTCCATATGTGTGCAAACACACAGGCACATGCTTGGCCCACATACATCAAACACACACACACACACACATGTGTGCACACACATGCTGCACACATATACACACATTTAAAAGAAGTAGAAGAGAGGAAGACACCCTGAAGGAGAGTCACTCACCCTGCAGTGGGTGACATCTTCATCTAGGCTTTTGATATTTTGCTTAGCAGTTAAGGCATTTGCCTGCAAAGCCAAAGGACCCAGGTTTGATTCACCAGGACCCACGTAAGCCAGATGCTCAAGATGTTGCATGCGTCTGGAGTTTGTGTGTAGTGGCTGGAGGCCCTGGCATGCCCATTCTCTCTTTCTCTCTCTCTCTCTCTCCTTCTCTCTTTCTCTCTCTCAAATAAATAAATAAAATATATATTTTAAAAAATCATTCATGGGCTGGAGAGATGGCTTAGCAGTTAAGGCGCCTGCCTGCTAAGCCTAAGAACCCGGTTCCAATCTCCAGGTCCCACGTTTAGCCAGATGCAAAGTGACACAAGGGCGCAATGCCGCACTTGACCACAAGGGGGCACACACATCTCGATTTCGTTCACAGCAGCTGAGAGACTGCTGGCGCACCCATTCTCTATCTGTCTCCCTCTCCCTCTGTCTGTGTCTCTGTGTGTCTCTCTCCAAAAATAAAAAAATAAAAATAAAAATCATTCATCGTGGAGAATGAACTTTTGGTATTCTCTTAAATTTCACACCTCATCTTAGTCCTGGACGTGCATGGGTGCACAAAGACAGGAAAACTCCCTTTAGCTACAGAGCCAGACGATGAGAGAGGGTGGCTAGAAAGCAGAAAGGCCAGACTTTGGGATGTAGAAATCAAAAGTTGACTATGAAATTGCAGGAGACACATGACTGTTTGCCTAACAAGGAGCCCAGAGAATGATAGCAATCAGCCATTGCTCCAGTTGTATTTGTCTCAGCCCTTCTGCACTGAACGTACTAGACAGTTCATGGAGAAAACCCTGGCTTGCTCCCTGACATTCAGCACCTACTGGGAAACACTCACTATCCAAATGGATTCTTAGGCAGTGGAAACAATCCCCTGATGTTTGAAGACCAAGAACATGGGGTCTCTAACTTGGCACCCCATTAACCCAGTTTTATGAAAGGAGGAGGTTGTTGTGGTTTGAATATAAAATGTCCTTCATAGACTCATTAGTTTGAACTCATGGATCCAAGGTAGTGGAGCAGTTTGGAAAGGTTGTGCAGCTTGTAGGAGGTGGAGCCTCCTGGAAAGAAGTGAGTCACTATGTGTAGGCATTGAGATTTTATAGCCTGGCCTCACTTCCTGTTCATCTTCTGCTTCCTGTGTGCAGATGTAATGTCACCAGCCAGCTTCCCACTTCTGCTGCCATGTCTGCTTTGCCATGAAGGAATGTAGTCCCTAGAACTGTAGCCAAAAAAAACCTCTCCCTTCCTTAAGCTATTTCTTGTCAGGTATTTGCTCACAGAAAGAATAAAACCAACTAATACAAAAGCTGACAGTGGGCACTGAAGTGTGGCTAGCAAGGTCCTCACACACATCTCCTGGAGTAGCTCCAGGTCCTGGAAGTCAGCTTTGAATGTTGTCTCTATGCATGTGCACAGCTAAGCATGTCCTTGCTTCTCTGTTTCCTCAAGAAACCCCTCTCATGTATTACAGCAGAAACAGTGTGAGGGGGCTAGAGAGATGGCTTAGCGGTTAAGTGCTTGCCTAAGGACTCCGGTTCAAGGCCCTGGTTCAAGGCTTGATTCCTGAATACCCACATAAGCCAAATGCACAAGATGGCACATGCATCTAGAGTTTGTTTGCAGTGGCTGGAGATCCTGGTGTGCCCATTCTCTCCCTCTCTCTCTCTCTCTTTCTCTCTCTCTCTCTCTCTCTCTCTCTCTGTCACTCTCAAATAAGTAAAAATAAAAAACATTAAAAAAAAAGAAGAAGAAAGAGTGTGAGACCCAGGCCCAAATTTCTCTTGGCAGCCAGACCTCCCAACATATGTAAGTACCATGATGTATGTCCTTCCAGAAATGTGCTACACTTTCCAGATGACTGGCTAAGCAGAAGGAGCCACAACTGGCCAGGAGCTTCCCACATAACCTACTCAGAGACTCTCTTCAGGTCCAACTCTGCTACACATTACCTGGCCTCACAGGCTCTTCACATCAGTCTTGACCCAAGCCTCCATGACCCAGAACCACTTAAAGAAGGAAAGACGTATTGTGATTCATGCTTTTAGAGGATTGCAGTCCATCATGGTGGGCATGGCATGGTGACAAGAGCATTTGACAGATACCTCCCATCACAGTGAGCTAGAAAGTAAAGTGTGGCCAGAACATAGGCCAGGTTATAACTGTCAAAGACTCAACCCCAGTTCCTTGCTTCTACCAGCTAGGCCTCACCTCCTAAAGGTTCTGTAGCCTCCCAAAATATTACCATCAGTTAAGGAACCAAGTGCTTAAAATATGAGAGGGGAGAATTTCGTATTCAGATCATTACATATCACACATGGCTCCCTAAGCTTCATGACCATCTCATGGTGCAAAATGCACTTAGTACAGCTTTAAGAATTTCTAAAGTTCTAACAGCTGCAACATTGTTCAAGAGTTAAAATCCAATGCTTCTTCTGAAACTTGAAATACACATTTAGCTGTGAGCCCCTATAACACCAAAAAGGAAGTTCCGTACTTCCAATAGACAGTGGTACACAGTAAGCATTGACATTCCAAACAGGAAGAGTGAGAGTTTGGAGCAAAGCAAGACCAAAACCCAGCAGGACAAACACTAAGTCCTACAGGTCCATGTGCAGCACCTGGAATCCATGGGCACGTGATGGCATGAGATGGGTTCCAAGTGGCTCGGATGGCCCCACTCCAATGGCCCTCTCACCTGCAGCACACACCGTCTCTCAGGTCAGCTCCACTCACTCCTCACATCAGACTTCCTCACCTCTCCAACAACTTGGGGGTCTCCGTTGTAACTTAAGCTTCATCCTTATAACCTCACACATAGCCTGCTCGTGGACTCTCTTCGGGGAATCTGACCCTGTTACACGTTATTAGACCTCACAAGCTGTTCTCAGAAATCTTGGTGCAAGATCCAATGACTCTACAACTCGTGCATTCTGCGTGCCTACAAAACCAGTACCAGAAGGCAATGTCAAGTTCTGCTGGCAGCTCAAAAGGTAGCTAGACCCCCTCTGAATGCCACGCAGCTGAACCTGTGTAAGTAACTTTTGCATTGCTGCTGTAACAGAATACCTGACAGGACAAGTTAAGGCAGGAAAGGCTTATTTTGGCTCCCAGAGAACTTTGGTACCGCTCAGCAGAGAAGGCATGACAATATTCACGGAGGTGGGAGCATGTGGGAGAGACCCTCCACAGGAGATTAGGAAGCAGAACGTAGGCAGACCCAGGCGCTATGCTATAACTTTCAATGGCCCACCCTCAGTGACAGACATCCACCAGCGAGGCCCCACCTCCTTCAGACCTACAGTCTCCCCCTTGGGAAACTGTACATACAACAAGCGCCTGGGAGCAGGGGCAAACATTCCTTATTCAAATCACACGGCACATGGTACTATGGACTCAAAGCACACAGCATATATTCCCAGATGCTGCCTTTGTACACATGTGTCAGGAAGAACCTTGGGTCACAGCTGAGAGTAGGAGCTGGATTTCCCAGCACCTCCATTACTTGTAGAGACCTTGAACTTGATTCAGCCAATCTACAGGAATCTTCTTGTTCTCAGATGTCAATCACCTGGGAGTGACTGTCAGGTTTCCATGCTGACTGCCGAGCTGGCTGCCTCATAGAAAAGCTGATCTGAGAGTCTCTCCCTTAGTCCTCAGTAAGTGGCTGTCTAGAGAAAGCAAGAAGAGGTGAGTGGAAGCTTTAGAAACCATTAACTGAGAGTTCTCTTAGATACAGATTGGCTCATTTACCATCATCTCTAAAGGGGCTGGAGCACAGGTAGGTGTGCACTGAATGCAGGGATAATGGATGGGCTGCTGGATAATGGGTAGATAAATGGATAAATGAATGCTAAGTGATTAGTGGATAAATTGCTATAGTTTGGATCTAGAATATTCTCTAGAGGTTTATATAACCTAGCCCTAAGGTCTTTCTCGCTCTCTCTGGCTCTGTGTGTGTGTATATCTCTCTCTCTCTCTCTCTCTCTCTCTCTCTCTTTCTTTTCTCTCTCTCCCTTTCTCTCTCTACCTCTCTCTCTCCATCCCAACCTCCACGAAGTGACCGGACTTCCACCACACACCCTCATGGTACAGCCACAGGCCCATAGCAATAGGGATAAGCAGCTGAATATTTAAACTTCTGAAACTTTGAGCCAAAACAAGCCTTTTCTTCTTTTAAGATGCTTGTCTTAAGTATTTTGCCATAAACAGAAAGCTGACTAACACTGGATAAAAGAATGGATGGGTGGATGGATGGATGGATGGGTGGATGGATGGATGGATGGAAAAACGAGGGGATGGGTGGTAGGTGGATGGATGGGTGGGTAGATGAGTGGGTGGACGGGTGTATGCATGGATATGTAGGTAGATAGGTGAGTGGATGGGTATGTAGGTGAACAGATCATAAATGAATGGGTAGGTGGGAGATCTAGCTGATACATGCAGGAGATCATGAAAGGACCTGGATACTTAGGAAAGTGATCTGGAAATCTGTGCTTGGGGCCTATCGCCTCCTTTCACCTCATCCTGAATCCTCACTTTTAGCCAACAGAAGCCCTTAGAAGCTTATTGAATGCAATGGGACCACTCACTTCATTGATCATAACCTCTGTCTGTTTCCTCTGCTGAAAAATGGGGCCTTTCTCTCCCTCTCTTCTCTTCCTTTTTCCCTGTGTCCTGTCCTAAACATCCACAAACTGGGCACATTTGAAATTTTGGTAGATGACAAATTTGTGAAGTTTCTGTGAGAGAAACTTTTTTTTTTTTCCTATCTGCCTGCTTGTAAAGCCAATAACAAAATGTAATGCTGGATGTAGAATGTTAACTGAGTTTTGTCAGGGTCTCTTTTGTGTTTTCTCTGTTTAACATCAACTTGAGTTTTTATGCTCATGACCAGTGCTAATATGAGGAAAATGCAGATTCCAGCTGGGTTTATGAGCATCAGCTTTGGGGGTTCTTCCCAGATTTGTGACCATCGACTCAGACTCATCTCTGGGTCAGTAAGCTGGGAAGGAAGTGGGGAGAATGGACGCTGATAGTCCAACATCTTTGTTCTCCAGATGGGGGGAAATCCCAGCCATATTTAGCACAGCTGAATTTCCACACTGCTTTATTCTTCTTCCTTTTTCATTAGGGTCCCTTTCGTGGTTATGAATGGCATCCATCACTGTCCCCATGAGCAACAGACCTCACTGTCCCTGGAAAAAATAGCCAAGGATCCTCAGAGACCTAGGTAGAATGTACTCACTTGGTGATCTAAGATTCATGCTGCATGCACACACAGGGGCTCACCTGTGCTTGATGGAAGGAACCCAACATGCCATCCAGCCCTGCAGGGCTGCAACCCACATTAGACAGCAAACAGGATGGGGATGGCACGCCAAAGCCAGGCCCCAAGGCAGAGACCACGTGGCTTTGACTTGCATGGCAGAAACAAATTCATAATTGGGCAGAGGCCTTAAGAGATCTATTTGCCTGGTGTTCTCCGGTCTGCCTTTTTAAGCACTTTCCATCTGGGAGCTGAACGATTGGCTTCATGGTTAGAGACGCTTGCTAGTATCTGTACCTGGTATCTTCTGGTTTGTTTCAGGCTTCAGAAAAATTAGATGTCTTACCTGTGGACAACTTTTTGTTTCTGCATTGCATGCGAATTATAATATGGCTTTCTCAATGAAGGCAGTCTGGCAGATTTTAGATGAAGAATATTTATATTCTATCTATTCCAGAAGTTTATGATGGCATTCTATTTTTTTCCTAAAGATTTTTGTTTGACTCCTCTACTGGAAAATATAATGCTATGGGCTGGAGGGATTGCTTAGTGGTTAACATGCTTGCCTGCAAAGCCAGAGGACTCAGATTCTATTCCCCAGGACCCACATAAGCCAAATGCACAAAGTGGCACACACATCTGGAGTTTGTTTGCAGTGGTGTGCCCATTCTCTCTCTCTCTCTCTCCATATATATATGCCTCTTTCTCTCTCTCTCTTTCTCTCAAATAAATAAAAATAAAAGTTTTAAAAAAGAAAATGGGGGGCTGGAAGGATGGCTTAGCAGTTAAGGGGCTTGACTGCGAAGCTAAGGACCCAGGTTCGGTTCCCCAGTACCCACGTAAGCCAGATGCACAAGGTGGCGCATGCATCTGCAGTTCATTTGCAGTAGCTACAGGCTATAGTGCGCCTATTCTCTCTGTCGCTGTTTCTCTCTATCTCAAATAAATAAAAAATATTTTTTAAAAAAGGAAAATGGGACACTATCATTGACCCACCCAGTAAATAGGGACATTCCAGAAATCAAAGGGGCACATTTTTTTTGACACAAGGCCTCGCACTGAAACCAGGACACACTGATTTCTACAGCACACACTGATGAATGGGGTGTGTGACACATAACCACAAATGAGAGGGAGAATGGCTCCTAGCGCCCTCTGAAAGGGTCACATGACATGGAAGTGTCTGCTGCCATCTGGGTCTGAGCATCTGTGCTTCCAGCCACCAAGAATAAAAGAGGGTGCTGACCACAGGGCAGGGTGAGTGTGGGGGTGCATGTACATGTGTATGTACTGTGCACCTGTGTTCATATGTATGTGGGAACACATATGGGGTGCATGTGTCCGTGTGTGCATGTGGAGTCCACAGATCAATGTCAAGAGTCTTCTTCAGTGGCTCTCCACCCTTTGTTACTGGTGCACGTGTGGTGCGTGTGTGTGTGTGTGTGCAGATGTACACACCTAACATGCATGTGTGAGGAGGCCAGACAATGCCGGGTGTCCTCCTGAGTGTCTCTCCACCTTATTTTCTTTAGACAGCCTCTCACAGACCCTGAAGCTCACGCTGGTTTTCAGTTAGACTGGCTAATCAGAGAGACTCAGTGATCCTTTTGTCTTCACCCCTTCCCCCTCAGTGCTGAGGTTACAAGCATGCATGGCTCTGTCCAGCTTTGTATTATTCATTCATTCATTCATTCATTCATTTATGAGAGTGAGAGGAAGGGGCAGATAGAGAGAATTGGCACACCAGACACAACAAACAAAATCCAGAGGCATGCACCACCTTGTGCGTCTGGTTTGCATGGGTACTGGGGAATCGAACCTGGGTCCTTGGGCTTGATAGGCAAGTGTCCTAACCACTAAGCAATCTCTGCCCAGCTTTTTATATGGGTTCTAGGCGAAAACTCAGGTCCTCATGTCAGTACAGCAAGCACTCTCACCCTTTGAACCCTTTCCCCACCTCATTTTTTTTTTGACACAAGATCTCACTGAACCCAGGGCACACTGATTTCTATAGCACTCACGTAAAAGCCAAGCATGATACACACACCTGTACTCCCAGTGCGGAGGAGACAGAGGCAGGAGGATCCCCAAGGCCCACTAGCTAGGATGGAGCCCATGATAGCCAACTGCAGAATCCAGAGGCCTGCTCCACTCACTCTGTGCCCTTGAAGAAGGTGCAGGGCTCCCGGGTGGACAGCATGAAGCTAGGGAAAGTCGAAGCCAGCCTTCCAGTGCCTTGCAAGGTTCTTATGGATCCCCCAGAGGAGGCAGGACAGGAAGGAGGCCTAGTCTGCAGTCCCTCAGTGTACCTGCTCCAAAGGACCATGCTGACCCTGCCCAACCTCAGTCTTGGGAGCTTTAGTTGGATTAGCAGGTGTTCTTACTATGCATGGCAGTCTCTTGAGCCCCTAGGCTGTGTGTGTCAATTTGAAATCAGGCTGTGATGAGGTTGGGCTGTTAATGGGAGTTTGCATATTCATGTGACAAAGCCCAGAGACTTTGGCTCCAGACCCAATTATGCAGGGGCTTATTAGCCTAGAAGTTAACTTGGGAGTCCCACTCCCAAGCACTATGATCCTGAGATACAGACACACCTCGGATTGTCACCCATCAGGGGTAATGCCTGTCTCCACACTTTCTCTGGGAGACCAAGGCATAAACAGCGAGAAGTGCACTGGGCTGAGATCTGGCTTTGACACACACAGCAGTCACTGGTCACGTCTGCATCGGTACCACGGACACGCTACTCTTCATCTCACTGGCCCACTCAAAGTGTTAAAGACGTGTTTGGAAGTATTCTTGGTGACTCCCGACATGTCAGCATGCTGCTGACATTGAAACGCAGCCCTCTCTCATTCCAGGTGGCCCTGGTTTCATGGTTCCTGAAACAGGTTTGCTCAATAGAGAACACAGTGATCCCTAATGACTATTTCAACAGCAGTATCTACCATCCAGGTCTCAAATGCTCATTCTGTGCCTTTTAAAAAATATTTATTTGCAAGTAGAGACAGAAAGAGAGAGACACAGAGAGAGAGAATGGGCTCACCAGGGCATCTAGCCACTGCAAACGAACTCTAGATGCGTGTGCCTCTTTGTGCATCTGGCTTTACGTGGGTCCTGGGAATTGAACTCAAGTCATTAGGATTTGCACACAAGCACTTTAGCCACGGAGCCATCTCTCCAGCCTTCATTCTGTGTCTTCTACTATGTATGACACCTCATGAATCTTCCCCACCACCTATGCAGCAGTAACACAAGCCCCATTGTGCAGACACTCAAAAGCGAGGCTGAATAGAGTAATCTGTGCAAATATTGCAGAGCTAGTTTGTGATAATAACGGATTTGTATCCATGTTCAAAACCTGTATTATGTCTCACTGAACATCCATTGCTCAAAAAAGCAGCCTAGTGGTATTGATAGAAAAGGGACTTTTTACTGCAGGCAGGTAATCAAATGCTTTTGCCTGCTAGCACAATGGTGGCACACAGCCTTGGTGGGTAACCAATAGTTTTCTATCGATTCATATCTGGAACTGGGAACTAGGTCAGGATCCTATGAAGACAAAGATTATGCTCTCCAATGACAAGCTCACACTAGTCTTTGGCTTAAAGATGGGCTACATCCATCAAACTCTCCCTAAATTAATACTTATCTTATTTAACCTATACTGACTTCACTCTCCATTGGAGAATCTGTTTTTATTTTTCAGAAGATCTGAGGAAATAAACCACCCAGAGCACTTTAGCCAAGGCCCAGGAAAAACCACAGAGGAACTGGGGAGACGAACAAGAGTGCTGCTTCCATGGTGCACCTGACAAACAGCACCAGGAGACGCTGAGGATACTCAACACATACCAAAGCAGAGATCCAGAAGCTCCTAAGAGTTCATCACTGAAGTAAACGTAAAATACACCCACCACGGCTCAGGAATTGGGTGGAAGAAGGGGTGGAAAGATTGTAAGAGGCACAGGTTGGGACATCATGCCCAGTGGTATTGCCTCCCACCCAATTTCTGACTGCTGCTCTCACAACGCATAAACCACAACCCATGGGGAATACCAGCAACCCCACTGAGGGGCCCCAGTGGAATGGGGGTAGGGATGAGAAAAAGGATGGTACCAACTCATGATGTGTCCATACGAAATATGTCTGTCATGAAAGAAAGAAAAAAGAAAAGAGATTTTTGGCTGAAGAGATGGCTCAGCAGGTAAAGTGCTTGTCGTGGAAGCATGAAGACCTGAGTTCAGATCCCTAGCTGTCACTTAAAAACTGAGTGTGAGCCGGGTGTGGTGGCGCACGCCTTTAATCCCAGCACTTGGGAGGCAAAGGTAGGAGAATTGCCATGAGTTCAAGGCCACCCTGAGACTACATAGTTAATTCCAGGTCAGCCTGGACCAGAGGGAAACCGTACCTCGAAAAACAAAACAAAACAAAACAAAACAAAACAAAACAAAAAAAAAACTGAGTGTGGCCGGGCGTGGTGGCACACGCCTTTAATCCCAGCACTTGGGAGGCAGAGGTAGGAGGATCGCCATGAGTTCAAGGCCACCCTGAGACTACATAGTGAATTCCAGGTCAGCCTGAGCTAGCGTGAGACCCTACCTTGAAAAAAAAAAAAAAAAAAAAAAAAAAAAAAAACTGAGTGTGGTGGCTCTCACCTGTAATCCCTATCACAGCCCTGGGGAGGTGGAAACAGGTGGATCCTAGGGCTTTCGGGCTAGTTCATCTACAGGCACAGGTGAGCTCTAGGCTCAGTGCAAGACCCTATCTCAAAAAATAAGGTGAGCCAGGCATAGAGGTGGACACCTTTAATCCCAGCACTCAGGAGGCAGAGGTAGGAGAATCACTGTGAGTTTGAGGTTAGCCTAAGATGATATAGTGCATTCCAGGTCAGTCTGGGCTAAAGTGAGACCCTACCTTAAGAAAAGAACCAAGAATAATAATAATAAGATGGACAGCAATAGAGAAAGACACCTGATGTCGACCTCTAGCCTCCCTATGTATGTACACACATATGCACATGCACCAACACACCTACAAACATGAATACACACATACATGCATGCTGTATACACATGCACGCACACATCAAAAAAATAACAAAACAGTAACTCAATCAAAATAAATGTTTGAACACGGGTGACAACCAGCTGTCACGGAGAGCAGTCCGGGCTGTACATTCAGTACATTCAACCTCCCCCAGTGTTACAGGCCGGGTGTCACTATAGAGAAGGGGACTAACCAGAGGACTGGTAGGAGAGGGGGTCACAGTAAGGTTCGCATTGCTGGCAGAAATCACCGGACCAAGAGCAGCTTGTGGGAACAAAAGGTTTATTTTAGCTTGCAGACTCGAGGGGAAGCTCCATGATGACAGGGGGAAATGATGGCATGAGCAGAAGTTGGACATCATCCCCTGGCCAACATAAGGTGGACAACAGGAGAGTGCCAAACACTGGCAAGGGGAAACTGACTAAAATACCCATAAGCCCGCCCCCAACAATACACTGCCTCCAGGAGGCGTTAATTCCCAAATCTCCATCAGTTGGGAACCTAGCATTCAAAACACCTAAGTTTATGGGGGACACCTGACTCAAACCAACACAGAGGGGGAACTGGATTACATGAACCAGGGCATTTGAAGTAAGACAGACCTGGGCTTCCATCTTGGGGCATTCCTCTACTGTGCAATCTTGGGAAAATCAGTTTTCCCAACGCCTGTATTTCAACCATCACGCCAAGTTGTTAAGACTTTTTTACTCTCTCTGTGTCTGTTTTTCCCATCATTGCTATCAAACAAATTGACACAGACAAGGGATTGGCACAATAAAAAAAAATTTAAGAGTCAAATGAATTTTTCCTCCTGTCTTCTCTCTGTATTCTGACCTGGTTGCTTTCAAAGGCCCAGGCTATTTTGGGCACTCAGTTGCTGTCCACTGCTCAGTTGGTTGCTGGGGACACATCAGAAGCCCTGTGTGGCCTGGAACCCCAGTGCCTGGGTCAGCCTCTTAGCTAGTCTGAGGCTGCCAGGCATCAGGCAGAGCATCCCACCCTTCCCTACCCACCCCTCAGCCCAGGTGCAGTACTGGGGCAAGAGGCATCGGAATCCAACCCAAGACCTGGGGAATGGATGACAAAGTCTCCAGACCTTCAGCCTGGGGACCCAGCTGGCCAGATGGGGCTCGGGCTCAGCCTGCTTCGTAGCCATGAAATTGTGGACGTGCAAAATATTACATCCACCTGGAAAAAGGTCCCTATTTTTCCTAAGCCCCACTTGGGCAAGATGATACACACCATGAAAAAGCATATTTTAAACTGGGTGTAATGGCTCATGCTTTTAATGCCAGCACATGGGAGGTAGAGGTAGGAAGATCTGTATGAGTTCGAGGCCAGCCTGAGACTACATAATGAATTCCAGGTCTCCTGGGCTAGAGCAAAACCCTACCTCAAAAAAAAAATCATATTTTGGGCCAGGTAAGGTGGCACATGCCTTTAATCTCAGGAGGCCAAGGGAGGAGGATTGCTATGAGTTCAAGGCCACCCTGAGACTACATAGTGAATTCCAGGTCAGCCTGGGCCAGAGTGAGACTCTACCTTGAAAAACAAAACAAAACAAAATAAAGCAAAACAAACAAACAAAACGAAAAACATATCTTGGGGCTGGAGTGATAGCTGAATGGGTAAAGTGCTTACTGTGCAAGTATGAAGACCTGAGTTCAGATTTCCAGTATCCAGCTCAGGCCAGACACAGACATGCCAGTGTTCTTATAGCAAAAGAGAAGGTGAAGACAGGAGAACCCAGCCATTGATGGTCACAGAAATGACCAGCAAGAGAGCTTGCCTCCAATGAGGGAGACAGCGAGGAATGAATGACACTTGGCATTGTCCTTTGACTGCCACATAGACACACTCACGCACGTGAGTATACATACAATGGTAATGCAACAGTAACAATAATAATAAACAGCTTGGTCTATGCAGATAGTTCAATCAATGAAGTGCTCATCTTAAGAGCATGCTGACTTGTGTTCAGTCCCAGGGCAGGGCAGCCATGGTGGTTTGAATCAGATGCTGCCCCCCAATAACCTCATGTGTTTTGAATGCTTGGTCCCTAGCTGACAACAACAACTTAGGAGGCGGAGCCTTGCTGGAGGAGGTGTGTCACTGAGGATGGGCCTGAAGGTTTGTCAGCCCCTAGCTTTCCAGTGTGAGTTTAACTGGCTCTTCCACAGCTGTCTTCCACCAGCTATGGCAAGGAGGTGATGTCCAGCCTCTGCTCATGCCACGCTTTCCTCTGCCATCATGGAGCTTCTCTTCCGCACTAGAAGCCCAAATAAATCCTTTCTTCCCATCAGCTGCTTTGCATCGGATGTTTTGTCTGAGCGATGAAAAGCTAACTGCAACAGAAGAGGAAACAGGAGGGCTCCTCGGGCTCGCTGGCCAGCCAGTCGAGAGAGCTTGTCTCGGGGAAGAAACAAAAGTGGATGGTACCTGAGGAACAATAGCTAAAGTAGTCCTTTGACACACATACACACACTCACACACACACACAAGTCTTGCTGAGTATGGTGATACACCCTGTAATTCCAGCAACAGGAAGGCTGAGGCAGGAGAATTACTGGTTTGAGGCCAGCCTGGAAAACACTGAAAGTCCTTGTCTCAGAACATTTAAATTAATAATAATATACATAGTTAATTCCAGGTCAGCCTGGGCCAGAGTGAGACCCTACCTCGAAAAACCAAATAATAACAATAATAATAATAATAATAATAATAATAATAATAAAACTAAAAAGGCAATGCATAGCTCTGTCCATCAGCCACCCAGGTCAGAATCAAGAGTGGTGTGCTAAAGAGTCAGAGATGCTGCGTCCTGCAGCCCCCCAGCCAAGCCCAACCCAACTGGAAGCCATTTGCCTAGAAAACACTTCTACACTGGACCAGTGGTCCCCTTTCCCTTTCTCTGCCAACAGGAACAAAATCTAACTAACCAGATTGATCCCATAATTCCCCGAGTCCCAAGAGAGGAGCTGTTTGAGCTATTATTCAATGTCAAAGGTGTAGGAGAGAGAGAGAGAGCGCAGGGGGAGGTGCTGGAATAATCCGTCCACTAGATAAATTCACCGTCACTGCTTTGGAACTAAGGCAGGATTCTCCCACTGGAGGACAGACAGACTCTATTGGCGGGAGGGGAGTCCTGCCAGAGAGCCTGTTCATCCGCTGGACCAGGGAGGGTTGGAAACAGTTCACTGGGCAATTGGTAGAAAGTGTTGACCAAGTAAGATCATCTTGAAAAGAGTGGCCAGTCTTTGCTCTGCAGAAAGAAAAAGGGCTCCGCCTGGAAAAAAAAAAAAAAGCGGGGGGGGGGCTTGCAGGAAGTACCACTGAGAGTTTCTTCAGCTGCTCCTATGGGGAAGGGAGTGGGTACCAGGCAGCCCCTGAGTTCTATACCCTCCATGTGCAAATCCACGCCAATATGCATTTGTAAGGCTTGAAAGAATGCAAATCACCATGCTATTACTGAAATTATCTCTGGGGAAGGCAATCACAGAGGGGAGAGGGATTTTTTTTTCTTTCTGTTCTATATTTCTCTATGTAGTTTACATCTTTTTAAAAGTGCATATTATGTCAACAATTTTCAAAAGATGTTTTCCATTTGGAAAAAAAGAAAAGAATTCTGATGGCAAAAACACCAAGCAAGGGACAAGAGACTCACTGGAAATATATCAACCACCCAAGGGACCCCAGAATTCCGAGGCTGCCTTGGAGAAGGGAATCTTATCAGTACAAGGCCCTCCGTGAGACAATAGCCCTGTGGGATGTGCAGATTGGTAGGTTCTAGCAATTCCTAGAAGCACCTAGAAGCTAGCTGTTTTTATAGGTGCCTCCTACTCACCCAGGATTACCACCTTGGGGCTTTTCAGAACAGTGGTTCAGCTTTCTATGGGCTCTTCTTTAACCCCACCATAAAATCACACACCTGAGTGGAGCATATTAGCACACACCGGTAATCCCAGCAATCAGGCTGAAGGAGGAGGGTTGTGAGTTCCAGGCCAGCCTGGGCTACATAGCAAGACTGCCTCACACACACACAAAAAAGTCATGATCCAGATGTGGTGGCACATGCCTTTAATCCCAGCACTCCGGAGGCAGAGGTAGGTGAATCACCATGAGCTAGTTCCAGGCCACTCAGATTACATAATGAATTCCAGGTCAGCCTGGGCTAGAGCAAGACCCTACCTCAAAAACCCCTTCCCCCAAAAAATCTTTAGATAACTCAGTGGGTAAAGTGCTTTCTGTGCAAATGTGAGGATGCAAGTTTGACCCCCACAACTGCATAAAATGTCAGGAGTGGCAACTCATGTTTTGAATCCCATCACTGGAGAGGCCAAGGCAGGAGGATCCTTGGAGCTCTCTGACTAGCCAGTCTGGTGAGCTACAAGCCAATGAAAACAATCTGTCTCAAAAAGAGGTGAAAGGTGTACCTGAGGTGTAACACCTACAGTTTGTCCTCTGCACTCCACATACATGCACATGTACATACACACACACACACATACACACGCACCACACAGGAAAACAAAATCGCGTGCCCACACAGAAATCTTCTCAGGATTTATCTCATCAGGATCCCTCTGGATGCATGAATCCATCTATCCATCCTTCCATCCACTTCATAAGTATTTATGGAGCACATCCTGTGTGCCAGACACCGTTCTAATTGCTGGGGGCAGAGGCCCTTCCATGGTGATGGTGATTTCTAAGGACACAGAGTCTGCTTCGCCATGCCTACTGTCAATTAAAAAAAAAAAAAAAAAAAAAAAAAAAAAACCTCCGACAACTCAACAAGTGATTTCAGCATGTGATAAGCATTATGACAGTGAAGTCAGCTGCTCTGGGCTCTCAGGAACAGGTAAAAGACGCTCTCTTGCAGCACTGGGGTGGCAGACTAGAAGTGACCTGTCAGCTGAGATCTCAGGGAGTGGGAACTAGCCTAGAAGGAAAGGGTCCAAGTAGAGAGAACAGAACGGCATTTGTTTGTTTTGAAAACTACTGACTTTACTGTGCTTTTTTATTTCCAATTTTTATTATTTGTGTGTATGATGTATCCTTCTGTTTGTGTGTGTGTGCTCATATGTGAGTGTGGAAGCACACATGCAACAGTGTGCACGCAGAAGTCAGAGCACAACCTTGGGTGAGCTTGTCAGAGAGCTACAAGAACCTGTCTTAGGCTGGTTCTCTTGTTCACTGCTGCATTCGCCAGGCTAGCTGGCTGGCAAGCCTCCAGGGGAATCTTCTGTCTTTGTTTCCCACCGCGCCATAGGTGTGCTGGGATGACAGCTGAGTGCTACTGTGTTTTGGGTGGGTTCTGAGGCTCTGAACTCAGGTTGTCACATTTGCACACCACTGGGCCATCTTCCCAGCCCTGCTCCTATCACTGAATTGGAAAATAATAGTAGCAGACCAAAGTGTTCCTCAGGGATCTCTCACTTCTATCTCTTTATGCAGGGGCCCCTGGAGAGACAATCCCTGCTTGGATAGCCTAATTTTTTTTTTTCCCTTACCTTTATTAGATATGGACATATTTTGTATGTAAGCAACACATGTTGATACCATCCTTTCCCTCCTCCCTGCCCCTTTTCTGAAGAGGTCTTCCTCGTTGGGGATGCAGGTCAACCCCATGGGGATTGTAGATTATGCATTATGCGGGGGGAGAGGCAATGTG
This sequence comes from Orientallactaga sibirica, assembly GCA_036365145.1. Classification (NCBI taxonomy): domain Eukaryota; kingdom Metazoa; phylum Chordata; class Mammalia; order Rodentia; family Dipodidae; genus Orientallactaga; species Orientallactaga sibirica. The sequence continues at coordinate 13,337,331 of JAEOAD010000028.1, forward strand.
TCTTTGCAAAATGTCATTGTGGGTGTAGACCACATCCTGTACAGGGAATTACAGGCCAGCACCAAAAGGGGGGGTGGGGAGAAAAAAACAGAGAAGAAAGAGAAACAGGAGAAAGTTGAGGTTAGGTTTCCTCTCACCCTCTCCAGGGCCCTTCTATTCAGGTGCTCCCCCTAAGGTCCTCTTGAAGGTTCCACCTTTTAGTCTGACTTCCAGGATATAGGATTCTATGGTACCAGTTCAATTTGGGTCCCCTCCCCACCCTTTCCCTAAGCCCTACCCTCCCTATTGTCCAAGCCTCAAGATGCTATTCAGGAATGTCAGCAACTTGGGCTGATCCAGGTTAGGAACTGCAGATGAGTGAGATCGTGCGACAGTTGTCTTTCTGTGACTATGTGAGTTCACTTAGAATGATCTCTTCCAAGTTTGACCATTTTTCTACAAATTTCAATGTGTCGTTTTTTTTTCTTACTGCTGAGTAGAATTCCATCATGTAGATATATCACATCTTGGTTATCCATTCGTCCAATGATGGGCACCTGAGTTGATTCCAGTTCTTAGCCATTATGAATTGAGCAGCTATAAACATGGTTGAGCAAATATCTCTGAACTGAGATGTGGAGCTTTTAGGGTAAATGCCCAGTAAGGGAATAGCAGGGTCTGTTGGTAACTCTATATTCATCCTTTTCAGGAGTCTCCATATTGATTTCCACAGTGGTTGTGCCAGCTTACATTCCCACCAACAGTGAATGAGTGTTCCTATTTCCCCACAGTCTCACCAACATTTGTTTTCATTTGATTCTTTAATGTTTGCTATCCTTACTGGGGTAAGGTGGAATCTCATTGTTGTTTTAATTTGCATTTCCCTAATGGTTAGGGATGTTGAACATTTTCTTAAGCGTGTATTAGCCATTTGTAAATCTTCCTCTGAGAACACTCTATTTAGTTCTCTGCCCCACTTTTGGAGTGGGTTGTTTGATTTTTTTTTTTAATGTTTAGTTTTTTTAGTTCTTTGTAGATTCTAGATATTGGGTTTCTGTTAGTGGTTGGTATAGCTGGCAAATATTTTCTCTCATTCAGTGGGTAATCTATTGGCTCTGCTTATGATATGTTTGTTTATGCAAAAGCTTTTTAGTTTCATAAGATCCCATTGGCTGAGTGCTTGTTTAATTTCCTTGGCCACTGGGGTTTTGTTCAGGAAGTCTTTTCCTAGTCCTATATCGTGAAAAGTGCCTCCTATTTTTTCTTCCAATAGTTGAAGAGTTTCAGGTCTTATATTGAGGTCTTTAATCCATCTTTATCAAATGGTGTTGGACAAATTGGATGACCATATGTAGAAAATAAAATAAAAATAAAATGGATAGCCTAATTCTATGAGTTGTCTGTCTCTAGCCAATCAGAGTCTCCAACAATCAGATATAAGAAGGAAGTATTAAAACTTTTGTCATTCTTAAGGTTGGCACATGCCTTCAATCCTAGCTTTTGGGAGGGAGACCTAGTTAGGAGGATCACTGTGAGTTCAAGTCCAGCCTGAGACTACATAGTGAATTCCAGGTCAGCCTGGGCTAGATGGGCTAGTGCAAAACACTATCTCAAAAAAAAAAAATGTTATTCTTACCATTTTGGCTCTGTTTTGTTTTGGAGACAGGTTCTCACTATGGACCACCTCTAATGCATGATTCCTCTGTCTCAGCCTCTTGAGTGTTAGGACTATAGGATTTGTGCCTGGCAGAAACTTTAGCCTCACTTATTTCTAATATTGGGAGGGGACTGGGGAGATGGCTTAGTGGGTAAGAGCACTTGATATGCAGACATAAAGACCTGAGATTGATCCCTAGCACCCACATATAAAGCCAGTGATGGCTGTGCAAGCTGAAACCCCTTTGCTAAGGGGGTGGAGACGAAGAGGGACTCACAGGTCACCCAGTCGAATTGAAAAGCAGGGAGCTCCAGGTTCAGTGAGAGTCTGTCTCAGGGAATTAAGGAAGAGCAATAGAGGAAGATACCCAAAGTCCTCCTCTGGCCTCTGCACACATGTACACAGGACACTCACATCAGCACATGTAACATGTGTGCTACCCATACACAAAAAGAGACACAGAGGGCCTGGAGAAATGGCTTAGCGGTTAAGGTGCTTGCCTGGAGAGCCAAAGGACCTAGGTTCGATTCCCCAGGACCCATGTAAGCCAAATGCACAAGGTGGCACTTGAGTCTGGAGTTCATTTGCAGTGGCTGGAGGCCCTGGCACACCTATTCTCTCTCTATCTGTCTCTCTTTATCTCTCTTAAATAAATATAATTTTTTTAAAGAGAGACACAGAGAAAAACACAAGTGTTTCCCAGAAGGTGGGGGGGAGGGGGTTCTGAGGCAGGAAAGTCTCAAGTTTAGCCAGTGTGAACTGCATTATAAGACTCTGAGCACAACACAATGACATTCATTTACTGAAAATGTCACAGTGGAACACATGATTTTGTATGCTAACTAAATAAATAAAACTAAACATCATTAAGTGAAAAGAGATGAAAATAAGAATTATTACTACTTAAAATATAGATTAAAACTGTGCATTCCATGAATGAAAGTTCACAGGTTTCCCAGTGATTCTTAAAAGATGATATTTTCCTACCTAAGACCAAGAAAAGTTGAATGACAACTTGAAGGGATGTACACAAATTAAACCCTCTTTTAGTTTTGTTCCAGCGACAGGAGACCCTGCTTTTACACTCAGTCAGCCAGCTAGGATATAGATACTGCTTTGAATATGAGCTCCTCGGATGAATATAAATACAAAAAGATGGAAAATTTAAAGTATAGACTGGCAATGCTATATATAAATTATTCATATATCAAATATCTATGTTGGTATAATTTCTCAAAAAATGTTTAAGCAATAGGACCCCATGATTAGGGAAGCATAAAAGTGCCAATGGCCCTCGGAGGTATTATCATAGCTCATTGTGAGGGGCCCAGATATTTTACTAGGGTATCAAAAAGAGCCATCTGGGCCAAGCGTGGTGGTGCACTCCTTTAATCCCAGCACTCAGGAGGCAGAGGTAGGATGATCGCTATGAGTTCGAGGCCACCCTGAGACTACATAAAGTTAATTCCAGGTCAGCCTGGGCTAGAGTAAGACCCTACCTCAAAAAAAAAAAAAAAAAGCCATCTGCTCACATGAAGAGAAGATATACTCAGGCAATCCTGAAGACTGCAACTGACTCTGAGAGTAGGAAAAGGCCCTCGTTAAACAGAGATAGCCCATGCCTACTTCAGCTACGCTTTTGTACCTGCAAAGTGCCCCTTCCTGCCAACACCAAGAGAGATAAGGAAAGCTATCATAGGGCGTTGTTGCTAGAGATGTGCAGGTGCAAATAGAATGTTTGGAATTAGTGACCTAAGGTCCTGCTAAGCCACCAACATTCATCCCAAGTCCGGAGTGCTCCTGGAAGGAGAAAGCTTATAACTAGGGAATCTCTGGGGCGGCCTGAGTAAAGACGTAGAGCTGCTCTTTCTTTTTAAATTTCTTTGCACATGTATGTGATGTGTGTGTGTGTGTGTGTGTGTGTGTGTGTGCCACTTGAGTGTGGGCGCCCATGTACATGTTTGCAAGTGCATGTGAAGAACAGAAGTTGATGTTGTCTTCTTCAATTGCTCTCCACTTTATGTACTGAGGGAGGGTCTCTCACTTGAACCCAGAGTCCACAGGTTCAGCCAGTGGAGATAGCCATCCAGCTTGCCCCAGGGTCTCTGCAGGATTACAAGTGGACTAGCATTTATGTGGGGGCTTGCCTGGCAAATGCTTTTACTCACTGAGCCCTCTCCCCTCGCCCTAGAGCTGGCCCTTCTTATTTGAACCTTCCTACATTGAAGAGGTGGAAAGTGTGTTCCCCATTCACCCTCCCCTCAAAGACCTGGGAAGATGAGGAGGTGAACACAACCCTGTCTGTCTAGTCACCCAGGACAGCAACATGGAGATCTGATTTCAAATCCCAGATGCACCACTTAAAAGCTGGGACCACTCAGAACTGGTTTGGCCTCAATTTCCCCAGCTTCAGAGCAAACAAAATAGACCCTTTAGCCCCTTTCCTGTTTGCTGGCAATGTCAGTGTGATACTCTCAGGCCAGGAAGTACTTAGGAAAGTCACCCACAAGCAGTTAGAACGTTAAAGCAACACTTTACAATTATAAAGGTAAGTATTTGGAGTGAAGGGTTTCCTGCATCCTACAAACCCAAGTCTGACAGCTTTACAAACGTAGCAATAGTGAATGCTGGGAAGATGATGCCATAGGCAAAGTATTTGCTTACTATACAAGCATGAGGACATGAGTCCACATAGAGCCAGACACTGTAGTGTGTTTATCATCCCAGTGTGCCTACTGTGAGATGGGAGGACAGAGCAGGAGAATCCCGGGCCGCTCAGTCAGCCAGCTAGCCTAGAGTATTCCATAGCAAACACCAAGAGATCCTGTTTCAAACAAGGGGGATAGCAAGGACTCTGGCCTCTACACCCAACTGGTTCTCAAACACAAACACATGGACACACACACACACACGAGTTTTGTTTTTTTTTAAGTAGCAATAGTGGAGGCCTGATTTTCCCATCTTAGCCCAAAACCTCTCCTCAGGAAGTCCCCAGAGATATGATGGAGGGTGGCCCTGGACAAGAAATGAGAGGCCTGAGCCGGGCGTGGTGGCGCACGCCTTTAATCCCAGCACTCGGGAGGCAGAGGTAGGAGGATCGCCGAGAGTTCGAGGCCACCCTGAGATTACATAGTGAATTCCAGGTCAGCCTGGGCTAGAGTGAGACCCTACCTTGAAAAAACCAAAAAAAAAAAAAAAGAAGAAGAAAGAAAGAAAAAAAGAAAGAAAGGAAGGAAGGAAGGAAGGAAGAAAGAAAGAAAGAAAGAAAGAAAGAAAGAAAGAAATGAGAGGCCTGCCAGAGAGATGGGGAGCAGGAAGAGGCAGAGCTCTTGAGCTGGGCAGCTCCTGCAGGCAGTATCTCCCTCCACTCCCTCGTCAATCCATCATCCTCTTAGCATCTGACACCTCTGGCACAACCTCCTGGCAGCCCGGGCATTAGAACTGCAGGAAACCCAGGTGTGCCTGGGGAATACAGATGGAGGAATTTCAGATTCAAATTTGTCTAACTGTTGTGAACAGCCACACTTGGGCCAGGCATCTCTGGCTGCCCTTCCGTCAAAGGGAGAAGTGGGAGGGGGGTGATTGTTAGAAGTACAAATTGCTTCTTAATGCAGAGGATAAGGCTGGGCTGGGGCGCCTCCTTAGAAATTCCTCCTGCTCCCAAGGTAATCCACCACTGCATGTCAATTTTAATTTTTGAAATTTAAACCAAGGGCTTTGTGTCTAAGCTCCATCTCATCAGAGTAAGGGAGGAATAAGTCAAAAAGGATTAGGGGCCGCTTGAGGATTGCAGATCCATAGCAATTAGACTTCATTTGGGTCGCAGACATTTGGTTTTAATCGCATTTCTGAAATACACAATCAACAAGGCATCAGAAAGTGAGAGGAATGTGACTGTAGACTGGGTGATTTTGCCCTCCTCTGGCCCAGCTGCTGGTGGGCTCAGCTGAGGTTAGGTATGGGACGGGGAGCTGGAGTTCTCTTTGGAACTAGGAAACAGGAGTTTGTATTTGTTTCTGCTTTGCCTCTCTTGTGTGCACTTCATCCCTGGACTCAATGCAGGCGTAATCATTGCTTATATTCAAGTGAATGACTATAGAGCATTATTCAAATAAAATAAGAGCATCAAGGAACAGCGACAGCCACAGGACTCGAGGCAGGGGGTATAATTGTCTTCTAAATGGGAACCCAAGCTTTTTTCCATTCCCCAGCACAATGCGATTTGAAGGCAGCCAGGAGCATTTGCACACACCACACTGGCATGGAAGCATGCGTGTGTATGGGTATGTAACACGAATCACATGAGGACAACCACAACATTATATCCACAATAGCGATGTGTGTGTCCACTTTTACCCAGATACATTCAACTCCAGAGTTACTTCTGTACAGTCAGGCATATTTCTTTACAAAGAATCAAAATTAGCTTAATAAGGCTAGGTCTGGTGGCACATGCCTGTCATCCCAGCACACAGGAAGCTGCAACAAGAGAACCAGCAGTTTCAGGCAACCTGGGCTGTCTCAAAAAAAACTGTCTCAAAAAATAATTAAAATAGAAATAAGAGTTGAGTAAGCAGTGCCAGGTTGATAACTGGCTATAGATAACAATATTTGTCAGAACTGAGTGTTCTAACAACAAAACCAAACAAGAAAAAAGGGTCAAAAACATATGGAATGTTTTTTCCCCTAACTTGTGTGTAGAAAGGTAAAGGCAAAAAGCAACACAATTGTATTCCATTCTACACCACTTCAAATGGGAAAGGGACAGGACCCCAGAAAATTCTCTTGCCTCCTGAAGGGACAGTCATCACCTTTTCTACAGCATTCTGGATGAATCCATGGGACTGGATGACGCATAGAATTGCCTCAGTTTTGAGTAATGTGGATCTAGCAGGGACTTGAATAAACAGTGTTGGGTATACTACCTTCATGGGGTGGGATCTTGCTGCCCAGGGGCCTTCTGTCTGTACCTCCTTTTCAGAACCCAAGAACTCTCAAGACCCAGCTAGCAAAATGCCTCACAACTCACAACTGTCACGTTTGATACAGACCTTCCCTTCTGACCTCCTCCCCTCAAGTCCAGGAGGCAAAGTTTGCAAAACTGCAAAATGCAATGGCCATCTCTCTCCTCCTTTATGCTAACTCCCCCCTCCTTCCTGTCCGCCTCCAATTCAGAGCTACAGCACAGACTGGGGTACTGCCTCTGTTTCCCCATATCTTTCTGCCCATCCCAAGCGTCAGAACCATGACCCTGGCTGGAGAAAGTGTATGGACTGATCTACCCAGGCCCCGGGTTAGATCTTTCCAAAGTGGGCATCGGAAGTCCCCATGTAGGAACCACCACACTGATAAAGGACCACAGGAGCCCATAGTCTAAAAACATAATTTAATGCATCACACAGGGTCTGAACTGGGAAGGAGTGCAGTTGTGTGTGGGGCGAGGTGAATTTTCTGTTGCTGGAATTCTGCTAGGGGTGGGGTTTGGGGGCTGGTGGTCATCAAAATCTGCACAAGTATTCTGGGTCACACAAAGGGAGGCCTGGGGAGCAGTGAGCGCTTTGGCCTGTCTTTCCCTGGAGCGGCCTGGAGCGTTTGGCCTAGGAACCCTGGGAGGAAGAGTAGCTCAGGGAGACCTCAGGCCCCCAGGGGGATGCCTGTCCAGTCCGATCTGGTTTGCAATGTCTGCGCTGCCCCACCCCCAACCCCGCGAGAGGCTTGGGTTCCCACTCTGCCTTAGGTGTCCTTTCTCCCTCCCTGGGTTGGGCACGAAGACCAGGGGCACAGCCCGCTGCAGCGTGGCAGAGTCACAAACACACTGAGGCTTGAGGGAGCAGAGCGAAGAGGGCAGCAGGGGTGTATCTTTTCCAACGGAGATGCCAGGAAGCGTCATGAAGCAAAGAGTGGCTCTCACCTAAGGGCCTCACGCGCCCCGCCATAGGAATGGGGGTGGCCTGAAGCCTGCTCCACCTCGTGCCTTCTGCACCCCTAATCCGGGTACAGAAGGAAGCCCGAGAATGTGCTGTACTTGTTGTTGTTGCCTCCGTGTGCCTTCCCGCCGTCCAGTTTCACGTAGACTTCGTCGCCTGAATCCAGGTGCAGCACCACGCTGTTGCTGGCGTAGTCATAGTTCTGGTCCGCATCCTGGGCGATGGCACTGGCTCGGACCTGGGAACAAATCGTGGGGGTGGATGGTGGAAAGCTGAGCCTGAAAACCTCTTCCTAAGGCCCTGCCGGGCTGCCCTTGTGCACCCTCTGGTCATCCCTCTCACTACGATCTTCGAGTCAACACCCAGCTTCGGTACTCTCTCCAGTTTAGCCAATTCCCTTCCCTGCAGCCCAGCCGGCAAGTCCCTAGTCCAGGAAGAAGGGTGAGGGGGAAGTTGTGTGGACACGGATGCATTGTGCAATGGGTGGTAACCCAAGGCCAAGATAAAGGAAGCTGGAGGGCAAGGGGCCACCCCGCCAGCAACCGCGGAGTCAAAGAAAACTATGGTTTCTGGGGCGCCTATGTGGATGCTATGGGAAGCTGCCGGCTGTACCCGAGCGAGCGCAGTGTGGGTCCAGAGCCTGTGAGCGCGGTACCCAAGCTCAGGTGGGAAGCAGGATGCTGCGGTCCGAGGCGCACTCCTGCCGGGGACTTGCTAGCGGGACGGGGACGGGGTGGAGGGAACTGCCTCTCCTCACAGTTCCAGGGACCCGCAAGGATCTGAGGGGGTCTGCAGACTCCCTCCGGCAAGGTAAGGGAACGCGGGAAAGTCACTGACCTGCCCGTTCTTGCAGAGGTCCGCCCACATGCTGGTGCCGTCCCCGCCGCGCATGAGGATGTGGTAGGTGAAGAAGTAGATGCCACGCACTTGGCAACTGAACTTGCCCGTGGTGGGGTCATAGTGATTGCCGAGGTTGGTGACCACGTCGTCGAACTTGAGCACCTCGTAGCCTTCGTGGGGGCTCTTGAGTCCCACGTAAAGGCGATCTTTGGGCCGCTGAAGGCTGCGCTCAGCGCGCTGGTCACTTCGCCCTCCGAGTCGCCGCCACCCCCAGCTCCGCCGCCGCCCACCACTCCCACTCCGCCGGCCGCACTGGTTGTCAATTGCAGCCCGGGCAGCCCCGGTCGTCCTGAATCTCCCTTTTCCCCCGGGGGACCCCTAGGCCCCGGAGGACCCGGCTCTCCAGGGGGACCCCGTGGACCTGGTTTGCCCGGTCGTCCCGGGTCGCCTTTGGGTCCCTGGATGAAGGGAGGCGGAGGGTTGGCGCTGAGGTCCTGCATGACTTCCAGAGCAGCGGTGCTGGGTCCCGGCGGCGGAGCCTTGGCGCCCGCGGGTCCTCCTCCGGGTATGGCGCTGTACGGGTCGCAGATCATGCGGCAGGTGCCCATCATCTCGTAGTGCGCCGCGCCGGGGGGCGCCGCCTGCAGCAGCAGGGGCACGGCTATGAGCAGCCCCAGAGCCATGGCCAGGAGCACGCCGACGGCCGCCAGGCAGGCGCGCCGCCGCCTCTGCCACAGCCGGGAGGCGACCGCCACCAGCTCCTCCTTACCGCCCGGGGAGGTAATGGTGGGGCGACGCGGGTGGCCCCGCTCCCCGCGTTCGGACGCCAACTCCGCGGGTCCCGGACGCACCTCCGACGTGACGACCCCTGTCCCGGCCACTCAACTACTTCAATGAGATGCTGCCAGGCCCGGACTCCCGTGGTCACCGCGCTGGAGAGGTTCCGGAGAGCCGGGCAGCCAGGCACGCATGGCGAGGCACCGGACCAGCCCGGTACCCCCACGGGTCCCCGCGGTGACAGCCGGAGAGAGTGCTAGGTCCCCCGGTGTGGTCTGCGGCGTCCAGCGGTGGCTTGGAGACACTGCCTCCTGGCCAGCTGAGCTCGGATGGGCGATGCGCTCCGGCTGGGCGGCGCGCTCCGCTCGGCTCTCCCGCGGCACTGTGGCTCCGGCGGGCGCGGAGGGGGGAAGCCAGCTACCCTGACGTAAGGAGTCCGGGGCTGAGCGGCGGAGGCGGTGAGGCAGCGCGCGCTGCCATCACTCGGGAGACGGCGCCCTCATGTCATCAGCCCCTGGTCCTCCTCCTATCCCGCGGCGGTGGCAACGGCGTCCTCCGGGAGAGGCTGGAACCTGCTGGCGGCGCCCGGGAGCCACAAGTAGGCGCAGCGGGCTCTGTCCCCAGCCGGGGCACCACAGACACACCCACCCGTGGCCTCACGCGCCTCCCACCGACTGGCACGCACGAACACCCACGCGCGCACTCACTCGGTACACACACAAGCACTCACACGCATGGCCACGAAGGCACTCAGAATCGCGAAGGGCGGCAAGGTCCCTCAAGGGTCACTTACTCAATCCCCTGGCTAAACAGGCCCAGACCTCGATCCTGCAGGTCCAAGGCAGCTTCAGCCTCTTCTGGGGCTCTGCAGGAAAGGACCGTCTAAAAGTCTATGGAGTTACAAGAATTCAACCGATTTTGAGCCTGGGTGATCTTTCACAAACTGAAGATTCCAAATTGTGATATAAGTCCTCAGCCAGCTCTTGGAAGGACTCTGAAATGCTCAAAACCTCAGTCAAGAATCCATTCGCTTCTGGAGCTTGTCCTCTGTGACATAAGTTCAACTTGGAAACAGAGGGCTTCAAGCCCCACTTAGGCATCTTGTGTACTCAGGGGCTCCAGAAAGCCCACCTCCAGGCAGGCCCATGGGCTCATTCCCTAGAAAATCCCAGCCCCTCCCTCTACTGTGGGCCATCCCTTGTCCAAAACTTAAATCAGATTAGAGCAGAATTGTCTATCACCTTCCTGTGCAGTAACTCAGATAAAGGAAATTAGAAACTCCAGGACTGGGCATGCTGGAGGTCCTGAGTTTCAACCAAGCACTGCAAAAGGGTGTGAGGGGATAAGTGACCCACTCACACACATACACTGGTTTTCTAGGTTTGTACCTCGGCCACACAGTGAACTCACAGGAGGGTTGTTTCTTTGAAGAGAACATTCATTTATCAGGCACTGAGATTAGCTGATCCACTTTGTAATATCTTATTTTTATTTGTTTATTTGACAGAGAAAGAGGGAGATAGAGAAAGAGAAAGAGAAAGAGGGGGGTGAGAGAATGGGCTCACCAGGGCCTCCAGCCACTACAAACAAATTCCAGACACATGTGCCACCTTGTGCATCTGGCTTATGTGGGTCCTGAGGAATTAAATCTGGGTCATTTGGCTGTGTAGGCAAGTGTCTTAACTGCTAAGCCATCTCTCCAGACCCAGTTGATCCATTTTTGGTCACTTCAGTTGCCAGAGCCGTTTCTGTCACTGAATAGACCTCAGCACTGTTCCTGGGAGGAATGACTGGTCTGGCCTCGATTCAGCTTTGCAAGGGGGAGAGTCAAAGACCCTCGTAATTACTATGCACTCTTTCCTGTATTCCCTGACAAGACCCTGTGGATTCCTGGTCAGTGTTTCACTATACAGATAGGAAAACAAAGGCTTTGAAAGTGCAGGAAGCTTTCCCAGGATTGAAACAGAATTGGAATCTTCCTCCACCAGCCCAGGGGCTTTCATAACCTAATCCAAAATGGCTACAGGCCACAATCTTCGCTTGTTTTCTCCCCCTACCCTTGTGCTTCAAGATGATCCCTGAAAAAGTGATACTGGGAACCAACACTTTGGGGTTCTAACCCTAGTCCTGCAACCCTTACCTCTTACTGAGCAAATTTCCTTACCTCTCTGAGCCTCAGTCTCCTTGGGAATGTCAGATGTACTTACTACCTCAGAGCTCCTGAGAGGATTAAATGAGTTCATTCACATAAATGTCTTGGAACAGCTATTAGGTATGTTTCCTGTTATGATGAACTCTTGGAGCTTTTGATCCAACTGATGTATGGTCGCTTAGATGAGGTGCATGGGTTTAAGCAGGGGGGTGTAGATGGGCTTAATGTTAACATTAATTAACACAATGTCACATGATGTAACCTGCTCCAAAGAAGAGGAGGAGGACTGCCCCTCCCTCCCACATCCCCAAAGCCTGGAAAAATTGTGGAGCCCCAGCTTTCACCTGCACAGACAGCCTTTCCTGGACCCAGCTTAGCAGGAAACCCCTTTGCCTGGCAGGGGCACTGGTCTCCAGGCCAGTGTCCACTAGGTGGCAGGCCAGAGGAGCTGGAAGGGTTGGCAAGTTCTGCTCACAAGCTGACCTTCTTCCCCGGCCTATGGCCAGACAGTGTGCCACTCCTTGGCCCACCCCCTGCCACTCCACCAATGTCTGACACCCTCCATCTCCCCTGAGCTTGCTGTTCCTCCTTGTGTGGTCCCCCTCTTCCTAGGTGACCGTCTGCTCATGAATAATAATTACGGGCTTCCTGAGCATTTTGCCTTCAATTTATTTATTATTTATTTATTCATTTATTTATTTACATTGCAAAGCCCAGTCAACACTCAAATCTGGATTTATGGGATGTAGCTCAGTTGGTAGAATGCTTGCCCAGCATTCAGGACACCCTGGTTCTACCCTCAGCACCACATGAACCCAATGTGGAGGCTCATGCCTGTAACCCTAGCCCTGGGATCAGGGATTCAAAGTCATCTTCGGCTATATAGTGAGTTTGAGCGCAGCCTGGGCTACATGAGATCCTGTCTACCTTTCTCAAATCAAAAGATTCAAATATCAGTCTTGAATTACCTTCATAATTCAAGCAGTATTCCTTGTACAAAGCCCCGTGGTACTCAACCAGGTCTCAACTAGTCATCTATACAGCTGTCATCCCTCCTGTGAACATTGGTGGCCAGCTTAACATTTGATCCTGTACTGCCTGATCCAGGGCTCTGGTGAGGCTCATCAATAGCAAGACCCCCCTGCCCCCCATTCCTCATTGAGCCTTGCTCTTCCTTGAGGCTACTTCCCACAAGACTCCACTCTGACTGAGCTCCTGGGTGCCTGTCTCCTACCCACCCCTGATTACCCTTCAGATCCCAGCCAAGTGTCACTTCCTTGTCTGCAGTCTTCCTTGGCCTGTCCCCAACAGCCCTGACCACCGCTGCCCCTGTACCCTGCAAGTACTCAGAGCCATCTATCATACCATCAAACATTTGTTTCCTTGTTTCTCCATCCTGGGGTGTGAGTGACAGTAGGGCAGAAATGACACCATTCATCCATCCATCCATCCATCCACCATCCATTCGTGCATTGCAGCATTCATTTGTTCGATATTTCATTTGCTATTGGCCTATTTTGTGGCAAGCACACTACCAGGTACTGGGTGTACATTGGTGAGCCACAGAGTCATGAGCCCTCCCATTCCAACTGTCCCTACACTTCCTCATCATTTCCTTCCTGTCTCACCTGGGTTTGCCCCTAAACAACTACCGGTGAACATGGCCCTGCGTTGACATGCTGTCTCTAAATTGTACCTGTGCCCCCAGCTAGCTGTCTGGAGACATCATGTTGGACAACTCCTACCTCCATCCTCAAGGACAGAGCAGCATGCACTGGGGTTAGGGCAGCGGTACAGGCAAGATCATAAGAGCCCTGGTGTCTGTTTGGATGAATGTCCCCAAAGGTCCATGTGTTAAAGGACTGGTTCTCAGGCCCTAGAAGCCATTGAGAGGTGGTGGGATATCCAGTGGGCTACGTTCTCCTTGCTGAGGCAAAGCATCCGACCAGAAGCAGCTTATGGGCAGAAAGGATTTATTCCAGACTTACAAGGGGAAGCTTGATCATGGCAGAGAAAAGCATGCAGCTCACACCACATATCCACAGCCGAGCACAGCAAAGCATGAGCTGGCTCTGAAACACTCAAGGTCCCCCCAGTGACAAACCTCCGCCAGCAGGGCTCTGTCTGCTGAGGACTGAGTAGGAAGCTTAAACAAACACTTCAGGCTATGACTTACCTTCAAATCACAGCACCATTGAAGAGGTTGAAGAGATCTAACTTTCTTCCTCTCTCCCCCGCCCCTCCTTTGATCTCAACCACTAGGTGAGAGTTTTGCCTCCATGGTTATAGCCCCTCTACAGGCTCAACAGCAACAGCCAACCCACGTTGGACAGAAACCTCCAAAACTATGCCAAAATAACCCTTTTTGCCTCATAAATTGGCTTATCTCAGGTATTCGTCACAGACAGAGAGAGATGACTCAGAGTCTGTTTTAGAAGATATGAATTTTATCTTGAGTGCAATCGAGAACCCAAAAGCAGGGTTGGTAAGCAGGTTAGCTTAGTTGGTGAAGAGCCTGCCTTGCAAGCATGAGCATCTGAGTTCAATCCCAGAACCCCTAAATACTAAGTGTGGTGGTATGCTCCTGTCATCCCAGTGCTGAGCAGGCGGAGACAGGCGTAGAGTTCACTGGCCGGCCAGTCTAGGCTAATTGGTGAGCTCCAGGTGGATGAGAAACTGTGTCTCAAAGGAGGTGGATGGTGATCCTGAGGGTGACCCCAAGGTTGTTCTCTGACTTCCACATGGGCACATGCGTATATGCACACACACATACACACACCGCTCAAAACAGTGAAGACAGTGTGAGTAGGGGAGTGATATGATGCCACCTACGTTTTGCAGGATTGCCCTGTCTGCCGTGTGGTGAATGGGGGCCGGAGGAACAAAAATAGGGAAAGCAGTTTCCATTAAAGATTTGCCACAAGACGTAATGGGGGCTTGATACGGGCCAGTAAGAGAGAAGTGGGTACGTTCCTGTTGTGTTTTGAACATGGAATCCAGGGGTCTTGATAATTAGGTACCAGATGGTAGTTAAGGGAGGAGGCAGAAGAGGGAAAATAAGGTTACCTCTTAAGATCTGGCATGAGCAACTGGCTGGAAGGACTCATTTGGGGAAGGACCATCTGTTATAGGAGACAAGAGCTGCAACTTTGAGATCTACAGTTGGACCCAGGTTAACTGTGGGATGCAGTGAGACAACTGAATGAAGACATCACCCCAGCAGTGATGGGGCAGGAATGGAGATACACAGAAGAGCACTTGGGGAATGCAGATGATGTTTGTCCCCTTGGAAATGGAGAGTAGAAGGGGAGATGGAAGTAGGAAAACAGGAAAGGGGGAGGGAAGGGAGGGGAGGAAGAGGAAGAGGAAGTTATAGGTCAGGATGAGCAGCTGCCCACCTCCAGCCATCTAGCAAACACAGAAGTAGAGAAAAACTCCTCTGCAAGAAAGCCTGGGAAGAGACAGCCATGGGAGGAAAGATGAGAGAAAGGAAGGGGAGAGAAGGAAGGAGGGGGGGAATGAAAGAAGGAAGGAAGAAAAGAAAAGGCTAAATAAAGAAGGAAAGGAGAAGGGAAAGAAGGGGAAGGATAGGAAAAATCAAGAGGAGGAGAGAAGAGGAAAGTAATGAAGAAAGAGAGAAGGAAACTGAAAAAAGAAAGAAAATGGGAAGGAAGAAAAGGAGTGAGGGATGGGAATGCCAGAGGGAAAGAAGGGAAGGGAAAGGAAGAAAAGAAGGAAGAGAGGGTGAGGGAATGAAAGAAAGGAGTAAAGGAAGAATGAAAAGAAGGGGGCTGGAGAGATGGCTTAGCAATTAAGGAACTTAGCTGTGAAGTATAGGGACCCAGGTTGGATTCCCCAGTACCCATGTAAGCCAGATACTCATGGAGGCACATGCATCTGGAGTTTATTTGCAGTGGCTAGAGGCCCTGGTACACCCATTCTCATTTTGTCTTTCTCTCTCTCTAATCAATAAATAAATATATTTTTTAACAAGGAATGAAAGGAAGGGAGTGAAAGAGAAGGCAAGAGGGGGCAATGAAGAAAGGAAGAAGGAAAGTGAGAGAAAGGAAATAGAAGGAAGGAAGAAAGAAAAGAAAGGACAAATGGAGAAAAGGAAGGAAAAGGAAGAGAAGAAAGAAAAAGAGGGAGGGAAGGAAGGGAAAGAAGGAGGGAGAATGGGGAAATAAGAAAGGAAGAGGGAAGGAAAGAGAAAGAAACTGGAGGAAAGGAAGGGAAGCAATAGAGGGAGGGAGGCATAAGGTGTGAGAAAGAGAAAGAAGGAGGGAGGGGAGGGAGGCGAATGGCTTTTAGAGGAGGGTGGTTCGAGAGGGAAGACAAGACTGGCTGGAAAAATGCCAGGTGAAAGTCAGAGTAGGAGAGGTTCCTCTGCGTATGTCAAGAGTCACCAGGGAGTGTGGCAGAGGCCAGCTGAGTGTCCACAGGTGAGTCTCCTGACACACAGTCCTAGCAAGACCATCAGCGGAGAAGGAGGAGAAGCAGTTGGAATGGGGAGACTGGCCAGGACCTTCCAGAAGCTTGGGTGACAAAGGGACAGAGAAATGGAGGGGAAGGCAGGGGTCCCGTGATATCAAGGAGATGAGGTGAGAGATAGGAGAAGCTGGAGTGTCGGGGGCTTGTTTTGATTTGGTTTAGTTTGAGATATTTTTTTGTTTTTATTTTTGTTTTTGTTTTAAATCAAGTTCTTGCTATGTAGCTCAGGCTGGTCTTAAATTTGAGACCCTCCTGCCACAGCCTCCAGAGTGCTGAGATTTGAGGCGTGTGTCACCTCCTCCAGGAGACAGCTAGGCTAAACAACTGACTCAACAAATTCAGTAAGAGAATTTACTAATTTCAACAACATTCATAAGAGTTCATTTTTTTTTGGGAGGGGGGGTTTCAAGGTAGGGTCTCACTCTTGCCCAGGCTGACCTGGAATTCACTCTGTATTTTCAGGGTGGCCTTGAACTCATGGCGATCCTCCTACCTCTGCCTCCTGAGTGCTGGGATTAAAGGCATGTGCCACCACGCCCGGCTAAATATTTATTTTTTAAATAATTTTATTTCATTGTGAAGAACAAGCGAGAAAAAGAGAGAGATGCATGTGTGCGTCTGGCTTTATGTGAGTTGAGCACTGGGGAATTGAACCCAGACCAGTACTCTTTGCAAGCAACTGCCTTTAACCACTGAACTATCTCCCCAGCCCAAGAGGTAATATTTAGTGCCCAATGGCTAGGAAGCAAACATAATGCTGAGAGGGTTTTTGTTTTAGATACTTGAATTCTTTTTTTTTTTAATTTATTTAGGTTATTTATGTATTTTAACATTTTCATACATGTATACACATTTGTTCATCTTCAGCCCCTCTCATTCCTCTCACACTCCCTCTGGATTTCTTCCTCTTCCAAATTAGCCCCTTCCCAGTTTCATGTCTTTTTTTCTTTCTTTCTTTTTTCATTTTTCTTTTTTGGGGTAGAGTTTCACTCTGGCCCAGGATGACCTGGAATATACTATGTAGTCTCAGGGTGGCCTTGAACTCATGGCGGTCCTCCTACCTCTTCCTCCCATGGGCCAGTAGTAGTGGTGGTGGTGGTGGTGGTGGTGGTACTGGTACTCTTAGTAGTATCAAAGGTGTGCACCACCACACCTGGCCATGTCTTTTTTCTTTTTGACCCAATGAGGGTTGTGTGCATGAACATAGGTATGGGGGTGCACTTTAATTCTTTCAGTGCTTATGTTACTGATATAGACACCCCTGGTTTATCAAGGAGACGATGGAAATAAATCCCTGTTTGTACAAATGTTGCTGGGATTTGGAATGTTCCCAGCAGTTACTCCAGATCATGCAGGAATGCCTCTTCAGCATGGGGCTGGAGCCAGCTAGTTGCTCTTGCTGAAGCCTTTGTGCTGCTTGAATCTCCCAGCCAAACTGTTCCCCTCCTGAGGGCAGGAGCTCCCTCTGAAGACAGAGGAAGTGTGCTGATTCTTTCCTATGGTTTTAAAATTTCACACATATGAACTCAAAAAGTAGAAATATTAGAAAGAAAGTTACCCTTGGTGTGGGGTGAGGATCAAAGGTAAAGTGCTTGTTGCACAAGCATGAGGACCAGTGGTCAGAGCCATGTAAAATGCTGGACACAGTTGTGTATGCCTGTAATGCCAGAGCTGAGGAGGCAGAAACAGAGAATCCATGGTGCTCCCTGGCTAGCTGGTCCAGCTGAATTGGTGAACTTTAGATTCAGAGAGCCTGTCTCAAAGAATAAAGTGGAGAGTGACTGAGGAAGATCTCCAGCATCAACCTCTGGCTTCCACACATATGCATACATATCTGCACACACACACACACACACACACACACACACACATACCCTCACAAATATAAGCATGCACTCATAGCACACACACATACACACATAAAAAATATTGGGGAAGGGCTGGAGGAATGGCTTAGCAGTTAAGGAACTTTCCTGCAAAGTCTAAGGACCCAGATTCAGATCCCCAGAATCCACATAAGTCAAATGCACTTAATGGCACATGCATCTGGAGTTCATTTGCGGTGGCTAGAGGCCCTGGTGTTCCCATTCCTGACCCTGCCCCATAACAAATAAATAAGAAAATATTTTGGGACTGGAGAGATGGCTTAGTGATTAAGGCACTTGCCTGCAAGGCCTAACGACCAGGGTTCAACTCCCCAGCACCCACCCACATAAAGCCAGGTGCACAAAGTAGTTTATGCACCTGGAGTTCATTTGCAGTGGCTAGAGGCCCTGGTATACCCATTCTCTCTTTCTCCCCCCCCCCCTCTCTCTCTCTCTCTCTCTCTCCCCACCCTCTCTCTCTCCTTGCAAATAAATAAAAATATTTTAAAAAGACATTTCAAAAGACATTCTTAAACCACCATCCACCTTTTTTTAAAAAAAAAAATAATGTTGGGGCTTGAACCTAGGACCTCACATATCACAGGCAAGTGCCCTACCACTGGGCTGCATCCCCTGGCCCTAAGAAAATAACCTCTTTTATAGAGGAAGATTAAGAAAGAAAGGCAAAGAAGAAACATAAATGTTATTGATTTGGTCTCTGCAGTACCCAGAGTGGCTAACCTTGCCTGCCACTGCCTCTCTTCATGTCTCTTTGTTATTTCCTTTCTTCTCTTTTTATTCCTTTTATGTGTTCATTCAACCTCAAATGAATACTGTACTGAGCACATACCATATTCATAATGCCGTGCGGAGCTGGGTTGGGGGGGCGGGGGGTTGCTGAGCAGCTTATAGACTACTTGGAGGAACAAGCCTGATAGCTAGAAAGCATCAGGCAGGCATGTTAGACCTGACCTTGGAAGGTGGAGACAAGGGCTACAGGCTGCAGGAGGCTGCCAGCAGTGAGTCACTACAGCCGCCACAGCACTTAAGGAAGCCTGTGACAAAACAGAGAAAGCAGAGACTGCAAAGACAAGTGGGATCTGAACCTGGAGAGATCTGTCTGGATGATGGCCGGGACCTACTCAAGTCGTGCCTGCGGACCAGAGATCTGGTCTACTCAGGACAGGTGTACACAGGGAAGCAGGTGTGTGAAGGGTAAAGGGACTGTGCAAGGCAGAGGGTGTAACAGGACAGAGGATGGGGGAACAGAGGAGCCGGGCAGGACACAGGGTGAGTGAAGAGCAGATGGAATGTGCCTAACCGTGTGTGGGGGACAGAGGATGTGTGCAAGGCACAGGGTGTGTGCCGGACTAAGAGTGAGTATGCACCCGGCAGAGTGAGTGTGCAGGGCTGGATGGGATGGCACGCCCCGTGGGTAACGCTCCCTGTCAAGCTCACCTCTCCCCACGCAGGTACTTATCACTTCATTTAGCTGCTTTCTTTTCTCTGTCAGTCACCTCAGGAGAATTTGGAAGCACAACAGAAGCTGAGCCCGGTGCTTCTTCTTCTTCTCTCCAGCCTCGCTCCCGCAAGCTCCGCATGGCAGTACTGGGCTAGGCATGCTGTGAGGCATGGCGACTACACAGCCTGTCCAGTCATTTCCGGTAGGAGCTAGTGCCCCACAGTGGATAGCTGGGGGGCAAACAAGCCCATCGGCCGCAGTGACCCAAGGGTCCATTCCATTTCCAGCTCCGCCTCCAGCTCCTGAGGTGCTGAGAAGGAGGGCGGCCAGGATGCTCCGGTCTCAGCACCGGAAGGTCCTCACACAGCCTTACCCAGTGGCCAATGAGCAGATGTCCGCAGGGCCCATTAGCCCAAGCACACTAACACATTTGCGTCAAGAGGGTCAGGCAGTCCCAGAAAGTCCTCATCGGGCCTCTGAGAGGCTGCTCCGGCAGCCCTAATTACCTCTCTTAATGGAGATTCAGAGTGGGGCGTCAGCTGCTATCCTTGGATCTGCTCACTCCAAGGCCCAAATCCCCTCCAACCCTCCTAACTTCAAATCTCTGAAGCTGAGGAGGGTTACGCTGGTCTCACCTCTACCAGCCAGAAAAAGCAGCCATTCGAGCCACACTGCCTACAGCGGAAACACTTTCTCCTTTGCCTTCTTGTTACTATCTCTCCATACAGGTCGTGCCTCCCCCATACCATCTATGTCCCAGGGCTTGATGATACACGTGGATAGAGGCAGTCCTCAGTTGGCCCTTGGAAAGTCTCATCCCCTCTAAAGGACTCCCTTCTCTATGACGCTGTGCTTTTCAGGGAAAGCCTGTCATTGCATATCTTCATCCCCACAGGGCTGGCTTTGGGACAAGATACTCAACATGCAGTTGTCGGGTGTAGCAAAATGAGACAGAAGGGCTGGAGAGATGGCTTAGTAGTTAAGGCGCTTGTCTGCAAAGATTAAGGACCCAGGTTCAATTCCCTAGTACCCATGTAAGCCAGCTACACAAGGTGATGCATGTATCTGGACTTCATTTGCAGCAGCTAGAGGCTCTGGTGCACTCATTCTCTCTAGCTCTTTCTGTCTCTACTCTCTCTCTCTCTCTCTCTGTACTTGCAAGTGAATATATAAAAATATTTAAAAATTTGGGCTAGACAAGATGGCTTAGCAGTTATGGTGTTTGTCTGCAAAGCCAAAGGACCCCAGTTCAATTCCCCAGGACCCACATAAGCCAGATGCACAAGGGGGTGCATGCATCTGGAGTTTGTTTGCAGTGGCTAGAGGCCCTGCCATACCCATTCTCTCTCTCTCTCACACTCTCTCTTTACTTCTCTCTCTCTCTCTCTCTCTCAAATAAATAAATAAAACATATTTTAAATTTTTTTTAAAAAAACAATAAGGTAGGGACTGGAGAGAAGGCTCAGCCATTAGAGGTACTTGCTTGCAGAACCTGACAGGCCAGGTTTAATTTTCCTACATCCCAGTGGTTAAAAGTGGTTGCTTGCAAAGCGTGACGGCCTGAATTCAATTCCACAGCACCCACATAAAGCCAGCAAAGTGGTGCATGTATCTAGGATTCATTACAGTGTCAAGAGACCCTGATGTGTCCCCTATCCCACATACACATACATGTGCATGCATGCAAATAAATAAACTTTTTAAAGACATAAGGGCATTGATGTGCCAATATCCACACCTTGTCTTTACCCACTGCCCCCGCTCCCATCTATCCATTTGTTGGGAGAGAGGATGGGTCAGTGGCTTTATCCATTACAGTACAAGGATGCCCTGTGATCTGTGCGCTTCTTTTGTGTGTACATGCAAGTTCATGTGGGTGTGGGGAATACATGCAGAGGCCAAAGACCAACCTTTAATGTCTTCCTCAGGCAGTATGCAACTCTTTTGAGACAGAGTCTGTTATGGTCTGGAGGTTGCCAAATAAGCTTAGACCTCCAAACCAGTCAGCCCCAGACCTCTCAGTGCTGGGATTAGAAGTGTGAGTCACTACGTTCTATTGTTTTAAAGGTGGCTTCTGGGCATCAAACTCAGGCCCTCATGCTTTCAAGGCAAGCACTTCACAAAATTAAGCTCTCTCCAGCCCTCTCCTGGTCCTTGAGCATTTTAAGTCCAGCCCTTCCTTCCCCAAGTCGCACCTGCTGCCCTGCATTTGCCTGTATTGTCATAACGGTGGCTGGCAGACTTCCTTTGTCTGTAAGGAATCGGGTTTCATAGATCTAAGCATTAATTCATGTTGCCTGGCTGGGAGGTGAGGCCACAGCTTTGTGGAAACATCAAACACTCCATGTGTGACTCTCTGGACCCCAGCACATCCTTGCCCAGCAGGTTGGCTCAAGGGTAGATGCAGAGAGCCGACAGAACTCTGCTCTTATTCTTGACCTCCTACCTCTTGGCTCTTGCTCTGTGCACCCCACTAGGATAAACAGTTTGTTTGTTTGTTGGTTTGGTTTGGTTTGGTTTTCGAGGTAGAGTTTCACTATGTAGTCTCAGGGTGTCTTTGAACTCGGCAATCCTCATACCTCTGCCTCCGACTGCTGGGATTAAAGGCGTGTGCCATCATGCCTGGCAGGATGAACAGTTTTGACAACATCAGAAGGGCTTGTTTTCTCCAAAGGATCACAGTTCATGCTTTCTCAGTATGCAAAGAATCTGGGAAGAGCACGTGACACTGGAAGGCCCATTTAGAGAGGGCCCATGGCTCTGTTAGCTGGTCGTGCAGAGGACATATTTTCAGGGTTATGGCAATCCAAAGGTTCCCCTGCCTCTCCCCACCAGTCAAAGGTCTGACTTCTTTAGGGACAAGACAGCAGTTCCCATAATATTTTCCATCCTTGAGAAAAGGGACCCGGGGAAATGGATAAAGTGCTTGCCGTGCTAGCATGAATACCCAGGTTCATATACCCAGCACCCCTTCAGAGATGGTAGTGTAACTGCCTGTAATCCTAGTGGACCTATGATGATATGGGAGGCAAAGACAGGAAATCTCCTAAAGCGTGCCTGCTAGCTTCCTGGCAAATGGAGTGGTGACCAACAAGAGACCCTGCCTCAGACAAGGTGCAACATGTGGACAGGATACACACACAGGTATGTCTGCACTCACACACATCACACGCATGCATACACACACACAAAGTACTTTTTTTTTTTTTTTTTTTTGGTTTTTCGAGGTAGGGTCTCACTCTGGTCCAGGCTGACCTGGAATTAACTGTGTAGTCTCAGGGTGGCCTCGAACTCTCGGCAATCCTCCTACCTCTGCCTCCCGAGTACTGGGTTTAAAGGTGTGCGCCACCACGCCCGGCAGACAAAGTATTTTTTACACAAAATTGATTTTAAGCTGGATGTGGTGGCGCCACACCTTTAATCCCAGCACTCAGGAGGCAGAGGTAGGAGAATCACTGTGTCACTGTGAGTTCAAGGCCAGCCTGGGACTACAGGGTGAGTTCCAGGTCAGCCTGAGCTAGAGGGAGACCATACATAAAAAATAAAATAAAATAAAATAAAATAAAATAAAATAAAATAAAATAAAATAAAATAAGATTTGGGGCTAGAACGATGGCATGGCGGTTAAGGTGCTTGGCTATGAAGCACACACAAAGGTGAGGCAAGTGCAAGGTCCCACATGCCCACTAGGTGGCACAACTGTCTGGAGTTCAACTGCAGTGGCTGAAGCCCTGCCATGCCAATTTTCTCTCTCTCCTTCCCTCTGTCTTTGTCAATCTCTCTCCCTCTCTAAAATAAAAGAAAATGATTTTTGAAAAGTCATGGTTCATGTTCGTACCACCATGCCTTCCCCTTCATGCTGGGTTACATCCTTTCAAACTGTGAGCCACAACAAACTCTTCCATCCTTAACTTGCCTTTGTCTTGTTTTGTCACAGCAATCAGAAAAGTAACTAAGACAAAGGACAAGGTCCAGTTCAGGCTGTCACATAGGAGAACAAGTTATCAGGACTGGGCTGGTTGTTTGGTGGGTTGGGAAGCATATAAAGGATACAGAGGGTCTCCATACCACTCCTTGACATATATACTAAGGACTCTACTCACTACCTTAGAGATACTTGCTCATCCATGTTTATTGCTGCTCTATTCATAATAACTAGAAAATGGAACCAGCATAGATGTCCTTCAACTGATGAATGGATGGTGAAGAGGCGGTATATTGACACAATGGAATTCTACTCAGTGGTAAAGAAAAATGAATTTTGAAGAGAAATGGATGGATCTGGAAAAGATTAAACTAAGTGAGGTAACGCAGCCCCAGAAAGTCAAATGGCACATGTTCTCTCTCATAAGTGGAGCCTAGCTACAAATGTTTTTGTATGTTGTATGTGAGTTGGAGTAAAAGCCACTAGTAGAGGCCAGGAAACTAGAAAGGAGGGAGGACTTAAGGGGAGATCATTACATGTATGTTAGTAGAGGAACAGATTACTACGGGTGAAATGGCCTGCATAAGATTGGGCGGAGGGGTTGAGCAAAGGAAGGGTGGGAGGAGGGTTAATCAAAATTTAAGATGTTATGAATAAGCCATTGGAAACCCTCTTCTATGGATAATGGTGTACCCAGAAGTCATAGATTGTTACTACAAAAAAAATTCAGCACTGGGGGTGGGTTACCTTCCAGTGAGTTGTTGGCAAGGGAGGTCCCTGATGACCAAAAATGTTACAGGCCATTGCCAAGGCTCTTTTGCCCACCAGAACTAGATGGTAAGACCCTATTGCTGACTACGCTATGTGCATAGGCTGCAAGGTCACTGAGAAATCAAGCTGGAGCTGAGCTGAAAACCTCCTCCCTGCTGACTAGCTGACAGAAAGCTGGAGAAAGCTATGCTGCACGCAGCTCTATGGAAGAGAGAAGTCATCAATGGTGGTAAACAGCAGTGGACCTTCCATGTCTTAAGATTGGCCAGCCAGGCCAAATGTGCCAATTGGTGCAATGGTGGCATGTCTGTTATCAGGAAAAGCAACTGCTCTCTAATGGACTGGAGGCCCGCTCCACAGGAGGAAATACATGCCTGGTATTGAAAACCTAGTTAAAGCCTATGGCTGGGGAGGTCATGAGCCCTATGAGGGTAACATCTGCTGTTGTCTGACTAAATGCATATATTGTGCCCTGTGAACACTTTTTTAAAGGTTTACACATAATGCTACTCTCACTTTTGGTTAGAGAAGCTTCTCTTTTCAGATGGCGGTGACCATTGGGATGATTCAAAAGTCACCATAGTGCTGAGAAGAAGTGACAGAGGAGTGCTCAGCCCTGAAACATGTCTATTACACCTTCCAAGGCTCAGTATCCATTGTGGGAGAGGTGGAAGAAAGAATGTAAGAGCTGAAAGAAGGGCAGGACTGCTTACAAAGTACTCTTCCAGATACAAAATGGCCTGAATGTCCATGACCTCTCAGTGCTTGACACTACCTACAGAAGACCATCATAATAGGAGGAAAAGATGATGACATCAAAATAAGAGAAACGAATTGAAAAAGGGAGGGGATCTGATGGAGAATAGGATTTGAGAGGGAAAGAATGGGGTGGGGAAGAGAATTATCATGGTTTATTGTCTATAATTATGAAAGCTGCTGATAAAAAACAAAGTTTAAAAGGGACTGGAGAGATGGTTTAGCTGTTAGGGCACTTACCTCCAAAGTCTAAGGATCTAGTTCGAATTCTCCTGTACCTACATAAGCCAGATGCACAAGGTGGTGCATGTGTCTGGAGTTTGTTTACAGTGGCTAGAGGTCCTGGTGTGCTAATTCTCTCTCTCTCTCTCTCTCTCTCTCTCTCTCTCTCTCTCTCTCAAATAAATAAATGGTTTAAAAAATAAAGTAGACAGGAAGAGGCACATAGGTTATTTACAAACCAAACATAAGGGGCTTGAGCAACCATCTGTCTGGGGGTGTGCAGGTGATGCTGCAGCTAATAGTTTCTGCTGCTGAGGGATGGCGGTATGCACATCGTTCACATACATGAGAAACCTTCTCTTGGGTTTGGTTTTATTTCTTCATTTGTACTATGTATAGTGTGGTGTGTAGTGTATGCATGTGTTTGCACATGTATGTGCAGATATGTGCATGGAGACCAGAGGAAGCCATCGGGTGTCCTTTTTCACCTCTTTTCTGCTTGATGTCCTGGAGACATAGTCTCTCACCGAACCTGGAGCTCACTGGGGATTTTGGCTAGACAGGCTGGCCAGTGAGACCTAAAAGCCTTTGTCTCTACCCCCTTTATGAAGAGCGGAGGTTTTAGGTATGTACTGTCACACCTGGCTTTATTTTTATCTTTATTAATTTTTTTTATTATTTTTTTGGAGAGAGACACAGAGAGAGAGACAGAGAGAGAGAGAGAGAGAGAGGAAGACAGAGATGGGCGCACCAGCAGTGTCTCAGCTGCTGCGAACGAAATCCAGATGTGTGCGCCCCCTTGTGGTCAAGTGCGGCATTGCGCCCTTGCGTCACTTTGCATCTGGCTAAATGTGGAACCTGGAGATTGGAACCGCTGGATATTGGAACCAGTGTTCTTAGGCTTAGGAGGCAGGCGCCTTAACCCCTAAGCCATCTCTCCAGCCCTATTTTTATCTTTTAAATGTTATTTATTTGAAAAAGACAGGGGGCAAGCAGACGGTGAGTATGGGTGTGCACCAGGGTCTCTTGCCACTGCAAATGAACTCCGGATACATGCACCATTTTGTGTACATCGAATCTGGGCCATCAGGCTTTGCAAGCAAGCACCTCTAACCACTTTGCAATCTCCCTAGCCCATTGCTTTTTTTTTTAAAAACATAGGTGCTGGGGGTTGGACTCAGGTCCTCATGTTTGTTTCTTACCCACTGTGCCATCTCCTCAGCCCTTGGTTTGTTCTGTATGGGATAAGCTCTTGTCATGTTGGCCAGGTTGACCTCAAACTTTGAATCATCCTCCCTTCTTCTCCCAAGTGCTGGGCCTACAGGCATGTGTCACTACAACCCAATACAAGGTACCTTGTAAACAATCCCGACATGAGTGTTTGATTGACTAACAGGACTGTAACCTAGCCAAGGCGACCCTTAAGATGATTATAGCATCCCCCAAGGACAATTCAAAGAACCCCTGGAAAGCATCAGTTGATTCCCCAGTCCTCTAGGGGACTGCTCCTCTTCTCATTCTGAGCCTTTCCAGAGCCCTGTGCCCATCGCCTCTCTCCTATGGGTCTTCTGGTCCCCTCTAGTGTGCCCACAGTGGAGCGATGAGAAGAAAAGAAACAGAGAGTGTAGCTCCAGGGTAATCTGGGGTGTCTGAGCACCTTTGGCAGGATGTTCCTCTGGCCCAGGACCCACCAGTGACTCCAGGGTGAACAGAACAGGGACCCAGCAATGTGGAACTCCTGCCTGGAGGATGGGGCAGGCAGAGTGAGGCAGATGAGGCTCCCTCAGAAATTCACATCCCATGCAGCATTCACCCAGAGAGCCAACAGTCTTTCTGAGAGAGGATTTGGAAGGAGAGCTATAAGTGTGGACCAGGACCACGACCGTCATTCATTTGGTTGTTTGTGTGTGTGTGTGTGTGTGTGTGTGCGCGTGCGCGCATTTTCATTGTGCAGAGGACAGAGTTCAAAGTCTGATGTGTTCCTCAATCATTCTCCACCTTAATTTTTTTTTATTGTTTTTCATTTTTTAGAGAGAATTGGCGTGCCAAGGCCTCAGACACTGAAATCGAATTCCAGACACTTGCGCCACCTAGTGGGCATGTGTAACCTTTCTCTTGCATCACCTTTTGTGTGTCTGCCTTACATGGGATCTGAAGAGAGATCGAACATGGGTCCTTGGGCTTTGCAGGCAAGTACCTTAACCACTAAACCATCTCTCCAGACTGCACCTTAATTTTTGAGACAAGGTTTCACTGACCCTGGAGCTTACCTGATTCAACTGAATTAGCTGCCCAGTAAGCCCCAGGGATCCTCCTGTCTCCTCCTGGCAGCCTCTGGATTACAGAGGCATGCTGCAGCATTTTACGTGGGTTTGAGGGATCTGAACTCAGGTCATCATGGTTATATAGCAGGCACCTTGCTGACAGAGCCATCTTCCCAGGCCCTCTCCTATTTTTTTTTCTTACTTGTTTGCTATACAGGGAATGAATCCAATGTCTCAGAGCATTCTAGTTGAGTGTTCTACCACTGAACCACACCTCGGCCACTGAATCTTGATTCTAATTGTCAAGTGGACCCGCCTCTATTACATGACTGGGCAACTTCAGGAAAAATGTGTTTTGTTCATTCATTCATTCATTCAGACTGACATACAGAAACAGAGTCTCACGTAGCCCAAGCTGGCCTCAAATTACAATAACAGAGGATGACCTTGAATTTCTGATCCTCCTGTCTCCACCTCCCTAGTGCCAAGATGAAAGGCATGTGCCACTGTGCTGGGTTTGGGACATGAGTTTTAGGTCTTCCTAATGAGACATCTCATGGCCTCTGACAGGCTCCGTTTCTGTCTCAGCTCATCGCCAAGCTCCAAGTCTGATCCCTCTGCAAAATCCTGAAGATGCGATAGGGCCTCGGCTGGTCCTTTGCTGTCTCAGGACAGCACCTCCTGACTTCTGCTTGCTTTCCCTAGTCTAGCACTCCTGCACACTGAGGCAAGTGGCACTTCTTGCTTGGGATTCAAGCTCACCAGAGCCCCCAGGATGATAAGCCCCGGGCTCTTCCTGTGTGGCGTGCCCCCTGGTGGCCGCCGATAGCTATGCAGGGCAATCCTTTTTTTCACCCAGGCTGCTTAGGTTAAACCTCACACTGCCTCAGTGAAGGGGCTTCCTTGGTCTGCAAAGGCCAGGAAGGTTCCCCGATAAGGGCACCATCTGATGTGAGTTTTATAAACAAGGGTACAAGGACTGGGGATGTCGTCAGTGGTAGAGTGCTTGCTTAGCATGCTTATCGCCCTGGGTTACACACACACACACACACACTCCCGCCTCCAGCACCACAATGTGAAGTTATATAAATCAGGAATAAAGGAAGGTACTTTTGGGTTCCAGAAACCACATGAAAGGCACACTCACTGAGGAAAGGGACAGTAAGTACTGCAGTCTGGTAAAATATAAGAAGACCCAGGGATTCCCCGTGTGTGTCCTGTGGCAGTCAGGAATAAACCTCTATGGGGATGCACCATCAGATGGGGCCTCATTAGTAGGCAAACTGGAGCGAGCCCAAAGGATCCCTGCCAGGCCCCCGGTTATATGACTCATAAAGAGGCCCTCACACAGAAAGAAATGCAGTTCACCTCCACAGCCAGGCTCTGGAACCAGAGGAGAGATGAGCAGGGACCTGGCACCCACACCAAACACAGACCCATGCCCGCAACCAGGGAGGCCTGCCCTAGTGGCATCAAACGGCTTCTAAGTAGCACACGTGACATTTGAACCCGTTTCTGCGCAAAGTCTTCTGAGACATACGAGGTTCCATTGGTGCCTGGACATTCAGAAGCCACTGACACATGTCATCCTGGTCACCCTGAAGCCCCCTACAAGAAGGGCGCAATGCCATCACAGCCGTGATCATAGACATCATGGTTCCATTAGTCAGGGCTGGAAGTCTCTCACTGATGAGGCTGGGTCGCTTTCTCCCAGCTTCTCTGCAACCCAAGGTCTTCCCGGACTGTAGTGACAGAACCTTGAGTACTTGCAGTTTCTTCCCTGCCCGCAGCCAAGAATACCAAGCCTGGCTATTTATTTATTATTGTTTTGTTTTGTTTTGATTTTTCCGAAGTAGGGTCTCACTCTGGTCCAGGCTGACCTGGAATTCACTATGTAGTCTCAGGGTGGCCTCAAACTCTCGGTGATCCTCCTACCTCTGCCTCCCGAGTGCTGGGATTAAAGGTGTGAGCCACCACGCCCGGAAAGCCTGGCTATTTATATGTCATCTTCTGAGAACTGTCTATTTGGGCTGATGGCTCAGTGAGTAAAGTGCTTGCTCTAGAAGCATGAGGACCTGAGTTCAGATCCCCAGCACGCACATAAAATATGGTAGCAGGCACCTGTAATCCCAGTGCTGGGGAGGCAGAAACACGTAATCCCTGGAGCAGTGAGCTAGGTGAGCCAAATGGTGAGCTCTAGGTTCAGTAAGAAACCCTTTCTTGCTGAGTGTGGTGGCAAACGCCTTTAATCCCAGCACTCGGGAGGCAGAGGTAGGAGGATCACCACGAGTTCGAGGCCACCCTGAGACTACATAGTGAATTCCAGGTAAGCCTGAGCTAAAGTGAAACCCTACCTTGAAAACCAAAAAAAAATTAAAAACAAATATAAATAAATAAAAAGAAACCCTTTCTCAGAGATAAAGTGGACAGCAACTGAGGAATACACCTGACATTGACCTCTTGCCTCCACTTGCATGTACAAACATTGCATATTCACCCACACACACACACACACACACACACACACACACGCATATGCACACATACACAAAAAGTAAAGAGAACTGTCAAAAAAATGAAACACAAATGGCCAATAAACATGAAAAAGTGTTCAACTTGTCTATCAGAGAAATGTAAATCAAAACTATATTGAGATTCCATCTTACCCCAAGCAGAATGCCAGTCAAAACGACAACAACAGACACTGGCCAGGTTGTGGACAAAAGGGGACCTTCACATACTGCTGGTGGGAATATAAGCTAGTCCGCCCACCATGGAAATCAGCATGGATATTACTCAAAAAACTAAACATAGGCTGCTGGGCATGGTGGTTCACGCCTTTAATCCCAGCACTGAGGAGGCAGAGGTCGGAGGATCGTCATGAATTCAAGGCCAGTCTGGGACTACATAATGAATTCCAGGCCAGGTTGGGCTAGAGTGAGACCCTACCTCAAAAAAAAAAAAAAAAAAAAAAAAAAAAAAAAAGGAAAGGAGATCTAAAATATGACCCAGCTACACCACTGCTAAGGGTTTACCCAAAACGCTCCCAGTGGGCACATCACAGAGATCCTTGCTCATCAGAGTTCATTGCAGCACTACGCACAGCAGTGAAGATGTGGGACACCTCAGTGTCCAACAACAGAGGAATGGGCTAGGAAAACATGATGTCTACACACCATGGGTCTTTTTTAGCCATAAAGGAGAATGGAATCGTGTAATTTGCTGGAAAATAGATGCACATGGAGATAATCATTTTAAGTGAATGAAGCCAGCCTCAGAAAGACAAATGTGTTTCCCCCTCTCTCTCTCTCTCTCTCTCTCTCTCTGTGTGTGTGTGTGTGTGTGTGTGTGTGTGTGTGTGTGTGTGATGAAAGTAGAAGTAAAACTGTCTAAGGGAACAAAGGGGACTAGCAGGAAGGGAAGGGAAAGAAAAGGGACGAGAGGGGGCATGGATAATATTCTCAACATTATAATATATGCATGTATACATACATACAAACTTAAAGATTAATTCATTAAAAAAGAAACAAACACCACCTGAGCCTGGCCCAAGGCTTCCTAAAACACAGGTATGTCTTGCTTTAAGCACACTCGAGTTATGGAAAAGTTCCCGCTCAGGCCTACCATGCATCTGAGCACGTTAGAGCTCCTCTCTAGAGCTGCGGCCTCTGCTATGAAGAAGAGAGTAGGAGACTTTTCAGGCTCTCAAGGTCCATGGGAACCCTGGATTAGGGTAACAGGCTGTGTTGATCAGCAGGGGCCACCGTAACAAAAACCACACGAAGTTTGTTCTCTGACAGTTCTGGAAGTTGGAAATCTGAGATGAAGAAACCAGTGAGGGGCTGGAGAGATGACTCAGCAGTTGAGGTGCTTGCCTGCAAAGCCTAATGACCAGGATTCAAGTCCCCTGTACCAGTGTAAGCCAGATGTGCAAGGTGGCACATGCATCTGGAGATCGTTTACAACAGCTAGAAGCCCTGGCATGCCCATTCTCTCTGTCTTTTTCTGCATGGGAAGGAAGGAAGGGAGGAAGGGAGGAAGGGAGGGAAGAAGAAAGAAAGAAAGAAAGAAAGAAAGAAAGAAAGAAAGAAAGAAAGAAAGAAGGGAGGGAGGGAGGGAGGGAGGGAGGGAGGGAGGGAGGGAGGGAGGGAGGAAGGAAGGAAGGAGGGAGGAAGGGAGGAAGAAAGAAAGAAAGGAAGAAAGAAGGGAGAGAGGGAGGGAGGGAGGGAGGGAGGAAGGAAGGAAGGAAGGAAGGAAGAAAGAAAGAAAGGAAGAAAGAGGAAACCGGCAAGAATGTTTCTTCCAAGCCTCTCCCAGAGAGATGGCCATCTTCCTGTGTTCCACATGGCTGTGTGCACTTGGGTCCTAATGTCCTTTTCTTATTAGGACAGCAGTCACGGTGAATTAAGGGCTGCTCATAGGGTTTGATTTTACCTTCATTCTTTACAAGTACAAGCCTATTTTGAGGTTCTGGGGGTTAGGACTTCAACATGGGAATTTGGGGGAGGGGCTCGTCGTGCACGTGGAAAACATGCTTCATTTTGTAAAGTTTCAGCCACAACCTTTCACAAGAAGCTCCCTGGTGCATTTAAAAGAGAATTTGATGCCTCCCTTTTTTCCCAAGTCCACATCCATAGCACTAATGAGGCCTTTCTATCTGTAATCAGATACTGGGAACCAGAAATAATCTGTGTGCCTGCCACTTACTAAGCACCCGCCTTGTGCTTGGCACACGCCAGGTACCAGCTGGGGCAGGCATAGAGTTACCCCAGGGGCACTCCATCTGAGAAGGAGAATCAGATGTGCAGTGCTGGGTAGAACGCGCAGGAGGTAGGCTGGAGGATGGCTCAGCCAGAAGAGCACTTAGGCGTGAGGACCTCTCAGAAACCAGCAGGTTAGACACCTGTGGCCACGTTAAAAACTGGGCATCGCCAGACATGTCTGTAACGCTAGTCCACATAGGGCAGAGATAAGAGAATCACTGGGGCTGGTTGCCAAACAAAAACTGGGTTAAGGGAGAGACAGACTCCATCTCGAGGAAAGAAATCCTAGATGAGCAATAAGAGAAGACTACAGAACATTCTCCTCTGGCCTTCACTTGCATGCGAATGGGACACACTCCCCTGCACACACATGCACATATGCCACACATCACACACATACACACACACCTCCCCACATATATATTGTATATATATTGTACACCCAACAAAAAGAAATGAAGCAAAAGGAGAACAAAGAAAGGAAGGAAGCAAGGGAAAAGAGTGTTTTTTTAAAAATTTATTTAGTTTGATTAAGGCTTTTGCCAAAGCCCTTGGTTTCCCTAGAGAAACAGATAGTAAGACCCTATTGCTGAAGACATCTCATGCCTGAGAGGCAAGGTCACTGAGAAAGCAAGCTGATGCTGACCAGAAAACCTACTCCCTGTAGACTAGCCAATTGAAAACTGGAAAAAGCTGCACTGCACGCAGCGTATGGGAGACAGAAGCCATCAACAGTGAAAACAGTGGATGCTGAATATTCAAGCTTGGCCAGACAGGCCCAATGACTGAACGAGTGCAATAGTGGCGTGTCTACTCTTGGGGTAACCAACTGCTCTATAATTGGACTGAAGGCCCTCTCTATGGGAGGGAATACATACCTGGTACTGAAAAACCTAAGTAATAGTCTAAGGTAGGTGAGGTCATGAGCCTTGGGGGTATAAGCCTGCTAATGTCTGACTAAATGTATATATTATTCCCACCAAGCTGCCCTGGGGACACTACACTAAATGTTCATGTTCACATATTAACGCTACTCTCACTTCTGGCTAGAGAAGCTTCTCTTTTCAGATGGTGATGACCACTGGGATGACCCAAAAGGCAACATAGTGCTGAGAAGAAGGGATGGAGGAGTGTCTAGCACTGAAACACCTCTGTCACACCCTCCAATGGCTCAGGGACCATTGCGGAAGAGGGGGCGGATAGAATGGAAGAGCCAAAGGAAGGATATGACCTCTTACAATGCAGCTGCCCAGACAGAAATTGGCCTCGATATCCATGATCTTGCGGTGCCTAGCAATACCTTTGCAAGACCCTCAAAATAGAAGAGAAAGATGATGTCATCAAATTAGGAAAGAGACTAATGGAGAGAGGGAGGGGATATGATGGAGATGGGAGTTCTAAAGTGGAATGGGGGAGGGGAGGGAAATATCAGGTGGGGTTTTTTTTTTGGTATGTAAGATTAAAAGTCAATAAAAAATAATTTAAATAAAAAAAAGCTGACATATAAATAAAAAAATTTATTTAGTTTGGTTTGGGATTTGGGGGGAACAGCTTTTATATACCCCATACTGGCTTGGAACTCACTATGTAGTCAAGGATGACCTTGAACTTGTGATCCTCCTGCCTCCACTTCCTGAGTGGTGAGGATTGCAGGTATGCACCACCATGCTGAGATCATGCAAGGCTAGGGATGGAATCCACGGCTTCATGCGTATTTGACAAGCACACCACCAACTGAGTCCCAGTTCCAGCCCCAAGCCTCAATCACAGAAGTTTCTTTTTGCAGTGGGGAGAAGTTAACGCACAGATGCACAGTTGGCAAGGGTGCCGAGACAAGCCACTGTTTTGTGACCAGTCCTAAAGGGACATCTATACCAATCCTCCAAGGCAGAATGGAAAGGAGTGCTGTGATATGCTGTTTTCTGGACATCATACGGCTGTTACACTCATCAAATCAAAGCAGTTTGCAAAAGGCAAAAGAATGGGCCTGTCAGCAGTCCATCACAGATGGAGGAAGGGCTCATGAAACCTCACCCCTCCCTAAGGAGCCATTGGCAGTTCATGGTTGCTGGGAGAGGAGGAGCCATGTTCTTCCATTGATAAGCTGGCCATTTGTCAGTCAAAAATCTCTATCCAAAAAAAAAAAAAAAAAAAAAAAAAAAAAAAAAAGGGCTGGAGAGATGGCTTAGCAGTTAAGGTGCCTGCCTGCTAAGCCTAAGAACGCTGGTTCCAATCTCCAGCGGTTCCAATCTCCAGGTCCCACGTTTAGCCAGATGCAAAGTGACACAAGGGCGCAATGCTGCACTTGTCCACAAGGGGGCGGACACATCTGGATTTCGTTCACAGCAGCTGAGACTGCTGGCGCGCCCATTCTGTGTCTCCTTCTCCCTCTGTCTGTCTCTCTCTCTGTCTCTCTCCAAAAATAAATAAAATAATTTTTAAAAAAATTAAAAAAAAAAAAAACTATCCATGTTCATGCAAGCAACCCTAACTTAACTCGGTGGATCACAAAAACTACCATGAAAGTAGGAAGGGGATTTTTTTAGGAAGAGGAAGGGGCTTATTGGGAGTAGGAGGAGGAATTAAAGAGAGTAATAGGGGCTGGAGTGATGGCTTAGCAGTTAAGGCACTTGCCTGCAAAGCCAAAGGACCTAGGTTCAATTCCCCAGGACCCACATAAGCCAGAAGCACAAAATGGCATGCATCTGGAGTTTGTTTGTAGGGGCTGGAGGCCCTGTCATGCCCATTTTCTATCTGCCCGTCTGTCTCTATCTCCTTCTCTCTCTTAAATAAATAAACAAATAGGCCGGGCGTGGTAGCGCACGCCTTTAATCCCAGCACTCGGGAGGCAGAGGTAGGAGAATTGCTGTGAGTTCGAGGCCACCCTGAGACTACATAGTGAATTCCAGGTCAGCCTGAGCTAGAGTGAAACCCTACCTCGTAAAACCAAATAAACAAATAAATAAGATAAAATAATTTTTTAAAAAAAGAGAGTAATGGGGATGAGTATCATCAAAATATCTTATGTACAAGTATGAAATTATCAAAAATAAAATTAAAACACGTATTGTTTTAAAAAAGAAAAAGTGTATAGACTTCGGTAGCAGATGCCAGTATAGCAGCCACCAGCTGAGGGCCCTTGGCTAGGAGATTGCAGTGAGACTCGCGGTTTTAGCCTGGCGATAGGACTAATGGCACTGGAACAAACATCACAAGTCCACGCGTCTCTTTGCACCCAGGCCGGGACACTTCTGCATTCTGCTCTTCATCCTCCCCCTGAAGCCAGAGCAGCCCTGGGCCAAATACTCAGCAGACCGGCCTTGTACCAGCGCCACAGGAACTGGTGTGTGAATGGGCCACTGTCTTCATCCTTGAAGAGGGTCACTCTGAGACACACTGTGCATTTGACCTGATTGGTCCCACCTCCCAACCTCTCCTGAGTCCCCTAGCCTTACCTCCCAAATGTACTACAGCTGTATGACACTTAATAACAGGACATTGTGATAGTAAATGTCTAATGTCAACCTGCTTAGATCTGGAATCACCTAGGAGACAAATCTGCTAGCATGATTTGAGGCGTAGGAGTGTCAATGGGATACTTTGAATGTATAGCCCCATAAATTCAGTCATTTTTGATTAAACTTCCTACATGGGGTCCTAGCAGATGGGGCATGTCACTGGGAGCAGATCTTGAAGTCCAGCCCTAAGGTGTGTTTGGGGGCAGATTTGAGTCCAGCCCTACAAGGCGTGTTCAGGACAGTTGGAGTTTTGGCAGTTCGTGCTTGCTGGTGTTGGGTCTCTCTCTCTCTCTCTTTTTCTCTGTGCTATGCTGATGTATAATGTAGTAAGCTATTTTCATCCATTGATGGAACTTCCCCTGGACACTGTAAGCCTGAAATAAGCCCTTTCCTCCAATAAGCTGTGTCTGGTTGGATGTTTAAATTGAAGCAATGTGGGAAGGAATTTCTAAATTAGGTTAATTGAGGTAGGAAGACCCACCCTAACTGGAAGTGTCCCATTCCATGGGCTGGGATCCTGGACAGGATGAAAAGGAGAGCACTAGCTGATCAAAAGCATTCATCTTTCTCTGCTTCCAGACTGTGGACTGAATGTGATTAGCTGCTTCCTGCTCCTGTGACCATGCCTTCCCCACCATGATGGATTCTATCCCCTCAAACTGGGTGCCAAAATAAACTCTTTCTTCCTTAAGTTGCTTCTTGTCAGGTATTTTATCACAGCAGTGGGGAAAGTAACCAATATAGACACCTTATGGGACATGTGTTGTCAGTCAGTTTGTCACTGTCTGAATACCAACCCAGAGGATGTAGGTCAGTCCCTGCATACTGCCTCAGTGTCATCAAAAGACAAGGCAAAGGCAAAATGTTCACACGGGAGCAATAGTGGCATGACTGTTATGGGGGTAACCAACTTCTCTCTGATTAAGTTTGAGGTCCAATCCACAGGAAAGAATTCATACCTGGTACTGATAAAGTTAATCAAAAGTCTGTGGCTGGGGACATTTCAGGCCCTAGGAGAGAAGTTGCTGCTGTTGTTGGTTAAATGGATGTATTGTGCCCATCAACTTGCCCCCTAAAAAATTACGTTTATGCCCATAGATTAGTTCTGCTCTAATCTTTGATCAGAGAATTTTCTTTTTGTCATTGATAGTGACGACTTGGAAGACTCAAAACCAAGAATGGGCAACTATTGGATGCTCAGTGCTAAGTAAGCCATAGCTGTGACCTCCTCCAAGGCCCAGGGAACATTGTGGGGAAAGAACTGGAAAGAACGTAAGAGTCAGAGGATGAGGAGGAATGCTTTGGAACACTGTTCTCCTGACTGGAAATGGCCGTAGCATTCATGATGTGACAGTAGCTGTCAAAACCTGCACAAGACCTGCACAATGTTGGACCCCTGGCATTCCATCATGGATGGTTTAGGAAGGCAAAAGAAGGGGAAAAAAAGATATTAAAGTGTAAGAGAGTTTAGTTAGAAAGAAGAAGGGGTTCAGTAAAAGAGAGCTTGTGAAGAGGGAACAACAAATGGTAATAGAAGGGGATTAAGACAAAAATACATTGTGTGTATGTGTGTATGAAAATTGTCAATAAATAGTTTTTTAATAAAAAAAAAGAGAGATGCAAATGAAATGCATGAGACAGCTGCCAGGATGACGCTCAGACTGTTTCAGAGTAAACTGTTTTTAGACAAGCAGGAGACGAGCACTCTAAATGAATGATTAAATGCATAGTAGAGTAAATACATAAGTCAGTAGCCCAGGCATCTGCTATGTTCTGTACACAGTTGTTTGTGCTGAACTTCATACCACCTGCAGCACAGTAGATTGGTTTATACCAGCATCTCCACCCATACACATGCCCACACACAACGACTGTGACCCTCAGATGTTAGGACGAGCACATGTCAGTAGACGACATGAATTTTTCAGTGTGTGGTTGGCCAAGCTGCTCTTGCCCTCTTGTCTGTGTAGGGTTCCCTTGTAGGCAGAAAGGTGTCTCCATACTGAGCGCCCAAGAGTGCTTGCCATTCTGTGGGTGGTCATGGCAATATTAAATTTATAACACTTTTAGACCAGGAATCTGCATCTCCCCTGAGCTCTGATTTTCCCAAGTTTAGAAGGCCGCTTCCCAGCTGCACCCAGCCTCTCCTCCAGAGCCCCAACAGGATCCCCTCCTTACTGGCATCCCAAGCAGAGATCCAGCCTTACCAGCCTCTGGTCTATTTGGTCCCCGGGCTACAGCAGGGTGAGAGAAAGGAGAACCTGCTGACCTTGGCCCCACCTGGAACCTTGTTTCCATCTCAGCCACGTGGTCCTTCCCCTGGCATCCTTGAAGCCCCAGTGGTAAGTGCTGCCGTAATCTTTTGTCCGAAGATCTCATAAGATCCAAGTTCACCTCCCATTTCTCATTATCCTCTCTCTCTCTCCTCCCACCCCAGGTATATGTGTGTATATGAGTGTTCACATGTGTGGGGGTACATACATATGCAGGTACATGTACATGTCTGTGATCATGCATGTAGAAACCAGAGGTTGATGTCGGGGTCCTTTTTCAATTAATCAACACTTTATTTACCGAAACAGAGTCTCTCACATCACTTCAGAGCTCATCCGTTCAGCTAGCCAGCTTGCCCCAAGGGTCCTAGGTAGACCACTACACATGCTTAGCATTTACATAGGTGCTGGGGATCCAAACTCAGGTTCTTATGCTTGGACAGTAAGTGCTTTATCCACAAAGCCACCTCCACAGCCCCATGCCCTCTCTTCTTCAGCACACAAGTACCTTCCCTATTTCTCCCCAACTCCACTCATACCCTAGTCACCCCTAAGTGATTCAATTAAGTCTGAGGTCCCTCCCTCATCCCTACTGTACTGGATAATTTTTTCGACTTAATGGGATCTAGAATCACCTAGTAGATAGCTCTCTGGGCATGTCTGAGAAGGTGTTTTCAGATTAGGTTAATTGTAGTGGGAAGGCCCACCTAACTGCGGACAGCACCATCCCATGGGTGGGGAATGTGGGCAATGTAGTAAGAAGAAAGAGATAGTGAGCACCAGTATTCATCGCTCTCTGCTTCCTGACTGTAGATGCAATGTGCCTAGCTATCTCAAGCTCCTGCCGTGATGTACTATACACTCAAAGTGTATAGTTGTTTCAGTTGCTTTTGTCAGATATTTTGTCCCAGCAATGAGAACAGTCACAAACACCTTTGTGGTAGTTTGAGTGCAAATGTCTCCATAACCTCAGGTATGTTTCGATTAAGACTAAGCTTCCACCTCAAGTCTCCAGCAGGCAGAGCCCTGCTGGAGGAGGTATGCCACTGTGGGTGGATCTTGAGTCCATGCCCACGGTCTTCAGAGTCAGCTTGTGCTTGCTGGTGCCAGCCGTTGTCTCTTTGCCATGGACGTATGATGGAGTGAGCCAGCTTCTTCCACCGTAATGGAGCTTCCCCTGGAGTCTAAAAAACCCTTTCCTGAAATAAACTTTTACCTCCCACAAGCTGCTTCTAGTCAGGTACTTGTCCCAGCAGCAGATGTAACTGCAACAACCTTCCAGTGCAAATGTGCTTCCCCACACATTGTGAATTTGAGGTTTACTACCCTCACAGGGTAAAGCTGCAACAAGGGGGTGGAGCCCCC
Source organism: Orientallactaga sibirica (assembly GCA_036365145.1). NCBI lineage: Eukaryota > Metazoa > Chordata > Mammalia > Rodentia > Dipodidae > Orientallactaga > Orientallactaga sibirica. The sequence goes on from JAEOAD010000028.1 coordinate 13,376,338, forward strand.
TTTAGGCATTGGCAATGGGACAAAACATGGTGTTACTCAAGTGAGGAAGGGATGGTATTGTGCAAGAAGGCAGACCTGTTCGGGTGGGCTTGCAAGCCAGAGCCCACTCATTGCTCTCTCAGGGTCCCAGATGACCTTCCAAAGCCCATCAATGTCCATGATTAGGTTCATTTCCTAAAATGAAGATGCTGCACAACAAGTTGGACCTTGTCAAAAGGAGAGAGGAGCCAGGTATGGTAGCGCCTTTAATCCCAGCACTTGGAAGGTCAGGTAGGAGGATTGCTGTGAGTTTTAAGACCAGCCTGGGGCTAGAGTAAGTCCCAGGTCAGCCTTGATTAGAGTGAGACTCTACCTCAAAAAACACACCAAGGGCTGGAGAGATGGCCCTTGCCTGTGAAGCCTAAGGACCCCGGTTCGAGGCTCAGTTCCCCAATATCCACGTAAGCCATATGCACAAGGTGGTACATGCATCTGGAGTTTGTTTGCGGTGGCTGGAGGCCCTGGTGTGCCGGTTCTCTCTCCCTCTCCCTCTCCCTCTCTCTCTCTCTCTCTCTCTCTCTCTTTCTCTGTCTGTCACTCTCAAATAAATAAATTTTAGAAAACACCCAAAAAGTGAGAGAGAGACATGGTAGGAGCAACTATTCCAGGCTTGTCTCCTTGTTCCTTCTCTACATTCCCCTGGAGTCTGGGAAAATTGCAGATGCGAGACCCATCTGAGCCTCTTCTAGGTCCAGCTCAGTCCCTTGTCTCCTCCCTCCGCCAGCAGGGTCAGAGAATCCAGCCAGCCTCAGCTAGACCCTGCCCACCTTGGGCACTGCTCAGAGGACAGGGCTGAACTGATTCTGTCAGGAAGGGTTAGTCTTGTCTCCCGGCTGGTACATGCAAGGGGACAAGATAAATGCATTTCGACAGCCTCAATCTCAGGCACTGGATGGCGAACATGCTGGCCTCCTCTCCTGGAGGATCTTACAGGCTCCCTTCATCCCATCTGAAGGAAGCTGTGGAGGGGCTGGGGAGATGATGGCTCAGTAGACAAAGTGCCTGCCATTCAAGGACCCAGGTTCAGATCAGCTAGCACACATGTAAAATGTTTGACATGAAGGTATGCACCTATAATCCCAGTAATGGGGAGGAGACAAAAGGATCCCCGGGGCTTGCTGGCTAGCTAGTCCAGCTGAATCAGTGACCTCTACGTTCAGCAAGAGACCCTGTCTCAAAGAACAAGGTGGAGAGTGATTGAGGAAGACACTGGCATCAATTTATGGCCTCCACCTGCACGTACACACACGCACACGTGCATCTACATGCACATGTGAACCTGCACACACGGTGAGCACACATATACACACAGAATTTTTTTTTTTTTTTTTTTTTTTTTTTAGTTTTTCGAGGTAGGGTCTCACTCTGGCTCAGGCTGACCTGGAATTCACTATGTATTCTCAGGGTGGCCTCGAACTCTCGGCGATCCTCCTACCTCTGCCTCCCGAGTGCTGGGATTAAAGGCATGCGCCACCACGCCCGGCCACACAGAAATTTTTTTTAAGGGAGGCTGTGGAGTGGGACCTGAGGTTCCAAGGAAGAAACAGAAGAACCCAGAAGCACGCACACCAGGGAAAGGTATCAGGACCAGTTGGAAACAAAGTGCCAGAGCACCTGCTCCTGCCTCAGACCCCCGACTCCTGATTCCAAGAGAATTCCAGAAGATTCCACCTACTGCAACCCTTGATCTGGCAAGAGCCTCCAGCCATGCTTTCATCTGCTGACTGGCAGATGAAGGAAGAGGGAGACAGGTCTCACGTGTCGTCACACGCTCCCTAAGCAGACAAGCTGCTAACAGTATGGCATAGATGGGTGGAGTAGTAGAAATGAAGTTCACGAGCCTCTGAGTCCACCCCTGTCCCTTGCTAACTCCTTGCCACCCCTTACCGCTCTCACGCCCTCATCCCCAGATGTCTCCTCGCTGTCCTGTCAAAGCCCGTCCTGAGCTCACTGTAGGATTACCTGTCAGTGAGACAACTTGTGAGAGTTCTTACTACATTACAGACCTATTTCCAACCCTGGAAAGTGAAAGCCACAGGAAAGACCAGTTGGGGGTACAGATGGCAGGCCCACCATCAGTGTAGGGCGGGTGGATCAGTCAGAGCTTGCTACTACTGGGCACCTTACAACCTGTAGTTACAAGAGAACCTTGCGACTTTCCTGAGCCCTTCTAAGGCAATGCTTCCTCCAGAGCAGACCCTCCAAGGATGGCCCTTCAGAGGGCTCCCAGGTAGGAGGGGTGCTGTCTTTTCCTCTGGTGGCCATTGTGACCCAGTTTGTACCACCAGGAAGCCTTAGGTGCTTCTTCTCCGATGAAAACTGTCCCAAGAATACCTTGGGACTCTTTCCCCATGTCCCCACCCCAAGACCCACAAGAGCGGCATTACGAAACCTGGTAAGGAACTGAGAAGCCAGGTATAGTGACTCTTGCTCATAATCCCAGTGCTTGGAAGGCCGGGACAAGATAATTACCATGAGTCTGAGGTCAACCTGGGTGACACAGCGAGTTCTAGGACTGCCTGAGCTATATACAGGTTGAGACTGTGTCCCATATAATAAGAGCTGAGGAGATGGCTCAGCAGTCAGGAGTGCTTGCTGTGCAAGCATCAGAACCTAAATTCAGTCCCCAGCACCCACATAAAAAGCTGGGCATGGTTGCACATGCCTGCAACCCCAACTCTGAGGGAGGCAGAGACAGGAGGATCGCTGGGCCTCACTGCTCAGCCAGTCTAACAGAAAAACAGCAGCTCCAGATCCAGTGGGTGATTCTGTGCCATCTGGAGGATTCTGTTTCTGGCTCCTCAGAAGGAAGTTAGAGTAGCTTTTTCCTCACTAAGCCAAGTACTTGTTCCACGTTTCCTAATAAAATACAAAGGCTGTCTGAGTGAGGTATACCAGCCCCCTCATTTAGCTCTGAGGTAAAGGTAAAGGAAGGCAAAAGAGCAATAGAAAAAGGACACAGGAGGGCTGGAGAGATGGCTCAGAGGTTAAGATTCTTGCCTGCAAAGCCTAAGAACTGGGGTTCAATTCCCCAATACCCATGTAAAGCCAGATCCACAAAGTGGCACATGCGTCTGGAGTTTGCTTGCAGTGGTTAGAGGTCCTGCCACACCCATTCTCTCTCTATTTGTCTGTCTCTCTCACTGTCTCTCAAATAAATAAAATATTTTTATTTATTTATTAGAGACAGATAAAGGGAGAGAAAGTGTGTGAGAATGGGCGAGCCAAGGTCTCTAGCCACTGTAAACGAACTCCAGATGCATTTGCCACAGTGTACATCTGGCTTACTTGGGACCTGGAGAATCGAACAGAGTCCTTAGGCTTCATAGGCATGTACCTTAACCACTAAGCTATCTCTCCAGCCCCCTAAATAAAATATTTTTTAAAAAGAAGGTGACACAGGATGACAGGATGTCCTCCTCTGGCCTCTGCATGCATGTACATGGGGCACAAGCACTTATGCACATACACAATAAGCATACTACACCCATACCCCAAAAATAAGAAAATAAATGATACAGCACAATAAAAGGTAAATTGAACATAAATTATCTTAGGAGAGAAGCAGAAGAGAATTAAGGAGCTCCCGGCTGTATGGTCTGTCATACAAGAAAATGGGTTTTTTTGTTGTTTTTGTTTTTGACAACTTCATGAGATCTGAAGGTGTCCTACCTCCTACCTTCCTAGCCCAACTTCCTAGGCCCTGGCTGAGTCCCTGAGTGAAGATGAGAAGAGGAGAGGAAGGGAAAGAAGAGGAGAAGAAAGACAGAGAAAGAGAGAGAAGAGAGAGGCAGGTTTCTCTTTCCTTCCACCCACCTGAGTGAGATCCCATGTCTCAAGCTTGCAGGTTCTCCAGTGGCTGTCCTGCCTAGAATGATGGCCTTCCACTAGCCCCAGGCCCTCACAGGTCCAAAGCCTCCTACTGGACCTCAACAGGAAGTAAGTGGGGGGGCTGGGAGGCCATCCCACAGCCAGTCAGGGAGGTGCTCAGGGCATCTCTGAGGCACTGAGCACTACAGAGAAGATGCCCTGAGGAGACCAGAGAGACAAGTCAGCTATTCTGGGATCACTTACAGGTGGGAAGGGGGCTTGGCCCACCATGGTTCACTGGGCCCACCCACCTGTGCCATCTGGAGGATTCTGCTTCTCCAAGGCCCACTGGCTCCTCAGAAGGAAGTTAGAGTAGCTTTTTCCTCACTAAGCCAAGTACTTGTTCCACGTTTCCTAATAAAATGCAAAGGCTGTCTGAGTGAGGTGCGCCAGCCCCCTCATTTAGCTCTGAGGTGTAATTAATACATAAATTAAGCTCTTGCAGACTCACAAATACCCAGGAAAAAAATGAAAAATATAATTAGTTTGCCCATATGACTCCATCTGTCAGTACTGAGTTCAACAGCGAGCAGCGAATCCTGAGGGCTTCAGCCCCTGTCCTGGCTGTTCTGAGCTGCCCCTGTCCCACTCTGGGGATGGGAACTGAGGCTCCAGGAGCCGCGGGCTGTGGGACTGGTGCCAGGATGAGCACTAGAGCACCCACAGACCTCTGGCATGGCCCTGGGAGACGGCCAGGAGGCAGGAGGGCAGCCATTTGCATTTGCATGTGATTCTCCAGCCAGCATACTGGAGTGTGTCTAAGACTTGTCCTCTTCCAACCTGTCATTGCTGTCACATGCTATCCACGGGGGGCTTGAGAAGGGAGAGAAGAAGAGAGTAAGATGCCTGGGAGAACAGAGACTAGAACAACAGGATTGAATAACATGTGGGAGTAGAATTTATAACCCCTCTTGTCTCCACTCCCACTGTGCCTAACACACAGTCTCTCCTGGATATGTCACTTGATATTTGTCACTCTAAACAAGGGACTAACAAGTGGTTTTTTTTCCTCTTCCAAAACTTATTTGCATAGCAAAGTTAATACATCTGTTTTAATAAAAATTTTAATTAGACACACCAGTATAAAGTCAAAAAGTACCTTGGGGCTGGGAAGATGGCTCAGTGGTAAGTGCTTGCTTTGAAAGCATGAGGACCTGAGTTTGATGGCCCCAGAACCCATATAAAATGTCAGGCATGGTCGAATGCACACACACACACACACACACACACACACACATTCACAGACACACAAAAAGAAATCATATATATATATATATATATAAAATCTCCACACTCTTTGATCTTTGGAACTGAGATCTTTGGAAGATCTTTGGAACTGCCAAATAATTTGAGTGTGAAGTAACTGCTTTAAAGGACATAAGAAAATAGTTTATTCTTAGTCAAATGCCAATGATGATGGATATGGAGCACAGATTCAAGTTACCCTAAATGAAGTGTGCACCACGAAAGACATACATGAGACTTTTATAGACAAAGAACCAAGAAAGTCATAAATCAATACATTTAATATTTTGGTGAAACGTCAAATGGATGTGTTATCAGAAAAGGTCTGTGAGCAGGGTGGTGGGTGCTACAATCTAATGCCCATGTTCATTGTGCCTTGAACAAAGAATTGAGCAATATACAAGAAGTAGTAGTGAAAGTAGAGATTTATTAAAAGTGATGTGGTTGGGGAGATGGCTCAGCAGTTAAAGGCTCTTGATTGCAAAGCCTGACAGCCTGGGGTTAAATTTCCCAGTACCTACATAAACCAGATACACTAAGGGGACTTTTGGGGAAGGTTGTAGAATATTTCGAAGGTGGAGTCTTACTAGAGGAAGTGGGTTTCTCGGGGTGGGGTGAGCTTTGAGAGTGTGTAGCCCAGCCCTGCTTGAGGAAGACACCAGCATTGACTTCTGGCCTCTACATGCACATGTCCACATGTGCACACACACCAAAACATACACATAAAAATTTAATCAGTCACACCTGAAGCTTCTGTCAACACTTTAAAAGTTGGAGTTTAGCCCAGCACTCGGGAGGCAGAGGTAGGAGGATCGCCGTGAGTTCGAGGCCACCCTGAGACTACGTAGTTAATTCCAGGTCAGCCTGGGCCAGAGTGAGACCCTACCTCGAAAAACCAAAAAAAAAAAAAAAAAAAGTTGGAGTTTAGAAACCTTTCAGATTGGTGAACAAGAATACATCTACATGTCAGGACACCTCAACTCCAAGGAGACCGAAGTGCTTGCACTCACAGCCTTTCTGCACCCCACCCTCTGTATTTCTTCATCTAGTGTTCATTTGCAATAAAATAAAATATTTCATTAAATATTTAAAATATCCTTTGTTAAATCCATTCATTAAATATTTATAATATCCTTTGTAATAAGTCAGCAATAGTAAGTAAACTGTGTTCGCAGGTTCTGTAAGACACTCTAGCAGATGATGGGGCCTGGGAAGGGAGGGATAGGAACTTTGGATTTGGAACCAAGTGGGACAGAAGTTGTGGATAACCTTGGGACCTACTGCTGATGCTTGGCTTCTGAAGTGGAGACAGTCTGGTGAGTCTGAGCCCTTAACCCATGGGCTCTATGCTAAATCTGAGTGGAGCCAATTAATTCAAATTTTAGGATAGTCAGGTTTCACCCTTGAGAAATGGACAAAAAGTTGTGAATTGGGAAAAAATCGGTGACCTGGAGTACTGTGACAGTATAGAACAACAAAAGCTGTCTCACCTGTCCTTCGTGTTAGAGAGGAGCGATTTGTGCTAGCGGATCTGGTTCATGGAAACATGTACTTTAGGAAGAGGAGAGATGGAAAGTGGGAGATGAGGAACTCAGATTCCTGGAGACCGTATTGACTGAGGATATAGTGATGATACAAGTATAAGCTGAGGCTCCCAGAAAAAAATAAACTATGTCTATGTTAAAAATTCTACATGGCACTGCCATAATGCATAACCCACAATCACCAAGGGGATAACTTGTGACCCCAATGAGGAGGGCACCCTTTGGAAAGGGGCAGAAATGAGGGAAAGGATGGTACCGGCACATGATGTTTCCATATTAAGTATGTCCATAATTAATTAAAAATTTTTAGGGAGCTGGGGAAATGGCTTAACAGTTAAGGCATTTGCCTGCGAAGTCTAAGGACCCCGATTCGATTCCCCAGGACCCAAGGAAGCCAGATGCACAAGGAGGAGCATGCATCTGAAGTTCGTTTGCAGTGGCTAGAGGCCCTGGTGTTCCCATTCTCTCTTTCTCTCTATCTGCCTCTTTCTCTGTCTCTCAAATAAATAAATAAAATATTTTTTAACAAATTCTATATGGCTGGTTGATTAGAACTTCCATGATTAGAAGAGTTAGAATGTAACTCTTGGGTATCTTTAGGATAATTAAGGAATGGGCGTTCATTGGCCACCTCTGTGTGACCTAATACTTACTGTGAATATTAGATAAATCCTTCTGGAATGTATAAACCCATCTCCAGCTTCCACCAACCCCAAGGTTAAGAACGTCATCAGACAGCATCTGAAGCCTACGGTGAGAATTTCGCAGCTTTGCTCTGACTTGACTTGTGGTTTTCTTTTGTTCTGTTACGATAATAATATCATGAAACTTTCACCATGCTGGAACCTGGTATTTGGGGAACCTAAACCCAAGTTCCTGGACCACGGTCTCTCATATTTGGCTCCAGAATAAACTTTGAGGGGATAGCTGTGTTATTATGCCAACAGAAATTACCAGTAGACCATAGGTAAAGTGCTTACCTTGTAAGCAGGAGGACCTGAGATTTGTCCCCAGTACCCAGGAAATACCAGACACAGTAGCATGCAACTGCAATCCCAGCACTGTAGATCCAGGTACTATTACAGTAGAGACACAAGGATCCCTGGCGCTCGCTGGCCAGCCAGTCTAATCTAACTGGCCAAGGAAAGACACTGTCTCCAAAAGAGGTGAGTAATTTACCTGAGGATGGCACCTCAGTTGCCCTCTTGCTTCCACATATATGCACCTGCACACACATACACACTCACCTATATATGAATATACATAAGTACATGTACAGACTACTCACACACAGGCCAAAAGAAATGTTACCAGTGGAACTTAGCCGAGGATTCAACTCCTGGGGAGCTGCTTCAGGGAATACACGAGGAAATGAAAATTAATATGGAAAAGAAAACAACACTCAATTCCTTGCTTAATGTTTTCTGCGATTGCTAAATGAAAAAGACAGTGCTGGGCCACGCCTTGATGTATATCAAGCTCAGAGGTCAGTGAGGCTGAGCTTCCCTTCCTGACCTCCTTAGATCTCCTCCCCTCAGGAAAAATTAAGCAAGGGTAGTAGCAAGAATCTCTAAGACCTGTGGTCACCAAAAAGTTCCTCCATGTGGAAGAAGGAGTGTGTGTGTGTGTGTGTGTGTGTGTGTGTGTGTGTGTGTGTGTGTGTTGTGTAGAGTACATGTGATGTGGTGTGTGACATGATATTCATAGTGTACGTATGTGTTGTGTAGAAGTGTATGCCCTGTGCGTACATATGCACAAGCCAGAGGCTGATGTTGGCTGTCCTTTTTTCATTCATCTGCCCGGTTCCTTGAATTGGAGTCTTTTACTTAACACAGAGCTGCCATGTTTTTCCCCCTTCCTCCCTTCCTCCCTCCTTCCCTCCCTCCTTCCTTCCCTCCTTCCTCCCTTCCTTCCTTCCTTCCTTCCTTCCTCTTTCTTTTTATTTTTTGGTTAGCAAGCCCCAGAAATTCTCTGGTCGCTGCCCTCTGTCCTGCCCCCAACACACTCAGGGTTGGGACATGCAAGGCTCTGCCCAGCTGTTTACATCCGTGCTGAGGACTGAAACCCTAGCAGTTTTGGACCCTCATGCTTGGGCAGCAAGTGCTCTTTAAACTGCTGAGCCATCTCCCCAGCCCAAGAAAAGATACTTGTGCTATCAGACTACTGAAATAATGGATCCCAAGAATTCAAATTTCCTCAGGAATTTCATGCTGGAAAAGAAAAGGACTGAAGTCTGGTACCAGGCATAGGTGGAACTTGTCTTCAGGTAGAGATTTTACAAAGTTCTAACAACTTGTCAGACCACCTTGCAAGAGAGACTGGAGCTGAGACAATGATGGGTCAGTGATGGGGAGGAACACATCTTGACCAGGACGGTGAGTTGTGTGCACCTCTGGCCTTGTGTTTAAACTTAAGCCTCAGCTAACATGGTCACTAGGCCTCTTTATGTATTTCTCTTTCCAAAGTGACTACAATGAATAAATCTCCTTTCTCTGCGTTTCCCTATTACTTATTTATTTATTTATTTATTTATTTATTTATTTATTTATTTAGTGGTTTTTCGAGGCAGGGTCTCGCTCTAGTCCAGGCTGACCTGGAATTCACTATGTAGTCTCAGGGCGGCCTTGAATTCATGGTGATCCTCCTACCTTTGTCTCCCGGGTGCTGGGATTAAAGGCATGTGCCACCATGCCTGGCTACTTGTCTCATTTTAAAAAATATTTTTCACTTATTTGAGAAAGAGGAGGGCGAGAGAGAGAGAGAGAGAGAGAGAACATCAGGGCCTCTTGCCACTGCAAATGAACTGAAGACACATGCATCACTATGTGCACTTTGTGTGTCTGGCTTTATATGGATACTGGGGACTAGAACCTGGGTCTCCAAGCTTTGCAAGCAAGCTCCTTTAACTGCTGAGCCATCCCTCCAGCCCCTGCTTGCCTTATTTAAAAATTTAGACTTGTGTGTGGGTGTGTGACAGGATGCTCTAGGTTCAGGAAAGTCCTTGAATCCCAAACCCTAGGTTCGCTTCTAATTTTAATCAAAGAACTGAATAAAAAAGACTGAGAAGGGTTAATTAATATATTTATTGAAGGAAGTACAAAGCCAAGGAAAGGCACCCACATGGCTAGAGATCCCACGTGGAGGGCCTGGGAAAACTATGGAAAGAAAAGAGAGAGAAGAAAGTTCATGCAGCTCCTGCAGACATGTGGGAGACTGGAAGGGATTAATCCCAGCACTTGGGAGGCAGAGGTAGGAGGATCATCATGCATTCGAGGCCACCCTGAGACTATATAGTGAATTCCAGGTCAGCCTGAGCTAGAGTGAAACCCTACATCGGAAAACCAAAAGAAAGAAAGAAAGAAAGAAAGAAAGAAAGAAAGAAAGAAAGAAAGAAAGAAAGAAAGAAAGAAAGAAAAGGGGAGGGAGGAAGGGAGGGAGGGAGGGAAGGAGGGAGGGAGGGAGGGAGGGAAGAAAGAAAGAAAGAAAGAAAGAAAGAAAGAAAGAAAGAAAGAAAGAAAGAAAGAAAGAAAGAAGAGAAAGAACCCATGTGGAGAGAAAGGGCTAGGGGCTCTATCAGCTGGGCCCTGGGATAAACCAAGGCAGAGCTAGCCCAGGCACAGTTGAGAGGAAAACTCACCCACAGCTGGAAGTCCCCAAGTGGTCAGAGAACTTGCCGTCCCCTTGCAAAGGCATTTATAACCTTATGGTGGTGGGCTGGCTTCCAGCTCAGGTGAACCAGAGGGACAGCTGGTTGACTAGGGCTAGGGGATATCTCAGGAAGAGTCTATCCCTGACACCAAGTTCCGGGAGCTGAACTTGATCAACCACAGTGTTTAAATCCTATGAAAGACCTCCCTTCCCAGGAGGTGTCCTGGTTGTTTGTGGAAAAAATAGGTCTAGGGTACCAGGCAAGAGATAAGAAGTCAGAGCATCTTTGATTTCTTCAAGGGTGCATTTTCTTACTTCCAGCGGTCCAGTCACCCTAACTGTACCCCCTCTCAGGTGTATGTGTGTGGAGGGTGTGTATATGCCATGACCACCAGAGGACAAACCTGGGTGTTGCTGTTTAGGTGCTATCTACGTTTTTCTGAGGCAGGGTCTTTTATTGGCCTGGAGCTCACCAAGGGGCTAGACTGGGTGGCCAGTGAGCCCCAGGGATCTACCTGTTTCTACCTCTCCAGGGCTGGGATTGCATTTCCATGCCTGAGTTCAGTCCCCAGTACCCACATAACCCTCATGGTATTGGCATGTTTGTAATCCAGCTCCGGGGGTGAGAAAACAGGTGGATCCCTGGGGCTAGCTGGTCAGCCAGTCTAGCCTACTTTTATGAGTTCCAGATCAGTGAGCAAGTCTGTCTCAAATAAAGGTGAAGAGCACCTGGGGACAACACGCAGAGATTGTCCTCTGCCTCCCGTACACATACACCTACACATGCATGTGCACAAAAGAAAATCCCTTAATCACATCTTGAGACACATGCTGTTGTACACATTTTGTAGATGAGAAAACTGAACTCCAAAAAGAATAAGGATTTTCCTAAGCTCTTGCATTTCTGGTGTGACAAAACCAGGAATACATTAAGATTGAACCCAAACCCTCATTTTATAATGTTCTTATCTTTCTTCTAGTGGGAAAATTCAAACATACACAAAAAGAGAATTATACAATGAAATGTCCCACATCCTCCAACTGGCTACCAGAAGTCCCAGTGCATAGCCAGTTTTCTCTCATATATACTGTTGCCCATTTTATTCCTTTGTTACTTTGGAGAGAATCACAGGAATTATTTTATTCATGAGTATTTCAAGAGAGCTTCCTATAGGGTAAAGAAAGCAGACTGGTTTCCCTGGGTTAGTCTGGGTGGTATAGATCAGTGTTCAGGCTGTGTCTAGGCTGGTATTAATTGATTTTTGTGAAAGAACAGCTTTGACATGAGTTACTCCATTTTGAGCTCAAGTTCCCAGATAGAATGACTCTACATCTTGTTTCCATAAGTGAGCAACCACCAGGTGCCAGCACATGAGGAGGTACAAACTAATCAATCATTGATTTGTACTAACTAACACCCAGGAGTATATATCAGACCATGTCAGAGATACCAGACATGAGCTTATCAGTAACACTAGATATAACCCTGCAGCTGGTGCTATAAAAGAAGGAACGCTTCAAGACTGTCACTACAAGCATGCTCAGCTGTCACCTGGTCACTCATCACGAGCTTCATCCGAGAAAATCACCATGGTGAAGGACTTCTGCCTCTGTCCTGAAGCTGCAGCCTGACTACAGTTTCTCTTGCCCATGACACTCGGCCCACATCAAACTGACACTAATGCCGCCTGCCACCCAGAACAGCATTTGACAACCCGGAATAGTCTCACGTCTACAGCCCTGTGCCTGAGGTTTGTTCTTTTTTTTTTATTATTTATTATTTTTTATTTTTTTATTTTCCAAGGTAGGGTTTCACTCTAGCCCAGGCTGACCTGAAACTCACTATGTATTCTCAGGGTGGCCTCACTCACTGTGATCCTCTTACCTCTGCCTCCCGAGTGCTGGGATTAAAGGCGTGCGCCACCACGCCCAACAAATTTCTTATCTGGTTCTCTACAGATGTTCTTCCTTGTTTCTGCTGCCTTTTCAGCCCCTCTGAACTCTGCAGCTTAGCCTCTTTACCCCTTCTGGGCCATTCTGTAACACATAGATACATGTGTGTGTTACAGTGTGAAGTACGTGCTATGCGAATTAATACTAGTACAACATATATATATGTGTCTATCTGTACAATCTATATCTATATATAAAAATCCCAATTGAGATGAATGAAAGAACCTGTGCCAATGGCCATGTCTACTAAGTGAAATTAGTAGCCAATGAAGTTGACAGAGCCTGGGAATCATTACTGAATCAAATCGGACATTGTACAAAGACACAAAGGTGTCGTCTGTTCTGACAGCTCACTCGGAAGTGCGGAAAGGAATTCCTCCTCCCTTCAAAGGTTCACATAAACCCACATAAACCAGCAACAGGCTTGTAGGAGAAAAAGACGTCCAAGGTGATCATGCGCTCATGGGAATCACCTCAGGGTATCTCTGAAGTCTATGCCATCTTCATGGGCTAAGGTGGGGGATGGGCACTCTGCCATTTTGAGGGGTCGTAACTGATTTTCAGGAGTTGAATGGGCCCCAGGGACAGATAGTAGTGCAGTTTATCAGTAAATTGTGACATGCCTCAGCCTTTCTTCCTGCAAAGAAGTTAAGCTTCTCTAGTGAATGGAATTAGAGGGTGGGGGTGGGGAGCAAAGGCCATTGCATTTGTTCTGGGGGAGACTCCAGATAAGGGAACTTCTGAAAAAGTATTCCACCCTGCCCTTGGAAGGACAAGGACTGTCTGAAAGCCCTTGCTCCTGGGCAGGAGAGTAGCTTGAACATGCAGCCATGAGGACTTGAGGTTGATCCATATAAAAAAAAAACATATAAAAAAGCCAGGTGTGGTGGTTCATCCTGTAATCCTAAATAGTGGGGAGCTGGAGATGGGTGGGTCCCTAGGGCTCCCTGGTCAGCTTGTCTGGCTTAACTATGGTCTCTAAGCCAATCAGAGACTGTCTCCAAAAAAAAAAGTAAATGGTCCCTGAAGGGCTCCCAAAGTTGTCTTCTGACCTCCATATGACACACGCACGCACCTGCCCCCACACACACAGGCACACAAAAGGAGGTCATTGCTCCTGCAGCTGCATCAAAAATCTGCCTGCATCCTTTAGTTCAAAATGCTCCATGTGCCAAAGTGCCATGCTTTGGAGTATTTTTTTCCTGAGCACCAACATCCTAAAATAGAACTTTAAGTATATGTATAACCACAATTCTATTATCTTACTTAAAAAGATTAATGATAATAGCTTAATGTTATCAAATACTTGGTGAGTGTTCAAATTTCCAGATGTCTAAATGCTATATGATTTTCACAGTTTCTTTGACTCAGCAACCTCGGTCCATGGCCTGCTGCTAGGTCTATGTGTGTGAGCTTTTATTTTTTAAATCTGTGACTCTCTCTTCCCTTCCTTCTCTTCTTCCTCTTCTTCCTCCTCCTTCTCCTCCCCTTCCCCTTTCTCAACCCTGCAATTCAATTACTGAATATCCTGGATTGATTTGCCTCTGAAATTCCCCAGTCTGGATCGTGTTGGTCACAGCCCCATGGTGTAGATTACTCATCCACTCACCCCTCTGTCTTCTGTAAATTAGAACTTGGATCTTGATCACATTAGGGTTAGAACTTTTGGCAACACTCTTTTAAAAGTGGCTTGTATTTTTCCATGGAAAGGCACACTGTGTCTGTTTTTTTTTTTTTTTTTTTCCCCATGTTAGCAATAGCTGGTTTTTAGTACTTAGATCTTGAACACACTGGCAGTTACAAAATGGTGATTATCCAATTTTATCTTTTCTTCCTGTGTTTCTCTAAAAAGGAACAGCTCCCTTCTACGATTTGACTCCCCAGTGGTATGATTTATAGAGGGAAGGCAAGATGTTCTCTCTCTCTTCTCTCTCTCTCTCCCTTTCTTTCTTCCCCCTCTCAGAATCGAACCCAGAACCTCATGACTACATTGCAAGTATTCTACTGCTGAGTATCCCAGCTCCATCTTTTGCCCATGTATTTTCCAGGGATCTTTTTAGCTCCATCTTTTCCCATTTACTTACCAGGGATTTTATTTTATTTATTTTCCAGGGGTGTGTGTGTGTGTGTGTGTGTGTGTGTGTGTGTGTGTGTGTTTGTGTGTAACCAGAGGCTGGCATAGGGTATTTTTCTCACTCTCTCTCTCCATCTTATTTTTTGAGACAGGGCAATTTTATTGACCTGTACTTCACTGATTCCGCTGTACTAGCTGGAACCTCCTGTCTCTGCCTACTCAACACTGGAATTACAGGTCTGTGGTACAAAACCAGGCTTTATTACTCAGATGCGAGGGATTCAAAGTCAGATTGCATGCTTTAATGGCAAGTACTGAAACAGTTGATAGGAAGTCAGGTAGCTCTTTTAGGCACTTAGGGTGACATCGGAAAGTAAAAAGGCAGGATGGTCTGCACTTGCTAGAATCAAAGGATAATCTGGATTTTTTTTTTTTTTTTTTGAGGTAGGGTCTCACTCTAGCTCAGGCTGACCTGGAATTCACTCTGTATTCTCAGGGTGGCCTTGAACTCTTGGCAATCCTCCTACCTCTGCCTCCCAAGTGCTGGGATTAAAGGCAAGCCCTACCACACCCAGCTAAGATTCTTATCTCTTATCTAGATCTGTTTTTTCACAAACAACCTGGGCCCCTTCTAGGGGGAGGTCTTTCCTAGGATTTAAACACTGGTGTCAGGGCTAGCTAACCTCTTCCTGAGACAGCCCCTAGCCCTAACAAACAGGTTGTCCCCCTGACTCACCTGACCTGGAAGGTAGGCCCACCACCATAAGGTTGTAAATACATTTGCAAGGGGAGGACACACTGTCTTTGATTAAAATTAGAAATGAGCCTCGGGTTTGGGGTTTAAGGACTTTCCAGAACCCCTAGCACCCTGTTGCACAATGTCGCCAGAATCTTTGGGGCGCCAGGATGGCAGGTGCCCTGAGAGAAAGATGATAACTAGGGCCCCAGCTCAGCCAGCAACCAGGCTCCCATTTTTCCACACATGGATAGGTTCTTGGATTCCAGCACCCAAGCTCCAATCTTCGCCCACAGGGGCTCTGGAAGGGCAGGATGCCAGGAGATCCCCAGCTCCCGGACCCAGATCTCCTCCAGGACTCAGATCTCCCCTGTATGGCGTCTGTTCTGTCATAAAAGCATCAAGTCAGGAACTTCCCCGTCTCACCTCACCCCACCCAGGGACCAAGACTGGACACAGATGGAGCCTAGAAACAAAGTGGGAGCAGAGGCTGCCCTCCTGAGGACCAGCGCCAGCATGGGAGAAGGAGAGAAAGGCATCCCAGTCCATACTCCAGGAATAAGGGTGGGAACTCCTCCCGGGTCCTAGGGAGCCTTTTCTGTCAGTCAACCAATTTCCGCTCCCGCCTGGCTGTACTTCCCACCTTCTGATTCTTTGCTGAGCAGGTAAGAACCCATCAGCTAGCTGCCATTATCAGCACCTTGACCACCTAGCCATCTCCGGAGCCCACCAGTCTTCAGTACAGAGAGCTAATGAGCTAACATCCTCCAGAGGAATCAGATATATGTTTGGGATTCTTTTTTTTTTTTTTTTGGGGGGGGTGTTTCCAGGTAGGGTCTCACTCTAGCCCAGGCTGACTTGGAATTCACTATGCAGCCTCAGACTGGCTTTCCTACCTTACCTTGGCCCCCATGCTAGGATTAAAAGGCGTGTGTCACCCCCTCAGCATGTCTGGGATTCTTGGAAGCTTTGTTTGTACACTGCAGTTTGAACTCCGGGAGGTCGGTTGCTCAGGAATGTGAATATACTTAACACTACTGAATGGTGAACTTCAGACTAGTTAAGATAGTAAATTTAACATGATGTGTTTATCACCACATTTTTTTCTAAATACCCAACTCAGGCTGTTTAGCTCGTTGGTAGAATGCTTGCCTAGCATGCCATGGGTTCAAGCCTTAGCACAACATTAACCAGGTGAGGTGGTACATGCCTGTAATCCCAGCCCTGGGGAGGTGGAGGCAGGAGGATCAGAATTTCAAAGTCATCCTTACCACCTGGTGAGTTTGAGGCCAGCCTATGCTACAAGAGACCCTGTTTCAAAAACACAGGAACAACAACAAAACCGGGCTTTGTGTTGGGTGAATGGCCCAGCAGTAGGCTAATAGAATGGTTCCCAACACAGTGCAGGCTACACTCTGCTGGAACGTTTGGTAGGCAAGATGTCTTTGGTGCCTTTTCCACTTACTGACACTTTCTATGTAAGCTGGGTTTAGTGGAACACAACCATAGGCAGAGGTGTGCCTGTATATGTACTCACAGATGCACATGTTTGTGCAGGCATTGAATGGTTCTAGAAAAATTCACAAGACACTGGTAATGTTTGTTGCCTCCGAGAACCAGATTGGCATCTGATACAAGATCAGCTTTTTTGTTTTGTTTGGTTTGGTTTTTTGGTTTTTCAAGGTAGGGTCTCACTCTAGCCCAGGCTGACCTGGAATTCATTCTGTTCTCAGGGTGGCCTTGAACTCATGAGGATCCTCCTACCTCTGCCTCCCAAGTGCTGGGATTAAAGGTGTGCGCCACCACGCCCAGCTCTGATACAAGATCAGTTTTTCATCATGATCATTTTGTAGTATTTTAATCAGGTGTATTATTATTTTTTCCCCTTGGATGGGATTTTTGGTTTTATGTTGTCTGGGGAGGCTACATTTCAATAGTAACAAAATAAAATGGCAATGACAGCCAGACATGGTCCCCTCAAATCCATGGGTTTACAAGTGGATTAAATGCAAATGAAGGGTGACCACAGGGCTGGCTGTTTAGCAGCTCCACAATATGGGAGGGGACTGGGTCCTTTCCTTCCTTTGGCTTTCCACCTCAGCTAGTTGTCTCTGTCCTCCACTTCCTAACCTCATGGCTGATGACTCAAGACTCAACATGTGCTCACGGGAGAAAAGCAACGATCCCTTCCCTTCAGTATTTAGGAATAAAGAAACCAGGGCTGAGCAGATAGCTCATGGGTAAAGTGCTTATCTAACAAGCATGAGGACCTGAGTTTGATCATCAGAGCGTATGGAAAAAGGCCAGGTGTGGTAGACATACTTGAAATGCCAGCACTGGGGAGGCAGGGACGGCAGAATCTTTGGGCCATCAAGTCTAGCTTAACTGGTGAGCTCCAGGCCAAAGAGAGGCTCTGCCTCAAATAAGGTTCAAGGTCATCTTCAACTGCATAGTGAGCTTGAGGCCAGCCTGGGATGCATGAAATTCCATCTCAATAATAATAGAATCAAGGCATAGGTCTTTTACCAAACAAGTGCTCAGGCCTCTGAGGACACAGCCAGGGTGGGGGAGGGAGAAGGCACTTGCAGTTGCATGGAAATGCCAAGGCTGTGCCAGTGGAGCTCCAGGCATGACTCACCCAGCCCAAGGCCACCGCCACTGACAATGTGATGCCCCAAAGTGGCGAACAACTCTGGATAAAGCTTCAAACAATACACCGTGGCCTCTTCCTCTAACTAATGCAGTGTGCGTCACTGGCGAAATCAGGGTATCAAGATCAGGCTAAAGCCGGGCGTGGTGGCTCACGCCTTTAATCCCAGCACTCAGGAGGCAGAGGTAGGAGGATCACTGTGAGTTCAAGGCCACCCTGAGACTACATAGTGAATTCCAGGTCAGCCTGAGCCAGAGTGAGACCCTACCTCGAAAAACCAAAAAACCAAAAAAAAAAAAAAAAACAGGCTAAAACCTACTTGGAGCTTAAATAGCAAATGGAATGTCATTTTTGACTTTCAAAGGGGTTTCACCCACATGAAAGTGTCACGGGACTTCAGAAAGTCACGTGGGATATGGGGATATTCTCCTTCAGCGGAAAGATGGTAGCACACACCGCAGACTGGTTAGCATTGCTAAACTCACCGTCTTGAGTGCCTGTCACTGGGGTCCTGCCAAAATGTTGCAGTCCCCAGTTTCAGAAAGTATTTCAGGAGTGGTGGCGTCTTCTTTGAGAACTACAGGCTTGACCCGGTAGCCTCTCCCTTGTCCATGTGACCTCACAGAGCTGGGTGTACACCTGAACCAAACTTGGCTTTTTTTTTTTTCATGTTGTCATGCATACCAGGCAAGCACTCTACCACTGAGCTACATCTCTTATAGAATATGTAGTGATTTGAGATTGGATAGGTAGCCATGACTCTCTTCAGTACACTAAACACATATATCTGCACCTGGCCTTTCCTATATACACACAAATTCATTCATTCACATATTTATTATTTTTGGTTTCTTCTTGTCAAGGCAGGGTCTCACTCTAGCTGGACCTGACCTCGAACTCACTCTGCAACCCCAGGCTGGCTTCAGACTCCTGGTGTTTCTCCTACTTTAGCCTCCCAAGTGCTGGGATTAAAGGTGTGCACCCCCATACTTGACTTCATTCACTTGATTTTGAGATGGGATCTTGCTATCCTACCCAAGTTCATCGCAAACTCCAGAGTTTAATCGTCTTGCCTTAGCCTCTCCAATAACTAACACTGCAAGTGTGCCTCACTGAACTTGGCTATATATAATTGTTTGTTTTTTGAGGCAGGGTCTCGCACTAGCCCAGGTTGACCTGGAATTCACTCTGTATTCTCAGAGTGGCCTTGAACTCATAGTGATCCTCTTACCTCTGCCTCCTGAGTGCTGGGATTAAAGGCATGTGCCACCATGCCCGGCTAAGTTTTTGTTTTAGTTTAGTTTGTATGTGTCTGTGCATGGTCATGTGTGTGGTTGCAGGTGGTGTGTATGTGGGTGCTTGTGCATGTGTGTCAGAGGACAACTCTGGAAAACATTCCTCATCTTTTTTAAAAAAATATTTTATTTGCCAGGCGTGGTGGCTCACGCCTTTAATCCCAGCACTTGGGAGGCAGAGGTAGGAGGATTGCCATGAGTTCGAGGCCAGCCTGAGACTACAGAGTGAATTCCAGGTCAGCCTGGAGACCCTACCTCAAACTACAAAAAAAAAAAAAATGTTATATATATATATATATATATATATATATATATATATATATATATATATAATTTATTTAAGAGAGAAAGGAAGAGGTAGAGAGAAAAGAGAGAATGGGTGTGCTGTAGATGTCCTCCAGCCACTGCAAACAAACTCCAGACACATGTGCCCCTTGTGCATCAAAACTTTTAACTTTTATGTGGGTCCTAGGGAATCCATATCAGTTAAAATTGGTTTACAGGGCAAATGGATAAATATAACTTATACAAAAAGGCATTCTGTGATTGTTTCCTATCCAACTATGTGCTCCTGGCAAAGGCCTTAACTGCTAAGCCATTTGAGCCCCAGCCCCATTCCTCATCTTTTTTGAAGCAGTCTCTTGTTCACCACTCTCTTCATGAGCTTTCAGAAAATTCTCCCATTTCCACCTCCCTTCTTGTGGGATTCCACAAACCCACCACAGCTTCTGACATTTATGTGGGAGCTGGGGATCTTAGCTCTGACGGTCAAGAGTTGTACAGCAAGCACTATACCCACTGAGCCATCTCCCCAACTCCCCCTTTTTTTATTTGAGCCAAGGATGACCTTGAACTTCTTCTGGTCCTCTTTCTGCCATATCCCCTCTTGAATACTGGGATTACAGGCGTGCATTCTGTACCTGTTTATGTGATGCTGGGGATCATGCGTGATAGGCAAGTACTTTACCAACTGAGCCACATCCCCAGCCTACACATCCCCAGCCTGGCTGTACATCATTAAATACCGATGAGAAGAGCTGCTTTCAGGAACAAAACTCCATTCAAGAAATGGCGAGATCTTGGCTTTCACCGCTGTTTTTAGCTCTGTTCTGTCAGACCTTTGTCCATGACTCTGGATGACAGCTTGGGCAGTCTTGTAGCATTTCAGTCACTTTGTGCCATCATGACCCTGGTAGTATTTTCAGGCATGGGAGCACAGCCTTGTTTAAATCAAAACTCAGTCTTGTATGAACTTCTTCCTCCCTGGCCTCAGACCTGACCCTCTCCTTTAAGCTTCCCGATTCCTCTAAATTTAGGGTCCCAAGGGAGTTGGGGAGGGGGAAAGCATAGACCCCTGGCAGTCACAGTCCAGGCCCAGAGTGAGTCTCTGCACTCCAGGTGAGTTCCTGGGTGTGACTCATGGTCTCTGGCTGCTCTTGGCGATATCCCCTCAGATCTTACCCCTCACAGCCTTTCCCGGCAGGGGGTTTCCTCCAACTGGCAAGTCTCTTGGTGGGCTCCTTACAAGATGGCTTTAGCCCAGAGTACTTTTTTTTTTTTTTTTTTGTCGTTGTTGTTGTTTTTGTTTTGTTTTTCAAGGTAGGGTCTCACTCTAGCCCAGGCTGTAGTTTCAGGGTGGCCTTGAACTCACGACGATCCTCCTACCTCTGCCTCCTGAGTGCTGGGATTAAAGGCGTGTGCCACCATGCCAGGCTTTTCAGCCCAGTTTTTTAAAGTTCCTTTTGGCTTATAGGAAACCGGCATGGCATGTCTTTGCCTTGCCCAAGTGGAAAAGCTGAGTCCTGATCATGCTTCCTGATTGCTGGTAAAGGCAGGCACTTCTTCTGTGTGTGCAGTGTACTTGCATGTGTGTATGCACATGTGTGTGTGGGTACATGTATGTTTATGTGCATGTGTGTGTAGAGGCCAGAGGTTGATGCTGGATTTCTTCATTAGT
This sequence comes from Orientallactaga sibirica, assembly GCA_036365145.1. Taxonomy (NCBI): domain Eukaryota; kingdom Metazoa; phylum Chordata; class Mammalia; order Rodentia; family Dipodidae; genus Orientallactaga; species Orientallactaga sibirica. Next base: position 13,397,349 of record JAEOAD010000028.1, read on the forward strand.
CACTCTCCATCTTATTTTTTTGGACACCTTTTTAAATTTTTATCAGAGAAAGAGTGAGCAAGAGAGAGAATTGGCATGTCAGGGCCTCTAGCTACTGTAATCAAACTCCTCACATGTGCATATCTTGTGCGAATATGCAACCTTGCATGCTTGAGTCATTTTGTGTGTGTGGCTTATGTGGGACCTGGAGAGTCAAACATGAGTCCTTAGGCATCGCAGGCAAGTGCCTTAACTGCTAAGCCATCTCTTCAGCCCTCCACTGTCTGTCACTGAGCCTGGAGCTCACTGATTCAGGTAGATTGGCTAGACTAGCTGAATCCCAGGACTCTTCCTATCTCAGCCACTGGGATTGCAAGCACATGCTGACATTCTCAATACTAGGTATTATTGTCTCGTACATCACTCAGCACAGAACTTCACTTCCCCCAGACACTAAGCAGTTTTCTACAGGTACCTAGAGATGTTTTCTTAATTTAGCCCAGATATTGTCATCTGGAGATGGCATCAGATCCCCCAGGTTGAGGGCTCAGACCCCAAGACCACCCGACTTCTGATCTCAAGCATGGTGTGTGACCTGAGCTTCTCATCAAGTGACCCCACATCAGGATCCCATAATACCCCCCACGGGGTTCAGTTAATCTGTCAGAGCTGGTCCGACAGATTCCCAAGGGATTAAGAAAAGATTCAATAGGGGATGGGTGACAGGTCAGTCAGTAAAATGCTTGCCTCACAAGCATAATGACTTGGGTTTGATCCCCAGAGTGCACATAAAAATGGACCACTGTCTAAAGGGATCCCTCATTCACCAATCATCATTATGCAGAATATATGTCTGATGGTTTTGTTATTTATCGACATGATATATATCGCTATATATAAGATATACAGCAATATATAAATATACTGCTATATATTTTATTCTGGAACTTGGCTTTCCCACATACTGTGCTGGACATCTTTTCAGCCCTTCCTCGCATTCTCTTGGCTCATTTGTGTACAGCAGTTGCTGTGGCAACCAGCTGTTTCCAGATGTGGCCCTCTAGTGTCCCTTCCTCCTGGTAAACTGGCAAATCCAGAAGTATCAGGGAAGTACATCTCCCTGGAGCAGTTCTTGCCCACTCAGAGATGGGGGCCAGTAAATAAATATCCCACAGCTCCAGGTTAGAGACACACAATCCACGGGAAAATTCCACATGATTTCTTTGGAAGGCCGTGGAGCAATAACTGGCATCTCTGCTTGGTAACATTCTTCTCGGTCCCAACACCTTGTGCTGGGAATCATTTCTCCAAACAACTTACCTGAATGCAAAATCCTTTCCCAGGTGTGTGTGTGTGTGTGTGTGTGTGTGTGTGTGTGTGTGTGTTGGTTTTTTGAGGTGAGGTCTTGCTCTAGCCCAGGCTCACCTGGAATTCACTATGTAGTCTCACACTGGCCTTGAACTGACAGTGATCCTCCTAGCTGTGCCTCCTGAGTGCTAGGATTTAAGACATGCACCACCACACTTGGCTTTTCTCAGGTTTTGGTGGAATGCATGCTAACACAATTAAAAAATATTGTGAGGGGGATGAAGAAATGACTTAGCAGTTAAGGCAGTTGTCTGCAAAGCCAAAGGACCCAGGTTCAATTCCCCAGTGCCCACATAAGCCAGGTGCAAAGGATGGCACATGCATCTGGAGTTCCTTTGCAGTGGCTAGAGGACCTGGTGTGCCCACTCTCTTTCTCTTGTTCCCTCTCAAATAAATATATAAAAATTTTTTAAAAAGAATGTTGTTATGGCTGGAGAGATTGCTCAGCAGTTATGGTGCTTGCATACAAAGCCTAACGACTGGAGTTTGATTCCCTAGTACCCACATAAAGTCAAATGCCCCAAATGGTATGTGCATCTGGAATTCCTTTGCAGTGGCAAGAGGCTCCAGCATGCCCCTCTCTCTCTCTTGATCTCTCTGTCTGCCTCTGTCTCCCTGTCTCAAATAAATAAATAGAAATATTAAAAGAGCAAAGGGGGCTGGGTGTGATGGTCCATACCTTTAATCCAAGCACTCAGGAGGCAAAGGTAGGAGGATTGCAGTGAGTTCAAGGCCACCCTGAGACTACATAGCGAATTGGAATTCGCTGGAGGTTAGCCTGAGCTAGAGTGAGACCCTACCTCAAAAAAAAAAAAAAAAAAAAAAAGAGCAGAAGAGAGGGCTCAGTGGAAAGGAGTGGGAAGGAGAGACAGAAAAGGAGGTGAGAGGGAATTATGTAAAATTTTTAATAAAGTTATTTTTTTTGATTAACCATGACAGCAGTTGTCTTTGCATGTGAGAGAAAAATGATCAGTAACAGCACACCACCTGGCTGTTTCTCTTCTAGGAGAGATTTCTGTGGGCTTAGAGGAGGATGGAGGTGACATGGATCAATAGAAAGTAAGATCAGCCTAAAACCAGGGTCTAACTCAGGAGGCTGGATCCTCAGAGAACAAAACCACCAGTGCAGCAGCTGGGTAGACCTCATCACTGGTCATGGCCTGTGAAAAGCCAAAAGAGAGGGTCTGAGAGCAGCTTCCATATTGGTCTGAAAGAGGCAGGGCATGCTAGCCCTATGATAAGGTTTTCAGGTAAGAGGCAGGAGTTCTGAGGTAAACCAATGCTGACCAATGTACTTTGAGTGGATAAGCAACTCCGTGGAAGAGAAATGCTTCTAGTCACACACGGAGGGCGAGTGTGGGATTGCTGCGTTCTGCCAGCAGCCACAAAGGTCCCATGCTACTGGCTTTAGCCTAGCTTCCTCTATCCTTTCCTTTCATTCATGGTGCACTATGTGGTGACTGTTTTCATGGCTGTGATCATATGCTAAGTTTGAGGGCCTGTCAGGGGAGGAGGGCGCACAGCTGGTCACATTGCAGCCACCGTCAGGAAGCAGACAGAGAGATGAATGCTGCTGCTCAGCTTGCTTTCTCCTTTAAAAAAAAATTTTATTTACTTATTTGCAAGGAGAGAGAAAGAGAGAGAAGAATGGGTGTGTCAGGGCCTCTAACCCCTGCAAATGAGCTCCAGATGCATATGCCATTTTGTGCATCTGGCTTTACATGGGTACTGGGGAATGAAACCTGGGTCGTTAAGTTTCATAGGCAAATGTTTTAACCACTGTGTCATCTCTCCAGCTCTCCTTTTTTATTCAGTTCAGGACACTGGCCTATCGCATGGTGCTACCCACATGAAGTGGGTGGGTCTTCCTACTTCAGTTGACCCAGTCTAGAAGCTCTCATAGACATGGGCAGAGGAGATTCTAGAATCCTGTTAAGTTGACAATCAATGTTGATCATCACGCAAATGTGTCTGCACCAGCGGATTTCTTTCTTTCTTTCTTTCTTTCTTTCTTTCTTTCTTTCTTTCTTTCTTTTTTTCATGCATGACCAATGATTTTACACCTACAAATATGTTGGTTTTTGAGGTAAGTATCACTCTAGCCCAGGCTGACCTAGAATTCACTATGTAGTTTCAGGCTGGCCATGAACTCACATCTATCCTCCTACCTCTACCTCCCAAGTGCTGGGATTAAAGGCGTGTGACACCATGCCCCGCCCAGTGTTATATTTTGATAGGCATCAAATAATGATGGAGTAAGGAAAAAATGATTTTTCAGAAATTCCCCCTTTCTCCTTTACTGGCTTCCTTATTCAAATTTTACCTCTATCTCTTAGTAAGTTGTTTTGTTACTTATAATTAACATAGAACAAAACAAAACCTTGTGTATCCTATTTAGAGAATTGCAATATTGTTTTGAAATCCCAAAGACATTGTCATAACTGTGTTTTCTACCACTGCTTCACATAGGGCTGTGTTTAGGTAAGGATGTAGCATCTAAATAGAGTTCTCCCTTTACATGAAACATCTAGTAATTTAATTAAACTTCTTGATTGTAAGGATTTTGTTGCTGTAGCTTGAGGGAGGACCTGTGTCTTGAACAACTGAACAAAATAAGTCCCAATGCTACAACCTCTCATGAGCCTCGGACGGTCGGTGGGGGGGGGACATGTCCTTCCAATCTAGGATGGAAAAATGAAGGAATAGCCCAATATGTTTGCGTGAACTTGGAGAGTTCTGCTGGAAGTTGTCTTGGGTTTCTTTTTTTTCTTTCTTTCTTTCAAGGTAGGGTCTAAACTGACCTGGAATTCACTATGCAGTCTCAGGGTGGCCAGGGACTCACAGTGATCCTCCTACCTCTGCCTCCTGAGTGCTGGGATTAAAGGCGTGCTCCACCACCCCTGGCCAGTTTTTGTTGTTTTGTTTTGTTTTGTTTTATTTGTCCAAGTGACCCAATATCTGACAAGAAGCAGCTTAAGGAAGAACGGTTTGCTTTGGCTCACACTTCAAGGGTGCACTCATCATGGTGGGGGAGGCGTGGGTCACAGCTGTGGTGACAGAAGCATGGAGCTGCATACTCACATCAGCAGAGCAGCAAGAGAGAGAGAGAGAAGATGTAGGTTCTTCCTCCAAAAGTTTCACAACATCCCATAACAGGGCCATTACCATACCATACCATACCATACCATACCATACCATACCATACCATAAAAGCAGCTGCCTTTGTCTTTTTTTTTTTTTTTTTTTTTTTTTTTTTTTTTTTTTTTTTTTGTTTTTCAAGGTAGGGTTTCACTCTGGTCCAGGCTGACCTGGAATTCACTATGTATTCTCAGGGTGGCCTCAAACTCACAGTGATCCTCCTACCTCTGCCTCCCAAGGGCTGGGATTAAAGGCGTGCGCCACCACGCCCGGCTTGCCTTTGACTTTTTAAAGGAAGAGACACCTTTGTAAAGACCAATAGGATTACTCTACCACCTTGCTGCCTTGTAGCGCTAGGGGTGGGGGAGAAGGCAGGTTCTGGTTTGATTCATCTTTAGCTAGAAGCCTGTAGGGTGGGCAGTTTAAGCTATATAACCATCCTGGCAAGAGAGAAGATACTTAAGAGCCATTTGTGAGGGCTGGAGAGATGGCTCAGCAGTTAATTTCTTGCTTGCAATACCTGACGGCCTGGGTTTGATTCTCCAGTAACCATGTAAAGCCAGATGCACAAAGTGTCATATGCATGTGGAGCTCCTATGCAGTGACAGGAGGTCCTGGTGTCCCCATACTCCCCACCCCCTCTCCTTGCAAATAAATATTTAAAAAAATTTAAAGAGACACTGGTGCTATCAGACTGTTGAAATAATGGATCCCAAAGAATTAAATTTTCCCCAGGAATCTCATGCTGGGGAAGGAAAAGCTGAAGCCTGGTACCAACCAGGAGAGAAAGTTGCCTCCTAGGAAGAGACTGGGGCTGAGACAATGATGGGTCGGTGATGGGGTAGACCACACCTTGACCAGTGTTGTTTCTTTACACATACCTCTTGTCCTCTACTTAATGCTGAACCTCATATCAAGACCCCAAAGATGGAATTGAGGGGGGTCAGGTGGGGTGAGCAAGAGACACACTTTACAATTGTTCCCTATAGCAGTCTGAACTATTCCCTTAATGTCTTAAGGACCTCCACTTAAGTAAAGCAGAATTCTTTTTTTTTAAATTTATTTATTTTTTATTGACAACTTCTTTAATTGTAGACAATATTCCATGGTATTTCCCTCCCTCCCCCCCACTTTCCCCTTTGAAACTTCACTTTCCATCATATCCCCTCCCCCTCTCTATCAGTCTCTCTTTTCAGTTTGATGTCATGATCATAAAGCAGAATTCTTGACTTCACTGCAGAAAATAAAATTTCAGGATGGACCAGTGAAGCAGAGTTGGTGTTCATTAAACTTAGAAAAGTTTATAGAGGAGCTGGAGAGATTGTTCAATGTTTAAGGCACTTGCCTGCAAAGCCTAAAGACTTGGGTTTGGTTCCCCAGTACCCACGGAAAGTCATTTGCACAAAGTGTCACATGTGTCTGGAGTTCATTTTCAGTGGCTGAAGGTCTTGGCATGCCTTGTTCTCTCTCTCTTCTCACTATGTCTCTCTGCTTGCAAAAAAATAATTTTCTTTTCTTTCTTTTTTTTTTTTAAAGAAAGAGGGCTGGAGATATGGCTTGACGGTTTAAGGCACTTGCCTGCAAAGCCAAAGGACCCAAGTTTGATTCCCCAGGACCCACGTAAGCCAGATGCACATGATGGTGCATGCGTCTGGAGTTCTTTTGCAGTGGCTAGAAGCCTGGTGCACACTCATTCTCTCACTCTGCTTCTTTCTCTCTCAAAGGGAGGGAAGGAAGGAAGGAAGGAAGGAAGGAAGGAAGGAAGGAAGGAAGGAAGGAAGGAAGGAAGGAAGGAAGGGGAAGGGGGGAAGGGGGGAAGGAAGGAAGTAAGGGGAAGGGGGGAAGGGAGGAAGGGGGAAGGAAGGAAGGAAGGAAGGAAGGAAGGAAGGAAGGAAGGAAGGAAGGAAGGAAGGAAGGAAGGAAGGAAGGAAGGAAGGGGGAGGGAGGGAAGGAAGGAGAAAGGAAGGAAGGGGGAAGGTTGGAAGGAAGCTGGGTGTGGTGGCACACACCTTTAATCCCAGCACTTGGGAGGCAGAGAGAGGAGGATTATCATGAGTTCAAGGCCACTCTGAGACTACATAGTAAATTCCAGGTCAGCCTAGGCTAGAGTGAGACCCTACCTCAGAGGGAAAAAAAGCAAAACAAAAGGAAGATGCATAGGGAAAGAATATGGCACATGCCTGAGAGTGTCGCACAGCCTCCTCAAAGGAAACTGTTTTAGCTAGTGGTGGCTTCTAGAATTTCTTTCTTTCTTTTTTTTTTTTTTTCTAAGGCAGGGTTTCACTTTAATCCAGGCCAATTTGGAACTCACTCTGTAACCCAGGCTAGCCTCAAACTCATGACAATTCTCCTACCTCAGCCTCCCAAATGCTGGAATTACAGGCATGAACCACCAAACCTGGCTCTTCAAATTTCATTTTTCAGTGGGTTTCTAAAGGTCTCTAACCTCCGCTATCTCTATTCCTTTTTTCCAGTGACTGAGATTAAAGGGTGGCTTCAGAGGGTACCTTGGATGGGATTACAATCTGATAAAATAAAACTAGGAGTCACTAGGGTTGCACAAGTGTTTTAGGACATGTCCTTTTACTATAAAGGAGCTTTCTTGTGACTTTGCTAGAAATTGCATGTTTATAGCTGGGAAGGGAGAAAGGTCATATATGCTTGGGCCTTAAGTATGGTTCAATGCTTTTTAAGCATTCTCATTTGAGACTATCTCTATATAAAAGAAATATTCTCTCTATGTCAGCAACCTTCACAGCAAATGTTAATTGTGCTGCAACGTGTGATTCTCAGCCAGGGACAGGCTTCAACCAGGCTCTGGGGTGAGCGCGTCCTTCCTCTTGCCGTATTCCATGACGCTCTCTCTCTGTGCCCTGCATCAAGGGGACTTCTTTCTTTATTCCTATTCCCAATGTGGCCACATTGACTAAATCTCTTTGCTCTGTTTCCACTATTACTTGTCTCTTTAATTGGCACATTGGGGATGAGTGGATGAGACTAGCTTATAGGGGCTGCCAGAGCCCAGGGTCTGAGCCTGAAAACCCCAGTAGCAGCTGCACCCCATGAATGCTCCCGAAATACCATATCAGGTTGGCATCTCGACATAACGCTATGTAAAGAATTCTTTGTAAAGAATTTGAGGGGGAGGGGCACAGGAAAAGGACAGTTCCCACCATCCTCCCTCTACTCCTGTGAGCTGAAGTTCCTGAAGGGGTGGGGAGCTACCCCTATGTTCAAGATTCACAAGGCTGATGAGCTGGTTAGAACTGTTGACTGTGGAGAGATAAAATGTTGCAGGTCCAGAGTCAAATTATCTTGGGTTATCTTTGGCCCCCTTAAGAGCCTATTTACTGCCAACCTCTGAGCCTGAGCCTGAGCCAGCATGCTTGTGCATATCAGGTGAAGCCTTTTGGAATGCACAGATTCCATACTCAGTAGGCTGATGTAGAAGGATCACTGTGAGTTCAAGACCAGTGTAGGGCTGGAGTGAGACCTTGCTTTGAAAAAAAGAAAAAAAGTGTCTTGATTTCTTGATGTATATCCTTTTTTTGGTTCTGTAACTATAAAAACTTCATGAAATTCTTAACAAAATGAAACATAGTTTTAAGGTAGAGCTTGAATCTGCCTTCCCAGGCAATGGCCACTCATATTTAGCTCTGAGATAAATAATCTCTTATTCCCTTTGAGATAAGAGCTGAGCTGTTTTTTTTTTTTATTTTTTTTATTGACAGCTTCCATAATTGTAGACAATATTTTATTTATGAGAGAGAGAGGGAGAGAGAATGGTGCACCAGGGCCTCTAGCCACTGCAAATGAACTCCAGACACAAGTGCCACTTTGTGCATCTGTCTGGCTTCCCGTGGGTCCTGGGGAATGGAACCTGGGTCCTTGGGCTTTGCGCAGGCAAGCGCCTTAATCATGAAGCCATCTCTCCAGCCTAAGAGAGCTGTGTTTTTATGTTAACACACTCCTCCAGAAAACCAGTTTCATTTTGGATAATCATTCAACTTTCCCCTGCTGGAGTCCAGGGAGGAGCGCTGGCTCTGGTTCTGTGGGTGGACTGTGTGAGGACTGAAAGAGGATGCAACTTGCAGAGAGGGCTAGATGAAAGACCTGGAGGCTTTCTCTGCACACAGGGCCACCTCCTCAAGTTTCCACAGCCCAAGGACACCCGATTACCCCAGGCTCCTGTCAGGGTCTGATGCTCCATGGTCACTCATTCTCCCTAGGGAAGGTGCTGGGACTCAGGTGTCATTCTGGCTCACTGTGACCATCCTTCATCTCTGCTCCCCCCAGGAAACACTCAAGGCCTTTTTTCTTTTTTTTTTTTTTCTCTGTTCCAGAGACAAAGGCTCTTGTTACTGCTGTGGGTAATTTCCGGTTCTTTTTGAGGCGGAGTTTCTCATCGCTTCTTACCCTGACATCCTTTGCCTGACTCCAGCAGATTACTCAGAGAGCAGGGCACGGACAATAGCCCAGGGAACAATTCCGCTTCTTCCGGACAGGGATCCATTTTCCAATTATTTCCTTATCCCATTTACTTAATGACCAAATCGAGTGTCATCCCATCTTTTACAGCTATGGGCAGACCCATGATGATGGGAAACGGTTCAGACCATTACCGATATGGGGCTCTGCTCCCCGGTGCCACGGGGACCCAGTGAAGTTTCCAAACTCTCTTCTCTCTGCACCTGGGCACCAGCTAACTCCTTCCAGATCAGTGTCTCCTTCCCGCCGCTGCCCACTCCCAGATGCTCCCGCCCCAGAGCCCAGGTGGAATGAACCCACTCACAAAGAGCCCTGCTTGCCTTGCTCCTGCTTCAGGGACTTCTGCAACCCACTGCAGGGGCTGGCCAAATCTCAGATGCAGGAAGAAGAAAGAGGGCAGCCAAACGTCCCATTTTCCCTTGGCCTCAAATCCATGCAGGTACGTAGGACAGGTAGACCATTTTCCATGCCTGCTGCAAGTCCTCCAATGCATTCCTGCTAGTTCCCTGCTTCCTATGCCCTGGCTGTGTGCCAGGCCCTTGGGTTAAGCTCTTCACCTAGCACAGCTTAGTTTATCTTCACCAGAGCTCGATGAATTAAACATTCCTATCTCCCATCCTACCTACATGCCAAGTGAAGCTCAGAAAAGCGAAATATCTTGCCCAAAGTCACACAACAAATGAAAGGCTACATAAGTTCCCTCTGCTCCCACTATCTTTTAGCGCACACGTGTGTGTGTGTGTGTGTGTGTGTGTGTGTGTGTGTGTGTGTGTTTGCATATGGAGGGCAGAGGTTGATGTCAGGTTGCTGTTCACCTTAATAAGACAAAGCGTCCTACTTGAGCCGAGGAGATCTCCAGTTTGCATAGCTTGCTCTGGAGATTCCTTCTCCAACTTCCCAAAAGTTGGCATGACATGGCAGGTCACCACACCCTGCCACTTATTAGGGTTATGTTTGTTCAGAAGGAAGGGACATCAAAATGTATGACAACTGGACTCCAGGGAGTCAAGGACTGGCTGTGTGTGTAGTGGTTTAAATGTGACGTGCCCCCCGTGGCTTTATGTGTCTGTGGTTAAGCCTCATACTTAATCCACAGCTAGTGGCGCCTTTGGGAGGCGAAGCCACGCTGGAGGAGGTGTATTTGGGGGTGGACCTAGAGGTTTATTACTCCAGTCCCACTGAATGTTCATAGGGAGCTCACTTTCTCCTTCATGTCAGAAACCTGAGCCTTCAGTTAAACCCTTCCCAAGCAGGCAGAAAGCTTCATGAACGAGGGGTTCCCAACCTCAGCGAAACCTTCACCTGCTATGGGAGCAGAAAAACACACCTGCTGGGATAGAAAATTAGCAGAATGAGCGCAGCATGGAAGGCTTCTGCCCAAGTTCTCTCCCTAGTTGAGCTGGTCAGAATCCAGTAGACATGGGCTTCTCACATAGCTGATAGTCCTTGCAACCATTTAATTTGACTTAAACAAAATTGGTGTGGGGGGAGACTGGAGAGATGGTTTAGCAGTTAAGGAGCTTGCCTACGCAGCCTAAGGACCCAGGTTCAATTAATGCACAAAGTGGTGCATGTATCTGGAGTTCATCTGCAGTGACTGGAGGCCCTGCTTCACCCATATACTCCCCCAGGTTCGATTCCCCAGTACCCACATAAAGCCAAATGCACTGGGTGACGCATGTATCTGCAGTTTGTTTACAGTGGCTAGAGGTCCTGGCATGCTCATTCTTTCTCTGTCTGTCTGTCTCTCTCTCTCGCTCTCTCTCAAATAATAATAACACACACACAATTAGCTGATGTTCTTTTTCTCCCAGCTAGAGAACTAAATCCTTTTTCTTTCTTTTTAATATTTATTTAGTTAGTTGAGAGAGAGAGAAAACAGCAAAGAGAGAGGCAGATAGACAGAGATTGGGCATACCAGCGCCGCCAGCCACTGCAGATGAACTCCAGATGCATGCACCATGTGGTAGTTGGAATATATGTCCCCCAATATATTCAGTGTTTTTTTTTTTTAGTTATAGTTTGCATCTGCAATCACCTTGCTAGAGGCAAGGTCACTGGGGGCCCGGTCTTAAGGTGTGGTGATGGTTTGAGATTCCATTGTAAAGATATGCAAATATGCCTAGCAGGAGTTCCTGAAGTGTGCTGTGTGACCTTTTGGCGGTAGTTTTGCTCTGTGTGCTGTGGTGGCTGGTTGGTTTTTTTCTCTCTCTGCTTGGCCCTGCTTCTTCTGCCATTATGGAACTTCCCCTGGATCTGTAAGCTTCAATAAATAATATCCCTTCCTCCATAACTGTGCCTGGTCTGGAAGTTCATCTCAGCGAACCTGAGGCTGACTGCTACAGTAAAGTGGTACCGAGGAGTGTGGGGTGAGATGAACCTGACCGTGTGGATATTCGTCTTTTGGAACTTTTGTTTTGGAGGAATGGGCATGGACTTGGTGCTTGCAACTGAAGATGCCTTCTGGAGTGGTAAGCCAAGTTTTATGGACTATTCTGATGAGAGTTTGAGAATGCTAAGTGCAGACAATATTGAACTTCGAGGCTTGGCTTATGAGCTTTCTAAGGGGAAGGAAAGACTGCAGAGGACTTTGTTGGAACTGGGCTACTGGCATAAGGGATGGCTACGTTCCGCTATCCAGGCCCAGAGTGTTTGATCAAACTTAAATTTGTAATGGACTGATGTGCTTGGCTAAAGGTATTGGACTGAGATTTTAAGATTTTAAGCTGGAAAATCTCAAGCAAGTTAAAATTAGAGGCAATAAGACTGGTTTTAGGTTGCTGGAGCTGCTATTGTCAATGCATTAGCAATCTTAAGGAAGGTGGAAGGAAGGTGGCCTGACTTGATTTACATTAAAACAATGGAGAGGATGCCTGAGGAAAGACTGTTAAAAATGCAAATTCTTGGAAGAGCTGACTGGAGAAGGAACCTGCTTTTCAAGGCTATGGTTTATTTTGTCCCTGGATTAAGAATATGGCTGTGTCCTGCACACCTGGTATTAGTTTTGGAAGCATGAAAAATGCATGGAGTGGTCATGTGTTGCACACGGTTCCAGGAGCCGCTGCTGAGATGCAGTATGAGGCAGGGCATGAAGACCCTCAGGAATAGGCTGGAAGAGCTTTTGGAAGATGGACTGTGGTTTGCATGGAGACCTGAAGATGTTTTGGATATACCAGGACTGTGCAAAAGGGCTACCATGGAGTGCAGTGTTGGCATGGGATGAAAGTTTTCCCTGGCGACTCTGCCCAGCTGGAGGGGCGGAATTGGAAAACCTGGAGACTGTCAGTCTCAGGTTATATTGAACTTGAACTGCAGAAGTTTGATGACGGCTGATGGTGGTTGAGTTTTTATTGTTCTAGTCTCTCCTCTCCTTGCTATGCCTTATACAGTTAAAAATGTTTACTCTGTGCCTTGACATGTTGAAAGTATTTAACTTGTTTGATTTTACAGGACTCACTATCTTAAGATGATCAAGACTGTGAGAACCTTTGAAATTGGACTGAGTACAATTTACAATGTGTGATAGTTATAAATCTATTGGGGGCCAGGAGCTAAAAATATTGGGGGCCAGGGGCGGAATGTGGTAGTTGGAATATATGTCCCCCAATATATTCAGTGTTTTTTTTTTTTAGTTATAGTTTGCATCTGCAATCACCTTGCTAGAGGCAAGGTCACTGGGGGCCCCGGTCTTAAGGTGTGGTGATGGTTTGAGATTCCATTGTAAAGATATGCAAATATGCCTAGCAGGAGTTCCTGAAGTGTGCTATGTGACCTTTTGGCGGTAGTTTTGCTCTGTGTGCTGTGGTGGCTGGTTGGTTTTTTTCTCTCTCTGCTTGGCCCTGCTTCTTCTGCCATTATGGAACTTCCCCTGGATCTGTAAGCTTCAATAAATAATATCCCTTCCCCCATAACTGTGCCTGGTCTGGAAGTTCATCTCAGCGAACCTGAGGCTGACTGCTACACACCACCTTGTGCATCTGGCTTCCGTGAGTCCTAGGGAATTGAACCTAGCTTCTCAGGTTTTGCAGGCAAGTGCTTTAACTACTAAGCCATCTCTCCAGCCCTTAAGTCCTTTTTCCATTGCTCCAAGGCCCTCCCATTACAGTAGCTCTCTATATAACGATCCCTCCCCAGGAGGTCTTGATCTCCTTGGGGGGTGGGGGAGGACTGGGGTTTTCAGCATCTCTGCAGCCCAGGTTGGGGGGTGGGGAAGGACTGGGGTTTTCAGCATCTCTGCAGCCCAGGTGAGGACCAGGGAGGCTTAGTTCCCAGAGGGTCAGCAATAAATGAAATCAATTGGGTCAACCTTTCTCTGTATCAGCATGTAGGACACAAAGCATTTTTTACATATCTGCATCTCCACCTTCCCCTCACCTTGCAGGTCTCCAAGCACATAGGAACAGGTGCTAAGAAATATTGCATGAAAGAAGGGATGGGTGAACAGGTGGATGGATAGACAGATGGAAGGATAGATGTATATGTGGATGGACAAGTGGATGGGTGAATGGACAGGTAGATAGATAGACAGGAAAATGTGTGGGTGAATGGGTGCTCGGATGGGAAGGGCTAGTAATAAGTGAAGGAATGCTTGTTTCAGAGTGATCTATTTGGGCCACTGCCATCTCCTGTTGTCTGAGCAATAAGCATGCCATGGGGCCCATCAGCTCCAGATGCAAGGAAGCACATGGCCAGAGGAAAATGCCACTGTTGTTCCTTCACCCTGACAGATGTCACCCCAAAGGCTAACAGGCCCTTGAGACCAATTGTGCCATCAGAAAGCAAAAGCCCTGGCATAACAATTTGTATTCAGAAAATTAACATTTCTAACACAGCCAGAGAACTATGAAAATAGCTCGAGAGCCGAGCACCAGGAAGTGCCATGTCACGGGTTCTGAGGAATGCTGGTCCCCCAGCTACACTTTTCGTATGGCACCATCCCCACAGGGCTGTAACTCCTGCCTCCTCTCTGGATTCTGTGAGGAGCCCGTGTCCTACGCTAGGTCAGTCAAGTCCATGCTGGTGTGGGCATAGACGGAACAATGGTGATCATTGAAGGTGAAAGAGGGAGAGGTGCTTTGGATTTCAGGCTGCTTTCAAACCCCCCCCCCTCCCACCCAGGAGACCTTATCCATGTTGCTTGCTCTCTCATTAGGAAGGGGTCAATCCAGATTAATACACAAGGTCCAGACATCTCTGGGGACATGCTCCACCTTCCTTTTTTTTTTTTTTTTTTTTTTTTTTTTTTTTTGGTTTTTCGAGGTAGGGTCTCACTCTGGCCTAGGCTGACCTGGAATTAATTATGTAGTCTCAGGGTGGCCTTGAACTCACAGCGATCCTTCTACCTCTGCCTCCCAAGTGCTGGGATTAAAGGCGTGCGCCACCATGCCCGGCTTCCTGGTTTTGTTTTTGAGCCTGAGTCTCTCTCTCTCTTTTTCTTTTACTATTTCCAGAGCTTGCAGGACTTCACTGATTCTCCAGTCTCTGCTTCCCTGTGAGAGTAGGGTTACAGATGTGCGTGACCACATCCATCTGTTTTACATGGGATCTGGAGTCTCTGGCTCCCTCAGGTCCCCATGCTTGCACAGGCAATGCACCTAACCATCAAGCCATCCATCTAGCGAGCCTGGTATTTGGGGGACCCATCTCTCTCTACACCCATCCTTCTATCGGGCTTTGAACTTGTAACTCCCCGTTCTCCCCTTTGTCACCTGAAATTCAAAATTTTAGTTTTCTGTTATTGTTACTATTATTATTTGTACTTAGGCTCTCATTATGCAGTCCAGGCTGCTCTCAAGCTCCAACATCCTCCTGCCACAACCTTCTGAGTGCTGAAAGAAATTCCAGTTGTTTTGAGATGGAGGACAATTTATGTCTCACATATTCTCCCTGTGCCCCAGGTTAGGGTGAAGGAGTGGAGTGGAGTCTGCCTTCTCACTTAAATGGCTCATTAAAAGGCATTGTTTCAAAGGAACAGATCTTTGGACCTTTACCTACTACAAGGAATTGTGTATTTCTCCCAGCCCAAATTGGCCCCATTTATTAGCCTTTATTTATTTATTTATTTGCAAGTAGAGAGAGATAGAGAGAAGGGAAACAGAGAGAATGGACATGCCAGGACCTCCAGCTGCTGCGAACGAACTCCAGATGCATGAGCCACTTTGTGCATCTGGCTTTATGTGAGTGCTGGGAATTGAACCCAGGTAGTGAGACTTTGCAGGCTAGCGCCGTAACTGCTGAGCCATCTCTCCAGCCCTAGCCTACTTTTTAAAAATAAGGTTATAGGAGCTGGGGAGATGGTTCCGTTGGTAAAGTGCTTGCCACAAAAGCATGAGGACCTGGATCCAGATTCCTATCACCCACATAAAAGCTGGGCGTGGAGAAGTCAGAGCCTCGGATAAGGAGCAAAGAAGGCTTCCTGGGCATGGTCCATGTCAGAGACACCTCTGTCTGCCCAGAAACACTGTTGAAGAAGTCTGTGTGGGGCAGGTTCCTGGTTCTCCTCCTCGCTGTCCTTTTCCAAAAACAGTGAACCAACCCTGTCTACCTCACGCCCAGCTCAGGCCACATTGCATTGTTTGAGCACCCGCTGGGAGGCTCCTTGCCAAAGCACATGGTGAGGCCTGTGGTTAATTTTTCAGCAGCAGTTAGCCTTGCTAATGGTCCTAGGAAATGGACTGAGCCTTGACGTCCACCTGAGTACTCTGACTTCCCCTATCCCTTCCCTGAGAAGACAAGAGGCCGGGGCAGCCCTACTCCTCACAATATCTTCAACTTTGATTTGCTCTCTGTTAAGGACTTGGGCTTCTCCCGGGCAGTTTGGCATCTTAGTTTACTAGTAATTCCGCCTGCTTCCTGTGAAGTGAAAAGTTGCGTTTCATTTCACTCGGGTCCAGTCAAAATCTGTAGCACCACATGGCTGAGCAAGCTCTCCGGTGCTCAGAGTTTGCTGGTGGAGGAGCTCTGCTGCTGGGCATGGGGACCTTATGCTTCCACAGACACCCTGTGCCCTGACCAGCACTGACCTTTTCTTTGTCATCCACACCTTGGCCTCAGTGGGTGTTCTCCCAAAGACAGGGAAAGTACCCCCACCCCCACCCACACCCACTGTGATCAGGGGCTATATGTCAGACTCAAATGGTACCACTGAGGTATAAACTGCTTTGCCAAGTGCTTTTTGACAGCCAGGTGCCACTCTCCCATCATCGCCACAGCAACAAGGGATATTAAGTCACCATCCTTTAGTTTTCCCTTCTCGGGTTAGCTGGCTCTTTCCTGATTGGTCTCTGAACTTTCCACCGCATGTGTGTGCATCCAACCAACCAGGGCTCCCTCGCTCTGTATAAATGCCCATCACAGCCTTGGTTAGATGCTCAGGCTTACCAAATGATCCGAGATCACTGGAGTAAGATCTGATATTCCAGAGACTGCTTCAGGGAGCCGTTTGTGTTGGCTGGTGCAGACCCACTGATGGGAGGAGTAATACCTGTCCCTGCCCCCAAGATCCATAGCTCTGGATCCTGCTTCAGGGGGGAACCTCTCTTGGCTGGCACTCCAAGAAGGTTCAGCACTGTAATCCCTTCGAGTTGTCATCCCACTGCTACTTAAAGTTCAAGCGGTCACTGACCCTTTCAAGTTGTACTGCTTTGTAAAGAAATCCTCATCTCTCACCGCTAGCTATTCCCTTCATTCTTCAGGGCACAGAGACAGGAACCTGATGGAAGAATCGGCTGTATTACCACACTTCCTTCCTTGAGACTCAGCAAATGTGAGGGATGCGTGGTTCTGAGCTCACCGCGCTATGACCTGCCCTGGGAACAGCAATCTTGATTCTGAGGCTGCAACCTCCATGATACAAGACACCACCCACCATCTGTCCAGAAATCTAGCCTGTCACAGTACATGTAGCCACCCCCACGCCACCACTGTGACTTCTGAATAGCTCTCTCCTGGCCTCTGAGAGACAAGTGTTCCTCTAGCCTCAGATCAAGCCACTGCAGTGATGTGTAATGAAATTGATAACACCAGGAGATGGGCTCTCTCCATTGGGAACCAGTAATGCCCCCGCTTGCTTGCTTGGGAGAGAGGATGGGATCCCTGATTACACCGCCAGCCAGCCGTGACTCATGAACCATGAGGTTAGTTAGCTCACATTCTCCTTTCCACTCACAGACCTTAACTGGCCATAGAGCTCCACTCACCCAGTTCCTGCCCATGGCTACATGACTATAAGACTTCTTAAAGAACAATTTTAAAAGAAATATTTTAATATTTAAAAGACATATTTAAATATTTAACATTAATAATTGAGAATAATAAATATTTAAATATTCAAAGGAAATCTTCTGGATACAAGTTTGATTGAGAGACGCTGAGAAAAATTTCTTTTGAGGGGAGAGGTTAATAATGAAAGAGCATGGTGGTGTTCTGAGGAACAAAGGGAGGCATTTCTTCTTATGAGTTTCTGAGGCCTCTGTCCTTAGAGGTCTCTATAAGGGAGGGGCAGTTCGCCCGCCCTGCAGCCCAGCTCCTGCTCCAGGCAGGGGTGGGGATGGGAAGTTAGGAAGACACTAGATAGCTGAGTAAAGTTATCATTTAAATTAGCCTCAGCCCAGGCAGCAGCTGGCTTCTCAGAGTGACTGCATTTTAACAGTTCTAATAGGACCTTCCTGGGCTCAAGGGGAGGAGATGGCCATTTAGCCCCCACCAGCTCCCACTCTCCCCTTTCTACACCCAAGCAAACAGGCCAAGCTCACCAGGCCCCAAGAGACCTCCTTTCTCTAGTTCTGACCCCAGCATTACCTTTTCCCCCAGGCACTGGCTAGGAACATACCTATTCCTTCCCCATTCACAGCGATCTGGGCTTATTCTGGCCTGAGGGATGACTTTAAAAAAAAAAAAATCAAGCCGGGTGTGGTGGCACACGCCTTTAATCCCAGCACTTGGAAGGCAGAGGTAGGAGGATTGACCTGAATTCAAGGCCATCTTGTGACTACATAGTGAATTCCAGGTCAGCCTGGCCTTGAGTGAGACCCTACCTCAAAAAAGACAAAAAAAACAAAAAACAAAAAAAAACAAAACTTGTCAAAATGCTGTGAATGATTAACTGTTGAGGACTCACTACTAACCGAGACATCTCTATCACTCCCTCTAAGGCTCAGGAAACAATAGCGGAGTGGGGAGGAATGTGGGAAGAATGTAAGGTCCAAAGGATAGGAAGAGTGCTTTGTAACCACTCTCTTCCTGACATGAAGTGGCCGTTGTATTCATAACTTCACAAAGGTGTTATTACCTGCACAAATACCTTGTACAGTATTTGGCCCGTCAATATTTTGACATGGATGATGAAGGAAGACCAAAAAAAAAAAAAAAAAAAGCAGGAAAATAGAAGCAGCGCTAGTTTCTATTTAAAATAAGAGAGGGGCTTATGATTAAAATGCATGCACATACATGAAAATTGTTTTTCTAAAAAAGTACTAGGGATACAACGCAGTGGTGAAGCACTTTCCTACCACGCACCAGGTCCTGGGTTCTATCTCCTCCACCATAAAGAAGAAAAAATAAAAGTAACAGAGACCCTCAGTAGCTGAGACAGACTTTCAATTCCGTAACGATGAGTTTCATACATTCATACATTCATACATTAAGGACAATGCTGAATGAGCAGACACACCAGGCTGGGAATGTAGGAAGGCTGCTGTGTGAGAGAAGAGGCTCACACAGGGTGGGAGGGCCATCAGAGTGCATCCAAGGCCCTGGTGGCTCCATGTCTGCGTGTGTACGCCTTTTCCCTTCCCTCTCTTCCTTCCCCTTTCTTCTCCTTCCCTCTTTCCCTTTTCTCTCCTTCCCTTCCCTTTCTATTTCTTCTCTTCCATCTTTCCATTGTCCTCCTTCCTTCCTCTCTTTTTTCTCTTTTTAAATATTTTATTTATTTATTTGCATGAGAGAATGGGAGAGAGAGAGAGAGAAGGAGAGATCCCATGTGGAGGGCCTGGAAAAACCATGGAAAGAAGAGAGAGAAAAGAAAGTTCAAGGAGCACCTGCCCTGTGGGAAGCTGGAGGAGGAAAAGAGCCCATGTGGAGAGTAAAGGCTGGGGGGACTCCCCTCGGCTCAACCTAGCTAGGCCTGAGCTAAGCCAGCCCAGGCCCAACGGAGGGGAAAACTCACCCACAGCTGGAAGTTCCCAAGTGGTCAGAAAGCCTGCCCTCCCCTTGCAAAGGTATTTATAACCTTATAGTGGTGGGCTGTCTTCCAGCTCATGTGAACCAGAGGGACAGCTGGTTGGTTAGGGCTAGGAAGAGGTTAGCCCTGACACCAAGCTTTGGGGGGGCCAAACTTGACCCACCACAATGTATAAATCCAACTCAAGACCTTCCTTCCAGGAGGAGTCCTGGTTGTTTGTGGAAAAACGGGTCTAGGGAACTAGACAAGAAATAAAGTCTTTTATTTCTAGCAAGTGCCAACTTTCCTATCTTTTTTTTTTTTTTTCTACTTTCAGGGGTCCAGTCATCCTACCTGCCTACTCCCTCTCAAGACGTCAAAGTCAGTAGAGGATTGTGTGACTTAGAAGTCACTTTTCCCCCTGAACTTGGCAAAGGACAAAACTTACTGTGTCCCCTAAGTAGCTTCAAAACACATCTGGGACATGTCCAACTGCCAGTTGTACTGTAGGACCATTCTTTCCTTAATTTTCTTTTTCTGAGACAGGTTCTCATACAGCCCAGTTCAACATGGAACTCATTATACAGCTAGCGGTGACCTTGACTTGCTGATTCTCCCGCCTCCACCTCCAAACTGCTGGTGTTACAAGTATGCACCACTACACCCGGTTTATGTGGTGTTGGGGATCCACCCATAGGGCTTTGTGAATGCCAGGTAAGCACGCTACCCATTGAGCTATCTCCCCAGGCCTTCCTTTGTGGATCCATCATCCCATGGCTCCCAGGGAGAGAGGCACTTCTGAAGTAAGCAAAGACTAGACAACCTGGGTGCAGTGGAGGGACAACTGGACAACCAGGATGCAAAGGGAAGGTCTCTTTCAATGGTGAGATGAATGCCAAGTGGACTACATGGTCACGTGTCACATCAGGTAGGTGACGTAACCTTCTCATGCCTCCAGTACCTATTTGAAAATAGGCAAAATACACTATAAAGATTAAATGAATAAAACAATATTTTAAATAACTTTTTATGAGAGAGAGTGAGGGTGAGAGTGAGCGAGAGGGAGAGAGAATTGGTGCGCCAGGACCTCTAGCCACTGCAGTCAAACTCCAGACGTGTTCACCACCTTATGTGCATGTGTGACCTTGTGTGCTTGCATCACCTTGTGCGTCTGGTTTACACGGGACCTGGAGAGTTGAACATGGTCCTTGGGCTTCACAGGCAAGTGTCTTAACTGCTAAGCCATTTCTCCAGCCCAAAAACAGTTTTAATGTTAATGTAAAGAATAGTATCTGCTTTGAGGCGAGCCATCAGAACAATGGTATTTCTTTTTTATGTGTATGAATGTGTGTGTGCATGTATGTGGTGTGTTTATGTGCATGCATGTGTAGGTGCCCATGCAGGTAGAAGCCAGAAGACAACTTTGGGTGTCACCATCAGGAACACTATCCACATCCTTTGAGACAATCTCATTGGCTCGGAGGTCACCAGGTAGGCTAGACTGTGCCTTACCAGGAAGCCACAGGGATCTTTCTGTCTATGCCTCCCTAGGGCTGGGATTAGACAGGAATGCATCACCAAGAATAGAATTTAAGTGGGAACTAGGGATCGAGCTTAAATCCTTATGCTTTCAAGGGAAATACTTTGCCTCTGAGCAGTCTCCCTAGCCCTCAATGTTAGCTGGTTTATTTTTAATTTTATTTTTTATTTTTTTGGTTTTTTGAAGTAGGGTCTCACTAGCCCAGGCTGACCTGGAACTCACTATGTAGTCTCAGGGTGGCCTTGAACTCATGGCAATCCTCCTACCTCTGCCTCCCTAGTGCTGGGATTAAAGGCCTGTGCCACCACGCCCGGCTTTGGTTTATTTTTTTTTTATCATAAACACTTGGGCCTCTTAAGTGTTTCCTGGCTCCCATCACCAGCACGATGGAGTAGTTCCTTCTCACCAAAGCAAGCAAAGCCTCACCTCACCTGCTCCCTTCCTCTGCAGCCCCGTCCTGCAGAGCCTCTCGGTCCCCCCTCACCAACATATCACATGACAGTACCTATTTCCATGCATTAGTGCATTTTTATATTAGTCAATTGCACAGTAGTGTGAGGTCAAGCTCTGATGAATCAGAGTGGGGCACAGGAGCCTTGTATTAGGAGACAGAAACCCTGCTGGGTATGCTGGCCAGTCTGGACTCTACGGCCATGCAACCTTCTGCAGAAGTAAACATTGCCTTGCTGGCCTACTTTACTTTGTGTGATCACGTGCAGCCTCTAGACTCATTTCTAACAGTACAGGGGATTGAACTCAGGTCCGAATGCATGACAGACAAGTACTTTACTGACTGAGCCATCTCCCCAGCCCAGAACATTCTGTATTTTCCTCTATAATGCTCTAGTTACTTTTGGTCTTTTTTTTTTTTTTTTTTTTTTTTTTTTTTTGGTTTTGCGAGGTAGGGTCTCACTCTGGTCCAGGCTGACCTGGAATTAACTATGTAGTCTCAGGGTGGCCTCGAACTCTCGGCGATCTTCTTACCTCGGCACTTTTGGTCTTTTTTAAAAATATTTTATTTATTTATTTATTTGCAAGTAGAGAGAGATAGAAGAGAGACAGACAGAGAGAATGGGTGCACCAGGGCCTCCAGCAGTGACAAATGGATTCCAGATGCATGCGCCACTTTGTGCATCTGGCTTTACGTGGGTCGTGGGAAATTGAACTCATGTCATTAGGTTCTGCAGGCAAGCGCCTTAATGGCTAAGCCACCCTTCCAGCCCTGTTTGATCCTTTTGAGATAGGGTCTCCAACTTCGGGGCCCAGGTGGTCCTGCTGCCTCGGGCTCTCAAGTAACTGGACTAGAGGTGTGCACCACTAGGTTTGGTCTGACTGTTTTTCAATAAACAGTCGCTCGTGGTAGTCTGTGGACATTCTTGCTCACAACAGCTGAGGAGGCAGACACTCCCATTTTGCAATCGTGGAGAAAGACAACAAGGCTTAGTGGACAGGGTGACCTTGAACCAGCTCCATTCTGCTCTAACTCCCATGCCTGCTCCTTTGCGCGATAGCATCCTCTCGAGATCCAAGTTTTCTTCCCTGGGGGCCCAGACGGGCTCTGGCTAGGGCCCTGGGCACACAGCAGGTCTTAGCCATTTTCTCCTTCATGTTTTTCTCCAGGGCCTGGGCTCCCCTGGTGCTGTATTCACCAACCATGTCTCAAGGTAGCTCTGAGGGATGGCCATCTCACACGGCTGTCCATGAAGTCAGTACACTAGCTAGAACCACTCTGGGTGACTTTCCTGTCATCCAGTGTACCTGCCTTGCGGCCAGGTAGATCTGAGGAGATGCAGCATAGGGTTGTCACCTTGTTACCAGGCTGGGATAGCAGCTGAGCGCTTCCTAAGTACAGTTATGTGGACTGCAAAGCACCTGTGGGAGGGACTTCTAAAGGGGGGTCACTGAAGGCCAAAGACATGCAGAACCCTGCCCATAGGAGCCCTCCACCAGGGATCACAGAGACATGATTCAAATCTCGGATGTACCACTCCCTCCGTGGATGATGCTAAACAAATTATGTCATTCTTGTAGTTCTCTTCTTGTTGCTGGGACAAACATCCAGGGAGAAACAGCTTATGGAACAAAAGGGCTTATTTCAGCCTTACAGATTTTGGGGAGACCTCCACCATGGTGGAATAAGCTGGCTCACTTCAGCATCTACGGCAGAGAGAGAGAGAGAGAGAGAGAGAGAGGGAGAGGGAGAGGGAGAGAGAGAGAGAGAGAAGCCAGTACCAGCAAACACAACTCCTGAGTGCTGGGATTAAAGGCATGCATGCGCCAGAGCTCAAGTGGGCTCTCTACACACCTTAAGGCTGGACTGAAGATGCACCCCCCAGTGGCACGCCCCCGACAGCAGGAATCTGTCTGCTGGAGATTTAAGTAGGAAACAATCAAAAATACCTGAGTCTGGGGGAGGGCATATATTTGCATTCAAACCACCAGAATCGTTATCTGGAAAATGGGGCTGGTCCATTCATTTTGCAGAATTCTCAAAGTAACACAGCCACCAGATTAGTAAAAATCAACTCCATCCCCTGGCTTCCTCTTAAGGGGCCGGGGGTTGGGGAAGAGATAACTTCTGGGTAATTGAGAACTTCCTGCAGTATTGATCATATCTTCAGCACTAAGCATTAAGCCTGCCCTTGACCACAGTGTTTGCAGATGACCAGAGGTGACTGACCTTTGCCACCCCACCCCCTGGGCTGGGTGGGGCTATGACCTGCACACCCTGGAGGCCCAGCTCACACTGATCTCCACAGCCCCAGCTATGCTGTGAGCTCCAGCCCGGGATCCAGGGACTGTAAGGGGTAGAAGGAGCAACACACACAGATGGCAACAGAGGCCCATGTTGAGCAGGGTTCTTGCCCTGTCCCCACGCGAGACTGTGGAAAGTCGCCTGAGAAGGAGGACAGCGCTGTTCACTCCAGACCTGGTAAGCTGAGCTCTGCTGACAGGGAGTGGCCACAGTATGGAGTCCCCCTGCCTCAAAGAGACTCTGAGTGTTGGGGATTCTTTTCCCAGTAGCTCTGGGCAGAAGTCCAAGTAGGCATGCTTCTCCCAAGCTCTCATTCTGTTTCTTTTTTGGATGTGTACTGTATGGGCATATATGTACGTGTGCATGTGCATGTATGTGGATATGCGTGTGCGTATGTGTGCATGTGGAGGCCAGAGGTTGATGGTGGGTGTCTTTCTCAGTTGCTGTCCACCTTATTATTTGAGAATTCTTGCGAAACCTACACTCATCCAATTTAGCTAGACCAGCTAACCAGTGAGCCTTAGGGGTCCCGGTCTCATTGGAATTAGAGTCATGTCACTGCCACATCCAGCATTTTATGTGGATTTTGGTGATCTGAACTCAGGTCCTCATATTCCTATAGAAAGTGCTCGGCCCGGTGAGCCATCTCCCCACCTTTCAAACCCTTATTCTTTCTCAATGGCAGGCAAAGGACAAGGAAGCGTGCCAGAGTAGTGGGCATGCCGCGCCATTTATTTTGTGTATAGAGTCGGTTGGTCCCAAAGGCCACTCAAGATAGCTCAGTATGAAAAGTTTAACAACAAAGCGAATGGTAAGCAAGTCATAGAAAGCCATGGGCTGGGAAAAGCGGAATTTAAACGAGCTTAATGAGGGTGATCTTGCTGAATAAAGAGAGGATTGTCAGGAACGTAGCTCTAAGTATCCTCATTACCACAGTGAAGAGGGAAATAAGATTAGCTATTAAAAAGGAGTAAACAGCGGGCTGGAGAGATGGCTTAGCCATTAAGTGCTTGCTTGTGAAGCCTAAGGACCCCAGTTCGAGGCTCCATTCCCCAGTACCCACATAAGCCAGATACACAAGGTGGCACAGGCATCTGGAGTTCGTTTGCAGTGGCTGGAGGCCCTGGCATGCCCATTCTCTTTCTCTCTGCCTCTTTCTCTCTCATAAATAAATAAATAGGTAAACAGATGGGCATGGTGGTGCATGCCTTTAATCCCAGCACTCACGAGGCAGAGGTAGGAGGATTGCTGTGAGTTTGAAGCCAGCCTGAAACTCCATAGTGAATTCTAGTGTTAGGTCTGACAGGTCCCACTATGGAGTCACCAAGGACAGCAGGATGGCGACAGACATAAGGAAGTGGATTATCCACATTCTTCAAGAAACTGCCCAGCCATTATCCTGCCCACCTTGCCTGCAATGCCCCTTGGTCATGGTTTCCTGCCCCCTTATTTTGTAAATCAGCCAGTCAATGTGTTGTTCTGGTGTCACACCCTGGCTATCTTAGATCTCCCCTCAGCTCTTCCTTTCCTCACCTTCCCCCAACTGAAAGCCCTATAAAGCCCACTACCTGAGGAACTCAGGTGGCTGTGCTCCTCTCTTATGAGCCAGCCCCGGCAGCTAGTGCTTTTCCTGAATAAAAGTTTTCACCTTTGCCTCAGAGTGGTTCTCTGTTGCCATCCTGCTGTCCTTGGTGACTCCATTTTGGAACCTGTCAGACCTAACATCTAGGTCACCTGGGCTAGAGTGAGACCCTGCCTCAAAAAACAACAACAAAACAAAAAAAGAATCTTTTTTTGTGACATGGTCTCTTATAACCCAGGCTGCCTCAAATTCATTCTGTAGTAAATAATGACCCTGAACTTTTAAATTCATTCATTCATAACTTTTATATATGTAAATCTTGAAACCATTCTCTTGAGAGAGATAGAAGAGAGACAGACAGAGAGAATGGGTGCACCAGGGCCTCCAGCAGTGACAAATGGATTCCAGATGCATGCGCCACTTTGTGCATCTGGCTTTACGTGGGTCGTGGGAAATTGAACTCATGTCATTAGGTTCTGCAGGCAAGCGCCTTAATGGCTAAGCCACCCTTCCAGCCCTGTTTGATCCTTTTGAGATAGGGTCTCCAACTTCTGGGCCCAGGTGGTCCTGCTGCCTCGGGCTCTCAAGTAACTGGATTAGAGGTGTGCACCACTAGGTTTGGTCTGTTTTTCAATAAACAGTCGCTCCGTGGTAGTCTGTGGACATTCTTGCTCACAACAGCTGAGGAGGCAAACACTCCCATTTTGCAATCGTGGAGAAAGACAACAAGGCTTAGTGGACAGGGTGACCTTGAACCAGCTCCATTCTGCTCTAACTCCCATGCCTGCTCCTTTGCGCGATAGCATCCTCTCGAGATCCAAGTTTTCTTCCCTGGAGGCCCAGACGGGCTCTGGCTAGGGCCCTGGGCACACAGCAGGTCTTAGCCATTTTCTCCTTCATGTTTTTCTCCAGGGCCTGGGCTCCCCTGGTGCTGTATTCACCAACCATGTCTCAAGGTAGCTCTGAGGGATGGCCATCTCACACGGGTGTCCATGAAGTCAGTACACTAGCTAGAACCACTCTGGGTGACTTTCCTGTCATCCAGTGCACCTGCCTTCCGGCCAGGTAGATCTGAGGAGATGCAGCATGGGGTTGTCACCTTGTTACCAGGCTGGGATAGCAGCTGAGCGCTTCCTAAGTACAGTTATGTGGACTGCAAAGCACCTGTGGGAGGGAATTCTAAAGGGGGGTCACTGAAGGCCAAAGACATGCAGAACCCTGCCCATAGGAGCCCTCCACCTGGGATCACAGAGACATGATTCAAATCTCGGATGTACCACTCCCTCGGTGGATGATGCTAAACAAATTATGTCATTCTTGTAGTTCTCTTCTTGTTGCTGGGACAAACATCCAGGGAGAAACAGCTTATGGAACAAAAGGGCTTATTTCAGCCTTACAGATTTTGGGGAGACCTCCACCATGGTGGAAGAAGCTGGCTCACTTCAGCATCTACGGCAGAGAGAGAGAGAGAGAGAGAAGCCAGTACCAGCAAACACAACTCCTGAGTGCTGGGATTAAAGGCATGCATGCGCCAGAGCTCAAGTGGGCTCTCTACACACCTTAAGGCTGGACTGAAGATGCACCCCCCAGTGGCACACCCCCGTCCCCAGACAGCAGGAATCTGCCCGCTGGAGATTTAAGTAGGAAACAATCAAAAATACCTGAGTCTGGGGGAGGGCATATATTTGCATTCAAACCACCAGAATCGTTATCTGGAAAATGGGGCTGGTCCATTCATTTTGCAGAATTCTCAAAGTAACACAGCCACCAGATTAGTAAAAATCAACTCCATCCCCTGGCTTCCTCTTAAGGGGCTGGGGGTTGGGGAAGAGATAACTTCTGGGTAATTGAGAACTTCCTGCAGTATTGATCACATCTTCAGCACTAAGCATTAAGCCTGCCCTTGACCACAGTGTTTGCAGATGACCAGAGGTGACTGACCTTTGCCACCCCACCCCCTGGGCTGGGTGGGGCTATGACCTGCACACCCTGGAGGCCCAGCTCACACTGATCTCCACAGCCCCAGCTATGCTGTGAGCTCCAGCCCGGGATCCAGGGACTGTAAGGGGTAGAAGGAGCAACGCACACAGATGGCAACAGAGGCCCATGTTGAGCAGGGTTCTTGCCCTGTCCCCACGCGAGACTGTGGAAAGTCGCCTGAGAAGGAGGACAGCGCTGTTCACTCCAGACCTGGTAAGCTGAGCTCTGCTGACAGGGAGTGGCCACAGTATGGAGTCCCCCTGCCTCAAAGAGACTCTGAGTGTTGGGGATTCTTTTCCCAGTAGCTCTGGGCAGAAGTCCAAGTAGGCATGCTTCTCCCAAGCTCTCATTCTGTTTCTTTTTGGATGTACTGTATGGGTATATATGTACGCGTGCATGTGCATGTATGTGGATAAAGTTCATATGCGTATGTGTGCATTTGGAGGCCAGAGGTTGATGGTGGGTGTCTTTTCAGTTGCTCTCCACCTTATTATTTGAGAATTTTGAAACCTACACTCATCCAATTTAGCTAGACCAGCTGGCCAGTGAGCCTTAGGGATCCCGTGTCTCATTGGAATTAGAGTCATGTCACTGCCACATCCAGCATTTTATGTGGATTTTGGTGATCTGAACTCAGGTCCTCATATTCCTATAGCAAGTGCTCGGGCCCGGTGAGCCATCTCCCACCTTTCAAACCCTTATTCTTTCTCAATGGCAGGCAAAGGACAAGGAAGCGTGCCAGAGAGTAGTGGGCATGCCAAGGCCATTTATTTTGTGTATAGAGTCGGTTCCCAGTCCCAAAGGCCACTCAAGATAGCTCAGTATGAAAAGTTTAACAACAAAGCGAATGGTAAGCAAGTCATAGAAAGCCATGGGCTGGGAAAAGCGGAATTTAAACGAGCTTAATGAGGGTGATCTTGCTGAATAAAGAGAGGATTGTCAGAACGTAGCTCTAAGTATCCTCATTACCACAGTGAAGAGGGAAATAAGATTAGCTATTAAAAGGAGTACACTTTTGGCTGGAGAGATGGCTTAGCCATTAAGTGCTTGCTTGTGAAGCCTAAGGACCCCAGCCTGAGGCTCCATTCCCAGTACCCACATAAGCCAGATACACAAGGTGGCACAGGCATCTGGAGTTCGTTTGCGGTGGCTGGAGGCCCTGGCATGCCCATTCTCTTTCTCTCTGCCTCTTTCTCTCTCATAAATAAATAAATAGGTAAACAGCTGGGGATGGTGGTGCATGCCTTTAATCCCAGCACTCACGAGGCAGAGGTAGGAGGATTGCTGTGAGTTTGAAGCCAGCCTGAGACTCCATAGTGAATTCTAGTGTTAGGTCTGACAGGTCCCACTATGGAGTCACCAAGGACAGCAGGATGGCGACAGAAATAAGGAAGTGGATTATCCACATTCTTCAAGAAACTGCCCAGCCATTATCCCGCCCACCTTGCCTGCAATGCCCCCTGGTCATGGTTTCCTGCCCCCTTATTTTGTAAATCAGCCGGTCAATGTGTTGTTCTGGTGTCACACCCTGGCTATCTTAGATCTCCCCTCAGCTCTTCCTTTCCTCACCTTCCCCCAACTGAAAGCCCTATAAAGTCTACTACCTGAGGAACTCAGATGGCTGTGCTCCTCTCTTATGAGCCAGCCCCGGCAGCTAGTGCTTTTCCTGAATAAAAGTTTTCACCTTTGCCTCAGAGTGGTTCTCTGTTGCCATCCTGCTGTCCTTGGTGACTCCATTTTGGAACCTGTCAGACCTAACATCTAGGTCACCTGGGCTAGAGTGAGACCCTGCCTCAAAAAGAATCTTTTTTTGTGACATGGGCTCTTATAACCCAGGCTGCCTCAAATTCATTATGTAGTAAATAATGACCCTGAACTTTTAAATTCATTCATTCATAACTTTTATATATGTATATAATGTTTTTTTTTTTTTTTTTTTTTTTTGGTTTTGCAAGGCAGGGTCTCACTCTGGCCCAGGCTGACCTGGAATTAACTATGTAGTCTCAGGGTGGCCTCAAACTCACAGTAATCCTCCTACCTTTGCCTCCCGAGTGCTGGGATTAAAGGCGTGCGCCACCACGCCTGGCTTTTTAAAAATGCAATTCTAATTTGTGATCTTTGTGCTGGCCTGTGGCACAGAGATCTTTCTGGATCATCATGACATCCCAGTGGGGCAGCAGTATGGGGCTGGAGGCCAGCCTTCTCTGGCTGCCTGGGAGTGCCTTTCTTGCCTACCACAACTGGAAA
Organism: Orientallactaga sibirica; assembly: GCA_036365145.1. Classification (NCBI taxonomy): domain Eukaryota; kingdom Metazoa; phylum Chordata; class Mammalia; order Rodentia; family Dipodidae; genus Orientallactaga; species Orientallactaga sibirica. The sequence goes on from JAEOAD010000028.1 coordinate 13,426,585, forward strand.
GATGATGGCATGTTTATAAAGTCATGGAAAATCTGCTCCCTGCTGGTGCCAGGCCAGCTTCCCTACTTCCAGTGGGTCACCTTGGTCTAATCACAAGTCTCTTCTTTTTATTTTTACTGTTAGTTTGTGTGTGTGTACAGTATATGGTGTGAATGTAGTATGTGAAGAATGTGCCCATGTGGTGTGTGCATGCATGTGGAGGCAAGAATCTTTAGTTGGAAGCCCTCTTTTTATAAAAAAAAAAATACTTTATTTATTTTTATTTATTTGAGAGAGGGAAAGAAAGAAAAACAGAGAGAGAGAGAGAGAGAGAAAGAATGGGTGCACCAGGGCCTCTTTGATTGCTGCAAACTCCAAACACATGCACCACCTTGTGCATCTGGCTTACACAGGTACTGGGGAGTTGAACCCGGGTCATTAGGCTTTGCAGGCCAGTGCCTTAACCACTGACGCATCATCTCGCCAGACCCTGGGGCCTTCTTTGATTGCTATTCTGCCTTCCTTAGTTCAGTGAACCTCCACAAAACAAACAAACAAAAAAGTTATATGGCAGAGAGCACCCCACACCCACCTGCAGATGCTCCTTCAGGCTCTTGATCTCCATAGTACAGCTGTCACAGACTCCGAGAGCTCTTCCTCTCTGAGGAGCCATAGATAAAGGGCTGATGCCACTGCAGGGTACCAGCCTCCACGCAGGCAATCTGAGGAGTATATGTCCCATACACTACACCTTACAATGTCATATGATCTGCTGTGGAAAGCAATCTGCACCTTTCAACCCCAGGCCCCAGCTGGCCTCATGAACCATTCCTCTCACCCACTGACTTCAGTTCTAACTGTGGCCTTCATAGACTAACCCATGGGGTCATGACAACATAGTGAAGATGATTGTTTTTTGTTTTTGTTTTTAATTTTTATTTATTTGAGAGAGAGAGAGAGATACAAAAATAGCCAGGTAGAGAGAGAGAGAGAGAGAGAGAGAGAGAGAGAATGGGCACTTCAGGGCCTCCAGCCACTGCAAACGAATTCCAGATGTGCACACCCCTTGTGCATCTGGCTTACGTGGGTCCTGGAGAATTGAGCCTCGAACCAGGGTCCTTAGGCTTCACAGGAAAGCGTTTAACTGCTAAGCCATCTCTCCATTCCTTTTTTTTTTTTTTTTTTTTTTTTTTTTTGAGGTAGGGTCTCCTCTAGCCCAGGCTGACCTGGAATTCACTATGCAGTCTCAGGGTGGCCTCAAGTGCATGGCAATCATCATACCTCTGCCTCCCAAATGTGGGGATTAAAGGTGTGTGCTACCACACCCAGCTAAAGGCAATTTTTTTGTTGTTGTTTGTTTTTTTTTCAAGGTTGGGTCTCACTCTAGCCCAGGCTGACCTGGAATTCACTCTGTAATCTCAGGGTGGCCTCGAACTCACAGCAATCCTCCTACCTCTGCCTCCTGAGTGCTGGGATTAAAGGCATGTGCCACCATGCCCGGCTATATGAAGACAAATTAAAAAATTTTTTTATTTATTTGAGAGAGAGAAAGAGGCAGCTAGAAAGAGAGAGAATGGGCAGGCCAGGGCCTCCAGCCACTGCAAACAAACTCCAGATGCATGTGCTACCTTGTGCATCTGGCTTACATGGGCCCTGTGGAATCAAACCTGAGTCTTTAGGCTTTGTAGGCATGCACCTTAACCACTAAGCCATCTCTCAGGCCCAAGACAATTCTTCATTTGCTTAAGTTACCTTCATGAACTTCTACTCAGAGTATAGCCTCCTTCCCTCCTTCACAGAAGGGTTCAACTGTTCCCCAAAAGCTCAAGAGAGTTTCTTGGCGTAGGAATAGATAGTGACTGAGGGGCAAACCTGCCCGGGTGCCATTGCTTATCCTTCCCAGCCTAGCACGACAAGATCTAGGTGGCCTGGCTCCTGAGCAGGGCTGCCAGAGTACACCATGGCTGTCTGTGGCCATTGAGTTTTAATGGTCAATTAGAGCATTTATTTGGTGAAACAGATGTACTCTGTTCCAGTCTATAAATGCGGGATCAATCCAAGAAGCTGAACGTGAACAATGTCACAGACCCAAGTACTAGATCAATCCAGATTCTCCTCCTGAAGGCTCTTGGCCTCCTAGTCAAAGGGCTAGCCTTGTCTTCAAGGATAGGGGCTATCTCAAGGTCTCTGGAAATAGACTATCCAGCAACAATGGAGTGGATAGAAACCATGATATGCCATGTCTCTCACACAGCAGTGCTGGGCACATGGAAGGAGTTGGGTTGCCAGCAACCCTCGCAGATGGCATCTTCCTCTAGATGCAGATGTTTCCTGAGCACCTACCATGTACCACCTATTGCATGAAGGAGTAAAACAGACCAAAATCCCTGCTCTGGGTTGGAGGTGTACTCCAGCAGGCAGAGTGCTTGCCTTGCAGGCACAACACCATGGCATCCACCCCCAGCATTACATAGACTGGTCATGGTGGTGTACTGAAGTCCAAACACTCTGTAAGTAAAGACAGGAATATCAGAAGTTTAGCTACACAGTGAGCTCAAGGCTAGCCTGGGCTATATGAAACTCTGTCTCATAAAAGGTGGGGCTGGGGAGATGGTGCAGTGGATATAATGCTTGCAAGCATGACAGTCTCAGTTGTCAGCACCCTTGTAAAAGCTGGGAATGGTGGTGGTCTCCTGTAATCCCAGTATCCTGAGGATGGAGGCGGGAGGATCACCAAGACTCCCTGGCTAACCAGAGCAGCTGAATTAGTGGGTCCACAGTTTAGTGAGAGAAATCCTGTCTCGACAAACCAAGGTGGAAGAATAATTGAGGAAGACATTTGACGTTGACCTCTGGCCTCCACATTTGTGCACACCCACACATGTGCCAATACTCACACAAACACACATACACATGCAAAAAATGGGGGGGGGCTGAGATGTTTCAGTTTGTACTGTGCTTGCCTTTCAAGCATAAGGACTTGAGTTTGAGTCCCAGAACCTATGCAAAAAGGTGTTATAATGCTGGTGCTAGGAAGACAGAGAGACTGGGGTTCCGTGGACAGCCAGTTAGTCTACTTGGTGAGTTTCAGGTCAGTAAGAGATCCTGTCTCAAAAGAGGTGGATGGGGGCTGAAGAGATGGCTCAGGCACTCGCCTGAAGTGCCTGACGATACAGGTTTGATTCCCCAGTGTCCACATAAAGCCAGGTGCGCAAAGTGATGCATACATCTGGAGTTTGTTTGCAGTGGCTAAGGGGCCTGGCACACCTATTCTTTCTGTCTCTATTTCTCTCTCTCTTTGAAAATAAATAACATATTTAAAAAAAAAAAAAAGAGGTGGCTGGCCACTGAAGAGTGACACCTGAGGTTGTCCTCTGACCTCCACATCCACATACATACATACTCATGTACATACAAAGCAGCAATAAAAATCCCTAACCTAGAGGAGAAGCAGCAGCCCTAGAAAGTATGCTTAAAAAGAAAAGACAGAAACGGAGAGAGCCCGAGGATGAGACATAGAAGGAGGATGATGAAGGAAGAAGGGAGGAGCCATGGCATCCAGGGGGCACTGAATGATCTGACGCCTTGCATGAGGCTGATCCATGCCCTCTGCCTCATCCCTTTGAAGGAAAAAGGACAGCTGGGCATGGTGACGTGGAAGCAGAGAGAGGGACACAAGATGAGGTTGACAGACAATTCTGCCAGGCCTCTTCTGCTGCTGTTTTAAGAACTTGGCTTTTGCTGAGGCCCAGGAGCCAGCGGCATTTGAGAAGAGTAGTAACCGGATCCAGTAAACATGTCATAAGAATGCTCTGGTTGCTCTGCCCAGAGCTGGCTCAGGGGACCCTAGAGTGTGGTCCATAGAAGGAACTCAGAAAACCTCAGCACATCGTCCACCTTCCGGGAACAGGAAAGAGCTCCCCAAACATCAGGTGTCTGTTGATCTGTCACCCATGCCTGATCCTGTGCTGAGTGAGACAAGTTCACACTCAATGTACACATACTGCAGGGGAAGATGGATGTACCAGTGCCCAAAGCCAGTGGTGTGGTCTTGCTCTGTCTACCCCGGAATGGGACCCCTGATGGCACCTCCTACCTCCCCATGACTTTCAGGAAATTCCTTTTTTTTTTTCTTGAGAAGTTAATGTTCCCTGTAGGACAATCCTTCCTAGACCTGCCTGATACTTTCCACGCTCCAACGCTCTCTGACATAGGGATCCCTACAAAAATGTGCTTGTGCCACCTGCTGGAGTCAAGCATGAGGACCTGAGTTTAATACTCTGCACCCATGTAAAACAAGCTGAGCATGTTGGCATGAGCTTGAAGAGTAACACAGGAAGATTGTCCTCTGCACAGATGTGCATGCACACCCACAAACACATGTGCTCACATAGGTACACCCACACAGACCGTATGGGGCCAGCATGCTACAGGTACAGTAGAACTCCATCAAGCAGTTCTTGTTGTCTTCCCAAAGTAGTTTACAGCCCATTCACCAGACCTGTCATCCCCAGGGCAGACGCCAGCTCTGGGCATCTTTGCTCAGCCCTTGGAAACATGCCTGGCACTGTGGGAGTTCACAGAGGGAAATGGCCTGGGGCAGGTTTGGGCAAAGAGGATCTTTGAAGGAGGCTGGAGGGTGTTTGGGCCCTGGCACCAGGCCATACAGGAAGCTGGGTGTAGCAGACAGCTTCAGGTTCACTGAGATGAACTTCCAGACCAGGCACAGTTATGGAGGAAGGGATATTTATTGAAGTTTACATTCCAGGGCAAGTTCCATAATGGCAGCAGAAGCTGACCTGCTTTCTCAGATCCAAACAGAGAGCAAAGCCATAAGCCCAAAGCCACACAGCACAGCATACTTCAGGAACTCCAGCTAGGCACACTTTGTATATCTTTAGATTGAAATCTCAAACTACCACCACACCTTAAGATCTGCCTGGTGACATTGCCTCAGGCTAGGTGGCTGCAGATGCAAACTGCAAACTAATAAAACACTGAATATATTGAGGGCCATCTATTCAAACTACTACACAGAGGGAACTGGACTGGGGCAGGTTTGAGCAAGGAGGATCCTTGAAGGAGGCTGGAGGGCGTTTGGGCCCTGGGGCCTGGCCATACATGAAGCTGGGGAAGGAGGACATTGTAAGACCAGGAAGCCTAAACATAGGAAGAAAGCTTGAGGTTCTCATGGGCCCCTCATAGGTGGTGGGAGGACTGTGAGGCCTCTTGCCTCCATAAGGAAGGCTCGGTCAGCTGTTCCTGTCAGGATCCAATTTTTAGAACCATTGCTCTTCACCTCTGGCCCCTCTACAATCTACCTCTGTAATAGAGTGGTTTCCTGGAAAACAGCATTCTTCCCAAGAGAAACTTGAAGCCAGCAAGGTGGTATACACCTGTAATCCCAGCATGCAGGCAGAGGCAGGAGGATCTCCATGAATTTGAAGCCAGACTGGGATACTCTGAGAAACTCTGTGTCTGCTAAAACAAGGGCCTGGGGTGATGGCTCAGTGGATAAAGGGCTTGCCACCCAAGTGTGAGGACCTGAGTTTGGATCGCGAGCCCAACACTGCAGTGGGCACCTATAATCCCAGCAGGCCTACAGCAGGCAGGTAGAGACAGGGAATACGGTGAAAGCTCATCCATGTAGCCTGGCAACAGAACAGTGAACTAGAGACCCTGACTCAAAGGTGATAGAAGTCACAGTGTCCTCTGACATGTGCACTGTGGTATACATGTGCCTGCACATACATGAACCTGCACCACCATCACCCCACAAGGGAAAAAGAGTCACTTGAAGCTCCTTATCAGGAGTTGACAGAATATACTACACCCGACTCCACCCTCCAGAATATGCTAGACGGTCTCAGGGGTCAGGAAAGGCCTACTCAGTCTCCTAGAAGTGGAGTGACGTTGGAGCCCTCCTTCATTTTCAGAGCCTTCATTTCTTCACCTAGACTGGGAGGGGAGTAACTGAGCACTCAGTGTGTGCAAGAGAGGGACTGTCCCATAACATCCTCCACTGTGCCCTAACTCCATGCTGTGCTCTGAAGCCATGGGTATTTGGGGTGAGGGGGCAGGTCAGCAGAGCATAATGCCCCAGGGCAGGGGACACCTCTGTCAAGATGGAGTCTGGACCCCAACAGTGTAGATAGGGCCGGGAGTGGTGGAGCACACCTTTAATCCCAGCACTTGGGAGGCAGAAGTAGGAGGATTGTCGTGAGTTTGAGGCCACCCTGAGAATACAGAGTGAATTCCAGGTCAGCCTGGGCTAGAGTGAGACCCTACCTCGAAAAAAAAAAAAAAAAAAAAAAAAAAAGTGTAGATGGGGCTCTGGCCTAGCCAGCAGCTCCCAGGTCTTCAAACCCAGGCAAGTGCTTTAACTACTGAGCCATCTCTCCAGACTTTATGTCAAACCCAGGCTCTAAGTATGGAGTTCAAGGTGCAATCTAATGGACGGACAAGGGGTGAAGGTGTGATGGAGCCCTGTGGTCTGTGCAGCAGAGGAAAGAAGAGGGAGGCTTCTGCCCCACTCCATTGCAAGGGAGGAAAGAAAGAGACCCACACTCACTTGTCACCTTGGCCTCTGCCCACCTATGCAGCCCTAACCTGCGACCGGACCTCCCACGTTGGCTTTGGTTATACGGTGGATTTCGATTTGAAGTGGGGAGGAGGGGAAAAGACCGCCGTACCCTCCACCGGCTCCTGCTAATCCTGGTTGAAGCTTTAAGGAGTTCTTCTTACTTATGTTTAGACCAGGAAGTGGCGAGGTTGGCTCCAAACCTCCTTCCAGGGACCAGGACGAGGAGAAAGGTAACTGCAGGCCTTCTCTGCTGCAGTGCTGGGCGGGGTCCGAGGACCCTGCAGCTCCTGGATTGCAGCCCCAGGGGTGGCCGAGCCGGATAAACGGCAGTGGGCTGGAGGGAGGCCACCTCCCTGGCAGGTCCGCCCAGAGTGAGGGCGGGGCAGGGGGAGAGGAGGAGTCTGGAGCTGAGCCACCGCCTGTGCCAGCGACCTGCAGCCTCCACCGCTGCTGGGAGCGGCAGGCCACCGAGGTGAGTGACCCCCTTTCTGGTCATCGCGGGCTGTGGGCTGCCCTCTGTCCCCAGGACCCTTGCCCAAGCGCCCACCCGGATGCACCCTGATCTATCTCTTCACTTCCCTTAGGACTGTGCCACGTGTGCCTGGGGCACAGGATCCCAATCTTGGTCCCCTACCAGGTGTGCTTCCTGATCCTAGGGATCGAACCCTCTGGTGCCAGGCTCAGTGGGCGCACGGTGGGCACAGACTGGGGAGGAGCAGTCTCCCTGAGCTGCTGGGGACGACAGGTCGCCGGTGCCCCACGTTTCTGCCCAGCCCTTCCCCGGGGAAGGCGAGTAGCGGTGGGCGGGACCTTCCTTAATCTTCCTTGCCCTGCCCCTTCGACCTTGTACCCAATAGGCAGGTCTGCTCAGTGCCCGCCTATGCCTGCGCGGCCCTTTCCCAGAAAGTTCTTCCTCCTGCCCATTTCCCCCAAATTTGGGAGCAAGTCACAGGGGAAAGTGTAGTGGGGACTTTGTCACTCTGGTTAGGTTGTACCTAATGTTTGGGAGTCAAGAGGCGCTGTGTGCTGGTGAGTGAGGGTGAGGTGTGTGTGTGTGTGTGTGTGTGTGTGTGTGTGTGCGCGCGCGCGTATGTGCTCTCGCGCACGCTGGGATCGCTGGCACAGGGCACAGAGAGGCCTTGCAGGTGTCCAGGGCCACCGCTGAGACGGACTTTAAGAGTAGGGATTGGGGAGCGCCCCAGGGAGTGCATCCTAGACGTAATTACTAGCAAGTACTTGTCATGCACGGTGATCCTAGCTAATCCCCACAGCGGGAAAGCCCCGTTGTTCTCGCTGGTTGCAGATGCGGGTGTCCAGCCTCTGGGAGCCTGAGGGTTTTGCAAGGATACTTAGGTAGCAAGTTGGAAAAGCAGGATTTCACAACCCAGGCGTTAGAGACTTGGGAGCCCAGCCGGAGCCTCTCATCTGGAAAGAAACCTCGGGGCATCCCAGCGGCTCAAAGAATGGAAGCCCTTTGGGGAAGACCAGAGAGGGTCACTTGGGGCAAGAGCCATCAGCAAGGGGACTTAAAAATGCACCTATGGGAGGTGGAGAGGTGGCTTCGGAGATAGCTCAGTAAAAGCTCTTGCTGTGCAAGCATGAGGCTCCGAGTCAGCTGTGGCTGTGTAATCTCAGCACTGGAGAAGTGAACACAGTTTCAGGGCTTTCTGGCTAGACAGTCAGGCCCAATCGGTGGGTGAGGTCTACGTTCAGTGAGAGGCCCTGTCTCAAAAGAATTAGGTGGAGAGAGGCTGAGGAGGACCCCCAATGTGCGCCTCTGGCCTCCACATGCATGCATACAGATATCTACATGCACCTGTGCATACACATGTGCCTACACTTACACACGTGTACACACACACACCACGCAAACATACACATGCAAATATATATATATATATATATATATATATATATATATATATATATATTGTTTTTTTCTAGGTAGGTTCTCGCTCTGGCCCAGGCTGACCTGGAATTAACTATGTAGTCTCAGTGTGGCCTTGAAGTCAAGGCAGTCCTACCTCTGCCTCCCTGGTGCTGGGATTAAAGGGGTGCACCACCACGCCCATCAGTGATTTTTTTTTTAATGAAGATGAAAGCTCAGTCAGTAAAGTGCTGTACAAGCATGAGGACCTGAGTTCAATCCTTGAAACCATGATAAAAAAAAGAAAAGAAACAACGTCATGGTAGCATACACTTGTAATCCCAGTGTTGGAGAGGAAGAAAACAGGCAGCTCCTCTGAGCTTGCTGGTCAGCTAGTCTAGCCTAATCGGCAAGGTCCAGGCTGATGAGGTGGACAGTGGTCCTGAGGGATGACACTCAAGGTTGTCCTTTTGGCCTCCACCCACAAACACACATGTATATGTGAACTCACACACAAACATGTATATGGGTACCTACACACACACACACACACACACACACACACACACACACACACGCAGCAGATACCTAAGTCTCACTAGCAGCTGATTGCATCGTCTAAGGTGCCTGGAGGGCCCAGACTGACTGTCTTTCACTCACCATCTCTGTCCCAGTGACCTGCAAGTGCTCAGTCTACGTCTGATGGACTGGGGCACAGGGTGTCACTGGGGGGGGGGGAGGAGGAGGAGAGAAAGGCTTCTTAAAGGTGGCCTTGGTATGGAGTTGGCATGCGGGGTGGGGCTGCTGTCTCAGAGCAAGAAGGGAGCTCAAGCCAGTCCACATGGTCACCTGAGCATTGGTCCACGTGCCTCAAGACTTTCTAGGTCCTCAAGATGTGGCCAGGCTGTGTGTTGAACAGGTGGATTCCTCTCCTGTCACAGTTCCTGACCTGGTTCTTTTTTATTAATTAATTAATTAGAGAAAGAGAATGGATACTCCAGGGCCTCCTGTTACTGCATACACATGCACACCATTTTGTGCAGCTCACTTTACGTGGGTACTGGGAAATCAAATCTGGGCCATCAGGCTTGGCAAGCAAGTGCCTTTAACCACTGAGCCATCTCTCCAGCCCTGAACTTGGTTGTTTATTGGTAAACCTTGCTAAAGGTGTCAGAAGTGATAGCTCCATGAAGCAGGGGCAGTGCTGCCTGTTGGGCTTAACTGTGTAGAGTGCTATGTTGTAGGCACGCATTAAGTATCACTTTCCTTGCTCATCCCAGGGGATCTTACAGGTTCATTGTTCCTCTAGTTCCTAACTGTGACCCAGGCCTCAGGCATCCTTGCCCAGTGGTTTGGTGCATGCATGGAGAAATCTGTACTGTCTGCTTTCTTCTCTGTGCTGCCTGCAAATGGAAGCCTCGGTGGGCTTGGGGGTGGAGGGGCAAGCAAGCCTTGCAGGGATTTGGGTTCTCTGTCCCCCAACTGAGGCTGCATCTGCCTCTCTTGCTATCACTGTCATGCAAAGGAACCAGGATCTCCTAAATGGGCTGACTGGAGCATCGCATCGAGTGTGAAGCACTCCATGAAATTGCGTCCTAGGATGTGGCTCAGGAACAGGTCTCTGGATTTAAAAGGAGCAAGTTTTCTCATTTAAATAGTTTTAAAACCCAGAACAAAGGAGCTGGGGAGATGGCTGAGTTGATAAAATGCTGGTTCTTTTTTTTTTTTGTTTTTTTGAGGTAGTCTCAGGCTGGCCTTGAACTCACTGCGATCCCCTTAACTCTGCCTCCCGAGTGCTGGGATTAAAGGCTTGCAAAATGCTGGTTCTTGACTCAGCACCTACCTAAAAAACAGTCTGGCATGGTGATGCAACATGGTGATGCATGCCTGCAATCCCAGCACTGGGGAGATGGAGACAGCGGATCTTTGGGGCGTGTTGGTGAAACTGGTGAGCTCTAGGTTCAGTGAGAGACTCTCTCTCAAAGAATAAAGTGGAGAGGGACTGAGGAAGACCCCGGGCATCAACTTCTAGTCTCCACACACATGCACCCACACACATATGAGCATACATACACACGCATGCACACCTCACATGTGCACACAGGAACCCTCGAGCGAAGTTGACTCCTTTCTCCTGAAGAGCATGTTCTTCTTTTTCAATTCTAACCTCATCTGCATTGGCTGTGAAGATTAAAGGGAGGAGGCTTCTCTGGAAACTATCTGGTGGCCAGGGAATGTCACCTCCTCCAGTTGATCCCCTGCAACTGAGCCCACCCTTGTGTGGTCCAGCCTCCCACAGTTCACAGGTCTGTGTGTACTTCAGCTCATTAACTCTTCTCACCATGGGCCTGACATGTACCAGCACCACGCCAGCCAACAGTCCTCGGCCCTGAACACTCACCTCCCAGGCGCCAGGCCCAGGGCTGAGCAGTATATACATGAGCTCATTGCACCTGGAGACTCTTAGGAGATGAGTGGACCATGTGAGACTCCTTTCCACTCTATAGTCTAACATCTGCTTCATTGCTTATTAATCCAACTAACATGAACTGAACTCTAACTTTGTGCCAGGCACCCTAAGACCAGTTGAGGGGGCTGAGGAGATGGTCAACACTTGTGTGCAGGGATGACGACCTGGGTTTGGATTCCTAGAACCCACGGGAAAGCCACACAAGGTAGTGAGAACATCTGTAACTGCAGTGCCCACAGCAAGATGAGAGGCTGAGACAGGAAAACCTCCCCAAGCTTGTGGGCCAGCTAGCCTGCTGTACGGAGTGGTGAACAAGAGACCAGCCTTAAAGTCTGAAGAGATGGATCAGTGGGTAAAACCACTTGCAGAATGAGCATGAGATTCTGAGCTTGATCCCCAGGATCTATGTAAAAAGCCAGGCATGGAAATACATGCCTATGGCCCCAGTCCCTGGGAAACACACACAGGAGAATTCCTGGGGCTCATTAATCAGCCAGACAGACTGAAACGGCAGCTCCAGACTCAGTGAGAAACCCCGTTGTGAAGAAAGACAGCAGAAGAGTGAAAGAGGCAGATATCTGAAGTCCTGCGCTGGCCTCCACACATGTGCGCATGGGGCACGCACACCCTCATAACAAAGTCTCGGTCTCAAACAAGGTGGAAGGTAAACCAGTGCCCAAAGTGGTCCTCTGACCTCCCACATTTGCATCACACATGCATGCCCACACATACACATCACATACAAATACACACATGCATACACACATGCACAGGGCTGGAGAGATAGCTCAGTGATTAAGGCACTTGTCTGCAAAGCCAAAAGACTGGGGTTTGATTCCCCAGTACCCACGTGAATCCAAATGCACAGTGGTGCCCACATCTGGAGTTCATTTACAGTGGCTAGAGGCCCTGACACGCCCATTCTCTGTCTCTCTTCTCTCTATGTCTGCTTGCACATAAATGACTACATCAATAAAACAGTCCAGCTAGGTCCCTCTCCTGGAGAGATGAGTGTGGAGGCTATCATGTGTCACTCTTTACATTTCTGAATACAAGTAGGGAAAAGGCCTTGGCAGGCTTCAGATCCACAGATGACACCCCACCCCCACCCCAGGCTGGAGGTATCACCACATGCCACTGCACAGCCCACACTGCTAGTGAATCACAAACTCCTGCACTTTGCTCAACGTGGGACAGAGAATTTCCCTCCACGTGTGTCCTGTCCAAAACCACGACTCCAAGTAGGGCCTTTCAGTTGCTCCCTTAGTGCAAGAGCCCCGCCCTGGAGAATGACCCTCATCCATCCGCACAGTCACCTGCCATCTGTCACTTGTGTCACAAGTAGAACAAGCAGTGGTGAGCACCGTTGTTCTGCAGTCAGATACTACTTTATTCCCATCTCTTCTCTCAGTAAAGGGCAGGCACACATGATCTAAGCAAGCACAGTGTGTGTGTGTGTGTGTGTGTGTGTGTGCGCGCGCGTGCGTGCGCGCATTCCTGTTCATGGATGTGGGAAGCATGTGTGTGCATATGCCCGTGGAGGCCAGAGGATAACCTCAGACATTCTTCAGGCACCTTTTTTTTTTTTTTTTTTTTGAGTTAGTGGCTGTCATTGATAATAGCCTTGCCAAATAGGCTAGACTGTCCAGCCAGGAAGCCGCAGGGATCCGCCTGTCTCCCTCTCCCCAGCAATGGGATTATAAACGTTTGCCACCTCGCCTGGCATTTTTTTTCTTTTTGTGGGTTCTGGAGCTTGAACTCGGGTCCAATTTCCCGACTGAGTTATCTCACCAAACCCATAACTCAGTTTTAAAGTATTATTTACTCTGCTGGGGGTCCAACCCAGGGCTTTAAGCATGCTAGGTAAGAGCTCTACCACTGAGCTACACTCCAGCCACAAAGCCTATTTCTAAACCTTCTCAAGACGTCAGATTGGGAGATGAGCTATCAAAAGAAAATATGGCCCCAAATTTATCATAGCAGTCAGTAATCTAAGTGTAAAAGAAAGATCATGCTCTTGGGTCATCAGCAGACGGCAGGGTCCCTGAAGCAGAGGCATAAATTCTGGGGTACGGCACCGGGGTACAGCACCCCTTCCATGCTAATATGGACGCTTGTTTCTGGGATGGCTGTCAAGATGTGAAGGGCGTAGGTTTGTGATTCTCCTGGTGAACTAGAGAGGGTGTCAGGACCCCAGTAGTGGGGGATGAGGGTCCTTAAAGGTGAGCTCATTCTGAGCACTCTGAGTGAAGCTGGCCTCATGGTGCTGCTGTGGGCTGGTACCATCTGATGGGGCTGTCTGAGTGGCAGCCACACCTGCACAGGAGCATACTAGAAGCAGTGAGGGGTCTGTCCTGTGATGTATCTCCCATCCAGATGTGTAGACAGACCATCTGCTGTGAGAAGTGAGATCAGTCCCTGAAGATGGCCCCAAGCTGGCCTGAGCTGGAAGAGAAGTCAGTGGTGCTGGTCCCAGCAGCCTAGTATCTTGATGAGGTAGGGTGGGCCATCATGGAATCTGCCCTGGGGAATACTGTATCTGAGTGCAGGGGGAAGAGGTCGAAATTCTCTGTTTTCAGAGTCTTACTGAAAAGCCCCAGGAAAAGAGGAGGGAGTTCGAGACCCCCTTCCTGCTCCACCCTGAGGAAGTGTTCTTTCCTAAGGAAGTGTCCCTTCCAAATAGAGTGGCTTGGCCAAGGGAATAGGAGAACCACTGAGCAGCCTTGATGGGAACAGTGTTCCCACCTCTGACTCGCAGGAACTCTGCCCCAAATCCTAAGGCTCAAGCTCCCTGGGCCATGCTGGTGGGTTCTGGGATTCACTCGCATTTGAAGTCCTGCTCGAGCCCCATTGGCCCAACAGACATATGCCAGGAGTACAGTGCACCAAGATCAGAGTGAGGAGCTGTGGGGACATGAAGGCGGAGACACACAAACCCCCTATCTCAGCAGATACTGCTGAGGGATTGTGGGTGTCTACAGAAGCACAGAAAGCAGTTCGGGGCACAAGCACAGGTCCAAACAAGAGTAGTTCTAAGTATGTTGTGTCTGTAAGGACTTCTGCGTTTGTTCACTGTGACTCAATGATCAAAACAGAGAGGAAGGACTAGGGACATAGGGCAGTTGGCAGAGTGCTTGTCTAGCTTGTATGAAGCACTGCCTAAAACTGGATGTGGTAGCAACGGGCTTGTCATTCAAGCACCCAGGATCAGAAGGAGGAGGATAATCAGAAGTTCAAGGTCATCCTCAGCTACATAGTAAGTTCAAAGGCAGTCTTGGCTCTGTGAAACACTATTTGAATGTGATTGAACCCAAAGTCACACCAAGGTCTAAGCAGAGCCACTAATGGAGATTTCCATGTGAATTCAGAGAAAGAAGAAGTTACTGCAAGTGCTTTAAGTGCCAAACAATGGGGGCCGAATCTTTCAAGAAGAGAGGTTTGGGTTGGGCAGGGAACTGTTAAGACTCTGGAACAAACAGATGAAGGGTGAAAGGACAGGGCCTGAAGGAGGGAGGTGGAAAGTCAATCTCTGAATTGACCCATGTGGACTCCAGGAAGCTTCCAGAATCTAGCCCTGCCTTCAGGAGATGTTATTCTTAACTGGAGAGGGTCAGAGGAAGCTACCAGTTAGAGAAGTACAGGCTTTGCCTTAGTTGTTGGTCCTTATAAAGCCTACAGCCTGGGGTGATATATGCTTTGCTTATTAAAGACCCTGAGTTGGGCTGGTGAAATAGCTTAGTTAGTAGAGAGCTTGCCTTGCAAACATGAGGACCTGCGTTTGATTCTCAGAACCCTTGTAAAAAAATAGGAGAAGGAGGAGGAGGAGAATGGGCTGGAGAGATGGCTTAGCAGTTAAGGCGCTTGTCTGCAAAGCCTAAGGGCCCATGTTCGACTCTCCAGATCCCACATAAGTCAGATGCACAAAGGTGAGGCAAGCGCAAGGTCGCACATGACCACTAGGTGGTGCAAGCATCTGGAATTTGGTTGCAGTGGCTGAGGCCCTGGCACGCCAATCTCTCTGTGTGTCTCTCTCTCTTTCTTTCTTTCTTTCTTTCTTTCTTTCTTTTTTTTTTTTGGTTTTTGCAAGGTAGGGTCTCACTCTGGTCCAGGCTGACCTGGAATTAACTATGTAGTCTCAGGGTGGCCTCGAACTCTCGGCGATCCTCCTACCTCTGCCTCCCGAGTGCTGGGATTAAAGGCGTGAGCCACCACGCCCGGCTATCTCTCTTTCTAAAATAAATAAAAATTGGGTATTGTGTCCCATGCTTATAAATACAACACTGGGGAGGTGGAGATAGGCAGATCCTCAGGACTGTCTGGCTAGTTAGCAGAAACAGTGAGCTCTAGGTCTCAAAAATAAGATGGTAATTCCAGGCGTGGTGACGCACGCCTGTAATCCCAGCACTCAGAAGACAGAGGTAGAAGGATCACCATTAGTTCAAGGCCACCCTGAGACTATAGAGTGAATTCCAGGTCAGCCTGGGATAGTGCAAGACCCTACCTTGAAAAACAAAAAATAAAACAAAAACCAAAAATAAAATGGAGAGCAACTGAGGAAGACTGGGTTCCCCATGCACTTGAACAAACTGTGCATTCACACACATACTAACATGAACACACACATGCACACACACATGCACACACACTACACACATACATATGCAAGAAAAGATTTAAAAAATACAAACATTTCCAGAACTCTGGCCCTTTTGGAGACTGGGTGTAGCCTCCAGAGTCAGCTGAAAGCCATTGACAGTCAGTGGGCCCGTGCCTGTCTTCAGCTACCATTGAAGGTGGCAGAGTAGATGGTGTTTGTAGGTCTGTCTGTGAGCGCTGTCTGGCAAATAAAGATGACAATAAAATCTCTGTCTGCACAAAATGCTGAGAAGATTATCAGAAGGCAATGAAAAAAATCCGGGGTCTTGTCTGCAGGAACTGATCAATTGCCACTTTCCGCAGCCATTAGGTTGAGTTTTGTGCCTTGCAGTTCTCAACACACCTCCCTTCCGTGCCCTCCCCCCATACGTCGGATGACATTTGTTCATTTTGTGCATCCTGGGTTCTGCTGGCCACCTTCCTTCAGTTCCTGTAGCCGACACTAGAGTCTGAGCCACTAATTACCATCCTAGGGTGGTTTCTTCCCCAAACAGGAAGTCTCAGAACTGCTCTCTTAGGGCACTCTCAACCGAGCATCAGTCACCACTCCCAGGCCAGTCCCTGTGGCCAGCACAGGCTTGCAGGCTTGAGTGGGAAGTGGTCCAGCTGTCCACGCCCCTGTCAGGCCCCTTACCTTCTACAAATACGCAGTCAGGCTGCCAGAGGGAGAGACCAGAGTCAGAAGAGTGACCTGGCTCATGGTAGGGTTGCCAAGGGGCTCCAGGACTTCAGATCTTCAGACTTTCACTTGAGCCACATGTCACAGCTGCGTGTTGCCAGTAAGTCTGATTAGCTGGAGCTCCGTCCAGCTTCATGGCATCATGGTGATCTTCTCCTATGAACACACCAAGCCCTAGCTTCTGCACTGCACCTCTTGCATCCCAGAAAGGCAGAGAACTCCAGGGTTGCGCAGGCTCCAGCTGGCGGCAGACAATGTTGCAGAATGAGGTTCTTGGCAAAATAAAGAAGGAGATTGTCTCATTTGTCCATTTCATGGCCCTCTTTTGAGACAGGGGAGCCCAGGTGAGTAACAGGAGATTTTTCCAGAGTGAAGGGCCCCAGTTTCCGCAGGTAGAGAGAGCAATAGCTTTGTGGCTTCTGGTGTGTGTTTAAAAAATGTTAATGCTTATAATGTATTTCTGTAGAATGCAAGCCCATGGGAATTATAAATTTTACTTAATTGGTAACCATTCCTGCACTGGTTTATCACAGAAATGCCTGCTGCAAGTAATCGAACTGGATTTTTCTAGAATGATTCACAAATCTAATGTTTGTAAAAGCCCTATAAATTATTCATTCACTTTTATTTTCAAAGTGCTGTAAGGATAAAATTCTGTTTTCTGTCAGACAAAGTGTGTGTGTGGTGGTGAGGGAGGGGGGGGGGTGCGGCTTATGTGTATGCCTGCCTGAACTTTGTTTTCTACTTGGTAGGAACATATCCGCCCATCTTCCTTTTAAAAATATGATTTTTTAATGATGTCTAAATAACAATTCCAGGCACTATTACAAGAAATGTAACAGTAAAATGTTTGTAAGAGCCCATCAGAAGGGGAAAATGCCAACAAAGAAAATAGAAGGCCACCACGGGTGGCAATTAAGATGTGTGTCCTTGTTACCAGCTTTTGTGGTGGTTTTTTGTTTGTTTTGTTTCTTAAGACAAGGTCTCAAGTATTTCAGATTTGCTATGTGTAGCCAAGGGTGACTTTAAATTTCTAATCCTCTTGCCTCTATCTTCTGAGTACTGGGATTACAGGCACGCATTCCATACCACACTTGGTTTTTGCGGTGCTGGGGATCAACTCGAGGGTTTCTCGCATGCTAGTTTTGTCATCAGGTTGTAAACGTTGATTTGGGACTGATAGCCCCTGTCCTCTCTCGCTTCCATCTGCCGTGGGAGGTAAGGGTAGGGTGGGGAGAAGGGGCTGGGGGTCTGAACCCCTAAACTTGAAAGGACAGGAAAATAGCAAGGTCTGGGGCTGTGGTGGTCCTTGGACTGGTTTAGGACCTGGAATGGAGGGAAGCCCTGAGTCTGCAACCCCCCCTCCACCCTTCCCCAGGGAGTCTGGGAAGCGATTCCAGCAGCTCAGTGGTGAGGGAATGCAAACAGGAAGAAAGCAGGTGCGAATCTCATCTTAGCCCGCTGACTACACGTGACGCTCACAGATGGAGCCAGTGCCCTCACCACCCTCAAGGACAGTTGGCTGTGGGGAGTGGAGTAGACTCACGTGCAGTACATTCAGGTCAGGTCAACGCCAGCTCTGGGGTCCTTAACCTATCTGGACCTCAGTTTGTGATGTGCAAACCTTCTGAAGGTTGCAGCCACCTGCAGGTACACATCCAAGGTCATGATTGGTGCACAGCCTGAGTCTGGCCTCCTCTGTGAATCTTTTCATTTGACTTCTGTGCATTTGGGCTATGTGGTACAAGGCACTTGTTGGGTGCTGGGTTGTATGGGCAGATCTCTGGTAAGAACCCTAGCTGTATGCCCCAGGGAAGGCCTGGATTTCTACCATGGGAAGTCATGTGGCAGAAAGGGGGAACAGAGGGACTTCCCTGAGAGCTGCTTCCGTTTGTATAAGGAGGGTGCCAATTTTCACTTCTACTGTGCTCAGCAATGGCTTAAGATTTGTCAACTTTATGAGAATGCAAAAACAGTAAGCATTCATTAGAAACTGTTAACAATAGAAACTGGGCCTTCTGTCAAACTATTCTTCCAATTTTGAATTTGGGAGGTAGGGAGCTAGCTCTGTGGATAAGAGCTCTTGCTGTGCACGTAGGAAGATCTGAGTTCCATCTCTAGCAGTCACATAAAAAGCTGGATGTGGTCTCATATCCTTCTACCCAGTGCTGAGGAAGGCAGAAACAGGAGAATCTAGGGGGTGGGGGTGGGGGCTCCCGGCTCAGCCAGTCTTGTACCTGAAAAGGTACAAACTCTAGGTTCAGCGAGAGACTCTTGTCTCAGGGAAATAAGGCAGAAAAGTGATAAAGGCGGTCACTGAACACCATCCTCTAGCCTCCACATACATGCATCTAAAACATACATGCAAAACACATGAACACACCACACACACTCAACAAACTTAAAAAAAAATGCATCTTTTCCCCAAGTGGCAATAAGCAATCGCTAAACTTTTGGTGTGTTCAGTTGTTGGCTGCAGCCCCATTGTAAGTCAGAAAGCATCCGTGTCTTCAGGTCCATAAAGTGAGGAAAATGTTATGGACGTTACTGATAAGCACCCCCAACCTGCCTCCCCGGTCTGAAATGTTCATATCAAATGGTGTTAGGTTTGAATTGAATATCAGCATGTGGGGCTGGGCCTTCTATTAATTTTGTTAGTAGGAGGGAAGTGGTTCTTCAAGCCAAAAGATTAGGTATGGAAAAAGCATGAGGGGGCTGGAGAGATGCTTAGCGGTTAAGGCACCTGCCTGCGAAGCCTAAGAACTCCCGTTCGAATCTCCAGGTTCCACGTTTAGCCAGATACAAAAGAGATGCAAGGGCGCAATGTTGCACATGGCCACAAGGGGGCGCATGTGTCTGAAGTTCTTTAACAGTGGCTGAGAGGCCCTGGTGTGCCCATTCTCTGCTCTCTCAAATTAAAAAAAAAAAAAAAAAAAAAAAAAACATGAGGGATTGGGGAGATGGCTCAGTCAGGAAAGAGCTCCACACACAAACAAGGACCTGAGTTCAGATTCCCAGCACCTACGTAAATGTCTGGAAGGTGTGACGGTCTGTTTAGAATCTCATAATCTCAGCACTCTGGAGACGGGCAGGAGGTCCCCTGGGCAAGCTGGCTAGCTAGATGAGCCAAATTGGTAAGTTCTGGATTCAAATGAGACCTTGCTCAATAAATAAGGTGAAGAGTGATCAGGGAAGACACCTGATGTCAACCTTTAGCCAAGACACACACGCCTAATAACAAGTAAATAAATAATGAAAGCATGAGTTCTGGGTGGGGAAGGGCTAAAACAAAGCCATAGGTCAGACAGATGTCAGCTAAAAAAGGGCCAAAGAGACGCACATCTGCCATTGGTCCCAGGATGTCCCAGAAGCCCATGGACAATAGAACCATTGGCCCAGCATGCCTGAGCCTCCTTCCATGGGTACCCTCATACCCAGCTGTAATCCAGGGCGCCTCGTACATGGTGTTTGATCTCCTACTTGGAACAGAGCTGCAGGGATCTTTTCTATTTACTTGCAGTATTTCAACTCACCTACATGTAAGGTCTGGGAGCCAGTTAAGCTTTTCAAGTAGCAAAATGCTGGTCCAGGTTTAGATGGATCACTGGGTTGCAGTGGGGTTGGGAACTCAAGTGTTATCCAAGTACCCGGGAGGCAAAAACAGGTGGATCCCTGGGACTCACTGGTAGTCAGCTTAGCCTACTTGGCCAAATTCCAGGCTAGTGAAAAACCCTGTGTCAAGAAAGATAGATGGCACCTGAGGAATGACTCCTGAGGTTGTCCTCTGGCCCCTACACTACACTGCACTGCACCACAGCACACTACACACACACACACACACACACACACACACACACACACACACACACACAAACACTCGTATTTTTATTTATTGGAGTGCTGGGACACAGCTGGGTTCTGGGAGAAATGCTAAGATCTGCAAGCATGCACTATCCTTGGGTCCAGAATCCAGAAGTTACATCATTTAAGTCACAACTTTAACTGAGCATATATTGAGTTTCAGGCTGCGGGCTGGGTGCTGGAGGCACCGGAATGAGTAAGAACTCACCTCCACCTGGTGGAGTGACAGATAAGTGAGCTAGTAGGTAACGTGGGTGGCAATAGGACAGAAGTGCAGAGTGTCACGGAGCCTGAGGTCATCCTGTCCTGGCCCAGGAGGAAGCTAAAAACTGCTCCTGGAGCTAGCCTTTTGAGTTCCAAGGACTCTTGTGAAAGTATGGGCTGGCCCGTGTTGGCAGGGGTTGGGAAATGGCTGTATGAACCTCCCCACAGGGCACAGCTGGAGATAGGGTGGAGACTGCCAAGTTCAGTGTCCTTATGAGTCTAGAGGAAATGGCAGCTCAGGGCCAGGGGAGTGTCCCCGACCCCCAAGGTTTCCTGGAAAAGGAGTTTAGGATTGAGCTTCACTGGGTGGGAGGGGTCGGAGGATAGTCTCAAGGAGGAAAGCCAGGCGCTCTCTCTGTGTATTTTGGCAGTGTACCTTTGCCTCCCTCTCACACTTCCCCTGCCCTGGAGCAGAGTCTGGCTGAGCTTCCTTTCCCATTCTGCATGGGGTTAGGCAGCCACAGCCCACAAGCCTGTCTAGAAAGGAAAAAAAAAAAAAAAAAAAAGGCCTGGAGAGATGGCTCAGCAGTTAGCAGTTAAGGCACTTGCCTGCAAAGCTAAAGGACCCAGGTTTGATTTCCCTGGACCCACATAAGCCAGGTATACAGGGTTGTACACGTGTCTGGAGTTGTTTGCAGTGGCTGAAGGCCGTGGTGTACCCATTATCTCTCTCTCTCTGTGTCTGTCAAATAAATAATTTTTTAAAAAAAGAGAGCAAGAAACAAGCCCACCTCAGAGGCTGAGGCTGCTCTACCCTCTGTCGTTTCCAGCCCCTGACCTTGGTGTACAGGCCTTCCTCTCCACCCTCCCAGCCAGCACAGGCCAGCGCACTGCCCCATCAGCTGGCCGTGGGTCACAACGATCTTTTTTTTTTTTTTTCTCTTCTCGAGGTAGAGTCTCACTCTAGCTCAGGCTGACCTGGAATTCACTATGTAGTCTCAGTGTGTCCTCGAACTCTTGACAATCCTCCTACCTCTGCCTCCTGAGTGCTGGGATCAAAGGTGTGCACCACCACGCCCAGCTCTACGATGATCTTTTTTTTTTTTTTTGGTTTTGCAAGGAAGGGTCTCACTCTGGTCCAGGCTGACCTGGAATTAACTATGTGGTCTCAGGGTGGTCTCAAATTCTCGTCGATCCTCCTACCTCTGCCTCCCGAGTGCTGGGATTAAAGGTGTGCGCCACCACGCCCGGTATGATGATCTATTGATAGCGGCTATAAAATTGAGCCCCAGGTCGTCATCTAGATTAAGTTTTTCTTTTGCATGTGTGTATGTGTGATGTGCATATATATGTATGCATGCATGTGTGGGGTGCACATGTGTGTGTGCATGCATGTGGAGGACAGGAGTCAGTATCAGGTGTGTTATTTGATCACTTTCCACCTTATTTATCAAGATAGGGTCTCTCGCTGCACTTAAAACTTGCTGAACCCAGAGTTTGCCAGTGGGGTTCATCTGGATGGCCACCAAGCCTTCCTGTCCTTCCTGTCCCCACTTCTCTAGGGCTGGGATTACAGGTTGCACCACCATGTCCAGTTTTTTTTGGTTTTACGAGGTAGGGTCTCACTCTGGTCCAGGCTGACCTGGAATTAACTATGTAGTCTCAGGGTGGCCTCAAACTCTCGGCGATCCTCCTACCTCTGCCTCCCGAGTGCTGGGATTAAAGGCGTGCGCCACCACGCCCGGCTCATGTCCAGTTTTTGACACGGGTGCTAGGAGTCAAACTCAGGTGACAAGCACTTTAGCCCCTGAGCCCTCTCCCAGCACCACCCCCGCCGGCTTTATTGAGCACCTTGTGTGTGATTTTCTAAGTGTGCTCCCTGAAGCCACAGCAGCCCAAGTTCTGCAGAAGGAACTCAGCAATGGTTTCCACAGCCTTGGCAGGGTCTTGCCACAATTCTTTAGACCCTGTTCAACAGAGGGGCTGCCACTGCGAGCCTGATCAAGAGCAGGGATTCTGGGAAGAGGGGAAGAGTGGCCTGCAACCCCAAAACATGAGGACTGTCACTGGCAGGGACTCTGAGACTGAGTTCCCCAACTCCTTGAGACCTGGCCATCCCTGCCAGGATCCCCTTAAAGTGCCCTGTGCCTGCCTACAATGCCTACTCTCCTCTGAGTCTCAGAGTCCCTTCCAGCTGTCTTGAGAGGAAGAGAGGGAAAGTGTGTGTGTGTGTGTGTGTGTGCACACGTGCGTATACATGCACATCTTGAGCTCATTATCTCGGAACATTCAAGTAAATTTTCCCATTCAGTCTATTGATCTGGGGGCACCTATTTCTACTTTCTACAGATAAAAAGAATTTCTAAAAATCCTAGACAGAGAAGAATAAAGTGAAAACTGATTGAATTTGACAGGCCTTGAATGTGGCTCTTTTCTTATCACTGAACCATTTCTTTGCATGTGTGTGTATCTATGGCATGCATGCATGTATGTTTGTGTGTACGTGGGTGCACATGTATGTGCTAGTGCATGTATGTGGTGGCCAGAGGTTGACATAAGGAGATTTTCTCAGTCACCCTGTTTTCTGAGACAGAGCTTGTCATTGAACCTAGAGCTCACAGATCTAGGTAATCCGTGAGCCCCCGGGACGCCCTGTCTCCGCTCCCCAGTGCTGGGATTATAGGTCTGCACCACCTACACTTACTGCATTTTAAAAAATTTTTATTTGTATTTATTTATTAGAGAGATAATGGGTGTGCCAGGATCCCTAGCCACTGCAAATGAACTCCAGACACACGCATCTGGCTCACGTGGGTTCTGGGGAGTCGAACCTGGGTCCTTAGGCTTCACAGGCAAGCGCCTTAACTGCTAAGCCATCTCTCCATCCCACTTACTACAATCTATTAAAATAAGTGCCATCATCCCCTCTGTAGCAGAGACTGGGCTCAAAGAGACAAAGTGACTTCCCCAGCACACATTGCTGGCTGACCTTGCATTTTCCTAAGGCCAGGATCCTGAATTATTCCAGAACTGTTCAAATGTTTCCCTGAGTTCTGATGGCAGCATTGGGGCACAAGCCAGGCTAGGCTGTGCCACTCCCAAGGACTGATTGTGGCCTGAGGGAATAAGTTATAGAGTCTTAGGAGCTAATGTGATTTTCTCTATGATTAGGGAAGGGATGACTTTGGGAGTCTTAGTTTGTTTTCTGTTGCTATAACAGCATGCCCAAGGCTGAGTGTTTTATAAAGAAAAGAGGTTTGTTTTGGCTCTTGTTTTGCTCCAAGGTCCAGGAGCCTTGTCCAGTAATGGACTTCTTGCTGGTAGAGTCCTAAAGTAGTGAAGGGCATCCCATACAGAGAAATTTATCCCACCTGGCTTTCTTTCCCCTTTTTGTTGTGTAGTGTATATGTTTGCTTGTGTGTGGTCACGTATATGTGAGTGGGAGCATATGGAAGCCAGAGGTGGATGTTGCAGGTCTTCCTTGATCACTTTCCACCTTATTTATTGACATTGCATCTCTCACCTGAACCCAGAGCTCACCAGTTCTTGTCATCTAGTGAGCCAGCTTGACCTGGGAATGCTCTTTTCTCCATCTCTCCAACACTGGAATTATACCTCCACACCTGCCCAGCACTTGGAAAACACTGAAGTCCTCGTGCTTGCTCTGCAAGCATTTGCACCATCTCCCTGGCCCCCACTTGGCTGTGATAGCCCATCCACTCCAGAGATAATCCATTTACTCATCAATTACATGAGTGGATTAATCCATTCATAGGGGCAGATCCTCTAATCACCTCATAAAGGTCCCACCTCTTCATGTCTCAGAACAGAAATTCCATTTCATTGTGAGTTTTGGAGGGGGACAAACCATATTCAAACCAGTGGAACTCATGAGACCTAGTGTCCCTCCTCACAGATTGGGGTCTGGGTTCCATTTCTTACTGCTCATCCTTAATTAAACCACAGATATTTGGTTGAATAGCAGATGATGTCTCTCAGCCCTTCCACAGGAACACATCTGTACCATTTCTTGTCTACCCCGGAACCCCCTTGTTGTAGAGCAGGCCTCAGACCTCAGCACTCACACACAGATCCAACCACGCTACCTTGGAATGTCTGTCTGCTTCTGTGGATAAACAGAAGCCACAGGGCCCTCTAAGGGTAAGGGGGTTGGTGAAACCCCAGGGATCGTGGTTCCTTCTTCATCCACAGTTAGTGGTAGATGTTGCATAAGCCTCCGGTCTCTGCATGTCATGGAGCTGAGAGACCTCAACTATACAGAAAAGAACAGGAAACAGCTTAAAAGATGGCAGAGCCAACATGATGTATAGAACCCAGGCTCTCACCCAAAACATGTTAACTCCTCATTTGCACACACAACAGTTTCCGGCTCTCAATTTCTCTTTTTTTCCATGTATGCATGGAATGAGCCTAGGGTCTCACAGATGCTGGAAAAACATATAAAAACTTTAAAAAATTTTTCTCATTTATTTAAGAGAGAGACCTATCCGGGCGTGGTGACGCATGCCTTTAATCCCAGCACTTGAGAAGCAGAGATAGGAGGATTGCTGTGAGTTCGAGGCCACCCTGAGACTACAGAGTGAGTTCTAGGTCAGCCTGGGCTGGAGTGACACCCTACCTCAAAAAAAATAAATAAATAAAAGAAAAAAAAAAAGAGAGAGACCTAAGGAAATGCAGACACAGAGAGAGGAAGAATGTATGCACCAGGGACTCCTGCAAACAAACTCCAGACGTATGTGCCACTTAATGCGTCTGGCTCTACATGGGAACTGGGGAATTGAACCCAGGCCATCAGACTTTGTAAGCAAGTTTCCTTAATCACTGAGCTATCTCTCCAGCCCCTAAAACCTTTTTTTTTAAATCATGTGTACATGTGTGTGATGTGCATGCATTCATGCTTGCTTATATGTGTATGAATGGTCATGTATGTGCATGTTCATGTATGTGCATGTGCAAGTGGAGGCCAGAGACAGATAATGGGTATCTTCTTGACTTGTTGTCCCCCTTATTTTCTGAGACAAGGTTTCTTGCTAACCCTAGAACTCACCAATTCAGATAAACAAGCTAGCCAGCAAATCCTGGGTATCTCCCTGTCATTGACTCACCAGGTGCACACTGCCACACCCAGCTTTTACATAGGTGCTGAGGATCAAACTCAGGTCCTCATGCTTGCATGGCAAGGACCTTACCCACCCCACTGGAACAGCTCCCCAGCCCTATAACTCGTTATTGGGAAATTTCTGTATGAATATACTGCACATCGGTCTTATTCCCATTAGGTTGCATTCTTATGTTCCCTCTCCCCTGCCCTCTATAAAACTTTAAAAATATTTTTATTTATTTAGGCCGGGTGTGGTGGCGCACACCTTTAATCCCAGCACTCGGGAGGCAGAGGTAGGAAGATCTCTGTGAGTTCAAGGCCACCGCGAGAATACATAGTGAATTCCAGGTCAGCCTGAGCTAGAGTGAGACCCTACCTCTGGGGAAAAAAAATACACACACACACACACACACATTATTTATTTAGTTAGTTAGTTTCAAGGAGAAGGAGAAGCCAGAGTGGGTACACCAGGGCCTGCTGGTGTACTGCTGTGAACAAACTCCAGATGCATGTGCCACTTTGTGTATCTGGCTGTATGTGGGTGTTGAGGAATCAGGCTTTACAAGCAAGTACATTTCACCGCTAAGCCATCTCCAGCCTGCTGTAAACCTTTTTTTTTTTTTTTTTTTTTTAATAACACTTTACTGAGGTAGACTCTCCATACCCTGCTGTTCATCCATTTGAACCTCACCAGCCCATGGTTTTCAGTGTAGTGAGTTGTCTGTCACCACAATCAATTTTATAATAATTTCATTACCACAGAAAGAAACCCTGTGCTGGTGAGCTCACTCCCATTTTCCCCAAGTCCCCCATTCCCTGAAACCACTAATCTGCTTTCTGTCCCTGCAAATGTGCTTGCTCTAGGCATTTCCTATCAGCGGAATCACACAATACATGTCCCTTTGTAATACCTTCCTTCACTTGACTTACTACTTTCATTTGTCTGTTTGAGACAGGGTCTCACCAAGTAGCCCAGTCTGGCCTCAAATCTTCCAATTTCCTGTACAACCACATAGGTGCTGGGATGATGGGCTTGTCCCCTTGGCCTGGCAAGGATAACACTTGCAAGGTTCATCACCACTGGGGCAGGTATCAGTACCTAGTTCCTCTGTATGGCTGTGTATGCCATTGGGTGATAAACTACTTTGTTTAACTATGCGTAGGTTAGCATTTGGGTTCCTTCTACGTTCTACTACTATGAATACCATCCTACATATTTTTGTATGATTATATGTTGTAGTTACCTTCTTGTTGCTGGTACAAAACATCTGACGAGGCTTACAGTCTCGTAGGGAAGCTTCATGATGGCAGGAGAAATCATGGTAGAGCAGAGGCTGGGCATCACCTCTGCCATGGCAGCTGGCAGAAAGCAGCAAGAGTGAGCTGAGCTCTGGCAAGGAGGAAGCTAGCTATAACACCCCAAAGCCCACCCCTAGCAACATGGTTCCCCCAGCAAGACAGACTCTACCTCCCAAATTACCACCAGTTAGGGACTGTAGCAGACAGCTTCAGGTTCGCTGAGATGAACTTCTAGACCAGGCAAAGTTATGGATGAAGAGATATTTATTAATGCTTATCGATCCAGGGGAAGTTTCATAATGGCAGAAGAAGCTGGCCTGCCTTCACAGAACCAAACACAGAGAGCAAAGCCACAGCCAAAACCCACACAGCACAGCACACCTCAGGGACTCCAGCTAGGCACACTTTGCATATCTTTAGATTGAAATCCTAAACCCACCACCACACCTTAGGGCTGGACCCTAAGATCCGCCCAGTGACTCTGCCTCCAGCCAGGTGGCTGCAGATGCAAGTTACAAACTAATAAAACACTGAATATATCGGGGGCCATCTATTCAAACTGCCACAAGGACTAAGCATTCAAAACACACAAGGCTATGGAGGAACATCTGATTCAAACTACAATATATGTTTTCATGTCTCCTGGGACAAGAATCAGTGGGTCTGTATGAAAGTGTCTACTTAGCTTTGTGAGAACCTGCCAGATCTTATTCCACAGTGACCACACCACTTCATATTCCCACAGCAGTGTGCAAGGTTCTGTCTTCTCCCCGTCCTCACCACACCTGGTACTATTTGATTAGCCATCGTGATGGGTGTGAAGAAGTGTCTCATTGTGGTTTTAAAATTTTGCATTTCCCCGCAGGATAATGCTATCGAGTATCTTTTCAGTATAGGTGGCCATGTCCACATCTTCTCTGGAGAAAAGTCTGTTCAAAACTTCTGTCCGATTTTATAGCAGTTGTTGGTGTTTGTAACAGTGGTTTGTGGGTGTTTATTCTTCCCAGATTTAGAGACAGGTGCCTTATCAGATCTGTGACAAGCCATTCTGTGGGTTAGCTTTTCCCATCCTTGATGGTGGGTACTGGGGATTTCTTATCTGCAGTAAATTGGTCAAACCTGGAGTTGGGGAAGGGTCCAAAGGAGCCAAACAGCAGACAGACAGCTTTGACAAAGCCCTGACTGAGGGAGGAGGCTGGGGACTGTAAAAATATTACATGAAAACAGAATGAGAGGGCAGGGGATGCAATTCAGTTGGTAGAGGGCTTGCCTAGCATGCGTGTGCTCCACCCCTCGCTACATGGTGGTACTAGTCTGTAATCTTTAGCACTTGGAAGGTAGAGGCAGGAGGAGCAGGAGGTCAAGGTCATCCTCTGATACTCAGGAAGTTCCAGGACAGCTTGGGTTACAGGAGACCTGGTTATAAAACAAAAAGAAACAAAACATAAAGAGGCAGAAAGTGTCGCATGATGGTAGAATGTATACTTCGTATATGAAAAGCCCTGGGACTTGTGGACACACACTACATACAAAGACAAAAACATGAGAGGAAGCCCCAACTGTTTTGGGACAATCCCTGAATTCTGTCTGAGCTTGAATCTGCCTGCTTTTCCTTATAATCTATACTGTAGTTTGGAAGGATCTCTGCACCCCAAGAATTAATGGTGGCCTGCCTTGGCCACTTTGTGTCAATAAGGTTGTCTCAGTCCATGAAGAAGAGGCTGAGAACTGTTGACCTACCATTGGTGCCTGCCCAAGATCAGGCAGGAGCCAGCAGGCTGTCTATGTGCCAGTCTGGCTTCTAGCCACAATCACTACCCATGCTTTTGCCCTGCTGGGAAATGGGAGGAGCCAGGAAGCCTGGGCAGAGAGACCCAGAGGAGACAGGCACATCCAAGCCTCCACGCCTTTTGTCCATAGCTTGGCAGGGAGGTTAGCAGGTCTGTGTGTGAGGGTTCAGGCCTAGAGAAATCAGATCCTATTGGATCTCCTCCCGCTGTGTCCCCGACTATAAATAGAGCCTGTAGCTGAACTCAAGCCTAGAGCAGGGCCCAGATGGTATTATTCACACCCTCTCCTTCACTGTGCAGGCAACAGGGGGCTTGCTGAGCCTCTCAGAGCCCCAGGGCTTGTCCCATGAACCCTGCCCCACCCCTACCATCCTCCTGCAGACCTTGTGCTGGGCACTGGGAAGGCAGGTGAATTGGTTGTGACAGTGACCAGGAAGAAGCCAGAGGATGGTGAGCCCGTGCACACGCTTGTGTGTGAGCACACACACGTCCGCATGGTAGCGCCCTGTCAGAAAAGATGGCTCTGCACATATCAATCCATTTCATCCTTTAATAACCACAGGGAAGTGCAGTGTCCCCACTTTAAAGTGGAGGGAACTATGGCGCCAAAAGGTTGAATAACTTACCCAAGGCTACCGACTAATAGCAGGTGTGGTAACTGATCCAGCAACCTGGCTCAGTCCCCATGGCTTTTACTACCTGCCTGTGGTGGTTTGAGTCAGGTGTCCCCCATAAACTTAGGTGTTCTGAATGCTAGGTTCCCAGCTGATGGAGATTTGGGAATTAACACCTCCTGGAGGCAGTGTATTGTTGGGGGCGGGCTTATGGGTGTTATAGCCAGCTCCCTCTTGCCAGTGTTTGGCACATTCTCTTGTTGCTATTGTCAACCTTATATTGGCCAGGGGGTGATGCCCACCCTCTGCTCATGCCATCGTTTTCCCTGCCATCATGGAGCTTCCCCCTCGAACCTATAAGCCAAAATAAACCTCTTTTTTCCCCACAAGCTGCTCTTGGTTGGGTGATTTCTGCCAGCAAGGAGAACCTGACTGCAACACTGCTCAACTACCTTCCTCACCCAAGAGGCCTCATACCAAATTTAGAAGTAGACAAAGCTCGTGGTAGAGGGCTCAGTGGTTAAAGTGCTTCCCTAGCAAACATGAGGATCTGGATTTGGATCTCCAACACCCACATGATGGCTAGGTGTGGTGGCATGTACCTGTAATCCCACCACTCCAAAGGCAATGACAGGGCTTAAACTGGCTGGCTAGTTTAACCCAGTTTGTGAGCTCTAGATTCAGTGACAGACCCTGTCTCAAAAAAGAAAGAATAAGGTGGAGTGGGTCATGGTGGCTCATGCCTGTTATCCCAGTACTCAGCACTCAGGAGGTGCAGGTAAGAGGATTGTGGTGAGTTCGACACCAGCCTGGGCTACCCAATGAGGTCCAGGTCAGCCTGGGCTAGAGTAAGGTTCTGCCTCACATAACTAAGTAAAGAAATAATAAAGGTGGAGAGAAACTGAGGACACTTGATGCCCACTTTTGACCCTCACACTCACACATGTGCACAAACACCTCCCATACACATGTACACCCATTTACACACATGCAAAAAAAAAATGCAGAGGACAAGAGAAGCTGGCCTAAGCAATGCAAAAGTTTACCAGTTCAAATAGTTCAAATACACAAAGAGAGGGAGCTCATTTGAATGGTATCAGCTTTTCTGTGCATGCTTTGTCTGAGGGGTTCCCTTAATCACTTAGGGCCCTCCACTCTGGTAAAACCAGAGCATCAACTTCACTGTAAGAAATAATTTCCAGATGCACCATGATGATGAAGCGCTGGGGTTTATTGAGCGACTTTTTTTCTTTTTTTTGGTTTTCCGAGGTAGGGTCTCACACCAGCTCAGGCTGACCTGAAACTCACTATGTAGTCTCAGGGTGGCCTTGAACTCACGGCAATCCTCCTACCTCTGCTTCCTGAGTGCTGGGATTAAAGGTGTGCACCTCCACGCCTGGCAAATGCAAGTTTGTGTATGTATATGTTCATGTGTATGTGGAGGCCAGAGGACAACCTTGGGTGAAATCCTCAGGAACTCTATCTACCTTTTTTTTCCAAAAATATTTCATTCAGTTATTTATTAGAGAGAGAGAGAAAGAATGGGTATGCCAGGGCCCTTGCTATTGCAAACACTTGCACCACATTGTGCATCTGGCTTTACTTGGGCAATGGAGAATTAAACATGGACCAGCAGGCCTTACCTTTAACCGCTGTGCCGTTTCCCTAGCCCTCCTTCTAAACCTTTTTGGACAGAGTCACTTATTGGCCAGGAGCTTGCCAATAGGATTGACTAGTTGGTCAGTAAACCATCATGATCCTCCTATCTTCACTTCCCTGTGGTGTTAGGATTACAGGCAAGTACCACCACTCCCAGCATGGTTTTTTTTTGGGGGGGGGGGTTTCAAGGTAGGGTCTCACTCTAGCCCAGGCTGATGTGGAATTCACTATGTCATCTCAGGGTGGCCTTGAACTCATGGCAATCCTCCCCCTCTGCCTCCCAAGTGCTGGAATTAAAGGTGTGCGCCACCATGCCCAGCTATCCCAGCATTTTTATGTGAATTTTTTAGGGATAGAACTCAAGTCCTCATGTTGGTGAGGTTAGCACTTTACCACACTGGGCTGTCTACCCAGCCTTTAAAAGACATTTCTAATATAGATTTTAAGCTTGAGAGTTAAGAAAGCCAGGCTTAAGTGTCTTTATAGTGTTTGGTAGCTTCTGAAGTTATATCCCCAAGAGTCCCTGAGGATCTTAAATGAGGTCCTAGGATGATTCATGTGCATTGAATGGGTCACAGCTTACGAAAGTTGCAGGGGAAGTTAAAACGTTTCTACTGTAAACACAGCTTTAGCTTTAACTGGGAAAGGACTAAGACCATGTTAAAAGTCTTATAGGGTTAGGTATTCAGCATGGTTCCCTGCTATTTCAATCATCTTAATAATCTTATTGTTTGTTTATTTATTTTGAGGTAGGGTCTCACTCTAGACCAGGCTGACATGGAATTCACTCTGTAGTCTCAGGGTGGCCTTGAACTCACAGCAGACTCCTACCACAGCATCCTGGAACTAAAGGTGTGCACTACCATATGCAGCCACATTCTCTTTTTTTCTGGGTTTGTGTGTGGTATGCATGTATTGTAATGGGGTGTTAAGGGTCCACGAAAAGTTCTTGCACCCCAAACCCTAGGTTCATTTCTAATTTTAGTCAAGCAGTTGAATAAAAGAAAACCAAGAAGGATAATTATTAAATTATTATATTTATTGAGGGAAGTACTGAACCAAGGAAAGCATCTGCGTGGTAGAGATCCCACATGGAGGGCTTAGGGAACAAAAAGCATGGAAAGAAAAAGAAAGTTCAAGGAGCTCCTGCTCCTTGTGGGTAGCATGTGCTCCTTGTGGGGAGCATGTGCTCCATGTGGAGGGGGATAAAGAACCCATGCAGAGAGTAAGGGCTAGGGGGCCCTCCCAGTGAGGGAAAAACTCACTTGCAGGTGGAAGTTCCCAAGTGATCAGAGATAGAATCTGCTCTCCCCTTGCAAAGGCATTTATAATCTTAGGGGGGTAGGCTGTCTTTTGTTTGGCTCAGGTGAACCCTAGGGCCAGCTGGTTGGTTAGGGCTAGGGGCTGTCTCAGGAAGAGATTAGCTGTGGCACCAAGTTCCAGACCAACCACAATATTTAAATCCTATGAAAGACCTCCCTCCCAGGAGGGGTCCTGAATGTTTATGGAAAAACAGGTCTCTAGGGAACTGGGCAAGAGAGAAGAAGTCAGCCTGTGCTGTCTGTGCCTCCTAAGTGCTGGGATTATAGATGGGCCACTATTCTCCCCCAGCATTTATGTGGGTGCTGGGAGCATAACTCAGGCTTGCACAGTAAGCAGTGTATCCAGTAAGCCATCTCCCTAGGCCCCTCCCCCCCCCTTTTTTTGGTTTTTCAAGGTAGGGTCTCACTCTGGCCCAGGCTGATCTGGAATTCACTCTGTAGTCTCAGGCTGGCCTCAAACTCACAGTGATCCTCCCCCTCTGCCTCCCTAGTGCTGGGATTAAAGGCGTGCGCCACCATGCCTGGTCCTAGCCCCCTTTAACATTCTCTGAAAATCTGTATGAAAAGAATTGTCTCTGTGTAGGCAACATTCACAGTACATGTTGTTAATTGTGCTGGGATTCTTGCTTTAAAACAAAATTTAGGCCGGGCATGGTGGCGCACACCTTTAATCCCAACACTCGGGAGGCAGAGGGAGGAGGATCGCTGTGAGTTCGAGGCCAGCCTGAGACTACAGAGTGAATTCCAGGTTAGCCTGGGCCAGAGTGAGACCCTACCTCGAAAAAACAAAAAACAACAACAACAAAAAAATTAGGGCTAGAGAGATGGCTTAGCAGTTAAGGTGCTTGCCTGCAAAGCCTAAGGACCATGTTCAACTCTTCAGATCCCACGTAAGCCAGATGCACAAGGGTGAAGCAAGTGCAAGGTCATACATGCCCACTAGGTGGCACAAGCATCTGGAGTTTGATTGCAGTGGTTGAGGCTCTGGTGTGCCAATTCTCTCCTTATCTATGTCTCTCATGGTCTCTATAAATTTATTTTTTAAAAATTTAAATTTACATATTTTTATTTATTTATTTCACTGGGGAAGGGAAGGAGGGAGATATAAAGAATAGGTGTGCCAGGGCTTCTTGCCACTGCAAATGAACTCCAGGTGCATGCATCTGGCTTTATGTGAGTTCTGGGAATTGAACCTGAGCTGTCAGCCTTTGCAAGCAAGTGTTGTCGCCTTTAGCCACTGCGCCATTTCCCCAGCCCTGTGCTGAAAGTAGTCTCAGGTTGGTCTTGAACTCATGGCAATCCTCCTACCTCAGCCTTCCTAGTGTTGGGATTAAAGGTGTGTGCCTCCACACCCAGCTTTAGAATTCTTGATTCTTAGCTGGCAAGAGGCTTCATCCTTTTCCCTGCCCATGTCTCCCTTAATTTTCTCTATCCTTCTATCCTTCCTCAGAGAGCAGTGGTCCCCTACACCCTTTTGGAATCATTTCCTTGTAGGGTCTGGTCTTGCTCAGCCTGTACCCTGTGCTTACACATGGAACACTCAGGACACCTGTTGGGTAAAGGCCTGACCTACTTCTGGACAAAAGAAGGAAGATGGCAGGCGGGGTAGCCTGAGAACCTTCTAGTAACTATGTCCCTGTCTTCTCTTGCAGCTACTGGAATGCCAGGGGAGATGGACAAGCCACTCATCAGTCGCCACCTGGTGGACAGCGATGGCAGTCTGGCCGAGGTCCCCAGCAAGGCCCCCAAATTGGGGATCTTGGGCAGCGGGGACTTTGCCCGCTCCCTGGCCACACGCCTGGTGGAATCGGGCTTCAGCGTGGTGGTGGGGAGCAGGAACCCCAAACGCACAGCGGGGCTCTTCCCCTCCTCAGCACAGGTGACTTTCCAGGAAGAGGCAGTGAGCTCTCCCGAGATCATCTTTGTGGCTGTGTTCCCTGAGCATTACTCCTCACTCTGTGGTCTCAGCGAGCAGCTGACTGGAAAGATCTTGGTGGATGTGAGCAACCCCACGGAGCAGGAGCATCTTCAGCATCGCCAGTCCAATGCCGAGTACTTGGCCTCACTCTTCCCCGCCTGCACAGTGGTCAAGGCCTTCAACGTCATCTCTGCCTGGACACTGCAGGCTGGCCCACGGGATGGGAACAGGCAGGTAGGTTCTGGGAAGTAGCAGCCAGCATCACAATCAATATAAATGGCTCGTTTGCCTCAGGGGCTGTCAGTAGGCCAGGCATGTTTATAGGTGTATGGGTGAGTGTGTGTGTGTGTGTGTGCACATACACGTGGAGACCAGAGGTTAACCTTAGGGGTCTTCCTCATTCTCTTTTGTTGTTTATTCTTCTCAGTCTCTCTCTCTCTCTCTTTCTCTCTCTCTCTTTTTGGAGAGAAACACAGAGAGAGATAGAAAGGGAGAAGAAGACAGAGATGGGTGCGCCAGCAGCCTCTCAGCTGCTGTGAACGAACTCCAGACGTGTGCACCCCCTTGTGGTCAAGTGTGGCATTACACCCTTGCGTCACTGCATCTGGCTAAGAGTGGGACCAGCAGATTGGAACCAGCATTGTTAACCGCCATCTCTCCAGCCCTCTTTTTTTTTTTTTTTTCCCCCAAGGTAGGGTCTCACTCTAGTCCAGGCTGACCTGGAATTCACTATGTAGTCTCAGCGTGGCCTCAAACGCACAGAGCTCCTCCTACCTCAGCCTCTCAAGGGCTGCGATTAAAGGTGTGCGCCACCACACCTAGCCTCTCTTATTTTTTGAGACAGGGTCTCTTACTGAACCTGGAGCTCACTGGTTCAGCTAAACTAGCTAGTCAGGAAGTCCAGGGATCCACCTGCCTCCACCTCACCAGCACTGGGGTGTATACATGATATTTTACAAGGGAACTAGGGACTGAACTCAGGTTTTCAATCTCTCTACTAACTGAGCTATCTCTCCAGCTGACAAAGTGATTTTACTTCATTTTTGCTTGTGTGTGTGTGTAATACTGTGTGTGTGATGTAGTGTGCAGTGTATGCACTTCGCCTGTGGTGACCAGAGTGGATTGTTGGGTGTCCCACTCCATCGCTCTTCTGCCAGGTCTTATTTCAAGCCAGAATCTATGGTTTATTACTATCATTGCTTTACTGGTTCTAGAGCTTGTGGGGATCCAAAATTTTTCAGGGCTCTGCTTCCCTGTGGGACTGGGGCTAGAGGTGTGTATGGCCACATCCAGCTGTTTCACATGGGTGATTGAAATTTGAACTCGGGGAGTCTCAAGCTCGCTCAGGCTCTCTTGCTTGCACATGGGGCAACTTGCCAGTGGCCACACGACTGTAGAAAACATCTGCCCCTCTTATTACCTGTCAGTAGCTCCTCAGGAAGCAGTGGAGCCACCGTACATGATGAAGTATTGACAGGCCCAATCTTGTGCAGGTCTTGAACAGATAACCACAGCTGCTGTGAGTTCATGCATGCAACACCCATGTCATGTGCAGAAGACAGCATTTCACAGCACTCCTTCCCATCCTCTGGCTCTTACCTCCTCCTCCTCCTTCTTTTGCCTTGCTTTTTATTGACAACTTCCATAATTATAGACAGTAGGCCATGATAATTCCCTCCCCTCTCCCACTTTCTCCTTCACAAATCCACCCTTCATAATATCCCCTCCCCTATCAATTAGTTTCTCTTACAGTCTTTCATTCCCTCTTCCACAGTACTCCTTAAGTCTTCAAGGGGGTGATCGAGATGCCCTTTTAAGGCTCAGCATTCAACTGGCAAATGTTTTCAGCACTTTGACCAGTTATGAGTTTCCATAGTAACCGCAAAAAGAAGCTTCTCTGAGCAGGTGCCGAGAGTAACTGAAATCTCTGGGGTCCCGGTGTTTGGAAACAGCCATTTTGGATATCAGTGGGCTACCGGGTTAGGCATCTACCCTGGATATGAGGATACTGGGCCAGCAGGACATTTACTGGGAGAACTTTCTCTCTTGCAATGGTGGGCTTGGAGAGGAGGGACCCTGGGCAGATGTCTGGCCTGGGTATCAGCTTTCTTGTATTCCTTGCTGAACCATCCACTGGCAACTCCTTGGACAGGTCCTGTCCTCTCTGTGCCTGGGCTTCCTCTGTTGCTCAGCGAGGAGCTTGGCCCAGGTGGTCCCTAAGGTCGTGCCCATGCCTGTGACCTCAGCCAACTATTCCCTCGTGTATCTCCACAGGTGCCCATCTGCAGTGACCAGCCGGAAGCTAAGCATGCTGTGTCAGAAATGGTGCATGCCATGGGCTTCATACCCGTGGACATGGGATCCCTGGCCTCAGCCCGGGAGATAGAAGCCATACCCCTGCGCCTCCTCCCTAGCTGGAAGGTACCCGCCCTCCTGGCACTGGGACTCTTTGTGTTTTTCTACGCCTACAATTTCACCCGGGATGTGTTGCAGCCATACGTGCGGGAAAAAGAGAACAAGTTCTACAAGCTGCCTGTGTCAGTGGTCAACACCACGCTACCATGCGTGGCCTATGTGCTGTTGTCACTAGTGTACCTTCCCGGTGTGCTGGCGGCCACCCTGCAGCTGCAACGGGGCACCAAGTACCAGCGCTTCCCGGACTGGCTGGACCACTGGCTGCAGCATCGCAAACAGATAGGGCTGCTCAGTTTCTTCTGCGCCATGCTGCACGCGCTGTACAGCTTCTGCCTGCCGTTGAGAACCTCCTACCACTTTGATCTGGTGAAGAAGGTACCACCCCGCGCCAGCCTCCCTGGTCCCTCAGCACCACCTTGTCCAGTGCCACCTGTGTACAGACGCAGCTGGCCCCATGGGACGTGGGGGCTGTCCAAGGCTTTGTGCCCCAGTGATGGAAATGCCCTTCTCTAAGCACAAACTTACACATGGCAAGCCCTGGTGAGAGCAGGTGCTGACAAGGTCCAGAGCCCTGAGGGCCGGAGCGTAGCAGCAGCATGTGTATCATCTTAAAGGTGGTGACAGAGGCCCTGCTGAGTGTGCATGGAGGGGGTTAGGGGGGTGAGCAGAAGGTGCTGCAGACTGAGGGGCAGCAACAACAGGGCCCTCCACTTATAAGCAGGTCTGGCACCGTGGAGGAGCAGCTAGAAGGTCTTCGAGCTGGGGCCAAGGGCATGGAGGAGCAGGTCTGAAAGGCATGGAGCAGCCAGACACAGAGCTTTGAAGGCGGAGGAAGGCCTTTGGCCTTGGGCCTTGAAGGAACCAGGAAGCCAGGGAAAGGTTTTGGCTTGAAGAGTAAGGATATGCCTGGGATGCTGGGAATCAGCTCACCAATTGCTGGGCTCAGACTCGAGGGTTCAAAGGCAGATGCCAGACCCCCTCATGAGTGATGGTGAGGGAAGGGAGTAGGTGAGACCAGTCTGGGCAGGACTATGGAAAATATATATTTCCATGTGTATGTGATGTGCATATGTGTAATTGTATAGGTATGCACGTTCATATGGGCGCACGTGTGTGCGAGTACATGTGGAGGCCAGAGATTGACATCCGATGTCTTTCTCGTTTGCTCTCCATTTTATTTACTGAGGCAAGGTCTCTCACTTGAACACCAGGCTCACCTTGATTCAGCTAGTCTAGCTAGCCAGCCTGCCCTAGGAATCCCCTGTCTCCACCTTCCCAAAACTGGGATTGCAGGTGAGCTGCCACACCTGGCATCGGAACGCTGGTCCTTAGGCTGTTGGGGCAAGTGCTTTATCCCCTGAGCCATCTCTCCAGGCTTGGAAGGCGTAAGCTGAAGCCCAAGTACACAGAAATGCTGATGGAAAGTACATGGGGTCTGGGTTTGACGTCCCAACACCCAGAACATAGAATTGCCCTCTGCTGAAATGGGAAACACACAGGCTGAAGGCTTTTGGTGTATGCTTTTTAATTTGGGGTGGTGGTGATCCTGTTTAATTTAGGAGAGCCACATAGTGTCCCTTGACTCAGCAGGCTCTTGGACAGTGGAGATCTTTGAGCCAAGTACTTGGGAACAGGAAGTGACAGCAAGCAGACAGCCAGCTCTGTACACAGAAGTGGGCCCAGAGCTCTCTCCTGGCCCCAAGTTCAGGGTTCAAGAGACATTGTGTGTTTCTTTTGTGGGGTGTGTGTGCATGTGTGCATGTATGTGTGTATGTGTGTGTGTAACACATGTCATGATGTCATGCCATGCATGTGGAGGTCTTCACCTTGGACACAGTGTGTCTCATTGTTCACTGCTGCCTTTGCCAGGCTAGGTGGCCCGTTAGCTTCCAGGCAATCCTTCTGTCTCCACCTCTCCTCTTGCATTGGACCTGCTGGCATTAAGGATGACTAGCATTAGCCTTGTGTAGGTTCTGAGGGTCCAAACTCAGGAAGTTACACTTCCATGGCAAAGCACTTTACCCACTGAGCCATCTCCTCAGCCCAACACTCTGCCTTCTTGTTTTGTTTGATTGTTTTTACATGTGGGTGGAAGCAAGAGGACAACATGGGTGTCTCCTACATCTCTTTTCCGAAAAGTTTCCTTGAGATGGAGTCTGTCCCCAAACCCAGAATGGCCATTTTCCCCTCCATCAGACTGATTGACCAGTGAGGCCGAGGGATTGCCCCGGCTCCATCCCCACCCCACCACAAAATGGAGGTCACAGACAAACATGTTCTGATGTGAGTGCTGGCGATCTAACTCTCTCAGGCCCTCATGCTTTTACGGCAAGCATTCTTGCCCACTGAGCCGTCTCCCTAGCCCCACTGTGCCTTTATGTATTTCCTCCAATCTCTAATCCCCAGAACACCAGCCATCCAGGAGGGTTCAGCCCAGTCCCAATGAGTCACTTCTCCATCCACCTCTCATTCCAACTGGGAGGGCCCTGCAGCTCCGTAAACTTCTCAGGATGCCAACCCGGCCTAGGCATGCTCACCACGTGGCTATCCTCTCAGCATGGGGGTTCAGGAAACCAGCAAGCAAGGTCGCAGTGCTGCTTGGGAACCATGGGCCTCGGTCCCTGCCCACTCTTGGGGCTCCCATTTTCCTGGTGGCAGCTACTCGAGGCCCCATCTTCCCTCCCACAGACACCTGGCACTGCTGCCTCTGAGAGCTCAGACTTTCCTAAGGGAGAGGAAGAACCTCGGAGAAGTGAGGAGCATGCTGGAAGTGAGAGGAAGGGAAGAAAAACAGTCATGAGCCCTTCACAGAGAGCTTTCTGGATTAGGGACAAGCTCAGCAGTTAAAGTGCTTATTCCACAAGTTGCCCAGAACCCACATAAGGCCAGATGTGGTAGCATACATCTGCAACCAGCATTCCCAGCAGCTCACCCAGAAGCCAAGTAGCCCAGTGAACACAGTGGTGAGCAATGAGAGATCCTGTCACACATGGGCAGAGGGCAAGGACCAACACCCAGGGCTGGCCTCTGACCTCCACACATGCATTTTGACACACATGTGCCACACACACACACACACACACACACAATCAGGCACACAAAAGACTTGCTCACTATGGATTCATTAAACCCAATTCACTGCTGTAAGTCAAGCAGTGTACTATTCCTTATTTTTAAAAATATTTTTATTTAT
The DNA here is from genome assembly GCA_036365145.1 of Orientallactaga sibirica. Taxonomy (NCBI): domain Eukaryota; kingdom Metazoa; phylum Chordata; class Mammalia; order Rodentia; family Dipodidae; genus Orientallactaga; species Orientallactaga sibirica. The sequence continues at coordinate 13,466,216 of JAEOAD010000028.1, forward strand.
TTATTTTGAAGCAAGGAGAGAGAGATAGACAGACAGACAGACAGACACACACACAGAGAGAGAGAGGAGGGAGAGAATTGGAATGCTAGGGCTATTATCTAATGCAAACAAATGCCAGCTGTATGTGCCACCTTATACATCTGGCTTTACTGGGGAATTGAACCCTGGTTGTTAGGTTTTCAGGCCAGCATCTTAACTGCTAAGCCATCTCTCAAACCCCACTATCCTTACTTTTCAGATGGGAAAATCAAGGCACAGAGGGTTTAAGTAACTTGACCAAAGCTACACAGCCAATAAGAAGCAGAGTTCACATTCAGCAGGAGCCATTCTAGTCCAGATCCTTGTGCATACCCATACTACTTTCTCCAGAAAAACAAACCCTAATTGCCAGTTGAGTAAATGATTTCAGGACTCAGATCATTCATCCATTCATTGATTCTCTACTGAGCATACTCTCTCCTGATCCCGTAGACATGGAAGAGCACACAGCAGTTGCTCTCTTCTTGCAGGGCACAAACACCCAGCCAGAAGCAGGTGGAGGAAGGAAAGGGTTTATTTCGGCTTACAGTTCTGAGGGAAGTCCCACTGTGGTGGGAAAACATGGCAGAGCAGGCACCGGGGCGTCATGTCTTGTCATAGTGGCAGAGCGAGCTAACACTGGCAAGGGGGCTGGACTAAGAAACTTCAAGGTCCAGCCTCAGTGACACACTTCCTCCATCAAGGGTCCACCTCCCAAAGGTCTCTCAACTTCCCCAAATTGCTACCAGCTGGTGACCAAGTATTCAAAACATATGAGCCTAGCCGGGCGTGGTGGCACACACCTTTAATCCCAGCACTTGGGAGGCAGAGGTAGGAGGATCACCATAAGTTCAAGGCCACCCTGAGACTACATAGTAAATTCCAGGTCAGCCTGAACTAGAATGAGACCCTACCTCAAAAAAAAAAAAAAAAAAAAAAAATGAGCCTATGAGGACATTTTTAACCAAATCACCACAGAGTTTGTCAGGCACAGTCATGTCCCTTGCCTCAGATGGTGTGAGGTGGTGTTGGAGGCCTGAAGGCCAGAGTTCAGATACTCTCTCCAGCACCACTGATTAGAATCAGGATCTTGGGTGGGAGATGGAGTTCAGTAATGGAGTGTTTGCCTAGCATGCATAAAGCCCTGGGTTTGATTCCCAACCCTGCATAAACCATGCATGATGGCACAAGCCTGTAATCACAGCACTAGGGTGATGGAGGCAGGAGAGCTGGAAGTTGAAGGCCAGCCTGGGATATAGGAAACCGTGTTACAGACAAATAAGAACCAGGATGTAAATTCTGGGCATGTCCTTCTGTCCTCAGGGTTCAAAGTTTCTCTCCTGAGTATTAATGTTTTTGATGCTCTGTGATATCTCTTCTCCCTTCCCCCTTTCTCTCCTTCTCTCTGCCTGTAGCTCTGGCAAGTGATCTACCAATGAGATATATCCTCAGTCCTTTTTTTTTCTTTTTTTCACGTTTTCATTTTGAGGCCAAGTCTCACTAAGTTTAGTTGCCCAGACTGGCCCTTGAACTCACTCTGCCCAGGCTAGCCTTGAACTTGTGTTCTTGCTTCAGCTGAGAATACAAACCTGAATCACAGTCTGGTTTGATACTTTCTTATTCACTTCTAAGAAGAGCCACCCCTGGGGAAGATGGCTCAGCAGTTAAAGGTGCTTGCTTGTAAAGCCTGCTGGCAGGAGTTGAATTCCCAAGCCACCCACACAAGTTGAATCCTGGCATTCCTCTCACCACATACATACATACATACATACATACATACATACATTTTTTTTTTTTTTTTTTTGGATTTTCAAGGTAGGGTCTCACTCTGGCCCAGGCTGACTTGGAATTAACTATGTAGTCTCAGGGTGGCCTCGAACTCAAGGTGATCCTCCTACCTCTGCCTCCCGAGTGCTGGGATTAAAGGCGTGCACCACCACGCCCGGCTCACAATTTTTTTTTAAAAGTGCCAGCCCACTTGGCATGAGGATCTTAGGGGATAACTGAAGGGGCCTGGGCCAGTGCTTCCTGCTCAGGAGATGGTAGATGTGAGCACAGGGGCTGAGCCCTGTGTGAGCAGCCCTTTCTCTGCTGAGTTGGCAGGAATCTCAGGTTGAAAGTGAGACCCATCCACCCCCAGTGCACAAATCCAGCCCCAATTGCCCAGTCACCTTTTTGTTAAATTCTCTGCCTTGGCCAGGTTCACTTTGATATTGTGTTAACCTTTTTTTTTTTTTTTTTGGTTTTTCGAGGTAGGGTCTCACTGTAGCTCATGCTGACCTGGAATTCGTTATGTAGTCTCAAGGTGGCCTTGAACTCATGGTGATCCTTCTACCTCTGCCTCCTGAGTGCTGGGATTAAAGACATGCGCCACCACTCCTGGCTCCCCTGTGTTAACTCATTTTTGTCTCTGTGCCAACCATCAAGGCCCGGAGGAGGTGAGTTGACACCGCCCTCTGCAGGACGGAAGGCCGGTCTCATTAAGCGGCGTAAGCTGTTCTGCTGAGTGCTCAGGGGCAGAACCAGGCTGGAGGGGCATCTCTGAGGCAATGGTCAGAGCCAGGCCAGGTTTCCTGCGGCAGCCTAGCTGTTTCAACCTTGAAGTGTTCAAGCAGGTCCTCTGTTAAGCCACACCCCCGAGTCCTGGGCTCGGATACCAGGGAAGTGTTGTGTTGGGTCCTGCCTACAGGGGGTTCCTGCCTGGTGTGCTCCCTTCCCCTATCTGCCCTCTGCTGATCTCCCCACAGCGCCCCCCTCTGGCAGCTTCTCACCCTGGCTGCTGCAAGGCCCTGGGGATATGGGAAAGATGTATCCTGGGCACATGAGCTCTCTTGGAGAGTCCCTGGAAACCCCAGTGGTGCAGATTGGGAGGCAAAGCTGTGTCCCAGCAGTAGAGAAGATCTTTGAGACCCGTCTGTTGACAGTATTGTCACCATCAGGAACTGATATTGGCATAGTGTTTCTCCCTCTCTTTCTCACTGTGTGGGCGCATGCACGCACCGGCGCAGGACCTTGTGCATAGTAGGCAATCATTCTACCATGGAGCTACAGCCCCAGCCCCATGTAGCACTTTCTGACTTGCCTAGGCACGCTTCAAAAAAAAGTGTAGCCGGGCGTGGTGGCGCACGCCTTTAATCCCAGTACTTGGGAGGCAGAGGTAGGAGGATCGCCGAGAGTTTGAGGCCACCCTGAGACTACATAGTTAATTCCAGATCAGCCTGGACCAGAGTGAGACCCTACCTCGCAAAAAAAAAGTGTGTGATAGTCCAGAAAAACAGCACCTGAGGTTGTCCTCTGTTTTCCACACTCATGCACACACACACATGCACACGAAGCCCCTCACACACACTGGTGTGTGTGTGCATATACACATACATATACATTAACAAAAAAAACAAGTTTTGTACACTGCTGTGGAATGAATGTGTTGCAGCTATCCAAAGCCCGACTTGTGACATTTACCATCCAAGCTCAGCAAGTGGAATGAGTAATGAACAGCCGTTCTACAGAGATGACTTACAGAGTTAACGCCACCCACAGTGAGTCATTCTCCTTGAGGACAGCTAACAGCAGGACCTGGGCTCTTTACAGGGTCAGACTGGCCACACTTTCCTAGCTGTGCCCCTCCAGCTATGCCCACTGCATCATGGCTTAGGAGAACAATCCCTCCATTAGACACGACCTCATTCAGACCTCTCAGATAAAGACACTTTCCCAAAATCCCACATGGCCAGTGGTTGGGAAAGAGGCAAGTCTCTGGACACCAACGTAAGCCAGCCTGCCCTAAAATAACAGAGGCAATTATTTTTTTCACAAATTGTAGGTAAAGTGCCCACTGGATATCATTTTTAAACTTTCTCTGTGTGTATATACACATGCATGTGCATGCATGCATGTGTGTTATATGTACGTAGTATGCATGGTACACATGTGCACATGTGGTGTACACACATACATGCAGGAATGCCCCATGCATACATCTGTGGAGGCCAGAGGGAGACATTGGATGTTCTTTTGCTCTTCTGTCCTGGAGATAGAGTCTCTCTGTGGACCTGGATCATTCTGTGTTTTGGTTAGACTGGGGAACCAGGGAATCGGAGCAAGACAGGGAATCCTGTCTCCACTTCCCTCATCACTGGGGTACAGGCATGTGTGGTCATAGCTGGCACATCAGGTGCATGCCGAAGATTCAAACTCAGGTCCTCAGGCTTGTGCAGCAAGTGCTCTTACCCACTGAGCCACCTCCCCAGCCCTTCCCACCCCATTTCTTTCCTTCCTTTTCTCCTCCTCTTCCTCTTCCTCCTCCTCCTCCTCTTCATCAGACAGACTGTCATGTATCTGAAGCTGACCTTGAACTCTCTATGTAGCCAAGAGTGACCTTGAACTCCTGATCCTCCTGCCTTCACCTCTGGGGTTATAGGCATGCACCACCCTGCCCAGTTTATGTAGTGCTGGTGGTCAAACCCGGGGCTTTGTGCATGCTAGGCCTCTTAACACTTCCGTTATATCTCCAGCCCTAAACTCTCTTTCATAAGCTTTGCAACCATTTTTGCACATCCCCTGGATTCATTTTTAATATTTGATCTCATAAATGGGCTTATGTTACTTTTTATTCCTGCTGAAGTTGTTTGTTTCTCAAGGAAAACAAAACACAACACAACACCTGTCTGAGTCACTCTGTTTGGAGAGGCAGAGACCTGTCTCCTCTTTTTTTTAGTTCTCTTTTTTCTTTTTTTAAAAAAAAATTTATTGACAACTTCTATACTTACATACAAAAAAATGCATATTTCCCTCCCCCCATTCCCCTTTAGAACTCCATATCCCCTCCTTCTCTCCATTAGTCTCTCTTTTAATTTGATGTCATCATCTTTTTCTTCTATTATGAGGGTCTTGTGAAGGTATTGCTAGGCACTGCAAGGTCATGGATATCAAGGCCAATTTCTGTCTGGACAGTTGCATTGTAAGGAGTTGTACCCTTCCTTTGGCTCTTCCATTCTATCCGCCCCCTCTTCCACAATGGTCCCTGAGCCTTGGAGGGTGTGGCAGAGGTGTTTCAGTGCTGGGCACTCCTAGTCTTCTTTTTTTCATGAAAGCAATGTCACTTGCTCTGTTGGAAGAATTAAAAAGTACTAGAATTCCATGGGAATGTTCAAGCCTTCCTGGAAGCTGGCTGCTGTGGTGGGAAATGACAGTTCTGTTTGTTTGTTTTTTGTTTTTTTCTGTTTTGTTTTTCGAGGTAGGGTCTCGCTCTAGCTCAGGCTGATCTGGAATTTACCATGTCATCTCAGGGTGGCGTCGAACTCACGGCACTCCTCCTACCTCTGCCTCCCGAGTGCTGGGATTAAAGGCATGCACCACCACGCCTGGCTGGGAAGTGACAGTTCTAATGGAAGGACCTTGATTCAAGTTCTTCCTCCTGCAGGTGCTGGACAAGGGAGTGCTAGCTGGGGCTCAGCTGGGGCTCAGCTGGAGGGAGACTCCAGACACAGAGTAGGAAGGGTCTATGGGCTTACAGCGTATCCCTGTGCTTTAGTGCCAGGGGACCCCAGCTCCCTAATAGCTCATTCTTTCAAGTTCAGGGCCCAGCACACAGTAGGTGTTTCCAAAGTGTCTGTTGAACTTCTTGGTGAAGGATGTCAGTTGGTTGCGTAGCAACAGTTGAGCCAGAGCCATATGCCTCAGAGAGAAATGGACAAGGAGGAAATTGTGTGGCTTTCAGTTAGAAGATGTGAGGGGGTCAGTGAATATCATGGTGTGTCCTGAATGACAAGCCCATGATGGGACAGGTTCATATAAGGTCCAGGGCAGGCCGGCTGGGAGGCGAGGCAGGTAGCAGGGATGTGGGTCCACGCAGCCAGGGGAATTCTGTGTTTGTATAGTAACTCCGCTGTCGTGCGCTGTGAGGACCTGAAAGCAGTGAGGCGCAGTTATGTTTGGAGAGTGAGTGTTTCTCGGGGGTGGTGGGTGGGCGGGGAGTACAAAGTAAGAAAGAGTGTCACTTTATAGCTCAGGCTGGTCTTCAACTGGTGATCCTCCTGCCTCAGCCTCCAGAGTGTTGGATTACAGGCACGTACCACCTAGCCCAGATGAGACCTGTCAACTTTTCGGACCCTTTATGCTCCAGCTGAGCTGACCGTTATAGCTGGTCAGCCACACTGTGAGGAGCTACAGCCTTGAGAAAGAAACTTGATCTTGTCGCTCATGTCTATTGATTGTGACTTGGATCTGAGAGGCTGGTTGAGACATTAAGTTAGTGATTAAAACCAAGAAGTACTTTGGTGTGCCAGGAACGTGGCTGCGACTGTCTTACTCTGGTTCTTCAGGGCTTATTCCTACATGTCCCAGGGTGCCAGTCTTTGCCACTATGGTCATGGATTTCCTTCCATCTGTGACAGGTCCTGGTCAACAACAGCCTCTACTGGCAGGAGGAGGAAGTCTGGCGTAAGGAGATATACCTCTCGCTGGGAGTGCTGGCCCTTGGCATGCTGTCCCTGCTGGCTGTCACCTCACTTCCATCCATTGCAAACTCACTCAGTTGGAGAGAGTTCAGCTTCGTGCAGGTAAAGTGAGTCCTTCCTCATTAGCACCCTCACTACTGTGAGCCAGCTGCAGCTTGGCCCTGGTCTGCACTTCTTGGGCTCTATGAACTACCTCAGCTTGGGTCCTGGGCACAGTGAGACCATCCTGTCAGCTGTCTGGGCCTTCCTGCCCCAGAATGCCTCCCAGCCTCCTGATCCAATCTCAGCTTGCCTACGACAAGCTCATATTTTATTTCATTTCATTTCTTTTCATTTTCTTTTCTTTTCTTTTCTTCTTTCTTTTCTTTTCTGTTTTTTTTTTTATGTTGTTGTTGTTTTTTCAAGGTAAGGTCTCACTCCAGCCCAGGCTAACCTGGAGCTCAATTCTGTAGTCTTAGGGTGGCCTCGAACTCACAGCAATCCTCCTACCTCTGCCTCCCAAGTGCTGGGATTAAAGGCGTGTGCCACCACGCCCAGCATAAGCTCATATTTCTAACCCTAGGAAGTCACACCCAGGCTATATCCAGGCTAGTGGGCAGAGGACAGATCCCTGGACTGAACCTCCTAAAGAAACAGTGTTTGACCATGAAGTGCCTGCACTGCACACATGCCGGTGTGCATAGGAGTCAGTGAGCTCCGGTGGGTCTCGTCCACCCTCCGCACTCTCAGCTCAACCTGGCACAGTTTTTCCCATGCAGTGCAGATCAGAGTTGAGAACGAGGATCACTACGTATAAACAGGGTGAGGCAAGACAGCGTTCCTAGGACAAATCCAGACAAAAAGAAGTCTGGGGGTTGGGATGTAGCTCAGTGGTAGAGCATTTGCTTAGCATGTGTGAGGCCCTGGGTTCAATTCCCAGCACTGCAATAGAAATGTAGACTAGGATGGGATGGGGTGGGATGGATGGGGTAGAGTACAATATGAGATAGGAGAGATAGATGAACAGACAGTAGAAAAGATGTTTTCCCTTAAGAGAGTCACATATGGACTGGAGAGAGAGAGAGATGGCTTAGCAGTTAATGCACTTGCCTGTGAAGCCTAAGGACTCATCTTCAACTCTCCAGGTCCCATGTAAGGCAGACACACAGTGATGCAAGGATGCAGTGTCACAAATGCACACAAGGGGGTGCACACATCTGGAGTGTGATTGCAATGGCTGGAGGCCCTGAGTGCCAATTTTCTCTCTCTTGTTCTCTCACCTTAAAAAAATAGGCACTTCAAAGAATCTAATAAGGTGTACAACAAACCTCTGTTTTGCTCTGTGTGTGTGTGTGTGTGTGTGTGTGTGTGTGTGTGTGTGTGTGTGTATGCTAGAGAACAACTTTGAGTGTCATGCCTTAGGTGGCCACCCTTTTTGGGATATCGTTTCTGAAGTTAACCAAGTAGGCTAGACTAGCTGGCCCGTGAGCCCCCAGGGATCCTTCTGTCTCTGCCTCCCAGGCACCCAGATAACAGGCATGTGTTATGCCTAGTTTTTTGTTTTGTTTTGTTTTGTTTTTATGAGGTAAGGTCTCACTCTAGCTCAGGCTGACCTGGAATTCACTATGTAGTCTCAGGGTGGCCTTGAACACATTGTGATCCGCCTACCTCTGCCTCCTGAGTGCTGGGATTAAAGGCATGCGCCACCACGCCCGGCCATGCCTAGCTTTTTTCATGAGTACTGGGGATCAAACTCAGGTCTTCATGCTAGTGTGGGAAGCACTTTCCTAACTGAGTTACCTCCCTAGCCCTGAGAACCCGCTGTTAAACAGACTCTGAACACTGTTGTCTCGGTTCCTTGGTAGGAAACAACTGCGGCACTCTAGGAGACAATGTCAGGGGAATGGGTCTCCATGTATTTGTCAGTGCAGAAAACACTGAATGCCAGGTGCCATGCTAAGCCTGGATGCAAGAGGTCAAAGTTGGCAGAGTCTTATTTCAATTGCATAGGAATAACACATGGGGATATTTCTCAAATCCCGGGGCACCTCCAGCTCTTCTCCGCAAATATGAAAGGGGTCAGTGTTGGCGGATTAGCTCATCTTTTGGGTGGATGGGAGCTGACTCACTGCAGTTGTAGTGTGTCAGGGCAGAGAACAGCCATTGCATCCGCCCCCACTGTCAACCAAAATCTGTTGAGATCTCTGTGTAGCAAGGACTCAGAGGGACAGTGACAGTATACTGCTCTTATGTAACCAAAATTAATTATTCGTGCCTGGGGACCCTTAGTGTACCTTAGAAACAAACAGTTGAGGCTGGTTTTTAAACTGTGTCTGTTGATCTCAAAGGCTCTGCTTGTCTCAGAAGGGCCCTGCAGGAGGCTTAGGGCTAGCCTAAGAGGGGGGGGAGGGGAGGAATTTTACCGATAGCCCACTAATACCCAAGTGCCTTGCACCCAAATCTCAGATTTTCCTGTTCTCGCCTGGAGTATCCCCAGTACATGGTTTGTCCACAATTAAAGCAGACTGCACGTTGCTCCCCTCTCCAGAAGGTTCCTTCTTTAAGCAACCACAGATTACATGCCCTGGCTCTGGCTGCCAGAGAAAGCCTATGGATTTGGCTTTGTTAGCTAAAGCTGACTGGGACCCCAGAAGCCACACTCTGCTTTACATATTGATGAGTTACAATAAAAATGTGGAAGTCCATCTGGCACCGCAAGAACTGGGGAGGGGGCTGGATGGTAGAAAGTCAGGGTAAGTTTCATTTGTGGGAATCCAATGCCTGTACTTTAGTCAGAAGAAAGAAAGAAAGAAAGAAAGAAAGAAAGAAAGAAAGAAAGAAAGAAAGGAAGGAAGGAAGGAAGGAAGGAAGGAAGGAAGGAAGGAAGGAGAGGGAGGGGGAGGAAGGAAGGAAGGAAGGAAGGAAGGAAGGAAGGAAGGAAGGAAGGAAGGAAGGAAGGAAGGAAGGAAGACAGGAAGGAAGACAGGAAGGAAGACAGGAAGGAAGAAAGGAAGGAAAGAAAGGAGGGAGGAAGGGAGGGAAAAGAAGAAAGAGAAAAGAGAGGGGGAGGGAAGGAAGGAAGAAAGCAAGGGAGACAAGAAAGAAGGGAGGGGAGGAAAGGAGGGGAAGGAAGGAAGGAAGGAAGGAAGGAAGGAAGGAAGGAACAAGAAAGGAAGGAAAGAAAGGAGGGAGGAAGGGAGGGAAAAGAAGAAAGAGAAAAGAGAGGGGGAGGGAAGGAAGGAAGAAAGCAAGGGAGACAAGAAAGAAGGGAGGGAGGAAAGGAAGGAAGGAAGGAAGGAAGGAAGGAAGGAAGGAAGGAAGGAAGGGGGAGAGAGAGAAAGGAAAGCCTGCTGCTCTATCTTCTGGCAGTGCCAGTATAGGGAGGCACAGTCAGCACCAAGAAGTCACGTTCCAGTGTGCCCTTTCATGACCCTCCTTGCTCTGTAAGTGAGGGAAGATCATTCCTACCCTCTGAGCCTCCCTTGACACTCCTAAAACATGGAGTGAATTTCTTAGGGGATTTTTTTGTGAGCTAGACTGAGAGTTTATGTGTGAAAGAAAAGCAAAAAAGCACCTTGCTGTTCTTCGTGTACCTGGCCACATTCCTACCATCCATGTAGCCCAAGACCTGTATCAAACTTGCTATCCGACCAAGGATGGCCTTGAACTTGTGATCCCTCTGCCTCCATCTCCCTAGTGCTGGGATGACAGGCATATTCCACTACGTCTGGTTTCCGTGCTGCTGGTGATTGACTCTGGGCATTCATGCAAGCTACGCAAGCATTCTACCACCTGAGCTACATCCCCAGACCCCCACCACTCATTCTGAGTTCAGTAGGAGGCACTGAGAGACCGGCCTAGACCTGTGTTTCATTTTCCTTTCACTTCCCAGATGCTTTTCCAAGTTTTGGTTTGTGTTTCTGGGGTGTGTGTGTGTGTCTGCATGTGTGGCATGCGTGCATGCGTGTATGCAATGAGGTGAGCACACCTGTGTTGGGATGGGGGAAAGTGTACACTGCGTGTGTGCTCGTGAGCATGTGGAGGTCAGAGGTCTTCCTCAGACACTTTCTACCATTTTTTTGGAAAGAGTCAGAGAGAGAGAGACAGATAGAGAATGGGTGCGAGAGCAGCCTCTCAGCTGCTGTGAACGAACTCCAGATGCGTGCACCCCCTTGTGGGCAAGGGTGGCATTGTGCCCTTATGTCACTGCATCTGGAGAATCAAATGGGTGTTCTTAGGCTTCGCAGGCAGGCGCCTTAACTGCTAAGTTATCTCTCCAGCCCTCTACCATACACACACACACATTATATATATTATATATATTTGTTTTTTTTCATTTTTTGATTTTTCAAGGTAGGGTTTTACTCTAGCCCAGGCTGACCTGGAATTCACTATGTAATCTCAGGGTGGCCTCAAACTCATGGCAATCCTCCTACCTTTGCCTCCCGAATGCTGGGATTAAAGGCATGTGCCACCACGCCCAGCTCTACCTTACATTTTGAGAGAGTGTCTCATACTAAATCTATGGCTCACCGATACAGCTAGATTAGCTAGCCAGCACGTTGCATAGATCCTTCTGTCTCCCCCTCCCCAGCACTGGGATTGTAGGTGTATACCACCACACCAAGCTTTCCATGGGGGCTGGGCATCCAAGCTCAGGTCACATTTTTGTGGCAAGTGCTTTACCCACTGAGCAATCTGTTCAGCCCCTTGCTTTGTGTTTCTTTGGATGCTTTCATTTGGCTTCAGCTGTGCTGAACTCTCCCAATCCAACCCGTTATGCCATTAGATCTCCAAGTGCCTGCATGGGTTCAGCTCACTCCCATCAAATACCTATGGGTGAGCTCTTAGCACCCAAGCTGACATTGTCCCTGAGCTAGAGGAGCTCCCCTTGATCCTGCCTCACTACAGCTACTTGCCAGAAATAATGACAGGGACCAGTCTGACCCTCACTTGGTGAGTGATTGCCAAAGCCCCTTCCTGCCACAGTAATTGAGCACTGGTGGGGAGCTACCAGTGACCTAGCTGTGGCTTCCTAGCTAACAAGCTCCTGTGTAATAAAAATAGCCCTAACTTGGGGGGAGGAGTTATTAATGGCCCATAACAACCCTCCTTCTGCTTTCTGTTGGCCATCCTTGGATTTTAAAATTGTTCTCAGAGAGAGGGAGTTTTGGGAAAACAAATTCCCTTGAATTATCCAGGCTTCCCAGAAGGATTGGAAAGTGAAGGGGTCTGTTTTTATTGTCTGGCCTTTTGGCTGTCAGTCCTTGCTATGAACAATCAGCCCAAGGCTAATTCCTGCCTCCTTTGCCATGGGACTTTGGAAGGCAAAGAAATAGAATGCATGAACAGAAAGTGCTGGCTGTGGCTGGTGGATCCGGGCGGAAAACATCTCCACACTGTCCCAATGCAAGGCAAGCGGTGTTCCCTCTTCTCGGTCTAGATGGAGCGATGAGGCCCACAGAGGACCACACACTAGAGGTTCGGGACAGGGCCCGGATGCTGACCCCATCCTAGACCTGGGCAGGATTTGTTGTGGGTGGGTTTTCATTGCTATCCCATCTTGGAAAGCCTATGACACAGCATGTGGGCCCAAGAGACCCCAGTGGATCTCTGTCTAAAGAAAAGATAGATCTAGATCCTCTTCAGTAAGCAACCTGAGCCCCGGGACTCATTCGGGCTCTTCAACCTTCAGCTAGAAGGGTGTGGGTGAGAGTTTCCAAAATTAGTGCCTTAGTCCTAGAGACACATTTGTATCATCTGCTGATCTGTGAAAAACAACAGATGATTGAGCCCCACCCCAAACCAGTTTAATCTGCATTTCTGTGGATTGCGCTGGGGAGCTCATGTTTTCCCCTAACCCCTCATTTTGTGTGTGTGCATGTACATGTGTGTGTTCGTGTGTACACAAGTGTATACATGTGGGTATAAGTATGGATGCCAGAGGACAATCTCAGATGTCTTCCTTGGGCTCTGTTTACCTATTTTTTTTTTTTTTTTTTTTGAAACAGGGTCTCTCAATGGCCTGGAGCTTACCAATAAGGCTAAACTGACTGGCCGGGGAGTCCCAGGGTTTCTTCTGTCTTCCCCAGTGCTAGGATTCCAAGAATATATCACTATTCTGAGCTTTTGTTTTTGTTTTTCAAGGTAGGGTTTTGCTCTAGCCCAGACTGACCTGGAATTCACTATATAGTCTCAGGCTGGCCTCAAACTCATAATGATCCTTCTACTTCTGCCTCCTGAGTGCTGGGATTAAAAGTGTGCACCACCACGCCCTGCATATTCTGAGCTTTTTCTAATTTAGTATTTTTATTTATTTATTTGAGAGAGGCAGAAATAGAGAGAGAATGGGCACGCCAGGGCCTCCAGACACATGCACCACCTTATGCATCTGGATTATGTGGGTCCTGTAGAATTGAACCTGGGTCCTTTGGCTTTGCTGGCAAGTGCCTTAACCACCAAGCAATCTCTCCAGCCCCTGAGCTTTTTTAAAATGTTGAGTTCTGGGGTTGAATTCAGATCCTCATGCTTTGGAGGTGTACACTGCATAGAGCTATCTCCACAGCCCTCCCCAGGTGTTCTTAATGTGTAGCCTAGGTGTGAAAGCAGTCTCCAACTGATCGATTCTCTAGGACAGTAAGTATTGCCTGGCGATCTCGGGGCCCAGTGACTCCATAAAGAGAAGGGGGAAAGGGGACCACCAGCTGGGATTGGATGTCTGATTAGAAAATGTCGGAATGATTGACAAGCTATTCAAGACTTATCTCCATGGTCAGTACTGGGAGACCTTAGTAACCTTAAGTCTGCCATGGTGAGAGTTCAGAGTTCAGCAAAAGTCAGTGTGGCTTGGAAGTTGCTGAGACACATTTATTGACAGACATTTCTGAAAGTGACAAGGATTTGTTTCCATTTGGCTTACAGTCAAGGAGGTTGCCATTTAAGGACTGATGGCATTAAGATGACATGTGTGAATTAATTGTAGGTCAGAGCACAAAGCCAACAATGGCTATGCAACTGGTCTCATTGAGAGCAGATGTCACTAAAGATGAGACAAGATGCTTGAAGCAGACATCAGAGAACCAGAGACAACTAAGAAGGAGAGAAGCAGGCCGGGGAGGCACTTTTTATTTGGGGTGTTTTTTTGTTTTTTTTTGTTTTGGTTTTTTTTGAAGAAAAATTGACCCTGGGAAACTGTCTATGAAATCACAGTGTACAGACACTGGGAAATGCTTTCTTATTGTGTTGAGCAAAAGCACTCCAAGCAAGTCTTGTGTGTGGTATTCTCTCACTGGCTGGGACTCCCCCTCAGAGTGTTTGCACAGGAACAATGAGAAAGAACAAGACCGAATGCAGAGACAGCCATTCATTCAGCCATTCATTTTGTCAGAAGTTCATTGGCCACGATGGCAATGGAACCAAGGCCCTTGTGCATGCTGGGCAAGGGGAATACCACTGAGCCAGTCCCCCCGGCCTCATTTGGAAAGCTGTCTGAAGGTGCTGTGTGGTGGTTCACACTTATCATTCCAGCTCTAGGGATGCAAAGACAGGACTCTGTTCAGTCTGCATCAGGGAGGTCTCTGTTCAGTGAAAGACTCTGTCTCAAAAAACAAAGTGCAGAGAGATTGAGAAAGACACCCAATGTCGACCTCAGGCCTTGGGATGCATGTGCACACAACCGCACCCCCACAAAACATGTGCCCCCACATATATATACACACACATGCACACCTCACACACACATGCCCATGCCCCCCACCAAAAAAAAAGTGTCTAAGAGAAGCTCAAACAAGGCAGATCTCTCAGCAGGAGTCTTGGATCTTTGCTGACAAACCAGGCCAGGAGAAAATATCAGAGACCCAATTGCAGCTTTTCTAGAAAGCTGCAAATCCATGTCTATCGAACACCAGCACCAGCCATATGGGTATGCAACCTCATTTAAATTAATTTAAATTAAATTAAACCATTGCAATGGCTCCTTGGAGAAATTATGGAGTTTTCATTTCTTGATGGGCCACTCAGCTGATAAATAAAATTCCCAATGGCTCCTAGTGGCTCAGAATTCAGCCAGAGCTATGTAGGCCTCTGCCCCTGGCCCATACAGACCACTGCACAGTGCCCTCCAGCCCCACCTGGGGCCACCATCTCTGAGGCTTGCTGTCCAAATCCTGTGCTTCCTGCTGAGGCTGACAAAGCGGCATGCTCGGGGTCAGTGCCAGCTGAGACTAGCACACATGGCAGAATCTGCATTTCCCCCTTGTGTCCAAGAGCATGCAAACATGCAAAAGGCATTAGGGCATTTTTCACTTCCAGGGCACTCTCCCATCTGGCCTTTGGTGGAGTATCCAGTCAGGAGCTGCTCTTTCCTGGAAGTGACTCACAAAAGCTTCCCGGCGCTGGAGAGATGGAAGCTTTCACTGCCTTTCGCTTCCTTGGGGAGGGGGGAAGGGGCAGTTGGGGGATGGGAGTCCTGGGGAGGCTCTAATTCAGAGTGGGGCAGGTCAAGGGTCAGAGTACAAACAGCTTCTGTGTGGTATTTGGTGGCTGTCTGTAAAGTGCCAGGTCACCTAGACCCCAGGCCCCTGGAGCCACCTTCACTCATGGTGCCAAGTCCCTGTGCCATCTGTAAGTTATTTAGTGTTTCCTTTTACTGGATGTTTCTCTTTCTTTAAGTCAACTTACAATGAAAACTTTCTGTCTGTCTATTATCTATCATCTATGATTTGAGACATGGTCTCACGTAGCCCAGGCTGGCCTGGAATTCATATGTGGCTGAGGATGACCTTGACCCTCTGCTCATTCTGCCTCCCTTCCAAGGGTTACGGTTCCAAGTGTGCGCCACCCTGCCCACTTGTGTGCAGTACTGGAGACTGAACTCAAGCTTTCATGCATGCTAAGCAAGCATTCTACAAACTAAGCCACATCCTCATCTCTTTTAAGCCAGTCTTACCTCATCTAGGTATCAGCTGTAGAATTCTGGTTTGGGAATGTCATCAGACATTTGTTGCCAGTAGAATGTGTTTTTTTTTCTTTTCTTTTCTTTTCTTCTTCTTTTTTTTTTTTTTTAGTGTTTTGAGGTAGGGTTTCACTCTAGCTCAGGCTAATCTGGAATTCAGGAATTCACTATATAGTCTCAGAGTGGCCTTGAACTCATGGTGATCCTCCTACCTCTGCCTGCCGAGTGCTGGGATTAAAGGTGTGTGCCATCATGCCTGGCCAGTAGAATGTTGTTAATCCCCCTTCAACGTCATTTCATCTAAAACAAGCAGGCACCAGAGGTCTAAAACAACACATTTACAGGAAAACATCGTCATCTTGTGAAATCTGCCAGGATCAATCCCTATATGCCTGGAGCATAGAAGTATTGTCCCCATTTTCTGCTAGGAACCCTGAAGCGTAGAGAGTTTAAGAAGTAATCATAAGATTTTCCATAGAAAGAGTAATGGAGGCTGAGGATGTGGCTCAGTTGGTAGAGGGCTTGCCTAGCATGCATGAAGCCCTGGGTTTGATACCCAGCACCACATAAAACCAGGGCAATGACCCATGCCTGCAATTCCAGCACTGGAGAGGTGGAAGAGGTAGAGGCAGGAGGATCAGAAGTTCAAGGTCATCCTGGGTTCAAAGAGAGTTCAAGGCTAATCTGGGCTACATTAGATGGAGATGGAGAGAAGAGGGAGAGGGAGGGAGGAACAGAAGAGAGGGAGGGAAGGAGAAAAGAAAGAGGGAGGGAGGACAAGCTATGGGGCTGGGACTGGAACACACAGCTGTGGTCCTAAATCACTTTCTTCTCCCCACTCTGGGGAGTCAAATGCTATCTGCCTCAGGCTCTCCTCTCACCCCTTCCTTCTTTCCTCCACAGTCCACACTAGGCTTCATAACCCTGCTGCTGAGCACCCTGCATACGCTCACCTATGGCTGGACCCGTGCATTCAAGGAGAAATACTACAAATTCTACCTGCCACCCACGTTCACACTCACGCTGCTCCTGCCCTGTGTGATCATACTGGCCAAGGGCCTCTTCCTCCTGCCCTGCTTCAGCCGCAGACTCGCCAAGATCCGCAGGGGCTGGGAAAAGGACAGTGTTGTCAAGTTCATGCTGCCTACTGACCAGGTCCTGGTGGAGAAAACAAGCCATGTTTAAAAGTGTGCCAGCCTCAAAAAACCAGGCACAACCTATCCATCCCCTGAGTTGAGTTCAGTTCTCTTTTCTGGGTGATCCAGTGGGATAATGATAAATATATGCATGGGTGATTTTGAGATCGGAATTCATGGGATGCAAATGCACACTGTGATATTCACAATGGCACATCCATACTGGTGATACATACGTACACATGTTTCATATATATAACAGGTTACTTAGTTAAAAACTTGGGCCCCTGAGATTTCAGCTTGTATATTTCAAAACAAGTGACAGATATTAGATGGCAGATCTGCTCATGTGACATTGGAAGAGGCTTCCCTTGGCTGGTGCAGAGCTGGGACAGGGACAAGAACAACTCTGGGTGCAGTCCACCCTGCACCCCAGGGCTAAAGAAAGTCCAGGTAAGTGGCAGGGAGGAAGTCCAGCAGGGAAGCTAGAATCTGTCCTAGAGCCCTCGCAGGCCTGCCCTTTTGCCAGGGCAGGGTGGCGGCTGGAGCCACTCCACCTGATCCTCTCCAAGCTGAGGAGGAATCACCATGGAGGCGGCAAATTGATCCTCCTGCGGAGGTGTGAAGTCACCTCCTCACCAGAGCCACTAATGAACCTGGCCTTTGGAAGAAGTGTAATTGCTTTCCCTCCATTAAGTTGGTGGTGACCGCGCTCTAAACCACTGTGCCTTCTCGCCTTTTCCATCATTAATGTGGCTGTCTCCTAGGAAGATGTGGAGTGGACTCTTGACAGTGCAGTCGGAGGGGGAAGGGATGCATCAGCTCGTGCTTGGACTTGCCCAGGGCCTGAGACTGTCTTCATTGAGTTGTTTTTGAGGGAAATAACAGAGACCCCTTTGTAAATGTTCTCTTCTGCCTGTGGACAAAGACCCTGCCTTCTAAGTACCCTGAAATCCACACTGGCTCCAAGTTCCTCCTGATGGGGTGTAATGGCCCCTCTTGTCTACGGATATGCCTTCTTCCCTGTCAACTGCAGTCTGAAACAATTACTTGTCTGCATTCTTGAGACAGATCACATTCACATACTTTATTGTAATGTATTGTTATAATTGCTTAATCTTAGTATCAGTTGTTAATCTTTTCCTGTGCCTGATTTATTACTGTACCTTATCACAGCTATATATTGTAGAAAAATTACAGCGCATATACATACTATGCAGCAGCACTGTGGGTTCAGGCATCCTCTGGGGTCTTGAATGAAACCTATGGATAAGAGGAGACTACTGTAATTATAACTCAAAATATCTGAGGTAGGCTTGTCAAATCTATGCTGTTGACAGTTCCCACCTTGTACATCTTATCTTAGAACCAAGGAAAATAAACATGTAACCTGTGAGCTCCAGGCTTTTGTTTCTGGTGAGCTGATCATTTGGGCACTGGCTCCTTTGTGTTACTTACTTCCCTGGTTTTTGTGTCCAAACACCTGACCCAAAGCAGTTAAAGGGAGATATGTACCAGGGGGTACAGTCCATCATGGTACATCTGCATTCAGGAAGCAGAAAGTGGACAGGAAGTGGGGATGGGCTATAATACCGCCAGGACTACCCTTCAGTGACCCACTTCCTGCAGTAAGGGTCTAGGTCCACACCCTTCCCAAACTGCACCACCAGCTGGGGACTCCTGAGCGTTCCAACATGCCTATGCAAGACATTTCTCACCCAAGCCACAGTGCCAGACTTCTGGCTGGAGCCTGTGCCCGGTCAGCCATGCATAATGTACTTGTGTTGCCAGGGTGAGCGCAGAGATTTATACCAGAGCCAGCCACCGAGGAAGGGCAGGAAGGTGTGCAGAGCAGTGACAAAGCAGAGAGGAAATGGGTGAGGTCATGTGACATAGTCTGTTGAGGATGACTCCAGTATCCTGGGCCAGTGGGGGTGGCGTAAGCGCAGGCACTTTCTGGAGTAGGCCTGCAGAGGCCCTGAGTGTGTGAGAACAACAATGTCACCTGCTAAGTGAGAAGGAAGCAGGAAGATTGGGCTCTCAGGGTTGAAAAGGTATGAAAATCACTGGAGAAAGTGAAAGGGAAAACAAAAGGAGTGAGAACACTTTATCACATTCTTTTTGCATGTTTATGTGGTGTGTGTGCGTGTTCTGTGTATGGTGTGTGTGCATGTTTGTATGTTTCTGGGTGCATGTATGTGGGGTATAAGTGCAGTTCAGAGATTGATGTGGGGCTTCCTAATCCATTGCTCTGCGTGTTACTTGTTGAGACAGGGTCTGCCATTGAACACAGATCTCACCCATTTAGCTGGACTAGCTAGCCAACAAACCCTGTGATCTCCCATCTTCAGTCTCCATCACTAGGATGACAGACACACGTCACCATGCTGGGCTTTCCATGCGGACTGGGGATCTGAACTCAGGCACTTGGGTGGCAAGCATGTTACCCACTGAACCATTTACCCAGCCCACCATTTTTTTATCTAAAGAGAATTATGGGGGCTAGGTAGATGGCTCAGTGTTTAAAGGGGCTTGCTTGTAAAGTATGATGGCCTGTGTTTGATTCCCTAGTACCCACATGAAGCCAGGTGCACAAAGTAGCACATGAGTCTGGAGTTTGTTTACAGTGGCAGGAGACTCTGGTGTGCCCATGCTTTCTTTCACAAATAAATGAATTTATAATATTTTGGCCAGGTGTGGTGTCACACACCTTTAATACCAACACTCAAGAGGCAGAGGTAGAAGGATCAGTATGAGTTCAAGGCCAGCCTAAGTAAGACTACATAGTGAATTCCAGGTCAGCCTGGGCTAGAGCGAGACCTTACCTCAAAAACCAAAAAATTTAAAAAATAGGGGCTGGAGAGATGGCTTAGTGGTTAAGCGCTTGCCTGTGAAGCCTAAGGACCCTGGTTCAAGGCTCATTTCCCCAGTACCCACGTAAACCAGATGCAAAGGTGGCGCATGCCTCTGGAATTTGTTTGCAGTGGCTGGAGACCCTGGTGTGCCCATTCTCTCTCTCTCTCTCTCTTTCTCTGTGTCATATAAATAAATAATAAAATCTTAAATTAAAAAAAAATTAAAAAAATAAAAACAAAGAGAATTATGGGGCTAAGAAGATGGCTCAGTGGTAAGAGTGCTTGTTACACAGGCACGAGGACCTGAGTTCAATTCAATCCCCAGCATCCAGGTGAAAAGCCAGCCATGGCCATGCACACCTGTAATCCCAACACTGAAGAGCCATAGAAGGGAGGGTCGCTGGTCAGCCAGTCGGTGGAAAAATGGTAAGCCCACCTATACCTACACACATGCGTACATCACATGCGTACACACCACACTGTCAATGTCCATGTGAAAGAAAGAGACCTATTTGTGTTTTCTAAGTGTGCAAAGTGGATTTTGTTCCCCGACAAATTTTTCTCTGAACTCCAGATCATTAATCTCGCTGTTTAGTTTGGTCACTAACAGTTAGTCAGGAAAGCTTTGGCTCCAGCTTTGTTTTCTCTGCTCAGAAATGAACAGTCACAAATGGAGCTTTTGATGCACTAAGCAACCGAACCCTCCCCTCGCATGTGGTGAACAATCACCCTCTGTTGGCTGAGTGCAGCTTTCACTTGCTGGTCCAGAGGCTCGGCTCATCCGCATAAATCCCCATCATATGCAGAGCCCACTCTTGAAAATACACTTTCAGGCAATAATGTAAATATACTTCCTGAAGAGTCTTCCTACTATGAAATACCTTGTTCCTGGACCAAAAAAAAAAGAAAAAAACATTTTAAGGCATCGCTGAATGCTGAGGAGGTAAGGAAAACACCAGGGCAGAAATAAATGGGAATACATAAATAAACAAACAAAAATGCTCTTTGGATCCTGGCACAGGCAAGTTCAAGTCCTTTCTGGTGAAAATCCAACCTTAGTTCATAACAACTGTGTCCACAACAGCGTCCACAATCAACAAACCACCGGTGGGAGTCAATAGGAACATCCCCACGGACTTCAAAGAGTAGAAGCTGGTAGGTACAGAGAATGAAGACTATGATAATAGTATATTTCTTATGAATTAAAAAATTTATTTTTATTTATTTATTTGAGAGTGACAGACAGAGAGACAATGGGCACGCCAGGGCCTCCAGCCACTCCAAAGGAACAGCAGATACACGCGCCACCTTGTGCATCTGGGTTATGTGGGTCCTGGGGAATCAAGCCTCGATCTGGGGTCCTTAGGCTTCACAAGCAAGCGCTTAACCACTAAGCCATCTCTCCAGCCCCTCTTACAATTTTTTTAATGGAGTCAAAAATAAGAAGGTTGAGCTGGGAGGCAGAGGTAGGAGGGGGAGATGACACTACATAGTTAATTGGTCAGCCTGACCTCACCCCAAAAAAAAAAAAAAAAAAAAAAAAATAAGAAGGTTGAGCTGGGACAAGTATAAGGCTACTGCATTCAATCCTCATTATCCCATTTCACTGTTGGTAAGAGTGCAAACTAGAGTATCCACTATGGAACTCAGTGTGGATGATGCTATAAAGCTTCCAATAGAAGTCCATATGACCCACCTATACTACTTCTGAGCAGGTACCCTAAGACTCAATGGTTTTCCACAGAAATACTTACTCATCCATGTCTATTGCTGTTCCTATTCAGAAAACTAGGATATGGAACCAGCCTAAATGCTCATCGACTGATGAATGAATAATGAAGATGTGATACAGATACACAGCGGAGTTTTATTCAGCCATAAAGAAAAGTAAAATTATTTTGAATAAAAAGAAAGACAAGCACCATGTGTTCCCATTCATGTGCAGCTCCTAGCTTCAGAATTTTAGGTGTGGATGCACATAGGGACTATGTATGTAAGTAGGACTCAATAGATGCCAGGAAGCTAGAAATAAGCCAAGAGAAAGGGGGAAAGAAAGGGGAGGGCTTTAAGGGAAGAAGACAGTAGAACACATGTGCTATGAAAGTAGAGAGGTGAGAATGCCAGGAATGGAAAAGTTTAAGTAGAGATGGGGTGGGGTGGGGTGGAAGAGAGGAAGTATGAGGCCTAATGAAAACTAAAGATACAGAAAAGTTATATGGAAACCTACTTCTTTGTTAGCTAGTTAAAAATATAAATTTTTAAAAAGAGTTTGAGGGCTGGAGAGATGGCTTTGTGGTTAAGGTGCCTGCCTGCTAAGCCTAAGAACCTGGTTCCAATCTCCAGGTCCCACGTTTAGCCAGATGCAAAGTGATGCAAGGGTGCAATGCCGCACTTGACCACAAGGGGGTGCACGCATCTGGATTTCATTCTCAGCAGCTGAGAGACTGCTGGCACGCCCATCTCTGTCTTCCTCTCCCTCTCTGTCTGTCTCTCTCCAAAAATAAATAAAATAAAAAAAAATTTAAAAAGAGTTTGAATAGAACTAACCCATATGGGTGGAAAATGCTGCTCCCAGAAACAATAGGAAAATCCAAGTGTCAGGAGTAGGATACACCCCAGTGAGGTGTTGTCTAGGGACAGCATTTTATATTTTATATAAATTTTATATAATGGCATAGCCACATGGTAGACCCATGTGCTCTGGTAAATCATGCCCCCTCCCGCCCCGTGCTCATGCATGATCCCTTAATTAAACTCAGTGGGTCACATCTACACACACACACACACAAAAAAAAAAAAAAGACAGAAAGACTTCAAGGTAGAAGAGGGACTACTTCAGAACAAGAAGTTTAGCAAAATGGGGATTTTGATGATGTTCAAGAGAAGGTAATGGTGAAAAGAGTCATCAATGGTGCAAACCAACAGTGGACCCTGCAAGCTTTACAGCTTGCAAGCCAGGCCAACTGGTTTAATGGTGCTATGCCTGTTATGGGAGAAACCAACTGCTCTCTGATTGGATATGAGATCCACTCCATGGAATCCATGCTTGGTACTGAAAACCTAATCAAAAGCCTATGGCAGGCTAGAGAGATGGCTTAGTGGTTAAGGTGCTTGCCTGTGAAGCCTAAGAACTCATGTTTGAATCTCCAGGTCCCACATAGCCAGACACACAGTGATGCAAGCTTGCAATGTCACACATGTGCACAAGGGGATGAACACATCTAGAGTTCGTTTGCAGTGGCTGAAGACCATGGCATGCCCATTTCTCTCTCCCCCCTCTCATTCTCTCTGCCTTTCTCTCTCTCTTTCTCTCTCTCAAAAACAATAATAAATAATACAATTAAAAAATGTCTATGGCTGTGGAGGTCATAAGCCCTAGGAGGGAAACAACTACTGTTGTCTGGCTAAATGGATATTGTATGCCCACTAACATGCCCTCTAAACACTCAAGTTTATGTCCATATTATAACACTACTCTCACTTTTGGTTAGAAAAGCTTCTCTTTCTAGATGGCAATGAACACTGGCGTGACTCAAATCTCACCATACTTTTGAGAGGAAGTGAAAATGGAGTGTTGAGCACTAAAACATCTCTATCAGACCCTCCAAGGTTCAGGAACCATTGTGAAAGAGGTGGCAGAAGGAATGTAAGGGTCAATGGTGGGGGGGGGACAAAGGAGCATAGTGGGAAGAGATTATGATCATAGTATATTGCCTATATGCATGAAGGTTGTTGATAAAGTTAAAAAAGAGAAGGTCATGAGAGAGTATTATGATGAAAATGCATTAAATACACATCTAAAAATTGTCAAAAATATGAGTTTTGGCAGTTTTCTTTGGTAATTTGATGACACAGTTCCCAAGCATGAATTTTGTAGATGAGCACATGGTGTCACAATATTAAAACATTTCACATATTAGCTGGGGAGATGGCTCAGAGGTAGAGCTCTTGCCATACAAACATGAGGACCTGAGTTCAGATCCTCGCAACCCACAGAAAGCTGGATGCAGTCATGTGTTCTGTAATGGCAGCAAGATGGGAGGCAGTGACTGAAGAATCCCCCGGAAGCTTGCGGGTCAGCTGGACTGGTGGATACTCCATGAATAGTGAAAGACCTTGTCTGAAAGAAGGTGGAAGGTGAGGAATGACACCCAAGCTTGTCCTCTGACCTCCACACACATGCTCACACTAACACACGTGAATACACACACACCCACAAACATAAAGATTGGATTTGACAATCCCGGAAGGGAGGAAGGAAGGAAGGAAGGAAGAAAAGGAGGGGGGTTGTTTGAATATTCATAAAATTATTAAAAAATCAGTAGTTTTTAATCCCCCCCACACAAATAAATTTAAAAGCTTTAGTAGACTTTTGTTGCAAAACCATTTGGTCTTAGACGTTGTGTGTGTGTGTGCGTGCGTGTGTGTGTGTGTGTGTGTCTGTGTATACCAGGGTCTCTTTCCATTTCAAACAAATGCCAGATGTTTGTATCACTTAAGTCTGGTTTTACATGAGTGATTGGGAAATTGAACCCAGGCCTGCAGACTTTGCAAGCAAATACCTTTACCCACTGAGAACCATCTCCCCAGCCCTCTACTAAAGTTTTAAGGAGGAAATAATTTTACCTGCCATAATTTCTTTCAAAGGTATTTAAAAAGCTGACTTATTTCCCAAATTATTCTATGAGAACATGAGAGATGATTAAAACTGGACAATATATGATAAAGTCTACTCACATTCCTCACATGGATTCAAAAATCTTAAGCCAAAATATTAACAAGCTTAATTTTGGATATATAACAAGATTAGACATCATGACTAAGTTTGGATTATTCTAGGAATGCAAGTGTGCCTTAACATAAACTCTATAAATATCACTATCCATATTCACCACATTGACAATTTTGATCATCTCAATAGAAAGAGTAAATGAAAATGATTAAAATCCTACACTCATTTGCTATGGTTTGGACATAGTGTGAATGTGTCCTCCAAGGGTCCACGTGTTAGAAGATTGTTCTCCAACATGGCATTATTAAGCGGCAGAACATTTTAGAGATGAGGTCTCGTGAAAGGTTATTAGGTCCCCATTGGGGTCATCATCTTTGAAAAGAACTGATGTAGTTCTCAAGGGACCCCTAGCTATTCCTGCAGTAGTCAGTCACTGCATTAAAAAAAAAAAGCAAGGCTGACCCCTCTCCACTCTCTGGCCCCCTGTCTCACCATGAGAGCTCTCCTTCTGCAGGCCTTCCCACCATTCTGATGTCACCAACCATGAGGCCATAAAAGGCCAAATAGATAAGGCTGCCCAATCACGAACTTGAAGCTTTTGAATGTGAGCTAAATGAATGGAACTTAGGGTATTTTGTTACAGCAACAGAAAACAAACTCATACACTATTCATGGTTTTAGAACCAAAGCTCAACAACAAAGAGAGGCACCTCTCAGATAAAGAGGAATACAAGGGATTTTTCATAACCTACTAAAAACTTAAAGCAAATATCATTCTAGTGGTGAAACATTGGTAGCATTGCACTTGAACATTAAGAACAAGCATTGGGGTATAGCTCAGTGGTAAAGCAGTTGTCTGGTATGGTAGTTTGAATATGAGCTGTCCTCCATAGCCTCATGTGTTTGTGGCTAAGCCTTACACCCAATCCCCAGCTGCTAGCACTTTGGAAGGTGGAGGAGGTGTGTCTCTAGAGTTGGACCTTCAGGTTTCCTAGCCCACTTCCAAGCCCAGGACCAAGACCACCGCCACCCAGCGAGGTGACGGCTTCCTGCTCTGCCATGATGAAGCTTCCCTCACAACTTGTGTCTGAAGTAAACCCTTTCCAACCATGTGCTGCTTTGTGATGGGTGTTTGTCCCAGCAATCACCCAGCATGCTCAGAGCACTGGGTTCCATCCCTAGCATGGCCAGAAGAGTAAATAAATAAATTCAGGAATAAGACAAGGATGCTCACTTATTATCACTCCTATATAGAATGATATGTCACAGGTCTTGGCCAGTGCAAAAGAAGCAAACAATGAAAGAAATAAAGATATATGAAACAGAAGAAGACATAAAACTCATTATTTTCAGGTAACACAACTGCCCACACTGGAAAAACCAAAAGAACCTAAATTATAGTATATTATTAAATTTTATTATGTTCTATTAAATATGAGTTTATCCAGGAAGTTGCATTTCATCAGTATCAAAATCTACTGATACATGTGTGCCTATATATGAAAACACATATGCACAAATACACACATGAAAATAATAAACTCCTGAATTCTCCTGTGCTAACAATAAATGCTAATATAATTTTTTAAATTTATTTTTTATTTTTTATGTTTTGGTTTTTTGAGGTAGGGTCTCATTTTAGCCCAAGCTGACCTGGAATTCACTATGTAGTCTCAAAATGGCCTCAAACTTTTTTTTTTTTTTTTTTTTTTTTTTTTTGGTTTTTTAGGGTCTCACTCTGGTCCAGGCTGACCTGGAATTCACTATGTGGTCTGAACTCTCGGCAATCCTCCTACCTCTGCCTCCCGAGTGCTGGGATTAAAGGCGTGCGCCACCACGCCCGGCTCGGCCTCAAACTTTTGGCAATCCTCCTACCTCTGCCTCCTGAGTACTGGCATTAAAGGCATGCGCCCACCACACCCAGCTGGTAATATAATTTTTGTTTGTTTGTTTTTCGAGATAGGGTCTCACTCTAGTCCAGGCTGACCTGGAATTCACTATGTAGTCTCAGGGTGGCCTTGAACTCATGGTGATCCTTCTACCTCTGCCTCCCAAGTGCTGGGATTAAAGGCGTGCGTCACCATGCCTGGCTAAGTAATATAATTTTTAAAATGACTTTTACAATGTCAGCAAAAATATAAGCTACATAAAATAAATGTAGTTTACCTGTAGAGGTCTGTGATGAGAACATTATAGAATTCTATTAAAAACATTAAAGAATGCAAGCTATATATCATGCGTTTTAGAATGAAAGAGGCAAGGCTTTAGAGCTTTCAGTTTTCTCTAAATTTATCTATACATTCAATTCATTAACTGAAATATAAAGTAGGTCATCTTTTTCATGCTCATGTGTGTGGAAAAGATGCAAATGCACGTGTGTGTGCGTAGGTTAGAGGTCAACATCGAGTATCTTCCTCAATTTCTCTCTATCTTAGTTTTTGAGACAGATTCTCTTGCTGAACCGGATTCAAGCCAGTCGGCCAGCCTGGGATCCTCCTGTCTCCGCATCCCCCAGTGCTGGGATTACATACATGCCGGATTTTACGTGAGTGTTGGTGGATCTGAGCCCAGGTCCACGTGCTTGCATGGCATGCACTTTACCCATTGAGCTATCTCCAAGCCCCTGTGACCTTTTTAATAAGTTTAGTTCTGGTAAAGTCAGTAGATGAGAAAGCTGCCATTGTACTCGCAGATCTGGCAAGAGCGCTTGCCATTGTATGGTTGGCCACGTGGGGGAGCACTGGCGTCAGTCAGGAGGCAAAGATAGAAGGGGACATATTGGGTGAGTTTCGTCATTGTGATTTCTGCCTAAGGGAAAGGCAAGGACAGACGGTTTAAAATTTTTATGGGTTCTGAGGCATACGGGCTGTCTCTTGGCCGTCAGGTGATTATGTGGGTGCATAGTGGCCCGGAGTGAGGGAATAGGTTAAGGACTGTATTTGAAAAGTGCACTCAGAGAGGAGGGCTCCTCCAGAAAAGGGAGGTGATAGAAAGGCAGGGGGACAAGGCAAGGTGAGTCAGTCAGATTGTCGTGTTATCCAAAAGAGGGGAGTCCGGCATAGACAGTAGGGGAGGTGGTAAAGCACTGGGTTTGCAGGAGCTAGAAACACAGCAAACACGTAACCTTATGCCAACATTGCTGCAGATAAACAAAAGCCCAAGTCAAGTTGAGGTACTCATGATGAATAAGATGTGGAAAGTTGCCCTTCCAAATATCAAGATGTATTTTAAAGTCATACTAATTAACACAATATGGTAGAAGCACAGGAATAGATAGAACAGAGAACCTAAAAACAGACATGGAAACCTGATACACCATGTTGTATTGGTTTCTGAGATACACTTTTTGCATATTTTAATGTCTGGGATGAGTTTTTCTAACTGATCACCTGCATCACCATCACTGACCAGTAATTACTTTAACTGTGTTTTTTGATTTTTTTTTTTTTTTTTTTTTACTCCCACGGGCATACTTGGTCTTTGAGCGACAGAGTAACATCAGAAAGGAAGTGGTTTTGCTGGGTTTGGTGGCACACACTTGCAATCACAGCAATTGGTAGGTGGAGGCAGAGGATTAGGAGTTCAAGGTTATCTTTGACTACACAAAAAGCTTGAGGACAGATTGGGCTACTTGAGACAAAGAGAAAGAATGAAAAGGAAAGGGGGAAGGAAGGAAAGAAGGAAGGAAGGAAGGAAGGAAGGAAGGAAAGAAGGAAGGAAGGAAGGAAGGAAGGAAGGAAGGAAGGAAGGAAGGAGGGAAGGGAAGAGGGGAGGGAAGAAAGGGAAGGGAGAGAGGGAAGGAGGGAGGAAAAAGAAAGAAAGGAAAAGAAGAAAGAAAGAGGAAGAAGAGGAAGGAAGGAGAAGGGAAGGAAAAGAAGAAAGGAAGGGAGAGAAGGAGGAAGAGAGGGAGGAAGGAGAACTGGGTCAATGTCTCAGTGTGCAGCATCTGTCTTATAAGCATGAGGATCTGAGTTTGGGCCCCAGACTCACATGACAATGCAGGTCGTGGTGGTGTGCACTTATATCACAGTGCCAGGGAGGTTGGAGGATCCCTGGAGCTCATGAACGAGTCAGTGTAGCCTAGTTGGTGAGCTCCAGGCCAATGAGAGACCCTGTCTCACAAAAGCTGGATTAAGGTACCTGAGGAACAACACCCAAGGTTGTGCTCTGACCTCTACACATATATGCACACATATGCAATCACAACCTCACGTACATGTGTGCCCCCACACATATATGCCACACAATGCAAATAAAAATATTTTTTACTGTAACTTACAAAACAGATTATCAGCAGCATGGAAGAAAATTTCAGAGAAAAGAAACAGTCCAGTATTCTTCTGCAAGTTTTGCCTTATAAAAATAATTTAACCACCAATACAAACAACTACTAGTTCATCCACAGAAAATTTATGCTGACCCCAAAGAAGCCAGTCACAGAGGAGCACACCCCCAAATCCATTCATAGAAAATTTTGGAACAGGCCAAAATTAAGGGACAGAAAAAGAATGCAGAAACACAAGAAATGAGAAGAGAGGCACCTTTGCGGATTGAGATGGACATGGGGGTGGACATGAGGGATCTTTCTAGCATGATGGAAATGTTCTGTATATTAGTAAGAGTGTGAGTTATAATGGTGTACAGATTCCATACCACTGGGGAGAATCAGTGACAGTAAGCTTAAGGTCTTAGCCATATGCTTGTTTAGCATCAAAACACAGACTATTAATCTTCTGTGTGTGTGTGTGTGTGTGTGTGTGTGTGTGTGTGTGTGTGTGCATACACATGCATGTGCCTTGTGTATACACGTGCAGAGGCCTCAAGAAGATGTCTGGTGTCATCGCCTATCACTCTTCTGCCTTATTTCCTCAAGATACAATCTATCATTGAACTTGGGGGCCCATGTTTCTGTTTTTGTTTTTCTTTTTGTTTTTTCAAGGAAGGGTTTCTCTCTAGTCCAGGCTGACCTGGAATTCACTATGTAGTCTCAGGGTGGCCTCGAACTCATGGCAATCCTCCTACCTCTGCCTCCCAAGTGCTGGGATTAAAGGCATGCACCACCACGCCCGGCTTTGTTTTGTTTTTCGTGAGACAAGTCCAACAGATTGGCCACTGGCCTTTTTTTTTTTTTTTTTTTTTTTTTTTTTTTTTTTTTTGCAAGGTAGGGTCTCACTCTGGTCCAGGCTGACCTGGAATTCACTATGTAGTCTCAGGGTGGCCTTGAACTCTCAGCGATCCTGCTACCTCTGCCTCCCGAGTGCTGGGATTAAAGGCGTGCGCCACCACGCCCGGCTCTTTTTTTTTTTTTTTTTTTAAATAAGAGAGAGAGAAAATTGGTGAACCAGGGCCTCCAGCCATTGTAATCAAACTCCAGATGTGTGTGCCCCCAAGTGTGCCTGTGTGACATTGCGTGCTTGCATCACTGTGTGTCTGGCTTACGTGGGGACCTGGAGAGTTGAACGTGAGTCGTCCTTAGGCTTCATAGGCAAGCACCTTAAGCGCTAAACCATCTCTCCAGCCCCTCCCATTTTTATTTTTATTTTTAATTTTTTTGGAGAGAGACACAGAGAGAGACAGACAGAGAGAGAGAGAGAGAGAGAGAGGGAGAGGGAGAGGAAGACAGAGATGGGCACATCAGCAGTGTCTCAGCTGCTGAGAACGAAATCCAGATACGTGCGCCCCCTTGTGGTCAAGTGTGGCATTGCACCCTTGCGTCACGTTGCATCTGGCTAAACGTGGGACCTGGAGACTGGAACCCCTGGAGATTGGAACCAGCGTTCTTAGGCTTAGGAGGCAGGCGCCTTAACCCCTAAGCCATCTCTCCAGCCCCCCTCCCATTTTTTATTAGACTCTTTGGCCAAGGAGCTTCAACGAACCTCATATCTTTGCCCAACTCAGTGCCGGGGTTACAAGCATGTAACCTGGCTTTTCGCATGGGCACTGGGAATCAAACTCAGGTCCTCACGCTTGCACACCAAGCAATCTGATCCACTGAATCCATCTCCCAGCTCTCAACATTCTTCTCTCTCTCTTTTTTGCAAATATTCTTATTTATTTATGAAAGAGAAATTTGGGCATGTCAGGACCTCCTGCAACTGCAAACAAACTCTAGAATCATGCATCACTTTGTGCATCTGGCTGTACGTGGGTACTAGAGTATAAACCCTGGGCTATCAGGCTTTGTAAGCAAGCACTTCTAACAGCTGAGCCATCTGTCTATCCTCAACACTATTCTTGATGGATCAAAGTTTCATATTCTGTGAAAAATATGAAATCATTTACTCTAAATTGTAAGTGAAATAACAGTAAAAATGATAGAACTATCAAAATTCTTCCATGGAAAAAATTAAATCTAGCCAAAATGGTCAGAAAAAGGCCTGGGAAAATGGCTCAGTGTTAAAAGTGTGTTCCAAGTCAGCCAGCCCAGGTTCAAGTCCTAAATCACCCATGTAGGCCAGATGCAAAAAGTGGCTTAAGTATTTGGCATTCGTCTGCAGTGGCAAGCGGCCCTAGCATATACAAGTAAATACATAATT
Source organism: Orientallactaga sibirica (assembly GCA_036365145.1). NCBI lineage: Eukaryota > Metazoa > Chordata > Mammalia > Rodentia > Dipodidae > Orientallactaga > Orientallactaga sibirica. The sequence continues at coordinate 13,496,883 of JAEOAD010000028.1, forward strand.
TTTTTTTAAAGTGGTCAGAAACAACTTTCTCTGAAATCTGGAAATTAACCAAACACCACAATGTGAGAGCATGTCTGTGGGAGCAGCTGACTCAGAAAGAAGAGAGCTGGGTGTTGTGTTAATGTGCTCTGCTGCTATTCCTGGTCCTCTAGCTCTGAAAATTAGGCACTGGAAAGCCACAGGAGAACCCAGGAAAGGTGTGGAGCCCTGTTGAAGCCTGGTTCACACAAAACTGTCACCACGTCAATGGCATGGTGGTCCTCAGAAGACCTCAAAAGAGCAGGGCTGCCTTTATTTGACAGGATTGGGTGTAGCCCGTGATAAAGATTGTTCCTAGGAGCCACTGGAGCTTGGTGACATTATTGCTGCTATCATGTTTTGTTGTTGTTTCAGGTTTTTTGTTCTGTTTTTTTTTGCTTTTTTTTTTTTTTTTTTTTTTTTTTTTTTTTTTGGTTTTTGAGGTAGGGTTTCACTCTAGTCCAGGCTGACCTGGAATTCACTATGTAGTCTCAGGCTGGCCTTGAACTCTCGGCAATCCTCCCACCTCTGCCTCCCAAGTGCTGGGATTAAAGGTGTGTGCCACCATGCCCAGCCTTGTTTTTGCTTTTTGAGTCAGGATTTTACTATGTAGTCCAGGCTCATCTGGAATTCACTATGTAGCCCAGGTTGGCCTTGAACTGATAGCAAACTTTCTGCCTCAGTCCCTTGCATACTGGGATTATAGATGTACGTCATCACATCCAGCTTTAACAATTTTTTATTGCATCTGTGTATGGTGTCTCTGTGTGCTCATACACATGTGGCCACTAGTATGTTTGTAAAGGTGTGGGTACATGTATATGCACATGTGTGTGGAAGCCAGAAGTTGATGTCAGGGATTTTTCTCAACCATTTTCTATCTTGTTTTTTGAGACAGGGTATCTTACTGAACCTACAGTTTACCGATTTGGCCAGACTAATAGCCAGCGTCTCAGGGATTTCCTGTCTGTATTCCCAGGGCCAAGATAACTTTGCCCAACATTTTATGTGTGTGCTGCGAATCTAAACCCGGGTTTTCATGCTTGTGTGGCACTGAGACATCTCCCTAGACCTTACTTTGTTGTTGTTTTTTTAATTTCAAAATATTGTATTTAGAAATTTCTGACAAATTCAATATATAATATCTTCTCTTAACATTTGATATTGTGTGCATTTATCATAATTACGATATAAATTAAATGTAATAGATTTTTTTAAATTATTTGGACCTTTAATACATGAACTTACTGCAAACTGACTGTATTCCATCAGGTTTTCCTATTTTGTTCTCTCGCCCTCATCCCCATTCCATTAGGGGCACTCCTTACTGGGGGTATCAGTAATCACTGTGGGTCGTGAATGCACCAGTCAGTTCACATCTGTTGCTCTTACATCCTTTCAGCCCCCTTCCACAAAGTTTCCTGAGCCTTGATAGGTGTGTGATAAGTCTTCTTTAGTGTTGAGTTCTCTGCAGCCTCTGATTTTCTGCTTTGATGGGTTTTGAGTCTCCTCAGGGTTTGCTTCCCTCTCCACAAAGAAGCTTCTCTGGCTCCGGCTTTAGGTTTTTGAATCAGTTTTACTATGTAGCCTAGACTTCTCTGGAACTCACTATATGGATGGTCCTGGTTGGCCTTGAACTCATGGAAAGCCTCCAGCTTCAATCTCCCATATGCTGGGATTACAGACATATGTAATATATGACACCATGCCAGGCACATTTTTTTTTTTTTTTGAGGCAAGGTCTTTCTAACTTGCTTACTGGCCTTGAATTCACATCCTCTGGCTCAGCCTTCTAAGTAGCTGAAATAAAGGCACATGCCACCCCCATGCCCAGCTTAGGGACATGTATAAAAACACAAATCCAGGTACTATTTATTTTGTGGCTGCCTGTTCACAGGGATTTTTTTTTTTTTTTTTTTAAACCACGGATAAGCTTAGCTCGGTTTGTTTATCGCCAGGTGGAGCTGAGAATCACTTTAGTAGCTATCATGATGATTAGAGACCTTAATGGTGTCTGGCTCTGTTACTGAGGCTATGGAAGAGTTTGGAACTTGGGAAGAAAAGACCATTGTAGTCAGCTTCATGCTGCTGGGATGAACTTCCAAACCATACACAGTTTATGGGAGGAAGGGATTTATTTGAAGCTTATAGATCCAAGGGAAGTTCCATTGATGGCAGGAGAAGCTGGCCTCTTTCACAGATCCAAGCAGACAGACACAACCACCCAGCCACCAGCCCAAGCAAGAACACAAACCTGAATCAGCAGAACCCCCAGAGCTCACTCTGCACACATTAGGCTGAAATTCAGACCTGTCCCCAGTGGCATGCCCCTCCCTAACCATAGAAGGCATCTGCCTGCTAGGAGCAGAAGCTGCAAACTCAATTTTAATAACACCCGAGGGAACATATATTCAGACTACCACAAAGACCTACAATGCTGTAAGCAGAGTTTAATGGATCATTCTGGTTGTTTGGAAGATCACAATGCTGAGAGAAACATAAACAGCGGAGGGTCAGCTCATGAGGTTTCAGAGGTGAACAAGGACTCTGTCAGGAACTTAGCTCCAGGCAGTTCATGTGATATACGCTGACAAAGAAACTGGCTGCATTCTGCCTGTGTCCTGAGAACGTGAGTGAGGTTGAATTCAAATGTAATGGACCAATTTGCTTGGCAGAGGAAACCTCAAGACTGGATAACATTCGTGTCTGTATCTCTGCTTTCTGACTGCAGATGCGATGTGACCAGTTCTGCTTCTTCATTTTCCTGCTACCAAGTTCTCCACTCCATGATGGACTGTACCTTCAAACTGTGAGCCAAAATAAACCCTCCCTTCCTTAAGTTGCTTGCATCAGGCATTTTGCTGAAATACTGAGAAAAATAACCATTATAGGTGCCTAGTAGAAAAATCAGCAGTGTGTGTGTGTGTGTGTGTGTGTGTGTGTGTGTGTGTGCATGTGCACATGTGTCCACAAATATACCAATTCCTACAAGAAACTGTACTGCAGAATCAACTCACAAGAAGTTTTATCAGAATCTTCGGGGACCCTTATTGGGAGGGTGCTGGGTCTGAGGCCAACTGCTTGTTTTGCCAATTCCGTCTGTGTTCTATGGAGCAGTAGGCATTTGTTATTAGCTTATGAGATTCGTAAAAGTTTATCTATGTACTCAAAACAGACCTTTCACAGACAGAGGAAGTAATGTTGCAGATTTTGAGAGTGATGGGGTCTCTCTTGGCCCGAGTGGGCTGGACTTGATGGCTAAGGCTCCCAAGTTCATGTCACATGCCAAAGAAAAGTTAAGGAATACAGACAAGAAGGTGAGGGGGCCAAAGTAGACTGTAAGGAGCTGGGCATTGTGGTGCATACCTTTAATCCCAGCACTTGGGAGGCTAAGGTAGAGGATTGCCAGGAGTTCAAGGCTAGCCTGAGACTACATAGTGAATTCCAGGTCAGCCTGGGCTACAGTGAGACCCTATCTCAAAAAAAAAAAAAAAAAAAAAGTAGACTTTAAAGAAAATATGGGAAAAAACTCCCAGAGAGTAAGAGTTCCACAAAAGTAAGAGAGAAGGGGGGTTTCTGGATCAGGGGCTTGGAGCTGGGAATATAAAGATGGAAAAGCCACAAAGCGTCAGGGCCAGCATGCTTCAGAATTCTGACAGCATCAAAGAGAGAGAGAGAGAAAGGAAAAAGAAAAGTTACACTTTAGAATTCAGAAAAATGGGCAGACTCTGTGAGCAACTGTACCAAGGGAGGGGCTTCGTGAGGGTACAGCTCATTATCTCATTAAGGGGATAACCATCCCTCCAGCTTCTTTAGCATGCCTGTAGGTGAGGGGCGGTCTCTTGACCAGGTGAGTGATTGACAGGCTCTCAGAACCAGAGGACTTTGTTCATTTCCCTTCAAGAGTAAAGACCCTAAAATCATTTAGGAGATGGATGACAACTCCAGGCTGTAGTGGAGAATAGAGATGTTTGCAGGGTCTACCCTCTTACATTCAGGACTTGAAGGACTATCAGAGGAGGACCCAGGTAGATGGAGTTAGACTGTTGTAAGACCATCTGAGAGTGGATGGACTATACATGAGAGGAGTAAAATTATACAAGGTTTAAAGATTAAGAAGATAGCTGGGAGAGGCATAAGGTGACTGCTGGGCTGGAGAAATGGCATAGTGGTTAAGGCACTTACCTGTGAAGCCTAAGGACTCATATTCAACTCTCCACATCCCACGTGAGCCAGATGCACAGTGACACAAGCACGCAATGATGCACATATGCACAAGGTGGCACACGCATCTGGAGTTTGATTACAGTGGCTGGAGGCCCTGGTGCACCAATTCTCTCTCTTTCTCTCTCATAAAAAAAAAAAAAAAGGACAGTCTGTTGGGCTTTGCCTCAAAAAAAAAAAAAAAGGTGACTGCTTTGTTCTTAATCTCTGTCAGCACTATTAAATGACCGATCAGCATCTGTATCATTAAATGAAAGCTTTATTCCTTGCCACTAGATATTGTGTAAGTGTATGCTGGTGCACACGTGTGTGCCTGTGGAGACCACAGGACAACCTTGGGGGTTATTCCTCAGGTTCTATCCGCCCTCTTTGACCCAGAGTCTTTCATTGGTCTGAAGTATGCCAAGTGAGCTAGATTGGTTGGCCAGGGAGCCCCAGTAATCCTGTCCCCATCTCCCTGCCTTGGTAATTGAACAAGAGTCTTCACGCTTACACGATGAGCACTTATCTCCCTAGACCAAGCTGTTTATCCCCCATTCTGAGATCACAAACGCACACTACCATGCCTGGCTTTATTTTTGTTTTTACCCTGGGCTTTGCTGATCAAACTCAGGTTCTTATGGTTACAAGACACACATGTCACCAACTGAGCTATCTCCACTGCTTGCCATAAGATCTTTAAAAAAATATATAGCCTTGAGGTACGACTCCTTACAATGCAACTGTCCAGACAGAAATTGGCCTTGATATCCATGACCTTGCAGTGCCTAGCAATACCTTCGCAAGACCCTCATAATAGAAGAAAAGGATGATGACATCAAATTAAAAGAGAGACTAATGGAGAGAGGATATGATGGAGATTGGAGTTCTAAAGGGGTATGGGGCAGGGGAGGGAAATATCATGCATTTTTGTATATATATAAGTTCTCAATAAAAAAATAAATGCAGGCAGAAGCTGTCTTTAATCCCAGCACTCGGGAGGCAAAAATTGCAAGTTCAGGCCACCCTGAGAAAGTTAATCCAGGTCAGCCTGGACCAGAGTGAAACCCTACCTCGAAAAAACAAAAACAAACAAACAAACAAACAAACAAAAATGCAAATTCATACAGAAAAAAAAATATATATATACCCTTGAAATAATTTTTTAATTATTTAAAAAAATTAAATTAAATTCTATTTGCCTGTTAAAACCCTTGGAAACCTGTTCTTTCTCTCTCTCATATGTGATGTGCATGTGTGTGTGGGTATGTGTGTACATGTGTTTGCATGTGTGTGGACGGAGGCACACACATGTATAGGTATGTGTGTGCATGTGCATGAGTGGAGGCACACATATGTATTGTTGTATGTACGTGTGTGGTTGTGTAGGCACACACATATGTAGGTGTGTAGGTGTGTGTTTGGAGGCACACATGTGTGTAGGTGCATGTATGCATGTGTATGCATGTGTGTGGAGGTCTGGAGTTGATTTTGGGTGTCTTTTTCAGTCATTCTCCATCTCATTTTTTTTTCTTTTGGTTTTTCAAGGTAGGGTCTCACTGTAGCTCAGGCTGACCTGGAATTCACTACATAGTCTTAGGGTGCCCTCGAACTCACGGTGATCCCCCTACCTCTGTCTCCCGAGTGCTGAGATTAAAGATGTGTGCCACCACACCCAGCTTCTCCATCTCTTTTTTTTGTTTTGTTTTTTTTTTTTTTTGTTTTTTTGGTTTTTCAAGGTAGGGTCTCACTCTGGTCCAGGCTGACCTGGAATTAACTATGTAGTCTCAGGGTGGCCTCGAACTCTTCAGCAGTCCTTCTACCTCTGCCTCCCGAGTGCTGGGATTAAAGGTGTGCGCCGCCACCACGCCTGGCTTCCATCTCATTTTTTGAGACAGGGTCTCTCACTAAACCTGAAACCCATCAATTGGCTATCTAGCTAGCCTAGCCATCCTCCTGTCTCCACCTCCCTGGTGTTGGGATTACAGGTGTGTGGTGATTTGCAATGTCCCCATAGTCTCAGGTGTTTGTGATTAAGTTTCCTGCTTAGTCCCCGCCCAGTAGAGTTTTCAGGAGGTTGAGCCTTGCTGGAGGAAGTGCATCACAAGGGGTGGATCTTGTGGGGAGGGTCCAGCTCGGTGTATTCAGAGTCAGCTTCTGCTTCTGGTGCTGGCTGTTCTCTCTGCTACGGATGTAACAAGCCAGCTTCCTCCACCATGATGGAGCTTCCCCTCAGCACTGTAAGCCTAAAAATAAACACTTTCCTCCCATCAGCTGTTTTGGGTTGGGTGCTTTGTCCCAGCAACAAGAAGGACCAAACTAGAATAAGGTGCAGGTCACCACGTTTGCATTTCACATGGATTATGGGGACCTGAACTCCGGACCTCATGCATGTGTAGCAAACACTTTATCTACTTAGCCATCTCCCAGCTCACTTATCCTTTCTTTTACAAAATGAAACAGTGATAAGGAGACTGGGAGTGGGGGGCTTCTAAGGATAGACCCCGTAAGCTGAGACATCCTCTCCCCTCAACCAGAAGACCTGTCAGAGAAACCAGAGCTACTTTCTCTGTGGACCACCACCCAAGACTGCCTCGCAGCCCAGTAGGATTGTACATGTTCTACAGCATTCTAGAAAGGCCATTAAGATGTAATTAGTTGAGGGCTGGGGATGTAGCTGAGTGGGTAGAGTGTTGCCTAGCATGCACAGGGCCTGGTTTCCATCCCTAGCACTGCATAAACCAGGCTTAGTGGTCCATGTCTGAATTCTCAGCATTTGAGAGACAAAGGTAGGAGGATCAGAAGTTCAAAGTCATCCTCAGCTACACAGTGAGTTCAAAGCTAGCCTGGGCTACATAAGACCCTGTCTTAGAAATAAGGCAGTTAAATGTGCTTACTTGCAAGCCTGCTGGCCTGAAATCAATTCCCCAGCACCCATGTAAAACTAGATGCAAACCAAAACAAGCCTAAAGGAATAGAGGTGGAGCCAGGAGAACTGGAAAGCTCATGGCCCAGCTACACTAGCTCATGCAGTGGCAAAATAAAAAGAAAAGTGAGGACAAATACTTCAAGGTTGTCCTTGGACTCCCACGTGTGTGCTGGGCACACACATACCCACATCCACACAGACATCGTACATATCCACATATAAACAAAACAAAAATAAGTAAAATAACTAAAGAATTAAATAAATAAATAAAAAATGAGATGTAAAAGGTTGAGGAAGTATGTTCCAAGCAGCCCATACAAATGAGAAAAGAAAGCCGACACCCTGTGTAGATCTGTTTAGCACAGACATCCCTGAGCTGAGAGTGAATTATCTAACAACCAAGACGTTGGCTCGGATGAAAGAATCTGTTTTCACTTTGAATTGAAGCTGTGTGGTCCTAGGTGCCTCCAAGGCAGCACTGTCACTCAGCAGGCCTCCTTGCTGTCCTTGATCTTGGGATGACTCAGCGCTTTCCTGAAGTGGTTTCCAGGGGACAGCCTGCAGCCCACTTCCCTTCTAGCCTCCTTTGCAATGGAACTGACGCTTCATTTCCACACACTTATTTCTTTACCTCTGGAGACAGAGGGCTAGAGGGTGTTAATAGTTTTGAGATCTTGGCTCCATGAAGCTTTCTGCCTGGTGTGGCTCAGGTGACAAGCCTCTGTACAGTGTTTATCTCGAGGGCCTTGCTGGACAGGGTGAGCACCAGTGCCTCCCCTCCCCTGTGGGAGGATCAAGGAGTTAGTGAAATCACAGAACTTCATTCCTCTCCCCCAAGGGCAGCTGTCATGTAGCCAACAACACACAGTCCTACATAATCAGGCTGATGGAACAACAGAACTCAGAAGGGACAATTAAAAAAAATAATAATCCAGATTTCCTAGCGCCAAGGGCTGAGATGAAATGGGAATTGGGTGAAGAAGGCATTATAAAACCAACCTCGTCAGTTTACTGTCCTCAAGGATGCTAAGGAGAAGGCTCAGCCGGTAAGAGGGCTTGCTGTGCAAACCTAAGAATGGATTTGCAGGGACAAGTTGGAAAGAGGAAGGAGTTCAGTGGCAGGGGGTAGGGAGGAGGGACAAAAGTGGGTGCTGGGAGGGGATTATGATCAGGGTACATTGTGTATATGAATGAGGTTGTCCGAAAAAAAGTTTTTTAAAAGAACCGAGTTCAATCCCCAGCACCCAGGTAAAAAGCCAGACATGGTGCCTTGCATTTGATATCCCCATGCTGGGAGAGTGGAAATAGGAGGATCCCTGGGGCTTAATGGCTAGCTTGTCTAGATGAACTGGCAAGTTTTAGGCCAATGAGAGAACCTATGTCAAAGCAAAGTGGATGGCCTAGTGACACCTGAGGTTGTCCTCTGACTTCCACATGCACACAAACAAACATGTGCCCTCCCCTACACACACATACCACACACACACACACACACACACACACACACACACACACACATTAAGAAAAATAAAGGGGCATTGTTGAGATGGATCAATGAATAAGAGTGCTTGATATGCAAGATGAGGACCTGAGTTTGAGCACTAGCACACACATAAAGAGCCAGACGTTGATACACATGCCCATAACCTCAGTGCTGAAGGAGGAAGAGAAAGCGGGCTCAATGGCCAATCAGTTCAGCCAAAAACATCAGCTCCAGGCTCAGTGACTCCGTCTCAAGGAAGTAAGGCACCAGAGTAATAGAGGAAGAGACCCAGTGGCTTCCTCTGGCCTCCACATGGCTGTGCATAGGGAGTATGTAACACACACACACACACACACACACACACACACACACACACACCACATACTACACACACATGTATAATTGAAACCTTCAGGCTCATATAGGAAGAAACCCACCTGTTCTTGAGAGAAGTCTTCAAAGTTCCTTCTAAAAGAAAGGAGAATGGACGTGTCTGAGGTTCTTACTTTGAGAATGCACACAGGAGAAGCTGAGAAAGTCCAAGTTTCTTGGCAGGGGGGCACAAGTTATTCACTGGTCCATTCACACTTGGGCCCTATTTACTGCCCTCCCTAACCCAGGAAGTCTGCACAGGGCCCAGATACCTAAGAGGGATACTGGGACACATTTGGCTAGATGCTCATGGGAGCTTCAGGAGTGTGAAGCTGGGCATGTACAAGGACTAATAGCTGCCTCAGTGGTTAACCCCCACCCTCCTATTCTGTGGTTTGTGTATTGTGCTTGGCAGGGGAAGTTCCAAGCCACCCTCCAGCGCAGCAATCTCCTCTCCCCACGCTCCTGGGCACTCAGCCCAGCATCTCTGCATTGGATCCAAATTTCTCCTCCCTCAGCCATCCTCGCATTCCACTCTCTTCCTTTCTCCCCCATGTCCATGTCTATTTTATATTATTTAAAGACTCAGACTTGAGGATTTTTCTTTGTGTGTGTTTGTGTAGTGTGCATGTGTGTAGTGCATGTGCACATGCGTGTGCATATGTGTAGAGGCCAGAGGTTGATATTAAGTATCTTTCTCAGCCACTTTTCCACTTTTTGTTTGAAATAGAGTCTCACTGAACCCAAAGCTCACTGATTCAGCTAGACTAGATTGCCAGCAAGCCTAGGGATTCTCCCACCACCGCCCCCCACCCAAACCGACATTATAGGTGTGCACCACCACACCCAGCTTTTATGTGTGTGCTAGGGATCCAAACTAATGTCCTCATGTGTACAGGGAAAGTGCATTACCAACTGAGCCATCTCCCTAGCCCCTAAAGACGTTATTTATTTTTTTAAAAATGTTATTATGAACATACTGCAAATTGGTCATATTTCCATCGGCTTCTATCCTCTTATGACCCCTCTCCCCTGACCCCATTCTCCTGAGAGTCCTGTCCGATGGACTATTGGTAGTCACTGCCACATAGATTTTTCTATTTCTATACGTCATAGCATCAGAAATCAGAATTGGAACTTAGATAACGCGATTGAGTATTAGACACTGTGGTTTCCCAGAAAGTCCTGCAGGCAAGCCACAAGTGACCACACAATGAAATGACACAAACTTTCACCCAACATGGTAAAGAGAGGACTGGTTGGCTTTTTTTTTTTTCTTTCTGCATATGTGTCTGATGTATTGTACATGTGTGAGTATGGACAGGCACACGGCATGGCCCATGTGTGGAGTTCAGTCCTCACCCTCCACCTTGTTTGGGACTTTTTGTTGTTCACTGCTGTGCACGCCAGACTTGCTGGCTTAAAAACGTCAGAGGATTCCTGTTTCCATCCCACCTCTTACTGTAGGAACACTGGGATTACAGACACCTGCCGTGTCCCCCTTTTATGTCGGTTCTGAGGACCTGTACTCAGTGTTCAGTGGGTAAAGTGATTCCTTTCCTCACTGACCTATCTCCCCAGCCTCATGCTGGCTTGTTAGCTGAATCTGTCGTCCCACGCCCTGCTCATCCATGATAGGAGATCACTTGAAGCTCTTCTCTTCGGAGCTGTGTCCTTTGTTACCTCCAAACCCCAAAGTACCCAGTCGTTTCCACTAGTAATCCACACCAAACTCACACTTTACAGGCACCTTATAAACCAGATGTGGTGGTGCTCATCTGTAATCCCAGCTCTAGGGACATGGATCAGAAATTCAAGGTTGTCTTTGTTGACATCATGAGTCTGAGGTCACCCTGGTCTACATGAGACCCTGTTTCAAAAAGAAATAAATAGGGCCGAGGAGACATCTTTTTGCACAAGCATGAGGACCTGAGTTTGGATCCCTGGACCCACATAAAAGCCAGGTGTTGCATTCATCTGTAATCCCAGTGCTAGAGAAGCAGAGGCAGGAGAACTTCTGAGACTTGCTGGCCAGCTAGTCTAGCTGAATCGGTGAGCTACAGGTTCACTGAGAGACCTTGTCTCGAAAAGTAAGATGGAGGGCTAGGGAAATGACTTAGCAGTTAAGGCGTTTGCCCTGTGAAGCCTAAGGACCCAGGTTCAATTCCCCAGGACCCACATAAGCCTGAAGCACAAGGGGGTACACACGTCTGAAGTTGTTTTGCAGTGGCCTCCAGCCACTGGTGTGCCCATTCTCTTTCTTTCTCTCTGCCTCTTCCTCTCTCTCTCCCTCTTTCTCAAATAAATGTAAATAAATAAAATATTTTTTAAAAACTATAAAAAATAAGAGAGTGACTGGGGAAAATATCCTACATTGACCTCTGGTCTCCACAGACATGCACACACATGCACCCCACACATACACACATGCACACACACCACACACAAACATACATATATGCCCACACACCACACACAAACATACACACATACACAGATACCACACACAAGTATGCACACTACATAAATAAGCCATAGATAATAACGTAATCTTATGGTCGATAATTTTCTAAAGGATTTAACCCATAATTCCATGAATTTAGAATGAATTCAGATTTGAATATGTATAAATGGCATAACGTGGAAGTCTAAAAATGCAACCTTTGTCATGCAGGCTGTGAGAGACCTTAGACAGCTCCACCTGCCCGAGCTTAGGTGTAAGCAGTGACAAGGTCGTGAGGGACAGAGATCCCATGAGGACAAAGACAAGAGACTTATCATCACAGCACTCACCAAACACCATCACCCCCCTCATCACTTCTGCCTCAGGTGCTCTCAAACTGGAAATTCAGATTCATTTACAGGTGCTTACTTAAATTCTTGAAAATTGACAATGTTGTCAAATCCAGATCATGTACACATACAATGAACTTCCCTCTGTCCATACAATCCTTTGAAAACAATGACACAATAGCTGCCAACTGACATTTTACTCAACATGATATAGTGCTACGGTCTCAGCACAAAGTGACCTTAACTGCTTCCAAATTCCTTCCCTATTTTTACGGCAACAAATCATAAGGTGAAACAAGACCTTCGTCAGGGTCACACAGCCTTCACACTTGAAAGTTCTTCCTGCAGACATACGCAGGCATCTCTGGGGACACTGAAAGAAAGACTCATTAATTGGCTTTAATGGAGTTTCCTCCCACCCCCAACCAAGCAGCTGTCTTATTTCCCGTTTTTTTAATCTGTCAGGTCTTGCATACCTGGGACATTACATCTGTTCTGTGTGAATGAGTGTGTGCGTGTGTGTGTGCACACACATGTGCATGTATGCACATGTGCCAGAGGCCAATGTCAGGTGTCTTTCCTCAATTGCTTTCCACCTTATTTTTTTATTTTTATTATTCATTTTCAAGTAGAGAGAGACAGACAGACAGAGAGAGAGAGAGAGAGAGAACTGGCACACCAGGGCCTCTAGCCAACTGCAAATGAACTCCAGATGCATGAGCCACTTTGTGCACCTGGCTTTACATGGGTTCTAGGGACTTGAACTCAGGTTGTTAGGCTTTGCAGGCAAGCGCCTTAACTGCTGAGCCATCTCTCCAGCCCATCCAACTTTTTTTTGTTTTTGTTTTTGAGACAGGATCTCTCCCTGAAAAAAAAAATTAAAAAGCTAGTCAGCAAGCCCTAGGGATCCTCTTGTCTCTGCCTCCCTAGCTCTGGGATTACACACACACCATGGCACCCAGGTTTTATGTGGGTGCTGGGGATCTAAACTCAGATCCTCTTACTTGTGTGGCAAGTCCTTTACCCACTGGACCATCTCCCCAACTCTTTCCATCCCCAGCACACAGGCAGTGCACAAGGACAAATAACTTGTAAACAGGTAGTACTTATCCAGCACAGTATCAGGGCACAGAGACTTCTGCATGCATAACTTGTGGTCTTAACTGAGAGGTGCAGATCATCCTGTCCAGAAATTTGGGAACGGCTGAGTCATCAGGAAATTATTGTTGGTATCTGCATGTCTTTATATAAGTTTAGCAAAGCTCAGTAACTTTTAGAAGAATATCCAACACAACAGGGAGAGTTGACTCACTCATCTGTACACAACAGATCTGTAGTTTTTGTTTTGCTTTGTTTTTTGAGGTAGGGTCTCACTCTAGCCCAGGCTGACCTGGAATTCACTCTGTATTCTCAGGGTGGCCTCCAACTCATGGCGATCCTCCTACCTCTGCCTCCTGAGTGCTGGGATTAAAGGTGTGCACCACCATGCCCAGCAGATCTGTAGTTTTGTTAATTCCAAGTGCGAACCGTGTAGTGGAGATACAGCAGCAAACGACACTTGTTCTCTAGACTCAGGGAGAACCCCATCTTGTAGGGAAGGTGAATATACAAAAAGCAGGGAGGGTGGGGAGATAATTCAGTGAGTAAAGCTCTTGCCATGGAAGCATGAGGACCTGAGTTCATATATCCAGAACCCACATAAAGATAGACACAGTAGCACACATCTATAATCCCAGTGCTCATGCAGAGAGATGGGAGGTGGAGACAGGAGAATCCCCAGAAGCTCATGGGCCAGATAGCCTGGCTTATGCAGCAGTTAACATCAAAGAGACCCTGCTTAAACTGGGTAAAAATGAAGATCAACACCCAAGGTTGTCTTCTGCCCTCCATACTCACATATCATGGCATGCATGATGTGCACATACATATCATATCTACACAAGAAAAAAATCAAGGAGGGGGCTGGAGAGATGGCTCAGTGGGTAAAGTGAGGACCTGCGTTTGGATCCCCAGAACCCATGTAAAATGTAGGACCTGACAGCATGTGTCTTTAACCCCGTCACAGGGGAGGTGGAGACAGGTGGATTTCTGGGGCTCACTGGGTGGGTAGTGTAACCACCGTAGCAAGCTCTAGGTTCAGCAAGAGAACTTGTCTCAAAGCATAAGGTGGAAAGAGACTGAGAAGGACATCCACCATCAATATCTGCCCTCCACATGCCCATGCACACATGCACATAAGCTCTCCTCCCCCACATTACACAAATGCATGCACACCACTCACACATACACATCCCCCTCCTTGCCAAAACAACAAGGAGTGACTAGAGCTGAGGTGTAGTTCGGGGGTGGAGTGCTTATCTAGCAGGCATTAAAGCCCTGGACTTGGTCAGTCCCAGCACTGCAAAACAAACAAAATAAGGCCCGTTGTATTAACAGTGTTCTGAACACAGTGGGCAGGTCATGGTGAGTACTCAAAGCGGAGTGGAGTTCCATCTATTAATGAGAAGCTGGTAGAAGGGATGGGACAGGAGATGTATTAGGGACACGATCGTTCCTAACAAATTCCAAGGTGAAAGCAAGTCTGGGGTAGGGTTGGGGTGGCCATGGTTGAGCATTCCAGAGACCAAAGGGAAAAGTGTGGTAGCCTGTTGAATCCAGGTGAAGGGGTCAGCAGAGAACTGTGTTAGGCAGGCTGGAGTACCAAACAAGACAGCAAGAGAAATGGTGGGAGATGTAGCTAGAGACTACATGGAGTGGGTAGTCCTCAGATGCCCTACTAGAGAGTGCACTTTATCATGAGTGGGGACAGCAAACCATCAGATGGCTGTACATAGGGAGGGCTGTAGTCAGACTTTCATTTTGAAACGATCCCTTTTCTCTGAACAAGCATGAAGGATGGACCCAGGAGAAGAGTCCACAGGGAAGGACATCGGATGAGACAGTGTACCGTGTTAAGATAAGAAGGGGCAGCATGAACCAGGCAGCTGCAGGAAGTGGAGGGTGTGCTTGGGAGGCACCAGAAATCCTGAGCCGACTCCGAGGGAGGGGCGCCAGCAAGAGGTGAAAGGCAGGTGAGTGAGACAATGAGTCACTCAGTAAAGTGCCTGCTGTGCAAGCATGAGAACCTGTCTTCAGGTCCCCAGCACCCACATAAATGCTGGGTGGGCGTGGTAACCCACCTGGTATCTTAGCACTTGGGAGGTAGAGAGAGGAGATCCTTGGGGAAAGCTGGCTAGCTATGCTAGCGGAATCAGCGAGCTCCAGGTTCATGTGAGAGATTCTGCCTCCGTAATTAAGGTGGAGAGTGACCAAGGAAGACCCAGGAAGTTAACCTCTGGTCTCCACACACATGTGAACACACACAAGTGTGCCCCCACACAAGATATCATGTATAAACACATGTACACATGCCACACATACAACCACATGGAAAACAAAATAAAAAGGGAGCGATAGGCAAAGAGGGGTTTCACTTACTGCAGCCACACCAGGACTCACACCAGGAGTCTGTTTCAACCCCCCCCCCCCAGCATGCCTTGTCAGGATAGGGGATTGCGCTTTGCGTGAAGGCTGGTTATGAGAAGGCTCCTCCATCTCTTACTGACTAGGTAGCTTCTAGCAGGACACTGTATCTTACAAGGCCTCACTCCTCATCCGTAAAATGGCCCTCCATATCTGTGGGCTCTACATGCTGATCAACCAACTGGTTATAGATAACCATTTCCCAAAAGGAAATTGTGGAGGTTGGGGTGATAGCTCAGTGGGTAAAGCGCTTGTCTTGCAATCATGAGGACCTGAGTTCAATCCCCAGAACCTATCTAAAAAATAGTAGGAGATGGGCTGGAGAGATGGCTCAGTGCTTAAAGGTGCTTGCTTGCAAAGTTTGACAGCCCAGGTTCAATTTTCCAGTACCAAGGTAAAGCCAGATGCACAAAGTGGTGCATGTGTCTGGAGTTCGCTTACAGTGACAAGAGTCCCTGGAGCACCCATTCTCATTCTCTCTCTCTCTCTTGTATCTCAAAAAATAAAATAAATTAGCAGGAAAGGTGGCAAGTGTGTATAATCCCAGCATCAGCAAGCTAGACACAGGTGGATCCGTGGAACTTGCTGGTCAGCCAGTCTAGCCTACTTGGCAAGTTCCAGGTAATGAAAGTTCCTATCTCAAAAAAGGCAGGTAGTGCCTGACCTGAGGAATGATACCTGAGGTTATCCTCTGGCCTCACACACACACATACACACACCCTTGAACCCACATGCACACACACAAATACATGCACACACAAAATAAAATTGCCTGTACCGAATATGTATAAACTTCTTTCTCTTGTGATTCCATCAGCAGTGCAACAAACAACTGCGTAGACAGCATTTACACTGCCGTTGATATTAGAAGTGATTTAAAGTACACAGGAGGATTGATGCATTTAAAGGCAAGCCACATGTCATTTGATATAAGGGACTTGAGCTTCCTTAGACTTTGGTGCTCTGGAACCAATCTCACGTGGTTATGAAGTGACAGCTGTATATATTAGTGCTTTAGGTGAGGGTTGGCACAGTAAGTGTGCTATAATCACTGCCTGGTATGCTGCAGCCTCTCTTCTCCTAAGACCTTGCTGAACTTCATTATTGTGAAAATACTTGGGATTGTAAAATATGGCTTTTGTCATTCTTAGAAGATAGAATGTGAGTGACCACCAGCCAGGAAGGAAGCAAACATTGGCACTCCCTAGTTCTCACCACCCAATAATATAGGTCCGCACCTACATACTTGGACAGGACCTAAGATCTATCCGTCACCACAGCGCCCCTGTAAGGAGGGCCTGGAACACCAGTGAGGTCAGCAGAAGATTATTTGAAAGGAGAGCTAATTATATGAGGGCTTGTTTTGATGACAGATCAGATACACATTTGAGCCCAGTGAGCTCCAGGTTTAGTGCACGACCCTGCCTCAAAGAATCCAATGACTGGCTGAGGAAGACACCCTGTGATGGTTTGAATGCAAAATATTCCCCATTGCTTCATGCGTTTATGATTAATCTTCCTACTTAATCCTCAACTAGTGGAGTCTTTGGAAGGCAGAGCCTTGTCTAAAAAGAGATGTGTCACTGCAGGGAGGACCTTTGGTGTGTTACAGCCCAGCCCTGCTTGATGCACTTAGCTCAGGCTCCCTCTCCTTCCTCCCTGCTGATGACACACAACATGCAGCTGTCTCCTCCAGCCATGCTTTCCCTACCCTGGTGAAACTCCGCTCCCCCCAGCCCCCGAAACTGTAAACCAGAAATAAATCCTTTCCTTCCACAAGCTGCTTCTGGTTGGATATTTTATCCCAGCAATCAGAAGATAAACACTAGACACCTGTTGTTAATCTCTGGCCTCCCCACACACACGTGCACACATGTGCACTTACACCCAACCACAAACAAATACTACACTTAAGAGATCTCACTCAAGCACAAGAATTGCTTTAGCATTGCAAACTTAAACATGTGGCCATCTGAGGAGTGCATCTACCAGGTAGGGGGAAAAAAACAGAAAGGGAAAAAGAACTCTAGAGAAATCGGTAATGCAAGGAGCAGCATAAATATCCCCATGAAACATTTTTTAGAGAGAAAAGAGATTTTGTAAGAGGGCCTCTTAAAATGAAGAGATTAAAAGGCTCTAAAGGGAAAGGAATGCAGCTCAGTTAGTAGAGGGCTGCTTAGCATGTTCAAAGTCTTGGGTTTGATCCCAGCGCCACATAAATGAGCTATAGTGGCACACGCCTGTAAACCGAGGACGAAGGACGTAAAGGATAAAGAGTTCAAGGTCATTTTCAGCTACATAGCGGGTTCATGCCAGCCTAGTGTACATGAGATCCTGCCTCAAAAAAAAAAAAAAAAAAAAAAAAATTTTTTTTCCTGCTAACTCATTTTTTTTTTTTTTTCCTGCTAACTCATTTTTTAAAGTAATTTCTCTATCCTATGTGGAACAGAAGCTGAATTCACCTCGAGAGCACTGGCCCATGTCAGCCAGGTGGGTATCACTGACTGTCATTCATGCGGGAGGTGGGGCGTGGCTGAATCCACACTGGCGTGTTTCCTGGATTTTCTTCTGGTCTAACCTTCCCATAATACTGAACACTGCCATGGGGGAAACAGAGGCAAATGGAGAATGGCTGGTTCCCCAGTTCTGGCTAATCTATAAATAACTCCATTTTCCATTTTATATACTTTAATTTTATATTTAAGATTTAAGCCTTGAGCTCCTATGTAGCTGAGATGACCTTGAACTTCTGCTCTTCCTGCCTTCAACTTCCAAGTGCTGAGATGATGGCTGTATACCACCACACCCAGTTTATGGTATACTGGTGATCAAACCCAGGGCGTCAGGCATGCTAGGGAAGCACTCTACCAACTGAGCTAGATCTCCAGGCTCCATTATATATGCATACATATATAACATTTTCACTCACTTCTAATGTGGGCCAGCACTTAGGTGAGGAGTTAGGCTGTAATTGTTTGTATATCACAAGTCATTGAGTCAGTCTCTCTACAATCAGGGTCTGCTTATTAAAAAAACTGGGAGAGCCGGGCGTGGTGGCGCACGCCTTTAATCCCAGCACTCAGGAGGCAGAGGTAGGAGGATCGCCATGAGTTCAAGGCCACCCTGAGACTACATAGCTAATTCCAGGTCAGCCTGGACCACAGTGAGACCCTACCTCGAAAAACCAAAAACAAAACAAAACAAAAACAAAAAAAAAAAACTGGGAGTTGGAACTGGAAATACGGCTTAGTAGTTAAGGCAATTGCTTGCGCAGCCTAAGGACCGAGGTTTGACTTCCCAGAACCCACGTAAGCCAGATGCACAAGATGATGCATGCGCACAAGGTAGCACATGTATAAAAGGTGGCACACGCGTCTGGAGTTCATTTACAGTAGCTGAGGCCCTGACATGCTAATTATCTCTCTCTCTTTCATAAAAAAATTAAGAAATTAAAAAAGGGATTTTTAAACTTATTTTTAGCCTTTTGGTCTCTACTATTATGTGTTACATGTGAAAGAAACTTATTAGTTCTCTACTTTTCAAATTGGATTCCAGGTTCCCATCTGACTTGAAATTTGATTTGTGCTTCTCTGTCCACCTGCACATGCACCTCAGGTCCTGAGGGAAAAAAATTCCAGAATAATTTTTTTTTAAAAGGGGGTCGGTGTGGGACTACGAGAATGTGGAGGACAACCTCGGGTGTTGGTCCTCACCTTCCACCTTGGTTGACACAGGATCTCTTGTTCACCATTGTGTATACCAGGAGATCTGGCCCGTGAACTTCGGGGGAATCTCCTGTCTCTGCCTCCCATCGCCAGAAGGCCGGGATTACAGATGGGCACTACAGCATCCAGCTTTACGTGGCTTCTTGACCCTGAATTCAGGTCATCACACTTGTGTGGCAGGTGCTGTATCCACGGAACCATCTCCCCAGCCCTCCAGGAGACTTCGGTGTTCAATGTTCAGTTCTAGAGATGCCCATTGTCTCCATGTAGAGGACGCTTCTAGGAGAAGCCTGGGATCGTGGGCAGACTAATGGGAAAACAGGGGAAGCTATTCTCTGAGATCGGGCCACCTCCCCACAATGTAGACACCCACCATTAGTAGAACCCACAAGCTTACATACACCCAGCTTTGGGGTTTCCTCCAGTTCCCAGCCATGCACTCCCCCCTCTCCCCTTCAAGCCATCTAGCAAAGACTCCCTGACTGTCTGAAGTCCTTAGGAAAGACTCTTTGCCTCCATGCTATTCTTTCTTCTAACCTATCAGTGTCCTGGGGATAGGACAGGAGAGAAAAAACAGAGAGCTGCGTGCAAACAGTCATCGTGTGTGTGCCATGACACATATGGAGGTCAGAGGACAAACTCGGGATGCTGGCCCTCTCCTTCCGCCTTGTTTGAGACAGGGTCTCTCATGTTTTTACTGCTGCGAAGGCTGGACTAGCTGGCCCACAAACATTCTCTTGACTCCAGCTCCCATTAATGCATGTGCTTTGGGATTACAGAGGTGAGTGCCACTTAAATCCATGCTAATGTGGGTTCTGGAGATCTGAACTCTGGTCATCAGGCTTATGCAGCAAGCACTTTTAACCACTGAGTCAAACCCCTAGCCCCCATTGTCAACTTTTTATTTTTCAACGTATATGCATGCACGTGCACACACATACCATGGTGTGCATAAGGGGGGTCAGAAGATAACCTTGTGGTATTAGTTCTCTTCTTCCACCTGTTTTTTAAGGTGTTTATTCATTTATTATGTATTTATGTAACCATTTGAGACAGGGTCCCACTTGTTATCATTTTGTCACTGGGAAGGCCAGTCTGGCTGGCCTGTGAGCATTGGGATTCTCCTTGGTCCACCTCCTGTTGCTGCAGGCATACTGGGAGGACAGACACATGGCTACTTTGAATCCAGCCTTATGTGGGAGGATCTAACTCAGGTTGACAAGCTTGTCGAACAAGTGCTTATAAGTACTGAGTCATCTCCCCTGCCCCTGAACTGTTTTGTTGTTGTTTGTTTTGTTTTTCAGTTTAGGATCTCACTCTAGCCCAGGCTGACCTGGAATTCACTCTGTAGTCTCAGGCTGGCCATCAACTCCCAGTGATCCTCCTACCTCAGTCTCAGGAGTGCTGGGAATATGAATGTGTGCCACCACGCCAGGTTGAACTGTTATTTTGATCTGTAACTCTGTATCCATGATGTAGTGACCTTGAACAAGGGCAGGTACCAGGTACCTGGACCTTTGCCCAGCAGGTCCCAAGACTTTCCCATCAAATATGGGGGAGACGTCTGGAGACTGTGGAAGCACCCTGGGTCAGGGGAGCTCCACTCAGTTCAGGACTGCAGGAATTTGGAGAATGGAGAGTGTGAGTGGTCCTGGGAACTCTGCACCTATGCAGCAAACCTCCCATGAGCCTCCTCTCACCCTCTTAGCACCAGGTTTCTCTTATACTGGATCAGGTCTCACTTCAGCTCTGTATTTTTGTTTTGCTTGTTTGTTTATTATTGGGCTGTGTTTCTGCACATGTGCAGGGATGTACTGCATGTATGCGTGTATGTGCCTGTGGAGACCAGAGGACAACCTTGGGGGTCATCCTCAGGAATGCTATTTCCGGGGCTGGAGAGATGGCTTAGCGGTTAAGGTGGTTGCCTGTGAAGCCAAAGGATCCCGGTTCGATAAACCGGATGCCCAAGGGGCACATGCATCTGGAGTTTGTTTGCAGTGGCTAGAGGCCCTGGTGTGCCCATTCTCTCTGCCTGCCTCTCTTCTCTCTTCTCTCTCTCTCTCTCTCTGCTTGCAAATAAATAAATAAATAAATAAATTTTTTTTTTTTTAAGAAAGGAATGCTATTTCCTTCCTCAAAGGAAGTAGTGTTTCTCAGGAAGCTAGTGAGTCCCAGGGATCCTCCTGTCTCCACCTTCCCAGCATGGAGATTACACATGTGTGCCACCACACCCAGAGTTTTACATGGATACTGGGCATGGAACTTGGGTGCTCTTTGCTGTAAGGCAAGTACTTTACTAACTGAACCATCTCCCCAGTCCCTCTCCTCGGCTTCTTTTTTAATATTAATTTTATTATTTATTTATTTATTTGAGAGAGAGAGAGAGAGGGAGAGAATGGCGCCAGGGCCTCCAGCCACTGCAAACAAATTCTAGTCACATGCGCCACCGTATGCATCTGGCTTACATGGGTCCTGGAGAATAGAATCTTGGTCCTTTGGCTTTGCAGGCAAGAACCTTAACCACTAAGCCATCTCTCCAGTCCTCTCCTCAACTTCTTAATCTGGAGGCATCTCCAGCTGGGTGTCTGCTGTGACACACTGAGAGGACTGGGGAATAACCTTACACACAGGGAAGTCCCCAGGGCTGTGAGGAAGCCCTAGCTCCTGAGCCTGACTTCAGGCTCCTCCCCTAGCCTCACCTCCATGCCCTGTCATCAGCCCCATGTGAAATGACCCAAGCAAAGAATCCACAGAGCCATGGCACAGTGGGTTTCATTCTGTTTGTGGTACTTGTGATGGTTCATGTTGGTTGGCAACTTGATGGGATCTGGAATCACCCAGGAGATAAATTTCTGGGTTGTGTCTGTGAGGGCATTTATAGAGAGGATTAACTGAGAGAAGACCATCAAGGTAGGTGGCACCTTCTACAGAAGCCCATGGTCAAAGCAGAGTTGCCTGCTTGCCTGGCCTCATGTCTTGCCTGGCAAGCACATCTCTGTGTCAACCTTCACTGACGTCAGACTCTAGCTTCTTCAGCCTTTCCACGTGGACTAAAGACCAGTGACTCTCCAGGAATCCTCCAGACTTTCAGCACCAGATCTGAACTGCAGTGACGTCCAGCCTGGTGGACTGAGCAGCTCCCAGGTTCTCTGCCTCTCTGGCCTACAGACGACCACTGCTGGGCTGCTCAGCCCTGTCAAGAAAGCCAATTGAATACATCTCCTTGGTAATATATATTCATTCATTTGGGTCTAGAGAACTTTGCTTAACACACTACCCAAGTGTGAATGTGAAAAAGTTATTGATTCATTTCAAGGAGAGAGAAAGAAAAAGAATGGGTGTGCCAGAGCTCTTGCCAGTGCGAGCAACTTCCAGATGCATACACCATTCTACAATGGTATTGGGAAATTGAACCTGGGCTGGCAGGCTTTGCAAACAAGAGCCTTTAACCATTGAGCCAACTCACCAGCCCAAGAAATGTCATAAATTTAAAAACGTTTGACATACATGTCAAGGCATTTATACAAGATGCAGAGTTAGTAACACTGCCCAATCCCATGTGGGAACAAAAGAAAAGAGGAACCTCTCAAAAGGTAATTCTGCATCCTTACAGTGTCGGACCCTGTGCCTCCAAAACTCCGACAATGCTGTGTGCAAAAGACAGCTCTCCAGCGCCCCCTGCTGAGCAGAGATTATCGCTGCAATTGACCAGGAAGGATTTTATTTCAATATCCTCCCCCTGGCAAAGCAACTGTGCAGAACTTGCAGTCTTTCAGCTTTGAAAGGTAATCCTCGACAAGTAGGTGGGGGCATTCACTGAAGTGTCAGCATAACATTGATATTCTAGAACTTAGCAAGAGGACAGGACAGAACCAACGGAGGTTGGGTAGAAGCTGTGAAATGATCAGTTACTGCCTTTTAACCTGTATCAAAATGTTAGTGTCAGGTTCTGAATAGAGAACTCTCAGACAGTTTTTTGGGTCCAAGGTTTTTCCTTTTACTTTTTAAAAAAATTTTTAATTGACAACTTCTATACTTACAGACAATAAACCATATTTCCCTCCCCTCCCTCCCCCACTTTTCCCTTCACAACTCCACTCTACATCATATCCCCTCCCTCTCTTCATTAGTCTCTCTTTAAATTTGATGTCATCATCTTTTTCTCCTATTATAAGTGTCTTGTGAAGGTATTGCTAGGCACTGCGAGGTCATGGATATTGAGGTCAATTTTTGTCTGGACAATTACATTATAAGGAGTTGAATCCTTCCTTTGGCTCTTACATTCTTTCCACCCCCTCTTCCGCAATGGACCCTGAGCCTTGGAGGGTGTGACGGAGATGGTTCTTAATACCAGTGAGACAGCAAAAGGGAATGATGGAAGGGGACTCTGAACTGACAAAGAAGGATGACAGACGGAAGGACGCTCCAAACCCAGCGCCAGAGGACTGGAGTGGAGCAAAGGAGGAAGGAAGCCCTGCACTGAGAGGGAGAGCAAAAGAGGAAGTCTGGAGCAGAGTGGAAGGAATCGTCTGTGAACCTGAACCTGGGGCAGACAAGCAAGAGAAATAAAAGAGAAAGGGAGTGTGTGCATAAGAGGGGGGGGAAGAGAGAGAAGAGAGAGGGGAGAAGTGAAAGGAAGAGAGTGGAGAGGAGAGGGGAGGAGAGGAGAGGAGAGGAGAGAGGAAGGGAGAGGAGAAGACAGGGGAGAAGAGCAGAGGAGAGAGAAGGGGAGGGGAGGGGAGAGGAGAGGATAGGATAGGGAAGGGGAGAGGGGAGGAGAGGAGAGGAGAGGATAGGATGGGGGGAGGAGAGGAGAGGGGAGGGGAGAAGAGAAGGGAGAGGAGAGAAGAGGGAAATAGAGGAGAGGAGGAGGGAAAGGAGAGGGAAATAGAGGGGAGGAGAGGGGAGAGGAGAGGAGAGCAGAGGAGAGGGGAGAGGAGAGAAGAGGGGAAGGGAGAGGAGAGGAAAGGAAAGGAGAGGGGAGGGGAGAGGGGAGAAAAGAGGGGAGGAGAGGGGAGAGGAAGGGAAGGCAGAGGAGAGGAAAGGAGGAAGGAAAAAGAAGGGATGTTAGCACCTAGAATAGGAAAGCCTGGAAGAGAGAAAGAGAAAGAGAGAGAAGACCAGGAACAGAGTTTTTAAACCCTTTGTGGGGAAAGAAAGGCAGGGGAGATTATGCCTTTTTCCCCAGGGGTGGGGGGAGGAGGATAGACCCGAGTGAGTGTGCAGCAGGCAAGTTGGCTGGACTCCCTGCTGAACTCCTTTGGGGAAATGAGCCTCGCCCCCATGCCAGTCAACAGGTGATAATAGGAAGTTTTTCTCTTTGCTCAGGTGCAGTAAAGCTTAGTCACATCACCATGTTGATGGTGGTTGATTCTAAGATCAGCAGACCTAGTCTGAGCAAACAGGGAAGGGGCAAGACAAAGAATGCTTTTAAAGCCTCAGTGATCATTACAGGAAGTCCTTGCAGAGCCTCAGGCCTAGTTAGAGCACAGAGGGGTAGGAGGAGATGGGAGGAGGAGTTCTGGGATTCTTAGAGTTAAGCACCAACCATCCCATGACCAATGCTCAATTTTGAGCACCAGTACAAAGTGCCTCACCATTTCCAACTAAAGGCTTTGACCTTCAGCTAAAGGACTCCAAGGTTGACTTGCAGGTGCACTAGGTACTGAACAAATGACTCACAGACTGTCCCCAGAGCTGGGGCCCCACTGGTTCTGCTGCCACCTGGCGGTTGATTCTTCCATGTGACAAATACGGGCGACAGCAGCAGGGACAGGTCATACTGGAGGTAGGTACAGCTGCTCTGCACATGCTATGCAAGGGAGAGTGGGCGTTCGTCAGCTCATGCTTCGGTGGGTGTCTAGAAAATTCAAACTTCAAACCCTGCCCTTGCAAGACAGTTCTTCTCAGAGATGCTATTTATTTAGATAAACTCTATACCCACTTAGGCTACCACCCACCCTGGTTTATTCTACCGCCCACCCTTGTTTAAGCAAATTATGTCCACTGAACAAAAGGTATGGCTTTATTCTCACAAAAATGAGATGGGGGCTGGAGAGATGGCTTAGTGGTTAACGTGCTTGCCTGCAAAGCCTAAGGACTCATGTTTGACTCTCCAGACGCACAAGTGATGCAAGCGCGCAAGGTCTCTCATGGGCACAAGGGGGCACAAGTGTCTGGAGTTCTATTGCAGTGGCTGGGGGCCCTGGCATGCCAATTCTCACTTTCTCTCTCATAAAAGAAAAAAAAAAAGAGATGGTTCAATGGGTACAGTGCTTGCCTCACAAGCACAAAGACTTGAGTTCAATGTCCAGAATTCACATAAAAACCCACAGGCAGGTAGAGAATCATTTTTATGGAGATACTCAAAACTCATCAAAGCAGAAAAATCAGAGGCTACTGAAAGCTCTACACTGAAGGAGATTTCTACCATACCCTCCAAGGCCCAGGGGACGTTGCTGAAGAAGTGTGGAAAGAATGTAAGAGCCACAGGGTGGCAAGGTGTGCTTTGGGGCACGATCTCCCAACATGAACTGACTGGTGCATTCATGACCCACAGTGGATACTGATACCCCCACAAGACCAGCGTGGTTCTGAGCCCATGCACATTTTGACCTGGAGAACAAAAGGAAAGGAATGAGACAACAAGCCAGAGGAAGGACTACCTTGAAAGAGGAGGGTCCTTGGGGATGGAGACTGAGAGAAGGGGCAAAGAAAGGATAAAGAGATGAGAGCACAATCAAGTTACTGTATGTTCATATATTAAAGTTCTCCATTTAAAAAAATGATGGGCATGGTGGCTGGCATGTGCCAGTGCCAGAGAGAATCCCTGGGGCTCATTGGCCAGCCATTCTAGCCTAATTGGTGAGTTCCAGGCCAATGAGAGACCCTATTTCAAAAAGGCTGGATGGCACTCCTGGAACAACATCAAGGTTGTCATCCTCTGGCCTCTGCATGAACAGAAACGCATGCAGGCCCACACACACACACACACACACACACACACAGGAAATTTCAATTGTTTGGCTGTTGCTAACTAGAAAACAGGCCAAGCAGAAGAGAGGGGACGTGGAGAAGAATGTGACAGGTAGTGTGGCCAGAGTTATCTATATGCAAGGATGAAGCACCTGAGAAAACGCATCTTGGGAAACAAAGTGAGTCCTTCCTAGTTCATGAGACAGACCACTGCATGGGTGTGGCTGGAATGGGCAGGCAGGGTCCTGCCATGTAGGAAGAGACCTGGAGCTATCACACATGTTTGATGCGAGACATAGAGTCTCCGTTCATGTCTTTACTATCTCTGTGTATGTGTGTGTGTGCACGCGTATGCACACATGCCACGACACAAGTATGGATGTCAGGGGACAACTCTGGATGTAGGTCTTCTGTCTTGTTGGGGGCAGGGTCTCTCCTTCACCACTGGGTTCACTAGGCTGGCCCAAGAGCTTGAAACAACCTCTGGTAAACAGACCTAAGGGAAGCCATGTTAGGCCACCCAGCCATCTTGACATTCTCAAGGAGCCATAGGAGATTAAAGATTAGCACAGAGCCGGGCACACCTTTAATCCCAGCACTCGGGAGGCAGAGGTAGGAGGATTGCCATGAGTTCGAGGCCACCCTGAGACTACAGAGTGAATTCCAGGTCAGCCTGAACTAGAGTGAAACCCTACCTTGAAAAACCAAAAAAAAAAAAAAAAAAAAAAAAAAAAAAAAGATTAGCACAGAGCAACAGAGCATTAATTACAAGAATGAGGATGGGTCCCAGTAAGGCATCTGGTGTTTGCTCTCACCGTGAGGTCAAGATGGCCTGATATTTGGTATCTGCTTCGTACCTGGTGCTAACTGTAGAAATTCTGCTTTAGTGCTCATGCTTTCTTGCTTGCTCTTGCTAAAGACAATTAACTGTGTGTGGAGGGGGTGGCTGGGGCTTTTTCAGGTCCTTGTAAAGGAATGTGGTTTTTGCCTTTAAAAACTCACTGTAAAAGCAGGACGGGCTGCTCTCCTCCTTGCTGTGAGGGGCAGATGCCTTTAATTTTTATCCCAGTGGTCTTCTGTTCATTTTTGGTCTGGGACTCACTACAAGCTTCTAGGCAGTTCTTCCCCTTCCTCTCTTCTCACCTTAGGGATGCTGGGATTACAGATGCTGGTGCTAATGTCCAGATTTATGTGTGTTCTGGGGATCTGAACTCAGGGATTCAAACTTGTGAGGCAAGTTCTTATCACAGCGCCATCACCCCAGAGCCTTCGTGTCTACACCTTCTAAGGGATGGAATTCATTACGTTTTTAGTGAAATATTTGTGTGACAGAATAGTGTATGCATGGTAGGCACAAGGCCAGGTTATCTTACTGCAGCCTTGGGGTAATTCTATGAGGTCAGTGTTGACGGAATTCCCATTTAACGGAGCAGGAGGCTAAGGCTCCAGGCCAGCCCTGCAGGCTAGAGATGGGGATGTGCATTCTTCCACCGCACTGCTCCCTCCCTGCAACGCACAGCTTTTTTTCTTTCTCATGCCTGCCTAAAGCAAACACAGCAAGACAAATAATTCCAAGCCCTGCAAAAGTGCACCATTTGCCTTTTCCAATTTGTATAATTTTAAATGTCACCACAAGTTCGCTTCTAGGTCACTTTTAAACAAGCAATTTTGCTTTAAGGCAAGTGAGGGGAAATTCGGCTGTAAGGTGTACAGTTGTAGAATCCATCGTCCTTCAGTTTTCTCTACTCAGCTTCCCAGGGACAGTTCAAATGGAAGCAGATGACAATCTAGGACACTGATCTTGTCTATTGTGAATAATGAGCACAATGGTTTGTTTATAGCTGGTTGCAAAAAAAAAAAAAAAGAAAGCTTTCACAAGGTGCGGGATGACCCCTGGGCAAACACGGGAACTGTGTGGCAGAAAAGCACGTCTGGCGCGGGGAGATGCGAGCGCATTAGCAGTGGGATCCGGATGAACGCAAACCAACTTCTAACACAGCTTCAAATCGCATTTTCCAAACTCCCTTTGAAACACATACGCACTTAGGGCCTCTAAGTAATTTATTCCACATCCCAGTCTGTGCCAGTTTATGAAGCTGATGAATGTTAATTTGTTCGGTCTACACAGACCCATGGGATCTACTTTGCTATGAGACGAGTGCTAAAAATCTGCCAAGTTTTGCCTTACAATTCAAACACACTACTGGGGAGATGCTCAGTGGATTAAAAAAACTTGCTGCACAAGCATGAGGACTGGAGTTCAGATCCCCAGAACCCACATAAAAATACCAGTTGTGGCAGCATGTGCCTGTTACCTCAGCACTCGGAGGCAGAGATGGGAGATCCCTAGGGCTTACTGGCTCTCTGGCTCTAGCCAAATTAGTGAGTTCTAGGTTCAGTGCAAGACCCTGTCTCAAAGAATAAAGTAGAGCGGTGACAGAGGAAGACACTGGATATCAACATCTGGCCTCCATACACATGCACCTACACACCCATTATGAACACACACACATTCATGTATACTACATAGATGCATAAATAAAGATATAACATTGTGAATCTTAAAAACACAATCTCAAGTTACTCATTTATCTAAGAAATATTCATGCTGGTCTATACATCGCCTTTATATTTTTTAACATATTTATTTATTTGCAAGGGTAAAAAAAGAGAGAGAGAACGAACAAGAATGGGTTCACTAGGGCCTCCTGCAACTACAAATGAACTCCAGATGCATGAGTCATTTTGTGCATCTGGCTTTATGTAGGTACTAGGGAATTGGACCTGGCCTGGAAGGCTTTGCAAGTGAGTGCCTTTAACTGTTGAACTATCTCCCCAGCTGGCACTGAATTTTTAATAGCAAGAAAGCAAGGCAGGAAGTGTGCAAAGGCCCTGGGGCACGAATATGTTTGGTGTGTGGAAGAGAAAAACCGAGAACATGGTGCCTATTTCTGGGTAAAAGGGATATGCTAGGAGACAGACATCTGAGAGGTGGGTGGGGCTGGTCACCTAGTGCTGCAGAAGTTTGCACAGGAAACTGGCTTTTCGGTGTTTGAAGTGAAGCAGGACAGGATCTAACTCATGTTCCAGAAGAACACTTTGACCCCCTGGGTGGGCTAAGGATGGAAATGAGGAGCCCAGGTAGCCTGAAGCCTGTGATACTAATTAAGTGGGATAAGAGGAGGAAAGAGAAAGGATTGCAAAGTTTGGGCCTGTAGGGAGGGAAAGCCGAGTCATGTCCTTTGCTGGGAAATTGAGGAAAGAGCCAAGGGGGAGAAAGCTCAGGAGCTCAAGGTGCACTGTGTTAAAAGTCTGAGGCACAGCCTAATGGATACGTTTACTTATTTTCACTTTTGGTATGTGCTGGGGGGCACCCATGGCACGTTGTGCAGGTGAAGGTCAAGATGGCAATCTCAGGTGTCAGTGCTCACCCTCCACCTTGGTGAGGCAGGGGGATTCTCCTGTCTCTGCCTCCCATCTTGACATGGGCACACTGGGATTACAGAAGCCCTCTACAGAGCTTAGCTGTACAAGATGCAATGTCGGCACTCACACCAGTGTGGCAGGTGCTGTATTCCATTCCCCCAGCTCACTAGCGGATTCTTGTAACACAGACTGAGTAGCTGGTGGGATTCAAGGGTTTACCTGGGCTGCCATGGCACTTAAATGGGCGTTGGCAGCATCTGTGGTTTTCCCAAGTCAGTTCAAGGAGTGGATGGGACTATGGATGACAGCAGAGCCTGTGGTGGACCTCTGAATTCTGTGGAAGAGCCAGTCGAGAAGAAAGAAAGAAAGAAAGAAGGGTGTTTGAGGCCCAGTTGGTAAAGCATTTACCTAGCGCAAACATTCCCCACCCAGGCTGTCTCCATGTACTCCGTCATGTGACATCACCTGAGACCCAAAATGGATTTTCTTCAACCTAAATCTCACTGAGGTCAACCTGGGGAAGAGCAGAGACTGGCAGTTAGGCACAGGGGCAGGAAGAGGGTGGTAAGACCCACACACTTGTAAGTGGGGTGGGGTGGGGTTGAGAGACTCCTGGAGACACTTGAGAAAGAGAACTGGAACAATGGAGGCATGGGGGCTTGATGTGGAGGGTATGGTGTGGCCCGGGCTATGGCTAATGACAGTGACTAAAGGAGGTGATTAAAATGTCATAGTTGAGGGATTGGGGGCTTGCCTCATGTGGTGGTTTGATTCAGGTGTTCCCCATAAAACGTAGGTATTCTGAATGCTAGGTTCCCAGCTGATGGAGATTTCAGAATTAACACCTTCTGGAGGCAGTGTGTTGGTGGTGGTGGACTTATGGAAAGTGTTATAGCCAGCTTCCTCTTGCCAGAATTTGGCATACTCTCTTGTTGCTGTTGTCCATCTGATGTTGGCCAGGAGGTGATGTCTGCCCTCTGTTCATGCCATTGTTTTCCCCTGGCATCCTGCAGCTTCCCCTTGAGTCTGTAAGCCAAAATAAACCTTTTCCCCCCACAACCTGCTCTTGGTCAGGTGTTTTCTGACAGAAATGTGAACCTGACTGCAACAGTAAAGTTGGCACTGAGAAGTGGGATCATTACTGCTAGAAACCTGACTGCATGGCATTTAGCCTTGTGGAACTGATTTTCAAGAGGAATATGGAAAGATTTGAAACCCTGGCCTAAGATATACTAACAGAACTGTAAGTACTGGATGGATTACTCTTGTCACAGTTGAAAGACCTGAATGAAATAAAAACTAAGGACTATGAGGTTTGGCTTATGAGGGTGAGAAAGAGCTTTGCCTAGACTGGGCTAGAAGCAGTTTGTGTGAGAGGCTTGCTGTTATGCCCATGTCCTGAGAAGTTGTGCAGAGTTGCATTGCGTAGAAATGAATTGCTGTGAGCAGAGGGATATGGCACAGAAAAAATGAAATCTTTGGGCCAAAACTTCTGCCCATTCAGCTACAATTGTATGAGAGATACAACTATTGAAACTGGACCAGCTGACCTGCACTGGGACAAAAGGAAGAATGCAGACTTGATTGAAGGGGGCCTGATTGCTAAAGGAGTGTCCTGTTCTTCAAAGTCTCCTTATTTCCCCCCCCCCCTGGATTAACAAAACAG
Source organism: Orientallactaga sibirica (assembly GCA_036365145.1). Taxonomy (NCBI): domain Eukaryota; kingdom Metazoa; phylum Chordata; class Mammalia; order Rodentia; family Dipodidae; genus Orientallactaga; species Orientallactaga sibirica. Next base: position 13,527,995 of record JAEOAD010000028.1, read on the forward strand.
CAGCCCACCTGACATTATGGAGTATAGCAAATGCAGGAAAGAGAAAGTCACTGAATTTGCAACATGGCTTTGTTTTTGGAAATGGCCATGGGAAGTGTGAAGCAGGATTGTTGAATTACCTGTGCAGAGCCCAGTGGAGCCATGAGAATTGCAGTGGAGACCCAATGGAGATGCCAGGACTATAGAATGGCTGCCAAGGAGAGCTGCTGGTATTGGTGAGTAGCCTAGCTGGAGGGGTGGAATTGGAACACCAGAGACTTGTTGCTGGTTATAATTATCACACTTGGACACTTTTACACTGGTTAGTTGTTGGACTTGGAGCTACAGAGTTTGATGTTTTCCCTGGTTGTTTTGAATGTTTCCCTGGTTGGCTGAATATTTATTTGCTATGCTCAATGCCATTTTTTTGCAGTATGAATGTTTATTCTGTGCCATTATGGGTGGTTTTTTTTTTTTTTTTTTTTTTTTTTTTTTTTTGGTATTATGGCTCAGTTAAAAGATCTTTGACTATGGGAATGTTTTGATATCATTGGGATTGATTAAAAACTATGGGGACTTTTAAAGTTGGACTGAATGCATTGTATTTTACATCATGTGTGGTTATCAGTTTATGAGGGCCAGGGGCAGAATTTGGTGGTTTGATTCAGGTGTCCCCCATAAATGTAGGTGTTCTGAATGTGAGGTTCCCAGATGATGGCAATTTGGGAATTAACATCTTCTGGAGGCAGTGTATTGTTGGGGGCAGGCTTATGGATATTATAGCCAGTTTCCCCTTGCCAGTGTTTGGCACACTCTCCTGTTGCTGTTGTCAATGTGATGTTGGCCAGGAAGTGATGTTCACCCTCTGCTCATGCCATCGTTTTCCCCTGCCATCATGGAGCTTCCCCTCAAGTCTGTAAGCCAAAATAAATCCTTTTTTTCCCCACAAGCTGCTCTTGGTCAGGTGTTTTCTGCCAGCAATGTAAACCTAACTGCAATACCTCACAAGCATGAGGACCTGAGTTCAGTTTCCAGAACCCAAGTGAAAATGTTAGTGTGCTGATGCGTGTCTTCAATCCCCGTGCTGTGACACAGGTGGAGGTGGGAGGATCGCTGGAGCTCACTGGCCAATAGGCTAGCCTAATTGATAAGCTCTGGACCAGTGAGAGCTCCTGTCTCAAAGGAAGTGAACTGAGGAACTGATGTTCTCTGGCACACACAAACACACACACACACCACCAACAAATGAATGTGCACACATACACATAATTAAAAAGGTAGGTTACAGGGCTAGAGAGATGGCTTAGCGGTTAAGGCGCTTGTCTACAAAGCCTAAGGACTCATGTTCAACTCCCCAGATCCCATATAAGCCAGATGCACAAGGTGAAACATGCACAAGGTCACATATGCACATGCATCTGTAGTTTGATTGCAGTGGCTGGAGGCCCTGGTGCACCAATTCTCTCTCTCTCTCGCTCATAAAAAAATTACACAGAAAAGATAGGTTACAGTTGAGCTGATTGGTGATCTAAGAAGCCCCAAGATTGCAAAACTTTTGCCTGTGTCTACACTGAGTGACTTACAACAGGAGTCCTTTTGCAGACAGTGAAGAGTAAGCGCTAAGCTTGTCCGGGAGTAAGGGAGAGTGGCAAGTGGGCTCAACATGCCTACAGTAGGTGGCAGGGGGTGGAGAACAAGATAAAGTCTGATGACGTCAGGATCAAAGCTGGGGCTATAAGGAAGAGGAAGAGGAAGGGGTGTGATAAGGAAACTTTAAAATGCAGTGGGCTTTTTGCCAGACAGAATAGTGGAAGAATTAAAGACCCTCACTCTTTTTCCAACACTCATGCCCTGCCAAGTCAAAAAGTGGGGGTTGGGGGAAGTCCACCTAGTGCAGTCCTTGTCCCTCTTCCCTTGGGAGTAACAGGGTCTCTGTTCTGAGTGGATTTGACTGATCCCAAGAATGCCATTCTCAATGGAAACATTTTTCCTGTGCATTGAATTTGGGGGAAATAAAGCTAAGACAAACATACTTCCTAACGCCAAAGTCCCTCAGTCTCCCTTTACTTATTTCAAAAGAATCATATGCCATCATCTGGGATCCAAAATGGATTTTTTTCCACATTGTCTCACTGCCTATGAATGGCATCATTTGCTGAGTACTCAAACGGAGTGCCACAGGCAGAGAATAGAGCAGGGCGCCACTCTCTACAAAACACATTGTGCAGCAGCATGACACACTTCCGGATGCTTCTTGTAAGTCATTACACTTACCTGATCCTCTTTAGACTAATGACCGAAAAGATGAGTCTCCAAAGGCCATTATCTAAACTCTTAGGTACATGTTCTCACCCCAAATCCACATTTGGGGATGGGCGGGTGGTTGTCAAGTGTGATTCATTGAATAAATGTACCTGATGGAGAGAACAGACACACGCCTCATCCTTCTCCTCCTCAGGGATGCTGGAAATGCACAGGGAATGTAAGAGGAGGGCCTCATACTGTGGGGTCATTGTGAGGTGTGGGGGTCTTTCCAGGCATATGGAACCTCCAAACCCTTTGCCCTGATGATGGAATTCAAAACTACCTCAAACCAACAAATGGACATTTCACTTACTGAGTTGCCTTTGCTAGGCTGAGGAATCAGGAGTTTTTAAGGATACAGTGGGCCCAAAGAGCCAGCCATCACATGCACACTCAATGAGAAGCAGATGACAGGAGTCCAGTCGCTTGGACCCTGTTGTGGTTTGAATAGATAACGCCCATAGGCTCATGTGCCTGAACACTTGGGCCGCTGCTGGCGGTACTGCTCGGGAAGGTTACAGCACCAAATCCTTTCATTTCCTTCCTTGCTTCTGGTCGGGTATTTGTTCACAGCAATGGGAAATTAACTAATATAGACCTTTGTGCCCACTGGGAAAGTGACCCAACAATTCAGACATTTAATCTATTTTAAAAGTATTTTTATTTATTTGAAAGCAGGGGTGGGTGGACACCAAGGCTTCCTGCCACGTGTATTCCAGATGCATGTGCCATACTGTGCATCTGGCTTTACATGGGTACTAGGGAATTGAACCGGGCTTTGCAAGCAAGCACCTAAGCCACTAATCCATCTCTCCAGCCTACCCTTAGTCATTTTTAAAGACATTTATTTTCTTTGCTGAGTACAAATGCTGCCATTATATTGAGTTTCCATATACCTGTCAGCTTTCACACTATATGTCACTAGTCTCTGTCTATTTCCGTATTATTATCAAGCTATTTGTATTGCAACTTTAAAATATATTTTGGCATCTGGTAGGCAACCCTCTCACCTCACATCTTGCTTTTTTTTTTTTTCCAAGTTGTTCTCAGCTCTTCTAGCACATTTACTTTTTCATATAAACTTTAAGTTCCTTTGATTGTGGCTGGAAAAATGACCAGTAGGTAAATGTCTGCCATGCAAGCATGTGAGCCTGGGGAGATCCGAGTTTGATTCCCAGGACCCACATTAAAAAAAAGGAAAAAAACCTTGGCATGCTCACACCTATAACTTATTTCTGAGAGGGGAAGAGAAAGAATGGCTGCGGATCACTGGTCAGCCAGGCTCCTCCAGGTTTCGTGAGAGAATCTGTATCGAGGAATGACGTGCAGAAGAGCAGGGCTTGGGAGATGGCTCAGTGGTTACGTAAGAACACTTGCCACCTAAGCATGAGGGCCTGAGACTGTCCAAGGTTGACTCCCAGAACCTAGGTAAAAAGCTGGGCATGGTCATCACGTCTGTAACACCAGCCCCTGGGGAGGGGGGTGAATACAGGAGCATTGCTGGGGCTCATTGACCTAAAACTGCAGCCCTGGGGGGTGGGGTTCATAGATAAGAAGTAGGAAAGGCCACCTAAAGTTCTCCTCTGGCCTCCACTCACATGTTCGTGGAGTGCATAGCTGCACATACATGCATACACACACACACACAAAGTGCCACACCACACATACTCCACACATACACATGTAACTGGGTGTAAAAAAAAAAAGAGGGTGAAAGAGTGATAAAGCACACCCAATGTTCTTCTCTGACCTCCTCATACATATTTATGGGGCATGTACATCTGCACACACTATATACACACATATACCATTTCCATACCCCAAACACCACACCATACATGCCAATAAAAAAAAAGACCCTTTGGTCAAGATCATGTTCACTGGGGTATCTTGATGGAGATTACAGTAAATTACAGGTGAGGCACACTTTGACATTTTACTCTTGTATCTTTGTCTATGAACATGTAATCTCTGGATGTAGGTGTCTTATAACCCTCTAACAACACTTTACAGTCCTTGTGAACAGTTCATTTCGGCTCATTATCTGGCACTCCCAAAGTCTCTTAGTTGTAATAACTTGTCACTTGATTCTCTTGCCACCATATTGTCTGCAAATGAATATTTTTGTCTCCTCCTTTCTAACACGTGTGACTCTTACTTCTTTGCTTGCTGTACTTGTGAGTGACACCACAGAGCAACACTGATGAGTACCTGGTCACCCCCACCCTGTTCATAGCCAGTGGATTTGTTGAAACACTTCTCCACTAAAGAGTTCTCTGAGTGATCTTTGGCCAAGTTCCAAACCTATTCATGTCTGGGATGAATATCAGCAGGTTTGTTTTTTTTTGGCATCTATTGAGATAAGCATAATTTTTAAAATTATGTACATAGGTTTTTCTAATTTTGAACCAATCTCCCATTCCAGGTAAAAGCCTAGCAAGACTAAAAAGTTATCAGCTATCTATCTATCTATCTATCTATCTATCTATCTATCTATCATCTATCTATCAATCATCTATCTATCTATCTATCTATCATCTATCTATCAATCATCTATCTATCTATCATCTACCTATTTATTTATCATCTATCTATCTATCTATCTATCTATCTATCTATCTATCTATCTATCATCTATCATTTATCTATCATCTATCTATCATCTATCTTTTATCTATCATCTATCTATCATCTATCTATCTATAATCTATCTATCAATCTGTCATCTATCTATCATCTATCTATCTATCATCTATCTATCTGTCATCATCATCTATCTATCATCTCTCTCTCCATATACATATATATGCCTATATATAACTATAAGGAAAACATGCACTCAAAAGTCATTAAAATGGTTAAATATAACTAAAAAAATTTTAAGTCATTGTACACACAATTTCACATTGTTGTTAAAAAGAAAATATATGGGAAAAGCATGCTGATCTTATAAAAAACAGAAAAACTTGTGTGTAAACTAAGTACTTACAAAATTAGCAGATTTTCACATGTTCTGTGCACTCCATGAACATGTGTTTGGAGGCCAGAGATGAATTTTAGGTGTCCCTTTCTATTTATATTTATGAACCCCAGAGCTGCAATTTTAGGACAGTGAGCCCCAGTAATCCTCATCTTTACCCCTCACCACATATTCCCCAGGGCCTGGTGTTCCACTTACTCACTCACTCACTCATGTTCTCACTTCTGCCTTCCCACTGTCCAACTCAGGCGTTCAAGTTCCAAACATTCTACCCATCAGCCACTGGATTCATACTTCTCCTGGGAGGTCATGGGATGGAAGAGTTGCACTACCCTCTCCCCAGTTCCCTCATCTACAAACAGAAATGCCACCATTGGGTTTGAAGAGCTGTGACCAAAGCTAAATGAGCTGACAACTGGAAAGTGCTTGCCAAGTTCTCACCATCTAACAAAAGATAAGGCTTGTGATGAACATGCCAGATCAGCTCCTCTTCTCAACTTCCTATATTCCTGCTCCAGAATGGGCCCTCTGGTCTTCTGCTTGTCTGTAACAATTGCCTTCTAGTCTTTCTGGCATCTGGACTCTGTCAAACCAATCATGTGATTGTGTGGTTCACCTGTCTAGATCTTGCCACTGACACCCAGCTATCTACCACATAAAGATCCCAGCCCTCAGTACGACTTACAAGACCTGGTCCAACCCACTGACCCACCCAGCCTTCCTCGATGCTCCTGTGCTCCGCTCTACTGAACCCCTCACTCACCCACACCATCATGCGTCAGTATTTGCTAGTGTTCCTCCCCAAAAGTCTTTCCCATCTTTTCTCAGCAACAACAACAAAAAGCCTGCATGGCCTTTGAAAACATAGCACAACCAGTACTTTTTCTTTTGCGTGTGTGTGTTCAAATGTGTGGGCACATGTTTGTGTGGGGCATTGACACGTGTGTGAAGATCAGAGATTGATATTGGTTATCTTCTTCAATTTTTCCTCCCTCTTATTTCTTTAATTCTATTTATTTGAAAGAAGGGGGGGGGAGAAAGAGAGAATAAATATGGGTGTGTCAGGGCCCTAGCCACTGCAAATGAACTCCAGATGCATGCACTACTTTGTGCATCTGGCTTTATGTGAGTACTGGAGAATTGAGCCTGAGTTGTTTGGCATTGCAGACAAGTAAGTGCTTTAACTGCTGAGCCCTCTCCAGCCCCTCATCTTATTTTTTTAAGACAGGGTCTCCTGCTGAATCTAGATCTCACTGATTGTGGGGTAATGTGCATGTGTGTGCATGAGCACATGGAGGCCTGAGGTCGACAATGGGAGTCTTCCCCAGTCTGTCTACCTTATTCTTTTGAGACAAGGTCTCCTGATGAACCGTGGCCTCACTGATTCAAGAGAGACAGCTAGCCAGCAAGTGCCCGGGAGTCCCTGTTTCTGCCTCCCCAGCACTGGGGTTACAGGCATGTGTCCAGTGTCTTCAGTGGATGCTAGGGACCCCACAGGCTCTGATGTATGCACAGCAAGCACTGTTCCCACTGAGCCACCCCCAGCCCTCAACCAGGACTTTATTTTATTCATTTATTTATTTATTTGAGAGACAGAGAGAAAGAGGGAGGGAGAAAGAGGGAGAGAGAATGGGCATGTGTGCCAGGGCCTCTAGCCATTGCAAATGAACTTCAGAACCATGCACCACCTTGTGCATCTGGCCTCCATGGGTCCCAGGGCATTGAACCTGGGTCCTTTGGCTTTGTAGGCAAGCACCTTAACCACTAAGCCATCTCTCTAGCCCCCAACCAGTACTTAAAAAAAAAATGAACCAAAAATAAACCCACACAGAACTGATTGCTCCATTATCCATATCCTGCTGCAGATTTTACTGCTGTTCTACTAAAATCAGTTAGGTGCATCTTCCCCTGACTCAGAGGCAAAAATTGTCCAAGGTCATCTATGTAGTCAGCAGTTTGTTTAATAAATGAATGAATAAGACAAACAGAATTTTTGATTTTAAAAAGACTATTAAATCTTTCATCAAAGCAAACCTGCTTCTGACCATATTAATCAGATTTTCAATGTTCATTTTTTTTAACTTTTTTTTTTTTTTTTTGGTTTTGTGAGGTAGGGTCTCACTCTGGTCCAGGCTGACCTGGAATTCACTATGTAGTCTCAGGGTGGCCTCGAACTCTCGGCGATCCTCCTACCTCTGCCTCCCGAGTGCTGGGATTAAAGGCGTGCGCCATCACGCCCGGCTTATTTTTTTTACTTTTAATATATTGTCTTAAGTTAGATTCTCTCACCATAATGAAACAAGTTTGCCCTCCCAGCAACATAAATGGCCAATAAAGTAATTGCAAAGCCAGCTACTCTTGAGTAGTTCTACCTAGACACATGTGGGTTGGGGTCTGGAGTTTAACACCACGACTGCTCAACCACTCTCAGGAACCAAAAGTACTAAATTATTTTGAAAGAATGTATCATCCAGGATACAGACTTGTTCTCCATGAATAATTTTTTTCCCAGAAGTACAAATATCTGACTACCTCCTCTCCAAATAAATGAGTTTGATTCTATCATAGTTGGCTATAATAAAAGTCAGGTAACGGTCCAGGGAAAAAAATGCCAGCAGAATTATTTGTGTAGACTGAGATGGTAAAAAAAGAAAAGCAACCCTCTTATGTCATAAGACCTTCCTAAAATAAAGACTACTCAATGTCCTGTGTGGGGGTGTACATCTCACACTCCCCGAGCTAAGAGCCGCTCACAATCTCTGGTAGCAGACAGTGGCAGCTGTTCTATCAAGAAGCTATGGAAAAGTACAAAAACAGTATGATCTTGGTTACATTTTAAAGAAGTTAATATGTTAAGTCACCAAAATAACACATACATTTAGAAAAGAAATTATAGTTTTTTTTTTAAATGAACAAATCAAATGTTTTCCTCATTTTGCAGGAAGGTGGAGGGGAAAAGGAAGTAAAGGAAGGGGTGAGAGGAGAGAGGGAAAGAGAAAGGGACCCATGTGGAGAAAAACCATCAAGCCAGGGGTTGATTTTTAAAAATTTTATTTATCAATTTCCAAACATCATTGCTGAAATAAAGAGCTTAACACAGGTATGCAAAGAGGACGCACCCCCCCCCCAAGATATCTTCACCAAGACGATACGGGATTAGCTTTGTACTTCTCATAATCTTCTTCACAGAAGAATGCAATTTCAGTTTCACTGGCTGAGAAAAAAAGGAAAAGCAGAAAAGAGGAGAAAAGATTTTAGTGTGAAACTAAATTTTAAACAAGTATGGAAAGCTGTATTCCCTTGCTTCATTATTAGAGCAGAGCTTCAGATGCCTAAAACGAGAAAGTTCAGCTGTTTGTTAGGTTGCACAGTAAGCCTTACCAGATCAACATGAACTATGGGTATGGTTATGAGTCTAGAGCTCACAAAATTTCAAAATAGGTAAAGAAACACCCCAAAAATTAAAACCAGGAGTTAACACAAGAGTTCAGAGTTTCAAGAAATCATAACATTGCTCAGTTATATCCCCCTTCCCCTGTCCTAGAAAATAACAAACCTTGATCTTTTTGAGATAAGCTACTCGGTTCCTGAAGGGAGGGACTCTTTCCCCCTCTGAAATTAGCCTGTAGGTATAATAATTTAATACTTAGAGGATCAGTAGAATATTTTACAGATCACTTTACATTCTCCCTCATGACCCATCAAAATATGTGTCTGAAGAAGTTAATTTTTTGCCCTGCTCATGAGTAATTCATGAGGCTTCAACAATATGCAAAGTGAAAGACACAAATTGGCTTCTACTGCAATCCCTTCAAATGCCTCTAATTATTCACAGGGGAAATGGCACCGCTAAAGGACCCACAGAGGTTCTGAGCAGTCACAATTCTTTCAACCTAGCAGGTCAAGGACTCTGTCTTCTAAAACAATAAGTCAGAAACATTATTCATTCCGACTGGAGACAAATCTGATGGAAAGCCTTCCGATTATTAAACATGCGATTCTTTAAGGTGTTGCGCCAACAAGTTCCACATTGGTTTTTTAAATTAAATCAGAAGTTAATACAGTCTGCTGGCATTCATGGAAAGAGCAAAAGGGCTTCAGAATCTCAACGAGAAAACAGATGTGATTATTTGTAATGAATACTGAGTACTCAATTAACATATACGCTAAAAAACAGACAAGTAAAACTCTTCAAGCCCAACACACAGGATAATCATAAAGTGCCAAGGATTTCCACAGGTCTGGAGTTGAGAACTCTAATCTCATTACTAGAATCCACCACAAAAGAATGAAATTAAAGAGATTAGTGCAATCTTTCATTAAGAATCTTTTTGCTATGTGCAAGAATATCGGACGTAATATCCCTGACATAAGCTGACAATCAGGCTCAAACCAAATATTAAGAGAAGAAAATAAAGTCAGCCATATTTAGATCCTCCTTCCAGACTTACTATGTCCTGGAAGTTAAATTTAATCTGAGTAGATAAAAATGAGATTGCAAACTTTTATCACATAGAACCTGTGGGGGATGCAGCAGAGAAAAACAGAATTGGTGAGGAGGGGTAGGAAACAGGTACCCTGGGCAAACAGTAGATTAGTGTGCAGTGAAATGCTGCAAGAAGTCACATTTCAAAGAATAACAAAGAGGTTTCATGCCTAAAAAATTGGTAACATGTCAGAAAAGGGACTTCAAAAAACTGGATATTCAAAGGTAAGCTGTTTGCAGATCTATGCTTTGTACAAAAAAGAGAAAGAAGCCTCACTGGGTTTCCTTTTTGAAAGAAGCATGCTTGGAGGCAGACTTCATAATATGCCATGATTCTAGCCGTGTTCCTGATGGAGAAAGCAAACAGCACCCTGTTCTTAATAATCACAGGGCAGGCTTCACCTGTGATGTGCTATTTACACACAGAGCTTTACACAGCTTTTGCCCGCCCAGCACATCGCTCTAGCCATTGCCAGTGTTAATTACAGTTTTCACTTAGTGCCTCTGACATTTATCTGCACCTCTTTTGAGAAACAAATACATCCTACAGCTCTGAATAAGCTAATGGAAAGTGAGCGCCATGGACAGTTTTGTTGTGAGGAGTCATTAGAGAGTGTCTGTGAAGCCGCAATGGATCGCATAGGCTCAGAATAAACCCATCAAGGAAGAAGAGCTTATTTTTACATCACTGTCCCCCTTCCCCAGAAAACGAGATCCACGAGTCAAACTTGAACGCTTCAAGTTAATAAGGACAAAAATATTCATTCTTAGTTAACTGGAAAACATAAATTATTCTAAACATTCAAAAGCAACATATAACATGGATTTTAAACCAGTATGGTGGGCATGCTTATGATCCCAACACTCAGGAAGCTCAGGTAGGAGGATCATGACTTTAAGGCCACCAGCCTGGGCTATGTAGTGAGACCTGTCTCAGCAAAACAAAAAAACAAACCCTACCAACAAACTAAACAAACAAAAAAGTATATTTTAAACTTTAATAATGTAATCTCCAAAGGGGAGAAATGATGTTCAATTAAACATGTAAAATGGTTAAATGTTTGCGAGACTGAGTTGGTGTGCTTAAGTTGCAATAAGTTTTTTGCCCATTAAGTGGAAACAACTCACAAATGATTTTTTTTTTTTTTTTTTGCGATGGGATCTCATGTATCCCAGGCTAGTCTGGACCTCTTTATGGAGCTGAAGATGACCTTAAACTAACTACTAATCTTCCTGCCTCCAAATCCTCAAAGCTGAGATTATAGCTTCATGCCACCACACCCAGTTTATATGACACTGGGGCTTGAACCCAGGGCTTTGTTCATGCTAAGCAAGCACTCTACCAACTGGGCTACACTTCCCAGTCCATGAAATGATTTTTTTTGCATGTGTGTGGTATTACATGTGGTGTGGTGTGTATATAGTGCACGGTGTGGGTGGCGTGTGCCCATGTACAGATGGGTGGGCCCTCTGTTCGTGGGTGAGGTCAGAGCACCCTTCCAAGCTGTCTCCTTGAGACAGAGTCTCTCGTTGAACCTGGAGCTGCCGTTTGAGGTCAGCCTGGATGAACAGAAAGCTGCAGTGATTCTCCTGTCTCCACTCCCCATAGGGCTGGTTACAGGCGTGTATGGCCACACCCAGCTGCTTGCATGGGTGCTGGGGATGGAATGCAGACTATTTCTGGCCCCCAAACTTATGTGGCAAGCTCTCATATTTGCTGAACCATCTCCCCATAAATTATTTTGAAGACCACTATGTAATCACTCTGTCCATTAGCATTCTGTTAATTGCTGCTGTCCAAATTCTATATAGAACTGCTCCTTTAAACACAGCAGGGGATGATCCCGTGGAAAGCCTGTCCTGTGCTGTCCCCAAGGGTGCCTAGCTTTAAGTGAAATGTGCTCCAAGCACAGTGCAGCCAGGTGCAAAGGACCTTGGCATGGAGATCTGAAGTACATGTGCAATTTAAAATCTAATAAGCCCATCATACCTCATCCCTTCATCTTACTGTCATATGAAGTCACATATAGCCTCCAACACACTTGTGAATCATTTCCATACTGATGTTCCAGGTTCAGGAAATGAACACACGCTAGGACATTCTGACTGTAGATAGGAACAGTTTCATATTGCTTCCAAAGAGATGAGATGTGCCCAAAGGAAAAGAATAATGATGACTTGAAAGAAAACACACACACACCCATTTTAACTATGAAGTCCCAAGAAAACTTGAATGCAAAGTACTGAAGCTTCTCATCAGGAATCAACAAGGACCCTCTTTCCAAGTCCCCGGCCTTGTACTTACCAGTACCTCAGTGGCAGAAGGAACACACTCTGTGATGTGTGCGCTGTCTTTGTGGGACAACTGGGGCTGACTTTCATGTGACAATAATGGCAGATTAAAAACAAAAATGGCAGGCTGGAGGGATGACTTAGTGATTAAGGCACTTGCTTACAAAGCCAAAGGACCCAGGTTCAATTCCCCAGGACCCATGTAAGCCACATGCACAAGGTGGCGCATGCATCTGGAGTTTGTTTGTAGTGGCTGAAGGTCCTGGTGTGCCCATTCTGTCTCTCCCTCTCAAATGAATACATAAAATTAAAAAAAAATTTTAAAACAAAAATGGCTCCATGGGTAAGCACTTGCTGTGCAAGTATGAAGTCCTCATTTTGTTTTCCCAGCAGTCATATAAGTGATGGGTGGGCATGGAGGCTGGCCTGTATTCACAGTGCTCAGTAAGTGGAGACAGGGGATCCCTGGGGCAAGCTGACTAGCTAGACTAGCTGAATCAGAGAACTCTGGGTTAACATGAGAGACTCTGTCTCCATAAATAAGGTAGAGAGAGAGAGAAGAAGACACCTGATATTAATCTCTGGTATCCACATGCACATATGTGTACACATACAGACACACACATGTGCAGGCATACCACACATGCTCATGGGGCAAAATGAAACCAAAGGGGTAAAGTTACTCCTGCTTGCTTGCTCTAGGAACACAACCCATCCTTCCGAGGATCACAAAACATAATCTCTAAATCATTCACGTAGAGCTCGCAGCTGAGTGCAACTTCTAACTCTTCACCAGAGGATGCTGATATCCAAGGAAGAGGTCTCCACGACTGCGCTTTTCATTTCAAATGCCTGTGCAGGATCAACTGCACACAGGACTTGACAGAGATGTTTTCAAGTGGCACACTGGGGACTACACACGATGAAAAATCCAATCTTTCATAGACCAGGCACAGGCCTGTAGAGAAAGTAAAAGGGAAGACGACGTACCCGGGGGAAAGCCACCAGCACGCACACGGGGAAAACGCCACCAGCACACACACGGGGAAACGCCACCAGCACGCACACAGGGAAACGCCACCAGCACGCACACAGGGAAAACGCCACCAGCACGCACACGGGGAACGCCACCAGCATACACACGGGGAAATGCCACCAGCACGCACACAAGGAAAAAGCCACCAGCACGCACACAAGGAAAACGCCACCAGCACGCACACGGGGAAACGCCACCAGCACGCACACAGGGAAAACGCCACCAGCACGCACACGGGGAAAACGCCACCAGCACGCACAAGGGGGAACCGCCACCAGCACGCACACGGGGAAAATGCCACCAGCACGCACAAGGGGGAAACGCCACCAGCACGCACACGGGGAAAATGCCACCAGCACGCACAAGGGGGAAACGCCACCAGCACACACACGGGGAAAACGCCACCAGCACGCACACGGGGAAAACACCACCAGCACGCACACGGAGAAAACGCCACCAGCACGCACACGGGGAAAATGCCACCAGCATGCACACGGGGAAAATGCCACCAGCATGCACACGGGAAAACGCCACCAGCACGCACATGGGGAAAATGCCACCAGCATGCACACGGGAAAAACGCCACCAGCATGCACAAGGGGGAACCGCCACCAGCACGCACAAGGGGGAACGCCACCAGCACGCACAGGGGGAAACACCACCAGCACGCACATGAGGGAATGCCACCAGGATACACACGGGGGAAACGCCACCAGCACACACACGGGGGAACGCCACCAGCACGCACAAGGGGGAACCACCACCAGCACACACAAGGGGGAAACAGCACCAGCACGCACACGAGGGAACGCCACCAGGATACACACGGGGGAAATACCACCAGCATACATATGGGGAACCGCCACCAGCATGCACACGAGGGAACCGCCACCAGCATGCACAAGGGGGAAACGCCACCAGCATACACACAGGGGAAACACCACCAGCATGCACATGAGGGAACCGCCACCAGCATGCACAAGGGGGAAACGCCACCAGCACACACAAGGGGGAACCACCACCAGCACGCACAAGGGGGAAACGCCACCAGCATGCACACGGGGGGGGGGATGCCACCAGCATGCACAGGGGAACCGCCACCAGCACGCACACGGGGGACCACCACCAGCATGCACACAGGGAAATGCCACCAGCACGCACACGGGGAACGCCACCAGCATGTACACGGGGGAACCGCCACCAGCATGCACACGGGAACGCCACCAGCACACACACGGGGGAACCGCCACCAGCACGCACATGGGGGAACGCCACCAGCACGCACACGGGGGAACCCACCAGCATGCACACGGGGGAACCCACCAGCATGCACATGGGGAAACCCACCAGCATGCACATGAGGAACGCCACCAGTATGCACACAGGGGAACACCATTCAGCCATGAAGAGAATGAAATCTTATTAATACTTGGGTGCTAGACAAATATCTCAGCAGTTAAAGGGCCTTGCTAGCAAACCCTGACAGCTAGGAGTTCGACTTTCCAGTACCCATGTAAAGTCAGATGCACAAAGTGCACATGTGTCTGAAGTTCGTTTGCACCTGCAGGAGGCCATAGCATGCCCATACTCATTCTCTCTTCCTCTTTATCTCTCTCTCAATAATAACATACTACTTGGGCTGGGAAGATGGTTCAGTGCATAACGTGCTTCCACACGAGCATGAGGACCTCAGGTCGGATCTCTAAAACCCATATAAAGATGAACGTGATAGTGTGCATCTACAATGCCAGTGTTCCTAAGGCAAAATGGAAAGTGGAGGCAGAATTCCTGAAAGCTTGTGGGCCAGTTACCTTGGCATATGCAGTAGCGAACAAGAGAAAATCCTGCCTGAAACCAGCCTGACAGTGAAGGTTACCATCTAACCTCCTCACACACCATGGCACACGCACATATGCACTCACACTGTCAATCACATACACATATATGTATGTCATACTCACACAAAGATTTTAAAAAATGATGCTTTTTAAAAACTGCCATAGGCCTGGAGAGATGGTTTAGTAATTAAGGCGCTTGCCTGAGAAGCCTAAGCACCCAAGTTTGACTCCCCAGGACCCATGTCAGCCAGATGCAAAAGATGGTGCGTGTGTCTGGAGTTCTTTGCAGTGGCTACAGGCCCTGGTGTGCCCATTCTCTCTCTAATAAATAAATGAATAAAAATTTTAAAAGTATTTAAAATGCTGTAAATAGGGCTGTAAAAAAGCAAATAAAAAACTGCAAAAATAGCTGGGCATTGTGGCACACACCTTTAATCCCAGCACTCGTAAGGCAAAGGTAGGAGGATTGCTATGAGTTCGAGGCCAGTGTAGGACTACAGAATTAGTTCCAGGTCAGCCTAGACTAGAGTAAGACCAATAATAATAATAACCAAGGAAGAGGAATTATGGGGTGTATTCTGAACTCATTTTAGAAACACGGCTAATATCACAAGGTCCCTGTCACTTTACGATGCTGATACGAAGCACAGCCACTGTGATACTCTCTCACAGAAGAAGGCGTGTCTATCCCAAGATACTACTACTCAAAAGAGGAACAGGAAAGGGCCCACACTATAAGGACACACAAAACTCAACACAATCCTCATAAAGAAACGGATGCCAGAGTGTCCGACAGCATGAGCTGTGCCCGGGACATGAGCAAAAGGTCTGAGGCATGGAGACTAAGGTCCGGATGGGGGCAGATGGCAGAAGTGACAGGCAAAATGAAAACAAACCACAAGGGAGTTTTGGGATTATTACACGACCCGGCTTGGTCAGAGCTCTTCCCTTAGATAAGCACTTCAGAAGTGGCCCACCTCACCTCACTGTGAAGTATTTACAATAAAACACAGTGGGCTTTGGAAGAAATACCCTGCCACCATTTCTTTCTTAACAGAGCAAATTCAAAAGATAATGGTAAAGCCGGGCGTGGTGGCGCACGTCTTTAATCCCAGCACTCGGGAGGCAGAGGTAGGAGGATCGCTGAGAGTTCAAGGCCACCCTGAGACTACATAGTTAATTCCAGGTCAGCCTGGACCAGAGTGAGACCCTACCTCGCAAAACAAAAAAAAAAAAAAAAAAAAAAAGATAATGGTAACAAGATGAAGCCGAATGAAACAGAAAATACCAGCAAAAAGAGAAAGACTTAAGTGCACTTTTATTGCTAGGGAGAGTTAGTCTGTGAAACTTCAACCGAGGGGTAGAAGATGGCTCAAGGGATAAAGTGTTTCACTCACAGCATGGGCACCTGGGTTCAGATCCCCAGCACCCATGGAAAAGCTGGCTGCTGTAGTGCTGCCATCTCTAATCTCACTGGACTTGGGGTGAGAAGGAAGGCAGAGACAGGAGAATCGCCCAGAAGCTCACTGGCTAGCTAGCCTGGTGTATGCAGGGGGGAACAACAAAACAAGGGACCCTGCCTCAACTGAGGTAGAAAGGGAGGGCCTGACATTGTCCTCTGACATCCACATGCAATCCATGGTGCATGTGTGTCTTAACTCACACATATGAACATGCACAAACCTACACACATCATACACACACACACACACACACACACACACACACACACACACATTCCATTGTTAAGAACAATGTAAAAAACCTTTAGGTCATAAATGACATCTCTAGGGGAAGCCGCCTCCTTCTTCCAGGAAACAAATCATTTCATTCACTTATATTACACTAAATCCACAAGCACTAGTCTTCGATGTGGAAAACACCACGGGGCAACACAAGAAAAGGCTGGAGATGAACTGAGGTCTGCTCTGTGAGAAGAACCTCCACACCAGGTCTTCCTCACTCTCCTCCCAGCCTTGCCCGACCCCTGCTGAAAAGTCATGAGAATACATATGTTACACTGGCCTTATTCCCATGGCAGCTAGATGTGACAGCCAAGTGACAGCTCTTCAGCAAGATCAAGTAGTAAAAAGAGAGCTAGTAATGACTTGAAGTTTTTCTCTGAAGCCTCTTAGAAACCTAACCAGACTCAGGAAGAAGGGGAAATTCCCTAGAACAATATCACACTTGACAACGCCACTCCCACTTGTAATTTCCCGTTGCTTTCTGGGGACCTCATGTCCTTCCTAGGTGTAACGGATCCCTGCTCCCCAGAGGACAGAACAGCACTCTAGGAAACAAAAAGAAAACCCTCTGGGCAAGGATCCACGTGGCTACTGGTCTACAGGGAGGTTTGGGGTTCCTGTGCCACCCTAAACTCAGTGGAGAACCTATAAAGTAGATGGGATTTGGATCAAAGTCTGATCAAATGACAAAAAAGATGGGGCTAAGAAGATGGCTCAGTTGGTAAGGGCTTGCCATGCCAGCCAGAGGCCTGGAGTTCAAATCCCTAGCACCCATATAAATGTTGGCGGCTGCCTATAATCCCAGGGCACAACAGATGGACACAGCAGATCCCTGGGGCAACGTGACTAATTAGACTAGACTAGCTAAATTGACAAGCTTTGAGCTCAAGTAAGAAAACTTGCCTCGGTAAATAAAATAAAAGAGGAGAGCAACCAGGAAGACATCTAATACCAACCTCTGGCCTGCACATACACACACACACACACACACTTGCACTCACATACACATATGTATGCACACCACAGATATATGCACACACTAAAAATGTTGGGACATGATTCGCCCTTTTCATATGGTGTGTTACGTAAGTCAGTCTGAAAATGACACTGAGGCCAATTCTGGGCTCCAGTAAATCCAAAATAGTTGGAAACTGCCTTTTCCAGAAAGGTTTCCCAATAAAATAGGTGTTTTCTCAGTCTATCATTCACATCATTCAGGTGCCTGTGTTCAGTACCTCAACCCTCATTACAACTTCACAAACAGGTTTCACTGCTCCCATTTTCACAGGAAATAAAACAAAAGTTCAGAGATATCAACAGGAACATGGAAGGCCACAGGCAAGTAAAGTGTGGACTTTGCTTAAACTAATTTTGATCAACCAACTTCAGATTTATCCTTTAAAAACATGAGTTTCTCGGGGCTGGGGAGATGGCTCAGCCAGTCAAGTACTTGCGGCACAATCATGAGGACCTGAGTTCAGATCCCAGCACCCATGAAAAATCTAGGTGTGGTGACGCTCACCTGTAATCCCAGCACTGGGGAGGCAGAAACAGTAGGATCCATAGAGCCTGATGTCTAGTTAGTCTACCCAAATGACTCCAAGTCATTGAAAGACCCTATTTCAAAAAAAAAGTTAAGGTACAGTGAAAACAGTGGACACTGAATATTCAAGCTTGGCCAGACAGACCCAATGACTGAACGGGTGCAATAGTGGCATGTCTACTCTTGGGGTAACCAACTGCTCCATAATTGGACTGAAGGCCCTCTATATGGGAAGGAATACATACCCGGTACTGAAAAACCTAAGTAAAAGTCTATGGTAGGTGAGGTTATGAGCCTTAGGGGTATAAGCCTGCTCTTGTCTGACTAAATGTATATATTATTCCCACCAAGCTGCCCTGAAAGCACTACACTTAATGTTCATATTCACATATTAACGCTACTCTCACTTCTGGTTAGAGAAGCTTCTCTTTTCAGATGGCAATAACCACTGGGATGACCCAAAAGGCAACATAGTGCTGAGAAGAAGGGATGGAGGAGTGCCCAGCACTGAAACACCTCTGTCACACCCTCCAAGGCTCAGGGACCATTGCAGAAGAGGGGGCGGATAGAATGGAAGAGCCAAAGGAAGGGTATGACCTCTTACAATGCAACTGCCCAGACAGAAATTGGCCTCGATATCCATGACCTTGCAGTGCCTAGCAATACCATCGCAAGACCCTCAAAATAGGAGAAAAAGATGATGTCATCAAATTAAAAGAGAGACTAATGGGGAGAGGGAGGGGATATGATGGAGACTTGAGTTCTAAAGTGGAATGGGGGGAGGGGAGGGAAATATCAGGTGGGTTTTTTTGTATGTAAGTATAAAAGTTGTCAATAAAAAACAATAATTAAAAAAAAAGTTAAGGTAGAAATCAACTGAGGAAGACACCTGGCATGTATGTGCCACTGGCCTATACACATGCATGCCCACACTCAAACACACATGCACACTACACACATACACATGCAAAAATAAAAAAGAATTTAAAAATCAGTAGCTCCTAAGCTAAGTTCAAAAGAAAATACATCAGTTTCTTAATTACCAGAATCATATAACTATAAAAAGATTTAAATTACAAAATACAGAGGAGGGAAAAAAACAATCACTGGCAATGCCAGTCCCCTGAGAAACCATTTCTGTAATTTTGGTGGATGACCTTTTTTTAATCCATACACACATACGAATGTGTAAATATGTACATTTTAAATGATAGTGGTATCACACACTATATAATCTATTTCCATGCAATAAATATCTCCATCAGTGATTTCACCATCATGGAAAGCTTGAGGAAGCAGGTTCTGGTTGTCTTAGGAAGAGATAGAACATAAAATCACCCTCGCCTTGCATAATGTTCAAGGCAGCCCACATTCCCAGTGATGGCATGGAGAATATCCTCTGTGCACACCATGACTCCTGGGGATGCTGGCCACTTTTGGCCATAATTGCTAATCTTGTAATAATTGCTGCTGGCCCAAAGTCACCTGGATGGACAGTAAGAGGCAGAGTTATGTTCTGAAGCCAAATGGTCTGGCGTGCTAGGGTGTAATTCTGAGTCACTTAATTATGCAAGCTAGAGTGGTGTCTATTTCAATGTGCATTTCTCTCCTAACTAGTAAGGTGGAAGTATTTTTCACATATTAGCTAGTCCTTCCATTAGTACAATTTCTGGTTTACCTTTTTCATTAACTATAAGAGTCCTTTATAAAAATCAGATTACCAAATTTTATCCACATTTGTGCTACACGTATTTTTTCCAGTTTGCTATTTCTCCTTTAGGTCTGTTTACAGTTATTAAGGGAGTATATAGCTTTTCCTCTTTTTTGGCCTCTGACTTTGAGGTCATGCTTTGAAAGCTCTTCTCCCATGATTAAGAAATCATGGAGCTAAATGTTCTTTATAAAAATCTCATTTAATTTGCATATAGTTTTGCAGAAAGATTGACCTTAAAGATCTAAATTTTATTTTCCCAAATGAATTCTTACATTGCCTCATGCAATTTTATGGCTAATTTATTCTTTTATCATTTATTTTAGATGTCAATTTTATCATCTTGTGAAATATTACCTTTTCTTCCCAGTTTGTTATTTTATTTTCCCACCTTTTCCATGGAGCTGTCTGTTCCCACATCAATATCAGTCTGTTTTATTCATGTCCACTTATACCTTAAACATTAAACGAGGCTACCTCTAGGTGTCACAGGTTGTGAGACATATGCCACCTCATAGAATAACAGGATTTGAAGAAACAACTCTTAAATTAAATTTTGTTTTTACCTTTTATTTTTATTTTTTGTTTTTTCCAGATAGGATCTCACTTTAGCCCGGGCTGACCTGGAATTCACTCTGTAGTCTCAGAGTGGCCTCAAACTCATGATGATCCTCCTACTTCTACCTCCCAAGTGCTGGATTTAAAGGCATGTGCCACCAAACCTGGCATTTTTACTTCTTTATGAAAAATATTACTATTTATTGAGAAAGTGAGAAAGAGCACAAGCAAGTATGGGTGTCCAAGGACTACTTGCTGTTGCAAATGAACTCCAGACACATATGCTACTTTGTATATCTGGCTTTATGTGGGTCCTGAGGAACTGAACCCCAGGCCGGCAGACTTTGCAAGCATACATCTTAAACTGCTGAGCCATCTCCCCAACCCCCCAATTTTTTTTTTTTTGATTTTTCAAGGTAGCTCAGGCTGACCTGGAATTCACTCTGTAGTCTCAGGGTGACCTCGAACTCTCGGCAATCCTCCTACCTCTGCCTCCCGAGTGCTGGGATTAAAGGCATGCGCCATCACGCCCGGCCTTCAAAATTTTGTTTTTAAAATAGAACCAGTCTAGTGTATTCATAGTATGAAAAGACAGTAATTCTGGTAAATAGTATAGACTTAACACAGAAAGCAAGTTTATGACTTCATAACCTGTTACTTTTTGTGCACATGTTTATATGCATGTGGCCACATGTGTGTATGGAGGCCAGAGGACAGTGTTGAGTGTCATACTCAGGAACACCCACCTTTCTTTGAGTCAGGGTCTCTCACTGAACCTGAAGCTCAGCAAGAAGGCTAGACTGACTGGCCAGCAAGCCCCAGGGATCCTCCTGTCTCCATCTCCCTAGTGTCTGGATTATATGTGCTCCCATAGCTGTTTTTTTAATATTTTATTTTTATTTATCTATTTGAGAGACAAAGAGTGAGAGGGAGAGATAATGGGCACACCAGGGCCTCTAGCCTCTGCAAATGAACTCCAGACACATGAACCCCCTGTGAATCTGACTTACATGGGTCCTGGGGAATCGAACTTTTGTCCTTTGGTTTTTCAGGCAAATGCCTTAACTGTTAGACATCTCTCCAGGCCCTGGTGGTTTTTTTGTTTTTGTTTTTGTTAGTTTGTTTACTTTAAACATGGCTTCCAAGGATTGAACTCAAGTCCTTGTGCCTGTAAGGCAAGCACTATACAGATTAAGCTATCTCCCCAGCCTCTCACAACCTATATTACATCCTATATAAATGGAATGATCCCTGCTAGGAATTCACACATGTCACATGAATCATTCAAAGTGAATTCCCAACATGTGTGATTCCCAGCTTCCCAGTGTGGACATCACTTCCTAACCCAGAGTGTGAGGACTTAGGAAGTTGAGCTTGATGACTCTCCCTCATGGTCACTGGCCTCAGAAGTCTGTCACAGGCACATGCCTCGACTGTTCAGTACGCTGCTAATCTTCATCATCTGTAGCTAGATTAACTTTAGGTGAATGAATGAGTAGAATAACAGTGACATCTAATGGCCAGGAGGTGTGCCACATAGCATTTCTTTAAAACAGAGCTACACACATGTTCCAGGTTGAAAGGTTAAATAGCGGAATTGTTCCAATTGTCCACACCAGGGTCTTACTTGAAATTCCCTGCTTTGGCTGGCCCTGAGTGACTTAGATTACAATCAGAAATCACATGGCCCTTGTCCAAACAGCATTGCACTTCATTACTCCACATTATTTCTACTCGGTCCATTTCTCTCAAGCCTTCAGCTGAAATGGTACTAAGGAAAGTAAGCAGTCATTTACCCGTAACCTGTCAATCATGTAACAAGCAACCTTCTGAAAAGAACTCTGCATGCAGCACATCCAGCAAGCAGACACCTGTGTGCCTGGTCACCTAATGAGAACCCACATCATTCTGGGCATGGAAGCTGAGAATTTTCCAGACACCATCCACCAGGACCATCCCACAGGCTGGGAAAGCAGGTGCCCCTCCAGTGCCCCAAACCCCTTCTCACCGATTCCAGCAGCCTTCAGTGTGCAGTCTTCCTTCAGCAGGAGCCGGTCGTCATCCTCCAAACTCAACACAAGCTCATTTGTCTAAACAGACAGAACATCTGACTCCGTTAGCACTTCTACAGGCTTCACATTGGGTTAGACTTTGAGAGACGTGACTTATGTGAGGGGCTGAAGAGATGGTTCAGTCAGCCAAGTGCTCGTCAAACAAGCATGAGGACTTGCATTTGCTCTCCAGGACTTGTATAAAGATACTAGGCTGAGGCTGGAGAGATTGTTCAGTGGTGAGGTGGGCTTCTTGCACAAGCATGAGGGTCTGAGACTCCTGAGTTCAGATCTCCAGCACCCACATAAACAGCTGGAAATGGCCATTATGCACCTCAGTCCCACTGAGGAGCAGAAACCCAAGAATCTATGGAGCTCTGTAAGCTCTGGAAACAGTAAGAGAGACTCTGACTCAAAAACTAGATGAGGCAGAAGAACACCAAGCAGAACACTCGATGTTACACATCCACTGCTGGTGATCAACCCTCATCACAGGCAAGCATGTGGGAGCACAGCAACATATACAAAGACATATGCATGAACATATCACATACACACACACACACACAATCACACAAACACACACACAAGTAAAAAAATAAATTTAGAAAAATGCTGGGCATGTGGTATACACTTATAACTCCAGTGTTGGGGAAGCAGAGACAGGAAGATCCCTGAGACTTGCTAGCTAGCCAGTGTATCCTAATTGTTGAGTTCCAGGCCAGTGAGAGACACTGTCTCAAGAAGAGGTGGACAGTGTAGCTGAGTCACAATACCTAATACCTAAGGCTGGCTGCTGGCCTCCACATACACACGCACACACATACACCCCCCATATCTGCACACATGTAAAGCTGCACACATACCACAATGAGTTGTGACTCATAGTCTCAGCAACAACCAAAGGCACACTTCACTCCCACTATGGTAAGGAGGGAAGGGAGTAAGTGCACAGTGCAGACCTACTAAGTGCCCACACTGCACTACAGATAATACTGTAGACAGGCATCAGGGTCAGACCTGGGCTCCAGGGCATGATCCTTCCATACTCAGCAGTGTGTTCTCTCCACAAATCTTCTCTTGGCCTCAGTTTCCTCATCTCCAGAGAAGGGGAAGAAGATGCCTCTTCCTCACTCGCTTGTGGTGAGGAGGACATGAGATGAAGTCTGTTAACCCTCAGCATGCAGAGTAATCAGTGTGTTAGCTGACAATCCAGGAAGAGTCCCAAAGGCTAAGGTGCAGGACCTAGGGACCAGTATCATCTGCAGTGGAACTCAAAATATGCCCTTGCTGGTTGTGACTCCTGAGAGATGAAACTTGACCTCAAATGGCCCAAGTCCACATTTCTAAAGTCCTTGCCCAGGCTGACAACGGCTTCAGCCTGTATCCTATAAACTGTTGTTACCCTTCTATGTGATTTGGGGTGGGGGATGGGAATGAGTCTGCTTCCCAATGACATTTTAAAATCCAATGAGATATCATAAACATAGGAGAACATCTGGAGGTGGTCTCTTTCTGTGAATGTCACGTGGAGGTGACCTCTAGTCAGGCACACACACCTGCCAATCAGCATGTGGCTATATTTAGGAACATACCCTGCTTCAAGAACATGATATATAAGACTCAAAAGAAAGCCTACTCCCCCTGCCACCAAAACAGAAGCTCCACAAGGCACACGCCAGTTCCACAGAGCACATGTACTGAAAGAAAAAAAATATGGGCTGGCTGGATGGCTTGGCTTGGCGGTGAAGGCACTTGCCTACAAAGCTTAAGGACCCATGTTCAACTCTCCATATCCCATGTAAGCCAGATGCACAAAAGTGAGGCATGCACAAAGGCACACATGCTCACTAGGTGACACAAGTGTCTGGAGTTTAATTTTAGTGGCTGAGGCCTTGGTGTGCCAATTCTCTCTATATATCTGTCTTTGTCTCTCGTTATCTTTCTCTCTAAAATAAAAATTGAAATAAATAATATTTTTTAGTAGAAAAAAAACCTTGATTAAAAATTCTTTTAGATACATACTCAAAATACAAATTTCTCCAAACACATAGGGTTAGTGTCTCAAAAGTTTCCTTCCAATTCCTATCCACCAACTCCTGGACTAATCCCTGTGTTTCCTTCCAATGTTGTCTCCATGTACGCCATCACACAGAGGTGTGTCTGTAACATTCTTCGTATGAATAGGATATGGTGTGCTGTTTGAACATTGTGTTTTCACTTAAAAATGTAAAACTTGAAAACATGCCACATCAGGAAGAATTTATCAAGCTGCACTTTGTCTCACAAGAGGGATGCACAAAACTGTTTCCAATCTCGTCTGGCATGAAGTTTCTTTTTCTTTCTTTCTTTTTTTTATTTGGTTTTCTGAGGAAGGGTCTCACTCTAGCTCAGGAATTCACTATGTACTCTCAGAGTGGCCTTGAACTCATGGCAATCTTCCTACCTCTGCCTCCCAAGTGCTGGGATTGAAGGCATGCGCCACCATGCCCGACATGAAGTTTCTTAAACACATACTACATGTGTATAAATATTTGCTTCTGTGCACATGTGTGGGCACAGGTGAGCACAGGTACATGTGCTCATGGGGTGCATGTCTGTAGAGGCTGGAGGTTGGAGCTGAGTGTCTTCCTTAACTGCTCTCCACCTTCCTTTTTGGAGACAGAGTCTCTCAGTGAACCTGTAGCTCATCAAGTCAGCGAGACTAGCTAGCCAGTAAGCTCCAAGGATCCCGCTTCTGCCTCCCCAGCACTGGGATTACAGATCTATGTTACCATACTAGCTTTTACATGGGTGCCATTTCCCCAGCCCTGCAACTTAAAAAAAAAAAATTGGTGTGTGTGTTGTGCATGCATGTGTGTATGCAGATACATGTGCTCCATGCACATGCTTGCAGAGGCCAGAGGAGAATATTGGTGTTCTTCTCTTATTGCATGGAGCTGCTGTCTTGTTGGTGAGACCTTGTGATTTTCCAGTCTCCACCTGCTGCAGACTGGAGTTACAGATGCATGTGGGCATGGAAGTTGAACTTGGTGGTCCCTGGGCCAAGAGGCCCTCATGCATAAGTGGCAAGTGCTCTTAACCACTTAGCCATCTCCTGAGCCTCCAGTTTTTTTTCCATAGACATTACTCTGATTTCTTATAGCCCACTGGCTATAAAGCACAACACTCATTTTTTTTTTTTGAGAACCACACAGTCACATTTTTGATGATTATTTGACTCCACTGCTGATTCATTGACTCAGTCCACACACCAGGCTCTGGTTCACAGGTAAACTAACAGCCTTTTTATTGAGACAAGAGGAAGAAGTTTCCAAGGTGACCTAATAGTTGCAATTAGAAGTTTCTAGACCCAAACAAATTAAATAAAGAGGAAAAATGCCTTTTATGAATGAGTTCATTAAGACTCAGGAGCTATTTGGAAGTCTCTCCATGGCTAAGGAAAGAGTAAAATTCTATCTGGGCTGGAAAACTGACAGAGGTCTATAGAGATCTATAGGTCCCACAGATAGAAGCAGAAGATGAAAGGGCAACAATTTCTCATTTCCTTGGAAATGAAAAAACTGTGTGTGGTTGGATAAGGTGTGAGAGAGAAAATGGTGAAGTTCTGCTAAAGTTTTAAAACTGTATCCACAGGGGTTGGGGAGATGACTCAGTGCATAAAATGCTTGCCATACAAGAGTCAGTGCCTGAGTTCAGACTTTCACATTTCTCACTTAAAAAGAAAGAAAGAAAGAAAGAAAGAAAGAAAGAAAGAAAGAAAGAAAGAAAGAAAGAAAATAAATATCCATGCATGCATGTGCATCCAACTCTGGTTTTGTTTGTATTTCTATATTGCTCAGCTGGCTTTTAGGCTTATTTTGTATTTTTCTCCACCTGGTCTACTGTTGAGAACTTTCTAGTACTCTTCCCAAGTACAATTTACCCTCTCCGTTGAACTTTTTTCCCCCCACATTCCTTCCTCCTTATCCCCTCCTCTTTATTCTGTATAACTAAATCCTTCCATAGCCACAGCAATCTCTAAAATGTGTGGAACCTAACAGTATCCCAACTTCCCTCTCCCAGATATTTGGGCTACCTCCATCTTTATCAAAGTTAATATCAGTCCTCATCCTAACCCACCCTACACCCCTGCCACCCTTAAGTAATCAAAACCCTAGCATACTTCATACCAGCCTTGCTTTTTAACCAACCAGCAATTATTGAAGTCCAAAGGACCACTGCTGCTAATTTGCTAGTAGGACATTTGCATAGCAGGCATACCCATCAGCTTGGGTCACTCCTGCTGTTACTCTGGAAGTAATAGAGAGGCAACAACTTGCACCATGATCTCCTAAACTGAAGATATAACTTCTGACCTACTCATCTAAGAATACAGCTGATAAACAGAAAATCCAAACAATAAAATGACCCAAGATACCAAAAATCCCAACACAATTATATAAGAGACACACACAAAAATTAAGGCAATGTAATTCCTCCAAAAATTATAACTCCAACCATAATGACCTTGAGTGAGACTGAATTAGGCAAGATACCAGATAGAATTCAAAAGATTAATAGTAAGTATCATCCAAGATATCAATGAAGAAAACAAACTCCTGAAGGAGAACATAGAAAATCAATTTAATGAAATGAGGTCAATACAAAATGTGATTAAGCAACAGAAGTACTGAATAAAAACCAACCTGAAATACTGGCAATGGAAAATAGAGCAAGTCAAATAAAAACTCTGTAGAAACTCTCACCAATAGAATGGATCAAGGAGACAACATTCTAATAAGGAGAAATATAGATTGATAAGAAGGTATAAGCAGGAACTTTAAGACATTCAGGACACTATGAGGTGATCAATTCTCAGAATTCTAGGCACAGAAGGAGAAGAATTTCAATCTAAAGGCATAGTTAGTATTTTCAATGAAATCATAGAATAAAATTTCCCAAAATTAGGGAAAGAAATGCCAATACAGACACAGGAGACATTTAGAACACTAAACTGACAAGACCAGAAAAGAATTGCTCCTCACCATATCATAATTAAACTAGTAATATACAGACCAAATAAAATACATTGAAAGCAGTTAAGAAAGAAACATCTAGTCACCTAGAAAGGCAGGTCTATAGAGATCTCAAGTTCTAAGGTCAACCCCTACATGGAAATTAAACAATGCACTATGAAATGATGAATGAATCATTGAGATGGCACAAATAATGTGTCTGGAGTTTGTTTGCAGTGGCTGGAAATTTTAAAAAATTCTATACTGAAATGATAATGAAAACATAACAAATAAAAACCTATACATGAAACTACAGGAAAAAATAAAATGCTTGAATAATCAGTCCTAAGAAGACAGAAATTGAAAAATTCAATAATAACTTTGATATTAACATTCTCAATGACCCAACCAAAAGACTGGTGCCTTGCAGACTATTAAGAACTTATCCTTCTGTCTGCTGCCTCCAAGAAGCTTACCATAAGGTCACCTTAGGGTGAAAGGAAGAAAATGGAATTTTAAAATCAAAGCAGTTTCTAAAAAAAAAACTCAAACCAACCCAACTAAAAAGTAGCCAGGCCAAGATGGATTTATTGGTGAATTTTATTAGACCTTCAAAGAACAATGCCAATGTTCTCAATAAACAAAAAATAGATGGGCATAAAATCAAAAAGTGGATGACTTCAGTACATTGAACTGACAGGTAATCATGGCAAAAATAAACAGAGAAACATCTGGATTAAATGACATTATAGAACAAATGGACCTAATAGACATCCAGTATTACCCCATGGAACACTAAAAAGACACAAAACTTAATAAATAAAAGAACAATTGTATCTGATCACAATGGGATAAAACTAAAAGTCAACAGCAGGAAAGACTACAGAACATACACAAACTCATGGAAACTAAACAATGCACTATGAAATGACGAATGAATCATTGAAGAAATAAAGGAAATTTTAAAAAATTCTATACTGAAATGATAATGAAAACATAACAAATAAAAACCTATAGGATAAAATAAAGGCAGTCCTAAGAGGGAAATTCATACCTTTAAGTGCCTATATTAAGAACTTAGAGAGGTCACAAACAGTAAAATCAAAGCAGTTCTAAAAAAAAAAAATCTCCCAACTAAAAAAGTCCAGGCCAAGATGGATTTATTGGTGAATTTTATTAGACCTTCAAAGAACAATGCCAATGTTCTCAAAATACTGCATAAAATCAAAAAGGAGAGTACATTGCCAAATTCCTTCCATGAAGCCAGTATTACCCCAACACTAAAAGACAAACACATCTCAGAGAGAAAGAGAGAGAGGAAGACCAGCACCAACAAAATTCAGGAACACATGAAGGTTCCACTCCAGAACGCAAGAGTTGATCAGCACACAGAAATCAATAAATGTAATACACCACATAAATGGACTCAAGGACAAAAAGCACACGATCACCTCAACAGACATGGAAAATGCATCCAACAAAATCCAACATACCTGCATGATAAAAGTCCTAGAGAAACTGGGAATAGAAGGAACATCTCTCACAGAATAAAGGCTATTTATGACAAAACTACAGCCAACATTATGCCAAATGGGGAAAACTTGAAGCATTTCCACTAAAATCAGGAACAAGACAATAGTGTCCACTTTCTCCACTCTTATTCACAAATAAAAGGGATACAAATTGAAAGGAAGAAGTCAAATTATCATACTTGCAGATTATACAATTCTATACCTGAGGAACCTAAAGACTCTTACCAGGAAACTGTCAGAGTTGATTAAAGCTTTCAGCAAAGCAACAGGATACAAAATTAGCTCCCTGAAGCCAGAACCCTTTCTACATGCTAACAACATGTGATGAGGATGGACTCTGGGAAACAATCCCATTCACAACTGCCTAAAAAAACAAAAACAGAAACAGAAACAAAAACAAGCACACCCTCAGGGCTGCAGAGATGGCTCAGCAGTTAAGTGTGCTTCCTGTGCAAGCGTGAGGGCTTGAGACTACAGGAGTTCAAATCTCCAGATGCCACGTAAAAAACTGGGTGTGGCCACGTGTACCTATAACCCCCGATGGGAGAATCAGTGGAGCTCTGAAAGCGCCAGAACCTGAGGTTCCACTCTGGCCACTGCAGGTGAGCAATCCCCACAACAGGCAAGCATATGGGGGCATCAAGGACACATACATGTGCATACACCACATACCACATTACACACATGCAAAAAATAAATGCCTTGGAAATAAACTTAACTAAGAAGCAAGACTGCTACAGTGACCAAAAGAAGCTGTAGTGCTAGCACCATGAATCCTCACATGCCTAGGACAAGAAGAGAGGTGGAGGCAGGAGAATAACCTGAAGTTCGTGGCCCAGCTAGGCTGGTAAAAATAGTGGGGATAAACATGAACAGCAGGGGCCACTGCATCAAACAAAGGAAAAGGCAAGCCATGACACGTGAAGTTGTCCTCTGACCTCCACACATGTGCTGTGGCAAGCATGCCCCTACTCACACACATCAACATGTACATATAGACTCACATCAGACACACACATACACAAAATTTGTATCCATCAAAATACATGGAATTCTCTGGAAGCTCACAGAATCATGCCCAGAATCACAGAATCATGTGTACTTCACAAGACCTTGGTAGAGTTTAGATGAAAATTTATAAAACCAGAATTTGGGAAATGTTCTAGCTGACTTAATTTGCTTTGCAAATGCTGTGAAAATGGCTGTTATACGATACTGTTGAGGGAATCACAAGACAGAACGGTCTTTGCATGTAGCACTGCACAGCCATCATAGGCCTACCTACATCTCAGTCTACAGCTGAACAGGCCAAGACAACGTGGGGATGGTGGGCTTTGCCTCTGTGGGATGAGCTCCCAGCGTCTGCATTCACAACCAGCACCCAGATTATCTGTGTCTGCATCTGGCCTTTTGCTTCTAGGAAAAAAAAAAAAAAAGGAAAGAGAAAAAGACTATGCAGAAAGTGGCTTCTTTCTATGTATTAGTTTGGCATGTGTGTGTGGAGTATGTGTGGTGTGGTATGGTGTGTGCACATATGTGTGGAGATGTGCTCACCCAGGGTACCTGTGTGAGGAGACCAGAGGAGAATGATGAGCGTCCGTCTCTATCATTCATCTACTTGTTTCCTTGAGACAGAGTCTCTCACTGAACCCGGAGCTGCTGTTTTCGGTCAGAATGGCTCATCAATGAGCTGGTGCCACAGGTGTGTGTGGCTATGTTCAGCTTTTGTATGGGTGGTGGAGACAGAACTCAGGCCCCCGTGCTGTGAAGCATACATTCTAGTGAGCCATTGCCCCAGCCCCTGGCTTCACTACATGTAACTGGAGTTTATTATGTTTTATGATTATAAATAAACTTTTGTTTATTTTTTATAAATATGTGCTGGATATTTTTGTAAATCCTATCCTATGTCATTTAACCTTTTTTTTTTTTTGGAGAGAGACACAGAGAGAGACAGAGGAAAACAGAGATGGGTGCACCAGCAGCCTCTCAGGTGCTGCAAAGGAAATCCAGATGTGTGTGCCCCCTTGTGGTCAAGTGCGGCATTGCACCCTTGTGTCACTTTGCATCTGGCTAAACGTGGGACCTGGAGATTGGAACCAGCATTCTTAGGCTTAGGAGGCAGGCGCCTAAACCGCTAAGCCATCTCTCCAGCCCTAACCTTTTTTTTTTTTTTTTTTTTTTTTTTAAAGGAAGGACTTACTGTGGGAAAAAAGGCTATAGAAAGGAATGCTACAAAAAATTATGGTAATGGGAACAATTTCAGACACACATGTGTTCATTCACCAATTCAACCAACACCATCACTGTTGTGCACCAGATACCACACCTGTGAAACATACCTTTGATTTATGAGCCTGGTGAATAATCTTCAGTTTATCTGCAATAAACAAAAGTAATTTGTCTCTTTACACAGATTATTCTAAAACTTCTTTTGAAATTATTAGTGGGGATGAAAGAATGCCTATGTTACATGTTAGAAGACAATTTAATTTTACAAATTATTAAAGTACAGGGGGCTGGCTGGGCATGGTGGTGCACGCCTTTAATACCAGCACTCAGGAGGCTGAGGTAGGAGGATAGCCATGAGTTCGAGGCCACCCTGAGACTACAGAGTGAATTCCAGGTCAGCCTGTGCTACAGTGACACCCTACCTTGAAAAACAAAAAAACAAACAAACAAAAAAAGTATAGGGGGCTGGAGGTATATCTCAGTGGTAGAATACTTGCCTAACATATGAAGGCTTTAGGCTCAATCCCCATCCAGAAAAGTATACCCACTCTGGGGGAGGGGCAGGGAGAGAGGGAGAAAGAAGGGACAGAGAGAGGGAGGGAGAGAACCAGAAGGAAAGAGAGAGGGAAGGAGCAAAGAGAGGAAGAGGAAGAAAGAAGAGCAGGGGAATGGAGGGGAGGAAGGAAAGGACGGGGAAAGGGAGGGGTTATCAAAGATGCAATCAGGAACACTGAGGCTGGCTGGGGAGATGGCTCAGTAGGAAAGATGCTTACTATGCAACTAGCACCCATGTTAAAAAAAAATAAAAAGAGAGAAAGCCAGTCCTGGCAGTGTTCTGGCAACCCCAATGCTGAGGAGGAAGAGATGGGAGGATTCTTAGAGCCTGCTGGTCAGCTAGTCTAACTAAACTTATAAGCCTAAGGCTCAGTGAGAAACACTGTCTCGAAAAATTAGGTGGAGGGGCTGGAGAGATTGTTTAGTAGTTAAGATACTTGTCTGCGAAGCCTAAAGACCCAGGTTCAATTCCCTAGTACCCACATAAGCCAGACGCACATGTGTCTGGAGGTCATTTGCAGTGGCTAGAGGCCCTGGCACAACCATCCTCTCTCTCTCTCAAATACATAAATGAAATTAAATTTTTAAAACTTAGGTGGCCAGGGACTGAGGAAAGACACCCAATGTCAACTTCTGGCCTCCACTTGCACACTCACCTGCACCCACACATGTGCACACACATTTTTGCAAGAATATATAGAATAAACAGAGCAGAGAGAAAGAGATGCAAAGATACTTTCGCCTAGCTTTGACCTTTGACATATTACAACAATATGTATGTGTTAAGTGGAAATCAACTCAGCACATTTTCTTTCCCTTACCCTACAAGAATTGTACTACTCCATTTTATTTTATTTTGAACATTTAAGTCTGCTTTATTTTTTTCTTAAATTATACACAGAAGTACAACAATGTGTATATTTTAGACAAGTCTCATGTTATTATTCCAAGTAATTTCTTACTTGAATCAGAAAATGCTGCATTCATCTATGGAACACAAATATAGCAATACAGAGATGACTAAACATTCATCCAAAAGGCCTTAAACATCACACAAGACATTCATCTTACTTAATCCTTCATCTTTATAATCTGAGTTTCTAAATATTTTTCTACTAATGTTTTTCTTCTTGTGAGATCTAAGAAATTAAGATATTGCCTTTAGCTTCTGTAACTCCGCTTGCTAGCACTCCAGCTTGACAGTAGTACTGCCATTTTTAAGCAGATAGCCATTATAGTAAAACAGACTGCCATCTGAAATAAAAAAGCCCAGGCCTGACTCAGATGAGGAACTTGCGGGCTCATGTATGACCTTTGCTTCTTTCCCAACCCCCTCCCTCTCTCTTATTGTTCATTCCTGGGAAGTCTTAGGACATCCCGGAGGTAATAAAGGATCTGCAAACAAGCAGCTGATCCCAGATAAGCAGCTCAGAATGTTCCCGTGCGCGCTTTTTGAACCAACCATTTCAAATGTTGCAATATGATGTAACTGCTGTACCCCTTCTCTATATAAACTTTCCCCCAAGAGTGGGGGCTCTCTCTCACACTCCCACTGCGTTGGTTTGTGTGGACAGAGTCCCAGTCTAGGCTTGGTAATAAAGAATTCCATGTAATTGCAGTCGAGCTTCTCGGTCTTGTTGTCTCACTGGGTGACTCCCAAGGACCCCAACCCACATTTGGGGGTCCTGGCACTACATTCTCACATTGTTTAGAATAATTGGTATCCTTCAGGTCTCAAGGGCAAAACTTCTGTCTGCAATCAAAACTTTACTCAACAAAGCAAGATGTTATAAGTTCCTATAATCATGTTAATGATATTCTCATAGAAGTTCTGTATTACTTTGCATTTTTTCTTTCTTTCTTTCTTTTTTTTTTTGGTTTTTCGAGGTAGGGTCTCACGCTGGACCAGGCTGACCTGGAATTAACTATGTAGTCTCAGGGTGACCTCGAACTCGCGGCGATCCTCCTACCTCTGCCTCCCGAGTGCTGGTATTAAAGGCGTGCACCACCATGCCCAGCTTTACTTTGCATTTTCAAATAACTAATGAATTCCTTGGTGGCTCGGGCCATGGGAGCTTTTTCAAATGCCCAGGTATGTGTTCCAGCTCTGGTAGGAGACACCATGTAGACAATATGCACATTATGCCACTGTGTGTGGAGATGCTAAAGCAGTTAAATGCTCACAACCCACAGTGAACACTACAGGTTGGTATGCTGCAAGCTGGGGACAAAGCTGAGGATTTTTAAAGTTTATAACCCAGTGATGACATGAATTCTTCCATCTTATTTTTTAGAGTCACTGAAGGCTAAGGGCAAATAATGTAAAAAATACATTTATATCTTAAATGCAGACAGAAGTTAACAAAGCAGTTAAAAAATTACTAAGCTCTCAGGTCAGGCACAGGGGACAGGAGGTCAAACTATCACAGTGACAGACAACATGGTTGTCACTCACTGAATTCAAGCACCACTTAGGATCACGGGTAATCTGAGCAAGGCCGCATCACAATCTGCTTCTTGGTTTCCCAACACTGCACAAGCTCAGCACCTAACTTGCTTCCCTTGCGCCAACCCCACTCTCCATCTGTTCATGCTGCAGTCAGGTCACACTGTGCTTTCGCAACAGGCTTTTTCTCTGACTCTGAGATGATCACTCCTTAATTATATAGTAGTAGACAGAGCCATTCAAATTCCAAGTCTCCAGTTCTCCACTCAGTTTTACTTAACCACTTAATTACTCTATTATGATCACAACATGTGATTATATGCAAATAAGCTCAAAAGTGAACTAAAATTCACTTCTACTACTCATACTGTAATAAGGAATTCCAACTGTGACATATGAAAGGAAATGGGTCTGTTTAAAATACAGACCTCAGGGGCAAGGGAGATGGCTCAGCAGGCAAAATGTAAGCACAAAAACCTGAGTTCAGATCCTCTGAACCCACATAAAAGCCAGGTATGGTGGCGAGCTCCTGTAATACCAGGCATGGAGAAAGGAAAGTAGACCCCTGAGGCTCATTGGCTAGTCTAGAACAATCAGTGAGTTCTAGGTTCAGTGAGAGATCCTGTCTCAAAGAATAAGGTAGACAGCTATTGAGGAAGACACATGCTATCAACCCTTGGCTTTCACATGCACATACATGCAAGTACACACGCACCTAAACACACATGAACATGCATATATACATATGTGCACACACATCACACACATATACAAAACACATCTCAACATAAGTACAGTTATCATAATAGGGAGATTATTTATGAGAGAGAGAGAGAGAGAATGGGCATGCCAAGGCCACCAGCCACTGTACACCAACTCCAGACATATGTGCCACCATGTGCATCTGGCTTACGTGGGTACTGGGGAACCGGACCTGGGTCCTGAGCCTTCACAAGCAAGTGCCTTAACTACTAAACTATCTCTCCAGCCCATTTGTTACAGTTTTAACACTTGGACAGCACCCTGGGATCAGGACTCTATTCTTAAGAGGTTAAAATAAATGTAGCTTAAATAAAATATGCATCTTAGAAATGTAAATATGCAACAAACGCTAAAAATAAACTTATGATGGACACAAGAAAATAAGTAAATGTGATTTTTCAACTACTATTTTTAGTTGCCTCTTTTTCTCACTATAAATAGATATCCATTTATTATTTGAGACAACTTAAAGAGGTCAACAATAATTTTTTTAAAAAGCTCCATGTCTATTAGAATCTATCTGCAAAATTGTACTTTTGCCTTATGAATATCAATCACCTTTTATATATTTTGATAAGAAATCTTTTTTAATGACAAATGGCTTTGCTCCAGTAGGTTCAGCAAATCCATAAAAAGAAGGTTACAATTATTTTTAGCAGAAAAAAAAGTTTTACACAGAATTTTTTTTTCTTTAACAGAAATTGGCAAAATCCAAGGAGATGGTAGGGAGGAAAATGCTGAACCAGCACAAGATATAGTAATATCTTTGTTGAGTAGTCTCTGCACTTATTTTGGCTTTGTTTCTGAAAAAGTATCTAATGTAACCCAAACTGGTTTTGTACTTGCTCTATAGCCAAGGCTGGCCTTGAACTCCTGATCAACTTGAACTCTATCTTCACAGTTCTGAAATAATAGGCATGCTGATTTTGACTTTTTTCATTGTTTTTCATCTGTATGTGGTATGTGTGAATGTATATTTGTATTGTGTAGGCACACTTTGTAAGTGGGTGTATGGAGGCCAGAGCATACATAATCTTGGGTGTCAGCCACTATCCACCTTTTTTTTTTTTTTTTTTTTTGACACAGGGTCCAATTTAGACTAAGCTGGCTGGCCAGTAAGCCCCAGGGATCTTCCTATCTCTGCCTCCCCAGGGCTGGGACTACAAGTACATGCCACCACACTTGGATTTATGTGGGTTCTAGGGACAGAACTCTAGCCCTCATGTTCGTAAGGCAAGTACTTTATTATCCACTGAGCTATTACCCAAGTCCCTTAACTTTGACATCTTAAAATAACCCAATAATTTCTTAACAAAACAACATCTTTCCATAATGAAAACTCCTTTAGGAAAGTAGCTTTATAAAAATGGTATCATATTTGTGGAGAATTTAAAATGTTAACACATGTATCTTTTAATTCCACACAGCCTCATAAAATAGACAAGGATTAACACCTTTGGACATGAACTGCAAGGATAAATGGGTGAGCCAATTCTAATGAAATTCTCATTTAATTAGATGTAGATGCTAATTAAATGAGAAAACTAAGACACAAATGACCTAGAGAACCACTTAGCAAGAAAAAAAAAGGGGGTGGGGTTAGGAGATGGCTCAGCAATTAAAGGTGCTCGCTTGCAAAGCCTGCAAGCCCAGGTTAAATTCATCACTAACCACATAAAACCAGATGCACAAATGTAGCCCATGTGTCTAGACTTTGTAGTGGTAAGAGGCCCTGATACATCCATTCTCTCTTCCCTGCACCTCTCAAAAAAAAATATATATATATATGAATATGCCTATACACATACAAACATACACAAACACAAACCACATACACATGTAAATTAAATAAATGAATTAAAACTAACATTGACCTTCTGGCCTCCACATGCATATAATATACATTATATATATATATACAATATGCACACACATGCATGTAAATATCCAGATCCAAAAATAAAGCAATCCTGTCAAAATATATCATTAGAAATAACTAACATTGAACACATTTGCCTCTAGACACACACACACACACACACACACACACCATGCAAGAGGGAAAGAACATGCAACTGTTCTAATTTGAAGTGGCATCTATGGGTTGAATCAAGCTTAAGACAATATTATAAGGCATTATACTTCAAAAGCTACAATTGAGAAGTTTTGTATTTACCTTAATCATGTCTTTTATTCCTTTTTCTCGTCCAGTATTAACTATGTAAATTCTTTCGGTCCAATAAATCAAAGTACGTTCCCCTCAGTGCCCTCCTCTTCTGTTTTGCCATCCCTGTAACCTCGCAGTTACACTCTGGATATGGAGATACACACACAGAGAAGACTGGGACTTCAAAAGACCAAGGGCGTTGCGTGCCCATCAAATGGGAACAGAATGAAAAGACACTCTGAAAAATGATCTACAGGAATAAAAAAAAATTATACTCTAAAGTGTCTACAGCAATTAACAAAAATATGTATTAGGTGCACCATGACTTTTAAGCCAGGTCTCAAGTCTAAGTTTGCTGAGTGTCACTCCACTGAGGGTTGGGAACTATATGGTCTTTATACAGAATAATGATAATGAGCCTCTGGCTTTGATAATTGTATTTTTAAATCACCAATTGCAACATATAAAATTAACATGCTCAAGTTACTGGCAGTTAAAATGTTAATTAGGACTGGGGAGATGACTCAATGGGTAAAGTATTTGTTGCCCAAGCACAAGGACCTGGGTCAGATCCCTAACAACCACAAAAAAGGTGAGTGCAGTGGCACACTCCTACATTCCCAGTGCTGGTGGGGAGGAAATTAGAGGATCCCTGGGGTTTGCTGGCTAGCTTGTCTAGCCAAATGGTGAACTCTAAGTAAAATAAAAGAACCTATCTCAAAAGAAAGAAAGGAAGGAAGGAAGGAAGGAAGGAAGGAAGGAAGGAAGGAAGGAAGGAAGGAAGGAAGGAAGGAAGAGAAAAGAAAGAAGGAAGCTAAAGGAAGGCAGGAAACCTCTGGAAAGAAAACAAAAAGTACCCATAAATATAAATGTGAATAACATACATGCACCACACACACACATGTAATACATATATAAATGTGAATACCTCTGGCCACCACACACACACATGTACCCATACATATATAAATGTGAATACCCACATACATGCACCACACACACACACACGTACCCATACATATATAAATGTGAATACCCACATACATGCACCACACACACACACACATGTACCCATACATATATAAATGTGAATACCCACATACATGCACCACACACACACATGTACCCATACATATATAAATGTGAATACCCACATACATGCACCACACACACATCTTTCTTTCCTCCTCCCTCCCTCCCTCCCTCCCTCCCTCCCTCCCTCCCTCCCTCCCTTCCTTCCTTCCTTCCTTCCTTCCTTCCTCCTCTCTCTCTTTCTCTCTCTCTCTCTTTCTGAGACAAGATCTCATGGAGCTCAGGCTGATCTCCAACTCACTATGTAGCAGGTGACCTTAAACCCTTGATCCCCGTTTCCACCTTGCAAGCAATAGGATGATGGGCCACATTTTTACAGTAATGAGGCTCAGTTCCAGGGCCTTGTGCATGCTAGGCAACTGAGCTGTATTCCAGCTGAGCTATATCTTCCAACTGAGCTGTATTCCAGCCCTAAATTGCTTCTTTTAATTCTTAGTCCTCAAACATTTTTTTCTTTTTTTGACTACTTAGCAAGGAAACCCATTTTAGAAACAGCTTGGGGCTAGAGAGATGGCTTAGAAGTCAAGGCACTTGCCTGCAAAGCCTAAGGACCCAGGTTTCAATTTCCCCAGTACCAACTATCCCAGTAGACTGCTATGTTCCTTAGTAAACTTACAAATTGATTTACGTGCTAGGGAACAAACCACAGCCTTGCACATACTTAGCACACATTCAACCAGTGGAAGAGCCTCCTGCTCTTCCAAAGTGGATTTCATTTATAGACAGTAAATTAATATCTACAAACCAAATTTGAATTCATAGCAACAAAAAACTAATGCAAAATTATATGAGTAAAGCATTTATTATAACAAGAAAAATTGTTACCATATTTATAATTTCTGAATGGGGGTGGTAGGTTAGTCCTCAAAGGAATATCTGCAAGAGAAAGATTGTTTTCATTATAAAATATTCAATTAGAAACCAAATGTGATGGCACATGCCTATAATACCAGAACTCAGTAGAAGTTCAAGGTCATCCTTGAATATAGAATGAGTTCAGGGCCAGCCTGGGATACATGAGACTCTGTCTCAAAAAAAAAAAAAAAAATTCAAACAAGCCGGGCGTGGTGCTGCACGCCTTTAATCCCAGCACTCGGGAGGCAGAGGTAGGAGGATTGCTGAGAGTTTGAGGCCACCCTGAGACTACATAGTGAATTCCAGGTCAGCCTGAGCCAGAGTGAGACCCTACTTCGAAAAACCAAAAAAAAAAAAAAATTCAAATAGAATACACAGGCCTCAGCTCTGTTCTCTGATATCTACCAGCTAAGTTACTTTGAAAAAAAAAAAAAAAAAAAAAAAAACCTAATATTATATAAAAGAAGCTAACACAGAATTAAAAGCAAGAAGCATCTAAAACAATGAAACCACCACTAAGATGCTAGACTGTTACTAACTAAACTAAATGTTCAGTGACACTATTAAAAACAATTATGTTGGGCTGGAGAGATGGCTTAGTGATTAGGGCACTTGCCTCAGAAGCCAAAGGACTCAGGTTCGATTCCCCAGTACCCACATAAGCCAGATGTACAAGGTGGCACATGCAGCTGAAGGTCTTGGAGCGCCCATTCTCTCTGCTCTCTTTCTTTCTTTCTTTCTTTCTTTCTTTCTTTCTTTCTTTCTTT
This sequence comes from Orientallactaga sibirica, assembly GCA_036365145.1. NCBI lineage: Eukaryota > Metazoa > Chordata > Mammalia > Rodentia > Dipodidae > Orientallactaga > Orientallactaga sibirica. The sequence goes on from JAEOAD010000028.1 coordinate 13,567,923, forward strand.
CTTTATTTCTTTCTTTCTTTCTTTCTCTCTCTCTCTCTCTCTCTCTGTCTCTCTCAAATAAATAAACAAATAAATATTTTTAAAAAAACAATTATGTTTTAGAAGCACAATAGTACCTACATATACTCAGAATCTGAAATATACATGTGTGAGAGACATTATTTTTTTAAGATTTATTTTTATTTATTTATTTGAGACAGAGAGAGGGAAAGAGAGAGGGAGAGTGAGAATGGGCATACCAGGGCCTCTAGCCACTGCAAATGAACTCCAGACACATGTGCCGCCTTGTGCATCTGGCTTATGGGGGACCTGGAGAATCGAACCAGGATCCTTAGGCTTTGCAGGCAAACGCCTTTAACTACTAAGCCATCTCTCCAGCCCCACATTATTTATTTTCTATTGTTGATGTTTGCTTAACATGTGATTCTATAAAACCCTGGAGGGTCTTTGGCCATTGGTGGGAAGTAATGGCTTAGAACGATCATGACTCATCAAAATTCAGATAACTGGGACTGGGAAGATGGCTTAGTGGGGAAAGTATTTGCTGTGCATGCATGAGGACCCGAGTTCAGAAGCTGGGTGCCCAGTGACAGCCAGCATGATGGTGCAGGACTATAGGCCCCAGCACTGGGAAGGCAAAGACAGAAAGAACCCTGGGTCACTGACGAGCTAGTCCAGCCAAATCCGACTTTTGTTCAAAAAACAAGGTGGAGAGTGACTGAGGAAAACACTGACATTAACCTCTGACCTCCACACACACATGCAGATACATATGAACATACATACACATGCACACCACACATACAACATGCAAAAATGTTAAGATAATCTACAAAACAAGTACTCTAACTCAGCAAAGATAATAAAATAAACATTCCTTGTAAAACATATCCATACAGAATCACAGAAGACCTCAGATGGCCAAAACTATCCTCAGCAAAAAGAAATACCACTGGAAGTATCATCATACCTGACTTCAAGCTATACTACAGAGTCATAGTAATAAGAACAGCATGGTCCTGGCACAAAAACAGACAAGTATCAATGCACTCACTGGGCAGAGCCAAAAACACACATTGGAGAAGAGACAGCATGTTGAACAGATGATGCTGGGGGAACTGGACAACTACAAGTGGAAGAATGAACCTAGACCCTTATCTCTCACCCTGCACAAAAATCAATTCTACATTGATCAAAGATATTAATGTAAGACCTGAATCTTTGGTAAGACTAAGGAAAAAGTAAGGTGAACACTTCAAGATACAGGCCTAAGGAAGGGCTTTCTGAACAGGACCACCATAGCCCAGGGCATATGGTAAACAATCAATATATGGACCCTCACAACATTTAAAGCAAAGGAAACTGTCAATCAAGTTGAGACATCCCACAGAAAATCTTCATCAGCTACATATGTGATAGTATTAATCTAGAATATAAAGAGAACTCAGAAAACTAAGCATTAAAAACCAAACAATCCAATCAAAATTATAGGCCATGAAACTGAATAGAGAATTCTCAAGAGAAGAAATACAAATTGATAATAGATATCTTTTAAAAACTGCTCAACATCTCTAGATATCAGGGAAATGAAAATTAAAACTTCTTTGCAATTCCATGTCTCTCCATTCAGAACGCTATCATCAAGAAATCAAATGGTAACAAATGCTGGTAAGGGTGTAGGGAAAGAGGAGCCCTCATCCATTGCTGGTATGAGTGCAAGCTTGTACAGCTACTATGGAAATCAATATGGAAGGTCCTCAAAACATCAAAAGTAGATCTGCAATATGACCCAGCTATCTTACTCTACACTTTACAACAGAGACACCTTCTCATACATATTTATTACTAAAATCTTCACAATAGCTAGGAAATATAATCAAACTAGATGTTCATAAACTGATGGGTAATGAAGATGTAGTACATATACACAATACAGTTAAATGCAGTTGTAAAAAAATGAAATTTTCAGGAAAATAGACAGACATAGAAAATATACTGAGGTAATCCAGATACAAAAAGACAAATGCCACATGTTCTCTCTCATATGCATTTAGTTTTTAGATTTGTATGTAAGATGGAGTTTGTACTAGAAGCCAAATAACTAAAAGGGGACTATGAGGGGAGAAGGGAGGAGGACCCAAGGGGAGAGGATGTCAGCTATGTAAGTAGAGGGACAGAATACTGGGGGTGGAAGGATCTGAGGACAGGTCAGGGGAAGGAGATAGACCAAAGGAACGTTTGGGTTGGCCTAACCAAACTTAGTGATTATATGAATAAGCCATATGGAAACCTACTTCTTTATTAATTAAAAATAAAATTTAAGCCATAGGTTGTTACAGGAAAATCCCAGTTCTAAGTGTGAGAAACTTCCCAGTGAGTACCCCCACCCCCAAAATACTACAGACTATTGGCAATGCTCTTTATTTACCACCAGAACTAGAATGCAAGACTATTGATGAACCACTTGTTTGGGGAGCAGGACAATCAGTAATCAAGCTGGTACTGAGCTGAAAGCCTCCTCTCTGCTGGCTAGTTGTCACAGTGCTATGCAGGCTGGGTATACACAGTACTCAACAGTAAATCTTGAGGCAGGCTGAGAACAAGGCCCAGTACATGAATCATCTCTGCGCCCAGAATAGACTGTAGGTCACTATCTTCCAAAATACTTTCAGGATTAGGGAGGGGTTGCTTTTCAATCCATTGGTTTGTGTTTTGTTTTTTCTGTGTGTATGTGTGTGGTGTGCATACACATGCTCCTATGAGTGTGCACATGCATGTGTGCATATGTACATGCACATGCAGAAGAACAATAGAGGTCAACATTAGTTGTCTTTCTCAATCACTCTCCACCTTATTTTTGAGATAGGGTCTCTCACTGACCCCAGAGCTCACTGATTCAGCTATACTAGCTTGCCAGGGGGCCCCAGGGATTTTCCTGCAATCATCTCCCCAGTTCTGGGATTACGGGCACGCGTGGTCAGGCCCGGCTTTTAAGTGAATACTGGGAATCTGAACTCAGGCCCTCGTTCTTGCATGGTAAGCGCTTTACCAACTGAGCCATCTCCACAGCTCTGCTTTGGTTTGTTTCTCTGGTTTGGTTTCCTTTCCTTTCCTTTTTTTTTTTTTTTTTTTTTTGCTTTGTTTGTGTATATGTGTATAATGTGGTGTGTGCACACCATGTGCTTGCCTGCAGCAGGGGTGCACTTATCTGTGGTGTTCAGAACCCTTTCGCCCATGGTTGTTTGTACCAGAGGATCTTACTAGGTCTCTCCTCTCCTCTCCTATATGACTATGTTACAGGCAATGTGTGGCCGCACCCAGCTGTTTAACATGGGTTCTGACAACTGGAACTTGGATGGGCTCAGGTACTCCCAGGCCCTTATGCTTGCACAGGAAGCACACTTAATAGCTAAACGACCTCCCTAGCCCTGGTTGGTTGTTGCTGTTGGTGGTGGTGGTTTTTGTTTTGTTTCTTTTTTGGAGGCACACTGGGCTATGTAGCCCAGGCTGGCCTAGAACTTGCGAGGCAGTCTGGACTGACTTTGAAATCATGATCCTCCTGATTCCATCTCTTGAGTACTGGGGCTATAGGTGTGTGTCAGTGTGCCCTGCCTAATTTTTTTAAAAAAATTATCATAGCTGGCCATGGTGGTCACATCATCAATCCCAGTACTCAGGAGGCTGAGGTAGGAGGATTGTGGTAAGTTCAAAGGCAGCCTGGGCTACAAAGTGAGTTCTAGGTCAGCCTGGACTAGAATGAGACCCTGCCTTAAAAAAAAAGGTTATCATTAACTTCATAACCAGCTGATATTTTTCAAGATGCAAACAAAACAATGTGATTCTAATGTTTCCTACCTTTCTTTAGAAATACTATAAATTCCTTCACAGTTTGGTTCAAATGAACATCATGATACACCACAGGTCTGAAATTGCGGTGCTCAAACGAACGAATGAGGCGAACTGTAATGGTCACGTGCTCAGCAGCCATGTGAAGAAATTCCTGTGGTAAGAGATTCGAACACAATTTAAGGAAAGTCAGTTCCCAAGTGCCTCCATGTGACTAGTCTACATGTCCATATCAGCTCTCTGGCCCTAGCCAGTCTCTTCCATGCTGAATGGCAACAGACAAGAGTTCTCAGATGGAAGCTAGATCCCCAGGCACTCAGAAGGGCCCCAAGGTGATGTCTACCCACCCACTTTAATCCCGCACAACTCTGTCACTGTCACAGAAGTTCTGACCTGAAGAAAACCAACAGGGAACAGAAATGCTCAGAAGTGTCAAGTGGTGTGTGCATGCAAATCTAGAAAGAACCAGATGGCCAAACATGACAGCTCACATTCTCTATGTTAATGGGCACCTCCAATGGTCCTGGGAGCAAATAAACTTATATTAGAGTCCCCATCAACAGGCAGCATTTTAATCTCACAAATGTCAGATATAGGGCCTGATTTACATATAGTAACACCTGTTTTTCACATTAGCAACGCTAAATGTGTATATCTTACTCTGAAACGATGTACTAGTCCTAGGTACCAGCAGTCAATGTTATCTTCTTTTTATTTATTTAAAAAATTTTGTTGTTGTTGTTGTTTAATTTTTATTTATTTATTTGAGAACAACAGACAGAGAAAGAGGTAGATACATAGAGAGAATGGGTGCACCAGGGCCTCCAGCCACTGCAAGTGAACTCCAGATACATGCACCCCCTCGTGCATCTGGCTTACATGGGTCTTGGGGAATCGAGACTTGAACTGGGGTCCTTAGGCTGCACAGGCAAGTGCTTACCCAGTAAGCCATCTCTCCAGGCCCCAATGTTATCTTCTTTAAATACACATTGCCCAAGGTCATAGAGCTGGTAATGAATGGTGCCAGGATTGGAGTATAGATTAATTCCAAAGCCTATGCTTTCTCATATACAATCAGAAAATCACCCCGAATTATAACTTCCCAAAAAAGACAATCTCCAAAGTCACAGACATTTTAAGGATACATGCTATGGTTTCAATATGGAATGTCCCCCACAGGCTCACTTCGTCCTCAGCTGGTGAGTGCTGTTGTTTTACACAAAATAGTACATTATTTGTGTATAATCTCCATATATTCTATTGTAGGTTTTAAATCACTTTTGGATTCTCACAGTACCTAACACAATGCAAATGCTATGTGAACAGTTGTTATGCCAAACTATTTAGGGAACATGACATGAAAGGAAGTCTACATGTTCAGTACACATGCATTATTTTTCAAATATTTCTAATCTGCACTTGGTTAAATCCATGCATATAAACCCTAAGATAGGAGGGCTGACTGTATTCAGAAGAAATAGGGCTGGAGGGATGGCTTAGTGGTTAAGGCATTTGCCTGCAAAGCCAAAAGACCCAGGTTCAATTCCCAGGACCCATATTAGCCAGATGCACAAGGTGATACATGCATCTGGAGTTCGTTTGCAGTGGCTGGAGGCCCTGGTGCACCCATTCTCTCCTTTTCCCTCTCCCTCTCTCCCTCTTTCTCTCTGTAAAATAAATAAATAAACTTTTTTTTAAAAAAGAAGAAATACTTATAAGACTAATAAACATAAGAATAAAAAGCTCAGCTGTGCACCATGGTGTGAGTCTCTAACTTCAGCACTTGGAAGGCTGAGGCAGGAGAATGAGTCCCAAGACAGCTTGGGTGAGACCCTGTCCCTGCTCAATTCCAATTAAAATCTGGCAATATCCAGTATTAGCAAAAGTGAAGAGCATGTGAGAGCCTAAGTGGAGAAAGTGGGCATCCAAATGGGTAGTATTCTTGGTAACAATATGGCAATATTTAGTAAAGATAAAAACACATACCTTTCAATCCAGCAATTTCATTCATAGGCAGGTTTCCTAGGGAACTTTTCACATCTATGCCCAGGAGAACTGTAAAAGAATATTTAATGTGATTGTTAATTAAAAACAAACAAACAAACAAACAAAAAGAAGCCAGGCGTGGTGGGACATGCCTTTAATCCCAGCACTCAGGAGGCAGAGGTAGGGGGAAGATTGTTGTGATTTCAAGGCCACCCTGAGACTACACAGTGAATTCCAGGTCAGCCTAGGCTAGAGTAAAACCCTACCTTAAAAAAAAAAAAAAAACCAGAAACAACTAACTGTCCATCAATAGGAAGATGGGTAAATGACAACAGTCATATAGTAGAAAATCCAAGCAAAAGCTGGGCATGATGGCGCATCCTTGTAACCCAAGAACTCGGAAGACTGAAAGAGGAGCATCACAAATCCAATGCCAATAAGTTTCATAGAGAGTTCAAGGCCAGCATGGGATACACAGTGAGACCCTGTCTCCCTCCCCACCCCACCCCCCAAAGAAAATCATAAACACTAGTGATAAACAGAGTAGGCTTGGGAGATGGCTCAGTCATTCAAGTGTTTATCTTATAAGCATGAGGACTATGTTCCAAGCCCAGAACCCACGTGAAAGGGAAAACAAAGCTGGGCATGATGGTACACACTTGTCATCACAGCACTCAGGAGACAGAGACAAGCAGACCCGTGAGTGTGCTGGCCAGCCAATCAGCCCACTTGGCAAGTTCCAGGCCAGTGAGAGACCCTGTCTCAACAGCAAAAACAAACACACAAAAAAGGTGGACAGTACCTGAGGAATGACACCTGAGCTTGTGCTCTGGCCTTTACATGTATGTGCAAACACATATGAACAGACACCCCCTAGAAAAGATCACACCATAACTATATCTATAACATAGGTGGATCTAAAAGATGTTATTTATGCCCAATGAAAAACATGAAGTTACACAACAGAATATACTATCATTTATAAAAGTTCAAGACAGTCATGTATAAAAGCTATTTCTTTTTAAATTTTATTTATTTATTATTTGCAAGCAATGAGAGATAAAAGAGAAACGGGGGGGGGGGAGAACTGGCATTCTAGGGCCTCCAGCTACTGCAAGTGGACTCCAGATGCATACCCCACTTTGTGCATCTGGCTTTATGTGGATACTGGGAAACTGAACTCAGGATTTTAGGCTTTGCAGGCAAGCACCTTAACCACTGAGCCATCTCTCAACCCTGTAAAAGCTATTTCTGAGGCACAGACAGGGCTTCAGTTACACTGGCAACATTTTATGCTTTAAGCAAGATGTTACATATGTAGATAGTATATTATTCTTTCTGCCTTTTAAGACTATGTGAACTATTTCATAACCCACAAACACACTAATTTGGCTTGGGAAGTCTAAATGACAGGATGTTTATCCAACTATTTTACTAAGTTTGAAAATATAGCATATTATGCATGAAAAACCAAGGATTCAGCTGAAAAATGCATAAAATAATTAGTATATTAGTTATAATTAAATAGGTTCAAAAAGACCTAAAAGTAGAGTTTTTCCCTAAAATAAGGTAAGGATTCACCTTAGACTCTTATCTAGTGGTTAATAAGTCTAACAAATCTTTTAATAATTCTAATAGTGATTATTACATCATTTCTCATTAACTCTGGCTTTGTGATTCTCCCGAGAAAAATCTGAGCTTAGAATATACCAAATAATGCTGTTCAACAAACAACTACAAAACAAAAAAAAAATTAAAAGTGTCAAGATGCTTAATGAAGAATATCCCTTGAGAATGACATTGTTACAAAAGCAGTATTGGGTTGAGGAAATGGCTCGGGCAGAGAAGTATTTGCCTTATAAGCATGAGAACCTGAGTTCAATTCCCAGTACCCATGCAATGTGCCTCTGGGCACAGTGGTGCACATTTATAATCCCAGCGCTGGGAAGGTGGAGACAGAAGGATCCCTGGGGCTTGCTAGCCAGTTAGTGTGGCCTGATTGGTGAGATCCAGGTCAATGATAGACTCTGTCTCAAAAAAGAGTGGATGGTATACCCGAGGAACAACACCTGAGGTTGTTCTCTGGCCTCTACACATGTACATACAGGTGTATGCACCCCTTCCTCGACAAAAGCAAAACAAAAAAATAAGAAATGAAAACACTTGGAACTTCTCCTTCCCCTTCCCCTCTAAGCAAAGCACTCCTCCAAAACACAGCCACATGTACAACCTCACCACACCTTCCACCCCTGGGCATTCCGTAATACACTCCAAGGCCTTCAGAGAACTTAGAGTTGAACAAGTTAACTTAAATATCAACCCTCCTACCTACCAGTATGTGACTGGTAAAATGGGGCGAATGCCTCAGAGATTTACTCCGTGGATTCTGAAGTTAACATATGTGAACCATTAACCACTTCTGGCAGTGCACACAGGAAGATGTCAGCTGCTTCATCAACATTATTCTACTTAGGATAAGACAGACCTGAACGTTAAGGACAACTCACCCAAGCAGCAGATGAAGACAAGTTCCCAGGCACCATGAGATGAATCACACACACCAAAGTAAGTGGCTCAGACAAGATCAGACAGGCTGGCAGATGTGTGTCTTAGGAAACTGCTTTAAAATTGTAGGCTGGCTTTTGTTACTTAACAAAAAGTTGCCCACATGCTGTACTGGAATAGGTAAGGTTTTTAATATAAAACTAGGAATTAGTGCAGGCATAGTGGCAAGTCCCTGTAATTCCTACCCTCAGGAGGCTGAGACAGGAAGATGGTGAGTTCTTGCCCAGCTTGAGCTACACAGTAAGAATCTGCCTCAAATGATGAATCAATGAGTGAGTGGATGGATGTCCAAACTTGCATTAATATCTAATTTTGGTTAACAGTGTATTATCTATAAACTTCCTCAGAAATGTGTTGTTGTTTTACTCAATAACTAAACAACAGCTATTATTAGAAGGAAACTATGATTCAATTTGCCTTTACAATAATGGAAAATACACTTTGTTAGCTCAGAGAGGCAGTTTAGAAAGCAAATAAACATTAAAGATGATAAAATCCAACATTTTCCCCCAAAGGTTTAACCTACTTGAAAAAACTTGAATCTGACTTAGGTTTAAAAGGTGTTGATCAAATAAACAGAGAAATCAATAACAATAAACTTAGGGACTGTTGCAGTCAGGTTGCTGGAAGAAATCACCCAACTAAGAGCAGCTTTTGGGAAAAAAGGTTTATTTTGGCTTACAGACTTGAGGGGAAGCTCCATAATGGCAGAGGAAAATGATAGCATAAGCAGAGGGTGGATATCAACCCTGGCCAACATAAGGTGGACAATAGCAACATAAGAGTGTGCCAAACAGTGGCAAGGGGAAACTGACTATAATACCCATAAGCCCGCCCCCAACAATACACTGCCTCCAAGAGGTGTTACTTCCCAAATCTCCATCAGCTGGGAACCTAGCATTCAGAACACCTAAGTTTATGAGGGATATCTGAATCAAACCACAACATTCAGCCGCTGGTCCCCATAAACTGATAACCATACACGATATAAAATACAATGCATTCAGTCCAATTTTAAAAGTCACCATATTTTTTATCAATCCCAATGATGTTCAAACATCCCCATAATCCAAAGTAATTTTTAAAATTTTTTATTATTTTATTTATTTTTGGAGAGAGACACAGAGAGAGACAGAGAGGGAGAGGGAGACAGATAGAGATGGGCGCGCCAGCAGTCTCTCAGCAGCTGTGAATGAAATCCAGATGTGTGCGCCCCCTTGTGGTCAAGTGCGGCATTGCGCCCTTGTGTCACTTTGCATCTGGCTAAATGTGGGACCTGGAGATTGGAACCGGGTTCTTAGGCTTAGCAGGCACCTTAACCGCTAAGCCATCTCTCCAGCCCTAATCCAAGGTCTTTTAACTGAGCCATAATTAAAAAAAAATCCCCCCCCCCCCAAAAAACCCATAATGGCACAGAATAAACATTCACGCTGAAAATGATGGCACTGGGAATAGCAAAGAAATATTCAACCAATACAAGATTTAAATAGGGCAAACATCAAACTCTGTAGCTCCAAGTCCAATAACTCAAGCCAGTGACAAGTCTTCAAGTCCAATAATTCTAACCAACAACAAGTCTCTGGAGTTCCAATTCCGCCCCTCCAGCTAGGCTACTCACAGGCTATTCCTGGAAAACTTCATCGGGGCTGCCAGCTCTCCTTAGCAGCATTCTCATGGTCCCCGCATCTCCACTGGGTCTCCACTGCAATTGATGGTTCATCCTCACAGCTCCATCAGGTCTCCATGCGGACATCCAGCAAACCTGCTTCAAATGCCCATGGCCGTTTCCACAACACAAGACCTCATTGCAAACTCAATGGCCCTCTCTTTCCTGCATTTCTTATACTCCACAACACCAGGTGGGGTGCCAATTTGTTAATCCAGGGGGGAATAAAGCAGACTTTGAAGAACACGACACTCCTTGAGCACTCAGGCCCCTTCAAAGGAGTCTACATTCTTCCTGTTGCCCCAGTGCAGATCAGCTGGCCCAATCTCAAAGGTTGTAATCTCCCATATAGTTGCATCTGAAAGGGCAGAAGTTTTGACCCAAAGATTTCATTTTTTCTGTGACATATCCCTCTGCTCACACAAGTCCATTTCTACGCAATGCAACCCTGCACAGATTCTCAGGACATGGACATAACAGCAAGCCTCTCTCACACAAACTGCTTCTAGCCCAGTCCAAGCAAAGCTCTTTCTCACCCTCACAAGCCAAACCTCACAATCCATAGTTCTTACTGCATTCAGGTCTTCCAGCTCTGACCAGAATAGTCCATCAAACTGTATTTATAGCACTGCAAGGCATCTTTTAGGCCAAGGTTTCAAATCCTTCCACATTCCTCTTGAAAATCAGCTCCAAAAGGCCAAAACCACACCGTCAGGTGTCTAGCAGCAACTGACACCACTCCTCAGTACCAACATTACTGTTGCAGTCAACTTCACATTGCTGGCAGAAATCACCCGACCAAGACCAGCTTTTGGGGTTTTTTTTGGCTTACAGACTCGAAGGGAAGGTTCATAATGGGCAGGGGAAAATGACAGCATAAGTAGAGGGTGGACATCACCACCTGGCCAACATAAGGTGAGCAATAGCACCAGGAGAGTGTGCTAAATTCTGGCAAGAGGAAACTGGCTATAATACCCATAAGCCCGTCCCCAACAATACACTGCCTCTAAGAGGCATTAATTCCCAAATCTCCGTCAGCTGAAAACCTAGCATTCAGAACACCTAAGTTTATGTGTGACACCTGAATCAAACCACCACAGGGACAAATCAAAAATATTCAAACATATAAGATAATGAAGGGTTCCTTTTTGGTGCGTGCATGTGTGTGTGTGTGTGTGTGTGTGTGTGTGTGTGTATTGATGTGTGCACATGTAAAGATCTGAGAACAATTTCAAAGAGATTTTTCTTCTCTTTCCAAGTTGCTTGAGACAAGGTCTCCCTGTGACTACCCCAACCCCTGCTGTGTGAGCACCAGTGTAACTGGCCCAAGTGCTTAGGATTCTCCTGGCTCCATCTCTCACTGTAGTAGATATGTTGGGATCACAGATGTATGTGACACTTTGCCACTTTGCATCCAACTTTACATGAGTGCTAGGGATTGAACTCAAGCTGGCAAGCTTGCAAACAAGCGCCTTTAACAGTCCTAAGGATTATGTTCTTAATTATAAAGGTTCAAAATTGTACAGAAACTAATTTTAGCCAGATATGAGTTTCGATCTTGAGTACCCCCAAGTAAAGCTGGACACTCTAGTGCTAGCATATGTAATAGCAGCACACTTGACCACAAGAAGGAAGGTGGAGACAGGGGAGTCTCCTAGAAGTCCACAGGCCAGCTAGTAAACAAGAAACTGCCTCAAACAAGGTTGAAAGCAAGAACCAGCACCCGAAGTTGTCCTTTGACCTCCACATATGGCACCATGGCATGTGCACTTACACTCACACACATGACCACACATACATGAATCTGTAAGAACTGCCAACAAATCGTCAATCCAAACACTTTGGAAGTACATACAGATGGACAGTCAAGGGATAGACTGTCTTTCCCTGAAGGGTTTCCAATAGAATCCATTTAATTGTCCACCAATGAAAAACTGGTGCAGTTATGTCAGAACCAGGCACATTACAAGTGATTTGCATCTACGGTTGTGACTCCCTTGTTTAAGCCATAAGGTTTACTGTACTGGAAACTTGGTTGTAGTGTGGTAATGGGGACGGTATTAGGATTCCATCTGGAGCTCACTGTAGAATACATGCTGAGCACACAGAAGGCCCAGGGTTAAATTCCTAGCACCACACAGTCACACTTGCTATTACTGAATAGCAACAAATAAGTAAAAAAGCACTCGCACTTGGATGCCACAAGCGTGCCCAGGAGGAGTCTGAACTTGTCTGAGATGGCATAAAAAGCTTTCCACGCTCAGCCCCTCCCTGACTCTCTGATGGCATTTGTCATCAGCACAGCCTACTTCTCACATGTCCCTCCAGCAATAGCAGCAGAGACAGCTTACCACATAGCCACCAAGCCTATGTCACACACCCTTCCCACCCTCAGTCTCTCCACTCTCCAATGAATGAACCCTTTGAGACCCAAGCCAAGGACCGTCTTCTGTGGGACGCTTCCAAGTTCAGCTCCTCCTCCCCCAGCCCGAGCTGTGGACCCTTTCAAGGGATCTGGCCCACATCTCCTAAAGGAAAGCATGGTCTGTCTGTCTGTCTGTCTGTCTTTCTTTTTTCTGTTTTCCTAGATCCAGCAACTTGCACTACATGAAATACATCACAGACTGCATATGGCACTGATGAGCAGGGCTGAGAAAAACTTGAATTCTTTTCCCAAGACAGCATTCCTGAGGATACACCTAACTCTGGAATCCAATGCATGTGCACTCACACATGAACATGCACACACATAACCATACACCCGAAAAATTTAAATATCCACAAAATGGGATGTTTTGACAGTAATTCCAATCTCTTAATAATCATCCACAGGTTCAATGCAATGTGAGACATGGGTGTATCTTAATGCACAGGACACTGGGTAGGGCTTTGCAAAGTGAAAGTGCCCAGGGCTTAGGAAGGTCTTTAAACTTCCCCACCAAAAAACTTGTCCTGGCCTGTGCCTTCTGGAGCTCCTGGTTCCCTGGCCCCTGAGCAGTTAGCTCAGCACTCCATCCTGGGTCCTCCCTGGAAACTGAGGGCTGCTTTCTGGCCCAATCACTGGCATGGCATGGCAGTATTGAACCCATACAACTGGGATGTGCTTTCAGGCTCCCATTCTCTGGGCCTGTAAGGAAATTCAGCTACCAAAGAAAGCAAGGGCAGGCTGCCACTAGGCTCCCTTATCATCTCCCTGACTGCGCAACTTCCCAAGCTGGCTCCTTTCCCAGTGGCCGTGTTCCCAGCTGGAGAACCACACAGCAGCAAGGCTAGCTCCCCAGGCATCTGACACTGCCAGCCCACATTATGACAGTACAAAATATGCATACTCACATCAAGCTTGATTGTTGATTTTACACAGATCTCTATCAGCTCAAAAAAAAAAAGAAATTAAAAAAAAAAAAAGACCATGTAACTAGAGTTGATTCTGGCTACTTTTTGATAGTTCTGGTCTAGAAAGTTGGCTGCAAAGAGTGAATTACCTAATCTACAACCACCATTGCTACAGGGGAACACAGGGATGGATTCTTGGAACTTATGGTGACAACAGTTTAATCAATCTATCAAAACATACTATCACATCATGCATGTTTCTGTTAAAAGATACTATTAGGATAATACGGTGATTCATTAACACTGAATTCACATTCAGCAACATACAGCACCTTCCTGGGCAAAGCTGTCTAATGCACTATTTTCTCTGTAAGGCATATTGTGGCTATCCTACATTTAGGAACATTGAGAACACCAGTTTTACGCCCAAGGGCATTACGTACAGCAAAATCACCAATAAAGAGTAAGACAGAGTTGAGGAGATGGATTGGTAGTTCAGATCACTTGCTGTGCAAGCATTATGACCTGAGTTTGATCCCCAGCACCCATATAAAAACGCTGGCCATGGTCTCACAGGCCTGTATCCCCAGCACTGAGAGGGGCAGAGTCAGGAGGATTGCTAGGTTTTCCTGGTCAGCGAGCCTAAGCGAATAAAGGAACTCTGGGTTCAGAGAGAGATTGTCTCATGAAAGAAAGGCAGAAGGGCAACAGAAGATAGCTGATATTTTCCTCTGGTGTCACACAGGTGAACATATGTCATGCATACCTGAATACACAATACACATGCATGCACAAACACACACACAAGATGAAATGATACTAAACAGACTATAAACTGAGTGCGTGTTGATAGTAAAGAAGCTGAAAAAATGAAGGAAAAGTGTCACCGTGCCAGCCCCGGGCTGGGAAAGTGAGTACTGGGTGACCTACACTGCTCACTGCTCTCGGCGTGTCTGTTACTGACTGAGAAAGAACCTGAGTATTGCTTTTTCATGTGAGTAATGGATAAAGTTTACTAGGTGAATTGGCAAATACAGTATCTACAAAACATGGAATTGATTGTCTTACCAAAATAATAGCATATCTGTTCTCATCAACTTCTTGTTGCTGGCACAAAGCACCTGACCAAAAGCAATTATAGGAAGAAAGGGTTTATTTTGTCTTGGAAGGGGAAGTGCCATCATGGCAGGGGATACGGGCATGGGCAGAGGCTGGACATCACCTCTTGACCAACATCAGATGAACAACAGAAGCAGAAGCATGTGCCAAACACTGGCAAGAAGGAGCTGGCTTTAACCCATAAGCCCACCTCCAAGGACACACCACCTCCAGGAAGTGTCAATTCCAAAAATGCTACCAGCTGGGGACCTAGCATTTAGAACAACACATGAGTTTATGAGTGACACCAAATTCAAGCCAGTACAACATCTGACTTCCAGTCTTTGTTTTGCTTTGACTTGCTTTTTTGAGTCAGGATCTAGCCATGTTGCACAACCTGGTCAGAATGGTTATCAAGAAAACAAATGACAAGAAATGCTGGTGAGGATGTTGGGAAGAAACTCTTATAGTCCGGACACTAAGGGAATCAGAATGGAGGTTCCCTAAAATATTAAAAGTAGAACTACCGTATGTTCCAGCTATACCACTCCTAGGTAAATAACTACAAGAAGCAAAGTCACCATTCAATAAAGATACCTGCACACACACACTTACTGCAGTACTGCTCCTAACAGCCAAGATACGCTACCAGCCCAGGTGCTCACCAACAAAGAAAATGTGAGGGTGTGTGTGATTTAGTCCCCTACCAAATGAAAATGGCACTGTTTGCCAGAAAATAGATGGAATTGCCAGGCTCAAAGACAAATACATGTGTAAAATGCCATAATGAAACCCATCATCTTGCACAATATTTCTTAAAGTGAGGACGATAACTAACAGAAGTTTTAAGTACAAGAACAACACCTAAGCCCCGAGACAGCCGACATGGGAATCAGGAACAGGCACTGGATACAGGCAGGTATCCAAGAACTGGAGTGTATTGCTAGTTCTTCTTTATTTTTTAAGTTAGCATAAAAAGTGATGGGTTTCACAATGACATTTTCATACATATGTCATTCCACCTTGTTATATTCCCCTCTCTCAGTGCCCTCCCCATCCCATCCCCTCTGCTCCTCTCCTGCTGGTCCCCTTCCTACCCCCACCTAGTATCCACTTCTGTTTTCATGCCACATGTATTCCATGACTCCCTTTTCTCCCTTCCCCCTGAAGATGTCTTCCTCTCCTCTTATTTTTATGACACACACACATACACACACACACATACACGCTATCTCTCTCTCTAGTCAGCATAAGAGAAAATATGCAGTGTTTGATTTCTTGAGTCTGACTTGAGTTAGACTTTTGTCTAACATAATGATCCCCAGCTGCATCCACTTTCCTGTAAATATGATTTCATTTTTCCTTACAGCAGAGTAAAATTCCATTCTTTATACATACCACATTTTCTCTACCCATTTGTTGTTGGATGGCTGTCTGGGCTGGTTCTGTTTCTTAGCTATTGTGAATAGAACGACAATAAACAAGTATCTCTGTGGTATGTTGACTTAAAAGTACAACCAAGCATGCTATGGATAGGTAATTCCACTCTCCACTACTGATTTCCATAGTGCCCGCTCCAGTTTATAATCCCATCCAAAGAAAATAAGGGTTCTTCTCTCCCCCACATCCTCGCTAGCATTTATTGTCATTTCTTTTCTTTTCTGTTTTTTTTTTTTTTGGGGAGTAGGGAGGGTCTTGCTCTAGCCCAGGCTGACCTGGAATTCACTATGTAGTCTCAGACTGGCCTTAAACTCACAGTGATCCTCCTACCTCTGGCTACCCAGTGCTGGGATTAAAGGTGTGCGCCACCATGCCCGACATTGTTTTCTTTTTAAAATTAAGAACATACTTTGTATGGATACATCATGTGTTGGTACCATCTTTTCTCTCCTCCCTTCCTCCATTCTGCTGGGGCCCTCCTCAGTGGGATTTCTGATATTCCCCATGGGGTTGTGGGTCATGCATTGTGAGAGCAGCAGTCAGTTGTTGGGGGAGGCAATGTCTCTGGGCATGACATCCCAACCTGTGGCTCTTACAATCTTTCCACCCCCTCTTCTGCAAAATTCCCTGAGCCTTGGTATGTGTGCTTTAAGTCTACTTCAGCAATGAGCTCTTAGGAGCCTCTGGTTTTCTTGAGGATCGCCACCCTGACTGGAGTGAGATTAAATCTCAAAGTAGTTTCAATTTGCATTTCCTTAAGTGGCTAGGATTTGAATATTTTTCAAAAATTTACTGGCCATGTATATTTCTTCTGTTGAGTGTTTTCAACTTGTTTACTGATAAGATGGTTTGTCTTTTCAGTCTTTAATTTTTGCAGTTCTTCATATTTCCCAGGCATCAATCCTTATATGATACATAGTTGGCAAAGACTATCTCATTCTCTAAGCTGTCTCTTCAGTCTGGTGACTGTTTTCCTTTGCTGTGCAGAAGTGTTTTCATTCATTGTCATCCATTTGTCAATTTCTGGGATTATTTTCTGTCACTAGTGTCCTTCTCACAAAGTCCTTGATTATGCCTGTATCTAAAAGTGTTTTCTCTATGTGTTCCTCTAGCAGTTTCCAAGTTTCAGACCTTACATTAAGGTCTCTGAATTTTGTGCACGGTGAGAGATCTGGATCTGTTCATCCTCCTACAGATGGCTACCCAGTTTGTTGAAGAAGCTGTATTTTTGCCAATGTATGTTCTGAACACTTTGTCAAAAATTGGGGCAGGAGAGATTGCTCAGTGGCTAAAGGTGCTTTCTTGCAAAGCCTAATAGCTGGGTTCAACACCCCAGTACCCCCATAAAGCCAGATGCAAATGTGGCACGTGCATCTGGAGTTCATTTACAGTGGCAGGAGACCCTGGTGTGTGACACACACACACACACACACACACACACACACACACACACACACACACACACGATGTGTGCCTCTCAAATAAAACTATTTTTTACTTAGGTTGTTATAGCTGTGTGAGTTTATTTTGGGGTTCTCTATTTTATTCCATTGCTCTGCACTGATTTTTTTTTTTTTGAGAGAGACAGAGAGAGAGAGACATAGAGAAACAGAGAGAGAGAGAGAGAGGAAGAGGCAGAGAAAGAATGGGCACACTGGGGCCATTTCAGACACTGTGAACGAACTCCAGGTGCATGTACCCCTTGTGGGTAAGTGCAGCATTGCGCCCTTGTGTCACTTTTTGTGTCTGGCTAAATGTGGGGCCTGGAGAATTGAAGGGGTCTTAGGCTTGGCAGGCAGGTGCCTTAACCACTAAGCCATCTCTCCAGCCCACTGATCTGTTTTTGAATAGATTCCAGCAGGAAAACATTTTGAAAACCTGAATTATTTCATAAAGTTTCACTTATTCCTAAAGGGAGAAGAAAATTTTGTTCCAAAAGTAATCTCAGTAATAATGAAAAATTAAAATCTCATTAATGTGATGGGGAAAAAAGGATAACAAGAATTTTATTTAAATTTGCTAAAAGCATGACTTTGAAAATTTAAAACTAAGCCAGGCATGGCAGTCCATAACTTGTTATCCCAGCAGTTGTGAGACTGAAGCAGAAAAATGGGAACTTGAGGTCAGCCTGGGCTACACAAAAATTTTGACACCAGAATGGGTCACATGGTGAGACCTTATCTCAAAAAACTAAAATAATAATAACATATAAACTAAGCAGATAGTATACTTATAAATAAGAACAGTGTGAGAATCAAACAACAGAAGAGCCTTTGCCCTTTTTTAGTGTATGTGCATAATACCAACTAAAGTCTCATTATTCTAGAAAAATCAGCTTACTCATCTTTCGCTGACATTAGAACTTTGAAGATACTTCTAGGGCTGGGGAGATAGCTCAGTAGGTAGAATATCTGCCTCATAAGCATGAGGACCAGAGTTCAATCCCCAGTGCTCATGGAAATACTTTGAAACTGCTAGAAGAACACACAGAGGAAACAATAAAAGATGAGGCACAGTCAAGGGCTCTGTGAAACGGACCCCCATGCATAGAAAATAATCCCAGAAATTGACAGATGGGATAATATATAATTAACTCAGTTCAAAACAGTAAAATGTACCTGTTGGAATTAACACACAGGTTCAAGGTAAATATGAGCTAACTTGAACAACTACACACCTGCTTCCCCATGCGATCACTGCATCACCTTGTGACTGAGCAGCTGAGAATGGGTCATCATGCCAAATAAGTTAAGCCTCAGATCCCTGCTCATACCTTGAGCCTTCCACCTGCTGACACCAACACCCACAGCTCCACAGACTTGCCTTGGCTGTGACCTTCCATCTGGGGCAAATGAACAAAACCATCACCTTCTCCTTAGTAAGACTGAGTGTTCCAAACTTGGGAGAGACAAAATTGCACACGTTCCTTCTTAAACAAGGCCTATTGAACATGCAGCCGATCTTCCTTGACCCCCATGATCAATCAATGACAGCACTAACCCCTGAGCTGTGTGGTGAGTCTCTTCCACTCCAGCAGGTACTCCGAGCACAGGCACTAGTTCTGAAACTGTCTTTGAGGATGCTGGCCTCCTGAGCAACCCAGCAAGACAGAGATGGTATCTCCCACCAGCATAGGGAACACAAGCCTGTTTCCTGTCAATATACAGTATCTCCCACCAGGGAAAAGCTGCTAGTTGCCCTTATAAAAGTTTTGGATTGCCTAAATTTGGGGTTCTACAACTGTAACACAGGCAAACTGCAACCACTGAGCCACCATGCCCTTACCCGTGGGACTTAGGGGAACTGACATACATGAGAAGTTCATACTGTTTGCTCTACCAGGAATGATCACAGTCCCTGTCTCTGACCCAGAGTCTCATGTCTTCCATCAACATCAAGTTTCAGATTACCTAAAACTGAGGGGCTCCAACCCAGATACAAAGCCCTGAGTGTGCAGCAGCCATCACGGCTACTGAGTGACACTGATGAAACGGCAGGAACTGATACGAACATATAGTTTGTTAAGGCAAGAGAGTTACTGGCCTGAAGTGGTCTTTGTAACTAGAGATCTTAGGTTAGCAATTGGGAGATTAATCTGGAAATATTAATGTAACATCACAAGTCAACCAACAGCATGTACTTCCCCAGCTTCTAGTTTTTTCTTTTAACAGGTGCATGCTGGTGGCTATGCCACGAGTACTACAATTCCTTGTCTCCCTCTGATTCAGGACTTTCATGTTTTCTGCAAGCATCCAGTGTGCCAGGCACACTCGTCAGCTTGCCCAGTTCTTGCTATCTGGTGACAAGGATGGGATGCTGACAGAGATGTGGCTGTCTGGAATAGACATGATAAGGTTCTGCTGGCTTAAGGATATAAGGATATTCCTAAGATCCAGTAAAAAATGTTACTGTCCATAGGACCGACACCCAAGGTTTTTCTGTAGTCTCCGCATGCACACTTGAAACAAACACACACATACACACACACAGAGTTGGAAAAGTTGTCAGGGTGTTTTGCTTGTTCCACACTGTCCACTGGAGGAAGAGGGATGCTATTAAGGCAATGAAGAACCCTGGTTCCCAATGAGAGACACTGTGAGGAGCCCTGGCACCCAATGAGAGACACTGTGCATATGGCAGTTGCATATGAACCCCGGAGCTGACATTTATGATAACAGCAATAAGATTACATGTTTTAGAGTGACCAAAGAGTTCAGTAGATTGAGCCACAAGTGGCCACCAGGCCACTAGACAGAAATATTCCTTGCTTCCCAAAGCAGAGCCAATCTCCTTTCACCCCCCCTTCCAGGCTCCTTGTCCTGCACAATGACATTTCTTTGAAGGAGAAAGATTAAGGGTGGCCCATGGTGGCTCAGTCCCTGAGAGAGCTATATGCACTTACCCACATATAATGGAGAATTTAAGGAAGAGGAATGAACTTTCACGGCTCTGTGGACACGGGCACCCAAGCCACCATCTTGGCCCAGGAAAAGAAACATTTGGATTAAGCTAATGAGTTTTGAGTAGGACTCACAGTTGGAAAGCATTTGTCAGCTTTCCATCACCATAACAAACACCTGAGCTTATAGACTTATAAAAAAGGTTTATTTCAGCTCAGTTTTTTTTTTTTTTTTTTTTTTTTTTGCGGGGGAGGGCACATGACACACATGATGTGTGGAGGGCAGACAACCTTGGATGCCAGGCCTCACCTTCCACCTTGCTTGAGGCAAGATCTCTCAATGTTCACTGTCCCATTCGCTAGGCTTCTTTCTGGCCTGTGACCTTCCAGATCTTCTGTCTCCCATCTCCAGTTCCCATCTTGCCATAAACACACTGGGATTACAAACACATCTATGGCATCCAGATTTTGATGTGGATTCTGGGCATGTGAACTCAGAAACTCACAATTGTGTGCTGAGCACTTGATGCACTGAGCCACAGCTCACAGTTCTAGAGTTCAGCCCAGGATCAGGCTTTGGATCACAGTCACACATGATAATAACAGAGTGCTTCAAAGCAAAACCATGACTCAGAACTAGAAAGTAAAGAGAGGAAGGACGGGCCCAGGATCCCTTCAAGGGTATGGCCCCAATGATCCAAACACCTCCCGCCAGGCCCCATCTCTCAAAAGTTACACCACCTAACATCAGCACCAGCTGGGGATATTTTAACACATGGACCCTGAGGAACTGCTCCAAACCCAAACCACAGCAGAGAAGGAAAGTCACTCATCCTCATGGACAGGGTCACGTTGTCTCTGCACCTGACGGACCACAGAGAGGGGCACGGGACAGATGATGAGCGTCTCCCTGCTGTCTGGAAGAGATGCAGGTGGAGAAATGTTACTAGGACAAACTTCCTGTCATGTGTTACCAGTGGGTGGTTAGGATTTACAGAAGCTGACCTGGCCCTCAATGTCCCAAGCTTCTATTACATAAAATGACAACCTGGAGGCTGCTGAGTCAAAAGCCTGTCTTATCAGTCCTGTGTCATGATCCTCCTGTCAACAAAATTTGGGGTTTACCCACCAAGTTACGTTTCTGGGGTCTAGGTAGGTAGTCTTGCGATGTCCAATCCCTTTTTGTGTGCATGTGTATGGATGCACCTCTGGGGGTGACTAGATTGTGAGGGCAGAGCCATGATGAAAGAAACCAGAACCTTGTCAAAGGGAACCCAGGGAGCTGCCTTGCCCTTCTACCACATTGGAACACAGTCAAAAGGTGCCATTTATGAACCAGAACGCAGGCAGCCACCAGACACCAAACCTGCCAGTCCCACCACCTTGGACTTCATAGCCTCCAGAACTCTATGTCTGGGTAGGGAGATGGCTCAGTGGGTAAAGTGCCTGTCGTGCAAGCATGACAACCTGAGTTTGTTCCACAGTATCCACATTAAAAAGCTAGGTATGGAGGTTCAGGCACCTGTAATCTCAACAGTGGGGAGTTAGAGACAGGGAATCCCTGGGGTAAGCTGGTTGGCTAGTCTAGCTGAATCAATGAGCTCTAGGTTCAGTGAGAGAGCCTTTCTCAAAGAAAGGAGAGAGTGACTGGGGAAGACACACTTGATGTCCACCTCTGGTCTCCACACGCGCACATACAAAAATGCACATGTAACTAACACACATGTTCACATGAACACACAGAAACTGCTATTGCTTACAAGCCACCCAGATGTATTATTATCATTATTTGAGAAAGAGAGAGGGGAGCACCAGGGTCTTCAGCCACTGCAAATGAACTCCACATGTGTGTGCCTCCTTGTGTGCATGTGCAATAGTGCTTGCGTCACCGCATCTGGCTTAAGTGGGACCTGGAGATTGGAACATGAGTTCTTAAGCTTCACAGACAAGCACCTTAATCACTAAGCCATCTCTCCAGCCCCCACCCAGCTTTTGGCATGTTGTCATAGCAGCCTGAATGGATTAAGGCAAGGAAGATTGGTATCCTTACAAGAAGGCAGTCTTGTAATACAAGGCAGTTGTAAGGAACACTGCATGAAGACAGGAGAATAATGCTCCTATAAAGCAAATGCCAGGCACCAGAAGCAACAGGAAGGCAGAGACAAGACAGGTTCTCCCAATCCTGCCTGACAATTTGATTTCAGACTATCAGCCCGCAGAGCACTGAGACAGCAAAAATTGGGTTGGGTTTGTTGTTGTTGTTGTTGTTATTCAGCTTGTAGCACTTTGTTCCAGCTATCCTTGGAAACATACAAATGTCCAGCTTGAAAGATATAAGCAAAAGAGGCTCCTGGGGGAAAATGAACAGCACAAGATGGGCATGAACGACAGTTTTAATATGTTTCTTCATTTAAACTGACACCTTCAGGGCTGAGGAGATAGTTCAGTGAGTAGAGCCTGAGGACCTGAGTTTGCACCTCCAGAACCGACCTAATTGTTGAGCATGGCAGTGCTCCTGTAATGCCGTAGTTTGGGAGACAGAGACAGGCAGGTCCCCGAGGTAAGCTGGCTAAGTAGATGAACTGAATCAGCAAGCTCTGGGTTCAGTGAGAAACTGTCTCAATAAAAAAGGCAGAGAGGGTGTGGAAGGATTGCTTAGTGGTTAAGGTGCTTGCCTGCAAAGGCTAAAAACGTAGGATCAATTCCCCAGTACCCACGTAAGCCATATGCACAAGATGGCACATGCATCTGGAGCTCGTTTGCAGTGGCTGGAGGCCCTGGCATACTCATGTTCATGTTCTCTCTCTCAAATAAATAAATAAATAAATAAATAAATAAATAAATAAATAAATATTTTAAAGGTGGAGGGTTAAAGAGATGGCTTGGTGGTTAAGCACTTGCCTATGAAGCCTAAGGACTTAGGTTCGAGGCTCAATTCCCCAGTACCCATGTAAGCCAGTTGCACAAAGTGGTATATGCATCTGGAGCGCGTTTGTAGTGGCTGGAGGCCCTGGTGCACCATTCTCTCTCTCTCTCTCTCTCTCTCTCTCTCTCTCTCTCTCTCCCTCTCCCACTCTTTGTCTGTCTCTCTCAAATAAATAAATAAAAATAAACAAATATTTTAAAAAGGTGGAGAGTGACTGAGGTGGACACTCAATGGTCCCCTCTGGCTTGCACAGGTATACATATGCATGTATGCACACCCACATGCACACCCACCACACACACAAGCAAAAAGTAACCTAAAAACCTAACATTTTCATTTTAAAAGTAACCTAATGATTAAAATATAAAAGACAGGAGTGGGAAATGGCTCAGTGGTTAAAGGCATTTGCTTGCAAAGCCCACTGACCCAGGTTCAATTCCCAAGCCATCCACTTAAGCCAGATGCAAAAAGTTGCATGTGTCTAGTGTTCCAATGCAGTAACAACAGGCCCTGGAGTGTCAAAATACACACACACACACACACACACACACACACACAGACACCACATGCAAATAATTTTTTTTAAAAAAAATTTTTTTTTGGAGAGAGACACAGAGAGAGAGAGAGAGAGGGAGAGGAAGACAGAAATGGGCACGCCAGCAGCCTCTCAGCTGCTGTGAACGAAATCCAGATGTGTACACCCCCTTGTGGTCAAGTGCAGCATTGTGCCCTTGCATCACTTTGCATCTGGCTAAACGTGGGACCTGGAGTTTGGAACCAGCGTTCTTAGGCTTAGGAGGCAGGTGCCTTAACCGCTAAGCCATCTCTGCAGCCCAATTCTTTTAAAAATTTAAGCAAAATATAGAGGACAATTCAAGACAGGCTTCACCACCAGCTCTTCCCCAGAAGTCAAGCAAGTTTGTCATACTGTACACATCCATGGCAAAAAGAACAAAATAGCTCTTGACAAATTACAATGGCCTCGGTGAAGAAAGTCTACTGACTCTTTTGACTCAATTCTATGAACTTTACAGTACAAACAGGAGGAAGCTGTTTGAACTCTGGCTTTGTTGTGTGCTTGCTTCAGGCTTCTGAGTTAAGAAACTACACTTGGATGGTAACAATAGCTGCCCAGTGTGTGTCAAACATCACACTAAATATGTCAGACATATCACCTATAATCCTCAAAGCCCCAGCACACAGGAATAATCACCCCCATTTCACAGGTAAGAAGAGGAGGAAGTGTAAGTTAAGAATAATTCCGTAGCAGCAAGACTGAATGCATGACCCCTGTGTCCCATCCAGAGCTCACTGCGATACTGCACCAAGAAAGTACCTGGCAGGCTCTAAAGAGTAAGTAGCCACTTTGGGGCTGGAGAGATGGCTCAGTGGTTAAGGCACTTGCCTGCCAAGGCTGATGACCCAAGTTCACTTCCCCAGTACCTATGTAAGCCAGGGCCAGAGAGGCACATGCATCTGGCTGGCACACCCATACTGACTCACACACTCTTTCACTCTGTATCTCTCTGTTTGCAAATAAATAAATAAATAAAATATGTCAAAAAGGACTTTGAAAAAAAAAAGAATAGCCGGTTTCACTGTGGCGATGAGAAAATGAACAAAATGCTATTGGGGGTGGGAGACATGGCTCAGAGGTCAAGAGCACTTCATGTGCAAACATGAGGACCCAAGGCAGCCTGAGAGACCACTTGAGTTCAATCTCCAGAACCCACATAAATAGCTGGGTGTGGCCACACATGTCTGCAACCCCAGTCCTGTATGGAAGCAGAGACCCAAGAATCACCAGAGCTCACCAAAAATCCACAAGTTCAGGGATCAGTGAGAGACTCTGGCTCAAGTAAGAACAGACAGAAGAGTGATGGAGCAGGACACCTGATGTGGTATCAGCTCTAGCCACCACAGCCACCACTCCTCCACACGCGAGCACTCTCTACACCTTGCCACAGTGGAACGCATGGGGCATCACATGGGCACATACATGTGTATACACCTCACATTACACACGTGCATGCCTGTGTGTGTGTGTGCATGCACACAAAAGGAAAAACAAAAAAAGATGCTTTTAAAAAATTATTTATGAGGAATTTTCAAAAAATGTACATTTTGGGCTAGATAGATGGCTTAGCAGTTAAAGGCGCTTGTTTGCAAAGAGTGACAGCCTGGGTTCAATTCGCCAGTACCCATATAAAGCAAGATGCACAAAGTGGCACACATATCTGGAGTTCATTTGCAGTAGCAGGAGGCCCTGGCATGCCCACTCACACACTCTCCTTCTCTCTTTCTCTGCAAATAAAGGAAATCTTTAAAAATGTACATTTTAACAAGCACTGAAATGGGATTTGGCCTTATTTGAGCTTATGTTCAATAAACCACCAGTAAGCTGATCACTTGGACTTTTTAAAGTTAATTAATTTATTTGCATATATGTGTGTGCATGTGTGTAGCAGGACCTCCGGCCACGGCAAACACATTCCAAATGCACATGACACTTTGTGCATCTGGCTTCACATGGGTACTGGGGAATAGAACCCTGGTGAGCAGGCTTTGCAAGCAAGTCCCTTTAACTTATGAGCCATTTCCCCAACCCTCTGAATCCTTTATTTTAAATTTCTGTGTGTGTGCGTGCACGCATGTGCACGAGTGTGTTTGCCAGAAGACAACCTCAGATACCAACCTCCTCAAAAATGCTATCCACCTTTTTTGAGACAGGGTCTCTCACTGGCCGAAACTTGCCAGTTAGGCTAGACTGATGGACAGTGAGCCCCCGGGATCTGCTTGTCTCTGCATGTGCCAGCACACCCAGAGTTTCACAGGGGTTCTGGGAATGGAACTCAGGTCCTCATGCTTGCAAGGCAAACACTTTACCCAGTCCACCACATGGATTCTTACAACATCCTGTTATTAGATTTGGTGGGGACTAACCCTCTACCTTGTGACCCAGCTTCCCAACCATGCCAGCACTAATGATCCCGGAGAAAGGGAAATTCAAAGAGTCTTCATCAGACTTTAGGAGCCATAAGAGAAGTTACAAATTCAGAAGCCAATGTGATTCCCAGGAATAAATAATAAAAAGATAAGTTTCACTTGGTTTTTCTTTTGTTTCTTTGAAGGTTTTTGTTTTCCTCTGCTAAGACAGAGTCTTACTGTATAGCTCAGGCTGGCCTTGAACTTGAGATGACCCTGCTTCATCTTCCCAAGTGCTGGGAATAAATATGTGTGCCACCATGCCTGGCCAAAAAAAAAAAAAAAAAAAAAAAAAAAAAGCTTTAAGTGGTACTTGTCCTTGTCCTACATAAGGAAGACAGAATATATGTACTTTCCCCCCTATACTTCCTGCTAAGTACAACTCAAACTCCTGCATGTTACATATAAAACAAACATAAGACTACAAAGCGGACAGAGAAAAGCAGACAGGCTTGGGACTCGAGGCATGATGCAGTGGGGAGATGCCACAGTTGGAGTTGAGGAAATGTCCAACCTTAGAAATGCCAACAGGTGAAGAAAAAAGCAAAAGCCTCAATAAAAGTCTGGTTTGTTTTTTTTTTTTTTCCAGGCAAAGAACCAGGATGAGGGGAACCTAATGGGTAGAAACCTTTTAGTCAGTTTCAACTCTGCCTGCGGTCCCACTTCCACCTGTGCCAGCCACGTCTAAGGGGCCTCTGAGAGTCCCATCTTTGCCAGGCTCTAATGAGGGGGTCAGAGGAAGGAAGGAGCTGGGCCTCCGACAGCCTCACTCTCATCTTCCCCATGGCAGCAGAAGCCCTGACTATGACCCAAACTACCAGCGACAAGCAGTATCATGGATACTACTGGGGAGGTCTAGCAGAGAGCCAGTACTTCCACCTCCATCTGTCATGAGGGTGAGGTCACCCTCCTACCCCATCTCAAGGTCCCTGGAAGACAGATCAAGAAGAGTAAACGTGGGGCTGAGGACGTGGCTCAGTAGAAAAGGGGCTTGTCATGTAAGCATGAAGACCAGAGTTCAGACCCCAGCACACTCATAAATGTCTGCTGGCTTGTGCCTGCAATCTCAGTTGTTCTCTTTTTAAAAAATTTTTATTAGTTATCTATATAATGTGTATACAGCCATGATGGCACCATCATTAGCCTTCTCCCTGTCCTCCCCTCGGGGATTGTGGGTCTTGCATTGTGGGGGTAGCCATCAGTTATGGGGGTGAGGCAATCTCTCTGTGCATAATGACCCAGCTTACAGCTCTAACAATCTTTCCGCCCCCTCTTTCGCAAATTCCCTGATCTATGTTGGGTTCATTTTAGGTCTATTTCAGTGACGAGGTTTTGTGAGTCTCTGTGTCTCTGGATCTCTGGTTTGGTAGGAGTGGAGTGTTCTCTGTGTCTCCTTCACCCCTGTGCTGATACCAGGTTCCCTGAGAAATCAACACTCTTGCTCATTTCCCCAATTATTCTAGGGCTTTGGCTTCTCTTGTTTGGGTATGTTTGTTTCTTTGGTTTTTCAAGGTATGGTCTTACTCTAGCCCAGGCTAGACAGGGATGCCATTCACCTCCAGACATGGTTTCTCATTCATTAGACTTGCTGAGCAGCAAGGCCCAGGGATCCTCCTCCCTCTGCCTCCCAAGCACTAGGATTAAAAAGGTGTGTGCCACTACACCATGCTTGGCATTTTTACATGGGTGCTGGTGATCGATCTCGGGTCTTCATGTTTGTGAGGCAAGTACTGTGCCCACTGTGGTGCTTCCCTGGCCCCAGCCGAGGTTCTTCTAAACATGGGGGACTTGCTCAGACCTCCAGCTGCCAAGCTCCTCTCATGGCAGTTGTAGGCAAAGACAAGCTGCCTTCCTAACCCTACCCAAGGGCTCTCACCTCCCCTCAGCCTTCACAGGGCCAAGGCTCCACCCTTTGTCCCCACTCCTATCCCAGAAGCCTTCCCTACATGTCTGCTTCCCTTTAGAATACAAAAGCCTCCTCCCAGCTTTGCTGGAACCCTGCCACCGGGGTAATGTTCCAAGAAAATGGGAATCAAGTACAGAGGGTAATCACCACTTGCCCTCCTCACTAGCCCTTCCAGGAAAGCTCTCTTACAACAGTAACTCACTTCTTAACGATTAAGTTACTTTTAGAAATGTGAGGTTTCATCGTATCAAGTAACCTAATCTTTTGCCACTAGTCACACCCACTGGCCAAGAACAGTAATAACCTATTCATGTCTCTTGCCTACCTGGCTTACACTGTGAGCCAGGAAAGGAAGTCTGTGGACACTCATCACGGTATCCCATGGATGTGAGGACAAGCTGGAGTGGTGACATTGGCGTCTCTATTGACTGATTAGGTCAGTCTGGCTGACTGGTCAGATTTCCCATCCTCCCAAAGCTGGGGATGCTACTGTCCCATAGACTCAAATATTGTATCTAATACACTTGGTCCTCGGCTGGTTGTGTTGTCTGGGAAATTTGTAGATCCTTTAGAAGGTAGAGTTTTGCTGTAGAAAATGGGTCACTGCTTGAGGTTTCATAGCCTGGTCTCACTTCCTGTTTACCCTTTACTTCCTGACTGTGACTACAATGTAACCAAGCAGCCTTCTGCTCCTGCCCCATGCCTTCCCTGCCATGATGGACTGGATCCCCTGGAACTGTAAGCCAAAGGAAACCCTTTCCTTCCATAAGCTGCTACTTACCAGGTGTTTGGCCACAGCAGTATGCAACTAATACAGCTACCAAAAGATGACGTGGGTGGACCCTGCCCCAGAGGTCATCTACTTTGCTCTACACCATAGTTTCTCACTCAGTCCTAACAAATTTCGTTGGTTCCAAAGTTCACAGCTAAACAGAAGGAACGGAACTGTTTTCCTAGCTTTATAAGAAGGGGTCTCACTAGGTAGCTCAGATTGGCTTCCAATTCTTGGTGATCCTCCTGCTTTAGACTCCCAAGTGATGGGATAAGCACCATGTACCACCATGCCCATCAGAAGAAACAAATTTTCCCAGGGAGAAAGTATTTCATCCATTCAACAACCATTTGCCTATAAGTGCCTCTGAAATGCAAGCAGTAGGGGGCAAGGTAGTGAGCAGGGCACAGTGACTCCTTATTCTCTCCAGCTGGGGTATGGGAGAAAATGCAGATAGCAAAAAACTACAGTGACAGTACATGCTAGCTGCTTACAAGGGTTTTGAAGTTGTTCTGCATTGTGCAGTACCAATTATTCATCCAAGGTTTAATTTTTATATAAAAATTTAAAAATACATCTATTGTATGAGTATGCAATTTTTTGTCTGTAATAAATAGTAAAACTATATGTATATCAAACAATTTTCTTAAATAAATATGATTAGCAGGAAAAAAAACTGCATTCCTTAGTTCTCATGCAATCCTCCTACCTCAGCCGCCCAAGTTCTGAGATTAAAAGCATGAGCAACCACACCTGGCAGCATCCGGCTTTTTATGTGGGTTCTGGTGCTCCATATCCAGGTAGGTATGCACACTGGTACAGCAAGTGCTTTATCCTCTGAGCCCTCGCCCCAGCCTGGCCTTGTATTTTGCAGTTCTAATGAACATGGGCCTCACACATGCTGAGCAAAGGCACAACCCAGGAGATACAGCTCCAGTTCTGGGGGTCTCCCTTAGTAAACCCTTTCTACAGCTGTAATACATTGGGGATCAGCCCTCATTCTTCCATCCACCTTACAAAGAAACCTACCTCCCCCACCCACCACCTCTGCTCAGAATTAGCTCCCATCTCAGTGAGAAGGAAAGCCCAAGTCTAGAAATGTCAGTCTGCAACATCTAGCCAGAGTGGGCCACCTCCATTCTCCTCCAGCTTTATCCCTTTCTACTCTCTCCCTCTTTCCATTCTCACCTTGCTTATACGTGCCCCTTCCCTGCCTTTTTTACGGGGTTTATTCAAATGTCATCGTGTCAACCCTTCCTCCCTCACTTAAAGTTCACAACTGTATGCCCTTTAAAAACTCCACAACTGTATTAACCATTAAGAAAATCCATGATTGCAGAATTTTTTGCCCAGGGTCGCTTCCCCCAAAGAACTAGAACAGTGCAAGTTAACTGTTATGTGTCCTGTAAGCATTCGGGAAGTCATTCACTGATGACTGTTGGCACCGCTTCTGGTTTAAGTCAAGGCAAGACACCGTCCCCCTGCCTTCAATGCTTCGGATGGGACGCTGCCCCAGGAATAGAAACTATACACATGTCAGGGGTACAGGGCTGAAAACCAAGGGCACACACAACACACGGGTCAAAGAATGTGCCAGCAGTCCAAAAGACGAGGCCTGGGGCAGGCCTTGCGGGACCACGGTGCAGTTCACCAAGGGACGGCTCCCCAAGGGGCTCCGCTGCATCCCCGCGATGGGTCGCACTCTACCCATCTCCCAGGCTGGGAAGGGAGACCAGAGACGCGACTTCCGGCTTCTTCCCCGGGGCAGGAGGATCCGAAAGCCCTCTGCTCCCGGGGCCGCCGTGCAGCCCTCCACCCCACCCGCTCCCACCTCTCCCCTCCCCGCTCCTGACCTACTGCCCGCATCACAACGCGCTCCCGACGCGCAGCGCCCCACCTGCTCCCGGCGTGCCCTGCGGCTCCTCCCTGCGCGTGCGCAGTCAAGACCTCATAAATCCAGGGCGGGCCCGGAGACCGCCTCCGTAGGGCTGGACACGCCCCTCCTCGCGGCAGCGCATGGGCATTCAAGCCCTCGCAAGTCTGGGTAGGGCAGCATCCCCTGCCAGGCTGAACACACCCCCGGACGTAGAGACGGCTCCTGATTGGCTCCCGACTCTCGCCCGAGCCAGAGGTTGGAACGCTGGAGCTGTGCGTTTAAAGGCGCTTGCCAGTGCACTGTGAAAACACTCTTGCTTCCCGCTCAACGCTTCCTCTCCTTGATCTCGGGAATCCTGTCGCCTCACCAGCATGTCACAGGTACTGCGCCTGCCCAGCCCGGCTGCAAAGGTGCAGTACGGTGCGGAGTGGAAGTGGGGATCACCCGGCAGCTCGGATCCCCCCTTCCCCCAGTATCTTTCTCTTTGATGCCCCGAAGTTGCTCTTGGCTCCATGCCCAAACTCACTGCCTGCGGAACAGAACTTTTCGTTTGGGCATTTCTGCCATGTCTGCTAGCCACGCCGCAACTGCTGGAGCGTTGCCCAAGGGCTAAACTTTGGGGTGAAGCAGACATGGGGTGGGTGACGAGGGTCCTCGATTCTAATATGAGGTCATTGGGGGGATGGAGGGTTGGGTGGACTAAAGGAGGGAGTAGTAAACTTGAGTCCCACACCCGGAAGGACCCGAGCAGGACAGAGGGGACGCATGGAGGCCATGGCTGGGAACTTGGAGGTCAGGGGAAGTAGCCATGTGGCCAGGGTGCCCCTAGAGAAGAGAGGCATGACAGGGAGAGGATTCAGAGGCCTTTTCCTTTCCCTCCAGGGTAGACCCTTATCCTGGATCAAGCTTCGCGTGGCCACTTCTGGCTCCTCCCACTTGCCTCTCCCCAATCTGGGCACTGGGACAGAGGTCAATGCTGGACTCCAGGCCCCAGTGGGAACGGGTTTCTGCCTTGGATTCCACTGCATTCATGGCCTGAACCCCATGTACACTGTTTGATTAAGCCATGCCTCCATTCTCCCTACCCCGCCCACTGACCATAGCTCAAGTCTTCACTGGGACCCCAACCATTCCTGGGTCTGTCGGGATGGAGGCTAGACAGGGTGGCAGGAAGCACCTACTGCAGGTCAAGTCTTGGTCCGTCTCCTTCACCACTGTATTTCCAGCACTTGTAGCCAGTTGTGGATTGAATGAGTGTATCATAGGGCTTCCTTGTTTTCCTGAACATTTCTAGCTGCCCTGTTGGGAGGTAGAGGAGACAGCTGGCGGGGGGTTGGGGTGCCCTGCATGACAGGAGAAGTGCTGGTTTTCTACCTTCTTGGTCTTCTACCACCCCACAGCACCCTTCATTTCTCTCCTCTGCCTCGCACTTAGGCCGAGTTTGACAAAGCTGCTGAGGATGTCAAAAACCTCAAGACGCGGCCAGCAGATGATGAGATGTTATTCATCTATAGCCATTTCAAACAAGCCACCGTGGGCGACATAAACACAGGTATGCCCAGTTGCCAGCTGGCTCAGCAGCCTTACTTGGAAGTCTGTGGGAACTTCACTTTCCAACTGCCCTAGGCCCTCCTGTTCAAGCAAAGCTTGGTGACCGTTCTGGTTCCAGGCTTTTAATGGAACAATTTCCCACCACCACCACCACCACCACCCCAAAATCATCTTCCTGGATGCTCAGGACCTCAGGGAGCAGAATTCCAATCTTGGTTTTACAAGGACCACCAGCAGTTCCCGTCTACCAAGAAAGGGAAAGAAACAAAGGCCCCAAGCATAGAAATACTGTTCTAGGCCCTCAGCTCAGTCTTAGTTTGTTTAGAGATACTTCTTCCATTCTAACTGAACAGGGTCAGTGAGCACTTGGCAGCCTCCCAAAGCCTTGTGGAGTAGCAGGGCCATTACCTGGCATCCTGGGGCAAGCTGGCAGTGTTTCTTGCTGGCTATGATCTGTCCTTGTCTGATGACTATTTTTCCCCCCTATCCAGAAATCTTGGTTCTGGGCTAGGGAGATGACTAGTGAATAAAGTGTCTGTCATGTTCTGGCAACCTCAGTTTGAATCTCCAGAACCCTCATGAAAATGCCAGCTGTGGCAGCATGCACCTATCATCCAGGCACTGGGGCTCTGGTGACAGGAGGATCTCTGGACCTTACTGGCTAGCTTGTCTAGCCAAAATGGTGAGCTCTGGATTCATTGAGAGACATTGTCTCAAAAATAAGGAGGAGAGCGATTGAGGAACACACCCTGTATTGACTTGTGGCATCCACATACCTGTACACACATGCATCCACCCACACACGTATGAATACACACACACACAAATGTGGGGGGGGGCAGAATCTTGTTGCAGATTTTGAAAGCTATGCTTGGATCTTCCTGGTCTATGACATGGTCTTTCTTGCCGCTTTGGGCAGTTGTCATTCAGTTCCACGGTCCTGCAATGTGGCCCTATACTGAGGCAACAGTACTGTGCATTTTAGCAAGGACTCAAAAGTTGGTGACCATGGTGATACAGAAGGAAAACGTGCCCCCTCGTTTTCATGAGAAAGGGGAACATGGTCCCCAATTCTGCTGGAGCTGGGATGGCAGGCCAAGCAGGTAGGCAGGCTGCTGACCAGCTCCAGCAGGAGATGACTGCTTAGAACTAAGGATCATGAGCAGCGCCAAATCAAACACTGGCTCGTGTAGAGGGCTTAGTTAAAGATGGTCTTGTGTTAAAGGGTTTATCACCTGTACTCTCTGGGGGGCAGGGGCGGGATGGCCAGAGGGGCTGAGATACTTTGCTGCTAGAGAGTAGCTTCCCAGAGGCTGGCTTCTGGCCAACCGAGAAGTACTTAATCACATGTGAGTACACGTAGGATGGCTCGGATTCTGTCATTGCTTGATCAGGGAACTGTGGCTCTCTCAAGGGCTGTGCAGTTTAGTACAGTAACCACTAGCCACATGCGCTTACTTGGCATTTAGAATGCGGTCCAAATTAAATAATGGCAAATGTTCAGTCTCTAGCCACATGGGCCATATGTCAGGGTCTTGGTAGCCACCAAGAGGTGAATTGTATGCTGTAATTGTATCCTGAATTGTATGCTGCAAATAGGTGCTTCCCTCGAGGCAGACAGACTGGCCTGGCGGGGGTGCCGTTCTAGGATGCCTGTACTGGAGAAGTCTCTCCAGACAGTCCAAGGAATGCTTCCTGCAAGCACTCCACTTTTTTTTTCTCAGACACAGTGCCCCACACTATGGACCCTGCAGTTGCTCCCCTTAATGGTGAAATAGGACCCAGGGAGGTAAGGAAAGAGAGTTTCCCAAATGAAAGTATAAAATCATAGTATTACTTGAAGAAACCTTGCCCTCAGTAAAAATCCATACAGATCAGTGAGCAATAGTCCAACAGTGTGGTAGGAAAAGTGAAGCCAGGATATAGAGATAGTTCACAGGCAAGGACACCATGCTGAGAGCAGAAGTTAGAAGAGAAGCTTAATGTATGCCTCAGAGCTTTTGAATTCTGAATCATATGAATGGATTATCTCCTGTTTAAAAACTGATCAAAGTACAAGTTGTGTGTGTTGTTGCTGTTGTTGTTGTTATTTAAAACAGGGTTTCACATAGCCCAGCTAGTCCTCTAATTCCTTATGTAGTTGAGATTAATCTTGAACTCCTATCCTTCCTGCCTCCTCCTAGTGCTGGGATTATAGGCATAACTGCCACACCTGGTTATCTCAGTGCTGCGTGTGGAACCCATGGCTTTGTACATGCTAGACAAGCACTCTACCAACTAAGCCACTTCTCCAGCCCCAAGGTACAGTTTGTTAAAGGGAAAACTTAGGAGTTTAAAGATTTTAACTTGCAGCTCAAAAAACTGAGCAGTTTTTGACCTATTTTCCTTAGATTTTAAGTTTGGCTTGCTATACATCTGGGTTTCTTAAAATAGAACCCAGGGGCAATCAGTACAATAAAAGATGTATTTGGGGTTGGAGAGATGGCTTAGGGGTTAAGGCACCTGCCTCCTAAGCCTAAGAACGCTGGTTCCAATCTCCAGTGGTTCCAATCTTCAGGTCCCACGTTTAGCCAGATGCAAAGTGATGCAAGGGCGCAATGCCGCACTTGACCACAAGGGGGCGCACACATCTGGATTTCGTTCATAGCAGCTGAGAGGCTGCTGGCACACCCATCTCTATCTGTTTTCCTCTCCCTCTCTCTCTGTCTCTGTCTTTCTCCAAAAAAAAAAAAAAAGATGGATTTCATGGGGAAAAAGGTGATAAGGTTCTCAGTTAGAACTTGTAGCAAATCTAATGCTATCTTTCCTTCTCTTAAGAACGGCCTGGGATGTTGGACTTCAAAGGCAAGGCCAAGTGGGATGCATGGAATGAGCTCAAAGGTAAAGGTTCTAATCACTTTCACCCCTTTCTAAGGTCAGATAATGAGAGACTTTTAGTTCTGGAGTGTGAGGGGGAGGGGAGGACATAAAGTCCAGGAGGTACCTTCTGGAAAGCAGAGTAGGGGAAAACTGGGCCATCTACTATCCCTCTTGACACTGTCTTGCCTCTTCTAAGAGTACGTGGGCAGAGGTGCCATCTGGAGTGGGGGAAGGAGCTGGGGATCCAGCTACTGAAAAATAGGCCCGGAGTGATCTTGTTGCTGTGGGCTTTGGATGTGTTTAGAGTAAGGAGTGTTTTCCTGTTCACGTTTCTATCTACCCAACAAGGCCAGGCAGTGGCCCTTTAGCCAAGTAGCCTGCCCCAGTTCCCTTCCTGGCAGAACGACACACGAAAGAAGGGAATGAGGTAATATGTGGCCGGCCACTGCTAGACTCAATGAATGGAGCCATTATTCCCTGAGCACCAGCAGCCAAGAAGTGCCCAGGCTCCTATCGTATCATGTGCCCCCCATGGAAGCAAGACCCACAAGTTGGCACCAACACTCTTGGCAGCTTTTGTATACTTGCTTGAGAGTTGCTGAATAAGCTCTCTGTCTTTCTGCAAAGGAGAAACCCATGCATTCAGGAAGGACTGCAGCACACCAAATGCACTGCTGGGTGGGGGTGGTGGGGAAAATGCCCCCCTGGCTGTCCGTCTTCATAAGACACTTCCACATCATTCTCAGGCCCCAGGCACAACAAGCTCTTCAGTCCCCAAGGGCCTCCCTGCCCCTGAGAATCCAGGAAACTGAATGTGACTTTCTTTCAGGATGTATTCAATGAGCTCCAGCAAGGAGACAAAGATTTGTTTCATGCCCCTCCAAGGAACAGCTGCTTTTGCTCTGTCCCCAGCCTCTTCTCTTAGCCTCTCTCTGGGGAGAAGAAGGTGACTGCTGGCCTAGCTTTTTCCTGGTGGGCATAATAGCTCATGGAGATAAGAACCCAACACAGAGATACTTGATAAGCCGAAGTCAGCCATGAAGTCACTGGTACCAGAAAAATCACCACAGTGACAGTTCCCTGCCTCTCTGGCAGGCCAAGGCCCACACTGACTGCCCCTTACTGCTAAGGAAACCCACAATGCATGGGCTCCTAGCATTATGAAGCAGAACTAAGCACTTTGGATGCTTTAAGCCCAGTCCTCAGCCCATCTGTGAGGGGTAGGTGAGGCCCACGTTACAGATGAGAAGCACCTCCCAAAGTTATGCCTGGGGGCTGGAGAGAGAGTTCAGAAGATAAAATGCTTACCATGCAAGTGTGAGGACCTGAGTTCAGGTAGCCAGTGCCCACATGAAAAAGCGGGGATGGTGACACACACCTGCAGTCCCACCCTGGGGAGATGGATACAGGAGGATGCCTGGAGCTTGCTGGCCAGCCAGTGTGGCCTCACTGATGACCTTCAGGCAAATGAGAGACCTGGTTTCAAAAAGAGGTGAATGGAAGTCCTGAGAATGACACTCGAGGATGCCCTCTTGTCTGCGTGCGCGCGCACACACACACACACACACACACACACACACAAACACACACTAACCTGCATGTACATCTACATAGACATGCACACATGTGTGCAAAAAAAAAAAAAAAAAAAAAAGTCAGGATGATTTGGCTCTAAAACCTATTGTTTTTCTCTCATGCCTCCATGACACGTACATTTCATTGACTCCTTGCAGGGACTTCCAAGGAAAACGCCATGAAAGCCTACATTGACAAAGTAGAGGAACTAAAGAAGAAATACGGAATGTAGAAGACTGCATTTGGTTTCCACCTACACATGTAACCTAAAATGATGAAATGCCTTGTCTTTTCCAATACTGTAGATCATGCAACTCTAACCAGTAAAGGTCAGAATTGATCACTGACCCACCTCCCTTAGCAGTTTTTATCTGAAATCAATTAAAGGTACCTTTAGTACTTTTAAATCTTTAGTTGTGTGATCTTAAAAAAAAATTTGAGCTGGGTGTGGTGGTGCACTACTTTAATCCCAGCACTCGGGAGGCAGAGGTAGGAGGAACACTGTGAGTCTGAGGCCACCCTGAGACTACATAGTTAATTCCAGTTCAGCCTGAGCCAGAGTGAGACCCTACCTCAAAAAAAAAAAATTATTTGAGAGAGAATGGGTATGCCAGGGCCTCTTGCTGCTGCAAATCAACACCAAACACTATGAACACTCTGCATCTGGCACTGGGAAATAGAACCTGGGCCATCAGCCTTTGCAAGCAAGTGCCTTTAACCACTAAGCCATCTCTCCAGCCCATAGTTATCTGGGTTCTTGGAAAAGTATTCTCTGTTTCAACCTCTTAGCCCTGCTTCTTTCTGTACTCTGAAGTTGGTACTGTACCTCAGTGGGTAGAGTGCTTGCCTAGCATGCACAGAGCCCTGGGTTCCATCCCCAGCAACACAGAAACCAAGTGTAGTGGCACATGCTTATGATCCCAGCACTTGGGAGGTAGAGGTTTAAGAATCAGAAATTGGGGCTGGAGAGATGGCTTAGTGGTTAAGGCGCCTGCCTGCTAAGCCTAAGAACCCGGTTCCAATCTCCAGGTCCCACGTTTAGCCAGATGCAAAGTGACGTAAGGGCGCAATGCCGCACTTGCCCACAAGGGGGCGCACACATCTGGATTTTGTTCACAGCAGCTGAGAGACTGCTGGAGTGCCCATCTCTATCTGTCTCCCTCTCCCTCTGTCTGTCTCTCTCTCTGTCTCTCTCCAAAAATAAAAATAATAAAAAATAAAAAAAGAATCAGAAATTGAACATTATTCTCAGCTGCATAGTGTGGTTGAGACCAGCCTAGGCTACCTGAAACACTGTCTCAAAAGTACAAAACACAGGGCTGAAGAGATGGCTTAGTGGTTAAGGCACCTGCCTGTCAAGCCTAAGAACACCCGTTTGATTCTCCAGGTCCCACGTTTAGCCAGGCACAAAGTGATTCAAGGGCACAAGGCCGCACTTGCCCACAAGAGGGCGCACACGTTTGGAGTTCATTCACAGGCTGCTGACATGCCCATTCTGTATCTGTCTGTCTGTCTCTCTCTGACTTTCTCAAAAAAAAAAAAAAAAAAAAAAACCTACAAAACACAGATGGGCTCTGGACATGCTGGGCACGTTCTTCCCTACTGGAATGTGAGTGGGCAGTCATACCTGTTCCAAGCCCCATGTGTGCTCAGCCTTGGGGAGAGACAAGGTTACAGAAGTGGCATTTCCTCCTCCTAACCCCAGCCGTTTTAGGAAGATCAGATGGAACTTCAGCTTACAGATTCTCTCAGCCAGCTGTCAGGAACATGGCTGGCCTCAGGCTCGAAAGAAGGCTGGGTTGACAAGTTTTGAGGTTTGTTTGAAATCCAACCTGTGGTGGTTTGAATTGCAAAATATCCCCCATAACCTCAGGCATTTGTGATTAAGCCTCCTACTTAGTGTTACAGTGGTGGCATTTCCTCCTCCTAACTCCAGCCATGACAAGAGAAGCCAGCTTCCTGCAGTACCATGCTTTCCCAGCCATGAGACGCTTCCCCTTGAAACTGTAAGCTGAAAGAAACTTTCCCTCTGTAAACTGCCCTTCTTTTTTAAAAAATATATTTTATGTATTTATTTATTTGAGAGAGAGAGATTGGACACACCAGGGCCTCCAGCCACTGCAAACGAACTCCAGATGCATGCACCCCCTTGTGCATCTGGCTTATGTGGGTCCTGGAGAGTCAAACCAGAATCCTTTGGTTCTGCAGGCAAACGCCCTAATCCCTAAGCCATCTCTCCAGACCCTGTAAACTGCTTTTCTGATTTTAATCCAGCAACAGGAAGACAACTGCAACAGAAATTTGGTACCTTGGACAGGAAAGGGATCATTTCAGCTTGTAAGGTTTTTTTTTTTTTTTTTTTTTTTTTTTTTTTTTTTGGTTTTTCGAGGTAGGGTCTCACTCTGGCCCAGGCTGACCTGGAATTCACTATGTAGTCTCAGGGTGGCTTGAACTCATGGCAATCCTCCTACCTCTGCCTCCCGAGTGCTGGGATTAAAGGCGTGCGCCACCACGCCCGGCTTTTTTTTTTTTTTTAACTTTTAGTTTAGTTTATTTGTTTGAGAGAAAGAGGCAGATATAGAGAGAGAATGGGCACACCAGGGCCTTCAGCCACTGCAAACAAACTCCCATACACATGTGCCACCTTGTACATCTGGCTTATGTGGGTCCTGGAGAATCGAACCTTGGTCCTTTGGCTTCACAGGCAAGCACCTTAACTGCTAAGCCATCTCTCCAGCCCCAGATTACAGTTTTGAGAAGAAGCTTCGTCATGGCACGAACAGCAAACTGGCTCCTACTGTCACAAGTCCACAGCAGGGAGGGATCAGCGAAAGAGCTAGCTCTGAACATGTACATAGTGGCTTGGAGAAATACACCTCCTCCAGCAGGGCTCTACTTCCCAAAGGCTCCACCAGCTGGCCACTAAGAAGGAGGCTTATTCACAAACACCTGAGGCTCTGGGGACATTTTACGTTCAAACAACCCTATGACCTGTGTCCAGATCAACTAAGCAAGAGTGGAAGCTCCCTCAGGAACAAAGTATGCATCTAGCTGGAGGTGTTCCCAGGATTCCTAGGGTAGCTGCCACAGAGGCAGCAGGGAGGAGGTTTGCTGGTGATCCAAGATGTTCCTCAGTGGGAGGAAAGGAGAGCAGAACCTGGGGAGGCTGCAGAGAAGAGACGCTGGGCTGTCCCTGGAAGCCTTCTGTTTAAAAGAAAAAAGGAAAGAAAAGAGGGGTGGGGAGATAACTTAGTTGGTAGAGTGCTTGCCTTGCAAGGATGAGAACCTGAGTTCAATCCCTAGAGCCAATATTAAAAAAAAAAAAAAAAAAAAAAAAAGCCAGCCAGGTTTGTGACATGGGAGGCAGAAATATGTGGATCCCTGGGGTTCACTGGCCTGTCAGTCTAGTCTATTTGGCAAGCTCTGGACCAGTGAGAAACCCTGTCTCAAAAGGTGGATTCGGACTGGAGAGATGGCTTAGCGGTTAAAGCATTTGCCTGTGAAGCCTAAGGACCCAGGTTTGATTCTCCAGGTCCCACGTAAGCCAGATGCACAAGATGGCACATGTCTCTGGAGTTCGTTTGCAGTGGCTAGAGGCCCTGGTGTTCCATTCTCTCTCTCTGTGTGTGTGTTTCTAATAAATAAACGAACAATAAAATAAATGAGAAAAGTAAAAGGTGGACTCATTCCTGAGGAGCAACACCCCTGGTGGTTCTCTGGCCTCCACACACATATGCACAACATGACCATGTTCAGTCAAATGCATGCGCGCACACACACACACACACACACACACACACACACACAAGCAGACAGCTTCCTTGCCAGATGTGTCCCTTCTACAGGCCTGAGACAACATTGCTTTTCCCATTTTGCTGGTGAGGATGCTCAGGCTGAAAGGAATTCAGGAGAAGCCCTCTGAGGCTACGCAGCATGCTTTCTCCCTCTCTCGATTTCTCCCTTCCAAAATCCAGGCTCTGGTCATAGAGTAGTTCACCCTCACCCTGTTTGAATAAAACCTGAGAATAACTTGCCCAAGTTCCTTCAGCTGGTGAATAACTGGAGAATTAGCTTTCAAGTGCAGATCACCCTGGTCCCAAAGCCTGAGTCTGCAGCAGAAACGTGGAGGACAG
The DNA here is from genome assembly GCA_036365145.1 of Orientallactaga sibirica. Lineage (NCBI taxonomy): Eukaryota > Metazoa > Chordata > Mammalia > Rodentia > Dipodidae > Orientallactaga > Orientallactaga sibirica. The sequence continues at coordinate 13,608,839 of JAEOAD010000028.1, forward strand.
CTGTCTTTGTTGCTGGGCTGTGGCATCCTCTGTATGGCATAGCTTGGGAGAAAGTAGACTTAAAAGTGTGGGATTTGACCCTAGGCAACAAGAGGCAAGGAATACATGTACACAGCCATCAGCTGAAGGAACGGCTCCAGCCCTGGTCTCATAGCACAGGTGTGGACTCAAGCAAGTGGCTCAATACAGCAGGGGCCAAGATCCTCAACCCACCATGACTTCCTGAGTAACAGAGCTATTTTCCTGGCTGCTAAGTGACAAATGTGTTTGAGCAGGACACCCACAGTCCTGCTCTGTTCCACCTGGCTCCACTTCACCAAAGCAGTCAAGACCCCTCTTGTCATTTGCTTTACTCAGTTATCAGCTGCTTCGACAGTCCAGTATAGGCCAAGAGTCCCAGCTACTGAAGTGGGAAGATGACTTGAACCAAGGAGTTCAAGGCTAGCCTGGGCAGCTTAAAATAGCAAAACCCCATCTTTAAAAAATAGCAACAAGGAGAGATGGCTTAGGGGTTAAGGCACCTGCCTCCTAAGCCTAAGAACACTGGTTCCAATCTCAGGCGGTTCCAATCTCCAGGTCCCACGTTTAGCCAGATGCAAAGTGACGAAAGGGCGCAATGCCTCACTTGACCACAAGGGGGCGCACACATCTGGATTTCGTTTGCAGCAGCTGAGACACTGCTGGCGCGCCCATCTCTATCTTCCTCTCCTTCTCTCTGTCTCTCTCACCGTGTCTCTCTCCAAAAAAAAATAATAATAATAAAAAGTAAAAAAAAAAGTTTTTAAAAATAGCAACAAATAAATAAATAAACCCAGGCATGTTTTGTCACACCTTTAACCCCAGCACTCAGGAGGCTGAGATAGGAGGATCACCATGAGTTGGAGGCCATTTTTGGGCTACAGAGTGAGTTTTAGGTCAGCATAGGCTAGAGTAAGAGACCCTGCCAAAACAAATCATGAAAAAAGAATATATATATATGTATATATAATTTGACAATTTTTGGTGGTAGGTGTGTCATGTTTAGTGTGCACAAGGCACCTGGTTCATTCCCCCGCATGTGTGTGTGTGGGGGGATAGTCCTAAATGGAGTACAAAATGTTCATCCATATCCAGCTCAAGGCTCGGCTTCGGCACACTTTCCTGGCGCACACTGGTGAGCATTGGGTGATAAGTTCCTGACGAATGGGTTCCCAGTGTCAGTACTTTATTGGAACTCTGATCCCACTATTTTTCTAACCTGGCCCTGGCAACTTCCCCTGCACTGGTTATGTGAGGAGGACTCCGCGCTGCAGAGCAAATTATCACTAGTTTGGTAACACCAACATGAATGGACTTCTGACCTGTTTCTGACTTGTGGGGTACCTGGGCTGGCAGACTGGGGTCCAAACACCATGTCCCCTGTCCCCCACTAGCCAGAACCAGTGACCCTTGGTGTAAGGAAGCCTTCAGGAAGGTGAGTGTCTGGCATGCTGCAGTTACACTGTACGTACTAAGACCACATTCTGACAGCTCGGCAGTATTCCTGGTTGGGGATGGGAAAGAAACGTGAAGTAGAAATAAAAAGAGTGTGATCTGGGCTGGAGAGATGGCTTAGCAGTTAAGGCGCCTGCCTGCCAAGCCTAAGAACGCCCAGTCGATCTCCAGGTCCCACATTTAGCCAGACGCAAAAAGTGATGCAAGCATGCAATGCCGCACTTTCCCACAAGGGGGCGCGCACGTCTGGAGTTTATTCCCACCCATTCTCTCTTCCTCTTCCTCTCTGTCTCTTTCTCTCTCTCTGTCTCTCTCAAATAATTTTTTAAAAAAGGAGTGTGATATAAGGCCCGTTAGGCCATATCTGCTATGGTCTCCAATCATTGGCCTTTGTTTACTGAGGACCTGCTAGGTCTGAGCTCCGACTCACATTCTTCACTTTATTTCTTGCATTTCACCCCACAGTCCTTCAATGTAGGGAGTGTACGTCATGACAGTGTCCCCCTTGTTCTTGGGGAGTCATTCCAGGATATTGCATGGGTGCCTGAGACTACTAGTAGTATCAAACTCTATGTCCATTCCTATTTTCCTTTATGTCTTGGGACTCAACTTATGAATTATACATAGCAAGAGATTAACAATAATCATGGTTTATTGTTTATAATTGTGGAAGCTGTCAATAAAAAGTTTTTAAAAAGATTAGCCATAACTAATAAAATACAATAATAATGCTGTACTATACTCAAGTTACTTAAAACTTGTGAATTGTTTATTTCTTGAATTTTTCTGTGTGTACATGTGTAGTGTTTGCGGTGTGTGTGTGCATGTGGTGTATACGTGTGTATATGTGTATATGCACATGTGCTCCTCTGTGCACATGTATGTGGAGGCCAGAGGACAACACTGGATGTTCTTCTGCCTTATTTCCTCTACATAGTGTCTCCCACGAAACCTGGACTTCGTCATTTTTTAGCTAGATTGGCTGACCAGTGAGCCTAGTGATCCCCTTGTCTCAACACCTCTTTGCTCTGGAATTAAAAGTGTGTGCATCCACGTGGAGCTTTTTATGTGGGTGGCAGGGATCCAAACGCAGTTCTTCGTGCTTGCATAGCAAACACGCTTACCCCTAAGCCATCTTCTCAACCCCACATTTTTTCTTTTTTGAGACAAAGTTTTGCTATGTAGCCCAGGCTGGCCTCAAACTCGGGTGATCCCCCTGCCTCAGCCTCTCAAATGTTTGGATGCAGGTATGCACTACCACACCCAATTATTTTTGGATTCACTTATTGAATGTTCTGAAACCACAGAAAGCAAACCTCTGGTGGGGGGCTGGGGGCAGAATTGAACTGCATGTGTGGATTGCTGTTCCCATTATCCACATCAGGAGATTAAGGTTTAGGTGATGTAAATGGATCCAAGCCCAGACTTTCCAGATGGGAAGACTCTACCCTTCCCTTTCTCTCATGACTGCTGGCCACACCTCAGTTCTGCATGTCATTGTCAGGTAACAAGAGTGACATCATCTTGGGTTAGCATGAGCGGTTCTTGTAAAAGCTGTGGAATCCATTCTGAGGAAGGGCTTGTCAAAGCTGCTCCCATCTTCAGTCTGGAGGGGGTTCTTTTTAAGTTTCCTCAAGGGATTCTGAGGCTGAGCCAGCAACCCTCCTTGCTCTTGCACTAGAAAGCAGTCGTTCTGGTTTCTGGGGCACATTTGTGTGACATTCTGAGAGGGAGTGAGCAGCAGTCTCCCCTCAGGGATTCTGCTCCTGGGCTCCTGAGATAATGCAGGTCCTGGCCTGGCTCCATGACTGCCTGCCGTATCTCACGTTGGCAGAGCTCCTGTACAAGCAAACATGGGTTGTCCAAGGATATCCTTCCCATGCCAAAGTAGTCCCAAGATCCAGAAGTCTGCAAGTTCAGTGGGAGGTGGGGGACGGAATGCCTTTGACTCAGCTGCTGCCCAAGTGAAACAGACCTGGGACAAATCACTCCCCTCTAGGAGTCTCGGTTTCTTCAGCAATAAAATGGAACTTGGCCTGAGGAGATGGATCAGCTGTTAAATCACTTGCTTTGAAAGCACAAGGACCTGAATTTGATTCCCAGAACCCACATAAAAATGCTGGACCTGGTGGTGCATGCTTGTGATCCCAGTCCTGGGGAAGTAGAAACAAGAGGATCCCTGGGGCTTGCTGGCCAGCCAGTCCAGCCCTATTTGGCAAACTCCAGGCCAATGAGAGACCCTGTCTTAAAAAAATAATAATAAAGTGGACCACATCTGAGGAATCACACACAAGGTTGTCCTCTGGCATAGGTGGACACAAGACTACAGGTACACATGAAAACACACATACACACACACGCACACACACCCGCGCGTGCACACACACACAATTGGAGCCAAGCAGAAGGTCAGTGTCCCATAAAAGCCACAGGAAAACAAAGAGAAGGCCTGAGGGGTAGCTGGCTTGACTGGAGCCAGGCTGGGAAGTGTTGAGGGGGCGGGTTAAGCATCCAGGTGATTAAAGATACTTAAATTAAATTATAGGTATTTGGAGCTGAAGATGAGGCCAGAGGAATCACCAGTGGGTCAGGCTTTCACTAAGGTGTGCCTTTGGGGGTCTAGGCAGAGCAAGCTGGTTCGGGTGCTGCACCGTGGTAGAGGAGGTCAGGAGGTTTCTTCCCTTGTCATCTCACTCCTCCTCTCTTCTGAAAGGACTTGAAATTCAGGTGGCTAGTATATTGTCCAGCATTTATCCTATTAGGCTCTGCACTTCTTAAAAGTGTTCTTAACAGTAGTCAGGATAGAAGGAAGAAAATCTCATAGTAGGTGTCTCCAGGTCAAGTAGGCAGGAAGAAGGATGCCCACAAAAGTCCCCACTGAGGGCCTCAGAGGTGGCTTAGCAGTTAAGGTGCTTGCCTGCGAAGCCTAAGGACTCATGTTCAACTCCCTGGATCCCACAAAAGCCAGACACACAAGGTGACATATACGCAAGGTTGCTCATGCACACAAGGTGGTACATGTGTCTGGAGTTTGATAGCAGGGGCTGGAGGCCCTGGTGTGCCAATTCTCTCTCACACTCTCTCTCACAAAAAGTCCCCCACTGAGAGGGAGCCAAATTCTTCAGTGGAGCAGCCACCACTAAGTTGCCCATATTCTGGCAAATAACCCCCCACCCATGTTCATGAAAGCAGTTCTAATTTATCTCAGTGGCACACACACACGTGTGCGAGTGACATGAAAGTAGGAAGGGAACTAATAGAAAAGAAGAAAGAGTTTAGTAGGAAGGGATCAGAAAGCAATGAGGAGGTGCATATGATCAAATGCATTATATATGTGTTCAAAACTGTCAAAAAAGAAAGCATGAAAAAAATCCTCCCCCACCGACAAGGAAAGGGGCATGGCTTAGCCCACTGTGGGAAAGAGCATGACTGCCCCCAGTGCTTTGTTATGTCCTCCTTGTGGACAGTTACACATCTGGCTGGGGAGATAGTTCACTCCGTAGTGTCTGCCTCGTACACATGAAGAGCTCCGTTCAGTTTCCAGGGCACACATTTAGAACATGGCGGCCATGGAGGCAAGCATCTACAATGTCAGCACTGGGGAGGCAGAGACAGGTGGATCCCTGGGGCTTGCTGTCCAGCCAGTCGGGCTTGCTTGGTTAAGTTTCTGGTCAATGAGAGACACTGTCTGCAAAAACGTAGACGATGCCTGAGGAGGACATCCAAGGTTGTCCTCTGGCCTCCATGTGCATTCATGCCATCCATACACACACACCCCCACAAAGGCATCACCCATCTGTGTCCCTCACTATGCCACCTTGAAGAGCCTCCAGGAGAAGAAGCAGAGTGCTCATCCCCTCCTTCTTGGGTCTGTGCTTGGTCATGTGACTTGCTTTGGCCAATGAACTGTGAGTAGGCATGAGGCCCGCAAAGGTTTTAACTGGCTTGCTTGGCGTGGCTTGCCCTCTTGTACTTTGTTATCTACACTGTGAAGAGGGTGCACAAGGAGCAGCTGTTGTCGGGTGGATGAGAGACAAACCGGACAAAATGGAAACTAACTCTCAATCTAAATTCATCCATCTGATCCCAGACAAATCTAGCAAAGCCTCCCACTGCTGAACGCCTCTGAGACAGAAACAGATGGGCCGATGTGACCATAAACAACTGTATCTCCATGGTTGCTGGGGCAGCATTATTGCACACACGTTTGATATAGACGTCCAGTTTGTCTGCCAATCAGCATCCCCTCTTCCATGTCACTCATCACAAGTCCTCTTGCTTTTGAACAACTGCTCAAAGGTAGTTCTGGCAGGCTATCCTTCACAATACCTTATTGCCAAAGTGAGCACATTGCTGGTTCACTAAAAGAAGCAGAAAAGAGAAAGAACAAACATAAAAGGGCCTTCCTTAAAAAAAAAAAACAACAACAAAAAAAAAAAAAAAACCTCCATGCTCAACAGAATAATGATCTCTGTGAAGATGTTTGCGTCCTCAAGCCCAGAGCCTGTGAAAACCTGAGATGGCATTGCATGCAAAGGGGAACTAAGGGTGCAGATGGAAATAAGTTGACAAATTCGTGGACTCTAAGCCTATCAGAGTGCTCCAGAAAAGCCCAGTGTAATGACAAAAGCCCTTAGGCGTGGAAGTGGCAGGCAGAACAGTCAGTGTCAGTCATAGGACAACTTAGCCACCACTGGCCTTGAAGATGGAAGAGGCTGTGAACCAACACACTGGAAGTTTCTAGAAACTAGAGAAGTCAAGGAATTAGGTTCTACCCTGGAGCCTCCAGAAGGACAATGATGTTGACTCTACTCCAGTAAGAGCCATGGCAGACTCCCAACCTGCATAAGTAGAAGACAATACCTCTGTGTTGTTAAATCATGATGACTTGTGGCACCACAACAGGAGACCAACATGGGGCCTTTCCATAGGGGACACACACTTCTGCTTATACATCATTGGCCATAATTTGACCACATAGTCATATTTGGCTACAGGAATAATTGGGCAGACTGCCACCCTAAGTAAGATCAGGAGTTCATTTCTGGGCTACCTTTTCTATTGCTAGTAGTGTCAGGCATAGCCAGGGGAAGTTATAAAGAAAATAATTTTATTTTTGGCTCATAGTTATGGCCAAGGGGCTCCATCTCACAAATGGCAGCCTTGGTGGCGTTGTATAGTGATTTTTTTTTCCTGAATTCAAACTCCATTCAAATTAAGATTCAAATTCAAAATACAGATTTCATTCAGGAAACACAGCAGTTACCTCTTTCTTGCTAGGACAAAACACTCAACCAGAAGCAGTTTACAGAAGGAAAGGGTTTATTTCCCGCTTACAGTTTCAAGGGGAAATTTCATCATGGTGGTTGTGCAGAGACTGGGGGTTGGGAGGGTGTTGGCATGGCAGGAGGAGACAGTGGGGCATCACATCTCCACAACAGCAGAGAGGAAGTAGGGAGAGTGAGCTGAGTACAAGTGGGGCTGGGCTGTAACACTGCAAGGTCCACCCCAAGTGGCACGCCTCCTCCAGCAAGGCTCCACTTCCCAAAGGCTCTACCAGCTGGGAATTAGACATGAGTCTTTTCCCCAAACACATGGGACACACATTTTACATTCAAACCATCATAGAAAGTCAGCAAAACTTAAGCCTCAGGAACCTTCTGAAAGTTATGAGCGAGATTCATCAGGGCTTTCCCCAAGGTTATAAAAGCAGTAGCCGTGGCTGGGCAGAGGTGACTCCAACCCACAAGCTACTGCAAGCTGTGCAGGAAGTTCCGGGGTGGCAGCTTGTTTGAGTTGTCACCCATGCTGGAGTGGGCTTTTTGGTGACCCAGGGGCCTTTGAGTCACCCGTGCTTTGTAAGTGACCCAAATAAAGTCACTGGTCCAGAAATCTGAACGATGATGGAATTATGTCTTTGGTCTGTAATTGGTGCCTTATCTGAGGTGACTAGATGTCTCTCTGGAAAAGTCACAACATTTGGTCATGGGATCCCAATTGTCTGGTCATGGTGATTCCAAGAGGTAAATATAAGATCTATGAAACCATGTCTTCCCTGTGATTTTTTGTTGTTTGTTTGTTTGTTTGTTTGTTTGTTTGTTTTGGAGCGAGACAGAGAGAGAATGGGCATGCCAGCAGCCTCTCAGTCACTGTGAACGGGCTCCAGATGCGTGCGCCCCCTTGTGGGTAACTGTGGCATTGTGCCCTTGCATCCCGTTTTGCATCTGGCTTAACGTGGGACCTGGAGAATCAATGGCATTCTTAGCCTTAGCAGGCAAGCACCTTAACCACTAAGCTATCTCTCCAGCCCTTCCCTGTGATTTTATTTGGAAATTACAAGAAAATCTTTCTGGCAATTTTCTGGCAATTTCCTGGCAGAACTGAGACAAGCCTGGGTGTAGCCACGATCTAAGCTCCCTGCCAGGACAGAGTTTAACAACAAAAGGAGAGCCCAGAGACGGAGAGTCCTGCTTCTCTATTCCTGGTTATCTGCGCCTAGTTATTTACTCCTACTTACTACTCCCAGTTATCTAGCACTAGAACTAGATGAAAGTAACAATAGTGTCATTGTCCACATGGTTCTGGAGGTGGCCCAGCTCAGGGGAGCTCCCATGGTCATAGCTAGATGATAGGTTAGGCCTGAGTCATCTCAAAACTTTCCTTACTCACAAGGCCGATGGCTGACACTGGCCATGGCCACACATATGCATGCACCTGTCCACATGGCTTGAACTTCCTCACAGTGTGGCCGTTGAGTTCCCAGATGAAGTTTCCCCAGAAAACCAGGCATCACCTTTTAGGATGTAGCCTGACAAGTCACACAGCATCACTTCCACTGTGGCTCTAAGTCAACCCAAAGTTAAGCAGAGGAAACACAGGCCTTCCCTACCCCAGCTCTTGATGGGAAGAATGTCAAAGCTATAAACTGTGGGATTGGTCTGTGGGATGGGAGATTCTGTGGCAGCCATTTTTGGAAAATGCAAGTTGCCACACACAAAAAAAGTTGCCACAGAATTTTGGCATTATTTGTTTTTAAATGTGTGTGTGTGTGTGTGTGTGTGTGAGAGAGAGAGAGAGAGAGAGAGAGAGAGAGACAAAGGCAGCTAGAGAGAGAAAGGGGGGAGGGGGGAGAGGGACTGAGCGTGGGTATACCAGTGCCTCTTGCTGTTGCAAATGAATTCCAGACACATGCACCACTTTGTGTATCTGGCTTTACATAGGTACTAGGAAATCAAACCCAGACTGGAAGGCTTTGCAAGCAAGTACCTTTAACTCCTGAGCCATCTCTCCAGCCCTCGTGACATTCTTACACAAGGAAGGCTTCAATCAAGCTGTCCTTTCTTGGCTGGTAAGAAGGCTCAATAAGTAGACTGCTTGTCACGCAACCAGGAGCATCTGAGTTCAGATTTCCAGCATCCATGTAAAATGCTGTCAGTGTGTGGCAGCATGGGCCTGTAATCTCAACACTGGAGAGGTGGAGACAGGGGGACCCCTGGGGTTCACTTGTCTACCCCATTCAGTGAGCTCTAGTTTCAGTGAAAGTCCTGTGTCAAAGAATAAGATGACGAAGAATTTAAGTAGACACCTAGCTTCTAGCCTCCACATACATGTGCACACACCCACACACACACATACACACACGAACACGTATACACACATAAACACGCATGCAAAAAACCTTTGTTTCTACATAAGTAGCCCATGCATCTCATGTTTGTTTATACCACTGTGAGATGGGTTCTTGTCATTTCTGGGTGTATATAGGATTACATAGCTAGCTGGTCGCCAGCCTGGAATGAAATCTAAGGGTTCCATGAGTGACAGTGCTTGTAAAAATGCCATCAAAGTAGATAAGAGGAGGGACTCCAGAGCTGGTATTTCCCTCCCCCCGGTTCTTTCTCCTCCAGGGACCTTTCGCATTCCCTGTGGTTGGAAGTTTCCTATTAATGTTAACTATGTTGCAAGAAAGTAGCAGTAGCAACCTTTGCCACTGGAGATAGTTAACAGCCCTTCAGAGACGCTTGGTGTCATTTTACAATGGGAGTGCTACAGACTGGTATGGACCAAACTACGCAACAGCAGATGTTCTTGGTTTCGTCACAAATTTTGTAAATTCAGCATGTCCCAGGTCAAGAGGCAAACTGCCCAGTCCAGTTTGTCTCAAGCCTTGCAAGAGTATGTTCAAGACTGTTGTTCAAGAGTATGGAAACTTATTCCATCTGGAAAGGTCAGTTCCCTACATGATGTCAGTGTGTCTGAGGCTTAGGAAGTCATTTTCTCCTTTTTGAACATTTTGAGGTCTTTAATAGGTTTTATTGTGTATATGTATGTATATGACATGATATGTGTGTTTGAGCACACAAGTGCTATGTACATACGTGGGGCTCTAATGACAACCTTGGGGTGTTTGTCTTCTCTCCTTCTTTGTTATTGTTACTGCATGTGTACCAGTCTGGATGGGCCATGAACTTATGGGTTCTCCTGGCTCCATTTTCCATTGCCATAGGCACACTGATATTATAGACACATGGGTCCTTTTATGTGGGTGCTGGGGAAATTGAACTGGGGCCAGCAAGTGCTTTAACTCCAGAGCCATTTCCACAGCCAGCCTTAATATTTTTGTGTGTGTATGTGTTTATGTATGTGGGCATGTGTGTGTCGATGCATATTTGTGCACATGCATGTGGAGATGTGGAGACCAGACGTTAATGCTAGCTGTCTTCCATGTTGTTTCTCTTTTTTTTTTTTTTTTTTTTTTTTTTTGATGTTTTTGAAGTAGGGTCTCACTCTAGCTCAGACTGGCCTGGAATTCACTATGCAGTCTCAGGGTGGCCTTGAATTCACAGCGATCCTCCTTACCTATGACTCCTGAGTGCTGGGATTAAAGGCGTGCACCACCACGCCCGGCTTTTGCTTCTCACCTGTTTTTTGAGACAGGGTCTCTCACTGTACCTGGTGCTCGCTGAGTCAGCTAGACTGGCTAGCAGCGAGCCCCAGCGGTTCTCCTGTCTCTGCCTCGCCAGCACTGGGATCACAAACCTGCACTGCTACGTCTGGCATTTGCATGAGTTGTGGGCTTGAACTCAGATCCTCATGCTTTCAGAGCAAGCACTTTAGAACCAAGATATTTTTCTAGCCATCAAACTTCTTTTGTTTTTTAAAAATATTTTTTTTTGTTGTTGTTTTTCAAGGTAGGGTCTCACTGGAATTCACTATGTAATCTTGAATTCATGTCAATCCTACCTCTGCCTCTTGAGTGCTGGGATTAAAGATGTGTGCCACCATACCTGGCTAAAAAATATTTTTAAATGTTTTTATTTATTTGTTTGTATGTGTACGTGTGTGTGTTTGGGTGGGGAGGGCCTACCCACGTTCTACTCTTGCCAGATGTTTGTGCTCCTTTTTTTGTTTTGTTTTGTTTTCTTGAGGTAGGGTCTCAGTCTAGCCCAGGCTGAACTGGAACTCACTTTGTAGTCCCAGGCCAGCTTGGTACTCACAGAGATCCTCCTACTTCTGCCTCCCAAGTGCTGGGATTAAAGTTGTGCACCACCACGCCCAGCATTGTGTCACTTTTTGCATCTGATTTTACTTGGGTGCTAGGGAATTGAGCCCAGGCCAACAGGCTTTGACAGCAAGCACCTTTAATACTGAGCTATCTCGCCAGCCCCCCAAACTTCTTTTTTTTTTTTAAAGGATTTACTTTTTTTATTTATTAGAGACAGAGAAAGGGAGGGAGGGAGGGGGAGAGAGAGAGAGAGAGAGAATGGGCACACCAGGGCCTCTAACTACTGTAAACAAACTCATGTGTCACTGTGTGCATCTGGCTTATGTGGGACCTGGAGAATCGAACCTGGGTCATTAGGCTTCACAGGCATGTGCCTTAACTGCTAAGCCATCTCTCCAGCTCCCCCAAACTTCTTAATAGTAATGCATTTTAATGTATTTCTTTGTTGAGTCAGGATCTCATGTATCACAGCCTGTCCTTGAACTCACTTTGTAGCACTCCTGAGTGCTGGGATTATAAATACATCGAACCATGCCCAGTTCATGGGGGGTTGGGGATTTACCCAGGGCTTCATGCATGCTAGGCAAGCACTCTCCCAACAGAGCCACATCCCAAGCCCCACTTGAATGTATTAAATGCACCATGTCTTTGCTAGCATTGAACATTATTTTAAGAATTGCTTTGTTTATAATTTACTAGATACAAATGGTATTTTGCCACTTCAGTCTCCCTTGAAAGTGAAGGTTTGATAGTTAGTCTCATTCTCTCTCTCTTCTCTCTCTCTCTCTCTTCCACTCTGCATCACATATCCTCCTTCCTGTTGGACTTCAGAGCTCTTCCTGTAGACTCTCAGGCCCACAACTAGCAGGCCAGCTATTTTCCGTTCTCCAAGGCAGTGCATGTGAAATGGTAAGCCAGCACGTGTGGAGTCAGCAGGGGTGTGGAGTGGACATTCTTGCCTCCCCTTTGGACCAGATGTGGCACTCAGAGGACCCTAAGAAGAACCTTTTGTGTCATCCATACAATCCTAGAAGCATACCTCCTTCACAGGGACCAGAAGGGCTTATGTGGGTCGCCTGTGAGTCCTAGGGAAATGACATGCAGAGCTCTGAAAAGAGAAACCACTTCCCAGCAGAGAGCCAAAGGACAGAGTGCAGGGCACACTCAAGGGGCCAAGAGCTACTGAAGTTGGAAGACCGAGCAGCAGACAATCTTGGCCAGAACTGAGAACATTCTTTCAGCTAGCCTCAATGTTATTTCTGACCATGTGAATATTTTCAGCACACAGGAAAGCTGAACGAATTCTGCATGAACAGCCACGTGCTGTGGAGTAGATCTTTAGCATTTGCCCTTTTACCCTGTGTTGCTGTCAGGTTCACATTGCTGGCAGAAATCACCCAACCAAGAGCAGCTTTTTGGGGAAAAAGGTTTATTTTGGCCTACAGACTCAAGGGGAAGCTCCATGATGGCAGGGGAAAACGATGGCATGAGCAGAGGGTAGACATTATCCTCTGGCCAACATAAGGTGGATAATAGCAAAAAGAGAGTGTGCCCAACACTGGCAAGGGGAAACTGGCTATAATACCCATAAGCCCGCCTCCCCAACAATACACTGCCTCCAGGAGGCTTTAATTCCAAATTACTATCAGCTGGGGACCTAGCATTCAGAACACCTAAGTTTATGGGGGACCCCTGAATCAAACCACCATGCTTTACCCACACCAGTCCCACTATCCATCCCTCTAGCCTTCCAGAAAGCTGAATTTAGCCTTAATGTGGTTCAGCACAACCTGAGAGCATCAACATCCGTCCCTCTAATACTTAGGCATGTACATTATTGACTAGAGATATTTTCTTCCAATTCGATAATCATGTCTTTGCATGTGTGGTGTGCACTCGTGAGTGTATGCGTGGTCATGCATGCGCGTGTGTGTGCACACATGTGGAGGCCAGAAGTTGATGTCGGGTGTTTTCTGCAATCACTTTTCCACCTTATTTATTTCGATGGGGTCTCTTGCTGAACTCAGAGCTCACCAACTTGGCTAGTCCCAGTGATCCATCTCCTGAGCACCAGGATACCAGTTGTGCACTGCCACAGCCAGCATTCTCCAATGAGGACCCAAGTTCAGGTCCTCGTGCTCCTGCAGTATACACTCACACGTCACCCGTGGAGCCTTCTCCCAAGTTCAGGTCCTCGTGCTCCTGCAGTATACATTCACACATCACCCGTGGAGCCTTCTCCCAAGTTCAGGTCCTCATGTTCCCACAGTATGCACTCACACGTCACCCGTGGAGCCTTCTCCCAAATTCAGGTCCTCGTGTTCCCGCAGTATACACTCACACGTCACCCGTGGAGCCTTCTCCCAAGTTCAGGTGTCACACCCGTGGAGCCTTCTCCCAAGTTCAGGTCCTCGTGTTCCTGCAGTATACACTCACACGTCACCCGTGGAGCCTTCTCCCAAGTTCAGGTCCTCGTGCTCCCACAGCATACACTCACACGTCACCCGTGGAGCCTTCTCCCAAGTTCAGGTCCTCGTGTTCCCTCAGTATACACTTACACGTCACCCGTGGAGCCTTCTCCCAAGTTCAGGTCCTCGTGCTCCCGCAGCATACACTCACATGTCACCCGTGGAGCCTTCTCCCAAGTTCAGGTCCTCGTGTTCCCTCAGTATACACTCACACGTCACCCGTGGAGCCTTCTCCCAAGTTCAGGTCCTCTTGCTCCCCAGTATACACTTATACTGCACCCATGGAGTCCTCTCCCAGACCAATTCCATCATTTCTTTGGGGCAAAATTTATATAGAACGGTTACGGTCTGTATCTGAAGTATCTTCCAAAATCTCTCCTGTGCAAGGCTTGGTTGCCAGCCTATGGCACTACTAGCAAGCAGTGCATTCTCTGACTTACTTCTTCCTGCTCCTCCCACCTCAGTCTGGCCCCGGGCTCGGGCATTCTTCTATGCTGCTCCAGCTCGCCTTCATTCAGCTGTTCCCTCCTCTACCCTCCCCATCTACATGGATACTTTCCTACTAAATGCCACAGTATAATGGCACAGTTCACTGAGACGTCCTCAAAGGACCTGGGAACATGAGACCCTTGACAGTAGGGCTGAATCTTTTCTATCCCTGGGTCTTCAGAACTCAGCCACATATATATCTGTAGAATGAGTGAGTGATGGATGGATGGATGGCAAAATTCCATCTCCTTCTTGCCTTCCTCCTTTAAAGAGTAAGTGTTCCTGCCTCAAAACCATCACTGGAGGGCTGGAGAGATGGCTCAGTCAGTAAAGTGCTTGTCTCGCAACATGATGACCCAAGTTCAATGCCCAGAGCCCAGGGGAAGAAGCAGGCTTTGTGATGAAGACTTGTAATTTCATTGCTGAGGAGGTAGAGGCACAAGGAACCCCGGGCTCAATGGCCAGCCAGTGTAGACTAATTGGTGAGCTCCAGGCCAATGAGTGATCTTGTCTGTAATAAAAAGGTGGATGGTGTTCCTGAGCAATGACACTTGAGTTTGTCCTCTAGCTTACACACACACACACACACACACACACACACGAATCCCATCATAAATTGAAAATAACATATATTGAATATACATTGAATACTCCTAATTACCAAACATTACAACTTAGCAACACCTCACTACCACTTCTACAATGGTGATCTTGTGACATGCAACTCAGTGGCCCAACTTTAAGAAGGACGTTCATACTGCATAGTCAGGTAAAGATCAAAATCAAAAGTGGAAGTATGGTTTTCACTGGAGATGTATCATTTTCACACTGTAAACTTGAAAATCGCCTTTGAAGTTCATTTCTAAGTGCCTTTATTCTTTTTGTGATGCAACACATTTTTAAATTTTTATTTATTTATTTGCAAGCAGAGAGACGGAGAATGGGTGCATCCGGTCTCCAACTCCTGCAAACTAACTCCAGACACATCTGCCACTTTGCATCTGGCTTTACATAGGTATAGGAAATTGAATCCAGGTCATTAAGCTTTGCAAGCAAATGTGTTAACCGCTGAGCCATCTCTATGTCCCCAAGAATAGACCAATTCTTATTCCCTTTGAGGTGAGGGCTGGGTTTTTGCGGTGACAGTTTATTCAGCCAGCTCTCTGCCTGGCCTCTGTGTTTTACCCTCAAAGGACTGGAGTGTCACAGGCAGGCAAGCAGAGCAAGGCCCTGCATTTTGGGCTACTGGCCTCTAGAGGGCGCACGCTCGCCTCAGCTCCACTAGAGTCTCCGCTTCCCCCCCAAGTGTTGCAATGCTGCGGGATTTTAGTCCTTTCCCCTACACATGCAGAACCCACATGCACAGTTCCTCTCAGCATCGCTCTGGGAGAGTTGCTTCCTGGGACATCCTGGGATAGTCCCCATTCAGCAAGAGCAGCATCTGCTCTGAACCTCCCACCTGTGTACTGCCGGGAGGATGAACACGTAAGTGTCCCTACCGTCTATACAGTTAGCGCTCCCTCCATTTTGGATTGGGGTTTAATACTGTCTGGGATCATTTTCTTTCCAAGAGGAGAAAGCGGAAGTAGCAATGCTCACTCCTTAGAGATGCAAGGCCCTGGTGCCACCTTAGCCGGGGCTTCTCATAGTTCTTCACCTGTGCCCCTTAAAAGTCCCAGGAATTACCTATTTCTGCACGTGTGTGTGTGCATGCGCGCATGCTTTTGCGTGGGTTCACTTGTGTGCATGGCTACACATACGTATGTGTGCTCATGCATGTGGAGGCCAAAAGGCAACCTTGGGTTCCTGGAGAATGCTGCCCACTCTTTTTCTTTTTGAATCCTGAACGAGTGGGCTGTACCCACTAATTAGCTTAGACTGGTTGGCCAGTGAGCCCCAGGAATCCTCCTGTCTCCACCTCTTCAGTGTTGGGTTTACAAACATGCACCACCACACCCAGCATTTTTCTATGGGTTCTGACGATTCAAATCCTCATGCTTGCCCAGGAAGCAGGTTACTAATGAGCCAGCCAGCTGGCCTATTTCCTGGGGACTGAATACTATTGAGCAAGTCATCATGAACAGGAATGCCTACTGAACTGAATTTGGGAGCTAAGCACCAAGGCTATTCTAAACCACAACGTAGAACGATGTTATGATTTGGTTAAATATCCTACAAAGGCCTGCGTGCTAAAGGCCTGGGGACCAGCCTGTGGAGCTATTGGGAATTGGTAGAACCTTTATGAGTTGGGCCTACCGGGAGGGGAGGAAACTATGACATTGGAGGTGGGTCCTTGAAGGGAATACTTGAGACCCTGGCCTCTTCCTTTCTTTCCTCTACTTTCTGCCCTGAGGTGAACAGCTCCCTACAGTGGACTTGACCTCACCATGGGCCCAAAGCATTGGGCCAAGTGACCAGGGATGAAATCTCTGAAACCATGAGCCCAGTTAAACCTTCCTGCCTTTTAAGTTGTCTGTCTCAAATGTTTGTTCTCAGCGATGGGATGGTGATTAGCACACCTGCTGTGTGGCAGGTCTATGTTAGGCTCTGGAAAATGAATGAAACTTGTCCTGATCTCAAGAGCTGTCTCTCCCCAGGCATGGTGGCTCACACCTGTCAGCCCAGCACTAAGAAGGCTGAAGCATGAGTTCAGTGTTGGCATGAGTTACACAGTGAGTTCCGGGTAATCTGGGTTACATTCCAGGACCTTGTCTAAAAAGCAGGACAACCACTCTCCCATCTTTAGGTTTTCTTGTTAAACTTATTGTTTCGCATGTAAATGTGTGTGCATGTAAATGTATATGCATGTTCATATGTGTGATGATGAAAATGTGTGTGCACATGGAGGCCAGGGGTTGATGTTAGGTGTCCCCTTGATCACTGTCCACCCTAGAGATGGTCTCTCATTGATTTGGCTAGACTAATTAGCCAGTGAGCCCTAGAGATCTGCCCATCTCTGCTGCAGCTGTCCTCGTGTTTATGTGACAAATGAGCACTTCCCCCACGGAGCCATTTTCACAGCCCAGGGGTTGTTATTTCACAGAGGAGAAAACAGAAGACAGAAAGTGGGGGCGGGATCTTGCCTTGCCTGGGTCACACAGAACTCCTCTAAAGCAGCTTCCTTCATCTTTGCCCATTGTTCCTTATAAGAGCTTTTTTGTGACCCAGGGTAGCTCCTGGACCAGCAGGCTCAGCCTCACCTGAGAACCTGGTAGAATTTTCCCAGCCTCAGCACAGTCGGGCTGATCCAGAGACCCTGGAGGCTGTGTCCCATTATCTGGGTGCTAGTGAACCCTGCGCTTCTCTGGGTCTCCATCCAGCTCAGAGGAAGCCCTGGGGCTAGGAGCAGCTACCTCCCCGATTTGAGGGCCTGAGAGAGCAGGACTGATGTGGCAGGCAAAGTTTTTTCTAAGTGCCAAAGGGCTGTCCCACGTGGCTTGGAATCTAGCCCTCTATGCAGGGCGAAGGTTTCTAGTTTATGGCCCATCCTGTTATCTTCCACTCCGTGCTGGAGCCTGTGCAGAATTTCCACTCAGCATTTGAAATGTTGACCCAAACAGAAGCCAGAAGACATTCAGGGTAAATTTTGTATGTGAATGTGTATCAGACAGCTTCAGGTTCACTGAGATGAACTTCCAGATCAGGCACAGTTATGGAGGAAGGGATTTATTAAAGCTTTCAGATCCAGGAGAAGTTCCATAATGGCAGAAGAAGCTGGCCTGCCTTCACCGGACCAAACACAGAGAGAAAAGCCACAAGCCAAAAGCCACACAGCACAGCACACTTCAGGAACTCCAGCTATGCACACTTTGCATATCTTTAGATTAAAATTTCAAACCCAACACCACACCTTAAGACCTACCCAGGGACATTGCCTCCAGCCAGGTGCTGCAGATGCAAACTGCAAACTAATAAAACACTGAATATATTGGGGGCCATCTATTCAAACCACCACAGTATGTATGTGTATGCATATGCATGTGTAATGTTCACGTGTGAATTGCAGGTGCGCGTATGCCACTTGTGGAAGTCAGAAGACAACATGGGGTAGCGGTCTTGCCCTCCGCCTTGCTCAAGGCAGGTGGTCTCCTGGTTCTCTGCTGCATGTGACAAGCTAGCTGGCCCATGAGCTTCCAGGTGATGGTCCCATAGACACACTGGGATTGTGGCACTATGGTGCCTGGCTTTACATGGATGTCCTCACCTCAGAGGGCTTTCCTTACACAGAAAGGAAGGTCATGGTTACACAAGGATCTGGCTGACAGCCCCACCTACTAAGACCCTGAGGAAGAAGGTGCTTAGTGGTCAGGATGTTCCTGTCCAGGTTACGCACCCACCCTAGACCTGTAATACCACCACCAGGAGCCTCAATGCCAGGGGATTCTGAGATTGTAGCTCCATTGGCATGGGGGGACATTACAGTGAGAGAGGGGCCAAGCTTCCTCCAGAAGAAGAGAAGACAGGAGGACGCCAGAGCGTTTCAAATCACCCAGGACTTTAAGCTGTGGGAGACAGCTGGTGACAGGAGAATTCAATGATCTTTGGCTGTAATTTCAAGCAGAGAGCAGCAGAGGGAGGTGTTGGGGTTTGTTGGGATGTGTGATACTGCTTGGAACCACAATTTTGGAAGCCAAATGTGTTCCCAGCTGACACTATTCTGATGGGGTGAGTGTGAACACAGCTGCCAATGCTTCATCTTGTTTTGTTACCAGCACCTCTCAGCCCTGCCAGTCTGCCCAGGGACATGGGGCAGGCAGGCTGAAAGCTGTGGGTCCACTATTGTCCCTGGGCACCGTGCCCGCTGGGATTTTCCCTAGAGAACAATATTTCCAGGTTTTCGGCTCACGGTCTAAGCAGATGAGCATTCTGGACCATGTCTAAGTAGCATGAACACAAACAAAACACCTGCCCAAACACCCAGGTAAGCCCACCATGTCTGTTTCAGGCCAGAAACTGATCCAGAAGAGGCCTGGATTGAAACCCCACAACTGCCATTCCTAACCGGGGTCCCTGGGTGAGTGGCTTGGCCTGCTCTTGTTTCTGGTTTATCCTCTAAAAGAGACCTAGCATAGCGTGTATCTTCAAAGGGTTGTAAAGAATAAATGATATAGTACATTCATCAAGCTGTTACAGTACCCAGTATGTAAGTGCTCAACAAAGATTACAGTCTGTGAGTGAAAACAAACGCACCTGTTTTTAAAACATATTTTATTTTTATTTATTTATTTGAGAGAGGGATACAGAAATAGGCAGGTAGAGAAAGAGACAGAATGGGCATGCCAGGGCCTCCAGCCATTGCAAACGAACTCCAGATGTGTGTGCCCCCTTATGCAGCTGGCTTACATGGGTTCTGGGGAGTTGAACCTGGGTCCTTTGGCTTTGCAGGCAAGCACCTTAACTGCAAAGCCATCTCTCCAGCCCAACACACATATTTTTTTATTACAGACATACTTAGTATGGCTATATCATGTGTAGGTACCATCCTTTCCTTCGTCCCTGCCCCCATTCTGCTGGGGGCCCTCCTCATTGGGGTTGCTAGTATTCCCCATGGGTTATAGGTTATGCGTTGTAAGAGCAGAAGTCAGTTACTGGGGAGAGGGAATTACTCTGGGCATATTGTCCCAACCTGTGGCTCTTACAATCTTTCCACCTCCTCTTCCACAAAAATCCCTGAGCCGTGGTGGGTGAGTTTTAAGTCGACTTCAGTGATGAGCTCTTAGGGGCGTCTGGATCTCTGCTTTGGTAGGTGCTGAGTGTCCTCAGTGTCCGTCTCCAGCTGATTGTCAGGATCACCATGGCAGCTGCGTTCTTGCTCATCTCCCCAGTTCCTCTGTCATATCCACATATTAATGCCCCACTTGTTTGGTTGCACATAAATCTATCTTCCATACATTTTTGCATGTGTATGTGTGTATATGCATTTGCATGTCTGGGCACACATTTCTGTGTGTGGAAGCCAAAGATCGACGTCAGGTGTGTTCCTCAATCACTCTCCACTTTGCTGAGATGAGATAAACAGTCTGTACATAAGTAAGAAAATAAATAAATAAATAAATAAATAAATAAATAAATAAATAAATAAATGGAAGAGGAGGGTCTGGTCCCACAATCCCTTTCATTAATATGCCTGCCCCCAGTGATCAGAACTGATTTAAACATATCAGTTCAACTGAGTCAAGGTCTCTCACTTGAACCCGGAGCTTGCTGAGCTAATCTAGCCAGCTAACTTGCCCCAGGGAGTCCCTGTCTCTGCCTCCTGAGCACTAGGATTGCAGGCACATGCCACCACACCTGGCCTTTACTTGAGTGTGTAAATCTGAACTCGGGTCCTCATGCCCTACATGATAAATGCTTTATCCACTGGGCCACCTCACCAGGTTTTTGCAGCTCCATTGGTATGGAAGAAAACCCTGAAGTGCCTGACTGCTCCCCAAAAGTGTGAATCAAGCTTTCCTGCAGACCTGATGTCAATAGAACACCAATCTGGGTACTAAGTTCATTCAGTAGTAACCTCAGGGGTCTTTGGTGTCGGAGGACTTCAAGAGGGCTTATTGCTCTTACTAGTGTTGACATCTGTAAATCCACCAAGAAGGGGACGTGTACAATAAGGAAGGATAATGTCTCTGTCACAATGCGTCCTTATGCACAAACACACAGGCAGCCACGGGCTCACCACTTTCACCTACAGGAAATGATAACCACTCCCCCCCACCCAGCCCTCTCATTCTGATCCCACATTGCTCTGTGGGCAATGGTAAATAAGGAAAGACCAAGATATCTTTTGAGAATTCAGAAGACAGGAAGAATGTAATGCAAGAAATTAAGGAAAGCACGAAGCCTGCAGGGCTGAAATTTCCAGCTGCAACTGCACGTTGAAACCACTTGGAGGCGGGTGTCAGTCAGTTTTTCATTACTGTAATAAAAGTACTTAAGGGCTGGAGAGATGGCTTGATGGTTAAGGTGCTTGCCTGCCAAGGCTAAGGACCCAGGTTTGGTTCTCCAGAACCCATGTAAGCCAAATGCACATGGTGGTGCATGTGTCTGGAATTTGTTTGCAGTGGCTAGAGGTCTTGGCAAGTCCATTCTCTCTCTCTCTTTCCCTCTCTCTCCCCCCTCTCTCTGTCTCAAATAAATAAATAAAAATAAAACTTAAGAAAAAATACTTAAGATAATCACCTTATAAAGAAGAAAGGTTTACCTTAGCTCATGGCTTTAGAAGTTTCGGTGCATAGTCTGTTGGGTTGATGTTTTGGGGCTGATATTGGGCTGCACACCATCATGAGAATACATGGTAGAAGAAGTTGTTCACCAAAGCAAGGAAAGAGGAGGGGCTGGTCCCACAATCCTCTGCAGGTGCACCGCCCCCCAATGATGTAACTCCTGTTAGGCCTGTCTCCTAAAGGCTCCACTGCTTCACAGTGCTGCCATAGGCGGGTGAGCAAGCTTTCAACACCTGGAGGACACGGATGGAAATCATATGGAGAGGGCTGGAGAGATTGCTCAGTGGTTAAAAGCATTTGGTTGTAAAGCCTGATGGCCCAGGTTCAATTCCCGTATCCATATAAAGCCAGATGCACAAAGTGGCACAAAATGCCCTGTGGTGTGCCTACTCTCTTAATCAATCTCCTTCTCTCTGCTTTTTAAATAAATAAGTAAACATAAAATGAAATAAACCACATCAGGGAGCTTTACAAAAGGATGCCATTTATCAAAATAGAAAACCAGAAGCTAAAGAGAACTCAACACTGAAATTAGACTTCTAACATGCCTGCCGAGGCTCAGAGAATATTGTAGAAGAAGGGGCAGAAAATAAGAGCCATAGGGTGGGTGGGATTAGCCTGAGGCACAGCCCTTCCCCGCCCCCCCTACACACATTGACTGAGGCCTTCAAGACCCTATAGTGAGTGCCAATACCCTCACCGAGGTGCGACCTCAGTGTAATGGGAGCAGGGAAGAGGGAATAAAAGAATATAACCTCCTAAAAACTGAAATTTAATTTTTTCCAAAGAGGAAAAAAATGCCATGTCATGTCCCGCCCCATGGAGATGCTGAGCCATGGCTTGGGGTGGAGCAAGATGCGGAAGATTCAAATATGTGATTAGAATTAGTACCTCTGCTTCAGGGTCTGACTTTGGCAGGACACTGGAGCTTCCTTTCAGGGTATTCTCTTTCTCTCTTTCTTTCTTTCTTTTATTTTTTTAAATATATATATATATATATATATTTTGGTTTTTCGAGGTAGGGTCTCACTCTGGCCCAGGCTGACCTGGAATTAACTATGCAATCTCAGGGTGGCCTTGAACTCATGGCGATCCTCCTATCTCTGCCTCCTGGGTGCTGGGATTAAAGGCATGCGCCACCACTCCCAGCTCTTTTTTTTTTTTTTTTTTTTTTTGAGACAAGGTCTTATGTAGCTTAAGTTTGGCCTCCAACTTCTGATCCTCCTGAGATCATAGGTATATGCTAACACACCTGTTTTATGTGGCTCTGGGGATCAAACCCAGGGCACTCTACCAGCTGAGCTACTCCCCAGCCCTATGTAGTATTTTAATATTTTTAAATTAATTAATTATTTATTTTAAAAAGACAGAAAGGCAGATAGAGAGAGAATGGGCATGCCAGGGCCTCTAGCTACTGCAGATGAACTCCAGACACCTGTGACACCTTGTGTATCTGGCTTACATGGGACTGGAGAATCAAACCTAGGTCCTTAGGCTTCACAAACAAGCACCTTAACTGCTAAGCCATCTCTCCAACCCCTTATGTAGTATTTTTAAATGGCACAATAAGTGTCAAGATTGAGGGACTAGGGAGATATCTCAGTCGGCAAAGCACTTGTTTCCCAGACATGAAGACCTGAGCTCCGTTTCTGGCACCCACATAAAATGACAGGCATGGTAGTGTGTGCTTAGGATCCCAGTGCTGGGGAGATGGGGCAAGAGGATCACTGGGGCTCTCTGGCCAGCTAGTGTAGTTTAGTTGGTGAGCTCCAGGTCCAACTGATGCAGGGGAGAGAGAGAGAGAGAGAGAGAGAGAGAGAGAGAGAGAGAGAGAGGGAGAGGGAGAGAGAGAGAGAGAGAGCTCTGTGGGATTAGAACCCCACACCAGCAGCTCTCAAATCTCTGGTTCTTATCCATGTTGGCAAAGAACTGAGAATGTAGACTCAGAGAAGAGCAACTTATGAGATGTGTTTTAGGGAGAATTAAGATGGAAAACAAAGTAGGAAAACCTCAAGCCAAAGAAATTCCCCACTTCCCAAGGGGGAGAAGATCCTCCTCACACAGGAAAGGAGATAAGGGGCCAAGGAAGGGCAAAGAAGAGATTCATACACATTGCTCAGGTACAATTATATACATCAAACATTCAATCAGGATGAGCCTCATCACAAGGTCAGGTGTGGAAGGTAGGGTCCTGATTGAGTGGGGGTCTCAAGAGGCTGACTCAGGAAGCACCAGCCCACAGGTTCTAAGCCTGGGAAAAGTTGAGAAGCAGGAAGCTGATGCTGGAGTTGTTGCTTGCAGCCATCTTGGAAGAAACTGGATCAGATGTGAATTCTAGTTACACCAAGGCAGGCAAGGTGGCATCCATCAGAAGAAAAGCTACCCTGCTCCTAACCTGCGTCATTATGAGAGCTCCTGACTCAAAAAGAGGGCAAGAAAGATGGCTCAGTGGTGTAGGTGTTTGTGTGGAAAGCTTAACAACTGGGGTTCAATCCCCTAGTACCTGCATAAAGCCAGAAGCACAAGGTGGCACATGTATCTGGAGTTTGTTTGTAGCAGCTAGAGGCTCTGGTGAGTCCATTCCCTCTGTCTCTCTTCTATCTCTCGTTGCTAGGTGGCAAGGGCCACCATACACCACGAAGGGGCTCTGGTGGGTAGTCAGCCCGTGCCTCATTGCTAGCTCATTTTTACCTATAGTTCCTATCACCCAGGATGACATGATATGTCACCGTGTCTCTGTCACCAGCCCTCATTCCAGGTTTCTAGATAGAGTTAGGGCTCCAGATCCAGTAACTAAGCCTTGGGCTTCTTGGTTACCTTAAACTAAGCAGCTGGAATATGCCAGCCTCAAGCAGTTCTCTCAGAATCAGGACCCAGAAGTGGGGAGCATCAGGCCCTGAAGTGCAGAAGTGCAGTAAGGCAAGGGCAACCACAGAAAGGCCAGGAGGTAGAAATGGGCAGGAGAAGCTAGGAGGCTGGTTTTAACAAACAGAAACCGTAGGCAGGTGGGGCAAGCAGACGCTGACAAGACGGAAAGAAAGTGATGCCCAAAGTAAAGCTGGCTCATCCCAGGCACAGGGACAGGGCTAAGCTTATAAACTGTACTCCTGAGCCAAGTGTAGTGGTGCACTCCCGTAATCCCAGCACACTGGAGGCTGAGGCAGGAGGATCCTTAATTCAAGGCCAGCCTAGGCAATTTTTAATGAGATCACATTTCAAAGGAAAATATAAGGCTGAAGAGATGGCTTAGCAGTTAAGGTGCTTGTCTGCAAAGCCAGAGGTCCCAGGTTCGATTCCCCAGGACCCATGTAAGCCAGATGCACAAGGTGATGCTAGTGA
Organism: Orientallactaga sibirica; assembly: GCA_036365145.1. Classification (NCBI taxonomy): domain Eukaryota; kingdom Metazoa; phylum Chordata; class Mammalia; order Rodentia; family Dipodidae; genus Orientallactaga; species Orientallactaga sibirica. The sequence continues at coordinate 13,633,333 of JAEOAD010000028.1, forward strand.
CTAGAGTTTGTTTGCAGTAGCTGGAGGCCCTGGTGCACCAATACCCCCACCCTGCATTTTTCTCTCAAATAAATAAAAGAAGTATTTTAAAAAAGAAAATATAAAGGGGCTGGAGATATAGATCAATGGTGGAACACTGCTTTAGCATATAGGAGATTGTGGGTTTGAGCCCCAACACTGCCAAACAACAAAGAACAAAATAACAAAAACTACAGCCAGACAACAATCCTACATTCCAACAGCACTAGCTCAGTGACTAAAGGAGCAGGCAGAACCTGGGGTAAGATTAGCAGGCCAGCAGGGCAGGATCAGTCCAAAGAAAAGCTTAGCAGAGTGATGGCCATTGCTCCCAAGTAGAAGGGAGTCCAAATGCTCTTGTTTCTTTTAAGGAGAGTCTAAAACTTCAGGCTTCAGTATTAAATCCCCAATCTGAGTTGATAACTTTTCTTGCTTTTAATTAAATACACTTTTTGGCCAGGCATGCTGAGACTCACATATAGTTCCAGTTACTCAGAAAGCTGAGGTAGGAGGATTGCTGGAGGCAGGAGTTTGAGGCCAAGCTGGGCAACATAGCAAAGATCCATTTCATAAACAAACAAATAAATACTACCATGTTCACTAAAAAAAAAAAAAAAAAAAAAAAAAAAAAAAAAAATAGAACCGAGGGTATGGCTTAGTGGCCGAAAAATTGTCTAGCATGTCCATAGCTTTGATTCTCAATACCATGATATATGCATGAATACTTACATACATATATACATACATACACACACAGTTTCAAAATTACTTCGGGATGACTCGTTGGCAATTTAGAGGGAAAAATTCTCACCTCATATAACAAATTCTAAAGCTGAGGGGTATAGCTCAGAGGTGCTTAGCATATGTGAGGCCCTGGGTTCAACCCCTAGCACCACATTAAGTAAACAACTAAAAAAGAAAATAGCTGGGTGCAGTGTCACATGCCTGTAGTTCTAGCTCCTAGAGAGGTCAAAGGAGGAGGGTGACTCTTTATTCCAGGAATTTAAGACCAGCTAGGCACCATAGTGAGACCCTGTCTCAAAAATATATGCATGTATACATACATATTTATATACCTTAAATATATTAAATGTAAATTAGTGGTAGAACTCCTGCCTAGCATGCTCAAGGCCCTGAGGTCTGATCCAGAGCACCAGAAAAAAAGTTACAAGGGTGGCTGGAAGGGAACCAACACAGAGCATCAAAATACCAATTTTGGGCTGGAGAGGTGGCTTAGTGGTTAAGGCACTTGCCTGGGAAGCCTAAGGACCCATGTTCAACTCTCCAGGGCTCACATAAGCCAGATGCACAGTGACACAAGCAAGCAAGATCGCACATGTACACAAGAGAGCACATGCATCTGGAGTTCGATTGCAGTGTCTGGAGGTCCTGGCATGCCAATTCTCTCTTTCTCTCATTCTCACTCTTGTATTAAAAAAAGACAGTCTGTTGGGCTTGCCTCAAAAAAAAAAAAAAAAAAAAAAAAAAAAAAAAAAACCAAGTTCAAGGTCCAGAGCTTCCCCCACCCTCCCTTGAGCAGTAAAGGTCCAAGAGACAGAAGTTCTGTCACCCTTGTCCCTCCCCCTGGCTCCCTTCTTGGTAAATAATCAAATGTAGAAAGCACATGGGTGGGAGAGGATGCTGTTTCCTAAGTTTCCCAGAGCTCAAGCAATGCCCTATCCACCTCACTGGACTTCCCTGGGGGGGGGTCATGCTGTGTTTACCTTGCTCACTGGTGCTTGGTTTAGCTTCCTGGGACCTTTGACCTCTGCCGGGTTCCTGGTGAGCTAAGAATACTGACACATGCCTGGAAGTGATGAGTCTGCTCCTTACAGTGACCCTGGGGCCATTGTTTACTGTCTCCCTAGACAAGCAAAAACATGATAGAAATCTTCCCTTCGGGGTATGAGGGGTCCTGGTGTCATGGAGGGCTCCTAAATCAGGGGAGGACTTGATTTACAAATGTGGGGACCCTACAGAAAGACCTTCTCAGTGGTCTCATCACCTCTAAATGCAAAGGCACCTTCAACCCCCCACAAAGAGTAGGCGAGGGGAGATTTCCTAGCAGCCATAGAGAGGAGATCCACTGCTATGCAGGTCTGTCCATCCCTTCAGCTAGCTCTTCTCCACATCACCAGAAACAGGAGTCATCAGACGGATCACCTGCAGCTCCTTGGATGATACAAGCCCTTCTTTAAGACATGGGCCAAACTGGGGTTGGAGAGATGGCTTAGCGGTTAAAGCGCTTGCCTGCAAAGCCAACGGATCCCAGTTTGATTCTCCAGGACCCACGTAAGCCAGATGCACAAGAGGGATCATGCATCTGGAGTTTGTTTGCAGTGGCTGGAGGCCCTGGTGTGCCCATTATCTCTCTCAAATAAATAAATAAATAAATAAAATATATTTAAAAAAAAAAAAAAAGAAATGGGTCAAACCTCATACCCAGGGCCAGGAAGGAAAGCGTGGGCAGGATGGAGGAGCCAAGCGTCCAGCCACATTAGAATGCGGTTAACTGGGTTTATGTTGCAATCAGGTACTTCCTGGGAGAAGGAGGAGGTCAGACTGCAGACCTAGAGCTCAACAGGCACCAGTGGGGAGGGAACGGAACCTGCCTGTGGGCAGGGGGCTGGCAGAAGTATAAGGCCCAGAATGCATGGGAGGTGAGAGAAGAGGCAAGGGGCTGGCACACAGCTCTGTCCCCAAGGCCACACAACAAAGGTGCCTCAGAGATCAGGAGTCCAAGGTGTGGTAGGAGGGAAGGTTAGTCATCCTGGCAGCCAGCAGTTCTCAAACTATCCTATGAATCTTCTTGGAAGACTCTGTTATGCTCTCTGGACCTCTTGAGTATGTCTGCCCGGTCCCACCTTGAGACCTGCAGTCCTTGTTCCCTCTCACTCCTATCTACAAAGAAATAACAGCTTAGCTTTAAAAAAAAATTATTGTTTATTGACAACTTCTATACTTACTGACAATAAACCATGATATTTCCCTCCCCTCTCCCACTTCCCCCTTCACAACTCCACTCTCCATCATATCCCCTCCCTCTCTCCATTTGTCTCTCTTTTAATTTGATGCCATCATCTTCTTCTCTTATGTTGAGGGTCTTGCGAAAGTATTGCTAGGCACTGTGAAGTCATGGATATCGAGGCCAATTTCTGTCTGGACAGTTGCATTGTAAGGAGTCGTACCCTTCCTTTGGCTCTTACATTCTTTCCTCTACCTCTTCCACAATGGACCCTGAGCCTTGGAGGGTGTGACAGAGATGTTTCAGTGCCATCCTTCTTCTCAGCAACATAGTGCTTTTTGGGTCATCCCAGTGGTCATCACCATCTGACAAGAGAAGCTTCTCTAACCAGAAGTGAGAGTAGCATTAATATATGAATGTGAACATTCAGTGTAGTGCTTTCAATTTGGTGAGAATAATATATACACTTAGCCAGACAAGAGCAGGCTTTATACTCCTAATGCCAGCTCAGCTTTAAAAAGAAATTTAAGCACTGGGTGTGGTGGAGCCTGTTTATAATCCCAGCATAAAGGAGGTGAAGGCAGGTAGGTGAGTTCAGGTTCATCACAGCTATGTAGAGAGTTCAAGGCCAGCCTGGGCTACATGAGACCTTGTCTCCAAAAGAATTAAGTTACTAAAAACCAGTTTCTTTTAAGCCAGCTATGAATGACATGCCCAGGAATATGGTTGCTAGCTATCCCGAATGGATTTTTTTTCCCAGTGGAAGAGATTATAAGGATTTTTATATTCACAGAAAAGGCAATCACAAAACAATCCCTTTACCAGTTGCAGGTACATGGAGATATATCTGCTATAGGTTTCATATGCTTTCTTAAGTTCAGTGGAGTCCAGAAGTCTGTCAAATTTGGTTTCGCATCCAAGTTACTAGGTCAGATTCCGAAATTAACTCCCCTCCCCTCTTGCTTTTCCTTTCCCCTTACCCTCTTCCCACCTTTCTTCCTTCCTTCCCTTTCCCCTCCATCCTTCCTTCCTTCCTTCCTTCCTTCTTTCCTTTCCTCTTCCTTCCTCTTTCCTTCCCTCCCTCCTCTCCCTTCTTTCTTTCTTTCTTTCTTTCTTTCTTTCTTTCTTTCTTTCTTTCTTTCTTTCTTTCTTTCTTTCTTTCTTTCCCTTTCCCTCCCTCCCTTGTTTTCCTTTGGAGGCATCTCACTAGCCCAACAACAACAACAACAAAAACAAAACTATCTCAAGCAAGGTGCAAGGAGAGGACAACACCCCAAGGTTGTTGCCAATGTGTGTGCAGCAGTCTGCTGGCCCATGAGTGCTGGGTCTCCTGGCTCCACCTCCTATTGCCATAGGCTTGTTGGAATTACACACGCATGCCACTTTGCACCAGACATTGCATGGGTTCTGGGGAATTGATCTAGGGTCAACAGGCTTACATGCAAGCTTCTTTGACTGCTTTGACTCCCAGCCCTGGGAGGATTTTCACCCTCCAGCTCAAGCACTTTATCCCCTGGAGGCTTTCGGTTTTCTTGTTTGTTCCTCACTAGCAGTACAGTAGTAAGCCCAGAACAGACTGATCACTCCAATCCATTCACCCATTGGTTGCCGACTGTCTTCATTGTGCCTGGCTCTGTGGTGACATGGCAAAGTCCTTGGCCTCTTTAAGCTGTAAAATAACAGTTTATAATTCCCAGGTTCAGGAGGCTGAGACAAGAGGATGGATGAGTTCACAAGTTCCAGACCAACCTGGGCAACATAGTAAGATCCAACCTCAAAAATAAGGGCTGGAGGGATGCCTTAGTGGTTAAGGCACATGCCTACAAAGCCTAAAGACCCAGGTTCGATTCTCCAGGTCCCATGTAAGTCAGATGCACACGGCGGTGCATGCATCTGGAGTTCATTTGCAGTGGCTAGAGGCCCTGGTGTGCCCATTCTCTCTCTCTCTCCCTCTCTGTCTCTAATAAATAAATTAAAATAAAATAAAGCTGATGAATTAATTAATCACAGAAGACCATTATTATAGACTTGGTTCCTGGACTAGGCCTCAACAGATCAAGCTCAAAAGCAAAGAAAACCTCTAGGGCTCCTTCAAAAAGCCTGATGACCTGAGTTCTAGCCCCAGAACACTCCTAGAAGTCCTGGGTGTGGTAGCACATGCTTGTGATCCCAGGGCTGGGTAGGTGGAGATAAGAGGCTCCCTAGGGCTCACTAGCCAGTGTGTGGTGCTCCAGGCCAGTAGGAGACCCTGTCTCCTGAGTCTCCAGTAATTTCCTACTTGTGTGCACCACCACAATTGGCAGAGACCCTGTCTCCTGACTCTCCTGCCTCCATCTCTAGCAATTTCCTACCTGTGTGCACCATTGCCCTTGACAGAGACCCTGTCTCAAAAAAGCTGAACTGTGCTGGAAGAATGACACCCAAGGTTGTCCCCTGGCCTCTGCATACATGTGCACAGGCAACTGCACACACATATACACCCCCCCACACAAATATGCATACATATGTGTGTGAACATGTGCACACACACATGCACAAGGTCACACACCTGAGATAAATTTGTCTACTTGACCTTTTCAGAAATGACGATTAAGAGAAATAAAAATTTCCCAAACAAGCCTATTTCAGTTGGTATGATAATGAAGTTTTCTCTACCCTTTACAGGAAAGTTAGCTTGAAGTAATGTGAATGTAGTTATTTTTCTGTTTCCTGCTTACCTGTTTCTTCCTTCCACAGAAAGAAACTTAGAAATGACCAACTGTCCTTTTAATTTCTTGCTTGTATTTTGTCAAGTCCCTTTCTGTCCATAAACCAACCTCTGCAGTTCATTTCAGTTAGGAATGCATGTTCTCTTCTAAGAAGGACTGTCCCGTTGCCCAGCTCTAGAAAGAAAAAATAAAGTCAATAAAGACCATTAAATTCACTGCTGTACTCTTGTTCTTGGGCAGAGCTAACACTGTGAAGGAAGAGGGAGTGAGGCAGGAAGGAGAGATGGGAAAAAGAATAGAGGAGGCTGTTTTACATGTGCTGGTCATGGTTGTCTTGTCTGATAAGGTGACATGTGATCCCAGAACCCAAAAGGATGAGTGATGAGTGATGAATCATATGTGAATACTTTTGTGTGTTTTTGTATGTGTTCATGTATGCGTGTGTAAGCCAGAATTTAATGTCAAAGTGTCTTCCTCAATTGCTCTCCACCTTGTATTTTCAGATGATCTTCCTCTCTCCCTCTCTCTCTCTCTCTCTCTCTCTCTCGGAACCTGGAGCTCACCAATTCAGCTAGACTAGCTAGCCAGCAAGCCCTAAGGATCCTCCTGTCTTTGCCTCCTCTAGTGCCGGAATTACAAGCATATACCAGTGCACCCAGATTTTTTGTTTGTTTGTTTCCAGTGGGTGCTGGGGATCCAGACTCAGGTCTTCACTTTACTGACTGAGCCATCTCCTGACCCTATCTTTTCATTTTTTATGTTAATGGTGGTGGCAGTGAAAGCTGAAACGTGCAAATGTGAACAGGCTAGGCAAACACTCTACCACTGAGCATCACCCCAGCCCAGACAGGATGTCTTGACGAAAAACTTTCTGGGCAGAAGCAGCAGCAGAAACACAAAGGTCCAGCTATGAGAGATCAATTGGCTGACCGATAGACCTAGTGTGTGCTACTTCACCAATCGGCACCAGTTAGCCTGCGACTCTAAGAAACTTGTCTGGTTCTTTCAATCACGCCAAAGTGCTTGGGAGCACTTCCTCCTTTTATAACATTCCTTTTCCCCCAACCCTGGCTAGATTTATAAGTAGACGTGGGGAAGAAACATGGGTTCAATCTGCCACTCTGTCTGGAGAGAAGGCAGAGAATGTCAAGGTTCTGTGATGCCTTACAGCTCGCCCATCACATCCATGTTCACACCCATGCAGTTTCTGGTTTCAGCAGCTGTTTTTAGCATCTGGAGACCACCCTGTCATCCCATTCCACCTCTGTCTTTGTCCTTGCCACGGCCCTTATCACACTGACACTCTTGCTGTTACCAGAGTTGTTAGGACCTAACAAGATAGGACAGGCCACTCATGCTCTAATTAAGAGACAAGTTATAGGGAAGAGCAGAAAAAGAAGATATTTAATTGTAGCAGGAGGATAAGGCAGGAAGGCAGGAAGAAAGAGGCATTAAGATGAACATATGAAGAGGCATGGTGACACATGCCTTTTTTTTTTTAATTTGAGAGAGAGAGAGAGAGAGAGAATGGGCACTCCAGCAGCCTCTCAGCTGCTGTGAACGAACTCCAGATGTGTGTGCCCCCTTGTGGGCAACTGCAGTATTGCACCCTTGCATCACTTTGCATCTGGCTAAATGTGGGACCTGGAGATTGGAACCCGTGTTCTTAGGCTTGGCAGGCAGGCACCTTAACTGCCAAGCCATCTCTCCAGCCCAACACATGCCTTTAATCCCAGCACTCAGGAGGCAGAGGTAGGAGGATCACTGTGAGTTCAAAGCCACATGGTGAATTCCAGGTCAGTCTAAGCTAAAGCAAGACCCTACCTTAAAAAGATTAATATATGAAGCCTGGTGAAATGGCTCACTAGATAAAGTGTTTGCCATGTAGGTCCCAGCACCCATGTGCAAATGCTGGGCATGGTGATGCATTCCTATAATCCCAGCACTGGGAAGGCAGAGACAGGGATCCCTGAGGGTCACTGGCTCCCTAGTGTAGCCAAATCTGTGTCCGCTAGGTTCAGGTAGAGAGACCCTGCCTCAAAACACAAGGGAGAGAGTGATATAGTAAGACACCTGACAACAAACTCTGGCCTCCATGCTCATATGTGTGCACGTGCATATGCATCCACACATACATGGGTACCTGCACACATACTGATATGTATACATGCATCATAATATCCTATGAAGAGTCATGAGGCTGGGGCTGAAGGTGGAATCTTGGACCTGGGCCAGTTCTCTAGCCCACTTCCATTTTTGGATATTATTTTTTTAAATATTTTATTTGTTTGTTTATTTATTTGAGAGAAAGAGGCAAAGAGAGAGAGAGAGAGAGAGAGAGAGAGAGAGATATTCAGTGCACCAGGACCTCTAGCCACTGCAAATGAATTCCAGATTCACGCACCACCTTGTGCATCTGGCTTACATAGATACTAGGGAATCTAACCTGGGTCCTTAGGCTTTGCAGGCAAGTGCCTTAACTGCTAAGCCATCTCTCCAGCACAATTCTCAAAAACCCGTTTCCTTTTTCTTTCTTGATAGACGGTCTGTTTTTATATCTGCATCCCTCACTCAGTTCTTAGCTCTGAGACACAAGCTGTTGGAAATCTTATCAGTTGCTCCCTGAACTCCCATTCGCCCCTTTAACACAATGAAGCCACATCGGAAGAGAAACAAATAGGTCCAGCGACCCCTCCTCCGAGTCCATCTTCAGGGGTACTGGCATGAGGTTTAGGTTTAAATAGAGGACAAGAGATATACAGAATTAAATTGATATTTCTCATTGTCCAGGCTCCAGTCTGTCCTGCGAGGTGGTCTGATAAATTCTCTACTACTGTGTGAAATCTCTTTCTGGGAGACAAGTTCCTCTTCTGTCTGGCACCAGGCTTCAGCTTTTTCCTTCTCCCAGCATGGGATTCCAATTATTTGGGGTCTTATTGTTTCAGTGGTCTGATAGCCAAAGGGAGGGGCACAAGTATCTGTAAAATATCTTTGTGGGGGGGCGGCAGGACATTTACACTCACAGTTACCTGTGAGCTATCTGCTAGTCCTGTCTCAAGGGGGTGGGGGGGGGAGGCAAGGCAAGAGGGTCAGGATCTTAGCACAAACCACCCGGACTCCACACCTGGTGTTCTGTGCTCCTTACAGCAAAAAATGATGGAAACTGGACAGTAACTTCCTCCTTAATATTCCTAAGACATTTCTGCTTCTCCGGACCCTTTGCTGACAAGACACATTACTCTAAATTGTACTGATTCAAGACTTTTCTATTCTTACAAGCAAAGCACAACACGCACATTCTCTGTAAACATGCCAGTCCCTCGAGACATCTCAGAAGGCACGAGATGGGTGTTGATTGCGCAATCTTCTTTCCTACCTTCCTTTTCTTCCCTCTCTCTCTCCCCCTCTCTCTTTCTTTCTTTCTTTCTCTCTCCCTCCCTCTCTCCCTTCCTTCCTTCCTTCCTCCCCATGTCTGTCTTTCTTTTTTTCTTTTTTCCCTTTCTTTCTCTCTCTCTCTCTTTCTTTCTCCTTCCTCCCTCTTTCTTTCTTTCTTTCTTTCTTTCTTTCTTTCTTCCTTTCTTCCTTTCTTTTGTCAGTGTTTCATGTAGCCCAGGCATGCCTCCAGCTTATTATGTAGTGGAAGGTTGACCACGAACTTCTGATCCTTTTGTCTCCACCTCCTGGGTATGCAATTATAGTCATGAGCCACCACACCTGATTTATGCAGTGCTAGGGATGGAACCCAGAGATCTGTGCATGCTAGACAAGCACTCCACTGACTGAGCTCCAGCCCCAGCAACAGCTCCTTATAGGTGAACTACTACAACCCAGGATCCTTTGTAGAGTATTTTAGGGTTTGGTGAAGCGATCCCCAACAGTGTTAGTTCCTCTTTCCCTGTGAGTCCCTCTTCTGGAGCCCAGAGCTGCAGAAAAAGGAGCGCCTGACTTCTGGTAACCCTGACTGGGGAGAAAGCACATGATGTCATGGAGGGAAGGCCTCAGGACAGAGAAAGGCTGAGCTGGATGGACGTGGCTAGCTGCCCTTCATCTTAGCTCAGTGCTCCCAAAGTCCAGATCCCAGACCAGCAGCGCCAATGCCACTCTAGGTGTCACCCCCAGACCCACTCACCAGCAGCTCTGGGAAGGGGCCCAGCAGTGTGCACTTGAACAAGCCCTCCCGATGGAACCCATGGGATGCTTGCACACTTCATTCACCCAGCCCCAACATGGATATGGGGTTGTCCATGGTCTCCCCACTAGTGCTGGAACCAGGCGACAGGGAGGTGGTTGATGCACACACTGCTGTGGCTTCCAGTCTATCTCCCAGGCTTGTAAGTACGGCCCTCCACATGTCTTTGGGTGAGTCACAGAGACTGTCGTGTGCCTGCCAGAAAGAACCAGATGATTTCATCAACCCCATTTAGTGAGGATCTTGCTTTTTTGGTAGGACTCCTCACACCACCCACTTCTTCACAGCAGAGGAAGGGGAGAGATGGTGCTGGCTGGAATTCCAGGAACGGTCGGAGGGCTTCCTGCACACTAGAACAAACTGTCCACTGAGCTACCCCTCAGCCCTGTATTTGCATACCCTCCTCCTCCTTCCCCATTTTTGGTCTTCCTCTTCTTTCTCCTCCTCTCTTCTTCTAGGATTTCTTTTTGAGACAAGATCTCACTATAGCCCAGGCTGGCCTTGAACTTGCAGCAACCCTCCTGCCTCACCCTCCCAAATGCTGAGATGACATACCAGCCCGTCACGCCCTGCTCATATCTGCATTTCTACTGGTCCCTGTAAGTTGTTCCTTCTTCCTTACTGGGTAGAGAAGGACTAGGGTAAGCAGGCTCACCCGGTGAGATTCCACTCCACTCACACTTCACAAGGGCCCAGCCCTATCTCATGCATTATCTCACTTATTAACCTGGGCTTCGAGAAGTTAAACAGCCCAAGGTCACACAGCAAGTGCTAAAGGCTGAAGGCTTCGGGCGCAGGGTTGGGCAAGCTTGGGCTGGAACAGAATCCCTGACCTTTCCATCACCCGCCCAGCCTAGAAAGACTCTTCACCCCCACCCAGGCGAGGGTCACGACTGACCAGGGTCATCAAGCCCTCCTTGCTGGGACCCAGGGCGCTGGCCGCCTAGGGGCTACTTGGGACAGCCTGGTTGACTCAACTCAGCCTAACCAGTAACTGCAGTAACCGTGCAGCGGGGCGCGAGGTGACTGCGGGCCGGCGAAGCCCCCGCCCCCGGCCCCGCCCGCCCCGCCCCGGGCGAGGACCAGCCGGACCCGCCGCAGCCGGGAGGGCGCAGCAGCGGGCCGGAGCCACGCGAGGCGACAGCACCGCTGCCCCGCACAGCATGACAGCTATCGGCGTGCAGGTAGCTCGGGCCCCCGCGGGCCACCGAACCGCTGTCCCTTGTGGGGAAGGAAAGGGGGAGGGGAAGACATTTGCTTTGGATCGGGGTGCTGGCTCCCAGCCTTGACCAAGCCCCTGTTTGAGGTTTCTCCAGGGAAGTGTGGCGGGAAAGTTGGGGACACCTACCCACCTATGCAGCTGGCGCGGGCACGGTGTCCCCTTGCCTCTGCTCCGCGACTCCTGGAGTACCCGAGGACCCCGAACTTTGTGTGGGAGCACCAGCAACCTCTTGGTTAGGTCAGGATTCCCAGAGGGGTCCAAACTTTAAAACAAAAAGGTGTCCGGGGTGCAGGGAGGTCAGAGTCAACTTGCAAGGTGAAGCTTGTCTGTGTGACAGAATGCGTTTGTTTGCAGAGCCAGAACTTTCTGGAAGTGTGTTTGGGTGCTGGGGGTGGGAGGGGATAGAAATGGGACTCTTTGGGGGTTCAGCCACCTTAAGAAACAGGGAGAGGTTGCTTTCTCTAAGATTTAGCTTCCCTTGGAGCAGTGCAATATGTTTATATTGGCAGAAAACTTGCCCTCTTCAAAGGGTGGTTTCCGCTACCCTTCAGGCCAGCTTCCTGCTAGCCCGGGCATCCCACTGGCTGACTCTCCTCCAGTGTATCTACTGTCCAGTCTTGTCTTGAGAATGACAGGGGCCAATTGACTTGGCTTTCAAATGCTCAGGTCCCATAACACTGATCTTGTTAGGGCCATTTCTTCCCAGCTCATCATCATATTATAATCATTATTATTTGAGACAGAGCCTGTGTTGCACGGGCTGGCCTCAAACTCCTGGGCACAGTCTTTCCACCTCAGCTTCCTGAGTAGTGGGCATTGCAGGCACAGGTCACCCCACCCAGCTCTACCCATTTTACAGAGGAGGTACCTGGCTCAAAAGTGATCTGCCCAGAGTGGCCAGCCAAAGTGATAGAGTGTAGACTGGAACCTGTCTCCAAATTCTATTCACCCCTTCCGTATTTGCCGAACAGGAGAAAGGCTAGGTACAGGTTACATCCAGACCTTTCTTAGGTATGGTCCGGCTGCTGGCTGGAGTGAGGCAGGAAGCCCAATATAGTAAATTCCTCCTCTTTGTTCTGGGGAATTCCCTGGGTCATCTCCAGTGAGAGGCCATGGGAGCAAGGGGGCCATGTGTGGGTGCTCCCCTGAAGGAGCACTCCGTCGGGGAGTTAACTATCCACTGAGAAGATTTGGAAATAAAGAGTCAGTGTTGATATGGGAAGCTCTAAATTAAGTGGTGCAAAAAAAAAAAAAAAAAAAAATCACAGGCAGGGTTCTCTTCAGAAGGTGAGGGGAGTAGAGTACCAGAAGAAAAGAAAGGAGAGGACACAGGGAGCAGAGGAGAAATGACCAGAGGAGGAAAAGGAGGAAGGAAAGGAAGAAGTAGAAGAGGAAGGGGTGGGACGAGGGAGAAGATTAAGAAAAGGGAAGGAGCCAGGCATGGTGGTGCATGCCTTTAATCCCAGCACTCGGGAGGCAGAGGTAGGAGGATCGCCGTGAGTTCAAGGCCACCCTGAGAGTACATAGTGAATTCCAGGTCAGCCTGGGCTAGAGCGAGACCCTACATCGAAAAAAAAAAAAAAAAAAAAAAAAAAAAAAAAGAAAGAAAGAAAGAAAGAAAGAAAAGGGAAGGATAAGAAGAAGGTGGGAAGGTGGAAGAGGGAAGGGAAGGGGAAGAAGAGGGAGAGGACAATTCAGGTGACTTTTGTCAAGCTTGGTGTGGGAGGATTTGAGCAAGGCATGTAGAACTGGCCTGTCCATACACAAGGATGTAGGGATATTCTTGTCCCTACTTACATGAGAACCTAGTGACTTCACTCCCACAGCAAGCTTTTTAAAATATTTTATTTATTTATTTGCAAGCCAAGAGATACAGAGGGAGAGAGTAAATATAGGCATGCCAGGACCTCTAGCCCCTACAGATGAACTCTAGATGCATGGGTCACCACGTGCATCTGGCTTACAAGGGTGCTGTGGAATTGAACCTGGGTCCTTATGCTTCACAGGCAAGTCTCTTAACTGCCAAGGCATCTCTCCAGCCCACTCTGTTCTTTTTAAAGACAAAAAATTTATTGAAAATTGTCACATATGCAATATATTTTGATCATAATCCTCTTCCACCCCCCTCCCTTCACCCCCTCCCAAATACTTCCTTCACTGGATCCCGTTTTCTTTCCAACTAGTCTCTCTTCTATTTTGATGTCATCATTTTCCCCTCCTATTATGCAGGTCTCATGTAGATAGCATCATCCACTGTGAGGTCATGAATACCATGGCCCCTTTGTGTCTGGAAAACAGTATTGCAAAGCACTCCTCCCCTTCCTTTGGCTCTTACATTCTTTCTCACAATGGTCCCTAAGCCTTGGAGGGTGTGATGGAGATGTCTCAGGAGCTAGGTACTCTTATTAGCACTTATGGATGAGGAAGTGGACAGGAAGAGACTGGGGATTAAATAACAGGTAAAGGCACAGGCCTGTCATCCCAGTTACTCAGGAGGCTAAAGGAGGAGGATCACACGTTCAAGGCCTGCTTGGGCTACAGAGTGAGTTTAAGGCCAACCTGGGCAACTTACGGAGACCCTGTCTCAAAATTAAAAGTGAGCAAAATAAGGGCAAAGGAGATGGGCTGTGGATATAGCTCAGAGACAGAGTGCTTGCCTAGCAAGCGAGAGGCCAAGGTTCAATCCCTGGTAGCAGGGTGGGCACAAGGCCTGGGTCATGCAGGCAGGTGTAGGCAAGGCTGGGATGAAGGGAATAAACTTGCTATTGAAGAGACTTCAGAATGCGAATGGCACTGATGGTGATGGTGGACCGACCCAAGCCCGGACAAAGTGGATGTTGAAGGACAGTAGAAATAGGAATGTAGGAAATGAGTAGAAAACCCAGGTGTCGACTTAGGGGTGCTATTGGTCAAGGCGAGCAGATGGGGTACTGGGGTACAGAGGAGGGAAGGACATGACACTGGCAATGAGCTCAGTAGCCCAGTGGAGCTGAGACAACCTTGTGCCACAGTCAGCAGAAAACCATTTGAGGTCACAGAACAAAAAGGGAAACTGGCAGCATCACTTTAGCAGAGAAAGTCAAGGCTGTTCTAAAGCACCGAGCTGGGGCAGGACTGGTTGTTCACAACCCTTCTTTCTTGCCCTTCCACTGAGGTGATCCAGCTGCCCCACAGGCAGGGATTCCAGGCCCTGCGCCACCGAAAGCTGACAGTATGGGGGCAAGGTGTCCAATGGCTCCAGGTGATGACTCCAGCACACACAACTGTTGGTAGTGCTATTAGCCAAGCTCAAGAGCTGAGAACCACCCACTGGCCACACACATAAACATGATCCTTTAAGCTTTGTAGTTAAAACACATTCCTCATTTATTTAGTGTGTATACATATGTTTGTGTGTGTGAGTAAGGGCATGTACCATGAGGTCAGAGAACAACTTTCAAGTCCATCTTTGCCTTCTAGCTCATTTTGAGCCATAGTCTGTCATTGTTCACTGCTCCCTTCACGAACTTCTCTTCTCAGAATAGGCACATTAGGATTACAGAAGCCCGCCGCGGCTGATGGCTTTTACCGGAGGGAGGGGGGCCTTGAGATCTGAACTCATGCTCAGAATTACATGGCAAGCATTTTCTTTATCCACTGAGCCATCTCCCCAACACCCAAGCTGTGCAGTTTTAGTGGTGCTCAGAGAGTTTCAATGAAGTCTGTTTCAAGGTAGGAGAGAGAAAGAAGAAATCAAATCCGCTGTCTCCTCTCTCTGGTCCCAGTGTGATGTCTTCAATCTGCCTGAAGATTGAAGTCCAGACTGAGCCCAGGACAGGCGGGGCCGAGGAAGGGACAGGACGTGCCTGTTTTCCAGACAGTGTGAGGCCAAGGGTCAAAAGGTTTCTGGGCCTTATATCTTGTGACTTGCTGTCTGCATTTGAGGCTGTCCCGTTGTCTGAGCAGATCAATCTCTAGGGATTTCATAACCTTGCCAGGTGCCTTCCTGACCACTGCTTTCCTGCAGGACTCACCAGCTTCATTTGACAGAGAGGAAAGCAAGGGCAAAAAGTCCAAGTGACTGCCAACGAGAAATACCTCTGCTTTATACAGCAGACAGAAGAACTGGGGAGGTGGCTCAGTGAGTTAAAGTGCTTGCCATGCAAGCATGAGGGCCTGAGTTCAGATCCCTGGCACCCATGTAAAAGTCCACATGCACATGACACACATGTACGTGCACTCACACACATGTGCATGCATTTGCACACCACACACATACACATGCAAAAGAACAAGTAGGAGGAAGAGGAAAAGAAGGGGTAGAAAAGACAAATAAAAAAGTCAGATATTGCTAGGCAGTCATGTATAAGGCAAATTACTGCCTTATTCCTATGCCCCCCTGATTGAAAGGAGAGGTACCTGCGTGTCTGAGACATGATGGAGACAGAGTCTTACCATCGCAAGCCTCAGCATTACACCCCACATGGAGAGGTGTGGCCCTGCTTGCTTCTGAGTGGTACACAGCACGAGGTACACCCCATGGTCTCCTTTCTTCATTGCTCTGATTGTCTAGGGGCAACCATCCTGTGTGAGCTGTCTTTTTTGTGTACCTCCCAGACAGTGGTGTAACCTGCTCCCATATATTCTCTAAAATGCATAATTTAATTTATGATGGGACAAGAGCTCAATAGATTTTTATTTATTTACTTACTTATTTTTTAAAACAATGTTTTATTTATTTGAGAGAGAGAGAATGCACCAGGGCCTCCAGCCGCTACATGTGCCACCCTGTGCCTCTGGCTTATGTGGGTCCTGGGGAATCAAACCTGGTCCTTAGGATTTGCAGGCAAACCTCTTAACCACTAAGTCATCTCTCCAACTCAACTTATTTTATATGTTCATGTATTCATATGTATGCACATGTGTGAGGGAGCCAGAGAACCACATCAGATGTGTTTCTCACATGCTGTCCGCCTTTTTTTTTAAGACAGGGTCTTTCACTGGCCTGAAGCTTACCAGTTAGGCTAGGCTGGCTGCCCAGAGAATCCCAGGAAGCCATATGTCTACTTCTCCCCAGTGCTGGGATTATAGGCACATTCCACCACTCCTGGCTTAAAACAAAACAAAACAAAACAAAACAAAACTCAAAGTACTTTAAAATTCATTTGCAAGAAAAGGGGGAATGGAATGGTACACCAGGCCTCATTGCACTGCAACTGAACTCCAGATTCATTTCTGTGGGTACTGGGGAATCGGACCCAGGTCAGCAGACTTTGAAAGCATGTGCCTTTAACTGCTGAGCCATTTCCCAAGCCCAATCTTGTTTTTGTTTTGTTTTGTAACTTGGGTGTTAGGATTGAATTTAAAGTCAAGTATTTTTCTAAGCTATCTGCCAGATAGAAGGGACAAGTTGTAAACTTCAGCGTCCATTTATCCCGGTTCTTCCTCAAGTACGAATCAAAGGCACAGGTCTAACACCATGCTAGTTGTGCTAGAAACAGTACTGTCTTGACATGGGGGCTTGCCCTCCAGGAAGACACATCGTCCAGCTAATAACATGTCAGTCCAAACTGCCACCGAAGGAAGCAGAAAGCGAAGCGAGGTGTCCAGTAGAATAGAAAGGCCCCAATGTGTGCTGGATGGGCAGAAAATACTGCCCTGAGGAGAATGGAGAAAAGCAGTAATCCAGGGGGCCAGGAAAGAAAGTTTGAGGCATAGAAGTCTATGGGCCTGCATGACATGGGGCCAGTGCATGGTGGCAAGCGAACTGGGAACTGGGGCTGGAGAGAGAGGCAGAGAATCTTATAGGGCTTTAGGCTATGGGAAGAAGTTTCACTCTGTAGTGTTTTCCTTCCCTCCCTTCCTTCCTTCCTTCCTTCCTTCCTTTCTTTCTTTCTTTCTTTCTTTCTTTCTTTCTTTCTTTCTTTCTTTCTTTCTTTCCTTCGTTAGTTGATCTTGTGGGTTGGGAATTGGGATTGGTACCCGGGAGCATGCATGGCAGGATGGAGATAGACAAACCTCCATGGACACCTAGCTCATTGGCTTGGAGGCCAGGTAATTGGGGAAATAGCCTTCTTATGCCTAAAGCTTCAGTGGCTTCCCTATGCCCAGAAGAGACTAGAACAACCACATTGATATGTGGGTGGGCTATAGACTGAGCAAAGCTGAAGGGCGAGTTAGAAATATCCTTTGGGAGCCGTGTGTGGTGGCGCACGCCTTTAATCCCAGCACTCGGGAGGCAGAGGTAGGAGGATTACTGAGAGTTCGAGGCCACCCTGAGACATAGTGAATTCCAGGTCAGCCTGAGCCAGAGTGAGACCCTTCCTCGAAAAACCAAAAAAAAAAAAAAAAAAAAAAAGAAATATCATTTGGGGAACTTGGAATGTAGGTCAGTTGGTAGAATACTTGTCTGGCATGCATGAAGTCCTGGGTTTGATTTTCAGTACTACATAAAACTGAACATGGTGGTGCCTATCTGTAATCTCAGCACTTGAGAGGCAGAGGTAGGAAGATCGGAAGTTCAAGGTCACCTGTGCCTATATAAGTGTGTTCAAGGCCAACCTGGGCTACATGAGATCCTATCTCAAACAAACAAACAAAACAAATATTAACATAATAATATGTGGGCTGGAGAGATGAATCATCAGTCAAAGGTGATTATAAAGCCCAGGTTCAATTCCCCAGTACCCACCTTAAGCCAGATACACAAAATGGCACATATGTCTGGAGCTTGTTTGCAGTGGAAGGAGGCCCTAGTGCGCCCATACTCACTCTCTTTCTGTCCACCTCTTTCTCTCTATCTCTCCCTCAAATTAAAAAAAAAGGGGGGGGGGGTGCCAGGGAAATGGCTTAGAGGTTAAGGCATTTGCCTGAGAAGCCTAAGGACCTTGGTTAGATTCCCCAGGACCCACATAAGCCAGTTGCATAGGGGACACATGGGTCTGGAGTTTGTTTGTAGTGGCTGGAGGCCCTGTTGTGCCCATTCTCTCTCTCTCTCTCTCTCTCTCTGCGCCTCTTCCTCTCTCTCTCTCATAAATAAATAATTTTTTTTTTTTACAAAAGACAACAAATAACATGATATCTTGGGCCAAATCTAGAAAGCACCAAAGCAAGTGGGTAGGGGTAAAACTGGTAGCATACCTTATGTTTGGCTATGCCCATGGGTCTCTGCTTTATACACTCTGTAGTTGTGATGGACAGTATTGTGTTGTGTACAAAGGGACAGAGGCAGGATGCATATTCAAGGTCATGGGAGCCAGGCAAGACAGGTTTTCTGAATACAGAACAGGGGTAGGCATTGCATGATTGTGTGTCCACTTAAGGTTTAAATTCATGGCAGAGATCATGAAAGGAAGAATGGCTAGTTCCTTGTAAACACCTGACCAGGTGAGAACAACTGGGAAAGTGGGTAGAATGACAGGCTTCAGGGGAGGTGGGTGTATTATTTGCTGTCACTTTTCACAGTGCTGTGACCAGTAACCTGACAAAAGCAACTTGGAAGGAAGGAAGGAAGGAAGGAAGGAAGGAAGGAAGGAAGGAAGGAAGGAAGGAAGGAAGGAAGGAGAAGGGAAAGGAAGGGAAAGGAGGGGAAGGCAGGGAAAGGGAAGGGAGGAAGGGGGAGGGAGGGAGGGACAGAGGGAGGAAGGAAGGAGGAGGGAGGGAAGGATGGAGGGAGGGAGGGACGGAGGGAGGAAGGAAGGGGGAAGGAGGGAAGGATGGAGGAAGGAAGAGAAGGATGGCTTATTTCAGCTTACAGTTCAAGTGCACAGTCCATCATGGTGGGAAGGCATGGTGGCAGGAACATGAAGCAGAGCTGGTCACACTGAATCCTCAGTCAGGAAGCAGAGTGTTATGAATGCTGGTATTCAGCTACTTTTCTTCTCTTTATATAGTTCAGGACCCTCAGCCCTTGGAATGACTCTGCCTTCATTTAGGGTGGGTCTTCCCATCTCAATTAATCTAATCTAGAAAACCACTAACAGACATGATAAGAAATATGTTTTCATGATAATTTTATTTACATTATTTACTTGAGAGAAAGGCACCAAAGCCTCCAGCCATTGCAAACAAACTACAGACACAGGTGCCACCTTGTGCATCTGGCTTACATGGGTCCTGGGGACTTGAACCTGAGTCCTTTGGCTTTGCAGGCAAGCATCTTAACCGCTAAGCCATCTCTCTAGCCCTTCATGATGATTTTAAATCCTATCAACTTGACAAGCAAGTTTAACCATCACAGGAAGTCTGCTGGGAAGCTGAGGGGGAAGGGATGCAGTTCTGGGCTTCCCATGAGACAAGAGCAGAAAACAGGGCTGGGGGAGTGGGAACTCATGTTTGAGGTCTTTCCTGGTGTTGCATGCTCTTACTAACTCTCTGCTTCCTGTGGGATCTTCCAGGCCCAGAGGCTGATGGGCCCTAAGAGGCCCCCTCGCTCCTTCTTTTGAGTCATTCATCCGGACACTCATCATTGTGTGCGCTGCCCTGGCCGTGGTCCTCTCTTCCATCTCCATCTGTGATGGGCACTGGCTCTTGGCTGACAACCACCTGTTTGGCCTATGGCACTTCTGTACCCTCACCAACCACAGTGAGCCCCGCTGCTTCAGAGACCTGAGCCAGGCTCATGTGCCTGGGCTGGCCATAGGCTTGGGCCTAGCCCGCAGTGTGGCTGCCCTGGCCGTGGTGGCCGCCATCTTTGGCCTGGAGCTCCTTATGGTGTCCCAGATGTGTGAGGACATCCAGTCACGGCGCAAGTGGGCCATCGGTTCCTTCCTCCTCCTGGTCGCCTTCATCCTTTCCTCTGGGGGGCTCCTGAGCTTTGTGGTCCTCCTCAGGAATCAGGTCACCCTCACCGGCTTCACCCTGATGTTTTGGTGTGAGTTCACTGCCTCCTTCCTCTTCTTCCTCAACGCCATCAGCGGCCTTCATATCAACAGCCTCACCCAGCCCTGGCACCAACTAAGGGGATATTAGGACCTCTGCAGGGACCTCAGCCACTGTGAGAAAGCGTGTGATTATAGTGGGACTTCTCCAACATGGGACCTCTGTGGGGAATGGTGACCTTGATGCCTCTTAGCCACTACATTCTGGGTGCTCATCAGAAAATGCCCTGCAGGGGAGGGACCCTGTAGCTATCCTGGAATGGGGGCCACCAGCACCACCAGCTACACCAGTTCAACCAAGTTATTAGGATGATGGATCTAAAAGGGGAAACAGGAGGCAAGGGGTGGAGGAGATGAGGAGATGGGAGAAGAGTAAATGAAAAGCAATAAATAAACAAATAAGTGAAGAAACATTGTAAAAGTCCTTTCTTGGATTTTCTTTTGTTTAAAAAATATTGTTATTTATTTATTTGAGAGAGAGAAAGAGGCAGAGACAGAGAAAGAGGCAGGGAGAGAGATTGAAAGAGAGAGAGCACATGCAAGATTGGGCCTTCAGCTGCTGCAAAAGAATGCCAGATGTATGCACTACCTGTGCATTTGGCTTATATGAGTCCTGGGGAATTGAAACTGGGTCCTGTGGCTTTGCAGGCAAGTGCCTTAACTGCTAAGCCATCTCTCAAGCCTGGATTTATAGATTAGAAAACAGATGTCCAGTCACCAGTGGCCTGGGCTGGCGGTCCAGCTAAGTATGGTTCATACCTGTTTGATTGACAGCACTGGAATGTGGGCTGCAGGACCCATGAGGCTCCTGAGGTTGCTAAAAATGCATCCGTCCTCCAGCTAAGGGAACCCATCAGTCCTCAGGACTTTTTCAACAGCTCAGAGGTCTTGGTGAACATTGCCATGGCTTTAGTGGGATTCCCTTAGAATGCTGTGCACAAACCATTTGATGAATTCTCCCCTGCCCTTTGTGGGAACCCACAGCCCTGGAAACTCCAGCCCCCAGCAGCTGGCTGTCCCCACTATGGTCTCGGTGGTCTGAATCCTTTCTTGAGCAACTGCTTCCAGGAGGGCCCAGGCATTTTGTTTTGTTTTGGTACATGTGTAACTGCATGTTTGGATGCATGTGGGTGGACATGTGTGCTGAGGCACATGTGTGCATGTGTGTGGAGGCCAAAGGTCAACATTGGAGGTTCTCCTCAGTCATTCACCATATACTTGGAGATAAGTTCTGTCACTGAATCTCAAACTCATGGATTTGGCTAAGCTAGTTAGCAGTCCCCACGGATGCCTGGTCGTCACTTCCTGAATGCCACCTTGACATTTTGTGGATAGTGGGGGTCCAAACTTGGATCCTCATGCTTGTGTGGCAAGCATTACCCACTAAGGCATCTTCCCAGCCCTTTAGGTGATTTTTTTATTAATTAATTAATTTATTTGAGAGGAGAAAGAGAATAAGAGCCTCTTGCCACTGCAAATGAACTCCAGGTGCACACACCACATTGTGCATCTACCTTTATGTGGATACTAGAACCCAGGCCAACCCAAGCCGGTAGGTGTTTTGTAAGCAAGCACCTTTAACCACTGACATATCTCCTCAGACCCCATCCCTCAAGGGATTTTAAACACAGTCCCTGCTGAGGCCATTTTTTTTTGTTTTGTTTTGTTTTTTGTTTTTCAAGCTAGGGTCTCTCTGTAGCCCAGGCTGACCTGGAATTCACTATGTAGTCTCAGGGTGGCCTTGAACTCACAGTGATCCTTCTACCTCTGCCTCCTGAGTGCTGGGATTAAAGGTGTGTGCCACCATGCCTGGCTCCATTTTATACATGGGAATAATGCTTATGTGTCTTTTCTAAGGGGAGATGGCCTCGGGGTACCAATTTTGATCCTAAAACACATTTCAAAGAGCTCCAAGGGACTCCACAAAGGTGAAGGAGGAGCTTTCGGCCCAATCCTGGGCAGCCTCAGCCCACCATGGCCCTGGTCCTATCCACAAGATCTGCGCGACAGGCACTACCCTCCAGGCGTGCCTAGCAGCAGCAACAGAGACCAAACAAGGGGACTTCCTAACCTCATCAGCCTCCTTGCAAAGCCCAGAAATCTAAAGAAAAGTCTGTTGAGCTACTGAAAGAGATACAGGGGAACAGTGTGAGCAACTACAGGCTTCCTGAACTCACCCATCCCCCAACCATCAGAACCATGAACCTCCAACTTTCAGCTCCCAGCAGCATCCAGCACAGCTGAGCCAAGCTCAAGCTCCATAGCACAACTTGGAGGGAATGAGGTGGGCACTCAACATTGGTGAGATTGGAAGCCGCACCAAAAGGTAATGAGGCTGATTGACAAAAAAGAGAAAAAAATAAAGGTACATAGGCCTGCATTGGAAGTGCTAATCTCTCTTTCCATGTCAGGGCAGGTTATAGTTGGCTTTCAAATAAGCTCTACATGGGGTGTTGGATATTGCTGCCTTTAATACTTACAGATTTATAGGGCCTTTGTCTTTTGCTTTTTTTTTTTTTTGGTTTGGTTTTTGAGTTAGGGTCTCACTCTAGCTCAGGCTGACCTAGAATTCACTATGTAATCTCAGGGTGGCCTCGAACTCACTGTGATCCTCCTACCTCTGCCTCCCAAGTGCTGGGATTAAAGGCGTGCGCCACCACGCCCGGCTGTCTTTTGCTTTTGTCATTGGGGACAGGGTCTGATCCAGATCCAGGCTGTCCTGGAACCCAATTCAGAACAGAATTCTCTACCTCCTAGCTGACAGGATTAAGGGTGTAGAGCAACACACACCCCTGGGGATTTTGGCCTTATAAAACTGTTTCTTTTAATCCCCACACTTGTATACTCTGTGCTGGTTTTTATTGAATGTGTATTTTGCTCAGTTGAAGTTTATAATTTGCCCGTATATTTCCCACCCAGCCCACTAGAATACTTGCTTAGCAAGCAAACTCAACACCTAGGATTACTTCTGAGGTTGGATTTGGGTACAAGTGCTACACTTGGCACCTTAAACTCATATCCTGAAAGTATATGAAGGTGAATCACCACATAAGAACACTGCAGATAAATAGAAAACCTAAGCATCAAATCAATCCAGGATGCAAAAGTCACTATATTATAATATAAGAAACACAAAGAATCAAGACAATGCAATCCCACCAAAAATTACAAATCCATCAGAAATGTTCACCAATGAGACTGTTTTAGATGAAATTCCTGACAAAGATTTCAAAATAATGATGTTATCTATAGTCAAAGTATGAAAGAAGAAATGAAAGGAATCAGAGAAGAAAATAAACTCCTGAAAGAGAACACAGGAAACCACTTAATGAAATAAAAAGGTCATTACAGGACATGAGTAAGGAAGTAGAAATACTGAAGAAAAAACAGGCTGAAATCCTAGCTCTGAAGAACACAGTCAGTGAAATAAAAAACTCTGTGGAAAGTCTCACCAGTAGAATGGATGAAGACGAGAACAGAATATCTAAACTAGAAGACCAGGTGGCAGACCTATCACAGTCCACCAAAGAGAAAGACAAGCTAATAGAAAGGTATGAATGGAAATTCCAAGATACCTGGGACACTATGAAAAGATCAAGCATAAGATTTCAGGGTATAGCAGAAGGAGAAAAATTTCAATCCAGAGGCTTAGTAGGTGTTTTCGACAAAATCATAGAAGAAAATTCCCCCCAAATTGGGAAAGAAATGCCAATGCAGATACAAGAAGCTTTTAGAACACCAAACAGACAAAACCTAGAAAGATCCTCTCCTTGCCATGTTATAATTAAACTACTACACACACAAACCAAAGAAAATATATTGAAAGCAGTTAGAAAAAGCAAGTGGCCTTTAAAGGGAAACCCATCACGATCACAGCAGATTACTCAACAAAAACTTTAAAAGCCAGAAGGGCTTGGAGTGATGTATTCCAAGTTCTGAAAGATAAAAATTGTCAACCAAGATTACTTTATCCTGCAAAGCTATCTATCCAAATTGATGGACAAATAAGGACATTCCACAACAAAAACAGGCTAAAGGAATTTATGGCAACTAAACCAGCTCTACAGAAAATACTTGCAGGAATCATTCATGCTAAAAAGAAAGCAAAACACACACAGCAGGAAATAGGAAAAAATAAACCATACTCAAATATCAGTTAAAACAAGTGAGTAACGTGAAAACAGGAAGAACTATATATCTTTCAATAATAACTGTTAATATCAATGGCCTCAATGCCCCAACCAAAAGACACAGGCTTGCAGACTGGATTAAAAAGCAGGATCCAGCCATCTGTTGACTCCAGGAAACTCACCTCTCAATAAAAGATAGAAACCTTCTTAGGGTGAAAGGTTGGAAAATGGTATTTCAAGCAAATGGGCCTAAGAAACAAGCAGGGGTCGCTATCCTATATATATATATATATCCTAATAGACTTCAAACAAACATTAGTGAGGAAAGATGAAGAAGGTCACTTTATACTGATTAAAGAAACACTCCAACAGGAGGACATTACAATGCTAAACATACATGCTTCTAACATGGGGGCTCCCAATTTCATCAAACAAACACTATTAGACTTAAGGTCAGAGATAACTCTAAACACAATAGTAATGGGTGACTTCAATACCCCACTCTCATCACTTGACAGGTCTACCCAGCAAAAAATAAACAGAGAGACATCTGCATTAAATGATGTCATGGAACAAATGGACCTAACAGATATATACAGAACATTCCATCCAAATGCTGCAGAATATACATTCTTCTCAGCAGTATATGGAACATTCTCTAAAATAGACCATATAATAGGACACAAATCAAATCTTAACAAATACAGGAAAATTGAAATAATCCCTTGTATGCTATTTGACCACAATGGGATTAAACTGCAAATCAGCAACAAGAAAAACTACAAAACATAAAAAAAGAACAACAAAATAAAAATTTTATTCCAAGGTGTAGAAATATGAGGCTATGGATACAAAGACAAGAGGCTGCACTACCCACACGTATGTGGGGTTACCCTGAGAAGATTGCTTTGCTTGGGTTGGTGCCATGCTGGGACATACCCAGAGCTTTTGACATCTGGGCAAGTACCCTACCACTGAGCCACAGCCCCAGTCCCACCCAAGAGTGACGTCAGTATGGGCTGGTTGTTTTTTCAGAGAGCAGAGTTCATCAACCATGCAGGCTGGGCCTCAGTCTGAAAGGGCCAAAAGGATGATCTTGAGCCCAAGCTCTCTCTAGAATGCTTATCTGATAGGTTGCATCTTCACATAGGATGGCCAGGGTCTACAGATGTGCAGGAATGGAGAGCTGGAGTGAAACACAAGACTAACATCCTCAACAGTGAGCAGGAAGACAGACCCTGTCCTTCCCTGCCTAAGAGTAGAAAAACACAGCCAGCCTCAGAGCACGCTCAGAGGAAATAGAACTATGGACCAGAGCTGGGGATGTGACTCAACTGGCAGCGTGTTTGCTTAGCGTGCATGAAGCCCTGCGTTCAGTCTCTAGGACTGTATTAATCTGGTGTGGTGAGGCATGCCTCTCACCCCAGCACTTGGGAGGTGGGCACTAGATGATCAAAAGTATCTCATCAGTAAAATGGGAGCATGGTCCACTCCTGCTGTACCAACCTCTCCCTTGCGTGTGTGCCTCACACTATGTCAGGGTTACTAAAAGGGGATACAGGTGCCTTGTGATTTCAACAGCTTTGTTAGCTGTTGTCCTGAAGGCTTGGGGAGACACGTGAGTCACAGTGGAGATAGACATGATCTGCCTGAGGTCAAGGCCCTTGTCCTTAAAATGCATTGGATTGGGGACACTGGGGAGATGACGCAGTGGATCCACCCATCAGGTGTGAGGACTGGAGTTTGGATTCCCACGTAAGTCCCCAGCAGGCATGATGGTCTGAGCCTAGAACCCCAGTGCTTGGGAGGCAGAGACAGGGGATAAGCAGAGAAAATTGTCTGACTACAGTAGGTAAGTCACCTGTAGCCACCATTTGCAAGCTTCTGGTAGGTAAACACACACAAACACACGCACACGCATAGGTTCAGTGAAGTGCCCTCCTTCTGCCGGAAGGAGTTTGGAAGTGATCTAGAACTCTCTCCATGGGGATTCTGGGAAAAATGATTGACACATAGAGACCAATTTTGTTCCCAGGTGCCATTTATTCCCCTGCCCTTTTCAGGGCCCCTGATCTGCCCTTCTCAGAAGAGCAAGATTAACCGCACCCCAGGTCTGTGTCCTGTCCCAGGGTGCCTCAAGTCCCCCCTGTTTAGTTCAGAGGAACCTCAGTCCTGGGTTAGGGGTGTGTTCACACAGGAGAGCAGAGGACAGCTGCTAGGGAGACCACTGCTCCTGTCCAATGTCTTCCCTTGACACCTGGCTTGGCTTCTGTCCACGGTGGCCCTCCGCAGCCTCAAATGATGCTGGCCCTGCACGTGGCCCGGCTCTGCTCTGAGGGGCTGGCCTTGATGCTGTGCGAAGGGCCGCTGGTAGCATTGCTGAAAGAGTTCCTGAGCGCCACTGGGCGCAGTGGGAAGTCTTGGAGATGCCACTGTCGCCATTTTTTCTGAACTTCCAACTGCACCTGCCCGAGATCAGCTGTCAGCCATAGCCATTGCTCGGGGAGAGAAATACGGCCCTAGAGCCTGGCTCCTTCTCCCCAGGCTCTGCTGTTCCTGCTCAGCAGCGCTTGCTGTCCCCCTGCCTGTAGGTCACTCTGACTATAGGGGCTGAGGGTCCCCTCTACCTTGCATACTTCCACCCATTATTTTATCACTTTATGTTCCTGAAACAGGATATGGAGTTCATCTCCTAGACTGTAGGACTCCAATGTTCAGATCTGCAATGGAGCCGACTAGGTGCTTAATCCAGCATAGCCATCCACACCAGTACAGATGCCACCTGGGAGCTGGGACTTGCTCTGTGGGCATTTCTTTCGTGGGTCCCCGACTGCAACATTCCAATTTTAAATCCACGCTTGATACTTGATTGCTGCCCCACTCTTTCTTTTGTTATCTTTTCTTTCTTTGTGTGTGTGTGTGGGTGGGTGTCTGGTGTGCATGAATGTGTGTGCGAGTCTCTATGTGTGTGAACATGTGTGGGAGTATGCATGCATGCGTACATCCTTGGGGGTCAGGGGACATTCTCAAGTGTCATCCTCAGGAACTCTCCATCCACCTTGTTTAAGACAGGGTCTCTCACTGAACCCGGAGTTCACCTATAAGACTAGACAGACTGGTCAGCAAGTCCTCCTGTCTCTTCCTTGCCAGTGCTGGGATTACAGATATGCACCACCCTGCCCGGCATTTACACGGTGCTGGGGATCTGCACCTGGGCCCTCAGGCTGGGGAGAGAGTTCAGATGTTAAAGGAACTTGCTTGAACTCAGGCACTTGGGCTTACCTAGCAAGCACTTGACGGGCCTCATAGCCATCTCCACAGCCCCGTATCCGAGGTCATTCCCATCCAAGTGTGTGAACCCACATTGTCAACCACCACAGAGAAACTTGCTTGGCTTGTGTGCAACACCTCATGGAACCAGTGTCAGTGTGGCTCAGTGTGCCTGGAACCTTGTGGCCTGACCCTAAGGCTCTGTGTAAGACTGGGGCAGTTCTGAGTCACCCATTTCACCTATGGGAGCCTGTAGGGGACAATCACCCTAAGAAAGCCAAAGAAGCCAGCAGAAACCTGAGCTCTCCTTGGGCCTGGCCTCTTCTGGGTTCCCTGATCATGCCCGTGGATAGAGAGCTTGTGCACGGCTTTCCCAGGCCCCAGCCCACACCTACAGTCCATTCTTGCCAAATCAAGACTAGCAGCAGGGCCTGGCACATGATGTAACACATGCTCCTGGTGACACTGCCCTAGCCTGCCCCAGGCACATTTCTCATTCACATTCCACAGCTCTCTCTAGGAAGCACCTACACTAAAATCCACGCCTACCCCAAGACACTCACCTGATCACCCCGGGGACACTTACCTCGCCATTGAGGAAGCAGTAGAGGACAGCCACCACCAGGCCCTGCCAAAGGGAACTGGGTTAGTGCACATGCTGGGCAGCTGGACTTGACTCATCCCTCCCCCTTGCTCCTGCCCCAGTCTTCCAGCTCCTGCCCCTCTCCTCTCTGTCTCACGAAACACTCCCTCTCTTGGCTCCCAGAATGCCCTGGCTGTGCCTGCCCTGTCCAACACAGGCTAACAGTTCTTTCACTTGTCTCCCTGAAATCTAGCATGTGGCTTCCATCATGTGTCAGTGACAGTATGGTAGGGACGGCTGACTTGGACCTGGCCAGTAGGGATGAGGAAGGTTACCGGAATTAGTAAGGACGTTCATGTGAGAGTAGCAGGGACTAGCGGCTTCTCAAGTATTTCTACCCTCCCTCCCCCTCGGTGTGAGGAGACAGAACCATCCTAGTTGGAGACCCTGGGACCCAGAAACATGGACAACCAATTCCCACTGATAAACAAAACTGTGCTCTGGGCTGGAGAGATAGCTTAGTGGTTAAGGTACTTGCCTGCAAAGCCAAAGGACCCAGGTTTGATTCTCCAGGACCCATGTAAGCCAGATGCACAAGGTGGCACGTGTGTGGGGAGTTGGTTTGCAGTGGTTGGAGACCCTGGTGTGCACATTCTCTTTCTCTATCTCTTTGCCTCTCTCTTTCTCTCTCAAAAATAATTTTTTTAAAAAATCAACTTTGCTTTGGTTTAGGCCAGGCAGCTCTGGGATTTGACCTCTCTGCCTCAGATAGGCAGGCACCACTATGTGGTCCAGGCTTTCTGACCCCTGGCCTGGTGGGGTCTATCTGAATGCTCCCTTAAAGCATGTGTTTTCCTAATGACATGCCCAGGACCCTAGCATGGGCCAGAATAGGAACTCCAGTCTGTGATGCTGGGGCTTAGCCATTTAGGCAAGCAGGCCTGCAGAACTGTGAGAACTAAGTACATCTGCAAATGAGAGCTGTTGCCTGACTCAGAGGCAGTAGTCAGGGTGAGGCCACTTATCCTTCTCTGGACACAGAGTGTCCTGGATCTCCTGTGCTGACATCCACGCACACATTTCCATTGTTCAAGGGAGGGCAGAAGCCCCAGAGGAGGAAGTAAGCTGCTCTCCAAGAGTATTAAGGGCAGGCCTCACACAAGCCAGCAAGATTACTGAATTTCACAGATCTAAGCATTAAAAATGAACATGGTAGCTTCGTTGGTGATGTGCTTGCCTAACATGCATGAACCTCTGAGTTCCATCCCCAGGGATACATAAATCAGACCTGCAACCCCAGCACTCAAGAAGTAGAGGCAGGAGGATCAGGAATTTCAGGTCATCTTCAGCTTCATAGTGAGTTTGAGGCCAACTTGGACTACATTGACCCTGTCTCAGGAAAAAAAGAAAAAAGACTGGGGCTGGAGAGATGGATTAGTGGTTAAGGCATTTATCTGATGCCTTAGAACCCAGGTTTGATTCCCCAGTACCCACGTAAGCCAGATGCGCAAGGCGGAGCATGTGTCTAGAGTTCATTTGCAGTGGGTGGAGGCCCCGATGCATCAATCTCTCTCTCTCTGTCTCTCTCTCTCTCTCTGACAAATACAATAAAATATTTTTTTTAAAAAAAGACTTCAGGATTTTAATGAAAAAGTTTCATGAGAAGCATGACAGAATTAAAAGAAGCACAATACAAATATCTACACATTGGGCTGGAGAGATGGCTTAGCAGTTAAGGTGTTTGCCTGCAACACTAAAGGACCTCGATTCAATCCTCCAGGACCCATGTAAGCCAGATGCACAAGGTGCCGCATGTGTCTGGAGTTCGTTTGCAGTGGCTGGAGGCCCTGGAGTGCCCATTCTCTCTCTCTCTCTGCCTCTTTCTCTCTCGCTCTCCCAAATAAATAAATAAACAAATATATATACATCAAGACTCAATTAACATAGGTGTGTGTATGTGTGTCTTCCTGGACAGTTATTTCTGGGTTATGAGATTATAGATCATTTTTTGGTGCTGTGGAGCCAACCCAAGGCTTTATGTATAATAACCAAGCCCTTTACCACTGAGCTACACCTTAGCCATATATTTATTTATCTGTTTATCTTCTTTCTCAATGTTCCTTAATGTCCCAGTTATTTACAATTATCTACAATAATCAAGTATGATGGCAAAATGTTTGTAGTTATGTATATTTTTTAAGCCCTGATCTTTTTCTTGTAGGTGTGTGCATGTGTATATGTGTCTATGTCCCCACAGACATTGTGGTGTCATATCCCATGGGTGTATTATGTATATGTGAAGGTTAGAGATTGACATTAAGTGTCTTCCTAGATCGCTCTCCCCTCTACTTATACAAGAGGCAGGGTCTCTCAGTTGACCCCAGAGCTTGCTGATTCAGGTAATCTAGCCAGGCACATTGCACCAGGAATCCCCCATCTCTGCTTCGTGAGCACTAGGATTACAGGTGGGCTGCCATAACCTCCCAGCATTTACATGGGTTCTGGGGATCGGAACTCTAGTCCTCATTGTGTGAAAAGTGTTTTATCTGCTGAACCATCTCTCCAGACATACCTTCATTTTTTTTCTTTTTTGCGATGGAAAGTGGGGTAAGGAGATTTAGAAGTCCCTGCCCCAAGGTTATGTCCTGTACTATATACTCTTTTGTGCTGGTTAAGCCCAACACTGTAGGCTTGGTATTATGTCAAGGCCATGATCAGTATTGCAGCTCCCATCCCATACTGTAAATCATCTTGTTTCTCTTTTTATCTCCATAGCACAGCTGCAGGCATCTGTCTGCTAACTAACCATCTTCTTGTTTCTATAAAACTTGCTTATCTCATAGTCAAGGTCTCTGGCACTAGGCCGGGGCTTTCGGCTCTGAGACTTGACAATAATGAGAGTAGTCCAAGATAAGGTATAAGCACTGAACCACCAAGAACCAGGGTCCAGGCTTTGGAAGAGATTCCCCTGGGCCCACACTGGGGTGAAAATAAACTGGTTCTCCACTCAGTCTCTGGTGTCCAGTTCTGTGAGCTTCAGTTTCCCATATCATTGAATGTGGAAGAAATTTCTTTGTTTTATTTTTTCTGGAGCAGGGTCTCACTGTAGCCCAGGCTGACCTGGAACTAACTCTGTAGCCCCAGGCTGGCCTTACACTCACTGCAATCCTCCTACCACAGCCTCCCAGATGCTGGAGTTATAGGCATGTGCCACCACACCTGCCTTAGAAATCTCAATCTATGTATATCTGTATGTTATTTTTTTAGATGTGGATTCTTACATGTACATATATATGTTTGAGACAGTGCCTCACTGTGTAGCCTTAGCTGGGTTAACTCACAGGGGACTGGGCAGGCCTAGAATTTATAGCTATCTTCCTGCCTCTGCCTCCTGCCTCTGCCTCCTGCGTGCTGGGATGACAGGCATGCACCACCACACCTGGCTATATGTAACATTGTTTCTGACCCTTTTTATTCATAAGACGCCACAGCATCTTTATGGGGACATTAGGAAAGCGGTCTTGGTTTTCTCGTGACATTTCACTGAGAGAAGCCAACTGGCCTTTACGTGGGTAATCTACAAGCCAGCCAAAGTACAAGATGTCCTCACCCAACATGTCAAGCAGCCCCGGGTTTCCAAGCTGTCTGCATAGCCATGACCCACTTTTTTCATGACTGAAAAGATTATTTTATGTATGTATATAATGTGTTTTGGTTAGACCCCAATACCTTCGTTTGTCCCTTCCTACTGAACCACTTTTTCTTTCCCTCAAGTTCCCCTTCTACTTTCACATACTTTTTGGTTTTTGTCACTTGCAGTTTAAATAGCCTTAGTTGTATGAGCATGGGGAAGGGTGTAATTTACAGGGGCATGGACAATTTACCGGTGGCTACACCACTGAAGAAACATTTCTTCCCCTCCCCCAATAGCCATTAACAGCCAATAGCTCTTAAGGGAGATCATAACCCCCTTTTGTGCCCAGGCCAAGCCCTTCTTTTCTTTTTTTTTTTTTTTGAGGTAGGGTTTCACTGTGGTCCAAGCTGACCTGGAATTAACTATGTAGTCTCAGGGTGTCCTTGAACTCACAGTGATCCTCCTATCTCTTCCTCCCCAGTGCTGGGATTAAAGGTGTGTGCCACCACGCCCAGTGGCTTTTTTTTTTTTTTTTTTTTGATAGGATTACATGTAGCCCAAGCTGGTTTCAAATCACTATGTAGAAGGGGATAACCTTGAACTCCACCCCCCCCCACATGCTGGGATTACAGAGTTCACCACCACCATGCCCAGCTTACATTCTTTTTTTTTAATTTATTTTTATTAGTATGCACAATATGAATACATTCATGTTAGTGTGATTGATAGCCTCCTCCCTGTCCTCCCCCCTCCAAAGGGACCCTCCTCGTTAGGGAATGTGGGTCGTGCACTGTGGGGGTAGCCATCAGTTATGTGGAAGAGGCATAATGACCCAACTTGTGGCTGTAACAATCTTTCTGCCCCCTCTTCCGCAAATTTCCCTAAGCCATGTTGGATTCATCTTAGGTCTACTTCAGATGAGGTCTTGGGAGCCTCTGTGTCTCTGGATATCTGGTTTAGCAGTAGTTGAGTGTTCTCTGTGTCTATCTCCTTCATCCTTGTGTTGGTGTCAGGTTCACAGAGAAAGCTGCACTCTTACCCATTTCCCCAATTACTCTATGGTTTCCCAGCTTACATTATTTTAAAATTTATTTAATTAATTAATTTATTTGAGAAAGAGAGAGGGGCAGAGAGAGAGAATAGGCACATTAGAGCCTCTAGAAACTGCAAACAAACTCCAAACACATGCTCCACCTTGTTCATCTGGCTTTACATGGGTAATAGGGAATCAAACCCAGATCATCAGGCTTCACTGCTAAGCCATCTCTCTAGCTTCCCCCTTTTAAAACAGTCATTCATCTCCCTATTTATTTATTTATTTATTTATGTGAGAGAGAAGCAGATAGAGAGATTGAGATAGAGAGAGAGAGAACACAAGGGCTTCTAACTGCTGCAAACAAACTCCACATGCATGGGCCACCTTGCATCTGGCTTATTTGGGTTCTGGGGAATTGAACCTGAGTCCTTTACTTAAGGGCCACATCTCTAGCCCACATGTCCCTATTTTTTAATCTCTATTTTTTTTTCTGAATTGCTTTTGGAAGAAAATAGCTATGAAAAAATATCAAAATAACAGTGAGGTTTGAAATCCATAAAATCATCTTGTTGTCTTATAAGATCTTACAACGTCTCAGTGAGTTAGCAGGTAATTTTTTCTTTCTGTCTTTCTCTCTGTGTCTCTCCCCTCTTCCCTTCCCCTCCCCCTCTCTCCTCAGTTTGTATTTCTCAAGGGTTGTGATTTTGGTTAAAAAAAAAAAAAACAGT
Organism: Orientallactaga sibirica; assembly: GCA_036365145.1. Taxonomy (NCBI): domain Eukaryota; kingdom Metazoa; phylum Chordata; class Mammalia; order Rodentia; family Dipodidae; genus Orientallactaga; species Orientallactaga sibirica. The sequence goes on from JAEOAD010000028.1 coordinate 13,666,674, forward strand.
GCCTCCTACTACCCATTCCACACCCCCTCACCATTTCCTCTTCCTCAGGAACAACTTGAGTCCAGCTTGAAATCCCTTAACTGAGTCTAAATAATATGCTGATGGTGGTGAATTTCTCAGTGCCGGGCACTTTCTCTAGACTTCCCAATAAGAAGAGATCTTGTCTTTTGAAACCCTCCCTTGGGGCTCAGGGCTCATCTCTCTGTTTGAGGCTTTTGAAAGACGTGTGTGCCTTATCTTGGCTACGAATGTGCCACAGTTGTATAACACCATATGCTACTGCTACAGTGGCCTTGTCTTTTTTGCCCCCTGGAGTCAGCTTCCCTGAGCCTGTTAGTTTTATCTCCCACCTCTATTTGATTATTTGGACATCAGGAGTCACACTCAGCACAGGAAGGTCCTCCTGTCCCTTGAGTATCTAAGGAATGTGGCTGGACTTCAGATAGCTCTGGCCTACTATCTCTATGGTCTTATTTCTTTGTAAGGAACTGGAAAATTCCTCTTTCTTAAATCTTACCTGGAAGGATCCCAGGGCCAATTCAAAGAACAGCTGCACCTCCATGGCGTCCTCAGGGGAGAAGGCGAAGATGATGTAATGGATGCCGAACAGGGGAATCAGCAGAAGGGTGGACTTCGCCAGGCGCCTGGGGACACAGGAACATGCTGGCACTCCTGCCCTGCCTCCGTCCATCTCCCCTCAACTCACAGAGTACTCAACTCGTCTAGGACCCTATCGCTGGAAGCTTAGAAGCCGTGTCCCCAAGCATTTTTGATTTGGGCCTTTTAGTTTTGTGGGTTTTTGGTTTGTTGCTGAGGGGTTCGAGTGTAGGGACTGAGCCCAGGGCTCCATTCTACCATGGAGCTGCATCTCCAGCCTGTGTTCACTTATTTGGGAAAACTCCTAACTCTCACATACCCACAATCCAGGCACAACTTTCACCAATCAAGTCATGGCCAAGCCCCGAAGTGTCTGATCACATATCTCTACCAGCAAATGCATCAATGTGCTCAAATAACTTCAGTTGTTTATAAGTTCGATGTCTTATTATTGCTGACCTGAGACAAACTGGTGATGAGAAAAGCCAGCTGCTGGCGTCTGGCTAAATGTCTCTACTATGCTCACCAAACTGCCCAGTGAGCACTTCTCTTAATGTCCACACCCATGTATTAATGCTACTCTCACTTTTGGTTAGAGAAGCTTCTCTTTTCAGATGGTGGTGACCTTGGGATGACTCAGAAGGCACCAATGGTGCTGAGAAGAAGGGACAGGGGAGTGCTCAGCACTGAAACATCTCATCACACCTCTCAAGGCTCAGGGTGCATTGCGAAAAAGGTGGCAGAAAGAATGTAAGAGCCAAAGGAAGGATAGGACTCTTTATAATATGCTCCTCCAGATACAAAATGGCCTGGATATCCATGACCTCACAGTGCCTAAAACAACCTACACAAGACCATCATAACAGGAAGAAAAGATCATGACATCAAAATAAAAGAGAGACTGATTGAGAGGAGGAGGGGATATGATGGAGAGTGGAGTTCAAAGGGGAAAGTGGAGGGAGGGAGGGAAGTACCATGGGATATTGTCTACAATTAAGGAAGTTGTCGATAAAAAAAAAGACAATAAAAATTTTAAAAAAGGAAAGCCAGTTGGTTTTCCTCTTTCTTTCTTTCTTTCTTTTTTTCTTTCTTTCTTTCTTTCTTTCTTTCTCTTTTTGCTTTGTTTGGGTTTTCTTTCATTGTGCATATGTACTTGTGAGTGGTATGCATGGATGCATATGTTCACATGCATGTGAGCACATATGTGTGTGCATGTGGAGGCCAAAGGTCAGTGTCTAGTCTTCCTCTCTCACTTTTCTGCCTTATTTTTATGACATGAGGTCTCTCACTGAACTTGGACTCAGAGATTCAGCTAAACTAGTTAGCAAGCCCCAGGGATCCTTCTGTCTTCACCTCCTCGACACTGAGATTATAGGTATGTACCACCATGCTTGGCATTGTATGTGGGTTCCGGGGATCTGAATTTAGGTTCTCATGCTTATGTGGCAAGTGCTTTACCCTTAAGTCTCTTCCCAAGCCCCTTTCCTCCTCCTCTTCCTCCTCCTCCTCCCTCCTCCTCTTCCTTCTTCTTCTTCTCTCTCCATATATATATATAATCTTTCTTTCTGCACTTGCACATGCTAGGCACTCATTCCACTACTGAACCATATCCTAATTCCTAAAGCCATCTTTCTTGTTTGCTAAATAGCAAATATAATTATATGGAAAAGTTCTTCTATTTTATTCCCAGATTAGGGTAGCTAAATTTAGCAAATAAAAATATGGGATGCTCAGTTACATTTGAAATTCATATATAGTAGATAATGCTTTTAGTATAAATTCTAAAGAAAAATAAGCCCTATGTGTTGTTTATCCAAAATTCAAATGGAACTGAGCAGTCTGTATTTTATCTGGCAACTTCTTCCTGGGTCTGAGCCCCAGGGATGTCATGGCTATATAATCCTTGTCACTAACAGAGTGTCAAACTGAGGACATCATAGCGAAACCTTTGTAAATCTCCAATTTGCCTTTGATTTGGTCATAGTCTGAAATTCTTGTTGCAGCCTTAACTCCGAGCCACTCAAAATGTGATTGTGTGGGAAATAGGTTACTAGAGCAGTGACCAACCTGAAAAGGAGGTCTGTAGTTTGGCCTGAGTTTAACCTATCATTATCCTCATAAGAAAAGGACACGGGACTGTTGGTAGCTCTATATTCATTTTTTTTCAGGAATCTGCATATCAATTTCCATAGTGGTTGTACAAGTTTACATTCCTATCAGCAGTGAATGAGGGTCCCTCTTTCCCCACATCCTCGCTAACATTTGTTGTCATTTGTTTTTAATGATTGCCATCCTGACTGGAGTAAGATGGAATCTCATAGTTGTTTTAATTTGCATGTCCCTGATGGTTAGGGATGTTGAACATTTTCTTAACTGTGTATTAGCCATTTGTATTTCTTCCTCTGAGAACTCCCTATTCAGTTCTCTACCCCATTTTTTTGAATGGGTTGTTTGTTTTTTTTTATTGTTTATTTTTTGGAGTTCTTTGTAGATTCTAGATAGTAGTCTTCTGTCAGTGGTATAGCTGGCAAAAAATTTCCCCCATTCTGTGGGAAATCTATTGGCTCTGCTTATGGTACGTTTGTCTGTGCAAACCCACTTACTCCCTTACTGGGCATTTACCCTGAATGTTCCACACTTCACCACAGAGATATTTGCTCAACCATATTTATAGCTGCTCAATGGATAATAGCTAAGAAATGGAATCAACCCAGGTGCCCATCATTGGATGAATGGATAATGAAATTGTCCTACATTTACACAATGGATTCTACTCAGCAGTAAAAACAATGATACCATTGAATTTGTAGGAAAATTGATGGACTTAGAACAGATCATACTCAGCAAACACACACAATCACAGAAAGACAAAGGGCGCATGTTCTCACTGATCTGTGGTTCCTAAATGCACCAGCTTGAGTTGTTGGCACACTTGATAGGCAACTTGAGGCCCAGACATTAAGGATGGAAGTGTTTGTGGGAGGGGAAGGAGAGGTTGGGGAAAATACACACAAAACTGAGCCCAAAATAAACGGGTACCATGAAACCTTTCTCATTGAAGGTAGACTAAAAGATTTAACCCTCAGCAGGAATGTAGGGGGAGAGTCTGAAAAGAAGGGTCCTGGAGAGGATGAGGTAAAGTATAACCTACAAATATTTGGACTCTGGCCTGTAACTCCAGTCCAGAAATCAGTGCACATTGAGCTGTTGGTCAGAGACATACAAGGTCCCCCAAACAAGACAAGACAGGCTCCTATCAAAGTACTTGATTACCTGCCTGAGGCAAAAGATGAGACCCTGTTGCTGAAGACACCATATGCTGCCAACACAGAACATGGAGACACCTGGCTGGAATCCTGAAGAGAGCCAGTCCCCAGACAGTTCGCCTGTCTAGTGCTGGAAAGTGCTACATGAGCTACTGGAGGAAAGTGGCCAACAACAGTGTGAGCAAGCAGGGGTCTAAGCTACTCAGAAGCAACCAGCCTGACCAGATATACACACCTGTGCAATGGTGGCACACAGCCTTGGTGGGTAACCAATGGCTTTCTGATTGGCTAAGAGATCTGCTCAATGGAAAGGAACCCATGTCTGGAACTGGGAACCAGGTTAGAATCCTATGGAGACAAAGATTATGGTCTCCAAAGTCAAGCTCCCACTAATGTTTGGCTAAAAGAGGGGCTACATACATCAAAATCTCCCAAATTAATAATGCTTATCCTATTTAACCTATGCTGACTTCACTCTTCTTTGGAGAATCTGTTTGTCTTTTTCAGAATGGAGTGAGACCAGAGGAGATAAACCATCCCTCACATTTCAGCCAAGCCTCAACCTGTGGCTCTACAATTTTTCTGCCCCTTCTTCTGCAAAATTTCCTGAGCCATGGTGGGTGAGTTTTAAGTCTTCTTCAGTGATGAGCTCTCAGAAGCTGCTGGATCTCTGCTTTGGTATGTGTTGAGTGTCCTCTGTGTCTGTCTCCGTCACCCTGGTGCTGATTGTTAGGCTCACCATGGAAGCAGCTCTCTTGCTCATCCTCCCAGTTCCTCTGTGGTTTCACCTGGGCCTCATCCTTGCACAGGAAGCACCCACTGAGCCATTTCCACAGCCCCCTACAGGCTTTTAATTTTTTATTATTATTTTATTTATTTATGGAGAGAGAGACAGAGAGAGATAGACAGAGAGAGAGAGGGAGACAGAAATGGGTGCGCCAGCAGTCTCTCAGCTGCTGTGAACAAAATCCAGATGCGTGCGCCCCCTTTGTGGTCAAGTGCGGCATTGCACCCTTGCCTCACTTTGCATCTGGCTAAACATGGGACCTGGAGATTGGAACCGCTGGACATTGGAACCAGCATTCTTAGGCTTATCAGGCAGGTGCCTTAGCCGCTAAGCCATCTCTCCACCCCCCCCACACACAGGTTTTAAAGATTTTTGACTACATAGTGAATTCCAAGTCATATTGGACTAGCATGAGACCCTACCTCAAAAAACCAAAACAACAAAAAAAAATTTTTTTGAATTGAATATATCCTTAAACAGTGGATGCAAATTAAGGTTATTCTTCCCTGCACACAAATTTGAATGAATTTGGGTTCTGAAGCCCATGCAGACCCTTAGCTTAGCTTACAGGTTTCCTGTCACATTTCACAAGTTCTCCACCCCACAGTGCCCGAGGCTTCACGGTCAACTCCCTTCCCATCCACACATCCCATCAACAGTGTAGAGCCAGGCCTTGGGTTTGTCCTTTTCACACCTAGCACTAGAGTAAAAAACGGGTGCTTAGTACATGCTTGCTCACTGCCTGCGCATGTCCAAGTGTACATGCTTGCTAACTTCCTGCACATGCCTGGCTCTCTGCTTCACACTTACTTGTAATGTTTCATTTCATTTCCTCTGGCTTCTTGGGTTCTGAGTTTTCTCATCAGGATTCTTAGAATATTTATGAAGAAGATGAAATTGATCTGCAGAATGCAAGGAAGAGATGGGGCTGAAGGTGTCTTGTGGACCTAGCCTTGTGCTGGCCCTGTCCCATGGACTCAGGAACAAGGAAGACATTGGAGACACTATAGTCAGGGTGATACGTCACAGCATCCCATCTCTGCACCGAGAGATCTGGTGACGCAAACAATCTGGAGGCCATGGCTGGAAGCAACACCCTGTGCACTCGAGGCTGCAGGGTCTCAAGAATCTGCTCAATCTGTTGGGCAGAGGATTGGGAATCCCCCATGGATCTTGAAAAACATAGGTCTCACCAGACCCCAAAGTTTGCTCTTCTTTGCTAACACAGGTCCCACTTGCCCTAGCTCTGGAGTAATAAAATTATAGGTTAAGCATCACCATACCTAGAAGCCCCTTTTTTATCTATCTATCTGTGTATCTATCTATCAAATATCATTTAGCTATCTGTTTGTCTACATTTTCACATGTGAATGTGGTATGCATGCATATCTATGTGTGTGTGTGTGTGTGTGTGTGTAGTAGGGACACATGCACCTATGTGCATATGGGTCTGTGGAAGCCCAAGCATTGTGCTCAGGTACACTGTCCACCTCTCTTTGAGACAGGGTCTCACTGGTCTGGCCAGCAAGTTTTGGGGACCTCCTGTCTCTGACTCCCAGTGCAGGAATTACATGTGCATACCACTACACTCAGCATTTTACATGGATTCTGGGGATCTGAACTCAGGTCCTCATGCTTATGAAGCAAGCACTTTACCAGCTGAACTGTCTCCCCAGCTCCTGGCTACTCATTTAAAAAGTATATTCTGTGGCATGTATTTAAGGAGGAGAGGAGGAGCTTGAAGGCTGTAAACATAAAGAAATGATAAGGACCCATGTTCAACTCTCTGAATCCCACATAAACCAGAAGCACAAAGGGGAGGCAAGTGCATGGTCGCACATGCCCACTAGGTGGCACAAGCACCTGGAGTTTGATTATAGTGGCTGAGGCCCTGACATGCCAATTCTCTCTCTCTCTCTCTGTCTCTAAATTTTTTTTTTTTAAAAAAAGAAATGATAAGGGGATGAAAAGGCTAATTGTTCTGATCTGACCAGGGCACCCTGTATGTATGTGATAAAATATCACACTGGTGGGCTGGAGAGAAGACTTAGCAGTTAAAGCATTTGCCTGCAAAGCCAAAGGATCCCGGTTCAATTCTCCAGGACCCACGTGAGCCAGATGCACAAAGGGGCACATGCACCTAGAGTTCGTTTGCAGTGGCTGGAGGCCCTGGCATGCCCATTCTCTCCCTCTCTCTCTGCCTCTTTCTATCAAAAAAAAAAAAAAAAAACCTCTACAGAGTGTCCATACAATGGCTCCTCTTCCAGGAAGTCCCAAGAGGTCACCCTTTCAGCCTGTGGAAGAGGAGGGGCCTCCCTGATCTCTGCCCTTCCCCCTGCCCTAAAACCTGTCGGCGTCTGAAGGGTATTTTCTGTCAACTGGTTTCATGGTCTTATGTGTCCATCTGAGTCACAGGGATGTTGGTTCCAGCTGATGCCACCCATGAGAAGACCCCTGAGTGTGTCCATGTATGCTCTCCTCTGCCCCCCACTTTTATCCATACCTCTGAGCCATGGAACTCTCAAACCTACCTGGATGCAGACCTAGAGCTCATCTGGGACTTAAAAATAAACCCCAGGGCTGGAGAGATGGCTTAGCAGTTAAGGCGCCTGCCTCCTAAGCCTAAGAACACTGGTTCCAATCTCCAGCGGTTCCAATCTCCAGGTCCCACGTTTAGCCAGATGCAGTGACACAGGGCGCAATGCCACACTTGACCACAAGGGGCGCATGCATCTGGATTTCGTTCATAGCAGCTGAGAGGCTGCTGGTGTGCCCATCTCTATCTGTCTTCCTCTCCCTCTCTCCCTGTGTCTCTCTCCAAAATAAATAAATAAATAAATAAATAAATAAATAAATAAATAAGGCCCAGGAGGACAGCTTAGTCAGTAAACTCTTTGCTTTATAAGCATGAGGACCTGAATCAGATTCTCAGAACTCACATAAAAAAATAATGCCACAGTGCTTGGTAGGTGGAGACAGGAGGATCTCCAGCCAGTCTAGCTTACCCAATGAGCTCCAGGCCCTGTCTCAAAAAAAAGGTAGACAGCTTTCGTGAGGAATGACATTGAGATTGTCTTCTGGCTTTTACATACCTGTACACACATGTTCGTGCATACCTGCTTACCCCACTCCAGGGCCCAGGCCCCTCTCCAGAACACAAAGAGCTCTTAGCAGTATTTTTTCAGATTTTCCAGGTAGTTGGAAAAGGCAGCCAGATGCAAGACACTCCAATCTAGGGTCCCCCTGAATCTGTTTCCTGCACCACCTTCAGTCTGTCCCCTTAGCAGCACTGCAGCGTCTTAAGATCATACCCCCCTTGCCCTACTCATCTATCCCTGGCCACACTTTAACCCCCCACCCCCACCCCCAGGACTTTAGTTCAGTGACATATTCTAGGTTGTAAAAGCAGACCTAGAACAATGACCAAACCCACAGGGCTGACCATGGAGTTCTGGGGTCGTAGCAGCTAACCAGACAAAGGCAAGGAGTCATGCTCTCCATACTCACCGTAGCCAGTGAGCACACCGCTGCCTACATCTCACTCCCTCGCTCCCCCTACTCCATAAGGGGCAGACATTCCAGGGACCCTGCTTGCTGGCCTCTGAGTACGCTGTGTTTTGTATTCTAGCACCTTCCAGTACCCAACTTTCCAGACCCTCTACCCCTGAGGGCTGCTCACTGGTTCCATGTGCTTCCACTTGCTCCCAGCTCATGGGATCGGGGACGGCCACTCACCAGGATGGAGAGGATCACAGGCCCTCGGATGACCCACCAGATGGACGCATTGGTGTTGATGTCCCAGCACCTGTGCGAGGGATGGAGGGACTGTCAGGCATCATCAGAAGAGAGGAGCTACTCTGACCATCAGATGTGTTCTCTGGGGTAACTCTTGGTAGGAAGGACCCATGTTTGTGGCCCTGAGTCTCTACAGCAATATGCCCAGAATCATTAGGACGCACCCTTCTGCCACCACTCAGGAGTGCTGCTGGGGCAGAATGAGCAGCCACTGGTCTCTGGGCATGTCTGGGAATCTCAGAGCTGGGAAGCCCCTGGCTGCCAAGGCTAGTTGTTGTTGGGGTCGTTGAAGTGCACAGTGATGGCAAACTCAGACAGATAACATTGGTGAGTGCAGTGTTCGGATGACTGGTGTGAGACCTCAGGATCCAGGACATCAGGGGCAGGGGACACCTGGCCAGGCAGCAACGGCTCTGCTCCAGCTGATTTCTATTACGAGGCAAAATGCTGAGTAGAACTTTCCATTTTTTCTACAGAGGCTGAAAATCCAAATTTATTTTGTTTATTTAAAGAGTCCCATGTTGCTCAGACTTGCCTCATACCCCAGGACTCAAGCAATCTTCCTGTCTCCACTTCCTATGAGGTGATTCTACAGGCGGGCACCATTGCAACAAACTAACACATACACACACATGACTCTCTTTTTCTGGTTTTCTTATACAAGTTCTTATGTATTTTGAGGGGGGCGGGACTTGAACTCACTATGTAGATAAGGTTGGCCACAAATACCTGATCCTCCTGCCTCCACCTCCCAAATGCTGGAATACCATGCCTGGTTCCAAACTTTTTAAAAAAATGAAGTCACACAACCAATAAAGTTTATTTGAAGGAATTAATTGGGTCTGGATTTAAACTAAGACACAGGTGAGCTTTATGCAAACCAGACCACTCACTGGCCAAATTGTGTTATTCTACTCTGAGAAATGGCCTTGCACACCCAGCTGTCCTTACTTCTTCCCTCATCCCCCACTCAGTGCCTCACTCCTTCACAGAACAAGCCTAGAAGGGTTGGTATGGCTATTTGAATCGGGTGCCCCCATAAACTCATGTGTTCTGAATACTTGGTTCCTAGCTTATGGCAATCTTGGGGGGGGGGGTAAGACCTTGCTGGAGGGGGTGTGTTGTTGGGATGGGCTTAGGGGTGTTATAGCTAGCTCCCCTTGCCAGAGTTGGGCTCACTCTCCTGCTGCTGTTTTCCACCTGCTGTGGTGGAGGCTGATGACCAGCCTCTAATCATGCCATACTTTCCCCCCCCACCATGAAGCTTCCCCCTCCAGACCATAAGCCAAAATAGAATTTTCCCTCCCACCAGCTGCTTTTGGTCAGGAGCTTTGTGGCAGCAACAAGAAAGTTAAGCACAATGACTGGGGAGATGCCTCAGTGGGCAAAGCACTTGCCTCTCCAATAGGAGGACCTGAGTTTGAGCCCCAGTGTCCACATAAAAATGTTAGGCATGGGGCTGGAGAGATGGCTTAGCGGTTAAGGCATTTGCCTGCAAAGCCAAAAGATCCCAGTTATATTCTCTAGGATCCACGTAAGCCAGAGGCACAAGGGGGCTCACGCATCTGGAGTTCATTTGCAGTGTCTGGAGGCCCTGGCAAGCCCATTCTCACTCTCTGTTTCTCTCTCTCCCTCTTCATCTCTCTCTCAAATAAATAAATAAAATATATATATTTTAAAAAGTCAGACAGGGTGGTGTACCTATTCCCCTATCACTGGGAAGGCTGAAATAGGAGGATCCCTGCAGCTCACTGGCCAGTTAGTCTAGCCGAATTCATGAGCGTCAGACCAATGAGAGACTCTGTCTCAAAAGAAGTGGACCATGTTTAAATAGTAACAACCGGGTTTGTCCTCTGGCCTCCACTAGCTCACATACATGCATGCGCATATGCAGCTGTGCACATAATGTGCCATGCAGATACAAACATACATATGCACATGCATACCACACACACACACACACACACACAGAGTTGTTGTTTTTTATTTGAGGTTGGTTAAATTAATGGTTGCAGAACCAGTAATCAAAGACGCTGACTTTACGCTCTTGTTACCTCTCTTTCCAGCAGCTTACCCAACATCTTCCAGAAAGTGCCTGCAGAGAGCCCACGAAGCAACAAAAATGGCCGGTGAACCTGAAGGTTCAAAAAAAAAAAAAAAAAAAAAGGGAGGTGTAGAGGAGAGAGGACTCATTCTCCAATATACACACACAGGGAATGGGCAAACAGTTACACCTGGCCCACTATTAAACTGGTGACAAGATTTGGTTGCCCCAGAAACCCCAAGTGGAAGGTGAAGACAGGCAGCTGAGGTTGTCCTCTGACCTCCACACATGCACCATGGCATGAATGGACCTGCACTCACACACACACATGTACATACACACACACACATTTTTTTTTAAAGAAGTATATTAGCACCCCAGATGGCCAATACTACCCTCAGGAATAGAATTTATTCTCTAGACAAAGTAAGCCAGGAGGGCTTGAGCTTAAGGCAGGAATAAGGGCTCCCTGAACACAGGAAGGAAGTGGCGGTCCCCATGTGTGCTGCCCAGCGCCATCACCGCTTGTCCTATATGGCTACTGAACACCTGATATGTGGCGAGTGAGACATGCTGAAAGTGAAAGATAATGGCCGAATTTTGAAGATCTTGGTGCCAAGAAAGCAATGCAAGTTTGTCATTTACAATTTTCACATAGATTTCACATTGAAATATTACTATTTTGTTTTTATCGAATTAAATATTAAATATTTTTCACCTGGTTTTTCTATACTTACTGTGTATACTATAAACTTATTTATTTTGGGATCTTATTAATTTGTGTTTGTGCAACACTGAGAATTAAAGCCAGGGCCCTGTCTATGCTAGTCCAGCATGGCACCAGTGAGCTATACCTCCAGCCTGTTCACTTTTTAATCTTTTCTAATTTTGAGACAGAGTATCACTGAGTGCTTGCCTAGTCTGGCATTGAACTCCCTTCTACTATAGGCTAGACAGACTTTAAACTTGTGATTCTCCTGTCTCAGCACTGTGGGCCTGGACTCCTAAGCCTAGCTATTTTTTCAGGAGAAAATATTTTTAGAGCTAGAAAGATAGCTCCATTAGTAACGTGCTTGTCCTTTAAGTGCAAGGGCCTGAAATCTACCTCTAGAACTCATGTGAAGATAGAGTGGTGGTGTGCACTTATAATTCCAGTGGCTGGGGAGGCAGAAACAGGTGTATGTATGCTGGGGACTCACTGACCATTCCATATAGCCTATTTGGGTGAGTTCCAGGCCAGTGAGAGACTTTGTCTCAAAAGAGGTTGGGCAGTGTATAAGGAACGATGCATCAAGTTGTCCTCTGGCCTCCACATGCCCATATACTCAGATGCACATGTATCTCTGTGTACACACAAGTGTACCTGCACACACACAAACACCCATACATGAATCCACCTCCCACACAGACACATGTAAAACAAGCAGGGATGAGATCTCATGTTGCCGGATTGGCCCTAAACTCCTGGGCTCGAGCCATCCTCCTGCCTCAGCCTCCCAGGTAGCTGCGCCACAGAGGCACACCACCGCACCCGGCCTGCTGAGATTCTACACGTGGTTCACATGCTGATTCTAATGGGTTTGCTTGTCTATACAGTGTATGATATGAGCCTGGCCCCCCGAACACTGAATTTTCAGAACTCTAGTAGCCAAGATTTACTCCCACTCCAGCCCTTTTCCTCCACCCCAGGCAGGGCATGAAAGGATTATGTTTCTGGAGGAACTGAACAATACAGACAAAAGGCCTAGAAATTGTTTGCAGGTGGGAGGCTTAACAGAGTGACCTATTCCAGGCCAGTCTCCCTGAAGAGACAGTGCCCTTCATTGGCCTCCAGAGTGACTCATTCTTTTATAAATTATTATATAAATATATATCAATAGCTTATATTTATATTAGAACTTAATATATTTATTTTATAAATATTATAAAATATATAATAAAATTATTTTTTATTTTGTGTGGTGTATATTGTGTGTGCAGTGTGGTATGTGTGGTATATTTATGTGTATGTGCCCTTGTGATGCTCCATACTGCCGCCTGCAGTGAGGGTGGCCTGCCTGCAGTGGCCAGAGGGAACATCGGATGTCCCACTCCTTGGCTCTTCTGCCTGGTCTTGTTCGGAACTAGAATCTCTTTTTACTGATTCTGGAGTTTGCAGGCTCCAGTGTCTCAGATGTCTGCTTCCTTGTGGGACTGCAGTTACAAGCACGTATGGCCACGCCCAGCTGTTTGATGTGGGATCTGGAGATTTGAACAGTCTCAGGCCCTCATACTCGCTCAGGAATCACACATAACCACTGAGCAATTTCTTCAGCCCATGGAGCGACTCCTTCTTAATAATGAACACACAGCCAAGATCATAGACATCTGACTGTATAAAAACCCAGAAACAAAATACTCAAAGAAGAAGGACTTGGAAGAAACACACCATGCAGGAAGCAGAAAAACTTGAACTAAACAAGTCTAGGGAACATTATCTGAGAGATGGAAAAGGTTGTATCTACAAGATCCAAGGATGCTGTGGCCAGGGGCATTCAGAAAACATGGAAGAGAGCAGAGAAGCTGAATATACTATTTCCAAAATAAACAGTTCAATAGACAGACGAGTCAGAAGATAAAGTCTAGGAATCTTCCAGAAAGCAGAACAAACAAACAACGGTGGAATGCATAGTATGAGATTGGAAAGTTACAGCATGATTCCAGGGCATGTCCATCCTGAGTAAAAGGAGTTTCAACAAAGAGAATAAAAATAGGACTGAAAGACATGATCCAGCAGTTAAGACAGAAACATGTTCAAGAAACAAGGACATGAGTTGGACATGGTGGCACACGTCTGTAATCCCAGCACTGGAGAGGCTGAGGCAGAAGAAGTGTACATTTATGGTCAACTTGGCCTAGTGAGACCTTGTCTTTAAGAAAAAAAAAAAAACACTGAAGAAAGGCTGGGAGAGGGCTCAGTAGGGAAAGTGATTGCTGCAAGCATGACGACTTGCGTTCAGATCCCCAACACTCATATAAAATGCTGGGTGTGGTGGAGCACACCTGTAGTCCCAGTGTTGGGGAGGTGGAGGCAGGCATATCCCTGGGGTAAGCTGGCCAGCTCATTCAGGCAAATAAGTGAGGTCCAGATTAGTGAGAGATCCTGTCTCATAAAAATAAGATAGAAGGGCTGGGGAAATGGCTTAGCAGTTAAGGCGTTTGCCTGTGAAGCCAAAGGATCCTGGTTCAATTCTCCAGGACCCACATAAGCCAGATACACAAGGGGCACATGCATCTGGAGTTCATTTGCAGTGGCTGGAGGCCCTGGCATGCCCATTTTCTCTCTGTCTGCCTCTCTTCTATCTCTCTGCTTGCAAATAAATAAATAAAAATTTTTGGACCAGGCGTGGTGGTGCATGCCTTTAATCCCAGCACTTGAGAGGCAGAAGTAGGAGGATTGCCATGGGTTCGAGGCCACCCTGAGACTACATAGTGAATTCCAGGTCAGCCTGAGCTAGAGTGAGACACTACCTCGAAAAACCAAAAACAAAAAAAAATTTTAAAGAAGAAACCTAATTGTTTGTAAAATAATAATAATAAGAAGAAGATAGAAAAGTAGGGCTGGAGAGATGGTTCAGATGTCAAAGGCACTTGCTTGCAAAGCCTGACATCCCAGGTTTGATTCCCCAGTATCCATGTAAAGTCAGATGCACAGAGTGGCACATGCATCTAGAGTTTGTTTGCAGAGCCCCAGTGTGCCCATTCATATTCCCTCTCTCTCTCTCACACACACACATAAATAAAAAATAGATAGAAAAGTGATAGAGGAAGACACCCAACGTTGACAACTGTAATCCATATGCACACACACACACACACAAGTGTACATTCATCCACGCATACGTGTGCTCCCTCATGCATATGAACACATATGCAGAGGTAGGAGGAATGCTGTGAGTTCAAAGCCAGCCTGGGGATACATAGTGAATTCCAGGTCAGCCTAGACTGGAGTGAGATCCTACCTCAAAAAAAAAAAAAAAAAAGAAAGAAAGAAAACGGGCTGGAGGGATGGCTTAGCAGTTAAGGCATTTGCTTGCAAAGCCAAAGGACCAGGTTCGATTCCCCAGGTCCCACATTAGCCAGATGCATAAGGAGGCACATGCGTCTGGAGTTTGTTTGCAGTGACTGGAGGCCCTGGTGCATCCATTCTCTCTTTCTTTCTCTCCCTCCCTCTTTCTATCAAATAAATAAATAAATAATAAAAAAAAATTTTAAGAAAGGTCAGAACTTCGCTAGAGGAAGTGGATCACTGGGGGCAGACCTTCAGGTTTTGTAACCTAGCCCCACTTCCTGTCTTCTATCTTGCTTCCTGCCCCTGGCTGCAATGTGATAACCTGACTTGTTATGCATTCCCCACCATAGTGGACTATATCCCCTCTAAACTGTAAGCCAAAACAAACCCTTCCTTCCTTAAGTTGCTTCTGGTCAAATATTTGTTCATACAAATGGGAAAGTAATAAGTACTCTTACCCCCTGAGCGAGAGCGAGAGCGAGAGAGAGTGGGAGAGGGAGAGACATATAGAATGGGCACACCAGGCCCTTCAGCTGCTGCAAACAAACTCCAGATGTATGCACCACTTTGTACATCTGGTTTGCATGGGTCCTGGGGAATAGAACCTGGGTCCTTTGGCTTTGCAGGAAAGTGCCTTAACTGCTGAGCCATCTCTCCAGCCTTCCTACACCTTTTTAAAGAGAGTCTCACTATGTAGTACAGGCTGCCCTAGAACTTCCAACCTTCCAAATGATGGGATACAAGCATACAGCGCTTGGCCAGTCCTTGTATTTTATATGCAGTGAGGTGAGTGAAAGGTACAAGAATAGCATGGCACTTTGTACAATACCAGATGCCAAAACACAAGGCCTTGAAAATTCGGGGGAAAAATAAATTTTCAGCCTGATGTTCTATGCCCAAGAAAATGCAAGACATGAATGTGGAATAAAGATAGTATCAGCTGCCAGGTGTGGTGGCCACACCTTTAATCCCAGCACTAGGGAGGCAGAGGTAGGAGGATCACTGTGAGTTCGAGGCCAGCCTGAGACTACAGAGTAAATTCCAGGTCAGCCTGAGCTAGAGTGAGACCCTACCTCAAAAAAAACAAAAAGCAAACAAACACAAAAAGATATTATCAGCTAAAGAAGAAACCTAATTGTTTGTAAAATAATAATAATAAGAAGAAGATAGAAAAGTAGGGCTGGAGAGATGGTTCAGATGTCAAAGGCACTTGCTTGCAAAGCCTGACATCCCAGGTTTGATTCCCCAGTATCCATGCAAAGTCAGATGCACAGAGTGGCACATGCATCTAGAGTTTGTTTGCAGAGCCCCAGTGTGCCCATTCATATTCCCTCTCTCTCTCACACACACACATAAATAAAAAATAGATAGAAAAGTGATAGAGGAAGACACCCAACGTTGACAACTGTAATATGCACACACACACACACAAGTGTACATTCATCCACACATACGTGTGCTCCCTCATGCATATGAACACATATGCAGAGGTAGGAGGAATGCTGTGAGTTCAAAGCCAGCCTGGGGATACATAGTGAATTCCAGGTCAGCCTGGGCTGGAGTGAGATCCTACCTCAAAAAAACAAACAAAAAAAAAAAAAAAAAACGGGCTGGAGGGATGGCTTAGCAGTTAAGGCATTTGCTTGCAAAGCCAAAGGACCAGGTTCGATTCCCCAGGTCCCACATTAGCCAGATGCATAAGGAGGCACATGCGTCTGGAGTTTGTTTGCAGTGACTGGAGGCCCTGGTGCATCCATTCTCTCTTTCTTTCTCTCTCTCCCTCTTTCTATCAAATAAATAAATAAATAATAAAAAAATTTTTAAGAAAGGTCAGAACTTCGCTAGAGGAAGTGGATCACTGGGGGCAGACCTTCAGGTTTTGTAACCTAGCCCCACTTCCTGTCTTCTATCTTGCTTCCTGCCCCTGGCTGCAATGTGATAACCTGACTTGTCATGCATTCCCCACCATAATGGACTATATCCCCTCTAAACTGTAAGCCAAAACAAACCCTTCCTTCCTTAAGTTGCTTCCGGTCAAATATTTGTTCATACAAATGGGAAAGTAATAAGTACTCTTGCCCCCTGAGCGAGAGCGAGAGAGAGTGGGAGAGGGAGAGGCATATAGAATGGGCACACCAGGCCCTTCAGCTGCTGCAAACAAACTCCAGATGTATGCACCACTTTGTACATCTGGCTTGCATGGGTCCTGGGGAATAGAACCTGGGTCCTTTGGCTTTGCAGGAAAGTACCTTAACTGCTGAGCCATCTCTCCAGCCTTCCTACACCTTTTTAAAGAGAGTTTCACTATGTAGTACAGGCTGCCCTAGAACTTCCAACCTTCCAAATGATGGGATACAAGCATACGGTGCTTGGCCAGTCCTTGTATTTTATATGCAGTGAGGTGAGTGAAAGGTACAAGAATAGCATAGCACTTTTTACAATACCAGATGCCAAAACACAAGGCCTTGAAAATTCGGGGGAAAAATAAATTTTCAGCCTGATGTTCTATGCCCAAGAAAATGCAAGACATGAATGTGGAATAAAGATAGTATCAGCTGCCAGGTGTGGTGGCCACACCTTTAATCCCAGCACTAGGGAGGCAGAGGTAGGAGGATCACTGTGAGTTCGAGGCCAGCCTGAGACTACAGAGTAAATTCCAGGTCAGCCTGAGCTAGAGTGAGACCCTACCTCGAAAAAACAAAAAAGCAAACAAACACAAAAAAGATATTATCAGCTGCACTGGAGAGATGGCTTAGAGGTTAAGCGCTTGCCTGTGAAGCCAAGGGACCCCAGTTTGAGACTGGATTCCCCAGCACCCACTTAAGACAGATGCACAGGGGCTGGGGGGCATGCATCTAGAGTTCGTTTACAGTGGCTGGAGGCCCTGGTGCACCCTCTCTCTTTCTCTCTGCCTCTTTCTCTCTCTCTCTGCCTATCTGTCACTCTTAAATAAATAAATAAATAAAATATTTTTAAAAAGATATTAATAACAACAAAACAATAAAAAAGAATATGTTCCTTCCAGGACCTTTTTATTAGACAGATACTGGGGGGGGATATATTTCAACACAGTGAGAGCATGAACAAAGAATTCAAGAAATAAAAGAAGCAGAATGTGGGGAGGTGGCTCATTCTGTTAAAGTGCTTGTTGCACAAGTGTGAAGATGAGAGTTTGAACACTCAACACCCATATAAATGCCAGGTGGGTGTGGTACCTGTAATCCCAGTGCTTGCGAGGCAGACCCAGGTGATCCCTGTAGCTAGACTAGCTAAACCAACAAGCTCCCAGTTCAGGTGAGAGACTGTGCCTCAGTAAAGAAAGGGGAGCGCAATGTGAGGAGGACACCTCGCGTCAACTTCTGTCCTCGACACACATGTGTACCTGTGCGCATGTACACACACGTGTGTGGCTAATGCACATATATGCACACAGACTTTGTGAAGGAAGTCAGGAGAATTATTCCAATGAAGGTTGCGGAACCTGGGTCCATGAGAGAACGACCAGGCCCCATCAAGGAGGAGAGAGGAAGGGTATACCCAGGTCTAGCCAGAATCTTGGGAGATGACATTTTTGGGAACAGGATTTTTGCACATGTAATTCTTCAAATTGAAAGCATACAGATTCAGGGTGGGCCCAAACCCTAATAATACAGCTGGCCACCTTATAGGAAGGCAATAAGGCACATGCAGGGAGAGCAGATAGAGAGGAAGATGTTCACATGTAGAGAGGCATAGGAGTGGTATGGCTATGAACTACAAAGGGTAAGGAACCACCAGAAGCTAGGAGAGCCTCCTAGCCTGACTGCAGACTTCTCACCCTCAGACTGGCCTTAAACCCGATGTGTAACCAACGATGATCCTGAACTTCTAATCCGGTGTTTACAGACACACACCATGTGGTGCTGGGGATCAAATCCAGGACTTCATGCACACTAGGCAAGTGCTCTCCCAACTCAGCCATATCTACAGCCCTAATTCCTATGCTTTTGTTACCTCTGAGTGCAAGGAAGCGCTCAATGATGCAGATTTGATTCGGATCCTGATGTTATAGACCAAGAAACTACCCATGAGCTGACACGTGGAACTCTGAAACGAAACTGTTTGCTTTTGGCAGAGTCATAAACAAGACCCTGGTCCCTTCTGGGATTGCTAGCGTCTGCAGACATCTTCACAGCCTTACAAGCCCCTGCTGGTACAGGGTCAT
This sequence comes from Orientallactaga sibirica, assembly GCA_036365145.1. Lineage (NCBI taxonomy): Eukaryota > Metazoa > Chordata > Mammalia > Rodentia > Dipodidae > Orientallactaga > Orientallactaga sibirica. The sequence continues at coordinate 13,685,418 of JAEOAD010000028.1, forward strand.
GTGCGAAACAGACTGAGGTTCATGAGCAAGAGGGCACAGTCTGGTCTGCCAGCTTGGGGAGCATCCCTGCTGGTGTGATGGCAAGGCGGGGCTCTGGCACATTAAGTATTTGGACAGGCAGCAAAGGCAGCACGAGGCATTCCTGGCAGGAACACTTCTTAATTAAAAGCACCAAAGGGCTGAAGAGATGGCTTAGCGGTTAAGATGCATGCCTGTGAAGCCTAAGGACCCTGGTTCAATTCTCCAGGTCCCACGTAATCCAGATGCACAAGGGGGCACATGCGTCTGGAGTTTGTTTGCAGTGGCTGGAGGCCCTGGCATGCCCATTCTCACTCTCCCTCTCTCTCTTTCTCTCTCTCTCTGTTGCAAATAAATAAATAAATAAAGTAAAATAAAAATAAAATCTTTTAAAAGCACCAAGGAGAAACCAAATGAAGCTAGAGGCTGGGACCCGAGACTATCACTGTAGGCCTGTGATTTACTCACTGCAGCACAATTCTCTACCTAGAACCCAATGGGTGACTTTCATGTATGTTTATCAAATGAACAAAAGGTGTGTGTGTGTGGATGGATGGATGGATGGATGGATGGATGGATGGATGGAAGGAAGGAAGGAAGATGGACGGGTAGATGAATGGACAGGTGGGTGAGTGGACGGATTAACAGATGAATTTGGTGAATGGATGGATGGAAGGGTAGATGGGTGGGTGGATGGGTGAATGGGTTTATGGATGGATGGATGGATGGATGGATGGATGGATGGATGGAGATAGAGTTAAAAACCAAGTCTTTCTGACTCTCAAATCAGTGTCCTGCTCTGCACTCATACAGGGACCACACCACAGAAAGACATACCCCATCCGAGGACCACGAACCCCTGCAGGCACTTCCTCTCTGAGAAGAAGGAGATGACAAGGACTGTGTGAAGGTAGAGGCCTTCCACCAGCAGCCATGCATAGTTGGCCATGATGCAATACTGGAAGAAGGTCATGACCACCTTGCAGCCCACCTGAACAGAGAGAGACAGTTGAACCAGAGCTGGGTGGCTATGGGCTTACCTCTGGTGAGTCCCAAACAAAGCAACATGGCACTATGGGCAGGGGGGACAGAAGCCAGGCCACAGGTCTCCTAAAGCCTTCCTCAGTCGGGAGCTGAAACCCATGGAAGTCTCTGGATTCTAGAGTCTAAAGATTAAAGGTCCTTAGGATCAGCACGGTCACTCAAGCTGGCCATTCCTGGTACAGGAAATGGGTTGAAATTGTGGAAGTGGTCTCCAGGCTTGGGGAGGAAGAAACTCCCTCAACTGGAAAACTGTCAGATAGTGACCAATGCTGGCTGAGGCTGGAGCTTGGTTGGTAGAGTGCTTGCCTGGCAAGTACAAATCCCTTGGTTTAACCCCCCAAACTACTTAAACTGGGCTTGATGCATAGACAAGCAGTCTATCAACAGAGCTACATCCCCAGATCAGTCTGGGTTTCTTGCTTCATCTCGGAGACATGGATTCTATTTGGGGACCTCTCAGCGTGACTCTGAAAGTACACACACACACACACACACACACACACACACACACACACACACGAAACAATACCAACAATGTGAGTGGTAGGAAACAGCGAGCAGATTGGCTGAACCCATCTTAACTCTCCATCTCTTTCTGACTTGTTTGCTTTGCTAAGGTGACTGTGATTTTCCAGCTTCCTTTACAATTAAGTATGATCACATGACACAGATCTAGCCAACGAGACAAATATAAGATTCTGGGGAATGAATTAAAAAGCTGACCTTACAATTGCTTACAGATCAACACTGGGAGCCTGTCCACTTTCTGGAGTTCTAACTCAGAAAGTGTACTCTTGAGCCGGGCGTGGTGGCGCACGCCTTTAATTCCAGCACTCGGGAGGCAGAGGTAGGAGGATCGCCGAGAGTTCAAGGCCACCCTGAGACTACATAGTTAATTCCAGGTCAGCCTGGACCAGAGTGAGACCCTACCTTGCAAAAAAAAAAAAAAAAAAAAAAAAAAGTGTACTGTTTTCTCTCTTCCTTCTTTTTGTTTTTATGTTTATTAATTTGCAAGCAGAGAGAGAAGAGAGAGAGAGAGAGAGAGAGAGAGAGAGAGAGAGAGAGAGAAAAGACACAGAGAGAGAATAAGCACACCAAGGCCTCTAGATAGTGCAGCCTACAGATGTATATGCCACTTTATGCATCTAGCTTTACATGAGTACTGGGGAATCAAACTTTGCAGGCAAGCACCTTAACTGCTGAGCCATCTCCTTTCTTCTAACTCTTCTTTGGCCAGTGGCAGAAATCGTAAGTGTGTTTGCTCTGACACTTTGGGGACTGTTTCTTGTTTTCTTAATAAATCTCTTTTTTCTTTATTCATTAAAAAAAGCAGGGCTGGAGAGATAGCTTAGCAGTTAAGATGTTTGCCTGCAAAGCCAAAGGACCTAGGTTCAATTCCCCAGGACCCATGTAAGCCAGATGCAAAAGGGGCACATGTGTCTGGAGTTTGTTTGCAGTGGCTAGAAGCCCTGGCGTATCCATTCTCTCTGTCTGTCTCTCTTTCTCTCTCTCTCTCTGCTTGGAAATAAATAAATTTTTTTTTTTAAAAAAGTAAAACTGGGGCTGGAGAAAATAAGACATGAAGCCAAAGGACCCAGGTTTGATTTTATAAACCAGATGCACAAGGGGGCACAAGTTCTTTAGCAGTGGCTAGTGGCCCTGGCAAATCTCTTTCTCTGCTTGCAAATAAATAAATAATTTAAAAAAAAAAAAAAAGTAAAACTCCAAATATGAGAAGAAAAATGTTCAAGCTTTGAATTTCCTCCTTGCTCAGAAAATGGATGAGAGTCCTGGGGTTGCAGCATCCACATTGAAACTACACAGTAGAAAGCTTGAAATCAAAGCCTACACCATGAACAGCAGAGCAGAAAGAAGAGAAAGCTGTAATCTTCATGACACCAGGAAGGCACTGTACATGCTGTTCTCCTTGTTGGACTGCTTAGATGGGAAGCAGTCCCTATTTGTTGAAGCCACCAATGAACAGTTAAGGACCCCCAGGTGGTACATGCAGGGCATTGCAGTGAGTTAAGAGGTATCCATGGTTGGGAGGATGGCGCAGTGAGTAAACATAAGGACTTGGGTTCAGATGCCCAGCACCCACATAAAATGCCAGGGATGGTGGTGCAGGTCTAGAATACCAGTGCTGGGGGAGGGGCAGAGAGCAAGGATCCCTGGGGCTCTCTTTCTATCTCTCTGGCTAGCTAATGGGACCAAGTCATGTGAGCTCAAGTTCAGAGTGATGTTCTGTCTCAAAGAATAAGGTGGAAAACGACTGAGGAAGACACATTGACCCTGGCCTCCACACACACGTGCACACACACATGCACATTTCAGACATGTAAATATGCACAAAAAAGAGCAGTGTGTAGGCACTTGAAAGGAGAAAGCAAGTTGGATTTGGCAAAATGCACACATCCTTCTAAAAACTGTGCATTCAGACATACTGGCCTAGACCCTGTCTGGTTCTGTGGTTATCAACCCTGACCTTCTCCAGACTTGGCCATCTGCCCAGAGCAGATGTCTCATCATCTATCTAATTCCCAGAGCAGGGCTGGGGAAATGGCTTAGCGGTTAAGGCATTTGCCTGAGAAGCCTAAGTTCAATTCCCCAGTACCCACGTACACCAGATGCACGGGGGGGGGGGGCACATGTGACTGGAGTTTGTTTGCAGTGGCTGGAGGCCCTGGTGCACCCATTATCTCTCTATCTGCCTCTTCCTCTACTTCTCTCTTAAACAAATAAATAAATAAAATTTTTTTTTTTAAAAAAGACTAATTCCCAGAGTGGCTGGTTGAATGCTGGACCCTGAGAGTTAAAGACCCTTCCCAACTCACCAGTTCGTAGATGCAGAACCTTCCAGAACTTCCAAGCCCTGCCCTAGCACCAGCCCTTTATCAGGGACATCCATCCATGCAACCCCAGCAGAGGCTTCAGGGAAGACACGGAGCTCCTTGAGCTACTGAGCCTGGTCCTGTGCGGGTCCATCTGGGGAAGGCAGGCAGGCTTATTACCTTGTGGGCATCACAGTAGGTGACATCATCGGAGGAGAAGAGCACCGCGTCCTTGATGAAGTTGGACAGCGCGCGCAGGATGAAAGACACGAACAGGTGCATGTGGATGTAGTTGCGGGTGCAGTGCAACCTCCTGCTGGAGAGAATGTGGGGCTACAGGACCAAGGCAGGAAGGGCTGGTCCACCTGCCTCGTGCGCAAGCAAACCAAGGTCTGAGCACCAGTCTTCAGGTCCTAACCTCTCCCTGTTATGAGAAACTGAATGGGGACCTGAGCCCCCAGGTACCTAGCATACCCATTCTCATACTGCACTTACAAAAGTAAAAGGATCTAGGAGTGGTGGTGCACGCCTGTAATCCCAGCACTCGGGTAGCACAGACAAGACCAGTCTGATCTACATAACTTGTTCCAGTCCAGCCTGGGCTACATATGACCAAAAAGTAAATAGCTAAGGCCATAAGAGCAATGTGTCTTCTTCCCTGATCAACTACCACCTTTAGTCTCAGAATTTTTTGGTCTGTTATTGGTCCTCCCCTCCCCAACTCTTTTTTGTATTTTTAAAAATATTTTTTAAATTTTTTTGTTTTTTATTTTTGTTTATTTATTTGAGAGCAATAGACAGAGAGAGAAAGAGGCAGAGAGAGAGAATGGGTGCGCCAGGGCCTCCAATCACTGCAAACGAACTCTAGATGCATGCGCCACCTTGTGCATCTGACTTACGTGGGTACTGGGGAATTGAGCCTCGAACCAGGGTCCTTAGGCTTCACAGGCAAGTGTTTAACCACTAAGCCGTCTCCTCAGCCCTTAAAAAATATTTTTATTTATTTATTCATTTATGAGAGAGAGAGTATGAGAATGGGTGCACCAGGGCCTCTAGCCACTGCAAATGAACTCTAGAAACATGCACCACCATGTGCATCTGGCTTATGTGGATTCTGGGGAATCAAACCTGGGTCCTTAGGCTTCGCAGGCAAGAATCTTAACAACTCTCTAACCCTCCTTTCTGTATTTTTGAGACAGTGTCTCGTGGGGTTCAGGCTGGTCTCGAATTCATGAGCTGGGATTACTGTCCTGTGCCTCCATATGGGGTTACTGCCCTGGTTCCCAGGACTTTGTGAATGTTAGGGAAGCACTCTACCAGCCGAGCTACCTCTAACAGCCCTATTTCCACATTTTATGGGGAAATCATTCCAGCTGTAGACCTGACCAATCAGAGTGCTTCGTCTGTGGCTCAGCGTGGAGCATATGACCTAAGCTGAGCCTATCCGAACTCCTTGGCATTTTACTAGAATCAACCGGGAAGGCGCTCTTTGCATCTGGTTTTTCTGATTTGGCACATGCCCCTGCAGTTGTTGGTAATGGTGGTTGCCATCTCTCCAACAAGGCTTCCAGAGGGCATGGCCTAAGTAGGGCAGAGAAAGGAAGGGGTCAGAGCCAGTTCTACTGAGACGTCTGAGCCGCTAGATCCAGCCATGCCTCCAGAAGATGCTTCTGAGCGTGTCAGCTCTGGGGGTCTCTTTCTGTCTCTTGCTTCAGAGTGTAACTAGCACACATGAAGTGAGGAGTCATGCTAGCAATCTCACAGCACTGTGAGAAAATTGAAAAACTGTCATCATAACCCACCAGCCTTGTGAGGCGCTCAGCATCATTACTGTGGAGGAATAAAAGGAATGAATGCGGTCCATGTTTGAGCTTAATTTGAGTGATACCCTGATAGCCCACCCAAGTCTCTCTCTTTCCCTCCTGAGCAATTGAGAAGAGACCATAACACTGGGTCTGGTGAGCTGCAGAGTTGGAGGCAGACAGCACGTTCTCACCTGAAAGCACACAGGACACTGAGGGCGACCAGCAGCATCACCAGGGAGGAACTGTAACCCACGGTGTACATGACCTTCAGCTTTAGCAGATATGCATGCTGCAGATGAAGACACAGGTTAGTCTTGCCCGACCACCCCAGGCCACCTGTCTCGGGCAGTGTGGGCTTGCCAGCCCTGACGGCTAGACTATTTATATATACACCAGCATGAACTCATTCACAGACGGATCCCCTTGGCTTTAGACAGGCTCTTGGGAATCACATAATGCCTATTTCAGCCTCTACCAATATCCAAATTCGACACTTTAATTTCTCTAGGATCAGGGTGCTCACTGCCTTTGGGAGAAGCCATTTGGTGTACAACAATGCAAAATCATAGAATTACTGTTTTGATTTTTTAATTTTTTTACATGTTGATTTGTAAGGAAAGAGAGACAGAGATTACGGGCATGCCTGGGCCTCTTGCTGCTGCAAACAGAGTCACACACACTGCTTTGTGTGTCTGACTTTACCTAGGTACTGGGAAATCAAACCCAGGCTGGCAGGATTTGCAAGCAGGCACCTTTAACTGATGAGCCATCTTTCTAGTCCTTTGTTTGGTGGGGGGCCATATTTTGAGAGAAGGACTCATGCCCCGGCTGTGTGCCTGGAATGACCTTGAATTCTTCATTTTCTTGTTGCCACTTCTCAAGTCCTGGGATTATGAGCACACACCATGTCAAGCTGGAATGTTTATTTATTTGCGTATCTATCTATACCTGTGTGTGGGTGTGGTGTAATCATGTGTATGCATGTTCACTTGTGTGTATGGGCACACACATGTATGGCTGCACATGCACATGTGTGCGTATGCATGGAGCATGTCAGACAGGTATTGATACTGAGTGTTCTCCTTGATCACTTTCCATTTATTTCCTGAGGCAGAGTCTCTCACTTGAACTCAGAACTCATCAGTTTGGCTAGTGTAGATGGCCAGTTTGCTCCAGAGATCCCCTGTCTCTGCCTCCTGAATGTTGGGGTTACAGGTGGGCCACTATGCCCACCTGGCATTTATATGGGTACTGGTGATCTGAACTCAGGTCTTCACACTTGCATAGCAAGCACTTATCCACCGAGCCTTCTACCCAGCCCCTAGAATCTTTGAAGTGACTTTACAAAATTGGTAAGCTATGTCACACTCTTGGATCATTTCTGATACAAAAAAATTGCAACAGACAAAAATAATGAGCCAAAACTCATATTGTGGCATGTAAAGACCTGCATGTAAGTTCAGAAAAATAAATTGTACTATAGTCTTAAACTGCATCAAAGAAATAGAAATTAGAGCAATGATATTACTTAGCAATTAAATGAACAAATGTTTAAAATTAGTAATATTCTATTCAGATGATGATATAGTGGAAATAAAAACTAGTTCATTTTTTTTTTTGGAGAGTAATATGGAAATGTGTATCAAAGGCCTTTGAAATATGCATTTCTTCTGACCTTTCTAGCCCAGGAATTAATTCTAAGAAATTCAGTTGGATCTTCATATTCACAGCTTCTGCACCCCCAGATTCAACCAACCATGACTCAAAACATTCTTTTAAAAACTGGCCCTGTATTGAATGTATACAGACACTCTTCCTGGTTATTAGTCCCTGACCAGTGCAGTGTACCACTATTTATATGGCATGCCCATTGTATTAGGTACTTATTATAAGGGACCTGGAGATGATTCAAAGAATACAGGAGGATGTGCATTGGTGCTATGCAAGTGTTGTTGCAGCTTTCCTGAGTTGTTACCCATGCTGGGGTGGGCTTTTGGTGACATAGCTGCCTTTGAGTCATCATACTCCTGTAAGTGACCACTCCCTTGTACTCCCGTAAGCCCAAGCAACTCATTGGTTTGTGAAAGACTTTGGTGGGATTGCTCCTCTGTTTTGTCATCGAAGCCCTGTCTGAGGTGAACACACACCTTTGTTTGCATCTCCCCAGAAAAGCTGGCACAATAGCATCCTTGGAGCTCTGTATCTGAGGGGGCCCTGGAATCAATCTCCTGAGGCTTCTGGGAGATTACAGTCAGGGGGAAAGAAAAGTTTATTTAAAAGGATGTTTATTACAAAGCTATTGTGATTAAAAAAATTGATTGTCAGAGTGGAGAAATGGCTCAGCTATTAAGGTGCTTGCCTGCAAAGCCTAATGATCCAGGCTTAGTCCCCAGGACTCACATAAAGCTACATGCACAGAGTGACCTACCATGCCTCCTCTCACCCCCTCCCTCCTTGAAAATAAATTAATTAAATTTAAAAATTCAAATGTCCAACAACAGAATAGTTAGCGAAATTATTTTAATGTCATAGTACTGTTAAAACATTTATCAGGAGTTCTTCAAGAAGTAAGGATCTACTCATGATGTATTTTTACATGCAATGGCAAAATACAGATTTTACATATGTAGTGTGATTTCAGCTACAAAGTGTTTGATTACATAGGAATGCTCTTTTTGTTAATCAAAATGATTGGATAAGTGAGGAGGTCATGCAGTTGGTATACAGCGCTTGCCTAGCATGCATGTAGCCCAGGTTCCACCCCAGTACTTCAGAAACCAGGTGTGGTGTATTCCTATAATCCAGCACTGGTGCACCTGGGAGGTTGAGGCAGGAGTTTAAGGTCATTCTCAGCAATATAGGATGTTCAAAGCCAGCCTGGGAAACAGGAGACTGTGTCTTTAAAAATGAAAACAGGGCTGGAGAGATGGCTAAGTGGTCAAGCACTTGCCTGAGAAGCCTAAAGACCCCAGTTGGAGGATTGATTCTCCAGGACCCACATAAGCCAGATGCACCAGGCGGCACATGCATCTGGAGTTCATTTGCAGTGGCTGCAGGCCCTGGCGTGCCCATTCTCTCTCTCTTTCTCTCTGCTTCTTTCTCTTTCTATCTGTCTGTTGTTAATAAATAAAAATAAATAAATAAATAAAACAAAAACAAAAAAGGTTAAAGACTGGCTATCAGTCATGCCCAGAAACAAGATATAAGGAGACATGATAGTTGTTAATAAGTGGCTAACTTTTTATGGGTTTTTGAATAGAGCCATTGTTCTCTTTTATATTTTCCTATGCTTCTGACTTTCTACAGTTGGTGCTATTTAATGAGCAAATGAAAAGGACAATTTTTTTAAGGTGCAGAATAATAAAGGGGAAATCTTGCTGACTGTTTTTATTTGAAAATGACTTTGGGGCTAGAATGTCTCAAGAGCTGTGGTGTCTTACAATGTCCACTAGAGAAAGAACATGGGTCTCAGTGCCAGAAGACAAGTGTTCCAAACCCAGGACCATTACCAGCTATGTGACCTTGGACAATTACTTAACTTCTCCAAGTCTCAGTTCTTTATCTGCCAACTAGGGGAAATAATATCTACCATGCAGGCCTGTTGGAAGAATGAATAAGCTGTAAAATGAAGTGTCTGGACAACATCTAGCATGCCAAAGACCTTCAGCATATGGCAGTCTTTCCCACCCCACCATCTACTTTCAGGATGAGTCAGCGGTGTAAGATGGTAGGCAGTCTGAGGTTTGAGGCAGCTGCTAAAAAAAAAAGTCCTATTTTGAGTTACACTGAGTGCTATGAACAGCTGGTCACTCTGTAATGCCTGGGTGTGCCTGGTCTTGGGCATGCTATTTTAAGAGCTCCTTTAATAAACACAGCATTTCCGAAAGACAGTGATTGTCATCTGAAGATGCTGTGTTACACACAGAGCATGTAGGAGAATGATAATGTTCAGAGGAGTAAGATATTAGAATGATTGACAAGTAGAAGAAGCACAGGACTCCACTGGCAAACCGTAGGTCAGCGGGAAAAGTTACCAGAAAGTTATGTCGCTTTGGACTCAGAATAGCTAAGAAACTTTTAGCTGGCAATGATCTTCAACATGATGGTTGCCTTCTGACACTGAGCATCCCTTTGACCTAGCCACTCTCCCCACCACATCTGGGGAGGAGTGGGAGAGCCTCAACTTCCTAGAATTGGGGACATTAAAGACCCATGAAGGACTGGGATATAGCTCAGCTGGAGATTGATGTCAATACATGAAGCCCTACATTCCATCCCAAGCTCTGCATAAAGCTGGCTTTGTAGTGCACACCTGTAATTCCAGCACTGAGAAAGTGGAAGTAGGGCGATCAGAAGTTCAAGATCATCATTAGCTACATAGTGAGTTTGAGGCCAGACTGGGTTCTATAAGACACTGTCCAGAAAGAAAAATAAATAAAACACTAGGAAGATGGCTTAGGAGGCAAAGTGCTTGGCAAATATGAGGACCTGAGTTGGATCCCCAGAACCCACTTAAAATGACAGTCATGGGATGGAGAGATGGCTTAGTTGTTAAGGTGCTTGCCTGTGAAGCCTAAGGACCTAGGTTCAATTCCCCAGGCCCCACATAAGCCAGATGTAATGTTTAAGATACTGCATGCATCTGGAGTTTGTTTGTAGTAGCAAAAGGCCCTGGTGTGCCCATTCTCTCTTTCCTTCCCTCCCCCATCTCAAATAAATTAAATATGTATGTTCTTAAAATATATATATATATATATATATATATATATATATATATATATATATATTATGTACTTATTTGAGAGAGAGAGAGAATGGGCACACCAGGGCCTCCAACCACTGCAAACGAACTCCAGATGCATGTGCCCCCTTGTGCATATGGCTTACTTGAGGCCTGGAGAATCGAACTGGGATCCTCTGGCTTTGCAGGCAAACAGTTTAACCACAGAGCCATCTCTCCAGCCCATAAATTAAATATTTTAAAATAAAAACATGGCAGTTATGGGCTGGAAAGATGGCTCTGTGGTTAAGGCACTTGCCTGCAAAGCCTCACACACTGGGTTCAATTCCCCAGTATCCACATAAAGCCAGATACACAGAGTGGCACATGCATATGGAGTTCGTTTGCAGTGGCTAGAGGGCCTGGAGTGCCCATTCTCATTCCCTCTCTCCCCCTCTCTTTCTCTGCTTGCAACTAAATAAATAAATATTTTTTTAAAAATGGCCGTCATGAGGGTGCATGCCTGTAATTCCAGCTGCATTGAGGAAGTAGTGACAGATAGATCACTATGCCTACTGGCCAGCTAGTCTAGCCAAATCGGTGGGCGCCAGTTTCAATGAGAGATCCTGTGTGAAAACATATGGTAGAAAGTGAATAAGAACAATAACTAGGGACTGGAGAGATTCCCCGGTGGTTAAGGCACTTGCCTGCAAAACCTAATGATTTGGTTCCCCAATACCCATGTAAGCCAGATGTACAAAGTGGTACACGCACCTGGAGTTCATTTGCAGAGGCTAGAGGCCCTGGTATGCCCATTGTCTCCCTCTCTCCCCCCCTCTTCCCTGTGCAAATAAATAAAATACTAAAAAAAGAAAAAAGAAAAATACCTAACATTGACCTCTGGCCTCTGCAAACACATTCATGCTCACACACTTATGCACATGAAAAAAGACCTGTGGTAGATCACAAGAGCTCCCTAATCCATGCCCTTAATGGAGCCACTGTGCCCTCTCCCTCAACCTATAACTTGTCCATGTAGAGACAGCCCGCTCCAGCCAGTGAGATGACACATATAAAGTGTCTTAGCAGATTTTGCCCATGTCAGCAGTCACTGCTGCTAGGTGACCTTCAGCCCAGCTCTCATGCCTGTCTCAGGAAGGTCTGTCTGACCCTCACAGTGCCCTGACTCCCAGGAGTCCTCACGTGACCCTTGATCCCTCAGATCTTAACAACTGCCTACTGTCTGTCCCCGCCCAAGCTGCCTTTCTCTGCCTAGGAGCCTGGCTATGTCACCTGTTTGCTGTCCCCTCTTGATCAGCTGACTGCAAGAATTTTTATAAAGGGACAGACAGCAAATATTTTAGGCCTTGGGTGCCATACAGTCTCTTTTGCAACCACTTAAGTCTGTCCTTGTCATGCAAAAGTTGCCTTCTGGTGCAAATGTACCTGGCTGTATCCCAACAAAACTTTATTTGCAGAAGCATAGGAGCAATGGATGTGGTCCAAGGCTGCAGTGTGGCAACCCCTCTCTAGGTAAGTGTTCTACATGCTTGGGGCACCTGTGACTGGGTTTTCTGTCAATCTGAGTCCACTGCTGGCACTTACCACTACCACAGGGGTATGTGCCCAGGGTGGACACTGCAAAAAGAAAAAGTGACAATGAGTGCATGTCTTGACCATCTGCTGGTTGAAGGGAGAGATGGTTTAACAATAAAAAATAGGCTCCATGGGGCACTTGCCTGCAAAGCCTAAGGACCCAGGTTTGATTCCCCAGTAAATAAATGAAAATATTTTAAAGAAATAAGCTCCTTCAAGTCTCAGTAAAGAATCAAGTTTCACCAGCACTTGGATCACTGTGCATTCAAGGCCACCCTGAGACTAGCGAATTCCAGGTCAGCCTGGACTACAGTAAGACCTTTCCTTGATAAAAAAAGAAACAAAAACAAAAAAATCAAGTCAATCAGGTAGGGACAGTTCTCAGTGGGAAGAGTGCTTGGCTAGCATGCATGAGACCCTGGAGCCCCAGAATCATATAAGCAAAATTATGGGGGTTGCGGAAGTGGCCAGTGGTTGAGAGCACTTGACATGCAAGCAGAGGGCTCAAGCATGAGGGCCTGATTCAGCCTGAGTTTGATCCCCCAGTGCCCATGTAAACAGCTGGGCCTGGCCATGCACACCTGCAACCCCAGTCCTGTAGGGAGCAGAAACTGCGGAATGATGGGTTTGTTGGTCAGCCAGTCTGACTGAAAGATGGCTGCTGTGGGTTCAGTGAGAGACTCCATCTTGAGGAAACAAAGCAGAAGAAAGGAAAAGGAGGATACTCAATATTCTCTTCTGGCCTTTGCACGTGTGCACATGGATATGTGCATCTGCACACACACACACATGTGTGTGTATACCACACACGCATGCATCGACACCACCACATACCACACACAGGCAAAAAGAAAATAAATGAGAGTGGAGATGCATAGCTATAATCCCAGCGCTGGGGAGGGCGGGACAAGAGGAGCAGAAGTTCAAGGATGGGCTGAGGAGATGGTTCAGTGAGTAGCAGTGCTCACTGCGCAAGCGTGAGAAGCTGAGCTCAGATTCCCAGCACCCATGGAAGATGCCAGCTGTAGTGGCCAGCACCTAGAATCCCCGAAATGCAGACAGAGACTGGCAGATTCCTGGGACTTGCAAGCTAGTCTAGCTGAATCTGTGTGCTCCGGGCTTAGTGAGAGACGCTGTCTGATAACAGTAACTTGGAGAAGGGATAGGGGAAGATTGACGTCAGGTGATGTCAACCTCTGGCCTCCACATGCATGCACACACACACATACACTTACATACACAGTTCACTCACATGCATACACATCAGCATGCACACCCCGCACATACACATACAAAAGAAATCAGTTCCAGGTCATCTTCAGTGAGGTTCAAGGCCAGGCTCAGGGAATGGGTGAATCATTTCGAAGCCCTTCCAATCTTAGACTTTCTTTTTAACTTGCTTACTGAACCCTGAGTGAGTGAGCAGGGGAAGTAGACAGCCCTCAGGTCCCAAGCCCTGGCTCACAATGGCCACCCTGTCCGCTCTCAGACCACCTCACCTCACAGCTGCCCATCCCAGAGGCTGGCTGGAACGTGGCAGGCTTACCCGCTTCTCATTGGAAGAGTCATTCATGTTCACGCCACAGGCCAGGTCAGGCCTGGGGAAGGTTTCCGACCAGCCGTCCTGTGTGCAGTTTCGGAACAAAGACCCTGTGGGTGGCAAGCATCCAGTGATGAGCAGCGGAGAGCGAGCAATGGGATTGTTACAGTCAATAACATGGTATAACAGGTACTTTGACCTGTCACTGTGACAAAAATACCTGACAAGTAGCAACTTAAGGGAGGAAACCTTATCTCAGCTCACAGTTTGAGGGAACAGGCCATGGTGGCAGGGAAGGCATGGTGGCAGGGGCATGAAGCTGCTGCTCTCTCTGTTATCCAGTCAGGAAGCAGAAAGAGATGAACAATGGTGCCCAGCTCACTTTCTCCTTAGTCAGACCAGGACCCAGCCGATGGGATGGTACTCCAGAGGCTGAGGTAGGAGGATAATCATGAGTTCAAGGCAGCCTGGGGTTACAGTGTGGGCATGCCAGGGCCTCCAGCCACTGCAAACGAAATCCAGATGCATGTGCCCCCTTGTACATCTGGCCTACGTGGGACCTGGGGAATAGAATCAGGGTCCTTAGGCTTCGCAGGCAAACGCCTTAACCACTAAGCCATTTCCCCAGCCCTTAAGTTTTTTTTTTTTTTTTTTTTTTTTCGGTTTTTCAAGGTAGGGTCTCACTCTGGCCCAGGCTGACCTGGAATTAACTATGCAATCTCAGGTGGCCTTGAACTCATGGCGATCCTCCTACCTCTGCCTCCCGAGTGCTGGGATTAAAGGCGTGCGCCACCACGCCCGGCTTTAAGTTTTGTTTTGATAGGACTGGAGATGTGGCTCAGCAGTTAAAGCACTTGTCTGCAAAGCCTAAGAACCAAAGGTTTGATTCCCTAGTCCCCATGTAAAGCCAAATGCACAAAGTGGCACATGTGTTTGGAGTTCGTTTGTAGTGGCTAGTGGCCCTCTGGAGAATCCATTCTCTCTATCTGCCTCTCTCTTTCTCATAAGTAAATAACTTAAATAATTTTTAAGTTTTATTTTTTGAAGTAGGGTTTCACTCTTGCCCAGGTTGATCTGAAACTCACTCTGTAGCCCAGACTAGCCTCAAAACTCATGGCAATCATCCTACATCAGTCTCCCGAGTGCTGGAATTACAGGTTTATTACAAGCTTGCACTACCATCATGTCTGGCTTCAAAGATCTTTTTTTTTAAGATTTAAAAAAATTTTATTATTATTGTTATTAACAACATAGTTTGTATGGCTACATCATGTGTTGGTACTCTTTTTTCCTTCATCCCTGCCCCCATTCCATTGAGATTGCTTATTTGTTTTAATAATTTATTATTTTGTTTATACTATTCTAATTTTACAATCATATTATCCTCCTCCCTGTCCTCCCCCCTCCAAAGGGACCCTCATCAATGGGAAATGTGGGTCTTGCACTGTGAGGGTAGTCAAAAATTCTGGGGGATAGGCCAAGTCTCTGTGCATAATGACCCAACTTGTGGCTCTAACACTCTTTCCGCCCCCTCTTCTGTGAATTTCCCTGAGCCACTTTGAGATCATTTTAGTTCTACTTCAGTGGTGAGGTTTTAAGAAAAGGTCAAAGAGGGAAAGGGGCAGGGCCTGACCCCACGCAGAAATGTGTTTGATCACTTGCTTATTTTTTGTAGGGCTACCATGGAGCTCTAATCCCATCCTTTCTCTACTTTGTATTTTGAGACAGAGTCTCACAAAGTTACCCTGGCTGGCCTTGAACTTTTTCTATGGAGTCCAGACAAGCCTGAAACTTGTGGTCCTTATTGCCTCAGACTTCTGGATAGCTGGGATCACAAGTCTGTGCCAACAGGCCCAGCTAAATGAATTTTTAAGTAAGAAATTCTGGAAAACCAGTGGTGTTTTAAGAATCAGAAGAATGTCACCTAGAGGGAACATTCTAGGCCCCCTATGAGAACTCTCTGGGATTGGATGCACGTTGTACTAGCTCGAGTCACATGGGTGTCCTTCTTGCCTTAGCCTGTGTGATGGGCTTTTGGGAAAGAACTAATAATTTAAGAATTAACTCTAGAATGTAGTTTACTTTGTTCAAGAGGAAAAGTTCAGGACACCGACTGGGGTTCATGGAGTTTCTCCCTGGGCTTAAGGGTATCCCTCTGGGAGCCTTCCTCCTTGGAGGTCACCGGGCCCCTGTTTAATCCCACATGGTGAGAATGAGAGGGGCACGAGCTAGCACAGAGAATGTTTCCAGACTAGTGTTAGCTGGAAATGGTCTTCCCACAAGTGGAATGCCAGAGAAAGGACTACAGGAGAAGGAAGATTTTGGTGATGAGCTGAGGCCAGACACGTTTTGACCCATTCTTTTGGGCCAGCCAGCAACCAGAGACCAGGTATGCAACCAAGAGCTCAACCAGCGCCCAGAATGCCCTGTAGCCCCACAGCGACACCATGTGGTATAAACATGAAAATGCAACAGAGATAGGTCCAATGAACCTCAGGGCTTCCATTCGCAATGTACAGAACAGGGCGGAGAACAGACCTCGTGGGGTCTCCAGATGGGTCATCAGCAATTCAAGGACTGGTTCCCCAAGGGGGAGGACAGTGAGATTCTAGTTCATGATGTGGGCTGGAGTTCAAGCAGTTAACTGGGAAGAGATGTGACAGGGCTGGCATCTGATCATCCCAGTGCCCAGTGGGCACTGGCTCTGCTTGCCTCCTTCAGAAGGGCAGGAAAGGTGGTAGAGGGGAGGCAGGGCCACTATGGCTCTAAGAAGGCTTTGGAGAAAATTCTGGGAGGGAGATAGCTGCAAGCCCTTCCTTACAGGAGAACCCAAGTCCGCCACGTCTGCATCAATGTTCCGTGTCCTCAGCTCCAAGGACTCTGGAGATAAACATGGCAGACAGAGCTTGTCAGGAGTAAAGATGGTTGATAAGTTTGCAGGTGTGTGCATGATGGAAGAAGGGGATGGAGTGAGGTGGAGGTTAGAGGGGAAGATCTGGGAGGACAAAGGAGGGAGAGAGAAGAGACAAGGGATGGCGCTTAAAATTTGCCTCCAAGACCAGCCCTGAGACCTTGACATTTGAGCCCCTCCCCCACTCCAAGCAAGGATTTTAATCTCCAAGGGTCAACCCTTATGCATGTCCCCACCCAAGAGGCCACCCCAAACCTTGGACTGGGCCGTTACCATTTCTGCTTGTGACCATCTGGAGAGACCTCGGGCACTGCACTTCCACGGTCTGTCCGGGCGCAGCCGCAGGCCAGCAGCTCATGTTGTCCCACAGTCGCTCACAGCCTGCAGGGAAGAGCCACAGCGCTGGATGGAGGGGCCACCACCCTTTCCCCACGTTTCTGTTAGGCACTGACTCCTTGAACTCCACCTTTTTGGCGATGAGGTAGAGGTGGTACTCAGCACATGCAAAGAAAGCGCTGGACCACTGCACAACAGCCCTCTGAGATCAGGAACCAATGGTATGTAATGAATGTGTTTTTTAATGCGTGTGTGTGTGTGTGTGTGTATGTGTGTGTGCATGTGTATGTGTGCAAGAGTGCATGTGCATTTGTGCACAAGTGTGTGGAAACCAGAGGACAACTTCAGATGTCATTGCAGGAATGCCATCCACCTTTCCCTTCCCCTCCCCCAATATTTTATTTATTTACAAAACAGAGAGAGAAAGTATAAGTGCACGAGGGTCTCTTGCTACTGAATATCAGCTCCAAACACATGTGCCATTTTGTGCATGTGACTTTATGTGGATACTGACAAATTGAATCCAGGTCAGCAGGCTTTACAAGCAAGTGCCTTTAGCCACTATGCCATCTCCCAGTTCTACCTTTTTATTTATTATTTATTTAATACCTTTTATTATTATTATTTTATTTTATTTTATTTTATTTATTTATTTATTTTTGGTTTTTCGAGGTAGGGTCTCACTCTGGCTCAGGCTGACCTGGAATTCACTATGTAGTCTCAGGGTGGCGAACTCTCGGCGATCCTCCTACCTCTGCCTCCCGAGTGCTGGAATTAAAGGCGTGCGCCACCACGCCCGGCTATTATTATTTTTTTTATTGAGACAGGTAGGCTGGCCAGTGAGGCACAGGCACACACCCCCCCACACACACACATGTCTTTTTTTTTCCCACACATATCTTTTTAAAAACATGGATACTGAGGATTGAACCCATGCAAGGCAAGCACATTACTGACTGAGCCACCTCTCCAACTCCTGCCCAACCTTTTGACGTTGCAACACATTATTGTCATCAAAGTTCATGCTTGTGAACAGCACCAATGACTAAAAAAAATTACAAAAAGTCTCATAATATTTTAAGTAAGTTTATGATCCTGTGCTCTAGCTCAGGGGTAGAGCATTTGCCTAGCATGCCCAGCACAACAAAAAAGAAAAAAAAAGAATTTTCATATAATCATCCCCTAAATTCCTCTGAAACTAATCCCAGGAGACATGAACCTAGGAAAAGTGCTTCATGTGACGGGCTTCGGGGATCCGTGCCATCTGGAAGGCCGTCACTTGAGTATCACTGGGGAACTGCAATGACCACTCACCTACTTTGAAGAAAGTATGCAACCACACCACATGGGTCCCAGGACAGCCTCATTCCATGCCTGCACTGGCCCACTTCCTCCTCGAAGCCAGAGGTATCTAACAGCAGTCCATTCTGTGTCTTCCTTTTTCTTTTTTAATTCCAAATATATTTTTGTTCACGTGTGAGGTGGGTACATGTGTCCATGTATGTGTGCATGTGTGTGGAGGTCAGAGTTCTAAATCTAATGTCTTCCTCAGTCAGTTTCCAGCTTACTTATTGAGACCTAACTGAACCTGAATCTCACTGATTCAGCTAGTCTAGCCCCAGGAAGTCTTCTATCAGTGCCTCCCCAGCGTTGGGATTACAGGCATGTACTGCTACGCCTGGCTTTTAAAAACAAAATGTGGGTGCTGAGTATCTAAAGCCAAGTCCTCAAGCTTATGTGGCAAACAATTTACCATCGAACCATCTCTCCATCTTACCTTTTGTTTTTTAATTACTTTTTTGTTTTGTAGAAGTATATATTGTATGTTAAGCATATTTCCCATATATCTCCCTTACTTTCCCTTCCCCTCCCTCTCCCCCACATTTTTTTCACTTCTACTTTTCCTGTCATTTATATATGCATGATGTTAGGTATCTATATAAAATCTAGGAACCTCAAAGGAGAGAGAACACGATGTTTGTCTTCCTGAGACTGGCATTAAGCATATCACTTAATGTGATTATCTCCAGTTGCAATCATTATCCTGGAAAAACCATAACTTTGTTCTTCTTTATGGCTGAAAAAAATTCCACTGTGCAGACACACCACATTTTCTTTATCCATTTCTCTGTTGTTGGATGCCTAGGTTGGTTCCATAAATTAGCTATAGTGAGAGTGCCATAGTAAACACGGGTGTGCAGATCTCTGTGACGTGTTGCTCTGGAGTCCTTTGGGTAAACACCCAGGAGTGGCATATCTAGGTCATAAGGAAGACTTATGTTCAGGTTCTTGAGGAACCTCTACACTGACCTGCACAGTGGCTGGACTAGTTTCTGTTCCCACCAGCAGTGTATAAGGGTCCCCTTTCATTTATATCCTCACTAACATTTGTTATTTGTTTTCTTGTTTTCATTCTGACTGGGGAAAGATGGCATCTCAATATAGTTCTCAAATAATGAATGTGAATGTCCAATAACCATGTGAGAAAAATGCTCAACTCATTAGCCATCATAGACGTTCAAATCAAAGCTCCGCCGAGGGTCCTCCTTTCTCATCCTGGCATCCAGAGGACCAGCCAGCCTGGTCTTCTGCACTGAAGTCTGTAGCTCAAGAAATGGGAGGGAGGTACTGGAGAGATGGCTTAGCCGTTAAGGCACCTCTGCTTAGCCTAAGAATGCCCTTTGATTCTCCAGGTCCCACGTTTAGCCAGATGCATAGTGAGGCAAGGGCCAATGCTGCAGTTGCCCACAAGGGGGCACATGTGTCTAGAGTTCATTCACAGTGGCTGAGAGGCCGCTGGCACTCCTGTTCTTTATCATCCTTTTTTTCTCTCTCCAAAAAGAAAAAGAAAAAAGAAAGAAAAGAAATAGGAGGGAGAAGCATATGGCCTTCCAGGGCCATCACCATACCTGAGGGCAACTTCCTGCTTTTCAAGATGAGTAACAAGGGACAGGGGATGTAGCTCAGTGGGTAAAGTGCTTGCCCAGCATGCACAAAGCCCTGGGTTCCATGCCCAGCATTGCATAAACCAGGTGCATACCTGTCATCTCAACACAAAGGAGATGAAGGCAAGAGAATCAGAAGCTCAGGGCCACTGTGTGCTACATAGCATGTTTGAGACCAGCCTGGAATACCTGAGACTGTCTCAAAAAAAAAAAAAAAAAAATGCAGCCTTCCAGCATCAATTCAACCAGGCTCAAAGTATCAGTATCCTTCACGAGACCTGCATCTTTCTCAGTCTAATCCCTATGACAACCTCTTCCACCAGAGGTCCTGCCCCTCAGTTCACTTCAGAAGTGGCCGGGGGCATGTCCAACATGGAGGTCTCTGGACCTTCCTCCAAGAGAGTCTAATTCAACATTCAAAGGGCAGACCCAGAACTCTGCATCGTACAAGCTCCCCAGAGATGCTGCTGTACGCAGCCATCCATTCCTACTTTGATAATGCATGCTTCATTTATGTCTTCCTCATGTATGAGGACTCAGCCCTCCCCAGACCCCAGCAGATGGTGACATAGCCAATACCTCCCAAGGAGCCAATGCCTGTCCCCACAGTATATGACATGGCAGGAGACTCTGGGGCCTCCACTGGTCCTGGCATAACGAAGATGCTTAATATGTAGCTAATGAACAAATGGATCATCCAATGCCAGCTTGCTTAGCTCCCCGTACCAATGCCCATGATGCATCCTTCATAAATGTTCTTTTGCCTCCATACCTGTGGAACTTCTTGGTTTCATGCCTGCATCCTGACCTTCCACTCTGTTTGTGGGTAGAATACAAGACACGTAATGGAAGCCCCATTTTACAAATAAAACTATGAAGGGGAATGAGGGAAGGTGGCTTTCCAGAGTCACCCAGCTAGGAAATACAGAAAAGCCCAGCCCACTGTTTGGTGTCACCTCTCAGCTTCCACTAACTTGGCCTGCCTCCATGCATTAACTAACCCTACTCAGGTTGAAGGAGCCCCAGAGAAGAAGCAAGCGCGCGTGTGTGTGTGTGTGTGTGTGTGTGTGTGTGTGTGTGTGTTGGGCCAGGACAAATCATCAGGGAGCAGCCAGGATGGAGAGGAGACAGGTCTGGGGAGGTGGGAAGGTAAGGCAGATGTGATGTGTCTCTACCTTGGCATTAGCACCAACACACAGGAGACCCAAGAGAGGGCTTTGGAGGTGGCAGTGGCGCTAAGGGTGGTAGGAACATAGCAGAGGAAGACCCTGGGGAATGCAATGGGCAGGATTCGGATGTTGTTATGATTAGAATAGGAAATGTCTCCCACTGGCAGTAATGACTTGGTCTCCATGTGGTAGTGCTGTTTTGAGAGGTTCTGAAAACTTTACCTGGTCCCTCATTCCTTTTCCCAAACTTTGATATACTGTCCACCATGAGGCGAACAGCATCCTCCCACCACCATGACATTCTGCTTCCCCACGCGCCCAGAATCAACAGCGCCAAGGATCATGGACTTAGTCTTCTGACACCAGGAGCTAACCTAAGTCCCTCCACCCTTAGCTTGTTGGTGTTTGGTGTTTGGTCACAGCAACAAGAAAAGTCACTAATACAGATGGGGTTCCATTAGGCCAGTGAAGGCATCTATGGGACTAAGGATTAGCTGTGCAGCCATCAAGATATTCAAGAGATGCATAAGATGGGTGTCTCTGAATCCTCACCTGGCCTCTCACAGAGGGCCCAGCAGGAGGAGCAGCCTGGAGGTTTCAGTATTTTGGACCTTCTCAAGAAGGCACAGCCAGCCATCCTGCTGCCAGCCTTGGGTGCTATTCTCAAGGCCTGAGTCCCTGGGAGTCTCTGGGTGTGACTCAGAGAAGGACCACTTGTGGAAGAGCCACTGTCTTTCTGCAGTCTGAGCTATTCCAGCACCTGGAGTCTCAGGGCACCAGAAAGGGGCCCGTTAAGCTTCCTCTCTAGCCTGGTTTCCCAGCTTTGAAGCAGGTGACTGCTTTTAGAAACTAGAACAATATAAGCACCTGTTAGTCACCCGAGAGAGCAACTCAGAGTGACACCTGGGCACGAGTCAAAAGCTCTCCTCCGTGTGACTGATGACTTGTGTCCAGCTGACCAGGCAGACAGAGGTAGAAGGCTGGCCTAGAGTCTTCCTGAGCCAGAGTTATGTTGGGCAGGGCCCACAGAACAGCCAGCCCAGAGCTGGATGAAGGTAGGCATAAGTTGGGACCTCTGCCAGGTGACTCACTGCCACTCACACCTTTCAAGTCAGCCGCACAGAGAAAACATCCTGGGCTGGGGTTGGACTATGCCAGGCCTGTGCTGGATGTCCCAGCAGCTCAGGGGTCAGGTAAGGTCACTACCCCATGTGGAGAGTAGGAACCAAAAGGCAAAGTGGCAAGTGTGTGGGGACAGAGTGAGTCCCATACAACCTTCCTGGCAGGTTGCCCCTCGGTGGCAGTGGTCCTGCCCGCTAACCCTGCAGGCATGCTCATCTCTTGAACACTCACACACAATCTCACTTTTCCAGCTTGGCTCCACCACCCGGGGAACATAAGGCTCCAAAGAGACACCAGCATTCCAGGTGTAGGAGAGCACATCTACCCAAGGGCCTTGGATTTTGGGTGATACTTGGATGAACAATTTTAATAGTGACTTTTTTTTGGCTTATATATGTGTATGTAGTGTTGTGACAGTTCAATTCAACTTGATCAGATTAAGAATCAAATAAGAGACATAGCTCTTGGGCAGTGCTTCCGGGAAGGATTATGGAGGGAGTAAGACCTTCCCCAAGAGGGGCATCCCTTCCAGCAGTAGACTCTGTATAAAGAAAGTCCGAGGGCTTGGAGGCACATGCCTGCAAAGCCTAAGGAGCCTGGTTCAATTCTCCAGGTCTCACATAAGCCAGATGCACAATGGGGCACACACTTCTGGAGTTCATTTGCAGTGGCTGGAGGCCCTGGCGTGCCCATTCTCACCCTCCCTCTCTCTCTCTCCCTCTCTCAAATTAATTAATTAATTAAAATACAATCTTTTAATAAAAGAAAGTCTGAGAGAACACAGGGCCTTTTGCCTGGCTGCCTGTGCTCCTCATGGGTGGTCTATCCATCTGTCCATCTATCATCTATCTACTTGGCTGCTGCCGTCCTGTGCAGACATTGGAACCCAGCTCCACAGGCCTTCGAACACGGCCTAAAGAACAGCAGCTCTCCAGGAATCCTTTAAACCTTCAGTGCCAGGTTGGGACTGCCGACACATCCAGCCTCGTGCACTGAGCAGCTACCGGGTCACAGACTCAGGAAACTCTGACTAAAATGAATATATATTAGCAACTGCCCCCTCACTGGCTGGCTGCAGGATGGAATGGAAGACAGAGTATATTACTCACTTTTCTTGGTGCTGTGACAAAATACTTGATAAAAACACCTTAAGACACAAGGGTTGATTGTACCTTAGAGTTGGTGCGGAGGGCATGGTGGCAGGAGCATGAAGCAGTTGGTCACACCGCATCCACAGTCAGAAAGCAGAGCACAACGAGTGTGGTGCTCATCTAGCTTTCTGGAACAATGTGACAGGCTGCAGTGACAGAGAAACAGGAACAGCCTAGCTTCCTTCCACCTCCCGGGAGCCCTATCTACTCATAGAGGTCACCAGAAGCCCACAGCTCCTCTTCCCATCCACATGTCCTCTTGTAGCTTCTGCTTGTCACTGTTGCCCTTTACATCTGCCTGGGAACCATTTTATCCATTTCTTGGGTACCTATGCAACCCACTCTCCTCTACCCCTTCCTTCTCCCCAACGCCTCTCCCCATAATAGGTTAGGACAGCCCAAAAGGCAGCTAGGTTTCTGGCTTTATCCTGCTCTCTTTGCCTTTCCACTCTGTGATGGTGAATCTCAGTTATCAACTTGACAGGATTTACAATAGAAGCAAATCTCTGGGCATGTCAGTGAGAGATTTTCTAGATTAGGTTAATTGAGGTGGGAAGACCCACTCTACATTGGAGTGCACCACCACTTGCGCTGGAGGTCCCGGATTGAGTAAAAAGGAGAAAACCAGCTGAGCTGCACCGTTCATCTCTCTCTGCTTCCTGACTATGGATGGATGCAAGATGACCAGCTGCCTCCTGCTCCTGCTCCTGCTGTGTGATTCTGAGCCTCTCCGAGCCTCATTTTCTCATCTGTGAATTGAGGACAGTAACAGTACTTACATGTAGCATGAACTCTTTTCTGGGGAGATGCCAACTAGCACTTGCTCCACGCAGACAGGACACCCACAACAGACAACAGGTCAGTTCCATCCAAGTTCACCCTTGTGAATCAAGGAGCTTCCTGTGCTTCCTTATAGGACCATGGAGACCCCAAAGCATCCATAGCATCAAAGGTCTCATCTCTGCAGGTGGAGTTCTCCACCCCTTGTCTCACAGCCTCTGGATAGTCTGTCTACTCCTCACCTCATGCATCACTGCATCCAGCACTCGGGGGGCACCTGAGAGCTCCATGAAGGGCTGA
This sequence comes from Orientallactaga sibirica, assembly GCA_036365145.1. Lineage (NCBI taxonomy): Eukaryota > Metazoa > Chordata > Mammalia > Rodentia > Dipodidae > Orientallactaga > Orientallactaga sibirica. The sequence continues at coordinate 13,709,686 of JAEOAD010000028.1, forward strand.
GGACCCTGCCTGCCCTTCTGCTTCTGTAGAAGAATGTCTGGCTCGGTCTCCAGTTTTCATGCATGGCCACAGTTGCTTCTGATAAAGAGGATGACAGATGTTTCCATCGAAGGTCATACAACATCACTGTGCCATTATCTGAAGAAGTCAAACTTGGGTATTGGCTGGGGTTGGAGAGATGCTCAGCAGGTAAGAGTGCTTGATATGCAAGCATAAGGGCCTGCTTTCCCCTGAGTTCTAGTCCCCAGAGCCCATGGAATCAGCTGGCTGTGGCCACACAGGCCTGTGCCTCTCGTCCTGAAGGGAGTGGAGACCAGAGAATCGCCGGGGCTTGCTGCTCAGCCAGTTTGTCAGACAATGGCAGCTACAGGTTCAGTGAGAGATTCCATCTCAGGAGAACACATGGATGATACCCAGTGTTCTCCTTTGCCCTCCATGTGGGGGACATGCGTGTGCACACGCACACATGCATATACCATACCCACGCCCCCAAAAATCAGATATTGTCTGAAATGTTACACTAAATATACAAGTTAGGACTGGGGATATAGATCAGCTGGTAGAATCTGTGCCTAGCATGCAAGAAACTCTGAGCTGTAGCTGCAGCACTACATAAAGCAGGTGTGGTGCATATACCTTTAATCCCAGCACTCACAGGGTGGGGACAAGGGGTCAGAAATTCAAGGTCATCCTCCCTCAGCTACATAGGGAGTTTAGGGCCAGCCTGGGCTATGTGAGACTGATTCTCTCATATATATGCATGTACATATATAATATATACATATATATGTATGTATATGTATATATATATATATATATATATATATATATATATATATATATATATATATATATATTCACTTATTCCTGAGAAATGAGCCAATGGTTGTTGTACTGAGGGGGAGAGGAGCTTGGTCAGAAGTAACATGAATACTTTGGAACTAAGAGGTTGTGGTTGCATAATATGGTCTGGATCATGGGATTGTGTACCTGCAATGGGGCTAACTTAATGTCATGTGAATTTCGCCTAAATAAAACATGAGCCAGAAAATGTCCCTTCCTTCCTGCCCATGTTCTGGAGGGTCGGCCACCAATTGGACTGAGGAAAGAAGAGGGTGACATATTCCCAGTTGATGGGATGCCTGGCCAGGGAAGGGCAGAGTGTGGCTGGAGGTCACAGCATCTACAGGACAGAGCAGGACACATGCTTCGGTCTGACTATACAGGGCTTACAACTTTAAGGCCATCACAGCATCTTTCTGGAACATTCTTCCCTATGGAGAGCCAGAGCCCTTCCCCTTCCCCTTGCCCGCTCTGTGGAGGCAGTGGCTTCTGTAAACAGAGTAATAAATATCCCAGTGGCAAGGGCCATGCAGCTACTAGGGTGACTCTGAAACATTCCCACAGAACACCAGCCAGCCTTGCCACCTCATCCACAATAACTGAAGAGTTAATTTTGTTTTTCTTTGCGGGAAGTATGCCAGACTCAGTGAAACTCCATGAGTGGCATTTCCTGCAATTTGTCTAGCTTTCAAACATTAACCTCTATTCCAAGGAGGACTGGGCAGCTTAACCATTAACCCTGGGCCCTCAGCAGAGAGTCAACTGCCTCCCCGCGCCCACCTCAGTCACCAGGACAGAGCTGCGGAGGCCTGTGCTCCCTGAGGACCCACTGAGGTGGCAGGCCAGGATGAGGGGTACACCTTAGCCCCGGAAGGGTCTTGCATGAGATGCTGAGGACACTGCCAGCCATGGTGCCGCTTTCTTCCAGCATGGGAGTCTAGGCAATGTTCTCTGACATCCTTTGCTCAGAGGCTTCAGGGGGCTTTAGTTCTCCAGCATGGGAGTCTGAGACATGTGTGTGTGTGTGTGTGTGTGTGTGTGTGTGTGTGTGTGTACATGCAACCTTAGGCCGCCCTGTGTCCCTGAGTTTTCTCCAGCTGCCAGACACCACCTACACCCTAAGCACAGCACAGAAGGCTGGTAGGATCATGGAGGCTGCCAGGGAACTTGTGGCTCAATGGCACAGTGCTTTTGCCACGGTGTGCTCCACCAGCTGCTCAAGTGTCCCCATGGGGTACAGCCTATAATCCCAGTACTGGGGAGGTGGAATCAGAGGATCCCCAGGACTTTCTGGCTATCTAGACTAGCTAAACCAGTGAGTTCCAAGTTCACTGAGAGACCCTGTCTCAAAAATTATAAAGTGGGTTAGGGAGATGGCTCAGGGGTTAAATAAAGGTGCTTGCTTGCAAAGCCTGCAGGCCCAGGTTTGGGTTCTCAGATTCTACATAAAGCTAGATGCCCATAGTGACGCATGCATCTGGAGTTGGCAGTGGCAGGTGGCCCTGGCATGCCATACTTTTTTTTCTCTCTCTCTCCCTCAAATAAATAAAAATATTTTTTAAAATTATAAGATGGTGAGCAACTGAGGAAGATTCACAAAGTTATGCTCTAGCCTACACATACGTATACACACACGTGAACACACACGCACACAAGTAAAGACAAAATAAAATAAAATTACCAGTTGTGGTGGTGCACGCCTTTAATCCCAGCACTCGAGGGGCAGAGGTAGGTGGACCATTGTGAGTTTGAGGACACCCTGAGACTCCATAGTGAATTCCAGGTCAGCCTGGGCTAGAGAATGAGACCCTACCTCTGAAAAACTAATAAATAAATAAACAAAATAAAATGAGAACTGGATGAAGAGAACTGATCACTCAGAATATTCCAGGGGCTGGGGGCTGGGCAGATGGCTCAGCAGTTAAAGGCTCTTGCTTGCAAAAACTGCCAACCCTGGTTTGATTTGTCAGTACCCATGTAAAGCCAGATGCACAACATGACACGTGTGCCTGGAGTTCATTTGCAGAGGTTCTGGTGTGCCCACCCACCCCCCATCAAATAAATAAATAAAATATATTAAGGGCTAAAAAAATAATAATAAAAAAAAATAAAATGAGTCCATTAACTATCCAACATGTACAATTCAGTGGCATTGGGCACATTCACAATATACTATAATGTAACCATCTCCTCTGATAAGTTCCAAGACATTTTCACCAGTCTCGAAAGGAAACCACAAAGCTATCACTCCCCACTGTCCCTCCCTTGAGCCCTTGTCAGCACTAATCCACTGCCTGTCCTTACAGCTTCACCCAGTCTGGACACATGGTGTAAACAGAATCTTATGATGCATGACCTGTATCGAGTTTACTTCACCCAGCATCATGTTTTCAGGTTCACTTGGTAGCACGAGTCCATACTCCTGTCTGTCTCAAGGCTGACTCATGTTCCAGCACAGATGCGGCTGGATTTTCCTTATCCTTCATCAGCATAGACATTTGGGTTGTTCGTACTTCTTGGCTGTTACAAATAATGTTGCTGTGAATTCTTGGGTGATAAAGTTTGAATACTTACAACAAATTCCTGTCTTCATGCGATACCATTAGAAGATAGACAGCAAAGAAAGAAGTTGAGGAAGGGCGTAGAAATACAATAGATATTAAACGAAAACTTAGTGGTCACTGGAGTGTTGATTGACAATGATGAACATGATTATTTATTTATTTTTAACCCATGCTGCAGAATCATCCAAGGGCCTTGCACATGGTAGGTTGGTACTCTTCCACTGGAGCAACATTGCTATCCTCTGAATATTTAAATTTTCATTTGCAAAGCATCTGCATCTTACCCAAGTCATCTCACTTATTATAAACCATTGGAAGTAGAACCACCTCCGTTCTAGAGATCAGGGAGCCGAGACTCAGAGGAGTAAGAGCTTTACTGCACAGGAAAAAAAAAAAAAAAAAGCCAGGCCTGGTGGCACACACCTTTAATCCCAGCACTTGGGGGTAAGAGGATTTCCATGAGTCCAAGGCTACCCTGAGACCACATAGTGAATTCCAGGTCAGCCAGGACTAGAGTGAGACCCTATCCAAAAAAAAAGAAAAAGAAAAAGAAAAAGAAAACAGCTTTGCTGCAGTCACATGGCCAGTGAATGCCAGTCAGCATCCCCTTAAAAGAGTCCTGGGATTGATTAGTGATGCCTGCCTGGGAGTGGAGCAGGCAAGAGTGGTAGGAATGCCCAATTTGCCAAGATGTTTCCTGGCCCTCACAGGCCTTCAGGGAGGGGACATCAGAGCCCTACCCAGCAACTGAGGACATAATCTGTTTCCACTGGGAGCTGAATGAAACCACCTCAGGGCATAGTACTCACAGGCAGCATCTGCTCTGAGCTTTCCTGTCCCGTCGGCAGTAGGTGTGTCATGTTCCCTTGACCCCAGCCATCATGGCCCCGTGCCACCCTCTTACCTCACTCATCACATTGACAGTGGAGCCTAGTGTGTGAATGAGACACCAACAGTCCAGTGAGGCATATCCCACCAAACTTCCCCTTGACAAAATTCATGTCATTCATCATACAGAAGTGGATGGGGAGAAAGCACTGGAGGTCTCAGGCTGCCTGGTCTGAGTGCACCACCTTCTAGGCTGGATGTCCCCCTCCATACACTCAGCCCACCTGGCCCTGTGGAGAAGCTCCCTGCCGCAGGGTGACAAGATACAAACCACATGAACACGCACCCAGTCTCCTACCTGATGCTGGCATCTCTGGGCCCAGGTCCGCTTTCTTCTCTCTAAGGATCTCCTGCAGGCACTGGGCCCGTTCCTCCCACAGCACCTGCAGCACGTCACACAGTCGGGGCAGGGCTCCAACCTGCAAGTCCAAAGCCAACAGCACTCATCAGTGCTGCGAATGGACCCTGTCCTACAGGTGTCACCAGTGGTCACAGTCTGGGGGGTTTCAGGTTCTTGAAAAAGCACACACAAACAGTGGAGCAGCCAGTTTTATTAGTAAGCAAAAAAGCAAGTTCAAGTCAGATTCACTGTCAAGATAGTGCTCAAGGGCAGTGGGTTCTTGCCTGGGGCTTCCTGTTATGGGGTCTAGAAGGAGGAGTAGAGAAAGCATAGAGGTGACCTTTCTTCTTTGATTGACAAGCTTAGGTTAAATAAGCTTTTCTCTTCTGTGCATATCCTTTCCCATGACGCGTCTGATTTTACCAAATGTATGCGCAGCCATGCATTGACTATCTTACACAGCAAATAGACAATCTTCCCTCAAAGTTCACTCAAAGGACATCAGTTGCCTTACTGCAGTGCACCCCCCAAACAATCCAGACTTCATCTGTCCATCTCCCTTGGTTTCAGAATGTGTTCCAGGACATACTTGAATAGAAATAGGACATTTATTAAGGATTTTGTTGAGGGGGTTAACATTTCATTGTTCAAAGTGGGGTGTAAGCTCAGTTTGATGCAGATTGGAGTCCTGGGTTGCTAACAGTGCTAGGGACATTGTTGGGAAAGATGTATATGTCCTGACCAAGCCAAGCAGCAGCCCAGGGTGACAAGCCCGGTCTGGTGGTAATGAGACCACCCTCTAGCTGAGACTGTGTGAAAGATGACACTTCCCTTCACCTCCACCATCAGTCTAGGTGCTCCCTTTTCACGTGTTGAATGAGGCAGCTGTGGGGAAGCTGCCCTTCCATTTCTACCGGGAGTAAGGAGACAGCACCCACCCTTATCCATCATCACCTGTCAGAAAAAGGCCAAATGCAAAAGAAGCTTTAAATAAGAACAAGTGTCACAAGATGGAATATGAAAATGCCCAGTTTTCAAAGATGATCCATCATACCAAGAACCAAGATCTCAATCTGAATGAAAAAAGACATTCATCAGACAGCAACACTGAGAGGACAGAACTGTTAGAATGGTCTAACCCATATTTTAAAACAGTTATCACAAAAGTGTGACAGTGAGCAATTAGGAACATTCTTATTACAAATGTAAAAATGTGTGAGAGCGTCTCAGCCAAAAAAAAAAAAAGGGGGTAAATTAGAGAAGAATCAAATGGAAATTTAAAAACTGGAATGACAGCAACCAAAATTGAAAGCTCAGTAGATGGGTTCAAAAACACAATGGTGGTGGAGGAGGTAGATATGGGGAAAACACAGTAGAAGAATCAATGGGCTAGAAGATAGAATAGTCCAGCACTTGGGAAGCTAAGGTAGGAGGATAGCTGTGAGTTCAAGGCCAGCCTGAGACTACATAGTGAATTCCAGGTCAGCCTGAGCCAGAGTGAGACCCTACCTTGAAAAAAAAAACAGTAACAATAACCTCAATCTAAACATTCATTTATTTATTAGGAAGAGAGAGAGAGATGCACAGACAGAAAGAGAATATGGGTGAACCAGGGCCTCCAGCCACTGCAAACTAACTCCAGATGCATGTGCCACCTTGTGCATCTGGCTTCACATGGGCACTGGGGAATCAAACCTGGGTCCTTGGGCTTTGCAAACAATCACTTTAATTTCTAAGCCATCTCTCTAGCCCCTAAACAAAATTTTAAAAAGAAACTAAATATAAAAATGAATAAATCATCCAGGCATGGTAGATTATGCCTTGAATACCAGCGCTCAGGAGGCAGAGGTAAGAGGATTGACTTGAGTTTGAGGCTACCCTGAGACTACATAGTGAATTCCAGGTCAGTCTGGGCTAGAACGAGACCCTACCTTGGGAAAAAAAATGAACAAATCTATAGAAATTTGTGGGAGCTATAAAAGAAAACCCACTAGCTATTTCTGAGGAATTTCAGAGGCAAGAAGGAGGAATATGGAGCAAAGTAAACACAAATATGAAAAGCTTTGAGATCAAACATAAAACAAAAAAATAAAATGATACTAAAGTTTTCATACATCAAAATGACAGGAACAGTATTCTGCTGAAAAGACTGAGCCCATAGCTTCTGAGGGTGACCAGTGAAGAAGGATGGCCTAGGGTGGTTGAGAGAGGCTGGGCACAGCATGGAGCAGTGACCTGAAAGAGGCCATGGTGAGACCGTGAGAAACAATGAGAAAGTAGTCCTTTTCTGTTTCCTTTTTCTGAGTGTGTATGTATGTGTGTGGTATGTGTGCATGTATGTGGGCCCATGCATGTGTCTGGGTGTTTGGAGACCAGAGATCAACATCTAAAGTTCTCTTGGGTTGGTCTCCACATCATTTTTATAAGACAGTTCAGGAACTCACCGATTTGGCTGATCTAGCTGGCCAGTAAAGCCTCGGGGTCCTCTGTTTCCACCTCCTTGGTACCGGGATTGCAGTACACTCCATGCCTGGCACTTACATGGGTGCTGGGGATCTGAACTCAGGTGCTCACACTTGAGCCCAAAGTGCCTTACCCACTGAGCCACTTCCCTAGCCCTCTCCCTTAACCTGTGTTCAACTCATTTTAATTGTTTATTTTTATTTTTATCTCCATATTTCAAGCAGATTTTAAAACAGCAGCTCCTGATTGCTATTGCTTAGCTTTTTGGGAAACCCCAAACTTGCTATTATAGAAGATACAAGATTTAGAGGCTTTTAGCTTTGCCTACATATATTTCTCACCCCTAGATTACATACACTTCTTCTGTTCCAATCAGTTTTAGTGAAATAAATGTTCAGTGTTTATAATGGCTTCCTTTGACAATGAAATACTGTTTGCCACTGAATCAAGTCACATAAAATGATTCTCTGTCCCTTGTACATTTTGCTTTTCCTGAGGTCAATAATTGCTTGGCTTTTTCATTTGATTTCTATGTACCTATGGCTAATGTTGTCAAGTGGTCCTACAAGCCTGCCACACATTCCTCTTTGTCTTTCCTTCAAGGACCTCTATCTCAAGGTCTTCTTTCCCCCTGCTCCACTGTGGGTCTGCCTCCTGCCTGTTGATGGGGGTGACCCCTCCCCTCCCACCTGGAATCCTTTTTTTTTTTTTTTTTTGGTTTTTCGAGGTAGGGTTTCACTCTAGCCTAGGCTGACCTGGAATTCACTCTGTATTCTCAGGGTGGCCTCAAACTCAGGAGGATCCTCCTACCCCTGCCTCCCGAGTGCTGGGATTAAAGGCGTGCACCACCATGCTTGGCTTTGAAATCCTTTTTTCTAGATCACATGTCATTGATTGACTTTCTGGTTTTACAGAAGGAAAGAAAGAAAGAAAGAAAGAAAGAAAGAAAGAAAGAAAGAAAGAAAGAAAGAAAGAAAGAAAGAGAGAAAGAAAGAAAGAAAGAAAGAAAGAAAGAAAGAAAGAAAGAAAGAAAGAAAGAAAGGGGGAGGGAAGAAAGGGGAGAGGGGAGGGGAGAGGGGAGGGGAGAGGGGAGGGGAGAGGGGATCCTTTAAAAAAAAAATAGGCAGATCCTTGGGACTCCCTGTCCAGCAAGTCTAACCTAATTAAGCAAGTTCCAGGACAGTGAGAAACCCTGTCTCAAAAACAGGTAGATGGCCACTACACTGTGATGCAGTGTTGGGAATTGAACCCAGGACTTAGTGTGTACTAGACAAGCTACCAACTGAGCTACATCCTCAGCACTTTTTATTTTTTTATTTATTTATTTATTTATTTTTTATTTATTTATTTATTTATTTTAACAGATTATACTCTTTTCTTCCCTCTCCCATGTGCCCATTTCCCCAGGGTCTTCCTCTGTGGGGTTATGGGATTTACTGTGGGATCATGAAGACCTCAGTCAGTCCCAGTGGGATAGTGGGGGGACCATGCCTCAGGGTAGTCCTACCCATTCTGTGGCTCTGATGATCTGTCCACTCCTTCTTCCACAGTGCTCCCTGAGCCATGGCAGGCCTGTGGGCGGTCTGATTTAGTGTTGAGCTCTTTGTAGTCTCTGGATTCTGCTTTGATAGGTTGTGCTTGATCACCATGTCTGCCACTATCACCCTGGAGCTGGCTGTCAGGTTAGCAGTAAGAGCAGTGTTCATGGCACTGCTTCCACTGCAAGTGCACTTTTAAAATTATTTATTTGTTTACTTATTTATTTATGAAAGAGAGAGAGAGAGAATGGGCATGCCAGGGCCTCCAGCCATTGCAAATGAACTCCAGACACATGCACCACCTTGCATCTGGCTTCACATGGGTCCAGGGGAATCAAACCTGGATCCTTTGGCTCTTCAGGCAAGTGCCTTCACCACTAAGCCATCTCTCCAGCCCAAGTGTACTTTTTTTTTTTTTAAAAGAATCACTGTTATAATAACTTTAATTTATCTTTCATTTTACAGAAGTCTATGAATGATTTTTAGAAAGCACCTCCTCAGCTCGTCATGTTTCTCTGACAGCTGTTAAAATAGGCAATGAAAGTGTCAACAGCTTGAGCATCGGCATCTTGCAAGGATTTCAGATCAATCAATCACTTGCCAAAGAACTTGGCAGCTTTTAAACCTGTCCAGCCAGAACTCCACCATACACTTTACAAAACCAATGGTGATTAGCAATTAGTTAGCTTTGGCACTGAGCTGTGCTCGCTTGCCCATGACAGCCTGGAAGCCAGTTTTGATACTGGCAATGGAGCATCGAGAGTGACAAGTTTCACACTGTAAGAAATAGAGTCTGGGTGTCCTTTTGCAGAATTGTGTCCGGTGATCAGCATGAGTTACGAGTGACGTATTCCTTGATATATCTTCTCAAGACATTTTCTATCTGTTTCCATTGGAATCTTCCTTTGATTACAAGTTGGTTATTTCCATCTATGGAACCACTTGTACCCAATCCTGCCAATAAAAATGCAAGAAGATGTTTGGGCTGACGGTGTAATAGTTTACAAATATCTGTGAAGCTGACAAGAGAGGTTTTCTTGGTTCCTAGTCAGACGACTCATGGGGGTTTCATAACAAATTTTCTCTTCTCTCCAGCAACTATACCTGGATTATTTTCCCTCATAATGAACACTCGATGCAGTCACTCCTCATATGTGTAGTCTCTTTCTGAGCCTGCCCAGGCAGGCCCTGTGTGGTTACTGAATGAAAGGCCATCGTCTTTTTTGCTGTCTTCATCTCCTAAAGCTTCATCTTTTTCTAGCGTCTCATCTTCATCTGGGAACTTGACATTCTTCTTTGTCTTCTTCTTTTTTGCTGCCAAGCATGATATCAGGGTCATCCTCTGGTTCAGCTGGCTCCTGAGCATCACTTTCAATCTTAAGATCCTTGGGCTGTGAAGCCTAAGGACCCCAGTTCAAGGCTCAATTCCCCAGGACCCATGTAAGCCAGATGTACAAAGTGGCGAATGCATCTGGAGTTGGTTTGCAGTGGCTGGGGGCCCTGGTGTGCCCATTCTCTATCTATCTACCTCTTTCTCTTTCTGTCTGTTGCTCTCATATAAATAAATAAACTGAGTGAACTGAATGAATAAATAAATAAGTAAAAAATTATTTTTAAAAAGATGCTTTACTCCTTCTTCAGCTTCATCCATATCAAATATCATTTTTGTTTTTTTCTTCTTTTTCTTTTGATTTAAGAAGTTCAAGTCATCTAAACTATCAGTAGCATCTTTTCCCCTGCTGTCTTCTTCATCAGCTTCCACATCTTTGTACAGAGAGGCCAATGGCAGTAAGAACTATGAGGGAAAAGGTACTAGGGGACAGAGAAGACAATGTTTGAGCTGACTGCTGAAGTGAGAGTACCATGTCCAGATGAAATGATGGGGAGGGAGAAGGGTCTCCAAGCAAAGAAACATGAGAACATAAGAAGTGACTGGTGTATGACTCAGTATGACTACCAGAGAAAAGCCAAGAGTTAAGAATTGGGGGACAAAGCTGGTGAGATGGCTTAGTGATTAAGGTGCTTGCTTGCAAAGCCAAAGGACCCAGGTTCGATTCCCCAGGATCCATGTTAGCCAGATGCACAAGGGGGCACACACGTCTGGAGTTCATTTGCAGTGGCTACAGGCCCTGGTGTGCCCATTCCCCTCTCTCTCTCCCTCTTTCTCTGTCAAATAAATTTTAAAAATATTTTTAAAAGTCTAGAGGCATTTATTATATGCATGATTCTATAAGAAATATTTATTTTAAAAAAGAAGGGGGGACAGAGATGGGACTACTAAAGAAAGCAGTAATCTGATCTTGATGGACCAAAAGTGACAGCAAGGATTCCCACCCCCCAAGAGGTGACTCCATCATTTAGGCAAGAAATGAAGATTGTCACTGGCATACCACGAGCAGTGACATCCATGAAGAAGACTGAGATGTCACACCAGAGAGGCAGGGTTTCACAGGAGCAGGTGGTGAACTGAATGAAAAGGTAGGAGAGGGGGCGTGAGTTCTGTGAGTTAGACGGGAATACCTTGATCACTTTGAGAAGAGGGAAGACAATGACAGGAGAAGGCTTGAGAGTAGGGAGAGCCAAGTGCAAAGGGGTTAGATGGAAGGGATGCTGTGGAAGGTCAGGTGACAGCAAGCACAGGGAGGAGAGGAAGGACCAAGGCAGCTTGGAGAGGATGGGGCTGTGGACATACAACAAGAAGAGGCATACAGAGGCAGATGGGGGCAGGAGCCTTCAAGGAGGAAGCACAGCCAGCATGCCTGTAAGAGCCATGCCTCCTATAAGCTGCTTCTGGTCAGATATTTGTCCAGTAATGTGAGGGTGACTGCAACAATGGATTCTCAAAAATGGATGAGTTTGCCCTGCCCCCTTTCTTGTTCTTTTGCCTCCCATCACAAAATGATGACACAGCTTCAAGTCTTCCTTGGTCTTGGACTTCCCGTCCTCCAAAGCTATAAGAACAAAATCTCTGGTCTTTAAAAATTAACCAGACTCAGATATTATAACTACACAAAATGGGCAACAAGCAGTTACTTTACCAAGACTTAAAAGTATCCAGTGCATACTAGATGGACAAAAGGTGCAGAAAAGATGCTCCACAACCAGCCAAGCATGGTGGCCCATGTCTTTAATCCCAGCTCTCAGGAAGCTGAGTTAGGAGGAGTGCTGTGAGTTCAAAGCCAGCCTGAGTGAATCCCAGGTCAGCCTCGGCTAGAATGAGACCCCTACCTTGAAAAACAAAAAACCAAACCAAAAAAAAAGATCACACTAATTACAGACTAGCTTTGTTTATAGGAATTTGTAGAACCCATTTTGGTTTTATTGAAATGCCATCCAATTATAAATTAGCTCTAGATATCAGGTGCTTCTGGTGAACCGAAAATGTATATCTGGTTTGTGGGAAACATAGGTTTCCTCATCCATGCGTGTAGATGATTATATACGGATGGATTTACAAAAGCCTCCAAGAGTGGGAGTTTTCCCCCTTTGACTTGAATATTATCCCTGTATGTTACATGGATGAGAGATCTCCCATATTTCCATTAGAGTAATACTTGCTTTAATTCTGAAGCATAAATGAACATGATATAAAAATATGTGAATTACTTATGAAGAATGCATTTAAAGCTTTTTTAATGTGTTTATTTGTAAGACATGACTTGCTAAGAAATTGGTTATTCTTACTGTTCTAAGAACACTATGAGCAGGTCACAGAAAGAGAAATTCTGTATAATCTCATATGTGTCATCTAAAGAAACTAAATATTTAGAAGTAGGGTCTGGGGTGTAAGTCAGTAGTTGAGGCTTGCCTGGGATGAGTGAGGTCTCAAGTTCAATCCTAGGACATACTCATCTGTATACATACACACATATATACACACACATACACATATGCACATACATACATATATACGTACACACAAGATGAATGCTGATGTATGACTTAGGGAAGAATAAAATGGTAATTACCAGGGGCTGGGAGGTGGCGAAAATGGGGAAATGGTAATAAATGGGTTTCAAGGACTCTTAACACACACACAATCACATACACATTGTGCACATACAAGCAGAATGACAGCTTTGTGAACAGAAATACATTAATTTGCTTGACAGTGGCAATCACCTCATAATGCATAACAAGACATTAAGTCCTCTGGAGTACACCTGTTGTGTGTGTGTGTGTGTGTGTGTGTGTGTGTTGCATGCATGCATGTGTGTGTGTTTGTATGTGTGAGTGTGCTGCCCATATATGCAGTGTACATGCACATGTGTACATGTGAAAGCCAGAGGGTGAGGTCAGGTGCTTCCCTTTATCACTCTCCACCTTACTGTTCAGGGTCTCACTGAACCCAGAGCTCACTGACTCAGCTGGGTTATCTAGCCGACAAGTTCCAGGGATAGTCCTCTCTACACCTCCCCAGTGCTAGATTATACATAGATGCATGCCAACAATGGCATTTTACATAGGCACTGGGGATCCAAACTCAGGACTTCATGCTTGAGCAGCCAGCACTGAGCCATCTCCACAGTGCAACACACACAATTCTCTTTTAAAAAATATTTTATTTTCATTTATTTATTTATTTGACAGAAAGAGAGAGAGAGAATGGGTGTGTCAAGGCCTTCAGCCACTGCAAACAAACTCTGGATGGGTGCATCCCCTTGTGCATCTGGCTAACAAGGGTCCTGGGGAATTGAACCTGGGTCCTTTGGCTTTGCAAACGCCTTAACCACTAAGCCATCCCTCTAGACCCAATTCTCTTTTTAATTAATTAATTTATTTACATGATGTGTATATATGTGTACATATGTGTGTGCATGTGTGTTCATGCGCCATAGCTTCTTGCCACTTTGCCACTGCAAACATACACCAGAGGCTTGTCCCACATTTTGCAACCAGATTACACTGATGGCTTGGGAAATAAACCCAGGCTGACAGCCTTTTCAAGCAAGCTCCTTTAACCACTGAGCCATCATCCAAGTCCCACACTCAATTCTTTACAAAATATTTTTTTAAGATTTTAATTTTATTTATTTATTAGAGACAGAGAGAGGGAGAGAGAGGGGAGAATGGGCATGCCAGGGCCTCTAGCCACTGCAAATAAACCAGATGCATGCACCACCATGTGCATCTGGCTTACGTGGGACCTGGAGAATCAAACTGGGGTCCTTAGGCTTTGCAGGCATGTGCCTTAATCACTAAGCCACTTCTCCAGCCCACAAAATATTATTATTATTTTTTTTTACTGTCTAGTGACTGTAACAGAATGAAGATCACTAAGAAGACAAATTCTTTGCATGGTGAGCCAATCTGGAGAGAGATAAATGACAAAAGGGAAGGAGACAAGACATAAGGATACATCTTCCATGAAGCTAGCCATCAGGGGGCAGAGGTAGGACTGTGGCCAAAAGGGTCCTGAGAGCCAAGTGCGGGCTCTCCAGAGACCTGGGCAATTTGACTAGCTGGGTGAGATCACTTATTTGTGGAATCTAAAGAAGTCAAATAGGGCTGGAGAGATGGCTTAGCCATTAAGGAATCTGCCTGCCAAGCCTAAGAATGCCCATTCAATTCTCCAGGTCCCACGTTTAGCCAGATGCAAAAGTGACCCAAGTGCACAATGTCGCACATGCACAAAAGGGGGCACACACATCTGGAGTTCGTTCACAGAGGCTGAGAGGCCTCTAGCGAGCCCAATCTCTATCTGTTTCTCTCTCTCTCTCTCTCTCTCTCTCTCTCTCTCTCTCAAATTAAAAAAGAAGAAGTCAAATATATAGAAGCAGGGCCAGAGTGTAGCTCAGTGGTTGGTGGGACAAGATGAATGCTGTTATATCACTTAGGGAAGGAAATTTCTGAATTATGGGATGGTGCTTTGGCTTGAATCTCTCTCTCAAAGGCCCATGTGTTAGTGGCTAGAATCCTAGGCTGGCACTATTTGGGAAGTGGTGGAGCCTTTAGGTGGTAGGGACACGTGGGAGGTCTTCAGATCATGGAGGGCTGTAGCAGTTACCTTCTCATTGCCGTGATAAAACAGCAGACCAGTATGGAAGGAAAGGGTTTGTTTTTGCTTTCTGTTTTGGGGGAAGTTTCATCATGACAGGAAAAGCATGGCAGAGCAATCATCCTTGAGGAGGGACAAGCAAGAAACAAAGACAAATCCATACAAGTGGGATGATATCAAAGTAAGATGCTCGCACAGCAGAGAAACCAATCTATTCAGGGGCAAGACCACCTGCAGATGGGAGAAAATGTTTGCAAATAATATATCCTACATGATTTTAACATTGACAACACATGAAAATAATATGGTTTAGGGCTGGAGAGATGGTTTAGCAGTTAAGGCGCTTGCCTGTGAAGCCTAAGAACTCATGTTCGGATCTCCACATAAGCTAGACACAGTGACACAAGTGTGCAATGTCCCACATGCACACAAGAAGGCGCTTAGCATCTTAAATGAGATTGCAGTGGCTAGAGGCCCTGGCATACCAATTCTCTCTCTCTTTCTTTCTCATAAAAAAAAGACAGTCTGTTGGGCTTGCCTCAAAAAAAAATAATAATATGGTTTAAAATGGGCAACTAATCTGAGTGGACATCTCTCAGAATAAAAATGTCCAACATCACTATATGTATTTATATACACAATGTATGTGATAGTATTAGTTAAAATACACATTGTAAGAGAGCCACTATGGGGTAATTCTGAATTTATTCAATAAAGTAAAACAATTTAAACAGTCCCTAGTATTAGAGATATTTGCAATTTATTATATTCAGATGAAATACATATTCGTTCATTTTTTATTTAAATGTGTTTGTAAGTATGATTAAATTCATAATCTGGTAAGATAGTAAACACAGTAACAAAATTCGTTACACCAGCATCCTCATTGTGCTGGAAGTTTGCAAAATATTAGTATGTCTGAAAGCTGCTTTAGAATTAAGAAAAGTAAGATATAAAAAGCAAGAGATTTGGGGCTGGAGAGATGGCTTAGTGGTTAAGTACTTGCCTTTGAAGCCTAAGGACCCTGGTTCCAGGCTTGATTTCCCAGCACCCACATAAGCCAGATGCACAAGGTGGTGCATGTGTCTGGAGTTCATTTGCAGTGACTGGAGGCTCCCATCCCCCCTTTCTCTCTCTGTCTGTCACTCTCAAATAAAAAATAAAAATAAAAATTTTTTAAAAGCAATAGATTTGTCTCATGGAGAAATTTTAAAAATGTTCCTTGCAAATTAATGATTTTTGTTCTGAGGCAGCCAATATGGTCTGAGAGATATGTAATTGTTTTCAAGGCATAAAATGTAGATATTTTAGGGGCTGGAGAGATGGCTTAGCAGTTAAGCACTTGCCTGTGAAGCCCTAAAGACTCCAGTTCGAGGCTCGATTCCCCAGGACCCACATAAGCCAGATGCACAAGGGGGCACACGCATCTGGAGTTCATTTGCAGTGGCTGGAGGCTCTGGCATGCCTATTCTTGTCTATCTGCCTCTTTCTCTCTCTGTCTGTCTCTTTCTCTCAAATAAATAAATAAATAACAAACAAAAAGAAATTAAAATCTCAAAACATAAAAAAACTTTATAAAAATGTAGATGTTTTATAAAGAGATTTCCATATGGAATAAAATGACTTTCCTTTTTTTAAAATATTTTATTTTTATTTATTTATTAGAGACAGAGAGAGGGAGAGAGAGAAAGAGTGAGAATGGGCACACCAGGGCCTCTAGCCACTGCAAACAAACTCCAGATGCATGCGCCACCATGTGCATCTGGCTAATGTGGGACCTGGAGAATCGAACTGGGGTCCTTAGGTGTCACAGGCATGTACCTTAACTGCTAAGCCACCTCTCCAGCCCAACTTTCCTTTTAAAACCAAAAAAAAAAAAAAAAAATAGTGAAGCTATGCACTATGAAGTAGTTATGAACACCCAGTGGCCTAATAAACTCTAAGCTTCGCTCTCAGTGACACAACTCTTCGAGCCATGCTCCATCTCCCAGAGGCTCCACAACTTTTCCAAACTGCCACCAGCTGGGAACAAAACATCAAAACACATGAGCCTATGGAGACATTTCATTCACGCTGCAGGGGCATACTCTTGAGGATTGTAAGACTCCAGCCCTTTCCTCTTTTATAGTTTTCTGTTCATGAAGTGAGAGGTTTTACCATGAATTTGGTAAAAAAAAAAAAAAAAATTTTTTTTTGAGGTAGGGTCTTACTGTAGACCAGGGTAACCTGGAATTCACTATGTAGTCTCAGTGGTCTCACACTCACAGGACTCCTCCTACCTCAGCCTCCTGAGTGCTAGGATTAAAGGCACGCACCACCACGTCCGGCTGAACTTGGTAAACTTTCACCATGATGTTGGGCCTTACCACAGGGCTAACTAATCGTGGACTGGACCTCCAAAACTGTGAGCCAGAATGAGCCTTTTCACTTCATGAGTTAATTATACC
Organism: Orientallactaga sibirica; assembly: GCA_036365145.1. Classification (NCBI taxonomy): domain Eukaryota; kingdom Metazoa; phylum Chordata; class Mammalia; order Rodentia; family Dipodidae; genus Orientallactaga; species Orientallactaga sibirica. The sequence continues at coordinate 13,726,767 of JAEOAD010000028.1, forward strand.
TCAAGCACTTGTTGCAGTAACTGAAAGCTGAGTAGCACAGGTAGGCTAGGTGTGAAGACTGGCATGGCAAGCTGACAGCCTGCCTCCTTCCTTCTTGTGTCTCCCAAATTCACATGGTGAAGTTTCACTCCAAGAGTATTTGGACAGAGGGCCTCCTGGAGGAAATTAAGGTTGATGAGATTATAAGGCATGACAGTGAATCTCTATTGTCAGCTTGTTAGATCAGGAATCAAGTAAGAAATACCTCTGGGAAGGTCTGTGAAGGGTATCATGATGTCCCAGGAAAAAAATGGTGTTTGGGGGCTGGAGAGATGACTTTGATTAAGGTGCTTGCCTACAAAGCCTAACAACACAGCTTTGATTCCCCAGTATCCACTTAAAGCCAGATGCACAAAGCAGCACATGTACCTGGAGTTTGTTTGCAGCAGGTAGAGGCCCTGGTGTTCTCTCTCTCTCTCTCCTTGCAAAAAAGTAATTTTTTTAGGGCTGGAGAGATGGCTTAGTGGTTAAGGCGCCTGCCTCCTAAGCCTAAAGAATGTTGGTTCCAATCTCCAGGTCCCACGTTTAGCCAGATGCAAAGTGACGCAAGGGCGCAATGCTGCACTTGACCACAAGGGGGAACACGCATCTAGATTTCGTTTGCAGAGAGGCTGCTGGCGCGCCCATCTCTGTCTTCCTCTCCCTCTCTCTCTCTGTCTCTTTCTGTGTCTCTCTCCAAAAAAAAAAAAAAAGTAATTTTTTTAATGGTGATTTGGGCTGACCCCTTTCACTCCTTACTGGTGCATGTGTCTACCCTGTTGCTGCCTTCCTTCACTGGCATCCGAACCCAGCTTCTTCAGCCATCCAACGTGGACTGAAGACCAGTGGCTTTCCAGGGATCCTCCAGGCCTGCATCACCAGATTGGGACTGCTGAGGCTTCCAGCTCCGTGGACTGGCTAAGCAGCTACCCATGTTGTGTGAGCAATCTTACGAATCCCTTTGTAATATATTTCCAGTCCATAGGTTCTGTTCCTCTAGCGAGTACAGTAATACAGAGTGATAGAGATCTAACCCTAAAGGATTTATATTCTAGGGAGACAACCCACCATCCAGCATGCTCCCTGGCAAGGCCATGTAAGGACAAAGTGGCTGCCCATAGGCCAAGAAGCAAGCCTCACCAGAAATCAGATGTTAACCTAGACTTCAGCCTGCAGAGCTACAAGAAAGTAAATCTCTGTAGTTTAAGCTGGCCAGTCAGTTTTGTTAGGACAGCCCGGATGATTAGACAAATGGGAAGGAAGGGAACAGAGGGTACAACATAGACACATCTATCAGAGAAGGCTGCTGCTCAGAGGAAGTACATCTAAGTAGTCATGACTCTCAGGAAACAAGACACAAATCCATCACTTGGAAATGAGAGTGCGAGTGGGGAGGTCAGGAATTTGTAGAGGATTTTTGTGCATGTATATGCATGAGTATGTGTGTGCATTTGTGTGGAGGCCAGAGGACAACCTTGGGGATGATGCCTCAGGTTCCATGTACCTGCTTTGGAGGCAGAGCCCCCCACCTACTGGCCTGGAACTCACCAAGTAGGCTACACTGGCTGTCCAGAGAGCCCCAGAGCCCCAGTGCAGCCCCAGTTCTGGGATTACAAGCATGCACCACCACACTCCAAGTCTTCTTGCTTGCCAGGTGAGCAGGTTACTGACTGAAACATCACCCCACCCAGGTCAGGAATTTGAACAGATATGTGACATCAGGGAGTGCTTTTGAGGAACATGGGTGAGAGAATCAACAGGATTTGGGGGGCTCTAGAGAGGGTGCTGGGGATAAAGTGAGGTTATAAAGTAGGGGCCTGATCCTAAGGGATTCACGGCCTTATAACAGACATGAAGGACTGGATTGCAGATTTGATTTAACAAGCCAACCCTTCCCCAAATGCCACCCAGTCTGTCCATCAGAGTGGACTGTTGAGACTGGTGGCCCCAGGAAATTCACATTTTCTTGAGTCCACACAATACTGAGCCTTCTGTTTGTAATGTAAGCAAGCAGATAGGATCTGCATATTATGCATTTACCTCTGGCTGCAAGATATCCCAGAGCCCAGGAAAAGGTCAATGTCTTCTGAGAGCAGAATCTGGGGCCCATTGTGGGGCCACTGGTGGGGGACCATTGTGGTGGCAGAGATCTAATCCTAGAGAGTCCTAGATCTTCCCATCTCAGTTAACCCCATCTGAAAACTCCTTCCGACATGCTCAGAGGTTTGCTCCATGGTGATTTTCTATCTCTCCAAATTGTCAATCAAGATTAACCATTGCAATGTGTCAGACTCCAAACTTGGAGAGCTCCTGGTTCTGAGTCATCAACTGGAAAAGGATGGAACAGGAGAAGAGAAGATGGGAAGACAGGGTGGAGAAGATGAAAGCCTACATACCCTGCATAGTCTATTTGTCTAACTTGAAAGTGAGGAGTTTTTAAAAGCACTTTTTTAAAATATTAATTAATTAATTAATTTGAGAGATAAAGAAGCGGATACAGAGAGAATAGGAGCACCAGGGTCTCTGCCACTGCAAACGAACTCCAGATGCACGTGCCACCTTGTGCATCTGGCTTATGTGGGTCCTGGGGAGTCAGACCGAGGTCCTTTGGCTTTGCAGGCAAATGCCTTAACTGCTAAGCCATCTCTCCAGCCTCTAATGAGGTTGTTTTTTTTTTTTCATTATGTATATATATGTGTGTTAGTTAGCTTTCCATAGCTGTAGACCAAAGACCTGAGAAAAATGAGCTTGTAAGGAGAAAAGTTTCACTTTGACTCATTGTTTCAGAGATTTCAGCCTCTGACCACTGGCTGGTTGCTGGGGTCCTGCGGCAGCATGCCATGATGGAAGTGTGTGGTAGACGAGACTGTTCTCTCATCAAGGCAGCCAGGAAGCGGAGAGAGGAAGAGGAGGGCCCAGGGTCCCAGAATGTCCTTCAAAGTCACACCTCCAGTTACCTAATGTCCTCCACTTAGACCCCCATCTCCTAAAGGCTTTAGTACTTCCACGTAGTTTACACACTAGGGACCAAGACTTTCATGCACAGGCCTTTAGGAGACATTCAAGAACCAAACTATGACAATCTGATTCCATCCTTAGATTTGAATTTCCTGCCACCTACCTCACTCATGGCCTCATACCCAACATGCCATGTTAGCCCCATAGATGTTCCTCCCAGAAACATGGCAGCCCTTCAGCTAGTGGCTGTCATACAAAGGTAAATGAACTTCTTGTCATACAGTATTTGACAATGTCTCCAGACGTTTCCTGTTGCCACAGTGTTAGAGAGGTAATCATTGCTTCTAGTCAACAGAAACCAGAGATGCTGCTGGGCCTCATTCAATGCACAGGACAGTCCCACCTGTCCCAAATGCCAAGAATGTCAACATTAAGAAACACTGTTAAAGCCGGGCATGGTGGCGCACAGCTTTAATCCCAGCACTTGGGAGGCAGTGGTAGGAGGATCGCCTTGAGTTTGAGGCCACCCTGAGACTACATAGTGAATTCCAGGTCAGCCTGAGCTAGAGTGAGACCCTACCTTGAAAAACCAAAATAGCAACACTGTTGAGGGCTGGGGAGATGACTCAGTGGTTAAAGGTACTTGCTTGCAAAGCCTGCCAGTCTGGGTTCAATTCTCTGGTACCCAAGTAAAGCCAGACACACAAAACAGCACATGTGCCTCCAGTTTGTTTGCAAAAGGCAAGAGACCCTGATATGCCCATACTTTCTCTCTCTCTCTCTCTCTCTCTTTCTTTCTCTCTCTCAAATAAATATGTTTTAGAAGGAAAGAAACTGTTGAGCTCTACAGGCTTTTTGCTGCTCCAAGTGTGTGCACCCATCTTTTTTTTCTCTCTCCCTTCTTCTTTTTCTATCCCTCCCCCTCTCCACAGTGCATGTATTCCCTTTCTTTCTCTTTCTCTGTCTTTCCCAAGTCCTCTTCTCTCTCTCCCCCATTATAATAAAATCTTGAAATCAAGAAAAAAAAAAAAAAAGAAAGAACCCCGTTGAAGGAAAACAAAACCCAGCCCCATCCACCCAGTTAACTCATGCACAAGTTGGCAATTTGCCTGATGTCTTTTTCATTGCAGGCCACATCAGCAAACAGTGATTACTGACAGGGCGTGATTCTCGTTACACTTTGCTGAATGCCGTGGTTTAAGACACTCTCCTAAGGATGCAATCATTTCATTCACACATTCGTTATTCAGAAAGTATGCACCCATGCTCCCTTTTACAGTGTGATGTGTGTGTAGTATATATGGTGTATGACTGTGTGCAAATGCATGCACACTGTGTGCACACATGCAAAGGCCATTATTTCTTTTTAAAAATATTTTATTTTTATTTATTTACTTGACAGAGAGAAAGAGGCAGAGAGAGAGAGAGAGAGAGAGAAAGATAAAATGAGCATTCTAGGCCCTCTAACCACTACAAACAAATTCCAAACAGATGCACCACCTTGTGCATCTGGCTTACGTGGGTCTTGGGGGATAGAACCTGGGTCCTTTGGCTTTGCAGGCAAGCGCCTTAACCACTAAGCCATCCCTTCAACCCCCAGAGGCCATTATTTCTCTTTCTATCACTGAATTTAGACTTTGTAACTTTGTTTGGTTAGACTGGCTTACCAGAGAGTTCCAGCAATCCTCCTGCCTCCACCTTCCTCAGTGCTGAGGTTATAGGCATGTGGGGCCATGCTCAGCTTTTTCTATGGGATTGGAGAATCAAACTCGGGTCCTAATGCTTGTGCAGCAATTGCTCTTACTGCTGAGTCATCTACCCAGCTCCAAGCATCCTCTTAATCTGGGACAGGCTCTCGAGGTAAAAATTGAACAAGGCAAACTCTTAATGCACAAGTTCTAAGGTGTGTGTATGGGGGACAAGAAGAAAGGGGCTACCCCAGGTAAAAGTCCTCACCAGACACATGGTTTTCTTATAGGAGATCTCGGAAACTGACCCTCGTTGGTCACTCTTCAGTTTCTGCCCTTCTGACACCTCTCTGTAACAGGCAGGAGTGGAGGAGATAGGAATAAACAGTTTGACCTTAGTTATCTCCCATAGAAAGAGGCTGGTAATCTTCCCTCAGGGAAGGTACCAAATGAAGAAACAAATATCCTTAATTTCAAGATCCAACATCCGACCATTCAGAGTCAAACAAACAGAGGGAAAAAGTTTCAAAGGTTGAGAAGTCCTCCAATCAAAGTAGGTCAATTCCATTCTCATTTATTGAAGCCTTTTTCTGCCACGGAGTGCGAAATACAGTCACAGATGGGGATAAGCCCTTGAAACAAGCAGAAGATCACAAGTTACACAGGACACCGTCTCCTAACGATGGACACAGTACATGATGGCATGTAAACGACATGGAAATAAAAGCGGTATGACAGAGCTGAATGTTGACAATCTAGAGGTCTGGGTTCTAGTCTGAGCTCTGCTGCAAGCTTGTAGACCTTAGGCAAGTCCTTCTCTTGTGGGTTTTAGTTACTATTCTGTAAAATAAGGGACTTGAAGGGCCTGGGAGATGGCTCGACAGGTAAAGTGTTTGCCATGCAAGCATGCGGACAGAGTTTGGACCCGAGCACCCATGTGAATGTTGGGTGTGGTGGTACAAGTGTGTAATCCCAATGCTCCTGAAGCAGAAACAGGAGGATTCTGGAGCTTGCTGACTAGCTTCTCCAGCCAAATCCATGAGCTCTGGGAGCTATCTGTAAGAGACCCTGCCACAGAATAGCACGGAGAACCAAGACCTTTGGCACGGACCTCTCCACATGCTCACATGCCCACACACATATGGATATACTGACTGACATGCATGCACATTATATACATGTACATGCCAAAAATAATAATCTTAAAATATGGGCTATGAACAGAATACAGTGCAACATCCTTTCACAGTACACTGGAGACTTAAGGGAATCAAAGCCTCGCGTGTCCTCCGCTTGCTCCTGAGGTCTCCTTGAGACGAGAATGTAGGCTGAACCTGAGTCTTGCAGCCCAGTGCTATTTAGAACAGCCTTGGGGTTACTGCACATGCTTGAAGAAGAAGGCTGAGAGATGAGCATCCCCCTTCTTCACTGAGTAACACGCCTTCTGGCTGTGTTTGGCTTTGAACCAACTGTCCCTAAGTGTCCAAAATAGCATTTCCTCCAATTAATGAGTGGGTGCCCCTGTTCTTCCAGCGCCCTCCAAGACAACCCAGCCAGTGACTAGAAGAGGCTGCCTGGCTGGGATCCGTACTGTGGAATGCCTGGGAGCTGTGAGAAGAGAGATTAGCTCCTGATGCCAGCATTGTCCCCAATACAAGAGCAGAGATCTTCTTTACAACCAAGCGGGAACCCTTGATAGAAAGGCCAAGTTGTCAGAAATCGAGACTGGTCAGAACCCAGACAGGAGGTTCAAAATGGGTTTCCCAGCAGGTTTCTTGGAACATGGACCTGGGTGGGTGAGTGGGGGGTCAGTCTGCCATGCTAATGGGAAGAGGTGGCCCTGAAGTCTGCCACCCCCTCAGCTTTGACCTCCTTCCCATTCCTGCCATCCTGCCATCCTGCTGGACTGGGTGGATATGTCCTGCTCCTTCACAAATCCCAAAGGAAACAGCTTCAGGGTTCCCAGGAGTGTCTATGGGAAAGCAACACAAACCAGCTCTCCTTCCTCCTCTGCTCTCTGTCTCTGTCTGTCTGGTTTGTGGGGAAGAACGGCTCCCAGGAGCCCACAGACACGCAGACATTAGGAAGCCAGACTCCACAGGAAAGGCCTGGGAGCTGCAGAGGCTCCCACTATGGCCGGGCCATCTCCAGCCTCCGCTTTCTGAGATCTTCCCATTGTAGCCAGGCGCGTGGGAAAATCTCAGGCTTTGGGGCAGACGGATGTGGGTTCCATTTCTCTTTTTTTCTGAGGTTGGGTAAGACTCCCCAACCCCTTTGTGAGCCCTGGTCTTCTGGTCTGTAAAGTGAGGCTGATTAAAGTCACAAAAGACCACGAGGAGGTTTCAATGAGATATACTGGAGGCAGAGTCCAGCGCTTCTGGCATGGCTGGGGTCGACTCTCTAGAACCTCCTCCCCCCAGAACGAATGTGGGTACAGCCTAGAAGTGGGGGCTGAAGGTGTTGAGCCCAGGGACCCTTTGGGGAAGGGGACCCCTGGAGCGGCTCTGACAGACATCATTTTTGGAGACGATCGATCGGCTGCTTCCAATCCCTACCCTCCATCTCCAAGTCTCCTGGGACGTGAGACGGGACAGCCCCGTCCCCGAGTGGCTAGGTACTTACCGCGTGCAGGGCGCTGCACACCACCACCAGCAGCAGTGGCAGCAGCTGTGCCCTCGGTGACAGCCAGCGGGGCATGGTTCCCAGCGCGCTCCCCGCGGGCCGGCCGGTGCTCACGCGGAGAAGGTTGGTCCTCTTTGCGCTCTGCCTGCTCGGGAGCTCAGCGCCCGCGGCTCCAGGCTGCCCCAGCGCCCATGGCTGGGCAGGGTCGGGACTGCTTTTCCCCCGAAGAAGTGGCCACACGCTAACCCGCCAGGACCATTGATAAGGACTGAAGGCTGCAAACGTGTCTCCACCCAGCCAGGACTGGCAGGGAGCAGGCTGGGACCTGGGAGGGGGAGGAGAGGAGGAGGAGAGGAGGAGGGAGGAGGGCGTGGAGCCTAGAGCAGGCAAAAGCGGGCAGGGCCCAGCCTTCCAAGTTGGAACCCTTTCTCCTTCCCGCTGGCCTCCAAAAGGATCTCTCTCTCTCTCTCTCTCTCTCTGGAGTCCATGGACTTAAACCACAACTTTGCTGGATGTCCATGGACCACTTAGACTTTTTTCCCCCATTTCTTTCTTTTTTTTCAAGGTAGGGTCTCACTCTAGCTCAGGCTGACCCGGAATTCACTATGTAGTCTCAGGGTGGCCTACAACTCATGGCGATCCTCCTACCTTTGCCTCCCAAATGTTGGAATTACAGGTGTGTGCCACCACTCCTGGAAAAATTTTTTTTGACAGGGTCTCACTTTAGCTCAGGTTGGCCTACTACTTGCGAACTTCCTTGCCTCAGCTTCCACAGTGCTGGGATTGCAGACCTGTGTCACCATGCCTGGTTTAGGCCATCCTTACCCTTCTGACCAGGCTGGCACCCAAAGAGGCAGGGGCTCCCAGTAGACCCCTGTGGTGGTGTTCCCTGGGGGCATCTTCCTTGCACTTAATATCCCACTTTCACTTTGGCTTGATATTTTTTTTTTTTTTTTGTTTATTTTATTTATTAGCAACAGACAGACAGAGAGAGAAAGAGGCAGAGAGAGAAAGAGGCAGAGAGAGAGAATGGGCAAACGAACTTCAGATGCATGCACCACCTTGTGCATCTGGCTTAGCTAGGTACTGGGGAACTGAGCCTAAAACCAGGATCCTTAGGCTTCACAGGCAAGCGCTTAACCACTAAGCTATCTCTCCAGCCCCTGGTTTTCTTTATTTTAAAAACTATTTATTAGGTCTGGAGAGATGGCTTAGCTGTTAAGTGCTTGCCTGTGAAGCCTAAGGACCCGGTTAGAGGCTTAATTACCAAGGTCCCACAAAAGCCAGATGCACAAGGTGGCGCATGCATCTGGAGTTGGTTTGCAGTAGCTGGAGGCCCTGGCGTGCCCATTCTATCTCTATCTGTCTGCCTCTTTCTTTGTTTGTCTGTCACTCTCAAATAAATAAATTTTAAAAATTAAAAAAAAAGTTAAGGGCTGGAGAGATGGCTTAGTGGTTAAGGCGCCTGCCTGCTAAGCCTAAGAACCCGGTTCCAATCTGCAGGTCCCACGTTTAGCCAGATGCAAAGTGATGCAAGGGCGCAATGCTGCACTTGCCCACAAGGGGTGCATGCATCTGGATTTCATTCACAGCAGCTGAGAGACTGCTGGAGCGCCCATCTCTATCTGTCTTCCTCTCCCTCTCCTCTCTCTCTCCTCTCTCTCTCTCTCTCTCTCTCTCTCTCTCTGTCTCTCTCCAAAAATAAATAAAATAATAAAAGTTTTTTAAAAGTTAAATATTTATTTATTTATTCATTTGCAAGCAGAGAAAGATAGAGAGAATGGATGTGTCAGGGCCTGCAGGTGCTGCAAATGGACTCCACATTGTGCATCTGGCTTTACATAGGAACTGGGGAATCGAACTCCAGTCATTAGGTTTTGCATGCATGCTCCTTAACCACTGAGCAATCTCTCCAGCCCTGTTGTTTGCTTCATTTTTAAAGTCATTCTCCGGGCTGCAAATTGTTTAGCTAGCATGTAGGCAGTCTTGGGTTTCATCCTTAATAGTGTATAAACTGGAAATGGTGTTACAGGCTTGTGACCACAGTACTGAGAAGATCAGGAGTTCAAGGTCATCCTGCAAGACTTAGCTGAGTTTGAGGCCAGCCTGACTACATGAGACCCTGAATCAAATAAAAATAATAAAAAGCAAGGACAAACAGTCACACTATTTATGCCTGGAATTTACCCCCAAGGCTCCCTCCATAGGAACAAGCCTCTGATGGTCAGGGAAAGCCAAGAGGGACCCCCACTCAGTCATTGGGGACTGTGCTGACAGCGTGCTGCAGGAGGCTCTGTGATTCCTGGCACCTCCTCCAGGCTGATTCAGCATCAGGCAGATATTCCCAGTTGCTTGCTCAACATGAAAGAATTGTCATTTGTTCCCTCAGTACAAGGCCGGGGCCTCCAGCCACTGCAAATGAACTCCAGACACAGGTGCCACCTTGTGCTTCTGGCTTACATGGTCCTGGAGAATCGAATCTAGGTCCTTTGGCTTTGCAGGCAAGTGCCTTAACCACTAAGCCATCTCTCCAGCCCCCTCAAAAAATGGCTTTTACAGACCCAGTTTTTCTTTCTCTGTACTGATGCCTGCCCCCTTCCCTCTTGTCTGTGCTTCTTTTTGAGCTTTCTTCCAGCTACTTTGTGTACATCAGCTCAATGAAGTCTCCCAAGTGCCCATGTGGCATTATAGATACCCTTGTCATTGAGAAGGATATTGAGGGTGGAGGAAGCGCCCACCACATCGCCAAAGACCAGCAATTCTGAAGTTCAGAGAGGAAAGTTGGGCCCCTGGTGCCCTAACCCTTAACAGCTTTCTCTCCCACAAGAGAAGATTGTTAGAGTGAGGTTTGTAAACTCCTGCAGAAATAGTGTGTGTATGTGGGGAAGGGAGGGGCTAACAAGCTGTTCAGCTACATGTCAACCTACAGTGAGCTGACAACCACCACTGACCCTTCTAGCAATTTTTTTCTCATACCACTACTAACCCAAGGGCCCAGGGAAATGAAATAGGTGTGAGGATGTTTTCCAAAGTCCTGTTCTAGTAGCAGAAAATAGAGAGGATGTATGTGGAACCCAGAGCCCATCTTTTTCTATAAAAGTATTTTATTTATTTACAAGGAGAGAGAATGGGCACGTCAGGACTTCTAGCAGCTGCAAATACACTCCAGATGCACGTGCCACCTTGTGCATCAGGCTTGCATGGGTACTGGGGAAATCGAGCCAGAGTCATTAGGCTTTCCATGCAAGCACCTTAATCACTGAGCAATCTCTCCAGCCACAGATCCCATCTTGATGTTCCTTTCCTTTCAGAGAGTGACTGACGATCATCCGCCCAAACTCTCCCTGCTTCTTAATTAGCCCCCCCACACACTCGCATGTGTGCCACACACCTGTGCAGATGAGGACAGTTCTACGTGACTCATGCATGAGTTCTGCCCCTTACCTGTCCTGCCTTTGACAGCTCACCCTCCTCCAAAAAGCCTGTAACTAGTGTTGGTGGTACAGTGTGGGCACAGCTGCCTTCCAGAGAGCCTGTAACCCAGGTTGGGGAGATAGCACAGCCAGTAAAGTGTTTGCCTTGCAAGCATGAGGTCCTGAATTCAATCTCTGGAACCTATGATTAAAATCCTGGTGTAACAGTGAGCACTTAAAATCCCAGCACTGGGGAGGTGAAGACAGACAAAATCCCTGGGGCTCACTGGCCAGCCAGTCTAGACACACTGGTGAGCTTCAGACCAATGCGAGATCCTGTCTTAAAAAAAGATGTCCCAGCACTCAGGGGGCAGAGGTAGGAGGATCGCCGTGAGTTCGAGGCTACCCTGAGACTACATAGTTAATTCCAGGTCAGCATGGACCAGAGTGAGACCCTACCTGGAAAAACCAAAAAAAAAAAAAAAAAAAAAAGATGAACTGTGGTCCTGAGGATGACACTGAGGTTGTCCTCTGATCTCCACATGAATCCCTAACACATGTGCATGTGTGTCCATGCACATCAAAAAGAGAGAGAGATTGTAACTGGATTACCCCAAGCCAGACTGTGACTGATTGGCAGTCAGTGTCATCTTGCTGTCATCTGTTTCCCTCAGTGACAGGATACTGGTCTAACTCTACAGTTTTATATTAGAAAACTTGCTTACTCACAAGTACAAAGCCCATTTTCCAAGATTGACTTTACTATTAATAAAAAAGAAGCCTTTAATTTGAACTTGGGGGCATGGTGGCAGTGCATGAGTTCAAGGCCAGCCTGAGACTACCTTTAATTCCCAGAGCCTGGGGAGTGAGAGTTATTTGGGAGGAGTGCCATGAGTTCAAGGCCAGCCTGAGACTACCTATTTAATTCCAGGTCAGCCTGGACCAAGTGAGACCCTACCTAGAAAAAAAAAGCAGTATTTCTGGCTGGCTGGAGATGTATGCAGTTCAGTGGTAGAATGCTCACCTACCATGCACCAGACCTTGGGTTCCATCCTCAGCATGAGAAAAAAAATTGAAATTTGCCCTTTATGTGTGTATGTGTGTGTGTGTTCATGTGTGTGCAATTGTGCATCTAGATGGCAGAGGGATAGAGTAGCTGGAGATCCGCCTGACTCTGCCTCCCCAGTGCTTGGATTCCAGGCACCACCATGGGAACTGAGGATCTAAACTCAGGTCCCCACGCCTACATTTTGAGCACTTTATGCTCTGAGCCATCTATCTCCTCAGACCCATCCCTTTGACCCCCAATGACCTCCTGTGTCTTGACGCTAATCTGATTTCCCCAGTCCTACAAACCAATGTCTTACCATCACCATCAAGACTAGAAATTCACTGTGGTCACCTAACAGGAACTTAAAGATTATCCTGGATATAGTATTAGAGGGGCAGACATCCGCATTCTTAGAAGTCATCCAGGACAGACCCCACCTCCTGCTGCCCTGAAGAAAAATGTGACAATCACATGCCATAGAATTTTTGTTGTTTTTTAAAATTATTTATTTATTTAGTTGCAAGCAGAGAGAGATAGGCAGACAGAGAGAGAATGGGCACGACAGGGCCTCCAACCATGGCAAATGAACTCCAGATGCATGTGCCCTTTGTGCATCTGGCTTATGTGGGTCCTGGAGAATCGAACCAGGATCCTTTGGCTTCGCAGGCAAATACCTTAACCACTAAGCCATTTCTCCAGCCCAGAAGTTTTGTTTTTTGAGGTAGAGTCTCATTCTAGCCAAGGCTAACTTGGAACTCATTCTTTAGCTCCAGGCTGGCCTTGAACTCATGGCAGTCCTCCTCCCTCAGCCTCCCAAGTGCTGGGATTAAAAGCATGTACCACCAAGCCGAGCTCATAGAATTTAAAACAAAATGAAGGGGTAGAGGCCAGCTTCTTCTGGCCAGAGGAACAAAGTCTTCCAGTCCTGGGTGGAGACTAAGTTACCTCCCTTAAAGTTGACCCAACAGAACCAGTCACTCGCTCACCTGATTAAGTTACTACCCGTCATCACCCTTCACCTAAAGACAAGCTCAGGTGGGAAGAATAGCCATCCCCCTGGTGAGATAATGGCTATGTCCCCAGAAACTCTCTCTCGGGGAAGTTGCTTGCAGGTCCTTTCTGCTGAGCCTGCCGGCTTTTCTGAGTTGTAACTCAGAAGTATAATGTTTCTCCGTTCTCTCTCTTCTTTGGATGCCGGCCAAAGTCCCAACAGTGCTTGCTCTGACACTGTAGGCTTTTTCACTTTTTTCTCAATAAACCTTTGCTCTTGCTCACTCATTGTCATCTATGTGTCTAATTCTTCTTTTTAAATATTATTTATTTATTATTTATTTATTTATTTGAGAGAGGGAGAGAGAGAGAGTGAGGAAGAAGCAGAAAGAGAGAGAGAATGGGTGGTCCAGGGCCTCTAGCCACTGTAAATGAACTCCAGATGCATGTGCCACCTTGTGCACCTTGCTTATGTGTGTCCTGGAAAATCAAACTGGGTTCCTTAGGCTTCTCAGGCAAGCACCTTAACTACTAACCCATCTCTCCAGCCCCCGTGTGCTTAATTCTTCATGGTCATGAGACAAAGAACTTGATGGTAGGAAAATTTGCAACAATGGGAAAGTCAGTATTTGGTTTTAGGGGTCATTTCCTTTATTGGGTTTACACACACACTGAGGTTGGCCACAGGGAAAAATCCAAATCCAGAAAAATAAACAATAATTTACAATTTTCCCTGGTGCCAACAGGGAAAGAGATCTTTTCTCCTTTCTCTTTTCTTTCAGCATTTCCTCTAGAAATACTGTTTCTTTAAAATGTGTTCAAATCTTTTAAAAATATAAACAAGGGCTGGAGAGATGGCTTAGAGGTTAAGGCGCCTGCCTGCTAAGCCTAAGAATGCCCATTCGAATCTCCAGGTCCCACATTTAGCCAGACGCAAAAGTGATGCAAGCGCGCAATGTCACTGTGGTAGTTTGAATAGATGGTCCCCAATATATTCAGTGTTTTATTACTTTGTAGTTTGCATCTGCAGCCATCTGGCTGGAGGCAGAGTCACTGAGCGGATCCTAAGGTGTGGTGGTGGGCTTAGGATTTCAATCTAAACATATGCAAAATATGCCTAGTTGGAGTTCCTGAAGTGTGTTGTGCTATGTGGCTTTTGCTCTCTGTTTGGTCCTGTGTAAGCAGGCCAGTTCTCCTGCCATTATGGAACTTCCCCTGGATCTGTAAGCTTCCATAAATAATATCCCTTCCTCCATAACTGTGCCTGGTCTGCTACAGTTGCACATGCGCACAAGGGGGCACACACGTCTGGAGTTCATTCACAGTAGCTGAGAGGCTACTGGCTCACCCATTCTCTCTCTGCCTCTCTCTCTGCCTCTCTCTCTCTCTCTCAAATAAAAAAAATTAAAAATATAAAAAGACATTTTGCCAGTTCTGCAACCCAGAACTGTCTAACCAGAAGGCCTTGCAGCCAGTTCCTTGAAATGTGAGGTCAGGGAAGGTGCATGTGAATGTGGGTGGAGGGGGTCCTTTGGGGAGTATATCCCAGGGCTAGGTTCCTACATTTCCTACTTTTCCAGAAGGGTTGTTTCCCGTTTCCTGTGGATGAAGACCACTCACGCTCTTGTGAAGGCTCTTTCTGGCAAAGCTCATTCAGTCTGGCTTTGATGCATTTTGAATTATTAAATGGTTTCATTTTGGAGAGTAGGGTGATGGCTCAGTTGGTAAAATGCTTGTGTGAAGACCCGAGTTTGGATCCCCATCACTCATAGTTTTTAAAAAGCTAGGCTCAGGGCTGGAGAGATGGCCTAGCGGTTAAGGCACCTGCCTCCTAAAGCCTAAGAATGCTGGTTCCAATCTCCAGTGGTTCCAATCTCCAGGTCCCACATTTAGCCAGATGCAAAGTGACACAAGGGTGCAATGCCGCACTTGACCACAAGGGGGTGCGCGCACCTGTATTTCGTTCTCAGCAGCTGAAAGGCTGCTGGCACGCCCATCTCTATCTGTCCTCCTCTCCCTCTCCCTCTCCCTCTCTCTCTCTCTGTGACTCTCTCAAAAAAAATAAATAAAAATAAATCATATTTTAAAAAGCTAGGCTCAGTGACATGTGCCTGTAATCCAGGCACTGACGAGGTAGACAGAAGAATTCCAGGGGCTTGCTAGCTAGTTTGCCTAGCTCAATCAACAAACTTCAGGTTCAGTGAGAGACCCTGTTTCAAGAACATCAGGAAGAGAGAGATTAAAGAAGACGTCTGGCATTGACCTCTGAATTCTACATGCACATTCACACATGGTTATGTGCACCAACATACATATGTGCCCACACACATGTGAACACACACCAAGCAAAAAGTGGATTCATTTTTTCCTTCATTTCCTTCATTCCTTCATATACACAAAATTAAGTGTGTATACATGTGTGTGTGTATGTATGGTTACATGTGTATGGACATGTATTGTAGAAGCCAGGGGTCAACTTCAGGTGTCAACCTCAGAAACACTGTCCACCTCTTCCTGAGAGTCTCCGTTGGCCTAGAGCTCACCAGTTAAGCCAGACTAGCTGGCTAGAAAGCCACGGGGATCCGCTTGTCTCTGCCTCCTCAGTGCTGGGATTACAGGGGTGTACCACCTTGTCCAGCATTTTTAAGTGGGTTTGGGGGATTTAACTCAAACCTAACCTCCTTTTCCATCATTTTCATGTGGAAGATTCACCAGACTGGCTGAAGATCTTTTATATTTTTAATTATTTCTCCAATTATGCCTTATGTTGTTTCTCTTCTTCCAGCAGGAATAACCATTAAAGAGCTAGCATGGATGATGAATATTCACAGAGGTGTGTTCTGTTCTGGTGTTTTGTCAGGGTGCCAGAGGCCTGGGGAAATGGCCTTTGGCACCCCAGCCCTGTGCTCAGAGCTTGGGTACTGTAATCTCACCCTCTCCCAGGAGGCCCAGCAAGATAACTGTTCCTCAAGCCATAAGACACCTGCATCACCACACGTTGAGCACGCATAAGCAACTGCAGAATGTGTGGTGGGACATCGTCCAAATTGTAGTAAATTCTAAGAAAGCGCAAAGGAAGGAACTAGAACAGCCAAGCCTGCTGGACTCACATATCAGTCACCTGAAAGGCTGAAAGGCCAAGTTCATCTGAACATCAGTTTTAAAGTGTCACACTTGGAGACATGTATTGGTTTTGCCAGTCTAGACTCTTATTAATTATAAGGGCCTTCCCAGGCCCCAGGCCTTGTGGCTTCATGGGACTTTCACCAAGAGTGCCCAAGAGTTGTCACATGAGCCAATATGAGAGCAAGGAGTGTCACCACCCCCGCCAGTTAGCCAGTGATTGCTTCAGAGATGAGCATGTGACTTGGTCTGGGACAATAGTGTAAATGTCCCAGACAGGAATGAAGATATTCTAATGGGACACTTGTGCCATCCCTTTGGGTATCAGACTACTGAACTAATGGACCTGAAAGAATTATAATTACCCTAGAAGAATCACACAGGAAGAAGGAAAAGGTTGGGGCCTTGGGCCAGCCAGAGGAGAAACTTGTCTCCGGGTAGAGATTTCACCCAGCCTGACAACTTGTCAGACTACCTTGCAGAAGAGCCTGGAGCTGAGATAATCCTCAGGTAAGGATGGGTGGTGCCACACTTTGACCAGGGGGGACTGCTTAGCCATGACTAGGGTACCTCTTTCCCTCTATGTAAACCTAACCCTCGCGTCAGGATCCTGAAGATAGACTTGGGGGTCACTGGACCTCTTTTTGCTTATAGCCCTGTACCTATTCCTCTCCCATTCCCCTCTCCCTCGTTCCCTCCCAATTAGCTATAATTGTCTCTCTTGGACAAAAAGGCTTAACTGGGGGTCTAGCCACTCCTTCCTTCCCGAACACCAGCCCTCAGCTCCTAAGGCCCTTCCTTCCCAGGGCAGTTCCCCAAAGGGGGGCATATACGAGACCTCCTCAGGCACTTCTACCTCTCGTTTTCCTCGCTTCTTCCTGAACTAAGGTACATGCCCTGTTCTCTCTTTCTCTCTCCCTTTCTCTTTCTTCACCTCTCTCGCTCAACCACATGCACCCTTTCCCTCTGTTTACTCTTCCTCTGCTTCTCAGTTCAGGTTGGGGTCCCCCCATTCCCTTCCCCTCTTTTGGTATTCCACCCCAGGTTTTCCGCACTTCCTGTACACCTGCCCCAGCCAAGCCCTGGCAGCAGCAGCTGGTTGTTTTCTGTAGCCAGAGGCCACAGCCATTACTCCTGACTCCTCCCTTAACTCTCAGGCCAACCCTTTTGCTGTTCCCCTTTCCTTGGCCTATGGGCACTCCTGTGCATATAAAATACACTTCCCTACCCTAAGGAAAATGTATCACAGACATTATTTCTAACCTAAGATTTCTGGTTTTTTCCTTTTCCCAATGTGACCACATGGAATAAATCCCCTTTCTCTGCTTTCCACTATTATTTGTTTCTTTCTTTCTTTCTTTCTTTCTTTCTTTCTTTCTTTCTTTCTTTCTTTCTTTCTTTCTTTCTTTTCCTTCCTTCCTTCCTTCCTTCCTTCCTTCCTTCCTTCCTTCCTTCCTTCCTCTCTCTCTCTCTCTCTCTCTGTGCATGAGTACATGTGTATTTGTATGTGTGGGCACACACGTGTTTTTGCATGTCAGGGCCAGAGGTTGATGTTGAGTGTCTCCCTTCATCTTTCTCCCCTTTATGTACTGAGACAGCCTCTCTCACCTGAGCCCAGAGTGTACACACTGGGGGAGTCTATCTAATGAGCTTACCCCCAGAGCTCTCCTCTTTCAGCCTTCTCAGCTGCCACACCCACCAGACATGTACACAGGTGCATGGACCTACCAGTCTGACTTCAGGTCCTCATACTTGCACCACAAACACTTTACCCTCTGAGCCATTTCCCCGGCCCCACAGGCATCTTTAATAGACTTATTGAGAACAGATGACAGAACCTAGTTTGTTAGGGCTGCCAGGCCCCCAGTTCTGACCCTAGTTCCAGTCACTTCAAAGTGACAGCACAAAACTAATGCATTGGCATCTGACATAGCTAATAGGACAATGGCAGTCTTTTCCAGAGCAGAGAAGATCCCAGGTAAGAGCAAAGCCAGCCTGGATTGGGAAGAACCAGTGATGAGAGAGGCTGTACACCCAGGCACCAGCATCTGGCTTCTAGCTGCAGCCATTTCTGACATCCTGGCTTGCCCTGGAGCAAGGTTCCTCAGAGGTTGAGAACATTGTATGTGAACTGCAAGGGCTGCTTGGGGGTAAAGAGGGAGAAGTTGCCCTACCAAGCGCTGGAATCTAAGATTGCCACTAAATTGCCACAAAAGTGTGGTGGATCAGATCTGCCCAGTGGGTATGGAATTGATCACACACAGAGAATGTCAGCTACTGGGACGAGAGCTAATGAGTTATTGATGGGCCATAAATCACAGGGCAGGAGTGATTTCCCATTCAGTCCTGAAGGTCATGGGTATGAATGACACTGACATTTTTAATGAGGTCTTTATGGTCCAGCTGACTGTGTATGTGGACCAGCTTTGTCAGAAAAGCAGTTTCTTCTTTACTGTTTATATCTTAATCCACCATTTGTCATCATTCTTGTAAACATTTATATGAAATAGTATAGTTAAAGGAGAGCAAATATAACTATGTTTGAAAGACACGGCCTTATCTTCACTGAATGGAGCAAGGAAAGGTGGGGTACACCTGACCAAACCCCGGGAGGGTAACCTGTTTTTCTGCCTGGGACATTTGGCAAGAAGTAAAGAATACTGGTAGCAGAAAAAAACAGATTCAAATCCTGACTTAATCATCAGCTAACCCTAGGAACTTGAACACATTATTTGAATCCTCTGAGCCTCCATACCTTCATCTATGTGATGATAGCTCAGTAGGGAAAGTGCTTACCCCTTGAGTACGAGGACCTAGGTTTGATTCTCAGTACCCATGTACAAATGCCTGGCAAGATGGCACCTACCTGCATCCCAGCGCTGGCGAGGCAGAAATGGAAGGATCCCTGGTTCTTGATGGCCAGCCAATCTAGCATACCTAATGAATTCCAGGCCAAGAAACCCTGTCTCCAAAAAAAAAAAAAAAAAAAGGTGGGATAGGGAACATGGCATAGTGGTGGTGGGTCAGAGCACTTGATGCACAGGTATAAGGGCCTGAGTTTGAACCTCCATGTAAAAAGCTAGGTGTGGCCACACATGTCTGTAACTCTGTTCTATGGGGTGGGGGTTGAGGCAGGAGAATCACTGAGACTCCCTAACTATCACTTAGTGTATCTGAAAAAGACTCGGCAGCTCCCAGGGCCTTCAGGGAGAGACTCCGGCTCGAAGAAACAGTGTGAAACAGCAGGAGAGGAGGACAGCAGATATTCTCTTCAGACCTCATCCACGAGCACACACACACACATATGTGCTATACGTACACATGCCACACCATGCACACCACTCACACAAGCCAGGAAGAAAAAGGTTGTCCTCTGGGCTCCACACACACTCATACACATACATGTCCACACACGCACCTGCACACACAGACATTAAAAAGATTTCAATTTTATCTGAATTGTCAACTAAGAACCTTGTTCATACTCCCGACTAATAGCTTTAGCCTTGGCCATAAGATGGTGGCTTCAGAACATTCTGCCTCCAAGCTTTCTGGGCTTCAATATGAAACCCACACAAAATGGAGGGAAAAAATGAATCTTTTTTTGTGTCTTCTCTGAATTATTATAAGAAAACTTTAGAAATTGTAGTAGTTTGGAAGTCATTTGTTATGGGGCAATAGTCAATAAGTGTGACATAAAGTATGTATAGATGTGTGCGTATGGGTTTGTACATGCCATGGTACATATGTGGAGGTCAGTGGACCCCCTGGGATGTTGGTCCCTATTTTCACATTGTTTTATTTTTCTTTATTAGTTATGTACATCCTCAGTGTGTAAACAGCACATAGTGGTACCTCACATTGTTTGATATGGAATCCATCTCTTGTTTTTGCCACTGCAGAGGCCAGCCTAACCGGCTGAAGGCTGTTATTCTTCTGCTGCTGCCTCCCGTTGCCATAGATGCATTGGGATTATAGGCACATGTGCCACTTGGATGCAGCTTTATGTGGATTCTGGGGACTCGAACTCTGGTCTCAGGCTTGTGCAACAAGCACTTTTAACCACTGAGCCATTTCCATAGCCCATATATTTTTAATTTTTTCATAACAAAAACCATTAGCAGAGCACTCAAATGACAAGCTTGGGGGAAACTACAAAGTATTACACAACAAAATATGGCTGCACCTGATAAATAAAGAGCTCCGATAAATCAATATTAATATGATGAAGAATCCAATAAGAAAGTGGGTAAAGGATAGAGATTCACCAAAGAAAAAACATAAATGTTCACCTTCATTCATCTGAGTGAAAGAAATGGGGCATTTATGGACATAATTAGGTCATAACACTAGAGCCTGCATGGGTATGATGGATGCATGTATAAAATAGCCCTAGAGAACATTCTATTCTCCTTCCTTCCCCATGTGAGGACACAATGAGGAAGCCTGTCTATCAGCCAGAAGTTGGACACTTGCCAGAAGTTGGACACTTGCCAGATGTCAAAAGATCTGGTGCCTTCAACTTGGACAAATTTTAAAATGCTACCCAATAATTAAGTGGTGTTTGGAAACAAATATCTCATGACTTGAGCCGGGATGGGAAGGTCTGGGACTTTAGGAAGCAAGGTAATGTTCTCCATAAATCTACAATCTTGTTGGGACAATAAAACAGAGGAATTAAGAAACCTATTAGATAAGCAAATGAATTTTTTCACTCCCTTAGCCAACAATTATTGACTAATCACAATGGACAAAGAACTGTGTCAAGGGCTGTAGAAGATCCAAGATAAGGCACGGTGCCCTTCCCCTAAGAATTCTGCAGTTGAAGACACATAGAAAAGGGGTGGGAAGATGGATCAGTGGGCAAAGCACTTATTGTACAAGCATGAGGGCCTTAGTTTGGATTCCCAGAACCCACATAAAATACAGGGCATGGTGGTATGCACTTGGTATTCAAAGGCTGGGGAGGCAGAGACAAGAGGACACTCAGGTCTTGCAGGCTAGCTTGTCAAGCCCAAACAGTGAGCCCTGGGTTCAGTGAGAGGCCCTGTCTCATAAAAAAATAAGGTGAAGATGTGATAGAGCAAGATGCCTGACATTGCCATCTGACTTTTACCCATACATGCATACATGTTCTCACATACATATAAACATACATACACAAAAAACATACATGCACACAAATAAACACACACTCAAAAAAGATATATAAATAATGATGGGTGCAGCATATAAAGAAATAAATATGGGGTCTGTCTCATTGTACAGCATTTGACTCTGTAGAGATAAAGATGAGGGTTGAGGAGATAGTTCAGTGGTTAAGGAGCTTGCTTGCAAAACCTGACCACCCGAGTTCAATTCCCCAGTACCCACATCAAGCCAGATTCACAAAGTGGCTCATGCATCTGGAGTTTGTTTGCAGTGGCAAGAGGCCCTAACATGCCCATCCCCCCCCCGCGCTTGCAAATAAATAAAATGTTTTTAAAAGATTAAGAGAAATGGGATCCGGGTGTGGTGGTGCACGCCTTTAATCCCAGAACTCGGGAAGCAGAGGTAGGAGGATCGCTGTGAGTTCAAGGCCACCCTGTGACTACATAGTGAGTTCCAAGTCAGCCTGAACTAGAGTGAGACCCTACCTCGAAAAACCAAAAAAAAGAAGAAAAAAAACAAATTAAGAGAAATGGGCTGGAGAGATGGCTTAGTGATTAAGACACTTGCCTATGAAGCCTAAGGACCCAGGTTGTTCAACTCCCAAGAACACACATAAACTAGATGCACATAGTGGCACATATTTCTGGAATTGGCTTGCAGTGGCTAGAAGCCCTGGCATGCTCATTCACACACACGCACTCTCTATCTCAAATAAATAAATAAATAAATAAATAAATAAATAAATAAATAAATAAATAAATAAAGGCAGTAAAAAAAATGGTTATGGAAATCCAGAGGAGGAAGGAAGAATCTTTCAAGAGGCCTGGAAGTTTATGAGGGGAATAGAAGGTGAAATTTACCATAATGCTACCTCTGATAGATGGAAAGACTCGTGTGTGTGTGTGTGTGTGTGTGTGTGTGTGTGTGTGTGTGTATATACTATGTGGTTTGTGTGTATGCATAATATGTGTGGTGTGTGCATGGGATGTGTGTGTGTAGGATGTGTGGGTGGGAGGTGTGCATGCATGTGATGTTACTCATATGTGTTCAGAGTCTCTAAGTAAACCTGGACCTTGCAGTTTTTAGCTAGACTGGCAGACCAATAAGCTCTAGGGAGCCTCCTGTCTCCACAGCCTTTAGTGCTAGGGTTACAGGTGTGTGAGTGAGACCATGCCTGGCTTTTTACATGGGTGCTGGGGATCAGATTCAGGCCTTCATGTTTGCTCACTGAGCTATTGCCTCTCCCCAGGAGATATTTTTCATTTTCTATCTATCATTATTTTTGGTGTGTAGTGTAGTACATGTGGTGTGCATGGTATGGATGTATAAGCATGTGTTTGTGCAGATGGGTGTGCATGGGCACACATGTCAGAGGAGAAAGTCGGTGGTCCTCCTCTATTGTCCTTGTGCCCTACTTCCCTGACACAGTCTCTCACTGGACCTGCCACGAGCTGTTCTCAGTTAGACTGGCTGACCAGTGAGCTCCAACAGTCATCCTCTCTGCCTGCTCTGGCTTATGGTTTCCAACCTCTGCAGCCACGGCTGGCTTATTGTGTGGGTGCTGGAATTGAACTCAGTCAGGTTCTCATGCTTGTGCCCACCAAGTCATCTCCCCACTTCACCTCCCACCCTGGCTGGGGGATTTTTAATAGGTAATAATGATGAGGAAGAGGGAAGGGTAGATGAATTAGACAATGGAAAAATAAAAAATGAGTGTTTCCCAATGGGGGGGCTTTATTCAATGCAACAAATGAAGGTATAGGAAAGTTAGACTACTTGAATCCCATAACAACATAATGCTGTAAATAACATCATGTCAAGACATTCAAGGAGAATCCAGGAGTGGTGGCTCATACCTTTAATCCCAGCACTCAGGAGACAGAGGTAGGAGGATCGCTGTGACTTTGAGGCCACCCTGAGACTACATAGTGAATTCCAGGTCAGCCTGGGCTAGAGTGAGACCCTACCTCGAAAAGCCATAAAAAGAAACAACAAAATCGATCAATCAATAAATAAATATTAAAAAGACATACAAGGAAAAAATGAGACAAAAGCAACAGCTGAGAAAAGCCCAGGGTTGCTGTGTGAGGGGAACTGTCCGCGTATATGCAGTGTAGAAGGTTAGAGAAACAAGCCAAACTTTATGTTTATAACATGTACATAACAGTACCAAGGACAGACAGCGTTTCTTCAGTGAAGATATTGTAACAACAACAACAACAACATATATTCATTGATTAAAATATATCTAAAAGATATAACTCTATATTAATATGTGGATTTTACTGTGCTGCTTGAGTTCTGATTCAAACTGGACTGGGGAAACTGACATTGATGAGACAATCAAATACAGAATTGCATGTTCAGAAGCCTATCGTTTTGAGTCTTTTTTTTTTTTTTTTTTTTTTTTTTGGTTTTTCGAGGTAGGGTCTCACTCTAGTTCAGGCTGACCTGGAATTCACTATGTAGTCTCAGGGTGGCCTCGAACTCACGGCAATCCTCCTACCTCTGCCTCCCGAGTGCTGGGATTAAAGGCGTGAGCCACCACGCCCGGCTTCGTTTTGAGTCTTTTTACAAATTGCTTTTTGTTTTTGAGGTTTTTTGTTTCAGTGTTTATTTTTATTTATTTTTATTGCATGTGTGTGTGAGTACACACACACACACACACACACACACACACAGGTATACTAGGCCACTGTAAATGAACAGTGCTTGTGCAACATTCTGTGCCTCCCTTGAGTTGGTGGCTTGGGACTTGAATCCAGGACAGCAGACTTTTCAGGCAAGTGCCTTTAACCACTGACGCATCTTCCCAACCCCCTGTTTTTTTTGTTTGTTTTGTTTTTGAGGCCAGGTCTTGCTTTGTAGCCTTGGCTGGCCTAGAACTTGGAGCCTCCATCTCCTGAGTGCTTAGATTACAGATGTGTGTCACCATGCTCTAGTTGGAGGTTTTTTGTTTTTTTTTTTTTTTAATTTATTTTGAGTTCTTATCTTTTAGAGGGACATTCTGAAAATTTTTTTAAAAAGGTTATTAATTGAATTAAAATTGTACTCCAATCTATACAGAGCAAGTTAATATTTGCATCATAACATATACAATTGTCTTTTAAATATAGATGGGAGCATGTTGGGGGATTTCTTCAAAATGACAGTGAGGGCAAGGTACCGCTGAGACAAGATTGGCAGCTGTTTGATCATGGCTGCAGTGGGATGTTGGGGGTTCATTATACCATCTACCTACATTTTTGTGTGCATGAAATTTGCCATAAGAGAAAATGCAAAAACTTCAAGAAAGCAGAGTGGAGGACACTGGGCCGGGAAGCTCCGCCCCACCTCCTCAGGGCCCTGGTCCGCTCTGGCAGCCCAATCTATGGTTTCTCCCCACTTTCTGACCCCCGCCAGGGAAATCCGTTAACTTTCCACATTAAAAATCGCCTTCTTTTTTCTTCCTTAGGTCCCGCACATTGTCCCGAGCCTCTAGAAGTTAACCCCAGTCTCAGATACCCAGATCGATTGGTTTCCCCCATGTTCGGGGACTTTTGGTCCGTCCCGCCGCCCATCCGGGGAGCGCGTCTTGTCGTCATGGCGACGCTCGGAGCAGGTGCAAGCGCAGGGCGGAACTCTAGCCCGGGGAACCATCATCTCTACAGTGAGCCGCCTGAAACCTCTGGCCAGGAGTGCCCCTGGGTCGCTGCCGATCTCTTGAAGCAACCTGAGCCCCAGGCAGGTGTCCAACCAGTGGTCAGCCAGGACCCTGGTGGAAGGGCAGGTGGGCCCCAAAGAAATGAGGATGGGAGTGATTGCATGAGTCTGCAGCTGAGCAGCCCCCACCAACCTTAGCAAGGGATGGAGTGAAAGGTCTCTAACAAAAGAAGGCTTTTTTTGGCCAAGCAGACTAGGTGTGTGTGTGTGTGTGTGTGTGTGTGTGTGTGTGTGTGTGTCTGTGTCTGTGTCTGTGTTGGGGTGACTGTGGGCCAACCAGGGTTTGTGGTTAATCGGTCATGAAAACTAGTTTTTGATACTGTAAGACTGTGACTAAGGAGAAGGACTTGGAGGGTGACCTTGGGACAGCTTTGGAGGGCAGGAAAGGAATGCCTCAGGTGACACACAGACTGTGCTGAGGTTAGGGTTAGAGAGGTGTGTGCACCATTCACTAGTGGGAGGATGGAGAGGAGGGGACAAGAAAGTTCGTTCAGAATGTAATTGCTAATGGCCTCCTTCAGCATTTCACTCTATTTCTTGTGCACTGTATGCTGTAGACCTTTGGAACACTGTGGCTTTGGTCTTTTCTCTAGAAAAAAACAAAACACTTCAACAGGCACACATGATTTTACACTTAATGTCAGGGGCTTCTCATAACAGCTTGTGCAAAGGCCCCCAAGTTGAGACAGCTGGGTTATGATGGACATGATTAGTGGGTCAGCCATGTGTGGGAATGGGGTGACCAGCAGAGATGAGGGGCAGGGAGGGCCTGGACCACAGTACACTGTGAAGTGACAAGAGGTACATTAGTCAAGAATTGAGAAAAAACATGTGTGCTGTTAGAGATAAGCTTGCTGTTGCTGTTTTCTCTCCAGGAAATGACCTTTGACTCTACAAGGACAACTCCATTTTTCATAAGATGGCAGCTGTAAAACCCCACAGGCAAGAACTGAAGAATGGGGAAGAACCCTTTGATAAGGTATCACCTCTCCTTTTGAAGAGCCTAGTGGAGGAACCCAAGGAAAGAGGAGATGTACCTAACCACCTCTTGGAATCCAGTAAGTGGGGAGGGTTAGATTTGCCTAAGAGCACAAATCTTCCTGGGTGAATCCATAGTCCAATTTGTGAGTTTGAGGTCACCTTGAGACTACATAGTGAATTCCAGGTCAGCCTGGGCTAGAGCAAGACCCTACCTCAAAAAACAAAAGACAAAAAAAAAAGGGGGGGTGTTCCAGTCTCAGAAGAGCTTTTCTCCTTTAATAAGCTCTCTCTGTTTGTACACATGTTCCTGGTTTAATTTTTTGTTACAGGGCACAACATGGAAATTCCTGTGAGTGCCTCAGGTCTTCAATATCTGCCTACACCTGTCTCACCCACCATCTCCACATGCCCTTGTCAACTTCCTGTCTAGGATCCTTACTTACACTTGTGGCCTTCCTGCTTGAACACTCTCAACAGTTCCCCTTACACGCAGGATGAGATGCAGTTCCTTCACTTACACACACTGGGTCCCCTTAGCCATTGATCTGATTTGACCACCAGCACCACACCTGTGTTGTACTTGACTCATCCTTGGCCCTGGCCACATCAGTCACTGTTCTCCTTCAGAGCATGGGCCTTTTACCTCTTCATGACAATCACAGGACAGGGAAAGCCTGGGGTTTTCTCTTGCTGGGTGGGAGACGCACATCATCTGTCTGTATAATTCTCGTCTGACTCCCCCACTCCACACAAAACTTGCCGAAAATTCTATTTCTGATTCCCTGTTGGAGAAGCTAAGATATGGCAAAATCCCATGTTTTCCCAGAGGTGGACACCTTTTAAGGGAAGAACTGGTGTTTAGCTGGCAAAAACCCATGGCCAGTAGTCCACCATCACACACAGTCATCCCCACCAAATGCATCCTTCGAGCCCCATATCTAACCTCAGAAACATAATTTCTTTTAAATTGAGGACTTTAGTGCATGAACATATTGGGTAATGGCCATATTCCCCTCGGATTATACTCTTCTGTTCCCTCATTACCCCCCCTCCCCCGCTTCTACTGCGGTGGAAGCCAGCTTCCTGCTGGTTAGCTCTCATCATACTGGAAAGTGCTATGTGAGCTGCTAGGGAATAAAGGTCACCAAGAGCGTGAACAAGCAGTGAACCTTACAAGCTACAAAATCAACTCTCCAGGCAAGATTGTTGCAATGGTAGCACACAGGCTATTTTATGGGTGTAATCAACTGGTTGTTGGTTGTATTTTTGTTTTTGAAATGGGGTCTCATATGGCATAGGATGGCCTTAAACTGGCTATGTATTTGAAGATGACCTTGAATTTCTGATTCTCCTGTTTCTACCTACCAACTGATGACCTTGAATTTCTGATCCTCCTGTTTCTACCTACCAACTGCTAGCATTACAGGTGTGTGCCACCATGCTGGGTTTATAAGGTACTGGGGGTTGAACCAAGAGTTTTGTGCATTCCAAACAAGTACTTTACCAACTAAGCTCTTGACCCAGTGCCCAGTAAAAAAAAAAAAAAAAAAAAAATGTAATCTTCTGGTGTGACCCTTTTGGCCAACTTGAAACAGGTCAAGGGCTGAGGAGATGACCCAGTGGATAAAACACTTGCTGTGCAAGTGTCAGTACCAGAGTTCAGGTCCTCAGAACCCACAAAAGTGCCAGGTGGGTGGCAGCCCAATCTGTAATTCCAGCATGCAGGAGGCAGCAGCAGGGGTGCCTGGAACAATCTAGCTAGCAAGACGAGCTGAACTGGGAGCCTTGGGTCCATGTGAGAGACCCGCCTCCGTCAATAAAGTGGAGAGTGATGGAGGAAGACGCTTGATGTCTTCCCTCTACATGCACACACACACACACACACACACACACACACACACACACACGTGTGCAACCACACACATGTGAACACCACATACATGCATACACACACATATGTGTGCCAAAAAAGCAAGCATGCCAAGTGCAAATTGTTCTATTTGACCATTTCTGATCAGAGAAATGTTACTTTGTGACCCTAAAAAAAAAATCTTTTAGTATTAAAGATTACAGAATACGGGGGCTTGGAGCAATGGCTTAGCGGTTAAGGTGCATGCCTGCGAAGCCTAAGGACCCAAGTTCAATTCTCCAGGTCCCACATAAGCCAGATGCATATGGTGGCACATGCATCTGGAGTTCATTTGCAGTGGCTGGAGGCTCTGGCATGCCCATTCTCCCTCTCTCTCTCCCTCTCTGTCTCTAATAAATAAATAAAAATAAAATCTTTATTTAAAAGATTATAGAATAATGGTAATTGTCACAATTAAAAATGATCAAATGGGGGCTGGGGAAATAAATGGCTTAGTGGTTAAGTCATTTGCCTGCAAAGCCTAAGGACCCTGGTTCGATTCCTCAGGACCCATGTAAGCCAGGTGCATGCATCTGAAGTTCATTTGCAGTGGCTGAAGGCCCTGGCACATCCATTCTCTCTTTCTCTCTGCCTCTTCCTCTCTCTTTATCTCTCTCAAATAAATAAATAAATAAGTAATGTTTTTTTAAAAATGATTAAATGCCTTATAGAGATCACCAGTCCCCAACACACCATTCTCACCCCATTCTAGCCCTTTATTTGACCAAAAGCTGATGACGATGACAGTGGCCTGTTGAGAAGAAAACACTAAACCTTTCAAACCCACTTCAAAGCCCTCTCAGAACCACAGTGTGCAAAGAGATGGACTCCAGTTTCTGCAACTCACAGGATTTAGATGTGGTCAAAGTTTATCATGTGTAAGAAATTAGATATAGCCAGGATGGTGGCTTAGTGTTTGGAGTCAGGCAGAATTGGTCTCGATTTCTGACTGCCAGCCATGGGGAAGTCACTTCACTTCCCCATATTGAGTATCTGCTTCTCCCCTGCCCAGGGGAGACATTACTACCTGGGAGTATGCCATGCATTATTGGTGTCTTCAGATACTGGGGTTCTGTGGGCACCTCCAGAGGGTTCCAGGGTCCTGGGTCCTGGAAGAAGGAATTGACAACAGATGTGGATGCTAGCAGAAGCAGTGATGGAGCATTAGCAGACAGTCCACTTTTCAAGAAATGGGAGTGGGATAAGACAGAGAGAGGACATTTAGTCCAAACAGCCCCACTGGACAAAGAGTTGGGGCTTTTATGTCACCTTGCTCAGGTTTTTCTGGTTACTTGCATAGAACAAGCTTTCTCACACATGCTCTGTCTGTTACATGCAGCTCTACATACAACTTCACACATCACATGTCTCATGAGTATCTTAGATTTCTACCCAGGTGTGGGTGTTTTAGTCCCACAAGTCACAGGTCACCTTCAGACACTCTGGAGTGCCTCAGTGTCTTGCCAGTGGCTCCAGCCAGTGCTATTCAGCCTCAGTTGAAGGGTTTCTAGCCACAGGTTTTTCTCATATGCTAATTGTGCAGCCTCTGTGTAAGGCTTCTGGACCTCTTTGTCCACCCTACTCTCCTGCCTCATTACGGACCCATGTGTACAGAACCCACCTGACCGAAAACACAGAAGATGTGCAAATATGATCTCAATATCTTGTCCACATGCTTCCACTGCTGCCTGAATTAAGAGTAGAGAATGGTTTCATAGAACTGGACACGTTTTATGAGCTCAGCTCTTTAAACCTTGTTAAAATAATGAAAGTGTTCATATTACAGCAGTGGTCATTCACGGCTTTACTGTCTATGGTGATACTCAGAGCTTTAAGGTGATTCTGTATCACAATGTAATGCTGTCCAGAGGAAATCAAATAATAATAACTAGATTGACAGTAATCAAATTAAGCAGTTGGTGTTTGGATACTTTGCACTTGGCATTCACAAGCCAGTAAGTGATCTCAATGGGAGTGCAAAGGCAGGGTGTATATAGTCTTTACAAATTGGTGTTTGATCAGAAGACATATATGGTCTGGTGTGGTGGTGCAGTCTTTAATCCCAGATCTCAGGAGGCTAAGATAGGAGGATCATTATGAGTTCAAGGCCATGGTGGGCTATAGTGAAAGACATGTATGATGTGTGGAAAACAGATAATTTTAACAGCTAATAAGGGCTGGGAGATGGCTCAGTAGGTAAAGCCCTGACTGCCTAAGAGTGAGGACCTGAATTCTGATCCCCAGAACCCACTCAGGCACAGCAGCCCATCTGTAATCCAAGCACTCACGAGGCAGAGATAGGGGAGCTCTGGGCAAGCTGGGTAGCTAGACTGGCTGAACCGGTGAGCTCTGGGCTTAAGAGAGACATCCTACCTCAGTAAATAATGTGGAGAGCAATCAAGAAAGACACCGGATGCCAACCTCCACATGCACACACACACACATCTGCAAACACATACGTACCCACAGATATGATGCTAGCACAAATGCACGTGCATAACACGTGCAAAGTATTAGGTAACAGACATGATAGAGATTTGTATTGCAAAGGAAACATCTTCCAAATGATGCATAAAAGTAGAAAGGAAACTGGGACGATGGCTCGGTGGATAAAGTGCTTGGCACACAAGCACCTGAGTTCAATCCCCAGAACCCACATGAAGCATAAAGCCAGACCCGGTAGCAGGCATCTCAGCCCACCTACAGCAAGGTGGAAGGCAGAAACAAGAGAATTTCTCAGGAAGCTCACAGGCAATTTAACCTGGTGAGCAAGAGGTCCTGCCACAAACAAGGTAGAAGGTGAAGACAAACACTCAAAGTTGCCCTTTGACTTCCACACGTTCACGTATATGAGCGCAGCAAATATCTGGAGGAGCCCAGTTTATTTGGAAACTGGAATTACCTTAACTGGAATTACTAACTGTATCCACTGTCTCAAACTTTCACGTGCTTGAAATGCTCTAAATTAAAGAAAGCCCACGCTAATGGGATCTTCTTTAATGCAATATTCTCTTTGATGTCTCACAAGGACTTATGTACCTTGCTTTTATAGAGGTTTATGCCAAGCTTCTGAATAACAAGGTTATCCAAGCCAAACCCGGCATAGTGCATTTTGGAGGCTACAAAGTAGAAAAGCAACACCAACAGATTCTGGTAGGTATTTATTTATTTTTGGCATGTGTAGTGTGTTTTATGTATGTGCATGGTATGTGCACATGTGTGTGCAGGTGCACAGGCTTGATAAGGCCAGAAGAGGATGTCGAGCGTCCTCTATCACTCTTCTGCCTTATTTCCCTGAGACAGTCTCTCACTGAACCTAGGGCTCCCCATTCTTTTTGGTGATGCTGGCTGACCAGTGAGCCCCAGTGATCCTCCTGCCTCCACCTCCCTCAGTGCTGGAGTTACACACATGTGTGGCCATGCCCCCTTTATATGTGGGTTCTAGGTATTAAACTCAGGTCTTCATGCTTGTGTAACAAGTGGGCTTACATGTTGAGCCATCTCCCCAGCCCTCTGGCAGGTACTTTTTAAAGGGGATAACTAATCGTAATAATGAAATGACATTCACCTACAGAGCAGTTGAATCAGCCAAAAAGTTAGTTCTGTGATAACAACGTGTAAAGGGCACTGTCATACCTGGACAAGTTATTTCTGCTCTGTCAAAGGCCCCCCCAGCACGCTCTGAAATGGAAGCCCCCATGAGCGACTCTTAGGACCAGGTACAGTGCTTTGGTGTAAATGACCTAATTGAGTCCTCATATTCCCTCGGTAAAGAGGACTTCTAGACTAGGAAAGCGAGATTCTGAAAGCCTAAGTCATTTGTTCAAGCACACAGGCTACAAGTGATGGGGCTGGAACTGGACTCCAAACCACTGTGGCTCCAGCACCAGGGAAAGGGATGCCCTTTCCTAGGAAGTCCCAGCTAAGGGTCCCTTTGACCTGACCAGTCCATGCGCCATGCCTAAATCTGTCATTCTGGCCAGAGAGCAAGTGTCGGGGTCTGAGGAACAGGGTTGATCTAACAAGAGTTGGACTGCAGAGAAGCCAGAGCCTGTGGTGACCACAGTTTGCTATAGAGCCATGCAGAGGTCCAGTCCTCCAGGTCTTCCTAGATCTACACGATGACCAGGATGGGGGCTCTGTGTGACTTCAGGGTCCCACCTGTACACACCTGTGTGAAATTGTACCTGACCTTTTACATCAGATTCCCAATCTCATTGATATCACATAATCCCCTAAGTCACACCAGACAAGGCTTCTCCGAGCTAGGCCACACTGGGTCCTAGATCAGAGTTGAACTGGCCTCTGAGCTGAGCCAGACTGTTCAGGGAGATGAGAGTCCCCTGGAGAAAAAGGACAAATGCTGTCAGGAAGTGAAGGGAGATTTCCATCACACTTCCACGTCCCTGCACAAGGAAGGAGAGCCCAGGGGCTAGATGAGAGAAACCCATCAGCAGGCCAGGTTCTCCTCTTGGGAAGAGGGTAGGAGTTAAGTCTATGGCTAGGAACCTCCTGCCTTCTAGAAATCCTGGCTTTTCCTGTTCCCAGTTTCTGTATGGGAGACTAGATCTAAGACATTCATTATTGACAATTACTCATTCTTTATAAACTCAATGTGTACCAAAAGGTAAACCTGCATTTTTTTGACATTTTATTTTTTTTAACAAGGTTGTAGTCTTATATCTTCCCTGTCCCACTTTCCCTGAGGGCTTTCCTCAGTGGGGTTGTTGCAGTTAACTGTTAGATAAGAGAGACCTCAGTTAGTATGGTTCTATGGCCTGGGGTGGGTGGGGGGAAGCTGTGCTCCAGGATATTTCTACCCACCAAGTGGCTCTTACAATCTTCCTGCTCCTTCGTCCGCAATGGACCCTGAGCCTTAGCAAAGTCTTCTAGCAGTCTTAAACCTGTGATTTTTTATTTGTTAATTTTTTTCATTCTTGACAGAATCATTGACATGTAATTCACACTCCATATACAGTAATGTAGTTCACATAGAGAGTACAATATACATAAAACACAATGACTTCAGTAGGTAGGCAGAATTGTGCAAGAATTACCAACCACTCCGTTGAGAATGTTTTTATCACCCCCAAAAGAAACTCCACACCCATTGTCAGTCATTCCCTATACACTCCTCCATCATATGATCCCTCTTGCCCAGGCAAACATTCAGCTACTTTCTGTCTGTCTGCCTGTCTGCCTGTCTGTCTGTCTCCAGTGCTAGGGTTCAAACTCAGGGTCTTGCACATACTAGGTAAGTGCTCTACCCCTGAGGCACAGCCCCAGCCACTATGTATATATATGTGTTTTCCTGCATATGTTGTAAAGAGTTGAACCAGGGCCTCATACGTACTAAGCAAACATTGAACCACTGATCTATACATACCCAGTGCTATTTCCTATTTCTGTAGACTTACCTGTTCTGGACACTGCACACCATGAAATCACACAATGTGTGAGCTTGTGTCCCTTCACATAGCATGTTTACCATGCTCATCAGCTTGCAGTATGAATCAGTATGTTATCCCTTTTTAAGGCTGAAGCTATACTCTGTCTATCTCTCCATCAGCTGATGGGCATTTGAGCTGTTTTCAAACTTTGGAGCTGTTCTGAATAACACCTAGGGCTGCCATGTACATTCATGTGCATGATTTTGTGTAGACATACTTTCAGTTCTCTTAGATATTTCCCAAGGAGTGGAATTATTGGAATATGTGGTCCAGTCATTTTTGGTAGTTGCCATAACAATGATAGACAAGTATGTTATGAAATCCTATGGATTATCCTTTAAGTCTCCTTTTTTTCCAACTTCTTTTTGTACATTTTTATTGAGAATTTTAATACATGAATATACTGTATTTTGATTGTATCCCATCCTATGACCCTCCTTTGCCTCCCCTCTCCTACCCCCATTCCACTGAGGGTGATTTCTCATTCCTTTTGTCCTCCTCCATCCTCTATGTAAAATGTTAATGGGCTCAGAATAGTGAGGGTCCTGAGGGGTATCAGTGACCACTGTGAGGTCATCAATGCACCGGTCAGTTCATAGCCAGTTGGTGTGGTGCATTGCACCAAAAGGCATTGTACCAAAGTACTCCTTCCCACCCTGTGACTCTTCCATTCTTTCCTTGCCCTCTTCCATGATGGTCCCTGAGCCTTGGAGGGTGTGATAAAGATGTCCTCTTTTGTATTGAGCTTTCAATGACCTCTTATTTTCAGCCTTGAAAATAAACCTAGCTGCACCATAACACTTAGTCCTGTAACTCTGAGTAAGTTTGAAACCAGAAAGTGAGAATGCTTCAACTTCACCCTTTTAAAAAATATATGTTATTTATTTAGTTATTTATTTGCAAGCTGGGATAAAAACAGGGAATGAGAGAGAGACAGAGAAAGAGAGAGAGAGAATGGGTGCACCTGGGCCTCCTGCCACTATAAACAAACTCCAGATGCATGTTCCACTTTGTGTATCTGGCTTTATGTGCACACTGGGAAATCTAACCCAGCCCATCAGGCTTTGCAAGCAAGTTCCTTTAACCACTGAGCCATCTCTTTCCAGGCCCTTTGTTATTTTTCAAGATCATTTTGGCTATTCTGGGTTCTCTGCAATTCCACATGGATTTTAGAATCAATTTGCCAATTACTGAAAGACAAAAAAAGGTTGAACTGAGATCTTTTTGTTTGCTTTGTTTTTTGTGTGCATGTGTTTGGGGAGAGGTGTTCATATGTTTTGGTCTTTTGAGGCAGGGTCTCTCTACATATATAGCCCAGATTGGCCTCAAACTCACAATCCTCCTGCCTCAGCCTCTCAATGCTGGGATTACCAATAATCACTCTGTGCCAGGCCTCAGCCAAGATTTTGATAGGAGTTGCATTGAGTCAGTTTGGGGGAGTTTTATAATTTCTGTATTATGCCACGTTTCTTGTTTATGATATCTGTTTTATAACTTTCATCATTAGCTTCAGGATATTTCCCTTCTGCATGGGTGCAGGGCTCACCTTCCTCAAAATAACCTTGCCTCAGAATCACACAAGTAAGGTTACAGGGTGACAATGCTGAGGAGTAATAATTAAAATTTTACTATACCAAAAAAAAATGAACATTTTCTTTTAGATCATGGCATGACTTTTTTTTGAATTGGTCTCATATATCTCAGGCTGGTCTCAAGTTCACTATATACTGAGGATGACTTTGAACTCTTGTTCCTCCTGCCTCCATGTCCTGGCACTGGGATTACAGGTATACATCACCATACCCAGTTGGTGTGGTGCTGGGGAAGACCAACACCCAAAGTTGTCCCCTGACTTCCTCAAAGCAGAAACCATTGTTGCCTTTTTATTTTTCCAAAGTATGGTAGCCCAGGCTGACCTGGAATTCACTATGTAGTCTCAGGCTAGCCTTGAACTCACTGAAATCCTCCTACCTCTGCCTCCCAAGTGCTGGTATTAAAGGCATGCACCACCATGCCAAGCTTCACTGCTGCCTTTTGTATTGCTGCTTCCTCCATACCCAGCACAGAAAGCACTCAGTAAATACTTGTGAAATAACGATGTTGAATTCTCTCTTAGACAAGATTGACTAGGCACAAGTTCACTAACTCCAAGTAAATACAATGTACAATCTAAATAACCACACTGTTTCTATCATGTATTAAAACAAACAGAAAGAGATAAAAGTACAAAATGATTTCAGGTAAATGGCATTCTGCAAGATATAGAAGAGCCAGCTTCCTGTTTCTACCAACTACTTTAAGCAGAAGCCCAAGTCCATTACCTTAAAATTCTTACCAAACCAGGGGGAAAATCCCACAACTCTATTTACTAGGTTTTGTCACAAGAAACTGTGAATTGCCCACACATGGAAAATTTAAATTTGAGTGTAAAACCACAGAAAATTGCTCATTAATATTTGAGATCAAAACAGAGTTAAGTAAAGGATTTGAAACATTTTATTTGCATTCAAATTATTTGAAAATTTTGAAGCAATGGGCTGGAGAGGTGGCTCAGCAATTAAGTGCACTTCCTGTGCCAGCTTGAGAGCCTAAAGAGGCATGAGACTGCCTCAGTTGGATCCCCAGGACCCAGATAAACAGCTGGATGCGGTCATGTATGTCTGTAACCCCAGTTCTGCAGGGGAACAGAGACTGGGGAATCACTGGAGCTCATGAAAAATCAGCAAGCTCTGGAATCAGTAAGAGATTCCAACTTAGGTGTGAATGAGTAGAAAAGCAATTGAGAGGAATATTCAACTTCCTTCCCTCCAGCCACTGAGAGTGGGGACGTCCTACCATAGCTGAGTGCATAGGGTACCAAATGGGCACACTCACACAGACAGACACACACACAGACACACACACACACACTTGAAATAATGGTCCTCACTTTTTAAAAACCAGCCCCCCATTTTTTTTTTATTTTTTTCAATATGTATTTATTTGAGAGATAAAGAGAAAGCAACAGATAGAAAGAGAGAATGAGCACACCAGGGCCTCCAGCCACTGCAAACAAACTCCAGATGCATGTGCCACATTGGGCATCTGGCTTACGCAGGTCCTGGGGCATCTAACCTGGGTCCTTTGGCTTTGCAGGAAAGTGCCTTAACCACTAAGCCATCTCTTTTTCTCCAGAACCTCTTTTTCCAGTATTCTTTATTTATTTACTTATTTAAGAGAGAGTAGGCTTGAGATAGAGTCAGAGAGAGAGAATGGGTGCACTAGGACTTCTAGCCACTGCCAATGAACTCCAGACACATGCGCCACCTTGTGCATCTGGCTTTATGTGGGTATTGGGTAATCAAACTCGGGTCCTTAGTCTTTGTAGGCAAATGCCTTATTCACTGAGCCATCTCTCCAGCCTTCTTCTCCTCTTTTGTGTAAAGATTTGTCTCAGAAATTATTAAACACGTAATCCATCAATTTTCCAAGGAGATAACCAATATTGCTGCTGCCAGCCCCAGACAAAATCATTGCCTGGAAAACCTTATCTTAACAAAATGAATAGTTTCATCTGGCTTTCCAGAATGACATTGGTTTCAATTCCTATGAAAGCTTCTAGGGACCCACCCCTCCTCGGGTCCTGCTGCTCAACATCAGAGCCATGAGGGGCTGGGAAGATGGATCAATAGCTAAAACACTTGCTGTGTAAGCATGGAGGCCCAAGTTTGGAACTCCAGCACCCATGTCCAAACTGGGCATGGTTGTGCATGCCCATAATCCCAGCTCCGGGGAGATGGAGACAGGAGAATCTCTGGGGATTGATGGCCAGTCAGTCTAACTGAATCAGTGAGCTCTAGGCTCAGCATGAGACCCCCATCTCTAAGAGTAAGGTAGAGAGCAATGGAGGAAAATGCCTAACACCAACCTCTGTCATCCTCACACATGCACACACACACACACACACACACACACACACACACACCACGTATATGCAAAGCAAAACAACAAAAATACTATTAGGCCCATGAATCTCGATGACTCCTTCTCAAGGTGTAGGAATCAGGACAATTGAAACTATAGTAAAAACATACAACATCTTAAATTAGGGCACCAGTTTTGCCTTCAGTTTAGAGAAAAACAGTGTGAAGCAACAATTAGGGTGATTTGCTCAACCCCTTTAAAGAATTTGTAGGCTTGCTTGACTTAGCCCTAGATTCCTGGGCTGAAGTGTGGGTCTTCTCTGAGAAGCTGTGTCACCCAAGGGACTCCAAACTTGGAGGCTAAGAAGTTGTGTATGGAAACCTATGATAAATGCAGGGGGTTGAAGGTGGGCTCCACTCACCCCAACCAAGACTCTGCTGGAGGCTTCTCCTAAGTCACTCCAACTGGGGACGAATCAACTGTCCAACAGCTACAGGCAGAAAGATGATGCAGACACGGGTCAGGGAATGACAAGAGCTCTGAATTCTATTGGGAAAATCCCTATAAATCCTCAATAACAATTGTTAAACCTATAATGGTTTGATGGGGAGGTGGGAAGAGTAGGTATTTTCCTTAATTGTGCCTGTGTGTGCACATTCATGCGTGTATAGATGGTGTGGAGGCCTGAGGACAACCTTGAATGTTGTCCCCAGAAACTGCCTGTGCCTGCTTTTGAGGCAGGGTCTCTCATTGTCCTGGAGCTTGCCAGCTGGTTTACACTGACTAGCCAGTGAGCCCCAGGGGATCCACCTAGCTCTGCCTCCCCAGTGCTGGGATTATAAGTATGTGGTTACCACACCCAGTATCTTGACACAGGTTCTAGGAATCAACTTAAGTCCTTCTGCCTGCAAAGCAAGCACTTTACCATCTGAGCTCTCTCCCCAGCCCAAGCAGTTCTTTACAAATGGAAGAAAAGGCTGAATTTCATGTTGGCTTAAAATGGTGCCCTGTAAAGGCAGTCCTGAGGAAATCATGGAGCCAGGAGAAGGCCAGCTCCCATGCCAACAGAGGTCCTGGAGGACTTGAGAGTCACTGACCCCCAAGGTGAAAGACAAGACAGGATTCTAGGCAGTCTTATCTTGCCTCAAGGACAATGCTGGCTTACTCATGTTTTGTTACATTTCCAAATAAACATTTAATATTAATTAAAATAGAGTAATGTGGGGGGAAGCGCAAGAGTTCAGTGTTCTTGGGGATCACGACACCAGAAAAAGGCTGAAGGAGATAAGCACAGAGAACATCCAACTCCTACTAAGCCAGATATCCAGAGACACAGAGGCTCCCAAAACCTCATCACTGAAGTAGAGCTAAAATGACCCCAATGTGGCTCAGGGAAATTTGCGGAAGAAGGGGCGGAAAGAATGTTAGAGCCACAAGTTGGGGCATTATGCACAGAGACTTGGCCTATCCCCCATCGCTCTTGACTACCCCCACAATGTGTGAACCACATTTCCCATTGATGAGGGTCCCTATGGAAGAGGGAGGACAGGGAGGAGGATAATGGAGTCACCACTATGAATGTAAAATTAGAATAATATACATAAAAATAAATAAAATAAAATAAAATAAAGCTGACAAGGAAAAAAACACTTTTGGGCTGGGGAGATGGCTTAGCGGTTAAGGTGCCTGCCTGAGGAGCCTAAGAGCAGCCCGTTCAAACCTCCAGGTCCCACATTTAGCCAGACGCAAAAAATGATGCAAGGGTGCAATGTTGCACATTTGCACAAGGGGGCGCACGCATCTGGAGTGTGTTCATAATGGCTGAGAGGCCACTGGTGCACCTATTCTCTCTCTCTCTCTCTCTCTCTCTCAAAAAAAAAAAAAAAAAGAACATGTTTTAAGCAGATAAATTATTTTCTTATATTTTTTTCTTTGAATTTTATCCTGAAAGGATATTATTTTAAGAACCTAAAAATAAAGCTGATGCAATATAAAAAGAAAAATGGGGACTAGATAGATGGCTCAGTGGGTAAAGTGTTGGCTATGCAAGCCTGAGGGTCTGAATGTGGATCCCCAGCACACACATAAAAGCTGGGTGTGAGATGTGAGAGCATGTGCCTGTCATCCCAGCATTGAGGAGGTGGTGACAGGAGGATCCCTGGAGCTGCTAGTCTAACTGAGTTAGTGAGACAGTGAGAGAGGCCCTGTCTTAAAGAATAAGGTAGAAAGGGTTTAAAGAAGACACCCAACACTGACCACCAGGCTCCATATGAGCGCACACACACACACACACACACACACACACACACTTGCAAAAAAAAAAAAAGATAGAGGGTGGAGAAATGGCTCAGCAATTAAAGGTGCTTGCATGCAAAAGCCTGTCAGCCTGGCTTCAATTCCCCAGATCCCACGTAAAACCAGATGCACGAAGTAGCCTATGGAGTTCATTTACAGTGGCAGGAGATCCTGGCCCACCCATATTCTGTCTCTTTCAAATAGATAAATAAAAATATATTTTAAAACATTTAAAAATTTTAAAAGATAGGTCATTAGTTTAAGCACTGAGATTTGCTGAACTATAAGACAGTAGCAGGAGGCAGCAAAAAGAGCCCTCCCTACCCAGGGGTTTAGACCCAGCTTTGAGCCATGGACAAATGACTGCATCCTCATAAAATAAGGGGCATGGGGGCTGGAGATGGCTTAGTGGTTAAAGTTCTTCCCTGCAAAGCCCAAGGACCCATGTTTGACTTGCCAGATCCCACATGAGCCAGACGCACAAGTTGACACAAGCACGCAAAGTGGCACATGCACACAAGATGGTGCATGCATCTGGAGTTTGTTTGCAGTGGCTGAAGGCCCTGGCATGCCAATCTCTTCCTCTCTCTCTCTCTCTCTCTCTCTCTCTCTCTCTCATAAAAAAAAAAATACAAAAAAAGCTAGGCATGGTGGCACATGCCTTTAATCCCAGCACTTGGGAAGCAGAGGTAGGAGGATTACCATGAATTCAAGGCCACCCTGAGACTACATAGTGAATTCCAGGTTAGCCTGGGCTAGAGCGAGACCCTACCTCGAAAAACCAGAAAAGAAAAAAAAAAAAATAAGGGGCTTAGAGCTGGGAAGATAGCTCGCTTGTAGCATGCTTGCCTAGCATGCATGGTGCCATAGGTGCCATCCCCAGTCCCAATAAACCAGGCATGATGGTGCACTCGGGAGATGGAGGCATGACAATCAGGAGTTCAGGGCATTCCTCTGTTACATAATGAGGTCAAGGCCAGCCTGGGTTACATGAAACATTATCTCAGAAAAAAAAAAAAAAAGAGCAGGGAATGGAGTTGTACTAAATAGTCTCTCAGTTGTTCTAGGGCTCAGATAACACAGTCTTTAATAGGACAGAAGACATGGGCTTTTATGATAAACAACTTAGTAGACAACTACAAAATGAATAGAATTTCCAGTCCTGTCAGTGTATTTTGGGAATTGATTTTTTTTTATGTTTGTTTGGTATTCCCAAAAGTTCCTTGACTATGTTCCCTGGAATTATCTTGAGCAGTGTTTGGTTTCAACATCTTTGGCCACACCAGACAGAGTAGCACACACCTACAGTCCCAGCTATGGGAGGCCAAGGCAGGAGAATCACTTGGGCCTGGGAGTTGGGAACCAGCCTGAACGTGTGGAGGCCAGAGGACCAGCAAGGGTGTCTTCTTCAGTTCCTCTCCACCTTATTCTTTAACACAGGGCCTCTCTCACTGTGGCATTCACAGTCCTTCATGATAAGCATGGGGACAGAGGTCTTCATCAGGACCACCAGATACACAGCACCTGTCTATCCCTAGGTGGGGCCTGCCACCCCTAGCCTCTAAGCATGATTGATCCAGCACATCTATCTTCCTAGACTCTTCTGGAAGGACTACCCTTGTGTGTTGTCCCCTGGGACTGGCACTACCTCCTGTACAAGGCTTCTTAGCAGTCAAGAGAGGACTGGGAAACTTTTATTTTTAGGCATTTAGCATATTAGGGAAAGTATAACAAAACTAGGTCAAAATGGTGGTAATTGAAGAATGTTTCCATGAAGCTGGGAAGATGGTTCAGTTGGTAAAGTAATTTCTTGCCTTGCAAGCATGAGAAGCTGAGTTTGAGCCCCAAAACCCAGGCAATAATGCCAGGCATGGTAATCCCAGCTGGGGAGGCAGAAACAGGTGGGGACTGAGGTGAGGACGGGCTGCTGGCCACGTAGGTAGTCTAGCCTACTTGTCTCAAAAAAAAAAAAAAGCTAGATGGTGCCTCCTGTGGCCTTCACATGCACGCATGCACATACATGCACACATGAACACATAGGCTGTTTCTATGTAGCAAAAAGGAACTTTAAGCATATGCAGTCAACTTCTGGAGTTCCATCAGAAGCCAGTGTCTGAAGTTGAACTTAGGGCCTGGGTGAGCACAGAGCCTCAGGCAATGGGCCTTCTGAAACTCCAGTGAGGGCCAAGTCCCTGGCTTAGACTTTTCGAACCAAAGGTCACTTACCCCTTCCCTGAGGCAAAGCCAAAATCCTCTGAAGCCAGGGTTCGTGCTTCCTCTCAAGCAGAGGGGAAGCGCCTCTTCCTCAGAACTTGTCCCCAAGCAATCCTGCCTCGCGGAATAACCACTCCTATTGGTCAGAAGACAGCCCCTTCCTCTGGACCAGGACCAGCAGGTAAATGACTCGTCACATGCTTTCCCTGCCTTTCTGATACCCTAGGCGGCCTCTGGCCCAGAGCCAGTAGCTTGTAATGAACGAGCCAGTGGAGTTGGAGGCGGCCTCTCAGCACGACGGCTCTCAGGACCAGACTGAGTTCAACCAAAAGCACATACAGTGGCCGTGCAGGATTGTGTGTGTGTGTGTGTGTGTGTGTGTGTGTGTGTGTGTGTGATCCCATATCCCCTTGGGATTGTTCCTAAGGACGACAGTAGACCCAGGAGTGTATTTTATCATGTTTTAAATAGTGTACGCTATATTTCAAATCTTCTACAAAGCTAAAAATACTATGTCTCCTCAAATCCCCTCAGGAATAAGATGAAGTATAAGGAAACGAACAGATGACAAGCACCCGACTGCATACAAAGTGTCCTAACGTCACTGTCTTTTTCTCACCCAGTACCTGGTCAATATTTCCGATGAGGACACGCATGTCCATATTTTACCCCCGCAGACCAAATACTTCCAGATAAGCTATGAGAAAAAGGTAAGCATAAATGTACCAGGTTACGGTCTTCCTTTAATGTGTCTGTGTGTGTGTGCGTGTGTGTTTTCATGTGATCACATACACTTCTGTGCATGTGAAGTCTTAGGGGACAGCCTTGGGTGTCATTGCTCAGGTGCCATCCACCTTTAACTTTAGACAGGGTGTCTCACAGGCATTGGAGCTCACCAAGCATAGGCTAGACTGGCTGACCAGAGGACTCCGGAGACCTGCCAGTCTCCCCCTCCCCAGAGCTGGGATTAGAAATGCATGCCAGCCATCTTGTTGTGGTTTTCTGTCAGGCCGACTGGGGTGAGTGTGTGGTGAGTCGTCCCTCCACAGAGCCGCAGCCTGCCAGGTCTGGGGCTTGTCCTGACAATAGCAAACTTGTCTTGCAGGAACATCGCCTGGTCCCGGGCTTGTCTCTGAAGATCACCATCACATTTTCCCCAAATGAGTGGCGATACTATTACGATTGCATCCGTGTTCACTGTAAGGCAAGTTCTGAAGTTTGCTGTGTACTGGGGTTAGGGATAGAGAAAAGAGCCCAGA
Source organism: Orientallactaga sibirica (assembly GCA_036365145.1). Classification (NCBI taxonomy): domain Eukaryota; kingdom Metazoa; phylum Chordata; class Mammalia; order Rodentia; family Dipodidae; genus Orientallactaga; species Orientallactaga sibirica. The sequence continues at coordinate 13,769,494 of JAEOAD010000028.1, forward strand.
TGAGAACTTCCTGGCCAGTGTGTGAGGCTGCATGGTCTGCTGCTGCCCCGTGAGTCCCAGCTACGGTCCCCCTAGGCCCCGGAAAACCTGGACGGTCTCCAGAGTCACGCCGTGATGCAGGCCTGTGCTGTCTGTGCCAACTCCTCATTTATCCTGTGGTGCTAGGGGCCCATGAAGGCTTTGTCAAATAACTTGATTGTGCTCCTTTAAGCATGAGGCTAGAAAATGAACAGCCTGTCCACGCTTTGATTATAAACAGTGGCTTCTGGCCCGAGCCTACAGCAGGAATGTTCACAGAGGCAGTTCAGGGCCTTGGGGAGGTGGAGCCTGGTGGCCTGACTGACTGAGGTGGCCGCATGGCTTGAGTTCTTAGAGGCCTTTTCCATTCCCTTCGTTGACCCTCTGGCCTCCAACCAGAGCTAGCTCCGTATGTGATTCCTGACACCAGGCCTTTCTCTCTGTTGCAGACCCCATCTTGGAGCTATGGAAGCTTCAAAGTTAACTACACATTTCACATTTCCTAACTAAAATGGGAGACAGCAGCAAATATGTTTTTTCTTTATTTGCAAGTAATGCTTTTTATTACTTAGAATTTGTTCAGCAAAGTCTCACTTAATACATTTTAACTTGACTTTCATGTTTGTTTATTTGTTGCTGGTCTGTTTGCTTGCTTGTGTATGTGTGTGAGTGTGTGTGTATACATGTTTCTGTGTGTGGGAGTGCATGTGCACTTGGGAAAGGTGCATATGTAGGCCAAAGGTTGACATCAGGGGCTTTCCTTAAACACTGTCCAGATTGTTTATTGAGACATTTTTTATTCACTTGAACCCAGAACTTTCTAATTTGGCTAGTCTAATTTGTTCAGAGGATCCCCTGACTCTGCCTCCCAAGAGATAGGATTATAGGCGAGTTGCCATATCTGCCCATCATTTACAGAGTGCTGAGGGTCTGAACCCAAGTCCTCATGCTTTCACAGTGAGCACTTTACTGATTGATCAGCCTCAATTTTCATTTTTAAAAAGCACACACCAATAATCCCAGCATTGGAGAGACTGAAAGAAGAGGATCTGGATAGCTACAAAGCAAAACCTTGTGCAAAAAAAAAAACTGATAAAAATTTGCAAGTTTGTGTAGATTGCTAGTATTGTCTCATGGACTCATCTTACTAAAGATGTTTTCCCACAGAGAGGCAGCATAAACTCTAGACCCAAAACACTGAAATATTTCGGATGAAAAAAAAAACACATTTCTTTAGGAATATGATAAAACAGGACTTGGGGAGATGGCTCAATGGATTGCCACACAAGCATAAGGACTGGAGTTCAGATCCCCAGCTCTCACATAAATGCCAGATATGCATTACAGCACACCTGCAACCAGAGCTCAGGAGAGGAAGTACAAGACATCCCCAATGCAAGCTGGCTAGCTACACTAGCCAAATGGGCAAGCTCTGGGCTCATGTGAAAGATCCTGCTCCAATAAATAAGCAGTCAAGATGACACTCCATGCTAACCTCACATGTGCACACACATGAAACATGCATACATACATACACCAAAAATAGAAAAAAGAATATACTACACCACAGCTGGGGTATCAGTTCAGTTGACAGACTGCTTGCCTAGCATGCATGAAGCCCTGGGTTTGGTCCCCAGTGCCACATAAACCAGACATGGTGGTGAATGCCTACAACCCCAGCATTCAGAAGGTGGAGGCAAGAGGATCAGAAGTTAAAGGTCATCCTTAGCTACACAGCTAGTTCAAAGCCAGCGTGGGCTACATAAAACACTGTCTTAAAAAAATGACATGCCATTTGTTTTAAGTTTTAAAATTTTGTAGTTTTGGTTTTTTTGTTCTGTTTTGTTTTGTATTTTTAGGTAAGGTCTTACTCTAGGCCAGGCTGACCACAGCTCCATAGCTTCAGGCTGGCCTAGAACTCAAAATAATCCTCCTACCTCAGTCTCCCAAGTGCTGGAATTAAAGGCATGTGCCACCACACTCCATGTGATTTTTTTAAAGCCAAAAATAAAACCAATTTTTTTTTCAGAAAGAATAGTCTATCATCAGCAAAAGAAAAATTCTGCATTTAGAATACTCTGCTTCTTCTTCAACTTTTCCATTTGTAACTCCTTTTCACATGAGAAAGTTTTACCTAAAGTTTTATCTAAAGTATACAAATCAAACACTTACTGATAACAAATAATAAAGGGAACTTATTTTAGAGCAATTCTTTAGCACACATATAAATTTGCCATTTATTAAGTATGAAAGCAAATTTTCATCCTAATGATAAGATATAGTTTTCACATAAAGAATGAAATCTTGGATGAAAATATTAGATATATCAGGATGTATAGCATCTTCAACATTTTCAGAATTGATTCATAGTTTGATTTTTGTAATTGTCAATGCTGAGAATGTCATTTTGCACAAAATATATAGTAAAAAAGTTGCTCAAGTTAGTTTAGAGCCATTAAAGAAATAGTTAGAAATCCTGTTCTAACCCTAAGTCAAAATTTGTTCAATTTTTTTTTTCTTTTACAAAAGCTAAGTCAACAATGCAAATGGAAATTTTGTTTGGCTTTTTTTTTTCATTTTTCCTTTCAGACTAGCCTCAAATTTATCATGTAGCCTAGGTTAGCCTTAAATTGCTGATCCTCCTGCTTCCACCCCCTAGGTGCTAAGATTACAGATATGCAACACCACACCCAGCTCAAACATAAATTTTCAAAATCAAACATTCTAACATAATGCAATCCAAACATATACTAATTTGATATGAAATGAAGTAGAAAAACATGAAGCCTTTGTTTTCTGTAATTAAACCATTATATTGTTGTAAAAGCAAAAAACTGTATGCACAGTAACAGCTCTGCAATTCATAACATACAGTAGTCTCAAATCTGAGATTAGGTGTTTGGGGCAGTTTTGGTTGGTGTTCCATGGCTGACAGCATGCGCAATGGAAAATCATTTTCCATATGGCTGGCACTAAGGCTACAGTGAAGTCACACAGTGCAACACGGGCAAGCACTGCTACCAGAAACACGTCAGATTTGTTACATGTTTGTTTTGAATTACCTTTTGGTCGTTGAATGTTTAGAAATCTTTTACAGATGCCTTTTTTTTTTTTTTTTTTTTTTTTTTGCTACCCTCGCATTTATATGGAGTCATGACCCACCGTTTAAGGAGCTAGGGTGTAGAGCACATTTCCTGACACTGGCAATAAAACTAATAGTGATACTTCGTATTTATATAATCCTTTTACTTTTTAGCCTCAAGGAAAAGCATGCTGGTCTCCATTTTACAAGGGACCAAACAGGCCCGAAAAGGTTAAAGGCATTGCTCAATGTCATCCATCACATGAACTAGAACAGGCTTCTGCATTCTCTTGCCATAAAATTGCTTTTTATCGTTGCTGTGTAGACTGGGTGATTCTGTGCTGGTTTCTTTCTGGACTGTGAAAGTGCTTATCACTTCAAAGAGAAGAAGATAGATTACTGTTTTTGTGTCTGCACAGAAGTGTTTTTACCTTTAGCTTTCTTGGGTAATAGTGAACATTTTTCCAGTAAGGTGTTCTTGAAATCTTCCTTACTTTACTTATGGCTAAGAACTCAGCATTTCCAATGTTATACATAGGCACTGAAGTTTCTTAAGAAAATTCTCTTTTTCTGGATGTGCATGCTGTTGTGTGCTTCTGTGTCTACATCTTTTTATGGGTGTGAGTGTGCCTGCATGTAGTATGCATGTGTGTGGAGGTATCCTTGTCACTTGTTCTCCGACCTTATTTTTTGAGACAGGGCGTCTCACTGAACCAGAGCTCATGACTTGGCTGGAATAGCTGGCCAGCAAGACCCAGGGATTCTTCTGTTTCAACCTCCATAGCGTTGGAATTGTAAGCACATGCTGCCGTTCCCAGCTTTTTACCCAAGTGCTGGGGATCCAACCTCACATCCTCATACTTGTGTGACAAGTACTTTATGACTGAGTCATCTCCCAGTCCCTCTTGAGATAAGAAATAGGGTTGGGGAGATGGCTTGGTGTTTGAAGGCACTTTCTTGCAAGGCTAAATGACCTGGATTAAATTCCCTAACCACATAAAGCAAGATGTACAAAATGGCACATGCATCTGGGGTTCATGTGCAAAAGCAGGAGGTCTGTATTCATTCTCTCTCTCTATCCATCTCTCTGTAAATGAAATTTTAAAAATAAACAAAAATTCTACAAGTTTGTCTTTCAGAATTTTAACCTTTTTTTTCTTACTCATTTTAGGGAGATGAAACCTTACTTGTTCCCATCCATGCCTACCCTGTCCTGAACACTCTGGACTTCCCCACCTTTATTAATCTATCAAATGTCTTCCTTGGAGACAGGTGAGTTCCCAAAGTCAAACCAATAAGACATCATAGGATGTGGAAAGTTAAGAAACATGTGAAAATTTAGACATGTGTGTGTGTGTGTGTAGTTTTTTCCTAGTGGGTGTTCATCCTTCCACCGGAGTTAGACTGGACTTATAGATGCAAAAGGCAAAACAACATGATAAAAATAAAAATGAAAGAAAGAAATGGCAGGATAGAGAGATGACTAAGCAGTTAAGGTGCTTACCTGCAAAGCCTAAGACCCAGGTTCGACCCTCCAGTACCCACGTAAAGCCAGACGCACAAAGTGGTGCATGTATCTGGAGTTTGTTTGCAGCAGTTAGAGGCCCTGGCACACCCATTCTCTGTCTCTCTGTCTCTGTCTCTATCTCTCTGCTTGCAAATAAATAAACAAAAATATTTAAAGAAACAAATGGCATTAGGTCACTTAAACAAAAGGGTCTAGAGATATGGCTTGAGCCAGGGGTTTAAGTCACAGGGTAGCAGCTTGACTTTCCCCATGTCCTGATTCTGCTGCCCAAGCTTTTTTCAAAGGATCTTCTCGTGGAGGTAAGGCACTACCCTGAAAAGAAGGATGATGGGAGAATACTGAAGAGTGTGGGAAGATTCAAGCCAAAACCTAAGATTATATCTTAGCCCCAGAGATTCTCCTGTCTCTGCTTCTCCAGGAGACTTACAGACATGCGTTGTCATGCCCAGAATTCTTATGTAGGGTACTGGAGCTCAAACTCCAGTCCTCATGCTTGCAAGGCAAGCACTTTACCTACTGAGCCATCCCCATAGCCCAGCCTGTCACATTTTTAGTGACTGATATTACTATTGGCCTCACTCTTTTCCATTCTGTTTTCATAAAATCATTCCAGCAGATCTCTATGCTGGTCCTTCCTTCCCTCTCCCTCACAACTCTGTCTTCACCATCTCTTGCTCAGATTAAGTGGTCTCTACAAAGACTCCAAGAATCTCAAACATGTAAGCCCTTCCCTGTGCTCTGTGAGGGCAAACAGCTGCTTCCTATAGGTGGGTAAACAGTGATTTTACCAAAATCAAAGCGGCAGGGAAAACTAATTCCCTAGTTCATAAATTCTTTTTGTTTGTGTGTACATACAGGTGTATATGGTGTATGTTTGCAGTGTATGTACATTTGCGTATACATGTTCATATGTATGTGGGCACATGTGTGATCACATGCATGTGGAGGCTAGAGGTTAGCATCAGAGGTCCTCCTCAATTCTTAGAGACAAGATCTGTCACTGAACCTAGAGAATCACAGGCATGCTTTACCATGGCCAGCACTATAGGTGGGTTCTGGGGATCTAAATTCAGGTCCTCATGCTTATGTGGAAAGCACTTTACTAACTGAGTCATCTCCCCAGCCCCTAGCTCATGAATTATTTTATTTCCTTTCTCTTTCCTCTCCAAAATCACTTTCAGTTTGGGTTATAAGTAGGTTTTTGAGTTGGGAAAAAATGGTTCATTAAACTGGTGAAAACAATATGCCTGATAATGTAAGGCATCAGTCTTAGATTCTTAAAACAGAAATCTACCACCTCCTTGAAGGCTTACCCCAGGGTGTTTTGTACATAATGCCCTTCATTTATAATCAGAATGAAAACTTTAACTAAAGTTTATCTAACTGAATTACTGTTTATAGTGGCATAATATATTTTTAAAATCTTTCCAAAGATAAACACACTACTTTTCCCTCCAAACATTCTAGCCACATTTAACTACTCAAATCCTATGCTACATTCCATCTAAACTATGTGCTAATAGAACAGGGTGTATTTGAACACTCACTCACCTAAAAAGTTCCATTTTAACCCTAGGCCACCTTGGTGGTCAAAAGTATCATCTGGGTGGGTTCTTTGTTCAACATTAAATTTTATTCATTCATTCATTTTTAGTTGCTTGACATTCATCATATTGAGTGCTCAGTGTTCAGTTTACTGTAACAGAATACCTGACATTGGGTGAGTTAGAAAGAATAGGACTTCACAGGCTGGAGAGATGGCTTAGTGGTTAAGGTGCTTGCCTGTGAAGCTTAAGGACCCATGTTTGACTCTCCAGATCCCATGTAAGTCAGATGCACAAGGTGATGCAAGCACACAAGGTCGCACAAGTGCACATGATGGCACATGGGTCTGGAGTTCGATTTCAGTAGGTGGAGGCCCTGGAGTGCCAATTCTCTCTCACACACATACAAAAAAAAATGCCAGAAACAAAAAGGATAGAACTTCACTGTAGCTCATCATTTTGGAGGCTGAGAAGTCCAAGAACATAAGGCTAATATTGTTCACCTTCTGATCACGGCATGGCAGATAGACAAGGAGGTATATGTAGAGGAGGCAAAACCCAAGGGACCCCTTGCATAGCATGATCCACTTCATGTTAGCTAGTGCCGTACTACAAGACAAGAAGTGACCCATCACTGTCAGAATTGACCCAGTCCTGTAAGAAAGGCATTCATCTGATATAGGACTGAATCAGTTATCTCTGTTTTGCATGTATATGTATGAATGTGTGTGTGTGTGTGTGTGTGTGTGTGTGTGTGTGCACATGCACATTTGTGTATGTGTAGAGGCCAGAGATTGGTGTCAGGTGCCTTCCTCAATCACTCTCCACCTTATCTTTTTTTTTTTTAAATGTTTTTGTTTTGTTTTGTTTTTTAAATTTATTTTTATTTATTTGAGACAGAGAGTGAGAGAGAAAGTGAGAGCAAATGGGCGCACCAGGGCCTCCAGCCACTGCAAACGAACTCCAGATGCATGTGCCACCATGTGCATCTGGTTTACGTGGGACCTGGAGAATCGAACCTGGGTCCTTAGGCTTTGCAGGCAAGCACCTTAACCACTAAGTCATCTCTCCAGCCCTCCATCTGATCTTTTGAGACAAGGTCTCTCACTGAGCTCGGAGCTCACCTATTTGGCTACCGTAGCTGGTCAGTGAGCCCCAAGGCTCTTCTTATCTCTGACTCAACAGTGCTGGGATTACAGGTGCATATCACTGTCTGGCTTTCATATGATGTTGAAAATCTAAACTCAGGTTCTCACACTTGCATGCCAAATACTTAACCCACTGAGCTGTCTCGCTAGCCTCCTAATCACTTCTTGAAGGCCCCGCCTCCCAGTGCCACTACAGATTTCCACATGAGTTGTGAGAAGGATGGAAAGACTCCAGCCATAGCATGTGCTGAGGGTGCAGGTCTGGGTGAGGAGGCCTGGCAGTGCATTCTGGTGGACAAGGTTTATTTCTGACTCAGCACATCCTGAGGACAGATGCCCAGCCTGCTCGTGTGAGGTGAGCTAGGGCAGGTGTGCTCCAGTGTGTGTGTGTGTGTGTGCATGTGTGTGTAAGCCAGAGTGCAATCTCAGGTGTCATCCTCAGGTATACCATTCACTTCTATTCAAGACAGGGCCTTTCAGCGGCATGAGTTTGCTAACTAGGTTAGATTGGCTGACCAGCGAGCTCTAGGGATCCTCCTGTTTCCAGCTCTTCAACAGTGGGATTATAAGCCCATGCTGCCAGACCTGGCATTTTATGTGGACATTGGGATCAAACTCAGGTCCTCATGCTTGTGAAACAGGCTCTTTACTGACTAAGCTATCTCTTCAACCCCAGTTTTCTATAATAGCAGCATTAAACAGACTAAGACACACTGGGACTTATTTTATATATATATATGTACACATTAAAATATATAATATATATATTTATATATTAGGGCTGGAGAGATACCTTAGCATTTAAAGCACTTGCCTGCAAAGCCTAAGGACCCATATTCAATCACCAGATCCCACATAAGCCAGATGCACAAGGTGACACATGCTCAAGGTTGCGCATGAGCACAAGGGGGCTCACATATCTGGAGTTCAATTGCAGTGGTTGGAGGCCCTGGTGTACCAATTCTCCCTCTCTCTCTTTATCTTTCTCTCTCTCTCTCTCTCTCATAAAGGCATGTGCTACCATGCCCAACAAAAAATAAAATAAATATATTGCATTATAGTTCACATATCATAAAGCTTATTGATTTAAAATGCACAGTACAGCAGGTTTGAGTGTATGCCACTTTCATTGCAGTCAATTTTAGAACATTTTCATCACTGGCAAAAGGAATTTCATACTCACCTCCTATCCTCCACCCCTCAAACTTCCCTTCCAGGCAAGGTCTAATTTATTTTCCATGTTTATTATTTTGCCTATTCTGGACATTTCATTTAAATAGAATGATATATTATGTGACCTTTTATGAGTGGTGTCTTCCATTACACATATTTTTAAGGGTCATCCAGCTGGTTGTTCCTTTTCTATACTGAATTTTCTGGACATACCATGAATGCATATCACTGCCATGAACAATTGTGACAATGTTTTTATGTGGGGGGCATGTTTTCATTTTACTTGGGTGCATACCCAATAATGGAATTACTAGATATATAATAACTGGACGTTTAACATGTATAGAACTACCAGAATCTTTCCTAGAGTGGCTGCACTGGCAGTAGATGAAGTTTCCATTGGCATGTGTGTATAGTGTGCATGCATATGTGTATGCATGTTCATATGTGTGTGAGTGCATGTGTGCTTGCAGGTGCACATAAACATACGTGTGTGCATGTGTAGACCAGAAATCAATGTCAGGTGTCTTCCTTTATCACTCTCCACCTTATTTTGAGACAGAGTCTCTCACTGAACCTGGGACTCACTGATTCAGCTAGACTAGCTAGGCGGGCAGCCCTGAGCATCCTCCTGTCTCTGCTTCCCAATGCTTGGACAACAGGCAGGTACCAACACAGCAGCCACTTGCTGTGGGTTCTGAGTAGCAGAACTCGGGCCCTCATGCCTGCTTCAAGCACTTTATTCACCAAGCCATCTTTCCAGCCACTGTGTGCTCTTAAATCCCTCAATACATCTACCATTTCTAGCACCAAGGAAAAGACACCCTCTACATTACGAAGTTGCACAAAGTTTATGAAAAAAACATCAACTGGTCAAAGGCAGATTCAGAAGAATCCATTTTTTCCTTTGCACATATTGACAATTCAGACCCAATTGTCAGAAGTTGAAGGTCTAGGTTAAGTTCTCTAATTTTGCTTCCTTGCTTTGGGGTTGCTTCTGGGATCTGGGTGGAGCAGTCTGAGGACTGAGCAGTACCTCGGTTCATCTCCCACCAGGTCACAAAGTTGACCTGTTCTTATTCATCATGTTCATTTTCAGCAGCTAGATATGACAATTGTAAATGTTTCTTCCTGAGATAAAATGCCATGGGGATACTTGCCAACTACCTATAAACAGCTTTGGTGGCTTACGATCTGTTAAAATGTGCTGACAGCCATTGTAAATAAGGAACGTTGCATTCCAATGTCTGGCCGACATCTCTAAGTCAAACACAGCTTTGCTTCGCAGGCTGCAGAAGACTCGCAGTCCTCCATCGCGGCAGACCGCCAATGCACCAAGCTAACCATCCTGGCCTTGAAAGTCCAGCAATTGCTCAGTATCTAAGAGAGCGCTGGAGATAAAGTGCACCCTCATTGTTTTTTAATATTTTTGTGTATGGTGTATGGATGTGTGTGTGTGATGTGTGTGAGTACAGGTGTATGTGTCATGGCACACATGTGAACATGTACACAGAGAACAAGGTCAGGTGTCAATCCTCATCTTTCTCCTTGTTTGAGGCAGGCTCTCTTGAACGCTGCTGCATTTGCCAGACTAGATGGCTGGTGAACTTTGGGAGATTCTCCTGACCACTCCTCCATTCTTGCAGTAGATGCGCTGGGATCACAGGCCTTCTCTACCACATCTGGCTTTTCATGGGTTCTGAGAATCCAGACTCCAGATGTGATGCTTATGCAGCAAGTACTTTTGCCTGCTTAGCCATCTCCCCAGCTTGCAATCCCGTCATTCTTATGGATGCAAGTAAATCATGTGCTTATGTCAGGGACAGAAATTTTTATATTATATCCATTCTCATGGTTCTCAAGATACATGTTAATTTGTCTTAGCCTTGAGTCTTCTGTAACAGTGTCTTTCTGCTACAGAATCACTGACCAAAACCTGGAGCCAGTCTGATGACCAGGTGTTCTCCCATCAGCCCATATTCTTTACACCAAGCTGCCTCTGATGACCAGTTGGTCGGCATGCTATAGACAAGTGCTCCCCTGGGAAAGGGTGGGAAGTTCAAGAGACGGTTCCTTCTAGATCTGGGCTCATGGGCAAGGCAGCCCTTGATCCCCACAACAGCTACACCAGGCCCACATCCCAGAGGATCTATGGACCTCAAGCCACGTTAACCACACTAACAGAGAGATGCCGTGAGTACTCCATTCCAAAGCCAGAATGTTTTAGTTCCTGGAACATTTAAGTTATATGTTTAGGAATTTACTAAAAGGAAAATGTGAGTGTTAATATTGATTGTCAATTTAACAGGTTTTAGAGCCATCTAGGAGACAAACCTCTCATCGTTTCTGTGAAGAAGTTTCTTTTTTGGTGTTTGTGTATGTATGATTTCTGTGTGTGTGTGTGTGTGTGTGTGTGTGTGTGTGTTCATGCGTATGGGTGCACATTTGGAGGTCAGAGGACAACTTTCAGTGTCAATCCTCCCTTCCACCTCATTTGACACAGGGTCTGCCATTCACCACTGTGTTGCAAGGCTAGCTAACCTTCCAGCTTTTGGCAGATTCTCGTATTTCTGTCTCCCTTTTGCTGCAAGCATGCTGGAATGATGGAGAGTAACAATGCAGCATCAGGCTTCATGTGGGCTCTGGGGTCTGAACTCAATCACTCATGCTTCCATGGCAAACAGGATCTGCTGAGCCATGGTCCCTGTTCCTGTAAGGAAGTTCTTAGAGTAGGCTAATTGAGGTGGAACCCCATCCTAAATGTGGCAGGCACAATGCCATGGGCTGGAGTCTTGGAATGGATGAAAAGGAGAGAGTGAACTGAGCGCTGGTATTCATCTCTCTGCTTCCTGACTACAGATGCAACGTGAGCAACTGCTTCTCTCTTTCTCTCCCTCTCTCTCTCTCCTTGCAAATAAATAAATAAAATATATTTTTAAAAATGTTTTAAAGCCAAGAATGGGGGATCATGCCTGTAACCCCAGCACTGGGGAGATGGAGACAGGCAGATTTCTGGGACTTGCTAGTTAGCCAGTCCAGCCTAATTGGTGAGCTTCAGGCCAATGAGAGATCCTGCCATGATGGACAGTAACTTCAAACTGTGAGCCAAAATCAACTCTTCCTTCCTTAAGTTCTTTTTGTCAGGTATTTTGTCATAGCAATGAGAAAAAAATAGCATACAGATAGGGAGCCTCATGGTATGGAAATAACCAGGTCAGAATATAATGTTCTTTGCCTGGATTTTAAAGCATCTGGGCTGTTTGGGAATGTGCATTCTTAAGCCAGCACTGACAGAAGACTGATGCCAATGACAATGACAGTGACCAATGATAGCTCAGCCCAGCCCTATCCTGTGCCAACTCTGAGCTCTTGAGGGGCCAAGAACCAACAGCAGCCTTGCTAGAACAAAGGCGTCAGTGAAAGGCTGCAACGTTCACCTTGAATGAGTCCTGAAGGCCAGCGATCAAGAGAACCATGCTCCTTCTTCGCAGTAAAGACTCTGCTTATGTGTCCCAAAGTCAAGGTTGAGCCAAAGGAGCAGCAGCATATGGAGAAAATGTCCTGACAAGAGTGACTTGGGTTTGTGGACACACCTCTTCTTTCCTTCTTCCACTGCCTAAGCCTGTGAGAAAGGAGTGAGCTGACATCTCAGAATCAACATTTGGTTCACACAGTCCCATCACTCCACAGCAACCTGTACTCTCCTGATGTGAACAATTCTCCCCTGCTTGATACTTAGAATTCTTATTTAATTTCCTTTTACTGACCAAGTATCAATCTAGTTACTCCATCTTGACAGTCCCTTGTTAGGAATTTTAGCAGGAAAGATCGTGAGCTAAGGGGATAGCTCAGCTGATACAGTGTTTGCTGTGCAAGCATGAGGACCTGAGCTCAATACCCAAGACCTGAGTAAAAATGCCCAGTGCAGTGGCACATGGTTGTAATCCCAGAACTAGGGAGGCAAAGACCGGAGGCTCCCTAGGGCTTGCTGGCCAGTCAGTGTAGCCTACTTGGAAAGTTCCAGAGCAGTGAGACACCTTAAAAACTCAAAAAAAATAGGTGGGGGCTGATTAGATTGCTCAGTGGTTAAGGTGCTTGCCTACAAAGCCTAAGGACCCAGGTTCAATTCCCCAGTACCCACGTAAGCCAGAAGCACAAGGTGACGCATGCTTCTGAAGTTCGTTTGCAATGGCTAAAAGCCCTGGAATGCCCATTCTCTCTCTCCCCTCTTTCTCTCAAGCAAGTAAATTAATTAACTAGTTAGCTGATAAATAAACTATTTTTTAAAAGTAGGTGGACGACATTCCTGAGGATTACAACCACTGCTGTTGTCTGGCTTTCACACATATGAGCACATGTACTCGCATGCCCATGTTTACCTGCACATACACAAACCGGCACATATACACAATCACTGCCACTTAACATCAGCCTGTATTTCTGATTTATGAACAATTCTCCACTAATTTGTATTTATAATTTCTTTTATTTAATATCCTTTTACTGACCAGGTATCAATCTAGTTATTCATCACGACCCAGCCTCCTTTTCTGAATTTTAGCAGGAAAAGAAAATTCTCCCACCAAGAATCTATTTTTATGTAGAACATAAGATCCAGCTGTCAAGTCCCTCCCCTAAGACTGCACTAATCACCACATTTGTCCAGTACTGTTGCTGTATCCCAGATCTGGAGTGCTGGACACGTGACATGTGGTACACATGCACAGATCCACATGCATGCACGTGCAGGTATACAAATGCCTACACACCTTCAACATGCTTTTTAGAATGAGATGATTGAATGTTTATCAAAATGTTTAGGGGCTGGAGAGACAGCTTAGTGGTTAAGGCATGTGCCTGCGAAGCCTAAGGACCCCGGTTCAATTCTCCAGGTCCCACATAAGCCAGATGCACATAGTGGCGCATGCATCTGGAGTTTGTTTGCAGTGGCTAAAGGCCCTGGCATGCCCATTCTCATTCTCTCTCTCTCCCTCTCTCTGTCTCTAATAAATAAATAAAAATAAAATGTTTTAAAAAGTTCAGTATGGTGTCAGAGCAACCAGTCCACACAACTGTGGCTAATTTTATATATATATGTATTTATTTAGAGAGAGAGGGGGCAGAGAGAAAGAGTAAGAGAAAGAGAATGGGCATACCAGGGCCTTCAGCCACTGTGAATGAACTCTAAATGCGTGCCCCCTTGTGGTGAATGTTGGACATTGCGCAGTGTATCTGGCAACATGGAGCCTGGAGATTTGAACATGAGTTCTTAGACTTCACAGGCAAGTGCTTTACCTGTTAAGTCATCTCTCCAATCCTAATTTTTTTTTGAGACAGGTTTCATGTATCCCAGGCTGTCTTCAACTTGATATGTAGACAAGGATGACCTTGAACTCCTGATCCTCCTTTCTTCACATCCCAAGTGCTATTTGTAAGTGTGGACATTACCCCCTGCTCGTTTACATAGTGCTGGGGATCCAACTCAGGGCTTTGTGAATGCTAAGCAGGCACTCTTTCAAATTAACTACAGCCATAGCCCACAACTCTAATTTCTTGAATAGCCATTTTCTGTTAAAAATATGCTTCTGCAATTTCAAAACCAAAAATATTCTAATTTAGGTTTCTATGCTTTAAAAATGTATTTCTTATTCCACCAAAGAATGAGCTTTTTTTTTTTTTCCTGATAACTGTGGGTAGACAGACCACAAGGACCAGCAGACTGACAGCAGGGTGTCCTACTGCTGGTGCAGTGAGGTCAAATGTTATTACAGTCCATTTGTTTGGGAGGAAGTATGTCTTGAATACAGTCAGCATGTGGTCACTTGCTAGCCCCCAGTCTAAAAGAAACATCAATTGCTGGTCGCTTTTAGTGTGTTGTCTTATCTTTCCTCAATAAATGCTATATTTTTCTTCACCAAAAAGCCATGAGGCTGCAGGAGGCCTTTCATCTTCCTTCCCGCCCAGCTGAGCTGTTTCTCACTTACCCTCTGGAGCCCTGGCTTCTGTTCCTCTATTCCTGCCACCAGCTCCTGCTCGCATCTGGGCTCCAGCCATAGGCCCTACTGATCCTCCAGGGAGCTGCCCCGAATTTCACTCCTTATCCCCATTATTCCACATTACGGGAACTGTGAAGAGCTATTCCCATCAAATGTGTAATTTCTACTGATACTTTTTTTTATTTTTTATTTATTTATTTATTTATTTATTTATGAGAGAAAGAGGCAGATAGAGAGAATGGGTGTGCCAGGGCCTCCAGCCACTGCAAACAAACTCCAGATGCATGTGTCACCTTGTGCATCTGGCTTACATGGGGACTAAGGAATCAAACCTGGGTCCTTAGGCTTTGCAGGCAAGGGCCTTAACCACTAAACCATCTCTCCAGCCCTCTGCTAATACTTTTGTGTGAAGTAAATATAATGGTGAATTTTTAAAAGTATTTTAGTCTGTAGGATACCAGTTATCTGAAGAATAGAAAGTACATGGAGGGAGGGGGCTTAGGAGGATGGCTCAGGTGTTAAAGTACTTGCCTTGCAAGCATGAGGACATGAGTTCCATCCCCAGATTCCCATGTAAAAATGCCAGAAGTGGTGGCGTGCATTTATAATATCAGCTCTGGGGAGGTGGAGACAGGAGGATTCCTGGGGCTTGCTGGTTAGCTAGTCTAGCTTAATTAGTGAGCTCTAGACCAATAAGAGACTGTCTCAAAAAAAAAAAAAGTCAGACAATGACTGGAGAGATGGCTCAGTGGTTAAATATGCTTCCCACACAAGCACGAGGGCCTGAGCAGGCCTGAGACAGCCTGAGTTTGAATCTCCAGAACCCATGTAAACAGCTGGGCTTGGCCATGCTCGCCTATATGCCCAGTTCTGTGGGGAACTGAGGCAGGGGAATCACTGCGGCTCTCAAACAGCAAGCTTTGGAACAGTAAGAGTCTCTGTTGAAGAAAAAAGCAGATGGATGAGTGATGGAGGACACCTGATGTTTTCCTCCAGCTGCCACAGGCAAGCTCACAAGTGCAGACACCACACACACACACACCACACCACAATACTACACACACCCACAGACACACACACCACACCACAATACTACACACACCCACAGACACACACACACCACAATACTACACACACCCACAGACACACACCACAATACTACACACACCCACAGACACACACACCCACAGACACACACACCACACCACAATACTACACACACCCCCAGACACACACACCACACCACAATACGACACACACCCCCAGACACACACACCACACCACAATACTACACACACCCACAGACACACCACACCACAATACACACACACCCACAGACACACACACCACACCACAATACACACACACCCACAGACACACACACCACACCACAATACTACACACACCCACAGACACACACACCACACCACAATACACACACACCCACAGACACACACACCACACCACAATACACACACACCCACAGACACACACACCACACCACAATACACACACACCCACAGACACACACACCACACCACAATACACACACACCCACAGACACACACACCACACCACAATACTACACACGCCCACAGACACACACACCACACACACACAACACATACACACACCCCAGACACACACACCACACCACAATACTACACACACCCCCAGACACACACACCACACCACAATACACACATACCCACAGACACACACACCACACCACAATACACACACACCCACAGATACACACACCACACCACAATACTACACACACCCACAGACACACACACCACACCACAATACTACACACACCCCCAGACACACACACCACACCACAATACACACACACACACAGACACACACACACACACACCACAGACACACACACCCCCAGACACACACACCACACCACAATACTACACACGCCCACAGACACACACACCACACCACAATACTACACACACCCCCAGACACACACACCACACCACAATACACACACACCCCCAGACACACACACCACACCACAGTACTACACACACCCACAGACACACACACCACACTACAATACACACACGCCCACAGACACACACACCACACCGCAATACTACACACACCCACAGACACACACACCACACCACAATACTACAAACACACACACCACACCACAATACACACACACCCACACCACGCCATACCACACCACAATACTACACACACCCACAGATACACACACCACACACACTACACCACAATACTATACACACACAGACACACACCACACAATACTAGACACATACACAGACACACACAGACACCACACACACACCACACCACAATACTACACACACCCACAGACACACCACACCACAATACACACATACCCACAGACACACACACCACACCACAATACACACACACCCACACCACGCCATACCACACCACAATACTACACACACCCACAGATACACACACCACACACACCACACCACAATACTATACACACACAGACACACACCACACAATACTAGACACATACACACAGACACACAGACACCACACACACACAATACTAAACACACACATACAGACACACACACACACCACACACACACCACACAATACTAAACACACACACACAGACACACACACACACCACACACACACCACACCATAATACTACACACACACACCACACCACACCACAATACTACACACATACATACCACATCACAATGCTACACAGACACACACAGACACATAACACACTACACACACACACCACCACCACAATACTACACATACACACACACACACACACACACACATCACACCACACCACAATACTACACACACGGACACAGATACACACACACCACACACACACAAAGTGGAGAATTGTTCCTATGGAATGACAGCTGAGGTTGTCCTACAGGTGACCTGCAGACACACACACATGTACACATGCATGCACACATGTAAATAAAAATAATAATAGGAATGGAACCAAAGTGGCCAGAAGAAAAAATTCTAAATGTATCAGATAGTAAATTCTTTTAAATATTCCAAATAAGAAATAGAATATTTCATATAGTAGATACATGTAGATACAGAGATGAACATATAGCCAATCTAGCTTTAAAATGTCAATGTTGGGAGGAATTTTGGTTGATTAAAATGCCTGTTTCCACACCTACTCCCTTTACATTAAAAGAGCATTCTTTGACATTTGAAGAATAATTTCCCTTCTGCTCTTTCTATCTGTTCAAATTGCCGCCTTTTTGCTGGGAGGGGGGGACTGATTTCTCAGCAGTTAATATTGTCTTCCTGCCATTTGCTGTTTGCATTCTGAACATTGAATTTCCATCCGAAGCTTACGTGAAAATAACTGGCTGATCACCAGCTTTCCTCTCTCCCTGTGTGCATGCCAGAGCTTGAGGGAGGGGGTAACATTTAGGAAAATGCTAGGGAATTTGTATAAGCTCAAGCTCTGTAGAAAGCTTCCAAAGAGACTGTACAGCTTGAACAACAGACATCTTAGGCTACTCAGTCAGCAAAGTGCCTGCCTGGCAAGCATGAGAACCCGAGTTCAATACCTAGCACCCACACCTTCAAAAAAAACAGCTCATTTTGGTAGCACAGGCTTATAATCCGAGCGCTGGGAGTCAAAGACAGGAGGATCTTGGGGCTCTGGGGCCAGCCAGTGTAGCCTTGGCAAGTTCCAGGCCAATGAAAGACTGTTTCGTAAAAGATGATGGCACCTGAGAAATACACTCAAGGTCTTCACGAGTGTGTGTGTGTGTGTGTGTGTGTGTGTGTGTGTGTATACATGACACAAAGAAAAAAACATATTGCAGTTGCCCAAGGGCTCACATGAGGGCCCTTTTATGGGGTTCCCAACATGGTACCAGTAGGTGGTAAAGTAGGGGTGCCTGGTCCCTTCTTCCTCTTGAAAGAACACTAATCCCATTGGGGAGCCCACCCTCATGACCTCCTCCTGACTGACAAACGTCCTCCCTCCACCATGGGAATTGGGACTTTAACATGTGATGACGTTGTTGGAACATACAATCCATAGGAGGATCTTCTGGGTCTTCTTTTTTTATTATTATTTTTATTCATTTATTTGAGAGAGAGAGAATGGGCACACCAGGGCCTCTAGTCACTGCAAATGAACTCCAGACATATGCATCACCTTGTAAATCTGGCTTATGTGGGTCCTGTAGAATTCAACCTGGATTCTTTAGCTTTGCAGGCAAGTGCCGTAACCACTAAGCTATCTCTCCAGCCCTTTCTGGGTCTCCTTGATGCTGGCCACTGCTGTGTCTGGAAGCAGGATAAAAATGTTGTGAAGATTTTGATTTTATTAGCAACTCTGTAGTTAGTGATATGGTTTTGTGAGTGTGTGGGGTGGTGTGTGCATGTGTATATACATATTTGTATATGTGTGTGTGCATCATTTCATGTGCATGTGTGTACATGTGGAGGCCAGATGCCTTCCTCAATTGTTCTTTATGTTTTTTTGTTTTTTGAGTCAGGATCTCTTACTCAACCTGGTGCTCACCAATTCAACTAGACTAGCTACCCAGCAAGCTCCAAGAATCCTCCTGTCCCCACAGGGGATGGAGGGATAAATCAGTTGGTTAAGCGATTGCCTTACAAGCACAAGGACCTGATTTTGATCCTCAGAATCCATGAGGAAAAGCCAAGTGTTGTGATTCGTGCTTGTAATCCCAGTACTGCGGTGGAGACAGGTGGAATATTGGTGCACACCTATAATCCCAGTACTCAGAGGTGAAGGCAAGAAAATCAGAAGTTCATAGTCACCTATAGCTACATAAGGAATTGGAGGCCAGCTTGGGATATGTGTGATCCTGTCTCAAAAAACAAAACCAAGGGCTGGAGAGATGGCTTAGCGGTTAAGGCGCTTGCCTGCAAAGCCTAAGGACCCATGTTCAACTCTACAGATCCCACGTAAGCCAGATGCACCAAGGTGAGGCAAGTGCAAGATCACACAGTGTCTGGAGTTCGATTGCAGTGGCTGAGGCCCTGGTGTGCCAATTTTTTCTCTCTCTCCATCTCTCTGTCTCTGTCTCTCTCTCTGTCTGTCTCTCCATGTCTCCCTCTCTCTCTCTCTCTCTCAATCTCTCTCGTGCTCTCTAAAATAAATGTTTTTTAAAAACCAAGCAGGCCAGGCATGGTGATGCATGCCTTTAATCCCAGTACTTGGGAGACAGAGATAGGTGGATCCACCATGAGTTTGAGGCCACCCTGAGACTACATAGTAAATTCCAGGTCAGCCTGGACTAGAGCGAGACTCTACCTCGAAAAACAAAACCAACCAAACAAACAAAAAAGCAGGCTGAGCATGGTAGCACACGCCTTTAATCCCAGCACTCAGGAGGCAGAGGTAGGAGGATCACTGTGAGTTTAAGGCCACCCTGAGATGACATAGTGAATTTTGGGTTAGCCTGGGCTAGAGTGAGATCCTACCTCAGAAAACCAAAAAGGAAAAAAAAAACAAAATAGAATAATATTTGCACTGTAACATTTACCGTCAAGAAAATGCACAATAGGGGTTGGTTGGAGATGTAGCTCAGTCGGTAAAGTGCTTGCCTAGCGTGCATGAAGCCCTGGGTTTGATCCCCAGCACTGCGCAAACCCGACATGGTGTGCATGCCTGTCATCCCAGCACAGTCAGGAGCTCAAGGCCATCTCTAGCTGGAGTGAGTTTGAGGCTGGCTTGTGATACATGAGACCTTGTCTCCAAAAACTAATAAAAATCATTAATGTGACAAATGTTCAGGAAGTGCCAGGCTGATGTTAGCTATTGGCATTATTGTTTGTTTTACAACTTAAACCTCTCTCTATGCCTCTCTACCAAGAGTTAGTTATGAAGAAAATAATGTATTCCATTTTCCCTTTTTGTTCACTTGCAGCAAAAGTTATGTGATTCCCTTGCAGTGCAGCTGCCCCATGGACTTTGAGTTCCATGTCACTTTGCTTCAAGCTCACCAAGCCTTTACAATTGAGCCCACATCAGGTGAGGACAGCCATAACTTCAATTCTCATTTTCCTAAAGTTCTCAGGTCATAGGCATGACTTGGTGCGTTCATGACTGGCCTTGGTGCTGAGCAAATATCTGACAAAGGCAACCTAAGGGAAGAAGGATTTATTCTGGCTCACAGGTTGGGGGTGCAGTCCATCGTGGTGGTGGACATGTGGTGGCAGGAGCACGAGGCAGCTGGTCACAGTGTATCTGTAGTCAGGAATCAGAGAGAGATGAATGCTGGGGCTCAGCCTGGCTTCTGCTCTTCCTGCAGTCCAGGACCCCACCACCTCAGGTGGGGCTGCCTTCAGGTAAGGTAGGTCCTCCCCCTTCTCATAAACCTTTCTGGAAACACCTTTATGGACACACCAGAGTTGTTTCCATGGTGACTCTAAATCGACTCAAGTTGATAATAAAGATTAACCATTATACTTGGAATGTAAGTCTCAGGCTCTAAAAAAAAATGGGATCAATAATATTTGAATTTATTATCCCGTTTTCAAATGTGTAATAGCAAATTTTACACATCTGATACCGTGTAAATTAGATTTGGACACTTGAGGATTAAGGACGCCTTTTGATGCTTTGGTTTTTTAATTTACTTTTTTTTTTTTTTTTTTTTTTTTTGAGGTAGGGTCTCTCTCTAGCTCAGGCTGACCTGAAATTCACTATGTCGTCTAAAGGTGGCCTCAAACTCACGTCTGCCTCCTGAGTGCTGGGATTAAAGGCATACACCACCATGCCCAGTTTTAATTTACTTTAAGTAACATACCACATAATAGTTTTCGTTGCGACATTTTCCTGTACACTTTGTCTTTGTTGCTCCTTCTCCCTTTCTCCTTTCTCCCATCCCTCTGTGCCCTCACCTCTTGGTGTACAACTCCACCCCAGAAATCTCCTTTCACCCTTGGGTAATTTGTATCCCACAGATAATGTATAATGATATCCAGTTAAGCAGCTGAGGACATGGTGCAGTGGGTAAGAACACTTGCTGTGCAAGCACGAGGACATGGGTTTGGACCCCCAGCCTGCACATAAAAAGCTGGCATGACCTCACATGTCTGGACCCCGGTGCTGAGTGAGGGCAGAGACAGGAGGGTCACTGAGGCTCCCTGGTCAGTCAGTGTAACCAAAACATATGGAGCTCCAGGTCAATGAGAGACTGTGTCAGAGAAGGCAGAAAAGCGTCAGGGAGAATGTTGCAGTCAGGTTTGCATTGCTGGCAGAAATCACCCGACCAAGAGCAGCTTGTGGGGAAAAGAAAGAGGTTTGTTTTGGCTTACAGACTCAAGGGGAAGCTCCACAATGGCAGGAGAAAATAATGGCATGAGCAGAGGGTGGACATCAGCCCCTGGCCAACGTCAGGTAGATAACAGCAACAGGAGAGTGTGCCAAATGCCGGGGCTTTTTTCCCTCACCTCCGGCAGGTAGAGCAAAAAGGGAGATATTTATCTTGAGGCTTTGAGAAGACAGGGGTGGGCAACTCAAACCTCCCCAAAGAGGGGATGAGAGAAAGGTCTAAAGGGAGAACTCAAACCTCCAAAAATCCGGGAAAAGCCAATATACTTTGATTGTCGGGGAGGCTTTGAGGAAGGGGGGAAGAGGGGATGAGAAAGGTATAAGGGCCAATATTGAGGAAGGGGGTGGGAAGAGGGGATGAGAGAAAGGTATAAGGGCCAACAGTATTTCATCACGTCAGCAGCAGCTGGGTGGAGGCAGTTTCAGCTTAGGTGCTGAGTCAAGGGCAGGTACTCAGGCTCGACTAGGCCTTACCGGGAATAGGCCAAGATTGGCTGGGCTAACCACTCGGCTTCACACCGGGCAGAGCCCAACATCTCCCCCTTTTGTTTTTGTAAGAACGGTGGATGGCATAGTCCCTGTCCTAGGTTGTTCCCCTCTGGGAACCTTACCCGTCTCTGGGCACTATGCCTCTAGCCCGTTGACCACTCCACGCCCTGTCTTAGGTTGCCTCAGCCTGTCTGAGAGCTTACCCGTCGTTGGTTCGATGGAGGGCGGGGGAGGGATGTTAGGTGGATAGCCAGTAAGTGGAAAAGCCATTGTCTTTGAGTCGCAAACCTGTGGTGCCTTGGCCTGATTTAATTGCCTCAAGCTGTTGGTGAATGAATTGTGTAATCTTATTAATTACACAGGGCCCGAGAGTGAGGATAAGAAGAAGGAGGGGTTCAGGGGGAGGGAGATGGTAGGGTAAAGAGCAAGAAGGAGGAGGGGTCCAAGGGGAGGGAGAAGGTGGAATAAAAAGCCATGTAAGCTCGTCTACAGCAGGTTGTCTTAGGAGTCCCGACTCCTCTTTTGTAAATCTCTCTGGAGCTTTTCTGGCTTCATTCAGGTCTAGTAGCATCCATACCTTCAGTTGTTCCTGGGGAAGAAATAGAGGCATAGTTCTCAGGGGTGTGACACTCCCTGGAAGATTGATTATTATCATCCCCTTGTTGGGGTAAATATTTTAAGTCTCTTGCCGGTACCCAAATAGGTCTTTTTTCCTCTTGAGGAAAGACACATCCAAATCCTCTCCCTGCTGTGAGGAGGGGGTCTGGTCCCTTCCAGGCCCCAGTTTAATGGGTCCCTCCATTTGACCCAGATGGAGCTGTAGGTGACAGCTGAGGTCCAATGTTTTTGAAAAGGGGACAAGTGTCTATCTTCTTTAGAAAAATTTAAAATATTTAGGGTTAATAATGCCTTTTTTAGTTGGTCATGTGGGGGTAGAGATTCCCCCTTTTGTTTTTGTAATTGAGATTTGAGAGTTTGATGATATCTTTCCACGATGGCTTTGCCCTTGGGTTATATGGGATGCCTGTGGAAAGTGAGATTTTCAGGTTTGGAGGAAATCTATAAAAGTTTTGCTTCTGAAGCAGGGACCATTATTGGTTTTGATTTGATCTGGCAATCCAAGGGTGGCAAAGCATTGAAGCATATGGCTAATAGCATGTTTAGTTTTTCCCAGCATGTGTTGATCCTGTGACCTCATGGGAGATAGACTTTATGGGTATAGACTTTTTCCCCTCCTTAGGGAGGGTAAACAACTAGGGAAGCTCCCAAGCGCCCCCATCAGTGAATCTGGTAAGGAAATCAGGGTTGGGTTTAGATAAAAAAAGTCTGGGGGTCTCCATTTCCAACCTAGAGAAGGAGCTCATCCATTTATAAGGACCATAGTGACAATCAATTATACCCAGAAACCCCTCGAGGGCAATAGCAACCCTGTTGTTATTTCTCTGAAGCCAAGTGAAGTCTGTTACCTTAAAGGGGTGACAATGACATGAGGCTCCGTGCCAAACAATCGGACAGAGGTGTCCCTGCCCTTTATAATGCAGTCTGCAATCTGGTTAGTTATAGAGTAAACTCTGGGGACTCCACCAAGGGAGAGGTGAATCCATTGGATGGGTTCTCCTTCCTGGGCCAACAGCGCAGTGCATAATGTTTCCCAGAGAAAATACAGAGGGAGATAGGTAAGTTAGGATCAAACCTCTTTAGGACAGCAGCATCAATGGCCCGTTGTACCTTATGTAGAATTTGTTCATGATGAGGGGCAAGGTTATCTGAGAGGAGAGAGTAAGACCCTTTAAGAGAGAGGTCAAATAAAGGGGACAGTTCCTCAGTAGTTATGGGTATCCAGGGCCTCATCCAATTAATTTCTCCCAGCACCTTTTGGAGTTGAGGCAAAGTATAGGATTTTTGAATATGGAGCTGGGGTTTGACAGGAGAAACAGTATCAAGAGATAACCTGGAGCCCAAAATCTTGAAGGGAGAGGCAGTCTGTACCTTTTCTGGAGCCACTTTAAAATCATTGGCCTGTAAAATGGCAAGGCATTTAGCAGTAAGGTCTTGGAGATCAGATGGGTTGGAATGACCTAAAATAATATCATCCATATAAATGTAGAATAAAATGTTAGGATGATTAATCAAGGAAGAAAAGATATGAGACATGTAATATTGACAAATGGGGGGGCTGTTAGCCATGCCTTGAGGTAAGACGGTCCATTCAAACCTTAGGTCTGGTCCATGAAAGTTTGTTGAGGGTATGGAGAATGCAAATTTTTCTATATCATCTGGATGTAATGGAATAGAGAAAAAAACAATCTTTAATATCGATAATGGTTAAGTAATGGGTGTTGGGAATGGCTGGAATCCAAGGGAGCCCTCTCTGGGGTCCCAAAAGCTATCATTCTCTCATTTATTTTTCTCAAATCATGTAAAAGTCTCCAAGAGCCATTAGGCTTCTTTATAATAAAAACCGGAGAGTTCCAAGGACTTGTTGAAGGTCGCACATGTCCTGAAGCCAATTGTTGTTTAACGAGTATATGAAGTTGTTTTAGTTTAGGGGTAAGTATAGGCCACTGCTCGACCCATCACGGGGTCCCCAGGCACCCATTGAATCTTAGGAACTGGGGGTGAGCAGTGGCCCTTAGGATTGGGGTGAACCTGAGAATGTTTTTGTTTAATTTTTTCAAAATGAGGATCATCTCTATAGTTAGGATGGTAGGTCCTTCCTTCCTTAAACTGTTTATTTTCTTTCTGGTCAAGTCTATCTTCACAGAAAGCCCTATGATTAGTAGTAATATAAGCCTCAGCTTCCCCAAGTATATCCTGGCCTAGGAGGTTGGCTGTTAGGCCTGACACCACTAGAGGGCGCACCTCCCCACTATTATTGTCAGGGTCAATCCAGGTCTGCCAGTTAGCAGTTTCCCATGACGTAGATTGTCCGCCCACACCCAGTAGGGGTGGACCCGGGACTAACTGCCAGGAGGGAGGGACCTCCTCTTTTCTTATCACAGTACGGTCAGCCCCAGTGTCGATGAGAAATTTGAAAGTTTTTCCACCGACTGTTAGGTTCATTTTTGGTCTAAGTCCGGGTGTCAAAGGCACAGTCCAGTGTGTTTTGATTACCTTTTTCCCCTTATTTAACGGGGCTGGGGATAGCCCCTGGGGAAGTTTAAAGGTTCACCATGAAGGCTAAACTTGGATTTGCAATCTCTGGCCCAATGAAGTCCCTTTTTGCATCGAGGACATGGCGTGCGGGGCAAGTTAGGGGTTGAGGGAGTTATTGGGGTGCTTTTCCTATTGGGGCATTCCTTTTTAAAATGACCCTCTTTGCCGCACCCAAAGCAAGATTGTCCCCTCCCCTGAGACCTGTTGGAGTGCACATTCTAGTGCAGCCATGTCCTCACGGCGAGAAGCCTGTAAGGCTGATGTCATAACTTTGATCTGATGAGAGGGGACCCTACATCTTGGGTGGCTACAACCCATCTACTCATAGAGCGGTCCTTGAGTCCAGCGCAGGCCAACTTATGATCGCCTGTCATGCCTTCCCAGACCAGCATTTTTGCAAATTGGTCTCGCAGGGGGCCAGGGGAACTTTCTTTGTAGGCTTTTTCGACTCTCTCTATGAAAGTGGCCAAATCCTCACCGGACTTTTGGGTGACTCCTGTAATGGGGGTTCAGAGGGGCCCTCCTCTAACTTTTTCCATGCAGCCATTCCCAAAGCCCGTACTTGATCTCGATATGGATCAGGAATGGCAGCCTGCTGAAGACCGGTAGAGAACTGGTCAGCAGTGCCCGAGAGCATTCAAAGGTGATTTGGTACTGGGGCTGAGCGACTTGGTTTCGCTCAGCTTGAAGGCGACACTCATCCTGAAAAAAGCACACCATTTTATGTACTGCGAGCCAGAGAGAACAGCTTTAGCAAGGTTCTTCCAATCTTGAGTGGTACAATGATAATGAACTAAACCCTGAAGGATGGTCTCTGCCCAGGGGAGTTAGGCCCGTCCTCTGAGACAGCCTTTTAAGATCTTTTAAATTGTGAGCTTCCCAAGGATACCAGGCTGCAGGGCGGTTACCGTCAGGATTAACGTTAACAGGGAAGAGATCGACTATTCTTCCCCCGGGGCCGTCCTCCCCATGGTAGGGCGGAGGGGCAGAGGCGCTCAGAAATGGATTAGTAGGGGGATCTGGAGGCGATGGACCTTTAGAGGGCTGAGGGCACTCTCAAAAGGATTTAGGGGTGAATCTGAGGACTCAGGCTGGGCCGAGGGGCTGAGATTGCTCTCTGTCCCTTCCTGGGTCAGGGTGTCGCCTTTCGACCTCGGAGGCTGAGGTGGAAAACAGCCCTTTAAGGCCAACACAGCCGGGAGGGCCTCCAAAGGGTGGATCTCCCCTTTTTCTATCTGAGCTTTTTTTATCAGATCTTCAATTTTATCCCAGGTGTCCCAGTCAAAAGATTACTCTCCGGCAACCAGGGAGCAATCTTGAGTAAATAGCCCCATATCTGGAGGGCCTGATTATCAGATAGATTAAGGCCTTTACTTTTGAGTAGAATCTGTAGTGACCCTAAGGCAGGATTTAGCTTAGATAAGGATTGTCCCATGTTATAAAGTTGAGGGAAGAGTATCTTTAACATCAGGGTAACAGTAATGCATAAGAATACAACACAAGCACAAGGTCCCAAAAAGTAGCTAAACATGTTGTAGAATTTTTCTAAGATGGCGCCCCCACTCCAATGAGGGGCAGGACACTTTGAGAGTTCTCCAGGTTTGCCCACGTGGTGAGCCTCCTCTAGGTTGGTCCACGTGGTGAGTTTTCTTTTTAGGTCTACCCACGTGGTGAGTTTCTTTTTTTAGGTTTGTCCACGTAGTGAGTCTCTACCCACGTGGTGAGTTTCGTTTTTAGGTCTGCCCACGTGGTGTTTCTAAGATGGCGCCCCCATTCAAATGGGGCAGGACAAAAATGGCGGCACCGCAGAAGCGGTCTGTCGGAAACCCAAAAATGAGAGGAAAGAGAAAAGAACAAGAGATGTTGAAGTTTGGGACGGAGTTTTTATTTAAATGAGGAGGCAAAGCGTTTAAAGTCTCCTTTAGGTCTGTCCACGTGGTGTGTCCGCCATGAACGTACTCGTTTAGAAATGGCGGCAAACCGGAAATGGAAGGAAAGAGAAAGGAAGTTGAAGTAAGCACAGATTATAGAAGTAAAGATTAGAATATTAAATATGAAGATTACCTCATTACTTATGAGGATACACCCGTCAGCAGTCCGATTAGCTCGTCAGCTTAATGTTGAATTTTTTTTCCTTCGTCCGTCAGCAGTCCGTAGTCCGTTTTGAATCCTCATACGTCCTCACATGGGGCAGTAGTTGCTGTGCCCCACGTCTGGGCGCCAAAATGCCGGGGCTTTTTCCCTCACCACCCGGCAGGTAGAGCAAAAAGAGAGAGAGCCGGGCCAGCCGTTTCTCTCTTGAGGCTGAGCGAGAAGACAGGTGTCGGCAACTCAAACCTCCCCAAATCACCGGGAAAAGAAAACCACATTGAGTCGCGGAGAAACGTCTAAAGCGAAACTCGTCGTTTATTGTCGGGGAGATATTTATGTGCTTTCGGGAAGAGGGGGGAGAAAGGTTTAGGGCCAATATTGAGGAAGGGGTGGGAAGAGGGGATGAGAGAAAGGTATAAGGGACAGTATTTCATCACGTCAGCAGCAGCTGGGTGGAGGCAGTTTCAGTAGGTGCTGAGTCAGGGCAGGTACTCAACTAGGCCTTTGAATAGGCCAAGATTGGCTGGGCTAACCACTCGGCTTCACACCGGGCAGAGCCCAACACCAAACACTGGCAAGGGGAAAGTGGCTGTAACACCCATAAGCCCACCCCAACAATACATTGCCTCCAGGTGGCTTCTCTGACCTTGCACATGTGTACACGGGCATGCATATCTGCACACAGAGATACATATACCACACATACTATACACATGAAATAAATAATATCCAGGTAAATTGCCTTCAAGATCAAAATTTGAAATCAAATGTTAATCAAGCCTAATTGTAATTTTGGCTCATGGTCCATCATTGGTTTTATATTCACCTTTTAATTCAACTTCAAATAAATTAACAATATTGTTTCTTCCCAAGAATTCAGAATCTTAGTGAAGGGCCTGATAGATTTTTCTCACCTGTGGTATGAACACGCTGTGTTTAAATTCCCAAAGGACACAGGTACCTATACTTAGGGAAGTGCTAACCCTTACATTTGAACTTTGTAAATTTCTCACAGCTCCCTGTTTCTGTCCCTTGATATTTAGGTTTGGAATTTAAATATTCACACACAGTAGTCTTCTATGAATGCTACCCCAATTTATGTCATTTTGTTTTAAGCCTAAGTTCTTAATTTGCCTACAACTCTGACATTATTATAAGTGTGCCTTGTGTCCAAATACAAGCTTTGAATTAATTCTAAATTGTGAAATGTATAGATTGTTTTCCACAGAACCAGAAGCAAGTCTAAGATGTTTGATATATTAGATAATTATATATTGTGTTGCCAAAAATGTACTTGATTGTCTTTCTAGAAATAAAAGTCTTATTATTTTTAGCTGTTTGGGCTTTTAAAAGAAGGGAATATAAATAGTTACTAAAATCAGACTAAAAGACATTATTTAAGTATCTAAGTATGTATATGTAATAAACCTTTTGTTAGGATAAGGATAGCAATGCTTATATTGAGGTTAATTTATATCAGGCATGAGGGAGAGAGAGATTCTTTTTTCTCGTGTGTGTGTGTGTGTGTGTGTGTGTGTGTGTGTGTGTGTGTGTTCACGCATGCATGTGGAGGCTAGAGGACAATCTCGGGTGTCATTCCTCAGGAACACTCTCCACCTTTTTGGATGTAGTTTCTCACTGACCTGGAGTTCACCAGTCAGGCTAGACCAGCTAGCCAGTGAGCCCCAGAGAGCCTACTGTCTCCATCGCCCCACTGCTGGGGTTGCAAGTGTGCACCACCACGCCTGGCATTTTTCCATGAGCACTGGGGACTGAACTCAGGTCCTCATGCTGCAAGGTAAACACTTTACCAACTGAGCGATCTTCCCAGCCCCAGAGATATGTACTGTTAATCTACCCCACAACCATGTCAGCTCAGTACTATTGTTTCCATTATATAGACAGAAAAATGAGGCACTCAGGGGTTAAAGGCCTTGTCCAAGACCACTCAGCAGTAAGTGATAGGGGTGAGATTTGAACCTAGTCCATCTCCAGAGCCTATACACTGCCCCGTTTGTGTTTTCTTTGAGATAGAGTCTCACTGTGCAGCTCAGGCTGGCCACCCAATCAGTCAGTCCTCTTGCCTCAGCCTTTCAAAAGCTGGAATTGGGAAATGCTCCAAGGTTGGGTCCATGTTGTCCTCAGTGTGTTTTTCATTTCCATTCATCCAGCCCTGTGTCTGTCCTTAAATCACTAGGAATGCCTGTCTATATCAGAGACTGTCCTTGGCACCGTGGAACCACAAAGCACAAGTCAAACAGTCAGTTATGCTGGTGCCGAGCTTCTCCTGGGAAAGAGGCAGGCACATAAAGAAACAAAAGGAGTGAAAATATTTCAATCCTGGTGCAGTGGTCACCTGGTGCTGCTCTAGTGTGTGTGTTCAGGAAGAGCCTGTCTGGGGATTAATCCCATCAGCTCAGTCCTGACAGAGGCAGTGGAAGCAACAACACAAAGAGCATAGGTTGTCATGGGCATGTGGGCATGGCCCGGTCACATTCACGGCAAAACCCAGGGAGCTAGGAGGGGCGACTCAGCAAGGGAAGCAGGCTGCAGTACTCTGCTAGAGAAACCCGCAGAGCTTGGGCAAGGTGGAGGCTACGCTCTAGTACTGAGCAGGTGAGAGTCCCCTGGAGGGTTTGGATTAGGAGGACAACGTGGCCTGGTGTGTCTTCTTTTCTTTTGCTTTTTTAAAATCTATTTTTAATTGACAACTACCATAATTATAGACAATAAACCACGGTAATTCCCTCCCCCCACGTCCCCCTTCACAATTCCCCTCTCTTTAGTTTACTTTAGTTTTGTTAAGATAGGGTCTCGCTCTAGCCCAGGCTGACCTGGAATTCACTGTGTAGTCTCAGGGTGGCCTTGACCTTACAGTGATCCTCCTGCCTCAGCCTTCCAAGTGCTGGGATTAAAGGCGTGTGCCAGCACACCTGGCTTCTTTTGCTTTTTATATGTGTATGCATATATGTGCATGTGTGTGCACATGTGTATGGAAGCCAGAGAGCAACTTTAGTGTCATTCCTTAGGAATGTTGTCCAACAGCTTTTGTGTGTGTGTGTGTGTGTGTGTATTATTTATTTATTTATTTTAGACAACTTCTATACTTACATACAAAAAATGCATGATATTTCCCTCCCCTCCCCCATTCCCCTTTAGAGCTCCAATCTCCATCATATCCCCTCCCTCTCTCCTTTAGTCTCTTTTAATTTGATGTCATCATCTTTTTCTTCTATTATGAGGGTCTTGCGAAGGTATTGCTAGGCACTGCAAGGTCATGGATATCAAGGCCAATTTCTGTTTGGACAGTTGTATTGTAAGGAGTCGTACCCTTCCTTTGGCTCTTCCATTCTATCCGCCCCCTTTTCTGCAATGGGCCCTGAGCCTTGGAGGGTGTGAAAGAGATGTTTCAGTGCTGGGCACTCCTCCATCCCTTCTTCTCAGCACTATGTTGCCTTTTGGGTCATCCCAGTGGTGATCGCCATCTGAAAAGAGAAGCTTCTCTAACCAGAAGTGAGAGTAGCATTAATATGTGAATGTGAACATTAAGCATAGTGCTTTCAGGGCAGCTTGGTGGGAATAAAATATACATTTAGTCAGACAAGAGCAGGCTTTATACCCCTAAGGCTCATGACCTCCCCTGCCATAGACTTTTGCTTAGGTTTTTCAGTACCAGGTATTCCCTCCCGTAGAGAGGGCCTCTAGTCCAATTATGGAGCAGTTGGTTACCCCAAGAGTAGACATGCCACTATTGCACCCGTTCAGTCATTGGGCCTGTATGGCCAAACTTGAGTATTCAGTGTCCACTGTTTTCACTGCTGATGACTTCTGTCTCCCATACGACTGCATGCATGTCCACCAGCTTTTTTTTTTTATTTTTTATTTTTTGGTTTTTCGAGGTAGGGTCTCACTCTGGTCCAGGCTGACCTGGAATTCACTATGTAGTCTCAGGGTAGCCTCGAACTCTCGGCGATCCTCCTACCTCTGCCTCCCGAGTGCTGGGATTAAAGGCGTGCGCCACCACGCCCAGCTCCACCAGCTTTTTGAGACAGGATCTCTCATTGGCCTGGAGCTCACCAAGTAGGCTACACGAGTTCCAGGAATCCACCTGTCTCCACATCTCTTGTGTGGAATTAAGAGTATACATCACCATGCCTGGCTTTTTCATGTGGGTTCTGAGGCTTAAACTCAGGTCCTCTCACAAGCTCTTTACTGGTTGAGCTACTCTCCAGCCCCTGGTGAATGTTTTAAAATATCTCTTTGCTCCTGAGGGGAAAGTAGGCTGACCTGGCACAAGGTGGAAGCAGGCTTCCCCTGTAAGGAAGGGAAGCCAAGGTTGGCTTGGAGCAGTGATGGTCTTGGACATGGTGAGAGGTAAATAAGGGAGTGAATGGGTCATGCTAGAACCCCAAATAAGGCTGGTGAACTTTATGGTGACTTCCTGTCCAGTCCTTTTGCCAACGCAGGCACTGTTCATGTGGTGCCACACACATTGCCTGGTACAGTGGATACAGTATGTGTGTGCATTCCTACTAGCTACGGGTCCTGACTCGATCAGCAAGCTTAGTTCCCCAGCACGCTCCATGTGAACTCCTCTTCCGTGGCCTCCTGTGCCCACAAACAGAGCCCAAGCTGCCTTGGTCTCACACCTCATGTCTGTATTTCAGATATCTGATGCATAGGGATGAAAAGACAATTAGTAGATTACAAAGACTTCATTTCACCACTTGTTTCTAATTCTGTTCAAAAAAGTTTACCAGAGGGCTGGGGCTGGAGAGATGGCTTAGTGATTAAAGCACTTACCTGCAAAGCCAAAGGATCCCAGTTCGATTCTCCAGGACCCACGTAAGCCAGATGCACAAGGGGGCGCATGCATCTGGAGTCTGTTGGGAGTGACTAGAGGCCCTGGCACACCATTCTCTATTTCTCTCTCTCTCTCTTTCTCTCTCTCTCTCTCTCTCAACTAACTAAATAAATAAAATACATTTTAAAAAAGTTTTCCAGCTGGTGAAATGATTTAAAGATGGAAGTAAGTAGTGGGGATTATTGGCAGCCTAAGTGTCCACACCTTGAGGGGCTTAATCTTCCAAGACTGGATAGAAGTAGTTTTGTCCTTGTATCTCACTTTCCTCATTGCTCTGAGGAGAAGAAATTTGTGGGAGGAAGAGTTTGGTTGGGCTTACAGTTCGAGGGGATAGAGTCCAGCAAGGTGAGGAAGGCATGGCCCAGGAGCAGGCAGCTGGCTGGTCAAATCACATCCAGTCTGGAAGCAGAATAAACAGGAAGTGAAGCCAGGCTGTAAAACCTCAAGACCCACTCCATAGTGGCTCTATGTCCTCTAGGTTCCACACAACAGCACCACCAACTGGAGACCAGGTGTTCAAACATATGAGTTTAAGGGGGACAGTTCACATTCAAACCACAGCACTGAGAACATTGGAAGTGCGCATGCATCTAAAAACTGTAAGACTTACATGTCCCCTCCTCACGGTAAGTCTCCTGGCCTGAATTAGAAAACAGACTGTTGCAGTCAGCTCCAGGCCTTGGCTTCCGCCTAGGTGTGTTCACCTGTTTTTGGCATGTTTGAGAAGGAAAAGGAGCTGCCTGTGCTTTGGAAAACTTGCCCCATCCATGGCTGAGCATTGGGAAACAATTGCTTCTTCCTTTTTAAGACCTCAGATGGATCAAGTATAACTTTTTCCAAGAACTGTTTCCTCTTTCTGACATTTCAATAATACTTTTTGTGCCGGGTGTGGTGGCACATGCCTTTAATCCCAGCACTCGGGAGGAAGAGGTACGAGGATCACCATGAGTTCAAGACCACCCTGAGATTACATAGTGAATTCCAGATCAGCCTGGGCTAGAGTGAGACCCTACCTCAAAAAATAAAAATAATAATAATAATAATACTTTTTGTCTGCATTTCTCAGTGTGGGGTGTGTGTGTATGCGTGGGCACGCTTGTGGAGACCAGAGAATAACCTCAGATGCTGTCCCTGGATCTGTCATCTATTTCTTTATCTCACAGGGTTTCTGTTGGCCTGGAGCTCTCAGATTAGGTTAGACTACTGGCTGGCTAGCAATCCCCAGGGATCTGTCTGTCTCCACGTCAGCAGAGGTGGCCTATGACCTACCATTGTACATAAAAGGAGGCCCAGCCTTCTCAAAGCTCTCCCTCCAGTGAATTAAAGGCAATATTAGTATCTATCAACGCCTTGTCCCTGGAAGCCTTTTAAACAATGTAGCTGTTAATTTAATCATAGGGAGATTAAATAGTTTACCTTACATCCCATACTAAGTAGAACCCTAAATTTTGGAAGGTTAAAAACTGACGTCACTAACACTTCAAGCATGTGGGTTGGATGGATCTAAGACAACTCATAGGGAATAGTCTGTACTTTTGAGATATTTGAAGGAAAAATTGTTTTGAAATTATGACAATACTAATGATCTCACTTATGTGTGGAATCTAAAGTATTTTATCATGGGGTTGGAGATGTAGCTTAGTTGGGAGAATGCTTGCCTAGTATGCATGACACCCTGGGTTCAATGCCCCATTACCACATGAACTTAGGAGGTAGAAGCAGGAGGATCTGAAGTTCAAGGTCATCCTTGGTTACATAGTGAGTTCAAGGCCAATTGGGGATATGTGAGACCCTGAATCAAAAAATATATATATTGGTGATGCAAGTACGCAATGCTGCACATGTGTACAAGGGAGTACGCACGTCTGGAGTCTGTTCACAGCGGCTGAGAGGCCCTGGTGACCCCATAAAAATAAATAAATATATATACATATATATATATACATACATGGCTGGAGAGATGGCTTAGCAGTTAAACACTTGCCTGTGAAGCCTAAGGACTCAGTTTAAGGCTCAGTTCCCCAGTACCCACGTAAGCCAGATGCACAAAGTGGCGCACACATCTGGAGTTCATTTGCAGTGGCTGGAGGCCCTGGCATGCCCATTCTCTCTCTATCTACCCGCCTCTTTCTCTCTCTGTCTATTGCTCTCAAATAAATAAACAAATATATATATATATATGGTTCTGTTGAATGGTAGGGTGACAGAGGTCACCAATAATGCATCCTTTATCATAACTCAGAGAAGATTCTGCATGTTAGGGCTCTTCACCCCCTCTTTACCTCATCTTGTTCCTATTCCACTGAACCTTTTCTTGTTTCTGACAAGTCCCGTGTCTACTTTTTTTTTTATTTTTTTTTATTTTTTTTTATTTTTTGTTTTCCAAGGTAGGGTGTCACTCTAGCTCAGGCTGACCTGGAATTCACTATGTAGTCTCAGGGTGGCCTCGAACTCATGGTGATCCTCCTACCTCTGCCTCCCGAGTGCTGGGATTAAAGGCGTGCGCCACCATGCCCGGCCCGTGTCTACTTTGATGTCTTATTTTATGACCCACTGAGTTTAAGTAGGGTTGTTTGTGTGAGCACGGGCGGAGGAAGGAATTTACTAGAGTATGGACAACTTACCAGAGACTATACCACTGAAGACAAGAAAATGCCTCCCCCTCCCCAGCAACCATTAACTGCCAGTAGCTCCTCGGAGAGGGCAAGACCTCATGAGCTCCTCACAGAGTGTGGATATCCCAGTCTTGTTAGGTCATGTGCAGGTGACCACCGCTGCTGTGAGCTCATGAGTGTAATGGTCATGTCATGTGTGGAAGACAGCATTCCACAGAACTCTTCCCACCATACCTTTCCACACTGTTCCCGGAGCCTTAGGGGGAGTGCTATAGAGGCCCCACTTAGGACTGAGCACTCAGTAGTCACTTATTCTCAGCAGTTTAGTGAGTTTTGAGTCCCCCCAGTAATCACCACCCTATGACCAAAGCAAAGAGCAGCAATGATCTATGGGCATAAGCATACTTATTTAGAGACATGATAAGTGTTTGAGGTGATGGGTATGTTGACAGAGCTGCTTTATCTTTATATAATTGTATATGTACTGAAAAAAATCACATTTGTTGGCTGGAGAGATGGCTTAAGCAGTTAAGGCACTTGCATGCAAAGCCTAAGGACCCATGTTCGACTTTCCGGATCCCACATAAGCCAGATGCACAAAGGTGAGGCAAGCACAAGGTCGCACATGTCACTAGGTGGTGCAAGCATCTGGAGTTCAATTGTAGTGGCTAAAGCCCTGGTGCACCAATTTTCTCTCTCTCTTCCTCTCTCTCTCTCTAAAAAAAAAAAAAAAAGGTAAATCACTTTTGTACAATTATGTGTCAACTAAAAATTTTAAAAATACATGTAACAGGATGTAGACATGTAAGAGAAAATAGGTTTACAAGTTATTCCCAAATGTGTTTTACTGACCTAAATGTGGTGTGCTTTCTACTTTGTCCGTCTCTTTTTAGTAACTGTCCATACCCAATGCATAGGTTTTCTGTTACTGTCCCCTGGGAAAAGACATAAAAGTATTTCCTGGTGGTGTGGTGACCTCATTTATCATTGTGGCACTTTTCAATATTGTTACATTTTATTTGTAATACTTGTATCGATGGACTTAGAATATTCTTAATTTTTTTAAAGAAAGTATCTAAGGCTAGCCTGGAATTGGAGATCTTCCTGCCTCAGCTTCCCCAGTGCTGGGATTTTAGGCTTGTATCACATGCTCAGCATCCTGGCTGGTGATCTAACATTATTCATGCTAGTTGAGGGGAGCAAATTTGACTGACCCCAGATGAAATTGGGTTGAAGTCCTAAGATAGTGATTTGGCTTTTTTCTTTTCTTTTCTTTTTTTTTTTTTTTTTTTTTTTTTTTTTTTTGGAGACATGATCTTATATAGCCCAGGCTGGCCTCAAACTTACTATGTTAAAGGATAGCCTTGAACTTCTGATCCTTCCACCTCTACCCCCCCCCCAGGTGCTGAGATTACAGGTATGTGCTCCCACACCTGGTTTGTGCAGTGCAGGGGATCAAACCCAGGATTTTGTGTGTTCTAGGTAAGCACTCTACCCACTCAGCTGTATCCCAAGTCTCAGTTCAGTCATTTTTAAAATGAAGAATATATTGTGTATGCATATATCATGTGCCAGTACCATTTTTTCCCTCCTCCCTGCACCCATTCCACAGGGTCCCCTTCTCAGTGTGGTTGTTAATATTCCCCACGGGGTTGTGGGTTATGCATTGTGGTAGCAATGGTTTAAATGAAGTTGACATTTTACGGGTACCTTTCTCGCTTCTAGAACATGAGACATCCTCTCCTTTGTACCACTGTGAGCTTTTGCCAAGCAGAGAGCTGTCAAAGTTAGACACACATGTTATGGCTGTTGACATTAAGCAACCTGCTGCCACTGTCCTCTGGTAAGCGAACTGCACTCAGTGGCATCCTTGCTAATGGAGAGAGTGGCTTTCTCTGTTGCCTGGACTGTATTTCCACAGTGTGCTTTAGTTATTATGTCTGGGCTGCAAGCACTGAAAAATCAATCAGGTTAAGACAGACATTAATCCTTGCCCCAGAGCTTGTTCTTGTTTTTTGAAGTTAATGAGCAGGCTCAATAGAATGCTCTTGGGCTGGAGAGATGGCTTAGTGGCTAAGGCACTTGCCTGCAATGCCTAGCATCCCAGGTTTTGGTTCCTTGGTACCTACATAAAGCCAGATGCACAAAGTGGCACATGCATCTGAGGTTTGTTTGCAATAGCTAGAGGCCCTGGCGCAACTATTATTGCTCCCTATCTTCTCTCTGTATCTGTCTGTGTGCAAATAAAAAAATAAATATTTTAAAAAATAGAAATTTCTTGGTCTCATATACTTAATGAACTGTGAATCCCATGAGGTGACCCAGTGGGTGATCAAAATGTTGAAATCCACGAATCAGAGTTTCTTTGTGTGTGTGGTGTGTGTATGCATGTGGGTGCACATGTGTGTACAGATGCACATACAAAGGTGTACATGTGCATGTGGAGGTCGGAGGTCAATGTTGAGTGTCTACCTCAGTTACATTCCACCTTATTTTTGTGAGACAGTCTTGCTCACTGATTCAGCTAGGCTAGCTAGCCAATGAGCAAAAGAGATCCACCTGTCTGTGTGTCCCCCAGCACTGGGATTACAGGCACACACCACCACACCCAGCTTTGACTTGAGTTCTGGGGACCCCCAGCTTAGGTCTTCATTCAGCAACTAAGCAATCACCTCGGCCCTTTAAATCATGGTCTCTATCAGCTAACCATCTGATGGCCTATAGACCCAAGCTCTCCTGATTTATTCTGCCTGGCCCTCAGCTGGATGGGTGTCATTAAAAATTTTGACCTCTGTTTTCACGAACTTGACAAATCCCCTTTTCTGAAGCCCTGGGAGAGCAATCCTGGAAGAACTAAAAGAGCTTTGGAACTAGTGTCTGCCTTTGGGGGCTGGCTTACAGCTCTCCTGGGAAGCATAATAGGTCTGAAAATATTCAGCTATGGCCCAGAGTTCCATGGGACAGATGGAAGTTTAGGGGTAGAAGCTTCTGGTGGATGGAAAGACTGGAGGAGTTGACCATAAAAATTCCCAGGTTGAGGGAGGCTCTCAAGCCGCATTCATTCATTCCACAATGTCTATTGAGCTGCAAAGCAGTAGTGGGTAAACAGGCTCCTGCTTCCCTAAACCTTCCCCTCTGACCCCCTCCCCCATCTAGTAGGGGAAGCAGGTCATAAAGAAGATCATTTAGGAAGTAGGACATTCAGCTAGATCAGGAGGCAGCACTCCATGCCCAGGGAACCACAGGTGTGAGACTCCAAGAGGCAGGAGGCAGCGTTAGAGAACTAAAACAACCCCACCCCTGTCCTTATATCTCTGATCCATCCCCATGCCTCACTTTATTTTTCTTGTTGGTATTCATGGCTTTGTAACTAGTGCTCTTAAGGTCAAAGCTGGGGCTCTGGCAAGCCCAGCAAGCTGCTTGTGGTCACCCATCCCCAATGTGGCAGTTAAAGAAACGAGTCATAGTGAAAAGCAGAGAAATGAGGTCCATGCAGTGCCATCCCTTTGGGAAGAGGACAAGTAAAGAGATCCAGTGACCACCAACCAGCCCCCACCCAGTCCAACTTCAGGATTCTGACATGAGGTGCAGGTTTAAATAGAGGGCAAGAAGTATGAATGACTACGCAGTTCTGGTCCAGGTGTGGTCCTATCCATCACTGACCCATCATTGTCTCTGCTTCAGGCTCTCCTGCAAGGTGATCTGACAAGTGATCAGAACTGTGTCAACTCTTTCTGGCCAGCATCAGGGTCTCGGCCTTGCCCTTCCCTTTCCCCCAGCAAGAGATTCCTCTTTGTTTGTTTGCTTTATATTAATTAATTAATTAATTAATTAATTAATTAATTTGAGAGAGAAAGAGAGAGAGAGAATGGGCATACCAGGGCCTCTAGCGACTGCAAACAAACTTCAGACCCATGGACCACTTTGTGCATCTGGCTTACGTGGGTCCAGGGGAATCAAACCTGGGACCTTAGGCTTCACAGGCATGCGCCTTAAACACTAAGCCATCTCTCCACCCCTGTTTGTCTTTTAATCCTTTGGGATTCAGTGTTTCAATTGTCTGTTAGCACAAGGGTCTTTCTTTAAAATATATTCTCTCCTTCCAGTATGGTTACAACTTGACTTGGTATATGATATCCACCTGCTTCTTTTGTTTGCACGTGCACACACATATGTGTGTGTTCATGTGTGTATGGATGCACATGCACATGTGAGTGCATGTGTGTGGAGGTCAGACATTGTCCACCTTTTTAAAAAGATTTTATATTTATTTATTTATTTATTTATTTATTTATTTATTTATTTATTAGAGACAGAGAGAGGGAGACAGAGAGAGAGAGAGGGAGAGTGAGCCATTGCAAACGAACTCCAGACACATGAGCCCCCTTGTGCATCTGGCTTAACTGCTAAGCCATCTCTCCAGCCCTTATCTACCTTTTTTGAGACAGGATCTTTTATTAGCCTGTAACACTCCGATCAGGCTAAATTATCTGGCCAGTGAGTCCCAGGGATCTTCCTGTCTCTGCGTCCCCAGCACTAGGATGACAGACACATGTCACTATGTCCTGCATTTCACATGGGCTCAGAGTATGACACTCAGGTCCTCATGCTTGCACAAGAAGCACACGCCTAGTTGAACTATCTCCCCAGTCGTCATTTGCTTCTTCTTAGGTGCTAGCCGCAGTGAGACTATAAGCTCCGTGAGATTTGGCACTTTGTTTCTCTCTCCTCTCTCTCTCTCTCTTTTCCTAAAGCACTACTTGAATGCTGCATGAGTGTAGAGAGAGACAAGAGAGGTGATCCTGGATCCAGAGCAGGTCCACAGTAGGGAGGAAGGTAGGCCAGGCTGAGCAAGTTGCCCTCAGGACCAGCGGAAAGACTGCTGAGGAGCAGAGGGGCTCGACTAGGAAGTCAGGCCAAGAGCCTCTCATGGAGTCAGAGAGAACCTTTACGTGTGTTGTGCCCATCACTCTTCCCTCCTTCCATTTCTCCTCCTGCATTTGCTGTGTCGTTGCAATGTTCTGACCCTGACTGCGCCAGACTAAAGCATGGTGACTTTGGAAGGGACTTTAGTTCATGCTCCAGATTTGAAAGGAGAGGGCTGGCGATGAAGCCCAGTGGTGGAGATCTGCCTAGCGTGGCCAGGCCCTGGAAAGGAGAGGGCTGGCGATGAAGCCCAGTGGTGGAGATCTGCCTAGTGTGGCCAGGCCTGGAAAGGAGAGGGCTGGCAATGAAGCCCAGTGGTGGAGATCCTCCTAGCGTGGCCAGGCCTTGGAAAGGAGAGGGCTGGCGATGAAGCCCAGTGGTGGAATATCTGCCTAGCGTGGCCAGGCCCTGGAAAGGAGAGGGCTGGCGATGAAGCCCAGTGGTGGAGATCTGCCTAGCGTGGCCAGGCCCTGGAAAGGAGAGGGCTGGTGATGAAGCCCAGTGGTGGAGATCTGCCTAGTGTGGCCAGGCCTGGAAAGGAGAGGGTGGCCAGTGGTGGAGGCCTGGCCAGGCCTGGAAAGGAGAGGGCTAGAGATGCAGCTCAGTGGTGGAGATCTGCCTAGTGTGGCCAGGCCTGGAAAGGAGAGGGCTGGCGATGAAGCCCAGTGGTGGAGATCTGCCTAGTGTGGCCAGGCCTGGAAAGGAGAGGGCTGGCGATGAAGCCCAGTGGTGGAGATCTGCCTAGTGTGGCCAGGCCTGGAAAGGAGAGGGCTGGCGATGAAGCCCAGTGGTGGAATAGATCTGCCTGGTGTGGCCAGGCCCTGGAAAGGAGAGGGCTGGCGATGAAGCCCAGTGGTGGAATATCTGCCTGGTGTGGCCAGGCCTGGAAAGGAGAGGGCTGGCGATGAAGCCCAGTGGTGGAGATCTGCCTAGTGTGGCCAGGCCCTGGAAAGGAGAGGGCTGGCAATGAAGCCCAGTGGTGGAATATCTGCCTAGTGGTGCCAGGCTGGCCAGGCCTGGTGTGGCCAGAAAGGAGAGGGCTGGCGATGCCCAGTGGTGGAGCCCAGTGGTGGAGATCTGCCTGGTGGAATATCTGCCGTGGGCCAGGCCTGGAAAGGAGAGGGCTGGCGATGAAGCCCAGTGGTGGAGATCTGCCTACTGTGGCCAGGCCCTGGAGTCCAGCCCCAACACTAAAGCAAAACAATTTAAGAGGGAAAAGTCAAGTTATACAGAAACACAGAATACTGAATTATCTGGACCAGAAATGCATGTGTGTTCTTAGCTTGTCCTTGTTGTGTACACCATTAACGCTGACTTCTGGTGATTTATTTGAGGATTAAAGTTCTGGGAATTTGTGTTTAAGCCACTAATGCAGATGGATATGTTCATGTTTATATAACTGACACAATCAGATAATTGTTATACCGGATTAATGTAGTCATTGATAAATAAGGTCCATGTAAATGCTCAGAAGTTGACTCATGTGCATTTAATGAAGAGATTAAATAGAGCGTACAGAAGAACTCAATACTTGTGCTTACACTAGGAAGAACAGAAGACACGCGGATCACATTTTCTCTTTGCTTTTCTCTTAGGAGTAATTCCAGCTAATGGGAAGATGAAATTGACCGTCAAGTTCACACCCTTTCAGTATGGGATGGCGCAAATGAAAATGCAGTTGTGGATCTCACAGTTCAACTCCCAGCCTTACAAATGTGTCTTCACAGGAACATGCTACCCCAACATGGCCTTACCGTATGACTTCTTTGCAATGTTTCTGCCCTTTTCTTTTTCAATTTCATTTTTGCTTGCATGCGTGTGTGTGTGTGTGTGTGTGTGTGTGTGTTTGTGTGTTGTATGCACATGTATATGCCCTTGCTGTGCCCCATATGCTCACCAGCCGCCAGGGTCGTTCATCTGCATAGGAGTGGAGCATCTTATTTTGAGCCAGAGTCTCTTTTTACTATATCTGGGTGTAGACACACACATACACCACAACCACCAACAACTTATTTTTTATTTTTATTAATTAAATTTCAAATTATTAATTAATTTGAAAAAGACAGAGAAAGAGAATGGGTGTGCCAGGGCCTCTAGCCACTAGAAACAAACTCCAGACACATGTGCCAACAACAACTTGTTTTACGCAATGAGACTATCTATGCATACCTATTAACAGAATTGCTTCTATCAAAAAAAGAAAGTAGGGCTGGAGAGATGGCTTAGCGGTTAAAGCATTTTCCTGCAAAGCCAAAGGATCCCTGTTCAATTCTCCAGGACCCACGCAAGCCAGATGGACAAGGAGGCGCATGCATCTGGAGTTCATTTGCAGTGGCTGGTAGCCCTGGCACGCCCATTCTCTTTAAAAAAAAAAAAAAAAAAAAAAAAAAAAAGGCAATGGAAAAGGGGGACTTTTAAGAAATGCTGACTCTGGTGACTACTACTGAGCTGTTTCAGTGGTGGCCCTATGCAAGTGCTGCTGCTTGTGAAAAGTTTGGATCATGGATCTGGACAGATAGCTTAGTTGGTAAAGCACTTGCCTCACAAACATACAGATCTCAATTCAATCCTCAGAATCCAAGTGAAAAGGGATGGTGCGTGCTTTTAATCCCAGCTCTGGAGGGGCAAGCCTCTCTGTTCCACCAGTCTAACCTGCTTGGCAAACACCAGGCCAGTGAGAAACCCTGTCTCAAGAACAGGTGGAGGGTGCCGGGGAGGGACAACACTCAAGGTTATGCTCTAGCCTACACACACACACACACACACACACACACACACACACAGAGGAATTTAAAGGATCTCCTTTTTTTGGTGGGTATGTGTGTGTGATGCATGCACATGCATGCATCACAGCACACGTGTAGAGATTAGAAGACAGCTTCAGTGTCATCCTCACTTTCCTCCTTGTTTGTGTGAGGAAGGGTCATTTGTTTTTCACTCTCGCGCAGCCAGGATAGCTGGCATGTGAGCTTCCGGAAGATTCTCCTGTCTCCACCACTCTTCATGTCATCAGCACACTTGTCATCAGCACACTGGGATTACAGGCAACTGCCACAGCATCTGGCATTGTGTGGGCTCTGGGGATCCAACTTCACATACTCATGCTTTCACAGCAAGTGCTTTTATCCACTGCTCCATCTCCCCAGCCCAACATAATGATTTTTTAGAATTTTAGTTATATATTTGCAAGCACAGAGAGATAGAGAGAAGAGAGAGAAATAGAGAAAAAATGGGCACACCAGGGCCTCCAGCCACTGCAAATGAACTCTAGACACATGTGCCACCTTGTGCATCTGGCTTACGTGGGTCATGAGGAATCGAACCTGGATCCTTTGGCTTTGCAGGCTAGTGCCTTAACTGCTAAGCTATCCCTCCAGCCCAATATAATGATTTTTTAAGGTTATCATAGAACATGACAGTTCATTTGAGTGCCTGCTTTGTAAAGTGTCTGCCGCAAAGCTCCGCATGAAATGATTCACATCCTCAAGATGTCAAAATAAGTCCTGTACAGCAAGTGACGTCACACAAGGCATAGACAGAAAGGTGAAGTGCAACTGAATTTTCCCAAGAAATCTTTTCTCAACCCCATTTCTTTTTAAATAGGAAAATGCATTTTTATATCTCAATACTTCAGGTTAAAATATTTTTTCCTTCTGGGCAGGATTTTTATAAAAGCCTAAAGGAAAGGCTGCCACAATATCAATACCAATCTTGGGAGATCCTGAAAATTATTTTGAAAAATGACAAAGAAATCTCTTGATTTGCCTTCTCTTCCTGTCACAAACATCACATATTAAGATCATTATTAAGCTTGTTAAAATGGGAAAATAAGTCCCTGCTAAGACATGACCTAAAACTATGATTTATGGTAAATTTAGAGTCACTATTTTCTTCCTAAAAATTCAAAACAGCCTAAGTTAACTGTGGGATATTAGTTTGGCCCATTGAACTC
The DNA here is from genome assembly GCA_036365145.1 of Orientallactaga sibirica. Taxonomy (NCBI): domain Eukaryota; kingdom Metazoa; phylum Chordata; class Mammalia; order Rodentia; family Dipodidae; genus Orientallactaga; species Orientallactaga sibirica. The sequence continues at coordinate 13,813,430 of JAEOAD010000028.1, forward strand.
AAATCCTTCAGAGAATCATAGTCAATAAAATAAAATTATTTGGGCAATAAGCAAATAAAATGAAATGGATATAAAATTTAAAAAGCAGCGCTATTTCTTCTGGTGTCAGATAACTAAGCAAACAAAATGTGCCTCCACCATTTCATTTCATGTGCTGTACCCAAACAACATCCCCCAAGTTACATCCTCCCATACATATGTTCTTGCTTTTTATTTTTTTAATTAAATACATTTTTAAATTTTTTAATTAATTTTTTTATTTTTAAATTAAATACACCTGGCTCCAGCACTGCATGGTAGAAGCACCATTCACGCATGGGTATAGACTCTTTCTGAACTATGTTTTGGTTCTCCAGTAAGGTTTAATACCCTGTAGTACCATAACATATGCATTGCAATGTGGAGGGAAAAATTAGCCTGGCTGTAATGTTCTCTCAAATTGAAAGAAAGAAAGAAAGAAAGAAAGAAAGAAAGAAAGAAAAAGAAAGAAAGAAAGAAAGAAAAGAGGGAGGGAGGGAAAGAAAGGAGGAGGGAAGGAGAGAGGGAGGAGGGGGAAGGAGGGAGGGGAAGGAAAGGAAGGAAGGAAGGAAGGAAGGAGGGAGGAAGGAGGAGGGAGAGGAGGGAGGGAGGGAAGGAAGGAAGAAAGGAAGAAAAAAGAAAGGAAGGAAGGAAGGAAGGAAGGAGGGAGGGAGGGAGGAGGAGGAGGGAAGGAGGAAGGAAAGTTGGGGTTTGTTAAGAACATACAGATTTGGGACTGGAGAGATGGCTCAGTGGGTAAGAGCACTTGTGCAAGCATGAGGACCTGACTTTGACCCCCAGCACCCATGTGAAATTACAAGATCCACTGCATATGCTTGTAACGCCATCACTGAGTAGGGGAGAGACAAGAGGGTCGCTGGGCTCGCTGGTCAGCCAGTCTGAGAAGTGGTGAGTTCCAGGTTCAGTAAGAGACCATGCCCCAAGGAAACAAGGAAGAGCAGTCGAGGAGAACACAGGCCAGCTGATCTAGCAAACCCAGCGGTGAACAATGAGAGCCTCTGCCTCAAACAAGGTGGAAGGCAAAGACCTACACCCCAAGTTGTCCTCTTAGCTCCACATGTACTTCATAGCACACATGGGCATGCACAGCAAAAAAATAAAACCCTCAAGCTATTGACTTATATACTAATTTAATATCTATTTTCAAATATAGGTTAGAAGAGTTTAAAAGATTAAATACTCATGCTAAGAAAGTGGGCATTTCTCTAGAGAACACATTGCCACACGTGAATTTTAACCAGCCTCCAGCCAAAACAAAGCCTCAGAAGATGAAGGTAAGGAGGGAAGACCACAGCGTGGTGGACGGAATGACAGAATGGTCAAAGGATTAATTTACCTACTGATTTGGTCCTCAGGAAATTGAATACCAGGACCTGAGGTTTCCAGTCAATTTGTCTAATCCATTTGCTGTAGCAACTGTTCTAAACCAAGAACCAGGAAAACTGAAGATTAAAGAATTAAGACAAGGTAACTTCTTGGTCTGCCATAACTCAGCCCCTGGGCTGAGCAAGGAAGAATAAGTCCTTGTCACATGGGTTCTCCATCAACAACCAAACCCAGTTAGAGGGCTATTATGCTGCACCATTAGAAACTTATTTTCCTCTTGGCAAATAACTCTGATTTGATTACTGGCGTAATCGTTGTCTGCTCCTGCCTCTAGTCTTGGACCAAGGCGATGAGATTTCAAAAACAAGACAGATGAAGGAGGCGCTGTTTGAACAAAAAGTCAGACAGGACACTATTGAAGAAAGCCAAAATCATCTTAAGTGGTAAATATTGAGCCATTATTTGTATCAAGTGACAGTAGGGTTGTTTTCAAGGGATAGCCTTTTCTGCATGAAACACAATGAAATGCAATCATTTTATATCCTCTGGAGAATTTGATTATTCTTCCTCCTCTTCTGGTCTATTTTTGAATGAGCGTCTATTAGGAATAACAATGTGACAAAACCTCGTCGCTTCCAAACCCTAACCAGACAGGGCTAAGTCACAGTGAATTATGAGAGAGGCACCGTCCACCCTCCCTGCTGGCTACTGCTAACATCAACTCCCCATCCCCAATTCCCAAACAGAGCTGAAGTAACTTAGACATTCCACATCTCACCCTTCACCTCACAATGAGCCCCTGTGCCCCAGGAACCTTCTGGAGAGCACAGCAGTTGAGGGTTGGGTCCTGGTGATTACAATTGAGATATGAACATTCCTGTGATGGAACGAATCTTTTTGTGTGTGTTCGTTCAAACCAGATCATACCAGACCTAGCCACATGTATGAGTTCAGCTAGAGTCAACTGGTTTTCTTGTGCTGGTTTTCGTTTGTGTCATTTGAGACAGTAGACCTCACTATGTTACTCAGGCTGACCCTGAACTCCTGGGTTCAAGCAATCCTCCTGCCTCAGCATCCACAGTCACTGTGCCTGGTCCTAAAGTATATTTTAGAAACTCTTGGATTAAACTAAAAAAGAAACTCCTGCAAGTTTTCTGACCCCTGTTTCTGCCTCCACAGTTCCCAGACACATAAGACAGGCCCTGACTGGAAAGGCTTTTCCCCAGGGGGTGTGCACCATGCTGGTGTCCTGTATCGGTGGAAAATGGCTTTTGTTTCTGACAGAAATTCCTTCTGTTTTTTAAAAATATTTTATTTTTCTTTATTTGAAAGAGAGAGAGGGAGGGAGGGAGAGAATGGGCACGCCAGGGCCACCAGCTGCTGCAAACAAATTCCAGATGTGTGTGCTTCCTTGTGCACCTGTCTTACATGGGTCCTGAGGAATCGAACCTGGGTCCTTTGGCTTTGCAAGCAAGCACCTTAACTGCTAGGCCATTTCTCCAGCCCTCCTGTTTTTACTGATGTTTGTGTTCGTGGTATGGTCTCATTTAGATGAAAAATACTCCAACTGAAGATTTATTTTTTTAAGATTTTTATTTTTATTTATTTATTAGAGGGAGAGAGAGATAGAGAGTGAGTGAGAATGGGTGCCCCAGGGCCTCTAGCCACTGCAAATGAACTTCAGACGCATGCACCACCATGTGCCTCTGGCTTACATGGGACCTGGAGAATTAAACCTGAGTCCTGAGGCTTTTCAGGCACGCACCTCAACTGCTAAGCCATCTCTCCAGCCCTAAAGATTTTTTTTTAATTATTTATTGTTAGGCAGGGTCTCAGGCAACCCAGGATGGCTTTGAACTCCTGATCCTCCTGCCTTCATGTATTAGTACTTTATTCCTGATTGTGGCTGAATAATATTCCATTAAAGAGATAGACCACATTTCATGTATCCCTCCATCAGTTGCTGAACATGCCATTGGTTTCAGTGGGGTTTTTGGTTGTCATTGTGAGTAATGCTGTTGTGAAAATTTATATACAAGTTTTTTTTTTTTTTTTTTGAGAGAGACACAGAGAGAAAGAGAGAGAGAGGGGAAGACAGATAGAGATGGGTACACCAGCAGCCTCTCAGCTGCTGCGAACAAAATCCAGAAGTGTGCACCCCTTGTGGTCAAGTGTGGCTTTGCGCCCTTGCGTCACTTTGCATCTGGATAAACATGGGACCTGGAGATTGGAACCAGTGTTCTTAGGCTTAGGAGGCAGGTGCCTTAACCACTAAGCCATCTCTCCAGTCCTATATACAAGTTTTTGTGTGACCTCTGTTCTGTCCCTTGGGCTATATACTTCTGTCAGTAGTGACTCTATGATTAACCTTGTGAGGAGTCACCAAGTTGTGTTGCATCACAGCTTTGTCATTTTGCATCCCCACCAGCCACATAGAATTGCAGCTTCTCCTCATCTATAGCAATATCAGTTATTTATTCCATTTTGTATGTGCATCCATGTTCTTGTGTGTGCAGATACACATGTATGCAGGTGTGTGTGGAGGCCAGAGGTCAACCTCAGGTTCTCTTCCTCAGGCGCCATCCACATTTGTTTTGAGACAGGGTCTCTCGCTGACCTGGAGCTTACCAACTAGGGTAGACTGGCTGGCCAGCCAGCAAGCCCCGGAGATCTGTCTGCCTCCATCTTCCTAGCACAAGGATGACAAGCGCTCACCACCATGGCCAGCTTTTTTCATCTGGGTTATAGGAATGGAATTGAGGTCCTCAAGCTTGCAAAGCAAACACTGTACTTGTTGACTGAGCCATCTCCCCAGCCCTCCATTATTTTCTAATTTTTTATGATACTCATAGCCATCTCTGTTGGTGTGGGGTGGAGTGCTGTGTAGCTTTGATCTCCATCTGAAAATTAATAATGTGTGGCCTTCCATTTTTAATTCATAAATACCTTAGTATGTTTCACTAGGAGATAAGCTGTTTCATGGGACAAATTAGTCACCCAAGAGGTAGTTTTCTCCAGCATCTTAGTATCCCTTCTTGATTTTTCCTTTTTGTAAATTGGTATTCAGGTTTACATAAGGTCATTTTCATGCAAATATATAATGTCTCTTGAGCATAGTCTCCCTAGCATGCTACTTTCTCCCTTTCCCCCTCCCCCACCCATTAGTCCCCTGTGACAGCTTTGCTTCTATTTCATGTCATTGGCACATATATGATTTGACAGTTTTGCTTCTATTTCATGTCAGTGGCACATATATGATTTGATGTATGGCAAAGTCTAGGGCCCAAAAATGATAAAACTATGCAATAATTGTCTTTCTCAGAGTGATTTTTTGTTGCTTAATATTATTATCTCCATTTGGATCCAATTTCCTGCAAACAAAAATCAAATATATATCACATTTCCTTTATCCATTCCTCTTTATTGGACACCTAGGTTGCTTCCATAAATTAGCTATTGTGAATAGTTCCACATCCCCTCTCAGTGCGGAGTAAGCAAAGAGGCTTCAGCACAAACCTCATCACGTTTTCCGATAGCTTCTGGAAGTTGGCTTTTTTCTCTGCAGGCAGGTGCACCTTGGTAAAGATCATGTATCTTTTAAATTTAGAAAAGACCTCAATGAAGAGCGGCAAAAAGAATACAACAAATATAAGGTCAGAATGGTGGCTAATACGCTATCACTGATTTCACTCCAAATTTGTGGTGTGTGTGTAGTATGTGTGGTGTGTGTATCTGTGTATGATGATGTGGATATGTGTGTGTGCAGATATGTTCACCCCATGCACACAGGTGTGGAGGCCAGAGGAGGACATCCAGAGCCCTCTTTTATCACTCTTTCACCTATTTTCCTGAGACATAGTCTCTCACTGAACCTGGAGCTCACCAATTTTTGGCTAGACTGGCTGACCAGACAGCCCAGTGATCCTCTTATCTCTACCCCCCTCGCCCCCGGCACTGCTTATAGGCATATGAGGCCATGCCTTTTTTTTAATGTATATTTTACTTATACTGTTGGAGAGATGAAGCAGGAGGCGCTCTAGGTCCTCTTGCCACCGCAAAGTCATTGCGTTCTCCACTTGGGCATCTGGTTTTATATGAGAGCTAAAGAGTCAAACCCGGGGCAGAAGACTTTGCAAGCAATCACATTCAACTGCTGAGCCAGCTCCCAAGCCCCCATGTCTGGCTGCTAGAAATCAAACTTGGGTCCTAAGGCATGCGCAGCAAGTGCTCTTACCCACTGAGCCATGTCCCCAACCCCTCATTACACATTTTGAATTCCTATTATATGCAAGATGTCAAATCGGAAGAAAGAAAATGCACGAAGCTGGGAAGGGAGAAGGCCAGTAACACGTCACCTGCTGATAGTAACTCACAAATGACTTCCAATGCTACAAGAGACTTGTGCTGTGTATTCTGTGGTGGTCAGAAGCCAGAGAGAAAGAATGCACCTGTATGGAAAGTGAGAATTAGCAGAGAAAAGACCTTCAGACGGGCGGGGGGAGTGACTCAAACTTGGTGCTGCAGTTTCCATCTCATTGCTGGGACAAAGCACCTGACCAAAAGCAGCTGGTTGGAAGAAAGTTTTTATTCTGGCTTACAGTTTTGAGGGGAAGCTCCATGATATCAGGAAAAACATGGCATGAGCAGAGGCTGGACATCACCTCTGCCACAGCAGGTGGAAAACAGCAGCGAGAGAATGAGCCAAAGTAACACTGGCAAGCTGCGCTAATAAACCTCAAGGTCCAGCCCCCCAGTGACACGCCTCCTCCAGTAAGGCTCCACCTTCCAACCTGCCCCCAGCTGAGGACCAAGCATTCAAAACACATGATGAGTTTCGGTGGGACATCTGATTCAAACCGCCATACTCAAGCTGTAGTTGTGGGTGTGAGGTGTACCAGTCCCCATGGCCTACACCGCATGAAGACAAGAGCAGCCTGAAGTGGGCATCTTGAGCCATCCCAGGTCCCAGTCTGCTCTGAGGAAAGTGGACCACCCCATAGGATACCCAGGTAGCATGTGTAGGCTTGGGGACAGGAACTGTGACACTCTGCAGCTCCCATGGTCTTAGGATAGCATGGAGACAGTGATCACATGCAGGGATGTACGTGCAGAGAGCACAGAGACAAGACCCTGGTGGCTGAAACACGGAGCATCCTGGACAAGAGGACACTGGACTCAGCCGGGCTCCACGGTCAAGAGCTTTGGACTGAATTGATAGGCCTTACAAATTGATTTAGTCTGCTCAGGCCATTGTCGCAAAGTACCCCAGGCTGGGTGGGTCCAACAGAAAGCTTCTAGAGAGAAGGTGCCTGTGTCAGCAGGATTGACCGCCTCTGACTCCTTGCTCCCAGCTCCCTTACATATCTTCTTACCCGGGCTGCCCTCCACTGCACATGCCTATGTCCTAATCCATTCTTAGAAGGACACCAGTCATAGCAGATCAGGACATACTCTAAGGACCTCATTTTTAACTGATGAGCTCTTTAAAGACCCTCCCTCCAGACTTGAGGAAATGGCACAGTGGGTAAAGTGTTTGCTGTGTGTATGCATGCGCATGGAGGCCCAGGACAACCTGAGGTGCTGCTCCTCAGAAGACCACCTACCTTTTTGTGAAGACAGCTCTCACTGGCCTGGAGCTTAGACGATCTAGCTGGCCAATGAGCTCCAAAGATACACCTGCCTCCACGTCCTCAGTGCTGGGATCATAGGCGCATGCCACCATGCCCAGTATTTTACATGGGTTCTGGGAACCAAACTAGGTCAGGCACCTGACCTAGACTGAACGACCTCCCCAAGTGGAAGGCACTTTTAAACTCTGTAAGATAGCAGTGATACAGAGCAGTTGTGTGTGAGCATGGAAACTGTGGCTACAGCATCTGTGGGAAAGGAGCAGTCACATTCTTGGCTGAACCCAGGTACCCATAGGTGTGAGGCAAGTGCTTTGCCTCTGAGACATCTCCCCAGACTTGGTTTTTATGGCAGTATTGGAGTGGCGTCCACTAGGCAGCAAGAAGTCTACCACTGAGATGCATCCTGTGGGGTATTCTTTAGAGGGTGTGGCTATGTATGTATGCTCATGTGGGGGTGCATGTGTGTGTGCAGGTACCCAAACATATATGTTCACATGTGTTTGCATGTGTTCGTGTATGTGTGGAGGCCTGAGGTCAATGTCAGGTGTCTTCCTTAATCACTCTCCACCTTACTTCTGGAGACAGTGTCTCTCACTGAACCTAAAGTTCACCTATTCCATTAGGCTAGCTAACCAGCAAGCCCAGGGGATCCCGTTATGTCCACTTCCCTGACCTCTATGCTAGGATTGCAGGCACATGCCACCATGTCCAGCTGTCATGTGGGTGCTGATCCAAACTATGCCTGTATGGCAAGCACTTCACCCACTGAGCCATCTCCTCAATCCCAGAACTTGAACTTTTGATGTTCCTGCTTTAGCCTCCCAAGTAGGTAGGATTATAGACCTGTGCCACTATGCCCAGCCTAATTCTCTGTCTAAACTGTCTTGCATCTGTTTCAATAAATGTTCCCCATATCTAAACAGTAAGTAAGTAGAGCGAGCCCTTTAATCTACTGTGTCTCCACTATTCCCAAGCAGAACTCCATAGGTGGGTTGAGTCCATTGCTCGTTGGGGTTTGGCAAGTTCAAAGAAAAATAGTCTTATGCATTTGTCTTCAGCTTTAATGTATATGATGACTTCAAACTCTAGCTATATAGAGGAGATCCTATTTTGGATAAGGAATTCCAGAGACTCAAGACAGAACAAAGCAATAGACGGGTTGTTCGCAACTTGGAAGACGTAAGTATCTAGTTATGGCCAATTCTTTAAGTACCCATTTTTAAAATTTTAAACAATTTCATAGAAATTCCTTACCAGTAGGTAGCTGATAATTGTAGCTGATTGTTTTTTAAAAAAAATTATTGGCCATTTATATGTAATATATTTTGATTATAATCCCCTCCCATTACCTTCTTTCGTCCTCTTTCCCCAACCCTCTCCACTGATCCTCTTCTTCCGAACTAGTTCCTCTTTTACTTTGGTGTCGTGGTGTGTGTGTGTGTGTGTGTGTGTGTGTGTGTGTGTGTCACTGAGTTTACTTCCAGTTGCCTGCATGTGCATTGGACATGCTCGTGCTTTCAGAGTAAAGCATCATTAACATTTCTTTGAAATTGACAGCTTTATATGTTGTGGCTGTCTCCTTTCTGTCCCTCTACTTTCTTTCCTTTGTGTGAATGTGTGTGTATGGAGGGTGTTCTTGGGTGTCTATATGCTCATATATGGGTGGGTGCATGTGTGTGTAGGTGAGTGTGGAGGCCAGAGGTTGATGTCAGTTGTCTTCCTCAGTTGCTTTCTATGTCTGTTTCTTGGTGTGTGTGTGTGTGTGTGTGTGTGTGTGTGTGTGTGTGTACTATGTGCACATGCAGATGCACACACCCCGTGCAGAGGTCAGAGGAAGATGTGGATGTCCTCCTGTGTCATTCTCCTGCCTTATTTTACTGAGACAGTCTCCCACTTAACCTGGAGCATCCAGTGTTATTAGATTAAATGACCAAGGAGGCTCAGCGATCCTCCTTTCTCCAGACTTCCCAGAACTGGATTTACAGATATACATGGCTGTGCCAACTTTTTAAAGAATTATTAATTTAATGTATTTTATTTGTGTGTGCACATGCGCGTGTGCTCTATTGCTACTGCAAATAGAAGATCAGTCATTTGTATCACTTTTTACATCAGGCTTTATATGAGTGCCTGGGGAATTGAACCTGGCTGGCAAGCTTTGTAACCAAGTGCCTTTAACCACTGAGCCATCTCCCCAGGCCCCATGCCAAGCTTTTTACATGGGTGTTGTGGAACCAACTCGGACTCTCATGTTTGTGTGACAAGCTCTTTACCAAATCAGCCATTGCCCCAGACCCATCAGAATGTTTTCTTCCCCTATTCTTCTCCTCCACCAGTCTTACCAGTAGCTCTTCCACAAGGCCATAGCCAGGTCTAACCTCCCTGTCTTGCCTTTGACTAAACTCATAGGTTATCCCAGAGGTCATCGCCATCTGAAAAGAGAAGCTTCTCTAACCATAAGTAAGAGTAGCATTAATATGTGAATATGAACAGTAAGTGTAGTGCTTTCAGGGCAGCTTGGTGGGAATAATATATACATTTAGCCAGACGAGAGCAGGCTTTATACCCCTAAGGCTCATGACCTCCCCTGCCATAGACTTTTGCTTAGGTTTTTCAGTACCAGGTATGTATTCCCTCCCATAGAGAGGGCCTTCAGTCCAATTAGGGAGCAGTTGGTTACCCCAAGAGCAGACATGCCACTATTGCACCTGTTCAGTCATTGGGCCTGTATGGCCAAACTTGAATATTCAGTGTCCACTGTTTTCACTGCTGATGACTTTTGTGTCCCATACGGCTGCATGCAGTGCAGCTTTTTCCAGCTTTCAGTTGGCTAGTCTACAGGGTGAAGGTTTTCTGCTCAGCACTAGCTTGCTTTCTCAGTGACCTTGCCTGTCAGGCAAGAGATGTCTTCAGCAATAGGGTCTTACCATCTGTTTCTCAAGGGAAACCAAGGGCTTTGGCAATAGCCTTTAATGTTTTGGAGGCTATGATGACCTCCTTGGCCAATAACTCACAGGAAGGTATCCCATCCCAGGCACTGAAAAATTTCTAGTAACAATCTATAGCTTCTGGATGTGCCATTATTCAACAAAGTAGGTTTACATAGGTCTTATTCAGACTATCTTGAATTTTGATTGACCCTTCCCCTGCCCTTCTTTTACGCATTAAAGTGCTTAACAGGGCTGAAGAGATGACTCAGCACTTAAGGCGCTTGCCTGCAAAGATGACCTATGTTCAGTTCCTCAGTACCCACATAAAGCCAGATGCACAAAGTGGCACATGCACCTGGAGTCTGTTTCCAGTGGCTTGAAGTCCTGGTGTGCCCATTCTCTCTGTCTGTTTCTCTTCTTTCTCTGCTTGCAAATAAATAAATAAAAACATCTTTAAGTGCTTAACAGGGTTGGGGAGATGGCTTAGCAGTGAAGGCGCTTGCCAGCAAAGCCAAAGGACCCACGTTCAATTTCCCAATACCCACTTAAAGCCAGATGCACAGGTGGCACATGCATCTGGAGTTTGTTTGTAGTGGTTAGTGATCCTGGAATGCCCATTCTCTCTCTCTCTCTCTTCCTCTCTCTTTAAAAAAAAGTTTTTAACAAATGTTCACCAAATGGAAGAACAAATTAATAATAGCTTGATTGGGATTAAACTCCATAGACTGTTTGCTTGCTTATTTTGAGATAGAGTCTTGCTTTGTAGCTCAGACTAGCCTCAAACTCAGGATCCCCTGCCTCCTTAGTACTGGTATCACAGGCATTTGTCACCACTTAGCTAAGAACTAGAGTCTAAAATGTTTTCTTAAATGACCATTCCAAGAGTTAGTACTGTAATGAAAGATGTTCTTATGCTTTATACTCACAGAAAATCCAAGAATTACATCCAACTTTTGATCCACTCAGTAATAATACATGGCTCAACAGATTCAGGGCCCAAAGACGGTTCCAACAGGCAGCACACAAGGTAAGTCTGGCCACCAGATTGGAACTTTGGCTGGAGAGATGGCTCAGTGGTTAAGGCATTGGCCTGCAAAGCCTACAAACCTGGGTTCAGTTCCCTAGTACTGACATAAAGCCAGATACACAAGGTGGCACATGTGTCTAAAGTTCATTTGCTATGCCTAGAGACCTTGGCACACCCATTCTTATCACCTTTGTTAAGTGTCCAATGGAGTAGGATTTTATTATATTCACAGAGTTTGTGATATCATAACTATTTAATTTTAGCATAATTCTTATTACCTCAAAAGGGGATTTAATATGCACTGCCCATTCCTTTCTTCACTAGTGCCTGACAACCACTAATCTTTTTTTCTGTCTCTATGGATTTGCCTTTTCTGGACATTTCATATAAATGAAATCATGCAACAGGTAGCCTATTATAACTGAAAGCACTTAATGTATTTTCAAGTTCATTGGCATAATAGCATGTATCGGTACTGCACAAGATTGTTTGAATGGACCACACTTTCTTTAGCTGTTCATCCATGAAGAGAAATAACAGTTATTTCCATCTTTTGGCTATTATAAGCAATACTGCAAGAAGCATTTTTACATAAGTCAGTGGATGCCTGTTTTTCATTGTTTTGGGTAGTCATACCTAGGAGTGGAATCATTGGGTCACACTATAACTCTAAAACAATGAGATTTGGGACAATTATTTCTAGGGAGAAGTGACGATTTCAGAGGAGTTTGAAGGTGACATCAGGCTCATGGCTTTCCCCTCAAAGGCGCCATCTCATGCAGGTCACTGGTAACCTCCAGTGACATCCTGTTGTTGGGATAGCATGAAGCCTCTGGACTTCTAATGCCAAAGAAAGGGAACAAGGTGACTCTCTGGTGTGGTAACAGCCACACCTCTGTCCTTGATGATGTCCCATCATCATCTTCTCCCAAGTTCACCATGCGCATTCCCCTATGTGGACCTGTGTTTCTGTCCCTCCAACTAAAATTTTCCAACTCCATTCCATGGTCCATTCCATGGGCCAGCTTGACTCTTCCTCTCTTCTAAGAAACAATCCCCCTGAGGGATCTGGGGAGATAGCACAGTGAAGTGCTTTAAGCCTAAGGACCTGAGTTCAAATCCCAGGTGCCATTTAAAATGCTGAGTAGGATGGTGCGAGCCTATAACCTCAGTGCAGGGGAGGCTGGGACTTGCTGGCCAGCCACTCGGTGAGCTCCAGGCCAATGAGAGACCCTGTCTCACAAAAAGATGAGTTGGGCTGGAGAGATGGCTTGGCAGTTAAGGCGCCTGCCTGCCAAGCCTAAGAACATTGATTCCAATCTCCAGGTCCCATATTTAGCCAGACACAAAAAGTGACGCAAGGGTGCAATGCTTCACTTGCCCACAAGGGGGCAAACGCATCTGGAGTTTGTTTACAGCAGCTGAGAGGCTGCTGGCACACCCATTCTCTGTCTCTCTAGCTGTCTAGCTCTCTCTCTATTTCTCTCAAAAAAAAAAAAAAAAAAAAAAAAAAAGATGAGTCATGTCTGAGAACAATCCCTGAAGTTGTCCTCAGGCTTCCACACTGCACACACACCCACATACATACATACCCATGAACACACACACACACACACACACACACATTTAAAACAAACCAGTCGTTATGAACCTTAACATGGAAGGGCCTGCTCAGTGCCTCTAGTGCCTTATGCCGCCTGTAGATGTCTCATCCCTCCCTGTCAAGTGCAGCTTCCTGGAAGGCAGGGTCATACCTCAAGCAAAGGAGAGCAATGGTTAAGACCTGGTGTGTAGGGCTAGGGAGATGGCTCAGCCTGGAAAGCACTTGCTATGCAAGCATAAGGTCTGGAGTCTGGATCCCCAGCACCCACCTAAATGCCAGGCAGGTATAGTGGCTGTATGTGATCCCAGAATACAGAAGGCAGAAATGGGGCATCCCCAGAGTGGTCTGACTAGCTACACTAGCTGGATTGGTGACTCTGATCTTAAGTAAGAGAGCCCACCTCTGTACAACAAAGAGTGGGATTGAGGAAGACTCCGAATGTCAGCCTCTGTCCTCCACATGTAGTGCAATCATATACACATGTGTCCACATGCATATATACACACACATATGCATACCACACATGTAAAAAAAAGAGGGGGTGGACTGGAGAGATGGCTTAGCAGTTAAGGTGTTTGCCTGAAAAGCCAAAGGAGCCCAGTTCGACTCTCCAGGACCTATGTAAGCCAGATGCACAAGGTGGTGCAAGCCTCTGGAGTTTGTTTGCAGTGGCTGGAGGCCCTGGTGTGCCCATTCTCTCTCTCTCCCTCTTCCTCTTTCTCAAATAAATAAATAAAATATATTTTGAAAAAAGAGCTGGTGTGTTAGTCAGCTTTCTGTTGCTGTGTTAAAATACTTGACACAATCAACTTACAAAGAAGGGTTCTGTGGTTTCAGTGTAAAATGTCTCGCAGGCTTGTGTGTTTGAGGTATGGTCCCTATCTGGTGGCACTAGGTTGGGGATGGTTGCGGAACTTTTTTTTTTTTTTTGAGAGAGAGAGAAAGACAGAGAGAGACAGAGAGAGAGGGAGAGGAAGACAGATAGATGGGCGTGCCAGCAGCCTGTCAGCTGCTGCAAACAAAATCCAGATGTGTGCGCCCCCTTGTGGTCAAGTGCGGCATTGCACCCTTGCATCACTGCATCTGGCTTAGGCTTAGGCTTAGGCTTAGGAGGCAGGTGCCTTAACTGCTAAGCCATCTCTCCAGCCTGGTTGTGGAACTTTTAAGAGGTACAGTTTCACTGGAGGAAATGGATCCTTGGGGGATGGGTCTGAAAGCTTTGTAGCTCAGCCTGTGTTCATCCTCTCTGCTTCCTCCCTCTGACTGCCATTTGCTAGCCAGCCTCCTGCTCCTCTGTCCTCCCTGCCATGAGAGAATGTGTCCCCTTAAAACTGTGAGCTGGAATTCCTTAAGTTACTTCCTGTGAGGTATCTGGTCAGAGCAGTGAGTCAAGTAACTAACACAGAAGATTTATTTTGGCTCATGGCTTTGGAGGTTTCCATTTACGCTCTGTTAGTTCTGTTGCTTTGGGGCCCCTGACAGCACAGAACACCAGAGGGAGGAGCCACTGATGGAGCAAAGCTGCTTACCTCATGGAGGCCACAAAGGAAGGAGAAATAGGAAGGGGTAGGGGTCTCCACATGTCCTTCAAGGGCGCACCCCAATGACCTTCTTCTTCCCACTAAGGCACATCTTGTAATGTCCCGCCACCTCCCAGTAGTGCCACAGGCTGTGGTCCAAGCCTTTAGAACATAGGCCTTTGGGTGCATTCAAGATCCAAACCATGTGGGACCCATCTATGTGCACTTAATTCTTGGCGCTGCCTCCTGGGTGCATGTGTGCATGCATGTATGAATGCGTGTGTGTGTGTGTGTGTGTGTAGAGTAGTCATGCACATGTGTGTATGCGTGTGCATGTGAAGACCAGAGGTTAACATGAGCTGTCTTCCTCAATCACTCTCCACCTTATTCTTTGAGACAGGGTCTCTCACTGAGCCTAGAACTAAGTTTTTTGTTTGTTTGTTTTTCAAGTAGTGTCACACTCTAGTCCAGGCTGACCTGGAATTCACTGTGTACTCTCAGGGTGACCTCAAACTCACGGTAGTCCTTTTACCTCAGCTTCCCGAGTGCTGGGATTAAAGTCGTGCACCACCACACCAAGTGTAAAACTCACTAATTTGACTAAGAAGCTAGCCACAAGCTGAGTACCCACTTGTCTTCACTTCCCCAGTGCTGGGCTGTCAGGCATGTGCCACCATGCCTGGGTACTGGGGATCCTAACTCAGGTTCTCGTGCTGGTATTTTACCCACTGAGCTGCCTTCCCCCACCCCTGTTGGTACTTCTAATGGGTTTTCTGATCTGGAACCAGTGACATGATCCCCATTAACTTCCTCATCTCATCGGAGCTCTTAAGATAATGGGGAGACTTGTCTCCTGGCCTTGCTATGAGGCTTTAAGTGAGTGACCGTATGTATGTCGGGGACTCCAGACAGTTGTCTCTCACACCTAATACTACTCCCTGGCCTGGTGATGCTAAACTGCCTCGGGTGCCTGGGGCCTCTATTGTCTTGCCTCTGTGCACAGCAAGAAAGCCACAACATGCTCTGGACAGAGAGCAGTGTGGTAGCAAGGGGCTATCCCTCTAGCCCCAGGCAGAGCACAGTGGGATGCTTGCATGTCAGAAGAAAGCAGTGCCAGAAGCTCATTCTTTCCACTCAGGGAAATGAGGAAATGGGGCTCATAAATCAGGAAGGACAGGCCAGATGGCAGCCTGGCCTTTTCTGTACCCAAGCAAGTCCCCATTGCCCAGACTATGAATGCTCATGGCTTTAAATAATGTGTGTGTGTGTGTGTGTGTGTGTGTGTGTGTGTGTGTGTGTTTCTGTGCATGCCAGTACACGTGTGTGTGTGTGTGTGTGTGTTTATTTGTATGTATACCAGTGTTGGGGAGGGGGTGTGTGCATGTGTGTGTATGTGGAGGCCCGAGGGCAATCTTGGCTGTTGTTCCTCAGGAATGCTGTCCACTTTTTCGTGTTTAGACAGGGTTTTTCACTGGCCTGGAGTTAGTCAAGTAAGCTAGATGACTGGCCAATGAGCCTCAGGGATCCGCCCATTCCCAAACCCCAGCACGGGGATATCACCACACCTAACTTTTTTTTAATATGGGCTCTGTGAATGGAACTCAGGTGCTCACGCTTGCCAGGCAAGCACTTTACCGACTGAGCTGTGTCCCCAGCCCCTCCGCAGTGGCAAGTAGCTTGCCTGTCTGTGAATCCCACTTAGAATGCCGGTGTCACCTCTTGGTTATGACTGGGAAAGGTAAATTAGATTAAATACCAAAACAGGCACTTGGCCATTTATAATTTGAAATCATTTTGTCCATTTACAGATCATTCTTCAGCGACGGATGCTCAAAATGCTGAGTGCCATCCGTGACATGGACAAAGAAGGTGTCATGAAAAAACTCATTCAAGTACAGCGAACATTAATTCAAGGTAACACACAGCTGAGATGATGCTGAGATCACAATTGCACTGAGCCTGATGTCTCCTCACAGTGACCTTAGCCCCATGTGTTAGCCTATTGCTGCTGCTATAACAAATCTCAACAAAATCAGTGTTTTAAAACAACAGGTTCCTCACAGTACTGATTGGCTGCCATTTGTTACATAAAGCTTTGTGTGTGTGTGTGTGTGTGTGTGTGTGTGTGTGTGTGTGTGTGTGACAGAGGACAACCTCAGGCATTGTTCCTCAGGTGCTACACACCTCCTCTGAGACAGGGTCTCTCACTGGCCTAGAAGTTGCCATGTAGGCTAGACTGGCTGATCATCAAGCCCCAGGAATCCTCCTGTCTCTACTGCTCCAGGGCTGGGATTACAAGCATGTTCCACCACACCTACTTTTCTGTACATGGTTTCTAGGGATTGAACTCAAGTCCTCATGCTTGCATAGCAAGCACTTTATTAACTGAGCTCTCTCCCTATCTCATAAAGCCTGTGTGTGTGTGTGTGTGTGTGTGTGTGTGTGCACAGATGAGTGTGTACATGTGTATGTGTGCGTACATGTGTAGGTGTGTTTGTGCTCGTGTGTGTGTTTTCTCATGTGTGTATGAGTGTGGATGTGTGAGATCACAAGGTAAATTTTGAGTCCTCTCCTTTCCACCTCATTAGAGGATTTGAGAATCAAACTCGGGTAGTATGGCTTGTGCATCAAGAGCTTTTTTTTTTTTTTTAATTAATTATTTATTTATTTGCCAGCAGGGAGAGAGAGAGATAGAAGAGAGGCAGACAAAGAGAGACAAAGAGGCACACCAGGGCCTCTAGCCATTGCAAACGAACTCCAGATGCATATGCCCTTTGTGCATCTGGCTTATGTGGGTCCTAGAGAATCGAACCGGGATCCTTTGGCTTCGCAGGCAAACGCCTTAACCTCTAAGCCATTTCTCCAGCCAAGAGCTTTCTTTACAATGCCATCACCCCAAACCCCAACCATAAAACGTTTAAATGTATTATTTTTGCTACTTAAAGAAATTCAATGGGTCCCCAGGCAGGCTGGGACAGTTGGAGTTCCAAAAGCCATATCATAATTTTATCCCACTATATGTATTCCAAGTCTATGGCTCACACGCAGGCCCACAGGCATGCCCTACAACCCCCACCCCATCTCAAGCCTTCCCCCATCACTCTCCTGCCTCCCCAAGGAGTAACCACCCCCTCTCACCAAGATCCAGCTATGCACTTTGTTTCCCTAAGCACTCCATAGCATTTTAGTGATGCCTTTTACCTCTTGGTTATTTTTATTTCTACTATTGAAGGTACTGATAGAAAAATGCTTTTGAACAATGAAAAAGTGAACTTTACATACAAATTGTAATTTCTATAATTTAAGGTTCTTCTTTGTTGAATTAATCAGAGCTATTTTAAGTAAGAAATATAGTTTTTGGGGGTGGATCTGAAGGTCAAATAGTGCTTACTAGGAGTCATGAGTTATGTAGGGAGTTGGGGATACTGCTCAGTGGGTAAAGGATTGGACATGCAAGCATGAAGACCCAGCTTCAGAGTCCTAGTTCTCATGTGAAATGCCAGGCATGGTGGTGCACACCTGTAATCCCAGGGCTGGGGAGGCAGAGACAGGGAATCTCTGGAGCTCACTAGCTAATCCAGTCAATCAGTGCTCTCTAGGCTCAGCAGGAAATCCTGTCTCAAAGAATTAGGTGGAGAGCAACTGAGAAAGACATTTGACAGCAACCTCTGGCCTCCATACACATGGACGCACCACCCACTCCCCCCCTCCCCCACGCGCGCACACACACACACAAGAAAAGAATTGAGTAGGGAGAAAAGGGTGGAGAAAGGAGGTTTGATTTGATGAGTGTTTATTATTTGTATCTATAAAGACATGAATGGCATTGAAACCCACTAACATATGTAACTAATGATTAATAGATGTAGTTAAAGAATTATAATTTTAGGAGCAAAACTGGAACAAAAATTTTAAAACTAAAGCTAAAGAGGGCTAGAGATGTAGCTCAGCTGGGAGAGTTCTTGCCCAGCATGCACAAAGCCCTGGATTTGATCACCAATACTGCATAAACGTAATGTCAGCACATGACTATAACCCCAGCATTCAAGAGGTATAGGCAGGAGCATCAGAAGTTTAAAACCAGGCTGGAGAGATGACTTAGTGGTTAAGGCATTTGCCTGCAAAGCCAAAAGACCCAGGTTCAATTCCCCAGGACCCATGTAAGCCAGATGCACAAGGTGCCACATGCATCTGGAGTTTGTTTGCAGTGGCTAGAAGCCCTAGCACACCGATTCATTCTCTCTCTCTCTAATAAAAGTAAGAAGTTCAAAGCCATCCCTGGCTACATAGCAAGTTTGAGGCCAGTCTGGACTACAGAATACCCTTTATCAAAAGGAAAAAGAGAGGGCTGGAGAGATGGCTTGGCAGTTAAGGCGCCTGCCTGCTAAGCCTAAGAACCCGGTTCCAATCTCCAGGTCCCACGTTTAGCCAGATGCAAAGCCACGCAAAGGTGCAATGCCGCACTTGCCCACAAGGGGGCGCACGCATCTGGATTTCATTCACAGCAGCTGAGAGACTGCTGGTGCGCCCATCTCTGTCTTCCTCTCTGTCTCTCTCTCTGTCTGTCTCCAAAAATAAATAAAATAACAATTTAAAAAAATTTTTTAAAAAGGAAAAAGAGAGAACATAGGGGAACTAAAATGGGAGACATAAACATATGCATGCATGAGTATTATAAACATAGATATTCTTTTAAAGATTGATTAACATACATTATTATACATGTGTTTAATTATGACATTTTCATGTATGTAATGTACTTTGATCATGCATTTTAGACCAGAGGGCACCCTCTTGTTCCCCTCGCCCTCCTGCTGACCCCTCCTCTTAACTAGTCAACCTTGTACTCTTATGTCTATTTGTGTATATGTGTGTGTTAAGTGACCCTGAGTTTAATTAAGGTTGCTTATAGGAGCATAGGTGAGAGGTTATTTACAGCAACACAAGCAACTTACTAGTGGCTATACCATGACAGAAAATAAACATGGATATTCTTTTGGGAGTGGCATTTGGCAAATACAAAACTAAAGATATGAGTTACCCATAGGAATTGTGGTTCCCCATTGACTCGCGTATTAACATTAAACTTGGGGCCGGGCATGGTGGTGCACGCCTTTTATCCCAGCACTTGGGAGGCAGAGGTAGGAGGATTGCTATGAGTTCAAGACCACCCTGAGACTAGTGAATTCCAGGTCAGCCTGGACTGGACTGAAACCCTACCGCGAAAAAAAAAAATTAAACTTGGATCTCCAGCTGCTTGGCTGGAGGAGGTATCACTGGGGGCAGATCCTGAGGTTCAGCCCAAAAGTGTGTTTGGGGTTTGATCATGCATGTTAGGCCACAGGGCACCCTCTTGTTCCCCTCGCCCAAAGGTGTAGCGAGCAGTTTGTGCTCTGGCAGGTTTTGTGTGTCCTGATGTTGCTGCTTGCTGGTGGTACTGGCTGTTTGGTGGTCTCTCTCTCTCTCTCTCTCTCTGCTTAGATTCATGAATGGGAACCAGCTTCTTCTGCCTTTGATGGAACTGCCCTTGGATCTGTAAGGCTGAACTAAGTCCCATTCCTCCTGTAAACTGTGTCTGGGTTGGATGTTTAACCCAGCATTGTAGAACTGTCTACTACAGGAATACCTTGAGAAACTCGTGAAAGCACACTTTTGTCTTTCACCCACAGAGAAGAATCCCTACAAGTACCTCCGATCACAATTGAGTCAGGAAGATTATCCCTATCGGTTCAAGATAGAGCATGAAGAGATCCTGCCCTTCGCCTTCCCAGCCTACAGCCCTCCTCAGGGAAACAACGAACTGGTAGGTTCCTCTGGGCTATGGGCTGTGGGTGAGGGGGGTCACATGGTTGCTAGACAGCCTGCTACAACAGCAACTCCCCCCAGTCCCTTCTCCTCTTCTGAGAGGCATTAAGGGACCTCCATCCAAGGAATCATGACCAGTGGGAAAGGAGGAAAGATCTACTGTTGTCTGGCCACAACTGGTACACCTGCTATACCTGCACCAAGCTCCCGGCCAAACTGGGTTGCATTCTTCCCAATAAAGCTAGAAATAATTATATTTATCATATATAAACATCTGACAATAATTAATGGCTTTAAAAGAGATCATCACCAGGCCAAATATCTCACCTCTCCCCACCCCCACTGAGGTAGGGTCACTCAAGACCAGCCTAACCTTGAACTTAGTCTGTAGGCCCAGGCTGGCCTCAAACTTACGACAGTCCTCCTACCTCTCAGTTAGTTCTGGAACCAAAGGCATGTGCCACCATGCCTGGCTTGACCTCCTCATTTGAATAGGTCAGAGCTTTATACATCATTTGATACTGAGTTGGTGCTGCTAAGAATTGCCTGCTGTTAGAGGCTAAGTGTTAAACATTATTGTCTACAAAAGAAAGCTGTGGGGCTGGTGATATAGCTCAATGGTAGAATGCTGAACTAACATGCATGAGGCCCTAAGTTCAATTCGCAGTACCACAAAATAAATAAATTAATACTGGGTCCCATCAATTCTAAGATGTACCTTTTTCTGCATGTGTATGTGGTTGTGTGTGTGTGTGTGTGTGTGTGTGTATACATGCATGTGAAGTCCAGAAACTGATGTAGGGTGTCTTCCTCAACTGCTGTTCACCTTATTTTTTGGCATGTTGTGTGTTGTGATATGTGTGAAGCATGTACACATACATGAATGCTCCCTATGTGTACATGCAGAAGCCAGAGGAAAATACGTGTCCTTCCTCTATCACTTCAGATGGGGTCTCTTACTTGACGCAGAGCTGCCAGGGCCCAGCAATTCTCCAGTCTCTATCACTATACACACAAGGACAGGTTACAGACATTCATGGCCATGCCCACCTTTTTGTGTGAGTACTGGGGATTTAATTCAGGCATCTCAGGACCTCTGTATTTGCACAGCAAGCAATCTTACTCACTGAGCCATCTCTCTAGCCCCTCCACTTTATTTTTTTATTTTTATTTATTTATTTGAGAGAGATAGAAAGAGGCAGATGATAGATAGATGGATAGATAGATGGATAGGCAGATGATATATTATAGATATAGATGATAGATAGATAGATAGATAGACAGACAGAGAGAGATAGAGAAAATGGGTGCACCATAGCTTCTAGCCACTGCAAAAGAATTCAGGATGCATGTACCACATTGTGCACCTAGTTTACAAGGGTCCTGGGGTATCAAACGTGGGTCCTTTGGCTTTGCAGGTAAGTTCCTCAACCACTAAGCCATCTCTTCAGTGGTCCACCTTAATTTCTAAGATAGAGTCTCCTGCTCAACCTGATTCAGCTAGACCATCTGGCCAACAATTACCAGGGCTTCCCTGTCTCCACCTCCACTGCACTAGGACTACAGGTGCTTGTTGTCATGTCTGCCTTTTGCATGACTGCTGGAGATCTAAACTCGGGTCCTCATGCGTGTGTAGCAAGCACCTAAACCAACCGAGCCATCTCCCCAGACCTTAAACGCAGTTTGTGATATATATAAAATAATATTATATATTATATTTTATATATTTTATATATTTTTTAATTGATTTATTTGAGAGAGTGGGAATGAGCATGGAGGGCCTCTTGCCACTGCAAATGAACTCCAGGCCTATGTGCCACTTTGTAAGTCTAGCTTTACATGGACACTGGAGAATTGAACCCAGGATGACAGGCTTTATAAGCAAGCACCTTTAACCATTGAGCCATTTCCCCAACCTTATGTTTTGTTTTATTTTGTTTTGTTTTTAAATTTTTAATTCTTTGTTTATCTACTTGGGGGGGGAGGCAGATGGAGAGAGAGATTGAGATTAGACACACCAGGGCCTTCAGCCACTGCAAATGAACTCCATACACATGTGCCACCTTGTGCATCTGGCCTACATGGGACCTGAGGAATTGAACCTGGGTCCTTTGGCTTTGCAGGAAGTGCCCTAACTGCTAATCCATCACTCAAACCCCTTGGTGTTTTTTTTTTTTTTTTTAAATATTTAGCCTCTAAATATTTCTCTAGAAATTGAGAATTCTCTTACAAGTGATGGCACGCTAGCATTGTATCATATTAGCTAATGCTGGGTCTTAATCTAGGTGATCCATGGTACTGTCAAGTTCCACCATGTGCCAGGCCCTGCCCCAAGCTCACTGGGTGTCTGAGGCACATGAGCATGCAGGACGCCCTCTGGAAAGCAGAGTCATGGAAGCAGGTCACAAGGATTGATTTGGAGGACCATAGTGTATGTTCACACAGGGTTCAGCTGGGCCCAAGGAGCTTGGAAGCAGGCACCAGGAGAAGGAGACAGCCTTTGAAATTTGGCTTTAGCCCATCATTGGAGGGGGGCTCCCAGATTTTGAGGCAGCTACCTTCAGCCAAGGCAGCTCCTGAAGAGGGCTGACCCAGCCATTGTCTCCATCAATGGCCCCTAACATCTAACGATGAAGTCCTTCGGGCCTGAAAGGGATTCGGGAGGACATACTGCAGCCATGGTAGGACCCAGTAAGAAGATAGATTCACACACACTAAGACACAGAAAGAAAGGAGAGGGGGCTGGAGAGATGGCTTAGCAGTTAAGGTACTTGTCTTCAAAGCCTAAGAACCCATGTTTGATTCCCCAGAACCCATATAGTAGCGAATGTGTCTGGAGTTCATTTGCACTGACTAGAGGCCCTGGCACACCCATTCTCTCTCTCTCTCTCTCTCTCTCTCTCTCTCTCTCTCTGTCTTCCTCTTTTTCTCTCTCTTACTCTCAAATAAATAAATAAATAATTTTTTTTTAAAAAGAAGGAAACGAAGGGCTGTCATTGTGTCCCACAAAATCAAGTAGCAACTCTAGTTACACAAGTTTTGGGGGGGTGTTTGTTTTTACAATTTGTGTGTGTGTGTGTGTGTGTGTGTGCGCACACACACACACCTGCTACGAAGCACATGTGGAGGTCAGAGAACAACCTCGGGTGTCGGTCCTCTCCTTGCACCATGTTTGAGGCGGGGTCTCCTGTTGTTCACCACTGCATTTGCCGGGCTGGCTAGCTCATGAGCTTCTGAAGGGTTCTCCTGTCTCCCCCTTCCATCTCACCAGAGGCATGCTGGGATCACAGGTGCCCATACACTATTCAGTTTTACATGGGCTCTGGGTATCCAAACACAGGTACCTTTGCTTGCAGAACAAGTATTTTATCCACTGAAACATCTCTCAAGCCTCAAGAGCTGTTTTCAGAGAACTGTGTAGATAATATTTCAAAATGGAAAGGAAATAGACACATAGTTGTTATAGCTCAGAGATGCTTATCTGTCCCTTCCCCCCCCTTATTTTCAGGCTCCTGATGGCCTTGGACTGGTTCCAATTAAGCCTTCAGATGTTCAAATCAAGCAGAGCTACTCATTCTTCAGTTTGCAGGTCAGAGCTGTTACTTAGCAATAATTATTTGAGTTTCTTTATAAAGTGAACAAAGTATTCTTAAATTTGAATCATGTATTTTATCGGCATTGCTCCATGAGGGCTTCTTTTGAATGGTATACTTTGCAATTTTCTCTGGTATTTGATGGTATATTCAGAATACCCCAGATTCTTTTTCCCTAACATGAATGTGGAAACCAGGTTCCCTTCTGTGTGGATATGCTATATATTATGCATACACGAAGCAGAATCACTACTCCTGTTAGAAACTTCAAGACAAAATGCAAAATGTGTCTATATGTAAGGAAGTCAATAAAAAGGTGTTTTTTTAGGGCTGAAGAGATTGCTTAGTGGTTAGTGGTTAGAGCACTCGCCTGCAAAGCCAAAGGACCCAGGTTCGATTCTCCAGGCCCCACGTAAGCCAGATGCACAAGGGAGCGCATAATCTGGAGTTTGTTTGCAGTGTTTGGAGGCCCTGGTGTGCCCATTCTCTCTCTCTCTCCCTCTCTTGCTCTCTCTCTCTCCCTCCCTCTCTCTCTCCCTCTCTCTCTCTCATAAATAATAATTTTTTAAGTTTTTTTTTAAATCACAAAATGAAGTGAATACAAAGTAATCAGCCTTTCTTGAAGTAGAAGACCCCTTCTGCTTTTAAAAGTAAAAATGAAGCTGGATGATAGCTTAGCTGATTAAGAGCTTGCCTCACAAGCAAAGGACCTGAGTTTGATCCCTGCTACTCATGTAAAAAGCCAGCTATGGGCTGGAGAGATGGCTTGGCAGTTAAGGCACCTGCCTGCCAAGCCTAAGAATGCCAGTTCCAATCTCCAGGTCCCACGTTTAGCCAGATGCAAAGTGATGCAAGGGTGCAATGCCACACTTGCCCACAAGGGGACACATGCATCTGGAGTTCATTCACAGCAGCTGAGAGGCTGCTGGCATGCTCATTCTCTCTTTCTATATCTCTCTAGTGCTCGCTCTCTCTCTCTCTCAAATAAAAGATTTTAAAACACCATCTATGGTGGTGTATGTCTCTAATCCCAGCACTGGGGAGGCAAAGACAAGTAGATCCGAGAGTTCACTGGCCAATCTGTCTAGTCTAATCAGTCAGTTCCAGGACAATGAGAGACTGTGTCTCAAAAAGAGATGGATGGCATGCCTAAGCATAACAGCTGAGGTTGTTCTCATGTACATGCACGCACACGAACACATGCATCCGTACACACACACATACACTCACACACACACGAATATTCATACATAACCTAACCCACAAACATACACATGCAAAACCTTTAATTAGAATATGAAAAATAAAAATATTTTCATAAAGATATGAGAGGAAAGAGAATAATTATGAACACTGACATGTGCCAAGACCCAGAACAGGACTGAGGACTGGCCCTATCAGACAGCTATTGGTTGAGACATTAATAGTCCCACCTAAACATAATGGGTTTTTTGTTTATGTATTTGAGAGAGAGAAAAGGAGAATGGGTGCACGTGGGCCTTCAGCCACTGCAAACAAACTCCAGACATATATGCGTATCTGGCTTACGTGGGGCCTGGGAAATCAAACCTAGGTCCTTCAGCTTTGCAGGCAGCCCCCTTAACAACTAAGCCATCTCTCTAGCCTGACATAGTAGGTTTGTAAGGGTATTCAAGCAGTCTTCTTTCACCATCAGGTGCATCAGCTATACAAAATTAAGGGATATCAGAGGCTCTCTGTCCACAAGGCTTCAACAAATTACAGGCCTCAAAAGCTTGCTCGAGCCCTGAAGCAAGGAGCTGAGGTAACACTTCCCACCTTCAAGAATTGTTCTTACCGCTCCCCCCTTGTCCTGCCATCCACACTGACAGGTCACTCTTGGTTCTAACACAGGATGAAGTCACCACCATCATTGCCCTGCCCAAGCAAGACTCCACACAACTCTCTGAGAAGCCCTCAATCTTGAGTATGAAACCACCTGAGGCCTTAGCCATGTCCTTTGAATATGACCCGCTGTATGTCTTTGTAAGTACCAATGGGCTCTGTGTTCCTTTATCTCAGCAATGACACTATAAGAAAAAGGAAGTGTGAACCGAATGTAACTAATGTATGGATAAATCGGGCTGAAGGGATGACTCCATAGTTAAAAGATATACACACGTATGCATACATAAATGGATTCCAGCCAACATTGGGAAACACAGTTTTACTTATCCTCCTCATGATGTCTTTATTAGAAAAGTAAAACTGCTAAATAAACCCAAGTCTGGGTTGGGAAAACTCATGGAATTTCTTGGTCAAGGTTGTAGTTCTGAATAAGCTACTGGAGAGAGGACAGGTGCTAAGTTGACAGGTCTGATGGATAGGAGCCACCAGCCCAGAATCTGCACAGAATTCTGCTGTTTAATAGTGATAAACAAAAGATCCCCTTTGTGATGAATTAAAAAAAAAAAACTAGTAACATCTGAAAATGGGCTAAGGATGTGAACAAACACTTCTTCAAAGAAGAGTTACAAATGACCAACAGCTATACAAAATGTTCCATGTCACTAACTATCAGGAGAAGAATCAAAAGCACCAGGAGCTGTCATCTCACACCTGCTGGGAAGGCTATCTCCACAAAATGGAAACCCAACAAGCACTGGAGACGAAGTGGAGACATGGGGAGCCTTTCTCACTGGTGTTGGGAACGCAGAACTAACTGATGCCACAGCTTTGGCAAACGGTGGAGGAAGTGTCACATGGTCCAGCAATCCACTTCTGGGTACTTACCCAAAAGAACTGAAACTCGAATAGCAAAGAGATGTTAACACTCCTGTGTTCATTGCTGCAATGTGGAGGCCACCAGAATTCCACCAAGAGATAAATGGGTGAGAAAATGTGCTTTAGAAAATATAGTGGAAAGAACAGACTGTCAGCTTCCAAACTTACCTCAACCCAGGTGCATCCTCAATGGCTCTTTTCTCTGCTTGCAAATAAATGTATAAAATAAATTCCTTTTTTTAAAAGAGAAACAGCCGGGTGTGGTGGCACATTCCTTTAATCACAGCACTCGGGAGGCAGAGGTAGGAGGATCTCTGTGAGTTCAAGGCCACCCTGAGACTACATAATGAATTCCAAGCCAGCCTGAGCTAGATTGAGACCTTGCTTCGAAAAAATAAATACATAAATAAATAAACAAATAAATAAAATAAAAAACAAAGAAAAGAAAAATAATGGAAGGACTGGGGGAGATGTATGGACCAAGTTTTCAAACACATGAGACTATAGGGAACTTTTTTTACACATTATACATTCAAACTACAACAGGACCCCAATTTATAATCGTGCAAGTTAATGATTTATTTTACTACAAGATGGGGCAACAATGATATGCCTTTAGAAGAAACTATACTTCAGGTTTTAAATTTTGAGTTAGGCTCACAACATGAGACATGGTACTTGCGATACTGTGTCACAAAGGCAACTGATCGCAATCAACCATGGCATCACCAGGGGCAATACCAGTACTAAGTGTGAGGCCCAAGGCAATTCTCCCTCGTCCCGTGTGGCCCACAGATGTCAAAAGGCCAGACTGTAGAATCTACAGTGTTCTGTATTGCTAAGCTAGGATGCTTAGTAGATTAGATGTAATAAATGAATTTTTGCTTTATTCTATCATCAGTGTCCAGTGGGTTTATACGGATGACCTCATCAGAAGTCCAGCAGCATCTGTAGTCACATTTATAGAATCAAAGGGTAAAATGATGGGGAGGGACTGGGGAGATAGGTCAGTGGATAAAGTGACTACCTTGAAAACATGAGGATGGGAGTTCAATCCTCAGTACCCACATAAAATGCCAGACATGGGGGTGCATGCCTGTAATCTCAGTGCTGGGGAGGCAGAGACAGCGGTATCCCTAGTTCTTGCTGGATAGTTATTCTAGCTGAACCAGTGAGCTCCAGGTTCGGTGTGAGACCATCCATATATGACAGTTAATTCTATTGCCAACTTGATTAGATTAGCAATCAAGTAAAGAGACATGGTTTTAGGGCTGATCTGTGAGAGCCTTTCCACAAAGGATTGATGGAAGAAGGAAAACCTTCTCTCAGGGTGGGTAGACCTTCCATGGTGACCAATATATTAAAAAGCCCCAGGAGGGAGCTGGAGAGATGGCTTAGAAGTTAAGGCACTTGCCTGCAAAGCCTAAGGACCCATGTTCAATCTCTCTCCAGATCCCAGTAAGCCAGATGCACAAAGGTGATACAAGTGCAAGGTTGCACATGTACACTAGGTGGCACAAGCATCTGGAGTTTGATTGTAGTAGCTAAGGCCCTGGTGTGCCTATTCTCTCTCTCTCTCTCTTTAAAAAAAAAAAAAAAAAAAAACAGGAAGACTGGAGAGATGGTTTAGCGGTTAAGGCACTTGCCTGCTAAAACCTCAGGACCCAGGCTTGATTCCCCAGTACCCACATAAAGCCAGAAGAACAAAGTGGTGCATGCATTTGGAGTTTGTTTGCAGTGGCTAGAGGCTCTGGTGCACCCATTCTCTCTCTCTCTCTCTTTCTCTCTCTTTCTCTCTCTCTGTTGCTCTCTCTCTCTCTCTCTCTAACTCTTTGCAAATAAATTAAAAAATTATAAAGCCCCAGGAGAACACAGTACCTTTATTCTACCCTGTTGCTGCTAGTGTTCTTGGATGTTAGAACCCAGCTTCATCACCTTCCAGTGTGGATTAAAAAACAGTAGCTCTCCAGGAATCCTCCAGACCTTCCGTGCCAGACCGGGACTGCTGAGATATCCAGCCTTGTGGACTGAGCAGCTGCTGAGTTCTCCAGCTCTCTAGCCTGCAGACAGCCACTGCAGGACTGTCCAGCCCATATCCTATAACCTAGTCTAATAAATCCCCTTGATGACACACGCTCATCCCGCTGGTTCTGTTCTCCTGAGAACCCTGACTAATGTATCCTATCTCAAAATTAGGCAGAAGCTGGGCCTGGTGGCTTATGTCTTTAATCCCAGCACTTAAGAGGCAGAGGTAGGAAGATTGCCATGAGTTCAATGCCAGCCTGGGACTTCAGAGTGAGTTCCATGTCAGCCTGGGCTGAAGTGAGACCCTACCTCAAACAAACAAACAAAAAAATGAAGTGGATAGCCACCAAGAAAGATACAAAATGTTGACCTCCGGCCTACACACTCAGGCATGAACATGTGCACACGCACACATGTGCATGCACAATCTCACAAACACATGCAGCCTACACACACATGAGTATACATGTACACCACACACACACATATACACACAAAACATCATATTAACACATTTAAACTTAGTGGTTCTTAAATATCTTGACTAAACAAGTAGGGGGAGCTGGGCAGTTGTTTGGGACAAAAGCAGAGCTTTGTTATGCAAGCTCTGGGAAAAGCATTCAAATGACAGGCTCTCTATTTGTGTATTTTTTTATTTTTATTTTATTTTATTTTTAGAAAATTTGTGTATTTTGATATCACTACTCTACACCTCCATAAGTTCTGCCTGGAAACTCATTTTAAAAATAATAATAAAGATAAATTTTAAAAAGCAAACTCCCTTAAAACTGGAAATTACCTCCCTGGGGGAACCTTTCCAAGTTAGAAACATCTCCAAAACAGCGTTAAATGTTAACATTTCCTGCCACCCCTTCTTTGTCTTCTCTTTAAAGTAGTTTCAGGAGCCTACATTTGTTTTTCAGACCCGGAAGCTTATTTGCCTCTTAACCCCAGTTTGTGTATTTAATAACCCCTCATTCATCATAGTTAGAAACAAACACTTTGAAGCCATGGTAAGCGAGGGTTTCAGTTACACTAGCTTCCATGTGGTTAGTGAATCTACACAGAACAAATGAACCAGAAAATGACATTTATGAGTAACTGTGATGTTTGAAAACCTGGCCAACTTGAAGAAGCTCTGCTCTCTCGCACTTGTCTTTGCTAGACGAGGTGACATGGAGTCACAGTGTTAGTGCTAGCGGGAGCCACTGCGCTCATCAGCTGACGCCCGTCCTGTGCCTGGTGCAAAAACGGGTAAACAACATCTTTTCTTCTCTTCCACAGAACCCCAACCCTGAGCTATTTGCTGTGAAGCACCCTTTGACCTACGCAGAAACATTGATAGATTACCATCTGTGCTCTCACCCCAAGTACAAGTTCACCTATGAGACCCACATTGGGTCCAGCATTCCTCTTACGCAAAAGCAATTTCTCAGTCACACGGTAATGCCATCACCAGGGTTGCTGGCAGAGCTGGCCTTGGGCTGTGGGGACAAGGATAGAGGGCCATAACTAGAATTGAGAAAAAGAAGACTGCTGGTCAAGAATGATGACTGCTGGGGCTGGAGAGATGGCTTAGTGATTAAGGTGCTTGCCAACAAAGTCAAAGGGTCCAAGTTTGATTCCCTGGTACTCATGTAAAGATGATGCACAAGGTGGCACATATGTCTGGAGTTCATTTGCAGTGGCTAGAGGTCCTGGCACACCCATTCTCTCTCTCTTTCTCTCTCTCTCTCAAATAAATACTATTTTTGGAGAGAGACACAGAGAGAGACAGACAGAGAGGGACACAGATAGACATGGGTGTGCCAGCATTCTCTCAGCTGCTGTGAACGAAATCCAGATGTGTGCGCCCCCTTGTGGTCAAGTGTGGCATTGCGCACTTGCGTCACTTTGCATCTGGCTAAACATGGGACCTGGAGATTGGAACCGGGTTCTTAGGCTTAGCTGGCAGGTACCTTAACCGCTAAGCCATCTCTCCAGCCCTCAATAAATAAAGTACTTTAAAAAAAAAAAAACATTTTAAAATGCTGACTGGCACCTTGTACTGCTAGCCATAAAGAGACACATGGTTTCCTTTGATACTACCGTTGTTCTGTCCCTACCCACCTCTCTGGCTACCTCTTGCCCTTTCATCAACATCCTCACTGTTTCATCCTTAAAGGGGAAATGTCCACCCACTCATATTTCAACAATGTGGAAACAGGTTATATGACACCATAAACTCATGCTCTGACCTCCTCTTACTTTGACCTCTACAAGTATAAGAACATCAGAATGGACCAGGGTGTGGGGCAGGGGTGATATGACAGATGCATATTAAGGAAGTAGCTCCCGTGGGCTGGAGAGACGGCACAGTGGGGAAAACATTTGCTGTGCAAGCCTGACAATCCGAGTTCAGATCCTCAGAGCCTACATAAAGCTGGAAGTAGTAGGCTGCATTTGTGATCCCCTCTACGGTGACATCAGAGGCAGACAGGAGAATCCCAGAAGCTCACAGGCCAACTAGCCTGATGTACACAGTGAATAGCAGAGAAACCCTGTCTCAGACAAGATAGAAGGGGAGAACCAACGCTCAAGGTTGTCTTCCTACCTCCACCCATGCACTGTGGCATGCATGTGCCCACACTGACACACACAGCATGCACACCTATGCACGCACATCCTACACACATGGTGGGGCCCCACTGCCCATGGCCCTTGAGGCCCTTAGTGTCCTACCTGTCTCTGTAGCCCCAGATACACCCATGCCCACCTTGCTCCCTGCACTCAGCTGAGCTGAGAACAGCCTGACAGCTCTCGGTGGAACTGTCCTTCCTGCCCAATGTGCTGTTTCTTTGAAGGTGACATGAGCATCTCTTTTGCAACCATGCAAACAGATTGTAAAGCCACTGCTTCCCTGAGGCATGAGGACCTGAGTTTAATCTCTAGTACCCTTGTAAATGTCTGGCATGATGGTGCATACGTGTAGTCCCAGCCCTGGGGAAATAAACACAGGCAGATCCTTGGGACTCCCTGGCCAGCTAGTCTAGCCTAATGGATGAAGTCCAGGCCAATGAGAGACCCTGTCTCAGAAAGAGGTGGACATCTAGTTAAGAATGATACCTAAGACCCCCCTACACACACACACACACACACACACACACACACCAAAATAAAAGAAAAATTCAATCAAACTTAGTGCAATGATATGCTTGGAGCTAACCTTTCGGGACTTCAAAGTATTCTGCTGCATGACGTGAAGTCCTTCCTAGACTTTCTTTCCATGCCTCACCCCTGCTCCCACTTCCCTTACAGGATATCATTCCTGGAATCATGCAGTGGAAGAAGTTCCAGCCCCTGGTGTTCTCTTCCCTGCCAGACACCTCTAAGATGGAGACCACCCAGAGGTAAGCCCCAGGATCTGCCAGCCTCGGGAGGGAGGGGGATGTTTGCTCCATGGATCAGAAGCTAGGGGTCCAGAAGTTAAACGCCAACACTGTTACGGTGGACTTTCAAAGCAATGCGGAGGTTTGCTCGCCAGAGTAGTTGGTATTCAAATGTTGGATTCATGTTTATCAGGATACACTTTGGGAGAGCACCGTGCATGTGTGTGCACATGTGGAGGTCAGGACAGCCTCTGGTGTTGTTCCACTGGTTTTGAGACAGGGCTTCTCACTGGCCTGGAGTTTGTGTAGTAGGCCAGTGTGGGTGGACTATGCGCCCATCGCCTCCTCAATACTGGGATTACAACTACAACCACCATTTGCTTTTACAAATGTGGGTTCTAGGGATCCAACTCAAGTTTTCATATTAGAAAATCAAGCACTTTACTGACTGAACTATTTTTTTTAATGATATCATGGTGGCTAATTGGCAGGGATTTGGTACAGATAGAGAACTGGTCCATTACATTCTGTTGAAATATTCATAGTCAACCTTTTAAAAAATGTATGCCTGTGTGTGTTCCTGTGTGAGGCCAAGTGCATTCTTGGGAATGCCATCTTCCTTTTGGAACACAGGATCCATCATTGGCCTGGAGATCACCCATTAGGCTAGACTGACTGACCAGTGAGCCCCAGGAATCCTCTTGTGTCCATCTCCCCAGCACTGGGATTGCAGGTGCATGCCACCATGCCCAGAATTTGCATATGGGTGATGGAGATCAAACTCAGGTCTTCACGCTTGAAAGACAAGTGCTTTACCCATTGAGCTATCTCCCCAGCCCTAAAAAGAAACTTTAAATTGACAAGCTTAGCCTTTCATATCCAGTTTCAAAGGGTCCATTTTTCCCTTGGCCCACAGTAAGGTCAGATAGATGGCTAGTTCCACTGCTAGCCTGTTAGCCACGTCTACAGAACAGGTGGGTCAAAATACTGTTGAGCAACAGAGAACTTTGAAGCCCTGAGATATCAAACACATAGCCTGATGTCATTTCTTTGGATGACTCCTGGTCAGCAGCCCACACCTGAATCCTTGAACTGGTTTCTTCAGCCTTTCTAAATGTAGCTTTAAAAGATATTGGTGAGCAAATGTGGCCAGGATCCCAGTGTTTACCCTCAGCTGTTCAAATTCTCTGGTCCAGAATGAGGCCCTGCTCAAGGTAGTCAGGGATGCTGAGCCCCACCACTGGCCAGAATGAAGCTTTGCACCTTCACCAAGCTCCCACAGTGTGCCTGCATGCTCTGACTCTGAAACACTGCCCACCACCTCCCACAACCTCTGGCAGCTGAGAGACCTTGGCTGAGCTCCTTGGCCACCTCTCAGGGCCCAGTCCTCTTTGTCAGTAAGTCCAGAGGGTCAGCCTTGTTGTGAGGGTCCTTCTGAGCAGTGACATTTCCTTTCTGCTATGGCTTGGTCATTTCTAAGAATCACATTGGAGCTCAATGCCCATTTTAATATACAAGTAGGGAAGGAACTCAACCCAACACTGGTGTCTAGACAGAGATGATCAGGATTAGGGCGTCATCAGAGTGGAGGCCATGACTGAATCCCAGTGGCTTGTATGAATGAGAGCAAGACCAATGGACACGGACTAACCCAGTGTCTCTTGACTGTGCCACCTCAGGGCTCTGCCAGCAAGAAGACCACCACCCTTTATCCCACACTCGGTCTGTGGTATTATGTTGGTAGCAACAGAACATAGATTACACACCCAGCGTTTGGTACCAACATGTACTATCCAGTCACCCAATTTGTCCCAGATATTTGAGGAGATCATTGGATCAAGTTTGTGGCCTTACGACACTTAATTTGAGGTATCTTCCTCAATCATACTCTACTTTATTTTCTGAGACAGGCTCTCTCACCGAACTTGGAGCTCACCAACTCAGCTAGATTAGCAGCCGGTGTGTCCCAAGGATCTGCCTGTCTGTGCCTGCTGAGTGCGGGGATTACAGACATGCTCCACTGCATCAGACTTTTACGTGGGTTGTGGAGTCCTTACTCAGGTCCTCAGGCTTTCACCGTAAGCACTTTACCACTAAGCCATATCCTCATCCCCTAGCGCACTTTTTAAGTCTAAACTTCTACAATCAAAAGACCGGCAGCGTAGATAGGAGAGCCTTGGTGTCTGTCTCTGGCATTTGCTGACTGGATCACCAGCTCTGTGGGGATGGGCCAGCCAGTTCTTACTGAAGCACTTTGAACAATATCTTCCTCGCTGAAACAGGGGCAATGGTGGTCACCTTGCCTGGTGGTTGTGAGTTTTGAAATAAAATAACTGCATCTAGCATCTTACCCGATACCTGCTTTCTGGTAACTTCTACCTCCCACTGAGCCCACCAAACCTCTCACCACTAGGTGGCACCATCACTCCTGGACAGATTCAACTTGCTGTATGATGTAATAGCATCAAAACTGACCCATGTCCTGGCTAGAGGGTGACTCCTGGTAAAGCAATTGCCTGGCATTCTCAAAGGTTTAGGGTTGTTTGGAAAAGAAAAGTTGACTCGCACAGGAGGTTAGGAAGATGGCTTAACGGCATGAGGACCTGGGTTCAGGTCTCCAGCACCCACGTAAAAGTTGGGCATGGTGGACGTGCCTTATACGTCCAGTACTAGGGAGGCAGAGACAGGAGGATCCCCAGGGCAACTGGCTAGCTAGATTAGCCAGATCCATGAGCTCTAGGCTCAGTGAGAAACCTGATTATGAGGAGAAGGAAGAGGAGATGAGAGTGATTGAGGAAGACACCCCACAACCTCTGGCTTCTTCAGCTGACAAAGCTGTAGAACACATATGCACACTTCATGTACAGAGACACATTCACAGTCATGTATATGTACA
This sequence comes from Orientallactaga sibirica, assembly GCA_036365145.1. Lineage (NCBI taxonomy): Eukaryota > Metazoa > Chordata > Mammalia > Rodentia > Dipodidae > Orientallactaga > Orientallactaga sibirica. Next base: position 13,847,934 of record JAEOAD010000028.1, read on the forward strand.
TATTAGTTACTTCATTGTTGCTTGAACAAAATTCCTGGCCAGAAGGAGTTTAAGGAAGGAAGGGATCATTTCAGCTTACAGTTTGAGGGTACAGTTCACCATGGCGGGGAGCTATTGAAGGCAGGACTTGAGGCAGCTGAGCACATTTCATCACTGATGACGCAGAGGGTGACGGATGCTGTTGCTCAGTCAGCTCTCTCCTCATCATACAACAGTGCAGGACTTCAGTCCATGGAACGGGGCCACCCCCTGTTAAGGTGGGTCTTCCCACCTCAATAAACATAATCAAGATAGTCCCTCACAGGCATGCCCAGGGGCATCTGGGTGATTCTAGATCCTGACAAGTTAATAGCAGCATAAAGCATCATAGACTGTATGAACACACACACACACGTACATGTTTTAGAAATCACAGCTCAGAGGCTGGGGAGATGGCTCATGCATAAAATATTTACTGCATGACCCTGCGTACCTGAGTGAGGATTCCCAGACCCCACATAAAACCAGAAGCTGTGGTGGGCTTCTGGAATCGTAGTGTGTGCCTATGGAGAGAAGGGAGGCAGGTGAACTTCTCAGTAGCTTGCAAGGGAGGAGTGAACAACGACAACAGACCCTACCTCACAAGCACCAACCCCAAAATCGTCCACTGACCTCCTCGCCGTTTTCTGTCCCTGCTTGAGCCTTCCCTTCAGCCCACTGTCCTTCCTGCATCTGGGAGGTGGTCACTTCCTTCCGTGTGAGCTCCTCTGCCAATCCTCTAGCATTTCCTCCCACAAAATTGCTGAGGGCTTTTGTCCACAAAAGTCCCTTTCTCCTGTTCTAATTGCTGTTGTGTAATCAGTGCTTATTTCTTTGCTACCGCTCAAAAGGTTTATAAGAAAAAATTGAGACCCAAAACAGCCAAGTGCTCATTCTACCATTTTCAAATAAAAATTAGCTGCCAACTTAAAAAAAAAAAAAGTGTCCTGGGGCTGGGGAGATGGCTTAGTGGGTACAGTGCTTGCCATCTAAGCATGAAGACTTCAGGTTGGATCCTCAGCACCCATGGAAAATATCAGGTGTGGCAGTGGGCACCTGTAATCCAGCACTGGGGAAGGAGAGACGGGAATCCTTGGGGATTGCTGGCTAACCAGGCTAGCTGAATCAGTGAGTACCAGATCAATGAGGAACTCTGTCTCCTTGACAAAAATAAGGGGGAGCTGGGTGTGGTGGCACATGCATTTAATCCTAGCACGCTGGAGGAAAGAGGGAGGGAGGGAAGGAAGGAGGAAGAAAGGATGAGGGAGGGAAAAGGGAAGGACAGAAAAAAAGAGATGGAAAGAAGGGAAGGGAAGGAAGGGGGAAAGAAAGGAAGAAAGAGAGGGACAGAGGGTACAGAGGGAGGAAGGAAGAAAAGAAGGAAAGGAAGGAAGGAAGGAAGGGAAGGAGGGAGGGAGGGAGGGAACAAGGGAGGGAGGGAGGGAAACTACATGAAGGTTTATGTCACTGAGGTTCACTGCTCATGTGATTATTTTTCCCCATAGATGTGATTTCTACAATTCATTTATGCTGCCTGTAGACACCCCTGCCCCTCTGGATGCCTTACCGGAAGAAGACAGACTGGAAACTAATGAGCGGTATGTGGGTGGGGACCAGGCTTAGATGGCTAATGCGATATACTTTTCAAGAAAAATATGAAAGATGCTGAGGGGTATTGCAAAAGAGCACTGGACACCTGAGTTTATAGCCCAGAAGAGCAGAGATGGCAGAGTGAGGGCCGACCTTGTCACCACTGAGATGAGATGAGATGAGATGCTTACACTGCAGTGGAGAATAGAGCACCCAGCCCTAAGGTCTGAAATATGCTGACTATTAGAGCTCGAGGAGCTCAAGGGCAGGGAGAGCCAAGGAGGGACTCCCATGGTCATGGGCTTGGGTTAGTTTGTGAAAGATAGCTGGTTTGGACAGGCGTGAAGAAATATTAGGGGATGAAGAGATGGCCCAGAGATTAAGGCACTTGCCTGCAATGCCTAACAACCTAGGTTCAACTCCCCAGTAGCCACATAAAACCAAATGCATAGTGGCGCATGCGTCTGGAGTCTATTTGCAGGGCTGAAGACCTGCAACTCATTCTCTCTCTCTCTCTCTCTCTCTCTCTCTCTCTCTCTCTCTCTCTCTCTATATCTCACTCTGCTTGAAAATAAATAAATAAAAATATTTTTAAAAAAATGAAATATTAGGTAAGCTGGGAAAATGGCTGTATAGTTACTGTTGTACAAACATGAAAACTTGAGCTTGGATTCCCAGCACCCACATAAAAGCTGGACGTGGTGGATGCTCCTGTCGTCCCAGCCCAGGGGAGGTGGAGAGGGTAAAGCTCTTGCCTTGTATGCAGGAGGACCTGCATCCCATCCCCAAAGTTTAGCTGCCCTCTTCTCCTAAAGTCACAAAGGTTTTGAAACTAAAGGTGACGTTTCCCAGCCTCCCTTGCAGTTTTGTCCTCCATTTGACTAGTCCTTCACCAGTGGGACGTTAGCAGACAGGATGTAGGCTTCTTGTGAAACTACGTAACAAAGTGAGTGTGTCTCATCCACATTCTCCCTCCCCGCTTTCTCTAGCAGAAACCCAAGCAGACAATGGCCCTGCTTAACCATCATACAGTAGGCCATAGGTCAACAAACCATGGCCCACAGGCAAATCTGCCTGCCACTTGTGCCTGAAAATAAAAAGTTTTGCTGTAACCAGCCACAGCCAGTCAATGATGTATTCCCTATGGTTAATTTCATGCCAAAGTAGCAAAGTTGAATAGTTGTAACGGAGTCCACATGACTCATGAAATCTTTTATTTTACATGTCTGCATGTGCAATGTGCGTGTGTGTGTCGACCAGAAGGCAACCTCAGGTGTCATGTTCAAGAATGTTGTCCTCCTCCTCTGAGACAGGATCTTTCATTGACCTGGCGCTCACTAATTAGGCTAGACTTGCTGGCCAGCAGGATCCTCCTATCTCCACTACCCCGTGCTATGATTACAGGTTACACGCGTACACCACCATGCCCAGCATATTTATGTGGGTTCTCGGGACTGAACACAGGTCCTCATGCTTGCAAGGCAAGCACATTCTCCACTGAAGCATCCACGTAGCCATGACCTACAAACCCGTCATAGAAAAATGTTACTGAACTCATGTCAATTAGACTAACTTATCACTGTGACAAAATACCTATCAAAAACAACTTAAAGAGCTCGAGAGATGGCTTAGCGGTCAAGGCACTTGCCTGCAAAGCCAAAGGACCCAGGTTCGATTTCCCAGGACCCACGTAAGCCAAATGTACAAGGTGGCACATGAGTCTGGAGTTTGTTTATGGCAGCTTGAGGCCCTGGCACACCCATTCTCTCTCTCTCTCTCTCATAAATAAATAAAAATAAAATGCTTTTTAAAAACAGCTTAAAGGAGAAAAGATTTATTCTAGCTCATAGTTTCAGAGGTTTTGGCCCATGGTTGTCTGGATCCGTGTCTTTGAACTTCAGGCAAGGCAGAAACATCATGGTGGCAGGATGTTGTACCTGAGGAAGCTCACCTCATGGCCAGGGAGCAGAGAGAAGAGAAACAGAAAGGGGTTGAGGAAAATGTATGTCCTTCAAAGGTATGCCACCAGTGACCTGCTTCTACTAGCCAGGTTCCATCTCCCACATCCTCCCATTAATGCCATGGAATTACAAACCCATTAGTGGGTTAATTCTTTACTGGGTTAAGTCAAAGCCTTCATGTGGCAATCATTACCAAAATGCCTGCCTCTGAACATTGTTGAATTGGAAACCAAGCTTTCAACACATGCGCCTTTGGGAGAGACACTTCCATATAAAACGGTAACACCTCTATTCTATGAAAAAAACCCAAAAGACTATTTAAAAATATATGCTTTAGGTGCTGGGGAGATGGCTCAGTGGATAAAGCACTATGCCATACAAACATGAGGACCAGAGTCTGGATCCCCAGCACCCATGTAAATGTCAAGTGGGAGTGGCTGCCCACCTATAATCCCAGCATTGGGGAGATAGAGATGTAGGTTCCCCAGGGTAAGGGGGCAGCTAGTTGAGCCAAGTGGGCCAGGTCTGGGTTCAAGTGAGAGGCTTGGACTCCAGGAATAAGGTAGAGAGTGATCAAGGAAGACACATTACATCAACCTCTGGTTTCCACATTCAAACACATACATGTGCACCCACACACAGGTGTGCCCCCACGCGTGCAAATATGCATAGCACACATGCACACCACATACATACACGTGCAAATATTTAAAATTTTACATTTCGCAGTCACTGTGAACTTTCCAGTCATCCTTGGCCTTTGAGTTCTCTTCTAATTCGACTGTGCCTGTAGAACATAACCTGAGAAAATCCTGTCTTTTTGAAATTATTTGGGCTTTCTTTATCGCCCTAGACATGGTCTGTTTTGGTAAATGTTTGGAGTGCACTTGAAAAGAATATGAAGTCTATGACCTCATTTTAAAATTTCTATTTGTTCTCTGGTTATAAATATCTATTCCCACCATTGCTGGCAGAAGGCAGTCTGTCTACCCTCTGCTTCTCTGCACACAGACGCAACACACGTAAATGGAACCAGCGCTGAAAGCCACAAGCAAGGCGTGACTCCTAAGTCATCACAGTCTTTGTTCTATTTTTATGCTGGGAAGTCAAAGCAGTTCCCACTCAACGTCTTCTTCCTTTTCAGTGAGCTCTGTGAGCAGAGTATAGACATCACATTGACTCCAGAAATGATCCAAGTGGAATTCCCCATTTTGAGCTACAAGGACACCAAGAAGGAGAAGTAAGTGGATGGTTTTAAGTTTTAATGGGTAGCCTTGGATGGAGTTTGTCCTCTGTGAAGTTCAGAACTATCCTGTTGTCTTAATCTCAGCATCTCCAGCTTTGAAAGAGACATGGTTCTAATGCTTCAAATATTTACATGCATATTATAATTTTTGCACAATTAGCTCCTGGGAATATTTATAGCAAGTAAACCTTTATGAATTAAATCGAGGGCTAAGGAAACAGCTCGGTCAGCTAAGTGCTTGCTTGCGAGCATGAGAACCTGAGTTTAAGCCACAGAACCTAGATTAAAAAAAAAAAAAAGAGGCCAGGCATGGTGGCGCATGTATTTAATCCCAACACTTGGGAGGCAGAGGAGGATCGCTGTGAGTTCAAGGCCACCCTGAGAATACATAGTGAATTTCAGGTCAGCCTGGACTAGACACCCTACCTTGAAAAGCCAAGAAAAAAAAGAGCTTGGTATGGTGGTACGTGCATATAGCATGGTGAGGAGACAGAGACGGACCCCTGGAGCTCATTATCCTGCCAGTCAGGCCTACTTGGTGAGTTTCAAACCCAAGAGAGACCCTTTCTCAGAAAGGAAAGGTGAATAGTGTCCCTGGGGAACAACCCCCAGGTTGACCTCTTGGCCTCTACGCGCACACACACACACACACACACACACACACACACACACATACGTGCATGCACATACACAGACACGCACACATAAACCTACATTAAATCATTCAGTTTCAGAGATGTATTTGTTACGTATTAGTAGCTGACTCAGTTTCACTCAGTGTGAGGAACCCAAGCTCTGGAGGCAGACACGACCGAGTACTGAATCGGAGCTTGACTGTTTCTCACCCATGAGCTCCTGCCTGTGTTATCAGGCCTCGGTGTCCTCATCTGTGATGTGCAAAAAATAAACTCTTTCACAGGGCATTGGTGAGTATTCAAGAATATTCCAAATACAAACAAAAATGTTCTTGCCTCTTCCTCTCCATCAAGTAACAAGCAAGCATCATACTTTTACATTTTAATTTGAACGAGTGTTTTTGTAATGTAAATACCATCTGTTGTAATTGTCCACTGTTGTAGTCACCTGTGCTTTGCTGGGACAAATCACCTGACCAAAAACAGCTGATGGGAGGAAGGGGTTTATTTCAGCTTGCAGTCTAAAGGGGAAGTTTCAGCATGGCGTCAGGGAAGAGATGGGAGAGCAGAGGCTGGACATCGCTTCTCGCCATGGCATCAGGCAGAAAGTAGCAAAAGAATGAGCTGAGCTCTCACAGAGGGAAGCTGGTCTGTGACATCTCTAAACCCCCCCTCCAGCTAGCAAAACACCTCCTCCAGCAAGACTCCACCTACCAAATTGCCACCAGCTATGGATCAAATATGCAAAGCACATGAGTTTATAGGGCAGGGTGAACATCTGATTCAAATCACCACAACCTCCTATAGGTAATATGGCTTATAAATTTAAAATTCTATGTGTTTATGTTTTAAAAATGCTTCTTTTGATTTTGTTTATTTGGTTTGGGTTTTTTTTTTGTTGTTGTTGTTGTTTTTGATTTGGGGGTTTTGTTTTTGTTTTTGTTTTTGTTTTTTTGAGCCAGTATCTCATGCAGCCCAGGTGGGTCTCAAACCCACTGTGTAGCCAAGAATGATCTTAAACTCCTGACCCTATCTCCACCTCCCACATACTGGGATGACAGGAATGCACCATCATGCCTGGTTTAAAAATACTTTTGGGCTGGAGAGATGGTTTAGCGGTTAAGTGCTTGCCTATGAAGCCTAAGGACCCCGGTTCAAGGCTCGATTTCCCAGTACCCACATAAGCCAGATGCACAAGGTGGTGCATGCATCTGGAGTTTGTTTGCAGTGGCTGGAGGCCCTGGTGTACCCATTCTCTCTCTCTCTGCCTCTTTTTCTATCTGTCACTCTCAATTAATAAATAAAAATAAACAAAAAAAAAGAAATGTTTTTAAAAAAATACTTTTAAACTTAGGGCTGGAGAAATGGCTTAGCAGTTAAGGCGTATACCTGCGAAGCCTAAGGACACATGTTCAACAGATCCCACATAAGCCAGACACACAGCAAGCACAAGGTAGCACATGCCCACTAGGTGGCACAGTGTATGGAGTTCAATTGCAGTAGCTGAGACCCTGATGCACCAATTCTCTCTCTCTCTCTCTCCTCTCTCTCTCTGCCTTTCTCATGCTTGCTATCTCTAAAATAAAAAACTAAAAAAGAACTTTTAAATTTAAAAAAAATCAGAAAATACAGAAAATATGAGACTAAAATAAGAATAGTCCTACAATTTAGAGGTAGGGATTTGTCTATTTTTTATCATAAATACGTGCTTGTAAAGACCATAAACATACATATATGTATATATGTACATATATGTGATGTATGTACATATATACATATATAAATATGTGTATTTGTTTTTAATTTAACAAAATTAAATCACATTATACAAATTATTTTGTCTTCTACACTTTTTTTTTTTTTTTTTTTTTTTTTTTTTTTTTTGAGGTTGGGTCTCGCTCTAGCCCAGGCTGACCTGGAATTCACTATGTAGTCTCAGGGTGGCCTTGACCTCATGGTGATCCTCCTACTGCTGCTTCCCGAGTGCTGTGATTAAAGGTATGCACCACCATGCCTAGCTTGTCTTCAACACTTTTATCTCACAATATATCATAAAAATGCATTCATAAATATGGATAAACAGCTTTGGATTTCATTGAGTAGATGTACCATTTGTATTGAACCAACCCTCTGCTAATAAACATAAAAGTTTTTATTTTATTTTATTTATTTGAGAAAGAGAATGAGAGAAAGGGGCAGAGAGAGAGAGAGAATTGCCAAGCTAGGGCTTCTAGACACTGCAAACAAACTCCAGATGCATGTGCTACCTTGTGGATCTGGCTTATGTGGGTACTGGGGAATCAAACCTGGCTCCTTAGGCTTCGCAGGCAAGGACCTTAACTGCTAAGCCATCTCTCCGGCCCTAACATACAAAACTCTTTCCAGCAAATATCTTTGGGTTATAATTTCTTTAAAAATTATCAGTGTTCCTAAGGATAAAGCTCTAGAAATATATGTACGTTTTAAAAAATATTTTTTTTATTGAGAGAGAGGGAGGGAGGGACGAACGGAGGGAGGGAGAGAAAGAAAATAGGCATGCCAGGGTCTCCAGCCACTGCTAACAAACTTCAGGTGCATGTGCCACCTTGTGCATCTGGCTCATGTGGGTCCTGGGGAATCAAAATGAGGCTCTTTGCTTTTGTAGGCAAACACCTTAACCACTAAGCCATCTCTCCAGTCCTATATGTGCATTTTTAATTTTTCATATATACTCCTTCATTAGCACCCATATAGTGCATTAACACCAACCAGCAGAGGACAGGACTTCCCACAAGCAGGTGCTCTAGATGCCATGGAATATTTACTCTCCTTTTGGATTTTTTTAATCAATTGTTATAAATAGGATGCATTTTTTAAGATAAAAATATTTAAAGATCACTAGTTGTTTTAGTGTTAATGTATTTGTTTTAAAACTTCTCTTATGGTTGGGCATGTACATAACTCAGTTGGTAGATTGCTTGTCTAACATGCATGAAGCCCAGCGTTCAGACCTCAGCACTGCATAAAACTGGACATGGTGGCACATGCTCATAATCCCAGTACTCCAGAAGAGGTGGGGCAGAGTTTCAGAAGTTCAAGGTCATCCTCAACTACATAGTGAGTTCAATTTCTGCTGGGCTACATTAGACAGTGTCTTGAAAACAAACAACCAAATAAATAAATAAATATTCTCTTGTACTTATCAACTGTTTTTCTTTGTTATCAGAAGCTTATTTTGCCTCTTTCGCCCTTGATTCTCACATGTTAAGAGTCCCTTATATGTCAAGAATTTTTTTTTTTTTTTTGCTACAAATTGATCTTCTTGGTTTGTCTTCGGATGTTACTTCAGACATTGTAGGAAACTGTGTTGGGAAAGCATGGGGTCTCTTTGGTTTCTTATGATAGTTCCAGAGGCCCCACAATCACCAACCACCAACCAGTCTTTTTTTTGGGGGGGGGTTCGAGGTAGGGTCTCACTCTAGCCCAGGCTGACCTGGAATTCACTATGTAGTCTCAGGGTGGCCTTGAACTCACAGTGATCCTCATACCTCTGCCTCCTGAGTACTGGGATTAAAGGCATGCACCACCATGCCCAGTGTCACCAACATGTCTTATAAAATGGCCTGGCATTCTCTGAACAAAGAAAATTTAGGAAATAAAAATTTTTAATTGAATTTTATTGAATATTTGTTTGAATCAGTTAATTAACTCAATAAAATTAAATACACTACCCAGAATGTAAACTCTCTTATATCTGAACAGATAAGTTCATTTTGTATTTTGTTTGAAGTTTCAAATAGTTTACAAAATACTTTAATAAAAAGGATCTTACTAAATCCTTTGGGGCTGGGGAGATGGGTCAGTTGGCAAAGTACTTGCCATGCAAGTACCTACCACCCATGTAAATCCTGGGCATGGGGGTACACGCCTATAATCCCAGCACACAGAAGGCAGAGACAGACAGACACCTGGGAGGCTGGCTAGCTAGACTAGCTGAATTGGTGAGCTCTAAGTTCAAGTAAGAGATCCTATCTCAAAAAAACTGGGTGGAGAACAGCAGAAACACCTAACATCAACTTCTGACATCCACATGCACACACATGTATGCACACCATACACACATACAGCAAAAAAAAAAAAAACCAGGGCTGGAGGGATGGCTTGCCTGTAAAGCCAAAGGACCCAGGTTCAATTCTTCAGGACACACTTAAGCCAGATGCACAAGATAGCGCGTGTGTCTGGAGTTCGTTTGCAGCGGCTGGAGACCCTAGCGCACCCATTCTCTCTGTCTCTCTCTCAAATAAATAAAGAAAGATTTTATTTTTTAAAAAATCTTAGGTTTAAAAAAAGAGAAACCCTAGCCAAGCATGGTAGTGCACGCCTTTAATCCTAGCACTCAGGAGGCAGAGGTAGGAGGATCACTGTAAGGCCACCCTGAGACTACCTAGTGAATTCCAGGTCAGCCTGGACTAGAATGAGACCTACCTCAAAAATAGAATAGAATAGGATAGGATAGGATAGGATAGGATAGGATAGAATAATAAAATAAAGAGAGAGAGAAACCCTGTCTCAAACACACACACACACACACACACACACACACACGAGCCTACAAACCTTATTTCAATGTCAAAACCAAACCTATCTAGCAGGTTGGGGCAATGGGTATCTTGCACATTTGATTAAGTACCCTTGTGTGTTCTTGTGCTTTTGATCTTCAGGGACGTGAAGGAGCAAGCGCAGCCCGTTGAGAAGGTGGGAGACAAAGTGCTTGAGGAGATGAAGACTCTGCGGAGCAAAGCTCTCAGCATAAACTTGATCCTAGAATGAAAACCACCAGCGGGTCAGCTCCTCTCATCCGCTTTCCTCAGGTCACCAAGGTCCTCTGTGTCCCTTGACATTCTATCCACATCTGGAATTCAAGTGTCCAGAGAAAAAAACTGAAATGTGGATACATAATTTTTTAAATTGTAATTTTTCTTTCTGAAAATAAAATATGTGATGTATGTGATGGCAATATTGGCAGTTGCATGGAACAAAACCTTCAGGAGAAGGCCAGAGCCACTGGGACAAGAGATGGAGAGCCACGTGCTCACAGCTGTGTCTAACAGTCTTGTTTTGTTTTATTTTGTTTTTGCATAGAATGTGTATGCAATGTGCCTGCAAGTGTGTATGTATGTTATAGGCGTGTATGTGTTGATGGTGTATATGCCAGAGATTGACATTGGATGTCTTCCTCACTCTCTACCTTATTCTTTTTATCTTAAAAGATTTATTTTTATTTATTAGAGACACACACAGAGAGAGAGAGAGACAGAAAGTGAGAATGGGTGCGCCAGGGCCTCCAGCCACTGCAAACAAACTCCAGACACATGTGCATCTGGCTTACATGGGACCTGGAGAATCTAACCAGGGTGCTTAGCCTTCGCGGACATACACTTTAACTGCTAAGCCATCTCTCCAGCCCATCCACATTATTCTTTAAGACAGTGTCTCTTGCTAAACCTAGAACACACTGATTGAGCTAGACTAGCCAGCCAGTGAACTGCTGGCTTCACCTCCCAACCACCGCCACTGGGATTACAAGTACACACTCCCACATCTGGCATTTAAGGAGGGCTGGGGATCTGAACTCGGGTCCTCATACATGCATAGCAAGCACTTTACCCACTGAGCCATCTTCCCAGCTCTCTAGGAGTCTTCTGTGGTTTGGGGTCAGTGAATCAGTCCATTTGGGATGGAAGGGGGCTGCTATGCCATCTTTGCTCAGAACCTTGAGGACTTTGACAGTGGCAGCCACTTCTAGGACAATGGGCATTAGTGGGGACAACAGCTCTGGAGAGGACATTGTGAGATGACTAGAATTTGCACACTGGTTTGGGAATAGCTGGAAAATTCCCATAAGCACCTGGGAAAAAGTCATTGTAAAGATGCCCAGAAGCCTGGTACTGGTTAAAACCGGGTCTCTTGATTGTGTTTGCCAATGTGACTGCATTCATAGGCATGGACCAGGAAGGTTGATGGTATTGTAGTTAACGTTATACCAACCCATAATTATCCAAACATGTTTGGATATATTCTTTCCTTCCAGCCTTCTCTCTGTGCATAAATATATAGACATACATATATATATATGTATGTGTGTATACACATAAACTCAGAAACACACACCCATTGATGTTCATCCCAAAACTCACTTGGTCCCTTAGACATCAAGTTACTGCCAGGAGACCAGAGAGAATATCACTGTCATGCCCAGGATCCCTTCAGCTGACAGCCATCCCTAGGACAGGTCCTCATCATCATGTGTGTATGAGTACACATGAACATGTGTGCATGTATGTGGAGGCCAGAGGACAACCTCAGGTGTCACCCTGTTGGGAAAAGGAGTATCTATTCACCTGAACGTGTTTGGCAGAAAAGGCTGGATTCTTTAAACAATCAAGGAGGTACACGTGGTCGCATTGGCCTTGGCACAGGCTCTTTCTGCAGGAAGGAAGAAGGGCTAGGTGGAAACCCCAGGGAGTGGATAAGATGAGACCGGGCAGTGAGGACAGCTAGGGCCTTGTCTGGGCTTTTTTTTTTTTTTTTTTTTTTTTTTCCTCTCAGGGATTTCTGAGAAATGGGTCTGGCTGGATCCAGCTGGATTTTGGAAGCCTTACCCGGAGGACCTGATGTGACTTTCTATTGGACATCCTTTTGTCACAGGCTTCTTTCTTTCCTTCTATTTTTATTGTTTTGCATGTGTAGGGTGCCTTTCTTGAGCACTCTCCACTTAATTCTCTGAGGCAGGGTCTTTCCCTTGAACGCAGAGCTCACCAATGCAGGTAGTAAAGCTAGCCAGACCCCCTGTCTCTACCTCCCAAGCACTGGGATTCCAGGCAGGCTGCCACATCCTCTTGGCTGTAATTATGTAATGCTTGCATGGCAAGCGCTAATCACTGAGCCATCTCCCCATCCCCTTCCTTCTCTCTTGAGTTGCACCGTGGAAATAGATCTTGCTGCTCAATTCTGTCTGGCTGCCGATGAGGATGACAGAAGAGTGGAACCAGGCACAGCACTGCCTGGGGAGTTGAATTCATAGGAATACAGCCCCTATTTTCTGGAGCTGTCTTGAGACCAACAGATGAACCAGAGTCCCTGGTGGGCAAGACGCCAATGGGCCATGTGTATACCAGAAAGCTCCAGGTGTTGGACCTTGGGTCTGTAGGAAATCAGACTTACTGATGCCAGCCTTTGGGATGGCGACACTCAGCTGTGGACATCTAAGACCATGCCAGCTACAAAGAGTTTCATATCCTCTTGACACTGAAAAAGGGGGAGAGACTGAGAATATGGAAACATCCAGTGTCTCCTCCACTTTTCTTCCCACTCTGAATGTGGTGCAAAGCCGTGGGCAGGGAACCTGGGCTGAGTAAGAAAGAACAGAAGGAGAAAGCGAGCTGAGCACCAGCCATTTACCTTGCCCTCCTCACTGGCCTTCTGGGCTACGAGCACGCAGCCTGCCACCAGGTGTCCTCTGACATCATGTGTTTCCTTAAACTCTGAGCCAAATAAATCTAAGTTGCTTGTTGTCGCACTACTGAGAAAAGTTACTAAGATGATGTGTTTTCTCACTTAGCCCTGACCAGTGCATCTTTCCTGTAAAAACTACCATGGCATTTGCTTAATGATGGTTCCCATGAGCTACCCATCTCCCTGATTTGTTTACTTCTATCAGTAAGGACTCGGGGGTGCTTATTTTATACATGGGTCGACTGACATGTCACACAACACTACTGTTGTGTGTCTCGTGACTTCCGTTCTTCCAGCTCTGCCATGTGGAGATCCTGTCCTTTTAATACACCCACATCCTTCTTTTTGTTATTATCTTTGGGTGTGTGTGGTATGTGTCTATGTATGTGTATTCATATGAAATGTGTGTGCATATTCACAGTGTGAGGACAGAGGTGGAGGTCAGAGGACAACTTTGACTGCTGGTCTGTTGGGCCCTAAGAGACCCGGGCGCGAGGCCGGTGGTGGAACTTCCTGAGCCTGGCTAGAGTTTGGCGACCTGTCTTTGGCCTATTATTCCTGCTTAGGAGTGACTCAGCAAGGCCTAAGCCAAAACTGCCTCCGCCCAGCTACTGCTGACGTGGTGAAATACTATTGGCCCCTACACCTTTATCCCATCCTGAGACCCCCATCCTCTTTCTCAATGCTATATAAACATCTTCCTACTACAATAAAATGAGTTCCTGCTTCGACAAGACTCCCAACCCAGTGTATTTTTCTCTCTGGTGCCTTGGAGGAGGGGGTTCTGGGTCGCCGACATTCACCATCCCGCTCAGCCCCAAAAAGGGACTGGCTGGACTAACTCCTTCTTCAGCCCTACCTGCCGGAGGAACCGGCACTGGTCCTCACATTCCGACTTGTTTGATGCTGTGTCTGTCGTTGCTCCCTCCTGTGTTCACCAGGCTAGCTAGCACACAAGCTTCTAAGGGATTCTCCTGTCTCCATTTCCATTCTCTTTTGTTAACTTTTATTGAAAACCTCCATAAGTATAGGCAATATACCATGACCATAATTCCCTCTAATCATTCCCATTTTCCCCTCCCAAGTCTCCCCTCCACTGAATCCTTTCTTTCCAATTAGTCTATCTTCTATTTTTTAATTAATTTATTTATTTGTAAGGAGAGAGAGACAAAGAAACATAGACAGAGAATTAGGCATGCCAGGGCATTTAACCATTGCAAAAGAACTCCAGATGTATGTGCCACCTGTGCATCTGCCTTTACATGGGTACTAGGGAATTGAACCCAGGTTGTTAGGCTTTGCAGGCAAGAGCCTTAACCACTGAGACATCTCTCCAGGCCCTATCTTCTATTTTGATGTCATTGTGTTTTTTTGTTGTTGTTGTTTTGTTTTGTTTTGTTTACTTCTATTATACAGGTCTTATGTAGGCAGTGTCAGCCACTGTGAGGTCAATAATATCAAGGTCACCTTGTGTCTGAAAGAGTATTGTAAGCACTCCTCCCCTTCCTTTGGCTCTTACATTCTTTCCCCTTCCTGTCTCTCTTGGCTTCCTCACGACCATGAAGTAAAGAAGCAGCTTCTTCCAGCATATACTCCCACCATGCTGCTTTGCCTCAGACCCAAAGGCAGTGGAGCCCAGGGATAGTGGACTGCAGCCTCTGAAACTATGAGCTAAAGTAAACATTTCCTCTTTTGTCTCAGGTGTTTTGTCATAGTGCTAGAACACACACTCACACATTTATGCACATCTGACTGTCTGTCTGTCCACCCATCTGTCCTATGAACTGATCCTGGTACTTCAGATTGCAATCTAACACCACGGGCCCCTTTTGTCCTTGCCCCTTCCTTACCTGTAACTAACTTCCTTCCTCTACAGTGGAAAACCCTGCTGTTGGGATCTGTAATATACTTCCTTATTGGTTCAATCTCAGGATATCCATAAAATAACATAATTGCTAACTCAGTTCCCTCTGAGAAACACATTCAATAGCTTTCAGCATTTGTGTTCTCTTTACTTTAACTTTATAAGCTCCACTTAAAATATAGTTTTCTAGCCGGGCGTGGTGGTGCATGCCTATAATCCCAGCACTCTGGAGGCAAAGGTAGGAGGATTGCTGTGAGTTCAAGGCCACCCTGAGAATACAGAGTGAATTCCAGGTCAGCCTGGGCTACAGTGGGACCCTACCTCGTGTGGTTGATTACTTACTGAGATATAATTATATTCACTTGTTACTGTTTGAATTCTGTCTTGAGTTCACCCACATCCTGGTTGTTTTTATACTTTTATTTGGAGATTGTATAGAGCATTACTATGATCCTAAAGGCTGAAGGCACATACCCAGCCATATGCAAGAATGTGCCATTCTTGTGACCCCCTTCTCATCTCTCATCTTTGTGTGTGTGTAGATGCATGTTTGTGGGGGGTATACATGTGTGCATATGTATGTGGTGGAGGCCAGAGGACAGCCTCTGGTGTCATTTCTTTTTTTAAGATAAAACTGTTCAGTAGGCTGTATTGGCTGGCCAGTAAGACCAAAGGATCCTCTTGTCTCCTCAATGCAAGGATCACAAGTGCACACTATCACATCTGGCATTTTGTTACATGGGCTTTGGGTGTTGAACTCGGGCCCTCATGCTTACCAACTGTGGTATTTCCCCAGCCCCCATCTCTCATATTAACACCCGGTTTGTACTCACTGCCTACGTGTAAAAATCCTTTTCCCTGGGCTGGAGAAATGGCTTAGCGGTTAAGGTGTTTGCCTGCGAAGCCAAAGGACCATGGTTCGATTCTCCAGGACCCACGTAAACCAGATGCACAAGGGGCACATGCATCTGGAGTTCATTTGCAATGGCTGGAGGCCCTGGCGTGCCCATTCTCTCTCTGCTTCTCTCTCTCTCTCTCTCTCTCTCTCTCTCTCTCTCTCTCTCTCTCTCTCTCTCTCTCTCTCTGCTTGCAAATAAATAAATAAAGGTCAGAGTTTCTTTTATTTAAAAAAAAAAAATCCTCTTCCCTCTAGTGTCTGGCTTGCCTTTCTCACCAGTAATTTTTAAGTCCCTGGAGAACTGAAAGCCATGATCTCCCGTCTGCATTCCTCCACCATCCGCCCCAATCTCTGGCTTTCTCAACGCCTTAACCTACCAACAGTTCCCCACCAACAAATGACCAGCACAGCCTGGTTGTTCACAGCCTTGGGCCCTAAGAGTCCTCCACTTCTTCACCTTGCTACCTGACAGCCTGAGCTGCACCAGAACTCTGCCCCTTCGGACCTGAACTTACTTCTGTCTAGTTCCTGCCACCGCAGAGGGTAGACCCTTGTCAAGACACCTGCCTTGCTCAACATCCAGACTGAACACACTTCACGCGTCCCGCTTCATTGGGCGGCGCCCAACCCTCCTGGACCGGCTCATTCCACTCCCCTGCCTCTGTTCTCCTAGGTGCAAAGCATTGCATGACTGACCTTTCTAGCTCAGGCCTTGTTACGGGTGACTCTGAAACTGGGTGCATGTCGGTGTGAGTATTTATGTCAGTCTCAATGATCCCACTTATAAACAAGAGCCCGTGTCTTTCATTTCTGTCTCAGCCTTTCAAGAACTCTACCTATCTAGCCTAGCTGTGCCCCTGGGCATGGTTATATTGACTGTGTCGGGGATCTGGCGCCACCTGATGGATGCCACAGGAAAGGCCTCCCCTGACGAGGAAGTTGTAACCTCAGCCCCACCTTGAACCAGCACATTTTCACCAGAGCTGCAGCCAATCCCCTAGAGAAGCGCCTTCCCTGAAACCACTGGCTGTGTGAGGCTTAGCGTGAATCCCCCAGCTTCCCTAGGGATGGTGGATGCCGTCAAGGGTGGCCCAATGAACAAGGACCTTGACTGAAGCAGCGATCCTGGACACCTGCTGCTCTTTTCCTCTCACGCTCACACAAATCATCACATCATTCCTTCTCAAAGACCCGAGAGACTAAGATCGAAGGGCTGCAGCAAGGCCCACTGCGCTTCCTTCCCTTCACAAGTGATCATAATGGCTTCCCTTTCAAGAGCCTCTAAATCATGAAGTATTTTCTCCGTGTTCCTCACAATATTGAGACACACAGTTATTACAGCTAGAGGATCTTTTTTTTCCGAAGTGCTTGAGGTACTTAATTTTTTTTTTTAGAATTTTGAAATATTTGCATATACAAAATGAGATATTTTAGAATGGGATCCAAGCATAAACATAAAAATTATTTATGTTTCATATACACATAGACATGAAATATTTTAAAACAATATTTTTAGTGCATTTGTGTTTGAATTTATCGCATGAGGTCAGGTGTTTATTGAATTAATATAAAAAGATCTAGGGTTGTACCTTAGTTGGTGAAGCGCTTGCCTAGCATGTACAAAGCCCTGGGTTCTATCTCCAGCACCACATTAAACCAGTGTGGGAGCACATGGTTCTAATCCCAACACTCACGAGGTACAAGCAGGAGGGTCACAAGTTCAAGGTCATGCTCAGCCATGTTGAAAGTTCAAGGCCAACCTGGGCTATATGAGACCCATAAAATAATATAAAAGAAAGAATAAAACTCTGCATCTGATATCAGTTTACACTTTCCCAGAAATGTATATTATATATGTCTCTATGGGAAAAGGGAGTTGACCCTAATAGGTGAATTTAGAATTCAAAACATGCAGATAAAAGGACACAGAGTGCCATCTAGCCTCATCTGGTAAATATGAGTGTGCTCTGGAAATTTAGTAACTTCTTGCACTTTCCCTGCACTTACTAACTAGGCAGAAAATAACAGCACTGGTTCCATGGGATTGTTGTGAGATTAACTGGGATAATTGTAGTAGCACAATGTGTGATACATACACAACAACCAGGGCTGGGAGATGCTCACTGATGAAAGTACTTTTTGTGCAAGCATGAGGACCCGAGTTTGGCTGGGCATGGCAGTACACGCCTATCACCCCATCACTGGGGAAGCAGAGAGACGGTGCTCCCTGGAGCTCATGGCCAGCTAGTCTAGCCAAATTAGTAAACACTAGGTTCAGTTAGAGACCCTGTCTCAAAAAATAAGGTGGAAAGAAATTGAGAAATACACCTGATGTTTACTTTTAGCCTACACACAGAGAGATACAAACACACATACAAGCATACTTGCACGCCAGACACATGTACATTCAAAAAATTTCAAAGTACACAATAACTATTACTATTATTGGTATTGCAACATTACTTTGCTGTGAGAGTAACACCAAGTCCCACTCACTACCCCATTTCCTCAGTTCCCCTCCTCATGGCACTCACCCAGCTCCCATACTCCATTCACTAACTTGTGGGCCTGGGCAGATGGTGGGGGGGTGAACGAGGCACTGAAGAATGTTCAGGCCTTCCCTTCAGGCAGAGCTTCAGGGCTGAGTTCAAGTCCATGTTCAATAGATGGTTGGCATATGGATACACCAGAGGCAGGAGATTAGACTGGCTGGCTCACTGCTCTTGGGTCTCTCCCACAGATGTGGAGGAGCCAGTTGGGTCCCTTTAGAGACCTCACAGAGCCTCCTTCCGGGTCTGATCATGGGGCACTTGTGCCTCTCACTAGATGGCTTTGTAGAGAGGAATTTTATCACTAAGACAAGGAGCTCACATATCTTCTTGACTGGACTATGGATGCCCAGATATGATGTTTGGCTAGTGTTACTCTGAGGTGTCTGAGAGGGTGTTTCTGGATGTGAGTTAGCATTTGAATTAGAGTATTGAGTCTAATTGATGGCCCTCCCAAATAAGGGTGATTTGTCCAGAGCAAAAACCAGAGTAAGAGGTAATTCATTCTCTCTCCTTCCCTTCCTCAACCACTGTTTAAAAACTGGGCCGTGGGTATGGGGATTGATAAGAGCACTTGCCTGAGCCCCAAGGCCCTGATTTCAATCCTCAACCCTGGAAACATGCCTTTGCACCTGTGTATGTGATACGCATGCATGTGTGTATGTACATGCATATACATGGGAGTGGGTACATGTTGTAGACAGCTCCATGCTGCTGAGATGAATCTCTAAACCAGATACAGTTTATGGGAGGAACAGGATTTATTTCAGGCTTCCAAATCCAGGGGAAGCTCCATAATGATGAAAAAGAGAAATCCCACCACCAAAAGCAAGAGCAAAAACCTGCAGCCAAACAACAGGGAGCCCAGGTAGAACTCCACCCCAAACAAACAACAGGGAGCCCAGGTAGAACTCCACCCCAAACAACAGGGAGCCCAGGTAGAACTCCACCCCAAACAACAGGGAGCCCAGGTAGAACTCCACCCAAACAAACAACAGGGAGCCCAGGTAGAACTCCACCCCACACACTTTAGGGCTGGATCCTAAGGATCCATCCACAGGGATGTCTCCTCCAGCCACGTGGCTGGAAACCCAAGTTACAAGCTTTAATAAAACTCCAGCACTTAGCCTGGCATGGTGGCGCACGCCTTTAATCCCAGCACTAGGGAGGCAGAGGTAGGAGGATCACCGTGAGTTCAAGGCCACCCTGAGACTACATAGTGAATTCCAGGTCAGCCTGAGCTAGAGTGAGACCCTACCTTGGAAAAAACAAATTCCAGAATCACTGGGGAAACATCCATTCAAACTACCACAGTACACATGTAGGCAAGCGCATGCATGTGGAGAAAGTGACTATCAGGTGCTTTGCTCTATTGCTTCTCCACCTTATTTTTATGGGATGGGGTCTCTCACCGAATCTGGAGCTCAGCAGCTACCCAGCAAGCACTGAGGAACCTCCTGACTCCACCTCCCCAGCACTGCGATTACAACACACCACCATGCCCAGATGTTTTATGTGTGTTGAGGATCTGAACTCAGGTGCACATGCTTCTCAGGTACCCACTGAGCCATCTTCACAGCCCCACAACAATTTCTTTTCTAAAGCCAATAAACAAGCCTGGAACATCAGTGTGCTCCTGGCTTTGGAATGAGACTCGGAGCGGAGTCTACACTATGGGCACGTCTCCTTCTCAGAGCTGATTTAGACTGGAGCTAGACTCTGAGGTCTGTTGGTTCTGCAGCTTGCTGGAAGCAAACCTTGGGTCTTCCTAGCCTTCCTAACTTCGTGAGTTATTCTTTCTAGTATATCTCTTTACAAATATGCATACATGCACACACACTCTAGGTCGCTTTACATATATGCATACATGCGCACACACACACACACACACACTCAGTTCTATTTTTCTGGAGAACCCTGCCTAATACAGAGGGTTCATGTAATTAAGAGAAATCAACTAAATTCAATTTAAAGTGTGGTTTGAATGTCTAAGGAAATTTGGTCAATTAAGTATGGAAGTCGTATGGTATAAATATGAACGATTTAATCTGTTAAGCCTTTAGGTTAATTGAAAGTTAACCGAAAACAAAATGGGGGGGGGAATCTCATGTTTACGCAAAGATATTATTGAAGTAATATTTGTAAATGGAGATTGAGGCTTAAGAGATATGGAATACTTAAACTTACTGCTCTAACCCCACTGGAAAGTAATTAACACATTAGTAATTCTAAAGTATTATGTTCACATCCAAAACGCCCTCAGGATTCATTTTCTTAGGAAACTTGTCATGTGCTTGTAAGAGTCCCAGAGCTCTCTCTCCCTCTCCATCTCCCCTACTCCCTTCTCCCACCACCTGCCATGCCTAGACAGGTCTGGGATTCTGGAACCACCTCCCATTGTGGTGATTGAGGGTAGCTGTGGGAGAGAAGAGGGCGTGAATGCCACCTCTGTCCTGAGCCCATCCCCCAAGGCCCCTCCCTCACAGAGAAGTCCCCCCACACACACACACAAAACTCTCTTTCTGGCCTTTTCTCACTCTTCTAGCTTTCCTGCTCCTTGATAGCTCTCCCTCCTCTCTCCTTCCTCTCTCTCTCTCTCTCTCTTTCTCTCTCTGTCACTCTTTCCTTCCACCCTCCTTCCTTCTCTCCCATCCCCTTCTCCCCCTCACTTACTACAATAAAGTCTTAAGCTCAGAAACCCAGTTGTCTTGGTGCCTCTATTTTGATCACAGGATCTAACAATGCCCTGTCACTGTCATCCTTCATTTCCTAGATGCTTGCTCACATATTTCCTGCTTATCCCCAAATCTGTCTCAATCACTCACCCCTGCAGGCTTCCCAAGGTCGCTGCCCTTGCTGGTTAGACGGCCTGGGCCAACATCAACAAACCCCCACATTTTCTCTTCCCTTCTTTACCCATTGAGCCTTGCCACAGACCCTGACTTTTTATTTATTTCTTCACTTATTTAAGAGATAGAATGTGGGCCTGGAGAGATGGCTTAGTGGTTAAGTGCTTGCCTGTGAAGCCTAAGGACCCCGTTTTTTTTAAATTTTGTTTAAACTTTTTGTTTATTTGTGTGTGAGAGAGAGACAGAGAGAATGGGCGCACCAGGACCTCTAGCCACTGCAAACGAACTCCAGACACGTGCTCCACTTTGTGCCTCTGGCTTATATGGGTCCTGGGTTGCTGTTGTTGTTGTTTGGTTTGGTTTAGTTTTTCAAGGTAGGGTTTCACTCTAGCTCAGGCTGACCTGGAATGCACTATGTAGTCTCAGGGTGGCCTCAAACTCAAGGCAATCCTCCTACCTCTGCCTCCTGAGTGCTGGGATCAAAGGTGTGTGCCACCACAGCCTCATGGTATGTGTGTGTGTGTGTGTGTGTGTGTGTGTGTGTGTGTGTGTGTGTGTGCGTTTATGTGAGAGAGTATAGGCGAGTGTGGAAGTCAGAAGAAAACTTCAGACATCAGTACTTGTCCTTCACATCAGCTGAGACAGATCTCTTGACCTCTGCTCCATTCATTGGCCAGGCTAGCTGGTCTGTGAGCTTCTGGTCTCCTCCTCCAATTTCACCATAGGTATGCTGGGATTACAGAAATCCACCATAGCTTCAGGCTTTTATATGGCTGTTGGGGATCCAAACTTCAATGCTCATGCTTGTGTGGCAAGTACTTTATCCTCTGAGCCATCTCCCCCACCCCTTGATTTATGGTTTTGTTGTAACCATGCTTCCTCCTCATATGTCTGCCTGCCCAGTACCTTATAAATCACCTCATAATTTCATTTATATATAAAGGTTTCTTTCCATTAAAAAATGAGTAGGCTACTGTGTTTTTCTCCTCCAACCTGAGTAGTTCTAGATCATCACCTCCTTTAAACAATGTAACAACGTAACAATGGAAACACGTAAGTGCTGATTCTTCTCTGAATATCCTGATTTGACTCTCTTCAAGTGCGCCTGTCCTTTCTCCTGGTGGATACCCCCAAGGATTTTCTTCATCTGACTCATCCTCAAATTCTTTTGAATCAATAATCTTGGCTGCCCTGAGTTCCCTATAAGAGGAAGAGGGATTTAAGCTAGGGTGACTGGACTCCTGGAAATTAGAAAAAGGCAGGAAAGTCTGTACTTGTTGGAGATCAGAGATGATTTGACTTTTTATCTTTTGTCTAATTTATTCAACTTTTTTTTTATACGAACAACCAGGACTCCTCCTGGGAGGGAGGTTTTTTATAGGATTTAAACATTGTGAACCCTAGACGCTATAGTGAGACCCTACCTCAAAAAACCAAATAAAATAAAATAATTAACTCTTAAGACATATTCCCTACTTTAGGGTACAGCCTCATGCTCAAACAATGATCCACATCTGAAAGAAATAATTTCAAGCTCTATAGTTCTATTTCCAGTGTTCCTTGGATCATTGGTACTCACACAGGTATCTGAACTAATAAAAGATGTTTTCAAACACAGGTGCCAAAACCTCATACTATCTTACTTGTCTTTTTGCTGACAATTTCTAGGTTAAGTTAATTGGCTTATATGTATATTATATGTATATTGTTTTCAAGACTGGTAACAGATTCTGCCTATATTTATAACATTTAGATATATAAAGGATAAGATGTGCCTACTTTCTGTGCTTCAGATATGGCCTTTGCTGCCACAGAACAACTAAACATGAACAAAATGGACAAAATGAATTTAAGCTCTTGTGGCATTCTTTAAGTAGATCCGCTTCAGTAATCAAATGTATTACATGTGTACATGCATCCAGGTTGATGTAACTTCCTTTCTAAGTGTTCTAATAACCTATGTAAAAGCCAAAGTCAATTGGATTCAGCAGAGCAAAAAAAGCCAATCTGTTGGTTCCTGCTCCCAGGTCACATGACCACTAGAGATGATGAGTCACTTCTATACTGGCCCCTGGTAAGTCACCTGCCTTCCTGATCAGGGAGGACACGGAGACCCAAACACAACAACAACAAAAATCAGTGTATAGTCTAAAACAAAAGAGTCACAATTAAAGAGAAATCAGTCCTCCTGTACTCACTCCCCAAGGCCTAGAAGGCCACAAAACAGATAACTCTAAAGACAACGAGTTTGCTGTGTGCTCACTTCTCATTAGCTCCTTACTTTTATTCTTTCTCCCCATGTTCTTCCTGCACTCTATTGATACACTTTTGGGGTTCTTTAGAATAGTTCCCCTCTCTGGGACAGACGCTCTAACTGCCATATTTCTACATCCCCGTTCAGCTGGTATTAGTTCAAGATCTGATATCATTGCCCCCTGTCCTTTAACAGTAGTTAGGGTGTCTTCTTATCAAAGGGGGAAATGAGAGGGGCATATAGTTAGGGTGACTGGACCCCTGGGAGTAAGAAAAAGGCAAGAAAGTCTGCACTTGCTGGAGATCAAACTTGATCTTACATCTTTTCTCTTTTCTACTTCCCTAGACCTGTTTCTCCACAAACAACAGGGACCCCTCCTGGAAGGGAGGTCTTTCATAGGATTTAAACATTGTGGTTGGTCAAGTTCAGCCCCTGGAACTTGGTGTCAGGGCTAACCTCTTCCTGAGACAGCCCCTAGCCATGACCAACCAGCTGTCCCTCTGGTTCACCTCAGCCAGAAGACAGGGCCTACTACGATAAGGTTATAAATACCTTTGCAAGGAGAGGACAGGTTCTCTTACCACTTGGGAACTTCCAGCTGTGGATGAGTTTTCCCCTCAGCTGGTATCCACATGGGCTGCTTTATCCCCTCCAGCTCTCTACATGCCAGGGGCTCCTTGAACTTTCTTTTCTTTCCACAATTTTTTCCATGCCCTCCATGTGGGATCTCTAGCCATGTGGATGCCTTCCCTTGGCTCTGTACTTCCCTCAATAAATATAATAATTTAATAATTATCCTTCTCAGTCTTTTAAAATATATTTTATTTTTTATTTATTTATTTGAGGGGGGAGGGAGAGAGAGAAAGAGGTAGATAGAGAATGAGAGCATCAGGGCCTCCAGCTGTTGCAAACGAACTCCAGACACATTCTCCTCCTCGTGCATCTGGCTTATGTGGCTCCTGGGTAGTTGGATCTGGGTCCTTTAACTTTGCAGGCAAGGTCCTTAACCAGTAAGTCATCTCTCCAGCCCCTTCTCAGACTTTTTTTAGTCAATTCTTTGAGTAAAATTAGAAATGAAACTAGGGTTTGAGGTTCAAGGACTTTCCTGGATCCCTAACACCCTGTAACCACTAGGCTCTGAGGGGCAGTCCTCAAGCTGTGTGATGTTGAGTTCCAGTCCTCACTGCTGGTGACAAGACCATGCCTGGTCGCCAGCTGGCCTGTGCCCCTGAGCATTCCATGGGTGCAGTGTGGGGCCGGTATTCCCCGGCTCAGATTTGACTCTGAAGTCTCAGGGGTGAGGCAGAGTGCGACCTGGGTTTTAGAGTCAGAGCTTGGGCTCTGGCAGTCCTAACAAACTAGGCTCCCCCCTCCCCATCCCTTCTCAATGTACCAATCAAAGAGGCAAGTAATAGTGAAAAGCAGAGAAAAGAGATTTATTCCATGTGAACACATTGGGAAGAGGAAAAAAAAAAAAGAGGTTCTGTGACTCTCAAGTCCGTCTTTGGGGTCCTGACATGAGGTTTAGGTTTAAATAAATAGAGGGTTAAGAGGCATTCATAACTAAAGTGCCCTGATCAAGGTGTGGTCCCATCCATCACTGACCCATCATTGTTCAGCTCCAGGCTCTCCTGCAAGACAGTCTGACAAGCTGTCAGAAGTGTGTGAACTCTCTTCCTGGGAAACAGGTTCCTCCTCTGGTTAGAACCAGTCTTTAGTCTTTTCCTCCTCTAGGCATGGGATTCCTGGGAAATTTAATCCTTTGGGAGCCATTGTTTCAATAATCTGATAGCAAAAGTGTCTCTTTAAAATATCTTCTCTTGGACTGGAGATATGTGTCAATGGTTAAAGGTGCTTTCTTGCAAAGCCCCACAGCCCAGGTTTGATTCCCCAGTACCCATATAAAGCCAAATCCATAATGTGGCACATGAATCTGGAGTTCGTTTGCAATGGCAAGAAACCCTCACACGCCCTGTCTCATTCATTCTGTCTTTCAAATACATAAATAAACTATCTTTAAAAAAATAAAATAAAATAAAGCTGGGCGTGGTGGCGCACGCCTTTAATCCTAGCACTTGGGAGGCAGAGGTAGGAGGAGCACCATGAGTTCAAGGCCACCCTGAGACTACATAGTGAATTCTAGGTCAGCCTGAGCTAGAGTGAAACCCTACCTTGAAAAACAAAAATAAAAAATAAAATAAAGTAAAATAAAATGTCTTCTCCAGGCAGGATAGGAGCAGGGGTGGGCACATTTTGACTGGTGTGCATTTCAGAGAAGTTGGGGTTTGTGAAGGGGAAGTGGCTGTGTGGAGCAGAGGCCAGCTGTTCTATCCCATTTCCTCTGTCACAATAGAGCCAATACCTGCCATATTCTCAGGGAAGAGAGACAAGCTTCAGTGACAGGAAGAGAAGAGAGAGAGGGAAGAAGAGAAGGGAAAGGAAAGGAACAAAGGGATAAAGAAAAAGAAGAGAAGATGTAGGGATTTGCTCAAGCATGAGGACCTGACTAAGGATCCCCAGCACCCACTTAAAAGCCAGACATGGTGGTGTGTGCCAGGATCCTTATGGCTTGCTGCCAACCAGAGACTAAGTGAACCAGTGAACTATAGGCTTGGCAAGAAATCCTGTCTCCAAAAATAAGGTGGAGGGCTGGAGAAATGGCTTAGCAATTAAAGCTCTTGCTTGCAAAGCCTGATGGCCTGAGTTTGATTCCTCAGTACCCATGTAAAGCTTAATATGCATATGTCTGGAGGTCCTTAGCAGCAGCAGGAGGCCCTGGTGTATCTGTTCTCTCTCTCTCTCTCTCTCTCTCTCTCTGCAAATAAATAAAAATTTTTAAAATAAGGTGGGAGTGACTGATGTCGATCTCTGACCTCCACAAACACATGCACCTGCACCCACCCTTGCACACACACACACACACACACACACACACACACACAGTGATTTTGCTATACATAGGTCACCCAAAGAGACATGTTTTTATCCTGAGCTTGGTTCACTAGTCATCTTAATAATGTTGAATGCTATTTTTAGAAGAGAGTTTTTGTGTAAGTAGCCAATTCCAATCAATTGTGTTGACTGGGTCAGCAAAAGAGATAAGCCAGGTCCTGAGAGAAGATGCAGGGCTCTTTTCCTTTTCCATGGCCCCTTATTCTTCTCCTCTTCCTATCCAGCCCCTCCATGATAAAGAACCCTGCAGAGAGGCACTGCAGAGAAAGGACTCTCATCTTACTCTGGTGCATCCTATGTGTACACCAACTGAGCGCCCCACACCTCATCTTCTTCACCTGTAAAATGGTGATAATCTACTTCAACCATCCAAAAACATTTTCTTCAGCGAGTAAGACAGTATCTTAAACTTGGTGGGTCACACCTCCTGTGTGGCCCCTTTCTAGCCATAGACAAGTTGTAAAGGAACGGCTTGACTATCTTCCAATAAAACTCATGGAGGCTGTACTTGAGTCACAGACAAGCCAATCCCTGATCTAGTTCATAGAGCTCCTGGGAACAAAAGCCAAATAGGACTTTGCTTAGTGGACGGTGCGGTGAGGAGCACCTGGGAGAAGCGGGGTTTGGGTGATGGTGGTGAAAGACAGCTGATGTAATTAACAAATCAACAAACCTCCTCTGAGCTCCTGAGCACTTCCAGACCGGGAGGGAACGAAGAGGGAAAAGACCAGGGCGGGGGTGCCCTTCCTTCCATGGTTAAAAAGGGTAACAGCACTGGGAGGCAGAGGTAGGGGATCGCTGTGAGTTCAAGGCCACCCTGAGACTTCATAGTGAATTCCAGGTCAGCCTGGGCTAGTGTGAGACCCTATCTCGAAAAACCAAAAAAAAGAAAAGGAAGGAAGGAAGGAAGGTAGGAAGGAAGGAAGGAAGAAAGAAAAAGAAACAAAAAAAAAGAAAGAAAGAATAGGAAAAAAGGATAACCGAGTCCCAACGCGACTCTTTCCACAGGTAGAAGACCCTGTGGAGCGCTCTTTACAAGGGTGGGCCTGAGCCAGGGGACCTTTCTCCCCCCTCCCCACCCCAGCCACCTGCGCAGTCTCCCAGGCTCTAAGCTCCGCCCACTCCCGGCAAGCAGTGCGCTGGCCACGCCCCCGAGCTCAAGTCCCCGCCCCCAGACTCGGACCGGCGTGCTTTGCGGCCCGCCAGACCCGCCCGCCCCGTCCCGTGATGAGTTGCCACCTCCCGGGCCACCGCGGAAGAGGTGAGAGCGGAGTTGGGCAGGTGTGGGTTAAAGCTCTCTGCCCCCTCGGCCCTACCTTCCTGGTGGCATCGGTTCCAGCCATTAAAAGTAGCCCCGGGCCCCTGGGCAGCCCTGCGGAGCGGGGACCCTTCGGGCAGTGTCTTGCAGCCTGCCTGAGGCTGACGTGAGCGCGCAGCTTGGCGCTGGTGGTCCTGGCGGGGAGGAGCTTTGCCCAGGTCTCTGCCTTTGCTGGCGTCAGATTCCTTGTTGGAAAGAATGGCAGAACAGGACTCTGCGTTCTTGTTGGCAGAGATTCATTGCTAATTAACGCTGTTCTGTAGATAGAAATACAGTTGCTTTATCCGAAGTTAAATCACCGTGATAGTGATATAGTAACAGATGAAATCACAGGGTGCCTAGAATATTGAATAAACCAGTTGGAATGGGGATGGGGAATGTAGATGGAACCGTGTTGGTTGGCTATAATAATAAAGTTTAATACACCATACTTGTGTGTGTGTGTGTGTGTGTGTGAGAGAGAGAGAGAGAGAGAGATTGTATTAGCAAGATAGTTTTGCTTTTTTTTTTTTAAAGTTTTTATTTATTTATTATTTATTATAGACACAGGGAGAAAGAGGCAGAGAGAGAGAGAGTAAGAATGGGCACGCCAGGGCCTCTAGCCACTGCAGACGAACTCCAGATGCATGTGCCACTATGTGCATCTGGCTTACATGGGACCTGGAGAATTGAACCGGGGTCCTTAGGCTTCACAGGCATGCGCCTTTACCGCTAAGTCATCTCTCCAGCCCGCAAGATAGTTTTTCCAAGGTGAAAAGTTTGCTGTGGACCTCTTGGACAGCCTGTGATAAAATATTATGCCCATATGATTAGTTGGCTAGGGAGTCTTAACAAAGTATCACACACTGGACGGCCTAGCTGCAGAAGTTTATTTTCGCTTTGTTTAGGAGGCTAGAGATCCAGGACAAGTGTGGGCAGGTTTGTTCCCCTGGCCTTTTTCCTGTGTTCTCCTGTGTTATTCTGTGTGTGAGAGAGTGTCCTTATTTTTATAAGCACCAATGGGATTGTGGTACAGGCCATCCTAACCTCATTTTTCATCTCATTTCAGACACTGGCTCGCAATAGGGCCCCATCCCAAGGTACTGAGAATTTGGCCTTTAACACTGGAATTTGGAGGGACACCAATTCTGCCCCATAACACTACCACTTTACTAGTGAGGGATTTTGGCCAGCTAATCTTTTCATGCATCAGTTTTCATAGTTTTAAAATAGGAACAATTACAACATAGGTCTTGCAGTTTTTAGATTTCAACTGTGTTAGATTGTGTTCAGTCAGTCCTCTGTTCCTTAGGGATCGAACTATCCTCAGGTCAAAAATACTTGGAAAAAGGCCAGGCATGGTGGCGCACACCTTTAATCCCAGCACTCAGGAGGCAGAGGTAGGAGGATCACTGAGAGTTCAAGGCTACCCTGAGACTGCATAGTTAATTCCAGGTCAGCCTGGGCCAGAGTGAGACCCTACCTCAAAAAGCCAAACATATATATATTTGGAAAAAATTTTCATTGATGCTTAACAGTGAAGATTTTATTTTCTTGTCATTATTCCCTATGCAATACCTTACTTGAGCATCTTGGTATCTGGGGGGGTTCTGGAAGCACTCCCCTGAGTATATGTACACTTAGTACGTATTTGTATAGATATATAGGCATGTATATGTTTAAATATTTCCTTATGTTTATTAGTACTAACAGGTATTTTTTCCCCCTGATACAGTCAGCCTTCCATGTCCATTGACTCACATGTGTGGATTCAACCAACCAAGAATTGAAAGCATTCAGAAGAAAACTTAGGTCTGTGCTGAACATGCAGACATTTTGGTATAGACTATCACTGTATACATAGCATTGTATTGAATTGGGTATTATAAGTAATCTAGAGATAATTTGAAGCATATGAGAGGATATACATAGATTATATGCAAATTCCATGCTATTTTATGTAAGGGACTTGTATATCTTTGGATTTTATTATGTGCAAGAGTCCTGGAACCAAATTGTTGCAAATAATGAGGTCCAACTGTACAGGTAAAGCTCTCAGAATTGTGTCTAGCATACAGTAGGTACTCAGTAACTTGAACATGTGGTTCATTCATAAATCAGATCTTAGAGCTTCATTGTGGGTTGAATGGTGAGTACAGTGAAGCCGTGGAGTACTTAGTGCTGCCCCTAGACATGAGAGTAAAAATAATCATTACAGCCACTGTCAGAAGGATGTCTCTATATAAGACATGGGACATTTTATATATGTTTGTTTATTTACTCATCACAGCCACTGTTGAAGCCATTGTTACATACCTATTTGGCAGATGGAGAAATGCTTTGAACCTGAGAGGTCTGACTCCAGAGTCCAGTCTCTTAACCACAACGCAGTGTTGCTTTAGTTAAAAATACTATAGGGAGGCTGGAGAAATGCCTTAGTGGTTAAGATGCTTACCTGTGAAGCCTAAGGACCCAGGTTTCATTCCCCAGTACCCACACAAGCCAGACACACATGCATCTGGAGTTTGTTTGCAGTGGCTAAAGGACCTAGCATGCCAATTATCTTTCTCTATCTGCCTCTTTCTCTCCCCCTCTCTCAAATAGTAAATATAAAAACCATTTAAAAATCTTATCGGAGGCTAGAGAGATGGCTCAGCAATTAAGGCACTTGCCTGCAAAGACTAAGGACCTGGGTTCGATTCTCCAGTATCCATATAAAGCCAGATACTCAAGGGGACACATGCATCTGAAGTTAGTTTTCAATAGCTAGAGGCCCCAGTGCACCTATTCTCTCTCTTTCTCTCTCTCTCTTTCTCTCTTATCTGCCTCATTCTCTCATCAATAAAGAAATAAATTTTAAAAATAGTATAGGGCTAGAAAGATAGCTCAGTGGATCAAGCACTTACCACACAAGTGTGAGGACCCCACAGAAAAGCCAGACACTGTGCAAGCATCTGTGATCACCCAAAAGTGCTCAAGCCAGCTGCCTTGGTGAATTCAGTGGCAAACTACAAGAGACCTTGTTTCAAATAAAAAGGAATAGCTGGGCATGGTGGTGCATGCCTTTAATCCCAGCACTTGGGAAGCAGAGTTAAGAGGACTGCTGTGAGTTTGAGGCCAACCTGAGAATACATGGCGAATTCCAGGTCAGCCTGAGCTAGAGTGAGACACTACCTCGAAAAAAAATAAAATAAAAAGAAGGAAGGTATGGACTGATACTCACAGTTGTCCTCTGACCATATGTGCACCATGACACGCACACGCCTGCTTTAACACATGCACACACACACCAAAAAGAGGTGTGGCCCTGAAGGATGTTCAGTGTATAGGCAGACCTGGGAACCACTGAATAGCCCAGGCTGACCTGGAATTCATTGTGTAGTCTCAGGGTGGCCTCAAACTCACAGTGATTGTCCTACCTCTGCCTCCCAAGTGCTGGGATTAAAGGCACGTGCCTGGCTTCTTTTTCTTTCTTTTATCCCTTCTGTAAGTGTGTATGTACATGTTTCTGTGAGTGAGTACAGACATGTACCATTCCACAGCCTGTGTGTGGAGACCGGAGGTCAACTTTCAGGTGTCAGGCCTCGCCTTCTACTGTTCCATTTACCAGGCTAGCCCATCTATAAGTTGCTGGGAAGATCTCCCATTTCCACCTGCCATCTTGCCTTAAGCATGCAGACATGATGGGTGTCCTCCACAGCTTCTGGCTTTTATGTGGAGTCTGGGGACCCGAACTCGGGCACTCACACTTGCAAAAACTGTATTCACTGAACCATCACCCTGGCCCTGACTTCTCTTTTTCTTGGCCAGGTTGTCTGCAGTATCAGTCCTCATGGCTGGTCCCCTACGGTGGGCTGCAGCCTTTGTACAGAGACACAGGACGGGAATCTTGGTGGGTTCCTGCACAGGCCTGTTTGGAGTTCAGATCTCATACTACCTCTTCCCAGATCCTGTGGTCCAGTGGCTGTACCAATACTGGCCTCAGGGCCAGCCAGCTCCACTCTTCCCAGAGCTGTATAGCCTCTTCCAAGAGGTGCTACAGGACATAGGTGTCCCCTCGGGCCACTGCTACAAGCCCTTCACCGCGTTCACCTTCCAACCTGTGAGTGCTGGCTTCCCAAGTCTCCCTGCTGGGGCTGTGGTGGGAATCCCTGCCAGCTACCTGGGAGGCCCAGTGATCAACGCTGACCATACCGTAGTCACACACGGGCAGAGAGTAGACTGGCAGAGCCTAGCGGGTACCCGGCTGAAAGATGCTCTGACCCTGTCTCATGATGCCCAGAAGTTTGCCTTGGCCAAGGAAGTGGTGTACTTGGAGAGCAATGCAGCAGCCCTGCAGGCCCTGCCAGCCCCAGCTTGCCTGGCAGTAACCTGGGTACTGAGTGTGGGTGCCAAGCATGCCCTGGGGCTCTACGGAGGCCCCATGAGCTTGCGAGCTGCCTTCAACTTGGTGGCAGCAGTGACAGGCTTTGTGGCCTATGCCTTCTTTTCAGACTCTCTCACTCTTGCCCTGGAAGGTTGGCAGGACCGGCGCACAGCCTCGCTGTCTGCCGCCTATGCCAGGGGCGGAGTGGAATTCTACGAGAAGGTTCTGTCGGGTAACCTGGCACTGCGCAGTCTCTTGGGCAAGCAAGGGGAGAAGCTATACACACCGAGCGGAAACACCATCCCCAGACACTGGTTCCGCATCAAACACTTACCCTACACCACCCGCCGGGACTCCGTCCTGCAGATGTGGAAGGTAAAGCTCAACCCAGGCCGTTCCTGAGAGACCCGTCACCGGAACATCCCCAACTTATATAGACACCACCCTGCAGTGGGCTCTCACTACCTCTACATCCACAGAAGTCAACAACAGTAACCATGCAGGGCTTGGTGGCGCAAGCCTTTAATCCCAGCACTCAGGAAGCAGAGGTAGGAGGATCGCCATGAGTTCCGGGCCACCATGAGACTACATAGTGAATTCCAGGTCAGCCTGAACCAGAGTGAGACTCTTATCTTGGGGAAGAAAAAAAAAAGAATAGTAACTGTCTGTGGAGTAAAACAATCCAGGTCCTCTCCTCACCCACCATTTATGGACTCTGGTCTTGGATGATTCCCTGCCTGAATCTGAAACTTTCTTTTCCTCAAATGTGGAGTGAGAAGGATACAACCTACCTCACTGGATGGATCTCCGAGTTGCATGAGGTTGTGAACATGTGAGCCTGCAGAGAGTTCTCTACGTAAACTGCCATGGCTCCTTCTTGGCCTTGGAGTTCCAGTGGGCTGTGGAGATCAAGCCTTGATCACTACCTTAGTGTGTCAGCCCTTTCCTACAGTGAAGCACTGCCCCCAATTTCCTAACTTAAGTCCCATTTATTTCGTCACTGCAGCAGAGGCTAAAAGATTTGAGGTTAGAATGGGGAATTGGTGAAACCCAAGGCTGCTTTAAGGTGGGGCATTAAGGGTGGTGTCCTGTGGATACAGATGGCATTCAGGGAAGGGGTAGTGGGGCACCAGGAGAGCCCTTGGATCTCCAGGGATGGGCTAAATAAACCTTTTTAAAAAATAAACAGATTATCTAGCTTTATATATTCTGTTACAGCAACAGAAAATACTAATACAGTAACATAGCCCCAGGGTGGGAAAGAGCAAGTCCTGAAGCACATTCTTGCTTCTGTCCCTGTATTCCCAGTCACCTTCTTTCTCATGGGCTCTTTCCAGTCCTATTGCGTATGCCCTCTCCCCCAGAGTCATGGCCCTGTGTATGCATGTGTTTGTGTGTGTTGCCCTCTGAACCACGGTCACGCACATGCACATTCAGACAGTTCAGGGAATGAATCCCGAAGTCCTGGTGTGGTATGGCTCTGCCCACCTTGACTTTTGCTGGCCCTACTGCCTTTCTCCTCCAGTGTCCACAGTGTAGGGGCCACCCAGTCATGCCTTGAGCTGGGCACAAAAGCTGCTGCAGTGAAGCATGGGAGGTTTTAGAGTAGACCTGGGGCTGGAGAGATAGCTCGGTCAGTGAAGTGCTTGTGCAAATAGGAGGACCTGAGTTGAGAGCAAGCATCCACATGAGAGCCAGGGACAGCGGCCTAGGCCTGTAATCCCATTGCTGGGCAGACAGAAACCAGAGGCTCCCTGGAGCTTGCTGGCTCAAAAAATGAGGAGAGTGACTGAGGAAGGCACCCAACTTCAAACTCTAGCCTCCATATGCATGTGTGCACACATCCTCGCACACATGCAAATATGCATACCAACATGCATGTGTACATATACCACACATAAATGCAAAAAAAAAAAACTGGTTCTCTACCTTTTGTTTTGTTTTGTTTTGTTTTTTTCCAGGTAGGGTCTCTCTCTAGCCCAGGCTGGCCTGGAATTCATTATGTAGTCTCAGGATGACCTTGAACTAATGGCAGTCCTCCTACTCTGCCTCCCACGTGCTAGGATTAAAGGTATGCGCAAGCAGGCCCGGCTGCAGTTCTCTACATTTTTAAGTCTTTGTACCAAGGTGTTCAGGTCTGAGCTGTAGCCCCTTTTCTAGCATATCCTGGGGACCATCCTGCCCATTGATGTTCTGATGCCTAATACAGCTATACTTAGAGGCATTTCAATTTCCCAGTCATAGCAGTTCTTTAGGTTGCTAATAGTCAGAAAAGTATTTGGCAGCATCGGAAAGCAAAGGACCTGAGTGATGGTAAGGGGCTGGGAATCAGGAGGGTCCATGAGGGATGGTCTTTAACACCAACTCTACTAGTCCTACTTAACTACTCAGTGTAGAACACTCACTGCTACTGAAGTTGTGCTAAAATTGATTCAGGCATATTCCCTTAGTACATTTGTATCTTTTGACCCATTAACTTCAAACGCAGAAATTTGTTCTAGGTCTGTAACCAACAGAACTTAAGTAGTGTGTGTCCAAAATGTACATAAGAACATAAACTATAAATACTCTTTAAAATAGAAATAATGGGGCTGGGAGATGGCTCAGTGGATAAAACACTTGACATATATATGAGTGTGACAACTGGAGTTCAAATTTCCAGCACCTATAAATGGCCTGGGGCGTGGCTGAGCAGGAGAGCTCTTGCATTAAGCACTGATTTCCATTCCTCGCAGCACTGCAAGAAAGGAAGGAGGGAGGGAGGAAGAGATGAGGAAGGAAGGAAAGAAGTGAGGGCAGGAGGGAGGGAAAGAAAGAACAAAAGGAAGAAATGCTTAACAGCAATGACTATAGGAACGTGCGACCATTGTTTAGCCATTAAAAGTTATTCAGAGCCAGACGTGGTGGCGCACACCTTTAATCCCAGTACTCAGGAAGCAGACGTAGGAAGATCACCCTGTGAGTTCAAGGCCAGCCTGAGAATACAGAGTAAATTCCAGGTCAGCTTGGGCTTAGAGAGAGACCCTACCTCAAAAAAAAAAAAAAAGTAATTATGAAAACTGGGCTGTAGCTCAGTTGGTAGAGTGGTTGCCTGGCATGCACAAAGTGTAGGGTTCCAGCAGCAGCATTCTATGACATGCCTGTGATTCCAGCACTCAGGAGGTAGAGGCAGAAGTGTCCAAAGTGCAGAGTTGTCCTCAGCTCCATAGTGAACCTGAGGCCAGCTAGGTTACATTAGCTCCTGTCTCAATTAAAACAAAAAAGTAATTATGAAAGCCAAGGAACATGGGGAAGTATTATGTTATGAATGCCAAATGCTTATCAAGTCTTGGTCTTCAAAAACCTCAGGGGCTGCAGAAAGACAAAGTCTGCCAGCCCACGGTCCAGGTCCCCAGAACCCGCATAAAGCTGGGTGTAAATAGTGACTCATGCATGTGGTTTTAGTTTGTAACAGCAAGAGACCCTGGCACACACCCCCCACACCCCCTCACACACGAATATTTTAAAAAATACCAAGTATTACCTGTATGACTATAATGTAAACATGGAGGAAATTCACAAAATTGAAAGTAAGTCTGCTTTGGTGAAATTTTGGATAAATTTAAGAGGAGAGAGGGGGGAGATGTGTGTGCATGCATGCACATGTGTGTGCTGGCATCCCTGCCTCTGGCCCTGCATTCTTGAGGTGTGTCCAACCTTCTGTCTGCTGGTAGCTATCGGAGCTATGAAAACATGCTGCTCAGACCTGTTGCATGACACTTGACTGGCAGCTGTGGTTGTTCTTGTTGTTCCTCTAGATTGGATCTCATCAGCACAGTCACACTGAGGCTAGGCTTCCATGGGCTGCTTTCCGCTTGTGCCTGGGCAACGTGCCATTACCCCTGCAAGTGGATCTGAGTCTCCTCTAGAGGTAAGCCTCTCATAGAACTTTGAGGTCTGAGGCCCTTCCTCTCCTCAATCCTCTAGAGGTGTCAGAAGGATCTCCTAGCTTCCTCTGCCCACCCCCCTTTGGTCCTCCACAGGCATATCCTTGCATGCAACTCTTACCTGTATACTTGTGTTCTAACTACCAGAGACCTTAGCTAACAAGAATGCTTCCTCACTGAGGTACAATGTGAGCTCCTGGAGCCAACCCCTGCCCTCAGGGAGTTCTCAGTCCTATGTGCACATCTATAGTTAACAACAAGGTATACCAATGCCAGGAAAGTATGTGAGGAGCTCAGAGAAGGCATCTAACTCATCTGGGATGGAAGGTCAAGGAGGACTACCTAGGAGAAATGTCCTCCTGCCAAACCCCGAAGGGTGAGTTGAAAGTGGTCCAGACGATAATGTCAATTTTAACACTTGCTGTGTGCCTGTGCTTGACACAGATTAGCTCATGTAATCCCCACAATAATCCTGTTACTCAGTTGTGGTCTGAACCTTTGTATCTCCCCTTCCCCCACCCAATTAACTCACACCCATGTGGTCACACCAGGAGGTAGGGCCTCTGGGGTGTGATTAAACCTTGAGGGCAGAATGTAATTTGTGCCCCCCATAGAGCTCATTTGCCCCTCCACCACATGGAGACACATAGAAGGTGACAACGATGAGAAGCAGGCCTTGACCAGGCACCAACTCTGCTGGCACCTTGATTTTAAACTTCACAGCTGCAGCAAAACATAGCAAGACATTTAGGTTTTAATCTTGGTTAATACATCTCAGTTTTACACAGGCAGGAAATCGAGACCTTGGGAGATTGAGTGGCTACCACTAGCCAGTGCAAGGTGTGGGGTTTGAACCCAGGCAGGCTGGCTATAGCATCTTTGCTCCCAACACTGTACATGTTATACAGTAAAACAGGCCATGGGAAAAGCCTGGACAAGAGCCAGCTAGGAGGCATTCTTATACTTGACTGAACCTACTCAGTGACTTGAAACGGAAAGTTTGCTATATGGGGCAGAAAGATTGTCACAAGTTCAAAGCCACACTGGGTCACATCCTGGGGGTAGCTGTGCATAGGATAGGGAAGTACCTCGCCAGAGAGCTCACTGCCGCGAGGCTCCAAAAGGCAGGACACTAGCTGACTGGATGACACTATTTGTTCACCAACTTGAGTTCCCATGACATTGAGTTGCTGTCACTGGCGACTTTTCCTGGGTGTGTGTGTCCATGTGCTTGCAGATGCATGCACCCCAGACCCAGAGTACATGCATGTACCAGCCAGAGGAAAATGTCAGGTGCACTTCTCTATTAGGCTCAATCTGCCTTATTTCTCTCAGAGTCTCTCACTGAACCTGAGCGCTCCCGTTTGTGTGGTTAGACAGCCCCAGAGATCATCCTATTTCCACCCACATCAGCACTAGGGTTACATGGGTGCCATGCAGGTACCTCTTCAAATGTGTCCATACCCAGATTTTTACATAGGTGCTGGAAATCAAACCCAGGTCCTCATACTTGCACAGCAAGTGCTCTTACCCACTGAGCCTTCTGCCCAGCCCTACTTTCCCCTAACTTTATCTGCAAATGAAAAGGCCAAGGTCACCACCCTCTTCCCTAGTGTCAAGGACTTCCTCACGTCCAGGTTTCTGAGCTTAAGCTCCTGGACTAGTTTGTGTCATAGCTAAACCCGGCAGCTTCTGCTGCTTTTGAGTACCCTACAAGCCTGAAATGTGCATGTCTTTGTCAAATTGCTAGGACAGGAAAGAAATGGAATCCTGGAGGGCTTGGGGAGCAAATCCATAGGTCCCTCTCCAAGCAGCCTTTGGCTTCAGTGCCAGACACCTCGCATTAAGATCCTAGTTCTGAGGACACAGTAGCCAGCATCTGTAATTCCAGTCCTCTGGCAAGATGGGAGGTGAACACAGGAGAATCCCCTGAAGCTTGTGAGCCAGCTATCCTGACATTTGCAGTGACTCTAACTCAAGGCAGAAAGCAAGGACTGATACCAGAGATTGTTCTCTGACCTCCACACATGTGCCCTGGCATGCATGTGCCTGCACTCAGACATACAAGCACCCATACATGCACATAATAAAAAATCTTGGTCCTGTAACTTGATACTCTAGGCATGGTTACCCTCTTTGTGCCTCACTTTCCCCCATGTATATGTGGAAATCAGCTAGGCATGATGGCACACACCTTTAATCCCAGCACTTGGGAGGCAGAGGTAGAAGGATCACTGTGAGTTCAAGGCCAGCCTGAGACTGCATAGTGAATTCCAGATCAGCCTGGGCTAGAGTGAGACCCTACCTCAAAAACAAACAAAAACAAAAAAACAAGTGGATATCATGGCAATGCCCAGTGAGCCAATATCTATAAAGCACCTGGAACAAACTTAAAGCTTGAGGAAGTTGTGCATAATTTTTATTCTCCAGTCATTGCCTAAGACATAGTTTTTTTTTTCTTTTCTATTTTTCTTCTTTTTTTTGAAAGAGAGAAAGAGGCAGGGGGGGGGGAATGGGTGTACCAGGGCATCCGGAACTCCAGATGCATGTGCCCCCTTGTGCATCTGGCTTACATGGGTCCTGGAGAATCGAACCCCGGTCCTTTAGCTTTGCAGACAAGCACCTTAACCGCTAAGCCCACCTAAGACATAGTTATCAAGTAAGTGACACAATGAGACCTAGCCCAGCAAGGCACATTGGCAATCATCTCAGGTGACTATGATATGAGTCTGGGTTGGCAGTGGGGCCCTATATAACATTCTCAAACTACAGCATCCATTCATCTATATGTTACTACATCCTGGCCTGGGACTTCTATAAAAACAGCCATAGGGGACACCTACCTCCTATTCCTGGTCCTGACAAAATCAGTATCTGGAAGTGTTTGCTGAATGCACTGAGGGGATTCAGCACGCCTGACAGAAGCAACATTAGGGAAGAAGGTTTATTTTGGATCCTAGTCTCAGAGTTCCAGGCTCATGGCATCGTGGCAGTAAAGACTGCACACGTGGTGGAGAAGCTCAGTTTCATAGCATCAGGAATGCGGGCCAAGGGATGTTCACATCATGGCAGACCAGGAAGCAGAGAGCCCAACAGGAGCCAGGAGCAGGTATGTTGCAGTCAGCTTCGCATTGCTGGACAAACACTAGATCAAACGCAGCTTAAGGAGGAAAGGGTTTATGCCAGGCTTCCAAATTCCAGGGGAACACTGTCAATGTTGAAGAAGCTGGCTTGTTTCCATAGATCCAAGCAGAGATACCTCCAAACAGCCAGCACACTCTAATGCCAGCAAGCACAAACAGCCAGAGCCTAAACTTCTCCTCACAACTTGGGGGCTGGACTTAAGATCCAACCCCAAACACACACTAGGGCTGGAATCTAAGACTCCCCCTCCCCCAGTGACATATGCCTCAGTACAGTTCTGACCACTGGAGACTCGGGATTTAAGCCAGAGTCTACAGTCACACATTCAAAGCACCACAAGGTAAAGCCTTCAAAAGCCCATTCCCTTCTGCCAGCTTGGTTTCAGTTCTTAAAGGTTCCACAGCCCCTCCAGAACAGTGCCACCATCTGGGGTATAGGCATTTAAAACCTAGTTTCCGGGGCCTGGAGATATTGCTTCTTGTGAAGCCTAAGGACCCAGGTTTGACTCCTCATTACCCACATATACCAGATACACAAGGTGGCGCATGTGTCTAGAGTTCATTTGCAGTGGCTGAAGGCCCTGGCATGCTCACTATCTCTTTCTCCTCCCTCTCTATCAAATAAGTAAATAAAATTGTTTATTTAAAAAAAAAAAAAACTCTGCCAGGCATAGTGATGCACTTCTTTAATCCCAGCACTTGGAAGGCAGAGGTAGGAGGACCGCTGTGAATTTGAGGCCACCCTGAGACTACATAGTTAATTCCAGGTCAGCCTGGGCCGGAGTGAGGCCCTACCTCGGGGGAAAAAAAAAAAACACAAAAAACTTGGTTTCTGATTCAGACCATAACAGTAATTGAGTTGTGATGGTCACCTTAATGTCCCTTTCTCAAGGGGCCAAACAGGCTACTGTGGCTAGGCTTCTCAAGCCCAGTCTCCCGAACCCCTCACCCCCCATGCCCCAACCACACACAGATAAGGAACTTCAAAAGAGATCCACCACAGCCTGACCTTGCTCCCAGCTGCTGCCGAGTCCTCCCTTAGCCACCGCTCCTTGAGTCAAGACCCAGGTTGGCATCTGGCACACTGACTGCCCTGCCTGGTCCCTGTGGGAGGGGGCGGATAAGGCATCTCAGCATTGAGGTCTGGAAACAGCCCCTGTACAGGACAAGTGTGCAGATGACCTGGGCTGGTGCACTGAGCTCACAGGCTGAGAAAGCATCTGGAAGTTGACCCCCAACAGTCCCCACCCTGCCTGTGGCACCCACTTCTCCTAACCCTGGAGACCCACAGCTTACTCCATTTCCTAACTGTTGTTCAACCCATTTTGAATGGTCTTTATGGCTCCCCCTGACAGCCAAACGAATGTCAGGCGCCATCTGTTGCCCCACGCTTGTGGCAGCTGTTGGGAGCATGCTTGCATCCATATGAAGTGATTTTGTCTGGCCTCGTGATAAGCCCCTCAGATGAACAAGGGAGGATTTGATAAATTATTCAGCAGTTACATTAATCCAAGGAAGGTGGAATTCACTGCCCAAGGAAAGAGTAGGAGAGAGAGGCCTGGAGACGACTGTGGCCTGAGAAGGAAGCCAAAAGTTGTAGGTTTGGGTCTGTGTACCTGTGAGAGGAACAGGCCCAATCCCCCCAAGGAAGCTAGAGCGGGGGTGG
Source organism: Orientallactaga sibirica (assembly GCA_036365145.1). Taxonomy (NCBI): domain Eukaryota; kingdom Metazoa; phylum Chordata; class Mammalia; order Rodentia; family Dipodidae; genus Orientallactaga; species Orientallactaga sibirica. The sequence goes on from JAEOAD010000028.1 coordinate 13,888,642, forward strand.
CTGTCAGCAGAGGTGGCAGTTTCCTGGTACCCCACTAAGATGACTCTTCAGTCACCTTGTTCAGCACAGGCCCCCCCGCATTAGACCTTCTTCCATGGAACAACAGGAATATAGGATATTTCCTTAAGTCATCTCACGTAATCGCCACAAAAACCCCTCAGAGAAATAGAGGTGTTTGTCTTCGGGTATAGATAGGAAACAAAAGCTCTGAGAAGTTAAGTTACTCAGAGTCACACAATTGAGGATGGGCCAGGATGGGAACCCATGACAGTTTCCTATGGCGTCCCTGCTGTTTCTCCAGCAAAGCTACAGCCCCAGGGGAGGGGAGCGGAGGCTACCAGCAGCAAGCGTTTGGGGATGACAAAGCTTCTCGGAGATGGCGGGGAGCCCTGCCCAGGCTGGGGGTCTGTTGCAGAGTAAGTAGGAAACAACAGTATAGGGAGTGCCCTGAAGCTCTGATGGAATTTAATCACAGCTTTGTCCCCATAAGATGACAGCCCAAGCTTCCACTCTACTTTGTCCATGCAGAGTACAGTGATGAGTGAAATTAACTCAGCTTTGGGAAGGAGAAGCTCTGATCCACCCACATACCCTATTACACACACCACACATATCATACATTACCCTCCACCCATGCCACACGTGCTAGTTTGAATGCATGGCCCCGTAGACTAGGGCATTTTTGATCAAGATTGCGCTTGCAACTGAGTCTCCAGCACGTGGAGCTCTGCTGGGGAAGAGGTATGTCACCGGGGGTGGATCTTGTAGGACAACCTTTAGGTGTGCAAAGAACAGTTTGAGCTCAGGCTGTTCATGTTTGCTGGCTGTTTGGTGGTGTCTCTTTGCTTGGAAGTGAGCCAGCTTCTCCCACCACTGATGGTGTTTCTCTGGATCTATAAACTTGAATTAAACCCTTCCCTCCCATAAGCTGCTTCTGGTTTGATATTTGTCAAGCAATGGTAATATAACTGCTGCCCACAGAAAAACAACCACCACATACCACCAACACATACAACCATGTATACTCATATACATGCACATACAACAATGTATACTACACACATACACATACAACCATGTATACTACATACACATGCACATACAACCATGTATACTCACACACATATACATACAACCATGTATATTCACACATACAACCATGTATACTCACACATACAACCATGTATACTACACACATGCACATACAACCATGTATACTCACACACATATACATACAACCATGTATACTCACACATACAACCATGTATACTCACACATACAACCATGTATACTACACACATGCACATACAACCATGTATACTTACACACATATACATACAACCATGTATACTTACACACATATACATACAACCATGTATACTTACACACATATACATACAACCATGTATACTCACACATACAACCATGTATACTACACACACATGCACATACAACCATGAATACTATACACATACACATACAACCATGTATACTACAAACATATGCACATACAACCAAATGTACTACACACATACACATACAACCATGTATACTACACATATATACATACAACCATGTATACTCACACATACAACCATGTATACTCACACATACAACCATGTATACTACACACATGCACATACAACCATGTATACTTACACACATACACATACAACCATGTATACTTACACACATATACATACAACCATGTATACTTACACACATATACATACAACCATGTATACTCACACATACAACCATGTATACTACACACACATGCACATACAACCATGAATACTATACACATACACATACAACCATGTATACTACAAACATATGCACATACAACCAAATGTACTACACACATACACATACAACCATGTATACTACACATATATACATACAACCATGTATACTAACACACATACACATAGCCATGAATACTCACACATACACATACAACCATGGATACTACACACATACACATACAACCATGTATACTCACACACATACCCATACAACCATCTATACTAACACACATACACATGCAACCATCTATACTAACACACATATACTTACAACCATGTATACTCACACACATACACACACCACTCTTACCACTCACACAATGCGCATCACATATACTTCACACGTGCCACACATAGATCAGCATGTAGACATACCATACACATGCACACAGCACACACATCAGATGTGATGGTATTGCTTGTCGACTTGACAGGGTCTAGAATCACCTGTAAGTGATTATGGAGATCAGGTTAATCTTTGGGCCTGCCTGTGAGGGGTTATCTTTTTTTTTTTTCCTGAGGTAGAGTCTCACTCTAGCCCAGGATAACCTGAGACTCACTCTGTAGTTCCAGGGTGACCTCGAATCACAGTGACCCTCCTACTTCTGTCTCCCAAGTGCTCGGATGAAAGGCGTGTGCCACCATGCCCGGCTGATTATCTTGATTAGATTAATTGAGGTGGGAAGACGTACCTTATTAACTGTCACAGCACCAGCCCATGGGCCAGTATAAGGGAGACAGCTGGCTGAGCACCAGCATTCGTTGTTCTCTGCTTTCTCACTATGGGCTCAGTGTGATTTTTGTTTGTTTGTTTGTTTGTTTTTGTTTGTTTTAGGTAGGGTCTCACTCAAGCTCAGGCTGACCTGGAATTCACTATGTAGAGTCTCAGGGTGACCTCAAACTCATGGTGATCCTCCTACCTCTGCCTCCCAAGTGCTGGGATTAAAGGTGTGCGCCACCACGCCCAGCTCCTTAAACTGGTCTTTGTTAAACATTCTGTCTCAGCAATGAGTAGGTAACAAATATACCATCATTACACATTAGCCATGCCACACATAGACCACCACAAATACATACCACACACACTTTATATACATACCATATGTACATATGCCACACATACCATACCTTACAAACACACTGCTCACACGACACATACGGCCTGCACACCACACAAACATATCAGAGACACACATATATACATACATACATACATACATACATACATACATACATACATACATACCATACCACACACACACACCCAGATGGTATTTGGAAGTTCAACACAAATAATGATGTTGCTTCTTCCCTGTCCCATCAAATTCTCAGATCTGTAAGCAGAGGTGCAGGGAGAGTTGGTCAGGCCTTAGTGGGGCCTGAAGAAGGCATGGGACTCCAGAATGAGCAGAGAGAGAGAGCGAGAGCAAGCACACTAGGCCCATGCCACTCACTGGGTACTGGTCTTGCTCTGGTCCTTGCCCCTTGGGAAGGTGTGTGATCACTGTGCGGTAGTGCTAAGTGAAGGATCCTCCCACATGTATCATTTGGAGAGCCAGGGTGTCATCCTCTATCCCATCCCTTCATAGGGCTCCAGATCGAGTCCTCAAGCAGGGGTTCGGAGCGGAATGTACCACCTGCATGGGTGCATGGTGGGTGCCAAAACTAACCCCTTGTAGTTTCAAAACACAGGTGTGGGGGCATTTGTCCCCGTGGTTATTATCTGTCAGCAGGAGTGAGTTGGGACTGGAGACAGTAGCCTGAGGAGGTCTCAGAGACCTGGACTGGGGGCCAGCTGGATTCTTGATTTTGCTACAGAAAACAATTTCAGGACAAGTCAGTGTAAAGCAGAGCAGAAGTTTATTAGGAAGAAAGTTTAACAGAGGTTTAAACACAAGGGTTAATATAGAAACACTTGGGGAAAGAGAAGACACACCAAAGAGTATATATGGGCTTCTTTGCATGCATGTGTGTGGAGACCAGAGACTGACATGAGGAGTCTTTCTCAGTCATTCTCCACCTTATTTTTTTGAGGCAGGGTCTCTTGCTGAATGTACAGCTCACTGATTCAGCTAGACTAGCTCACCAGTGAGCCCCAGGGCTGGGAATACAGGTGCATGCCACTACAGCCAGCTTTTTCCATGCATTCTGGAGATCAGAACTCAGGTCCTCATGCTTGCGCTTTACCCACTGAACCATCGTCCCATCCAGCGTAGGCTTCTTAAGGGAGAGTTATGCTTAAGAGTCTTAGCCACAGCCCCACGTGTGTGACTTTGCTGACTCTCAAGTCTCATCTTGCAGGGTTGCTAAGAAATTTCTTTAATAAATGAGATGTTAGGGTGTACAGGGTGTCTCTGCAGCTGTCTGGTTGCAGCTTGCTAAGATCAAACCATGGGCCACAAGGGTTGCACAAGAAGTTAAGACATGCCTGTTACTGTAAATGGGGTCTCTTGTGAGATGTCTAAAAAATTGCTGGGAAGGAAGAAAAGTCTTATACACTTAGCCTGAAAGCATGGTTCACTGCTGTTTGAACATTCTTAAGGAACCTTGTCCCTGTTGTCAACCTTCCCAGAAAATATTAATTAGGCTAGAATTATTTTTTTAACTTATTATAGCTAGGTGCGGTGGTGCACGCCTTTAATCCCAGCACTCGGAAGGCAGAAGTAGGAGGATCGCTGTGAGTTCGAGGCCAGCCTGAGACTACCTAGCGATTTCCTGGTCAGCCTGGGCTACAGCGAGACCCTACCTCAAAAAAAACAAACATATTATTATATTATTTTGCATGTGTGTGTGTGTGCATATCTATGTAGAGTCACACCAGTGTTACGGTACACATGTGGAGAACAGAAGAAAGTTTTCGGGACAGTCTTCTTCTAGCTTGTTTTGAGACAGGGTCTCTTATTTTTCACCACTATGTTCACAAGGTTCCAGGAAATTTCTGTATGAACCTTCCTTCTCATTGTAGGTGCTCTGGGATTACAGAAGCTCATCACAGCTTCCCGCTTTTCCATGAGGCCTGGGCATCTGAACTCAGGTACTTAGACAGTTTTATGGCACGTGCTTCAGCCACTGGGCCATCTCCCCATCCCATGGAATTTTTTTTTTAGTTTATTTATTTTTTGTTTTTGTTTTTCTGAGAGACAGAGAGAGGGTGAAAGAGGCAAAGAGAGAGAGGCAGAGAGAGAGAGAATGGGTGCACCAGGGCCTTTCAGTTGCTGTGAATGAACTCCAGATGCATGTGCCCCCTTGTGCACATGTGCAACATTGCACGCTTGCATCACTTTTGCGTCTGGCTGTATGTGGGACCTGGAGATTCAAAAAAGCATTTTTAGGCTTCGCAGGCAAGTGCCTGAACCGCTAAGCCATCTCTCCAGCCTGGAATTGTTTATCTGAATGCATGTGTGTGAGTGCACACATGCTTGTAGAGATCACAGGACAGCCTCAGGTGTTATCCTCAGGAATACTGTCCACCTTCCTTGAGACAGGGTCTTTCACTGCCTGGAGCTTACCAATTAGGCTGTGTTGTTTGGCCAGAAAGATCCAGGAATCCTCTCATGTCCACCTCCCCAACACTGGAGTGCTGAGATTCTTGACACTGCTGGCGAGAGGCTATGAATCCATAGTCAACCAGACTATGGAGTGAAGAGCCCTTTTCCCTTCCCATGTCCCTTAATTTTCCCTGTCTTTCTATCCTGCCTTGTTGCCTACCTTGAGTTAGGTTGGACAGGTCCCAAAATGGAGTCACCAAGGATAGCAGGATGGGACAGAGACATAAGGAAGTGGATTATCCAGATTCCTCAATAAGCTGCCCAGCCATTATCCCTTCCTTGCCTAACAATGCCCCAGGTCATGGTTTCCGCCCCCTTTTCTCCTAAGTAAGTAGTAAGTCACCTGGTCACTGTTCTGGTCTCACCCTAGCTATTTGAAATGGCTAATGTAAAGAACAAAGGAGTTCTTGTCCCTTCTTCACCTTCCCGCAACTGAAAGCCCTATGAAGCCCACTACCTGAGGAACTCAGGTGGGCTGTGCTTCTCTCATGCTTTTCCTGAATAAAAGCTTTCATCTTTGCCTCAGAGTGGTTTGCATGGTTGTGGTCACTCCCAAACTTTACACTTTGTCCAGCTGCCACATCACATTTAAAAGTCAAACCTGGGGCTGGGGAGATGGCTTAGAGGTTAAAGGCACTTGCTTGTAAAGCCAGCTGGCTTGGGTTTGATTCCCTAGTACCCACGTAAAGCCAGATGCATAGAGTGGCACATGAGTCTGGAGTTCGTTTGCAGTGGCAAAAGGCTCTGGAGCACCCATATACTCTCTCTCTCCTCACAAATAAATAAAAATATATTTTTTAAAAGAATGAAATCCACACAAGAGCTCATTTCACTGTACTTAAACAAGCCGCGGAAAGTGGGCATCAACCAGAAGTGAGCTGTGAAGTGGCTCGTTGGCAGCAGGTGAGAATTCTGCTCAGAGAAGCCTTCCTGCAAATTCTTAGTGTTTAGCACCAAGTGCCAGCAGGTATGCAAAAAACGAAAATCACAAACTTGATCTTGCAACACTGAGCTGCGAAAACACTTCCTTCATGGTTGTGTGAGATAATGTCGCTGCCTCTTTCTTCCTTTCCCACCCTCCTCCACGGCAGCCCTAGAATTCCAGCGACATGGGACAGGGAAAAACTCCATTTCTTGGTTTTCTAGCCCTCCCTCTCACCTCTCACACCCCTCTCTTTGAAAGCTGAAAGAAACGCACAGATGTAAGGAACTGTCTCCCTTGAGTGCTTACAGATCCGCCCCTCGGTTCCCATGGCAGCCTGGCACATGCTGCAGGCACTTTCACACTGCATTCTGTCTGGCTCCTTGTCTGGCTCTCCCAACTGCGCTGTGAATGGCTGCCTGGCAGGGCCGGGTCTTTCGTCCCACATCCTGGACACCAGGCTTAGCACTTGGCCTGCAGTAGGTGCTCAGTGCTTGGTAGTGGGCAGGTGTGGAAGGGGGTGATAGAGCAAGAGTAGAGAGGTGGGAAGTGGTCTGAGAGCCAAAAGGATTTCTTTTAAAACTTTTTTTTTCTTTTTTTCTTTTTTTTTCGAGGTAGGGTTTCACTCTGGTCCAGGCTGACCTGGAATTAACTATGTAGTCTCAGGGTGGCCTCGAACTCACAGCAGTCTTCCTACCTCTGCCTCCCAAGTGCTGGGATTAAAGGCGTGCACCACCACGCCCGGCTCAAAAACTTTTTTTTTAATTTTTAAAGATATTTATTTATTCATTTTAGCAAGAGAGAGTATGAGCACACCAGGACTGTTGCAGTTACTTTCTCGTTACTAGGACAAATACTGACCAGAAGCAGCTTATGGAAGGAAAGACTTACAGAATCCAGGGGAAGCTCCATCATGGTGGAAGAAGGTGACTCACTTCCATAGATCCATAGCAGAGAGACACCCACCAACAGCCAGCAAGCAGGAACAGCCAGAGCTCCAATTGGCTCTGAACATACCTTAGGACTGGACTACAAGATCTGCCCCCCAGTGACACCTCCTCCAGCAGGCTGCTGAAGACTTAGTAGAAAGCTTAACCTTAATCAAAAATGCCTTCAGGCTATGGGGATGCACACATTCACATTCAAACCACCTCTAGGACCTGTTACCACTGCAAACAAACTCCAGATGCGTGCACCACTTTGTGTATCTGGATTTACGTAGGTCCTAGGGAATTGAATGTGGGTCAGCAGGCTTTGCAAGCAAGTGCCTTTAATCATTGGACCATCTCCCCAGCCTCAAAAGCACTTCTTGACTACTCCCTATATACAAATCACACTGGGTGAAAGCCAGCTTGTAAGATGCACTTACCAGTTATAAACTCCTTACATATTTTTAAAACTTAACAGCACCTGGGTGAGGTAAATTACATAGAACAGAACTATCCTGTTTTGAGAGTGGGTTTATAGACCTTATGAGAGGGGTAGCAACAGGAGCAGTGGCCTTGGGCTACGTGGGACTCACAAGCCAGTGACTTAAAGGGTGGGACCAACATCACTGTGTATGGCAGTTGACTTTTGTGAGCGCTGAGTGTCCCTTGATGATGCCCTTGGCTTCCCAGGATGCTTAAGTGATGGTTAACCATGCCTCACACATGGACAGAATGGCATGACTATATGCCAAGTGGGCACTAGGTTGTATCCTTTTATATCCATTTGCAGTGACCCTTACAGTGGTACTGCAATGGGGAGGATCTGCTTTTTTTATTTTTATTTTTTATTTTTTGGTTTTTCAGTGTAGGGTCTCACTGTAGCCCAGGCTGACCTAGAATTCACTATGTAGCCTCAGGGTGGTCTTATACTCAAGGTGATCCTCCTACCTCTGCCTCCCAAGTACTGGGATTAAAGGCGTGCGCCACTATGTCCAGCCAGGTTCTTTTATTTTTAATCACTATTTTGTGTGTGTGCTAGAGATGAAAACTGGGGCTTTATGCATGCTAAGCATGGGCTCTGCCATTGAGCTGTAGCCTCAGCCCAACAATGGGGAAATTGCTAGCAGAAAAGTCAAGTACTCGGGCTGGGGATGTAGTTCAGTGGGTGAAAGCAGTTGCTGCACAGGCATGAAGACCTGAATTTGGATGAGTAGCACCCACATAAAAAGCCAGGTGTGGCCATACATGACTCACCACGGTCCTGAGGTCAGCTAGGCTAGCAGAAAAACAAGCGAGTTCTAGGTTCAGTGAGAAACCCTGTCTCTAGGAAATAAGGCAGAAGAGCAATAGAAGAGAAGATCCAGCCCCCGCTTCTGGCCTCTGCACTTATGTGCACATCTACACATGCATACATCACACACACACACACACACACACCATACAACAAAAAGGTCAAGTACTTCCCACAGTCACACCCAGCACTGGGCTAAGTGGGATAGGCAAGCATTATGTGCAAAGACCACCTCTTCCCTCTGGACTGCATGAGGCCTGGCCCCTTGGACACTGGACACCTCCTTAGTAAGTCCCACACACATGAGACTACGGCTCTTAGGCAAATGCCCACGTGGCTCAGGCAGGTTTCTTTCATTTTGTTCTCTCTTTCTTATGCTGCCTCTGATTATCTCTTCCTGGAGCCCTTGCTTTCTTAGGCTAGACTAAGATCTTTTTAAAAAATATTTTATTTACTTGGGAGCTGGAGAGATGGCTTAGAGATTAAAGTGTTTGCCTGCAAAGCCAAAGGACCCTGGTTCAATTCTCCAAGACCCACGTGAGCCAGATGCACAAGGGGGTGCATGCATCTGCAATTCGTTTGCAGTGGCTGGAGGCCCTCTCTCTCTCTGCCTCTTTCTCTCTTTCAAACAAATAAATAAAATATGTTTAAAAAATATTTTATTTACTTATTTGAGAGAGAGAGAAGCAGATAGACAGAGAATGGGTGCATCAGGGCCTCCAGCCACTGCGTACGAACTCCAGAGGTATGTGCCACCAGTCCTCCTTCAGCTGTGTGCATAGGCACTGCAGAGAGCACAGCCATAGAGCACCCACCAGAGGCCCTGCATCTGGCTTTACGTGGCTCCTGGGGAATTGAACCTGGGTCCTTAAGGCTTTGCAGGCAAGCACCTTAACTGCCGAGCCATCTCTGCAGCCCTAGACTATGGTCTTTACTCATGGACAGTCCTGTCAGGCTGGTCTCTGCAGTGCCCATGCGCCCAGCTGAAGGAGGACTGGCGGCTGCATGTCCCTTACAGTTTGATGTTCACAAGAATTCCTTTCTCCTCCCCCTTCCTGCAGGAACCCTCCCCCAGGAAAGGGCAGAGGAGAACCCTGCAGTAATTGTCAGCAAGTTGCAGCAATTTAGTGAAATTGGAGTTCCAAATAGAAATGTCAAAATTAGAGCCAAATGAAATTACTTGTCTTGTTCACTCAAATCAGAGACAGAAAGAAAAAAAAAATCAGGACCAGAGAAAAGGAGCAAGTAGATTACATCAAGTGGGGGGAGGGTATGTTGGCAGAAAGTTAAGATTCTTGGGCTAGGGATAAACCACTTTCCAAGCAAGCATGAGGACCTGGGTTCGGATCCCTAGCAAAGGTGTAAATGTCCAGTGGATATGTGGCTACCTAAAATCTGGGGCACTCGGGATTGAAGGGGACAAGCTGGCTATCTAGGCTAGCCACGTCAGCCAGCTCTGGGTTCAGCGAGACCCTACCTCAGTAAATAAGGTGAGAAGCAATGGAGGAAGTCCTCCTCTGGCCTCTGCACACAGCATACACATGACACCTGTACACATGCGGACACCACACACACATACACCCACAAAAAGTCAACATTCTTACTATACCTGCCAATTTAAATTGCCATACCATCAGAACCCCAAAGGGCACTTCGGAGTGGGAAGAGGACTTCTTAGCAGTTGACACTTCAAGTTGACTGTCCTCAGAGCAGTGAATCCCAGAGACCTGCTGGAGCCAGTGGGCACAGCTTTCTGCAGAGCCCCATCTGGCCAGCAGGAGGAGCAAGGCCCTCGTGGCCTGGACCTGGCGGGCTTCCAGGAGCCCCAGGGTAAAGAAGGGCAGCGGGAAGCCCAGAGAGCTCAGAGCTTCCTCATCTTTATTAACAGCCTTGGAGGTAGTGCGCACCTGAGCAAGGAAGCCCCTCCACCCCGACCCGGGAGTCCATCCTTCCTCCCTGAGCCAGGGGCCTAGACCTGCATTTTCCTCTTGAAAATCACATGTAATCTTCTCACATTGCGCACGTGCACACACACCACATACACATGCAAAGCAGGCAAAACCCCCTCCATCTTCAAGGGATATTTAATGGCATGAGACATTGCCCACTCACATGTAATGTGCTAGTTCTCCATTTGTGCTTCTAGAATCTCTCCCCTGCCCTGCACCCTGGAGTTGACAACCAAGGTCTAAATGGCGCTGACTGCTTTGCCCTGTTGGTGTGAGTTGGGCTCAGGCCATGGGAAATGCCAGCAAGAGATGGAAGGGTGGGAGGAGAGTCGGGCGGGAGTAGATCTTCACTCTCTCCCAGCCTCCTGCCTCACGACCACAGCTCCCATTGGACTCTGTTAGTATGAGATTTGGGCCTTTGGTTCTAGAGTTGGCAACAGCTTCCTGCTGATGCCTCAGCGTCCTTGCTCGCTCTCCTTACAGCTCTCCACATCCCTGTAAATCAACCCCTCTTTAGAGGGCTCTTCAGTCAAGCCATCTCCTGCAAAGATGCTGACCCTTTCACATGCGAAGAGACCATACAGGACCTTGCACAGGAGAAAGACCTGGCACTTCATTTGCATAGGTTCAGTGATCCTCATGGCCACACACGGGGATGCAGCTGAGAGGAGTGTTGACACCAGGTTCAAATTTAGAAAGCATTTGAAGGAACAGTCTAAAAATTCCTGTCTGAAAGGGGTAAATGGAGCACGCTGACAAAGGTCGTGAACAGAGTGCACGTTGGCTCCTTGTTCCATTTAGAAATCACCTCAAGCGCCTACCACAGTGTGTCTTTTAAATTCATAATATTTTAACTTTGTTAAAACTGTGCTTCTTGTAAGAAGAGGAGGTGGAGGAGGGTGGCGAGAGGAGTGACAGGCAGGGGAGGAAGGCAGTGTGATAAAGTAGGCCACATGAGCTCAGATGGCCTGCTTTTGCCCTCAGCCAGATTCACACCCAGCTTAGAATGGAAGGAGCTGACAGTTTCTTAGAATCTCTGTTCCCTCCCATAACACCTCAGTTTTCCCATCTGTGGAATGGTTGGATGAGCACATGCCTCGTGGTCATGGTGACAGCTGGTGGAATTCAGTCCACACAAAGTGTCTGGCCCAGAGCCCAGGGCATTGTGGAACTCAGTGTGAATTCCCTTTCCTGAACCCTCAGCCACATCAAAGTGGACTTGGGCTTGTCTCCGCACCTAGACACATAGTAACCTCCATGTCTCTGTATGGCCTGAATCTAAAATGTTCCACACAGTTGATGGCACTGTTTTGGGAGGTTATAAAACACTTGGGCTAGGTGGTACCTAGCTGACAGAAGTTGGTCATTAGCAGCAGACCTATGAATGTGTTACTGGACCCTCTTAGTTCCTGTCTCACTCTCTGCTTCTTGCTCACTGGAATGTAAACAGCTATGGTCACATGCTGCCACTGCCATGAGCTGAGCTGCTCCCCATGCATTCACCACCACGGCAACCTGAAAGACCTCTGAAATCATTCGCAAAAATAAATCTTCCCTCTCTCAAGTTGTCCCTGTGAGGCATTCTGTCATAGGAATGCAAAAGTAATATGGTTTCACAGATTCACTCAGGGTGCTTACAAAGTCACTGCCTTAGGTATGTCGGCCCAAGGACTTTGTTTTCTTGCTGAAAGAAAGAAACCTACCTCATAGAAGCTGTCCTGTGATTTCTGGACACATGGTCATCTCTCAATATGGCAACTAACTTCAAAGTCAGTTCAAAATAGTCTCTTTTTTTACTCATGTTTATGCAGAGGTGTGCATATGTGCATGCAAATACCTGTGTGTGTGTGTGTGTGTGTGTGTGTGTGTGTGTGTAACATTACTTTGACCATAACCTGATCTAGGGAGTGAGTTCATCATCGCCTTTGTTTTTGGTGTGTGCATGTGTACATGGTGTATGCACATGTGCGTTTGTGATGCACACATACCATGTGCATGTGAGCAGAAGCCAGAGGAAGACACTGAGTGTCCTCTATTGATCGGATGAATTTTCCTGAGACAGAGTCTCACTGAATGTGAAGTTCCCAGGTTTCCTGTTAGACTGGCTGACCAGGGGAACCTAGCATTCCTCTTGTCTCCACCCACCTCAACACTGGGGTTAGAAGTGTTAGACGCACACATGGCCATGCCAGGGTCCAAACTCAGGTCCTCAGGCTTGTGCAGCAAGTGCTCTCACCCACTGAGCCACCTCCCCAGCCTCCTGTTGTTTGCTTTTTGAGACAGAGCCTCCCTGAATAACTCAGGCTGATCTCAAGCTCACAAAACATCATGCTTACCTGGCATGCCTTTGTATTATAGAAGAATCACCATCTCCAAGAGGTTTTGCTACATCTCCTTGGTCTGAAGTTGACCACAAGGTCGCCAATAACTTCAAACAGACTGAGGAAGCCACCCTGTTTCGATGGGAACATCAACAGCCTGGGTATAATCAAGTTCTATTAGTAGGAAGATGGGGAAATGGATTTGGGGTAGGTCACCAGCGGGACCACTGTGGGAAACGAGGCCAAATCTCCACAGTGTCCCAGAGCTGATGGTTCTGCAATGACAGCATTTGACTCGGTCTGGGTCCTCATTGATGGGCCATGTTGACACGGAGCTGTTCTTACTTTATTTGCCAGAGAGGTGTTATCTAAAAGTGCTGGCAGCTGTAAAACAGTGCTCATGGAGACCGCCCAACAGCCTGCTATCTGGAGCTTTCTGCAGGCCGCAAGGGGTCTCGTCCTGTAATATCGAGTCAGGCCATGAGATGCGACATGCAAAAGACTGTAGGGGAAAGCTCTTTAAGAAGCATGTGCATGGCTAGGAGTGTCATGCAGTCAGAAGAGTGCTTGCCTAGCATGCATGCAGTCCTGGGTTCCATCCCCAGCACCACATAAACTGAATGGTGATTCATGCCTGTAATCCCAGCACTCAGGAGGTTGAAGGCAGGAGGATCAGAAGTTCAAGGTCATCCTCAGCTACATATTGAGTCCGAGGCAAGTCTGGCATACATGAGACCCTGTCTCAAAAAAGAAAAAGAAGGCATTGGAGAAATGATTCAGCAATTAAAGATGCTTGTTTGCAAAGCCTGTTAGCCTGATTTCAATTCCCCAGTACTAACATAAAGCCAGATGTACAAAGTGGCACAAGCATCTGGAGTTTGTTTGCAGTGGCAGCAGGCCCTGGCACGGTCATTCTCTGTGTGTGCCTGCCTCTTTCTCCAACAAATAAGTAGAAATACTTTTTAAATTATTTATTTATTTGAGAGAGACAGGGAAGGAGAGGGAGAGAAAATGGGCGCATCAGGGCCTCTATCCACTGCAAACAAACTCCAGACACACGCACCACCTGTGCATCTGGTTTATGTGGGTACTGGGGGATCAAACCTGGGTCCTTAGGCTTCACAGGCAATTGCTAAGCCATCTCTCCAGCCCACATTATTTTTTTTAAGTAGAAAAAGATACATGGGCAAACATAGAGGCCAGTATGCAGCCCAAGGCCAGCTGCCTACTCATCCCCTCCATCCCTGTCCCTGGTCCTCCCCTCTGCTCTGTGTTGGGGACTGGCCTTGGAGGTTTTACTTGTAGCCAAGGGAAGCAATGGAAGGAAGGAGAAGCTGGGGGCTTTTTCAGCCCTTCTACCTTGAGTAGTGTTCTCCTGGCCACTGTGGCTCCATTGAGGCTCTGCCCATGTCCAGTAGGCCTGCTGGATTCCTACTTGGTTAAGTGACCCCCACCACTGCCTCCAGGAACAGCAGCTTCTGGTCTGGACCTCCAGCCCCGGGTTGGGTGGTGACCACCCTGAGTTCTTTGGCTTCTGGTCAACTGTGTAACCAGCATGCTCCCTTGGCATCTGTCTGCTTTAAATACCCTCTGGTGGTTTCATCTGGTTGGATCCTGACTCATACAGACAACACAGTAAACTCCCGATGCCTGTCACTTAGCTGCAACAATGACTGCCATTCTCGCTTTATCTATTTTTATTTTGGTGGAAAAAAACCCCAGGCATCCTGGTGCTGCTAAATGATTTCAGCATGTACCTCTAAAAACAAGGATTTTTTTACATAACAAGCATATTAAATTGTTCACGCCTATGTTCACATATTAATGCACCCAACAAATGTAACAAATGTAGCACAAGGAAGAGGGTTAGCTTATAGTTATCTAATGCCCAATCCATATTCACATTCTCCCAAATGTTTCAAGATGTCTACTTTACAGTTGGTTTGTGTGACTCAGGATTTAAACGACCACACGGTGCATTTGGTAGATATGTTTCCTGGGTTTCTCTTTTTCAGTCCTGGGGTCACAGCCAGAGCCTTGTGAGTGTTAGTTAGTGAGTTTTTATTTAATCTCAAACAGTTCTCCACCCCCCCCCCGGAGGTGTCAAACATCACACACATCACACACATACCACTACTATCACTATGCATATGCAGACCACCATCATCACTACTTACACCCCAACACCTTGCCACCATTAACACACACACAACCACCATTATCATCACACACATGCACACACAATCACAAACACAACAACCATTATCATCATGCACACACACACACCATCACCATCCACACAACCACCATTATCATCACACACATGTACCACCATCACCATACACACAGGCACCAACACTATCAAACCAATCATCACCATCACACACACATCACCATCACCACACACACCCTATGCCCTGCCACCATTACCATACACACACACAGATACCACCAACACCGCATACACACTACACACAGAGACATGTTCATACGCCAGCACATAAGCATGGCCAAGCTTGCCCACTGTGAATTCTAAATGCCTGATTCGCCTGCCTGCACCCACTTCTCACAGAGCCCCGTGACCGTCTGCTTCATCACATGACCCTTGCCTCACAAGACACAGACCAACCTCCCTTCTCCAGACACCACAGACTCCAAGTTGCCGCACCATTACTTGACCCTGACTTTCCTCGAAGTATTTCGGTTTTCCTCGATAGTGTGTGGCGGAAAGAATGGATCACAAAGGGATCTTAAAGATCATGTCATTTAAGCCTTGATTTTTATTTCTTTATGGTTTTATAATTTGCATAAATAGAACACCCACACCCATATTTGTAGATGAGAAAACAGAGGTCCCAGGGAGCTGTCATTTACAGAAGCTTGCAGGGCAAGCTGGCAGCAGAACAGACAGCTGCATTGATGGGTTTCCCACAGGACAATGCGCCTCATCTTTCTATTGCCTGGAGGCACTTGTCACTGTGCTAGGAAGTGTAGAATATGTTCACTAAGAACCTATGCCGAAGGCTGGAGAGATGGCTTAGTGGTTAGGGCTCTTGCCTGTGAAGCCCAAGAACCAAGGTTCGATTCTCCAGAACCCATGTAAGCCAGATGCACAAAATGGCACAGTCATCTGGAGTTTGTTTGCAGTGGCTAGAGGCCCTGGTGCACCCATTCTCTCTCTCTCTATCTCTCTCTTTCTCTCTCTCTTTTTTTCTCTCACATAAATAAATAAAATATATTTTTTAAAAAAGAGCCTATGCTGCCGGGCGTGGTGGCGCACCCCTTTAATCCCAGCACTCGGGAGGCAGAGGTAGGAGGATCACCGTGAGTTCAAGGCCACCCTGAGACTACATAGTTAATTCCAGGTCAGCCTGGACCAGAGTGAGACCCTACCTTGAAAAACCAAAAAAAAAAAAAAAAAAAAAGAACCTATGCCTATGCCTAACGGAGATGTCACGGCTCTGAGCAATGGTGCCACTTAGAGATGGATATTAATGGTTAATACTTGATTGTTGGTTTCTAGCTGAAACTCCCACTTCATAGCCTAACCCCTGTGAATTTTCAGGAAGTATGTTTGGTCACTGGGAATATCAGAAACCTTTGATGGTGACTGATTGAGCGAGACCCCGAGCTATCCTTAGGAAAAGCAGACCAGAAAGCAAATTAGCACTGCCAGGGATGAGGAGCCCCTGCTGCATGCATATGGTGTGGAGACAGATGAAATGTCTTGAAGTAGGTGGAGGTGGTGGTTGTACAACACCAGGTCTCACAAATGCCACGGGATGATTCGCTTTCAAGTGGTTCATTTTATGTCATGCCAGTTTCACCCCAATAAAAACCAAATGCTGGGGAAATGGCTCAATGGGTAAAAGTGTTTGCTATGCAAGCATGATGACCTGAGTTCAGATCCTCAGAACCCACATAAAGCAGGACGCAGTGGCAAGTTTTTATCACCCCAGCACTCCTGAAAGAGATGGGAGGTAGAAACAGGACAATCCCTGGAAGCTCACGGCCAGCTAACCTGGCATATGCAGACCAGCACCTGGTAGTGAAAAATAAGAGACCTTGCCCCAAACAAGGTGGGAGGCGAGGACCAGCACGGGAGGTTTACCTCTGACTTCCACGTGTTCCCCTGCGCGTGCGCGCGCACACACACACATACACACACACACAGAGTAAAATAAATACACACATATATTCCACTTAACCGGTTTAATGTCCCAACTCAGTTCTGCTAGGCTGGAGCTCATGATAGACTTGCCACCCTTCAGACTATGTGAGCCGAAGACTCAGCTCCTGGTGAGGGGGTGTCACCAGAGATGGGAGAGCACGATATTGGGGAATGCTTGGGAGTGTTCCTCCTCAGTTCAGGGGAGCCTTCTAGATGGGGAATGCCCGCTAGAAGTTTATTCTTGAGCCAGAGAGAGGATGCAGGTCAGAAGTCCTCAGGCAAGCAGCTCATACCCAACAGGTACCTATGAGTTCGGGGGGATGGAGCACCTCTTGGGCTGTCCCACCAGCATTTCCACTCAGGAGACGGGCCCCAAGCAAAGGGCCTCCAACTGTCAGTGGGAGCTGAGGAGCAACCGAGGAAGGACTCCAAAGGAATGGCATTTGACTATTTACCATACTGAGTACAGCCATAGAGGACCCACAAAAGCCACAGAAGAAGGCCGCGACCCAATGCCCAGGAAAGCACAGAGATTCTCATCTTCTCCTCCACATCTTCACCAAGTGCCCAAATACAGGGAAAGAACAGGGCCAAAACAGTGAGGAGAGAGATGACAAGCAGCCCCATTCCATCCCCTAGGCTCTTGACTAAAGGCAGACTGATGCCAGGGCATGAGTGTGAGGCTCGGACCACACTCAATGGGCTTTAAAAAAAAAAAAAAAAAACTACCTGTGGGCTGGAGAGATGGCTTAACTGTTAAGGCATTTGCCTATGAAGCCAAAGGACCCCGGTTCGATTCCCCAGGACCTACGTAAGTCAGATGCACAAGGGGCACATGCATCTGGAGTTCATTTGCAGTGGCTAGAAGCCCTGGTGTGTCCATTCTCTCTCTTCTGTCTCTCTTCTCTCTCTCTCCTTGCAAATAAATAAAAACTTTAAAAATATATATTTAAGAAAAGAACCTGTGAGTAGTGTGTGTGTGCCTGCGTATTGTTTGTGTGGGAATATGTATGTGGAGTCCAGAGGTTCACATTGGGTGCCTTCCTTAATTGCTGTCCATCTTACTTTTTTATTTTATTTTATTTTATTTTATTCATTTATTTTCAAGCAGAGAGAGAGAGAGTACCAGGGCCTCTAGAACCCAGATGCATATGTCACTTTGTGCATCTGGCTTTACATGGGTACTGAGGAACTGAACCCAGGCCATTATGCTTTGCAAGCAAGTGCTTTAATTGCTGAGCTATCTCTCCAGCCCCCATCTTATGTTCTGAAACAGGGTTTCTCCCTAATTCCCAGCTCCCTCGGTTCTCCAAGGGTCTGGAGGAGTGTCTAAGCAATGCCGGGATGCACTTTTGTCTGCAGCTAGGACCACTCCTATCATTTTTCTGCTTGATACAAGATTCTTGTCCAAACCATGAAAGGGGGGCTGGATTGATGGCTCAGCAGATAAAGCACTTGCCATGCAAGCCTGAGCCTGAGTTTGGATCCCCAGATCTGCACAAAAGCCATAAAAGCCAGAAGCCATGGTACACTTCTGTAATCACAAACCTCCAAAAGTGAGATGAGTGGTAGAGGCAGGAGAACCTTCCAGAAGCTCAAGACAGCTAGCCTGGTGAATGCAATGGTAAACAGTACCTCAAATAAGTACCTCAAAATAAGGTAGAAAGGCCTGGGGAAATGACTCATCCATTAAAGGCACTTGCTTGCAAAGCCTGCTGGCCTGGGTTTGACTTTGCAGTACTGACGTAAAACTAGATACACAAAGTGGGGCATGCATCTGGAGTTTGCAGCAGCAAAAGGCCCTGGCAATCCATATTCTCTAAATAAATAAATAAATAGATAGATAGATAGATAGATAGATAGATAGATAGATAGATAGATACTTTTTTAAAAATAAGGTAGACAGAGCCGAGCGTGGTGGCGCACGCCTTTAATCCCAGCACTCGGGAGGCAGAGGTAGGAGGATCGCCAAGAGTTCGAGGCCACCCTGAGACTACATAGTTAATTCCAGGTCAGCCTGGACCAGTGTGAGACCCTACCTCGCAAAAAAAAAAAAAAAAAAAAAAAAAAAAAAAAAATAAGGTAGACAGTAAGGAACAACTGAAAGTTGTCCTGACCTCCACATGCACTTCCTAGCACACAGGCACCTGATTCACACATACAAACACATATGTACACATCATACATGCCCATACCCACCAAACAGCTATAACAAGATTAGTGGCTGAGCAGATAAAGGTGCTTGCTTGCAAAGCCTATGGCCTGTGTTCAATCTCCCAGTACCCATATAAAGTCAGGCACACAAAGTGGTATGTGGAACTGGAGTTTGTTTGCAGCAGCAAAAGGTCCTGGTGCACCCATTCTCTCTCTCTCACCCTCTCTCTCTCTCTCTCTCTTACACACACACATTAATAATATACAATAAAATATTTTTAAAAGATCAGGGGCTGGGGATATAGGTCAGTGGTAGGGCACTTGCCAAGCATGTATAAGATCCTGGGTTCAATATCCAAAACTGGAAAAAAATAACAAACAGGAACATAGTGACATGTACCTGTAGACTACAGTGAAGAAGACTGAGGCAGGAGGATTACTTGAGCCAAAGAATTTAAGACCAGTTTTGTTTTGTTTTTTGTTTTTTTGGTTTTTCGAGGTAGGGTCTCACTCTGGTCCAGGCTGACCTGGAATTCACTATGTAGTCTCAGGGTGGCCTTGAACTCTTGGTGATCCTCCTACCTCTGCCTCCCGAGTGTTGGGGTTAAAGGCGTGTGCCACCACGCCCTGCTCTAAGACCAGTTTTGGCACCAAAGCAAAACCCATCTCAAACAACAAGAGGAGGATTGTTATTGCCATATTGCTGCCCCTAGCAGGAAAGTAAAGACTAGCTTGTTAAATGTGTGATACTCCATTGGTGGGTAAATCTCACAAGGATATGTATAGTAAGTCAGCCTTTATATACTCTAAGACTTCACAAAATAATATCATAACATATGTTATTTAAGCATACCAACACATCAACGCAAGCACAAAAACTTTCCTTGAAATACCACACTAAATTTAAGATATTTTCCTCAAGTAGGGAAGAGTTGGAGGGGAAATAGAGAACTATAAATGTGACATCTCGTTTCTTAAGCTGGTTGCTTCATATACCATATTGTTTGCATTAAAAAATATTTTACTGATTACCCACCACCTACTGCCAAAGACACCTACATGCTGTTGGTATGTAACACGGAGAGACCTGGCTGGAATCTGGAAGAGAGTCAGTCCTCAGACAGCCTGTCTAGTGCCAAAAGGCACTACATGAGTTACTGGGGGGAAATGGCCAACATCTGTCTGAGCAACTCATGGTCTAAGCCTCTCAGCAGCAAACAACCTGATGTGTTGCTCACACAAGTGCAATAGTGGCACACATTCATGGTGAGTAACCAACTGCTCTTGGGTTGGCTAACAGATCCACTCAGTGGAAAGGAACCTATATCTGGAACTGGGAAACAAGTCAGAATCATATCCAGACAATGACTGCTCTCCATTATCAAGCTCCCATCAGTCCTGGGCTACAAGAGGGCCTACACCTATGAAATTAAATTCTCCCCAATGAGGAGGGTCCCTTCAAGGTGGGGGGGGGCAAGAATGAGGATAAGGATGGTACCAACATGTGCTGTTTACATACTAAGTCCATAACTAATAAAATATTTTATTTATTTATTCATTGGAGAGAGAAAGAGGTAAACACAGAGAAAGAATGGGTGCTCCAGGGCCTCCAGCCACTGCAAACAAACTCCAGACACATGGACCCTTTGTGCTTCTGGCTTACATGGGTCCTGGGGAATCAAACTTGGTTCCTAGGGCTTTGCAGGCAAGTGCCTTAACTTCTAAGCCATCTCTTCAGTACTGCATTTTTTTCTGAGGTAAGGTTTTATGTGTCCCAGGCTGGCCTCAAACTCCCCAGATAAGCAGGGATGGTCTTGAACTCCTGATCCTCCAGACTCTACCTCCTACATGCTGAGATTATAGCCATGCATCACCACACACAGTTTATCGGGTGCCAGAAATGGAACTCGGGGCTTCATGCATGCTAGGCAACACTCTACCAACTGAACTACATCCCCAGCCCATAACAGCCTTGTGCATTACAGACTAGCAGAGAGTTTGGGATGTCTGAGTCCAAGTGTGGTCAGGTTCAAGGCCAGAAATGTGGCTGAGCAGTTGAACAGTGGGATAAAGAGGCATAATCAGGCTAGACTAAAGGCTTGGTGACAGTTGTAGCCCACAGTGGCCTTGGAAGAAAGTACACCAGGGATAGTGAGGGTGGGGTCTGTGGTAGTGGGAGGGGGCTGCAGAGAAAACACTGGTCAGGAGAAATGGGGACAAGTCCGGCTCTGTGGCTGTATGCTGTAGAGGATAATACCCACTCTAGCCGGAGGTGGAATTGTCCTGGGTAAAAATGGAAGCAGCCAGCGATTGCTATTTATAAAAATAACTACAAAGGCTTGACAACCCAGAGAGAATGCTGAAAAAGTAAATTGAGGGCTGTTGGGAAAATGTTCAGTGATTCTCATCTTCAAAGCATTTCTGAGACATGAGCTCATGACTCCTCCTTCCAGAGCCCCAAGAGAAGGATAGGAAACAAGGACAGTTGGGGGGAAGGACGGCACAGAGCTTGGGTGACTTCCTCACAGCCACAGAGACTGCCCACTCGAGATGCCCCTCAAATGTTCACTCCTCCACCCTCTTCCTCACACCTTTCTGGGTAGGGCTTGGATTCACCGTGATGAAGGGTGAGAAAGCCACAGAGCAGGGCAGAACCAAGCAGGCAAAACCAGCTGCCCTACCAGGTCACCATTAGCCTCAAGACTGCTAAGGTCCAGGTGACAAAGGCAAGAAACCAGGGGACAGTCTAGGTTGCTAACGGGGGGTGAGTGGTCAATCTGAGGAGGGGTCCAGGTAGACCTCTAGCTGAATACTTGGCAGAGATGTAAGCCCAGTGAGGAAGAGGGTTTGGGGATCAGGAGATGACTCAATGGAGAGTGTTTGTTGTGCAAGTGTGGGTACCTGAGTGAGGATCCCCAGAATCCATGTAAAAAGTCAGATGCTGTGGTTTATGCCTGCAATCCCAGCACAACTACAGTGAGAAGGGAGACAGAGACAGGAGAATCCTCCAGAAGCTTGTGGGCCAGCTAACCTGAC
The DNA here is from genome assembly GCA_036365145.1 of Orientallactaga sibirica. Classification (NCBI taxonomy): domain Eukaryota; kingdom Metazoa; phylum Chordata; class Mammalia; order Rodentia; family Dipodidae; genus Orientallactaga; species Orientallactaga sibirica. Next base: position 13,910,771 of record JAEOAD010000028.1, read on the forward strand.
AAATGCAGCAGCGAGCAATGACAGATCCTGCCTCAAACAAGGAGGAGGTGAGGACTGGCACCTGGTGGTGTGTCCTAACTTCCACATGAACCCCATGGGATGTGCACAACCACATTCACACACATGAACATGTATGCACAAATGCACAAAAGTGCTTGCTGAGGGCTGGAAAGATTTCTCAGTGGTTAAGGAGTTTGCCTGTAAAGCCTAAGGACCCAGGTTCCATTCTCCAATACCCACATAAAGCCAGGTGCACAAGGTGGGACATGCATCTGGAGTTTGTTTGCAGTGGCTGGAGGCCCTGGAACAATCTATCTCTCTCTCTCTCTGCCTCTTTCTCTCTCTTGTTTTTAAATAAATAATTTTTAAAATTATTTATTTATTTTGATTTTTTGAGGTAGGGTTTCACTCTAGTCCAGGCTGATCTGGAATTCACTATGTAGTCTCAAGGTAGCCTTCAACTCATGGCAATCCTCCTACCTCTGCCTCCCGAGTGCTGGGATTAAAGGCGTGTGCCACAACACCTAGCCCTATTTTTATTTATTTATTTGACAGAGAAATGGGTGGGGCAGGGAGAGAAAGAATGGGTATGCCAGGGCTTCCAGCCACTGCAAACAAACTCCAGATGCGTGCACCCCCTGTGCATCTGGCTAACATGGGTCTTGGGGAATCGGACCTGGTTCCTTTAGCTTTGCAGGCAAATGCCTTAACCTCTAAGCCAACCCTCCAGCCCTTAAATAAATAATTTCTTAAAGTGATTGCTGAACAAACGTGAGGACCTGATTTCATATCCCCAGCACCCTTAAATCCCAGCACTCAGGAGGCAGAAGTAGGAGGATCACCATGAGTTGGAGGCCACCCTGAGACTACATAGTGAATTTCATGTCAGCCTGGACGAGAGTGAAACCCTATCTCAAGAAAATAAAATAAAATAAAATTTCTTTTAAATAAAAAAGAGAGTTTGATACCAGTCAAAGCAGCAGGGAAGAGATGGATGGCATGGAGCTGACAGGAAGTGTGTGCCATTCCCCATACCTGGAAAGAGAGCTAGGAGCTAGCACCTAGTTCTCACTGTTGGAAATCCTATACAACTTAAATCTAAAGCCTGGAATCTTTTTTTTTTTTTTAATATTTTATTATTTATTTATTTGAGAGAGAGAGAGGTACAGAAATAGGCAGGTAGAGAGAGAAAGAACAGGCACGCCAGGGCCTCCAGCCACTGCAAACGAACTCCAGATGCGTTTGCCACCTTGTGCATCTGGCTTACGTGGGTCCTGGAGAATCAAGCCTCGAACTGGGGTCCTTAGGCTTCACAGGCAAGCACTTAACCACTAAGCCATCTCTCCAGCCTTAAAGCCTGAAATCTTTCATTGCTCTTCCGTGAGGGAAGAAACCACACCATCTTGGAGGAGCATCTCTTACACTGGCAATGAGGGAATTTGAAACAAGCTTGCTCTCCTTAACATCCTTGCCCCGATCTCACTCTCCCCTCAAGTTTCAGTCCAAGGTCCTCTTCCCTGGAAGCTTCTTTGACTGCCCCCCACCCCCGAGGGGGAAAGAGTACTTTGCTCTTCTGTGTCCCCAGTGGTCCAGAGCTAGCCATCCATCATGCTGAGCTGTAGGTGGCTCACGGCTTCTCGTCTACTGGAACCATGGCTTCCTCCTCATAGCATCCCCACTTGGGGAGAGACCAGCCTTCCCTGACTGCTGATGGTTGGTGCGCTCCAGGACTCAGGTCTCCTGCACCATGAACTTGCGAAGGCTTTCCCAATGCCTTAGGTCAGCCTCTCAATGGACAGGAGAAGCAGAAAGTCCGGAAACTTAGGTCGGCAGTCAGCCCTGTGGCTGAAGGGTGAGGTGACCCAGCCTTCAGGTGCAGTGCTCAGTGGGTCCAGGACAAAGATTTGTTCCACATGCACTAAGTGTGTGACACAGAGGACCGAATGTGTGTGTGAACAAACATGTGCTCACCCCAGATAGGGCACTGTATTGGTCAGCTTCTCATTGCTGAGACAAAATACCTGACAAAATCAATTTAATGGAAGAAGGGTTTATTTCAGTCACAGAGGCAGGTTACAGTCCATCATGGTGGGGAAGGCACAGTGGCAGGAGCTTAAGGCCAGCTGATCTGATCGCTGTGAGGAAGCGGAGGGTGATGAATGCCGGTGCTCAGCCCGCTCTCTCCTTGTTATATAGTCCAGGCTCCCAGACTATGGAGTGGTGCCTCTCCTACAGTTAACTTACCTCAACCTACCCAAAACAATCATTCAGTGGCAAGCTCACGGACTAACCTAATCTGGACAATCCCTCACAGGTGATTCCAGGCCCTGTCGAGTTGAAAATCAATATGAACTGTCACAGGCACCAAGGCAGAAACAGAGAAACAATAGCACCCAAATCTAGCTTGTTGAGCCACGGAGTTTAATTGGGCTTATAGGAGCATGGGCAACTTGGAGAGCTTTGCCAGTGAAGAAAATGTTTCACCTTTCCAGCAACCACTAACTGCCTAGATATCCTTGGAGGACAGGAAGCTCATGAGCCCCAAGCAACCATGATCGCCTATAAATTCTCAGGGGGTCAGGGCTTCATGAGTCCCCCACTCCAGCAACCATTTAACTACCTATACGGTTCAATTCCCCAGGACCACATAAGCCAGATGCACAAGGTGGCACATGTGTCTGGATTTCATTTGAAGTGTCTGGAGGCCCTGGCATGCCCATTCCCTTCCCTGCCCACCCCCCCTTTCAGAGGTAGGGTTTCACTCTAGTCTGATTCACTATGTAGTCTCAGGGTGGCCTTGAATTCATGGTGCCTCCTGAGTGCTAGGATTAAAGGTGTGCACCACCATGCCCAGCTCCCCACTTTCTCCTTTTGCAAATAAATTAATAAATAGATCTTCAAAGCGTGGTGGGGCCTTGTGAGTCCTTCACCTGCCATGATGGAACCTCAGTGGACCTGGTCTTATGCAAGTCTCCTGTGGATGATCACAGCTGTTGAGAGTTCAAGAGGGCAACAGTCATGGGATGCTCAAAGGGTCACAAAGAATCTGAGTCCCAGGCGTTGGGGACCCATTGGTGAACAAAACAGATCATGGAGCTTACTTTCCAGGGGGGAGATGGACTACTTATACACATGTCACTAAGCTAGCCCTAGCTGGGAATGTAGCTCAGAGGTAGAGCACTTGCTCAGCACATATGAGGTTCTAGACTCGATCCCCAGCACTACACACAAAAGTACAAGTAATGTAATATTAAGGTAATCTATACTGTGAGAAAGGTAAGGCAGGGACATGACTTGAGACTCACAGTAGCCTTTCTTCAGCCAGGGTAGACAAGTATCTCTTAGAACATTGAACTCTCTGAGAATTCAGCTTCCCAGGAACACACCAACCTGGGAAGCATTTGAGTCCCACAACACTAAGGAAATGGTGACAATAGGGTCTCTACTCTCTCTAGATAGATAGATAGATAGATAGATAGATAGATAGATAGATAGATAGATAGATAGATTAGATAGATAGATGCACCCAGCCGGAAAGCATGGCTTCGACTCCATGGCCCTATATTTCCTCAAGCCTTTGTGGTGAAAGATTGTTTCATTGCCTTCAGCAGAAGGCGTATTTGTGTGTGTACATATGCTTGAGAGAAATTTACTGAAAAGATGTGGGTACGAGACCAGCTGGCAGCACTTTCTGTGCCAGCATCCTCTCTTAGCAATCTGCCTGACAGATCTAGTTTGCAATGCTCCTATCCTGGCCAGTGAGAAATGGGTGTAAGGAATGACCAGGGGAAAACTGGCATTTACCTTCACACACCCCCAGTAACTCCTGACCTCCACAAAAAGAATGAAGTGAATGAAAACTGTGCGAAAGTTTAAGGGTCTGAGTCCAACAACATGGATTTCACATTCAGAAGTAGAAGAGGGAGGGCTAGGGAGATGGCACAGAGGTTAAAGGTGCTTGCTCCACAACCTGACAACCAGAGGTCAGATTCCCAGAAGCCACTTAAAGCCTGATGCGAAGTGGCACACATGTGTCTAATCCCAGTACACCTATGGCCAGGGGAGGTGGAGTCAGGAGAATCCCCAAGCTCTTAGGCCAGCTAGTCTGGCATTCCTTGCAGCCAACAACAAGAGAGACTCTGTCTCAAACAAGTGGAAGGTAAGGATCGATAGCTGATGTTGTCCTCTGCTCTCTGTGAACTAAAGTTGCTGAAAAGTGCTGCATCTACTTTGAGTGTGGCTGAACGGACTGGAAAGACAGAAAGTTGCAGGATCAGAGCCAAATTGCCTTGGACTACCTTTAGCCCCTTAACAGCCATTTACTGCCCACTTCTCTGTGTGACCTAACAGCTTTGTGTCTATCAGGTGATCAGGTGAATGAAACCATTTTGGAATGTACTAACAGTCCTCCAGTTTCCACCAGCGCAAAGGCTAAGCATGTTTTCAGATCACATCTGAAGCCTGAAGCAGAGCTTTCCCCGCTTTATCTGTACCTGCCTACCTGATGTCCTCTCCAATGCACTTGAAAAGTGCCATGGTTTATGACTCTCTTGTTCTGTAACCATACTTGCTCAATGGATAGAATTCCACTTTATCATAAATAATTTTTAAAATATTTTTTTATTTATTATAGAAGTGGGGAGAGAGAAGGAGGGAGAGAATGGCCACTCCAGGGCCTCTAGCCACTGCAAATGAGCTCCAGACACATGCACCACCTTGTCCGTCTGGCTTACATGGGTACTGGGGAATTGAACCTGGGTTCTTAGGCTTCACTAAGCCATCTCTCCAGCCCCCATGAATAATTTTCTGATACAGTCTCACATAGCCCAGGCTGGCCCACAACTTGCTATGCAGCCAAGGCTGACCTTGCATTTGTAATTCTTCTGTATCTACTATCTAGCCAGAAGGCTCCAGCGATCCTTCTGTCTCCACCTCCCCTGGGATTATGGGGACACACCACCAGGCCTGGCTTTTCATGTGTGTCCTCAGGTCCTCATGCTTGCAAGATAAGTACTATACTGAGTGGCTTTCTCTCTAGCCCATAAAATATTTCTAAAGCATAGACATTATTTTTCCCTGTCATAGACATACTTACTGACTAGATGAAGGAAAGGGCATGTAAATATAACTGGTTGTTTTTGTTTGTTGTTTATTTGTTTTTTTTGTCCAAAGTAGGATCTCATTCTAGCTTAGACTGGCCTGGAATTCACTATGTAGTCTCGGGTGGCCTCCAACTCATGGTGATCCTCCTACCTCTATCTCCCAAATGCTAGGATTAAAGGCACACGCCACCATGCCCGGTGTAAATGCATCTTTTATATGCACTGGGAAGACAAAAGATAGGTGTGAATTGGTTTATTGAGTTAATCTAAGTCCTGGCATAGCTGCCACTGCTATTGCCAATGCAGCTATTCCTACTATAGATACATATTCGGAGCAAGGTAGCTTTTCCCTGATAGGTCTTCAGCTAGGGAATGGCCCACTGAAACATGGATGCCACCTTGTGGCCCTGGCAGGATTAGAACTCGTGTCTGATTCAGTCTCAGCTAAGATGGCTGAAGGCAACAACTCCTTAAGCCCCAGTATGGCAGGCTTAGGGTGAGCCCTTTCCTAAGTCAATGTTTCTCTGAGGCCCACCAGCCAATCAGGTCCCTCCCTATGTACCTGAACCTGGTGACAAGGCTCATTCTAATTGATGTCTGATTCATAGAAATGGACCTGGATCACATGCGTCAGCCCCTTCTTGTCTTCTCTGCATGAGGGAGATTTTCTCAGTCTCCTCTCTCCTTTCCAAGCCAGGCTAGGAACTACTTTTGGCTAGGGCACTTTCCTGCTTTGCTTTCCCTCTTATTGTACACTCTCCATAATTTACCCTTCTCTGAGTCCACATGTGCTAGGCAAACACTTTACCACTGAGCTATATTGTCAGCTTTCTCTTTTTCTTATTGTGCCCATTTATGTCATCTTGAACTAAACTAGAGTCAACATTGACTGGTTTCAACCCAGATTCTTAAGCCAATCCCTTGACAGACAGAAGGGATGTTTGTGTTTGCCTTAGATGAATCCATCTTCCCCACCTGACCCCACAAGTTGAAAATGGATCACTATCCCTTGACTTGGCTATTTTGAGGAGCAGTGAGTAATTAAACCAAGGTGAGAGTCTGTCAGCCAGGCAAGTATGAAGACATGAGTTCAGATCCTCAGAAGTCATATAGCGCTGGATACAGTTATTTCAGCACTCTTACGGTGAGATGGGAGGTGGAGACAGGAGAATTCTCCAAAGCTCATGGGCCAGCCAGCCTGATGTGCTCAGGGGTGAACAACAGAGACTCCAACAAGGTGCAGAGTGAGGACCAATGCCTGAGGTTGTCCTGTGACCTCTCCATGCCTGGTGTGGCACAGAAATGCCTGCATGCACACATGAATGCACACACATACACACATCATACGAACACGCAAAGATTAAAATCAAAAAATAAAAGAAGGGGGCTGGAGAGATGGCTTAGTGGTTAAGGCACCTGCCTCCTAAGCCTAAGAACGCTGGTTCCAATCTCCAGGTCCCACATTTAGCCAGATGCAAAGTGACACAAGGGCACAATGCCACACTTGACCACAAGGGGGCACACGCATCTGGATTTCATTCGTAGCAGCTGAGAGGCTGCTGGCGTGCCCATCTCTATCTGTCTTTCTCTCCCTTTCTCTCTGTCTCTCTCTGTGTCTCTCTCCAAAAATAATAAATAAAATAAAATAAAAAGCTGGGCATGGTGGCGCACGCCTTTAATCCCAGCACTCGGGAGGCAGAGGTAGGAGGTTTGCCGAGAGTTTGAGGCCACCCTGAGACTACATAGTTAATTCCAGGTCAGCCTGGACCAGAGTGAGACCCTACCTCAAAAAAACAAACAAAAATAAATAAATAAATAAATAAATAAATAAATAATAAAATAAAATAAAATAATGGCTGTGATTTGAACCCCAACGTCAGTATATTTACCAGCTATGGGAACAGACTCAGTTTTTTTTTTTTTTTTTTAATCAGGGAGATAGTATTTACTTGACATAGTGTTTATAAAAGTTAAGCAAAAATATGTACCTGATCTACAACAGGTATGGAATTAAATGCAACATCTGATACACAGTATTTTAATAGCACAATTAAAAGTATATGTGTCTGGCATATAGCAGGTACATAATTAAGTGTATCATGTTTGATTTCAGTAGGTACAAAGTTAAATTCATGGTGGCTGACACACAGGAGGTGCCTATTTAAAACCATAGTGTCTAACATATAGTAGGTTTGTAAATTAAATGTATAATGTCTGAATATAGTAGGTATTCAACTAATTGCATAGTGTCTGTCACACAGTAGGGGCACAATTAAAAACATAGTACCTGGCATATAGTAAGCTACATGCACATATAATGTCTGAGTGAAGGAGGCACACAGTTAAATCCATAGAGGCTGACACACAGTAGGTGCATAAATATACCTTCTGCTCCCAGCCTCCCTGAGAGCAAGCTCTGGGGCCTGAGCACAGCCCTTTCATCTCTGATCAGCCAGCATGAAGTCTGGAACATGGGGAGCATTTAATACATACTGAATGAATAGACATTCCTCGAGGAACTGGAACCCTTGTCTCCTTCCTAATACCAAGAATTATGCGCAGAACTGCAGAGTCCATTCTGCCTTTGACACCGGAAAATTTTAGGTAACTAAATTTGAATTTCAACTATCACAACTATTTGGCCTTCATTGTCTGAACAGCTGTGCCCCTCTTTTATCTGATCCTGATTCCTATTCCTCTTTTCCTTGGGCCTGGTTCTCTCTCTTTTTGTTTCTGTTGTCTCAGCATCATTTTGTTCTAAGTGTCCATGCTGTAAGCCACGGTTGTGCAGAGAGATGGGGAGAAAACAGACAAGAAAACAATTCAAATCCTAGCTTTACGAGAGCCGCTGAAAACATACCGAAGCCTTTCCTCCATTAATAAATGAGTTTGTTCCCAGGCTGGTGTCAGACTTTCCAGCAGGCTTTGTTCCAAGGGGCTGAGGGTGCCAAGGGGGTACGGCACACTGAAAGACATCCATGTAAAAAGGCTTCTGTTAGAAGCGAGCCTGCATTGCAGTTGGCAAATGCTAAGCTCTCAGCTTCCAGGGGGAAATGAAAGACATTCCCCCTACAGCTTCCCTTCTAAGCTCTTACAGCTGGGAGGGCAGGGGAGCCAAGTTCCGCCCTTTTCAATACAGGTTGTCACTGGGGTGCCAGGATCTTCTGATAGATTAGCCAAACACCCAACAGGAGAAAAAGACCCATCACACATCTTTTTGCTTATCCATCATTAAATGCTCCATTTAACCCCAAAGAACCTGACTTTCCTTTTTTTTTTTTTCCTTCTTCTGCTATAGCTTAAGGAGAACACCACTAATGAGAGATTTTTTTTTTTAAAAAAAAAGAAGCTTACAAAGAAAAGTAACATGATTTCTGAACAGACCTCTCTCATCCGTTATCCTGAACCCAAGGCTTTTTGTAGTTCATAGTCTCTGAGAACAGGAAGGGAATGTGGATTCACCCCTGTGTGTTCTGGACCAAGAAGCACATGCCCAGAGAAGTAAAATGACTCACCCAAAGTCACACAACTAGCTAAGGGCAATTCATGTTTCAGTTAACTTCTCGTCTTTGGACGAACACCCAACCAAAAGCAGTTTACAGGAGGAAAGGGTTTATTTTGGCTTATAGACTCAAGGGGAAGCTCCATGCTGGCAGGGGAAAAGGTGGCACAGGACGAGTCTGGACATCACCTCCTGGCCAACATCAGGTAGACAACAGCAGCAGGAGAGTGTGTCCAGCACTGGCAAGGGGAAGCTGGCTATAACACCCATGAGCCTTCCTCCAACAACACACTTCCTCCTGGAGGCTCCAGCTCCCAAATTACCATCATCTGGGGACCTAGCATTCAGAACACATGAGTTTATGGGGGACACCTGAATCAAACCACCACAACTCATACCAGATTCTTCATCTACTCACTAGACTCTGTGTGTGTGTGTGTGTGTGTGTGTGTGTGTGTGTGTGCAAGCATATGTCACAGCACGCCTGTGTAGGTCAGAGGACAATCTCAAATGCTGATCTTTCCACCTTGTTTGAGGCAGAGTCTCCTATTGTTCAATGCTAAATATGCCAGGCTTGCTGGCCCACAAGCTTCTGGAACATTCTCCTCTCTGCCTTGCCATAGGCATGGTGGGATCACAGACTTCCCTCACCTGGCTTTTTTTTACATGGTTTCGGGGACTCAGGTACAGGGACTCACGCTTGTGTGATAAGCACTTTATCCACTGAGCCATCTCCCCAGTCCCAAGGCTGTATGTTTTTTCAGTAGCATATACTTACTTAAAAACTCTTCTAAGAGTTATTTGTTGAGACAGTGTCTCCTGTAATCTATGCTGGCTTAAACATGACATGTAGCTGAAGATGATGACCTTGAACTTCTGGATACTCTTGCATTCACCTCCCAAGTGCTGGAATGATAGGCATGCACCCACCACACCAGCTTTATGTGGTGCTAAATAGAACGCAGAGCTTCATTCATGCATGCTACACAGGTAATCTACCACAGAGCTACAGCCCCAAACATCTTGGGAGATTTAATTCCAATAGCTAATGTCCTTGCAAAAAGGACAAACTACAGCACAGCCTCACTTCTTTCCATGTTATTTTAAACCAGCCACCCAAATAGCATAACGAAAAGGGGCTAGTTTGTTTTTCTTGTCATGCAAAATAAAACAGTTTACAGCAGACATTCCCTAACTCACAAATAAGCTATGTCCTAACAGTGTGTTTGGAATTTGCTATTTAGAATCCAGGATGTGTTTTCTTCCAAGGAAATCACATGATCAAGTGTGGGTAGGCAGGGTCACAAAGGCCAGCTTAACCAATAAGCAACCACAGCGGAGCCCAAGCAACCCTTCATCATGTTATTTCTATGAAAAACAATTCCAAGTTCCGAGTGAGAATAGTGGACATAGCCAGTCGACCAGGACTCCTAAGTAGAAAAATATCTACTCCCCCTGCCCTCAGGTGCCTGAGGGGAGCTGGGAGGCCAGGTAAACATTGGGTAGCTGGGACTAGGGTGCAGCTCAGTACTAGAGGGTGCGTGGGGCTTTCACAGGCCTGACTCTGAGTTCTCAGTAGAGATGGAGCTGCTGCTTCATAGCTGAGCAAACTCCTCAACCTCTGCGACTATGAAATGAGGATGACACCTTCCAGGTAAGTTATAAGGACACCTGAGAATGGTGCATATAAATTGCCTATCTGGAGAAGCTGTCATTCATTACTGTGGCTGCTTGGTGCAGAAGGATATGCTCTGGCAGTTAGGGGATCTGGAGTGTTCCCTTTGAGGAAGTGGCAGGAAGAAAGTGAGAAGACCCTGGTATGGTGGTTTGTATTAGACGAACCCCCATAAACTCATGTGTTCTGATTGCTAGGTCCCCAGCTGGTGGTCATTTAGGGATTGGAGCCTTGCTGAAGGAGGCGTGCTGTTGGAGGCAAGCATATGGGTGTTATAGCCAGCTTCCCCTTGCCAGTGTTCAGCTCACCTTTCTGCTGCTGTCACCACCTGCTGTGGCAGAAGTGATGTCCAGCCGCTGCTCATGCCAAACTTTCCCCTGCCATCATTCTGCCTCAATACTGTAAGCTAAAAGAAACCCTTTCCTCCCACAAGCTGCTTTTGGTTGGGTCCTTTGTGCCAGCAATGATAAGGTAACTGCAACATCTTAGAACTGAGTTCCACTCCTTTTCCCCTAAGGCAGTAGCAGTGGCAGCAGCTGTGGTCTCACTCCTGGCTGAGAGGAGGTGGCAAGGCCTTGGGTGGGGCGTGCAGGGGCTGTCCCAGGCAACCCCGTTATAGCAATGGCTCACCACCAGTGTGCAATCATAAGTGGCAGTCTTCACACCGCCCTCTGCCATCATTTCTTGCCATCCTCTGAGGACGTTGCTGGCAGCTCCTACAGTACTTCTGGGACCTTTCAAGTCTGGTTTCAGTGACTAAAATGTCCCAGCCAGTGTATAATCCAACTGTTAATGTTGTTAAATGTTACGCTTTGGCCCCTCCTCCCACAAGCTAAGGCCTAGACTCTCCAGGGGAGGGCTGGATCAGTGTTGCTAGTTGCTTCTTCTGGCCAAACCTTTCCCTCGTGCTTACTAGCTGGGGTAAAGACCATCTGAGGTCACATCCAGAACAGAAAGGACTGGGGAAGAAGGCCCAGGAACATGGCTAGTGTGGGATCTCAAAGGTGTCTGGTTCATGGGAGTGAGTGCTGTCTGGGGCCTGTGGCTTCAAAGTGGACTCTAGAAGTCCCTTTCACTGTCTTGGGGTGAGAAGGAAACAGCAGAGCCTTCCCCCAGGGATATGGAGCCCACCTGTACCAGTTTGCCCAGGACTGGGGTTTTCCCCACAATGTAAAGCTGCCAGAACAGACCCAGGCAAACCAAGAAAGTCAGCGGCCTGACCCAAGAAGTGTGGACGTGTCACGCAGCCCTGTACTACACAACACTTTTCTGCTGGCATTTCAGTCCCAGGGAGACTGGAGCTAGAGTTGGCAGGCCAGCTTGACTCTCTCAACAGGTTCTGCGTAGATGATGCACCTCCCCACAGTGTCACAAGTGTGGATCAGGGTCCCCAGGGCACACACTGAGATTTCCAGGTTCTTTCTTGTGTCCTGGAACAAAGAATTGGACCAGGGACACATGAATAGTGATACAAACAGAGACAGTTATTAAGAGAAAAGTACTCCCAAGAACAGAAGTGGGTCAGAGAGCTGTGAAAGTTTAGAAGCTTTAATGACACCTAGCCCCCAGCATGGCTAGCATCTGCCTTCTTCCATGGTCATATGCCATAGGCTTTTCTCATGCATGCTATCTCCCTGGTGGCGGGGGGGGGGAGGAACTTTTAGTTTGCCTATGACATTGGTTTCTTTCATATATTAATCTTTTGAATTTTAATTTTGCATAAATATATATTGCATTTGAGTCCACATGTATCTATCACATTGCCTTCTGTGATGGCTTGAATGAAATGTCCCCCATAGGCTCATGTGTTTTAAATACTTGATCCTCAGATAGTGGCAGTTTGGAAGCTGGAGTCTTGCTGGAAGAGGTGTGTTGCTGGGGGTGAGCCTTGAGGTTTCTGAGTCCAGCCCCACTGGGTATGGCTAGCTCGGAAACTCTTGCTGCTACTTCCCAGCTGCTCTGGCAAGGTGTGATGCCCAGCCTCGGTTCTACCATCCTTTCCTTGCCATGAGGACACTTCGCCTTGAGACTGGAAGATGAAATAAACCCTTTCCTCCCACTAGCTGCTTTTTGTTTTGTTTTGTTTTGTTTTTCAAGGTAGGGTCTCACTCTGGCCCAGGCTGACCTGGAATTAACTATGTAGTCTCAGGGTGGCCTCGAATTCTCAGCGATCCTCCTACCCCTGCCTCCTGAGTGCTGGGATTAAAGGCACACGCCCAGCTACTAGCTGCTTTTGATTGGGTGTTTTAGCCAAGCAAATTGCTACACTTTCCCTTATTCCCCACAGTCCCGCTGTGTTCCTTCTTCACATTTTTTACCAGTGGAGATTGGAGATCTCTCAAGCTCTCCCCTATCCATGGCAGATTTTTTTGTTTGTTTGTTTTTCAAGGTAGGGTCTCGCTCTAGCCCAGGCTGACTTGGACTTCACGCTGTAGTCTTGGAGTGGCTTGGAACTCACAGTGATCCTCCTACCTCAGCTCCCAAGTGCTGGGATTAAAGGAATGCGCCACCACCCGCAGCTCATAACAGATTGACTGGCCCCATTATATGTAGGATTTATGCAGATAACCACAGCTGCAGTGAGTTACTAAGTGCAACGGTCTCATCACACTGGGGTGATGAAGTTCCACAGTGCTCCTCTCCACCCTCTAGCTTGTACATTCCTTCTATCCCATCTCCCATAATGCGCCCTGAGCGTCTCATGCCACACTACAATGTATGGCCTTGTCATTTTCTAAATGGCTGTCTTGAAGACCTCTGCCTAAACAGACTCTCAGCCTCAAATAGAGGAAGAACTTCAGGCAGGTGATGGCTGGTCTTGGTGGTCCACTTGACTAGAATGAGATGTCTAGGACTGGGGAAAGTCACCTCTGTAATGTCGATGGAGGGCATTTCCAGAGTGAATTGATAGACAAGACAGCATGTGAGGGGCAGAGGGGAGATCAGCCCTGAATGATGACAGCAGCCTACATACAAATCTGGCAATCCAGATGGAAGGAAGTTTGCATGCACATGCAGTCTTTTCTTTCTGAATGAGGGGTGTGGCTTCTGCCACTGTCCACTGACATCAGTCTCCAGCTTCTTTGGCCTTTCAGTGTAGACTGAATGGCAGCCACTCTTCAGGAATCCTCCAGGCCTTCAGTGTCAGATTGGGGTCACTGAGGTATCTATCTAGCTTCTTAATTTGAGCAGCTATTGAGTTCTGTGCCTCTCTAGATTTCAGATGGCCATTTTTGGACTGTCCAGCCATATTGCATAAGCCACTCCAATAAATCCCCTTTTATTATGTGTGTGTGTTCTGTTGCTTCTGTTCCTCTGAGAACCCTGAATAATATAGGGTACCATCATGAATCTTGAACTCAAAACTCCCCTTAGGTGCTTAGCAATCTTAGCAGGGACCCTCAAGAGAGCAACTGTGTAGAGCTGGATGTAGGCTACGCCCTGGGAGAAGATCTTAGCTCACCTGTCATGACCTTGGACTATGTTACCTTTCTGTGCCAGTACAGAAGTTTTTGTCACTTCAGGGAAATATCTGAGACTAGATATTTTGTAAAGAAAGGAGGTTTGTTATCTCACAGACCTGGAGCAATCTTACATTGATTTGGCTTTGGAAGAGCACAGGTGAGGAGACAAGAAGCCAGAGAGGAGACTGGTGAAATGGCTTAGCAGTTAAAGCATTTGCCTGCCAAGCCTAAGGACCTCAGTTTGATTCCCCAGGACCCACGTAAGCCAGATGCACAAGAGGGTGCATGTGTCTGGAGTTCGTTTGCAGTAGCTAAAGGCCCTGGCATGCCCATTCTCTCTTTCACTCTATCTGCCTCTTTCTCTCTCTCTAAAATAAATAAATAAATAAAATATATTTTTTTAAAAAAGGATCCAGAGAAAGACTGGATTCCTGTGAGAACAACATTACTTCCTTTTGACCCACGGAGCTCATAACCTCCCACTAACTCATCATATCATCATGCTTAGGACCAAGCTCCTAAGCTACTTTGGGAAACGCCCTCAAGCCATAGCAGCAGCTTCAGTTTCTTTAATATTTCTGTTCTTCAATTTCCTCACATGTGACACATGTGACATGTGACATGGGTTGACAATGGTACCTACCTCAGACTTATCTGGAGGCTTGCAAGAGTTAACTCGTTTCACATGCTCGAAGCATGTAAGTGCAAAATAAATGTCAGCTGCTATCAACATTATTATAGCAAGCTAGTATTGAGTAGTAAAGGCTTGATTGAGTAGTTTTGAGCCTGCTGGAGGCATATTTTCACAAGTTATTTTCTTAATGTTTTAAAGCAAATGAGTAAGCTCATGCTGGCAAAGCCACCAGAGAAAGACCATGCTCTCACACTCTGCTGGTAAGAGGGCAGAGTCTCCTGGGGAGGTCATTTAGCAATAAATTTCAAAAGCTCTAAAAATGCCTCTGACCCACCAATCCCACTTCTAGGAATTTATTCTGAGGAAATAAAAAATTGGCTCAATATTAATGTGCAAAATCATTCACTGAAATATACTTAAAACAGAAAAACATTGGAAGCTATTTGAATGTCTCCCAATAGGGAATAGTTAAATTTTGGTTCATGCATACACAATGAAATACCATGTAACTACTAAAAAGATAAAAGTTGGGGTGTGGCGAGATAGCTCTATGGATAAAGCACTTGCCGCACAACTCTGAGTACCTGAGTTCAGATCCCCAGGCCCTGTGTAAAGGCTGGAAGCTGAGATGGGCTTCTGTAATTCCAACACACCTATGGCAAGGAGGGAGGTAGAGACAGGATGATTTCCCAAAATCCCACGAACAGACTCAAAACAAACTAGAAGGTGAAGACTGACCCAAATGTTTTCCTATGACCTCCATATGCACAGTGTGGCACACACATGCTTCCCTAAAATTAGTAAATAAATAGTCTTTTAAAAAGATTGTTTCTGTACCTTTAAAAATGATATAATAGGAGCTGGGAAGACTCCTCAGGCAGTAAAGTGTTTGCCACACAAGCATGAGGATCTGAGTTTGAATCTCTAACACATAAATAAAAGCCAGATGTGATGGCACATGCCTGTAATCCGAGTTCTAGGGAGGCAACGATAAGAGGAAGATCCCTAGGGCTTGTTGGCTAACTAGTATAGCTAAATGGGTAAGCTCTGGGTTCATGGAGAGATGCAGTCTCAAAAAAAAAAAAAAAAAAAAAAGGAAGCTGCAGAGATGGCTTAGTGGTTAAGGTACTTGACTGCAAAGAAAAGGGACCCAGGTTTGATTCCCCAGTACCCACGTAGGCCAGATACACAAGGTGGCACATGTGTCTGGAATTCATTTGCAGTGGCTGGAGGCCCTGGTGCACCCATTCTCTCTCTATCTGTCTCTCTGTCTCTCTCTCTCTCTCTAATAAACTTTTTTTGTTGTTGTTTTTTTGAAGTAGGATTTCACTCTAGCTCAGGCTGATCTGGAATTCACTATGTAGTATCAGGTGGCCTCAAACTCATATGTGCTGGAATTAAAGGCGTGCACCACCGTGCCTGGCAAATTTTTTTTTATAATTTAAAAAAATAGGGTAGAGGGTGCCTGAGAAAGACTCCCAGCATCAACCTCACACAAACACCCACACACCACACCTGTGCACTCACATGTACCCATAGGCATACACAGGCCACACACCTACACATGAAAAAAAAATTACAGTGTAATGAAACCCCCACATATAGTTACTCATAGATCAGTCTATGATCAGTCTATGTAGCAAGAGAGTAATGGGATTATGAAATCTGTAACTCAACACATTGGAACTGCTCTTGAGAATGCCTTTATTTCAGAATTATTTATTATAAGAAACTCAAATGTTGTTAAGAAGAAAGCATCCCAGTGGAAGTCTCAGACATAAACTGAAAGATTAAAGATTAGAAGTTCAAAATGTCAAAAACAGAAGCTTAAAAAGATCTGATGCACAAATGCATGAAAGTGAGGAAAAGAATCACAATACTTAAGGAAACATATTTTTAAAAAAGGAAAAAGGAAAAAGAAAAAATTGTGCACGCCTTTAATCCCAGCATTTGGGAGGCAGAGGTAGGAGGATCGCTGTAGCCTGAGAAGACTATATAGTGAATTCCAGCTCAGCCTGGGTTTAGAATGAGACCCTACACCCCCCACCCCAACTCGGCAAAAAAAAAAAAAGGAAAAAAAAGGAAAGAAAATATAAGTAATGAAAATGACAAGAGAAGAAACAACTCAAGCACAAGCATGCCACAAGCAGTACCTCAGGGGATGGGGGATGGTGGCTCAACAGGTAAAGGAACTTGCTGCGCAAGCATGAGGACCTGAATTCTATCGTCAGCACACACGTAAAAAGCTGGGCCTGGCCGTGTGTGCCAGAACCCCAGTGCCCAGGGGAGCAGACAGGAGGAGCCATGGGGCTCCCTGGTTAGCCAGTGTAACTGAAAAACAGTCCAGCACCTCCAGGTTCAGTGAGCGACCTTGTGTCAGAAAGTAAGGCAGAAGAAAGACAAAGTCACCCAGTGTCTTCCCCTGGTCTGTATGCACACACACATGCATATACAATACGTACTATCCACACACCAAAGAAAGCAGAACATTATTAAAAGTAATATGTACTTTTAAAGCTTAAATTGGGGCTGGGGAGATGGGTGAGCAGTTAAGGCACTTGCCTGCAAAGCCTAACAACCCAGGTTCAGTTCCCCAGTACTCATGTAAAGCCAGATGCACAGAGTGGTGCATGCATCTGGAGTTCACTTGCAGCAGCTGGAGGCCTTGGTATGCCCATTCGCTTGCTCTCTCTCTCTCTCTCTCCTTACAAATAAATAAATAAAAATATTTATCAAAAATTGTTTTAAAAGCATAATTTAATAAAAAGAACAAATCATGTGAATATATTGAGAAAAGATTTGCAATCTTGATGGTTTTGACCACAGAATACAGATCTTACCAAAGATAATGTAGACACACATACAGGCCACTAAGGTGACTGGAGAGATGGCTCCGTAGTTAAGACACTTGCCTACAAAAGTGAATGACCTGGGTTTGATGCCCCAGCACCTACACAAAGCAAGATGCACAAAGCGGTGCATGTGTCTGGAGTTCTTTGCAGCAGCTAGAGGCCCTGACACATCCATTCTCTCTCTCTCTCTCTCTCTCTCTCTCTCTGTCTTTCTCCTTGTAAATAAATAAATAAATAAATACAAATATTTAAAAAGAAAGTGTGAAAAACTATATTATGGGGATATGTCAAAATTACTCTAAATGGCTATTACACTATATTTCTGGATTTTGTGATTGTTACGGTTGTGTGAAAATGTCACCCCAAAAGTCTTATAAGTTAAAGACTGGATTCCTAGAGAAACGATTTAATCATTGAGATGTGATTGGTTCATGGGGCTACTAACTACCTCAAAGTGGTCATCTACTACTGATGATTATACTACCTGGGGAATTAGGTGGTGGGGCCTCGTTGGAGGAAGCTGGCCACTGGGGGTGTGTTCTGGAAAGATGTATCTTGTCCCTGTATCCTCTCCCTTCTCTCCCTTATCCCCTCTCTTTGCTCTCTCCTTCCTGGTCTTCACGTGTGAGCAGCCCTGCTCCCCTGCACCTTTCACCACGATGCTTTACCTCACCACAGGCCCATAGCAATGGGGCCAAATGGTCATAGACTAAACTTGGAAACTAGGAGTCAAATAATCTTTCCTCTTTTTTTACATTGGTCATGTTTTTACAATATTTTTATATGTTTTTATTTATGAGAGAGAGTGTATAGGTGTATCAGGACCTCTTGTCCCTGCACACAAACTCCAGACACAGGCACCACTTTGTGCATCTGGCTTTATGTGGGCACTGGGAACTGAACC
Organism: Orientallactaga sibirica; assembly: GCA_036365145.1. NCBI lineage: Eukaryota > Metazoa > Chordata > Mammalia > Rodentia > Dipodidae > Orientallactaga > Orientallactaga sibirica. Next base: position 13,928,904 of record JAEOAD010000028.1, read on the forward strand.
CAGATTAGCAGGCTTTGTAAGCAAACACCTTTAACTGTTGAGCCATCTCCTCAGCTGTAAATTGTTTCCAAATACACACACACACACACACACACACATATGGAAGCAAGTCCAATGGATTGGCGTATGTGTGTGTGTGTGTGTGTGTGAGAGAGAGAGAGAGAGAGAGAGAAAGAGGATTGGTACAGGACCTCCAGCCACTGCAATTGAATTCCAGACACATGTGTCCCCTTGTGTGCATGTGCAACATTGCACACTTGCATCACTGTGCATCTGGATTATGTAGGACCTGGATAGTTAAACATAAGTTCTTAGTCTTCACAGAAAGTACTTTAACTACTAAGCCATCTCTCCAGGCTTGTAAATTGTTTCTTTTTGTCTAGTGGTAGAGCACCTGCCTAAGATGTGCAAGGCCCTGGATTCAATTCCTATTGCTGCAAAAAAATTAATAAGTCCTATATTGTTTGCTTTGGGTATTTTTCACAGCAACAGAATGCTAACAGACACAGTGATCTATACAATTACTTTTGCGTGTGGATGTGTGTATGCATGGTGCACATGCAACAGCATGCATGTAGAGATCAGAGGACAACCTCAGGGTATCAGGACTCACCTTCCATTTCTTTGAGACAGGATCCCCCTTGTTGTCTTTTTCCACTATAAACCAGACTAGCTGGCCCAGGCACCTGGGATTCTCCTAACTCTGTCTCCCATTGCTATAGGCCCATACATTCGACATGTGTGTACTTGCATCTGGTTTTACATAGTTTCTGTGGATCTGAAGTCCAATTGTCCAGCAGCAAACACTTTGAATCACTGAGCCATCTCCCCCACCCTCCATACAATTAATTTTTTTAAAATATTTTATTTATTTATTTGAGAGTGAGAGAGAGAGAGAATGGGCATGCTAGGGCCACTAGCCACTGCAGACATACTCCAGACACATGCACTAATTTGTGCATCTGGCTTATGTGAGTGCTGAAATATCTAACCTGGGTCCTTAGGCATTGTAGGCAAGCACCTTAACCACTAAGCAATTTCTCCAGCCCCAATTAAATTTTGCACCTTGCAATTTGTTATGACTTCTCCTAAATTAATGTGAACATTTATGTCCAATTTTATCTTCACTACTTAATATTCTTTTTATGTTTTCTTTTTAAAAGTGAAACATAAAACTGAACGTATTTATAGGGTCCTTAGGATGTTTAATACATGTGTGCATTATAAAATATTCAAATCAGGGTAAGCATATTTATGTCCTCAAACATTTATCACTTCTTTGTGAGGAAAACCATCTAATTCTTTTCCTCTGGATTAAAAAAAAATTATTTATTTATTTTATTTGCAAGCAGAAAGAGAGAGAGAGAGACAGAGAGAATGGACACGGCAGGGTTTCCAGCCTTGCAAGCAAACTCCAGATGTATATGTTACTTTGTGCATCGGGCTTTATGTGGGTACTGAAGAATCAAACCAGGGTGGTTAGACTTTGCAGGCAAATACCTTAACCTCTGAGCCATCTCTCCAGCCCATCCTCTAGCTTTTTGAAGACAATTTGATATTGTTATAAAGAGTTCCAGTTTATATGAGCTTCAAGCTCCCCAAAATCCAAATCTGATACCAAATGCCTGCAAATATTCTTTTTTTATTTTTTTATTGATAACTTCTATACTTACATACACAAAATGCATGATATTTCCCTCCCCTCCCCCCATTCCCCTTTAGAACTCCAATCTCCATCATATTCCCTCCCTCTCTCCATTAGTCTCTCTTTTAATTTGATATCATCATCTTTTTCTTCTGTCACGAGGGTCTGAAATGCCTGCAAATATTCTTGAATGAATTTTCAAGTTCACCTTAGCAGTCCCCGTCCTCATATCTGCATATTTTGTAACAAGGACAATTACTGCTCAGGTTCCTTTGAGAAGGATTATACTGTACCAGGTAGACTCTCTTCAACTGTTCCCTAGGCTAACAAAAAAAAAATGGGTCAACGTTTCAATGCACCTGCTAACCTGCTACATGTGCCAAGAACGAGGGATATAGGTTAATGGGATAAAGACATAGATGTGCACGTCAATCAGTGCCGTGAACCAGTGCACATCCCTAAAGCAATTCAATCTACTCGTGTAGCCACTATCTTTACTTCTTTCTCTGCCCTGGCATAGAAATGCCATCTCAGGAGGCATAACAAGTCTCCTGAAGTCACAGAGCAATGATCGTATGTCTGGTCCAGGTACTAGTCAAATGGTCTGACTTCATGTACAGGGTCTCCCCGCTCTGACGTGCAAGCCTGAAACTCCATCTCCCACTTACAAACCAAGGTGACTGGGGATGGATGGAGGTGGTGACACGAAGGAAGGACAAGTATAAAATCTTATTTGTCTGCTTCAATAGTGATGTGATGCCTGACAGTGGTGGTCAGTGGATGACTTTTCTTGGAGGCACTTCAGTGGATCATTTGGAGAAACCACTAGAATTTCTTCTGTGAAGCTCCCAACTTATTGAGAAAGACAATAAAATACACAATGTTCAACTCAACTTGAAGTCAGATAAACAAGAAATAATTTTCAGTATAACCATGTCTTAAATGTTGCATGTGACATACTTATGCAAAAATGCATCCACTTTAAATTTTTTCCTTTTTGACAACTTCATATACATATATAATGCATTTTATCATATTTTACCACCCATTTCTCTCTCTTATCCCTCTCCCACTCCTGCCTAAGCCTCTTCTTCCCAATTATTCTCCTTCCTGTTTTTGTTTGTTTGTTTGTTTGTTTGTTTGTTTGTTTGTTTGTTTGTTTGAGACACACAGAGAGACAGAGAAAGAGGGAATGGGTGTGCCAGGGCCTGTAGCCACTGCAAATGAACTCCATATGAATGTGCCACCTGTGCATCTGGCTTACGTGGGACCTGGAGAATTGAACCTGGGTCTTTAGGCTTCACAGACAAATGCCTTAACCACTAAGCCATCTCTCCAGCGCTCCCTTCCTGATTTCACTTTTTTTTTTTTTCTGGTGACCCACAGAGTTTAGTTAGAGTTGCTTGCTGCTTGCTTAAGCATGAGCGTGAGGAGAGGATTATGACCTGAAGCCTGGACAACTCACCAGTGGCTTCACCATTGAAGAAAATGTCTCCTTTTCCCTCAGCAACCATTAACTGCCAATAGCTCCTTCAGGAAGGGTGGGCTGCTTTTTTATCCGAAATGAACTTAAGTTAGTATCCTGTATTTTTATCGGTGAAGCTTAGCAACTGTATTCCAATTACCATTTTCACATGAATTTGGCATCAAGGGTTGGTCACAGTAGTTCCACACTGTAGACCACATTGGTCTCACTCTGCTAGGTCTCTTTGCACACACATCCAGTTTTACTCCCATCTTAGAAAAGGCTCTCTGGGGTCCTGCTAGAGGAGGAAGAGGAAGAGTCTATGCAGCTGGAACTGAGACAGACAGCACAGGCTTCACAGAAGAGGAGCCAGCCCAGAAGGCCTCTACTCAAGGCTGCTCATACCTCCAAGGGCTTATGAACCCCTGGTATTGTGGTAACAAGGAGACTTGGCTTCCTTGCTCTGGGCTGAGACCTCAGCTTCTGCACTTCCCACAGCACTCAGATGATGACCTCAGGTGCACTGTAAGCCGAGGGGCCAGAGGGCTGTGTAGGAGGAGGAGTTCTGAGGCCCTGGGGAAGGTCCAGGGCTGGGCATTGCAGTCTGAGGGAATAGCAAGTATGAATGGAGTTCAGGGAAGGTTGATACTGCCTTTCTGGGTTCAACCTATAGCTTGGGGGCCAACAGGGACTAAGTCACCCTGGTGGAAGGAAAGTGGAAGAATTGATAGGTAAAGCACAGAAAGTTCCAGAAGGGTCCTCCCTATGCCTAGAAAAGCTAGAACAGGAAAGGCAAGTTAAGTGGGTTCCATTTGTGTCAGAACTTGTAAAAGTTCTTTACGAGCTAGCCTCCATAATTGCATCTCACCAAACCTTGTGAACACAAATTACTCAGTGCATCAGATGGCTTGACCACAAAGTGCCCGGGACACCTGCACCCAAGTCTTGCTTTGTATGCTGCCTAGCTGGGAATGGTTTACTGTGGTCACTAGACTCGGGGTCCCCTGCACCTGCACCTGTACTTGCACAGGTCATGTGAGTCACCTCGTAGAGGTTTACTGCCTCTGTGTATTACCTGGTAGAGGGTCAGCAGACATCACAGCCTAACATGAATATGTGTGGGAGGCAGAAGAGTTGCCTGTAAGGAATTGCACTTTCTAACCCCCAGAACCTATGAGCATGTAATCTGATATGACATTAAGATCTCAAAGGGGGGTGCTGGAGAGATGGCTTAGTGGTTAAGCGCTTGCTTGTGAAGCCTAAGGACCCTAGTTAGAGGCTCAATTCCCCAGGACCCAGGTAAGCCAGATGTACAAGGTGGCACATGCATCTGGAGTTGGCTGGATGCCCTGGTGCATCCATTCTCTCTCTTTGCCTCTTTCTCTCCCTGTCACTCTCAAATAAGTGAATAATAAAAAAATAAGATCTCAAAGGGGACTTTGCAAATATGATTTTACTTTATGGACTTTGATGTGGGGAGATTATTCCGGGTTACCTGAGCAGGCTCAATCTAATCTTCTAGGTCCTGAAGTGTGCAGAACCATGGCTGACTGGTGTCAAAGGCGTAGGTGTGGCACTAGAAGAAGGGGAAGGGCAATGGCAGCATGAGAAGGGACACTGTCTGGTGCAATAGCCTCATGGATGGATTTAAGGTCTGCTCACTGAAAAGGAAATGGATTTGTCCCTGTGTCTCCTGTGGTCACAGGATGTCTTTGACCTATAGAGCTGTGTAATAAGAAATCATAGCCGGGCATGGTGGTGCACGCATTTAATCCCAGCACTTGGGAAGCAGTGGTAGAAGGTTCACCAAGAGTTCGAGCCCATCCTGAGACTATGTAGTGAATTCCAGGTCAACCTGAGCTAGAGTGTATCTCGAAAAACAAGGAAGAAAGAAAGAATGAAAGAAAGAAAGAAAGAAAGAAAGAAAGGAAGGAAGGAAGGAAGGAAGGAAGGAAGGAAGGAGGGAAGGAAGGAAGGAAAGAAAGAAACAGAGAGAGAGAAAGAAGAAAGAAATCATAGGACTTTTTACATAATGTGTGTCAGGGGGCTGCATGTGTGTGTGTAGGCAGGTATGTGGAGGCCAGAGGGAAACCTAAGCTGTCCATTTTATTTCTGAGATAAGCTCTCTCATTGGCCTGGAGCTTGTCAATTAGGCTAGAATGGCTGATCAGCGAGCCTCAGGGATCCTCCTAGCTCATCCTCTCCAGAGCTGGGATTATCAGTGTGGGCCATCATGACCTGCTTTTTCACATGGGTACTGGCAATTAAACTCAGGCCCTTAGGTTTATGAGACAAATGCGATAGTGAGCAAACTATCTCTCCAGCCCCAAATCGTGTGATTTTAAGCTGCTAAATTTGTGGTGCTTTGCTGGAGGAGCAAAGCCAGTGAACGAATACCCAGAATGACTTCTTCGTCCTTTTCAGAGGAAGGCCTCATGCCTTCCATGGAAAACTAGCTTCCCAAGTTGTTACACCCAAATATTGAGGACTTCCAAGAAGCAGTTGCTGCTTTCTGAGAACAATGATCTACTTGTGAGCCCGAGAACAGGACAAATCCACTTTGTAAACCGCCCCAAGCCTGACGCCACAGGTGGCAGGTTGGTCTTGGAACATACCTGTGTTCTATTCTGCCCCCTTCTCCCCAGGGCTCCCTGAGTGACTCATGTGACTTTTTAACTTGATCCAGAAAGCCATTCCAAATCCTAACTGCGGAGGAAAAGCTATATGGACATTGCATATGGTGGCCACATGCTCGCCTTGATGGTTTCAGAGTGGGGACCCTGCCCAGATGCTTCCCATGGAGGTGTTAGGGCAGGAAGTGTTCTGGGAGTTAGAATAGTCCAACTATCTCAGTTTCCATGGAAGGAGGGAAAGAAGGAAGGGATGAAGGAAGAAGAGAAGAGAGAGATAAGGAAAGGGAGGGAAGGAGGGGGAAGGAAAATAAAGGAAAGAAGGAAGGAGAGAAACAAAGAAGAAGGCAACTGAGGTCACCTCTGCCCCAGAAGTGGGCCTGGCCATAGTATCGGAAGGATTGGCATGACAAGAAAGTTAAGACAGCAGGGAAGGGTGAGAGCCATAGGAAACTGGGTCAGGTAGCCAAGAAGGAATTCCTGAGGTCTGACAGTGTCATCAGAGATGGGTGCTCACCAGAAGTTAGAAGTCAGGGTCCCCCAGTGCCAGGGGTCAAGGCGGTTGTGGGAAAAAGCTGCAACAGGTACTGGTGTCACGTCTAGCAAGGGGCAGAGAATCTTGGCACCAGGCTAGCAAGGTCACACACCAGTACATGAAGCCACCTGGACTTCAAACTGAACTAGTCAGGGTTTTGTCACAGTTTCCACAATGGGACTAAATATCTACACACTTTCAAATACAGATTCATAGAAACAAATCAGTGAAAGGAGCCAGTTGGATTTTCAGAGCAAATGAATAAATTCAACTTCCTTTCTTCCTTCATTTAAAACAGGCTCTTGGATTGGGGAGATGGCTCAGTGGATAGAGTGCTTGCTGCGCATGAGGAAGTATCCAAGTTCAGATCCCCAAATCCCACATATAAATCCATATACTGTTGTGCCAGTGTCTGAAATGCCAGCACATGTAGGTGGGGGGGGCAGAGACAGGAGAATTGCCCAGAAGCTCATGGACAAACTAGCCTGGCACACACAGCAGTGAACAAGAATGAGAGATTCTGCCTCAAACAAGGTGGAAGCAAGGACTAATACCAGAGTTGTCCTCTGACCCCACAGGCATGCTGCGGCACACCTGTGCCCATACTCATATACACATGAACACAATACACACACACACACACACACACACACACACACACACACCTGTGATAAATGAAACAGGCTCTGTAGCTTGTTGATGAGTTTGTCTATCAAAGCATTACTTCAGGACACACACACACACACACACCTGTGATAAATGAAACAGGCTCTGTAGCTTGTTGATGAGTTTGTCTATCAAAGCACTACTTCAGGACACACACACACACACACACACCTGTGATAAATGAAACAGGCTCTGTAGCTTGTTGATGAGTTTGTCTATCAAAGCATTACTTCAGGACACACACACACACACACACACACACACCTGTGATAAATGAAACAGGCTCTGTAGCTTGTTGATGAGTTTGTCTATCAAAGCATTACACACACACACACACCTGTGTTTGGGAAGTTTGTCTATCAAAGCATTACTTTTTCTGACAAACGAGGCTTTACTAAAGTACCCTCACTCATGTGTTTGTTTTTGCTCCCTCAGTACGTGGTTGCTTGGCACTGTTTCTTTGCTCCTGCAGCAACGGAAGCCTGGTGAGAAAGTGTGGTGGGAAAGAACTGTTCACCCCATAGTGTTCAGGAAGCAGAGAGATAGGAAGAGATTTGAGGTCCCAATGTGCCTGTCAAGGGCATGCCCCCAATAACCTAACTTCCTTCCACTAGATTCCACCTCCTTAGAGGGCTCACCACCTCCCTAAAGTGTCATAGGGTGGTGAACAAGCTCTTAATGTATAGGCCTTTCTGCAAGAATCAAGATCCAAACTATGTAACACGGGGTTTATTTTGCGACTTCTTTGAAATTCCAGACCAGTGTTACAGGATCCCTCACCTTCTCCCATTTGTCCTTGACCTCAGGGATAGGGCAGGAACCTAGCCCACTAATTTTGTAGCTTCAGTCTTATTTCTGCAGGGGCAGTAGCAGACAAAGCTTGCCATTAGGGACCCAATCTAAACACCTGCTCCTTAATATAGCAGAGGTCTCTCCCCAGGCCCTGGCTTGGCTGCCTAACTTTCCATCACTATGGATCTCCCAACAGAGGGAGTTTTGAGAGACTCAGCTGTCTGTCTTCTCTGAAGACCATTTCTCCTCTGCAAAGCCAGTTTGTACTGTTCCAGGATGATTAATGCTGAAGCTGTCTTTCCATTCTCCAATATGCCTCTCAAGCTGTGTTCAGAGAAAGGGCTTGGCCATCTGCAGTGGACCTGGGCGGAAACGTGGGGAAATGACCGTGTGCTTATTTATGTCATCCATTGTTAGCTAAGAATATCCAGGTGTTCTAATAATGGAGGTACCAAGAAAGGAAAAAGGACTGGGTGGTGGGAAGGATGCTGGGGCTCAGGGTCAGCACCAGCCCCATCCCCCATGGCTGAGATGAGTGAACTTCCACAAGTTTCTTTTTGTTCCTTGTCCTGTGGGGAAAACGAAATGAGCCAATTAGCACTTACTCTGCAGATTTTATATTATTTTATTTGTTTATTGCATGTGTATGGCAGTGTGTGCATCTATGTGTCCATATATGTGTGGGTGTATGTACATGCATGTGTGCATGAATGTGGAGGTCCGAGGACAACCTCAAGTGCTGTTCCTCAGGAACCCTCCACCTCTCTTTAAGACAAGGTCTCTCACTGACCTGAACTCACTATTTAAGCTAAACTGGCTGGCCAGTGAGCTCCGGGCTTCTCCTATCTCCACCTCCCTGATTCTGGAATTACAGACATGTGTCATCATGCCCAGCATTTTTAAATTAATTAATTAATTAATTAATTAATTAATTTATGAGAGAAAGGGAGGGAGAGCATGCCAGGATCTCTAGCCACTGCAAACAAACTTCAGATGCATGTGTCACCTTGTGCATCTGGCTTATGTGGGTACTGGGGAATCAAACCTGGGTCCTTAGACTTTACAGGCAAGCACCTTAATCGCTAAGCCATCTCTTCAGTCCCCATGCCCAACATTTTTATGTAGGTGCTGAGGATGAAATGTAGATTCCCATATTTGTGTGGCAAGCACTTTACCAACTGAGCTATTTCCCCATCCTCCAATCTACATTCTTAAAAAGGACATAATGAAAATCTCCAAGAAGATGTGTATTCGTCTCACATTCTCCCAGGCTTAGTAGCCAGAGAAAAATATAGTCACATGAAGAGCTGTTACCATCTTGTGCCTCCCACTTCTCGGCACAGTCTGTAGCAACAACCATCCACTCCATATAAGTTTGATCAGAGATATTGTTTGAGGCTCTTGATAGTATCTCAGGATGCCCTCATAGCATCTTCTCTGAAATCACTGCCTCCCTACAGCTACCATACTCCCTAAGGGAGACTGAATCTTGACTCTCAAAGCTCCAAAAACCAAAAGATGTCAAAATTATGTGTGTCCTCTAGGACACACTTCACTCCTATGTTTTCATCTCCAGCACACCCAAAAAAAATAGTGATTAAAAATAAAAGAACCTGTCTGGAGAGATGGCTTAGCGGTTAAACGCTTGCCTATGGAGCCTAAGGACCCTGGTTCGAGGCTCGATTCTCCAGGACCCACGTAAGCCAGATGCACAAGGGGGTGCATGCATCTGGAGTTCGTTTGCAGTGGCTGGAGGCCCTGGTGCACCCATTCTCTCTCTCTCTACCTGCCTATTTCTGTATCTCTCTCTCTCAAATAAATAAATAAATAAAAATATTTTAAAAAAATAATAAAAAAAATAAAAGAACCTGGCTGGACATAGTGGTGCACACCTTTAATCCCAGCACATGGGAGGCAGAGGTTCAAGGATTACTGTGAGTTTGAGGCCACCCTGAGACTACATAGTGAACTCCAGGTCAGCCTGGGCTAGAGCAAGACCTTACCTTGCGGGGAAAAAAAGCTGGAGTTGTTAAAGAGGGAGTGGAGAGAAAGAAAAAGCTGAGGATGGGGAGGAGTGCTGTGGAACACTGTCTTCTGGACATAACATGGACACTGCACTCATGAGTTCAGCAGCTGTGGTGACCTGCACAAGACCTGAACAAAAGTAGGCTCATTAGCATTTCATCATGGATGGGGGAGGAGCTCATGAGCCCCCATGCTCTCCCTGAGGAGCGATTGGCAATGAACAGTTGCTCGTGTAGGGGAAATCTGCTTTCTTCAGTGGTGTAACCAGTGCTAAATTGACCATGCTTCAGTAAATAACCTTCCATTCATACTCATGCAAGCAACCCTAATTCAACTTACTGATTTTACACACACACACATACACGACAGCTGGACATGGATAGGAGGATTGTCATGAGTTCAAAGCCAACCTAGACTACAGCATGAGCTCCAGGGCAGCCTGGGCTAGCATAAGACACTGCCTCAAAAAAAGATAAAAAATTTTTTTTAAAAAGGCATCAAAGGAGGACTGGAGAGATGACACCATAGTTAAGAGTTAAGGTGCTTGCCTGCAAAGCCTAACAAGCTAGGCTCAATTCCCCAGTACCCACATAAAGCCAGATGAACAAAGTGGTGCATGTATCTTGAAGCTCATTTGCAGTGGCTGGAGGCCCTGGTGCACCCATTCATTCTCTCTCTCTCTCTCTCTCTCTCTCTGCTTTTAAAAAATAATAAAAAAATAAAAGAACCTGGCTGGACATAGTGGTGCACACCTTTAATCCCAGCACATGGGAGGCAGAGGTTCAAGGATTACTGTGAGTTTGAGGCCACCCTGAGACTACATAGTGAACTCCAGGTCAGCCTGGGCTAGAGCAAGACCTTACCTTGCGGGGAAAAAAAGCTGGAGTTGTTAAAGAGGGAGTGGAGAGAAAGAAAAAGCTGAGGATGGGGAGGAGTGCTGTGGAACACTGTCTTCTGGACATAACATGGACACTGCACTCATGAGTTCAGCAGCTGTGGTGACCTGCACAAGACCTGAACAAAAGTAGGCTCATTAGCATTTCATCATGGATGGGGGAGGAGCTCATGAGCCCCATGCTCTCCCTGAGGAGCGATTGGCAATGAACAGTTGCTCGTGTAGGGAAATCTGCTTTCTTCAGTGGTGTAACCAGTGCTAAATTGGCCATGCTTCAGTAAATAATCTTCCATTCATACTCATGCAAGCAACCCTAATTCAACTTACTGATTTTACACACACACACATACACGACAGCTGGACATGGATAGGAGGGTTGTCATGAGTTCAAAGCCAACCTAGACTACAGCATGAGCTCCAGGGCAGCCTGGGCTAGCATAAGACACTGCCTCAAAAAAAGATAAAAGATTTTTTTTTAAAGGCATCAAAGGAGGACTGGAGAGATGACACAGTAGTTAAGAGTTAAGGTGCTTGCCTGCAAAGCCTAACAAGCTAGGCTTAATTCCCCAGTACCCACATAAAGCCAGATGAACAAAGTGGTGCATGTATCTTGAAGCTCATTTGCAGTGGCTGGAGGCCCTGGTGCACCCATTCATTCTCTCTCTCTCTCTCTCTCTCTCTCTCTCTGCTTGCAAATAAATAAATAAAATTTTTTGAAGGCATCAAGGTAGGAGGAAGACTAGTTGCGATGAAGAAAGGTTGGTGGAGGAAGGCACCCTCTGCTCCCACTCTCTGACTGCTTGAACTCACAGCCTTTACTACATGGGACAAGACACAGGGCCAGTTTGATACTATATGAGGTGGCTATGCAAAGCAGTGACATTGCATGAAGTTGGACACTATCCTAGTGAAATAAGTGACAAGGTGAGAGCAGTTGTGGAGAAAGAAAGCACGCATCATGGTGGTCAGATGCTATAAATCTCCAGGCTCACAAGTTAGAAAGGAAAACAGCTCCGTAAGTCAGGAAAACACCATTTAAACAGGAAGTACTCAGCTGGTAGTGGCTCTCCACCACCTGTTTTTCAAACTACTGAGTTCAGTTTTTTTTTTTTTTTCCTCATATGGCTTGTGGATGATCACAGTTATAGACTCCGGCATTTTAAACCCAAAAGGACCTTAAAAATCTCAACTTACTGTATTCCATAACTGACTGATTGGGAAATGGTAATTAAAATGCATTAGTCCAAAAAGGGACAGGGAAGATAGGAAAGAAAGAAAGAAAGAAAGAAAGAAAGAAAGAAAGAAAGAAAGAAAGAAAGAAAGAAGAGAGAGAAAAAAGGAAAAGGAAAGGAAAGGAGAAGAAAGAAAAGAAAAGAAAAATAAGTCAAGCCAGGTTGGCCTGGGCTACAGTAAGACTCTACTTTGAAAACAAACAAACAAAAAAGAATAGAAAAAGAAATAAGTCAAGGCTGAAGATGTAACTCAATGGCTGAGCACCTATCTAATAGGCATGAAGCCCTGGGTTAAATAAACCCTAGCATGACAAAAAGAGGGCAGAGGAAGTAAAGAAAAAAAGAAAAGGAAGTCAAATTACATAATTACCTCAGTCCTTTTGAAATCACAGATTCATTCTTCAAACCACCCTCCTGAGATATGCCCCTTCTTTGCCATTCTTTTCCTGTTTATGCTAAGGAATCCTCCAGTAAACCACACGTCCCAGGCTTCCCCCCAGAATGGTCCTAAGAGCTCTACGCTAGTGGATGAAGCAGTTCAGAGTGGACCAAAGTACCTCTCTGAAGGGTGCATTCACCGACTGTTTACCGAGGCTTTCTCAGCCTTGCTCTCTGGGTGGAGAGATGTTGAGGGCTTATCTGGGTGTTGAGGTGCTGCGGGATTATTTTACAGACCGTCGTTCTGACTAGCTCCTACAGAAAAAGGATACTGAAGAAATCCAACAGAAAACCTTCAGTATCTATTGAGATGTTTTCATACAACCATTCTGAGAACAATTGAGGGAGAAGCTTCCCTTCCCCAGAGTACAGTTAAAAACATTTTAATTAACATATAATTATGAAGCATAGCATGATAATTTGGTACATGAATGTAATGTATGATCAAATCAGAGTAACTAGCACTTCCCTATTCTTCAACAGGTATTATTGCTTTGTGTCTGAAGCCTGTGAACATCTTTCTCCAGATTAAACTTTCTTAAGTAGGTCTGGAAGTAAGAACAATTTTCCTGACCGATTTTTCTCCATGGAGACCCCACCCCACCCAGCGGGCACCCCAACAGCCTGAGCTTTGTAGACAATCAGAAAGTGGGGGCCCACCCATAGGTGCAAAGCAGTACCGATTTTAGGAAGAAAAGGGTAGCTTGGTTTGTAGTGATGTGGAAAGTTCTCCAAGATTTATTGAGAATGTAAAAAGCAAGGATGATAATTTGATCACAAACATAAAATATAAACACACATAGGATTTAGCAAGATAGATAACTTTCATAATGTGACTCATGAAATTATGTTATTTCATTATATTAAATTATATCTTTCATTTTATTAATTATATTATAAATATTAGTGGTGTTGGTTTCTCAGAGTTGTGATTGAGATATTGAAGGGAAAGGGTGGGGCCGAGTTTCACTTTTGGTGATGCTTGATGATCTACTTGACAGTATCTAAAATCACCTAGGAGACAAATCTTTGGACATGTCTATAAGGAAGTTTCTAGATGTTTTATTTTTTATTATTTGGTTTTTCAAGGTAGGGTCTCACTCCAGCTCAGGCTGACCTGGAATTCACTATGTAGTCTCAGGGTGGTCTCGAACTCATGGCGATCCTCCTACTTCTGCCTCCCGAGTACTGGGATTAAAGGCGTGTGCCACCATGCTCAGCTTCTAGATGTTTTTCTCTAAAAAAAAAATTTGATATAGAGCCTCACTCTAGCCCAGGCTGATCTGAAACTCACTCTGTAATCCCAGGCTGGCCTCAAACTCATAGCAATTCACCTACCTCTGCCTCCATAGTGCTGGGATTAATGATGCGTGCCACCAACCCAGCTAGATTGAGTTATTTGAGAAGTGAAGACCCACCTTAGCCCATGGATGGTGGGTGGCACCATCCCATGGGCTGGGACCCCAGACTGAATGAAAAGGAGAAAGATGGTTGTGCATCAACATTCATCTCTCTCTGCTTCCTGACTGAAGATGCAATGTAACTAACATTCCACTCCTGCCACCATGCCTTCCCCACCATGATGGACTGTGTCTTCTTGAACTATAAGCCAAAATAACCCCTTCCTTCAATTGCTTCTTGTCAGGTATTTTGTCACAGCAGCAAGGAAAAAAATTAATGCACTTTTCATTTAAAACATCTGAGATGTTTACATTGACAACAATAACAAAAACTAAGAGCACATGATACCTTTATAATTGAAAAAATAAAGTAAATTTCTCTTTCTTTCTTTCTTTCTTTCTTTCTTTCTTTCTTTCTTTCTTTCTTCTTTGATGAAGAGTCTCATTGTATCCCAGGCTGGCCTGCAACTCACAGTGATCCTCCAACCTCAGCCTCTTAAGTGCTGGGGTTATAGACATGAGCCCACCTGGCTGAAAAAGAAAACTTTTTTAAAGATCCAATTTCCAGAGGCCAGGAAGATGGTCAGCAGTTAAAGGTGCTTGTGTGTGAAGCCAGCCAGCTTGGGTTCAATTCAGTCACATAAGCCAGACACATAAAGTACCACAAGCATCTGGCATTTATTTATTTGTGGTGGCAAGAGGCTGTGTGTGTGTGTGTGTGTGTGTGTGTGTGTGTGTGCGCGCGCGCACGCAAGTGCATGCATGTGTATACAAATAAATAATTTTTTTTTTTTTTTTGGTTTTTCGAGGTAGGGTTCTGCTCTAGTCCATGCTGACCTGGAATTCACTATGTAGTCTCAGGGTGGCCTTGAACTCATGGTGATCCTTCTATCTCTGCGTCCTGAGTGCTGGGATTAAAGGCATGTGCCACCATGCCCGGCCTAAATAAATATTTTTATAGATATAATTTCTAGAGTATTACTTGCATTTCTGGGGTAGATAGGGCCTGGACAGCATAAAATTCTCCAGGTGATTCTGATGTGCAGCCAGAGTTGAGGCCCACTATGCTGATGAATGAGCTGAAAGGGAAGGAAGGTCTGAGAGTTATCTTAATATGAGTAACTCTATAAGATCAGATCCTAAGCCGCGTGTGGTGGTGCACGCCTTTAATCCCAGCACTTGGGAGGCAAAGGCAGGAGGATTGCCATGAGTTCGAGGCCACCCTGAGACTACATGATGAATTTCAGATAAGCCTGGGCTAGAGTGAGACCCTACCTTGAAAAACCAAAAAATGAAAAAAAAAAAAATCAGATCCTAGGTAAAGAGACAGGCTGATAAAGCTCAACAGAATAGAACTTGAAATGAGGAGCTGGGGAAATAGCTCCATGGATAAAGAGCTTACCATGCAAGCACAAGGACCCCAGTTCAGATCCCCAGCACCCATGTAAAAATGTCAGGTCTGCTGGGCGTGGTGGCGCATACCTTTAATCCCAGCACTTGGGAGGCAGAGGTAGGAGGATTGCTGTGAGTTCGAGGCCACCCTGAGACTACATAGTTAATTCCAGGTCAGCCTGGACTAGAGTGAAACCCTACCTCGAAAAAAAAAAAAAAAAAAAAAGTCAGGTCTGGTGGCATGTGCCTATAATCCTGTGCTGAGGAGACAAGATCCCTAGGATTTGATGGCTAACTAGTCCGGGAGCTCTAGGTTTAGTGTGAGACCCTATCTATATCCATGAGGTGGATAGAACTAGATGTAAGACCCTATTGCTGAAGACACCACAGGCTGTGGTCACAGGCCGTTGAGAAATTGAGCTGGAGCTGAGATGAAAGGCAGCAGCTCCCTGCCCGCTAGCCCTCATAGTGCTGGAACATGCTAGGCCAGCTGCTGGGTGAAAAGTCTCCAGCAGTGTGAACAAGCAGGGGATCATGCAAGCTACAAAACCAACCAGGCAGACCAAAGGTACCCAACAGTGCAACAGTGGCACATAGGTTTGGTGGTAATCAACTGCTCTCTGATTAGGATGAGGCTGTCCCCTCTCAGTGGGAAGGAATTCATGCTTAGTTCTGAGGACCAAGTCAGAAGCCTATGGCTTGGAAGGCCATCGACCCTAGAGGGAAGCTTCGGCTGTTCTTTGGCTAAATGGGTAGGTTATGCACAACCAAAAGTCTTCTAAATGAAGATGACTATCTCCTTTGATCCATGCTGCTTTCAATCTTGGCTTAAGAACCTGCTTTTTACAGATGTCAGCGAAAACAGGGGAAACCCAAGACCCATGAAAATGATCAGAAGAGAATTCCAGGTCAGCCTGAGCTAGAGTGAGACCCTACCTCAAAAGAGAGAGAGCGAGCCAGGTGTGGGGGCGCACACCTTTAATCCCAGCACTCGGGAGGCAGAGGTAGGAGGATTGCCATGAGTTTGAGGCCACCCTGAGAATACAGAGTAAATTCAAGTTCAGCCTGGGCTACAGTGAGACCCTACCTCGAAAAAAAAAAAAAAAAAAAAAAAAAAGAGAGAGAGAGCGCAAGAGGAAAAATGACAAGATGAGAAAGCCAAATGACTGGCATGGGATGAGTCATCTCTAGCACACCCCCGGAGGGCCCAGGAAACACTACAGAGGAAGCAGAGGATTAAATATGAGTGCTGCTCTCACTGCTAAGCTAGAGAATTTCCTCTAGGGAGATGGCAACAGACTCTGGGGAGACTGAAAACTCACTAAAGTGAAAACTCAGAGGCTGCTGAGAGCTCAACACTAAAGGAGACTTCTAACGTGCCCCCCATTGAGAAAGAGGGGGCACAAAGAATGTAAAACCCACCAAAATCCTTCTAAATGAATATGGCTATCTCCAGCACTCACTTAGAGCCAAGTGCACAGTGGAACACATCTACAATCCCAATGTGTCTATGGTAATGGGAGGTGGAGCCAGGAGAAACTCTAAGCTTGCAGGCTAGCTACACTGGCCTTCCCAATGGCAAACAAGAAAGACCCTGTCTCAAAGCAGGTAAGAAGGAGGAGATTGACACCGTAAGGTTGTCCTCTGGACTACACACACGCACACATACACACACACACACACACACACAATCTTAAAAAAACAAAGCAAAAAAACCTACACCGATGACTCTGCTCCCTAAAGTACCAGGAATGACATGAATGAGGAAAGAGAGGGAAAACCAAACTTTCAAATGACTTTAAGAGAGGCTGGAGAAAACCAGAGTGTAGGTGGGTCTGGGAACACTTTACTGTCGTATTTTTGGAAAGAAAGAAGTTTCATTTCAGTAATTGTGGGTCTTTCTCAAAAAAGCAATGCTTATGTGTCGTTCTAAATTACACACTGGATAGAACTCTAAGAAATGTTGTATAAGATCAGCGGCTGAACTTCCCTCTTCCCAGCCAGTTTCTGGGTGTGCCTGGAGTACCAGCCACTGGTATGTGTGTGTCGGGGGGGGGAGTGAAGTAAATGATCACATGAGCTAGGAGTTCAAAACAAGCCTTGGCTACATAGTGATATCCTATCTCAAAAATACTGATGTGGAGCTGGAGAGATGGCTTAGCAGTTAAGGCACCTGCCCGCCAAGCCTAAGAACACCAGTTCGATTCTCCAGGTCCTCTGTTTAGCCAGCGGATAAAAGTGAAGCAAGGGCGCAATGCTACACTTGCCCACAAGGGGGCTCACCCATTCTCTCTCTCTGCCTCTTCCTCTCTCTCTGTTTCTCTCTGTCTCTCTCTCTCTCTCTCAAAAAAAATACTGATGTGAAGGGCCTGAGGAGATGGCTCAAGTAAGTAAAGCCCTTGCTGCACAGGCATGAGAACCTGAATTTAGACCCCCAGGATCCATGTAAATGCTGGGCATGGTGGTGCACAGCTATAATCCCAGTGCCAGGGAGGTGGAGACAGGAAATTCCTGGGCCTCATTAGCTACCTAGTCTAGGTAAAACAGTGAGCTCTACATTCAGTGAGAGACCCTGTCTCAAAGAATAAGGTAAGTGGGCTGGAAAGATGGCTTAGTGGTTAAAGCATTTGCCTGCAAAGCCAAAGGATCCTAGTTCAATTCTCCAGGACCCACATAAGCCAGATGTACAAGGGGGCACATGCATCTGGAGTTCATTTGCAGTGGCTGGAGGCCCTGGTGTGCCCATTCTCATTCTCTCTCTCTTTGCCTCTTTCTCTCTCTAAATAAATAAATAAATAAAATATATAAAAATAAGAATAAGGTAAGTAATGCAGTAAGACACCTGACTTTAACGTCTGTCCTCCACATGCATGCACATATGTACACATACATACAAACATGCACACACACGTGCACACCCCCCATACACATTTAAAAACACAACTGGAAACCAGGCGTGGTGGCGCATGCCTTTAATCCCAGCACTCGGGAGGCAGAGGTAGGAGGATCACCGTGAGTTCAAGGCCACCCTGAGAAGACAGAGTGAATTCCAGGTCAGCCTGGACTAGAGTGAAACCCTACCTCAAGAAACCAAAATAAATAAATAAATAAAAATAAAAACACAACTGATGTACCAGAGGCATAGCTCAGATGGTAGAGAGCTTGGCTTGCATGAACAGAACCCATAATCGGATCCTCAACCCCACAGAAACTCTCAGGAGGGTCAGAAGTTCAAAGTCAACTTTGGCTACATGGTGAGTTCAAGGCCAACCTGGGCTACATGAAACAACCTTATGAATTATTTCTGTAAATTTACACTTAGTATTTTCAGACCATGATGGATAATTGAAAGCCAGAAATCAAACTGCAGAAAGATTTTAAAAGTGCCTAGATATCAGCATAAGGGAAGAAATGTTTCCTTTCTCCTCTCTCCAGACAATGTTCTTATGACCACTGTTACTTTTTCAAATCTCTAATTTCAGGGCAGACTGGAGGCCTGAGCTGCAGATATATGCTTAATCAACTCTTGAGTGGTTCCATCTAAAATCTCATTGGCTTCTCACGTTCAATTGTGTTTAAAAATAAATCTAGATTTCTTTCAAAAGGCAAGTTGGAGAGAAACATCTGGAAATGAAGTAAAGCACTTACACACACCAAAAGAGAAACGAAAAAAATAAATCCCATTTCAACAATACTGTTCTCAAAGGTATCGGGAAAGTCATGAATGAGAGGAGGGAGGAAGAAAAGACATTTTAAGTGACTTTAAGAGATGGTGGGGAAAACCAGAGTGTGGGTGAACTCATTGTGCTCTCTTCCAAACCTAGCCTTTTTAAAATTAATGTTTTGTTTATTTATTTATTTACTTGAGAAAGAGAGACAGATAGAGAGAAAGAGAAAATGGGTTCACCAGAGCCTCTCACTGCTCCAAACGAACTCCAGATGCATGTGCCCCCATTGTGCATCTGGCTTATGTGGCTCCTGAGGAATCGAACCGGGGTCCTTAGGCTTCATAGGCAAATGCCTTAACCACTAAGCCATTTCCCCAGCCCAAACCCAGTTCTCTTCATATTGTACTTCCTAATTTTGCTGACTGGCACCTCCACCCAGCCACTTGGCCAAGCCAGAAACCTGAGTTCCACCCGGTAGTGAATGGATCAGGACATACTTTTTCTACTTACTAGTGTCCCATGCATCTTGATTCTCTTTTATACCACAATTTCCATGTAGACTTAAACATTTAACACAACTCTGGGATATGACAAAGTTCTCCCTCCTTTTTTTCTCCTTTCCCCCAATCTGTGGAGCATCATATCACAGCAGTATTGGTATAATATCTAGCTGATCACTCTTCCCTCCTTGAAAGCCTCCCATGGTCTCTGCTGCAAAGTTCCTGACATAATGCTCAGGTCTTGTTCATTTCCCTTCCCTTCTTGACCTATGCTGTAGCTCTATGATGGCTGTGAAGAGAATGGCTGGGTGTATTACCTACTTTCCTGGTTGCTGTGACAAAATACCTGGTAAGAGGCAACTTATTTTTTTGACTTGTACTTCAATGGCTCAGTCCATCATGGTGGGGAAGACATGGTGGCAGAGACATGAAGCAGCTGGTCAAAATATATCCGCATTCAGGAAGCAGAGAGACAAATGCTAGTGTTCAGCTAGTTATCTCCTTTTGGTTTGGTTCCTGACCCCAGCTCATGGAATGAATGATACTGTCCACATTTATGGTAGGTCCTCCCATGTCAGTTAGCCTCATCTAGAAACTTTCTCATGGGCATGTCTAGAAATGTGTCTCCTAGATGATTCTAGATCCTGTCAAGTTGATAATCAATGTCAACTATCACACAGGCCATCACACTGTTTTACTGTCAATAACTTAAGTTGTTTGCATTGGTAGAACTTTTTTGGGGGAGAAAGTCAGAGAGAGAGAGAGGTAAGAGAGAGAGAGAGACAGAGAATGGGAGTGCCAGCGGCCTCTCAGCCACTATGAACGAACTCTAGATGCATGCACCCCCTTGTGGGTAAGTGTGGCATTGCGCCCTTGTGTCACTTGTGTCTGGCTAAATGTGGGACCTGGAGAATCAAATGGGCATTCTTAGGCTTAGCAGACAGGCACCTTAACCTCTAAGCTATCTCTCCAGACCAGGTAGACCTTTTTATTCTTTAAATTTTTTTGTTTGTTTATTTATTTGAGAGCAACAGACAGAGAGAGAAAAAGACAGAGAGCGAGAGAGAGAATGGGTATGCCAGGGCCTCTAGCCACTGCAAATGAACTCCAGATGCATGTGCCTCCTTGTGCATCTGGCTTACATGTGTCCTGGAGAATGGAGCTTCAAACCAGGGTCCTTAGGCTTCATAGGCAAGCGCTTAACTGCTAAGCCATCTCTCCAGTCTAGACCTTTTTTAACATATAATTTATTTACTTGTTGTTTGAATGTGAAATGTCTCTTATAGGTTTATGTGTTTGAACACTGGTCCTTAACTGGAGGTTCTGTTTTAGAAGGTTGTGAAACTTTAGAAGGTGGAAATTTGCAGAAGGAAGTGAGTCATTGGGAATGGGCCTTGAGGTTTGATAGCCTGGCCCCACTAGCTATCCATTCTCTGCCTCTTGACTACCAACACAATGTGATCAGCCACCCCAACACTCCTGCCCCCATGCCTTCCTCACTATGATGTACTGTATCCCTTCTTAAGCCATGAGCCAGGGCTGTAGAGATGGTTTAGCAGTTAAAGGCTTCTTGCTTATAAAGCCTGACTGCCTGGGTTCAATTCCCCAACACCCACATAAAGCCAGACACACAAAGTGATCATGCATCTGGAGATTGTTTGCAGTAGCAAGAGGTCCTAGTACGTCCATACTTCCTGTCGTCTGTCTCTATCTCTTTCATAAATAAATAAAAATATTTTTTAAAAATCTGGAGCCTAAATACACTCTTCCTCTCTTCTTGGCAGGTAGAAATGAGAAAAGTAACAAATACATCTATCTGTCTTCTATCTATCTGTCTATCTATCTATCTATCTATCTATCTATCTATCTATCATCATCATCATCATTCTCTCTTTCTTCAGTGCTGGGATAAAGGGCTTTGTGCATGCTAGGCAAATGTTCTGTCACTGAGCTCTATGTCCAACCCTGACTCTTTGATTATTTTTAACTGTTGTTTGTTTTACTTTTGTGATTTTCTTTTCTTTGATATTTGTGTTTAATTCCATAATTTTTATGGCTCAAACTATCAAATTAGCTTAATTAAGACAAAAGAGAACGCAAGGAATCTTATATCCAATACAGAGCAAGGGCAAAAGAATTTCATAAGGTGGACAACCCTTTCTCCCCACCCTCAGTTTTCCACATCTAAGATATACCACAACTCAAACAGCTAAATTTAAGTTTTATTCCCTCCACAAAAAACACTAGAGAGTAACTTTGAGCCAAAAATACATGGTGACATTCTACAAAATTGTGCAAACTTTTTTTAATGTGAAAAATTGGGCATGTTTACTTTAAATAGTTTTCATTTAAGGGATTTAACACACTATAATTCTTTCACTGCCCATCAAAGTCACCAAAGTTACCCTAAAGCTGAAGGTCAAGATTTTTCTTCAAGTTGGCCCTCTAAAAAGAATAGGTGAAAGAGAATGCATAAAAGAAGGGCAGGGAGAGGGTTGATCTAAATTCAAGACAGTGTGAATAAGACTTATGTAAACCTACTATTTTGAATAATGGCACATCTAGAAGCTGTAGACTGTTACTAGAAAAATTTTCAGTGCCTGGGATGGGATACCTTCCAGTGAGTTGTTGGCCAAGGAGGTCCTGGTAGCCTCCAAAACATTAAAGGCTATTGCCAAAGTCCTTGGTTTCCCTTGAGAAACGGATAGTAAGACCCTATTGCTGAAGACATCTCTTGCCTGAGAGGCAAGGTCACTGAGCAAGCAAGCTGGTGCTGAGCAGAAAACCTTCATCCTGTAGACCAGACAACTGAAAGCTGGGGAAAGCTGCACTGCATGCAGCCGTATGGGACACAGAAGTCATCAGCAGTGAAAACAGTGGACACTGAATATTCAAGTTTGGTCATACAGGCCCAATGACTGAACAGGTGCAATAATGGCATGTCTGCTCTTGGGGTAACCAGCTGCTCCCTAATTGGACTGAAGGCCCTCTCTATGGGAGAGAATACATACCTGGTACTGAAAAACCTAAGCAAAAGTCTATGGCAGGGGAGGTCATGTGCCTTAAGGGTATAAAGCCTGCTTTTGTCTGGCTAAATGTATATATTATTCCCACCAAGCTGCCCTGAAAGCACTATGCTTAATGTTCATATTCACATATTAATGCTACTCTCACTTCTGATTAGAGAAGCTTCTCTTTTCAGATGGCAATGACCACTGGGATGACCCAAAAGGCAACATAATGCTGAGAAGAAGGGATGGAGGAGTGCCCAGCACTGAAACATCTCTGTCACACCCTCCAAGGCTCAGGGCCCATTGCGGAAGAGGGGGCAGATAGAATGGAAGAGCCAAAGGAAGGGTATGACTTCTTACAATGCAACTGTCCAGACAGAAATTGGCCTTGATATCCATGACCTTGCAGTGCCTAGCAATATCTTCACAAGACCCTCATAATAGAAGAAAAAGATGATGACATCAAATTAAAAGAAAGACTAATGGAGAGAGGGAAGGGATATGATGGAGATTTGAGCTCTAAAGGGGTGTGGAGGCAGGGGAGGGAAATATCATGCATTTTTTGTATGTAAGTATAGAAGTTGTCAATAAAAAAATTTTTTTAATTTTAAAAAAAGAATAGGTGATTAAGCCAGTTGTCCTATCAGCCTTCAGTCCTTTAATTGAGCTTTATAAAAAGTATCTGCTTGAGTTATGGACATATTGATGGCAATTTCAAAGTTCCCCATCTGTGGTTTTTGACATCTAATTTTTTAAAGTAGTTTACTTTAGGATCCATTGTAGGATAGATGATGTGCCTGGTTCTCAATGGCTGACACCCCACTTTTCTTAACACAAACATGTTCAGATCATATTCATTTCAAAGTTATCACACTTGGGAATACTACAGATCTATGGGATATGCCAATGCCTAAGGTGATAAAACAAATTAGGGGTCTGGGAAAATGGCTCAGTGAATAAAGTGCTTGTCATACAAGCACGAGGACCTGAGTTCACATCCTCAGCACCCATGTAAGTGTTGGGCATCACGGCACTTACCTGTACTGTAAGCACTGGGGAAGCAGAGACAGGAGGATCCTTGGGTAGTGCTGGCTATCTAGTCTAGCCTAATCAGTAGGCTTCAGGTTTGGTAAGAGACCCTGTCTAAGTAAATAAGGAGTAAATAAGGTGGAGAGTGAGGAAAACACTGGATATTGACTTATGACCTCTACATGCACATGCACACATGCACATACAGACATATGCATGTGCATGCACACATGTGTTCCCCACACATACACATGTACACACAATAGACATATATAAAATAAATAATAACAAAAAAAATTAGGGGGGGTTGAAGAGATGGTTCAGTGGTTAAAGCACTTGCCCGCAAAGCCCAAGATCCAGGGTTCAATTCCCCAGTACCTAGGTAAAGCTAGATGCACAAAGGAATGCATGTGTCTGGAGTTTGTTTGCAGTGTCTAGAGGCCCTACCATGGCCATTCTCTCTGTGTGTCTCATAAATAATAAGTAAATAAATAAATACAATTTATTTTAACAAAATCAGTAGATCTTACATATTTTGTTAAGTGTCTTGTAATTTAGTCCCAAAGATCTAAGAAACAGTCCTGTGAATAAAGCAAAACCACAGAGCTCCTGTACAGAGTTGTAATGACACAACTTCAGGAGAAGTCCCATGAGAAGAGACCTCAAGTGACTGATTCGGAAAGCTCCATTTGTGAGTTCAGTGTTAACGACATGAAACACAGTCTAAGTGCAGCCCCACACATTGCATGTCTGATCTGAACTCCTGGAATCTGTATATTCAAGGTTTCCTTATATGAGAAATGGGTTTACTAATCCTCGCTCAGAAGGGAGTTGGGAAGTATAAATTCTGTGATATATTAACCAGCATGGCACACAGTAAGTGTCCAAATAATACAAGCTACTGCATACTCTGTGCCAGGACAGTTGTAAGTGCTTTCTGTGTGCTGGTTTCTTTGAGGTACATCACAATCCCATGAGACATCAGTCCCATTTTATGAATGAAGCAACACACACAAATGGTTTGAATAGTTTCTCCAAGATCTCACATTTGAGCTGAGGATGTGGCTCAATGATAGAGCACCTCTTTGTGCTGTACAACGTCTTGAGTTTCATTCCAGCAGTCCTTCTCCCACCAAACAAACAACAAATCCAAACAAACCAACAAAGACAGCTAGTGTGAAGTTTAGGGGGATTTGAATCCTGACATGGCAACATTAGAAACTGTCCTCTTGTTTACAGTGCTGGAACTCAAACCAAGGGCCTCATGCATGCAAGGGAAGCACTCTACCAACTGAGCTATACCTCCAGCCCTGTATTGTTATTTAAAAATATTTTTAGGGGTCCTGGAGATGTGGCTTAGTGGTAAGCGCTTGCCAGTGAAGCCTAGGACCCTGGTTGGAGGCTCGATTCCCCAGGATCCACGTAAGCCAGATACATAAGGGAGTACATGCATCTGGAGGTCATTTGCAGCGGCTGGAGGCCCTGGTGTGCCCATTTTCACTCTATCTGCCTCCTCTCTCTGTCAATCTCAAATAAATAAATAAAAAATAAACAAAAAATTTCAGTATATATATTAGGGCTGGAGAGATAGCTTAGTGGTAAAGATGCTTGCCAGCAAAGCCAAAGGACCCAGGTTTGATTCCCTAGTACCCACATAAAGCCATATGCACAAGGGCGCTTGCATCTGGGGTTCATTTGTTTTTTCAAGGTAGGGTCCCACTCTAGCTCAGGCTGACCTGGAATTCACTCTGTAGTCTCAGAAATCTAAGGACTAATTTACAGCATTAGCATTTTAGTATATATAAGTAATTTCTAGTTAATATAATACCAAACAGATGACTTCTACCACAAAAAAATAATAATCTTCTAGTACTTTGAAGTTTTTTTTTCCTCCACTGAATTGACCCAGGAACTAATTGCTTTGATGACACCCATCCCAGAATCACTCAGAGCAGAATTAAGTCTATCATTCTATAAAGTATAGAGTTTGGAAATTGCTCCAATGAGACGGGTATTTTTACTGTTTTTGAAATTGCCATGTCACAGTACCTTCATTCTATAGGGGCTTCAAAACAGGATCACTTATGGCTGGCTGCCCATCCAGGTAAACTTGACTTTTAGCTAGAGCAAAGTGCCCTACACTCACAATATTTACCTCCTTTCCCCTTGGGTTGGGCTTTAGCCAATGTGTCAACCCTCAGAAGCACTCTGAGACAACTTTAAAGGTGTCTTGTAGGAAGTGGAGTGTGTGCTTTATGTCAATAAACACAGGAATTCCACTTCTTGGCCTCAATTCATGAACACTTTGCAATTCACCCTTGTAAAGAGAGGAAGAGTGGGTGTATGGACTTTGTCAAGAACCCCTTCTGGGATCTACAAACTTCTTTCGGGTAGGAACTGTATAATTGTCATCTCTGCAAACATAGACCCTGGCATGGCACCTGGCACAGAGAAGACTCAACTGAGGCAAACATCTGTGGGGTTAGAGGTCCAGTTACATCCTGCTTAAATGAGGACTGGTTTAGAACAGGAACTGGGGTTGCAGAATATGTACAAAGGACAGATGGCATCAGCACCCTCCAACCTGGGTGATGGAGGAAATAAGATGGGCAGTCATAGTACTTTTTTTTTTTTTTTGGTTTTTCGAGGTAGGGTCTCACTCTAGTTCAGGCTGACCTGGAATTCACTATGTAGTCTCAGGGTGGCCTGTCATAGTAACTTTTGAGAAATAGTCAAGTTGTTGGAAATCCACACTGCTTATGTGGATTCTTGGATTTATTTATTTATTTATTTATTTATTTATTTATTTATTTATTTATTTTGCCAGGAGCAGAAGGGAGAGAGAGAGGAGAATAAGGCACACTGGGGCCTCTTGCTACTGCAAACGAACTCCAGATACATGCACTACTCTGTGCATCTGGATTTATGTGGGTACTGGGAAATCAAAGCCAGGCAGGCTTTGTAAGCAAGTGCCTTGAGCCATCTCCTCAGCCCACTTGTATAGATTCTTAAGCTTGTTTGCTTGTTTATTTCCTGTTTTTGAGACAGGGTCTCATGTATCCCAGACTGGCTACAAACTCACTATGAGGATGACCTTGAACTTCTGCTTCTCCTGACTTCACCTCCCAAGTACTGATCTTACAGACATGCATCATCACACCCAGTCTAATAATCTCAACCCCCAAACAGATTTAGGGAAAATTCTCAATTTGTCTCCTCAAAACTCATGCTGAAATTTGGTTGTCATTATGGCAGTGTTGGAAGGTGGGGCCTTTACAAGGTAACGAGGTCATTAAGAAGGATTAATGCCTTTCTTGAGGTAGCTCTTGTTCTCACAGGACTGGATTAGTTAGTACTAGAGAGAGCTGCTATGACATAAGTCTGTCTCTTCTTCTTCTTTTTTTTTTTTTTTTAATATTATTGTTATTTACTTGTAAGGAGAGAGAAATAGAGGGAGAGAATGGGTATACCAGTATATCTTTCCACTATAAATGAACTCCAGATCATGTACCACTTTTGTGCATCTAGTTTTACATGAGTATTGAGGAATGGAACCCAGGCTGTCAGGCTTTAGAAGCAAATGCCTTTAACCACTGATCCAACTCCACAGCCTGTAAGCCTGCCCCTTCTGCAAGCGCCCATGTGCCCTTCTACTTTCCCCCTTGCACTGAAGTGGCATAAAACCCTCACTAGAAGCCTTTGGACTTCCCAGCCTTCAGAACAATAAGTCAAAATAAACTACTTTTGCTTTATAAACTATCCCATCTCCAGTATTCTGTTATAGCAACAGAAAACAGACTAGACACAGCCCATAGTAAGGATTACAGCCTAGTTTGTCAAGGTGGAAAAGGAGGCTCCAAATACAGGCTAAGAGGTGCTGGGAGCATCCATTATTTTAGTAGGAGTCTGGTAGAGGCCTGATCCAATAAGGAAAGAAAACCAAAGTCAAAACCTGCTCTGGCCTGGGGTTGCTGCTCAGTTGGTAGAATTTACTTAGTGTGCATGAAGCTCTGGGTTCTATCTCCAGCACCCTATAAAACCAGGTATGGTGGCAAATACATAACACCCCAATATTGGGGAGGTAGACCCAGGAGGATCATAAGTTCAAGGTCATTCTCAAGTATATAACAAATTTGAGGCCTGCCTGGGCTACAGGAGACCCTGATAGATAGGTAGATTACAGATAAATAGATGATAGATAGATAGATAGATAGATAGATAGATAGATAGATAGATAGATAGATAGATAGATAGATAGATGATAGATAGATAATATATATATAGATAGATAGATAGATAGATAGATAGATAGATAGATAGATAGATAGATAGATGATAGATAGATAGATAGATCTGCTTTAACTAGAGCACCTAGTCAAAAGAGTTGAGTTGGCAGGCCATATTAAGATTTTTTTATTGTTTTTTTTTTTTTTCTGGGTAGGATCTCATTGCAGCCCAGACAGACTTGGAACCCACTCTGCCATCCCAGGTTGGCTTCAAACTCATGGTGATCCTCCTATCTCTGCCTCTGAGAGCTGGGACTGAGGGTGTGCGCCACCACACCTGGCATATTAAGATCTGATGTAGGGATGTATCTCACTGGTAATCACCTACTTAGCATGGGCAAGTCTAGGTTCCATGGCGAGCACCCCTTCCTCTTCCACACAGAAAAAGACTGATGGAGATTGGGAGGACTTGGGGAAGGTGACATGGTGTTTGAATACCAGGCACAGTCTGTAGACCCTTTCTATAGAGATGGCAGGCATCATCTCAGTGCTAACAGCTGCTCTCCAACAAGACTTGATAGAGAGGCTGGTAGAAGGCCTGCCAGACTGATGACAGTGGTCAAAAATGGCAGATAGGGAGGGCCCAAGCTGGAGATCATCAGTGGCGATGATGTCTTATGTGCACTATATTTTAATTTACCAACATCAGTAAACAATCTACTAAAAATAGATTTGTGTGTTCATGTATGTGTGCTCTCTCTGTGTGGGGGGGGGCATTGTGCATGTAGAGGGTCAGTCCTCATCTTCCTGACTTACTTTGTTTGAGCCTCTGGGAATGATATACTGATGGATAGATACAGCATAGTCAACCCAGGCTCATGTACACTGGACTGGGACTACAGCTCAGTGGCAGAGTCCTTGCCTCTCGTAAAGCCCTGAGCATCATATCCAGCACCACAGGACAAAGGGCACAGACCCTACTAGCCATGTGCCCTCCTTCTACTACTTTGCCTAGGCCCATCCCATTCCTCCATTGACTCAAGAATAACTGACTATGGATTTTTACCTCAGACCTGAGTGTAGACTGTGATGAAATCATGGCTTGTGAAACACCGTGGTACTGTTCTCATGACGTGTATAGTTTCACCTGTGAGCACTCTTCTCATTCTAACTTCCCTTCAGACGGGAAGCTCTCACACGCTTTTGGCTACCACACCCAAAGTAAAGAAAGAAAGACATATTATATCACAACCCAAATACACAGTTACAGTTACATAGAACAATACTTATTTTTATTTATGCAGTGAAGTCTAGTATTTTCTCATCTACTGTAGTTCACTTTACTTTTTTTTTTTTTTTGGTTTTGTGAGGTAGGGTCTCACTCTGGTCCAGGCTGACCTGGAATTAACTATGTAGTCTCAGGGTGGCCTCGAACTCTTAGCGATCCTCCTACCTCTGCCTCCCGAGTGCTGGGATTAAAGGCGTGCGCCACCATGCCCGGCTTACTTTTTTTTTTTTCCAATGCTGGTTGTGACTCACCAAATTGGTCCCACAATCCACTAAAAAGTCACAATCCTAAAAATCAAAAGTACTTGACTTGAAGACAAGAGCCACTTTTTATCAGTGCTTATCAAGTAGTGAGTAATACATTTTTTTAATGAATAAAAGCATTATGAGGACAAATTTGCATTAATATTTAAATTAAGACATGGCTATAGGTTAAGTGGCTTGTCATATGTATATCAGGGTCTTAAGAATAACCCTTCTTTTTAAAAATATTTTATTTGGGGGCTGGAGAGATGGCTTAGCAGTTAAGCACTTGCTTGTGAAGCGTAAGGAACTCGGTTCGAGGCTCGATTCGCCAGTACGTAAGCCAGATGCACCAGGTGGCTCATGTATCTGGAGTTCGTTTACAGTGGCTGGAGGCCTTAGTGCGCCCATCCTCTCTCTCTCTCTCTCTCTCTCTCTCTCTCTCTCTCTCTCTACCTCTATCTCTCTCGGTCTATCTCAAATAAATAAATAAATAAATAAAAATAAAGGAAAAGTATTTTGTTTTTATTTATTTATTAGGCAGAGAGAGAGAGAGGGAGAAAGAGAAAGAATAGGTGCTTCAGGGCCTCTGGCCACTGCACACAAACTCCAGATGCATGTGTCATCATATGTATCTGGCTTATGGAAATTCTGAGGAATCAAACCTGGGTCCTTTGGTTTCACAGGCAAGAGCCTTACCCACAAAGCTATCTCTCCAGCCCCCCCCCTTTTTTGGTTTTTAGAGGTAGTCTGACCTGGAATTCACTCAGCACTTGGGAGCAGAGGCAGGGGGATCGTCATGAATTCGAGGCCATCCTGAGACTACATAGTGAATTCCAGGTCAGCCTGGACCAGAGTGAAATCCTACCTTGAAAAAACAAATATATATATATTCCTTTCTTTCTTGAGACAGGGTTTTATGTAACCCAGGCTGGCCTTGAATCTACTATGAAACCAAGGATAAATTTGAATTTCTGATCTCCCTGCCTCTACCTCCCAAGTGCTAGGATTACAGATATGCACCACCATGCCCTATTTATGTGGTACGAGGGATGGAACTCAGGGCTTCTTGCATACTAGACAGGCACTATACCAACTGAAGTATATCCCCCAATCCTGACTGTACTTATTTATTCACTATATGTACATTATATTCACATATTTCTTTTTTGGCAGATAATACATAGATCTTACAAGAGGCACACTATATATGCTATAGAGAGTGAGAGTGACAGAGAGAGAGAGAGAGTGAGAGAGAAAGAGAATTGGCATGCCAGGGCCTCCAGCCACTGCAATTGAACTCCAGATGTATGTGCCACCATGTGTACATGTATGACCTTGTGTGCTTGTGTCACCTTGTGTGTCTGGCTTATGTGGGACCTGGAGAGTCAAACATGGGTCCTTAGACTTCACAGGCAAGCACCTTAATCACTTAGCCATCTCTGCAGCCCGGGTCCCCATATTTTGAATTCATATCATTAAAAATATGTTCATCTTGCAAAGTCATTAACCCTTTCAGAAACTGAAAGTTATGAACTGTAGTAGCTAAAAATTGAGTGGTATTAGAGACCACGGCACCCAGAATAATGGACTCTGAAGATGCCTAATCTTTGTGATGATGTGTCCTTACACAACAAAAAAGTCTTTACCAAAGTGATTAAGGTGAAAACTTTGAGATGAGTATATTATCCTAGATTACCTGGCTAACAGTCAAAAGCAATATTTTTTCTTTTTACTTTTGTGTAGTATGTGTTGTGTGTGTGTGCAGTTGTGCACACGCCATGCACACAGAAGCAGAGACCAGAGAAAGATGCTGGGTGTTTTTCTCTGTCACTTTTCTGTTTTCTTTTCTTGAGAACTGGTCTCTCACTGACCCTGGAACATCTTACTGAACCTGAGTTTGCATAATTTTTCACTTAGACTGGCTGATCAGTAAGCCCCAGAAAGTGTCCTGTCTCCTCCAATCCCAGTGTTGGGGCTACGGGCATACACAACCATGCCTGGATTTTTATATGGGTGTTGGGGATAGAACTCAGACCCTCATCTTTGTTCAGCAAGCACTCTTACCCATTGATCCATCTCCCCAACTACAACCCCCACCTCCTGCCTCATGTGTGTGTTTGTGCATGTGAGTGTGTGATTGAACATGGAAGCCAGAGGACAACTTTAGATGTCATTCCTCAGGAAAGCTGTCTCACTTTGGTTGTTGTTTGTTTATTTGTTTGTTTGTTTTATTGATGTAGGGTCTCACTCCTACCTCTACCTTACAAGTGCTGGGATTAAAGGCATGTACCACCTTTTTTTTTTTTTTTTTTTTTTTTTTTTTTTTTTGGTTTTTCAAGGTAGGGGTCTCACTCTGGTCCAGGCTGACCTGGAATTAACTATGTAGTCTCAGGGTGGCCTCGAACTCTTAGCGATCCTCCTACCTCTGCCTCCCGAGTGCTGGGCTTAAAGGCGTGCACCACCACACCCGGCACACCACCATTTTTTGAAACAGCCTCTCATGGGCTGGAGCTTGTCAAGTAGTCTAGAATGGCTGGTCAGTGAGCCTTAGGGATCTGCCTCCCCAGAGCTGGGATTATAAGTACATGGCACTACACCCAGCTTTTGTTCAAATTATGGGTACTAGAGAGCAAACTCAGGTCCTCATGTATGTACTTTACCCATGGGGCTTTCTCTCCCACCCCCTCAATAAGATTCTCGTAACATCATAACATAGACACGAGGGCCAGGGAGGGCAGAGAAGATGACTAGAGAAAGACTTGAAGAAGCTACTGAGTTTGAAGATGGAGGAAGGGACACCCTCTCTAGAAAAGGCAATAAAAGACTTTTCTAGAGACTCCATTAGAGAACACAGCCCATCCGGCCATTTTTGGATTTCTGATGTCTAGAACTGTAAGATAATGTATTTGTGTTGTTTTAAACCACTAGTTATGGTAATGTATTATAGCAGCAATAGAAAACTAATATTGAGATGTTATAGATAACTAACTCAATGAGAGGAAGTGAAAAAATATTTCACAAGTCAAAAATTACTCTGAGAGGATTGAAGGTGGAGCTTAGCAGGCCAATGTTTGTCCAGCATGCGCAAGATCCAGGGTTCAGTCTCCAGCACATCCTACCATTAAAGTTGAGAATTTAGAGGTTGGAGAGAAAGCTCCGTGGTTTAGGGTGCTTACTTGCAAAGTCTGACAGCCTGGGTTCTTTTTCCCAGTACCTACATAAAGCCAGATGCACAAAGTGGTGCATGTGTCTGGAGTTGATTTGCAATGGCAGGAGACCCTGGCACACCCATTCTCCCCCACTCCCTCCTTGCAAACAAACAAATAATATTTTTTAAGTTGAGGATTTAGTATATGATTAAAGCAATTTTAAAAATATATCTCATACTGGAAAGCAGTTAAGGCACTTGCCTGCGAAGCCTAAGGACCCATATTCAATTCCCCATTACCCATGTAAAGCCAGATGAATAAGGTGGTACGTGAGTCTGGAGTTCATTTGCAGTGGTAGAGGCCCAGCACACCCATTTCTCTCTCTCTCTCGCTCTCAAATAAATTAAATTAAATTAAATAAATAAAAATAGATTCAAGGACTGGAGAGATGGCTTAGCAGTTAAGGCATTTGCCTGTGAAGCCTAAAGACCCCAGTTCAATTCTCCAGGTCCCATGTAAGCCGGATGCACATGGTGGCACATGCATCTGGAGTTTGTTTGCAGTGGCTAGAGGCCCTGGCGCACCCATTGTCACACTTTCTCTCTCTCTCTCTCTCTCTCTATCTATCTATCTATCTATCTATCTATCTCTTTCTCTCCCCCTCTCTCTGTCTCTAATAAATAAATTTAAAATTTTTTTTTAAAGTTTAAAAAAATAGGTCGCTGTATTTTTTGCAATGAATTATTCAATAAAGTGATGTTAAGACAACTGAGTAACTAAGTTGAAAGCAATGTAAAGTTGGATGTCTAGCTCCTTACACCAGAATTATTTCCAGATGGGTTGTAGATTTAAGTAAAATAAAAAGAAACAAAACAGGCCAGGCATGGTGGCACATACCTTTAATCCCAGCACTCGGGAGGCAAAGGTAGGAGGACCGCCGAGAGTTCGAGGCCACCCTGAGAGTACATAGTGAATTCCAGGTCAGCCTGAGGTAGAGTAAGACCCTACCTCGAACAACAACAACAACAACAACAACAACAACAACAACAACAAAAACAAGTACTAGAAGAAAATGTGCATTTTTTTTTGATTGAGCAAAACACATAACTCTGAAATGGCAAGGAAGAGTGGACATCCAGTTAGTGGGTGTAATTGGCCACTGAAATTGATGGGTGTAATTTGGCTACATTTATCAAAAGTAAACAAAACCATACATTTCAACATAGTAACTGCATGCCCAGAAATTTATCTTAAAGTGATACTTTTTTTTCTTTTTGAAGTAGGGTCTCACTCTAGCCTAGGCTGACCTAGAATTCACTCTGTAGTCTCAGGCTAGCCTCAGTTTCACAGTGATCCTCCTACCTCTGCATCCAAGTGCTGGGATTAAAAGTGTGTGCCCCACAAGATACACACACAGAGAGAGAATGGGTATGTCATTGCCTCCAGCCACTGCAAACGAGCTCCAGACGCATACGCAACCTTGTGTGTCTGGCTTATTTGGGTCCTGGGGAATAGAATCAAGGTCCTTTGGCTTTGCAGGCAAATGCCTTAACTGCTAAGCCATTTCTCCAACCCTGATACTTCTTTTTAAAACATTTTTTACATTGATTTTTTTTCTTTTTTTCCCAAGAGAGAGAGAGAAAGATGCAGAGAGAGAGAGAGAATGGGTGCACCAGGGCCTCTAGCCACTGCAAACAAACTCCAGATGCCTGCGCCACCTTGTGCATCTGGTTTACATGGGTCCTGGGGAGTTGAACCTGGGTCCTTCGGCTTCACAGGCAAGTGTCTTAACTGCTAAGCCATCTCTCCAGCCTTACATTGATTTTTTTTTGCTTATGTGTGTGCATGTGTGTGTAGGGTGCACATCTATGTGCAGCATCCCTTATGCTTGCCTATGGTGGGATGTGCTTGCCTGTGGTGATCAGAACAGAAAGTCAGGTGTCCTGCTCCATGCTCTGTCACTCTTCTGCCCATTTTCATTTTGATCCACAGTCTTTTACTGATATCAGAGCCTATTCTTACTGTTTTTATTTTATTTTATTTTTTACAATGAGTTCCAGCACTTCTTGGGGCTCTGCTCCCCTATGGAACTGGGGTTACAGGCATCCATGACCAGCTGATTATATGGGTCCTGGGGGTTTGAACCTGGGTGGCCTCAGGCCCCCTCAGACCTTCATACTTGGGCAGGAAATGCACTTATCCACTGAGCCATCTCTTCAGCCCAAGAGATAATTCTTTTTTAAAAAAATATTTTCTTTTTCTTTGTTTATTTGAGAGAGAGAAATAGGCAGAGAGAGAGAGAGAGAGAGAGAGAGAATGGGCACATCAGGGCCTCCAGCCGCTGCAAATGAACTCCAGATGCATGCACCTCCTTGTGCATCTGGCTTACGTAGGTTCTAGGGAATCAAACCTGGGTCCTGTGGCTTAGCAAGCAAGCTCCTTAAACACTAAGCCATTTTTCTAGCCACCGCCCCCAAGAGATAATTCTTATCAGCACAAAAATTTATAGTAAAAGTTTTTTTTACTTTAGTTGTGTGAGTGTGTGTGTGTGTGTGTGTGTGTGTGTGTATGGTGTGATGCATATGGGGGAGGGTAAAACGTATGTGTATGCGGAGGCCAAATTCTGAAGTGGAGTGTCTTCCATGATCTATTTCCTCTTTATTTTCCTGAGGCAAAACCTCTCCCTTGAGCTCAGAGAGCTAGCAAATTCAGCTCGCCTGCTTGTATGGCAAGTGCTTTGTTGACTGAGCCATCTCCCCAGTTCATGAACATGTTCACTAGAGCACCTGAGGACACGTCAGAGCCAATAGGCCAGGTTCTGAGGTTACGCATTTCTTCCAAAAGGGTCCTCTCAAGTCACTGACGGTAGGGTTGCTCATGAGTCAGCCACAATGTCACACATATAATGCCAGCCAGAGCTTCTCTCCCACTGTTGCTGCCTGGGGTCACTGCCAAGGCCCAGGCAGCTGGGCTTGGCTGCACAGAACAGAACAAATGCCTATTCCCTCCAGGCCCTAGCTACCAAGGGTGAGGAAAGGTCTTGCCATCAGCCACACAGTGCAAAAGGGCCAGTCCTTGCCTGCCAAACCTCTCCAAGTATGGACATAGCCCTTGCTCTTAATCTCTCACAGTCAAGGGCAGACTGCAGACAAAGGAAAAAAGTCACAGTCAATAGCAGTGTCTGCCAATATGCAGTAATGTTTGCCAGTGTTAAGTTGAAAAAAAAAAAGTCTTGTTAACTCCCAACTGTTTAATTATCTTAATTATATTTCTTAGGTGCAAACATTAGATTGGGTTCAAATTCCTTATTTCACAGCTTCCTACACAGTTAAAATAAAAACAATTATATAAACTGAACTAACAAAATTTATAATTCAATTAATATTATGTATGTAATGTAGCAGATGAGGTTATCATTCCAAAATTGAATTGTGTCTTGAGATGCAAGTATGGAACTCAATGCTGTGGTTACAAATGAGGCCAAATATAAAGTCATGTGCAGTGCGTGGTTGTAAGTTGTTCATCAAATAATTCAAAATAGGTATTAACATATATCAACTTTTGTTGGGAAATTTGCTCAGTGGGTAAAGGCACTTGCTGTCCAAGCATGAGGACCTGAGTTTGATCCCCAGCACACATATAAAAAGCCATGTGTGGGACTGGAGAGATGGCTTAGAGGTTAAGGCACTTGCCTGCAAAGCCAAAGGACCCAAGTTCGGCTCTCTTCCTGCTTATTTCTGTATCTCTCACTCTCTCAAATAAATAAATATATAAATATTTAAAAAGCCATGTGTGAACACGCATGCCTATAACCCTACTGCTCAGTGGGAACAGAGACAGAAGAATCACTGGGACGCTCAGGCTAGCCTGTCTGACTGAAATATGCCAGCTACAGGTTCTCAAGGAAATAAAGAAAAAGAGTAACAGAAGAGGGTAATCGATATTCTTTTCTTTGCACATGTGCATACCGGATACACACATCTGCATACACATACCACACACACATATATGTTTCTTTGAAAGAACATAATTTATTATACATTTTTGCATGTATGTGGTATGGATGCATGTCTGTGTATGGATGCATGTCTGTGTGTTGGTTTGTGTACATGTGTACACCTGTATGTGTTGAGGCTAGAAGACAACCTCAGGTATTAGCCTCAGGAATGCTGTCCACTTCTTTTTAAGACAGGGCCTCTCACTGGCCTGCAGTTCACCATTTAGGCTAGAGTGGATGGTCAACAGCCCCAAGGATCATCCTGTCCTCACCTCATCAGTGCTAGTTCTCTGTAAATATGCACACTTGGCATTCTGTGTGACTATTGGGAACTGAACTCAGTAACCTCATGCTTACAAGGAAAGCCATATCTCCATCCCCAAAGAACATTATCAAGAGCAAAATATTTGCATTATTGCATATAATTTTCAAATATGTTTCCTTTGACTTCAGTTTATAGAACTACACCTTTGTTATTTCAACTTGCTCCAGGGAAGGGAAGCCTGTTAGAAACACAGAGTTTCAAAGCCCACCCTGGACTTAGTGAATTAGAACCTGCGTTTTTGGTTTTTTTTTCCTCACTCTAGTCCAGGCTGACCTGGAACTTACTCTGTAGTCCCAGGCTAGCCTCGAACTCACAGTAATCCTCCTATCTCTACCTCCCAAGTGCTGAGATTAAAGGTGTATGCCTCTATGCCTGTAAGAACCTGATTTTTTTTTTTTAAATATTGGGTTTTTGTTTGTTTGTTTGCTTGCTTGTTTTTCAAGGTAGGGTCTTACTGTGGTCCAGGATGACTTGGAATTAATTATGTAGTCTTAGGGTGGCCTCGAACTCATGGCAATCCTCCTACCTCTGCCTCCTGAGTACTGGGATTAAAGGCATGCGTCACCACGCCCAGTTTAATACTGTTTTTTTTTTTTAAAAAAAATTTTTTATTTATTTATCTTCAAGTAGAGAGAGAGAGAGAGAGAGAGAGAGAGAGAGAGAGAATAGGTGTGTCAGGGCATCCAGCCACTGCAAACAAACTCCAGACTCATGTGCCACCTTGTATATCTGGCTTACATGGGTCCTGGAGAATTGAATCTGGGTCCTTTGGCTTCACAGGCAAGCACCTTAACTGCCAAGCCATCTCTCCAGCCCAGAACCTGTATTTTTAACAAGATAACATCCAGGTGATAGACATACACATTCAAATGTGAGAAGCAAGAGCACATTTCCCAGGTCAGTCTTAAGTGAATTAGTATGAACACAGTCTAAAGCTGTACGTGTGTGTGGACAATTGTTTATTCCTTCCTTTCCAGGGTTCCAGGTGGGTAAATTTAAGATGGAATTAGAATTCTCAAGGAATAACTCTGAGGGTCAATCCTGGTGACTTCCACAAAGGATGCTCTAATCAGGAACTTATTCCACTGGTATGCAATATTGAGTAGCAGATACATAGAGATAGTAACCACTGGTCAGTGGCTCGTAAGGGCTTAGGGAGGAGGGAATACAGAGTGACTAGGCAGCATGGGATTTCTTTTGGGGGTGGTGATAATTAGTAGTGATAGCTTTACAGCACAGTTAATGGTGATGGTCATACAACTTTGTGAGTTATCTAACAGCGCTGAAGTATCCATTTCAAAAGGTGAACTGTGATCTCTCTTTCTCTCTTCTCTCCCCCCGCCCCCTGCAGGGTCTCACTCTAGGCCAGGCTGACTGGAATTTATTCTGTAGCTCAGAGTGGCCTCAAACTCACAGTGATCCTCCTGCCTCAGCCTCCCAGGTGCTGTTTTTTTTTTTTCAAAAAGCAGCTTTACAGTTTTCTGAGGGAACAGTGGATGGAAACAAGGTTTACATTTGTTTATTTAAAGAGTTCATCCCGAGAAGTTTTCCAAAACAAAGGATGTCCCCTTCCAGCCCTCACCAGCGTTGAGTCTCCAAACATATTTATGTTACAAGTCAGATT
This sequence comes from Orientallactaga sibirica, assembly GCA_036365145.1. Lineage (NCBI taxonomy): Eukaryota > Metazoa > Chordata > Mammalia > Rodentia > Dipodidae > Orientallactaga > Orientallactaga sibirica. The sequence continues at coordinate 13,967,081 of JAEOAD010000028.1, forward strand.
TATATTTCATAAAAGTCACTGTGGCTTATAAATAGGAGTGGGAGGACTTGGAGGAAGGGGGAGAGTCTAAAGGAAGGAAGACTGATCGGGAGACTAGTCAGTCACAAGAGTACATCAGTAATGACAATCTGACAATCTAGCAATCTAGACTTGACTAATATCATCCAGAGACATTGTGAATTACCAGATTTGGAAACAAGAAACAGCTTGCTCAATTTCAGGTATCTTCTTGAAATCCTATCCATGAGAAATCCAAATATTTCATTATGTCAACTATTTGGGTTGGGGAAGGGGCAAGCAGTGTCCACAGGCATTATAGGGGCTACCAGGATGACCAAGAAAAGGCTCTTTCCATCAAATGGTAGTGGATATTAGATCTCTGAGAAGCAGTAAGACCTGCACAGCAATAAGTATTGTGTAGTAAGATGAACTTTGTAAGAAGACAAAGAGGGATTTAAACCTAGAGCAATAAATGCCAAAGAAAGAAGAAATTATTTCTTTCCTGGGTGGAATTCCTCTGGTCTTCTGTTCCAGTATGAATAGGCGCTGATGGAGGTGAGACCAAGAGCATTTGAGCACAGGAAATACCATGAACAAAAGATTTAAAGCCAGGCATGATGGCACACGCCTTTAATCCCAGCACTTGGGAGGCAGAGGTAGAAGATCCCTGTGAGTTCAAGGCCACCCTGAGACGACAGAGTTAATTCCAGGTCAACCTGAACTAGAGTGAGACCCTACCTCGAAAAGCCAAAAAAAAAAAAAAAAAAAAAAAAAAAGATTTAAAGATGGAGAACTATGAGGCACTTGCCTGTGAAGCCTAAGGACCCAGGTTCGATTCTCTAGTTCTCAAGTAAGCCAGATGCACATAGTGGCACATGCATCTGGAGTTCATTTGCAGTGGCTAGAGGCCCTGGCATGCCCATTCTCACACTCTCCCTCTCTCTGTCTCTAATAAATAAATAAATAAAAATAAAACTTAAAAAAAATGGAGAGCTAGAGACAAGAATGCATACTTAGGAAAGAATGAATATGCACAGGCTAGAACTGAGATCTCAGAGAAGTGAGCAGAGGAAGAATTTGGATTCATAAGAGTTATCTCTTCCCTCCCTTCCTTGACGTCCATTCTCCTTTCTTCTCTCCCCCTTTTTTTTTTTCTTGTTCTTTTATTTCTTTTGAGACAGAGTCTCATGTATCCCAGGCTGGCCTTGAACTTGTATGTAGCTGAGGATGACTTTGAATTCCTGACCCTCCTATCTCAGTCTTTCAGGTGCTGGAATTACAGGCATACACTGCCACCCATAACATATCTTTTTCAAACAAACAAACTAAAAAATAAGGGTGGAATGTGAACAAGAAGTCAGTATATAAGAATTGCTGTCTTCCACAGATATGCATAAATTGTTTTGATTGATAAAGTCATTTGGGGGTAGGGCTCTAGCCCAGTCTGACTTGGAATTCACTATGTAGTCTCAGGGTGACCTCGAACTCACAGAGATCCTCCGGAGTGCTGGGATTAAAGGCCTGCGTGCAAGAGAGAGAAAGAGAGAGAACGGGCACTCCATCCTCTAAGATGCTGCAAACAAACTCCATATGCATGTGCCACTTGGTGCATCTGGCTTTACGTGGATACTAGGGAATTGAATTCAGGTCGTTAGATTTTGCAGCAAGCGCCTTAACTGCTGAGTCATCTTTCCAGTCCCCGTATTTTCTTGGCTCAGAAGGAAAATAATCTTTGCAGGGCTTGAAGGAGTGCTGGAGATGGAACCCAGAACCTTGTTGAATGCCAGGGCAAACACTCTACCACGGAGCTCCTCCCCCAACCTATAAAGGCCAGCTCTGGTGGGGTGCACAGGTTGAATTAAAAATTAACAAGAAGGTGCCTAGCCACTAGAAAAGGGCACTGACAGCATGAGGCAAAAAGGAAACGTGAGTGTCCCTAATTCATCCTTCCCCACAGGATAGCTATATCCTATCACCAAGAAAATATTAGCATATAAACGGCTACAAGCTCTGGCATGATAACACCAAATCTGCATTCTTTGGAATAAATGAACTCAATTTTATGTTATTTTTAATTTTATTTTTATTTATTAGAAAGACAGAGAGGCAGAGAGAATGGGTGTGCCAGGGCCTCCAGCCACATGCACCAGCTTGTGCATCTGACTTAGGTGGGTTCTGGGGAATCGAACCTAGGTAATTTAGCTTTGCAGGCAAGCCCCTTAACCGCTATGCCATCTCTCCAGCCCTGAAGTCTTTTAAAAGCACTTCCACGTTTGTTTTATAAATGAATGCTGTTTGCTAAGGCTTTGTTTTAGAGCCTGCATTGAGGCGAGGAAGTGATTCAAAACCGCGGCCTCAAAGCCTATACCCTCTAACGCAAAGAGTTTGGACAGCCTGGTGCAAGGAGGTCAGGTTTCCCCCTTCATTTTACTTTTGCCTCCTTGGCGTCCCTTTCTGGACTCAGTAGGTTCACTGGAGGGAGGGGTAGAGAGCGGAGAAAGATCTAAGTCACGCCTAAGCAACTGAAACAACCAATCAGGGCTTGACTGTGGGCCGGGGGTAGCCACGCCCTCCCCTCTCCTCCCACCTCACCTTCCTAAGCCCCGCCTCCCTCGCACCTGCGCGTGCTACGCTCTAGGGCTGGTGAGCTCTTTCCCAAGCGCTAACGGGGGGGGCGTGGCCTAGCCTCTCGCGAGACCGCCTCCTGTGGCTATCGAGCCGCCGCTCCTGGACGCTGACTGGCTCGCGCTTGCGCAGCCGCCATGTCCGGTTGCTATGCTGCGGCCTAGGAGACGGGGTGTGCTTGAGGGAGGAGGAGAAGGAGGAGACGGCGGAGGAGGAGGAGGAGGAGGAAGGAGAGGAGGAGGCGGAGGCGGAGGCGGAGGCGGAGGAGGAGGAGGGGGTTGACCGAGCCGCTCTTGCACTCTCCCTCACCGACGCTGCCCGCGGATTACGCGTCGCCTCACGCCGCGCGCTTTTCTGCACCTCGCCGCGCCGTCCCTCCCGCCTCCCCGCCGGACATTGTTCTCTGCGGACTCCTGGGTCCCTAGGCGGGCGCTTTGTAGAGAATCGGCCTGAGCCGCGGGCTCGGGGGCCCTTCCTCCCGCAGCACGCTCTTAGGAGGGGTGTGTGTTTCGGGTGGATTATCTCATCCAGCCGGCTGGGAGGTGCGCGCGCGCCGGCTGCCCGGCTCCCGGGCGGCCCCGCGGCGGCCCCGCAGCATGACGGGGTGCGGGCGGCGGGCGGCCGGGCTGCGGCTGCTGTGGCGGCGGCGGCTGCTGGTGGGGCGCTGACGGAACCCGGTGGGCGCGGGAACACGGCGCTGCTCCCGTCCCCAGTGCGCCTGGGCCTCCTCCTCGGGATTTTTGTTTTTTTGAGAGGAAGATTTTGGTTTTTGGGTTTTTTTGTTTGTTTTTTTGGTTTTATTTTTTTTTCTCCAGCCGAGAAGACGCGGCTGTGCTACGAAGGTAAGACGCGCTCGCGGCCGCCCGCGCTGGCCTCCCTCCTGGCTCGCTCCGTACCCGGGATGCACACGAGCCAGGCTGGAACCCCGGGGCATGCGGGGCTCCCCCGAAGACAGCCAGGTAGCCCGCCTTGCCAGGATCGTCTCAAGAAAATCTAAGGAAAGGGGAAAAGATAAACATACACTTGGCCCCGTTTTCTTCCCGGGACCTCTGCTCTCAGAGCTGCTGAGAGGTTGGAGTTGAAATCTCTGCCGGGGGTGAAGGAAGGGACCAGGGATGGCACTGTGCGAATAAAGCACGGTCCTCGGTACCTCGATTCCAGCCAAGGCTTTACAAGCTGAAGTTGCTCCTTGCTGGTGAATTGTTCTTTTTGAAATTGATTCCTGGGAGCGCTTCCTCCGTGCTGCACGAGCATCTAGCCTGGCAATGGAAGTTTTAAGCATTTTAGGATTTCTACCAGTGTACGTTTGTATTTAGGAACCTGTAGTTGGGCCAAACAACAACAACAACAACAAAAACCTTGAGTTGTAGCTAAATAGATGTCCCGATCCATTTCCCGGGTTTCCTTATAAAATTTGACACTGTACAGTTGCATCGTTTAGGTAAATGGATGTTTTTGCGAAACTTAGGTTAAGAGACTTTATGTCTGGGCTTGCATCATAGAGTGACATCAGTGTGTCCAAGGACGATTTGTAAGGATTTTTTTTTTAAACGTTCTGGGAAGACCTGTTATATTTTCTCGCCACTTTTTGAATAGGAAATTTATGTGAACAGATCTTGAGCCCAGTTGAAATAGGACAGCTCACTGGTCACATTTAAAACATGACTATGGAGGAAAAAACAAGTTAAAACACAAAAATAAGTAGCCCAAAAGCCATTGTGTCCGGCTTATAGAAAGAAGCCAGACTTTTTTTTTTTTTTTTTTTTTTTGGTAAATCCTGTGTGTGTGTGTGGGGGGATAAATTATTTTTCAAAGGGGGTAAGGAGTGACCTTAAAAGAACTTACAATGTACTTAATAGAGCTGGATATATCATTTAAATCTTGAGTTTGAGGATCATAAATTCAACACTCTTTAACTAAAAAAGAAAACGTTTTGAAAGCAAGTGCATTGTACAGAACAGGTTTATGTACTCATAATAAAAGAATTAATCTTATAAACACCAGCATTTTTTGTCAGAATACATTTCTGCTCCAATTACCACAAAAGCTGTTTTTGTGTCTTTTCACTTTTTTTTTTTTTTTTTTTTTTTTTTCGAGGTAGGGTCTCACTGTAGCTCAGGCTGACCTGGAATTCACTATGTAATCTCAGGGTGGCTCTTCACATTTTTTTAATGGCACACAGGTCTTTGTTACATTTTGTATTGACACATGTGCGTGGCCTCATAAAATGATCTTCAGTGACTTATAAGAGCAACAGTCTTGTTTTTCTTTTGGTACACAGGACTATTTGTAATTGAGTGAATTTGTTTTAAATATTTGCCAAAAAGATTTTAAGCCACAAGGAAACATTACTTTTTTTCCTTGGTTTTTGAGTAGGTTATAATTTATTAAGGAATCACAGATTGCTCAAAAATGCCAGTAGATGAATATGTGACTTTATTATTGCCTCTTTTTAATATCTTAGCTTTTGGGCTATGGGTAAATTATGTCAAGTCTCCCTACCCTTTAGTGACCAAAATGAGTGTCTTTTAAATGTCCCTAGTAACATTGTTGCTTTAAATTTATGACACCTAATTTCTAATTTAGGCTAGACATAAAACCAGCATCAATTGAACACACTTGCTAAAAATACTTTCTGGGTCGGATGTACTTAGAGTGCAGCCTCAGGAAAATTCACTTGAACTGTTATACTGTGACCAATGTACACTTCATTATTTTTGAAGGACGTCAAAAAAGCTACAAAATACTACAGATTAGATGTGATCAGTTTAAGCATAGATGTCTTTTTAAAAAACATGCAAGATAGAATAGTAATACATTTATATGGGATAACAATAAAAACTTTTTTCAATTTTTAAACAAACTTACATGACCCCTACTGATTGTCATTAAGTACTCTTGTTTGTATACTTAAAATGTTTTAATTTTACCTACAACCCATAAAGTTGAAAGTGACTGTATAGTATGTATTGTTATTCATTTAGCATTTATAGCTTATAAAGCTCTAAAAGTGGGTAAATGATCATATTTTTTAGCAAATTACCTTTAAGGAACCGAGTAAGAGACTACTAGGTAATTTCAAGGAGCCACTTACTGAGAGTACTTTCTTCATCCTAGAGTTAATATGTTTAAAAAGCGAGGACATGTTTTTAAAAATATGTAGGAGTCTTAACTTGTTTGGTGGATATTTAAAGACAAAACAGTCAAGTTCTGCTTGAATGCTTTGTTTTAGGATTGCAAAATTGGTGAATTCATTAGGAATTCAAGTCTGTGTGACAGTCTAGCTAAATATAAACTGTGGCTTGTAAAAGAAATTTGATTATTGGTAGTAATGCCCTAGTTTAAAAACTGAGTTGAATTTTGTTGCTTTTCTGGGTTATTGCAAGGTCTCGCTCTAGCCCAGGCTGACCTGGAACTCACTCTGTATTCTCAGGGTGGCCTCGAACTCCCATTGATCCTCCTACCTCTGCCTCCCGAGTGCTGGGATTAAAGGCGTGCGCTACCACGCCCAGCTGTTGTGAAGTTTTTTAAAATGCTATAGTTCAGATACGTTAAATTTCCCTGCTCACTAGAATAAGCTATGGGGCTTTAGAGATTGGCATAGCATTCTGGAAATTCCCTTTTTTTCTTTTCTTTTGGTTGGAAAGTATTGTAGAGGAAGGTGTTATTTCTTTATGTAATGTTCAATTAGTACAGATGGTGAGCAGGAATGTCGAAGTATTGTAGAATCTTCCTTATGGCATAGGAGAATTGTTGCCTGGGAGCAGTGCAAGTATTTCATATCTCTGGCATGACAAATCGGCAATCACATATAAACTAGGAGAAAAGAGAAGGGGAAACTTAACATATTCTTGATTAAAACCATCTTTCCTCGTTTTCATTTTTCATTTCATTCTGAATTAGAAACATTGGAAAAGAAATGCAAGTTTTTGAAAAAATTGGTAAGAATAGAATGAAAATGTATGCTGTGAACTATATTGAGAGGAATGGGTCATTTGTGTCTTCTAACAGGAGATTTTATAGAAACAAGAAAAGGACCAGAAGGGACAAGTATTTATATTTATTATCTATTAAGTGACAGATAATGTATATAAGGTGTCATCTCACTTAATCATCTAGTATACTTTGTGAGGTGTGTGTATCATTAATATACCACTGCTGCTACCCAAAAAAGTAGAATTCATCCGCATCTGGCTGACTCAGAGGTTTTTTCTTTAGAACAAAGCTATCTAAACTTTCTGCGGTGGCAGAAATATTCTTTCCCCTTTGCCAGCTTTATTGAGGTATAATTGACAATGATATAGCATAAATAAAATGACAATTGCCAAAAAGAATTAAAGAATATAATAATTACAAAAGAATATAAACCTTGACACAGATAGTAGCCCTTAAGCACATGTGGGTATGAAACACTTGAGGTAGGGTCTTACTCTCTAGCCCAAGCTAGCCTGGAATTCACTACATAGTCTCAAGCTGGCCTTGAACTCATGGTGATCCTCCTGAGTGCTGGACTGCACAGCTTTAGATCTGAGTACCAGTGTTGAATCTGCTACAAGTTTACTTATGACATGAAGGCATGTGTATTGAATTGTTGAAATTCAGTATAACCTATGGTGAAAGTGAAGGGATTGCTGCTGAAAGGTTACTTTCAAGGTCCTCTCTTGCCTTAAAGTTACGTAGCTTTTACTGAAATGTACAGTGATATTTCATATTCACAAATATTACTTCTGAGAGTGTCTCCCAGTCGCAAGTATGTTCATCTCTCATGTAAGGAGTTTTCTGTCAGTTTCTCTTTTTAGGAGAATATATATCAAGCACAATGTAGTGGCTAATAGATTTCCCCCCTTCCCCATTCCACAATTGTTTGGTGAAAACATGTGCATAAGCCAAGACCATATGCTGTTTTTTTGTTGTTTGGAGCTAAGGCTTCAACACTGGGTGTGGAGGATGTTTAGCAAATACTCTGCCACTGAGCTACAGCCCCAGCCCAAGGCAATATTTTACATTGAAACAAAATTTGAATTTTTTTTTTTTTTTTTTTTTTGAGACAGGATCTTATGTATCTCAGACTGTCCTCAACTCTCCATGTAGCTGAGGATACTTCTTATCCTCTTGCCTGTGCTGGAATTATAGGCATGTGTCACCATGCCTGATTTTATGAGGTGCTGGAAATGGAACCCAGGCCTTCATGCATGTTAGGCAAGCTCTGCAACTCTATTAACTGAGCTACATCCCCTACCCCAAATTTTGAATTTTTTTAAATAAATATTTTATGTATTTGTTTGAGAGAGACAGAGAGAGGGCTCCTGGGCCTCTAGCCAATGCAAATGAACTCCAGATGCATGCGTCACCTTGTGCTTCTGGCTTATGTGGGTACTGGGGAATCAAACCTGGGTCCTTAGGCTTCATAGGCAAGCGCCCTAACCGCTAAGCCATCTCTCCAGCCCTTTAATTTTTCTTTTGAGTGTGTGTGCATATATGTGTGTGTGGGCATGTGTGTGGTATATGCACATATGTTTGCAGATGCATGTGCCCCAGAGAGAGGGTTAGATGGCCTTCCAGCACTCTTCCAGGTGGTTTCCTTGAGACAGAGTCTCCCATTGAACCTAGAGTCTCTGCCTCCCCTCCAGCTCTCCCCCATCCAGGGCTGGGTTGCTGGCATGCATGTACCAGGTCTTGAAGACTTTCTTCCAAATTCATTTCACTGTCTTTCTTACTCTTCCTTAAAAAGAAAACATTCCTGCTGGGTGTGGTGGCACGTGTCTTTAATCCCAGTACTCGGAAGGCAGAGATAGGAGGATCACCATGAGTTCAAGGCCACCCTGAGACTACAGAGTGAATTCCAGGTCAGCCTGGGCTAGAGTGAGACCCTACCTCGAAAAAAAAAAAAAAAAGGGGGACATTCCTTCTTCTTTTCCCCTCTACCTTTGTTTTCTCAGTTTAAGCATTTCTAACTCTTCTCCAGTTCATGTTCCTCGTCAGAATTCATCTTCTTCTGGAAGACTGCAGATTCATAAGTTTTTTAATCATTTTATTTTATATTTATTTTATCTTACCTGCAAAGCGTATGAAAATTAAAAAGAAAAACAAGGCTTCTTAAGTTTAGTCTACAGTTCAGCAAAAAACTACTAATTAAAACAATTTAAATAACAAGATTTATCTCTAGTCACATTTCTAATAGATATTTTATTTCTTCCTAGGCAGCTGTGCATGTGTGTGTGTGTGTGTGCATGCACTCCATGTTCTTAAGTTTGTGATCAAGATACGGTTTTAAGTCTGATATATTGGAAACATTGTAAGGTAGAGGCCTTAACAGTATAGGGAAAGATTACAGACTTGGAGTCCTGCAGATGGGTCTGAAATTTGGTTTCACAAACACTGGGCAAATTATGTGACCTTGGAGCCAGTTAGATTTTTTTTTTTTATTTTTAAAAAATTTTTTGGGACACAGAATCTTACATTGTAGCTCAGGTCTTTAACTCACTGGGTAGCCTCAAACTCATTGCACTCTTTCTGCCTCAGCATCCTGAGTATTGGGATTGAATTGTTGTGAGTACTAAGATTTTATGTATATATTTGTATATACACATACATGTATATGTATATATACACATATATACACCTATGTGTGTGTATATATGTAAAATGTAAGACTGCTTTAAAAATGTAAGACTGCTTTAAATAGAAGGGATGCTCTATAAGTTGGTATTACTATTTTTTCCTATCCCCACACTTATTAATATAGTTAAAAAGTTTGCTTAAGCATTCAGATAACTTCCCATAATAGTGTCACTTACCTGTTAAATATATATTTGTTCTTTCAATCTAAAACTAGAGGATTGGGGTAATGGTCTAGGGTTATGACATATTGCTGTCTTAAAAAAGCACCTACTGTGGGTGTTTTGGAAAAAAACACTGATTTGATTGTATAAGTGTACCTACTTGTTTGAATTAATGTATCTTAAATTGAAAATAAATTACGAGTATGTATGTGTGTGAGGGAATGCATGTGCCATAGCATGGGTATAGAGGTCAGAGGACAACTTTGAGTGTTGGTCCTCATCTTCCACTTTGAGACCAAATCTTTGTTTTGTGCCAAAAGCTCCTGGGTTTCTTCTTTCTCCATCTCCCTATAGGAATGCTGGGATTATAGATGTATGTACTGCATCCTTTTCTGTGGGTTCTGGATATACAAACTCAGATCCTCATACTTGCACAATAGACACTAAACATTGAGCCATCTTTCCATTCTAAAATTTTGTTTTTGGGGGGGAATGATGTAGCAAATGTTTATTTCCGTGTTAACTAAATAAGCAGTTGAATCTCTGTTACACTGGGAGTAAGGGCATAAGGGTAAATACAGTATGATACTTGTCCTGGAGTTCAAGTTCTAGGCTGGCTACACATTTACAAACAATTCATAGTGGCAGGGTAATAAGGTCTGTGGGAAATGAGAGGTGGCATTTGAATGTGGTCTTGAAGGATGAGTTGGAACTAATCTGGGTAGAATGAACAGCATGTGCAGAAAGTCTGAATTGTGAAAGGGTGCATAGCATAGTGCACTTGGAGAAATGTCATATATATATGTCCATCTCTGGGTAGGTGTGGGCATTTGTGCCTGTGTGTGAATGAGTGTGTGGATATTTGGACTGTGTGGGGAGATGAAGCCTGGTGAAAGAATTCTTGTGTTTGGTCAATGAGTGGGGTTGTATTAAGACCTTTAGAACAGAACTTCTAGTTGAGCATATTGGCACCTTTGGGATAGTTTCTTTTGCATTTAGTCTCCTTGGTTTATTCTAAAGATAAAAAATTGTATCATTTTATTTGGTGTCTAGTTTGGAAAAATTCTGTTTTAGAAGCTCATAAGTACTGGAAAATTCACCTATTCACCTTGACATCCCCACTGTGTAATCAAAAATGAACCCAATCCTAATGTAAGAATAAGGAAAATAACATCAAGTCAAACAAGCTTTTTTTTTTTTTTTAATTCTTTTTTAGGGCTGGAGAGATGTGTTAGAGGTTAAGGCACTTGCCTGCAAAGCCTAAGGATTCAGGTTCAATTCCCCAGTACCCACGTAAGCCAGATGCACATAGTGGCACATGCATCTGGAGTTCGTTTGCAGTGGCTAGAGGCCCTGGGGTGCCCATTTTCCCTCTCTCATTCATAAATATATAAAATAAAATATTAAATTTCTTTTTTAAAGACAGAGTCCAGACTAGTTTGGAAATCAATATATAACCTAGGCTGGCCTGGAGCTCACAGCAGTCCTCCTGCCTCAGACTCCTAGGGGCCTGGGATTTTAGCCCAGCTCAGAGGTTCCTTATTTCCCCATTTCAACTCCTACCCACCTAGTTCTTACTGCTTGTTTTCTCTCTGTGTGTATGCAAACTGTCTTTTAGTACCCCCTCTGGTAAATCAGCATTTACATTGCAGAGCAATTAAAAGGACTCTCAGCTACATAGAGAGTCCATGCATGTTTTGGACTCTATGTAGCTGAGGAATTACCTTGAACTTTTGATTCTCCCACCTTCACCTCCCAAATGTCCATTTTATGCAGTGCTGGGGAAGGAAGCCAGGGTCTCAAGCATGATACACAAGCACTCTACCAACTGACCTAGACTTGCTAAAATAAATGTAGGTTTGAAAAGGTAACATGACTTCTAGAGATAATAGTATAAATCTAAGAATGGTACAAGGATGAGCAGGAAGATGAGTAAGCATGATGTTACAGTGGTTCAGGTGAAGGATGATCAGAGCTAATGATGGAGAAATGCAGTTGGATATGATATTTCCACTGAAAACTGGTTAGGTAGTTTCATTAGAACTGAAAGTCCATTTGGATATGGGAAATGGAGAAAAAAGTCACAGCTGGTGCCGAGATTTGTTCTCAGGCAACTCTCCTTCCTCAGGAAGGGAAGAACAAATATTCTTAACGCATCTTTAGCGAGCCATGGGGCCTACCAAATACCGGAATTCCTTTCAAGCACCTTTAAACATTGAACTACCCATATATAAGGTGCATGACAAGATTGAAACATCTTGTGTCTAACTTTCTAAAGTGGGCTCAGTGAGGCCTTACTTTTCAGTCTAGAAGTTCTCTTGGCATTATCATTGACCTTTTCCTCTTCTGTTATCTCTAATTGGATTCTCAAGTTTTGGTGAAACTACCTAGTCATCTCTTTTTCTGGTCCTGCCTTTCATCCCCCTTTCCCCATTTCTGGAGATTGCACCATTTGTCATCTCATAACCATTGGAACCAGTTGAGAACAAGTTGCAGACAAGATAGCTACAGTGTATTGATCAAAACACAGGTACTGTAACTATCAGATCAGGAAATCAGCATTTGTACAACACTAACTTCAGATCCTTAAATGCCATTCACATTTTTCAAAGGATCCTAACAGTTTCTCTTTCACCTTTTAGTCCATTAGCCAATTTCTTAGGAACATAATTGTACTTAATTGTAACATCTCTTTAGTCTTCTTTAGTTTGGGACAGTTCCTCAGTATTCTTGTCTTTTCTGACTTGATAATTTAATAGCACAGTCCTTTAGCTTGGTAGGCCCATGCAGTGGTTACTCCCATATAGACTTGAAGGCTGCGTATATCGTTGGCAGGAGTGCCACAGTAATAATACCCATTCATAGTGCATCACACCCAGTGGTGGTGTTTAACCCTCAACACGTTGTAAGTTCATGTTTGCTGAGTACTATGTTAATCATTATTTCTACCTTTTTTCTTTTTCTTTCTTTTGCATGTGTATGTGATTGTGGTGTGCATGTGTGAGTATGCATGTTTGTGTGGGTTGGTGCCCATGTGTGAGGTGTTTATGTACATAGAGGCCAGAGAGATTGAGGGTTTCTTCCTCAGTCTCTTCCCCCTTATTTAACTTATTATTTAACCCTTATTTAACTTGATATGTTCTTTAGGATGATCTTGAACTTCCGATCTTCCTGCCCCTCCTTCTCAAGTACTGGGGTTACAGGCATACACCCCAATAATATGGTGCTAGGGGTTGAACCCTGGGCTACATGCTTGCTGGACAAGCATTCTGCCACCTGCATGCTACATCCCCAGCCCTGTTACCTCTTTTGAGGTTTAAGTTTCAAAATAATATAGAAAGGTATTGTGGAGAAGCTGAGTGCCACTCAATTTCTACCCTCCCTGCTTTTTAAAGGCATCCCATTGTACTTTTTGTCTATCCCACAGCATTTATGCAGATAGAAACAAATACAAATATAGATTGCTATTTACCTCTGCCTTTCTATATAGAAAATAGCATTCTATATTGTATCATATTTTGTTTTATTTACATGTGTATGTAGTGTGCATGTGTATATGTGTGTGCACATGTAAGTGGAGGCCAGATGACAAACTTTGTGTATTCCTTAGGTACACCATCCGCCTCTTGAGACAGGGTCTGTCATGGTCTGGGAGCTCTCCAGGTAGGCTAGATTGGCTGCAGTGAGCTCCAAGCCTCCCCCCACACCTCCCTCCCATCTCCCTAACACTGGGATTACAGGTGTGTGCCAACAGCCTATTTTTTTAAAGTTTGCTTTTTAATTTTATTACATATATATATATATATATATATATATATATATATATATATATATATTATAGCAAGTTTTACTTTTGTATCTACTTGCCCCAGCTCCTATTACCCTGGGGGCCCTCCTCAGTGGAGTTATGGTATTCACTTTGGGGACAAGAAGGCTTCAGTCAATCCCTGTAGGATAGCAGGAAAGTATGTCTCAGGACATTCCAGTATTGTTACATAGGTTCTGGAGATCAAACTCAGGCTTTCAGGGTAAACATTTTACTGACTGAGCTATCTCCCCAGTTCTGAAGATTATGTGACTAAATGCAGAGAGCTCCATCTCCCTTCCTGACATGACATATTCTATTGTGCAGATACAGTATAGTATTAATCTAACTATTTCAGATTGTTTAAGCTTGCTAATACTTCAGTTTTTAGGCCCTTTTACTTGTGCAACTCATTTTTTGGCTCTTTCCTGTATGTCCTAGTGTTCCCACAAGCATTTTGCATTTAGGACTAGCTGACTCTGTATCTGAAATCCTCTAATGCCTACTTAGATCAGCCAGTCCAAAGACTCAACTATCTTCATTTCCTTGGCTTCTGTGAAAACTAGAAGGCAAGGATAAAAGAAAGGTGAAACTAATATTTGTTGAATTCTCCTTAGTGCTTTAAAGTATGGTATCTCATTTAATCTCTATCCTGTGGGATAGGTAGTATTATTCCCTTTTTATAGCTGAGGAAACTGAGGTTCAAAAAGTGGAGTTGTCTAGACTTTGACAACTAGGAAATGGCAGGTTGAGGGTTAATTCAGAATCTGTAGCTGTTCTGTGTGATGTCCTAGTTTTGAATTCCTGAGCTCCTGTCTGAGAGCTAAAGCTCTCTACTCTGCTGCATGTTGGCCGCTGCCCTGTTTCACTATTGTGCACTTCTTCATTACTGGATGCTACCTGCTGATGTGACTTCTGGGACACAAGGCCCTGTTTGCCTGGCTCAGTCACTATGGTAAGCTCTAGATCTCTTGTGATAGTCCTATCACCACTTCATCTTTTTTTTTTTTTGGTTTTTCGAGGTAGGGTTTCACTCTAGTCCAGGCTGACCTGGAATTAACTTTAACTATGTAGTCTCAGGGTGGCCTCGAACTCTTGGCAATCCTTCTGCTTCTGCCTCCTGAGTGCTGGGATTAAAGGCATGCGCCACCACGCCCAGCTACACTTCATCATCATTTTGTCAGTGTAAAGCTTGGACATACTTCTGAAGTTATTTGGGGTGACTTAAAATATTCTACATGTTGGGGCTGGAGAGATGGCCTAGCAGTTAAGGCACTTGCCTCTGAAGCCAAAGGACTCAGGTTCAATTCCCCAGTATTCACGCAAGCCAGATGCATGAGGGGTCGCATGCATCTGGAGTTCATTTGCAGTGGCTGGAGGCCCTGGTGTGCTCATTCTCTCTGTGTCTGTCTCTATCTCTCTGTCTCTCTACTTGTACATAATTAAAATAAAATTTGAAAATAAAAAAATACTCTACATGTTAATTGTAAAAAATCTGACATGTTGAGGCTAGAGAGATGGCTCAGCATTTAACATGTTTGCCTGCAAAATCTAATTACCCAGGTTCAATTCCCCAGTACCCATGTAAAGCCAGGTGCAGAGTGGTACATGTGTCTGGAGTTCTAATGCACTGGCTGGAGGCCCTGGCATGTGCCCATTTTCTCTGTTTCCTCTCTCTCTGCTTGCAAATAAATAAATAATATTTTTTAAAAATATGACATGTCTTGCCAGGAGTTTTATAGTAGTCTCCTTAAAGTATATTCTGCCATTAGTTTTGCCCCTTTTTCCTGCTTTTCAAAACGTTATATAATTTTTCATATATATTATAACAGGATATACTCTCATATCCTCTTACCCCGGCTCTAGTTACCCTGGGGGCCCTCCTTAGTGGGGTTATAGTATTCATTGTGGGGTCATGAAGGCCTTAATCAGTCCCTGTGGGGAAGCAGGGAATGGTACCTCAGGGTATTCCTACCCACTCTTTGGTTCTTACAATCCCTCCCCCTTTACAATATTCCCTGAGCCATGGCAGGTCTGTTGGCAGTCTGATTTAGTGTTGAGTTTTTTGTAGCTTTTTGGATTTCTGCTTTTGATTGATCACCATGTCTGTCACCATCACCCTGGAGCTGGTTGTCAGGCTAGCAATGAGAGCCATATTAATGTTGTTGCTTCCTCTATAACTTCTGGGCCCTGCAGATGTCTTGTGGTGGGCAGTTGACACAAGTCTTATTGATGAATCTTTGCTTTCCTTCATTTTCTCTGCCATCTGTAAAATAAAACATTTTCCAACCTAGAGTGAGAGCAGCTTAAACTTAAATATTTTATTTGTGTATTTATTTGTAAGCAGAGGAGAAAGAGAGAGCAAATGAGAATGAATGGCCATGCCAGGACCTCCTACCACACTGCAAATTCCAGATGCATGTGCCACTTTGTGCATCTGACTTTACATGGGTACTAGAGAATCGAACCAGGGTCCTTAGACTTTGGAGGTAAGTGCCTTAACCACTATGCAATCTCTTCAGCCATTTTCTGCTTTAAAAAATATGTTTTTATTTACAAGGAGAGATTGAGAGAAAGAGGGGGTGGGGAGGCACACCAGGACCTCTTGCTACTGCAAACAAACTTCAGATGCCACTTTGCTTGCTTGGATACTGGGGAATCGAACCTAGGTTGGCAAGCTTTGAAAGCAAGGGCCTTTAATCACTGAGCCATCTTTCCTGCCTGGTTTTGTCCTTTTCAATTCCAGCTATACATATATTTGATCAAATGTTTGCCTTCCTCTTTAAAACCAAATGAAGGAGTTTTCCAAGGAAATTAAAATTATTTCAGAAATACCAGCTTTCAATACTGATATTCTTTTTATTATTATTTTTTTCTGATATTCTTTTTAAAGTAATTCTTATTACATGGAAGCACAATATCATAAAATACCCCAAAGATTTCTTAATTATTTCCATTGCACTTCCGGTTAAGATGGCGGCATAGGAACCACGCAAAAATAGGCTAGGGGAAAAAAGCAAAAAACAAAACAACAACAAAAAAAAAAACCAACTAACAAAATACAATCTTCTACTAAAAAGTGAGGTGTATAGTAAATTACAAACCACAGCAGAGAAGTAGGAGAGATCCAGAGCGTCTGGGGCCCACAGAAGCAGGCAGAAGCGGCTCCAGCAGCGGTAGCGAGTACCATGTGGCTGCAGCCGCCAGGCTCCGCCTGAGCTGCAGGATTTTAAAGCCAGGTGAGGGGAGTTTCCAATCACACTGGCCTTCTCACAAACTCAAGAAACGTGGAAGGAGGACGGCAGAGACAATGAAGTGGCTTGTGACGAAGAGGATCACGGGGTCACAGCTTCCCCTCCCCCACCACCAAAGCAAGCGCCAGCAAGCACCAGAGACCTGGGGAAGAAAGCTCACCTACTCAGCATCCAGCAGGGTTAAAGCAATTGCCCACAGACATAGCCGGCCTTCCTGAGCCCAAAACACAGCAAAGAAGGACCCAAGCAGCCGTACAGCATAGCTGAGACCAAAACCGTCCCAAAAGGTAACTTGGATTACACCAGCTTCTCTTTTCAGATGGCGATGACCACTGGGATGACCCAAAAGGCAACATAGTGCTGAGAAGAAGGGATGGAGGAGTGCCCAGCACTGAAACATCTGTCACACCCTCCAAGGCTTAGGGTACATTGTGGAAGAGGGGGCGGATAGAATGGAAGAGCCAAAGGAAGGGTAAGACTCTTTACAATGCAACTGACCAGACAGAAATTGGCCTTGATATCCATGACCTTGCAGTGCCTAGCAATACCTTTGCAAGACCCTCATAATAGAAGAAAAAGATGATGACATCAAATTAAAAGAGAGACTAATGAAGAGAGGGAAGGGATATGATGGAGATTGGAGTTCTAAAGGGGTATGGAGGGAGGGGAGGGAAATATCATGCATTTTTTTGTATGTAAGTATAGAAGTTGTCAATAAAAAAATAAATTATTTCCATTGTAATAAAAAACAACTTTAAATTAAGTAACATTCTTGGTTAGTTTTAGACAATGCTCTATATTCAACCATGTTGCAATTAAACATTTCACTAGAGGACATGAAGAAGGTACACTGTTAAGCAGAATCAATGAAGACTAAAGGAAGAGCCTCCTATCAGCTTAGGGAAGTTTGATTGCCAAATTAGCTATAAAGAAACTTTTTTCACCAGGCATAGTAGCACATGCCCATAATCCCACCACATGGAAAGTGAAAGTAGGAGAAATCAGGAGTTCCAGGCCATCCTTGGCTACAAAGAGTTTGAGACCAGCCTGGGCAACATAAGATCCTGACTCAAAAAAAGTGAAAAGAAGCTGGGCGTAGTGGCACATGCCTTTAATCCCAGCATTTGGGAGGCAGAGGTATGAGGATCGTTGTGAGTTTGAGGCCACCTTGAGACTACATAGTGGCCCAATATATGTATAGTTGGAATTGAAAAGGACAAAAACAGGCAGGAAAGATGGCTCAGTGATTAAAAGCACTTGCTTTCAAAGCCTGCCTACCTAGGTTCGATTTCCCAGTATCCAAGCAAGCAAAGTGGCATCTGAAGTTTGTTTGCAGTGGAAAGAGGTCCTGGTCTCCCTTTAACCCAGGCTGCCCTGGAATTCACTAATGTAGTCTTAGGTTGGCCTTGAATTCACAGTGATCCTTCTGCTAAAAAATAATGAAGCTCAAAAGATAATATTATATGGACTGTAGGCCAGTTTTCCTGAGCTACTGGAGTCCTTTTGAGAAAGGCCTCACCTATGCCAATATTTTGAGGTGTTTTCCCTGTTTTCTCCAATAGTCTCAGGTCTTAAATTAAGGTCTTTGATCCATTTTGAATTCATTTTTGTACAGGGTAAGAGAAAGGGGTTTAGCTTAATTTTTTTCGCATGTGTCTATCCATTTTCCCCATTTATTAAAAAGGTTGCAGGAAACAAATTTTGATTGACCAATGATGATTTTGGATAATAATGATTGATAATTTTGGATGATTATATATTCTTTTGTTAGTCCTAAAAGCAATTTGACAGGAGTATTTGTTTTGTTCTTTCCTCACTTCTCTCTATATATACGTGTGTGTGTGTGTGTGTGTGTGTGTATAAAGTATGTGTATATATGTGTGTGTGTGTCACACACATATCTATAAGTTTATTTTTTCTATTTGAGAATTATAGCATCATGATCATAATACTTTTCCCAAATGTTAGGATATACAAACATGCATCTTCTAGGAATAAACACATTCTCTTTTATAGACACATGATCCTCCTCAGGAAAATTGGCACTGACACAATGGTATTGGTATTGTCACTTAGGATACAATCTATATCCACATTGCTCTAACTGTCCAAACAACTCCTTCATTCCTCTTCCCATCCACAGTTGACAGAGGTTACATATTGTTTTGGTTATTATGGCTTTTTAATTTACTATACCTTTTAAGCCTTCTACATGTCTTCTAGGCCTCCATTTGGATCTGGATAGCAACAAAACTGAATTAGCACAGTATCTGATTGTTTTACTTGTTTCATCACTAGTTTCCAGTTACACATTTTTGACAAGAATAACATGTAAGTGTTCCTAGTGCACGATATATCATGGTGATGTTAAATTTGGTCATATGGTTAAGGTGTGGGATCTGATAGATATCCTATCTCCATTGTAAAGATACCTCTTCCTTTTTGTACCTAATAAGTAGTCTGGGGGATGGTACTTTAACATTGTATATCTTGTTTCTCATCAAACTTTCATTCAGTGATTTCAGTATTTGATGATTCATCTTGCTGAATCAGTTATGGTAATTGTAAAATGGCAGTTTTTTAAAAATTTTATTTTTTTTTTTTTGGAGAGAGACACAGAGAGAGACAGACAGAGAGTGAGAGGGAGACAGATAGAGATGGGCTCACCAGCAGTCTCTCAGCTGCTATGAATGAAATCAAGATTTGTGCGCCCCCTTGTGGTCAAGGCATTGCGCCCTTGCGTCACTTTGCATCTGGCTAAAAGTGGGACCTGGAGATTGGAACCAGCGTTCTTAGGTTTAGGAGGCAGGCGCCTTAACCGCTAAGCCATCTCTCCAGCCCAAAATGGCAGTTTTTATTTCCATCATATCTTTTGTATTTTATCATTTGACTTTATTCTACAAAGACTTATTCTTATACCTAACTTTAAAAGTATTATCAAGTTGTACCTATGGATTCTTTTTCTGTTGTGTTTTGTTTTTTGAGTTAGGATCTCACTCTGGCCCAGACTGACCTGGAATTAACTATGTAGTCTCAGGGTGGCCTCGAGCTCATGGCGATCCTCCTACCTCTGCCTCCCAAGTGCTGGGATTAAGGCATGTGCCACCACGCTTGGCTCTGAATTATTATTATTTTCTTATTTATATTATTCTAATTTTACATTCATGTTGGTGACTCTGATAGCCTCCTCCCTGTCCTCCCCCCTCCAAAAGGACCCTCATCATTGGGGAATGTGGGTTGTGCATTATGGGTATAGCCAGCAGTTATGGGGGATAGGCAAAGTCTCTGTGTGTAATGACCCAACTTGTGGCTCTAACACTCTTTCCGCCCCCTCTTCCGTGAATTTCCCTGAGCCACACTGGGATCATTTTAGTTGTACTTCAGTGATGAGGTCTTGGGAGCCTCTGTGTCTCTGGATATCTGGCTTAGTAAGAGTTGGATGTTCTTTGTGTTTATCTCCTTCAGCCTTATTCTGGTGTCAGGTTCACCAAGAAAGCTGTACTCTTGCCCTTTTTTCACCCTGTTACTCTATGGTTTCAGCTTGGGGCCCTGGTGAGGTGCGATAGGCTGATTATCCCTTCAGGGTCGTCATCTATCTGAAAAAAAGAAGCAAATTCTCCAACACAGAGAGAAGTTAGTACTAGATAGATGAAATGGCCATAGTTATTTTAGAGAGAATTTTATGTGCATAGGCCCTTTGCTAGCCCACATTTGGTGGGAGCTTGATATTGGAGAATGGGCTCGTTTTTTTTTTGTTTTTTTTAATATTTTATTTATTTATTTATTTGTTTGAGAGAGCTACAGAAATAGGCAGGTAGAGAGAGAGAGAGAGAGAGAGAGAGAGAATGGGTGCCCCAGGGCCTCCAGCCACTGCAAACGAACTCCAGATGGCTTACGTGGGTCCTGGAGAATCGAGCCTCGAACCGGGGTCCTTAGGCTTCATAGGCAAGCGTTTAACCGCTAAGCCATCTCTCCAGCCCATCGTTTTTTTGTACATGGTTTTGACTTATTTCCCAGTTCCAGCTATGAGTTCCATTCCACTCAGTGGATCTATTAGCCAAATCAAGAGCAGTTGGTAACCCACCATGGCTGTGTGCCACTACTGCACTTGTTTGAGCATCACGTCAAGGTGTTTCCTGCTGGGTAGCTTAGATGCGAGTTGTTTGGAAAAGATGTTCATTTCTGGCTCTGAATTCTTACTTTTATTAAAACATCTGTTACCATTAATTTTGGGAATTAGATTGTGTCATGTTTAGCTAGTGTTGTTTTAAATGGTTCTCATGTCCTTTGACTTGTCCTCAGTAGAATTTGATGACTTCTTTACTTAGGGCCTTAGATAATTTAGCCTTACATTGTATTTTTCTTGTCCCAGCTCTGGAATCAGCTCTTTCACCTTGCGCTTTGAAAGCTCTTTCTTGCTAAATTCCAGATGAGTACAATTTAGTAACATAGAATATTTATTTTGAGAGTGTAATAATGGCTGGAATGAATCCTTATTTTTACTCCTTTGCTCGTTCATTTGCAGTCATTCATTTTTGCAGTAAGGACAGTTTTACATTGTACAATGACTTAGGAAGCTATTGGGAGAGAGTTGGAAAAATAGACTATGTTAAATGAAACAGCAACACTCTGATAACTGATTGTTACTGTACCCATTGTCTTTTTTACTTTTAACACCAGTGCAAATGGGCAATACACTGTTCTCTCATCTTAGTTTAACATACATATTAGTATATTTGGATGTGACTGTATTTCTGTCTTAAGTTCTTTTTAGGAGTAATGTTGAGGTGAAGTGTGCAGTGGATCAGATAAAAGAATTGAAACCAGTGGTGTCTTTTTTATCAATGAAATCTTGAATGAATTTAGATTCTTCCATGAATGACTTAAAGATGAACAATAAGAATAATTTTAGCACAAAGAAGTAGAAGTCATTAAGATATGGTGGAAACAGTATCCTTTTTGTGATTAAATAGATTCAAGTGCTAGGCAGTTTTGCTTGTATAACCTTAGGCAAATGCATCAGTTACTTTCTCATTACTGGGACAAAACACCCAGCCAGAAGCAGTTTAAGGAGGGACAAAGTTTATTTTCAGCTTATTTTTTCAAGAAGGCATGTCAAGTCTGAGCAGGAAGCCTGTGCTCCATCTATAATGGGCAGGGAGAATGTAGAAAGCTCAAAAGCACCAAGTGGGACTGGACCATAACATCTCAAGGCCCACCTGTAGGGACATTCATCCTCCAGCAAGTGTCCACAAATTTCCCAAACAGCACCAGCAACTGGGGATCAAGTATTCAAACACATGAGTCTATGGGGGACACTCCACATTCAAACCACCACAGCAAGCCACCAATTCTTTTTTTAAGGAGATAAAAGCAATGAACTGTCATTGTAGCCCAGGCTGCTTTCCTACCTCAGCTTCCCAATTAGAGGTATGAGCCACTGTGTCAAGCAAAATTTTGTTTGTTTTTCAACTTACTTTTGTAAACTTTCAAACGCACAAATGAAAAGAATGGCAAATACAGTAATACTT
Source organism: Orientallactaga sibirica (assembly GCA_036365145.1). Taxonomy (NCBI): domain Eukaryota; kingdom Metazoa; phylum Chordata; class Mammalia; order Rodentia; family Dipodidae; genus Orientallactaga; species Orientallactaga sibirica. Next base: position 13,989,078 of record JAEOAD010000028.1, read on the forward strand.
ATATATTTTCCACATTTACGTTTGTGTGCATGTGTAAAGTGGGGAAGGGAGAGGAGCTTTCATGAAATCTAAGTACGAGGTAGGTGCAGTTTAATGGCTATATGGGTCAGCCCCTTTATTCATCTTTATAATATCTAATCAGGGCACTTTTTTTTTTTTTTTTTTTTTGGTTTTGCGAGGTAGGGTCTCTGGTCCAGGCTGACCTGGAATTAACTATGTAGTCTCAGGGTGGTCTCAAACTATCAGCGATCCTCCTACCTCTGCCTCCCAAGTGCTGGGATTAAAGGCATGCGCCACCACGCCCGGCAGGGCACTTTTATTCTTGTAGTAATTTTTATGTAATGGATTGCAAAGTTTTTTTACAATGCTTGAATAAAAGAGTATATACAGGCCGGAGAGTTGGCTTAGCTGTTAAAGTGCTTTCATGCGAAGCCTAAGGACCCACGTTTAACTCTCAAGGTCCCATGTAAGTCTTGATGCACAAGGTGATGTAAGTGTGCAAGGTTGCACATGTGCACAAGATAACACACGCATCTGGAGTTTGATTGCAGTGGCTAAAGGCCCTGGCGTGCCAAGTCTCTCTCTTTCTTGCTTGCTTGCTTTCTTTCTCTCCCTCTCTGTCCCTCCCTCTCTCCCTCTCTCTCTCTCTCTCTCTCTCTGTCTCTCATTAAAACAAAACAAAATAGAATACTTCCTTCCCACCCCACCATATTAGGGAACAACTCTGAGGTCTTGAACCTGCAAGAAAGTACTCTACTGCCCCTCCACCATTCCTTTTAAAGCATCTTTCTTTCCTTGCCATATTTCTTAGCTATTTTAATACCACTCCAGTCAAATTTTACTTTTGATTCCTTAATGTAAGGTAGAGCAGTGCTATTCAAATGATTACCTGTGAATTGGTACCAGCCCATTGCTTGTGGGAAAATGAATGTAGTAATTGAGAGTAAGTACAGAAAATATTTAGAACAGATGATAGACTTTGCTTTCTGTTGAATCTAGTATAATGAGCCTGTGTTCTGTTTTTTTTTTATATTTTGTTTTCTAGTCATTTTTATTGTAGTTGCAAAGCACTGTATCAGTCTGCTTTCTAGTCAATATTTCTGTGTAACAAATCATCCCAAACTTTGGAGTTTAAAACACTAAGTCATTTCTATGTTTCTGAATCTGTAGTTTGGACAGAGCTGGGCAGGGAAGACATATCTCTTTATGCAGAATCAACTGGGGTGAGTCAGCTTAAGTTGGGTCACATATAGTTGGCAACTTGGTGTTGTCAGCTGTGACTTCCCCAAGGCCAAGTGCTGGGGACCTGTATGTGTTGATTCCGGAGATAATTGTTCACAGGCAAAGGATAAATCCCCTTTTATGACCTCACCTCAGAAGTCACTGTGCCATTTTCTCTGTAGCCACAGAGGTCTGCTTGTTTATGGGGAAAGGGACATACATTTTACCTCTTCATGTAATGGCAGAATTCTAGAAATAGCATTGTTGTCACATTGTTACTGATGCCACAGTCTGTGATAGACTGAAAATTGGATAAAACTAGGCTAGGTATAGATGAAGCTCAGTGATAAAGTGTTTGCTTTGTTTGGGTAAGAACCTACCTGGGTTCTTTCCCCAGCACTGCAAAAATAGACAGGCTGCCTTTCACCACAGCCAGCTTGAGAAGGACTGCTCACCTACATTTTTGTTATTGTAACTTGTATACATTTAGAGGATACCTGATTATACCTTTATATGGTAGATATAGTATAGCTCATTGGTGTGAGACATACCAACATAATAGCAAATTGCTGGTGTATGAGTGTGTTTTCAGTGACTTTAATATACAAATCTCAATCTTAAATGTTAATATAAAGGGATTCATTCATATGACTTCTGCCTTAAAGGATATTATAGTTTTATAAAGGCAAAATACATTTGATAGACTTGAGTGCTAAAGTACTATCCTAGGTCAAGATTTGTATATTGCTAGTATTCTCAGTACTACTATTATAATTGTATTGTTTGATATTTATGTACTATTTAAAAAATCCCAAACTTGTTTTTTCAATGCTGGGGATTAAACACACAGCAAGCTCTAGCCCTAGTCCTTCAGATTTTTTTTTTCCCCAACAAAACAGTTTCTAAAACTAATTTATTTATGAGAGAGAGAGAATATGGGTGCTGTAGGGCCTCTAACCACTGCAAATGAACTCCAGACACACGTGCCACTTTGTGCAGCTGGCTTTTCTTGAGTACTGAGGAATTGAACCTAGGTCCTTAAGCTTTGTAGGCACGTGCCTTAACTGCTGAGCCATCTCTCCACCCCCACCCCCAACAAAACACTTTCTTTTGCGTTAGCTAATATATGAGCACTGCATAGTTTCTGGGACATAGTAGATGTTTAATTGATAAATAAATCTTTGAGTTATGGAAGACTGATTTCAGCCTCTAATGCCTGACACACTAGATCTCATATTTTCTAGCATTGTATCCTTAAGGGAGTTATGTCACCTTGGTAAGCTTGTTTTTTTATCTGTGGAAATAAAGTTAGTATCTCTTTATGCACCATTTATAAAAAGGTTGAGGCCAGGCACAGTGGCGCATACCTTTAATCCCAGCACTCGGGAGGCAGAGTAGAAGGATCACGATCACTGTGAGTTCTAGGCCACCCTGAGAATAGTGAATTCCAGGTCAGCCTGAGCGAGAGTGAGACCATCCCTCCAAAAAACCAAAAAAAAAAAAAAAAAAAAAAAGTTGGGACCATTGAGTATGTGCTCCTAAGTTAATGTATGTGTCTTTTACCTCTAGTTTTATTGTCCAGTGTGTATAGAAGAAGAAACTGCTGAAAACTAGTATTAGGTATTTCATTTAATTAATTAGGCTTTTTGAGAAAGGCTGTCATATAGTGCAAGCTGGTCTTCAACTCCCTGTGTATCCAAGGAAGAACTTAAACTACTGATCTTACCTCTACCACCTGCTGTGTTGCCATGCCTGGCTCCTAGATAGTTAAGATACGGAAATTTTAAAAGTAGCATGCTGCCCTCTAGGGGCAGTACAGTATTGACTATTGAAATTTTTATCCTTCCTCCTGCAACATAAGCTTTTATTTGTAATAATTATGACATGTACAACAGCATTTGAGTTTATTTTGGCCTGTTTTGATTTCCTTTTTTTGGTTTTTTATTATACTTGTACTGGCATGTTTGTAAGAAAATTTAGGATTTCTTTTTTTTTTTCTTTTCTACAAATTAACTTGGTGACTTTTTATATTACTTCTTTATTTTAAATTTTTCTACAACTTTAAGAAATAGCTACCTACTCATTAAAAGAGACAGGAACTCCAACTGAGTATATCTATTTAGGATAAGAGTTTAGGTCACAAATGATAAAAAGTATCCCAAATTGGAAAATACAGCATTTTCACAAATTGGCTGACATACCTTAAGGGATCATTCCTTTCTTTCTTTAAGTTTTAAACATATTTTTATTCATATCCAAGCAGAGACAGACTGGGGGTGAGGAAAGTAGAGAAAGAATGAATGAATGAATGAATGGGCATGCCAGGACCTCTAGCTGCTGCAAATGAACTTTAGACATAAGTGCCACTTTGTGCATCTGGGCTCTGTGTGAATACTAGGGAATGTAACCTGGGCTAGGCTTTGCAGGCAAGAGCTTTAACCACTGAGATATCTCTCTAGCCCTGTTTCATTTTTTTCAGTTTATTTTTTATTATTAAGTAGAAACTTTATATCATATATCATATATTGGTACCACTGTTTCCCTCCTTTGTGCCCCCACTACACTCAGGGTCCTCCTTAATGGGATTGCTGGTATTCACCATGGAGATATGAGTTATGAGAGCAGCTGTCTGTCATTGTGGTTTTTGTTTTGTGTATTTTGAGGTAGGGTCTTGCTCTAGCCCAGGCAGATCTGGAATTCACTCTGTAATCCCAGGCTGGCCTCAAACAGCGTTTCTCCTACCTCTGCCTCCTAAGTGCTGGGATCAAAGACATCCGATTATTTGATTATTGAGTATAGTGCTGCTGTGAACATGGGTATACAAACATCTCTTAAGACCTAGATTTTAATTCTTATGCATATGTCCATTTTCCATTATTTTTCAGTACTGAAGATCAAATCCAGGGACTTGTTCATGCTAGGCAGATGATCTACCACTGAGCGACATCACCAGCCTTTGTTTTGCTTTCTTAAGTAGTAGCCATGATGTTATATAAGGCAGTATTGATCTTGTTGAGCATTTCCCTAATGAGTAGTGGTTCTGAGCATGTTTTCATGTGCTTATTGGCCACTTGAATACTTGAATATCTTTGAAGCAATGTCCATTCAAGTTCAGTGGCCATTTTATGTTTAAATTGAATCTCCCCCCCATCCCCCAGGTGGGGTCTCACTGTAGTGCAGGCTGCTCTGGCACTCACTCTGTAGTCCCAGGCTGGCTTTGAACTCACAGTGATCCTCCTACTTCTGTCTCCTGAGTGCTGGGATTAAAGGCGTAAACCATCACACCTAGCTTTAATTTTTTATTTTTTAAAAAATGTTTTATTTGTTTATTTGTTTGAGAGAGAATGGGCACACCAGGGCCTCTAGCCACTGAAAATGAACTCCAGACGCATGTGCCCCCTTGTGCATCTGGATTATGTGGGTGGGTCCTGGGGAATCAAACCAGGGTCATTAGGCTTCGCAGGCAAACACCTTAACCGCCAAGCCATTTCTGCAGCCCTATGCCCAGCTTTAAATTGGATATTTAGGGTTTTTTTTTTTTTTTTTTTTTTTTTTTTGTCTTTTTGTTCTACTGGGGCTGGAAGTTAGTACCTCCTGCATTCTTAATATACTACCACTAGCTGCATGCCTAGCTACAGCCACTGCCGCCACTTCCTTTTTTTTTCCTGTATGAGTGTATGAGTACTTTGTACATTAGACAATACACCTACCAGAGGTAATGATTTACAAATGTTTTCTCCTATATTGTGCTTTTCCTAATTATCTTCTTGTTTTTATACTTTTGTGTCCAAAAGTTTTGAATTTTGACAAAATCTTATGTTGTCTGTGATTTTGGTGTCGTGTCTAAGAAACCATTGCTAAATCCATTGTTAAAGTTTTCTCCTGTGATAATTTTAGTTCTCTTTAAGTTTTGCATGTGGTTTAAGGTAAGGATGCAGCTTTTTTTCTTTTACAAATGGATATTCAGGTTTCCAAAACCATTTGTTGAAAAGATACTTATGGTTTGAATGAATGTCCCCCATAGACTCAGGTGTTTTATTAAATTTTCTAACTTTGGTTTCCAAGGTGTCACTGAGGGTGGATCTGATTCCAACCCAAAGGTGTGCAGAGCAGTTTGAGGTCTGGTGGGCTTCTGTGCTTGCTGCTTTTTGATTGGTGCTGGCTGTTTGGTTGGTTCTCTCTTCTTAGATGTGTAGAAGCAGCTTCTTCTGTCATTGAAGGAACTTCCTCTGGATCTGTAAGCTTGAAATAAATTCCTTCCTCCATAAACACTGTCTGGTTGGATGTTCACCCCAGCCTAGTTGTTGCCTACTATAGTACTCTTTCCCATTGAGGAATCTTGGTACCTGGTGATGTTTGTCCTTCGGAAGTCATGTACTAGAAGCATGGTTTCCAGTATGATGGTATGGAGAAGTGTTCGGACCTTTAAGGGGGAAAGTCTGTTGGGAAATAATTAGGTCCTTGGTACAGTATCCTTATGAATGGATTGATGTCATTTTGAGTTAGATTTCTCAAGACTTAGGTCTTCTAGGATGAGTGAGGTTTTGCAAGACTGGAATAATTAACATAGTGGACTATTATAAAGCAGATCAGGCTCCACTTATGTCCCTTTTGCATTGATGTTTTCTCTCTGCACTGTTTACCATGTGTTCACACAGAAAGAAGCCCTCCAGAAAATGATCATACTCTAATACATGCCCTTGAATTTCCTTCCCTGTAAAACTGTAAATTAAAATAATCTCTTGACAGAGTCCATTTAGGCTCAGTTATAGCAATACCAATAAACTATAATTGCATTTTTCTTTTGGGAGAAAATTTAAAGCTGATGAAAAAATTATATTGAATTGCAAGAGATCTAGAATAACCATAACAATCATCAAGTTTTTAGAATTTAGAAGACTCACAGTTTTGATTTCAAAATTTACTACAAAGTGACAGTAATTAAAGTAGGCCTAGAACTTTCAAACTGAAAAAGAGCACACAGATAAATCGAATACAAATTCAACAATTAAATTCTGATGTGCCTGTGCTACAATATGTATGTAGGAGAGTCTCTTTTGAGTTTATCCTAGGTGGAGTTCATTTAACTGCCTAGATTTGTAGTTTAATTTTTCCATGGGACTGGAGAGATGGCTTAATGGTAAGGTGTTTACAGGCAAAGCCAAAGGACCCAGGTTCAATTCCTCAGTACCCCCACAAAGCCAGATGCACAAGATGGCGCATGTGTCTGGAATTCATTTGCAGTGGCTAGAGGCCCTGGTGCACTCATTGTCTATCTCTATCACTATTTGTCTTTTCCTCTCTCTCATTCATAAATTAATAAATAAAAAAATATTTTTTTTCCAAACCAAACTTGGGAGCTATATCCCATTATTACTTCCCCTTTTCTGTTCCTTGTCTTTCTGGTTCTTCTATCATGATTATGTTGGTGCTCTTGATGGTTTGTTTCTCTTAGGTCTCAGGCTGGCCTTATTTTTCTTCATTATTCCTTCTGTTCTGAGACTGAATATTGTCGGTTAACTTATCTTTAGGTTAACTAATTCTGCTGTTGACTTAAAAGTTTGTTGAATTTCATTAAAATGGTTTCTCACCTTTAGTATATTAAACTGTGTGTTTAAAAGGCAGTTTCTAGCTTTTCATTTATGTTCTGTTTGCTGTGCTGTTCTCATGATTGTGTTTGATTCTGCAGTCATGGTTTATTTTAGGTTTTGAACATTCTCATTAAGTACCTGATTTGTAATCTTTGTTTAGTAAATCCAGTGTCTGGACATCCTTGAGGCAATTTCTGCTCTGGCCCTTGTATTCTGTCTGTCTGCATCCTATTTTCATGCTTTTTGTTTTTGCCATTTGGTATTTTTTTTTTTGTACATTAGTTTCTGTACTTTTAACAGAATACTTGTTAGCATTTTTGGACATGACATTCCTTCCTTGATGGGTCTCTTATTGCTGCTCTTTTTGTTGTTGTTTCTATTTGTTTAGGGACCTTTTTTAAAAATAAATTTGTTGATACCTCCATATAGATATATACAATGTACCCTAATCATAATCTTCTCCCACCATCCTTTTTTGTCCCCTTTCCTCACGCCTTCCACTGAACCCTTTCTTCTTTCCAACTAATCTCTATTCTATTTTGATGTCATTTTTTTATGCCCTCCAGTCATTATCCATGACAACCTGTTGGTGGGTGCAATATTATGTCGTTCTTTTGCAGGTAACAATAGCTGCTGAGATCATGAATGCACTGGCCACTTTATGTCTGGAAGATAGCATTCCAAAGCATAACTTGTGCTTAAACATAAATATCTAGAGGGTAATTTGGTGGGCATAATATAATGTCTGTTTAACCAAATAGCAAGTAGTAGCTTCTCTTCTAGGGCTTATGACTTTACCAGCCATAGACTTGATTAGCTTTTCAGTATTAGGCATGAATTTCCTTCCATGGAGCAGGCCTCAAATCCAATCAGAGAGCAGTTGATTAACCCCATAACAGGCCACCATTGTACTAGTGGACACATCTTGCCTGGTTGACAAATTGTGTAGCTTACAAGGTCTGCTGCTGGTTAAGACAGTTGATGACTTCTCCTCAAGCAGCTTTGTATAGCACTTTGCCAGCACTGACAGATGGCTAGTCAGCAGAGAGGAAGCTTCCAGCTCAGTTCTAGCTTGATTTCCGTATCCTGCAACTGAAACGTGGTGTCGTTAGCAATAGGGTCTTACTGTCCAGTTCTGGTGGGCATCCAGGAACCTTGGCAATAGACTGTATTTTTGGGGGGCACCAGGAGATATCCTATGGCTGGTACTGGGATTTTTCTGTAACAACTTAACAGCTTCAGAGTGTAGCATTATCTACCCCTATAGGGTACTTCTGTTCAGATACTCTCTTTTTAAATATATATATTAATTATCTAATGAAGTAGGTTTCCGTATGGTTTATTCATGACATCTTTAGTTTTGATTACCTCTCCTCTCTTTAGAGACCTTCTTGAACTGATTTTATAGTATATAAAATAGTATACAGTTGTCATGTGTGCCAGCCATCTTTGCATAATTAAATTAGGTATTAGCTAATGATTAGATAGAGATCTTAAACATCTTGAAAGGAGTAAGTTTTCCAATCTTTGTTAAGGGTGTTTTATTGCTCATTACAGCTCTGCTTTCACTTCCTGGTTTTGAAGAGCCTCAAGTTCAGTAAGGAGGTGAGAGATTTGGGTGTTTCAGCCCTTCTTGGTCATGCACACAGTTGTACACCTGTTGATGGCTTTCTAGGTTCCCAGGAATATGTTAGAGTTTTTCAGAGTCTTTTATAGACATCTCATTCTCCAATTCCACATACCTTTTTTTTGTAAGCCTAGCTTTAAAAAAATATTTATTATTATTATTATTTTTATTTGAGAGAGAGAAAGAGAGAGAGAGAGGGCACACCATGATCTCCAGCTGTTGCAGATGAACTCCAGACATATATCTGCACCACCTTGTGCCTTTGGCTTATGTGGGTTTTAGGGAAGTGAACCTCGGTTCTTTGGCTTTGCAGGCAAGTGTCTTAACTGCTAAGCCATCTCTCCAAGCCTGGCATGTATGTATGTATGTATGTATGTATGTATGTATGTATGTATTTATTTATTTATTTATAAGCATAGAGAGAGAAGAAAAGAGAGAATGGGCATGCCAGGGTCCAGCCACTGCACAAGAATTCCAGATACATGCACCACTTTATGCATCTGGCTTTATGTGGGTACTGGGGAATTGAGCCTGGGTCCTTTGGCTTTGCAGGCAAGCACCTTAACTGCTATGCCATCTCTCCAGCCATTTCCCCTACCTTTTATTTGTTTCTTTTAGCTATCTTTTTTTGAAAAATTATTTTTTTATTGACAACTTCTATACTTATATACAAAAAAACCCACCTGATATTTCCCTCCCCTTCCCCCATTCCACTTTAGAACTCCAATCTCCATCATATCCCTTCCCTCTCTCCATTAGTCTCTCTTTTAATTTGATGTCATCATCTTTTTCTTCTATTTTGAGGGTCTTCCGGAGGTATTGCTAGGCACTGCAAGGTCATGGATATCGAGGCCAATTTCTGTCTGGGCAGTTGCATTGTAAGAAGTCATACCCTTCTTTGGCTCTTCCATTCTATCTGCCCCCTCTTCCGCAATGGTCCCTGAGCCTTGGAGGGTGTGACAGAGGTGTTTCAGTGCTGGGCACTCCTCCAACCCTTCTTCTCAGCACTATGTTGCCTTTTGGGTGATCCCAGTGGTCATCGCCATCTGAAAAGAGAAGCTTCTCTAACCAGAAGTGAGAGTAGCGTTAATATGTGAGCATCAACATTAAGTGTAGTGCCCCCGGGGCAGCTTGGTGGGAATAATATATATACATTTAGTCAGACAAGAGCAGGCTTTATACTCCTAAGGCTCATGAACTCACCTGCCATAGACTTTTGCTTAGGTTTCTCAGTACCAGGTACATATTCCCTCCCATAGAGAGGGCCTTCAGTCCAATTATGGAGCAGTTGGTTACCCCAAGAGCAGACATGCCACTATTGCACCCATTCAGTCATTGGGCCTTTATGGCCAAACTTGAATATTCAGTGTCCACTGTTTTCACTGCTGATGACTTCTGTCTCCCATACGCTGCATGCAGTGCAGTTTTTCCAGCGTTCAGTTGTCTGGTCTACAGGGAGAAGGTTTTCTGCTCAGCACCCAGCTTGCTTTCTCAGTGACCTTGCCTCTCAGGCAAGAGATGTCTTCAGCAATAGGGTCTTACTATCTGTTTCTCAAGGGAAACCAAGGGCTTTGGCAAAAGCATTTAATGTTTTGGAGGCTACCGGGACCTCCTTGGCCAACAACTCACTGGAAGGTATCCCATCCCAGGCACTGAAAATTTTCTACTAACAGTCTACAGCTTCTAGATGTGCCATTATTAAAAAAAAAAAAAAAAAGGTTTACATAAGTCTTATTCACACTATCTTGAATTTAGATTGACCCTCCCCCTGCCCTTCTTTTATGCATTCTCTTCCCATGGCCTCGCTTAGGCCATTTCCCTCCCTGTAATCTGTTCTTCTACTTACATATGTGCCATACCATACACTTAAGCCCTTCCCTTTTTAATCACAACAGTTACTGTTACTTCTGGCTGTATTGAAACTTTGAAAAGCACTCTGGGTAAAAGAGATTTTTATTGTTTGCAGTAAGTTGTTAGGTGTGCAAGTAGGAGTTTTTAGGTGTCTGTTAAAATAGTCAAATAATGACAGCTTTCCAGAAATGGAATTGTACTTTTTCATCCGATGGTTGCCCAGCTAACTTAATTACTAGTTATTTGATTTTCAAAGCCACCATATTGTTAAGGACTAAAGGGATGTGTATGAGTCATTAAATTGCTACAAAGGTCATTGCTATGTATTTGAATTAAAGCTCTTCAAGGTGTTGAAGCCTGTTTTATTTATTTTTTAATTTCTAGAGTTTTAAAGTGTTGATATTGACAATTTGCCAGTGATCCTTTTATTTTTATGGAGGGATGAATTTTTAGGGTCCTTATTTTATCTTTTTGAAAGTGCTTCTCCCATCTTTTCCTTCTTCATACCACACTTGAAAGTTGAATTTCAAAGATAGTTAAGGGCTGGAGAGATGGTTCAGTGGTTTAAGTGCTTGCCTCCAAAGTAAGTAAATTAACCTGAAAAAAGTTAGTCTTTTTCTAGAAACTGGTGCTTTAATATCCTAGAAATTTACTTCCTACTTAATTTTTAATTAAGTTTATGTTATTTTATTTATACAAATACATTTTCAATGACTTTCTCCAGTGTGAATTATGGTGATAGTAATAGAAGGTTGTGATCTATGATTATGGAAAATGAAAAAGTTAGATTGAGAAGAATGTTGGTTATAAGGATGAGAACAATGGAAAGATATTGTTGATAGTTGTAAATGTTTTACTGGATATATTGTATGGCTCCTCTGATCCAGAAATAAACTTTTGTAAAACCCAGGAGACATTACAATTATAATCTGGAGAGTAATAAAGATTTTACATTTTCTTTTGGATATTTTCAAATTCAGTCAGTTTGAAATTGAAACTTTTATTTCAACTTATTTCAGTGCAAGACATTCTTTTTTAAAAGAAGCATTTATTATTGTAAATATTGTTGTCACACCTTTGCCTGAATAGCCACGATACCCACTTTCCATGCTCTGTCAGACAGCAGGAGGCCATGAGCCTACTGTCCAGTGGCTTCAGTCTCCTAACTTTCTATCCTAAGCTCTGAATAACTAGTTTCTCTTTTCTTGTTGGGCACTGTGAAACAAAGATTATCTGAATTGGTGATAGAAGGACTATCTTAGCATAATAATTATATTGATCATTAACTTTTAAAAAAAGTTTTCATTTTTATTTATTAGAGACAGAGAGAGGGAGAGAGAGAGAAAATGGGTGCACCAGGGCCTCTAACTACTGCAAACGAACTCCAGATACATGCACCACCTTGTGCATCTGGCTTACGTGGGACCTGGAGACTCAAACCTGGGTACTTAGGCTTTGCAGGCAAGTGCCTTAACTGGTAAGCCATCTCTCCAGCCCAGTCATTATTAACTTTTTAAGTTAAAGTTTATTTTGTATGAAATTAAGTACATTAAGTCTAATTAAATGTCAAATGAAAATTAATGCATTAATGAATATGATTAAATTTTTACTTCACAATAAAAAGTTATAACTACAGAACTAGTTGTTTTGACAAATAAGGTTATATTAGGAGCATTTTATATTTTCCAGCTTCACATAATTGTAAACTAGAGCCACTTAATACTCCTTTCCTGTCTACAGAAATGATAGTAGCAGATCTCAAACTACTGCTTCTAATTTCTGTCATAGCACTTTTCTGTTTTTGCTTCCTTAAGTGAAACACAGAAAAGTAACAAGAAGAATGATTATTACAGTGACTTTTGCTTATTAAGTATTTGAAAATATTTTAATGAGAAATTATCAAGTATGTTAGGAGACAAGTGATTTTGAACTTCTTAAATAATTTGTATTTTCTTTATATATATTATTTGATAAAGCAGTCAGTGTACCAATATTCTAAGTCATACTTGTGGTGTCACATCTAAGAGCCCAGCTTAGGTCCTAAAGATTTTCTTCTCATATGTTTTCTTCTAAAAATTTTACATTTTACATTTTAATCTGATTCAGTGAATACTTTTTAATACAAAATAAGCAGTGGTTTAGGTTGAGGCTCTTTTTAAAATTTTTTTGTATGTCCAAATCTTCTACCACTGCCTGATGAAAATGCCATCTTTCTTGAACTGCATTTGTACTTGTGTTAAAAATCAGTTGACTTGGGGAATTTTGGGTTGTCCCTTGATGTGTATCTTTTCTGCTGTTACCTCACAAAGGTCTTGGTTTCTGTAGCTATCTAGAAAATGATAAAATCGGGAACTGTGACTCCTACTCTGTTCTTCAGAAAGAGGAGTAAAGTTTTTCCTTACAGTACTTTCCTACTTTCAAAATTATTCTTACTATTCTAATTTATTTATTTATTTATTTATTTATTTATTTATTTATTTATTTATTTTGGTTTTTGCAAGGTAGGGTCTCACTCTGGTCCAAGCTGACCTGGAATTAACTATGTAATCTCAGGGTGGTCTCGAACTCTCGGCGATCCTCCTACCTCTGCCTCCCAAGTGCTGGGATTAAAGGCGTGCACCACCACGCCCGGCTCTAATTTCTTTTACATGAAAATTTTAGGATAAAATTAGTGAACATGAGTCTGTCTTTACTTATTTTGATCTTTTTTCCTTATCTGTGGTTTTTAGCATAGAAATTCAGTTCTGTTAGATTTACACTTTTTATTTTATTTATTTATTTATTTATTTATTTATTTTTAAATTATTTTTTATTGACAACTTCTATACTTACATACAAAAAAACCCACCTGATATTTCCCTCCCCTCCCCCATTCCACTTTAGAACGCCAATCTCCATCATATCCCCTCCCTCTCTCCATTAGTCTCTCTTTTAATTTGATGTCATCATCTTTTTCTTCTATTTTGAGGGTCTTGCGGAGGTATTGCTAGGCACAGCAAGGTCATGGATATCGAGGCCAATTTCTGTCTGGGCAGTTGCATTGTAAGGAGTTGTACCCTTCCTTTGGCTCTTCCATTCTATCCGCCCCCTCTTCCACAATGGTCCCTGAGCCTTGGAGGGTGTGACAGAGGTGTTTCAGTGCTGGACACTCCTCCATCCCTTCTTCTCAGCACTATGTTGCCTTTTGGGTGATCCCAGTGGTCATCGCCATCTGAAAAGAGAGGCTTCTCTAACCAGAAATGGGAGTAGCGTTAATATGTGAATATGAACATTAAGTGTAATACTTTCAGGGCTATTTATTTATTTTTTGAGGTAGGGTCTCACTCTAGCTCAGCCTGACCTGGGATTCACTGTGCAGTTTCAGGGTGGCCTTGAACTCATGGCAATCCTCCTACCTCTGCCTCCCGAGTGCTGGGATTAAAGGCATTGTGCCACCACGCCCAGCTCCACTTTTTACTTTTTGTTAAGTACTTGCAAATGGAATTATATTTTAAATTTAGCTCCACATATTCCTTGTAGACATTATGTAATTTGCAAATAGGACCAGTTTTATTTCTTCCTGTGTGCCTTCCCACCTGCCTTCCCTTTTTACACCATCTTGTCTGGTTAGGACTTCCAAAATTGTGTTGAGTAAGTGGTGAAAGCAGGCATGCATCTTTGTTTTTGATATTAGGGGGGAAACATTTTACCATTATTTAGTATAGTAGTTGTAGAGGTTTTTTGTAGATAGCCTTCCTCATAATGAAGAAGATCTTTATTTGTAGTGTTTGATAATTTTTTTGGTCACGAATGGATGGTAGATTTTTGTCAGGTGCTTTTCTGCATTGATTGAAAAGGTTATATGATTTTTTTCTTCCCTACTCTGTTAATGTGGTTAATGTATTGCTCAGTTGCTGAATGACTGAACAAGCCTTCCTGCATCTGAGAAATCCCTACCTGGCCATCTTACTTACTGTCTTACCACTTTTATGTAGTAAGGAGCTCTTCTTATGTGTTTTAGTTACAGATTTTTGTGTTCATATGCATGAGGAATTTTGTTTGTAGTTTTTTTTGTGTGTGTGCTTTTGGGTTTTCAATTAGGAGAATACAGGCTTTATAAAGTGAGTTGAGAATTGTTGCCTCATGCTTTCAGAGGGAGAGATTATGTAGAATTTAAATTGTTGATAGAATTCTTCACTGAAGCCATCAGAGACTAAAGATTTTATTGGGACTTTAAGATTATGAATAAAAAATTTAAAATAGCTACAGGGATATTTGAATTATCTGATATTTTATGCCTTTTGAGGAATTGTATGTGTCAAATTATTGCACCCATGTGGAAGTTGTGTGTAGTATGACTTTGATATCTGTGGGGAGGGGAGTGGTGTCCTCTGTTTCTTTCTTTTTTTTTTAATTTCGAGACAGATAGGAAGAGGCAGAGAGAGAGAATGGGCGCTCCAGCGGCCTCTCAGCTGCTGTGAATGAATTCCAGATGCATGTGCCCCTTTATGGGCAAGCACAGTATTACACACTCGTGTCACTTTGTGTCTGGCTAAATGTGGGACCTGGAGATCAAATAGGTGTTCTTAGGCTTGGCAGGCAGGCACCTTAATCACTAAGCCATCTCTCCAGCCCTCTGTTTCATTCTTAATCTTAGTAATCTTTGCCCCCCCCCCTTGGTAGAGATTTATTATGTGCATTGATCTTTTCAAAGGATTAGCTTTTGATTGCCTTGCTTTTCTTTTTTCTTTTTGGAATGAAGTGGAGGTCCTTAGTTTGATTTTTCTTTATTTTTTATTTATTTGAGAGAGCGAGCAAGAGAGAGGCAGATAGAGAGAATGGACGTGCCAGGGCCTCCAACCACTGCAAATAAATTCCAGACACATATGCCACCTTATGCATCTAGCCTTATGTGGGTACTGGGGAACTGAACCTGAGTCCTTAGGCTTTGCAAGCAAGCGCCTTAACCACGGAGCCATCTCTGTAGCCTGATTTTTCTTTATTATTTCTTCCTTCTATTTGCTGTAGTTTTATTCAGCTTTTCTTTGCCTGTGTCATTGAGGAAGAAGGTTAGATTATTGATTTGGGGCATTCCTATTTTCTTCTGTATACATGTGGTGCGATAAATTTATTAGTGCTGCTTTAGTGTGTCCCATAAATTTATCTATCTTGTAGTAAAATATACTTAATTTTTTTTGTTTTAATTGTTTTGGTTTCCATGAGATTTTCTCTTTTCTCCCATGTGTTACTTAGAAGCATGTTATTTATTTAATGTTTCTGTGTTTGGAGATATTCCTGTTACCTTTCTGTTGTTAAATTCTACTTTAATTTTGTCCCCAGGAGACATACTTAGCATTATTTCGGTTCCTTGGATATGTTTAATTTGTGTCCCAGGATATAGTCTTTCTTTAATAAATGTTAAGTAGGCTTTTGAAAAGAACAAAATGCAGTGTCTTATCATTGATAAAATGTTGTATAAATGTTCTTATAAATGTTCGTCAGATACTGTTGATTGTTGTTACTATCCTGGCCTTCTATATTCTTGCTTATTTCTTTATTTAGTTCTATAAGTTACTGAGAAAGGAGCATTGAGTTCTCCATTTTGGACTTTTTTTTTTTTTTTTTTTGGTTTTGTTTTTTTGAGGTAGATTCTCACTCTAGCTCAGGCTGACCTGGAATTCACTATGTAGTCTCAGGCTGGCCTCAATTCATGATGATCCTCCTAACCTCTGCCTCCCGAGTGCTGGGATTAAAGGCATGTGCCACCACGCCTGGTGGATTTGTCTGTTTTAATTTCAGTTGACCAATTTTGTTTCATATATTTCACAGTTATGTTGGTTGGTACTTTCACACTGAGAATTGCTATGTCTGTTTGTGGATGGATGTATTATTCTCTTGCTTTCTCCAATTTTCTTTGTTCTGGAATCTGCTTTATTTGGCATTAGTGTAATTACTCCTTCTTGTTTTGATTTTCTCTATGATATATCTTTTCTCATATACTTCTTACCTGCCTGTATTGTTTTGAGGAGGTGCTTGGATATGAAGCATTGAATTGTTTTTTCTGCTCTGCCAATGGCTCTCTTTTAATTGTTGAATCTTACTTGGCTAGCCCCTCCTTTTCAACATATTAAAATGATTTTCAGGGCTGGAGGGATGGCTTGGAGATTAAGGTGCTTGCCTGTATAGCCAAAGGATTTTGGTTCAAGTCCCCAGAACCCATCCAGGCCAGATGCACAAGGTGGCACATGTGTCTGGAGTTCATATGCAGTAGCTGGAGGCCATGTTGCACCAATTCTGTCTGACTGTCTCTATAATAAATAAATAAATAAAAATTTTTAACAAATGATTTTAGTGAATTTTATATTTAATGTAATGTTGACTTTTTTTCAGCTCTAATCTATTGACCTGAATAGCCTATGAGAGATTAACTCCAATTAATGAATACCACAGACTTGAAATTCTGTTACTTTTTATTACTATTTTATTTACTTATTCATATGGTTTGCTATTTGACCTTTACCCATTTAAAAACTAAACACCTGTGTTTCTCCTTGTTTACCTGTCTTTTTTTTTTTTTTTTTTTTTTTGTAATGTGTGAGTATGCGGGTACACTTGTGTGTGTACATGTGTGTATGCCAGAGGACAACATCAGGAGTTATCTTCGAGGACACTACCTTTTGTGAGATAGGGTCTCTCATTGGCTTGGGGCTCTCCCATTATTAGGCTAGACTGGCTAGCCAGTGAGTCCCAAGGATCATACTGTCTTTACCTCTCCAGTGTTGGAATTACAAGTATGTACCACCATGACCACATTTTTACTTGCATATTTGGGATTGAACTATACCCTCATGCTTGTGAGGCAAGCACTTTACTGGCTGAGCTGACATCTCTCCAGCCTTTGAGATCTTCTTACCTCTGTCTCCGGAGTGCTGGGATTTAAAGGCATGAGCCACCACACCTGGCTTGTTTAGTTTCTTTTATTTTAATTTCTTTATAAATTTTAAACTTTGAATCATGGAGTGTCTGAAAATATTTTTGAGTTTCTTTTCTCCAGCAAGAATGTTAATTTTCTGGCTATGTAAGTTCTGTGTTTCAAATAATTTTCTTTCAGAACTTTGAAACTATAGCTTCCTTGTTTAATAGGTGGCATTGATATTGGTATAATTGTTGTTCTTTAAAGAGCATCTAAAAATATTTTATTTTTATTTATTTGAGAGATTGGGGGGGGGAGAGAGAGAATGAATGGGTGCGCCAGGGCATGCAGCCACTGCATACAAACCCTAATTGCATGCACCACCTTGTGCATCTGGCTTACATGGGTTCTGGGGAATTGAACCTGGGTCCTTTGGCTTTGCAGGCAAGCGCCTTAACTGCCAAGCCATCTCTTCAGCCCAATTGTTGTTCTTTTATAGGCAATTTTTCCTCTCTCAGGTTAAAAATTTAGCAGCAGAGAGACAGGCATGGTGACACACACCTGTAATTTTTACAATTCACGAGGCTGAGGCAGAAGTTCCAGGCCAACCTAGCTTACTTAGCAAGTTTCTGGTCAGCTTGGACTACATAATATTACAAGAACCTGTGTCATAAAACAAACAAAAGAAGCCTCAGAAACAAAAATTAGTGCCCCGAGCTTTCAAGTATTTCCATTTTTTTTTTGTATGTGTGTTTGTATGTATGTGGATGCACCTGTCCATGTGTGTGGAAGCCAGAGTTCAACATTGGATGTCTTCCTCAGTCCTCTCTTCCTTATTTCTTTGAGAGTGGATCTGTCCTTAAAACCAGAGATCCAGTGATTTGGCTAGATAAGCCAGCAATCCAAGAGATCTGCTTCCACCTCCCACAGTGTGCGTCACCACACCTGACTTTTATGTGGATGCTGGGGATCCCCATGTTAAGTCTTTAAGCACAGCAAACACCATATGCCCAATGAGTCAGCTCTCTAACCCTCTCTTGGTTTCTTTTGTTAGGAATCATAGACTGAATTTGAAGTTTGTTAATAATTATAGCTCTTATCATGTTTTAAAAAAGAAAAGGACCAGGCATTGATGGTGCATCTTTTAATCCCAGCACTCAGGAGTCAGATAGAATTGCTGTGAGTTCAAGCCGAGCCTGGGCTAGAGTGAGATCAAGGAAAACTTCCCTGAAATGACAAGCCAGGTGTGGTAATGCACACCTTGAATGCAGATGTGGGAGGATTGCTGCAAGTTCTAGGTCAGCTTGGTTTATTACTGAGTCCCAAGTAAGCCAAGGCTACATAGTAAGACTGTCTCAATGGACTTATACAAGAACATAATGGAGGCTGCTTGGAGATCCATGATCATCCCTCCTCTTATCATTCTGTAGTGTTTTAAAATTTTTTGCATCAATAAGTAATATAAAACTTCTGAGCTCAAGTATTCCTCCCTCCCATTAGGTTTACACATTTTGAATTAGAATCTGACTTACTGAAAATTTTGTGTATTAAGTCTTCTCAGTGGAGCATTTCAAAATAAAGCACTTCAGGGAGGTTTGTAATTTTAGTTTAGATAATGAACCATATTTGACTATTTTTATCTAGTTTTTTTATCCTAGTGTTTCAAATTTTATAATTGTTTTTCTGCCCAAGTTGTAACTTAAAATATGTCATGACTTATATTTTGAAATACATTGTATCTTCCACTATCCTTTTTATTTATTTTCTTGAGAGAGAGGAAGAGGCAGATAGAGTAGAGGGAGAATGGGTGCACCAGGGCCTCTACTCATTGCAAACGAACGCCGGATGCCTGTGCCACCTTGTACATCTGGCTTTATGTGGGTACTGGGGAATCAAACTCAGGTCCTTAGGCTTGGCAGACAAGCACCTTGACCACTGAGCCATCTCTCCAGCCCTTCCACTATCCTTTCATTTAGTGATTTTTTTTTAAACCTAGATCTTGTGTGGACAGTAATGACCGCACGTTTCCGATTGCCTGCTGGCAGAACCTACAATGTGCGAGCATCAGAGTTGGCCCGAGACAGACAGCATACACAGGTGGTTTGCAACGTCCTTCTTCTGGATAATACTGTACAAGCTTTCAAAGTTAATGTAAGTATCTTACTGTCATCACTCCATCATCATCTCTGCATATTAGTCTGAACTGAGATATAGTTTAAAACTAGAACCATTACATTGTAGTAAAGTTTGAAAGTCTTGGTTAAGAAGGATTTTTTTTTTTTGAGGCAAGCCTAACTGGCTTTTTTTTTTTTTTTTTTTTTTTTAAAATAAGGGTGGGGGAAGAATTGGCATACCAGGGCCTCCAGCCACTGCAATTGAACTCCACATGTGTGTGCTACCTTGTGCACACATGCAGCCTTACACGCTTGTATCACCTTGTGCTTCTGGCTTATGTGCAACCTGGATAACCAAACATGGGACCTTAGGCTTCACAGGCAAACACCCTAACCACTAAACCATCTCTCCAGCCCAAGAAGGACTTAAAAAAACACCTTTTCTTGACAATTTCCATACATATAGGCAATATACCATGATCAGAATCCCCTTCTACCACTCTTATTTATCGTTCCCCCAACCCCCTCTCCACTGAATTCCTTCTTTCCAACTAGTCTCCCAAGAAGGATTTTTTTTTTTTTTTTTGATGTAGGTTTTTATTAAGTACAGGGTCTCATTTGAACTGCATCTTTCAAAAAGTGCTGCCCACTGGACACTGTTGATAAACCAGTAGTGTATTATAAATATGGGAGCAGATCAGTAGTTATGTCAATGAGAATAAAAATAAAAGAATTTCTTCTCTTAAATACTTTATACATTTTCATTGAAATCTTGTATTGTCTATGAATGAAACTATCGCCAAACCAAGGAAGTGACAGGCCTGATCTTATCCAAGTATTGTTTTAAACATTTATTCAACAAATAATTTGTTCATCATATTGGTGTCTAGCTTCCTTTGTTTGCTGTTATTTGAGTTTACCCCCATGTGGTATGTTAATAGTCATTGTTCATTTTCATTGCAATGTAATGACTCTTTTATAACATACTACAGTGTATTCATTTATCTATTTCTGTTACTTGTTTAATTTCCTGTTAGCTTATGTTTGGATTACTTCTATTTTGAGTTCTTATATTCTTATACATGTTTTGGTATAAAAGCAGGGATGAACATTCCTTTTTATTTTAAAAATTTCAAACCTATAGGAGAAGTGAAAGAATAGTGTGATGAATATTCCTAACCACCTACCCAAACCAAGCCAGTGTTAACATTTTAAAATCATATATATATTCTAACCCTCTCTTGGTTTCTTTTGTTAGGAATCATAGACTGAATTTGAAGTTTGTTAATAATTATAGCTCTTATCATGTTTTTAAAAAGAAAAGGACCAGGCATTGATGGTGCATCTTTTAATCCCAGCACTCAGGAGTCAGATAGAATTGCTGTGAGTTCAAGCCCGAGCCTGGGCTAGAGTGAGATCAAGGAAAACTTCCCTGAAATGACAAGCCAGGTGTGGTAATGCACACCTTGAATGCAGATGTGGGAGGATTGCTGCAAGTTCTAGGTCAGCTTGGTTTATTACTGAGTCCCAAGTAAGCCAAGGCTACATAGTAAGACTGTCTCAATGGACTTATACAAGAACATAATGGAGGCTGCTTGGAGATCCATGATCATCCCTCCTCTTATCATTCTGTAGTGTTTTCAAATTTTTTTGCATCAATAAGTAATATAAAACTTCTGAGCTCAAGTATTCCTCCCTCCCATTAGGTTTACACATTTTGAATTAGAATCTGACTTACTGAAAATTTTGTGTATTAAGTCTTCTCAGTGGAGCATTTCAAAATAAAGCACTTCAGGAGGTTTGTAATTTTAGTTTAGATAATGAACCATATTTGACTATTTTTATCTAGTTTTTTTATCCTAGTGTTTCAAATTTTATAATTGTTTTTTCTGCCCAAGTTGTAACTTAAAATATGTCATGACTTATATTTTGAAATACATTGTATCTTCCACTATCCTTTTTATTTATTTTCTTGAGAGAGGAAGAGGCAGATAGAGTAGAGGGAGAATGGGTGCACCAGGGCCTCTACTCATTGCAAACGAACGCCGGATGCCTGTGCCACCTTGTACATCTGGCTTTATGTGGGTACTGGGGAATCAAACTCAGGTCCTTAGGCTTGGCAGACAAGCACCTTGACCACTGAGCCATCTCTCCAGCCCTTCCACTATCCTTTCATTTAGTGATTTTTTTTTAAACCTAGATCTTGTGTGGACAGTAATGACCGCACGTTTCCGATTGCCTGCTGGCAGAACCTACAATGTGCGAGCATCAGAGTTGGCCCGAGACAGACAGCATACACAGGTGGTTTGCAACGTCCTTCTTCTGGATAATACTGTACAAGCTTTCAAAGTTAATGTAAGTATCTTACTGTCATCACTCCATCATCATCTCTGCATATTAGTCTGAACTGAGATATAGTTTAAAACTAGAACCATTACATTGTAGTAAAGTTTGAAAGTCTTGGTTAAGAAGGATTTTTTTTTTTGAGGCAAGCCTAACTGGCTTTTTTTTTTTTTTTTTAAAATAAGGGTGGGGGAAGAATTGGCATACCAGGGCCTCCAGCCACTGCAATTGAACTCCACATGTGTGTGCTACCTTGTGCACACATGCAGCCTTACACGCTTGTATCACCTTGTGCTTCTGGCTTATGTGCAACCTGGATAACCAAACATGGGACCTTAGGCTTCACAGGCAAACACCCTAACCGCTAAACCATCTCTCCAGCCCAAGAAGGACTTAAAAAAACACCTTTTCTTGACAATTTCCATACATATAGGCAATATACCATGATCAGAATCCCCTTCTACCACTCTTATTTATCGTTCCCAACCCCTCTCCACTGAATTCCTTCTTTCCAACTAGTCTCCCAAGAAGGATTTTTTTTTTTGATGTAGGTTTTTATTAAGTACAGGGTCTCATTCGAACTGCATCTTTCAAAAAGTGCTGCCCACTGGACACTGTTGATAAACCAGTAGTGTATTATAAATATGGGAGCAGATCAGTAGTTATGTCAATGAGAATAAAAATAAAAGAATTTCTTCTCTTAAATACTTTATACATTTTCATTGAAATCTTGTATTGTCTATGAATGAAACTATCGCCAAACCAAGGAAGTGACAGGCCTGATCTTATCCAAGTATTGTTTTAAACATTTATTCAACAAATAATTTGTTCATCATATTGGTGTCTAGCTTCCTTTGTTTGCTGTTATTTGAGTTTACCCCCATGTGGTATGTTAATAGTCATTGTTCATTTTCATTGCAATGTAATGACTCTTTTATAACATACTACAGTGTATTCATTTATCTATTTCTGTTACTTGTTTAATTTCCTGTTAGCTTATGTTTGGATTACTTCTATTTTGAGTTCTTATATTCTTATACATGTTTTGGTATAAAAGCAGGGATGAACATTCCTTTTTTATTTTAAAAATTTCAAACCTATAGGAGAAGTGAAAGAATAGTGTGATGAATATTCCCTAACCACCTACCCAAACCAAGCCAGTGTTAACATTTTAAAATCATATATATATATATATATAATTTATTTGTAAAGAGAGAAAGAGAATATGAGAATGGGTGCATCAGGGCCTCCAGATGCTACAAACGGACACCAGGTGCATGTGCCATTTTGTGCATCTGGCTTTATGTGGGTATTGGGGAATTGAACCTGGGTCATTAGGTTTGCAGGCAAGTGCCTTAATCACCGAGCCATCTCTTTAACCCCTAGTGTTAACATTTTATGCATTTGCATTATCTTTCTGTGTTCTTTTAGCCTGAACTTTCTGAAAGTGGTAGATAGATTTCACTCATAAATACTTTAGCATCCTAAGAATCTCCTCAGCTAACCATGTCATATCTCATATACCCCAGTTTAACATAAAAAAAATAGTATGGAGGAGAATTATGATCATGGTATGTTATCTATATGTATGGAGGTTGTCAATAAAAAGTTTTTTTTAACCAGCAAAAAAAAAGTCTATAATATGTAGTTCATATCCATTCTAAGCCTCTGCTATGAAATGTCATCTGTTCTCTGCTTTATTATCCCAATAGTTATGTATTTTGAAAATCATTAAATAATTAAAAATATTGGACTGGAGAGATGGGTCAGCAGTTAAGGTGCTTGCCTACAAAGCCAAAGGTTCAATTCCACAAGGACCCACTAAGCCAAATGCACAAGGGGGTGCATGCATCTGGAGTTCTTTGCAGTGGCTGGAGGCCCTGGCACATCCATTCATTCTCTCTCTCTCTCTCTCTCTCTCTCTACCTGTCTATTTCTGTATCTCTCTCAAATAAATAAAAATAAAATATTTTTAAAAATTAATGTTGCTGGGCGTGTTGGTGCATGCCTTTAATCCCAGCACTTGGGAGGCAGAGGTAGTAGTATCACCATGAGTTCAAGCCCACCCTGAAACTACATTGTGAAGTCCATGTCAGCCTGAGCCAGAGTGAGACCATATCTCAACCCCCCACAAAAGTTTATTTATCAATTTCTCAAGCTTTCATTTTTGTGTATATTAATGAATAGCAGGATCACTAAATTTGTCTCATTATTATTTTTATATATTTTTATTTTATTTTTTAGAGAGAGAGAATCTGTGGGCCAGGGCATTAGCCACTGCAATTGCACCTTAACCACTAAGCCATCTCTCCATCCCTTATCTCTCTCTTTTTTCAAAATTTATTTTATTTTATTTATTTATTGGAGAGAGACACAGAGAGAGACAGACAGAGAGGGAGAAGGAGACAGATAGAGAATGGGCGCGCCAGCAGTCTCTCAGCTGCTGTGAACGAAATCCAGATGTGTGCTCCCCCTTGTGGGCAAGTGCGGCATTGCGCCCTTATGTCACTTTGCATCTGGCTAAACGTGGGACCTGGAGATTGGAACCAGGTTCTTAGGCTTAGCAGGCAGGCGCCTTAACCGCTAAGCCATCTCTCCAGCCTTTTTTTTTTTTTTTGAGAGAGAATGGGCACGCCAGGGCCTTTCAGTTGCTGTGAACAAGCTCCAGATGTGTGCACCACCTCATGGGCATACGTGACATTGCACTCTTGTGTCACTGT
The DNA here is from genome assembly GCA_036365145.1 of Orientallactaga sibirica. Lineage (NCBI taxonomy): Eukaryota > Metazoa > Chordata > Mammalia > Rodentia > Dipodidae > Orientallactaga > Orientallactaga sibirica. Next base: position 14,013,437 of record JAEOAD010000028.1, read on the forward strand.
TGTGTCTGGCTATAGAATCTGTACGATTTGACCAGGAGTTCTTAGGTTTCACAGGCAAACGCTTTAACCACTAAGTCATCTCTCCAGCCCTTATCTTTTTTAAGTACTAAATTCCAAGACATTTCACACTGGAAAACAGACTTCAGAATCATGAAAGTTACATTAATATAAGTACCTTTGAGGACATTATTTATCCCAACAACTCAGTGTACTTTTCTAAAATGTTAAACCTCTATTTGTCTTGTATTTTGTCACCAATTAATAGGTGGAATATAAGTTGTCATGTATAAATAATGAGTAACGAATACTGCACAAAAACATTTTTAAAAATATTTTTATTTTTAAGCTGGGTGTGGTGGCGCACACCTTTAATCCCAGTACTTGGGAGGCAGAGATAGGAGGAACGCCGTGAGTTCAAGGCCACCTGAGACTACATAGTGAATTCCAGGTCAGACTGAGCTAACATGTACTGTCTCTAGATATCTCTAGAGTGTACCCTCCCTTGAAAAAAAATATGTCTGTGTGTGTGTGTTTATATTTTATTTTTATTTATTTGAGAGAAAGAGGCAAAGATAGGGAGAAAGTGGAAGAGAGAGAGAAAATGTGTGTGCCAGGATCTCCAGCCACTGTAAACAAACTCCAGACACATATGCCACCTTGTGCATTTGGCTTAGATGAGTCCTGGGGAATCGAACCTAGGTCCTTTGGCTTTGCAGGCAAACATCTTAACCACTAAGTCATCATCTCTCTAGCCCAAAAACTTTTGATAAAATAGAAACTCATGTATCAGATAGCTGATAGAATAAAATGATTTTTTTCCCCCTGTTTTTAACTCGTTAGAATTCTTTTGGAGGGCAAAACTTTAATTACTGTTACGTTAATATAAACTTTGGTTTTCATTTAACTTTTAGGTCTGTGTTTGTTTCAAAATTTTATAAAAGGATTTGTTCTGTGTGTCTTACATAATTTTTATCTTAAATAAATTGTTTTTATAATTAGCTGACAATAATATATGTAAGTGTAGTAATCAATGTACTATCTACTTACTTCTTAGAATGACATGCATTTTATATATATATATATATATATATATATATATATACAGATTTTAAGTGTGTGTATTCAGCAGTTAAAAAGATGCTTGCTTGCAAAGTCTGTTGACCCTGAGCTCAATTCTCAAGCCACCCAGTAAATTGTATGCAAAAAGTGGTGAGAGTGGTGTCTGGTGTTCATTTGCAATGGCAAGAGGTCCTAGCACATGCGCACACATCCCAATCAACCAACCAACCAAACAGAAAACCCACAAATATTTAAATGTAAAGGAACAGTGTTTATGAGAAATTGCTATGATATGTGTGGCAGTTTGAATATATGGCCCCCAATATATTCAGTGTTTTATTAGTTTATAGTTTGCATCTGCAGCCACCTTGCTAGAGGCAATGTCACTGGGTGGATATTAAGGTGTGGTGGTGGGTTTTGAGATTCCATTGTAAAGATATGCAAAGTGTGCTGTGGCTTTTGGCTGTAGCTTTGCTCTGTGTGCTGTGTGCCTGGTTGGCTTTTCTCTCTGCTTGGCCCTGTGAAGGCAGGCCAGCTTCTTCTGCCATTATGGAACTTCCTCTGGATCTGTAAGCTTCAATAAACAATATCCCTTCCTCCATAACTGTGCCTGGTCTGGAAGTTCATCTCAGCAAACCTGAAGCTGTCTGCTACAATATGTAATATATTTATTCCAACACACTGAAAGTGACAGTTACCTTGTACTTTTGTGTAGATTGTGTATACTTTATGTGAATGGCTCCATACTTTACATAGTTTACCATCTGTATGTGACAGAAGGAACTAATTGGGAACTTTAAAGTTCTGATCCTGGGTTCTTACATCAGTCCCATTAAGCCTTAGAAATCCTCATTTTGGGCAGTTGGCAAGTTCACTAGTACCTCTATTTACTGAGGTGAACCTCTGTGTGTTATTTGAAGATGACTAAGCAACTATTTGTAACATCAGCTACTACAGGCATTGCTTTTCCGAAAGATTTGATTTATTTATTTTTAAGTTTTATTTGTTTGTTTTAGACACAGGTTCTAATTGTGTAGCTCTGGTTCCTCTGTCAGGATCCCAAGTCCTGGGATTATAGATGTGCACTACCATACTTAGCTTCTGTCCTAAAAGGATTTTGCTGTATGTTAGGGGAAATATTCATTATTGCCAAAGCCTGCTTTTTATCCATCTGGTTGTCATCCTATCAGAGCTGTTTTATACCTTTTCCTGAGGAAAGTGATATGATGAAAGAGTTATTTTAACTTTCCTAGACTTTGTGCTGTGGACTCAGTGATTTAAGCCTAGTAGTATTACTGCAGTTTCAAGTCTTATTTTCACTGTGGCTTTGGCACAACCATTCATTTGCTATGCCAACTTGTAGAATATCTTGTTCCCATTATGCCCTGAATGTTATTTGCCAAAAATCTTTCCATTAGGGCTGGAGAGATGGCTCAGCAGTTAAGGCTCTTGCCTGCAGAGCTTAACAACCCGATATCGATTCCTCAGTGTTCATGTAAAGCCAGATGCACAAAGTGGCCATGCATCTGGAGTTCGTTTGCAGTGGCTGGAGGCCCTGGCACAAATAGTCTCTCTTCTATCTCTCTCTGATTGCAAATAAATAAATAAAAATATATTTTAAAAATCTTTCCATTAAATACTTTAAAATGTGTGTATCCATACTATATAGGTTGATTTCTTTAGCCTAGGAAGATTTTTGTGCTCTAATTTTCTGTTTTACTTTGGTACAGCCATTTAACAGTAACCTATGTGACAAGGAAGGGCTAATGACATCTGACCTGTGACTACTATGATTACATAAGAAATTGCTCTAAAATTTAGTGGCTATTATAACAGCTTTTTATTAAGCTCAGAGTTTAATTGCTCAAGGATTCACATAGAGGTGGCTTATATCCTTCTATGTCAGCTGGAAGACTGTGTAGGCTGGAGGTTATAATCATTTGAAGGGTTATTCACACATAACCATTACCTGAAATTTCAGCTGGGACTGAAGCAGTCACATATGACCTCTTTGTGTACCTTGGGCTTCTTCGTATCACAGAGGGTTCCAGAGGGTGAGCTTTCTTAGACAGGGAGACAGATTGTAGTCATTGCCTTGTCCAAGCTGGCCTTTGAATACACTAATTATTTTCACCATATTCTTACACTCAAGAGTCAAGAATGGTAAGTAGATCGACTCTTGATAATAAGTTGCAAGATTCTGAAGGCAATGTGGCATTTTCATTTATCCTTAATTTGGGTTAGCCCTCCCCATTCCTCTCCCCAATGCATTTTAAGAAAGATAACTTGTAAACTCTGAGATCCATTAACTAAACCTATGCCTTCCTCCTCTGTTACTCAAATCCTTATTACACTAACACTTGAGCTTGTATCATAAGGTGTTTGTTATCTTTTAACTAGTTACGATATTCTTATATTTTAGTTACACTTTCAGAATTTGATATAGGATGAGTAGGGTGTGTAGGAGTATGTATGAGAGTGAACTAGTTCTTGACAGTATATAAGAAAATCCTTTTTTTCAAAATAAAATTATGACTAAAAACAAGATCCTGAATAATCATGTGGGTTCAGAAATACTGCTGTGGACTTACTGGGAAAATGTATTGTGCCATATAGTCCATTGGCTGAGTTATCCATTGTACCTGTCTTTTACCTCCATGTCATGTAGTAATTTCTTCCCACAACTGGCTTGCATCTTTTGTTTGCCTTTTGTGTTGATTGTTATCTGGATGTCTTACCTTAAAAAAATATGTAAGCATATGTAAAATTGGATTTGTATGTTTTATGTGTTAAATATGTGTAAACATGTAAGTAAATAATGCAAATCACATATAACATATAAGCTGAAAGAATATTTAAAACTTGTGAAATTATAACTTACTTAGCACATATTATTCAGTGCACAATTCAGAGAACCTTATAGGTTCTAGTATTTATTTATCTATTGATCTACTTATTTGTTATCTTTTGACTTTTTGGGATGGGGTCTCACATTGTAGCCCAAGCTAGTTAAAAAAAAAATCACATTGCTCCTCCTGCTTCAGCCTCCTGAGTGCTTGGATTATATATAAGAGCTACCATACTTGGTAGGCTTCAGTATTTAAAGAAAAGAGAACAAAACTTGTGAATTAAGGCTTTTTTCCCTCTTTTTATTTTTGCATTTTTCTCTCAATTTACTTCTTAAAAATAAAGTTGTCTTAAATGTTTTGATTATTTTTTTTCTGTATCCCTAATAAAGAATAACCTACACACACACACACACACACACACACACACACACACACACACACACACACACTTGGTTTTCTGGCATTATTACTACTTCAGTTAGTAAAAGATTCATCACAGATTTCTTTTCTTCATGAAATTCAATTAATATATCAATTAGTATATAATACAGTAATACCATAGCTTGGCTTAATGAATTATTTTGGTTAACTTTTCTTTTTTCAATCTGTTAAAGTGTTGATTAACTGAGTCAGTAACACAAAATTATAAAGGTGGCAGGAGAAAGCTAAAAAAAATTGAAGGGTTATCTATTTAATTAAATGAAATATTTACTTGGAACCATTCTAAAATCATTTATCCATATTTGTTTATTTTATTTTGTGGTACTGAGGATTAAACTTAGGACTTTGTCCATACTTGACAAGCACCCGTCTACTGTACTATTGTCCCTCCTTTTTGTATATTTTATTTTAAAGCAAGGTTTCACAAAGTTTCCTGAGAAATTTTCCTGCTTTCGATTTTGGTTTATAAAAAGAAAAATAGTTTTAGAATCATTAGGTTACTTGCAGATGCATAGCCTGAATTTTTTCTCCGTGTGTGTGTGTCTGTATACTATGTTTGTCTGCACATATGTGTGTGCGCACACATGCCCATGTGTGTATAAGTAAAGGTCAAAGGTTGATGTCAGGTGTCTTTCACAGCATCACTCTCTGTTAATAAAGTAGGGTCTCTCACTTGAACCCAGAGCTCATTCATTCAACTAGTCTAGGTATCTGTCTTTTCCTAGGAATCTCTTCCTGAATTCTGGACTAGAGGTGGACTTCCATACCTACCATTTTTATGGGTGCTCAGGATTGGAACTCTGGTCTCTCACTTGTGCAACAAGCCAGTGACCTACTCTGCCATCTTTCCTGCCTCTGTGTGGACCTCTCATTCCAACATTCTTATTTCATTAAACATTTAAGTAGTGTTAAGTGACATTTCTAGCTCTATTTCAGTTTGATACATTAATTCCTTTTAAAATATCTTTTATATATATCACTCAAATTCATTGAATTTTTTTAAAAAAATTGTAGCTTTAACTGGCTACAACTAACAAAACCAAACAATTCAAAACTAATGGATCCTTGCTTAATTATTTCTTAGAAGTAAACAGTGTTCATCTATTAATTACTATTTATTATCACAGCTATTTCTGGTTTAGTCTGCTTTGGTTTTAGTTTATTTGATGGATAAGAATTTAGATCTGTCAGACTCTGTTCCACACTCATACACAAATATTTCCTCTCTGTCATTCTTCCAAAAATATAGTAATTTCATATAATAATATTTAGTTAGATCAGTGTTTGTTTTCCCTAGAGAAAAGTCCCCCAATTGTCTTAAGTTTATAGATCTTCACTGCTTGTCTTCTTAGAGAACTGAGTGGGACAAAGTGGCTAGATTCATTTTAACTATTCAGTATGTAGGCATTCATTTATTTAGGTAGGCTCTGCCCCCCACCCTTTTTTTTTCTTATGTGAGATAGAGAATTGGCCTGCCAAGGCCTCTAGCCACTGCAATCGAACTCCAGACGTGTGCACCCTTGTGCACATGTGCAACATTGCCCACTTGTGTTACTGTGTTACATTGGACCTGGAGATTTGAACATGAGCTCTTAGGTTTCTCAGGCAAGTGCGTTAACCACTAAGCCATCTGTTCAACCCAGCTCTGCCTTTTTTTTTGGAGGGGGGGAGAGAAACACAGAGAGACAGAGAGAGAGAGAGATGAAGACAGAGATGGGCGCAGCCGCAGTGTCTCAGCTGCTGCGAACAAAATCCAGATGTGTGCACCCCCTTGTGGTCAAGTGCGGCATTGTGCCCTTGCGTCACTTTGCATCTGGCTAAACGTGGGACCTGGAGATTGGAACCAGTGTTCTTAGGCTTAGGAGGCAGGCGCCTTAACCTCTAAGCCATCTCTCCAGCCCAGCTCTGCCTTTTTTATTGCCGTAAAAATTAATTCTACATGATGTCCCTGAGTTCAGAGTCCTGGTTAATTTTCCTCAGAGATGAAATTTCTAGCTCTTCACAGTGATTGGTAGTAGAATGGGAAGAGGAATAAGAGGTGGTCATAGAGAATGGAAAATCTATTATCAACAGACCCTCTTGAACGTTTTTTCAGTTTCCTCTGATTTCCTAAAAAATAACTTGTATCTGTGATTTTTAGACAAAATTAACTTTCTCTTATGTCTTTGTCACACTGTTAGCTTTGTTTTATCTTTTCTTTTGGCTGTTAATTAAAGTGATTACTACCTAAGTTTTAATTTTCCAAAATGTTAGTATGTCTCTTCTTTGCTACATTTAATGGGCCTTCAGCAAACATTTGTGTTCAGTCTACCTTGAGTTGATTTTCAACAGTGTCTTCTTTAAAGAATTTATTAAAAACCAGGGCTGGAGAGATGGCTTAGCAGTTAAGGCTCCTGCCTGCGAAGTCTAAGAATGCTTGTTCAACTCTCCAGGTCCCACATTTAGCCAGTTGCAAAAGTGATGCAAGTGCGCAATGTTACACATGTGCACAAGGGGGTGCACACATCTGGAGTTTGTTCACAGAGCCTGAAAAGGCCTGGCATGCTTATTCTCTCTCTGTCTCTTCCCCTACCCCCCTCTGTCTCTCTCAAATAAAAACAAATAATAAAAATAAAAAAAGAACAGTGTAAAGAAAAGAATTAAAAACTTTTAGAACTAAAATCAGATGTTAAAATGGAAATTGTCATTTTAGTGTAAAAAAGACATGATAAATTTGTGAAATTTTGTAATATATGAAATGTTGAATATTTGTAGTATGTGATAGCTTTTTGAAGTATTTCTTTACTTTGAAATGCCTTTTTCTTCAACCTATAATCATATTGTGCATGAGAAAACTGAGTCAGTCTTATAATTGTGAACTTGGTTTACTCTTTCATCCTGTTTTTGCCTGTTGTGTTTTCACTGGGCACATATCAATCCTGGTTCTCTTATTTGTCATGCATAAATTTCTAACTAAAAATTACAGTTGGGGCCAGAGAAATGTCTTAGTAGTTAAGGTGTTTTCTTGTAAGCCTAAGGACCTGTGTTTTTCTCCATATCCCACGTTAGCCAGACACACAAAGATGAAGCAAGCACAAGGTTGCAAATGCTCACTAAGGTGGTGCAAGTGTCTGGAGTTTGATTGAAGTGGCTGAGGCCCTGGAGCACCAATTCTCCCCCCCCCCCAAATAAAATTTTAAAAATTAAGAATTACATTTGCTTTTTTTTCTTTTTGTAGTAGAGTCTTGCTGTAGCCCAGGCTGACCTGTAAGTCTCAGGGTGGCCTTGAACTCATGGCAAACCTCCTACCTCTGCCTCCCAAGTGCTGGGATTAAAAGCATGTGCTACCCCATCTGGCTACCTTTGCTTTTATACAGTGAGGTGTTTATTAATTTTTAAATTTAATTTAATTTATCATGTTTCTTTTGAAATAGGATCTTATATAGTCCTGGTTGGCCTGGTACTTTCCATGTAGCCCAGGCAGGCCATGTACTAAAGATAATCATTTTGCCCCCTCACTCCTTCGTTTTCTTTTTCTTTCTTTTATTATTATTATTTATTTGCTTGAGAGAGAAAGTGGCAGATACATAGAGAGAACATGAGAACACCAGGGCCTCTAGCCACTGCAGACAAACTCCAGACACATGTGCCACCTGGCTTATGTGGGTATTGGGGAATAGAACTTGGGTCCTTGGCTTAGTGGTTAAGGCCTGCAAAACCAATCTCTCATTTTCTTTTTGACAAAGGACTATTTCTGCCTTTCATAGGGTCATTAGCATTGAAGCAGAATGTTGGTGAAGTGCCTGTTGACATGTCTGGCTCATACAAAACATTTAGAAAGGCTGCTTTATTCTACTGATTATGATCCAGTGATCCAGTCTCTAGTTCTAGAAAGATTTTCTTGGAAGCATATTATTTTTAAAATTCTATGAAGTAACAATCTGCTTCTTTTTTTATAGGTATATATAATACTCTCATGTGTTGAATGAGTAGTTTGTAAACCCCATTTCCTGGCAATAACTGATTAAAAATGCATATACACAGAAATTATAAATTTGCCAATTCATTAGTACTTGAGTATTTTTAAAAAAATCAAGTCATTTTTATTCTTGCAGTGACAGTAAATTGTAGCTATTCATATATATATTATGTAGTAGTAACAATTATGGAGTGTATCATATATATTATGGAGAAAACAATTCAGAAAGTAGTTGTATGCCATTCTATTTAGAAAAATTCTTCAACTTAATCTCCCTACTCTGGAAATTACATATAGAGTCTATTGTTTTCATTTTACAATATATATAACACATGTATTGCAGTGCTGTGTACTTTTTATATGTAGAAACCATGGAACCGCCACCTGATTAAGGGATTGAATACTTTTCTCATCCAAAAAGATTCTCTTATGCCTGTTTTTAACATTATTTATTTATTTGAGCAAGAGAGAGACAGAGAATGGGCATACCAGGGCCTCCAGCCACTGCAAACGAACTCCAGACGAATGTGCTACCTTGTGCATCTGGCTTACGTGGGTCCTGGGGAATTGAACCTAGGTCCTTTGGCTTTGCAAGCAAGTGCCTTAACTACTAAGCCATCTCCCCAGCCCCCTCTTATGCCTTTTTAAGTATTCATTACTTTATCTCCTTTATTTGCTTTTTGTTAAGCCTTTAATAGAATTCTTTTTGTGATTACTTTAGAAACTACAAAATATATTCTGACTTTAAAAAGTACTTTATGGTCCCAAGAGCCACAGCTGAAATGCATATAGATAGGACATGACAATGCTCATTAAGAGGCTGGCAAAGCCATTGAAAGATGGACCATGGTTTACATGGAAACCCAAAGATATTTTGGATATACCAGGACTATACAAGGGCTACCATGAAGGCTATTGGCATAGGATTAACATTTTCCCTGGTCACTTAGCCCAGCTGGAGGGGCAGAATTGAGAAGTCTGGAGACTGTCAGTCACTGGTTATGATTTCAGACTTGAACTACAGAAATATGATGCTTGCTTGTTGGTTGTTGAGTGTATATTGTTCCAGCCTCTCTCTGTTATGCCTTATAACAGTGGGAAATGTTTATACTCTCTGTGCCTTTATATGTTGAAAGTATATATGCTGTTTTGATTTTATAGGACTCACAGCTAAGAGACCATCTTTATTCTCAGATGAGACTTAGGACTTTGGAACTATCTTAAGTTGGTAAAGACTGTGGGCACCTTTAAATTTGACAATATATAATGTGAGATGGTTATAAATCTATTGGGGGCCAGGGGCGGAATGTAGTAGTTTGAATGGATGGCCCCTGTTGCAGTCGCACTGCTGATAGAAATCACCCGACCAAGAGCAGCTTGTGGGGGAAAAAAGGTTTATTTTGGCTTACAGACTCTAGGGGGAAGCTCCATGATGGCAGGGAAAATGGTGGCATGAACAGAGGGTGGACATCACCCCCTGGCCAACATAAGGTGGACCATAACAACAGGAAAGTGTGCCAAACATTGGCAAGGGGAAGCTGGCTATAATGCCCATAAGCTTGCCCCCAACAATACACCGCCTCCAGGAGGCTTTAATTTCCAATTGCCATCAGCTGGTGAGACTAGCATTCAGAACACTTAAGTTTATGGGGGACACCTGAATCAAACCACCACAATCCGCCCCTGGCCCCCGTAAACTGATAACCATACATGATATAAAATGCAATGCATTCATGCAACTTTAAAAGTCCCCATAGTTTTTATAAATTCCAATGATGTTCATACATCCCCATAATCCATAGTCTTTTAACTGAACCATAATACCAAAAAATCCCCCCCAAAACTCATAATGACACAGAATAAACATTCACACTGCAAAGGATGGCATTGGGCAAAGCAAAGAAATATTCAACCAATACAAGATTTAAAACAACCAGGGCAAACATCAGACTCTGTAATTCTAAGTCCAACAACTCTAGTCAGTGACAAATCCCCAAGTCTGATAATTCTAACCAGCAACAAGTCTCTGGAGTTACAATTCTGCCCCTCCAGCTAGGCTACTCACAGTCCTGGAAAACTTCATCCCAGGGCCAGCAGCTTTCCTCAGCAGCCATCTTGTGGTCCCGGCATCTCCACTGGGTCTTCACTGCAACCCACCGTCCATCCTCATGGCCCCATGGAATCTCCATGTAGGCATCCAACAAACTTGCTTCACACTGCCCATGGCCATTTCCAAAACCCAAGACAGTGTTACAAACTCAATGACCCTCTCTTTACTACATTTCTTATACTCCCTAATACCAGGTAGAGTGCCAATTTGTTAATCCAGGGGGGAATAAATCACACTTTGAAGAACAGGACACTCCTTAAGCATTCAGGCCCCTTCAAAAAAGAGTCTGCATTCTTCCTGTTGCCCCAGTGCAGGTCAGCTGGCCCAATCTCAAAGGTTATAAGCTCTCAATTGTAGCTGAACAGGCAGAGTTCACCCAGAGATTTCATTTTTTCTGTGCCATATCCCTCAGCTCACACCAGTGCATTTCTATGCAAAGCAACCCTGCACAACTTCTTAGGACACAGGCATAACAGCAAGCTTCTCACACAAACTGCTAACCTAGTCCAAATAAAGCTCTTTCTCATGTTCATAAGCCAAACCTCAGTCCATAGTTCTTACTGCATTAAGGTCTTTCAACTCTGACCAGAAGAGTCCATCAAGCTGTACTTACAGCACTGCAAGGCATCACTTAGGCCAAGGTTCAAATCCTTCCACATTCCTCTTGAAAATCAGCTCCAAAAGGCCAAAGCTACACAGTCAGGTATCTAGCAGCAATCCTACTCCTTGGTACCACTTTACTGTTGTAGTCAGGTTCACTGCTGGTAGAAATCACCCAACCAAGAGCAACTTGTGGGGGAAAAAAAAAAGGTTTATTTTGGCTCATAGGCTCGAGGGGGAAGCTCCATGATGGCAGGGAAACCGATGGCATGAACAGAGGGTGAACATCACCCCCTGGCCAACATAAGGTGGACCATAGCAACAGGAAAGTGTGCAAAACACTGGCAAGGGGAAGCTGGCTATAATACCCATAAGCCCACCCCCAACAATATACCGCCTCCCAGAGGCTTTAATTTCCAATTGCCATCAGCTGGGGAGACTAGCATTCAGAACATTTAAGTTTATGGGGGACACCTGAATCAAACCACCACAACCCCCAATATATTCAGAATTTTATTAAAGTTAGTAATTTAGGTTTGCAGCCACATGGCTGGAGGAGGTGTCACTGTGAGTGGATCTTAGGGTCCATGCCTAAAGTGTTGGGGTGGATCTGAAATTCCAGTCTAAAGAACACAGAGTGCACTCAGGAGGCAGAGGTAGGAGGATCGCCGTGAGTTCAAGGCCACCCTGAGACTACATAGTTAATTCCAGGTCAGCCTGGGCCAGAGTGAGACCCTACCTCAAAAAACAAAACAAAAAAAAAACACAAAAAAAGAACACAGAGTGCTTGAGCTCTGCCTGGAGTTCTTAAGTGTGCTTGTTTGCTGGTGGTGGCTTGTGGCTTTTTCTCTTCTCTGCTTGGACCTGTGAGAGTGGGCAAGCTTCTTCTGCCATATGGAACTTCCCCTGGATCTGTAAGCTTTAATAAATATCCCTTCCTCCATTAAAAAAAAAAAGTACCTTAATTAGTACTCCCACACTGTGCAAAAAAATCTTAAAGCAGTTCAAAACTGTTTACCTGACTCCTCGTTTTTTGCTATTGTTTGTATGCATTTTCTCCGCATCCTTATAAACCCTGGAAGATAGTTACTGGATAAGCCAACTGCTCTGTGTGTGGCGATGGGCATAGGGATATGTGCGCTTGTGAACACATGTGCAGAGGCCAGAGGTCAACTTTGATGTCTCCCTTTGTTGTTCTCCATTTTGTTTATTCAAGTAGATTCTCTCATTGAACCTAAAGCTTACTGATTTGGCTAGAGTAGGTAGCCAATTTGCTCTAGGGATCTGCCTGTCCCTGCTTTCAGAGCGTTGGGATTATAGGCACTTCTGACATTTACGTGGATACAGGGGACCCAAACTCCAGTCCTCAAGCTTGTATGACAAGTGTTTTACTGACTGAGTCATATCCCTAGGCATCAATTGCTTTTTATATTTTGTTTACATCTACATTTTCTAGAGCTATTAATGTTTCTTACATATCCATGTTTCTGTCTAGAATCCTAAAGAACTTGGACTGTTTCTTGAAATAAGAGTCTGTTGAGAGCAGATTCTCTTAGGTTTGTTCTTTTTTGTTGGTGCAATGTATTAGTTCCTTTTATAGTTGCTGGTTCCTATGTCCAAATATCTGACACAACTTGACTGAAAAAGGGTTTTTTTGTTTTGTTTTTCTGGCTTACCAGTCCAAGGGTGCATTTCATCATGGTAGAGAAGATGTGACGGGAATGTGAGGAGATTGGTGACTTTGCATCTAGAGTTAGGAAGCAGAGAGTGGACAGAAAGTGAGACTGAGCTATAAAAGCTCCAGGCCTGTCCCTGATGATCTACTTTCTTCAGCAGAGCTCCCACCCACTCAAAGTTCTATAACCTTTCTAAATGGTGCCCTTAAGTAGGAACCAAGTGTGTAAACACATGAGCTCGTGGAGACATTTCATATTTAAACCACATGTATGAATGTCTTTAGTTATCTCTCATATTTGGAGGATGCTTTTGTCCAAAATAGAATTCTGTATCAATAGAGTTACTTTTTCTTTTTTCTTTTCTTTTTCAAGGTAGGGTCTCACTCTAGTCCAGGCTGACCTGGAATTCACCATGTAGTCTCAGGGTGGACTTGAACTCTCAGCAATCCTCCTACCTCTGCCTCCCTAGTGCTGGGATTAAAGGCATGCGCCGCCACGCCCGGCTTAGTTACTTTTTCTTTCAGTAGTTTAATGGTGTTATTTTGTTGAGTTCATACTTTCTGTCATGTAGTCATCCTCATTTACTGTTTTTCTGAAGGATTCGAATTTATGTCCTTTCTTACTTTGGTTATCCTTTTTTTCTCTTTCTCTTTGACTTTTAGTAGTTTGTAATATAACTAGTTGTTTTGTGTTTATGTTTTTAGCTGTTAGTTTTCACTGATCTTAAGTCTATAGGTTGTTCTCTTAAAAATTTGAAAACTTTTGATATTTTGTTGATTGAAAGATTGTCTCTGTCTTGTTTTGTATTTTTCTTCTGGTCTCCAGTTACATCTATGATCATTTGTATCCCATCTGACATTTGTTCTATTTTTGTCATTCACCATTTTATTCTGATTCAGGTCGAATAACTTGTTTTGTCTTTAAGTTTGACTAATTTTCTTTTTGCTGTACCTCATCTGCTCCTAGTTATTATGAGTTTGTGTTTCATGAATTGTATTTTGAGTTTTGTGTTTCATGAATTGTATTTTTTTTTTTTTTTGGTTTTGCGAGGTAGGGTCTCACTCTGGTCCTGGCTGACCTGGAATTCACTATGTAGTCTCAGGGTGGCCTCGAACTCTTGGCAATCCTCCTACCTCTGCCTCCCGAGTGCTGGGATTAAAGGCGTGCGCCACCACGCCCGGCTTTGAATTGTGTTTTGATTCATGTTTTTTTCTCCCAGGATCATTGCTCTATGTTTGTTTTTTTGTTTTTGTTGTTTTTGTTTTTCGATGTAGGGTTTTACTGCAGCTCAGACTGACCTGGAATTCACTATGTAGTCTCAGGGTGGCCTCCAACTCATGGCTATCCTCCTATCTCTGCCTCCCAAATGCTGGGATTAAAGGCATGTGCCACCATGCCCGGCTTCCTATGTTGGTTTTTATTGCCTGTAAATGAAAGTAATGGTCCAGATTTTATAGATGTTTATGGCAAGAAGCTATTTCAGTACCCATTTCTCTATTTCACCAAAAAAAATGAAAGTTCTGATTTTTTTTTTGTTTTGTTTTGTTTTCTGAGGTAGGGTCTCACTCTAGCTCAGGCTGACGTGGAATTCACTATGTTGTCTCAGGGTGGCCTTGAACTCACAGCGATCCTCCTACCTCTGCCTCCTGAGTGGTGGGATTAAAGGCGTGCACCACCACGCCCGGCTTTTTTTTTTTTTTTTTTTTTTTTTGATTTTGCGAGGTAGGGTGTCACTCTGGTCCAGGCTGACCTGGAATTAACTATGTAGTCTCAGGGTGGCCTCGAACTCTCGGCAATCCTCCTACCTCTGCCTCCCAAGTGCTGGGATTAAAGATGTGCGCCACCACGCCCGGCTTGATTTTTTTTTTTTTTTAATCTTAAGAGTTTATTGTAATGGGGGAGGAAGAGAGACAGAGAGAGAGAAGAGAAAATAAAGGGGGTGTGTGCACCAGAGAGAGAAGGGAAAAAGAGGGGAAAGAAAAGGGAGGATGTATGCACCTATAGTAGAAGAGCCAAAAGAGCCTGATACTTAATTCTTTTTATTAATTATGTACTTCATGAACAAATAACATGTTGGTCCCATTCCCATCCTATGTATATTCCCTCTTCCCCACCCCTATTCCATTGAGAGGGCCCTCCTCACTTGGGTCTTTGGTCTTCATAATGGGGTTATAAATATTATCAGTCAGTCTCTGTAGAGGTGGGGGGCCACAGTCTCAGGATACTCCTTACTCTGTGGTTCTTTCTGCTCCCTGATTGTTTTAAAATATGAGAATACATCTCATTTGTTGTATAATAATAAATACTTAAAATATTTAATGTAACCATGTGTTCTCTGATCTGATCACTTGAACAAGATAAATAATTGAGCCTAATAGACTCACATCTCAGTTAGTAGTAAATATATGCATCTTGTAACATCACAGTGGTTTAAGATCATTGATATTATGAAGAGCTAAAATAAAACCTACTGAGCAAAGATGGAATCCTGAGCAACTGGGCCTTGCATGGGTATAATCCTTTAGAAGCTTTTGACTAAAGTCATTGGTCAGATTTGAACTATATCTTAATCGTAGTTGAGCTTTTCTCAGATAAATATCTTTCCTTATCTGATCAGCTGTTAACACTCAAACATTTTTTGTTTATTTTTTACATATCCAGCCCCTTAAAAATAAATATTTTAGCTCACACTTGTGTCTCTACTGTATTCATAGTTTGCATAAGAAACTTGATTGTTAAATGTAGTACCTTCTGACTTATTCTGTGTTCTTGAAGGGGTAATCATAATACTGTCTTTACTGAATATAAGGTCTGTCTGCATAAATACATTAGCTTTGGTTCCACTTTGACAAACTACCTGAGAAGCAATTGAAGAGAGAAAGGATTTATTTAGCTCATGGTTTCGGAGGGTGTGGTCCATCATAGCAAGGAAGATGTGCTGGCACGAACAGTTCTGTCCTCAGCATCAGGAACATGAAGCAGCTGCTTGTTCATCTTATGGCAGGCAGGAATCAGGCAACTTGGCTAGAACCATAAACAGGTATAATTTTCACAGGCTTAATCCTAGTGACCTATTTTGGTCTGGTAGGACCCTCATCTCAAAGGTTCTACAACCTCTCCAAAAAGTGCCACCAGCTGGGTACCAAGTGTGCAAGCGCATGAGCCTAGTGGGTACATTTCAGACTCAAACTATAATAGTAGGTCACTGGTTGCTTAGATTGACCTGATAAAACTAGGTGTTTGGCCGGGCATGGTGGCGCATGCCTTTAATCCCAGCACTCGGGAGGCAGAGGTAGGAGGATCGCCGAGAGTTCGAGGCCACCCTGAGACTACATAGTTAATTCCAGGTCAGCCTGGACCAGAGTGAAACCCTACCTTGCAAAAACAAAGAAAAACAAAAAACAAACAAACAACAACAACAACAAAAAAAAAAAAAGCTAGGTGTTTGGATCCTGGTATTTCTCTCTTGCTTAACTTGCCTTTCCTGAAGTTTGATAGAATCTCCCTTCTCAGTTAGGTGTGATCTGTTCTTTTGGACACGCTGTATGTCTTAGCTCTTTTTCCTTAGAACTTGAAAATAGTAGCCGGGCATGGTGGCGCACGCCTTTAATCCCAGCACTCGGGAGGCAGAGGTAGGAGGATCGCCGAGAGTTCGAGGCCACCCTGAGACTACATAGTTAATTCCAGGTCAGCCTGGACCAGAGTGAGACCCTACCTCACAAAACCAAAAAAAAAAGAACTTGAAAATAGTCATTGGAAGGATATTGGTGACCACAGAAGAGATTTTTATGTTATCATATAAGGATGCCACATGTCTCACTCTGTTGCTTTGTGGCCTGTTTTCTTCCCCTTTGTAGTTCTGTCCTAAGAACTCCGGATTCAAGAATCCCTCTGAGGAAGCCCTGGTGCCCTTTGCTTAGAGGTTGGTGCTAGTGGCTGTGCTCTGCTAGTCACAATACTGTGGAAAAGAAATTGCTTCTCATCTTTGTTCCAGTATAGAAGAAATATAGAAGAAATTTGGTTTTGTAAAAACAGCGCACATTTAGCCTTAATTATAACCTTTTGTCAATATTTAACATTTTTTCCATTAGTGAGACTTAAAATAACTGTTTCTGTTACTAAATAGACAGATTCTCTTGTGCAGTTCAGATAGAAATCACCAAAAGACAAAGTATAGCTCTCTTAGTGTTACAGCTCTGCTTTGAGTACTACCGGCTCTCAGTTCTTAAGTTAGCAACTTTGAGTTCTTGGTGTCATCAACTCTCAGTGGGCAGTGTTAATAGCTTTCCTAGCTCTCCTAGTAGCTCAGGACACCTCTCTGACATTCTCTAGCAGACCCCTGGTGTTAATAGCTGTGCAACTATTGCAGCCCACTCTGTAATAGAAATCACAAATAAGTAATAAAACCATCTTACTGAGGCTTTATAGGGGCCTATACTGAACATACAGGGTAGGGCCTAGGTGGAGGTCCCAGCCTGGCCCAGTGAGGGTAAGATATGTGCTGCTTATATAGCATAAAAATGGCAGACTCTCATATTTGCATGTTTATGTCTATTAGTTTGTCCTGAGTGGAAGATTGCTTTTTGTTACCTGAGTGGGGATATCTAAAATGATTGCTGTGTAGGCTCAGTCTAGCCTATTTTGCAACTGTGACAGCTGCAGTCATGCTGTAGGCAAAGAGAAGTGTTATGGGATGGTGAGGAAACTTCCAAAGCTCTTGTAAGCATAAATAAAGTCTCCTGAAGCCATTGTTGGATATGTGAAATGGTAGGAGCTGTTGACAGCTTGGCCAGACTCTGAAATGATGGCTGCTGGTTGAAAGTTCTTAGGATTTCTGTGAAAGCTGTGGGGATGAAAGTTTAGCAGCTAGCTGCCTTTGATTGGACTTGAGGCATGATGGCATTGCCCATCATTTCCCAGCTGGGGTAGAGCAGTTTTTAATGTATCAGCTTGTTAGAAAAGCAACAGTTGTTTAGATATGAGGAGTTGGTAATAGTGTTAAGGTATTTTTTCTTATTCTGAGACATTTCCCTTTGATGTTCCCTTTTCATTTGTTTATGATAAACTTCAGAATTGATAGTTTCAGCTGTTTTATAGTTACTTAAAATTTTTCCCATGTAAAAGAGCTCTGGAAGTAGATAAGCACTGAATAAATTGAATTTCAATTATTTAATTAACAATGTAATTTTAGCCGGGCATGGTGGCACATGCCTTTAATCTCAGCACTTGGGAGGCAGAGGTAGGAGGATGGCCGTGAGTTCAAGACCACCCTGAGACTACATAGTGAGTTCCAGGTCAGCCTGGGCAAGAGTGAGACCCTACCTTGAAAAAACCAAATAAATAAATAAATAAATAAATAAATAAATAAATAAGCCCTTAATTTTAGCATTAAATTAATTTAAGTCTTGGTTTCATTATACATTAAAAAAATATTTTATTGATTTGAGTTAAATCATTCAGTCTTTATACTCTATATCCCCCTGCCCTCCATCTTTGAGGAACTACATTTGGCTTCTAATTATTATTGTTTTGTGAAATAACAATTGCTTAAGAGAGATTAGACTCCTTTTTCCCTTACATAGAAGTGTATAGAGGTTGGTCATCCAGAGTTGGTAGATCATCTTTGCTATTATCAGTGATTCGTGATCCCTGCTTTTACTTTCCTTTCCTTTAAAGTGTGAGTATTTATAAGATTGCTTTATGATCTAAGAAAACTTTTAGAAGTCAAGCAGTCATGTTGTCTTTTTTAGGCAGGTGGTAGGGAAGGAAGAAAATGTAAACAAGACACATTATAATTTCATTTCTCAGGGGCTTCTGGTTATATTTGATTTGATTTACTTACATATTCTCATTTGGCTTGGTGTTCTAAATATTCTCTTTGTGGTCTGAAGTAATATTGGTACTTTATTTTAAAGAAATAAGAGGAAGAGGGGGTGTGGTCATAGATAGGGCAGTGGGCAAAGTGCTTGGACTTTAATTTGAAGTCCAGTACCCACTTAAGAAAGCTGAGCATGGCAGTGTGCAAGGCCAAGAAGAGACCCTGTTTCAAAAAGAGGTGGATGTTGTTAACACCCAAGATTTTCTCCTGGCTTGTGCACATGTACACACACACACACACAAATAATAAATAAATAAACAGAATGGTTATAGAGTGGGTTTTGTCTTTGTCAGTGTCATTGTTTACTGTTTTATGATTAGGCAAGCTAATCATGTTCTGTGGTTATTTTGCTCTTAGAAGTACCTTGTATTATTTACTATGTTTAGTCCTTTTCATAGTTCTTGATTTTTTATTTTCAAATTATATGTGTATTTAATTTAAAAGGCAAATTAGTTTTCGTTTTGTTTAAGCTGACAACAATCATCTGCCTCCTCCACATTACACTTCCTTAGAAACAACATAATATCATAATTCTTTTGGAAGTTGCTGAGTTTTCTAGTTTTAAGTATTACCTATTAATTTTACATTTAAAAAGAGTTTATTTCTCTTTTCCCCCTATCTCAACTTCCTAGCCCAAGTATATAATTGATTTATATAATGTTATGTTAGTGATCAATGTGTGCTTTTTTATATAACTTTATAAATGTTATTTATAACTGGTCCACATAGCACACGAGACTAATTTTCTTTTCATGTAAAACTTAGGAATCGTAATTTTATCTTCTTTTCTTTCTTTTTTGCTTAGTTTCCCATATTTGTTATTAATATCCTCAAACTCTTCCATAATTATCTGACTCTCCTCATATATTATACATACCATATATTCTATCAACTTCTTTTTTTTTTTTTTTTTTTTTCTTCAAGGTAGGGTCTCACTCTGGTCCAGGCTGACCTGGAATTAACTATGTAGTCTCAGGGTAGCCTTGAACTCTCTGCAATCCTCCTACCTCTGCCTCCCAAGTGCTAGGATTAAAGGCCTGTGCCACCAAGCCCGGCTCAACTTCATCTTATTAGAGGAATTTCTCTAAAATACTGAGATGCTGCTTTTTGAACTGTTTACTCTGTATGCTTAGTATATATCTTTATTTACCCATTACTACAATCCTGGGAATTTGTTTTTATTTCTCTCACATATTAGAATAATATTTTCCTTTGCTTTAGTTTGTTGTTACTACTTAATATGGGAAAATTTATGCACAACATTAATTTATTATCCATAATTTAGAGACCTTAAAGTGAAAGATCAAAATACTGGCAGGGTCTGTGTCTCTGCTTTCAAGATAATATCTTGTTGCTATGTCTTCACAAAAGGGCTAGCTAATTTTGTAAAGCCCTTTTAGAAGGGCACTCATCCTAAAACCCTCATGACGAATTAACTTCCCCCATGGTCTGTCTTTTAAAACCACCATTTTAGGGTTTAAGTAAACAATGTAGGATTTTTTGAGGGTCATATACATTCAAAGCATAGCACCATCTCTTCATTGTTGTTAATATATGTCTTTGTAAAAGAGTTCTGATTTAAAAAAAAAAGTTCATGAAAGGAACATTTTCTTTATTTCTTACATTTCTGAAATGTCTATGTGTTAATTGTGGACTTAATTGATAGTTTAGATTGGAAATAATCACTTAGAATGTTGGAAGTATTAGCTTCTACAACTAATGTTATGCAATTAATAATGCAGGATGCATGTCACACCATTTCTGTGTCTGTTACTTCTTGATGCTGTAATAGTTCTTTTTCCACTGCCCTTTTGAAAATTCATGTAGCATCAGTTTCCCTCATGGCTCTCTTTCTCTCTTGTCTTCATTTTTATTTGGAATACCTCAGGAAAGCTGTAGTCATTTAGTTGGAATGCATGGGATTAAGAACTAAGGTGCCCAGACTGCTCCATCCTTGCAGAGATTTTTCAACTACTTCACTTCTCATTCTTAGCCTTATGCTTTATGTTGTCCTTTTTGACTCTTGTGCCTCCAGAAATTGAGCTTTTCTGTTTATTGACTTGCATCTTGGTGTTATTCTTCCCTGCAAGTATTATTTAGCTGTGGTCTCTTTGATACTCTTTGCTTTATGTGCCATAATATGGTGCACCTTGGCGATTGTTTTATTTGAGCTTAAAAAGGTACATATTTAGACTTCCAGGTAGAATGGCAGACTAGAAACAGCCTCAGTGAGAAAAAAGAGAAAATTAAAATGTGAATGAAAAGACTATCCCAATGAGAGAAATTGAAGAACTTCAGAAAACCACAAAGAAGTAATATAAACAAACAAACAAACAAAAATGGGCAAAGGAGACTTCCGGGTAAGATGGTGGCATAGTAGCCTCACCAAAGCAGCCTACGGGGGAAAATTAGCAGAAAAATAGCAAAATACACTCTTCTACTGAAAAGTGAAGATGTAGAAGGAATTATCAACCTCAGCAGAGAAGCAGGATATACCCAGAACTTATATAGCAAGCAGCCAACCAGCCAAAATCGGCTCCCACTGCAATGCCAGGTCTACATGGCGGCTCAGCTGAAGTGGCAGGAGAAGTCAGGTGAAGGGATTTTTCCACTCACACCAGACTCAAAAAACCTGAAGAGTTTCAGGATGACCTGAAACCAATTTCAGACCAGAAATCAGTCTCCCAGTTGACAGGATTAAGGGTGTGGAATATAGTAGGAGGAAAAGCATTTCACTCCAAAGGTATGGTTGGTACTTTCAACAAAATCATAGAAGAAAATCTTTCCCAAATATGGAATGAGATGCCAATGCAGATACAAGAAGCCTTTAAAATGCCAAACAGACAAGATCAGGAAAGAACCTCTCACCACCATATTATAATTAAACTACAAAACACACAAACCAAAGAAAATATATTGAAAGCAGTTAGAAAAATCAATTAATATATAAAGGTAACCCCATCAAGATAATAGCAGATTACTCAACACAAACTTTAAAAGTCAAAAGGAATAATGTATTCCAAGTTCTGAAAGATAACAACTGTTGACCAAAATTATTTTATCCAGCAAAGCTATTCATCCAAATTGATGGAGAAATAAGGACATTCCACAACAAAAACAGACTAAAGGAATATATAACCACTAAACCGGCTCTACAGAAAATACTTGAAGGAATCCTTCATGCTGAAGAGAAAGAAAAGCACACACATAAGGAAATAAGAAAAAATAGGCGGATGAGTTGAGTGGTGGTAGGAGGATGAATCAAACTTAAGTATATGTGAATGAGCCATATTGAAACCTACTACTTGGTAAGCCAATTAAAATATAAAATTTTAGGGCTTAGTGGTTAAGGTGTTTGCCTGCAAAGCCAAAGAACCCAGGTTTGATTCCCCACAAGGGGGCACATGCGTTTGGAGTTCATTTGTTAACTGTGAGGCTAGACGTCCTGGTGTGCCCTCTCCCTTCCTCTCTCCTTCCCTCCCTCTCTTTCTCTGTCAAGTAAATAAATAAATGTAAGCTTAGCAAAAAAAAAATTTTTTTTTAAATACTTCAATTTAATTATTTGAGAGGGAGAATGGGTGCACTAGGGCCTCTAGCCACTGCAAATGAACTCTAGGCACATGTGCTCCCTTTTGCATCTGGCTTTACATGGGTACTGGGGAATTGAACCTGGGTTGTTGTTTGGATTTGCAGGCAAGTGTCTTAACTGCTAAGTCTTCTTTCCAGCCCTAAAATAAAAATTTTTATAAAGTTTTTGTATTAAGGTTCCCTATGTGGGTAGAAGCCATAGGTTATTTATGTTACTTATTAGTCATAAATTCCTGTGCTAGGGATGAGATAATGAGTTGTTTGTTAGGCTATAGAGGCCTCCAAAACAATATAAGTTATTGCTGTTCCACTTGCCCACCAAAACTAGATGGCAAGTCCTATTACTGAAGACATCACATGTTTTCATTGCAGGACAGAGAAAGTAAGCTGGAACTGAGCTGGAAGTTTCCTCCCTGCCACTTAGCTTTTTAAATTTTTATTGATTGATTGATTGGTTTTTCAATATAGAGTTGCCCTCTAGCCCAGGATGACCTGTAATTCACTATGTAGTCTCAGGGGGCCCTGAACTCACAGCAATCCACCTACCTCTGTCTTCCAAGTGCTGGGATTAAAAGCGTGCTCCATCATGCCTGGCTTGTCTAGCTTTTTTAGTGCCAAAAGGTGCCATGTGAGTTGCTGGGAAGAAAAGCCATCAACATCCTTCCCAGCTGTGGACCTTCAGTATTCCACATTGACCTGTCAGGCAAGATATTCCCACTGGTGCAGTAGTCGTAGAATGTTACGGAGGTAACCAACCACTTTCTGATTGGAATTGAGGCCTACTCCACATGAGGGATTTCATTCCTGGTACTGTGAACGTGGCCAAAAGCCTATGGCTAAAGACATAGACCCCAGGGAGGAACCAAAAGCTTATTGCTAAAGACATAGACCCCAGGGTGGAACCTACTATAGTGAGTATAGGACAGCAAGTCAAAGAGTGTTCTAATATCTATATTGTTCCCATAGGTTAGCACTGCTTGAAACCGCAATTGCAGAAGTTTCTTACTACAATTGGCATTGGTTAATGCATAGATATATAACTGGCAACACTTGCTGAGCATAAGTGACTGTTGTGTGCTCTCAGCCTCCAGCAGAGCATCTAAACCATTCCCCACAAGGCTCAGAGAACCTTGTAAGAAGAGAAGTTAGAAAGAGTGTAGAAGAGATTGTGGAGGAGGCTGCAAAATGTAGTCATCTGGATATAGCATAGCTGTTACATCAGGACTTCACAGCAGCTGTGGTTTCCTGCACCAGATTGTGCCTGTCAACATTTCATCATCAAAGGAGGAAGGTAGACCTCTCAGAGTAGCTAACTGCTGCTGTCAGAGGAAAGTCAACCATCACTCAGTGTAGTTTATATTATATGTTTTTAAAATTTTGTTTTTAGCAACACAGCTAGAATGAGGGAGAAAGAGAAAGAGAGAGATTTGGCACATCAGGGCCTTAGCCACTGCAATTGAATTCCAGATGCTTGTGCCACCTAGTGCGCATATGCAACCTTGCACTTGTGTCACCTTTGTGTGTCTGGCTTATGTGGGATCTGGAGAGAGATTGAACCTGGATCCTTAGGCTTCAAAGACAAATGCTTTAACCGCCAAGCCATCTCTCCAGCCCTATATTATGTTTTTTTTTTTTTTTTTTTTTTGATTTTTCGAGGTAGAGTCTCACGCTGGCCCAGGCTGACCTGGAATTAACTATGTAGTCTCAGGGTGGCCTTGAACTCAAGGCCATCCTCCTACCTCTGCCTCCCAAGTGTTGGGATTAAAGGCATGCGCCACCACGCCTGGCCATTATGTATTTTTGAAATTATGTTTTTGTGACTTTTTTATGAAAGAGAGAACTGGTGTGTCTGCAGCCACTACAGTTGAAGTCCAGATGTGTGCACCACCTTGTGTGCATGTTCGACCTTATGCACTTGTACCACCTTCTGTGTCTGTTTTACCTGGGATCTGGAAAGTCATACATGGGTCCTTAGGCAAGCGCCTTAACCACTAAGCTATCTTTCCAGCCCTGACATTGTTTTTTGTTTTTTGTTTTTGTTTTTTTTTTTGGCATACAAGTTAAAGTGTTACATCTTTTGGTACATTATACATTTATCTTTTGTACATCTTTTGGCAAATTATCTTTATCATTATTTAGTCTCAGGATTTTCTTGATATTTCTCAAAGCTTTTTCCTATCTTATTTTGATACCAGAACTCCTCCAGCTTTCCTTGACTATTATATGCTTTCTATATATTTTTCCTATCATTTAACTCTTAAATTTTAATGAGCCTTTTGCTTTTTTGTTTTTTTTATATGTGTATATGTAGAAAATGCCTATTCAGATTTCTTGCCTATTTTGTTGTCTTTTTATATTCTGGACACAAGCCACTTACTCAATGTGTGACTTACAAACATTTTCTTCCATTCTATTAGTTGTCTTTTTCCATTTTTTGGTGGTATCCTTTGAAATGCAAAGTTTAAACATTTGATGAATTTCATTTTGTCCTATCTAAAACAATTGTCTGGTTCATAGTCACCAGGACTTAAGTTTTATATGGTGTCGGGGGGGTGCAATTTTATTTCTTTTTTTATGTAGACACTCATTTATCCATGCACTATCTATTGAAATACAGTTCATTCCCATTTAAATGTTCTTGGCTCTGACAACAGTAATAAGTGTAATAATTTATTTCTGGACTCTGTTCTTTCCTATTCAGATGTATATAATTGAGTGTACCACATCATCTTGTTTCTTGTCGATTCACAGAAAACTTGAGAACTGGCAAATATGAGTTCTCCTACATTGTTCTTTGCCAGTCTTGGTGGTGGTGGGGTACATGTGCATTTAAGATCACTTTCTATATGTTGCCAGCAGACTAGCTCTTTTGTCACATCTATCCACATTTATATATTAACTATATGTGTGTAATAGATCAAGTTTACAGTTCCTGTAGTTAAAGCAAGGAGCCCCAATTTGGCTGTGGGTTTTTCTTCCTCAGTACATCGTTGAGCCCTAGGTAATACACAGCATAGCTCTGGAACTGCTAATCTAGTCAGTCTTATAGGTTAGGGTTAATGAAACTGGTCTACATGAAAAGAACAATTCACCAAAGAATGGCCAATGAGGACTAGGCCCAAGTATTTACTGTTTCCATCTTGCCATTCCACTTGCAACGTGTCCCTGTGCCTTATGTCTACGGAGCTGCTGCTGCTTTCTGCAGACATTCTCATATGTCTTCCCCTCGTGCTTGGACTGCAAGAAGAATCGTGGTTTAGTTAGGCAGATGTTGTTGACTTAAAATTCTGTGGACAGAACTAAACAAGTTCTGTCACTGGCAGAATTCTATTTACTGTTAATGACAGTTTACCAATGAGTAGATGTAGTATACTTTGAGCTTTAGAGAGTCCCTCAAATGCCTTGTCTTGAACTGCTTCTTCTGTAAAATAAGGAAAACTGAAGAACTTCCAATGTTAGTAAAAGGACTAAAACCCACATGTCATAGAATTGTCTCAGTATAGTACACTCTAATTAAACGTTTATCACCTTGCCTCTTTGAGTGCCTACTGACAAGTTTTCATACACAATAGCTATCTTCCCTCTCTCCTTTCCTCCCTCTCCCACTTCTCTTTCTTATCTGATTCTAGACAATTTCATATGCTTCATTTATCAGACTGATACCTCCTAATCCTTTATTTCTTCACTTGAACAGTAAATCATTTATTCAGTTTTTCTCCATTAACAAACATTTACGGAATGACTCAAGTATGCATTTCAGAGTATAGTAATCTGATATTAAAACTCTTTTACTAAGGAACTTTCTGCAGCTACTCCCATTTTCCCTTACCTATGGTTATTTATGCCTGTAATTCTGCCATTAAAAAATTATTTTTATTTTTTATTTTTGGTTTTTTGAGGTAGGGTCTCACTCTAGTCCAGGCTGACCTGGAATTCACTATGTAGTCTCAGGGTGGCCTTGAACTCACAATGATCCTCCTACCTCTGCCTCCCGAGTACTGGGATAAAGGTGTGAGCCATCATGCCTGGCTTCTGTCTTTTTTTTTAATAGTTCTGTTTGACTTCATCCTCTTGATACCACTGTGACTTATAGGTTACCATTACTGTAGTACACTCTTAATTGCTCTTTTTTTTCCTCAGCATCACTAGACAGGTAGCTATGCTGCCTTGTCATGTTTCAGAATTTTAAGGACTTTATCTGTTTTAACATGTCCATTCCTTAAACTCATCAGGAGATATTGCAAGAAATGAGCATTCTCTGTCTGTTTAAAAGAGTATATTAATATAGACTCACGTTAGTTGCTTTTAAAAAATAATTTTTGGGGGCTGGTGTGATGGCTTAGTGGTT
This sequence comes from Orientallactaga sibirica, assembly GCA_036365145.1. Classification (NCBI taxonomy): domain Eukaryota; kingdom Metazoa; phylum Chordata; class Mammalia; order Rodentia; family Dipodidae; genus Orientallactaga; species Orientallactaga sibirica. The sequence goes on from JAEOAD010000028.1 coordinate 14,039,944, forward strand.
AAGGCATTTGCCTGTGAAGCCTAAGGACCCCAGTTCGAATCTCCAGGTCCCATATAAGCCAGATGCACAAGGGGGCATATGTGTCTGGAGTTAGTTTGCAGTGGCTAGAGGCCCTGGCATGCCCATTCTCACTCTTCTCTCTCTTTCCCTCTCTCTGTCTCTAATAAATCAATAAAAATAAAATCTTTAAAATATATATATATATTTTTTTTTCTTAAACTACTTTCAACCAATATAGGAACAAGGTGACAGTGGTAGGTTAAAAACTGCAGGTAATCAAATGGACACCAGCATCAAGAAGTCCTGTTTGAAGCACATACTTCTGCCATTGATTGCCAGTCATTTGACCTGATTCTGGCCAGTAAAACATGGTAACTTTCCAAGGATGTTCATTCTTTCACACATTGTCACGTAAGGGTATGAATCTTGGAATTGCTGATAATCTTGCGAAAGACCAACAAATACAGCCAGCACTTGAATGAGGTTGAGAGAGATTGAAAGAAATCTGGTCCTTGATTATCTGTCATTTGCTGAATTTGCCAACTGGAATCTGTTGCACTTTTACTTTCTGTTATATGGGGGAGGGGGATATTCTTTCAACTTGAATTGTACCTGGAAACTTCCAGATTACTATAGCCAACGAAGGAGAAAATTTGTGGAAAAATGTATCACTACTATGTTGTCCTAATATTTGCCTTAAGTAATACTGCAGTGAACATATTTGTATGGTTAATGATTTCCCACAATACTGGGTTTTATTTTGCTGTTGATGTTAGTATACTAGAAGTAGTCAGTATAGTTATTTTTCTTATTAAATATTTCTGAATTGGGGCTGGAGAAATGGCTTAGCAGTTAAGTTGCTTGCCTGAAAAGCCTAAAGAACAATGTTTGACTCCCCAGATCCCATGTAAGCCAGATGCAGTGTGTCACATTTGCAAGGTCATGCATGTGCAAAAGGTGGCACACACATCTGATGTTTGATTGCAGTGGCTGGAGGCCCTGGTGCGCCAATTCTCCCTCCCTCATAAAAAAAATTCTGGATTGTTTTCCAACAGATTGTGTCTATCTACAGTGTTTGCAGTAACAATTAATTTTCATCTTATTTATCACATTTTATTTTTACATTGTTTTTACTTATGTCATTAGAATTTCTCTTTTTCATATATTACTGAACATGTTAATCATTTCTCTGTGTTTTTACCTATTATTTTTTTCTTTTAAAGAAAGCTTTCAGTCATATCCTTTATACCATTACTTAATAGCTATGGAACTTGGGGAAGTTACAGTTATTTTTAATAAAACAATGCAATAATAAATAATATTGACATGATTAAATTGGTGAGATTAAAATGAATTTTTTTTTTTTTTTTTTTTTTGTTTTGTGAGGTAGGGTCTTACTCTGGTCCAGGCTGACCTGGAATTAACTATGTAGTCTCAGGGTGGCCTCGAACTCTCAGTGATCCTCCTACCTCTGCCTCCCGAGTGCTGAGATTAAAGGCATGCGCCACCACGCCCGGCTTAAAATGAAATATTTTTCTAAAGTTTTGTAAGTACTTTTAAAGTTCTGTTCTGAAAAGTGCAAATTTCCTACAATTTTTAGCCTTTTTTCCTTTTTTGTGACATTTCATTCAAAATTATATTTAAGCTGCATTTACTCACAAATGTCACTTTTTTGGCTTATTATTTATTTATTTATTTGAGAGTGATAGAGGGAGAAAGAGGGAGATAGATAGAGAATGGGCATGCCAAGGCCTCCAGCCACTGCAAATGAACTCCAGATGCATGTGCCACTTTGTGCATCTGTTTTACATGGGTCCTAGGGAATCAAGCCTCGACCTGGGGTCCTTAGGCTTCACAGGCAAGCACTTAACCACTAAGCCATCTCTCCAGGCCTGTCAAATAGTCACTTTTGAGTCATCATTTCAATGTAAAAATAAGAAGCATGGAGAAGTAACATGGATACATATACAACTTAATATGGCAACAACTTGCAGGAGCAAATATACTGTGGTAATAGCCTGTAGGCAGCAGGCATTTTCAATCAAAAGATTATATTTATATATAACCTTTTTGCCTTAAGTATTATGTCACATGTGAAGTTACTACTGTCAACCAAATCTTTGGAATAGAAACAATTATCATTTTAATAGAAGAGGACAAAAAGTCATTCAGGTTAAAAACATAAAGCATATAGCCTATTGAAAATTATTTCATTTTATTTTTCTTCTAGAAACATGACCAGGGGCAAGTTCTCTTGGATGTAGTCTTCAAGCATCTTGATTTGACTGAACGAGACTATTTTGGTTTACAGTTGGGTGATGATTCCACAGATAACCCAGTAAGTGTAAGCTGTTGCTTTTTCACTTTTAGTTTTCCCTTGTATTGAGAATAAAAGTCTTTTCTGGCTTATAGTGTTCATTAACTTAATGTGTTTATGAAAATTTTTAATGAGTCAGGTGTGGTGACTTATGCCTATAATTCAAGCAGTCAGAAGACAGACAGGAGGATCTCTGCAAAAAGTTCAAGGCCAACCTGGTCTACATAGCAAGTTCTAGGGCTACATAGTAAGTTCCTGCTTCATAAATAATAATAATAATGATAATAATACATGAATAATTAGAGTTCATTCTTTTGCCTTTGTTCTTCTTTTCTTAATGTTTGAATCCAAGGCTATTACCTTTGAAATACACATGACTGGGCTGGAGAGAAAGAAGGCTTATCTTGCAACTTAAGCATGAGGGCCTCTCGGTCTGGAGTCTTCCAAATTTAACTCCCCAGAACTCATGTAAAAAGCTGAGTGTGGGGGCTGGAGAGATGGCTTGCAAGTTAAGCACTTGTGAAGCCTAAGGACCCTAGTTTGAGGCTCCATTCCCCAGTACCCATGTTAGCCAGATGCTCAAAGGTGGGTCATGCATCTGGAGTTTGTTTGCCGTGGCTGGAGGTCCTGGTGTGCCCATTCGTATTCTCTCTGTCGCTCAAAAAAAAAAAAAAAAAAAAAAAAAAAAAAAAATCTGAGTGTGGCCATGTACCTTAGACCACAAGGGGGCAAAGACAGAAGAATTGCTAGGCCTCCCTGACAGCAGCTCCTGGTTGAGGGAGACATCTTATCTCAATGAAAGGCATGAGCAAGACCCAGCTAGATCGTCTTATACATACTATACACTAAGAAGCCCTTTGTTAGGTGTTGGTTATCTTGTGTTGACTGAAACAGTGACCTCATGGTAGTTTGTAATCAAATGAGAGAGACAAGCAATAAAAAAGAAAAGATAAACTTGCTATAATACTATAAAGGAATTAGATATTTTGTGCAAGATTAGAGAAAATAATTATAGCTGGATGTGATGGTGTATGCCTTTAATCCCAGCACTTGGGAGACAGAGGTAGGAGGATTGCCAAGAGTTAAGACTACCCTGAGACTACATAGTGAATTTCAGGTCTGCCTGGACTGGAGTGAGACCCTACGTCAAAAAACCAAAAAAAGAAAATAATTGTGTGATAGGAAGTGTATAACATACTTTTGGTAGTGATATTTGAAGTTCCTGCTGAAGGAGTAAGATTTCAGTTGTTGAGGAGGGAGGAGACAGCTAGAGGAAAGCTAAGGAAGGGCATTCTGTAAAAGAGATTTTAAGATGGTATCTTTTAAGATGGTATCTTTGAGAAGCAGAAAGGAAGTCACTCTGGCTAGAAGTTAGCACTTGGAAATGGAAAAGGAAAGATAACACCATTCAAGCTACAGAGGGACTTTGAGTTTGCATTGAGAAATTATCAGAAGTACCAACAAAGGAGTCAAAGGAATGACAACCATATTCATATTTTAAGAGAGGGACCATTTTGGTTCTGGATGGAGAATGAAAAGAGTGATGACTAGAAAATGGACTGGAAAAGCAATCAAGAAGCTGTGGCCAGAACTTAGAACAGATGTGAAAAGATGGCAGAGTAGATGGAGTAAAAATGATACATTGTGGATCTAGCTTGAAGGTAGAATCACTGAACTTAAGGTTCAATATTATAGATAATGGGGAGGAAAGATTCATGGATTACTTCCAGCTGTTTGTCATCACATGTTTATGAACTGGAAGTGTAGCTCAGTACTAGAATATCATGCACAATGCTCAAGTTGAAGTCACTGGACTGCCAAAAAATAAAAAAATAAGCCCAACTTAATGGGCTTTGCATGGAACCAAATATGGGTTGTGGCAGGTAGATTTGTAAACAATGATATATAACTTAATCTCTGCAATGCTTTGAAAGCACTACCACATTCTGTACCTCATTTTGGATTCCTTAATCTTTTTTTTTGTTTGTTTTCTGAGGTAAGGTCTCACTCTAGCTCAGGCTGACCTAGAATTTACTATGTAGTCTTAGGGTGGCCTCTGGATCTCTTAATTTTTAAAACAAAATTTTAACTGAAACATTGATAGTTAAAATATTTTCTGAATTCATTTATAATTTTCAAAAAGTAAAGCTTACAGACATTCAGAAATATTAAAGGCTGCTTAAAAATCACACACAAAAACATTCCTTCCTTAAACTAAACATTATCTTAGGGGCTTTATTTTAGCTTTTAGGAATTGTAAATTTTCTCTTACAATAAAATTTCAAGCCTGTAGTTAAAATTATGTCTGAATATTGCTGGGTGTGGTGGTGGCACACACCTTTAATCCCATCACTTGGGAGGCAGAGAGGTAAGGAGGATCACTGTGAGTTTGAGGCCATCCTGGAACTACAGAGTTGAGTTTTAGGTCTGCCTGGGCTAGAGTGAGACGGTACTTTGAAAAAAACAAACAAAAAAAATTATGTCTGAATGAGAATAGTACAAAGCCTAACATTTTACTTTAGAAAAGGTGAAGAGAATTTTGAAAACTTGCTAGATAAAACAGTTAAATTTACAGAAATCCCTTTAGATTGCTGCATTTGTTCAACATTTTTATTTATCTTTGAAATGTAGATTATTGTACATTGTATAATTTGGAAATCAGAAAGTTAGAGCAATCACAAATACACATTCAGTAATTTCTAGCATAATTTTGTTATATTTGATACAAAAAATAATGCCTGTAATTTCATGATTTTTTTCTACCTATACCTTTTCCAAAATGAAATTTTTGTGTCAAACTGCACATGGAACAGATTTGAATGAACTGATATATTAGTTCTCCAGGGAAATCAGAACTTTCTTTTTTATTTTTCAGAGGTGGCTGGATCCAAACAAGCCCATAAGGAAGCAGCTGAAGAGTGAGCATACCCTTTTCTTGATGCTTTGCAAACACACCTTGTAAAGATGGAGGATTCATATCATCTCATTAATAGAACTGCTCTTATTAATTCTAGGAGGATCTCCGTACAGTTTGAACTTTAGAGTCAAATTTTTTGTAAGTGACCCCAACAAGTTACAAGAAGAGTATACGAGGTGAGTTTATGGAACATGTTTCTCTTGAAAACATTGTCAAAGCTGTAATATGAAATAGATGACCATCCTGAGATTTTAAACTTCCCAGCCAGCATGCATAATAATTGTAAACATTCCAGGACAATTAATTTCTCCATATTTGGATAACTTGGGAGGACTTTCAGGGATTAGAACCTCAGGGTCACTTCAGCCACAGGGAGCCTCTTAGGCCATCAGAATGTTCCATTTTACTACTGTACACAGTGTTTAAGCAACACTACTGTAAAGAAATGAGAAAATCAGATGACATTGTATTATGTCCAAGGGAGAGTGCACAGAGAGAGTTTTCAATATTTTCTTTATTTTTTAAAATCTTTTTATTGACAGCTTCCATAAGTATAGACTATTAACTATGATAATTCCCTCTCTCCACTCTCATTCCTCCACTCTCAACTCCACCTTCTATCGAATTCCCTCCCCCTTCCAATGAGTCTCTATTTTATTTTGATGTCATCATATTTTCCTCCTATTATGTAGGTCTTGTGTAGGTAGTTTCAGGCATTCTGAGGTCATGAATATCAAGTCCATTTTGTGTTTGGAACACCTCTTCCACAGTGGACCTTGAGCCTTGGAGGGTGTGATAAAGATGTTTCAGTGCTGAATTTTCCACTATCACTTCTTCTCAGCACTATGGTGACTGTTGAGTCACTCCAGTGGTCACTGCCATCTGAAAAGAGAAGATTTCCTAACCAGAAGTGAGAGTAGTAATATAACCTGAATGATAGCCCTGTGCAGTATTTGAAAAAATTAGAATTTAAGTAAAAGAATAAAAAATTAGAATACCACTCCAAGCTGGGCATGGTGGTGTACACCTTTAATCCCAGCACCTGGGAGGCAGAGGTAGGAGGATAACTGTGAGTTTGAGGCCACCCTGAGACCACCTAGTGAATTCCAGGTCAGCCTGAGTTAGAGTGAGACCCTACCTCAAAAAACAAAAACAAAAAATTAGAATACCAGGACTTCTATATAATTCTCAGACATAAAAACATATAGATCAATGATTGTATTCAGAATTATTTCATTGATGTGTTAGGAGTAGAGAAACAAAAGGGTAAAGATATTTAATTCGCCAGTGATGCTATTTCTTTGTAATCTGTAGTGTTTTCAATACTAAACCAAGTTTAAAAAAAAAAAAAAAGATCATGGGCTGGAGAGATGGCATAGTGGTTAAGGCACTTTCATGTGAAGCTTCAGGACCCAAGTTTGTTTCCCCAGTATCCACGTAAGCTATTTGCACAAGGTGGCACATATGTCTGGAGTTTGTTTGAAGTGGCTGGAGACCTTGGCGTGCCCATTCTCTCTCTATCTGTCCCCCTCCCTTTCTTGCTCGCTCTCTCTTTTGTAAATAAAATAAAATATTTAAAAAAATAGATCAAGCTTGGCGTGGAGGAGCACACCTTTAATCCCAGCACTTGGGACTACATAGTGAATTCCAGGTCAGCCTGAGCTGGAGTAAGACTCTACTTCGACAAACAAAACAAAACAAAAAAAAGATCAAAATCTTGAGAGTGATTTTTTTGTGTATTGGGAGATGGCTGGGTGTTACTTTTTCATAATGACAAAATTCAGAAATATAGGTCCTGGATTAAGTGGTCCTAACATTTGCAACTAATAGAAGAATCCAAGCTAGCTTATCTTGAAAAAAAAGTTGTATTATATGATTGCCATTTAATATACCATTATAGCCCTTGTGTTTTGTTGTTGTTGTTAAATGAATAAAATAACAGCTATTTCATCATCATAAATAATTATCCGTGTGGTAAAAATCATCCTAATATTGCATGAAATGTAAGGAAAATAGTCTGAATTAATGAAAAATTTGCATTATAAAGCAATATTAAGTGCATATTAGTTCATCTATATGTAATAAGCTGAAATTAAGTCACAAAATATTATGCAAGTGTGTGTTTTAGGTCACTAGATGTTTAAATGTATAAGAAACAAAATACCATCAATTTAAAATTTAATTTCAAACATCTATAATGTTTATGGTAAGTTTATTAATGTAAACAATTAGATGATTGGCAGTTACAGTGTATTAGTTATTTCTCATTGCTGTGACCAAATATCTGATACTAGCAACTTGAGGTAGGAAGGATTTATTTTGGTTTTCTAGAGTTAGAAGGTGTGCAGTTACGGCAGGGAGAGCATGGCAACAAAAGCTTGAGTTGGCTGAGTATGTTTCATCCACAGGCATTTAGAAATTAGAGAGCAGAAAGGAAGTGCCTCAAGGCCTGCCCTAGTGTCACCCTTCTAGCAAGGCTCCACCTCCTAAAGGTTTTGCAACCTTCTAAAGCAGCACTATGAATTGAGGACCAAGTGTTCCAACATATGATTTTATGAAGACATTTCACATTCAAACCATATAATAGCCAAATGGATTATTGAGTTTACACAGAAAGCTGAATTTCCCAATGGAATATAACATTTTTGTGTGGATTTTCTTTTAGCTTATTTTGTATACAATTAGGGAATACGTGTGTTAACTGATAAGTCAAAATAACTTCTTGGGGCTGGAGAGATGACTTAGTAGTTAAGGCGTTTGCCTGTGAAACCTAAGGACCCCAGTTCGATTCTCCAGGTCCCACGTAAGCCAGATGCACATGGTGGTACATGCATCTGGAGTTCGTTTGCAGTGGCTAGATGTCCTGGCACACCCATTCTCACGCTCCCCCCCCATGTCTAATAAATAAATAAATAAAAATAAAATCTTAAAAAACATGAAATAACTTCTTGGAGAAAATGAAATTAAGTGTGACTAGTTGAGAGTTAATGTACGTTGAAGCCGTCAATCTCAAAGATTATCTTTTTAAAAAATTTTTTATTTATTTGAGAGAGAGAGATGTAGATAGACAGAGAGACTGGGTATGCCAGGGCCTTTAGCCACTGCAGATGGTCTCCAGACACATGCACCACCTTGTGCTTCTGGCTTACATGGGTCCTGAGGAATTGAACCTGAGTCCTTTGGCTTAGTAGGCAAATGCCTTAACCACTAAGCAGTCTCTCCGGCCCAGGTTATCTTTGTTTTTATAAGGAATAATGTTTTCTTTTAAAATACTTTATATCTTGAAAGATCTTTAAAGCTAAAGTTGAAATCATACTAGTTGGTCACATCCCTAAATATTCAGATTTAATAGATCTTGATGAGACCTTAGGTAGTTCTAGTATTATAGCCAGGGTTAAGAAATACTTAGTGTTTGGGTAGCCTTCATATGATGGTAGGGCATCCTTAGCTGCAGCTAAATCGTCAGGACTAGTTTAGACCCTATAGCACATTACTTACTTGCTTCAAGATACCATTTTGAATTAGTGGGGGAAAAAAGAATGGTGTGAAAGGACTTCCATCAGGTTAAATATCATTGAGTATTGGCAAGCTCTAGCATTATTACAATTGGATTTTTGTAATTCCTAAAATATATACACTAGGCAAGTGATATTATTTTCCTTTTACAAATGTAGTAGCTAAGGGTTAGTGACAATTTTAATTCCCCAAAGTTAGGGTTAGTTTAGCCTAGGATGTGCATTTTGGTTTCTACTCTAATAACTCCTCTTTGTTAATAAATGGATAAAGTTCTGCACATGTAAGTGGTATTAGTGTAGGATTTACAATATTCATGAATATGCATGACCTTTAAATCCTATCTATAAAATTGTTTCTACCAACAACAGATTTAATTTTTTGTTCTGTTTTAGTGGTGTTGAGGAAGCCAGGGACAGGGCCTTGTAAATGCTAAGCACATGCTTTGCCAGTTATATACATCACTAGTTCATCTGTAACTTGTTATAAAACCAAGTGTATAAGATAGAAATACATTATCTTGAGTTAAGTAAATGATATTTATACTGTTAGCATTAAGCCTCAGAAGGAGTTTGTGTATTTCATTAGTATATGAAGCCAGGATATTTGCATCAGGATTCAGGGGATATTGTTTTCATTGTTAGTATTTTTGAGTTGGCCTTAGTTTTTTGGGGTGATGAATATCTGATCCTCTGAAAATCTTAATTACATTCTTAGGTAACTTGGATATTGTCATAGAGCTAGTTAATGATAAACCAGACTAAAATTTTTAATGAGTTTTGACTCTTTTGGTATTTGGATAGAGTTTTGACTCTTTTGGTATTTGGATAAAATAAGAAATATAAGGCTCAGGATTTCACCCTTTAAAACCACAAAATTTTTATGCTAGTGGTTGATGTGGTGAATGATTTATCCCTTATCAGGGACAAAAAAAATGCCATCTTGGAGCAACCTCAGCAGTCTTCTTATAGGATATTTTAGTTTTTTAAAAGAAATCAATTGTTTAACAGTTTTTTTTTGTTGTTGGTTTTTTTTTTTTTTTGGTTTTGCAAGGTAGGGTCTCACTCTGGTCCAAGCTGACCTGGAATTAACTATGTAGTCTCGGTGGTCTCGAACTCTCGGTGATCCTCCTACCTCTGCCTCCCGAGTGCTGGGATTAAAGGCGTGCGCCACCACGCCCGGCTTGTTTAACAGTTTTGATCCTACTAGATCATTAGTAGAAAAAGAATTCAGTTTATTTTTTTGATTGAAGATAAACAGATCAACATGTGACCTGACCTTGGACTTGACTTACTATTTCAGGAGAAGAAATGGTTTCTGTAATGGTTTCTCATGTGTTGCTATCTTCCCTGTGACTGCTGCTCAAGCTTGCTATTCCTCTCAGCTGTACTTTCTGCACATACAAGACTCAGAATGCTACTCCTTAATCATCTGTCTTGGTTGTGTAACTCTTAAACATCTTGAGTAGTTTTATAATAGAAACAATATGTCCATAGTACAAAATTTCATATATTAGTCAATTTTAAAGATGTATGGTTGAATTTATGAAAGTTATTTTTGAAGTATGTGCTAATGTGTAATGTGTTAATTTAGATTAGTTTTATGTGTTAATGTACTCTAATTTCTTAGACGTGAAATGGATATGATTCTAGTAAATTTTATCCTTTTTTTTAAGGTACCAGTATTTTTTGCAAATTAAGCAAGACATTCTTACTGGAAGGTGGGTATTTAAAATTTTTTATAATATACTGAAATTCTGTATTCGTAAAGTAACTCATTGTTGCAAGCAAATATCAAAGAATGGTTATTTGTAATATGAATTGCTTTTATCAGGATTTTGGTCTATTTGTTTGTGTTTTGACACTGGGTATAATGATGTAGCCCAGGCTTGCCTCAAACTGGCATTCCTGTCCTTTTAGTCTTTAAATCTTATGATTACTGATGTGTGATGCCAAGCCCAGCTTAAGTTCATTTATTTTTTTGTTGTTGTTTATTTTATTTATTTATTTATTTGAGAGCGACAGAGAGGAGAGAGCGAAAGAGAGAATGGGTGCACCAGGGCCTCCAGCCACTGCAGACGAACTCCAGATGCATGCACCACCTTGTGCATTTAGCTTATGTGGGTACTGGGGAATTGAGCCTGAACCAGGGTCCTTAGGCTTCATTGGCAAGCGCTTAACCACTAAGCCATCTCTCCAGCCCAAGTTCATTTCTTAATAACAAAAATAAAATCAGACAGAAAACTTCAGGTATCAGTAATACAGCATAAGTTATATCTCTTTTGAAATTATGTTTAACCTTTGATTTTGAATTTTCTGTTTTGTTTTATTAGGTTGCCCTGTCCTTATAATACTGCTGCCCTTTTAGCTTCATTTGCTGTTCAGTGTAAGTATCATCCCACATTTGGCTCATACAACATACAGTGTTGTGGTCTGTGTTCCTACTACATTGCTTTTGATGCAGTGATTTTTTTTTTTTGACATGTTGCTTCATACAAAATAGAAATTAGAGGAAGTGCAATGAAATGTCCATTTAGTTAGCAATTACCTTGATTCTTGAAACATCTTTTTCTAAATTGAGAACTAAAAGAATGGTAAGTGAATTATTGCAAAAATTTAAAAAGTGAGTTACAGGCTGGAGAGATGGCTCAATGGTTAAGGTGCTTGCCTGCAACACCTAAGGACTGGTGTTCAATTCTCCAGTACTCACATAAGACAGATGCACAAGGTGGTGCATGTGTCTAGAGTTTGTTTGAAGTGGCTAGAGACCCTACCACACCTCTATTCTCTCTCTCTGCCTCTTTCTGTCACTATCTCTCAAATTTAAAAAATTTTTAATAAATTTGATTACATTAGAAACATTTTACTTAAGGAAATATATTAGAATGAATGTCATGACTGATTTGTGTAGAATTGAAACATTTGTTTATTAAAATATGTTTTCTTTTCCTTTTTAGCTGAACTTGGAGACTACAATCAGTCAGAAAGTTTGCCAGGCTACCTCTCAGATTATTCTTTCATTCCTAATCAACCTCAAGATTTTGAAAAAGAAGTTGCAAAATTACATCAGCAACATATGTAAGCTGTTCTGCTTATTTGGTAAATTTATTGGCATCCTTGGTAGAAAAATATTTTACATTATTCCTTCGTTTTGTTATTGTGTTTACTTAATACAAAATAATTACTTATATATTAAATTATTATAAAATGTGGTTTATTCTCAAAATATTTTATAGCTTATTTCATTAAGTATGTAAGATATATATATATTTAAACTTAATTTTTTTTTCCAAGGTAAGGTTTCACTCTAGTCCAGGCTGACCTGGAATTCACTATGTAGTCTCAGGGTGGTCTCAAACTCATGGTGATCCTCCTACCTTAAGTATATAAGATATTTTTATTCTGCTGAAAACTACTGTAAAGGTGTATGTAAACAGAACTTTATTTGCTTATATACAGAATTGCCAGTTATTTAAGAAAGAACTATAGAATATTAGCGTAGTCATAATACATAGATCAATCCATTTGGTAATTATTTTTCTCAGTTTTCCACTATATTAAAGAAGGATCCGGCATGGTGGTACATGCCTTTAATCCCAGTACTTGGGAGGCAGAGGTAGGAGGATTGCCATGAGTTCAAGGCCACCCTGAGACTACATAGTGAATTCCAGGTCAGCCTGGGCTACAGTAAGACCCTACCTTGTAAAAACAAAAACAAAAAAAAGAGAAGGAGATTCTGTTTATTAATAATCAAAAGGGTAGCTGGAGAGATAGCTTAGTGATTAAGGCACTTGCCTACAAAGTCTGACGGCCCAGGTTCCATTCCCAAGTACCCACGTAAGCCAGATACACAAGGTGGCACATAACTTTTGGAGTTCATTTGCAGTGGCTAGAGGCCCTGGCACACTTGTTCTCTCTCTCTTTTTCAAATAAGTAGCTAAATAAATAATCAAAAGGAGAAATGTAAATTTTTATAATACAAACATTTTTAATGTATCTTTTTAAAAGCAGTTGACTTTTTTCATTGACAGTAGTATTCAACTGAATTTTTTTATTCTAATCTTTTGTGGCATTTTTTAAAAGAAGGGATTTGATGTTTGAATAAGAAGTAATATTGTTTATTGGTTCTGCTTTAATCTATGATTCAGAACAATGATGGAGACAAAGACCATGTTGCATATTGGCTAAACGTCTGAACTAGAGGGTCAAACAGCCTGGTTTGAACTTTTGGTAATGTAATCTACTACCTCATAACCTAGGCTTGTTTCTCTATTTTCTTACATATAAAATTTTGGACAATAAAAGTCCTTGAGTTATGATAATGTCTTAAATGAACATAACAGTCTCAGGATGGTGCCTAGCACATGGTAGGCACAAAAAAAAAAAAAAAAAAAAAAAAAAAAAACTCTTATTAAAATTTATTTTGAGAACTAAGGAGATAGCTCAGAAATTAAATCTTCTTAGGCCAAAGTCTGCCAAATTTGACTCTCCAGGATCCACATAAAATCTGTACATGGTCATACATGCTTGTAACCCAATCTATTTGGAAGCAAGGTGCCTGTAGAGGGAAGTAGAGACCAGAGAACTGCTGTGGCTCACAATCCAGCAGCACTGGATTGAGGGAGAGATACAGTCTCAAAGCAATGCATGAATGAGTGATGAGAGAAGGATACCCAATGTTTTTCTCTGGCCTCTGTATACACTATACCGCACTACACACACACAAAATCAATACGTAAAATAAGAAAAGCTTACTTTAATTTGTAATAGCCCAAGTGTCTAAAACAAGTTGGTTCTGCCTTATTTTGTGTAGGAAAATAGTAAATATATATTCCAGTGTTTAACATTTATATTGTAAATCTAACATACCTTACTATATAATATTATGTCTTTTTAAAAATTTTAAATTATTTTGTCTTCCTGGTGCTGGGGGTGAAACCAGGGCTTTGCTCATACTAGACAGGTGCTCTACTGCTGAGCAACACTCCCAGGGCATGCACGCGTGTGCACAAACACACACACACACACACATAATGGTTAAATGGTTGAAAAAATCAAAAGAGGAATAAAATTTTGTGGTGAAGTTGGGCATGGTGGCACATGCTTTTAATCCCAGCACTCAGGAGGCAGAGGTAGGAGGCACCATGAGTTCAAGGCCACCCTGAGACTACATAGTGAACTCCCAGGTCAGCCTGAGCTATAGTAGCACCCTATCTCAAAAAACGAAAAACAAAACAAAAAAGTTTTGTGGTGTATGAGATTTTATGAAATTCCTTCTCCATAAATGAACACTCATGGGAACACAGATAGGCTTGTTTGTTTATTTGTTGTTGTGGCTGTTTTCATACAATGTTGTTGCTACAGAAACCTTCTGTGCTGAAGGCTTAGAATATTACTCTCTAGTACTTTCCAGTAAATGTTTTGCTGACCTTGGATCTAACATACACTGTAGTGACTTGAGAATGTTAGTGGAGTGGTAAGATGCTATTGTGCTTCAAAAGTAAATCCCTTAAGCTGGGTGTGGTGGCGCACGCCTTTAATCCCAGCACTTGGGAGGCAGAGGTAGGAGGATCGCCATGAGTTCAAGGCCACCCTGAGACTACATAGTTAATTCCAGGTCAGCCTAGACCAGAGTGAAACCCTACCTCGAAAAACCAAAAAAAGAAAAAAAGAAAAAAGAAAAATTAAATCCCTTTATAATAAATATTCTGAATTAGTAGTCTGAAGGTAAATTGGACTTTTAAAGTTTATTAATAATTAAAAGTCTCATAAGGAAAGGATTTGTGCATTTAATATGATATTGATTACATATTTCTGTTTAAAGAATTAATTTGTCAGATCTGTAAACAAAAGAATAGTTTACCCTGTTTAATCAGGGCAACTATTATTTAGCTTAATTGAATTTTATAGAAAAGGGAAATAGCTGCTTTTTTTGCATGTATATAGAGTAGTGTGTTTCAGTGTATGTTTCTGTGTGTGTGTGTGTGGCTTATACATGTGTATGTGTCAGTCCTATGCACAAGTTTATGAAAGGTCAGAAAAGTACACCAGGTCTCCTCCATCAATTAACCACCTGTTTTTTTGTTTTTTTTTAAATCTTACTGATTCCAGAGTTTGCCATTTTGCTGTTTTTGCAAGACCCAGAGATTCTCTAGTTTTTGCTTCTCACTAGACCTGAGTTACAGGTGTGGGTCTCCATGCCCAGTTATTGACATGGGTGCTAAGGTATTAAACACCAACAGTTTCAGGCTCCCTCAGGCCCTTATACTTGTGTAGGAAGCACTCTTTAAAAAAATTTTTTTTAATATATATATTTTTTTATTTTGGAGAGAGACACAGAGTGAAACAGAGAGATAGGTAAAGGAAGACAGAGAATGGGCATGCCAGCAGCCTCTCAGCCACTGTGAACGAAGTCCAGACACGTGTGCCCCCTTGTGGGCAAGTGCGGCATTGTGCCCTTGTGTCACTGCATCTGGCTAAACGTGGGACCTGGAGATTGGAACTGACGTTCTTAAGCCTAGTGGGCAAGTGCCTTAACCACGAAGCCATCTCTCCAGCCCTGTAGGAAACACTCTTAACCACTGGGCTGTCTCTCTATCCTTACCTTTTTTTTTTTTTTTTTTTCTTTTTCTTTTTTTTTTTGAGAAGTCACATTTGTCCTGATCATACATTGACAGGTTATTCACTCCCTTTCCCAGTACCATTAGTGACCAAAGGTTGATATCTTTGCTTTTGTAACTTCTTCCATACAATTTGCTTCTATGTAGTTTGATAATATCAGATAACTAAGGTTGTTAGAACTGCCTATGGAATAAAGTAAATCTGTTTTTAAAGACTTATTAGGACAGCTCTTAAACTTTGATTCCTTAGAACCACTAGGTATAATTACTTAAATAGCAACAGTTTGGACCTCAGTCTCCCTATAGAACTGTGATTAATTTTGAAATATACAGTAAAATGAGTTATTAGAAAAATGGCAAGATTAAAAAAGACTCTTAAAAATACAAGATTGCTAGACGAATATGTCAGTACACACTTCTGTGCATGTTTTGAATCAACACCTGTCTTCAACAGTATTAGATGTTTAAGCACCTTGCATGATTTAAAGGAAGCCATGGTCTATGAGCTATACCCTGTGAAGTTATGTTCTTAAGTTGTAGCTAAAAGTAAGTGTCCTTTTACTAGCCATAAGACCAATTAGAAGTTTTTAAAACTTTCTGTATTTTTATATTCCTAGAAAATATTCTAGAAAATTATCGTATGGGTTACTAAAAGTGTACCTTCTAAGAATATTCCTGTGTAGTATTTTGTTAAAGATTTATTTAGACTATTTCTTTTTCCATGAAACCATTTTCCAATTTGGTTGTATTTATAGTGGATCTAGTTTTTGACTTGATACTGTCTTTACAGAGGTTTATCTCCTGCAGAAGCAGAATTTAATTACCTGAACACAGCACGTACCTTAGAACTCTATGGAGTTGAATTCCACTATGCAAGGGTAAGGTGAAGAAAACTTACTTTTATGTTGTTGTGTTAGGCTTCATTTTCCAGCATTAAAGATTTTTAAGTGTGTGTGTACAGTGCTAGGGATTAAGCCAGGCCCTTATACATGTTAAGCAAGCACTCTTGGACTGTGACATACTCCAATGAAGTAATTTGTACTAGCTGTTGATAGAGTTGTACCAAAAATTTCCGCTGTGTGTAGTGTGTGCATATATGTGTGTATGTATGTTCATGTGTGTGTGATATGCATGTACATATGTATATTTGTATGTGTGTGGGTATACATGTGTTCCAGGTGCTTGTGAGTACAACCTCGGGTTTATCCCTACCTCTTTTTGAGACTGGGGATTTTATTGCCTGGACCTCACCTTTTAGCTCCAGGGATCTTCCTTTCTCCACCTTCCCAGTGCTGAGATTACAGGCATGCATTGCCATGCCCAGTGTTGTTACATGGATTCTGGGGATCAAACGCAGATCTTCATGTATATAAGGCAAACACTTTACCCATTAAGTTACCTTCTCCAGCCCTCATAGATAGAATTTTGATAAGTTTCAATACTTCATAATTATAGCCCTATTAAAGCTGAAGATGTGTCATTTCTGCATACTGGAGAAACTCTTATTGTGGTTCCTCAGTCTGCTTGACATGAGTATTTGAAGACAGTTTAGACTTACCTTGTCTATTTTCTGCCATAGATGTGCAATTCAACATTTTTCTAAGAAGCTTTGGTTTATTTTAATTAATCACGGTCTGGTCTAAGAACTAAGGATCTTTATTTCTACTGGATTGACCACAGGGGTTGGCATTTTAATTGCTCAGAGTTTAGATCTATTTGTATTTTTTTCCTGTATTACGTATATTGAAATAACAGATTATCTTGGCTCTTGAGTAGTCAAGGGATTCTAGAACTTATATATACTATAGTAATTCATTTGCTTTATCCTGTAGTATACTTAATATGTTATATGTTAATATCAGTTATTACTGAAACATTTAAAAAATTTTTCCTCTCCTTTTTTATGGTAGCTATATCATGAACTCATTGCACATTATAATTCTTCCTATTTAATTATCATTAATCTTTATTTCAAAATATATAGTTAAAATGCTCATAGTACGAGATTTTATTGAACTTACTTTCTGCTAGTATGACTGATTAAGTATAAGCATAATATTATTACTAGAAATCAATTAAGTAATCTGAGAACTACATTTTGTAGACAAATATGAAATGATAAAACCGTTCACTAAAGCATTATGTACAGACTGATGATGAACTGTGAACTGTTTTACACTGGTTCATTACAAGCAAAGTGTAAACATTTAGAAACATCTGTAGCAGTCCAACACAGTACATGCTATTAGCATATTTTATAAATGTATCTATACCTGACAGTTTGGAATTTTATACAAAAACAAAACTATTCCTTTATCAGTACACCCTGAAAAGTACAGTTATACACAATCCCAGCCTTTGTCATACAACTGACAGTAGTTAGATATTTGAAATAGGTGATTTAAAAGAGATAAATGTGAGGTGAATATGTAGGTTAAACTAATGAAATTTTCATAGAGAAATTTTATGTGATCTAGACTTGGATTCATTTGATTGTTTAGGAAGAGAAAGAAGCAACACTAAAAAGAAAAAGCCAAGAAGGCATCACTAACAAAACCCATTATCAAACCAATGTCGCCTAACTAGAGTAGATTTTTACTAGTTAGAAGAGAATAAGATGGGGTGTGATTGTTGTTTAAATGATTTATATGCCAGGCTAAACAAGTAAGAAATTTTTAGACAGATGATAGCCATTCATTCCACAAGTGAGTTTGAAGAACTGTTCTCTGCCTTAGTAGTGAACACTTAACAGAACAAAGGTTCAACTCTTTATTACTTAGGTTCTAGTGAGAAAGAAAGGAAAATAGAACATTAAATAAGTGCATTTGTGGCTTACTAACAGGTAGTAATTATATGAAGAAAAGCAAATAAAGATATTTTAAATGTATGCTCATTTCATTTTTCTGGGCTGTTTTGTGCACGAAGGGTATAAAACTTCCTTTGGTTTCCCTTGCCTCTTATTTTTGGCAATACATTGAGGACAGCTGCTTCTGTTTATATACTGATAAACTAAAATTTGAGTTTGTACATATTTCTTAACGTGTTTGAAATGTTTTCTACCACTGAAGCATTTTGGTTGATACATATTTTCATTGGATTTCAGACATCTCATAATGGTATTAGTTCTCAAATGCCTGATGTCTTCACTAGGGGACTTCCTCCTTTCCTCCTTCCTATATGATCTTCAGTCCACCTGTGCATGCTGCTACTGCTTCTTTACCCTGTCATTGGTGATGGAGGAGCAAGGACAGCAGACTAATAATTTGCCCTTTTCATCTTGAAGTTCTCCATCCTTTCCTTCTGGCAATCACACGTATTTCTAAATCCTCATCCCTGTTGTCTACACTTGCTATTTTAGGCAGACTGTACACACATCTGTTTCCTATAGTCCAGTGCTTTCACATTACAATAGTAAGAGAGACAAGAGCTTAGTGGCTCCCTAGCTGCTCGTCTTGACAATAGTTTTAGCACCTCTTTATTTCTCTTGTTCATTGTCAGTGGACGTTTTTCTCTGTAAATTGTCCATTACTTGATTATGTCTTTAAAGTTTTCTCAAATTGTTTAGTCCATTGATAACATATATTTAAGCTTATTATAGTTCATTTTCATTCATTATCATTTTTTATATATGTTTTCTGTTGTTTTATGATCTTAGACATGGTTAGAAAAGCATATATTTAAACCTTCCATTGTTTAGGCTTAGTCTAGTGTGTATATATGTGTATGGATGTATATGGAGGCCAGAGCTCAGTGTTGGATATCAGTCGTGCTTCACTTTATTTTCTGAGACAGAATTTCTTCCCAAGCCCAGAGCTTACCAATTTGGCTAGACTAGGTAGCCAGCAAACCCAGGGATCCACCTGTCTCTACATCCCCAGCACTAGGAGTACAGTTGTGCACTTCCATAGCCTACATTTTATGTGGGCTCTGGGGTGCCACACTCAGGTCTTCATGCTTGTACATCAAGCACTTTGCCCACTGAACCAACTCCCTAGCCTCTCAGTCTTCCTACCAACTTGATCCAAACCTTTAATTGACATTGTTTACAAAATAATTTAAGACTGATGATAGTGTGTAATAGTTCTTGTTATTACTATTGTATTATTTACCTAACAAGTTAATAAGGTTTCATTAAGTAGCAGTTATTGAAACTATAATTTAAATGATTTGTTTCATTAATTATTTCTAAATTCTGAGCAAATGAATGCTGTATGAGGTTGTCTATAGAATATTTTAAGTAAAATATCAAACTGTCTCAAAATTAATTAACATGTCATAGAAGTATTACACATTCAGTAATCTAGAGTAGTTAATTCAAATTGGGTTCAGTTTGATAACTCTCACCCATACCTCAGACATAATTCATTTTCTCTGAGGCCTTTGAAACTCTCCAAAAATTGTTCCCCATTCTATTTTCCTATATTGTTTTTAATGCATTAGAGGAATTATGGGATTTCTTATTATATTGTAAATATTACTTTTCCCACAGATTCCTAATCACCATAATCAGTCCTAGTCATAAGTTATGAGAAATTCTGAGATTATTTCTGCTTAAGATGAATGAATTTTAATCATGCAGCATTTAAATTTCTTTTAAAGTTAAATCTTTTAGAAGTAACAATTACTATTTGAGTTTGTAATTATATTGCAAGTCTATGCTATTTTTGAAGATGTGTTAAAATAATTTTAAAAATTATTTTAGATTGTCATTTATTTACTTATGTATTTATTTATTTTGAAGGATCAAAGTAACAATGAAATTATGATTGGAGTGATGTCAGGAGGAATTCTGATTTATAAGAATAGGGTACGAATGAATACCTTTCCATGGTAAGAATTCTGTCAGTACTTTTGCTTTTTACCACTGTGTTAGTCGGGTGTAATACTTTAAAGTTAAATAATTTTTGAGGCATTTTAATGTTGTCAGCTTACCTTTGTGGTACAATTTTTACTTTATTTTCTTAGGAACCTATAGGATGGTACTGAGACAATTTATTTCAAAGTTACTTCTTAAAAATGATAATTATGAATTTTTCTCTTATAAAAATCTCTAAATGCATGTCAAAGTAAGATTATAATATTTACTTTGTGTCTGCTACCATGTTAATTACTGTCCATATTGTATTTTATTTAAAAACATTTATTGGAATGCTAGTATATCAGCTGAAATAGGGCCACAGCTACTAATCCATTAACCCAGCGTTAATGTTTAAATTAGTACAGGTATATGTTGGGTCGATGAGACACAACACTCTTGTTTCTTCTGTCTTATTGCTCTACTGGTTGGTCTTGCTCTCACTATCTGGATGGGTACCATTATCATTTCTATAGGGAAAAGGAAAAGCATCTTCCACATCTTATTTTTTTTTTTTTTTTTTTTTTGGAGAGAGACACAGCAGCTTCTCAGCTGCTACGAAATCCAGATGTGTGTGCCCCCTTGTGATCAAGTGTGGCATTGTGCCCTTGCGTCACTTTGCATCTGGCTAAACATGTTGGCATTCTTAGGCTTAGGAGGCAGGTGCCTTAACTGGTAGGCCATCTCTCCAGACCCTTCCATATCCTTTTACTTATATAACTTCAAAATTCTAAAAATCACTTTGATCATATTACATGCTTATATAGCTTTATGTGTGTGCTTGATGTAGTTAATATTATTCAAGGGTTTATTTTTAATTGTTTTTAAATATAGTGAATTTCTTTAGGTAAAGAAACAAAAAAATCAATACATTATATCAATCTGTTTCTTTTCATATACCTTCTAAAAGATTTGATCCTGATCTTTCAGTATCAATTATATTTTAATTTTTATTTATTTATATGTGCATATGTATGTGTGTACTCACATGCACGCACATGCCAGGGCCTCTTGGCTTCTTTTCACTGAAAATAAATGCCAGACACTTTGTGACACTTTTTATGTCCAGCTTACATGGGTAGCTTGGGAATTGAACTCAGGTTAGCAGGCTTGGCAAGCAAGCATCTTTGAGCCATCTTCCCAGGCCCCTATCATCCTTTATTTATTTGACAGAGAAAGAGGGAGAGAGAACGGGCACACCAGGGCCTCCAGCCACTGCAAACGAACTCCAGACCTTGTGCATCTGGCTAATGTGGGTCCTGGGGAATCGAACCTGGGTCCTTTGGCAAACGCCTTAACCGCTAAACCATCCCTCCCACCCCTCATCCATTATATTTAATGGGCTTTTGTAACTAGTTAATTTCACAACACTTTAGTATAACTGTGATAGCTAACAAACAATTATCTTAGCAAACTACAGCTTTGCTTTTAAAAAAATGAGCTCAAGGGCTGGAGAGATGGCTTAGCGGTTAAGGTGCCTGCCTGCTAAGCCCAAGAACCCGGTTCCAATCTCCAGGTCCCACGTTTAGCCAGATGCAAGGGCGCAATGCTGCACTTGCCCACAAGGGGGCGCACACATCTGGATTTCGTTCATAGCAGCTGAGAGACTGCTGGCGCGCCCATTCTCTATGTCTCCCTCTCCCTCTCTCTCTGTCTGTCTCTCTCTATGTCTCTCTCCGAAAAAAAATAAATTTAAATAAATTTTTAAAAAGAAAAGAAAATTTTTAAACAAATGAGCTCAAGAGATGGATCAGTGGGTGTTTGCTTTGCAGGCATGAGAACCTGAGTTCAACATGCACCTGTGATCCCTGGACTGGGGATGTGGAGACAGGATAACATGAACTCACTGATAAGCTCGCCTAGCTGATGGGTAAACTCTAGGTTCAATGAGAAACCCTATTTCAAGCAAGTGCTTTCAACCACTGAGCCATCTCTTCAGCCCCCAAGATCCTAGTTCAGAAAAATAGGTTGAAGAACAATTGAAGAAGATAACCAATGCTGACCTCTGGCCTCCACATGCATCCACCAAACACACAAACAAATACAGATGTGTGCACACACACAAAAGCTGAGCATGGTGATACATGCCTGTAATCCCACCACTTCCAAGGTGGAGTCAGGAGAATTAGGATTTCAAGGACAACCTGGGCCATTTAAGAGTATGAGCCCCCCCCCCCAAAAGACTTTTGTTGAAAAAAGATAAAGCTTTTAAGTCACCAAAATATGAACAGTATAATAAAGAATTATAAAATGGGCCTAGAGAGATGGCTTAGCAATTAAGGTGCTTGCTTGCCTGTGAAGCCTAAGGACCCAGGTTCAATTCCCAGTATCCATATAAGCCAGATGCAGAAGGTGTCACATGTGTTTGAAGTGTGTTTGCAATGGCTAGAGGCCCTGGCAACCCATTCTCCCCCCCCTCCTCTCTCTAATAACAACAATAATAATAAAATTACAAAATGAAACCACCTGAGTTTAAATCTCTAGATCCCACCTAAAAAGCTGAGCATGACCAATCATGCCTGGAACCGCATTCCCACAATGAGGAGCAGAGACCCAGGAATTGCCAGGGCTCTTGAAAAATAGTAAAATCTGGCGTCAGTAAAAGACTGGCTCAAGTAAGAATGGGCAGAAGAGTGTTGGAGCAACTTCTCCTCTGGCCACCACAGGCAATCACTGCCTCTGCAGGTGATCGCTGCCCGTTCCCCCTCCCCTACCACAAGAGCATATGTACTTGCCTACACTACCCACCCACACCCACAAACACACCCCACATTGCATACACAAGTGGAAATTTTTTAAAAATTTGAAAAAAAGGGCTGGAGAAATGGCTTAGTGTTAACATGGTGGCCTGTGAAGCCTAAGGACCCAGATTCCATTCCTCAGTACCCACATAAGGTAGATGCCCAAGGTGGCGCATGCATCTGGAGTTTGTTTGCAGTGGCTGGAAGCCCTGGCATGCCTAGTCTTTATCTGTCTGCTCCCCCCTCCCTCCCTCCCTCCCTCCCTCCCTCCCTCCCTCCCTCCCTCCCTCCCTCCCTCTGTGCCTCTCATAAATAAATAAATAAATAAATAAATAAATAAATAAATAAATAACATCGTTTTTAAATTTTTTTAAAAAAATTGCAAATAAAATTAACAGCTACAGTATTCATAACAAAATAAAATCCATAGGATGGAACTGCAATTCCTTTCCACCCCACACCTTATGGCCCTGTCAGTAAGACGTCTTACATAATAACATAATAACTGCTGAAAACCTTTAAGGCCCAGACTATTTAAAGTCTAACAAAACTGAAAAACAATAGGAAAGACAAAATAAGTATGCATAGGGAAATTACAACTTCTCATACCTATAATTTGTTTATAACAAACAGCAAACAAAGCTTCTCCTTGTCAGAGAAACATAAAACTTCAACTAAAGGTACAAAAATCCCAGTTCCTTTTATCCATAAATCATATCTGGTATTCAACAACAAATTACAAAGCATGCTGAAAGGCAAAACAAATTCAGAGACAAAGAAAATCTTGAAAGAAGCATTATGTCTAAACTCCCCCCCCCCAAGAAATAGATAAGAATGGGCTCTTTTCAGAAACCATAAAGCCAGAAGAGTAATGGAGTGAAGTATTGGGAAGTGTTCAGATAAAAAACCTCAACAACCTAGAACCTTACATTTGCCCTTAAGAGGCAAGGAGAAAAATAAGTTTCCCCAGTTAAGCAAAAGTTAAAGGAATTTGTTGACAGTGGACCTACCTTATGAGAAATGTTAAAAGTTCCTCAAAGGGGCTGGAGAAATGGCTTAGTGGGTAAAATGCTTGCAATAACTTGAGTTTGGATCCCCAGAATTCCTGTAAAATCATGAGCACAGTGGTGCTTGTCTGTAATGCCAGTCTTGGGGAAGTGGACAGAGGAGGATCCTTATGGATTGCTGACAAGGTAATCTAGCAGCATTGGTCAGCTCTCGATTCAGCAAGAGACATTGTCTCAAAAATAAGGTAGAGAGGATTGGACGGATGGCTTAGCAGTTAAATTGTTGGCCTGCAAAGCCAAAGGACCCAGGTGCAATTCCCTAGGACCCACATTAACCAGATGCACAAGGGAGGGCACGTGACTGGAGTTTGTTTGCAGGGGCTGGAGGCCCTGGCACGCCCATTCTCTCTCTCCCTCTCTCTTCCTCTTCCTCTCTGTCAAGTAAATAAATAAAAATAAAATATTTTTTGAAAGATTAAAAGAAAAATAAGGTGGAAGCCACGTGTGGTGGCGCACACCTTTTATCTCAGCACTCGGGAGGCAGAGGTAGGAGGATAGCCTTGAGTTCAAGGACACCCTGAGACTACATAGTGAATTCCAAGTCAGCCTGGGCTTGAGCAAGACCCTACCTAGAAAAAACAAAATAAATAAGGTGGAGAGAGACTGAGGAAGATACCTGAGGTCAACCCCTGCCCTCCACACACACATGCTCACATGCATATACATTTGTGCCTACACACACACACACACACACACACACACACACACACACACAAAATTTTTTTAATTCCTGAGAGAAAAAGAATCTTCAAATTGAAAGGACAGATTATCAAAATGAATTTTTTAAATATTTATTTATTTGAGAGGGAGAAGGAGACACAGAGAGAGAAATGGGCACACCAGAGGCTCTAGCCATTGAACTCCAGACACACGCACCACCTTCTGCATCTGGCTTACGTGGGTATTGAGGAATCGAACCTGGGTCCTTATCCTTTGCAGGCAAGCACCTTAACCAATAAGCCATTTCTCCAGGCCTAAAATGGATTTTTGAAACAATTTTGGTAGTGTAATTTATATACTCTATAAATTCACTTATTAAGATATACAGTTCAGAGCCATGTGTGGTGGTGCATGCCTTTAATATCAGCACTTGGGAGGCAGAGGTAGGAGGATTGCTATGAGTTTGAGGCCACCCTGAGACGACATTCTGAATTCCAGGTCCGCCTGAGCAAGACCCTACCAAAAAAAAAAAAGAGACAATTCAGGGGGTTGGAGAGATGACTTACCAGCGAAGGCACTTACCTGCAAAGACTAATGACCTGAGTTTCATTCCCCAGTTACATACCCATGTAAAGCCAGATGCACAAAGTGGCACATGCATCTGGAATTCATTTGCAGTGGCTAAAGGCCCTGGTGCACCCATTCTCATTCTCATTCTCCCTCCCTCTCCCTCCCTCCCTCCCTCCCTCCCTCCCCCCCTCTCTTTTCCTCCCCCTCCCCCCCTCTGTTCTTGCAAATTCAGTGTTTTGTTAGATATTTATAAGATGCAGCATCTTCATAATTAATTTTGAATCATTTTCATAATTCCCAAAATAAAGTTTTTAATGATTATAAATCACTCTTTTGTCTCCCGCTCACCCCTAGCCCTAGGTAGTCACTAATCATTTTCATTCTCTGTAAGATGCATCAATTCTGGTTATTCCCAAGTGAGATCATAGACCATAGAATTGTTTGAGTGTCTCATTTAGCATGTTTTTTGAGGTTTACTTCTGTTGTAGCATGTACCGGTATTGCATTCCTTTTTATTGCTGAATACAAAGTTCAATCTGTGGTTACTTTTGGTAACCTTTTGGCTACTAAAACTAAATGTGGTTGATTAAGTCAGGTGTCCCTCATAGGCTCATGTGTTTTGAATGTTTGGTCCCTACCTGGTGTCTATTTGGGAAGTGGAGCCTTGCTGGAGACAGGCTTTAGGCTGTTAGAGCCAGCTTCCCCTTGCCAGAGCGCAGCTCACTCTAGATGCTTCTGTCATTCGCCAGCATTTGCTGTGGCAAGACGCTTTACCCAGCCTGTGCTCTACCATCCTTTCCCTGTTATCATAACGCTTCAAGCTTGCAAGCCAAAATAAAACTCTTTCCTGCCATCAGCTGCCTTTGGTTGGGTGTTTTGTCCCAGCAATACAGAGGTAATGACATTAATGATGCTTAATATTTGTGTGTAAAATTGTGTGGAGGTATGTTTTAATTTCTTTCAGGCATATACACAACATGGAATTGTTAGGTTTGCCAGACTTTTTACATATGCAGCTACATCACTTTTCATACCTGCTGCTGGTGCTATATGCTGTGTAAATTTCCCCACTTATTATTGTGTGTATTTTTCATAGATCCATCCTGGTAGATGTGAAGTGATATCTCATTGTACATTGCATTTGAATTTCCTTTATGACTAACAATGTTGAGCATATTTCCATGTGCTTATTGTTATTTTACCTACTTATCTTCTTTGAATTACTCAAATGGGATTTTAAAAAATTAATGTATGTACTGTTACATGTGATGTATAACAGAATTATTGAAGGTCAACACATGAAAAAGATAAACCAAGCATATAGAGACCAAAGGGAAACTATTATAATTATCTTATACAAAATAGACTCTTTTTTTTTTTTTGAGGTAGGGTCTCACTGTAGCTCAGGCTGACCTGGAATTCACTATGTAGTCTCAGGGTGGCCTCAAACTCAAGGCAGTCCTCCTGCCTCTGCCTCCCAAATGCTGGGATTAAAGACATGTGCCACCATACCCAGCCAAAATAGATTTTATTCATAGCTTGATATTTTTCTGAAAAATTATAATAGTTATATACACAGAATAAAGTCATACAGAATATATTTATAAGAAAATACAAGTTTTATATGCAACAGACTTTATGTTAAAGGACATATAATGTGTAAATTTTTAACACAGAGGATTTTTGTTTGTTTTTTTGAGATAGGGCCTCACTCTAGCCTAGGCTGACCTGGAATCCACTCTGTAGTCCCAGGGTAGCCTGGAACTCACAGCAATTCTCCTACCACTGCCTCCCAAGTGCTGGATTAAAGGCGTGCATTTCCACACCCAGCTTAATGTGTAAATATTTACTCATTGCTTGATACTTTTCTGGGAATTACGAAACTAAGATGACTTGAAATTGTCATAGATTTACTTTCAGTACTAAAAATGAAAAAGGATTTTCTATTTTTGTTTGTTGCTTGTGTGATGGTTCTTTCTGAGTATGTGTATGTGCCCACGCTTGTGTGTGCATGTGCATTTGAGAGTGCGGGCATGGGCTCAGAAGAGCACATATGTAGAAGTCAGAGGACAATATTCAGGTCAGTCCTTGCCTTTCTACCACATTTGAGGCAGGGGTTTCTGTCTCTGGTGCTTGCTCTGCTTTTGTAGCTTCACTCTTCTGTTCTTTGCTATACTCACTGCAGGCTTCCCAGAAATTCTCCTGTCTCCACAACTCACCCACCTTTACATAGGATCTTGTGGGTGTGGGGGAATTGAACTTGGGTACTCGGGCTTGAGTAGTGAATGCTTTATCCACTGAGCCATCTCCCCAGGCCCCATGGGATAGTTCTTTATGATAATTTGTAATTTCTAAAATCTATGTAGCCTTTTATAGTTTTTTTTTTTTTTTTTTTTTTTTTTTCAAGGTAGGGTCTCACTGTAGCCCAGGCTGACCTGGAATTAACTATGTAGTCTCAGGGTGGCCTTGAACTCACGGTGATCCTCTTACCTCTGCCTCCTGAGGGCTGGGATTAAAGGCGTGTGCCACACGCCTGGCTTTTTATAGCATTTTTAATGGAGGTATCTGGTATCTGGCTTACTTTTTACCCAAGTGCTTTTTTTTCACTTTCTAGAAATAATGTCCTTTGTCATATAACAAGAGAACCTCTTCTTCCCATATTGTCATATTTTTTTACAATGAAAGCTCAGGATATAAAAGTAAAATAAAAAGTTTTAAAACTGGGGATATGGCTCACTGGTAGAATACTTGTTTAACATGTACAAGGCCCCAGGTTCAATCTTTATCACCACACACAAAAAATTTAACCCTATCTATTGCGGAGGAGGTGGCAGAAAGAATGTAAGAGCCGAAGGAAGGGTACCACTCCTTACAGTGCAACTTCCCTACAGATATTGGCCTCAATATCCATGACCTCACAGTGCCTAGCAATACCTTCACAAGACCCTCATAATAGGAGAAAAAGATGATGATATCAAATTAAAAGAGAGACTAACGGAGAGAGGGAGGGGATATGATGGAGAGTAGAGTTGTGAAGGGGAAAGGAGGGAGGGAAATATCATGGTTTACTGTCTGTAAGTATAGAAGTTGTCAATAAAAAATAAAAATTAAACAGTTTACCCTAAAAGATAAGTATATCTCTGTTTCCTCATTGTTAAGGAATATGGTTTAATCTGACTTGTGCATTTACCTCCCTATGTGATTGAGATATGAGAAATTTCTTTGAGAATGCTCAAAGTTTCTTAATGGATAGGGTCATGAGCCATTAAGGTCAAACAGAATTTCCATGAAAATGTTGTTAGAATATTGGCTCCCAAAGAAAATTTGCAAAGTAAGATTCAGTCTCTTTAGCCTCATGACCCTTAGATCTTTAAGGTCAAAAAAGATGGGTTACTTTTTATGTGGTAACATCTCTTATTATCAGGAATGAAATGGGCTTGGTTCATTGATTGTGCCAATGAATCTTTGAGGACTCATAGAGTGTCATATGACTAACATATAAAAAGCACTGTAGAGGTTGAAAAGATGGCTCATTAGGTAAGCATGCTTCCTGTGCAAGCATGTAGGCTGAGGGGGCTTGAGATTGCTTGAGATTGATTTCCCTAGCACCTACATGAATAATTGGGTGTGGCCACCCACATACATCAATAACCCCAGCCCTATGGTAAGTAGAGACTGGTGAATCACTGGGATTTGCGAAAATGGCAGTTAGTAATCAGTGAAAGATTCCATCTCAAGGAAACACACAGATGAGCATTGTGTGTGGGGGGCACTGATACTGGATATTGTCCTCTAGCCTATGCACACAGAGCACAGGCAACTGCTTACATGTGTGCATAAATACATACAACACATCACAAGTACTACTCATATGCACTTGCAAAAAAAAAAAAAAAGCCAGAAGGATAAAGTAAAAAACAATTGTGCAGGCTGGAGAGATGGCTTAGTGGTTAAGGCGCCTGCCAGCTAAGCCTAGAATGCTGGTTCCAGTCTCCAATGGTTCCAATCTCCAGGTCCCACGTTTAGCCAGATGCAAAGTGACGCAAGGGCGCAATGCCGCACTTGTTTACAAGAGGGCGCACACATCTGGATTTCGTTCACAGCAGCTGAGAGACTGCTGGCGCGCCCATCTCTGTCTCCCTCTCTGTCTGTCTTCCTCTGTGTCTCTCTCCAAAAATAAATAAAATAATAAAAATTAAAAAAAAACAGTTGCGCTTTTACAAGTCAAATAAAAATGTTTTAGGTTTATACAAAAAAAACTGAAATATTTTTACATATGGCTTGTATTGAAGACTAAACTGTGTTATTATTTTTCTTGAAATTTTAATTAAAATTTTATTTTAAATTAAATTTTGTGGCATGTATATTTGTAGATAGAAAATTTATAAATTTATTTACTGCAATAGATAAGATGATAATTTTTTTTCCAAGGTAGGGTCTCACTCTAGCTCAGGCTAACCTGGAATTCACTATGTAGTCTCAGGGTGACCTCGAACTCTCGGCGATCCTCCTACCTCTGCCTCCCGAGTGCTAGGATTAAAGGCATGTGCCACAAAGCCCGGCTCAAATTTTTTCTTAATCACTTATTAGATTTTTATTTTTCATGAAGCACCATAACCTTTACATTATTAATATATTTTATATATGTAGAGAATATGGAATAAACATGTACTTAAAAGATTTTCTGTAAAATTTTCTAATTCATTAATATTTTTGTCTTAATTCTGCATTTTAAAATATCTAATAATTCTTCTTTGTACAGGTTGAAGATTGTAAAAATTTCTTTTAAATGCAAACAATTTTTTATTCAACTTAGAAAAGAATTGGTGAGTATTGATTGATGTAATTGTTAATACAAATGCAGTCTTTTAATAGGCCTCATCATTCCTCTTAGAACTTTTCTGCCACTACAAGTGAAACGGCAGCAGATACTCTTCGTTATTACCTGTTGAGAATGCATTCATATTTTATCCCTAGGTATATTTGTGTATCCAGTATGTCTGTGGTTCTGGTTTAAAGTTCTAGACATCTCTTTTATCCTTGTGTTACAGTGGTAATGGCCTTTTTAATATTAAGTACAACAAATTGAGTTGTCATGGAAACACGTTCATCTTGTGAATGATTTTATCTATTTAATCAAATTAAAGTAACATTGCCTGGTGTGGTAATGCATGCCAAAATCCCAACCACACAGGAGAACCAAATATTTGAGGCCATTTCCTATCAAAAAATGATACATATGTATATATCATCCATTCATTCATTCATACATACATACATATGCAAACAAACTAACCTTTCAAGATGATATGTTTAGAGCCGGGCATGGTGGCGCACGCCTTTAATCCCAGCACTCGGGAGGCAGAGGTAGGAGGATCACCGAGAGTTCAAGGCCACCCTGAGACTACATAGTGAATTCCAGGTCAGCCTGGACCAGAGTGAGACCCCCCCCCCAAAATATGATATGTTTATATTACTTAAAATCTTGAAAATGTATTTGAATCAGTTGCATTTTATCAAAGGGTATTGTCCTACTATGTGGCCGTGGCTTGACATTTATGTTCACAAACTGTGGAGGATATTTTAAATGGAATGTTTATTAAAATAAGCATAGTACAAAAAAGTACTTAGACCTTTGATATACAACTGAGCATATCTGTATAGCATCACCTC
Organism: Orientallactaga sibirica; assembly: GCA_036365145.1. Lineage (NCBI taxonomy): Eukaryota > Metazoa > Chordata > Mammalia > Rodentia > Dipodidae > Orientallactaga > Orientallactaga sibirica. The sequence continues at coordinate 14,070,876 of JAEOAD010000028.1, forward strand.
TTAGGTTAATGTAGAAAATATTGCCTAATAATGTTGCTACTAGAGGAATGCTTCCAGCAATTAACCATCCCAAAGCTAAATACTATTCCCATTTGTACTACAATAGATTAGTTTGCATATTTGTGAAAAATTAAGCCATAATAGCATGTTCATTTTATACTTGCTTTCTTTCCCTTAACATTGAGGTTGAAATTCGTATTGTTACACTGATATACATGCTATTGGACTTAGTTTATTCCATTGTGTTCACTGAATGTTAATACTATTTATTCTGCTTCAGTTAGTGAATCCTTTGCCATTTCCCAGTTGGGAATATTATGAATAATGCTGCTAATGAACATTCTTATGTGTTTCAATAAATATTCAGAAAATAAAGTATTATAAATCTTGTTATCTGAAAACAAAACGATATTTTCCCTTTGGGGGGAGGTGTTGAGGCAGGGTCTCACTGTAACCTAGGCTAACATGGAACTCATTCTGTAGCCTCAAGCTTGCCTCAAACTCATAGCAATCTTCCAACTTCAGCCTCCCAAGTGCTGGGATTATAGGTGTGAGCTACATGCCAAGCTTTGACATGCATGAGCTGGGGAGATGGCTCAGTGGTTAAGAGTGCTTGCTGCACTAGCATGAGAATCTGAGTTTGATCTTCAGCACCTATATAAAAAACAAGGAATGGCCTCACAGGCATGGAAGATCACTAGGGCTCAGTATAAGCCAGAATCAGTGAGAAGCTATAAGTAAATCAGTAAATTATTATGTATGCATTATAATAGAATACCATGAAGAATAAACATGAATGAATTACTATACTGTAGCTGTGTGGATGTATATCAGAAACATAATGAACAAAAGAAGGCCAGCATGAAGACATGGGTGTGTAAGTCTATGTAGACAAGGCTCAACAAGTGTTAACTAAATTGTGATCATGATAGTCAGAAGAGTTGTTATCTCTGGAAGATAATCTGGTAGAAGGTGGAACAAAGGCTTCTTCTAGGGTGGTAGCGTAGTGATCTGTTCTTAATCTCAGTTGAGGTTAAATGGTTACATTCATTAAGTGAAAATCAGAGCTATATGCTTATAGGATATTTACTTCACTAAATATATGGTTTACTTAATTGAATTATTTAGCAATTCATGCTAAAAGAAAAACTAAAGAAATTATTCTAATCTAGCATGCATTAATTTAAAATTTTATTTTTGTAAAACTGTTTAGAAGTGGTGAATATTCCTATTTACATTTGAGACAGATTTACAAATTCATAGATCTATGATTAACTTATAGGCCAGAATTATATTTTAAATGAGTATCATAACTAATATGTTGGGAAAATACTCAAATCTTAAATTTATTTCTAACTATGATCAAGCATAGAAGTTCCAAAAAGTGATATAATTACTGAACACTATCCGCATTTTGCAGATCTTTTCATTTATTTCTCTGCCTTTTTGTTGAATCAAAGAGATCCAGAGGGGTTAGTGGTTACAAGGCTAGATTACTTAGTCAAAAGTAAATTAAATGTAGTATAAATGCTGATATTTTCCTGATATTCTCTATATTTTGCATTTGCCACAGCACGAGTCTAGAGAAACATTACTGGGATTTAATATGGTGAACTACCGAGCATGTAAAAATCTGTGGAAAGCATGTGTAGAACATCACACATTCTTCCGTTTGGACAGACCACTTCCACCTCAGAAGAACTTTTTTACACATTATTTTACATTAGGTTCAAAATTCCGGTACTGGTAAGTATTACTTTTGTATTAAGCCTTTATTGTTGGATGTGTTTCCTTCTCTTTAAATTAAAGGTATAGTTATAGTCATAAAAATTTATGGAGTCCAGCCTGTATGTCATGATCAGTAGTTTCTTGTAATACACATGAGGCTTGGGAAACTTGTAATTTCCATTGGATTTAGTAATTACTTATATGAAACTTTCTTTAGGACACATTTATTTTGTTTGTAAAACCCAACCTATGTTCTACTTGAGTATATAATTACTTTGTTTTTTCTTTTTAATTTAGAAATTAGCATATTTTGAGCTATCAAACCCTTTATTGTAAAGAGATTTTAAAAAACCATTATGTGGACTGGAGAGATGGCTTAGTGGTTAAGACATTTGCCTACAAAGCCAAAGGATCCCGGTTTGATTTCCCAGTACCAATGTAAGTCAGATGCACAAGGGGGCGCATTTGCAGTGGCTGGAGGCCCTGACACACCCATATTCTCCCTCTCCCTCTCTCTCTCTCTCTCAAACAAATAAATAAAATATATTTTTAAAATTACTCAATCTGTGGGGTTTTTTGCCTAAAATTATCATATTTATTTTTCCTTTAAAACAATTTTTTGTGTGATACATAATGAGGAACACTGTAGCTTCATACTTATATACAGTGTGTAACTATCAGACAGCATATTGGCATATCCATCGCCTCAAATGTGTGTTCTTCCTTGATGTTGCTCTCCACTAGTGATTTTGAATTTTACATTTCATTGTCAATCATAGTTAACCCTACTGTGATACAGAGCATTAGAAGTTAGTCTTCCTATTCAGCTGTACTCTTTGGCTTGTTTATTGATTTTTTTTTTAATTCTAAATGCAACAATTTTGGGGAGATAAAATTTGAAGAAACTCTAATAAAACTTTTAGCTATACAATTATTATTATTTTTTACTGTTTTTATTATTGTTTATTTTATTGACAACTTCTATACTTACATACAAAAAGTGCATGATATTTCCCTCCCCTCCCCAAATTCCCCTTTAGAACTCCAATCTCCATCATATCCCCTCCCTCTCTCCATTGGTCTCTCTTTTAATTTGATGTCATCATCTTTTACTTCTATTATGAGGGTCTTGTGAAGGTATTGCTAGGCACTGCAAGGTCATAGATATCAAGGCCAATTTCTGTCTGGACAGTTGCATTGTAAGGAGTCATACTCTTCCTTTGGCTCTTCCATTCTATCCGCCCCTTCTTCCGCAATGGGCCCTGAGTCTTGGAGGGTGTGACAGGTGTTTCAGTGCTGGGCACTCCTCCATCCCTTCTTCTCAGCACTATGTTGCCTTTTGGGTCATCCCAGTGGTCATCACCATCTGAAAAGAGAAGCTTCTCTAACCAGAAGTGAGAGTAGCATTAATATGTGAATATGAACATTAAGTGTAGTGCTTTCAGGGCAGTTTGGTGGGAATAAAATATACATTTAGTCAGACAAGAGCAGGCTTTATACCCCTAAGGCTCATGACCTCTCCTGCCATAGACTTTTGCTTAGGTTTTTTTCAGTACCAGGTATGTATTCCCTCCCATAGAGAGGGCCTTCAGTCCAATTATGAAGCAGTTGGTTACCCCATGAGTAGACATGCCACTATTGCACCCGTTCAGTCATTGGGCCTGTATGGCCAAATTTGAATATTCAGTGTCCACTGTTTTCACTACTGATGACTTCTGTCTCCCATACGGCTACATGCAGTGCAGCTTTTTCTAGCTTTCAGTTGGCTGGTCTACAGGGTGAAGGTTTTCTGCTCAGCACCAGCTTGCTTTCTCAGTGACCTTACCTCTCAGGCAAGAGATGTCTTCACCAATAAGGTCTTACTATCTGTTTCTCAAGGGAAACCAAGGGCTTTGGCAAAAGCCTTTAATGTTTTGGAGGCTACCAGGACCTCCTTGGCCAACAACTCACTGGAAGGTATCCCATCCCAGGCACTGAAAATTTTCTAGTAACAGTCTACAGCTTCTAGATGTGCCATTATTCAAAAAAATAGGTTTATATAAGTCTTATTCACACTATTTTGAATTTAGATTGACCCTCCCCTTGCCCTTCTTTTATGCATTCTCTTCCCATGGCCTCACTTAGGTCATTCCCCTCCCTGTAATCTGTTCTTCTGTTTACATATGTGTAATACCATACACTTAATTCCTTCCCTTTCCTCCCTCCCTTATATCCTTTTACCAGCTTACTGGTTTCTGGTACCTATTTTTGGTTCCAGTTCACACACAAGTCTGTACATTTGTAGCTAGGATCCACATATGAGAGAGAACATGTGACGTTTGGCTTTCTGAGCCTGGTTTACCTCACTTAGTATAATCCTTTCCAGATCCATCCATTTCCCTGCACATTTCATATTTTCATTTTTCTTTACCGCTGAATAGAACTCCATTGTGTAAATGTACCACATCTTTATTATCTATTCATCTGTGGAGGGACATCTAGGCTGCCTCCATTTCCTAGCTATTGTGAATAGAGCAGCAATAAACATGGTTGTGCAGGTATCTCTAAGGTAGTGACAAGAGTCCTTCAGATATATGCCTAGGAGTGCTATAGCTGGATCATATGGTAAATCTATTTCTAGCTGTCTCAAGAACCTCCACACAGATTTCCACAATGGCTGCACCAGATTACATTCCCACCAACAGTGTAGAAGTGTTCCTCTTTTTCTGCATCCACACCAACACTTATTGTCATTTATTTTCTTGATGGTAGCCATTCTGACAGGAGTGAAATGGAATCTCAAAGTGGTTTTAATTTGCATTTCCCTGATGGCTAAGGACGTGTAACACTTTTTTAGATGTTTATATGCTATCTGTATTTCTTCTGAGAACTTTCTATTTTGTTCCATACCCCATTTTTTAACTGGGTTGTTTGAATTCTTATTATTCTGTTGTTTATGTTCTTTGTATATTCTGGATATTAATCCTCTGTCAGGTGTATAGCTGGAAAAGATTTTCTCCCATTCTGTAGGTTGTCTCTTTGCTCTATTCACAGTCCTTTGCTGTACAAAAGCTTTGTAATTTCATGAGGTCCCAGTGGTTGATTAGTGGTTTTATTCCCTGAGCAATTGGGGTTATATTCAGAAAGTCCTTGCCTATGCCAATATGTTGAAGGGTTCCCCTACCTTTTCCTCTAGCAGTTTCAGAGTTTCAGGTCTGATATTAAGGTCCATGATCCATTTGAAGTTGACTTTTGTGCATGGAGAGAGACAAGGATCTATTTTTATCCTTTTACATACGGATATCCAGTTTTCCCAGCACCACTTATTAAAGAGTCTATCTTTTCTCCAATGAATATTTTTAGCATTTTTGTCAAAAATCAGGTGGCTGTAGCTGCCTGCATTATTATTTGGGTCTTCTATTCTGTTCCATTGATCTACCTGTCTGTCCTTGTGCCAGTACCATGCTGTTTTTGTTACTATGGCTTTGTAATATAATTTAAAATTGGGTATGGTAATACCACCAGCCTGATTTTTGTTGCGCAAAATTGTTTTGGCTATTCGAGGTTTTTTTGTTTCCAGATGAATTTTAGGATTGTTTTTTCTATTTCTGTGAAGAATGCTATTGGGATTTTAATGGGGATCACATTAAATGTGTAGATTACTTTTGGTAAGATTGATATTTTCACAATATTGATTCTTCCAATCCAGGAGCATGGGATGTCTTTCCATTTCCTTGTGTCTTCTGCAATTTGTCGCTCGAGTTTTTTAAAGTTCTCTTTGTAGAGATCCTTCACTTCCTTGGTTAAGTTTATTCCAAGGTATTTTATTTATTTATTTATTTTGAGGCAATTGTGAATGGGAGAGATTCCCTGATTTGATCCTCTGCATGTTTGTTGTTAGTGTATAGAAAAGCTACTGATTTCTGTGTGTTTATTTTGTATCCTGCTACATTGCTAAAAGTGTTTATCAGCTCTAACAGTTTGCGGGTACAGTCTTTAGGGTCTGTTATGTATAGGATCGTATCATCTGCAAATAATGATAATTTGATCTCTTCCCTTCGTATTTGTATTATACAATTATTAAAGGCACATAAAAGCTACTTTAAAAAATAATGTATTTGCAGGTGTGTACAAGCATAGCAGAGTCTCTTACCACTATAAACAAACTCCAAATGCATATGCCACTTTAAGTTTGGCATTACATGGGCATGGGAGACTCAAATCTAGGCTCGCAGGATTTGTAAGCAAGCACTTTTAACTGTAGAGCCATCTTTCTAGCCCCAAAAGCTACTTGTAGTCTAGATCAACATGTGGGTGCTATCACTAACTGGAGGCCTGCTACCTGTGTAGTTTCCTTAAACATGGGGTAGCCATGAGTATAAACAGTCTTTATTACTCATTTCTTCACTGAGTTTCTTGATCTCTGCTTTGATATTTTCCCACTTATTCTTCCTTAAAAGCCTCCATTTACTTAGTATCCATGTGTTTGTGGCTGCACTCCAATCTTACCCCAACAACCTCAATTTCTCTTAAATGAACCTTATAAACTATGCAGTGTTTCCACATGAGAGCATGTTTCCTAAACCCCACAAGTTGTGATTTCTCCCTTATACACTTAATAATTCATACCTTTTTGAGTCCGTTTTTATCAATTCTTTGTTAAAGGTAGGACAAAACCAAAACTTTGGGTTCATGCATGGGGGTACACCTCCTTAACCCCAAAATCTTGCATCAATATTGTCAGGGTAATGTTGGCCATATTGAAGGATTTGGGAAATCTCAATATTCTGGAAGAGTTTGCATAGTCAAGGTATTACTTGTTCTTTAACTGTTTTGGTAGAATTTATCAGTTTTTCCTTCTATGGCAGTTTTATTTATAGGAAGATTTTTTTTTTTTTTTTTTAAAAAAGATTATTTATTTATTTATTTAGAGACAGAGAGAAGGAAAGAGAGAAGGAGAGTGAGAATGGGCGCGCCAGGGACTCTAGCTACTGCAAACGAACTCCAGATACGTGTGCCCCTTTGTGCATCTGGCTTATGTGGGACCTGGAGAATAGAACCGGGGTCCTTAGCCTTCACAGGCATGTGCCTTAACTGCTAAGCCATCTCTCCAGCCCAAAAAACTATGCTATTTCTCATTTTTCATTACGGTATAGCCATGCCACTTAGTTAACATATGTTGGTATTTGTCCTTGGAATATGCTCATATATTTGTTTGTATGGCTTTGGGAGCCTATATCTGACTGCCTTTATATGTGGTAAATATCTACATCTGTATGTAGTTTCATTTGCTATACTAGAAATTTATGTTCATTCACACTTTAGTAACCAGATGCCTTAAGTTCACTAAAGTTAAGTTTTTATTCAGAAAGTTAGTTAAAATACACTGGTATCCCATGAAGGAGATCTAATCTCTTTCATATACGTGTGCTTGCTAGACAAATGAGCCTAACACCTACAGTATTTCTGACCTTAATACTTCTTATATTCAAAAATCAGAAATTCCGTACATCTGGATATGGAAGGAACTGAAGGAATTACTAGTCTTTGTGTCCATGATATCTAGCTGTAGAAAAGGAATAAAAAATAGTTCTCCATGATCCCATGTATTTTTGCCCCTTCATTAAAGGAAACACTAGCTAAACCTCCATCCTGTTGGAGAAATAAAGGCTGGTGGAGTGTTTGATGTGGTTCATGGAAACCTATGTGTGACTCTACAAACAGTATCTAAGTACAGCATTATAGGGAAGAAATTCCTATCATGCAAGATTATTTTTCTTCTACTCTCGATAAAGATGTGTCTATGGAACAAATCTTTGTTTATTGTTGTCATCAAAAACGTCTTCTCTCTTACAAAATTGTAATATAGTCATATTATTTGTTGTCATTTTACTGACCATTCTTTTTTATAATATTATGCATGTTTATGTATTTCAGTGGGAGAACTGAAGTCCAGTCTGTTCAGTATGGCAAAGAAAAGGCAAATAAAGACAGGGTATTTGCAAGGTGAGTCAGTTTTAATGTCTTGATTTTTTTTAACAATTAAAATTTCTAGAAATGATATCTAAATCATCTATTTTAATTATACAAATTAATTGTGAGCAATGAAAATTAGTTTGTCTGGTTTATTGATTCTTTTTATTTTTTTATGGGCATTAGTTATATGCATCAATCACTATAGCCTTAAATAGGCTAAATCAAGTATCAATATATTTTATTGAAAAGTTACCTTTTGTTAAAATTTTTGAAAACCCTACCTTAAAAAAATTTTTTTGAGAAATTTTGAGAATGCTTTTGATTTGTTTGCCATTTTCTTTATTTTTCTAGAATTTGTTAGAGCCAGTTAAGTGAGAGAGAGATGACAATCAAATTTTTAGAAAAATGCTCAAGGATAAGAATGAATTAATGAGTGAGGACTAGGTACCTAGTGACCAGATAGAAGGGAACTGTTGCAGTGTAGGCACAAATGACAATAACCTGAACTAGGACACTTGATGGGTAGAGGCTGGGGACAATGATGAAGAGACTGGCAGAAGCTCATGACTAATTGCATACAGTTTCTTAGCAAAAATTACTTAGAGACACTAAAGCCCTTAAGAACTATATTTGATTAGAGTCTTGAGTGTTCATAAAGGAATTAAAGATCTGCTTTTAATTTTACTGTGTCCTGCTTTATATTTTTAGAAAAAAAGTGTGTGGGTTTGCTGTTGGATTTTTCTTCCCTTCAAAAGTGAAAATTGAACCTTTTTTCTAGTGGATAATAGATAGTCTGTTGTATTTCAAAATTCTAATCATGTCATATTACTTAAAAAGTAATTATCATCCCCAAACAACCACTTACCAGCTTTGTGATATTTGTTCAAGATTTTTCAGTGCATGCTCTCATGGAAATTTTTATATGTATGTGTATATTTATTTCAAAATTATTTCATACATTTTATTGCTTGTTTTATCACTTATGCATATGTCCTTTGATATTGGAAAAACTAGTCACAATGATGAGCAGTCTTCATAAAATTATATTTTATATAAAATAGCCAGACGTGGTAGCTCACGCCTTTAATCCTAGCACTTGGGAGGAAAAGGTAGGAGAATAACCAAGAGTTCAAGGCCACCCTGAGACTACATAGTGAATTCCAGGTCAGCCTGGTCTAGAGTGAGACCATACCTTGAAAAACAAACAAACAAGAATTATATTTTATATAAAATGATTGAACTGTAGGATACCTCCCTGTATCTTTTCCCTGCCTCCAGATAAGTAGCTATTGCTAAGACTATTTAAAGATGTTATAGTAATATGTACTGAGTATTTTTAAAAATAAATAATAAGGGCTAGATAGATGGCTTAATGGTTAAGGCACTTGCCTGCAAAGCTTAAGGACCCAGGTTTGATTTCCCCAGTACCCATGTAAAGCCAGATGCACAAAATGGTACATGAGTCTGGAGGTTGTTTATAGTGGCTAGAGGCCCTGCCATGCCCAATCTCTTTCTGCCTCTTTCTTTCTCCCTGTCTCTCTCTCTCTTTCAAGTAAATAAAATAAATAAATGAATAAAATACTTTCAGAAAAAAATAATAAAAATAAATTATAGTACCAATAGCTCATTAAAGCAAAGAACTATGAAACAAAAAGTTACTGCATTTTTTAATATTTGAATAAGATTTATCTGTATTAATTTCTTCTGGAATTTTTTGGGTTTTGGTTTTTGGTTTTCAAGGTAAGGTCTCGTTCTAGCCCAGGCTTATCTGGAATTAACTATGTAGTCTCAGGGTGGCCTTGAACTCACAGCTATCCTCCTACCTCTGCCTCCCGAGTGCTAAGATTAAAGGCGTGCACCACCACACCCGGCTGGAGTTATTATTTTTTATTCTGATTTGTCTATGAATTATCGACTCACCAGGAAATCAGTCTGTAAAAATGCCTTGTAGGAAAGATTCAGCTATTTGGGACTATAGATAGAGTCTTGATAAATTTGCTTGAATTTAAATGCTACATCCACATTTGTTCAAAAAAGTTTTGATATCAACGTATTATATCTTGGTTTTAGATTTATGAGAGGGGAATTATCTTTTTCTCCATTAAATATAAATGCCATATTAGTGCTTATTTTGGAAAGGAAAAAAAAGAAAACACAGAAATACTAATCCTTATAGACATGACTACTGAAATTTCTCAACAGTCTCCCTTTTAACAGTGTTAGATACAACTGTGTCCAATTAGAAAATAGTACAAACTTACCCAAATTCTACTATTAAAATGTTTTTTGCGGGCTAGAGAGATGACTTAGTGGTTAAGGCGCTTGCCTGCAAATCCAAAGGACCCAGGTTCGATTCCTCAGGACCCACATTAGCCAGATGTACAAGGGGTGCACACATCTGGAGTTCATTAGCAGTGGCTGAAGGCCTTGGTGCATCCATTCTCTCTCTCTCTCTCTCTCTCTCTCTCTCCTGCCTATTTCTGTATCTCTCTCTCAAATAAGTAAAAATAAAATATTAAAATGTTTTCTGGGCCGGGCATGGTGGTGCACGCCTTACGTCCCAGCACTCCGGACGCAGAGGTAGAAGGGTTAACCCTAACCCTACCTCTGCGGGGGGGGTGGGTTCTGAGCAGGGCATGGTGCACATAACATGCCTTTAATCTCAGCACTGGGGAGGTAGAGGAAGGAGGATCATCGTGAATTTAAGGCTACCCTAAGACTACATAGTGAATTCCAGGTCAGCCTGGACTAGAGTGAAACCCTACCTCAAAAAAAAAAAAAAAAAAAAAGCCGGGCGTGGTGGCGCATGCCTTTAATCCCAGCACTTGGGAGGCAGAGGTAGGATCGCTGTGAGTTCGAGGCCACCCTGAGACTACATAGTTAATTCCAGGTCAGCCTGGGCCAGAGTGAGACCCTACCTCGAAAAACAAAAACAAACAAACAAACAAACAAACAAAAAGCTGGGCGTGGTGGCACACACCTTTAATCCCAACACTCGGGAGTCAGAGGTAGGAGGATCGCCATGAGATCGAGGCCACCCTGAGACTACATAGTGAATTCCAGGTCAGCCTGGGCTAGAGCAAGACCCTACCTCGAAAGACCAAAAAAAAAGTTTTCTGGGAATAGAGAAATAGTTCAGTGGATAAAGTGCTTGCCCACACAAACTTGAGGATTAGAGTTTAGATACCAGCACTTGAATGCATGATTGGGTGTGACTGCCCACCTGTAATCCCAGCCCTCTTGAGGTGGACACAGAAGATCCTACTCATTAATTAGGTTAGCTGAGTTAGTAAGCCCTGGGTACTGTCTCAGTAACTAAGGTGGAGAGTGATCAAAGAGGATGCCCAGCATCAGCCTCTGACTTTTTAAATGGTATTGTAATGTTTTTGATCATAGCAAATTTTAGAAGCCAGGTGTGGTGGCGCATGTTTCCAGCACTTGGGAGGCAGAGGTAGGAGGCTTGTCATGAGTTCAAGGCCACCCTGGGACTACATAGTGAATTCCAGGTCAGCCTGGGCCAAAAATGCCTCAAAAAACCAAAATAAATAAATAAATAAATAAATAAATAAATAAATAAATAAATAAATAAATTAGAAATGGGCTATTACAACTGCATCTTACTTGTTCACTTTTTATATTAAGATGGTAACAGATTTTTTATAAATTTACATTATTTAATAAATATTAGATTTAGAATTTCAATATCACTCTCCTATTTCTTTTGTTTTCCTTAAATTTTTTGAATTTTTTTTCTAAAAAAAATTTTTTTTAAAGGCTGGGGTGTTTTCCCTTTTTTTGTATAGTGGGAGGCAGGGTTTTTGTTTTGTTTTTGAGATACTAAAGGCTCAAACCTAGGGTTGGGTAAGCATTCTAACTATTGAGTTATATCACCAGTCCATGGGAGACATTTTAAGTTTTAATGACCTAATGCTTCCTCTGTGTCTCAAAGACTACACTTTTCAGGGATTTCTTATATAAAAGTCTTACTAAGATGATCTGATATATATCTAGGCAAAATTTTCTAATGATTTTAGCAATTATTAAGTCGTTTGGTAAACTGTTAAGAGAATTACAGAATTCTTATCTTTCTTGGAATTTTAGTTGGCAGTGTAGTTAGATAGAAAAGATTTATCCTTTTTTGGTAGGGTCTCACTCTAGCCCAGGCTGATGTGGAACTCACTGTGTAGTCTCAGGGCGGCCTTGAACGCATGGCGATCCTCCTACCTCTGCCTCCCAAGTGCTGGGATTAAAGGTATGCGCCACCACTTGTATTTTTTATGTAATGAGATTTTTAAAATATTTTTTCTTAAACATCAGTTTTTAAATTGTTTTCAAACTTTTTCAGTTGCATAATACCTAAGAAGAGAGCAAGGCGGTGGTCTTGTACAATAGAAAAGAAAGGTGCCATAGTTAGAAAAAAAACTTACCACATTACAACAGTATGGTATTTTTTTCTCTGAATTTTCCACACTCAACAGGAAACATAGACAGCAGCTTGAGTGGGTGGATCTCTGAGGTTAAAACTGTTATTAAAGTAAAATACTTGAAATTAGTTTTAAATTCAGGACACTGCAGATGTTTGTTTCATTTACCCGAACAAAGTATTCTGAAATTTTATACTAGGTGAGTATGCTGAATTTTTTTCTTCCTAAAAATGTTTTTTTCCTTTCCCTTAGAAAATGAAAGTTGTTAGTCTCCAAACTACACTTAGTGAACTCTCCACATCTTACATTCAGTCTAATATAGGAGTAAAGAATAGTTTGTGAACAGAGGACTAGCACTAATAGAAAAGGTATAGATGCAAACTTAAGGCAAATTTCAGGTTTTAACTTAAAAATTAAAGACATGAGTAATATAGTTTCATTTGTTTTTACTAAATCTGATAGTGTCCTGATGTCTTCAAATCAAAAGGTCTTATAATTTAAACTCATAGTAGTGGGAGGTGTTCATGCTTAAATTACTTCGAACTTAAGGAAAATGAAATCTGAGTCTTGGTTTAGATTTGTTTACCAGTAACATTACTTCTTTTAAAAAACGTTTGTTGGGCTGGAGGAATGGCTTAGCGTTAAGGCATTTGCCTGCAATGCCAGAGGACCCAGATTCGATTCCCCAGTACCCACATAAGCCAGATACACAAAGGGACACATGCAACTGGCGTTCATTTGCAGTGGCTAGAGGTCCTGGCATGCCCATTCTCTCTCTGCCTGTCTCTTCTCTCTCTCTCTCTCCTTGCAAATAAATAAATTAAAAAATTAAAAATAAATGTCTGTTGGTTTTAGAATTAAGGAGAAATTGTTAGAACAAATTAAAAAGGGTTTGGCTATACAGTTCCTGAAATGATAGGAAATTGTGTGGTTTAGATTCATAAGTACTTATTTATTCTTGGTTGAATAATTTTATTCATAGACTAACACATTGCATAGAAATTTTAAATACTTGTAGAATTCATGAGGCAGGGAAGAGCATGCAGATCATATTGCACTAGTGAATTTGGATATTTCAATATAGAAACTTAAATAATATGATGGTAGGATCACTGCTAACTATAATTTTAATGCTTCCTACTATGAACATAATACTCAATGGAATACTGTTTGGTGAACAATACCATTCAGACCATTCTATTTTTATGTTTATCATATTTGAAAGGAAATTTAGCCTGACAGTGTTGCTACTACAAACACATTAGATGTTGTTAAATAATGATCTTACTGTTTGAATTTATTGGCTGGATTAAACGTTAGATTTGTTTTGTGCCTTGTTTGACAGTTTTCTTAAATTTATACAAAAGTGTAAGCCAGGTGTGGTGGCGCACACCTTTTATCCTAGCACTCTGGAGGCAGAGGTAGGAAGATCACCATGAGTTCAAGGCCAGCCTGAGATTACATAGTGAATTCCAGGTTAGCCTGGGTTAGAGTGAGACTCTACCTTGACAAAAAAAAAAAAAAAGGTGCATACATAGTATATAATGAGAGGAAAAAGATGGACAAAAGTAAAAGGGGAGGGATGCTGCTAAACTAAAAGGAAAATGCAGTGCTAAGTACAATCTTCATTGTTATTGAAAAATATGAAAGTAAAGAAAAATTTATGTAGTAAAGATCTTTGAATCTTATGAATCTTGTCTGAAAATAGTCTTTTTTTTTTTTTTTTTTTTTTTTTTTGGTTTTTCGAGGTAAGGTCTCACTCTGGCCCAGGCTGACCTGTAATTAACTATGTAGTCTCCGGGTGGCCTTGAACTCAGGGCAATCCTCCTACCTTTGCCTCCTGAGTGCTGGGATTAAAGGTGTGTGCCACCACGCCCGGCTAGTCTTGGTTTAAGTTATGCAAATAAGTGCCTCTGAATTTTTATGGTCTGTTTTTTGCAGTAACATGAGCATATCAATTATTTGTTTCATTGAGATGTGATGAAAAATAACATATGTAACTTTGATAGGTGCCATTGAACTTACTGTTGAAATAACAAACTATATAAGATGATTTATATAATTAGCTTAATTCATTGTACTAGCATCCCTACTAATTCTACATGTCAAATAAACAGGCTTAAGTAGATGCCATATCTTTTCAAGGAGTTTTGGCCAGTACTTGAATTTACATATTAAAGACTTTAATCACTAACACTCTAAATACTTTGTCTCTACATAGAGTAATATCTTTTGATCTGTGGAAACTTAACATTAAAAGCTTTATCATAGATCACTTAATCCTCATGATATTTATTTGTCATGATAGTTGACAATAGATAATAAAACCTGTCCTCCTACTTCCCACTGTAAGACAGAATAGTTAACTTTCCGGAAAGTTTTTGCAAAAAGGAAAACATCTACTGACCTGCTGTACACTACAAAAAAAAATTAAATAATATGCATAATTATTTTTTGTCCTGTTCTTACTAAAGGAAAGGTTTGGGATTAGAAGTCATTCAGGTGATAATATTGTACTATTCAGCTGATCTCGTGATAGGCATAGTTCAAGGTATTCTAGAATAGGACAATATCTAATAGATTACTAATATGAGAAAACATTTAGTAGCAAACTACTCCTTTGTTTTTTCTGTTTTTCTTATTTCTTTTTCTGTTTTCTTCTTCATAGCCTCTCTTTTTGTCATCTAACGCTAACATACCTTTTTGAATGGAGGTTTTTGACAAATAGTATCAAATTAATAAATTTTTATATGAAAACTATGTTAGCTCATACAGAAAATGGTCTGCAAAACAAATTTTAGGATTTGATTCACAGTTGTGATATTAAAAATAAAACTTAAAAAAACTTTACATATTACTAAACTATTTCTGCAGATCCCCAAGTAAGCCATTGGCACGGAAATTAATGGACTGGGAAGTAGTAAGCAGAAATTCCTTATCTGATGATAGGTTAGAAACACAAAGCCTTCCGTCAAGGTCTCCACCGGGAACTCCTAATCAGTAAGTATAAGTCAACAAGAAATTTGCATTTTGCTTATTTTAAAATTATTGACTAGGGGCTGGAGAGATGGCTTAGCGGTTAAGGTGCTTACCTGCAAAGCCTAAGAATGTTTGTTCAAATCTCCAGGTCCCACATATAGCTAGATACAAAAGTGATGCAGGCCGGGCGTGGTGGCGCACGCCTTTAATCCCAGCACTCGGGAGGCAGAGGTAGGAGGATTGCCGAGAGTTCAAGGCCACCCTGAGACTACATAGTGAATTCCAGGTCAGCCTGGACCAGAGTGAGACCCTACCTCACAAAACCAAAAAAAAAAAAAAAGTGATGCAAGTGCAAAATGTCACACATGTGCACAAGGGGCACACACATCTGGAGTTCATTCACAGTGGCCCAAAAGGCCCTGGTGCACCCGTTCCCTCTCTGCCTCTTCCTCTCTGTCTCTCTCAAAAAAAAAATATTGGCTATATATTTGTATTGCCTAAAGTACATACAAATTTAAGTCTCGATTTCACATGATTTTTGTTACTGTAAAACATTGTTCTTTCCTGGATGCACATTGAAAAAGTGATCTAGAATAGCCTTAGGGGTAAGGGAGGAAAGATTTGAAGAACAGTTGGAAGTTATGGAAGACATCTATTTATTATCCCAGCACCATCAAGCTGATGTTGACTATGATACAGAAAGGGGAGGCAGAGTGAGAATCCAGGGTAAGAACCCTGCCTCAAATGAGGTGGGCAGGCAAGGACCAGCTTGAAAGTTATACTTTGACCTCCACATTTACACATGGGCACCTATAGTGATGTGCACACAGGCAAATAAAGTAAAAACAAAATCTGCCAGGCGTGGTGGCACTTGCCTTTAATCCCAGCACTTGGAAGGCTTAGATAGGAGGATTGTTGTGAGGTTGAGGCCAGCCTGGGGTAGAGCCAAACCCTAGCTTGAAATACCAAAACTAAAAATATAAAATTAAAAAAATAAAACAATAGCTGGACGTGGTGTTGCATGCCTTTCATCCCAGCACTCGGAAGGCAGAGGTAGGAGGATCGCCATGAGTTCGAGGCTGCCCTGAGACTACAAGAGTGAATTCCAGGTCAACCTGGGCTAGAGTGAAACCCTACCTTGAAAAAAACAAAAATCTCATGGCTTTTGTTTATTTAGTCCATTTCCATGTAGATTTCCAACATAATTTCTTAGGGAATATAAATTGTTTGAAAATACTTTTGAGTGATTGTGGATCGTTTTAGCACTTCTATGATGTAGCAAGAGGGATTTGCGCCAGTTATCTCCATAATCTTAGCTATAGCTATGCTAAACAGAACTGTGGTTTAGCATTTAGTGTGTATGACCTTTAGTCTAGCATTTCCTACAAAAGCTATATATTTATTGGTGAAATTAATAATAAGGAGATAAACTTGCACTAGCAAAAGATGCTAATTACCCTAACTGTATAATAGCAATGGTCTTGCATGTAATTAAGATAATGGAACTTTAAAAAAAGGATAATAGTAAATGGTTGTCTACTTTGTTACGTTTGCTAACATTGTTAACCCAAAAGACTCATTTATAAATACTTGAATTTTGGCATGAAGTGTAATATTTCATAATTATATGTAATAATATGACATTTTAAAATATTTTATTTTAATTTATTTATTTTGAGATAGGGAAAGAGACAGAGTGAGGGGGGGATAGGCATGCCAGGGCCTCTAGCCACTGCAAACGAACTCCAGATGCATGTGCCACCTTTTGCATCTGGCTTATGTGGGTCCTGGGGAATCAAAACGAGATCCTTTGGCTTTGCAGGCAAACGCCTTAACTGCTAAGCCATCTCTTCAGCCCCACAATATGATACATTATACACTTTAATGCTCAGTAAATTTGTTCTAAGCTTTAAAAGTTAAACCACTGCTGGGTGTGTATCATACATAAATTATATACAGGGATGGAGAGATGGCCTAGTAGTTAAGTATTTGCCTGTGAAGCCTAAGGACCCAGGTTCGATTCCCCAGGACCCACGTAAGCCAGATGCACAAGGTGGCACATGCATCTAGAGTTCATTTGCTATGGCTAGAGGCCCTGGCATGCCCATTCTCTCTCTCTCTTTCTCTGTCTGCCTCCTCTCAAATAAATAAAATTTTTAAAAAATTATGTACAGAAATAGTTTGGTTTACAGAACTTTGTACTTACTGTCTTCCTTAGAACTAAAAAACTGATTTCAGTGGTTTTTCTTACTTCTAACACAAGCCTCTATTGAAGGCAATTTTAGATAGCTATGTAGTCCCACGGGGTGGCCTTGAACTCACGGTGATCCTCCTACCTTTGCCTCCTGAGTGCTGGGATTAAAGGTGTGTGCCACCATGCCCGGCTTCTACTTGCTTTTTTAACAGACCATTTCTCCATTTGTTACTAGTTCTGCTAAACATTTGTAGAAGGTTTTAAAAGGCAAAAATATAAAGAAAGCAAGGCATGGTAATACCTGTATGTAACCCCAGAATTTGAGAGGCTGAGGCAAGACAATTATGAGGTGAAGGCCAGCCTGGACTACAGAGGGAGTTCCAGGGAAGCCTGGGTTATAGCAAGAAGCTGCTTCAAAAAACAAAACAAGCTAGGTGTGGTGGCAGCATTTGGGAGGCAGAGGTAGGAGGAGCACCATGAGTTTGAGGCCACCCTGAGACTGCAGAGTGAATTCCAGGTCAGCCTGGGCTAGAGTGAGACCCTACCTCAAAACAAACAAACAAACAAACAAAAATTATAAAAAGGAAATTTGGTTGGAGAGATGGCTCAGGGTTACAGGCACTTGCTTGCAAAGCCTGACAGCCTTGGTTTGATTCCCTAGTGTTCATGGACACAATGTGGCACATACTTCTGGAGTTTTTAGTGTTAAGAGGCCCTGGCATGCCCATATTCTTTCTCCCTCCCCCTCTAATAAAATAATTAAAAATAAAGTAAATTTAAGTCAGATGATTCTGTCAATTCACTGGTATTAGCTCTGATTAAGTTCTGGGGAATGAAAGGGTTTGGGGGTTGATCTGAAAAGAAAAAGATTCAATTTTAAAGAGACAGTATAGTGTATTGGTTAAGAGCAATGGATCTAAAGTGTTTGAATCTTGGACAAGTTAATTTCATTCTCATTTTCCTCATCTATAACATTCTATTTACAGTGCTGGGCATGGTGGCACACATCTTTAATCCCAGCACTTGGGAGACAGAGGTAGGAGGATCACTGTGAGTTCAAGGCCACCCTGAGACTACATAGTGAATTCCAGGACAGCCTGGGCTAGAGTGAGACCCTACCTCAAAAAAATAAAAAAAAAAATTTTAATTCTATTTACAAGTATCTTAAAATCTTTAAAAGTTTGCTTTTTTCCCTTTCTTTTCTTCCTTTTCAGTTCTTTCTTTCTCTCTTGCTCTCTCTCTGTTTCTTTTTTTTTTTTTTTAATTTTCTTTTCTTTGCATGCATGTGTGCCACCAGCATTTCCTACCCCTGCAAACAGATCCAGGTTGCAAGTGAACACCAGGTGCATGTGCCACTTTTTTGTTGCTGTTGTTATGAGAGAGAGAAAGAGAATGGGCGCTCCTCAATCTTTCAGCCACTGTGAACAAACTGCAGATGTGTGTACCCCTTGTGGGCATTCACGGCATTGCACACTTGTGTCTCTTGCATCTGGCAATATGTGGGATCTTGAGGATTTGAACAGGAGTTCTTAGACTTCACGGGCAAGCACCTTAACCACTAAACCATCTCTCCACCCCACATATGCCACTTTAAAAAATTTTTTTAAATTTATTTGACAGAGCGAGAAAGAGGCAGATAGAGAGAATGGATATGCCAGAGTCTCTAAGTCACTGCAAATGAACTCCAGATGTATGCACCACCTTGTGCTTCTGGCTCTATGTGGGTACTGGAGAATCGAACCCAGGACATTTTTTATCTGGTTTTATGTGGGTTCTGGGAAATTCAGGCCAGCAGACTTTGCAAGCAAGTGCTTTTAACTAATAAGTTGCACATAACTCTAGTTCTCTTACCATCTTAACATAAGATTAAATGATGTGATATGTAAAACACAAAAATGTCTTTTCACATAACAAGTGTTCATACATTATCTATTGCAATTAATTATGGCAATGGTAATTTTTAATATGACTTTTTATGAGAATAGTGATATGATATTCATTATCTATTCTTAGGACTTCATATTCTAAAAGTTAATATATTCAGATTTGAAGCTATTTCTAAATGGTTTATTTTAAACATTGTTATAAATATTGTATAAGACATAAAACCTAGGGACTGGAGAGATGGCTTAGCAATTAAGGCATTTGCCTGCAAAGCCAAAGGACCTTGGTTCGATTCCCCAGGACTTACATAAGCCAGATGCATAAGGTTGTGCATGCGTCTAGAGTTCATTTGCAGTGGCTGGAGGCCCTGGTGCACCCATTCTCTTTCTTTCTCTCTCTCTGCCTCTTTTACTCTTGCTCTCTCAAATAAATAATTAAATTTAAAAAAACATTTTTAAAAAAGACATAAAACTTACAGTGACTGAAACCTAGAAACATAGGATACTAATAAGACATGCATGGGTAAAGCCCTTGTAGCAAATTGTTGACTGCAGTCAAACCTTGGCTTCCTATTCTGTGGTCTTTCTGTTTATATCACACTATTAGAGACAGTTTAGTCAATGTGGTGAATCTTAAAAACACATACCCACCTTCTCATGAAACAATATAATTAAGAAATGTGGAAAAATTGTATTAAAGCATATTTTTGTTCAGCTTTTCTTCTTCATTTAGTCGAAATTCTGCATTCACACAAGAGGGGAACCGGATACGACCTTCATCAGTTGGTCATTTGGTAGACCATGTGGTTCACACTTCTCCCAGTGAAGTTTTTGTGAATCAGAGATCTCCATCATCAACACAAGCTAACAGCATTGTTCTGGAGTCACCACCGTAAGACCTTATTCCATTTTGCTTCCTGATTATTTATTTTTAAATGTCCTACTATTTCGTTTGAAATAATCTGGGGAGTTGGGGAACTCGGGGATTTGATACAAGATATTATTTTTGTTAAAAATAATTTTATTGGGCTGGAGAGATGGCTTAACGGTTAAGGTGCCTGCCTCCTAAACCTAAGAACGCTGGTTCAAATCTCCAGCGGTTCCAATCTCCAGGTCCCACGTTTAGCCAGATGCAAAGTGATGCAAGGGCACAATGCCTCACTTGACCACAAGGGGGCGCACGCATCTGGATTTCGTTCACAGCAGCTGAGAGGCTGCTGGCACGCCCATCTCTATCTGTCTTCTTCTCTGTCTCTCAAAAAAAAATTTTTTTATTTATTTGAGAAAGAATGAGTATAGTGCCTCAAGACCTCCTCTGCTGCCAGTGCAAATGGACTCCAGACACATGTGCCACTTTGTGCATCTGATTTTATGTGGGTACTGGGGGATTGAACCCAGGCCTTTAGACTTTGCAAGAAATCTCCTTTAACCACTAAGCCATCCCTCCAGACTGAAGATACTGTTCTTAAATACATATACATACTTATTTGTTCCCTTTGCCACTCTGTTGCTGACTGTTCTCTTAATTTTTAGTTTATACACTCAAATATTTATTCAGATAATGAAGCCCTGTAGTCAGGGAGTAGGATAGTGAAAAGTAGAGATTTCCTAATATTGAGTAACTATCAAGGGAAAGTAATATGATCACCACACAGTGACAGAAAGCATGCACAGATATTTATAAAGTCCATTCCTACCACCTTACTGCATACTATTTGTTATATAAATTCAGCTTCTTAATTCAGTATTTATAAGCCATAATTTTAATATATAATCTGCATAATCTCACATTAATAAGTAATATCTTGATTAATACTGACTTTTATAATACAGATAGCTCATATTCACTTGAGAGAATTAGGGGAAAAGTAAAATATCTGCAAGATATGTAGATAAGTAAAAGACTTACAAGATACAATAAATGTGGTCAGTCTTAAAGAATGTGTTTTAGAGTAATGATTAAAATAGAGATGAAAAAGTTATTACAGCATTTTGGGCACTCTAGAAAACCATCCCAAGATAGATGAACCATGGTTGTCTGCACCAATCAAAGATTATTAGCTAAGCCCTCCAGTCATTTAGAAGTTTAGCCTTGATAATTTACAGTTTTTAAAAAAAACAATTTGATTGTGTATCTACATTATAAGAAATGGAAAAGTGGGACAGATGCAGACTGTACAGTATTGCCACTAGAGAATGACTTGATAAGATGGAATTTAATGGGAATTTAGAATTTTATTACTTTAAAAATCATAATTTGAATTTTTGAAAATTATGTATTTTCTGATTTTGAAACTCTAAAAGTATAAAGCAATTCTTAAGACATTAACCAAATTATCTTTTGTTGAAAGACCTTTTGTAGGGAAATACATACAGTTGACCACTTCCACATGTATCAATTTGTGAATCCCAAAGGTCACTTGCCCCTGCAAAATACCCTTGTTCTGCTTTCTTGACCTGAACTAGAGAAACAAGTTAGATAGAGTGGAAGAGTGGGGTGTTCTTGCTTCCTTTTCTTGGTTAATAAGCATTTTAAATGCTTGTTTTTTTTTTTTTTTTTACTTTGGGTGTATATTTTATAAAGCATATATATTTGTGTTCAATTTTGAATCTATAATAATACTGCATTTGAATTTGAGCCAGTTTTAATCTCAGAAATAATGAACGTGGGTTTGGGGAGTAGCTCATTGGTAGAGCACTTGCTTAGCATATGTGAGGTCCTGAGTTTGATCCTCAGCTTGCCCTACATGCATAAAGCCATAGGATCAATTTCCAACACTTCAAAATACGTAAGTAAATATAAATGTGACAAGATAAGCTTAATGATAAACTTAACTGTAATAACTTATATGACTTCCTTATGAAAAGCTTTCTGATAATCTCTTCTATTTAGGAGAACTGAATGAAGTGTGAAAGATAATTTAATATCAAGATTATAGATGAGGAAACCACACTTAGGCCTTGTTCTAGTTTATAAAACAGAAACTCAAGCCTTTCATACCTGAAACATCTGGAAGAACTTTATCTCTTAGTCAAGACTGTTAATTTGCAGTTGAGAAACTACTTGATAATATGGAATCCATGTATTTTAGTTTTGCTACTGGCTAAATGTAGAAAGAATTCAAATGATATGTTGGATTAAACAGAGCATTTCAACATCTAATAAAATACTTTTGAGATCTTTCACATATTTTTAATTGACAGATAACATATAGTGAAATAGATCTTAAAATCCTCTTACCACTTCTCTATTTATAAGTAAGTACAATTGCTTGTACTATTTAGAATAAGATACCACTTACACACAGGGGTAATTGAGACTATAGTCAGCTATTTACATCTTTTTAATTGCTTCACACAAAATTAGTTTGTAATTTTAGTAGAAGAACAATGGTCTCAACTTTAAAAACAAAGCAAGTATTTTTACAGTGAATTCATATCACAAATAGTAATATAGTTTGAACATGTAACAATAGATTCAAGTTGTTTGTGCAAAAAATAATCATAGAACATGTGAACTGTTGGTTAAAATTTTGTTTTTATTTGGGTACAGATTTGCTGAACATAGCAACAAGGAACTTCTTTGGCTTCAAAATAAGCTGGATTCCCTGCTGCTGTTGAAGCATTCATGAGATATTAAAGCTGAATCGAATGAAATAAATTGAGACTTTGGGTTCACACCTTGACTGACAGTTCTGACAAATCTTTTGCTACAATGTGACAAAATACTTGTTTTAGTACCAGAACAGCACACTTAAAATAATGCTTTCCTATTTTCTCTTTATAGTATCTCAGATTTAAAACAGTCAAGTTTGTTATTTATGGTTTAAAGAATCTAATATGAAAGTTGAGCATTTGGAGTACTTTTAGGATTATATTCCCATCACTTGCTTTTAGCATCCAAAAGTTAGCACTGTACTCATCCACAAAATTTTATATGCAGGTGAATGTGGTAGAGTATATGTTTTGAGTCCTAATCCTTTGGATAATTTTTAAAAATATTTTATTTTTATCTATTAGAGAGAGAGAAAGAGAGAGTGGGTATGGAGCTGCAGAGATGGCTTAGCAGTTAAGGCACTTGCCGGCAAAGTCAAAAGACCCAGTTTCAATTCTCCAAGCCCACGTAAGCCAGATGTGTCTAGAGTTCGTTTACAGCAGCTGGAAGCTCTGGTGTATCCATTCTCTCTCTCTCTCAATTAAATTAAGAAATAAAAAATCTTTTTTAAAAAAAGAGAGAGAGAGAATGGGTGTGCCAGGGTCTCCAACCCTGCAAACACAATGTGCATCTGTCTTACGTGGGTACTAGGGAATCCAACCTGGGTCCTTAGGCTTCACAGGCAAGTATCTAAAGGACTTAGCCATTTCCTCAACCCTCCTTGGATAATTTTTGACAAATTATTTGTTTAAAATATAATATTGAAACTGCTGGGCATGGTGGCACATGCCTTTAATCCCAGCACGTGGGAGGCAGAGGTAGGAGGATCACCATGAGTTCAAGGTCACCCTGAAACTACATAGTGAATTCTAGCTCGGCCTGAACTAGAAAAACCTAGCCTACCTCGAAAAACCAAAAAAAGGGGGGTAGGGAGGGAAGTACCATTGGATATTGTCTACAATTAAAGAAATTGTCAATAAAAAATAAAAAAAGAAAAACCAAAAATATATATATATAGAAACCAAACCGGGCATGGTGACACATACCTTTAATCCCACCAAGCAGAGGTAGGAGGATCAAGGATCACCATGAATTTGAGGCCAATCTGGGACTACAGAATGAGTTCCAAGTCATCCTGGGCTAGAATGAGACCTTGGAAAATCAACAATAACAACATATATTAAAACCAGTGAATTAGAAATGTTACCAAGTAAATATGAATAACTAAAGCACTGATCTCTACTAATCTTGCTTTCTTCTTATTAAAATATGATCAGGGGGGCTGTAGAGATAACTTAGCAGTTAAATGCTTGTCTGTGAAGCCTAAGGACCCTGGTTTGAGGCTCAATTCCCTAGTATCCACGTAAGCCAGATGCACAAGGTGGTACATGCATCTGGAGTTCGTTTGTAGTGGCTGGAGGCCCTGGTACGTCCATTCTTTCTCTCCCTCTCTGTCTGTCGCTCTCAAATAAACAAATAGTTTTTATTAGAATTTAAGGTATTCCCATTTATAATAAAAAAAAGGCATGATTGATTCATTGTATAAGGGATTGAACCCAGGCTTCACTCTGCCATTAAGTTATAGCCTTAGCCCCAGAATTATTCCAAATAGCTGTATTCAGAATATTACACCACCTTCAGCAACTATATACTTTTAGAGCTTAGCTGGAGCATGGTGGTATACCCTGTCTCTGAAGGTGAAAGAAAGATACCTCAAAGTTTTCCTCTGAAGCCGGGCATGGTGGCGCATGCCTTTAGTCCCAGAACTCGGGAGGCAGAGGTAGGAGAGGATTGCTGTGAGTGCAAGGCCACCCTGAGACTACGTAGTGAATTCCAGGTCAGCCTGGGCTAGAGTGAGACCCTACGTCAAAAAAAAAAGTTGTCCTCTGACCTTCACATGTGTGCTGTGGTATGTGTGTTCATACACACATAAATAAATAAAATTATTTTAAAAATCAACAAGAAGACAGGCTATAACTTAGTTGGTAGAGTGCTTATCTACCATGCACAAGTCCCTGGGTTAGTTCCCCAACACTCCATGAAATAGGTGTGGTAGCACAATGCTATTATCTCTGCACTTAAGAGGTAGAGGCAGCAAGAATAGGAATTCAAGGTGCTTACATAGAAGGTATAAGACCAGGAGTGGAGACAAAATAGGATAATGGGAGGACATTACTGACAAATTACTATATGTACATGTGTTAAAATTCTCAATTAATACAAAAAGGAAGGGCTGGGAAAACGGCTCACCAGTTAAAAGTGCTTGTTTTCAAAGCCTGTTTGCTTGGGTAGACAGGCATTCCTTTGCAGGACATCTAACAAAAGGAAATGCTAGGACTAGAGAGATGGCTTAGCAGTTAAGGCATTTGCCTGCAAAGCCAAAGGACCCAGGTTCGATTCCCCAGGACCCACATAAGCCAGATGCACAAGGGGCACTTGCATCTGGAGTTCATTTGCACTGGCTACAGGCCCTGGCATGGCCATTCTCTCTCTGTCTGTCTCTTTTCTCTCCATCTCTCTCTTTCTCTCTATCTCTATCTCTATCTGTGCTTACAAATAAATAAATAAAATTGTAGAAAAGAAGAAAAGGAAATGATAATGAAGATGTAAGGAGTAAACCCTTATACACTGTTGGTGAGAATGTACATTACTATAGCTGCTATGGAAATTAGTGTGGTGGTGCCCCGAATAAAATCTAAAAATCAAGCCAGGTGTGGTGGCACACACCTTTAATCCCAGCACTCAGGAAGCAGAGGTAGGAGGATTGCCATGAATTCAAGGCCACCCTGAGAGTCCAGCCTCACTCAGTAGAGGTAGAGTGAGACCCTACCTCAACAACAACAACAACAAAAATTTAAAAATCAAGCTACCTGATCTCTTGATACTCCTAAGTATACACATGAAGGAGTCAGAGTCATCATACAGTAAATACCTGCTTACTTATTGGGCACTGTTCACAATAGCAAGTTACGGAGTCAGTTTAGGTGCTTGTATGCAGATGAATGGATAAAGAAAACATAGTATGTGCACACACAGTAGAGTATTTTCCACCTATAAAGAAGAAGGAAATCATGTCATTTTTAGGGAAGTAGATGGAATAAAGATCATCATGTTGGAAAGACAAACTTACATGTTTTCTGTCTTATGCAAAATTTAGACTTAAAAGAAAAAAGACAAGAAGAATGGTAGATAAGGCTATAGGGGAGAGGAAGGGAACTATTGCGAAGAAAGATAATGGAATGTGAGAGATTACAGGAGATAAATATGATAAAAGTACATTGTATACATTTCTCTAGGAAAATGTAATAAGCATTTTGTGCTTATATGATGTGCTGGGGATTTTTTTGTTAATTTTTTTTGGGGGGGGGAGAGAGAGGGAGAGGAAGACAGATAGAGATGGGCACGCCAGCAGTCTCAGCTGCTGAGAATGAAATCCAAATGCATGCGCCCCCTTGTGGTCAAGTGCGGCATTGCGCCCTTGCGTCACTTTGCATCTGGCTAAATGTGGGACCTGAAGATTGGAACCAGCATTCTTAGGCTTAGGAGGCAGGCGCCTTAACTACCAAGCCATCTCTCCAACCCTAAAAATATTTTTTTTAATTTTTATTTATTTGAGAGTGACAGACAGAGAGAAAGAGGTGAGAGAGAGAGAGAGAGGATGGGTGCATCAGGGCCTCCAGCCACTGCAAACGAACTCCAGATGCATGCGCTACCTTGTGCATCTGGCTTACATGGGTACTGGGGAATCGAGCCTCAAAATGGGGTCGTTAGGCTTCATAAGCAAACGCTTAACTGCTAAGCCATCTCTCCAGCCCCTGTTAAAAAATATTTTTATTAGCTGGAGAGAATGCTTAGTGTTTAAGGCACTTGCCTGCGATGCCTAAGGACCCAGGTTCAATACTCCAAGTCCCATATAAGCTAGATGCACATGGCATATGTGTCTGGAGTTCATTTGTAGTGGCTAGAGGCCCTGGCATGCCCATTCTCATATTCAATCTCTCTCTCTAGTCTCTAATAAATAAAAATCTTTTAAAAAATTAAAAGTAGGGCTGGAGAGATGGCTTAGTGGTTAAGGCACTTGCATGCAATGCCAAAGGACCCAGGTTCTATTCCCCAGGACCCACATAAGACAGATGCATTAGGTGGCATATATGTCTGGAGTTCGTTTACAGTGGCTGGTAGGCCCTGGTGTGCCCATTTTTTTTTTTCTCTCTCTCTGTCAAATAAATAACTTAAAAATTTAAATACATTTTTATTTATTTGTGAAGCAATAGAGAGAATGAGAATGGGTATGTGCGAGGGTCTCTTGCTGCTGCAGACAAGCTCTAGATGCATATTCCACTTTGGGCATCTGGCTTTATGTGAGTAATTTGGAATTGAACTCCAGGCCAGCAGGCTTTTTTTTTTTTTTTTTTTTTGGAGAGAGACACAGAGGGAGAGGGAGACAGATAAGAGAGTGGGCGCGCCAGCAGTCTCTCAGCTGCTGTGAACGAAGTCCAGATGCGTGCACCCCCTTGTGGGCAAGTGCGACATTGTGCCCTTGCGTCACTTTGCATCTAGCTAAACGTGGGACCTGGAGATTGGAACCGTTCTTAGGCTTAGCAGGCAGGCGCCTTAACCGCTAGGCCATCTCTCCGGCCCCCAGCAGGCTTCTTAAGCAAGTGCCTTAACTACTAAGCCATCTCCCCAGCCCAGTATATGCTGATTTTTTTTAAAACGGGGAAATTTCTTATTCCTGTTCTCTTTCTCCCAAACTCAGTTTCATGGGTGCTAGTTTCCTAGTACAGCTTCCTAGTTGAACCACTATTGCCCCTAGTAGCTATGAAACTCACAAAGAAGATTATATATACTATGTACTTGCTCTTAAAAGTCAGCACGTCTTCCTTGAAATTCTCCTGTAATGCCTAGCTCTCTTCATCAGTTACCCTTGCCACAAATGAGAGGCAGTTAGACTGTTAAATGTTAATTGGGCTTTTGTTCCCTCACCTCCAGTGAAACCTTACATTGTTTCATGCAGATTCTCTGCTAAGTGATGATTGCAACACTCCTCTAATCTCTGTCATATGGGTTTAGCTTACTCTCAAGAGTCATGTAAAAGAGGCCAGTCACCTAAGTTTTTTAGAATGTGTACATTGGATGTTTATTATTGTCGATCAGTCAATTTTGAAGTTTTGATTTCTCTTTGCCTACTATATTCCATGCCTCCATTGAAAACCTCAAAAAAATTGTCTTGAAATGGCATGGTTAGTACTATAGCAAGTTAGTAGATAGCTTCATAGGAATACCTTTGAAGTACTATCATTAAATGGTTTATAGGTTTATGAAGAAACAGATTTACTACTTTAAAGTAAAGTTTTTATTTAAAAAGTAGCACTTTGGCTGGAGAGATGGCTTAGTGGTTAAACGCTTGCTTGTGAAACCTAAGGACCCCAGTTCAAGGCTCGATTCTCCAGGACCCACGTAAGCCAGATGCTAAGGGGGCATAAGCATCTGGAGTTCATTCTCAGTGGCTGGAGGCCCTGGCTCGCCCATTCTCTCTCTCTACCTGCCTATTTCTGTATCTCTCTCTCTCTCTCTCTCTCTCTCTCTCTCTGTCTCTCTCTCACAAAATAAATAAATAAATAAATAAATAAATAAATAAATAAATAAATAAATTTTTTTTGAAAGTAGCACTTGCAAATAAATGCAGCATATAAATCCTGTCTACACTAGACATTGTTAGTATATGGATTGCTTGATTTTAAAATAGTTCTAGGGCTAGAGGGATGACTTAGCGGTTAAGGCATTTGCTGCAAAGCCAAAGGACCCAGGTTCGATTTCTCAAAACCCATGTTAGCCAGATGCACAAGGGGGTGCACATGCCTGGAGTTCGCTTGCAGTGGCTGGAGGCCCTGGTGCGCCCAATCTCTCTCTCTCTCTGTGTCAAATAAATAAATTAAAATTAAATATTAAAATAGTTATATCAGACAACTTAAAAAAATACTCCATCTTTTTTCCTTACCTAGATCACAAGAGACCCCTGAAGATGGGCAGCCTCCAGCTTTACCACCCAAACAATCTAAGAAAAGCAGTTGGAACCAAATTCATTATTCACATTCTCAACAAGATCTTTTAAACCACGCTAATGAAACCTTTGATGTTCCATCTTCTCCTGAAAGGTCTACTGTAAGTAGCTCCTTCACATAGTCTTACTTTGTTTTTTTTAAAGCCTGCTTGCAATTTCTTTCTTTCTTTCTTTGGTTTTTTGATCTAGGGTCTCACTCTAGCCCAGGCTGACCTGGAATTCATTTTGTAATCTCAGATTGGCCTTGAACTCACAGTTATCCTCCTACCTTTGCTCTGGAGTGCTCGGATTAAAGGTGTGCACCACCATGCCTGGCCTGATTGCAGTTTCTTTTGTACTATAGCATGTTTTTAAATTATCATACTTCCTTTTTCTTCAGATTCTTTATTCAATATTTGTATCATAATGTAATTCAATTATGTGATTTCCTTTCATCATTTGTAAATGACTATTACTTTAAAAGTTAATGTTAGTTTCAGTATGCAACTCATCTATCTTCCAGAAAAAATTCTAGTACTTCACTAACTTGACTTTGCTATATAATTCCTAAATATAGAGATTTTTTTCTTTAACCCTCTAAAATTGAGTACAAGTTTTTGGGTATTTGATTGCTTTTTACAAAATAAGTTATGAATTATTTTGAGATTTTTGACTCTGTAGAATACGCTTTTGCACAATAAAATGCTCTGCTGTTAGAATCCTTTCTTTTATGAATTTTCATTGCTTTCTCAAGCAGATTTAAATAAATGAGATTATCTAGTTTAAGGATGCACTCTGTTTCTGAAAAAATATAAAAACAGGCTAGAGATAGCTCAGTGATTGAAGGTACTTTCTTGGAAAGCCTGATGACCCACATTTGATTCCCCAGTACCCACATAGAGCCAGATGCACAAGGTGGCCTATATGTCTCTCTCTGAAATAACAGAATAAAAATATTTTTCAAGGCATAAATAAATACAGACGTGTTTCAGGAAACTTAAAGAGATCTTAGGAAATGTAGTAAGATGCAAAGAGAAGAGAGTATACAGTAGCGATCTGCATGTAGTGCCAGAGCCTCTGAGGTTGTCCTCTGGCCTCCACCTATACAGACAGACAGACAGACAGACAGACAGACAGACAGACAGACAGACAGACACAGTAAATAAATAAATGAGTAAGTGAATCCAAGTTGAAGGTAAAGACAGATGGAGAAAGCTGAGCTAGAATTACAGCATTGAGATAGGATAATATTGAAAACCACAAAACAGAGAAACTAAATAAGAAGCTAGAAACTGAGCCTTCAGTACTCCAAATTATAAAAATAAGAGAGATGAAAGAAAGCTGTGAAGGAGATTGAAAATAATGCAGGAGAAAGGCAAACGGAAGAATAGGCAAAAGACTTCTATGAAGAAACTCATGGACTTGGTGTCCATCTTTGTCAAATGCTATAGGTAAGTCAAGTAAAATGAAGGTTGGGAATTGAGCACTGGCTTTAGCAATGTGATAAATTTAGGTATCCTGTGGAATGATGGGGTGAAAACCTGCCTCTTAGGATAGGGTCCAAAGAGAGACTGCAACTAAAGTTTGCCAGTTGGGAGACATGAGAGATTTTATCTGAAATCATTAGACAAACAAATTTACTTTCCTGAATGAACATTTTGAGTAGAATATTGATTGTTCATACTATATTTCATGCTTGCAAACAAATAGCAGACTTTATGTACACCTGAAAATTATATTACCTATTTTTGTTTTTTCAAGCCTAATGGTGGTATTCCACATGATAATCTTGTTCTAATCAGAATGAAACCTGATGAAAATGGAAGATTTGGATTCAACGTGAAGGTAATCTGGAATTTATGTTGTGTTTAGTATTTGTACTAAGATGTTCTTATTTTTGCTAATATTTGACTTTTTCTCTTTTCAAGGGAGGATATGATCAGAAGATGCCTGTAATTGTGTCTCGAGTAGCACCAGGAACACCTGTGAGTTATCCAAAATTTCCAAGTAAATCATGTTTTCAAGAATATGTGTTTAAAGCCAGGTGTGGTGGTACACACCTTTAATCTCAGAAGGCAGAGGTAGAAGGATCAGCATATGGGACTACATAGTGATTACAGGTTAGCCTGGGCTAGAGCGAGACCCTATCTCAGACTAACAAACAAAAAAAAAGTACTTAATCATTTTTATTAGTTTAAATATAGGATATTAGTTACGGGTTTTTTATTTAGCAAGTATAAAAGTTGTTGGGGGCTGGAGAAATGGCTTAGCAGTTAAAGTGTTTGCCTGCGAAGCCTAAGGATCCTCTTTCAACTCTCCAGGACCCGTGTAAGCCAGATGCACAAAGGGCACATGCATCTGGAATTCATTTGCAGTGGCTAGAGGCCCTGGCATGCCCATTCTCTCTCTCTCTCTCTCTCTCTGCTTGCAAATAACTAAAAAATAAAAAATAAAAATTGGGCTGGAGAAATGGCTTAGCGGTTAAGGCGTTTGCCTGCGAAGCCAAAGGATCCCGGTTCGATTCTCCAGGACCCACATAAGCCAGATGCACAAGGAGCACATGTATCTGGAGTTCATTTGCAGTGGCTAGAGGCCCTGGCATGCCCATTCTCTCTCTGTCTGCTTCTCTTCTATCTCTCTTTCTGCTTGCAAATAAACAAATAAAATTTAAAAAAAATAAAATTAATAAAATTAAAAGTTGTTTGTGAGATCTCAGAATTGCTAAGAAAGTAGTTTTTATTTATTATGTCTTACAAAGAAGTTATTTATTAACTTGAATGCTACCAACCTATTTACCAGTTTCTATCGAAAGAACTTCTGGGCTAGAGAGAGGGCTTAGCATTAAGACACTTGCCTGCAAAGTCACAGGACCCAGATTCAATTACTCAGGACCCATGTATGCTAGATGCACAAGGTGGCTCATGCATCTGGAGTTTGTTTGCAGCAACTAGAGTCCCTGATGAACTCATTCTCTCTCTCTCTATCTGCCCCCTCCCCCAATAAATAAATTTAGCAACAACAACAAAAAAGCACTTCTATGTATAACAAATATAGGTAAAGGTGTAATTTTATGGAGTTTTTGTAACTTTTGTGTCTTTTTAGTTTTTCACCTACAATATTATATTACTTGCCTAGCTTTTGTATTAAATATTACTTTGAATGGAGATGATAATATAGGAATAACTTTTAAAACTTTAATACCCATATTTTAAAAACATTGTACCTATTGTGATGAATCCCCTACTCCTTACTATTAAGCTTTGACAGTCATGGACCTTCTGTTCATCATAGGTCAATTCTGATTATTGGTGTGTAACAAATACTGCTCTCAAATTCCTATTCATGTTATTTTCTATTCTGTTTAATTTTATTTTTCTGACCTAAATGAGCCTCAGTTATGCTGTATGGTTTTAACTGTCTCCATCCTGAAGAGGGTGTGAACCAACAATTGAACCAAAAGTTTGCAGCTTGCTTTGTTACTTTGTAGCAGCCTCAAAACTGGTTTGAAAAATCAGTCAGGATTGATCAAGGACATACTAACATATTGATCATGTGATTTTGGTTCTGATTTTCAAGGATTCTGTGGGTTGTAAATAAAAGGATACTCATCCAATGTGTTTGGCATAAGCATAAACACAAAATCAGAGAGGTGTCACACATACCCCCATGGATAGGAATGAAGTCAGACAGAACTTTAAAACTCATCAAGACTCTCTGTCATCTGTATTTTTTATGTGATTGATACCTCTTTTTAGGTGTAAACCAGTTTGTACCCTGATTTGACTTCATCTTTCAGATCACTGTGATAAATATGTAGTCCAAATAAAAGCAGTATACTTTAAGCAGTATCTTAAAGCCAAATCCTAAATTACCATCACCACATGCCCACAAATCCTATTGTCACTCCTGAATCTCCACTTAATAGAAATTATACAGCTGCCTTCTACTAATCTTGAATCTTACCTAGAAAATCCATAACAGGCATGCTAAGAGATTTGTTTCCATGGTGATTGTCAGTCCTGTCAAATTGACAACCATAAATTAACCATCACAAGGAAGATAATCCAAAATTATTTATTTAATGTATTTAATGGGAAATGTATATGTTTGGGACTACAGGTTAGGAAAAAAATATTGGTGAAATTCTCATCTTTCAATTGAAAATTTAATATATGTCTAAAATAGGAAATGAAAACAAAAGGAAGATGCTGTTTAGACATACAGAGGTCAGCACAAAGAGATTTAAAGTGTTGAAAAAAGTAGTTGCCTATAGAGAGTGGGAGATGGTAAAGGAGAACACAAGAAATTTTTAAAGAGTAAAACATGTGGGCTGAAGAGATGGCTTAGCCATTAAGGTGCCTGCCTGCAATGCCTAAGAATGCTTGTTCAGATCTCCAGATCCCATGTTTAGCCAGATGCAAAAGTGACGCAAGCGCGCAATGTCGCATATGCGCCAAGGGGAGGCACATGTCTGGAGTTCGATCACAGCACCTAAAAAAGGCCCTGGCATGCCCTTTCTCTTTCTTCCTCTCTCTCTCAAAAAAAAAAAAAAAAAAAAGTAAAACACGCAAGCCTGGTGTGGTGGCACACACCTTTAATTCCAGCACTCAGGAGGTAAGAGGATTACCATGAGTTTGAGGCCAACCTGAGTCTACATAGTGAATTCCAGGTCAGCTTGGGCTAGAGAGAAACCCTACCCCCCCACACACACACACAAACAAACATGTATACAATCTTACACTGGTGCATGCCTTTAATCCTAGCGCTTGAGAAGACAGGACCAGATAAGAGATTCTTCATGTGTTTGAGGCCAGCCTGAGATTACAAAGCCTGGGCTAGAGTGATACCCTACTTTGAAAAAAAACTTAGAAACATTGTCACTTTTTTAAACTGTGACTTAAAAGTTTTATAAAAACAAATTAGACTTTAACAGTTATATGCCTTTTGATCTAACACTTCCACTTTTTAAAAAATAACCAGAGGAGCCAGGCGTGGTGGCACACGCCTTTAATCCCAGCACTCGGGAGGCAGAGGTAGGAGGATCACCGAGAGTTCAAGGCCGCTCTGAGACTACATAGTTAATTCCAGGTCAGCCTGGGCTAGAGTGAGACCCTACCTCAAAAAACAACAACAACAAAAAAACAAACAAACAAAAAAAATAACCAGAGGAAAGCCAGGCTTGGTGGCGTACGCCTTTAATCCCAGCATTTGGGAGGCAGAGGTAGGAGGATCACCGAGAGTTCGAGGCCACCCTGAGACTACATGGTTAATTCCAGGTCAGCCTGGACCAGAGTGAAACCCTACCTTGCAAAACCAAAAATAAATAAATAAATAAATAAAAATAACTAGAGGATACTTAAAATGTGAATTCTACTGTAAAATTAGGACAATCAAAATGTGCATCATTAGCCAGGCGTGGTGGCATACGCCTTTAATCCTAGCACTTGGGAGGCAGAGGTAGAAAGATCACCATGAGTTCAAGGCCACCCTGAGACTACAGAGTGAATTTCAGGTCAATCTGGGCTAGAATGAGACCCTACCTCGAAAAACAAAAAAAAAAAAAAATAATAATAATAATAAATGGGAGGGGCTGGAGAGATGGCTTAGCAGTTAAGGTGTATGCCTACGAAGCCTAAGGACCCAGGTTTGTTTCTCCATGTCCCATGTAAGCCGATGGCACATGCGTTTGGAGTTCGTATGCAGTGGCTAGAGGCCCTGGCATGCCCATTCTCACTCTCTCTTTCCCTCTCTCTCTCTGTCTGTAATAAATAAATAAATAAAAATAAATCTTTTTTTTTTTTTAAAGTGCATCAATAGACTTGGTCAACTCAAGCTCTTTTAGCTGAGAAAATGATGGTTTGGCTTTATGGACATAGATGCATAAAATGGTGTTCTTGAAAATATACTTTATGATTCCGTATAAATGTTTGATACAATTTTCAAAATGTAACTTGTATACATAGAAACATGCTAAAAAGGTTAACAGTGTTTCACTTGGATAGTGGAATTATAGTATTTTTCACTTCTATCTTGCTTGTCTAAATCATTGTCATGAACATGTTATTTCTCTTATAAGCTACATAAATTATTGGTTATTTTCCCCTTCCACCACATAGAACTATGTTCATAAGTATTGGTTGAATTTGGAACAATAGGATTTTATGATTTCGATATTATTTCATGAATTTCAAGACCATGAATTGTTTTCAATTGGAGACCACATTTTAGGGGGAATTGAAGAAAACAGGATTTAAGTATTTTAATGTTACTTTAACTCTGAGAATTAACTTTGAGACAGAATTCCAGGTCAAGGTCATTTTTCTATGTTTGAGATAAAGTTTTAACCAGTAGCTTTTCCAACAACAAAATATTGCAATTGATCTTGAGTTTTCAGATCATATCTGAAAAAAAGCAGGTTAAGTATGAGCAAGTTCCCTTCAGTGATAACAGGTACAGTAGGAGAATTATAGCTATCCTCTCTAACACATAAACCACTTCCTCTTTTCTGCCAGCTACACTACCCACAGAGTAATGTGAGAAGACAGCCCTTTCTGCTGCCACCCATTACATTTCTCCCAGTACCATTTGCCCTGTTCCACTCCTATCATGTGTCCCAGACACATTTACAAAAACTTAGAATCAAGATAGTACACAAATGCATCTCACTGGAGAATATGTGAATATTTGTTATCAACTGCACTGAAGAAGCAGGGAATAACTACTATAAAGAATGAATATAGACTTAGATTTAAGTGTTCAAGATTTTAAAACTTTGTATTGAGTTATCTCCTTTTTTCTTCACATATCTGAGAGTTGTAAGTATCTATGGTCACACATTTCATAAGCAGTAGAGGAAGAGCTTAGCTTTTAAAGCAGTGCTTTCTCCAATAATTATATTACCTTGTAATTTGTGAACTTTTGTTCATAGTAAATTGAGATAGCTATTTTTTTTTATTTCTTTAATGCCTTTGTCACAGCAGGCTCTGTTTTTGTTAAGATTCCGCCCTTGCATTTATTTCTACTTTGTGTTTGGTTTGGTTTTGTTGTTTTTGTTTTGAGAAGTCTCAGGTAGCCTAGGCTGGCCTTGAACTCACTATGTAGCCAAGGATGACCATGAACTTCTTGGTCCTATTGCCTCTACCTCTTGAGTGCTGAGATTGCAAGTATATACCACCACAGCTAGTGTATGTGGTACTGGGGATCAAACCTAGGGCTTTGTGCTGGGTATGCCCTCTACCAACTGAGCCCCATCCTCAGCCCTGCTGCAGCATTTATTTCACTAACTAACCTGTCATCCTCATGTTTTCTCATGCTTTCTTTTAGCACATGCTGTCCATAGTGCTAGTTCTCATGTCTCTTCATTACTTGGGGGTTTTCTCAATATTCAGGCAGTGCTCTCTTTACACATTAAAGCATGACTATACAAACAACCATGCAAGATGAAGGCATGTAGTAAGCTGATGGCCAACTGGAGAGATTATAGTTGTTCTCACGACTTTTCAGTTTTTTCCAAGCATTAAAATCTTTGTACTGTCTCATATAAAAGCATATAGAGAAATGAAAAATCGGGTTTTGTAACTCAAAACAACAGAAACACTGAAAAATAATGTTTTAGTTCTTTCTGAAAACTTATCACAAGTAGTCTGAATAGCTTGACTCCTTGTCATAAAACATACATTACAAAGAGCATCTTATCTTGTCATGGCCTCTTTAAGTTTGTACTTACCTCCAATGTTTTGTCCTTTGGTCCTTCAATGTTGTGAAATAACTCTAAGAGTTCCTTGTCTGCCTTTCTAGAGTCAAACAGAAGTGCTATACACTTTTTCCTGATCACATTCTCTAACTCCGATGATGTTCTGTTTGAATTTTACTTCTAGAGTTAGTCATGTTTCTTTACTAAGCTTTCATCCTTTTTGGTCAGTTTCTTTTTTAGATTATTATATGGTTTTACCACTGGGAGAAAAGGAACAACAGTTTTGCTTTCTGGCCATAAACTCAGTAATATGCCTTAACAGCTATAATTGATTGGTCATTCATTCATTCATTCATTCATCATAATGGGTGTCTTACTAGTGATTTGTAGGCTGAGGAAACTAGCAACAAAATCTGCTTTATGCAATTACTCAGTTATTGATAACTAAATGTGATCCATGCTATTAGAGAACCAGTGCTATTTATGCCATGCTAACTCCAAGTGGATGTATTTAGAAAGAACAAAGTTTGGGTTGCCTGTATGTATGCATTTTGAAATGAAGGAAGAAATTTGTTCAATGAAGCTGGGAAATAATATGTTTTTAAAAGCCTAGATCTCTGCTTTTCCAAATGAATGAATGCCTTTGTATATATAGTTTTAGTTCTCCTGTTATAGAGCCTATAAAAACATATCCCTGTCTTTTCAGAATACCACATACAATTGAAACCTTGTCTGCATTGCATTGCAGGCTGACCTCTGTGTCCCTCGGTTGAATGAAGGAGACCAAGTTGTACTTATTAATGGTCGGGACATTGCAGAACATACTCACGATCAGGTTGTTCTGTTTATTAAAGCTAGCTGTGAGAGACATTCTGGGGAACTTGTGCTTCTAGTTCGACCTAATGGTAAGTGCTTTGTTTAACACTGAGTATGTGTTATCATTTGTTACTGTCTGTTACTGTATATGGTAACTAGAGTAGGCTTTTTAAAACAAATCATGTGGCCTTCCTGTTTATAGGGCAGTGGCTTCCATTCATACTACACTACTATTATTCCTCATATGGTCCTGTCTGATCTACTTTAGGGTCTGTGTACTTGATATTTCTTCTTCTGCCTAAAAAACTCTTATTAATTTTTATGTTAAAAAATAATTTTTTATGTAATGTATCGGGTCTTTGTGTTAAAATGCCATCCCAGAAAGGCTTTCTCTACTTATTCTGTCATGCCTACAATAACCTTTTTCCCTTTCCATTAGTTGCTCCAGAAGTAGTGTTACGTAATCAGTAAATACTTATTGAATGAATAAATAAATTGTGGCCTCTGTTCCACTTCTAGAAAAGGCCATAACATGCTAATTAAATTAGCAGATGAACAACATCAGTCATTCCAAGACTGAAACAGAGCCAAAATATAAACAAAAGTCCCATGATACAGCAAAGGTATAGCCTTTTTACCAAGTTAAGATTGTTTCTTTTATGCTTTACATAAGAAGAACCTAGCTAGGACCTTACAGAAGATCTTTCTAGATTGGGAACTCTGTTCATTCTCAGTAGGTCTACCATGATCTTTATTACTTATGTTTGCTAAGAATATATGTTTGATTTTCTGATCTTTTTTCCTTTAATTTTTATTTCCTCTTGGGAAAAATGTAGTTATACCTTTTGTCTTTTTATTCTTTATTTAAGAAGTTATTTTTCACAAAAATGCAAATAAATCTGAGCAGTGACTAGACCTCTAAACAAGGGTCAGAGAGCCTCTTCCTTGGCTCCATATTTTAAAAGGTTCCTCCTTGCCACCTCTTCAGCTCTGTTTCTTCCAATGGAGTTAGGATTTTGAAGGACCAAGGGGACATTCTAAAGCTGTTGCTTAGTAACATGTTCTCCCTTTATTTATTCCCTCCTTTCCTCGCTGCCTCCCTTCCTCCCATTTCTTTCTCTCTTTCTTTTTGGAGTATGTGTGTATGTGTAATGTGATGGGGTGTATGTGTGATATATGCATATATATGTGCCCATGGAGTGCCCTGTATACTCACTCGCACTGGCTGGAGGGGAACATCAGGTGTCAGTTCTGTGTCCAAATATCCCTGAACCCACTTCCTAGGCCCTTGTGGGCATTTTCCACAGGTTGATTCCTCCTAAGGATGGATCACATTGTGTTCCCTGAGCCAGCAAGGCAGCTAAAAGACTTATATACAACTTTACAAATGGGTTGACCATTTGTGTGTATGTTTATAGTTCCTATATTAAAGAGTACAGCTGTGAGTGAGAAAAATAAAGGTAGGGCTGGAGAGATGGCTTAGTGGTTAAGGTGCTTGTCTGTGAAGCCTAAGGACCCAGGTACAATTCCTCAGGACCCATGTAAGCCAGATGCACAAGGTGGCACATCCATCTGGAGTTTGTTTGCAGTGGCTAGAAGCCCTTGCACACCCATTCTATCGGGCCCCCCCCAATGAATAAATATTAAAAAATTAAAAAAGAATAAAGTTAGAGTTGGGCTATTAGCCAGAGATCTTGTCTTGACTATGACCATTAGTTATGGCTTAGAATTCTCATTTGAAATCTGGCCTCCATATGCATATTCACACACCTGCAGACACACCTGCACATGTGTTGGCACACACACATATGCCAAAAAAAAAGCTCTCTTGGCCAGGTGTGGTGGTGCACACCTTCAATCTCAGCACTCAGGAAGCAGAGGTAGGAGGATCACTGAGTTTGAGGTCACCCTGAGACTACATAGTGAATTCTAGGTCAGCATGGGGTAGAGGAAGACCCTACCTCAAAAAACAAAACAAAACCAAAAAAAAAGCTCTCAATTCTTGTAACTTCTTATGAATTCCATTAATACATCTATGTGTGTGTGGGTTTTTCTTTTAGCTGTATATGATGTAGTGGAAGAAAAGGTAGAAAGTGAGCCAGACTTCCAATACATTCCTGAGAAAGCCCCACTAGATACTGGTCATCAAGATGACCACTCCCTGCGTGAGTCAATGATCCAGCTGGCTGAGGGGCTTATCACTGGAACAGTCCTGGCACAGTTTGATGTGAGTAATACCATTTTTTAGGGAAAGTGTTTGCTAGTTAGTTTCATATGTCTTAACAGCTTAATTTACTGTACATTGTGATTTGTAAAGTAAAATCATAGACTTAGAGGTATTTGACATTAATGTGGTTTTTGAGTTGTTTTCATAGTTATGACTATATTTATTTATTTATTTTTATTTTTATTTTTATTTTGGAGAGAGACACAGAGAGATAGGGAGAGGAAGACAGATAGAGATGGGCGCACCAGCAGCCTCTCAGTCCCTGCGAATGAAATCCAGATGTGTGTGCCCCCTTGTGGGCAAGTGCAGCATTGCACCCTTGTGTCACTTGCATCTGGCTAAACATGGGACCTGGAGATTGGAACTGACGTTCTTAGGCTTAGCGGGCAGGCGCCTCAACCACTAAGCCATCTCTCCAGCACAGTTATGACTATATAAATAACCATCTTTTAAAAAAAAGGATAAGAGCTAGGCATGTGGCTCATGCCTATAATTGTACTGTCCAGGAGGATGATGCAGCAGTATTTCCATGAGTTTAAAGCCAGCCTGGGCTACATAGTAAGATGCTGTATTTACCCTCCCCACCCAAAAAAAGATAAAGAAGTTTTATGTTTGTCATCAAATTAATTTTTTATGTAATTGAGCAGCTATTTTTATAGACGGTGAAAGGTAATGATAGCGTATTATACACATAGTAAATCCTGAGTGAAGCTGGATTTAGTGACACATGCATGTAGTCCCAGCTCTCAAGAGACTGGGGCAGGAGGATTGCTGTCAGCCTGAGCTGCATATAGCAAGACTTTGTAAATAAACAAATAGCCTAAAATAAACATCCTGAGTTAAAGGATATGTTTTTGTATTTGTGCTTCATACCCTGCCATAGTTATTCTTTCTCTGATTTTTGTCTATATGATCTTAAGGTCTCACCAGAAGAACAAGAATACTTCCTGAAAACCTGTGACCTGTATTTTGATTAATGATTAGATAGTGGATTTTGAAAGGCTTTATGTATACTATGTAATTCATTTGTTTTAATAAAACTGGGAGGTTTTAATGTGTTTTCATAAATGTGCCCATCATTAATATGTGTTTTTCTGTGTTATATATTATAGATGAATGTTTGTATTTATAAAACATTTAGGGCAGGCTAGTTTTCTCCCTAAAAGTTTATCAGTTCATATACTATGACCACTTCCAAAGTAAACAAAAGCCAAATGTTCTCTGCAGATTTGCTATTGAGAATGTCAGGTTTCTTCAGTGAGCAAAGTTGTTTTCATATTTTTCAGAATATGATTCATGAATCATATTAGAAACCATAGACTTCAGCTTTGAAATTCTTGTTCTCTCATCTACTAGTATGAGGAATATTCATATTACTGATGAAGTATTCCAAGGAAAATGCTTACTTCTTGTTAGAATTGAAACAAGTCTGAAAAGGCAGAATTGTCGATGGCTTATTGGACTGATTTTTTTTTTTCTTTTAAGCAACTGTATCGGAAAAAACCTGGGATGACTATGTCATGTGCCAAATTACCTCAGAACATTTCCAAAAATAGATACAGAGATATTTCGCCTTGTAAGTATCTGTCATCTCTTATAATCATAAATTTAGTCTATTTAATATAACATTATTAAAACCCTTATTACTGGGCTTAGCATATATAGCTCAGGGATTCAGTCCCCAGTACCAAAACAGCCACACACCAAAAAAAAAAAAACAACGGTGTTTCTTGAAATTTTTTTCAGATGATGCTACACGGGTTCTTTTAAAAGGTAATGAAGACTACATCAATGCAAACTATATAAATGTAAGTGTGATTAATATCCCTTTGTCTTTGAACTAACTGAAGTCACTGTAAACTTTGAGATTAGTTCCCTTTTTTAGTGTGTGTGTGTGTGTGTGTGTATGTGCGTGTGTGTATGTGTATGCACATATATGTCACCCCATGCATGTGGAGATTTAAAGACAACCTGGAGGTATTTATCCTTTCCTTCTATCTTGTTTGTGATTAAATTAAAATTTAAAAAATTAAGATAGACAAAGAACTATGGAGATAGCTCAGTAGATAAAGCAACTCTGAGCACCTGAGTTTGGATTCCCCAGACCCAGCATAATGGTGAGAAGCTGTGACAGGCTTTAGTAATCGCAGTACACCTACTGTGAGAAGGAAGGCCAAACAGGAGAGTTTCCCAGAAGCTTGCACAGGGAATGGTGAACAAGAGACCCAAAGGTTGTCATCTACTGCCACACATGCTCTAGCATACAAATACAAATAAACCACATAAATAAACAAATCACCAAAAAAGATTTATTAATTTGGCAATGTAAAATCTTTAAATTTCAGTGATACTTAAAAGTACCAAGATCAAATGACAGTCTGAATTTTAAAAATACTAAAAAAGCTTATATAGTATACAAAAAGCTATATAAATGATTAATAAAAGTATACTGCAATTAAAATCATAAACATAGGCCTAATATGTACACACACACATTACACCAGCACTAGGAGGCTGAGGCAATAGGATATTGAATTTGTGGTCAGCCTGGACTACATAGCAAGATCCTATCTCAAAACAAACAAAAAAATGGATGTGAGAAGAAAGGCAATACAGATAGTACTATAAACTAGATAGCATTTTCAGATATATATGAAAGTTAGAATACTATGAAGAATCTCAACTCTGTTACCCAGCTTTAATAGCAATATTATTTCAAGTTCTGTCCCCTGAATTATTTTTTTAAATATTTTTTTGAGGCAAGCCCAATAGTCTGGCTTTTTTTTTTTTTTAATGAGAGAGAGAGAATTGGTGCACCAAGGCCTCCAACCACTGCAATTGAACTCCAGACACATGTGCCACCATGTGTGCTTTTGTGGCCTTGCATGCTTGTGTCACCTTGTGTGTCTGGCTTGTATAGGACCTAGAGAATCGAACATGGGTCCTTAGGCCTCACAGGTAAGTGCCTTAACTGCGAGGCCATCTCTCCACCTCCCTAAATTATTTTTTTTTAGTTTTTTTAATTATTTTATTTATCTTGGAGAGAGAGACAGAGAGGGAGAGGGAGGCAGATAGAGATGGGCGTGCCAGCAGTCTCTCAGCTGCTGCAAATGAAATCCAGATGTGTGCGCCCCGTTGTGGGCAAGTGTGGCATTGCGCCCTTGCGTCACTTTGCATCTGGTAAATGTGGGACCTGGAGATTGGAACTGGGTTCTTAGGCTTAGCAGGCAGGCACCTTAACCACTAAGCCATCTCTCCAGCCCCTGAATTATTTTTTCAACCCAAATATGTCACTTTATTTGTAAATACTGTCAATTCTCATTATTTGAGAATTATTCTGTAAAGTCTTTGCAACTATGGAGTATTAAAATTTGAATCATTGCTTTTAGGTCAAATACAGGGTTAGGTTCCTATAAATCTATATCACCTTTTCACCAATCAATATGTAACTTTCTTTAAAGACTTCATATTTAATAATTGTTGATTTAAGCTGGGCATGGAGGTGCATGCTTTTAAACCCAGCACTTGGTAGGCAGAGGTAGGAGGATAACCATGAGTTCGAGGCCACCCTGAGAATACATAGTAAATTCCATGTCAGCCTAAGCTAGATTGAGACCCTGCCTTGAAAAAAAAATTGTATTAACAACGAATGCACAGCCCACAGCATTATAACTTGTACCTGAAGGAAGTACATCTTTATTTCCTCCAGGAGGCATTTCACAGCCTAATTGCACTTAAGAACATGAGATAGCACTTCTTTGCTACATTTGTAAATAGCACAGTCAACAACAGTACAAAAGTGTGAAAAATGTGGCACTCCATAAAATTTAACTGCCAGTGGATGGTTTTCATCATCCAAAACA
Source organism: Orientallactaga sibirica (assembly GCA_036365145.1). NCBI lineage: Eukaryota > Metazoa > Chordata > Mammalia > Rodentia > Dipodidae > Orientallactaga > Orientallactaga sibirica. The sequence continues at coordinate 14,114,336 of JAEOAD010000028.1, forward strand.
GAGTAAATGGTCATAATAAAAAGGATTCTGGGGCTGGAGAGATGGCTTAGTGATTAAAGGACTTGCCTGTGAAGCCAAGGACCCAGGTTCAGTTCCCAGTACCCACATAAGCCAGATGCGCAAGGTGGCGCATGCATCTGGAGTTTGTTTGCAATGGCTGGAGGCCCTAGTGTGCCCAGTCTCTCTCTGTCTTTCTCTCTCTCAAATAAACAAAAAATTAAAAAATATATAATAAAAGAATTCTATTTTAATATCCTTTTAGATGGAAATTCCTTCTTCAAGCATTATAAATCAGTACATTGCTTGTCAAGGGCCATTACCACATACCTGTAAAGATTTTTGGCAAATGACTTGGGAACAAGGCTCCTCCATGGTTGTAATGCTGACCACACAAGTTGAACGTGGCAGAGTAAGTCATAGTTGTATCTTACACATTGCCTGGGCTTTTTTTGTGTATATATACTCTAAATATTCATATTGCTCTTCAGTCTTGGGGTTTTATAACTTGCTTTATCATGATTGTTTAAAACTGACATAATAAATTTTTATTTAAAATAATGTACCTTTGCTGGGCGTGGTGGTGCACACCTTTAATCCCAGCACTTGGGAGGCAGAGGTAGGGTCTTGCTCTAGCCCAGGCTATCCTGGAATTCACTATGTAGTTCAAGGCCACCCTCAGACTACATAGTGAATTCCAGGATAGCCTGGGCTAGAGCAAGACCCTATCTCAAAAAAAAAAAAATGTCCTTCTAAGGGGCTTGTATCTGGGTTATCATTGATATTTAAAATATTAATATATCTCTAAGTGGCTTGTAACTGGAATATGTAAAGCACTTGGGAGGCAGAGGTAGGAGGATTGCCGTGAGTTCAAGGCCACCCTGAGTTAGTTATCCATGGGAGATATGTCAGTATGTAAATAAGCATAATGTATGGTGCTGGATCTCATTAATCATCAATGAAGTGCAAGAAAAATCACAATGAAATATCATTCCATACTCAGGAGAATAGCTAGTATCAAAAGCAGGACAGATAGCACATGTTGGTGATCTGTGGAGAAAACAGCCCTCAATATACTGCTTAGGAATTTGTAAAATTGTGCAGTTCCTCTGGAAGAGTGTGATACTTTTCTCAAAAGGTTAAATTCAAGGTTGTAATTTTCAGCAATTTTCTTCCTGAATATGCCCATGAAAATTGAAAACACGACCACACATTCATAACACCATTATTCATAATAGGCACATAGTGCAAATAACTCACATGTACCAAACAAAATGTAACACATTCAGATTCTTGAATAATATGTGGCACTAAAAAGAAGCACTGATACAAAACTACCCATGGCTGAGCCTAGAAAAAGTATAGTAGGGAAAGAAGTCCGGCAGCAACAAAATGACATGCTGTATTTTTCCACTTTTATGAAATGTCTAGAGTTGGGAATTCATGGGGACAGAGAACAGATTAGTGGGTGCCTAGGTCTAGGTGAGAAAAGGATGGAACAGGCATAATGCATAGTGACTACTAATGAGTGTAAGATTCTTCAGGGTATAATGAAAGCACTCTAAACGTGGCTGTGATGATGGCTGCATAGTTCTGTGAATATACTCAAAGCAATTGCACCATACATATATGTTAGTATATATACTGAGCTATACATTAGTGGGATTAGGTTCAAGGCTCAGGGTCAATTCCTACAATGCAAAACAAAACAAATGATAAAGAAAAAATGTGATAGTTAGATCCGGGTGAAGGATCTGTGAGAGTTAATAGAATTATTATTTTCCCTTTTCTGTAAGTTTGAAAGTTCTTAAAACATCGTAAAAATTGGAGAACTTAGATTCCTATTGTGTGTGCATTTTTGTTGATATCAGGTTAAATGTCACCAGTATTGGCCAGAACCCACAGGAAGTTCATCCTATGGATGCTACCAAATCACCTGCCACTCTGAAGAAGGAAATCCTGCCTATATCTTCAGGAAGATGACACTGTTCAACCAAGAAGTAAGAAGGCAGGGTGTCTATTCATAGTAACTATTGTACAGACCTTACTAGGAAACATAAAACTTAGTGAACTATTTGTGTGTTTTAATGGGATACTTTAGAATATTATTAAAAATATTCTCTGATACTATAATAAATGTATTTCGAATTTTTACTGCTAATTGTGAATAGTTAAGTAAAAGGGGTGGTCAGTAATACTATCATGGCTTCTTTGCCTAGTCATAACACTTGATTATAAACATTCTCAAAGCACTACTAATGAAGTCTTTGGGGATGTCTGTGGAAATGGAAAAAGCTGTTGAGAGATGACAGTGTTTCCATGGTTTCAGGCAAGGAGAGCAGCATGTTAGTCTTGGCAGTAGAAGGAAGGGTCATGGGCAGCAAGGGCCTGTGACCGAAAACTGGCTGGAGCTGACTGCTAGCTCCCCTTATTTCTACCTTGAGTACTCCCCTTGCTTCCAGAGCCAGAAGTGATGGCTCAATATGCCAACTGGAGTACATATAGAAAAGGCATCAGGCTGCTAGAGATGTTCAAGTCTGCAGCTTGTTTTTCCTGCATGTTGTAGTCAGGTTTGCATTGCTGGCAGAAATCACCCAACCAAGAGCAGCTTGTGGGAAAAAGGGTTTATTTTGGCTTACAGACTTAAGGGGAAGCTCCACAATAGCAGGGGAAATGATGACATGAGCAGAGGGTGGACATCACCTCCTGGCCAACCTAAGATGGACAACAGGAACAGGAGAGTGTGCCAAACACTGGCAAGGGGACACTGGCTGTAATACCCATAAGCCCGCCCCCAACAATACACTGCCTCCAGGAGACGTTAACTCCCAAATCTCATCAACTGAGAACCTATCATTCAGAACACCAAAGTTTATAGGGGACATCTGAATCGAACTACCACACTGCGCCAGCTTTAGTTTTGAAGGTGGCTAATAAAAAGGAAGTAACCAGTAGAGATGAGCAAACAGAACAAGGTTTGAAAACTCAGGCCTCTCCCATCAATGGTTAAAACCTTGGAAATGGGAACTGTACATCAAAAGTATGATTAAGGAAGCCATATGTGGTTGCTTATGCCCATAATCCCAGCAATTAGGAGGCTGAAGTACAAGGATCACCGAGAATTCAAGGCCTGCCTGGGTTACAGTGTGTTACAGCTCAGACTTGGCTAATAATAATAAGATTAAAGGAGATGAATGAGATAGAACTTTTCTTCTGATCAGTAGGAAAAGAGGCAGATGTTTTGCTAACATATAAAAAGGAATCTGGCACTGAATGAAACGAAAGCCACAGAAAATAAAAAGTTAAACTTTCATGTTAGAATAAATTTAGGATTTGAGTCATATACTATATATAGCTCATGGTATGTTGTATTGATTTGTAAGTCAAGCCAATAAGATCTATTTTCCCAAGTAGATAAATTAGTATATATGTGTATGTCTAAATACATACATATAATTTCTGTCTGCAACAGTCTTTTTTTTTTTTTATTTACTCTACCTGTAGATTAACCATGGCAGTTTTATACACTGTAGTGGCTTTTTTTGTTTGTTTGTTTTTTTCGAGGTAGGGTCTCACTCTAGCTCAGGCCTACCTGGAATTAACTATGCAGTCTCAGGGTGGCCTTGACCTCACGGCAACCTCCTACCTCTGTCTCCTGAGTGCTGGGATTAAAGGCGTGCACCACCACACCTGGCTTGGCATTTCTTTATGTATCCCAAGTACCTTCGGACTGTGCTAAGACAAATTAATTTCCAAAATTTGCACTAAATCTAATGAGAACATAAATTTGCTATTACACATAAATGCAGATGCATTGATAAGACAGTGGACAGATAGATCCTACTCCAAGTCTTGATTACCTTTTACTTTTATGGTCCCCCTTTAAAGTAAATCATTGCCACATTGAATAATGTTGGCAGAGAAGCTTCCTGTTACTGAGAGCACCTGAATCCAAGTACCTGGGTGATTTACAGTTCCTTTCATGCAGGCTTTTCAATATAAAGACTGTCCTGTAGAGATGTAGATGTTATTTCATCCGTATGTTTGTTTGTTTGTTTGTTTTTCCGAGGTAGGGTTTCAGGCTGACCTGGAATTATGTAGTCTTAGGGTAGCCTCAAACTCACAGCCATCCTCCTACCTCTGCCTCCTGAGTGCTGGGATTAAAGGCATGCACGGCCCATGCCTGGCTTTTTTTTTTTTTTTTTTTTTTTTGAGTGTAAGTGTGTGTAGTGTTTGGACATGTGTATGCAGGTGAACATGCCCCAGAACACACATGTGGAGGGCAGAAGAGAGTGTCAGGTATATTTCTGCATTGTTTCCTTGAGATAGTCTCTCATGGAGCCTGTAGCTGCCATTTTTGGATAGTCTGGCTGACCTCTGAGCCCAATGATTCTCCAATCTCCACCCCTCTATCCCCAAGACTAGGGCTATAAGCATTTGTAGCCATGGTCAGCTTTTTATTTTATTTTATTTTATTTTATTTTATTTTATTTTATTATTTTATTTTATTTTATTTTATTTTTATTTTTTATTGACAACTTCTTTAATTGTAGACAATATCCATGGTACTTCCTTCCCTCCCCCCACTTTCCCCTTTGAAACTTCACTCTCCATCATATCCCCTCCCCCTCTCAATCAGTCTCTCTTTTCAGTTTGATATCATGATATTTTCCTCCTATTATGATGGTCTTGTGTAGGTAGTGTCAGGCACTGTGAGGTCATGGATACCCAGGTCATTTTGTGTCTGGAGGAGCACGTTGTAAGGAGTCCTGCTCTTCCTTTGGCTCTTACATTCTTTCTGCCACCTCTTCCACAATGGACCCTGAGCCTTGGAAGGTCGGTTTGAGATGTAGCTTTTTTTATTTTAGAGAGAGAAAGCAAAGCCAGGTGTGGCAGTACACATCTTTAATCCCAGCACTTGGGAGGCAGAGGTAGGAGGATCACCATGAGTTTGAGAACATGCTGAGACTACAGAGTGAATTCCAGGTCAGCCTGGACTAGAGTGAGACCCTACCTCGGAAAAGAAAGAGAGAGAGAGAGAGAGAAAAAAATTGGTACACAGGGCCTCAGTCATTGCAGTCCAACTCCAGATGCTTGAGCCACCTAGTGGGTATGTGCAACCATGAGCTTGCCTCACCTTTGTGTATCTGGCTTTTGTGGGATCTGGGGAGAGATGAACATGGGTCTTTAGGTTTCTTAGGCAAGCACCATAACTGCTAAGCTATCTCTCCAGCCCAATATCTAGCTTTTTTTTAAGTGCTAGGATTGAACTCATGTCTTCATGCTTGTAGTACAAACACTTTTACTCACTGAGTCATCTCTCTACCACTTAATTTCATCTTTTAAGTGATGGAATGAAGCTCTGAAATATTAATTGCCATATCTGGCCAAGTTGAGCCAGTATTCTAACTCATATCAACCATAGGTTCCCCAACTATAATTAATGGCCTCCACTTTTTAATCAACGGGTATTTTTTTCTAATTTTCAAAATTTCATTTGTGTCATTTAAGGATCAGCCTACTTTTGTTCACAAAAATTTTTAAAAATTATGAAGCGTTTTTACTATTTTTGCTCACCTAAAATTCTTTTAGTTACACCTTTAAGCAATTCTCTGACCCTAATTGATTTCTGCCTGTTTATTTCATTGTTGTCTTAAAATACTTCACAATTACAGAATTGAGTTACTGAAATATAGTGCTGCAGGTAGCCAGTGCTTAAAAGGACACAAATGTTTCTAGGAAATGATTTTCCTCTTGAAATTCTGGATTCTAATGAGTTTATGCATTACTTTAGTGGGAGTAAGGGAAGTAGTTGTTTTTCTTTAAAATTCAAATTACGCGAATAATTATATTTTAGATTCCTAAGTCAAAGTGCATTTCATTTCATTTCCACTTAGAAAAATGAGAGTCGTCAACTCACTCAGATCCAATACATTGCCTGGCCTGACCATGGAGTCCCTGATGATTCAAGTGACTTCTTGGATTTTGTTTGTCATGTACGAAATAAGAGGGCTGGAAAGGAAGAGCCTATTGTTGTTCATTGCAGGTATTTTATTTCCCTTTTTGAATGAATGAATGATTACATATATCATTTTTTTAAAAAAGGAAGTACATACTTTATTTTATCCTATTGCAATTGATATGGTGATAATTAGAACTCAGAAGTATGTTCTAATACAACAATTCTCAGAGACTATGATAAAAGTAGAAATAATAGCTATTGTACTGATTCTTTTCATATTCTCTAAAATTTGGAATGTCTTTTGCAATTGATTGTAACTTAGATTTGATGAAATACAACATTGTAGGCTCATGGTATATGTTTGTGTTGCTATAAAAGAATACTTGAGACCAGGTTATTTATAAAATCAAAAACTATTTCTTATCATTTTGTAAACTTGGAAATTAAAAATCAATACATCTGCAAATTTTACATGCTCCAGGGATTTATATAAATGCTAGGTTCTCATGTGGCAGATGAATAGAAAAGATACAAGTATGAACACATTGCCTCAAGCTCCTTTGAAAGGGCACTACCCTGATGAATTAATCAGTTCCCAAATGTTCAGATTAGAATATAGGCATTAGGACACAGTCTGAAGTTTAAATTCCTACTTCTTGACAAAGTACTCCTTCCTTACTTGAAGCCTTGCTGAGAACATTCATTGAGTGCTTCCATCTTTCATTGGACCAAGTGCCAAATGTCATTGAAGAAGGTGGTACTTTCAAGAGCTCTAGATAAAACAGTAGCAGTCTACCTTACTTCCAAATCCATTTCCTCTCCTGTCAAAGAGTGACTAATAGTGACTCCAGCCTTCACTGCCAGTTGCCTAAAGAGCAAGAGTCAAAATTATGACCTCCCTACTATATCCACACTTTATTTATTTATTTATTTATTTATTTATTTATTTATTTATTTATTTATTTAATTTTAGAGACAGAGAGGGAGAGGGGGAGAATTGGTGCTCCAGGGCCTCAGCTACTGCAATCAAACTGCAGATGCTTGCACCACCCAGTAGGCATGTGTGACCACCTTGCAATTGCCTCACATTTGTGCATCTGGCTTATGTGGAATCTGGAGAGTTAAAAATGGGTCCTTAGGCTTTGCAGGCAAGTGCCTTTACTGCTAAGCCATCTCTCTAGCAGCCCCTGTGACCACATTTTTAAGTGATACATTCAGTAGTTTTAATTTTAAGAGTAGACTTTCAGATGGAGCAAGACCAAGAACAAAATAGGTGTTCAAATCATTAAAATAGATTATAGACCAAATATTTAAGAGGCAAAGTGTTAAGGACTTCCAGATTAGAAGCTGCCTCCCTGTGACATGGTAAAAGAGAAGAGTCAAGATAACAATATGGAGCTGGGGAGATGGCACACTTAAAGCACTTGCTTGCAAAGTCTACCAGCCTGTGTACAATTACCCCAACCACCCAGGTAATTTTTTTGTTTGGGTTTTTTTTTTTCTTGTTGTTTGTTTGTTTTTTGTTTTAGAGGTAGGGTTTCACTCTAGCTCAGGCTGACCTGGAATTCACTATGTAGTCTTAGGTGGCCTCAAACTCATGGTGATACTCCTACCTCTGCCTCTTGAGTGCTGGGTAATATTTTTTTCATAGATTTTTTTCTAAAGAGAGGATTTTATTTTAAGATTTTATTCTAAAGAGAGGAAGGGCATTGAAAATCATAAAGACAGTGATAAGACAGCTAAAAAGTACACAGAAACAGGACTCAGCAAAAAGAAAAGTTAGCCAATCCATAGCTCCAGCCATGGCGCCCCAGTTGGGGGGAAAGGGGAAAGAGAAGGGGAGGGGAGGAGAGGGAAAGCCTTACCCAAAAGGTTATCCTGGTGAAAAGAAACTGACAGTGCTACTTATAGGAAAAGCCCACAATAGGTCTTATAAGCCTCATATCCAGTTGTGTGGGTTTTTGTTTGTTTGTTTTGTTTTTCAAGGTAGGGTTTCACTGTAATACAGGCTGACCTGGAATTCACTATGTAAGTCTCAGGGTGGCCTTGAACTCACAGTGATCCTCCTACCTCTACCTCCCAAGTGCTGGGATTAAAGAAAGACGTGTGCCACCACACCAGGCTTCCAGTTCTGAGTTTTAATAAGAGACATTGACATATCTGTCAGGGAAATGACATAATGAAACAGTATGAAAGCAAAAGGAGGTGGGGGAACAGCTCTAATGCAAGGGGAGAGGATGGAACAAGAGAAGGTAATGACAAAGAAAGACAAAATGTCATGTTTTTCTTTATGTGTAGAATCTAGATTTAAATATATATGCATACATATGACATGAAAGTAAAAGAGGAGACCAGTGTCAAGGGGTAGTGGGGGAGTTAAATATGAGCAAAGGACAATAATATATATGCAAATATCAATGAAGTCCATCTTTTTTATATACTAATTAAAAGAAAAAAGTGTTTTTACAGGCCAGTGTCTTTTAATGGGGCCATTTATATTACGAAAGTTTTAGTAGCTACTGCATTCACGTTCATATATAATATTTCTGAGAGTTCTTCTTGACTAACAGTGGTAAGTTTAATAAAAATTAATTTTGCTTGAAACACTAACTTATTTAAGGTATAAAATATCATTGTTCTTCATGCATTTGTTAATGATTTATTATTGTTAAGTTTTATTTTGCATTTTAAGGGATCTTGGTCCAATAACCCTTTGTATCATATTCAAAAGTTGACTTGCTACTTCTGTGAAATAAAACCTTTAAATTGGTCTTCTTTATTATGACTCAGTACTTTGATATTTCTGTAAAAAAAGCCACAAGAAGTTTAATGTAATTGATTGAGTAAAGCCTTTTCCCACTAATCTGTTTTTTAGTGCTGGGATTGGAAGGACTGGGGTTCTTATTACTATGGAAACAGCCATGTGTCTCATTGAATGCAATCAACCAGTGTATCCACTAGACATTGTAAGAACAATGAGAGATCAAAGAGCCATGATGATCCAAACACCTGTAAGTATTCCTTATCAAGAATTATTACCCCCTAGTATTAACCCTGTGTTGCAGTCAGGTTCACATTGCTGGTAGAAATCACCCAACCAAGAGCAGCTTGTGGGGGTGGGGGAAGAGGTTTATTTTGGCTTATAAGCTCAAGGGGGAAGCTCCACGATGGCAGGGAAAACGATGGCATGAGCAGAGGGTGGACATCACCCCCTGGCCAACATCAGGTGAAACATAGCAACAGGAGAGTGTACCCAACACTGGCAAGGGGAAACTGGCTATAACACCCATAAGCCCGCCCCCAACAATACACTGCCTCCAAGAGGCATTAATTCCCAAATCTCCATCAGCTGGGGAACTTAGCATTCAGAACATTTAAATTTATGGGGGACACCTGAATCAAACCACCATACCCTGTGAGCCAATTCTGGCTTTTTGTTTTTGTAACTAAGCTTGTTAGTAGAACCCATGCGTGCATGAAGCTCTGGGTTCCACCTCCAGTACCACATAAAACAGGCATAGTGGCCCAAGCCTATAATCACAGAACTTGGGAAGTGGAGCCAGGAAGATGACAAGGAGTTCAAGGTTATCCTCAGCTCTGTAGTAAGTTTGAGGCCAGCCTGCGCTATAAGAGGTGACCTCTGTCATAAAACAGCAAATACCTATTTAAATTAGCCTTTTTCAGAAAGTTTTGCCAATATGCAAGTGGTCTTGCATGTTAAAACTTGAATGTTTCAGCAGATGCAGAGGAACTTGTCTTGCATTCATTCCTTAGTCAAGTGGCGTGTTGATGGTGACAGCATCCCTGGGCAGGAGGATCCTATAGGCTGCTTTCAGTGGGATAGCTATGTGTAATCCCTTTTTCTTTCCTGACAACTTAAATTGCATTAACAACACAAACTTCTAGAAACTGAGTACATTTTTATTCTCCACTGACTCTTGATTATGCTCTAAAAATCAAAAGAAGAGTCATGGAATTTTAGAATGAATGTTAAGATTACTTCTGTATCAGCTAAACCATTGTGAAATGTTAGTATTGTTGACAGCAACAAGATTCCGTGATTGACTGTGTATTCTAGAAAATGTCAGCTTTTAAACTTCTACTTATAGAGAATCTCAAACTTTAAGTTGACAATATAATATAATGAATACCTTGTTAGTACTAAAACCCAACATTTGCCATCTTGTTTCATCTGTGGCATTACTCACTTTCCCCATATTTAAAGCAAATCTTACATGGCATACATTTTTTTCCATAAAATTTTTCTATCTCCAAAAGATAAGCACTATTTTTCCTTAAAAGAAAAAGAAAAAACTGAGTGTGATAGCTCACATCTACGACCCCAGCACTCAGAAGGCTAAGATTAGAGGTCTACAGAAAGTTCAAAGCCAGCTTGCGCTACAGAGTGAGTTCCATGTCAACCCAGACTGCAGTGAGGTTCTAAGAACTTTATTCAAGTGTAATTCTTATACCATACAATTCACCTCTTAGTACACTGCATGAGTTTACAGTCATCACTATCTTACTTTAGAACATGTTCATCATCTTACAAAGATTCACACTCAAACACTCATTTTGATTTCCCCTCCTACCCTCTCTAACCATTCCCTAGCTCCCAGCCTAGGCAAAAAATCCATTATTTTATCTGTATTATATTGTCAGTCCTTTCCTGCTAAATAATAATCCACTGCATGGCTCTACCACAGTTGTTCAGCCATTCCTGCACTAGTGGATATTTGGATTGTTTCTACTTTTTGCCTATTCCATGAACATTTATGTTGATGCTTTCATATGAACCCAAGAAACATTAAGTTGTATAAATCTTTATTTTTATTTTTATTTGAGACACGGAGGGAAGGGGAAAGGAGGAAGGGAAGGAAAAAGAAAGGATAAGAGGGTGGGCCAGGGCCTCTAGCCACTGTAAATAAACTCCAGATGCAAGCTCCATCTTGTACATCTGGCTTACATGGGACCTAGAGAATCAAACCTGGGTCCTTAGGCTTCACAGGCAAGTTCCTTAACCTAAGCCATCTCTCCAGCCCAAGTTGTATAATTCTTTCACAGAACCAAGAGTGTGGCTCATGTTAAGTAAGCATGCTACCACTCAGTTACACCCCAGGCCAGCTATACTATTTTGTATTTCTCGTAGTGGTGGATAAGGATTCCATTTTCTTAACATCATCAAAACTTAATGTGATTTGAAAGAGATCTTTTGTTTGCATTCTATTAGAATACTAAGTGGTATCTTATTGTGACTTTGATTTGCATTTCCTTAGTTACTAACATTGACTTCTGTCTGTAATCCCTGCACGAATGGTCTTATACATAGTTTGCCATGAGTTTTAGGCAAGCCAGGGCTATAGAGGGAGTTCTGGATCAGCTGGAGTTGTACTATGAAACCCTGTCTCAAAAAACCTTATTTCCCTTGTATTCCTAAGAATTAAATCTTGCTTGAACTTCACATATATCTTCCAATGCATTTATTTGGTTTACTAGTATTTCTTTTAAGGCTTTGTTCTATATTCTTACATAGTAGAGTGTTATTTCTTTTTAATTGTGGTAAATCTGCAAAACAAATTTACCATCTTAACAATTTATATGGATTACTCAGATTAGTAGTGTTAAGTGTATTTACATTGTTCTTCTCCTAATCCCAGAAAGCTTTCATCTTTTTTTTTTTTTTTTTTTTATGGGAACAGAGCATAAATATGGGCATGCCAAGCCTCCTGCCACTGCAGACAGGCTTCAGACAATGTGCCACATTGTGCATTTTGCTTTATGTGGGTATTGGATAATTGAACCTGGGCTGGCAGGCTTTTCAAGCAAGTGCTTTATTTAAAAAAATTATTTAATTAACTTATTTATTTGCAAGCTGAGAGCGAGAGAGAAGAGAGACAGAGAGAGAATGGGCATGCCAGGGCCTCTAGCCCCTGCAAACAACTCCAACTAGAGAGTGGTTGGTTTCCCCCATAAGAGACTTGCCACTATGGCAACTGTTTGGTCATTTAGCCTGGCTGGCCAAACTTACGGCTTGCAGGGTCCACTGTTTTTACCACTGATGGCTTCTGTCTCCCATAAGCCTTTTCCAGCTTTCTGTCAGCTGGTCTACAGGGAGAAGGTTTTCAGCTCAGCTCCAGCTTGATTTCTTAGCGACCTTTCAGCCAAAGCATGTGGAGTCTTCAACAATAGGGACTTTCTATCTACTTCTGACAAGGAATCCAAGATCCTTAGCAGTGGCTTATAATGTTTTGGGGGCATCAGGGAACTCCTTGACCAACAATTCACTGGAAGGTATCCCCCCTCTGGCACTGAAATTTTTCTATGGCTTCTTGATGACCATTATCCAAAAAAGTAGACTTCCATATGGCTTATTCAAAACACCTTGAATTTTGATTAATCCTCCCCCACCCTTCCTTTACTCAGTCTCTTTCCATGACCTCACTTAGGCCATTGCATCCCAGTAATTTGTTTATCTACTTAAATATTGAAAACCATCTCCTTAAGTACTCCCCTCTTCTCACTTCCTTATGTCCCCTTTCTAGTTTACTAGTTTTACGGATTTTTTACTCCCAACTCATGTATAAGTCTAAACTTTTATAGCTAGGATCCACATATGAGAGAGAACATGCGACATTTGACTTTGGAACCTGGGTTACCTCACTTAGTATAATCTTTCCAGATCCATCCATTTCTCTGCAAATTTCATCATTTTGTTTTTCTTTACCACTGAATAGAACTCCATTGTATAAATGTACCACATCTTCATTATCTATTCATCAGGTGAGGGATATCTAGGCTGGTCCCATTTTTCTGGCTATTATGAATAGAACCAGAGTAAATATGGTTGAGCATGGTAGTGAGAAGAATTCTTAAGATATATGCCTAGGAGTGGTATAGCTGGGTCATATGATAAATCTAATTTTAGCTGTCTCAGGAACCTCCACACTGATTTCCACAATGGCTGTACCAGATTACATTCACACCGACAGTGTAGAAGAGTCCTGGCCAACATTTATTGTCATTTGTTTTCTTGATGATAGCCATTCTGATAGGAGTGAGATGGAATCTCAAAGTAGTTTTAATTTACATTTCCCTAATGGCAAAGGATATAGAACGTGTTTTTAGATATTTATATGCCATCTATATTTCTTCTTTTGTTAACTCTATTTAGTTCCATAGCCCATTTTTAATTGGGTTGCTTGAGTTCTTATTATTTAGTTTTTTGAGTTCTTTATATATCCTGGATATTTAATCCTCTGTCAGGCAAAGATTTCTACCATTCTGTAGGTTGCTTCATTGTTCTATTTTGATTGATTCCCTCCACCCCCCGCCCACCACCACTCTTCTTTTACACAGTCTCTTCTCCTGGCCTCGCTTAGGCCTTTCCCCTCCCTGTAATCTGTTCTTCTACCTAGATATATACAATACCATCCCCCTTAAGTCCTTCCCTCTTCTTGCAAGATCCCTAACAGCCTTTTTGTAGCTTACTGTCCTCTGCTACTGATTTTTGGTTCCAGCTCACACACAAGTCTACATTTGTAGCTAGGATCCACATATGAGAAAGAACATGCAATGTTTGGCTTTCTGGGCCTGGGTTACCTCACTTAGTATAATCCTTTCCAGATCCATCCATTTCCCTGCAAATTTCATAATTTCATTTTTCTTTTCCATTGAATAGAATTCCATTGTGTAAATGTACATCTTTATTATCCATTCATCTGTGGAGGGACATCTAGGCTGGTTTCATTTCCTAACTATTGTGAATAGAACAACAATAAATATGGTTGTGCAAGTATCTCTAAGGTAGTGAGAAGAGTTATTAGGTTATATGCCTAGGAGTGCTATAGCTGGATCATGTGGTAAAGCTATTTTTAGCTGTCTCAAGAACCTCCACACTGATTTCCACGATAGCTGAACCAGATTACATTCCCACCAACAGTGTAGAAGGGTTCCCCTTTTTCCACATCCTCACCAACATTTATTGTTACTTGTTACTTGCATTTCCCTGATGGGTAAGGATGTAGAACACTTTTTTAGGTGTTTATATGCCATGTCTTCTCTCTTTCTTCTGGTCAGATTTGCTAAGGGTTTATCAATCTTGTTTATCCTTTCAAAGAACCAACTTTTTGTTTCATTGATTCTTTGGATTGTTTTCTTGTTTCTATTTCATTAATCTTTATTATTTCTTTGTTTATTTATTTAATCTTTATTATTTCTTCCTGTCTACTAATTTTTGGTTTGCCTTGTTCTTCTTTTTCTAAGGCCTTAAGGTGAAGCATTAAATTGTTTACTTGTAAACTCTAATTTCTTAATATAGGTACTTAGAGCTATAAATTTCCCTCTTAGAATTGCCTTCATGGTGTCTCAAAGGTTTTGGTATTTTGCATTCTCATCATCATTTGATTCTATGAATTTATTGATTTCCTTTTTGATTTCCTCAATGACCCATTCATCATTCAGTAGTGTACTGTTTAGTCTCCATGAATTTCTGTAAGCTCTGTAGTTTTTCTTGTTGCTGATTTGCAGTTTAATCCCATTGTGGTCAGATAGAGTACAAGGGATTATTTCAATTTTCCTGTATTTGTTAAGAGTTGCTTTGTGTCCTAATATATGGTCTATTTTAGAGAATGTTCCATGTGCTGCTGAGAAAAATGTATATTCTGCAGCATTTGCATGGAATGTTCTGTATATATCTGTTAAGCCCATTTTTTCCATGACATCTTTTAATCCAGATGTCTCTCTGTTTATTTTTTGCCAGGATGACCTGTCAGTTGATGAAAGTGGGATATTGAAGTCACCCACTACAAGTGTCTTTGGTGTTATCTGTGACCTTAAGTCTAATAGTGTTTGTTTGATGAAATTGGAAGCCTCCATGTTAGGTGCATATATGTTTAGGATTGTAATGTCCTCCTGTTGGAGTGTCCCTTTAGTCAGTATAAAGTGACCTTCTTTATCTTTTCTCACTAATGTTGGTTTGAAATTAGGATAACAACCCCTGCTTGTTTCCTAGGCCCATTTGCTTGAAATACCTTGTTCCAACCTTTTACCCTAAGGTTTCTATCTTTTATTGAGAGATGAGTTTCTTGGAGGCAACAAATGGCAGGTTCCTGCCTTTTAGTCCAGTCTGCAAGCCTGTGTCTTTTGATTGGGGCATTGAGGCCATTGATATTAAGAGTTATTATTGAAAGGTATGTATTTATTTGTGCCATTATTCTTTTGTAATTCTTCCTGTTTTTCCTTTACTCTCTTATATAACTATTATTTGAGTTATTTTTCCTGTTTCCTCATGTGTTCTTTCTCTCCAGCATGAAAGATCCCTTCAAGTATTTTCTGTAGAGCTGGTTTAGTTATCATAAATTACTTTAGTCTGTTTTTGTTGTGGAATGTCTTTATTTCTCTCTCAATTTGGATGGATAGCTTTTCTGGATAAAATAACCTTGGTTGACAGTTGTTATCTTTCAGAACTTGAAATACATCATTCCAAGTCCTTTTGGCTTTTAAAGTTTGTGTGAGTAATCTGCTGTTATCTTGATGGACTTGCCATTATAACTTGATGGTTCTCTAACTGCTTTCAATATATTTTCTTTCAACTCTGTGTTTTAATAGTTTAATTATAATATGGCGAGGAGAGGTTCTTCCCTAGTTTTGTCTGTCTGTTGTTCTAAAGGCTTCCTGCACCTGTATTGGCATCTCTTTCTCTATTTGGGAGTATTTTCTTCTATGATTTTGTTGAAAATGCCTACTATGCCTTTGGAGTGAAATTCTTCTCCTTCTACTATATCCTTAATTCTTAGGTTTGATCTCTTCAAAGTGTCCTGATAGTCTTGAAATTCCCATCCCTACCTTCCTATTTGTTTGTCTTTCTCTTTGTTGAACTATATTAGATCTGCCACCGGGTTTTCTAGGTTAGATATTCTGTCCTCTCCTTGATCCATTCTACTGGTGAGACTTTCTACAGAAGTTTCTATTTGACTTAACTCTTTCATTTTTAGTATTTCTGATTGTTATTTTTTCATTGTTTTTATTATTTTTATTATTTTTATTATTATTTTTTTTTTTTTGGTTTTTCGAGGTAAGGTCTCACTCTGGTCCAGGCTGACCTGGAATTAACTATGTAGTCTCAGGGTGGCCTCGAACTCACTGCAATTCTCCTACCTCTGCCTCCCGAGTGCTGGGATTAAAGGCGTGCGCCACCACGCCCGGCATTTATTTTTATTTCTTTACTCATGTATTTACCTCCTTATTTTATTAAGTTGGTTTCCTGTTTTCTTCAAGAGTTTGATTTCTTCTTTGATTTCACTGAACATAGTTATAATCATACTTTTGAAATTTTTGTCAGGCATTTCACCTAAATCAATCTCACTGGTCATTTGTGATGGATTTATAATTTTTCATGGAATTATATTATCTTGATATTTTGTGTTTCTTGTATTATAATGTAGAGATTTTTTCATCTTGGGTTAGTATGATCCTTGGGTTTTCTAATTATCTTGCAGTATCCTTAGATGTATAAATCTGCCTTTATATATCTTCAGGTTAGGAGCTTAAAGTGCCAAGTTTGGCTCTTATATTACTCCCAGAGTAACAGCAGAAGTTCCCTAGGTGTTAAGTTTGCCTGCTATGCAAGTAGTCTAGTAGGCTGGCTGGAGAAAATTACTAACAAATTCTAAAATTCAACTGAGGAGACATATATATAATCAAAACTTGTAGGGAGTATTTATGCAAGAGTGGCAATTAAAACAAACAGATAATCTGATAGAGTCAAAGTCTCTAAGGGTGTGTGTTGCCCCACACCCTTATTTCTGTCAACTGGGCGGCTAAGATTTCTGGTCTATAAAGAGTTCCATGTCAGCCTGGGGCAGAGTGAGACCCTGCCCCCAAGAACAACAGAAGACAAATGCACTGTAAATCAGGAAGCAACAAAGGACAGCCCCCAAATACAGCATATTTAAGAATTATAAAGTTGTCTGGCATGGTGGCACACACCTTCAATCCCAGTGCTTGGGAGGCAGAGGTAGGAGGATCGCTGTGAGTTCAAGGCCAGCCTGAAACTACATAGTGAACAGCCTGGGCTAGAGTGAGCCCCTACCTAAAAAGAAAAACAAAACAAAACAAAACACGAATGATAAAGCCTACCATCAATCATCTAACACATAACCCGCCTTACATGGAAGGTGTGATTAGCACTTCCAATGCAAGCCTATGTACCAGACTTTGGGGAAGGTATTGACCAGGTGTAAGTAGCCCCTGTTACCTTGTAGGATGGCTTCAGTCATACCTATGCTTAATACCTGCTTGAGTGCCTCTTTACTGCACTGTGGTCTGACTAGGCTGGCTGGGTCAGTGGGTCCTCTCCTCTGACAGCCTGTGCTGGGTGCTGTGTAGCTGAGTTCCCTTCCCCAGGTCTCCAGCGGTTGCCCTGCTGGCAGTTGGGGAAGGGGAGGCTGTGCAGGGTACCTGGAGTTGTGTGGCTGGTCCCTGTGAGCCTCTCCTTCACAAGCCCCTCAGCTGGTCCCTGCTTTCTCCTTCAGGTTTCTTCAGGTGTGAGTGGAAAATCCCTTTACCTGGCTTCTGCAGCTCAGGCAGAACCAGGTGGCTGGGTGGATCGGCACCACAGGGGGAGCCGATGCTGCCTGGTTGCCTGCTTTTTAGAAGCTCTGGGTCTCTCCTGTTTTTCTCTGCTGTAGTTGATCATTCCTTATACACCTTTACTTTTCAGTAGAAGAGTGTATTTTACTGTTTTTCTGCTTATTTTCCTCATAGGCTGCTTTGGCATGGTTACTATACCACCATCTTACTTGGAAGTCTCCTGATAATGTTTTATTTGCTTTGCAGTAGGAGGATAGAACCCAGGGCCTCATAATGCTGCACAAGTGCTCTAACACTGAGTTCCCCTCAGCCAAAGTTTGCAGTATAAGTTGGTTTACTGGCTTGCTCCAGTACAGACAACTTACTTTCATTTATTTTGTTATTTATTTCAAAATTTGTGGACTTAGACATATTTGGTTTGTGTCGATTCATTCTAGCTATTTTCTTTTAAGAATAACTTCTTTTTTAAATATTTTTTCTTTTATTTATGTATTTACTTGAGAGAGAAGGGGGGAGAAAGAGAGAAAGAATCAGCATGCCAGGGCCTCTAGCCGCTCCAGACGCATGTGCCACATTGTAAATCTGGCTTACGTGAATCCTAGGAATGGAACCTGGGTCCTTTGGAACCTGGGTCCTTTGGCTTTGCAGGCAAATGCCTTAACCACTAAGCCATGTCTCCAGCCCATTCTAGTTATTTTTATTAATGATGCCACTAGTTGCCCAATATTTGGCCACAGAAGCTATTGTTTCTGTGTATAATTTTTGTTTTGTTTTGAGTTTTGTTTATATGCATGTCCTTGACTTTGTGGTGGAATGTGCTCACCTGTAGTTACCATAGTGGAATGTTGAGTCTCCACCTCCTTTCCTCTTTAAACTATTCCTATTTGAACCCAAGTCTCTTACTGATTCCAGACTAACAATTTTTTCTACAAGCTCTAGCAAATCATTGTTCTCTGCTCCCCTGTAGGACTGGGGTTACAGGTACAGTGGGCACATCTAGCTGTGTATGTGGTTCTGTGGATTGAGCACAAGCAGTCTCTCAGGCCTCCTCAGGCCCTCATGCTTGTACAGGAATTGCTCTGCCAGCCCTCCAACTCCCCTGTGTTCTTTTGTGGAGACAGTAGTAACTTTGTTAGCATTCTTGCTGTATCAGGAAAGATTGCCATTTCTAGCTTGTACATTCTGTACTTCAGATTTAAAACCAATAGTTCCTCTCAGAAGTCCTGGTTCTATAAATAAATTATTTTAGGCACTTCCTTCTGAGTAGGAGGGGTTTTATTATTGTTGTTGAGTGGTATTTCTCTGTAGAAATATTGAATTGTGGGCTGGAGAAATGGCTTAATGGTTAAGGCATTTGCCTACAAAGCCAAAGGACCCAGGTTCCATTCCTAGGATTCACATAAACCAAATTCAAAATGTGGTGCATGCATGTGGAATTCATTTGCAGTGGCTGGAGGCCTTGGCGCACCCATCCTCTCTCTCGTGCATGCCTCTCTCTCTCTCTCAAATAAATAAGTAAAAATAAAAATATTTTTTAAAAAGGAATTTTAAGCCAGGCATGGTGGCACATGCCTTTAATCCCAGCACTTGGGAGACAGAGATAGGAGGATCACTGTGAGTTCAAGGCCACCCTGAGACTGCATAGTGAATTCCAGGTCAATCTGAATTAGAGTGACACCCTACCTCGAAAAACCACAAAAAAAGAAAGAAAGGAAAGGTAGGAAAGAAAGAGAGAAATATTGACTTGCCAGAGCTAGAAATTAAGCTTGTCTTGAGTTAATGCAACTTTAGGACCATGGTGTTTGTGTTTTTTAAATATTTTATTTATTTGTTTGAGAGAGAGAAAGAAAGAGGTAGATAGAAAATGGGTGCCAGGGTCTCCAGCCACTACAGATGAACTCCAGATGTATGTGCCACTATTCCAGTCAGGGTCATATTGCTGTCAGAAAACACATGATCAAGAGCAGCTTGTGGGAAAAAAGGTTTATTTTGGCTTACAGACTTGAGAGGAAGCTTCATGATGGCATGAGCAGAGGGTGGACATCCCCTCTGGGCAGCATTAGATTGGCAACAGCAACAGGAAAGTGTGCCAAACACTGGCAAGAGGAAGCTGACTATAACACCCATAAGCCCACCCCCAACAATATACTGCCTGCAGGAGGGTTTAATTCTCAAATTACCATCAACTGGGGACATAACATTCAGACCACCTAAGTTTATGGGGGCCACCTGCATCAAACCACAACTACCTTGTACATCTGTCTTTATGTGGATACTGGTGAGGTGAACTTGGGTCCTTAGGCTTTGCAGGCAAGAGCCTTAACCACTAAGCCGTTTTTCCAGCCCACCATGGTGTTTTTTACTTATCCTGTTTATCATTAGCTTACATTTCAAAAAATATCTTACTTGTTTATTTATTTGAAAGAAAAAAGCCCAGAGAGTAAGAGAGAGAGAGAGAGAATGGGCACACTAGGGCCTCCAGCCACTGCAAACAAACTCCAGATGCATGTGCCTCCTTGTGCATCTGGCTTATGTGGGTCCTGGAGAATCAAACCGGGATCCTTTGGCTTTGCAGGCAAACACCTTAACCGCTATAGAGAGAAAGAGACAAATAGAGAGAATGGACACGCCAAGGCATGTAGTCACTACAAATGAACTCCAGATGCATGCACCACCATGTGGATCTGGCTATATATGGGTACTGGTGAATTGAACTTGGGTCTTTAGGTTTTGCATGCAAGCACCTTAACTGCTGAGCCATCTCTCCAGCCCTGTCTTACATTTTTATCTCCTTGTTCAGTGAGAATATCTGTTCTCTACAATACCAACAATAAAAGACTAGGGTTATCACAAGTGTCTTTTGTTTATTTCATAACAAACAGCCACAGTTTCAGAATGACACACTAACATTATCCCCATACCAGTATGAGAGTTTTCCATATTTCCACAGTTCTTTATGACCTCTGGGTGTGTCTACAAGAAATTGTCAAGTTCCTATCTTAAAGTCCCTTGAAAGAACTCTCATCGGTGTGGTTATGTCATCAATGTGCACATACATACACATTGGTTTGTTGTAGCATATTTTCAATTTTCATGGATTTTTCAAATTAACCTTAGACCTATAACAGAAGAAAGGTATATTTAATGAAGTTCAGTCTCTACCTCTCTTCCTCCCTTTTTTTTCCTCTTATTTTTTCATGGAAAAACATTTTTGGAAGAAAACATTTTTAAAGATATATTTTTATTGCTTCTTAAAAAAACATATGCTAAGATACATATTTTGTTTACTCTTACAAAGATCAACATGTTATACACACTGTACCTTGCCTTATTTATTTATTTATATATTTATTTATTTATTTACTTATTTATTTTTATGAGAGAGAGAATTGGCATGCCAGGGCCTTAGCCACTGCAAGGAAACTCCAGATATGTGTGCCACCTTGTGTGCATGCACCGCCTGTGCACATCTAGCTTATGTGGGTTCTAGGGAGTCGAACCTGGGTCCTTAGGCAAGCACCCTAACTACTAAGCCATCTCTCCAGCCCTTATGTTTTGTTTTAAACAAGGTCTTGCTATGCAGCCGTAGCTGGTCTAGTACTTCCTGTGTAACCTAGGCTGGCCTCTAGCTCATGGCAATCCTCTTGCTTTAGCCTATAGGCATGAGTCAGCATGCCTTGTCTGTCTTGCTTTTGGTTTTTTGGTTTTTCGATGTAGGGTCTCACTCTAGCACAGGCTGACCTGGAATTCACTCTGTTTTCTCAGGGTGTCCTCGAAGTCATGGTGATTCTCATACCTTTGCCTCCCGAGTGCTGGGATTAAAGGTGTGCACCACCACACCTGGCTTGCTTTTGTTTTTTAAATTATCAAAATATACTGAAATCACACTATAGTATTCTGTAGACTCATTTCTTTCATTCTCAACTATGTAACATTCAGTTGTGAGGACATACCATAGATTACTCAGTTACTCACTTTACTGATGGCAGGTTGTTTTTTTCTACATTTTTGTCATAACTATGTGAATATATACTTTCTATTCTTTTACCAGCTCATCTTTTGAGTAGCTTTCCTAAAAGTGGGATTGCTGGGTCCAAAGGTAACTTATAGGGTTTTTTTTCCTTTTTTAAAAAATTTTTTTGAGGTAGGGTCTCACTCTAGCTTAGGCTGACCTGGAATTCACTATGTAGTTTCAGAGTGCCCTTAAACTCACAGCAATCCTCTACCTCTGCCTTCCAAGTGCTGGGATTAAAGGCATGTGCCACCACGCTCGGCTCTACCTTACAATTTTTAATATGGTCTTCAGAATCTGTTTGATTGTTTCAGTGGTTTATGATGCCTATCAGCAATGTCTGAGTTTGTCAAACAAATTGTGCCAGAATTCTTTGCTTTTTGCCCATTCACTGGTGTGCTGTCTTACTTTGTATTTCTTTTTATAAACAAGGTAAGTGAGATATTTGTCATTGTCTGGTTTGCTGATCAATGCTGGTTTCTTTTTCAATTTTATTTTCCAGAGTCAATACAGATTTGTATGTGAAGCAATTTTGAAAGTTTATGAAGAAGGCTTTGTTAACCCTTTAACAACATCATCAAATAAATAAGAATACAAAATGTCTGGGATATGTGTTGGAAAACTGCTTTTCGTTATATTCACTGTGACATAATACAGGTCACAGGAAATGGCATCTCACACAAGATGAAGAACTAAAAAAAAAACTTTGAAAACTTCAGCACTTTTGCACTTTATGATTTTAAAAAAGTCACTCAAAATCTATAACTCATGTGTTTGAAGACTATTTCATGTTTTGCTCCGAACAAATAGTGAATCACTGCATATGTTCAGGGTGATTTATGAAATTTTGAGGTGGTGCCATGCAGTCCCCTTTTGGTAGAATTGCCACAAACAAGGCTCAGAGTTCTCATCATCTCTGTTAGACACCTGTATCTTGAAAGCAAAAAGAAGTAAATGTCAGGCATCAGCACTGGGTGTTTCCAGTGGTTCATGTACTTACTCTACTGATGAGCAGATTTTCTTTAAACTGTTAGCAATACCATTCTCAATATTAGCCAATACACTGCCTACGGATGCAGCACATCTCCCCAACACGCCCCATAGAGACCTGCTGTTCAAGAGAAGGGCGGATTTGCCGTTCCCAGGAAATGCTGCATATTGTCCATTTACCAGCATCTTCTAGAAAGTGTAACTAGGAGTCTACACGTTTTCTTGGATTGAATAATATATAGCATTTATCATAAAGTTGGCTTATTCCAAATCATGTGATTTCACATACTTGATGTAAAGGAATGCATGCATTGTGTCTTAACCCCTTAAGTGCCTTGAGACATCTTTGTATGTTTAATGAAAAGGCACTCATTTGACCCCACTAGGAGGTATTATGTATATTGTACATTCTTACATTTTTATGCATTTTGAATAAGTTCACATTTTAAAAACACCTTCTTACATTGAAAGTTATGCAGTCAAAGACGAGTAAAGAAATTCTGTTTCTTACTCAATTCTAGTATTTTGCCATAAAATGCCAAGATAGTTGTGTTCTATTGAGTGTATGCTCTGCTGCTACAGGATTGTTCAAAGTCTATACATTCCTTAACTTAAGGACAGGGTTATGGCCTAGCAGCTTAACTAAACAGAGGCTTTATTCTTCATATTCCATATTTACTTTCTTCCTAACTTTAAAAGTAGTATCTCATGTGCACATGAAAGGTAAACCTTGATACTCCAAGCTACAGTTAGAAAACAGAGTTAGGATTTCTTCCTGTCTGAGACTGAGGTCTTACCCTCCAGCACTGCTTTCAGTTCATGCTGAGCTATCTCACACTGGTCTTTTGGTTAGAATTCTTCAAAAAAGAGATTAAATACTATTGATTTACTTCTAAATGCAACCCCTCATTGGTTAAATGAGGGTTTTCTTGTCATTTTTGTTATAGGCACATTACTCCAGTTTATATATACCTATTGAGTTATAGGCATGTTGGTGAGGAGACTTGATTGTCAAGTCTGACCGAAGGTCTCAACCCCACTAGGGGTGTGACCTGTTCAGGTTCATTTGTTTCTAAGTTGACAGAGATAGAACTTTAAAATTGTCCAGTATAGCATAATTGAAAATTTGCTCACCTACTCAAATGTTATTTTGCATAATTATTTCATATGGATGAAGTTAAAATAGGTTTATTTTCTAGTGGTTTCAAAATAAATACTTCTGTATAGTCTTAATAAAGTACAGGGTCCAATGATAGCTATTTTGGAATGCCATTTAGTATGAGGTGGTACGTATTTTAAAATCTTCAGTAAAATTTGAATTATGTCATTTCATAGATTCAAAATTCATAATAACAAATTTCAGGATTTAAGCTCCTAAATATTAATAGTCAACTTGCTAAATAAATTTTCATATTGAAATATTTCTAGTCTTTTTCTTAAGAGAAGTAACATAGCCTTTATGTCAGAGAAAAACCTTTCCTGATTTCACAGTCAAGACAGTGTAAGGGACTGGGAATATAGCACAGTGGTAGAGTGCTTGCTTAGCATGCATGAGGCCCTAGGTTCAACCCCCAGTGCCAAAACAAATCAAAGACAATGTAAGATAAAAGTTAATGATTGTCTTAGTTGAACATTCCAGTTTTGTGCCATGAGGAAAATGTAAGTTAGGCTGTTATGATATTATAAGTTAAAAAGTAAAAAAGGAAAATCATGTTGGAGATCTACATATTAAAAAATTACTGTATTTAGGTGGTTGTTTTTACCTGAATTTAAAAAGTCCTTCCTCACTGTATGGGCTTGTACAGATATGGTACATAGGCAAAAAGAGAAGAGTTGTGCAGATGTTAACCTGTAAATGTCATGGTTCACTTGTTCTTTAATTTGGGCCTTTTATTTATACTTCTGCAGTCAACAGTGAGCACTGTTGCCTTTTTTAAATCATTAATGCCTGCTTTCCGTGAAAAGTTTTTTGAAAAGTAGAATTGCATTTAATTTTCTCATATGAATTTTCCATCTGGGAGCCACCCTCTATCAGTATTTTTACATGCAGAAAAGATTTTTAAAATTTATTTATTAGAGAAAAGAAACATAGAAAATTAGCATGCCAGGACCTAAAGCATGAAATGAACTACAGACATATGCACCATCTTGTGCATCTGGCTTACGTGGGTACTGGGTAATTGAGCCTGGATATTTAGGCTTCATAAGTAAGCATCTTAACCACTAAGCCATCTCACCAGCCCCCCAGAAAAGAATTTTTTTTCTGAGGCAAGCCCAACAGACTTGCCATTTTTTATGCAAGACAGTGAGAGAGAGAAGTGGTGTGCCAGGGCCCCCAGCCACTGAAATCGAACTCCAGACGCATGCACCCCCTTGTGTGCATATGCAACCTTGCATTTGCATCACCTTATGCATCTGGCTTATGTGGGACCTGGGGAGTCGAACATGGGTCCTTAGACTTTGCAGGCAAATGTGCCTTAACCACTAAGCCATCTCTCCAGACCCCCAGAAAAGACTTTTAAGCACATTTGTTAAGGTCTTAAATTTAAATTATATTTCACAACTTCATATAAATATACTAATTAAGTTTCTTATTCAATGAACAAGTAAGACTATCCATTATACCTAAATTTCAACCTGTTTATTAATTTAAAATTTTTTCTTGAGATTATGCTGACTTTCACACAGTAAATAGTTTTAGACTCCATATCAATGTAATACTGACAAAAAGTCAACTTGCTTGAAAGTAAGCTCCTTTCATCTTTCTGTAACCATGCCTAGCCCCACACCCCATAAAAAGAATGCAATTGTTTTGAGAAGTGGAAATAGCAAGCTGGGACTTTTGTAAATGCTAAGAAGTGTTGATGATAAACATCCCTCTGAGTTAACATGGATTTTCTTTGTTAAGTATTTTATTCATCATCTCATTCATGCGGGCACTGTCTAGATAATGTGTGGTGGCATTTTGGAATAGAATGCATTCAAAAGAACTGGTCGCATTTGGTAAACCAATACATCCATTTAACATCAAAGCAAAATAATTAGCCTAAAAAAGTCTTTGTGTGGCTTGCTGGAACAAGTAAGAGGAAAGGGAAATGACTGATTACTTTGACT
Source organism: Orientallactaga sibirica (assembly GCA_036365145.1). Classification (NCBI taxonomy): domain Eukaryota; kingdom Metazoa; phylum Chordata; class Mammalia; order Rodentia; family Dipodidae; genus Orientallactaga; species Orientallactaga sibirica. The sequence goes on from JAEOAD010000028.1 coordinate 14,140,000, forward strand.
TCTGAATAAAGGTAACAGGGCTCAAGGACATAGCTTATTCAGTAAAGTACTTGCAACACACGTGTACGGACTTGATTATATTATCCCAGACTGGGGAGGCAGAGACAGGAGAATCACTGGGGCTTGCTACTAGCTATTGTAGCCAGTTGGTGAGCCTCAAGTTCAGTTAGCAATCCTCTCCCAAAAAATAAAAGTGGAAAACACCAGATGTCAGTCTCCAGCCTCTACACATAGGATCATATATGCATTCATGCCCCAACACATCTGTAAACATGCATACATGCTGCACACCACATGCACTTTAAATGCATAAAGTTATAATAAGCCATTAAGACAGTTACTTGAAGATTTTAGGTACTGATATACATGTATTCATAGAGAAATTAGTGCATTTATTTACATAGGTATTTCATAAAGACTGATGCCTACAGACAGAACGGGCTGGTTGTTGTTTGATTGATTGATTTATATTACTCACTATTGAACCCAGGGACTTCCACATGTTAGGCAAGCACGCTATGACTGAGCTATATCTGCAACCCCCTAGACTGTTTTAAACTACAGATTGCTTATCATTCTTGGCAGATCTGGCCCAGTCTAATTAGATATCTGAACATAAGATTCCTGTCTCACTAGAAGTAATACTATAATTGAGAAGGCTGAAAAAAGCTAAAAGGTGTTATTCAATCTCTGTATTACTAAAGGAAGGAAACAGGTGTAGTGATGGTAATTGATTAGCAGAATCTGGTCTTCTAGAATCCCTAAGCTTGCTAATTCTTAACCTTGTGTTATCTGTCTTGTATTATAACTGGAGTACATGTAATGTGTGAATATCAGAGTCTTGTAAATTTTAGTCTATTTCGACTTGGGAAGCATACTCAGACAGTGTTTCCATTTCATAGCTATGGCAACCCTCAATGCTACTTAAGAAGTAGGTAGACTTCAGAAGTGATCCTAATTGGGACTCCAACCCAGTTTGCTAGTCATGCTTGCCTGATGGATGGGCAGCATAAGCTTTGTGAAGGACTTTAGCTGGTACAAATGCAGTGTGACAATTCCAGACTGCAAGGAGAGAACTATTTTTAAAGCACTTAAAACCTAGAGCTAAGATTTACAACAATTACCCACTTACGAAATAACTTGTGTTCATAATGTAAACATGTAATGAAAATTAAAGCATGACTTAACAGGAAGTGAAGGAAACATGAATTTATAGAAATATGCTACTTAATGTCTATGTTTTGAATATTTAAAATATGCTGGTGGTAAAGTTGCCAAAGTAGTTTTGAATTCCTAAAAATTATTTATACCACAATAATGTGGGGTATGTTTACAGGATCGTATTTATAGTCCAGGTAAATTTGTATTTAAGTCATTCATAGTAAATACACTATAAATATTTGTTGGAACAAACATCTCAATAATCTGACATGGTATAAATGAAGGCTGCCACAGCCTGCTTCTGTGCAAGGTGTTGCATCAACACCTTGATTATATTGGCACATCTCACTCCTCATATTTGCTTCAGCTACCCAACCACACATAGTTCCTGTGCCCGTTTGTTGTGGTGATGCCTTGAAGTAAGACGGTTGCGTTACAATAAGTCAGTGGATTAACATTATCAAATATTAGAATTCATGAACTGCTGACAAAATATTCACATCTCAGTGTGATCACAAATTACAGCAACTATTTTATGAAATTCTTAGAGAATTATATGGATACAAAGGAATCTATGTGATTCTAAAACTTTTTTCTTTTTTAAATTTATTTTATTTGAGACAGAGAAATAGAGAATGAGTGTGACAGGGCCTCTAGCCACTGCCAACGAACTCCAGAACACCTTGTGCATCTGGCTTATGTGGGACCTGGAGAATCGAACCTGAGTCCTTAGGCTTCACAGGCAGGCACCTTAATGGCCAAGCCATCTCTCCAGCCCTGATTCTAAAATATTTTTGAGGGATAATTGCTATTTAAGAGTTCAAGAGATCAATCCCAAAGTTGTGTTTGGGGTTTAACTTTCTTTACCATGTCTATAAGTATTATCAACATAATTCTTGTAATATAGATTTCCTTTACTTTTAGTAGCAATTCCAGTAAGCTTCCCAATGTTACCAGAAACAAACAGCAACACCAATTTTGGGCAAAAAGAAATAGACATCTATTTTATTCTCATAGTCATGGTGAATGTGTTTTGGGTAGATCCCAAAAAGTTACTGTTTTTAACATATAAATTTGCTGCTGCTTATTCTATAGGCCTTTCTACTACAGTATACTGTTGATTATTCTGAAGTCACCATTGTTTTTACTTTTGCACCCAAGCTAAATTAACAGCCAAAAGTAATATTTGCTGGAGTGTAATCCATCAGCTTTGTTTACACATGATTCTGTGCATAAACAAACTGATTTTATGTTTGTAAGTGAAAGCTAGTTAAAGACCACAATATTAGGGAAGAGTTTAAACCTTTAACATCTTGAAGCCTTTTCAAATTCCCAGTACAAGAATGAAAATAAAGGCCTTGTTAAGTTCATAAAAGTTTCATTTAAACACTGAAGAGTTTTCCTATCTATTATTATGTAAATGATATATAGAAAATATTTTTCTATGGATAAAAGGTTGAAACTGTTAACTTTAATTTCATTGCTTAAACGGGATAAAATGATACCTGTATGTCTTTCATGCTGTATAGAAAATGAATGTATCTTTCAGATGTTATTGGAGTTATGGCTTAATTCTGTTTGTTAAAAACCTGAAAAGGATTGGAACGAAGAGGGGGAGAGTATATTACAAGTCATTTGCAAAATGCAATTTTAGAAGAAAAGTAATTTTCCTTATAAGTGAGAGTTACCACTTGTGAAGCAGATCTAAGATACAATGTACATTTGTTTTCATTGTTTTGGCTTTAGAATAGAAATTTTCCTGGAAATTTTGCACTTAGTGGTTTTATGAGTAGAATATTTGAATTCTAGACTTCTGAGGTTTGGAAGGGTATTTGCATGTGAGAATAAAAATATTGTTTCATGTGTCCTCCATGGAAGAAAGCTCCCAAGTTCTGACACTGTGACCAGCCCCTAGTGAAGACATAATTGTGATGGTGTGACTTTAGTAAAGCCAGAAAACCATACCTGAAATTCACCGCATAATTATATGCAGAGGTCCATGACCCAGTGCATGGTTTTACTTCTTATTGTGTGACCTGGACCGTGAGATCACTGGGCCTAACTCCCAACTTGTAGCAGTGATGGTTCATATGCTTACCAGCTTGAATATACAGCTGAATGAAAACCCTTCATTCTAAACCAGCAGCTGGAGGCACTGTTAATTTGTTAAGTAGCTCATATTTGGTGGTATTTATCATCATTCATTAAACTTCATTCAATAAGGGCTTCATTAGTTTGATTCCTACTTCCAACCCTCCATCTTTTTTTTTTAAAGTCACAGTTAAAATATATTCTTCATGAAGCAAATGCCCTGAATAACTAAAAGGTGATCTCCTGCCTCAGTAACATTTGCTCCAGCTGTTAAAGGGTTCGTGTCAGACTCCCCTAATCCCAAGAGTTAACAAATTTAAGAACTATTACTTCTGATAACCATAAATGTCACATTGCTAAGTAGCATGATTGCCAAGAAGCCATTAAGGAGGATAGCCCTGCTCAACCCTTTGGCCCAGACAGTTGCTGCTTTGTGGTTCCTATACATCCACCATAGTCATAAGTGGCCTATTTCACCCTTTATTAAAAGAAGCCTTTGGGTTTCTACTCTCACACTGTTATGTTCCAGTCATTTGCCTTCCTTGGCAAGAAAATTTCAGTCTTACTGTGATTCTCTGGTATCCATCTTCTCCAATCCTTCTATAAATTAGCAAGATTACTCATTCTTGTACCCTGTAGAGTAGGTCATATTTCAGTGCTAAAATTGATTTCTATTTCAAATAGCACTTTATTTCATGCTTACTACTGACTTAATTTATACATCTAAAACGTAATCTATCCTAGGAGTTTTGTAAATACAGAAAATAATTAATTAGTATTAGAACTCATTAGATTGGACCCAAGTTTAAATGCTTTACAATGATCTCATGATAGCTTATTTGATATTTAAGAGGTAACCTGTGTGATTTTAGTTTTGCTATTTTCTGTAATTTATAAAATACAGTAAAGGCTACCCAGTTGACTGTGTCACCGGACTCTGAGTTCACTCAGCTAGCTTCAGCCAGTTTGGTTTACTAAAATAATTTCTGCTTTGCATTTTTTAGACATAAATCTTTGGAAATGCATTTATTTTCAGTGGAGTACCTAGGAATTAAATAGATTCTGCACCATAAATACATTTAAGGGGACAAAAGTCCTGACAGTTTATATGTACACACACACACACACACACACGACAAAAGGCAGGATTTAAGATGTTAAAACAGTTTACATTAAGCTGTTTTTATTTTCTGCCATTATAATGTATCTGCTTTGAAAAATAAAAACTGTCCATCCAGTGTTCTCCAGCATCAGGACATCACAATTATGAACTATGTCATAATCTTTTCAAGTAAGAAAAACTAGTCCTTATTTTCTACAATGTAGGTTTTATTTTAGGACTGATAGTTTATACCCATCAGTAATATTTTTAAACAGCTTAAAAAATTATTTCTATGTAGAAGGTATTTTAATTTGGGATTTTTTTTCCTTGTAATAGGTGCTATATGTAAATACAGAGGGAGAAAACTGCTTGGTTAAAGGTCTGATTTATTTCCTAATTAAAATATTTTACATTTCTGTTGCCATTTCATGTTTTGTACTGAACTAATAGCAGAATGGAATTAGTCCCTTAATTTTGTAGGCTACCTTTTCTTTCTACACTTAAAAAAAAAAAAAAATTATATGGTTTGCTCTCATAATTAAGAGGCAAAGAAGCTAAGGGTTAACTTAAGATATGTAAGCTTGAATTTGGTCAACACTGGATTATTTGAAATGATCACTGTGTGTTTGTCACTGCAACTTAATGTGTGCTTAAAAGACCTTGTGCATTTGTCTTAATTTCAGTGAACAGTTAGAATTCCTGCAATTCATGTTTTGTAAAGAATCTACAAGTATCAACAAGAAACAGGATAAAAATACTGGTTCACATTAAAATTGTTTTAGTCCTAAGAGCAATTTATATTATGCAAAATGCTGTTACACATATTTTGTTGGCCATATTTCATTGTGATCAAGAAGTAGTTGTTCAGGTACAAATGTGAAGAAAACACAACCTCTAGTTGTTAGTCTTAATGTTCAATTCAAAATAAAGATGTGCTTTAATAATCTAAAGAATTAGATGTTTTCAAGATTACTTTATGCCACTTTGTTTCGACTTCACTAATAATGTTCATGGGCAATAATACAATCAGTTAAGTGTCAATTTTTAAATATTTTTAATATTTTTTTATTTATTTATTTATTTATTTATTTATTTGAGAAAGAGGCTGATGAGAGAATGGGCACAGCAGAGCCTTCAGCCACTGCAAACAATCTCCAGACACATGCACCACCTTGTGCATCTGGCTTATGTGGGTACTGGGGAATTGAACCTAGGTCCTTAGGCTTCATAGGCAAGTGCCTTAACCGTTAAGCCATCTCTCCAGCCCAATACAATCAGTTAAAAGAGATGGGCAGGGGCTGGAAAAATGGCTCAGCAGTTAAGACACTTGCCTGCATAGCCTAATAGCAGAGTTTGATTCCCCAGTGCCCATGTAAAGCCAGATGCACAAAGTGGTGTATACGTCTGAAGTTCCTTTACAGCTGCTGAAGGCCCTGGTGCACATGTTTTCTCTTCTCCCTCCCACCCACCCACCCCCTCGCTTCTCATGAAATTAAAGATGGACTGACATGGAAGGAACAGGGGAAAGAAGCTAGAAGGGAGAATGTGATGGACACGATGAGAGCACAAATATACATGGATAGGAATAGAGCAGTCCCGGGAGTTAGTATAATGAGTAGATACAGCATGGCCATTGCACTCCTGAACTCAGCAGCTGTGAAGACCTGCACAGGCAAGACAAGACTAGTCAGCATTCTGCCTTGAACAGGGGAAGGGAACTTGAGTGCCCACCCCTCCTTGAGGAGCTACTAGTAGTCAGTGGTTCATGAGGATGGAGGACTCATTTTCTTCAATGATGTGTCCACTAAGGTGGCGAAAAGAAAAAGGGGTGCAGTGGGACTTGGAGAGGAACAAGAGAGGATAATGGGATATATATGACCAAATTACAACTATAGAAATTGTCAAAAAAAAAACAAATATTTTTAAAAACTAACTTGGTGGTGGCACACGCCTTTAATCCCAGCACTCTGGAGGCAAAGGTGGGAGGATCCCCAAGAGTTCAAAGCCACTCTGAGACTACATAGTGAATTCCAGGTCAGTCAGCTAGAGCAAGACCCTACCTTGAAAAAAAAAAAAAAAAAAAAAAAAAAAAGCAAAGGTTTATTTTGGCTCACAGTTTTGGAGGTTTTAGTCCATGATCTGTTGACCTTGTTGCTTTTGAGCCTATGGAAAAGCAAAACATCAAAATAACCAAAGTATGTGGCAGAGAAAGATCATTCTTCTCATGGCCAGGAATTAAAGAAAGAGGGGGCTGGAGAGATGGCTTTGAAGTTAAGGTACTTGCCTGCAAAGCCAAAGGACCCCAGTTCAATTCCCCAGGACCCATGTATGCCAGATGTACAAGGTGGCACATGTATCAAGTTCCTTTACAGTGGCTGGAGGCCCTGGCACACCCATTCTCTTTCTATCTGCCTTCCTCTCTCTCTCTCTCTCTTTCTCTCTAATAGAAAGAAAAGGGCTGGAGGGATGGCTTAGCAGTTAAGGCACTAGCCTGCAAAGCCAAAGAATCAAGATTCGATTCCCTAAGACCCACATAAGCCAGATGCACAAGGTGGCATGTGCTTCTGGAGTTCGTTTACAGCGGCTGAAGGCCTTGTTCCCTATTTCTTTCTCTCTCTCTCTCTCTCTCTCTCGTAAATAAAATAATCAAAATGAAAAATGAAAAAAAAAAAAAGTGTCAGGCTTGTGGTGCATGCCTTTAATCCCAGCACTCAGGAAGTAGGAGGATCGCCATGAGTTCAAGGCCACCCTGAGACTATATAGTGAATTCCAGATCAGCCTGAGCTGCAGTGAAACCCTACCTTGAAAATCCAAAAATATAAGCCAGGTGTGGTGGCGCCAGCACTCGGGAGGCAGAGGTAGGAGGATCGCAGTGAGTTCAAGGACACCCTGAGACTACATAGTTAATTCCAGGTCAGCCTGGACCAGAGTGAGACCCTACCTCGAAAAAAAAAAAAAATCCAAAAGTAAAAAAAGAAAGCAACTGAGGCCCCACTGTCCAATTTGAGAGCACACTTCCAGTGATCTGAAGACTCCTCACTCGGCTCCATCTCCTGCAAATTCCACCACCTTCCTAGTGGCACACTGGTCACCTAGCCTTAACACATTGACCTTTAAGGGACATCATTCCACCCCTACCCCCAGCGGTCTTTAAACATTCCAGCGCCACACAAAAGCCGAGGCCCAAAGTCTCCTTGAAGACTGGAGTGGAGGCAAACACTACTGTGAGCCCCTGTAAAAGTCAGAAAATATGAGCTGGGGAGATGGCTCAGTGAGTAAGGTGCTTGCTGAGCAAGTGTGAGGACCTGAGTTTGGATCCCCAGAACCCACATAAAGCTGTACACTGCAGCATGAGCAGCTCATCCCAGATGATAAGATGGGAGCTGGAGACAGAAATCCCCGGAAGCTCACAGGCCAGCTAGGCTGGAAAAGCAGAGGTGAACAATGTGACCCTGCTTCAAACAAGATGGAAGGTAAGGGCCAACATCCAGTGTTGCCCTCTGACCCCCCACATGTGCATGAGAACTTGCACACACACACATGCACGCACACACACACACAGAGAAATCCCACCTAGAAGAGATGATCTTAGAAATGCTCACTTTTGAGACAGGGTCTCATGCTTCCCAGGCTTGTCTCAGACTTGCTATCCAGCTGACAGTGATCTTGAACACCTGACCTTCCTGCCTCTCCCTCCAGAGTGCTGGTACTGAAGGTGTGCGGCACCATGCCAGGTTGTTAACGGGGTGCTGAGGATGGTACCCGGGCCTTCATGCATATTAAGCAAACACTCTACCAACTGAGCTGTAGTCCTAGAGCAAAAATCCTCTCTTCTAATGACCTCATTTAAGAGATGAGGAATCAAGGCTAGGAGAGGTGAAGCCTTGTCCAAGAGGGTGAGCAGGAGAGTAGCCACACACATCTTTACTGTCTGTTCTCCTCATAACTTTGCAGGCTGTATTGTTAAGCAGCTGTCCCAGGTGTGGGAACACTTCTCCAAAGACCTTGTTAACAATGAGCAGTACAAACTGCAAGCTTGTTTGGAATGCAGAATCCCAAGCCCCACCTCAGGCATCAACATTTTAATGACTCCCCCCACCCTCGTGCAGCCCTGTGACTCAGTGCACATTAGCTTCCAGAGTCAGTGACCTTGGCTGTTCCCTTTTACTTCCCTTGACTTTCTCAGTCTCACCTTGGGTTTCACCATTAGGGAAACCTAATGGCAAAAACTATTTTCACTTGTCTCCCCATTGCCCAATGGTAGACACTTGCCTGGAGCACTCAAAGGCCTTCTGGCCCTTCCTTCCTTCTTGTCTGTATAACTGAGATTGTCCCCAGGTAAGTCTGGATTGGTTTCCGAGAACTGAACAGGGTGATGAAAAATGGAATATGGATTCATGAAACAGGCTCAGGTCATTAGCTCTGAATCTTTAGACATAGGGGAATGCCTGGGGGCTTTAGAGAAAGAAAAGGCTGTTTTTCTTTTTTTCTTTTTAAGAACTTTTTGTTTTGTTTTTTTCAAGGTAGGGTCTCACTCTAGCCCAGGCTGACTTGGAATTCACTATGTATTTTCAGGGTGGCCTCGAACTCATAGCAGTCCTCCTACCTCTGCCTCCCTAGTGCTGGGATTAAAGGTGTGCACCACCACACCCAGCCTTTTAAAAAACTTTTAATTGAAAACCTCTATACATACATACCATGTATCCAGATCTTAGTCATCTCCCACCACCCTGTTTTGTTTCCCCTCTCATATCTGAATCCCTTCTTTCCAACTAGTCCTCTTCTATTTTGATGTCATTCTTTTTTGTTCGCTCATATTACACTTATCTTGTGTAGCTCACATTAGCCACTGTAAGGTCATGAATACAAGGAACACTTTATGTCTGGAAAGTAACATTCCAAAGCACTCCTCCCCATCCTTTGGTGCCTACATTCTTCCCACCACCTTTCTACAATGGTCCCTGAGCCTTGGAAGTTAGGATAGCGATGTCTCAGTGCTGAACACTCCAGTGTCACTTGTTCTCAGCACTATGGTGACTTTTGTGTCACCCCAGTAGTCACCACCATCTGAAAAGAGAAGCTTCTAGCCAGGAGTGGTAGCACACGCCTTTAATCCCAACACTTGGGAGGCAGAGGTAGGAGGATCACAGTGAGTGAGGCCACCCTGAGACTACATAGTGAATTCCAGATCAGCCTGGGCTAGAATGAGACCCTGTCTTGGAAAAAGAGAGAGAGAGAATGGAGAGAGAAAGAGAGAAGCTTCTCTAAACAAAAGTGAGTGTAGCATTAATGTGTGGGCATAAACACAAGTATTTAGAGGGCAAATTGATGGTCATAATATAACCCTTAGGCAAACAATAGAAGTAGTAGCTTCTTCCACAGGGCTTAAGATCTCCCCAGCCATAGGCATTTGATGAGGTTTTCAGTACCAGGCATGAATTCCCTCAAATCCAGTCAGAGAGCAGTTGGTTTTCCCCATACAGACATGCCATTATTGCACCAGTTGGCACATTTTGCTTAGCTGGTCAGCTGTGTAGCTTGCAGAGTCCATTAAGTCCACTGATGACTTTTCTCCTCCAAAAACCTACATAACACTTTCCAGTGCTATGACTGCTAGTCAACAGGGAGGGGGCTTCTGGCTCAGCTCCAGCTCCAGTTTGGTTTCTCAGTATCCAAAGCATGTGATGGCATCTAATTCTGGTGGGCAACCAGGAGCCTTGGCAATAGCCTTTATTGTTTGGGGGGCACCAGGAGCCTTCCTGACCTACAATTTACTGGGAAGTATCTCACCCTTGGCACAATCTGTGGCTTCTGGGTACAGCATTATGTGCCCCACAAGGTACTTCGGTCCAGACTCTCATTTTTAAGTAGGTTTTCATATGGCTTATTTATAAATCTTTAATTTTGATTAGCCCTCCTCCTTTTTCTTTTCTTTTCTTTTTTAAGAAGGATCTCTCTCTAGCCCAGGCTGACTTAGAAGTCATTCCTTAGCTCCATTGGCCTCAAACTCATGGTGTTTGTTTTAGTTTTTTTCTTTCTTTCTTTCTTTCTTTCTTTCTTTCTTTCTTTCTTCTTTCTTTCTTTTTTGGTCAGGTTCTTAGTCTAGCCTGGCCTGACCTGGAACTTATTCTGGAGCCTAGGTGGACCACAAACCCAGGGTGATTCTCCTACCTCATCCTCCTGGAATTTCATCTGTGGCTTCTTTATTTCTTTCTTTTTTTAAAAAAATATTATTTATTGATTGATTGATTGATTTGAGAGAGAGAAAGGGGGGAGAGAGAGAGAATGGGCATGCCAGGGCCTCCAGCCACTGCAAATGAACTCAAAATACATGCTCCCCCTTGTGCATCTGGCTTATGTGGGTCCTGGAGAATCAAACCAGGATCCTTTGGCTTTGCAGGCAAATGCCTTAACGACTAAGCCATCTCTCCAGCCCTGGCTTCTTCTTCTTCTTTTTTTTTATGAGGTGCTAGAAATAGAAACCAGGGCTCTGATTATGCTAGGTAAGTGTCCTACCACTGAGATAGATATACATTATACTTGGATGTATCTTCAATTTACCCTTCTGAGCTTTGCATCATTCCATCGTGATCATTCCTGATTCTTTCAGTTAGTCTGTGTGGCTGATACTGTAATATGAACTATCCCACAAGGAGAAGGATGTACTACACCCCCAATGCTAAGGATGGAATTCAAACACCCTACCACTTAGCTGCAACCCTGAACCCTTCCTCTTTTTTTATTTTTATTTTTTTAATATTTTAATTTTATTTATCTATTTGAGAGAGAGAAAGAATGGGCATATCAGGGCCTCTAGCCACTACAAACAAACTCCCAATGCATGCATCACCTTGTGCATCTTGCTTATGTGGGTACTGAGGAAGTGAACCTGGGTCCTTAGGCTTTACAGTCAAGTGCCTTAACTGTTAAACCACCTGTCCCACTGCTATTTTTATTTTTTGAGACAAGTCTCACAATGTTGTCCAGGCTGGCTCTGAACTCCTACGCTCAAATAATCTTCCTGCTTTAGCTCCTAGAGTAGCCACTGTGCCCAGCTATCAGTACTTTTTTTTTTTTTTTTTTTTTTTTTTGGTTTTTCAAGGTAGGCTTTCACTCTGGTCCAGGCTGTCCTGGAATTAACTATGTAGTCTCAGGGTGGCCTCGAACTCACAGCAATCCTCCTACCTCTGCCTCCCGAGTGCTGGGATTAAAGGCGTGCGCCACCACGCCCGGCTTATCAGTACTTTTAAAATTAAGATATAGATGAGGGCTGGGGATGTAGCTTGTTGGTAGAGCATGCATCAAGACCTGGGTGGTATCATAGAATGACATAAATTGAGCATGGTAAATGCCTGTGATCCCATCACTCTGGAGGTGAAGGTAGGAAATCCAAGTATTCAAGGTCAATCTTGACTACATAGCGCCCGGGCTACGTTAGACCCTGTCCAAAGGGAAAAAAGAAAAAGGCAAAAGGAGATAAAGATGCCAATTTGTGAAAAATCAGCTAGGGCTGCATGAGACCCTGTCTCAGTCCCTCACCACCAAATTGCCAATGTGACCATCAACTCCTTCCATCCTTAAATGCCCATGCTGTAGTTCCCATGAAGATGTGATGAAAACATTTTAAAATTAGGTTGTAGTCATGGTTGCACAACCATGTGAAAACATACCAAGTGTGGGGCTGGGGACATGGCTCAGTGGGTAAAGCACTTGCTACACAAGCTTAAGACATGAGTTCTGATTGCCATCATCCACATAAAGCCAGATGCATGGCTGGAGAGATGGCTCTGTGGTTAACATGCTTGTCTCCAAAGCCTGAGGACTCTAGTTCACTTCCCCAGTACCCATGTAATGCCAGATGCACAAAGTGGCACATGTGTCTAGAGTTCGTTTCCAGTGACTAGGGGCCCTGACATGCCCATTCTCTCTATCTGCCTCTTTCTCTCTGTCACTCTCTTTCAAATAAAAAATAAATAAATAGGACTGGAGAGATGGCTTAGTGATTAAGGCACTTGCCTGCAAAGCCAAAGGACCCAGGTTCGATTCCCCAGGACCCACTTAAGCCAGATGCACAACGTGGCCCATGCACCTGGAGTTCATTTGCAGTGTCTGGATACACTGGCATGCCCATTCTCTCTCTCTCTCTTTCTCTCTACCTGCCTTTTCCCCCCTCTCTCCAATAAATAAATAAAAATAAAATATTAAAAATAAATAATTTTAAAAGCCAGATGCAGTAACACCACCACCTATAATGCCAGTGTTCCTACAGCATGACAGGAGATAGAGACAAGAGAATCCCCAAAAGCTGTCAGCAAGGAACAGGAGACTGTCTTAAACAAGATGGAAGGCAAGGACTGACACCCAAGGTTCTCCTCTAACCTAACGTGCCATGACACACATGCACCCATACTTACACACATGAGCACACTACACCAGGCTTTTTTTTTTTTTTTTTACTTTTTAAGAATGGCTGGAGAGATGGCTCAGCCATTAAAGGTACTTGCTTGCAAAGCCTGATGGTCTGGTGCAATTCCCCAGTACCCATGTAAAGCCAGATTCACAAGGTGGTGCATGCATCTGGAGTTCATTTGCAGTGGCAGGAGGCCCCAGGAGGTGGAGTCTTTTTTATTTTTTTTTTTTTTTGAGAGAGAGTCAGAGAGAGAGAGAGAGAGAGAATGGGCGCACCAGCAGCCTCCCAGCCGCTGTGAACAAACTCCAGGCACATGCACTCCCTTGTGGGTAAGTGCGGCATTGCACGCTTGCATCACTTTGCGTCTGGCTAAATGTGGGGCGTTCTTAGGCTTAGGAGGCAGGCGCTTTAACCCCCAAGCCATCTCTCCAGCCTGTCTTTTTTTTAAAAGATGATCTCTGTGCCTTGTTTAAACTGACAGCAGAAAAAGAACTATGACTTCCAGACATTGCTCCTCATTAGCCAGGGAACTACTTTTCAGTCTTTGACCACCCCAACTGCCTTGACGAGAGAGAGAGAGAGAGAGAGAGAGAGAGAGAGAGAGAGAGAGGTGGAGTTGAGCTGTTGCTCCAGCCCCACCAGCTGAGTTGCCACATGGGTGACGGGATGCTATTCTGGCTCCTGTCAAGCTGCTTAAGTCCTGCCAAGCCTGACCACTCAGTGCTGGGGTGATGGAGGAGTGACAGCACCTCAACCCCAGTTCTCTGGCAAAGGCCCATGAGGCCCTCCACCACCCCTATAACTCTTCCTTTTTCGATGTCACCTCCTCCTCTTCTTCACGCTCCCTCTAGTCACTAGCCTTCCTCGGACAGGTGACTCTGGCCTTTGTCCTTGTTCTTCCTTCTGTTCTTCCAGAATGTCCACAGGGCCACTTCTTCACCTACTTTAGGTGCGGACTCAAATGCTACTTTCTTTTAAAGACCTTTCTCCTTCCTAGCTAGCCTGTCTGAAATCCCAACCCCTTGTTCCCTGCCCCTACTCCCTACTATTACTTTTTGTTTTGTTTTGTTTTGTTTTGTTTTTTCGAGGTAGAGTCTCACTCTAGCTCAGGCTGACCTGGATTTCACTATGCAATCTCAGGGTAACCTCAAACTCATGGTGATCCTCCCACCTCTGCCTCCCAAGTGCTGGGATTAAAGGTGTGTGCTACCATCCCCGGCTCTATTACTTTTCTCTTCAGCATTTTCCAGTTTCTAAGAAAGTATTTAATTTTCTTATATCATTTATCTTTCTGTCTCTCCTGATAGAATTTAAACCCCATGAAGGAATATTTTTTTGTTTTTGTTTTTTTTTCATTTTTCAATTTTTCAAGGTAGGGTCTCACTCTAGCCCAGGCTGACCTGGAATTCACTATGTAATCTCAGGGTGGCCTCGAACTCATGGCGATCCTCCTACCTTTGCCTCCCGAATGCTGGGATTAAAGGCATGCGCCACCATGCCCAGCCCCATGAGGGATTATTATTATTATTATTATTATTATTATTATTATTATTATTATTTAAGGCAGGATCTCATGAATGTCTGATCTTCCTGCCTCTACCTCCCAAAGACTGAGATTATAGGTGTGTACCACCATGCCCAGTTTACAGGATGAAGGGAATGAAACTCAGGGCCTCGTGCATACTAAGCAAGCACTCTATAAACTTAGCTACAATCCACACCTTTACATTTTGTTCCCCATTGAGGAGACATGATCTTGCTGGCCTACAACTCATGACAGTCCTGCTTCTCCACCTCCTGAGTATTGGGGTGATGGGTGTATAGCACCATGCTCAGTTTATGCAGCGATTGGGATTAACTAGGCAAGAGCTCTACCAAATCCCCAGTCCTTTTTTTTTTTTTTTTTTTTTTTTTTTTTTGCTTTTTGAGACAGGGTTGCCCAGGTTGGCCTGAAATACCCAGGCTCAGCCTCCATAATAGCTAGGACCACAAGTGAGTGTCAGCACATAGGGCTGGACATGAGATTTACTTATTTATTGGGACCTCACCATGTAGCTCAAGATGGCCTTGAACTCACAATTCCTTGCTTCAGCCTACCAAGTGCTGTCGCTATAGACTTGCACCACCTTGTCTCATTGCCTCTAGTTGAGTCTTGTTTATCTGTACTATCTCCAGAGCCTACAACACAGTAGGTATTTTGATAAGTTATCTGAAGAATGAATGGACGGAATGTCACCTCGCCACTCTGGACTGCTTTGACCCCACTATGTTAAACAGCGATCTGTTATTTCCTTTTCCTGGGCTTTGTGACTCTTATCACCAATTGACACGGATTGCTTACTGCCTCTCTCCCTTATAGAAAGCAGAGATCTTGATATTTTATATCTAGTTGTAGATATTTTGATCTGTAAGACTTGGGAGTGAAGAGACATGTAAATCAATATTTACAGGGGCTAGTGAGATGGCTCAGCGGTTAAAGACGCTTGCCAAGCTTGGTGACCCAGGTTCTATTCCCCAGCTGTCCACATACAGCCCGACAAGCATTCGTTTGCAGTGGAGAGAAACCTTGCACACACGCGTAAATAAGTAATTAAATGAAATTTAAAAAAAATTACAGAATGAAATGAATACATGTCACCGAGGGGTGTCACGAGGGGCAGTGACAGCCACTTTTGGCCCAGCAGAGCCACAGCCTCTTAGGCTGCTGGAGGCTTGCTGCCCCACCTAGCGTCGCCAGCTTAAACCAAGCCTCCCAGCAGGCTGATTTCCGGGGCGGTGTCGTTGCCCATTTAAGAGTTAGCGCCCCGCCCACCGTGGGCGGGGCGTAGGGGAGGTTTTAATGGGCGGGCCGGCGGCCGGCCGGGGTCGTCGAGGGATTAGCTCAGGGTGGGCGCGCGCTGCGGGCCGCCATTGCTCGGCATCTTTGAGGAGCCACGTCCCCCTGCGGCCCTCTCAGCCCCGGTCTCTCCTCAGTTCCCCAGTCCAGGTAAGAGCGGGGCCGACGGGGCGGGCGGGCCGACGGGTGGTCGGCCGCCGCTGCCCAGCCCACTGCCTTCCACGGCCGCGTCCCAGGGAGACGGCGCGGGCAGCGCGCGGACCCCGTGGAGCCCGCCGGGCCGGAGGGGAGGGGAGGGAGGGAGGGGCGGGGCGGCGGCGGCCAATGGGGCCCGGCGGCCGAGTTTCGGGCGATACCGCACGGCCGCCGCAGAGGGAGGCCCGGGGCGCCGCGGGGTTAATGTTTGCCGAGCCCGGCCGTCGGCGAGCGCTCCCCCGGGAGTCGTGGGCTGCGCGGGGCACCGCCGCGCGGGGGAGGGTGGGCGCGAGCGCCTGGCGTTCCCGGCCGGGTCCGAGGACTCACTCCGGCCCGGGCGGACTTGGAGGCAGGTGCGTTCCGGGGTGGCCGCGCGCTCCCCCTCCCCACCCCACCCCACCCGCGGCGTGGGAGGGCGGGGAGCGTTCCGGGCGTGCGTCTGTCTGTCTGTCTGTCACTACCTTGAGGGTTAGCCTCGACGCCCGGATTCCTGTCCTGCTGTGAGAGCGAGAAGGCCCAACTCTCCAAATTGAAAATAATATCAGGTGTTCAAAGAATTGGGAGAGAGACCCCATAAATCATTTCGTTTAGTTTTGCACGTCTTTCCCATGTATGCATTTGTAACATAATTTACAACTGCACCTACTCTGTAGCACAGCCAACCTGTTGCTGAGGTTTGCTTATCGTAGCGGGTTATTTGTATAGATAAGATAGTTTCGGGATTGTGGCATATGTATATATGGCATATACATACATATATATATATAAATTTTTTTTGGTAAGGTGACTTGATTAGAAAACGTGAATAATAGTGTTTCTGCTTTTGAGCTACTCAGTTACATTTTTTTTTTTTTCTTAAGTGGCAGATTTTATTATGATTTGCAGACTGGCAGCTCCGAATTTTTTTGTGTGTGTGTGTGTGTGTGTGTGTGTGTGTGTGTGTGTGTGTGTGTGTGTGTGTGTTGTGTATAATGTATGCACGTACTGATGCGCATGCCCGCTGTTCACATCTGGAAGGCTCGAGCAGAACCTTGCATGCCCTCGCTTTATTTCTGACAGTTTGATTTCCTTCAAATGGAGTCCCTCACTGAACCTGGTTCTACTGCTTTTCTGGATAACCACAAGTCCCCACAAAGTCTCTGGGCTCCCCTCGCCTCCCTTCAACTGAAGTTAAGGGGGGTTGTGGCCAAGCTCAGCTTTTGATATGGGTGCTGAGATTGGAACTCAGGCCCAAATGTTTGCAAGGCAGAGGCTCTTACCCACTTAGATATCTCCCCAGTCCCTTGGTTACATTTTCTTATTGGGATTAACTGGAACAAAAGATACTGATAACTTTATAGCATGTTCTCCCTATTGGAAATATTGCTTCACATTAAAAAATAATAAATTAAGCCGGGCGTAGTGGCGCACGCCTTTAATCCCAGCACTTGGGAGGAACAGGTAGGAGGATTGCTGTGAGTTCAAGGCCACTGGAGACTACAGAGTGAATTCCAGGTCAGCCTGGGCTAGAGCAAGACCCTACCTCAAAAAACAAAACAAAACAAAATCAATGACAAACAGAAGTATAGCTGAGCAGTACAGTGCTTGTCTAGCATGCTGGACTGCAAAGGGGGAAAAAAACACCAGGAGGGGGTGATTGGCCTCCAGTCATGTGTGAGATTATGCATATTTCATGACAAACTTTGAGGTTTGGGTTTTCTTTTTTCCCCCAGCAGCTACTGTTTAACTAGGAAACATTACTTCAGTTTGCATTTCTGTGATTAAAAAGGAAACCCTTGTTCTTAGTTCACTGTTGAAAGGTAGATTACTCTGTGTGTGTATAACCACATAACTACCATCCTCAAATTCTGCTATATCATTTTAGCATGTCACAGGAGTTCTTTACTGATTAATATGCAGGCTGTCATGATACCTGTTGGGGCATATGGACTAGTGAACAAGTCAGATTAGGTCCTTGTCACTTGTCAGTGGGAGAAGTAGGTAGCAAAAAAATTTTTAAGTAACTTGTTAGATACTTAATTACAGTTTCTTTCTCTGATATAAAGAAAAGCCTGAGTTCTAACAGAATTCTAGTTTAGACTCAGCCTGGAAGTACTTTCTGAGGAAAACATTTCAAGTATATCTAAAGTTAACCATACGAAGGGGAAGAAGATGTGGGGAAGAGGTGGAGTAGACCGATTGTTGCAGAAAGGCCAACCTTTAATGAAGAAAGGTCGGAATTAGGAAGATTCTTGGGTTGAGGAGAGACAGCAAGCAGTGGGCAGTCTAAAGGGTCAGGAAGGAGGAGACAGGGCTATTAAGCTGGATGTGGTGACACATGCCTTTAATCCCAGGAGGCACCCAGGAGGCAGAGGTACAAATCGAATCACTGTGAGTTCCCAGCCACTCTGAGACAACAGAGTGAATTCCAGGTCAGCCTAGGCTAGAGTGAGACCCTACCTTGAAAAACGAACAACAACAACAACAAAAAAAAGATTTTAAAACAAGAATCAGATTTGTGGGACTAGAGATCTTTAGCATGAAAAATAGAGTTAAGGGGCAAGCTGGGAGAGAAACAGGCAGTGTAGGAAAATCTTTTGCCTCATCTTCCAAAATTTTTAGAAATAATCTTTACAAAAACCCAGCGACATAAATTCATTTTATTTTTTCAATTAATTAATTAATTAATTTATTTTTATTTATTTATTTTGGTTTTTCAAGGCAGGGTCTCTAGTTCAAGGTGACCTGGAATTCACTATGCAGTCTCAGGTGGCTTTGAACTCACAAGATCCTCCTTCCTCTGCCTCCCAAGTGCTGGGATTAAAGGTGTGTGCCACCATGTCTGGCTCATAAACTCTTATGACTTGGATTTACCCTCACTAGAGAGAGCTTTTATTAACAGTTTGTATCTTCTTGTGTGTGTACGTGTGTTTGTGTACATGTGTGCATTCCAACTCAAGGTGGGGCGATACTGCTTTCATTTTCTGTGATTTTGATTTTTTACATAAAAATTTGGTCTAAACTGGTTATTCTTTGGAGTGCATGTATATGTATGTATAATATGTGTGTGGGCATGTGTGAATGTGGGTGGGTATTGCCACAGTGTGATTGTGGGAAGGTCAGAGGTCTTGTGTTGGTTGGTCTCGGACATCTACCTACCTCATTTGAGGTATGGTCTCCCTTTCTTTGGTTCCCTGTTTGTTAGCTAGCCTGAGAGTTTCTAGGAAATTCTAGGTTAGAATTACAGAAACCCGCCACAGCTTCTGTCCTTTACCTGGGGGCTGGGAAACTACTGTATTTTACGACATTGTATGCACCACAGCTTGCTTACTCTGTGTGGTGGTAAACATGTTTAAAAATTTCTCCAGTAAATTATTACCAGAGAAATACTGTACCTACAATTCAGAGTGCATGTGTGAATTGCTGAGTGAAAGGCTATGTGATTTCAATAGCTTGTTCAAATAGGTCAGTATATGAATGTGGTAGTTTTTCCTCACATTCTCACCACTCTCTCTGATACCCACCCGCCAGCCACAATGGAGATCCAACCAAAGGCCCTCACAACCCTTTTAACGTTTTCTGTCTTGAGTGGGTTTGTGTAATAGGGTCTTCCTGTGTTAGCCTCCAAGTCCTAAACTCAAGCCATTTTCCTGCCTGAGCATCTCCAGTAGTTGGGACTATAGGCAAATAAAGTTTTCTGGGCTTTATGTTTTGGCAGTGCTAGGGTTCTGAACTAGGGCCTCAGACATGTTAGGCAAGCATTCTACTACTGAACCACATCTCCAGGTCTATCTTTTGTTTGTATTTTTGCTTTTTTGAGACAGCCTCTTATTTAGCCCAGGTTGGCTTAGAACTTGATATTTGGGTTAGAATTTGACATGTAGATATTAAAGGTGATCTTAAATTCCTGATCCTCCTGCTTCTACTCCCCAAGTGCTGGGATTTCAGGATATGCCTGGCTTCTTATATTTTAATTTGAATTTTCTTGGTTGCTGTTGCCAGCTGCAATGAGACTGAATAGCAAGGTGCTAGGAAAACCTGGTACGGGCTCTTTCCATACTCTGTATATAAAGTCTTCAAAAACTTTGCGTTAAATAGCCACTTTTAAAAATTACTTTAGGGGCTCACACCTTTAATCCCAGTACTAGGGAGGCAGAGGTAGGAGGATCGCCTTGAGTTTGAGACTACCTTGAGACTGCATGGTGATTTCCAGGTTGGCCTGGGCTAGAGCAAGTCCCTACCTTGAAAGACAAACTATATATATATATATATATATATATATATATATATATATATATATATATATATATATATATATACACACACACACACACACATACACACACATACATACATACATACACACATACACATAGTTGACAAATGAAAATTGTATGTTATATACAATGTATTTTGAAATATGTGTAAAAAGTAACCAGCTTGAAAATCCATGGGACTTTACTGATTAATAATTTCATCTGTTTGCCTACAAATTGTGAGGATTTTTCTCTTTTTCCTGATGTCATTTCTCCCTCCTGGTTTTATAGTGGCAAAAATGCTGAGCTTCCTCCGCAGAACTCTGGGTCGCCGGTCAATGCGCAAACATGCTGAGAAGGAGCGACTCCGAGAGGCACAGCGAGCCGCCACACACATTCCTGCTGCTGGAGATTCTAAGTCTATTATCACATGCCGGGTGTCCCTTCTGGATGGGACGGATGTTAGTGTGGACTTGCCGGTATGTAGGTCTTGTTTCACTGAAAATTCTTTGTTAAATTACTGTCTTTGTTTGAGCTTTCTACTGATGATAAATCCCCTGGGGGACTAGGTAATATAGGGTTTCATATGCATTGAGTACTGTAACATCAAGTACGTGGGTTAGGTAACCTTATACCAAAAGAACCTGGAATGATAGTATTTCTCCCTGGAATTAGTGACAGTTATAGTTATCAGCTATTTGCTAATATCAAGACTCTTATAATTTTATTGTGCTTTCAGAGATGTGTTGAAAATGGTGTGATTTGACACAAGCTTAGATATTTGTTGATGTCTTTCCTCCCAGTAAACTTTTTAGAGAACCTATTCATTTAATTTGAAGTCTTTGGGAAGGTGATAGCCTAGGTGTTGCTATAATTCATATTTAAATAAACTGTAGAAGGCCTTAAATAAGAGTTTAAGGAAATTGGTGGTGGCGCACGCCTTTAATCCCAGCACTCGGGAGGCAGAGGTAGGAGGATTGCTGTGAGTTCGAGGCTACCCTGAGACTACATAGTGAATTCCAGGTCAGCCTGAGCTGGAGTGAGACCCTAACCTCAAAAAACCACAAAAAAAAAAAGAGTTTAAGGAAATTGGATAATTGGCTTAGATTCAGGATTTCTTTTTTGTTGTTTTTTTTTGTTTGTTTAGTTTTTGGTTTTTTGAGGTAGGTTTTCACTCTAGTCCAGGCTGACCTGGAATTCACTATGTAGTCTCAGGGTGACCTCAGACTCACTGTGATCCTCCTACCTCTGCCTCCTGAGTGCTGGGACTAAACGTGTGTGCCATCACGCCTGGCTAGATTCAGGATTTCTTGAGATGCATGGGTTTGTTGTTGACGACCTCACTATATATCACACACTGGCCAGGAACTCACTGTGTAGCCCAGGCTGCCTGAAACTCCTGATCCTCCTGTCCCAGATGCCTGGATGTGGTGATTACAAGCATGTGCTACCACACCCAGCTCTCCTGGTATATTAAAGTCATCATTATATATATTTGTTACCTTGCTACATTACACTGCACATTTTCAGGGGTTTTGATTCTGTAAAAGTGTATGGCATCTGAATTTTCTTCCTGAATGGGGTTTTGAGGGTTTGTAGGGCATTACAGCATTAGATACTTTGGAAGTTTCATATTTATTCCTCATTTGTTAAGAATCTTCAGAGCTTTGTGTACTAGCCCATTAAAATGTCATTAGATATGTAGTCAAGAACTTGAGATTGCTGTGTGAGAGGCTGGAAAAAAGCTTCTTATTACCTAATGTTTGAAGTATGAATTCTTTGGGTTGTTGATGGATAGACCTGTACTAAGAGAATTTGTGAAGAAGCTTTATGAAAAGGCAGCGTGGTGTAAAAGAGAAAGAGAATTAGACAGAACAAATGTTTAGTAGCTGCTCTAGAATGGTTTCCTCAGTAGGAAACTCTGTGATGCCTTGATTGGATACAGACATGCTAACTGGCCTGTTATGGGGTCAACTGTGATGACATAGCCAGAGTTTTACAGTATAAATTCTTTTTTCAATGTTTTATTTATCAGAGAGAGAGAGAGATGGAAGTAGGGTGGGGGTGAGAAAATGGGCACGCCAGGGCCTCTAGCCACTGCAAAATGAACTCCAGACTTAAGTGCCACCTTGTGCATCTGGCTTCTGTGGGTACTGGGGAATTGAACCTGGGGCCTCAGACTTCACAGGCAAGTGCTTTAACTGCTAAGCCATCTCTCCAGCCCACAGCCGAATTTTAGATTTGACTTCTTATGACTGGACAGTTGCCTTTTTAGCCCTGCTGGTAAAATCTTGGAGTTAGTAACCTATTCTGGATACTTGCTATGTAAATTAATACTTACCAGTAGTAATGATAATTTTCTTACTCCTGTTCTCCTTTCCTCTTAGAATTTAAGCATCTACCCTGTTCTCAAACAAAATAAAGTGAGAATGCCTTTCAGTGACTGACAGAAACAAAAATTTTTAACTCTGCCAGTCATGGTGGCGCACACCTTTAATCCCAGCACTTGGGAGGTAGAGGTAGGAGGATCACTGTGAGTTCGAGGCCACCCTGAGACTACATAGTGAATTCCAGGTCAGCTGGGCTAGACTGGGACCTAACCTTGAAAAGCCAAAAAATAAAAATATTTTTAAAAAAATTTTAACTGGGACTCCTCAATTTTCACTCTGAAAAATGCTATCATAAACTCTTTGGATGGATTTGAGAGTTTGGTTTTACTTAGTAAATAGCCTAGCATCTAAAATACTGCATCTTCTGTGTTTTAAATTAATAGGAAGTATTTGACCCATGGATAGGCTTTTAAAAAATATTTTATTTATTCATTTATTTGAGAGAGAGAGAGAGAGAGAAAGAGGCAGATAGAGAGAAAATGGATATGCCAGAGCCTGTAGCCACTGCAGATGAACTCCGGACACATGTGCTACCTTGTGCATTTGGCTTACATGGGTACTGGGAATTGAACCTGGGTCCTTAGGCTTCATAGGCTAGTTGCACCTTAACCACTAAGGCATCTCTCCGACCCTCAGCAGGTTTTTTTTTTTTTTTTTAAGGCAAGCCCAACAGACTGGCCTTTTTAAAATATATATAAGATTTTATTTTTTCTTTATTTATTTATTAGAGACAGAGATGGGGAGAGAGAGTGAGCATGTCAGGGCCTCTAGCCACTGCAAACGAATTCCAGATGCATGTGCCACCATGAGCATCTGGCTTACGAGGGACCTGGAGAATCCAACCAGGGTCCTTAGGCTTTGCAGGCATACGCTTTAACCTCTAAGCCATCTCTCTTGACCTGGCCTTTTTTTTTAATGTGAGAGAGAAAGAGAATTGGAGTGCCAGGCCTCCAGCCACTGCAGTCAAGCTCCAGATGTGTACACTATATTGTGCATATGTGCTACCTTGTGCACTTGAATCACTTTGTAGATAATTTGTTTTCATTGTAGATAATTTTTTTTTTTTTTTTTGGTTTGTTGAGGTAGGGTCTCACTCTAGCTCAGGCTGACCTGGGATTTACTATGTAGTCTCAGGGTGGCCTTGAACTCATGGCGATCCTCCTACCTCTGCCTCCCAAGTGCTGGGATTAAAGGTGTGCGTCACCACTCCCGGCCTCATTGTAGTTTTTTTTTTTTTTTTTTGGTTTTTCAAGGTAGGGTCTCACTCTGGTCCAGGCTGACCTGGAATTAGCTATGTAGTCTCAGGGTGGCCTTGAACTCATGGCAATCCTACCTCTGCCTCCTGAGTGCTGGGATTAAAGGCGTGCGCCACCACGCCCGGCTTTCATTGTAGATAATTTTTATTACACACTTTTTTTTTTTTTTTTTGAGGTAGGGTCTCACTCTGGCCCAGACTGACTTGGAATTAACTATGTAGTCTCAGAGTGGCCTTGAACTCGTGGTGATCCTCCTATCTCTGCCTCCCAAGTGCTGGGATTAAAGGTGTGCACCACCATACCCAGCTTATTACACACTTTTTTTTGATGGTCATCACAGTCCAAAAATAAATTATAACCCTTATTAGAGTATATTGTTATGGTTGTTCTATTTTTAAATTAAATTTAAAAAATTTTAAAGATTTTATTTCATTTTATCTATTTATTAGAGACAGAGAGAGAGAGTGAGAATGGGCACGCCAAGGCCTCTAGCCACTGCAAACAAACTCCAGATGCATGTGTCACCATGTGCATCTGGCTTATGTGGGACCTGGAGAATCGAACTGGGGTCCTTAGTTTTGTAGGTATGCTTCTCAACCTCTAAGCCATCTCTCCAGCTCCAAATTTAATGTTTTTGTTTATTTTTATTTATTTGAGAGCAACAGACAAAGAGGCAGAGAGAGAGAGAGAAAGGGTGCATCAGGGCCTCCGGCCACTGCTTACGAACTCCAGATGCATGTACCACCTTGTGCATCTGGCTTACATGGGTACCGGGGAATTGAGCCTCAAACCGTGGTCCTT
The DNA here is from genome assembly GCA_036365145.1 of Orientallactaga sibirica. Taxonomy (NCBI): domain Eukaryota; kingdom Metazoa; phylum Chordata; class Mammalia; order Rodentia; family Dipodidae; genus Orientallactaga; species Orientallactaga sibirica. The sequence continues at coordinate 14,164,477 of JAEOAD010000028.1, forward strand.
AGGCTTCACAGGCAAGCGCTTAACCGCTAAGCCATCTCTCCATCCCCCAAATTTAATTTTTTTTAAATGTTATACTCTGTTTTGTTTTTCTTTTTCTTTTTTAATACTTTTCGAAAATTTTGTTTATTTTTATTTATTTTTATTTATTTATTTATGCGAGAGAGACAGAGAGAAGCAGAAAGAGATAGAGAGAATGGGCACACCAGGGCCTCCAGCCACTGCAAACAAACTCCAGATGCATGTGCCACCTTGTGCATCTGCTTTATGTGGGTACTGGGGAATCGAGCTTCGAACTGGGGTCCTTAGGCTTCACAGGCAAGTGCTTAACTGCTAAGCCATCTCTCCAACCCTATTTTTGTTTTTCAAGGTAGGGTCTCACTCTAGGTTAGGCTGACCTGGAATTCACTATGTAGTCGCAGGGTGGCCTCAAACTCACAGCGCTCCTCCTACCTCTGCCTCTTGAGTGCTGGGATTAACAATATGTGCCACCATACCTGGCTTCAAAAAGTTATACTCATATCTCCTATCCTCTGCCCCCCCCATTCCACTGAGGACCCTCCTCAGTGGGGTTATTCACTGTGAGGTCCTGATGGCCTGATGGTGGTGTGTGGTGCTGGGGAGCAGGGAGCGACCATGCCTCAGGATATTCCTGTCCGCCCTGTGGCTCTTACAGTCTTGCCACCCCTTCTTCCATAATGTTCCCAGAGCATTGGTGGGCATGTTAGATATCTCATTTATGTTGAGTTCTCTGTATGTAGCCTTTGGATTTCTGCTTTGGTGAGTTTTGAGTGACCACGGTGTCTGTTGTCATCTCCCTGGTGCTGCTTGTCCCCCTAGCTGTGAGAACAATAATCTGGCCGCCACTTCCTTTGCAATGACTATTGAGCCCTGGTAGATAGAAGTGACATACCTCATGGTAGGCAGTTACCTACCTTTTCCTATTGATGGATCCTGGTTCTCCCCAGTATTCTCTGCCATCTAAAAAATAAAACAGGTTGATTGGTCTATTTTTATTATTAGTTACTGTTTTATTCTCTTACTGATCTTAGCTTAGAAATTTTATCATAGGTTTGTATGTGTAAGAAAAAACTAATTTAGGATTTGTTTTGTACTATCTCTGATTGTAGGCATCTTCTAGGGTCTTATTCCCTGATAATATGCAGGAACTGCTGTAAATGAAAACCATCTTATGTTCATGAGTTTTATTATTATTATTATTATTATTAATTTATTTATTTATTTTTTATTTTTCGAGGTAGGGTCTCACTCTGGCCCAGGCTGACCTGGAATTCACTATATAGTCTCAGGGTGGCCTGGAACTCACGGTGATCCTCCTATCTCTGCCTCCCGAGTGCTGGCTTGAGTTTTATTATTTTTTGTTGTCTATTTGTTTTTGAGCCAGGGTCTCATGTAAAACAGGCTGGCCTCAAACTCACTATGTAGTCAGGGATAAGCTTGAACTCCTTATGTTCCTGTCTTCACCTTAGTGCAAGGATTACTGGTGTACTCCACTATGCCTGGTTTTATGCAGTTCTGGGTATCAAACCCTGGGCTTCATGCATACTAGGTAGAACACTCTACCAACTGTGCTACATCCCAAGCCCATGATTTCATACTTGTATTTATTTTACATAGGTAGCAGAGCTCTTTTTACCCTTGTAGGCCCAGTTTAAAATGTAAAATCCTCTGAAACCACCAGTACTTTTAGGCAGAGCTAACAACTCATTATCATTTCTTTTTTTTTTATTTTAATTGTTTATTTATTTGAGAGTGACAGACACAGAGAGAAAGAGGCAGATAAATAGAGAGAGAATGGGCGCGCCAGGGCCTCCAGCCACTGCAAATGAACTCCAGATGCATGCGCCACCTTGGGCATCTGGCTTACATGGTTCCTGGGGAATTGAGCCTTGAACCAGGGTCTTTAGGCTTCATAGGCAAGCACTTAACTGCTAAGGTATCTCCCTAGGCCCCCTCATTATCATTTCTTTATGTTATAAATGTAACACAGAGGTTAAAGATACAGTTCAGAAACAAAAGGCTTGCCTATCATGCACAAAGTCCTGGATTCCATCCTCAGAGGATGGATCGGTGGATGGATGGATTAGATAGATGGACAGACAGCACTTGTAGCACATCTGTTAAAAAAATATCATAGAGGCTAAGCATGTCTGTAATTCCAGGATTTGAGAGGTGGGGGCAGGAGGATCAGTACTTTAGAAGTATTTTATATTGTACTTGGGGTGATGGCCATTAACAAACTTCAGCCTAATTGCTACTTTTTATTTTAATATGTTAGAATTGCTCCCTGAGTATGATCTAAAACCAACAGTTTTGGGGGCTGGAGAGATGGCTTAGTGGTTAAGGCATTTGCCTGCAAAGCCAAAGGATTCCCGGTTCAATTCCTCAGGACCCATGTAAGCCAGATGCACAAGAGGACGCATGCATCTGGAGTTTGTTTGCAGTGGCTGGATGCCCTAGTGCAACCATTCTCTCCTCCCCCTTCTTTCTCTCTCAAATAAATAAATAAATAAATAAATAAATAAATAAATAAATAAATAAATAATATTTTTTAAAAACCAACAGTTTTTGTCATTTCTAGTAACTACTGTCTCATTCCTTACTGTCTACCTTTATTGATAGAACAAATAATTCAGACATTCAGTTACTTTTATTATATACCTGTGTAGATTTAAGTTTTCATGATGTTTTACAGATTCCTGTCACATTATTGATCATTCTTCCTCTGTTTATTTTGCTGTAGTTATACTTGACTTATTCCTGACATATGTAAGCCCCTCTTCATTCCTTGGAGATAGTTTATATTGACTGTTCACTGGACAGGACCTGGAATCACCTGTAAGGGATTATCTAGATTAGGTTAGCCTCTGCATGTCTGTGAGGGATGATCTTAACTAAGTTAATTAAGATGGGAAGACCCATTTGACTGTGGGCAGCCCTATTCTCTGGGCTGGGATCCTGAATTACATACTAATAATGAGAGCTGACTAAACACCAGTGTCTATCACTTGGTTCTGCTTGTTTCCTCTCTGTGACCAAAGGTGAATAGCTGCTTAAAGCTCTTACTGCCATGCCTTCCCACCACCTGGAATGGTGAGCTGAATAAACCCTTAGGCCGGTTTTTGTTAGATTATTTTGTCCTAGCAATGAGAAGTTTACTTATACAGAAAAGTGGGGTTGTTGCTGATAAGCCTGACTGCGTAGCTTTTATTAGTCTTTTGGAACTGGTTGCAGGAGGAATATGGAAGGACTTGGAACTTTGGACTAGAGAAGCCTTATAGTGCTGTAAGCAGAGCTTAATGGACCATTCTGGTGGGAGTTTGAAAGACCAGAGGATGAGAGAAATGTGGACTGTGGAGGCCAGGCCCATAATGAGATTCAGAGGGAATAAGGACCATGGGAGAACTGCTAGAGGCAGTGCCTGTGATATTCTGGCAAAGGAATTGGCTACATTTTTCCTGTGTCCTGAGAACTTGAGCAGAGTTGAATTTAAAAGTTATAAAGTGTTAGGCAGTCGAAAGTTCAAGCCAGAAATATATTGAGTATATGGCATGAATTCTGTTAGGTGGTCTAATTCAGATCTACAGTGAAAGAGTGCAAAATACAGAGCTGAAGGATATAAAATATATAAAGTTTGACACGGAAAGAAAGTGGGCAAATTTAAAATTCCAGGCCCAGAGACTGCAGCTGATTCTGGATGTAATTTTTCAGGAGATTCCAACCGTTAAAGGACTGTAGCCTTTTTTTAAAAAAATTTTTTTATTATTATTATTTTTTTTTAGAGAGAGAGACATATGAGAGAGACAGAGAGGGAGAGGGAGACAGATAGAGATGGGCGCGCCAGCAGTCTCTCAGCTGCTGTGAACGAAATCCAGATGTGTGTGCCCCCTTGTGGGCAAGTGTGGCATTGCGCCCTTGTGTCACTTTGCATCTGGCTAAATGTGGGACCTGGAGATTGGAACCAGCGTTCTTAGGCTTAGTAGGCAGGCGCCTTAACCGTTAAGCCATCTCTCCAGCCCAGGACTGTAGACTTTTAAAGTTAGACTGAATGCATTTTGCATCATGAGATGGTCTTAGAATTTATGCGGGTCAAGAATGGAATGTGGTGGTTTGAATGTATAATGACCCCTATAGCCTCGAGTGAACTGTTCTGTTTGGAAAGGTTGTGGCACCTATAGGAGCTGGAGCTTTGCTAGAAGAAGTGTGTCACTGGGGTTAGGCCTTGAGAATTTATAATTCAGGCCCATTTGCTGTCTATACTTCCTTCTTGCTGATGTGACACCTAGCTTCCTATTCTTGCCGTGCTTTCCCTGTCATGATGGATTCTATCCACTGTTATTGTAACCCAAAATAAACCCTTTTCTGTCCCCAAGCTACTCTGGTCATGTATTTTGTGTATGTAATGAGAAAGGAACTGATAAAGAGACTTTTCATTTATTTATTTACTTACTTACTTACTTATTTATTTTTGAGGTAGGGTTTCACTGTAGCTCATGCTGACCTAGAATTCACTATGTAGTCTCCGGGTGGCCTTGAACTCACAGCAGTTCTCCTTCCTGAGTGCTGGGATTAAAGGCGTGTGCCACCATGCCCTTCGAGACTTTTCATTTCTGCAGATTATTACATAGATGACTATATTTCATTCAATTTTCCTTATTTAACAAGGATTTCCTACTTAAATATTATTGTCTATCTTATTTGGGGGGGTTGGTTTTGAGGTAGGGTCTCACTCTAGTCCAGGCTGACCTGGAATTCATTCTGTAGTCTCAGGGTGGCCTTGAACTCACGGCAATCCTCCTACCTCGGCCTTCCAAGTGCTGGGATTAAAGGCGTGCGCCACCATGCCTGGCCTTATTTTCTATCTTTAAAAAAAAATATTTTTATTTATTTATTTGAGAGAGACACTGAATGAGTGAGTATGGGTGTGCCAGGGATTTCTGCCACTGCAAACAAATTCCGGATGCATGCACCACTTTGTGTAGCTGACTTTACTTTGGTACTGGGGAATCCAAACAGAGCCTTCAGGCTTTGCAAGCAAGCGCCTTTTAACTGCTGAGCCATCTATCTTGCCCTATTTTCTGTTCTTTTATTTCCTATCTTTTATTCCTGTATCTTGTTCTTTGTAACTATCATTATTTTCTTCCCTTGCTTCTAGAAGGGAAGCCTCCAGAAGACAGGAGCTCTTACATGTTTTGTTTTCTGTATGGCTAGTTAGAACAGTGCCTGGCACATTGTAAGTGGTCTGATGATAACTTATTAAATAAATCAAAGAATTTAGGAATAAGCTGGGTGTACACGCCTTTAATCGCAGCACTGGGGAGGCAGAGGTAGGAGGATCGCCATGAGTTCAAGGCTACCCTGAGACTACGTAATTCCAGGTCAGCCTGGGCTAAAGTGAGACCCTACCTTGAAAAAAAGCAAAACAAAACAAAAGAATTTAGGAAATTTAGAATAAGTTCATCCTCCAAGGAAGTTAAAATTCATTCTCCAGTCCAAATTCGTTAATGAGTCTATGATCCCTTTGGGACAAGATAAAAAATAAGGTCTTCTGGCTTCCTCCTTAAGATTAACTCATGAGAAAATGTCCATAAAATTTAAGAAATAGACAAATTAGAAGGTCCAGTGGAAAGACTGCCATTACTGGTGTGTGGGTAGTAGAGGTGGCAATTTGAATACGGGTTTTTTTCTCACCCTTCCACTCTGCATTTTTGTTTTGATAATTAGGATATCCCTCCCACAGGTGTGATAGCAATGGCTTAGGCATTGGGTAAGTGTCTTTGAGAACAATGACTCAGCAGTAAATGAGAAATCTGTATCACCCCGTACAAAACTCAGGAAACATTATGGAAGAGGGGACAGAAAGAATGTAAGAGAGAGAGAGGATGAGGTCAGGAGTGCTGTTGAATGCTACATTCTAAGCATCACGTGACCATCTCATTACCAACCACACAGTAACTGTTGTTACCTGCACAATATTCTATTATGGTTACTGGAGGAGGGCATGAGACCCCCATATACTCCCTGAGCAGTTATTGGCAGTTGATGGTTGCTTGGTGGTGGTGGTGGTGAATTTCTGCAATAGTGTAGTCACTGGCAAATTATACGTGTTCTGGTAAATAATCCTCCACCCACGCTCATATAAGCAACCCTAATTAAACTCATTGGGCACATAAGTACACAAGAAAATAATCAGACATCAAAGTAAAAAAGGAACTGATTGGGAAGAAGGGGTTCATTAGAAGAGGGATGAGAGGATTATGAACAAAATACATTTATACATGTATAAAAATTGTCAATTAAAAAGTTATATATATATATATATATATATATATATATATATATATTTGGTTTTGTTGAGGTAGGGTCTCGCTCTAGCTCATGCTGACCTGGAATTCATTATGTAGTCTCAGGTTGCCCTTGAATTCAATGGCAATCCTATTTCTGCCTCCCAAGTGCTGGGATTAAAGGCATGCACCACCACACCCGGCTATATTTATATTTTTTATTTTTTTATGACAGAGAGAGAGTGTGAGGGTGTGTGCACATGAGAGAGAGAGAGAGAGAGAGAGAGAGAGAGAGAGAGAATTGGCATGCCAGGACCTCTAGCCACTGCAATCAAGCTCCACAGGGATGCACCACCTTATTTGCATGTGTCACTTTGTGCACATGCATCACCTTGTGCATCTTACTTACATGAGTTCTGGGGAGTCAAAAGGCTTTGCAGGCAAGCTCCTTAACTGCTAAGCCATCTCTCCAGCCCCAATTAAAAACTTTCTAAAGAATGATTATACCACTGCCTAAAAAAGTTCCCTCCCTTTAAAATTTCTCATCCCTAGAATTCTTTTACCTGGTTTTCTACCCCTCTCTAACCAAATACTTAGAGGGTAGTAAGTTAAATGAAAAGCAGTGTTCCCTATTGCTATTCTGCTTTTCCCTAGGAAAATGGGAGAGCATCACTGTCCTCAGGAGTAGTTTGTCAAATACAAAGTGGTTAACTGTTGTTTTCTAGTTCTTGGTACTGTCCTCTGGGATCTCCCCACCCTTCATGTTCAGAGCAGAGTGACTTGAAACTGTTAGATTTTAGAGTCAGGCTCTTTCTCTTATCTGTAACCCAGAGAGGCTAGTTTATATCCTGAAATATGAAGGTGAATGAACAATTCTCACTAGTCAAGGAAGGCAATAAACTGCATTATAGTTGGCAATACTAAAGCAAAGACTGGTGAAATAAAAAGAAAAGCCCAGTTAACAAGTTTTCTAAGGATATAGAAAGATCAGCAATATGAAAAAAGATCAAAAGCTTACTTTAAAGGACCCAGTGGAAATATTAGGTATGAAAAATATTATAAATTAAAAACAGTTGATGGGATGAAGTTAGGATAAATTAATATGAAGGAGAAATTAGTGAGCTGGAGGGCCATATTTAGGAATCTTCCCACTGGAAATAAAACAATAGGAAGCATAAAAGAAAAATGAAGAAGTAGAAAAGCAAAACAAATGCTTTTCACTAACAGTGACAGAATAAGAAACCCTGTTTTTGTAACTTTTATTCAGCACAGTATTAAAAGTTTTGTCCAGAATGATTAGGCAGAAAAATAAATGGAGAAAAGTAAAATTACTTCTTTTTAAGGAAATATGTTCCTCTGTGTAGAAAGCTATGGTGATTTTGCAAAATAAGAAAATTTTGAGAGCTAATAAATTCAGCAGCATTGTAAGATAAACAAGAATACACAGAAAAGCCAATAAGCTGAAAACAAGGGAGCAATTCAGTTTTGTAAATGATTTATTTATTTGAGAGAGAGTAAGCATAGGCTTGCCAGGGTCTCCTGCCACTGCAAACAAACTCCAGACACATGTGCCACTTTGTGTGCCTGGCTTTATGTGGGTACTGGGGAATTAAATCCTGGGCCATCAGGCTTTACAAGCAGGCACCTTTAACCACTGAGCCATCTCTTTAGCCTTTTTTTGGTTTTCTTGAGGCAGGGTCTCACTCTAGCCCAGGCTGCCCTTGGAACTCACAGCAATCCTCCTACCTCAGCCTCTCAAGTGTTGCAGATTAAAGGCATGTGTCACCATGTCCAGCAGCAATTCAATGTTTATTTATTTATTTAGTAGAGAGAAAGAGGCAGATAGAGAGAATGGGTGCACCAGGGCTTCTAGCCACTACAAACTCCAGACATATGTGCCTCCTTGTGCATCTGGCTTTACATGGGTACTGGGGAGTCACACCTGGGTCCTTAGGCTTCCAAGGCAACTGTCTTAACCACTAAGCCATCTCTCTCACCACAATTCAATATATATATTTACTTTTAGAGAAAACGAGAAAGAGAAAGAATTGGTACACCAAGCCTTAGGCACTACAGTGGAACTCCAGACACTTGCGCCATCTAGTGGGCAAATGCGACCTTGCACTTAACCTTGCCTTTGTGCATTTGGCTTACATGGGATCTGGAGAGTTGAACATGGGTCTTTAGGCTTTGTCAGCAAGTGCCTTAACCGCTAAGCCATCTCTTAAGCCCCACAATTCAATTTTACTAGCATCAGCAAAATAGAAGTAAATTTAACCAAGATGCACACAGAAAACTGAAAAACATTGCTAAACTGAAACCATGCCTAAATAAAGAAGATGCTCCATGTTAAAGGACTGCAAAGCATATAGAAAACAGCACTGTTCAGTGTGATTCACTGATCCAAACTATTTCTATTAAAGTTCTAGGAATTTTTTTCAGGAGTAGAAATTTTGAAATTCACATAGCATCTGTAGGGGCTCCTAGTAACCCAAACAATCTTGAAAAAAAAGGTGGCCAGAAAATTTAATTGAAAATTTTTGTTAACAAGAATAATGTAGAACTAGCCTAAAGATAGAAGTAGGCCAATGGAAGAGAGAGCCTAGAATAAACCTTTGCACATATGGTTAAATTTTTCAAAAAGGTACAGAGAACATTCAGTGGGATCTAAAAACATAGGCTAGGGCTGGAGAGATGGCTTAGCAATTAAAGCTCTTATCTGTGAAGCCTAAGGACTCGGGTTCAATTCCCCAGGACCCAAGTAAGCCATATGCACAAAATGGCACATGTGTCTGGAGTACATTTGCAGTACCTGGAGGCCCTGGCACACCCATTCTTTGTCTCTCTATCTGCCTCTTTTCTCTCTTTCTCTCTCTCAAATAAATAAATAAAAATTAAATAAAATATTTTAAAAATGGGCCAGACACCTATGTTTGCAAACTAAAACTAAAATCAGAGAAAATTTTCATGCTATTAGATTTCACATGATTTTTTTTTTTTTTTGGAGGGTGGGGATATGACACCGAAAGTACAGGCAACACAGTAGGTTGGGCTTTATCAAAATTAAAAACCTTATGCATTGAAGAACACTGACAAAAAGACAACCCATTGTTGAGAGGGCATGTTTATAAATCAGATGTGATTTATATGGGGTTAACATATATGTATGTATATAAACTATAACTCAGAATAATCAAGCAAATTAAAAATTTAATATTTAAATAGACACTTCTCTAAAGATATACAAATAGTCAATAGGCACATGAAAGGATTTTCAACATCACTCATAATTGTGGAAAAACAAGTCAGAGGCACAACATTAAAGTGGCTATTTTAAAAAATGTTGATGGACCTGGGCGTGGTGGCGCATGCCTTTAGTTCCAGCACTTGAGAGGCAGAGGTAGAAGGATCACCATGAGTTCGAGGCCACCCTGAGAGTACATACTGAGTTCCAGGTCAGCCTTAGCTAGAGTGAGACCCTATCTCACAAAACAAAACAAACAAACAAAAAAATGTTGATGTACCAGGGGTGGTGGTGCACATAGTCAGGAGTCAGAGCTAGGAGGATTGCTGTGAGTTCGAAGCCAGCCTGGGATTTCAGAGTGAGTTCCCGTTCAGCCTGGGCTAGGGTAAGACCCTACCTCTAAACAAACAAAAAAAGTTGATGAGTATTTGGAGAAATTGAAATTCTGAATGTAAACAGTTGGTTATAGCTTAGTGGGAGAGCTCATGTTTTACATTTGCAAGGTCCTGAGTTCAGTCTCCAGTACACCCACACCAAACTTCATGTAGAAAATAGTTCAGCAGTTCCTGAGAAAGTAAAACACAGATTTAATCATGTGATCGAGCCATTTCACTCTTTGTCATAGACCCAGATCATATGCTTTAAACCAAAAGGTAGGGAGCTTGGGAGATGGCTCAATCAGAAAGTGTTTGCTGTGCTTGCATGAAGACCTGGGATCCTCATTCTGATGTAAAATCTGGGTATGGTGGCACCTGTAATCTCAGTACTGGTGGCACAGAGATAGGATCGCTGGGGTTCTTTGACTAACTAGTGTAGCCTAATTGGCTAGTTCCAGGTTCATTGAGAGACCCTGTCTCAAAATAGTAAAGTGGAGAGAGGTTGAAGAAGATACCTGATGCTGACCTCTAACCTCCACGTACACATACACATACACATGTACAGATGTGTCCCCACACACGTATTCATGCCAAAAAAAACCCAAACCCTGAAGGGTAGAAACAATCTAGATGCTTATCAATAGATAAAAGGATAAACAAAATGCTATCTTTGTACAGTAGACCATCATTATTCAATTTTAAAAAGAAATGAAGTTTGGTTACATGCTATGGCAGATGAACTTTGAAAACATGAATGAAAAAGTTAAAAACAAGAGTCTGAATTTTGTGTTTCTACGTATGTGAGCTATATATCAAAAGCAAATTCATATACAATAGAAAGTAGGAGAGAGGTTAGTAAGGGCTAGATTGAAGAAGAGAACGGGAAGTGATTGTTTAATGGGTATAGAGTTCGGGATGCTGAAAGGTTGTAGAAATGGATAGTGAGGGAATAATTTTCCAGTATAGTGAATGTATTTAGTGGCACTGAATTGTACTTAAAATTGAGTCTAATGAGCTGAGATTATTGACACACCTATAATCCCAGCACTCAGATAGTAGAGGCAAGAGGATCATGAGTTTAAAGTCATCCTCAGCTACATAATTCAAAACCAGCCTAGGCGATATGAGACCTCTTCTCAAAAAAAAAAAGTTACAAATGATCAAATGGGTTTGAGGCTTGTAAAGCTAGATCATTATACCGAAGTTCCCAGTGGGTAGAAAATGTAGGTTATGCCTGGCCCACCCCTGGCGTTGCTGGGCAGCACAGATGCCCGGCTTAGCTCCCTCTGCTCCAGTGGATCCCAGCTGCGGTCTCCTGTGCTTTCCACTGACCCTCGCTGCCCACACTCCCCCATCATGGCTCCTCTGCTATGCTGTGGGCCCAAGCTGGCTGCCTGCGGCATTGTCCTTAGTGCTTGGGGAGTGATCATGTTGATAATGCTTGGAATATTTTTCAATGTCCATTCTGCTGTGTTAATTGAGGATGTTCCCTTCACAGAGAAAGACTTTGAGAATGGCCCTAAGAAAATATACAACCTTTACGAGCTAGTCAGCTACAACTGTTTCATTGCCACGGGTCTTTACCTCCTCCTGGGAGGCTTCTCTTTCTGCCAGGTTTGCCTCAGGCAAGGAATACATGGTTCGCTAGTGTGCCCCTCTCTCCCTCCCTACACCCTCTTATTTTATTTATTTATTCATTTATTTTTGAGGTAGGGTCTCACTCTAGCCCAGGCTGATCTGGAACTCACTATGTAGTCTCAGGGTGGCCTTGAACTCATAACAATCCTCCTACTTCTGCCTCCTAAGTGCTGGAATTAAAGGCTTGAACCACCACGCCCAGCCTACACCCTCTTATTTAAAGACTCCCCACCCCTGTCTCTGTTAGTCCCTTCCATTCTGGGGACCGGCTGTCTGGGCTATTTGTCCCTCTGTGCAAGCATCCTCCCCTTGTCCAGAACTACAATAAAGAGAGGCAGTTCTCTTTTTAAAAAATGTAGGTTCTGAAGTAATTTTGTGAATAGACTAGAAGTGATTGTGATAAGAAGTCTACATACCTTTATTTAGTTACCTGAGATGACACACTCCAAGTGAAATCTAGATACCATGTATAACTCAGAAAATTTCACATTGGGAAATAGAGCAAAATTCACATTCTAGCTTGTTTTTTAGCTGTGCAATTTTCATATACTAAAACTATGAATTTTTATTATATAGTAAGTAGATAAGTAAATTATAATCAGTATGATTGTACAAATGCATAGTTAAAAAGTAGGAAACTTAAAATTACTAAAAATAGCCAGACGTGGTGGCACACATCTTAATACCAGCACTCGGGAGGCAGAGGTAGGATCTCCATGAATTTGAGGCCTTCTGAGACTACATAGTGAATTCCAGGTCAGCCTGGGCTAGAGTAAGACCCTACCTCGAAAAAAAAATACTGAAAATAGAGGAGAAATAATAGGGATTATTTTCTACAATTTTGTTGTGTGTGCTATTTTCTGCCTTACAGTCTTTATAGTTTAAAGACTGATTATTTTCCATCAGGAGAAATGTAAAGGTTGGTGCATCCTTAAATACTATGCATCTCACCAACCATCTTTTCTTGATTCTTTTTGTCTCTGTGACTGTGTCTTTTTAAAAATCTGTTGCAAGTGTAGTTTTTTTTTTTTTTTTTTTTTGGTTTTGCGAGGTAGGGTCTCACTCTGGTCCAGGCTGACCTGGAATTCACTATGTAGTCTCAGGGTGGCCTCGAACTCTCGGCGATACTCCTACCTCTGTCTCCCGAGTGCTGGGATTAAAGGCGTGCGCCACCGCGCCCGGCAAGTGTAGTTAATTCTGTATGACTTGTAATAATGTGTTCCAGGTCACCTTGTGATTTCTCTTGAATTGTATTATGGCCTCCTTTAAATTAGGGACTCTAAAAATCCAGAACTGGAGCTTTAACTCACTGGTAGAGTTTATGTGCTTAGTGTTTACAAGACCCTGGGTTCCACCTCCACCATTCACATCCAGAGATTATTAAAAGGATTTCTTGGGCTAGAGAGATGGCTCAGCAGTTAAGGCACTTGCTTGCAAAATCTAACATACCTAGGTTCGATTCCTCAGTACCCACACAAAGCCAGTTGCACAAAGTGGTGCATGCATCTGGAGTTTGTTTTCAGTGCACCCATTCTCTGTGTCTGTCTTCTCTCCCTTTCACTCTCTCTCCCTGCTTGCAAGTAAATAAAATATTTTTTTGAAAAATATTTTATTAATTTATTAGAAAGAGAAATAAGGCCAGGCATGGTGGCACACGCCTTTTATCCCAGCACTCGGGAGGCAGAGGTAGGAGGATCGCCATGAGTTCGAGGCCACCGTGAGACTACATAGTTAATTCCACATCAGCCTGGACCAGAGTGAGACCCTACCTCAAAAAACCAAAGACAGAGAAACAGATAGAGAGAATGGGTGTGCCATGGCCTCCAGCCACTGCCAATGAACTCCAGACACATGAGCCACCTTGTGGGTCCTAGGGAACTGAACCTAGGTCCTTAGGCTTCACAGGCAAGTGTCTTATCCTCAAAGCCATCTCTCCAGCCCCTAAATAAATAAAATATTTAAAAAAATAATTTCTTCTTGACCTACACAGCATTAGGTACAAATATTTGTACATAAAATAGGTAATGCATGTTGATTGATAGAAATTAACTCTCTCCAGGAAAATATATGTAGATCACCAAATTGCTTTTGGCCTAGAGTGATTGATTGGAAAGCTATCCATGTTACTCATCCATTACACAGTAATATTTTCATATGACAAGTAGTACTTTAAATATGTTGTACAACTGAACTCATCTTCTGGTCAGTTCTGTTCTGTTTAATTCTTCTATTAATTCTTTATTTTTTTGCTGTTTCAGAAAAAAGCCAAAGGACAAGAGCTCTTTGATCAAATCATGTACCACCTGGACCTGATTGAAAGTGACTATTTTGGTTTGAGATTTATGGATTCAGCCCAAGTAGCAGTGAGTATTTGGGGTATTTTTTGAAGGTTCTAGTATAGTAGCAGAAATGGAAATTTCAGATAATGGGCTGTTAGGCTGAAATATGCTTGGCTCATTCTTGATTTTGTGTTATTTCCTGTGGCCTGAAACATTGAGTTCTTTGTTATTATTTATTTTTGTTTGTTTTGTTAGGATTAGATCTCACTATATAGCCCGGCCTGGCCTAAAACTCAAGATCCTCCTCCCTCGGCCTCCTGAATACCAGGATTATAGGCATGCGCCACCATTCCTGGCAACCCCTTGTTTCAAAATCACCCGAAGTACTTGTTTAAAAATGTGCATTTTGGGGCTGGAGAGACGGCTTAGCAGTTAAGGCACCTGCCTAAGAACGCTGGTTCCAATCTCTAGCGGTTCCAATCTCCAGGTCCCACATTTAGCCAGATGCAAAGTGACGCAAGGGCACAATGCCGCACTTGACCACAAGGGGTGCACGCATCTGGATTTCGTTCACAGCAGCTGAGAGGCTGCTGGCGAGCCCATCTCTGTCTTCCTCTCCCTCTCTCTGTGTCTCTTTCCAAAAAAAAAATGTGCATTTTGGATCGAACCTGAATTAGCAAAGAGCAATATTTTTAGGATGAGGCTTGAAAATAATCTGGGTTTTATTGTGGTTGTTGTTGAGAGAGAGAATGGGCATGGCAGGGCCTTCTGCCACTGTAAACGATCTTCAAATGCATGTGCCACTTTGTGATTTTGGCTTTACGTAGGTACTGGGGAATCAAACTTGGGACTGAAGGCTTTGCAAGCAAGTGCCTTTAACCACTGAACCATCTTACCAGCCCAGAAATCTGTGCTTTTTATAACAACTCTATGTTGTTGGGCATGGTAGAGTTTGTGAACCACTATGTAATGGAAAGAATGCTAGAAAAGGAAAGTGTTTTTTTTTTTTTTAAAAGGTCAGTCTGGTTTTTTGTATCAGGGTATCACTCTAGCCCAGTGTGACCTGGAACTCACTCTGTAGTCCAGACTGGCTTTGAATTTATAGCAATCCTTCTGCCCCAGCCTCCTGAGTGCTGGGATTAAAGGTGTGCGCCACCATGCCTGACCAGAACAGTTTTGTGTACCTTGGATAAGTGATGTGATTTTCTTATTTATAACTCAAGGTGAGGAGACTAGCACATCTCCTTAAGTTCCTTTTAGTTTGTGATTGTGTGCCAATAAGTAACTACTACTTGTGCATGTAGCTAAGAGAAAACCATGTTTACTGCAGACTCTCTGTGGTAGTTTAAGTTTATATCCCCCAATAGACTCGGGTGTTAATTTAGATTTCTAGTTGCGTGGCTGGAGGAGGTGTCACTGGAGGGGGGCCAAATTGTGGAGTCCAGCCCTAAGATGTCACCCAATAGATGTCCCCCATTAGACTCAGGTATTAATTTAGATTTCTAGCTGCCTGGCTGGAGACTGTGTCACTGGGGGGGGGAGGGGCAGACTGTGGAGTCTAGCCCTAAGATGTCACTGGGGACATATCTGATTTCTAGCCCACAGATATGCAGAGATGTCTAAGCTCTGCCTAGGTCCCTGCCGTTAGCTATTCTGTTTATGCTTTCTTGTGGTGGTGCTGGTTGCTGGTGGTTTCTCTTGGCTTGAATCTGTGAAAAGCAGCCTGCCTCTGCCACCATTATGACTTCCCTTGGATCTGTAAGCCTGAAATAAGTCCTGTTCCCCCCATAAACGGTGTCTCTTTGGAAGTTCATCCCAGCAACGTGAAACTTACTACAATAGGATCAAATAGAATTACTATTCAAAGAGCCTATATTAGGATTTCACTGAAATGTGCTTGAATGAAAGTATTGAATGGTAGGATTAGGGGTAGATTGGTGGCCATATCATTCAAACTGAATACCAGATACTATGCTACATCCCCAACTCAGAAGGTCGCTATTGGTTTTTTAAAATTATAAAATAACAAGTGTTGACAAAGATGTAGTATGTTGAAGGGTTTCCCCTACCTTTTCCTCTAGCAGTTTCAGAGTTTCAGGTCTGATACTAAGGTCCCTGATCAATTTGGACTTCACTTTTGTGCATGGAGAGAGACAAGGATCTATGTTTATCCTTTTACATACAGATGTCCAATTTTCCCAGCACCACTTGTTAAAGAGGCTATCTTTTCTCCAATGAATATTTTTGGCATTTTTGTCAAAAATCAGGTGGCTGTAACTGCCTGGATTAATATTTGGGCCTTCTATTCTCTTCCATTGATCTACCTGTCTGTCCTTGTTCCAGTACCATGCTGTTTTTGTTACTATGGCTTTATAGTATAACTTAAAATCGGGTATGGTAATACTACCAGGCTGATTTTTGTTGCACAAAATTGTTTTGGCTATTTGAGGTTTTTTGTTTTTCCAGATGATTTTTAGGATTGTTTTTTCTATTTCTGTGAAGAATGCTATTGGGATTTTAATGGGGATCACATTGAATGTGTCGATTGCTTTTGGTAAGATTGACATTTTCACAATATTGATTCTTCCAATCCAGGAGAGTGGGATGTCTTTCCATTTCCTTGTGTCTTCTGCAATTTGTCGCTCGAGTTTTTTTAAAGTTCTCATTGTAGAGATCCTTCTTCCTTGGTTAAGTTTATTCCAAGGTATTTTTTTTTTTGAGGCAATTGTGAATGGGAGAGATTCCCTGATTTCATCCTCTGCATGTTTGTTGTTAGTATATAGAAAAGCTACTGTTTTCTGTGTGTTTATTTTGTATCCTGCTACATTGCTAAAAGTGTTTATCAGCTCTAACAGTTTGCTGGTAGAGTCTTTAGGGTCTGTTATGTATAGAATCATATCATCTGCAAATAATGATAGTTTGATCTCTTCCCTTCCGATTTGTATCCCTTTTATGAGAGTCTCTTGCCTTATTGCTATAGCTAGGACTTCCAGTACTATATTAAATAGAAGTGGGGAAAGTGGACACTCTTGTCTTGTTCCTGAATTTAGAGGAAAAGCTTCAAGTTTTTCCCCATTTAGTATTATGTTGGCTGTAGGTTTGTCATAAATAGCTTTCATTATGTTGAGATATGTTCCTTCTATTTACAGTTTCTGTAATGCTTTCACCATGAAGGGGTGTTGGATTTTGTCAAATGCCTTTTCTGCATCTATTGAGATGACCATGTGATTTTTGTCCTTCAGACCATTTATATGGTGTATTACATTTATGGATTTGCATATGTTGAACCATCCCTGCATCTCTGGGATAAAGCCTACTTGGTCAGGGTGAATAATCTTTCTGATATATTCTTGTATTCTGTTTGCTAGTATTTTGTTGAGAATTTTTGCATCTATGTTCATGAGGGAGATTGGTCTCTAATTTTCTCTTTTTGATCTGTCTTTGTCTGGTTTGGGTATCAGGGTGATGCTGGCTTCATAGAAGGATTTCGGTAGAATTCCTTCCTTTTCTATTTTATGGAAAAGTTTGAGAAGCATTGGTGTTAGTTCTTCCAGGAATGTCTAGTAAAATTCAGCAGTGAATCCATCTGGGCCTGGGCTTTTTTTAGTTGGGAGACTTTTTATAACTGCATGGATCTCTGTGGTTGTTATAGGTCTATTTAAATGGTTTATCTCATCTTGATTTAAATTTGGTAGGTCATATGAATCAAGAAAATCATCCATTTCTTTCAGGTTTTCAAACTTAGAGGCATATATATTCTTAAAGTATGTCCATACTGTTGTGATGTTGCCTTTTTCATCTCTAACTTTATCAATTTTTGTCTCTTCTCTCTTTCTTTTGGTCAGATTTGCTAAGGGTTTATCAATCTTGTTTATCCTTTCAAAGAACCGACTCTTTGTTTCATTGATTTTTTTTTAATTGTTATTTTTGGTTTCCATTTTGTTAATTTCTGCCCTGACCTTTATTATTTCTTCCCATCTACTGATTTTTGGTTTGTCTTGTTCTTCTTTTTCCAAGGCCTTAAGGTGAAGCATTAAATTGTTTAGTTGTGAACACTCTAATTTCTTAATAGAGGCACTTAGAGCTATAAATTTCCCTCGTAGGACTGCCTTCATTGTGTCCCAAAGGTTTTGGTATGTTGTATTCTCATCATCATTTGATTCTATGAATTTCTTGATTTCCTTTTTAATTTCTTCAATGACCCATACATCATTCAATAATGCACTGTTTAGTCTCCATGAATTTCTGTAAGCTCTGTAGTTTTTCTTGTTGCTGATTTGCAGTTTAATCCCATTGTGGTCAGATAGAGTACAAGGGATTATTTCAATTTTCCTGTATTTGTTAAGATTTGATTTGTGTCCTATTATATGGTCTATTTTAGAGAATGTTCCATGTGCTGCTGAGAAAAATGTATATTCTGCAGCATTTGCATGGAATGTTCTGTATATATCTGTTAGGTCCATTTGTTCCATGATATCATTTAATGCAGATGTCTCTCTGTTTATTTTTTTGCTGGGTAGACCTGTCAAGTGATGAGTGGGGTATTGAAGTCACCCACTACTTTTGTGTTAGAGGTTATCTCTGACCTTAAGTCTAATAGTGTTTGTTTGATGAAATTGGGAGCCCCCATGTTAGGAGCATATATGTTTAGGATTGTAATGTCCTCCTGTTGGATTGTTCCTTTAATCAGTATAAAGTGACCTTCTTTATCTTTCCTCACTAATGCTGGTTTGAAGTCTATCCTGTCAGAAATTAGGATAGCAACCCCTGCTTGTTTCCTAGGTCCATTTGCTTGAAATACTTTGTTCCAACCTTTCACCCTAAGAAGGTTTCTATCTTTTATTGAGAGATGAGTTTCCTGGAGGCAACAGATGGTAGGATCCTGCTTTTTAATCCAGTCTGCAAGTCTGTGTCTTTTGGTTGGGGCATTGAGGCCATTAATATTAAGAGTTATTATTGAAAGATATGTATTTGTTCTCACCATTCTTCTTGTTTTGTAGTTCTTCCTGTTTTCACTTTACTCACTTGTTTTAACTGTTATTTAAGTATGGTTTATTTTTTCCTATTTCCTGCTGTGTGTGTTTTGCTTTCTCTTCAGCATGAATGATTCCTGCAAGTATTTTCTGTACAGCTGGTTTAGTTGCCATAATTTCCTTTAGCCTGTCTTTGTTGTGGAATGTCCTTATTTCTCCATCAATTTGGATAGATAGCTTTGCAGGATAAAGTAATCTTGATTGCCAGTTTTTATCTTTCAGAACTTGGAATATACATCACTCCAAGCCCTTCTGGCTTTTAAAGTTTGTGTTGAGTGATCTGCTGTGATTCTGATGGGCTTGCCTTTGTAGGTGACTTGCTTTTTCTCTCTAGCTACTTTCAATATATTTTCTTTGGTTTGTATGTTTGGTAGTTTAATTATAATATGGCAGGGAGAGGTTCTATCCAGGTTTTTGTCTGTTTGGTGTTCTAAAGGCTTCCTGTATCTGCATTGGCATCTCCTTCCCAGTTTGGGGGAAGTTTTCTTCTATGATTTTGTTGAAAACACCTACTATGCCTTTGGAGTGAGATTCTTCTCCTTCTACTATCCCTTGAATTCTTATGTTTGATCTTTTCATAGGGTCCGAAATATCTGAAATTCCCATTCATACCTTCCTATTATTTTGTCTTTCTCTTTGTTGGACTGTATTAAATCTGCCACCTGATCTTCTAGTTTAGATATTCTGTTCTCTCCTTCATCCATTCTACAAAAGAGATTTTTTACAGAGTTTTAAATTTCACTGACTGTGTTCTTTATTGCTAGTATTTCTGACTGGGCTTTCTTTATTCTTTCTCTTTCCGTATTTATGTCTAGTATGACCTCCTTATTTCATTAAATTGGTTTCCTGTGTGTTCTTTGAATCGATTTCCTCTGTGAGGTCTTTGAACTCTTTCATTTCCTCTTTGAGTTCTTTGAACATATTTATAACCATTCTTTTGAAACCTTTCTCAGGCATTTCCTCTAATTCAGTCTCACTGAAGGTCATTTCTGATGCATTAATACTTTTTGGTGGATTTATATTGTCTTGATTTTTTGTGTTTCTTGTATTATAATGTAGAGATTTTTGCATCTTGGATTAATTTAATGCTTGGGTTTTCTAATTATCTGCAGTAATATGATATGTATCAATCAATCTAATATTATATATCTTCAGGATAGGAGCTTAAGGTGTTAGGTGTGGCTCTTAAGACTCTCAGAATAATCACAAAAGTGACCCTAGGTGTTGGGTTTGCCTGCTATGAGAGTATTCAAGTAGGCTGAATGGAACAGAATACAGTCAAATTCTAAAGATTTAACTTAACAATGTACCCATTCAATGAAATACAGCACAGAGTATTCATGCAAAAGTAGGTGTTATGACAAACAGATCCTTTAATACAGTCACAGTCCCTAAGGATGTGTGTTGCCCCACATCCTTAATCCTGTCAACTGGGAGGCTAAGATTTCTGGTCTGTAGAGGATTCCAAGGTCAGCTTGTGACCAAGTGAGACCCTTTCCCAGCGATTGACAGAAGAGGAAACCAAGGCACTATAAATCAGGAAGCAACAAATGAGCAGCCCAAAATATAGCTTATTTAAGAATGTCAGATCTGACCATCCATCAGGTTTAACATATAATTTACCCTGACATGGAAGGTGCAATTAGCTTTTCCAATGCAAGACAATACACCGGGCTTATTTGGTGGGTACTGACCTGATGTAATCCAAGTTACCTTTCGGGACAGTTTTGATCTCAGCTATGCTGTATGGCTGCTTGGGTCCTTCTTTGCTGTGTTTTGGGCTCAGGAAAGCCGGCTGCGTATGTGGGTCACTGCTTTAACTTTGCTGGATGCTGAGTAGGTGAGCTTTCTTCCCCAGGTCTCTGGTGCTTGCTGGCACTTGTGCTGGTGGTGGGGGAGGGGAGACTGTGGATGGTGGTCTGTCTGCTCGTCCACGCAAACCTTTTCCTCACAAGCTGCTCTGTTGGTCTCTGCCGTCCTTCCACGTTTCTTGAGTTTGCGAGGAGGCTGGTGTGATTGGAAACTCCCCTCACCTGGCTTTAAAATCCTGCGGCTGAGGCGGAGCCTGGCGGCTGCAGCCGCATATGACTCGCTGCCGCTGCTGGAGCCGCTTCTTCCTGCTTCTGTGGGCTCCAGACGCTCTGGATCCCTCCTAATTCTCTGCTGTGGTTGGTAATTTACTATACACTTCACTTTTTTTAGTAGGAGAGTGTATTTTGCTGGTTTTTTTTTTTTTTTTTCCCCTAGCCTGTTTTGGCGTGGTTCGTTATGCCGCTATCTTAACTGGAAGTGGATTAGACATTTTTAAAGCAAGTTATATTTTGCTTCAAGAAGTTTTATGTGGAATTATTGTATAAGATTATTTAGAATAGGAGAGACTAAAGTCAAGAGTTTGTAAACACCTTGACTGTACATGTAATACTAAGGCCTGGAAGGTAGGAGACAAAGAGCAGAGATGACAAGGCTAGCAAGACATTAAGCTTCATTTTCTGGAAGGGTTTGTGTGTGTGTAGGAGGTAGGTAGGCAGGTAGGTAGTGTTTATGAAATTTGTAGTATTCTAGTTATCTTAACATATACACAATGGTATATAAAGTACTCTTTTGAAGATAGTGTTGAGGAGTTATTCTAAGATGTGGTTTGGAGTAGTATTAGAGAGAAAAGAGAAGGCATGCCTGACTGTTTCCAGTCGATTTTTGTTAGGATAACCATAAATATCTTTTAAATTAGACCACTTAAAAATTGTAGTATTACTTATATTCAGAATTGTATAGCTGTCATGCCTATCTAATATTAGAACATTGTATTGCTCCCAAAAGAAACTCTATATTTGATTTCCTTCATATGGCTGAAGAATTGTTTGGCTATACCGCATTTTGTTTATTCAACAATTGATGGATATTTCAATGGCTTCTACTATTTGGCTATCATAAATAATGCTGCTCTGAACATTTTTGTCCTTTTTGAGGGGAGGGGGCAGGAACATTTCACTTCTTGAGTATATAGTTACAGTGCAAATTACTATGTTATGTGTTGTGTTGCACATTTTGAGGTCTGTCTAAACTGTTTTCTTGATCAGGTACACCATTCTACAGTCCCACTAGCCATGCATGAGATTCCAGTGTTCCATAGTGGCTGTATTGATTTACATTCCTGCCAACAGTAGAGAAGGCTGCCTTTCCCCCCACATCCTCATCAGTATTGTTGCCTTTGGTTTTTGATGGTAGCCTTTTTTAAATTTTTTATTATTATTTTATTTATTTTTGGAGAGAGACACAGAGAGAGACAGACAGAGAGGGAGAAGGAAACAGAGATTGGGCGCGCCAGCAGTCTCAGCTGCAGTGAACGAAATCTAGATGTGTGCGCCCCCTTGTGGGCAAGTGCGGCATTGCGCCCTTGTGTCACTGCATCTGGCTAAAGGTGGGACCTGGAGATTGGAACTGATGTTCTTAGGCTTAGCAGGCAGGCACCTTAACCGCTAAGCCATCTCTCCAGCCCAAGGTGCTTAAACTTTTATGTTCTGAATATTAACCCCCTTTTAGACTACTAGCTGGCAAAGATTTTCTACCATTCTGTACTGTCTCATGACTTTGTTAGCTGTTTCATTTACTTTATAGGAGTATTTAAATTTTTTATTTTAATTAATTAATTAATTAATTAAGTTGAGAGAGAGGGTCAGAGACTAAGTGAGCCAGGGCCTCTTATCACTGCAAACAAACTCCAGAGTCAGGCACCACTTTGTGCATCTAGGTTACATTAGCAAGCAGAGAGAATGTAAGAGAGAAGGAATGGGTGCATTAGGGCCTCTTGCCATTGCCAAACTTCAGCATCTGGGCCAATTTGTGCATCTGGCTTTATGTGGGTACCAAGGAATCAAACCTGGGTCATCAGACTTTGCAAGCAAGCACCTTTAACTGGTAAGGCCTTTCCAGCCCCAGGAGATTTTTTTTTTTTTTTTTTTGAGGTAGGGTCTCCCTCTAGCCTAGGCTGACCTGGAATTCACTATGTACTCTCAGGATGGCCTTGAACTCACTGCCATCCTACTGCCTCTGCCTCCCAAGTGCTGGGATTAAAGACATTAAAGGCCCAGCCCAGCCCAACCTTCAGAATGCCTTGAGTTTTGCCAACAGGGAACCAACTTTTCTTACTGTTTTTTGTTTGTTTGATTGATTTTTTTTTTTTTTTGGTTTTTTGGTTTTTGTTTTGTTTTGTTTTTCCAGGTAGGGTCTCACTCTGGCTCAGGCTGACCTGGAATTCACTATGTAGTCTCAGGGTGGCCTAGAACTCATGGCAGTCCTCCTACCTCTGCCTCCCGAGTGCTGGAATTAAAGGCGTGCACCACCACACCGGGCTGTTTGTTTGTTTTTTTGAGGTAGTGTCTCACTCTAGTCCAGGCTAACCTGGAATTCACTATGTAGTCTCAGGGTGGCCTTGAACTCATGGCGACTTCCTACCCCTGCCTCCCTAGTGCTAGTATTAAAGGCGTGCACCAACATGCCCTGCTTCTTTTATTGTTTCTTGAAGGTGTGTCCATCTCAGCACAGAGAGTATGCCTAGCAAACAAATGGCCTCACAGATAACACCTAGCTAGGAACAAACAGATCTGGTGGTTGCTTAGGCTTTTACTCTTTCCCTACATTGAACTTGGAATGTTTTAAAAAGTTACCTCAACGACTAGGGCGATAGTTCAGTCAGCAGAAGTGCTAGGATGTGTAAAAATGTTGAGTGTGGTGGCACACACCCATAATCCCAGTCAGTGCTGGGGAGGCAGAGACAGGATGTTCTCTGGGGCTCACTGATCAGCCAGTCTAGCCTAATTAGTGAGCTCCAGGCCAGTGAGAGACCCCATCTCAAAGGAGGTGGGTGGGGTTCCTGAGCACAACACTCAAGGTTGTTCTCTAGCTTCCACACACATGTGCATACACATGCATACACACACATATGCATATATACACATACACACATTAAAAGCTACTCCTATATTACTAGGGAACAATAGAAATATTCTTACTAAAAATAGGAATATTATATGGACATCTACTGTTGTCATTGTTACTTAATTTTATAATGGAAATACCAGTAATTGCAGTATAGAAAGGAAGGCACCAAAGTTAGACAGGAGGTAACATTACTACTGTTGCCATATGATTGGGTTTTGTTGTAGAATTCAACTGAGAACACAAACAGGATTCTGTAAGGCAGTGAAGAGAGTAAAATGACATAGAAATAAATGCCACATGTCAAATGTACATATGTGATTATATAACTCATTTATTGATAAGGGAAATCTGTAAAAAAAGTGAAGGATTAAGTCTAATGAGAGTGATCTAGCTTTCCAGTGGTGATTGTTTATAATTCATGTCTAGTGATGTTCTGAAGTTAGTCATATTTATAAATCTTTTCAGGACTCTGAATATTTTTAAATTGTCTTGAAATACATCCTGTGGAATTATCAAAGGTAGAAAAGTCTGTCTCTTTCCTCCTCCCCCGCCCCTCATGCATGTACATGTGCATGAGCGCATGCCCAGGCTGACCCAGAATTCACTATATAGTCTCAGGCTGGCCTCAAACTCACAGTGATTGTCCTACCTCTGTTCTAAGGTTTTTAAACCTTTTCATGATGCTACCGAATTAAACTTCTGTCATCATATGAGAGTAACAATGTGCTTTTTTGATTTTTCTTTTTTTCCTCTTTTTGTTTATTGTTTTTTCTTTTTAGAAAATATGGAACGCTTCACGAATTTGCGTGTCATCCTTGCGCAGGGGCCATGCTAATCTTCTCTGTATTGTTCCAATTTTAGTATATGTGCTGCCGAAGCGAGCACTCTTTTTGTTTATTTTTATTTATTTATTTGAGAGCGACAGATGGAGAAAGAGGCAGATAGATAGAGAATGGGCACACCAGGGCCTCCAGCCACTGCAAATGAACTCCAGATGCATGAGCCCCCTTGTGCATCTGGCTTACGTGGGTCCTGGGGAATCAAGCCTTGAACTAGGGTCCTTAGGCTTCACAGGCAAGCGCTTAACAGCTAAGCCATCTCTCCAGCCCCAGTTAGGTATTTTGATCCTTCCAAGTAGTGCTTTTTTGATCATAGACTTGTGTGCTTTGTGATGGTTTCACATCTAATGGATTGTTGATTGTTGACTGATCTTAAAACTCAACAAGAATAGACCTCATGTACCACTAAAATATTGACTGAATGCCACACAGTATTCTGAGGAAAAGTAGTGAAGAGTCATGAGAAATAAATTAGGACAGTATATGATGATAGCACATTTTAATGGGTTCAAAAAATATGCTTGCTCTTTGAAGGTAAAGAGTGTTTTAAGATTGTAACATGGTAAATGATAATAAAAAATAATAAAAAAAAACAAGTGTAAAGATAACCTTAAGGGCTGGAGAGATGGCTTAGCAATTAAGGCACTTGCCTGTGAAGCCTCAGGACCCAATTTCAACTCCCCAGTACCCATGTAAGCCAGGTGCACATGGTGTGCCCATTCTCTTTCTCTCCTCTCCTCCCCTCAAATAAATAAATAAAGATAAATAAAAATTCAGCCTGTTTTAGTCAAGACTACATACCATAACAGTGAACTAAAAATCACTAAAACCTAGTTATAAATGTTGACAGCTGTGGAATACAAGGAAACATAAGATATAGTACTTCCTAAAATCTTCCTTGGTCCTAACAAATTTCTCCCTGGTTAGATCTATTCAAGACTAGTCTCACCTTTCTACTCTTATGCATACCCTCCTTTTCTAGCAAGTATTCAACATGAAAGCATCCAGTGAGAACAAGGATCTGAGGTGCACACTAAGCAGGGATTTTTGTGTTGTTTCTACCTATTGTAACAGCTTCTAATATCTACATTCTGTTAAGACGACCCACAACTCAGATAAAGTATCACATCTGAAAGTGAGATTTAAGAGCTGGGGGAGCTGTGGGTGACGGTTTTCTGTGGAAGGGCTGAGTTCATGTTTGCATATTCTGAAGTCTGTTTTCTTTCATCTCCTCCACATTCCAAGACCAAGGACTGGAAAATTCAGAGCCCAGAGACAGGCACTGCTCGTTCTTTCCTTGAATTAGGGTCTTTAGGAATTGTGTTTAAGTAGCATGAGAAGATAAAGGTGAAAAAAATGCAGATAGTGTCTTGGGGTGCTTCATGTCAAACTTGTAATATTCCCTTCTCTCTTTTTTAAAAATTTATTTATTTATTTAAGAGAGAGGATGGGAATGCCAGGGCCTCCTGCCACTGCAAACAAACTCCAAATGCATGTGCTATCTTGTGCATCTGGCTTATGTGGGTCCTGGAGAGTTGAACCAGCATCCTTTGGCTTTGCAATCAAACACCTTAACCATTAAGCAATCTCTCTGGCCCTGTTCCCTTCTCTTATTGTAACTTGCAAAGAAAACAAATTCCTTTCTAACTTCCTATTTTTCATGTTTAGTTGATAAACTTAGGTATTAAATACATTACAGATAACTATATTTCTTTCCATCCTATTCAGATGGGTTAGAAGAAAAATTATTTGCTTGTGTTTCTTAAAATGAATAACAACTAATCACACACACTAGATATAACTAAACCGAAGAATCACCTAGGGTGCTTTTAAAATACAACCTTCCCTTACCCCTGGACCTCTAGCCTTCTGAACTACTCAGCTCACTAAAGAAATACACTGCTTCCCTTGATCAAAGGCCAAAGAGTGGAAAGCACAGAAATGTTAATTGTCTTTCAAAACAACATCTGTACAGGAAATATTTCTTCTGTTAGTAAAGCTTTATAATCTGCACTGATTATTGTAAAAGAAATGTTAACATTTTTAACAATTTTAGAAAATGTTGAAAATCTATGCTAAGAAAAGAGGGCCTGTAATCTAACCAAAAACTTCCTAGTTTGGTCTAGACACCAAAATAAATTCTTTCTGAGTGATTACTGCTTTGGAGTTAACCGTCTGCCATAAAACATTTCAAAAAGGAAGACTTAGCTCAGCTTTGACAATGTGTTTTCCCACTGTATCTTTCTTTATACTGCTAGTATGCTTCTACTGATTAAAAAGTGAAACGGGGGCTGGAGAGATGGCTTAGCGGCTAAGGGGCCTGCCTGTAAGCCTAGAAACGCCCATTCCATTCTCCAGGTCCCACGTTTAGCCAGACGCAAAAGTGATACAAGGGTGCAACGCCGCACTTGCCCACAAGGGGGCACATGCATCTGGACTTAGTTCGCAGCAGCTGAGAGACTGCTGGTGCACCCATTCTCGATCTGTGTCTCTCCTCTCTCTCTCTCTCTCTCTCTCTCTGACTCTCTCCAAAAAAAAAAAAAAGTGACAGTTGGGCTGGAGAGATGGCTTAGTGGTTAAGGAACATGCCTGTGAAGCCTAAGGACCCCAGTTCAATTCTCCAGATCCCCCGTAAGCCAGATGCACAAGGGGGCACACACATCTGGAGTTCATTTGCAGTGGCTAGAGGCCCTGGCGTGCCCATTCTCACTCTCACTCTCTCTTTCCCTCTCTCTGTCTCTAATAAATAAATAAAAATAAATAAAATCTTTTTTTTTTTTAAGTGAAAGGGGCTGGAGAGATGGCTTAGCAGTTAAGGCGCCTAGGTCCCATGTTTAGCCAGATGCAAAAGGCCATGCAAGCACACAATGTCACATATGCACACAAGGGGACGCACAAGTCTGGAGTTCGTTCATACGCCTGAAAAGGCCCTGGTGCACTTATTCTCTCTCTGCCTCTTCCTCTCTCTCTCTCTGTCTCTCTTTAAAAAAAAAAGAAAAAGAAGCCGGGCGTGGTGGTGCATGCCTTTAATCCCAGCACTTGGGAGGCAGAGGTAGGAGGATCGCTGTGAGTTCAAGGCTTCCCTGAGACTACAGAGTGAATTCCAGGTCAGCCTGAGCTAGAGTGAGACCCTACCTCGGAAAAAAAAAAAAAAAAAAAAAAAAAAAAAAGCCAAAAGTGAAAGTTGGGGCTGGAGAGATGGCTTAACCGTTAAGGCACTTGCCTGCAAAACCAAAGGACCCAGGTTCGATTCCCCAGGCCCCACATAAGCCAGATGCATAAGGGGCACATGCATCTGGAGTTCATTTGCCGTGGCTAGAAGCCCTGGCGTGCCCATTCTCTCTATGTCGGCCTCTCTTCTATCTCACTCTCTTTCTGCTTGCAAATAAATAAATAGGGCTGGAGAGATGGCTTAGCAGTTAAGGCACTTGCCTGCAAAGCCAAAGGACCTCGGTTTGATTCCCCAGTACCCACGTAAGCCAGATGCACAAGGTGGCACATGTATCTTGAGTTTATTTGCAGTGGCTGGAAGCCCTGGCATGCCCATTCTCTCTCTCTCTCTTCCTCTCTCTCTCTTTCCATTTGTCAAATAAATAAATAAAAATAAAATGTTTAAAAAACAAAAATAAAAATAAATAAATAAATAAAGTTTTTTTTTTTGAAAGTGAGAGTCAAGCCAGGCATGGTGGCACACACCTTTAATCCCAGCACTTGGGAGGCAGAGGTAGGAGGATCTCCATGAATTCAAGGCCACCCTGAGACTACAGAGTAAATTCCAGTTTAGCCTGGGCTAGAGTGAAACCCTACCTCGAAAAAAAAAAAAAAAAGTGAAAGCCATAAAAAGATGTACGTGATTTAAGTAGGTTATAAATTCACTCTTCATCAAAAGAGAACATACACAAAAGGAGAGCTTGATATGAAACTGCATAGTTTTTCACCAAGTTTTTAAGGTTATATCTGAGTTGTGGGTCATCTTAACGGAATGTAGATATTAGAAGCTGTTACAATAGGTAGAAACAACACAAAAATCCCTGCTTAGTGTGCACCTCAGATCCTTGTTCTCACTGGATGCTTTCATGTTGAATACTTGCTAGAAAAGGAGGGTATGCATAAGAGTAGAAAGGTGAGACTAGTCTTGAATAGATCTAACCAGGGAGAAATTTGTTAGGACCAAGGAAGATTTTAGGAAGTACTGTATCTTATGTTTCCTTGTATTCCACAGCTGTCAACATTTATAACTAGATTTTAGTGATTTTTAGTTCAGATTTTCCAATATGAGAATCCTTGTTATTGTTTTCAGTAAAATATTTTACTGTAGAGTAAGTAGAAAAAAAGCAGAAAGATAAAAGAAAAATACCATCAGTGGACTAGAAGATGCCCAGTGGTTAGTGGTGCTTGCTTGCAAAGGCTGATGGCCTGGGTTCGATTCCCCAGGACCCACCATACATTCAGATGCACAAAGTGGTGCATGCACTTGAAGTTCATTTACAGCAGCAAGAGGCCCTGGCACACCCATTCTCATTCATACTTTCTCTTTCTCTCTGCTTACAAATAAATAAATAAAAATATTTTTAAAAGAAAGATACCATCAGTAATCTCAAAGCACCTAGACATACTATCTATTTTGTTACAAATTGTCTCATTTGAAAAGAATATGCATACTTACATATACAAATTTGTACATTTTAACAAAACAATTTTTCTTTTTTTGGTTTTTCAAGGTAGGGTCTCACTCTAGTCCAGGCTAACCTGGAATTCACTCTGTAGTTGTAGGCTGGCCTTAAACTCAGCAATCCCCTTACCACTTCCTCCCAAGTGCTGGGATTAGTGTGGCATCACAATTTTGTTGTTGTTGTCTGTTCTTTGGCTTTTTGAGGTAGGGTCTTGCTCTAGCCAAGGCTGACCTGGAATTCACTATGTAGTCTCAGGTTGGCCTTGAATTCACAACAATCCTCCTACCTCTTCTTCCCAAGTGCTGGGATTAAAGGTGTGTGCCACAGCACCTGGCAACAAAACAATTTTTTTTAAATATAAGCATATTTTAACTAATCTTGCAGATCCTTAGGTATTTTTTCCTCATTCTTTTTAAAAATATTATTTTTATATATTTATTTCATAGAGAGAGGGAGAGAAAGAGAGAGAATGTGCACACCAGGGGCTTCTAGCCACTGCAAACAAACTCCAGATGTGTGTGCCCCCTTGTGTGGGTCCCGGGGAATCAAACCTGGATCCTTTGACTTTGAAGGCAAATGTCTTAACTGCTAAGCCATCCCTCCAGCCCTCATTCTTTTAAATTGCTGTATTCCTGTCTATGTAATTATTCCATTTTAAGCAGTTCATTATTGATAGATATATAGGGTATAATTCCTTGCCAATACATCTGTGTACATCAGCTTCTGCACATGTAATTGTAGATGTAGAATTTCTGGGTCAATGGCACATGTTCTTTTTAAGGCCTGTCTAATCAAAACTGCTTCCTGGAAGGAATGCACTCACTTATACTGTTACGATATGCAATGGTCGCTACATGAGACAGTATAGAGGTGACCTGCCATAGACCTAATGTGCTGTTAATGTGGAAGGAATGTGTGAAATTGAACATTTGCTAGATTGAAGTGCATTTAAAGGGGGATGTCCAGCAGAATTCATTTAAATATGAGAGAGGAGTAAGGAACCTACAACACTACTTGGAGTCCAGAGAACACTTGGCATAGGGCTAGGGTGTGGCACAGTGATACACTGGGTTCAATTTCCAGCACCACCAAAATAAAAACACAAAGCACTGCACAGTATTTAGTTTTCTTTTGAAATGTTTACTGAGCATCCTTTTCCAAGGTAGAAAGGCACTCTACTGGCATAATAGTAGTTTTGTGAATTTCACTTTTGCATCTTGAGAGAGAATGGAGAGGAGACGGGGAGGGGAGGAGAGACAAATATTTGGCAAGGAAAACAAACAGTTAAAACTCTGTTAACAATGCAGCTTTATTTACTGTTTCTGGATCAGGATCTCTGAAACCGGATTCCTTGGCTCTGTAAGCTAGTTAGCACAAGAGCCCTCCTTTCCTTTGGGGAGACTGGAATTGAAAGCATGCTGAAGTGAACTCAGTCATGTATGTCTCAGCTGCATAAGTGCATCCTGTCGCTGTCAGGACCTCATGGCAAGAAGAGATTCATAATGAGAATTAGCTGGGAATAGTTGGTCAGTAGAAGTATGCAGAATTTTTTTAATATTTTATTTTTATTTATTTATTTGAGAGAGAATATGGGTGTGCCAGGGCTTCCAGCCACTGCAAACGAACTCCACACACATGTGCCACCTTGTTCATCTGGCTTATGTGGGTCCTGGGGAATCAAACCTGGGTACTGTGGCTTTGCAGGCACGCACCATAACCGCTAAGCTGCCTCTCCAGCACTAGAATTTTTTTTTAAGGTCTGTTAGTGTTACAGGCACTTCACAGTGAAGAGGTTATGTAAATTAAAAAACTATTACTAGCTGGGTATGGTGGCACACGCCTTTAATCCCAGCACTCAGGAGGCAGAGGTAGGAGGATTGCCATGAGTTTGAGGCCACCCTGAGACTACATAGTGAATTCCAGGTCAGCCTGGGCTACAGCAAGACCCTACCTTGAAAACAACAACAACAAAATTAAAACAAAAAGCTATTACTGTTGAAACCAGAAATCTGTGAGTCACAGTGCTTACATTTTCTTATGTGTGTATGCTTCACTGGTCTTAATTAGGAGAAAAGTCTAATGTTACCCTGAAAGCTCTTTCAGAGAACACTATTTTTTTGTGTGTGTGTGGGAAAAAAGGTTTGTTTTGACTTACAGACTCGAGGGGAAGCTCCATGATGGCAGGGGAAAATGATGGCATGAGCAGAGAGTAGACATCACCTCCTCATCAGTATCAGGTAGACAATAGGACAAGAGTGTACCAAACACTGGCAAGGGGAAACTGGCTATAACACCCATAAGCCCGCCCCCAACAATACACTGCCTACAGGAGGTGTTAATTCCCAAATCTCCATTAGGTGGGACCTTACCATTCAGAACACCTAAGTTTATGGGGGACACCTGAATCAAACCACCACATTCCGCCCCTGGCCCCCATAAGCTGATAACCATACATAATGTAAAATGCAATGCATTCAGTCCATCTTTAAAAGTCCCCATAGTTTTTATCATAATAATGTTCAAACATCCCCATAATCCAAGGTCACTTAACTGGGCCATAATACCAAAAAATCCCCCCCAAAACCCAAAATAGCACAGAACAAACACTCACATTGCAAAAGATGGCATTGGGCATAGCAAAGAAATATTCAACCAATACAAGATTTAAAACAATCAGGGCAAACATCAAACTCTGTAGTTCCAAGTCCAACAACTTTAGCCAGTGACAAGTCTCCAAGTCCAATAATTCTAACCAGCAACAAGTCTCTGGAGTTCCAATTCAGCCCCTCCAGCTAGGCTACTCGCAGTCTTGGAAAACTTCATCTGGGGCTGCCAGCTTTCCTTAGCAGCCATCTCATGGTCCTGGCATCTCCACTGGGTCTCCACTACAACCCATGCTTCATCTTCATGGCTCTATCGGGTCTCCATGCAGGCATCCAGCAAACCTGCTTTACATTGCCCATGACCATTTCCAAAACACAAGACCATGTTGCAAATTCAATAACCCTCTTTTTCCTGCATTTCTTATACTCCATAATACCAGGTGGAGTGCCAGTTTGGAGAACACTATTATTTATTTATTTATTTATTTATTTATTTATTTATTTATTATCTATTTATTTATTTATTTATTTGGTTTTTCAAGAACATTATTTTTGAGTAGCATCTGCTAACACAAAATTTAACTGGCATTGCTCTTTTACCTGTGTTAAAATCTGTTAGTAAGTCTTACATTTCTGTTATAACAATGAGGGCTGGAGAGATGGCTTAGTGGTTAAGGTGCTTGCCTTTGAAGCCTAAGGACCCAGGTTTGATTCCTCAGTACCCATGTAAGCTAGATGCAAAAGGTGACACATGCATCTAGAGTTTGTTAGCAGTGGCTAGAGGCATTGGCATGCCTATTCTCTCTCTGCTTCTTTCTCTGTCTCTCAAATAGATAAATAAAAATAAAATATTTTTTACCAAAAGAATCAGCCAGCTGGGTATGTACACACTTGTAATTCCCAGCACTTGGGAGGGAGAGGTTGGAGGATCATGGTGAGTTCAAGGCCAACCTGAGACTACATACTGAATTCCAGGTCAGCCTGGGCTAGAGCGAGACCCTACTTCAAAAAAAAAAAAAAAAAAAGAATGAGCCAGACAATGGAGTGAGTATGTATGTCTGTATATATGTACGTACATATGTGTGTTACTGGTGCTAGGGATCCACCCCAGGTCCTTGAATGTGCTGGGCATTTGCTCTACCACTGAGGGATGTGTCTAGCTCTCTCTTCTCTAGTGTACCAGTTTTGAAAGAGTCATTTATTTGGGAACCAGTGAAAATCAAGGTAAGAATTTTAGCATTCAACCTCTTTGCTCATAATCATTCACTTTGGTTTTCCTTTGTGAAATATTGCATTGTGGTTATCAACAAAGGCATAATCAAGAATAACTTTTAGTAATTAAAAATGTAAAGTTCTTCCATTTACTTAAATACTGAACTTTATTTTTCCTCTTTTCAGCATTGGTTGGATGGTACAAAAAGCATCAAGAAGCAAGTAAAAAGTAAGTAGTGAAAAATTATTTGTGGAAAAGATGGAAATCAAATACATTAGAAAATCTGGTTCCTAATAGTAAGGACATT
Organism: Orientallactaga sibirica; assembly: GCA_036365145.1. Lineage (NCBI taxonomy): Eukaryota > Metazoa > Chordata > Mammalia > Rodentia > Dipodidae > Orientallactaga > Orientallactaga sibirica. The sequence continues at coordinate 14,197,923 of JAEOAD010000028.1, forward strand.
TTAAAAAATTGTGCTTCAGGTGAAAAAATTTTTTTTTTTTTACTATCTCATGGTCAGGGTAGGGGGGTAAGGAGGGGATCCCTCAGGTCTTAAGAGCCCAGGCTGGCCTCAAACTCAAAAAACAAAACAACTATGCCCCAGCCTCCTGATTTTTGCCTGGCTGGTACCTCCCCTTTCTAAAAATGATTTCACTGTAATATACGGTATCTCTGTCCAATTTATGTACATTTGACACTACTTGAAACTCAATAGTCTTACAATTTTAAAATTTATAGAAACTTTGCAGCTTACAAATTAGCTCAGCTTCCCACAAAATGATTAACTTATTTAGGAATTGCTTGTGTTGAAATAGTCTTAATAAAAATATTAAAATGAAATAATTCACATAAAGTGTCAGTATTATTCCTAGCAGTACACCAGGAACAGTGCCAGTATCCAGTCCTGCAGTCCAGCTTGTTCCCTATAGGGGCAGATTGTCAGGGCAGTTGAAATCTTTGGGACCGGACTACTGAGAACACAGAGGTTAGTGAGTGAGCTGAAGTGAATTTGAAAGCGTGGGATGCCCAGCCTTGAGCAGTTATTAACATGGGCATTCCTCACTGTTCTGAAGAAACAGCTCAGCAGGTTTTCAGGGCTGTTTGATTACACAGTTAAGATGTGCATTTGACCCTGAACTGTTAGAATTAATCTAGAGCTGTCTATTCTTGATTTGACAAATGAGATAGTGCTTTATTGTGGTTGGTACATTTAAAAACTCTTTCATCTTTTTGTGTCACATTTAAACCTATGATCTGCCCTGAAATAACACCAGAATGATTCTAATTTTCTGTTACACTTCAGTAATTTTCAATAAATTTACTGGCTGAAAATTATTAGTAAGTAGTTAAGTAAAAATTAAAGCTATTTTTTTTAATGGCAGTTGGTTCACCCTATTGTCTTCATCTGCGTGTTAAGTTTTATTCTTCGGAACCAAATAACCTTCGTGAAGAGCTAACCCGGTAAGAGGACTCTTCAGAGTTGTGTAGGGGTGTTGTGGTAATTTTTAGAAGATTGTCTTTAGGGTTGTTTACAGTGTATAGACAGCTAATAGATTCCTTAAGTTGTAATAGGATCTCAAAACAATAGGTTTTTTAATCTAGAGAGGAGTTCCAGAGTATATGATTCTAGCTGATACTTGTAATCCAGCCCTCAGGAAGCTGAAGCAGGAAAATTACTGTGAATTCAAGGCCAGCCTAGGCCACAGTGAGTTTTAGGCCAGCCTGAGCTCCAGTGTGAGACCCTGTTTCAAAATACTAAAAATAAATAAATAGGGCTGGAGAGATAGCTCAGTGGACAAAGCACATGAGTACCTGAGTCTGAATCCCCAGACCCACATCAAAGCCAAATGCTGTAGAACTAGCTGCTTTTATGCCTGATACAGCTAGGGTGAGAAAGGAAGTGAGACCCAATTCCATAGAAGCCTGTGGGCCAGCTACACTGGCAAACACAGCATTGTGAACAGTGAGATACCTGTCTCAAAGTGAAAGGCAAGGTCTGACACCTGGAGGTATCCTTGTTTTGTTTTGTTTTTTCCATAAGTGTACATGCAAGTATGTATACTGTGCTCATATCACATGTGCCTGTGTGAGAAGACCAGAATAGAACATGAGCTATCATCTCTATCACCCTGCCTTGTTCCCTTAAAATGGAGTTTTTCACTCAACCTGGAGCTCCTGTTTTTGGTCAAACTGGCTGACCAGCAAGCCTCAGTGATTCTCTGGCCACTGCCCCTGACAGGATTGTATGGCCATGTCTAATATTTTTAAAAAAATTAATTTATTTATTTGAGAGAGAGAAAGGCAGAGAGAGAGAGAGAGACAGAGAATGGGCGTGCCAGGCCCTCCAGCCACTGCAAACGAACTCCAGATGTGTGGCCACCTTGTGCATCTGGCTTACGTGGATCCTGGAGAATCAAACCGGGATCCTTTTGCTTCACAGGCAAGCGCCTTAACCGCTAAGCCGTCTCTCCAGCCCATGTCTAACTTTTTACATGGGTACTAGGGATCTGACTCAGGCTCTTGTGTTCACAGGGGAAGAGCTCTTACCTGCTGAACCATCTCCCCAGTTTCCCTTTCCTGCTGAAGTTGTCCTCTGCCATCTACTTGCATGATAAAACACACATATACACACACGAGAGAGAGAGAGAGAAATGAATGAGATTCCCTCTCATTTTCCAAAGGTGGCTTGTGAGATGTGTGTGTGTGTGTGCGTGCGTGTGGTCCAATTCAGGGATTTTTATTTATTTATTAGCAACAGATAGACGGAGAGAGAAAGAGGCAGAGACACACAACGGGCACACCAGGGCCTCCAGCCACTAAAATGAACTACAGATGCTTGTGCTACCTTGTGCATCTGGCTTACATGGGTCCTGGGGAATTGAGCCTTGAACCGGGGTCCTTAGGCTTCAAAGGCAAGCACTTAACTGCTAAGTCATCTCTCCAGCCCCAATTCAGGGATTTTAAACAGGATTGATGTGTTTCGTTGGCATTTATTATAATGCCTTTTGTTATCAACTTCATTCAAGTTGACTCTTGACTCTTTTTACTCATTGAAATGCCATTGATGAATGAAAATTCTAGATCTTGATATGGTTTTAGTAGTTTTAACTGAACTTTAGTTCATACACATTCTGTACATTTTACCCTGCTTCCTTGGTTCTCATTAACTGCATTTCATATGGATAACCCCATGTTTTACTTATTTATTTGAAAGAGAGTATGGGCACTCCAGGGCCTCTTGTGACTGCAAACAAACTCCAGACACATGCATCACATTGTACACTTAGCTTTATGTAGGCAATGGGGAATTGAACCCATGTCAGCAGGCTTTGCAAGCAAGTGCTTTTAATTGCTAAGCCATCTCCCCAGCCCTATATATAGTCGTTATTAAATGAAAAAGTTGAGTTGCAGGTCCTTTTGAACCCTGAGGTTATAGTTACCAGAGGATTTTTTTTTAATTATTTATTTATTTGAGAGAGAGAGAATGAGTGAGTATGGGTATGCCAGGGCCTCTAGCCACTGCAAATGAACTCCAGATGCATATTCCACTCTGTACATCTGCCTTTACTTAGGTAATGGGGAATTGAACTCAGGCCATCAGGCCTTGCAAGTAAGATCCTTTACCTGCTGAGCCGTATCTCAGCTTGTTTCTGAGTTTTATTGTGAAAGTTTTGTAAGACCACAGAGATCATTGTCCATAATGTGCTTCAGGCATTTTCTCTTAAGTTGCTATGCTGTATACCCGTGGTCTGCTGTTGCTCTGTTACCTTGTCATGCTTACTGCCCTCTTTTCCTGTATTGTTTTTCATTTACATAATTGATTGTAGCAAAATGTTATAATTAAGGATGTTCTCCAAATATAAGGATAGAAATTTTTTTCACAGTAGATTGTTCCATTTAGTTAAATTTGTGTCTTTTATTTTCTTAGGTATTTATTTGTTCTTCAGTTAAAGCAAGATATTCTCAGTGGGAAGTGAGTATTAAGTTATTTAAAACATAACTGTATGTTTTCTTGAGTAGTTGAAAATATTTGAAAATAAGTTCAGAATTAAGAAAAACAAGCAATCAAATGAAGGATTGTTTTCATTCATCTTAAAATGAAGATTATGAAACTAGCTTAACAAATTTGTGTTTTGATCTCAGATTAGAGTGTCCCTTTGAAACAGCAGTGCAGTTGGCAGCTTATAATCTGCAAGGTAAGCAATTCTTGTGCTGACTGTTAAGACTAAAGTAATCCTTTTTGTGTGTTTTAAAGAATTTCAGAAAGCATTGTACAAGAAACAATACTTTTTTACTTTTTCTGTAAAATTGCATCAGTGTCCAACTCTGATTTGTTTTAGGATAATCTTTTCCTCTCATTTCTTTGTTCCTTTCCCATCTGGATTGTTTTCAAACAAGAATTGAGTTCTTCTACCTAATCATTCAATATGATTGGGCCTTGGCTGATTTTCTTCTTTTAAAAAGAACACAGTTGCTGGGCATGATGTCACACACCTTTAATCCCAGCACTCAGGAGGCAGAAGTAGGAGGCTTGCTGTGAGTTCAAGCCAGTTTGTGCTACAGCGAGACCTTACCTCAAAAAAAGCAAAAACAGGGGGCTGGAGAAATGGTTTAGTGGTTAAGGCATTTGCCTGCGAGGGCAAAGGATCCTGGTTCGATTCTCCAGTACCTGCGTAAGCTGGATGTACAAGGGGCACATGCATCTGGAATTCGTTTGCAGTGGTTAGAGGCCCTGGGGTACCCATTCTCTGTCTGTCTGCCTCTCTTCTATTTCTCTCTCTGCTTGCAAATAAATAAATAAATATTTTTTTAAAAAGCAAAAACAAAACAACAACACAAAAAACAAAGAAAAACCACAGTGATACACAAGTAAGTTATTGCTGCTGCGGCGGGGTGAGTGTTCTTTAGTATTGTTCTTAATTGAACTGGAGAATTACTTAGAGCACATGGAAAAGCTCCTGATGGCCACTTTAAAGTGTTCCCTAATAAATAAGATGAATGAAAAACACCCTTAAACCTTGTTAAGTTGCTTCAATACTCTCTTTTTTTAAGAGAGAGAGAAAAAGGCACAGAGAGAGACAGTCAGTAGGCGCACCAAGGCCTCCAGCTACTACAAACGAATTCTAGATACATGTGCCACCTTGTGCATGTGGCATGTGGCTTATGTGGGTCCTGAGGAATCGAACTGAGGTCCTTTGGCTTTTTCAGGCAAGTGTCTTAACTGCTAAGCCATCTCTCCAGCTCTTCAAATACTCTTAAACCTAAGAATTTTCTTCCAAAAAAATTTTTTTTTGTTTTTGTTTTTTAGAGGTAGGGTTTCACTGTAGCTCATGCTGACCTGGAATTCACTATGTAGTCTCAGGGTAGCCTCAAACTCATGGTGATTCTCCTACCTATGCCTCCCAAGTGCTGGGATTAAGGGTGTGTGCTACCACGCCCAACTTTTAAACATTGATGTTTTAAAGGAAAACTATAATTTCAGTCCTTTCTAACAAAATGGATATATTTTGCTAAGAATATATGTAAATACACCAGAATGAAAATAATGATGCTTAGGACATTAGTACTTTTTAAATAATATTTTCATATATATTTGAGAGACAAAGAGAGAAAGAGGGGGAGAGAGAGAAAGGCGGGGGAATAAGTGTGTGTATGAATGCACCAGGTCCTCTTGCTATTGCAAATGAATTCCAGACACATGTGCCACCTTGTGCATCTGGCTTTACATGGGTACTAGGGAATTGAATCTGTGTCCTTGGGCTTTTTAGGCAAGCGCCTTAACCCCTGTGCTCTCTCTTCAGTCCAGTTCTTTCTTTAGTGATTCTATATTTATCCCCATCCCTCTTAATCAGTAGTGTTTGTCACTGTGGCAATTAATAAACTAAATTTTATGATATAGGGTAAACCTAATATTTTTACCCATCTTACATGTTTGTTATTGAAAATGCATATTTTCCCATTGACATGTGATCTGGAATGAGCAAATTTCTGTACTTCAGAAATTTTCCACTAATGTAAAATTTTAACTGCTTGCTTTCATTTATGGTCCTAGTCTGTTTCCAAATTAAAACTTTTTTTCTTATCTGCATAATGTCAAATGCACATTTGATTTGGAATGTGTGTCCTAGTACTGTCATGATCCAGAAAAATGTAGTTACACATTTTATTTTTTGGGGGGGAGGGAGGGCTACTGGTGAAAGCCAGGGCCCTATACATGCTAAGCAAGTACTCTACTACTGAAATACACTCCTAGCCCACAAATGATTTTGAAAGCCCACTCATATTTTATTACGTCCTACATGCTTTCTTGCAAAGTACAATATAATCTCTTACATGTACTATAAAGCTGCTATCATTAGTATGTGTAAAGCACTTATTTTTTTGTCATATATTCTGTTTGTGCTTAATGGCAGAGAGATATGCTTCTTAAAAATAGAATTTATACCTCTTTATGTATTTTAACAAAAGTTTGACTCCTTAGTGCTCAGAAATACATGTAGAATGGATTAGGAGCTCTATAAATGAGTAGCCAAAGGACCTCAGTTTGATTCCCCAGGACCCACGTAGGCCAGATGCACAAGGGGCACATGCATCTGGAGTTCATTGCAGTGCCTGGAGGCCCTGGCGTGCCATTCTCTCTTTCTATCTGCCTCTTCCTCTCTCCCTCCCTCTCTCTCTCTTTCTCAAATAAATAAATAAAGAAGAAGAAAAATAATTCCCATGTATTTCTCTCAAGTAGAATTTTTAGCAAATGAAAATTTTTTTTTTGTTTTTTTTAAAGATTTTTTTAAAATCTTGGGCTGGAGAGATGGCTTAGCGGTTAAGGCGCCTGCCTGCTAAGCCTAAGAACCCGGTTCCAATCTCCAGGTCCCACGTTTAGCCAGATGCAAAGTGACACAAGGGTGCAATGCCGCACTTGACCACAAGGGGGCGCACACATCTGGATTTCGTTCACAGCAGCTGAGAGACTGCTGGCGCGCCCATCTCTATCTGTCTCCCTCTCCCTCTCTGTCTGTCTCTCTCTGTGTCTCTCTCCAAAAAAATTTTTTAAAAATATTTATTTATTTGAGACAGAGAGGGAGAGTGAGAATGGGCACACCAGGAAAAACAAAACAAAATACTTTCTATGTACAGACTGGTAACTCCTAAACCAGATTTATGTGGATGAATAGGCATTATGGACTCCTGGTAGTTTAAAAAAGATTCTGCCAGGCATGGTGGCTCATGCCTTTAAACCCAGCACTCGGGAGGCCAAGGTAGGAGGATTGCTGTGAGTTCAAGACCAGCTTGAAGACTACACAGTGAATTCCAGATGAGCTTGGGCTAGCGTGAGATCCTACCCCTAGAAACCAAAAAACAAAGCCGGGTGTAGTGGTGCATTCCAGTACTGGGGAGGCTAGGAGGATAGCTGTGAGTTCAAGGCTACCCTGAGACTACATAGTGAATTCCAGAGTAGCCTGGCCTAGAGTGAGACCCTACTTCAAAAAACAAACAAAAAAGTACTGTACTAATCATCTTTTCTTTCTTTTTTCTTTCTTTCTTTTTTTTTTTACAAAAAGGGTTTTGAAGACGGATTAATACAGTATTGTTGAACTTTTCTCTGTAGCTGAACTTGGAGACTGTGACCTTGCTGAGCATAATCCTGAAGTTGTCACTGAGTTCAGATTTGTGCCCGTTCAGACTGAAGAGATGGAACTGGCTATCTTTGATAAATGGAAAGAATACAGGTAATGATCATTGACCCATGTGTATTTTAAATATCATCACATAGTTATTTTGTATTTATTTTCTTCTGTTTCTGTCTTTTATATGGAATTCATTTTGTGCTTCTTATCATTAAACTATTGTATTTTAAATTTCAGAGGTCAGACACCAGCACAAGCGGAAACCAATTATCTCAATAAAGCCAAATGGCTGGAAATGTATGGAGTTGATATGCATGTAGTCAAGGTAAGCCCTGATTGGGGAACCTATTGAAAAATTCATTTCTTTGGTACTTGTAAGGTGACTATGAATTTTGCTGTATGAGAAAAGGCATAGAATTTGTATAGGCCAGCATAGTACTTTGCATATGTTAGTTCAAATAAAAGTTGAGATTAAATTTTAAAAGACTAGACTTCATGGAAAAATTCATTTAGAAAAGAAAAGAAACAACCAAAAATGTATGTACATGTTAGTAGGCTTTGTTTTTTGTTTGTTTTTGTTTTGTTTATAAGTTAGGGTCGCAATCTAGGCCAGAATGACCTGGAACTCACTCTGTAATCCCAAACTGGCCTTGAACTCTCAGCAATCCTCCTATTTTTACCTCCCAAGTGCTAGGATTAAATGCCTGAGCCACCACACCTAGCTAGGTTTTCTTTTTTAAACTGTGAAAAATTATTTTTTCCCCATCTTAAACTATCTTTAATTCTTAATTCATGTTTTTTTTTAATTTTTTTGTTTATTTTTATTTATTTGAGAGTGACAGACACACAGAGAGAAAGAGAGAGAGAATGGGTGCACCAGAGCCTCCAGCCACTGCAGATGAACACCAGATGCATGCACCACCTTGTGCATCTGGCTTACATGGGTACTGGGCAGTCGAGCCTTGAACCAGGGTTCTGAGGTTTCACAGGCAAGCTGTTAACTGCTAAACCATTTCTTTAGCTCTAATTCATGTTATTTTATATCACTTAAGCTCAATATATAGTAGGCTTTGTTAAATGGTTTAGGAAGCAAAATTGAAACTTCATAGCTTGATCAGGGCTTTAATAAACTATAATACATTGTGGATAGTGATTTGAGTTACTTCTAGCTTTTTTTGTTTTGTTTTGTTTTGGTTTGGTTTTTCGAGGTAGGGTCTCACTCTGGCTCAGGCTGACCTGGTATTCACTATGTAGTCTCAGGGTGACCTCGAACTCTCAGCGATCCTCCTACCTCTGCCTCCTGAGTGCTGGGATTAAAGGCGTGCGCCACCATGCCTGGCTTAGCTTTTTTTAAAAAAAGATTTATTTTATTTATTTATTAGAGATGGTGTGGGGGAGAGAGAGAATGGGTGCACCAGGGCCGCTAGCCACTGCAAACGAACTCCAGACACATGTGCCACCATGTGCATCTGGCTTATGTGGGACCTGGAGAATCAAACCAGGGTCCTTAGGCTTCGCAGGCATGCGCCTTAACCGCTTAAGCCATCTCTCCAGCCCACTTCTAGCTTTTTTTATTTTTTGGTATGTTTGTTTATTTTGAAGTAGGGTCTTACTCTAGACCAGGTTGATCTGGTACTCACTCTAGTCCCAGGCTGGTCTCGATTCACAGTGATTCTCCTACCTCTGCCTCCCAAGTGCTGTGATTAAAGGCACGTGCCACCATGCCTGGCACTTCTAGCTTTTAAAAAACAGATTCTCACCCAGTAGCCCAGGCTGGTCTGGAACTCTCTATATACTTCATGCTGGCCTTGAACTAATCGCAGTCCTGCCTCAGCCTCCCAAGTACTAGGGTTACAGGCATGAGCCACCATATCTGGCTTCTAGTTTAACCACATTTTCTAAGGAAGTCATATTTTCTCCAAACTTGTAATTTAAACAGAAAGCGGAATATGGGAAGAACCCGAGAAAAGCTTGCTTTATAAGTTTCCATGTTCACTGAAGGCTTACTTCACTATAGGAGTCCCCTTGTCCATGGTTTTACTTTTCATGGCTACAGTTACCGTGGTCAACCAGTGTCTAAAAATAGTAAGGAGAAAATCCCAGAAATGAACTATAAGATATTTTGAGAGAGAGTCCCCATTCATATAATTTTTATTTTGCTATATCATTAATCATTTTATTAGTCACAGTAAGAGGTAACTATTTTATAATTCAGCTTTTATCATAGGTATGTGTACATAAGAAAAAAGTCAAGATTCAGTACTGTATGATTTTAGGTACCCACGGGGGATTTTGGAACATGTGCTGAGTGAATCAGAGGGTAGGCATTTCTGGATAGTGTTTCATTGACAAATAATATATGCATGAATTTACCAGACATTATAATTTGGTATATACCATTTTTTGAATATTAATATTAGTCTCTATGAGTTATTTAGTGTAAAAATAAAATGAAGTAGTTAAATGAAAATAGGGATTATGAGAGCTGGGCATGGTGGCACACACCTTTAATCCCAGCACTCAGGAGGCAGAGGTAGGAGGATCACTTTGAGTTCAAGGCCACCCTGAGAATAGTAAATTCCAGGTCAACTTGGGCTAGAGAGAGTCTCTACCTCAAAAAAAAAAAAAAAAAAGAAAGAAAGAAAAGAAAACAGGGATTCTGTTTCAGGTAAATAAAGCTAATCCTTTTTTATTTTTATTTTTTTTTCTCTTACAATAGGCTAGAGATGGAAATGACTATAGTTTGGGATTAACCCCAACAGGAGTACTCGTTTTTGAAGGAGAGACCAAAATTGGCTTGTTTTTTTGGTAAGAAGGGTTGTCAGAGATACTTACTGTTTTGTCTTTAATGAGAGCTAAAGTATTTATATCATTAGCATAAAATAGTTTAAAAATCAAATAATTCTGAGTAGTGTAACACTAAAAAGTAATTATCTCCTGCCAGAGTAATTCATTTTATTCTCATTCCCCAGAGGCAAAGTATAGTCTTCTAGCCGTAGTTGTCATTAGTTTCATGGTTTGTCAATATATGATATCATATAAATATTACCTGTTCCTCTAGTTCTTAAATGTTTTCACATGGATATTCCCTCTCACTAGTTTTAGTACTTCTTTCTCCTGGAGACCCTCTTACACCATAATTGAGGTCTTTGAAGTACAAAGATGTCTTATTTTTTTCTTCAATATTTGTAATTTCTGATATATGTGCAGCATCAATTTTGTCAGAGGTTTTGCTTTTGAACTACACTTTTTTTTTCTTTCTCTGGCTTTTGGTCCCATTATAGGCCCAAGATAACCAGATTGGATTTTAAGAAGAATAAATTAACCTTAGTGGTTGTAGAAGATGATGACCAGGTAGGAATTATATTGCATTACTTATCTAACAGTGACTATGTTGTATGGTAACTTTAAGGAAAGAATGTATCTTATTGTTACAGAGAGCCATAGAACAAAATAATGATGATGATGATTAGTACTGCTAGGTTTTTGTTTGCTTTTGTTTGTTTTGTTTTGTTTTTCGAGGTAGGGTCTCACTCTAGCTCAGGCTGACCTGGAATTTACTATGTAGTCTCAGGGTGGCCTTGAACTCACAGCGATCCTCCTACCTCTGCCTCCCTAGTGCTGGGATTAAAGGTGTGTGCCATCATGCCTGGCAATACTACTAGCTTTATTATTACTACTACTGAAGTACTTTTCTCACTAGGCCATACCATCCTAAAAATATGCTTTTCTGTATATTAATATTATAGATAACAAAGCTTTATTCTTATTTGTTCATTGATAATATATGTAAGGTGTATAAAAAGTTACATGTAAGTGACTTTATCCTTAGTACTGGATCAAAAACAAAAACCCAAAAAGCCACTTAAGGATATTCTTTAATAAAGCCTTTGAACTATGGATTACCTTTTTTTTTTTTTTTTGCAAGGTAGGGTCTCACTCTGATCCAGGCTGACCTGAAATTAACCATGTAGTCTCAGGGTGGCCTCGAACTCACAGCGATCCTCCTACCTCTGCCTCCCGAGTGCTGGGATTAAAGGCGTGCGCCACCACGCCCGGCTCTGGATTACCTTTTTATCAGTTAAAATACTGTTTCTGGGCTGGAGTTCAGTTGGTGGTAGAGTGTTTGCCTTGCAAGCATGAGGGCCAGAGTTAGATCCCTAGTATCCAAGTAAAACTGCTGGGCATGGTGACATGCACATGTAACCCCAGCACTGGGGAAGTAGAGATGGGAGAATCCCTGGGGCTTGGTGGCCAGCCAGCCTAGTTGACAAGCTCCAGGCCATTGAGTGACCCTGTCTTTAAGAAAGGTGGATGAGGGCTAGCGAGATGGCTTAGCGGTTAAGGCACATGCCTGTGAAGCCTAAGGACCCCGGTTCGATTCTCCAGGTCCCACGTAAGCCAGATGCACAAGGGGGCGCACGCATCTGGAGTTTGTTTACAGTGGCTAGAGACCCTGGTGTGCCCATTCTCACTTTCTCTCAGTCTCTCTCTCTCTCCCTCTGTCTGTCTCAAATGAATAAATAAAAATTTAAAAATAAAAAAATTTTAAAAAGGTGGATGATACTGCTCAAGATTGTCCTCTGGCCTCCACATGTATACACACATGCACACACACACACACACACATACACACACACACACACTTCATGATGGACATACATGGATGTAGCATAAATGCAGTACATTAAGTAAAAATCCCAGACTCAAAAGATGATGTGCCATGTGACTTCATTTATATGACATTTTTGGAAAGGCAAGCTGTGGTGGTTTGTCAGGTATCCCCTATAAACTTATGTGTTCTGAATGCTAGGTTCCCAGCTGGTGGCAGTTTGGTAATTGGAGCCTCCTGGAAGCAGTGTGTTGTTGGGGGCGAGCTTATGGGTGTTAGAGCCAGATTCCCCTACCAAGTGTTTGGCACACTCTCTTGCTGCTATTGTCCATCTGGTATGTGATTGTTTTTCCCTGCCATCGTGGAACTTCCCCTTGAGTGTGTAAGCCAAAATAAACCCTTTCTTCCCACAGGCTGCTCTTGGTTGGGTATTTTCTTCCAGCAATGCAAAGCTGACTACAACACAAGCCTGTGGGGATGGAGACTAGATCACTAACTTCTTGGGATTAGAAATTTAGAGGAGTTTGGGTTATAAGACACAGAATGAGGGAGATTTTGGATATAAGAACTATTGTGTAACATGATTTTTGGTGGTAATTTAGGCATTTGTCAAAACTCACAGAATTTTATGCCCAAAATAATCATACTGCAAGCAGTTAAAAACATTTAAGACGTACACATAAGGATGTAAATCAAAGCAAATTGTTAATGGCTGTTGAATCTACATGGTACTCTTAATCTTAATACTCAATTTTTCTGCATGTTTAAACATTTTTATAATGTTGGATTGGTTTAAAACTTTGCTTGTTGGGCTGGATAAATGGTTTAACAGTTAAGGAATTTACCTGTGAAGCCAAAGAACTCAGGTTCAATTCTGCAGGACCTACATAAGCCAGATGCACAAGGGCCACGTGCATCTGGAGTTCGTTTGCAGTGGCTAGGGGCCCTGATGTGCCCATTCTGTCTCTCTGCTTGCAAATAAATAAATAAATAAATAAATTTTTTAAAGGCTTTGCTTGTTGATTGTCCTTTGGGGGGGGGTGAGATAGGTTCTCACTCTAGTGCAGGCTGACCTGGAATTCACTGTGTCATCTTAGCAATCTTCCTACCTCTGTCTCACAAATGTAGGGATTACAGGCATATGCCACCTGGCTTTTTTTTTTTTTTTGATTGTCCTTTTAAAGGCAATTTCAATGAACGTCTTCCATTTTAAAATGCTTTTTATGTTTTCTCCTAGCTTTTAAATTTTTAAATGTTTTATATTTATTTATTTATGTATGTATGTATTTATGTATTTATTTATTTTTTGAGGTAGGACCTCACTCTAGCCCAGGCTTACCTGGAATTCACTATGTAGTCTCATGGTGGCCTTGAATTCATGGTGATGCTCCTACTTCTGCCTCCTTAGTGCTGGGATTAAAGGCATGTGCCCGCATGCCCAGATTCTCCCAGCTTTTATATATAGGCATATTTTCATGCTTCCCTTCAGTTTGTAATTTATAATTCACTTTTTTCTCTTCTTTATAGTTACTGTTAGCAGTAATGAAGTTTAGTTATACACTAAAGTATTATAACAAGCAGTAGATGAAAGTTAAATTTGTGTGAATTTTGCCCATAATTGTTTTTTTTAATTTTGCTTTTAATAATGGAATCTTACTGTTTTATGTTTTTATTTTATTTATTTGTGCATACATGTGCATGGGTGTGTGTGTGTGTTTGGTGGTGTATGCATGCCTATATGCCCTTGTGTTGCCCCATGCCTTTGCCTCTTGGGATGGGGGACAGGGTTTGTTTACCTACCTGCAGTGGCTGGAATGGAATGTAGGTGTTCTGCTCCATTGCTCTTCCACCTTTTCTTATTTGAGCTGGAATCTCTTTTTCTGATACCAGACTTGCTATTTTTCCTGCAGCCACAGGTGACTTCACTTTCAGGCCCTCATACTGCACAGAAAACACACAGTGGCAGAACTGTCTCTCTAACCCTTATTATTTTAAATATGACTACTTTTAAATATGACTGGAGAGATAGCTCAGTGGTTAAGGTACTTGCCTGCAGAGCCTAACCACCAGAGTTTGATTTCTCCAGTACCCATGTTGAGCCAGGTGCACAAAGTAGCATGCATCTGGAGTCTGTTTCCAACAGCTGAAGGCTCTGGCATACCCATTCTCTATCTCTCATCTATCTCTTTATGCTTGCAAATAAATAAATAAAATTATAAAATACTCAGAAGTTAGCTTGACTGTTCTATGCTACCTTAACACTGTGCATTATATCTTAGAATATGTCTGTATTGATCTATAAATTGCTTCTCTGGGCTGGAGAGATTTCTTGATGGTTAAGGCACTTGCCTGCAAAGCTAAAGGACCCAGGTTCCATCCCTGAGGACCCACATAAGCCAGATGCACAAGATGGCACACATATCTGGAGTTTGTTTGCAGTGACTAGAGACCCTGGCATGCCCATTCTCTGTCTGCCTCTTTCTCTCTTTCTTAAATAAATAAATAAATTTTAAATTGCTTCTTCATCCTTATTTGAAACAGTACTCTAGAACTGCATAATACTCTTATATATTCTATTTAATCAGTCTCCAATTGACATCATTATATATACATGTATATTACATATATACACACATGCACACACATTAATTAGTATACTGACAAGTGTATTTGTAGCATAACTTCTTAGAGGTAGAGTTGATGGCTCAAGTTTATCTACATTTGTCCTGGAAAGAGAGTTATCCTTTCAGGTTACATTCTTATCATTGTACTAACCATTTTCTCAGAGGGAATTGACAAACATTTTTAACTAAAAGATGAAAAAAGAATATCATGGTTGATTCAGTTTTATTGTTATTACAAGGGCAACAACTTTTTCTATATTTGAATCATATGTATTGTCTTTTCTCCAAATCATTCACATTCTTGCTCATTTTTTCTTAAGTATTATTGTTTTTTTTTCTCTACAAATTTAGCCCTTGGTGATATAAATTAAAACGTGTGTACTCTATCTAGTTAGGGTTTGTCTTTTCACGTGGTAGTGGTGGTATTTATGAGACAGGGCCTCGCTATGTATCCCAGGCTGGCTTCAAGTTTATAGTGATCCTCCTGCTTCAGCCTCCCAAGTGCTAGGATTATAGGCATGAATCACCACTTGGGATTTAATATGCCTTATGGTGGTTTTGCCATGTTCTTTAAAATTTGTGGGTGGGCTGAGCTGTATTCCTACCATATGCTGTCTTTATGGCCTCTGGGTTTTTGTTTCATAGAATAGTTTTCTCTCTTTTTTTTTTTTTTTTTTTTTTGTTGCAATGTGTAGTTTTTTCAGTTTTTTATTTTTTGAGGCAAGCCCAATAGACTAGCCTTTTTCTTTATGCGAGAGAGCGAAAAAGATAGTGTGAGAAAGAATTGGCATGCCAGGGCCTCTGGCCACTGCAATCAAACTCCAGATGTGTGTGCTACCTAGTGCACATGTGCAACCTCCCATGCTGTGTCAATGTGCATCTGGCTTACATGAGACTTGGAGAGTCAAATATGAGTCCTTAGACTTTGCAGGCAAGCACCTTAACTGGTAAGCCATCTCTCCAGCCCACAATGTGTAGTTTTTATTGGTCAGTTTTACTAGGGTACAATGTACATTCAGATAAGCACACAATTACATATATAGCAGGCTCCATTTACACTTACGTCTATTTGAGCAACACCTAGATCAAGAAATAGAATCCTTCCAGAATGCTTGAATTTCCTTTTTGCCTCCCAATCAGATATAGTCCCTCCAAGTGCTGACCTTTTCCCCAGCCTCTTAGTTTTTGCCTGTATTTCGAACTTTACATGAACAGACTCTCTTTGTGTGTGGTTCATTTCATTATTGCATTTGTGAGCTCCAGCTATGGCTGGTAGTTGTACTGGGCTCCTTCTTATGGCTGTATGATACAGTTTTCCATTATGAGTAGACCATAATTACTTACCCTTCCAGTAATTCTGGATATGTGAATTACTTTTAGTTTTAGGCTATTAAAAGAGTCTTCTTCTAAGCCAGGTGTGGTATTCATGCCTGTAATCCCAGCACTCAGGAGACTGAGGCAGGTGGATTGCCATAAGTTAAAGGCCAGCCTAGTCTACATAGTGAGTTTGGAAGTATGAGAAATATGAGACATCCTATCTCAAAAGACAAAACCAAGAATCTTCCTTTGAGCGTGCATGTGCTCCTGTGTATGTGTGTGTGTTAGACCTTTTAACAAGCTGTTTTTCAGAGTGCCTGTACTGTTTAACGTTTTACCAGTAGTGTAAGAGATTTCTTTGTTGGGGGATATTAGGAAGAGGTTAATGTTTGATAATCTTTTTTTTTTTCATTTTTGCCATTATGGTGGGATGTAAAATCATTTTGTGATGTAATTTGCCCTGTATATATGACTTGGAAAACACATGTAACTATTTGACTACCTGCTTATTACTCTCTAGCAGTTATTTATATATTTATTGATTATTTAATACTCCCTTTTATGAGGTACATAATTTTAAAATTTGTGTGTGTATGTTTGTGCACATGCATGCACACATGTGGAGGTCAGAGAACATCTTCAAGTGTCTGCTCTTCCACTTTCTCTGCTTCAGATTCTCCTGGTTCCATTGGCATATGTGTGTGCCATTTGTATGGGTTTATGTGGGTACTGGGGAACATTGAATTTGGGTTGGCAGATTTTGCAAACATGTACCTTTAAATGCTGACCTATCACTCCATTCCTCATGCAATACCTATTTTTGTTCATTTTTTTCTGTGAAGCCATATACTTTTTCTTCAGAATTCCATCTTTGCCAGATACATGTGTTCCAAATATCTTCTGCCAAACTCTGCTCTTTGGCTTACCTTTTGATTCTCTTTAATAGTATCTTTAGGGTGAGTAGATGTGTTCAATTTTTACTAAAGAAAATTATTTCCCCTAGAAAGCTGTAGAAGTTATTAGTTTAAACCATAGGCCTGGCTATATTAAAATTTTAGTATCCTCTCTCACTAGCTTTGTGAACTTGGGCTTAAATTTCCTTTTATCCTCAGTTTCCTTATGTAGCAAATGCACTAACAATACTATCTACTGATTGGGTTTTTCAGGTGAGATCCTTAGAAAAATGCCTATAAATATTAATGATTATGATTTGATTCTTGTTTGTTACCAAAAAAAAAATGTAGCACTGTACTACTGAATTCTACCTCTAGCCCCTCAATTATAATTATGTAGTTACTCCAAAGACTGGTAGATGTTTTCTCAGATGTCTCTCTAACAAGATGATGTAAGTAGAGAGAATAGTCTGAGGAAAAATGTTATTGGCTTAGAAAATAGCTTGATTTCAACTCTGCTTTTAAAGTATAGGTAAATGTAAAGAAAAGTTTGGGGCTGGAGGTAGAGCTCGATGGTAGAGCATTTGCCTTGATGCATCTCAACATGCAACCCCCGATGTTTCAGAAAGCAACCTAGTTGTGTTTTGACAATTGCTTTTGATTTTGTTTTATTTGAGATAGGGTCTCACATTATAATCCAGCTGGCCTGGAACTATGTAGATCATATTGGCCTAGACTTGAATCTTCCTGGCTCTGCCTCCCAGAGCTAGGATTGCAGGCATGTACCATCATGCACAGCTACTTCTTTTTTTTTTTTTTTTTTTTTTTATTATTTTATTTTTTTATTTATTTATTAGAGAGAGAGAGAGAGATACAGAAATAGGCAGGTAGAGAGAGAGAGAGAGAATGGGCACGCCAGGGCCTCTAGCCACTGCAAACGAACTCCAGATGCATGCGCCCCCTTATGCATCTGGCTTACGTGGGTTCTGGAGAATCAAGCCTCGAACCGGGATCCTTAGGCTTCACAGGCAAGCGTTTAACCACTAAGCCATCTCTCCAGCCCACAGCTACTTCTTTTTAAAAAAATATTTTTATTTATTTATTTGAGAGAGACACACACACAAAGAAAGAGGCAAATAGAGAATGGGCATGTGAGGGACTCCAGCCACTGCTAACAAACTCCAGATTCATGTGCCTCCTTGTACATCTGGCTTATTTGGGTATTGGTGAATTGAACCTGGGTCCCTAAGCTTTGCAGGCATGTGTTTCATCTTTCTAGCCCCCCAGCTACTTCTTGATATTGCTCTAGTTATATTTGTATTGCAGAAATAGGAGACATAGCCGGGCGTGGTGGCGCACGCCTTTAATCCTAGCACTCGGGAGGCAGAGGTAGGAGGATCGCCGTGAGTTCAAGGCCACCCTGAGACTACATGGTTAATTCCAGGTCAGCCTGAGCCAGAGTGAGACCCTACCTCGAAAAACCAAAAAAAAAAAGAAAAAGAAATAGGAGATATGACTGTTTGACTTAATAACTTCTTTTTCAGGGCAAAGAGCAAGAGCATACATTTGTCTTCAGACTGGATCATCCAAAAGCATGCAAACATTTATGGAAATGTGCTGTGGAACATCATGCCTTCTTCCGCCTCCGAGGACCTGTCCAAAAGAGTTCACATCGTTCAGGATTTATTCGATTAGGATCACGGTTTAGATACAGGTTAATTTTAATAACTGCATTTGATTCCATTGTTGCATACAGGCCAAAGCAGATTAAGCCAACCCTCTAATTTTACCAAGGTGGAAACTAAGGCATTGAGAAAGTGCATTGCCAAAGTCTTCCATGGGCCAAAAGAAAAGCACGATACTCTTAATTCTTTGAATAGACAGGAAATCATAGTAATTGTGTTTGATTTATAATCCCTCAACATATTTTATATAATAACAAACCCCAGCTTAAATCCACTTAACAAGAGTTCTGTGGATTCTCCATTCCCACAGCTAGCTGCTGTACTGGGAAAAGGGTATCTTTCACTGAGTTGGATATTAATGTGAATAATACTTTTGGTCCTTGATAACCCTGACATCCCATTGCTGTAATGGACTTCTTGATCTTCATGAGCTAGAAATGTTTCAGTTTACATTATGTTCCAGTAGATGAAGAGCTTTGAGTTTTCAGCATATTCATTAAGGAAGAAATGGATAGAATCAATGATGTGGCAAGTCACCCATGGATAACCCATAAGAAAGCTTCTACCTGTATAGTGAGGAGGCATGTGCTGAAAACTTAGATGGGAATCAAAACACGTTAATAGTTTTTAAACATGTTTCTGGAAAGCTATTCTGAAAAAAAATATCATAGTTAGAAAAAGGAACTGGAGTTGAGGCTGAGGATGTAGCTCAGTGCTTGCCTAGTGGGTACAAGCCCTTGCCTCAGTCTGCAGGACTTCAAAGTAAAAGCTGAAGTCTCAGTTTTATAGGAAAGGGGAAAGGAGCTGCCTAGAAGCAGGGGCAGTCCACACTGATTTCATATTTGTAGGTAATATGCATACTTAGGAAAAGATCCACAGTTCCTCAAAGCAAGGAAAGCAAAGGCTGATATAATGGCCTTGAGATGAAGTTCAGGGTACTTCTTTGAACAACAGTCTGAATGTAAACATCTTCTAATTTATTTTGAATTATATGTTTTTAATTAATTCTCCAATTCTTGTTGATATGCCTCATTTATTTTAGTGGGAAAACTGAGTATCAGACCACAAAAACTAACAAAGCAAGAAGGTCAACATCCTTTGAAAGAAGGCCTAGCAAACGATATTCTCGACGGACTCTACAAATGAAAGGTACAGTGCAACCCTGTTTGGAGTGATTGTTTGCCTTACCAGATTTTTTTTTCAGAGGTAGGGTCTCATTGTAGCCCAGGCTGATCTGGAATTCACTATGCAGTCTCAGGGTAGCCTTAAATTCTTGGTGATCCTCCTACTTCTGCCTCCCAAATGCTGGGATTAAAGGTGTGTACCACCATGCCCAGATTTACCAGTTTATTATATGCTGGTATTTATTATTTACTTGAGAAGTTATCTGAATCTCCTTAGGTCTACTCCAGTTAACTGAATTACTCTTCTAGTGTAATAAATTTCATAAAATACACATGGGAAAATTACCTACATTATTAGCCAAAATTAAACATTATAATAATCTGAATTTATAGGGTATTCTGGACAGTGCTTTGTTTGCACTAATTACTTTAGTGTTTCGGTAGAGGAACATTTTCTCTCAGAATGAAATAACTTACTTTTTTAGTATTAGCATAGAGTAGGTAAATTTTAAGTAAAAATTCTTTCTTTTTTTTTTCCTGGTAAAAGTATCTCATGTATCCCAGGCTGGCCTCAAACTCACTGTGTAGCAAGGATGACCTTCAAATTTTGATCCTTCTGCCTCTACCTCCCAAGTGATGGAGTTGCAGGTATGTATCAACATGCCCACTTTATGAGCTGCTTGGGATTGAACTTGGGGTTTCATGCATGCTAGGCAAGCACTCTACATTCCCAACCCTTCTTACTATATTTTAATATTATTAGGAATTCTATTAGATACAGTTTTTTAAATTTAATCATCAATATATATAATTCATAGATATTTCCAAATTAATAAATGGTACTTGGTGCTTAAGATACTTCAGTAAGGATGGAGAGATGGCTTAGTGAATAAGGCACTTGCCTGTAAAGCCAAAGGACCCAAGTTCAATTCCTCAGGACCCCACATAGGATGTGCAAAGTGGAACATGCATCTGGAGTTGGTTTGCAGTGGCAGGAGGCCCTAGTATGCCCATTCTATCTCTTTCCCTATCTGCCTCTTTCCCTCTCTCTCTCTCACAAATAAATAAATAAAAATGAAATATATTTTTAATAAAAGATACTTCAGTACATAAGAAAAGTATGACTTCCTCTGACAAATACATTAAAACTTGTGTTTGGTTTCAAATTTGAATTTGTATTAAAACATTTAATTTTATGTATATCCAATGTTAGGGTCATTACCAATTGTCCAAAAACAATTGCTATAATCGGGTGTGTGGCAGTGTTAATTTTTGTCTGTATTACACGTGTGTGTGTGTGTGTGTGAAGGCCAGAGAAAACCTTGGATGTGGATCCTTATAGGCCTTCCACCTTTTTTGAGACTGGGTTTTTCATGTGTCTAAAGCTCACCAAGTAGGCTAGACTGTCTATCCAGTGAGCCCAGAGGTCCTCTGCCTCCCCAGCACTAGAATTATAAGTGTGTGCCACTATGCCCAAAATTTTCATGCGGGTCTGGGGATTAAATGCAGGTCTTCATATTTGCAAGGCAATCACTTAATATTTTTTGTGCATGTGTGCATGTTCATGTGTGTGGGTACATATGCACATGTATGTGGGTACACATTCACATGTGTATGGAAGTGGGGGCTGGAACTTTGTATAGTATCCTCAGGACTGCCATCCGTCTCTCAAGATAGGGTCTGTCATTGTCCTGAAGCTCATTACATAAGGTAGACTAGCTGGCCAATTAGCCCTAGCAATCCTGTCACCACCTCCACATTTCCAGGATTACAAGCACATGCCACCATGCCTGGCATTTTATGTGGCTCCTGGGGATCAAGCTGAGGTTCTCACACTTGAATGGCAGGTACTTTATCAACATAATTATTTCCCCTGCCCCCTTGTTGTTTTGAAGCTGGGTCTCACTATAGCTCAGGCTGACCGAGAACTTACTCTGTAGCCCAGGATGGCTACAGAATGATTACTAACAGTAATCATCCTACCTCAGCTTCCCAAGTGGTGTGACTATAAATTATATGGCTATACATTTGAGATTGTTTGAAACTCTGTTACCTCTTTTTCTTGACAGGGATTCAGAATCAGTGGGCTCTAATAGGTTTGTAGAATACTATGCTTTAAAAGAAAAGATAATAATAGTTATATTTTATTACTGTTTTATTTGAAAAATAGAAATAATTTTCATTATTGATTTTACTCGTATGAACCACAGAACACTTAAAATCTCTGGTTGGGAGGTGTGGTTTTTTTCTAAAGCAATTAGTCAAGGTTTTACTTTGATAAATGGTGAAGTAGTGTGTCATATAGGATGAGACTAATGAGATGTTATCTCTTCTTCCTTCTTTCAGCAAGCACAGCAAAACCTGGAGAGATTGGGTGAGTCATGTCTCGCACCTTAAGAACTGAGGCAGATTGTTTTGCAATTTATGTAATTGCTGTCTTAATTAAATATTTGTTGAAGGTCTATGCAAGTGTGAAGTGGTCGTTAGGCATTGGGAGGATAGTAGGACACAAATAAACATACAATACCAGATAAAATTGTCATTAGGAAAAATAAAGCTGTTACAGAACTAGAGTACAGAGGGAATAGGTAGTATTCATAATGAGAATGACCTTTATTGTTGGCAAGTAAGCAAGGATATAAAATTATGATTGTTCTGCACAAGACACTTGAAGAAGAAAGGTTGATGATATGAACTTACACAATTTTATTCTGAGACTAAGTTGTACTTAGTTATGGTGCATGACCCTTCATTATTTGTTACTGGATTTGGATTACTAGGATTTTGTTGATCCACATGTTTATACTCATTTTTTTTATTTGTGAGCAAAGAGAGACAAAGAAAGATACAGAGAGAACGGGTATACCAGGGCCTCTTGCCACTACAAACAAATCCAGATGCATGCAGTACTTTATGCATCTGGCTTCACTGGGGAATTAAATCTGGGCTGCAGGCTTTGCACGGAAACACCATCAACAACTTGCATCTATCTCCTCAGTGGGACTGTTAATTTTAACAGTGCGAATTATAATGTATAGTAATATAATGCTTTTTCAAAAAGTTCTATGTGTAGGGTTACAGAGATGGCTTAGCAGTTAAGAGTACTTCTTGTACAAACAGGAGGGCCTAAGGGACCCTGAGACTGCTTGAGTAGGACTCCCTAGTACCCTAAGAAACAGCTGATGTGGCCACACATAACTGAAGCCTGTCTTGTGGAGAGCAGAGATGGGAGAATTGCTGGGACTCATGAAAATAGCAAGCTCCAGAATCAGTAAGAGACTTTGTCTTAGAGACTAGGGAGATGGCTCAAAGGCTAAAGGCACTTCTGTGCAAGGCCTACCAGCCAAGGTTCAATTCCTTAGCCACCCAAGTAAAAATGGCCATAAAAAGTAGTGCACTCATCTGGTTTTTGTTTTCAGCAACCAAAGACCCAGGCGTACCCATACGTACTTACACATGTGCAAATAAAGAAATTTTGGAAAAGGGAGACACTGTCTCAAGGAAAAACAGGCAGTTAAGTTATGGAGGGGACCACCCAATGTTCTCCTCTAGCTAGCCACCATAGGCACCCACATGGGGCACTGCATCTGTACATACATGTGCATACACAATCCCCACACACACATGCTTAAAAAAGTTTGATGTAGTGATGTCTTCTAGTATGTGCTGCATCCCATGTCCCTCTTGCCCCTCCAGTTCTATGAATGAATAGTTACGCTCCAGTGGACCATGGAGAGTAGTACTTTCTAAAAGCATGCAACTATTTGACCTAAAAAGTACTTTGTCCTTGTTTTTAGTTTTGTAAAATGCCTGTTTGAATAACAGGTTTTTAAATTGGCTGCTGTAGGTCATTTTCCTTTTCATATTTTGTTTCCTGAGTAATTCCTTGTGAGCCTCGACTAATAATAAGGATATTAAGAAGTGGCAGAGGTGACAACATCTTAAGCAATAGTTGATGTCTCACTTATTAGTATTTTTTCTTTGTTGTTTGTTTTTCCTATATGAGCAGGATCTTGTGTTGCAGAGGCTGGCTTCAAGCCATGCTCTTGCCTCAGCTTCCCACTGAGTAGTTGGGACCACTGGCACATGCCACTATACCTGGCTGACTATATAGAGAGTTAGTGGGAAATCCTGTAGACAAGAAAGAGGAAAAGGTGAAGGAAATTAAATAAAAGTGGTATAAGAGCAAAAGGGTCATTTAGTGTATGTGATTCTTTAAAAAGGCTCTGTAAGATGCTCTGAAATAAACATTTCTGATCAAAAAATGAGCTTACTTATGCCCCACAGAGAATGGCTGGGGCCTTCATGACCCCACAGTGAGGAAGCCCCACTGAGGAGGGCCCCAGGGCATTAGCGAGGGGGAGGGTAAAATGTATATAATTTAGATAAAATAAAACTTAAAAAAGAATCAAGACAACGAAGATATGCTGCCCCATTGTGAATGACTTTTATTGGAAAACAATAGACATTAATACTATGGAGCCCTACAATGAATTCTCAAAACAGCTAACAACAAAGTTGTGTGTCCCTTGTCCACAATACTTACAACAAGAGGTAGTTTGGATTTTCAGTCTTTTCAAATTCTGTAATATTTATATGTGTATAATAAAATAACTGGTGATAGGACCCAAGAGTCAAAACAGGAAGAAAAAAAAAGCCTAAATAGCAAGTCCCTTTGTCTCCTTCCTAGAATTAAAGTTAACTTCAGTGGCTGTTAGTGTCTGCTTTTGGTTTTTGAGGTTGGAGATGCTCAAGTTTAAAAAAAATATATGTATATAAAGTAGGCAGCCATAGAAAAGCACTGTTTAATTATAAGAGTAAAATGACTTTTGTAGGTATTAGATACACCAGAAGAATTCTTTCTTTCATTTGAAACAAAGTGATCTGCTTTCATTAGTGTTTGTATAGTCTTACAGAATGAAGTTTTTTTAAATAGATTATTTTCCTCATTACAGTGTTCACAATAATGTTTCAACCCAGAGTAATGACTCTCTACAGGTAAGACAATATTAAGTTTCTAAAATACTAGACACTATATTAACTAGTTATAATAAATTCTAGTAATTAGTTAATTGTAGAAAACTATAGAAATATTAATTGGAGTTTAATAGGGCTGTATAACCTTGTACATTTTGTTCATTTTATTCTTATTCCTTAAGTGGCTCAGTAGTGTCTCTCTCTTGTTCTACTCTTTTAAGATGTTGTAAATAGATGTTGTAAAAAAAATTTATAAAAATGAAAAAAAACTTTTATCCAAGAAAATGAGTAAAATGTTAATCTCAGTTATCTATCTAAAGTAGTATGTGAGATTAAAATATTTATTTACATGCCATTTGTTTACTATATAGATGGTGTTCCATTGTGGTATTCTGTTGGTATTTAGTTTTTCTATTTAATAGTATTTTACCTTTGGTATAAGCCAGATGGCTGAATTTTGTTATTTTTTTTTTCCCCAAAGGCTTGGAATGTGAGATCGCCTGTGCCTGTAAATCCCTCCTCATCCTCTGGTCCTGTTCTGGTGGAGATAGACAATCTTCCACAGAGTTCTGCAGTAGACCCACACGACAGAAAATGGTTTGTTAATGTCTTAAGCCACAATACTGCTTACCTAATTGGGTTCTAAATTTAAGCTATAGTCTTGAGTGCTTTAAGTATGATTGCAAACAAATTATTCATATTTGTGAGCTGAAAGGGAGCCTATTGGACAGTCAGAGGGATGGAGAAGATCATTCAAGTGGATGGAGGAGGGAGTACAGTTGTCTGAATGGAGAACATGAGACAGCTGTCTTTGTTTTGATTAGTATTATCTGGGACTGGTGTGTGGCTCTTTGTTGACAAGTCTCCCTTGCTGGTGAGCAGAACTCTTTCCCAGATCCATAAGGAAAAATGTGTTTGTTATATTGATTCTATACAGTATGATGATAGTACTTATACTTTCTTCGTTAAAAACTGGATATGAAGGCTGGGCATGGTGGTGCACGCCTTTAATCCCAGCACTCGGGAGGCAGAGGTAGGCAGATCACCTTGAGTTCAAGGCCACCCTGAGACTACATAGTTAATTCCAGGTCAGCCTGAGCTAGAGTGAGACCCTACCTTGGGGGAAAACAACAACAACAACAAAAAACCTGGATATGAGGTCAAAAGAGAAACATGATAGAAGTCTAATAAAGCATGAAATGCTCTGGTTTTAAGAGATATCTGATGAGAATGTATATAAGTGAAAAATACACAAATATGGATACTTTGTGACTAATTGGATTTAATTGGTTGGGTTTATCCTTTCCTAGAAAAATGAATGTGGTTTGGGGAGGGATTCCTTGGAAATTACTATGATCAAGTGATTGTGGGCTTATTATCTGTTCAAGCTTTGTTTCTATTTATTAAATGCACTTGGATGATTCATAGGAATTTTCTTTTTCTCTTGCTCTTAGTTTGTTTAATATCTGAAATCTAATGAGTTTCTGTGGTCACCTCAGGTTTTGGTCAGCTTTCTTTCTGGGTAGCCAGTTCTTCGTGGTGGTGGGTCAGCAGTGGTTGGTGATTATTTCTGGTCCTTTTCACTGTTGCTGTTGGCTTAACTAACTACAGGATGCTTTGCTTGTGATGGTTGGGAATGTCATTATTCCAGTTCCAGATCACTTACAATTAAGATCTGAGGGCATTTGCTCCCCCATTTTGTCCTTCTGTCAAATTATCTTTCCTTGGGAATGTGATGAAGGTACTTTCTGTGGGTGTGTATGTGGGCACACAGTTAGAGTGTAGCAAATGAGGTCTCTAAATGTCAACTTTTAGTCTTTAAGCCATTAAATGTTTTAATTTCCTACTGAAAACCAGCTCCAGTAAGCAGCTATACTTCATATTTACTGTTACTAGCAAGTCCTTTTGGCACAAAAACTGTAAGACTTCAACTATAAAAGAACTTCCTTAATATATGCCAATTATTTATTTTAAATTTTTTATATATTTTATTTATTCATTTATTTATTTGAGAGAGAGAATGGGCATGCCAGGGCATCCAGCCACTGCAAACGAACTCCAGATGCATGCGCCCCTTGTGCATCTGGCTTACGTGGGTCCTGGAGAATCGAACTGCATCCTTTGGCTTTGCAGGCAAATGCCTTAACCACTAAGCCATCTCTCCAGCCCCCAGTTAGTTATTTTAATACAGAATGAGACTATGGCTAGAACACATGAGTACATATTTAAATCTGATCAGTTTGATTTGTTAGATACTACCCAGTTCCTTGGTTGCAGCCTTAGAAAAAGTATGGAATTTGAGTTTCAAGAAAAATTAAAAACTTGGAGCTATGTGTTCTCTCTCCTTTATATGGTTGCGTTGAGACCTCCTTTGCTGAATGGAGTAGTGACCCTTTTCTGATGAGCCTCTTGAGTGTGTCACAGGGCATGGAACTGAATCTGTAGTGGGCATGTCTAAAGCTAACAGATTCTCCAGCCTTAATTTAAAATGCATTCTGCTTTTTGTTCTTTGTTTCTGCATGCTTAAATTTAAAAGAATATAAAAGTCCTCCTTTAGAAAGTGTCAATAAAATTTGGAAACAAGCCCTAGGTTGAACAGAGCAGAATAATAGGCCATCTTATTTTTGACAAATAGAGTTTGCCAGCTTAATTTAACCCTACCTATGCCCTGTTCAAGTCTTCAGGTTTTTCTTACTGGAATCTTTTAAATGAAACCATTAGTTAGTAAATGGTTTTATATGTCGATAACAGAATTTATTCAGTAATACCTTTGAGAAACAGTTGACATTATTTTAAATACATAAAATTTTTATAGACAACAAGCTAGATGCCTGTGGTATGTGCTTGAGGGGCTGATGGATCTACTGAGTCCAGGAACTCGAGGCCACCTGAGCAACATAGTGAGACCTTGTCTCAGCAAAACTGAATATACCTGAAATCCCACTGCTGGGGAGGCAGAAGCAGGTGGCTCATGAGTTCCAGGCTAGCCTGAGTTACATATTGAGACCCTGTCTCTGTCTCTTATATACATACACACACCGAAATAATCTTGGTTCTGTAGACAAGAACATAAGCCTAATATAATTTTCTAAAGTTTTAGAGATTATAAATTTGAGGGTCATGAATTTTGTTGGTTAGATTGATAAACAAGGTATGCCTTCCACTTTTGTGCTTCTCAGTTTTCCTAAGAAAAAAAAGGTTAAAAATTGATACTTTGAATTAGAAAAAATACACTGTGTTTAAAAATCTATTTTTAGACATCTTTTATATTTAGAGTGATGTTTTGCCTTCTTAGTTATGTGAAATAAGTGCTGTCCATTTTTGCTATATCACAAAAGTTAAGATTTGCTGAACCTTCGCAGATGTTTTCTTTCTACTGGAGGACTCATCACTTGTCACTGGAACCTGCATGTTTTCTATTCTAGTTCTTGTGCTGATAACAGGCAGCTAACATGCTTCTTAAACTGCTTCCTTATGAGGACTTAGGAGCTCTTCACATTATCTGTACCCTTTGCATTTTTAGCTCCATAAACTTTGATTATGGAAGTTATAATAATTTTCTAGTGTTAATTGAGAGCATTGATATAAAATTACTTGGCCACTGAGGACAAAACATTTCTTAATGCATTTTCTGAATTTTGTTTACTGGATTTTAATTTTTTGAAATCACTTAATTGGAAGATAATTTTCACAATTGCCCTTTCCATATGTGTTTTGTCCTTGCATAGAATTCTCCTTTCAAATATTTGAATTAAGTAGATTATTTTCCTTCTTATAAAAACCTCAAATAACATTTATATCTTTGGTTTTCTGCCAATATCAGGGACAGATACAGTGCTTGCTCTGAGACATTTCTTCATTAATTCACTTAACTAACTCTGATAACCTATATTTCTAGATTGGTGTCTTCTGTTATATATAGCTTTGCTGTTCTTGAATGTTATCAGTGCATGGAGTAGATGATGATAACTACTGAGCACTGGTGCATGCCAGTCACATTGCCTTTCTCCTCTGCACATCCGTGTTTTCTTACTTCTATTGACTAACTGTACTCCCCACTCCCCAACCATCCAGGCCCTCTGCTACCAGTGACTGCTGTCAGCGTGGTGGAAACCAGTGGAACACAAGAGCCTTGCCCCCACCCCAGACTGCACATAGAAACTACACTGACTTTGTACATGAGCACAATGTGAAGAATGCAGGAGCTCATCATGATGGTCATTTTTCAGGCCATGCAGCTATGACTGAGATATGAGTTGTTAAGCCTCTTAGGCCTTGAGACTCTGTCATCCACATTGATGGTTATATGTCTTCTGGTGCTTATAAAGGATTGATCACATTAGGAGTAGTTTGGAGAATTTGTTTTATACCCAGTCACTAGCTGTTGAGCACTGCTTGTGATTGATCTCTGTGTGGCAGGGAAGATGGTCTTCAGGAGCTATAAGTCTTCATTGACTGTGGCGGCATGCTAGCTTGAACGTGTGTACCATTGGGACTCTGGGAAGGGTTTTGATTACTTTAGCATTTTAATACACCTCTCAGACTATCACTAAGAGAATGTATGTGTTTGTGGCCAACTGCCAGATGTCATCCAGCCACATGCCTCCCAAATAGATGGAAGTATAAAGACTTAGACAGTGCAAGTGCACACCCAAAAGGAAGGATTTCAGTCGTGATGTATCAGCCTTTTCTGATATTAAGGTAATATTGCTTTTGTGTACTAATTTAATGTCTAAAGTAACCTGTGCCTAAATTATACTTAAGTGCCTGAGATTTTAATTAATAAAAATATAATATACTTTTGATTTTTAATAAACACAAATATTTTGTTACCATATGTCTAACAATCACAATAGTAGTGTGATTCATGTAGAGAGATAAATTGGAGTGGTTACTTTGAATGCCTAACTGACCATTAACTAAATGTTAACAACTCCCAAATGGTTTCACTTTTGTCTTTTCATATTCCTCCATTTTCTCTTTCATTGCAGAGCCTTGACCAGAGGCTCTTCCAGGTCTGCCACAACCTCATAATCTGGCCTTGTAAACCTTTAAAATAAAATTCTTATGTCAAACCATGTCATTTCTATATGGAAATATGTTACCACTTCTGGTCCCTTTGAACTGCGTAGTATAACTATTCAAGTTCTTTGGTTTAAATTCATAGAGATAAATTAGCTGGCAAAGAACTTTTTTTTTTTTTTTTTTTTTTTTTTGGTTTTGCGAGGTAGGGTCTCACTCTGGTCCAGGCTGACCTGGAATTAACTATGTAGTCTCAGGGTGGCCTCGAACTCTCGGTGATCCTCCTACCTCTGCCTCCCGAGTGCTGGGATTAAAGGCGTGCACCACCATGCCTGGCGCAAAGAACATTTTTTATGGGATGAGACATGATTGAAATATATCCTCTCTTTAACAGTTTTTTCAATTTTTAGAAAAGTTTTTGAACTTGTAAACTATACAAGTAGCAGTTAAAGGATAGTTTTTGAGAATTCATAATGCTCCAAGGTAGTGAGACTTCATTAAAAGTAATCTAATCAAGCCGGGCGTGGTGGCTCACGCCTTTAATCCCAGCACTCGGGAGGCAGAGGTAGGAGGATTGCCATGAGTTCGAGCCACCCTGAGACTACATAGTTAATACCAGGTCAGCCTGAGCCAGAGTGAGACCCTACCTCGAAAAAAAAAAAAAAAAGTTTACCTCAGAAGTTGTTTTATCCTGTCCTGTAAGTCAGTTTGCTAGGCAAGGATAAAGACTTCTAGGGTTTTAGTATTAGACTATTGGTTGCAAGTATAATGCAGCTTGTCAATAGAGGAAATAAGCAGAACAAAAATAGTATTTGTATTCATTTATTTGGGTGTATGCTTGGATGTATTTTGCCTCTGGCCTTACATGGGTAAGGAGGATCGAATCTAGGCCAACTAGCTTTGCAAACAAACACCTTTAAGCTCTTGTGTCATCTCCCCAGCCACAACAAATAATAGTTAATCATGAAAGATGTGAGTTGTAGGCAGGTTCAGTCTGAGTTTACCATAATATGTATTTTTTCTCACAGATACAGGGTGGATGTTCAAAGTAGTAGTCAGCACATCCTAAGTGTGAGCAGCTTCATATCTTAAACAGCTCAGCTCTCGACCTTTCAACCAATTATTTAGAATGCCTAAAAAAGGCACTAATGTATGGCCCTCATCACATTATAACTGCTAAGTACCGTCCATAGTGATTTTTCTCTTAAATGTGTTTGGATCATAGCATTTTAAGCACAGAAGCTCTGTGTTGTACCATTCAAGAGACGATTTAATGGGTACAAATATGAGTAAAGAGGAAAGAAGCACAATAAGTAACAAGACTTCTGGTCATTTAGAAAATCTCAACTCTACCACATTAAATTTGAAATCTGATGTCAGACACTTATACAGTGAATGCCTTGTATATAACTTCACAGAATCTTAGATTCGGAAGTATGAAAGGCTTGTAACGAAAGAATAACATCTTCAGTTTATATTGGAAGTGACAATTTCTATACTTAGAAATAATGTTACATTTGGGCTGGAGAGATGGTCTAGCAGTGAAGGCACTTGCCTATAAAGCCTAACATCCTGGGTTCGATTCCCTAGTACCCACATAAAGCCAGATGCACAAAGTTGTACGTGCACCTGGAGTTCATTTGCAGCAGCTGGAGGCTCTGGCCTGCTCCTCCCTGCTTATAAATAAATAAATACTTAAAAAAGAAATAATGTCACATTTAAGTGATGAATCATATCATGGATTTTCTTTGAAATGCTTGTTATGAAATGATTCATTGTAAATTCCTAATGAGATAAACTGGATTGGAAGGGAGAGAGGCAGTAAAGGGCCAAGGCTGAATTGTGATAGATCATCTGTTTTATATATGTTCCCATATGCTTTAGGCTTTTATATCAATACAGATTGAGCATCCCTAATCTGGAATTTTCCCAAATCTAAACCTTTTTGACAGTTTACATGATAAAAATTCTACACCTGACCTCATGTGTTACTGATTGTAGTCAAAAGGCAACTAAACCAAAAATATTGTATAAAATTACCTTCAAGCTATATGTATAAGAACCATAAATGAATTTCATGTTTAAGGTTCCATAGTGTAATAATGGTTAGCACTCTGGACTCTGAATTTCATGTTTAGACTTGGGTCCCATTCCACAAATGCTTAGCTTAAGCAGATATACCACAATCCAAACTGAAATCTGTAATATTTCTAGTTTCAAGTATTTTAGATAAGGAATATTCAGTCTATCTCGTGGATATTTGTTGTTGCTACTGATGTTTTCAAGAGAGCTATACGTGTTGCTTCCAGAACTAGGAGGAATTTGTAAGTAGCTCAGTGTAAATTAAAAAGCCTCAACATACTTCTACTCTATATTTTATTCCCAGTGATCATAAATTCTAGATTTGGAAGCTATCACAAGAGATAAAAAAGGCTGAGGGTGTAATTCTGTGATGGAGCACTTCCCCAGCATGTGTGAGGTCCTGTGTTCATATCTCCAACACTGAAAAACAAAACAAAACAGAAAACCCACAAAAGTCCAGATTAGATATAATTACTCTTAAACTAGGCATAGTCGTACATATCTTTAATACCAGCACTGGGGATGCTGA
This sequence comes from Orientallactaga sibirica, assembly GCA_036365145.1. Taxonomy (NCBI): domain Eukaryota; kingdom Metazoa; phylum Chordata; class Mammalia; order Rodentia; family Dipodidae; genus Orientallactaga; species Orientallactaga sibirica. The sequence continues at coordinate 14,229,950 of JAEOAD010000028.1, forward strand.
GGTAGAAATATCAGAGTGGGTTTGAGGCCAGCCTAGGGCTCAGGGTGAGTTCCACGGCAGCCTGGGCTAAAGTGAGACCCTGTTTAGAACAAAACAAAGCAAACAAAAAATCCTCCAGAAGCATCCGCTTGAGTCACTGTCCATTGGATCAAAGGAAATCATTTAACATAGAATTCCGTGGTCATTTGCTAATTTGTTTGGCTATAGACAGGATATTTTAGAGATATAACAATGCTGATGTTTCTCCACACTTTTAACAATAAGTGAGTGCTAAAGAGCATTCTTTTTATAATTAAAAACATTGCTATCTGGGTGTGGTGTTTCATGCCTATAATCCTAGCACTTAGGAGATAGAATCCTGAAGATCCAAAGTTAAAGGTCATCCTTGGCTACAATAGGGAGTGTCATGCCAACCATGGTTAAAAGTGCTGAGCCACCAGAAATAATTATAACTTTGGGTGGAACTCTTCACTATTAAAACTTGTCCAGGATGTGTAAATGTATCAAGATATAAAACAAAAGTGTCTCCTGGGCTATAGGCCTGGCTCAGCAGTAAAGGCACTTGCCTGCAGTGCCTAATGTCCTGAGTTTGATTTCCCAGGTCCCACGTAAAGCCAGATGCACAAAGTGATGCATGCATCTGAAGTTTGTTTGCAGTGGCTAGAGGCCCTGGCGCACCCATTTATTCCCTTCCCCTTACTTGCAAGTAAATAAATAAAATATTTTTTAAAGTGTTTTCTAAAGACAGGAGAAGGAGAAAGCATGTTCTCCACCCTAGTGCTAGGGTTCAGACCCAGGGCCTTGCACTTGGCTCCAGCAAGCCACATCCTCAGCTTGTTTTGTTTCCTAGTTACTAGATTTTTACGTATTTACTTAAATTGATGTGGTAATGGTTTTGATTTGTTAATTTGTTGTTGTTGTTGTTGTTGTTTTTGTTTTCCGAGGTAGGGTCTGGCTCTAGCCCAGGCTAACCTGAAATTCACTATGTAGTCTCAGGCTGACCTTGAACTCACAGTAGTCCTACCTCTGCCTCCTGGGTGCTGGGATTAAAGATGTGTGCCACCATGCTCGGCCTGATTTCTTCATCTTGCTAGATCATTTTTGTGTGCTCTGATGCCACAATTTCATCTTCCTATTTTGCCAAAACAGTAGATGAGGAAGCTTAAGAGTAGAGAGAGTCCAGAGTCTTTGAGTTTCAGGAAGAAGAATATTGCAGAGGTGACTGGCTCCACGGCAGAAGACAACTGTTTCTTCAGTTTTGGTGTCTATTACAACTATTTGTATTCACAGGTATAAATGGTGAAGGTTGGGAAATGGTTGTTCCATATTAGTTCAGCGCACTCTGATAATGGAAAATAGTAGTAAAGTTTGAACAATGGTATTTTAATTTAGCAAACTCTTCACTTCTATAATTCATTGATGTGTATATGTTAGGCATTGAATGAATATTGGGGTTGAAAATTACACCAAGTAGTTACTTTAATTTACATGTGATCCTTAGTATTAGGGCTTGTTATATGGATTTCTGAAAATAAAAATCTTGATGCCACTAACACTTAATGTTTTCCTTTACATCTTGCTTCTAGAATTGTTGTGAGTGCTTACATGTAAAATGCTTGTACATAAAGTCTTGAATTTGAAACAGTAATGTAATCTTGGTGGTAACGTCACTTTCAATGTTAAGTATCTTAAACTTCATTTCTTTCATCATTTCTTGTCCTTTCCTAGTTAGTAATACATTTTGGCTTCTTTAAGCTATTTGGGCTAATGGAGAAGTAGATACATAGTAGCTTTCCTAAACCATTTTGGTTAAAAAAAAATCCTGTGACCTTTTCATTGATAGTTTCAAGCAAGAATTTCTGTTCTTTCCTAAGGAAATTGTTCTCATAAATTTTTTCATTATTAATTATGTAAGGTTTCTAAGAAGCAGCTATGGATTCAGTTTTAGGTGGTGGTGTTTTACAGTGTATCCCTGACAGATGGCCAGCATTGTGTTTACATTGGCGGGAAAAAGAGATACCTGACACAGAGAACAACATTCTCCAAGGATTATGTCTGAAGACTCCCTGATCGTATAATAAACTTCTACTTCCTCCTCTTTAAAACAAGTTCAACAGCTAGAGCTCTTAATGTTTTTGTTGTAAATTTTTTCAGTTGTTTTGGTTTTAATTAATGTTAATAAAGAAAAATTTAGATATATTGGTTCGTGGCTAGGATTTATAAGAAAATTGGGTGTTCTTTAATAGAGCGATTGCACAGACATGCTAAACATTAATACAATAAGAGATAATAGGAGGGTGGTGGTTGCTGGCTTCATCTGTCTTGTGGAACTAGTAGAGTAGCATTCAGAGAAATGATGTAAAACATCTCAGAATAGGGGCTGGGAATGTGGCTCAGTTGGAAGATTAGTTGTCTAGCATATATGAAGCTTTGGTTGTGAGCCCCAACACTACATGAACATGACATGACGGCACACACCTATCAGTACTGGGGAGCTGGAGGCAAAAGGATCAGAAGTTCAAGGTCATCCTTAGCTAGCATAGTGAGTTGGAAACCAGCCTGGGCTATGTGAGACTGCCTGTCTCAAAAAAAATAATTCCCAGAATTTCATAAACAAGTTTCTTTTAACAAAGATACCTTTGTAGTCAAGCCTATTTGCTTCAGTAACTGCATGTTTAATTGTAGAATTTCTAAGAGTTTCAAGACCTAAGTTTACCAAGTTGTGTTAATTCTTTCTGGAGATACTATCAGCAGAACCTTTGGAAGATATGGGAAGATTTGGATACTCTTGAGTTTCATGATTTTGTTGGGGCAGTAACAGTTACAAATAAATATTTGAGTAGAAGCCAAGTGTGGTGATACACAACTGTACTCCCAGGAGTCTGGAAGTGGAAATAGGGGGACCAGGAGTTCAAGGTCATCCTTGGCTACATAATGATTTTGAGACCAGCCTGAGCTACCTAAGACCTTGCCTTAAAAAACAAAAGCATATTTAAGTAGATTGGGAAGGCGTTGACCATCAATCTAGAGATGGATTTACTAAAGAGTTGAGGGAATTAATTTCAACTTTTTTTAAAAATGTTTTTGTGGTGTTGGGGATCAAACCCAAGTGTAGCAGTTACCTTCTCATTGCTGCAGCAGAACACCCAACCAGAAGCAATTTAGGGGAGGATGGGAACAAAGGTTTTTTTTCAGACTTACAGTTTCAAGGGGAAGTTCAATCATGGTGGAGGAAAGCATGACAGAGCAGACAGTTCACATTTTTATATATCAGCAGCAGAGAGAACAAGAGCGAGCTGGCTCTGAACACCCAGTGGCTGGACTAACAAACCTCAAGGCCCACCCCCCAATGATACCTCCTCCAGCAAGGTTTCACCAGCTGGGGACTAGTAGGAAGCTTAATCATAAACACCAGAGGCTATAGGGGACATTCTGCATTCAAACCACCACACTAGGGCCTTGTCTGTGCTTAGTAAGTACTCTTTCACTACATCCCTAGCCCAAGAGTTATTATTTTAAAGGCTGTGTCAGCAGTTTCTCATTCAGCATATCCCTGAGGCCTCTTTCTTTACAGATGTGCACATCTCATTACTTATTTGACATTTTTATTTGGGTATCATTTGTAAGCATCTAATAAAGGTTTGACTTTGAAATGATGTAGGGCTTACAGAGCAGTTCCCAGCACAGTGCAGAGAGCTCCCACAGCCCCATTTCCACTTTCCCTGGTATTATTATTCCATGTAGCAATAGTCTTTATACCATAAAAAACACAAATGACTTTAGTGCAGTACCATTAATTGAACTGTGGACCATATTCAAGATCTAAGCGATGGTCCATGTTGCATTTAGTTTCCTCGAGCCTGTGATGCTCAATCATTCCATGTCCTTAATTGTAGAGTACTGGTCAGATATCTTGGTCCACAGGGTTTGTATGATGATGCTTTAATTTTATTAGATTGAAGCCATGGATTTGGGGATGGGGAAATGCTGTTGAAGTAATACTGTGTGTCCCTCATTTACTATGTCTGAATTAATTACTTGATATTTAGACTTCTGGCTTTCCTACTGCTGTAGTTTTCCTAGATTAATAGGTGGCAGTTCTGGTTTTCCTATGGCTTGGCCTTACTACAGATGCCATGCATCTCAAAGCATGGGAAACCCTGGTTTAGATCAAGGCACCTTATAGTCATCCTCACTGTTCTTTGTCTCTATTCATCAATCAGTAACTTCTGTTAGTTGTGCAGAGTTCTCCAAAGTCCACCAGTGGTTACCATCTGTACTGCTGCCACCAGTTTGAAATTTTCTACCAGCTCCTATCCTTCTACCTGGTCCTTCAGCCATTGTCCTTGTTCCTTTACTATCTGGTCTTCCCCTCAGCACCATATGGACTGTAATTTACATCACATCCTAATTCCTAATTCCTCGTATTCTCAACACAAGTCTCACATTGACTTAACAAGTCTTTCCCCATCCTTTATTTTTATTAGCCTTCACCTTGCTCACTAATCTACAGAGACTCTTCAAACATGGCAAGCACATTCACTGCTATTCTCTTGAATTTCTCAGCAGTCATTCTGACACTTTCAGATTTCTTATGAAAGAATCCTTTCCTGACCACCTATAAAAAGAATTCCGAAGCTGGGCATGGTGGTGCATGCCTTTAATCCCAGCACTCGGGAGGCAGAGGTAGAGGATCGCCATGAGTTCAAGGCCACCCTGAGACTACATAGTGAATTCCAGGTCGGCCTGGACCAGAGTGAGACCCTACTTTGAAAAACAAACAAACAAACAAACAACAACAAAAAAAAAGAATTCCGGTCCCTTTGGAAGAGGGAGGACAGGGAGGAGGACAATGGAGCCAATACTATGAATGTAAAATCAGAATAATATAAATTAAAAAAAAGAAATCTGTGTTCCTTCATTTTGGCATGCTCAATTCCCCTTCTCACCCCCCTTCATCTTACATATTGTGTGTGTACAAAATTGTCATTGCTATATTCTCCAATATATTATAAGCTGTAGCAATGGCGGGCATTTTTTTTTATCAGAACAGTACTCTGTACATAATCTTTTTTTTTTTTTTTTTTTTTTTTTTTGGTTTTTCGAGGTAGGGTCTCACTCTAGCTCAGGCTGACCTGGAATTTACACTGTATTCTCAAGGTGGCCTCGAACTCATGGCGATCCTCCTACCTCTGCCTCCCGAGTGCTGGGATTAAAGGTGTGCGCCACCACGCCCGGCTGTACATAATCTTTGAATGAATGAATGCAAGGTGTCTAGTTGAAGAATAATGGTTACTCATTTGAGCCTAGTATAAAGATCATGGAATTTGGATCCCAGGACCCACATAAATGCTGGATGCAGTGGTCTATGCTTATCATCCAGCACTTGGGAGGCTGAAAAAGAGGCGAGCTGATTAACAAGACTAGCTGAATGAGTGAAGTCTGGGTTCAGTGAGAGACCTTGCCTCAATAAATGTGATGGAGAGCAATTAAAGGAGACACCTAGCATTGATCTCTCCCTCCACACACACAGGTATACACATGTACCCTCATGTGTGCCAATATGCATATGAACATGCATGCATACTCATGCCAAATGAAAGTGTTTGTAACTTACCCAAAAGATTAGACTCCTCATTCCAGTAGCCTGAGAGCCCCAACTGAGCTATACTGTGACCCATGACAGTGTAAAGCTTGAGGCCTAGTGAGCCGAGTAGAAAGGAATGTAATCAGTTTGACTGTAAAAAGATGGCTGTGCAGACATGGATAATATAATATGCTGCATCTATATTGTTGAGTTGAGTAAAAATTTATGTTAGAAGCCAAGTGTGATTTAGACACAGCACATGAGAGGTTGAGGCTAGAAGTAATTAAGAATCTGAGATATGTTCTCAATTTTGTGAAAACAATCAAGATAGGTTTAATACATACAAATACACGCACATACACACACACAAACTAAACCATGGATTTGCAGACAGTGGGGATAAATGAGACTTTGCTTTTCTTAGCTAGCACACACTACGTTAAAAACAATATACCCAGTTGAGCATGATGGCACATGCTTTTAATCCCAGAACTTTGGAGACAGAGGTAGGAGTATCCCTGTGAGTTCAAGGCCAGCTTGGAACTACAGAGTGAGTCTCTACCTTGAAAAAAAATACATGCCCTAGGTGTGCAGGAAGACAAGAGACACAGCTTTGATTTACATAGGGAAGTGCCTATGGAAAGAAGATGAGTAGAAGAATGTCTTTATATATTCTTTTCCACATTTTTTTAAATGGGTGTATGCTTGCAAAGAGTCAGATTGAAACTGGTATGTCCAACTACATTTTAAAATTTAAGTACACAATTCAGTAGCTTTTTGTTTTTGTTTTCGAGGCAGGGTCTCACTGTAGCTCAGGGTGACCTGGAATTCACTCTGTAGTCTCAGGGTGGCTTTGAACTCACAGCAATCCTCCTACCTCTGCCTTCCAAGTACTGGGATTAAAGGCATGTGCCACTATACCTGGCTCTCCAATTCAGTAGTTTTTAATGTATCACAATGCCTGGCTTTTACATGGGCACTGAGGATCTGAATTTGGGTCCTCGTGGATTACATAGCAAGCACTATCCACTGAGCCATCTCCCTACCCTCTATTTTTGTTTTGTTTTGGGAGGGCTTGGGGGGCAGGAGGGTAAAGGCCTCAGAATGTTATTCAGGCTGACTGGAATTCACTATGTAGCCAAAGCTGGCCTTAAATTTATGGCATCCTCTTGCCTTAGCCTCCCAAATGCTAGGATTAGAGGTATGAACACCTTTACAGATCAGGGTTTCTGCTTTTTGCCTTTTGTGACTAATGCTGCTATGAAAATTCATGTACAAGTTTTGGTGTGAACATATGTTTTTTCATTTGTATATATGATAAGTATATATGTTTACTTGTATCTGACATTACTGAATTATATCATTTTTACCATTTTCAAGAATTGAAAAGTTCTTTTCCACAATGACTACACCATTTAGCAGAGTATGAAAGCTCCAGTTTTTCTTCATCCTCACCAACACTTTTTTTATTATCTTTTATGTTCATTATGCTCATCCTAGTTGTGAAGTGTTTTCTTATAAGAGCTAATGACTTGGATTTTTTTTTACTAGGGTTATTATCCATTTGTAGATCATCTTTGGAGAAAAAATCAATTTAAATTCCTTGTCCGTTTTTTAAATTGGTTATTGTTATTGACTTGCATGAAATTCTTTATTTCATTTACAAGTCTATTAGAAATGTGATTTGGAAAACTTGCCTCCCATTTTATTCAATATAGATTATCTTGGAGAATCTCCCATTGCACTTGATAATGTTTATTCTGTTAGTTTTCTATTCAAGTTTGTTAAGTGATTCATAATGTTGTTCATGTCATTTTCCCTACCACCTTCCTAGGTTCTCTACACTTGATCATAGCCAAAAGGCTAAGAAGTGATCTGCCTGGGTTTTCTGATCAGAATAAACATGAAAGAATTATTGCTTAATTGTCTTCTCTCTGCTTTCAGTTGTCTTAGCTTTGTGTATGTAAGGACTCTCTGCTCATGATTGTAATATCTTCTTGATGGTTTGATCTTTTTGTTGTTATAAAACATTCTTCCTTGTATTTAACAACAGTTGTATCCTCCTTTAAATTTTTCTTAGTTTTTTAAGGTATGGTCTCACTCTAGCCCAGGTTGGCCTAGAATTTACTGTGTAGTCTCAGGGTGGCCTTGAACTCATGGCAATCCTCCTACCTCTGTGTCTCCCAAGTGCTGGGATTAAAGGTGTGAGCCACCACGCTTGGCCTTTTTTTTTAATTTTTAAAAAACATTTTATTTATTTATTTGAGAAAAAGAGAGAATGGCCTATGTGGATATTGGGGATTACTTTTTTCAGCACTAGGCATGTATTCCTTCCCATAGAGTGGGCCTTCAGTCCAATTAGTGAGCAGTTGGTTTCCCCCAGAGCAGACATGCCAGTATTGCACCTGTTTGGTCATTAGGCCTGTATGGCCAAACTTGAGTTTTCCACTGTCCACTGTTTTCACCGCTAATGATTTCTGTCTCCCATACAGCTGCATGCAGTGCAGCTTTTTCCAGCTTTCAGTTTTAAAAAGTATTTTATTTAATTTTTATCACTATTTGTGTGGATATTCATGTATTGTGTATGTGTGTCCCTGTGTGCCACTGTGCACATGTGTAAAACAACCTTTAGGATGTTGGTCCGTTCCTTCCTCATTTGAAGCAGGAAGGCCAGACTAAGTGGTTTGAGCTTTAAGACTCTCTGGACTCCACCTCCATTGCCCTAGGCACCATTGGGATTACAGATGAGTGTACTGCTTTGCATTTGTTTTACATGGGTGCTGGTGATCTAGCTTGGGTAGGCAAGCTTGCAGAGCAAGTGCCCTCAACCACGAAGCCATCTCCCCAGGCCCAAGACATAAAGTTCTTTTTGTGCTAAGTCTATTGAAGGAAACTGATAACATACAAATAGATAAATGTGTGATTCAAGTAGTAATAGGTGCTTTGAAAATAAGTTAAGGTAACTGTGAGTGAGTCCTGGGTGAAAGTGAGCCTTGGAAGAGATGGTTCAATTAAGATAAGGAGAGAGCCCATAAAAAGAGAGTATTTCAGAAAGAACAGCTAATTCCGAGGCCTTTGCAATGAATGGACTGTGGTGGTGTTTGAGGAATAGAATGAAAACTCTGGTGGGTAGAGCTTAATAATGGAAGATGTATGTATGTATGTGGAATCTGAGGGAGCTAGGCAAGGGCTATATCACAGAGGACCTTGTATGATACGGAAAAGAATTTAGACTTCATGTCCAGCACAGTTGGGAGTCTAGAGTGGGTTTTAAAGAAGACTGATGCCTGTTTTCAAAAGATGACCTTATTATAGGAATTACAAGGCAAAGGTGGTTTCATTTTCTGAACTAGTTGATAGTAGTTGGGGGAGATCATGAGCTTTCATGTTCAGTTCTTCAGCTGATGCCTTTTAAGAAAAAAGTATTCCCTTCCATGTCCATACTTCTATTCACTATTGTATTTTACTTCAATTTTTACTTTGTTTCCATGCTATCATGTGTAACATCTTTTATCAATTTGGAGTTATGTTTTAGCAGTTTTAAGTTTCTCTAGTCTCTTAATGGGCAGCAAAGCCTTAGCCTCGCCGATCTCTTATCATGTTTGCATTTTTGAATAGTATCGGTTTGTTTTACAGACTAGTTTGGACTTGCCTGATTGTGTCTTCATGATTCAATTCAGCTATGTATTATTGGCAGAAAACACGTGATATCATCAGATAGACATCAGATCTGAAGATACTTGATGTCTGTCTGTCCCATTAACTGGTATTGTTAAAGAACTTATTTATGATAGTTAATGTTACATCTACCAAATTTTCTAGTCTAAAGTTACCTATCATTCTAATAAGTTACCAAATGCTCTATGCAAATATTCCATCTCAAAGGTGTTATAGTAAAAAATGAGATCTTACTTGTAATGGTTGAAAAATGTTGATTGGACAATTATAAGTCTAAACTGCTAGGTTGGTAGTCTACAAGAAAAACTTTGAAAGACCTATCTACTTAAATATGAATTCATGGTTTTCTTTATTTGGTATGTTGTGTAGTCTATGACTGCCCATTATTTTGGCACATTGTTCCAGGTTTGGCTTGTAGGAACCTTTTCAGACCTATATCACTTAATCTGTCCCTATATTTTTGAATGCTCTCTTTTGGTACCAGAAATTTTGTTCTTAGTCCTGAAATTAGTTATTTCTTTAAGAACCCTGATTGTGGAATACAGTACTTAGGAACCATACACCTCATTATATTCTTTGTTAATGCCAATTTCATTGCTTCTAGATTAGTGGACAGATAAATATGTTTGAGTCACAAATGATCAGCCAATTATAGTCCTGTTTTTGTCTTTTTAAAAAAAAAATGTGGGTGCAAACTGGGTGTGGTGGTGCATGCCTTTAATCTCAGCACTTGGGAAGCACTTGGGAGGATCGTCATGAGTTCAAGGCCATGCTGAAACTACATTATGAATTCCAGGTCAGTCTGAGCTAAAGTGAGACCCTACCTCTAAAAACCAAAAAAAAAAAAAAAAAAAAAAAAAAGTGGGTGCTGGGAGTTGAACTCAGGTCCTCATGTTTGCACAGCAATCACTTTTACCCACTGAACCATCTCTTTAGCCCTCCCTGCTGCTTTTATATACTTTAAAACAATTTCATACATGCATATAATGAGTTTTTATTATATTCACCACCATTGCCTTTTCATCACCCCTCCCACTCCTACTAAACCTTTCTCTTCCCAAATAGTTCTCCTACTTCGTGTGTGTGTGTGTGTGTGTGTGTGTGTGTGTGTGTGTGTGTGTGAGAGAGAGAGAGAGAGAGAGAGAGAGAGAGAGAGATATCTACTGAGTTTAATTGGGGTTGTTCACATGAGCATGGATGGGAGATTATTTACAAGAACATGAGCAACTTACATTGGCCACACCACCAAAACAAAACTCTTCCCTTCCCCTGCAACCATTAGCTGCTTCTCAGGAAGGGGTGGGGCCTCATTAACCACTCTTTCATCTAGGACAGAATGTTGACAGGGCAAGCCTTGTGGGGAACCACAGCTGCTATTGAGTTCATGAATGCAACAGCTCTGACCAGAAGGTACAATTCCACTGCATTCCTCCCCATCCAACAGTTATTACATTCTGGGTTTGTTGTTGTTGTTGTTGGTTTGGTTTGGTTTGGTTTGGTTTGGTTTGGTTTGATTTGGTTTGGTTTGGTTTGGTTTGGTTTTTCTAGGTAGGATCTCACTCTAGCCCAGGCTGATTTGGAAGTCACTATGTAGTCTCAGGGTGGCCTCAAACTCATGGCTATCCTACCTCTGCCTCCCGATTAAAGGCATTAATGCTGGGATTAAAGGCATGCGCCATCACACCTGGCTTCTTACATTCTTACAGAAGTCCCCTCTTCTTTGGTATTCCCTGAGCCTTGGAGAAGGTGATAAAGATGCCCCTTAAGGCTGAGCATTCATCAGTCACTTAATCACAGTACTTCAGTGAGTCAGGAATCTGCACTGACTGCTGCCATTGCAAAAATAAGCTTCTCTGGCCAAGGTTTGAGAGCACCTGCTGAGGTTTCTAATTCCAAGCTGATACTTGGGCTTATTGTTTGCTCACCTGGGTTCCTCACTCCTGCTTCCTGACTTTCCTGGCAAGAAACCTCATTCTCAACAGCATCAATATTTCGATATTTGCCTGCTGGGACAGTATACGCTAAATAGTTTCAAATTGCTACATCCAAACCACTTTGAACATCAGATCCTAAATTCCATTTTCCTCACAATTTTTTTCTTAGACTAAGAGGAAAGACAGCAGTAATGTTTTTCAATTTATTTTGATTTTTTGCTCTGTGATTACAGGATTAATGTGGTAGAACTACATTTTAATTTGTGTAGATATTACCAACACCTTCTTCATTTAGGATTCTACATTTGACCACAGAGCATCAGGATGCTTTTATCTGTCACAGACTTTCCAGACTGTCATCAAATCTTGAGATTTCCTGGCGTGGTGGCACACCTCTTTTATCCAAGCACTAGGAGGCAAAGGTAGGAGTATTATCATGAGTTCGAGGCCACCCTGAGACTACAGAGTGAATTTCAGGTCAGCCTGGGCTAGAGTGAGACCCTACCTCAAAAAAAAAAAAAAAAAGTCTTGAGATTTGCCGTGTAAAGCAGAGTAATATTTCAGTTGCTTTGTTATATTTTTATTGAAGTCTGCTTGGTGCACAATAAAGTACACTTCTTTAGAGGACTTGGTGAGGGCAAGAGGTGTGGCTCAGTATTCCATATGTGCTTAGTGTGCCTGAGGCCCTGGTTCTACTCCCAAACAAACAGTGTTTGATGAGCTTTGACACATAATAAATCTTTTAGTCTAACACCATAATCAAGATTCATGATGGATATGTTAGTGTAGTTAGCATTTAAATTCCTCTTTTGAACATTTTTGTATAAGAGCTATTTGCATTCATTATCTCTTACAAATTGCCTATTCTTATCTGTAGCCTACTCTTCAAAAACGCTGGTAGCCTTTTTCTTCGTTTTTAATCTTTTTTGTAGGTTATACAAATTGAAAATATATTTTCACTTCATTTGTCATCATTTTGCTTTGGGAATTTTTTTCTTTTTTATTTTTTTTCTTCAAAGCAGAGTCTCACTCTACCCCAGGCTGACTTGGAACTCACTGTATAGCCCCTAGCTGGCCTCAAACTTATAATGAGCATTATTCTGAAATCATATAGTGCAGTACTCCAGGATCCCCTCGGTCATATACTTTTTATATCTCTAAAGCCATTGTTATGTGGACAGTGCTGCCGAGTTTCCAACTTGGAATGAAGCCTGATACCCTTGGACCACAGCTGTGGAGGCCTCTGTCTGCCTTTCCAGGCTGACCTCAGCAGCACATTTCCCGCAGGCAGTTGTGTCTGAGAACTTTGATTTTCACAAAATAGAGCCTGTAATGGGTAGAGTTTTGCTGTCAGGACAAACCATTTAAAAAAAAATGTTTTTTATTGACAACTTCTATAATTATAGACAATAACCCATGGTAATTCCCTCTCTCTCCCCACTTTCCCCTTTGCAACTCCACTGTCCATCATACCCCTTCCTCCTTTCAATCAGTCTTTCTTTTACTGTGATGTCATCATCTTTTCCTCCTATTATGATGGTCTTGTGTAGGTAGTGTAAGGCACTGCAGGGTCATGGATATCCAGGCCATTTTGGGTCTGGAGGAGCATGTTGTAAGGAGTCCTACCCTTCCTTTGGCTCTTATATTCCTTCTGCCACCACTTCTGCAGTGGACCCTGAGCTTTGGAAGGTATGATAGAGATATATCAGTGCTGAGCACTCCTCTGTCACTTCTTCTCAGTACTATGGTGCCTTTTGAGTCATCCCAAGGTCAGCACCATCTGAAAAGAGATGGGTATGAACCTTAAGAGAAGTGCTTACTGGGCAGTTTGGTGAGCATAGTATATACGTTTAGCAGACACCAGTAGACATTACACCCCCAGGGCTCATGACTACCCCTGTTGTAAGTTTTCAGTACCAGGCATGTATTCTTTCTCATGGAGGGGGCCTCCATTCCAATTAGAGAGTGGTTGGTTTCCCCTATAACAGACGTGTCTCTATTGCATTCATTGGCTCATTTGGCCTGGCTGGCCAAATTTAAGGCTGCATTGTCCACTGTTGAGTATCTCCACTGGTGATTTTTCTCTCTCCCATTGAATTGCATGCAGCATAGCTTTTTCCAGCTTTCTGTCAGATGTTCTACATGGAGGAGGTTTTCAGCTCAGCTCCAGAAGGATTTCTTAGTGACCTTACAGCCCAAGTATGTGGAGTGTTCAGGAATAGGGTCTTACCATCTATTCCTGGTGGGAAACCAAGAAACTCAGCAATGGCCTGTAATGTTTTGGGGCATCAGTGATCTCCCTGGCCAACAACTCACTGGAAAGTATCCCATCCTTGGCACTGAAAATTTTCTACTAACAATCTATGGCTTCTGGGTGATCCATAGGACAGATCATTTCGACAGGTACAGCTGCTTTCTTAGCACCAGCCTGAGTACTACCCCATTTTGAGATTTCCTCTGCCAAGCAAAGTTAGTCCATTACTTTGAGTTTTGTGTCATTCAAGCTCTCAGGACATAGGCAGGCATACCACAGCCAGTTTTGTCAAAAGCATATCACACAACTGCTTCCAGCCTACTTCTGATAGAGTCCTTGTTCTCCTCTGAAACCTTATGAGCTAAGCCTCCAATCTCTGTGTTTCTGTCAGCCTTCTTGTCTTCTAAGCTTCTACCAGAATGGTCCATGAAGTTTCACTTAAGGACTTTCACTTAAGTTTCACTTGAAGGACTTTTCTAGCCCACAGTCCCAAACTCTTGCAGATTCATCCTGCAAACCAGTACCTTGGACCATATAGTCAGGTTTATCACAGCAATAGCCCCACTTTTGGTAACATTTTTCTTTATTATTAGTTTTCACCTTTGTTATGACCAAATACCCTGGCAAAAGCAATTTCAGTTTAACTTACAGTTCAAGGTCATAGACCATGATGGCAGGGAACACCTACCAGCAGGAACATGAAGCAGAGCTGATCATATCCTAGCCACAGTCAGAAAACAGAGTGATGAATGCTGTTCCTTAGCTAGTGTTCTCCTTTTTGTACAGTCCTGGGAACCCTCCAGGTCATAGAGTGGTGGTGCCCACAGTTAGGGTGGGTCCTCCCACCTCAGCCTAATCTAGAAAATCCCTAGTACATATGGCAAGAGATTTGTTTATACAGCAGTTCTGAAGTCTGTCAAGTTACCAACCAGAGGTTATCATACCCACTTTTTTTAAGGGAAAGAGAGAGAATGGGCTCACCAGCGGCTGAGAGGCTGCTGTGAATGAACTCCAGACACGTGTGCCCCCTTGTGGACAAGTGCAGCATGGCACCCTTGCATCACTTTTTTGCATCTGGCTAAACATGGGACCTAGAGATTCAAATAGGCGTTCTTAGGCTTGGCAGGCAGGCGCCTTAACCACTAAGCCATCTCTCTGTCCCATACACACTTTGAAGTTACAAGTTTGTTCAGGTCTGAGAGTACATCCAACTTCAAGATTGTCTGTCCCTTTCTCCATCCTCCAAACTTGTGATGGGAAATGGAGGTGGGTGTTTTCCTTTGTTTCATTTTCACTTTTTCCTCTTACTCTGTGGAACTTACTTTCAGGGTTGAGAAGGAGGAAGAGAGAAAACTTACTTGAATGGTGCTCTTGTGTAGTCTTGCAAGCTTGTCATGAATCATATGTAAGTGCTAACTCTTTGCTGCACATGGGCACGTTTGTCCAAAGGTGCTCATAGAACTTACCACATCTTCAGTTTGTACCCCTCCCAACACTTCTCTGTCCTGGTTTACGGCTTCGCTCCTGCATACAGGTCCCCTTTTACCACTGTGTCATCTGAACTTGGTACATTTTGAGATTGCACTGAGTGAACTGAAAGTTAGGCCTACACTCTTGGCCCAGGAAAGACTACACATTTCTTTCAGCTACTTATCTTGGAAAACTTGAAATCTACAGAAAAGTTAGTGGAATGGCAGGTGAATATTTCTACCCTTCCCCAGATTTGCCAGGTGCTACTGTTAAATTATGTTCTTGGCTGAATTGAGAATCATAATGAAAATATTGTATTCAACCCAAAGTACCTTTTATGAATTTCTAAAAAAAATTAAGTACATTCTGTAAAATTTATCAGTGATATAATATGGTTAATACTCACTCCATATTTTGGTTTTCCCCAAAGTTTCATTAAATGCCTTTTAGCTCTTCGTTTTACTCTGGATCCAGAATACAGTCAAGTTTTCAATTAGTTTTGCATATGTGTATGTGTGTGTGTGTGTATATATATATATTTTTGTTTGTTTGTTTGTTTGTTTGTTTTTTGTTTTTTTGAGGTAGGGTCTCACTCTAGCCCAGGCTGACCTGGACTTCACTGTGTAGTCTCAGGGTGGCCTTGAACTCATGGTGATCCTCCTACCTCTGTCTCCCAAGTGCTGGGATTAAAGGCATGCGCCACCATGCCCAGCTTGCATATGTTTTATGTTTTTTAATATATTTTATTTATTTGAGAGAGAGAAAGAGGCAGAGAGAGAGAGGGAATGGGTGAACCAGGGCCACAAACAATCTCTAGATGCACACGCCCCCTTGTGCATCTGGTTTACATGGGTCCTGGAGAGTCAAACCGGGATCCTTTGGCTTTGTAGGCAAACACCTTAACCTCTAAGCCATCTCTCCAGCCCCCGCATATGTTTTTAATTAGGAACAGTCCCATAGCCTTTTTTTCTTTGTCTTTTATAACTGTGGGGGTTTTGGGGGGGTCAGAGGAGCCTTTTCTACTTCTTTTGTAGGATGCCTCTCATTTATATGTGTATGATTCATAATTAAATTAAGGTTAAACATTTTTGCTACATATTTTTTTAATATTCATGTATTTATTTATTTATGAGACAGACACAGACAGAGAGTGAGGATGGGCACACCAGGGCCTCCTGCCACCACTACAAACTAACTTCAGACACGTGTCACTTTGTGCATATGGCTTCATGTGGCTACTGGGGAATCAAACCCAGGCCATCAGGTTTTGTAAGCAAGTACCTTTAGCTGCTAAGTCATCTCTCCATCACCATTTTTTAAGGTAATGCCCATAAGATTTCACTGTCAAAAGTCCATTTCCCCTTGGTATTCTCCTATGATGTGTCATTTTCATACCGAATAGTTTCCTGTTTAATAGGAATCATTCTTTAAACATATGTATTAACAATTTTTTGCCTAAACTCCTTAATATCAATTTTTTTAATTTTATTTTTTATTGACAACTGTATCAATTTGATATTTGTAATATAGTGTTTTTTTTCCAATTCTGTTCCTTCTGTAAATAGGAGTTGATTTTCTTTTACATAGAATAATAGCTTTTTTCTCACCTTTGAAGGAAATAATTTATCAGCATAGAATGATGGATTCCCCCCCCCCCAATGTATTGTCCACTCCTGTTACTCATTGTGATGTACATCTTTGTTCTCAGTTGTTCTCTGGGGATGTATATTCTTCTTGCTTTGTCAAACAGGACCTGTTTAGGACAGCTACTGCTCTTCTATGTTGTTAAGAATGTCTCTAGTCAGCTTACTGGTTTGTACATATGTATATTTGCTGAAGGAGGCACTTCTACCACTTCATGGCTTTGTTATTTTAAAAATAAATTTTAAAAAATAAATGCCTTGAAGCCTAAGGACCCTGGTTCGAGGCTCAATTCCCCAGGACCCACGTAAGCCAGATGGTGGTGCAGGCCTTTAGGCCCTGGTGTGCCCATGCTCTCTCTCTCTCTCTCTCTCTCTCTCTCTCTCCCCCTCTTTCTCTCTGTGTCTGTTACTAATAAATGAAAAATTTAAAAAAAAATAAATAAAAAATAAAAAATAAATCTTTGGGACTTGGGAGGCAGAGGTAGGAGGATCACTGTGAGTTTGTGGCCATCCTGAGACTACGTAGTGAATTCAGGTCAGCTTGAGCTAGAGTGAAACCCTACCTCGAAAAACCAAAATAAATAAATAAATAAATAAATAAATAAATAAATAAATAAATCTTCAGCTGGAGAGATGGCTCTGCAGTTAAAGTGCTTGCCTGCAAAAGCCTAACGAACTAGGTTCCATTCCCCAGTACACATGTGAAGCCAGCCAGATGTATAAAGTGGCACATATATCTGGAGTTTGTAGCAGCTAGAGGCCCTGGCATGCCCATTCCCTCTGTCTCTTCTCTATCTCTCTCTGCTTGCAAATAAATAAAAATATTTTTTAAAGCTTCCATAGGGGCTGGAGAGATGGCTTAGTGGTTAAGGAGCATGCCTGTGAAGCCTAACAACCCAGGTTCAATTCTCCAGGTCCCTTGTAAGCCAGATGTACATGGTGGCACATGCTTCTGGAGTTCGTTTGCAGTGGCTAGAGGCCCTGGTGTGCTCTTTCTCACTCTCTCTCTCTCTCTCTCTCCCTCCTCCTCTGTGTCTCTAGTAAATAAATAAATAATAAAATCTTTGTTGTTGTTGTTGTTGTTGTTGTTGTTTTTCCGAGGTAGGGTCTCACTCTAGCCCAGGCTGACCTGGAATTCACTATGTATTCTCAGGGTGGCCTCGAACTCACGGCGATCCTCTTACCTCTGCCTCCCAGGTGCTGGGATTAAAGGCATGCGCCACCACGCCCGGCTTAAATAATAAAATATTTAAAAAAAATTTTTTTTTAATTAGAAAAAAAAAAACTTCATAGGTGATACTGATTCATAGTTGATCTACTAGAAAACACTATGAAGTTTTTTGATGAGCTGGTTTTGTATTAATCGATTTTGGCAGTATTAAAGATGGAATAGACCTGTTGTACTTCTGTGCCAGTGGTTTCCAAATGTTTTAGCCAGTAAGTTTTTTTTAAAATTTGTTTTTATTATTTTTGAGAGAGAGAAAGAGGCAGAGAGAGAAAATGGGTGCACCAGGGCCTCCAGCCAGTGCAAATGAACTCCAGATGCATGCACCCCCTTGTGCTTCTGGCTTACATGGGTCCTGGAGAATCAAACCGGAATCTTATGCCAGTAAGCTTTATAATCAAATTACTTGGCAAATCCAATTAAAGACCCATAAAAAAGTCAACATGAGGGCTGGAGAGATGGCTTAGTGGTTAAGGCACTTGCCTGCAAAGCTAAAGGACCCAGGTTTAATTCCCTAGGACCTATGTAAGCCAGGTGCACAAGGAGGCACATGCATCTGGAATTCGTTTGCAGTGGCTGGAGACCCTGACACACTCATTCTTTCTGTCTCTGTCCCTGACACACACACACACACTCTCTCTCTCTCTCTCTCAAATAAGTAAATAATATTTTTAAGAAAGTCGACATGAAAAGAGTAAAAAAATTACATTTTCCCTTCCTGTATTTAAATGCTACTCATGTCCATGTTTAAATATATACCATGTATTCCTGGGGGCCCTGCAGAACATAGTCTGAAAACCAAGGTATTGTCCTTACAGAATTTGTTCAAGGGCTGGAGAGATGGCTTAGCAGTTAAGGCACTTGCTTACAAAGCCTAAGGACCCAGATTTGATTCCCCAGTTCCCATGTAAGCCAGATGCATAAGGTGGTGCATGCATCTGGAGTTCGTTTGCTGTGGCTGGAGGCCCTGGCGTGCAAGTGCATAGACATGCATGCAGTCTCTCTTTCAAATAAAAAAATTAAAAGAATTTGTTCAAAAGATTATCATCTTTGTGTCTGGAGAGATGGCTCAGTGGTTAAAGGCACTTGCTTTAAGAGCCTGATGGTCTGAGTTTGATTCCTCAGTACCTCTATAAAGCCAGATGCACAAAGAGAATGAGAATATGGGCACACCAGGGCCTCTGTCCACTGCAAACAAATTTCAGATGCATCTGCTGCTTTATGCATCTGGTTTTACGTCAGTACTGGGGAACTGAATCTGGGTCCTTAGGCTTTGCAAGCAAGTACCTTAACTGCTAAGCCATTGCTCCAGCCCTTCTATTCACATTTTTAGTTCATCAGTGGACTCAAGATCTAATTGTCTAATAGATCTAAGAACCCTCAAGATCTAATAGTTTCAGCAACACCCATGTAGACATGCTAATCTCCTAGGCAGTTCAGGTCAGTTAAGTTGACAGCCATAATTATCTTCACACCAGTTCCACACTGTCCTGATTATGGTTCTGTAGCAAGTTTTCATATTGAGTAGTGTATATCCTCAGATACTACTCTTTTTTTTGAAATTGTTTTTGCTATTCTAGTTCCTTTAAATTTCCATATCAGTCTTAAGATGAATCACTTCTACAACAGTATTCTGGGATTTTGATCATGTACACTGAATGTCCAGGGAGAATTGTCATCCTGACAACATTAAGTGTTCCCATCTGTGAACATTAGATCTTTTGAGAAACTATAATTTTAGATAAAATTCTTTATGTGATTTTTACACATTCTTTATTAAATTTATTCCAAAGAAAGCTTGTAATCCTTTTAATGCTATCCTGAATGCATTTGTTTTCTTTTCACTTTCCTGTTGTTCATTACTAAGGTGTAAATATATTATACAATGGCTTTTTTTTTTTTGATGTAGGTTCTTGTTGTACCCCAGGCTGACCTGGAATTCACTAATGTTGGGGTCCCTCCTAGAGCCAGCGCAGGAGGGACGGCAGGGTCTCTGCCAAATTGGGGATGAGAGGTGCGGAGTCACGACACAGACTCCGGGAGTTGGGTGAAAGCAGGCAAAGGGTGAGCTGCTGCAAACTCGTTTATTTAAGGAAGTGTAGGGGGTTTTAAGGGGTTTGGCTGGCCAATCATTGTATGGGGTGGTCCCCTTCTTGTGACCAATGACAGCCAGTCTCCGGGCAGATCTTCTTGTAGCAGGTTTCTCGCAAGCATGGGACTGTAGCTATTGTCACGCCAGGCCTGCGCAGGATGCCATGTCCACAGAAGCCACTTCCTGGTTTCTTCTGGCATGCAGTCTGGCTAGGGCCAGACCTGCATTGTGCCATACAATGTAGTCTCAGGCTGGCCTTGAACTCACAGCAATCCTTCTACCACAGCCTCCCAAATGATGGAATTATAGGCATGCGCCACCATGCCTGGTTACAATGGCTTTTCATTTTGAGCTTATGTTGCCGAACTGTTTACATATTGTCATTTGATTTCCTATATATACAGTTCAGTCATCTGCAATTTCCTTTTCAATTTGGATATCTTTGATTTACCTTTTTTTTTTCTAGGGTTTTGCTCCCCTGACCAATATTCCACTAGTAATACCTCTAGTATAATATTGAGTACAAGTCAAAAGAATGGATATCTTTGGCTTGTTTCGAATTATATAGCGCATTTGTCTTTCATTAAATATGATACTAGCTCTTGCTCTCTGGGGTGTGTGTGAGATGTGTGTGTAATACAGATGCCCCATGCCTGAACTTACGGAGGCTAGAGGAGAATGGCAACAGGTATCCTCCTCTGTTGTTCATTTGTGTGTATCCTTGAGATGAGTCTCTCACTGAACCTGGAGCTGCCATTGTTAGACTAGCTGAGCAGCAAGCCCCATTGATTCTCTGGTCTCTGCTCCCACAGCACTGGGGTTTATAGGTATGTGTGCCCATGCCCAGCTTATTATGTGGGTTCTGATGAATTGAACTTACAGGCCCTGCATGTACAGAATGCATCATTTGTCATTTCCTCAGCTTGTTCTTGTTTTTTGAGATGCTATTATCAGATTGTGGACATACTTTTATTCACTATTTTCATACATGTACATAATGCATTTAGATTATAATCCCCTCCCATTGGTTTATTTTGTCCCCCTTCCCCACTCAACTTCTGTTTTGAAGTGTTATTGTTGGCCCTCTATCATCCATGCCATCATGTTGATGGAGCCAGTATTGTGCAGGTAATGACAGTTGCTGTGAGGTCATGAGTGCAACAGCCACTTCATGGAGGACATTCTTTTCTAGTTCCTGCTGAACTTTGTCAAGTGCCGTTTCAGTATCTACTGAGGTGATCTTGTGTTCTTACTCTTATTAATGGAATGTGCTAATTGATTTGGGGATTTTACACTAACTACATTCCTAGGATAAGTTTTACTTGGTGATGACAGATAACCCTTTTTGTTTCTTGCTTCATTCTATATGTGTATATGTATATATAATTTTATGTATTTATTTAATTTTATTCATTTTAAGAGAATGTATGGTTACACTGTGGCCTCTTGCCATTGCAAACAAATTCCAGACACAGTGACATCTTGTGCATCTGGCTTTACATAGGTACCGGGCAATTGAATCCAGGCTGTCAGGCTTTGCAAGCAAGTGCCTTTAACCACTGAGCCATCTCCTGAGCCTCATGCTTCATTTCTTGCTATGTCTTTGGTATGTCTCTTGTATCATAGGAATGATTTCCTCATAGAATGAATGTGATGGGTGTTGCCTCTTCTGTTTCTGAAACAGTTTGTTGAAGATTGGTACCACAAACACACACACGGCTTGTGTTTTAGATGTGATGTAGGCTCACACGTGCTATGTGCACCTGTGGAAGTCAGAGCACAACTTTTTAGTCTTCACTTTTTACCTTGTTTGAGACAGGGTCTCTTATTATTCACTGCTGCACTCACCAGGCTAACTGGTCTTTGAGCTTCTGAGAAATGTTCCTGTTTCTGCCTTCCGCCTTGTCATCAGCATGTTGGGATTACAGACACCTGCCATGGCTTCTGGATTTTGCATGGGATCTGAACTTGGATATTTAAGCTTGAGCAGCAAGTGCTTTATCCACTTGATGGGGTCCTCTCCAGGATGCTCTCTGAATTCTTCTACTGTCTTCTACTATTCTGTCATCTGATCTTGTATTAGCTACTTTTATCATTACTGTGACAAAACACCTGACAGAAGCAACATAAGGGAAGAAGGATTTATTTGAACTCACAGTTCAGAGGAACAAGTCTATGGTGGTGAAGGCAGGGTGGCAGGAGCACTTTGATCCATGGCACTAAATGAGAAGCAAGAAAAGGAATGCCAATGCCCAGGTGGCTTTTTCCTTTTTCTGCTTTTATTCCTTCTGGAACCCCAGCCCATGAGATGGTGTTGTTTACATTCTGGGGGACAGAGGGTCTTTCCTCCTCACACTTGTCTGTGAACATCTTCAAAAACACAACCAAGGATTTACCTCATTAAAGTCCTAGGTGTTTATTAATCCAATGAACAATTCAAATTAGACCATCACAGACCTCAAGCTACCTTGACCACTATGTACTATCACCTCCAATTCAGAGTGCTCTGCTGTGCCTCCTGACCCCACCTCGGCACTGTGGCAACCTGGAATGTTTCTCAAGGCAGCATAAGGCACACTTTTTATGTTTCCTGACTATCCCATTCCCTTTTACTGCATTTTAGCTGGAAGAAGTCTACCCAAAGATTTTGAGAGATGAATGAAACCTATTAAATAAGATATTTTCAGGAATGTTTTAAAAAATATTTTTTATTTATATATTTGAAAGAAAGAAGCAGAGAGAGAAAGAGAGAGAGAGAATGGGCACATCAGGGCCTCCAGCCACTGCAAACAAACTCCAAATGCATGTGCCACCTTGTGCATCTGGCTTTCATAGGTCCTGGGGAATCAAACTGAGGTCCTTTGGCTTTGCAGGCAAGCACCCGAACTGCTAAGTCATCTTTCCAGCCCACATGAATATTTTTCTAACATTATTTTGTTAGTATTTTAAATATTTTTATGATAAATGTCTTGTTTAAGTTTTCTATTATCTTTATAGCTTGCCTCTGAATATGGATTTGCTAAACAGCCCAGACTTATTGGAAACAACCACTGGTGATGTAACTGTGGCATCAGATATGACAGAGCCATTACCAGCACTGGATGACATTAATGTAGCTGTCAAGCCATCTGGATTAGAGGAGACCAGAGTTGAATGTGGGAGTAAGTAAATGTTCTATAATTTATCAGTGATACATGTTATCATATCTCCCTTTGAGATGTTTAAACTAGTTCCTCAAAGAATATCTTACGTGGTATAATTCAAAAGCTATGCCTTTCTGCCCCCTCTTTTTTGTAATGTATGTATGTGGGATGGGGGAAGAGTTGCATGTGTATGTAACCTTGCAGCATCCCATGCACTCACCTACGGCAGGGAATGCTGGCCAGGCATGGCTAGAGTGGAATGTTCGGTGTCCTGCTCCCCCCCCCCTGCATTGTTTGAGGCAGAGTTTCGCTCTAGCCCAGGCTGACCTGGAATTCACTGTTTAGTTTGAGGATGGACTCAAACTCACAGCAATCCTCCTACCTCTGCCTCCCAAGTGCTGGGATTAAAGACATGTACCACCACACCTGGCCTGCCCATTCTTAGATGAGCCTGGCTCTATTTCTTACTGATATTGGAGCTTGCTATTTTCTTGAACTCAGGCAATTCTCTGGTCTCTTTTTTTTTCTCCTTTGCAGAGCTGGGGTTAAGGTGCATGTGACTACTCCCAGCTGTTTACATGAGCTCTAGAGATTTGGACAATTTCAGGTCCCCTCTGGTTTTCATGCTTGCACAGGAAGTGTTCTTAACCACTGAGTCATCTCTCCAGTGCATCCTACCTTTTATTAGCTTTTGAGAACACGGAAAAAAGTTCAAGATAATGTAACATTAAACCTATGTATCATGTATGAGTGATTATATGTTTCATGGCTTTTACTTGCTTTCTGGGTACAGATTAAAAAGGTAACAGAGATTATAAACAGATGGCTCAGCAGTTAAGTGTGCTTCCTGTGCAAACATGCAGGCCCTGAGGCAGCCTGAGCCCACCTGAGTTTGATTCCTCCAGAACCAAAATAAACAGTTGGGCATGGTCACACATCTGTAACCCCAATCCTGTAAGGAGCTAAGCCTGGATGATTGGATGGGCTTGCAAAACATGGCAAGCTCCAGAATCAGTTAACAGTCATGGAAACGGGCTGGTGAATAATGGAGCGGGATACATGACTTTCTCCTCTGGTTTCCACAGCTGCATGCACAAGGTGCTGCATTAGCACATACATGTACATACACTGCACATGCCATACCACGCATACTACACACACACAGAGGAAGGTAATGGAAGTGGAGGCACAAGGATCATGAATATATATATTGAGACCCTGTCTCCTCAAAAAATGTTTCCTTAAAGATTTTGTAGGGAACAGGATTGAATGAATTTTTTGAATATTCCATTACCTCCTAGAAAGAATTTCGTTATTAATGCCTAGTCCTTAAAAAGAAATAATACAAAATGGGGGGACCCTGTGAACTTACTGTGGAAGTAGGCCCTTTGTTCCACCTTCCTGATTGACGTGCTCCTGGGCCCCCAATTCCTGGATACCCTGCGCTGAAGGGTGTGCGCACAGAAAGGTGGCAAGGCCAGAGGAGATAAACTACCCCTCCCTCTTCAGCCAAGCCACAGGTGAAACCAGAGGAATTGGTGAGTTGAGCATGAGTTCTACTTCCATGCCAAACCTGATAATCAGCACCAGGGTGTAGGAGACAGACCCTGAGGATACTCAACACCTACCAAAGCATAGATCCAGAGGCTCCTAAGAGCCCATCACTGAAGTAGACTTAAAACTCACCCACCATGGCTCAGGGAATTTTGCAAAGAGAAGGCGGAAAGATTGTAAGAGCCACAGGTTGAGACATCATGCCCAAAGGCATTCCCTCCCCCCAAAAATAACTGACTGCTGCTCCCACAATGCATAAACCACAACCCCATGGGGGAATACCTGCAGTCCCACTGAGGAGCATCCCCATCAGAATTGGGGCAGGGATGAAGGAAAAGAGGGTACCAACACATGATGAATGCATATGAAATATTTTGTTTGTTAATAATGATAATAATACATAAAAAGCAATAATACAAAATGAATGCTGTCTTCCTTAATTTTTAGACTAAAAGGAGAAAGTAAATTGCTCATTGAAAATGTCTGTATATTCAAGAGTTTGGTTTGATAGTAAAGCAAAACGTTTTAAAACAGGAATTTCCTGTTGAATTCAGTATAATATGGACTCATTTTAAAACAGCTCATATTTTTGTGGCTCTTGGCAGTTTTGATTCTATCATGAGATAAAATTGGATGCCAACTTTAAACAACTCAAAGAAACTTTAGTGTTGTCTGTAGGCCATAGAGTACAGGAGTAGTATTTAGTAATTTAGGATAAGAAGCATCAGTGCCTCTGGCTAGAAGAGCATACTAACGTACTTCTGGTAAGTGGGCTGGAATCCTCACAAATACTACAGATGTCCTGCTAAATAAATGTTCCATTGCAGGCCCAGGTGAGCACTTTTAGACAGTCCCTTTGATCCCTCATAGTTTCCCCTCCTTTCTTCGACCTGATTATGTAAAAATCAGAGGCATTCTACTAAATTAATCCCTAAAATATAAGATTATTTCAGGGTAGTTCACTTACCTAGAGCTCACTTTAAAATGAATTGCATTAAAGGTATTACCTTTTTGGTACTTAAAGAACTGTGTTTCTAATGTATTTTGCAGCTAGGAAGAACATTTTGAAGACATGCTTGTTCTGCCTCATATCTGATAGTTATATACTATGGCATATAATGTTCAATTAGTAAATGAATAAGCATGTGCCCTTTCATAATCTCTCCAAATACGTTTAGTTTTAGGCAGTGTACAGTCAGGACTAAGAGTGAAGGTGGTAAAGTGTTGAGATTAGACATGAGTTTGAGTTTCTACTCCAAGTCTGTAAGCACACATGCTGTTAGCAGTAGATACACAACAGTGTTCACACTTAGAATGTTAGTATTCATCTGAATTATTTCTTGTAAATGATGGTAGCTTGTGTTGAGGAAGAACAAAGCTTGAGTGTGTACCCTCATGTAGCTGTGACAGCCTAGACTGACTGATGAACAATTTTGCCTCCCCACCCCAGCATTTAAAGATGCTGCAGAGAAGCTTAAGAAGCTTGAGACAGATTACAATCCTTTGCCATCTCCTCGACCCAACATTGATATTAATGTTAACAGCCAGGTATGTAGATCTTTCCTACTTCTGCCTGTTACCATCTCCAGAGCTCCAGGGATATATTCTCATTTATCTGTATGGAAAATGGTCTGTGTTCAGCTCTTACACACCTGTGAGATGGATAGGAGGATATGTAGGAGAGAAGAAAACTTACACAGCAATATTAAGAACTTGAAGGTCATCTCATAATAATTTTTTAAACATACAATGAAAGAAATATTATTGCTTTTAAACCTGATATTTTGATTAAGTACATTCAGCCTCTAGCTAAAAGCCTTCTGAAAATGTAGAGGATTTGCTTGAATGAGAACTGCTCTGAGATATAAACAAGGAAGAAATTAGAATATCATATGGTCAACGTCATCTTTTATTCCTTTCTGTCCCCTATTCTTGAGATTTTTTTGGCTTGGGTTGAGGGATCCATACCAATTCAACTCAGTTAATTGTTTATAATTTAATTATTTTTTTTCTTTAAGCTAACTGTGGTGGCCCACATCTATAATCCCAGCACTTGGAAGAATGAAGCAGGAGGATTGCTTCAAATTAGAGACCAGTCTAGGCTATATAGTGAGGCTCTTATCTTAATTTTTTTTCTTATTTCTACATTAGTTAGAGGGATAACTAAAATAAATTGAATTAGATAGAAATTTTATAGTTATGTGCCCCCTAAATAGAATAAGTGAATCTTAAATAATGATCTGCAGACACCTTCTTTTTTCCTATCTGTAAACAATAACAAGACCAGGTGACTTGAGATAGTAGAGCCCAAGCCGGCCTCAAACTCACTATGTAGCTGACGATGATGTTGAATTCCTGATCCACCTGCCTCTACCTCTACTAGGGCATGTGCGACCACACCTGTCCTTAAAATAACAACTTTTATTTTTTTTTAAGTGGTGCTAATATTTCGGATTGAAAACAGGGTTTGTGTGTTCTAGGCAGGCACACTATATCATACTATATTCTTGTTTTAAAGAGGAAAGGAGATTAGCTAATTTGAAGTTCTCTGTCATCCGTAGATGGAATTTCTTCAAAAACCAGTATAAAATAGAAAGTAAATTCTTCTTTCATGCATTGTCATTAAAACTAACCTTATAGATCCAGCATTTTTGTTCCTGTCTATGGCAGTCAGCTTCATGGTCCTGGGGTAAACTTCCAGACCAGACACAGTTATGGGAGGAAGGGAATTTATTTGAAGCTTACACCTCCAGGGGACGTTCTATAATGATAGAAAAAAAAAGCTGGTCACCTTTCACAGGTCCATGAAGAGAGAGAAAAGCAAGTCTACTCCAGGAACCCCAGCAGAACTCAAGTACTCTGCATATCTTAGGCTGGAGTTCAGACCCGCCCCACACCTTAGGGCTGGGCCCTAGAATCCATCCAAGGTGACACCAAGTTACAAGCTTGAATAAAATGCCTGAATCTATTGGGGAACATCCATTCAAAGTATCACACTATCTAATGTTTTTTCTTAGAAACCTTTTAGTAGCTGATTAGATCTCAGACAGGCCTTCCATTTTCTTGACCCTTTGATATTTTATTCTTTTCTCTTTTTGTCTCTTTTTCCTTTTTTGTTTTTGTTTTTCGAGGTGGGGTCCCCTCTAGCCCAAGCTTACTTGGAATTCAGTCTGTATTCTCAGTGTGGCCTCAAACTCATGGCGATACTCATATCTCTGCTGGATTAAAGGCATGCATCACCATGCCCAGCGGCCTTTTTTTTATTATTATGTGAGAGAGGGAGAAAATGGGCACAACAGGGCTTCCAGCCACTGTAATTGAACTCCAGACAAGTGAGCCACCTTTGTGTGCATGTGTGACCTTGTGCACTTGTGTCACCTTATGGGTCTGGCTTACGTGGGATCTGGAGTCAAATATGGGTCCTTAGGCTTCTCAGGAAGGCTCCTTAACCACTTAGCCATCTCTCCAGTCCTGTGAGTGTGTGTATGTGTTTGCGTGTGTGTGTTTAGTATGTATGTGTGTGTGTTCAGTATGCACATGCATGCCCCATGTGCATGATTGTATAGGCTATAAGAAGACATCAGATGACCCCTGCTACTCTTCTGTCTTACTTCCATAAAACAGAATCTCTCCCTAAACCTGGAACTTCCCACTTTTCTGCTGGAATGACTGACCAGTGACTCCAGTGATTCTCTTGTTTCTGTCCCCACTCAGCACTTGGCTTTTTTTTTATTGGCAACTTCCTTAATTGTAGACAATATCCCATGGTACTTCCCTCCCTCCCCCCACTTTCCCCTTTGAAACTCCACTCTCCATGATATCCCCTCCCCCTCTCAATCAGTCTCTCTTTTCAGTTTGATGTCATGATATTTTCCTCCTATTATGATTGTCTTGTGTAGGTAGTGTCAGGCACTGAGGTCATGGATATCCAGGCCATTTTGTGTCTGGAGGAGCACGTTGTAAGGAGTCCTGCTCTTCTTTTGGCTCTTAAGTTCTTTCTGCCCCCTCTTCCACAATGGACCCTGAGCCCTGCAAGGTGTGTTAGAGACATGTCAGTGCTGAGCACTCCTCTGTCCCTTCTTCTCAGCACCGTGGTGCCTTCTGAGTCATCCCAAGGTTGCCACCATCTGAAAAGGCAAGCTTCTCTAACCAAAAGTGAGAGGAGCATTAATATATGGGTGTGGACATTAGCAGAAGTGCTTACTAGGCAGTTTGGTGAACATAGTATATACATTTAGCCAGACACCAGCAGACATTATACCCCTAGGACTCATGACTGCTCCTGTCGTAGGTTTTCAGTATCAAGGATGTATTCCCTCCCATGGAGCAGGCCTCCAGTCCATAACAGACATGCTACTATTGCACCCGTTGGCTCATTTGGCCTGGCTGGCCAAATTTAAGGCTTATAGTATTCACTGTTGAATATCTTCACTGGTGATTTCTCTCTCTCCCATTGAACTGCATGCAGCATAGTTTTTTCCAGCTTTCTGTCAGCTGGTCCACATGAAGGAGGCTTTCAGCCCACCTCCATCAGGATTTCTCAGTGACCTTGCAGCCCAACTATGTGGAGTCTTCAGCAATAGGGTCTTACCATCTATCCCTGGTGGGAAACCAAGGGCCTTGGCAATGACCTATAATGTTTTGGGGGTATCTGTGACTTCCTTGGCCAACAACTCACTGGAAGGTATCCCATCCCTGGCACTGAAAAATTTTCTAATAGCAATACTCTTGGCTTTTTATGCAAGTGCTAGAGCTCAAACTCAAGGGCTTATGGTAAGCTCTCTGTACACTAAACCGTGTTCCTAGCCCCTCTTCAGTATTTTTCTATTCTATTTGTCTCTGCTTTCACATTGCTGGCTTGTTTACTATTGTTGTAAGGCAGAGGATTGCAGAGGCAGAACACAACATAACATGAAAGCTTTAGATGATTAATGTTATTTTGACATAATTTAGTGGAGGGTTGGAATGAATTTAAAGAAGAATAAAGCCAGGTGTGGTGGTGGTGCATGTCTTTAAATCCCAGCACTCATGAGGCAGAGGTAGGAGGATCACCATGAATTCAAGGCCACCCTGAAACTGCATCATGAATTCCAGGTCAATTTAAGCTAGAGTGAGACCCTACCTTAAAAAAAAAAAAAAAAAAGAGTAAAGCCTGGTGACCCTTAAAGGTGGGATGGTCTGTATGGAGCTACCTCAGGCGAAGATGAAGATCAATCACTTTTTAGAGGCTTTTGGTAGTTGGATGGGTTGATAGGTTGTTTCTTCCAACTCTCATGTACTATGTTTCTAAGAGTCATTGGGACTTTTCCTTCTCTCTTGGGACTTCCCCTTTTCTGCAGTTTATTCAGTCTTGTGCTTTTTTCTTTTTTGGTTCATAGCTTTAAAGTAATTTAGAGTGTATGCTATGTCAGACTTTATAAAGATCTTGAGAAAGGTAGCTGCCTTTATCTTTGCTAATAGCATGAAAACAGCTTCAGAGTGTCCCCTTCCTTCCCATTGTCCTAAAGCTACCACTTAGATTGTAACATACTTATGTGCACAAGAAAAAGACTATAAAAGCCATCATTACTGGTTTCCTCAACTTCATTTTTATTTTTGGCTGAGGAGAAAGGCTAGTTATAACAAAAAATTTATGAGACACTTGCAAGAAAAACATGCTTTAGAGAAGTTGTGCTCAGCAGTAAAACCCAGAATAAGCATTTATATAAAATGATGTCTTTCTAGAAGAGCAAAACTGTTATGCTAATTATCCTTATCAGAAGAATCATGATTGATAGTGTTTATCTCTCTCTGCTTCCTGGCTGCACATTCAGTCTATGACCAGCAACCTCACACTTCTGCCACCATGCTTGTCCTGCCATGATGGTCTCTACCCTTAAACTGTGAACTATAATAAACTCTCCTCCCTTTAGTTGGCCACAGTAACAAGAAAAGGAACTAGTATAGAAAATTAGTATTTAGGGCTAGAGAGATGATTCAGCAGTTAAAGGCACTTGCTTTAAAGCCTGACAGCTTGAAAAAATCCAAATTCATTTGAAAGGAGACTAAACCGAAAATAGGGAAATATTTTCCCAAATTAAGCCACCAGGACACACAGAAGCCACAACAGATGTAGTAGAAGGGGTCAAGCTTGCATATCAGGCTGGCAGCAGAATTTGGTATCATTGTCCACATGGTGCTAGCTTTATAGTCATGCAAAATACAAGGGAGAGGCAGGCAGTGTGTGGCAGGGACAAATTCCCTGCAGGGAGGCCCTGAGAGGCCACTGCATGAAACTTGGAAGCTGAAGAATTAGTTGCACTGGAGATTTCAGGATGTTGGAGATGCCAGGACCATGAGATGTGTGCCAAAGAAAGCTGTAGGTATTGAACTGACCTGGCCTGAGAGAAGTTACATGTACAGCAGGTGGCATAGCTGGAGGGGTAGACGTATTTAAGGCTGTTGGAACTGAGATGTGCCCCCAGGAACCCACATGATAAACATGGAGCTTCAGGGTTCGTTGTTTGCCCTGCTGTGTTTTGGTCTTGTGTTGCTCTGATCTTTCCTTGCTGTGAGCATTCCTCCCTTTTGAAGTGGCTATGTGCATTATGTGCCATTGTGTACTGAAAGTGTGGAACTTGTTTTTTCATTTGATATGGGTTCATGGTTAAGAGTTTGTCTTGAGTCTCAGAGTCTTTGGACTTTTGAATAGTATTGGGACTATTAAATACTATAGGAATTTTTTTCAATTAAAAAATTACTTATTTTAAGATTTATATTTATTTATTTGAGGCAGACAGAGCGAGAGTGAGTATGGATATGCCAAGGCCTCCTGACCCTGCAAACAAATTCCAGATGCATGTGCCACTTTGTACATCTGGCTTTACATGGGTATTGGGGAATTGAACATGGGCCATCAGGGTTTCCATACATGGTTCCTGTAACTGCTGAGCCCCTTAATTCTTACCAGATGTGAAATTGGTGATCTAGGGCTTAATCTAGTTTAATACCAGAGGACCATTTACACTGTTGTTCGCAGATGCTGTGCCATTTAACATCCCTACTGACTTCCAAATAAAAAGGATACTGCCTTTGATCATCCTTGGCTCTCATTCATAATCCCATTCTATTTTACTAATTCGGTGATAAAGTTGAGCCACATACCGAGAGAAGGGGAAAAATGGAAGGAGAGAGAAAAAAGGAAGTCACCCCAGTATTGCCAAGGGCCACGGCATAAGCCTACAGGCAGAGCTCCACCCACACTTGTAGAACCTACACCGCAGAAGGGATGGTGACTGTGGTGTCCTCAGCAACATCTTTCTCCTGTCTTTGGAGCGCTGCCTCCATCTCCTTGAGCTCCTGCAGCTCTGCGGTGAGCTGACAGAGGCTAGCCTACAGACAGTTGTCCTCCTTGCTGGCCTTCTGGAGCTCAGCCTCCAGCTGCTGCAGCTCGGTGCCCAGCAAACATGTGCATTCCTTCAGTTCAAGAAGGCTTTGGTCTACCTCTTTCTCTGCAGCTTGGGTCTCTCCTCCATGTCGCTGAAGGCTGCCGTGTCCACACCAGCCTGTCTATATTACCTTTTGAAGTTAAACTAAATGCATTTTGTATTATGATATGACTTTGAGGACCTTTAAGGAGCAGGGACAGAATATTGATTTTAAAGTGATATGTAAAAGAATTAAAAATAAAATAAAAGTGATATTTGTGGTTGTTAGATTGACATGGGTGGAATTGTGTGATGCTTTTGCTTTATCTTTATTGTCAACTTGTCACTTATTCTATCTGGATGTCAGGTTAGACCCCGTGATGCTGGAGCTATCTACAGGTAGATGATGACAGTTGACTATGCCCCCAGTAGGATATACTACTTAAGTTTTATGATTTCTTGATTGTCTAGCTATGAATATTTGACATTCCTACTTCCACATAAGTATGGTTTGACAGGTGGTTAAAATATATTTTTAACATTTAGGAAGAAGTAGTAAAACTGACTGAGAAATGTCTTAATAATGCCATTGAGAGCCCAGGATTGAATGCCATGAGAGTTCCTCCTGACTTCAAGAGTAATATTTTGAAGGCCCAAGTAGAAGCAGTACATAAGGTAAGCTGATTTTAATACACATAGTTCTGGTAACATGAAGAGAGTATAGAATTGATGAAGTGGGAAAGAGTGGTATCAAGGTGGTGTTAAAGATGATAAAATGCCTTTTGTAAGTCTGAATTCAGATTAAGACTAGAAAGTCATAGGTTAAGATGTTAGAGTTAAGGACACTATGTTGCATGAGATGCTTTTTTAAAAAAAATTCTAACTTCTTTTAAATTTCTTATAATTTTTTTATACCCAGAAAACAGACTTTAAAAAAAAGTTTCTTTTAATATTAAGTCTATGATCCTAGGGTTTTGTGTGTATGTATGTTTACATATATGCATGTGAAGGCCAGAGGATATCCTCAGGTATTACTCCTGAGTAATGCTGTCTACATTTTTTTTTTTGAGACAAGGTCTCTTGTTTTGTTTTGTTTTGTTTTGTTTTGTTTTGTTTTGTTTTGTTTTGTTTTGTTTTGTTTTGTTTTGTTTTGTTTTTCAAGGTAGGATCTCATTCTAACTCAGGCTGACCTAGAATTCACTCTGTAGTCTCAGGGTGGCCTTGAACTCAAGGCGATCCTCCTACTTCTGCCTCCCAAGTGCTAGGATTAAAGTCATGCGCCAACATGTCCAGCCTCTCATTGGCCTGGAACTCAACCATTAGGCCAGACTAGCTAGCCAGCCAGCCCCAGAGAACCTCTTCTTTCTGCCTCCCAAGTACTATGATTACAGTTGGACACACTACCATGCTGGCATTTTTACATGAGTTCTGGGGACCAAACTTAGGTCCTCATGCTTCCCAGGCAAGCATTTTACCAACTGAGCCATCTCTGCAACCCCTCAAATGTATGCATTTTACTATTTGTAAACAGTCCATTGATAAAGATAAGAAGCCAGGCATGGTGGCATACACCTTTAATCCCATCACTTGGGAGGCAGAGGTAGGAGGATCGCCATGAGTTCGAGGCCACCCTGAACTACTTAGTGAATTACAGGTCAGCTTGTGCTAAAGTGAGACCCTACCTCAAAAAAAAAAAGTGTGTGTGTGTGTGTGTGTGTGTGTGTGTGTGTGTGTGTGTGTGTGTGTATAAAATGAGCTCTTGTGAAAAGTTTTTGGACTTCTCACCTAAAATATTCATTGCATTTAGGGAAAAGTAAAAGCCAAATATGTGGTTTTAGTGTGTTTCTTTTTATCATGTAAATTTGAAAGGCTCTAGCATTGAATTCTGTAGTATATAATACAATGTTTTAGGTATTTAACAGCTGTATAATAAGAGAGTGAGAATTTGTATAACCAACACTGGACTTGAGTCTTGGGTTATAATTTGGCTATGTGATAGGGATTATACTAGGCATAGTACTAATAAAGTATGGTTACCTCTTATTTGAACTGAAGCAAACTGACATTTTTTTTCTCTTTTGGGTTTTTGAGATAGGGTCTCACTCTAGCCCAGAATGACCTGGAATTCACTCTATAGTCTCAGGATGGCCTTAAACTCACAGAGATCCTCCTACCTCTGCCTCCTGAATGCTGGGATTAAAAGCATGTGCTGACTTTTGTATTTTACTGAAAAAAAAGTAAGTTTCTTGTTACTTTAGATCTGATGTTTTGATTATTTTGTTTTCTTAGGTTACAAGAGAAGATAGCTTATTAACTCATAAAAATGCCAATGCTCAGGATGCTGCCACAAACAGGTACAATTCTGAGTAGATAGGTAGAATTAAATTGGCCTTTTTTTTTTTTTTTTTTTTTTTTTTTTTTTTTTTTTTTTGGTTTTCAAGGTAGGGTCTCACTCTGGTCCAGGCTGACCTGGAATTAACTATGTAGTCTCAGGGTGGCCTTGAACTCATGGCGATCCTCCTACCTCTGCCTCTCAAGTGCTGGGATTAAAGGCGTGCGCCACCACACCCGGATAAATTTGCCTTCTTTTATTTTTCCTGTTAACTTGGTTTAGGGGTAAGAAAGATCTCTTTTGCTTCTCTCCAATGGATTGCTACATGATTTCATAACTGTTTGATAAACAACTTGCATTCACTCCTTTCTGTCCATCAGAGAGCCAGTTGGTATCTACTTCTAGGTTGGTAGAAGATATTCCTACTGTATTCTTAGTTTTCTTCAGCTGATTTAAGATATAGAGCAAAATTCCTCTTTAATGAGTGAATACTAATTTGAGCTCAAAGCATTTTATGTCAGATATAACTACTTGTAAAAAATTCTGTTTTAATTTGTCTGAAAATGTCTTTTCTTCTTGTATGTGTGTATGTGTGTATGTCTCTAGCATATATATGGTATATGGTTATGTGTGGTATATGCTCATGTGCAGATAGATGTATGTGTGCCATGCACATGCATGTGGTAACTAGAGGAGGACTTTACATGCTCTTCTTTATCACTGTTCCATGTATTTCCTTGAGACAGGGTCTCTTCCTCAACCAAGAGCTGCCACTTTTAGTCAGCAAGCCCCAGCAAGTCTCTGGTCTTTGCCGTCCACAGACTGAAATTACAGATGTGTATGAGCAAGTCCTTTTAACTGCTGAGCCATCTCCTTAGCTCTCCCCTTCAGTTTTTTTTTTACCAATGTTTGCATTTTTTCTTTTACTTTTAAAAAATTAATTATTGCTTGTTTATGAAATAGTTGTAGTTTGTTTAGATGTATACTTGGTGTTTTCTTTCTTTCATGACTTAATTAAGTCATCCCTTGCTCTCTGTTCTTCATGGATTTCTGTTTGGTTTGTTTTTGAGATTGGGTCTTGCTATATAGCTAGGCTGCCCTTAAACAGCTCCTGCCTCTGCCTCCCAAGTGATGATTTGACAGAGATGTTTTTATGATTGGAGCCAGGACATTACATGCGCCACCTTGTGCATCTGGCTTACGTGGGTCCTGGGGAATCAAACCTGAGTCCTTGGCCTCACAGGCAAACGCCTTAACCACTAAACCATTTCTCCAGCCCTAAAGTTTTGACTATATTCCAGAATCTAGAAAGATTGATTTTTACCTTAGCATTTTAGCTGACATCATTTACTGTTCTCATGAATAATTTTTTGGCATGTAGTATGTGTGGTAGGTACATGTAGTATGTGTGTGTGTACATGGTGCACACACCAGAGGAGGATGCCAGGTGTCTTCTATCACTCTTCTGCCTTATTTCCCAGAGACAGACTCTCTCATTAAACCTGAATCTCCCTACTGTTCACTTAGACTGGCTGACCAGTTAGCTCCAGCAATCTTCCTGTCTCTGCCTTCTCAGTACTGAGGGTACTGGCTTTTTACATGGGCAGAGGGGATCAAACTTGGGTCCTTCCCTGGTTCGAGGCTTGATTCCATAGTACCCATGTAAGCCAGATGCACATGGTGGCGCATGCATCTGGAGTTCATTTGCAGTGGCTGAAGGCCCTGGTGTACCCATTCTCTCTCTCTGTCTCTCGCTCTGTCTCTCTGTCTCTCTCTCTCTCTCTTCCTCTCAAATAAATAAATAAATAAAAATAAACAAAAAAAAAAAAAAAAAAACTTGGGTCCTCATTCTTGGCAGCAAGTGCTCTTACCCACACAGACATTCCCAAACTCTTCATGCATAACTTTTAAATCAATCTTATTGCAGTTATAATTTAAATTAAGTAAAGTTTGCCCTTTTTAGAATACACTTCTGTGAGACTTGACATATGTGTACAATAGTTTGCTTCCATCTTCTCCAGGTTTACTTACTACTACCCCAGCCCAAATGAACACCATCTTTTTTTCTGTTTTTATAATTTTGCCTCTTCCAGCGTATGTCACATTATAGCTTCTTTCACCTGAAACTGTGCATTTGAGTTTCTTTCATGTGTGTGCTGGTATCTCATTCTTGTTTATTATTAAGGAGTATTTCACTGTATGGATGTACCACAGCTTATTTGCAAAGAACATTTGGAGTTTTTCCTTGAGGTGGTTAGGAATAGAGAGCCTCTGTAAACAATCTTTCAGGCTCTTGTGGGAACATGTTTTTATTTCTTTTGAGTACATACCTAGGAGTGGATTTCAAAGTTATATAGTAAGTATGCTTAACTTTATGAAGAACTATATGAATGTGTTAAGTATTTTAATGTTTATGTATGTGTCTATCAATAGTATATTGTTTTGGATGGGTTTCAAAATGTGTACCAGTAAAATACACATATTCAATTTTGTATTTATGTTTATTTATTTATTGTTAGAGAGAGAAAGAGAATGGACACATGCCTCTGACCACTGCCAACAAAGTCCAGATGCATGTGCCATTATGTGCATCTGGCTTATATGGGTGCTGGGTCCTTAGGCTTCGCAGGTAACGCCTTAACTGCTAAGTCATCTCTCCAGCCCCAAATCAGAATTTTTAAAAGTTTCATTCTTTTTTCTTCATTTCAACTGCCATACCTAGATCAGCAATAGTCCATTTATTCCCTTGATAATGGGTACATGCTTGTTCAAGGCTGGCTGCTTGTGCTCCTCCTCATTTAGTGGAATTCTGGGTCGTGGCACTCGCTGTGTTGAGAGGGCGGAAGCTTTCTCATCTGTGTTCCATGTGGACACTGTGAATCCACGGGAGTAGTCTTTTCTTGAAACATTGTAAAGAAGAAAAGCAAAAGGAAGAAAGCATTGTAAAATATAAAAACATTTTGAAGCTCACCATTAGGTTGGTCAGCCTGAGTCATTTCCTCTTTTTGAAGCACAAAGTGACTTTTTTCTGTCTGGTAACTTTCAAGTTTTACTACTTATTCTTGGTGATTTGCCTTTTCATTATGTCTTATGAGTGTAGGCTTCTTTTATTCTTGTTAATATTCAGTGTGTGCCCAATAAAATCAGAAAGCATTCTACTTTTAAGTATTCAGTATTCTGTATAACACCTGAATCTCTTCTGTGTCTTGCTTTATCTCAGTGCTGTTGGTACAGCAGAAGTTACTTATGCTCACTAATCACGTCTGAGTTTTCCAACCTAGGCTTGATCCTCATTCTTCCTCCATCTTGTGAGATAGATCAGGAACTGCTCCTGGGTCTTAGACCTCTCTGTGACAGTGAGATCTGTCAGCGAGGAGCAAGCTTCCTGCTCGTTGTAATGTCTCAGTGGACAATGGCCCTTTGGCTGAGGCCTTCCCTTTTTTGTGACACTAAATTCATGCATAGAACTGTTCCTATTCTTGTTATTCCCATGGGTCTGGGTCTGCCTCTCTTTGCATCTTTTTTATATAATTTCTCTGAAGTTGATGCTATTAGAGGAGGCTGCAGCCTTTAATCTGTCTGTAATCTTGAAACCATTATTTTCTATTTTTGTCTTGGATTTCTCCAAGATTCCTGAACTACTACCTCAGTAGTTTTTAGATATTATGAAGTTTCTTTTTCAAAAGATTAAATCTTTTCTGTCGTTATTGTGATTTTAAGACGAGAGTAAAGTGTGTGCTATTTGGATTCAGGGGCCATAGTATAACTTGGATATAAAAGCTGAATGTTCCTCACCTATTGTTCCTGTACCTCCTCTCCACCCCCATGAAGTCCTTCTTCTTCTTCAGGAGTTCTGCTTTTCCCATATAGGACCTTCATGGTCTGAATTTATCTTTTTCTTCCCAGTGCTGTAACAAAGGAGAATAACGTGTCCCTCTGCAAAGATTCTCTTGTTCTGGTGCACCCCACTCCTGCAGACAATACTTCTGTTCTAAAGGTAAGAGTATTTTTTTTTAATTTTCCAAAGACAACAATACTGAGTTGAATCCTGCAATATAACCAGGGACATCTGGTGATTTGTCATTGGCAAAGCTGGGAGAATCACATTAAGCCTCAGCTCTCTAGGGAAAGTCCTGTTGCCACATTCTTCACAAAAAGAAATGAGATTTTTTCAGTCTTTGTGTGGCTTGTTTGTATTTTTGTTTAGATGGTTGTAGCAGTAAACATCTCATTGCTGGAACAAAACATGTGACTAGAGCAGTTTATGGAAAGAAAGGGTTTATTACAGTTTTCAGGGGAAAGTTTATCATGTCCGGGAGATGACTATCACATCTTGTCACAGCAGCAGGGAGTAGTAGAGTGAGCTGAGCTAGCAATGGCAGGGCAAGGTTATAAAATCCCAAGGCCCATTCCCAGTGACACACCTCCATCTCATCGCCAAACACTCCACCAGCTGGAGATTAAGTCTGAGGCTTAATCACAAATACATGAGGCTATAGGAGACGTTTTACATTCAGTCCAGTACATTCCACCCCCCCTCCCCCCGTGGACTTATGGCCCTCTTATAATTCAGTACACATGCAGTCCAACTTTGAAAGTCCCCATAGTTGGGCTGGAGAGTTGGCTTAGTGGTTAAGCACTTGCCTGTGAAGCCTAAGGACCCCACTTCAAGGTTCAATTTCCCAGTACCCACATAAGCCAGATGCACAAGGTGGCGCATGTATCTGGAGTTCATTTGCAGTGGCTGGAGGCCCTGGTGCACATGAGCACATGTGCTCACTTCCTCCCCTCCCCCCCATCTCTAATAAATAAATAAAAATAAAAACTTTTTTTAAAACTCCCCATAGTCTTTACTTTGTTCACAAATCCAAAGTCTCATTTGAGACTCAAGACAATCTCTTTAATTGTGAGCCATGTAAAATCAAAGCACAGGTTACATATACACTTCCAACACATGATGGCACAGAGTAATATTACCATTCCAAAAAGGAGGAATGGAAGCATAGCAAGGAAATATTAGACCAATGCAAGATCAAAAATCAGAACAAACATCAAATCCCACAGATCCTTGTCCAGCATCTGGGACTCATGATGAAATCCACTGTGCTCCAAAGGGCTTGGGTGTGTCCACCCTTCCAGCTATGCCACTTGTAGCCTGGGCAAAATCTACCCTGAGCCAGCAGATCTTGTTGGCAGCCGTCCCATAGTAGTGGGATCTCTAGTATCCTGGGGTCTCCACCCAGCCTATGGTTCAGCTTCACATAGAGGCTTAATGGAGTCTCCTGTGAGGACATCAATCCTGCCTTGCACTGTCCAGCCAAAGCAAGTCCCAGAATCATATTGTAATCAAATAACTCTCTCTTCCTGCATTTGTCATATTTATAAAACTAGTGCCTGGTGGCTGATGCTGCCAACTCTGCTAGTTCAGGGGGGATAAAGTCCACCTTTGAGGAACAGGAAACTACTTCATC
The DNA here is from genome assembly GCA_036365145.1 of Orientallactaga sibirica. Taxonomy (NCBI): domain Eukaryota; kingdom Metazoa; phylum Chordata; class Mammalia; order Rodentia; family Dipodidae; genus Orientallactaga; species Orientallactaga sibirica. The sequence continues at coordinate 14,269,739 of JAEOAD010000028.1, forward strand.
ATTCTTCCTTCAGGCCTCCTCCTTTCAGACTCCCAGCTTGAGTCTTCAGTGGATTGTGTTTCACTCTCAGGGCATCTTTCCTATTGTCCCAGTGTAGAGCAGCTGGCCCATCATCAGTGGTGGTAATCTCTCTCTCTCTCTCTTTTTTTTTTTTTGGTTTTTCAAGGTAGGGTCTCACTCTGGTCCAGGCTGACCTGGAATTCACTGTGTAGTCTCAGAGTGGCCTCGAACTCTCGGTGATTCTCCTACCTCTGCCTGCTGAGTGCTGGGATTAAAGGCGTGCGCCACCATGCCCAGCTCGAGTGGTGGTAATCTCTTAACTGCAGCTGAACTGGCTGTAGTCTCTGGCCTGAGACTTTGATTTCTTTCTGTGACAAACTATCTTTCACATCCTTCTGCTGTGTACTTTCCTCCACCAAACACCAGTCCATTACTTGTAAACTCTTCTTTGATCCAGTTCTTAGAACATGGCAGAATGCAGCCAGCCTGTCTGATAGAACATCATACATGAGCTCAGTTCCCATTAAAGTCCTTTCTTTCTCTTCTAAAACTTCATAGGCTGAACCTCCACAGTCTACAGTTCACTGTGCCACAGTCTTTCAAACTCTAACCAAGATGGCCCATCAAGCTCTGCTTCTCTAATCCAAAGTTCCAGATCCTTCCATATTCCTCCTATGAGCCAGTTAGCCAAAAAAATCACATGGTCAGGCTTGTTGCATCATCAGCCCCATTTTTCAGTACCAATTTCCTACAGCAGTTACCTTCTCATTGCTGGGACAGAACACCCAACCCAGAGGCAGTTTATGGAAAGAAAAGGGTTATTTCAGCTTACAGTTCAAGGGAAAGTTTCATCTTGGTAGGAAAAGCATGGCAAGGAGATGGGCATCACACTCTTTCACAGCAGCAGGGAGAGAGTAGATAAAGTGAGCTGAGCTGACAAGGGGGAGCCAGACTATAAAATCCCAAGGCCCAACCCCCAGTGACATACCTCTTCCACCAAGGCTGCATCTCCCAGAGGCTCTGCCAGTGAGGATTTAACTATGAGGCTTAATTACAAACACATGAGGCTATAAGAGACATGTCACATTTCAGCCACCACATGGGAAGTCTAGGGTACCTGCTATGCTTTTCACTTAGTATTGTTTTCCTTTTAAGACAACACATTGTTACCCTATAAGTGTTTATTAGATAAAACAATTATGGATATATATATATATATAGTATTTGATGATTTTGTTGAAATTTGTAGCCTCATGTACCCTGGAGAATATACTCTGTGAGAGAAGTGATCTGTTTTGTTGAGTTAGGGTCTCACTCTGTAGCCCAGCCTAGTCATCTTGCCTCAGCCACTCTTGTGCTAGAATAACAGGAATGTGCCACTCTCCCTGGGTGACCTGTGTCTTTTTTGTTTTTTGTTTTTGTTCAGTGTTGTCCTAGTGTCTCTAACAGTCCATGGAACCTAATAGACAATAAGCAAATATTGTGTTGAAATAACAGACAGAATTGCAACATAACCAGTTACTCCAGTTTCTGTCTGATTTTAAAAAACAGTGCCCACTTGTCACACCTTTTACCAGCTCAGCCCAACTCCTTGCTCATCAATGTTTCTGTTTGAAAGTTGAATTAAAAAATGTCACCAGGCGTGGTGGTACATGCCTTTAATCCCAGCATTTGGGAGGCAGAGGTAGCAGGATTGCTATGAGTTCGAGTCCAGCCTGAGATTACATAGTAAATTCCATGTCAGCCTGGGCTAGAGCAAGACCCTACCTCATTAAACCAAAATGAATTAAAATGAATTTAAAAAAAAAAAAAACTAGGCTGGAGAGATGGCTCAACAGTTAAGGCGCTTGCCAGCAAAGCTAAAGGACCCAGGTCCAATTCCTGAGTTCCCACATAAAGCCAGATGCATAAGGTGGTGCATGCATTTGGAGTTCATTTACAGTGGCTAGAGGCTCTGGTGTGCCCATTCTCTCTTTCTCTCTCTCTCTCTCTCCCTACCTTTCTCTCTCTTTCTCAAATTAATAAAATAAAATAAATAAAAAATGTCCTAGCCAGATGTGGTGGTACATGCCTTTAATCCCACCACCACTTAGGAGGCAGAGGTAGGAAGATCACTGAGAGTTCAAGGCCACCCTGAGACTACATAGTGAATTCCAGCTTAGCCTGGGCTAGAGTGAGACCCTACCTCAAAGAAACAAAACAAAAATATCCTTTCAAAAAAATGTCCTTGGGCTGGGAGATGGCTCAGCAGTTAAGGCACGTGCCTGCAAAGCTTAACAATCTGGGTTCAATTCACCAGTACCCATTTAAAGCCGGATACACAAAGTGACATATGTATCTATAGTTCATTTGTGGTAACACTATGCCCTGGTACACCCACTGTCACTCTCTGTCTCTCTGCTGCAAATAAATAGATAAATAAATAGCCCTTGCCAATTAATACATACTATTTTGCTCTTATTGCATGATGTATGTTTATTGTAGAAAATTACTAGATACTTCACAAAAAAGGAAAAGCTATAAAACACCTTTAGTCTCACTATACTATAACAATGTATCATTGATAATTAGGTATATAATGTTTTAAAATTTAGCTTAAAGTGAAAATCTAGCCTAAAATATCTTTAGGAGTTCCTTCTTTGCTTAATTAAAATTCTAAAAAGAACTGGGGAACTAACTATGTGTTAGAGTACTTGTGTAGCATGTGTATGACCCTAGGTTTAATCCCTAGTTCTAAAAAAAATAATAATAATAATTATTATTATTATTATTATATTATAATGAGAAAAGATGTGTGCATCTTTGACTGGTTACTGAAAGTCATTATAGAACCTGAGATGTTTTTAGAACAGAGGAGGACAGTTAGTTTGAAGATTTATTGTGTGTTTAATATGTATCAGACACCATGCCGCGCAGTGCAGATTAAAAGGTGAGTGAAACATAGTCTCTTCTTTCAAAGTGCTTATCATACAGTGGGAGGGAGAATTGCACTGCATTGTGGTAGATACATGCACATCCTGCAACCACATGCTTAGCCTAGGCTGCAAATAGAAGGGGCAGGGTAGAAGAAGAGAGAAATGAGAAAGGAAAGAGAGCAATTCTTGCATGTATGTAATGAAAATTAAGTTGCATGAAGAAACAGAAATAGAAAGGAAATTCCTTCCTTTAGGAAAGGCCTGAAGGCAAATGGAAATTTTAAATGTTTTCTATATCCCATTTTCCATAGTAATAGCTAAATTGGAATTTTATTGTTTTTAGATTCTCCTCACATACATTTGTGGTCTTCATAGTGCTTTAATTAACAAAAAATACTACAAAAAAATTAACATTTATAGGGGTTAGATCATACTGTATTTACAGTGAAGCCCCCATTCATCTAGATAAAGACACATTTGGAATTGAGGCAAATCCTGAGTCACTGTCTCCTATGCCAAACCTTTAACCACTCTCAGTCTAAAAAGTCTTAGCCCCACCCAAGTTGTATCTCACTAATGGGAGTGTCCCTGTGAAAACATGTAGGCCCTTCTTAGTTCAGATTGTACTCTAAATATCCCTCAAACAGAAGTGCAGTGATTAATAACTGTCATTCCTGAATGTCCTTGTTTGCTTAAAGATTAACACTAACCAGAGACTGGCAACTCTTAATCTGAGTCAGTTAAGAAGTCTAGATGTCTTGTTTCCACAGGATGCTACAGATGAATTGGATGCCTTACTCTTGTCTCTAACTGAGAATCTAATGGACCACACAGTCACACCTCAGGTAAATATGTTTCTGTACAGCAAGATCTCTTCTTATTTTTACTTATTTGAGAGAGAGAAAGAAAGAAAGAAGCAGAGAGAGAGATTGGGCACACCAGGGCCTTCAGCTGCTGCAGACAAACTCCAGATGTGTGTACCACCTTGTGCATATGGCTTACATGGGTCCTGGGGAATCAAACCTGGGTTCTTTGGCTTTGCAAACAAGCGCCTTAAACAATAAGCCATCTCTCCAGCCCAAAAAAGAAACTTTATGTTTGGAAAAAATAGTTCTGTTAGGTTCCAGTTTTTTGCTTAACAAGTTAGTGAGACTTTTTATTTAATAAGAGTTTGTATTTGAATAGCTACTTAGCTTTGCCTTTCTGTACTTGAATTCTAATACTTTGAATTTGCATGTCATTCTGTAAAAATCTCATAATACTGTAAGCCTATTTATAATTCAGCACCATTTTAAATAACATGAGGGAAAACATCAAGGATAATCCAGCTTAAAGAGCCAAGAAAATCAGCTGGGTTTGGTGGGACATATCTAATGCTAACACTCAGGATGATTGCTGAAAGTTTAAAGCTATCCTGGTCTACAAAGCAAGTTCCAGGCTAGCCAGGCTACACAGTGAGATCCTGTTCTCAAAAATTAAAAATAAGGGCCAGAGGGATGGCTTAGCAGTTAAAGTGTTTGCCTGAGAAACTAAAGGACCCAGATTCAATTCCCCAGGACCCACATTAGCCAGCCACAAGGGTGCACACGCGTCTGGAGTTCATTTTCAGCCAGAGGCCCTGGCGCGCCCATTCTTTCTCGCTCACTCTCTAGCCCTCTTTCTCTGTCAAATAAATAAATAAAAATTAAAAATAAAAAAGTTAAAATAATGAAGACATTTAATTATTTTTTAAATTATTTATTTGCAAACAGAGAAAATGAATGAACTTATGAGTATGCCAGGGCAGAATACCACAGCAAAAGAACTCCAAATACATATGCTACTTTGTTCATCTGGCTTTATTTGGGAACTAGGGAATTGAACACAGGCCATTAGGCTTTGCATGCAAGCACCTTTTATTGCTGAACCATCTTTTAAGCCCCTAATTAATTATGTTAAGAAGTGGGAGCATAGTAGAGATCAGCATTCAGCATATCGATCCTCATTGCCATCTGGAAGATCATGTATGCAGTGAGACAAGCATGATGCATATGAAGCCCTCCCTTTCTCTGGGGACTTGCAGTCTAGTTAGGATAAGAGATAGATAACATGCTCCTTAATGCTTAGGGGTGACAGGACAAGAGCTGCTGTAGGAACTAGGAACTAGACACCTTTCTAAGGGCTTGCATGCAGATAGCACTTTCTGTGGTGGAGTAGGCTTGATTAAATCAATGCTCAACCATGAGTTTGTATCATAATCACCTGGAAAGGGAATTAAAACAGATTGTTGTCGATCCTCACCTCAGAGGTTCCAATTTAGTGTGTTTAGAAGAAAGCCAGGCATGATGGTGCACACCTTTAATCCCAGCACTTGGGAGGCAGAGATGGTAGGATCACTGAGTTCAAGGCCACCCTGAGACTACATAGTGAATTCTAGGTCAGCCTGAACTAGAGTAAGACCCTACCTCAAAAAAAAGTGCGGGCTGGAGAGATGGCTTATTTAGCCAGATGCAGTGATGCAAGGACACAATGCTGCACTTGCCCACAAGGGGGCGCACGCATCTGATTTCGTTCGTAGCAGCTGAGAGGCTGCTGGCGTGCCCATCTCTGTCTTCCTCTCCCTCTCTCTCTGTCTCTCTCTCCAAAAATAATAAAAAATAATTTAAAAATTCTAGAAAAAGAGGGATGGAGAAATGGCTTAGAGGTTAAGGCATTTGCCTGCGAAGCCAAAGGACTTAGGTTCAATTCCCCAGGATCCATGTAAGCCAGATGCACAAGGGGCACATGCATCTGGAGTTCATTTGCAGTGGCTAGAGGCCCTGGTGCACCCATTCTCTCTCTCTGTCACTCCTCTATCTCTCTATTTCTGCTTGCAAATAAATAAAAATTTTTTTAAAAAGAAAGAAAAAGAAAAAAATTATCTCTAAACATGTTTGCAAGTGATGTAGTCTGAGAACCACCAGTTTAGATCAATAAACCAGAAGACTTTACCAAAGCATCAGTAATTACAAGCCTGAACTAGTGCATAGGCAGGAAATGAAAGGGATAGCAGCCACGATAAAATCTTGAGGTAGAGAAGAGATAACTTCTAAGACTGATGCCAGATGACCTGAAGCTCAGAGGAGTGAGCCATAGGGTGTGATCCAGAGCACTTACTGTAAGTGTTCACTTTGTCTAGTGTCTGGGTGAGCCTTTTAAACCCAAAACACAGGGCTGTAGATGTAGCTCAGTGGTAGGATGCTTGCCTTGGAAGTAAGATTTTAATTTTATTTTTAGGTTTTATCTAGGTTATGGTGTCTTGTCTTAAGGAGACTCCACAGCTGGGTAGTGGCATGCTTGATGCCCTAGGTTCAATTCCCAAGTACTTTAAAAAAGGGAGTTGCTGGAGAGATGGCTCTGTTTAAAGGCTTGTAAAGTCTGCCAGTCCAGGTTCAGTCCCTAGTACCCAAGTAAAACCGGATGCACAAAGTAGTTCATTTGCAGTGGCAAGATGACCTGTTGCACCCATTCTTGTTCATATTTATGTTCATCCTCTCTCTCTCTCTCTCTCTCTCTCTCTCTCTCTCTCTCTCTGTCTCTCTCTGTCTCTCTCTCTCTCTGCTTGCAAATAAAGTATAAATAAAATTATTTTTAAAAAGGAATTCTTTCCAGGCAGATCCTAAAAGTTAGAGTAGGAACATCTGTCAGTTTTGGAATGGGTAAATATATAAAATCAATCTGTGACAAGAAAATATCTCTATGATTCATAGGACTATGTTTCATTTTTTCATTTGGTGCTCAAGTAAACATCCCAACAGTCCATAGCACATTGTCCTTTGGGATCCATTAGAGGCTTCTGCTTTGATTTGTTCTAGTCCCCTTACCCTACAGTCTTCACCCAGGAGCTCACTCTATGTATTTGATATATATCCTTCCAGGCCTCCTTTCACTGAGTTATTAAAGAACCATCTTCATGTCTGTCTCCTTTAAGGCATGGGAGAGTTTGGGATATGTGCTAATGAATAGGATTGCCTGGCTGCAGGCATGAATGAACACTGGTGTTGGTGTTAGGTACACTGGTGTTACAGAGTGCTCCTCCAAATGGCTCTCATAGCCACCAGCCCACCAGCTGCACTTTGACTTCTTTATTTTGGTGTATGGGGAATTGTTTGTTTTTGTGTTATCTGTATTATATCCATCTACAGTTACTGTTAATTCATTTCTCACCTGCCATGAAATCTTCCAACTGTTGTTTGATATATTTTGAAGATTTGCTGAGCTACATGCATGGTCATCACAATTATACTTTAGTTCCTATTAGCATTGTAAAGTATCTTTGCTTCTTTTTTCCCCAAGGGAGTCATTAAGAATTATACTCCCAGACCAGGCATGATGGTGCATGCCTTTAGTCCCAACACTCGGAAGGCAGAGGTAGGAGGATTGCTGTGAGTTCAAGGCCATCCTGAGACTACATAGTGAATTCCAGGTCAGCCTGGGCTAGACCCCTACCTTGAAAAATGATAATAATAATAATTATTATTATTAATATAGTCCCTACAGTGCATTTTATGGTAGGCAAAATTATTATGAGTGTAATTATAAAAATAAGTCAGTCTTCTTTAAAAGTAAATAAGTATATGAAATTTGTTCTAGGTGTCTTCAACATCTATGATCACACCCCGGTGGATAATTCCAGTAAGTTCATTATTATTTGATTTTTTTCATCTGGTTACTTTCAGAATGAGATTTAAAGAATCATGGGTTCTTAAAGCCAGGTGTGGTGACACATGCCTTTAATCCCAGCACTTGGGAAGCAGAGGTAGGAGGATCTTCATGAGTTTGAGGCCACCCTGAGACTACATGGTCAATTTCAGGTCAGCCTGAGCTAGAGCGAGACCTTACCTTGAAAAACCAAAGAGGGGGGAAAAAAGAATCATCAGGTTCTTGTTTTTCCATAGAAACAAGGAGAAAGGTCATTAGCAAAGCTGTTTACTCAATTTACTGCCTTCAGATTTGTGGCAAAGTCTTTATGTTTGCCAATGCTGAAAGAGTTAGACAAAGTAAAAAATAAAAACTGAGATGAAAAATAGTTTTAAAAGTTAAAAAAAACTGGGATCATCAAAAGCATCCACTTCCTTGCCAGTCACTAGTGAAGCTGACTTGAAACTGATTGGGTAGGAGTTCCTCCCTCTGTGTTAAGACTGTATCTCTCCCAGCAGAGTGGACTTGCAGGAGGATGTGGACCATCTCTGGCAGAGATGGAGGGGTCTGGTAATAAAGACAGAGTCTCGCTGATATCTCCCCCAGCACCATTCTTGGTAGATGCTGTGACCAGGTGAGGAAAATAATAAGTAAAGTTGATTGTATTTAAGATAACAATGTCAGTTCTTATATGTTATTATAATTGACTCCATTGAAATTGGATAAATCTTTTACCTGCTTGTTGTTTAACATAGGATTTTTCCTTTTTTCTTGTTACTAATAATTTTCTACAAAATTATTACAGTCTCTCTAAGTTTTTGTGTTTGTTTTAAAGTCAGTTTGTGGTAGTTCTTTTCTGCCTTACTTGTATGATTGTATTGTAGTGAGGAGTGCCAGTGCCCATTGTTATAGGAGGTGCAGCATAAAAGTAACGTGCCTGAGACTCCCAAGGCCACTGGAGTTGCCTTAGAGTTTCCTCACCATCAAGGAAAAGCAAAATCAAGTTCAGAAAGAAGCAGAGCTGTGTAGTGGTTACTCTTGAGGTGTCTAGCTAATGGGAGCCCAGAAGAGGCTTTGTGAGCTTTAATAATGTTCTGCTTCTTGTTCTGTGCTGGGAGCAAAGATGTGTTCCCTTTGCAACCCTGTAAGCACACTGTAACTCATGATTGTGTACTTTGGCGTATGTAGATTATAATCAGGTTTTTTTTTTTTTTTAATCATGACTGGGTCCCATCTCTAGAGATTCAGATTTACTTTGGAATGTTTTCTGTGTGATATTTTAAAAGCATTAAAAAATCAAAAAGATATAGAAAGGAGAGGAAGACAACAGTAATTGAGAGGCCTCATTAAGTTTCAGACTGGTAACTAATATGTGGTAAACCAATTTAACAGAATGGAGTGAAGTAAAATCTTAGCATGAAAACGAGAGGGGTACAAAGTGAGAATATAATAGCCAGTTCACAGTGCAGATACTGAGAGACTAAGAATTGGCCCAGATTACAATTATTTAAAATTGCTTATGTCCATTTAGATCATCTACCATGCCCTACTCCTGCTTACATGGGCATCATTCTAAAGTTTTTTTTTCTGAGGCTAAAGAAGCAGACTATGGATTTGGGGGTGGTCATTATGCAAAAGAAATTTAGTATACTGTTACATACCCACATAGTCACATAATTATTTTTTTTTTTCACTCTAGCCCAGGCTGACCTGGAATTCACTGTATAGTCTCAGGGTGGCCTTGAACTCACAGTGATCCTCCTACCTCTGCCTCCCGAGTGCTGGGATGAAAGGCGTGCAGCACCACGCCTGGCTTGACTTTTTTTGTTTTTTTCAAATTTTTAAATATTTTATTTTTTTGTGTTTTTATTTGAGAGAGAGAGAGAGAAAGAGCAGGTGTGCTGGGGCCTCCAGCCACTACAAATGAACTCTAGACACATGCGCCACCTTTTACATCTGGCTTACGTAGGTACTAGAAAATCAAACCTGGGTCCTTAGGCTTTATAAGCAAGCGTCTTAACTGCTAAGCCATCTCTCCAGCTCCTGTTTTTGAAATTTTAAATTACTTTTTTTTTTTTTTTTTGGTTTTGAGTTAGAGTCTCACTTTAGCCCAGGCTGACCTGGAATTAACTATGCAGTCTCAGAGTGGCCTTGAACTCACAGCAGTCCTCCTACCTCTACCTCCCAAGTGCTGGGATTAAAGGCATGAACTACCACACCCAGCTTTTAAATTACATTTTTTGTATTCAGTATTTGGATATTGAAACTGTGTTAGATATTGATGCATCATGGCATCTAGAATCTTAAGCAATTCACCCACAGCAGAAACTTAAAGCCTGTGTTCTTTCATTTATTTTTTCTAATTAATTTTTATTGATTTATTTGAGAGAGAGAAGAAAAGGGAGAAAGAGAAAGTATAGGCACACTAGCACACATATGGGCCACTGCAAACAAACTCCAGACACATGCTCCAGATTGTGCATCTGGCTTTATGTACTGGGGAATTCGACCCAGGCCATCAGGCTTATAAGCAAGTACTTTTAACCACTGAGCCATCTCTTCAGCTCTCATGTTTCTCAGAGCTCCAACAAATAATTGAACTATAGGGCTTATGTGTAGCTGTCTGGGACTGTGTACAAGCATAGACAACTAGCTTGCCTTATTATCTCCAGAACATGTTGCCGTTGTGCTCAGTACAATACTATTCTTTATACTCATAATTTGACTCATGAAGAAAGGGTTAAGTGTATGTTGGGCATTTTTAAAAAATATTTATTTAAGAGAGAGAATGGGCATGCCATGGCCTCTAGCCACTGCAGACAAACTCCAGATGCATGCACCCCTTGTGCATCTGGCTTACGTGGGTCCTGGAGAGTCCAACCAGGATCCTTTGGCTTTGCAGGCAAATGCCTTAACCACTAGGCCATCTGTCCAGTGCCATGTTAGGCATTTTTCATTCAAGGAAGTAAGAGAAATTGTTATTTTTATATTTCAAAATGTAATAAGCATTGGGCTGAGGAGATGCCTCAGGGAATAATATGTCCACTTGCTCAAGCTGGAGTACCGAGTTCTATCCCCAGAGCCCACATAAAATTCCAGAAGCCATGGAGGGCTTTTGTAATCCCACCACGCTGATGGCAAGATGGGGGACAGAGACAGGAGCATTTGCCAGAAGCTCATATGTGTGCAATAAAGAGCAGCAGAGTGTGAATGTAGAATGAGAAACCCTGCCTTAAATGAGGGAGACAGATGAAGACCAACCCAAAAGTTGTCTTCTGACCTCCACAAGCACACTGGGGAACACATGCCCCCAAACTCATATACTCAGACACACAAGCTAATAATAATAATAATAATAATAATAATAATAATAATAATAATAATAAACGTAATAAGCATCAGCTATCTAGAAAATTCCTGCCTGTATAATATTTCATTGGTAAATTAGATGATACTGTATAACCATTCAGATCTGCAGCCTCAGTTCTCAACATCTCCTTGCGGGCTACTAGAGATATGTTACTCCCCACTGCTGCAAATGTTCTCACTGAATAAGCCTTGCTCTCTTGTATTCAGCTCTGCTCCTACTTTGGCAGAAGACACTGTGTTGAAGCAGAAGTGTCTGCTAACCACTGAGCTCTGAAGAGGTCCTTCCTTGCCTGTAACTGGGCCACCCAGCACTCTCCAACAGACCGTCCTGGAATCCATTTCAGCGGGAATGCTTGGACTGAGGAGCTTGTCTTTAAAAAGTTCTACTTAGATTTGACTTTAACTTCACAAAGAAAGTAGCTGCATTTGCCGTCCAACTGGAAGTCCATGCTGCATATCTACCCAACTGAAGTCTTCTACTGTCTGTAATTTATTAGTGTTGCGGATGCCTGAGTCAGTTGGATTCCCTACAGGTTCCAAGCTCTTGGCTCCACCTAGTGGTTACAGCTGTTTATAGTGACCTCATAGCCATCCTACCGGCAACAGCCTTCTGATGGCTATTTTCCTCTAGTATCAGGGTGATCATCCTGTTAAAGAAATCATATTTTACTGTTCATTACCTGGAAATCAGGTATTTCGGAAATTGATGCAGACACTCCGTAGGTATATTTGGGGCCAGTACTAAAGGGAAGCTGTGAATGCCTCCCCTATTTCTTATGGACTGATGATCCTACTACTTTGAATTGATGTCAAGGTAAGATAAATGCTAAGAAGACCCGCATAGAGAGCAGGCATAGTTTTCTTGGCCTTCCCTTCCCATAGGAAGCACTCAAGAGTACCACACACCTATCTGTAACATTCCAGCCTGAGGAGCAGGCCCTAGGCACCAACCTGGGGTCTGCACTCTCCTTGCTGAGCCAGTGGGGAAGGCACAGCACAGAAAGCTCCACACTGGGACCTGTTGGGACAGAGCCTCCATTTCTTTCATTATAAGCTGAATGAGTTTAGTACTTACAAACTAAAACAAAAGAAAACAAAAGCACCAGCCAAAAATCGGGAATGGGATGAGAGTTTGGTTCTTGAATGCCTAACACATACGAAGCTATACCCAGTCTTCTGGAAGAAGTCATGTTACATTTAGGGGCTTTGTATTAGTTAAAAGAGTTCTCTAGAATTTCCCCCAGCCTTTTTTGGTTTGTATCAAAAAAATATTCCAGATGTAAAAATCTGGAAGATGAGGACATGCTCATAAAAAAGTAGATGTCTACCTGCAATCCCAACATACAAAATGACATTAATCTAGCTTTAAATCTGTAGACTGAAAAGAAAACACTTGAATTGTCATGGGAAATGAGCGTGATATGTAAATGACATTGGTGCTGGTGTAGGTAATACCTTGTTACCAAGGACTAGTGTTAAGCTATATTTCCTGGAATGTTTGGGTTTCTGTGCATGGTGTGATGTATATATAATTGAGTATTCACCTGTACCTCTCAACTAAAGAAACTTTGAACTTTGTGATCTTTAAAATCACCTGGGCTTTGTGTAGCATGAGTAAGTATTAGGCAAACACACCAGTGTTTGGCTGAAAAGCTGAAGAATTTTAATCTTGCGCCATTTCCAAGAAAGCTGGAGATACTGGAAACCACTTCTGCATAAAACATTTTTGCTAAAGAGGAGGAAGTTGCTGGCTGATTCTCCTTAGGCAGTAACTAGGCAGACGAGTTTCTTGACAGTGTTCCTGTCCGTCCTCATTTATCAAAGACCTTTTCTCACAGCTGTGACACCTAGAACCTGCAGCTTGATGTGAGACATACTGGCTTGGGCATCAGATTTCCAATGTCTGACAACCCTGGATGGCCTGTAAGGTTAGTTGAGCTGCCAGACCCAGGCCAGCGAAGGCATTATAACTTAGAAGGCCTGAATTGCCTGTCCTGTTTAGGAGGTAGCACCACTCTTATTTCAAACTTTCCAAAATTTAGGAATTAACTAGTTGAAAATACTCCATAACATTTGTCTTTGGGTACCTGTAGTCTTGCCAATCAAAATATTTGATAGGGACTTTGTTAAATTCATTTTGACCTGAGGCTAAAAGAAAATCTTACCTCATGTACTTACATGAAATGGTAAACTTGGAAATTAATATTTGAATAATGAATTGGCCCTGACAGATACCTGTTAAATACAAGTTTCCTGTCATACTTGCTGATGGTGCTGTCCTCAGAACTGCTGTAACAGCAGACTGTATTCTACGTCCCTGGAAATGGCAGCAATTGGGTATGCCAGGGCTGAGGGCATCTATGGTTGTGGTGGTTGGGGAAGGGGCAATGTGAGAACCAGCCAAGGCTGCTGGTAGAGAGAGAGAGAGTGGAGGTGACATGCATAAGAAGACAATGATGGCACTGCAGGGCGTACCCATGGTTTGTGGCACATGCACTGCTCTGGGGTCCTAGGGAACAGCAGCTGCTCTGCCACCTGCCCAGGGGAGCATATAGATTGGCCTCACAAGGTTCACACTGTATCCTTCACCAAGTCAGGGAGTTGCATGGTGATTCAAAGTAAGATGTGCACATTTTGATTATGAGTGCTAGATTTGCAAACAAACCTCAGAGCTGAATCTTGATGGCTTGTCAGTAGCGTTGCCCTTCTACATAGGAGGTTCGTGGCTCTCTCACTCTTGTTCTTTAGGAAACACTGCAGAATAGAGTAACAAGCAGCTTCCTTAATGCTTATACACTGCTTTAAGGAAAATGCTTCTGAAAAAGATTTCTTACAGCCCTCCCTCTGACTTTGGTCTTAGTATATTTGCTTTGGGACAATCACAGGTGGCCTGTGAACATTTGAGAGAGAGAGCTCTGGACCACTTCTCAATTCTACCTGAAACGTGTACTTCTGTTCTCTTCGTTGGACCCAAAGGAAAATCCTACTGTCCCTCCAGAGTCCTTGCTAGAAGACTCTGCCAGTCACTCACATACTAAGAAAGCTTTCATGCTTTTCTACATAAGGGTCTGAAGAAGCAAAATTCTTGTCTTCTCATTGAGCAGGTGTCATATGTTTGTTTGGTTTTCCATTTGTTTATTCTGGTTTTTTTTTTTTTGTGGGATTTTTTTTATTTTTTGAGACAGGGTTTCACAGTATAACCCAGACTGGCCTGCAACTCCCTTTGTATTCCAGGCTTAACTGGAGCTCATGGCATTCCTCCTGCCTCAACCTCTAAAGTGCAGGGATTACACACGTGCACCACGAGGCCTGGCATACACTTTTTTGATAAGTTTGTTTTGTTTTGCCTTGTGTTGTCTTGTCTTGTTGCAGTGCCAGAAATCAAGCCCAGGACCTCTACTACTGAGTTATATGCACTCCCAGTCCCAATAACCTTTGTCATGTAAAGGGCCAGAACTAGTAACTGCCTTATCACTGTGCTCTGCCAGCATTGCACAGTCATCAGCAGAGTGGTGTGGGTCAAGCTTATTTATGAAACAGCTTTGTACAGCAAGAAAATGCCTCCCTAGGAGGCAGGCAGATATTCAGGTATGTTCTTAAGCATATCTGTCACTTAAGCCATCGGTACTTCTAGGTATTGTGTTCTTGCAATACGGGAAGCTGTCTGTCTAAAATGGGGTGCTGGAATGCTTAGGAATAATCCTTGAACCCCAAACCCTTAGTTTATGTCTGTTAATTAACCAAAGAATTGGCAATCCAGACTAAAGAGAATGATTTTTAAATCACCACATTTTATTCAAACATAACAGGAATGTGAGGGAGAGAAAAGGGCCAAGGGTATGAGGGCTAAGGAGGGAAAGCAGCTGGGGAGATGGAAAATACTACATGGTCAGGGAGCCCATTGTATAAACAAACATGGACCCTGAACACACAGACACACACACACACACACACACACACACACACACACACACAATGTGAGCCAGGGTCTGGAGAGATGGCTTAGCATTTAAGGTGCATGCCTGTGAAGCCTAAGGACCCAGGTTCAATTTTCCAGGTCTCACAAAAGCCAGATGCTCAAGGTGATGCATGCGTCTGGAATTCGTTTGCAGTCGCTAGAGGCCCTGGTGCACCCATTCTCTTTCCTCTTTTTCTGTCTGTCTCAAATAAAAATGAAAATAAATTTAAAAAATAATTTTTTTAAAAATGTGAGCCTGGATGGTACATGCCTTTAATCCCGGCAGAAAAAGGAGGATCGCAGTGAGTTCAAAGCCACCCTGAGACTACATAGTGAATTCCAGGTCAGCCTGTGCTAGAGCAAAACCCTACCTCAAAAAAAAGAGAAATGCCGGGTGTGGTGGTGCATGCCTTTAATCCCAGCACTCGGGAGGCAGAGGTAGGAGGATTGCCATGAGTTCGAGGCCACCCTGAGAATACATAGTGAATTCCAGGTCAGCCTGGGCTAGAGTGGGACCCTACCTCGGAAAAAAAAAAAAAAGAGAGAGAAATGTGAGAAGGGGTTTTAAAAAAGTATGCACTTCCAAGAAGATTAAAAACAGTAATAAAAAACATGTCCCTTCCCACCCTGGCAGCAGGGTGAGAGAGAAATTATCTTACTGACATGAAGACACAGGTGTGTCATTGTGTGCAGCTCAAGAGTCAAGAGAAGGAAAAAAAAGTTTCTCCTTGAGCTCAAGTTGGAGTTCCCGCTCCAGAAGTAATTGGCACACCTGTGCCAGATGTACCAGCCAATTGGCCTGGGCTCAAAGGAGAAATCTACCCCCTCCTGGGCAGGGTGCATGCTCCAGAGAGATTGGATGAGACAGGCAGACATTGAGTCCTGCAACTGAAGCAGGCAGGGCCAGCTCAGATAGGCGTGGTGAGGGTGTGACATCATAAGTGGGCCAGTCCCTGTCTGACTACCTAAAAACAACTATGTCTAACCTGACCCCTCACACTTGTCCACATGGGTCATAAGTGGGCAAGATGAGGTTGTGGGTCTCAGCTCTGGGAGTTCTTGAGGGATCCTACCATGGTTAATCTTGCCTTTGGCCATGAAGTTGATTAGAAACCTGGATGCTTCTGGAGAATGAAGCATGCATATTTACAGATTGCTGTTCTTTCCCTAAAAATTTTAAACACTGGTTCTTGAATGCTTGGACGCAGGTTGAAAACTTTCTTGTCTTTCAGCCCTCAGGACGAGGAACTTGGTGTGGATGAGGGAGCTCACCTTCAGCTGGGTTCTGCTCTGTGGAGCTGCAGTTCTTCCTCCAGTCTGTAACGCCCCTATTTTGAGACAGTGTTCAGCTCCTCCTTGGGATTTCTTATCAGAGAAGTGGAGGTTTTTGTTGTTGTTCTTTAATCATAGAACCCTTTTGTCTTCAGGTCTGGATATAACACATGGTTATGAGGACTCACTAATTTGTGTTTACTTTTTTGGCATATATAGCTCTACAGTGATTTTGAAACTATAATTTATTTTTGTATCAGGTGCACTCCATTCAGTGAGGTCCCTTTGCATACAGTTGTATTAGAAGCACTGCACTGAACTGTTGTCTGTACACTGAAATGAGAACCCTAGATGTGACCTTACCTAATAAAACTTCTTGTGTCTTATGAACTGTTTCTTGGGTGTGCAGTACCTACATTCTGTCCCTGGCAGAATTGATAAGCCACAGTCACTGTTAACAAGGAACTGGAAGTAGTGAATCAAAGTAGCCTATCCTGGAAAGTGGCTGTAGTGTCCTTCCAGAGACCAGAGGGGCATAGTGAGACACTGCTTTGTCATGGGATCTACTCATGAAGTATGGAGCAAATCACTTCACAGACATGAGACTCCATTCCTTCATCTGAAAGGACGCATGAAGTGTAAGTGACAGCCTCTGGCTGGGAGTAGCAGGCATTGCCATCCTTACTGTGTCTTCAGCTCCTGCCTTCACAGCATGCATTGTACATCCTGGGAACAGCACTGCCCAGGTCATTTGGGGAACTTCTGTTGTGCAGAGATGCACTGCCACACAAGTCATCTAGGCTGCTGAGAGAATTTGGAAAAATCCACCCATTTCACCTCTTATCCGCTGCCACAGAGAGAACTTTTCTAGGTTCTTCAGTTGTGCCTGGAAGGCCGGAACCAGGGCTCAGTCCTCAGTGCTGAAAGCTGGCTCTCCTACAAAGGAAGTTTTTGACCGTGAGTAAGAAGCCATTCTAACTAGAGAAGACAACTCATGGGAAAGGTATGGTCACTGTCGATGCCCACAGTAAGATGGTGCATGGGCAGAAGCAAGAGGGAGGGAAGTGAACAGTCCAGGTCTCCACCCCGTTGCTGTTTAGGCAGGCACTTTGATGAGTAGGAGGACGTAGGAGGACAGGGCATCTGCCCTGAAAGAAAAGAGAATGAGTACTGGCCTGCCACAACACCCAAGTAAGCCCAGCCTGTCACCAAGACAGGCCTTCTGTGGCCAGTACTGAGGACCGCCTGCAGGGGCTGCACATGCTGGCCTTGAGTCATAATTTTCGGCCAGGCCAATGTTGTAGTGTCTCAGCGTGGTATGTCTAGCTGGCGTTTATCCCCCTGTGCTTAGAGGGCCATTCTGACTGGCACAACAGCCTTTGTCCACTACAGCAGGGGGACATGTCCCCCACCCACCCCAGTGCATCTTTGGCCTGTCGTGCCCAAGCCAGATACACAGCTCATGCCCCCCAGCTAGGAAAGCAAGATGTTACAGCAGAAACATGGTCAGGATGACCACCCAGTCTCTTCAGTGTGTAAATAAGAAAACAGTTGCTGAGAGGGATGGCGACTTGCTACAGGCCATATGGCTCAGGTTTCAAATCCAGATCCCCAGACTCTAGGGCACTGACTCACTGTTCTTTTTGGCTCTGCTTGACTGGTCTCCCTGAACCAGAGCTGAAACAAAGTGTAGTCCCAGCTTGTCTGCTGCCTCCCTAAGGCTCTTTTTGCCAGGAAGCAAAAGAAAGCATCCACACACCAATCTGGGGACCCACATTTCCTGCTGTCCTTTACATTTCCCCAGGGTCCTTTCCAACCCCCTGCAGTACTTCCAACATCCCCCCACTGTGACTGTTATCTGCATGCCTGTGCTCCCAAATCTCAGGTGTACCATTCATTTGACACCCCTGAGAACATCTAGCTGGTGAACCCACATGTTCGTGGAAAAGTTCTTTTTTTCCCCAGAACCCTCTCCCTTGGTTTGCTGCTGGCTCTTGTTTGAGGATACTGACATGCAAATTTGGGCACATGGGAGTAGAATGGGCAGAAGAGTCTGTTCCAGAAAAAAAAAATCAATGTAAAAGAACCAGCCTTGACCTAGGGAGGTGGCTCAGCTAATTAAGGACACTTGTTTGCAAAGCTGCCCGGCCAGGTTTAATTCCCCAGTACCCATATAAAGCCAGATGCACAAAGTGGTGCATGCATCTGGATTTGTTTGCAGTGGCTGGAGGCCCTGATGCGCCTGTCCCCGCCTTACAAATAGATTGATGATGATGAAGATAGATGGACAGATGGACGATAGATGATAGCCTCCATTAGCCAAAGGTGCTATGAGGCCAGAGAAAAACAAATTGATCCAAGATTGCACCAAGTACTATTGTGTATGTGCATGCATATGCATATGGAGGCCAGAGGATAACCTCAGAGGTCTTTTCTAAGGCACCATCTACCTTTTTTGAGACGGGGGGAGAGGGGCTCTCATTGGCTAGCCAGTGAGCCCAAGGAGTCTGCCTGTCTCCACCTCCCCAGTGCTGGGATCCCAAACCACCATACCAGCTTTTTGTTGTTGGTGTTGTTGTTGGTGGTGGTGGTGGTGGTGGTGGTAGGATTTTTGTTGTTGTTGTTTTGGTTTGGTTTGTTCTTGAGGTAGGGTTTCACTGTAGCCCAGCTGCTGGGATTAAAGGTGTGCACCACCACACCCAGCTCCAGTTTTGGGGTTTTTTTTTTTTTTAATGTGGGTTCTGGGGGTCAAACCCAGGTCTCAGTGTTTGAGGGCAAGCACTTAACTGACTCTCCCCAGACTTGCGGTCAGCTGCAAGACCAGTGGCTCCCTAAAACTTGTGTCCCAGGTTTGAGTACAGATGAAGGAGGTTTTCATCCAATGGAATGTACCTGGTTTGTCTCAAGCTAATATCAAGGATGCCAGGCACATTCCTGGTGCTGACAGGGCTAGAGTTGGTTGTAAAACTCCACATTCCACTCAGGGTTTTGTTTATCAGACTGTGGGAGACTGTGAGGAGACCCCGCCAGGATTACTTAGAAATGATTGTGGCACTTAACAGAGGGCAACTGCAGTCAGGCCAAGCCCGTCCCCTGTAGAAGGTGCATTTGTTTTTATTTATTTATTTATTTTTATTTTTATTTTTATTTTTATGATTGTGA
Organism: Orientallactaga sibirica; assembly: GCA_036365145.1. Classification (NCBI taxonomy): domain Eukaryota; kingdom Metazoa; phylum Chordata; class Mammalia; order Rodentia; family Dipodidae; genus Orientallactaga; species Orientallactaga sibirica. Next base: position 14,289,074 of record JAEOAD010000028.1, read on the forward strand.
GTCTCACTCTAAGTTCAGGCTGACCTGGCAACTGCAGTCTCAGGGTGGCCAAGCAATCCTCCTACCTCTGCCTAGTGCTGGGAAGGTGCATTTGTTTTTATTTATTTATTAGAGAGAGAGAGAGTGGGTGCCTCCAGCCACTGCAAACAAACACTAGACGCATGTGCCACCATGTGCATATGGCTTATGTGGGACCTGGAGAATCGAACCTAGGTCCTTAGGCTTCGCAGACAAGCTCCTTAACCGCTAAGCCATCTCTCCAGCCCCAAGCTTGAGATCTTTAGAGCACTGCAGTTCTCAGCTTAGACTGTGAAGAGGGCACACATGCTTCCAGGCCAGCCATTGTTACTGGATTGTAATACACAAACAGGATCTATGGGAACCTTGCCCACCCTTTCCCTGTACCTTGTAAAATGGGGACAATAACCTGCCTCCCAGAGTGGTGAAGATTAAGTAAGTCAATTCTCAAAATGTCTCTAACAGCCGGGAGTGGTGGTGCACACCTTAAATCCCAGCACTTGGGAGGCAGAGGTAGGAGGATTGCTGTGAGTTCAAGGCCACCCTGAAACTACATAGTTAATTCCAGGTCAGCCTGAACTAGAGTGAGACCCTACCTCGAAAGTTCTAGACACTAAAGGTTTCATGTTAGGAATGGTAGTGATAGCATGTTCCTGGCCCCTCTTTATCCCTTTACTTCCTTCAACTCTCCTGGTGATCCCCCATTATTGTATGGACCCAGCCACTGATTCTGAGGAGCCTGGTGAGAAAAAGCACATACCAGAGCAGACTCTTGGTCACAGCTCCCTGAATTGCCTCACTATCGGGGTTTCCTCCCACTGAGCAAATGACCACATGTCTCCCTGAGCAGAGCCTCAGGCAGGAGTGATCTCAGCAGTCCCTACTGCTGCACCTGCCGGAACTGCACTTCCCGCAGCCCCTGTGTTTCCTGTATCTCAGCACTGCTTCCTTTGGCATTGAAAGCTTTCCAAGGGGTTCCCATTTTAAAATGAACAAACAGCTCAGTTCTTTCTGTCTGTCATGTTTTCCTCTCGCTCCCTTCACAGACACACCTTTGGAGAACTATCCTCTGTTCTGGCTGCTGCAGCCCTGTGCAGGCTTGTCTGGACTCACGGCAGTGTTCACTGTTCTCAGTCTCAGCCGCCCTCTTTTCTCCTGTTGTCTACTGTGACAGGGTAGATGAGCCATAAAATCTTAGTGACTTACAGGAAACAGCTATATAATTTGCAGGGCCTGGTGCAAATGGAAATGTGGGCTCCTATTCCAAAGTTACTGACATGGGCTGGAGAGATGACTTAGTGGTTAAGGCGTTTGCCTGCCAAGTCAAAGGACTTTGACTCGATTCCCCAGGACCCACATAAGCCAGATGTACAAGTTGGCACATGTGTGTAGAGTTTGTTTGCAGTGGCTGGAGGCCCTGGCATGTATGCATGTCTCATAAATAAATAAAAAATAAAACACATTTTTTAAAAGTTACTGATAGATCAGCCTAGGCTAGAGTGAAACCCTGCTTCAAAGAGGAAAAAAAAAATACTGACAGGTGATGAGCAGATTAGTCAGATTAGTGTTTGCCCTGAAAGCATGAGAATCTAAACTTCATCTCAAGAACTTGTTTTTAAAAAAGGGAGGGTGACTACAGAGATGGCTCAGCAGTTAAGGCACTTTCAAAGCCTGATGGCCTGAGTTGGATTCCCCAGTACCCATGAAAAGCCAAATGCGCAAAGTGGCACATGTTCCCGGAGTTTGTTCTCGGTGGCTAGAGGTTCTGGCATGCCCATTATCTCTCTCTGAGTGCAAATTTTTAAAAAGGCAGGGAGCTAGAGAAATAGCTTAGTGGTTAAGGATTTTGCCAGTGAAGCCTAAGGACCCATGTAAGCCAGCTGCACAAAGGGGCAAATACATCTGGAGTTCGTTGGCAGAGGCTGAAGGCCCTGGCATGCCCATTCTCTCTCTCTCTCTCTCTCTCTGCCTCTTCCTCTCTCTCTCTCTCTCTAATAAATAAAATAAAAATAAAAATAAATGCCAGGTATACTAGTATGTTCTAAGCTCTGGGGAGGCAGAAACAGGAGAGACCCCATGGGTCTCACTGGTCAGCCAATCTACGCTAATGGTGAGCACCAGGCCAGTGACAGCCTTTGTCTCAAAAAAAATGTGGACAGCATTCCTGAGGATGACACCAAAGTTGTCATCTTGACTCTGTGTGTGTGTATGTGCGCGCACATGTGCATGCACACACAGAGACTGAGATCTCAAGATGGCGACAGCAGAGCATTGAATCAAACACAGGGCCCAAGTGTGTCTCTGCTGTCAGTATGGTTGCTCACACCACACATTCACATTATAAGTGACAAAGAGCTCCTCAGGCTGAGAGAGACCTCAGCTGAGAGACTTGACACTTTTTTTTTTTCCCTGATTGCAGAGGCAAGTAAAAAGAGGGGTGAAGGAGCCACACTTGGACTTACCTCATTTCTGCTTGGAAATGACACACATCCTGTACTGATGTGAACAAATCACAAGGGTGTGTCTTGAATAGAGAAGGCAGGAAGGGGGCAAGGGCAGGCACTGACTGACTACAGGATAGAGTAATGCAGTGTGCCATCTTACCACCACACTTTGCAGATTGTCCTGCCCATCTGAGCCTATGTGGTTCCCTGCATCAACCCTCTCCTTCAAGGCAAGGACCTTCATTCTTGGTCCTGGTCCTGTCTTCACTCCCACACTCCTGAGGCTCAGTAGACAACTCTCTCCCGTGTATGTGTGTGGGTGCGTGCGTGCGCATGCACGGGTGCATGAGTGTGTGGAGGCCAGAGGACAATGTCAGGTGTTGTCCCTCTCAGGTACCATTCACCTTTTGTTGAGACAGGGTCTCTAATTGGCCTGGAGTGCACCAATTATGTTAGACTAGCTGGCCAGTGAGCCCCAGAGATCTTCCTATCTACACCTCCCCAATGCCAGGACATTTTTATGTGGATTCTAGGGATTGAACTCAGGTTCTTGTGCTGGTGAGGCAAGCACTTTACTGGCAGCTATCTCTCCAGCTCCTGCTATCACAATTTTTGATATACAATTCTATATTCTTTTTAAAATATTTGAGAGCCAGGCGTGGTGGCGCATGCCTTTAATCCCAGCACTTGGGAGGCAGAGGTGGGAGGATTGCTGTGAGTTTGAGGCCAGCCTGAGACTACATAGTGAATTCCAGGTCAGCCTGGGCCAGAGTGAGACCCTACCTCAAAAAAACAAACAAAAAAAATTATTTGAGAGAGAGAGCAAGAGGCAGATAGAGAGGGGGAGGGAGAGAGAATGGGCACACCAGGGCCTGTAGCCACTGCAAAGGAACTCCAGACGCATGCACCACCTTGTGCATCTGACTTAGGTGGGTATGAGGTCATCGAACCTGGGTTCTTTGGCTTCACAGGCAAATGCCTTAACTGCTAAGCCATCTCTCCAGCCCTGTATTCTTTTTTAAAAATATTTTTTTTATTTATTTGCAAGCAGAGAAATAGAGGAAAGAAGAAAGACAGAACGGACACACCAAGACCTCTAGCCATTGCAAACGAATTCCAGATGCATGTAACACTTTGTGCATTGGGCTTTACGTGGGTACTGGGGAATCGAACCAAACTGGTTAGGCTTTGTTGGCAAGCACCTTATTGGCTGAGCCATCTTAACTATCAATGTGTTTTCACAAAGCCTCATCTTAAAATGTGAGTCACAGTTTTAATGGGCTAGTTGCCCTTTGCCCAGTATATGGTAAAACAAACAAATGGAAAGTGTTCTGTTACATAAGCCAGCTCATGCCTGCCCAAGAATAGGCTTCCCATGCTTGGTGGACCGTGTATTTTCCCAGACCCAAGGACTGCCCCTCCTCCTGCTTCCATGCTCTCCCAGGGGGCTCTGCACCACCCCCTCCTGTGGCCAGCATTCAGAGCATGGCTGAGTTCACTGTGGTGTGCAAGATCTCCTTCAGTGGTCATTACTGCCGTCTGAGGGCTGTTCACTAAGACACAGATAGTAACCTAAGCCTGGTGACAGTAAGCAGCCAGTCTGCAAGGCTACATAGCTAGAGCTTATCACAGTCAGGATATAAACTTGGCTCTGCTGTGGTTTGTTTCAGAAGCAGGAGCCTAGTTCCAGAAAGGCCTGGCTGATTGGGCCCAGCCTCTCCCTTTGCCCACCTGCTCCCCATTTTGAGATAGCATATGCAACCCAGGATGGCCTCCAACTCACTATGTTATTAAGAGTGACCTTGAACTTCTGGTCCTCCTGTCCCCTCTGGAGTGCTGCCATTACAGGGATACACCACCACATTCAGGGCTTTATTATGCATGCTGGCCAAGCACTCTACCACTTAGGCTACTTCTTGCTATGTAACCCCAACTGATCTCAAACTCATGGTCTCTCTTGCCTCATCCTCCCAAGTGTATAATTATAGGCAAGCATCACGATGCCCAGCTGAAAAGATGGCAGTTTAAGAAGACGAATAGGGAACTGAAGAGATGGCGTAGCAGTTAAGGCATTTGCCTGCGAAGCCAAAGGATCTCGGTTTGATTCTCCAGGACCCACGTAAGCCAGATGCACAAGGGGCACATGCATCTGGAGTTCGTTTGCAGTGGCTGGAGGCCCTGGCATGCCCATTCTCTCTCTGTCTGCCTCTCCTCCCTCCCTCCCTCTCTCTCTCTCTGCTTGCAAATAAATAAATAATTACTTTTTTAAAAAAGAAGACGAATAAAATTAATAAACGTTGCCAGGTGTGGTGGCACATGCCTTTAATCCCAGCACTCAGGAGGCAGAGGTAGGAGGATCGATCACCATGAGTTTGAGGCCACCCTGAGACTATATAGTGAATTCTAGGTCAGCCTGGACTAGAGTGAAACCCTACCTCGAAAAACAAATGGTAAGCTTCTCATTAGTTAGATTGGAAATGAAATGGCAAAACTAGTTGTTAGTATAAGAAATAAAGGGCTGTAGAGATGGCTCAATGGTTGAGGTGCCTACAAAGCTTAATGACCTGGATTCAATTCCCCAGTACCCACATATGCCAGATTCACAAAGCAATGCATGCATCTGGAATTCGTTTGCAGTGGCTAGAGGCCCTGGTGTGCCCATATTCATATATTTCTCTATCTCTGCTTGCAAATAAATAAAATATTTTTTATAAAAAAGAAGTCCTATTACTTCAAAACCAGTGAGCCCTATAAGCATACTAAGAGAATAGGGTGCACTACCTCATTCCAAGAAATTTAACAACTTGGAATAAATGGCAAGAGCTGGGGAGATGGCTCAGGAGTTAAAGGCACTTGCTTGCAAAGCCTGTCAGCCCTGGCTTGGTTCCCCAATACCCACATAAAGCCATATGCAAAAAGTGACACCTGCATCTGAAGTTCTTTGCAGTGGCAAAAGGCCCTTGTGTGCCTATTCTCTCCCCTCTGGAATAAATAAGTAAATATTTTCAAAAATAAAAAATAGCAAGAGGCTGGAGAGATGGCTTAGTGGTTAAGGTGTTTGCCTGCAAAGCCAAAGGATTCTGGTTCGACTCTCTAGAGCCCACATAAGCCAGATGCACAAGGGGGCACATGCATCTGGAGTTCATTTGCAGTGGTTGGAGGCCCTGGCGTACCCATTCTCTCTCTGCCTCTTTCTCTCTCTCAAATAAATAAGTAAAATACTAAAAAATGTTAAAAAGAACAAATAACAAATATTTTGAAAGACAAACTACCAAACCTCATTGCTTCAAAAAAAAAAAAAAAAAAACCACTGACCTCTAGAGGTCAGCACTTCTGGAGAAAAGACACAATCTTTGCTAAACTCAGCCTGATAGAAAAGTCATTTGGAGGTCTGCAGTCAACATTGATGAATTGCAAGTCAAAACACATGATCAGAAATACAGGAATGTAGCCAGCAAATCCGCAGCAGAGGAAGCTTCAAACTCTCATCTCCCAGAAACTAGGGAAAAGCAAAACAGACAAGCTGGGGATGTGGCTCAGTTGGTGGAGTGCTTGCCTAGCATGCATGAAGCCCTGGGTTCCATCCCCAGCACCACATAAACCAGGTGTAGGGGTACTCCCAGCATTCTTATGTGGAGGCAGGAGGATCAGGAGTTTATAGTCATACTTACGGAGCTGGAGGCAAGCTTGGGTTACAGAAGACCTTGTCTCAAAAATGAGAGATCTGGAAGATGGCTCTGTGGGTAAAGTGCATGCTGTGCAAGTATGAGGACCTGAGTCTGGATCCCCAGCACCCACATAAAATTCTGAGCATGGGGCTGGAGAGATGGCTCAGTGGTTAAGGTACTTGCCTGCAAAGCCTAAGGACCCAGGTTCAATTCCCGAGTACCCATATAAAGCCAGATGCACAAGGTGGCACTAGCATCTGGAGTTCATTTGCAGTGGCTACAGGCCCTGGCATGCTCATTCTCTTTCTCTCTCTGTATCTCAAATAAATATTTTTAAATTTTTTGGGTTTTAAAAAATATTTTGTTTATTTATTTATTTGAGAGAGAGAGAATGGGCATGCCAGGGCCTCCAGCCATTGCAAACAAACTCCAGATGCAAGTTCCTCCTTGTGTATCTGGCTTACATGGGTCCTGGAGAATCGAACGAGCATCCTTTGGCTTTGCAGGCAAACACCTTAACAGCTAAGCCATCTCTCCAGCCACTCCCACCCCTTTTTTTTTTTTTTTTTTTAAGGTAGGGTATCACTCTACTCCAGGCTGACCTGGAATTTACTGTAGTCTCAGGGTAGCCACAAACTCACAGTGATCCTCCTACCTCTGCCTCCCAAGTGCTGGGATTTAAGACGTGCACACCACACCTGGCTTCAAATAAATAAATAAAATATAAAAAATAAGGTGGAAAGTGACTTTAGAAGATTCCAGCAATCTCTGGCCTCCAACACATGCCAAAAAAGGTGGTGAGGGAGAAATAAACATAGGGAGATTCTGAGAAGATGCTTAAAGATGCTTTCTTGCAAAGGCTGCCATCCTAGGATTCAAATCTCACCCATGTAAGACAGACACAAAAAATGGCACAAGTATCTGGTGTTCATTTGTAGTGGTTAGGGAGCCTGGCTTAGCCATGCTTACAGACACACATGGACAAATAAATTAAAATTATTTTTAAAAGAAAATAAGATTAGAACCTTCCAGGCTATGGTACCATCAATCAGTGAGGGGGCCTACACACCTGGACAGGCTGAGGCTCTGAGAGGTCCTGTTTGTGCAGTCTGAAAAAGCCCTTCCTAAGTGTTGCTGCTCAACTGGGATCCAGTAATGACTTCCCTAGGAGGGAGGAGCCAGCCATTGGCCTGGAGAACTAATGAGAAGTTTCAGGCAGCAGCGGGAGAGGATTTCAAGGACCACACAGGCTGGTCTTTGCCCATCTGTCCCATGACCTGAACCCTTTGTCCTCCCATGGCCATTCCCGGCAGCTGTACCACAGTCTGCAAAGTCCAGGCTCTCTGCCAAGAGCCTCCCTTGTTCTGCCTGTCTCCCTTCCCTCCATTCCTGCTTAGTCTCAGCTCCTAGGGCACCCAGGAGCTGGCTAGGGGAACCTGTATAGACAAGCCCATTTCCTCATCCATTGTTTCCATCCAGACCAGGCACAAATAGCTATGGCCCAACCCTTGATGGGGCCACAGGAGCCAGGCATAGACATAGCCATAAAGGAGTTGTAAAGCAAGGGCCAGAGATCTTCACCTGTCCCCAAGAGAGCCAGGTGGTACTGTCACCTGCTAGGCCTTGAAGGTAGAGACAATTCAACCATCAGCTGCAGACGTCCTATAGATCCCCAAACACTAAGATGGGTTGGGATGAGGAAGTGAGTTCTATTGGTTCCCAAAAGCATGGCTACTTTCTGGGACCTGCCAGTTGACCACAAGGGGGCGAGGCTAGTGAGAGGGAGAGAGACCTGGGAGCGTTTCTCCTCCATCTGCCAATGGAAGTGCCCAAAGTCCCCAGCGCAGAATGACACTGGGGCTGTGTGTGACCGCACCTTTCTGTTGGACTGCATCCCAAGCTTTGGTGGCCAAGTGGTAATGTGCCACTGAGTCTCTGAAAGGGACCAATGGTGCTCCTGAGCCTGCTGTGTGTTCTCCACCATGATCTTCATACAGTGAGTAGCTCCTGCCCCAAGGGTGTCTTGGTAGCAGGATGCTGGGTACTCTGTGTTTTCACACACGCATGCACATTCATGTGCGTGGAGGCCAAAGGACAATCTTGGGTGTTGTTCCTCGGGCATTGTCCGCTTGTTTTGGAGACAGGGTCTCTCACTAGATTAGGCTAGACTGAGCTGGCCAGAAAGCCCTGGGGATGCTCCTGTTTCTGCCTCCCGTGGGGGGAATTACAGGCACATGCCACTATGCCTAGCTTTTTCCACATTTAGAAGGCCAGCATTGTACTGACTGAGCCATCTCCCCATCCCTCTTAGAGAGCAGCCCTGCCTCCCACTGTCATGCGTGAAGGGAGGCAGGCTCCCAGGAGGCTCCAGTGGAAGGAGACTGCTGTAGTGGTTGAGAACATCTCTCAGTTTGGTTGGCAGCCTGGCTTGTGGCTTAGACCCTCGGACTCTGCCGAGATTCAGCTGCCCTGTGAGCCTTCATGTTGAGGTGGAACTGTCACCCCAACACACATCCAGTGCCTACCACTGGTGCCTTTGTCTGTGACCTTATTGGAAATGGGGTCTTCACAGATGAGTAAGTCAGATGAGGTCCCACTTGATTCTGGAGGAGAAAGAGGATGTGGACAAAGACAGTCTCACAAGGAGAAAGCTACATGAACTGCAGAGGTAGGGCTCGCAGAAAAGTGGTGGTCTTCTTCAGAGCTTCTGAGGATGGATGGCACTACAGGGACCTTCGTTCTGCACCTCCAGACCTCTGCTGTTCCGTCTGCGCCCTGATCCAGCCCTGAAGGAATGGAGGCGGCGTTGGGGAATGGAAGCTGCGTCTTGGGATTGTGAGCAAACTTTCTCCCTAGAGATCCCGAGTGACTGCTCCTCTGGCTGGCATTCCCTTTCTACAGGAACACTTGAAGCTGTGCCTAGTTACCCTGGAGCAGGAACTACCAAGAGCTGAGGACAAGCCCAATGCAGGGAGACAGAAAAGCTTCCTTCCCTGATGAATTGCTGAGCAAAGGGCCTTGTACATTGGCCACTCTCCTTTGATTTCTTTTTCTAAAAAGTACTTATTTGGGACTGGAGGAATGGCTTAGCAGTTAAGGTGTTTGTCTGCAAAGCCAAAGGACCCAGGTTCAATTCCCCAGGACCCACGTAAGCCAGATGCACAAGGTAGCGCATACATCTGGAGTTCGTTTGCAGTGGCTGGATGCTCTGGTGCACCCATTGTCTCTCTGCCTCTCTCTCTCTGCTCAAATAAAAATATTTACCAACAGAGAGAGCACGGGAGAGAAAAATGGGCATGCCAGGACCTGTAGCTACTGCAAACAAACTCTAGACACATGCACCACTTTGTGCATCTGGCTTTACATGGGCACTGGGGAACTGAACCCTGGTCATTAGGCTTTGCAGGCAAGTGCCTTAACCACTAAGCCATTTCTCCAGTCCTGATTTCTTTGTGTGTGTGTGTATATACACAATATTTATTTGGGAGAGAGAGCATGGTTGTCAAGGCCTCTTGCTGCTGCAAGCAAAATCCATAAGCATGCACCACTTTGTGCATCTGCCTTTATGTGAGTACTGGAAAATTGAACCCAGGCTGGTAGGCTTTGCAAGCAAGTGCCTTTAACTACTGAGACAATTCAGCAGCCCTTGCTTCAGATTTCTTGTAATGTTCCTAGTTCTTTAGGCCCCTATTTTTGGCTTTTTCAAGATAGAGTCTCACTCTTGCCCAGGCTGAGCTGTAGTCCCAGGCTGGCCTTGAACTCTTAGCAGTCCTCCTATCTCAGCCTCCTGAGTGCTGGAATTAAAGGCATTTGCCACCACACCCAGCTTGGTTCCTTTTTAATATTTATATATTTTTAATGTTTTTATATTTGAGAGAAAAAGAGAGAATGGGCGCACCAGGGCCTCCAGCCATTGCAAATGAACTCCAGATGCATGCACCCCCTTGTGCAGCTAGCTTACATGGGTCCTGGAGGGTCGAACTGGGATCCTTTGCAGGCAAATGCCTTAACCACTAAACCATCTCTTCAACCCCCTTCTTTTTGAGTGAAAGAACAGAGAATGGTCAGGCTGCTGCAAACTCAACACGTGTGCCACTGCCACTTTATGTGTCTGACTTTGTGTGATTACTGGAGAATTGAACCCTGGGCCAGCAAGCTTTGCAAGCAAAACACCTTTAAGTACTGAGCCATCTCCCAGATCTGTGCCACCTTGTTTCTATCTGGCTCACCCGCTCACACTCACTGCTTCTTACATGAACCATCCCTAAAGCCTTGCTTGTTGGAAGTAGTCCTTTCTTCTGGAGACTGTCTTTCATATATTTGTGTTCATGAATATGCCTGTGCACATGTACAGGCATGCATTCTTGTGTGTGTGCATGCGTGGAGGCTAGAGGATTACCTCAGGTATCCTCAAGTACTCTTTGGTTGGATGTGCATGTGTGTGTGTGTGATATGCACATGTACACGCCCATTCAGCTGCAGTCTCCCCACATGGTTCCGAGGGAGGAACATATACCACCCTTGACTGGGTTTCCAGCAGCATAACTTCCTGGGACCTCAGCATGCGACTTTCTGCCTTCTGTGAACTTCCTGTTGTAAGCCTGGGCCCTGGAGAGGGGTGGGCCATGGTTACTGCCGGGCCATCTCTCCTCTTCATGTTCATTTTTCCCAGCATCCTTTACTCAACTGTCCTTGACCTTCCAAGTATCTGGCATTATTCTCCAGCTAGAGCAACCCTGGGACTCCAGTACTCGTTTGACAGTCTCGGGTGGCCAGGTCTACCTTGGAACTCCTGTCTGGACCTCTTTAGTGCTGATTGGCACTTTCAGTGGTCTAATCAGATGTCCCTCATAAACTCGTGCTTTGAATACTCAATCCGCAGCTGGCGGTAGTTCGGGAGGTGGAGGCTTACTAGAGCTCAGCTAACTCTCTTGCTACTTCTGCCAGCTGCTGTGGCAAGAAGTGATATCTAGCCTCTGCTCTACCATCCTTTCCCTGCCACCATGAAGCCTCAGCAATGAAAAAGTAACAACACTCTCATTACTTTGCAATGGTTAAAGGCCCTGGCACGCCATTCTCTGCCTTTTTCTTTCTCAAATAAAATTTAAAAGAATTTTTTTGACTCCTTTCATACTACACTGACAGCCACCTGTGTGGACCGTGCTGTCCCTTGAATGCTGTCTTGCCCTAGAGGTCACAGTTGTGGCCATGTGTTTTGGTTGCTGGAATTGAGTGGACATGTCATATGTAAGCAGGAACTATATTTGTACCAAGAGTTTGGTCTCTTTGCTTCAGCCATAAAAAGAGCAAAGCCTGGGGATTATTGCTTCTTCAGCCTATCACCCTGAACAGGGATGATGTGTTGTGGAGCAGACCTGGATGCAATCCCAGCCTGGAGTGAACCCACAGCTAACTGACAGCCAGGAGGGTGAGGATTCAGTGTAACAGGGCACTGAGATTTTCATGTGTGGTGTGCACGTGTTTATGATGTTCATATATGTGGATGTACATATGTGCACCTTTATGTGGAGGCCACAGATTGTCAGGATCTTTCCCAATTGCTGTTCTTTTTTTTTTTTTTTTTTTTTTTTTTTTTGACACAAGGTCCCTCGTTCAACTAAGAGCTCAGAGTTGGTTGGACTAGCTAGCCAGCGAGGGCCACGGATTCTCTCATCTCTACCTCACCATTGCTGGGTTTAGAGGTGTGCACTGCCATGCCTTGCATTTCACATAGCACTGGGAGTCCAGACTCAGGTCCTTATGGCTTGCATGGTAAGCAGTCCACCCACTGAGCTGTCTCCTCAGCCCTCCCCCCCCCCATTGAGATTTTTCAAGTCTCAGCAACAAAAATTTACCAACACATCACTTTGCAGGAGAAACCTGTGACAGAATTGACACATGCCAAACAGTGTAGTCACCAGTGTGGCAATCACCCTCAGGCACAGCAGAGCTGCATCCGCTTCTCAGATCAAACAAGCGTTCCACAACCTGCCACTCACACTGTTCTCTAATGGTTGAAGAACAGCCAAGCTGGGTGGGATGCTTGGTACCACACTTCAGACACCAGTTCTCCACCACCACAGCCCTTGGGGTAGGAGATAAAACAGGCCATGGATGGGGCCTCTCAGGTTTAGGGGATTGCACTGGATATCACAAACCCTGAAATTGCACCCCCAAGACTGCCTCCCAGATCCTCCAGCCTTAAATCTTGCCAAAGCATAAGCTGAGGCCTTTCAAATATTTTTGGAGGTAAAGGGGAGGGAGTGGGGAGAACAGGGCTCCTTAAGTGTTAGGCCAGCAGCATCTCTCTGTGCTTTTCCCATCAGCTGCTTGTCAGCTTGTCCCTCACGCAGGCACCTGCTGTGATGAGCACACTGCCTAGCCTCCAGGCAGGACCCACGTCTGACATGCTCTCCACTGCATTACCTAGCATGCCTGGCAAAGCACAGGCCTGCACTAAGTATTTGTTGAGAAACAAATGAATTCATGAGTCCTTGTTTATGAATGCTACACTAAATGCTGCCAGGAAGGCTTCTCACATTCTGCCAACTGGTATATACCAACTGGCTTCCAGTGCCCAGGTGCCCAAAGTTGGCTTCTGTTGTTAGTTAGCATGTATACCAATGTTACATCAACATATTTCAAATTAGGCTAAAGTTCACTTATCTTTTTCTTCAAATGGAATAGGTCCACCTCACAGGCAGGGTAGTTATGTACTCAAAAGACATGGAGCCCAATTTAGATTTCTCTCCCCAGTAATATCAGCACTTTTTGGCAAGAATTTATTTCTTCCCAGTCAGAACTTTATTCTTACAGGCTCTGGTTTTCATTGAGTCCCCGGTGTGCCACCAACATCGGAAGAAACGTTGTACTTAGCCTGAACTCTTGTTTTCTGGTCACTGACAGACCAAAAAGGGTGGGCTGAAAGTAAGACTTCATCCTGTTGCCATTTTTGGTTAAGGCCGCTTTCTCTGGCTTTTCAATGACAGGTATTACTTTGCCTGTGGCAAACTACTCTTCTATGATCCTCAGAAATAGACAAGCCACTTGACTGCTTATGCTGGTTTCTCCTGGAGACAGTACTATTTGTGTCAAAGTCAAGGTCATAAACAGTGTTACTTTAAGGCCTAGTACCACACTGAAGCACGTCACCAGTTCCCAAAGGGTGATGGCTCCTTCCTCTAAGGGCGTCCTCATGTCACTTGCCATCTGACTACTCAGGTACATGGGATTTTCAGACGTGATTGGGCGCATTCCAGGTGGTATGGCCCTAGACTACATGAGATGTTCACCCCCTATATTTATGCAGAGAACTTGGACAAGATAGGCCCTGGGCACATAGTAACATTTTATGCAGTCTTTAAGGACATCTGCAATAAGCATGTATCTTCACATGGATACTTAAAAAAAATACTTTTAACATAATACATTGTACTGCCAAGAACTACAATTCAACTTTGTACAACACTGTTAAAATATTCATATAAATACTATATATGCAGATTCACTCCACTAGAAAAAGTCATCTAGTAGGACATTAAAAACCAGTTATCTGCAAAGCCCAAAGAAAAACGATTTTCACAGTAGGAACTAGAAATAACAACTATGAGGTTTATAAACCAGTGGTGGGAGAGAATTCTGTACATTTGCCATTATATCACAACAGCACGATTTAAAATACAATTTTGGACTAGCAGTGTAGAAAAATACTTTTTAAATACTCGGTAGGCATCATAGCACTTAAGAAACAAATAGCTGTGTAGTTAGGCCTCTTGGATACCTAAAAACAGTTCCACTACTTTCGGCTAGCTCCTAAAACACTAAGCTGACAAAAGGTTCTCACCCATGCACACCACACCCCCTACATTAAAAGAGCCTGCTCTAAGCTGGACATGACCAGTCTGAGAGGCAACATCTCTAACAGGGCATGAAATGGTGTCTAGAGCCTCATTCTGGCTCCAGGTTTGGAGGCAAAAGCAAGGTGGAATTTATGCGTGTATATGGGTTCTATTTCACTCAAGAGCCCAGCCTGAAGGAGTTTAGTCTGGCATATCAATATTTAACTTGGGCGGTGGAGGAACATACTTTCCAGGGCTCTGTGTTATGACTACTCTGGCCTTCTTTCCAAACATTGGAGCAATTTTCGGTACTTCTGGAACTGATATATCTTCGGCATCTTCACTATCTTCATGATGGAGATCATAAGAAATATTCCCATATTCTCTTAAAAATGGGAAAACTTCAAGCAAAAACTGACAGAAATCTCGGCGAATTCCAAACCACCAATGATTGCCCCCTTTGCGTCTAAACGTTGTGGCCATCAAAGTTAGTAAGGAGAGCCAAAGGGGGACAAATATAGAAATGTAAGAGAAAGTGTTGTGGTCATCCAATCTGTGAACGAGCAAGACTTCAAATGTGAGCAGGGGCACAACAATCGTTATCCAGCTGACGGCCATGGTCACGTGTGTTCTCCGCTGCTCAGCAATCACATCCAGGGAGCGCAGGAACAGGAGCGACCACACGATGTAATAGAGAACCACCAGACAAAGGAACGACATGAGGATCCACAGGGGCACGAACACCACCAGCCAGGGCCATCGGATAATCCTGTCCAGCCGCAGGGCGATGAAGATAAACTGTAGGATGTTGACAGAGCACAGGATCTCCAGTTCCAAAGACCGATCGTGTCGGAAACCCCAGACGCAGGCGGCCACGGACACGGGGGAAATGAAGAAGAGCGGCATGAAGACCAGCAGCCAGAAGTGGGTCCCCCTCTCTACCTGGTCGCACACCAGGATCTCAAACATGAGCAACAGAAGGTGGATGCCCACGGCGATCAGCATGGCTTTGAACTCCACGCAGGCATCCCCCTCGGTGCGGTAGCGAGGGTTGCGGGCCCAAACGCCGGCACCCACCGAGGCGCCCACGATGACCAGGAGTTTCCACAGCCATATGGGGGCGAAGACGGCCCAGTAGCTCCACTGGATGTGGTCGTCCAGGCGCAGGGGCAGCAACACTGAGAAGAGCAGCAGGCAGGCATAGATGAGGAACTTACTAGGGTTGAAGTCCTGGAACAGGCCTCTGGGATTCATGGCCAAGACCGCCGCCCCACTGCTCGAGGCTGCTACTCACGCCACTTGGCACCTCCGTGTCCGCCGCAGCCTCCTCGGCGCGGCTAGCGCGGGCTCTAGGTGGACATGGGCCGGCCGGGCGCGGAGGGAGGGAGGAAGCGAGCCGCTGGGCGCAGAGGCCGG
Source organism: Orientallactaga sibirica (assembly GCA_036365145.1). Classification (NCBI taxonomy): domain Eukaryota; kingdom Metazoa; phylum Chordata; class Mammalia; order Rodentia; family Dipodidae; genus Orientallactaga; species Orientallactaga sibirica. Next base: position 14,304,458 of record JAEOAD010000028.1, read on the forward strand.
AACATGTGCGCGCACGGTCACGTGGCCCGGCCGGAAGCCCGAGCAGGGGTACTGCGTGCGTGTACGTGGGGCCGCACCGCACCGCGTCTAGAAAGGGGCTGCTGCCTCCACCCTGCAGCTGCCTGCGTGGACACCCACGCTGCCTGCCTGCATTCCGCAGCCAGCAGGCGGGCACTGGCTGCGATCCGGTCGGGAGAGACCAGCAGAGCTGGGGATTCCGCAGCCCGTTCCGTTGGCTGCCAGCGGGGTGAGACCTCGCGCAGACGCTTCCTGGAGACGGCCGGAAGTGGGAGGCGGGACTGAGCTCACATCCTCCCGGCAGGCTCCGGGGCGGGGCCAGGTGAGGGCAGGGCGGGGCTGAGCATGCGCAGGCTCCAGGCTGGCGGGCTTTCCAGCGCGGCGGATGGTGTGAAAACGGTCTGTCCGGGAGCAGCGTGTGCGCGAGCGTAGGCGGGTGGGTGGTGAGCGTGCACATGTGTGGCTGTGATTACCCAGGTCTGGCGAACTCGCGTGAAGACCCCGGTGGGCCGGCGCGCGACGGAGGCTGTGGGTTTCATCCCAGGCCGGAGAAGGTGTGGGCAGTCCGTCGGTCCAGGAGTTGGGTCGACTCCACCTGGCAGGGCGACAGTTCTCAGGCTGCCTCGGTGACAGCGGTGCTCTGCTGCCTGTCCCTTTCACCCAGGAGGTGGAGGGGAGGTGCTGTGTGTGGGGAGTGTTAGGCTCTGCAAGGCCTGAGGACCTGGAGAGGGAATTTTTGCTCCAAGTCCGGCAAGCACCAGTATCTGGACTCAGAGCTTTAAGAGAGAGAGAGAAAGAGAAAGACAAACACAGAGTGAGCGCCAGGGCCTCCTACCACTGCAGCCGCACTCTACTTGCATGCACCACTTTGTACATCTGGTGGGCACTGGGGGATCGAACCCAGGCCATGAGGTTTGCAAGCAAGTACCTTTAACTGGTCTGATTGTTGAACAGTGTTAGGAAAATGGCATTGGACTAAAGGTCAAGAAGTTTGGGTTATCAAAACCAGGCTCCACCACCGACCACCTGAGAAACCTGTGCAGATTCACTCCTTTCTCTCTCTACCTGTTTCCTGCTCTGTTAGGGAGTGGTCACTAAGGGCCAGCAGAGCTGCAGGGGTCTGGTTTGAAGCTCCCCTTTTCTCTCTGGCAAGCTGGGCAGACTGGAAGGATACCTCCCCTCTCTACTGTCCTCTGCTCACTAGAGCCCTGGATGCTTGTCTTTCTGCTCCAGTCCCCACCTACTCAGTTTCCTTGAAATGAGTGTAGTAGGCTGACATGAGAAGTCCTGAGCTCTGCAGCTGGCATACCCCTGAACCCTTACTGTCCCTGCTCCCAGCCCTCACGGAGGAAAGTGGGATGCTTCTGTCCAGCCCCAAGCATCAGCTTTCCCCAGACATGGTGAGTAGCAAGAAGGTGCCACTGCATCGTGTGAAGAGACTAGCCAAGCCCTCAAAGGTGTCACATCTGGTGGCCCTGGGGAAGTGATTTCCAGCCTAGTAAACCCAGTCAGTGCCCAGGTCCAGCACTGAACAGACGCACATGTCTTCAAGGCCCTTTGTTTTGAAGAGCCTCCAGGAATGATCACAAAGTTCAGTTTAGGGAGCCCTTGCCTTTGAGAAGACACTGCAGTCTATCTGTTCTGCATATTGGCCTTTTTGGTAGTTTTTCAAGAAAAATATATTAGCTAAAACAAACTTTATAAAAATTGACCCTATCCCATCCAACCAGCTTTCTTTCCATCTGTGAAATAGGCTAATAAAATCACATGAGATTGTTTTGAGGATTATATGAGCCAATACACAGACCCTTGTACTTTGAGACTGTGAGACACTGGAGGGGCCTGCTGGCAGCTCCCAGGGAGACAGTGGGCAAGCCCAGGTCCTCCAGATCTTGTTTAAACAGTCAGGAATCCCCAGTCTCTGTGGCCAGGTGACCTTGGGCCCTCTGCTGCCAGCTTGTGGCAAAGAGAGGTGCTTGGAGTCTGCTTTCCCACCTCTAGACTTCTGCATTTAGGACAAGTGTGAGATGCTGTTGTCCATCTCCTAGCAGGCATTTTTGATCCCCTGGTCTGTACCTCCAGCTCACCTGCTTTGCCATTTTCCCGGATGTGGCCTGGCTTATCTCAGGGACTTGACCTTGTTTTTATTTACCTTTAAAGCTGACTTGGCATTGTCATTTACCAGGTGCTGAGTGACACACAGCCCTCTGGGTTGACACAATCCCAGCTTATCCATTTAAGGGGAGGGGGATGCCCCAGGCCAATAACATGCCCAGCTTTCCTAAGGCAAGGTGCATGTTTGGGGGAGTATGGGCCCAACAGGCAGAGACTGGCATGGTCTCAAGGGGGTGGAGGTCCTGAGATGTACACTACCCCAGCTTCTCCCCTAGTTACAGCAGCCTCAGTCTTAATCCTGTCTTTGAGCATTGAACTCCTCCTGGACTCACCTGGCCACCTGCTGGTCCATGCCCTTTCTTGTGATCTGATCACCAGCTGGGCCAGACTTCAAGTGTCCGCACCCAGGAATATACAAAGTATGGTCTCCCTCCCATGGTTGTGCTGTTTGAAAGGGTGGCCTGCTTCACATAGCTGCTCTCTCCTTCCTGGAACACCAAGACCCAAAATGAGCCTTCAAGTCCTGGAACACCTCCATCTTTGGTGGAATGGTGACCATTCCTTGGCCGCCTGGGGCACCAGGAACTCTGTTCCTGTCACAGAGCTCATATCACTGGGTGGAGTCTGTTTGATCATCTGTCCCTTTGTGAAATGTGAGTTCCAGACATATTACTCATACTTAATCAAATATAAGAAATATTAGTTGATGCCAGATGAGGTAGTGAACACTTACAATCCGAGCTCTGGGGAAGGGAGAACAGTAGGATCCCTAGGGCTGCTGGCCAGCCAGTCTAGCTTTCTTGGCAGGTTCAAGGCCAATGAGTGACCCCATCTCAAAAAATAAAAGGATAGATGGTGTACCTGAGGAACAACACCCAAGATTGTCCACTGGCCTCCACTCACATGCACACATACCCACACTCACACATGCAACTGCATACACACACACACACACACACACACACACACACAAAATATTAGTAGGGTGAATGAATTTGACTAATGACTGTCCTCCCATGGCCATGTCCCATGCTCTGTGCCATCCATGCCCCAAGCAAGGAATCTTTCTCTGGACAGGTCATATGTGTGAATCACTGTTGTCTAGTTACTCTGTAACAAGCAGTCACACACTTAACAGTTCAAACACTACTAGCTGACTGACCCCCAGTTTCTGGGTCCAGCTGCTGCTCTGTGCTGAAGTCTAGAACATGGTGCACTGGTGGCTCCTCTGCTCCTGAGTTCTGTATGAGTGTGCTTTGGTCTCATGAAGCTGTAGGAGTGAGATCCCTGATTCCCTGTCTGCTGCCTTCCGCCCTGCCACAGGTTCATTCTCAGCCCTATTGCATCTGTCCTGTACCTTCTTCAATATGAGGACTCATGGGATTACAGTGGGCAAACCTATATCATCCAGGATCATTGCTGCACCCTTCCATCTGCAAAGCCCACTTAGCTCATCCACTGATCCTGGGAACACGTACCGTAGGAGTATGTCTCTTCCAGGAGAGAGAGCCCAGCCTGATGTAGTAGTTCTTTTCTCATTGCTGGGACAAAACACCCAACCCAAAACAGCTGATGGAGGAAAGGGTTGTTTTTTTGTTTGTTTGTTTGTTTGTCTGTTTTTGCAATTTACAGTCTCCATGGGAAGCTTCGTGGTGGCAGGTAAAAGATGGTAGAGCAGAGGCTGAATACTGACTCCTTGCCAAGAGCAGGAGAGTGAGCTCAACTCTGGCAAGGGGAAGCTGGCTATCACACCCCTAAGTCTGCCCCCAACAACACACCTCAAGCAAGGCTTCACCTCCCAAATTGTCATCAGCTGGGGACCAAGCATTCAAAACTTACGAGTTTATGGGGACATCTGATTCAAACCTCTTATCTCTTCACACAGACCATAGTGGCATTGCTGAGTCCCCAGGTAGCTCTTGGTGACACTTGGACATATTCCTAGGCCCAGGCTTGCAGTAGGATCTCAAGGACCCTGGCCTCAAGAGACAAATAAATAGCCCACGCTAAATGTGTTCTGGGCCTGGAATAGAGGCTCAGGAAACTCCTTTTCTGGGCTCATGTGTAGATTTACTCACATCAACTTTTTCACAAGCAAGGCAGAGTCCCCTCTTCTGGGCCCTTCTGTACCCATTAACACCCCTTTGTGCCTGTCTATAGAACACATCCCCCTTCTGTCTAACAGCTCAACCCCTGTCCCATCCCCAGAAACTCCCCCCCCACACACACACATACTCATTGCAGAGACTCAGGCTGTAGTGGGAACCTATGCTCCATGACCTTGGCAAGCTACTGAGACTCCAGCCCCATCTGTGATGTGATGTGATAGCTCCCTACATGTGAGCACAAAAGGAAATAGGGTATGAAAACCCAGAAGATGTCAGTTTCTGGTTCCAGTAGTGATTATTGTCACCTACTGTCTCTGCAGCAAATTAGATGTCCCCTCCCCCAAGGAAAGGGTCCACTGTTCAGGGGCATCTACTCTTTGGGTATTATCTTGATTTACTGTCTGGTCACTGTGAATTTCTCATCTCTCATCCCTGCATCCATCATTTCTGGCACAAGCCTGCATGGGGTATCCAAATGTATGTGGAAAGTGGGCTGGCAGGAAGGTCAGAACTGAGTTAATGTCATTCTCCTGTTCTGAGCAGCAGAGTACAGCCAACTTGGAGTCTAAAGCTGACCTGTCTCAGGTTTGCAGGGAGGTACTGACAGGCTCATGAAGACCTCTGGAAACACACAGTCTCTTGTCTGCAATTGAGCACACTGTTTCAAAACAGGCTGAGGTAGTATGATGGTTAAGCTCTGGTTGTCAACTTGACAAAATTTAGAATCACCATGGAAACAAGTCTATGAATATCTGTGAGGGATTCTCTAGCTTAGGTTACTTGAGGTAGGAAGATTCATACTAATTGTGAGCAGCAGCATTCCATGGGCTGGGGTCACAGAACAAATGAAAAGGAGAAAGCAAGCTGAGCAGCAGCATTCATCACTTTGTTTCCTGACTAAACACAGTGTGGCTGGCACAGCTTCCAGTTCCTTCAGCCATGCCTGACCTGCTGTGGTGGACTGTATTCTATTAAAACTGGAAGCTCGAATAAACTTTTCTTCCTTAAGTTGCTTGTAGTCAAGGATTTGTTCACAGCAGTAAGTAACTAATACAGAAAGTTGGTACCAAGAAGTCAGGCTGTTGCTCTGATAAACCTGACCAAAAGCCTTTGGAACTGGCTTGTAGGAAAAATGCACAAGAGTTTGGAATTTTGGGCTAGAAAAGTCCTTTAATACTGAAAGCTGAATGTAATGAGTGATTCTAGTGAGAGTTTGGAAGACAAGAATACTGAGAGAAACTCAAATACTGGGAGCCCAGCTCATGAGGTTTCATAGGGGAACAACGATCTACGAGATATGCTGAAAAGAACATGGCTGTATTCCATCCTGAAGACCTGACACCCTGAGACTACATAGTGAATTCTAGGTTAGCCTGGGCTACAGTGAGACACTGCCTTGAAAAAAAAAAAAAGTCATCTTGACAGGATTTAAAAACCATGGAAGCACCGGGCGTGGTGGCACACGCCTTTAATCCCAGCACTCGGGAGGCAGAGGTAGGAGGATCGCCGAGAGTTCGAGGCCACCCTGAGACTACATAGTTAATTCCAGGTCAGCCTGGACCAGAGTGAGACCCTACCTTGCAAAACCAAAAAAAAAAAAAAAAAAAAAACATGGAAGCTCTGCATGGTACTTCACACCTTTAACCCCAGCACTCAGGAGGTTGAGGTGGGAGGATCGCCATGAGTTTGAGGCCAGCCTGGGCTACAGAGTGAGTTCCAAGTCATCTGGGCTAGAGTTGAGACCTTGACAAAAGAAAAAAGAAAGGGGGAAGGGGCCAGGCGTGGTGGCAGACACCTTTAATCCCAGCACTTGGGAGGCACAGGTAGGAGGATCACCATGAGTTCAAGGCCATCCTGAGACTACAGAGTGAATTCCAGGTCAGCCTGGGCTAGAGTGAAACCCTACCTCCAAAACTAAAAAAAAAAAGGAAAAAAAAAAAAAGGGGAGGGGGGGGGAAGGAGGAGGAGGAAGAAGAAGAAGAAGAAAAAGAAAGAAAGAAAGAAAGAAAAGGGGAAGGGAAGAAGGCTGGTGTGGTAGTTTGAGGGCTTCCATAAGCTCATGTATTTTGAATGCTTGGTCCCAGCTGATGGCGACTTGGAAGGTGTAGCATTGCTGAAGGAAGTGTGTCATTGGGGGCAGGTTTAGGAGTGTTCTATCTAGCTCCCTTTTTGCCAGAGCTTGTCTCAGTCACCTGCTGTTTTCCACCTACTGTGGCAGAAGTGATGTCCAGCCTCTATGCTCATGTCATCTTTCCCCTGCCATCATGAAGCTTCCTCTCAAGTCTGTAAGCCAAAATAAAAACTTTTCTCCCATCAGCTGCTTATGGTCAGGTGCTTTGTCCCAACAATGTGAAGGTAAGGTGGGGAAATTGCTCAGTTGCTAAAAGCACTTTCAAAGCCTGCAAGTTCAGGATCAGTTCTTCAGTACCCACATAAAGATGAACGCACAAAGTGGCATGTGCATCCAGGGTTCATTTGCAGTGGCAGGAAGCCCTGGTGTACCTGTTTTCTCCCCACCTCTCTCAAGTAATTTTATTTTGTTTTGTTTTGTTTTGTTTTGTTTTGTTTGTTTTTCGAGGTAGGGTCTCATGTTAGCTCAGGCTGACCTGGAATTCACTGTGTAGTTTCTGGGTGGCCTTGAACTCACAGTGATCCTCCTACGTCTGTCTCCCAAGTGCTGGGATTAAAGGCATATGCCACCATGCCTGGCTCAAATAATTTTTTTAAAGAATAAAAGAGGGCTGGAGGGATGACTTAGCAGTTAAGGTGCTTGCCTACAAAGCCAAAGGACTCAGGTTCAATTCCCCAAGACCCAAAGGATCCAAGTTTGATTCCCCAGGACCCACATAAGCAAGATGTACAAAGGGGCACACACACCTGGAGTTCGTTTGCAGAGGTTGGAGGCCCTGGGTACCCATTCTCTCCCTCCCTACCTATATCTCTCTCTCAAATAAATAGTATTTAAAAAATGAAAGGGCTGGAGAGATGGCTTAGCGGTTAAGGTGCTTGCCTGCAAAACCTAAGAACCCATGTTTGATTTTCCAGATCCCACGTAAGCCAGACGCACAAATGTGAGGCAAACACAAGGTCGCACATGCCCACTAGGTGGTACAAGCATCTGGAGTTCCATTGCAGGGTCTGAGGCTCTGGCATGCCAGTTCTCTCCTTCTCTCTCTCTCTCGCTCTCTTTAAAATAAATAATAATAATAATAAAGCCAGGCATAGTGGCACATGCTTTTAATCTCAGCACTCAGGAGGCAGAGGTAGGAGGATCACCATGAGTTCGAGGCCACCCTGAGACTACATAGTGAATTCCAGGTCTGCTTGGGCTAGAGTGAAACTCTGCCTTGAAAAACCAAAATAAATACATAAATAATAAGTAAAGGAAAGAGCTGGAGAGATGGCTTACTGGTTAAGGTGTTTGCCTGTAAAGCCTAAGAACCCAGGTTCAATTTCCCAAAATCCATGTAAGCCAGATGTACATGGTGGCACATGCATCTGGAGTTCATTCACAGTGGCTAGAGTCCCAGGCATGCCCATTCTCACCACCTCCCTCTCAAGTAAATAAATTTTTAAAAAAGAAGAGAAAATAAGAGAAAAACATCACCATGTGTTGCAGTAAGCTCATTGCTGGGAAAAGCACCCAATCAAGAGCAGCTTGTGTGAGAAAGGGTTTATTTTGGCTTACACACTTAAGAGGAAGCTCCATGATAGCCGGAGAAAACAATGGCATGAGCAGAGGGTGGACATCACCTCCTGGCCAACATCAGGTTGACAACAGCAGCAGGAGAGTGTGCCAAACACTGGCAAGGGGAAGTTGGCTATAACACCCCAAGTCCACCCCCAGCAACACACTGCTTCCAGGAGGCTCCAATTCCCAAATTGCCACCAGCTGGGAACCTAGCATTCAGAACACATAAGTTTCTGGGGGACACCTGAATCAGACCACCACACAATGGAAACAAATCTTTGGAGATGGCTGTGATTATCTTGATTAGGTTAATTGAGGTGGGAAAACCCACCCTAAATGTGGATGGCGCCTTTCCATGAACTGGCCAGCTGGACTGAATGAAAAGAAGAAAGCAGTCTGAGCACTGCGTTCACCTCCCTCTGCTTCCTGATTGTGGATGCGGCATGACCAGCTGTTTCATGATCCTACAGACATGATTGACTGTAACCCCCAACTGTAAGCCAAAATAAACCCTTCCTTCTTAAATGCTGCTGCTGCTTATTTATTTATTTATTTATTTATTTATTTATTTATTTATTTATTTATTTATTTGTGTTTTTCAAGGTAGGGTCTCACTCTAGCCCAGGCTGACCTGGAATTCACTATGTAGTCTCAGGCTGGCCTCAGACTTATAGTGATCCTCCTACTTCTGCCTTCCCATACTTGGCAAGTTGCTTTTTTAATCTTAATTTAACTTTATTTTTTGTTTTTCTCGAGATAGGGTCTCATTCTAGCCCAGGCTGTCCTGGAATTCACTATGTAGTTTCAGGGTGGCCTCGAACTCACAGCAGTCCTCCTACCTCTGCCTCCCAGTGCTGGGATTAAAGGCATGCACCACCACACCCAGCTAAGTTGCTTTTTTTAAAAAAATTTATTTATTTGCAATCAGAGAGAAAGAGAGAGATCAATAATGAGAATGGATGCACCAGGCCCTAATGCCACTACAAACGAACTCCATATGTATACACCACTTTGTGCATCTGACTTTGTGTGTGTACTGGGGAATTGAGCCCATACTATCAGACTGCTGAGCCATCTCCCCAATTCAAGGTGCTTCTTGTCAGGTATTTTGGTCATAGCAACTAGAAAGTAACTAAAACGGGTAGTAAGCATAAACTTCATTTTACAGAGGGGGAAGTGAAGTCCAAGGCTATGAACACAGTTCTCTGCTAAACCCAGGGCTATGAGCTTTCAGTAGCACCCTGCTGTTCATGGTCCAGCTGGCATCCTGGCCCTGGCCAGGTATAGGCCCAGGAGGATGCCATCCCACAACAGTCAGGCTCTGTCAGGATCTTTGAGATTTAGGCTCATGTTTCAGGACCTCTTCCAGTGTGCATTGGTTCCTTGGCTCATGTGCTAACAAACATGTGTCAGGCATCTACCCTGTGGCCCAGCGCTGTCCTGGACGTGGATGCCACCATGGACTCTTTCTATGTCTTCTTTGCTGGCCTCTTCTCAGTTCTGGTGTCACCTCGTCCAGGATGCCCTCTCTGGTCCCACCTAAACTCATCCCTCTCCCCACTTAGAGCACCCTGATTGAATTCTTCCTTTTTTTGGGTGGTGGTGGTTAAGGTAGGGTCTCACTCTAGCTCAGGCTGACCTGGAATTCACTCTGTAGACTCAGGGTGGCCTTGAACTCAAGGCGATCCTCCTACCTCTGCCTTCCGAGTGCTGGGATTAAAGGAGTGTGCCACTATGCCAGGCTCCCCACCTTTTTTTTTTTTTTCCAAAGTAGGACATCACTCTAGCCCAGGCTGACCTGGAACTCTACAGTCCTGGGCTGGCCTCTAACTTGCAGCAATCCTCCTGCCTCTGCCTCTGCCTCCTGAGTGCTGGGATTAATGGCGTGTGCTACCATGTCTGGCCCTTTTCTTTTCTAAATGTATTTGTCTGTATATGCATGTCCATGAACGTATGTTCATGGTGCCCATGTGTGCATATGTGTGTGGAGGCCATAGGACAGACAGCCTCACGTGCCATCCTCAGGAGCACCATCCACCTCCTTTGAGACGGGGTCTCTCACTGGCCTGGAACTTACGAATTAGGCTAGACTGGCCAGCCAGGGAGCCCCAGGGATCCTCCTGTCTCCATCTCTCCAGTGCTGGGCTTACAGGAGCATGCCACCATGCCTGGCATCTTACATGGGGAGCCAAACTCGGGTTCTCATACTTGCAAGGCAACACTTTACCGACTAAGCTATCTCCCCAGCCCCTATTTCTCTTGTTTTGGACTCTTTTTAAAAAAATTATTTGTAAGAAGAGAGAGAAAATATGAGCACACTGGGACCTCTAGACACTGCAAACAAACTCCGGATGATGTGCCACTTTGTGCAACCGGCTTTATGTGGGTACTGGGGAATCAAACCAGGGGGGTCATTAGGCTTTGTAGGCAAGTAAGTGCCTTAACCACTTAGCCATCTTTCTAGCCCCTCTCGGTTTTTATATGGTCAAGAATACACACTCTAGAAAAATCTGGAAAATGAAGAGTGCTTGGAGAAAAAAATGAAATTCTCTGGTCTTGCCACCTACAGAAAACTAGTGTGTGCATTTCCTGTGGTTTTCCTTCCAGTTGGTCCACTCTGAGGAGAGATGCTGCTGTCTATACACCCTTGGATTTTCCTGTCTCCTTGGCATGCATGCACTGTCTCACTTATTTTCTCATTTTAGCATCTCTGTATTTTGTACCATAGTGCGAAAAGAAATTTTTGGGCACCATCAACCAGTGTTGAAACTTGGTTCTTCGGAGGACATGTGTGTTTGCTCTGACCCTGTCTAGGAGCCCTGCCAACTTTAGCTAACTAAGTTTCATTCGGTAACAGCATTTGCTTGAGATGTCTTCAGACATCGTTCTTGCAGGTGCCGACACAAAGAAGCCAGTGCTGGCTTGTTGCCATTCTCTGGGCAAGTCTGTCCCCTCCCTGCTCTTAGGGCCATAGTCCAGACAAGGAGACTTCTGGGCTGCTTTTCCTCCTGATAAGGCTCTGCGTCATTCCCCTCACCCCAGAGAAACAAGCCTTTGGGGCCCGTCCTGGATCCTTCTTTCACAATGCATAACGTAGCAACATGTTGTATAATCCCGTGTCTCAAATGTGATGAAACCCCACAGGCTGGGACATTTCAAGATACCATAAACATAAGCATCTCTCTTTTGTTCTTTCTTCTTTTTTTTTCTTTGAGGTAGGGTCTCACTGTAGCCCAGGCTGGCCTCAAACTCACAGTGCTCCTCCTACCTCTGCCTCCCAAGTGCTGGGGTGAAAGGTGTGTGCCACCTGGTAGGGGGTCGTTACCAGAGCATGGACAACTCACCAGTCATTCCACCACGGAAGATGACTCCCCCTCCCCCAGCAACCATTAAGTGCCTGTAGATCCTAGTGGGGGGGCAGTAAGAGTCTCATGACAGTTTCTCCCCACAGGGCATCTATTCAGCCACATTCATGGTACATGTCAGAGTCGTCCGACCCTTTCCTCCCTCAGCCCTGTGGTGGGTGTTTCGGTTGTCTCTGTTCTTTTCTGAGATGACACTGTGGACTTCACAGGTGGCTTCTTTTGCACTCAGATCACGCAGTCAGATTCTCAGCAATAGCATTGCTGTGGTGAAGGGACGAATAATCCAGGGCTCCCTGACACACAAAGCCTAGTGCTAGAATAGTTACCTTTTTTTTTTTCTGTGTTATCTTTGCAGACATGGGGTCAGAAGCACCCCTGGGACTATGAATGCACCTATGCTGATAGCATCAGGAAGAGCTTATCCATCCTAACCTGGTCTAGCAAGTTCTGCAGGGCGAGGGTCAGGTACAGGGTAGTAGAAGATTAAAAGCCAACGAAGAAGATAGCGGGTCAGACTCAGAGAGACAGAAAGTGCTTTTCTCATGCAGAATCTAGATTTAAATATGTTTATATATAAAAGTGCATGGCATGGGTGCATGGCATGAAGGGAGAAGGGGAACTATGAGGAAAACCAGAGAAGGGGATGGGCATGTCTGTGGCAGTGAGGGGGACATAGCTCCACACTGCCACCTGAAGAGCTCAGACACCTCCACTCGGGGGAAGCCACATCCTTGGCTTTGGAGCAGAAAAGAACTTCAGGAAGAGCCAGCATGAAGCAGAGTTGGAGTTTACTAAATGACATTTTTAACATTTAAGAACAGGGCTCAATAGAAAGAGAAACATTCTGGGAAGGAGTGAAACATAGCCAAGTGTAGGCGTGGGCTTTTCAAAGGAGAGTCACACTTCATCTTTACAGTAGCCATATGCAGGGTTTGCATGAGTCCTGTTGTTATTATCTGTACAGGGTGCTAAGGAACTTAAATGAGATCACGGGATGGGTCCTGAGGTGACCAGATTATACTTGATAAGATAAAGCACTGGGTGACCAGGATACTGGAAAGTCAGGATAGCTTCACTGTGAGCACAGGTGAGTAGCCTTGCTTATCAGATCCAGAAGATACCTGGCAGAGGCATGAGGCCCTACCCGATGTCAAACACATGCAGACTGTGAGCCTGGTTTATTGCTACTTTAACATTCTTACTTGAAACATTTCTATATAAAAGGAATAGTAGGCTGGAGAGATTGCTCAGTGGTTAAAGGTGCTTGCTTACAAAGCCTGACAGCCCCAGTTCAATTCCCCAGTACCCACTTAGAGCCAGATGAAGGAAGTGGTGCATGCATCTGGAGTTTGTTTGCAGTCACAGGAAGCCCTGGTCTACCTGTCTCTTTCTCAAATGAATGAATGAATTAATTAATTAAAAATATTGTGAGCTGGAGAGATGGCTTAGCAGTTAAGGCACTTGCCTGTGAAGCCTAAGGACCCAGGTTAGATTCTCCAGGTCCCACGTAAGCCAGATGTACATGGTGGAACATGTGTCCAGAGTTCGTTTGCAGTGGCTACAGGCTGGCATGCCCATTCATTCTCTCTCTCCCTTCTCTCTGTCTCTAGTAAATAAATAAAAATAAACCTTTAAAACACTATTTAAAATGTTGTCTCTATGTAGACATCGTCATAGTGGTTATTGTGAGTTGTGTTGGAGTCCTCCATCCTCAGCTGCTGGGAGGCCTCAACTGGTCTCTAGAGTGGGGGGTCCTTTTCTGCCCCACGGGCCCCATGATTTTCCCTGTCTTTCTATTTTGCTTCAAGGAATAAAGTGTTACCTAAATTTAGACATACTATACATAAGACACACACATACATGATAGACAATTAAATTTCAACATACACAAGCATGTATGTGACATGAAGGCAGAGGGGGCTATTTGGAGGGAGAGAGGGAGGGAGCGAGGGAGGGAGGGAGGGTATCAGCAAGAGATGGGGACAAGAGAGAGTAGTGAGAGGGAGCCCATATGAGCAAGATACAGTGACACATACACACACACAATGTACAGCAGTGTATTGAAACCCATCATTTTGTACACTAGCTAAAAATCAAGGGCAGGAGTGATGGCTCAAAGGATAAAGGCACTCACTTGCAAAGCCTAATGGCCCGGGTTGATTTCCCAGTGCCCTCATAAAGCCAGATGCACAAAGTAGAGTGTGCATCTGGAGTTTGCAGTGGCAAGAGACCCTGGTGTGTCCATTCCCTCTTTCATTCTCTCCTTGCAAATAAAAAAAATTTTTTTAATTAAAAATAACCTAGAAGTGGTTTGGCATGTGGTTTTTCTGGGGCCAGATTACAACTTCCAGATGATATGAACCAATAAAGCAGACACTGGAGTAAGTTAATTGAGGCATTAAAATATTATTAGTTCAAGCTCGTTTTTCTTCTGGAGGTACATGGGAGGCTCTCTGAATTGTGGACTCTTGTCAAGTGAATAGTGGGCAACTCAAGTATCAATTGGTAACACTGATCTTTGCTATACAATGATTTTGTTTTGGTTTGGTTTTTCGAGGTAGGGTCTTGCTCTAGCCCAGGCTGACCTGGAATTCACTATGTAGTCTCAGGGTGGCCTCAAACTCATGGTGATCCTCCTACCTCTGCCTCCCGAGTGCTGGGATTAAAGGCATGAGCCACCACACCCAGCTTACTATGATTTTTTAAACAGATAACATGTGCAGTTAAACTTTCTTCCTTAGTCTTGTTAGCACTATTAATTTATTCAGTAAAAGACTTTGTTTTTTGTTTTGTGTGTGTGTTTTGTTTGTTGTTGTTTTTGCTCAGCTTTGCCGTCACCTGGATTTGTCAGAAATTCAAAGAAATAGTGTGACGTGATGATTGGTAATTTTACTGGATCAGAAAGAGACATTTGAAAACACATTTTTTAATTTTTTGGTAGTGCTGGTGACGAAATCCAGGACTCATGGATGCTGTGTTAAGTAGGTGCTGTACTACAGAGCCACACCCAGTACGTTTGCAAGATTTTATTCCTGATTTCTCGTTGGAGTGGATATCATGCTTTCATTGGTGCAAAAACTAAGCAAACAAGATCCCCTACGTGCCACTCAGAGCCAGGCCGTGGAGTTGCCCCATGAGCACTATGGGATCGTGCCTTTGAAGAGCTGTCTAGAGTGCTGAACACTGGCAGCAGTGACTGTGAACCCCACTTCATTAGGGCTTTAGTGTCTCCAGTGTGGGGAGATGGCTCAGTGGGCAAAGTAATTGCTGCACAAGCATGAGGACCTCAGCTTGGATCCCCATCACCCATGTAAAATGCCGGTGTGGTGGCATGTGCCTGCCATCCCAGTGCTGGGGAGGCAGAGTCAGGAGGATGCCTAGAACTAGCTGGGTAGCTAGTTCTCTGGTTTCAGTGAGAGGCCCTATCTCAAAAATACAGACTTGGAGCCAAGCGTGGTGGTGCACACCTTTAATCCCAGCACTTGGGAGGCAGAGGTAAGAGGATCGCTGTGAGTTTGAGGCCACCCTGAGACTACATAGTGAATTCCAGGTCAGCCTGGGCTAGAGTGAAACCCTACCTCGAAAAACCAATATATATGTATGTGTGTGTGTGTGTGTGTGTGTGTATATATATATATATATATGTATGTATGTATGTATATAGACTTGGGCATGACTGAGGAAGATACCTGTTATCAACCTCTTGCCTTTACATTCTTGTGCACACATTCACCCATAAACATGCTCCCACACACATAGGAACATGTATACACACATACATATGCAGAAAGAGACACGAAGAGAAGAAAGTGTGGTTTGAATCAGATGTCACCATAAACTCGTGTGTTTTGAATGCTTGGTCTCCTACTGATGGCAATTTGGGAGGTGGAGCCTTGCTGGAGGAGGTGTGTTGTTGAGGGCAGATTTAGGGGTGTTAGAGCCAGCTCCCCCTTACCAGAGTTTGGTTCACTCTCCAGCTGCTATTTTACGCCTGCTGTAGCAGAGGTAATGTCCAACCTCTGCTCATAATATGTTTTCCCCTGCCATCATGGAGCTTCCCCTCGAGACTGTGAGCCAAAATAAATACTTCCCTCCCATCAGCTGCTTTTGTTGGTGCTTTGTCCCAGCAACAAGAAGGTAACTACAACAGAAAGGGAGAGAGGGAGGGAGGGAGGAAGGGAGGGAGGCTGGAGAGATTGCTCAGTGGTTAAGGAGCTTGCCTGCTAACCTTAACAACCTGGCTTCAATTCCCCAGTACCCATGTAAAGCCAGATGCACAAAGTGGCACATGTATTTAGAGTTCATTAGCAGCAGCTGGAGGCCCTGGTGCACCCATTCTTTCTTTCTCTCTCTCCTTACAAATGAATAAATATTTTTTATAAAAAAAAGAAAAAAGAATCCGAGTGTGGTGGTGCACACCTTTAATCCCAGCACTCGGGAGGCAGAGATAGGAGGATTGCCATAAGTTCAAGGCCACTCTGATACTACCAGGTATATTCCAGATCAGCCGGGACTAGAGTGAGACCCTACCTAGAAAAGCCAAAAAAAGAAAGAGAAAGCTAGCTGATATGCCTCACTATGCCATGTAGAGTCCTACCTCTCCAACCTCAGCCCATCCCTCTGGCTCACAGCTCATTGGACCCCAACTTCTTCTGTGTTGTCCTCAGACTTGAAACCAGACCTGTGGCTGCCTCAGGCAGTATCAGCTATTGAAATCTGCCAAGATCTCATTCTTTATGTGTAAATGATCAGGCACATCCATCTCAGTATGCAAATTTCATCTTTAGTAAATTATGAAATTATATGAATAACAAATAATTGTTTTAAATTCTTTATTATTTATTGTTAGTAAATGTTTGATTTGTGTACCTATTTTATATACCCAGGGTCACACAAAAATGTCTGTCTCTCTGACATCCTTTATTTTTTTTTTTTTTTTTGGCTTTTTGAGGTAGGGTCCCACTCTAGCCCAGGCTGACCTAGAATTCACTCTGTAGTTTCAGGGTGGCCTCGAACTCACGGCGATCCTCCTACCTCTGCCTCCCAAGTGCTGGAATTAAAGGCATGCTCCACCACGCCTGGCTTCTCTGACATCCTTTAATCCCAGCACTCGGATGCAGAGATAGGAGGATTGCTGTTTGACTTTGAGGCCACCCTGAGACTATATAGTGAATTCCGGGACAGCCTAGACTAGAGCAAGACTCTACCTTGAAAAACAAACAAACAAAAAAATGTGTCTGAAAAGGGTTCAAGTGAAAAGGTCAGAAATGGTTGTGCATGCCTTTAATCCCAGCACTTGGGAGGCTAAGTGCATAGACAGCTCCACAATGCTGGGATGAATAACTAACCACAGTTTTATGGGAGGAATGGGGTTTATTTCAGCTTACAGATCCAAGTGAAGTTCCATCAACGGTGGAAGAAACTGGCTCCATTCATAAGTCCAAGCAGAGAGAGAGAGAGAGAGAGAGAGAGGAGAGAGAGAGAGAGAGAGAGAGAGAGAGAGAGGGCACCACCAGTCAGCAGATCACAAAAGTCCACCAGAGCTCACTCTGTCTGCACACCTCTGGGCTGGAATTCAGTTCTGTCCCCAGTGACACTGTTGGGCTAGACCACAGTATCACCACCCCCGCCAGTGACACCTCCTCCAGCCAGGCAGCTGGAGATCCAAGTTACAAGTTTAATTTGAACAGCTGAGTCAATGGGGAACATACATTCAAACCGCCGCAGAGGTAGGAGGATCACCATGCATTCAAGGCCAGCCTGAGTTCCAGGTCAGCCTAGGCTAGAGTGACTCTGCATCAAAACTAAAGTGGAAAAAGTTTAAGAATTCCTGTCCTGTGAGCATAACAGCAGACACCTACAATCCCAGCACTTGGGAGGTAGAGGCAGGAGGATCAGAAGTTCAAAGTCAGTGCTGGTCAGGGTATTGAGGTTGCATTTCTTTCACTGAAGCTGCTACTCCTGCCGGCAGGGTTTGCAGACTTCTAGTGAGCAGGCCTGGCTATGATACAGATTCATCACCCCCACCCCATGTCACCTTCCAGCACAGAGGCCTCGTGTACTCAAGGTTCCCTCCCTCCCTCCCTCTCTCCCTCCCTCCCTTCCTTCCTCCCTCCTTTCCTTCTTCCCTCCCTATTTCTCTCTCTCCCTCCCTCCCTCTATCCCTTCTTTCCTTCCTCCCTCCCTCCCCTCCCTATCTTCATCTCTCCCTCCCTCCCTTCCTTTCTTCCTTCTGCATTAAGGGATGGGAAGAGAGCTCAGCAGGGAAAGTGTTTGCCTTGCCTTGCAATCATGAGGACTTGAACTCAGTCCCTCAGAATGCATGTAAAAGTGCTGGGGCTCACTGTCTAGTCAGTCTAGCCTACTTGGCAAGCTCTAGGCTAATGAGAGACCCTGTCTCAAGAATGATGAATGGCATTTTTTGAAGATGACACCTGAGGTTGTCCTCTGGCCTCCATTGCACCCATGTACCTGCACAAGCACACATATACACATATGAATGCATTTAAAAGAAAAATCCAGGGGCTGGAGAGATGGCTTAGCAGTTAAGGTGCTTGCCTGTGAAGCCTAAGGACCCATGTTCAACTTCCCAGGTCCCACATAAGCCAGATGCACAAAGTGACTCATGCACAAGGTCGTACATGCGCACAAAGTTGCACACACATCTGGTGTTTGATTGCAGTGGCTGGAGGCCCTGGCATGCCAGTTCTCTCCCTCTCTCTTTCTCTTTGTCGCTCTCATGCTCTCTCTCTCTCTCTCTCTCTCTCTCTCTCTCTCAAATAAAAGACCAGAGATCCTCAGTGATCACATAGAAGAACCTATCACTTCAGATGTGTAAAAATAAATACATAAATAATTTTAAAAATCCACTGAGCTGGGCGTGGTGGCACATGCCTTTAATCCCAGCTCACAGGAGGCAGAGGTAGGAGGATCGCCATGAGTTTGAGGCTACCCTGAGCTAGAGCAAGACCCTACATTTAAAAACAAAGAACCCACTGAATGTAAGGACTGAGGAAGTGTGGAGGAGTGAACAGGAGCCTGGGGCAGACCAGGGTTGGATTCTGAAGTCTGACTCTAATCCAGCATTGGTCTCACTGTGAGCAAACATTTCAGGTGAGGATAGGGCATGCTCCAAGACTCCTGGAATTCCTCCTTATTCAGACATTGCTGGGTGGCCCTATTCCTCTTGTCCTGTCGTTTGTCCCCTGGCAGGGCTGTGTCCTCCCTTAGGGCCTTTGAGGGTGGCTTCTTGTTTCCATGTGCGGTCCAAAGCTGTGACTTAGAACACAAGCTTAAAGCATGGACAGAGCAGTCTGCTGGAACCCCATGTGCCACTGCTGCAGTTTGGCTATGGTTGGGCCCATAGAGCTATTGCCTGGCTGCAAGGTCCCAGTCATTATGCCTATATGGGTCAGTGCCAAAGCTCTCCCTACCACATCACTGCACAATTCCTGCAGTATTCCATAAGGAGACCCAGATGCCAATGCCCCCACCCCCAGATTGTTTCTTGTCCTTTGTCTGCTTGGAGCTGATGTTGCAAACTCAATTTATATATATTAAATTTTATATCTTTATTTATTTAAGAGAGAGGAAAAGAATGGGCATACCAGGGCCTTTAGCCACTGCAAACAAACTCCATACATACCTTCTACAGCTGGCTTACATGGGCACTGGAGAATTGAACCTGGGTCCTTAGTCTTCACAGGCAAGTGCCTTAACTGCTAAGCCATCACTCCAGCCCTTATATATATTATATTTATTTTTTATTTATTTGAGAGAGAGAAAGAGAAAGAATGAGCGTGCCAGAGCCTCTAGCCACTGCAAGCTACAGATGCATGTGCCACTTTGTGCATCTGGCTTTACATGGGTACTGGGGAATGGAACCAGGGTCCTTAGGTTTTTCAGGCAAGCATCTTAACTGCTGAACCATCTCTCCAGCCCTGGAAATTCAATTTTAGTAAAACACTGAATCTATGATGTCATATATTCCAACTACCACACTCATCTACATGGTTCTTTGAGATGGACTCTCTCATTGAACCCAGAGCTGCCAATTCAGTCATACTAACTAGCCAGCACATGCCAGAAAATGTCCACGTTCTGCTCCACACAGGACTGCAGTTACAGGTGTATATGGCCATGCCCAGCTTTCTTTTTTGGGGGAAGGGGATTATTTCAAGGTAGGGTCTCACTCTAGCAGGCTGACCTGAAATTTACTATGTAGTCTTAGGGTGGCCGCAAACTCATGGCAATCCTTTCACCTCTGCCTCCAAAGTGTTTGGATTAAAGGCATGTGCCACTATGCCTGGATCAGCTCTCCTTTTTAAAATATATTTTATTTGTTTGAGAGAGAGGGAGAGAGAGAATGGGCATATCAGGACCTCCAGCCACTGCAAAGGAACCCCATGCGTCACCTTGTGCATCTGGCTAACATGGGTCCCGGGGAATTGAACCTGGGTCCTTCGGCTTTGCAGGCAAACACTTTAACTGCTAAGCCATTCCTCCAGCCGCAGCTCTCCTTTTTTATTGTGTGAATATTTGTGTTGGGGTGAGGTGCACAAATCCATGCATGTGTGTGAGGAGGTCAGAGGAAAACTTTCAGGTGGTTTTTTTTCGACATTGTCCAAACTTTTTTGAGACAGGCTCTCATAGGCCTGGAGCGCTCCATGTACATTAGACTAGATGGCCAAAGAGCACCAGGGATCTGCTGGTCTCCATCTCCCCAGTGCTGAGATTGCACCATGCTAATGCAGATTGCTGAGATGCCACCATGTCCAGCATTTTAAAAAAATTTATTTGAGAGAGACAGACAGAGAGAAAGAGAATGGGCACTCTAGGACTTTCAGCCACTGCAAATGAACTCCGGGTGCAAGTGCCACCTTGTGCATCTGGCTTATGTGGGTCCTGGGGAATCAAACCAGGGTCCATTGTACACACATAGAGAGGCCAGAAGAGGATGCTGGCCGTCCTCTTCTATCCCTCGTCCTCCTTATTCCTTGAGACAAGGTTTCTCACTGAATCTGGAGCTGCTGTTTTTCAGTTACACTGGCTGACCAGTGAGCCCCAACAATCCTGTCTGTGCCCCACTCAGCCCTGGGGTCACAAGGCATGCATGCCTCTGCCTGGCTTTTTATGTGAGTGCTAGGGATCAAACTTGGGTTCTCATGCTTGCACAGCAAATGCCCTTACTCACTGGAACATCTCCCCAGCTCTGGATTCTTCTCTTAAAATAAAAAATAATCTCAATCAGTGATGTAGCAAAAACCGTGTCCTGGTGTTATTAATGGTTTGTTACAGTATACACTTGTATACTGTAGGCTCAAGTGGCTAGGAGTTGATAGAACGGGGGCTCCAGGTAATCCAGCTTTGAACCATCTGGGCGGGGTTCTCACCACTCACTGAGAACAAGGAGCACCGATTGAATGTCATATCAGTTACTTTTGTTGTTGCTGTGACAAAATACCTAATAAAAGTATGTGAAAATAAAAGCAAGTTAAGGGAGGAGGGGTTCCTTTGGCTCATAATTCGAGGGTACAGCCCATCATGGCAGGGTCAGCGTGGCAGCAGGAACATGAACCAGCGGCTCCATTGCAGCCACAGTCAGGACGCAGAGAGAGAAGAATGCTGAGGCTCAGCTCACTTTTTCCTTCTTTTATTCAATATGGTACTTCCCCCATGAGATGGGACCACCCATGTTTAGGGTATGTCTTCCCACTTCAATTAGTTGAATCTAGAAACTCCTTCAGAGACATACTCAGAAATTTGTTTCCTAGGTGACTGTAGATCTTGTCAAGTTGATAATATCACCCATCTCAAGCACCTACACAATCCAATCTGCTCTATCTTCCCATGGGGAAGACCAGAAAGAGAGAAAGGAGGGGGAGAAGAAGCAGCAGGCATCATTGACCAAGTCTGATAGGCCGGTACAAAGATCTGCTTGAGGCCCACAGAGGCTACAGGACTCTGGCAGCCTGGCTTTCGCTGCCCAGATACAGCAAGCCCTCAGGGCAGACAACCTAGAACACATCCACTATTAGCAGCCATCCTGCCTGATGACCCGCCAAGTGCCCCTCCCCCAGACCGCCCTGCGTGTGGACACTTGCCAGCTCAGAACCTGGGCACAGATCCTTGAACCTCTTTCCAAGGCTCGCTACACGGGTAGCTATGGCCCAGGTGTTTGACAGCTTTGGCTTTAGGGTCATGGCTTCCTCATCTAAGCCCCCATGGACACTCTTGAGCCTGGGCTTAGTAGTTTGTGTGGTAGAATCCAGAAAGCAATTAATCACATGGTTTGGCCAGACCTTCAATCACTTGCACTGGGCTGGGTGTCAGGGCTACCAGCTGTTGCCAAGAAAAGAGGGCCCAGCTGTGTCTTCCCTCCCGAGAACATGTGGTTGTATCTTGGGTCAGTGGACTCCTTTGTCTCCTCCACACATCCCCACACAGCCTTTCCTTGAACACCAAGCAACAGCCCCCATAAGCATGAAGTCAACTGTAAAACAAGAGGGCCAAGATGTCGTTGAAGGTCAGAGCCAGGCACCTGGCAGAGCCTTGGAGAGGCAGTGGTGAGCCTTCTGCCTTGGACTCCGTAAGGGACCCAGAGTCTATGGTACAGCTAAGCATTTTATTTATTTATTTATGAAAGAGAGAGTGAGAGAGCCACTGCAAACGAACTCCAGACCCATGGTTTATGTGGGTGCTGGGGAATCAAACTCTGGTCCTTAGGCTGTGCAGGCAGGTGCCTTAAATGCTGAGCCATCTCTCCAGCCCTACAGCTATGATTTGAATATGAATGTCTCCCACAGGCTCAGGTGCTGAAAGGTGGCACTATTTTGTGAGTGGACGAAATCTGAGTATTTGTGAATAGTTGAAATTTGTCCATCCTAGCTATAGGAAGTACATCATTAAGACAGGTCTTAGAGGGGCATGTTTTGTTCCGGAAGTTTCCTCTACCTTGCTCTCGACTTCCGGTCCCCTGTGAGGTAAACTGCTTTGCTCCCCAGCATACTCTGGCTACAGTGATGTTTCACCTCACCCTAGGCCCACAGCAACGGAGCAAACTGACTGTGAATGGACACCCCTGAAACGGAAAGAAATGTTCTTCCTTTTCAGTTGTCTCCCAGCAATGAAAATTCACAGTAACTGGTGCACAGTAGGCTGTGGGGCAGATCTAGGAGCCAGAAGGCCATGAACAAGCTGAGTATGAGGTGGTGGAGAGAGATTGCCTACCTGGGACTTTCCTCAGTGCCATACTTGTCCTTCTAGTTGGTTTGATGGCCAGTATGGGACAGGGACCATTCGTCAGTCCCTGGGGTCCTGGATGGTTCCGAGGCTCCCAGTACTTCTCCAGAGTTCTCTGAATCCAGCCAGACTGGGGCTCACTCAGCATGTGGCTACAGCCAGGCAAGGAACAAACCTGAGCTGTGTGCATGTCTTTGGAGTGGGAGGGGGCATCTCAGGAAAAGAGATAAGCATGTGATCACATGAATACACACACCCAAACGAGCATGCGTACGTGCGTGTGTGTGTGCGTGCACACACGTGCACACATGGTTACTGAGGCACATGGACTCTGGTGGTGCAGAGTGAGGCCTGAGGGAAACTGAGCAAAGGAAGCATTGAGTCCCAGAGGCTCCTGAGAACAGAGTGAATAGGAGTCATTGAGCAATGGGGACAGTGGGTTTGCTTGCTAGAATTGTGTCTGGACCCTGAGGTCACAAGGTTTAATGCTGAACCTCTCATATGGGCTTTTTATTTCCTTTTTTTTTTTTTTTTTTTTTTTGTGTGGCTTTTTGAGGGAGGGTCTCTCTCTAGTCCAGGCTGACCTGAAATTCACTATGTAGTCTCAGGGTGGCCTCACTGCCATCCTCCTACCTCTGCCTGTCAAGTGCTGGGATTAAAGGCATATGCTACCACGCTGGCTTTTCATTTCCTTCTGTGTGTGTGTGTGTGATGTGAGTTTGTGTATGTGTATGAGTAAAAGCATACATGTGACAATGCACATGTGGCGATCAAAAGACAGGGGTGTTGGTTTTTGCCTTCCACCTTGTTTGAGATAGTCTTTTTCGTGTGAATGTCAGATTAGCTGGCCATCAAGCTTCAGGACTGTCCTGACTTCATTTCCCACTGTTGTAGGCCTGTATGGATCACAGAATTGTGTGATACAGGCTTCAGGCCTTATGTGGGCTCTGAAGATCCAAATAAGGCCATCAGACTTGTGTTTTTACCCAGTGGGCCATCATCTTAGCCCCGGAGGAATTCTTCTATGGAGAGGCTATCTGCAGGGTTTTGCTCTCGGAACTGTTGGGGATCTTCGCATCTCCAAGGTAGGCCAGGGGCTCTTCCTGTCACTCCAGGATTTCTGCTCCTAATGGACGCTTTGAAAATTCCCCTCGATGTTGTTAAACGGCTTTATTCAGCCCAGCCAATCACTGTAGGCTGCCTGCCTCCGACCTGTGTGTGTCTTGATGACTTTTCCTGTGACCACCTTGGGGTCCCCCCAGCCACAGATGTAGATGAAGCTCAGAGAGGTGAAGGGACGTGGCTCTCCTGCTGTCCTGTCTCCCTCAGAATCCATTCAGGCCTATTCCAGCAAACTCTACCCCTCTCAGAACACCTCTGTCTGCCTGCTTCACTCTACCAGGGAGGAGGACAGCTTGCTTTGAAGCCTCTGAAATCCCTTCATTTGGAGCCTCAGCTTCCTTCCACGTAAGACAGTGGTGGGCTGGGAGCCAATGGCTCTGACTCAGGGTGAGTCACACTACCTGTCCTAGACTCTCTGGGATCTAAGGTGAAAAGTATGGGTTTGTTCACTGGGGTTGCCAGAGAGCTTGGGCAGGGAGTTCATCTCCTCACACTCACTTCAGTTCTGGGCACCCAGGTTTGGAATCTAGCTCTCTCCCAGAACACCTCGCTTTCCCGTTTCCACACTAAGATGGGGCTGGAATCCAGAGCCTGGAAGCCAGCAGCACAGGCCTCTGCTGTTGAGCCCCACCCCAGCTCCAGGTGGGTTCCCACAGTGCCTGGTGTCAGGGTTTCATTGTTGTTGTTTTGGGTGTTTTTGTTTTCCAAGGAAGGGTCTTGCTCTAGCCCAGGCTGACCTGGAATTCTGGAATTCACTATGTAGTCTCAGGCTGGCCTCAAACTTACAACAGTCCTCCTAACTCAGCCTGCCGAGTGCTGGGATTAAAGGCATGCACCACCACATCTGGCACCCTTTGGTATTTTCATTCTTTTCTTGTTTGTGTGAGTGGATGTTTAGTATGTATGTGTATGTGTTTAGCGTGTACATGCCACTGTCAGGGTTTTGCAACTCTCCAAAGATGGAGGAGGGCCCAGAAGGTGGCCACACCCTCTTGGTTTCTCCCTGTGTCTCATGAGGGTGACTTTTGCTCCCTAGCTGGCCCTAGCTAGCACCAACAGATGCCAAGTGGTCCAGAAAGAACTGTCCCGGGAATGTCCACTGGCTGTCAGCTTGCCTGCTTCTGGGTACCAGGCGTGTGGTACCTGTCTTGGGCAGTCACTGTTGGAGCTCTTCCCATCAGCATGTCCACCCTGGCCTCCCCTGCTCCTCCTCAGGGAGCCACCTGGTGACATGCCCTCGGCCAGGTGAACACTGACCATTCAGGGTGTGCACCGGCGGCCCTTACTGCTCACGCCTCTGAAATTCACACCTGGACTCTTTCTAGAAATGTTCTCTCTCGTTATCTCAGAGCTTGGCAGCCATTGGGGAAGTTCTGGAAGGCGGGTGGGGGAGCCAGGAAGGAAGCCACTGTAGGACCTGGTATTTCCCCAGAAGCCCAAACACAAAGAAAGGATGACGTGGAGGGGGACCTGCTCAGGAGGTTGTTTTTTCCCCTTAGAACAAGCTGGGACAGGGCAGAAAAGGGACGGTTGATATCCTTCCGTTTCAAGGGTTCCCCTCCAGTTCAGGTCTAAGTGTGTGATGTTTCAGCAGCAGGGCCTGGGATGGAAGGAGGAGGGTCTCTGCCCTAAAGAGTAGAAGGCGGGTGGTGGGTCCCATGGTGCAGCGGGTGGACCTTGATTGCCCTGCAAAGTGGCATGAAGATGAAGCTCAGGGAAGTGAAGGGACTTGCCTGGCCACATTCAGGATGCACTGACAGAGCTGCTATTTGAACCAGGTCTCTGTGGCTCCACAATCATGTTAAAGCAACCCTTTAGTGGGAGAAACAACAGGCCTAGGCCTGCTATGCAGAATCTTGTTCTAGATCATTCCCTGTGAGCCCTCCATCAGAACTTACTTTTCCTATGATCATCCTGAGGTTCCCCCCAGCCACACCTTCACATATGTGTTGCTGAGTCAGAAGCTTTGCTGTATTTTATTTAAATTTTAGGGATGGAAAGATGGCTTAGCATTTAAAGGCACTTGCTTGCAAAGCCTATGGCCTGGGTTCAATTTCCTAGGACCCCAGATGCTCAAAACAGTGCCTGTGTCTGGAGTTTGTTTGTAGTGGCAAGACACCCTGAACTGCTCACTCTCTTTCTCTCTCTCCTCTCAAAATAAATAAAAATACTTTTAGATTTTATAGAGTCTTATGAATTCCAGGCTGGCTTCAAACTCCTACCTTTGCATCTGGCTTACATGGGTACTAGGGAATCGAACCTGGGATCTTAGGCTCGCAGGCGAGTGCCTTAACTGCTAAGCAATATCTCTAGCCCCTCAAACTCCCTATGTGGCTGAGGATGACCTTGAACTCCTGATCCTCAGGCTTATGTCATGACACCCAATTTCTGCACTGCTAGGGACTGAACCCAAGGATTTGTGCATGCTAAGCAAGCTTTCTACCAGCTGAGTTATATCCTAGCCAAGGAATCACATTTTAGAGTAAGGTAGCACTGGTGGGGGAGGGGAGGTTCAAAGTGACAGAAGGTTCCTTGGACTGGCTGAAAGGCCAGGTGGGGCAGCCCTTTCCCTGCTCAGGCTAAAGCCTGTGTACTGCGGTAGGCCAGCAGGTTTAAAGAAACAAGAGAAGGGCTGGAGAGATGGCTCAGCAGTTAAGGTGCTTGCCTGCAAAGCCTAACAATCCTGGTTTGATCCCTAGTACCCACATAAAGCCAGATGCACAAAGTGGTGCATGCATCTGGAGTTTGTTTGCAGAGGCTGGAGGTCCTGGCATGCTCATTCTCTTTTTTTTTTCTCTCTCTCTCTGCTTGTAAATAAACAAAGAAACAGGAGAGCTAGGTATGGTGGTGCACACCTTTAATGCCAGCACTCAGAAGGCAGAGATGGGAGGATCAGTGTGGGTTCAAGGCATGCACTAAAGAAAAGGGTAGCTGGGAGTGGAGGTACATCAGCAGGTAGCCAGCATCTGAGAATACTAGGTACTTTCCTTAGACCTCAGCCACCCAGAACTGGCTGAGTCTGACACAGGAATGTGGGTATCATTGAGTACTAGGGAGCCATTCTCAGTTTTTGGTTGGGCATAAACTCAGGGGTCAGGGTGCCAGACAGTCACAGTCACAGTTACACAAAACTACCACTGAGTCAGTGGCCTCCAGGTTCTTGTCTTATGAATTTGATGAATGAACTCCACAGAACATAGAGGGCAAAGTTGAGAAAGTTCCCCGGCCCCCTTGGCTTTTCAAGGTAGGGTCTCACTCTAGCCCAGACTGACCTGGAATTCACTATGTAGTGTCAGAGTGGCCTCGAACTCACTGTGATCCACCTACCTCTGCCTGCCTGGTGCTGGGGTGCGCCACCACACCCAGCTTAGAAAGGTACTTTTAAAATTTATTTATTTGTAAGCAGAGAGAGAGAGAGAGAGAGAGAGAGAGAGAGAGAGAGAGAGAGAGAAAAGAGGCAGAGAGAATGGACGTGCCAGGGCCTCTAGCTACTGCAAACAAACTCCAGAAGCATGTGCCACTTTGTGCATCTGGCTTTATGTGGGTATTGGAGAATGAAACCTGGAATATTAGGCTTTGCAGGAAAGCTCCTTAACCACTGAGCCATTTCTCCAGCCCTAGAAAGATTTTATTATAGAGCTTAAGGGAAGGAAAGAAGATAGAGCTCCTGTACGACAGGATAGGGTCTCCAGAGATGAAAACTTCTTTAAGGAAAGTAAAGCAGAAATTTCCTGAGTGGGAGGGGTCTTGAGTGGGGAAAATCTATCTGGTGACTGATAGGGTCTTTTATGAGAATTCATTGTATGGAAGCCAAGATGGTCAGTCCAGCTCTGATGCCAGGTCTCCAGGAGCTTCACCAGGTTTCTAGGAAAGGGGTTAATCTTCCAGGAAAGGGAGGAATCTTCTGACATTTCTGGCCTCCATCAAGATGGAGGCTTGGAGGACTCTTGGGGAAAAGAGGTAAGGAAGAACTAGGTTCCCACTACCTTGCTTTAGTTCACTTTTGAGGGCCCTGCTAACCCTAAGCTGCCTCAACTCCTGGGATAATGTATGTATACTGGTGAATCAAGAGAAAAATCTGTGGGCCTGGAGAGATGGGTCAGTGGTTAAGGCACTTGCCTGCAATGCCTAATGATCTGAGTTTGATATCTCAGTACCCATATAAAGCCAGATACACAATGTGGTGCATGTGTCTGGAATTCATTTGTCATGGCTAGAGGCCTGGGTGCACTCATTCTCTCCCTCCTCTCTTTTTCTCTCTTTCTCTCCCCCTGCAAATAAATAGATAAAATATTTTTAAAGAGAGAGAGAGAAAAAACCTGGGCTGAGGACCCAGGCCTTCTAGGGTGTGGTCAACATGGACCAGATGGCTCAGGCACAAGTGTCAATAAGGGACCTTGGGGAATGGCAAATGGTGGAGACTGGACCCTCAGAAGCTCTGAGATTTTAGCACCTCAGAGGCCCCTGGGGGGGATCTCAGGAGTAGCTGTGGCTGTGTCCAGTCTCTATGCTCAGGGCAGCATCCAGGGAGGGCCTTAGATGCAGGTAGAACATGCTCTGTATGCAGAAAGGTCCCACATACCACAGGGGCTTTTATGGCATGTGTGTGCTGTGCATGCATGCATATATGCATGCTCATGTGTGCATGTGCATGTGCCATGCACACATGTATATACACACGTGGAGGCCAGGTTGAAGTCAGGTGTCTTCCTCAATCACTCTCTACCTTATTCTTTGAGACAAAGTTTCTTACTGAGCCCAGCTAGTCTCTCTAGTCACCTTGCCCCAGGGTCTGCCTATCTCTGCCCCCTGTCCCCATGTGCTGGGATTACAGACACACACCACCACAGCTGGCATAAAAGGGGGTTCTGGGGATCCAAGCTCAGGTGCTCGTGCTTGCATGGTGAGTGAATTACTGACTGAGCCATCTCCCCAGCCTCTCCTCCACAGGGACTTATGCTTTAGGTACCCGGGAGGCTGCAAAGTACCTTTCACTTTTACTGAATGAGAGCTCAGCACAGACTTTTTTTTTTTCCTGAGGTGGGGTCTCACTCTAGCCCAGGCTGGCCTAGAATTCACTATGTAGTCTCAGGCTGGCCTCAAACTTACAATGATCCTCCTACCACTGCCTCCTGAGTGCTGGGGTTAAAGGTGTGCACCACCACATCTGACCTATAGACTCTTTTTAAACATTTTTTTTTTTTTTTTTGGTTTTTCAAGGTAGGTTTTCACTCTGGTCTAGGCTGACCTGGAATTAACTGTGTAGTCTCAGGGTGGCCTCGAACTCACGGCGATCCTCCTACCTCTGCCTCCCAAGTGCTGGGATTAAAGGCGTGCGCCACCACTCCCGGCTTAAAGATATTTTTATTTTTATTCATTTGATAGAGAGAGAGAGACAGAGAGAGAGAGTATGGGTGTGCCAGGGCCTCTTGCCTCTGCAAATTCCATATGCCTGCACCACTTTGTGCATCTGCCTTTATGTGGGTACTGGGGAATTGAACCCAGATGAGCAGACTTTGCAAACAAATACCCTTAACTGCTGAGCCATTTCTCCAGCCCTCAGCGTAGACTCTTGTGTGTGTGTGTGCGTGCGCAGGTGCATGTATGAATGGAGGCCAGAGGAAAACCTTGGGCCATCCTCAGGAGCACTGTCTACCTTTTGTTTTTTGAGACAGAGTTTCTCATTGGTCTAAAGCTCTCCGATTCGGCTAGACTAGCTGACACCAAGTCCCAAGGATCTGCTATCTCCACCTCTCCAAAGCTGGGATTACAAGCATGAGCCACCACACCCAGCTTTTTATGTGTGTTCTGAGGATCAAGCTCAGATCCTCATGCTTGCAAGGCAAGAACTTTATGACTCTGCCACCTCCCCAGCCCTGGCATGGACTCTCAACTCATTTCCTCCACAGGCACAGCGCTGCAGCTATCCCCTGCATCGGGGAACCTGGAAGTCTGTAGCCAGTGTGTGGCAGCTGTTTAGGAAACAGAGCACCACTTTACGTGAAGCTGGCAGGGAGATGGGAGGCAGTCCTGCAGGGCGGATCAGCAGTGTGATGAACACTCACTGGATTATAGGCTAGACTTCATTTCCGGGAGGTGACACTATGGAAGCTGTGATGGCAAGCATGACAGGTCCAGTGATCACTTAAAGTAGAAATGAATTGGTGCTTTTAGAATGGTTTTCCAAGTAGATTCGTTTTGTGTGGAGGATGGAAGCCCATGCTCCAGCTAATTACCTGGGCTGTTGACTTTCTGATGGAGCAGTTCCCAGGCACATCTGGTTAGTTTCCGTCGGCTGGCTGGGGCTGCAGGCACCATGGAGAAAGAAAGACAGTCATGGATGGAGAACAGCTCTCACAAAAGCACTTAGGAAAAGCAGTTTTAACCCTTCTCTGCTCAGTATCCAGAACAGTTCCTTAAGTGAGCAACCAAGTAAAAAATTAAGTACATGTGTTTGTGTAAGCCAGATGCACAAGCATGCATTTGGAGTTCCTTTGCAGTGGCTGGAGGGCCTGGCGTGCCCATTCTCCCTCCCTCTCTCTCTTTTTCTGCCTCTCTTTCTCTCTCAAATACATAAAATAAATTAAAAATTAAATATATGTGTTTGTGTTGGGGGGATACTGGGAGGATGGCTCAGTGGATAAAGTACTTGCCATAAAAACTAAGTCTCCAAGTTCAGATCCCTGAACCCATGCAAAACAAAAGTTGGAGGCTGGGCTGGAGAGATGGTTTAGTGGTTATGAAGCTTGCAAAGCCTAAGGACCCATGTTTGACTCCCCAGATCCCATGTAAGCCAGACGCACAAGGTGACACATGTGCACAAGGTGGCACATGTGTCTGGAGTTCAATTACAATGGTTGGAGGCCCTGGTATGCCAATTCTCTTTCTCACTCTGTCTCTCTTGCTCTCACATTAAAAAAAAAAAAAAAAGCATGTCTATTGGGCTTGTCTCAAAAGAAAAAAGGCTGGAGGCTGTGGCAGCAGGAGCATGAGGCAGCTGGTCACATTGCCTCTACAGATAGGAAGCAGTGAGCGTGAACAGGAAGTGGGGTCTTGCTATAAAACTTCAAGGCCTCCTCGATATCCATGATCTTGTGATGCCTAGCAATACCTTTGCAAGACCCTCAAAATAGAAGAGAAAGATGATGTCATCAAATTAGGAAAGAGACTAATGGAGAGAGGGAGGGGATATGATGGAGACGGGAGTTCTAAAGTGGAATGGGGGAGGGGAGGGAAATATCAGGTGGGGTTTTTTTTTGGTATGTAAGATTAAAAGTCAATTAAAAAAAAAAAAAAAAAAAAAAAAACTTCAAGGCCTGCCCTCAGTGATTCACTTCCTCAGCAAGGCTCTGCCTCCTAAAGGTTCCACAACCTTCCCACAGGGCCACCAGATGGAAAACAAGCATTTAAACACAGCCCTGTGAGGGACATTGCACATTCAAACCAGAACAGGAGCCTGGAGGGAAGTCCCAAGGTCAATGTGGGCATGCCTGTGGAAGTGATTGTGGGACCTCTGTCTGTTTTCTGTTTGCCTTCATCCATTGCAAACCATTGTTCCTCCAACCTGATCTTGGGCTTTGAACCTCCAAAACTATGAGCCAAACCAACTGTTTTTTTCTTTTTAAATTAGCTGTCTTGGGTATTTCACTATAGTAACCCAAAACTGACAGCTATACTTAGTATCTTCAAACCACAAAGGCTCATTTCTTAGTCAGAGTGGATATCCATCTGAGGTTAGGAGAATGCTCACTGTACCAGCCCAGGTTGATAGCGCTATCCCCAATCCCAAACACTCCAAGTGGCTATACCAGGAGCAACAGATGTTGGTGTTGGAGGGTTTTGTATTAACAAGTCAATTTTCCAGCCCAATGATGAATTTTTTTTTTTTTTTTTTTTTGGTTTTTTGAGGGAGTGTTTCACTCTAGCCCAGGCTGATCTGAAATTCACTCTGTAGTCTCAGGGTGGCCTCAAAATCAAGGCGATCCTCCTACCTCTGCCTCCTGAGTGCTGGGATTAAAGGCATATGCAACCATGCCTGGCTTTAAAAAAAAATATTTTATTTATTTATTTATGAGAGAGAAAGAGGCTGGAGGGGGCAATGCGTGCACCAGGGCCTCCAGCCACTGCAAACAAACTCCAGAAGCATGTGCCACCTTGTGCATCTGGCTTTATGTGGGTACTGGGCAATTGAGCCAGGGTCCTTAGGCTTTTCAGACAAGCTTCTTGATCACTGAGCCATCTCTCCAACACCTTTTTTTTTTTTTTTTTCATTTTTCAAAGTAGGGTCTCACTCTGGCTCAGGCTGACCTGGAATTCACTTTGTAGTCTCAGGGTGGCCTGGAACTCTAAGCGATCCTCCTATCTCTGCCTCTAGAGTGCTGGGATTAAAGGTATGGACCATCACGCCTGGCTCAAAGATGATTTTTTTTTTTTTAAACAGGGTTTCATGTAGCCCAGGGTGGCCTTGAACTCTTATGAAACCAAGGATGACTTTGAATTTCTGATCCTCTTACTTCTGCCTACCAAGTGCTGGGATTACTGGTTTATACCACCATGCCCAGTTTATGAAGTGTTTGGGATCCAAGCTAGCCAAGTGCTCTATGAACCGAGCTGCATTTGCAGCCCCAGAAATGATGTGTGTGTCATTTCTGCTTCACACCTCATTGCTAGACTTCTGCCCAGCTAGGTCCCATCCCAGCATCACATAAACCAGGGATGGGGAACACACCTGTAATCCCAGTACTCCACTCAGGAGGTGGAGGCAGGAGGATCAGGAGTTCAAAGTCAGCTTCAGCTACATAGCGAGTTTGAGGATCTACCCAGCCACAAGTAGCCATGTTCAATACGAGTTCCCAAGCAGTGCCCGAGTACCCAAGGGAGAGAAGTAGAACTATGTGTTAGACACTACAACAAGCTCCCACTCAACAAATATGTTTGAAGGAGAAAACATCTAGAATGTTCTTTCCCTAGCTTCAGCGAATTAGATGGACCTTACAGAGTCTTTCTAGAGATCTTGCATTTCTGCTGCCCAGGCCCCCTGGCTCTGCCATAAATCACAGCTGCATAAGAAACTGACAAGAGTCCACCTGGGACCTGGCAGGACCATCTCAGAGGCAGCTGAGTCAGTGGCCTCTCGGTGTCCTTACACGGTGGAACCCATGTCCTTTGTGAGAGAGCCCCACCACAGGGCACTTCCCCTCCTCTCTGTACTGACTGTGCTCAACTAGGGTCCTGACATGTCCAGTCATCGAACATGATCCCGAGGCTGGGGTCCTGGATGCAGCGTGTGAAGCAGCTTTGCTGGGACAGCCCAGTGCATTCTGGTTCTAAGAACTGACAGTTGCATCCTCCAGAAGAGGTGGGACGCATGGGGTGAGGGACAGAGGCAGATTCTGGCCAGACCCCTGACTCAGTCCAATAAATGACTCATTTCACTTTCAGACAAGTCTGAACTTGCATTTGATCTAAGGGTCCGGCTTGGGGAAGGAAGGCTGTACACATTGGTTGTAACACTCCAGAGAGTAAGTGTGACCTTCCACGGTGTTGGGAGCAGGGGTGACCATGTACTCTCTGCTGCCAACACCATGGAAGGCACACTTATGAGCACCTGCATTGGTACTGGGAGCTCATTTAAATGCGCACACCTACAGCTCAGAAGTACTGCTCCCATTGGCCAGCGAGGAAGTAACTTCCTAATTAAGTCAGGCTAGTTATATGAGGGCCTCTCCTTTGAGCCTGCACTTCCTGACTCCAGACTATCATTAATGCACAGGAATAGCTGGTATGATTCCTCTCCTAGGTTACGAATCCTGCTGAAGCTCCCCTTTGGGACGTCTCCTTCCTCTTCCCCACTATCAGGATCCATCTGACAATCACCACCAGTAAGCAGTAAATTCCCTTTCTTTAAAAAAAAAAAGAGACAGGGTATCATGTAGGTCGGACTGTCCTCAAACTCATTACTTGTTGAGGCTGACTTTGAACTCCTGATCCTCCTGCCTCCACTTCTCGAGTGGAGTACTAGGATTACAGGCGTGTTCCCCCATTCCTGGTTTATGTGATGCTGGGGATGAGGCTTTGTGCACGCTAGTCAAGCACTCTGCCCACTGAGCTACATCCTGTTTTTGTTTGTTGGCTTGTTTTTGAGATAGAGTCTCACTCCAGCCCAGGCTGACCTGGAACTCATTCTGTAGTTCCAGGCTAGTCTTGAACTCACAGCAACACTCCTTCCTACATCTGTCTCCCAAGCTCCGGAAACAAAGGCATGTGCCACCATACCTAGCTGTTTTCTTGTTTTTTGAGACAGGGTCTCATGTAGCCCCAAATAGCCTTTAACGGAGACTATGTAGCTGAGGCTGACCTTGCATTCCTGATCCTCCAGCCTCCACCTGGGATTACACCCCTGATCTTTCTGCCTCCACTTCCTGAGTGTTAGCATTACAGGTCTGTATTAGCACACTCAGCTTCATCTTTCATGTGCAATAACAATAGAATCCTGCACTAGACTGGCATTAGGGTAGTCTTCTATCACATGCATTTTGTTGTCACTTAACATTTTTTTTTCCATCCTTTTTGCTATGGGTGTCAATGTGTGTCTGGGTCTGTTAGCTGAAGATACAAAGCCATTTAATCAGCGTACAAAGCCTCTGATATAATAAAACATGTGTATCCGAATGTATAAATTATCAACAAGAACGACACAACGTGGACTACTCTAACACACTGAACAAGAGCTAGATCCCTTCTTTAGAGAACAGAACATTTAAACTATTCATTGCAATACAGTGTACCGTGCAACAAGGTTTATTTATATCGAGGTGTGGATAGTCAGAAAACTTGTGGGGGTGAGGTCGTTCGTATTCAGTTTAAGAATGTGACAACTCAGGGCTGGGGATGTAGCTCAGTGATACAGGGCTGGTTTAGCATGAGGGAGGCCCTGGATTCCATCCCCAATACCACAGAAAAGTGTGGGTGGGGGCTGGGCACGATGGCCCACGCCTTTAGTCGCAGCACTTGGGAGACTGAGCTAAGAGGATTGCTGTAAGTTCCAGGGTGACCTGAGACTACATAGTGAAATCAAGTCAGCCTGGGCTAGGGTGAGACCCTACCAAAAAAAGGCGGGGGGGGGGGAGGGAGAAGGAATTGTAGATAGGCAAATCAACCCTAGCTTAAGCCCTATTTGGATAGAAAATTACAAGTTTCTTGGCCTTGTAGCAGGGCACTTTATGTATAAAAACCTATGGGCTTCTGCTTATCCACAGCCTCAGGCTATGTATGGCTGGGGTCAGGGTTCTGGCCCTTGACCTGGGTCAAGTGACAGCTAGGCATCGGTTGAATAACCCCATTACAGTTAATAGGATGTCATTAGTTAAGCCAGTGGCAGCGGCATGTGCAAGTCCTTCGCCGGGGGTCTCCAGAGCTGCCTGGCCCCTTGCACACGCGCGCACAGCAAGCAACCCGGGCCACCTCTTCTTTTCCCATGACTTCTGTACATCAGCTCTGTCCCTCTCTTTTGCTTTTCACTACTTTGGCCTGGCCTTGACTCACTCTGCACGCCCCGCCACGCCGCTCCTCCCGCCCACGCCCGGCGTCCCCAGACCAGTTCCAAGCTCCTCCACTGCAGCAGCGGTCACGTGCAGCGCGTCCAGCCCGGCTGGGAAAAGAAGGAACTGGAGGTGGGCGGGGAAGACCCTCTGTCCCCGCCCCCTCCACCACAGCCAGCTTCTTATTGGCCAGGTTTCCTAGATGGGGTGTGGCCTCTGGGAGGAGGCGGGGGAGCTGAAAGGAGGGCGCGCTCTAGAGAGGCGGGGTTGCCTGGACGACGCGGGGGCGCGCTCTGGGGGGTGGGGAAGCGAGCTGGGGCTGCTCAATGACAAATCGGCTGGGGACGGCTGGGGTCCGGCCCCGGGCGGGGGCGGGGCGCGCTTAAGAGCGGCGGGGCCGGGTGTGGACGGCCGAAGCAGCGCGCGCCGCGCCGGGTTCCCAGGTAAGGAGGGGTCCTGCGCCCCGCAGGGACCCTGGGGGCCGGGATGCGCCCCGGCCGGAGAAGTGGGTGCGCTGGCTCGCAGGCCTCCGGTCCCCGTGCGCTCGTGCGCCCCGCCGGGGACACGTCGATCGCTCTCCGAGGCCGGAGGAGGGCGACACCCGGGCTGCGTCCCCACTTGGCTGGGAGGTGCCCCCTGGGAGAGCCCGGGGCCTCTCCCAGCTCGGCCTGGAACCGAGGAAATGGGGGCGGCGCCCCAGCCTCTCTCTTGTCGCCTCTCCTTCCCTTTTCCTACAAATGGCCACTTCCTGCCTGAAAATTCGGGCCTCCAGCCTGAGATGGTCCACTTCCTTGAGTCTCTTCGGACGGTGAAGAGCTATAAAATGTTGCGAAAACTTCTCTTAACCGTAGCAACTTGTACCTGGGGTGACTTGGGGTCGGGTTCCAGGAGTTTGGGTGTTTTGCTTGGGTTGGGTTTGTCGCTTATTTCTTTCCGATCCCGTTTTGCACTGTGCCTGTCGCCTGCCTTTCTGGAAGGGGCTTGGCTGGAACCCACGCTCGCCGGCCCCGGCGTCTCTGGTCGCCCTCGTGGAGTCAGGGGCTGTCCCAGCGCAGTTCAGAGCCGCGGGCCCAGGGAGGATGCTTGCTGGAGCGGGCCGCCTTCCTCTCTCTGCTCATTAAAAACTAGAAACCCTGGACTTTGGATGTTATCTGGTGTGTCTTCTAAGGAGAAGTTCCACTGGCCGCTGGGGGACTGATTGCTCATCGGAGTTGCCCATGACTTGCCTGCTTCGTCTAAATTCCCTAACTTCTTAAGTTTTGGGCATGGCTTGGTAGGCACCGATGGTCACAGGGGACAGTGGATCTGGGTTGACGTTCTAAGAAGAGCAGGATTCTTGGATGGCAAACCCCAGGTGGTGTGCCCTAAACCAGAAACACAGTATCAAAGTTGTGAGGAACGGTGTGACCGGGAAAGGCGTGGCTCAATACTGGGAAGAACAGGAGTGTTCAGTTGAAGGCCTACTTTGGATGCTGGATTTTGAGCTTTATTCGAGCTGTGGTCCTGCGTATGTTTCTTCCAGGTCTCATTTAGCTCAGGCTGGTCTCGAACCTGTTGGGTAGCTGAGGATGACCCTTAAACTTCCGATCCTCCTGCTTCCAAGTCCCAAGGGCAGGTGTGCACCACCACAACCCAGTTATGCCATGCTGAGGATCAAACTCAGGGCTTTATACATGTTAGGCGGGCATCCTATCCACCACTTCAGACAGGGGAGCATAGTTTATTTATTGTCTGAGCTCCAGCATCAATAGCTGTAAGAAGGTGATAACAGTTGTCTCCAATGGAAGGAGCCAATGCAGTAGGGAGTAATTAAAGGGGCTCTGTGTGAGCGAGATTGGTGCTATCATGTGGGTTAAGTGGTCCCATGTAGGAAAAGGCTGTGGCACTGTTGGGAGTTGGTGGGGCCTAGTGGGAGGTTTAAGTCTCTGGAGCATGCCCTGAAGAATATTCAGGGACCCTGGCCTTTTCCTGCCTCTGCTTCCTAGCCACTGTGAGGTGAATGCTTTCCCCTGCGGTGTACTCCCACCGTGAGGTGAACGCCTTCCCCTGTGGTGTACTCCCACCTTGAGGTGGACGCCTTCCCCTGCGGTGTACTCCCACCTTGAGGTGAACACCTTCCCCTGCGGTGTACTCCCACCTTGAGGTGGACGCCTTCCCCTGTGCTGTACTCCCACCTTGAGGTGAACACCTTCCCCTGCGGTGTACTCCCACCGTGAGGTGGACGCCTTCCCCTGTGGCGTACTCCCACCTTGAGGTGGACGCCTTCCCCTGCGGTGTACTCCCACCTTGAGGTGAACACCTTCCCCTGCGGTGTACTCCCACCTTGAGGTGGACGCCTTCCCCTGCGGTGTACTCCCACCTTGAGGTGAACACCTTCCCCTGCGGTGTACTCCCACCGTGAGGTGAACACCTTCCCCTGCGGTGTACTCCCACCTTGAGGTGAACACCTTCCCCTGCGGTGTACTCCCACCTTGAGGTGGACACCTTCCCCTGTGGTGTACTCCCACCGTGAGGTGGACGCCTTCCCCTGCGGTGTACTCCCACCTTGAGGTGAACGCCTTCCCCAGCGGTGTACTACCACCTTGAGGTGGACGCCTTCCCCTGCGGTGTACTCCCACCTTGAGGTGAACACCTTCCCCTGCGGTGTACTCCCACCTTGAGGTGAACACCTTCCCCTGCGGTGTACTCCCACCTTGAGGTGGACACCTTCCCCTGTGGTGTACTCCCACCGTGAGGTGGACGCCTTCCCCTGCGGTGTACTCCCACCGTGAGGTGAACACCTTCCCCTGCGGTGTACTCCCACCGTGAGGTGAACACCTTCCCCTGTGGTGTACTCCCACCTTGAGGTGAACACCTTCCCCTGTGGTGTACTCCCACCTTGAGGTGGACGGTGTGTACTCCCACCTTGAGGTGAACACCTTCCCCTGTGGTGTACTCCCACCTTGAGGTGGACGCCTTCCCCTGCGGTGTACTCCCACCGTGAGGTGAACGCCTTCCCCTGCGGTGTACTCCCACCTTGAGGTGGACGCCTTCCCCTGCGGTGTACTCCCACCTTGAGGTGAACACCTTCCCCTGTGGTGTACTCCCACCTTGAGGTGAACGCCTTCCCCTGCGGTGTACTCCCACCGTGAGGTGAACGCCTTCCCCTGCGGTGTACTCCCACCTTGAGGTGAACACCTTCCCCTGCGGTGTACTCCCACCTTGAGGTGGAACGCCTTCCCCTGCGGTGTACTCCCACCTTGAGGTGGACGCCTTCCCCTGCGGTGTACTCCCACCGTGAGGTGGACGCCTTCCCCTGCGGTGTACTCCCACCGTGAGGTGGACGCTTCCCCCGCGTGTACTCCCACCTTGAGGTGAACACCTTCCCTGCGGTGTACTCCCACCGTGAGGTGGACGCCTTCCCCTGCGGTGTACTCCCACCGTGAGGTGAACGCCTTCCCCTGTGCTGTACTCCCACCGTGAGGTGAACGCCTTCCCCTGTGCTGTACTCCCACCTTGAGGTGGACGCCTTCCCCTGCGGTGTACTCCCACCTTGAGGTGAACACCTTCCCCTGTGGTGTACTCCCACCTTGAGGTGGACGCCTTCCCCTGCGGTGTACTCCCACCTTGAGGTGAACACCTTCCCCTGAGGTGTACTCCCACCTTGAGGTGGACGCCTTCCCCTGCGGTGTACTCCCACCTTGAGGTGGACGCCTTCCCCTGCGGTGTACTCCCACCTTGAGGTGAACACCTTCCCCTGTGGTGTACTCCCACCTTGAGGTGGACGCCTTCCCCTGTGTGTACTCCCACCTTGAGGTGAACACCTTCCCCTGAGGTGTACTCCCACCTTGAGGTGGACGCCTTCCCCCCGCGGTGTACTCCCACCTTGAGGTGGACGCTTCCCCACGGTGTACTCCCACCGTGAGGTGAACACCTTCCCCTGCGGTGTACTCCCACCTTGAGGTGGACGCCTTCCCCTGCGGTGTACTCCCACCTTGAGGTGAACACCTTCCCCTGCGGTGTACTCCCACCTTGAGGTGGACGCCTTCCCCTGCGGTGTACTCCCACCGTGAGGTGAACACCTTCCCCTGCGGTGTACTCCCACCTTGAGGTGGACGCCTTCCCCTGCGGTGTACTCCCACCTTGAGGTGAACACCTTCCCCTGCGGTGTACTCCCACCTTGAGGTGGACGCCTTCCCCGCGCGGTGTACTCCCACCGTGAGGTGAACACCTTCCCCTGCGGTGTACTCCCACCGTGAGGTGAACACCTTCCCCTGCGGTGTACTCCCACCTTGAGGTGGACGCCTTCCCCTGCGGTGTACTCCCACCGTGAGGTGAACGCCTTCCCCTGCGGTGTACTCCCACCTTGAGGTGAACACCTTCCCCTGCGGTGTACTCCCACCGTGAGGTGAACGCCTTCCCCTGCGGTGTACTCCCACCGTGAGGTGAACGCCTTCCCCTGCGGTGTACTCCTACCGTGAGGTGAACCCACCTTGAGGTGAGGTGAACGCCTTCCCCTGAGGTGTACTCCCACCTTGAGGTGGACGCCTTCCCCTGCGGTGTACTCCCACCGTGAGGTGAACGCCTTCCCCGGTGTACTCCCACCGTGAGGTGAACGCCTTCCCCTGCGGTGTACTCCCACCTTGAGGTGGACGCCTTCCCCTGCGGTGTACTCCCACCTTGAGGTGAACACCTTCCCCTGTGGTGTACTCCCACCTTGAGGTGAACACCTTCCCCTGCGGTGTACTCCCACTGTGAGGTGAACACCTTCCCCTGTGGTGTACTCCCACCTTGAGGTGGACGCCTTCCCCTGCGGTGTACTCCCACCGTGAGGTGAAAACCTTCCCCTGTGGTGTACTCCCACCTTGATGTATGGTAAGATGCTGCAGGTCCAGAAGCATCATACCAATGGTCCATGGACTGAAACTTTTTTTTTTATCTTAATTGGCTTTATTTTATTTTTATTTTTTTATTTTTTTATTTTTTTAATTATTATTTTTTATTGACAACTTTTATACTTACATACAAAAAACATATGATATTTGCTCCCCTCCCCCCATTCCACTTTAGAACTCCAATCTCCATCATATCCCCTCCCTCTCTCCATTAGTCTCTCTTTTAATTTGATGTCATTATCTTTTACTTCTATTATGAGGGTCTTGTGAAGGTATTGCTAGGCACTGCAAGGTCATGGATATCAAGGCCAATTTCTGTCTGGGCAGTTGCATTGTAAGAAGTCATACCCTTCCTTTGGCTCTTCCATTCCATCTGCCCCCTCTTCCACAATGGGCCCTGAGCCTTGGAGGGTGTGACAGAGGTGTTTCAGTGCTGGGTACTCCTCCATCCCTTCTTCTCAGCACTGTGTTGCCTTTTGGGTCATCCCAGTGGTCATCGCCAGAAGTGAGAGTAGCATTAATATGTGAACATGAACATTAAGTGTAGTGCCCCCAGGGCAACTTGGTGGGAATAATATATACATTTAGTCAGACAAGAGCAGGCTTTATACCCCTAAGGCTCATGACCTCACCTGCCATAGGGTTTTGCTTAGGTTTTTTCAGTACCAGGTATGTATTCCCTCCTGTAGAGAGGGCCTTCAGTCCAATTATGAAGCAGTTGGTTACCCCAAGAGTAGACATGCCACTATTGCACCCATTCAGTCATTGGGCCTGTATGGCCAAACTTGAATATTCAGCGTCCACTGTTTTCACTCCTGATGACTTCTGTCTCCCATACGGCTGCGTGCAGTGCAGCTTTTTCCAGCTTTCAGTTGGCTGGTCTACAGGGAGAAGGTTTTCTGCTCAGCACCAGCTTGCTTTCTCAGTGACCTTGCCTCTCAGGCAAGAGATGTCTTCAGCAATAGGGTCTTACTATCTGTTTCTCAAAGGAAACCAAGGGCTTTGGCAAAAGCCTTTTTTTGGAGGCTACCAGGACCTCCTTGGCCAACAACTCACTGGAAGGTATTTAAGCAGAACCCTTTTGTTTGTTTGCCTTTGATTTGGAAGAAGGAGGCAGGTAGAAAGAGAATAGGCCAGGTGTGGTGGCACCTGCCTTTAATCCTAGCAGTTGGGATGCCTAGATAGGAGGATCATCGTGAGTGATCACCCTGAGACTATAGAGTGAATTCCATGTCAGCTTGAACTAAAGCAAGACCCTAGCTC
This sequence comes from Orientallactaga sibirica, assembly GCA_036365145.1. Classification (NCBI taxonomy): domain Eukaryota; kingdom Metazoa; phylum Chordata; class Mammalia; order Rodentia; family Dipodidae; genus Orientallactaga; species Orientallactaga sibirica. Next base: position 14,345,795 of record JAEOAD010000028.1, read on the forward strand.
AAAAAACAAAAAAAAAGAGAGAGAGAGAGAGAGAGATAGATAGAATGGGTGCACACTGCAAACTCCAGACACATGTGCTACTTTGTACATCTCGTATCATATGGATACTCGGGAATCAAACATGGGTCCTTAGGCTTTTCAGGCAAGATCCTTAACCACTGAGCCATTTCTCCAGCCCAAAACTTAAAAAAAAAATTATTTGTTTGAGTGGAGCGTCTCAAGTCTGTTACAGCAGCAAGTAGGAAGAAGCCAGGGTGCATTCCTTTGTGTAGTTTTAGTTATGTGAGCTGCATCTGAATCTTTTTTTTTTTTTTTTTTTTTTTGGTGCTAGGAATTGAAGTTAGGGTCTGTACAGCTAAGCACACATTCTACCTCTGAGCTGCACCCCCAGCCCTTTTCCTTCCATTCTATTCACATTATTTCCTACTGGAAACAGTGGCTGCTCTTATCTGAGTTCCCAGCAAGGTTTTCCTGTGCCTGAGGAGATGTTTTTCCAGGATTCTCTGTGGAAAATGCATGGGTGTAATTACTAGATACTTTTTTCTTTTGAAAATAGGACCTAGCTATGTAAAGATAAGAAAACAAGGAGCCTTAAGTGGAATCTGAAGAGGTCTTGTTAGAACGTAGAGGAAATTCTCAATTCTTTTTCCTTTATCTTTTTTTGTCTGTTTTATGTGGTGCTAGGGATGAAGTCCAAAAGTTCTCAAGTCTTGCCTTGAAGTTCTTTTTAAGTCTCTCTCTCTCTCTCTCTCTCTCTCTCTCTGTGTGTGTGTGTGTGTGTGTATGTATGTAGCTCATGTGTGGAGATCAGAGGGCAGCCTCAGGGAAGTCCGTCTCACCTTCCACCGTGTTTGAGGCAGGGTCTCTTGTGTGCTGCTGTGTACATCAGACTCTCTGGCCTATGAGCTTGTGGGGATTCTCCTGTCTCTGCCTCCCACTCTGCTGTAGGAGTTTGAGCATTAGACCTGCAATGGTTGTTTGGCTTTACCTGGGTGCTGGGGATCTGAACTCAGGACATCATGCTTGCGAAACAAACGCTTTGCCCACTGAGCCATTTCTGCAGTCCCTGCCTTGAAGTTCTTGAGGGTGCTTGCTCTGGATGAAGATGCTTGAGACTCCTTGAAAAGTTTTAACTCTTGAAAGCTGAAATAATCCTTCGTGCCAGGTCACTCAACCCCACACTTGGATTCAGGAACTAAATTCTTCCTCACTCATTTTATTTCCCTACGTGGGAGCCATCATTGGATTAGCTTTTCTGAAAACTAAATTTGGACTTTGTAACAACTTAGAACTACAAAATTAAGAAATACATCAGGGCTGGAGAGATGGTTCAGCAGTTAAGGCACTTGCCTGCCATGCCTAACAACCTGAGTCTGATTCCCCAGTTCCATGTAAAGCCAGATGCACAAAGTGGTATATGCAACTGGAGTCCATTTGTGGCAGCTGGAGGTCCAGCATGCCCATTGTCTCTGCCTGTCTCTCTCTCTCTGCTTGCAAATAAATAAATAATTAAATAAATCTCCATGAACTGTAAGGCAGTTTCCAGTAAGATAAAATATAAGAGCACCACTTGTGCCTTCTGTGGGGCTGAGGATTGAACCCAGGACTTTGTGTATGCTAAGCAAATGCTCTACCACTGAGCTACATCTACACCCCTTACCCCAGTCCAAGAGTCCAGCTGTCCCACTTCTTTTTAAAAAAATATTTTAAAATATATATTTTATTTATTTATTGGTTTTTCAAGGTAGGGTCTCACTCTAGTTGAGGCTGACCTGGAATTCACTATGTAGTCTCAGGGTGGCCTCAAACTCACGGTGATCCTCCTACCTCTGCTTCCTGAGTGCTGGGATTAAAGTCGTGTGTCACCAGGCCGGCAAAATATCTATTTAAAATATTTTACTTATTTATTTATTAGAGAGAGAGAGAGAGAAAGAGAGAGAGAGAGAATGGGCATGCTAGAGCCTCCAGCCACTGCAAACGAACTCCAGATGCATGCACCACTTTGTGCATCTGGCTTACGTGGGTTCTGGGGAATTGAACCAACGTCCTTTTGGCTTTGCAGGCAAACACCTTAACTGCTAAGCCATCTCTCCAGCCAATATTCTGTTTTTATTTATTTATTTGAGAGAGAGAGAAAAAGGCAGAGAGAGGGAGAGAGAATGGGTATGCCAGGGCATCCAGCCACTGCAAACAAACTCTAGACACATGCGCCACCTTGTGCTTATGCACAGTCCTGGGGAATCAAACCTGGGTCCTTCGGCTTTGCAGGCAAGTGCTGTAACCGCTAAGCTATCTCTTCAGTCCTTAAAAAATACTTTTATTTCACACACACACACTATGGGCATCCCAGGATCCCTTGTTGCTGCAAATGACCTCCAGACACATAAACCACATTGTGCATCTGGCTTTATGTGGGTACTAGGGAATTGATCCTGGCTGGCAGGCTTTGCAAGCAAGTGCCTTTAACTGCTGAGCTATCTCCCCAGCTCAAATTTTTAGTGTGTATATATGTGTGTGGTGTGCACATTCATGTGGTAACAGAGGTCAATATTGGGTCTCTTCCTCAATTGCTGTCCACTTTATTCTTTCAGACAGAGCCTCACCAAAGCTCATGGATTCAGTTAGACTAGGTTGTCAGTAAACCCTAGGAATCCTGTCTCTACCTCCCCAGCACTGTGTTTGCAAGTGTGTGCTGACACCTGGCATTTTGACATGGGTACTGGAGATCTGAACCCTGGTTCATGGCAAGCACTTAACACATTGAACTTTCTTCCCATTCTGAGTCCCTCTTTTTTATTGACTCCAATTATTTCTTCTCCCCCACCTCTGCCCTGGTGCTAGGGACTGTAGTCGGGCCTTCTGCATGTTAGGCAAGCTCTCTGCCTCTGGCCTACACTGCCAACGTGGCTTCATCTACTTTAAACAGTACCTACTGTTAGATGTGCAAGAAAGACACTTGGTGTCTGAAGTTGAGGAATCTGGGAAAAGTTGACCGGGTGGTTCAGGCTTGAGATGGCTCCTGAAGTTGCAGTCATTTGAAGGTTTGATGGGAGGGTCTGCTAATAAGGCACACTCCATGACTGTTGGCTGGGGTCCTTGGTTCTCAGTTCTGCCATCCAGCTTCCTCACAAGATGGCAGTACACATTCTCCCAGAACAAGAGAGAGAATATGTGAGAATTAAATATGATAATGGTCAAGATGGAAGCTGCAGTATCTTGGTATTTGATCTTGGAAGTGACCATCACTTCAAACTACCAGAACCTAGACCAAGCTGGTATAATGTGGGATGGGACAGCATGAGTGACATGAGTGGAAATTGAGGGCTATTGACATTCTTTGTGTATGTATGCATGCGTTTTGAGATGGAGTCTCATGTGGTCCAGGCTGACCCCAAGCTAGCTGTGTAGCCCAGGATGATCTTGATCTTCTGATTCTCCTGCTTGCACCTCCTGAGTGCTAGGATTGCAAATGTGTGCTGGGTTTGTATAGTGCTGGGGGTCCAACCCAGAGCTTCACGCATGCTAGGCAAACAGCCAGGCCCTGAGTAATCTTTTCAACATGCATGCTTAATCATGTCACCCAGTTTTTGGTGGGAGCACTCCATTGTCTTTGCAGTGGAGCACTTCTACGTATAGCCAACGGGATCTCCAACACACGCTCTGGCTCTTACTCCAGTCTTACCTCAAACTGACTCCACCTCTCTCGCTGCTACATGGCTTCAAAGGTCAGTGTGCAAAATCTTGTCTGGATCTTCTTCCCTTTTGTTGTTGTTTTGCATGTGTATGTATGCATGTTCATATGTGTGTGAGCATACGTGTGTGCGGTGCACGTAGATGTGTGTGCATGAGTGTGTGGAGGCCAGAGATTGATGTCAGGTGTCTTCCTTTATCACTTCTCCACTTTATTTATTTATTTTTGTAAAAATATTTTATTTATTTGAAAGGGGGGAAGAGACAGAGAATGAGTGTGCCAGAGCCTCCAGCCACTGCAAACGAACTCCAGACACATGTGCCACCTTGTGCATGTTGGGAATCAAACCTAGGTCCTTTGGCTTTGCAGGAAAGTGCTTTAACCACTAAGCCATCCCTCCAGCCTCTTTTTTTTTTTCTTGAGACAGGGTCTTCTCTCACAGAATCTGGAACTTATCAATTTGGCCAGACTTGTTAGCCAGAAAGCCCTGGGGATCCCCTGTGTCTTCCTCCCCAGCAGTGGGATTAAAGGCACACACTGCCACACATGGCTTTTACATGCATGCTAGAGATCCAAACTCAAACTCAGGTCTTCATGCTTGTGTGACAAGCACTTTATCCACTGAGCCATCTCCCCAGGCCTTGCTTTTTCTTTTCTTTTTTCTTTTTTAGAGGCAGGGTCTTCCTCTAGCTGACCTGGAACTAACTCTGTAGTCTCAGGCTGGCCTTGAGCTCATAGTGATCCTGATACTCAAACCTCAGCCTCCTGAGTGCTGGGATTAAAGGCGTGCACCACCATGCTTGTTTTTTGAGACAAGATCTTGCTGTGTTGTCCTGGGAGGATGCTAGTTTTGAACTTGGAGTGATTCTCCTGCCTCTACCTCTTGGGTGCTGGGGCTAGAGGTGTGAGCCACCATGCTCTGCTCAGAAGCAGAACTTAAAGGGATGAGTGAAGAGATCTATTTCAGGACCACGGAGACTGAGATTCTTGTGAGGCAGCCAAAAGGCACAAGACAGCAGGAAGGCTGAGGGGTCTGGGCTCTGTCCTTCAGTTTGACAGTGCCAGGGAATGCACTGGAATGGATGTGCCGCCCTAGGAAGGGTGCTGAGGTTTAAGAAGATTGCCAACCTGAGCTCTAAAGCCTGGCAAAGGAGAAGGAGCCTGCAAACACAGAGAGCTGTGGAGGGTTGAGCTGAGGGGAGATGAACTCCCAAATCTCGAAGGGCAGGCATTGCCCAGAGGCTTTCACACTGGGCTCCTGGGGCCGGTGCTCTCACAATTGCTGCACGCACTGTTTAAATTGCACTGTTTAAAAGAGGGAGGGGCTTGGGATGTAGCAGTTGGTAGTTGCTTGCCTAGCATGCCCAACGCCCACCTGGGATGCATGAGATCCCATAAGTGAATGAATGAATGAATACAGATTAAAAAGGGCATTGGGCAGGAGAAGAGAGAGAAGCCTTCCTTGGAGCTAATCTCATGAAGTTTGTTAGCGACAGTGATGAGATCAGCTTCTGGGAAGTTATGTGCAGTCTGAAGATCTGAACTCAGGTCTTTATGTTTGTTTGGCAGACCCTTTATTGGCTGAGCCACCTCCCCAGCTGATGACTACATTTAAAAAAAATCTGAGCTTTAACTGGGTTGTTTGATTTCTTATTATTCTGTTTTTTTGAGTTCTTTGTATATTCTGTATATTAATCCTCTGTCAGGTGTATAACTGGCAAAGATTTTCTCCCATTCTGTAGGTTGTCTCTTTGCTCTATTCACAGTGTCCTTTGCTGTACAAAGCTTTGTAATTTCATGAGGTCCCAGTGGTTGATTAGTGGTTTTATTCCCTGAGCAATTGGGGTTATATACAGAAAGTCCTTGCCTATGCCAATATGTTGAAGGGTTTCCCCTACCTTTTCCTCTAGCAGTTTCAGAGTTTCAGGTCTGATACTAAGGTCCCTGATCCATTTGGACTTGACTCTTGTGCATGGAGAGAGACAAGGATCTATTTTTATCCTTTTACATATAGATATCCAGTTTTCCCAGCACCACTTGTTAAAGAGGCTATCTTTTCTCCAATGAATATTTTTGGCATTTTTGTCAAAAATCAGGTGGCTGTAGCTGCTTGGATTAATATTTGGGTCTTCTATTCTGTTCCATTGATCTACCTGTCTGTCCTTGTGCCAGTACCATGCTGTTTTTGTTACTATGGCTTTGTAATATAACTTAAAATCGGGTATGGTAATACCACCAGCCTGATTTTTGTTGCACAAAATTGTTTTGGCTATTCGAGGTTTTTTGTGTTTCCAGATGAACTTTAGGATTGTTTTTTCTATTTATTTTTTTAAATTTTATTTATTTATTTGAGAGAAAGAGAGAGAGAGAGAGATTCAGAAATAGGCAGGTAGAGAGAGAGAGAATGGGCATGCCAGGGCCTCCAGCCACTGTAAATGAACTCCAGATGCATGTGCCACCTTGTGCATCTGGCTTATGTGGGTTCTAGAGAGTCAAGCCTCGAACAGGGGTCCTTAGGCTTCACAGGCAAGCGTTTAACCACTAAGCCATCTCTCTAGCCCCTGTTTTTTCTATTTCTGTGAAGAATGCTATTGGGATTTTAATGGGGATTGCATTAAATGTGTAGATTGCTTTTGGTAAGATTGACATTTTCATGATATTGATTCTTCCAATCCAGGAGCATGGGATATCTTTCCATTTCCTTGTGTCTTCCAGATTCCTTCCCCTTTTTCTTCTTGCTTTGTAGTGCAGACAGATTACCAGATGATGAGCGAACAGATCAGAACTGTCCTATCACTCTGTCCTCCCGCGGCCTCAAACCAGAGGGAGAAGTTGGTTCTGGTTTTTATCTACCCAATATTGAGCACCTCTAGGCAGCAGGGGCCCAGGAGCTCACAAAGATGAACAGGGGGTGAGAGAAACAGGCCTTGTCTGGGAAGAAATTCTCCAGTTCTCTAAGTGCTGCTGTCAGCATGGTGTCTCAGGGAAGTGTCTCAGCAGAGTGTGAAATTGCAGATGCTTCTGTGGAGGAAGAGAGTCCTGGCAGAGGGATGCGTGCATGTGCAGAGATCCAGAGTGGAAGAAGCAGGGTGCTTTGGTGTTTTGCCTTTTTTTTTTTTTTGCATGTCCGTGGGTGTATACATGTTATATGTGTGGAGTGCCTTTGAACGTGTGTGTGCATGCGTGTGTGCGTGCGTGTGTGTATTTGAAAACAAGAGATAGACCTTGGATGTTATTCTCTGTCCATCTTTCCCTTATTCTTTGAGACTGGATGTCTCACTGATCCGACTTGACTAGCCAGTGAGCCCAGGGATCCCCTGCCTCCACCTCCCCAGTGCTGGGATTACATGTGTTCAGCACCATGCCTGGCATTGTATTGTAGGTTCTGGGGATCAGAACTCTGGTCTTCATGCTTGTGCAGCAAGCATTTTACCATACCCCCATAGCCATCTCCCCAGGTCTTGCTTTTCTTCTCCCCCCATCTCCACAGGGTCTCACTTTGTAGCCTAGGCTGACCTTGACTTCCCGATCCTGCTGCCTCAGCCTCCAAGTGCTGGCATTATAGGCATGTGTCACCTACACCAGTCAGAGTGCTTGCAAGCTGAAGCTTCAAAGTTTGTGTTCCGTTTTTGTTAATCTAGGTATTTGGGGGTGAGTATTAGTTGTGGAGCAGAACCCCCTAAAACAAATTTCCTCAGGAACATAGCAGTGCTGATTTGAATTGTTTGGCAGATCTAATTTTTAAAAATTTTATTTATTTGTAAACAGAGATAGAGAGAAAGATAGAGGGGAGACAGACAGAGAGAGAATGGGCAGGCCAAGGCTGATTATGGTAAGGAAAAGGCAGAAGTGGTTGTGGTGGCACATGCTGGTAGGAAATTTCTGAAGAGGTGGGATTAGGAGATTAAGGCCAGCCTGGACTAAACATTGCCTGACATGGTGGCACACGCCTTTAGTCTCAACATTTGGGAGGCTGAGGTAGGAAGATCACTGTAGGGTCAAGGCCTGGAGCTAGAGTGAATTCCAGGTCAGTATAGACTAGAGTAAGACCTACCTTGAAAAAAAAAAGAAAAGGAAAAGAGCAGAGCAGAGCCAGTACCCGGAAGGAAGCAGCCTCAGTGTTGGCAGCATCCAGGCTTAAGTTCTGTTTCTCCAAGTCCAGCCTGGCCACATCCATGGCTTCCTGTCTGATTTTTTGAGGTAGGGTCTCATTCTGGCCCAGGCTGACCTGGAATCCACTCTGTAGTCTCAAGGTGGCCTTGAACTCTCGGCGATCCTCCTACCTCTGCCTCCCGAGTGCTGGGATTAAAGGCGTGCGCCACCACGCCCTGCAGCTTGTATGTTTTTATTTTTGTGTGTCTGAGTGATGGTGCCCACATGCCACAGCTCACCCGCGTAGGCCAGAGGACAACTTTAAGGTGTCAGTCCTCACCTTCCACGTTGTTTGAGGATGAATCTCTGTTGCTCATTGCTGTCTCCGTGAGGCTTCAGAAGACACTTCTGTGTCTTCCTTCCATCTCACCCAGGAGCGCTGCGATTACAGGTGCATGCTGTCGTTTCCAGTGTTTATGTGGGTTCTGGACATTCAAACTCTGGTCCTCATCTTTGGACAGCGAGTGTTTTATTCTTAGAGCCATCTCTCAGCCCTAATTTGTTTGAACTTTTGTTTTTTGAACAGGGCCTCATGTATTACAGGTTGCCCTTAAATGTACTCTGTTGAAATAACATTGAATTCCTTCTCCTCCTGCATCCACCTCCCAAGTGCTGAGATTAAAGGCATGTACCACCACACCCAGTAGTTTATGTAGTGTTGGGGATCAAATCCAGCACTTGATGCTAGGCAAGCACTTTACCAAAAGAGCTACAGCCTTAGCCCCTGTTTTCTCTCTCTCTCTCTCTCTCTCTCTTTTTAATGCGAGAGAGAGAGAGAGAGAGAGAGAGAGGGAGAGAGAGAGAGAATTGGTGCACCAGAGCCTCCAGCTACTACAATCAAACTCCAGATGCTTGCTACTCCTTGTGTGCATATGTGACCTTGTGTGCTTGCATCCTGTGCATCTGGCTAATGTGGGACTTGGAGAGTTGAACACGAGTCCTTGGGCAAACGCCTTAACCGCTAAGCCATCGTTCCAGCCTCTCAGCCCCTATTTTGAATATTGAGCAGATAGATGTGTTAACCTTTTATTAGTATTGAGTAGCCTTCATTATTGATTGTTTCTTTCAGAGAAGAATTGGATGTGTGCATGTGTTTGAAAGGACCTACCACCCCCAGCCTGAACAAATCTTTGTCTATTTTCATAAAGTTCACAGAAACAAGACTGCCTCCAAGGAGTTATTGCCATTGCCAGTGCCAGCTCCATAGGAAATGCCTAGTGGCCAGAAATGAGGACAAGAGTAGTTTCTCATTCCTACCCCGAAGCCTTAGGGGCAGACCTATTCCTCATTCCACATATTCTATATTTGTCCCCATTCAAATGCACTTAATTATCCAATTAATTGCTTAGCTCACTCATTAAAAGGTACATAATTAGCAATGGAGGAGTGGGTGAGTGCTTGGTATAGGCCAAGGTGGGAGGAGATGAGCAGACCTGAAGCCTTGACTTCCAGCAGCCCAAGGCCATTGTCATAGCCGTTGTGCATGTGTGCTACGGATCATTGCCACCTCATCAAGAAAAGGATGAGTGACATTCAGGTGTTCTGTTTCAGAAAACAGATCTAGTTTTCTCTGTACATTTTTTTGTTTTTCTTTTCAAAGTAGGATCTCATTTTAGCCCAGGTTGACCTGGAATCACTCTGTAGCCCCAGGCTGGTCTCAAACTCATAGCCATCCTCCTACCTTGGCCTCCTGAGTACTGAAAGTAAAGGCATGTGCCACCACATCTGGCTTTTATACATTTTGATGTAGAGAAAGAGATTGTAACATACAGTCTCAAATAGTTTTTGAATACAGGAATATATAAATGAAAATACCTGCAAGAAACACACACAGTTAATAATGAATATTGGGGCCAGGCATGGTGGCCCATGTCTGCAATGCCAGTACTCAGAGAGCTGAGGCAAGAGAATTGTGCGTTCAAAGCTAGCCTGGGCTACAGAGCAGGTTCCAGGCTAACTTTAATTTATTTGGTATGGATGTTCATGTGTGGGCACGAGTGTCATGGTGCATGTGTAGAGGGAGGAGGACAACTTTCAGGTGTCAGACCTTGTTTGAGGTAGGATCTCTTATTTGCCACTCCATTCTCAAGCTTCTGGAAATTCTCCTGTTTCCTGTCTTCTCACTGTATATGTGCGCTGAGATTACAGAAGCCCACCACAGCTTTTTTTTTTTTAAATGGGCATGCCAGGGCCTCTAGCCATGGCAAACGAACTCCAGATGCATGTGCCCCTTGTGCATCTGGCTTATGTGGGTCCTGGAGAATCGAACCGGGATCCTTTGGCTTTTCAGGCAAACGCCTTAACCACTAAGCCATTTCTCCAGCCCCCACCACAGCTTTTACATACGGTTTGGGAGTATAAACTCAGCTATTCAGAGTTGCATAGCAAGCACTTTATCCACCAAGCTGTTTTGCCAGCCCGCGTTTCTCTTTCTCTTATTTTTGAGATGGGGGTTTCAACTAATTGCATAGGCTAGCCTTGAATTCACTATCCTCCTGCCTCAGCTCCCTGAGTATGGGGCTTACTGGTGTGTGCCACCATGCCCAGCTCATATGTGCTTTTCTTTTTTTAAATTAATTTGCTTAATTTCAGATACTTATATTTATTATATTCCTTGCAGGAGAGAGAATCTGTTGGGCTCACTGGTGAGCTGGTCTATCCTGTTTGGCGAGCACCAGACCACTGAGAGAGCCTCTCTCAGCAAAAGGTCGACAGTGCCTAAGGGTGACACTTCTGGCCTCCACACACATACACACAAAGGAAAGAGAATTGCCCTCTTAAAAGCAGACAGGTGGACAACCCTTTCATCCCGTTCCTCTTGTGTGCAAGGTTCCATGCTTAGCCTTTCACGTGTTCTCAGAACCATCCCTCATGGTAGGTGGTGTTTGACTTTGCAGATAAGAAAACTAGCTTAGAGAGACGGATTAACTAGTTCTTGGTCCCACAGCTCCCAAGAGGCAAAAACAGACTTGGGCCCATGAGACACATGAATGCACTGGCCTTTCTCCTTTTGCTGAGGTGTATGGGAAATAGTTCCACCCCCTAAAGCGATTAAAGGATTACACTTGGGTTAGAACAGGCTCCAGGTATCTGTTAAATTTACTTCCTTGGAATGCTTTGTCACCCAGAAGGCTCTGGTTGTGCTGCTCATTTCATTGTGTTTCTGAGGAGACCAAGCTGACTTGGACTAATAAGTTGTTCCTTAAATTTTTTCCAAACTAATTTTAGTGTATTTCCCTCAATATACCTGGAGTAATAATTATATGTCTTTTAATTCTGTCCTTTGTCACAAAGTGCTACTTACTATTAAAAAAAAACAACTCGGGCTGGAGAGATGGCTTAGTGGTTAAGGCGCCTGCCTGCTAAGCGTAAGAACCCTGTTCTAATCTCCAGGTCCTATGTTTAGCCAAATGCAGTGACACAAGGGTGCAATGCCGTACTTTCCCACAAGGGGGTGCACACATCTGGATTTCGTTCACAGCAGCTGAGAGACTGCTGGCATGCCCATTCTCTATCTGTCTCCCTCTCCCTCTCTCTCTGTGTCTCTCTCCAAAAATCAAAATAAATTTTAAAACAAGCTTTAAAAAAAAAAAAACAACTCACTGGGCATGGTGGCTCAAGCCTTTAATCCCAACACTCAGGAGGCAGAGGTAGGAGGATCGCCGTGAGTTCAAGGCCACCCTGAGACTCCATAGTGAATTCCAGGTCAGCCTGGGCCATAGTGAGACCTTACCTCAAAAAAACAACAACAACAACAACAAAAAAAAATACCAAACAAACAAAAAAAAACAACTCATTGCTTGTTCCTCTTCAGTTTACCTCCTCCATCTACATGGAGTGTGTGAGTGTGAGAGAGAGACAAGAGGGAGAGGGAGGGAGGGAGAACAAGAAGGGTGAGAACCAAGAGCTGGAGTGGGGGCCCAAGCTGCACCCCCTGTTACAGTCGACGTGGGAGTAGTAGGGAATGGGACTGTGCAGTTACTTTCCTCACACTGTGACCAGTACCTGCTAAGAAGCAGCTTAAGGAGAAGGGCTTATTTTAGCTTCCATCTGCAGAGGGCTACAGTCTATAGTGGCAGGGAAGGCATGGCGACAGCAGGAGCTGGAGATTGGCCAGTCACCCACAATCAGGAAGCAGGGGGCCAACAAGAAGTTGGGCCAGGCTATTAAACCTCAAGGCTAGCCCCAGTGACCACTTCCTTTCGCAGAGCTCTACTATCCAAATACCACCCAGCTGGGGAACAAATGTTCTTACATACACGAGCCTATGGGGAAATTTCACATTCAGACCACAACAGGGCTGGGAGCTGGGGAGATGGCACAATGGTTAAAGGCACTTGCTTGCACAGCCTGTGCTCAGGTTCAGTCCCCCAGTACTCATGTAAAACCAGGTGCACAACTTGGCACTTGGGTATGGAGTTTATTTGCTGTGGCAAAAGTCCCATACTCTCTCTCATAAACAAACGAACAAAGCATTTTTAAAAACACCCAGCATGGAATTTGCAGTCTGGGCACTTTACTTCTAGGAATCTATGGCGGAAGTATTGACTTTTAGTAACAGGGTCCTCACATGCCCCCAGTCATACAGGCGTAGGAGGAGTACTCCCATTTCGTCTTTAAAAATTAATTTATTGGGCTGGAGAGATGGCTTAGCGGCTAAGGCGCCTGCCTCCTAAGCCTAAGAACACTGGTTCCAATCTCCAGCGGTTCCAATCTCCAGGTCCCACGTTTAGCCAGATGCAAAGTGACACAAGGGCGCAATGCTGCACTTGCCCACAAGGGGGCGCATGTATCTGGATTTCGTTCACAGCAGCTGAGAGACTGCTGGCGCGCCCATTTCTGTCTCCCTCTCCCTCTCTGTCTATCTCTCTCTCCAAAAATAAATAAAATAAAATAAAAAATTAATTTATTTATTTGAAAGAGAGAGAGAAAGAAAATGGGCAAACCAGGGCCTCTAGCCACTGCAAATGAACTCTAGATGCATGCGCCACCTTGTGCATCCAGCTTTATGTGGGTATTGGGGAATCAAACCTGGGTCCTTTGGCTTTGCTGGCAAGTGCCTTAACCACTAAGCCATCTCTTCAGCACCGCCCCCCCCCATTTTTCTCCTTTTTCATCTCTGTTTCACTCCGACCTTGGTTCTGCTTGAGTAAGTGACTCCTGGAGGTTTCTGAGGGTCAGAGAGTCTTTCTGTCACCTGGAGCCTAATGGGATTCCTTCTCTGTTGGAATGTCGGGGCTGGGCTTTCCCAAAGTGCAGGGATGTCATTTAACGTCATTTGGGTGGAAGGCACACTGCCTCTAACTTTCTGTGTGTCACCAGCAGCTCTCCATCCGGGTCTTCTTTCTGTGTCATCCCTTCTGAGGACCAGCAGAATGGCTGCAAACAAGAGCAAGAGCCAGAGCTCCTTGGCCCTTCACAAGGTCATCATGGTGGGCAGTGGAGGCGTTGGCAAGTCAGCCCTGACACTTCAGTTCATGTATGACGAGGTAAGATGGTCCCTCTCCACCTGTACTGTCTCCTGGGTCTCCCCTCACGGAACAAATCTGTATGTGTCAAGTGACTTTAGGAATAGCTGCTGGGGAGACGTCTCAGCAGCATAAGGTTCACGTTGCTGGTTTCAGCAATAACTTCAGCTCTGGTACTGATGCAAGGCATCTCTGCTCATGTTATTTCATTGTTATTTACATGTGTCTGGCAGCAAGGAGAAAGAGGCCTCTCAATAGGATCTTTAATGTCACCAAAAACCCATGTGTTAAAGGTTTGGCCTCGGTCTCTAATGCCTTAGGAACTAGGGCCCAGTGAGAGGAGTTAGGCTGTTGGGCCCTCGAGGCAGGTATGGATTGGAACCCCAGGCCCTTCCTGTTTCTTGACTTGCTTCCTGGCTGTGTGTACTCCTGCTACCATGTGCTGCCTCCCCACAGGCCTGAAGCAATAGAGATTACTGACCATGGCCTTGAAACCATGAACCAAAAATCAACCTTCCTCTTTTTGCATGTGTGTGTGTACAGGCATGCTTTCATATGTGTGAACATGTGCGTGGAGGTCAGAGGATAACCTCAGGTATTATCTTCAGGAACAGCATCCGTCTTTTTTTGTTTGTTTATTTTTATTTATTTTATTTTATTTTTGTTGTTGTTTGTTTTTTTTGAGGTAGGGTCTCACACTAGCCCAGGCTGACCTGGAATTCACTCTATATTCTCAGGGTGGCCTCGAACTCATGGCGATCCTCCTACCTCTGCCTCCCAAGTGCTGGGATTAAAGGCATGCGCCACCATGCCCAGCTTTTTTTCTTTTCATTTTTCTTTTTCTTTTTTTTCTTTTTTTGAGGTAGGGTCTCACTCTAGCTCAGGCTGACCTGGAATTCACTATGTAGTCTCAGGGTGGCCTCAAACTCATGGTGATCCTCCCACCTCTGCCTCCTGAGTGCTGGGATTAAAGGTATGCACCACCACGCCCGGCTCCCCAGCTTATTTTTTTAATTGACACCTTCCATAATTGTAGACAATAACCCGTGGTACTTCTCTCCCTCCTCCCACTTTCCCCTTTAAAACTTCACTCTCCATCATATCCCCTTCCCCTCTCAATTAGTCTCTCTTTTCAATTTGATGTCATCATCTTTTCCTCCTATTACAATGGTCTTGTATAGGTAGTGGTAGGCACTGTGAGGTCATGGATATCCAGGCCATTTTGGGTCTGGAGGAGCACGTTGTAAGGAGTCCTACTTTTCTTTTGGCTCTTAAATTATTTCTGCCCCCTCTTCTGCAATAGACCCTGAGCCTTGGAAGGTGTGTTAGAGATGTTTCAGTGCTGAGCACTCCTCTGTCCCTTCTTCTCAGCACCATGGTACCTTCTGAGTCATCCCAAGGTCCCCATCATTTGAAAAGTGAAGCTCCTCTAACCAAAAGTGAGAGTAGCATTAATATATGGGCATGGACATTAAGAGAAGTGCTTACTGGGCAGTTTGGTGAGCATAGTATATACATTTAGCATGACACCAGCAGACGTTACACCTGTAGGGCTCATGACTATCCCTGTTGTAGGTTTTCAGTATCAGGGATGTATTCCCTCCCATGGAGTGGGCCTCCAGTCCAATTAGAGAGAGGTTGGTTTCTCCATAACAGACATGCCACTATTGCACCCATTGGCTCATTTGGCCTGACTGGCCAAATTTGGCCTGGCCAGATTTAAAGCTTGCAGTGTTCACTGTTGAGTATCTTCACTGGTCTTTTTGAGACAGAATTTCTCAATGTCTTAGAGCTCACCAAGCAGGCTAGACTGTCTGATCATGGAGCCCCAGGGACCTCCTGTCTCTACTTTGCCAGCATTGGAATTACGGGCATGTGCCACCACATCCAGCATTTTACATGGGTACTGGGGATCAAACTCAGGTCCTCATGGTTGTGTGGTAAGCAAACTGACTTACCACAAACGGACTGAGCTATCTCCTCTGCCCCTTTTAAACCTTTCTTCTTATTTTACTTTTTGGCCGTGTATATATATGAGTGTTGTGTGTATGTGTGTTCGTATGTGTGTGGGTGCTCATGCACATGTGTATTCATGTGCATGTGGAGACCAGAGGTCAACATCAGGTATACTCCTTCGTTGCTTCCCACTTTTTTGGGGGGGGGGGCGTTGAAGTAGAGTCTCATTCGCTCTAGCTCAATCTGACCTGGAATTCACTATGTAGTCTCAGGGTGGCCTCAAATTCACAGCAGTTCTCCCAGCTCTGCCTCCCAAGTGCTGGGATTAAAGGCGTGTACCACCATGCCCAGCTGCTTCCCACATTTTTTGAGAATGAGGTCTGTCACTGAACCTAGAGATCGAGGATTGTGCAGACTAGCTAGCAGTCAGCCCTAGGGGATTCCTTGTCTCTGCTTCCCCAGCACTGGATTTCATCCATGCACCGCCACACCTTGTACTTTTTTTTTTTTTTTTTTAATGTGGGTGCTGGGGATACAAATTGGGTCCTCATGCTTGTGTGGTAAGGACCTAGTCCACTGAGCCAGGCCCTGAGTCTTTCCTCTTTTAAGCTAATTGTCTTAGGTGTTTTGTCACAGTAGTGGAACAAGACTGATAACAGCAGGTATTTCTAAAGCTGTCAGATACTGGCCTTGTGACTTATCATATGGGGAAAAGAGGACAGGGAGCTGAGTTGTCACAAGAGCCTAATCTTTTCCCATCGATAGACATCAAGTTCTCACTGACAATCCATACAGCAAGGTAGAGCTTGTGCCACCCCTGCCCAAAAAATTTCATTACTCAGTGTGGAAAATGTGACTGGCTTTGAGTCCAGGTGACACATAGCTTCCATTCATGTGGCAACCAAAATCCCTGTTACACAGCCACTTGCTTTGACTCTCAGCTGAGGGTGTGTTCAGAGAAGAGCCTCCACCTCAGAGCTTTGCTGTATGTGCCATCCACATGGGCCACACTGTGATTTTCCCCAGAAAAACACCAGAACTGTGGTCTGTGAAGATGGCTCTTCTGTTTGTGGATATAGAGGGCTGACTAGACTCTTGAAACTTCCATTACTAGTCATGTAATGTAGCCACAAGAGAAGTTTCTATACCTCTGCCCTGCTTATTATTGCAGTGGGTGCTGTTTGGGTGGCTATGGGCATTTTGGCATCTAGTTGTGGCAGTAGTATCTGTGTGCATGTGGGTGTGGGGATTGGAGTCACCCTGCTGTGGAGTTAAGTTTTTGCTAGCTGTAGGAATATTCCTTCTGCCCACTGCACTCACAGTGCCAGGGCCAGGGTGGATCTCTGTGTGACTGCCCTGTGGAAGCCAGCATTGCAATGTGGGGTGGTGGAGGAGAAAATGTGGAGCTAGAAGTCAGCATACAGTGATGTTCGATGGAGGATTCCTAATGTGACAGCATGGCCTCCGTCCCTTGGTGTCTGTGAGGAACTGGGTCCATGCCCCACAGATAACAAATCCAAAGATTTTACAGCCACTCATGTAAAATGGTGTAGTGTTTGCACACATCCTATAACTTATCTCTACTTATAATATGTAATGCACTGTAAATGGCATTGCGTAGTTATATTGTGGTGTTTGAGGGATAACAATGAGAAGAAATGGTACACACATGTTCAGTATAGGTTTTTTCCTAGACGTTTCCAATTATGGCTGGTTGAATCCACAGGTGTCATACTCATGGATATTCATGGAGGACCAAGTAGAGTCCTAATATTTCGTTACTAGAAATGTCATGTGCTTGTGAAATTTTCCTGCTAGAGGAAAGGCCATTATGTTTTGTTTTGCTTTCTCTCCCCCCCTTCCTCCTCATCCTCCTCTTCTTCTCCTCCTCCTCCCCTCCCCTCCCCCCCCCCTCCCCCCCCCCCCCCCTTCTTCTCCCTCCTCCTCCTCCTCCCCCCTCCCCTCCTCCTCCTCCTCCTCCTCCTCTTCTTCTTCTTCGGTAGGGTCTTGCTCTAGCCAGCTGACCTGGAATTCACTATGTAGTCTCAGGCTGGCCTTGAGCTCACAGTGATCCTTCTACCTCAGCCTCCTGAGTGCTGGGACTAAAGGAGTGCGCCACCATGCCCATCCCATGTTTTGTTTTCTGTAGGAGCTATTTCAAAGTCATTGGTCATGACAAGAATATATACAGCATGTCTGGGGCTATAGCCCAGTGGGTAGAATGCTTGCACAGCATGCACAAAGCCCTGCGTTCCATCTCCAGCACAGAATGAAATGGGTATGGTGGCATGAAACAAGCATGGTAGGTGTACTTGTAATCCTAGCTCTTGGGAGGTAGAGGCAGACAGTTTGATATCAGCATGGGCTACATAAGACCTTGCCTCATAAACAAGGTGGTGGGGCTGGAGAAATGGCTCAGTAGTCAAGTGTGCTTTCTGCACAAAGCATGAGGGCTTGAGGGGGCCTGGGACTTCCTGAATTTGAATTTCTAGAACCCATATAACATTTGGGAATGGCACACATGTCTGTAACCCCAGTCCTAAGGGGAGCAGAGACAGGAGAATTGCTGGGGCTTGTGCATGGAAAATTAATAAATAAAAGACCCCATGACAAGGGAAAGCAGGGTCTCATTGTAGCCCAGGCTCATCTAGAACTCAGTATATAGCCCAGGCTGGCCTTGAACTCACAATCCTCCTACCTTAGCCTGGGATTGAATGTGTGAGCCACAATGTAGACTAAAAGCATGCATTCTGTTTTAAATTTTTTTAAATTATTTTTATTTATTTGAGAGAGAGAAAGAGAAGAATGGGCATGCCAGGGCTTCCCACCCTGCAAACAAACTCCAGATGCATGTGCCACCTTGTGCATCTGGCTTACGTGGGTCTTGGGGAATTGAACTGAGGTCCTTTGGCTTTGCAGGCAAGTGCCTTAACCGCTAAGCCATCTCTTCAGCCCGCATTTCTTATCTCACAGTTTGCATGGTCTAGTTCTGCTGATGCAGGGCACAGGTCTTTGGCGATTCCAGGTTGCCTATAGTTCCTTGCCCCATGGCCCTGTGCATAGATAGTTCAAACCATGGCAGCTTGCTTCTTCAAGGCCAATGGGAGACTCTGAGCTGTGTCAGCAGAGGCAGAGTTTGATATAGTTGTCTCTTGGTATCTGCAGGGGATTAGTTCCAGACTTTCCCACCAAAATTCATGGGTGCTCCTATCCCTTATAGAAAAGCGGCATGGGTTTTACTGGGAGTATAGCTCAGTGGTAGAGCTCTTGCCTACCATATGTAAGGCTCTAGCTTCAATTCCAAAAGTTGAAAGGGAAGGAAGGAGGACAAAAGGAAGAAAGGAAGGAAAAAGGGAGGGAAGGATGAAAAGAAAGAGAAGAAAGGAAGGAAAGATAAGTAAAGAAGAATCAGGAGGTGGCTAGATGACTCCATGGATAAGAGCGCTTATTGCACAAACATGAAAACCTGAATTTAATCCCCAGCACCCACATAGCAAGCTGGACATGCCACAATGCCAGTAAGCCCAGTGTGACAGCTTGCTGGTCTGCCAGCCTAACTGAAAAGCTCTGCAAGATGAAGCCGAAGAATGGTAGAGGAAGACACCTGATGTTCCCTGACTTCCACGTGTGTACACACGGGACATGTGCGTCAACACACTCATGTATACACCACATGCACACATCAAAGAAAAAGATTTTTGCATGTGCCCTTCACAATTCTCCTATTTTAATCATCTCTAGTGACTTAAAATTCCTGATGCAAAGTCATTGAGATGTAACAGTTGTACTGCACAGTTGAAGGAATAATAATGATAATAAAGGGAAAGTGTATGTTTACAGATACGACCACGGAAGTTGTAGCTCTACTTTCCATCTGTGGTTGGTTAACTCGGGATGGGTGTCCATGGATACAGAAGGTCGACTGTATAAGAAAATGTCACCATTGCCATATTCTGTTCTTAGAAGCTAATCCTGGTCTGTTTGCATTCAGGGAGAGGTCATGACAAAGACATGGCTCGCTGAAGGTTGACTGAGTGTGTGTGTCTTCCACAGTGAGTGTGTATGTCTTAGAAAACTTAAGATGGCCATGACTTCACAGTGACTGTTGTTACACGCACAAGATTGAGCTCACTGCCATTTCATCATGGATGGTAGAGGAAGGCTTGATGCTCTGCTTACACAGTGGGTCACCAAAAAAGATGTCAAAGTAGAAACGGGACTAGTTGGGAAGAAGGTGTTTAGCCAGAAGGGGCCCAAGAGAAGGTCATGGGGTTTGAATATGATAAAAATATGCCATATACACATATGTGACTGATATTAGGCAGTGAATTTATACATAGCGTACAAGACAGTAGGGCATGAGTATGAGTCATGTTCTCAGAAACAAAGACTCCAATGTGTCCTGTTTCTACCTGAGAAGATGGAAACCTCAGGGCTGCGGTGGAGTGTTCTGTTAGTAAGCTCAGTGCTCACTTAGCACAGAGTTACACCGGTTTATCAGATCTAGGCAATCAGTGGAGCTCTGGCCAGCTTTCCTTGTGGAAATCCTAACACCTGGTTAAGATGCTCTACAAGGGTAGACAGTTTAAATGATGGGGCTGAGGAAGTTGCCCAGTTGATAATGTGCTTGCCCTGCAAGCATGAATACCCGAGTCCCGTCCCCAGAACCCACTTTAAAAAGCCATGTGTGGTGGCATGCCCCTATAATCCCATCCCTGGGGAGGTGGAAACAGGTGGACCCCTATGGCTGACTGGCCCACCCTAGCCTAGCCACATACACATGTATGTGCACACACACAAACACACGAAGGGACTGGCAAGATAGCTCAGTTGCTAAAGTGCTTAGCTTGCCAGAAGTCTGAGTCCCCATAACCTACATCAAAAAAGTTATGTGTAGCCGGGTGTGGTAGTGCACACCTTGAGTCCTAGCACTTGGGAGGCAGAGGTAGGAGGATCATCATGAGCTTGAGGCCAGTCTGGGACTACAGAGTGAGCTCAAGGTCAGCCTGGGGAAGAGTAAGACCCTACCTCAAAACACTAAAAAGAGAGAGAGAGAAAGAGAGAAAGAATTCATAAAAATTTACCTTCTTTTTGCCTGCACATATGTGGAGGCCACAAGTTGAGATCGAGGGGCTTCCTCAATCACTCTCCACCTTATTTCATGAACCTAGAGCTCACTGGCTTAGACTAGCTGGTCAGCTTGTCCCCAGCCTCCTGAGCTCTGGGATTACAGGTGTGCACCAGTGCACCCGGCTTTTACATGGGTTCTGAGGGTTCAAATTTATATCTTTGTACTTGTGTGAGAAGCATTCAGTTCACTGAGCCATCTTTTCAGCCCCCAAATTTACTTTAAAGTGCACAGTTTGGCGTTTTTCTCAAAAATCCATACAGTGGCATAGTATCACTGTTATGTAATTCCAGAACCATGATGTCACCCAAATAGAAACTGAGTACCCCTTCATCACTCACTGTCCCTCCAGAAAATTCAGATGTACTTTCTGAGAGCAGACGAGACTGGGCATGTTCAGGATGTATGGCTATAAACTCAGTACAAAGCTACTTTCTCTCCGTAGCATCATCTCTTTCGGATACTTCATATAAAGGTTCACATAATATATGGCCTTTTGTGTTTGCTTTCTGTACTTATTCCAGTTTGACAAGGTTCACCAATGTTGTGTGATGCCTTGGCACTTTATTCCTCTTTATGACAGAATAGCATTCCTTTGTCTCAGTAGGCCATGGGTGTCCGCTCTTGAGCTGATAGGCATTTAGGTTTGTCACTGTTCTTTGGCTGCTATGAGTAAGTTGCTCGGAATTCTTGTGCAGGTGGTTGTCTTAAATCTCCTTGGGGATAAGCCTAGGCGTGTGAGTGATGAGTCATGTGGTAGCTCCTTGTTAAACTCTTTGAGGAACTCCCAGACTTGGCTGTAGCAGCTTCATCATTTACCCTCGAACTGGCTGTATTGGACCATTCCTGTCTCTCCATGTCCTTCTCCACACTTGTTATTGTCTTTTTTTCTTTAAGGTAGGGTCTCACTCTGGTCCAGGCTGACCTGGAATTCACTGTGTAGTCTCAGGGTGGCCTCAAACTCAAAACGATCCTCCTACCTCTGCCTCCCAAGTGCTGGGATTAAAGGTGTATATCACCACGCCTGGCTCTAATGTCCATTTTTAAATTAATAGTCATCATTGTGGTTGTGACTTGCATTTCACCAATAATAAATGATGTTATCTTTTATATATATATATGTTTATAGGCTGTTCATATTTCTTCTTTGGAGGATTGTCTATTTATATTTCTCCCTTCTTTGTTCTTTCTTCTGTTTCCCCCCACCCCTAGAAATTGAACCCAGAACCTCACACATGCTAAGTACATGGTATACTGCTGAGGTATGGTCCTGGGCCCCTTTTCACATATTAAAGTAGATTACTCTCTCTCTCTCTCTCTCTCTGGTTTTTCAAGGTAGGGTCTCACTCTAGCCCAGGCTGACCTGCTGGAATTCACTCTGTATTCTCAGGGTGGCCTTGAACTCATGGAACTCCTCCTACCTCTGCCTCCCACGCCCAGCATTTTTCTCATTATTGTTAAGTTTTGTGGAATGAACTCTAAGAAGCTGGTTTTGATAGTTCAATCTCACAGACTTTCACAAATTATTATTTTTTAAAATAATTTATTTGAGAGAGAGAGAATATGGTTGTACCAGGGCCTCTAGCTACTGCAAATGAACTCCAGATGCATGCACCACCTTGTACATCTGGCTTATGTGGGTACTGGGGAATCAAACCTGTGTTCTTAGGCTTCCCAGGCAAGAGCCTTAACCACTGAGCCATCTCTGCAGCCCCCACAAATTCTTTATATATTTTGTAAATAAGTCCTTACTAGCTGTGTAATGCATAAACATTCTCTCCTATTCTCTTTTCTTTTACATTTTATTTATTTATTTATTTATTTATTTAAAAGAGAGAAAGAGACTCAGAGAGGGAAGGAGGAAGAGAATGGGTGCGCCAGGGCCTCCAGCTACTGCAAACAAACTCCAGATACATCTTGCTTAAGTGGGTACTGGAGAGTCAAACTGGGATCCTTCGGCTTTGCAGGCAAATGCCTTAACCCACTAAGCCATCTCTCCAGCCCCTCTCTCCTATTCTCTTAGTTACTTTTTCACTTTTTTGATATTGTCCTTTGAATCATGAAGCTTTTCTTTTTATTTATTTATTTATTTATTTGAGAGAGAGAGAGAGAATGGATGTGCCAGGGCCTTTGGCCACTGCAAATGAACTCCAGATGCATGCACCACCTTGGGCATTTGGCTTACATGGATCCTTGGAAATTGAACCTGTGTTCTTTGGCTTTGCAGGCAAGCGCCTTAACTGCTAAGCCATCTCTCCAACCCTTGTGAAGCTTTTAAATGTCAGGAAAGCCCAATGTATTGTTCCTTTGTTACCATACATAAGACTCCATTGCCAAATTCAAGGTCATGAAAGTTACTTAAGTGTATAGCTTTAATTATTGTGTCAGTATCTTTGATGTGTTTTGTTGGTTGTTGTGTTTTTATATGTGGTATGAAATAAAAGTTATACCAACACATTTATTTTCAAATGTACACTGTTGTTACTAGTTTAGGTCTTTTTTCTATTTCTTTTTTATTCTTCTCCTACCCCTCTCTCTCTGTTCTCTCTCTATCTCTGTTATTTCTCTGATTAAACCCAGGACCTCACACATGCCAAACCAATACTGTACCACTAAGCTACATCCCCAGCCTTTTTAAAATTTTGTACTTTGAACCAGGATATCACTACATCACCCACAGTGATCTTGAGCTTGCCATGTAGCCCAAGCAGGCTTTGAACTTATAATTATTCTTCCTCAGCCTCTGGAGTGCTAGGACTACAGGCCTGCTCCCCAACTAAGTCTGGTAAATTTCTTGATTTTAGCATTGCTAAGATTATAAATGAGAAGCCAGGCGTGGTGGCGCACGCCTTTAATCCCAGCACTTGGGAGGCAGAGGTAGGAGGATCACTGTAAGTTTGAGGCTACCCTGAGACTACATAGTAAATTTCAGCTCAGCCTGGGCCAGAGTGAGACCCTACCTCAAAAAAAAAAAAAAAAAAAAAAAAAAAGATTATAAATGGGGCTGGAGAGATGGCTCAGTGGTGAAGCATGCTTACTGCACAAGCATAGGGACATTTGGAGCATGGGGCGGAGACTGCTGAGTTTGATTCCCCATTCTACCATGTAGGGTGTGGGGTTTATTTTCTCTGCCAATTAAATACTTAAAAGGCAGGAAAGTGTTTAAAAGAATAAAATTAGCTGGCATAGTGGTACACACCTTTAATCCCAGAGGCAGAGGTAGGAGGATCACCTTTAGTTCCAGGCCACCCTGACTCTACATAGTGAATTCTAGGTCAGCCTGGGCTAGAGTGAGACCCTACCTCAAACGCAAGAATAAAGTTGGGGCCTGGAGAGATGCCTCAGTGGTTAAAAGCACTTGCTTGCAAAACCTGATGGCCTGGGTACATTTCTCCAGTACCCACAAAAATCCAGATATACAAAGTGGTACATGCATGGGGGGAAGCCCTGACACATCCATATCACTCTCTCTCTCTCTCTCTCTCTAATTAAACAAACAAACAAACAAACAAGAATAAAGTTCATTTCAGAATAAAGTATAAAGTTTATTTCAGAGTAAGAAAGAAAGCAGACTCCTCTGAGAGGGGGGATTTCTAGGGCTGGAAAATCCATAGTTCCAGTGGGAACAGAACTTTTATTGAATGGGGAAGCCAGCCCATGCAGAGTCCATGATTGGTCAGGGTCGATGAAGGTAAAGGCGCTGGTTGATCCATGATGCATCCAGTACTGCGCAGGTATCAGAAAGCCCACCAAGTCAGCCCACTGGTGGGAAAATTCACCCAGGACCGGAAGGAGGAAGTGGGGTCACCCCTCTTGTGCCATCTTGTGTTAGAATATTGTCACCTATCAAGGGCCCTTTCTCCCTATCTGCCTGCCTAGCCAAGGAAATTGTTTTCATCTTATAGTGTTTCACCCAGAACCCAACTGGGTGTGGCCACATATGTCTGTAAGCCCAGTCCTATGGGGAACAGAGACCTGAGAATCGTGGGATTCACAAAAGCAAGCTCCAGAGTGTGTGAAGAGACTCCTTCTCAGAGAAGCAAGCAGTGAGCAACAGAAAGGGACAGCAGCATCCCTGGTCTGTGTGTGTGCATTCATGTGGTACTGCATCTACCACACACACCCACATCAAACCTACTACTACAACACACACACACACACACACACACACACACGCTTTTTTCTTCTCAATTTCCTTGTGCAGAAGGGCATACTATTATACTGGAGCTTTCTACATATTGGTATATTATTACATTCCACATTTCAAATAATTTATTTATTTGCATGGGATAGCTTAGCAGTTAAGGTGTTTGCCTGCAAAGCCAAAGGACCCAGGTTCAATTCTCCAGGACCCACGTTAGCCAGATGCACAAGGGGGTGCATGAGTCTGTAGTTCATTTGCAATGGCTGGAGGCCCTGGCGTGCCCATTCTCTCTCTCTCCCTCTTTCTCTCTGTCAAATAAATAAATAAATAAAAATAAAATATTTATTTATTTGCATATGTGTGTATGGGTGTGCCAGGCCCTCTTGCTTCTGATGCTCATGTTGCTTTTTGTGTCCAGCTTATGTGGGCAGCTGAGGAATTGAACCAGGACCAACAGGCTTTACAAGCAAGCACT
This sequence comes from Orientallactaga sibirica, assembly GCA_036365145.1. Classification (NCBI taxonomy): domain Eukaryota; kingdom Metazoa; phylum Chordata; class Mammalia; order Rodentia; family Dipodidae; genus Orientallactaga; species Orientallactaga sibirica. The sequence goes on from JAEOAD010000028.1 coordinate 14,370,809, forward strand.
TTTAACCACTGAGGCATTTTCACAGCCCCTACTGACCTCATTTTTGTTGCTGTACGTAGTCCATTATGTAGGTAGCTACTGGCTGACATTTGGGAGGGCCTTACTCTTTTTGTAATGACAGAGCCATGGAGAATCCCTTCATAGGTTTTCATGCAGGTGTTTCTGGATACTGGATTCCTAGATTCAGGCTGGCTGGGCAGAGGTAAAGCGCTGCCCATCTTATCAGATGTGAGCGGATTCCTCCCTGCGGGATGTCAGGCTCTCTGCTCCCATCAGCAGCTCGCAAGACTCTTTCCTCCAGAGCATGTTGACAGTCATTAGATGGTGTCTTGGTGTGGTTGTCACATTCATTTCTTTTATTTTTTAAAAAAATTATTTTACTTACTTGAGGGAGAGACAGAAAGAGGGAGAGAGATACAGAGAGAGAATGGGTGCTCCACGGCCTTCAGCCATTGTAAACAAACTCCAGATGCATGCACCACCTTGTTCATCTGGCTTATGTGGGTCCTGGGGAATTGATCCTGGGACCTTTGGTTTCACAGGCAAATGCCTTATCCCCTATGCCATCTCCGCAGCCCATGTTCATTTTTTCACTAGTAAAGAGAGCACCTTTTCATGGGCTGAATATCATGTATGTCTGTCTGGTTGGGAATTGTGTCTGTTGGATGATTGGTATTCTCTCCCTGTGTCCTGGGAGCTCCTGCTGTATTAGAGAGATTAGCCGTTTGTACTATGCATCCAAATATTTTTTCTCTGTCACTTGCCATCATTTATGGTGTGTGTGTCATGCTGTGTGTTTTTTTCTGATATGGAGTCTAATTTGTCAATTTTTTCTTATATGGCTTCTGGATTTTGAGTTATAGATAAAAATGCCTTCTCTATTTCAAGGTAATAAAAGGATCTTACCCATGTTTTCTTTCAGTACTTGAATGGTTTATTTTTTAACTGTGTGTGTGTGTGTGTGTGTGTGTGTGTGTGTGTGTGTGTGATTTTTAACCTTTTTGCTGTATGTGTAGTGTACATGGTATGAGTGTGTGTGCAGGTATGTGTGCCCAATGTACACGTGTGTAGAGGCCAAAGGAAGTGTCCTTTTCTCTTGCTCTTCTGCCTGTTTCCCTCACACAGAGTCTTTCACTGAACCTGGAGCTCTCCTTCCTCCCTACCCCCCAGTTAGACTGGCTGTCCAAGGAGCCCTAGCAATCCTGCTGTCTCTGTGCCTCTCAGTGCTGGGGTTCCAGCATGCACAGCCCCACCAAGCTTTTGTTAAAATTTTATTTATTTATTTGAGGGGGAGAGAATGGGCATGCCAGGGCCTCCAACTACTGCAAATGAATTCCAGATGCATGTGCCACCTTGTGCATCTGGCTTACATGGGTCCTGGGTAATCAAACCTAGGTCCTTTGGCCTAAGGTGCAGGCAAGCACCTTAACTGCTAAGCAATCTCTCCAACCTTACCACCTAGCTTTTTACGTGGGTGCTGGGGACCAAACTTGGTCCTCATACTTGTGCAACAAGTGATCTTATCCACTGAGCCATCACTCTAGGCCCTTATTTTTGACTTTTAATTTTTGGCCTTTTAGAATTTTATTGTGTTACATAGTTACTTAAGCCTCCAGGTTCTTCTTGCCAAATTACTTTTCAGATGGTTTTTATATTCTCATTATGAATAATAGCGCATGTTTCTCATCCTTTCACAGTGTTTATATTATAATTTTATACTGAACTGACAATGTTACTGCCAAGTGTTCTGCTTGGTACTTGGTTTTCTCACTTGTGAAATAAGGCTCTCTGCGCCTGAAGTTTGCAGAACCTAGAGCTCTGAAAAAATGAAGGGGTGGGCTGGGGAAATGGCTTAGCAGTTAAGACACTTGCCTGTGAAGCCTAAAGACCCATGTTTGACTCTTCAGATCCCACATTAGCCAGGTGCACAAAGGTGAGGCACACAAAGTCGAACATATCCATTAGGTGGCACAAGCATCTGGAGGTCGATTTCAGTGGCGGAGGCCCTGGTATGCCTCTCTCTCTCTCTCTCTAAAATAAAATTAAAAAAATAAAAGAAATGAAGGGGTATGGGACAGGGAACATAGCTCAGTTGATAGAGTGCCTGCCTAACATACAGGAAGCACTGGGTTCCATCCCCAGCACTGCATAAGCCAGGTGTCCTGAACAAAGAAGTTCAAGGTCAGGCTGGAGAGATGGCTCAGAGGTAAAGGCACTTGCTTGAAAAGCCTGAAGGCCAGGGTTTGATTCCCCAGTATCCAAATGCACAAAGTGGTGCATGAGCCTGGAGTTTGTTTGCAGTGGCATTCAGCTCTGGTGTGCCCATCTTGCACACATACTCTCTCTCTCTTTATAAATAAATAAAACTATATATATATATATAATTTATGTTTTAAATATATTTTATTTATTTATTTATTTTAGAGAGCAAAAGAGGCAGAGAGAGAGAGAGAATGGGCACACCAGGGCCTCCAGCCACTGCAAACAAACTCCAGATGCATGTGTCCCCTTGTGCATCTGGCTTACATGGGTCCTGGAGAATCAAACTGGGATCCTTTGGCTTTGCAGGCAAATGCCTTAGCCGCTAAGCCATCTCTCCAACCAAGTGTGTGTGTGTGTGTGTGTGTGTGTGTATTTTTTCAAGGTAGGGTTTCACTCTTGCTCAGGCTGACCTGGAATTCACTCTGTAGTCTCAGGGTGGCCTCAAACTCATGGCGATCTTCCTACCTCTGCCTCCCGAGTGCTGGGATTAAAGGTGTGTGCCACCACACCTAGCTTCCCAATATATATATATTTTAAAGTGAAGCTCAATGTCTTCCTTAGCTACATACCAATTTCAAGGCCAACCAGGACTACATAAGACCCTGACTAACAAAAATTCAAACAAACAGAAAAAGAAATGAAGGGTTACATAAGGTGTTATTTTTTTCAAATTGGGGTCTCTCTGTAGCCCAGGCTGATGTGGAACTCACTCTCTAGCCCCAGGCTAGCCTTGAACTTAGCCTTCCCATTGCTGGGATTAAAGGTGTGTGCCACCATGCCTGGAAAAGTGTTATTTTATTAGAGTGTGCTGTGTTCTACACAGTGTGGTAATCACAGGCACTCAGTAAACACTTAGCTGGTTATAAGCAAAGAACCCAGTTTGGGGGGCAGATTTTATTCCCTTGCCAAACATGTTTCTTTTCCTCAGTTTGTAGAAGACTATGAGCCTACCAAAGCTGACAGTTACCGAAAGAAAGTGGTTCTCGACGGAGAAGAAGTCCAGATAGACATTCTGGACACCGCTGGCCAGGAGGACTATGCGGCCATTCGGGACAACTACTTCCGGAGTGGGGAAGGATTTCTGCTGGTGTTTTCTATCACGGAGCATGAGTCCTTCACAGCCACGGCCGAATTCAGGTGTGCTTGACATGATGGTTTAGGAGGGGAGCACAGGAGGTGGGGGGTGAGCTGGTTATCAGGAAGAACTCTGCCTAAAGGGCTCTCTGGAACTTTCTGAGTCTTAGACATGATAGCCCACCATTGCTGTCATCTCTTTGTCATCAGGGTCTTTGGGTGACCCTGCTTTAGAATTTATGTACACAAATTCTCTCTCTCTCTCTCTCTCTCTCTCTTGCTTATTTAGAACTTTATTATAGAAATTTTCATTTTTTTAAAGATTATAAAACCCATTCTATGACAGGAATACAAGCAGTATTGTTCCAGGATTATTCATGGGTACATCTGAAAAAGCTTAGATTACATATTAATAGTATGATTTGCAAACTTGCCAGATTAGACTCTTAAGTAAAGCAATTTTAGGTACTCAGTGATATTTGATCCTTTACAAGCGTTTCATAATTATGGTGGCAGTGCCAAGCATCTGATGTGATTTAAGCATCAGTAAAAGGTACAATACACAAGAACTTGTGATATGGTAACCTTGGGCTTCTGGCATGCCTTACACGAGAGAAACTAGTATAAAATAACATCATAATAGTAGAAAAATATTTGTGATTTTTTTTTTCCTTTTTTAAAAACGGCTTAAGTAGATGCCCTATTCCCACCCATGGCCAAAAAAGTAGAATTTCTGTACACAAATTATCTTAAGAATCATGTTGTCTCTGAAAAAGGCAATCTATTCTATATTCAAGAGTGTGTGATTTTTGGATGGGCAGATGGCTCAGTGGGTCAAGTGCCTGTAGAGTTATGTGTGGTGCAGTGCAAGCTCGTGTGTGTGTGCAGCCAGAGGATAACTTTGGGTGCTCTTTTCTATGGCTTAACAACATACTTCCTTGAGACAGGGTCTCCCTCAACCTGGACCTATGGTTTTTGGTCATTGAGCCCCAGTGATTCTCTACCCTCCATGGACTAGGGTTACAGATATGTGTGACCACACCAGGTTTTTATTTTTTTATTTTTTGAGGTAGGGTTTTGCTCCAGTCCAGGCTGACCTGGAATTCACTATGTAGTCCCAGGCTAGGCCTTGAACTCACAGAGCTCCTACCTCAGCCTATAGAGCGCTGGGAGTAAAGCGTGAGCTACCATCCCCCAGCTTGTTTTTAAACATGGTTTTAGAGGATGCAAACTCAAGCAGTCTGAGGCCCTCATGCTTAAGCAACAAGCGCTGTTAACCACTGAGCCATCTCCCCAGCCCTGCATTTGGCTTTTATTGTGCTGATGCACACATAACATAAAATTGACCTATTTTCTGGCATGTGAATGTGTATGTAGTGTGTGTGTGTGCATTTATATTTGTGTGGTTGTACATGTGTGCAGGTGTGTGTGGAGGCCAGAGGTGGAAATCGAATGTCTTTCTTAGCCACTGTCCACCTTATTCTTTGGGACAGGGGCTCTCACTGAACTTAGATGAGTGCACTGTTTCAGCTAGACTAGCTAGCCAGCAATCCTCAGGGATTCTCTGTCAGCACTTCTCCAGTGCCTGGCATTTTATGTGGGTACTGGGGATCCAAACTCAGGTCCTCATGCAGTGGAATTGCTGGGTCTTGTGGAAATTCTATTTTTAATTTGTTGAGGAGCTGTAGTGATGTTTCCCAATAGAGCAATCTCTCTTACACCTCAGTAAAGCCTTTTCCTTTAAGATGGGCTGGGGAGGCAGGGTTCTCACCTTAGCTTTCTCAGCAGCTGTATTGTTCATGTAACTCTGTAGGGAACAGATCCTCCGAGTCAAGGCTGAAGAAGATAAAATTCCCCTGCTGGTCGTGGGAAACAAGTCTGATCTAGAAGAGCGGAGACAGGTGCCTGTGGAGGAGGCTCGGAGCAAAGCAGAGGAGTGGGGCGTTCAGTACGTGGAGACGTCAGCAAAGACTCGTGCCAATGTGGACAAGGTAGACCACACTCTGAGTATTAATGGGAAAATGGACTGTATCAGTTTTCTCTTTGCTGTGACAAACACAACTTAACTAAAAAAGGGTTTATTTGGGCTCACACTTGGAGAGGACACAGTTCACGGCAGGAAGGCACTGAAGCAGGAGCGTGGTCACACTGCATCCACAGTCAGGCAGCAGAGACAGGAATGCTAGTGTTCAGCTCACTTTCTCATTTTTCTTCAGTCCAGAAGCCCAGCCCATGGAGTGAGGGCACCCTCATTCAGTTAACCCAGTCTAGAAACTCTTTCTTGGCCATGGCAGGAGAATTGTCCCGTAGGTGAGCCTGCATTCTATCAAGTTGACCATCAGCATTTACCATCACATGGACTTTGACCCCTCAGTATTTAGTCATCTTACTTGCTTGGTGTTTTTTTTTTTGTTTTTTTTTTTTTGGTTTTTCGAGGTAGGGTCTCACTGTGGTCCAGGCTGACCTGGAATTAACTATGTAGTCTCAGGGTGGCCTCAAACTCACAGCAATCCTCCTACCTCTGCCTCCCGAGTGCTGGGATTAAAGGCGTACACCACCACGCCCGGCTTACTTGCTTGGTTTTAAATGGAACAGTTTCCAAGAACTAAGCAAGGTTCATTTCTCCGGGCTTCCCAGCTGTCCTAGAGAGAAGCAGCAGGTGGGTTTGGGCTTGTGTTGAAAGCAGCCCATGAAGGTCTGTCTGTCACCTTACCAAAGGCTCGTGGGGTGGGGCTGGGGGATGCTCAATGCTGTGATAGTCTTCAGAAGCGAGGAAGTTGAAGCTGGGGATATATAGGTCTGTGGGTAGAGTACTGCCTAGCAGGCAGGAGGCCCTCAGTTCCATCCCTAGCACTGCATTAAAAAAACAAGAACTGGGTATGGTGGTGCATGCTTGAAATTGGGAGGTAGAGGCAGGAAGACCAGAAATTTGTCATGTTCAGCTACACAGCAAGGCCAGCCTGGGCTACATGAGACTCTGTCTCAAAAAAAAAAGTGGCAAGATGAAGATAAGGGCGTTGGTTTGTGAAGGCAGCTGGAGGGACTGCTGGCCTGGGCTTCCCTGTACTCTCCTTTTCCATAGGCCGACTCTTCCACATCAGGGCAGACCATGTCAGACCACCGCTCCACTGGCCTTGAAAGAAGCATGCCATTTTTGATTTTGCTCCTACTGGGTTATTGTTAGATTCATTATTATGTGTGTACATATGCATGTGCACACGTGTGTGTTCAGGGGCCAGAGCAACCTAAAGTGATCTTCTGGAGAGATAACTGGAGAGATAGCTCAGCGGTTAAAGGCATTGGCTTGCAAAGCCTGCTAACCTGGGTTTGAGACTCCAGTACCCACATAAAGTCAGATGCACAGAGTGGCACATGCATCTGGAGTGGCAAGAGGCTCTGGTATGTCTATTTTCTCTCTCTCTCTCTTACCCTGCAAATAAATAGATGAATTAAAAAAACTTGTTAAAATAATTTACATTATTCCCTCCCAACACTTTCCTTTGTCCCTATTCCCCTCTACTGAACCTCCTCTTTCTCTCTTCTTCCCAACTATTCCCTCTTCTATTTTGACATATTTTTCCCTTCTCCATCACCCATGACAAAATGTGCATGTGCAGTAATGGCATTCCTTTGTGAGGTCATTAATGCGACAAGCACTCTGTATCTGAAAGATGGTGTTACAAAGCACTCGTCCCCATCCTTGGGCTCTTTCATTCTTTCTGTCACCTCTTCTGCAATGGTCGTTGAGCCTTACAGGGTGTGGTCATCCCTTTTTTGAGATAGGGTCTTTCACTAGTTTAGTGCTCACCAAGTAGGCTAGACTGGTTGGCCATTGAGCTTCTAGGATCTGCCTCTGCTACGCTAGGATTATAAGCATGTGCGACACCACACCCAGCTTTTTCTATGTGGCTTCTTGGGATCAAACTTAAGTCCTTTTTTTTGAGGTATGGTCTTGATCTAGCCCAGGCTGTCCTGGAATTCACTATGTAGTCGCAGGGTGGCCTTGAACTCATGGCAATCCTCCTACCTCTGTCTTGGAGTACTGGGATTAAAGGCATGCACCACCACGCCCAGCTTTAAGTCCTTTTTTTAAAAAAAATTTATTTATTTATTTATTTGGGGGAGTGGGAGACAGAGAGGCCTCTAGCCACTGCAAACGAACTCCAGATGCATGTGCCACCTTGTGCATCTGGCTTATGTGAGTACTGGGGAATGAAACCTGGGTCCATATACTTCGTAGGCAAGTGCCTTAACCACTAAACCATCTCTCCAGCCCACACTTAAGTCCTTCATGCTTGCATGGCAAGGACTTTCCTAACTGAGCTATCTCCTTTTCCCTTCTTATCCACTGACAGGGCCAGGTGCTGGCTGTTTGTTTAGTCTCTGGCTAGGACAACTGTCCCAATATCTCTCTTCCCTCTCTTCTGCCATCCTGGCTGGCTCCTCATTCTGCTTTCTGAAGCCACTAGAAAAGTGGCTGCAACTAGGATCAGTGGTAACAAAAATCCACTCTCCACGGATTGCTACTGTTAGGCTCCTTTCTCCATTTTCTTTCTTTCTTTTTTATATTTTTTTCTGAGATAGCAGCTCTCTGTGCAACCCAGGTTGGCCTCGAATTCTCAGTCCTCCTGCCTCAGCCTCTTGAGTGATGCAATTACAAGCCTGAATCACCACACCTGGCTTGTCCTTTTCTTTTCTCTTTTTTCTCTACTTTTTTTTCTGTTTTTGTTTGCTTGTTTTTCGAGGTAGGGTCTCACTGTAGCCCAGGCTGACCTGGAATTCACTATGTAGTCTCAGGGTGACCTCGAACTCACAGCCATCCTCCTATCTCTGCCTTCCCAGTGCTGGGATTAAAGGTGTGCACCACCATGCTCAGCTCAGCGCACTTGCTTGCTTTTTTTTTTTTTTTTTTTTTTTTTTTTTTTTTGGTTTTTCGAGGTAGGGTTTCACTGTAGCCCAGGCTGACCTGGAATTCACTATCTAGTCTCAGGGTGGCCTCGAACTTCCTCCTATCTTATCCTACTACTATCCTCCTACCTCTGCCTCCCAAGTGCTGGAATTAAAGGTGAATGCCACCAGGCCCGCCTTTTTTGTTGTTGATGTTGTTTTGTTTTGTTTTTATTTTATGAGGCAAGGTTTCTTGTAGTCCAGGCTCGCCTCACATTTCCTATGTAGCAGAAAATGACCTTGAACTCCTGATCCTCCTGTCTCCCCCTCTGCAGTACTGGAATTACAGGCATGTGCTGCCATACTGTTTGTGCTAGGGATTGAACACCAGGCTTCGTGCATGCTAGGCAACACTCCATCAACTAAGCCACATCTCGAGCCCCCTGTCTTCTTTTACATCAGAGTTCACAGTGTTGCCACACAGTTGAAGCAGACACCTTATAGCTGAGCTTCCCTCTGGCCTCACTCACACTATGGGCTCTTACTTCACGGCCTGGGCTTATGAAGTCTGGACAGAGCTGCAGCAAGTGGACAGGCTGTGGTTGTGCCATGCTGTGCATATCAACAGATCCCCTTTTATGTCTCTTAGGGAGAAGTAATCCCCCCCTGGTTCCTACTTGACAGGGAGAGCTGTATGGCCAGGCCACTGCCACTGGAAGTAGCACTAGAGAAGTGTCAGGACTCTGGATGTGGTGGGAGGAGGGCTTTAAGCAGGGGTAGTGTGCCTCTGTGTAGCCTGAGCTATAGTGTGAACTGTGCTCCATTGTCAGCTGCTTTTTCTTGGTGTTATCATATTATTTCCTATTCTGTGGAACACATAGGAAATCCACAGATATGCTTCATCTTTTTTTTTTTTTTTGGTTTTTCGAGGTAGGGTCTCACTCTGGCTCAGGCTAACCTGGAATTCACTATGTAGTCTCAGGGTGGCCTTGAACTCATGGTGATCCTCCTACATCTGCCTCCCAAGTGCTGGGATTAAAGGCGTGCGCCACCACGCCCAGCTTTTATGCTTCATCTTTTAAAAGTAAGGGATGGGGAGCTGGGGGTAATGGCACACGCCTGTAATCCCAGCACTCAGGAGGCAAAGGTAGGAGGATTGCTGTGAGTTCGAGGCCACTCTGAGGCTACTTAGTGAATTCCAGGTCAGCCTGGGCTAGAGCAAGACCCTACCTTGAAAAAACAAAAACAAAAGTAAGGGAAGGGGCTGGAGAGATGGCTCAGAGGTTAAGGAGCTTGCCTGCAAAGCCCTACAATCCTGATTTGGTTACCTAGTACCCATGTAAAGCCAGATGCAAAAGTGGCGCATGCATCTGGAGTTTATTTGCAGTGGCTGGAGGCCCTGGTGTGCCCATACTCTGTCTCCTCTGTATCTCTCTCTCACTCTTTTTGTCTGCTTGCAAATAAATATTTAAAAAATAAAAGTCCGGGAAGATGGGTCATGGATGTAGCCCAGTGGGTAGAGTGCATGCCTGGCATACTTAAAGCTCTGGGTTCCATCCCAGCAATATACAAAGTGGGCATGGTGGTGCATGCCCATAATCCCAGCATGTGGAAGGTGGAGGAGAAAGAATAGGAATTCAAGGTCATCTTCAGCTGCATAGTGAGTTCTAGGCCAGCTTGGGATACACAAGATCTGGTTTCAATAAATAAACAAAATGAAAAGAATATATATATGGAAAAATAAAAACCAGGAAGACTTTCTCAGCACGGAATTGCTGGTGTGCTTTTGATGGGACAGGAATCAGCTCTCCGAGATCTCATGGGGGTGAGTATTGTACACCCTTACCTCCCCCTCCTCCACTGTTCCAGCTTGACCTGCCAAACAGGAACCAGCAGAAACTTGTGCCTGGCGGCATTGTATTAATTTGTAAACAGTTTTGTGGAGGAAGGTAGTCGATAAGATCAGAGGGTGAACAGCTTGGTCATCATTTTAAGTTGGACACAATCCACACCTCTCCCCTGCCTTTTGCTGTCAGGACAGAAAGAAAAGCCATTTTCATTATGGCTCTTAGGGCCTGTGCTTTCCTCAGAGACCGGCAACAGGGTGTGTAAATCAGCCTGAGCCAACAGAGGGGTTCCCTTCCCTGTGCCTTGGGCCCATGTAGTCCCACATGCAAAAGTGGTGGTCCTGCTGTCCACCGTGAAGATCTGTCTGTGAGGATAAGCAATAGGAGCTGGTGCAATTGTCCAAAATAAAAGATTGTACTCTTTGGTCTGGAGTTGGTAGAATGCTTGCCTAGCCCTGTATTCAGTCCCTAGCATGCATGCACTAGATATGGTGGTGCACACCTGTCATTCAGCACTGAGATGATGGAGGCAGGAAGACGAGAAGTTCACGTCTTCCTTGGCTATGTAGCCAGTTTGAAGCCAGCCTGTGCTATGTGAACCCCTGTCCCAAAAAAAAAAAAAAAAAAAAAAAAAAAAAAAAGCCAGGCATGGTGGTGCACGCCTTTAATCCCAGCACTTGGAAGGCAGAAGTAGGAGGATCATCATGAGTTCAAGGCCACCCTGAGACTACATAGTGAATTCCAGGTCAGCCTGGGCTAGAGCCAGACTATACTCAAAAAAAAAAAAAAGACTGGGCTCTTTGTCACACTTCCAGTTTCAGTGGGAAGTCTTCGATGCATATTTTGTCTACTTGGGTATAAACAGGACTCTGGCATGGTTATCAGAAGCTGAGGACAAAACCCAAACCATGTTGCCAAACAATGATGCCAGCCGAGAGACACACGTGTGTTGAAAGGCCAAATCTCATCAGCTCTTGATAAAGCTCCTCTTGGCTGACCTGACAAGGAACAGAGAGATGGGGGTCCGAGTGTATGTGGGAGGGACACTGACTCGATATTCTACTCCCTCTCCTCCCTACCTCTGCAGGGCAGGGACTCCCCCTTTTCCTCCCACCCACCACCTTCCCTGCTACTGGTGGCATTTATCAGGATGGGGGTTGTCATGCATAATAACATTCCAGGCTTTGTGGGGTCCTGGCAAGGGTCAGTGAGGTATGAGGATGTATGACTAAGCACTCCTCAGCAGGGACTCAACCCTTCTCTGCTGTTCTGGAGGTTGGCACTGCTAGAGATTTGGTGCCCACTGTCACTCCCAATATTTGTTAACTTCACACATGGTTGTAGGTCTGTTCTCTGTAAAAGCATATTTTACCCTTATTATATTTATGAGAAAAGATCTTACCACTTTGAGATGAGTTGTAGAATGACAACTGACTAAATCTGTCCTTGCATGACAGTTTTGTGGCACAGCAGAGCTGTTAGCGTGCAGGGGTAGACTGTGCCTGTGAGGCAAATTCTTCCTTGCTCTAGAGAGAACAAGGCATGCGCTGGTTGCTGGCTATCCTCCTCTATCACCTTGTTTCCCCAAGACAGTGTCTCACCGAACCTGGAGCTTGATGCTTGACCAGGGAGCCCTAGCACTCCCCCTGTCTCAGACCCCTCATTGCTGGGGTTGCAGGTGGGTGCTGAGGCTTGAACACAGGTCTTCATGCATGCACAGCAAGCACACTTACCTGCTGAACCATTCCCCCGCCCTACATTCATGCATTTGTGTGCTTGTGTGTTTGAGTACATATGTGTAGAGACCAGAGAGCCACCTCAAGTTTTGTTCCTCAGGAACATTCCACCTGTTTTTTGAGACAGGGTTTCTCATTGGCTTAGAACTCATCAGTTAGGCTAGACTAGCTAGGAGCCACCCGTCTCCACCTCCCTGGCTGTGGTGGTTTGAATGAAATGTCCCCCATAGCCTCACGTGTTTTGAATACTTGGTTTCCAGCTAGTAGCAACCGGGGAAAGTTTTGGGGCCTTTGGGGGGCGGAGCCTTGCTGACGGAGGTGTGTCTTGAAGTTGATAGTGAATTCCCTTACTGCCACCTCCCAGCTGATGTGACAAGGCGCGATGCACAGTGGTTTGCTCTCCCATGCTCTCCCGGCCTTGGTGAAGCTCCCTTCAAGATAGTAAGCTGAAATAAACTCTTTCCTCCCATGTGCTGCTTCTAGTTGGGTGTTTTCTCCTAATTACAGGAAGGGAACTCAAGGGCCTAGCACCATGCCCTGCTTTTTCATGTGGGTGCTGGGGATCAAACTTGGGTCCTCATGCTTACCAACCCTCTGCATGCTCAAGCTCGTAGGCACTTGGTTGTTTGTTTTAATTTCCTTCCTCCCTTCCCTTTCTTTTAAGGTAGGGTCTCACTGTAGCCCAGGATGACCTGGAACTCACTCTGTAGCACTAGGCTGGCCTCAAACTCATGGTGATCCTCCTACCTTAGCCTCCTGAGTGCTGGGATTAAAGGTATGCACCGCCATACCCACTGGTGCTTTGTTTTTAAGAGCATATGGTTCATGAAAGTGGGGCATTATACCATAAAAATGTAATGTAAAAATGCAATGTCCAGTGAGTTATCTCATCTGTCATTAAATGGCTTTTTCCTCTCTTCTTTTCTCCCTTCCTCTCCACTTCCAGGTGTTCTTTGACCTAATGAGAGAAATCAGAGCAAAGAAAATGTCAGAAAACAAAGACAAGAATGGCAAGAAAAGCAGCAAGAGCAAGAAAAGTTTTAAAGAAAGATGCTGCTTGCTGTGAAAGCCAGGCGGTGATGAACTCCCTTGCCACTGAGGAGATAGGGCTGCGCCCAAGAGCAGGAGGCTGGAGGTAGTTCTGGGCACTTCCTGCTCTCACCAGCCTTATTCACCTGCACTTCCTTAAATGGGGACAAATAGTTGTGAATTGTGGCTGGCAGAAGACTAACCCTTTTCTAGGCAGTGGCTCTGCTGCTGGCAGGAGCATTGGTGTCTCTTCTCCCGCCCCACCCCCTCCCCCAATATCGTAGGTATATACTGCTGGAAGAGGACATAGTCGTGTGGTGATTAGGAAGAAAAAGTGTTTGTCCTAGCATATTATATTAATCCTCCCCTAGCTTTAGAACATTATCGGCCATCTTTTCTCCTCCCCGAGCAAAATTGTCTTATTTCAGCTGGGTGTGGTAGTGCACGCCTGTAAGCCCAGCACTCAGGAAGCTGAGACAGGCTAGCCTTGAGTTCAAGTCCAGCCTGGGATACCTGGTAAGACCATGTTGATTGTACTAGGTTTTAAAAGAGGGTCTCAGGTAAGACTGCTCTCAGTCCTGATCAGTTTAGCACCATGCAGAAAAATCCACTAAGCTCTAATAATGCTGAAAAATGCCAAGATTTTCTTATTTTTCTTTTCTTTAAAATAAGCTTTTTGTGACAGTACCCTATGGATTTGAAGCCATCTAGAAAATGAGCTTGAATTGGACCAAATGTGCCAATGCCAAGTGCTGTGAAAAGTGAAAGTCAGAAGTTGTATTCTTCATATATAAATACTGGCCGTTACAGGCTGTTGGCTGTTTTTCACACCAGCATGGGATTTACTTATGTACTGGGAATTGAACCTAGGACCTTTCATATGCTAGGCAAGCAATGTACCACTGAGCTTTGTCCTCAGCTCCAGCATCCCACTGTAAGTTGGTAGCGTGGAAACTTCCTTTTGGGAAGGCCCAGAATATACTTCATAAATGGCATGTTTCTCTAACCGAATTGTTCTCATGTCCCGTGTCAATATCCTTTTCCATGCCAGCCACGTAGCCTCATTCTCTCGGCAGAGGTCCAGCGAGCCTCTTTTTCTTTCTTTTGAAAAAAGTGATGAGTTACAATTGTGTCCCAGAATCATGAAGCCAGAGCCAGCCCATTTGCTACCTCTCCTAGAATTGCTTGGTAACTCCCAACTTAAAATTCTAAGAGGGGGAGAGACAAGCTAGGCCACCCCCTTCCCCATTGCCTCTGAGAGGCAGCTGCTCTCTTGATGTGGCTCTTGTCTGAGGAAGGGGTGTGGTCAGAACAAGCTGTACCCTGACCACCTCTTGTTCATCCTCTGTTAAGCGCCCTGAAGCTCCTCACCCAGAAAAGAATGCCGTGACTGCAGCCTGTTGTTCAGCATACCCCCCAGTTTTCAGAAGTGCACATTTCTTGGTTAGTGCCAAATGTGAATTGGGGTGGGGAGATCAGGAGCCTTTGCAATGGATGCTTTTTATAAAGATACAGGAATTGGGGTCTGACTCCTGGAAACCAGGCTTGTATCACCTCCCAAAGAATCATGGGCTTTTTTTTGAAAAAAAAAAAAAAAGCAAATACACTTTTTTAGGATTTTGGCCTGTTTTACTCTCTTGTCATACATGTGAGATGCACATAGTAAAAGAATTAACAGTGTTACTTCTCATTCCTAGCAGATGTTCTGCAGTGTCAGACAAGCTGTATTTCAAGGAATCCTTTTAATTAGGAGATAAAATAAAGATAAAGCAATAATTTCAGCTTCATCTTTCCTTTTAGAGAGATTACTGTTCTCTGTCCTTAAAATGTAAAATGTTGAAGATAATTACATTCTATGTACTGCTAACAAAAAACCCTGCCAATTAAAATCCATCCTGGTTTCACTGACCTCAAAATGTGTATGTCTTAGATGAATTACGGTATATAAAATTTCGTTGAAATGGCAATAACAAATAGAAAACTCACCTCTGTGGATTTATAAGCTGCATTTTAACAAAGCACCATGTAGAAGCAAATGGGGAGGTGGTTCAGTGGGTAAAAGTGCTTGCCACTTAAGTGTGAGGGCCTGAGTTCCACTTCCCAGTGGCCACGTGAAATGCCAGGCACAGTGGTGCACACGTGTAATCTCAGCTCTGGGGATGCTGAGACAGGAGGATCGCTGGGGTTTGCTGGCCAGCTAGGCTAGCTGAATTGGTGAGCCCAGGTTCAGTGAGAGCTCCTGTCTCAAAAAGCAAGGTGGAGAATGACTGAGGAAGACACCTGTGATGGTTTATATTGACTATCTACTTGACAGGACTGAAAATCATCAAGGAGACTAGCCTTGGCAAGCCTGCAAGGAATTATCTTGATTCGCTTATTTGAGGTGGGAAGACCCATCCTAACTGTGGGCAGAACCATTCCATGGGCTGGAGTCCTTAACTGTGTAACAGGATCGAGAGAGCCGGCTGAGCAGCAGTATTGTATTCATCACTTGGCTTCCTCACTGTGAACCGAGTGTGACCAGCTGCCTCAAGCTCCGGCCCCCATGCCTACTGGTAGAGCAAGGTAGCTTTTGCCTGATAGGTGATTGGCTAGCAATGGGCCCACAGAAACTTGATGCCACTCTGTCTGCCTTGGTAGGTCTAAAACTTGCATCTGATCCACTCTCATTCAAGATGACTGAAAACAACTGTCTCCTAATCCCTTCTCAGCAACAGCTTCCTGTTTCTGCCTCAATTTTGAAAGCTGAGCCTCTGCAGGCTCTTCCTGAGTCAATCAAGTTTCTCTTTACACATCACCTAAGCCTGATAATGGGGCTCATTCCAATTAGCTGTCTGGTTCATATAAATGGGCAGGCGACACGTGTATAAGCGCCATCTCCCCTCCTGCCCTGGTCCTCCCAGAGAGAGACTTTAACCTCTGTGAGGGCGATCTCTGTCTCTCTTCCCACCAGGCTGGGAAGGGAGGGGGAGAATTCTTAGCTTGGCACTCTCTCACTTTGTTTAGTCTCATAACTCTCTCTAATATATTTTACTCTTCTCTGAGCCCATGTTTTTACTTGTTTGATAACTTAGGCAAGGACCCAAAGTTGGCTCACAGGCCTGGGGGTCTTCTGCATCTTTATGGTTATCTCATCCCTTCCAGAACTCTGGCAACCTCACTACCCCACCTGGATGGACTGTAACCTTGAGCTGTAAGCTAAAATAAACCCTTCCCTGAGTTGCTTCTTGTCAGATATTGGGTCATAGAAACGAGTAAAGCAACCTAATACAACAGCAAATGTCAACCTCTGGCCTGCATACACTCATGCATACAACACATGCAAAAAGAAAAAAAAGAAGAAGAAGAAGCCGGGAGCCGGGTGTGATGGTACACGCCTTAATCCCAGCACTTGGGAGGCAGAGGTAGGAGGATCACCATGAGTTTCAAGGCCACCTGAGACTACAGAGTGAATTCCAGGTCAGCCTGAACTAGAGTGGGACCTTACCAAAAAAAAAAAAAAAAAAAAAAAAAAAAAAAGGAGGAGGAGGCAGAGGTGGTTAACAGTGTATATTAACAGTAGAAAGTACTAATATGTTGATAACTGTAAGCTAAGGTTTGGTATTTTTATTTATAAAATCAATGAAAATTATAGCCACACATACTTTTAAACTTTGATGTGTTACGCAAACTTTTCCTGGGCAGATGTGAACAAAGGTTTGCTCTCCTCAGATAGGTCACCAACAACAGACCAAAGTATAATTCCCAGGTGGGGGCCTGTGGCATTCCTCACCTCATCCTGTGAGCTAAAGCCTGTGACAGGCCCAGTCCAGACGGTCTCTTGCTAGTTCTAGCTGCTTCCATCAAGATGGCCCCACACTCTGCACATGGCGCTCTTCGAGAAGTGCTTGCAGAGCAGCTCTTCAGTCTTGCTTCTCCCTACGCCAGCATCGGTCTCCAGGTCTCACGTAACCATTTCTGCTCCCAGCTCTGGCACTCTGACGTTTCTGAGAGATATTCTTAGATGCTGTTTTGGATTCTCAATCTTCGGCACTGGCAGTGAGGACTTCCCATGAGGCAAGGAGGGTTAGCGCCTTGGCCCTCCCCTCCCCGCTGTCCTTAGCAGACGGCTGTTGTTTTTATCTCTTTTTTGGTGACTGCTATACCTTTTTTTTTTTTTTTTTTTTCCAGTTTTTTGAGGTAGGGTTTCACTCTAGCCCAGGCTGACCTGGAATTAACCATGTAGTCTCAGGGTAGCCTTGAACTCATGACGATCCTCCTACTTCTGCCTCCCGAGGGCTGGGATTAAAGGTGTGTGCCACCACATCCAGCCAACTGCTATACCTTTTTAGCCTGTGAACTGCTCAGCAGTCACAATGTCTGGGGGAGAGGCGTTTGACAGCTTAGCCCTTTCCCTCCCCACAGCCACCTCTGCCTTCACTCCACCTCCCTGGTGATTTCAGCAACTTCTATTTGTCACACTCTCCAGCTAGTGACCTTTGGTGTCACTCCTCTCATGGCTGTAACAAAATACATGACAAAAGCAACCAAAGAGTTTGAGGGTGACAGTCCATCACTGCAGGGCAGGCATAGAGGCAGGAGTGTGAAGCAGCTGGTCACATGGCGTCTGCAGTCAGGAAGCTGAGAGAAATGAATGCAGGTCCTCAACTTGCTTTCTCCTTTAAAAAACACTTATTTTACTGGGCGTGGTGGCACACACCTTTAATCCTAGCACTCAGAAGGCAGAGGTGGGAGGGTCTCTGTGAGTTCAAGGTCAGCCTGAGACATAGTGAATTCCAGGTCATCCTGGACTAATGCAAGACCCTGCCTCAAAAGAAAAAAAAATTTATTTATTTATTTGAGAAAGAGAATATGGATGCACCAGGGTCTCTTACCACTGCAAATGAACTCCAGACATGTGCTACTCTGTGCCCTTGGCTTTTACATGGGTGCTGGGGAATCGAAACCTGGGCCATTAGGCTTAGCAAGTAAGCACCTTTCACTGCTGCGCTGTCTCCCCAGCCCATCACTTTCTTCTTTTTGCGCAGTCCAGGATGCCCAGCCCATGGAATGGTGCTGCCCACAGTTAGGATAGTCTTCCCTCCTCAATTAACCCAGTCTAGAAACTCCTTTACAGACATGCCTACAGGCTTGTGATTCTAAATCCTGCCAAGCTGACAACTGAGATGACCCATCATATCTCAGGTCTTCTCTTCACTATTGCCTGCATGGACACACACCAAGCTCAGGCTTCTGGTTTGCCCCGGTTTTATTTCACCAATACATACAGCTTTTCCTTCTGGCTCACCAGAGTGGAGCGGACCCATTAGCGGGTTCTCAATCACACTCATTTTGATTGTGGGATAATGTGACAAGTCCTGTCCTGCAGGAATGTGGCCTCAGAACTGGGGCCAGAGCATGATGGGCCAGTTGTCTTCAACATCAAGTGAGGGAAGTGTGGGGACTTCCTAAGGCTGTGTCCACTCAGCCCCCTTCTTTGTCCTTGCCTGCTGGCTGATCTGCTTTGAAGTCTTGAGAAACCTCCACACTGATTTCCACAGTGGCTGTGCCAGTGTGTACTCACACCAATAGGGAATAAGGGGTCCTCTGTCACCACACCCTCACCAGCATTGCTGTCATTTGATGATAGCCATTCTGACTGGAGCGAGATTGTGACGGTTGAATTCTCTTGTTGATCAAGTGAGAGACACGCCTCTTGGGTGGGTCTGTGAGGTTGTCCCAGGAAGGATTAACTGACCGAGGAAGTCCTTCCTCCATAATGGGTGGCCCTTCTGCTAGTGGACAATACATAAAGAAGCTCTGAGAGAACACAGCCGTTCTCATCTAGTTCCCCTTGCGACTTGCTGGTGCATGACTGACCTGGCTGCCCTTGCTACTCATCCCATGGGCGTCTATCCTGTCGCAGTCACCTTTTCATTATTGGAACAGCACACCTAGCCAGGGCTGGAGAGATTGCACTGTGAGTTCAAGGCCAGCCTGGGACTACATAGTTAATTCCAGGTCAGCCTGGGCTAGAACAAGATCCTACCTCAAACAACAACAAAAAGACACCTATAACATGTGCTTAGATTTTTTTGGTTTGTGTATAGTGTACATGAGTATATGCATATTTGTATTGATGCAGGATTTGGGGGTGCAGAAGGGGTCTCCCAGAATTTATAAACCTCAAGTTTTGGGCCCTGTCCTACCTTTAACAAAGAATTAGTAAAGATGGACTCAAGAAGGATAAATTATGAATTATTAAGTTTATTAAGGGCAAGTCACAAATTGTGGGGTTTATTTAAGGGAGATATCACAAATAGTGGGGTTTAGGGAACACTCTCATGTGGAAACATTGCATAGTTTATAAGGTTCATTTAAGAGAAATTGAAGTTTTGGCGGGGGGAAATTAGAGTAGAGGTGCAAGCATGTGGAGTTAAGATTTGAAACTGGGCTTTTAAAGAGAAATTAGAGTAAAGCTTCCAACATGCAGACTTGAGAGAAACAAGCTTTTAAAGAGAGAGTAAAGCTGCTGGCACATGGAAAGTAGCATCTAGGAGCTTGTGTAGGGAAACTTGGGAAGAACCTGCACATGGTAGACTCAGAAACCAGAGGAAAATCATGCATGTAATCAAAAAGAGAAGTTTCCCCAAAGTATAAAGCAGAGTCAAGCAGAGAAGCCATCCAAACCAAGAAACAGTTTTTTTATTTTATTATTATTTGAGAGAAAGAGAGAGAGAGGCAGAGAGAATGGATGTGCCAGGGCCTCCATCCGCTGCAAACGAGCTCCAGATGCATGTGCCACCTTGTGCATCTAGCTTACGTGGGGAATCAAGCCTTGAACTGGGGTCCTTAGGCTTCACAAGTAGCGTTTAACCTCTAAGCCATCTCTCCAGCCCAAAACAGTTTTTTTTTTAAATATGTTTTATTTTTGAGGTAGGGTCTCGCTCTTGCCTAGGCTGACCTGGAATTCACTATGTAGTCTCAGGGTGGCCTTGAACTTACAAGTGATCCTCCTACATCTACCTCCTGAGTGCTGGGATTAAAGGTATATGCCTCCATGCCCGGCCCAAGAAAGTTTTATGATCTTCCTCTGGCAGGGGAAAGCCGGACTCAAGTGTATCCTTGTAGGCCTAGTGAAAAGAGGTTGGCAGGCCAAGCTGAGCTGAGCTGAGCTGAGCTGAGCTGAGCTGAGCTGAGCTGAGCAGAGAGAAGCAGGGCGAGTGTTAGCGACAGGAAGACAGGAGCCTTTATAGGCAAGGGGAAGACCCCATTGGTTTATGTATTTAGAGGGCAGATCCTTGGAACAGCCCATCCAGGGCTTCTGTCAAGGTAGCATGCTAGGCTGCGCAGCAGAGGGCACTGTAGCTCAGTCTTAATCAGACACAAGTTCCATTTCTGCCAAGTTTCTTTTTGTGTTAGGGCAAGATGGCATGTGGGGTGGCACCTCTGTTTGAGCCTCAATCTATAACTGAAACTGCCTAACAAATGCCAGCTTTCTCCTGTCTTCCTTCAGTATGTTGGTGGACACACGTGTTTATGCAAGTGCATGTGAACATGTGTGTACTGGGTGTCTTCCTCAATCATTCTCCAGCTTCTTTTTTCTTTTGAATTAGTCAGTGAGTCGGCCTCCTCAGCACAAGGATACAGGCGCATCTCACCACTTTGGCTTTTACATGGCTGCTGGGAATCCGATCTCAGTCCTCATGCTTACGTGGTGGGCTGAACCATCTCCCCAGCCCCATGCACTTAGATTTCCCCCCCTTGCAGAGATCCTTAAAATGCATTGAAAAAATAGGACCCCACCCCATTCCCTTTTCATTTTCTGTGGTCATGCCACATTACTTACCTCAGGCACATTGGAGGGGGCGTCACGCTCCAGACCTGGCGAGGGTGGCTGCTGCAGTCCCATTCCCCCTGTGACTTCCTCCGGCTGGAGCAGGGCCATTAGTAGGCTTTGTGGGATGTGTGAATGGCTTGCCTTTCTCCTGCTTCTCACATCGCCTCACTGACACTTTCGGGGTCTCGTTTCTTTCCTGCTTTCATTCCCTGCCCTGAAATTCAGATTGATTAAGGATTAAAATACAAGCAATGAAATACCTTCGTAAAGCCTGGCCTCTCCCCTCGCCCTAGTTAGCATCCTGTAGCTCCAGGTACCACATATCCCTAGCATCCTGTCGGGCAGTCCCCCTCCCAAGCTGTCTTCTGCTGCTGGGCTCCCCATTGCATGTGAACTTCCAAAGAGCTCGTGGCTTGCCTGGAACTTCCTCCTCAGTTGTCAGCCAGCTCCTTGCTGATTACCTGTACTCCTAAGTCAGTCCCATTTGTCCTGTGCGCCTCAGTGAGTCTGTCATCAGAGTGCACACTGTTTAGCTCTGTCCCCACAGCCAGGTATTGTCTTGTACTCGTGGTAGGATTGCAAGTGTTTGCTGCACTGACATAAGTAGCTTACACACAAGTCACATAGCCTTGAAGAAGTGTTTAGGTTTTTTTTTTTTTTTTTGTAGTGCTGGGGATGGAGCCCTGGGGTTTTGCCATTAAGTACATCCTATGCCTAAAGTGTTTTTCCCCTTTGTGGGTGTGTGTGTGTGTGTGTGTGTGTGTGTGTGTATGTATGTATGTATGTATGTATGTATGTATGTATGTATATGGGCATGTATGGGTGTGAATGCATGTGCACTGACTGGCCAATGAGCCCTGAGGATCCTCTTGTTTCTGCCTCCCTAGGGCTGAGGTAAGCATGTGCCCCCATGCCCTGCTCTTACATGAGCGCAGGATTAAACTCACATCCTCATGCTTGCAAGACAAGCACTTTACTGACGGAACTGTCTCCCAAGACCTGTTTTTGTTTTGTTTTGTTTTTTAGATGAGGGCTTGTGTAGTTTAGGATGGCCTAGAACTGATTCTCCGGGCTCCACCTTCCAGTCAGTTTTTTTTCTTTTAATCCTTCTCTCTTCCTTCTCAGTTCACTGATAGAGTCTCTGCCTTGGGCAACAGCTTCAAGGACCAACTAGATTGACCCTGCCCTTATCTGCAGCAGTGAGCTGAAATGATCTCACCAGCATTCAAGGCTAGTGATGGTGCTGCCTCAATGAAACCAAAGCTATGAAAACCCAGCTTTAGCCAGGCATGGTGGCTCATGCCTTTGATCCCAGCACTCAGGAGGCAGAGGTAGGAGGGTCACTGTGAGTTCAAGGCCACCCTGAGACTACCTAGTGAATTACAAGTCAGCCTGGGCTACAGTGAGACCCTACCTCGAAAAATCTGAAAAAAAAAAACAGCTTTAGATAAGCCCCCTTCCCCACCAGCAACTATTTCTCCAAACCTTTCCTCCATAGGGATTCTGCTACGTCCTCTTAGTGCCCAAGATGTCAACATGGCTGACAGCAGCTGTTCCCTTTTTTTTTTTCCCCAAAGTGGGGTCTCACTCCAGCCCCGGCTGACCTGAAATTCACTATGTAGTCTCAGGGTGGCTTCAAACTCCACCTGTGCCTCTTGAGTGCTGGGATTAAAGGTGTGTGCCACCATGCCTGGCTTAGCTGTCCCTTTGACCTATGTCCTTTAGTCAGCACCTTCTTTCTTTTTTCTTTTTTTTCAAATTTTTAATATTTATATTCATTTTCAAGCAAAGAGAGAGAGAATGAAAAAGGATGCACGATAACCTCCTGCCACTGCAAATGAAATCCAGAAACATGCACCACTTTGTGCATCTGGCTTTACATGGATATTGGGGAATTGAACCTGGGCCAGCAGGCTTTGCAAGCAAGCACCTTTTTCCCCAAGCAGTTGTGTGTGAAGCAGGAGACAGCTCCTGTTCTAGGAACTCTATGCTTCTTAATTCTGGCTGTATTCCCCGTGGGCTCTGTGAGCAGAGCATTTTGTAAAGTAGAAAGGGGAAAGATCATTGCAAGGGGCCCCCTCCAAGCAGATTTTCTCATTCCTGTGCCCACCTGGTACCCCATACCACACCAACGTGCTGGAGCCCTCATGGCCACCCTGAGTGGGTTGCTCTTGGAAGTTTTTTTTTTTGGGGGGGGAGGTTCCTACGCCATCTTCTTGCTCTTGCTTACAATCCTCTCTCCTCCACATCTGCCTTTTCCCTCGACCATCCTCCAGGCTGTCCCTTGTGTCTGTGACACCTGACTCAACTCCTTCCACAAAGCAGCCTTCGAGGCTCCTGCCTTTGAAGAGGACACTGAAGCCACAGTTGCTTTTACAGAAAAATGACAAAGATTCCATGTTCTGGCTCTCTTGTATGCATGTTTTCCAGCAACCTTTCTGGGATGAAGGAACACATTTCGTCTTTTCATATGTGGATGAGTGTGGTGTGCACGTATGTGTGGTTTCATGCATGTTCATGTTTGTGTGGGCACATGTGTGTACTGGTGCACATGCATGTGTGTGCCCAAGCACGTGGAGGCACAGATCAATGCCAAGTGTTCTCTATCACTCTTCAGCTTATATTTATTTATTTTTGTAAATTTTGTGTGTGTGTGTGAGAGAGAGGGAATTGGTATGCCAGGGCCTCCAGCCACTGTAATCAAACCCTAGATGTGTGTGCCACCTAGTGCACACGTGCATCCTTGCATGCTTGCGTCACTTTGTGTATCTGGCTTACCTGGGGCCTGGATAGTCGAACATGGGTCCTTAGGCTTCACAGGAAAGCACCTTAACCACTAAGCCATCTCTCTCAGCCCTATTTTTTTATTTTAAAAAATATTTTATTTACTTGAGAGAGAGGTAGACAGAGAGAGAATGGGTATGCCAGGGCCTTTAGACACTGCAAATGAACTCTGGACACATGTCTCACCTTGTGCATCTGGCTTACATGGGTACTGGGGAATCCAACCTGGATCCTTAGGCTTCACAGGTAAGCTCCTTAACCACTAAGCTATCTCTCCAGCCATTTCCCTCCCCTCCCCGATTTTCTTAAATATTTTTCTATTTTCTGTCTTTATTTGAGAGACAGACAGACTATAGGTGCACTCGGGCCTCTTGCTACTGCAAATGAACTTCATATGCATGCACAGCCTTGTGCGCGGGTACTGGGAAATCAAACCCAGGCCAACCAGCTTTTCAAGCAAGCACCTTTAACCACTGAGCCATCTCCCCAGCCCTCCAGCTTATTTTTTGAGACATGGTGTCGCTTAACCCAGAGCTCACTGATCTGGCTAGACTAGCTAGCCAACAAGCCTTGTGAATCTCTTTTCTCTTTCTCTCCAGTGCTAGTATTACAGTCACAGCCATTGCACCTGCTTTTTATGTGGGTGCCAGGGATCAGAACTCAGGATGTGGTGCTTGTGCATCAAGTACTTTACTGGCTGAGCCATCTCCCTGGCTTAGGATCTTCATATTTCAGAAGTAAGAAACCAATCAACCATGGCTGACAGCTTTATGTTTAAAAATTCTTTCCAAGTGCAATATATATGAAAAGTATGCGTCTAAGCATGAGAATAAACCAGCAGAGGGCTGCACATTCCAGGTTTGTGAGGTTAGACCAGCAGAGGGACATGCACATGTGCAAGGAAGATTTGCTTATGTATGAAACTCACCTGCCATGTACACATCAAAGTCACAAGTTACCCTCAGGCATGGCATACCCACTGGATCTCTAGATGAATTACCACATAGACTTGGAGGTATGGAATCCAGAGGGCACCCTCCCTCTGCAGCCTGGGACCACATTTTTCCCTAAGGCTCAACATTTGATGGGACTGGGATTCCAACGTGAGCTGTGTCTGCAGAAAGCAGCGAGTTCAGGCAGCGCCAGTTTGTCGCTGAATGTGGACACTCCAGACAGTGAGAGCACTCTGGGTTTACAGCACCAGCTTAGTGGACAGCCATGGGAGTTGAACATAAATCTGGATGTTATCATGAAGCAGTTAAGTGCTTCAGTTCTGTGCTAATGCTAGGAACAAGCAGTTTGGGTAGAACTTCTCTTTAGCAAAGAGAAATAAGCTATTTTTCTACTCTTCCTATCACTTGGAAAAATAGTGCTGTCTTCCTTCTTCTATGGAAAACAGACCTTCGACTGAGAAAATGAGTCTGTCACTGCTGACCGTGGGATGTCCATTGCCGCTGGAGAGAAGCACGTGGCGAGATGAGCTGGATTTCTATTTTGAGAGGTGCTTGTAAATAAATACACACCAGTCCTTGCATGGTGTGGTAGTTTGAATCAGATGTGCTCCATAAACTCGTGTGTTTTGATTGCTTGGTCCTCAGTTGGTGGCAATTTGGGTAGTGAAGCCTTGCTGGAGGAGGCATGTTGCTAGGGGGTTGGCTTAGAAGTGTTAGAGCCCAGCTCAGCTCACTTTTTTTTTTTGAGGTAGGATCTCACTGTAACCCAGGCTGACCTGAATTCACTATGTAGTCTCAGGGTGGCCTCGAACTCACAGCAATCCTCCTACCTCTGCTTCCCGAGTGCTGGGATTAAAGGTGTGAGCCACCATGCCCGGCTCCCCTTCTCTTTTTAAAAAAATATTTTTATTTCTTTGTGAGGAGAGAGAGAGAATGAATGGGCACACCCGGGCCTCTTGCTCCTGCAAATGAATTCCAGACACACCACTTTGTGCAACTGGCCTTTAGCTACTGAGCCCTCTCCCAGCTTTAGTCTCTCTTCTCCTCTATTTTAATGTTACAATAGTTATTTTTTTCCAGTGCCAGGAAGACGTTGGTATAACCTGACTTCTAATCACCACTGGCCTGACTGTTCCAAACAATTGATGGTGCGCTCCTCAGAAAATGCTACCCAAAACATTAGCCTTCAGAAAAGCTACTTAGCTTTTTAGGGATGGAGAGGGCATAGGAGGAAGGAAACAAAGAAGGGAGGAAGAAAGGAAGGGAGGGAGGGAAGAAACATGTTCCTAAACCTGCATGTTAGATTGCACCTTTGCAAAGTGCTCATTAGGATGCGTTCTGTCTCTTACTGATTCGTCTGTTTATGTGTCCGTGGTGCTGGGGATTGAATCCAGAGCCTTGTGCCTGCTATGTAGGGACTCTTCCACTGAGTTGTTTCCCTAGCTGTGCTGTTTTGAAGGTGAATGTCTATCCCCCACAGTCTCTGGTCTTTTTTTTTTTTCTTGCTTAAATTACTTTTTAATTTTTCTTCTTTTTTTATGTTCTTTAAAAAAAATTTTTTTTATTGGCAACTTCCTTAATTGTAGACAATATCCCATGGTACTTCTCCCTCCTCCTCCTCTCAATCAGTCTCTCTTTTATTTTGATGTCATGATCTTTTCCTCCTATTAGGATGGTCTTGTGTAGGTAGGATCAGGCACTGTGAGGCCATGGATATACAGGCCATTTTGTGTCTGAAGGAGCACGTTGTAAGGAGTCCTACTCTTTTTTTGGCTCTTACATTCTTTTTGTCACACCTCTTCCACAATGGACCCCAAGCCTTGGAAGGTGTGTTAGAGATGTTTCAGTGTTGAGCACTCCTCTGTCCCTTCTTCTCAGCACCACGGTGCCTTCTGAGTCATCCCAAGGTCACCACCATCTGAAAAGAGAAGCTTGGGCTGGAGAAGATGGCTTAGCGGTTAAGGCGTTTGCCTGCAAAGCCAAAGGAACCCGGTTTGATCCCCCAGGACCCACATAAGCCAGATGCAGAAGGAGGTGCATGCATCTGGAGTTTGTTTGCAGTGGCTGGAGGCCCTGGTACACCCATTCTCTCTTTCTCACTCAATCTCTACCTCTTTCTCTCAAATAAATAAATTATATATATATATATATGAAGCTTCTCTAATCAAAAGTGAGAGTAGCATTAATATACGGGTATGGACATTAAGAGAAGTACTTACTGGGCAGTTTGGTGAGCATAGTCTATACATTTAGCCAGACAATCTCTGGTATTTTTAAAATTTTTTTATTATTTTATTATTTTTGGAGAGAGAAACAGAAAGAGACAGACAGAGAGGGAGAGGGAGAAAGATAGAGATGGGCGTGCCAGCAGTCTCTCAGCTGCTGTGAACGAAATCCAGATGCATGGGCCCCCTTGTGGGCAAGTGTGGCATAGCGCCCTTGCATCACTTTGCATCTGGCTAAACGTGGGACCTGGAGATTGGAATTGCTGGAGATTGGAACCAGCGTTCTTAGGCTTAGGAGGCAGGCGCCTTAACCACTAAGCCATCTCTCCAGCCCCCCAGTCTCTGGTATTTTTAAGGTTAGCTTCCTGCTTAAGTCTCTAGCAGTCTACTAGAGGAGGTGTCACATGTGGGGGCTGGGGTGGGGGGGTCAGGGGATCTGAATTCCCAACCAAAGGTGGAAAGAGCAGTTTAAGCTCTGGCAGTTTATAGTTTTTTTTTAAATAGTTTATTTTTATTTGTTTATTTGAGAAAGAAAGAGGCGGGGGGGTGGGGGGTGGGAGAGAGAATGGGTGCACCAGGGTCTCCAGCTGCTGTGAACAAATTCCAGATGTGTGCACCACTTTGTGTATCTGGCTTACGTGGGTCCTGGGGAATCAAACCTGGGTCCTTTTGCTTTGCACACAAGTGCCTTAATTGCTAAGCTATCTCTCCAGCCTGGTGTTTTTATTATATTTTATTTTTTCTGTTTTTTGAGGTAGGGTCTCACTCTAGCTCAGGTTGACCTGGAATTCACTCTGTAGTTGCAGGCTGGCCTTGAACTCACAGCGATTCTCCTACCTTGGCCTCCAGAGTGCTGGGATTAAAGGCGTGCAACACCATGTCCAGGGGGTATTGGTGTTTGCTTGTTGCAGTTGTTTCTCTGTCTGCTTAAATCTTTGGAAGTGAACAGCTTCTTCCACCATTGATGGAGTCTCCCCTGGATTTGTAAACTGAAATAACCCCCTTCCTACCATAACCTGTGTCTGGTTGGATGTTCATCTCAGCAACATGGAACTGACTACAATAATAGCCTAGGATACATTATTTATTTATTATCATGGCTTTTTTTTTTTTTTAAAGGTAGGGTCTCACTCTAGCTCAGGCTGACCTGGAATTCACCATGTAGTCTCAGACTGGCCTTGAACTCATAGCGATCCTCCTCCCTCTGCCTCCCAAGTGCTGGGATTAAAGGCATGCACCACCATACCCTGCTCTGGATACTTTCTTTCTTTCTCTTTTTTACTTTTCTTTTTTGAAACTTTTATTTATTTTGAGAGAGAGAGAGAGAATGGGCAGGCCAGGGCCTTCAGCAACTGTGAACAAACTCCGTATGTGTGTGTCACCGTGCGCACATGTGCGACATTACGCACTTGCATCACTGTGCGTCTGGCTTACTTGGGACCTGGAGATGAGAACATGAATTCTTAGGCTTCACAGGCAAGTGCCTTAACTGGTAAGCCATTTCTCCAGCCTTCTTAATTACTTATTTTTTTTGGTTATTCAAGGTAGGGTCTTGGTCTAGCTCAGGGTGACCTGGAATTTACTATATAGTCTCAGGCTGCCCTTGAATTCATGGCGATTTTCCTACCTCAGCCTCCTGAGTGCTGGGATTAAATGTGTGTGCCACTATGCTCAGATCTTTGATACTTTATTTTTGGTTCAATATTTTCATTAAAAAATTTTTTTGTTTGTTCTTTCAAGGTAAAGTCTTGCTCTAGCCTAGGCTGACCTGGAATTTACTCTGTGGTCTTAGTTTCTGGGTGGCCTCACACTTAGGTGCTCCTCCTACCTCAGCCTCCCAAATGCTGGGATTAAAGGTGTGCACCACCATGCCTGGACTTTTTTGTTTGTTTTTTTGTTTTTCGAGGTAGGGTCTCATTCTAGCCCAGACTGACCTGGAATTCACTCTGTAGTCTCAGGGTAGCCTCGAACTCATGGCTATCCTCCTACTCTGCCTCCTGAGTTCTGGGATTAAAGGCGTGCACCACCACACTCATCCTTTTTTAAAAAAAAATTCAATATTTTCTGAGCTATACTACTTTTTCTTTTTCTTTCTTTCTTTCTTTTTTTTTTCAAGGTAGGGTCTCACTCTAGCTCAACCTGACCTAGAGTTCACTCTGTATTCTCAGGGTGGCCTTGAACTCATGGTGATTCTCCTGCCTCTACACTACTTTTTCTAATTAAAAAGTTTAAGGGGGATGGAGAGATGGATCAGCAGTTAAAAGTGCTTGCTTGCAAGCCTGACTGCCTGCGTTTGATTCCCCAGTACCCATGTAAAGTCACATGCATGAAGTGGCACATATGTCTAGAGTTTGTTTGCAGTGGCAGGAGGCTCTGCCCCCCATCCTTGTGAATATAAATAAATTTAGGCTGGTGTGTGGTGTATGCCTTTAATCCCAGCACTTGGGAGGGAGGGGTAGGAGGATCACTGTGAGTACAAGGTGGCCACCTTGAGACTACTTGCTTTTTTTTTTTCTTAGAGAGAGAGAGCAAGAAAGAGAGAGAGAGAGAGCGGGCCTCATCCACTGAAATTGAACTCCAGATGTTTTCGCCACCTAGTGGGCATGTGCAAACTTGCGTTTGCCTCACCTTTGTGCATCTGGCTTATATGGCATCTGGAGAGTTAAACATGGATCCTTAGGCTTTGCAGGCAAGTGCCTTAACCACTTAGCCATCTCTCCAGTCCCCCCTTTTTTAAAACACTAATAACCTTGTCATTTGTTACTTTTCATGGTTTACATTTAGCAAAGAGCTTTCCTTTTGTAGCTTATGATTAATTCAAAACTGGACCTGAGGTTCCTAATTTGAGGCTGTCTGGGGTCATCTAGTCCTTCCTCTTGACCTTGCAGACAAAAACCGCTTGGCTGCTTCTGCAGAGCCTGGCCACCTCTCCCCCCTGCTTGGTTATAGCCAGTGCTGGGAAAGAACCCAGGGCTTTGGGCAAGCACTCCAACAACTGAGTCACATCCCAGCCACTCTGTTCATATTTATGTGGACAGGATAGTTACATATAAAAGTGACATTTAGGGGCTGGAGTGATGGCTTGCTGTTAAGGTACTTGCCTGCAAAACCAAAGGACCCAGGTTCGATTCCCCAGTACCCATATAAAGCCAGATGCACAAGGTAGTGCATGCTTCTGGAGTTTATTTGCAGTGGCGTGCCTACTCTCTCTATATATTTGCCTCCTCCTTAAATAAATAAATATTTTTAAAAAGAAAAGTGACATTTATTAAGTCGCAAACTGCACCAAGTTTATCCTGCTCTTTTTTTTTTTGCAAACGTCTGGCTCCACCTAGTGGCCACGAGAAGGTCCGCTTCCTGGGGAAAACGCCCTGTGGCTAGTCGTTGCCCCGCGTGGTAACATCCTGGAAGCTGATTCCTCCTGAATCACTCCCTTGTAAAAGGTCCAAACGCAGTTGTTGAATTTAATGACCTGTGTGTTATTATAGACTTCGGAGTGTGTGCGTGTGCCAAACCCAAGGATGAACAATACACAAACTTCAGGAAAAACACCGTGGTAGAGAGCGGGTGCAGACAACATAAGCCCACTGTCTGTGAGCGCTGGTGGTTTCACTTGCATTTTTACGGCATTAATCAATTTGCGTTGCACTACCTAGGAATACTGTTCCCACACTGAGCTCTGTTTACTGAGAAAAAGATTGGGAAAGTACAGGGGAGCCCTAATCCCTGACCACAATCTCAGTATACTCAGTGCCATATGGAAGCAAGGCTGCAACTCTGCCCCACAAGAAAAGCGTGTGGCCTTGGCAAACCTTGGAGAGCATTCCCCCTCCTCTCAGGGGCATCTAGACCTTGACTACTGACACACATTCCTGCTGACCACCAAGCAGCTGCTCTGCCATTTTGCCTGTGTCAGATGACATGGCCTTTATTTCAAGGATTGCACTCTCTTAGCCCAAACAAGCTGACTTGAGAGGCCTGACCCAGCCTGAAGGGTACACTGCTATAGGCAGGCAGTCTGGGCAGACTCTGACCTTGGCCTGTGAGCTGCTTCTTGGGTGAGTGACAGGCCAGAGGACGCTATCTTGCTTGGCAGGGCCATGTCTTACTTGACTGGAGTACTGAGCTCCATGTGTAAGGTTTTGAATCATGGTATGTGTTCCCAACAGTGGTCCTGGGAAGTAGGCTCACCTTGCATGCCTGAAGCTCAACCTTGCCTTCAGTAGTTCAGGATGCAGCAGGCAAGAGAAAGCGACTTGCACAAGATGGAGTGGTGACCATATGCTGTTTTGAATTTTAATAGCAGTTTCATGTTACCTAGCTAAAAGTAGCTGTATGTTTCTTGCCATACACTTTCACACCTTTTCTCTCTTGTCCTGTATCGTTCGTTCTGTGCTCCCTAAATTACCCATCCTTGCTGGGTTTAAGCATCAAATATATATATATATATGTCTTAGCTTCTGCTTCCCGAACAAAGGTGCTTATGTCAGCGGATTGTTCCCTGTGGCCTGTTCCCTCCCCAGCCCTTCTCTTTCCCCACCTGTATGCAGTGGTTCCTTGGATTAGTTCCAAAGATACTCTCTTTTATCCCTTGATTGGGATTTTTTATTTTTAAGAAGAAAGCCAAGCACATTTTTAACAGCCACAGCCAGATGGAGCAAGCTCTTTTGAGGCAGCTCGGAGGCAATAAAACCTTATGAGCTGATGTGGCCTACCTAATGAAAGATGCCCGGGCCTCCTGCCAGCTCGCACCAGCCTTGCAGGATACCTGTGCCTGCCATGTAGGAGGCAAATAACCTAGGGCAGTGTTTTCCTAACTTTTCCTGACCTTAAACAGCGGACCAAAGTCTGCGCCTTCCTATCCCCGGGGCTTTTCCACTCCTGTCTGGGACAGTCCTTGCTCCGCGTGTTTCGTGGTGAGTTTAGTTTTGTTCTGTCTTGTGCCCCAAACCCTGGTTGTTTCCCCATCAGGTCATTCATTTCCTTTGAACCA
Source organism: Orientallactaga sibirica (assembly GCA_036365145.1). Lineage (NCBI taxonomy): Eukaryota > Metazoa > Chordata > Mammalia > Rodentia > Dipodidae > Orientallactaga > Orientallactaga sibirica. The sequence goes on from JAEOAD010000028.1 coordinate 14,402,418, forward strand.
TCCTCCTTTCCTTCCTCCTCCTCCTCCAGCCTACCTTCTGGAGTGTGCTCTCATATGCTGGCTAAGGACAAGCCCTCACTGGGAGAGTGCCACAGGGTGAGACTGACACTCCAGGATGGACACCACAGGTGTCCTCACCCTTCCCTTGGCCCAGCCCCTGGTGACGTCACTGCCATGTGCTGACCTTTCCCTTCCTCTCTCAAGTGCCTTTTCTGTCAGCGGCCTTTACTGTCCCTTGGGTCCAGATTACACAGGCTCATTCCACTCTCACTAATTTCCCTCCTTTCTTTGTCTCTGGGCCAGGCACTGCTGAGCCCTTTTTGGCATGGGCGCTGAAAGTGTTCCTCCTTAGCTGGAGCTTTTCAGAGCCTTTTGGCCACACAGTCCCTGGAGCCAACAACTGGGTGTGTGGCTGACGGAGTTGCTGTCAAAGGGCAGTGCCATCCTGGTCCCTAGACTTCCACCCAGAGTGTTACTTTCTGTATCCACTACAGGACCTGGGCCGATGGCGCCTTGGTTGTGTTGCACGCAGCAGTGGATGTGTTTGCTGGTTCCCACTCATCCTTGCGGAGCCTTCTGCAGGCCAGCCTCTGTGGGGGAGGACAGAGTTCCGAATTCAGGGGGTTTTAGATGCTACTTTATCCAGTCCTCATGGCAAATGGAGGCATGGACAAATATTATCACCATATTAATCTGGGCCAGGCACAATGGCACATGCCTTTAATCCCAGCACTTGGGAGGCCATGGGTTTGAGGCCAACCTTGGGGCTACATCGTGAGTTCCAGGTCAGCATAAACTAGAGTGAGACCATATCCTTAAAAAAAAAAAAGAAAAAGAAAGGAAGGAAGAAATGGCGAGAGAAAGAGAGAGAGGAGGGAAGGAAGGAAGAAGGAAAGAAAGAAAGAAGAAAGAAATAGGCTGGGTAGTGCTGCACGCCTTCAATCTCAGTACTCGGGAGACAGAGGTAAGAGGATCACTATGAGTTCAAAGCCATTCTGAGACTACATAGTGAATTCCAGATCAGCTGGGGCTAGAGAAAAACTCCACCTTGAAAAACCAAAAAAGAAAAGAAAATTAAAAATAGGAAAGAAATGAGTAAACTGAGGCCCTGGGGGCTTGGATAACTTGCCCAAAGTTTTGTAACTTTCGTGTGTTCTCAAAGCCTCTGCTCAGAGCATATTCTATAGAAAGTGGAGCAGAGCTGGGTGTGCTGGTATGGACTGATAATCCCAGCACTGAGAAGGTGGAGGCAGAAGTAATTCAAGGTCCGCCTGGTTGATCTAACACTCTGTTTCAAAAAAAAAAAAAAAAAAGTCACTAAGAGCTGTGGTCTCATCACATGTGTATGAGGTGTGAGTGCCATCGGAGGAAGTCTCTCTGGGAGGGGAGACCTTGGACAAGCTGGACAGGGCCAAGGGAGGAAATTGAAACTTAGGGTAGCCCCACTTATCTGTGGAGAGATACCGTCCAACCCTCCCATCCCCAGTTTTAAAATCGGAGATATCTGAAATTGAAACTTAGGTAGCCCCACTCACCTGCAGAGAGATACTGGCCAAGCCCTGTGCCCCCGCCCCCCGCCGCCAACACACACAGTTTTAGAATTTGGGATACCTGAAACTGCAGGTCCTGTGGACTCTTACACACAAGTGCCTCAGTACCATGTCCATCTGCCATGATCATGCTAAGGGGCAGGTGCTATATACAGCATAGATGCTGTGAACAAAGGGTGCTTCATCTCCCAGGGGCGACAGAGCAGGATGGTGTGAGCTTTCATCATGCTGCTCAGAACGGCATGCAGTTTAAAACTTATGGATGATCATTTGTTTCTAGAATTTTCCCCATGATGTTTTTTGGCCATGGGTAAGGGAACAAGAGGAAAGTGCAAGCATGCATAAGAGGACACTACTGCATTTCAGAAGTGGGTCTAGAGGGTGGGTTTAATGTTTATGTGAAGGCATTGAGATGTGGTGTTTCTGACTTGGGGACTCACAGTAGATGGGTCCCATTCTTAGAGGAGTCTGGGGTGAGATGGCAAATGAGGAGTGTGGAGGGACCAGCTAACCCTTCTGTAGGTGGCAACAGCTTCTCTTTCAGCAGTAGGGGAAGCTAGAGAAGGATAAGTTTGCCATAGTATGCAGGTCGTAAGAAGAGGGCCTGCATGCTGAGTGAGAAGCTGGGGTATGGGGCTGAGGACAGGGCACCTGCTCAACTGCAGCAAAGGGGTCTTCATTTCAAAACAACCTTGAGGCTGGAACTTCTGCTTTCAGGAGCCATCCTGCCTCAGAGTAGTCACAGAGGCCCACTAGCTGTCTCCTGTCCTTTCCAGGGGTCATGTCTTAGCTCTGGGCTGCCTCCTGCTTTTGGAGATTCTTGGTGATAGGCAAGGATTCCTTTTTTTTTTCCTCTGCACTCTTGCAGATGCTTTGATCACCCCTCCTGGGCCTCATTTAGATCCATCCTGGCTCCAGCTTTCAGAAACACATATTTTACCAGCTGCTCTTCTCCACTCACCAAGGAAAAGGGTAGGAAGTATAGTGCTTTCTTAGTCTCTAAACCAGGGGTTGACATGCTTTTTCTATAAACCACCAGATGGTGAATCATTTTGGTTTTATAGGGCACATGGTCTGTGTCACACTACTTAAAGTGAGAAAGCAGCCTTAGACAATATGTAAAGGAACAAATGTGATTATGTGTCAATAAAACTTTATTTAGAAAAACAAGTAGGGGGCCAGGTTTAGCCTACAGATCATCTTTTGCTGACCCTGTTCTAAACCCTTCACCTTCATGCTACACAGTGGTTAGAACTGACAAGGCTAGCAGTGGAAGGAGGGACAGTGCTGATGGGGTGGTGGTGAGGAGAGGAAGAGGAGGGGAGGCTACAGAGAGCCATCTGCTTAATCACTCTTTCTCTGCTCTGAGAGAGCTAGGCAGTCTTTGTCCTATTACTTTGTCATCCATCATTCAGAGTCTTTCAGTTCCACTTTGGAGGTTTGCTTCCCTTTGAATTTGAATTCTGGCTTGGCTCCATCCTTCCTATCCAGCCACCCCCTCCCCCTTCATATTAGCTCAATACTTCTCTCAAGGGACTTCACTTTTTAAAAAAATATATTTAGTTAGTTAGTGAGTTGAGAAACAAGGAGGCAGATGGAGAGAGAATGGGTGTGACAGGGCCTCTAGACACTGAAAACTAGATGCATGTACCACCTTGTACATCTGGCTTACATGGGTACTGGGGAATCAAACCTAAGTCCTTAAGGTTTCACATCCAAGTGCCTTAACTACTAAGCCATCTCTCCAGCCCACCAGGGATTTAAAAAAATATATAGTTTATTTATTTATGAGGAGAGAGTGAGAGACAGAGAGAGAGAAAAAGAGAATGGGTGCACTGGGGCCTCTAGCAACTGCAAATAAACTCCAGATGCATACACCCTGGGCATCTGGCTTATGTGGGTCCTGGGGAATGGAACCCGGTCCTTTGGCTTTGTAGGCAAGCGCCTTAACTGCTAAGCCATCCCTTCAGCTCAGCCAGAAATTTCTTAAACAGCACATGAGATGGGCATCCTCCACCCTCTTCCTAAGAAACTAGTCTTAAAATTGGGTATGGTGGCACATGGGAGGCTGAGGCATGAGGATTGCTGTGAGTTCAAGGCCAGTCTAGGCTACAGTGAGTTCCAGATTAACCTGAGCTACAGTGAGACCCTGCCTAAAAACAAAGTAAAGAAAGGAAAAAAGAAAGTACTGTGAAATTCCAGCAGGAATGGGTGTGGTATTGTGCTCCTGTAATCCCAGTGCTGGACAGGCTGAGGTAGGAGGCTCATCATGACTTTGAGGTTAGCCTGGTTAGAGGGAGTCCTTACTTAAAAAAAAAAAAAAAAAAAAAAAAAAAAAGAGCTGAACATGGTGGCACACGCCCCTTTAATCCCAGCACTTGGGAGGCAGAGGTAGCAGGATCACTGTGAGTTTGAGGCCACCCTGAGAATATAGAGTGAATTCCAGGTCATCTTGGGCTACAGACCCTATCTCAAAAATACAAAAAAAAAAAAAAAAAAACAGAACAAAAACAACACACAAACATACATACTACAACAGCAAAAAGAGTTCAAAGTCAGGCTGGAGAGATGGCTTAGTGGTTAAGGGGCTTGCCTGTGAAGGCTAAGGACTCATGCTCGACTCTCTAGGTCCCATGTAAGCCAGACACACAGTGACATAAGCGTGTAAGGTCGCACATGCACACAAGGGGACACATGTGTCTGGAGTTCGATTGCAGTGGCTGGAAGCCCTGGTACACCAATCCTCTCTCTCACTTTCTCGCATAAAAAAAGACCAGTCTGTCGGGCTTGCCTCAAAAAAAAAAAAAAAAAGTTCAAAGTCATCCTCAGCTATATAATGAGTTCAAGGCCAGCCTTGACTATATGAAACCCTGTCTCAAAACAAACACACAAAACACTCTAAGAAACAAATTACAGCAGGAGGACTAGCTAGAAAGACTGGATTGAACCCCACAAGACAGGGAATATATCTGTAGTATCCCTGGGTGCTGGTTCTGTAGTACCCAGGAGACTGTCACCATCCCCATTCCTGGGAGAACTGAACTGACCCACTGTTGTATTACCATCTCCTTGCTGGGACAAAACGATCAAAAGCAGTTTATGGGGAAAAAAAGGCCGGGCATGGTGACTCTCAGCTTTAATCCCGACTCTCCAGAGGAGTAGCACTGTGAGTTGGAGGCCAGCCTGTGAATTCCAGGTCAGCAGAGAGACCCTACCTCAAAAAAAAAAAAAAAAAAAAAAAAAAAAAAAAAAAAAAAAAAAAAAAAGCAGCTATGGGTCAGAAAGGGTTTGTTTCAGATTGACAAGGGTTATTTTTTTTTGTGTCCCTTTTCTTTTTATAATATTTATTTATTTATTTGAGAGAGACAATGAATAAATGGCCTTTTTTTGTTTGTTTTGTTTTTTTTTTCGAGGTAGAGTCTCACTCTAGCTCAGGGCTCAGGCTGACCTGGAATTCATTATGTAGTCTCAGGGTGGCCTCGGACTCATGACAGTCCTCCTACCTCTGCCTCCCAAGTGCTGGGATTAAAGGCGTGCGCCACCACACCTGGCGGCCTTTTGCCTCTACAAACACATGTGCCACTTTGTGAATCTGGCTTTACATGGGTACTGGGGAATTGAACTCAGGCTTTGGAAGCACGTGACTTTAACTACTGAGCCATCTCCCCAGCTTAGGCTTACAGTTTTGAGAGGAAGTGTCATCATGGCAGGAAGATGACATGACAGAGCAGAGGCTTGGCATCATGTCTTGCATATCAGCTGGAAGGTAGCAGCAAGAGTGAGCTTGATGCAGCATTTTGGGGCTCAGGGAGTCCCCCAGGCCTGTGAACCCCAACCTTTGAGGTTTTATCCATTTACAAAGACGTAAGTAAATGGACTACGAGGAGGGTAAATTATGAATTATTAAGGTTTACTTTAGGGGGAATTGGTATCCAAGGGAAGACTAGAAAGACTCAGGCCAGAAGAGAAGAGAATTCCTGTCCTTGCCCAGCTAGACAGGGAGATAGGAGAACGGAGACACGGAAATCTCCAGAAGAGGAGCCCAGGGCACATATGGGAGCCTGGTTGTTTAGTAAAGGGCTCCGTGCTTAGAGGAACATCATACATGTAGCAGAGCAAGAGAGCATCCAAGACCAAAGCTCGGAAATGTCCCAGCGGAGAAGACATTTCCCTTTATCCTAGTTGAGGAAGAGCTCACCACGCAGCAGGGACCAGGAAATTGGGGCACCAGGAGCACGAGCAGCCAAGAGACCAGTTACACACCCTTTTATGGTTCAGACACCTAATTAGGATGAACCTCGTCATTAGAGTCAGGTATGTGAGGGAGACACCTGATTGGTTCGAGGACTGGGCTGACTGGGGGGAGGGGGGAGGACCGGGGGAGGGGGACAGCCCACCTAGGTATGCTAGACTGGGGAAGCAGTAGGGGACACTGTTGCTGAGGAATTGCTTGTAACCAACTTGGGTGAGACTGGATCAGACTCAAGTTCTAGTTTTGCCCAGGCAGGCTGGGTGGCATGCATTTCCTTGTTCTCTCTGAGCCTTGTGCCTGGCTGACTGCTTATGACAAGTTATCTTGCTCCTGTTGCTCCTTCAAGCTACCTTTGGCCAGAGGGGCTTGGGCTATAACACCTTAAGGCCCAACCCAAGTGACATACCTCCTCCAGCAAGGCTGCACTTTCCAAATTGCCACCAGCTGGGCATTGAGACTTAAGCACAAGCCCATGAGGCTATGGGGGAACACAGCAGCTCATCCTCCATCCAGTATTCTGAGAGCACTCTTCTCTGTGACCCAAGAGCCAAACAGGGTTCCCTATAGTCATCTAAGTTAACCAAAACAAGAAAGCCCAATCCAAGTCACCATGCAGGTTACCCTCTTGGGACTTTCTGCTTTACTTTCCTTCCTAAAGTATTCATCTCTGGGGAGCCCTCCTGATACACAGGAGCTCTGCCAGGCTCTCCTTCTTTTAGACTCTGTAATAAAATCTTTCTTAACCTTACCCTCTATGGTACATGGATATCATTCATCAAATTCATGAGACAAGAACCTAGAGGCCACTGACTCAATGGAAGGTTTTTTTTTTTTTTTTTTTTTTTTTTTTTTTTTTTTTTTTTTTGAGAAAGAGAGAGAGAGGGAGAGAGATTTGGCACACCAGGGCCTCAGTCACTGCAATTGAACTCCAGACCCTCGTGCCACCTAGTGGGCACGTGTGACCTTGCACTTGTCTCACCTTTGTGCACCTGGCTTATGAGGAATCTGGAGTCAGCATGGGTCCTTAGGCTTCGCAGGCAAGCACCTTAACAGCTAAGCCATCTCTTCAGCCCTAAATGGAAGTTGTTTGCAAGTGTCTTTAACCACTGAGCCATCTCCCCAGCCCCTATGGAAATTTATTTTTGTAACCATGAGCATCTGCAACTCTAACTCCTGAGTTAAAAAGCCCATCCAAGAGCTGAGAAAGGCTCCATTGCTCTGAAAGACATCCTAAATTCCAGTATCAAGGTGGCATGTGGAGCTAGGGGTAATGCCAGAGGTAGAGTGAAACAGTGCCAGGGGCAGACACAGTTGAAGCCGCCTGGGAGCAGCCGGGGTCACTTCGGGCTCAACGGCAGTGGGGAGCTGAATTGGAGGGAATAGGGGTTATAGAGGACCTTCCAGGCATCTGTCCTTTGCTGTCCCTCTAATGTCTTCCCCCATTGACTAGCTGGGCTTGAAAGGAATGGGCTATGAGCCAAACCTTGCTCTTGGCACATGCCCTCCACCCTAGCCTGGGGGCTTCTTATTATTGAGCTTCAAAGCAGCTGAGAAATGTCGAGCAGGGATGGGAAATGGTTTTCAAATGGTATGAGAAGGGTGTGTAGAAACAGAACCCCCAAAACAAAGGCCTATTGATGGGTTTGTTTGTGATGCAAGTTGGGGGAGGGACTGGTAGGTACTGGGTGTGGGGTGGATGGGTGCTGGGTTTTTTTTTTTTTTTTTGTTAGAGGGAAAGATAACTCTCCAAGATCCAGTGGGAATGCAAACTTCAGGACCCTTCTAGAGCCTCTGCCCACCCACCCGCTGTGAGTTCCCCAGGCATCATTGGTGGGGCACAGCTTCCTGATGTGTGCTTGGAGTTCTGCAGGCAGGCACTGTCCTGCTCCAACTGTATTCTGGCCCTGGGAACAGGGAGGCCTAGGGATGAGAAGGCATGTGTGACGAGTTTCTAAGGTCTCTGGAGGAGGATTAGGCAGGTAGAGAACAGTGGCTTAGAGATGGGGGAAGTGGCTCAGTTGCCTAGCATGTGAGAAGCCCTGGGTTCCATATCCAGCGTGGTGGAGCTTGTCTATAATCCCAGCACTTCGGAGGTAAGGCAGAAAGGCTAGAAGTTCAAGATCACTGTTGGATTCACAGTAAGTTCAAGGCCAGCCTTGGATACAAGAGACCCTGTCTCAAATAGATAGACAGACATGTGTACAGACAGATAGACAGACAACCACAGTGTCCTGATTTCTTGTGGTTCTGAAGAGTCAGGATCACATGGTTGGACTGGCCCTTGCTCTGCCTTGTCACCCCAGTGGGGCCTCCCAGCTCCTCCCCAGGCAAGTCCAACTTGCTGTTTTGAATTTATGGACCAGAAAAAAAAAAAAAAAAAAAAAAAGAGCCACAAAACAGTGAGGTCAGTACTTGGAGTCTCAGAGATGGTGAGACAGGGCTGAGGTCCGTCTGAGCGTTGATGGACAACCACCTTGCCCCCATGGACCCTGCTGGGTCCTTTCAGTGTGTGACCCCTCCCCGAGCTCATCAAACATTCATCAACTTTGACATTGCTAACAAGGCTGGGAGGAAGCCTTGTCTGCAGCCTCGGTTGATCACCGTGATGCAGTGGCACTGGTAGTTGGCCTGATGGGACTGCTTAGGAGCAGGTCTGTGGAGTTCAAAGCCATCGGGATGTTCACCATTTCCTGCACACCTCCGGCCTGCCTTTTACAGCCTCATTAGATCCCCGGGCCTGCCAAAAGCCAGCCTGCCCGACTGCCGCTCTCACCCAGCCTCCTCATTTCTCCAACGATGTCAGCCTTTGTGTGGGCTGAGGGAACAGTAGGCGGTGGATGTTTCGGGGGAAATTTGCAGACCCGTATTAGAGATGACTGACATGTGGCTATGGAGTGAGGAGGTGTTAGGGTCTTATGTGCTCTGACCCAGAGCAAAATGGTACCAACACCCTCCTGCAGGGTCTTGTGCTCAACCCCACCCCAACATGCCTTGCCAAGAGGTAGTCGTTCAGTTAGGTAACTCAAGGAGAAGGGTTAGGCTTTGGGGCAAATAGAGAATGAATGAGTGTCTGTTCTCGAGTCTGACCACATGTGTTGGAGGCAAACAGAAGCATTGCTTTGCTCCTGTAAACACACCTGTGCAGGTAGACACTTGTCTGCTCCCCTCACTTAGCATGGGAGAGATGCCCTTCCCTTGCCCTGGCATCACAGGAGTTTTACTACTCAAAGGACACTGCAATTTTGAAGCAGATTCCTGTGTTCCTTCATCCAGTAGGGATGAAATGAGCCCTCAGAAGGCCTGAGCCCTCAGCTGGGCCTGGCAAGGCCCCTGGGAAGGCAGGTCACCATTGAGCAACACCAACATAATCTAGCATTCATTTCCAGATGCCCCTGGGGCTTGATTGTTTTTTTTTTCTTCTCTCCCGCCCTTCCCTCTCCATAGTTACAGATTTTGCAAGATCCGCGGAACACAAGTGGCTCCATCTCTGCTAAGTCCTCCAGATCTATCAGTCCTCTGCCGCTTTGGCTCTCGGAGGCTGAGAGTTTTCAGCAGCTCTGACGACAAAACCATGGAAAGGAGCAACAAGTTATTAACAGCACTCAGGGCGGCCTCTGGGCATCCCACCCTTTTTACTTTCTCACAGTGGGGCAAGATGGGCAGGCAGCCTTCTCCAACAGGCCTGGGAAACTTGCTGTTTATTTATTTATTTTATTTTTTATTTGTGTGCATGTGCAGGTGTGCGTGCGCATGTATGCACCAGTGTGTGGAGGCCAGAGGACAATCTTGATGCTGTTCCTCGGGCACTGTCCTTCGGTCCACTTTTTTTTTTTTTTTTTTTTTTTTTTTTTTTGAGAAGGGTCTCAGATTGGCCTGGAACTCACCAAGTAGACCAGACTGGCTTGTCAGTGAACCCTAGGGATCCTCCTGTCTCCACCGCCCCAGCACTGGGATCAGAAGGGCACATCGCCAAGCCCGCCTTCTTTATATGGGTTCCAGGATTTGAACGTAGGTCCTCATACTATCGAGGCAACTGTTTTATCGACTAAACTATCTTCCCAGTTTTGTTCTTATTTTTCTTTCTTTGTTTTGCTTATGTGTGTGTGTGTGTGTGTGTGTGTTATGTGCACTTGTGTGTGTGTGGTGTATGCACATGTATGTGTCCTTGCAGCACCCCATAGGGTTGCCTGCAGCAAATGGTTTCTTGCCCGCCATGGCCAGGGTGGAGCATCCAGTATCTTGCTCTATTGCTCTTTCACTTGGTCTTGCTTCTGAGCCAGACTCTATCTTTACTGTTGGTGGAGCTAGTGGGAGTTCCACTGATTCTTGGTTCTCTGCTCTCCAGTGGGACTGGGGTTATAGATATGGGTGACCACGCCCAGCTGCTTTATGTGGGATTTGGAGATTTGAACTTGGGCAGTCTCAGGCCCGAGCTGGTTCTCATGCTTGTACAGGAAGTGCATCTAACAGCCGAGCCATCTCTCCAGCCCTTATTCTTATTTTCAAATGGAGTCCAATACCTTTGTTTGGGTGTTTCTCAAAAAGCCAGTTCTAAATTCAAGAATCAAAGGGGAAGCCAGGTGTGGTGGCACACGCCTTTAATCCCAGCACTCAGGAAGCAGAGGGAGGATTCAAGGCCACCTTGAGACTACAGAGTGAACCAGGTCAGCCTGAGCTAGAGCAAGACCCTACCTAAAAAAAAAAAAAAAAAAAGAATCAAAGATCAAAATGTTGAGTTTTCTGGAGGTCTCTGAACCACAATTCTCTTTCTGGACTGGAGGTGCTGCATCGAATCCATGAGCTCTTCTCCGTCCGAGGTGGAAAAGGGTCATGGCCGGAAGTATGCATTGCAGTCAAGGTGGATCTCTGCAACGCCACACTGAAACTTGGAACCAGTGACACCACTTTGCTACAAAGACTATCTGTCCTCACCTGTGAATAGTAAGCGAGGCCAGGGGACACTTTCTTGTGGCAGACATATGACCAAGGCTTTATGCTCATGTGTAAGGAGCATAGGCTGGCCCAGGGAAGGCATATGCTCTATGACAAACCTGATGACATTGTGACAGGACATTGTCATTTATGAAGTCCATGCTCCAGAACCCTGTGATTGAGTTGCAAAAAAAAAAAAAAAAAAAAATCTTATAATGGTTTAAGTAAGTTTATGAGTTTGTGTCAGGATGCATTCATAGCTATTTTGGGCTGCATGCAGCCCACAGGCTGTGGGTTGAACACACCTGTGTGAGGCTGTATCTTCAGGTTTTTGCAAAAGATTTGCTGAAGGCCTGGAGAGATGGCTTAGGGTTAAGCGCTTGCCTGTGAAGCCTAAGGACCCCAGTTTGAGGCTTGATTCCCCAGGACCCACTTAAGCCAGATGCACGAGGTGGTGCATACATCTGGAGTTCATTTGCAGTGGCTGGAGGCCCTGGTGCGCCCATTCTCTCTCTCTCTATCTGCCTCTTTCTTTCTCTGTCTGTTGCTCTCAAATAGATAAATAAACAAACAAAAAAAGATTTGCTGAGAAGACCCCAAACATGAATGGGAGTTCATTTCTCATCATCTGCAGGGTGTTACAGCCACAGTTTATGAGCTCAAATGACTGGAACCTTAGCTTCTTTTTTTTTTCCCTGCTTTTTTTTTTTTTTTTTGGTGTGTAGTATATTTGGTGTGGTATACGCATGTTTAGCATATGCGTATGTGTATGTACAGATGTGTGCATCTGTGTACACATGTACAGAGGCCAGCAGAGGATGTTGGGTGCCCCCCCATGGCTCTTCCACATGGTTTCCTTGAGATGGAGTCTCTCACAAACCTGGAGCTGCCATTTCCCCCCAGACTAGCCTACCAGCGAGCCCCAGCCATTTTCCTCTCTCCACCTCTATAGGACTGGGGCTACAGGTATGTACGGCTCTCCCCAGATTTTTTTTTTTTTTTTTTTTTGGAGAGAGACACAGAGAGACAGAGAGAGGAAGAGGGAGACAGAGATGGGAATGCATGCGCCCCCTTGTGGGCAAGTGCAGCATTATGACCTTGTGTCACTTTGCGTCTGGCTAAACGTGGGACCTGGAGATCGGAACTGTCGTTCTTAGGCTTAGCAGGCAGGAACCTTAACCTCTAAGCCATCTCTCCAGCCCTCTACCCAGCTCTTCACCTGGGTGCTGGCAATCAAACACTGGTGGTGTCAGGCCTTCTGGCAAGCCCTGTTTCTTGCCGAGCCATTTCTCTAGTCTGTCTCTTTTTCTGAGTCCTCACCTGGTGACAGAAATGGCTATGTTTTAAACAAGACTCGTTCCATTTTTTTCAGGCACCTGAAGAACACTACAATTAGCCTTTCACTGGGTGTGGCTGTGGGACCAACCGGGACCTAACCGGTGAGATGTGGGTGGAAGTGTGTGCTGCTACTGGCCCGCCCAGAGAGGCTTTCCAACAACTCTGCATTGCTCCTACCCCCCGGGGAGGAGGGTGGCACAGATACCACAGGGAAAGAACCTGGGAGCCTGGCTGACTGTGTGGAAGGCTGTTACTGTCCAGCAACACTGGCATGACACTTGCAAGGAATAAACAAAATAAGCACTTAATTGCTGTGAGTGTAGCTCAGCTGGCAGAGTGCTTGCCTGGCATGCAGGACCAAGTATGAGTTCAAAGTCAGCCTGGGCTATATAGAAGTTCCAGGCTTGTCTGGGCTACATAACAAGAACCTGTTTCAAATGAAAAAAAAAAAAATATATATATATATATATATATATATATATATATATATATATGAGCAAGGACTGAAAAAGAAAAGGTGGGTGGCAAGCTAGGGAGATGGCTCAGTGGTAAGAGCACTTGCAGTATAAGCATGAGGATCTAAGTTCAATTCCTAATACTCACGTAAACAGCCAGGGGCGACTCTGCATGCAGCCTGCAGCCTGCGCTCAGATGGTGCCAAGACAAGAGGATTGCTCAGGTTACTGGTCAGTTATCTAACTAAAAAATAGTGAGTTCCAGGTTCAGGGTGAGACCCTGTCTCAAGGAAATAAGTCCAGAGAGAAATAGAAGACACCCGATGTCCTCCTGTGTCTTCTCTACATACATGTACACAGGTACCACATTTGCACACACACACATATGCATACACACACACACACACACACACACACACACACACACACACACACGGATAGAGGCAGTTGGAACATAAGTGAAGGCAAGAAAAAGAAGCCAGGGAAATGTCAAGATTTCAATTCTACCAGAGACCAGGGAGGTAAGCTAGGCTGGCTAGCTGGTGACCTCCATGGATCTTTCCATCTCTGCCTCTCCAGCCCCAGGGTTATAAGAGTGTACCACCACACCGAGCATTTTCATATGGGTCTGGGGATTAAATTCAGGTTCTCATGCTTGCAAGCAAGTGCTTTACCAACTGAGCCCTCTCCCCGGCCAAATGCCCCTATCTTTAAAAAGCAAGCCAAAAATGAAATCCCTAATCTTTTTACACACGTATCTACTTTTTGAAAAGCCGTCACTAGTGCCTTGCTTGTCTTCCCCACCTCCTTTCCTCCTCCCTCTCAGCGATTGTAATCTGCCTCAGCTCCCACTGCCTTTGGTTCATGACCCACACAGAAGCCACCTCAGTGGTTACATTCAGCAGTGTCTTTGCAGTTCCCACGCCTCAGCCTCCCTCTGGCACCAGGCATCTCCCGCCCGCCCTTCCTTCGGAGCAAGGCTGGCCCTTGTCACTGACTTCCTGGCTTTCTGGTAGGTCTTCCCTTTCCAGCCTGTTGGCTCAGGGTTGGGAAGATGAGAAAGGCATTCTTGCCTCAGGCCTCTTGGTTTGCCCCAAGGTCTCTCCTTTCGCAATCCGTGTTTCCCAGATTCATCCCCTAGGTTTGTTCCTTGTGCTCCTGTCCCTCGGCTTGCTACTTGCTGGGGTGTTGCAATGACAGGTGTAAATTGGCAGCTCCCTGTTCTGTCACACCAGCTATGCTGAGTCTGCCCTCTTTGTGTTTATGGAGTATCTCCTGCATTTCAAGCCTTCATTGTCTTAGCGATCCAGATCCAGCTGGGCATGCAACTCAGTGGGTACAGTGCCTGCCTGGCATGCATGAAAACCAGTGTGGAGCACTGCTGGTAATCAAGCAATCAGGAGGTGGAGGGCAGGAGTATCAGAAGTTCAAGACCATCCTTAGCTACACAGCAAGGCCAGCCTAAGTCCTGTTTCAGAAACAACTACAACAATAACAATCACAGCACACACACACACACACACACACACACACAGAGAGAGAGAGAGAGAGAGAGAGAGAGAGAGAGAGACCTAAGTTGGAAAGGAAAGATTAAATGAAGGGAGGATAGGAGTGTGTGGGGGGGAGTTATGATTATGGTATATGGTATATCTATATGGAGGTTGATAATAAAAAAGTTAAAAACAAAACAAAAGGGGCTGGGGGAATGACTCAACAGTTAAAGGTGTTTGCTTGCAAAACCTGACAGCCCAGGTTCAATTCCCCAGTACCCAGGTAAAGCCAGATGCACAAAGTAACACATGCATCTGGAGTTTGTTTGCAGTGGCAAGAAGTCCTGGTATGCCCTTTTTCTCTTCCCACCCCCACTTATAAATAAATAAAAATATTAAAAAAACAAAACTAAACTAAAAAGGACCCAAGACACCACTTCCTTGTGCCACACTGCTTTTGTTTTTCACCTCTTTATTTTGACCCCCTCCAGTGGGAGCTGGCTGATGGAGGTGGGGAGCGTGGGCAGGTGGACATGTCTCGTGCCTGGATGGAGCATCCAGATGGGAAGAGCGTGGGCTGTAGGCTCAGGCAGAGCTGGATTCCTATCCTGGACCTGCCACCCAGGAACTGTTGACTTTGGCAAGGACTTAATCTTCTTGAGGCTGGGGTTGTCCATGTAAATGTGATAACACCCACTTTAACAGGGCTGTGAATACGAAATAAGGGAGGTGCTTGACACCTCCAGGGCTCAGGGCAGGTGTCCAGTGCCCTGCAGCTGTCTCCTGTTCTCCTCTGGGAGAAAGCTTGGCAGTGCTCACCTTTCCAGCATCCTCTACTGAGTGCAGGAAGTGCTCACAGCTTTATGGTCCTTAGGTCGGCATCCTGCTCTAGGGCCTTGCTGATCCCACACAAAGCCTCAAATCTTTTTATTTATTTAGTTATTTGTTTTATTTATTTGAGAGAGAAAGACACACACACACACACACAGAGAATGGGCATGCCAGGGCCTTCAGCCTCTGCAAACAAACTCCAGACACATGCCACCTTGTGCATCTGGCTTACGTGGGTCCTGAAAAATTGAACCTGGGTCCTTTGGCTTTGCAAACAAGCACCTTAACCATGAAGGCATCTTTCCATACCTCAATCTTACACCATAATTTTCTTCCTCTTTTTTTTTTTTTTTTTTTGTTTGTTTTTCGAGGTAGAGTCTCACTCTGCCCAGGCTGACCTGGAATTAACTATGTAGTCTCAGGGTGGCCTCGAACTCACAGCAATCCTCCTACCTCTGCTTCCTACCTCTGCCTCCTGCTGAGATTTAAGGCACGCGCCACCATGCCTGGCTTTCTTTTCCTCTTTTTAATGCATGTGTATGTCTGTATTAAGTGTAGGTTTCTGGATGTCCAAGGACAACCTAGTTGTCGTTCCTCAGAAATGCTGTCTTACCTCTTTTTTTAACACAAGGTTTCTCACTGGCCTGGAGCTAAGCAGTTAGTCTAGACTGGCTGGCCAGCGAGCCCCCAAAGATCTACCTGTCTCTGCCTTCCCAGAATTGGGATTATAAGCACACCACCATTAAAAAAAATTTTTTTTGTTTGTTTTTTCAAGGTAGGGTCCCACTCTAGCTCAGGCTGACCTGGAATTGTCGTCTCAGGGTGGCCTCAAACTCATGGTGATCCTCCTACCTCTGCCTCCCGAGTGCTGGGATTAAAGACGTGTGCCACCATGCCCAGCTTTTGCCCACCATTTTTACATGGATTCTGCGAATCAAACTCAGGTTGTCATGCTTGTGAGGCAGCAGTTTTCAGACTGAACTATCATCTCCTTAGCCTTTTTTTCTTTTTCTTTTTCTTCCTCTTTTTCCAGTACTGGGGTTGAAACACAAGGTCTTGTGCATGCTAGTTAGCTGAAGTACAGCCCCACGTTGAAGCTCTTTGATTTCTAGGACATTTTATTTCTAGAATCGTGACCCCTTTACCCAAAGCTGAAGTTTTACTCCTGGGAGAAGACGAGGATGCGGGAAGCTCACTTCCTGGCTGCAGATGAAGGAGGACGCCATGAGACTGTCTAGAAGTGTACTTGGTGCTGGGGACACGGTGGGGGTCCATCCAGAAGGAGCGGTCCAGTGCTGTGTCCAGATGCAGGGCACTGGAGGGGGACATTCCATTCAGCTTTTTAGGTCCTCTGCAAGCAGACCAAATTTCACAGCTGACCTGAGGTCCTAGGGGTAAGAAGTCCAACTATCATTCCGTCTCCTGTATGACCTGACATGGAGGTCAGCATTTCCAGTGCTCAGTAAAGGCCTTCTACTCCTGAGCCAGGCTCACTGTGATGGTTAAAAGAATAACAAATATGTGCCTTTAATCCTAGCACTCAGCAGGCTGAGGTAGGAGGATTGCCAGGAGTTTGAGGCCAGCCAATTCTACAGAGTGAGGTCAGCCTGGAGTAGAGTGAAACCCTGCCTCAACCTCTCCCACCAAAAAAGAAGAAGGACATCCACATGTCATGGCCAGCACACCAATTCCATTAAAAAGGTGCTAAAGAAACAAGGGGTCTGGAGAGATGGCTCTGCAATTAAGGCACTTGCCTGCAAAACCCAAAGACCCGTGTCTAATTCCCCTGTGCCCACGTAAAGCCAGATGCACAAAGTTGTCATATTGCATCTGATGTTTTTTACAGTGGCTGAAGGCCCTGGCATGCCCATTCTCTCTCTGTCTCTCTTCTCTCTATCTCTGTGCTTGCAAATAAGTAAATAAGAATATTTTTTTAAGTGACCTGGGAGTGTAGCTCAGTTGGCCGAGTGCTTGCCTAGCATGCCTGAAGCCTTAGGTGTGATCTCCAGCACTCCATGAACTGAGTGTGGTGGTACATGCCTGCAGTCTCAACACTAGGGAGGGTGAGGAAGGTGGATAAGAAAGTCAAGGTGGTATTAGTTCCTTATATTGTTTCTGGGACAAAACACCTGATAAAAATCAGTTTAAGGGAGGAGGGGTTTATTTTGGTTTGCAGTTGAAGGTTACAGTCCGCCATGGCGGGGAAGGCGTGGCAGCGGGAGCATGAAGCAGCTGGTCACATTCAGTCCACGGTGAGGAACACAGAGTGACGACTGCTGGTGCTCATCCAGCTCTCTGCTTTTTATATAGTCCAGGATTGGGACCTGGGTCCATAAGATGGTACTGCCCACAGTTAAGGTGAGTCTTCCTAATTCAAGATAATCCCTTGCATGTATGCCTAGAGGCTAAACTAGTCTCCATAATCCCTCACAGATGATTCTAAATCTGGTCCATATAAAGTATTACAAAGGTCATCCTTGGCTACATAAGGCCAGTGTAGACTACATGAGACCCTGCCTCAAAACATCCAAAAGCATGGCATTGATCCAGTGCAGAAGGGTGTCAGCATTTGCAGAAAGTCCTATGCCTGTCCAGGGGCTTTTTTCTAACCAATTGTCAAGGACAGTCTTAGCTGTGTGGTAACAAATACTAAAGTACCATTCTGCTACTGCCAGGGTTATGGTTAGAATACAAAATGTCCCCCACAAGCTCTCATGTTGGATGTTTGGTCCCCAGCTGGTGGTGCTGTTTGAGAAGGTTGTAGAACCTTAGAAGGTGGAGCATGGCTAGAGGAAATGCGTCACTGGGGGTGGGAATTAAGATTTTATTGCTCCACCCCACTTTCTGTTCACTCTCTCTGCTTCCTATCTGTGGATGCAATGCGACCAGCCAGCTCACTCTCCCGCCGTCATGCCTTCTCTGCCATGATGGACTGTATTCCCTGGAATTGTAAGCCAAAAAAAAAAAAAAAAAAAAAAAAATCCTTCCTCCCTTGAGCTGCTTCTTGTCAGGAATTTGGTCACAGCAATGGATGCTGTGAGGTCATGAAGGTAGGGTCCCCATGATGGTATTAGTGACTTTATAAGGTGAGAGAGGCCGGGGAGATTGCTCTGTCTATAAAGTGCTTCCCTCGCAAACACGACGATCCACGTTTGACACCCCCACCCCAGTATTCACCTAAAAATGCTGTGTGTGGTGGCCTGCATCTGTAATTCCAGCACCCATCACATGGGATCCATCTTGCCATGTGGTGCCTTCTCCTAGATTCTGTCCCAGCAAGAAGGCCTTACCATTGCAAAACAGAGCCATACTTTGAACTTCCCATCCTCTAAAACCATGAGCAAACACACTTCTATTCTAATAGTACAGTGATAGAGTCCCTGTGCAGTGTGCAAAGGCCCTGGGTTCAATCCCCAGCTCTACTCAAAAAGAAAAAGCAACCTGCCGGGCGTGGTGGCACACGCCTTTAATCCCAGCATTCAGGAGGCAGAGGTAGGAGGATTGCCATGAGTTCGAGGCCACCCTGAGAAATTACATAGTTATATTAATATAGTTAATTTCAGGTTAGCCTGGACCAGAGTGAGACCCTACCTCATAAAAAGAAAAGAAAAGAAAAAGGTTGCTTATAAACTTCTATTGTTTATAAAGTACCAGGCATTTTGTTATAGCAACTGGAAGCCGACTAAGAGACAACTAAGATTCAAACATATGCCAAGCAAAATAGCCCCGTACCTTGAGGAAGAGGAGTGAAGACTCAGGTAGTCTTAGAAAAAAAATAGCAGAGATGAATTCACTTGTTATGACCCACGGCTGTCCACACCTAGTTTAATAACAGACAAAAAAAATCTTGAAGCTTGGTGTCACCTGTAGCTAAGTTTATACCACACCACTGCCAGCCACTGTTCCGTTAAGGCTGAAGGCAGCAGTTGTGGGAACAAGCCCTTTAGCTGTTTCCATGTCTTCTGTGAGTTTTGGAATATTCAGTGGCACTCAGGAGAACTGACGCTGTAATATAAAATACTTTAAAAAAATAAGCTCTTTTAGAGAACATTTTAAAACAGGTATATTATCACAGTAGGTGCGGTTAATACTCCATTCAGGGCAAGTCTGAACACAGACCTTGGTTGGTCATGGTTCTGGGTTCTGCCTTTCATTATTATGTGAGGAAGTGAGTTGGGTCAGATTGGCATCATCATGAAACTCCTGTAACCATTTGCCTACTGTGGGTTCCCTGGAGGGCAAACACAGGCTTCTATGTGAGTTATCAGGGGAACTTGAGACCCTTATGTGATATAGGCTCTCCCACACAAGGGTCTCCTGAGGTCAACACACACTTTTTAATTTTTTTTTATTTTTGGTTTTTCTAGGTAGGGTCTCGCTCTAGTCCAGACTGACCTGGAATTCACTATGTAGTCTCAGGCTGGCCTTGAACTCACAGCGATCCTCCTGCCTCTGCCTCCTGAGTGCTGCGATTAAAGGCGTGCACCACCACACCCGCCCCAACACACATTCTTACAAATGAATTCCAGAAGCATGTGCCACTTTGTGCATCTGGCTTACATGGATACTGGGGAATTGAACCTGGGTCCCTAGGCTTCTCAGGCAAGTGCCTTAACTGTTAAGCCATTCCTCTAGCCCTCTGCCTACATTTTCATAGAGACACTATCTCTTTCCTTCTGAGGTGGTCCTGAGTACACAACCTGTGGCCAAGTGTGAATGAAGCATCCAGTGTGGCTCCATCTACTGGATACCACACTGGAGGGAGCATAGAAACCAGGGGCAATGTCAAGATGTGACATTGAACCTGAGCTGGATGGATAGAATGTTAATCAAACATTGGACTCAGGCAAGAATGAGCAAGGGCCTCCAGCCACTGCAAATGAACTCTAGATGCATGCACCACCCTGTGCATCTGGCTTTACGTGGGTACTGGGGACTCGAACTCGGGTGTTTAGGCTTTGCAAGCAAGTGCCTAAACCACTGAACCATCTCTCTAGCCCTCCACCTTATTTTTTGAGACACAGTCTCTCACTGAACCTGGAGCTCACTGATTAGGCTGGACTAGCAAGTCCCAGGAACCCCCTGTCTCCACCCAACTAAGGCTGGAATTACAGGAGCATGCCACCAAGCCCACCCAGGATGCACATAGGTGCTGGGGACAGAGCACAGGGTCTCATGTTTGTGTGGCAGCCACCTAACCCAGTGAGCCATCTCCCCAAGCCCTTGCCCATCTTTCAGTCTGGCTTATGTTTCCTCCCTGACACTCAGGGCCGCTTACTTACTCTTTGTTCCTGACAACATGTGCTAAGGCCAGAGCAGGAGCCAGACATGTGCAGCTCTTGGATGAAGGCTGTGATTCTTATCAGGGTTCCTGGGAGCTGGAGGGGCGATCTCCCAGGCAGGCCTCCCCACCACCTTTACATAAAGACCTTCTGTGTACCCACCCTCATGTGTCTTGACACTTACGTGGATCCATACCCACCCCGGGCCCGCAGCTCTCTCCACTGTCTCCTCTAAGGTTGAGCAGTCACAACAGATGCTTTGTGCTCAGGCAAACGGAGAATCCTGACATCAACCAGTCCTGTTGCTATTTGCAGCGCTACTAGTTGGTTAGCACTGAATGACAGGACTACCCTGTTACTACTGGCTTTGGGTCACTGTCACTCCCCGGATGTTAATGTCTTCCTCAAATCCCAAGGCAGGGAGGGCCCCAAGAGTGGCCATCTAAATTTTCCTTTCTACCTCTCCTCACTCCCAGGTAACTCAGTCCAACAGTTAACAAGCTTGCCACCGGGACTTGACTATGTCTTTGCTTCTAGTCAACTGCTGCCTGTCCCCATGGGGTTTTTGCATGTCCAGCTATTGAGCATCTGCTGATGTGTTTGAGGAATAGCTATTCTATTCTCTTGTCAAGGGCAGACAGTGCAAAGAGCATCGAGGGGTTGTGCTGCTCCTTTGCAAACTGGCGGGAGCTTGGGTGCAGAGCTCATTCTGACTGGTGCATTGTGAGCCTAGCCCCAGAATTACACCTATTCTGGAAGAATCGAAGTTTTTTTTTTTTTTGGTTTTTCGAGGTAGGGTCTCACTCTAGCCCAGGCTGACCTGGAATTCACTATGTAGTCTCAGGATGGCCTCAAACTCACGGCGATCTCCCTACCTCTGCCTCCCGAGTGCTAGGATTAAAGGTGTGTGCCACCACGCCCAGCTAGAAACAAAGTTTTATCAAGGATGACATAAAGAGAGATGGTTGTAGCAAGACAGAAATAAGGAGAGCTGGGGTGATGGTCCAGTCAATAAAGTGCTTGTCACACAATCGTGAGGACCTGCATTCGAATCCCCAGTACCCAAGTAAATGCTGGGCAGGCATGATGGCCCACCTGTAATCCCAATATTCAGCAGGCAGGGGATGCCTGAGGCGAGGTGGCAGTTAGACAAATAGGTGAGCTCTGAGTTCAAGTGAGAAACCCTGTCTCAATAAATAAGGTCAAGAACAATCAAGGAAGACGCTTGATATCCATCTCTGGCCTCCATACACATGTGCACACATGCACGTGTACCTACACATAAAAATACACATACACACATGCCTGCACATCAGACATCCAAACACATGCAAAAGTAAGTAAAAATGGAAGAGAACAATTATAACCATATACTGCAGTAAAAACTTATGTGGCCAGGTGTGGTGGTACATGTCTTTCATCACAGCACTGAGGAAGGTGAGGAAGATGAGGATCACTGTGATTTTGAGGCCAACCTGGGCAGCATAATAAGCTTCAGGTCAACCTGGGCTAGAGTAAGACCCTGCCTCCCCCCGCCCCGCCCAGGGTTGGAGAGATGGTTCAGCAGTTAAAGTTGCTTGTTTGCAAAGCCTGATGGACTGGGTTCCATTCCCCAGTACCCATGTAAAGCCAGATGTGCAAAGAGCTCATGCATCTGGAATTTGTTTGCCAGTGGCTGGAGGCCCTGGAGCACCCATACTCTCTCTTCCTCTCTGCCTGCCTATTATTCTCTGTCTCTCTCAAATAAATAAATAAATAAATAAAAAAATAAAAATATCAAAAAACAACAAAGACCACAAAAGTTATGTGATGTGTGCTAGAGTTTAAGTGCTGTCTACTCTTTTCTTTACCACCTGGCCATATTAACCTGGGACTCTGGGACTGCCTCCTGGTATGATATATATATATATATATATATATATATATATATATATATATATATATATATATATATAATTTATTAGAGACAGAGACAGGGGAGAGAGATAGATAGATAGATAGATAGATAGATAGATAGATAGAGAGAGAGGGAGAGAGAGAATGGGTGCTCCAGGGCCTCTAGCCACTGCAAACAAACTCTAGACGCATGCGCTACCATGTGCATCTGGATTATGTGGGACCTGGAGAATTGAACCTGGGTCTTTAGGCTTCACAGGCATGCACCTTAACTGCTAAGTTATCTCTCCAGCCACCTGGTATGATATTTGAGTATACCTCTGCTCACTTCCCCCCAGCCCCTACCCCTGTACACCATCAGAGGCTCCTCCCTCTCAGTTTCTCACCTCCTCCCATACAAGCCTCTCCTTGGCCTGTCCTTGCCTCTTTATGGATCTCCTACTTCTCAGGTACAGGTGTGTGCATCCCCTCTTTTCTCCCTCTTTCCTTTCTCTCTCTGGTCATGCACCCCCTTTCTCTCCCCTTTTCCCTGTTATAACAAAGTCTTAGATCCAAGAAGCTGTCTGTTTTTGTTCTCCATTTTGAAGCCCAAATCTAACAAGGTGGCCTCTCTCCTCTCTCACAGTTTATCTTCTTTTGGTGTAAGTAGTCTATGTGTCTGTGTGTATGTATGTGCATGTAGTGTATGCATGGGGCACATGCATGTGGAGGCCAGGAGGACATTGGATATCCTCTCTATCCCTCTTCTGCCTATTTCTCTGAGACAGAGTCTCTCCCTGTTTTTTTTAAGTTACATGGGATGATCAGGGCACCCCAGTGATCCCCCTGTGTCCACCCCACTCAGTGCTAGGATTACAAGTATTTGCAGCATCGCCTGGCTCTATGTGGGTACAGGAGATGGAATTCGGGTCTTTAGGCTTGTGCAGTGAGCGCTTTTACCCCTAAGTCATCTCCCCAGCCCTTCTCAGTAGGCCCTCCTGTACTGTGGCCATTCTTCCTAGTGGCTGTGGGGACAGAAAACAACAGACAAGGTGAGCGGGGGAGCCTAGTACGCTTGCATGCTCTTGGCATTTCTGGATGATTAAACACACTGGTGGCCATAGCTGCTCTCATTTTCTCTCACCTCACATGGTAGGGAGGCTGGTTAGGGGTGATGGGGCCCAAAAGTAAAATGTAATGTCCTTGAGCCTGTCCTTGCAGGGAGGAATTCCCTCTCCAGATCCATTTGTGTTTTTTAAATTTTTAAAAAATTTTTGTTTTTATTTATTTGAGAGAGAGAGAGAGAGCGGGCACAAGGGTCTCTAGCCATTGCAAAGGAGGCTCTCTCTAGAAAGGGGTCCTTCCCTAGAAAAGACAGTTGCCCTTTTGTGAGAAGGCTGCACCATTCCTGGAAGATTGAGATTCCTGAGACGCCACCCAGAAACCTGCTGGGGTGATCTATTCAGCCTCCATCCAGAACCTAGAAAAGGCTCCGATTTGGCTCTCTAGATGGCTTCTCAAACCTCTTCTTGTCTCCTTGGACAAGAGTTCTGCAGTTCTTCTCTTGAGTTCTGGGTTTTCCCCATTTCTGGAACTCTGCTCATACCCTCACTTCTGGAGGGGGCGGGTATCAGCTCCCTCTACCTTCCTTGTCTTAAGTTCTATCTATAATTTATTAAAATCTTTCTAAACCTTATCCTCTGGTCTGTGGACTTCATTCATGGAATTTCTAAGAGCTTTGAGTCTCTGACCCAGTGGAAGTTTCATGTGACCGTTGCCCACCCAAAGGCTGAGAAAGGCTCTGTTGCTCTCAAGGTACCCCCAAATTCCTATATCAGCAGCACCCAGAACCCTCTCATACTGACATGGAATGGTGATTCTGAGAGCTGATGGACCACCATCTCCATCCCGAGTGGAGCTAGTTCACACTAGACCGTGCCCTGCTCCCAGCACGTTAATCTTGATGTGGCCAGCACCTCTGAACTGTATTCCTTCACAAGCCATCATTCAGTGGGCTGGAGAGATGCTCAGTGGGTAAAGTGCTTGCTGTGCAAATATGAGGACCTGAGTTTGATCCCCATCAGCCATGTAAAATGCTGAACATGGTGGGGTTCACCTGTAATACAAGCACTGGGAAGGTGGGGCCAGAAAGATTCTGGGGCTTTCTGGCTAGCTTGTCTAGCCAAATTGAG
Organism: Orientallactaga sibirica; assembly: GCA_036365145.1. Taxonomy (NCBI): domain Eukaryota; kingdom Metazoa; phylum Chordata; class Mammalia; order Rodentia; family Dipodidae; genus Orientallactaga; species Orientallactaga sibirica. The sequence goes on from JAEOAD010000028.1 coordinate 14,426,615, forward strand.
CTCCAGATTCAGTGAGAAGCCTGTCTCAAAAATAAGGTGGAGGACTGGAGGGATAGCCCAGTGGTGAAAATGCTTGCCTGCAAAGTCTAACAATGACTGGGGTTCGATTCCCCAGTACCCACATAAAACCAAATGCACAAAGTGGCACATGCATCTGTAGTTCGTTTGCAGTGGCTAGAGACTCTGGAGCACCCATTTGCTCTCTCTCTCTGTCTTCTCTCTGTCTCTGTCTCTCTCCTTGAAAATAAATAACTAAATAAAATTTAAAAACAAATAAGGTGGAGAACAATTGAGGACGACATCTATTGTTGACCATTGATCTTTGTTCAGCATGTGTACACACATGCACCCATACACATATGAATATGCATGCATACTACATACAAAGGTTAAAAAAAATCCATCATTTAAACCCTAACCCCACTACCTCAGCCTGTGACTGTTTGGAGAGAATGCCATTAGGAAGATGATCAGCTGGGTGTGGTGGTGTGGTGGTATATGCCTTTAATCCCAACACTTGGGCGTTCGAGAGTTTGAGGCCACCCTGAGATTACATAGTGAATTCCAGATCAGTCTGAGCTAGAGTGAGTCCCTACCTTGAACTCCTCCTCTCCCCCCCAAAAAAAAGAAAGATGACCAAAGAGACTAAGGAGATGGTACAGTGGCTAAAGTTGGTTGTGAAAGCCAGATGCACAGTGGTATATGCATGTGGAGTTTGTTTGCAATGGTGGAAGACCATGACATGCCCATACTCTCTCTCTCTCATAAATAAGTAATTCTTTTTATAGAAAAGATGATTGGGCTGGAGAGATGGCCCAGTGGTTAAGGCCCTTGCTTACAAAGCCTGATGACCTGAGTTCATTTCCTGTCACCCATGTAAAGCCAGACGCACAAAGTGGTGTACATGTCTAGAGTTCATTTGCAGTGGCTAGAGGCCCTGGCACACCCATTCTCCCTCTCTCTACCTGCCTCTCTCGCTCTCTCTCAAAGAAAGAAAGGAAATAAATAAAAGAAAAGAAAAGAAAAGATCAAGGTAACTTGTGGTCTTTTGGGTGGGCCTTTGTCCACTGTGACGACTGTTCTTATAAGGAGAGACAATTAGGACACACACACACACACACACACACACACACACACACACACCACGTGAGGACATCTGCTAACCAGAGAGGACTTAGGAAAAACCAGCCCTGCTGACATCTTGATCTTGGACTTCTAGCCAATGGTGAATAGTGAGCCTAGAAACTTCTATTGGTTGAGCCATCCAGGCCTATAGTGGCTTGTTAAGGCCGCCTGTATCAGTCAGCTTTGTGACTATGGTGGACTATGGTGCTTAAGGAAGATAGCCAACATTGAATCTGTCCTCCACATGCACATGCACCCGCATGTACACATGCAGTCATACCACATACACATATATACATACATCCATACCACATACACATGTATACATGTATTCATACCATACACATGCCAAAAAACACAAACAAACAGATTAAGGTCCCGGTTTTGGAAGTTCTAGAGTAAGGTCAAGCTGTCTCTTGGTTTGGGCCTTTGGTGAGGCTGTTTGATGGCAGCTATGGGAGCCCATGTCAGAACGAGCAGTCACATCTCACAGCGGGGAAAGGATAGGGTGCAAATAAGCAAGCCCCCTTCCCCTTAAACAGACATTCCCAGTGACCTATAGACCTCCTGCTAGGCCCCATTTCCTTTTAATTTTCCTTATACATATATGTGTACATGTGCTCCTGTATGAATAGGCACATGTGTGTGGTGCATATGCACGTGTGCACACACGTGTGAAGACTAGAGGACAACTTCAGATGTCATTTCTCAAAAGCCATCCATCTGTTTTTTCTTTTTTTTTTTAAAAAATATATTTTTATTTATTTCTTTGAGAGAAAGAAAGAGGCAGATAGAGAGAGAGAATGGGCATGCCAGGGCCTCCAGCTCCTGCAAATGAACTCCAGACACTTGATCCACCTTGTGCATCTGGCTTAAGTGGATACTGGGGAATTGAACCCTTGTCCTTAGGCTTTTCAGGCAAGGACCTTAACTGCTAAGCTATCTCTCCAGCTCTCTTTTTGGTTTTTTGAGGTAGGGTCTTGCTCTAGTCCACACTGACCTGGAATTTACTATGTGGTCTCAGGGTGGCCTCAAACTCAGGGCGATCCTCCTTACTTCTGCCTCCCGAGTGCTGGGTTTAAAGGCGTGCACCACCACACTTGGGCCATCCACTTGTTTTTGAGACAGGGTCACTCATTGGCCTGGAGCTTGCTCACTAAGCAGTGTAGACTGGCTGGCCAGGGAGCCCCAGAAATCCTCCTTTCTCTACTTTCCCAGTGCAGGGATTATAGGCATACACCACCATGCTCAACATTTAAAAAATGTATTTATTTGAGAGAGAGAATGAGAGAGACAGAGAAAGAAGCGAACAGAGAGAATGTTAGTGAGTATGGGCATTCCAGGGCCCCCCACCACTGCAAACAAACTCCAGACACATGTACCACTTTGTGTATCTGGTTTTATATGGATACTGGGGGCTACTGGGGAATTGAACCTAGGCCATCAGGCTTTGTAAGAAAGCACATTTAACCACTGAGCAATCTCTCCAGCCCATGCTCAACATTTTTATGTGGATTCTGGGGATCAAATGCTTGTGGGTGGGCAAGGAGTTTAGCCACTGAGCTATTTACCCAGCCCCAAGCCTCACCTCTCTTTAAGGCTCTACCACAACCAAACGCTGCTGCTCTGAGAGCCATCTCCCACCATATGGTCCATTGGAAGGCAGCTATGCTCACCACTACACCACCAACGCAGTGTCATGTGGTCCTTTGGGATCCACCACCTGTAGTGTGAACTCTTCCGGGGAGAAGTTGATGAGCACTTGCTCCCACAGACAGAGCACCCACAACGTAGTAAAGGCCAATTCCACCAGAGTTCAGCATGGTGGAGCAGTGAGTTTATTGGGCTTCCTTACAAAGCATGGACAAAGGGTTGCTTTCAGCAGCAATTTTCTATTGCAGTTACCTTCAAGTTGCTGGGAAAAACACCTGACAAAAAGCAGCTGATGGGAGGAAAGTGTTTATTTTAGTTTTACAGTCTCCAGGGAAGCTCCATGATGGCAGGGGAAAGCATGGCACAAGCAGAGGCTGGACATCACCTCTGTCTCTGCAGGTGGAAAACAGCAACAAGCTTTGGGCAAGGGGTGTCCGGCTCTAACACACCAAAGCCCACCCCCCAGGAACACACTTCCTCCCAAAGGCTCTGTGTCCTAAATTGTCACTAGCTGGGGACCAAGCAGCCAGAGCATGTGAGCTTATGGGAGGTGTCTGATTCAAACCACTACATTCCACTCCTGTCCCCCATAGACTCATGATCATCTCAAGATGTAAAACTGCATTCAGTCCAACTTAAAAAGACCAGAGTTTTTACCAGTTTCAGTGCTGTTCAAACATTCCCTCTTTACTGTGAGCCTGTAAAACCAAAACACATGTTACATACACATAATGGCACAGAATAAATACTGCAAAAGATGGCACTAGGCATAGCAAAGAAAGACTGAAAGAAAGCAAGTTCTAAAACAAGTGGGGCAAAACATGAAATCCTATAGCTCCATGTGCAGCATCTGTAAACAGTGATGAAGTCTCTGGGGCTCCAGTTCCTCCCTCCAGCTGGGCTACTGTAGGATGGTTCTCATTGCAGCATGGATTCCATAGCCACACAGATGGAGCCCTCCTCCATTTCTTCATCTTCTACCTCTACATCCTCTGTCTCCTCCCGAGACCATGAGACCTCTCTTGTACATCATTGCATACAGCTGGCCCTGGGGTCAGCTGAGATCTCAGGTAAAGGTCTCATGACCCTCCCCACACCTTGGGGGACTGTCAACAGGGCCAATCTCCAGTCTCTCATGAAGGGTCAGTTGCAACTGCTTCTGATAAAGATGGCAATAGTTTTTTGCTTGGAGGACCACAGCACACAACACTACCCACATTGAAGCCATTGTTCAGCTAGCAAACTGGTAACTTCCCCAGAGTGGCTGTTATTCCCATGTTATTCCCTCCATGACTGACTGAGACCCGTAACTTAAGGCTCCATTTGTGTGGGCCCCACACCTGTTTCCTCACATGTGAAAGGAGATTAGTGAAAGGGTTGTGGTAATATATGACACAAGGAGTATTTGTCCCCATGCCTGTTTTTTTTTAATATTTTTATTTATTGATTTGCATATGTGGATCCTAGCTACAAATGATTAAACTTTTATTTGAGTAGGAATAAAACTCAATAGCAGAAGCCAGTAAGCTAGAAAGGGGATATAAAGGGAATATGGAGGGAAGAGACACAGACAGAATGAGCATGCCAGGATCTCTAGCTGCTGCAAATGAACTTCAAATGCATGCATGCACCACTTTGTGCATCTGGCTTTACTTGAGCACTGGAGAATAAAACCCTGGGTTGTTAGGCTTTGCAGGCAAGTACCCCAACACTGGTTTTTTAAGCAGTCTCTGAGACATGTCACCTTCCCTCACCTTCTGAGTGACTATTGAAATTCTAAATGTCACCCTGTGAAAATTTGAATCTGAGGGGAGCTCGGGGGCTGGGGAGGGGAACTGGGCCCCATCATTTCTTCCGGTTGGTCCAGAGATCTTTACACTTTGACACCACAGTGGCTGCAGCATCGTTAATGAGGTTACACACACACATCCACACACCCAACTTAACAATGATGGAAATGCCAAATTCTACTTGACAGCCAGCCAGCAGCCCAGCCTCTCCTCTGGCTAACAGAGGAGCCCATTATGCGGGAGTACGATTTTCTCATGGTTTGGAACCATTACATCAGCCTTGATGTAATAACATTGTTCAACTTCTGAGGTGTATTTATTTTGGTTTGGAGTTCAGATGGGTTAGCCATTAGCCAGGAGATTGAGCAAAACCCAGACAAAGCCACTGAGATTTGACAGGAACCATTTCTCCCCTTCCCTTCCCCTGGAACAAAACCATTCCTGGTGGAATTGGTCTCACAGCAAAGGTGCTCACCTCTGCCTGGTAGGTTGAGAGGTGATTTCAGTTCTTTCCACATTGGTTGAGCAATTCAGTATTGATCAGTTGAATGCTGAGTAGATGAAAGTGTCCTTAACCAGTAAGGATGTGGGAATGTCACCAGCACCTTCTGACAGACAGATGAAGACTCCACAAACCCTTCTCCTCAGAGAAGTGGACAGAGGGACAAAGTGACTGCAATCCTGATGGCTGGGCACATGGGAAGTTGTTCATGCTCAGGGCTGTGTCTCCAAATTTGCACATCTCCAGCCAGAAAGGGCTCAGCAGTGCTTTCTGTGGTCTTATGAACCCCATCCTTGGAGGCACACCTGGCGGGAAGGTCTGCCACTCTGGGCTTGTGCTGTCCTTTCTGCTGGAATCAGAGTGGATGGGTCATCATCGTGTGCCCATGGAAGCTGAGGACAGAGACATGGGTGCTCGCTGCCCCCTTTGCTCGCGCTCTCTCTCCTTGCTTAGGCAGGAGAGTTTCCACCAGCAGGTGATGGCAAAAGAAACTCTTGGCTTGGATTACCTTCGGCTGGCCTCCTCTGACATTTAGGGAGAGGGTGTGAGGGAGGATGGGAGCGGGACAGGGCAGGGAGGAGAGCGTGCGTTGTCTCTGCACTGGAAGGGAGGCCAGCTCTAGGTGGGTGTGGTGGGAGAAGGTGGCCGTGCAGAAGTGAGACATTGGGCTCTTGTTGCTTGAATGAGTGACTTTGGGCCCTTGGGGCGTGCGTTAGGACTGCATAGGTGGCTCAACCTCTGAAGATTCGTCAGAGGCAAGCAGCCTGGCTTCTGCCATAGCCAGGGGAATCCTACAGCCTGGACACTGATGCCGCCACGTATAGCTGTTCTTCTACAGTGTTCCAGAACTCAGCTCTGTGGGTGTGAACCCACCCCTCCCTCTAGGCCAGGACTTCCCATTCTCCACCCTACTCACCTGGAGGACCTTGAGCCCTCTCATAATCAGACAATATTCCTTCTGAGTCCTCTTAGGATTGCCGAGGGTGGCATGTGAGTGCTGGTGATTCTGAGGTGAGTCAGGCTGAGCACCACCATCTTCTTGGTGGCTGGCATATCCGTCTGGCTTCTGGGCTCAGCAAGAGTGGTGGCACTGTGCAGAATGCTAGGTTGTGGTCATCTGCACCACACTGCACCCCACCACCCTGGACCCCACCGTCCTGTACCACAGTGCACTGCACTGCACCCTGCTATGTTCTGTGCCATACAACCCTGAACCACCCAATGCATGGTGCCCTTCTCTCCAAAGATGAGCAGCCTTGGTTGGCAATTGGGTTACACAGCCATATGTCCCTGGCACAGGGACTTTCACCCAAGAGAGACTGCCTAGGCCTGGTTCCACTTGGCTCCACAATTCCAGCTTCGATTCCAAGATGAATCCCCTGTGGCCCACGCATCTTGGAGAATCTTGCTGAGCTGGGGTGGAGCCACTCTGTTCTCGGGAACGGATGGCCCTTGGCACTGAGCTTGACAGTAAAGGAGCGCCCTGCGGCTGCATGTCCTCTTGACTTCTCGTTGCTTGCATGTGTGTACTGTTCATGGCTGTGTCTGTGTTCTATGTGTGTGCCGGGGTATGGAGGCTGGAGGACAACCTCAGGTGTCATTCTCAGGAACGCTGGCCACCTTTTTACGAGACAGGGCTTCTCATTGGCCTGGAACGTACCAATTAGGTTAGACTGGCTAATCAGCATGCCCCAGACAACTGCCTGTCTCCACCGCCCCAGTGCTGGGATTACAGGCATATGTTACTGTGCTGGGCATGAATGTGGCTTCTGGGGATTGATCTCAGGTCCTCATGCTTGCAAGGCTAGTATTTTACTGCTTGAGCTATCTCTCCACCATCCTGGCCCTCTTTCCCTCTCACCACCCTACCCTGGCTTTCTCTCTTCACTGGCTTTCCCACCTCTACAGCCCAAGTGCCCAGGGCTCACGCTTGGCCCTCATCTCTCCTCCATCGACACCTTTGCTGGTGAACTCATCTTGCCCATGGCCTTTAAGACGATATCTAGATGTTGGCAGTGCCAAGATTTGTTTGACCTCTGCCCCCAAACCCAAACTTCCATATCCACCTCCCTGTTCAGCAACCCATGTAGCATCTAGCACGCTTCTGAGCTCATGATGTCCAGTCTAGCAGGTAGTCCATTGCTCCTGCTCTCGTTTCCCCAGGTATGGCCCAGAGACACCACATTTTCTTGTTATGGGTTCAGCCCCGTAATGCATGTGGTCCTTTCTTCTTCCTTCCTTTTCCCTTTCTTTCCTTCCTCCTTTCCTCCCTCCTTTCCTCCGTCCCTCCCTTTTTTGAAGACAGGTTCTCTTATAACCCAGGCTGGCTTTGATATGTAGCTGAGGATGACTTTGAACTTCTGATCCTCCTGTCTTCACCTCTTGAGTGCTGGGATTGCAAGTGTGCACTACCATACCCAGTTTATGAGATCCTGGAGATGGAACCTGGCTCTTTGTGAATGCTAAGCAAGCATGCCACCAACTGAGCTACATCCCCAACCTTCCTTCATCCCCCCTCTCCCTCCCTCCTTCTTTCCCTCCCTCTCTCTCTCTTTCTTCCTCCTTTTATATTTATTTGCAAAAAGAGACAGAGAAAGAGTTATGGGAGCATCAGGCCTCTTTATGCAAATGAACTCCAGATACATTTGCCACTTTGTGCACCTGGCTTTACATGGGTACTGGGGAATCAAACCTGGGCTGGCAGGAAAGCAAGCCAGTGCCTTTAACCACTGAGCAATCTCCCCAGCTCCCCCCCTCTCGTTTGTTTTTGTTTTTGTTTTTCGAGGTAGGGTCTTACTCTGGTCCAGGCTGACCTGGAATTAACTATGTAGTCTCAGGGTGGCCTCGAACTCTTAGTGATCCTTCTACCTCTCGAGTGCTGGGATTAAAGGCGTGCACCACCACGCCCGGCTTCTCTCTCTCTTTTTTTTTTTTTAAAATATTTATTTATATGTTTGCAAGCATAAAGAGAGAATAAGAGAGAAGAAGTGAGTGTTCCAGGGCCTCTTGCCACTTTAAACAAATTCCAGATGCATGTGCCACTTTGTGCATCTGACTTTATGTGTGTACTGGAGAATCGAACATGAGCTGTTGATCAGGTTTTGCAAGGAAGCACCTTTAACAACTAAGCCATCTCTCTATCCTCCCACCCCTCTTTCTCTCTCTCTTATTTTCTCTCTCTCTTTCTTTCTTTTCCATTCTCTTCCACTCCTTCCCTTCCTTCCTTTTTTGTTTTTTCCTTCCTTTCCTCCCTTCCCCTCCTTCCCTTCCTTCCTTCCTTCCTTCCTTTCTTCCTTCCTTCCTTCCTTCCTCTTTTCCTCCCTCTGTCCCTCCCTCCATCCCTCCCTCCCTCCCTCCCTTCTTCCTCCCTCCCTTCCCTCCTTCCTCCCTCCCTCCCTCCCTCCCCTCCCCTCCTCCCTTCCTTCCTTCCTTCCTCTTTTCCTCCTCCCTCCCCTCCCTCCCTCCCTCCCTCCCTCCCTTCCTCCCCTCCCTCCCCTCCCTCCCCCCCCTCCCCCCTCCCTCCCTCCCTCCCTCCCTTCCTTCCTTCCTTCCTTCCTTCCTTCCTTCCTTCCTTCCTTTTCTATTTCTTCTTCTGCCCGTGTATGTGTGGAGGCCAGAGGATAACCCCGACTGTCATCCTCAGGATCACCATCCACCTCCTTTTAAAGACAAAGTCTCACTGGGCGTGGTGGCACATGTCTTTAATCCCAGCACTGGGACACAGAGGTAGGAGGATCACTGTGAGTTTGAGGCCCCCTTGAGACTACAGAGTGATTTCCATACATAGTGAAATCTCAGTGGATTGAAGCTGAATGATTTGTTTAGATGAGATAGCCAGTGAACTCTAGGTCTGCCTCCACCTCCCCAGCACTGAGATTTCAGGTGCCTTTATGCGTGTGCTGGGGATCAGGTCCTCTTGCCTTTGAGGCTGTGACTACAGGCATGTTGTATCGTGTCCAGCAGGTCCCCTGGTTCTTTGAGTTTCTTCATACCCATATACAAACTCTCGGAAAGTCCTGTGCGCACAGTCCCCAACCAGGGGCCAAATGCAGCACACATCATCACTGTGCTTAGAGCCCCTGCTGAACTCACAGTCTCTCACCTGGGTTACCGCGACCGTGCCAAGTTCAGATCCCTGCCTCCACTCCTCCACCTGCAGCCACAATGATCTCAGAGAGCAAATCGAAGGCCCGCAGCTCTCAACCAAAATGAACATCTCACCAATCTCCGAATGAGCCCCAGGCTCCTCTGGGCTCTGTGTGCCCACTCAGTATTTATCTGAGGTCCTCACTTTCTTTCTTTCTTTCTTTCTTTCTTTCTTTCTTTCTTTCTTTCTTTCTTTCTTTTTTTTTTTTTGGTTTTGCGAGGTAGGGTCTCACTCTGGTCCAGGCTGACCTGGAATTCACTATGTAGTCTCAGGGTGGCCTCGAACTCTCGGCGATCCTCCTACCTCTGCCTCCCGAGTGCTGGGATTAAAGGCGTGCGCCACCACGCCCGGCCTGAGGTCCTCACTTTCTGAGGGCACTCTTGTTTCGGTGGGAGCAGTGTGCACCCAGCTACATGCCTACCTGTATCTAGACTGGACGATTCCAGGATTGTCCTTTGTTTTTTGTTGTTTTGGCTTTTTTTCAAGGCAAGGCTGCTCTAGCTCAGGCTGACTTGGAACTCACTCTGTAGCCCCAGGCTGGCCTCAAACTCACAGCCATCCTCCTATCTCAGCTTCCTGGAGTGTTGGGATTAAAGGCGTGTGCCACCACGCCTGGCTCAGGATTGTTCTTTGAAGGGAGCTGGTTCAATTAAGAGGATGCCAAGTTTTGCTCTCCTCCGCTCTCCTTCTTCCTTTTTCCTGCTTAAAGCAGGAATGCAATGACTAGTGGCCCAGAAACCATCCTGCAATGATGAGGCAACCTCAAAATAGGAACTTAGGGGCTGGGGAGATGGCCCAGTGGATAAAGTGCTTGCCTAACAAGCACAAGAGCTCAAGTTTGAATCCCCGGCACCCACATAATAAATGCCAAGAAGGCATGGTAGTTTGTGCCTATAATCCTAGCACTTGGGAGGGAGAGATTAGGGGAACTTTGGGACAAGCTGGCTAGCTAGACTAGCCAGATCAGCAAGTTCTCAAGTGAGAAACCTGCCTCAGAAATTAAAGTGGAGAGTGATGGAGGAAGAGAGTGAATATCAACCTTTGCACCCACAGGCATGCCCACCTGCACACAAGCCTCCACATAAGCACATACACCCACACATATACACATGCAAAACATAGACATTTCATAAGAAGGGGATAAGGAATGCGTTTCCCCAGTGACAGCCATCACACCCATCTCTGAATCCTGCTCCTGTGTTTCTCTGATGCAGGAAGACAAGTATCTTGTGTGGGTCACTGACTAGGGTCACATCTAGTCTGGAGAGTGTCGTGTGCTCTGGCCTCTGTCCCTCCTGTTTCTTTCAGCCACTCTGTTTTTGCTGGACTGAGCTCCAGCCACACTGGTTTTCTTTCTGGTCCATGGGAGAGCTTAGTATCCTATGAGGCCCTTCTCCTGTCTCTGTGACTGCCTCCTTCCCAGCTTTTGACAAAAATTCACTTCCACACACCTTTCCTGACCACTAGCCCTGATCAGTTGGCCTCCTGTTAACATCTTCTCACTTTATGAAATCATTTGATCTATTATGTATCAATTTAATCTATCATTTGTCTATCACCCATCCATCTATCTTTCTATCGATCATCTATTATCGCTTATCTTTTTTTCCTTGAGTGTTGCTATGTATCCCAGACTGGCTTGTAATTTATTATGTTGCCAAGACTGGCGTCAAACTTATTGCAATCCTCCTGCTTCAGTCTCCAAAGAACAGGAACAATAGACATGAGCCTCCATACCCAGAAATCATTCACATTTAAAAACTTGAATTTATGGGCTGGAGAGATTGCTTAGCGGTTAAGGCATTTGCTGGTAAAGACACCCAGGTTTGATTCCCCAGGACCCACATAAGCCAGATACACAAGGTGGCGCATGCGTCTGGAGTTCATTTGCAGTGGCTGGAGGCCCTGGCATTCCTATTCTCTCTCTCTGTCTGCCCCTCACATAAATAAATAGTTTTTAAAATGTATTTATTAGTCCATTTTCTCTGCTTAGAATTTAGTTCCAAGGGAACTGTCTTGGTCACTGGTATGTGATAGGTATCTGATAGAGGGCTGGGGATGTGGCTCACTTGGTAGAGAGCTTGCCTAGCATATAAGAAGTCCTGGGTTCCATCCCCAGCACCACATAAACCAAGCATGGTAGGCCACAGGGTGACTGCTAGGGACTACTGGGGAAGACTGAAGTTAGGCGTACGGTGGTGAGAAAGAGATCTACGTGTCAAGTGAGGAATAAACTCCTCTATTGGGGCAATCAAGAGTGAAGACCTGCAGGCTGGGATCCTCCTTCCCCATGGCAAGCTTGGCCATACTGTCTCTGAGGACACTGTCTTGTCTCAGGAACAGACTGGGGACAAGCGCCTGCTTAAGGAAATGGCTCCAAATTTGGGATTTGTGTGGTACAGAGGGAGGTGAGCTGTCCTGCAGTCCCTGGGCTGATGCTCAGGGGTTTGGGGGAAAGTCTCTGGCTTCCCCTCAGGGTCCCCTTGGAAACTTCCATGGAAGAAGGGGCTTCCGTGTCTCTGTTCCTTCCTCCACAGGCCAAACCCTCTATCTGTGTGTCCCAAGGGATTTGGATGGCTACAGTGGCAGAAAAAAACAAGTATGCCTGGGAGGGCCATGGCTCTGCCACCCAAGGGAGTTCGTGGATGAGGCCAATGGGCACACTGTGAATGTTAAGGACTCAACCTAATGTCAGACATGCTGGGCACATAGAGCCTTAACCCCAGAAACCCACAATTTTCCCATCTTCTTCTTCTTCTTTTTTTTTTGGTTTTTCGAGGTAGGGTCTCACTGTAGCTCAGGCTGACCTGGAATTCTCAGGGTGACCTGCCTCTGCCTCCCAAGTGCTGGGATCAAAGGTGTGCACCACCACGCAGGGCTCCCCTCCTCTTCTTACTCAACCATCACAATTTCCTGCGACATTGACCTGTCCAATCTGTCCCAGAGTGGCCTGAGGCTGGTTACCGTGTACTGGTGTCTTGGTATTACAGACTTGTGTCTACATACACATGCACACATACCAGTACACCCCAAGCTACCTTCCAAAGCACACCACACACACACACACACACACACACCCTAATACACCACAGCACATGTATATCAATACTTATACCCAGGACACACATCCCAACTTCCAGGGCCACACCCTAACACATACACCCTTAGCACACAGTACATACAAGTCAATATACCACATGTAGCACAACACACACATACATGTACTGGGACACACACCAAACACGTACACATTCCAACACACAGACATGTACTAGACTTGCAGGCCCATGTGTGATCCATACCTCACCCCACCCTAAGACACAACAGCTCCCCTGGGTCTTTGAATTCAGTCCCTGCATCGATCTTCCTAGCCACACTTGTTCTCATACCCTTATATTTCTGTCTCAATGAGCTGTCGGTGTGTCTATGGGTGTTTTCCTCTGAGACTGTGACCAGCTATGAGTGGCCTCTGGTTCTCCCCAAACAGCCCTCTGGTCTCTAAGGCCCGAGCTACCCACACCAGCCTTAGCCTGGCAGCTTTAGAAGCTAAAGGGTAAACCACGCCCATGCGCATCCTAGGTCTTCCCTGTCTCTGCTCAGTGGGTAAGTCCCACACTACCCATCTTGGCCCTCCATTGCCACTTGCAGAGTCCCCTCCTCTGGGACCCCTGCGGCAGTGTATTGGACGCTAAAGACTTCCTGCTGAGTTCCTCTGTGGGACTCTGTCATTTGGCATCTACTTTCCTGTCTGCCCTCAGTCCCTCCTGTCCTTTAACTGGGTGCTTCTGCCTCCATTTGAATCATCCCCTTGAATCATCCTGTGGCAGGTTTAGCTGTGTGGAGTGGAGAGTCCCAATTGACAGCAGCAAGCACTGTCAGAGTGTAGCGGGTGGCTCAGCTGGCGTGGTAGCCCTGAGGAGTCATCATGACCCTGGTCTGCCCTTTAGGAGTCTGCTGTCTGCAAAGCCCTGCCAGACACCCCTCCTGACCCTGACTGGCTGGGTCCTACCTCTTCCAGGGTCATCCCAACCCTTAGCTTGCCCAAGAAACTTTCCCCACACCCCAGCTACCTCCTCTCTACATGCCCCATAGTGCCAGGGTCCCTCCCACGTCTAGGCCTTCCCTATGGCCCAGTGCTCACTGGTTTTCATCTACTTGGTCTTGAAGTCTGTATAGCACTGCTTTCCTTGGATATAAGTGCATAATGAGTGAATGAGTATATTCTGGAGCCAGAAGTAGTGGCATACGCCTATAATCCCAGCTCTTGGGAGGTAGGGTAGGAAGCTCCCTGTGAGTTTGAGATGAGTCTGGGTTACAGAGTAAATTGCAGATCAGCCTGGCCTAGAGAGAGGCCCTACCTAAAGACAAACAAACAAATAAAACACCAGCCTGGAGAGATGGTTTGGTTGTTAAGGTACTTGCCTGCAAAGCCAAAAGACCCAGGTTTAATTTCCTAGGACCCACGTAAGCCAGATGTACAAGGTGGTGCATGCATTTGGAGTTTGTTGGCTGTAGCTAGAGACCCTGGTGTGCCCATATTTCTTTTATCTGCCTCTCTCTCTCTCTCAAAATAAAGATAAATAAATAAGTAAAAAACCAACTCTTTAAAAACTAACCAATCAAACAAACAAACAAAAAAGGGTAAAGGGCTGAGGGAGATGGCTCAGTCATAAAATGCTTGCCTTGCAAGCACGCGGTCTGAGTTTGATCCTCAGAACCCACATAAAAATGGTGGCACGTGTTTGGAATCAGAGGGCTGGAGAAGTGGAGCTCGATGGATCTCCGGGCTTGCCAGCCGTCCAAGCTTACTTGCTGAGCTCCAGGCTAATGAGAGACCCTGGTTCAAAGAACAAGGTGGATGACTTGTGAGGAATGACACCTAAGGTAGACCTTGGGGGGGGGGGTCCTTCTGCCTAGTCATTGGGTCTGGTGTATGGCTCCAGTCTTTCCATGGCTTCCTTTGTGATCCTCCTTGTCACCACCTTTCTTCCAGTCCTCATGTCTTTGCCACCACAAAGCTACCAATGCCCAACTTCCCAAACAAAACCACCACTCCCACAAAGAGTTCCATGCCCTCTTGCTATTACCATTCCTTTCTGAGCTGACAGGGTCAAGCATAGGTAGCTAGTAGACAGCTGGATTTGCCCTGGGCCCCTGCCTAGACTCTACTATCCTTTGAGCCTCGGGGTGAAGCCCGGTCCTCAATCACCTTGCCTCTCAACTCCTGGCTCCACTGAAACTCCTCACCAAAATGTGGGCACCTGGCCTCTTAGTCTCATCGCTGTGTCTCCCAGTTATGCTCATATTCTGATCTCTCTAATATTGGGGGACAATGACTTATGGAGTGCTTGATCCCCAGTAACTAGTTCATCATATTCATTGAATGAATGGGAAGGAACTCTGTGCTAGGAATAGTTTTTGATTAGCAATTTGAAGTGGGCCACTAACCAACTGCTGTATTTAGCACCTCTATTTTTTTTCCTAGGAAATATACCAGCTTGGACAGCCATCCCCAGGGGCCTGATGTTGAAATCTTTCCCGAGCGTTCAAAACATATTCTAGCCTACTCTCACCCAGCCCCCCAGCTCTGCTAGGTGAAGCACAGGAGGGTCTTCTCAAGCTAGCTCCTTCTTTGCTCTGAAGTCTCCCTGAGAAGGCCCTGCATGCAGTACACTGCAGTATACTGTGTGGTTCTAAATAGTGAATGATGGATCTCAGGAGTTCAGGAAGGCAGTTCAAAAGCAATGAGCAAGCCGGGCGTGGTGGCGCACGCCTTTAATCCCAGCACTCAGGAGGCAGAGGTAGGAGGATCGCCGAGAGTTCAAGGCCACCCTGAGACTACATAGTGAATTCCAGGTCAGCCTGAGCTAGAGTGAGACCCTACCTTGAAAAACAAAAAACAAAAGCAATGAGCAAGACTCTCTGCTGAATGACTCCACTAAAGCCTGTCTAGGGATCTGGGGACATGGCTCCGCCAGTGATGTGCTTCTGGAGTTTGGATGCCCCGTGCGTACATCACAGCTGGGTTTGGTGGTATGCCCCTGTCCTCTCAGCACTGGGGACATGGAGATAGGACCATCCCTGGGGCTTGCTGGCTAGTGTTCCTGAACCAGTGAGCTCCAAGTTCAGTGAGACACTCTGTCTCAAAAATTTTAAGGCGAAGGGGACTGGGGAGATGGCTCAGTGGTTAAAACTGCATGTTTGCAAAACCTGCCAGTCCGGGTTCAAATCACTAGTACCCATGTAAAGCCAGATGTACAATATGGCATATGCATCTGGGGTTTGTATTCTTATTCTTTCTCTCTCTCCTCTCCTTGAAAAAAATAATAAGGTAGAGCGTGATTAAGGAAGATACCCAATGTTGACCTCTGGTCCCCACACACATGTGTACACAGAGAAAGCATGCTTAGGTAACAGAATGGCTTTCAGAAGGAGTTAGGTACTTACTGCTTCTTGTGTTTGCCTGATAACTGACTCCTAAAGTCAACCTCTGGCCTGAACACTCATGCAAACATACTCCCGCACACATACACGAGAGAGAGAGAGAGAGAGAGAGAGAGAGAGAGAGAGAGAGAGAGAGAGAGAAA
Source organism: Orientallactaga sibirica (assembly GCA_036365145.1). Taxonomy (NCBI): domain Eukaryota; kingdom Metazoa; phylum Chordata; class Mammalia; order Rodentia; family Dipodidae; genus Orientallactaga; species Orientallactaga sibirica. The sequence continues at coordinate 14,442,419 of JAEOAD010000028.1, forward strand.
GGCAGCCTTGGCTCCTTGCCTCTTGGAGGCCCCTCTGCCAGGTCCTGCTCTGCACTGACTCCAGGCCAGGACCTCTGTCCATCTCCTGTGCTCTGTGAGGTGGACCAGCATGCTGATCCTTGCACACAGACACTGGGCTGTTCTAGAGATGACGTCTGGCAGCAGTGGCTTCTCCATTAGTGCTTGCAAAGTGAACGCCAGGTTCCCTGAGCCCATCCCTGCCAAAACCTTCCTCCAGCCAAGGGCTTCATCTTTGCCCACACCCTTCAGGGGCTGTGTGGCCAAGCACTGCACCTGGTTCTCAATTATCTTTGCAAATGAGCCTTGAGGCTTGCTTTTATGGTTTGACTTATTTCTTAGAATATTTTTATCAGCCACAAATTGACACTTAGTTATGGATCATTGGGAGAAAATAGGGCTGGGGAGAATGCTCAGTTGGTAAAATGTTTTCCTTGCAAGCATGTAAACCTGTGTTTGTGTCCCAGAACCCATGTTAAAAAGGGAGGGGGAGTGGGCATGGTGACATATACCTTAAAACCCAGGATTCTGGAGGCAGAGGTAGGAGGATCACTGTGAGTTTAAGGCCATCTTGGGACTCTAGAGTTCCAGTGCTACAGTGAGATCCTACGTTGAAGCACACCCAGTCCCGCCTTAAAAAGGACTGGGGATATTGCTCAGTGGTTAAAGGTGTTCGCTTGCAAAGCCTGCCAGTCTGGGTTTGAGTTCCCAGTACCCAAGTAAAGCCAGATGCATGAAGTGACACTTGAATCTGCAGTTCATTTGCAGTGGCAAGAGGTTCTGATTGTGCCCACTCTCTCTCTTCCTGCTTGCAAATCAATAAATAATACTGAACAAAATGGGTGAGGTGATGCACACTTGCAAGGGAGGTGGAGACAAGCAGATCCCTGGGGCTCACTGGTCAGACAGCTAGCCTGCTTGGTGATGTCCAGGCCATTGGTAACCCTGTCTCAAACAGAAAGGACAGCTTTGGAGGAATGACATTCGAGGCTGTCCCCTGGACTCCATGCACCACACACATTAGAACACACACATGTTTGAGAGCAAGTACTATGAGCTCCTTGGATGATGCCCCCTCCATCTTCCATGAGCACAAATCCACAGTGTCACCATACTTCCTTTCCTGCCTTCACCATCGGGCTTGAGTTCCTTGAGGATGGCAGGAAGCCAGTATTCAATGTGGGGGCGGCCTGGTCATGCAGCCTGTGTAGAGGGCGTTGGCTCCAGCATTGATGTACATTATTGTATTCAAAACTGACAGACACAGTGACAGCCCTGGCCAAGATGGAAGGCTGAGGTCACCAGCTTGAGGAGAATGGAGCCTAATGGGAAATGAAGCTTTGGAGCAACAGGATCACATCCTTGTCCCTCAGGAGGGGATAGGAAGTCTCCCTCCAAAGTACGAGGTGATCTGGAAGAACTCAATTTACACCCTTGGCTTTCGTGGGCTGGGGGATCAGCAGAGGGCGGGATAATCCCAGCTTCTCGAGCAGATGGTTTCTGACTACCGCTTGACCCAGTTCCCTCCCAGCAGATGACTGACAGCAGGGCTTCTCCACCAGGGGAGCAAAGTGTGGACCCTCCTCCCACCAGCAAGGACATGGTGGCTTTTGCCTCTCACAGGTGCCAGGTCAACAGCCAGGTTGCTGTACCTTCCTGAAGGTGGGGAGAAACCTCACCTACCCTCTTTCTCCTCCCCCAACCTTGTCCAGCCCAGCTGAGGCTGGCAAGAAGGGCTGTTAGCTGGGCAGGCCAGGAATGGCCTCTAGGGTTGGTGCTGGGGTGTCGGGGAGGGTGTTAAACCCTTAATGGCTTAATGACTAAGTGACTTCTTTTGTTCATTCAATCAATCATTCCTTCAATAAGCTCTCGCTGATCATCTGTCAGTAGTCTGGCACTAGACTGGACCCATGAGGCCTGTGATGGAGATGACAGCCAGCCAGGCACTGGGGACAGAGGCGTAATCAGACGAATGTCTATTAAGGGTACCTGGGACCAGAAAGGGCTTCACCCAGAAGGAGAAGCTGGGCTGAATCCTAAGGACTGAGGATGACTTTGCCAAGTGGTGGGTGGCGCTGATGATAGAGACAGCCAGAATGCCAGAGCACGTGTGTAAGCGAAAATCAGGGTGGGCCAGACTGGATCAGAGCCATCTTGCAGATGTACCACCCCAGGCTGCCAGAGTATCTTCTTTATGTCCAGGGCTCACAGACTCCTGGACAGGACAATGGGGCTCTTGAGAGGACTTTAAGAGGGGCAGAAGGACTGTCATCTCCAAGATCTTCCTGGGACCCTGCCTCTGACTGGCCAGCTCAGACCTGCCTTAACTTTGCCCTGCAGACTTGCGGTCATTCCTCCTACTGGGAGGAAGGGGGCGCTGTGCCTCCAGACTTGCGGGCCTCGGAGGAACTGCGGTCCTGGCTAAATTCCACAGCGCAGGGCTGGCCAGATAGGTTAGAGATGGGTTTGGGTGGAATAAAAGAGCTCCCTCATTGCGAGGTGTCCCTAATCAAGGTTGTCCCCGCTCCTCAATACTCACTATCCCAGCTAAATACTTCTTCCTCACAGTTTCGCTCCTTGCTGGGTGAGCCCGTGAGGGGTAGGGGAACAAGAAGGGAGGGGCTAGGCTGTGTTCCTGCCCCTGGATCCTGTGCCCTGGTGGGCATTGTCGTGTGGCCCCAGACCCAGGTGGGGCCGTGAGGAGGGTCAGAAAGAACGCGTTGCATTTGGCATTCTGGACAGGGCTGGGAATCAGATTTCCAGACAGCTTTTCTGGTTTGAAGGCCAGAGAAGGGTGCCCTGGAACCATCTTTCCTGGGGTTCCGTGAGGAGGTTGGCCTAGTCTCTATGAGGCTCCCGCACACCCTGTGTGATGCAGCTGTCACTGTCCCCTTCACCGATGAGCACTGGACTCAAGGTCACTCCTGGACACCTGGCCTTGACGGAGTCCTGACTGGAACTCAGGTTTAACTGAGGCAAAGTGAGAGTGGGAGAGTGGGAGAGTGGAGACCCCCCCCAACCTGGCAAGATCTGGGACTCTAAAGTCCTTAGAGATGTGTCCCCGTGCAATGCAGGCGGTCCTACCCAGCAGGCTCTGAGGGAGGCGGCAGCTGGCCAGGCCTCCAAGCTTCCCGGACCCTCCAGGTCCCCGGGGTGCAGCCAATGCGACGTTGGCCTGGGGCACTTGGAGAGGACACTGCGGTCCGGGCAGGGGGTGGGTTGGTAGCATCCACCCACCAGAGCCACCAGTTCAACAGGCAGGACCGCGGAGAGAGCCCCGGGAGGGAGCGACCGCAGCTGATGAGGGTCGCATGCTCGGGTTGGAGAGGGCGGCGGCTGGGCCGGGCAGTGTCTGCTAGACCGTGAGCAGGGGGTGGCAGGTGTGATGGTGCGTATGGCGAGTCCTTCGGTGCAGTCCACTGCCCCGTGGGGCGAGGGTCCGGGGCACCCACGTGGTGGGAAAGTTTCTAGGCAGCAAAAGTGGCCTGGCACGGTGGGGGGCGGGGGAGGGAGGCCGAGTGACCCGGCCCTCCTCGCCCAGCAGAAGGAGTGCAGCGAAGCGGGGGTGGGCGGGGGAGCCCGCGGCACCGACCTGCAGATTCCGCCTCCCCCTCCGCCCCCGGGCAGCCCAAGCGGGCGGTGCGGACGGTCCCCTCCCGCACAGCCGGGACGACACTCCCCCCTCTTTTTTTTTTTTTTCCTGCCAACGTCTATCTCCACGCGCGTACACATACGGAGATTGTGCGGCTTTTTTTTTAACCCCTCGGGAGAAAAACGGGGAGCGGAGAGGCCGAGAGGGCAAAGCGAAGAAGTCCTCCTGGGCGCGCTCCGCACTCGGTGCCGCGGCCGGGCGCGGGGACGTCGCCACCACTGCCAGCGCCAGCGCCGCCAGCTCTCTCCCGGCCCTGCGGAGGGTGCCGGTGCGAGCGCGAGCGAGGACCCCCGCTGCCAGGGGACGGCGAGAGACTTTTAGCCACTGCCACCGCGGCAGGCAGGAGACGACCGAGGCGAGGAGGAGCCCCGAGCCCGGCTGAAGCGGGGAAGGAAGGAGGCGGGCAGAGCGCAGGCCCCAGAGAAGCGCATCGCGGCCCCGTCCGCCCGTGGATGCGGCTCCCGGGGAGCCTGGAGACAACTTTGCCGGGTGACGCGCCGAGGAGAGCGCAGGGCCCGCGGCCGAGGGCTCGGCTTCGCCTGTGAGCCGGCCCGCGCGGCGGCGCTCCCCCCTACCCCAAGCCCGGCACCGCGCTCGCTCCGCTTCGCCGCCCGCCTGCCCGAAGCGGGGACGACCTCCTTGCCCGCCGGCGGCGGCGGTGGCCCTGGTCCCCGGCGAGAGGCGGCGACGAGGGCGAGGCGCTCAGGTGCGATCGCGGGGCCCCGCCGCAGCGCCCGCCGCAGCGCCGCGCCGCGCCCGGGCTCGGCTCCCGGGGAGGGGGGCTCCGGCGGAACCTTCGCTTCCGTCTCGAGCAAGTTGCGACCACCGTTCCTTTGGCCACCGTCCCCGCCCGGCGCCGTCGCCACCGCCGCTTTCGTTTCAACCGATCTGGGGGCTGCGGGGGCCCCCGACGCGGAGAGGATGGGCTGCGGGCTGCAGATGCCCGGACGCCCCGAGACGCCCGCCAGCCAGTGACCCGGCGGTCCCCCAAACCCCGCCCGCGCGCCCCTCCGGCCCCCGCGGCGCCCCTTCTCAGCCGCGCGGGAACCCCCGCGGCCCGGCCGGCCCCCTCCCCCTGCGAGCCGGCGGCGGCGCTCCCCGCAGGCGGGCGGGCAGGCAAGCGGGCGGAGGCCCGGGCGGCGCAGGCGGGGGCGGGGCGGGGCGGTGCGCCCGGAGCCCAGAGCCCGGCCCTGAGCTCGGCTCGCCTCGCCTCGCCTCGCGGCGGGCGCCCTCGTCGCCAGCGGCGCACCATGGACGGGCTGCCCGGTCGGGCGTTGGGGGCCGCCTGCCTTCTGCTCCTGGCGGCCGGCTGGCTGGGACCCGAGGCTTGGGGTTCCCCTACGCCCCCGCCATCGCCCGCCGCGCCGCCGCCACCCCCGCCACCCGGAGCTCCGGGAGGCTCGCCGGACACCTGTATGTCGTGCGGCGGCGGCGGCGGTGGCGGCGGCTTCCGGCGGCCGGAGGAGCTGGGCCGGGTGGACGGTGACTTCCTGGAGGCAGTGAAGCGTCACATCTTGAACCGCCTGCAGTTGCGGGGCCGACCCAACATCACGCACGCCGTGCCCAAGGCCGCCATGGTCACGGCCCTGCGCAAGCTGCACGCGGGCAAGGTGCGCGAGGACGGCCGCGTGGAGATCCCGCACCTCGACGGCCACGCCAGCCCGGGCGCCGACGGCCAGGAGCGCGTCTCCGAAATCATCAGCTTTGCGGAGACAGGTGAGTCCGGCCTCGGGGAGGCCAGCCGTAGCCCGTGCTCCCTCCCGGTCCCCCTCTACGTGCCAGCTCCGGCTGCCGTCTCTGCAGCCGGCGCGCCCCGGGGGCATCCCACACACCCAGCCCGGCTATTCCGCCTTGGCCTTGAGCGCTCCTTAGGGTGCAGTTCTCCTTCCTTTCTACCTCCTCCCACCCCACCCCCGCCATAGACCCTTTCCTGCTCCTGTGTCCCCAACGCCACCACCGAGAGCCCGACCCTCCACCCCTGCTTGCGGGATCGGGCCCCAGCGCCTCTGGGCGCGCGTCCCCCTCTCGGCAGATGCGCGCGGCCTTGGCTCTCTGCGGGCACTTGCTTGGTGATTGCTTAATGTTTTTGTTTCCCACGATCAGAGTGTAGGCTTTAGCAGTGTGGATGGAGATGTGTGTGCTTGTTGATATATGTGGGCCGAGTGTGTGTGTGTGTGTGTGTGTGTGTGTGTGTGTGTGTCTGCGTGAGAGGCCCTCGGGGCCGCTTCCATCGCCCAGCAGCGTGGGCTTGCCAGGATTGCAGAAGCCTCGCGGGAGGAGAGCTAGGCAACCTCTCTTCCGATTGTGTGGGCACCCCAATCGGCGGAAGGCAGCTTCTCAACAGGTCCATCATTTACGCAAAGACGGCTTGGGGACAGCCCCGTGCCTTTCCGCTTGCCTGGCAGCAGCCGCAACCCTCTAGTCCCAAAGCGCCTAGGAGTTCGTAGTTGACAAAGAGTAGGATTCCTTTCTGGAATTTTCCCGCTGGTCCCACACTACCAATCTCTTTCCACTGCCTAAATGTAAAAATCAGAAAAGAGAGAGAGAAAGATATCTTTGGGAAGTTTAAAAGGAGGAAGAAAATGTGTTCCCCACTGAAATGCTGCAAGTGCTTTTTACACTCCGCTGTCCCTTTCAGGACTTGAATGAGCCAGGCTGGCTTTTGTGCCTGAAGCTCAGCCTCATTTGTGCGGATGGGACCGCAGAGACGGTCGCCGAGAGAGGGAAGACCGATGCAGTCAGGGTGGGGGGCAAGCAGGGAGCCTGGGAGGAGGGGAATCCCCTGGCTGGAAAGGCTCCCCCCCTACTCTCCCAGGCAGCGGGCTGACTGTGCCTGTCCTGCCTGAGGATGAAAAGGGATGAAAAGTTTTGCATGGCCGGGTGTGGAGAAAAGCAGAGACAATCAAGGCTGGTTTGTGCTTAGAAAGAAATGCATTGCCATTTTAGCTGTCCGCTGGAGTCAGGGAAAGCTCGACATGCAATTAGAGGGCTTGGATTAAAAGGTGCTTTGGGGCTCAGGGTAGAAATGTGATTCAGGAAGGTCGAGGAGGCCTTTTGGTCCCGGTGGCACAAAATGACAGCGGGGGCTGTTATATTTCTGGTCCGTTTCAGGGAGCCAGCTCTTTGACTTATAAATAACAGATTCAGGTCACAGGCAGCTCGTCCAAGACCAGCTTTTAAGGCTGCCGTTTCCCCCATTTCAAAGTCAGACGTCACTGTCATTAGAGGAGCCAGGCGAGGCCTGAGGAGGGGGTTGGGAGGGTGGCTTGGTGGGAGGTTTGATAAAACCAGCCATATCCATGGAGTTGCCTTATTCAAAAAAAAAAAAAAAGGTGCGATTGTCAGAGTAAAGGGTCACCAACATGTAGAATGAATTGGACATAGCCTTTCTCCCTGTTGAGCTTAGTTACTGAGAAAACTAGCGAGCTGCCCCCGCCCCTGGAGAATTTTGAGTGTGCCATGTTCAGGAGAGCCAGGTTCTTGTCAAAGGATTGGATGTCAGGTTTCAAGCCTGACTGTCCTGTCCCTGGGAACTTCTTGGATACAAGGGCTGCAGTTGCAGCTTGCAGAGCACAGGTTCCTGTGTCAGAAATCTGAGCAGAGATTGCTTGTTTGCAGTGGAGGTCCTACTGGGGGGTAGGATCAAATCATGTTAGGTAAACACCAGAAAAGGCAATAGGTGGCTCAGCTTGATTTTGCAATGCCCCAAGTTAACCAGAAAGAAAAACATGCCAAAAAAAAAAAAAAAAAAGGCCATATTTAAAACAACCCACCCCCAAATCTTCCCTGTAATCCTGGGATTTTTTTTTCTTCCGATTTTACAAAGACCCATAACAACTTGTTAAGATTTTGGCCTCTGACAAGTTGTTCTGTTGAGCTTTGAGGCCTGACAAGCGTATCTCCAGGGAGCCCTGGCTTGGGAGAGATGAGGGAGGATTTTATAGGCCTGGACCTTTTGGCTCCACCCTTGTCCCGGTTTCTCAATGGGGAGTGTTTCTTCTGCCTCTCCCAGGTGATGGTAGAGGCTCGGGCCCCAGGAACAGTATTTCTGGTCAGTAACGTTTTCCAGCTGTGGCAAGTGCGCATTCCAGCTTCAAGACCGCAAAGTCCGCATTCCCGGTTGTCTTGTGTTCTTGTGGAATTAACTCAGCCTGTTCTCCCCCTTCTCCACAGATGGTCTCGCCTCCTCCCGAGTCCGCCTGTACTTCTTCGTCTCCAACGAAGGCAACCAGAACCTGTTTGTGGTACAGGCCAGTCTGTGGCTTTACCTGAAACTCCTGCCCTATGTTTTGGATAAGGGCAGCCGGCGGAAGGTGTGGGTCAAGGTATACTTTCAGGAACAGGGCCGTGGTGACAGGTGGAACGTGGTGGAGAAGAAGGTGGACCTGAAACGCAGTGGCTGGCACACCTTCCCCATCACTGAGGCCATCCAGACCCTGTTTGAACGTGGTGAGCGTCGCCTCAACCTGGATGTGCAGTGTGACAGCTGTCAGGAGCTGGCCGTGGTGCCAGTGTTTGTGGACCCTGGTGAGGAGTCACATCGGCCCTTTGTGGTGGTACAGGCCCGCCTGGGCGACAGCAGACACCGCATCCGGAAACGGGGCCTGGAATGTGACGGGCGGACCAGCCTCTGTTGTAGGCAACAGTTCTTCATTGATTTCCGGCTCATCGGCTGGAACGACTGGATCATCGCGCCCACTGGCTACTACGGGAACTACTGCGAGGGCAGCTGCCCGGCCTACCTGGCGGGAGTCCCCGGCTCGGCCTCCTCCTTCCACACGGCTGTGGTGAACCAGTACCGCATGCGTGGCCTGAACCCGGGACCTGTGAACTCTTGTTGTATCCCGACCAAACTGAGCTCCATGTCCATGCTATACTTTGACGACGAGTACAACATCGTCAAACGGGATGTGCCCAACATGATCGTGGAGGAGTGTGGCTGCGCTTGACGGTGGCCTGCAAAGGCATGGCAGCAGTGGGCTTTGCAGGGACAGGAGGTGCAGGTGGGCTGAGCGTGGCCATTCCGTTGAGCTGTAGAAAGTGCCAGAGTGAGGCCTGAAAAGTTTTTTCTACTGCTTCCTAGAACAACCAGTCAAAGCCAGAGGGAGAACCCTCAGGTGACACGAGAGACTCCCAAATGCACACCACACATAGACACGCACAGCCAGACACATCCTGCCACCCACACAGCAGCCTCCAAGGCCTCCAGGATACCAGCAATGGATGCGGCGACAAATGGCAGCTTAGCTACCAATGCCTGTCAGTCGGAGAGAATGGGGTGAGCAGCCACCATCCCCACCAGCTGGCCGGGCCACTCTGAATCGCGCCTTCTGAGCACACATAAAAGCACAAAGACAGAGACACAGGGAGAGCGAGCCAGAGAGCCACTGAGAGGAAAATCGGGGTGGGAAGCACGGGCAGGCGGAGGGCCATGTCTCTGCTTTATCCCAGGCCTGCTTTTCCATCACAGCGCCTGGTGTAGGCCTACCCGCTCGCTCCCTGTGGGGCATTCTTCCTGCCTGTGAGGCCAGGGAAGCCCCACTTCCACGTTCTTGGAGAGTAATGAGTGACCCAGGAGGAACTTGCCTGTCAGAGACCACGGAGCAGGGACAGTGACCCTTTGACTGACTGTTTAGTTCCCTCACATGACTTCTGTGTATGTGTTTGTTATGAGGTGGGGAGGGAGGGAGAGGTGAGGGGGGGGTCTTAATTTGATGCTTTAACTCATCTCCAGCAGTTGACAGGTCACCTGTTCCAGTTGTAGAAATGAAAAAAGACTTCAATAGAAAGAATCAGGTATTACCTTTGAAGTGAGAATCTGAATTGTTCTAAATGAGAAGAAGAAGAAAAAAAAGAAAGGTTGCGACCGGTGCCCTTTGCTGGGGACGTTGCTCTAGTACTGGTGGAGGGAGGTGTGAGGCAAAGGACAGCCTCAGGAGAAGGCATTGTGGGAAAGCTGGGAGGCAGCCGCTTAGCTGGTCTTGGAGAGATGGGGAAGGCTTTTCAGCTGCTTTGCAGAGGTTGTCTATGGGGGAGGGTCCTGGCCACAGGGCTGACCCTGGACATGACCCTTTGCCCACTTCACCTGCCGCCTGCCTGCCCTATACAGCACTTGCAGACTTGCCTGAACGCACATGACATAATAGCACTTGCTGAGCTGCGTGTGTCCAGAAGTGGCCCTGGGAATGAGCCCTGGTGTGGCTGTCCCTTGTAGATGTCCAAGTGCCACGTGAACTATGCAATTTAAAGGGTTGACCCACACTAGGCAAAACTGGACTCGTACAACTCTTTTTATATTTTTTATACTTGAAATGAAATCCTTTGCTTCTTTTTTAAGCGAATGATTGCTTTTAATGTTTGCACTGATTTAGTTGCATGATTAGTCAGAAACTGCCATTTGAAAAAAGAAGTTATTTTTATAGCAGCAAAAAAAAATGAATACAGTTAAATGTATTATACATAATTTTGGAACCAAAGAGGCCAACAGATCAGTTTTAATTTTTATTAGATGGTAAGGCCATCTTATATAAGGTAGACGTTCTGAACAATCCCTTGAATGGCCTGCCAATGTTTCAGGGTATAAATGAATTTTGTTTATTCAGTTGATGTGTCTTTTCTATCCTTACACACCCAGAAGGTAGAGAAAAAAATGACTGTGGTAGAATGCAGGTGTGTATCCTTAAATCCTCATCTTTATGTTTATTTAATAAAGCTCCCCTTAGGTTCTGTTTCATAATAATTTAAAACCAAACAATTTCCCCCCCATAGACTGGCTGTTAAACTATTTTATGTTCGTGTACAGTTTCCGAAAATAAAAGATGGAGTGCCATGGGCTTCTTGCCTTGTGTGGTGTCTGGGGTGGTGGGCAGCTGGGAAGGAGGGTTTGGTCCAGGTGTCCAGCTTTGTCACCAACAGCTCCCACAGCCCACTCCCTCACACTCTTCAAGCCCTTGCCTGACACGTATGTCACTCAGAAGCTAGGAGAGATGGCAGAAGATCAAAATAAAAGACAATTAGCAAATTCATGAATTACACATTTGTTTACCCTTCTAGTCCCCAAACTAATTATGTTTCACCAGGGCCAGATCGATTACCATTTGAAAGTGTTGACCAAGCCCCAGTGAACAACGTGAAGGTGAGACCCTCAGAAATCGGCATTCACCTCCAGGTCCTGATAGTAGGTGACTGGGAGGGGGTATGTGTGTTCAGACCTTGTCAAGGGAGGACAAGCAGAACGGGCAAGGCGTGGTCTAGTCCCTCATTTCCTGTGGGGCTCTGAACTGTTCAAGAGTGGTACGAGGTAATGGTGTAATAGTAACAGCTCAGCTGTCATCTTGAGGTGTGACTTAGAGTTCTTGTCAGCTCTGTCACCATATAGCTCCTATATCACAGGTCTTCACTTTCCAAAAGGTGAGAGGGGAAGTGTAGAGAGCCCAGGCCTGCCTGGGTCAACCTGCCAGGATGGGGACCCTAGGCATTTGAACCCAGGTGTCACAGTGGACTCACCTCACTGGCTTGGGAGGACTCTAGGCTTAACTGTACATTGCTTTTGTTTGAGCTCTTGCTCAGGCCCTGTGGAGCTCTGCTCTTACATGTGGTGATTTTTTTTTGTGTGTGTGTATGCATGTATGTGTGTGGGTACAATTCTGTGCCAGAGGTTGACATGGAATATCTTCTTTAATCACTTTCCACCTTATTTTATTTATTTATTTATTTATTTATTTATTTATTTATTTATTTATTTTGGTTTTTTGAGGTAGGGTTTCACTCTAGCTCAGGCTGACCTGGAATTCACTGTATAGTCTCAGAGTAGCCTCGAACTCATAGCAATCCTCCTATCTCTGCCTCCTGAGTGCTGGGATTAAAGGCATGCGCCACCATGCCTGGCTCACCTTACTTTTTAAAAAAACATATTTTATTTATTTATTTGAGAGAGAGAGAATGAATGAATGGGCCAAGGCCTCTAGCCACTGCCACTGCAAGTAAACTCCAGATATATGCACCAACCTGTGCATCTGGCTTATGTGTGTACTGGGGAATCGAACCTGGGTCCTTCAACTTTGCAAGCAAGTGGCTTAGCCACTATGCTATCTCTCCAGCCCTCTGCCTTACTATTTGACACAAGGCATAAACTGAACCCAGAGCTCAGTCTCACCTGTTTGGCTAGATTAGCTATCCAGCACTCCCCAGGGATGCCTTTTTTTTGCCTTCCCAGTACTGGGGTTCTACATGTCCGTCACCATGCCTGGCATGGGTGCTGGGGGTCCAAACTCAGTTGTTCTTCATTCTTGCACTTCTGCAAGCACTGTACTTACTGAATCATCTGCCCAGCCCATTGCTTTTTTTTTTTTTTTTTTTTTTGCAACAAGGTCTGGCTAAGCAGCACAAACTGGCCTTGGACTCACTAGGTAGCAGAGGCTGGCATAGCGCTCAGAGATCCTCCTACCCCAGCTTTCCAAGTGCTGGAATTACCAGTTTATACCACCATGTCCAGTTTACTCGTGGTCTTCCCAACAGACACATCTCAGAGCATTTGAATGTGTGGGACTTCAGGGGGTGTCAAACCCTGTTTAGGTAACAATTGGGAAACAGAGGGAGGTGGGACAGCTAGGGAGGTCGATCAGTCTAACTGCCAGCTGGGGCATGCTTGTGGATTTTCCCATTCTTTGCCCAGCTGAGAGAGTCGCAGCTCTGCCAGGCCTTTGCCTCCATCTGTATTCTGCTGCTCTCTGGGCCTGGTCCAAGGCTCCCATGTCTCCCCGAAGACACCCCTGGATCCCACACTTCCAGGCTCTAGCTGAAGCCTGCTGGACTTTAAGGGTCCCCTCCTCCACCATCTCTGCCTTCTTGTGGCTTCCGGGCTGTTCCCGCTCATGTTTCTCCCAGCCTCACCTGGACTGAGCAGGATTGGCTGAGTCAGAAAACCACTGTCTCCACCCTTTTCAATCATTGCATCTCTCTCCATCCAATGCAATGTCTGTGGTCCCAGCACTTGGGGTTTATCCACGGCTGACCTTCAGAATGGCCTGAGTCCTCAGCGACTGGAGAAGCTCAAGGCCTTGAGTTGGGGGTTGTAGGGGAGGAGAGGGCACAGAGGATGGACAGACCCACCCCTCCCCCACTCTTCTTCACAACCCAGGCAGACAGGTGAAGGTCAATACTAGAGATTCTGAAGGTGTCCTTGGGATGTATTTTGTTCTCTCGACTCTCTAAGCTGGCTCAGAGTGGGGTAGACGGGGCTCCTGCAGACCGGTTCAAGTTGAGGGCTACATGAAGAGAGAATTTGTACCTATAACACGATGTGACACTATCACTAGGGCCTCTATCACAACTCCAAGTGAGGGTCTGGGAGAGGCTTGGGCAGCCCTGACACTGTGGTCCTGCTACTGACCCACCTGGAACTCATGCTGGTCCAGGGACACGACTATCAGAACACAAGGTCGGATGAGAATCACTGCTGGGGGTCCCCAAGGGCATGTGCGAGTCATCAGGCCTTGGAGAATTTCAGCAAAGCTGAAACGTCCTGTAAGGACCTCTGCTTGTGAGGACAGGAGGCACGGTGCGTGTGTGCTCATGTGTGTGTGTGTGTGTGTGTGTGTGCTGGCTAGAGGTCACAGGTTGCCAACGCACCAGAGATGCTGCTGTAGGGTGAGAACAATGTGTCTTTCAGCTCAGCTGCTTGCTAGTCCTTCAGCGGGAAGCTTGGAGGAAAGGACAGGGCACTGTGGGAGGAGAAGGAGGAATTTGCTATAGGTGTGAGTGTGTGGGTGCCAACCTGTGTGGGACTTGAAGCACAGAGCTGTGGGTTTGCCGTTGGCTGTGCGGGTTGGAGGCGGTATTGGCCATCTGAGGTTGTGAGGCTGTGCAGGTGAGCTCATGCATAGGGTGGGAGGGAGGCTGGCTGACTGGAGAGATGCGGTTGCACGGCTGGATGTGGGCACGCTGGCCCTTTCCTTTTCTTCCTGATGTGGATGGTGCTCTGGCCCTGCACTTTGTGGCTGGGGCAGCTATATGCATAAGTTTGACTGACCACTGGCAGTTTGGGTGTCTGGTCACCTGTCCTACAGGTGCTGGGTAGGCCAGGATGGTTGAACACAGGTGCCAGCCACTCTGCGGCCTGTGCAGGTTCCCCTGGTATGGTGCACAGCACCTGCCAGGGCATCAACATGATGCCCCTGCAGACTCAAAACCGGAGCACTTTAAACACAGACATCTTGGGTCTGGGGAGGTGGCTCAGTGGGTAAGAGTGCTTGCTGTGCAAGCATGACGTCCTGAGTTCAATCCTCAGCACCCAACTAAAAATCTAGTCATGGCTACACATGCCTAGAACCCCAGTCTAACTGGAAAACAGGGAGTTCCAGGTGCAGTGACTCTGTCTTGGGGAAATAAGGTGGAAAAGGGACAGAGGAGATCACTTGATATCTTCCTTTGGCTTCTGCACATATGCACCCGGGGCACACACATACATACACCACACACACCACCCAGGCTACACCCCCCCCAAAAGTTGACATTTCATCTGGTCATTTAGTCTCTCAACCAACATTTCCTAGGGGTCTGCTGTTATATGCCCTTCAAGCATCATCTCAACTTGGTCCTCACAATCACTTCGGGATGGGAAAGAGCAGGAGCCATGACCCCCGTTCTACAGAGGCCCATCAGGGAAGCTGCTCACTAAAGGTGGGGATTTGCTCCCAGGGAGTTGTTTCTGGAATCTCTCACAGGCACTGGTCTACCTAGAAGGACTTAGGAGAGGGTCAACTGTTCTGGGATTTATCTGGAGGAGGCTGGGGCTCATCCTGGAATTGTCTGGAGGGATCTGACTCCTTCCTTCACCCTGACTCCAGCCTGCAGCGGCACCAATTGCAATGAGTTTTTCTTGTATTTTGCTGTGAGGACAGCTGTCTATGCACCAGCCTCCCCCCTCCCCCCTCTGTGTGTATACATATATATACGTGTGTGTGTGCACTCACACACAGATGTATGCATCCCTTGTGCACACATGAGGAAGCCAGAAGAAGCCAGAGAACATCTTCTATTGCTCTTCACTGTTATTCCCCTGAGACAAGGTCTCTCACGCAACCTAGGGCTCAAACTGTTTTCTAGTTACTCTGGCTGACCAGCAAATCCCAGGATCCTCCTCTCTCTGCCCCACCTCGCCTCAGGATGGGTGACAGGTGTGGCCAGCAAGCCCACCTCAGCAAGGAAGGGGGGATGTTTCCCCAGAGCAGCCAGGAGGACTCTCTGGCCCAGAGTTGCTGTTTTGACAGCCTCTTCTACCAAAGGGTGGTCGCCCTCACAGACCTCCCTATGGGCTTCCGAGAGGGAGGGCTGACACAGAATTTGACACCCCACTATCATCCTGGGACCTGTGTGGTTCCCTTCTTCATTGAACCTAGGCTGAGGGCTCAGAGAAGCCCAGAGATATTTGCAAGAGGCTAGATCCCTTGAGTCATAGAGCTGTCCTCCAGGGACACACACACACACACACACACACACACACACACACACACACACACACAGAAGAATCTCCCTTCCCTGATGCATCCTTGGTTCCCTGAGTCCTGACTTGTACTCCTCTTTTAGGCTCTGCAGTAAGCAGAGTAGAGGGAGGCAGCCTGGTACAGCCAGCCCTCACCCCTCATTTTATCCATGACCTGTAGATAGGGCCAAAAGACTCACCTTCACCCCATCCTGAGTCTGACAGGCCAGACACTGGGACGAGAGGTGGGCATAGATGGGTGATAGGTGAGAGGGAAGAGCAGCAGCCAGCTTGCAGGGACTAGAGCCACCAGCAGCCTCGAAGGACTGGCTGCAAAGAGCTGTGTGAGTGGTGAGCCGAGGCCTGGGGGAGTGCTACTTCGACATTTCCTCCAAGGCCCACCGGCCCACCCTGAGCCCCAGCCCAGGGACAGAGGGTGGTGAAGACCCCTGCTGTTCCTCTCTGCCACCTCTGCTCTCTGTCCCCATGTCCCTGTAGGGATTTTGTCCAGGGAGTCTTGAAACCTTTTGTAAACCTTAAAAAAAGTGTATGGATGTGTGTGTGTGTGTGTGTGTGTGTGTGTGTATAGAGGCACAGATTGATATCTGATGTCTTTCTCAGTTTCACTTCACCTTCCTTAATTTTTCTTATTTCTTTTTTTCCCTCTCTCTTCTCTCTCTCTCTCTTTCTCTCTTTTTGGCTTTTTGAGGTAGGGTCTCGCTCTAGCCCAGGCTGACCTGGAATTCACTATGTAGTCTCAGGGTGGCCTTGAACACATGGTGATCCTCCTACCTCTGCCTCCTGAGTGCTGGGATTAAAAGCGTGTGCCACCGTGCCTGACTTTTTCTTCTTTCTTTTTAAAAAAATATATCTTATCACTTGGGAGGCAGAGGTGGGAGGATCGCCATGAGTTCGAGGCCACCCTGGGACTACATAATGAATTCCAGGTCAGCCTGAGCTAGAGTGAGACCCTACCTTGAAAAACAAAACAAAACAAAACAAAATAAAAATATCTTATTTATTTATTTGAGAGAGAGAGAGAGAGAGAGAGAGAGAGAGAGAATGGGAACACCAGGGCTTCCAGCCACTGCAATGTCCCCTTGTGCATCTGGCTTACGTGGGTCCTAGGGAATCGAACTTGGGTCCTTTGGCTTTGCAGGCAAATGCTCTAACCGCTAAGCCATTGCTACATCCCTACCTTTGTCCGTCTGCTTCTTTCTTTCTTTCTTTCTTTCTTTCTTTCTTTCTTTCTTTCTTTCTTTCTTTCTTTCTTTCTTCTTTCTTTTGGCAAGGTCTCAATCTAGCCAAAGCCCATTCTGGCCTCAAACTCACAGATCTTAATACCTCAACTTTCCAAGTGTTGGAATTAATTACTTGAACCAGCATGCCCAGATTATTATTTTTCTTTTGAGGTAGGGTCTCACTGTAGCCCAGGCTGACCTGGAATTCTCTATGTAGTCTCAGGGTGGCCTTGAACTCCCGGCGATCCTCCTGCCTCTGCCTCCCGAGTGCTGGGATTAAAGGCGTGTGCCAGGGTCTCACGCTGAACCTGGGCTCACTAGTTCAGCTAGGTGAGCCGGCCAGCGAGTCTGCGAACCCTTTTTCCCACCTTCCCTGCACTGGGATGACAGGCATCTATCATCACTCCTTGCTTTAACATGTGTGCTGGGGATCAAACTCAGTCTTCCTGCTTATCCATTAAACACTTTACCCTGACCCACCAAGCCATCTCCCCAGCCCCTGGCGCATTCTTTGAAATCCCAGTTGGAAATGCAGTCAGTGTGTCTGTTTCCTAAGTCTCCAAGTACCTGCCAAGCCAGCAGACTGATTGCATCCGTGCTCACAGCAGGGCCGTTCTCTGCATTCTCTATGGGGCCTGCGGGTGGGCAGGTGCCTCCCTCTGGATCTGGACAGGCCCTCCAGTGCCCCTGAAGAGTTGGGGTGGGAGGAGAACTGGGAGCCACTGGGACTTCTGAGGGGCTTCCCCAGAATGGCCTTAGTAGCCTCTAGGCTCCTGGGACTCAAGGCTTGCTGGGTCTCTTGGGAACACAGAAGGGAGAGATGGTAGAATCTCGAAGGCCACCAGCCTGGCTCTTCTTGGACTGCCAACTTCCTAAGCCTCAATTTCTTCATTGGTACAATGAGCTCCACCCACCTACCCATCAGGCAGGCTATAAAGATGAACCACTAAGGTGGAGGATCAGATAGGGGACAGAAGCTCTCCATAAATGTTCCTGATCTCATCAAGGCACCCTGGGGATATTCATCAAGTGAGTAAGAAGAAAAGAGGCACGTGTCTCAGAGACAGTACCTCTGAGGGAAGGTGAGGCACCCTTCCTGACATAGAACAAAACTGGGGAACAAGGGCTGGGATGTGGCTCAATGGATAGAGTGCTTGCCTAACGTGCACCAAGCCCTAGGTTCAGTCCCCAACAGGACGTAAGCTGTGTGTGGTGGTGCATGCCTGGATTCCTAGCCCTTGGGAGGTGGAGGCAGGAAGATCAGAAGTTCAAAGTCATATTAGACTACATAAAGAGTTTAAGGCCAGCCTGAACTACATGAGACCCTTTCTCACAAAAACAAAACAAAACAATCACTTTTACTGGGCATGGTGGTGCATGCCTTTAATCCCAGCACTCAGGAGACAGAGGTAGGAAGATCACTGTGAGTTCGAGGCCACTCTGAGACTACATAGTGAATTCCAGGTCAGCCTGGGCTAGTGCAAGACCCTGCCTTAAAAAACAAAACAAAACAACAACAACAACAACAAAACAGAAACAAAAATCACTTCTTGTTTTATGAGACAGGGTTTCATTCTATAGTTCAGGCTGGCCTCAAACTCTCCATGATCCTGCCTTAGCCTCTTGAGTCCTGGGATCACAGACCTGTGCAGCCACACTAGTTCAATACCACAGGACCATCAGAGTCAAGGTTTCTATGCTGGAGCAACTGAGGCTGAGGAGCCAGTAAGAACCAGCTTAGTCCTGGCGGAGCCAGAACTTAGTGCTCCTGACCACACCTTTGTTGTTTTCCTTGCTTTTAAGAGCACCCTGTGCTCGGCAGGTGATTCATGTAATAGCATTCTCAAAAGCCTGCAATTTGCCTCAGTGCTCTGCTCCACAGCAGAAATCTCAGCCTCACACATGAACTGCTGCCGCCACAGGCAAGTGCCAGGCCCATCCAAATAGGTGGCACCTGGGGCTTGGGCAGTGCAGGCTTCCTGGTTCCTCTCTGGCAACCTGGAGGAGGCATCGCTTCCTGCTCCTGTCTTCCACCCTGGGGAGACTGTGGTTTGTCACCTGAGGGTGTCTCATGAAAGCTCTGCTTTAATTAATCAATCACTGAGCAATGAATTGGTTAATGCGGGGCCCACTCCCCCGTGGGTGACTGGCACAGTACTGAGTGCCAATTATTTCAGCATTAATAATTAATCTCCAACCGTGCCTGGGAAGGAGTGGAAGGCTCACAGGACTCAAATCAGCTCCGCAAGCCAGCCAGAGCATCTGAGGCTCTGAGCAGGGCCTGGCACTCCAGGGTCTTCCTTGCTACGGCAGGCAAGAAAGGCACCAGGACTTGGGGTCTGGCAAGGTCCTCAGATAGGTCAAAGCTAAGTGGTCTGAGAACAGGAACTGGGTTTGCTTGGGTTAGGAAGTTTCCTGGGAATAAACGTGCATGCAGCGGGGACTCAATACTTGCTGACTGACTTCCTTATATAGGCGCATCATCTAAGAGTTAGCTCATTTCAGATAACTCCTATTTTATTTTATTTTTTGGTTTTTCAAGGTAGGGGTATCACTCTAGCCCAGGCTGCCCTGGAATTCACTATGTAGTGAAGTGTAGGTGGTCTCGAACTCATGGTAATCCTCCTACCTCTGCCTCCCAAGTGCTGGGATTAAAGGTGTGCGCCACCACGCCTGGCCAGACAACCCCTTTGGAATCCATGGTTTTCGCATTTGAAAAGTGGCCTAGGGCTGGGGAGATGGCTCAGTGGTTAAAGGCGCTTGTTTGAAAACTTACCTGCATGTGATAACTATGAATGCAGCTCAATACAAAAGTGTTAACTTAGAACATTATGAGGGGCTGGGGAGGTAGCTCACATGTCAAAGCCAGGCATCATGGTGTACTCCCCATCTCAGTGCTGGGGAAGTAGAGACAGGAGGATTTCTAAGCTTTGTTGTCCACATGGGCTAGCTGGATGGTCTGGGAAACTCCATGTTCAATGAGGCAGATCTCAGAAAATAAAAAAATCAAGTGAACTGCCTGACGTGGTATCATGCCTGTAATCCCAGCACTCAGGAAGCTTCAGTAGGAGAATTGCTGTGAACTGAAGTCCAGCCTTGGCTATTGGCTTGTGAGTTCTAGGTCAGCCTGGGCTAGAGTGAAACCCTGTTGCCAAAAAAGAAAAGAAGGAGGAAGGGGAGGAAAGGGTTTCTGGAGATGTGGGATGACATCTGGATTGGCAAATTGTCTTGAGCTGCCCTCAAGCCAACTTTAGGTTGTAGGTGGAGACCCAGGTGCCCACTACCTATACCTAGGAAGTTATGCTGTGTAACTTGTGTTTTTTATAAATTTTTTTGTTTATTTTTATTTATTTTATTTGAGAGTGACAGACAGAGAAAGAGGGAGAGAGAGAGAATAGGTATGCCAGGGCCTCTAGCCACTGCAAACAAACTCCAGATGCATGCGCCACCTTGTGCTTACATGGGTCCTGGGGAATCGAGCCTCAAACCAGGGTCCTTAGGCTTCACAGGCAAGTGCTTAACTGCTCTGCCATTTCTCCAGGCCCAACTTGTGTTTTATAACAAAGATTCTTTCCAAGTTCAATAGAGAGGTGCTGAGACACATTTCTGGCGAGTTATCCTTTCGTAATGCTGGTCACTTGCAACAGGAGAAGCTGGAACAGGATAGCCAACCACAGCTTGCAGAACACAGGACATTCCTTATTTTAGATATGTTAAAGGGCCCGTGTCTCTGCCTAGAGACAAGGCATCAGTGAGTGAATGCGCCTTGAGGTGCTAGGAACCAGATAGGATATAAGAGTGGGGGTGGGGAGGCAGGAAGCTGATCCTGTTGTCCCTCCCTACCTGGGATCATCCATGTTCTGGGTCACAGCAGGGGAGGGGGTGGCCTGGGTGTTGTACCTGAGGTAGGAGAGGCACTATAAAGAGACATGGCCGGTCCCCCCTATAGAGGCAGTGTGTGTCCTCTTTTATTTTTTGGTGGAGAAGGGGTGTGGGTTTGAGGTAGAGTCTCACTCTAGCTAGCCCGGGCTGACCTTGAACTCACAGCACTCCTCCTACCTCTGCCTCCCAAGTGCTGGGATTAAAAAATGTGTGCACCACCACTCCGGGCTAGCATGTGTCATCCTCTTAAAGTTCACATCTGTGATGTGAATCTGAGTAGCTGGGGATGGTGACTCTAGCCACAGGGGTAGGACAGAATGTCTCTTCTGAGCAGGCCTAGGATTGGTCTTCACAGAGCCGACGCTTGTCGTAGGCCATGCTGGTTAGTGGGGGGTATTCTGGGACACAGTTAAAAACAGACTCTCCTATGCTGTTGTCTATAAGTCTGACGAAGTGAGACCCTCGAGGTTTACTGGTTTGGGAGATGGTGGGGAAGCGGTTACTGAAGTCCCAGAAAGATCGAGAAGCTCCGTGTCATTCTCTACACAGGTAGCGGGGTGGGGGGGGCCCATGGAGGTGGTGATTTCCTGAGGCCCCACAGCAAATTGCACTCGATTTACTACCCTTGATACTTCTCAAGTGCTGGCTGTGTACTTGACCCTGGGATTCCTTCTAAGCAGAAGCTGAGCCCTCAGGTGTCACCTTGATATACATAGTATGCGCACATACCCCGGAGGGAGGGGCAGATGTGGAGGGCTACCTGAAGTCAACATCGAGTGTCCTTCTCCATCACTGTCCACCTGATAGAAAAGTGGCCCTAGGCATGTGGCCCAGGATAGCAATGAATGTGGCTCAACCCAAAATTGTAAGCAAGCATTTACCCATTGAGCCATCTCCCCAGCCCTGAGAATTGTTTTTACTTTTTTTTTTTTTTTTTAGTTTTTCGAGGTAGGGTCTCACTCTGGCCCAAGCTGACCTGGAATTCACTATGTAGTCTCAGGGTGGCCTTGAACTCACAGTGATCCTCCTACCTCTGCCTCCCGAGTGCTGGGATTAAAGGCATGCGCCACCACTCCCGGCTGTTTTTACATTTTTATTATTTTCTTTTTTTCTTAGTTTTTTGGTTTTTACATTTTAAAAAAAGTTTTTATTTTTATTTATTCGCTTATTAGAGAAAGAAATGGGGGGGGGGAGAGAAAGAGAGAGAGAGCGAATGGACATACCAGGGCTTCCAGCCAGTGCAAATGAACTCCAGACATATGTGCCACCACGTGCATCTGGCTTACATGGGTACTGGAGAAATGAGCCTTGAACTGGGGTCCTTAGGTTTCACAGGCAAGCGCTTAACCACTAAGCTATCTCTCCAGCCCCTGGCTTTTGCATTTTTAAATGATGGAGAACAAATCAAACTAAGAATGATGTTGTCTGATGTGAAAATTAAGACACTCAATTTCAGCAGTTTATAAATACAGTTTCATTGGCACGTGGCTTCCTCATTCATATAGACGTTGGTTAGGACAAACCCTCATGGTCTTTGGAACCTGGGCTAGGTACTATCTAATCCCTTCAGAAAAAGTTTGTTAGGCACTGATCTACACGGCTCCTTGGCAGGGGAGATGGCCTAGCAGTGCCCCCCATCCTTATCCTATCTCTCCTACTGTTGATGGGTCAGGCATCCCTGGTAAGAGACATCAGTGATCAACACCCTCTAGCCCCATGGTCCTCACCTCTGCCCAGGGTAGGGCACTCTAGGGCTCATAGGCTTTGGCCTTCCTCACCCCTTCAGCTTCCTTAGTGAGTGACTTTAGGCCTCCCCTGGGGCAGACCCAGCAGGCAGAGTTCACCAGTACCCCCAGGAATCTTTGGTAACAGTGCCCAGGGAACATGCCTGAGGGGCATCCCCACAGAGAAGGTTCCTGTCCTCTCTGCAGGTGTCAGGTTCCTGCCTAGGGCTGGGCTACCTCCGAGAGCTCAGTGGAGCCGCTGGCTCAGCCTGCCTGTTTGGTTACTGTCAAAAGTCTCAAAGCTGGGCCGGGGAGATGGCTCAGTTGGTAATTACTTACTACCCAAGCATGAAGACCTGAGTTCAAATCCCCGGAACCCATGTAAATTTTGGGTGTACTGGTACCTAAGTGTAATCTCAGCTCTGGGGAGGTAGAGACTGGAGGAGTCCTGGGTTTGCTGGTCAGCTAGCCTAGCCAAACTGGTGAGCTCAGGTTCAGTGAGAGAGCTCGTCTCAAAGAATAAGGCCATTGAGCCAGGCGTGGTGGCACACGCCTTTAATCTCAGCACTTTGGAGGCAGAGGGAGGAGGATCATTGTGAGTCTGAGGCCAGCCTGAGACTACATACCGAATTCCAGGTCAGCCTGGGCTAGAGTGAGACCCTACCTCAAAACAAAAACAACAAAAACAAAACAAAAGAATAAGGCAATTGAAAAAGATACCTGTTGACCTCTGGCCTCCCCATGCATGCCCCCCCCACATGTGTACATATACAAATGTGTGTGCACATCACACGCTCATACACATGCAAACAAAAAAAAGATTCAAAGCTCACAAGGCTGCCCCTTTAGAATCGCCACCCAATGTGCGTCCTTTGCAGACCTAGAAGAGTCTACCCTGATGGCCTTCAGGGTGCCCTTTTGTTAAGAGACAGTCACTGTGAGCTCTGGCCCAGCCTTCATTGCTTCTGGGCTGCAGATCCAGGGGCCGTGTGTGTGTGTGTGTGTGTGTGTGTGTGTGTGTGTGTGTCTTCTTGAAAGGTCTGGAGCCTGGGATGGCCCATAGGGACTGAGACCCAGAGGCCCAGGAGGGGTCTGGATGCCAGAAGGAGTTGGTATCTGACCCTGCAAGCTTATCCGAAACTTCCCTGCTTGGGCCCTTAGATGTAAGGCCTTGATCATCGTGAGACACAACACTGAGGCCAGAGAAGGCCACAGCAGGGAGACTAGGCAAACCTAGAATGACTGTCTGGACTGTGGTCCACCTAGGCTGAGGGCTTCTGCGCACTAGGCATGGTCACGGTACAGGTGGGGAGTCAGGAACATCTTCTAACATGCTTTCACAGTTGTCTGCAACCACTGTAGGAGCCAGAGGCCTGGAGTTGGGTACCAAGGAGGTCTCCCTGGAGGAGGTGGTCCCAACGCTGGATCATGCAGGGCAGGCAGGAAGTGTCAGAGAAGGGCAGTGGGAAAGGAATTTTAGGAATCAGACACCACAGCAGCCTGAGTCCCAGATAGGGTGGCCATGGCATTCCCGTGTTCTTGCTCTCTCACCAGGCCACTGGAAGGCCCAGACAGGTGTCCACGGTACCCCTCCCTGTCCTATCCCTCTTCCCACATACTTTGGCATGTCCTCAGTCACCGTGGCAGTATGTAGCCAGCCATCACTGTGCTGTGCCCTAATGCCTGCCGGTCCCTGGCTCTTAGCTGCCCTTGGGGGTCCTGGGGCTTCTACCTGTCACTCTCTTCAGGAAGCTGTGGTCTGTAGCAGTGGCTGGCTGTTCTCTCCAGTAGGTGACTCGTTTTTCCCCTCAACCACAGGGTTGCTGGAATGGCATGAGATTGAACAAGACCAGCCACAGGCACAGGGTGGCTAGCACTTGGCAAGCATTAAGCATTCCTTTCCTTTTTGTTTTTTGTAACTTTTTATTGAAAACTTCATAAGTACTGACAGTATACCATAGCCATAATCCTCTCCCACCACCCCCATTTCTCCCTCCCAAATCCCTCTCCCTCTAATCCCTTCTTCTTTCCAGCGAGTCTCTCTTCTATTTCGATGTCATGATTTCCCCAATGGTGAGCGGCGGGTGACCAAGTGGGTGAATGAGAGACAGTAGAGCTGGCTCCAGAGCTAACCTTCCCTCTGCTGGTCTCTCATCACCACACTCATGTGTTTCGTGTTTGCATCAGGATGGGTGGGCAGGGCATCCCAGAGGGAACAGCATGGATAAAGGCCCTAAGACAGGAAAGGATTTCCTCTATGGGGAGAAACTGTAAGAAGTCTGGGGGTGGTGGGGGGAGGCAGGGTGGAAGTGAGGCCAGCAGGGAGAGGGCACCTCTCCCAGATGACAGAGGGGCTTTGTCTTGTGTGTGGTGGAGTATTGGGGTGGTTTTTGCCAAGAACACATTTTTTTTGCATGTGTATATGTATGTGGTATGTGTAGTTGCATATTCATTCATATGGGGGCACATGTGTGTATTCAGGTGTATGTGTGCATGTATGCTCATATATGTGGAGACCAGAGATCAATGTTGGGGGTCTTCCTCTGTCACTCTCTGCTTTGTTTTGGAGGTTTCTAATATTTATTTATTTATTTATTTATTTGTTTGTTTATTTATTTACTTATGAGAGAAAGAGAAACAGGAAGAGAGAGAGAGAGAGAGAGAATGGACGCACCAGGGCCTTCGGCCACTTCAAACAAACTCCAGATGTATGCACCACCTTGTGCATCTGTCTTACGTGGGTCCTGGGGAATTGGACCTGGGTCCTTGGGCTTCACAGGTAAGTGCCTTAACTACTCAGCCATCTCTCCAGTCCCACTTTGTTATTTGAAGTAGGGTCTCTGGCTGAACCCTGTTTTTGCCAATTTAGCTAGACTAGTTAGCCAGCAAGCCCCAGGGATTTCTTATCTCCCCCTTCCCAGCACTTTACCCACTGAGCCCTCTCCCCAGCCCATTCCCTAGCTGCTGTGTGAACAGAACTTAGCAAGGAAAAGAGTAAGTTCAGCTAGTGGCTTCCCCAGTTCCACGCTGGGGCTCACTGTGGTTGTTGGGAGTCGGTGTTGGCTGGAGATGTGCATCAAAGTCCAGGCAGGGCACACAGAACTCTGAGTGAACATGCACAAGGGATGGTGGGTGCTGGCTGTGGTGGCGCATGCCTTTAATCCCAGCACTCGGGAGGCAGAGGTAGGAGGATCGTTGTGAGTTCGAGGGCACCCTGAGACTACATAGTGAATTGCCAGGTCAGCCTGAGCTAGAGTGAGACCCTACCTCGAAAACAAAACAAAACAAAACAAAACAACAACAAAATAACCCACAAAAACAAAAACAAACAAACAAAAAAAAGGGGATGGTGGAGTTTGAGGTCTAGCAACTCTATTTGTTTGTTTGTTTGCATCAGGATATCAGTTATTCCAAGCCAATCTTGAACTTCCTAGGTAGCCAAGGATAACCTTGAACTCCTGATCCCCTTGCCTCCACAGTGCTGGATTACCAGGATGTGCTACTCTGCTTGGCTTATGCAGTGGATATGGAAACCAGGGCTTCGTGCACACCAGGCAAATGCTCTTCCGATGAGCTGCATCCCTAGCCAGGTATCAGGCTATTCTGCTTGCTGACTGCTGTCTTCTGTGGCACAGGACAGCAGCCTCTGCTCTGGGTGCGGGAGCCTCATGACTGCCCTCCAGGGCCATTGTGGACTGGAAAACGGGAGCGCATCCACCGGCCATGTCACTCTCAAGTGGCATTATGGCTTTTTCTTTGTGAAAAAATGCATTCAGGCCAGGCGTAGTGATACATGTCTTTAATCCCAGCACTCCTGAGGCAGAGGTAGGGGGATTTCCATGAGTTCAAGGCCAGTCTGAGACTACATAGTGAATTACAAGTCAGCCTAGGCTAGAGCAAGACCCTACCTCAAAAAACAAACAAACAAACAAACAAACAAACAAACAAACAAACACATTCAGCCTTCTTATGGACCAAGATTACAGGGCACCTGTGGGTCTGGTACCCATGACAGGTGAAATGGGCATGTGTGTGTGTGTCCACTGTCTGTGTTAGTTTTGGGGTAAAGCTGCCTGAGATGGGGCCACCATGTGCTAGGAGTTACTGGAAGGAATTTGGGCTAGGCTATCAAGAAGAGGGCTCAAAAGTTAAAGGCTCTTGCTTGCAAAGCTTGCCAGCGTGGGTTCAATTCCCCGGAACCTATGTAAAGCCAGATGCACCAAGTGGCTCATACATCTGGGGTTTGCAGTGGTAAGAGGCCCAGGCACACCCATACTCTCTCCCTTCCCTTTCTCTTTCAAAAAATCAAACATATTTAAAAAGAATTATTCATGGACTACTGCATGTGAAAAGGCCCTGTAGCAGTAAAGCTCTTCTATGGAGAAACCACAGGAGATTCCATGTTAACTCCGTCAGAACGGCAGTCAGTAAGAAAACAAAGCTGGGGCTGGGTGGATGGCTCAGCAGTTAAAGGTGCTTGCTACCAATGCCTGGCATCTCAGCTTTAATTCTCCAGTGCTCATGTAAAGTCAGATGCAGAGTGAGGCATGTGTCTGGAGTTCGTTTGCAGTAGTGGGAGGCCCTGGTGTGCCCATGTGCTCGCTCTCTACTTCCCTCCCTTTCTCTCTCTCTCTCCTTGCAAATAAATAAATAAAATTAAAAAAAAAAAAACAAAAAAACCAAGGCTGAGCATGGTGTCTCATGCTTTTGATCCCAACACTTGGAAAGCTGAGCTAAGAGGATCACTTTGAGTTCAAGGCCAACCTGGGCTATACAGAGTAAGTTCCAGGTCAGCCTGGGCAAGAGTGAGATCTTGCCTCAAAAAACCCACAAAACCCCAGCTGGGACAGGAGGCGGACCAGCATAGGGAAGAGCTCAGCTGCCCAGGATACTGCTTGACTCCCACAGAGGCATCACCTTTCCTGGCAATGCACCTAGCAACTTGTGACACTATGGGACCCCCTCCCCATCAAACTGTGCATATGCCTGCTTTAACAATGGAAATAAATTACTTTTCTTGACAAGCCCTTGGTAATGCCCTGTTTCTATTCAAACTTGTTCCAAGATATATCTAGGATCAGGAGGCAGAGGGCCAATCCAGCCTGGGCTGGTTTGGGGTGCATGAACAGTGAGACAGTGTCTCTCACTCACATGCCTGCTGTCTCAGTTGGAGGTGAATTCAAACATTTGCTTTACCCTCTGTGATGGTGGTGTTGATTGTCAACTTGACAAGATGTAGAATCACCTAGGAAACTAGCCTCTGGGCGTGCCTGTGACGGACTATCTAGATTAGGTTAGTTGAGATGGGAAGAGCCACTTTAACTGTGGCAGCAGTATGCCACAGGCTGGGGTCCTGGACTGGATAAAAAGGAGAGGGCTGGCTGAGCCCAGCATTCATCACGCTCTGCTTCCGGGCTGTGCATGTGCTGTGAGCAGCTGGCCTCCTATGTCTACCAGCATGCTTTTCCTGCCAAGAGGAACTGTATCCCTGAACCTGTGAGCCAGAATAAACTCTTTTCATCCTAAGCTGCTTCCGGTCCAGTGTTTTGTCACAGCAATGAGTCAAAGAACAAATACACTTAAAAAAAAACTTTATTTATTCATTTATTTGAGAGAGAAAGAGAGACACAGAGAAACAGAGAGAGTGAATATGGGCATGCCAGGGCCTCCTGACCCTGCAAACAAACTCCAGATGTATGCACCACTCTGTGCATCCAGCTTTACATGGGTGCTGGAGAATTGAACCCAGGCCATCAGGCTTTGCAAGCAAGTGCCATCTCTCCAGCCCATGAATGCTTTTTTTTTTTTTTTTTTTTTTTTTGGTTTTTCGAGGTAGGATCTCACTCTAGCTCAGGCTGACCTGGAATTCACTATGTAGTCTCAGGGTGGCCTTGAACTCACAGCAATCCTTCTATCTCTGCCTCCAGAGTGCTGGCATTAAAGGCATGTGCCACCACACCCGGCTCTATGAATGCATTTTCTAATAAAGGTTCTCGTTGCTTTCCTATTTGTGTGCACCTTTCTTTGATTCTTTGAATAAAATGCCAAGAACCTGGAAATACCCGGGGACCCCTAATAGCAGATGTAGACAAAAGGGACCTTTACGTGCTGCTAGTGAGAATGTAAAGTAGTCCAACCACTACGGAAGTGAGGGTGGACAGTCCTCAAAGCAAAATCGTCTGCAGGACCCAGCTATTCCACTCCTGGGGGAACACACAGACACTTGCTCATTGGTGTTTGTGCAGGACTACTCACAATGGAGACAATTGAGGTGTCTGTCAACGGAGCACTGGTAGAAAATGTGCTGTGTACACAACAGACTTCTGTGTCAGCCATGAAAAAATGACGTTCATGTCATTTGCAGGAAAATTTGGATGCAACTGGAGATAATCATCATTAAGTGAATTAAAACAGTCTTAGACAAAGATGTGTTTTTGTCCTCATGTGTGTACATTATGTGTATATAGGGCATAAACTAGAAATGAAACTGTCTAGGCTGACAGAGGGGACTCAGGGAAGGGGAGGAACAAGAAAAGGAAAGGTAGGAGTATCAGGAAGAATAGTCTCACTGTATAATACTTTTATGGAATGTAAAAAATAAACTTGATTTTATTAATTTTTTTTTTTTTTTTTTTTTTGAGGTAGGGTCTTGCTCTAGTCCAGGCTGACCTGGAATTCACTATGTAGTCTCAGGCTGACCTTGAACTCAGCAGTCCTCCTACCTCTGCCTCCCGAGTGCTGGGATTAAAGGCATGCACCATCATGCCTGACTGATTTTAATATTTTTAAATTTTAAAAATTTATTTGTGAGGCTGGAGAGATGGCTTAATGCTTAAGGCACTTGCCTGCAAAGCCAAAGGACCCAGGTTCAACTCCCCAGGACTCACATAAGCCAGATGCACAAGGGGAAGCATGCATCTGGTGTTGGTTTGCAGTGGCTGGAGGCCCTGGCATGCCCATTCTCTCTCTCTCTCTCTCTCTCTCTCTCTTTCTCTCTACCTGCCTATTTCTGTATCTCTCTCAAATAAATAAATAAAAATAAAATATTAAAAAAATTATTTGCAAGCATAGAACGTTAGAGAAAAGAGAGACAGACACACAGAGAGAATGGACATGCCAGGGCCTCCAGCTGCTACAAACTCCAGATGCATGTGCCACTTTGTGCATCTGGCTTTATGTGGGTACTAGGGAATTGAACCTTGGTCCTTAGGCTTTGTAAGCAAGTGCCTTAATCACTGAGCAATTTCTCAAGCCCCTTATTATTTTTTTTTTCATTTTTTTCAAGGCAGGGTCTCGCTCTAGCCCAGGCTGACTTGGAATTCACTAGTCTCAGGGTGACCTTGAACTCATGGCGATCCTGCTACCTCTGCCTCCTGAATGCTGGGATTAAAGGTGTATGCCACCACACCTGGCTTCAAGCCCCTTATTTTTAAAAATATTTTAATTTATTTACTTATTTGAGAAAGAGAGAGAATAGGTGCACTAGGGTCTTTTGCCACTGCAAACGAACTCCAGACACATACACCACTTTGTACATCTGGCTTTACATAGGTACTGGGGAATTGAATTCAGGCCAGCAGCCTTTGTAAGCAAGTGCTTTAACCACTGAACACCTTCCCATCCCTGGAAAAATAAATTTTAGAAAAAGGCATGAAAGTAGGAGGGTGATTATTTGAGAAGAAGGGATTTTAGTGGGAGTGTCCAGGAGATAAGAGTAATGGGTTGAATATGCTCCAAATACATTGTATACAAGTTTAAAATTGTCAAAAGAAGAAAGAAAGAACGAACCAGGCATGGTGATGCATACCTTTAATCCCAGCACTCGTGAGGCCAAGGTAGGAGGATTGCCGTGGGTTCAAGGCCACTGTAAGACTACATAGTGAACTCCAGGCCAGCCTGGGCTAGAGTGAGACTCTACCTTGAAAAATTAAAAAAGAAAAAGAAAAAAAAAAAAATGGTTTGGGAAGTTGGCTCAGCTAAAGAAACTTGCTTACTAAGTTCGATATCCCAGTATCCACCTAAAGCCAGATGCACAAAATGGTGTATGTGTCTGGAGTACATTTGCAGTGGCAAGAGGCCCTGGTGCACCTATTCTGTCTTTCTCAAATAAATGGGCACTGGCATGCTCATACTTTAACTCTAGCTTGCTCCCCCTCTCTCTGTCTCTTTCTCCCTCCCTCTCTCTCTGGTTGCAAATGAGTAAATAAAAATACTTAAAGGCTCTAGGCATGGTGGTGTACATCTTTAATCCCAGCACTTGGGAGGCAGAAGTAAGAGGATCATGGTGAGTTTGAGGCCAGCCTGGGACTATAGAGTGAGTTCCAGGTCCTCCTGGGCTACAGTGAGACCCTACCTAAAACAAACAAACAAACAAACAAACAAAAAACAAAACAAAACAAAACAAAAACCCCAAAAACCAAGTGAACAACCAAAAAGTAAGTGAGAGGAGCTGGATTTCCTAAACAGAGTATTGTAAAAGGGCCAAAGGGGGCCTGTCTGCATCCTGAGTCTCCCAAGGGGCTGATATGGGCAGGGCTGGTAGGGGGCCCTGGGCTGAGCAGGTAAGGAATTTGTAGAAACTGTATGTGTGTGGGGTGGGGAGGGGGAAAGCAGGTTTTGCATGCAAATCATCAGGGAGCCAGCCTGACCCAATTTCCCTGTTTGTCCTAGGGTCGGGAGTCCCCATGCAAACTCCATCTGAGGAAGGAGATGGCCCAGCGCCATGGTGGCTCCAGTGGTATTTTCCAAGATACCTTCCTGGAGGGGCTGGGATTTTGTTCCCAACATGCACCTCAGTGGACCTGCATGGTGTCCTCCACTGACTGCTTGCTTAGATGGGCTGTGGGGTGAGGCTGCCGGGAGCTGTACTTGCAACTCTATGGTTCCTTGTCTTCCTTAATCTAACCTTTGCACTGCCTGCTGGCCAAGGGAGGAGACACTGGCTTCCCCAAGGTCACGCAGTGGCTCACAGACCAGCCAGAGTAAAGCCAGCCAGAAAATTCAAGGGTACACAGTAGACCAGGGTCTTCCCTCCCTTCCCTCCCTCCCTTCCTTCTTTTCTGTCCTTCTTTCCTGCCACTCAAGAAGAATGTATTTGAGGATCACTCAAGGCCAGTTGTGCCCTCGGAAATTCCTAGGCTGCGAGAGTCTCCTTGTAGGGTGCGGGGCATCCCGCCCTCAGAAGGGCATGTGGCTGCGATGAGCTATTTCTAAGGATGATAGTGGAAAACTAGATCATGGAGCCCTAGGGAAGGAAAGGGCTGGGTTGGCACAGAAAATACCTGAGCCATCAGTAGAAGGTGGGGCTCCTCCCACACCTGGAAGTACAGCTGGTCCTGGGGGGCCTTGTGGGGTGTCCAGGGACAGGGGTAGGACTTGTCTAAGAGCCTCATTCCACAGCATGTGAGGCCTGGATAGGCCCTGGTGAGAGTCCTGGGCCCTTGCAGCTTGCAGGTCGAATGCTCCAGGCTCCCTTGCCTCCCGTGTCTGTCGGTTTATCTGTCTGGAATTCTACCTTACTCACGGAGTCCTGATGCACCTCTTTTCAAATGGTACCCTGTTTCTGGAACGTATTGGTGGGCCTGAGTCCTTTTCTGCTTGGGAGTGTCCTGTCCCAGAATTCCAGAGGCCCCGAGGGTTGGGCCACCTGTTGTAGCCTCAAGAGGCCACAGCCTAGAGGCTGGAGAGCTGCAGGGTGTGGGGACAGATAGTAAGGAGAGCATGGGCCCCCCAGGTACCTTGGAGGAGGTACGTACTGGCCAGGGACTTGGTGGGGCCAAGAGCTGTGTTCAGTCTGGTGAGTGCCCAGGGCAAACCACACAGCTTTAGTTGAATCCCAGCTCATCATGTCCGTATTTGCTTTTGAGCCTCAATTTCTGCCTTTACAAATGGGGGCAGTAATGGTGTTGGCCTTCCCGAGTTACAGTGAGAGTTGGGCCTGGGATCGAGCTCATTAGGTACAGAGGATTTTCCTAGCATGCCTGAAGCCCTGCCCCAATAAACTGGGTGTGGTGGTGCACACTTGTAATCCCAGCACTCAGGAGGTGGAGGCAGGAGGATCAGAAATGACCTATCATCAACGTCACCCACAGACCTCATCCCTGTCACCGGGAGCTGAGGAGAAAGGCAAAGGGCGGAAGAGGATCTGTCCCCACACTGTGGTAGTCAAGCTCTCTACCACAGGGCCGCAGAGGTGGAGTGTCACTGTTTAGAAGATGAACATTGGAGGGTCTGGCGGATGAGAAGGAGGAAGTGCCAACCAGGTGGTCTGTCTCCTGCCACCATGCCCTCACACTGCCAGGCCTAGGTGAACCCGTGGCTGAGGTTCCCCCCCTCTAATTTTGTGTAGTTCTTATACCATGCAATTCACATATTTAAAGTGTATAATTCATGGTTATTTATTTTTTGCATGTGTATGTGCGTGTTGTAAACACGTGTATGTGCGTGTGTGTGGAGGCCTGAGCTCCAGGTTGGGTGTCTTCCCCAGTCACTCTCCACCTTATTTTTTAGTTTTTATTTACTTACTTTATTTATTTGGTTTTTCAAGGTAGGGTCTTGCTGTAGCCCAGGCTGACCTGGAATTTGCTATGTAGTCTCAGGGTGGCCTTGAACTCATGGCAATCCTCCTACCTCTGTCTTCCGAGTGCTGGGATTAAAGGTGTGCGCCACCACGCCCGGCTTTTAGGTTTCTTTTCAAGACAGGGTCTCACTGTAGCCCAAGCTGACCTAGAACTCACTCTGTACCCCAGGCTGGCCTTGAACTTATGGTGATCCTCCTACCTGAGCCTCCGGAGTGCCAGGATTAAAGGCGTGCATTCTGTGTCCAACTTCTACCTTACTTTTTGAGACAGGATCTCACTGAACCTGAAGCTCACTGATTCCGCTAGATTAGCTAGCCAGCAAGCCCTGCGGATCTTCCTGTCTCCCTAGCAAAGGGATTGTAGGTGTGTGCTGCTGCACCTGGCTTATATGTGGGTGCTGGGCACCCTGCTTGAGAGGCAAGCATTTTACCCCAGAGCCATCTCCTTAGCCTCGTTGGTTGTAAGGTATATGAACATTACTATAATCTCCCACCTCCCCAGCGCTGGAGATGGACCTCAGATCCTCCTATATACTAGTTAAGCACTCTACCACAGACTTACATCCTCAGCCAGACACCATCAACTTTATTTTTGTTAAAATTTTTTTTTTTTTTTTTTTTTGCATCAGGATCTCATTCTAGCCCAAGATGACCTAAAACTCACTTTGTAGCCCAGGCTGGTCTTGAACTCATGGTGATCCTTCTACCTCAGCCCCCAAGTGTGGAGATTAAAGGTGTGCACCACCACACCCAGCTTTTTTTTTTTTTTTTTGACAGTCAGGCTTGCCTCTAACTCACTATGTAGCTGAGACTGTCTGATTTCCTGACCTTCCTGCCTCTACCTCCCAAGTGCTGGGTGTAGACATGAGCCACTATGCCTGGCACAAATCAGTTTTGAAACCTTTTTATCACTCCCCAAACCCTACCCCATATCCATTAACAGCCTACAGGAAGCAACCCCTCACCTTTCTGTCTGTACAGGCTTGCTTTTCAGGACAGTGGGGTAAATGAGACTGCAAGTGGCCCTCCGTGTCTGGCTTCTTTCCTTACACATGATGTTCAACATGCATCTGTAATTCATTCCTTTTTTTTTTTTCTTTGAGGTAGGGTCTCATTCTATCCCAGGCTGACCTGGAATTTACTGCATAATCTCAGGGTGGCCCTGAACTCATGGCGATCCTCCTACTTTTGCCTCCCAAGTGCTGGGATTAAAGGCATGTGCCATTATGCCCGGCCTCATTCCTTTTTTAAATTTTCTTTTGTTTTTTGGATTTTCGAGGTAGAGTAGCACTCTAGCCCAGGCTGTCCTGGAATTCACTATGTAGATGCAGGGTGGCCTTGAACTCATGGTGATCCTCCTACCTCTGCCTCCCAAGTGCTGGGATTAAAGACCTGTGCCACTATGCCCAGCTCCTTTTTCAAAAATTTTAAAAAATATTTTTATTTATTTATTTACTTGAGAGACAGCAGGGAGGGAGAGAATGGGCGTGCCAGGGCCTCTAGCCACTGCAAACAAACTCAAGGCACAGGCACCACCATGTGCATCTGGATTACATGGGTTCTGGGAAATTGAACCTGGGTCCTTTGATTTTGCAGGCAAACACCTTTACCTCTAAACCATCTCTCCAGCCCAGTAATTCATTCCTTTTTAAGACAGAGTAATGTTTCATTTTGTGGGTAAGCCCTACTGCCTATCCATTTGTCTCTTCAGGAACATTTGAACTATTTTCATTTGTCTTCCAATTTCAAAGATCACTGCTGTGTGCATGAATGTATACGCTTTGTGTGGACATGGTTTGGTTCTCTTCGATATATACCCAGGAGTGGGATTGCTGGGTTACTCTAAGTTTACCTTTTATTTTATATTTTATTTATTTTATTTTTGATGTAGGTCTCATTCTAGCCCAGGCTGACCTTGAACTCATTCTATAGCCTCAAACTCAGTGGTCTTGTGATCTGTGATCCTCGTACCTCAGCCTCACAAGAGCTGGCATTAAAGGCTTGCACCACCATGCCTGGCTTAAATTTGTCTTTTATGGGGACTACCAGATTGTTTTCTAAAGCAGCTAGCTATACCGTTAGTTCTACCTTCTCAAAACCCCAGTTGCTCTTTCTGGTTCCTGTCATCCTGGTGGATGTGTAGTGTCTCATTGTGATTTTGAAGTCTTTGTTTGGTTGAGTTTTTCCATTTTAAATGTATGTGTGGTGTCCATGTATGTGTGTATGCATGTTCATGTATGTGGACATATGTATGTATGCATGCAGGCTAAGGATCAACGTCACGTATCTTCCTCTATCACTTCTCCATCTAATTTTTTTTTTAGGGGGGACAAGCCCAACAGACTGGCCTTTTTATTTATTTGAGAGAGAGAGGAAGAGACAGATAGAGAGAAAGAGAGAATGGGCATGTCAGGGCCTCTAGCCACACAAACGACTCCAGATGCATGCACCCCCTTGTGCATCTGGCTTATGTGGGTCCTGGGGAATCGAACCGGGGTCCTTAGGCTTCACAGGCAAATACCTTAACCGCTAAGCCATTTCCCCAGCCCGCAGATTGGCCTTTTAAAAAAATGTGTGTGTGTGTGTGTGTGTGTGTGTGTGAGAGAGAGAGAGAGAGAGAGAGAGAGAGAGAGAGAGACAGAGAGAGACAGAGACAGAGACAGAGACAGAGAGAGAATGAATTGGCCAGCCAGGGCATCTAGCCATTGCAATTGAACTCCAGACATGTGTGCCCCCATTTCTCCAGCCCTCCATCTTATTTTTATGAGACAGGATCTCTCACTGTGACCTGGAGATCTCCTGTGGGCTTGCATCAGTGTGCCTCTAGCTTACAAGGGACCTGGAGAGTTGAACCTGAGTCTTTAGGCTTCACAGGCACATATGCAAACACAAATGTGCATATATGTATTAAATTGTTTTCCAATTTCAAACATCACTGCTATGTGTGCGAATATATACGCTTTGTGTGGACATGCTAATCCATTTCTCCATCTTATTTTTATGAGACAGGATCTCTCACTGGACCCAGGACTCACTAGCTAGACAACTTATCCTGCAAGCCCTGGAGATCTCCTGCTCTTTCAGAGAGAGCAATATCCCCAGTGCTGGCATACAGCCAAAAGGTCACACAGCACACTTCAGGAACTCCTGGCACATTTTACTTTGGAATCTCATGGGTGCTGGGGATCCAAACACTGGTTCTCATGTTTGCATGGCAAAAGCTTTATCCATGGAACCATCTCCCTAGCAACCTCTCCTTTTTATAGAGGTAGGGTCTCACTCTAGTCCAGACTGACCTGTAATTCACTCTGGAACCCCAGGCTGGGTTCAAACTCTACCTCAGCCACCCGAGTGCTGGGATTCAAGGAGTGTGTCACCAAGCCCCACTGGTGTAAGCACCTGTGTATGCAGATGTGCACACCCAGTGTGCAGCCAGAGGTCAGAGTAGACTATCAGGTGCCCTCCTGTGTCACTCTTCTGCCTTATGTCCCTGAGACAGAGTCTCTCACGGAACCTGCAGCTGCTTATTTTTTTTTTTAAATGCAGAAAGACTTTTTATTGGGGCTGGGGAGGCGCCTCAGTGGTTAAAGGCACTTGCTTGCAAAGCCTGATGGCCTAGGTTCGATTCCCCAGCACCCACGTAAAGCCAGATGCACAAAGTAGCACATGCATCTGGAGTTCATCCTCAGTGGCAAGAGACCCTGATGTGCCTATTCTCTCTCTTCCTCCTCTTACTCTCTGCTTCCAAGTAGATAATAAATAATTAAAAACACAAGAAAGACACTTTAATGAGAGCAAAGTGATAGTAAAAATCTGAATACCCTGTCAGAGGGGTAGCAGGCCACTCAGGTACCTGGAACTGGTGTTTTTTATGGTTAGATTGGCTGACCAGAAAGCCCCAGTGAGTCTCCTGTCCCTGCCTTCCCTCAGGACAGATGTTACAGTGTGCGTGGCCATGCCCAGCTTTCATGTGGATGCTGGGAAAGGAACTCAGGTCCTCGTGCTTTCGCAGCAAGTGTTCTCACTCACTAAGCCATCTCCTCAGCCCCAACTTCATTCCTTTTTTCATTCCTTTTTTTTTTTTTTTTTTTGTTTTTCAAGGTAGGGTCTCACTCTGGTCCAGGCTGACCTGGAATTAGCTATGTAGTCTCAGGGTGGCCTCGAACTCATGGCAATTCTCCTACCTCTGCCTCCTGAGTGCTGGGATTAAAGGCGTGCGCCACCACGCCCGGCCTCCAACTTCATTCTTTTGTACATGAATTATCAGATTGTCCCAGGATCATTTGTTCAAAACTATTCTTTCCCTCCACTGAATCATCTTGGCATTCTTCAAAAATTATTTGGGGTCTGGGGAGATGGCTCAGTGGTTAAAGGTTCATGCTTGCAAAGCCTGATGGCCTGATGAGGTGGTTTGATTCCGATGTCTCCCACAAACGTAGGGGTTCTGAATTTAGTTCCCAGCTGATGGAGATTTGGGAATTAATGCCTCTTGGAGGCAGTGCATTGTTGGGGGCGGGCTTATGGGTGTTATAGCCAGTTTCCCCTTCCCAGTGTTTGGCACGCTCTCCTGTTCCTATTGTCCACCTGATGTTGGTCAGGACATGGGGTCCACCCTCTGCTCATGCCATCATTTTCCCCTGCCATCATGGAGCTTCCCCCTTGAGCCTATAAGCCAAAATAAACCTCTTTTTTCCCACACGCTGCTCTTGGTTGGGTGATTTCTACCAGCAATGCGAACTTGGCTGCAACACCCGGGATTACATTCTCCAGTATTCACCTAAAGCTAGATGCCCAGAGTGATGCATGTATCTGGAGTTCATTTGTAGCAGCCAGAGGCACTGGCATGCCCATACTCTCTCTCGTAACTAACTAAATAAAAAATATATTTAAAAAATGAGTGGGCCAGAAATGTGAAGGTGTATTTTTGGGCTGTAAACTGTTCCAGTGTTCTGCATATCTATTTTTTTTTTTTTTTTGAGTTAAGGTCACTCACGCTAGCCCAAGTTGACATAGAATTCACTATGCAGTCTCAGGGTGGCCTCAAACTCACAGCAATCCTCCTACCTCTTCCATTCCCAATGCTGGAATTAAAGGCGTGCACCACCACTCCTGGCTGCATGTCTATTCTTTTTTAAAAATATAAATATATATTGTATTATTTATTTGTTTATTTGACAAAGAGAAAGGCAGATAGAGAGAAAGAGAGAATGGGCATGCCAGGGCCTCCAGCCACTGCAAACGAACTCCAGACACATGCACCACCATGTGCATCTGGCTTACTTGGGTACTGGAGATTCGAACCTGGGTCCTTAGGCTTTGCAGCAAGCACCTTAACCACTAAGCAATCTCTCCAGCCCTGCATGTCTATTCTTAGGCTATTTATAAATTGGCATGTAGTAGTTTTGTAGAAAGTTTTGAAATTGGGAAGTATAAACTCAAATTTAGTTTTGGTTATTCTAAGTCCCTTGGCTATCCATATGAGTTTTTGGATCTGTCTGTCATGTGTGTTTGTGTGCGCATGCGTGTGCATGCATGGGTGTTTGCCTATGTGCATGTGTGTGTATGGATGTTTGGATATGTGCATATGTGTGCTTGTGTGTTTGCATATGTGCATGTGTGTGCACATGTGTATGGAAGTGACAGGTCTCCTCAGGAACTGCCCACTGTTAGTTTGAGAGAGGGTCTGTCATCAGCCTAGAACCTTACCCAGTTGGCTAGGCTGGCCAGCTAGCAAGCTTCTAGGAATCAGCCTGTGTCCACCTCCCCTCTCCCATTACAGGCACAGACCACTGGCTCCTCAAACTCGTGACGTAAGTGCTTTTCTGACTGCGCTATCTCCTCAGCCCCAGTCTGTCACTTTCTGCAAAAGAAATGTGTGTGTGTGTGTGTGTGTGTGTGTGTATATGTAGTGTGTATCTGTGTATACGTTGTGTGTGCAGGTGTGAGTACCCCATGGGCATGTGCATGGAAGCTGGAGGAAGACTTAGCTGTCATCCTCTGTGGCTCTTCTGCCCTGTTTCCCTGAGACAGCCTCTTGCTGAAGCTGGTGTTCACTGTCTGTTAGATTGGCTGACCAGGAGCCCCAGTGATCCTCTTGTCTGTGCCCCCTCAGCACCGGGATTACAGGCATGTGCAGCCATGCTCAGCTGTTAATGTGGGTGCTGGGGATTGAATTCAGATCCTCCTGCCTGCATAGCAAGCGCTCTTACCCAATGATCCATGAATGTTTTTCTTTTTCTTTTTTTATTAAGTAGAAACTTTGTATGCGCACATCATATGTTGGCACCATCATTTCCCTCCTCCCTGCCTCCACTACACTGAGGGCCCTCCTCAGCGAGATTGCTGTTATTCACCATGGGCTTGTGGGTTATGAGTTGTGAGAGCAGCAGTCAGTCATTGTGGGGGAGGCAATGCCTCTGGATATGCCTTTCCACCCTGTGGCTCTTACAATCTTTCTGCCCCCTTTTCCTCAAAATTCCCTGAGCCTTGGTGGGTGTGTTTTAAGTCTATTTTAGTACTGCTTTTAGTGTTGAGCTCTCGGCAGCGTTTGCTTTGGTGCATTTTGAGTATCCTCAGTGTCTGTCTCCATGACCCTGGTGCAGGTTGTCAGTCTCATCATGGAAGTAGCACTGTTGCTCATCTCGCCAGTTCCTCTGTGGTTTCACCTGGGCCCTGGCTGATGTGCGAGGGGTGGTTTAGCTCATGATGGGGAGTCAGCTGTCATTTCTTGTCTTGTTGATAGAATTTGGAGGTCCTCAGTTCTCATTGCCCTCTAATTTCACCCCCAGAGCTCTAGCGTGGTTACTAATCTCCATCTTTTTTTGTATGTCTCTTTTTTGAGGTAGACTCTCATATATCCCAAACTGGCCTTGAACTTGCTATGAGGTCAAGGATGACCTTGAACTCCTATCTCTACCTCCTGAGTGCTAGAATTATAGGTGCTTGCCACCATGCCTGGTTTATGCAGTGCTTGGGATGGAACCCAGAGCTTTGGGCTAGACAAGCACTCTATCAACTGAGCTACATCCCCAGACTCCCACGCCCACCTTTCATTACTGACCCAAGCTGGTACCTTCATTCCACAGGATTCTAGTTCTGTCCTTTGTTTGCCCAGACCTGATTTCCTTCATCCTCTGAAACACCCTTCTTGGCTCAAGCTGGCCTTGGGTCAGGGTCCTACACCCTTCCTCTCAGCTGGTCCCTCTTCATTCCCCTGCTGTCCTTGGCAGGGCTACTGGCCATGTGTGAAGGTGGTGGGGGGGAGCAGAGTCCTAAGAGCAGGCAGAGAGGCCGTTGGAGGAGTGAAGTGAACAGGATTAAGGCTGCCCTGAAGTCCAGCCAGAGGTGGGCTCCACAGGAGTCCAGGGTTCCCAGAATGCACCTTTCCAAAGGCCCCAAAGCTTGGGGTGGGAGGACAGACCCCAGACCAGCAGGGCTTTCAGTGATGCCTAGGACCCCCATGGGCACCAGGTGTGTTCCACGTATGGCAAATGGTCCCTTCAGCAAAGGATAACCTGGCTCAGAGGCTGCCAGGGTGGCTGCAGGAAAGCTTCGTGGCCTTCCAAGACCAGGAGAGGGAGGTAGGCAGGAGCTGCAGACACCCAGTCCCACACACAACATGGGAGAAGTGCCCTGTTGTGATCTGGCTAGACCCAGGATCAGGCGGGTGGTTTGAGAGAAAGCAGAAGAGGGTATAATGACCAAGAGAGCCCAGCAAGGGGTCCTCAAGCTCAAACAAGGTATCCCCACTCTTCATGGATCAGCTCCAGGGACTACTACATTGTGAAGGCTATGAGGTGTTTTCAGTTAGGACATGTGATAAGTTGTTTTAGTCACCCCACAAAGCTGATGGTATACAGGGAGTGAGAGGGAATGCATTTAAACATGAGGACTTCCTTTTGCATTGAGACAGGGTCTCATGTAACCCAGGTTGGTCTCAAACTCACTATG
This sequence comes from Orientallactaga sibirica, assembly GCA_036365145.1. Lineage (NCBI taxonomy): Eukaryota > Metazoa > Chordata > Mammalia > Rodentia > Dipodidae > Orientallactaga > Orientallactaga sibirica. Next base: position 14,482,947 of record JAEOAD010000028.1, read on the forward strand.
TAGCTGAGGATGACCTTGAACTTCTGATCCTCCTGCTTCCCCCTCCTGAGATTGTGGGGATTATGGGCATAAGCACTGCTGGGGATGGAACCCAGATTTTCCTTAGTGCTAGGCAAGCAGTCTACCAACTGGACCACATTCCTAGCCCAGTATCCTGTTTTTTTTTTTTTATTTAAAAATACCATTTTATTTATTTATTTATTTGAGAGAGAGAGGGAAAAAGAGATAGATAGATAGATAGATAGATAGATAGATAGATAGATAGATAGATAGATAGATAGATAGATAGATAGATAGATAGAGAATTGGCATCTCAGGACCTCTAGTCACTGCAAACAAACACCAGATGCATATGCCTCCTGTGCATCTGGCTAATGTGGCTACTGGGGAATCAAACCTGGGTCCTTAGGCTTTGCAGGTCAACACCTTAACTGCAAAACCATCTCTCTAGCCCTCCTGTCTTTTTAAATCCAAGAATTTACCACCTCAATATGGACCAGAAGGAAGGTTCCAGAGCCACCAAACCTGGATCATCCTGGGTCAGGGAGAGTGAAGTAAACTTCTCCCCTGTGGGCTGAAGGTGCAGCTCAGTTGGAAGAATGCTTGCCTAGCATGCAGGCAATCCTGAGTTCAGTCCTCATTGCCACATAAAACAAGGCACTGCCAGGCATGGTGGCACATATCTTTAATCCCAGCACTCAGAGGGCTGAGGTAGGAGGAACACCCTGAACTTGAGTTGTCCTCAAACTACAGTGAGACCCTACTTCAAACAAACGAACCTCAACAACAACAAAACCCAGGGCCCTATCACTGAATAAAATAGTGTATTCCCAACACTCTGGAGGGGGGCAGGAAGATCAGATGTTCAATATCATCTTGACTGCAACATGGCGAGTTTGAGAGTGGCTTGGGTTGACACAAGGCTTCCCTGAACTTGTATTCATTCATATTATGTACTTCCAAGGTTTTTAAGAAGGGCTAACACAGTTTCCTACTCGTCTGACTAGCCAACAGTGTCTTTCCTGTGGCATGTCCTCTGACCTTGGGAAGTGTACACTCCCCACCCCATGGCAGGCCCAGGGTCTCAACTGTTATCTCTCAGCCCTGGAGATGCCACAGGAGGGCAGGGTTCAGCTCCTAGAAGAACGAGCTGATGGCTGGAGAGACAGCAAGGTGTCCACACAAACCATAATGAGATCACAAGGAGCAAGGGACCGAGTGGAACTTCTTGCCTGAGTTGTGCTACAGACATCCTGTGGGGCATATTTTACATTAGAGTTCTTTTGAATTTTTTTCCTTCCTTCCTTCCTTCCTTCCTTCCTTCCTTCCTTCCTTCCTTCCTTCCTTTTTTCTTTCTTTCTTTCTTTCTTTCTTTCTTTCTTTCTTTCTTTCTTTCTTTCTTTCTTTCTTTCTTTTTTTTTTTTTTTGAGGCAGAGTCTCACTCTAGTCCAGGCTGACCTGGCACTCACTATGTCGTCTCAGGGAAGCCTCAAACACATGGCGATCCACTCACCTCTGCTTTCCCAGAGCTGGAATTAAAGGCGTGTGCCACCATGCCTGGCTATTTTTTAAAATTATTTTTGGAGGCAAGATCTCATGTAGGCCAAGCTGGCCTCAAATTCACCATGGAGCTGAGGATGACCTTAAACTTCTGATCTTTCATCTTCCACCTTGTGAGTGCTGGAATGTAGGCAGGTGCCACCACACCCAGTACTGGGGCTGGAACCCAAGGCCTTATGCAAGCTAGGCAAGCACTTTACCAGCTGAGCTACGTCCCCGGCCCAGTGATTAATTTTATTGCAAGTTCATTCATGAACATATTAGCCCATGGATGAACCTCAGCACAGAGATGGCCAAAATCTCCTTGGAAATCTCCTGAGGCCTTTGCTATCTATCCTCCCACACCACTGAAGCCATGTGTGTGTGTGTGTGTGTGTGTGTGTGTGTGCTCATGCACGCGTGCGTGCATGCACATAGGGGTAGGAGTGGGGAAACGGAGCCAGCCAGACCTCTCATCCTCTTTGTATATATGAATATGACTCTTGATTTTTTCATTTTGAAAGAAAAGAAAGGTTTCCTAGGTCTGATGGAGGAAATTTGGCTCTCCCATTAACGTGGGTGTGCTTCCCATGACCTGGCCCTGGCCAAGGCTAGTGCTGCGGCTCAAGCCCAGTGATGGAAATTCCTATCCTCCGGGGAGGGGAGATCCAGAAATACTTTCTCTTATTTTATTTTATTTATTTGAGAGAGAAAGAGAAAGAGGGAAGGAGAGAGGGACAGAGGGAGGGAGACAGAGAGAGAGAGGGAGAGAATGGGCATGCTAGGGCCTCTAACCACTACAAATGAACTCCAGATGCATGTGCCACCTTGTGCATCTGGCTTAGTACTGGGGAATTGAACCTGGGTTCTTAGGCTTCACAGGCAAATGCCTTAATCACTAAGCCATCTCTCTAGCCCTACTTCTTTCTTTTTTATTTTAAAAAAGTACTTATTTATTTGCAAGTGTGAATGAGAGAGAGAGAGAGAGAGAGAGAGAGTGTGTGTGTGTACTAGGGTTTCTTGCCACTGCAATCAAATGTCTGTCCAGCTTTACCTATGTGGGCTGGGAACCAGAACAGCAAGGCTTTGCAAACAAGTACCTTTAACTGCTGAACCATTTCCCCAGACCCCTCTTTGATAGGGAAGTAAAAGACTGGCCAAAGGGAGAGAAGAGAGGATGTGAGGGTAGGGGAGGTCAAGGGTGGCTCTTCAGGGAGAAGATGCTTGTGAGGACCTGTAAGACAAAGACACTGGGGGTTGTTCTGGTAAAGGAAAGTATTCCAGGGCACAGTGGGTGGAAACCTGGGATGTTGTAACCCGAACACTAGGACTGGGGATATAGCTCAGTTAGTTGAGTGCTTGTCCAATGCATGAAGCCCCGGGTTCAATCCCTAGCACTGCATAAATCATACGTGGTTGTGCACATCTGTAATTCCAGTTCCTGGGAAGTAGAGGAAGGAAGGTCATGAGTTCAAGGTCGTCCTTGGCTATAGCAAGTTGGAGGCCAGCCTGGGCTACAGGAGACCCTGTCTCAAAAACAGAAACCATAAAACCCCACCAGGGCCGGGGGTGCAGCTCAGTGTACACGAGGCCCTGAGTTCCAATCCCAAGCACCACTCTCTAAAAATTCAAACCAAAAAAGTGACAAGAGGGTTGGAGAGATGGCTTAGCAGTGAAGGCACTTGCCTGCAAAGCCAAAGGACCCAGTATCCACGTAAAGCCTAATGCACAAGGTGGTGCACGTGTCTGGAGTTCGTTTGCAGTGGCTGGAGGCCCTGGTGTGCCCATTTTCTCTCTCCTCTCTCTCAAATAAATAAAAGTTTTAAAAAGTGACAAGAGCATGCACTGCTCACAAGGGGCCTCATAGTAAGAGATAGGGCCTATAGTGTCCTAACCAATGATGATACAGGCCTGAGAGCAGCCGGACCTGGGCCAAGCTGCCTCCTGGCTTCTATGTTAGGGATTCCTGGGGAGCTGTGGTGTGGAACAGTGGCCTGGAGGGAGCAGAGAAGGGCAGTGGGCCAGCTAAACACTACAGACGGGCAGGCGCTGAGGACCTCCAGGTACGAAGGGGATGAGGTCACTTCCTAGGAATCCCAAGCATCTTCCCCACCTCATGGCAGACTGTCACACTTCAGGGACATTCTTGGCTGAAGACCTGGAGGTGGAGGTGAATAGATCCCAAACAGCAGGAAGATAGTTCCTGGGGACATCCCAGCACCATCCAGGAATCTTCCCAGCTATGGCACACTGCCTCCCTCTAGCCATTCCCTAAGCTCAGGGCAGTGTCTTCCTCCCAGGCCTGGGAACTCACTCCTTCACCCTTGATGCCTGCCTTGTCTGGTGACAGAGGCACTCAGGGTCTGGTAAGCCCAGAATTTGGACAAGGCCAAATGACCCAGAGTGTCTGGGTCACTTCTGTCCCCCCTTCCTACATCTTGAGGCATTGACTCCTAAGGGGGACATCACCACATTGCCCTTCCTTGCCTCCCTGGGGACCACTGGCAGTTCAGCCAGCTGCCCTCTCTCACCCTGTTCTTGCGATAGCCCCTTATCGCTGTTATGTCTTGCTGCTGAACTGGGGGCTTCCAAGGCAGCCGTGGGCTCCCCTTTGCCCCAGCTCCTTGCCTCCAAGGCCCCTGCTGGCCCACAGCTGCAGAAGCAGCTCGGGGGTAGTTTGTAGATTGGCACAGCCTTGGGCAATGCCCAACAGTCTGAGGAATTACAGATTGGCACTTGTGTGTACTTGTTGCCTCCTGGGTATCCCTGAACCTAATGCACAGGTACATGTATGTATATATATATATATATATATATATATATATATATATATATATATGTATATGTATATGTATATGTATATGTATATATATATGTATATGTATATGTATATGTATATGTATATATGTATATACAGTGGTGCATGCCGCACACACAAGCATATGGAGGCCAGAGGAGGATGTTGGATACCTTCCTCTGTCTCTACCTTATTTCCTTGAGACAGGGTGTCAAACTGAACCTGGTGTTTGCTGGGCTTTTGGCTAGAGTAGCTGACCAGCCAGCCCTGGTGATCCTCCTGTCTTTGCCCACCTCAGTGCATTGTAGAGACCATACCCAGCTCTTTGGTGTGTGTATGATGTATATGTGTGTGCATGTTCGTGTGTGTGAGTGCGTGTGTGTACCATGGCATGCGAGTGAAGGTCCGACAACCTGTTTGAAGCAGACTGTCTTTGTTCACCACTCAGCTCTCCAGGGTGTGTGAGCTTCTGGCAGATTCTGCCGTGTCAACCTCCCTTCTCATCACAGGCGTGCTGGGATTACAGAGGCTAGTGCTAGTGCATCGGACTATATGTGGATGCACTCACATCCTCATGCCTGCATAGAGCAAGTACTCTCACCCACTGAGCCTCCCCCACCCCTGGCTCTCGGTGCTTGGTGGTAGCTCTCATCTTGTCTCCCATCACCAAGGCTAGCTGAACCTCAGCTCTCCCCTGCAGAGCACAGAGATCAGCAGGTGAACTTAGACACCCCAGCCACTCCAACAGTGTCCCCTCCCTGGCTATGTCCAGAACCCCTCCTTTCTTTTCCTCTGCTTTGGCCCCATGAGAAACATCTGGGCTGCATGTTCCCCAAGAGTGGTGAGGGATGTCAGAACCCCTGAGTCCAGAGCCGTGTTCAAGGTGGATTTTCAAAGCTGGTGGCTGGGCTTTTCGGGGTGACCAGGCACTGGCTGAGTCCAGGGCTAGGGGAAACAGAGAGGTGGCCTTTGTTGCTGGAGTAGCTGCATTTGGAGCCCAGCCGCACACTCTGCTTAAGCATGCACAGTGGCCCTGGAGGCCATAGAGGAAAACCTTCCAGGGCTGGGGACCTTCTGGGGGCCTTCTTCCCAGAGGGATCACACAGTGACTCAGCCCAGAAAGCTGGCCCAGGATCTGAGGATGCCCTAAGGTGGTCTTGATGGCCCCCATCAGCCCAACCCAGGTGACCTTGGCATTCCTTCTTCCCTTGGCCTGCAATCTCCCCTCTCACTCAGGCCTCCTCTTCTCCCTGTCCCCTGGGAGAGCTCCCCCTCCATTCTTCCTCCCCTTCTTCTTCCACCCCACGGTTCCATGTCTTCAGGACTTCCTTCCTTTCCTTGCCTCAGTGACTTAGAAATGAACCAACCCAGGGGCTGGAGAGATGGCTTAGCAGTTAAGGCCCTTGCCTATGAAGTCTATGGACCCAGGTTCAACTCCCCAGAACCCACGTAAACCAGATGCACAAAGGGGTGCATGTGAGTGGCTAGAGGCCCTGGTGCACCCTCCCTCTCTCTTTCTAATAAATAAATAAATTAAAAAGAAAGAAAGAAACCAACCCAGAGACATGGTCTCTGAAAGAGTGGACCCAGTGATATTAAATTGGTAGAGTGCATCTGTGTGGCAGTGCCCACCTGTGATCAGCCCCAGCACTCCGGAGGTGGAGGCAGGAGGAACAGAGGTTCAAGGTTATCCTCAGCTGCATAGGCTAGCATGGGCTACATGAGACCCTGTCCCAGGTAGAATTGCATAATTAAATAGCTAATTAGGGGCTGGGGAGATGGTTCAGCACTTCCTTGCAAAGCCTGCTTAGGTTCAATTCCCCAGTGCCCTCGTGAAGCCAGCTGCACAAAGTAGTGCATGCATTTGGAATTCATTGGCAGTGGCAAGAGGCCCTGGCATGCCTATTCTCTCTCAATCTCTCTCTTTGTAATCCCAGTACTTGGGAGGCAGGGGTCAGAGGATCGCTGTGAGTTCGAGGCCAGCCTGAGACTACAGGGTGAGTTCCATGGGATAGAGTGAGACCCTACCTCCAAAAAAACATAAACCAATAATAATTAAAATAACTGGGTTCACAGGTAGCTGTACTTTTCAGCCACACAGTATAAGATTAGGCTTCAGGGAACATCTCTTCATCTCTCATGACTGCCTCCTTCTCATACCCTCCCCGCTGTCCTCCCCTTTCTGTCCTCCAGGATGGCCTCACTTCAATTACAGGCACAACAACCAGAAATCTTCTGTGGCATAATTCAAAACCCAAAAAACATTCACCTGATAAAAGCCCATTCTAGAACCCAGTATGGTGGTATACGCCTGTATTTCCAGCTACTTGGGATTCTGAGACAGGAGGGTTATTTCAAGTTCAACATGAGCCTGGGCAACATAGTGAGATCCTGTCTGAAAATAAAAAGTAAGGGCTAAGGAGTGGCTAAGCAGCTAAAGGCATTTGCTTGCAAAACCTACCAAGCCAGGGTTCAATTCCTCAGTACTCACATAAAGGCAGATGTACAAAGTGGTATATGTTGGTGTACTGCTCTCTCTCAAAAAAATCTTTAAAAAGAAGTAAAAAGAGCTGGGTGTGGTGGCGCACATCTTTAATCCCAGCACTCAGGAGGCAGAGGTAGGAGAACTGCTGTGAGTTCGAGGCCATCCTGAGACTACTGAGTGAATTCCAGGTCAGCCTGGGGTAAAGCCAGACCCTACTTTAACTAAAAATAGAGCTGGGATGGGATGTAGCTTAGTGGTCGTATACTTGCCTAACATGCACAAAGCCCCTCTGTTCACTCCTAAGTATCACATGAAGAAAAAGAAAAAAGTTTGGGTCCACTGTCAGGCTGTCAGGCACCCCAAGTATGTCACCACAGGTCCAAGTCAGGACCAGCTCAAACATTGTCCTTAGCCATTGAGAATTCAGAGCAGGCTTGTGTCTCCCAGCTGGGCCCTCTGACCAAGTCCCCCAGCTCCCTGAGCCTTCTTGTCCTTGCCTATCTGTGAAATGGGCTGAGGAGTGCTGCTGGGCAGGGCCTTGGCACCAAGTGAGGCAGCATTTGTCAGATGAGGATTCATGGCAGGCAAGACAGGTGACTGTTCACTACGATTAAGGATTCCCCACCCCTGGCACTTGAGGGCTGGATGGCAGTTTAACAAACGCTCCTGGGATAAGTATTCATCAAAGTGAGGAGATTAAATAGGGCCTGGGAGATAGTTTACTGGTAAAGTATTTGCTGCACAAGCACGATGAGCCCCAGAGCCTAGGTAGATGGGACACAGTAGCATGCATCTGTAATTCCACACTCTTGTGAGATGCAGTGTGGAGACAGGAGAATCCCTGGAGGCTAGCCTGGTCTACGCTACAGGCAGGTTTCCAGGCCAGAGAATGGGGCAGAGTGAGGGGCAAGAGGGCTACCCTAGGCTCCCTAGGCTTGGGGCTTGGCGAGGAGTGGGGAGGGAGTGGATGTTAGCCTGAGAAAGAACTGGCAGCCCTGTTGTAAGAGGGGCAGCTGACTCGGACTACAGGAACCTGGCGCTCTGGGCTCTCCTTCTCACCCGGGCTCTGCTCCTTCCCTGGGTGCAGTGTTTCCTGAGCTTAGAGCTCTGGGTCCTGAGTGGGGCCAGGCTGCTTCTTGCCCTCCCCCCCACACAGCTTTCTACTGCCTCCTCATCCAACCTCTCTTCCCAAGAGGGAAGTCTGGAGCTCCTGCCACACTCCTCCTGAGGCTAGATGGGGACCTGGGGATCATCTTGGCCTTCACCTTCCTCAGGGGACCCCGTGAAGGTTATGTACTTAGGTAGGTGTTAGCAGGCTTGGAGGCATTGAAGATGGACCCTGCCCTCCCTTGGCATCAGTTTTGCCCTTCCTTAAGATATTTTTGTTTTTGTTTAGTCCAGATCTTCCTACCTCAGCCTTGGAGTGTTAGGATTCTAGGTGGAAGCCACCACACCCAGCTAAGATTCAAAATACCATATGAAAGGGAAGAGAGTGGAGCTTTGTGGAGGCCCATTAAGGGAAAGTTCCTTGAGGTCAGAGCTTTGTTTAGACCCATTAAGGTTAGAAGAACAAAGCCCACATCCCGCCCCTGGCCCTGGGTGGAGACAAGACATTATAAAGTATAGAAAGCCTACGTTTACAAAGACATACTATTGTCCCTGCCCTTAAGACTCAATTAAACTGAAACAGGTGGGTGGCTTAGAGTCCCAGCACCTGGGAGGCGGAGGTAGGAGGAACTCCTTGAGTTCAAAACCAACCTTGGGCTATAGGTCAGCCTGGAGGCCAAGAGCCAGACCCTACCACGCAAACAAAACAAAACAAAACAACAACAAATAAAAAAAGTTAATAAAATTGTACTTTTCAGCCAGTCATGGTGGTGCATGCCTTTAATCTCAGCACTTGGGAGGCAGAGACAGAAGGATCTCTGGGTTCGCTGACCAGCTGTTCTCATCTAATTGGTGTTTCAGGTCAGTGAGAGATCTAGTCTCAAAGGAGGAAGACAGAATTCCTGAGGTTGACAGCCAAGGTTATCCTCTGTTCTCCATATGCATGTGTCCATATGGGACTTCATACCCACCTGACCACACACATACACATACACAAAAGCAAAAACAAAACAAAACAAAACAAAAAAACTGAAAAGAAAGAAGCGTGGAAGGAAAGATTCCCATTGGATGGGTTTTCTGGCTCTGTGCCCCGTGAGGCCCTGGTGTAACTAATCAGCGTGCACAACCCACCTTCTTCCGCATCCCACCTTTGATACCACCCTGTGACCTAGCCAAACTTCTTCACATGCCTGCCTTTGGGATGAAATGATGTCGTCCACGTATGTACAGAGTTGGGTATGTGCAATGCTCCCTGGGAAAGATGAACAGATCGGTCCAGTGCCTGCCTAGGGCCACTGGCTGATGGTGACAGGACCTTGGCTTGTTAGATATGAAACCCTGGGAAGCCTGAGTCCCTGTGGGGACTCTCCTGGTCTCCTTGTCTCATCTCTGTGGCCAGCTGGTGAGCTTGGCTATTGGGGAGCCATGTTCTGCAGCATACATGGTGTACTGATCCCTCCTGTGAGGTGCCAGTGTCTCCCCCCATGTTCCCAATACCCTCTTGTTGCTCCCTGGAAGCCGCATGGCAGCTGAGCAAAATGCCAATGTTTGTTTTGACCTTGTGTTTGGAGAAAGCAAGTGCTTTTAAGAGAAGGGCAGGGCTTGCGGTGGCTGCATAGTCCCCACTTGTTGAGCAGGTGTCAGGAGCATCCAGTAGGGGGTGGGTAGGTGCTACAGGCAGGGAACCGACTGGGGCCCCAGGACATCTCTACTCTGTATGCATAGGCCCATCTTCTGTGTTTGTGGTGAGTGTGCACATATATGTATTTGTATGTGTGTGGCACATGCTGTCTTCCTCAACTGTTCTCCACTTTATTTAGTGAGACATTTCTCACTGAAGTTCACAACTTGCCCTGGAGATCCACCTGCTTCTGTCACCTGAGCACTGGGATTACCGGCCCATGAAGCCAAGCCCAGCATTTAACATGGGATCTGGGGATATAAACTCAGGCTGTACCAACTAAGCCTTTGCTTGTTTATATTTAGGTTTCTCAACGTAGGGTCTCACTCTAGCCTAGGCTGGCCTGGAATTCACTATGTAGTCTTAGGCTGACCTTGAACTCACAGCGATCCTACTGTCTCTGCCTCCTGAGGCCTAGGATTAAAGGTGTGAGCCACCATGCCCAGGCTGACCCAGGGGGGAATATAAAAATTTATTTATGTATTGGAAAGAGAGAAAATGGGAGCACCAGGGCCTCTTGCCACTGAAAATGAATTCCAGATGCATGTGCCACTTTGTGCATCTGGCTTTACGTGGGTACTGGGGACTTGAACCCAGACCAGCATGCTTTGCAAGTGTCTTTAACTGCTGAACTATTTCTGCAGCTCCCTTCAACTTTTTTTTTTGGGGGGGGGTATCGAGGTAGGGTTTCACTCCAGTCCAGGCTGACCTGTAATTAACTATGTATTCTCAGGGTGGCCTCGAACTCACTGGATCCTCCTACCTCTGCCTCCCGAGTGCTAGGATTAAAGGCGTGTGCCACCACACCTAGCTTCAACTTTTTTTTTTTGAGGTAGGGTCTCACTCTAGCTCAGTCTGACCTGGAATTCACTATCTACTCTCAGGTTGGCCTTGAACTCACAGGGATTCTCCTACCTTTGCCTCCTAAGTGCTGGGATTAAAGGTGTGCACCACCACACCCAGCTCTTTAGCCTTTTAAATGCAGGTCTCACTCTAGCCCAGGCTGACCTGGAATTCACTATGTAGTCTCAGGTCAGGATTCCTGGAGCTCTCCCCCCCACCTTCCCATGGTCCTCTGGGGCCCTCAGTGACACAGGAATGAGAGCCAGCTCCTCCTTGGGGCTCTGGCCAAGTGCCCAGAGGGCTTGGGTCTGGGCAAGCCAGAAAGCCCTTTGAGCACAGAATACGGAGAGCCTCACTACCTGCCCCCCCAACCCCAAGATAAAGCCCAGAACCACTACTTCCCCAACACCTAGGAGCTGGGTGACCTTGGGCAAGCTGCGCAACCTCTCCGGTTGCCTGGGCGCCTACTCTGCACACCTCCCCAGTTGACAAGGGGCTTCAGTGGGGCAGTGGGGAAGCTGAGGTCAAGATCAGCTGTCGGTCAGTCAGGGATGTGCTCTGATGCAAATGAAAGGGCCTGGTAGAAACCTCTGCCCGAGGCTGGTGTCCAAGAGCAGCCACCACCCTGGAAGAGGCGCCTGGCTTAGCTCCAGCCACCCACTTTGGAAGAGGGACAATTACAGTTGGGGAGAGATAAAGCTAGCAAAGTCTCCAACAATCAGAGAACAATTAATGCTTAATTATGCCCTCTGGGGGGCGGGAGAGATGGCTTAGTGGTTAAGGCATTTGCCTGCAAAGCCAAAGAATCCTGGTTCAATTCATCAGGACCCACGTAAACCAGATGCACAAGGGGGCGCACGCATCTGGAGTTCATTTACAGTGGCTGGAGGCCCTGGAGGTGCCCATTCTCTCTCTCTCTCTCAAATAAATAAAGTAAAATATATTACAAAAATTATGCCCTCTGGTTTGTAAGGCTTGTGGGGTTTGTAAGGCCTGAGGGGTGGAGGGGACTCACCTAAACTGAGTTCCAGTTTCTTACACATGCCTAAGCTGTTTGTAGAGTTTTAAAATTCTGGGGCTGAAGAGATGGATCAGTAGTTGGAGGTGCTTGCTTGCAGGGCCTGATGGCCCAGAGTTCAGTTCTCCAGTACTCACCTGGAACCGGATGCACAGGGTAGCCCATGTGTCTGGAGTTCCTTTGTGGTGGCAGGCCCTGGGATGCCCATTCTTTCTCTCTCTCTGCTTGCAGGTAAATGAATAAAAATGTTTTAAAAAATTCTACAAACTGCCTGGCGTGGTGGCACACACCTTTAATCCCAGCACTCAGGAGGCAGAGGTAGGAAGATCGTCGTGAGTTTGCCGCCACCCTGAGACTATATAGTGAATTCCAGGTAGCCTGTACTAGAGTGAGATACTACCTCAAAAAATAAAAATAATAAATAATAAATAAATAAATAAATAAAATAAAATAAAATGCTACAAGCTCAGGCTGGAGGTATAGTGCAGTTGGTAGAGTGTAGGCACCAGGCCCTGGGTTTCATCGCAGCACACATAAAGCAGATGTGGTGGTGCATGCCTGTAGTCCCAACACTCAGGACATGAAGGTAGGACTGACGATCAGGAGTTTAAGGCCAGCCTGTGCTACATGAGACCTGGTCTTTCAAATAGACAACAAGTAAATAAAACTCCACGGGTTGTGTTTGATCCTGACAAAGTGTGGGCCCCAGACCTGCCCTTCTGGTGGTTTTTAGATATGCAAATCTTGGGGCTCCACCCAGACTGACAGAATGAGGGCCTAGCGTGACACTGTCCTCTAGGCCCAGGCTACCAGGGGTTACCCTTTCAACATCTCTTCAGTCCCCAGCACCCTGTGGGATGGTGTGCTGGGAGCAGCTCCTGGGGGTGCCGTGTCCTGAGCACATTCCCTGTGTGGGTTCATTCGGCTTTCCCAGCAGCCCGCGAGGCTGGCATGGTCACCACCTACTTCCCAATGCATACGCTAGAATGTTCCCCAGGCACCCAGGCATTGGGGCACACTGGGCACACTGGTGGGGTCTTGGTCAAAGTCTCACATCTAGGTGTCTCCTCTGCCACTTAGCTGGCACTGTGGTAGATGGCACATCGCTTCCCTGGTGTTGGTCTTCCTTCTGCATTGACGGGTCAATAGCACCTCATGATGAATCCACGTAATAGTAAAAGAGACAAGGGGCTAGGCAGGAGCTGTCTGTAGGAAACTTCCAACATGTCCTGAGGACTCTATTTAGAGCTTACAAAGAGAAGCAACTGTGGCTCAGTTTACCTATTGGCACCAAGGGAGGGGAGTCCTGAGGAGCAGGGTGAATGGAGCAAGCCCTTGTGACCTGGAGAGGTGCTGGGGTCTGGTGGTGAAATGTAGACTCTGAGGCCTGGGCAGGGAGTTTAAATCTCCCTCCGTTGCAGTCAAATGCTCTACCATTGGCCATACCCCCAACCTCCCTCTACGCGCCCTGCTGTGCAGTCCTGGACAGGTTTCTAAACCTCTCTGGTCCAGCTTTCTCATTTGCATAACAGACCCATGCCTTGGTCTTCTAGCAACACTCAGTGGCCAGGTGAGTAGCCCAAATTGAGCTGCTGGTGATCCCACTGGACAGTGGTCTTCAGGTACAGTTTTGAACTCATTCTTCCTCCCTTCTATACGCCCAAATACTCCTCCCTCCACACACCAAGAACTTGCAAACTCCTAGGCATGAAACTCAATGTCTCGGTTACTTTTCCCCTCTGAGAAATGAGTATGGTCATCAGAGGAGGAAAGTAGACTGAACTTGGGCAGTGGCCTCTGGGAGGCCAGCATCATGTGGTTGAGACATGGACCCCTTTGGGCCAGGACCACATGTTCCAGAATCTCAGGCTGTCTTTATTATTATTTTTTTGTATTTTATTTTTATTTATTTATTTGAGAGAGACAGGCAGATGAGGGAAGGGAGAGAGAGAGAGAGAGAGAGAGAGAGAGAGAGAGAGAGTGCTAGAGCCTTTTGCTGCTGCAAACAGACTCCAGATGCATGAGCCACCTTGTGCATCTGGCTAACCTGGGTCCTTTGGTTTTGCAGGCAAGCACCTTAACAGCTAAGCCATCTTTCCAGCCCTTTATTATTTAAATTTTTAAATATATATTTATTTTCAAGGAATCAGAGAAAGAAGTGCACCAGCACCTGTTGCCACTGCACACGAAACTCCAAACACACAACCATATTGTGCATCTGGCTTTATGTGGATACTAGGGAATCAAACTGAGGCTGTCAGGCTTTGCAAGCAAGCACCTTTAACCACTGAGCAATCTCCCCAGCATCAGAGCCGTCTTTAGAGAGGGTGCTGGGATCTCTCATCGCTGGGGTGAGCCTCAGACTCTTGCTCTCCTCTTGTGGCCCTGGGCAGGGATCCAAGCAGCTAGGGGGCCATTGCTTGCCAGCAGAAGCAGCTGTCGTGAGGGCTTCTTGGGCTGGGGTGCCTCTGAGGGTGCTTCTGTAGAAAGATAGTGAGATACTGGGTTGAGTCTATTAGCCTCTGGCAGACATAATAGAGGGCCCAGGAGGGTAGGGCTGGGGTGAAGGGCAGGGAGCCTTCAGCTGACCTCCTCAGCCCAGAGATGATAAGACTGGGTGAGGTTTGCAGAGAACTGTCTTCCCCCCTCTCTCTCCCCAGCAACCTTGTCCAAGCACGTAAGCACAAGAGCCTGGCCTTGGGATGGGCTGTACCGAGGATCCCCTCTGCAAGGCACGTCAGCCTCTCGCGCCTTCTGTGACCTATGTTTGAATCCAGGCTCTGTCATTTCTCAGTGTCACCTGGGGCTGATCATGATGTCACCTTTGAGCTGATCTATTTAATTTGCAAAATGGGGTGTGACCTTGAGGGCTGCTGCCCTTCAGATACCCGGCAGACAGTGGGCATTCAGGCCGTGGGGCTACTTTTTTCTTTTTCTTTTTCGGCTTGTGTGTGTGTTCATATGTATGTGTGTGAGGGCCTGTTCGTGTGTGTCTGTGCATGAAGAGGCCAGGAGCTGACATTGGTGTCTTTCTCAGTTGCTCTTCATTTTAGTTTTTGATTTTATATTTATTTGTGAGGAGAGAGAGAGAGAGAGAAGAGAAGAGAAGAGAAGAGAAGAGAAAGAGAAAAGAGAAGAGAGGGAGAAAGAGAAAATATAGGCACTCCACATCCTCTTGCCAGTGCAAATGAACTTCAGATCCAGACACATGTGCCACTTTGTGCATCTGGTTTTATGTGGGTGCTGGGGAATTGAACCTTGGCTAGCAAGCTTTGCAAGCAAGTGCCTTTAACCATCAAGCCATCTCTTCAGTCCCATCTTTTCCTTTCTTTTCTTTTTTTTTTTTTTTTTTTTTTTTTTTTTTTTTTTTTTGATTTTTTTGAGGTAGGGTCTCACTACAGGCTGACCTGGAATTAACTATGTAGTCTCAGGGTGGCCTCGAACTCATGGTGATCCTCCTACCTCTGCCTCCCTGAGTGCTGGGATTAAAGGCATGCGCCACCATGCCCAGCTCTAGTTTTTTATTTATTAATTTTCGGGGTAGTGTCTCACTCTAGCCCAGGCTGACCTGGAACTCACTCTAGTTTCAGGCTGGTCTCGAATTCACAGTGATCCTCCTACCTCTGTCTCCGGAATGCTAAGATTAAAGGAGTGTGCATCATGTCTGGCATTTGTTTTTATTTTTTACAATTTATTTGTGTGTATGTGTATAGATGGGTGTGCACCATAGCCACAAGTGGGGAACAGAGGACCACCTTGAGGTGTGTGCACTCTCCTTCTGCCTTGTTTGGGATAGGCTTTCTTCTGTTGTTGGGTGGCTGGGAAGGCAGTCTAGCTGCCCGTGAGCTTCAGGATTCCCTTGGCTCTGCCTCCTGTTACTGTAGGCATGTTGGGATTGTAGGCTCATGTGCCCCCTTTACACCTGGCCTCACGAGGATGTTGAGGGTCACAGGTCAGCAGGCCCGAGGAGCAAGAATCTTAAACTGCTGAGCCCCCATCTCAGTATTATAATTTTTTTTTTGAGGCAGAGTCTCACTCTAGCCCAGGCTGACCTTGAACTCACTCTGTAATCCAGGCTTACTTTGAACTCATGGCAAGCCTTCTACCTCAGTTTCCCATGTATTGGGATTAAAGGTGTGCACCACCATATATAGCCCTTTTTTTTTTTTTTTTTTTTGAGACAGGGTTTCTCACTGAACCTGGAGCTCACCAGTTTGGCTAGACTAGCTGGCCAGTAAGCCCCAGGAATTCGCTATCTCTGAGCCACCATGCCCAGCATTTACTGCTGAGGATTTAAACTCAAGTCCTCATGCTTGCACGGCAATGGTTTACCAATGAACCATCTTCCCAGAACCCCATGGGGTGACTTAAAAAACATGTCTTTATTTGAGAGAGAGAGAAAAAGAGAGAAGCAGAGAGAGAAAGAGAGAGAGAATGAGTGTATGGGCACACCAGGGCCTCCTGCCACTACAAATAAACTCCAGATGTATATACAACTTTGTGCATCTGGTTTTACATGAGTACTGGGGAATTGAACTTGGGCCATTAGGCTTTGCAAGCACCTTTAACTGCTGAGCCATGTCTCCAGCCCAGGACAACTTTTAACACTGAGCACCTTCCAGGTGTCATGATGGGGGTGGAGATCCCTAGAGACTTTCCCTTGGCTGGGTTGCCTGCCCGTCCCCGGAGCCAGTGAGTTCAGGGCACCTATTGGAAGTGAACAAGCCCATGTCCTCATGGGCCCTTTTGATGTACCAGAGTGTGCAAACTGTCTTGAAGAATGTATATTCTGGAAGCCTCTTCAAGGGGGAAGGCTGGCCCTTGGGTTACCAGTGGTCCTTAATTGAGAAGCCTGGTGTGGCAGCCCCTGCACGGGGCCAGTTCGGGCTCTCCTTAGGGACAATCCTTGAGGTATGAAATCATGTGCTACCCCACCCCAGCCAAGCCATTTGCAGCAGTGAGGGTCCCTGGGACCCAAGCACAGAGAGTAGGGGCATTGGGCCCAATCAGTCTCACTTCTCACCCTAGAAACCCTGGCAATGGCCAGGAGCCAGTGAATCTGACCTTGGCCGACCTGGGCCTTGGCACACCCTCCACAGGGGAACCCTTGAACTTGGCCATGCTTTTAAGTGTGCGTGCACATTTCCACCCTGCCCCATAGCCACCCCCATAGGACCCTGAGCCTTCCTCACACACGGTCCCATGGGAAAGGAATCACTAAGGTTTGCACATATTCCTAGCTCCATGAGACCCAGCGTCCTGGGCTGGAGCTACCAGCCTCGCAAACTTCCCAGGGAAGGCAGATGCTCACGGGAGGAGCGAGTGGGCGGGGGCGGGGAGAAGGCTGGAGGCCTGGTGAGGGAATGCAAATTTGCATCATGAATTATGCATCAGCCAGAGCTTCTCACACGTTTGGGGCTGAATGAAATTGTGTTTGCCTGGAGAGGGGGAGGGGAAACAGGGGACAAAGATGAGCAGGGCCTGGTGGAGAGGGTTTTTGCCAGGTTTCAGGAGGGGCAGGAGAAGACGTTTGGTAGGGAATGGAGACATCTTCCTGATGTCTTTTGCTGTGTGATCTCAGGCCACTCTCTTACCCTTTCTGATCAGCCCCTTTCCTTACAGGCTTAATTCAGATTTGAACTTCTGCCCGGTCTCAGTCTGGTTTTGACAGACAATTAATTTGCAATATTAGAATGATCTGGGCAGGAAAATTGTTATTTTAGAAAAATAATCATTATTAATGTACTTTTTTTTTTTTTTTTTTTTTTTTTTTTTTTTTGAGACAATGTCTCACTCTTATAGGCCTAGCTGGCCTGGAATGCATTTTGTAGGCCAGACTGGCCTGTAACGCACACTGATCTGTATGCTTCAACCTCTTGAGTGCTGGGATTATAGGCATGAGCCACCATGCTCAGCTTACGTATTTAAAAAAAAATGTTTTATTTATTTGAGATAGAGAAAGAGAGAGGAGGGAGAGAGAGAGAATGGGCATGCCAGGGAATCTAGCCATTGCAAACACACTTCAAATGCATACGCCACATTGTGCATCTGGTTTACATGGGTACCGGGGAATCAAACCTGGGTCTTTAGGCTTCACAGGCAAGTGCCTTAAACGCTAAGCCATCTTTCCAGCCACCACCCCCCCCATATTTTTTATAAAGCATGTGCATGTGTGTGTAAGCATGTGGAGACCAGAGGTCAATCTTTGTGTGTGTGTGTGTGTGTGTGTGTATTTATTTGTGTGGGTGAGAGAGGTACACCAGGGCCTCTTGTCACTGCAAACAAACTCCAAAATCATACACTACTTTGCATTGGTTTTCTATGGGCATTGGGGAACTGAGCTCCAGCTGGCAGCTTAGTAAGCAAGTGCCTTTAGTTGCTGAGCCATCTCCCCTCAGAGGTCAATCTTGGGTGTCATCTGAGGAATGCTGTCCACCTGCTTTGTGATGTGGTCTCTCACTGGCCTGGAGCTCACCAACTAGGCTAGACTGGGTAGCCAGGGAGCTCCAGGGATCCTCCTACCTCCACCTCTCATTACAGGCATGTGCCACCATGCTTGGCATTTTCATGTGGGTACTGGAGATTAACTCAGATTTTTTATTCAAGCTCTTTACTGACAGAGTCATCTCCCCAGCCCATTATGTTTTTATTTATTTATTTTAAATATTTAAAGTTTTACTTTTTATTTTTGGAGAGAGACAGACAGAGAGAGAGAGGGAGAGGGAGACAGATAGAGAATGGGTGTGCCAGCAGTCTCTCAGCTGCTTGTGAATGAAATCCAGATGTGTGCACCCCCTTGTGGTCAAGTGCAGCATTGCGCCCTTGTGTCTGGCTAAACATGGGAACTGGAGATTGGAACCGGGTTCTTAGGCTTAGCAGGCAGGCGCCTTAACCGCTAAGCCATCTCTCCAGCCCTTATTTTAAATATTTTTAATTTTTAATATTATTTATTTCAGAGAGAAACAGTGTGACAGGGTCTCTTGCTGCTGCAAACAACCCCCCCCCCCAGGCATGTGCACCATTTTGTGCATCTGGCTTTATGTGGATACTGGGGAACTGAACCAGGGGCCAGCAAGCTTTGCAAGAAAGACCTTTCAACCTCTGAGCCATGTCCTCAGCCCCCATTATGTTTTTAATGCTTTGTCTCTGGGGACAGAGCTAATGTATTATATTTATTTTTTATGTGGCCCTGTAAACCCATCCTGGTAGTCTGGGGCTAGCATTGTCTCATTACAGATGAGAGGAGTGGGGCTCAGAGAGGCTAAGTCACAGGCCCAAGGTAACATTGCTAGGAAAGAGGGAATCCCACAGTGCGAAGCAGTCCTTTTGGTTGTGGAAGGAGGGGTGTCTGTGCTAAGGACTGGGGGGCAGGCTGCATTGTTACCCCACTGTAGATTTAGTTTTCAAGGCATGAACTCTCTTTTCTTTAGAAAGATTTTTGGGACCTGCTGCAGCTGACACTCTGGGTTGTGCCCCAGAATGATGAATAAGATGCTGGCCCACAGAAGCTGCTCAGGAGCCCTTCAAATGTGTGCTGATTTCAGGGGAAAGGAAAAATAAGAGCCAGTTTTATTGAGCACCTACTGTATTCTGGGCCTGTTCCAGGCACTCCACCTGGGCCAGTAGACCAGCACATGGTGAGGGCCACTGTCACATCTATTTTACAGAAGCAAAAGCCATTTCTTTTCTTCCTTGTTCTTCTTTCTCAGTAAAGCAAAGGAGATTGTATTGAGACAACAGTGAGAACGTCCAGGGTGTGAGGGCAAGCATGCTTACAACTTGGCTGGTATCCCAAGAAGAGCTAGAAGGGGGAAAGGAAAGGGTTTTTTTTTTTTTTTTTTTTTTTTTTTGAGATAGGGTCTCTAGCCCAGGCTGACCTGAATTTCCTACATAGTGTCAGGGTGGCCTGGAACTCATAGCAATCCTCCTACCTTTGCCTCCCAAGTGCTGGGACTAAAGACTAAAGTGGGCAGTCTTAGCTGTGATGATCTACAAGCAACTGGCAAATCGTTTCTTTCCACTGCTCTCATTCTCCAGGAGCGCACCGTTGTGGAGCCAAGTTCACGCCCCTGTCACCTCAGTCCCCTGGTGAGGGGTGGGCCTGGAGACCCATTGTCTCTTTCCCAGGAGGACAAGGGCAGAGAATGTAGTTAAGATGGCAACAGTCAAATCAGAAAAATAAAAAGTGCTACATAATTTTAAGTGACTCTCTGTGTTCATAGAGAAATATTTTGTGTTAAAGTGTTTCTGGTTTGTTTCAAAATTCTCCTGTAATCAGTGAGGCCCCTTGTCTGCTGCTGTAGCCCACAGGGCAGGGTAGTGTCTCACCCACGATTTACCTTCGTTACCCTCCCACCTACTCACTCATCTCCCCACCCACTCGCCTATCCACTCACCCACCTACCCATCCACTTAACTATCAATCTGTCTACACACTCACCCATCTACCCATCCACCCACTTGTTTACATACTCATCCACCTATCTACCCGCTCACTCCCCTACCATCCATCCACCTATCTACTCACCTATGCACCCACCCATCTACCTATCCATCCACCTACCCATTCATCCACCTACTTACTCACTCACTCACTATTCACTCACTCACCCGTCTCCCTCTCCCTCCCTCCATCCATCCATCCACCCACCCATCCATCCACTCACTCAACCTCACACCCACCCTCCCAAGTTGCTGAGAATTGTAAACATCAAAACCCACATTTGTACGTCAGTCAAGGTAGTGTATCAGGTGTTGAGCCAGGCTGTGTTGGCTGTCAGGCAGGTCTGGCGCACTTGAATGAGGAGACCTTCCTGACCTTGGAAGTGCCTCCCTTGTCCTGGCTGCTTACGGTGCTGCTGCCTCGGCTGAGAACCCTTTATCACTGTTGTTTGCTGTTCCTGGGGGATCTGTGTTGTGGGAGGACCTGTTTCTGCCTGCAGCTTTCCCTGCCTCCCGCTACCCTCCACTGCTACCTCCTGCCCTCCCACTGCTTGACAGCCCTGCCAAGGTCACTGGTGACCTCTTAATTGCCTGATCTTTGGCACTTGATGGTTCTTATCATCATTGCCCCAGTCTTGGCACCTGCCTGTTGACCCTCCCACCCACTCATCTTGGATGGCTGGCTGGCTGGCACTGGCTCCCAGCAGCACCCTGGCCTACTGTGTTCCAGAGCTGTTGGCCGCAAGGATCCTCTTCCTCAGAGCCCCCATGGCAATGTGTGCCAGCCCACTTTCAGCTGTGTGCTTTTCTGATCCATTCCCAGGTTCCTAGGGCTGTCTGTGCTCGTTGGCCTGGCCAGCCATGCAATGCTGCCTCTGAGTCAGAGCCTCAAAGTCTCCCCCTTGCACAAGTCTGGCTTTGTTGGCTCCCAATTTTGTGTGTGCGCACACATAGATGATTGTATGCATATGGGCACATATGTGTGTGTGCATGTGTGTGTACATGTGTGGAGGCCAGAGACTGACATTGGGTATCTTTCTCAATTATTCTCCTCTTTGTTTTTTATTTTTATTTATTTTTTTGCAAGGAGAGAGAGAGAGAGAGAGAAATAGGTGTGCCAGGGCTTCTTGCTACTGTAAACAAACTCCAGATGCATGTGTCACTTTGTGCATTTGGCTTTATGTGGGTACTGGGGAATCAAAACCAGGCCATCAGGCTTTCCAAGCAAGCACCTTTTACCACTGAGCCATCTCTCCAGCCCCTCCTGTTTGCTTTTCACTGATATAGGGTCTCTCAATTGCTCCCAGAGCTCACTGATTTGGCTAAACTAGCTTGCCGGCAAGCTTTGGTATTCCATCTCAGCCTCCCCAGTGCTGGGATTATAGGCACATGCTTCTGTACCTGGCTTTTTTATATGGATACTGGGAATCCAAACTCAGGTCCTCATGCTTGCACAGCAGAAGTTTACTGATTGAACCACCTCTTCAGCCCCTGGAAACTCATCTCTTAAAACCCTGCTCAGATATCTCCTCTTCCAGGCAGACACACCCGCCTCTGTCAGGCCACACCTAGAACCACTTCAGCCTCTACCCTCAGAAGCAGTAGCACAGCTGGCCATTGGTAGTGGGGCTATGGGTGTTTCAGGGCTAAGCAGGCTCTGGGCAGGAGGGTACCTGTCACAGTAGGGGGCTCTCCCTAGAAAATGGCTGCAGCTACAGGAGAAGAGGGTTGTTTCCAATTCTTTTTTTAAATTTAAATATATTTTATTTTTATTTATGAGAGAGAGAGAGAGAGAGAGAGAGAGAGAATGGGTTGCCAGAGCCTCCAGCCACAGCAAACCAACTCTAGACACATACGCCACCTTGTGCATCTGGCTTATGGTGGGTCCTGGGGAATCGAACCAAGGTCCTTTGGCTTTGCAGGCAAGCGCCTTAACCACTAAGCCATCTCTCCAGCCATTGTTTCCAATTCTAGAAGAGGCTCTGTGGGGCCACCATGTGCAAAAAATGGGGCTGATCATCCCAGAGGTCCCTGCAAAGTCCTTGGGGCTGGGAGGTGGAGCAGGTCTTCAAGGGAAAGGATCATGGGGTTGTGGGTGGGGCACAAAATCAGAGACCTGACTATAGGGATGATGAGACAATACTTGGGAGACAAGAGTATGGGAACAGGGTCCTCCAATTTCTTTTGTCTTTTTGGGGTGTATGTGTCAGTGTGTGTGCATGTGTGTATATGTGTTTGTATGTGTATGGGTATATGTGCTTGTGCATATAAGAGCCAGAGGCTGATATCAGGTGTCTCCCTCAGTTCACTGTCCACCTTATTTATTTTTTTAAAATTTTATTTATGTATTTATTTGAAAGCAGAGAGAGAGAGAGAGAGAGAGAGAGAGAGAGAAGAGAGACAGAGAGAGAATGGGCATGCCAGGGCCTGCATGTGCCCCTTGTGCATCTGGCTTATGTGGATCCTGAGGAATTGAACCTGGGTCCTTTGGCTTTGCAGGCAAATGCTTTGACCATTAAGCCATCTCTCCAGCCTCCACCTTATTAAAAAATATTTTTATTTATTTTCAAGCAGAGAGAGAGAGAGAGAGAGAGAGGAAGAGTGGGGAGGAGGGGGGAGAATGGGTGCTCCAGGGCCTCTAGCCACTGCAAACGAACTCCAGATGCATGTGCCACCATGAGCATCTGGCTTACATGGGTACTGGGGAATTGAACCTGGGTCCTTGGGCTTTGAAGGCAAGCACCTTATTCGCTAAGCCATCTCTCCAGCCTTTTTTTTTTTTTTTTTTTTTTTTTTTTTTAAGGTAGGGTTTCATTTTAGCCCAGTGTGACCTGGAATTCATTCTGTATTCTCAGGGCTGCCTTGAATTCATGGTGATCCTCCTACCTCTGCCTCCTGAGTGCTGGGATTAAAGGTGTGAGCCACCACGCCTAGCTTCTTTTCTGTCTTTCTTTCTTTCTTTCTTTCTTTCTTTCTTTCTTTCTTTCTTTCTTTCTTTCTCTCTCTCTCTCTCTCTTTCTCTCTTCCTCTCTTCCTCCCTTCCTCCCTTTCTTTCTTTCTTTCTTTCTTTCTTTCTTTCTTTCTTTCTTTCTTTCTTTCTTTCTTTCTTCTTTCCACTTATTTATTTGTGAGGGAAGAGAAATGAATTCCTGGATTCCAAATGCATTCACTACTTTGTGCATCTGGCTTTATGTGGGTACTGGGGAATTGAATATGGGCCAGTAGGCTTTGCAAGCAAGTGGCTTTAACCATTGAGCTATCTCTCCAGCCCTTGAATTTCATGGATTTTTTGTGTGTGTGTGTGTGTGTGTATGAGAGAGAGAGAGAGAGAGAGAGAGAGAGAGAGAGAGAGAGAGAGAGATTTTCTTATGTAGCCCAGACTGGCTTCAAAGTCACTATATAGCTGAGGAGGACTTTGAACTTCTAATCCTCTACCTCCACCTTCTAAGCACTGGGGTTACCAACCTGTGCCGCCACGACTGGTTTATGAGGTGCTGAGGATCAAACTCATGCATGCCATGCGAGCTCTCTGCCAACTAAGCTCCTATCCCAGCTGCCTAGCTTGGTTTGCTAACGAACAACCTCAGCAAACGATTGCTCTAGAGGGATGGGCTGGGGTCTTTCCTCTCTACCCTTTGTCCCCTGCACTGGTGCCTGCCCTCATAGACATCACTTCCTACCAGCACCAAACAGTGCTTGATGTGAAGGTTCCTCCAGGCTGGCCCAACACATTCATTCACTGTCCACTCATTCATTCCGAGCTGGGAGACTAGTCTTCAAGTGCAATCATTTGTAGGAGCCAAACAGGGGATAAGACTATACCATAGAGGCGCCGTCAGCTTCGGGGACAGAGGTGTCAAGCCCTGGCTTGGCATGCCCTTGCTGTAATGTCACTGGCACCCTGGGATTCCCACACAGAGTAATCATTCCTCCTGAGCAGGGCTTGTATCCTACCTTCTTTGGAGGCTCTCAATGCCTATCATTCCTCCATTCTTTTTATTGTATTATTTTATTTTATTTTTTGGTTTTTTGAGGCTGACCTGGAAATCACTATGCAGTCTCAGGATGGCCTTGAACTCTCCGCAATCCTCCTACCTTGGCCTCCTTAGTGCTGGGACTAAAGGTGTGTGTCACCATGTGCAGCTTCATTCCTCCATTTGACACTAGCTAAGGATGCAGTGCCTGGGCTGATGTAAGGCAGGCAGGGGAAGTGGGCTGCAGTGGGGTCCCTTAAGCACCCCATGCTTGAAAGATGCAGCCGGGAGAAAGGGGGGGGGGGTTCAGTCATGAAGCACTTGCTTTGCGGGCACGAGGACCTGAGTTCAGTTCCAGACTCTGGGAAGGAGTGGGGCTGGAGAGATGGGCTCAGTGTTCAAAGGCATTTGCTTACAAAGCCTGATGGCCTGGTCTCCATTCCCCAGTACCTACATAAAAAAGTCAGAGGCACAAAGTGGTGTATGTATCTGGAGTTTGCAGTGGCAAGAGGCCCTGACAAACCCATTTGCTCCCTCCTCCCTCCCTCTCTCTCAAATAAATAGATAGGTGATGGATAAATACATCTTTTTAATTCTGGGAGTGGTAGCATGCTTCTGTAATCTCAGCACTGGGGAGGTGGAGATAGAAGGATCGTGGGGCTTTCTGGCAAGCCAGTATAGCTCACTTGGTGAGTTCTAGGCTTGTCTCAAAAAAGAAAAGGTAGGGACTGGGAAGATGGCACAATTGGCAAAGTGCTTGCTACTTAAGTGTAAGAACCAGATTTCAGATACCTGGCATTCCCGCCATATAAGCCAGATGTGGTGGTATGTTCCTATAATCCTTGCAGTAGACAGGCAGACAAAAGGAAGACCTGAGGCTTGCTGGTTATCCAGTGGAAACAAATTATAAAAATTTAAAAGATTAAAAAAATTAAAAAAATAAGATGGGCCTGGAGAGATGGCTTAGCAGTTAAGGCATTTGCCTGTGAAGCCTAAGGACCCCGGTTTGATTCTCCAGGTCCCACATAAGCCAGATGCACATGGTGGCACATGCATCTGGAGTTCATTTGCAGTGGCTGGAGGTCCTGGCATGCCCATTCTCACTCTCCCTCCTCTCTCTCCCTCTCTCTGTCTCAAATAAATAAATAAAAATTAAAAATAAAAAAAATAAATTAAAAAAAAATAAGATGGCATGCTTTGGTTACAGGACACTGAGAAATCAAGCCACACTGAGCCAGAAGCCTCTGCCCTGATGGCCCATCATAGTGATAGAAAGTGCTCTGCAGGTTGCCAGATAAGAAATGTTATCAACAGTCTTCAACTGCAGTGGACCCTGAGTTACACAAGCAACTAGCCACGCAGTAGCATCCCACTAGTACAATAGTGGCATGCTTGTGATGGGGTAATCCACTGCTCTCTGGTTAGATTTTGAGGTCCGCTCTATTGGAAGAAATCCATACCTGGTACTAAAAATCTAGTCAGACTCTGGGTGGTGGGGGGGGCGGTTATAGCTCCATAGAGGAAGCTACTATTGTTTGGCTAAATGAATATGTTGTGTCCATCAAATTGCCCTCTAAATATTTATGTTTATTTCTTTTTTTTATGCTTATTTCTGTATATTAGTGCTGCTCGCACCTTTGGGTAGAGAAGCTTCTTTTCTCAAGTGGAATGATTACTGGGGAGGCTCAAAACTCATCAAAATATTGAGAATAAGCTGAGTGTTGAGTGCTCAGTGCTAAATGAGACGTCTCTATCACACCCTCCAAGGCTCAGGGGCCATTGCAGAAGAGGTGACAGAGAGAAAGTAAGAAGAGTCAGAGGTGAGGAGGAGTGCTTTGGAATCCTGCCTTCTAGCACGAACTGGCCACTGCATTCATGACCTCACAGCAGCTGTCATTACCTGCGTAAGACCTTCATCATATTGGGCCCATTAACATGTCATCATGGATAATGGAAGAGGACAAGAAAAGGGGGGACTGGAGAGATGGCTTAGTGGTTAAGGCGCTTGCCTTCAAAGTCTAAGAACCCAGGTTCGATTCCCCAGTACCTACATAAGTCAAATGCACAAGGTGGTGCATGTTTCTGGAATTCATTTTCAGTGGCTAGGGACCTTGGCATACCCATTCTCTCTCTGTGTCTGCCACTCTCGCTAATAAAAAAATAAAATAAAAATTTTTAAAGGCATCAAGGGCTGGAGAGATGGTTTAGTGGTTAAGGCCTATGAAGCCTAATGACCCATGTTTTACTCTCCAGAGCCCATATAAGCCAGACATACAAGGTGACACAAACGTGCAAGGTCTCACATGTACCCAAGATGGTGCATGTGTCTGGAGTTCGATTGCAATGGCTGGAGGCTCTGGCATGCCAATTTCACTCTTGGCCCACATGTGTACATGCAGCTGCCACATATACATGGACCACAAGCACACATTCTGCCTTAGCCTCCGGAGGGCTGGGATTACAGGCATACCATACTGGTTTGAATTTGCTTCTCTTCTCCTTATTTTATTTTTGAGACAGGGTTTCATGCAGCCCAGGCTGGCTTCCAACTCACTAGGGAGCCAGGGCTACCTAGTAGACTCCTGCCCAGCTGCTGCCTTGGTGGAGGACAAAAGTCTGTCACTGCCCTGGTCGACCTCCAGCTGGCCACTAGCTGGCCATGATGAGCACAAAGGCAGGATGGACACTATCCCAGCTTAGCCCACAGCTACTTGACCACAATTTCCTCCCAGATGAGCCTACCCCAATGAATAACTTGTGGACTCTGGTGGTTTGATCATATGCTTTGAACGTTTAGTCCCCAGCTGGTGCTGGAGGGAAGGGCTTTGGGTTGTTATAAGCCAGTTTTCCCTTTGCCATAACTCACACCTCTCTCTCTTTTTTGTTATTTTTTCTTTCTCTCTTTTGAGGTAGGGTCTCAATCTAGCCCAGGCTGACCTGGCACTCATTCTGTAGTCCTAGGCTGGCCTTGAAATCATGGCGATCTTCCTAACTCTGCCTCCAGAGTGCTGGGATTAAAAGCATGTGATACCATACCTGGCTTTCCCTTTTTCCCTCTTTCTGCTTTTCTTTCTTTAAAAAAATATTTTATTTATTTATTTGAAAGAGACAGAGAGAGAGAGAGGGAGAGAGAGAGAGAGAGGTGGGGGGAGAAGGAGAGAGAGAGGGAGAAAAGCCGACAGAAAGGAAGAGAATGGGCACATCAGGGCCTCCAGCCACTGCAAATGAATTCCAGGCACATGCCCCACCTTGTGCATCTGGCTTATGTGGGTCCTGGGGAATGGAGTCTAGGTTCTTTGACTTTGCAGGTAAGTGCCTTAACCACTAAGCCATCCCTCCAGCCCTTCTTTCTGCTTTTCTGACTTCCAACCATTCATGGAATCCTAGAATCTTGGAACTGAGATGGGGAAATGGTTCAACCAGTCATATACTTGCTACACAAGCATGAGGACCTGTGTTCAGATCCCTGGCCACCATTTGGTGGGTGGCCTGTAATCCCAGCACACAGGAAGCAGAGACAGGTGATCCCTGGAGCTGGCTGGGAAGCTAGACTAGCTGAGTTGGTGAGCTTTGAGTTCAAGTAAGAGACCCTATCTTGGACTGAGGATGTGGCTCAGCAGTTAAAGATGCTTGCTTGCAAAGCCTGTTAGCCCAGGTTCCATTCCTTAGGACCTACGTAAAGCCAGATGCACAGAGTGGGGCATGCATCTGGAGTTTGTTTACAGTGTCAAAAGGCCCTGGAGCCATTTCCTCTCTCTCAGTATGCTCTGGTTCCTGTCTCCCACTACTTCCTCCAGTGCCTGTACGTAGGGTCAGGCTGCACCAGCCACAGTCCCATCCAGCTTTGGATACTAAGTGCTCACCTGCCCCAGCCTGCACAGGTTTCCTTGTTAATAGAGTCAACCTATGTATGTGGATACGTCTGGGTCTTTTACTTAATTACTTTATTTACTTATTCATTTTTTTAAAAATCATTTTTATTTACTTATTTAAGAGACAGAGAGTCAGAGAATAAGTAAGTATAAATAGGAATGCACCAGGGCCTGCTGCCATTGCAAATGAATGGAGATGCATGTCCCATTTTGGGCATCTGGCTTCATGTGGGTACCAGGGAATTGAACTCAGGCTGTTAGGCTTTGCAAGAAAGTACTTTCAACCTCTGAGCCATCTCTCCAGCCTCATTTATTAATTGAGTAACTGATGATTGATTTTCAACAGGATCTCACTGTAGCTCAGGCTGGCTTTGAATGCATGTGATCCTCCTCTTTCAGTCTCCCTAGTGTTGGGACTAAAGGTATGCACCACCACACACAGCTTTTATTTATTTATTTTTGTTTGTTTATTTTTTTTTTTTTTTTTTTGAGGCAGGGTCTCACTCTAGTTCAGGCTGACCTGGAATTCACTATGTAGTCTCAGGCTGGCCTCGAACTCACGGCAATCTTCCCACCTCTGCCTCCCAAGTGCTGGGATTAAAGGCATACACCACCACGCCCGGCTTTATTTATTTATTTTTAATTAAAAAAATTCCTGGGCATTTTTCCCAGAGCCTTGTGAATGCTATGCAAGTGCTTTACCATTGAGCCACAGCCCAGCCCTCACTGGTAGAATCTAGGCAAGTGGTCTACCAGAGTCATGCCTCCTGGTCCTCACTGGTCGATTCCAGTCAGGCTTTCTACTATTGAGCCACATCCCTAGCTAGTCACTGGCAGGTTCTGGGCACTTGCTCTACAGCTGAGCCATGCCCTCTAGTCCCTCATTAATGGATTCTACACAGGTACTTTACCATTAAACTATATCCTCAGCTCCCCTTTTAAATTTTTTAAACATTTTTTTTCTTTAATTTAATTTAATTTTTTTTTTTTTTTCGAGGCAGGGTCTTGCTCTAGCTCAGGCTGACCTGGAATTCACTATGTAGTCTCAGGGTGGCCTGGAACTCACAGCGATCCTCCTACCTCTGCTTCCTGAGTGCTGGAATTAAAGGCGTGTATCACCAAGCCTGGCTCCTAGGCCCCCTTTTACTTTTTATTTTGAGGGATGTTACTAAGTTGCCTAGCCTGGCCTTGAACTTGCTATAGGCCATTCTTTAATTCTCCTGTTTCAGCTCCCCAAGTAGCTGGGGTTACAGGCCTGTGCCACCATGTCCAACATTTTCTTTTCTTTTCTTTTCTTTTCTTTTCTTTTCTTTTCTTTTCTTTTCTTTTCTTTTCTTTTCTTTTTTCTTTTCTTTTCTTTTCTTTTTTCTTTTCTTTTCTCTTTCTTTCTCAATCTCTCTCTTTTTCCTTCTTTCTTTCTCCATTTCTTTTTTTCTCTTTCTCTCTCTCTCTTTCTTTCTCTCTTTCTTTCTTTCTTTCTTTCTTTCTTTCTTTCTTTCTTTCTTTCTTTCTTTCTTTCTTTCTTTCTTTCTTTGAGACAGGGACTCACTACATAGTCTAGCTTGGCTTCAAACTGGAGCTCCTACTGTCTCAGCCCCCTGAGAGCTGGAATTACAAGCATGTGTAGCCACCCCTGGTTTCTAGGTCTGTTTTAGACGTCCTTGCTGAATTGTGAATTCCAGAAGCTTCCTCAAGGCTGTGCCTCAGTTCTCTTGTGAGTTCTTCTCTCTCTCTCTTACCTTCTGGGCCTCCACTCTGCCTCTCTGGCCTACCTGGGCTCCTCTTAACAGAGGAGCAGACCTAATTCCCACACAGTCTGGCTCTTGGGCTTGGCTATTAGCACACTGACTTAAGAAGCGGGTTGGTCCAGGCCCTTAGGTGGGATAGCAGACTCCGGTCCACTTGACCTGGGGTAGGAAGACTGAACGATGCCCTCATTTCTCAGCCTGGGTTTTCCCATCTCTAATCAAGAGTTTATTGAGCTATGGATTAAGAGTGGTGGGGGTGGGGTGTGAGGTGGGTGTTGGGCACCTACAATGAGAATGTGTGTGAGTCCTTCAGTGTGGCATGGGCAGGCACCGTGGGGTCATGGTGGGGGTTCTCCTTCACTCTGAGATCTCAGCCTGCTAAGAAGGGCCTGGCAGGGAGGTGACTGGGCCGGGAGGGGACAGGGAGCTGTTCTGGAGGGGTGGGCTGCTTCTGAGAGGCCTTCAAATCATTCCCCAGAGGCAGCTGCCTGTGCATAAGGCTGGGGCTGACACCCAGCCAAGAGGGGGGCTCCAAGCGAGCTGCAGAGACAGTCTCCGGGAAGCAGCTCTGCGGCTCCCACCCACCTAACCACTCACTCATACGGGGCACTGGGGAGTGAGGGTGGAGGGCGGGCTGTGTATGCATATGTGTTGGTTGCATGAGTATGCTTTCAATGCAAAGTCCCTTGTCTAAGTTCATTTGTCTAGTTAGTGACCATGCCACCACTCTCACCTGACTCTGAGCCTTCCCTGGGGCCAGGAAGTCTCACTGTTTCCTGGACTTTGTTGTAGCCTTCTCTGGGAGGCTCTGCCTATCAGGGGACAGCAGGGACTTGCTCTCTACCATAGAGGAATGATGCGAAATTGGAGTTCTGGTTACACTCAGGGCTGGGACTCACTTACCCTGCATAGGGCAGCCCCTAGCTGGTAGCTGTCCAGTGATGAACAGGCAACCTTCAGAAAGGACCTATGGACATGGATGGACATAGACAGCATTGGTTGTCCCCATATCTGGAGGGCACTGAGGCCCCAGGGAGTTGGGTGGCTTGCTGTGGCTGTGGAAGGCAG
Organism: Orientallactaga sibirica; assembly: GCA_036365145.1. Classification (NCBI taxonomy): domain Eukaryota; kingdom Metazoa; phylum Chordata; class Mammalia; order Rodentia; family Dipodidae; genus Orientallactaga; species Orientallactaga sibirica. Next base: position 14,513,521 of record JAEOAD010000028.1, read on the forward strand.
AGTTCTCTGGAGGAAGGGCTCTGTAGCTGCTGCAACCCTGCCAAGCTGGGGTGTCACTCACATGCACAAAACTCTGGCAATATTTTCACTGATTAAAATCTTTCTAATAGCTTTGGCCCCGGCGCAGGATCTGATCTTCAGTGTGAGCCAGGTCAGTTCGTTCTTGCCGAAGGCCCTATGCGTGTCCCCAGCTTGTGAAGAGCATGGACTGTCACCCCCATGACTCCTGGGTCATGATCCCCTGCTCCTTTGTTCTCCATGGATGGCTGTGAGTTCACTGCTGGCAGGGTGGCAGCCCTCCGTGGCACCCCGGGGAGTCTTCCCTCACCTGCATGCAGCAGGCTGTCTGAATGCTCTTGGGGATTCTTGTGGATAGGGTGGTGGCTCAACTGGCTACACAACAGCAGCTCCCAGCCCAGAGCCTGACTTAGTATAGCACTTGGTATGGGGCAGGGAAATGGTGTTTATGGGAGGTAGATGTGAGGGTGGTTGGATCTGCAGAAGGGACTCCACCTACTTTGTATGAGAGCAGTTCATGACTAATTCAAGCTCAAGTGTGAAGGGCGCCCTGTTTGTCTCATACTAGAGTGCACAGCTGGGAGTATACAGAGAGTCACACTTCATTCAACAACAGGAGCCTGGGCGGGAGAGTTCCATGCATCCTAAAACCCTATTGCCCAAACATCTCAGGTGGCAGGATATTCTCAGAGCCCTTCAAGCCACGAGCAAATCTCTCCCAGGGCTTTTCCAAGAGCAGTGGGTGGGAGGGGGGAGAACTCCAGAGGGCGAGGGCGAGGGCGAGGGCTCAGCTCTGTCTGCTGTGCAACCTGCTGGGCTTGGACCACTCACTTTCAGAACAGGAAGGAAAACTACTCCTTGGGGAGTGTGGAGATGGCATCTCCAGACCCCATGTAAAAAAGCTGGAAGCTGTGATGGGCTTTGGAGTGGAGATAGGAGAATTTCCCAGAAGCTCAGGAAGGGAGTGTGAACAAGAAGAGACCCTGTGTGAAAACGAAGTGGAGCCTGCCATGGTGGCGCACGCCTTTAGTCCCAGCACTGGAGAGGTTGAGGTAGGAGGATCATCATGAGTTCCAGATCACCCTGAGACTACATAGTGGATTCCAGGTCAGCCTGGGCTAGAGCAAGACCCTACCTTGAAAAACCAAAAGATTACAAAAAAAGAAGTGGAATATGAGTTGTCCTCTGATCTCCATGTGGGTGCCATGGCATGTGTGCACCTGCATGTACATACATGAACATACTCACACAAAATAAATGTGTTTTTTAAAAAATCAATAAAATACCCCTTGGCTTATTGTGAAGAAGAGCTGGTATATCACAGGAACACACACACAAAACAGCATCAGGCATAAAGCAAAAATGCATTGGTGATTTCTACCATTCATCTATCTATTCGTTCATGCCATTATTCATTCATTCTTCCTAACCCACATCTGTTAATCACAAACTATATTGGAAATGAGGTTGCCAACCTCTTCAAGCCTACAGATGCCAGTGGAAGGTACCCAGTGCAGAGCTATCCTTGCAGTGTGTAACTTCCAGGGTGTGGCCTCGATCCTTTAGTTAAAAAGCTAAAGACAAGAACCACCGAATCCAGGGTCTGAATGGGAAGTGGGCACCCTTGTCCCCACATGCTCCTGGACAGCTGGATAGAGAGACAGATTTTGTGTAGGAGGCAGGAGCCCTGTCTGTTGGGGCCAGAGGTCTCCTGAATGCAGAGTAAACCAATATGGTCAGGATGAGGGTGGGTGGGAGCTGGCAGGATGGAGAGAGTTGTAGCCACTCACTGTGGTGCAGGGGGCGGGGAGGGAATAGCCCAGCCGCCATACAGGCCTGTTGGGGTACTGTGACCATCCACTATCCCACAGACTCCTGTATACCCGCTCTAGGCCAGGCTGCCCTCCCTGGATTGGTCTGTGTCTCTTGTGTCATTTCTCTGTGTGGATTTGATGCCCTGTTTCAGCATTCAGCCAACGGCGCTGTTGTGGCTTCCTACGTGCAGCCTCGTGGTCACTAGCGCAGCCCTGTATCCATGGAAGCTAAAGATTCTGCCATTAGCTGGGTGTGGTGGTTCACGCCTTTAATCTCAGCACTCAGGAGGCAGAGGGAGGAGGTTCGCTGTGAGTTCGAGGCCACCCTGAGACTACAGAATGAGACTCTGCCTCGAAAAACAAAACAAAAAAAAAAGCCGGGAGTGGTGGCGCACACCTTTAATCCCAGCACTTGGGGGGCAGAGGTAGGAGAATCGCTGAGAGTTTGAGGCCACCCTGAGACTACATAGTTAATTCCAGGTCAGCCTGGGCCAGAGTGAGACCCTACCTTGCAAAACCAAAAAAAAAAAAGATTCTGCCTTTGAAGGAACACCTACCTGCTTTACCTGTGTCTGCCACTAACCCCCACCTCCCATGCCTCACTCCTACTCCAGTGGGGCCTGTGGGACGGGGGGGGGGAGGAGGCTAGAGAGTACTCATCTGTGGCTGTTCAAAACCCATTCAGAACCCTCTCAGAACCCAAGGATGGTGAGTTGGTGATAGCTTCCTCACCTGCTCTAACAAGCAGACATGACCTACCCCTGCCCCAGGGAGCTTAGAGTCTGCCAGGAGAGGCCAAGAGGACGCCAAAGGACAGCCAGGTAATCTATGGCCAGAAGGTTGGCCACTGGGGTTCTGGCAGGGTATCCACTGCTTTTCTGTCTTCAAGAGTCCTCATGAGCCACCCAGCAGGGAAAACAGGTTGTCCTCTTCTTCTGGCTGGGAACAAGGACCTGGGAGGCACTGCTTCATGTCTCTACAAGGGTCATGGTGGGGGACAAAACAAGAGAGCCCCCAGGTTCTTGGCTTTCATGCCTGGATTTATTTATTTATTTATTACAGATGGGGGGGTTGAGGGAGAATGGGCGCCCCAGGGCCTCTAGCCACTGCAAACGAACTATAGGCGCATGAGCCACCATGTACATCTGGCTTACGTGGGACCTGGAGAATCGAACTGGGGTCCTTAGGCTTTGCAGGCATGTGCCTTAACCGCTAAGCCATCTCTCCAGCCCATGCCTGGCTTCTATGCCCTTATGGGAACACAGTAGCTGCTTGCCAAGTGGTGCCTTTAAAGGAGGCCTCTTCTAGAGTCTGTCTTCCCTGTTGCCACACCCTGGCTCCTAGGTTCTTTAAGGTATGTGGTACCTGGGTGTAGCCTTAGAAAGCCAACTTCCTCCACTTTCAGTCAGATGTGTGATTTGCATCCTACCTGAGGGAGTTGTGGTCAACTTCCCAGGAACTTGAAACACAGACTGTATTGTATGTACTGTGTAATGACACTGTCCCAGCAAGTTATTCTCTGGTCATTATTTCTTTGTTTAATTTGTTTTATGTTTATTTTCGAGACAAGGTTTTATGTAGTCCAGGCTGGCTTTGAATTTTCCATGGTGCCGAGGATAACCTTGAACTTATCATCCTCCTGCCTCTACCTTCTGAGTGCTGGGATTATGGGTATGTACCACCGAGTCTGGTTTACGCAATGTTGCAGATTGAACTCTGGACTTCGTGCACGCTAAGCAACACCACACAATACCGACTGAACCACATCCCCAACCCCTCTGATCACTATTGTTATGTTTGCGATAAATGCTGTTCTCACTCTGCACCTGAAGTGTGGCTCTATCTAAGTTTCTCCAAATGCCAGTAGGAAAAGCCAATCACAGTGACATTTCTCGTTTCACTCACTACCACTTGCTGGTAACCTGTGATGGGGTGGGCTCTGTGCTGGTCCCTGGAGACCACGGACTCAAGGCTAGAGACAAATCCTTCCCTCTCTTCTGGGTGTGGCCAGACAGCTGGCAGGTCTCTGGGGCTCCCACGTGATGCTGAAGAGCCAGAGGAAACAGGGAACTTAGGGCAGGAAGTCGTGTCCTATGGAGAGGGCTGGGTCAGAGCATCAGGTTTACAGCAGGCCAGGCACCTGCATCTCAGGGAGGAGGACATAGGGGCCATGGGGATGGGTTCACGCCCTTGCTTCTGCCTTCTCTGCCCCCAGCGACTTCAGGTCCCACGGAAGAGCAAGGAGAGTCCAGGAAGGACAAGACAGTCACTGTCATCTACTCACCTTGACCTTCCATAGGACACTTCTGACTTGTGGGGCTTCCTCCCTGGTGGGAGAGAGAGACTCTTTGTATCCCCCAGGAAGTGGATTGTCCTTTCTGTTTTCCTAGCTACAAACACAAAAGATTCGTGGAGAGCTTCGTACATTCAGTCAAACTTACCTCTATTAATCTGGATCTAGGGGAGGGCTCCGGGATTCAGTCAGGAACATGCAGATTGCATCCCTGCCCTCCAGGGGAAAATGTCTTGAGGTGGGGTCAGGAAGGATGATGTCCTGATAGGCCCAGGGGCTTGGCACAGCTAGGGAAGGCCCTCACCCACATCTCTCTCCACGGAAACCTTTCCAGCCTCACCACGTCTCCTCACACCCAGGACCATTCTGTGTGCACGTGTGTGCACATGCACATGTGTGTGAAGGCCAGAGGACAATCTTGGGTATTGTTCCCTGCAGATTATCAGATGCTGTCCATCTCTTTTGAGACAGGGTCTCTCATTGGCTTGGAGCTCCAAGGGTCCTTCTACCCTCACCTCCCCAGCACTGAGGTTGCAGGCATATGTGACCATACCTGACTTTGTGTTGTTGTTGTTTTTTGAGGTAGGATCTTGCTCTAGTGCAAGCTGACCTGGCATTCACTCTGTAGTCTCAGGCTGACCTTAAACTCACAGAGATCCTCCTACTTCTGCCTTCCAAGTGCTAGGATTAAAGGTGTGTGCCACCACACTTTTTTCTTTTTTTAGGCAGGGTCTCACTCTAGCCCAGGCTGAACTGGAACTCACTCTGTAGTTCAGGCTGGCCTTGAATTTATGGCGATTCTCCTACCTCTGCCCCCTGAGTGCTGGGATTGATAAACATGTGCCACCATGCCTGGCTATACCTGGCTTTTTAATTTAATTTAATTTTTAGTTATTTGACAGAGAAGGGGGGGAGAGAATGGGCACTCCAGGGTCTCCAGCCACTGCTAATGAACTCCAGATGCATGCGTCCCCTTGTGCATCTGGCTAATGTGGGTCTTGGGGAATTTAACCTGGGTCCTTTGGCTTTGGAGGCAAATGCCTTAATTGGTAAGCCATCCCTCCAGCCTTATACCTGGCTTTTAAAAATCATGGGTTCTAAGCTCGGCATGGTGATGCACTCCTTTAATCCCAGCACTGGGAAGGCAGAGCTAGGTGGATCATCATGAGTGCAAGGCCACCCTGAGACTACACAGTGAATTCCAGGTCAGCCTGGGCTAGAGTGAGACCCTACCTCAAAAAACAACAACAACAACAACAAAAACATGGGTTCTAGGGCTTGAACTCCGATCCTCATGCTTGTGAAGCAAGCATTTTACCAACTGAGCTGTCTCACCACCCGGACCCATCCAGCACCATTCTGACCATGGTCCTCTTCACATGACTACTTTGACCTCAGGGTCCTCTTAGCCTCTCTGAGCACCAGTTTGCTCTTCTGTGAGATATGAGTAACACCAAGATCCTGTGATGTTGACATGAGATGTGTTGTGGAGAGAACGCGCAGCTCACAAGTCAGGAATGGGCTCTGAGCAGGCTAGTTTCTAGCCCTCTTCTCGGTGTGGTGGGAGCCATGGTGGGCTGAAAAGGGGCTTTGTGGTCTGGAGTTTCAAAGGGGCTGTTTTCAGGACTGGGGGCTGTTCTGGAGCTGGGGTGATGGCTCAGAACCTGCAGCGTGTGTGGGTGTGTGTGTGTGGGTGGGTGGGTGTGGTGTGCACATGCGTGGAGAACATCTGCTGTCTTCTACCACTCTTCTGCGTTGTTTCCTAGAGAAGGACTCTCTCACTGAACCTCGAGCTGACCACGAGCCCCAGTGATTCCCTTGTCTCTGCCACCCACGGGACTGGAGTTACGGGCATGTGTGGCCATGCCCAGCTTTTACATGTATGCTGGGGACAACTCAGACCTTCCCAGGTTATCACGCTTGAGCAGCAAGCACTCTTACTCACTGAGACATCTCCCCAGAACCCCCAAAAGATGATTTCAGAGGGAATAACTTCTCCCAGTGGAATTTGTGTTAAAACAGTAGCATAGGCTCACACAGTGTGAGCTGAGATTAGCCAGCCTGATGTGACTGTATGTGTGAGTGAATGTGAGTGTGTGGCTGAGTCTGTACCAATGGGTGTTGGTGTGTATATGTGTGTAAATGTGTTAATGTGCATATGTGTGTCAGCATGCAGCTGGAAGTCCTCAGAGTATTTTGGAGTTCAGAAGTTGCCTGTGTGTATGAAGGGGAAGTTGATTTTTTTTGCTGGATTTATTATTATTGTTGTTATTATTTTGGGTTTTCGAGGTAAAGTCTTGCTTTCTAGTCCAGGCTGACCTGGAATTCACTATGTAGTCTCAGGGTGGCCTCGAACTCATGATGATCCACCTGCCACTGCCTCCCAAGTGCTGGGATTTTTAAAGGCATGCACCACCATGCCCAGCTTAATTATTTTTGTTTTGAAGAAAGGTCTCACTTGTTTTAGGTTGGCCTCAAACTCACTATGTAGCTGAGGATAACCTTAAACTCATGGTCCTCCTGTCTCCAGTGCTGGGATTATAAGTATTCATTATCTCTCTCTCTCTCTGCCTCTTTTGCTCTCTTAAATAAATAAAATATATATTTTTAAAAAAGCAAATAATAAACAATAGCAAGGACTGGAGATGTAGCTCAGTTGGTACAGTGCTTGCCTAGCATGTACCAGGCCCTGGTACATGGTAAGAGAGGGAATGGGTGCGCCAGGCCCTCCAGCCACTGCCAACAAACTCCAGATGCATGCGCCCCCTTGTGCATCTGGCTTATGTGGGTCCTGGAGAATTGAACTGGGATCCTTTGGCTTTGCAGGCAAATGCCTTAACCACTAAGCCATCTCTCCAGCCCCTATTATTTGCTTTTTTAAGAAAAGGTCTTGCTATGTAGCCCAAGCCAGCCTCAAACTGACTATTGTGCCTCAGCTTCCTGAGTTCAGGGATTATAGGCACGAGTTACCATACACAGCTGATGGGACCCTGAGTCCTGTTGGCTTGTAGTGAGGCGTTAGCAATGGGTCTTGTGTGGCTGGGGAAGGCACAGGTCCAATTTGAGCCTTGGAACCCTTTTTCCCAGTGAAAACTTGTGTCTTGCTGGAGTCCTGGGGACTGACATGGAGACTCCAGGTGACCTCATGAATGTTTGGAGGGTGTGCTGGTTCTGGGGGAGGGGCGTGGAAAGGACACTGCCCACTTTCCTGACTGCTGAGGCCTCACTGGGGTCTCTGAGTTTACCATGTGGCTCTCCCACAGGAAGTACCAACCCTGGGCCAGTATACCAGTTACTTCCTCATGCTGGGACAAAACACCTGACCAGAAGCCACTTGAAAAAGGGTTTCTTTTGGTTTCCAGTTTCCAGGGGAGTTCATTGTGGTAGGGAAAGCATGTCAGGAGCAGACAGCCGGCGTTGGGTCTGCATATCCGCAGGGAGGAAGTAGACGGGAACTGGCACGCAGGGCTGGACTATAAAATCCCAAGGCCTTCCCCCCCCAGTGACCTTCTTCCTCCAGCAAGACTCCACCTCCTAAAGGTCACACGAACTTCCCAAACAGCATCACCGACTGGGGACAAAGCCTTCAAATACAGGAGTCTATGGGGGACATTCCACTTCCAAACCATTACAGGAAGTGTCCCGCTCACATGTCATCCATACCACGCCCCTGGACTGTACGTACTGGCACAGCACACCCAGGCTTGTGTTCATATGTGATGGGAACATCTAAGCATGTGGCAATGGGACACGTTCACAGTGAGTGTGCCCTACTGGCAGACACATGTGTACGAGCTTGCACATACATGACCCATGTCCTTCTTTGTCCACGAGCAGCTCACCAGAGGTCCCTGTTCTCACATTCTTTTCTGTACCTCTCTTCTGGTGCACCTGGATACTTGGGGGCCAATGTCCTTTGATACCCGTGGAAGTTGTTTCCCCTCCATGTTCAGGGCAGCCCCTGTACTCATGCTGGCTGAGTTTGGCTGCACCTGGCCTAGGGCCCTGTTGGTGTCTGCTCATCTCTGTGGCACCAAACCAGGCTCTTCTTGGAAGTCCTTCTTCTATTCACTTGTGTCCACTGCTGCCCAATGATCATATCACCCAGCCCTGGAAAACAGGATTACATTGATCTGAGCAGACAGAGCAACCTGATGGGCCACACCATGGAGCTGTACCCGCTAGATCCTTCTGAGTCTCCCTTCTGCCTGCCCTGCAATGACCTGGGATGGTCACAGAAAGAGGATAGGGCATTCAGAGAGGATGCAGAGTCAGTGATGAGGGATGAGGAAATGGCTTAGCAGTAAGGCATTTGCCTGAGAAGCCTAAGGACCCCGGTTCGATTCCTCAGGACCCACGTAAGCCAGATGCACAATGGGGCACATACGTCTGGAGTTCGTTTGCAGTGGCTAGAGGCCCTGGCGTGCCCATTCTCTCTTTCTCTCTGTCTGCCTCTTCCTCTCTGTCTCTCTCCCTCTCTCAAATAAATAAATAATAATAAAAATATTTAAAAACAAAGCAAAACAGAGTCAGTGATGGGGTGCCCCATCCTTCACTATCTCTCAGGCTGGACATTATCTACACCATGGGTCTCAGTCTTGGGCTGGCCCTAAGTTCCTGCGTCTGGCTTCTAGGCACCAGTTCAGGCTTGGCAGTGGGCAGTGTGATTCTGCCTCCCTCCGTCCCTTGGGCATTCATTCTCATGGCGAAGGAGCGGGATGAGGAGCTGGGAGCCAATTCTCCTACTGCAGTCTGGGGTGAGAGATAGGTGTCCAAGAGACTGGTCTAGTCCTTCCCTGTGCCTGCACCTGTAATCATGGGGTGGAGTACTGGCCAGAACACATGGGGCCATTTCTTGATGCCCAGTCTTTTCTTTTGCACACTCGTCTCAGCTCTATTTCACTGTTTCTCCCAGGCGCCTTCATGATGTGCCCTAGACCAATGTTGAAGCCACAGAAACCACTGGCCATACTGGGCCCACAGGCCCGTCCTGTGGCCTAGCATAAGTTTCAACAACATCTGTGTCTGTGTTTGAAAAGTCAGATGTTGGCCTGAGGAGACCGCTCTGTGGGTAAAGTATTTTGCCATGCAGATATGAAGACCTGAGCTTACCTTTCCAGTGCCCATGTACAATGCCAGGCATGGTGGTGTATGCCTGTAATCCCCGTGCTGGGACTGTGGAATCCCACAGGCCATCCCTGTGGTTCACTGGGTTTGGCTAGGTTCAGTGAGAGACTCAAGGAATAAAGTAGGGAGCAACTGAGGAAGACCCCTGATGGTGACCTCTGGCTTCTACACATACAAGCTACCGCCCACGTGGATACAAACAGGAATCTACACACACATGCACACCACCCATGCATGCATATGTCAAAAAAAAAAAAAAAAAAAAAAAAGAAACATCAGATGTTCAAGTTAGTTGGGCCCACATTCTCAACACCGCCAGAGGCGGGGTCTGTCACACTATGCCCCTTGAATGGCAGTTGGTCCCACAGTCCTCATGCAGCTAGTAACAAGTAGATAGTAGTTGTCTGGACCTTGTGTGTCCCCAAGGGCACACAATAATTTGTGCAGGGACAGCTGAGGTCTATTCATGGTTTGGGGACAGCACAAAGGGGTCTGCAGGTGTCCATAGAACAGGTGAGAAGGAGATATCTGAAACAGACCAATCAGGTGTTCAATATTATCCGTGGCTACATTGCCAGTGTGAGACCAGCCTGGGCTACATGAGACTATCTCTGGAAAAATTGTTGTTTGGTTTTTTTTCAAGGTAGGGTCTTTCTCTAGCCCAGGCTGATTTGGAATTCACTCTGTAGTCTCAGGATGGCCTCACACTCATGGTGATCCTCCTACCTTGGCCTCTCAAGTGCTGGGATTAAAGGTGTGAGCCACCACACCTGGACAACTTTTTTAAAATTTGGTTTGATCAGGGCTGGAGAGATGACTTGGCAGTTAAGGTAGTTGCGTGTGAAGCCCAAGGACCCAGGTTTTATTCCCCAGTACTCATATAAGCCAGATGTACAAGGTGGTGCATGTGTCTGGAGTTTTGTTTGTTTGTTTGTTTTTGCCGTGGCTAGAAGCCCTGGTATGTTCAATCTCTTTCTCTCAATTAAATAAATAATTAAATAAAATATTTAAAAATGGTTTGATCAAACAACAATTGAAGTTGTTAGGGTTGTTTTTTTTTTTTAGATTTATTTTTATTTATTAGAGACAGAGAGGGAGAAAGAGAGAGAGAGTGAATGAGAATGGGTGCACCAGGGCTTCTAGCCACTCACTGCAAACAAACTCCAGATGCATGTGCTACCATGTGCATCTGGCTTATGTGGGACCTGGAAAATCAAACCTGAGTCCTTAGGCTTCACAGGCATGCGCCTTAACCACTAAGCCATCTCTCCAGCCCTGTTAGGTGTTTTTTGGTGTATTTTTCCATGTTCATATATATAAGGGCATATGCACACATGCCACTGTGCGTGTGTGGTCAGAGGACAGCTTTCCAGGGTTGGCTCTTGACCTCTACATCATCTGGGGCAGGGGCTCTTCTTGTCCTCATTGTTCACCATGACGTGGTCACCAGGCTAGCTGGCCGGTGAGCTTCTGGAATTTCCCCTGACTCCACCTCCCATCTTATCCATTGGTGTGCAGAGATTACAGAAGCCTGCCACGGCTTCCAGCTTTTACGTGAGCCCTGGGGCTTCTAAACTCAGGTACTCAGGGCTTGCATGGTGAGCACTTTGACACTGAGCATATCCCCAGCCCTGAGGTTGTCGGTTTTAACACACATTCTTCAGAACAAGACGATATAGGAAAGTGAAAAGGCACAATTAATAAGCTCCAATTTAGACTTAAAGTGTTGCATAATAGGAGGAGCTAGTAAGTGTTCTACTGCTGTAGCAAGGGCCTGAGATAAGGCAGAAAGAGAAAAGGGTGGGACTGGGGTATCAGTGGTAGAATGCTTGCCTGGTGTGCAAAAAAATCTCGGTTCAAGTTTCAGTACCACAAAAAAAGAAGAAACGGAGGAGGAGGAGGAGGAGAAGAAAGAGAAGAAGGAGAAGAAGGAGGAGGAGGAAGAAAGAAAGAAAGAAAGAAAGAAAGAAAGAAAGAAAGAAAGAAAGAGAGAAAGAAGAAGGTTATTTTAGCCACTGGATTTTGAGATTTCCTTCAGTGATTGGTTGGCCCTGTGGTGGGACATCATGGTGGGAATGTGTGGCAGAACACCATCACCACTCACCTCATGGCTGGAAGTGGAAGAGAGGAAGAGACCAGGCTCCCCTATTCTCCTTGGAGGGCACGACCCCCTGAAGACCTCTCACTAGCCTTCGCCCCTTCAAGTTTCACCCTTTCCCTATGATGCTGAGAACTAAAGCATTAACACATGGGCCTTCGTGGGGGACAGTCACGATCCAAACCCCAGCAGGGAGAATGCACGGTGCATTCGTGAAGAGCATTCGTGTGCTGTGCCTCCAGGGAAGCATCATAACACTGGAAAAAAGTCATAATCTGTGTTCTCTGATGACCACGCAATAAAATCAGAAATCAGTCTGCAGGACAGCTGCAAACATTCTCAATGTCTGGAAGCCATATACCATGCAAGTAAATTACACCTGGATTAAAGAGGACATCAGCAGGAAAAATTATACAATACTTAGATCCAAATGACCACAAAAAATGCTATATCTCCAAACTTGAGACACAGCTAAGAAAGCACTCATGGGGAAAATCCATAGCTTTATGCCAAGAAATGGGGGCTGGAGAGGCGATTCAGCAGTCAAAGGCATTTGCTTGCAAAGCCTGCTGGACCCAATTCAATTCCCCAGTACCTATGTAGAGCCAGATGCACAATGTGGTGCATGTATCTGAAGTTCATTTGCAATGGCAAAAGGCCCTGGTACACCCACGCTCTCTCTAAATAAATAAAAATATTCTAAAAAATGAAAACCAAAAAACCAGGAAATGATTAAGCGAATGAGCTGAGCAGTCAACTCAAGAAGATGGGAGGGCTAGAGAGGTGGCTTAGCTGCTAAATGCTTGCCTGTGAAGCCTAAGGATCCCGGTTGGAGGCTTGACTCCCCAGGGCCCACGTAAGCCAGATGCAGGAGGGGCTCATGCATTGGGAGTTTGTTTGCAGTGGCTGGAGGCCCTGGCGTGCCCATTCTCTATCTATCTGCCTTTTTCTCTGTCTGTCACTCTCAAATAAATAAATAAAAATAAATTTAAAAATTTAAAAAAAGAAGATGGGAGAGTAATCACCCAAATAAAAGAGGGAGAAGTGATGAAAAAGAAAATACAGAATGGGGACTGGGGAGATGGTTCAGTGATTAAAGGTACTTATCTGCAAAGTCAGCCAGTCCAGGTTCGATTCCCTGGTATTCACGCAATGCCAGATGCACAGTGTAGCACATGTTTCTGGAGTTTGTTTGCAGAGGCAAGAGGCCCTAACATGCCTGTACTGTCTCTCACACAAATAAATAAATAAATAATAAGGCAAAAAAAAAAAGAACATACAGAATGCAAGGAAATAGCACAATAGAGATTATTGGAAACCAAAAGCTATTTCTTTTCACATATATATTTGTGAGAGATGGTGGGAGAGAGACAGACAGAGATAGAGACAGAGAAAGAAAATGGGCACACAGGCCTCCTACCACTGCAAATGAACTCCAGACACATGTGCCGCTTTGAGCATCTGGCTTTACATAGATACTGGGGAATTGAACCTGGGCCATCAGTCTTTGCTAACAAGTGCCTTTAACCACTGAGTCATTGTTCCAGCTCCAAAAGGAATACATAAATACAACCTATGATAAACATGAAGATAGCTACAAAGAAGTGATATTCCTTGTTTCGATGCATATGTGTGTGGTGTGCATGTGAATATGCATGTTTGTATGGATGCACATGTGTGTGCCAGTGAACATGCACATGTGTTCATATACACATAGAGGCCAGAGGTCAATGTTGGTTTCTTCCTTACTCACTATTTTTAAAACATATATTTTTTAATTTGAGAGAGAGATATATAGAGAGAGATAGAGAGAGAGATAGAGAGAGAGAGATAGAGAATGGGCCTGCCAGAGGCCTCTCATCCACTGTGAACGAACTCCAGACGTGTGCGCCCCCTTGTGGGCAAGTGCAGCATTGCACCCTTGTGTCACTTTTTACATCTGTCTAAATGTGGGACCTGGAGATTGAAACTGGCATTCTTAGGCTTGGCAGGCAGGTGCCTTAACCACCAGACCATCTCTCCAGCCCTATTTTAAAAATATTGTTATTTATTTATTTGCAAGCAGAGAAAGAGGAAGAGAGTGGGTGCACCAGAGTCTCTTGCCACTGCAAACCAACTCCAGATGCAGGTATCACTTTGTGCATCTGGATATACTGGGGAACCAAACCTGGGCTGTCAGGCTTTGTAAGCAAGCACATTTAACTACTGAGCTATCTCCTCAGCCCCTCACTCTCTCTATATATATTTTTAATTTTCAAGGTAGGGTCTTGCTCTAACCCAGGCTAACCTGAAATTCAGTCTTGAGGGTGGCCTTGAACTCATGGGAATCCTCCTACCTCTGCCTCCTGAGTGCTCAGATTAAAGGCCTGCATCACCATGCCCCACTTTTCTCACTCAACTTTTTTAGAAAAAGTCTCTCACTGAATGTGGAAGTCACATTTGTCTAGACTAGCTCGCCAGTGATTCTTTAAGATTTCCATCTCTATCTCTCTAGAATGGGATCGTATGGGGATGCCACTATGACCAGCTTTTTTTGTTTGTTTTTTGTGTGTTTAATTTTTTTATTGACAACTTCCACAATTGTAGATAGTATCCCATGGTAATTCCCTCCTTCCCCCACTTTCCCCTTTGAAACTCCACTCTCCATCATATCCCTTCCCCCTCTCAATCAGTCTCTCTTTTCAGTTTGATGTCATGATCTTTTCCTCCTATTATGATTGTCTTGTGTAGGTAGTGTCAGGCACTGTGAGGTCATGGATATCCAGGCCATTTTGTGTCTGCAGGAGCATGTTGTAAGGAGTCTTACTCTTCCTTTGGGTCTTACATTCTTTCTGCCCCCTCTTCTGCAATGGACCCTGAGCCTTGGAAGGTGTGATAGAGATATTTCAGTGCTGAGCACTCCTCTGTCACTTCTTCTTAGCATCATGGTGCCTTCTGAGTCATCCCATGGTCACTGCCATCTGAAAAGAGAAGCTTCTCTAACCAAAAGTGAGTTCATATGGGTGTGAACATTAAGAGAAGTGCTTACTGGGCAGTTTGGTGAGCATAGTTTATACATTTAGCCAGACACCAGCAGATGTTACACCCCTAGGGTTCATGGCTACCCCTGTTGTAGGTTTTCATTATCAGGAATGTATTCCCTCCCATGGAGCGGGCCTCCAGTCCAATTAGAGAGCAGTTGGTTTCCTCCATAACAGACATGCCACTATTGCACCCGTTGGCTGGCCAAATTTAAGGCTTGCAGTGTCCACTGTTGAGTATCTTCACTGGTGGTTTCTCTCTCTCCCATTGAACTGCATGAAGTGTAGCTTTTTCCAGCTTTCTGTCAGCTGGTCCACATGGAAGAGGCTTTCAGCTCAGCTCCAACAGGATTTCTCAGTGACCTTGTAGCCCAAGTATGTGGAGTCTTCAGCAATAGGGTCTTACCATCTATTCCTGGTGGGAAACCAAGGGCCTTAGCAATGGCCTGTAATGTTTTGGGGGTATCAGTGACCTCCCTGGCCCATAACTCACTGGAAGGTATCCCATTCTGGCACTGAGAATTTTCTAGTAACAATCTATGGTTTCTGAGTGTTCCATTGTATGACCAGCTTTCATGTGGGTGCTGGGAATCTGAGCATATGCTTGCTTGACAAGGAATTTGCCTACTGAGCTATCTCCCAGCCCAAAGAAATGATAGTCAAAGATTATAATTATGGTTTGGGAAATCACATGATCATAAATTGATAGGCAAAACAGGTAAAGTTCTGGGAGCCCAAAATAGATAGTAATTAAAAGAAGGGCTAGAAAATGTCAATAGATCAGTAATAATGCAAACACTGAAGTGAGTCAGGTGTGGTGGTGCATGCCTGAAACACCTGCACTCTGGAGGTTGAAGGAGAATCATAAGTTCAAACCCAACCTGGGACCATAGTGAGGCTGTTTCCAAAAACAAACCAAGGGCTGGAGAGATTGCTGAGTGGCTAAAGGTCTTGTCTGTAAAGCTTGATGATCAGGGTTCAATTCCCCATTACCCACATGAAGTCAGATGTACAAAGTAGTACATGTTTCTGGAGTTTGTACTGGGAGGAGGCCCTGACATGCCCATTCTCTCTGTCTCTCTTTCTCTTTGTCTGTATTTCTCAAATCAATAAAATAAAATACCAACCAAGTGGGGTGAGGAGATGGCTCAGACCACTGACAGTTCTAGAGTCCATTAGAGCAGGGAAGGCGTGACAAGCCAGAGCAGAAGCTTCACACTGCAGCACAAGCAGGAAGCAGAGAGAGAGAAAACCAGCAGCACATGGGATCCGGCTACAACACTTCCACGGCCACTCCCAGTGACACACTTCTTCCAGGTTGCACAACCTTCCCAAATAGCAACTTTCCTGGAGATCAAGTGCTCAAGCGAGAAGCATTTCACATGCAAACCACCACATCTCTTCCCACCCCCTTTCTGTCCTCACTCTTTCTTTTTTTTTTTGGTTTTTGCAAGGCAGGGTCTCACTCTGGTCCAGGCTGACGTGGAATTAACTATGTAGTCTCAGGGTGGCCTCGAACTCTCGGTGATCCTCCTACCTCTGCCTCCCGAGCGCTGGGATTAAAGGCGTGCGCCACCACGCCCGGCTGTCCTCACTCTTTCAAATAATTCTTTATTAAAACTGCAAAAATATCTTTAAGTCATAGAAAATGGCACATAAAATAATATAGGTCACCTGAAGAGATGGCTTAGTGGTTAAGGTACTTGCCTGCAAAGCCCAAGGAACTAAGTTCAATTCCCCAGAACCCATGAAAGCCTGATGAACAAGGTAGCAATTGCATCTGCAGTTCGTTTGCAGTGGCTAGAGGACCTGGCCTTGCCTATTCTCTCTCTCTCCTCCCCCGCCTCTTTTTCTCTCTTTTCTCAAATCAATAAAGATAAATAAATAAAATACTTATTAAAAAAACAACATAGGTCATTGCCAATGCTCTTTTTTTGTTTTGTTTTGTTTTTCTTGAGGTAGGGTCTTGCTGTAGTCCAGGCTGACCTGGAATTCACTATGTAGTTCCAGGCTGACCTTGAACTCACAATGATCCTCCTATCCCAGTCTTCCAAGTGCTGGAATTAAAGACATGAGCCACCATGCCTAGCTCAATGCTCTTTTTAAAAAAAATAATTTGTTTGCAAGGAGGGAGGGAGAGAGAGAGAGAAAGAGAGAGAGAAAAGAGAGAGATAGAATGGGCAAGCCAGGGCCTGTATCCACTGTAAACAAACTTCAGATGCATGCACCACTTAGTGTATCTGGCTTTATGTGAGTAGTGGGGAATAGAACTCAGGACATCAGGCTTTGCAAGCAAGTTTCTTTAACTGCTAAGCCATGTCCCCAGCCCCAATGCTCTTGATTGCCCATCAGATCCAGATAGAAAAACCCTGTGGCTTCAGACACCATATGCTTCTGTTGTAGAACACTAGAAATCAAGATGGAACTTGAAGCCTCCTCCCGGCTGGCTTGCTGTCATAGTGCTGGAAGGTTCTATGCAGGCTTCTGGGGAGAAAGGTCATCAACAGTGTTACCCAGCGGTGGGTCACATGAACTACACGACTGCAAGATGTGCGACCGTGGCATGATTGCTATGGGAGGAACTAACTGTTCTCTGTTTGGATTTGGGACCCGCTTCTGGAGTTTGATTGCAGTGGTTGGAGGCCCTAGTACATCCAATCTCCCTCATTACCTGTGTCTCTCTCAAATAATAAAAATAAAATATTAAAACAAGGACATCAAAATAGAAGAGGGACTGGGTTGAAAGAAGGAATCTAGTGGAAGGGGGATAGGGACAAAAAAGAGTAATGGGAGGGGACTGTGATCAAAATACATTTGAGCATGTGTGAAAATTATCAATAAAAATGTGTTTTTTTTTTTTTTTAAAAAAGGCAAAGTGGGGCTGGAGAGATGGCTTAGCAGTTAAGGCACCTGCCTCCTAAGCCTAAGAAGGCTGGTTCCAATCTCCAGTGGTTCCAATCTCCAGGTCCCACGTTTAGCCAGATGCAAAGTGACGCAAGGGCGCAATGCTGCACTTGATCACAAGGGGGTGCATGCATCTAGATTTCGTTCACAGCAGCTGAGAGGCTGCTGGCGCTCCCATCTCTATCTGTCTCCCTTTCCCTCTCTGTGTCTCTCTCCAAAATAAATAAATAAATAAATAAAACAAATAAAAAAAATAACTCCTGTACAATCTACCCAAACTCTTAAAAAAAAAAAAAAAAAAAGGAAAAGTGGCAAATACTGGGTTGGGTTGCTCCCTGCTCTCTAATTGCAATACCAGCCAAAACATTTAATGGAGAATCAGCTACTGATCATGTTATAGGCACTACAAAAACTGAACAAGACTGTCTTGGAGAAACAAACAAACAAACAACCCTGTCTGCTGAATGAAATTTGAAAGGATTTGAAAGCACAATGTTCTATCTGCTTAAATGGGATGAGTTCAGAAGTGAGAGGATTGCAGTGAGTTCGAGGCCAGCCTGAAACTACATAGTGGATTCCAGGTCAGCCTGGGCTAGAGCAAAACCCTACCTCAAAAAACCTCAATAAACAAACAAATAAATAAATGGGATAAGTTAGCTTGATAAAGATGTTTAAAACAACTACATTTATCTATACTTTAAAAGCAATTCTAATAAAAGAAAATTCAGCCAAATTTCTCAAAGATTCCAAAAAGCTCATTCTAAAGCTCCTGGAGATCAAGTGCTCAAGCGAGAAGCATTTCACATGCAAACCACCACATCTCTTCCCACCCCCTTTCTGTCCTCTCTTTCTTTTTTTTTTGGTTTTGCAAGGCAGGGTCTCACTCTGGTCCAGGCTGACGTGGAATTAACTATGTAGTCTCAGGGTGGCCTCGAACTCTCGGTGATCCTCCTACCTCTGCCTCCCGAGCGCTGGGATTAAAGGCGTGCGCCACCACGCCCGGCTGTCCTCACTCTTTCAAATAATTCTTTATTAAAACTGCAAAAATATCTTTAAGTCATAGAAAATGGCACATAAAATAATATAGGTCACCTGAAGAGATGGCTTAGTGGTTAAGGTACTTGCCTGCAAAGCCCAAGGAACTAAGTTCAATTCCCCAGAACCCATGAAAGCCTGATGAACAAGGTAGCAATTGCATCTGCAGTTCGTTTGCAGTGGCTAGAGGACCTGGCCTTGCCTATTCTCTCTCTCCCTCCCCCCCCCCCGCCTCTTTTTCTCTCTTTTCTCAAATCAATAAAGATAAATAAATAAAATACTTATTAAAAAAACAACATAGGTCATTGCCAATGCTCTTTTTTGTTTTGTTTTGTTTTTCTTGAGGTAGGGTCTTGCTGTAGTCCAGGCTGACCTGGAATTCACTATGTAGTTCCAGGCTGACCTTGAACTCACAATGATCCTCCTATCCCAGTCTTCCAAGTGCTGGAATTAAAGACATGAGCCACCATGCCTAGCTCAATGCTCTTTTTTTAAAAAAAATAATTTGTTTGCAAGGAGGGAGGGAGAGAGAGAGAGAAAGAGAGAGAGAAAGAGAGAGATAGAATGGGCAAGCCAGGGCCTGTATCCACTGTAAACAAACTTCAGATGCATGCACCACTTAGTGTATCTGGCTTTATGTGAGTAGTGGGGAATAGAACTCAGGACATCAGGCTTTGCAAGCAAGTTTCTTTAACTGCTAAGCCATGTCCCCAGCCCCAATGCTCTTGATTGCCCATCAGATCCAGATAGAAAAACCCTGTGGCTTCAGACACCATATGCTTCTGTTGTAGAACACTAGAAATCAAGATGGAACTTGAAGCCTCCTCCCGGCTGGCTTGCTGTCATAGTGCTGGAAGGTTCTATGCAGGCTTCTGGGGAGAAAGGTCATCAACAGTGTTACCCAGCGGTGGGTCACATGAACTACACGACTGCAAGATGTGCGACCGTGGCATGATTGCTATGGGAGGAACTAACTGTTCTCTGTTTGGATTTGGGACCCGCTTCTGGAGTTTGATTGCAGTGGTTGGAGGCCCTAGTACATCCAATCTCCCTCATTACCTGTGTCTCTCTCAAATAATAAAAATAAAATATTAAAACAAGGACATCAAAATAGAAGAGGGACTGGGTTGAAAGAAGGAATCTAGTGGAAGGGGATAGGGACAAAAAGAGTAATGGGGGGGACTGTGATCAAAATACATTTGAGCATGTGTGAAAATTATCAATAAAAATGTGTTTTTTTTTTTTTTTTTTTTTTAAAAGGCAAAGTGGGGCTGGAGAGATGGCTTAGCAGTTAAGGCACCTGCCTCCTAAGCCTAAGAAGGCTGGTTCCAATCTCCAGTGGTTCCAATCTCCAGGTCCCACGTTTAGCCAGATGCAAAGTGACGCAAGGGCGCAATGCTGCACTTGATCACAAGGGGGTGCATGCATCTAGATTTCGTTCACAGCAGCTGAGAGGCTGCTGGCGCTCCCATCTCTATCTGTCTCCCTTTCCCTCTCTGTGTCTCTCTCCAAAATAAATAAATAAATAAATAAAACAAATAAAAAAAATAACTCCTGTACAATCTACCCAAACTCTTAAAAAAAAAAAAAAAAAAAAAAAAAAGGAAAAGTGGCAAATACTGGGTTGGGTTGCTCCCTGCTCTCTAATTGCAATACCAGCCAAAACATTTAATGGAGAATCAGCTACTGATCATGTTATAGGCACTACAAAAACTGAACAAGACTGTCTTGGAGAAACAAACAAACAAACAACCCTGTCTGCTGAATGAAATTTGAAAGGATTTGAAAGCACAATGTTCTATCTGCTTAAATGGGATGAGTTCAGAAGTGAGAGGATTGCAGTGAGTTCGAGGCCAGCCTGAAACTACATAGTGGATTCCAGGTCAGCCTGGGCTAGAGCAAAACCCTACCTCAAAAAACCTCAATAAACAAACAAATAAATAAATGGGATAAGTTAGCTTGATAAAGATGTTTAAAACAACTACATTTATCTATACTTTAAAAGCAATTCTAATAAAAGAAAATTCAGCCAAATTTCTCAAAGATTCCAAAAAGCTCATTCTAAAGCTTGTATGGAAGAAAAAAAGGCCATGAATAGTAAGTCAAGTTTGAAAAAGAAGAGCAAATTTGTCTTGTTTGTTCCACTAGAACCTTTCTCTGCATTTAAAAAATAATTTTTCTTTATTTATTTTCAAGCAGAGAGAGAGAAAGAGAGACAGAGAGAATAGGCATGCCAGGGCCTCCAGCTGCTGCCAATGAACTCTAGACACATGCACCTCTCTGTGCATCTGGCTTTACATGGGTACTGGGGAATTGAACCCAGGTTGTTGGGCTTTGCAGGCAATTGCCTTAATTTCTGATCCATCTCTCCAGGCCCTTTCTCTACCTTTTATTTAGTATAGAGCTTCCCAGTTCTAATGAAGTGCATTGCTATCTCTGTCTATCTCACCAACATATTTCTTGGCATATTTTACAGCTGAGAGTTAAGAAATATGTCCTATAGATAGATAACTTCAGGCCAAGGGAACATGAGCAGAAAGAAGTGTGGGCAATGTAGAAAACATTTCTTTCCTTTTTGGATGCCCTAAAACATTCTGTCATCTCACCTTGGTGAATGAGGGTCATGTCCAAGGGAACAAGAAAGCTGAATCAGGTTGTGGTGGCTGACGCCTAAATTCCCAATATATAGGAGGCTGAGATGAGTTTGAGGACAGCCTGGGCTAGAGTGAGACCCTGTCTCAAAAAAAAAAAAAAAAAAAAAAAAAAAAAAAAAAGACAAGCTGGGTATGGTGGCACACACCTTTAACCTCAGCACCTGGGAGGCTGAAGTAAGAGGATTGCTGTGATTTTGAAGCCAGTCTGGGCTAGAGTGAGACTGCCTCAACAGAGAGAGAGAGAAGAGAAGGTAGGAAGGAAGGAAAAGAAAGAAAGAAAGAAAGAAAGAAAGGGAGAAAAAGAAGAAAAAGAAAGGGAGAAAGAAAGAAAGAAAGAAAGAAAGAAAGAAAGAAAGAAAGAAAGAAAGATTGGAGAGATGGCTCAGCAGTTAAAGGCACTTGCCTGTGAGGACTGTCAGTCTGGGGTTGATCCCCCAATGCCTATGTAAAGCCAGATAGAGTAGCACATGCATCTGGAGTTCAGTTGCAGCCCCGGTGTTTCTCTCTCTCTCTTGCACTCAAATAATTAAATAAATATAAATAGTTTTTAGAAAAGAAACCTTATGGGCTGGAGAGATTGCTTAGTGGTTAAGGCACTTGCGTGCAAAGCCCAAGACCCAGGTTCAATTCCCCAGTACCTATGTAAGCCGGATGCACAAGGTAGCACATGCGTCTGGAATTCATTTGCAGTGGCTGGAGGCCCTGGCACGCCCATTTTTTCTCTATGTGCCTCTTTCTCTCCCTCTCTTTCTGAAATAAATAAATACATAAAAATTTAAAAAACCTTACAAGAAGAAAGAAAATAAGAAAGAAAGTTTAAAGTTGCTGGAACTTGAAAGTTTTGGTGCTAATGAGCAGGAGAACTGCTTTCCTACCTTGCACAGACACAGCTCAGCTGTTTCCACAAAGAGAAATAAACTTTTCATCTTGCTAAAGCTATTCCAGGTTTATCTCCATTTAAACAGCCTAACCAACATGCCAACCCATATCCTGGGACACATGGGACACTTGCCCTGCCGGATCGTAATGTGCTCAGTTACTTTCCTTGTTGCTGCGACAAAAGCAGCTTAAGGTAGGGAGAGTTTATTTGGGCTCCCCGTTCGAGGGCACTGTCTGTTATGTCAGGGAAGGCATAGCAGCAGGAGCTGGAGGCTGTTGGCCACCTTGTATTCACATTCAGGAAGTGGAGAGATGAACGCTGGTGCTCAGCTTGTTTTTTCCTTTTAATGCAGTCCCAGACCCCAGCACATGGATGGTGCCACCCTCACTAAGGTTGAATCTTCCCCCTTTACTTAATGTAATCTAGAAAATCCCTCACAGATATGCCCAGAGCTTTGTCTCCTAGGTGATTCTATATCTTGTCAAGTTCACAATCAGTATTAGTCACTTCAGTAATCATATCATGAGCTACAGTAATAAGAGGGGATGCTGGGGCAGGAACACATACAAACGTGTCAATACCCAACTCAGAAATAATCCCATGAGCCAGGTATGGTGGAGCACACCTTTAATTGCAGTACTGAGGCAGAGGAAGGAGGATTGCTGTGAGTTTGAGACCACCCTGAGACTCCATAGTGAATTCCAGATCAGCCTGGGCTAGAGTGAGACCCTATTTAAAAAATTTTTTTATTGACAACTTCTATACTTACAGACAATAAATCATGATATTTCCCTCCCCCCCCCATTCCCCTTCAGAACTCCATTTTCCATCATATCCCCTCCCTCTCTCCATTAGTCTCTCTTTTAATTTGATGTGAGACCCTATTCTGAAAAAAATAAAATAAAACAAAACAAAAAAAGAAATAGTCCCATGAATACAAGTGCCAGATATGGCAACACAGACAATGGGAACAGAATTAATGTTGGTAGATCACATTGAAACACCTGGCTTCCCATGTGCAAAATGGTAAGATTGTATCTCTAGCCTAAATGGTATATAAAGGCAGACTCCAGATGAATTGAAGCTTTGAGTGTGAATGGTGAAATTACAAGGTTAACAGTTGTGGCAGTCACCTTCTTATTGCTGGGACAAGACACCTGCCCCAAAGCAGGTAATGGAGGAAGGGGTTATTTCCACTTACAGTTCTCAGGAGAAGTCTCACCATGGCAGGGAAAGCATGGCAGACCTGAGCAGGAAGCCAGGGTCACATCTCCACAGCAGTGGGAAAGAAGCAGTCTGAGTGAGCCAGCCCGCTACGCTCAGCGGGCTGCATAAATAAATCTCAAGTTCCACCCCCAGCAACACACCTCCCCAGCAAGGCTCCATCAGCTGGGGATTAATCCAGATGCATGAGGCTATAGGGGACAATTTACTTAAAAAAATTTCTTTTTTGAGTTTTCAAGGTAGGGTCCCACTCTAGCCCATGCTGACCTGGAAATCACTATTTAGTCTCAGCGTATCCTTAAACTCACAGAACGTTGAGAAGCCCAGTCTTCTCCAGGTAACCTGAGCCACTGTGAGTTCATGGGTGCAGCGGCCAAGTCATGGCAGAAGAGTGGTGCACAGCACGCCTCCCCATCCCCGGGCTCTCGGGTACTCTCTTCCCTTCTGCCACACTGTCTCTTGAACCTGGAAGGGGAAATATAGATGCTGCACATGTAGGTTTTTATTGTTTTTCCCACAGTAGGTTGCCAAAAAATTTTGTATGTATTTTACTACTATGGTGGTTTAAATGTAAACTGTGCCAGGCATGGTGGTGAACACCTTTAATCCCAGCACTAGGGCAACATCTATATTTCTCAACGTTCTGTGATGGTGGTGGAAGGGCCTCATGATGTCCACACTCTCTGAGGAGTTGTTTTTGCAGTTAATGGTTGACAGGAAGAGGAGGAGGAGGAAGTGGTGGAGGAGCATCATTTTCTACAGTGTTGTTGCCTCTTACAAGTTGCCCAAATTCTGGCAAATAGCCCCCCACCTCTATTCATGCGAGCCACCATAATTAAACTTAGTGAGTCACCCACACAAAAGCCATGGAAGTAGAAGGATTAGTTGGGAAGACAGTGGGTTTCAGCAGGGGTGGGAGTGGGGCAAGAGAGGGTAAAGAAGGCGAAGTGATAGTAATACATTGTATACATGTGTGGAATTGTCAAATACGTAAATAAAACCTTATATGGATGTTTTGAATTCTTCTGTACTCAGCACATTATACCCAACAGTCATTAGTGTGTTGCGATCCTATTTCTGCTTTCGTGCTGGAAAGCAGAGATGAGTGGAATAAGAACTCAGCTATCCCAGGCTCACGTGCTGCTGGATGCCCCAGACGTCCCAGTGCTTCTGTGGAGGAGGCGGCGTACAGCAGCTATTCTCAGTCTCCTGAAAAGCCAGGCTCCATTTATCCCCTTTTTCTTTTCTTTTCTTTTCTTTTCTTTTCTTTTCTTTTCTTTTCTTTTCTTTTTATTTATTTGAGAGAAAGAGAGAGAGGGAGAAAGAGAGAGAGAGGGAGAAAGAGAGAGAGGAATGGGTGCACCAGGGCCTCCAATCACTTCAAACGAACTCCATTTGCATGCATCACCTTGTGCATCTGGCTTATGTGCATACTGGGGAATTGAATCTGGGTCCTTAGGCTTTGCAGGCAAGTGCCTTAACCATTAAGCTATCACTCTAGCCCCTCCCCTGGCTTTTTGTTTTAGTATTTAGTTATTTGTACATGTGTGTGTATGTGCTTGTGTGTGCACGTGCACATGTACCAGTTGCCGCTGACACTGAGAACAAACACCAGATGCTTGTGTCACTTTTTGCATCCAGGTTACGTGGGTTGCTTGGGAATTGAACCCCAGCCAGCAGACTTTTCAAGCAAGAGCCTTTAACCACTGAACCATCTTCTCACCTGTTTTAGTATTTTAAAGTAAACCCAGAAAGCATGTTATTTCACTCATTAAGAATTGGATTAGTCATCTCTAATAGATAGGGCCTTAAAAAATGTGACCACAATGCCATTATAATCCCTAGCAAATGTACTTATTACCCCAGATGATTTCATACCTTATCTTTGTTCAAATGGCATCTTTGGAAATAAGAACTTAAAAGGACAAACCTTAAAAATAAAAATACTGAGCCGGGTGTGGTGGCACACGCCTTTAATCCCAGAACTTGGAAGGCAGAGGTAGGAGGATCCCTGAGAGTTCAAGGCCACCCTGAAACTACATAGTGAATTCCAGGTCAGCCTGGACCAGAGTGAGACCCTACCTTGCAAAACCAAAAAAAAAAAAAAAAAAAAAACAGCTGAAAAATGAATGATGGGGTAGGGGAGATAGTTCAGTTGGTAAGGGGTTTGCCTTACAAGCATGAGGACCTGAGTTCAATCCCCAGAACTCATGCTTAAAACACATGTACCCACCCCAACGGAGCTGGGTGTGACGTTACATGCTTGTAACCCTAGACCAGGAGAGGTGGAGGCAGGCACATCTCTAGGCCTTGCTGGCCAGCCAGCCTAACCTACTTGGCAACTTCCAGGACAGTGAGAGAATCTTATCTCAAAAATAATGTGGGTGGTGTCTGAGGAATGATGCTGGCCTCTGCCGGCATGTGCACACATTTGCACACACTCCCACACCCACCTGTGCACCCACATACACACAAACATGGACACACAGAGTCACACATGCACTTTCTTATTCACATACACACAAAAGTGGATGATGGCAGATGGGGTGGCCCACAGCTGTCATCTGCACAGTTAGGAGGGTAAGGCAAGATTGATTCTGTAAGTTAGAATCCAGCTTCTCTTTTCAGATGGTAGTGACCACTGAGGAGGAACGAGAGTGGAATGTTCAGCAGTGTTCAGTGAGAATCTCTATCACATTCTCCAAGACTCAGGAACCACTGCAGAAGAGATGGCTGAAAGAATGTAAGAGCCAAAGGAAGGGTAGGACTGCTTTGTAATACTGTCTTCCAGAGACAAAGTGGCTGGTGCACTTATGCCCTCACAGTGGCTGATGCATCTTACACAAGACCTGCATAACAGGAGGGAGAAAAGGGTGATATCAAAATAAGAGAAAGAAGAGATTTAGTGGAGGGAAGATAAGGGAGGAGGAATAGAGAGGATGGTGGGAGGGGATTATGATCATGGGATATTGTCTATATATATGGAGGCTGTCAATAAAAAGTTAAAAGGGGGCTGGATGGAGAGATGCCTCAGTAATTGAGGGCATTTGCTTGCAAAGCCTTCTCCCTGGGTTCAATTCCCCAGTAACCATGTAAAGCCAGATGCACAAACTGGAGCAGGCATTGGAATTTGTTTGCAAGAGGCCCTGTTGTGCCCATTCATTTTCTCTTTCTTCCTCTGCTCAGAAATTGAAAAAAAAAAATTAATTTGGACTGTAGAGATGGCTTAGCAGTTAAGGTGCTTACCTGCAAAATCTGAGGACCCATGTTTGATTCCCCAGGACCTGCATAAGCCAGATACACAAGATGGCACATGTGTGTGGAGTTCATTTGCAGTGACTAGAAGTCCTGGTATGCCTACTCTTTCTCCCTCTCTCTACCTGCCTCTCTCTCTCCCAAATAAATAAATAAATAAATAAATGATATTTAAAAATAATGATAGCAATAATTTTAAAAAAATCTTAAAAAACCCAAACTGAACTATCAATAACAAACAAAAACAACATTGGACGATGGATATGAATAGACAACTCTCAGACGATGCATCTCAAATGACTAAGAAATGTGTAGAGCTGTTCCAGCTCACCAGTAATCAGTGACATGTAAATAGAAACAAGGAGTGCCCACTTTGCACCCATCAGAATGGCAAATGAGCAGGGTGGGAAATGGACGCCAGGTATTGGCAGGTGTGTGGGGAGAGGAGCCCTTTGTGCACCGCTGAGTGTAGGAGGAAGAACAGGTGCAGCCAGTCTGGAAAACAGCCTTTATTTTGATTGAGTTTGCATAGGTTCTTTGGCCAGAAACCCCATTCCTGATTGAAGAGATCAGGAAAATCCTTGTGGGGACATGAATGAGGTTATGTACGTCACCGGAATTCACTGGGGCTTATCATGAAAGTTGCAGGGAGCAGGTACAGTGATTATGGATGGCCACTCTGGAAATGAAAGTAGCCTTTGAGGCCATGAATGGAGCGTGCACATGGCACCGGGGAGAATCTGGAACTATAGGGAAAGGAGAAATGACCTCATTGTACAGGTGATTCTCCAGTTTTGGTCTCTCTAGCCCCCAGATGCCATTTTAATAACCTTTTTTGTATATGTATGTGGTATGTGTGAGAGCACACATGTGTATATGCAGTTCTGTGTGTTTGTAGAGGCCAGAGATTAACATCAGCTGTCTTCCCCAACTACTTTCAACCTTATTTTTTTCAAACTCTGTTTTTCAGGCTCCAAATCCAATCAGAGAGCAATTGATTAACTCCATAACACTCGTGCCACTATTGCACCAGTTGGCACATCTTGCCTGACTTCCACCATTTGTGTGTGTGTGTGTGTGTTTTGCTGGCCAGATCTCCTGTCCCCTCTCATGCCCCTGGGAGCAGCTGGTATTGAACAGAAGGTCATTGACAGATGCTCCACTCAGGGTGCCCAACCCTGAGCCTACTAATTCCACAATGGACTGGCTGGCTCGTTCTTCCCACCTTTTTTGTGTGCATACATGTATGTATATGGTGTGCATGCATGTTGTATGTGTATATGGATTCACATGTGTGTATGTGTGCACATGGAGGCCAGAGGTCAACACTGGTGTCTTTCTCAGCTGCTTTCTACCTTGTTCTACGAGACAGGGTGTCTTTGTTGAACCCAGAGGTCACTCATTCATCTAGATGAGCTGCAAGTGTGTCCCAGGGATTCGCTGTCCCCTCGTCCCCAGCACTGGGATTTCAGGCATGCCCCTCTACACCTGACAGTTTATGTGAGTGCTGAGGATTTGAACTCAGATCTTCCATGCTTGCACAGCAAGCACTTTACCCACTCAGCTCATCCTTGCCCTTTGATCCTTACGTTGAAGGTGAGCATCCTGCGCTGTCACCCCTGTGTGGCCTTCACCCCGGTGTGGCTGGGACTCCTGCTCCATTGACTACTCCCTGTTCCCTTACCCATGGCTCACAGCTGTGAGAGATGGGGGCTTTCTGGGTACTGAGCAATTCAGAGCAGGGACATTCATTCCCTCATTCCCAAGCCCTAGGATCCAACATTCAAAAGGAGCTCTTTATTGGAGGAAGGATGGAGAGAGATAAGGGCTGTGAGGGGATGGTACCCCCTGGGTTAGGAAGGAGGAAGGCCACTTCCCATCATTCCCCCTATGTCACCAAGGCCAGGACAACCCTGATTCTCCCATCACCTTGTGCTTCCATGTGTACATCACTCCTGCTTTATCTCCTTTTATTTATTTATGTATTTATTTTGGTTTTTTGAGACAGGGTCTCACTAGCTCAGGCTGACCTGGAATTCACTATGTAGTCTCAGGGTGGCCTCGAACTCATGGCTATCTTCCTACCTCTGCCTCCTGAGTGCTGGGATTAAAGGCGTGCGCCACCACACCCACCCCACCTGGCTCTTTATCTCCTTTCAAACAGTATGGCCAGACTAGGGATGTGGCTTGGTAGTAGAACGCATGCACCAGGTCCTGGCTTCCATCAGTAGTACTGCAAAACAACACTCAAACCAACAAAAACCCAGCATGAAGTGCTATAAACAGCGGGGGGGTGGGGGTGCAGAACAAACTACTCTAAATGCCCAACAGGGTGAGAGATGGGACATACCCCTGTCTTTGTAACTGTTCAGTATTTGAAGTGACTCCTGGGGACTGGAATGGCTCAGCAGTTAAGGCACTTGCTTGCAAAGCCTAATGGCCCGAGTTTGATTCCCCAGTACCCACATAAAGGCAGATGCAACAAAGTGGCACGTGTGTCTGGAGTTTGTTTGCATTGGCAAGAGGCTCTAGTCTGTCTATTCTTTCTTTTTCTCTCTGCTCACAGAGGTAAATAAAAATAGTTTTTAAAAAGGAGAATAGGGGCTGAAAGGTGGCTCAGATGGCTAAGCGAGGCCAGGGGAAGAGAATGGGTAAAAGAAGGGCAGTGGAAGGGTCAATCAAAATTCAAGAGAGTCTGAATAAGACTTATGTAAACCTACTTTTTTGCATAATGGCACATCCAGAAGATATAGACTGTTACTAGAAAATTTTCAGTGCCTGGGATACCTTCCAGTGAGTTGTTGGCCAAGGAGGTCCCAGTAGCCTCCAAAACATTAAAGACTATTGCCAAGGCCCTTGGTTTCCCTTGAGAAACAGATGGTAAGACCCTATTGCTGAAGACTTCTCTTGCCTGAGAGGCAAGGTCACTGAGAAAGCAAGCTGGTGCTGAGCAGAAAACTTTCTCCCTATAGACCAGCCAACTGAAAGCTGGAAAAAGCTGCACTGCATGCAGCCATATGGGAGACAGAATTCATCAGCAGTGAAAACAGTGGACACTGGAAAATTCAAGTTTGGCCAGACAGGCCCAATGACCAAACAGATGCAATAGTGGCATGTCTGCTCTTGGGGAAATCAACTGCTCCCTTATTGGACTGAAGGCCCTCTCTATGGGAGGGAACACATGCCTGGTACTGAAAAAACTAATCAAAAGTCTATAGCAGGGGAGGTCATGAGCCTTAGGGGTATAAAGCCTGCTCTTGTCTGGCTAAATGTATATATTATTCCCACCAAACTGCCCTGAAAGCACTACACTTAATGTTCATATTCACATATTAATGCTACTCTCACTTCTGGTTATAGAAGCTTCACTTTTCAGATGGTTATGACCACTGGGATGACCCAAAAGGCAACATAGTGCTGAGAAGAAGTGACAGAGGAGTGTCCAGCACTGAAACACCTCTGTCATACCCTCCCAGGCTCAGGGTCCATTGCGGAAGAGGGGGCAGAAAGAATGTAAGAGCCAAAGGAAGGGTATGACTTCTTACAATGCAACTGTCCAGACAGAAATTGGCCTTGATATCCATGACCTCGCAGTGCCTAGTAATACCTTCACAAGACCCTCATAATAGAAGAAAAAGATGATGACATCAAATTAAAAGAGAGACTAATGGAGGGAGGGAGAGGATATGACAGAGAATGGAGTTCTGAGGGGGAATGGGGGAGGAGAGAGAAATATCATGGTTTATTGTCTGTAAATATAAAAGTTGTCAATAAATAAAAATTTTAAGTGAGATTGGCACAAAAAAAAAGCAGAAGAGGGGTTGAGAGATTGCTCAGTGGTTAAGGGTGTTTGCTTGCAAAGCCTGACGGCTCAGGTTTGATTCCCTAGCACCCAAGTAAGCCAGATTCACAAATAGGTGCATGTGTCTGGAGTTTGCAGTGGTAGGAGGCCCTAGTGAAGTCACATACACTCTCTGTCTGTCTCTTTCTGTCTTGTAAATAAATAAATAAATATAAAATAAAACAGAAAAACTTAAAAATAAAGAGCACGGGAACATATATCTTCTTTTTGTGAGTTAGTGTCTCATGTATCCCAGGCTGGTCTCAAATTTGATATGTAGCCAGAGATGACCTTGAACTGCTGAGCTTCCTGTTTCTACCTCCTGATTGCTCGGATTACAGGCTTGTACCACTACACCTGGTATATGAAGTGTTGGGGATTGAACCCAGGGCTTTAGACATGCTAGGCAAGCATTCTACCATGTGAACTATATCTCTCTACCTTCCCCCTTTTTGACATAGTGTCTTATTTAGCCGGTTTGGCCTCAAATTTACTACCTGTAGACAAGAGTGACCTTGAACTCCTGATGCTCCTGCCTCCACCTCCCAAGCACTGGGGTGACAAGCCTGGGTCACTACTCCTGGCCAGGGTTTCTCAGAAGGACCAAAATGTAGGAAGTGTTGCAGCTCTCCACCCACACATGCCTCCCTACCCTCCCCTCTCCTCGTCTTCCCAGAAATAACCACCATTGGTTTCCTCTCTCTTGCACGCGGTTATATTTTCACTCTATAGATAAGTATTCATAAACAAAATATTGTACTGTTTTGCATCGTTTAAGACTTTGTATAAATGCCACCAAGCTGTCCCTATTTTCCTGCCACTTGCTTCTGGGTCCCCACTGTTTTGACACCGGCCACGCTGACATGACAGCTCCCTTTCATTCACCCTTATTGCTGCAATCTAGTCTGTCCTGCCATAAGACTCTTACCAAGGTTATTAGGATCGAGTTTTCCACTGACGGGGGTTTTGGATGTTTCCAGGTTTTTGCTTTTGCTAACAGCGACACAGTAAACATTTTTGCATGGATCTTTTGGTGCACATATGCATGGATTTCTGTTGGAGATGGTTCCAGTCGTCTGTGGCTGCATAACAAATCCTCCCCAAACATCGTGGTTTGAAACAATCACTGCTTCGTTCTGTTTCACGAGCTACTGCGTGTTAGGAACTTTGGGGGCTCGGGGAGGGCTGAGCAGGGAGATACTTCACATCAGGATGAGAGCCCCGGAGGCGATGTGGAAGTGAGTTCACCAAGGCTGTTTGACAAGCTGTAATATATAGTCTAAGGTGCTCCGAGGGGGAAGGCTGGAGAGGGAAATGGGACGTTCCGTCGGGAGGGAGGACAGGGCATTGGATGGGCTTCTGTGGCTTCAGCAGGAGAGAGTGTGGGGATATGTGAGGGACAGATCTGCCTTGGCAATGTTGGTTTATTGGCATTTCATTTTAATTTGCCCCTCAGACTAAGCTGATCCCCCCCATTGTTTTAGTTAGCTGTATTCAAGTGTTGGCATGTGACCTTGACCAAGCCAATAAGCACAATGCATACACCCCAAAAATTTCCTACCCCCACTTAAGAAAACTAAGGTCCAGGGGTTTTATTTGAGACATTCAGGGATGGGTTCTCTCTCCGCCCTGGACAAGGTGCTGTGAGGAGAGGAGACTGGAGGTCAGCGGGTCCACGAGGACCTGGGGTTCTCCACCAAGTCACACTTAAATCCAAACCGCTCTCTTGATTTTTCCAGATATCTATTTCATTTATTTTTTTATTTTATTTTTATTTTTGGTTTTTTTGAGGTAGGGTTTCACTCTGGTCCAGGCTGACCTGGAATTCACTATGTAGTCTCAGGGAGCCTCGAACTCACGATGATCCTCCTACCACTGCCTCCCAAGTGCTGGGATTAAAGGCATGGACCACCATGCCCAGCAATCTATTTTATTTTATTGTTTGTTTTTTCAAGGTAGGGTCTCCCTCTAGCCCAAGTTGATCTGGAATTCACTATGTAGTCTCAGGGTAGCCTCTAACTCACAGCAATTCTCCTACCTCTGCCCAGCCCCCCCCCCCGAGTGCTGGGATTAAAGGTTTGCATCACCACTCCTGGCTAAGATGCCTATTTTTTTTAAATTTTATTATTATTATTATTTTATTTATTTTTGGAGAGAGAACAGAGAGAGACAGACAGAGAGGGAGAGGAAGACAGATAGAGAATGAGCGTGCCAGCAGTCTCTCAGCTGCTGTGAACGAAATCCAGATGCGTGCGCCCCCTGTGGACAAGTGTGCCATTGCGCCCTTGAGTCACTTTGCATCTGGGTAAACGTGGGACCTGGAGATTGGAACCAA
Organism: Orientallactaga sibirica; assembly: GCA_036365145.1. Lineage (NCBI taxonomy): Eukaryota > Metazoa > Chordata > Mammalia > Rodentia > Dipodidae > Orientallactaga > Orientallactaga sibirica. Next base: position 14,546,019 of record JAEOAD010000028.1, read on the forward strand.
GTTCTTAGGCTTAGCAGGCAGGCGCCTTAACTGCTAAGCCAAGATGCCTATTTTTTGACACAGGGTTGCTCCCCTAGGCTGGCCTCAAGTGCATTATGTAGCTGAGGAGAATAATGAACTACTGACCCTCTTGCCTCCACCCCCCAAGTGCTAGAGTTACAGGCATGTGCTGCCACACCTGGTTTATGTGGTGCTGGGGATGGAACCCGGGGCTTTGTGCCTGCTAGGCAAGCTCTCTATCAACTGAGCTACATCCCCAGGACTTTCTCCAGATTTCTTTTGGTATGTGCAATATGTGTGTGCTTGATGCATGCATGTGTGTGTATTTTATGCACACCGATGCGAAGGCCAGAGGAGAATATCAAACGTCCTCCTCTGTCAGCCTTCTACATTATTTATCCAAAACAGAGTCTCTTGCTGAACCTGGAGATCCTTGTTTTTTGGTTAGACTGGCCGGCTGCCAGCCCCAGCAATCCCCCTGTCTCTCTACTCCCCTCAGCACTGGGGTTATAGGTATGTGGGGTCATGCCTGGCCCTTTACATGGATGATGGGAAACAAACTCAGGTGTTTCTATTTACATAGCAATCATTGCTAACCTTCCCATCCATCCATCTAGCCATCCATCCATCCACACATTACCCACTTATCCATGCATCCCAGATGCCCACTCATTCATCTCTCCTCCTATCCACTCATCCATTCATTGATCCATCTACCCATTCACCCATTCACTCACCTATCCTTCCATTCTTCCACCCATGTACATGCCATTCATCCATCCATCCATCTTGCCCATCTATCTAGCCCTCCACTCGCCCATCTATATTATGCCCATCAAAGGCAGGAAGGGCTAGAAACCTGGGCCTGCAGTCTTGACCCCAGCACGTAAGCTTGTATGGCCTTGCACAGGTCACTTAGCTTCTATGTGCCTCAAGTCCTTCAACTCCATAATGGAGATGGAAGGAAGTATTGACAACTTCCAATAGAGACAATAAACTGGGATAATTCCCTCCTACCACCCCTATTTCCCTCCTTCCAAATTCACCCTTCCCTGAATCCCTTTTTTCCCCAATTAGTCTCTCTTATATTGAGATATCATCATATTTTCCTCATATTATGAAGATGTTGTGTAGGTAGTGTCAGGCACTGTGAGGTCATGGATATCTAGGCCATTTTGTGTATGGAAGAGTGCACTGTAAGCAGTCCTACCCTTCCTTTGGCTCTTACATTCTTTCTGCCACATTTTCTTCAATGGGCCCTGAGCCTTGGAAGGTGTGATGGAGATGTGTCAGTGCTGAACACTCCGCTGTCACTTCTTCTCAGCACTATGGTGAGTTTGAGTCACCCCAGTGGTAAAAAGAGAAGCTTCTCTAAACAAAAGTGAGAATAGTGTTAATAATTTGGGAATAAACATAAGTGTTTAGATGACAGTTTGGTGGGCGTGAATACTGTATCCATATAGTCAGACAACAGTAGCTGTTACTTCATAGGATTTTTTTTTTTGTTCTGTTTTTTCAGGGTAGGGTCTCACTCTAGCCCAGGATAACCTGAATTTCACTCTGTAATTCCAGGCTGGCCTCAAACTCACAGCAATCCTTCACAGCAGTTTTTGGTGATGCTTAAGTGATATGTATCTACAAAGGTGTATTACTGTTAGTTCTGTTGCTTAACTCACTCATCTTTTTAGTAGCTCTACTCTACTCTCTCATTCATTTGTTGAAAGTTACTCCTGTAGTCCAGGGACACAAATTTGGTTTTATTCCTGGCCCTTCTATGACCCAACCAGAGCCTTTGGTCAGAGAATTTGGGCATTTCTCAAAAAACAATGCTCCAAGTTGATCCAAGAAGGCAGATTCTAGAAGACACAGGAGGAAGGAGCCTCTAAGCAGCCCCCCAGCAGACTGCCCACTAATCTTGGTTGCTGGGAAACCACATGTGATCTTGGATTCCGAGGTCCCACACCACCCATGGCTGCCCAGTTCCCACGGGCACATGACAAGGGCAAAGTAGAACACGACTCCCTTTCCTATGCCAGGTTTTTCTCTGCTTTCACCTTCCTTATAGTCTTTCTTATGTGTGTGCGTGTGTATTTGTGTTTGTGTGGGGGGTATGTGTGTGTGCACGTGTGTATAGGTACATGTGTGTGCCAGTACATGTGTATGCAAGGGAACAACCCTGGTTATCCTCCAGAACTCTGTCCAGCTCTGAGGCGGGGTCTCTCATTGGCCCAGAGCTCACTGATTAGGCTAAATTGGCTGGCCAGTGAGCTCCAGAGATCCTCCTGTCTCAGCCTCCCCAGAACTGCGATTGTAGGCGCAAGCCACCATGCCCGAGATTTTATGTGACTGTGTGTGTGGGGGTGGGGTGGGACTCAGGTCCTCATGCTTGTGAAGCAAGCCCTTGCTGACTGAGTGACCTACCAGCCCCTTCCATATAGCCTTTCAAAGTATAGAGTCAAAGTAAAATTTCAATCAATACAAAACAATGTTCTGACAGGTGAACTGACTTTAAGGTCACACAAGTACATGGCAGAGATGGGATTCATTCCTGCGGCTGGTAAGTTTCATTTCTTAGTACCTTTCGCCCAATTCCCACAAGGCCTCTGCTGCTGATCAGGTTGCCCATTCTACCTCCCGTGTCCCCGTTGTCCCTCTAACCTCAGTGTTCACATCAGCTCTCTGACAGCCCAAGCCTGAAGTTGGAGCAGCCAAGATAGAAATCCGCAACAGTTCCAAAAAGGACGGGCAGGGTGAACTCTTTCCTGTTGGGAAGGCAAGGCCGCTGGGGTTCTCACCACAGTGGCTAGGCTGGAGAAGCTGAGGGAAGGTGACTGCAGAGGTGGCTTCCCTGCTCTTCCTCAGTACAGGCCAGGTGGCCAGGGCCCAGGGAAGCAAGACACAATCTTCTGTGCACAAAGCAAAGCAGGCAGTGTCCACCCTGTCCTTGCCAGGCTGGAACCTGGCCTCAGGCCCAGGCAGATCCAGGCCTCTGGGAGCTTGGGCGTCACATCCCTTTTACCACCCCACAGCGTGGGGCAGTCTCCCTGCCAACTGAAACTGACTCCATCCAATCCACCCAGATCTCCGGGGCCCTGTCTGTCTTAGCACCCACTCTCTGGGAAATGGCTTCATCATCCCAGTGCCCCCATTAGACCTGGTGGTTGGGATCAGAGTTGTCTGTGGAAGGAGCCATCAGAGAGGCTGGAAGTCCAAGACAAGGTTGGATTAGATTCCTCAGCACAGATTCCATCAGTGCACAACTAGAGCTGGGATGGCGGGGTGCCTCCCAGACGCAGAAGTGAGTAGATGCTGGTGGAGGGGGTGTCTACTGAGCCAGCCTCACTGGTTTGCCTAATGGTGTGTCCTACTCCATTAGCTGGTTCAGCTTAATAATTTGAGGGGTCCACACCCCCAAATATCCGTGTAGGTAAAAATAGGGTCAATGAATGGCAGTCTGTTCATAGAATAAAATACCATACAGAGGGAAACCATGATCATCCTATTTGCTACTCATGTCAACATGAGGGCCTTTGACAGGCACAGTTTCCTACATTGCCTAACTGTGTCTATGTGAAGTTCAAGAGGAGGTGAGGTAGACTGTGGAGCTGGAGAGGGGGACCCTCAGGGAATACTGAGGCTGAAGATGGCTCTTTCCTTTCTTTCTTTCTTTCTTTCTTTCTTTCTTTCTTTCTTTCTTTCTTTCTTTCCTTCTTTCTTTTTTGGTGTGTGTACACGCATGTGTTCACACATGTTTGTATATGTGTGGGGGGTGCTTTGTGTGTGGAGGTCAGAGGTTGATGTCAGGTGTCTTCATTTCTTTCCATTTTATAAAAATTTTTATTAATTAATTTATTTGACAGAGAGGGGGAAAGAGAGCACATGAGAGAGGAAGAGGGAAGAGGGAGAGAGAGAGAGAGAGAGAGAGAGAGAGAGAGAATGGGTACTCCAGGGCCTTTAGCACTGCAAACAAACTCCAGATGCATACACCACCTGGCTTACATAGGCACTAGGGAATCGAACCTGTGTCCTTAAGCAAGCACCTTAACTGCTAAGCTGTATCTCCAGCCCCATCTTTCCACCCTATTTCTTGAGTCTCTCACTAAACTTGGTGCTCACTGATTCAGCTAGACTAGCTCGCCAGCAAGCCCCAGGGAGCCTCCTGTCTCTGCCTCCTTCATTATAGGTGTGTATAGGTGTCACCATGCCTGGGATGCTGGAAATCTCAACTCAGATCCTTACGATTGTGTGGCAAAAACTTTACCCATGAGCACACTGTTCAGTCCTGAGACTGAGGAGATGTGATGAGGATGTCTGGCTGTCTCCTGTTTTTATTCAAGTTCTGGCTACATGGGTGTAATTACCTGAAACAGCGTTGACACATACATGTCATAAGCCAGGTGTGGTGGTGCATGCCTGTAATCCCAGCACTAAGGCAGGACAATCAAGAACTCATGGTCAGCCTCAGCTACATAGCAAATTCAAGGCCAGACTGTGCTCCATGGGACCTTGTCTCAAAAAGAAAGGCAATAAAAAGAAATATCCCCCTCAATGCATGCATGTTAATGTGTCCTTTTTGTTACCTTTTTTTTTTTGTTTTGTTTTATTTTTTTGGTTTTACGAGGTAGGGTCTCGCTTTAGCCCAGGCTGACCTGGAATTTACTATACAGTCTCAGGGTGGCCTTGAACTCACGGCGATCCTCCTACCTCTGCTTCCCAAGTGCTGGGATTAAAGGCGTGCACCAACATGCTGGCTTTTTTGTTACCTTTTAAAAAATCATCTATGTGGGTACTGGAGAGATGACTTAGCAATTAAGGCGCTTGCTTTAACGACCCAGGTTCAATTCTCCAGTACCCACATAAAGCCAGATGCACAAAGTAGTGCATGCATCTGGAGTTATCTTCGGGGAATTCTGCTGTCTCGCTTCCCATCTCATCACACTGGTGCTGGGATTACAAATGCTCAGTACTGTGTCTGGCTTTTACACGGGGTTATGAACTCAGGTCATCCTGCTTGCTCAGCAAGTGCTTTTACCCACTGAGCCATCTCCACAGCCCAATTTGTTGTTATCTTAACAAAATCAACCAGCCAAATACATGCCCACCGAAACCACTTGGTAAGGGAGGTGGTTGGATGTACATAGTGCTTGGGCTTCCTGGCACCCCTGTCTCATCACAGTGGCCCAGTTACTTTTGGGAAACCCACCTATTTAGCAGACACAGCCTTGGGGGGCACATACTTGTATATGTCCTGCACTTGCTCTCTGCCAAAGCTGTTCTCCCTGTCCTCATGAGGTCCTGCACAGTTCTCTCACTCTGGACTATCACGGATCATTCTGAGGCTCTGACTTCCTAGGAGAAAAAGAGCAGAGTGTCAGAAACCGCCCCTCTCCACCAGGATTGCCCTCCCCCAGAGCTATTCCTGAAGGGGGCTTACTCTTGGACCCCCCCCCCAGAAGCCACAGGCTGGCCGATGTAGACAACTAGCCTTCCAGGATGTGGGACCTCCAGTCTGTCAACCTGTGCCACTTTCCTTGGGTCTGCCAAAGGGCTTCAAACATCTCGCCCCAGACAAGCCTTGGGATGTGGACAGGCACCTGAGATGGTCACTGTGGTGGTCTGAATTGTGCGTCCCCCATAAACTCATAGGTGTTGAATGCTTGGCATTCAAATTGCTGATAGCAATTGTGGCTTCTGGTTCTTACCATCCCAGCTCCCTTCTCACTATCATCCTTTGCTGAGACGCTTGATCCTTTTCTTATTTGTATTAGCATATGTTAGCGATACCTTTCATGCATGTACATTATGCATTTTGATCTCATTCATCGCCTATTACTCTCTCTTGTCTCTTTCTCATTTCCACTTATTCCCTTCCTCTCCCCAACTAATCTCTCTTCTACTTGCATGTCTTTTTGGGGTGACCCAGTGAGTTTAATTAGGGCTACTTACCACTGCATGGGTGAGGGGTTATTTATAGGAGTAAATGGATACACCACTGAAGAAAATGTCCCTCCTCCTTCTAGCAACTAATAACTGACTATGAAACCTCAAAGAGGGTGAGGCCTTGTGAGCCCCTTCCCCTTTTGGGTCATTTTCATAGTCCAAGTGTCTGTTTTCATTGTCAAGTTGAAATATTCATGTCACCTAAGTCCCATTCATGATCACTCTTTGTTCTAAGCTTCCTCATCAATCCTTCAGTCATCTCTAACCTAATGCCATTCAGACATGCTCTGACCATGCTAGCCTTGACTCCTGGTGACCCTTTGTACCTGGCCAGCTCCTTCCCCACCTCCAGCCTCAGTATATATGTCCTGCCCTGGCCCTCTGCCAGAGCTATTCTCCCTGTCCTCATGAGGTCCTGTACAGTTCTGTCACTCTGGACTATTATGGATCGTTCTGAGGCTCTGACTTCCTAGGAGATATGAAGCTAAGCTTTTCTTGCTAATTCCAAGCACATAGTAAGTAAGCATAAATAGTTGTTGTGGCTGGGGAAATTGCTCAGTGGGTTTTCAAAGTGCTTGCTATGCAAATGTGACACCCGAGTTTAGCTCCCCAGAACCCACTTAAAGCTGGATATGGTAGTGTGCGTGTCTGTAATCTCAGTGTGTCTATGACAAAATGGGAAGCATAGGTAGGACACTCTCTGGAAGTTCACAGCCAACTAGCACTGAACAGCAGTTCCTGTGTCAAACAAGGTGGAAGGAGAGGACTGACACCCAAGGTTGTCCTCCGACCTTGACTGATTGGTCTGTGTGCACTTGCACTCACACACATATACACAGAGATTTAAAAAATAGTAATTCAATGACTGATTGAGCCAATGGGACTTGGTCCTAAGCCTTATGATAATTTAGCTGAGCCAGCTACTGGACCCTAGCCAAAAAAGGAGCATGAATAATGGTGACATCCAGTGTAATGAATTAAAAATGGCCACAAATTCTTTGTTATTGTTCTTGTCAAAAAATGGGGGATGGAGAAATTGCTCCGTGGTTAAGGCACTTGCCTGTAAAGCCTAACAGCCTGGGTTCAATGCCACAGTATCCATGTGAAGTCAGATGCGCAAAGTGGCATATGCATCTGGAGTTCATTTGCAATGGCTGGAGGCCCTGGTGTGTCCATTTTTTTCTTTTCTTTCTGCACAAAAATAATATTTTTTAAATGAGATTATGGCTTCTCTTTAGCTACTTTTTTTTTTTTTTTTTTTTTTTTTTGGTTTTTCAAGGTAGGGTTTCACTCTAGCCCAGGCTGACCTGGAATTCACTATGTAGTCTCTGGCTGGCCTTGAACTCATGGTGCTCTTCCTACATCTGCCTCCCAAGTACTGAAATTAAAGGCATGCACCACCATGCTTGGTTCTCTTTGGTTGCTTTCTGACCAATAGAAGGCTGTAGATGTGAAACTACAAACACCCACCCCTTTTTGAGGCATTTCTTATGAGTCCAGGCCAACCCTAAACTATGTAGCTGAGGACAAAACCTGTACTACTGATCCTCCTCCCTCTACCCCCAGATCGCTGGAATTACAGGTGTATACCACCCATACCATGTCTATGCAATGCTGGGGATTGAACCCAGGCTTTCTGAATGCAATGTGAGCATTCTACCAACTAAGTCATATACCTAGCCTGATACAGCATAACTTCTAAGACCTGTCACAGACCTCAGGAGATCTGTAACATCTTTTCTATCTTGGAACATTTCTTGGAACTCCACAACTACTCACAGGAGAACTACAGGCTCCACTGATGACCCTGCTGCTGCCTTATGAGTGACTCCATTCTAGACCTTCCAGCCAAGGTTGTCAGCTGGGCTTCTTTTGCTTCCCAAAGCAGAAGAACTGCACTGCTGATCCCTGCCAGATGTCCTGCCCCACATGAACCATGAGCAAATGAAATGGCTACTGTTTGAACCACTTGGCTTTGGGGGAGACTGTTGGTACTGGAAACTACCTAATAGGCTGCCCTGCTGATGCTGGGCTACATTCTCATCTATGCAACTCCCAACAACCCTGCAATGAAGACCAAGCCACTACTTTGAAGAGGAGGGAGACTGAGGATAAGGAGTTAAAATACTTTGCTTAGTGGATGGAGAAATAGCTTATTTGGTAAAGTATCTGCCTTATAAGTGTGAGGACCTGAGTTTGAGACCCAGAATCCATGTTTTAAAATCTGGGTATCAGAAGCCATAGATTTTTACAAGAAAATTTCAGTGCCAGGGGTGGGATACCTTCCAGCAAGTTGTTAGTTAGGCAGGGGCTCCTGATGCCCCCAAAACATTATAGGTTATTTTGAAGGCTCTTGGCTTCCCATAGAGCTAGATAGCAAGACCCTATTGCTAAACACATCACATGCTTGGGCTTCAGGTCACAGAGAAATCAAGTTGGAGCTGAGTTTAAGTCTCCTCCTTGTTGACTTGTTGTCAAGATGCTGGAAAGATCTATGCAGCTTGTTGGGGGAGAAATATCATCAATGGTCTTAGCCAGAAGTGGACCCTGTAAACTTCACAGCTTGTCAGCTAGGCCAAATGTACCAACTGGGGCAATGGTGGTATGTCTGTTAGGGGAGAAACCAACTGTTCTCTGATGGGACTTGAGGCCTGCTTCATGGGAAGAAATTCACACCTGGCACTGAGAAATTAATCAAAAGTCTATTGCTGGGGAGGTCATGAGCCCTAGGGGACAAATACTATTATGGTTGTCTGACTAAATGGATATTTTATGTCCACAAAACTGCCCTGTAAACACTTAAGTTTATGCCCATATACTAATGCTACTCTCACTTTTGGTTAGAGAAACTTCTCTTTTCAGATGGTGGTGACCACTGGGGAAACTCAAAACTGATCAAAGTGCTGAGAAGAAGTGACAATGGAGCATTCATCACTAAGTGATTCACCTCTATCACACCCTCCAATGCTCAGGAACCATTGCGGAAGAAGTGGTGTAAAGAATGTATGAGCCCAAGAAAGGGGAGGAGTGCTTTGCAATTCTGCCTTCCAGAGACAAAGTGGCGTGATGCTCACGACATCACAGTGCCCACACAAGACCTGCATAAGAGGAGGGGAAAATGACATCATAATAGAAGAACTACTAGGGAAAGAAGAAGGGATTCAGTGGAGAGGGGATTTAGGAGGGAGGATGGAGGGTGGTGGTAGGGAATATGATCATGGTATAGTGTCTATATGTACAGAGGTTGTGAAAAAATGTTTATTAGAAAAGAACTCATACATGTAGAACAGAGAGGGAAATTTTAAAAACATGACATAAAAGCAAAACAAACAAACAAACAAACAAACAAACAAACTGGGCAAACAGGTGTATGCTTGTAATCACAGCACTGGGGAGACAGAGATAGAAGAATCCCTGCCCAGCCTGTTCTAGCCTACTTGCTAAATTCTAAGCCAATGAGAGACCCTATCTCAAAAAACATAAATGGCAGGCTGGAGAGATGTCTTGGCAGTTAAGACACTTGCCTGTGAAGCCTAAGGACTCATGTTTGATTCTCCAGGTTCCACGTAAGCTAGAAACACAGTGATGCAAGTGCACAAGGTCACACATATACACAAGAGGGCTCTCATGTCTGGAGTTTGGTTGCAGTGGCTGAGGCCCTAGAGTGCCATTCCTCTTTCTGTCTGTCTCTCCCAACATATCTGAGGAATACCTAAGGTTGTCCTCTGGCCTCTACATGCACACACACACACACACACACACACACACACACACACACACACACATGCACACACACACATATGCATGTGCACCCAAACACACATGTCCACCTTTGAACACATGAACATGCACACACACACACAAGATAAAATAAATAGAAAAGAAAATAATATTCTTATTCTCAGGAGGTGCTGGAACAAACTTTGGTGCCAAGCTTGCCCTCTTTCTGTTGCCCACTCAACCCCCATCTGGGACAGACGTGGCTTCAAAACTGGTATCTAGGCGCAGAGATGTGGTCCAGACTGGGACTCAAGTTCTACCATGGTGGGAAAAAGAGGGGAAAGGCTGTTTGGGGGCAATATTCCATGCCCAACCAGCACAAAGTGGCCGACCCTGGATTGATATGAATGCTTGGCTGTAGGCCTGGTGTGAAATCACATTTTCTCCACCAGGCCAAGGCTGGGTCGCAGCGTGCCCCTGGCCTCACACCGCCTTGCTCCTGTCGGCTTTGTCTGGGACCAGGCGCTGTCAGAAGTGAGGGAACACCCGGAGGCTCGGCCACGCTTGTCGGGAGGCATTAGTGTGAAGCTTTGAAGTGGGGACCTCCGGACCTTGCTCTATGTTGGGGTTGGCCCAAGATCCCTTTCTTCTGGCCCAGGGGGTGGAGGCTGGTCCAGGCCAGTACTCGAGAGCAGCGTTGACTGCCTCAGATGCACTTGGCCTCCAGTATCTCTTCAGTCCCAGACAGGATCTTTGAGTGTTTGGCATCCATTGGCCAGGACAAGCTGCCAGGCAGCCTCCACTTGTCCTTAGTCTTGGGTGACACCGGAAGCAGTAGATGCTGACTGTGCAGACTTTATCATGAGCAACATGAAAAAGAAGAAAAGTGGTGACCTGTCATTTTCTCACCTTAAAAGATAAGCAAAGTGAGGGGGGAATTCCCTTCCGGTCTTTTTCTTCATGTCTTTTTTTTTCCTTTTTCATCCCTTTCTTTCTACCTACCCTATCCCTTTTGTTTCTTCTTTGGAGACAGGGTCTCACTAGATAGCCTAGGCTAGCCTCACACTTACAATCCTTCTGCCTCATCCTTCTGAGTGCTAGGACTAATAGGACTGTGCTACCACATCGCACATGTGCATAGCTTAAAACAACTGATTTTGCAGGCATGCATGACAATCAGCTTCCATTTCTTTTCCCCCAGAGACATCTACTTCACCTCTGTATAAGAGTGGTTTGGGGAATGGGAGAGATGGCTCAGTGGTTAAGGTTCTTGCCTGCAAAGCCTAAGGACCTTGATTCAATTCCCCAGTACCCACCTAAGCCAGATGCACAAGGTGGCACATGCATCTGGAGTTCATTTACAGCAGCTGGAAGCCCTGGCATGCCCATTCTCTCTCTCTGTCTGTCTCTTTCCCTCTCTCAAATAAATAAATAAATAAAACCAAAATATTTTAAATAAGAGTGGTTTGGGGGGACTGAGAAATGGCTCGGGGGTTAAAGGCACTTGCTTGCAAATCCTGACAGCCTGAGTTCAACTTCCCATACCCATGTAAAGCCAGATGCACAAAGTAGTCCATGCATCTGGACTTCATTTGCTGAGGCATAAGGCCCTGGCATGCCCATACTCACTCTTTCCTTGTCTGTCTCTCAAATAAATAATTTTTTTTTTTTTTTTTATTTTTGGAGAGATACAGAGAGAGACAGACAGAGAGAGAGAGGGAGAGGAAGACAGATAGAGATGGGCACGCCAGCAGTCTCTCAGCTGCTGTGAACGAAATCCAGATGCGTGTTCCCCTTTGTGGCATTGCACTCTTGCATCACTTGGCATCTGGCTAAACGTGGGACCTGGAGATTGGAACCATTGGAGATTGGAACCGGGTTCTTAGGCTTAGCAGGCAGGCGCCTTAACTGCTAAGCCATCTCTCCAGCCCTGTTTTTTGTTTTTTTTTTTTTTTTTTTTTTTGAGGTAGGGTCTCACTCAAGCCCAGGCTGACCTGGAATTCACTGTTGTCTCAGGGTGGCCTCAAACTCATGGCAATCCTCCTACCTCTGCCTGCTGAGTGCTGGGATTAAAGGCGTGTGCCACCATGCCTAGCAAATAATTTTTTTTTTCAAGGTAGGGTCTCACTCTAGTGCAGACTGACCTGGAAATCACTCTGTAGTCTCAGGGTGGCCTCAAACTCATGGAGATCCTTCTACTTCTGCCTCCCAAGTGCTGGGATTAAAGGCGTGTACCACCACTCCCAGCTTAAAATATTTTTTAAAAGAGTGGTTCCAGGGGCTGGGGAGATAGCTCACTAAAGGGTTTGCATGAGGGCCAGTTTGGATCCACAGGACTTATGGAAAAGCTAGGCATGGCAGTGTGCACCTGCAGTCTCAGTACTGAGACCACTGGCTAGCTAGCCTAGCTCCAGGTTCAGAGACCCTGTCTCTACAAATATGATAGATGGTGATTGAGGAAGGCATTTGACATTGATCTTTGGCCTCCATAAGTACATGCACATAGACACACACACATATACACCACCACACACACACACCGCAACATACACATGCTCGTACACATACATTAGTTCTGCTACTCATCTCCCAATTTATTTATTTACTTATTTAAAAAATGTTTTATTTATTTATTGTTTTTTATTTATTTATTTGAGAGTGACAGACAGAGAGAGAAAGAGGCAGAGAGAGAGAGAGAGAGAGAGAGAGAGAGGGAGAGAATGGGCACGCCAGGGCCTCCAGCGATTGCAAATGAATTCCAGATGCATGCGCCACCTTGTGCATCTGGCTTCCATGGGTACTGGGGAATCAAGCCTCGAACCTGGGTCCTTAGGCTTCGCAGGCAAATGCTTAACTGCTAAGCCATCTCTCCAGCCCCCCAATTTATTTTTTTAATTTTATTTATACTTATGTATTTATTTGACAGAGAAAGACAGGGGAGAGAGAGAGAAATGGGTGTGCTAGGGCCTCCAGCCACTGCAAATGAACTCCAGATATGTGAACCCCCTTGTGAATCTGGCTAATGTGGGTCCTGAGGAATTGAACCTGGGTCCTTTGGTTTTGCAGGCAAATGCCTTAACCACTAACCCATCCCTCTACCCCCCCCGCCCAATTTATTTTTTTAATATATTTGAGAGAGGGAGAGAGGTAGAGAATTAGACAAAAAGAGAGTGAAAGCTGGGTGTGGTGGCTCACACCTTTAATCCCAGCACTCAGAAGGCCAAGGTAGGAGGATTGCTGTGAGTTCAAGGCCATTCTGGGACTACAGAGTAAATTCAAGGACAGAGTGAAATTCCACTTTGAAAGACCAAAAAAAAGGAAAACAGAAAAGAGAGAGTGAGTATAAGCCCACCAAGGCCTCCTGCCACTTTAAACAAACTCCAAACACATGTGCCACCTTGTGCACCTGGCTTTACGTGGATACTAGGGAATTGAACCAAGCTGTCAGGTTTGCAAGCAAGTGCCTTTAACCACTGATCCATCTTTTCAGCCCATCACCTCCCTATTTCTAATGAGGACGTGTATTTCAGTATAACAACTGGGGTTAACCTACCCGTCTGTTCATTTAACTCTCTTTTCCTGAACACAGACGTTCTTCTTCATCCTCAGAGCTGAGATATTTTATTACCTTGTGTTGCAGTCAGCTTCATGTTGTTGGCAGAAAACACCCGACCAAGAGCAGGCTATGGGAGGAAAGGGTTTATTTTGCCTTCCAGTCTTGAGGGGAGGCTCCACAATGAGAGGGGAAAACAATGGCATGAGCAGAGGGTGGACATCACCTCCTGGCTAACATCAGGTGGACAACAGCAGCAGGAGAGTGTGCCCAACACTGGCAAGAGGAAGCTGGTTATAACACCCATAAGCCCGCCCCCAACAGTATATCACCGCTCAGAGGCTCCAGTTCCCAAAATGCCATCAATTGGGAACCTAGCATTCAGAACATTAACTTTATGGGGGACACCTGAATCAAACCACCACATCTTGCTATTAAATTACATTTTTGGAACTGTGAACACTAGAGCTCTGAACTATGTACATTATGAAAACTTTTTCTTTATCAAATGACTTTGTTTTCCTGAATGCTAACAACTCTCTCTCTCTCTTTCTCTCTCTTTCTCTCTGTCTCTCTTTCTGTGTCTCTCCCTGTCTCTATCTCAGTGTTTGCTTAGCTTTCAAAGTACCTATCACCAACTGTATCAGGAACTCTGCTGACAGCCCATTTAGACCTTGTGTTAAAATGGCCATTTGTTTCAGATATTTTGCCAATTTTGTCTGTGGAGGAAAGTCATACTTGGAGCCTCTGACCTGCACCAGGTTGATGGGCACACAGCCAGCTACATCCTTTCCCCAGTGTCTAGAGGACCCCTGAGCCTCGTTTGGGTTGGATCTGTTATCTCCTGAATCCCCTCTTCCTGGTGATTGGGTTGCTTACTATTTTGAGTGGAATGCATCTTCTAGTATTGTTCCAAGAACCCATGTGTGGTAAGTAAACCTTTCTTAGGCACGTGCACGAGTGTGTATGTGTGTGAGGATGTGCGTGGAGGCTAGAGGATAACTGGGGGTGTCATTCCTCAGGAACTCCTCCATCCAGGGTCTCATGACCTGGAGTTTGCCGATTGTGCTAGATTACATGGCCAGCAAACCCCAGGGATCATCCTGTCTCCACCTCCCCAGGGTTTAGAACTTCCAATTTCCTGCCCCTTGCGATGGGTCAAGGGTCTTTTTTTGCCTATTGGATTGAGCTTCTTCCTCTATCCTTCCCTTCTTCTCTCCCTCCCCAGCTCTTCCTCCTCTCTCTCTGCCTCTTGAGATCCCTGTTCTCCAGTTCTAGGGGATTTCTTTCGTTTTAACTTTTTTATTGGCAACTTCCATACATATAGACAATATACCATCATCATATTCTTCTCTTGATCTCTGGCCTCCCACCACCCTTCCTTTTCCCTCTCTCCTAAATCCCCGCCCCCTCCACTGATTGATTCCCCTCTTCTTTCCAACTAGTCTCTCTTCTATTTTGATGTCATCATTTTCTGCTCCTATTATGCAGGTCCTGTGTAGGAAGCATCAGCCACTGTGAGGTCATGAGCATATCTGGAAGACAATATTGTAAAGCCCTACTGCCCTTCCTTTGGCTCTTAGGTTCTTTCTGCTACCACTTCCCCAAAAGTCCCTGAGCCTTGGAAGGCGTGATAGGGAAATCTCATCAGAGTGCTGAACACTCCACTGCCCGCCGTCTCAGCATTTCGATGAGATTTGAGTCTCCCCAGTGGTCACTCCACCATCTGAAAAGAGAAGCTTCTCTAACCATAAATGAGAGTAGCATTAACATATGGACATAAAAATAAATGTTTAGAGAGTAGTTTGATGGGCATAATATATCCATTTAGCCAGACAACAATAGTAGTTCCCCCTTTAGGGCTTGTGACCTCCCCAGCCATAGGCTTTTCATTAGATTTTTTTTTGTTTTTTTGTTTTTCGAGGTAGGGTCTCACTCTAGCCCAGGCTGACTTAGAATTCATTATGTAGTCTCAGGGTGGCCTCGAACTCATGGCGATCCTCCTACCTCTGCCTCCCTGAGTGCTGGGATTAAAGGCATGTGCCACCATGCCTGGCTTTGATTAGGTTTTTAGTACCAGGCATGAACTCCCTCAAATCCAGCCACAGACTTGCCACCATTGCACCGGTTGCCACTATTGCCCTGGCTGGCCAGAAAGAGGATTTTCTTGAATGAGTTCTATGATAATTCCTTCCCTCTGACCCTCATTGTTTCTCTATCTGAAACAATTATTATTCAAAGGTCTTCTTTCCTCTCTCCCTCCTTCCCTCTCTTCCCTCCTCTCTTTCTGTCTGTCTCTCTGCTATATCTGGCCAGCTTAGCTGGTACCAGCTGCCTACATGGGTGGGTAGAACCATGGGGAAGGTGATGTTGCTGGATCTGTGGTCCAGATGCATGGCCAGAGAGTGCTCTTTGAACATCAGGAGCTGGACCCTGTGCTCTGGGAACTCCCTTCCAGCACTCACTCAGCCATCTCCCCAGCCCCATGCCAGGAATCTTAATTGTCAGCTTGATTGGATGTGGAATCACTTAGGAGACAAACTTCCTGGAATTGTGAGGATGCTTCTAGAGGGGTTTAAACTGAGCTAGGAAGACCTGCCCTAAATGTGGTAGCATCACCCTTTGGGAGGGATCATGACCAGAATAAAATAAAAAGAGAATGCAAATCGCATATTAGCATTCATCTCTCTCTGCTTCCTGACTGCAGATCCAGGGTGACTAGCTGTCTCAAGCCCTCTGCCATGCCTTCGCACTATGATAGGCCCTTCCCTCTTCAACTGTGAGCCAAAGTCAATCATTCCCCCCTTTTCTTGCTTCTTATCAGGAATTTGATCACAGGAATGAGAAAAGTCACTAATAAACAGGGCTTTGTATTTTTCTATCCCATCCATGCTCTGCTCCCTGGAACACGCATTAGGACTCATATTAGAAAGATGCTCTTGGGCTGGAGAGACAGCTTAGCAGTTAAGCGCTTGCCTGTGAAGCCTAAGGACTCTGGTTCGAAGCTCGATTCCCCAGTACCCACGCAAGCCAGATGCATATGGTGGCATATGCATCTGAGTTTGTTTGCAGTGGCTAGAGGCTCTCAAGCGCCCATTCTCTCTCTCTCTCTCTCTCTCTCCCTTTCTCTCTCTCTAATAAGTAAATAAATAAAATAAAAAGAAAGACACTCTTTATGGAAAGATGATCTTCCACGTATCGTCACCCCACACATCATAAGTTGAAAATCTTTAAGTCAAAAATGCATTAAGGCACTAACCTGGGGACACTCTACATGTGTGTATATGTATGAGGGTGCATGTGTGTGCAGAAACCAGAGGACAACCTGTAAATGTTTTTCCTCAGAAATGTCATCCATCTTTTTCTTTTTTTTTTTTTTTTTTTTTTTTTTTTTGGTTTTTGGAGGTAGGGTCTCACTCTGGCCCAGGCTGACCTGGAATTAACTATGTAGTCTCAGGGTGGCCTTGAACTCACGGCGATCCTCCTACCTCTGCCTCCTGAGTGCTGGGATTAAAGGCCTGCGCCACCACGCCCGGTTCCATCTTATCTTTGAGACAAGGTCACTCACTGGCCTGGAACTGGTCAAGTAGACTGATGACTGGCCAGTGAGTGGCAGGGATCCTCCTGTCTTGGCCTTCCCAGCACTAGGGTTATAACATATACCACCAAGGCAGGGAATTGAACTCAGGTCCTCATTGCATGGCAAACTCTGTTGATGAGCTATCTCCCTAGCCTGTACCCCTTCATATATTTGCTTTCAAAGTCAAGTCTCACTCTAGCCCAGGTCAACTTGGAACTTACTCTATAGTCCCAGGCTGGCCTCGAACTCACAGCAATCCTCTTACATCTGCCTCCCAAGTGTTGGGATTAAAGGTGTGTGCCACCACACCCAGTTCCTACATATTTTCAGAGGAAGGAAGGAGGATGCTCAGAGAAGCATGCTAGTCTGGTTACAGAGGCACCGTCTTCAAATGCTGAGTGCCCCTTCAGCAGACTAACCTCAAGTGTTTGCATGCTGGTGCATTTTTCACTGCACTTGAGGCCTTCTAAGTCTGACCCTGCAGGAGACAGCTTGCTCTCCTGGACAAGACGCTCCCTCTAGGATTCCCTGCAGCTTATGGGTATGTGGCGAACCCTGACTTACCAGATAGTGAGAGGGAAGAGGGAAGCTAGGCTGTCTAGACACCAGCTGTCCGTGAGGAGATAGCAATGGTAGCAGTGGAGACTCTGGCCAGTGGTGGCTCCCCAGGGGCTGGTAACTCAATACTCACACCAGCAAGGTAAATCAGAATCTTATCAATGCATGCTCCCTCTTCCTTCTAGGACCCCTGGAAAGCGCCAGGGGCCCAGTAACAGTGTGTTTGTGTGTGTGTGTGTGTGTGTGTGTGTGTGTGTGTGTGAGAGAGAGAGAGAGAGAGAGAGAGAGAGAGAGAGAGAGAGATGGCCATCTTGGGGGGCGTTCCTCAGGTGCTGTCAGTCCACTTTGTCTGAGTCAGGCTTGTAGCTTGCCAATTAGGCTAGGCTGGCTGGCCAGGGAGCTTTAGAGATCTTCCTGTCTCTACCTCCTCTCCCCCTTCTTGTGATTACAGAAATATGCCACCATGCCCAGCATTTTCTTATGTGGGTTCTGAGGCTTGAACTCAGGTCCTCATGCTTAGAGGGCAAGCCTTTTACTGATGGAGCTATTTCCCCAGCCAACCTGTAGCAGATTCTATCTAGTACTTTGCAGTCTGGCACATTCATATCAATCACCCAGAGCCTCCCAGCATGGGGGTGTTGGAGAGCGAGTACCTGGCATGGGGTATGGACATGGTTATAGCCAGGATCAGGCCAGCTGCTCAAAGAGTAAACAAGCCCACGCTGGCTGAATCAGGGTCTGTCCACACCCTGCAGTTTCTGATTGGCATGTGAGTTAAGACCTGAAGGGGCCCTGTGGCCTCTAAGGGGACCACAGGACAGCTTGGCTGCAAGAGGGGGACAGCTTCTCTCAGTAGAACAGGCAGGCGGCCAGGTAGCCTCCATGGCAGGTTGTTGGTAACAGGGCCCAGGGCAAGCTGCTTGAGTCAAGGTCATAGGCGACATTCTGGTGTCTAGAGGGATGACTTCACAGCGGGTTCAGCCTGCCCTCTATAAAGTGCCAGTCACATGGACCCTAAGGGCATTCTGCATAATGCTGACAGTGGTAAAAGCCTTGGGTGAGAACCTCTGTCTCAGATCACAGCTTAGTAGACGGGTGCAGTGGTGAACTGGTGACAATCGATGCAAGATCTAACCAGCTATGTCCAGGGGACAAGTGTGGGGGGAATTTATAGGAATAGTGAGCAATCTGTGTTATGGTTTGCATCAGTATGCAAATAGTTTGGTGACTGGTATAAGCTACAAAATAAAATGAAATAAACAAGATGTAAAATATGCAAAGACTTTTTGCATGTGTATGTGGTATGTCTGTGTGTATATGCATGATTGTGTGTGGATGCATGTATATGGGGGTTCATATGCACGTGTGTACACATGTGTGTGAAAGCCAGCGGTCAATATCAGGTGTCTTCCTCAGTTGCTTTCTATCATATATATATATTTTTTTTTGGTTTTGCGAGGTAGGGTCTCACTCTGGTCCAGGCTGACCTGGAATTAACTATGTAGTCTCAGGGTGGCCTCGAACTCTCGGCGATCCTCCTACCTCTGCCTCCCGAGTGCTGGGATTAAAGGCGTGCGCCACCACGCCCGGCTCTATCATATTTTTTTTTCAAGGCAGGGTTTTATTCCAGCCCAGGCTGACCTGGAACTCACTCTGTAGCCCCAGGCTGGCCTTAACTCACAGCCATCCTCCTACCTCAGCCTCCTGAGTGCTAGGATTAAGCACATGTATCACCACACTCGGCTTCTACCTTATTTTTTGAGATAGGGTCTCTCACTGAACCTAGAGCTCAGTGGCTGGTGTAGCTAGCCAGCAAGCCCTAGGGATCCTCCTGTCTTCACATTCCCAGCACTGGGATTATGGGGTGTGTCCCCACATCCACCTTCTACATGGGAGCTGGTTCTCGTGCATGTACAGCAAGCACTTTATCCATTTCCCCAGCTTATTCCTTAACATTTTTTTATTTGTGTGTGGGGGTGTGTGTGTGTGTGTGTGTGTGGTGTGTGTGTGGGTGTGTGTATGTGTGTGTGTGGGTGGGTGTGGTGTGGGTGTGTGTATTGGGTGCTTCAGGGTCTCTTGCTTCTGCAGATGAATGCCAGACACATATGCCACTTTCTGTGTTTGGCTTTATGTGGGTGCTGGGAAGTTGAATCCAGACCGGCAGGTTTTGCAAGCAAGTGCCTTTAACTGCTGAGACAGTTTGTTTTTCTTTTGCACATGTATGTGGTATGTGTATGTGTGTCCATATGTGTGTGGGCACGTATATGTGCATGTGTGGGCAAGAGGTCAACACTGAGTCTCTTTCTCAATCACTATCCACTTTTTATTCTTTGAGACGAGGTTTCTCACGAATTCCATTAGACTAGCTAGCCAGTGAGCCCCAGGGATCCCCATCTCTGCTTCCCTAGCACTGGGATTGTGGGGGGCAACACTGTGCCCAGCACTTTATGTGGGTCTGCAGATCTGAAATCAGGTCATCGCTGAGCCATCCCCCTAAGCCTTTGGTTCTGTTTTTGTTTTTTGTTTTTTTTTAATTTTTTGCTTTTTTTTTTATTTGAGAGCGACAGACAGAGAGAGAGAGAGAGAGAGAGAGAGAGAAAGAGGCAGATAGAGAGAGAATGGGCACGCCAAGGCCTCCAGCCACTGCAAACGAACTCCAGATGCATGTGCCACCTTGTGCATCTGGCTTATGTGGGTCCTGGGGAATCAAGCCTCGAACCAGGATCCTTAGGCTTCACAGGCAAGCACTTAACCGCTAAGCCATCTCTCCAGGCCCTGTTGTTTTGTTTTTGAGATAGGGTCTTGATATATAGCCCAGACTGACCTTGAACTTACTTGCTATATACCCAGACTGGCTTGGAACTTTCCATCTCCTAGCCTCCCAAGTTCTGGGATTACAGTCATGAAACACCACGCCAGACTTCTCTGTGTGGTTTTAAGGTTGAAGCCACAACACCCGCACAGAACAGGAATTCCATCATGGAAAGTCTTGGGTTCCAACACCACCAACCCTCTCCAAACCATGTGAATGAGTGCCATCCAGTCTAGGGGCTCCTATTGCACTTGTGATGTAGTCTGAAGAATGCTATGGCCCATAGGTCCCAACCCAGCACCCTACATTCCTCCAAGTTCCTCTGGGGGCCTTTTCTTTTCTCTGCTCCTCCTCAGGAGAAAACTCCCCTCACAGCCCAAGCCTTATATCTGTTGTCACTTCTGCTTGGCACTCAGGCCTCCATGTCTTCCTGCAGCTGGTTCCTAGCCTCCGTCACCTCTGATCTATGCCCCTCACATGTTTGGCCCTCACTTTGCTCTCTCCCTTTCCTTGCTGTGGTTCCCTCACTAGAGTCAGGGTGCCCATGAGCTCCAAGGAGTAGGATGTCATGCTTGGCATACAGGGTCATCTCCCAGTGGATTCGAGCCCCGAGTCAGCAAGGGCATAGCAAGTACTGAATGAGCAAGTGTGACCCTCCTCCCCAGGAGGAAAGGGGGGCCACAGGCAAGCCTGAAAGGGAGGTCCCCATTCAGCAAGGCCCTGTGAGGAAGCTGGCATTTTGCCTGGGGCCTCTGCAGGAATAAGTCCCTCAGAGGAGCAACGGTTCTAGAAACCTGAGCAACTGCCAGATGCATCAGGTCCTAAACAGGGCATGTTAGGCCCCTGGAGGCTGGCAGGGTCCCTAAGTGGGGATGGCAGGGTGCTGTCCCTTTCACAATCACAGTCTGCAGAGAGTGTGAATAGCCCTCGCCTGTGTCAGGAAGGATGTAGTGCTGGCACCTCTTGGCTCATGGAAAGGCGATGCTGGCAGACTGTGGACAGAGCTTTTGGCTATTTGACATAGGCCCTGGGCCCAGGCCCTGTCTGTGGTGGGCACTGGGGCTGAAGCACTAGCATCTTTGGCCCTGGGCACTATGGCCACATGCATTACTGCCCATAGTCACGCCAATCTAGACCTCCATGGCTAGACTTGTTCATGTGGTTGGAAACTTCAGGATTGTCTGCTTTAGTCCAAAACTCTCCCATCTTATCTACACTGTCCTTAAACTCACTGTGTAGCCCAAGGGCTAAATAAAATGGGGTGTGTGTGTGTGTGTCTGTGTGTGTGTGTACAAATTCCAAGGTCTTACAGAAACCTGAAGATCTCTCAGAAAATGGGACCTTGAATGTAAGTCAGGTACTGTGACAGTTAATGTTAAGCTATCAATTTGACAGATGACAACTCTAGATCTAGACTCTCCCTCAGAGTGATGGGTCTAAGGTGACACTTTGTCCCTGGGAACCAGGGGAGGGCACAGCAATGCTATAGTTGGGGAAACTACCTTCAGGCCTTGGGCTGGAGAGGTCATAGGGGCTCCTGTGGGATCCCCAATGGATGGGTAGTGGTTTCTTGGACCCCACGCAGCTCTAGGCTTCAGGGCTTCAGGGCTTCAGGGCTTCAGGGCAGCAGTACTGAAAAGAGGTCCTGAGGCTGGGCACCATCTTGGGATCCCATGCTGCCGGCTTTCCCTCCAGGGTGATCTCTGGCGCTCACAGCTCCCTGCCCAGTGGATGAGATCACTCATTCTTGATAGGCACATGGAGGCCTGGCCTGAAGCCCAAGTGGGGCCCAACACTCACTGGGATCTCCTTAATGGAGGCTAAGCCCGTGCCCCTCATTTTACAAAGCAGGAGAGCAAGACCCAGAGACCCAA
Source organism: Orientallactaga sibirica (assembly GCA_036365145.1). NCBI lineage: Eukaryota > Metazoa > Chordata > Mammalia > Rodentia > Dipodidae > Orientallactaga > Orientallactaga sibirica. The sequence goes on from JAEOAD010000028.1 coordinate 14,568,056, forward strand.
GTCACCTGCTTGGCCCTCTGCAAGGGAGAGCTGATCTATCCTGGTTACCATAGTTACCAAGCCTCCTCCCAGGGTGATTAGCTGGGGAAGGGGGAGCTGAGACCCTACTCTCTGCCTCCCTGTGCTCCTCCGCTCCTCGTTGTCCTTAAGACCCACAGCATTCCTACGAGGACCTCATGGTGGTTCTGCTCTCACCTCCATTTTGTAGGCAAGTAAACGGAGCCCCAGAGAGGAAAAGCTACTTGCCCAAGGTCAAGTCCCTGCCTGTGTTTCCAGGACTCTTTCTGTCGCATGGTACAGTTTGAAAAGCATCTTTGGATTCAGGAGTGATGGTGTATGCCTGCAATGCCAGAACTGGAAGATGGAGGCCGCATGATGAGGAGTTCAAAGTGATCCTTGGCTCCACAGTGAGTCTGAGGCCAGGCTCAAACGAACAAACAACAGGGCTAGGGAGATAGCTCAGTCAGTAAGCTAAAGCCTCACAAGCATGAGCATGCGAGCCCATGTTAAAAAAAAAAAAAAAGCGGGCTGGAGAGATAGCTTAGTGGTTAATGAACTTGTCTGCAAAGCCTAAGGACCCTGGTTTGATTTCCCAGGACCCACATAAGCCAGATGCACAAGGGGGCACATGCATCTGGAGTTCATTTGCAGTGGCTAGAGGACATGGCGCACCAATTCTCTCTATCTGCCTCTTCCCCCTCTCCCTCTCCAATAAATAAAGTATATATTTTTTAAAGCATGGTGACATAGGCTCATCATTCTAGCACTGGGGAGGCCAAGATGATCCCTGGGCTTCATGGGCCAGCTAGTCTAGCCTACTTGGTGAGCTCCAGGCTAAGGGGAGACTCTTGTCTTAAAAGAGGTTGATGACACCGGAGGAACAACATCCAAGATTGTCCTCTGGCCTCCACATGCACACACGCACGCATGCCTATATCTGCATACACACAAACACCCACAAATCCTTGAAAACAAGACAATGCCAACAAGCAGCCTTCACTATGAGGGCCTGGGGAGATGGCTTGCTTGGTAAAGTGCCTGGTATCCTTGCATAAGGACCTGAATTCCATTCTTAAAACCCTCACACAAACAAAAACCCAGTATCTCTGGATCCAAATCTTTTAAAAAATTTTTTTAAAAAAATTTTTATTAACTTATTTGAGAGATGGAGAGATACAGAAATAGGCAGGTAGAGAGAGAAAGAATTGCTGTGCCAGGGCCTCCAGGCACTGCAAATGAGCTCCAGACGCATAGGCCCCTTGTGCAGCTGGCTTGCATGGGTCCTGGGGAATCAAACCAGGGTCCTTAGGCTTCGCGGGCAAACACCTTAACCGCTAAGCCATCTCTCCAGCCCTGGATCCAAATCTTAATTGGTAATCCCAAAGCATTGATGGGGACTAGCTTGGTGAACTTGGCCATGGTGCTTAAACTCTGTCTATCTCATTTTAAACTAGAAAGAGGTACAGTGAGGCACTGTTAGGGCCCTAAGCCTGGTACATTCAGTCTGCTTCATGACAAGTGTTCCAACAATGACCATTGTTATTCCAGCAGCCAGTGGAGGCCAGGGAGGCCTGAGTCCAGGCCCTGCCCTGGGGTCTGGGCTTCCAGCATGAGCTCCAGTCCCCTCTCCCACCTCTCCCCGGGAGTTTGAGGGATCTCTGCCGAGGCCTTGCCATTGTTTGCTTCCGCCCCAATCTGTTTTGAATAAACCACGTTTTCATCCTCCTGAGCAGTAATCCCCGGCATCAGAGGAATATTGCGAAATGTCAGCCCTTTCTGGAGGAATCTCAGCAACATGTTTTTTAATGTTCGCCATCACATATGGGGACAATAAATACTGAAAATATGTGGAACAGAACAGCATGGGAGCGTGCTTGGCTCGCAGCTTCACTTCCCGCCCTGGAGCCTGCTTTTTGCATCACAATAAATTAGCTGCGGGTGGGGGAGTCCCAAAGGGCACCCCCCAGCACCCCTGGACCCCAGGAACCAAGACTTAAGAGTCCCAGAATGGAGTCCCTGGAGCCTTTTGTCAGGTGCTACTGGGCCCACTATAAGTGGGTCCCTTGTGAGGCTGCACCTATGAGTACCACCTATGCTCGGTACCACCGTGAGCTTCCATGCAGGTAAGGGTGCTGAGGTCTGGCAGGGACCCTGACCTGACTTGTCCAGCCCAGGCTACTGGTAACTTTCAGAGCTGGAGCTGGTGCCAGTGAGAAGGACTGGCACTCTTACACTGAGCTGGCATAGACTCCCCAGGGTCAAAGCCTGGAGAGCCTGAGAGATAAATTTATCTTGACCTTGGGCAAGGCACCTTAACTTCCTGAGCCCCAGTGGCCTTGTCCATAGAATGGGGATGTGATATTTACTCAGTTCTTGGAGGAGGGGTCCAGAAAGACCACTCACAAGGATTCCCTCTTCGACCTCTTTTCTTTGTCTCTCTCTTTCTTTCTTTCTTCTTTCTTTCTTTCCTTCTTTCTTCTCTCTTTCTTTCTTTTCTCTTCTTTCTTTCTTTCTTTCTTTCTTTCTTTCTTTCTTTCTTTCTTTCTTTCTTTCTTCCTTCTTTCTCTTTTTTCTTTCTTGTCTCTCTTTTTTTTCCTTGTGCACCTGTGTATGTGTATATGTGTGTGCATGTATATGTGCTTGTGCATGGGTGTACATATGTGCATGGGGAGACCAGAGGACAACTGCAGGTGTCCTTCCTCAGAAGCACCATCCACCTCCACCTTTTTGGAGATAGGCTGTTTCACTGGTCTGAAGCTTGCCAGTTAGGCTGGACTGGTTGGCCAGTGAGCTCCGGGGATCCACCTGTCTCTACCACCCTAGCAGTGGGATTATAAGTGTGTATCACCACACCCAGCATTTCATGTAGGTCCTAAGGATCACACTCAGGTCCCAATGCTTGAAAGACAAGCACTTTACAGACTGAGCTATTTCCTCAGCCAGCCCTTGTCTTTCTTATCTGGATACAGGCCGATAGCTTTGCCCTGCTGCTGTATGGTAAACAATGGCTGGACCGTGTGCAATGAATGATCCAAATGGTCACTTGCCATTGGGCTTCAGTGCCTTTCTTGGCTCTTCAAGCTGCCTGGGAACTTGCCCGTTGGTGTGTGTCACCTGGGTGAGCTCACCGGAAAGTACCAAAGCCTCCACTGGCGGCCCAGAGGGGTCACTTCCCACCCACTACATCCTACTCGATAGTCCCGAGGCTATTTTAGGAGCACATATTCTGCCTTTAAAAATTTTAGTATTTTTACTTGCAAGCAGAGAAAGAGAGAAAGAAAGAGAAAAAGAGAGGGAGAGAGGGAGAGAGAGAGAGACAGACAAACAGACAGACAGAGAATGGGTGTACCAGGGACTCCAGCCACTACAATGAACTCCAGACACATGTACCACTTTGTGCTTCTGGTTTTACATGGGCACTAGTAGTTGAACCCAGGTCCTTCGCCTCGCATGCAAAACCACTTAGCCACTTAACCACTGGGCCATCTCTCCAGCCCATGTTCTGCCCTTTTTCATGTTTTTTTTTTACAAAGATTTATTTTTATTTATTTATTAGAGACAGAGAGTGGGGAGAGAGTGAGAATGGGTGCCCCAGCCATTGCAAACAAACTGCAGACACAGGTGCCACCATGTGCATCTGGCTTACGTGGGACCTGGAGAATCAAACCTGGATCCTTAGGCTTTGTAGGCGTGAGCCTTAACCACTAAGCCATCTCTCCAGCCCCATGTTCTGTCTTTTTAAAGATGAAAAACCTCAGGGCTGGAGAAAGAGACACTTGCTGGAATGACCAGGGAAAAGTGCCACTGTGACAAAGTCCTGGGATCCCCAGACACCAGACTCCTCCAGCTTGAGTGGTCCAGGTGCCAGGGTCCTCTTCTAATGCTGCACCCTCAACAGGTGCCCAGGAAGCCAGCTCGCCAGCTCACTTTATTCCCACATTTGGTCCACAAGACCGGAGCTTCACAAAGACTGCATATACCAGCTGGCTCAGAGCCAGGAGGAGGACCTGGCTCAGTCTTGACTCAGCACCTCACAGCTGGGTGACCTTGGGTCAGTCATTTCACATCTTAGTTTCTCATTTCCTTTCCCGCAAGTGAGGCTAACCCTCCCTCCCAGAGCTTTCCGGACCTGGACTGATTTATGGGCCCATCCTGGGCTGCTAGTAGGTGCTCAGGTAATCAGTCTCAGCTGCTTTCCCTGTTGAAATACACTGGCTCCCACCTGGGGCAGAGCCCACTCTGACCTTGTCCTAGCTCTCCAGGGGGTCACCACAGCATGGTTTTTGTTCACCTTGACACCCCCTTCTTACGACAGCTAGCTCACCCAAGTTCATGCCTATGAGTCATCTGTTTTGGTCTGAGTCCTGTTGGGGACACTGCCTCTGCTGGCCCCAGACCAAGTGACCTGATTCTTCCCCAACAAATGACAGAAGACTTAGCAGCCACCTAGCCTGCCAGCTACCCACACATCCATCCACCAAATCCCTCCTGTCTTCCATTTGTCTCTTCATGTTTAGGCTCTCGCTGACGCAGACCTCCACTTTGTTCAATCACTTTACCAGCCAGCACAGCCCTAATCTGAAGTAGGGATCCAAACGGAATTAGTTAACTGGAGGTTGGGGAGGTGGCTCAGTGGGTAAAGTGCTTGTCACACAAACGTGAGGACCTGCATTTGCATCCCCAGAACCTACATAAAAATGTCAGGCATGGGCTGGAGAGATGGCTTACCGGTTAAGGCATTTGCCTGCAAAGCCAAAGGACCTCCGTTCAATTCCCCAGGACCCACACAAGCCAGATGCACAAGGAGGCACATGCATCTGGAGTTTGTTTGCAGTGGCTGGAGGCCCTGGCACACCCATTCTCTCTCTCTCTCTGTGTGCCTCTTTCTCTTGTTCTCCCAAATTGATAAATAAATAAAAATAAAAATAAAATGTCAGGCGTGGTGGCATGTACCTGTAATCCCAGTGCTGGGGAGGTGGAGATGGGCGGATCCCTGGGCTTGTTGGCCAGGCATCTACCCAGTGAAAGACCCTGTCTCAAAGGTAATGGTTCTTGAGGAACAACATCTCCAAGGTTGTTCTGTGGCCTCCACAGGTGTACACACACACACACACACACACACACACACACACACACACACACACACAGTGTAAAAAAGAGAGCGGGAGAAGGAGAGGCTCCAGGGATGGGTAATGGAAATTGGGAGGTAGTATAAGATGCTGGCTGCATCTGGAGGAAGATGTGGAGCTTCTTGGGAGAAGGTTCCACAGTGCCCTGAGGAGAAGGCACTATGACAAGGGCAGTCTTAGGGACTTATGAGCCACTGGTGGGTTGGGGCAGTGAAGCCACTGGGTGGGGAGGGACAGGAAAGGGACTGGAGGTGTCCAAGCTTAGTGTTCCAATGCCTACCACAGGCTGACCTGAGCAAGTGTGATGAAAACCCAGCATCCTCTCTGCTGGGATCGGACCCAGGGTTGTTCAGTGGGAGGGGCTTAAAGGAGCCACCTGGTGGCAGTATACCAAAATTACTGACTAAGCCCTTATAAAACTGTTTATGCAGCTTGAAGTCTCCTGCCAACTAGGCAAAGCTGAGAAGCTAGGTTTTGTCCACAGGGCTCAGAAGGGCCCCTCTGCACTTTTCACCTGTGGAGTTATGGAGGGTGGAGTGTGGGAAGGGGTGTGAGGGAACAAGGAGCCATGGCCCTAAAAATCTTCCCCATACTACAGAGATGACCAGCTTGAATCCTCCACTTGCTGAGCATGTAGACACCAAGCCAAGACGTCTTAGGATTTAGGGATTCAGAGTGAGGGGCAGAGGCAGTTGTGAGCCCAGCCCCTCTGCCCTTGGACCCTGTTGTAGTTTTCACCTTCTAGGACCTGGGCTAAACACCTCACCAGAAGCAGCTTATGAGAGAAAAGAGTTTGTTTCAGGTTTACAGATTCCAGGGGAAGCTTCATCATGGTGGAAGAAGCTGGCTCACTTCATCAAAAATCCATAGCAATGGGCTAGAGAGATGGCTTAGCAATTAAAGCACTTGCCAATGAAGCCTAAGGACTCAGGTTCAATTCCCCAGAACCCAGGTAAGCCATATGCAGGTGGTACATTTGTCTGGAGTTAGTTTGCAGTGGCTAGAGGCCCTGGCTGCCCATTCTCTCTCTCCCTTTCTCTCTCTCTTCCTCTTAATCTCTCTGTTAAATAAATATTTTTTTTTAGTTTAAAAAAATCCATAGCAGAAAGACAACAGCCAGCACCAGCAAGTACAAGTTAACTCTGAACACATGCATAAGGCTGGACTCGAGACTAGTCCCCCAGTGACATGCCTCCTCCAGCAGGGCTGGAGATTAAGTAGTAAGCTTAATCAAAACTACTTGAGGCTATGGGGTCATAGACATTCAAACCACCGTAGACCTCCACTGGGTGGATCCTATGAGAAGAGCTACTTCTCACCAACACTCAAGGACAGGGGAAGTCAGCCTGTCCCAGTGTGGGAAAAGGTACCTATGGCTAGGGCAGGGAGAGCCTGAACAAGTCCAGGGGCTGTCCTTAATTTCCAAGAGAAGAACATCCTGTGATATCCTACTTATCAGTGTGGCTTCTGGGCTGTGACACTTGACAGGACCCTGTGACAAGCGATCTCACCCGCCCAGGTCCTAGCAGGAAAGCAATAGTTGTGAATCACCGAGGCCAACACAGCCGATGTGGACTCTTCTGGCTCTTTCCACTTCTAGATTGGTGGTGTATTCATTTCCTTTCTCATTGCTGTGACAAATGTCTGATACAGGCAACGAGAGGAAGGAAGGGCTTATTTCCTCTTGCAGTTTGAGGGGAAACGTTCCATCCTGACAGGGAAGGCTTGCCATAGGAGCAAGTGGCCAGCTGGTCACATTACATCCATGGTCAGGAAGCAGAGAGAGAGGCACGTTGACGCTCAACTCACTTTCTTATTTTTATGCAGTTCAGGAACCCAGCCCATGAAAAGGTGCCGCCCACAGTTAGGGTGGACTCTTCACACCTCAATGAATCCAAGCTAGAACACTTCTCAGAGATATGCCCTCAGATTTGTTTTCGTGGTGACACTAAATCCTGTCAAGTTGACAATTGAGATGAACCTCTCACAGGGTTCTTGATTCTGTTCTTGTGCCACCTCTCTGGACTCTCCCCTCTGTCTCAGCTCCCAGTTGTAAGGACCAAGACCATGCAAACCACTCTGAGGCAAAGATGAAAGCTTTTATTCCCGAAAAGCACGAGCTGCCAGGACTGACTCTCAAGAGAGGAACACAGCCAACCTGGGTTTGTAGATAATGCGCTTTATAGGCTTCTTCAGTTGGGGGAAGCCACTTCAAATAGCTAGGGGGTGAGACCAGAACAGTGACCAGGCAACTTGCAAGGTAAGGGGGCAGGAAACCATGACCTGGGGCATTGGTAGGCAAGGAAAGGATAATGGCTGGGCGGTTTCTTGAGGGATGTGGATAATCCACTTCCTTGTGTCTCTGTCACCATTCTGCTGTCCTTGGTGACTCCATTTTGGGAGCCTGTCTCACCTAACACTGGTGACTTTTCAGGTTTATTCCGTCCTCACAAGATCACAAGATCAACACTCTTACAATGGAGAGGTGAGGATGAAGAGAGGGCGAAGATCTTACCCAAGGCCACAGAGTGATTACACATCAGAGCTCCACATCCCACTGTCTCAAATATGATATGGCTGGTGGCAGGAATGGGAGCCAGGGAGCCACCAACTGTGCTTGAGATAACAGCCTTGTTTCACAGGTTGCTGACTGGAGGGGGTGAGGCATGCAGCAGGACAGCCTGGAGGGTGACAAGCTACTTCTGGAATCCCAGACTGGGTGGTCTCAGCCTTCCTTGATCCCAATGGTCCAAGATCGGTGGACAGCCGATGCCCTTGTCCGCTTGTAGCTACAAGCCCAGGGTGGAGCTGTCCAGGGCAGCTAGAGGAGGCGATGTTTCTGCCACGGCCAATGCCCTGATGGCCACCCAGGCCGTGCCAGACAAGCATTCTACCACCTGAACTATATCCCCAGCTCCTGGGTGTACTGTTTGTAAAGGCTCCAGGCCTTTACACTCACAGAGGCCGTTGTTGTTGTTATTATTCTTATTATTACTTTATTATTTTGGCTTTTTGAGATAGGGTCTCATGTTGTCATTATTTCTAATCTTTGGATCTCTTTAAAGCTTCGCACACAATTGGGGCCTAATGCCAAATTATTGACAGAATGGCTGGTCAAGATGATTCCATTTTTAAAGTTTCTATTAACAACTTCCATATATAGACAATAAAACATGATCATAATTCCTAGTTACTTCCCTATCTTCAGTCTTTTCTTCCTTAGAATTTATTTTCCACTCTGTAAGCAGAGAGAACTACTGTTGTCGTTTGAATGGTAAATGGCCCCAGTAGGCTCACGTGTTTGAACCCTTGGCTCCCAGATGGTGGCGCTGTTTGGGAACATTGCAGAACCTTTAGGAAGTGGAGCCTTGGGGGAGGAAGTGAGTCATTGTGGGCGGGTCTTGAGTTTGTCTAGTCCGGCCTGGCTTTCTGTTCCCCATCTCTTTTTGGGACTGGATGCGATGTGAAGGGCTGGCCTCCAGCTCCTGCCGCCATGCCTTCCCCGCCATGATGGATTGCAGTTCCTGGAACTCCAGCCGAAATAAACCCCCTCTGAAGAGTTGCTTCTTATCAGACATTTGGGCATAGCAATCATCTAGAATATGCATGCCAGACTTTCTCAGACCATCCCTCCAAATCTGGAAAGGCTTTCTGTTGCTTTTGGGGTGAAGTCAAGTGTCTTAATGTGACTCATAAAGCAAGCATGATCAAATCCCTGCTGCTATTTCCAGAGAAATGTGTAAAGTGGAAAACCCAGAGAAAGCTTGAGTCCCCTCACTGCGAAACCTAGCAGAAGTCAGAAGCCACAGAGGTTTTGAAATCTGGGAAGGCAAGCTGACTTCCTTTCTGGAGCTGGGTTTTACTTTTTAAAAAATCTCCTAATGGACTGGAGAGATGGCTTAGTGGTTAAAGGGCTTTCTCACAAAGCCTGATGGCCTGGGTTCAGTTCCTCAGTACCCATGCAAAGCCTGATGCACAAAGTGGCACTTGCATCTGGAGTTAGTTCGTAGTGGCATACCATAGCCCATATTCTCATTCTCTTTCGCTCTCCTTCTCCTCCGATCCCTCTCTTTCTGTCAAAAATAAAATTAAAAACAAAAGCTCCTGGTTTTGTTATCAGAAAGTTTGAAGAGGTCAACAGACCAGAGCACTGAGCTGATTCCAAAAAATTCAACTCGTTTCTCCAATGCCTCTCAACCAGGTGAATATGTATGGCCCCCACTCTGCCCTCCTCGAAGCCCTAAATAACACCTCTACAATAATGACATGGCATTCCTTTACTTTCCAGTCAATCTACTTATTTCCTCTTCTACAAGGTAATTTTAGCCAGGTGGGGCAGTACACGTCTCTTATCTTATCACTGGAGAGGCTGAGACAAAACTTGTGAATTTGAGGCCAGACTGGATTACACAGTGAGATACTATCTCTTTCACATACATATTTTCCTTCCTCCCAGGAAGTATAGTTCTGATGAACAACTTTGGCTAAATTAATACTCAACTTTTTTTTTATATGATTACAGATTTGCAAAGATTCATAGCAAAACCTTATATTCATTTAAAAAAAAAATCTTGCACAACTTTTTCTTTTCTTCGATGTTAGTAGTCACTCTCTGGTTCCATTTACTCGGCTGTCTGGTTCTCATCATACCTAAATTCTCAGTCAAAGCTAGAAGGTTCCTATTAATGAAGTTAGACATAGCAGATAACCGGTCCTTCCGGTTTTTTACTTCTAAGTTAGGAATAACGTTCTCAAGCTATGACATCCAGCCAGGGAATTTCTACCACAACTCCACTGTGAGCTCCTGTTTACTCTTCTTCTTTCCTGGTTTTACCCTTTCATTTTGTTGGGGCACATCCTCCAGTAGCTCCTTGAGAAAGGATAAATTTATTTTATTTTTATTTACTTATTTGAAAGAGAGAAAGGGGAAGGAGAAGATGGGCATGCCAGGGCTTCTAACCACTGCAAAGAAACTCCAGATGCATGCACCACCATGTGCATCTGGCTTACATGGGCACTGGGCTCTTAGGCTTCACAGGTAAGTGCCTTAACTGCTAAGCCACCTCTCCAGCCCAGAAGGGGTAAATTTTTGAAAGCTTTATTCCACCCTTATACTTGATTACTTTGTCACATTTAAACCCTCACCCGGGGGTTGGGAAGATGGCTCAGTGATTAAAGGTATTTGTATGCAAAACCTGCTAGCCCTGGTTCAATTTCCAAGCCAGCCATGTAAGCTGGACTCAAAACATGGAGCAAGCATCTGGTGTTCATTTACAGTGGCAAGAGGTCCTGGTGCACCCCTCCATCATACACCTGTAAATAAATAAATTAAAACAAAATAAAATGGCAGCCAGCAGTTTGCTCTACTGCCTTCTACACTCTTCTGTTAAAAAAAATATTGTATGGGGCTGGAGAGATGGCTTAGCAGTTAAGGCGCCTGCCTGATAAGCCTAAGAACCCAGTTCCAATCTCCAGGTCCCATGTTTAGCCAGATGCAAAGTGATGCAAGGGCACAATGCCACACTTGCCCACAAGGGGGCACACGCATCTGGATTTCGTTCGCAGCAGCTGAGAGACTGCTGGCGCGCCCAATTCTCTGTCTCCCTCTCTGTCTCTCTCTGTGTCTCTCTCCAAAAATAAATAAAATAATTTTTAAAAATTAAAAAAAATTGTATGTAATTATTTGCAAGCAGAGAGGGAGAGAAGAGGAAAGAGAGAGAGAGAATGAGAATAGGTACACCAGGACTTCCTGCCACTGCAAACGAACTCCAGATGCATGAGCCACTTTATGCATCTGGCTTTACATGTGTACTGGGGAATCAAACCCATGCCATCATGTTTTGCATGAAAGCACCTTTAATTTCTGAGCCATCTCTCCAGCCCTCATTTTTATTTTAAATTGTGGACATGTACATGCATGTGGAGGTCACAGAATAAATTTTGGGTCATTCCTCACTTATGCACTCATTTGAAGAAGGGTTTCTCACTTTGGATTCTCATTCTGCTGATCTTTACTGGCCTTCACATGTGCAAACACACAGGCACATGCACCCTCCCCCACACACATGAACATGTGTGTGCATATACGCACACACAGCCAGCCAGTTCACATCTACATTCAAGCTTTAAAACTTTGTTCATAGCTGGGCGTGGTGGTGCTCACCTTTAATCCCAGCACTCGGGAGGCAGAGGTAAGAGGATCACTGTGAGTTCAAAGCCAGTTTGAAACTGCAGAGTGAATTCCAAGTCAGCCTGGGCTAGCGTGAAACCCTACCTTGAAAAAAAAAATAAACAACAACAACAAAAACAAAACAACTTCCTCTGCCATGGTCTGTTCTCATAGGTTTTTCTTCTTTGACAATCTCTAGTGTAGGGCATTTCAGAAGCAAGAACAGGTATGCTCAATCAATCAGCCACATTGTTAGCTTGGAGTGTGTCTTAGCTACAGAGAGCTCAAGATATCAAGGGGAGCTGTCTGTCCTCACATAAAATGATGCCTGAGGTTGCATTCCGGGTAGGCAGAGAAAAATGGAGATTGTGGGCTTAGATGTTGAGGGCATCTTATTTGCAGTAGAAGAGGGAGTGGAGTCCTTGTCCACACAAAGGAAATGATGTTTCACAATACTCCTCCAAGTTCATGGGGTGTCCCAGTCTGTGCACTGTCCTGCTCTAAAGGGGCAGGCAATCACTTGCACTGAATCCTGAAGCAACGCTGATTCTTGGCAGGGGTCAAGCACTGAGGGTCTGTTGTGCATTAACTAGTCCTGTGGTGTGGAAAGGATCAGGGGAGAGGGGCTCAGGAGTTCACAGTATAATGGAGCAGTAAAGTGTTACCCCAGATAGTGACACTAGGGAAAGCCTAAAAGAAAAGAAGAGAGAGAGAGAGAGAGGCATTCATTGCACCCCGTTTATATTTAGGGCAGCCATATAACTCAGTCCAAACTGGGACACTTCTGGGAGTGTAGAGCAGTTTGTATAATTATGCTGGGGCCACAAGCATCACTTGGGACTGTCCCAGGCAGGGTGGGATGTTCAGAATCCCTCTTACTTTTATACAGGACCTCATTGAATCACTGAAAGAGTCCTAAAATTGGATCTAATCCTTTCTTTGTGACAGAATAGTCTGTCCAATAAGGTAGTCACATGCTCCAAGGCACAAAGCTAGGGCTAACCTTTGACCTTACATGGGTCAGATTCTGGATTTGTTTGGTATCTTTTTCAGGCATGTTCAGAAAAGAGAGGCTTGGCAGGGGATGGCTGGGAGGGGTCTTCATAGAAATAGTAGACTGGAGGATGCAGAAAGATTGGGAGGCAGCCAGGCATGGTGGTGCATGTCTTTAATCCCAGCACTTGGGAGACAGAGGTAGGAGGATCGCCATGTGTTCAAGGCCACCCTGAGACTACATAGTGAATTCCAGGTCAGCCTCAGCTAGAGTGAGACCCTACCTCGGAAAAACAAAAAACAAACAAACAAACAAACAAACAAAAACATTGGGAGGAGGGAGTGATCAGTTTAGATTTCCAGAGACCCTGAAGGCCAGTACTAGATCAAGGCTCCTGAGAGCCACAGGCAGTCTTAAGGATTTGGCCTTTTCTGCTGATGGGCTAGAGTGAGCCAGCTCCATATCCTCTTGTCCAGCTCTGCTCAGAGATGTCCAGGTAAATACCAGGTCCTCACCAAGTCTGTGCACATGTCACAGTGTGGGAGAGTCAGGCTGATGCTAGACACACAGGTGCAACCCACTGGAAATATGGTCATATAACACTGTTCATGAATTTGCAGATGTAACAAAGCTACGCAAAGCAGAGGGGGACAAGAAAGGGCAACAAGGGGTGAGTATGATCAAAATACATATTATGTGTGTGTGTGAAAATGTTATAATGAAACCTGTTATTACGTATAATTAATACTTGCTAATAAAATCTTTTAAAAGTGGGGGCTGAGGAGATTGCTTTGTGGATAAAGTGTTTGCCGTGCAAGCATGAAAATGTGAGTTTGGGAACCCAGCATGTAAAATACTAGGTGTAGTGGCACATGCCTATAATCCCAGAGTCAGTGAGGCAAAAACAAGGAATCCCTGGGGCTCACTAGCTAGCTTGTCTTGCCAAATCAGTGAGCCCTGGGTTCAGCGAGAGACCTTGTCCCAAATAACAGGGTAGAAAGTAATTAGGAAAGATGCCTAGTGTTCACCTCTGGCCTCCACAGGCACTTACACACGTGCACACACATATCAAACACTCATCCACATATGCATGCACAACACACGCATATACATACGCAAGAAGAAAATGTCAGAAAGACTACCCACATCAACACACACCCACATACATACATGTGTGCATGAGTGTCCTGTACACTGACCCAGTCACCCTTAACACGCTTGGGCTTTGGCCTGAAATTTTCAACAGTTACATGTGTCTCACCCCCGTGACACCCCAGCCTCTCTCCTTGGGAATCCCTGCCCCCCTCACGAAGGGTGGCTGCCTCAGGGCCCCAGCCTTTATGCAAATGCCAAACCACAGCTCACTCCATCTTTTCTCTCCTCTCTAATTGACTGTTTTCCCTCCTTGCTAGGACTGCGGGAGCCCTGGGTCGCCATTCAGAAGGGATCTCCCCCCTACTGCCCGGCCCCTCCAACCCAGGCTCCCGGCTCTTTTAATCTAGTTACTTTTCCATCAACACACTGGGAGAAAGACACAAAGGACCATAATCGTATCTGTGGCTGTTGATGTTCAATTAACCACATAACCTTTAGGATCTCTCTCTCTCTCTCTCTCTCTTCCTCTTCCTCTCTCCACTCCTCTCTTCTTTCTCCTCTACCCTCCCCCCCCTTCGCTCTCTTCACACATTCACACTTTCCGCTACCCCACCCCTCTTTCTTCAAACCCCTCCCACACTGACCCATCTGACAAGCCTTCCAACCACCCCTCACCAAACACCAGTCTTCCCATGACTCGGAGATTCCCCCACTTCGAGGGTAGAGGGGGCCATCAAGCCCGATCTCACTGCATTCTCCACCTGTCCCCCTGCCTGCCCTTGCCCTTGCCCTGGGTCAGCTCAGCAGTCACCCCTTGGGGCCCACTGCAGGCCTGGATCTAGGGGTGCCACTGCGGATCCAGCACCCGGCAAAACTCCACTTTCTGGCCCTTGTCTGGGCCTAGCAGCTGTCATTTGCCGTGCGTTCCACTTTCTCCACTGTACCATGCTAATTTTTCGAGGGACAATTTTTTTTTTTTTCCGACAATGAATCCCCCCAGCCCGAACAGAAACCCTTTATGGGGCCGGCCCCAGGGAGGCCGCGGCGCTGCCAAGGCAAACAAAAGCTCATTGCTGCCTCGGAACACGCCTGCGCCTTCTTTCAGGGCCGAGCGCGCCGCCTCCAGCCCCGCCGAGGTAACACCTGGTCCCTGGCGCCCAATCAAGATATCAATCGAGGCGGGGGCTGGGGCGCACGGGCGCCCCCAGGCTCCGGCGCCCACTTGGGCAGGTAGCTGGCCCGCCCCGCGGCCAGCGCAGCTTGGCAGGAGCCGGGATCTGTGTGTGGGGAAAGCAGCCGGCCCCCAAGCCTGAGCGCTTTATTTAGGCTGATATCATCCCGCACAAATGTTCCTCCCGGAGGGAAAGGCTTCCGGGCACCAACGTTATATTGTGATGAAAAGTGCAAAAGGGGGCTGGGGATGTGGCTCAGTTGGTAGAGGGCTTGCCTGGCGCGCACCAAGCCCTGTGTTCGATCCCCAGGCACAGCAGAAACTGGGCCTGGGGGTGCACGCCGGTCATCCCAGGTGGAGGCAGAAGGATCAGTAGTTCAAGGTCATCCTCTGCTACATAGCGAGTTCAAGGTCAACCTGGGCCTTCGAAAAGGGAATACGCTGCACCTCGGGGTGTGAGCTCATGGTTAGGGACTCGAGGCAACGCAGCCAAGTCCCCTAACCAGTGAGAGCGAGAGGTGAAGTAATCTCGTTCTCCACTCCCGTCCCTTTCTGCTTTGCCCAGCACTTTCCGGACCATTTTAGCGAGTGATGAGAAAGGTCCTGATCCCGGAATGGAAGGGGCTTCTTCCCTCCGCACACCAGGCCTTATCTTCATCCGTTTTTGTGGCCGAGGAAAATGACCTGAGAGGGGACATCTTGACCCAAGTCCCACACTGCTCAATGGAAAGTGGAATCCTTCCGAAGGCTCTTGGGCTTGTAAAACGCCGCCTGGGATCGCGACTGCCACTCCAAATGGATGGATGACATTAGAGTTTGGGGATAACAGGAAAAGGGGGATCTGGGGAAGGCCTAGATCAGGCCAAGCCTTGTTAGCCCAGGCCCTCAAAGAATCCTGGTCCTGGAAAGATAACGCCTGCCGCTGACCCCGCCCACACCTATGCATTAGGGGACGCAGGCAAACTGCACCCCCAAGACTTGTAAGGCCCAAGGCTTCTCTGAGTGGCTGGACAGCATGGAGTTCCAGAGGCAGGCTTTGAGCACCCTGGCGGGTCTGGGCTATTGACTCGCGGTGTGACCTCGTGCCTTAGTGACCTCATTTTGGCTGGCACACCTTGAATGTCTGGTGTTCACTGAGGATGGAATGAGCGTTTTCTGTAGGGCAGTCCCATCCCTGGTTCGCCTTGAGAGCCCACAAAATTCCTAGTTCAGGCATGCATTGCGAGCAGGCCTTGGTGTGGTCACACAGAGGTGCTCAAGTGTCCTTTGTGCCCCTGGCACACGTTTCTACTTTCTCCAGGAGCCCACACTGAAGGGACCCAATAGGGCATATGCGACCTGACCCAGCCCCATGGGAGACACCCATCCTGGTTGGCTAGTGCCCACGCTATAATGGTTGTGAAATATTTTGAATGTCACTCCCTACTATCAGGTGCAGTGAAACACCCTGCTGTTCTGAGACAGACTCGGCATCAAGACAAGGACCTAGTCGAAGTCCTTTTCAGGCAATCACATTCCTACCTGACTTGTCATGGCTTGGGCTCAAGGCTTCACATACACAAATGCCTTCTCACCGGTGCAGGTGCATTGGATGCACCTTGGGAAGCTTCTCCTTTTGAGGACCCCACTGTCTACTGGGGGAATCACTGTGCGTACTATCTTCTTTAAGCCAAGAGCAAAAGACTTTGGATGTTCCACAAGAGCAGTCAGGTACTTCCCAAGGGATCTCTGAGCTGGGCTTTAAAGGCCAGAACATGGGGTGAGGGCTCTTGCGCAGGGCGAATGAGACCTACTGATCCTCATGGCTGGCAGAGTGAGCTGTAAGGAGCGCCTGCTGGGGAAAGACTGGGGGCTTGAGGAGGGGGGGGGGGAGGAAATGTGTAGTTTAGTTTGATTCTCTAATTAACCTGCTTGGGTTATTCAGACAAGCTCCATACTGAGTCTCACAGCCTCAGATGCCTCAGCTGTAACATGGTGTTGGATAGCTGTTGCCTCTGGATTGAGACATTCCCTCCCAACAGGAAGGAGAGAGGCTCAGCGACTTAGAAGGCTTACACAGCCCAGAAAGGTTTACAAAGCCCCCTCCCTAAGGTTAGAGAAACAGCAACAATTGATGGGAAGAGGACTTTTCAGGTAGCCAGAGGTACTTGTCAGCTGTGCAGTGAGTGCCAGGGATTCAGCTTTCATGAACTGCTGCCTTGGGCCTTTCAGTTATGTCTCTGCCTTGTAGTCACCCATGGTCCTGTGAGTAACCCCCATATATGTCCTGGCTCACCAGGGTAGACTGGTGGAATCATTTCTTTGGTCTGTTGAAGGTGTCCTACCTGGGGATGAATAGACTGCTGTTCACATCTCCCCAGGAGAAGTCACACCATAAATGGGGACAACAAAGCTATTTCATTCAGTGGTTGTGACTTCCATGGGAGGCCAGTCTGCAAGAGCAGGGCATGAAGTAGGTGCTGTGTCACCTGGTGAATGCTCAGCTAAGGACTATTACAGCTCTCTGGCTGGTGGCAAAGGGGCCTGGCTTCCCTGGAAGGAGTCCCTGGGTGTATTCAGGACATGGAGGTGCTCAAGTTGCCTGGGGCAACTGGGGCCATAACCAGGGGCCATAAAAGGAAATGTTGTGCTAGGCGTGGTGGTGCACGCCTTTTAATCCCAGCACTCAGGAGGCAGAGGTAGGAGGATCGCCGAGAGTTCAAGGCCACCCTGAGACTACATAGTTAATTCCAGGTCAGCCTGGGCCAGAGTGAGACCTTACCTCGAAAAACCGAAAAAAAAAAAAAAAAAAAAAAAAAAAAAAAAAAAAAAAAAAAAAGGAGATGTTGCCTGTTTTTGTTTGGTTTGTTTGTTTGCATGTGCATTGTGTGGAAGTGTGTGCATGTGTGTACATGCATGTTGGTATGACTACAGGTACATACGTGTGTGTATGCATGTGGTAGTTAGGGGACAGCCTTGGATGTTCCTCAGGTACATCATCCACCTCTCTTTGAGGCAGGGTTTCTCATTGGCCTGAACCTTTCCAAATAAGTTAGAGTGGCCAGGCAGCTGCAGGGATCCTCGTGTCTCTACCTCTCCGGCCCTGATGTTATAGGCACATGCCATCATGCCTGGCACTCACATGTGTTCTAGGGAGCACATTCAGGTCTTCATGCTTGGGAAGCAAGCACTTTACTAACTGAGTTATCTCCCCAGGAGAGACTCGCTGCTTATTTTGAGATGTCCATTTTACAAATGAGAAAAGGAAAGTCCAGAGCAAAGAGGAAGTTGCTTCAGGCCACAGCTGTCTGCATTGGGCCAACTCCTCTTTTTGACTCTTATCCCTGTAGCTTGTCCTAATCACACAGGGACAGGTCCTTCTATGTTTGCCTCAGGTTCTACAGGCCCAGTCACATGTGAGGGGCCCAAGACATCTGCCCCCAAGTTGACCATTCCGACCATTCCCCGAATCCCTCACCAACTGTCATGTCTGTGCAGTCTTCGTGCACTCAGGCCACGACCCACCACTCCTAAGTACAGGAGCAAGGACAGACACAAATGGGGCCAAGAGCCCAACCTCGGAGCGCCTTTGCTCTTGATGATCCTCTTCCAGGAGATGGCCCAGGAAGAGGTCCCATGGGTAGGTGGTTCCCTTTACTGTTATGTGCCAGGGTGGCAGCAGCAGGGGCTATGCCCAAGTGAGCAAAAGACAAATTCAGAAATGAATGTAGGGGCTGGGCAATGGTTCAGTGAATAGTGTTTGCCTTGAAAACGTGAGGACTTGAGGTCAGCCCAGAATGCAAGTAAACTGCTAAGCTTGGAGCTACCCAGCTATACTCGCAGGGCTGGGCAGGTAGAGACAGGAGCTTACTGGCCACCCTATCTAACCTCATTAGTAAGCTCCAGGCCAGTGAAAGATCCTGCCTCAAAAAGAAGTGGGTGACATTCCTGAGGATGAGAGCCAGTGTTGTGCTCTAGCCTCCATATACACACATATATATGCATGTGTACCCACATACATGTGCGCTCACAGTTAGGAACATGCATACACACATGCACACACATCATATATGCACACACAGAGAAATGAATGTAGTAAAGATTATGCATTGTCTGAAACATTTGGGACTAGAAAAATTCCAAATTTTGTATTTTTTTCCCAGATTTTGGCTTTAAAAAAAAAATTTTTTTTTTTGAGGTGTGGTCTCACTCTAGCCCAGGCTGACCTGGAACTCACTCTGTAGTCCTAAACTTGCATAGAACTCACAGTGATTCTCCTACCCCAGCCTCTCCAGTGCTGGGCCTAAAGGAGTGTGCCGCCACACCCGGCTTGGAATATTTTTATATACATATATATGGTTGTGGTTTGGATTGTGCACGCTGTTCAAAGGCCCCAGCCTGCAGTGTCATTGGGAGGTTAGTGGGACCTTTAGGAAGTGGGACCTAGTAAGAGAAAGTTAGGTGACTGGGGGCAGGACTTTGAAGGGAATCTTGGGACCCATCTTTCCTTTCTCCTCACTTTCTGCCTGTTGGGAGGGTGAGAAGCTTCCCTCGCCCCCACTACAAACTTCCACCATGATGCACTGTGCGATCACAGGCCAAAGCAATAAGGCCAAGAGGCCAAGGACTGAAACTGTGGGTCACAAAACCCTTTCATCCTTATAAATTGATTGTTTTAGGTATTTTGTCATAGCAACAGTTGTGTAATGCACATAGCAATGGACTTAAGCCTTAAGTGTGCCTTATACACATAGCCTAAAGGTACTTTTATACAATATTTTCACTTATTTTTTTCAGACTAAAATTTTCCATTTGTGACGTCATGTTCATGCCTAAAAAGTTTTGGAATTTGGGGCTGGACAGATGACTCAGTGGTTAAGGTGCTTACCTGCAAAGCCTAACGACCCAGGTTCGATTCCCCAGTACCCATACGTAAAGCCAGATGCACAGTGGCACATGGAGTTCATTTGCAGTGGGTAAAAGCTCTGGTGTGCTCATTCTCTCTCTCAAATAAATAAGTAAAATATTTTTTTAAACTGCTTTGTACTTTGAAGTATTTTGGGTTTGAGATTTTTGGATGAAGGATGCTCAGCCTGTATCTCAAATGTGGCGTCAGGGGAAACTGGAGGTCGTCTCATTTCCTTGCACTTGGGCCATGACCTGCATTTAACCTTGCAACTGATTGGAGAAGGGTGCCAAGTGTTTCCAGTGCTCAGAGGTCTTGGTTGTCTTAATCCACTCCAACGTGTCCCAAAGCTAGAGCTCCACGAGTGGCTGTGGAGTATTGTTCAGTGATGGCGGATTGGTTCAGTCCACCAGGGATGGTTGGATGGTTGGCTCTGGTGATTATGAGAAAATAGGAGGAATGTGTAAAGGCTTGGAGGGCTGTGTCACTTAGCAGGAACCAAAATAGTAGTTTGGAGCTGGGGAGATGGCTCAGTGAAGAAAGTGTTCAGCATGCAAACGCGAGGACCTGAGTTCCCATCCCAAATACACATGTCACGCCTGGTGTGGTGGTGCACTCCAGTAATCCCAGTACTGGGTAGGAGGAGACAGGAGGAGCTTTGGGTCTTAGCTAGTCTAGCTGAGTCAGTAAGGTTCCGTGAGAGACCATGTCTCAAGAAATCAAGTAGAGGGCTTTGAGGAGATGGCTTGGTGGTTAAAAGCAGTTACTGTGCAAGCTCAGGGACTGGAGTGTGGGTCCCCTGAGTCCATATAACGCTGGATGCAGTGGCACATGTGTCTGAAATCCCAAAGCCCCCATGACAATGGGATTCAGGAGAAGCCTGAAGCTTGTCTGACCTTGGCAGCTGCAAAAAAACAAGGAGAGATTCTGTCTTAAACAAGGTGGACGAAAACTAGCACTTCAAGGCTGTCCTCTGGCCTCCATACGTCCGCCATAGTATGGGTGTGCGCATGTACACACACGCACGCACGCGCGCACACACACACACAAGTAATAAAAAAACAAGGTGGAGAATGATTGAGGGAGACATCCGATGCCAACCTCTGGCCTCTACACACACATACATGTACTCACACACATATGAACATGCACATACATGCACTTCATACACACATCCATCCAGCTAAAAAGTGCCTTAATTTTTGTATGTTTGTTTGTCAAGTATGAAACAGAAAATAAAATAGTTTTTCAAACTATTCCAGAATGCAAGAGGTGGACATGACAGCTGGTGGAACTGCAGGTGATGTTTATCATATTTTATTTTGTTTTTGTTTGTCTGTGTTTTGCCAGTTTTTTTCCCTATGATGACTATATGTCACTTTGGTAATTAATTAGAAATCTCTCAAGTGTTCCCATTGAAGCACCTGCCCAGCCTCTGCTGAACTCTCCAATGAGGCTCAGGAGGTGGGGCTCTGATCTCCAGGATCTCTTCCAGCCTGATGGCATGGGACCAGAAGGGGGCTGTAGCCCTGGAAACAGATCTGTCAAGAGAACTCACTTTGAGTAGCCCCAGGCATGAAGGCTACCAGTGAAGGGGAAAGATTCCTCGCATGAAGTGTGCCTCCCAGGAAAAGTGAGCAGAAATTGCTTGAGTTGGTTGTGAAGACAAATACACACAGTGGCCCTGGCTGAAAGCTTTCTACATCAGCTTCCTGCTGGGCGACCTGGGCTGGGGAGAACTGGGCACTGTGCCAGGCAGCAGGACTGCCACCATGGTGGGTGCCTCCCCTCCCTCCGGGGATCCCTGACTGAAAGTGCCTGAGGGAGGCCCCCAGGACAGCCAGATGGCATCTGGGGAACACAGAATCAATCCAGTGGGAGAAAAGGAAGGCAGGGAGGTAAGTGTTCCATTAAGGCCCAGAGGCTGGACCATTGGCGCACAGAGGAGTAGCCGCGCCTTCTCTCTTGGTTGGTCACTGGCCCACCTTTGTCCTTGGGGGTCTCAGGCAGTGAGTTGGGAAGTGATGTTGATAGCATAGTTGCTAGTGTTTGCTGTGGCCTCTCAGCCTTTGTGACCAGCCCTGGTTAGAGAGAAGAGGACGCTAGGGTGCCTGTGGGTTTGCATGTGGCAGATAAGGCAGCTAAGGCAGCAAGCCGGAGTCTGTCCTTTTTGTACCCACTCTGACTTCAAAAGCCTGGTGTCAGAACGATCAGGACAAAGCAGATGAATTTCAACGCGAGTCCCAAGAATAGTCACTATCTGCTGCCTGGCTACTGTTGTTGCAGGCACTGGGTCAAACTAGTTTAATCAGAAAGACTTGTGAAAGACCATAAGCCTTGTGTCAGCCAGGATAGACGGTGTGTGTCTAGGCATTCATTTCTGTTATGATATCTGTTACCATGAGCACCCGGAGCTTCCCAGAGGAGGTGGGCTCCAAGCGTAAGATGACTCGGTGGCAGGGGGCGAGGGTGGACTGGGCATGTGGCTCAGTTGGTTGAAAGGTTGCCCGGCAAACGTGAGACCTTGGATTTGGTCCCCAGCACTGCATAAACCCGATGTGGTGGTGCACACCTTGATCCTAGCACTGGGGAGGTGGAGGCCGGAAGATCAGTAGTTCAAGGTGGCTATGTAGTAAGTCTGAGGCCAGCCTGGGCTACATGAGACCATGCAGTGGAGCAGGGGTGAAGAAGGGAGGGAAGAAGGAGGAGGAGAAGGAAAGGGAGGGAAGGGTAGGCTGGGCAAAGGCAGCAGAGTGGTGGGCACTGTGCACGAGGTCTCTGAGGACTGAAGGGAAGCAGGACCTGTGGGAAGGGTGGGGCCGGAGATACCCTGGAAAGGCACAGGCTTTGGGGTGAGGGAGACTTGGCTCCCATGCCCAGCTCTGTGGCCTTGGCCAAGCATTCAGGCATCTCTGATACATTTCTCTCAGATGTCCATTGAAGCTGGAGAAAGAAAGCCGCCTGGCCCGTTGTGAACCCTTCTGCTAATGCAGCTCTCGCAGGTCCTGTGCATGTCTAACCATTTGGAATGGACACTTGGAGACACAAGAAAGTGCTGCTGCTCAGAGGGAGCTAAAAGAGTCAAGGTGACCCGCGATCATCTCGACACTCGGGTTTGGGGAAGGAGCCTGCAGCACCCACTCATATCCCAGACATAGCCATCCTGACAAACGCTCAGCCAGCCAGGTGCATGTGCATTGGCCCTCAGGCTTCCATGCCCTTGCTTTCCTGCCCCCTCTTTCTTCCCTGCTTCCCATCCTATGCAGGGCATGGGTAGTCCTGGAAGGCCTGGTTGCCCATGGTTACTGTTCCCTAAGGACACTGTGCTTGGCCAAACGATTCTTCGTGTATCTCAGACCTGGGAAGCTTCCATCAAGTCCCCAGTGGTGTCAGGACGGTTCTGGCTCTCCACCCCTCCTCCTCAGCACAGATTTTCACAAGTGGCACTTTGCTCTTTGAACTCCAGCTTCTAAATTACTGGCTTGGTGTCCTTGACTGCAAAGTGGGGATACTGATATTAACTCAGTTACAGGGTGACGGGGTGGGAGAGAACCTCTCTTACCATGAGCTTGCTGAGAACACTGTGGGTCTGTGTGGTCCTGGGGTGGAGTCTGGTTTGAAGGTTGGGTAAAGTAGTAGAGCCAGTGCCTTAGGGTTTCCGTGGGTCCCTGGGCTACTATGGAGGCAGATAAGGACAATACCCTGGTGTAAAGCAGCAGAGGCGGAGCAAGCACCCTTGAGAAGTCTGAGAGAAATAGGGCCTGTGCGCTGCTGGGGGCTTGGAACTCTGGGGCAGTAGGATCACAGGTGACAGACTGAGGTGATCGGGGGCACACAGAGGGCATTTGGAGCCAGGCCTCCTTGGCCATGGACTTCAATAGCAAACACTTTATACTAGAAAATTCTCCCTTCGTTTCTTTCTTCCTTTTGTGTGTGTGTGTGCTTGTGTGTGTAGAAAAAAGGTTGCTATTGGGTGTTCTTCTCAGCAGCAGCTCTCCACCTTATTTATTGAGACAGGGTCTCTTACTGAGTCCAGAGATCACCAGTTCAATGAGTCTAGCTAGCTGGCAGGCCCCAAGGATCCTCCTGACTCCATCTCCATCTCCCGAGCACTGATATTTCAGGAGTACCTCGCATTAATGTGGGTGCTGGGGATCTGAACAGGTCCTCATGTTTGCATGGCAAGCACTTTACCCACTGAGCCATCTCTCTAGCCCCTTGCTCCATCTCCGAAAACCTTCCTTGCTCTAGAATGTGTGATGTCTCTTAGTTGGAGTGGAAATCACTTCAGGCTACAACAATGGATCTCTGTACTGTGCTGGGCTCAAAGCAGGGACCCACAGGGGGATGGTCCCTCTGACTGTTGTGATCAGGGGCTGGAGGGGACGAAATTCTGGCCTGTTGGAGAAGGAGCGTGGAGTGGCTCAGGAAGAGAACAGTAGGATGGTGTGTGGGTGCTTACAGTCTTAGGGCAGGCAGCTGGTGGGGGAGGCCGGGAGGAAAGGAAGTCTCTATCTACTCACTACATTTTAGAAATGATAGGAGCCTGCGTTTATTAACCCAGTACTTTGGGAATCCAGTGTCCAGAGAGAGCAGGTGGCTGGCCCAAGGCCACAGAGAGAGAAAGGAGATCTGAGCAGGGTGGCTCCAATCCCTGCAGGTAAACACCCTTCCTCCTCTCAGGGTCCTGCTCAAAAGGCTCAAAAGGCAGCATGTTGGGAGGAGTGGCCAGACAGCTCCACAGGGCGAAGACCAGGACCCTTCCAGAAATAGGGGACAGTCTGCAGGGCACCAGGTCCAGCCTTTTGTTCCACAGACACAGCTTGGGGGCTGGGGAGGGGGTGACTCCATCAGGTACTACTTGAAGAGTACAGGGGTCGCTGTTAGCACTGGGGAGCCAGGAGGCATACAAAGTGGTGTAGATTCTCAGGGATAGAGGTCTCTGGACCTTGTAGACCCCAATGCCAGGGGCCACAGGCAGCAGAAAAGGGACAGAGCTGCAGTCACACACCCCTGGGGAAGTGGGAAGGGGTGCTTCAATTGGATTAGATTTCCTCTTGCTTTTGGCCCTTCTATATAAAATTCCTTTATGTTTATGTGTGTGTATTCCTGTGCATGCAAGTACATATGTATGTGTACATCTATGATATGTGTGTGTACATGCACATGAAGGCCAGAGGACAATCTTAAATGTTGGGAGGTCCCAACCGCCCATTTTCTTTTTAAAAATTTTATTTTATTTGTTGAGAGAGACAGAGAGAGAAAGAAGCAGATAGAGCAAGGGAGAGAATGGGCATGTCGGGGCCTTCAGCCACAGCAAACGAAATCCAGATGTATGTGCCACCATGTGCATCTGGCTTATGTGGGTCCTGGGGAATTGAACCTGGGTCCTTTGGCTTTGCAGGCAAGTGCCTTAACCACTAAGTCATCTCTCCAGCCCCCAACCACCCGTTTTGAAACAGGGTTTCTCAGTGGCCTGGCCCTCACCAAGTAGGCTACACTGTCCGGCCAGCAAGCCCCAGGGATCCTCTGGCCTCCCCCTTTCCAGCACTAAGATTACAAGCCACCACACCAGTAGTTTTCCATGGGCTCTGGGGATTGAACTCAGGTCCTCAGGGTTGCAAGGCAAGCACTTTACCCACTGAGCTATCTCTCCAGCCCTTCTATACACAATTCTTACATTTTCTCATTACCTCCTGTGCTGTGTGTGTGTGTCTGCCCCTTCAGGTCTCTAAGCCTTCAGGAAAGCAGGCCGAGCACTGTTACCTGGCTGCCTGCATACTGTGGAAGGGCCAGGTCTCACCTTCTCATGGTGGTGGCCCCCACCCCCAGCCTCTCCTGAGGCCTCAGGAGTCCTGAGCCAGAACTACCTGGCTCAGCCGCTCCCGGATTCCTGCCCCACAGAAACAGTGTGAAACAATAAATGTTCATTGTTGTTTTTTAGCTCCCAAGCTTTGTGGGAATTTGTTATGTAACAATGGAGAAAACGACAAAGCCAGAGTGGCTGAAATAAAGGGAGAGAGAGAAAACACAGTCCAGATGGGGAAGCCAGGGCCAGCATATTCACAGAGCCCCCAAAGAAGATAGCTGTGGTGGTTTGATTCAGGTGTCCCCCATAAACTTAAGTTTTCTGACTGCTAGGTTCCCAGCTAATGGAGATTTGGGAATCAACGCCTCCTAGAGGCAGTGTGTTGTTGGAGGTGGGCTAATGGGTGTTACAGCCAGTTTCCCCTTGCCAGTCTTTGCCACACTCCCCTGTTGCTATTGTCTACCTTACGTTAGCCAGGGGGTGATGTCCACCCTCTGCTCATGCCATCATTTTCCCCTGCCCTCATGGAGCTTCCCCTCAAGCCTATCAGCCAAAATAAACCCTTTTTCTCAGAAGCTGCTCCTGGTTGGGTGATTTCTGCCAGCAATGCGAACCTGACTGCAACAATAGCTTAAACCTAAGAGTCTGGGGAGCCAGGACTTAGTAGAGGGACACCCACCGTGCCATTGGTTGGAGGATGCACTGGGAGGTGTGGGGGATGGAGCCGGGAAGGGGAGCTACGAAGAAGTGTGTGCATGAGGATATTGAAGCATCCCCATGGGACACCTGAGCCCTGACTTGGGGAAAGGAGAGGATAACAAGGAAAGAGGGGTGGATGGAACAGGATATGTGGATGTGGAGAGTGACAGAGAAAGAGGTTTCTTTGGGATTCCTCTCTCCTGGATGTGTTGCATGACTGAGCTGATGGAGGAAGGTTTGGAGAGGATGAGGAGGAGGTCAAGGTGGGCCAAGCAGGGACATCTGAGGCCATTCAGTGGTGCAGTCAGAACTGGGAGTGTCATTAAGATACTTGGTTTCAAGAGTGGGGGCACTGCCCAGGATCCCAGCAGAGAGGGGGGGCTGAGGGGTAGCCGGGTGAGGAGGATGGGGGGGCCTCTAGTGGGCCAGGGTGAGGAGCCAAGCCAGAGGCAGCCAGGGGACGAGTAAGTCCGGCTGGATCAGCGGGCCTTGGCTGGTGTCATTTTGCTCCACTGGCTATGGGGGGTGGGATAAATCAGGCTCAGTGGCTTGAGCCACGAGGGGTAGGTGAAGACTTGAGGACGTAGGGTATGGCTGCCCTGTCACAAAGGCAGCTGTGAAGGGACAAGAGACAGAGCAGAAGGTCTCTTCTCCTAACAGCAGGGGTGTCTCCACAGCTCAGCTTGAGGGTTCCAATAACACCACATCCTGCCAGCCTGAGCCAGCCTGTCCCCAAGCATTTGTGTGATCCCTTCTCTCTCCCTGGGTCATCTTTTTCTTCCTTCCCTCCCTTCTCCTCTTCCCTCCCTCCCTCCCTCCTTCCTTCCTTCCTTTTCTTCTTTCTCTCTCTCTTTCTTTCTTTTCCTACTCTCACTCCCTTACTCATTCCCTCTTTCTCTCCTTTCCTTCCCAAATCCTCCCTTCCCCTCCTTCTCCCTTTCCTCCCTCCCTTTCTTCCTTCCTTCTTTTCTCTTTCTTTCTTTCTTTCTTTCTTTCTTCCTTCCTTCCTTCCCTCCCTCCCTTCCCCTTCCTTCCTTCCCTCCCTTCCTCCCTCCCTCCTTTCCTTCCCTCCCTCCCTCCCTCCCTCCTTCCTTCCTTCCTTCCTTCCCTCCCTTCCTCCCTCCCTCCTTTCCTTCCCTCCCTCCCTCCCTCCCTCCCTCCCTCCTTCCTTCCTTCCTTCCTTCCCCTTCCTTCCTTTCCTCCCTTCCTCCTTCCCTCCTTCTTTCCTTCCCTCCTTCCTTTCTTCCTTCCTTCCTCCCTCCCTCCTCCCTCCCTCCCTCCTTCCTTCCTTCCTTCCTTCCTTCCTTCCTTCCTTCCTTCCTTCCTTCTTTCCTTCCTTCCTTCCTGTGTATGTATGTATGTATGCATGTGTGTTCGTGTGTATGCAGATAAGCATGCGTGTCTGTACACATGCATGGGGAGGCCAAAAGACAACCTCAGGCACTGTCCACCTTTGCTGAGACAATGTTTCTCACTGACCTGGACCTCACTAAGTAGGCTACCCTGGCTGGCCAGAGAGCCCCAGGGGTTCATCTGTGTCCACCTCCCCAGTGCCGAGATTATAGGCTCTTTCCTCATCCTGGCTTTTTTTTTTTAAACATGGGTTCTGGGGTTCAAACTCTGGTCCTCATGCTTGTAAGCCAAGCACTTTACCAACTGAGCTCCCTCCCCAGCCCCTCTTTTTTTTTCTTTTCTTTTCTTTTCCTTTTTTAAATTAAGTTTTAGGTTAGCATACAAAGTACTGGGTTCATTATGACATTTTCAAATACATGTGTCATGCCACCCAGCTGACTCCTCTGCATCCTTCAGATCACTGTGAAAATGTCACCTCCTCAGGGAGTCTCTTGACTTGTCACACTAGTTCAGTCTCCCATGTCACCATCCCTGTCACATGTCTTTTTACTACAGCAAATGTGAGTAGTCGACATGCAGATTCCAACCATGAGACTTGGGCTCGCTGCCCTATCTCAACACAGAGCAAGGCTGGGTGAGTGCTTGACACGAATGGTGTTGAAGCCCCAGCTCGCTGTGGAGAACAAGGTTCCAGGTGGGCTCGTCACATTTTAGTGTGCATGTCTGACCTCAACCACATCCAGTCCAGCACCCGCCATTTTCTAGAAGGCCCAGACACAAGCAATGACACAAGCAAGATGGTATAGCGGGAGAGTGAAGCCAGGAAAATGGCTCCTCTAAGCTTTCCTTGGGCATCAGGAGGCCAAGGGTGGCATGGACCCAAGGCTGGTGTGAGGGCTAGAGAAGCATGAGCTAGACCACTCCAACCTGGCTGGAGGGACTGGGAAGCAGTAGGTGACACTGAGGGAGGAAAATCTATGTCTGTCCCGTGAATTATCTATCCATTCTGCCCATACCTCACCCCCACCCCCCATGAAGCCCCTTCTCTGCATGAGTGTTTGAGTGGTTCTGACCATGGACATCTGCCCAAAGAGGCCAGATTCAGTCACCTTTGAATAGGTCCTGGCAGATGGGAAATGAGGAACTTCTTGTGAGGGAATCATGGGCCTTACCACCTATGAGTTTGCTTCGTCCTTCCACAAGCCTGGCCCAGGACAGATGCTCTGGAATTAATGAATCAATGGGTGGATTCATGCACGGGTTACTAGAGGCAGAGAATGGTGACAGGCATAGACTGGCACTTACCATCCACGGAGGAGGTAGCACCACCATGCCTGGCTTCGCTATAAGTGCTGGGGATCTGAACTCAGTTTCTCATACTTGTAAGGAAAGAACTTGACCCACGGATCCACCTCCCTAGCTCCTATTTACTTTTGAGACAAGGTCTCATGTAGACCAGGCTGGCCTCAAACTCACTATGTAGCCAAGGATGACCTTGAACCTCTTCCCTCCACCGCCCAAGCTCTGGGATTCCTGGTATAAGCCACCATGTCTGGTTTATGCCCTGCTGGGGATTGAACCCAGGGCCTCATGCATGTTGAACAAGCACTCCCCCAACTGAGCTACA
Organism: Orientallactaga sibirica; assembly: GCA_036365145.1. Lineage (NCBI taxonomy): Eukaryota > Metazoa > Chordata > Mammalia > Rodentia > Dipodidae > Orientallactaga > Orientallactaga sibirica. The sequence continues at coordinate 14,596,987 of JAEOAD010000028.1, forward strand.
TCCCTAGTACCTACCAGATTCTTTTAAAGCTGCAGGGTATGAGGTAATATCAACAAAGCTCTACGTACACAGCCAAGGAGATCACAGTGCAGAAGGCGATACACACGTGCGTTCTATTGATTTTCAGCCAAGGTACCAAGAAAACTTAATGGTAAAAAAGACATTCCTTTCAACAAATCATTGGTAACAATTGGATATACATATGTAAACATTTTTTTAAAAACCAAAAACTTCAATCCGTACCTCACACCATATATGAAAAACAAAACAAAACAAAACAAAAAAACAAAAACAAAAAAATCCCCTCAAAATGGATTGTGGATCTAAATGTAAAATCTAGAATTACAAAAATTCTAGGATAAAATCTTTTGATGCCCCAGTTCAGGCAAAATAACATGAAAAAATATCTATATAGTGGAGTCTGTCAAACTCCAGGTCTTCTGTTCTTCAAGAGACACTGGTAAGTACATGGAAAGAGATTTGTATTCAGAATATATAATAAGCTCTCACAAATAAAGCGATAAAAAAAAAACAAACCACCCAATTCAAAATGGGCAAAAAAGACGTGCAGATGGCAAATCAGCACATGAAAAGATGGTCAACATAATTAGTTATCGGAATGTGCAAATTAAACCACAGTGAAGGGCTGGGCATGTGGCTCAGTTAGTAGAGCGCTTGCCTAGCATGCTCGAAGCCCTGGGTTCCATCCCTGGCACTGCATAGACTGGCATTGTGGTGCCTACCTGGAATCCCAGAACTCTGGAGGTGGAGACTGGAGGATCAGGAATCCTAGGTCATCTTAGGCTACATAGTGAGTTTGAGGCCAGCCTGGACTACATGAAACCCAGTCTAAAGAAATGCATGCATGTACATACACACATACACACACAAACATACACACATAGACACTCCTCACAATGAGATGCCACTCCACATACCTAAGGACATCTAAAATTAAGCAAACAGGGCTGGAGAGATGGTTTAGTGGTTAAGGTGCTTGCCTGTGAAACCTAAGGACCCAGGTTCATTCCCCAGTATCCGTGTGGGCCAGATACATAAGGTGGCGCATGCATCTGGAGTTAGTTTGCAGTGGCTAGAGGCCCTGGTGCGTCTATGATCTCTATCTGCCTTTCTCTCTCTTTCTCCCCCTCTGTCAGAATAAGTAAATAAATAAATTAGCCAGGCGTGGTGGTGCACACCTTTAATCCCAGCACTCCAGAGGCAGAGGTAGGAGGATCACCATGAATTCAAGGCCACCCTGAGACTACAGAGTGAATTCCAGGTCAGACTGGGCTAGAGTAAGACCTTACCTTGAAAAACCAAAAAAAAAAAAAAAAAAAAGTAAATAAATAAATAAAATTAAGCAAACAAACAAAAACCTTCCCATTGCAGGGGCCAGCAAATTTGGACAACTGGAACTCTCACCATTACTGCACAACCACTTGGGGAAACAGTCGCGGATAATTTCTTAGCAAGTAAATGCATCCCTACCCCCTGTGACCAATGAAACTCATGCCAGCGCAGAAGCCTGTATGTGAATGTTTATATCCGCTTTACAAACCAGCCAAATGGACGCAGCCCAGCCCATGAGCAGACTGTGGTATGCTCATGCTGCTCAGCACTAAAAGAGGAGCCAGGCTAGGAGTTGGTGAAACCCTTGCCATGCAAGCCAAGGTCCTGAATTGGATCCCTGGCATCTGTGTAAAGGCCAGGTGTGATGGTGTGCTTGTGCTCCCAGTGCCAGAGATGCAGAGATGGAGGAGCCGTGGGCTCACTGGGCAGTTACTCTGGACAAATGAGTGAGCTCCAGTGAGAGGCTCAGTCTCAAAAAATAAAAGTGGCCTGGGGAGATGGCTCAGTGGTTAAAAGCACTTGCTTACAAAGCCTGCTGGTTCTGGGGCACTCTTCAAGTATCCACATAAAGCTATATGCACCAAGTGGCTCATGTATCTGGAGTTTGTTTGCAGTGACACGAGGCAACGGCACAACCATCTCTCTCATTTTCTCTCATCTCTCTCTTTCTGTCCTTACTCACAAATAAATGAAAATATTTACAAAAATTAAGCTGGAGAACAATTGAAGAGATTAAAAAAGACACCTGAGGTCAACCTCTGGCCTCCATACTAATGTGCACACACATGCTACGTACTCACACACACATGCACCCATACACATGCACACACACATGCATGCACACCACACACAGACATACACATGCAAAAAAGGAAAAAGCAGCTACTGACTTACATGGCAACCTATGAATCTTAAATTCATTTTGCTAAGTGAACAAAGCCAGAAAGGCAATAAACTGTTTGATGTTATTTGTGGGATATTCTGTGACAATAAAGCCACTGGAACAGAAAGCAAATCAGGAATGACAGGATTGTTCTGTGGGGGTTGGAGGGGCAACTTCAAAATCTATATGTCTGGACACCACAAAGAGAATTTTACACAAACTTTTAAAAAATCACTTGAGTTTGGGGAAAGAGAAGATGGAATGCAAGCTGTCACCAGAGACTCAAACCTTATATTACACTTGAGTGTCATAGTCACCCAGAAACATGTAGGGACACAGGAGCTGACCCGAGTAACTCTGAAAAAATAATGTTTGGTGTGTAGGATTAAGTGAGACACTACTATGTACATTGTCACATACTCTACTTGTATACCAGGGTTGAGTGAATAAATAAATCTATTGTAGGGAACGAGAGACAGGTTTCTTCTGAGAAGAACCTATGAAGAAGCAAAAGGAAAATGTTAGAATGAACTCTGTGACATTGGACTGGAGATTTCAGTGTGAACTGATGTACACACACACACAAATAAAAACACCGACTACAAATAAATTCAGATGCATATGGACGTGTGGGGTTTACAATTGCACACCCTTCCTAGCTATGTCCACTACGAAGGGTTAGAAGCAGTGACACCCCAATGTTGCACACAGCTCTTAACTTCTTTTTTGTTTTATGTCAAATGTTTCTTTTAAAAAAAATTATTGATTTTTTTTTTAATAAAAAGGTTGCACTCATAGATTCCCCCTCTCCCCCACACTAATTTTGGTGGGGTTAGCTCTTAGCTTTGTGTGTGTTCTCTATTTGTAAAGGCTTTCATTTGCACACATTAATTATGCATAATGGATTTTGTTATGACATTTTCATACGTAAAGATCGTATTTTGCTTATTTCCTGTGAGCATTTCTTGCCCCCCTCCGCCAGCCCTGACTCCTGCCAACTCCTTCTTCTCAACAACCCCCCTTCTACTCTCATGCCTTTTTCTCCTTTTGGTGGCCTGGTGAGTTTAATTAGGGCTGCTTACATGATCGTGGGTGAGGGATTGTTTACTCCAGCATGAGCGGGTTTCCAGTGGTTGTACTACTGAAGAAAATGTCTCTCCTTCCTCACACAGCGATCATTAACTGCATATAGATCCTTGGCAGGAAGAAAGACCCATGAGCCCCTCCCCCTTCACGATGGTGTGGTGGGTCCGCTACTGTACACGCCTTGTGTAGCTAGTCACAGCTGCAGGCAGATAAAGAGTGTCATGTCAGGAAGATCGCATCTGACAATGCTCCACCTCATGCTCGGCCTCTGACCTTTTTTCTGCCCCTTGCTCAGTGATGTCCCCTGAGCCTTGAAGGGGATTATGTGGATTCCCACTCAACAGTCACTTATTCTCAGCTCTTTAACCAGTTTTGAGTCTACTGCAAAGACAAGCTTTTCCGACCTAAGCTGAGAGCAACTCTAATCTATGGGCATAAATGTAAATATTTCAGAGGCATTTTGATGGGCACATCATATCTACTTGGTAAAACAACAGCAGAAGCTTTCCCAATAGGATCTATGTCCTTCCCAGCATCATAGCTTCTAAATGGCTCTCTCCAAAAAAAGAGTCAATGCTCATTGGACATGGAGAAGTGATTGATTCCAGAGTCATGGCAGGGAAAATACAATGCTGGAAAAAGAAAAAGTGCTCATCCAAAGAGCACAGGAGGTAAGAGGGAGCTTACATCTCCAGAAAGATGGAACACACACTCCCAATTCTTTCTATAGAGGCAACCAAAAACATTGGGCATGACAGACAACACAAACTATACAACAATACTACACAGGCATGAAAGACTGAAGTGTGTAAAGGGGTTGATAGGCTGGTTAGGGACCTCAAGATGATGTGGTAATAAGTTTTCTTCTTTCCTCATACATCTCAAGTTCAGAAGCAAGGAAGCTTCTAGATCACAAACAGGCAAAGACAATAATGAATGAATGCATTATTGAATGAGAGAGTCGATGTCTACTCTCTCTAGTGAAAGGATCAAGGAAGGAACAGGCAAACATCACCAGGAAAAAAACATGATTGCACCCCAATTCTGTTAACAGAGACTTGATAGCCAGATTAGCCTAATTGGCAAGTTCAATGAGAGAACCTTTCTCAAAAACGGATAATAGAGGCTGGAGAAATGGCTTAGCGGTTAAGACATTTGCCTGAGATGCCAAAGGACCCAGGTGCAGTTCCCCAGGACCCATGTAAGCCAAGGGGCACATGCATCTGGAGTTCGTTTGCAATGGCTGGAGGCCATTGCATGCCCATTCTCTCTGTGTCTGTATCTCTTCTATCTTTTATTTCTGCTTGCTAATAAATAAATAAAATTTTAAAAAACAGATGGATAGCATTATAGAGGAATGACACCCAGGTTTTCTTCTGGCCTCCACATGCACATACACCTATATGCACTCAAACTTCCCTCCTTAACAATGTACCTGCACATGGGCATATATATAAACTATATATATGTACACACGCAGACACATATATGTATATATATTCCATAACTTCAATGATCCAGAACCTCAGAACATAGTATAAAAATGTCCAATTTTTGAAAATGTTTCAATGAAAAATTTATGCATCATACAAAGAACTAGGAACATTTCAGATGAGTGAAAAGACAACTGATAGGTGCCAACACCAAAATGATGGAGATGCTCAAATTATTTGACAAAACACATGATAAAATTGCTTCAACAAACAATTATAAACATCCTTGAAACAAATGGATAATGTAGCAAGCCTTCATGAACACATAGACAAACTCAAAGAAATAAAGCTCTAAAAAATAACTGAGTGGAAGATTTAGAAATGAAAAAGTCAGTAATAAAGAAAAATCACAGTGTATCAGCTCAACAGCAAAATGGAGACAACAGAGAAAAGAACTGATGAATATAAAGGCATAACCTCCCTAAATAAGAGAAAATAGGCTAAAAAACACCAGAATCAAAATCAAACAATAGCAACCCTCTGCTAAACAAATAAATGACTATAGCAACAACAACAACAACAAAGTGCCCCAGGGACTTGTGGGAATATACAAAACAACTAATATTTATGTTACTGGAATTCCAAGAGAAGAAGGAGAAAGAGAATGGGGGTGCAAAAAATACTCAAAGGAAAAATGGCTCAAAACTGTCCATATTTGGTAAGGCACATAAACTTTAGAATCAATCTGTTAGGGACTGAATGTTTGTGATCCTACTACATTTATGTCTTCAAAGATAAGCCCTGTTGTGATGGTATTAGGAGGTGGGGACTTTGGGAAATGATAGGAATCAGATGACTACAAGGCATGCTTCCTCTCTCTGAGAAACAAGAAAGTGAGAGGCCTGTTCTCCAAGTGTGGTGAAGCTGCGCTTACCAGACTCAGCATGTACCTTGATCTTGGACTTCTCAGCCTTTAGGACCATAAGAAATAAACATTTGTTTTTAAACTACACAGAATAGGATATTTTGTTATAACACCCTAAGCTAAGTTAATTACAAGTAGGAAAAAAAGAAAACACAAAGAAATCCGTGTCCATTATAACTACAGTATAATTACATTGTAATGAGCATTTGACAGCTAAACATGGAAAAAAAAAAAACCCTGAAAGCAGGCACAAAAAAATGAAGCACAAATTCAAATAACAGCAGACTTTCTTGTTAGAAACTATGAAAGTCAGAAAAAAGTGGCACAATATATTTCAAATGCTGAAAGAAAAAAGATGTCAGCTTATAATTCTATATCCTATAAAAATATATATTTTTAAATTTTTATTATTTTATTTATTTTTTTTGGAGAGAGACACAGGGAAAGACAGAGAGGGAGAGGGAGACAGATAGAGATGGGCGCACCAGCAGTCTCTCAACTGCTGTGAACAAAATCCAGATGCGTGTGCCCCCTTGTGGGCAAGTGCGGCATTGCACCCTTGCATCACTTTGCATCTGGCTCAACGTGGGACCTGGAGATTGGAACCGGGTTCTTAGGCTTATCAGGCAGGTGCCTTAACCGCTAAGCTATCTCTCCAGCCCCTATAAAATATATTTTGATCCACAGAGGAGTAACATCTGCTGTTTCCTAGTTAAGTGCATATATTATGCCCACCAAACTGTAAGCACTTTTTAAAATGTTTATACCCATATATTACTGTTACCCTCACTTTTGGTTAGAGAAGCTTCTCTTTTCAGATGGTGGTGACCACTGGAGTGACTCAAAAGCCACCATAGTGCTGAGAAGAAGTGACGGTGGAGTATTCAGCACTGAGACACCCCTATCACCCCTTCCAAGGCTCAGGGTCCATTGCAGAAGAGGTGGTAGAAAGAATGTAACAACCAAAGAAAGGGTAGGACTGCTTATGGTACAATTTTCTGGATGCAAAATGACCTGGATACTCATGACCTTGCAGTGCCTGACACTACCTACACAAGACCCTTATAACAGGAGGAAAATATGACATGGAAATAAAAGGGGGGGCTGTAGAGATGGTTTAGCTGTTAAGGTGCTTGCCTGTGAAGCCTAAGAACCCAGGTTTGATTCTCCAGGTCCCATGTAAGCCAGATGCACATGGTGGTGCATGTGTCTGTAGTTCGTTTGCAGTGGCTAGAGGCTCTGGTGTGCCCATTCTCTCTCTGTCTGTCTCTCTTTCTCTCTGTCTCAAAAATAAATTAAAAAAAAAATAAAAGAGAGGGCTGGAAAGAGGGCTTAGCAATTATGGTGCTTGCCTGCGAAACCTAAGGACTCATGTTTGTCTCTCCAGGTCCCATGTAAGCCACACACAGTGACGCAAGTGCACAAGGTTGCACATAAGCACAAGGGAGTACATGGGTCTGGAGTTCAATTGCAGTGGCTGGAGGCTGTGGCATGCCAATTCTCTCTCACACTCTGTCTCTCATTCTCTCACTCTCACATTAAAAGGCAGTCTGATGGGCTTGCCTGAAAAAATAAATACATAAACGAAGGACTAATTGAAAGTTAGAGGGGATTTGATAGAGGGTGAATTTGAGAGGGGGAGTATGGAAGTGGGGGAGAGAATTATCATGGTTTATTGTCTATAATTATAGAAGCTGTCAATAAAAAAAGTTCTTTAAAAAAGAATAAAAGGGCATCAGGCATGGTGATGCATGCCTTTAATCCCAGTGCTCAGGGCAGAGGCAGGATCATTCTGAGTTCAAGGCCAGACTAAGATCACATAGTGAATTCCAGGTCAGTCTGAGCCAGAGTGAGACCGTAACTCAAAAAAAGGGGGGCTGGACACATGGCTTAGAGGTTAAGGCATTTGCTGCAAAGCCAAAGGAGCCCAGTTCAACTCTCCAGGACCCACGTAAGCCATATGCACAGGGGCGCATGCATCTGGAGTTCATTTGCAGTGGCTAGAGGCCCTGGAGCACCGATTATCTGCCTCTCTTTCTCTCTCTCTTTCTCTCTCTCAAATAAATAAATAAAAATATATGGGAAAAAAACAAAGCAAAACAACAACAAAAGAATAAAGGGAATAATGGGGAAACAGCTCAATAGATAAAAGTTCTTGCTATGCAGGTGTGATGACTTTAGTTCAGATCCCCAGAACCCATGTAAAGATGGATGCCATAGTGAGCATCTATGATCCTGGGACTCCTACAGAAAGATGCGAGAAGGAGATAGGATGGGCTAGCCTGGTATACATAGTAGTGAACAAGAAACCCTATCTCAAACAAGGTGGAAGATGGGGACTGATACTCATATATGCACACACACACACACACAGAGAGAGAGAGAGAGAGAGAGAGAGAGTAGAGAGAGAAAGGGGGGAGATGGCTCAGCAGTTAAAACATTTGCTTGTAAATCCTGATGGCCAGAGTTCAATTCCCCAGCACCCATGTAAAGCCAGATGTATAAAGTGGTTCATGCATCTGGAGTTTGCTTGCAGAGGCAGGAGGACCTGATGTGCTCATTCTCTCTGTGTCTCTTTCTCTGTTCTCAAATAAATAAATAAAAATTTTACAAAGAATAAGGGTAAAATTAAGATGTTTGCAGACAAAGGAAAATTAAAAGGTTTTATTGTTATCACATCTACAAAACATGGTTACAGGAACTTCTCTAAACAGGAAGGAAATGACAAAAAAGAACTGTGGAGCATCAAGAAGGAAGAAAGAATCCAGTAAACAAAAATATGGGTAAATACATTTTCCTTCTTGTGTTTTCTAAATTATGCTTGTCAATGGAAGAAAACTTACAATGCTGTCTGATGATGCTCTAGATGTTTGTAGAGGAAATATTTAAGACTACTATAAGCAGGACATAAAAGGAAGTAAAGTTTATTCATATTGATGTAACAATAAGATTTTATGTACGTACAATGCAATATTAAGAGCAAGCATTACATTTGCTATACAAAGATATGTTCAAAATGCTAAAGATAAATCAAAATGGATTTCAAACAGTTAAAATAACCTGCATAAGTTGAGGGGAAAAAATAGACAAATGAGAAATAGTACAAATGGAAAGCAAAAATAAAATGGTATGTTTAAGTCTTAAATATAAATAATTTCATTACATATAAAAGATCTGAAAACATCAATTAGAAGGCAGAGATTGGCAGAGTGGTTGATAAAATACAACTGAACCATAAACCATTTACATGAAAATTCCCTAATGAAAGAAAATGACAAAATTATATTGAAAGTAAAAAGTTGAAGAAAGTGCACTGTTATGCAGGCATTGATCAAAGAACAGAAGGGAGCTGGAGATATAGCTCAGAGGTATAGTATTGGCCTAGCATGCACAAGGCCTGTGGCTCAATTGCAGCACTGGAAAAGGGAAGGTCAGGACAATGGCTACATTAGAGTCAGATACAGTTTGAAGGCAAAGAAAATCAACAGAGAGAGACAGGAACACTACATAGTGATGAAAAGGTCAACCCACCAAGGAGATATAGAAATCCTAAATATGTATGCACCAAGCAACACGGCAGCAAAACAGGCGAAACGAAACCTGGTAGCACCAACCAGACAAATAGATCTACAATTACAATGAAAGGTTTCCACACCCCGTGATCAGCAATTGATATCAACGAGGCGGAAAATCTGCAGAGATAACCCAACAACAGTCAGTCAACAAGATCCAATTGGCAGTGACAGAGCACTCCACCCAATGACAGGAGAACACAGCCCTCTTCCTCTCTCCTCTCCGCCTCACCCTCCCCTCCCATCTTCTTCTCTTCTCCTTCTCTTCCTTCCCAATATCCTCTCTTCTCCTCCTCCCCTCTTCTCTCTTCTCCTTTTCTTCCCCTCCCTTCCCCTCTTCCCCCTTCTCTACTTCTATCCTCCCCTTTTCCTGTTCTCTTTCCTCTATTCCCCTCCTCTCCCATCCTCCTTTTTCCTCCTTCCTTTCCCTCCCATCCTCTTCTTTTCTCCTCTTCCCCTCTCCTCTTCCCTTCTCTACTTCTGTCCTCTCCTTCTCTTCTCCATTCTCCTTTCCCTTCCCTGCCTCACTCCTACTCTCTGCAGTTCTCTTCTGTTTTCCCTCTTCTCCTGTCTTTTGGTTTTCTTTCCCTTCCTTTCTGTCCTTTAAAACAATACAAAGAAGACAGGTGTGGTGGTGCATGCCTTTAATCCCAGCAGAGGTAGAGGTAGGAGGATTGCCATGAGTTCGAGGTCACCCTGAGACTACATAGTGAATTCCAAGTCAGCCTGAGCTAGAGTGAGACCCTACCTCAGAAAACCAAAAAAACAAAAACAAACAAACAAACAAAAAAAACAACAATACAAAGGACCTAGAGAGATGGCTTAGTGGTTAAGCGCTTGCCTGTGAAGCCTATGGACCCTGGTTCAAGACTTGATTCCTCAGGACCCACGTAAGCCAGATGCACAAGGTGGCACATGCATCTGGAGTTTGTTTGCAGTGGCTGGAGGCTCTGGCGCACCCATTCTCTATCTATCTGCCTCTTTTTCTGTTTGTCTGTCACTCTTAAATAAAAAACAAACAAAAAATACAACATTGTCTTATAGTTGTATAGGTCAGAAATCTGGCTTGCATCTCACCACCATTGGAGGAGATGAATGCCGCTCTCCAGGAGTGCATTGGGGTCTAACAGAAGAAGGTACTGATGCCCTCATGGGCCTTTACTTCCTGTCTTCTCATGCAATCTCTCTCTCTCTCTCTCTTCTCTCTCTCTGTCTCGGAGAGCATAGCAAGAGCAGGAAGCTGGCTCACATTGTCATATATCAACAGGAAGAAAGCCTCAAGAATGAAGTAGCTAGCACTGGCAAGATGAACGAGACTATAAAATCCAATGTCCTGGCCCCAGGGATACACCTCCTCCAGCAAGGCTCCATTTCCCAAAGCACCACTAGCTGTGGATTAAGTATGAGACTTAATTACAAACACTTGAGGCTATGGGGGACACTTTATATTCAAACTACCACAAACTCCCATCATGCTCTTCACTGTACAAGCAAAAGACCCTCATTTTATATTCAAACTACCACATACACTCCCATCATGCTCTTCAACATGTTATGATACAAGCAAAAGACCCTCATTTTATATTCAAACTACCACACTGTCCTTCTCACATACACTCCCATCATGCTCTTCAGCATGTTATGATACAAGCAAAAGACCCTCATTTTATATTCAAACTACCACACTGTCCTTCTCACATACACTCCCATCATGCTCTTCAACATGTTATGATACAAGCAAAAGACCCTCATTTTATATTCAAACTACCACAGTGTCCTTCTCACATACACTCCCATCATGCCCTTCAGCATGTTATGATATAGGCAAAAGACCCTCAGCAGAGATCAAACAGAGGTTGTTTGATCTTGGACTTTCAGCTCCAAATAAATCTCTCTTGTATACAAAGTATCTGGCTTAACTATTCTGTTACTCAATTTTAAAAGAACAAACTAGGGGCTGGGGAGATGGCTCAGTGGATAAAGTGCTTGCTATGCAAGCAAGAGGACCCGAGTTCAGATCCCCAGGGTCCACATGAAATATTGGGTGTGGTGGTGTGCTCTGGCAATGCCAACACTGGGAAGACAGAGGATTCTTAGGGCTTGCCAACTAACTTGCCTTGCTGAATCAGTGAATTCCGGGTTCAGTGAGAGACGCTGTCTCAAAGTTGGCATGTATGCCAGGCACAGAGTTTCACTGCTCTATCCCAGCTCTCAGGAGGCTGAGGTATGCGGATCACCATGAGTTAAAGGCCAGCCTTGGACTACAATGTACATGCAAGATTAGCCTGGGTTAATGTAAGATCTTGCCTCAAAAAAACAAAACACACTGCTCTCTGATTGGACCCGAGGCCAATTCCTGCCTGGTACCTACAGCGGAGGAGGTCACAAGTCCTAGGAGAATAATGACTACTGTTTTCTGGCTAAATGGATATATTATGCCCCAAAATGACCTTAAATACTTATGTTTATGCCATATATCCATGTTGCTCTCACTTTGGGCTGGAGAAGCTTATGGCAGTGACTCACCAAAGTGCTGAGGAGTGACAGTGGAATATTCAGCAGTAAGTGAAACATCTCTATCACATGCTCCAAGGCTCAGGGACCATTGGAAGAAGTGGTGGAAAGAATGTATGAGCCAAAGGAAGGGAGGAGTGCTTACAATGCTGTCTTTCAGACACAAAATGGCCTTGATATTCATGACCTCACAGTGGCTGATGCTACCTACACAAGACCTGCATAAATAGGAGGGGAAAATAATGACATCATACTAGAAGAGAGACTAGTTGGAAAGAGGAAGGGATTCTGTGGAGAGGGATTTGGGGGGGAAGGGAAGGTGGTGGGAGGGGATTATGATCATAGCATATTGTTTTCATTTATTGAAGTTTTCAATAAAAAAGTTTAAAAAAACCCACAAAGTAATAAGGTGGAAATCAACTGAGGAAGATACCTGACTTCAACCTCTGACCTTCACACACTCATGCTTAAATGCATACTAACACACATACGCACAAGCATGCATACACACATACAGGTGCTAAGATAAAGAACCAAAGGCAGGTCTCTGGGCTCCTGATCATTCACATGCCCACAGCTCCTGATGGGCACTAAGGGATCAGCAGAGAGAAGGCCCAACTCTGTTCCAGGTTCAGTTCTTCCTGGAGCTCTGTGGAGGGAGGAAGAATAACTCTGGGGTTTCCTGTGCTCCAGGTCTTTCATAAGTACAGTCTCAATGAATCCTCCCAGTTCCTCAAAGAGTGGATTCATCCATGCCCGCTCACAGAGATGGGAATGGAGACCCAGACAATACAAGCAGCCTAATCGTGGTGAGTGACAGCAGGGCTGGGACCAAGAGCCAGGAAGAGCCCAAGCTCTTTCATGTATGACATGCCTCAGATGTGGTCTTATCTTAGGGCCCCCAAACTTCACTGAGAGTCTAGGGAACCATTATCAGACCCCAAGGACCAGGCACAGAGTCAGACTTGCCTAAATTGTCCTGGAGGTAACCCTGAGTTTTTGGTCCATTCAGCAACAGGTTGGTACCTTGTAACTTGAAAGTACCCACAGAAGAATAGAGGAGTGGATGATGTCATGTTTTCTTGGAGGCTTATGGGTTTCTATAATTTTTTTACTTGTGTGTGTGTGTGTGTGTGTATATATTTGTGTGTGTACAGGTGAAGTTGTACATGGTTGATTCATTGGAGGCCAGAACACAACCTTGGGAGTCATCCCCAGGAATGCCATCCGCCTTTTTTCCCCCTTTTGAGATAGGGCTTCCATTGGTCTGGAGCTCATTGATTACTCCACGGATCCCATCTCTCTTTCCAGCTCTGGGATTACAAACCCATGCCACTATACCTGGCATTTTTAAGTGGATTCTAGAGATTGAACTCAGGTCCTCATGCTTGCAAGGCAAGTGCTTTACTTCCCGAACCATCTCCCCAGCCTCACTTCCTCATTTTAATGCCCAGAGTTTACGACTTCCTTTCCTCTGCATAGGAATTAAGCTGCATCAGAGCAAGATGGATGCCTTGGGCTAGAGAAATGGCTTAGCAGTTAAGGTGTTTGCCTGCAAGCCAAAGGATCTGGTTTAATTCTCCAGAACCCACATAAGCCAGATGCACAAGGGGGTGCATGTATCTGGAGTTTGTTTGCAGTGGGTAGAGGCCCTGGTATGCCCATTCTCTCTCTCTCTCTCTCTCTCTCTCTCTCTGCCTCTTTCTCTCTCTAAAATAAATAAATAAAAAACATATTTTTAAAAAGATGGATGCCTTTCCTGAGAAATGCAGACCACACAGCATTACACTCCACAAACATTGTGTCTGACAACTGGCTGGCTTTGGGTGTGATCCAAGACCTGATGTGTTGTGGGTCTCTGGTCCAAACTGGTTTTGACTGCTCTGGGTGGAGGCCTTAGCTGGGCTGGATTCTTGGGACTTGAGTTAGTGCATACCAAACTGTTTGGGTCAATTGCAAAAACAGAGAGATGAACGATCCTGGGGTTCGGTTACACTTGTCGTTGTGATGGCGCTAACAACGATGACGCAACAGTACAGCCAACTTGCCCCAGGGGCCACAGCATGCCAGCTGCCTGGGTGTCTGCCTGCTGGCCATGAGTAGGCACTGTGGTTCCCTTACTCAATAGACAAGTGCAAAGTGAAGGCCAGGGTAGCTACCAGGTAGGTACACGCAGGTGCCTTGAGTGCTTGCAGAATTCATGCCCTTTCAGTGGTCTGCACTGTACATCAGGAGAGTAAGTGACACAGAGCTAGGTGCACCTGGGCCTTCAATAGCAAGCCTTTCTCAACTCCACCAGTGGGCTTGTAGGTATGCATGGTGTGTGCAAGCACGTGTGTGTGTGTGTGTGTGTGTGTGTGGTGTGTATGTGTTTGTATGTGTGTGTGTAGGACAGAGAGTGATGTCAGCTGTCTTCCTCCCTGAACCTGGAGCTCACTGAGTTGTCTATATTAGCTAGCAAGCAAGCCCTAGGGGTTCTTTGACTCGGTTTCTCCAGCAGTGGGATTGCAGGAGCATGCTGCCACCCCCGTGTTTAATGGGGGTGCTGGCTATCTGGACCCAGGTCCTCATACCTGGGCAGCAAGCATTTGACCGGCTGAGCCATCTCCCCCGGTGAACTTTACGATGAACTTGATAGATCTGAGGTCAGCTTCCCACTCAGAGTAGAAATCCACTCAACATCCCTGGCAGATGATCCTCCCTTGAATACCTCCAGGGACGGGGAACCTCTTCCTTCCCTCCTTCCCAAGGTAGTCCTTCCTGCCTTCTGTCCACTCTCATCCTCAGAAAGGATGGAAGTCTGTTACTGACAGCAGAGCTCTGTCTGTCCATTCTGGGGAAGGCTTGTGTCTGGGTTTGCTCTTGGTTGTGTTCAAGCTGTTCTCATGGCTGAAAGTCATAACAGGCCTTCTCTTTCTCTGAATCTTGGTTCTTCGTGTGTGCGCATGTGTGTGCATGTTCATGTGTGCATGGGTGTACAGGTACAAGTGTACATGTGCATGTGTTTGTGGAGGCCAGAGGTCAATGTTGGGTGTCTTCCTCAGTCACTCCCCAAACTTATTCTTTGAGAAAGGGTCTCTCTGAACCTGGAGCTCATTATTGGCCGTGATACTAGGCAGGAAGCTTGAGGGATTCTGTCTCCATGTCTGCAGTGCTGGAATGTCAGGTGCACGTCACCGCCCCTGGCATTTACGTGGGGATCTAACTGAAGTCTTCATGCTTATAAAGAAAGGTCTTTTTGGAGACTTGAGAGAAGCCAGGCTAGAGAGGTGAGTCTGAGCCCCAATCCCAGGAGGATGGGGCTGTGTGCCTGTTCATTGTGAAGACAGGTTGTTCCTGAGGTGAGGGTGTAGGATGGGGGTCTTTGGCTGCTGTGGGGTGACTTCAGATATGTGTTAATTATTTTTCTCATTGCTGTGACCAAACGCTTGACACGAAGCAGCTTAAGGAAGGAAAGTGTTTATTCTGGCTCACAGTTCCAGGGAATACTCATGAGGAGTGACTGAGGCCTCATGGGGGGCCAGGCATGGCAACAGGAAGCGCAGCGGGTCACGTTACACCCACAGTCAGAAAGCAGGACTGGACTGTAATACCTCAAAGCCCATCCCCAGGGACCCGCTTTCCTCCAGCAGGCTTCCATTCTCCTGAAGGTTCCACCATGTTCCCAAACAGGTTTATCAGCTGGGGAATCAAGTTCAAGCACATGAGCATGGTGGGGGGGGGATCACATTTCATATTCAAAGGGCAAGACTTATCCAGGCGTGGTGGCGCACGCCTTTAATACTAACACCCTGGAGGCTGAGGTAGGAGGATTGCCATGAGTTGGAGGCCAGCCTGAGACTACATAGTGAATTCCAGGTCAGCCTGGCTAGAGAGAGACTCTACCTCGAAAAACCAAACAAAGCAAACAAAAAAGACAAGACTCAAATAACAAATACCAGTTATAATAAGAAGCTGCCATTGGCTGTGTGTGGTGCCTGGCATAGTCTTAAGATCATCCTGGTGTCAGCTCCATTGGATCCCAGGGTGACCATGTGTGGTGACTCTCCAGACTCCAGGCTGATAGACAAGCTGAGGTACAGCGAGGTCAATGATACAGCCCAGCTGATGACTAAGCAGCTGGGAAACAAAGCCCAGTCACCTTGTCTTGTCTTCCTGTCCTGACTGGAGGAGCAGGCTACCGAAGCTGCAGGAAGCCAGGCCAGTGTGTCCTACCCTAAAGCTCTTTCTAGAACTCACAATGGTGGGGCAGAGGAATTCAGGCACCTGGTAAGGTGAGTGCCAATAGGCATGAAGGTCTGGGAAGATCTGCTCGTGGACAGACCTCTGAACCACGGTGGCCCAGATGAAGGTGATGAAAAGGAAATAGCTACACCACAGTCAAAAGCAAAGAAAGAGGATGAGAAAAAAGGTGGGGCATTTGCAGCTGTCTGGAGCCAGATGTGCTTCAGCTGCTGCCAGAACATCCTATTCCTTTAACATCTGCACTTTTGAGTCTCCCCTGAAGGCAGGGGTCGCCAAGAGTGGGATCCTCAGAGCTGTTCAAGTTGCTGCTGAAGCTAGGAGAAGGGAGAACGCTCCAGAGGGCTCTTGAGGCTCGGGGTCACCGGCTTGGTGGGGTCCAGGCCTCTCTTCCCACCTGACCTCCGGCTGGGAGGAGACCCCCATTCTTCATCCCTCTCATTTGCCTGAACACCTTGCTCTTTTTGCTTGCTGCAGACACCCCTGGGAACCAGAGTCCACGGGGGTTAGAGATGGAGTATTGTGTGAAGGATGCCTGGCTCACAGGGAGATGGTTGGCCTGATCAAGCCTGCCATGAGCTGGGAGATGACAGCACCAAGGACAGGACCGGACCGTGATGTGTCTTTGGGGACTGGTGCTAGACAGAAAGGGACCCTGGATTATGCAGGAGCCAGCCTGCTCCCAGCTAGGTGCTTGGGTCTGTGACCTCCCCGTGTCCATGCACAGGTTGTATGCTGGGTCTTTCTGAGGGTGGAGTCAGCATTCCACAGCATGTACAAGTTCAGGGGGTGTTATAGTTACCTTTTCATTGCTGGCATAAAGCAGCCAACCCAAAGCAGCTGATGGGAGGAAAGGACTTAGTTTGGCTTACAGTCTCGAGGGATGCTCCATGATGGCAGGGGAAAGGGTGGCAGGAGCAGAGGCTTGCCACAGAAGGTAGAAAACAGCAGCAGGAGAGTGAGCCAACTGACACTGGCAAGCTAGGGACTGATGACCCTCCAGGTGCACCCCAGCAACACTCCTCCTCCAGCAAGGCTCCACCTTCAAATCACCACTCGCTGGAAATCAAACATTAACAACAGGGGCTGGAGAAATGGGTCAGTGGTTAAGGCATTTGCCTGCAAAGCTAAAGGACTTCGGTTTGATTCCCCAGGACCCATGTAAGCCAGCTGTACAAGGTGGTGCATGCATCTGGAGTTCATTCGCAGTGGCTGGAAGCCCTGGCAAGCCCATTCTCTCTCTCTCTCTCTTCCCTCATTCTCTCTCTCAAATAAATAAATAAAAATATTTTAAAAATATTAAGAACACACAAATTTATGGGGGCTACCTGATTCAAACCACCACAGGGGGTGACGGGCTTAACATGCAGTCATGCTCCAAGGTTAATTCTGACTTGGTCAGATCATGACCCACACACGTTGTTTAAGCTCTCTGCTGGAATAAAATACGTATTGGCATAGGGCCTGGCTCACAGTAAGTTCTCAATAGACATATATTTTTATATGTGTGTTGTATGTGTGCATGTGTGTACGCATGTTCGTATGAGTGTGAGTGCATGTGTGCAAGGCGTGGGGAGGGCTGAGGACAACCCCAAGTGTCATTTTCAAGTACACCATCCACATTTTTGAGACAGGGACTCACATTGGCCTGGAGCTCATCAATTAAGCTAGACTGGCTGGTCAGCATGTGCCAAGGGCCCTCCTAGCTCCACCTCTTTAGCACTGTGCCGTGGGTCCTGAGGACCAAACCCAGGTTCTCTTACTAGCAAGCCAGCACCAGCACTTTACTGTTGAACCATCTCCCCATCCATCATTCATTCTACTCTTGCTGGTCAACAAAACTGGTCCCTCCAGGCGGAGCTATGGGAAGCTTATTGCAAAGGGGAAAGAGCAAGAGGCATGGATGGGTAAAAACAAAGAGTTTTACTCCACTGTGAAGTTGAACAAAATTGTCTCATTTTCAGGAAAATGGATAGAATTGAAGGTTGTCATGTTAAGTATAAGCCTGACTCAGGCTGGAGAGATGGCTAAGTTGTTAAGGCACTTGCCTGCAAAGCCTAAGGACCCAGGTTAGATTCCTCATTACCCATGTAAGCCAGATACACAAGGTGGTGCATGTGCCTGGAGTTTGTTTGCAGTGGCTGGAGGCCCTGGTGCAGCCATCCCCTCTCTCTCTCTCTCTCTCTCTCTCTCTCTCGTTCTCTACTTATCTCTCTCTCTTTAAGTAAATAAATAAATTTTTTTTAAAAAAAATAAGCCTGACTCAGAAGGACAAATATACTGTTTTTTTTCTCATATGTGGAACTTAGAAAAAACATGAAAATAGAAGAGGGATTTTCTGGAAAAGGGGATATTGGAAGGGGTTAAGTAAGGATATTGGGGTACATTGTCAGAATAGTTCCATGCATGTCTAAAAATGTCACAATGAAACCTGAGATACTTTGTACAGTTTATATGCATGATTAAAAAGTGGCTATAAAGCAACATAAAGGATTCAAACACTACAAATATTTTTCAAAAAATATTTTATTTATTTATTTACTTGCAAGCAGGGGGAGACAGAGAGAAGAGAAAGAGAGAGAGAGAGAGAGAGAAAGAAAGAAAGAAAGAAAGAAAGAAAGAAAGAAAAGAAAATGGGTGCACCAGGGCCTCTAGCCATTGCAAATGAACTCCAGATGCATGCACCACATTATGCATCTGGCCTTATGCAGATTCTGGGGAATAGAACCAGGGTTGTTATGTTAGGTTTTGCTAGCAAGTGTCTTAACCACTGAGCCATCTCTCCAGCCCCAAACACTACAAATAGTTAAGCTGCTGCTGTTTGCCACATACTTTGAGAAACATGCATTCAATCTTTAGGAAAACCTATCTACCTGGTGCCTTTTCATTCCCTTCTTCTTATCTGGAGATGAGCCTCAGAGACGGTAAAGCAACATTTTCAGAGCCATACTCAACTATTCAGGGATGGCAGAGGGCCAGCCTCATGGTTCCAGGTGTGTGTGTGAGGGGAGTGCCTTCATTTAGTGCTAGGAGATCTGAGAGGGGGTTTAGTCTTAGGCTACCAGGGATTGCTTCTGAGGCCTGGGACAATGGCCAGAATACTCAGGCCTCCAACTTCTTTCCTGCACAGTAGGTTCATGGGTATCAGGCTGTGATCACCATGGCCCTGATTGGGGGAATCACACATGAACTCTTGCTGCCCTGGAGGGATGAGGCTGCTCTGGGGAGCTGGGAGGGACCCTCATGATGGGGTGTGTGAGCTGCCTGAGGCCAACGCTCGGGGTCCTTGGCTTGCCTTGGCCTTTCTTGAGCTTCCGTGGGACTTTTGTGCATTGTGAGGCTGGTCCAGGCATCTCTTTTGTTCCTGTCAGGCTAAAGAGAATGGGTGTCTTCCCTGGTGTAGATAAAGGCAGCTATCCAGGACCTCAGGGTGGCAGTGGAAAAAAGAAGTCAGGCTTTGGGAAATGGTTCAGCCAGTAATGTGCTTGCCACACAAGTGTGAGCACCTGAGTTGGGATCCCCAGCACCCACATAAATGCCAGGCATAGCAGTACATGCTTGTAATCCTAGCATGGGGGGGGAGTGGATCCCTGGAGTTTGCTGGCTAGCCTAATTGGTGAGCTTCATGTTCAGTGTGTCTCAAAAAACAAGGTGGAGGGTAATGGAGGAAGACACCCAGGATCAGCCTCTGGCCTCCACACACACTCACATGCACCTACACACACGTGCTCCCCCACATGAACATGCACGCCCATACCACACACACATACACATGCCAAAAAATTGCTCACTCTCGCTCATCTAGCATCCCAGTGCTCAGAAACCCTGTGGCAAAGGGGGCCACTCCACAGTCCAGGAGGCTGAGTCCCCAAGGGTTGCCATCTGATGAGTGATGGGCTAGAATCACACAGGTCAACATGAGCCCAGACTGGAAGTGTCTTCACTCACCACAGTGGATCCTAGAGAGCATGGGTGGGCTCAGGACACCCACCTTGCGGACCCCTCTGAGCTAGAGGTGGGCCTGAGGTGCAGGTAGCCAGCCCCTCTTCCCCTAGAGGCTCCTCGCCTCTGGCATCCTGTCCTTGGAAATGGAGGCTGGTGGGTTCTCATCCCCCAGGGTTGTGTGGGTAAGAATATCCGGGAGAAGATGAGTGCCTGGCCTGGGGCCACAGAGCAAAGTGGGGCAGAGGCCGGGGAACTCAGGTGTCCTGACTCCAAGACACATGCTTTCATGGCACAGGTGGTGGTGGGGCCTTTACATCCTGTCTCCTTTGAAGGGGACAGAAACACAGATGTGGAAAGGACCAGGCACAGGCTCAGTCAGCATTGTCCACTCAGCTATTTGAATACTGTGGAGAGAATTGGAACAGAACTGCAGTAGGTGAGGACTGACGGCCGAGGCTGCTCTCCACCTCCTTGTGGAAAACCAGGAATGTACAAATAACACCATCAACTCCTGTTGTATCCAGTTATCCTCGGGTGAAGAGCCAGGGAGTAGCCTCAAATTTTTCTTCAGTCACTACCTGCAGGAATGTAGGACTACCCTCTGTACAAGGACCACTGTGCCCTGAGTCCCCACCCCTAAGGCCCACTCCCACTGGCATTTGGATCGACAGAGAGGAAAATGGGCTTTGCGAGGGGGGGTGGTTTGTCCTCGGTCCAGGCAGCAGACACCTGCACACCAGCCAAAGGGCCTCTTGTCTCTTCCAAGTAAGCGCGGACCTCAAAGGCCCAGCCCACAAAAGGGTCTTGACAATGCAGCCTGTTTACCTGACAGATTGTCCGCTTTCTTTTCATCACGGAGGAAAAGAGCTCCTGCAGGGAGCTACTAATCCCAGAATCAACAGATGACCTCTCTGGGGCTTTTCCCAAAGGTGGGGTGTATGCTGCAGTGCTCCAACTGTGCAAACAGACCCCTGGAGGCCTGTTTTGGGCATTGGGCGTGGTCCCAAGTGGGGCCAGAGGGTTGGCCCCTCTTGCCAGACCTCTTTGCTTCCTTTGTGATTTTTCCCATTGAATGAGTTGGAAGCTCAAAGGCAGGCCCAGGAAAGTCAAAGCTGATTTACAGGGTCTAAGGTAGAGGAAGAGACAACTCCACAATCCTCCCCCCCGCCCCCGCCACCACCACCACCACACTTCTCCAGGAAGCAATATGGTCTTCCTGGCCTTCCTGGGGTCCAGGCTCCCGGCTGAGCTGATTCTCCTCTGACCCTCAGGGATAAAGGCACCTGTCTGGGGCTGGAGATGGAGCTCAATTGGAGGCATCTTGTCCAGTGTACACAAAGCTTTAATTCTTTTCTTGCTTTCTTTATTTGCAAGTAGAGAGAGAGGAAAAAAACAGGCAGAGAGAATGGGTGCACCTGGGCCTTCAGCCACTGCAAGCGAACTCCAGGTGCATGTGCCACCTTGTGCGTCTGGCTTATGTGGATCCTGCGGAATCGAACCTGGGTTCCCAGGCTTCACAGGCAAGTGCCTTAACCACTAAGCCATTTTTTCAGTCCCAGCTCTGCTTTTTGATCCCCAGCACAGTGTAAACTGAGCATAGTCGTACATGCTGTGTAATTCCACTTAGGAGGCAGAGGCAGGAGGACCAAGAGTTGAAAGTCAGGCTGGAGAGATGGCATAGCAGTTAAGGTGGTTGCCTAAGAAGTCTAAGGACCCATGTTTGACTCCTCAGATCCCGTGAAAGCCAGACCCACAAGGTGATGTATGCATAAGGTCACACATGAGTACAAGGTGGAGTTTGACTGCAGTGGTTGGAAGCCTTGGATCACCAATTCTCTCTCTCTCTCTCACTGACCCTCTCTGCCATTAAAAAAAAAAAAAAAAAAAAAGAGTTCAAAGTCATTCTCAGCTACCTATGGAGTTTAAGGCCAGCATAGAAGACACGTGATCCTATCTCAAAAACATTTAAAAAAACTAATAAAAGACACCTGTTTGTTAGTGCTGGAAATAGTGGGTGTGCCATTTGTAAGCGGTAACTACTGATGACTAGAGAGGGAGGCTGTAACCTGGAAGCTGAAAATCAGAGAGAGAGCGAGGATTCGGAGAGGGGTCAAGCCAGAACAAAGGGACTCAGATGGGAATAAATGGCTTCCATCCGGAAAACAGCCTCCAAAACCACCTCATACTCAGCAGGGTTGTTATCTATGGGAACCAACTTCCCCGCTTCCAAGCAGTGGGACCTTGGAGGAGCTACTCAACCTCTCTGTCCTTAGGTTTCTTCTTTCATAAATTGGCACGAATAGCTCTGATCAAAGGACTCTTATGAGGAGAGACTGCTCTCTATACAGAGGGTCCTAGTTAGAAAGCAGGTTCTTTATTCCCTAGAAGATGCTGGGGGAGTCTGGCCAGGTCAAGGTCCAAGACAGAGAACTTCATCATGTGCTCTGGTGTTATGGGCAGAGAGCAGGTCTTGGTCTTGAGGCTCATACCAGTGGCAGCTCTGAATACCAGCTGGGGGGTCTGTCCCCCCCCTCTCTTGGACCTATTGGTCTTACCTTAGTTTCAGGTGTCGTGACCCCAGTTTCTCTTTGGGGAAGAGCACATGGGAGGTACTCAGATCAACTTCAGCCATGACTTTGGCTTTCTCCACACGGTGCCTGCTTCAAACACATGGTGCCCTTCTGGGGTCCTGGGGATTTCCCAGCATCATCAAGGGACCTTGTGTATTAGTCAGGTTCTCATTGCTGGGACAAAATATCTGACAAGGGCTGGAAAGATGGCTTAGGGTTAAGGTGTTTGCCTGCAAAGCCAAAGAACCTCTGTTTGATTCCCCAGGACCCACGTAAGCCAGATGCACAAGGTGGCTCATACATCTGGAGTTCATTTGCAGTGGCTGGATGCCCTGGCGTGCCCATTCTCTCTCTCTCTCTCTAAAATAAATAAAAATAATTAAAAAAAAAAAAGAGTAAGATACTACCTCAGTCCATCCTCCCCCCAAAAAAGAGAAAGAAATATGTTAAGACTTTGCAGTGAACCCTTCTCCCTGCGGCTAAAACAAAGGCAGGTTTATTTTTCTAATGTAGTGAGGATTTTAGAAATGGCTGGCTGGCTGTTGGCCTCGGTTTCTAGTGCTGCCAACAGGGATCAGACCTTTCCCAGCTTTCTGTTCACTGGCCTTAACATGTGAATCTACTTATTGCCTTGGGGTGGCAGCATGGCGGCCAGCCTAGGCTCCTTGAGAAAGCATAGGGTCTCCCAGGAAGCCCCCTGCTGGGTCTTATTGGCTGGAAGCAAACAGGTCACATGGCTGTGCTAACAGCAAGTGCTATTGGGAACGGTAGTACTTGAATGCATTTCCCCAGTATCTTCCAGGGCCAGGTGAGGGTGGGTGGGTGGAAGGCGTAGGTGAGGATGCCAGTAAGGCATCATCCGGTCAGCTGGCTGCCAGAGGAGACAAAACTACTCACTTCCCAGTCTATGGATGGGAAGCCAGTGCCAGGGGCAAAGAAATGGTTACTCAATAGGCAATTTGATGGATTGACTTTGACATTCTGGGCCCACAACCAGAGATGGAGAGATAAAATTGGTCTCTGCCTTTCAGAAAGCAGAGGGAAGCAGTCTATTGGCTAAAACTCTATGAGTGCGTGCTGAGAGCCAGGTACCCGCTGGACACTTAGATTTTTTTTGTTTTTGTTTTTGAGACAGGGTCTCATGTATCCCAGACTGGCCTTGAACTTGTTATGTAGACAAAGATGATCTTGAACTCCTGATTCACCTGCCTTCACCTAGTATTTTCCCTCCCAGTATCCCCAGTTTGTAGCCAGACTCCTCTCGGTGCCCCACTCCCAGGGGCATTTGCAAAATGTCACCAGCAGCTACATATAAGGCAAGATCCTTCCCTGTTTATTATATGGAGGAGGATCAAGAAAGAAGTCCATAGACTGTGCCCCCTAATGCAGGAGGGAATTGTGAGAAGGAAAGGGGAAGGTTCCTGTTATCTGAGAAGGAGCTCCAAGTCCCAGAAGCCAGACCTGGGTTCCCTTCATAGCAGTGCCCCAGGGGTGCTGTAGCTTCCCCAGAGAAGTCTGTCTAGGAGACCTGGAGTCAAAGCAGAGCCACACCCTAACATTCTAAACCCTGGACTTGGCCTTGGCTACTGGATGGCAGGAACATACCATCTAGAGGGGTGAGTTCCTCCAGGGACCCCTTTTCCCAGGCATTTAGCAGACTGTGTGGACCCCAGACCATTTGCATGGACCCAAGAGACAGGGAGTCTTGACAATGACCTAAGGTTGGTTTTCCTAACCATCCTGGAAGCGGGACTTAAAGCTTTGAGCATGCCATCCTCACCACTCCACATTTATGAGAGGAGGAAAAAAAAAATGTTTCTAAAGGTAATTGAGTGTAAAGTTGTTATCTTGTTTTGATTTTTTAACTAGTAGTTAAATATTTTCCTTAGGAAGATACCAAAGTCCTCTGCCCCGTGCTCCCTGGGCTTCTGGCACATACCTTTGCCATTGCAGCACCCTTGCCTGAGGTCAGTGTCTATATTTAGTGCCTCACTGTTCTTCGAGATTCCCAGGACCTAGAGGCTCCCCGGGAGCCAACTTGATTACCTCTGTACCCACAGGGCCTTGCCCAATGCCTGGCACATGCTCAGGGAGTGAATTGGGGAATGAATAGATACTGGGTTGATGAATTAATGAGTGAATTAAGGAATGAATGATGGATGAAATAGGTGTCCCTTTCCCTCTTCCCTTCCTTCCTGTTCTCCTTCCCTTTCTTCCTACTGTATTTTCTTCTCCTTTCCCCTCTCCTTTGGTGTCGATCAAATGCCTTCTGATAGTCCTGAGAGCTGCATTCAGGGCACATGGAGTTAACTGTGGGCACACACTCAGGAGTGTAAACAGCCCTCCTCCCGGCCAGGGCAGCCTTGCGGGCAGCTTGCACAATCCTGCGGGCTGCTTTGATTCTCATTTTTGGACCATGGAGTCATTCGTGCTGTGGGCCTCTCCCTCTTTACCCTGGATCATCTCTCAGCCACACCAAAGGAGCTGTGTCTGTCGTGAGTGTGGGGAGGAACTTCCGATCTCAGCCCCTCCAGAAAGCCCACCCTTATGTACAAAGCTGCCCAGAGACCTATGGAGGTGGCCTCTGCAAGCCAGCCCGGGGATCAGCTAGCCTTCCCTCTCTGCAGACAAAAGACTAGGCATCTAAAGGGACAGACAAGAAGGTGACTGGAAGTGTGGTGAAGCTGGCACAATGCTGGCTATCCCAGGACAACAGCTGGTTTTAGAACCAGCTAAACAGGCCTGCACATAGGGCTGGAGATGTAACTCAGTTGGTAGAATGTTTGCCCAGTATGCACAAAACCCTAGGTTTGATCCCCAGCACCACATAGACCAGACAGGGTGGCACATGCCTCTAATCCCATCACTTGGGATGCGGAAACAGGAAGATCAGGAGTTCAAGGTCATCCTTGGATACATAGGGAGTTTGAAGTTAGCCTGGACTACATGAAACCCTGTCTCAAAAACTAAAAGTCCTGGCCTTACTAGCTGTCTAGCCGTGTGAACTTGGGTTGGGAACATCTCTGCCTCTCCCCTTGCGTGGTGCTGCCGTGTAAGGCTGCCATGGAGAGTGCCTGAGGTGCTGACAGTAAAGGGTCTAGCCCTGTGCCTGGCTCAGACTCCAAGCTTCCTTCTCCTGCCTCTTCTGCCCTATCTTGCCACATGTCTCCCACTCACACTACTGCCGTGCCTGGACATGAAGGGCCTGTGCTGCTAGAACCTCTCGACACAGGGCAGATCACATCCTCACGGGCTGTGCGTGATGCGATTGCTCCATCCACCCACCTCCTCCCTGGCTTTCTGTTCTCACGCACTTCTTGCTCTTGCCAAGTTCATTCATTCATAGTTTTCTTTCTCCCTCCCACCCTACAGATTTCTTGCTGCGAGTCAGGCACCTGCTGGTAAAGATGCTCAAACCAGTCCTTAAGTCCTCAAGAGAAGTCACATGAACAATGATAACTCTGAGGAGGAGAGTCAAACAGTAATTCTGAAAGCATTCCAGGTCAGTCTGGGCTGGAGTGAAAGCCTATTTCAAAAAAAAAAAAAATTGGCGCTGGAGAGATGGCTTAGCCGTTAAGGCGTCTGCCTGCAAAGCGAAAGGATCCAGGCTCAATTCCCCAGGACCCATGTAAGCCAGATGCACAAGGGGATGCATACATCTGGAGTTAGTTTGCAATTCCTGGAGGCCCTGAGTGTCCATTCTCTATCTGCCTCTTTCTCTCTCCCTCTCCCTCTCTCTCTCTCTGTCAAATAAATGAATAAAAATATTAAAAATAAATAGATAAAAAATTAAAAAATCCCCACAGGGCTGGGAAGATGGCTCAGTCAGTAAAGTGCTCGCCCCATAAGCATGAAGACCCAAGTTTGGATCCTATCACCCATGTAATATCCAGGTGTGGTGGCACATGCCTATAATCCTAGTTCCGGGGGGTGGAGACAGTGTATCCCATAGGGCTTCCTGGTTAGCTAGTCTAGGTGAATGAGTGAGCTCCAGGTTCAGTGAGAGAGCTTGTCTCAAAGTATAAGATGGGGATCAATAAAGGAAGACACTTAATGTCAACTTCTGGCCTTCACATGCACACATGTGTGTATACACACACACACGCACACACGCACATATGAAAAATATCCCGTGTCATGTGTCTCCTTTTTGAACACTGTGTGCCAGCACAGTGGCACACAAAACAGTGTCTAAAGTCAGTTTGTGGGCTGGAGATATGACGTAGTGATTAAGGCACTTGCCTGCAAAGTGTAAGGACCCAGGTTCAACTTCCCAGAACCCACTTAAGCCAGGCACACAAGATCATGCATGCACACAAAGTCACACATGCACACAAGGTGGCACACACTTCTGGAGTTCAGTTGCACCGGCTGGAGGCCCTGGCATGCCAATTCTGTCCCTCTCTCATAAAAAATAAAGTCAGTTTGTTATAACAAGATATCATATAGTGGAGAATTTAAGCAACACATTAATCTGTCACACATTAGAGGCTGGAAGTGTGGCATCAGGGTGTCAGTCACCTGGAAGGGCTCTGCTGAGCACCTCCTTCCTGGTTTACAGCTGGCTGACTTCTTATTGAAGCTAATACCCTCCCCCCCTTTTTGGGTTTTTCCAAGGTAGGGTCTCATTCTAGCCCAGGCTGACCTGGAATTCACTATGTATTCTCAGGGTGGCCTCGAACTCATGGTGATCCTCCTACCTCTGCCTCCCAAGTGCTGGGATTAAAGGAGTGTGCCACCATGCCCGGCTACCCCTTTTTATTTTATTTATTTTTAAACATTTGTATCTATTCATTTGAGAGAGGAAGATAGGGAGGGAGGGTGGGTGGTAAGGAGGGAGGAGAGGAAAAGAGAAATGGGTAAGTCAGGTCTTGCTGCTGCTACAAACGAACTCCAGATCCATGCCCCACTTTGTACATTTGGTTTTATGTGGGTATTGAAAAATCACATCTGGGCCATTAGACATTGCAAGCAAGTGCCTTTAACCACTGAGCAATCTCCCCAGCCCCTCATGTACCTTTTTTTTTTTTTGGTTTATCCAGGTAGGGTTTCACTCCAGCTCAGGCGGACCTGGAATTCACTGTGTAGTCTCAGGGTGGCCTCGAACTCACTGTGATTCTCCTATCTCTGCCTCTCAAGTGCTGGGATTAAAGGTGTGCACCACCATACCTGGCAACTCATGTCCCTTTTTAGAATGATTCTGATCCCATCACAAGGCTCCACCTTTCTTGAACTTATCACTTCCCAAAATGCCCCACCATCCAATTGGTAGAAAGAATTTCAATATATAAATTGGGAGGGTGCAAGAGCATTCAGCCCATAACAGATGGCTACATTCTAATCCCCTGATCTGAGAGTTCCTTCTTGTGGCAAAAAGAACTTTGCAGAGGCTGGGGATGTAGCTCAGTAGAATGTTTGCCCAGCATGCACAGGCCCTGGATTCAGTTCCTGCACTGCATAAACTAGGTTTGGTGGCGCTTTCTGTAATCCCAGTATTTGGGATGTGGAGGTAGGAGTATCAGGAGTTATCAGACATCTTCAGCTACATAGCACGTTCAAGGCCAGCCTGGGCTACATGAGACATTGTTTCAGACATTTTAAAGGGGACCTGAGGAGATGGCTCAGTTGAAAAAATGATTGTCATGCAAGCATGAGGAGCTGAGTTCAAATTCCCAGCAGCCATGTAAATGTGGAGTGAGTGTGGTGGCCGCATGTAATCCCAGTTTGTGGGAGGCAGAGACAGAGAATCCCAGGGGCAAGCTGGCGAGCTAAACTAGCTGAAAGGGGGAGCTGTGAGCTCAGGAGACTTGCTTAGTAAAACAAAGAGAGTGAATGAGGAAGACATTCACTGTCAGGCACGGACCTCCACATACATACACATGTGCATGCACATCCACACAGATACGAACATGGCTGCACACACTCTTACCCATCATTTACACACATAAATGGATTTATTTATTTATTTAAAAGTGCCAGGTGTGGTGGCACACACCTTTAAATCCCAGCACTCAGGAGGCAGAGGAAGGAGGATCACCATGAGTTCGAGGCCACCCTGGGACTACATAGTGAATCCTAGGTCAGCCTGGGCTAGAGCGAGACCCAACCTCAAAAAACAAAAAACAAAACAAAAAAGAGCTTTGCAGATGTGATAAGTAAGGAATGTAATACAGAGATTACCATGGACTACCTGGTAGACCCAAGTGTCTATGTTAAAAGAACATTCTACCACTGAGCTATATCCCCAGACCTCTACAAGTCTTCATAAGGGGAAGGTAGGAGGTCACACAGGAAGAAAGATGCTATTATATGCTTGTGAAGATGGAGGAAAGGAAGAGGCCAGCTAGTGAGGGGAGCAGACCATGGAGAGCTGCTAGCTACCTAGATCCTCAAATGACAGTGTGGCATTGATTGCCAGATGCAGTATAACCGAGTCACAGGAACCTCGAGGAGGCCCTTGGTGCACAGAAGGGGAGACAAACCTTGAGAATACACACAGCTACTTCAGGCAAAAACCTGGAGTGCTGGAGTCAGCGGGGAGGCATGTGAAGGGTATGCCTCCATGGTATGAGGAGGGACAGTAGAGGACCAGAGCCTGGCAGCCAAAGTTGGGGGATTAGGGGCACTGGGCTCACAGCCAGGCTTTTCTGTATTCCTGGGTATGCACCCTTCTTCTCCTTTTTTCTTTCTTTCTTTCTTTCTTTCTTTCTTTCTTTCTTTCTTTCTTTCTTTCTTTTCTTCTTTCTTTCTTCTTTCTCTCCCTCCCTTTCTTTCTTTTCTTTCTTTCTTTATTTCCTTCTTTCTTTCTTTGAGATAGGGTTTCACTCTAGCTCAGTCTGACCTGGGATTCACTATGTAGTCCCAGGGTAGCCTTGAACTCATGGCAATCCTCCTACCTCTGCCTCCTGAGTGCTGGGATTAATGGCATGTACCACCATGCCCAGTTTCGCCCTCCTTTTTTATTGGGTATTGTCCATGTACATCTAGTGAGTGTGCAAGGAAGAGTGTGCCACGTACATGTGTGTTACAGGACCCATCCACATGCACAGGCCCACGTGCACAGAGCTTTGTGTATGAGTGCACACAGAGTATCTTTCTGGTATATCTGAGCTAGCTCTAACCCTGTGGGAACTGGGAAAACTGAGGTGTCTGATGTACATGGGTGTCTGGTACATAGACGCTAGTTAGGGTTCTTGGGACATTTGCAGGGGCAGGTGTGTGTTAGGGTGTGACATGGAGAACAGAGATACTTTTAAAATTCTTGCCCATCCATGCAAAGTAGCATGTAGAGGGAGTCCCGACCACCACTGGCCAGCTTGAGAGCCACTCAGTGACTCACCCACCTAGCCCATCCGGAGGGCATTAATTGTTGGCGAGAATGGCTCTTCCTCCTGGGACACGCATAAGCCACGTCAGTGCCCCACGGGTCAGGCTGGTGTGATGTGTTTATTGCCGACATTACTCACTATTTATGTTACCACATCTAATTCTTATTAATCAAGAGTGCTGTAAGGCAGAGATTTCTCCATGGACATTAAGTGGCTTTACTGCAGGGTACAAAGTTGCTGCCTGAGATGTAAGGTGAGGCAGCCATAGCCAGGCTTCCAGTGGACAGGCTGGGGAGATGGCTCAGAGGATAGAGTGCTTGCTACGCCAAGATGAGGATGTGGGGTCATGCACTATAATCCCAGCCCCAGGCATGTGGAGACTAGACGATTCCTAGGGTTTGCTGGCCAGCTAGCCTGGCGGAATCAGTGAGCTGTAGATTCAGTGAGAGGCTCCTCTCAAAGTATAATAAGGTGGAGAGAAACTGAAGCCAGCACACAGCGTTCACCTCTGGCCTCCACATGCACATGCACCTGTGCACACATACATACACTTATGTGCACATATCATATACACACACAAAGAAAGCAGGCACACACAGTCACATACACAAGCTCACACAGCAGTGTTCTCACGTTCCTGTGGGTGTTGGACAGTGAGAGTGTGCACTCAAGGACAGACGTGTCTCCTTGTACACTCACGGCTGCTTATCAAGTCCAAGTTAATCTTTCATTTGTTTGCTCGACCAATGGATGTTGCGGGTCCCTACTTGTCATGGTACCTCAAGGCCTGAGACAGGAACCTGCTTTTCTGGAAGCGTCTAGCACGGCACAGGTACCCAGCAATCAGTCTCCAAAGCTGTTAGCTTGAAACTCAGGGTGCCTGTGAGTCAAGCTCTAGTTTCAATTTCATACATGCGGTGACTGAGGCTCACAGAGCTGGGGACCTGCCTAGGGTACCGAGTGCTAAAATCCAGTGAGGTCTGGCTCTCTACACTTTGTCACGACCCCTTGCTCCTTCTTTTGGCATTCTGTACCCATGTTTTCCCAGACCGGCTTACCTCTCCCTTCCCCCAGCCTCTGCGGGCGGCGCTGTCAGATGGACTGAGATGACGCCACGTTGGCAGTCCAGGAGGCTGCAGGAAGCTGATGCATGGAGGGGATCACGGAGTGGTTTTGTATTGTTGTTTAGGAGCTTTATGACTCGGATTACTCATTCTTTTGGCTTTTTTTTTTGCAATAACTTTTATGTCTTTCACTCATGGTCAGGAGAGCCTGCCCCCTCCCTGGCCCCTGGGTGCAGGGTTAGTAAGAAGTGATGTCAGAGCTGGGGTGGGGTGAGTGGTCAAGGGGCTTGGCGGAACTGCTTTTCTCCTGCCTTGACGAAAACAATTCCCTATTTGGCAAAGGGCAGTGTTTGCCGTGGGACAGTGCTTTGCAGCCCCACGCCAGGCCCTGTTTGTTCTGGCACAAACCACCGTGATGGCCAAGCGCTCCTAGGTTGTTGAACTTCCTGAATTTCTCCTTTGATTTTGCATGCGTGTGTGTGTGTGTGTGTGTGTGTAGGTGTGTGCACATATGTGCATATACATGTTCATGTGTGGGGGCACATAAGTGTGTGGGTGCATGTGTATGTATGTGCATAGGAGGGCAGAAGTTGACATTGGGTGTCTGCCTTGATCGCTCTTCACCTGATTTTTTTTTTTTTGAGACAAGGTCTTTCATGGCACCCAGGGCTCACCCATTCCACTAGCTATCAAGCCCTAGGAGTCCTCCTGTCCCCACCTCCCCAGCACTTGGATTATAGGTGCCACCACTGTGCCTGGCTTATATATAGGTGCTGGGGATCCAAATGAAGGTCCTCATGCTTGCACAACAAACATTTTACCCACTCACCTATCTCCCCAGCTTCAACACCCTGGATTTCAAATCACAAGGCCTGGAGGTGAAATGCTGAGAGGTCCCCTCGAGAAGACATTCCGGGACTCTGCAAAACCCACCTGTATCCCTGAGAGGCAGTTAGCTTGAGCAAAGGCCACTGGGCCAGTGGGGACAAGGCTGAGGGAACAGGCCAGACACTTGGATAAAGCCCCTCCCCTGCCTCTGGTGACCCGTTCTGTATTCCCCTGCCTGAATCCCTGTGGGGTCAGTCTTTTTCCTCAATTTACCTGTCTACTTCCGTATGATTGCCCAGCGTCTGCTCTCCATTCAGAATTCCCGGTCCATTATCTCTTCAGAGGGAACTGTATTTGAAGTAGAGAAACAATGAGTGTGAGTTTTAAGAAGACAGACTATGCCCCTCCTATGTTCTTCTGAGCCTTTCCCTTCACAAAGCCCCTGGATCTTTGGGGGGGGGGTGCTCCTCAGTATGCAAGTCCTGGGATGTCAGAGCCAGCCCCCCCGTAGCCTCCTACTAGGAGGCCACTCAAAGCTGTGGGAGGAGCTTCCAGGCTCAGGGGCTGGAAAACACCTCTTCATGTCCTACAGCCTGGCCTGTCTTCTCAGAAGTGGTCTATACTTCCTGGGTTCAAGTGTGCTCAGTCTAAAGGCAACACCATCCCTGGGAGGCTACATTAAATGAAGCACTGGCAGTGTGGCAGGTGTGTGTTGTCAGAAGCTTATGTCACTCTAAGAAAATGGGGTGTCACCAAAACCCTTCAAGCTAGGTAGATGGCTCAGTTGATAAAGTGCTTGCCATACAAGCATGAATACCTGAGTTCGGATCCTCAGAACCTATATAAAAGCTCTATCTATCTATCTATCTATCTATCTACCTACCTATCTATCTATATCCCAAATTATATATAATTAAATATAATAATATATAAAATATATCTAATAAAATAATATAAATAAATAAATAAAAATAAATTTATTTAAAAAGCCAGGCACGGTGGGGCACATCTTTTTTAAAAAATATTTTTATTTATTTATTTGATAGAAATGGACAAAGAGAGAGAGAGAGAAAGAAGGAGAAAGTATGGATATGCTAGGGCCTCCTGCTGCTGCAAACTCTAGATGCATGTGCTTCTTTTTTTTATTGACAACTTCTATACTTACAGACAAAAAACCCATGATATTTCCTTTCCCTTCCCCCTTCAGAACTCCACTCTCCGTCATATCTCCTCCCTCTCTCCACTAGTCTCTCTTTTAATTTGATGTCATCATCCACATCTTTAATCCCAGCACACAGAAGGCAGAGAGAGTTCACGACTAGCCTAGAGCTACAGAGTGAGTGCCAGATCAGCCTGGGCTAGAGTGAGACTCTATCTCGAAAGAACGCCAACAACAAACAAACAAACAAAAATAAAAGCTGCCCACTGTAGCACTAGCAATCTGTAACCCCAGTGCATCTAGGCGAGAAGGGAGGCAGAGGTGGGTGAATCACCTGGAAGCTTGCAGGCCAGCTAGCTTAGTTAACAGCAAGAAACACTGCCTCAAAGAAGGTGGAAGGTTAGGACCCACACCGGAGGTTATTCTCTGACCCCTGCACGTGTGCCATAGCAACACATGCCTGTATTCACACACATGAACACGTATCTACATCATACATGCCTGCCCCACCCCTTAATGGTTGGCCTTCAACGGTCTTTGAGCTCCAGTGGCCCCACTCATCGGTGGCCTCCTGAGAGGAACCTTCCCACCCTTATCTCACCACAAACCTGCCCATGTTAAAAGTCCTCCCTCAAAAGGCATGGTGGTGCACGCCTTTAATCCTCAGGTCAGTCTGGGCTACGTGACACCCTACCTCAAAAAAAAAAAGCAAAACCAAACACACACACACAGAAAAGTAGCTGAGGACAGTGCCCACAGTCATACAGAGAGATGGTGGCAGAGCAAGGTCACATATAATCATGTGATTTGGATGGCACACTTCCTGTCCATAACTCACAGGAAGTACTCCCCACCCTGAAGTCTCTCCCCACCCAAGCCCTCCAGCCCACTCATTCCTGTGTCAGAGGGGCGAGTTCTGGGGTTCCCTCATCAGACTCCCTTTTCCGTCTACATCCTAAGTTCCCACCATTGCTTGCTTTCTATCGTGCCAGTGGTGTTTGAGAAAAGCCTTGCTGTATCATGCCACTTACTATCTTTTTCCAGAGTTCTGGCCAACCACTCATCAATACTGGGAACTGCCAAAGGGTGATCACTCCAGGGACCTTAGGGTGGGGAAAAGTAGAAGGTGTAGGCAGGGTCCTGGAGTGGCCCCCTGGGAACCCAGGCTTGTCATCAAAAGAGAACAAGGGGCTGTGAGGACATCTCAGTTGGTGAAGTGTTTGCCTTACAAGCATGAGGACCTGAGTTAGACCCCAAGTCCACCTGCATGTATACGATGGTGCACCCACCAAACAGAGGCAGGAGGGTGTATTTGCTGGACAGCTGGTCTAGCTTACCTGGTGAGCTTCAAAATAAATAAAAGGTGTATGGTATGCCTGAGGAATGACACCAGGGGCTTGTGAGTTACATCATGTGCACCTGCATGTACATGCAAACATTAAATGAAGGGGGTGCTTTGAGTTAGGTCTGACATGACATCATTCAATGAACTCAACATCCTTGCAAGGAATATCCTGGTTTGATTGGTCCTTTTTTTTTTTTTTTTTAAATTTATATAGAGAGAATGGGCCAGCACCAGGGCCTCTAGCCATGGCAAACTAGCTCCAGATGCATGCACCACCTTGTGTATCTGACTTTACACAGGAACTGAGGATTTGAACCCAGGTCATTAGGCTTTGCAGGCAAGTGCCTTAACTGCTAAGCCCAAGGTTACCTAGCTAACATGGCAGTGGCCAGGTTCAACCTAGGTCTATGATAGCTTTGCTTCGGAAATGGATTTAGGGAAAGGCTGAGCTTTCAGCTGGAGCTACAGGAAAGACTGAGGGAGAGAGCTACTGGCCCCATGACTCAGGGGTCCTCAGCCCCAGGCCAGCAACTAATCTGGCCCTGGCTGTGCCTGCTGCCCACCTGGCATGGCCAGAGGCCTGGAGATACTCCAGCCTGATGAGTCATTGGGATGAGCTGCCTCTCCCACATTGTGTGAGAGAACACAGCCCCAGAGCTGTACACCAGCAGCCAGGCCCATCATAACTCCCTCCTTCCTTCCCTCCCTTCCTCCCTCCCTCCTTCCTTCCCTCCCTTCCTCCCTCCCTCCTTCCCTCCTTCCCTCCCTTCCTCCCTTCCTTCCTTCCCTCCCTTCCTCCCTCCTTCCCTCCCTTCCTCTCTCCCTCCCTCCCTCCTTCCTTCCCTCCCTCCCTCCCTCCTTCCCTCCCTCCCTCCTCCCTCCCCCTCCCTCCCTCCTCCCTCCCCTCCCCCTCCTTCCCCTCCCTCCCTCCTTCCCCTCCCTCCCTCCTCCTTCCTTCCCTCCTTCCTTCCCTCCTCCCTCCTCCTCCCTCCCTCCCTCCCTCCTTCCTTCCTTCCTTCCTTCCTCCTCCCCTCCTCCCCTCCCTCCTTCCTTCCTCCCTCCTCCCTCCCTTCCCCTCCCTCCTCCCTCCCTCCCCTCCCTCCCTCCCCTCCCTTCCTTCCTTCCTTCCTTCCTCCCTCCTTCCTCCCCCTCCTTCCCTCCCCCTCCTCCCCCCTTCCCTCCCTCCCTCCCTCCTTCCCTCCCTCCCTCCTCCTCCTTCCCTCCCTCCCTCGTTCTTTCCCTTCCTCCCTCCCTCCCTCCTTCCTTCCTTCCTTCCTTCCTTCCTTCCTTCCTTTCTCCTTATTTCCCTTCCTCCCTCCCCTCCTTTGCTCCCCTCCCTCCCTCCTTCCTTCCCTCCCTCCCTCCTTCCCTCCCTCCCCTCCCTCTCTCACTCCCTCCTTCCCTCCTTCCCTCACTCCCTCCCTCCCTCGCTCCCTTCTTCCCTCCCTCCCTCCTTCCCTTCCTTCCTTCCTTCCTTCCTTCCTTCCTTCCTTCCTTCCTTCCTTCCTTCCTTCCCTCCTTCCTTCCTGGGTCCATCACAGGGACTTCAGCTCCTGCGATACTGTGGTCCTTGTGTCTGTGCATCTATTGGGATGCATAGGTGAGACTGGGCAACATACATCGTCCCATCTCTCCCCCAGGGGTCCTAGATATTATGTGACATCAGGCTGAGCCGGGGATATGCCATCAAGAACGTATGTTACCAAGAGCAAAGTCATTTGATTCTACTTTAAAGGTAGATCTCTCTGGGAGCATTTAGATAGAACAGGGAAGTGAAGGTGGGAAAAATAATTTCCCTGCCTCATGGCTTTTGTATGTGGGTACCTGGGATCTAACTCAGGTCCTCATGCTTACATGGAAAGTACTCCACCATCTGAGATGCCCCCACAACCCTTGCTCTTCTTTTTGGTGAGACAGGCACACGGGCACATTGCTTTTAAGCCTTCCACATATGTGCACTTTGATAGCCTTGCAGATGTTGTAATTGTCACTTTTCTGTCCCTGTTCATTGTTCCGTCTCCTGTTGCTGCCCCAGAAGGACAAGGAGCACTGCACTCAACTGAAGTCCAAATCCAGGTTCATGTGGAATAGGAGGACACAAGGGCTGGGCAGATTGCTCAGTGGGTAAAGTGCTTGCCACACAAGCATGAGGACCTGAGTTCGGACCCTCAGCACCTGCATAAAATGCTCACACACACATGTAATCCCAGAGATTGGAAAGCAGAGGCAGGAAATCCCTAGAGCTTGCTTGCTAGTTAGTCTAGCCAAATAACGAGTTCTCGGTCCAGCGAGCGACCCTGTCTCAAAGAAAAGGCAGAAAGTGATTGAGGAAGACACCTAACATTGACCTCTGTCCTCCATACACACATGCACAAATGTACACACATAGCTGCACACACATGTGTCCACATGCATACAACCAAATAGATACAGATGCATGCACACAACATGTGCGAGTGCTCACACGTGCCTGTGCATGCACGCACACACACAATCCCCATCCTGGCACTGGAAAGATGGCTTATTCAGTAAAGTGCTAGCCTGTCCAGCATGAGGAGCTGGGCTCAGTTCCTAGTACCTATGTCAAAGCTAGTCTATGATCCCATCACTGGAGAGGCAAAGACAGAGGATTTCTGGGACTTGCTGGACAGTCAGTTTTCCATAATTGGTGAGCTCCAGGCCAATAAAAAACTGATGCACACAAGGTGGACAATAGCTACAGATCAGCACCAAAGGTTGCCTTCTTACCTCTACGCAATGCACTTGCGCATATATGCATCTACACACACAGCCTATAAAAATCCCATCCTATAGGCTTCATCTGAGGCAGGACAGTGCAGGACTAGGTGAGACAGAGCTTGGGCCACAGGTGCTGAAATGTGGAGTAATGGGGACTTCAGGCAGGAAGGGTGATCACAGCTGCCTGACCTCTCCAAGCTGCCAGGTACTGTGTGTGTGAGAGAGAGAGACGGAGAGGCGGGGGGAGAGAGAAGTCTGCTTAATGACAAAGATAATTTCTGCTGGTTGAAAAACCATGGAATCAAAATAACAATGCTAATAAAAAGATGGCTTAGGTATGGTCTATCCCATAACTTCTTTCTTTTAACAATTTTATTTTATTTATTTATTAGAAACAGAGAGGGAAAGAGAGAGGGGGAGAGTGAGAATGGGCACGCCGAGGCTTCTAGCCACTGCAAATGTACTCCAGATGCATGCATCCCCTTGTGCATCTGGCTTACGTGGGACCTAGAGAATCAAACCAGGGTCCTCAGGCTTCACAGGCATATGCCTAACCATTAAGCTATCTCTCCAGCCCTCCTATAACTTCTTAAACTGTGGGTTGTGACTTACGGTGTCACTTAACTGAATGTGGGGGTCATAAGCAATGTGACCAGAAATTAATTCAAAGCCAAACGTTCAGTGAATCTGAGGGTTTCTGGCAGCCCTTACCCACGCTGCATTATTTGACTTGACTTCTGCCTTGATTCTGAACACACTTTGTGTGTGTGGATGAGTGTGCACAAGTGTATGTGTGTGCACATGGGCATGGAGTCAGAGGACAATGGGTTGAGAATCATCTTTAGGAACACTGCCCACCTTCTTTATTTATTTTTTTGTTTTGTTTTTTTGAGGCAGGGTCTCACTTTAGCCCAGGCTGACCTGGAATTCACTCTGTAGTCTCAGGGTGGCCTCGAACTCACAGTGATCCTCCTACCTCTGCCTCCCAAGTGCGGCACCATCATGCCCGCCTTTTTTTAAAATTTCTTTTTTTGTTTTTGTTTTTGTTTTTGTTTTTTTGAAACAGGCTCTCTCAATGGCCTGCAGCTCACCTATTAGGGTGTATTAGCTGATCTCTGCACCCCAGCGATCCTCCTGTCTTTGCCTTCCCAGTACTGGGATGACAAGCATGGGCCATCATGCACGGCATTTTTACATGGGTTCTGGGGATCTGACTCAGATCTGCATGCTTGCTAGGCAAGCACTTTGTTGTCAGAGTTATCTCGCCAACCCCAAGTTTTAATTCTTCATGTAAGGATTCTTCATGTAAAAACAAGCACATCTATCTCATTAGTATGCAAATTTACTTCCATTTTAACAAATGATTAGATTATATGTATACCAAAATTATTTTAAAATATTTTAATGAACTATTATATTAATGTTTGATATGTATACTTACTGTATTTTTAATTTTTTAAATTTATTTGCAAGCAGAGAAAGAAAGTGTATGAGCATGCCGGGGCCTCTTGCCTTTGCAAATGAACTCCAGATGCATGTGCCATTTTGTGCATCTGGCTTCATGTGGGTACTGGGGAATTGAACCTGGGCTGGTAGTCTTTGCTAACAAGTGCCTTTAACCACTGAATGATACTGTATACTTGGGATTATGTAAAAACTTCTCATGGGGCTCATGAGTACAAAAAGCAACCCTGAAAATATGTGGGAGCTATTCATTCCCATGAAGCTTGGTGAAGGGCCTACAATGTATTAGGCCTGTGTTGGGCATGCTGAGAGCAGACAGGTCCCCACACTAGCCTTCTGTCTGCAAGACACCTGTGAGCTAGAGGAAGGACCCACACTGCATTAATCTTGTGCAGGGACAGAGCCCTTCAGAGTTCCTGATTAGGCCCCTTGGGAAATGTCCAGAGTCATGTCTTCTTTGGCTAAGGGCTCCCAGGCCCTGTTCATCCTGACACTCTGTGCTTGGCCCATAATGACATGCTAGGTATAGTGGCTAGTCTTAGTTGGTGACCCCCACCCTCCACATCTACACTTGGGATTGGCTATTCCTCTTTCCCA
Source organism: Orientallactaga sibirica (assembly GCA_036365145.1). NCBI lineage: Eukaryota > Metazoa > Chordata > Mammalia > Rodentia > Dipodidae > Orientallactaga > Orientallactaga sibirica. The sequence goes on from JAEOAD010000028.1 coordinate 14,636,034, forward strand.
TTCCAAGTTACAGCACCTCATTTTACCTGGAATCCAGAAGGGATGGTTGTGGATAAGTCTTGCAGACCCCAGTGACCTCAAAAAGGCCAGGCTTTCTGGAAGGACAGCGAGGTTGTGGAGGCAGGCTCAGCTCAGGGGACAAGAGTGGAGGCTCCTCAGCATGCCACAGGCCTAAACTGATGGTCAGAGGAGAGCCCAGCAGTAAGTGCAAGAGAAATCCATGCAAGACCAGAGCCCTGGACAAAAGTCTGCCTAAGGGCAGAGTTGTGTGTTGTATATGTTGTATGTGTGTTGGGTTTTGTGTGTTGGGTGTGTGTATCATATATGGTGTATGTTTTGTGTGGGGTCCCATATGGTGTATGTTTTGTTGGGGGGTCCCAAAGTGCTAAACCACTAGTAGCTTACCCAGGGGAGCTCAGAACATGCTGCTGAGGGACCCCCCCCCCACACACACACCAACTGCACAATACAGACTATAGGAAGCCCCACCCAGCTTGCTACAGTGCAAGCTCTTAGGTTCCTGTGACAGGCATACAGCAAATATTTGTACAGTAATGACCTGGGCAGGTTTCTGTCTCCCCAGACAGGTCTTGGAGGGAGGCTCTTGGGACATTTTCCTATTACTAACAGCAGCAGAGGCTCAGGCCTTGCAATCATGAAGACATGGGTCTCCGTGACCCCCACAGGGCTGGCCTGGAGGTTGGTGGAACCCACTCCTGCTTCATGAGCAGTATTTAGTAGTGCTAGATGGAGTCCTGGGGCCCTGGTTGTAAGCCGATGGACCAGGAACTCTGGGGCACGTGGGAAGAAACCCTGCAAGAAGCGAGGGTGCCTACAACTCAAGCTGGGGCCAGAGAAGAGCGAGAAATCTGTGGGAATGTGCCCTCATTGGGCCATCCTGGTGGCTTACGGTGAGCAACAATGTTCCTCTGACAAATATTTGTCAAGCTCTAGCCAGATACCGGGTATTACCCCGGGGAGCTGTTGTGAGGCTTAGAGGAGGTAACGTAGTGACTGCCTCGGGTCTGAGCTGTGATCCTCGGAGGGGCTCAGGGCATGTTTGTGAGTGAATCACGCTGCCCACAGAACACCGGGCCCACAGGCGTGGCCCTCAGGAGTGGGCTCAATCTCTGAGATCAGAGCACTCCTCAATCCCTTCCTCTCCTTGGACCCATCCCAGCTACAGAATCGACAGCTGGGAGCCTTGCCCATCAGTGCTTTTGTTGGATGGACTAAGAGCAAGGGGCCAGTGTCCACACTGAGCTTGCTTTACTGTACAGACTTCTAAGTCCACCTTTCTCTTGAAGTGTATCCAAGTTCATGGGCAAAGAGCCCTGTCAGAGAATGGCAAACGTGCAAAAGACTTTGTTTACCAGTCTATGTTGCCTGTGTTCTCTCCACTGGACACTGGCGTTCTTTCTCCTATATTTCTACCACAGAGCCAATCACATCTGACTGCCTCAAAGTCAAGGTGCTTACTAGCTTCTAAACACCAAGAGAACACGTCCTCCTCTTTCAGTTCAATCTTATCCGAGTGGCCGTTAGGGGGCAACCTGGGAAGGCCAAGGGCAAATGAGCAGCCTGGGGCACCCCAGGGAGTGGCCACAGAAGACAAGAAAGAGAAGGAAGCTGAAACTAAACCACAAGAAAGTCATTCACCAAAGCAGTTTGCAGGGCCACTAAAAGTAAAACAGACTGAGTATGGCTGCCTGTCACCTCAGGTCATCCATGGCGTGATTGTCTGTGGACCTGCTGTGGGAAGTGCTGACTCTCTACCACCCTCAACACAGGTCATGCCTGTGCACACGCATGGAAACATGCTCAAGCATGTGTAAGTTGCAGAACTGTCCACCATGCAAAAAAAAAGTCCCGAGGCAGCTGTGGAGATAGCTCAGTGGTTCAAGTGTTTGTGTAAAAAGCAAGAGGATGCCGGGCGTGGTGGCACACGCCTTTAATCCCAGCACTCGGAAGGCAGAGGTAGGAGGATCACCATGAGTTCGAGGCCACCCTGAGACTACAGAGTGAATTCCAGGTCAGCCTGAGCTAGAGTGAGACCCTACCTGGAACCCGCCCCCCCCCCAAAAAAAAAGCAAGAGGATGTGAGTTCAATCCCAATAGCCATGTAAGAATGTGTGGTGTAACCTCATAGCTGGGGAGACAGACATAGGAGGATCCCTGGACCCCCAGGCTAGTCGATCTAGCCTAGGTGAGCTCCAGGTCATTGAGACCCTGTCTCAAAAAAGCTGACATCCTTTTTTTTTTGGTTTTTCAAGGTACGGTCTCACCGTAGCCCAGGTTGACCTGGAATTTGCGATGTAGTCTCAGGCTGGCCTTGAACTCATAGGGATCCTCCTACCTCTGCCTCCCAAATGCTAGGATTGAAGGCGTGTGCCATCACACCAGGCTTAACTTTCTTGAAGAATGACATCCAAGGTTGTCCTCTGGCCTCCACATGCACATATATATGCACACACATGTACACCCCCCCACAGACACACACACAAAACAAAACAAAACAAAACAAAACAAAACAAAACAAAACAAAACAAAACAATAAAAGGCCTAAGGGATGCACTATGGAGTTCTTCTGCTCTGACTGTAGTCAGTCTCTGTGAACACTTGTCTGAGAGTCAAGGGAACTGATCCACTGTTGCTGTTCTTTAATGCATGAGGAAGGTGAGGACATTTAGTTTCAACAAACAAATGAATGAAGACTTCAAGAGCAACAGAGTAAACAGGACCCCAGACAAAGAATGTGCTCCTTGTTCTGTTGGAGGGGGGTCATTTGACCTGTGACCTGATACTGGGAGGAGCCATTAAGTGCCTCTAGCCATGGGCCAGCCTTTTTCAGCAACCAGCTTGGCTCCAAGACGGCTGAGACCTGGACCCGTGCGTGAATCACTGATACTCTCTGGGGCTTGGGAGCTGCTTCCTAAGGCCCATATGTGCCAGATGGACAGAAAGTCGTGGCTGCTATTCAAGGGGCTCGGTTAATAAAAGCGCTTGTCGCACAAGTGTGAAGATCTGAGTTGGGATCACCAGCACCGACATAAATGTGGGGTGCTGTGGTGTGCACAGGTAATCCCAGCGCTCAGGAAGTGAAGGCAGCAAGCTGGCTAGATAGACTAGCTGAATGGGTTAGCTCTGGGTTCAGTTCGAGATTGAACCTGAGTGGGTAAGATGAAGAGCAGGGGGGAGACAGCTAACATCAACCTCTGGCACACACACACGCACACACACACACTTCCTCTCTCTCTCTCTCTCTCATGACTAATCACACTATGGCTGTGCCTCATTTCAGGTTGTCTGTGGGCATTGTGCTTAGTACAGATTATGTTCATGAAAGCATGAGTTTTGGGGTCTGGTAACAGGGTCCCTTCATTTACTCATCATTTGCCACTGGGCTCCCTTTCCTATGATCCCTTGAAGGCCCTGCTTCTGCATTTGCAGATGGGATGAGTAGGTTGTTAAGGGAACAAAGTGGGCTAACTGCAGACGAACTCCACCCAACATCAGGTGTCCACATGAACCCAAACAATGCTGGTGCCTTACCCTCGCCTGGGTGAACTGTGAGAACATTTCCTTCACTCCCCTACCCGCCCCCCACCCCCCCGAGTGGGGAGCATGCCTTCCACAGCTAAACTTCAGAAAGGGAGCTGAAGTCCCATGAGGTCAGGCCAAGCCACCCACCTCCCTAGATGATCTGACTCCCACACCTACAGGCCTCTCTTGTGCCTCTGAGTCTCCGGGCAGCCTGAAGATTTGATGTCCACGCTGTTTTAGTTATTTCTGTGTTGCTGTGACAATATACCCTACCAAAAGCAACATCAGGAGGAAAGAGTTTCTTCCGGATTATGATTTGAGGAGCTACAGTCCCGTCCATCATGACAAGCAAGGAATGGTGGCAGGATCCTGAGGCATCTGATCACACGGAGTCCACTGTTAGGAAGCAGAGAATGATAAATGCAGGTGCTCAGCTCCCTTCCCTCTTCTTATTGGGTCCAGAATTCCTGTGTGTGGAATGGTGCTGTCCATGGTTAGGGTGGGTCTTCCTACCTCAGTGTCATCTACATAGTCCTTCACAGACATTCCTAGACATTTGTTTCCATGGTGACTAAATCCCATCAAGGCCTTCCCTGGGGGTGCTCCAGCAGGCAGAAGCTTCTGGGGCCTGGGAACAAGATTGATTCAACTAATTAGGCCTTTTTACCATGCTCTACCCATTGGGCTAGGTCACCAGGACTCATGATCCCATTGGCTCAAGCCCTCTGACTCCATTCATGCCAGGTAACCAAGAATTCTTGCAAGCGTTTTTCCACAGGAGCCTGGGGAAGGAGAAGAGTCCATTCTGAATCTGCTATTGCATGGGAAGGATCAGCTCAGAACACGCAAAGCAATTAGAGACCAAGATACGGTACTGTCACCATCAATGTCACCACTACATTTGCAAGGACAGACCTCCTTCAAGTCTGTGCTTACCCAGTTGCCAAATGGCTGGAGTGGCCCATTGGTTTACAGACTTCACCCTCCCCACAGGCTCCCAGGCTTCAGTAGGTTTGGGCTTGCGGGTGATGGAAGGGTCCGTGGAAGGGTCAGATGGATTAGTGACAGCATTTCCTTGATTGGAGCTCTGTGCTTGACTTAACTGGGGAAACAGTGTGGAAACTACTAGCTTAGAGAGAAATGTGGTGGTGGTGGACTCTCTCTCTCTCTCTCTCTCTCTCTCTCTCTCTCTCTGTGTACATGTGTGCATGTATTGTGGAGATCAGAAGTCAACCTCAGATGTCATTTATTCCCTTCACGTGCTATTCACCTTGTTTGTTTGTTTGTTTGTTTCGGTTTTTGCCTGAAGTTCAGTAAGTAGGCCGGGCTGCCTGGCCAGCAAGCCTCAGGGAAGTCTAGCCTGTCTCTATCTCCACTGTTTTGGGATTACAGGCATGAGCTACCATGCCTGGTTTCCTTATGCGGGTTCTGGAGGGTGAACTCAAGTCTTCACACTTGTGAGGCAAGCATTTTACTAACTGAGCCATCTCGCCAGCTCTGGAATATGTTTTACTCATAATAACATTCAACTTTAACAGGAACAAGTAGCCCATGAGAGCCTGCCTGTCCCAGGAAGGGCAACTTGCTCTTCCCACAGACTGTCCATCATCTTCATGTGCCTGTTTGGAGAGGAGTCCCAGGAGGCACAACTTTCCCTGCCAAGTCCCTGAGTACAAACTGCCTGTCTTCCCCACTATGGGCCTTGCCACAAGAGGAGCGCCTGAAGGAAATCTCCCATTAGCCAGGTAGGGCCTAGCAGGAGGAGGTCATGTCACTGGGGTGTGTCCTTAAAGGAGAGACATTGGGACTGACCCCTTCCTTCCTTGCTTTCTGGCTGTAGTCGTCTGAAGAACTCCTTCTAGTTTGAGTTCCAGCCGTGGTCTGTTATACCACCACCACAAGCCTAAAGTAAGGTGGCCAAGGGATTATTGGCTGAAATTTCAGAAACTGAGCCAAATAAATAAATAAATAAATAAATAAATAAATAAATAAATAAATAAAAACATTGCCTCTTTATACTAGAGAGCCCGAACCCATAGAATGAATAAATGTTACAAAAGGGATATATTAGATTGGCTTATATGATCCAGGCTGGCCAGTCCAGTAACGGCTGTCTGCAGGCTGGAGAATTGGAGAACCCAGTAGCTGCTCAGTCCACGAGGCTGGATGCCTCAGCAGTCTCAATCTGGTGCTCAAGGCCTAAAGGATTCCTGGGGAGATGCTGCCCTTCAGTCCATATTGCAAGGCTGAAGAAGCTGGGTTCTGATGGCCGAGAAAGATGGCAGTGGCCGGGTAGCTGTGCTCGTTTATCGACAAGCAGCAGATGCAGGCAGAGGCAAAGCTCCGCTTTCTCCTGAACCTTGTTCTGTACAGACTGGTGTGGCTGGAAGGATGGCCCACTCTTGGGGAGCTGGGGGCGTGTTCACCTTCCTTTCTGGAAACGCCCTCACAGACTTGTTCAAAAGGAGTGTCTCTTAGTTGATCCCTGATCCAAATTGACAAACGAAACGAAGCATCACACTCCTTTTAAGTTGATTCTGGCAGGCATTTTGTCTCAGGGACGGAAGCTGGCTAGCTCATAACTGCAAGAGGTGGGGACTTGTTGGATGAGGTAACCGAGGCTCTGAGGAAATAGGTGACTAGCTGAGATGTTCAAGGTCCACATTTGTCCTGCATCCGACCCCAAAGGCTTGTTCTCTAGATGAGGCTATCTTGGTTCTTCATAGGACTGCCAGGTTGGAGGCTGGGAGAGGTGAAAGGTGGGGACAGCAGCTGGGTCAGAGGCCTTGTTTGCTTTCTGGAGATGAAAACTCTAGGTCAGGGTGGGGGAAGGGTAGAGCCAAGCTCTAGAATCCTGGAAGTGAAGGGAGGGTTTAGAAATTCCTGGAAAGTGACCGCAGCTGTCAGTAGAGACTTGACCAAGGGTGGTCAGGTGAGGGACAGGAGAGCAGATCCTAGATCTCAGCAGCCAAAGGTCACAGGGGTCAGCACAGCACTGTCCTGAGGTGACTGACCCTCAGGGAGAGCAACTGCCGCTAACTGGAGTCCCCTTTCTGCAATTCATCACAAAGTGGAGTGTAGAGCACAGTAAGATGCCCCAGGCCACCGAGTGTGCCAGAGACTGTCCCCTGCTGACTGCCCAGGCCACAGAGTGTTCTAGTGGCTGTCCCCTGCTGACTGCTCTAACTGACCACGAGTTCCCTGTGCCATGCTTTAGATCTTGTGTCCTTTTTCTACCTATTGTTCATTGCACAACTCCACCAGTGAGTGGACAGCAAACTGTTCATTCCTGCTATCTTGGCAAAGCTCCAAGCCCTAGTGCTACACAAGGAAGCGCTCAAGCAACCAGTATCTATCAGGTCCCGGGTCGGTCTCATGCTCATCACGTGACCTGTGAGATTTCCCCAGAGCCAGGTGGAGTTTCCTAACACAGGATGGTAGGAACAATGAGCTTTCTGGAGGCAGATCTAGGGACTGAATCTGAGCAGAGCCATCTTCTGTCTGAAAGAGCGTGGCACTCCTGCTGTGGGAGCAGGGTGGAGGGGCATGGGGAGGTCCCGGTGAGGGCATTCATAACCAGAGCCCATGGGAGACAGAGCTGTTTCCGGCCCTGGAATGGCTTCTGGTGTGATGATCCTTCCCCGGATGCAGGCCTGTAGATGTGGTGGGGTGGGTTTTCCTTGCTCTCAGAGGGCAAGCCTCCCTCCTTGTCTTCTCAACACAGGGTCTGGTCCATCTCTCTGCTCAGATTCATCAGTGTTGAGCTCCTGTGACCCTAAATTGGCTTTATAGCCCCCACGCCGGCTGACTTACACTGATCCTTCAGCCTAACGTGACCTCGTTCCCTCTGTCCCCATTCAAGTGCTGGGGAAGCCTCCAGAGAGCCGCGTCTCCTACCTGACCTTCAGTCCGGACAAAGCCAGAGAGATGGCAGGGTGGGCAGGGTGACTGTGTGTGCAGGTGTGTGCAGGTATGTGCATGGATGTGTATGCAGATGTGATGCAGGCACCAGAGTGCAGAGTTGGGTCCCCCATGATTTCTCCATGCTATCGGCTTCCTCCTCCTTCAGGCCTTCTCACCTGGCAGGGCAGGCTTTACCCCTGGCTGGGATGCTTTAAGTGAATGAGGACCTGAGCCTAGCTAGGGCTCAGAATGAGGCTCTCAATTCAGCTGCTCCACTCTGAAACTCTACCCTTCCCGTTTGCCTTGCTCTGCTCCAGGTCTGGGTGGCAAGGTGAGCTGTCAGGTTCCAGTCCTGGGTCGTGGCCTTGGCACCTAGCCCTGCCCCACACCACCAACTGGACTGTGGATAAAGAAGGTTGTCTCGAGGGGCATGGGTGCCATGACAGAGTCATGTGAAGGTCTCTTGTTCTCAGAAAGCATTTTCCTGGGGCACAGAGCAGGGCAAGACACGTGTGGGGGATGGGCTGCTCCCAGTTCTGCCTCCAATTTCTCTTGTGATGTTCGGCAGGTCAATTCAGCACCGGCTTCTTTCTCAAGGGAAGGATAGGCTGACACTGGGCCAGGCCTGTGTGACTCAGGCTTGCTGTGTACTCAAGGTGACTCTGCTGTCTCTGTGACTAGACCTCTGTGTCCTAAATATGCCACTGTCCCCGTGGCTTTAGACCTCCTGGATGCAAAATGTCTTCGATTTTTCTCAGCACAGTAAATCCATCAATACATGAAGCAGTCAAAAAATCAAGATCAATCGGTGTTTAGAGCAGGAATCAAAGTTGGTTTAACATATAAAAAAATCATTGGGGCTGGAGAGATGGCTTAGCAGTTAAGGCACTTGCCTGCAAAGCCTAAGGATCCAGGTTTGATTCCTTGGTACCCACGTAAGCCAGATGCACAAGGTGGCACATACATCTAGAGTTCATTTGCAGTGGCTGGGGGTCCTGGTGGTTCTATTCTCTCTATATCTCTCTCTCTCTCTCTCTCTCTCTCTCTCTAGTAAATAAATAAAATACTTTTTAAAACCTTAAAAATATCAATGAAACTCACCTATTAACTAATAGAACAAGAAAAACCTCAATGGATATAGGAAATGTGTGACAAAATCCAACATCTGTTCATGATACTCTCAGCAAACTAGGAACAGAAGGGAATACCATCAATTTGACAAAAAAAAAAAAAAAAAAAAAAGCATTTATAGAAACCCACAGCTAACATCATACTCAGTGGGAAAGATGGAATGCATTCTCCCCGAGATAAAAAATAGAAAACAAGGGAACCCCCTGCGAACTCAAGCACGCACACACGCACACACACACACACACACACACACACACACACACACACGGCATGAGATTTACAGATTTTTCGGTAGAGAACATATACGACTGGTCAATGGGCACCCAGAAAGCTGTTTTGATCATTAGTCATTAGAGAAGTACACAGGGGGGCCAGTGCATTCTGGATGGGAGGTAGTGAGAGAAAACAAGTCAGAGGTGAAAGTATATAGTATTATAATCCAGGATGCCAGCCCAGGAAGGTAGATTTGCAACTCAGTCCCAACGACTTCTCCTGAACCCTTCTCACTACCTCGCCTTGTCTCTAAGATCCTGTTTATACACTGTGAAAGTTCTTTGACAGTGCTGTGAGATATGAAGGGAAAAGTGGAAGAAGTAGTGTCCATAGGAAAACTAGATCTTCTGGCCTAGTAGGAAAGGGGTATGCCAGGGCCTCTAGCCACTGCAAATGAACTCCAGACACATTTACCACTTTGTGCATTTGGTTTATGTGGGCATTGTGGAATTGAACCTGGGTCCTTGGGCTTAGCAGACAAATGCCTTAACTGCTAAGCCATCTCTCCAGCCCAAACGCTTGGATTTTTGTGTGTTGGATTCTTGGGATCCAACTCAGGTCCTCATGCGTACAAGGTAAGCACTTTACTGACTGAGCTCTCTCCTCAGCCCATGTGACATACTCATTGTTCTACGTATAGTATGTAGGTGTGAGGTGTGTGTGGGTGTGTGTGGGTGCACATGTATGCACACATCACATGCACACCTGCATATGCGCCTCGAAGCCAGAGGAGAACATAGGTGTCCTTCCTCTGTTGTTCATCTGCAAATTACTTTAGAACAGAATCTCTCTTTGAACGTGGAGCCGCACTTTTCATGAGCCAGTGATTCTCCAATCTCTGCTCCCTGCGGAACTGAGGTTATAGACATGCATGGCCACACCCAGCTATTTACATGGGCCCTGGGGGATTGAACTTGGGAAGTCTCAGGTGCCCTCAGGCCTTGTGATTGCAGCCAGTGCTCCTACTTGCTGAGTCATTCCCCTGTGTGCAATAAGCGTTTTTTATAAGTAGTAGTTACACCACAAAGCAATTATTAAAGGCGAACATAGTAAATACATAAACTAGTAACATAGCTGTTTATGGCTCTTGTGTCCTGCTCATAATTATATATACTATCCTGTTACATCCTGGAGCGCAGTAGGGCTTTTGTACTGGCATCAGCAACTGCACATGAGTGATGCCTGTGCTAGCATATTATGAAGTTATGATGTCACTAGGCAATAGGCATTTTTCACCTCCATTATAATCTTATGGGACCACAGTCACCTTTGTGTCTTGCCACGATTGTAATCTCATCAGGGGAAGCATGCCTATGATGGTTCCACAGTGGGGCCACGTGCTTCCTGTTGTAACTTATCAGCAGGTGCATAATTGCTGATTCAATGAAGAGACACAGTAAGTGTCTTGATGTGACAACTGATCATTCACTCTGTCACTCGGCTGTGGGTTTGATGCGTCCATTTGACATGTCTCATCAGCCTTTCAGGTTACGTTTCCAGCAGCCCTCCACAGCACCATCTTTCCTGAAGCTCACGACAGTGGTGACATTCCATTGTCTCCCTGTCTTCCAGGGGCAATTCTTCCATACCACTCTTTCCCAGGTTGATTATTTCCCTAGATGTGAAGGGGCCCAGGAAAAGCACAGTACATACTTGTTCTGTTCTCTTTTAAAATAGCAAACTTTTGAATTCATGCCTGATATTGCCAACCTGGCCAAAAGCCTGTGGCTAGGGAATGGCTGTCCAGAAGACTCTACTTCCGTGATGACGCTAAAGAGGCAGCCTATGAAACTGCCCTGTGAACATCTGTATTGTACCTACAAGTTACTACTGCTGGAAGAGCCGTCATGGAGGCTTCTTAATACAGTGGACAGAGGTTAATGCAGAGATGGATAACTGGTAAAATTGCTGAGAGTGACTGACATCTAAACTACTCCCTCCAAGGCTCAGGAAACACCTGGAAGAGGGGGTGGAAAGAGTGGAAAAGCAGGATGATGGGGAGGAGGGCTGCAAAATCCTGTAATCTGGATATGACATGGGATGTGGCTGTCATACCCATGAACTCACAGCACCTGTGGCTTCCGGCACAAGACTGACACTGACGATATGTCACCATCAACAGGAGAAGGGTCCAAGACACCCCACATCTCCCAGAGTAACTCATGGCAGCTGGGATGGGGCAGTCATTTGCCCACTCCACAGTAAATAACCTTCTCCCCACAATCGTGCAAGTAACCCTAATTTAACTCAATGGGTGTAAAAAAAAAAAAAGAAATGAAAGTAAGATGGGAGTGTTGGCAGGAGATAAAAGGATGAAAGAGGGAGGTTTGGGATAATAAGACCAAAATGCATTATATACATGTATAAAATGTCTAAAATGGGAAAACATAAATATGCAAATAATATTAATAAATTTTAGGGCCTGGGAAGATGTCTTAGCTGGTAAAGTTTTTGCTACTCAAGCATGAGGGCCTGTGTTTAGATCTCCAGAACTCACATAAAATGCCTGCTGTTGGGCTAGAGAGATGGCTTAGCAATTTAGGCGTTTGCCTGCAAAGCCTAAGGACCCAGATTCAATTCCCCAGAACCCATGTTCTGCATGATGAGAGAGAGAGAGAGAGAGAGAAAGAGAAAGAATTGGAGTGCCAGGGCCTCAGCCACTGCAATCGACTCCAGAAGCTTGTGCCCCCTTGTGCGCATGTGTCACTATGTGTCTGGCTTATGTAGGGCCTGGAGCCTAGAACATGAGTCCTTAGGTTTCACATGCAAGCACCTTCATCACTAAGCCATCTCTCTAGCCTCAGTTTACATTTTTATCACCATAGTCTTAGAAACATTCACTTCTTCAAGGCTCATTGCTTCTGGGATGGTTGGATGGTGTCAGATATCAGACAGATTGGCAGAAAGATCTAGGTAGTGATTATTTTCTTTATGAAAAAGAAATACTTTGTGAGTTTATACAGCTATTTCCAATTCAAGTCCATGATTAAAACTGTGTTGGAAAGGGAGGGGGGACTTAATAGGATGGTATTGTATATATGTAAGTAGAAGAACAGATTAATGGAGGTGAAAAAACCTAAGTGAGGTCAGAGGAAGGGCTTGAATAAAGGAAAGGTGGAGGGAGGGTTAATCAAAATGTAAGAGGATATACATAAGCCATATGGAAACCTACTTTTCTGAACAATGGAACACTCAGAAGCCACAGATTGTTACTAGAAAATTTTCAGTGCCAGGGATGGGATACCTTCCAGTGAGTTGTTGGCCAGGGAGGTCACTGATATCCCCAAAACATTACAGGCCATTGCTGAGGCCCTTGGTTTCCCACCAGGAATAGATGGTAAGACCCTATTGCTGAAGACTCCACATACTTGGGCTGCAAGGTCACTGAGAAATCCTGCTGGAGCCAAGCTGAAAACCTCTTCCATGTGGACCAGCTGACAGAAAGCTGGAAAAAACTACATGGCATGAAGTTCAATGGGAGAGAGAGAAATCACCAGTGAAGATACTCAACAGTGGACACTGCAAGCCTTAAATTTGGCCAGCCAGGCCAAATGAGCCAATGGGTGCAATAGTGGCATGTCTGTTATGGGGGAAATCAATTGCTGTCTAATTGGACTGGAGGCCCGCTCCATGGGAGGGAATACATCTCTGATACTGAAAACCTACAACAGGGGCAGTCATGAGCCCTAGGGATATAACATCTGTTGGTGTCTGGCTAAATGTATATACTATGCTCACCAAATTTCCCAGTAAGCACTTCTCTTAATGTCCATATCCATATATTAATGCTACTCTCACTTTTGGTTATAGAAGCTTCTCTTTCCAGATGGTGGTGACCTTGGGATGACTCAGAAGGCACCATGGTGCTGAAAAGAAGTGACAGAGGAGTGCTCAGCACTGAAACATCTCTATCACTCCTTCCAAGGCTCAGGGTCCATTGCAGAAGAGGTGGAGGAAAGAATGTAAGAACCAAAGGAAGGGTAGAACTCCTTACAATGTGCTCCTCCAGACACAAAGTGGCCTGGATATCCATGACCTTGCAGTGCCTGACACTACCTACACAAGACCATCATAATAGGAGGAAAAGATGATGACATCAAACTGAAAGAGAGACTATTGAGAGGGGGAGAGGATATGATGGAGAGTGGAGTTTCAAAGGGGAAAGTGGGGGGGGGAGGGAGGGAATTACCATGGGATATTGTCTACAATTATGGAAGTTGTCAATAAAAAATAAAAATTAAAAAATAACCTGTGTGGGGGTGTGAATGAGCATGCGCATGCCCTAGTGCACGTGTGGAGGTTGTGGACAACCTCTGTGTATTGGTTCTCACTCTCCTTCCACGTTGTCTGAGACAGAGTCTCTCTTATGGTTTGCCTCTTATAAGTCCAGCCTAGCTGGCCCATGAGCTTTGGGGTTCTTCTGACTCTGCCTTACATTACCATCGGTGAGTTTGGGGATTGCAGACAAGCGCTACTTGTGTCCAGCCTGTAAGTGTGGGTGGAAGTGTGAATGCAAGTCAAGAGTCTTTTTGAAAGCATAAGCATATGAGTACATCTGTGCATGGGCGTGCATACGTTAGTGTGTGAGTAGGTAGGTGCACATGGGTGCAAGTGCGTATGTATGCATGTGCATGTGGACGACCGAGGACGAGCTCAGAAATGCCATTTGCGTCCTTTGAGACAGGGCCTCCCACTGCCTTGGAGATCACCAAGTAGGCTAGACGAGCTTCAGAGAGCCTCGGAACCCTCCGTCAGGTCTCCGACTCCCCAGGGCATGGATTATAAGCCACCATTTGTGACTTTTTAAAAAATTTATTTATTTGAGAAAGAGAGAGAGAGAAAGGGAAAGAGAAAATGGGCACACCAGGGCCTCCAGCTGCTGCAAACAAACTCCAGATGCATGTGATGTGTCACCTTGTGCATCTGGCTTACATGGGTCCTGGGGAATAGAACCTGGGTCCTTTGGTTTTATAGGCAAGTGCCTTAACCACCAAGATATCTCTCCAGCCCATGTTTGACATGTTTACATGTTTTGGGGGTTGAACTCAGGTCCTCATGCCTGTAAGATAAGCACTTTACCAACTGAACTCTCTCCCCAGGCTGTGACACTTTTCTTTTAGGAGGATCCATGCATTTCATCATATAGAAGAAAGACAGGATTTTCATTCTTGGAATCTCTGACCACAACATTCTTTGTGTTGGGAGCTGTCCTGTGTGCTGTGAAATGCAGAACATCCCTGCTTGAGATGCCAGCTGCACCTTCTAATGCGACCGGGACAAGCATCTCTAGGCATCTCTAGGACCACCAGTCTAGGCTACCCGTTCATCTCACAGGGAGAAGTTTCTGTGGCATTTCAGGAACACGCACCATACAAAGACCATAGTGCTTATGTTATTTGCTGGAGCTGACATAGCAGCATTTCCAAGTGGACAGGGATACATACATTGGTTTGTTGTCTCAGGTCTGGGGGCTGCGAGTCTGAGGAGGTATTGGCAAAGCTTGCTCCTTCTGAAGGAAGGGCTGGCCAAGCCTCTCCTAGCTGCTATGGCCTTGCTGGTATTTTTTTATTTCTGTTAGCTTACATTTTTAAAAATATATTTTATTTATTTATTTTGTGAGAGAGAAGAGACAGAGATAATGGCCACACCAGGGTCTCCAACTATTGCAAACAAACTCCAGATGCATACTCCACCTTTGTGCATCTGGCTTTATGAGGGTACTGGGAAACTGAACCCAGGTCTTTAGGCTTTGAAGGCAAGTGTCATAACAGCTGAGCCATGTCTCCAGCCCCTTGGCTCATTTTTGTTGTTGATCTTTATTTTCTTGTGGTGTGGGGTTGGAACCTGCAGTCTTGGTCATGCTGGCAGATGCTCTGCCACTGAGCTAAGGCCCCAGCTCCCTTGGCTTGTGGAAGGGCTTTCCTGAGTTCTCTCTTCTTCGTGTGTACATTTCTGTGTCCAGACTTTCCTTTTTATAAGAACATCAGTCATGTTGGATGAAGGTCCACCCAAGGACCTGCTCCTCACTACATTTGCAAAGAGCTTTTCTTCCAGGGAGACAAGCATGAAGACCCAACTTCAGACCCTCAGAACCCACATGAAATTCTGGGAGTGGTGGTGTGCATCTGAATCCAAGTGCTGGGGAAATGGAGACAGGAGGATCCCTGGGACTTGCTAGCTAGTTTGTCTAACCAAATCAGTGAGCTCTGGGTCCAGTAAGAGGCCCTATCTCAGCAAAATAATAAAGAAGAAAGCCAGGCATGGTGACGCATGTCTTTAATTCCAGCACTCGGGAAGCAGAGGTAAGAGGATCACCATGAGTTCGAGGCCACCCTGAGACTACATATGAATTCCAGGTCAGCCTAGGATAGAACAAGTCCCTACCTCAAAAGCGGGGGGGGGGGGAGGTTGGAGAGATGACTTAGCAGTTAAGGTGCTTGCTGGAAAGCCAAAGGACCCACAGTTGATTCCCCAGTACTCACGTAAACCAGATGCACAAGGTGGTGTATGCATCTGGAATTCGTTTTCAGTGGATGGAGACCCTGGCATGTCTATCCATCTCTCTCTCTTTCTCTCTCTTTCTCTCTCCCCAATAATTAATTAAATCCCCAATAATTAAATAAATATATAAAAAATATATATTTTTTTTTTTTTTTTTTTTGGAGAGAGACAGAGAGAGAGGGAGAGGAAGACAGACAGAGATGGGTGCACCAGCAGCCTCTCAGCTGCTGTGAACTAAATCCAGATGCGTGCACCCCCTTGTGGTCAAGTGCGGCATTGAGCCCTTGTGTCACTGCATCTGGCTAAACGTGGGACCTGGAGATTGGAACCGCTGGAGATTGGAACCAGCGTTCTTATGCTTAGGAGGCAGGCGCCTTAACCACTAAGCCATCTCTCCAGCCCAATAAAATAGTTTTTAAAAAGACAAAAGAAGAAGAAGAAGAAACAATAAAGATACTCAAAGCTGATCCATGCACACACATGTGCCCACACACATAACACACACACACACACACACACACACACACACACACACACACACACACATGCAATCTGCAAGGTTAAATTCTGAGGTATGGGGGGACTGGATACCACCAACTCTTTTCTGGAGACACAACTCAGCCCACAACAGCACACACTGCTGTTCTCAGTAGCAGGTGGGCAGTGGTTGAGTGAGGACACTTGGAGTCACACTTTCTGGGTTTGCCTGGCACCTCACTATTCATTCCCTGAGCCGCTGGATAACACTGCGACTGCTTCTAGGGGAGGTTGTGAAGTGTAAATGAGTTCACACGTGGGTGTCCTGGGTCCGTGAGTGACAGTTGTAAGTGTTGCGGAGTGTTACATGAGTAAGCGCTCTCACCATCGTCATTTTGATGGTGGCCCAGCGTGGGCTGGCTGCGACATGACGGGTGTTAACATGAAGGTTGTGCTGAATGACACGGGCTCAGCGCTGGGTACCTACTTACCTCGGCTTTGTTTACAGAGCCTCTCTTTCTAGTTGGTAAGAACCGCCTAAGTGTTATTAGGGTTCCATAGACTTTGCCCCCCTGCATGTTCATTGCTGCTAAGAGGGGATAGTTGTGTCCTTATTTCCCTAGTGAGGAAGGCCCCACAGTTTCTCCACCCATCCGGTCCCGTTCCTTTCTCCATGCCTCCCTCCTCACAGAGAGCGGAGGCTCCTTCCCCTCTTCCCTTGTCCCTTCTCCAGCAAGGCCTAGTGGGCTAAGCCCAACCTTTGTGAATACCCTCTGTGCTGCTCTGCCCTGGGCTAGGTGTGCAGACACTGTGAGTCACACTGGCACTTTCCCCAGCCAGAGCCTCCAGGCTGGTGTGAAATGTCCAGGGGATCCCTGGCTTTTCAGCACAGAGCTCTGAGGTGGAGGAGGAGGGAAGAGCTTTTCTCCTGTTAAAGCCAACAAATCGATTCTGATCTCAAGATCAACAGGTCACACGATATAGTGCTAGAGCCCATGTCATCTTTCCTCTTAAAAAAAAAAGTCCTGGGGCTGGGGAGATGGCTCATTTGGGAAAGTGCAAGTGTGAGAGTCTGTGTTCAATCTCCAGAGCCCATGTGAATGCTGGGTGTGGAGATGTGTCCTTGTAACCACAGTGCTGAGGAGATAGGGACGGGCAGATCCCTAGAACTCGCTGGCTGACCAGTGTAGCCTAACTGGCGAGTTTCAGGCCAATGAGAGTCCTTGTTTTCCAAAGAGGAAGATGACATACCTGAGGAAATATCTTTTAGGGTGTCTCCAGGTCTTCAATATGCACATGCACACACATGTACACCCACACATGTATGATGAACATGCATGCATATACACATGCTTGCACCCACCACACACATGGAAAAAACAAATCCTTAATGCCAGCTTTGGAGCAGTTACCTGCTTGTAGCTTGAGACTGCACTCTTGTCAGTGTCAGTGTCATAGCGTGCTGGGCTGCAAAAGACTGTAAATTAACTGGGGAGGGCCACCTCCATTCTTCCCCTGGACAGTCCAGTGACAGAACACAGTCTCCCAACCTTTGCTTCTTGGTTCCAAGAGCACCATACCCTGATATAACTGGTCACGTAGCTCTCCGTCCATCAGGCTCTGGACTTCGGTGCTGTCCCCAGCGTGGACACACCTCCTCTCCCCGGTCTGCTTCTCTGCCACTCTTCACAATACTGCTCAGAAGCTCTGCCACCCCAGAGAAGAGGCTGAGGACATTGCCCGCAGCCTTCACCACCCTCATCATTGTGCATGCTGGTTGTGGGGTGTACCCACTTGCTCTGGGGAGTCAGAGCCTGAGCTGGCCTCCTTATTTTGTCCCCAGGTCGGAACGTCTGGACCTGCTCTGTCACGCGTCTGTTCCATAGACAGAGATGACTACCTCTGTAGAAAGAAGGGGTCCCCTTGGATCTCCTCGGTGCTGCCCGCTGGTATCCTCCATGAGCCCGAGCTGCTGGGCCAGGCCACAGATGTGGGAGTGCAAGATGACCACAATAATAACTCATCTGGAATTCGTTTTCAGTGGATGGAGACCCTGGCATGTCTATCCTCTCTCTATCTGCCTCTCTCTCTCTCTCTTTCCCTCTCTCCCCAATAATTAAATAAATTAAAAAAAATATTTTTGGAGAGAGACAGAGAGAGAGGGAGAGGAAGACAGACAGAGATGGGCACACCAGCAGCCTCTCAGCTGCTGTGAACGAAATCCAGATGCGTGCACCCCCTTGTGGTCAAGTGCAGCATTGCGCCCTTTGTGCCACTTTGCTTCTGGCTAACGTGGGACCTGGAGATTGGAACCGCTGGAGATTGGAACCAGCGTTCTTAGGCTTAGGAGGCAGGCACCTTAACCGCTAAGCCATCTCTCCAGCCCAATAAAATAGTTTTTAAAAAGACAAAAGAAGAAGAAGAAACAATAAAGATACTCAAAGCTGATCCATGCACACACATGTGCCCACACACATAACACACACACACACACACACGCAATCTGCAAGGTTAAATTCTGAGGTATGGGGGGACTGGATACCACCAACTCTTTTCTGGAGACACAACTCAGCCCACAACAGAACACACTGCTGTTCTCAGTAGCAGGTGGGCAGTGGTTGAGTGAGGACACTTGGAGTCACACTTTCTGGGTTTGCCTGGCACCTCACTATTCATTCCCTGCGACTGCTTCCAGGGGAGGTTGTGAAGTGTAAATGAGTTCACACGTGGGTGTCCTGGGTCCCTGAGTGACAGTTGTAAGTGTTGCGGAGTGTTACATGAGTAAGCGCTCTCACCATCGTCATTTTGATGGTGGCCCAGCGTGGGCTGGCTGCGACATGACGGGTGTTAACATGAAGGTTGTGCTGAATGACACGGGCTCAGCGCTGGGTACCTACTTACCTCGGCTTTGTTTACAGAGCCTCTCTTTCTAGTTGGTAAGAACCGCCTAAGTGTTATTAGGGTTCCATAGACTTTGCCCCCCTGCATGTTCATTGCTGCTAAGAGGGGATAGTTGTGTCCTTATTTCCCTAGTGAGGAAGGCCCCACAGTTTCTCCACCCATCCGGTCCCGTTCCTTTCTCCATGCCTCCCTCCTCACAGAGAGCGGAGGCTCCTTCCCCTCTTCCCTTGTCCCTTCCCCAGCAAGGCCTAGTGGGCTAAGCCCAACCTTTGTGAATACCCTCTGTGCTGCTCTGCCCTGGGCTAGGTGTGAAGACACTGTGAGTCACACTGGCACTTTCCCCAGCCAGAGCCCTCCAGGCTGGTGTGAAATGTCCAGGGAATCCCTGGCTTTTCAGCACAGAGCTCTGAGGTGGAGGAGGAGGGAAGAGCTTTTCTCCTGTTAAAGCCAACAAATCGATTCTGATCTCAAGATCAACAGGTCACACGATATAGTGCTAGAGCCCATGTCATCTTTCCTCTAAAAAAAAAAAAAAAAAAAGTCCTGGGGCTGGGAGATGGCTCATTTGGGAAAGTGCAAGTGTGAGAGTCTGTGTTCAATCTCCAGAGCCCATGTGAATGCTGGGTGTGGAGATGTGTCCTTGTAACCACAGTGCTGAGGAGATAGGGACGGGCAGATCCCTAGAACTCGCTGGCTGACCAGTGTAGCCTAACTGGCGAGTTTCAGGCCAATGAGAGTCCTTGTTTTCCAAAGAGGAAGATGACATACCTGAGGAAATATCTTTTAGGGTGTCTCCAGGTCTTCAATATGCACATGCACACACATGTACACCCACACATGTATGATGAACATGCATGCATATACACATGCTTGCACCCACCACACACATGGAAAAAACAAATCCTTAATGCCAGCTTTGGAGCAGTTACCTGCTTGTAGCTTGGAGACTGCACTCTTGTCAGTGTCAGTGTCATAGCGTGCTGGGCTGCAAAAGACTGTAAATTAACTGGGGAGGGGCACCTCCATTCTTCCCCTGGACAGTCCAGTGACAGAACACAGTCTCCCAACCTTTGCTTCTTGGTTCCAAGAGCACCATACCCTGATATAACTGGTCACGTAGCTCTCCGTCCATCAGGCTCTGGACTTCCGGTGCTGTCCCCAGCGTGGACACACCTCCTCTCCCGGTCTGCTTCTCTGCCACTCTTCACAATACTGCTCAGAAGCTCTGCCACCCCAGAGAAGAGGCTGAGGACATTGCCCGCAGCCTTCACCACCCTCATCATTGTGCATGCTGGTTGTGGGGTGTACCCACTTGCTCTGGGGAGTCAGAGCCTGAGCTGGCCTCCTTATTTTGTCCCCAGGTCGGAACGTCTGGACCTGCTCTGTACGCGTCTGTTCCATAGACAGAGATGACTACCTCTGTAGAAAGAAGGGGTCCCCTTGGATCTCCTCGGTGCTGCCCGCTGGTATCCTCCATGAGCCCGAGCTGCTGGGCCAGGCCACAGATGTGAGTGCAAGATGACCACAATAATAACTGACACCTGTTAAGCCTCACTGGACCCCTAGCATACTTCTTTTTATAAATATGTTTGTCAGGCGTGGTGGCACACACCTTTAATCCCCACATGTGGGAGACAGAGGTAGGAGGATTGTTATGAGTTCAAGGCCAGCCTGAGACTACATAGTGAATTCCAGGTCAGCCTGGGTTAGAGTGAGACCCTACCTTGAAAAACCAAAAATACAATAAAAATTATTTATTTATTTATTTGTTAGGGGAGAGAGAGAGAAGTAGAAGTTGGGTGCAATCAGGCCTTTGCTACTACAGAAAAATGTGACGCAGGAACCACTTTGTGCATCTGGTTTAATGTGGATAATCAAGAACTGAACTCTGGCCACAGGCTTTGCAAGCAAGCCTTTTTCATCTCCTTGCCCCTCCCCCAGCACACTTCTAAGTGCTTCATTTACATCTACTAATGTTTACATTTTCTCCAAAAACCTGCAAGATATATATCATCAATCCTGTTTTTTTTTAAAATTTAACTTTTTATTTATTTGCAAGGACAGAGGCAGAGAGAAAGAGAGGATAGGCATGAACCAGGGCCTCGAAGCACTGCAAAGGAACTCCAGATACATGTACCCCTTTGTGTATCTGGGTACTAAGGAATCAAACCCCAGTCATTGGGCTTTGCAGGCAAGTGCCTTAAACACTGAGCCATCTCATCTCTCCAGCCCCTGTTTTCTTTAACTTTTTATATTGAAATAAGTTCAGACTAGAAAACATGTGGCAAGCCTGACCAGTCCAAAGAGTCACTACCTACCCATCCACATAGCTTCGTCATGTAAAAGCATTAAAGACTGACTGAAAAGGCTGGTTCAGTAGAGGGGGACACGGAGACTTGTTCTTTGGGGTGGAGGAGGGTTAGCATTCCATGAAAGGGCACGGAGGGGTTGCAAAGCTGAGGCTTCAGTTCTGAGGAAACGGGGCTTTTCCTTATTATGAGTTTCTGTATGTGGGGGGGGGGTGGGGGGAGAGTTCCACGGAGCTGGTCTGCGTGCCAGGAGCCATGGAGGCAATGGGTGGTGAGAGATAAAGGCCTCTGGTCCTTCAAGGTCTCCCAGGGAGAAGGACTGCTCTGCTCCTACTGGTGGTAGGGTTTGAGGTTGTGCGGAGGCAGAAAGGCACTTAGATAAGAGAGCAAAGTTAGAATTCAAGGTTGCCCCAGCTCCGGTAGCAGGGTGAGGCCTCTTAAAGTGGCCATATCTGTGTTTTAACACTTCTGATGTGAACATCTTATACACCCAGGGAGCACTCACCAAGACCAAGGCATGGACCTGGTATGATCTGGTTAACTCATCCTTAGGCCTGCTCCAGAATTCAAGGAGGGATCCACTTTGCATTCCACAATCCTATCCTCTAGATCCCTCTAGCTGAGGGAGATCCTCCTGCCTTGCTTATCTTTCTCCAACTTGACACGTTTGAAGCTTCTGAGGCAGTATTTTCTAGAAATGTCTTTCCATGTAGGTCTGTCTCACATTGCCTCATCTTTAACTTCACAGCAGGTATGTTTGAAGGCCTGCCCTGCTCCGTGAATCCCAGAAGGAGGTTCTTCGTGTTAGGATGAATTAATCACAGCATTGAAGAGGAAGAGATTTAGTCAAAACACAGCCAAGGGTTGGAGAGATGGCTTAGCAGTTAAGGCGCTTGCATGCAAAGCCTAAGGACCCAGGTTGGATTTCCCCAGGACCCATGTAAGCCAGATGCACAGGTGGCACATGCATCTGGAGTTGTTTTCAGTGGCCATTCTCTCTCTCTCTCTCTCTCATAAATAAATAAAAATATTTTTCAAAAACACAGCCAAGAACTACAGTACCCACGTTCAGGTAAGGGACACGTGGGAATGCATTCATCGTTATGTATGTGGGGATGAAATGATGAAGCCTCAATGCCACAGGCACAGGAGAAGAAAGGAGAGAATAAAAGGGAATGAATGGGTGGGCCATCCAGCGTGAGGGGCAAATGACACCCCTGCAGCTAGCCACCAAGATGGACCCACGTGTTGCGTGTCTTTTTCTCCTCCCCAGCTATGATTGAAGGAGACAGCCCCACGGGAAAACCTCTAGTGAAAACCGCTAACTTCATGGCTGTCGGTTGAACACCTGATTGCTGGGCATTAGTCTAGTAATGGATGAAGTGCTCACGGGGGCTCCAGACTCCATCTCTCTGAAAGTTGGGGTAGCTACTTGGAGGTTGCCATGGAGCCAAAGAAAATGGAGCATTTGGTGGGAACTTTTGGATTTGGTTGGGTTTACAGGCTCTGAGCTACTCTTGGCTAGGACAAGCTTCTACTTAGCACCTGTGCCACCCATGCCTGGACCTTGGAGAGAGACCCAAAAGGACCTGTTGCCGTGGCAGCCTCTGGGTCCTGCTCTGAGAGAGAGGAAGCCTGAAGCCTGACCCTAGGGGACCTGCTATTGCTCTGGTAATTCTGACTCCACCCTCTGAGAGAGAGAGAGAGAGAGAGAGAGAGAGAGAGAGAGAGAGACGAACTCTAGACGCATGGTGCTCCTTATACAGCTGTCTTACAAAAATAGTGGGGACTCGAACCTGGGTCCTTAGGCTTTGCAAGCACGTACCTTAACTGCTAAGTGACCTCTCCAGCCCTTCAGTGTCTCTTGACTGCTGTCCCAAAGCCTGTCAAGGATTCAGAGCTCTAACATTTTCACATCCTTTTAGTCAGCAACCCACTGCCACCAAGTTAGAGCTGACGCTTGCAGCCTGTTCATCGGCAAACCTGCTGCCACCAGGAATCCAGATTTTTTTTGTTGTTGTTTAAGTTGTTTAACTTCTGTGTTAATAATCATTGTTTGTTCTCCCTTCACTGTCTTTCCACTCAGTTCTTCGAGTGGATACACAAGGGCCTGGAAAGAAGAATAGACCGTGTCACTATTCTTCTGTTGTAAGACATCGAGGTTGGTTCCATAGTTAACTATTGTGAATAAATATATATGTGCAAATATCTCTGTGGACTTGGCGTCCTTTATTTAGGTAGATACCCAGGCATGGTATAGCTGAGGATCCCTCAATTCTGCCTCTAACCCTTCCTGGACAGGTTCAGGGTGCTGAGGACTTCCTGGGGGGAAGTCTGCCCTGGTTAGAATTGCTCTGGGTGAGCGCTTCAGGAGAGCAGTGTCCAGCTCGTATCCATCTACATCTTAGCACAGGACCCAGCACTAAAGACACACACACTAAACAGTCAAACACAGATCCAGCCCCCTTGGAGGTAGATACTTTTAGCCCACTTTAAGTAGAGGAAAGTCGAGGCCCAGAGAGACTATAGCGCTCATCCAAGCTCACATAGCCAGTAAATGGTGCAGTCAGACTTAGGACCCCGTTGTGCCCAACTCCAAGCTGCTGTTCTTCCTACCCCACGATGCTGCCTGTTGCAGAGAGTCACTAAAACAGGGGGAACAGAGGCTCTCAAGGATCCAGAGAAGAACAGTTGAGGCTCAGCTTGCGCTCAGCCCTCGACCCCAGACTTTGGGATCCTGACCCTTATGCCCACCCTGCTTCTTCAGCTGCCATAGGGTGGGGCCTCCTGGAGACATGCCCCAACTACTACCACCAGCTTCTCTCACCTGGCCTGAGCTGGGACCTTCTAACTGGCTTCCTGCCAGCACCCAGGCCCCTGCATTCTCTTCTCCATGTAGCCCCACCGTGGAAACCCTACATGGTTTGCCACTCCCCTAAGCATGAACTCCCTGGAAAACCTGGTGGTGGCCTTCCTGACCCCATGGGATCCCCTCATCAGACCTCTCCTCTTCTCTGCCTACTCTTCTTTCTCCTCCTCTTTCACCGCCCCCACCCCCTGCATCCTGGACACGCTGGCCTTGGAAGACAAAGCACATTGTATTAATGCTGGGGATTTTGTTTCTATAACCCCCTCCCACTGTATTGTGTCGCTGGTGTGTTCCTAGCACTCCGTGAAGAACACATCTCATGTGTGTACTATCTGCACCTTTGCAACTTTCTTTTCTTTTCTTTCCTTTCCTTTTTTTTTTCAAGGTAGTGTCTCTCTCTAGCCCAGTCTGACCTGGAATTCACTATGTAGTCTCAGGCTGGCCTCGAACTCATATAAATCCTCCTACCTCAGTCTTCCAAATGCTGGGATTAAAGGTATGTGCCACCATGCCGGGGGGGGGGGGGGACAGATGCACCCAGCACATAGCCACTGCAAATGAACTCCAGACACATGTGCGCAGTAACTGCTGAGCCATCTCTCCAGCCCCCAATTTTATTATTATTTTTTTGAGACATGGTTTCATGTAGCATAGGCTGGCCTTGAACTCTTATGTACCCGAGGATGCTCTTGAATTTCTGATCTTCCTGCCTCCACCCTTGGATGCTGAGATTATGGGTGCGTGCCACCACGCCAGACTTACACGTGCTGGGTATCAAACTCAGGGCTTCGTGCATGCTACGTAAGCACTCTACCCACTGAGCTACTGTTTCCAACCCTAATCCTCTGGAATTTGAGCTCCAAGGATCAGGGACTTGAACTTGGTTGACACTACATCCCACAGCATCTACCAGGTGGCCAGGTGGCCAGCCTCAGTCCACAGTGTCTCTTGATTGCAGAGCCAGCTACACCTCACCCCACCTGGGGTCCCGAAACAGAATAAGTGACAGTCAGGCACGTCTCCCCAAGTGCTTGGGACCAGCCCTGGAGTGTCCTGCATTGTTTGTGGAAATTAGCAGCAGTGGTTGCTTTCATGGGAAGCACTCCACCCCATGGGCTGGGACCCTGCAGGGAGAAAAGAAAACAGACAAGCAAGAGCTCCAGGAGGGCCAAGGCTGGTGCCTTTCCCCTGCCTGAGACACACACTTCATTTAATTTTCATAGTGGAGGGAGATGTGGGGTCTTTTGAGCATCGATACCCTTGTGGACAAGTCTTAAGTGTCAAACAATGTGTGGAGGAACGGCGCACAGAGGGCCTTGGCTTTGCTGTCAGTCTTGCTCAGATTAACAACTTCATCTGAGCTTTTGTTGATATTGACACTTGGTTGCTAGGTAACATGTTTACTGCCCAATGAATAGGACTTAAAGGCCAAGGGGGGCACAGTCAACAGATTGGCAAATAAGGCGAACGTGCCGTGACTTGATGTGCCCATCGTAGTACCCAGGAGTGGTTCAGTGCCGGATGCCAGTCTCTCCAGGGATCTCTCTGAAGTAAGAACAGCCCAGGCCTGGAAAAGATTGAGGGTTGGGGGGAGATAAGTCAGGAAAGCAGGTCTGTTTCATCCGGTGCTTTTCTTCCTATGACATCTAGGCTGCTGGCCTCTCAGCACGAGTGTTCTCATTTAAGATACTGGAATACAGGCTCCCACAACATCTCAGCACCCTTGGAAGCCCCGCCCTTTACTGTGTCCTTTATCCACAGGGGTGTGCCGTCCTAGAAAGATGTCCCTGCTCCCAGTCAGGAGCCCTGTCACCATGGCTTCACTCCCAGGCCACCCTGCCTACTCCATTGAGGTGTTTAAAGGCAGGGGAAGAACCGTGTTTATTAAATACCAGCCGTGTGCCAGGCTCTATACCAGGTATGGTGAGCCATGCTTTTAAACCTTACCACCACTGTGAAGTGGGCTTGCTAGTTGTTGACCCCTTTTGACTGGTACTGGAGCCGAGTCCCAAGGGCATATCCATTCTTTTTTTTTTTAAGCTTATGTATTGTCCGGTGTATATGTTTGTACATGTTCATATGTGTGTGAGTACATGTCTGTATGCAGGCTACCTGTAGCTGAGCATAGCTATAAATGTAATCCAACATAAAACTGTAAAATTACATAAAACATTATGGGATTTTGTTTTTGCAATTTTTTTGTGTGTGACTCAATTGCACAGCTCTCAAGTGTGAACTCATGGACAACAATGTCATGTTGCAATGTCAAAAGATGGGTAACTTAGCATGCGGTTAACTTTCACAATGAGCTGTTGATCAGAGAGACCTACAAGGTTTCCCAAAAGAAGACAGATTTCTGTCAGAATTCTTGATGACCCACCAAAAGTTAATGGTGAGACCCTACTTCCGAAGACATCATATGCTATTGGGATGGAGCATGGAGTGACCTGGCTAGAATCTGGAAGAGGGCCAGTCCCCAGACAGTTAGCTTGTCTAGTGTGACTGGGGGAAAATGACCAACATCTGTCCAAACAACTCATAATCTAAGCTACTCAGCAGTAAACATCCTGACGAAATGCTCAAACAAGTGCAATAGTGGCACAGCCGTGGTGGGTAACCAACTGCTCTTGATTTGGCAGATAGACCCACTCAGTGGAATGGAACTCATAGCTGGAACAAGGAAACAAGTCAAAACCATGTCCAAAAAATGAGCCCATTCTCCAACATCAAGGCTCCCACCAATCGTGGGCTATAAGAGGGCCTACGCATATAAAATTCTCTCTAAAATAACAATGGCCATCCCATATATCTGGTGCTGACTTCTCTCTCCACTGGAGAAGTTGCACCTCTTTTTCAGATGGACCCCGAACCTAAGGGGAGAATCAGCCTATCGCACCTCACCAGGGCCCAGCTGAAACCATAGAGTAACGGGGAAATGGGCAAGAGTGCAGCTTTCTTGGTGAACCCGACACCAGCACAAGGCTGAAGGAGATAGACACAGAGAACACTCAACTCCTACTAAACCAGATATGCAGAGACACAGAGGTTCCCAAGACCTCATCACTGAAGTAGAACTAAAATGACCCCAATGTGGCTCAGGGAAATTCATAGAAGAAGGGGTGGAAAGAGTGTTAGAGCCACAAGTCAGGTCATTATGCACAGGGACTTTGCCTCTTCCCCATAACTATTGGTTACCCCCATAATGCACGACCCCCATTCCCCAATGAGGAGGGTCCCTTTGGAGGTGGGAGGACAGGGAGGAGGCTATCTAAGACACCAACATGAATGTAAAATTATATATATATGATGGGTAACTTGGAAATGAATACCTGAGTTTGGATCCCAGCACCCACATAAAATCCAGACATGAAGGTATATATATGTAATCCCAGTGCTAGGGAGGTGGAGACAGGAGGATCTCTGGCACTTGAGAATCGGTGAGCACTCCATTGAGTGAGAGACTCTCAAAAAATAAGATGGAGGGTGATTGAGGAAGACATTGATGTTGACCTCTGGCTGGACACAGTTGGTTGAAATCAGCCTGGGATGCCTCAGCAAATACTGAATCTGCAACCTTTTTTTTTTTTTTTTGAGGTAGGGTCTTACTCTAACCCAGGCTGACTGGAATTCACTCTGTAGTCTCAGGGTGGCCTTGAACTCATGGCAATCCTCACACCTCTGCCTCCCGAGTGCTAGGATTAAAGGCATGCGTCACCATGCCCAGCTTTGAATCTGCAACCTCTGAGCCTCCTTGTTCTATTCCTGTGTGCTTGGTTTAAGGAGACTCCCCAGAGAGTGGGTGTTCAGTGGTCACACAGGAAGCACAGTGACAGTGCAGGAAGGACTTTGTATCAGGGTCTCCCACTTATGCCCCAAGTAGGAAGTGGAACCTCCCTATGTGGAGCTACTTGTTAACCTAAGGGCTCTGCAGAAATTGAGCAGAGAGCCACCACATTTCTGCGGACATGGGGCTGAAACAGCAGGCATTTGTTGAACATGTTGGGAAAGGAAGAAAAGAGACTGGGGCTGGGCCTCAGTTGGTAGAGTACTTGCAGAGCATACACAAAGCTCTCAGTTCCATCCCCAGCACTGCATAAACCTGGTGTGGTAGCATGTGCCTGTACTCTCAGCACTTAGGAGATGGAGGCAAGAAGACCAGAAGTTCAAGGTCATCCTAGGCTACATTGAGAGATTCAGGTCAGCCTGGGCTCCCCGACACCCTGTCTCAAAACCAAAACAAAACAAAATATCAAGAGAGAGAAATGAAAATGACCCCCAGGGACGGACTCAGCACACAATAGCATGGCCATAATCCATAGCGAGTGGCCAGGCTGGAAGAGGAGGGGAAAAGCTAAAAAGATTGAGCAGTGGGCCAAGAAGAAAAGGAGGAGGGACAGCTGGTTGAAACCCGGAAGTGGAGAGCTGGCACTATCGCTGTCCCCAAAAGAAGTGCAGATGCTCCATCAGGCCTAGGCCTGCCGGGGGCTCCTCATCCTTCCACTCAGGTCTGCTCCAGCCCTGCAGCCAGCTCTTCCTACGTCTTACTGACAGCCTGGCCCACCATGCCTTCATCCACATCACTTCCACGACCTCTTCACTCATCCATGTCATATGTGTGCCTTCTGTGTTGCAGGCTCTGCAGCAATGGCTGCTGTAGCTCTAAGGGGGTGGACCAGGTCCCATTTTAGGGCAGGCTTCCAGGTAGCAGAGGAGATGGAAGTGAAGCATTCGGGTGCGTGCAGGGGTGGCTAAGAACATGGCTCAGTTGATAAAGTGCTTACCACAGAAGCTGAGTTCAGGTCCCCAGAAACCACATAAATGCCATGCCCAGCACACATCTATAATCCAGCACTCAGCAGGTGGAGACATGCAGATCCCAAAAGCAAGCTAGACTGGCTGAATTGGTGAGCTCTGAGTCCAGTGAGGGAGCCTGTCTCAATAAATAAGATGCAGCGAGATACAGACGCCCCATGTCTACCTCTGGTCTCCACATATATGCACACGTGTACATGTGTACTTGCGTACATAGTGCACCCGCACACATGCATGCACACCAGGCACAAGTACACACTTTAAAAAATGCAAAAAGAGGGCCTGGAGAGATGGCTTGGAGGTTAAGCGCTTGCCTGTGAAGCCTAAGGACCCTGGTTCAAGGCTCGATTCCTCAGGACCCACATAAGCCAGATGCACAAGGTGGGGCGTGCATCCGGAGTTCGTCTACAGTGGTTGGAGGCCCTAGAGTGCCTGTTCTCTCTTTATCTGCCTCTTTCTCTCTGTCTGTCACTCTCAAATAAATAAATAAAAATAAAAATAAAATAAATTAATTAATTAAAAATTTAAAAATGCAAAAAGAAATTAAGCATTTAATCATATACCCACATGTCAGATGGTACTTGTGCCAGGGGCCATGAAGAAGCTGAAAGCTTGTGGGGAGGGGATCACGTCACTCAGGTGTCTCAGAGCTGAGACGTGAAGCATGAGTCACATCCGGGTGACTGGAGAAGGGACATGTCTCTAAGGTGAGAAAGTAATTGGGATGTTGCAGGAACTGGACAAAGCTGCATGTGCCTGAATCACCTTGTGGGAGAGACAGGGCGGGAGCGGAGGTGGAGGTCAAGGCCTGGGAGAGCTACCCAGGCCTGGTTGGCTTTGATCAGCACAGTGGGATCTGACAAGAAAATTGCAGTGGAAAGCCATTGGGGTTGTCACCTCAGCAGTGCCAGGATGAGGTTTTAGGTACCATTTTCTTAATTTTTAATTTTCTGTACTTATAGTAAGTATGCATATGAGAGTGCTTCTTTGTATGCATATGGGTGCACACATATATGGGGCTGCATGTATGTGTGAGTGAGTGTGTGTGCATGCACGTGGAAGCCAGGGGACAATCTGGGGTGTCACCCTCAGGAAAACTATCTACTTCTTTTGGGGACAGGGTCTCTCACTGGCCTGGAACTCACTAAGTAGACTAGACTAGCTAGCCAGTGAAGTCCAAGGACCCTCCTCTCTCCACTTCCCAATACTGGAATTACAGGTGTGGGCCATTATGGCTGGCATTTGTGCGTCTACTGGAGCTCCAAACTCAGGTCCTCAAGCTTGTGTGGCTATCACTTTACTACTGAGCCATCTCCAAGCTCTGGTTCTGGGTACTTTTATGAAGTCTACACAGTGAGACATGTGATCAGGTAGGCTGAGCAAGTGAGAAGCTCCCTCACACAGGACCCATTTGGGGGAGCTCCTCTCAGCAGGGGCATTCAGTCTCGGCTAGCTCTGTGTTTATTCCCAGCATCTGGCTCAGAACCTGGCTTGCTGAATGGATGAGAACCATTTTGAGATATCGCTCACCCAACTTAAACCCATCATCACCCTCTCCTTTCTGTTTAATTCACCCATGTTTCTGACCTTTGTTAAAATCCACCAGACTCCTCATCCCTGGTACCTCTTTGTGACACTCCTAAATCTTCTGCTCTGAGACAAATCCCTCCAATCTTCCAGCATACCCAGAGGGCAAAGTGTTCTACATTTACATATGACAAATTAGGGTATTCTATAAGGCTAAAATATTTTTTTTTGTTCACAACCTAGAGTTGTAAGTGAACTGAACCTATAATATAATTTTAATAGAAATTCTTTTTTATGGTGGTGGTGGTGGTGGTGTGTGTGTGAGAGAGAGATGTGCGTATGTGGAGGTCATCTTTGCCTTCTGTCTTGTTTTGAGGCAGGGTCTCTTGCTCACTGCTTAATTCATCAGGCTAACTGGCCTTCCAGTTTCTGGAAGATTCTCCAATCTCTGCCTCCCATCTTTCAGTAGGCATGCTGGGATTACAGACATTGGTATAGCAAGTCCTTTGTACAAAGAGTCACTCAGCCCCTTTAGTGGCAATTCTTTTTTAAAAAATCATTATTATTATATTTTTCTTATTGACAACTTCTATACTTATATACAAAAAGTGCATGATATTTCCCTCCCCTCCTCCCATTCCCCTTTAGAACTCCAATCTCCATCATATCCCCTCCCTTTCTCCATTAGTCTCTCTTAATTTGATGTCATCTTTTCCTTCTATTATGAGGGTCTTGCGAAGGTATTGCTAGGCACTGGAAGGTCATGGATATCAAGGCCAATTTCTGTCTGGGCAGTTGCATTGTAAGAGGTCATACCCTTCCTTTGGCTCTTCCATTCTATCCGCCCCCTCTTCCACAATGGGCCCTGAGCCTTGGAGGGTGTGACAGAGATGTTTCAGTGCTGGGCACTCCTCCATCCCTTCTTCTCAGCACTATGTTGCCTTTTGGGTCATCCCAGTGGTCATCGCCATCTGAAAAGAGAAGCTTCTCTAACCAGAAGTGAGTAGCATTAATATGTGAATATGAACATTAAGTGTAGTGTTTTCAGGGCAGCTTGGTGGGAATAAAATATATATTTAGTCAGACAAGAGCAGGCTTTATACCCCTAAGGCTCATGACCTCCCCTGCCATAGACTTTTGCTTAGATTTTTCAGTACCAGGTATGTATTCCTTCCCTCCCTCTCTCTATTAGTCTCTCCTTTAATTTGATGTCAATTTTTGAAGGAAACAGACTTCACTGTCCAAAGGTAGGAAGGCTGTTTGTCCCTGAACAACTGGCTGCCTACAGTCATAATGTCCCTTCTGCAACTCAGGGAATATCCAGCCAATCTACCTCCACTCTGCAGACCTTGCTAATCAATGCCACGCCTCTTTCCTGCTGAATCCGGGTTTATCTTTTTTTTTTTTCCTTGATTTTAAAATTTCACACCCTCTTCTGCCCCAGGGTTTAACTTCACTGCCTTTGCCAGTGCACTCTAGCAGCCTCACTGAGTTGATAGATATTTGAAATTAACCAACTCACCCTTCAGGTTATCAATTCCGAGGTTCTTCCCACCCATCTCCCTCTTCCCTAATCACCATGGTCTCCCTGTATCATGTGTACCACCACACCCAGCACTTGTATGTGGATTTCTGGGGACTAAACCCAGGGTTTCAGGCTTGCATGGCAAGCGTGTGACCCACTGAGCCATCTCTTCAGCCCTCTCTGTGTGTTTTCCAGCCTTAAGTTTTCTCAAAGTTGACCCTTTCTTCCTATACTCTAATAATGCATCTTGTTCCTCTCCTTTTCCCTTCCTTTTCCTTCTTCCTTTGCTTGCTTCTTCCCACACTTTTCAAGCTTCACTTCTGGAACTTTCAGTTACCTTTGCTTTGCTGGGACAGAATACCTGACCAAAAGCAACTCCTGGGTGCTGGGGGAATTCAACCCAGACTGGCAGGCTTTGCAAGCAGACACCTTTAACCACTGAGCCATCTCCCTAGATGGAATTTATATTTACACCTGTGATCAATTTCTTACCATTTTATACTGGACAGGTAGAGATTGTACTGACTTTTTAATTTTTACTTAATTTTTTGTTTTGTTCTTAAATATTTTATGTATATATTAATTTATCTGAGACAGAGAGAAAGAGGCAGATCAAGAGAGAGAATGGGCCCGCCAGGACCTCCAGCCACTGTAGATGAACTCCAGATGCATGCACCACCTTGTGCATCTGGCTTATGTGGGTACTGTGGAATCAAACCTGGTCCTTAGGCTTTGCAGACAAGTGCCTTAACCACTATGCAATTCCTCTAGCCTTGTATTGTTTTTTTGAGATAGGGTCTCACTCTAGCCCAGGCTGACCTGGATCTCACTCTTTAATCTCACAGGCTGGCCTTGAAACCACAGTGATACTCCTACCTCTGCCTCCCAAGTGCTGGGATTAAAAGTGTTCATCCCCATACCTGGCTAACTTTTTAAATTTTTATTTATTCATTTATTTATTTATTTGAGAGAGAGAAGGGGGGAGAGAAAGAAGCAAACACAGACAAAGTGAGTATGGGCACACCTGGGCCTCTAGCCACTGCAAATGAACTCCAGATACATGTACCAATTAGTACAACTGGTGTGGGTCCTCACTGTTCCCGGGGGACGTTGGCCACCAACATCCCGGGTGCGGGAGGAGTTGGGGGGAAGCAGGGTCCTGGAGCAGTGGGTGAGTGCGACGGTGAGTGCAATTAACGGTCCCCCCCCCACCCCGGAGGCCCTCTGATGGATAGCACGCTCTCATTTATTCAGCAGGGGAGTGGGTTTTCTAAACATTTGAGAAAGGTTGAGAAGGCACATACAGACTATATGGCGATTGGATACACAGTTTATGGGTTGCTATCTAATTGGTTGAAAGGCAGAAGTGTAAGGGAGATAGTGGTGGGAAAAGCTACATGACTTCAAAGTTGTGAGGAAGGAGCTGTAAGAGAGATAACAGGAATGGCGGGAAACGCTACGTGACTTCAGCACATAAGGGTATCTTGGGCAGCTAGCCACAAGGTCAAGAACTGGGAGGGGGGGCGCAAAGCCTGATTTATGGAATGGTCAGATGCTTTTGGGATCAAAAGGGGGAGGGCCTCACCAGTTCTGCCCACTCTGGGAGAAGACAGGGCACACTACAACCTTGCCCAAGGGCAGGGAGGGCCAGTCACTGTCACCAGGGTGGGTTCCCAACTATAAGGCCAGCTGCAACCCCCATAGCCTCCATGTCCAACAGTTCAGGCCAGCTTCCTCACAGTCCCAGGCTGACCTGGAATTAACTATGTAGTCTCAGGGTGGCCTTGAACTCTTGGCGATCCTCCTACCTCTGCCTCCTGAGTGCTGGGATTAAAGGCGTGCGCCACCACGCCCAGCTCCCCACCCCATTTTTAGCAATGCCCAACAATCTAGCTTTACATGGGTACTGGGGAATCGAACTCAGGTACTTGAGCTTTGCAGGCAAGTGCCTTAACTGCTGAGTTATCTCTCCAGTCCCTTTTTAATTTTGTTTAAAATTATTTATTTTTTTGAAGCATACATACATATATATATATATATATATATATATATATATATATATAGAGAGAGAGAGAGAGAGAGAGAGAGAGGGGGGGGAAATGGGCATGCCAGGACCTCTTGCCACTGTAAATGAACTCTAGATGCATGTGCCAATTTGTGCATCTATCTGGTTTTATGTGGGTACTAAGGAATTGAACCCAGGCCATCGGCAAGTTCCTTTAGCCACTAAGCCATCTCTCCAGCCCGAGATTTACTTCTTGTAATGTGTGGATGTTTAATTGATCCAATGCAATTGGTTGGAAAAAAAATAAAAAAGACCCTCCATTGAATTACCTCCATCCTTCTTGAAAGTCAAAATTGCAATCCATGTCACGCTGCATTCACTGCTTTTCTCATTGGGGTGTCCATACGTAATACTGCATTCACTGCTTTTCTTATTGCTGTAATAAAATAGCTGACAAAAGTGCCTTAAGGAGGCAGGACTTATTTTGGCTCATAGTCGGAGAGGGTAGCACCCACAATGGAAGGAGAACTTGACACTGATTTATGCTCATGATCAGCACCACTTTATCCAGTCCAAGAGCCCAGTGCCCACTGGTCAAGGTGGATCTTCCCACCCCAACCAACCTAATCAAAATTGTCCCCCACAGGCATGCCAGGACGCATGTTTCCGAGGTGGCTCTCGACCCTGTCTGGTTGGCCAATGATATAAGCCATCCCTAGGGCTCTGGATTCCCTTCTCTCACCTTGCTTTCCCGCCACCATGACATGCTCAGCTTTGTTTAACCACGTGCGTCCACCACAATGTACAGACTTGCCATGGGCCCTAAAGCAGCACTGTCAGGTAACCAGGAACTGGGCACTGGAGAGCCAAAATAAACCTTTTGTCTTTTTAAGTTGATTTTTTTTTCTTAGACTTTTGTTGCAGTGATAGGAAGCTGAATAACACATCAAATGAAATGCAAATAATTCAGTGCAACCTTGAGAAGAATCAAGGGAAGGTAGATTAACCAGGCACACCCTCAGTGGGCATTGTTTAAACCAAGGGGACAGCCATGAGTCTTGCTAACTTCAGAAAATTCTTGTATTTGAAATCTCACCCTTGGCTCAGTGATTAAGGCACTGGCTTGCAATCCCACCCTTGAGCCCACTTTAGAGTAGGTTCTGAAGACTGGATAAAATACCAGTGCCAAGGGAGAAGGTTTGCCCAGGAAATCCTTTCTTGGCCTTTTGCAACTATGTTGATGCCATGCCTATGAGCAGCCACCTTGGCAGGCCTTGGAGGAGAGCAGATGTTGGTGAGGGAGGGAGCTTGAACTCCACAGCCTGCAGCTCTGGTCTTGGCTTCCAGCTCTGCTTCTACCAGCTGTGTGACCCCAGGCAAGCCATCTAATCTCTCTGAGCCTTGGTTTCCTCAATTATATGTGAGCTGTGAGGTTGTTTTTAGAAATAGATGTTTTGTACTTTACCTAAAGTAGAGTCACAAGGAGCAGAAACTATTACAACTATGCTAATATCAATTATTGTTAGCTTAGCACTCAGCAGAAAAGAGAGGAGCTTGGCGTGAATGGGGCTAGAGTGAACCTGCAATACAGAGGGTGTCACTTTGCTTGTTGCTATAAGAAAATAGTCAACAGAAGCTACTTCAGGAAGGGTTTATTCTGTCTTGTTTGTTTTTGTATGTGCACATGGGTGGTGGATGCTAAAAAAAAAAATTAAGGTGAAGAGCTGAGGAGATGGCTCAGTGAACAAAGCACCTGCTGCACA
Organism: Orientallactaga sibirica; assembly: GCA_036365145.1. Classification (NCBI taxonomy): domain Eukaryota; kingdom Metazoa; phylum Chordata; class Mammalia; order Rodentia; family Dipodidae; genus Orientallactaga; species Orientallactaga sibirica. Next base: position 14,671,573 of record JAEOAD010000028.1, read on the forward strand.
ACTCTGACTTTGGTAAAAGCTGGAAGCTGTAGCAGGCTTCTCCAGGACCTACATAAGCCAGATGCACAAGGTGGCGCATGTGTCTGGAGTATGTTTGCAGTGGCTGGAGGCCCTGATGTGCCTATTCTCTCTCTTCCTCTCTATAATAATTAAAATATATATTTTTTAATTTTTAAAAAAGATGGAAGACAACTACTGACCTGAAAGTTGTCCTCTGGTCTCCACACATGCACTGTGGTGCACACGCACATGAACACACACTAAATACTTTTTTATGAGAGAAAGAGGCACAGAGAGAATTGGCACCCCAGGACCTCCAGCCACTGCAATTGAACTCCAGAAGCATACACCATCTTGTGCTCATGTGTGACCTTGCGTGCTTGTGACACCTTGTTCGTCTGGCTTATGTGGGATCTGGAGAATCAAACATGGGTTCTTAGGCTTTGCAGGCAAGTGCTTTAACCACTAAGGCATCTCTTCAGCCCTAAATATTTTTAAGATATTAAAAAAATAAGGGACAGAGCAATTGAAGAAGACATCCACACACACACACATGAGTAGATCCCTCTCTCTCTCTCTCTCTCTCTCTCTGTGTGTGTGTGTGTGTAAAACACGGGGGGAGGCTGGGAAACTGGATACTCAGGTCTCCAGCCTACTATCTGGCTGGTGCTGGCCATGTTCCTCCCTCTGCAGAGGAAGAATTTTCTAAACATAGCTAAACAGCCCTCTCAGCTCTCAGATGCTAGAGCCTCTTCTTTCCAGGATCACCATGCCACCTTGCATCTCTCCTAGCAGGACTGTGGCAGCCCTGGGAAAGTGATGTCTGGGAGGATCTTAGAGGCTTTCAGGAGGAAGGCCCGCCCACGGGTGACCCCGCCCATCCCTGGCATGGCGGGAATGGTAAGGCGGAGGTGTTATAGAATCCAGGCTTCCCCCAGCTGCCCCATTAATATCCCCTCCAGGAAACCTTGCCAGGCCAGGAGGTGGCAGGGGGCAGGTGGGGCCCTGAGAGGCCAAATAATCTTCTTAAGGTCACCCAGCAAAGCAGTGGCAAGCTGGACCGGGCCCCAAACCTCCAGATGTCCAGTTTGATACCCTGCCTACTGGACCATGAGGCCTTTAATGAGGCCACCTCGGCAGGGCTGCAGGCTGGCCCGCCGCCCAGAGCCAGTGACTTGCCAAGCATCCCAATCAGGCACTCTGCAGAGGACCTGCCCTCGGTGGCCAAGCGCAGAGGCCTGGCATGAGCATGCCTACTGAGACTGGCTCTTCTACAAAGTGGCCCCTGGGTCTGAGCATGCCCGGCCCTCTGGCCAGGACCCCTGAGGAAGAGGGCTCTATGTCCTTGTGCAGGGGGCTGGGAGATGCTGTGGCAGCCCCGGGAAGTGAGGTGTTCAGGAGGAAGGCCTCCTGTAACCACATTCCTCACCGAGCTCCTTCCAGTGCTGGGCCTCGGTACCTCCAGTTACCTGAGCTGGGGACTCTGCAGTGAGTCTTGGCAGTGACGATGGCCTCCGTCCCCTCATGGAAACTACAGCTAGGGGCTGTGCGAGAGCTTTGGACTCAACCTTTCATGTTGAGAAGAGGGTCAGAGGAGGCAGGACGGGGATGATGACAAAAGGTAGGACTCAAATGGGACCCGCTGACTCCCAGGCTAGCCCTCTGGTGCTGCCCTGCAAGGTCCCACTTTGGTATTCCCATCAGTGACCCTCTCCTGAGCCCTGGCTACGACCCCTGGGCACTGGCTGAGCACCTCAGGGCTGGCTCCCTGTTTCCTTTGGGGCTGTGCTCTAAGTGGAAAGGGTCTTGCCCGGGGCTCCTCAGTATGCAGCCTCAGTGGACAGACCACAGACAGGGCAGACCAGAGCAAGCAGAGGAATGCAGAGGTAGAGGTGCCTTGCCCCCCGAGTTACTGGACAGGCTTTGCAGAATGAGAGCACACCACCTAGATGCTGAGGGAGGGGGGTGGGCCATGGCAGCCTGGGTTGTGGTTCCACCTTGTTCCCTCTTCAGCCCTTGCAAGCCAGGTTGCCATTTGCTTGTAGGAATTAGAGGGGTGACACATGGCAGGAGGACCCTGGGGGCCCCTATCTTCAAAGCCCAGCCTCCTAGGGACAGCCTGGGAGGCGGGGCCAGGTGCTGGGGGCTCCAGGTCGGCAGAAGCATGCCTGCTGTCTCCGCCTGCCACCCTCTCCTGGTAGCTGGCAGTCGGGCCCAGCGAAGGTTGTAGGGAGTGCCATTTTTTTTTCCCAGGACTTAACCTCCCCCTCCGTTTGCCTTCCCTCTCTTGGGTTTCAACACCCTCCTCCCCAACACACACACCTCAAAGAGACTCAATTTATTTCATCCCTTCCCCCACCCTGTCCCCAGCCTTTCCAAGAACCTTCTGGGTCTGTCCCCCTCTTTCCCTTGCTACAACCTTCTGGGGGATGGATCTACCAAAGAAAGATAAGGGAGGGGTAAAGTACAAAAAATACATACCCAACACAAACAACAGAACCCCCCAGCACCCCACATTATGCTGCACAAGCTGGAAATATACAACAAGCCAGCATCTGCGTGGAATAATAAAACCGGGTGTGGACGTGTCGTTCTCATAGGGCATTTGGCTGAGCCCGGGCAACGCGAAAGCATGCATAGTTAACGCTTCTGACTGTGTGAAGCCCTTTGTCGCGGGCACCGGCTCTGCAAGGGACCCAGGGCCCGGGGCTTGGCAAGGGCCCGAGACATTTCTTGGAATGGTTTCTTGTTCGTCACTGACACTCGTAATGAGAAATTTATACACCATCCTAAGCAGATAAATTAATTTCAAACACTTTAGACTTGGGAAGACAATGGTTCCTGGCAGGATCCTTTATCACCCGTTTTATTAAAAAAAAAAAAAAAAAAAAAAAGGACAGGAAAAAAAAGAGAGAGAGAGAGATCCAAAACCTCAGGACATTCCAAACAAAACCCATGTGCCTGCCTGGCTTTGGATTTTAAGTCCATGGCTGGGGGAGAACCTGCTTGGGCCCCATGTGGGCAGAGAGGCCCGTGGGTCATTTGGAAGCTTCATGAAAGGGTATGCAGCTACTAGGGGTTGTCCCTTCACCCCTGGGGGAGCACAGCTTCCGTTCACCCCTGGCTCCATTTGAAGTTGGCATTCTGGCCAAGGAGTGGGGTTTCTCAGGCTGTGTTTGTGAAAGGTAATTAAATTGTGATAATGTTTCTATTCAGACCCGGGGCTTCGGTGAAGTTTGGGGATGCATCAGACAGACATGCTCTTACTGCCCACTGAACACACAGGCCAGCCTGTCAAGAGCCCTAGCCAGGGCCCACAGGGTGTTCTGAACTTCCCAGCTGGCTGGGCATAGGCCTGCTCAGGCCATGCATACAGAAGGAGGAGCAGTACCGTGTGGTCCTGCGCTTAGAGTGACATGGCTTGGAGCACCTCAAGGGAGTGGTCACCTCCACGTGGTCACAAACTGGGTTCTCTAGGGTTCTAACGGTAAGAAGAAGGTATAGGATATGCTCTTCAAGATAGAAAGAGATTCCCTGTCTCAGCAGACCCTGGTCTTTAAGCCAGGCACCTGGCTCCTCAAAAGACCATGCAGCACTCTAGGGCATGTGCTCCACCAGCTATGCTTGCTTCTACGGCTTCCAAAACCAATGAAAACTGAGCATAGTTGTGCAATCCTGTAATCCCAGCATGGGGGAGATGAGGCAGGAGGATCCCCAGGCTTTCCTGGATAGCAAGCCTAGCTGAATGAGTCAGTGAGCTCTGGGTTCATTGAGAGATCTTGTCCAAAGAATTAAGGTGGAGGGAGATGGATGAAGATATCCAATGTCAGCCTCCTTCCTCCACACACGCATGCGCCTATACACATAAGAACACAAATACACAGGTGCACATGTGCACACTACACACAAATGCATATGGAAAAGTGAATTGCCTTATGATGGTACAAGGGGGTTTCTTATCCCTGTGAAGTTTTTCATGGGAAAGTACTTTTCCATATGGATGAAGCAGTGCTTACTTCCACGGCTGGTTTAGTAACCCCAGAACCTCTTAAGACTGCAGTGGAACCGTTGAGCTTCTCAAGGGTCCTCGTCTCTTACCTTCCATTCTCGTCTTGTCCACGTCTAAGGCTACAGTGCTCTGCAGCTGGAGTGGCAGGACATGGGTCCTTCAGCCATACCTTCTACAGCTACTAGTCAACTCCTATAGTTTATTTTAAAAAATATTTTATTTATTTGAGTGAGAGAGAAATGCAGATGGAGAGAGAGAGAGAGAATAGGCACACCAGAGCTTCCAGCCACTGCAAATGAACTCCAGATGCATGTGCCACCTTGTGCATCTGATTTTACATGGGCACTGGGGAATTGAACCCAGGTCCTCAGGCTTTGCAGGCAAACGCCTTCATGGCTGAGCCATCTCTCCAGCCTCCCTATAGTTTCTCAAAGCTCCTTCAGGAAGCCCTCCCAGATGTGTCCCATGTATTGTTGAAAGCCTCCACATTTGGTGGGGATCACTTTTATCATAAGGATCATACCACGTGGTAGTTTTTGCTCAGAGGTCTATGTCCGCCACAGAAGTCGGGCATCCTGGAGACAGAATTGAGTCACATCCTTGGGGGCCTCCAGCCCCCAGGGTCAGGACCTGGTATACAGTAGGCGCTCACTGACTGTTGAATGCACAAACCTCCATGGCCTGTCAAGTCACTCTTTTAGTCACTCATTGCCTTCTTTTAAAATTATTAGTGTGTGTGTGTGTGCATTCATGTGCCTACATGTGGAAGCCACAGGTTGATGTCAGGTGTCTTTCTCAATTTGGTTTCCTATTTATTTCTTTTCTTATTTGCTGTTTTCAAGATAGGGTCTCTCCTTCAACCTCTGCCTCTCGAGTGCTGGGATTAAAGACATGCATCACATCCCAGACATGCACATCCAGCCATTTATTTATTTACTTACTTAATTCTTTTTGGTGTGTGGTACGGTGGGGGTGTGTGTGTGTGTGTGTGTGTGTGTGTGTGTGTAGGTTCACACATTCCACTGTGCATATGTGCAGGTCAGAGGTCAACCTTGGGTGCTCTTTGAGGCTTTTTTCACCACCTCATTCACCAAAGTAACTGGTCTATGAACTTCCTGGAGATTCTCCTGTCTCTGCTTCCCATATCGCTTTAGGTGCACTGGATTATAGAAACCCACCTCAGTGTTCAGCTTTACCTGGGTTCCGGGATCCAAACTCAAGTGCTCCTCCTCTCATGACAAGTGCTTTATCCACTAAGTCACTTAGATGCACCTTACTTTTTTATTTTTTATTATTGACAACTTCCATAATTATAAACAGTAAACCATGATTATTCCCTCCCCTACTGCTTTCCCCTTCACAACTCCACTCTCCATCACATTCCCTCCCCCTCTCAGTCTCTCTTTTATTTTCATGTCATCATCTTTTTCTCCTATTATAATGGTATTGTGTAGGTAGTACCAGGCACTGTGAGGTCATGGATATCCAGACCATTTTGTGTCTGGAATGGTGTATTATAAGGAGCCCTACCCTTCCTTTGGCTCTTACCTTCTTTCCACCACCTCTTCTGCAACGGACCCTGAGCCTTGGAAGGTGGATAGAGATGTTTCAGTGCTGAGCACTCCTCTGCCAACCCTTAGCACTATGGTGTCTTTTGAGACTTCCCAGAGTTTTTTTTTTTTTTTTGAGGCAAGCTCAACAGACTGGCTTTGTGTGTGTGTGTGTGTGTGTGTGTGTGTGTGTGTGTGTGTGAGAGAGAGAGAGAGAGAGAGAAAGAAAGAGAAAGAAAGAAAGGAAAAGAGAGAGAATAGGTGCACCAGGGCCTCCAGCCACTCTAATCGAACTCCAGATGCTTGTGCCCTCTTGTGCACATGTCAGGGAACCTAGAGCTCACCAGTTGGGCTAGACTAGCTAGCCAGTGAGCCCCAAAGATCTTCCTGTCTCTGCCTTCCCAGTGTTGTGAGTACAGGTGTGTGCCACCATGCCCGGTGTTTTCATATGGTTGCTCAGGTCCTCAGACTTGCACGGTGTGGTAATTTGTATGTGAAATGTCCCCCACAGCCTCATGTGTTTTGAATACTTGGTCTCCAGCTATTGGCAGTTTGGGAGAAGGAGCCTTACTGGAGGAGGTGTGTCACTGGGGCCGACCTTGAGGTCCAGGGCTTAGAGCTCACTCACTCTTGCTGCTCCCTCCTAGCTGATGTGACAAGATGGGATGCCCACCTTCTGCTCTGCCATGCTTTCCCTGCCACAATGAAACTTCCTCTCAAGACTGTAAGCTGAGATAAACCCTTCCCTCCAAAACCTTTGGTCAGTTGTTTGGCCCCAGGAACAGGCAAGAAACTGCAACCCATAGAAAGCACTTCACCCACTGAACCATCTCCCCAGCCCCCACACACTGTCTTTTTGAATACTCCAGGGATGGTGTTCTCCCTGCTTCACCAACCAGCCCACCTCCATGTGTGCAGCTGTTAGATCCTTCCACCTGTGCGGTCCACAATCGCACTCATGTCCCTCTGCCCTTGCTCCAGGGCGGGGCTTCTCTAGGCTACGGCAGTCTGAAGGGGACAAGAAGGTTCTACTCTGAGGACCTCTAAATGGAAACAACTAAGAGCAAAAGGAGCTGCCTGCCATGTGGCCAGTTCAGCTTTCCGGCTTTCTGTCCACCCCAAGGTGCAGTTGCTGGGCTCAGACAACATTCCCTGCACCTCCTCCCCAGCTCCCTTCTCTTAGTCTCATTCCTGTTCTCCCACCTATCCCCTAGCTTCTGCAATTTCCTGCATTCCCCTCCTCCCCTCTCTTCCTCTCTGTCAGCTCTCCTACCCCCCCTTGCCTCCTGCCTCTTTCATCCTTGTCCTCTACCCTCCCTGGCTCTTCATCTCCTCCTTCTCCCCTCATCTTTCTCCCTGGGTCCCTTCCTTTTGACATTCCCTTCCTCCTTCCCAGTTCCCCTTTCTCCTTGCCCCCCCAGCCTTCCTCCCAACCCACCTTCTCTGCTGCTGCCCCTTTTCCTGGCTTCCTGTCATCTTTCTCTCCTCCTCCTCCCCACCTTCCTCCCTGACTTTCCTTCCTTATCTTGGCTTTGCTCCTCCCCTTCCTCCTTCTCCCCCTTCCTTCCTGACTCTTCCTCCCAGCACAGCTTCTTCAATCTTCCTGTGCTCTCAGGCTCCCCTTCCTCCTGAGCCTCTCTTCCTTCCCCTTTTCCTTCCCTTTCCTGGCTCTCTCACCTCCCTGCACACCGCCTTCCTTCTCACCTTCTTCCCGCGTCTCACTGCTCCCAGCTCAGATTTTCAGGGCTGGTTCTCACATTTCTGGTGGGAAATCTGATGTGGGTAGATTCATGTCCTTGATCAAATAGGCCTTTGGGTCTCCACTGGAGCCCTTTCCTTGTAGGCTGAGACTTCTATGTCCTTCAGGTCTACAGCATAAGGGCTCGTCAACAAGCGTGAGATGACCAGAGGATGAGGCCTGGCTCTATGTCTTGGACCTTGGTGACTTGGGACAAGGTTCTGAGCTTCAGAAATCAGGTGGGGAGGGAAGATAGCTCAGGAAGGCGCAGAAGCATGGAGCAGTGGGGCTGGCCAAGGACCTGGTTGAGGATTATCAAGTCATGTGACACCACTCACAAGCTATGGCTGGTGTCCTGAGCCCAGTGGCCTGACAAGAAACAGACCTCATGACTGCCCTTCTTCTCAAGCCTCCACTTGGACTTCTACCACCAAAGGAAAAGAAACTGGGCTGGGGAAATGGTTCAGTAGATAGAGTGCTTGGTGTGCAAGCTTGAGAAACCGAGTTTAGATTCCCCAGAACCCACATAAAGGCAGACACGATAGCATGACTGTCTGTAGTGCTAGCATGCCTAAGACAAGAAGGGAGGAAAATTGCTCAGAAGTGCATGGGCCACTTAGCCTCATGCACACAGCAGTTAACAACTAAAGACCCTGCCTCAAACAAGGTGGAAAAGTGAAAACTGACACCTGAAGTTGTCTTCTAACCTCTCACACTCACACACATGAACATGTGTGCATGCATGTTCACACACACACATATACACACTCAGGAAAAGAACTGAAAAACCTTGCCCTGACCCACAAATTCCCACCACTGACCATGGCCTGGGATCCCTCAGGTTGAACTGTAGCATCATCTTATTCCTCCATGCACATAGTCAATAGTTCTTCCCAGATGCGACACCTGCAGTCCCCTCTGACCTTCACATGGCTCAGGGCTCTTCCCCTACGCTTCATCTCACACCCACAGAATGACCTTCCTTGGTTACCTAGGACTGTTCATCTTCATTATCAACTTCACTGGATTTGGAACACAACTAGGGTATGTCTATAAGGAGCTTTCCAGAGAGGTTTAACTGAACAGGGAAGATACACTGTGAATGTGGCCAGCAACATTACATGGGCTGGAATCCCAGCCTGAGTAAAAAGAAGAAAACGAAGCTGGGCGTGGTGGTGCATGCCTTTAATCCCAGCACTTGGAGGTAGAGGTAGGAGGATCACAGTGAGTTCGAGGCCACCCTGAGACTACATAGTAAATTCCAGGTCAGCCTGGGCTAGAGTGAGACCCTACCTGGAAAACCAAAAAAGAAGAAGGAGAAGGCGGGAGCTGAGCACCGACATTCATCTCTCTGCTTCCTGCCCGTGAGAGCAATGGGACCAGCTATTGCCTGCTCCAACAGCTATGCCCTTCCCCACCATGGTGACTGTACCCTCAAGTTGTGAGCCAGCATGCAAGAACAAGTCCCAGGAGCCATGTAAAAATGCCAGGTGTAGCCGGGCGTGGTGGAGCACGCCTTTAATCCCAGCACTCGGGAGGCAGAGGTAGGAGGATCGCCAAGAGTTCGAGGCCACCCTGAGACTACATAGTTAATTCCAGGTCAGCCTGGACCAGAGTGAAAAACCAAAATAAAATAAAATAAAATAAAATAAAATAAAATAAAATAAAATAAAATAAAATAAAATAAAATGCCAGGTGTGGTAGTGGGCACCTGTAATTCCAGCACAGCACAGGTGAGCTCCAGCTTCCGTGAGAGACCCTGTCTCAAAAAAATAAGGTAGTGAGCAGTTAAGGATGATAACCAACGTGGCTCTTTGGCCTCTGGGCATGTGCATACAGGTGCATACACCTGCACATATATATGTATAGGCAAGCCCCCTCACCAACAACAAAAAAATACTCAGCCAAAATCAACCCTTCCTTCTTTAAGTTACTCTTGTCAAGAAGAAAGTAGTTGATACCCCACCCTGCTTGGCACCGTTCACCCAGCCTTATCATGTCTTCTTTGGAGAGCTAGGCAGAATGCTATTCAGGTTCAGAAGGTGACCAGCATCTTGTGGCATGAGCCATGTGATGGTGGTCCTTAGGCTGTGTGCCCCAGCTCACCATCTCTAAGGTAGAAATAATGATACCACTTACAACATAGGTTGTTGGAAGTATTAAATTAGGAAATGCAGATTTGGAATAGTGCCTAGCAGTCAAGAAGGGACCTGGATTTTCCTGTCAGTGGCCTGAGGTGACCTGTGTAAATGGTTCACTACTCCCTTGACCCAGAAAACCCCACAAAATCATGCAAATCAAGGGGTTCAAATCTTCGTGTTCACTTTAAGAACACCCATGAAACTGCCCAGGCCATCAAGGGTGTGCATATCCGAAAAGCCACCAAGTATCTGAAAGATGTCACTTTAAAGAAGCAGTGTGTGCCATTCCGTGATACAATGGTGGAGGTGGTAGGTGTGCCCAGGCTAAACAGTGGGATTGGACACGGGGTCGGTGGCCCAGAAAGAGTGCTGAATTTCTGCTGCACATGCTTAAAAATGCAGAAAGTAATGCTGAACTTAAGGGTTTAGATGTGGATTCTCTAGTCATTGAGCATATCCAGGTGAGCAAAGCACCCAAGCAAAGCGCCGCTGTGCTTACAGAGCTCATGGTCGGATTAACCCTTCCATGAGCTCTCCCTGCACATTGAGATGATCCTCACTGAAAAGGAACAGATTGTTCCTAAGCCAGAAGAGGAGGTTGCACAAAAGAAAAAGATATCCCAGAAAAAACTGAGGAAACAAAAACTTATGGCACGGGAGTAAATTCAGCATGAAAATAAATGGAAACAAAAGTACAAAAAAAAAAAAAAAAAGAAGTGACCTGGCTACATTATTATTTCCTAAAATTATCTAATTCATGTTCTTTGTGTGTGTGGTTGGCATATGTGTATTGTATGTGAGTGCACATATGTGTGTATGTGCATGTATGTGGAGGCCAGAGGACAATGTTGGGTATCTTCCTTGACTGCTCCCCACCTTGGTTTTTTTTTTTTTTTTTTTTCATTTTTATTCACTTTATTTATTTATTTGAGAAAGAGGCAGGTACAGAGAGAGAAAGGGGAGAAAGAGAAAATGAACATGCCAGGGCCTCCAGCCACTGCAAACAAACTCCGGATGCATGTAACACCTGTGCATTTGGCTTACGTGGGTCCTGGAGGGAAACGCCTTAACCACTAAATCGTCTCTGCATCCCCCCCCCCACCTTGTTTTTTGAACCAGGGTTTCTCACTGAACCTGGAATTCGCCAATTCAGCTAGACTAGCTGGCCAGCAAGCCCCCAGGGTTCCCTGTGTCCATCGCCTCAGAGCTAAGACAACGTGTCACACCATCACTCCTGGCTTTTCCATGGCTGTCAAGAGTCTGAACTCAGGTCCTCATGCTGGTACCTACTGAGCTATCTCCCCAGGCCCTCTGATTCATTTTCTCGTGTGATTATTTTATTATTTATTTATTTATTTATTTAGAGTGAGAGAGAATGGGCACACCAAGGCTTCCAGCCACTTAAAACTCTAGATGCATGTGCCACCTTGTGCATTTGGCTTACGTGGGTACTGGGGAATCAAACCAAGGTCCTTTGGCTTTGCAGGCAAGTGTCTTAACCACTAAGCCATCCCTCCAGCCTACTTGTATGATTTTTAATGGTTGGCTTTCCCCCACTGACCTCTTCTCCCTGCTCCTAGGGGTGAGAATGCCTTGGTGCTTTCATTGTCTTTGGATAGACAAACTAGAATATACCAGGCACGTGCCAAGTATTGACTAAACACAGGTTGGATGAAGGAATGCTCAAAGCCTGCATACATTCTCCTGGCCTTCTTTGGGCTTTGCAGAGCTTGGGATGTACCATAGAAACTGGGGGTTGCATGCAATTGCAGAACATACTTTCTGGGGGTCCTGGTCCAATTTATGGCTTTACTACCTCTAAGCCTGCGGCCCTTAGGTGAATCACTTGACCTGTTCTAAGCACAGCTTCCACCAATGTCAAATGAAAATGCCTGCACTGTCCCAACCTCCCAAGCTGCTGGTGAGAAATAGTATATAAGAATCCTGGAAGTCTCTCCCTCATGCTTAGCTGCTCTTTCTGTCATCTGGATACTTGATAAACATATTTTGTAAGCATTGACAGTAATATGCTAAGACAGGATCAGATGACAGTCACTCTGCGGGAATACTCCCCCAGGTTGCGGTGGGGCCAGCAGTCATTTGCTTTGAATATAATTGTTTAACCAGTTCAAAGTCCAGTGACCTGTTTCCACTCCCCCTGGGCCTCCCGGCTTCCTCCATGAGCCCAGTGGAGCCCAGGAAAGGTCCAGGTGGATGGGGTCAGCTATTCCAGCACCTCCAACAGGAGAGACTTTGGCAACCACTGGCTCCATATCGGCTTCCTTTCTGTGAACTGCTTCCTCTGACCTTTGAAGCTTGGCTGTCTCTAGAGAAGGGAAGAAATGAGTTTGTCATGGTCTGCTCTCTGGAGAAACTCGTTCCTTCCAAATTCTTCCCACACCCTTCTTCAGATTTTAGCAGAGAATGTCACTGGCTTCCAGGGGAAGAAGGAAGCAAAGTCATTTATTTATTTATTTATTTGACTATTGCAAAGTTACGTGCATTAGCTCAAGTGAAGCTCAGCGCATGTGGTTCATGTCCTGTTTCACAGATTAGGAAAAGCCAAGGTCAATGACTTGCACAAGGTCACTCAAGCCAAGAAGGTTTCCTTCCATTTCTTTCTAATCCCTCTAAGCCCAAACCCCGTTCTCTTTCCTCAACATCACATAGCCTCTTACGATCTCTAGTGGCTCAAAAAACTATGCTTGCTTCCTGTTTGGGGAAATGACAAATTTGGATGTGCATTCAGACTCTGGCTCTTCACGATTTCTCCAAGTTCCCGACAGAGGGTCTGAGCTCACATCTGCAAATTCCTCTGGTATCCTGGGAGGTCATTTGTCTGGGCCAGAAGGATGGAAATACCAGGTGCTCCCTTGCCACACCTCTCCTATCTCCTGGCGCAGCTTCCCTTTCTCTGATGTGGCCTTGGCAGCCTCTAGGGGACCACCCTCCTCCTGGAAGCCACAAAGAGCCTCAGCCCTTCCCAGTTGCAGTTCCTACCATATGAAAAGTATTAAGCCTTCAACATGGACTTTCAGCAGTGGTACCCAGTGAGTGAGAAAGGCCTCTTTTCAAATAAATAATGACTGCCGTTGACAACGGAAGTGTAAACATGACCTTAACACATGCTAATCGCTGTCCCAGTTAGACACTGGTCTTTATTGAGCACACATGTGGCCTGAGGAGGATGGTCACAGAGGACAAGGAGCAGTTTGAGCTGGGCTGGGACCAGGGAGGGAGAGGGCATGGAAGGAGAGCGGCTGGCCTTCCAAGTTCCTCTACTGTGTTGATTCAGAGCTCCAGTGATCAGGAAGGCTGGACTGTTCTGGATGTCCCATTCCGGATGGAAGTGCCTTTTTCCTGGACAGATCCCAATAGTTGCATTCTTTTGTTGTTGTTGTTGTTTTGGTTTTTCAAGGTAGGGTCTCACTCTAGCCCAGGCTCACCTGGAATTCACTCTATAGTCTCAGGGTGGCCTTGAACGCACAGCTCATAGCTATCTTCCTACCTCTGCCTCCTGAGTGGGCGTGCGCCACCACTTCTGGCCCCATAGTTGTATTTTTGGAAGACTGATGCATCCACGCATGCACTCCAACATATGAAAGTGTATGTACACATGCGTACACAGGATTCATGCATGTTAATGTACTAGTGTGCATGGAGAGACACATGAACACAACATACATGGAAGCACAAACATGGACACACAGGATGCCCACACATTGTATTCTACCCATTTGCTTTTTGTGCATGTACTTATGTGTTTGCATGGGTACAGGTACACGTGTGTGCATGCATGTATGTGTGAGGGTGTGTGACAACCTCAGGTATTATCTGTCAGATGCCACCCACCTTTTGTGAGACAGAGTCTCTCATTGGCTTGAAGCTCTACAAGTGGGCTGATCTAGCTGGCAAGTGAGTTCTCAGGGATCCGCTTGTCTCTGTCACCCTCGTGATGGGATTTTAAGCACCTGCCATTATACCAGACATATATATATATGTATATGTATATTTTGGTTTTTCGAGATAGGGTCTCACTTTAGCTCAGGCTGAGCTGGAATTCACCATGGAGTCTCAGGGTGGCCTCGAACTCATGGCGATCCTCCTACCTCTGCCTCCCGAGTGCTGGGATTAAATGTGTGCACCACCATGCCCGGCCAGTAATATTTTTTTAATGTGAGCTCTGGGGGCCAAACTCAGTTCCTTGCAAGACAAGCCCTTTATTGACTAAGCTACCTCCACAGCACTCATTTGGATTTTTCAAGAGACACTGGCCAATTGTGGGTGATGTAATCCCAAAGTTCACCACTGCCTATGTATAAGCTGGGCTCTGCCTGCCTCCTGCTGTCTTATGTGGGTGCTTTATAAGCAACCATGCCGCTTTTGTTTAGGTAACTTGGTTTGGCCTACAAGCAACTAGAGACCAAAATAACAATACTTAAGCAAAACAGAAATGGAATTCTCTCTCCCATAGAAAGTCTGGAAGTCATTGGTCCAGGGCTGAGGAGATGACTCGGTGGGTGAAAGGCTTTCTGCACACACAAGCGTGAGGACTTGAGTTCAGATCCCTAGAACTCACATAAATGCTGACAGGCCTGGCAGACTGCTTGTAATCTAAGTGCTTGGGAGGCAGAGACAGGGGAACCCCAAGGCAAGCTGGCTACCTAGACTAGCTGAATCAGTGAGCTTGGGGTTCAACGTGAGAACTCTATTTCAAGAAGTAAGGTGAAGGGTGAAGAAGAAAGATAACAACATCATCAACTCTGGCCTCTGCATACATACACACATATATGTGCTGGTGTGCTGGTAACACACACACTTGTGCAAGTTGAGGCCAAGGAAGGCAAAATGATCCCCATCAATGACACATGATCAACTGCTAAAATGGCCAAGGGGCTTCCAGCTCCACATCCAGTCCAAGGTTGCTGGTATGGCCCTGCTCTGGCCGCAACCTCTCTATGGCAGAGAAGGGTGCTCCTTAGAGTTCATTGCTAACAGTGGTGGAGAACAAGAGGGGCAGCATGACCAGAGACCCCCTCCAGATGCCAGACACCAAGCCAGACTGCCCACAGCCATAGCCAACGGAAACCCCAACAACTGTAAGGATGTTGGAACGCTGTGGGGAGCCGGGACCATGATGCCTCAGGTGATTCAAACCAGTAAACTCACAGATGGGGAAACTGAGTCTTAGGACATCTAAGACCCATGCCAGAGGTTGTTAAGTGGCAGAGCTAGGTGGTGTACTTAGGTCTGTGTGTCACTCTAAAACTTTCTTTGTCCCTAAACCTGAGAGGTCCCTGGTAGCATTCTGTCCTGTCCACAGTAGGGTCTGGCTTAGTCTTCTGTCTTGAGCCCAAACATTTCCTCTTTGAATCCCCTCTGCCTGGGGAGTACTAGCGCCAAAGCTCCACCCACACAGACCCACATTTACTCCTCTCTCCTTCTTCCTGGCCAGACAGAAGCCAGTTCACACTCTACATCTCCATCTGTTTAGCCAATCAAGAGGCATCTGCCAAGCCCAGAAGCATGGCAAATACTGTGCTCCTGCCTCAGGACTTTCGTTGACCTCTGGCCTCCACATGCACGTGTGCACCTGCACGCACGTGCACACACACCCACACACACACACAGACACGAATACTCATATACACATGCAGTGCAGCAATACACATACATGCACAAAAGAAAAGGCTGTTTTTCAAGTCAGCATCCTAATCTGAGGATCCACATGGCTGTGGGCTCATGGGGAGAATGAGCGAGGTCATGTCTCCATGAACACCCACCCTTTAACTCCCATGTAGGCTTCCCTGGACATAGGGCTTTTTCTTTTGCATATGTGTGCTTATGTTGTGTGCATGTGTGTTTATATGTGTGGGGTTACACGTGTGTGTGCATATGTGGTTTAGAGGCCGGATGTTGACATTGTTCCTCAGTCACTGTCCTCATTCTTTGACACCAATTCGGCTAGACCAGCTGGCCAGTAAACTCCAGGGATTCCCTGTGTCCTCCTCCTCGGTGCTGGGATTACAGGGCGTGTCCCCACATCTGACCACTTTTACATGGGTACTGGTGACCTGAACTTGGGTCCTCATGCTTGTGAGACCAGCACTTTATCCATTGAGCTATTTCCCTAGCTCATTGCCGGTCTTCTTGGGGGCTTTTCTTACAGCCAGGAACTCTGCCACTCATCTTCAGGGCCTGATAATCAGTGGTTGGTGTATGTGCACTGAGTTAGTAACTTGCAGAGGGCTGACTCCAAGAGGGCTGCATGGAGAACTCGGTGTTGAGATGTAAGTTTCCTTGTGAGTTCATCCCTTCCAGGTTTCAGGTAGGGTATAAAGTGAGGCTAGATGCCACCTCCTTTCAAATCAATGGCTTGCCAGCCTGGGGGTGCTAGTCTGAAATGAATGGAAAGACACATAGATGGATGGTGGTATAATCCTGTACAGTTATTTACCTAACCTTTTCTTTTGTGCATGTACATATATGTGCTGCACTGCATGTGTATATGAGTATTTGTGTGTGTGTGTGTGTGTGTGTGTGTGTGTGTGTGTGGTGCACACGTGCATGTGGAGGCCAGGGGTAGATATGAAGTGTCTCCCTCACTTGCTCTACCTGAGAGCTCAGAGACAGATTCTCTCATTGAGCTCAAAGCTCACCAATTCAGCTAGACTAGCTAGCCAGCAAGTCCCAAGGATCCTCCTGCCTCCACCTTTCCAGCGCTGGGATTATGTGGGGTCTGGGGAGACAAATTCAAGTCCTCACACTTGCATGATAAGCACTTTACTGTGAGCCATCTCATCAGCCCTGCTACCTGGATTTTTCCAGATCATGAGCTCATCTGAGCCTGGCTCATGTTGGAGCAGTAAACGCTTGTTGAATGAATAATGAGTGAGGTTAGAGATCCGCTCAAGGTCTGGGTGAGACCTTACCATTGAGGGTCGGGAAAACCCTCACCAAGCGTATGACTTCCTATCACTGAAGTCAATGCACTGCCTGGGTGTTACAGACCACAGCTCCGCAAGTGAGGTCCAGCGGAAGTGCATGGAAGCCTTGGAGAGCGCCTTTTGGACAGCTTATCTCTTGGCAAGATTAAGTTGGCTTTCCACAGAGAAGCCCGTATTGCAGGCCTGCAGGGAGGACCGGGCCGTGGAGTTTGCACCTTTTTACCCGGCATCTGTCCCTGGGATCAGGAGAGCCGGGAGGCTGGATTAGATGGGTCAGCGCCCTGATTGACAGTGACACTTCCTCCGGAGCCCCCGCCTGCCCCCCGCCTCTCCCGCTGTTCCTCTCCTGCCTCACCCGGCCCCATCCTGTTCCCGAGAGCGGCCTATGCCTTCTAATCTCCTTACCAGGAAATTATTTTCCTGGGTGTGAAATCCCTGTCCAAGGGGGAGCACGGCAGATCAGTCCTCCCTGGCTTCCAGGCTGACCACGGGCCATCTTCTGGAGACATCTGGTGTGGCATTGGAACAACCACAGTTAGGTGGGCAAACCTGGGTCCTTCTAGCCCCAAATTTAACCCTGGCTCCAAGTTGGGTTGTCCCTAAACTGCCTCTCCCCTCTCCCTTCAAGGGACTTTTTTTTTTTTTAAATATTTTTATTTATTTATTTAAGAGAGAGAGAGGCAGATAGAGATAGAAAGAATGAGAGAATGGATGTTCCAGGGCCTCTAGCCACTGCAAACAAACTCCATATGCATGTGCCACCTTGTGCATCTGGCTTACATGGGTCCTGGGGAATTGAACCATGGTTCTTTGACTTTGCAGCTAAGCATCTTAACCGCTAAGCCATCCCTCCAGCCCTCAAGGGACTTTTTGACAATGATACATCTCTGCCCATTGTTGACTGTCCCCTCCAGAACAAGAGACACAGACACGAGGAATTTCAGCCCATGAATATGTACAGAATTTGGGGCTGGAGAAATAGCTCAGTCAGTGAAGACCTGAATGCAAGTCTCAGAACCCATGTAAATAGCCAGATTTGGTGGCATGTGCTTCTAATCCCAGCTCTGGGGAAGAGGAGATAGGCAGATCCTTGGGGCTCACGGGCCAGTCAAGGTAGCCTTGCCACAGCTAGGTTTAGAACTTATGGCCTCCAAAATCATGAACTACTCAATTTCCATTGTTTTGTGTCTGTGAGTATGTTTGTGCACACGTTTGAGTGGGAGGGAGTGTGTGTGAATGTGTGTGTGTGAGTATATGCACACGTGTGTATTGTGTGAGCATATAGAGGTCAGAGGACAACCTCCAGTGTCTACCTTCTTTGAGACAGAGTCTCTGGCCTGTAGACTAGACTGGATGGCCAAGAAGAAGTTGCAGGGATGTGTCTTTCTCTGCCCTTGCAGTGCTGGGATTAACTACAAGCACACATCACCAGGCCTGGCATGTGTTTTACGTGGGTTCTGGGGATCAAGCTCAGGTCCTCATGCTTGGCAAGGCAAGCAGCTTACAGACTGAGCCCAAATTCTCATAGTTTTCAGCCACCCAGTTTAGGTTACAGTTTAGAAAACTGGATAGAATAATCAAATGAATGAGGAGTGTTGCCCACTGTGAGAGGGGTATTATATCCAGCTGGCTGGAAGTCTTATGCTACAGGAAGTATGTCAAGGTGGGAGAACCAGATCTGGAAAGGATTGTCCTCCACTCCCCATCTCAGACCTGGGTTGGGGGGATGGGACTTGAATGTGGTTGATGGGGGAACCTCAGGCTGGCTGGTCCCTGGGAAATGTGGCTTTTTGATGTGTGTATCTGACCTCTCGGTCATCAAAGGGGTCTTGCTGGCAGAGTCCTGGAATCAGTAAAACCTCTTAGGGTATACAGTGTATACAACTGCCTTTGAACCAAGCCCTGTGGACAGACAGACAGAATACAGGCCCCAAGCAGATCTTCTCCTCCCCCCCTCCAGGACCCTCCCTCTTCTTCCAGGATCTTTCTCACTGGGGCCCTGCTCCACTATCACACTTACTTGATCCAAGTACCTGGAGAAGTGATTTTGCATGCAGCCCTGTGAATTACCTGTATGCTTCCTGGCTTGGCGAGGGTCATTTACAATGGATGCATTTGCGTGTGGGAGTGCACGTGCACACATGTGTGAGTGCATGTTGAGGCCATAGGACAATCGTGAGTGTTGCTCCTCAGGCACTGTTCACCTTTCTGAGACAGGGTCTCATTGGTCTAGAGCTTGCCAAGTAGGTTAGACTGGCTGGCCAGTGAGCCTCAGGCATCCTCCTGGGTGTTCATGCCTGCGAGGCAAACACTTTACAGACGGAGTCTCCTTTAGCCTTCACAGTAACCTTTCGAGGAGGATCTAAGACACTTGCCTTACAGATGCGGAAACGGAGGCTCGCCATATTAAGCAAATTATCCAAAAGCACAATCTAGGGACTGGAGAGATGGCTCCGCACCCATGGAAATATCAGTGGGAGTAGTGACTTGCCTGTTCTGAGATGAAGACAGGGGATCCCAGGGCATGTTGGCAAGTTCTGGCCTCAAGTGCTAAAGTGTTCCTAGTAAATACAGTGGAAATAATCAAGATTGACATCCAACATCAACCTCTGCCCTCTACATGAATGTGCACACACATGCATGTGTGCACCCCACAAACATGCATACACACGTACATGCACATCAGCACATGTACACATGCAAATACTTTTAAAATATAATTATTTATTTATTAGAGACACAGAAAGAGAAAGAGAATGGGCGTGCCAGGGCCTCCAGCCACTGCAAACGAACTCCAGATACGTGCTCTACGTTGTGCATCTGGCTTATGTGGGATCTGGAGAATCGAATTGAGCCTTAGGCTTTGTAGGCGAGAGCCTGAAACATCTCTCCAGCCCACAAATACTTTTTTAAAAATATTTTTTATTAGCCAGGTGTGGTGGTGCACTCCTTTAATCCCAGCACTTGGGAGGCAGAAATAGGAGGATCGCCATGAGTTTGAGGCCAGCCTGAGTCTACATAGTGAATTCCAGGTCAGCCTGAGTTAGAGTGAAACCCTACCTTGAAAAACCAAAAAACAAACAAACAAACAAACAAACAAAAAAACCCATTATTTATGTATTTGCAGACAGAGAGAGAAAATATGGATGCACCAGAGCCAGCTTTTTATGTTAGTGCTAGAGATTGAACCCACGGAGACATCTCCCCAGCCTTAAACACTTTTTAAAAATATTTTATTTATTTGAAAAAAATCTTTTAGGAAGCTGGGCATAGTGGCGCACACCTTAATACCAGGCAGAGGTAGGAGGATCGCTGTGTGTTCGAGGCCATCCTGAGACTCCATAGTGAATTCCAGGTTAGCCTGGGCTAGAGTGAAACCCTACCTTGAAAAAAAACATCTTTAGGGCTGGAGGGATGGCTTAGTGGTTAAGGCATTTGCCTGCAAAGCCAAAGGGCCCAGGTTTGATTCCCCAGGACCCACGTTAGCCAGATGCACAAGGAGTTCATTTGCAGTGGCTGGATGCCCTGGTGTGCCCATTCTCCTCTCTCTCTTTCTGTCAAATAAATAAAAATAAAATAATTTAAAAATATTTTATTTATTTGACAGAAGGAGAGAGAGAGCAAAAGAATGGGCACACCAGGCCCTCTAGCCACTGCAAATGAAGTTCAGATGCATGGGCCACTTTGTGCATCTGGCTTTACGTGGGTACTGGGGATTTGAACTCAGGTCATTAGACTTTGCAGGAAAGTGCCCTAATTGTTGAACCATCTCTCCAGCCCCACAAATAAATTTTTAGAAAGGCATGATCTAAACCAAGGCCAAAAGGAGGCTCTCTGATCCTTCAGCTCCAGCTCTCTATTCGCATTTCCCTCTGCCTATGAGCCCTCCTTTCCAGTCTTCTAGAATAACAGGTACTATTTATCTTGTACCCCTGTCAAGTCTGTCAGTGTCTCCCTAGGCCTTTACATTTCAGCTTCATGGACTAGAATAGACAGACACAAGAACCAGGGAGGCAGGAAGAACACTTAGGCTTGTATACTGTACTTCCTCTCTAACACTGGGCAGGAGACAGGAACTTCCTGCGCTTCGCATGCCCTGTGGCTCTGTTACCTAATGGTCACAAACTGTCCTGAGCTGAGTGGCTCTTGACTCTGCAGCAGGGACAGGAATTGCCAGGCCAGATCCAGCGTTTAGTCGGGCAGAGGTTCTGTCAGCTTTGGTCCTCAGTGCCTCTCTCTTGCCTGGCATCCGGGGAAGGCTGGCTGTCTCTGTAGAGCTCCCTCCAGCAGGGCAGACCAGTTTATTGCAGAGAGGTGGCAGCGTTGGAGGAGGGCCAGTCTTAGTGGCAAGTGCTCATCTACCCTCTGCTTTTATCTCCTTGGCTAAGGTCCACTAGCCAACAGGTTCCCATGGCCGACCAGAGCCTGTGGGGAGGGTGTCACAGGATGTGTGTACAAGGAAATGACATCCATGGGGACATTTATGTTACAATCTGTCACATTCTGAATATTCCAGAGTGAACATGTTAAAAGGCAGAGGGCTGTATCTGAACAATCAGGTTGTCTGGTCATCTACTTCTCTGCCATGTGGCCACATTCACGGAGGACGTTCTGGTCCTCCATCACTTAAGACAAGACAGCACTCTTCAGCTGCACCACGTGTGAGTCAGGTAGCCTTCACCAGATAGAGAAGTAGGATTTGAAAAGTCTGAAGCAATTTGCTCAGAGACAGGTTAGGAAGTGAGGCAGAGGGGCTGAAAAATGGCTCAGTAGGTCAAGTGTTTACCTTGCAAACATGAAGAACTATGTTTTGTTCGTTTGTTTTGTGTTTTTAAATCTAGGGGCTAGAGTGAGGGTTCAGGCAGTGGCACATTTGCCTCACAAGCATGAGGACTTGAGTTTAGACCTCCACACCCATGTAAATTGCAAGGCAGGCATAGCAGCCTATCTGTGATCCAAGCATTTGGGAGGCAAAGATAGGAACTCCAAAGCCAGAGCTAGCCAGATCAGTGAGCGCTGTGCACAAGCAAGAGACCAGGTCTCAATGCAAATAAGTGGAGAGAAATCAAGGAAGACACCCACTGCCAACCTCTGGCTTACACACACACACACACACACACACACACACACAAGCACTCGCGAGCGCGCACGCACGCGCGCTCAAGCATGCATACATACACATACCCCAGGTACGGCGGGGCTGGCTGTGCTGGTGCGTGCCTGTAATCCAGCACTGGGGAGGTGGAGACAAGTAGACCCCTGAGGCTCACTGGCCAGCCAGTCTAGCCTAATTAGGCAAGTTCCAGACTACTCAGAGCTGCAATCTCAGAAAAGGTGGACAACCATCCTGAGGAGCAAAACCTGGGGTTGTTCTCTGGCCACCACATGTACACGCGCATATGAACCTCCCCCCACATGAACATGCACACACAGAAACAAATAACGTTTAAAAGAAACAAGGAAGAGGCAGGATCCAGGCCAGATAGCACTCAGAGTCCCTCTAACTTTCCAGGTACCCTCTTGGAACCAGTGCCTTCCTGGAGAGCAGGGCTAGGCACAGCTGTTGCGGCGGGGGCCTTCCCAGGAAGGACAAGGGCCAAGACCAGGCTTCCTGATGGTGCTGGAGTCTGGATGTGGGCCAGTGGTCTCCTGCCCAGGAATCTCATAGTGCTACCTCACCCAGGGCCAGACAAGTGGACAGAGCACCGCCGTGGCTGGTCCCCACTTCTACCACAGGACGGGTCGCATGGGAACCACTCAGGTTCCTGCTGAGCAGAAGGGTCCTAGAGGTCAGGCTGGGAGTTCCCCTTCCTCTGCAGCCAAAGCCTGATGGCTGGGGGCTCTATGTCCTTGCTGGGTGTGAGTCAAACCAGACTGTTCCATCACCCCAGAAAGCGGCTCTCCAGACCAACAACCGCTTCCTACTACAGGCTTCTGTTTCATCCAGGGTCCCATGTGGGATGCATTGTTCTTTCAGACAGTGACGCATCCCTGCTTGGATGGGAACCTACCCATTCACAGGGCGGCTGACCACGGGGGAGGATTCATTGTTTACCTCTGCGGCTGCTGTAAATAGTGTGCTCTAGCCAGAGGAAGGAGGGGGGAGAGGTCTCTTTACTCCTATGAAACGGGGAACACTGAGTTCCGGAGTTCCTTCCTTTCTGGCCTGCTATCAGGTCACAAGAATATATGGATACATGAGCCAGGTCACAGTGTGCCTGGTACATACACCTCACATGTAGATCCACCACTTGTGGAGTGTGCCCGCAGCATACTGAGATATATAGATTATGTGGATGTGGCAGTTATAGGGGTACCTTAATATGAAGTCTGTATACAAGCACCACATGCGTACAGCTTCTGTGTAGATGTGGATGAACACAACATGCCCACAATGTGTATATGCCACACATATAAGCATCCTGTCAGCTCTGAATTTTTGCACCATATGTATAGACGCAGCATGTGTTCATGTGGACTGGGTGAGCATTTTTCCAGAGAACCCACCTGTGGGCACTGCATGTGTGCACTTACAATGTGTGTGCATGCGTTCTCGTACATTCACTGTGACTTCCTCATGGACATGTGCCAAACGAGAGCATCAGAAGGAAGGGCCACATTTAGCCCTGTGTGAACTTCTTGTCACAAGTTCAAGTTCTAGCATTTCCCCCTCCCACATGTCCTTCTTAGGTTTTGGGGGTGGCTTGTAAAGATAAAGTCAGTGGCTATTGTGTGGTCCGTTTGATCCCAGTTTCAGAGTGTGCCCGAGCCATGGCCAATGGAATGACCTCAACCATCCTGCAGGTGACAAGCAGGATGCTGTAACTGGGGCAACTAGGACCCAAATCCTGAATGTTCAAGTCTCCATGTTCCCCGATGCAGGGCACCCATGATCCCGGGGACACACCTACATCTACAAAGAGCAGCGGAGTAAGCAGCACGGGAGACTACACTCAGGAAACCCCTCAGAGGGTGTGAGCTGGAGGAAGGCTTTCGGAGCCTGAGGCTCCATGTCCCCCCAGCCCTCTACTCAGCCTTCCCTCTGGCCGGCCTCGATGTGGTGTGGATCTCCATGGCTGAGTGTTGGAAATCTTCCCTGGATGTCTGTCTGCCAGAACATTCTGTCCATCAGTTCAGACACGAGTTTGGTATTTGGTCATGTGTATTTGGATAGCTGCCCTGTCCATGAGCAGCTGAGACCATTCCCTGACCCCAAGTGTCATGAAGGGAACCAACCAGAAAACTCCCAGAGAGGCTAATTAGCAAGCTCATTGCTGGCCAGGCCAAGGCTCCTGAGCCTGTAGTAGTAGCCAGAGAGCCCATGGAGGTAGGGAAAGTCCCTTGGCTAGGAGGAAGGAGATCTGGTAGTCAACTCCCTCTGAGATGGAACCATTCACGCAGGCAACCTAGCACCTTCCTTGGCAGCAGGCCTGAGGAAGGTTGGGGGTGACTAAATGTGGCCACATCTGCCTGGAGCACCAGAGCTCCTGGGCTCAGCAGGCAGATAGCTGAGCAGTGGCCTTCTTTCCCTCTGGGGACTGTCATGATCCCTCAGCTACACTCCTGGGAAAGATCCACCCAAGGGACCCTTTGTGTTGTGTGTATTGTGCATGTGTGTGTGCATGGGTGTGCGTATGCATGTTGGTGTTTGTGGGTGAGCAGGTGCTCCTGTATCTGCATGCCCGTGTGTGTGTGTGGAGGCCAGAGGTCCACGCTGGATGCCTTCCTCAGTTGCTCTCCACCTTTTCGTTTGTTTGAGACAGGGTCTGTCCCTGATCCTAGAGCTCAATGACCCACCCACCCACCTAGCCACTGAGCTCCAGGGAGTCCCTGTCTTTGCCTCCCCAGAACTGGCTTTATAGGTGCACGCCACCCATACCTGGCATTTTGACATGTTGCTGGGAATCAAATTCGGGTCCTCAGACTGGCACAAACAGTTCTTTTGCCCAATGAGCCATCTCCAGCCCCTGGATCCTCCTCTTGACAACCATTCAAAGGGAGCTGAGACCCCAGGACTCCTGAGACTGGAAGAGGATCTCCCCAAACAGGGCTGTGTCCCCACGGAGGGAATGCTGAAGTCACTCATGAGAAAGAGCTCCCAGGAACCAGCTCCCACAGGGCTCCGGGAGCCTTTGTCAGTGGCATACAGCCAAGGTCTGGGCCAAGTTCAGAAGTTCACCATGTTCAACCACAGCCCCAACTGTCCCCAAAGAGATGACATTTGGTTTGCCCCAGCATGTGCTGCCCTCTCAGGAGAGCCAGCTTCCCCACAGTGGCCTCCCAAGAGACACCCCTGGTCCATGTACAGCACCTCTCAGGTTAGACCACAAACACAGGCTCCCCATTGCCCTTGGGCACTTGTCATAACTTCTGTCCTCCCTCGGGCTGCTACTCAGAATGGGATGAAAACATCACCTCTCTGGGACTTCCTGGAGACGGAGCCAGGTGACAACCAGGAAGCATCTGACACCCTGCCCAGCATGAGGCAGATCCTGAGAGGAAGATGATGATGGCCATATGACTGTGACCACCACCACACTGCCTTTATGAGCACCGTGACAGGCCAGCTCAGGGTCCTGTCATCGCCAGTCAGAGGATGGGTTACGGTAGGCATGTTTGTGACATTTGTTGTGATGACTAGTGTTATTCCTCAATGCGTGTGGCAACCTCGGTGGCTCACTCAGTGCTCTCCTGACTGTGACTGTCCAAAATAAGCTTGAACAGGAAAGGGAACCACATTTATTGAGCATCTACTGTGCGCCACTCCCAACCACCTTTTTAAATTTTTTTTTAATTTTTTTTTTGAGGAAGGGTCTCACTTAAGCTCAGGCTGACCTGGAATTCACTGTGTAGTCTCAGGGTGGGCTTGAACTCACAGTGATCCTCCTATCTCTGCCTTCCAAGGGCTGGCATTAAAGACGTGTGACGCCATGCCCGGCTCCCAGCCACCCTTTGAAGTGGCATCTTATTCCATGGCCTGGGATTTGGATACATTAGTTGACCACCACATGGCTCTGGTCCCTGCCTCCTAGAAGGAATGACAAGGAGTCACACGGGCCTCATAGAGATTCCTGAATGACAATGACACTGTGCTAAGGCTCCACAACCAGCACTCAGAGTCCCTGGTCCAAGGCAAGTCTACCTATCAGCGACAGAGCTGGAGCCAAATATGAGGCTATCTGATTCCTAGGCTGTGTCATTTGGTGTCCAGGGGGTGGGGGTGGGCGACTCAACAATGTGAAGACTGGGGGCTACAAGTTCATGTCACAATTCCCATGTCTGAAGGAATAACATTCAAAAGTTATCCTCTGGCCTCCACTTGCACACACACACACACACACACACACACACATGCATGTGCACCTGCACACACACACAAAATAGGTAGAAAAAGGATTGGTAGTGCTGGCCTGCAGTCCCAGCGCTCAGGAGGCTGCGGGTGGAGGATCACAAACTGGAGGCAAGCCTGGACTGCACAGGGAGACCCTGGCTTGAAGCAGACAGAGCCGGGGAGATGTTTCAGTAGGTAAAGCACTTACCAGGTGAGCAGGAGGACCTGAGCTGAGATCCCCAGCAACCACGAATAAACCGGTGGTGGTCGTATGTGCCTGTGACCCCAGCGTTTGGAAAGCAGACACAGGAGGATCCTAAGGCTTTCTGGCTAGCTAGTTTAGTTGACTCAGTGAGATCAAGGCTCGCTAAGAGACCTTGTCTCAAAAACAAAAAAGGTGGACAGCACTTGAGGAAGACGCCTGACATCAGGCCCTGAGTCTCCAGGTCAGCCTGGACATGCACCGAAAAACCAAAAATAAATAAATTAATTAAAAATAAAAAATGATAGCACTTGAGGAAGACTGACATCATACAAACATGCACACACACACACATAGACATACACACAGCAGACACAAAAACCCCCAAAATTTAAATTTTAAAACAAAATACAATTTAAATGAAAAAATTTTACAGCTTTGCACAGGGTAAATGTTTTGCTGAAGATGAACAGAGAGTTTTGATGGGGAAAATCAGACAGATGGGTGGTCATCTTTGGGGGGGGGCTTTGCTCACCTTGCTCCTCTGCAGTTATTTTCTAGTGTTTATGTATGCATGTACTTATTTTTTTAAGAGAGAGAGAATGGACACACCAGGGCCTTTGGTTGCTGCAAACGAACTCTAGGTGCATGTGCCACCTTGTGCATCCAGCTATATGTGAGCACTGGGGAATCAAACCCAGGCCATCAGGCTTTGCAAGTAAGCGCCTTGAACCACTGACCTATCTCCAGCTTCTTCTAGAAGCAGCTTGTTTTGAGGATGAAAACAATAGCATTTCCTGTTTCCACTCTCCTATTGACTTCAGAAGGAAGACTGAGACCTCTTCTCAACTCTGCTCTCCAGGCATCTGGTGACAAAGTCACTGGTAAGCTACTGTCTCTTACACCCGCTGATTTTGATCTTGGTCAGTCAGTTGTAAACACAGCACTGAAAATGGGCTATGTGTTGGATTCTTTTGCCCTTTTTTTTTAATGCAAGTGTGGGTGTACATGTGTGTGTGTCGTGTGTGTGTGTGTGTACATGTGTTTGTGTGTATGTGTGTATGAGTGTATGTGTGTGTATGTTTGGGTGGATGGACATGTACATGTGAGTGTTTGTACATGTGTACGTGTGTGTACCTGGGTGT
Source organism: Orientallactaga sibirica (assembly GCA_036365145.1). Taxonomy (NCBI): domain Eukaryota; kingdom Metazoa; phylum Chordata; class Mammalia; order Rodentia; family Dipodidae; genus Orientallactaga; species Orientallactaga sibirica. The sequence goes on from JAEOAD010000028.1 coordinate 14,698,636, forward strand.
ACTTGTGTGGGGGTGTGGGTGTGGGGGATATATGTATGTGTGTGTACAAGTGTGGCTGTACTGTGTGGGTGTACGTGTGTGTATGTGTTGGCATGTGTGTGCGTGTACATGTGTGGGAGGTGCACATATGTGTGCATACATGTGGAGGCCATAGGACAACCTCAGGTGCCATCTATCTTCTCCTGAGACAGAATCTCTCAACGGCCTGGAGCTTATAGCTTAGACTGGCTGGCCAGCAAATCCCACACATCCCCAGTCTCTGCCTCCTCGGTGCTGGGATTATAAGTGTGTCCCACCACAGCCAGATTTTTTGGGGTGCTAGGGCTTGAGCTCAGGTCTTCATGCTTACAAGGCCTTTACTTGACCCACTGAGCCATCTCCTCAGCCCCAAATCCATTGGCTCTTCTTCTGAGAAACAGAGAAAGTGCTTTTCAGGGTACATGCTATTTGAAGAAGGGAGACCATTGGCTTCAATGTCACCCAGGTGTTCCCACCAACCAGGTGACCTGGGGTAGGCAGGGAAACTCTTCTCCCAAAAGGGATCCTGGCAGAGCCATGGGCAGATTGGGGATGGACAGCTTTGTGTACCCTGTAGAGCTTAGCAAAGACCGATTGGGACCTGTCCTTCTCTGTTTGAGACCAATCTGACCACTGTCAACAGGTGGGACCAGTGTGTAGCATAGCATGGGTTAGTGGGAGGAGATAGCAAGCAAGACCCCGAATGCTTGGACCTTCCTCACGTGACGTGCCCTGACTGAAGCACAGGTCCAACACCGAGCGTCCCACGGGGGCCCTTGATGGTGAAGCTGAAGCAATCCGGGACTCCATGCTGTTTCTCTTCTGGGAGTTAGAAATAGTGACAGTCCCTTCTTCCTGTAAGTGGATCATTCATGTGCATGACACCTGATAAGTGACAACGGCAGCACAGTAGGGGAGGCATCCACATGTGGGAACCCTTACTGCAGCCCTGGGACAGATGGGTTAGGGACAGGAGCAACTCTTCTGAGGCCAGGCAATGGAGAGGAGGCCCTAGTGGGATGTTGAGAGATGTCATGTGACCTCACAGCTTCAACTTTGGCCCCTAACTCATGAGTCTCTTAATGCACCCATGGGCCCAAAGAGGCCAAGCCTGCTGCACCCCTGTCACAGTAGCATACAGTTTCCACCCATGGAACAAGAGCCAGGAGCTGGCCCTTTAAGCCTCGGGGGGTAGGAAGCCTGCCCGATGGTGCAATCTGGTCCCTGAAGTGGGGCATTACGGCTGCAGTCAGGAATGTCTTCTGGGAGATTGAGTGCCTGCTGATGGACACATGGGCTTGATTTCCCAGTCTGTGTTGCTCCATGCAGCCCCAGGGAGGCAGTGCACGGGGGAACAGAGAGGGTGTCCAGAAAAAGCTGGGTGGATGGGAACGCATTTCCCTGTGCCACGATCATGATCTTAGAGTACCCAGAATAAGCTGATGGTTCAGTGGGTCAAGTGCTCGCCAGGTAAACATGAGGCCCCAGGTTCGAATTCCCAGAACCCACATAAAGCCAGAGACAGCAGCATGGGTGCTGGAAGTCCAGTGTACCTACAGTGAGATGGGAGGTAGAGGCAGGAGAATTTCCTAAAAGCTTGTGGCTGCAAGCAAGAGATCTAGGTTTGAGCAAGGTGAAAGGCAAGGACACACAAACACGTACATGCATATACATATACACAAAGGAAAAATAAACCAATTGGGCAACATACCCATTTCACAGGGGAGAGAACATGCTAAGAGAGGTTAAGGAACCTGACTCTTGGGCTAGTCAAAGAACAAGGAGGGCTGGGAAGATAGGTCCCTCAGTAAAGTGCTTGCCTCACAAGCTTGAGGACATCAGCTTGAGCTATAATACTTACGTGAAAATACCAGGCATAGTGGCTGGAGGCTGCAATACCAGTGCTGGGAGTGTGCAGAGACAGGAGGGTCCTTGGGGCTCACTGGCCAGCCAGTCTAGCCTGATTGGTGAGTTCCAGACCAATGAGAGACCCTGTCTACTGAGGAATGGCATCCAGTATTGTCCTCTGTTCTCCACATGTATGTGCACACATATGCACATGCACTTCCACATACACACTCACATATGGCCTCCAGGACCAGGCATGGCAAGGGCTCCTTGTTGGGGGTGAACCCTGCCAAGTCCAGATTCTGCACAGACTTGTGGGCTCTGCAAGCTCCCTGCTTCCAGTTGGTAAGGAACACTCCCCCAACAGCCTCACTAGGGGCCTGTCAGAGTGACTCTACCTAAAGGGATATGTGCAGCCAGGCCTCCACTTCTACTTCTGCCCTTCCTTTCCTCCCTCCCTTCCTTCCTTTCTTCCTTCCTTCCTTCCTTCCTTCCTTCCTTTCCTTCCTTCCTTCCGTCTGTCTTTCTTTTCTTTTATTTAAAGTGTGTGTATGTTGGCATGTGTGTGTTATAAGGGAGGGTGTGATTGCGAGAGCACATTTGTGTGCATGTATGTGAAGGCCACAGGACCATCTTGGGTGAGGAACACTGTCACCTCCTTTGAAACAGGGGCTTTGTTGGCCTAGAGCTCACCAGTTAGGCTAGACTAACTAGCCACTCCTCTCTCTGCCCCAGCATGGGATTAAAGGCAAATTCCACTATGCCATGAATACTCTTTTAAAAATATATCTTTTCTAGGGATCCTGTGCTTACAAGGCAAATAGTTTATGGACTGAGCTATCTCCCAGCCCCTGCCTCTATCCTTTCATGCCCCTTCCCCAGGCGCTGCCTCCTCACAAGGCCTTTCTAGACTATGCAGCACTCAGGGCCCTCTCGCCTGTCCAGCCTTTGAGAACCCTGGAAGCCACCCAAGACTGACAGCACAGCTCTGACCTCAGTGGTGCCATTGGTTTTGCTCCTTGATCACCTTCACTGGGCCTCTTCGATGGAAGAGGCTCTCCGGGGAAACTTTAGGAAGGACATCGTGGCATGGATTCTTCCTTTCTTCCACAGCTCCTGTACAGAACACTGGGCCTGAAAGAGTGACCACAGGACTTTTAGTTTGTGAAGGAGGCCACTGGGCCTGGAGAAGCAATGACCTGGCAACAGCAGAGTGGGTAAAGTAGAGGGACAGCAACCTGAGGCCTTGCTTGGGTTTGTCACCCATTGTCTGCCCACATGAGAGAGGACTGTGTTTACCTAGTAGATCCTTGAATTCCACCCTTCTAGGACCCAAGGGTGATGCTCCCCACATCATACTATGCTCTTTGAGAGAGGGGGAGGGAGCCACAGCCTACTGTCCACAGTTAAAGGTTGCATCTGAATTAGCCACTGTGTGGGGAAGCCTCAGCTCCACTCCCAGGGAGGGCAGACCCTGCTGGGCATATGCCACCTATGCATCCAAAGCTGGCAGAGGACCAGGTAGCCTTTGATTCCCCGGTGGCTCTGTGACATACCAGACCTTCCCCAGGGGAGACTCAGACCTGCTTTAGCTGGCCCAAACAAAGGAGGAATCTGAATGTTCGGCTCACTCACAATGTAGTCATACAGTGCCCTCCGTTCTCTTTGCTCTGTGATGAACCACTGCCCCTCGGTAGCATGTGACTAGTTGAGCTGGATCACTGGCTGAGAGTCAGGAGACCTGGGCCATGCCTGTGGATCTTGAGTGCTTCTGTTGGTCTTGTCAGCACCATTTATGGGACAAAGAACCGCATTCCCCAATATACATTTCAGCTATACTGGCTGATCAATTAGCCCGGTGATCCTCCCATGCTGGCCTCCCTCAGTACTGGGGTCATACAGTTGCGTGGCCATGCCCAGCTGTTTATGTGAGTGCTGGGGATCAAACTCAGACCCTCACACTTGTGCAGCAAGCACTCTTACCTACAGAGCCATCTCCCTCCCCGATAATACATTTCCAAAGGAGGATTTGTTGGGCAGCATAAATGAGTGAAGGCTGACTGCCACGTAGACTTCAGGTACAGATTGATCCAGCAACAGGGTGGAGGAGATTTTCCCAGACTGTGTGGAACAGCTGGGAGGGAAGAGGGTGGAGCTGGGTGGAGAAAAGGCAAGAATTCTGCATTGGGGTTTCAGAGAAGTGACTCACTCTTCCTGACTCTATTTTTTCATTTACAGAAAGAGAAGACTCTATTTTATTTTTTGAGACAAGGTCTCATGTAGTCCAGTTTGCCCTTAAACTCACTATGTGGCTGAGGATGACCTTAAACGTCTGCTCCTCCTGCCTCCACCTCCTGAGTGTTGGGATTACAAATGTGTATCACTACGCCCAGTCCATGTCAGTGCTGGGGATAGAGCTTTTTGCAGGCTAGGCAAGCACTATCCCCACAGAACTGCCCAGCCTGAATAAAAAGAGAGGATTTGTTTCAAATTTGATTCCAAATGATTTTTGGAATCACAGACAATCCTCTTTATCTTCTGAAATGTGTCCCTAGGTTTGTAAGATGATCTGAAGTTTGACCTGTGTCATCGGAGAGAAGGAACTTTCTGGTAAAACCATGAAGCCAGATTTCTGTTAATCAACAAGCACTCATTGACTTCTGGCCCTGCACCTGCCCATATGCTTCCACCCTGACGGACTCAGAGGGATGAGGCTGGGACCTTGGCATTCAGCAAGAGTGCCTACTGGGCACAGTGCAAATTAAACCCGACCAGGACATCTTCTAGCTGTGAAAGTTCTGGTTGAAAAGTACCTGTGTATCTCCTAACAATCTCTCTCTCTCTCTCTCTCCCTCCCTCTGTGTGTGTGTGTGTGTGTGTTTACACATGTGTGTACCTGCTTGTGGAAGCCAGATAATAATCACAAGTGTCATTCCTTAGAGACACCATCCACTTTTTCTTTTTTTGAGACAGGTTGTCTCATGGACTAGAAGCTTGCAAAGCAGGCTTCCCTAGCTGGACAGTGAGGCTCAGAGACCCTCATCTCTCTGCCCCTTTCCCAGCACAAGGGTGCCACCAGACCTGACATTTTGATGTGGGTGCTGGGGACCTGACTAAGATCCTTGTGTGACGCACTCAAGGCACTGACTGAGCCTTTTCCCCAGCTCTGATAGATTGGCAGTGCTGAGGCTGGAACTCATGGCCCCACACGTACTAGCCATGCTCTGCCATTGAGACACATCTCTAACCTTAAGGTGTGTAATTGCTGAGGCTCAGTACAAAATGAAAACTGGTTCCCCTGCTTATTAAAGAGTAATTGTCACTATAGCTATAACATTTCATACATAAAGCGCTTTCTTTTTTCCAGTGTCTCTCAACTTGTTTGGTGTTTGCTTGCTATTTAATGTCAAAGTAAATAATGATACTTTAAGCACTATTAGCATGAATTTAATTGTTCGCTCTTTATAGCATACTATGGAGGTTTTAAGAACACTGAACTCCCATGCAGAACTACCAAGATGACACAATTCAGGTTTCAGACCACAGTGTTCTCACCAGAGCAATGAAGACCACAGAATGCTAATGAAACTGCTTGCACAACACACTGTCCACCCTGAGCTCCCTGATGGGAAAGGAAAGACGCAAAAGGAAAAGGAACTTGGGGAGCCCCGTCTTTACCCTTCCTCCATCGTCATCACTTCCAGCATAAGTGGCTGGTAATCTACGGGCGTCAGACAAGTGAGAAAGGCTGGGATCGTTCCTTGGCCATCTGTGTTTCTGGGAATGCTCGTGAGCATCTTTCGGCTCTGAGAGTAGGCTCTGGTTCAAGGGGGACGGGTGGCCTTTGGTGCTGTTACTTAAACAGCCATTGGCATGACATGTTCTTCTTGTTCTCTGACTGTTGCTGATGTCTCCTGGGAGTTGTGAGATCCCAGGATTTCAAATGCCATGTGTGATCACAGTTCAGCTCCTCTCCGTTGCAATGTTCATTCTCCCATCAGTCTTCATGGACAGAGCTCCAGACCAGGGCTGGGAGATGGCTCAGTGGATGATATGCTTGCTGTGAAAGCGTGAGGACATGAATTCAAACCCCCAGAACCCATGTGAAGGCCAGATGCTGTTGCGTGAGCCTCTGTAATCTCAGCACACCTCCAGCGAGAAGGGAGGTGGAGACAGAAGAATCGTCCTGAAGCTCTTGAGATATCTAGCCTGCTCTTCAACCGTGAACTGTGAGAGATCCTGCCTCTGCAAGGTGGAGGAAGACTACACACTGAACTTGTCCTCTGAACACACACACGTGCGCAAACACACATGCACACCATGGCATCTGCACTCAAAAACACAAACACATAAGAACTCAAAATCAGAGATAGAATGATCACGAACTTCAAGTTATTAACAGCAGAGAATGAATCCAAACTCAGGACGCTCCAGTTGGATTGCACAGCCTGCCTGGCTGTGAGGCCTGCTCTGCCTACAGAGAGATGGAGAAAGGGCACCTCGGGCAGAAGGACTTTGGCAAAGATCCTAAGGCAAAATGCTCTGGAATAGGGCTGGAGAGATGGCTTGGCAGTTAAGTCACCTGCCTGCCAAGCCTACGAACACCACTTCCAATCTCCAGGTCCCACGTTTAGCCAGACTCAAAAAGTGATGCAAGGGCGCAATGCCACACTTGCCCATAAGAGGGCGCACAAGTCTGGAGTTCATTCACAGCAGTTGAGAGGCAGCTGGTGCACCCATTCTCTCTTTCTCTCTAGCTCTCTTTCTCTCTAGCTTTCAAAAAAAAATGCTCTGGAATAGCCAAAGGGGCCAGAACAGGACAGCCTGGTCAAGCATGGGGTGTCATGCTGCTTGTGACCCTGAATCCATTAACATCACCAGCCTTGGACCATTTGACCTAAGCTACTCAAAGCCTATTCCTATTGTCTCTATGAGACTATGTCAGCTCCCCAGGGACCCCTGCATACCCTCTTTCAGATGGTAGATGCTTGGCTAAGAGGAGTTGTTACCTGGGATCAATGTTGAGTTGACCCTCTCTTAGTGCCTGGTATTAGCAAAGAATAAAACTCAAAACTGTGGAGGCAGAAAGAAGTGTGCATTGCTAGGGGATTATATGTTTCATGTGGTTTAAGCAAAATAGCTGTCTAGTCGGTAAAGTATCAAATTTTCCTCTCTTTATTTTACTCTTTCTTTCTTTCTTTCTTTCTTTCTTTCTTTCTTTCTTTCTTTCTTTGTTTATTTATTTATTTTTTGGAAACAGATTTTCATGTGAACCAGGATGGCTTCAAACTTACTGTGTAGCTGAAGATGACCCTGAACCTCTGATCCTCCTGCCTCTACTTCTGGAGTGCTGGGATAATAGATGTGTGCCACCACACCTAGTTTATGCAGTGCTAAGCACCAAACCCAGAACCTTGCCGATACTAGGCAAGCACTCTACCAACTGAACTATATCCCTAGACACCAAAGTTCTCTATTTAAAATGAACTAATCCTCTACTTTTATTCTCTCTCTCTCTCTCTCTGTGTGTGTGTGTGTGTGAGAGAGAGAGAGAGAGAGAGAGAGAGAGAGAGAGAACGAGCGTGCATATGTGGAGATTAGAGGACAATGCTGAATGCTGGGCCATGCCTTCCACTTAGTACAAGGTAGGGCCTCTTGTTTCGACCACTGTGAATGCCAGCCTGGCTGCCTACAAGCTTCTGGAACTCTCTGGTTTTGCTTCTTATCTTGTTGTAGGAGGACTGCGATTGTAGGCATTCACCACTGGTTTTGTGTGGATTCTCAGGATCTGAACTCAGGTCCCCAGGCTTGTGCAGCAAGCACTTCCCCCACTGAACCATCTTGTCAGTCCCCGTCCTCCAGCTTTGCCCCATCGTGACCTTGACTTTCTGTTCTAGTACCAAAGGGAGCCACAGCTGCTGGAGGAGCTTTGTGTCAGCAGGGCCCTTCCTCTTGGTTGTACCTAGATGATGGTTGGTGTGGAAGGAATGAGCCCTACTGGCTAAGGAGCCAGGTGGAAAGCAGAGAAAGAGAAATATAGACAAGAAAACTTGGCAGCCAGGCATGGTGGCGAACACCTTTAATCCCAGCACTTGAGAGACGGAGATAGGAGGATCACTGTGAGTTTGAGGCCACCCTGACACTACATAGTGAATTCCAGGACAGCCTGGGCTAGAGCAAGGCCCTGTCTTGAAAAGAGAGAGAGAGAAAAAAATCAACAACTTGTCAATCCCTAGCATCCTGTGGCTCAGAACCACTCTGGTTCTCATGTTTAACTGTGGCTCCAGTGAGGCTAGTTGAACCACCATGCTATTGGCTCTGACTCTAGAACCATCTGAGAAGAAAGCCAAGGGCTGTTCCTGGACTTTTAGGTGAGTGGTTGCATGAGTAGAGAAAGAGCAAGGAGGTACAACCTTTATCCGATTATATGCTGGCTTGGGTCTGCACACCACTGGGAAATTGGTTAAAGATGTCAAGTGTCCCCCATTCAGTGCTCAATGTTATGGTGCAGAATAAACATTTAAATTTCTGGTACATCCCTTTCCCCCACCCCCGGTTTCCCTCCATATGTTTGGTGTGGTATGGATACTATAGTAAATAAATGTGCCTAAAAGTCCAGTGGATGAGGCAAAAAGACAGGGTGTGCCGTTTTGCCTGGCTCCTGGGGAAGAGACAAAGTGGGTAAGAGGGTTCCTGCACTTTGGGTGCTTGGACTGGGGACAGCTCAGCATAGCCGGGTGCCTGAGGCTGCAGGATGCAGTGAGGAATGTACTGGTAAGACCGACACCCACCTGCCTGAGCTGTCAGACTTCACACCGCAGAAGTGCAGGAAGGAGCTGGGTGGGGTGCAGAGGGTGTATGCGCGTGGGAATGTGCAGAAAGACAGTTGTGTGTCCTCGTGGCCCAAGGCTTGGTTGGAGCAGGGCAGAGGTAGGGCTGGGCCCTGGAATGCACTTGTCAATCTCTAGTTCCAGATGTGAGTGTTGGCTGGGGGAGTCGGGCTGCCTGGATGTGGAAAGTGACAAGCAGGCGGTTACATCACTGTCCAAACACAGGATGGAAATTGACTCACATCGCCTACTGAACGCCTTTTATGCCATAAGGCCCTGAGGCCAAACAAATTTACATGGTGATGTGTTCCTCTGACCGAGCAGAGAGCAGAGAAAGCTCCTTTTGGGTGGTTTTAGCTGAGAGATGAAACCTTCAACAGGAAAACAGGCTGAAATGCTGTGTTGAGGTGCTAGAAAGTTCTCTATTTGCCACCTGCCTCTCAAAAAAAAAAAATCATGTAGGGTTCAGGAAGGTCCTTTTCAATGTTGCAGAGGCAGAGTTTGCTACATGAAAGTGGAAGATGGGCTGGGGAGATGGCCCAGGGGATAAAGCGCTTGCCTCTTTGCCTCACAAGTTCAGATCCCCAGTAATCACGTCAAGCTGGAGGCACCAGCATGAGCATCTGGAATTCTAGCACATGTATGGCATGATGGGGGCGGTGAAGACAGGAGAATCCGCAGAAACTCGCAGCCCAGATAGACTGGTGACCACAGTAAAGATCATTGAGAGGCCCTGCCTCAAAACAAAGTGGGGTTGATTACTGACAACTGGGGCTGTCCCCAGACCTCCACAGTGCATCATGGCATGTGCACACCTGCACTCACACCTGTGTGAACACACACACACACACAAAGCTACTACAGAATGGGGTTCAGAACATAGTCTCTATTGTGTGTGTGTGTGTGTGTGCGCGCGCACGCGCGTGCACAGGTGTAACATGTGTTTGCGAGTGTAAATGCCAGGCCAGGGGATAACCTTGGGTGCCATCCTTTAGGGTTCTGTCCACCCTTTTTAGAGACAGGGTCTTTCATCGGCCTGGAGCTCACCAATCAGGCTAGACTGGCTGGCCAACAAGCCCCACTGATCTGCTTGTTTCTACCACCAGTGCTGGGATTATAAGCACATGACACTATGTCTGGGTTTTTTGTTTGTTTGCTTATTTGTTTTTATGGGTTTTTTGTTTTGTTTTTTGTTTTTCAAGGTAGGGTCTTACTCAAGCCCAGGCTGACCTGAATTCACTATGTAGTCCCAGGCTGCCCTTGAATTTGTAGTGATCCTCCCACCTCTGCCTCCTGAGTGCTGGGATCATGTCTGTTTTTTTTTTAAATATATATTTTATTTCTATTTCTTTATTTGAGAGAGAGATAGAGAAAGGGGCACATAGAGAGAGAAGGGGACAGAATGGGTGTGCCAGGGCCTCCAACTGCTACAAATGAACTACAGATGCATGTGCCACTGTGCGCATCTGGCTTATGTGGGTCCTGGGGAATTGAACATGGGTCCTTTGGCTTTGTAGGCAAGTGCCCTTACCACTAAACCAGCTCTCCAGCCCATGTCTGGTTTTTTTAAGTGTGAGTTTTGGAGATCAAACTCAGGTCCTCATGCTTCTGAGGCAAGCACTTTACCAATTGAGCCATCCTCTACACCCCAGATCATAGTTTTTAAAGTTGCAATCAACATGAGCACATATCTACTTACTAGCAAGGGACACCCATTCACCCTTCTGCACTTGTTAAATATGAACATTGAGTCAAGACACATATTCCTTTTGTAAAAAAAAATATTTATTTGCAAGCAGAGAGAGAGAGAGAGAGAGAGAGAGAGAGAGAGAGAGAGAAGAGAGACAGAGAATGGGTCTCTAGCCACTGCAAAGGAACCCCAGATACATGTGCCAGTTTGTGCATCTGACTTTATGTGGGTCCTGGGGAAACAAACCCAGGTTATTAGGCTTTACAGTCAAGCTCCTTAAATGTTGAGCCATCTCTCCAGCCCTCCATATTACTTTTATTTGGATCGTCACTATTCCCGAACACCCATGTGTTGAAGGCTCAGTCTCCAGTCTATGGTGGCATTGACAGGTAGTGGGACTTCTAAGAGGTGGAGCCTAGAGGGAGTGCCTTAGGTCACTGGCACATTTTTTTGTTGCTTTGTTTCAGTTTTAGTTTAGTTTTGGTTTGTTTTCTAGGTAGGGTCTCACTCTGGCCCAGGCTGACCTGGAATTCACTGTGTAGTCTCAGGATGGCCTCAAATTCATGGCAATTCTCCTATCTCTGCCTCTGGTGCTGGGATTAAAGGGGTGCCCACTATGTCCAGCTTCATTGGTTGATCTCTAAGGAAGAGTATGGGATTCTAATCCTTTCTACCTCCATCCCCACCCCAACCCCAAGACAGGGTTTCATGGTGTCCAAGCTGGCATGGTAGTTGAGAATGGCCTTGAACTTCTGATCCTCCTTCCTCTATCTCTAGAGTGCTGGGATTATAGGTGTGTGCCACCACACCCAGTTCTATGTAGTACGGGGGATTTAATCCAGAGCGTGCTATATGCTGGGCGAGCACACTACCAGCTATACCCCAGCCCCCTTCCTTTCTCTCTTTTGGCACTCTGGCTTATGATGGACGTGATGTTGGTTCTGCCATGTGCTCCCACCAAGACATGTTTTACCACAGGTCCAAAGCATAGGGGGCAGCCAGATTTGGGGTCTAAAACTGAGCCAAAATCAATCTTTCTCTGTCTAAGTTGTTTCAAACATTTTGTTAGGGTGACCAAAAGCTGACAAACACACATATTTAACTGATGACTTTCTGAGAAATTAATTGCCGTTAAAGCCTTTCAACTGCTAATAAATTGTTCTCTGAGGCAGCCAGATATCTGAGCCCCATGTTCTGGCCTGTTACCCTTGGTGTGAAGGCTTTGCAGGGTTGGGACCTCTATTATTTACATTTCTTATTGATGTGACCAAAACAAATGATAAAAGCAACTTAGGGCAGGAGATATGGCTCAGCGGTTAAGGCCCTTGCCGGACGCCCTGAGTTCAATTCCCCAGTACCCATGTAAAGAGTGGCACCTGCACCTAGAGCCAGGGAGGAAGAAGAGAGGGGCATATGTAACAAGGGCAGGGCACAGGATCTGGGCCTCAAGAACCACTGAAGTGGTCATGTAAATGGCTACCTTACTGACCGAGACCTCTGGGTTTAAGCATGCTTAGATGGTCCATAGCTTACACAAGTTGCTGTGGAAGTATATAGAAGGAGAGGCGGTTGCAAGGCAGGACAACTCCTGTGCGTGCTTGGGAACTACAGTAGAGAAAGCTAAAGGCTTTCTAGCACTAAAACCCATTGTCTCCATCTGTGTGCAGAATTCCTTAGGGATTACTTTCCCTTGGAGACAGGAGAAGCCATGGGGGGGGGGTAAAGCTTCTAAGATGAGATCTTAGCTGATGATAAATCACATGAGACAGTTGCATTCGTAGTTCTTATTTCTTTGTTGTTGCATGTCTAATTAGGACATTTGGTCTTCTGTACAACAATCCTGTACACTGGATTGAGTTTGCAAAATCTAGCGCATTACAAATCACTTTCAACTGATATTTTTTAATGCACTTTTTAGGGCTTGGGGAGATAGTTCAGTTAGAAAGGGCTTGTTTGCCCCACAAGTGTGAGGACCCCATGTGGAAAAATGAAAGCCAGGCAGGGGAGATGGCTCAGAAAGCAAAGTTCTTGCTACACAATCATGGGGACCTGAATTCAGAACACCAGTGCCCACGTAAAAATGTCAGGTGTGGTAAGTGCCAACTGTAACTCCAGTCCTGGGAGCCAGAGGCTGGAGGATTCCCCAGAGATGGCTATCTAACGTGCCATCAGTAAACTCTGGGTTCAGTGACAGACCCTGGTTCAAAAAGATCAGTACAGTGCCTTCAAGTAAGACACTTGACATCAACTTCTGGCCTCCACACTCATGCACACACCCATGCACCCACACACATACACACACACACACGCACACACCCATGCACCCACACACATACACACACACACACACACACCCATGCACCCACACACATACAGACAAAGAAGGAAGGAAGGAAGGACATGCAAAGAAAGAAGGAAGGAAGGAAGGAAGGAAGGAAGGAAGGAAGGAAGGAAGGAAGGAAGGAAGGAAGGAAGGAGGAGACAGAGAGAAAGAAAGAAAAAAGAAAGAAAAAAAGAAAGACAGCAAGCCAGGTGTGCTAGTACATGCTCATAATCCCAGTACTGAGAGCCAGAGACAGGTTCTACCTGGGGCTTGCTGTCCAGTCATTTTAGCCTACTTGGTGAGTTCCAGGCCAAAAAGAAACTCTGTCAAAAAAAAAAAAAAAAAAAAAAAAAAAAAAAAAAAAAAAGGATAGTGCCAGAAGCCAGATGTATCTGGAGTTCATTTGCAGTGGCCCTAACATGCTCACTTGCTCTCTCTCTCTCTCTCTCTCTCAATCTCCCCTCGAAAATAGATAAATAAAAACCTTTTTTTTTTTTTTTTTTTTTTTTTTTGAGGTAGGGTCTCCCTCTAGCCCAAGCTGATTTGGAATTCACTGTGTAGTCTGAGGCTGGTCTTGAACTCATGGAAATCCTTCTACCTCAGCCTCCCAAGTGCTGGGATTAAAGGCATGTGCCATCACACCAGGCAATAAAAACATTTTTTTAAGAATTCCACTCTCCTATAATCCAAAGATCCTAAATATATTCTATGTGGAAAATGATTACTCATCCCAAGTGTAGGCCCAGCTCTGGAGGTTTAAATTTTTGATTTACAATCCAACAGATTATGGAGGAAGGAACACAATGATATGAGCCTTCTTTATCTTCAACGCTGGGAAGCCCACCCTCTGAAAAGAAGTCAGCTGGGACTGGGCACAGACTGACCTGGATGCCTGTCCTGGCCAGGTCACTTCATCACTGTGTGAACTTGGGCAAGAACAGTAGTCCTCTCTCCCAGGCAAACAGAACAACTAATTGAATTCTTTGGGGATTAAACAAGGGAGTCCATGCAAAAGAGCTCACGTTACCAAGCTTTCTGTTACTGTAACAAATACGTGCAGTAACCCAATTATAAAGTGAAAAGGTGGGTTTTCTATCACAGTTTAGAGGTTCCCATCCACAGTCAGGCTACTCAATGCTATTAATTCTCTGGTGCGGCGGGGGGTGGTTGGAGTGTGTGGACAAGCAAAACCATTTACCTAATGGCTGAGCAGCAAAAGAGTGCAAGAGGAAGCAGCTGGGGTCCCACTACCCTCTTAGAGGACATACCCCTAGTGACCCCAAGGCTTCCTACATCTTTTTAAATTTTATTTATTTATTTGCAAGCAGAGAGAGACAGAGAGAGAGAGAGAGAGAGAGTGAGACAGAGAATGGGCATGCCAGGGCCTCCAGCTGCTGCAAACAAACTCTAGTTGCATGTGCCACTTTGTGCATCTGGCTTTACGTGGGTGGGTACTGGGGAATCGAACTCCAGTTGTCAGGTTTTGCAGGCAAGCGCCTTAACCACTAAGCAATCTCTCCAGATCTGTTTCCTACCTCTTTAAGGCCCCACTATCTCCTAATGGTTCCTTCTTGAGGTCTAAGCCTCTCACACATGGGGGACATTCAGCCCCAAACTATACAGTATGACCCAGAGGTGGCACTGGGGAGATGCTACTATGTCGCTGGCTCCTGACATTGCTGTACCCTTGGTGAAGTTCTCGTCCCCAACCATAGGGACAAGATCACCAGGGCTGGGCTGGGGAGACAGCTCAGTGGCTGAAACAGTTGCTATGCAATGAAGAGGAAAGGAGTTTGGATCACCAGCACCCACATACATGTGGGATGGGAGCTGCCTCCCGTTTGTACTCCCAGCACTCAGGAGGAGGAAACCCGATTCCAGGGGCAAGCTGGCTCGCTTGACTAGCTGAATTGGTGAGATTGCCTCAAGTGAGAGACCCTGTCTCAGTAAAGGAAGTGGAGAGCGATCAAAGAAGACAACCAACTCTCCGGCCATACATGCACACACGCGAGCACACACACGTGCACACACATGTGCCTACTTGCATATGGACACGCATATGAATAAAAAGACAACCAGGGCTTATCATTCACATGACAGGGAAGGATGGGCTTTGGGGTCACCCAGACCTGATGCACACTCTACTATCAGTATGACGCTTGGTGGCTCTGTTTCCTTCTCTTCTCTTACTCTATGCCTTCAAGGTATGCCAGCGGGAACTTATACCACTGGACAATGAAGTTTATGTTAGAAACATGGAAGACAAGCCGGGCCCCTTGCTGGGAGCACCAAGCCGGGGCTTCCACCAGAGGATCTACCATAGCCTCATGCATTCCCCACAGGCCAAGTCAGTTTATCTGGCACGCGTGCCTCTGCGCGCTGTCTGAAGCAGAGAGGTGCCACTGGAATAAATGACACCCAGGGTCTTTCTCTGGGGTCTTTCCTGGGCGAATGAACTCATTATTTTTGTTTCAGCCAGTGGATGGAAAGAGAGCACAAAGAAGGAACAAAAACTTTATTTCACAGTAAGTAGGGGCTCTTTGTTAATTTTGTACTTAATTGTGTGTACATGGTGTATGCATATGGGTGTGTGTGTGTGTCTGTGCACATGTGGACCCATGTGTGTGGACACCTGGGAACAATGTCAGATGGCTCCCTCAGTTGCTTTCTGTTGTATTCTCTAAGACAGAGACTGTTGCTGAACCTAGAGCTCAAACTAGCCAGTAAGCCCTAGAGATGTGCCTGTGTCCACTCCCCAGTGCAGGATCACAGATGCGAGCCACCACACCCAGCACTTCACATAGGCACGGGGTACTTGAACTCGATCTTTCCAAGCCTCTGTAGCAAAATTTTACCCATTAAGTCATCTTCCCAGCCCCTAATAGAGGTTCTTATTCATGTAGCCAACAATGTTAGAAATCTGGTCCTCAGACCAATTTAAGAGTTGTTTTAAGACACATATGGAGGCTGGATATAGGTTGGAGGGAGGCTGGGAGGAAGCCAGCCCCTAGTTCACCTTAGCCCTCAGCCCACCCACCTACCTGACCTCTCTGTCCCTATGGATAAACGGGGTGCTAGGGGCATCATTAGGGGAGCCCTATTCCCTTTCTTTTGCAGGTCCTCTCTGATTTAGTCTGTGTAACAAGTTTAAAAACTCAGTGCTTTCACCCAGTCTCTCTCTCTCTCTCTCCCTTTCTCTCTCTGTGTGTGTATTCATGTCTGTGTGCAGGTTCATATGTGTGTGAGTGTGTTTTGAGGCCAGAGGATAACCTCAGTCATCATCAAGTAAGCCAGACTGGCTGGCCAGTGAGCTGCTGGGATTGCTGGTGCGCAATACCACATCTGGAGATTGCTTGTGAGGTAAGCATTTACCCACCGAGCCATCACCCCAGCACCACCCAGCCTATTTCATGGGTGAGGAAAGTGAGAGACAGAAAGGATAGGCTACTCCTCCAAAGAAGCAGAGCCAGGCTTCCAACGGGGCACCTGGACTCCAGGATACCAGCTCTACTTTGGGGACACAGAGCTTAACACAAGGATGGCCAATCCAAAAGTGTTGGGTGCGCAGAAGCCAGGGGGCTGGAAGAGCCTCTGGGACACACTTGCCACTGTACACTCCACAGCTCCATGCAGGAGGCTCAGAGTAACAGGGAGACAGCTCTCCAGCTCCCCAAAGCCTGAGGCTCTGTCCTGCTTTCTCTATCCTTCCAGGACAGGAAAGCAGAAATCATTGTGAGAGGACTGGGGAGACAAATAATGAATAAAGTGTAATAAAGCTTGCCATGTAAGCGTGAGTACCTGAGCTTGGATCCCCAGAACCAGATAAAGTAAAGATGGATGCTAACACACTAGTGCCCGTAATCCCAGGGTGTGCCTAGGGCAAGAACGGAGGTGGGGACAGACGAATCTCTCAGAGGCTTGAGGGTCAGCTAACCTGGTGCACACAAGTGGCAAAGACTGTCTCAAACAAGGTGGAAGGAAAGAACCAACACCCACATGTACACACACACACACACACACACACACAAAGAAAAGAAATAGGTGTGAAAGACTTTGTCAGCCAAAGCTGCAGAACAGATATGGTTGAGCAAGGGTTCTTAGACCATCTTCCAATGCACAGAGTTGAGTCTGGAACATTCCAGAAACTGTTTTGTAAGGAGATTGGGATGAACCAGGGCATGACAGGGTTTGTGGTGGAGGTGGAGATTTCTGGAAAAGGCCAGACAAGCAGTCCTTAAGGTTTGGGGCTGGAAGGTGGGGAAAAGATGGTGGGAAGCAGGGGTTGTGGGGAATGCTGAGAAGCAGGAAGGGGAGCACACGTCTGTGATGCACTGGTCCAGTTTCCGTCTGCTCATAAGCATCCCTTGGGCTGTTTTATGTCCATCCACTCTTGGCTTCTGTGGATCTGAGCTGGGTTTCAGGAGCCACTATGTGACACATAGGCCTGGCCCTAAGGGAGCTTCGGGTCAGCTGGGGAGACAGGGTACCCTACGGGTGCCTAAGCCCCACAAGGCTCCCTCCACAGTTTCTTCTTCAGTAGTTCTGGGATGGGACCCATGAATTATTTCTAGCAAGTTCCCAGGTAAAATCATACTGTTGGTTTGGGGATCACTTTGAGAAACTGGAATTATCTGGCTGTGGAGAAGTGTGTCAGAAGAAGGTGTCAGGAATGGGGGTGTATTTCAGTAGGCAGAAAACAGAGGCGCTTCTGACAGTGCGAAACATAGGAGGAGAAAAATGGGAGGGCAGCCGGGCATGGTGGCGCAGGCCTTTAATCCCCCAACACTCGGGAGGCAGAGGTAGGAGGATCGCCGAGAGTTCGAGGCCACCCTGAGAATACATAGTTAATTAGAGGTCAGCCTGGAGGACCAGAGTGAGACCCTACCTCGAAAAACCAAAAAAAAAAAAAAAAAAAAAAAAAAAAAGGGAGGGCATATGGCAGCCCTGACAGACTAGTCTGTGGGAGACCAGCCCGCCCTCAACCTGAACTCCACAGGCTGAGGAGGGGACTGCATGCTGGAGGCTACAGGAGTCACTGAGTAGTTTGGTGCTGAGGAAGGGTGGGCAGACAGAGAAACCAGACTGTGGGAGGAGGAGCTCTGTCCACACTGATGCTAAAAACTCAAATGGAGCCAGGCATGGTGGTGCATGCCTTTAATCCCAACACTTGGGAGGCAGAGGAAGGAGGATCATCACACAAGTTTGAGGCCACCCTGAGACTACATAGTGAATTCCAAGTCAGTCTGGGCTACAGCGAGACCATGTGTCTGTGTGTCAAAAAACAAATCAAAACAAAACAAAAAACTCAAATGGCACTTTTCAGTTTGTAAGTCATTTCCCTTCCCAAACTATCTAATTCCATCGATCCAGCAAGGCGCTCCATGAGTGCTGAGTCAGCATTCTCTTTGCCAGCCGCTCTGTGGAGGACGGGAACGGGCGGCTCAGAGGTGTGCAATTGCTTGCTGCAGCGGATGGCAAAGGCAGGTGGAGCCAGGTTTAGAATCCCAGCTCTAAGATAGCAGTTAATCTCCTGGCCCTATTTCCTCCTCACAGCCTAAAGCCAAGAATGTTCCTGCCCCCATTTTCCATTGAGTAAATGTCTTCATCTTTTTCATGCTTTAATAATAGCAGGAAGTGAATCTGGCCACGTAGTGTGAGAAAGGTAATAGTACCAGGTCAGGAAATCCTGTTGCTTAAGAGTCCCTTGGGAACGTTAACTTTCCCACTCTGACCCCACTGAGATCCTGATCTTTAACACAGTTGGCTTCCTTAGGTAAAACTGAGGCCCAGAAATGCTGGGCCCTGGGCCAGAGTCCAACCTTCAGGCTCTGCGAATGTCCACTGGGGAGGAGAGGGCTAATGAGAGGCCCCCACGAGTCGCCTCTGCTTCTGGACTCTGCCCTGTGCAGGGGCAGTGCAGGCTGCGCACTGCGGGGACTAAGGGGAGAAGCCAGGCTTCTCACTCTCGTTCTACAGGGAAGGGTCACCCGTGCTCTCCCAGTCTCCATGACCTGGCCTGTAAGTGAAGTGAGGAACCGAAGTGGAGTGAGAACTCATAAAGGATGCTCGAAGGGGGCTAGGAGACCCCACAACATGGGCCCAGCTACTTTCCGTAGAGGCAGAGCTGGAGAAACAGACATCACGGGAGCTCTCAGGGACCAAGGTAGTGACTCCTTGGTGATTTCTCTTGCAGAAGAACTTGAACTTGGCCTTGGTCAAGCAGCCAGCTGATCACACTGATTTGTTAATTTATTCTCTTCTTGTTCTTCCAGCCAGGAGTCTTATTTTAAAACAAGTAAAACATTCATTCGTCTTCACACATAATTACCTCCCTTCTCCCATGGAACAGCTCTGAGAGTTGGGTGGTATTAGCATTATTTATTTATGCAATTATCCGGTCCTCCAACAAATAGTAAAACACATCATCAAAGCGCCGGGACCCTAGCATAGTTCCAACCCTAAGGGATTTATTCAGTCTATCCCAGCAAATCCCAGCCCTGGGGAGACAGGCAGATTGCTGGGGCTCAGTGGCCATCCAGTCTAGCCTAACTGGTGAGCTCCAGGCCAATGAGAGACCTGTGTCACAAGAGGCAGATGACATTCCTGAGGACAACATTTGAGGTTGTCCACTAGCCTCTACATACATACCCTCACACACACAAGCATGCATACTTGCACATGCATGAACATACACACACGTGCATATAAAAACAGTGTCTCAAGCTGGGCGTAGTGGCTTTAATCCTAGCACATGGGAGGCAGAGGTAGGAGGATCACCATGAGTTCGAGGCCACCCTGAGACTATATAGTGAATTCCAGATCAGCCTGGACTAGAGTGAGACCCTACCTCGAAAAATCAAAAAGAGTGCTGAGCACTAAGTGACCTCGAACAGGTGGCACAGATAGGGAGTCCTCGGGGCTCGCTGTTTA
Source organism: Orientallactaga sibirica (assembly GCA_036365145.1). NCBI lineage: Eukaryota > Metazoa > Chordata > Mammalia > Rodentia > Dipodidae > Orientallactaga > Orientallactaga sibirica. The sequence goes on from JAEOAD010000028.1 coordinate 14,718,275, forward strand.
GCTAGGCAGGCCGAATTGGTGAGCTCCAAGCTCCAGGAGAGACCTTTCTCAAAAAACAAGGTGGACAGCAACTGAAGACACCCAACATCAAGTCTCCACACATCCATGAACACATGTGAACGTGCACTTCCCCACATATATTTGTGTCCATCCACTTATAAACATGCATGTACAAAATATGCATCACACACAAACACACACACACACACACGTGTAAATGAAAAGTCCAGTTCTGCAATCTCTCCTCCAGAGATCACAGCCCCGTTTTATCACCTGATCCCTGAGCAATCCTGTCCTTGGTTCCCTTCCCTGGTAGGGGCTCTGGTGACAAGACCCAATGCCCAGGCCATACGAACTTGCGTCATGTGAGAAGGCAGGATCATAGAAACGTGACATCCCTTGGTGAAATTTGGCATGAGTGCTATAAGGACCCACAAAGGATTACCTGAGCCAGCCAAGGAGTCAGAGGTGGGCCAAGAGGGAGGGAGAGGGGTGCATGTGCTGAGGGTGACAGAAAGAATGACAAGCTTCCAGGGCAGCATTCAGGAGAGGAGAGTAGGCAGGAAAGACTCATAGGAGAACTAAAGACCAACGTTCATTCTAGTGATGAGAGAAATGTCAAAGGCAGTTAGTCCAGTTTCTTGGACGCTTGGGGCATTCAGGAGGGCTTCCTGGAGGAGGTGGTGGTTCCGAACCTGACTTGGCAGAGGGGAGGAAGATGCTGCAGACTCTGAAGAATGGAATTTTTAGACTCTTATGATGCTATACAATAAATCACCCCAATGTTGGAGGGCTTGAAGCAACACTATTTCCTATTTCTCAGAGTTCTGTGGGTGAAGACGTGGGAAAAGCACAGCTGGCAGTCCTGAGCGGAGTGTCTTGTGAAATGTCACTCAACCTGGGGTGGCTGGGCTCATGCGGCTGCAGATGGTCATGGGTAAAGCCATGGTGCCAGCCCTGCCAGTGTCTCTACCTGGCTCCTTGGCTCCATGTCCTTGCTGCTGCTGGCTGCAGTGCCCATCAGAGTCAGTGAGACAAGGAGCCAGGGGGAAAAGTGCCATGTCATTTGTGCCCAGCCTCACTAATATGCTGCTGTATTAGTCCCTTACCTGGGCAGGTCAGCCCTGGTGCACCATGAGAAGGTACCAGGACTCGACCAGGTGTGGCACCTGTTTAGATGGAAAAGTTAAAAGAGTGCCCCAAATCAAAGTAAATCTGAAAATATCCATGAGGAACAAGATATGAACATTTATGTATTTTTCGTGTGTATGTGTGTGTGTGTGTTCATGGGGAATGCGTATGTATATTCAGGAGTGTGTGTGTGTGTGTGTGTGTGTGTGCGCACTCACGCATGCGTGCGTGTGCAGGCATGCTCATGCATGTGAAGGCCAGAGAATAATCTCAAGTGTCATTTCTCAGGAATGCTTTCCATTCTCTGCTCCCCATTGCCAGCCAGCAAACCTCGGGGGTACTCCTGCCTCTGCCTCCCCAGTGCTGGGATTATAGGTGTGTGCCACCATGCCTAGCATTCTTCCATGGGTTCTGGTGATCAAACTCACCCTCATGCTTGCAAGGCAAACACTTCACTGACTGAGTCTTCTCCCCAGTCCCTAACCTCCTCGTATCAATTTGAGTCCATCAGCAAAGATCTTATTTCCAAAGGAAGCCACATGCATTAAGGTCGAGGGTTAAGATCTGGACATAGTTTGGGAAGTCATTCCACACACAGCAGGAGCACAGTATTATGCTAATGGAGGTTTTGCTACAACATTGGGATTGGAAAGATGACAGATATTTCAAAATTCACATTTCACACATCTGCTTTTAAAAGCACCAGCAGGATGCATAAAGTGTTTTTGAATGACAGTGACAAATCAAAAATATAGCTACAAGTATCCCCCTTCTCCATGGAGAACATGGCCCCAAGACCCCCAATAGATACCTCAAACCATGACTAGAAACAAGTCCTGGGATTGGGGAGATAGCTCAGCAGGTAAGAGCACGCACAAGGACCTGAGTTGGATCCTATGTGAAAAGCTGGGTGTGGCCACCCATGCCTGTAACCCCAGCCCTGTAGTGGGGCAGAGACAGGAAAATCACTGGGGCTCATGGGTTGAAAATGGCAGCTCTGGGCTCAGTGAGAATCTCTGTCTTAAGGCAATGATGTCGATGAGGGACAGAAGAGAGCCAATTCTTCCTATGGCCATCATATGCACACACACACACACACACACACACCTACACACACATGTGCATACACCTCACACATACCACACCATGCATACTACACACATGCCACTTCACACATAATACACACACATACACCAAAAGAACCAAACCCTATATGTACCTATATGTATCTGTATCAATTGGGTAAATTTTAATTTATAAATGAGGCTCAGAAAGAGATTGACAACAATAATAGTCAAATACAATGATTATGACATTCTGTAATGAAAGTTATGTGGAGACGGAATTTCTCTCACTTTTGTGTGTGTGTGTGTGTGTGTAGTGTGCCTGCATGTATGCATGCTTGTATTTTTGTGCATGCTCATGTGTGCAAGTGTTCATGAACTTGTGTGAACATGCATATGGGAGCCCAAGGTGGATATTGGACATCTTGTAAGACAGGCTCTCACTTGAACCCAGGGCTTACTGATCCAGCTAGCCTCTCTAGCCAGCTTGTCCCAGCAGTCTCCTGTCTCTGTCTCGCAAGCACTTGGATTGCAGGTAGGTCATTCCTGGCATTTACATGGGTTCTGGGGATCCAAACTCAAGCCTGCATGCTTGCATGGCGTGTGCTTTGTGACTCAACCATCTCCCCAGCACCAGGTGTGAAAGAGTGAGGACAATGGTTCCAGCCACAACTGGGCATGTGTTACTGAAGGCATGGGAAGCAAACCAGTGCATGAGGGACAACATCTTTATTTCTAACTGGGGAGAGGACTAATACACGAATTGGCTCAGGTCACATAGTCTCAAAGGCTGACCAAGCAAAAGACAGTAGCAAATGGTTCTGAGAGACAAGGTCATTCTCAAGGTCCTTGGGCCTCTCCACTAATAATAGCTCACAAGATTAGCTCAAGGGCTGGGCAATACAACAGTTGTCCTCAGACTGGAAAGGCACAGAATCCAGAAGCTGCTCAGTCCACAAGGCAAACTACGGGCTGAAGAGCATTAGGAACTGGTAGCCACTCAGTCCACAAGGCCAAACAAAGGCAGAACTCTGCACAAGGAAGCAGTCAGGAGCCAGGCAAAAAGCACTCACCTTCAAGTAGCGACAGACAGCTGAACAAAAGAAGAAAAAGTCCTGGCATTTTCTCGGAGCTTCCTAATGTACAGCCCCAAGCAGAAGGGCCACCCATTCTGGCTTAATCCTGCCTGGCAACACCCTCACAGACCTGTCCAAGAGACAAGACTCTCATACCATTGCTAATCTGCAAGTTGACAATAGACTCAACTATGACAAATTGTACCCCTTATCAACTTGACACTAGACCACACATGTCCTCATATCAAACTTAATCTCCAAGTAAAAACAGTAACAAAGCCATAATTCTGCCTAACATGATGTAATTATCCCACATGCAACCAAAACTACAGTATTCTTTGCTCTCAAATAATGGCAACAATTCCTTAAGGAGTGATTAGTCACCACTATTAAATAATGACGCTAGAATAGTTGACCAGTGAACCCCAGAGATCCCCCTATCTGCCCTACCCCAGTGCTAGGACTATAAGCACATGCCATCATGTCTGGATTTTTTTTTTTTTTTTTGCATGTGTCCTGGGGATCAAACTCAGGTCCTCATGCTCATAAGGCCAGCACTGTATCTACTGAGCTATCTCTACAACCTTGGAGAGGAGTCTTATCACCCGCACAGTGTTACTCAGCATTTCTTAGACGTATTTTGAACCTCATCAAGAGTATGTCAATGTTGGGGTAATTAGAAGAAATTGAAATGAACTTCAAGTCCGGGGGTGGCGATAGGTTTTCTGTCCCACATAATGCTCCACTGGCCTCTGTACTGGAGGACCGCGGTGCCAACTCAGAGAACTATCATCTATCAGCTGTGTTGGCCTCTGGTGCAGGAATGACAGTTAATCTCTCCTGTGGCAAGAAGTGGGGAGATAGATAATTCCATTTTGAATTTTTTACTTACTCTTTGAATGTATGTGTGTGCATGCATTATATATGCAATCAAATGTGTGCAGGGTTACACATGTGTGTGTGTGTGTGTGTGTGTGTGTGTCCGTATGCCACAGGTAGACATCAGGCTTTCCTTGGTCACACTCCACCATTATTCTTTGAGACTTTGAGTCTCTCACTGAACCTAGAATCCACCAATTCCATTAGTCTAGCTAGACAGTAAGCCCCATGGGTTCCCTGTCTCTGCCTTCCCAGCACTGGGATTATAGGCATGCATCCTGGTGCTCAGCTTTCCATGTGGGTTCTGGGGATCAGAAGTCAGGTTCTCATGCTTGCACAGTAGGTATTTTACTTGACGAACCATCCTCCTAACCCCAAGATAGATGACTCTAGAATGTCCTCAAGGATTCCTCTTCCCAACTCTGCATTGCACGTTCTGAGTTGGACATTTGGTTTAGGGCCATTGTAGATAGGAGGTCAGAGAGGACCTCTCTGAGGAGAGGGTCTTTGGCTGAGTCTGCACTGCACATTCTGAATTGGATGTTTGGTTTGGGGTCATTGTAGATCGATGGTCAGAGAGGGCCTCTCTAAGGAAAGGGTCTTTGAGATCTTCAGGCTGAGTGGATGTGGCCCTGGGCATCTTTCCTTGTCCTAAAGCCAGAGGCTGGGTCCCCTTGTGACTCAGTCACTTACTGGCCATGGACTTCAACTCCCAGCTCAAGGACACCTGGTCCAGTGCCTGCCTTCAGGCAGAGCCAGGCATCCATCCAGCAGAGACAGCTCATTATATTTGACTGTTTTTCATTCCTGGCAACATCATTAGAAGGATATGCAAATCAGGAAATCAACTGAATTTGTTTCACAGAACAAAGAACGACATTTAATCAGCACAATAAATACATGTGGCCATTTGCTGCAAAAGATGATGGTTAATGAAGAAAGAATGAGTAGAAGGGAAAGTTTAGAGGACAGAGAAATAGAAAAGAACAGCAGAGACTATGGTTATAATAGAACAAATAAAGACCAAAGGACAGGGGCCTGAGGTTGCTCATTCATTCATTCATTCATTCATTCATTCAACAAATATTTATTAAGAGTTTAAAAGGTTCCAAGTATTAGACATTGAAAACACTTTGATCAAAACAGATAAAGTTCCTGCCTGCATGGGAGTCACCTTACCCCCAGAGGAGGACACGGTCATCACCCAATACCAGATTTACTTATTCATTACAGATGCTAACAGGTGCTCTGGGAATAAAGCCTGTATTAGTCAGCTCTCCATCATTATAACAAAATACCTGAGTTAGTCAGCTTATAAAGACAAAAGGGATGCTTTAGCCCAGAGGCCTACAGCTTCTAGTTTGTGATTGGTTGGCCCATGGCTTTAATGAGGTGGCATATCATGGTAGGAGCGTGTGATGAAATAAAACCACTGACCTCATGAACAAGAAGCAGGGACTGTGAGAAGGGGCTGGAGTTCCACAAGCCCGTTTGAGCACATACCCCTCCATGGCCTTTCCTAAGCCCAGCCTCTTCAAGATTGCACCTGCTCTCAGAAGCACTGCTCTGGAGACTAAGCCTTTGACCCACAGGCCTCTGAGGAATATTCCAGATCTAGACTATAGCAGGCATGGGGGGGGGGAGATGGTGTGTCCAGGAGGTAGAGAAAGGCTTCCCCAAGGTAGCCATGAGTCTAAGGAAGTGATGAGATAGTTGGATAGAGTAGGATTCGAGGAGGGAGAGGTTGGGGTAGAGGGTAGGTATGTCTCATGCAGGAGTGAGCCTGTGCAAAGGAGCAGGGACCTTGCTGTACTGAAGGGAACCACAAAGATGGAGGTAGAAGGTCAGGGACTCACCCGAGGCTGTCCTGTAACCTCCGTACATGCATCCACAAACACACACACACACAGGCACTAAATCAAGAAATAAATAAAGACGGTGGAGAGAAGCAAAGGAGCCCAGGCTCTGGCCTATGGGGTCGTTCTCTCTCTCTCCTCTCTCTCTCTCTCTCTTTCTCTCTCTCTCTGAAAACTCTCAATTCTCCTGTGGTTAAAACATGCCAACTCACGTCTTCTCTAACCACAATGCCAACTCACGTCTTCTTTACCACATGTCTTACTGAGCTCAGCAGGCATAACTGGGCGGCTCAAACAACAGACATTCATTGCCTCAAGCTCTCGAGGCTGGAAACCCAAGATCAAGGTGTCAGGAGGGCTGGGTTCCTTCTGCTCCATTTCCTTTTTTAAAAACGATATTTTTATTTACTTATTAGAGAGAGCACAAGAGAGAGAAAGAATATGGGTGCATTTCTTGCCTCTGTACACAAACTCCAGATGCACGCACTACTTTATGAGTATGACTTTACATGGGTACTGGGCAAATGAACCCAGGTCAGCAGGCTTTACAAGCAAATGCCTTTAGCTGCTGTTCTGATCCATTCTCCACCTTGTTTGAGGCAGGTCTCTGGTTCTTCATTGGAGGGGGCACAGCCAGATGAGAGGGCAAAGCCAAAGTACACAGATTCTTCCTAAGTGAGCTACAGTGAGGCGTGTGTGTGTGTGTGTGCACATGTGTATGTATGAATGTGGGTCTGTGTGCAAGGCAAGGCCACTCTGGTGTCCAATGCAGCTACACTCCAAGCAAGGGCTAGACTGGGGGCCCTTGAAGCAGGAGCCTTACTTGTTCCATGGATAGAGATTGCTCTCACAATGCTCATCCCAGAGCACCCCAATATCCACCTTCTCCTCAAACTTTTAGGCACATCATCCAAGCTGCCCGGTGGTGCTCAGAGCCAGCTCTGCTCCTCCTTCAATGAACTCTGCCTTCTGTAAAGATCAAATCCCGGATGGTAATAGCAATCCACTGGTCTGCTCTGTGGAATGAACAGCGTGTGAATCTGTGTGTGTATTTCCAGCACTGTTGCCACAGTCCATGGAGCAACTCAAAGTGAAAGCTCGGGTACCAGCCAGCTCTAGTCCTCTTACTTCCAGTTATGAACCTCTGAGCCCTCGATTTCTCATCTGCAAAGTGAGGGTCACAGTACACCCTGAGATACTTATAATGGTTAAACAAGAGAGTGCTATAAAGCATTTAGGCTGATGCCTAATCAGAATTCAATAGATTTTTTAATATTCATAAAGAGCAGGAGCCATAGGGCACAGGACCAGTAGCCCTAGAGGTAGGAGCTACCAGTAGCCCTGATACAATTGGGACCCTTGGAAATCTATTTCTCTGTGTGTGTGTGTGTGTGTGTGTGTGTGTGTGTGTGTGTGTGTGTGTGTGGTCTCACAATGTGCATGTGGAGATCAGAAGCCAACCTTGAGGGTGTCCTCACTTTTCACCTTGTTTTAGGCAGGGTCTGTTTCTATAGGTGCTGCTTGCTTCCCAGAAATTCTGTCTCCGCCTTCTTTCTTGCCCTAGGCGCACTGAGGTTATGTGTGGGATTTGGCCGTCCATATTGAAGCCCTCACACTTGTGTGGCAAGTGCTTTATCCTCTGAGCCATCTCCCAGCCCCGGTCTATTTTTCTGCAGTCTCCTGACTGCAGTTTATCTTGTCATCTTTTGTGTGTAGTTACATGTGTGTGCGCATGCATGCAAATGTGTGTATGTATATGGAGGCTCAGGTATTATTCTCAGGTGCCATACATCTTTTTTTTTTTTCTTTTGGTTTTTCGAGGTAGGGTCTTGCTCTAGCCCAAGCTGACCTGGAATTCACTATGTAGTCTCAGGGTGGCCTCAAACTCATGATGATCCTCCTACCTCTGCCTCCCGAGTGCTGGGACTAAAGGCGTGCACCACCACGCCCGGCTAAGGCCATACATCTTTTTAATGAGAGAAAGAGAGAGGGAGAAAGAATGGACATGCCAGAGCTTGTTGCCACTGTACACAAACTCCAGACACATGCCTACTTTGTGTGTCTGACTTTACATGGGTGCTGGGGAATCAAGCTCATAACAGCAGGCTTTAACCACTGAGAAATCTCCCTAGCTCTTCCTTTTTTTGTTTTTGTTTTGTTTTGTTTTGAGACAATTTCTCTCACTGGCCTAAAACTTTCCCACTAGGCTAGCAAGCCTCACAGATCTGCCTGTCTCTGCCTCCTGAGCAATGGGATTACTAGTGTAATTCATTCTGGGCTTTTTAATGTGCACTCTGAGGCTTGAACTCAGATCTTCACGGTTGCAAGAATTTACTAACTGTGCTGTCTTCCTCAGCCCCTCAGCTGACATTTTGAGGTACAAACAGAGTCCTCTTTCACATATTCATGAACGTATGCATCCAGGCACATGTCTGCATACATACCGGAAGTCACTCATAGAACCAGGAGACTTGCAAAGGTGTGCCTTTGCACATTCACCCACGTCTACTCACACACATGTGCATGCCTCCCACATATGCTGCAGTCTTGCAAACATACACACATGTGCACATTTCTGCATACATCCTGCATACACATACACATGTATCCTTGCATGGATGCTATACATGCAGTCACGCAGATCTATGCACAAAACATGTATACATATACCATAGAGTCCTTCACATATACACACTCTCAGGTTCCTGCAGGAATGCTGCACGGGCATTTGGAGCCCATCAGATGCATGTCCTAAACACACACAGACACATCCTGGCACATGCACACGCAGGCTTAGGCCTCTGGCACCTATTGCAGGTACAGAGGAGCCAGACCACGAAACATTGTCAGCTTGGTGATTAGGGCTCAAGGAAAGGAGGGGAGAAAAGGCTTTGTTAGCTGCTGAAGGACATCTTGAAGTACAAACAGTCTCTCCAAGGCCACTTAGGAGGAGGGGTGCTGGTTAGCACAGTGGCCCTGGTACCATACCCCGCTTATCTCTTTCCCTCCCTTTTTCCCTCCCTCCCTCCTTGACTTAAGGTCTTCAGGGGACCCACCGATGTAGTCAGATGTCACATGAAGAAATCACAGTGAAAGTGAAAAATATTATCTGGTCTTCTTCTCCAATGGGTGCAGTGAGCCTTGACCTCCCCCCCCCCCACTACACATGAGCCAACCCAGGCCCTTAGGGTGTGGGGGGTACAGACCCTTGCTCCAGCCTACTGACCCACCCTGCCTCATGCTGTGCCTAGCTCAGGGCCTACCACTATAGAGAGAGGGTCAGTAAGCCAAGTCCCCGGATGAGGGTTCTGATGAAGAGGAGCCTAGGGCCCAGTGATCACACTGACTTTCCCCCTACGAAGGAAGTTCCCTCCTTGACTGAATCCTGAGACTATCTGTCTCTGAAGACAACCTAGGAAGAGAAAGGGGAAATTAATACTAGTGCTTCTATGACCCACAAAACAGAATGTCACACAATACATTGCAGTCGCTGAGTTACACACTTTAACGAGTGTGTTTCATTCTGTGTGAACTACGCCTCAGGAGAGCTGTTTACGTGTCTGTCTCCAACTAGAAGCACTGATGTCCGGCCCTCAACAAGTCTAAGAAGTGGCTTAGGGCTGGGGAGATAGGTGAGTGGGTAAAAGTGCTGGATGCGCAAGCTTGAGAACCGGAGTTAGGATCCCCAGCATCTACTCCATGTCCATCTCGAAGGTGCACTCCTGTAATCCCAGTGTGCCCCCCCTCAAACAAAAGGAACCCTGGGGCAAGCTAGCTAACTAGACTAGCAGAGTCATCGACCTCTGGGTGCAGTGACAGACCCTGTCTCAATAAATAAGATCGACAGAGATAGTGGGAGACACTTGTTGTTGACCTCTGACCTCCATAGGTACACACACACTTACATGTGCACGCATATAAACATGCATGCATACACACCATCACACATGCACATGCCAAAAAAAAAAGATTTCACTAAAGCCTTCCCCCAAATGTGTGAAAAGGTGTGAGTCCTGGGTCAAAGTCAGGCAGCTGGTTAATGGTCATGGCCCCCCAACCAGCAAGCCTAGCAGGCTGGCCCACCTCTTCTACCCACTCAGGATTCACTGTCAGAAATCACCTTAAAGAGATGGAGGTCCTAAGTCCAGGATCAGGCACCACCAGGGATGCTTAGTAAAATGCTGGTTTGGGGAAGCTGTGGAAGTTGTGCCTCCGTGGACTGGGCAGGCACCTGCTCCCAAACGACCCTGGGGCCAGGCTGACCGCAGGAACGAGGGAGGGAGAAAGGGAGGAAGCCGGCTCTGTGCACCAGGGCAGGACGAGGCTGAGTCACAAGGCGTTTGTTCTGGGTATTAATAGAAACATAAAACCCCAGATCAGCCATTTCTTCCCCTCTCTGGACAAGCCCGGACGACACGGGGACCGCTCTTCACTGACTCTGACCTCTGCCGCATATTAAACAAGAGGCAGGCAGGTCACATGGACACCCCATTAATGCGCCCTCCCCGCGCGCCCGCGCGCGGGACGTGGGGGAGGTGGAGAGCCCGCAGGCTCACGGCAGATCTCTCTGCAGTAGCATTATCAAGGTTAACGAGGGCCAGCCGCAGAGGACGCGGGGGAGGGGTGGGGGGTCCCGAGGGGCGGGGCCTCGGTGAATGGTCAAATTAGAGCATCCTTTGTTGGCTGGTCAATAGCTGCTTCCAGGGGAGCCCCCAGGGCCAAGGCACTTTGTTTAGCCAAAGCGCGTTTAAACAATCCCTCTGCAATCCTGTTTGTATTCTTCGTTTGCTCAGCAAACCTGCACCTCGGAAAGAGCTTTGGGGTAAACTCGGCCCAGCTGGATTGCCACACAGCCCGCCAGCGACCCGAGACTCGGAGGGGCTCTCCTTGCAACACGGTGCCCAATCTGAGACCCGCACACACAAACAACACCTCACCTGACCTCATCTTGCTGGGCAAGGGAGAGTTAAACATCTTAGTTCAAGTTCCTTCTGTCTTCCAGTTAAGAACCCGACTTTTAGAGGCCGGGCAGGGCTGTCTCTGTTCTCAGGACTAACCTCCCCTTGCCTCACTGCCAGACTGTACTTAGAGGGACCCGCTGGCCCTGAGGGTGTAGGATGGTGCCATATTGCTTACCACACATCCTGTGGTCTTGTGGCCTCGGGGTCCTTGCTATGGCTATTTACTGGACCCAAGTCAGGCAGGGTCAAAGAAACCCCTAGTCTTAGGCTTGAATCCTCCTGTGGGCCCTATTTCTGGGTCCCCCTTCCAAGGTCACTGCCTGGAGGTCTACCTGTGAGCCCTGGTGTTCCCCAACATGGCTGGTTGTTCTGCAATTTTTGGCTATTGGGCTGGTTCACCATCTATGCTCAGCAGCTCCCTGTGGGTCCCCCTCCACACAAGTGAGATGTTAAAAGTGAGGAGACTGGCCCCTTGGGTGCTTTCTGAACCTGAGTGGCTGCCATTTCCACTCTAAGAGGCAGACCCTGATAGGGAAGGAGCCAGAACCAAACTGTACAAAAGGAACTTTATCAATCATGACCTTTGAAGTTTCTGTCCTTCCCCCTCCTAGGGTCCAGTCTGACATGCCAATGGCCTTAAAGACTCTGGGACCCAGTAGCACTTTCAGCACGTCTTCCCCCATCTTGAGGTCTCAGTTGTGTGGTCACACTTACCTGCTTGTCACATCCTGTGTCCTCTCTACCCTACACCAGCTTAGAGCAAATGAACATTCAGACCTGAAGGCTTTGCATGGACTTATGGAGGGCAACATGTAGAATGAAAGAAACCGAGTCACCTGCCCCAGAGCTGGCTTTCAGGGTGGAGCTCTTACTAGTGACACGGAACTACCTAGCATGTATGGAGTCCTCAGTTCTAGTCCCAGCACTACAGAGCACTCATACACACATACACAGGCAAGTGCATGCACGCACACACACGTGGGTGCACTAACAACTTCATACATGTGCATAAAGTATTTTAGTCATTCATCTCCTCTTACCCTTGCTTAGCCCCCTCCCACTCACACTAAGCCCCTTCTTGTCCACAGCTAATCCCTTTCCTACTTTGATGGTGTGTGGGGGAGAGAGACCCGCTGAGTTAAATTAGCGGGGCTTGCATGAGCATGGGTTACGGATTGTTTACTGGACTGTTGTGGAGGCAACCAACTGCTTTTTGATTGGATTTGAGGCCCGCTCCATAGGAGAAAATTCATGCCCAAGATTATAAACCTGGTCAAAAGGTTGTCGCTGGAGATGTCATAGACCCTGGGGGGAAATGTACTCCTGTCATTATGCTAAGTAAGATAGGTTGTCAAACTGCCTTCTAAATATAGATCTGTACCTATAGATGAGTGCTGCTCTCGGCGCCATCACGGAAGTGTGTTTTCTGTGGGCAGAGGTTAGCACACAGACACACACTTGGCAAAAATGCTGAGAATAATGACTTCTGTGTGTCCCCCCCCCCAAACAAGACATCTAAATCACCTCTGGGTATCCCTTTGGCCTGTGGGCTTAGAGATCTTAGCCTAGCTCCCTACCACTTTCTCTTCACTTCTTATCACAACTCTGGCAGCCCCTGGCAAACAAGTAGAAAGGTCACATACAAAGAAGAAAAAAGAAGAAAGCCAAGAAAGAGTCCCGCATTCTGCATGTATGGTTCTGTCACACAGGGGACATCTTGGTAAGACACAGAGGAGTGTATGAAGTGGCTCCCAGTGGAACCCGAGTATCTCCTATCACCTGAGGTGGAGGTCAAAGGGCCCCTGTCACTTCCTAGTGAGTGACAAATGCCTTTTGAGCAAGTCTTCATGCCCCAGTAGCCTGTTCACCCTGACAACAGGAGCTTGCTCTGCCTTCACCTCTCTGCTACTCTCACCAGGCATGGGAGTAGCAATGCAGAGGCTGATGGACGCGTCCTTGGCTGTGAAGGACAGAAAGGGATCTTCTCTCTACCAGGACTTTTGACAGGTAGACAGGAAGTGACAGAGAGACTGTGTGCTCCTGGGGTGTTCCCTGCCCACCCCATTTGTGGACCTTTGAGGGAGGACAGAAGAGTCTGACACTGATGGACATCAGAAACTCCTTCCCACACAGGCCACCCTGGTGACAACTTTCTTCATCCCTCCTGCCTCAGTTTCTCCACTGTGCTGTGGACATGAAGCTGGAGCCAGAGTGTGGCAGCATTGTTTCCAAGGTAGCTCACAGTTAGGAAATCAAAAGCAGTCTCTTCCTTGCTGGCGAAGGTGGTTTGCACTAAGGTCAAGAAAAAACCCACGGGGGTGGGAGGAGGGAGGGAAGAAGCAGCCGAGTGTTGTGTTTGGCAAGCCGGCCGCTGGCGTTGCCTCGGTAGCTGAGAACATCGGCCCTGGTCACGCTTGCCTCTGCTCCAATCCTATTACTCCATGTGGTTGGGCTCCCAGAATAGCCCCTGTCGGCCCCATGGCCACAGTTCAGCATTCCTATCACTGGCCACTTCGTGCTCGGTGAACACAGTCATTGTCAACCCCTCCTCGGCTGGGGTGGGGTGGGGTGGGGTGTTGGTAGCACCTGGGCTTAGATTCCACATTTACGAAGAGAGACTTTTTCTTTTCATCTTCCTTTGACCCCAAGACAGCTCCAAAGCCAAAGAAGCTTCAGTGGGTTCCAGACACTGAAGACTGCCACCGGTTCTTTTTTTCTTTTCTTTCTTTTGGGGTGGGGGTGGGGGCAGCGTGAGTGTGTGAGTGTAGACATGGGCGTGGAGGTTAGAGGAGACAAATTCAGTGTCATTCATCACCTTCCACCTTGTTTGTGATAGTCTCTTGTGCACTGCTGAGCCCTCCAGGTGAGCTGGCCCAGGACCCAGGGAGCATATGGGGTTCCCCTGTCTCTGCCCTTCTTACCGCAGGCCGCACGGGAACAGATACCCACACCAGCATCTGATGTTCTATGGGCTCTGAACTCAGGGACGCACGCTTGCATAGCAAGTGCTTTATCCACTGAGCCATCTCCCTGGCCCTCATTATAACTTTTGAAATAACCTGCTCTGTGAACTTGGGGGTTCTGTATTTGGCGGAGGTGGAAAACCTGGGCCCAGGGAGATGAAATGACTTAGCCAAGGTCACGAACCACGGTGTGGGTGAGCCCAGCTTCAGAGTAGGTTGTCTGATTGCAAGGTCTGCTTTGCCATCATGTCCTACAAATGTGATTCTTTCTACCCATCCTGGGGGACACCTCTCAGCTCTCCCAGCACAGCAACCCCAACAATCACGTGAGGTATTTGTGGAAAACACCAATTGTAGTCACCTCCCCCGAGAGTCTGACTCAGGAACCCTAAGGCATGGCTGGGGAATCTGCCCTTTTAAAAATTATGTGTGGGGGGGTGTATGAATATGCACATGTGTATGGTATGTGTATGTGTAGGGAGTGCGCATGCCGTCACAAACGTCAGGTGTTCCTGCCTTGCTTGACGTGGGCTCTTCCTTGTTGTTAGGTGCCATTTTGTGTCCAACCTTTACATGGGTGCTGAGAAACCAAGTTCCTTTAACTGTTGAGCCATCGCTCGAGACCCAGGAATCTGCACTTTTAATCAGAACTACACAAAACTCCAATCATAAAAACATAAAAATAAAGCTGGGCATGGTGGCGCACGCCTTTAATCCCCGCACTCGGGAGGCAGAGGTAGGAGGATTGCCGAGAGTCTGAGGCCACCCTGAGACTACATAGTGAATTCCAGGTCAGCCTGGACCAGAGTGAGACCCTACCTTGCAAAACCAAAAAAATAAGTAAATAAATAAAAACTAAACTAAGAGCAAGAACTGTCTTTGGATTCTGCAGCCTCATGGGGCAGGAAAGAAACTTGACCATTTGTGGAGCTCGTTGTGGCATTTGGAACATTTGTGTATAACCATGGGTTTCTTTTCACTACACGTCTGTTTTGCAGGCAAGTAAAGGGAGACTTTGGCCTGGGGATGTAACTCAGTTGGTTGAGTGCTTGCCTGGCATGCCCAAAGCCCTGGGTTCCGTCCTCAGTACTTCATAAACCAGGTGTGGTAGACATGCATGCAGTCCCAGTTTGGGCTTACCACTTGGGAGGTGAAGGCAGGAAGATCAGAAGTTCAAGGTCATCTTTGACAACACAGAAACTTTGAAGCTGTGACACATGAGACCATCTCACAGAAAGAAACAAAGGGGGGTCTGGAGAGATGGCTTAGCTGTTAAGGCGATTGCCTGCAAAACCAAAGGATCGCAGTTTGACTCTCCAGGACCCACATAAGACAGATGCACAAGGGGGCACATGCATCTGGAGTACGATTGCTGTGGCTGGATGCTCTGGTGCACCCATTCTCTCCCTCTCTCTCTCTCTCTTCCTGTCTATTTCTCTCTCTCTCTCAAATAAATATATATATATATATATATATATATATATATATATATATATATATATATATAGAAACAAAGAGGGGAAACTGGGGAGCTGGAGCGATGGTTCAGTCACTTGCTATGAGGACCTGAGTTCAGATTCCCAGAACCCACATAAATGCTGGCAAGCATGGTGGCCCACTTGTAATCCCCATGTTCCCTTGGGAGACAGATACAAGAGCACCCTGGGGCAAAGTGGCTAGGTAAACCAGTTTAAGTGGAAGCTCTTGTCTCATCAAATAAGGTAGCGGGAACTGAGCAGATGCTCAAGCCTGACAATCCAAGTTCCATCTCCAGACCCAATGCAAAAAGTCAGAAACCAGGTCTGGAGAGATGGCTCAGTGGTTAAGGTGCTTGCCTATAAAGCCTAAGGATCCAAGTTCAATTCCCCAGTACCCACCTAAAGCCAGATGCACTAAGTGGTGCATGCATCTGGAATATGTTTACAGTAGCAGGAGGCCCTGGCACACCCACACCACACACACACACTCTCTCTCTCTCTCTGTGTCTCTGTTTCTCTCTCAAATAAATAAATAAATAAATAAATAAATAAATAAATAAAAATTTAAAAACTGAAAAAAAAAGTCAGAAGCCATATGGGCCCACACACATGTGAACACGCTCATATATGTTTGTACACCGCACAAACATACACCCAAAAAAGAAGGAAGGAAGAATAGAAAGAGAGAGAAAGAAAGAAAAGAAAGATGGAAATGGAGATTTCTTTCACTATACCAAGCTGTCTCTCAAAACCATCTTTACAACAAAGAGTAGCCTGGAAAAGTATGACTGGTTCACCCAGCCTGAGCATGGCAATGGATCCAATATGGAGGCAGCTAGAGCAGTGACAAAGTTGTTGGGGACTTGAATGAGGTAGTGTGGCTCACAAGGTTAGCCCAGAGTCCAATGCTGATAACAATTCCTGAAAACACATTGGTCTGCCCCGAGAACATTTAGGGCTGCAAGATGGGTTCTGTGCCACCCCTGTTATCAGGGGTTCTTTAAGAGCTTCTGTGGGGTTATCATATGTGTTTCTTAGGGTGGAGTCCTTGAGATTGTTGGAGAGCTCTGACCTGCCACCAAGGCCACCCTGGCTTCTCTATGTGTCCTTGGAGGAAACCTTCTGGTGCTGACCCACTACAGGATGCTCCCAGCTGGGGTTTCCTGTGGCAGCCACTGTACCAGCCACCCTAGCTCCTGCAGGCTTAGTCCCTCTGGCTCCAGGCTTCTGGAACTCCACCCTGGGAAGGGGTCCACCTTTGTCTAGCCCATAGCCCAGCTCTTCCTCTTCATCTTCCTTCTCTTCTTCCTCCTCCTTCCTCTTCTTTCTTTTCTTCTCCTCTTCCTCCTCTTTCTTTTTGAGAACAAGTTCTCGTGTATCCCAGGCTTGTGTCAAACTCACTACGTAGCAGAGAATGACCTTGAACTTCTGATCCTACTATCTCCGCCTCCCAAGTCAGTGATTTGTAGAAAGTGGTAGCAATAGTTGCTGCAAAGTGTAGGAAATCACTTGGACGTGGGGCCTCCACGGTGGCTCTGGTTTGTGGGCAGGAGAATGATGGCATTTGCCGAGTGCCTGGGCTCATGTCAGCCTCCTGGATAACAAGTTCCCTGAACAGCCTCCACCTTCCCTTCTTAACCCTTCCATCCCTCTTCCCCTGCTCTCTGTCCCAGAGCCTCACCAAACGGGCCGTATCAACCGGCTCCCATCTGTGACAGTCTTCCAGTGATGCTTATCCAGTGGGACACCCTGACGATGGGGAAAAGGTGCCACTTCTCCCGAATCTCTAGTTGGCCTGAAAGGAGATTCACTCACCTAGGCCTTCTTGCTCAAATTGGTACTGTTCCCTCCATTGTCCCTTTAGGTCCAGAGGTGAGAGTAATGTCTTTCCAGTGACCATCAAGATGGTCTGAGCATTTGTTGGAGGAAACTCTCGGGGCCCTGCTTGAGTGTGCTTTTGTCTCCTCCAGTCTTGCTGCCTGGTACAAAAAAACGTACAAAAACAAACACACACACACACACACACACGCACACACCCTGTTTCAGAGTGGTAGAGAGATAATGCAACGGTTAATGCCCTTGTCCTGCAAGCATGAGGACCTGAGCTTGGATCCCCAGCACCCACATGAAAGTCAGGTACGGCAGCTCATGCCTTCCATCCCAGCAGTGGGGAGGCAGAGACAGGAGAATCTCTGGAGCTTGCTGGTTAGCTAGAATAGCCACATTAGTGAGTTTGGGGTTCAGCAAGAGATCCTGTCTTCAAAAAATAAGGTGGAAGGCACCCAACCTGGACTCCCGGCTTCTACACGCACCTGTGCACCTCCACACACTCAAACACGCATACATATAAATCCCAGGTGACTGTAGTGGTCTTTGTGTAATCCCAACACTTGGGAGGCAGAGACTGAGGAATCCCAGGGCAAGCTAGCTAGCTAGACTAGCCAAATAGATGAACTCTGAACTTAAATGAGAGACCGTGTCTCCCTCAATAGAGTGGAGAGTGATTGAGGAAGACGCCTGACATCAGTCTCTGGCCTCCACATCCACACACACACACATGCACATATATGCACATACCACATGTGCCAGCTCTAGGCTCACTTCCCACCTGCTGAGAAGTCCCTGGGGATAAAGTCCTCATCCTATTTTTGTGTATGTCAGTGGCTGGCCTCAGAGAACACACTGTCATTCAGCCTCAGATCTGTCCCTCCCTAAGCAATGAAATCATCTCTATTCCCAGTCACGTGCACTGAGAGTGGGAGAAAGATTGAGGGCTAAGAGGAGTGGGTAAGATGCTGTTTCCTGTTTGCCACACAGAAGTGCAGGAGAAGAGCAGGAGGCCCCCAAAACATAAAAAAGCCAGAATGATCATTAGACAGTACTGCAGAGAAGCAGGCAAAATACCTCCACCAGTCTTCTCCCCAGGCCCGCTCTTCTTTGACCTTCAGAACACAGCACAAAGGCAGGGGCAATGCAGACATCAGACTTACAGTGAGATCACATTCAGATAGACCCATCCATTGATGTTGAAAATATCTTCAAGTCCAAAAGAGTTCATGGGCTGGGGAGATGGCTCAGTTGGTAAAATACTTGCCTTGCAAGCATGAGGACCTGAGCTTGGTCCCCAGAATCCACTCAAAAAGAGCAAAAATGTGCTGGGGAGATGAATCCGAGGATAAGGTACTTGCTGCCCAAATGTGAGTATGTGAGTGTGGATTTGAGTTCAGATTTCCAGAACCCACGTGAAGCTGAATGCTGTGATGTGCACGTCTGTAATCCCAGTGAGCCTATAGTGAGAAGAGGCGGAGAAAGGAGAATCGTGGAGAAGCTCATGGGCCTGGCAAGTGCAGTGCTGAGAAAAAGAGACCCTCCCTCACAAGCCTTTAATCCCAGCACTCGGGAGGCAGAGGTAGGAGGATCTCTGTGAGTTTGAAGCAGTCTGAGACTACATAGTGAATTCCAGGTCAGCCTGAGCTACAGCAAGACCCTACCTCAAAAGAACAAAAACAAACAAACAAAAAGTGAAAGGGGAGAACCAGCACCTAAGTTGTCATCTGACCTCCACACATGCACTGTAGCATGTACATGGCTGCATTCACACACACGCCACCCAAGTGCTAGGATTACAAACATGTGCTACCACTCCCAGCATTTACATGGGTGCTGGGAACAAACTCAGGTCTTCACACTTCATCAGCCAATGCCAGGCATGGTGATACACGCCTTTAATCCCAGCACTCAGGAGGCAGAGGTAGAAAGATCGCCATGAGTTCTAGGCCACCCTGAGACTACCTAGTAAATTCCAAGTCAGACTGAGCTAGTGTGAGACCCTACCTCAAAAAAACAAACAACAACAACAACAAAAAAAAAAACACTTTATCAACCAAGCCATCTTCCCAGCTCCCCTTCTCATATCTTAATGGAATATAGGAAGTTGATTTCACTTTCTCAAAAAGCTCAGTATGACCAAGCATGATGACACACACCTTTAATCCCAGCACTTGGGAGGCAGAGGTAGGAGGATCGCCATGAGGTTGAGGCCATCGTGAGACTACCTAGTGAATTTCAGGTCAGCCTGGGCTAGAGTGAGACCCTACCTCGAAAAAAACCAAAACAAAACAAAAAGCTCAGTATAGATGTTTCTGGCTAGTAGGTGGCCTTCCAAGAGGTTATTTTGGGGCTTTAAAAATCCTCAGAACAGCACCCTTCAATAAACGGTTTGTGTACCTGTGATGCTGAGTGTTAGGATGTAGCAGAGTGAAGACCCGAACTTTGGACTTACTTTATTTTAATTAACTTAAATTGAGCCCCATGTGTTTGCTGGTGGTCACCTTGGAGAGCAGGGCCTTGGGGCACTCCACTGGATCTTTGTATTCTGGAAGACAAAGGAAAGGAGAGTGTGAGGAGAGAGAATAAATTTGAGCCAGGCCTAAGTAGTGTTGTTAGTGTCTTTTTAAAATTTTTTTAATTTCATTTTTGGAGAGAGACACAGAGAGAAACAGATAGAGAGGGAAAGGAAGACAGATAAAGATGGGTGCGCCAGCAGTCTCTCAGCTGCTGTGAACGAAATCCAGATGGGTGCGCCCCCTTGTGGGCAAGTGTGGCATTGCGCCCTTGCATCACTTTGCATCTGGCTAAACGTGGGACCTAGAGATTGGAACCGGGTTCTTAGGTTTAGCGGGCAGGTGCCTTAACCACTAAGCCATCTCTCCAGCCCTTGTTCGTGTCTTTTGCTACATTCCACTGGCCAACACTTACCCCTTGACCACAGTTATCTTCAGCGAATGCTGGGAGGTGTGAGCGCACAGGGTGCCATGGAGTGTGGGCAAATGAGCAGAAGTTCTTGCCACACACTGCACAGATTCACCTCCATGCCTCCTGGGTCAAGTGGGACCAGGCTGAGGCTGGTACTCTGAAAGAGAGGCTTGAACCTGAGTGGGACTTATGTATTCACATGAACACAGATGGGGCCCTGGGAAACAGAAGTGGCTTAGTAACACCATCTGATAGCATCTGTGTCCAGGAGTGGCTGCAAGCTTCAGGCCATCTCCTTGACCCTGCATTCTTTTTCTCAGTCCCAACCACAGGGTAAAATGCAAGACTTCAAACACAGCTACATAGCATGCATCTAAGCAGCCAATATTGACCTTGCCAGGAGATAAGCAGAGGACAAAGTGCAAATGCCACAGCCAAAAGCCTGCCAAGTGGTGGGAGGCGATCTCAAAGATGGGGCCCTTCAGTCAGAGACAGAGTGGGGGTGACACCTTCTGACTCCAGCAAAGGCTCCACTCTGGGGTACCTGTGGTAAGGTGGCAAAATGGCCTCTGCAGAAACAGGGAAAAAGTGTCGTGTAGCCCAGGCTAGCCTCAAAGTGTATAGCTGAAGATGACCTCAAACTTCTTTTTATTGAGAATTTTAATCTATCAGCAGACTGTAATTTGATAAGAATTCCCTCCCATTACCCACTTGTCCCCTCTCCTAGACCCTTGTTCCACTGAACCCCTTTCTCTTTCCAAGTAATTCTTCTTCTGTCTTGATGTCTCATTCCTTTTGTCCTCCCCAATCCTTCGTGTCATAGTGTTGATGGGCTCAATATTGTGCAGGTAACAGCAGCCATGGCGAGGTCATGAATGCCCCTGGCAGATCATGTGTACAGGATAGTGCCCCAAAGCACTTCTCCCCACCCCGTGGCTCTTAGAGTATTTCCACACACCACCCTCCGCTGCTTCTGTGATGTTCCCCAAGCCATGGAAGGGCATGGCAGAGATGTCTCACTTAGCGCTGAGCTTTCAACACTTTGATGCGTTTTGAGTCTCCTAAGTATGCACAACTATCTTCATCGAGAAGCTTCTCTGGCCAGCGGTGAAAGCAGGACTAGAGATTCTTTTAGCTGCCTCCTCCACTGTGTACCTTGTGCCCTGGAGGGTGTGACGGGATGTGTCATTTAATGCAGAGCACTCAACTGTCACTTCTCATTACCTGAGTCTTGGGTCTCCATGGTGGTGACCGTCCTGTGTCCGTGGTGGACACTTGACAGTGTTGGGGGGGGAGGTTTGGAGGAATCCTCTGGGAAACTCATTTGCCTGTGGTGGACAGCCGGTCATGTTTACCTTGAACTTTTTACAAGTGCTGGGGTTCTAGGCGTGCAGTAGCATGCCCAGTTTATGTAGTGCTGAGGACTGAACCCAGTACTCAGTGCATACTGAGCAAGCTCCTTACCAAATGAGCCACATCCCCAGCCCCCCAATCCTGCCTCTCTCTCTCACCTGTGCTGAGCCGGCAGCAGGCAAGCTCTTTTCCTGCTCTGGATTTTTACATCACTCAGAAACAAGGAGAAGTTCTGGACCCAGGGCTTCTAAGGCCTTGCCATTCAACTGACCTGAAATTGACGCTTGTCTCTGCTGAAACGAGCAAGCGTGGGATTCAGTGAGAACTCTGACCTTCAAAGGCTTCTGTTTGGTCAACTGTGAAAGGAGAGCAAAGCTTTTGACCTTGGACTGCATGAGAAAGGAGGAGAGAGCCTGGATCGATGACAGTCACCACCCTGGTGAGCCTGGCTCACCTCTCCTGCAGCATTGAGGTCCCAGGGTCTGCAGAGGTGGCATGAACACACAAACTCAGACTCTGCAAGGACATTCAGAGTTGCTGGAAGAAAGAAGCCATGCTCACTGGTCAAGCAGGAGGTCCAGAGAAACCTGGCCTGCAGCACCAGCTAAGGTCTGTGAGATGAGCTTCACTGTGGCAGGGGCAGGCTACCTACATGGTACCGCTGGGCATAGAGATTGGAGATGCACACACCTGCTTGGTGAATGCCATGAACTGGATCCAGGCCCCGCAGGTTGGCCTTGCTCATCTTGACATTTCTAGGTAGCCAGGTGCATAGCAGGTGGATGTTGAGTTCCCACTCGGGACTCCTTCAACTTGGGCCCTTGTTTGGGTAGCAAATGGTGACATTGGAATGAAGAGTTTAGAGGCAACAACACAGCATGCTGGACTCAATCAAGAGGAGGGGGGAATGTAGAGATGGCTCAGCAGTTAAGGTGCTTGCCTACAAAGCCTAACAACCTGTGTTCAGTTCCCCAGTACCCATGTAAGGCCAGATGCACAAAGGGACACATGCATCTGGTGTTCATCTGCAGTGGCTGGAGACCATGGTGCACCCATTCTCTCTCTCTCTCTCTCTGCTTGAAGGTAAAATTTTAAAATAATTTAAAAGAGGAGGAATTAGGGGGCTTGTGTAACAGTTACCTTTTCATTGCTGGGACAGAACACACGATCATAAGCAATGTATAGGAAGAAAGGTTTATTTTAGTTTATAGTTTCTAGGGGCAGTTTCGTCATGGCAAGGAAAGCGAGCAGAGCAGAGCAGGCATCTGGACCATCACATCTTGTCACAGCAGCGAAAAGGAAGTAATGTCAGAATGACTTAGTTCTCAATACCCAGTAGGGCTGGACTAGTAAGCCTCAAGGCTCGCCCCCAGTGACAGCTCCTCTAGCAAGGCTCCACATCCCAGAGTCTCCACCAACTGGGGATGAAGTAGAAGGTTAATCACAAACACCCGAGGCTCTGGGAGACATTTTGCATTAATAGAACCACAGCTGGGGAGATGGTTCCAGGGATCAAGCACTCTTTGTAAGCCTGAGGATCTGAGTTTGGATCCTTACCACCCACATCAAACGCCAGGCTCAGTCGCACATGCCTGTCACCTCAGCCCTGGAGAAGCAGAGACAAGGGACTCCCTGGGGATCACTGATTAGCTAGTCTAGTGAGAGACCTTGTCTGAAAAAATATGTTAGAAGACTGGGAACATGGCTCAGTGGTTAAAGGCACTTGCTTGCAAAGCCTGAAGGCCCACCTTGCATATGCCAGATGCAAAAAGTGGCAAAGGCACCTAGCATTTGTTTGCAGCATCAAGGGACCCTGGAGTGCCCCACACACACACAGGCACATAAATAAAGATTTTTTTAAAATGAGATGGAGAGTGTCTGAGGAAGGCATCCAATGTCGACCTCTAGCCTACACACACACACACACACACACACACACACACACACACACACACAAATGTGCACCCATGCAAACACTCATGCACACACACATGCAAACCACACAAACAAAAAGGGGGGAATATTGACCTTGAAAGAGCAGGTGAGGGTCAGAGAGAATAGCAAGGTAGGCCTGCAGGGAGCCAGGGGCTATTGAGACCATAGAGCTGGTATTACCCCAGGCCATCTTGTCCCCAAATTCACAATCTCACGTCTTTCACTAAAACCTCAGCAGTGATACAGGGAAGGGAGGAGAAAGCAGAACAACACAGCTGACGCCAGGATGAGCTGCAGGTGCCTAAGAGTTGTAGCCTAGGAAGGTGACAGGCTCAAATCAAGGGGCATTGTCATCCCAGAAGCAAGAAGGCTGTTCTGTGGGCAAAGGGAATCCTGAGGGGCTGAGAGAAAAGATGTCACAAGATGATTTCTTTCTTAGTGGACAGTATTCCCGCACCCGCAGCGGCCCCCATGAACTGGAAGACACAGGAGATAATCTCCCCAGTGGGAATAGGAGAAATTTCTCGAAAAATGACTTTTCGTGAGATTGAGGATGTAGCTCAGTTGGTGGGATAGTTGGATTGCGTGCCCAGCATCAACATCAACTGCCTGTAATCACAGCACCCTAGAAGTGTAGGCCAGAACAGCAGAAGTTCAGGGTCATAGTGAGGCTATCCTGGTCAACATGAAAAGCTCTCTCAAAAAAAAAAAAAAAAAATCTGTTCCCCGCTTCTCAAAAGTCCACTGGTTTCTTAAGACGACAGCCATCCATCCACATGTAATACACACATACCTCCTTCCATCCTGAATTGTTATTCAACCCATCCTTTCCGGGAGCAAAAGTAGAACCAAGGACAGGGGCACAGAGATGCAGGCAGGCAGGCAGGGAGGGGGAAGGAGACCCCAGCGAGGGGAGAGTCGAGTCAGCCAGCTTGCTTTGGGCTTGTCTATCTCCCACCCCTGTGTACCCACCCTGGGGCAGAGAGGACAGGAGCCAGGCACGGAGGGTTCCACTCCTGGTTGGAGAGGGGGGTTGCTTCTCCTTTGCAAGCTCCGGGGGACTCAGAGCTTGGGGCGCAGCGGCGTCACCGTCACCGCTTCCTCCTCCTCCGGGCTGAGGCTGTGCGGAGCGGCTGCTGCTGTGTGTGAACAGGGCTTGTTTTCCCTTCACGCCCTCGGGCTCCGTTTTTATGAAGCGCTTCCTTCTGTTGGCGCCTGGGGAATATTCATCTTGGCTTGCGCAGCGCGTGGTTGACAGTTGGGCTGGGAAACGTACCCGCGGCTTAATTAGGGCATCAGCAAACTTGTCAAGCTCCGGCCCCGCCCTGTGCATCCCAGGGACCCCAGGTGGGAGACCACACCTTTGCCCCTTTGCTGTGAGAGCATCAGCCGGGTTCCTGCTTCCTGCCCAAGGACCTCAGTGTCCCCAGCCTGCCCTCACCTTCACTTCCCTGGGAGGAACCTGCTCCCAGGCTTCTAGCCAAAACAGATGTCCTACTGTCCTCCAAATAGATCGTTCTTTCCCTTCTTCCATCCCGAATGCCCTCTACTCTCCCCAACAATAGTCAACCATTTTCTGCGCTCTGACTCTCACCCCACTAAACCTTACACCCTAATGCCTTACTGCTGCCTGCACTGCTGGACTACCTTGGGCAGATGGACGTCCATAGATGACCTTGGATCCCATAGACAGGTCCGTTACACCATGTTGGAACAAACTGAAGGCAACATTGACAGTAAGGCTCACTTTCCAATTCCTGCCAAGCTGGGAACAAACCACACACCTCACCAACAGCCATGGCAGGGCCAAGTAGCGGCCTCACACACCTCTAAACCCCAGAAAAGTA
Source organism: Orientallactaga sibirica (assembly GCA_036365145.1). Taxonomy (NCBI): domain Eukaryota; kingdom Metazoa; phylum Chordata; class Mammalia; order Rodentia; family Dipodidae; genus Orientallactaga; species Orientallactaga sibirica. The sequence continues at coordinate 14,743,573 of JAEOAD010000028.1, forward strand.
CTGCAGAAAGAAGCTGACTGGGTAGAAAATAAATGTCAAGACATAAAATAAATATTGAAAATTCAACTGTATATGATATTAAAATCCCACTCCATATAAAAAAAAAAACACTTAGAAAAAAAAGTATTTGCAACACATATGGTAAAGGGTGAGTTTCCTTAAATGCCAGGCACTCCTATGGAGAACGCAGATCAACAGCCCAAGGGGGAAATGAGCAAATAGCAACAGGATGTTCACAGCAAAGAACCCCCAATGACTTCTAAAGCAAGAGGAGTCATGCCACAGTGCTCATCCAAAGTGTGGAGACGAAAAGTGACCTGTGATTTAAGCTGGGGAGAGAAAGCTCTTCCAGATGTGCAGGAGGAAAAGCTTCCAGGATGGTTCCATGCTGGGCTGTTCCTGGGGCAGTGCCAGTGTGATGTGTGTATTTGGTGCTCAAGAGAGGTGAGTCTGAGGGGTAACAGCCTGTAGTGGAACTTCCATCAGACAGGGCAAATCTCTGATGCGCCTTTCGTTTTTGCATGTTGCTGTAGACAGCTTCACGTTGCTGTAGACAGCTTCACGTTGCTGGATGAACATCCAACCCAGGCACAGTTTCGAGGAGGAAGGGCTTTATTTCAAGCTGGCAGATCGGGGGAAGTTCCATCAGTGGTGGAAGATGCTGCTTCCATACATCCGAGCAGACAGAAACAACCACATGGCCCCATGAAAACCAAAAGCAACAAGTACAAATGGGCAGCAAGCAGCAGGGACCCCGCCAGAGTTCAGACTTCTGTCTTAGGGGGACATCTTTGGGCTGGAATTCAGTGTCACCTTAGGGCTGGACTGCAGGATCTGCCCCCCATGACACCTCCCCCAGCCAGGCAGCTGGAGATCCAAGTTACAAGCTTTAATGAAACACCTGAGTCTATGGGGGACATACATTCAAACTATGTATGTGTGGTGCACATGTGTGTATGCGTGTTTGAATATGTGTGCATGTGTATGTGTGGGTCAGAGATCAACATCAGGGTCTTTCTCAGTCTTTCTTCACCTTCAGAGACCTAGAGCTCACCAATTAGGCTAAGCCAGCTAGCCAGTGAGTGCAGAGATGCCTTGTATCTGCCTTCCAAGTGCTGGTATTATAGGCAGGTGCCATAAATGCTTAGCATTTTACCTAGGTGTGCGGGATCTAAACGCTGGCACCTCAAGCACTTCAACCATTGAGCCATCTCCCCAGCGCTCAGCTGCACCTTTTACTTCTGGCTTGCAGCTTATATGCTCATATTTTCTTAGCTTCAGTGTTTCTTGGGTAGATTAACATGTGGTCAGGAAGAAAAGAAGGAGAATGTTTGAGGGCAAAGCTGCTGGAGAAAGAAGGGAGGGGCCGCCGTAGGTAGGCCCTGGGGGCTGACAGGCATGGGCACCTGAGCTGAGAGAGGATGCCTTAGGGCTAGAGATGGCTCAACTACATGTGAAGTTGTTTCCATGGGGACAGGCCAGGGCAGCTGAGGGCACGGGGCAGATGGAGCTGGCCTTAGAGATGCACTTTCAAGGGTATGTCAGTGAAGAAGGAGTCTGGAGGAGGGACAGGACATAGATGGGGAACATCTGTCTCCAACAAATTTAGAATGGGGAGAGACGGGACACTTGGGGCTGGGAAAGCAAGCTTAGCCTCCCAGGGCCTGGCTCTCTATGCAGCATCTCAAAGTCTGGCCCCCCTCTAATAATCCTGGATGTTCATGCTTTATAAACTGTCATCTGGCAGAAGTCAAGGCTATGCTTGTAGAGCTGAAACATACCTGGGGCTCCACAGACAGATGAAGCAACACCCAGCCAGGAAGTGGGCGGGCTTGGTGGCATTCAACCCTTGAGCCACAAAAGCAGAGGAATAATCCAGGACATCGGAGCTGAGAAGAAGGCAAAACCTGCAGCCTGGAAGACGAGTCCAGCACCACTGCCAAAGAACAAGGTGACCGGAAGACAGAGGGAGATGCCGGAAGGAACCTCAAACGTGTGAAAGGAACGTGGCATAGGAAGGATACTCAACTAACAGCTCTCCGATGGGCAGGCTGAAATGGAACTTGCAAGCCTGAGAATGCAGCAGGGGCGGGTGGCATGGGCAAGAGGACATGGTGGCTGTGAGGGAACAAAAGCATGTGGAAATGTCCTCTGAGGATCTCAGCACCCTCTTGGGTGGGGCTTCTTCTTGAAACTCCAAAAGCCAAAAAAAAAAAAAAAAAAAAAAAGGAAAGGAAACTATCCAGATAGACGATGATGCATGCCTGCAATGCTGGCACTCAGGAGGAGGTGGAGGTAAGAAGATGAGGACTTGGAGGCTAATCAGGGCTACATACACACGCGGTGCGCGCACACACACACACACACACACACACACACACACACACACACAGCGTAAGAAGATACCTCAGTCCATTGTTCTGGGGTTGCTTTTCTTGTTGCCTTGGGATACCTGGCTTCTATGAATAAGAAGCCTTAGCTAAAGGGAAAGCTGATGGGATTTCAGCGCTCACAAATTCCAGACACCTGAGGGGGGACAGAGAGGGCAGAGGGTGAGGGAGAAAGCCTGGCAGTGTCGAGGACCTCAGGAACAGGCATTTACAGACTCCTAGCTAGCATTCCTCCCAAATGCTACCTGGGTTTCCCGGCTCCCACCACAGACTGAGGCCAGAACTAGAAGTAACTGATTGACTGATGGCTAGCCAATGAGTGATACCCTCTGAATCCCTCCTGGTCCCGGCTGGGCTCGTGGAGAGCACGTCATATTCTAAGAAGAAACGGGGCTCAGCAAGCAAACGTGAGCTGACACCTGGTCATCCAGAATGACTTGTGGCTTGGCTCTGGAGGCTGGGTGCCATGTCAAAGTGGCTGAAGGAGGTTCTGCCCTCCCTAAAGAGTTGTATGAATTATAGCTTCCTTCTTTCCAACCTCCATTTCCCACACTGCAAAACAGAAACTATAATGTGTTTGTCTTGAGGTTGGTGTGGAGAGAAGATGGATAATAAACAGGGAAGTGAGGCTGGGGAGATGGCTCAATTGGTCAAGCCCTCACAACACAAGCATAAGCACCAAGATTTGGATCCCCAGCATCCATGCAAAAGCCAGGCATGGAGGCACACCTCTCTAATTCTAGACCTGGGGAAGTAGACACAGGAAGATTCCTGAGGGTTTCTGATTAGCCAGTCTAGTAGCCAAATCAGTTGAGTTCTGGAGTTCAGAGAGAGCCCCTGCCTCAAAAATAAGGTAGAGAGTGCTCTGGAGAGATTGCCTAGTGGTTAAGGTGCTTGCCTACAAAGCCTAAGGACCCAGGTTCAATTTCCTAGTACCCATGTAAGCCAGATATACAAGGTGGCACATGAGTCTGGAGTTCATTTACAATGGCTAGAGGCCCTGGTGCCCATTTTCTCTCTCTCTCTCTCTCTTTCTTTCTCTCTCTCTCTCTTCCTCTTTCTCTCTCAGATAAGTAAATAAAATATTTTTTAAAATAAGGTGGAGAGGGGCCTGGAGAGATGCCTTAGTGGTTAAGTGTTTGCCTGTGAAGCCTAAGGACCCTGGTTCAAGGCTCAATTTTCCCAGGACCCACGTAAGCCAGATGCACAAGGTGGTGCATGCATCTAGAGTTCGTTTGCAGTGGCTAGAGGCCCTGGCATGCCCATTCTCTGTCTATCTGCCTCTTTCTCTGTCTGTCGCATACACGGGTGCACACACCCACGTACCCATGCAAAAAAAAAAAAAAAAAAAAAAAAAAAGAAAACATTTTGAAATTGTAAAACTAGGACTGGAGAGATTGTTTAGTGGTTAAGTCACTTACCTTCAAAGCTGAGGCCCAGGTTCAATTCCCCAGGACCCAGGTATGCAAGAGGCACAGGGTGGCACATGTGTCTGGAGTTTGTTTGCAGTGGCTAGAGGCCCTGGCACACCCATTCTCTCTCTCAAATAAATAAATAAATAAAATTGTAAATCTAGAGACATGCTGTATTCTTTCACATCAAAGTGAATGGATGGGCATGTGTTTTACTTTCATTGAACCTTAGAGCAGCCCACAGCAGATGCAGGACAGCGCTCAGCTCTCAACACGGGCCACTCCAGGCTACCAGGGAACATGAATGCAGTCCTCCACACAGATCATGTCGGGCTATACCTTGTAAGCAGCAGTGGTGTCTCTGCCTGCAGAGGAAAGTATGTTATCCCTCTGTGCCTCAGTTTCCCTGTCTATATCAAGGGTTTGATCCTGATGTCTTCACCTAGTCTGCTTGCTTCCTCTTCCCTGTGTTCTGGGCTGCTGTGGATCGGAGCTGCTGGAACATGTTTGTGTCATCACCGATCTCACTCCCCTTCAAAGTCCTCTGACAGCCTGGCCATCTGCCACATTGTCCCATGCCAGCAACAGTGCACTCTGCGTTCCCTGTTAGTATCCCAAGTGTGCCCATAACACGTTCACGACTAGATTCTAAGCCTCAGAGGTCATCCATAGCCTCTTAAATGAAAATCACAGCTGCTCTCTAGAGGCCCAGGGAGGGTACCAGCAAGAAAGTCTGAGGGCTGGGGATGCAGTTCAGTGTGTAGAGTGTTTGCCTAGCATGCACAAAGCCTTGGGTTCTTGCTCCAACACTGCACAAATTGTGCATGGCTGTGCAGGCTTGTAACCCCTGTACTCAGGGGGTGGAGGCAAGAGGATTAGAAGTTCAAGGTCATCCTTAGCTACATAATGAGTTTGAGGTTAACCTGAGCTACATGAGACCCTGTCAGGAAAAAAAAAAGAGAAGAGAGATGGAAGGGAATAAAAAGGAAAAAGGAAGGAAGGAAGGAAGGAAGGAAGGAAGGAAGGAAGGAAGGAGGGAAGGAGGGAAGGAGGGAAGGAGGGAGGGAAGGAGGGAGGGAAAGAGGGGGGAAGGGAGGGAAGGAAGGAAGGAAAGGAGGGAGGGAGGGAATCTGGGAAGAAAATAGCCCTGCACAGTTTAACATGGAGGTTTTCCTGCCCACCATGACCTCCCCTCTCTCAGCCTCATGACCTCACTGTCCCCGCAGTCCATTTCCCACATTTTGCATGGTGAGGACAAAATGCTCCTCTTGGCAGTCCCACCGAGCTCACTCTGCCTGGACCCCTTCCCATGGGTCCCGGGGATCCTGGGACCCAAGAGAGGAGGGGCTGCTGCTCTGAGCTCTCACCCAACTATGCAGGCCGGGGTGTCATCTCCTGCAACAGCTGACAGTGGCGCCTGCAGCGCTCTGGTGTCACTTTTAACACGGCACGTTAACACCAGCGGCTGCCTGCCTGAGCAAGGAGGCCACAGCCGAGCCCGTGCAGCCGCACCCCACATGTGCAGTTGTGAAGCCGGCAGTTGTTCAACGGGTTCTCTTGGCCTCACCTCCAGACGTGTTACTTCTGGAGTGAGTGACACCCCAGGTCTGCACACTCTCTTCCAAGAAGGAATGACAGGACCACCCTGTCCACATTGGCTGGCCAGGAGGGGACAGGGAGACATTTCTGAGCAGTTACATGCAAAGACCTGGCTCTCTGCCACCTACACAGAATGCCCTAAATTAGAAGAAGAAGGAGGAGGAGGAAGAAGAAGGAGAGACTAAGGAAGAGCCAAAGAGTGTCACCACACCACTTAAAATCTTTTCTTCAATTTGTTTTATACAGACCACATGTTTTCAAAGGGCCCTCTTCCTGATGTCATAAGAAGAGAAAAAACAACAAAAACAAAAGCCAGCACGCCTTTAATACCAGCACTGGGGAGACAGAGGTAGGAGGATCTCCGTGAGTTCAGGACCACCCTGAGACTACATAGTGAATTCCAGGTCAGCCTGGGCTAAGTGAGACCCTACCTGGAAAAAAAAAAAAGAGCCTGGTGCGTGCCACGTGGTTCTAATTCTGTAACTGCACCTTCCAAAGCATCACCTCCCTTCCTAGATTGTGCTCCCCTCTGGGGCCAGGCACCCAGCAGACACACAAAGTCTTCACCCCCAGAACAGAATGGCCATGTGACTTACTTTGACCAATGAAATGTGAGGGACAGTGACTTTGCCTGTACTGCTTCTTGGTGGCATTAAGTCCCGTCCTCCCAACCTTATCAGCCAGGGGAGACCTGGGGAGTCAGAGGCAGGGGTCAGTACCCTTGAGAGTCATCCAGTGCTCTGATCAAGGATGAACAGATAGAAACCTCTGAGGATGGGGTTGGGGGGAGGGACTTGGGAGGTGGCTCCGTGTGCCTGCCCTGCAAGCTTGAGGGCCTGAGTTTGGATCCTCAGGTCATACATAAATTGCCAAGTGATGTGTGCATACCAGGAATCTCAGTGCTGGGGAGGCATGGACAGGGACTCCCTGGGGTGAGCTGACTAGCTAGTCCACCAGAATCAGTGAGTTCTGGGTTCACTGTCTCAAAGAGTAAGATGGAAAATTACTGAAGAAGATGGATACCCAACATGGTTCTCTGGCTTCTACATGTGTACACATGTGCACGTACACAGAACACGCATGTGCACAACACCTATGAACACACATACATGAAGCGGGGCTGAGGATATGGCTCATTGGATAAAGGACTTGCTGTGAAGGCATGAGGACCAGAGTTCAGGTCCTGGATGTTCACAGAAATGCCAGGTGGGTGTGGTGGCTCAATGTGATCCCAGTGCTCAGAACAATCAGATCCCAGTGCAAGCTGGCTAACTAGACTAGCTGAATTGATACACTGTGGGTTTGAGTTAGAGACCCTGCCTTCATAAAACAAGGTGGAAATTGATCACAAAAGTCAAATTCTGGCATCCACATATATGCACACACACATGCCCCCCCACAAACACACTTACACATGCCCGTACATACATATACATGTAAAAAAGAAATAGAAGGTCTAGAAAGATTAGATGCAGTGTATTCTCTATCTGCTGTCCCATACATCCACTCAGTGGCTTGAAAGGTGTGACTCAGAGAGAGACATTATTCACTGTTATTAACCTCTTCTAAGTGTGAGACCCAGCATGATATCATTTAATCCCTTCAGTAATCCCATAATACTAGAATTATTCCTGCCTTTTTGATAGATATTGTTAAGAGGCAGTGCTATGGGCAGGCTAGCAAATCACCCTATGAGAGGTAGTGAAGGCAAATTACGCTTTCAAAATCAAAGCTTCATGAGAGAGTTGGAGCACCTTGCCAGAGAGGACATGGGAGGGTCTGAAGTCACGGGAGTAGGGAGGAGGCTCCAGAAATCTGAAAACCAGATCAAGGTGGTCCTTTTTATGAGATTCTGAGGAAAAAGAGGAATGTCCAGGCATGGACTTTGTAAGAGAAGTAACAGGCAATGGAGGAGAGAGAGAGATTGAGAGAGAGAGAAATAAAGAAGGCTTCTGGTTCTTGGAGGTCTCTAAGGGGTCAGAGCTGTTCTGCTCCTGCTGGAGGGAGGCAGGGTTTGTGGGGAGGCACAAGATAAGAGTAAAGTTATAACTCAAGGTTGCCTGAGCTCAAGCAGCATGTCCCTTAAAGTGACCGCGTCTTTGTTCTAGCACTTTTCGGGTGAACACATGGAAGTTTTGAGAGACTAAGCACTTAGGCTAGCGCCACACAGCTAATAATTTGCAAAGCTGAACTGAGCCCCTTGGGCTGTTCAAATTTTGGTTGGCCCTTTTTGCTAAGAGCAGGGGTGATTCAAGAGGTGATCATAAATGCAGGAATACTTTCAAGTTAAATTTCTGCTTTTATCAGTATTTGTGTGTATGAAACTGTCAAATACAAATGGTTCCGTGAGGGTGATAATGAAAGCGGCAGTTCCCTCCTCAGAGGGAACGACTTCAAGCCTTTTTGCTGTTCCTTCTGACATTTACTTTCATATTTCTAAATATCATTCTTTGCTGATTTCAGATATTATTTATTGGCCTCCTCCTGTGGAAGATTGCTGGTTCTCCACCAGTCACCACACACAAACACTTACTTCCCCTTCCGATATTCCACTATAACAGTTGTTAAATCTAAATCCAGTTTTTACATGATCATATTTACGTACATATTATTGACAGCTAAACACATCACTATATTATGGTTATGGTTGTTGACTTATGAAGCTTTTTGTTTTCCCTGGAGTTGGTAATTACCTCCATTCATTTTTTACTTAATTAGATTTTAATGTCATATTACTAACTCTTTCCACAAAGATGCCAAAAAAAAAAAAAAAAGTTCTAAAATTTCTAGCAATATAATCAGATTCATCTGGAAACCTGTCACTTCCATTTTTTTCTTGGCGCCCTCTGTCCTCTTGCCCTGACAGGGACCACACACCCTCCTGGCCGGCTGCAAAGTAGACATCCTGAAATGATGCTTCAGCGTGATCCTAGGAAATCCCTTCACCTCTCTCCTAGGTTGCTTCCTTGATTCTTGGATCTTGAGTCATCCTCTTTCTCGGTTTACTCTCTTCATTTAGTTGTAATATATATGCCAGTAGCTTCCTTGCAAACTACATATGGGAAGTTCAGTTTTTGGATCCTTGATTGACAGTTTGGCTGGATGTATAAATCTCGTTTGGAAATCGTCTCCACTCAGCATTCTGAAGGCAGCTCTCCACGGCATGTGGTGTTCTGGGTTGGTGATAAGTAGTCCAGTGCCATCCTGATTCTTCATCCTTATTGCGTGACTTTTTCAGTCTCCAAAAGCTTCTGGAATCTTCTCTTGATCTCTCATATTCTAAAAAAAAATCTTGAAAAGTTCAATATGTACTTTGGGGAAAAAAGAATTTAATAAGTTAGACTAAATGGATAACTCCATAACTTGGCATTTATACATCTTAAAAATCTCAAGTCCAGGGTCACCACCTCACCATTGTTCTGGAATCCTTGCCCACTGCAACTGGAATAAAACATTGCATTGTAAAGGAGAAGGTAACATCACTGTCTGAAGATGATTTGACTGTTTACCTAAAAAGCCCATAACAATCAACTAAAATTGACTGAAAATGACAAAACAATCTTGTATGGTAATAACCATTCTATTACCAATAGCCTTCAAATATTACAGAGAATAACAAGACTAAATTATAATAGATAAAAATTCTTATGTGTAAAAAGACCTGCTTGTAAGCTGGGTGTGGTGGCACGTGCCTTTAATCCCAGCACTCGGGAAGCAGAGGTAGAGGATCACCATAAGTTTGGGGCCACTCTAAGACTACATAGTGAATTCCAGGTCAGCCTGCACTAGAGTGAGACCCTCCCTCGAAAAAACCACAAAAAAAAAAAAAAATACCTGCTTGAGTCAAGGCTGTGTAGAGGAACATATCCAACCAGATGAATATGTACCGTGAAAGGGATTTAGTAGACTAGCTTGCAGAATAGGTGCTGGGCAGTCTCACAATGTCTGTCTGCTGGTTGGAGAGTCAGAGAACCTGGTAGCTGCTCAGTCCATGAGGCTGGATGCCTCAGTAGTTCTAATCTGGCACCAAAGTCCTGGAGGTTTCCTAGGGAGCTGCTGGTCTTCAGTCCATGTTGGAAGAAGCTGGTTTCCAATGTCCGAGTGTAGGAGCAGCAGATGCACTCACTGGTGAGAAGCATGGCCAGTCAAGCAACTTCTTTATATGCAGTCCACTACTGGAAGGGCCACCTGCTCTAGGGGAAGATCTTCTGAAATGGATCAATCCTTCCCACAGGCGCCCTCACAGACCCGTGTCTGCTACTTCATTCCTAAATAGGATTTAACCATCACAACAACATGGAAAGAAACTTAAAAATGTATAAAATTGGGTCAAGGGAGATGGCTCAGTCAGTTTAAAACACTCACTGTGAAAGTATGAAGGACTAGAGTTTGGTCCCCAAGCGCTCATGTAAAGTCAGGCATGGTGACACATGCTTATAATCCCAGCACTGGGGAAGGAGAAGACATAGGGATCCTGGGGCACACTGGCTAGTTAGTCTAACCAAAATGATGAGTGCTAAGTAGTCAGTGGAGAGCAACTGAGGAAGGCCCCGGGGTCAGCTTCTGGCTTCCACATGCACATATACACAAAAAATGATTTAAAATGACAAAGTAGCACTGTAAGGTCTCACAACATAAAATGAGTACTCTAATACCAATATTCTTCAAAACTTATACAGAGAATAACCAAAACTAAAATATACTGGATAAGAATCTCCATGTGCAAAAACAACCTAGAAAAAAAAAATCTGAAACTGTGTAAAATCCATGTGAAGAAAACCTTTTCAATGCAGCTGGAGAATATAAATGTGAACTTATACACACTGTGGCTAAAAAGACTTAACATTATAAGCTGCCAGTTCTCCCTAAATGAAGCTGTACATCAACACATTCACACTGAAAAATATCAACAGGATTTCTTATGGAACTAGACCAGCTGATTCCAAACTGATACAGAAAAATACACAGGCACATATATCCAGGAGAAGTTTGAAAACAGCAGTGGAAAGGAACAGGACTAACCCTATCCATTATGTACTTGGATTTTAAATATATTTTAAATATATTATAAAGCTGAAATAACTGGAACTATGGAAGAAGTATATGAATAGCCATATAATTTAGAAATTATTGGAAGTCATCCAATATATATAGGAAGTTACCATATGATCCAGTTGGCATTTAAAACAGGATTTATCCACATTTAGTATTGGGACAATTGGCTGCCCATCTGTAAAAGAAATTAATTTAGATCCTCACTTCACATGTTATACCAAAATAAATCTCCATGAATCAAAGGTTTAAAGGAAATCATGAAATCCTTAAAGTACCAGAAGGAGAAAGCAGGAGCTATGGGGACAGTCCTCATCTACCTGGGCTTCATCACCAGCCCTGGGCCTAGCAGCTGTCAGCGGTGGTGGTTCTCAGGCCATCAACTGAGCCCTGCCTGGGTGGATGGATTGCCAGGTCCGGTGCTATGTCCTAGTTGCTATTCAGCAGGCTTTGGACTACATTTGGTACATGTCATTTGTTTGGTTCTACCAGTGTGAAGACATTTTTGGTTTGGATCCAATATTTTGAAACTGAGAGAATTCGCCTCAAAATCTGGAGTTCAGGCCTCCTCTGAAATATCTAAAACTCTGGTGGCAATGGGTCCTCATTCGTTCAGGGAACAGTCAATGGTGCCATTGCTCTCTGCCCTCAAGAAGGGCCATCTGACCTGCAGGTCTCTTCTGGGTTCTCAAGCAGGTGAAGGTGAGGGGTGGCCATGAATCCAGAGTCCATGGGGCAGTGATGAGGGTGAAGCTGCAGCTGTGAGGGACAGGGTGAGGGGTGGCTCTGCTCTCAAGCCATCCAGGTTATACAGGAAGAAAATTTCAACAGAGGGGAAACTCTAGCCTGAGGGAATTTGGGACTTGAATCCAAAAGGCTTAGGGACAAATGGCTGGGTGAGTGTATACTGAGGTGGGCAAGGAAGTTGCTAGAGAAACTAGAAAGGTGCCCCACTCATACCCACACTCATGAGTATGTATACCCATGGATATGGAAGCCAGAGCCGCTCACTCTCTTGCTGAAAATCCAAATGTCTTCTCTCAAGACCTAGCAACTGACCACCTCTCTGGCTCTCTGGGGCACACAGAGGCCAGCCTCAAACCAAGTACCAGTTTTCCTGCTGCAGAGCTTGTTCCTGCCACACCCAACTCTACCTGACTGCTTGCTTGCCTTCTCGTCTTCAGGTTTCTTCCTACGCATGCTGTCCTAAAAGTGGTTTGGAATAAGCTTGTTAGGCCCTTAGCAGCCACAGGAAGAGCAAGGGGAGTCCTTTGAAGAAGCTGGGGGTGGGGAAGTGTGAGGCTGTAGAGATCATATTAAAGCTGCTTGTAGCACTTGTGTGGAAAAGCACAGGGCCAGAGTGGCAGCCAGGTGGTCACCAGGCCATGCTTATGCTGGAGACAGACAGAACTGTGCACAAGACACTGGGTCTTTGGACCACACAGAACCTGTGCACATGCAAGTGGGGATGGGCTTAGAGGTTTGGGGAGGGGTCCCACCATGGGAGAAGGAGGGGGCTGGTGTGGCAATGTAGATTCAAGAAATAGCCAGGGAGCCAGGCGTGATGGCACACACCTTTAATCCCAGCACTTGGGAGGCAGAGGTAGGAGGATCACCATGAGTTTGAGGACACCCTTAGACCACATAGTGAATTCCAGGTCAGCCTGAACTAGAGTGAGATCCTACCTCGAAAAATCCAAAGAAGAAGGAGGAGGAGGAGGAGAAGAAAGAAAGAAAGAAAGAAAGAAAGAAAGAAAGGAAAAGAAAGAAGGAAGGAAGGAAGGAAGGAAGGAAGGAAGGAAGGAAGGAAGGAAGGAAGGAAAGAAAGCAAGCGAGCCAGGGACTGGAGAGGTGGCTTTAGTGGTTAAGGTGCTTGCCTGCAAAGCCAAAGGACCTTGGTTTGATTCCCCAGGACCCACATAAACCAGATTCACAAGGTGGCACATGCGTCTGGAGTTCATTTGCAGTGGCTAGAGGCCTTGGCGCGTCCATTCTCTCTCTCTCTCTCTCTCTCTCTCTCTCTCTCTCTCTCTCTCTCCCTGAGTCTTTCTCTCTCTTAAATAAATAAATGAAAATGAAATATGTTTTTTAAAAAGAAGCAGCCGGCATCAGTCTGGGCCTGGAGAAAGAGCCCCTCCACCATGTCCACAGGATCAGCTAGATGGGTACATTGCTGCAAGCAGTGGCTTTGTAGCTGGCATCACTGGTAGTCCCAACTCAGTCCACATCAGCAGGGAGGTCTAGAAAGGCATGGGTTGCTGCACCACCCACTGCCCCGGTAGCAGCCGCCATGGGCAGAAGATGGCAGATGCCAGGAGGATCAGAAGTTCAAGGGTATCCTTGACCCAGCCTGGGCTACCTGAGAACATGAGATGGTAGCTACACACACACACACACACACACACACACACACACACACACACACACACGAGCGCGCGCGCGCCAGGGCCTTGGTTCACTTGGTAGAGTGCTTGCCTAGCATGCACAAAGTCCATAAACCCGGCGTGGTGGCCCATGACTGTAATCCCAGCACTGATCCGGGGAGGCAGAAGGCTCAGAAATTCAGTCATCCTCGGTTACCATAGTTAGAGGTTAGCCTGGGTTACACTCGACCCTATCTCAAAAATACAGGTGGGGGACAGGAAACCAAGGCTGCTCCATCCCTGGCGGCTTCCAGTGCCTTTGCCCAACCGGAGATGCTGGGTGCCCGCCCGCACGTGTGCCCTTGCGATGGAGGCGTAGGTAGGACCTGCGGCCCGCCGCCTCCAGGGGGCGCCCGCCACTTCGCAGCTCCAGCCCGGGCGCCAGAGGGCCTCTTAATTGTTCCCAGAGCGGGTGGCATTTAGATCAATTAATATGCAAAACAGGAGTAAATCATCTCATTCGCGGGCCCCACGCGAGCCGGGGAGCCGAGGCATTTGCTATGCAGCGAGGTCGCGGCCCCCGCCGCGTGTTTATCTGCAGAAATGGAAATCAGGCAGCGCACAAAGCCGCCCCGCGGCCCGCCGCGCCCTGGGCAGCCTGCGCGGGCGTGTCCCCGGCGCCCGGCGCCACCCGCGGCCCGGCTGCCCTGGAGCCCTGGATGTGCCCGGGAGACCCCGATGCTGGGCACCCTCCGGGCACGCCTTTGCTCTGGCCTCTGCTCCTGGCTGGCAGAAACAGTTCCAGGATTATATAAATCAGATAGTGGGACCACACTGCTTTGTCACCACAATTGTGTCCCTGAGCCTTGACAGAAACCAACATGCTTTTATTTATTTATTTTTTATTTATTTTTATTTTTTGGTTTTTCGAGGGAGGGTCTCACTCTAGCCCAGGCTGATCTGGAATTTGCTCTGTATTCTCAGGGTGGCCTCGAACTCCTAGCGATCCTCCTACCTCTGCCTCCCGAGTGCTGGGATTAAAGGCATGCGCCACCACGCCCGGCTATTTTTATTTTTATTTTTTTGAATGTGTGAGTGCTTGTGCCTGCGTGGGAACACATTCTCTTGTGTGTGGGTTTGGAAGCTGGAGGTCAACTTGAAATATCTTCCTCAATTGCTCTCCATCTTATTTGAGACAAGCTCTCTCGCTGAGTGCAAAGCTCACTGAGCTATACTGGCTAGCCAGTGAGCCCCAGACATTCTGGTCTCCATCTCCCCAGCACTGGGGTTACAGGCACATGCCATCACACCAGGCATTTCACATGGGTTCTGGGGATCCGAACTCGGCTACCTGTGTTCGTATAGCAAGCACTAAGCCATCTCCCCAGCCACAACATCCTTGTTTTTGTGTCTACATAAAATCAGCTCAGAGGTAGCTCTGGTGGGTCTTCCTGTACTGGAAAAACCGAGGCAAGGACCGGCTTGGTCCATCCCTGAGGCTGTGGTGGAAGCCCTTGGCCTCGAACCAAGCACTTCTTTCTGAAGCCAGGGAGGGCAGCTCTCCTAAGCCATGTTCTTGAGCTTGTCCATGGTTCCAGAAACTTAAGACCTATGGTGTGCCTGCACCTTCCTGTAGCACAGCATGAGACTTGTGGGGAACTGAAAGAACTTGAGCAAGGTAGAAGTGCAGGTCAGTGGCAAGGGTTGGCTCCTCTGAGGAGGTAACATCAGGTCTGGGCAGTGGCCTCCCTTGAAGCAGCCAGGGAAGGAAGCTGGTGAGGGCGTGGGCACAGTGGAGGAACGGGACAAGCAGTGACTGACTGGCAGGGCCAGAGCTGCTTCCCAACCCAGCTGAAGTGGGCATATGTGGGAATTGTAAAGGTCTCCGGTTGGAAGTCAGGATCCAAAGACCAAGAAGTGGTCAGGGTATGGGGACAGGCACAGAGGGCAGAATGAAAGATGGGTAGGTTGCCAGGAGGTGGGTGATGGGGGTAGCAGGGGAGCCTGGAAGGTTCAGGTATGACATTTGAACAAATCGCCAGTAGAGACACTGATCACTGAACTACTGACTGTGTAGGAGTTCAGGGAACTGAGGGGACCGGGAATGGGGCTACAAATCTCCTCTGAATGATGAACCTGATCATCAGTCAGCTACCTAGACAACCTGACTTTTCTCTCTCCCCTTCCTCATAAAGACCGTGTTGTGCACACACCAAGTCTGCAAATTCCTGCCTCCCAGTGCCTCTTGCCTTCCTGTCCTTCCTTTCCATAGCCAAGGTCCCAGTATTTGCTTGAATTTGGCATTAATCGCCTCTAAATCATGTGGCTTATACCTCATCATGTCTGTTGTGTGACTTTTTCTGAGGAGACATGAAGAAACACCTATTCATCCCAGATAAGGCACCAAAGACAAACCAGAGAATGCCCCACAAGTCTAGCTTATGAACCAGGGAGTTTAGTAAGGTTGCTTACAGGAACATAGGGGAGGGGTTTACCCAGAGGGATCATGGCTGATGCAAAGGCAACTACATCACTGAAAAGCCCACTCCAGCATTAGGACACTATAGAAGCTAAACATTTTCTTTGGCTAGGCAGACAGGGAAAGGGGGGCCCTTGGTAGGTGGCTATATTCCTTTATAAAAATTAATATTTTAATTTATTTATTTGAGAAAGGAGAGAGAGAGAGAAAAAACAGGAACACTAGGGCCTCTAGCCACTGCAAATTCCAGAAGCATGTGCCACTATGTGCATCTGTGGGTTCTGGGGAATTGAACCTGGGTCCTTAGGCTTTGAAGGCAAGTGCCTTAACTGCTAAGTTATCTCTCCAGCTTGGTGGCTATATTCTAGCGCAGCCTTAGATGGTGACCTAAGGTGGTAAAGAAGGTGATCCACTTCCTACTTCATCCATACCTAAGTGAATTTTCCTGCTGGTGGGCCCGCTGGAGGGCTTTCTGGGAACTGCGTAATGTTGGATGTGACGTGGGCCAACCAGCATCTTTGTCTTTGTTTAAGTTGATCAGTCATGGACTCTGGATGGGAAGGCTTCCCTCAATCCATAAAAGCCCGGCTCCTACTGGGGCTGTGGATACTCCAGGAGGAATCTGTGTTCTCTCTCCTTTTTTCACTGTGTACTTTAAACAAACTTGACTCTGCTAAACACTTTCTTGCCCTTTCGTTCCCTAATGGGAAGAGAAAACAAACCTGAGCCCCTAGAATCACCATGAGCTCAAGGCCAATTAGAGCTACAGGGAGAGTTTCAGGTCAGCTTAGACCAGAGTGAAACCCTGCTCCAAAAAAAAAAAAAAAAAAAAAAGAACAAAGAGATGCAAATAGCCAAGAGGCATATGAAGAGATGCCCAACATCACTGACACTACTAATCATCACAGAAATGCAAACCAGGGAGGACCACCACCCGTCAATTGGATACTACATAGACGCCATTCATGACAAGAACATACTGTGGCAGGAGAATAGGGACCTAGAGAGAGAGAGGAGTCAAGGTTAACATATGTGGGCTGGAGACATAGCTCAGCGGTTAAGGTGTTTGCTGAAAAAGATTGGCGACCTGGGTTCAGTTCCCTACTACTGGCCTTGGTTCAAGTCCCCAATACCCACTTAAAGCCAGATGCACAAAGTGACGAATGTGTTTGGAGTTCATTTGCAGTGGCAGGAGAACCTGGTGCACCCATACTCACTCTCTCCCCATCTATCTCTTTTTCTCTCCCTCAAATAAATAAATAAATAAATAAAACATTTTTTAAAAACATGAACATATGAGGGGTTGAGAGGAGGCTCGGTGGGTAAGCGCAGAGCACTTGCTGAGCAATCATGTGGACCCGAGTTCCATCCCCAGCACGCACATGAAAAGCTGCATGCCTCAGGAACATTTATGGAAACAGGAGGGTCACTGGGGCTCACTGGTCAGCCGGTCTAACTGAAAACAAAGATAAAAATAAAAAATGGGAATTCCAGGTTCAGTTAGAGAGCCTGTCTCAAGGAAGTAAGACTGAAGGACAATAATAGAGCACACACAACATCCTCTTAATATCTGCACACACATGAACATACACCACATGTACACCTACTACACCTACTACACACAAACCCAAAAGATTAACACATGAAAGAAGCCAGCTGGCAGAAAACTGGAAACTCTCTCCTGGGCTACATGTGACAACAGAGCATCCGTGAAGAAAGCCCATGCATGGTAGTTTGAAATGAAGTCCCCCAATAGATTCAGGAATTTATTAAAGCTTGTAACTTAGATCTGTAGCCCTGGCTGGAGGAAGTTACTGGTGGCGGATCTGGAATTCCAGCCTAGAGCTATGCAGAGTGCTTGAGCTCTGTCTGGGGTTTCTGGAGCGTGCCTGCTTTCGGTGCTGCTGGTGGTATTTGTCTGTGTGGACCTGTGAAAGGGGGACAGCTTCTTCTGCCATTATGGAACTTACCTTGGATCTGTAAGCTTCAGCAAATCCCATTCCTTCCATAAACTGTGTCTGGTTCAGAGGTTCATCCCAGCAATGTGAAGCTACCTGCAACACCATATGATACACAAGTGTGGTAGGAGCAGGTCTATGCAAATGACCTGTCAAGGGTCATGAGACTCAAAGCCCAGTGCTACTAGCCCATTCCTGTTCCTTTCTCCTCTTTTTTATATTTAATTTAATGTATTTATTTGAGAGAGAAAGAGATGCAGAGAGCAAGAATGGGCATGCCAGGGCCTCTAGCTGCTGTAAATAAACTCCAGACGCATGTGCCACCTTGTACATCTGGCTTATATGGATCCTGGTAAATTGAACCTGGGTCTTTTGGCTTTGTAGGCAAGTGCCTTAACCACTAAGCCATCTCTCCAGTCCTCCTTTCTCCTCTCAATAAACTGTCTTTTCTCTTATGGTGCGTGTGAATGTGTATGATGTGTGTATGTTTGCCTGTTCATATGTATGAGGGTGTGCACTTGTGGAGGTCAGAGAACAACCTTGGGTGTCGGTTCTCTCTTTCCACCTTGTTTGAGGCAGGGTCTCTTGTTCAAGCTGTATACACCAAGCCAGCTGGCCTGAAAGCTTCCAGGTGATTTTCCTATCTGTGTCTCCCCTCTCAGCATAGGTGCACTTAAATTACAGACACTTGTAGAACAGTGTCCATCTTCCTGTGGGTTCTGGGAATCCTGACTCAGGTCTTCAAGCTTACACAGCAAGTGCTTTATCTGTGGAGCCATCTCCATAGCCCAGAACGTTCCTTGTGTTCCTGATGCAAATCTTTACTCTGGGACACAAGAACCTACAAATCTCAGTAGGTGTTCCTCTCCACCCCCACCCAGACTCAGACTTGCACCTTTAATGATACCCCTTCTCTCAAAGATGGACCCCTGGGCTAACTCTACTTTTCAGCTGTCATAAACAAAGCCGCTATAGGTTGGAGGGCCAATGCCAGTGGATCTCACGCTTCTTGGCATCTTATGGAGGAGCTGTTAACTTCCTTTTGTTCTGAACAGTCTGTTCAAAGATGCTCGTGCTGCCATGGAAGAGCAAGTGCTGAATTCTCCATGTGAAAACACTGGGCTTAATAGGTTCCAGGATCCTCACCTGTAAAGTGACTGGATCCACACTGCCCCCATGGGACCTGGGACAAGAGGAACCAATGACAGGGTGTCACTGCCGTTCTGGCTGCTTGCTGTGGGTCCCTTGTCCATGGGTTTGGTGTGCTCTGCCAGTCTCCATAAAACAGTGGACACTACCTCATGACCTTCAGAGTGTGATAAAATTTTAAAGCCTTCATAGTTCTCAAGACTGAATATTTTTGCACAAGAGATTTTTAAAATATTTATTTTCAAGCAGAGAGAGAGAGAGAGAAAGAGACAATGGGAGCACCAGGGCCTCCAACCACTGCAAAAAAAAAAAAAACTCCAGATGCATGTGCCACTTGGTGCATCTGGCTTTACGTGGGTCCTGGCGAACCGAACCAGGGTCGTTAGGCTTTGCAGGCAAGCACCTTAACCACTAAGCAATCTCTCCAGCCCTGCACAAGATATTTTTGTGAATATGCACTTGGCTACCGCTCTTTTTGTCTTCCATCCGGATATGATGGTTGGAGCTCCTGTCACCTTGTGTTCTTCAAGGAGCTGAGATGAAGCCAAGTGGAAGGAGTGTGCCTACCTGAGGTCTTTGTAGATCAGAGTCAATGTGCTGGTGTCAGGATCTTACAGGAGGGAGAAGTGTTTTCCAGCCCTATCTCATGCAACCTGTTTAACAGCTCATCCTTCTGAAGTGTCTTCTCCCCCCAACGCACTCCTGTCCCCTAATGTACTACCTCAGTGCTTGGCTCTGGTTCTGTTCACCATGACCACTTCCTGCATGCCATGCCTCGAACCATGCCTGGACCCAGTAAATGCTCAGGAAATGATGAACTGAACAAGTGTGGTCAAGCAAGACTAGGGGACAAGAAGACGGAAGCCTTGGACTGCCAAGGAAGGAGGAAAACAGGAAGACAGGGCTGTGGTGTTGCCCTGTGACCCTAGCCCCAGCTCTCTCCTCTCTCAGCTCAGTTCTGGCTTGCTGTGTGAGTGGGCATGGGCTCTGAGGAGGAATGCTGGAGGGCCCCGTAGTCTCCAGCCCTCAGCTCACTCCCAGGCACGCTCGCCTCCTGCCCTCTCCCATGAATTATGATGGACCAAGGCCACTCTTGGTGAAACCTCTTGCTGAGACCAGGACTGCCCTTCACCCTGAGCTTGGAGAGATGGCGTACTTGGGCAGCTTAGCAGCTGGGGGAGATGGGCAGCTTTAGCTCAGAGCCCAGCTGGTGACATCAAGTTTCTGGGTGCCCATCCACTGTGTTAATCTGCCACTAATACCAATTGTAAGTAGACAGCAGGATCAGACGGGCCAGCTGTCAGGCCGCTGCAGTGGCTCAGTGTGCGCTTTGACTTCGTGGCTTAGAGCTGGGGTTAGAAATTTGCTGGTAAGAGCTGCGGAGATGGCTTGGTTGGTAAAGTGCTTGCTGTGCAAACATGAG
Organism: Orientallactaga sibirica; assembly: GCA_036365145.1. Classification (NCBI taxonomy): domain Eukaryota; kingdom Metazoa; phylum Chordata; class Mammalia; order Rodentia; family Dipodidae; genus Orientallactaga; species Orientallactaga sibirica. The sequence continues at coordinate 14,763,398 of JAEOAD010000028.1, forward strand.
GATCTAAGTTCAGATCCCTAGCACCACGTCAAAGCAGGAAATGGTGACATAGGTCTGTAATCCTAACACTGGGGAGGCAGAAACAGGAGGATTCTTGGAGCTTGCTGGCCAGCTAGTCTAGAACAATCATTACGCTCTGGGTTCAATGAGAGACGCTGTCTCAAAAAGAGTAAATAACATGGAAAGCAATTGAGGAAGAGAAAATGATGCAGACCTCTGGCCTACACACACACATGTACATACACATGTATGCAGACACACATGTTCCCACGCATATCAACACACATTCAGAAATGGCTGCCCACCACGCACCAAAATTTAAGTTTCTTCAGTGACTTCCGACAAAGGCCACATGTCACCAGATAACCCAGTGACCCCAGCCCTGCCAGCCCCTTCTGCCCTACCAGTCTGCCTCTCCCACTGTGTTACGATGGTGGTATTGACAAATCCTTTTCCCTTCTCTAGGCCTCAACTCCTCGACCCCTCCCCCAGCAAGGGCTCAGCAGAACACTGTCAGCGAGTGGCTCCAGGGAGACAAGATGCCCAGCACCAGGTCAAACCAACAGCTCTCTAAGTGCTACAGAGATGGTCCCCGCCCACACCGCGATCTCTGGAACCTTTCCTGAGCTTCAGCATCTCCATTTCCAGAACTCCACCACTGAATAGACTGACTGAAACCACAGCTGAGTTGGGGGCCACCAAGCCCTTCTTTGAGGAGACTTTCTCAATGCCAGGCGTCCTCTTGGTCTCTGATGTCCTTGCCTGTGGGAGACCCTCTCCATGTTCCTCACTTCATGAGGGGGAGCACAGGCTCCCTGGGTCAGTCATCACTTGCTGTCCGTCCCCCACCAGGCTTATGAGTTGCACTAATTCTTCCCGAGTTCATGTGTTACCCCATATTTATCCTCACTTCCTCTTGACTTTCCCACTTGCTCTGTGCCCTCCACCCAAACAGATCATATTGTCTTTACTACTCGGTGAGTGTGTCCACCCTGCTGTTCCCATCCTTTGCTGGCATCAGGGCCCAGCTTCGTCACCTTCCAACGTGGACTGAAGACCAGTGGCTCTCCAGCAATCCTTCAGATCTTCAGCTCCAGGTTGAGGCTGCCAAGGCATCCAGCCTCGTGGCTTGAGCAGCTACTGGGCTCTCAGCCTCTGCGGCCTGCAGCCATTGTTGGACTGCCCAGTGTGTACTGGGTAAGCCATTCTAATAAATCCCCTTTATGATATATTTATTCATTCTATCAGTTCTGTTCCTCCTGAGAACGCTGGCTAATACAGATTAGCTGAGTGGGTGCAGGTGTGACCACATTCCAGGTAATTAAATATGAGTGGACAGCTGTGCCAAACCTCCAGCTGTGCCCTTCCTCTGTCACCTGCTCCCATTGGTGGCATACAGGAGAGAGGTGGACCCCATGGGACCAGGCAAACAGGAGCTGTGGTTAGGAAGGTGGAGGGCACCGAGCAGCATATGGCAGCTACAGCTATGAAGAGCTAGCCAAGGGGCTGCTAGTGTAGCTCAGTGGGTGGATTGCTTGGTTAGCATGCACGAGGCCTGGGATTCTATCCCCAACACCATGTAAACTGGGCATGGTGGTGCAAATTTCAAGTTCTAGGAGCTCCCAGGGGCCAGGGACCCCAGCCCAGTCTATCTGTCTCTTTACCTGTCACTGTTCTCGAAACCTAGAGTGCCACACCTGTATGCATTGGGCACTTAGCATTTAAGTGAGTGGCAAGCAAAGGATTGTAAATGTAGAGCTAACGATTTTTGATTTTTTTAGTCTTTTCACAACTTGTATATATGTATATAATATATTTTGATTATATTCACCCCCCATTACCCTCTCTAGACCCCTCCCCTTCTTGCTGAACCCTCTTCTCCCCTTCCTACCTTCACAAGTTTGAGTGTGTGAGAGTGTGTGTGTGTGTGTGTGTGTGTGTCCATTAGTTTAATCAGGGCTGCTTGCATGAGTGGGGGCTATTTACCAGAGCATAGGCAACTTACCAGTGGTTACATGAATGGAGAAAATATCACCCTCTCCCCCAGAAACCAATTAATCTGCCAATAATTCCTCAGGGAGAGGAGGGGCCTCACGAGCTCCCCCACCACACATGACAGAATGTGATGGATCTAATTTTGTGCAGGTCTCGTGCTGGTAACCACAGCTGCTATGAGTTCATTAGAGCAATGATCATGTCATGTCCTGAAGACAGCATTCCATTGCACTCCTCCTCCTCCTCCGCCTCTTACATCCTTTCTGCCCCCTCTTCGACAGTGCAGAACTCACAATCTTAAGCTATAAGTACATGCTGGATTCAAAGGGCTTTTATGGGCTGACCAGGGCCCTAATAAACACAACTTGCTTGGAACCAACTCCACGTTCTGTGCGGATGGGCTCTGTGTCCTCTCTGTTAACTTGGAGTCAGGTCAGCCTGATCCTCCTCCAGTGCCTGGAGATTCCTGGAGGCTCTTCCTGTAGCAGCTTCCCCTATCATGGAGCTGTGTGACCTCTGTGCAGCTCTGCGGACCAGGAGCCCTGTCAGTGCCCACGGCAACAGTGTCCCTGGGCAAAGAGAACAAGGCAAGAGTGCAGCCAAAGTTAGTGAAGAACAACTTCTTTTGTCTTTTCTTTTCTTCTTGCTTTTTTTCCAGGCAGGATCTCACTGATCTGGACCTCACCCTGTAGCCCTGGACTGGCCTCAAACTCATGGCGATTCTCCTACCTCAGCCTCTCTGGTGCTGGGATTAAAGGTATATAGCATCACGCCTGGCTTTTTCTTTTTTAATTGAATTCAAAGGTTTGACAATCTGTTGATAGATGAAGAAAGGTAATATTCTGACAAAAGAACCTGTCAGGATAAGTTGCATGACAAAGTAGGGGAGGGGCTGAGGAGATAGCTCAGTTTGTAAAAGAGCTTGCTAAGCAAGGCTGAGGACCCGAGTTCCAGAAGCTGAGCGCCTTGATGAGCACCTGTAATCCTAGCTCTGCGCAGGTGGAGATGGAGATGGCACAGAGGGAGAATCCCTGGGGCTTGCTGGCCAGCAGGTCTAGCTAATTGGTGAGTCCCAGGCTTGGTGAGAGACCTTATCTCAAAAAGTAAGGTGGTTGGGCATGGAGGTACACGCCTTTAATCCCGGCAATGGGGAGACTGAGGTAGGAGGATCACTGTGGGTTTGAGGCCAGCCTGAAAGTACATAGTGAATACCAGGTCAGCCTGAGCTAGAGTGAAACCCTGTCTTGGGAGAGGGGAAGTAAGGTGAAGAGTGACTGAGGAATCCCCTTGACATCAACTTCACATCTGCACATGACTACACACACATGCATGTATACTACGCACATGTACACATGCAAAAAGAAGTCAGGGAGGTCTTTGCTATAGTTTGGATTTTGAATGCACCCCAGAGGTCCAGGTAGTGAAGGTTTGGTTTCAACACCAGACATTATCAGGAGATGATGGAGCCTTTAAGAGGTGGGGCCTAGCGGGAGGAAGTTGGGTTATTGGGACATGTCCTTCAAGTGGATGAGACCCTGGCCCTTCCTCTCTCTGTCTTTCTGTTTGTCTGTCTCTTCCCTGCTTCCTTGCCACCATGAGAGGAACAAGGCTCTTTCATCACTCACTCCCCACCATGATGCCCGGGGCCATCTCAGACCCAAAGCTACAAGGCCGAGCAGCCACAGCCCTGCATCTCTGAAAACACAAGCCAAGATAAGTCTGGGCCCTTTAAGTGGACCATCTCAGGTGTGTTGTCCCAGTGGCACAAAGGTGAATAAAACTTGAAAATCCATACTTGCTAATGCTTGTATTTTGGGGATACCAGAGTGACCACAGTCCTCTTTTTTTGTTGTTGTTTTTGTTTTTGTTTTTGTTTTTTTGAGGTAGGGTCTCGCTATATCACAGGCTGACCTGGAATTCACTGTGTAGTCTCAGGCTATCCTTGAACTCACAGTAACCCTCCTATCTTGGCCTCCCAAGTGCTGGGATTAAAGGCATGTGCCGACATGCTTGACTCATTTTTGAAATGCAAATAACTAAAAAGATATTTTTGAGGCAAGCCCAACAGACTGGACTTTTATTGTTTATGTGAGCAAGAGAGAGACAGAGAGAAAGAGAGCGAGAATTGGCATGCCAAGGCCTCTAGCTACTGCAGTCAAACTCCAGACATGTGTGCCACCTTATGTGCATTTACCACCTTGTGCACTTATGTCACCTTGTGTGTCTGGTTTATGTGGGACCTGGAGAGTTGAACATGGGTCATTAGGCTTTGCAGGTAAGCGCCTTAACTGCTAAGCCATATCTCCAGCCCAGCAAATAACTTTTGAAGGAGCACCCTGCCAGCTAACCTGGGTGCTGGGGATCTGAACTCAGGGCCTCATGCTTGCATAACAAGCACTTTACAGGCTGAGCCCCTCATAACATTTTAGGTAAGTTTATGACATTGTGTGGAGCCGCTTTCAATAGCTATTGGGGCGCCTGCAGCCTGAAGGCCATGCATTGGACTCAGGAGCTTGTGAGATCCTTATAGCTGAGGCAAAGCAGGAAACAATGCAGTGACAGAGCCTTGGGAGAGCAGGGCCTGGGTGGGGCAGCTAGGGAAGTCAGAGCCACAGGCAGAGCTCAGAGAAGCTTGGCAGGAAAACAGAATGCTGGTGCTTACTGTTAGAAGGGAAAGGCACACAGCATTCCATCCACTGCACTAGGACGTCAAAGTCCATCCCAGTGCCTTCCCGTGCTAAAAAGGTCCCCCGGGGCCTCTAGACCCAAACCCCTGTCTCCAGGCAAAGACCTTCCGCACAGATGCTCACTAGCCCAAATCTAGGCCTCACGTGTCATTCATTACACACAGAAGCAGCTGTAAGCTAGGTCCTCCCGCAGCCTACAGAAATGTAGTGTGGTGGCCCTGCCATGGAAACCACGTGGATCAAACTGTGGGCTCCACAAGATCAACTTAGTGGGTGACAGTATGCTTTGTGGAAGCTTTGCTGTACCACAGGACTGCCCCCTAGACCTTGTCACCAGCTGGCTGCTCATGGAGAGGTGGCTCGGTTGAGCATCTGGATAGTGGAGGAAAAGTTCAGGGACTAAAAGGAAGAGGCAATTGATGCAGAGAAATAATCTCGGGAGCCATCCTCCTATAGCCGGGCCCACATGAACCTTGCTCCGAGATGGCACGGGACAAACCATTGTCTTTCTCTATGTCCCTCTTCAAGTCTCCAGCTCCCCAAGCTCAACAGCTTCTCAGGGGTGCATGTGAGCTGTGTGTCCTTGCACATGTGACCCACCTCTTAGAGCCAAAGTCTTTCAGGCATAGTGAGAGGAAGGTCACTCAGGACACCTCCGTGGCATCTGGAGAGAATTGAGTGAGACGCCAGTGGCAGGGGCCTGGCCTGGAGAAGCTGACCCATTTAAGGCATGAGACAGCACCGCTGGCCAAAAGCCTGGGCTCTAGACACTTCTGCCTGTGTCCAGTCATCACATTCAGAATCAACTCAGCTGGTCCTTGGGTGTGTCTCTATTGCAGGGGACACAGGGATGGCCTGGGGACTCGATCTAGCCTGCAGTGACACTCAGCCTCAAGACTGTGGACTAAGAAGTTAGAATGACTCTCTCCCCACCGCCGTGTGTGCGTGTGTGTGTGTGTGTGTGTGTGTGTGTGTGTGTGTCCCTTCCTCCCTCCCTCCCCACCAACACACAAACTAGAAAACCACTTGCAGGCATTCTTTGCTGTATGGACTGAATTATATCTCCCTCAGATCCATAAATCTGGACGCTGATGCTCCAGCCTTCAACTGGACTGTATTTGAAACAGGGTCTTTAAGGAAGTAATTAAAGTTAAATGGGATCATAAAGGTGAGGCACCAATCCAATACAATTAGTGTCCTTATAAGGAGAGAGAGAGACATCAGACACCCAGAGCTTTTCTGGCTTCTCTAAGTAAAACAGAAGATCTGACCACTAGGTGGAGACAAGAGGGTCCAGAGTTCAAAGCCAGCCTGAACTACATAGGGGTCCAAGGTCAGCCTGACTTACATGAGACCTTGTCTCAAAAAGTAAATAAATAAATAAAAAGAAAAAGACCCGAACATCCTGGGTGCCAATTCTGCCAGATGGTCGCAGCTGTTTCTGAGTTGCAGAACTCATCCCCCATAGTGCCTTCCACCCCTTCAGATGGAGGGTCTCCTGGTTCCTTACATGCTCATCTGGCTGCCCACTCCCAGCCCTCTGCAGGTGACCCCATGCTCCTTGCTGTCCTGGGTCCACCAGGCTTGTGTCTCCACCTCTCCTCCCTCCACCGGAAGCCCAGGGCCAGCCCAGAAGCACAGAGTGGAGAGCTCAGAGCCTGGGGCTCTTCTTGCTTTTCTTCCTCCCGCTGGGCCACAGCAAATGGAGGACAGATGAGGAGACTTTTCCTATAACTCTCTAAGCCTCTGCTCTGCCCCAACCAGAGGATGGAATCTGCCAGTGATCAGGTCCCAGCACCCATCCTTGCAGTTCACTGTGACCCTGACCCTGTGCCTGAACTCCAGGCAAGGGACAAGAGCAGCAGGGCTGTGCTCCATCACACATCCCTTCCATGCTCCAAACAACACACACACACACACACACACACACACACACACAAAACCACAGTGCTGGCCCGTCGCTCTCCCTGTATATCCTCTAGGCTCCCTCCCATATCCCTAGGTCACAGCAGGACAGTTCATGAAGCTCCATCCACCTGAGCCTTCCATCCTGGACCACACAGAGATCACCTTTTTCCTTCAGGTTAGGCTATGCCATTGTGGGGTCTGCTTATGATGGTTGTGTAGCCCAACTTCCCCATATGCACTCAAGATGCCCAGGGATCAGAGCCTGGTCTGCATGTTCTCTACTCACTGTGAGGTCAGGGATTCGATGGGTTTTCTTTTTCTTTTCTTTTTCTTTCTTTATTTTTTTTCTTTTTGAGACAGGATCTCACACAGTCCAGGCTGGCCTCAAATTCATTATGTAGTTGAGGATGATCTTGAACTCCTGATCCTTCTGCCTCCACCAACTGAGTGCTGGGATTACAGGCCAGCTTCACCACATTCGGTTTGTGCAGTGCTGGGAATCGAACCCAGGGCTTTGAGCAAGCATTCTACTAAGCTCCAGTCCCAGTCCCCACACCCAGATCTCTGGGGTCCCAAAAGTGTGGGCAGCTGTGAAAGGGACATAGGGACTCAGCACATGGCGGGTGCCATTCCTTGTTTATCCTCCCAGGTTTGAGCTGTCTAGCTTGTACTCTGACACTCCAGGGGGGTGTCTCTCTGTCTCTCCCACTTCTCTCGCTGTTCTCTGCATCCTCTTGTGTGTTTTGCCTCCAAAAGTCCCAAGGGAAGCATCTGTTTGGCTGCTCAGACACTGGGCTCTGGCCCATGGGCCCTAGCCTGGCTACTGACAGCTGCTAGGGTCAAAGCTCCAAATCTGCTGTGGCCAGCTGTGGACAGAGTGGGGTGCTCTCTGCAGGGCCCCAGCAGGACCTGGGGATTCCTGGCTGGTTGCAGGGTGCCATCTTAGAACCCTGACATCCTAGATCCTTTGGGGAGGCACAGTTCCCGACACCCTCAGGTTGGGGCCCTCGCTACAGAGCTACCGGGCACTGGTCCAGTGCTACTACCAGAGTCCCCTCACCAAGGTCCCCACAGGACCCAGGCAGCCAACTTTGCTCCCTCTGACAGCTATGAGCTCCATCTTTTGGCACCAGCCAGCGAGACAGGCGCCGTGAGCAGCTTGGCACTCACTAAACCTCAAGACCTCTTGGACAAAATATTTTGTTCTTTCTGCCCCACCAAACACTTGTCTCTTTTGATATTTGCCATTGTTCTTTATTAGGGAAATCTAATTTTAAAACAACAAAAAAAGCATGTTTTCTAACCAACAAGGACTCCATGCTTGTGCCAACAAATATTTGATGGGAAAGCAGTCCATTGCAACGTTTGGGTTTTGTTTTTAAGAGATGGGACAGAGCAGCGTCCCCAGCTGTCTGGGGCATGTGTTGGCCTCCTGCCACCCTCTGTTGCTTTCAGCTCAGAAATCTGGCCTGAGGTGTCCAATTGAAACCTCATCATAAGGGTCACATATTTTCCAATCCTGAGGGTGAGGCGGGGCGGGGTGACAGCAAGATCTTCCCTTTAAATAGGAAAGAACCAAAATATCTCAGTCTGCAACATTATCAACCCCGGATGTGTTTCCACACACAAAGATGCTTGCAAAATAAAGCTGCGTTTGAGTCCCGGCCAAGGGTGATGTTGAAAATGGTGGGGATAATAAGTCACCAGTGGCTGGATCAAGTCATATTGCTTTTGTTTGTTTGTTTGTTTGTTTTTGTTTTATGAAGGAGGGGGCCACTTTTCCACCCCAGGGACACCCTTAAGGCCCATTCTCTTCTTCCACTCCAGGGAAGCCAGTCTCCATAGGCCCTACCTCGAGCATCCAGGGCAGAGCTGGCTGGCTCGTCATCTACTCACTTATTCCATAGCGTGGCTAAGTCAAACTCACACTCTGCCAGGGGTGTCCAATCTTTTGGCTTCTCTGGGCCACAGAGGGTTGCCTTGAAGTCACACAGTAAATGGGTATCCAATCCTCAAGCTATGGGGCTACAAAGACAGCTATGGACCCTGACTACCACAAAATGGTAAACTTACTTAAGACATTATGTTTTTGGGTTTTTTTTGTTTTGTTTTGTTTTTGTATGTGTGTGTACATGTCTATTCTGGGGGTCAGGGGTTGTACATGTATTTTCAGGTATGTGTGTATGTGTAGGCCAGAGGCAAACCTTGAGTGATCTTCCTCAGAAGCTGTCTATCTTTTTGTTTGTTTGTTTGTTTGTTTGTTTGTTTGTTTGTTTTGAGGTAAGGTCTCACTCTAGTCCAGCTGACCTGGTATTAACTATGTGGTCTCAGGGTGGCCTTGAACTCACAGTGATCCTCCTACTTCTGCCTCCTGAGTGCTTGGATTACAGGTGTGCGCCACCACACCCGGCTCATTTGTTTTCTTTTTATTTTTTTTAATTTATTTTTCAAATATTTTATTTTTATTTTTATTTATTTATTAGAGACAGAGGGAGGAAAAGAGAGAGAGGGAGAGTGAGAATGGGTGTGCCAGGGTCTCTAACCATTGCAAACCTACTCCAGACGTATATGCCCCCTTGTGCATCTGTCTTACGTGGGACCTAGAGAATCGAACCGGGGTCCTTAGGCTTTGAAGGCATATGCCTTAACCTCTAAGCCATCTCTCCAGCCCTCAATTTGTTGTTTGAAACACGGTCTTTCACTGGGGCCTGGGCTCATTGATTTGGCTAGGCTGGCTGTCCAACAAGCCTCAGGGATCCTCGTGTCTCTGCCTCCTCAGTGCTGGGATGGCAGGCACTCGTCACCGTGCCTGGCTTTTACATGGGCGCTAGGGATCTCAACGTACCTCCTCATGTTTGCGTGGTAAGCACTTTACAGACAGCGGTCTCCGCAACCCTTGATGTTATTTTTACTCGTGTAGTTCTCAAGTACGAAATGTCAAGATGACATGTCACAACGTCATGCAAAATATACCTATGCATGCGCTCATGACCCTCAGATGGACCATGGGTTGAACATCCCTTGTTCTAGACCCACCACTAAATGAGAAGAAAAATACCAGTTCCATCCAGCAGCATGAAGTCTTGAAGATCCAGGGTGACCTCTGGGTGTCTGGACTCTGAGTCCACTCTGTGCCAGGCATGTATTAACTTGAAAGAACCAATCAGGGTCACACGTTGGGTCTACCTTTGGGGGCTCACCTGAGTGTGACATGAAAACTCTGGCTAAAAACTCTTGGATAGCAATTTTTCCTCTTGCACAAGCCCAGGAGAGGATTAAAGGAGATAGAGGGCAGAGGCTGCCCATCCCAGAGCCATTCCCAAGCCTCCTAAGTGACATTTGGCTGGGCACAGGGCCAGTGACTCTCCAGCACAAGGGTGGGGCCATGGGTTGACCAACAGCATGGAAGAAGCATGAACTGTGCAGGGAACTTCTGGAAACTCACTGTGGGCGCGTAGCAGGCACCTTCTCCCACCTCCTTTTTTTTTTTTTTTTTTTTTTTTGGTTTTTCGAGGTAGGGTCTCACTCCGGCCCAGGCTGACCTGGAATTCCCTCTGTGGTCTCAGGGTGGCCTCGAACTCAGGCGATCTTCCTACCTCTGCCTCCCAAGTGCTGGGATTAAAGGCTTGCGCCACCACGCCCGGCTCCTCCCACCTCCTTTTAATTTTTCCTTCCTGCCTACCTTCCTCCTTTTGCTCTCCACATTCTCCTTTCTTTTTTTCTCCCCCAGGATGTGTGCAACTTTGTGAAAAGATGCCAGCCAGGGCATCGAAACATATGCTTATGTGTGTGTATGGTGTGCATGTGCACACACAAGTGATGGGAAGGGGGAGTGATGGAACAGGCTTGGCCTCTGGGGGTTTTCATACACAAGGACACATGTACTCATCACTGGGGTTGGGATGTAGCTCAGTTAGCAGACCATTTGCCTAGTATACACAAAGCCCTGGGTTCGATCCCCAGCATTGCATAAAGCAGGCATGATGGTACATGCCTATAATCCGAGCACTCGGGAAGCTGAGGTAGGAGGACCAGAACTGTTCAAGGTCATCCTTGGGTACATAGCAAGTCCAAGGTCAGCCTAGGCCAAATGAGACCCTGTCTCAAAAAGAAGAAGAGTTTGGGGAGATGCTGTGGGTGATGAGCTTGCTGCATAAGTGTGAAGACCTGAGTTCAGACTCCCCATGACATTTTGTGTGTGGTGGAACATATCTTTAATCCCAGCACTAGGGAGGCTGGCAGAGGCCAATACCTAGGACTCACTGGCTAGCTGGTCTAGCCAAAGCAGTGAGTTCAAAAAATAAAAGGAGGAAGCCGGGTGTGGTGGTACACGCCTTTCATCCCAGCACTTGGGAGGCAGAGGTAGGAGGATCGCCGTGAATTCGAGGCCACCCTGAGATTACATAGTGAATTCCAGGTCAGTCTGGGATAGAGCGAGACCCTCCCTCAAAAAACCAAAAAATAAAATCAAATGAAAGGAGGAAGACAATTGATGTCATCCTCTGGTCTCCACATGTAGGTACACACGCATGCAGGAGTGCCTGTGCACACATACAGTTCAACTTGCATACAGAACATGCACACACACACGGATGCACATCACAAACATATAAGCATACCAAAAACAAAAAGATCCCTTTGAGAATGGGACACAGCATCTGGCCGAGGGCAGTGAACCAAGGCCTTGCTGGGGAGGAGACGTCCTAGGGTGCCAAACTTAGTCAGATGCTGGTTGGCCCCCTGGGGGAGCAGACAAGATCAGCGCAGCTGCCATCATGCCCAAAGCGATGGAAGAGTCACTGTGCCCAGCTGCCGGGCACAGCTGTGGCATTGTTCTTGTGGATGAGATGAATTTCCTGTTTTTCCCCCAACACACAAAACATCATGATAACTAGTCGCTTCAGAACTATTCCTCAGCACAACCTCAGCTGACTGTTGGCCAGAAAACCATGTGCTGTCTATTCACTTTCTCACTTATCTTCCCAGTGCTCCTAGATGTATTGTGGTCAGCTGATGCTGTCAGAAAACACCTGGCCCAGAGCAGCTTGTGTGAGGAAAGGGTTTATTTTGGCTTGCAAATTCGAGGGGAAGCTCCATGACGGCAGGGGAAATGATGGCATGAGCAGAGGGTGAACATCACCTCCTGGCCAACGTAAGGTGGACAACAGCAATAGGAGAGTGTGCCAAACACTGACAAGGGGAAGCTGGCTATACCACACATTAGCTCACCCCTAATGACACACTGCCTCCAGGAGGCTCCAGTTCCCAAATTGCCACCAGCTGGGAACCTAACATTCAGAACACACAAGTTTATGGGGGACATCTGACGCACCGCTACACTACAGATGAAAATAACCCATCTTACGGGTGAAGTGGCAGAGCGTCATTGAATGTGTGTGGCAGAGACTCCCAACCATGTGCAATGTGCAATCATTTAGTAAAGAGGACTTGAATACCTGTGCTGTACTGGGTAGTGAGAGGGAGTAGAGTTAGGGTGACTGGACCCCTGAAAGTGAAAAGTGCAGAAAAGTTTGCAGTTGCTAAAAAAATCAAGGATGATCTGACTTCTTGTCTCTTGCCTAGTTCCCCAGACCTGTTTTTCCACAAAAAACCAGGACCCCTCCCGGGAGGGAGGTCTTTCATGGGATTTAAACACTGTGGTTGGTCAAGTTCAGCTCCCTGAACTTGGTGCCAGAGCTAACCTCTTCCTGAGACAGCCCCCAGCCCAAACCAACCAGCTGTCCCTCTGGTTCACCTGAGCCAGGAGAGAGCCCACCCCCATAAGGTCATAAATACCTTTGCAAGGGGAGGGCAGCCTCTCTATCTCTACCATTTGGGAACTTCCAGCTGTGGGTGAGTTTTCCCTCAGCTGGACCCCCTAGCCCTTCACTCTCCACGTGGGTTCTTTATCCCCTCCAGCTCCCCACAAGGCAGGAGCTCCTTGAACTTTCTTTGCTCTTTTCTTTCCATTTTTTCCCAGGTCCTCCACATGGCATCTCTAGCCACATGGGTGCCTTTCCTTGGCTCTGTACTTCCCTCTAAAAATATAATAATTTAATAATTATCCTTCTCAGTCTCCTTTTTTATTCAATGCTTTGATTAAAATTAGAAATGAACCTAGGGTTTGGGGTTCAAGGACTTTCTTGAACCCCTAGCACCTTGTTACAGTAGGAATGGAGTCAAGGATAGGAGAGTATGCCACAGCATGACGGGCTTCAGGTGCTACTCTAATTTCTTTAAATATATATTTTATTTATTTATTTATTTGAGAAAAAGAGGCAGAGAGAAAGAGAGAGAGAGAATGGGCATGCCAGGGCCTCTAGCCACTGTAAACCATCTCCAGATGCATGCACCCCCTTGTGCATCTGGCTTACGTCGGACCTGGAGAGTGGAACCGGGATTCTTTGGCTTTGCAGGCAAATGTCTTAACCCCTAAGTCATCTCTCAAGCCTCTACTCTAATTTTTATTTATTTGTTTGTGTGTATGTGTGTGTGTATGTGTGTGTGTGTGTGTGTGTATGTACAGGTGCACATGTGTGGGGGTGTATATATACATGCATGTATTTGCATGTCTATATGGAAGCCAAAGGACAACCTCGTGTAACATTCCTCAGGTACACCATTGACTACCCATGACCTTTCTGCAACAGGATCTCTCATTGGCTGGGAGCTCACCTATTAAGCCAGATTGGCTGGTCAGTGAGCCTCAGGGACCCTCTTGTCTCTATCTCTTCAGTGCTGAGATTACAGGCCTGTATCATGGTGCCCAGATTGAACCCAGGCCCTAATGCTTGTGAGGAAAGTATTTTACCCCCTGAGCCATCTCCCCAGCCCTGGCCACTGCGTCAGCAGAAGCCTATAGCATTGGGGCCCTCCGCTTCAATTTTCCCTCTGCCTTGTCTCAGGAATTGGGTGGTGCCTGCCAGTTCTGCAGACACCAGACCAGCCATCCAACTGATCCACTTTGCTGCCTAGAGTTAATCTGCACACTGTAGGCACCCAGGGGTGCCTGGGGACATCGCTCCCTGTTTCCTGTGGGTTGGAACAGGAGCCCCTGGGAGTGTGTGTTTACATATGTGCCATGTGGCCTCTGGGGACAGTTCTCAGATACCACAGTGCAGGACCGGTGGGCCAGCATGAGATGCTGGGGAGATCCTCTCCATCCTCAGAACAGCTTTGCCTTCTGAGTCCCCAACTCCAGCCTCTCTTTAGGACTCAAGAGCTCTTGAAGTTGAATTTTCAACACAGTCCTGTCTTGGTCTCTTGCAGCAGTGTCCAGCTCCCCTCCAACTTTTCCACTCTCCAACCCATCAGCCCTCAGCCCAAGTCAAAGCTCAGAGCAGAAATAAAGACCAAACAGAGAGGCTGTGAAAGGTCCCAATCAGCAGCTGGGGACGAGGCAGTCAAAGAAACTAAAGCCTGGAGAAGATACGGGGTCTGGAATGGGACTGAGCAGTGGGGAAGTGCCCAGATAGATCTAGCTGCTGTCTGGGTGGCCTTGGGTAAGTCCCTCCCTTCCCTGAGTGCCCAGTCCAGACTTGGGAACACAGTGAGGTGGGTGTGCTGTTGCCGCAGCCTCAGGGGAGGAGCTCAGGGCTTTCCAGATAAGTCTTCTCCCCACCGTCAGGTGCTCATTCATTGCTCACTGGCCGGCTTGACGTTCACATCTCCATGATGATTTTGTGTTGGGAGCTGACCATGCAGGGCTGGGCTGAGGTCTACAGAGGTCACCACGAGGAGGAGGCCCTGTCCTGGCTTCTTAGAACAGAGCCTGAAATGACTAGGGTGGGAGGGGACCACACGGGAAAGGGATACCCCATCCCTCTGCCCTCCAAAACTTCTGCCCTGTCACATTCTTCTATTCCTGACTCCGATAGTGCTAGAGGAGGGGTCCCTGGCCCTGATCGGACCAGGTGAGGAGTTAGTGGTCACCTGATACTGTCCCAGGCTCTGTGTCTCCAGGTGTCCCCTAAAAGACTGCAGAGTTGATCATGCTACATATCAGAGATGGGACATTCTGGGGGAAAAAAGGAGGAGAAGCAGCCAAAGTGGGCTTCACTCCTGGGCATACCATGTCCCTACACCACAGATTTTTGTCAGGCTCCCTGGGGTGGGTACACAGTGCACGGTCTTCAGTCCTCTCTTGTCCTTACCTAACAATGCCACGTGGCCCAGATGCACCCTTTAATGTTCTTATTTTTTTTCTATTTCTATTTTTTTCTTATTAGAAAATAGAATAGGGGGCTGTTTCCCAGGACATGCTCACAGGGGGGGGGGGCAGATGAAGGAGAATGCTGGGAGAACTAGGATACATCATTACAAGGACAGCCAACTGTCTACCATGAGACTGGTCACCTCCACCTCATCTACCCAGGCCTAGAAGTCATTACAGGGGAAGTGGTGACACGAATACTGCCTCATGGCTAGCCAGTTCCAGGGAGATGGCAATAGCCACTGTGGTCATTCAAACCTCATCAAAACAGAGATCCAGAATCTACAGAGAAAGCAACACTAAATCAGATCCCTATCTTGCTGGCCAAGGCTCAGAGAACATTGTGGAAGAGGGGGTGGAAAGATTATAAGAGCCTCAGGGTGGGTGGGAATAGCCCCAGACACTGTGTCCTCTCCCCCCACCCGGCAGAGACTGACTGAGGCCTCTTTGTCCCCACATGAATGCCAATAACCCTACCAAAGAAGACCCTCAGCAGAACTGGGGCAGAGACGAGGGATCCAAGAGGACAACCGTTTTGATTTTAAAAAATCAATAAAGGGCCTGGAGAGATGGCTTAGCCATTAAGCACTTGCCTGTGAAACCTAAAGATCCCAGTTCGAGGCTGTATTCCCAAGGATCCATGTAAGCCAGATGCACAAGGTGGCACATGTATCTGGAGTTTGTTCTCAGTGGCTGGAGGCCTTGGAGTGCCAATTCTCTATCTATTTGCCTCTTTCTCTGTCTGTCTGTCTGTCGCTCTCAAATAAATAATAAACAAAAAAATTTTAAAAATCAATAAATAGGGCTGGAGAGATGGCTTAGCTGTTAAGGCATTTGCCTACAAAGCCAAAGGATCCCGGTTTGGTTCTCCAGGACCCATGTAAGCCAGATGCACAAGGGGGTGCATGCGTCTGGAGTTCATTTGCAGGGCTGGAGGCCCTGGTGTGCCCGTTCTCTCTCTCTTTCTCTCTCTCACTCCCTCTTTCTCTCTCTCAAATAAATAAATAAATTAAATATATATTTTTTAAAATCAGTAAAAATGCTTTAAAAGATATCCATAGGGGCTGGGGAGATAGCTCAGTCAGTAAAGTGCTTATCTTGCAAGCAAGGCGACCTGAGTTTGATCCTCAGAACCCACATCGAAAAGCTAACCATGGGCTGATGAGATGGCTTAGCGGTTCAGGCATTTGCCTGCAAAGCCAAAGGACCTTGGTTCGATTCACCAGGACCCATGTAAGCCAGATGCTCAATGTGACGCATGCATCTGAAGATCATTTGCAGTGGCTGGAGACCCTGGTGTGCCCATTTCTCTCTCTCTCTCTCTCTGTCTGCCTCTTTCCCTCTCTCACTGTCTCAAATAAATAAATTAATTAATTAATTTAATTAAATTAAAAAAAAAAAAAGCTAACCATGAAGATGCATGCCTTAATCCCAGCCCTGGAGAGACAGAGACAGGTAGGTCCCTGGGGCTCCCTAGCTGGTCAGTCTAGCCTGCTTGGCAAGTTTCAGGTCAATGAGACACTATCTGAATGAAGGGGGATGCCATTCCTGAGCACAACACTTAAGGCTTTCTTCTGGCCTCCACATGCATGTGCACAACCATGTATCTGCCCACATACATATATACATGCAAATTGCAGTAGCTGGCTATAGTGCTGCACAACTATATTCCCAGCACTTGGAAGGCAGAAGGAGGAGGGTTGCCACAGACTCAGGGTCAGTGTGGTCTACATATTGAGTTCCAAGCCAGCCAGGGCCACATAGCAAGACGGTGTCTAAAAACACAATTAGAACAATCTATTTTCTTGTTGTAATTTCACGATAAAAAAATAGATATAAAAAATTACCTGACATACTGTGTCCTTCCTCCTGAAGCTACCGACCATCTACAGGTGTGTATTCCCTCCAAGAATACCGTGTGTGGGTGTGGGTGTGCACATACAGGATTCTAAAACCTGCATGGACCACGCTGCCCTGCTGCCCTGGGCATCCCTTCGATTTTTCACATAACGTGTTGGGGGCATTTCTCCATGCCAGCCTAATTCTTTTGTGAGACAGAGGCCTCTGCCTCCAACACACTGGTGAGAGGCTCCACTTTACTCTTTGCCAGTACCAGCCGTGAGACACGGAGCCTTTGGCATGCTTCAAGGATGAGCTCCAAAAAGTAGAAATTCAGGATCCCAAGAGGTGTGTATTTTGAATATCACTGAGCCTTAGTCCCAAACGCCCTCTCACCCTCCACACTGACCACACGCGGGGCCCTACACCCTGACGACACAGACTTGTTACTCCTTTAAGTTTTGAATGGTTGCTGCTTCATCTTTATTTCCCTGACAACTGGCCAGGTGAGGCAGCTATTCAGTATGAGCATTTCCTGTCCCACAAATTGCCCATGCCTTGCCTTGCTCTTTTTTTTTTTTTTTTTTTTTTTGGTGTGTGTGTGTTCTTGTGTGTGAGTGTGGGCATGTGCTTGCCATGGCACACATGTGGTAGTTCAGGTTTTGGGCCTCACCTTCTGACCTCCTTTGAGACAGGATTTCTCATTTTCGTTGTTCACCACTGCCTTCACCAGGCTGGCTGCTCTGTCTCTTTTGTCCCTGTTGATGGGCTGGGATTACGGAAGTCTACCACAACTTCCAGATTGTGTCTGGTCTGGGGATCTGAACTTGGGTCCTCACACTTGCTTAGCAAGTGCTTTCTCCACTGAGCCATCTCCCCAGTCCACCCCCTCCTTGTCCAGGTTTTCTTTGTTTTGTTTTTGTATATGATTTTACTTATTGGCTCACGGAATCTCATTATACATTCCGACATCAATCTGTCAACCATTGTACATGTTTAAAATTTTTTCTCTCCCAGTCAGGTCTCTTTTAACTCTGTTTATCGTGTCTTGGGCCATGCAGAAGCATTTTATTTTTATGTAATCGAGCCTGTTGGGGTTTTCTTTGCTAGCTTCTGGATTGCATGTCCTGCTTAGGAATGCCATTTTTCTTCCAAGATCGTGCAAATATTCGCCTTTCTTTTCATCTAGTGTTTTTATGGCTTTGTTTCCACCCCTCCTCCCCCTTTTCAGCCTCTTGTCCATCTGAAATGTGTTTGGTATTGAGCACCCCCTTCTTAGGAAACCCCGTCCTGCACTAACATATGCAGCAGCCCCACCCACCCCACCCACCTTCCCATGCTTCCTTCTACCCTCAGTCATTTCACAAGTATACTGTAGCTGTGTACTGTGCACCAACCACCTGGCAGAAGGGCCTGTGAACCTGTCCTCGGTGAGAGGACAGCTAGTGGAAGGAGACGGTCAGATGATGCAGTTTCAGATGATATGGAGGCTAGTCACGTGGAATAAGGGAGTGGAGTAAAGGGTGTTATTTTTAAAAATATTTCTTTTTTATTTTAGAGAGAGACACAGAGAGAGAGAGAGAGAGAGAGAGAGAGAGAGAGAGAATTGGCACACCAGAGCCTCAGGTACTAAAATCGAACTCCAGATGCTTCTGCCCCCTAATGGGCATGTGTGACCTTGTGCTTGCCTCATCTTTGTGCATCTGCCTTACATGGGATCTGGAGAGTCAAACATGGGTCCTTAGACTTCCCAGGCAAGTGCCTTAACCGCTAAGCCATCTCTCCAGCCTAAGGGTGATATTTTAAGTAAGATGGTCAGGAAAGGCATCTCTGGTGGCTTAAAGCACCCACACTCATGAAGTGATGGAACAAGCCACTGCTGGCTAGGAAAACTGCAGAGTCCCTGAGGAGGATCCTGCGGGGCTGGGTCAGGAAGCAGCTGGGGATGTGGCTCAGTGGGTAGAGTACTTGGCTAGCATGTACAAAGTCCTGGGTTCCATGCTCAGCACAGTGTCAACTGAGTGTGGTGGTATACCCCCTATAATCCCAGCACTCAGGAGGTAGAGGCAGGAGGATTGGAAGTTCAAGGTCATCATCAGCTACATAATGAGTTTCAGGCCAGCCTGAGCTGCATGAGACCCTGTCCACTGCCTGACCCCCCCCCGCCAAAAAAAAAGGAGCAAGAGGGCTGATGGATTCCAGGAGGACAAGAGTGTGGACCAGATCACCCTAAATGGGATTGGGGGCCTTTGATGATGGACTTTTGTGCATGTGTGTGTGTGTGTGTGTGTGTGTGTGTGTGTGTGTTTCTATACTCTGCCAACCTTTTAATGCAAGTGCCTTATAGTACCCCTCACCATTCACTCTCATTCCTATATCTCAGTTGTAATGTATGTGTAGTTCTGTATTGTGCCTGGCTTGCAAGAGACCCTCCAGGAGCATTTGAGAGTGACCATATTGACTGTAGCCCCAAGCTTTGCACTGGACCCTGGTTCTGTGCCCACCCACTCCAACCCCTGTGCCCCTTGGCTGGACATTTGCCTTTATCGCTCCCCATCACTCATCCGTGACCCACTTATCCCGGGAACTCTGCTCCTGAGTAGCTGCAATGGCCGTTTCTGGGCTCTGTCCCTTTGGCTCCCCGTGCTCTCACTTGGATGACAAAACCAGCTTTAACCTGCCCCCCAGGCCGACCTGTACCCCCTCATCGACTTTCCAAATGACAGCAAGAGTCCCCATATTCCTCCACCGCCGCACCCCCTGTGGTCCTCAATTCCTCTAGCAAGGATGAGCTCAGCAGAAGGGAGAGAGGTGGGATAGCAGAAAGGGAAGAAAGAGAAGAGGGAAAGGAAGGAGAGGAGGAGGACAAGAAGGAGAAGAAAGGGAGAGGCAGAAGGAGAGGGGAAAGAGAGATGAGAAAAGGGAGAGGGAGAGAGGGAGGAGAGGATGGAGTGGGGACAATATTGTTAAGTGGGCAGAGAGCTCCCACTCCCACTCTCCTGCTCCCCAGGAAAAGAGACTAAGGGACAGGGAAGTGACTGCCCAGGTCCACTCACATTGTCCAAGAGTGAAGTTGGGGACAGGGTCAAACTGTCTCTCATAGGACCCATCAGTGGTGATTCTTTTGAGTAAGGCTGTTAATGGGGTACCCTCATGTCCCAAAGGCCACCAACGCCACCATCCCCACTCATTAGGGACAAGCCCCTTCCCCAGAACCTCCCACTGTCTTCTGTGCTCCCCCCCCCCCCACACAGGCAGTGTGTCATGCTTCTAGAGGAGCCATCCCAATGAGTGGTGGTCACCATGTGCCATGTGGCCTGCAAAGAGAAAGCAAGTATGCCACGCCTGTCAGGATCAGCTCTAGCCAGGAGACTGGCCACAGGCTGTCATTACATGCTTGACTCAGACTCTGTGAAGAGGGACAGATAGAAAGAGGTGTCACCAACGCCTTGCTGAAGTTCCATAGGGTGAATCAAGCTGGCCCTGGACAAGGAGGCCCAGAGCCAAAATGAGAAGTGGAGAAAGAGATCCACTGTCCCAGGGCTAGAGCCTGAGCCCATCTGGGTGGGGCCAAGAGTGTGTGCCCAGAGGACCGGCCATGGTGCTAGGAGACGGGGAGTGCTGGCTAACGGCAGAGCAGGCCAACTTAGAACAGTGGAGAGGAAAGAAGACAGCTGCGCCTCACAAGGCCCCTTCAACAAAGGCAGATAGCCCACAGCAGGGAGGAGCCGCTCTCACCAGGGCTGCACTGGCATGCACACACAACACAGAACACACATGCACACCTGTACACACAACATATGTACCTACAACACACACTACACATATACCAACTACACACGTACATGCACTCAACATACTACACAAACCACAAATACATACATATACACATCACACAGTGCATGCACGCAAATGCACGCGACACAAACCACATGCATATACACAAACCACACGCCGCACATACAATACACAAACTGCACATGTACACTCATGAACACACCACACACACAATGCACAGATCACATATACAATGTGTGTAAGCACAACACACAGAATACACAGCCACACATACACACAAGCTATGCACATACATGTGTAACACATGTACATAAAACACACATGTATAGAAATGACACAGCATGCATACACACAAACTAGACTATACACACACCACATATAACACACCTGCACCACATACCACACACATACACCCAACACACATATACACATATGCCACATGCATTTATATGGTATACATACCACATACATACAGCATACACCCACATACATACATACATACTACCCACATATACACATCATACACCTACCAGTGGATACACACACACACACACACACACACACACAGATATATATATACACTACACCCAGCCAACATACAGCACAAACACATCTCACATAAACACGCACAGGCCATCCTTCCCCCAACACTGATTCTTGTGTTCTCAATTGCTGGCTGGGTTCTGCTGCTTCTCGATAGAAGTCATAGTCAGATAAGGGGACGCTCTTCCCACGTGGGAGAAGTGGCAGGTATGTGTCAAGGCCTGTGGGCTTCTAGCCCCAAGTCCTGAGAACTAGATGCTTGTGTCTCCAGCCTTTAGAGGCCAGAGTCTTGTGGCAGGAGGTGTATTGCTCTGAGTTTTGGTGGCCAGTTGCCCAGCACTTGCTGGTTGGTGGACTCCTCGGTGCTCAGCAGCATCCAGCAGATGCAACAGTTGGTGCCCACTAGTGTTATAACAGGCTAGTGTCCCAGCTCTTGAGATTTGGATGTTGGGACCCTGGGTCCTTATAGTCACCGGGTCTCACCATGGGCCTTGGGTTTGGGAAGCCCTGGCTCTTGGGGTTTGCAACCTCCCTGGAACTGTTCTAGTCACATTTAGCCACAATTCCTTGTCTTCATCGCTTCATAGCCTGCTCTATATGCCCTCACCTCTCTCTAGAACTCTCCAGCTGTCTTCCCTGCCACTGCTGCCACCACCAACCATTGCCGCTTGGTGCCAGTGGCTCTATTCACAATGAAGATCACAAGAAGACTGGATGAATGAATAAATAAATAAGTAAATAAACCATTCAAAAGAAGACTTTCCTTGAACCTAACCTTGCAACAGCAGAGCTTAGCCCAGGAGGATGTCTCCTAGCTAGCTCTCCAAGTTGAACAGCCTAGTTAGGTAGCTAGGAGAAGCGTGGCATGCAAATGAAGGACTGTACTTGCACCAATTGCAGCATGTCCACAAGTCACAGGCTTTGCCTAACAACCAATCACAAGTCAGTCGCTGGCTTCTTGCTGAGTTACTAAACAGGCGCTCCCTCCCATCCTTGAGTGAGGTTAGCTGTGTGGTCATGTAAGGTTCATGGAGGTTGGTTCGCCTGCCTTGTCCAGTGCAGGGTATCTGGAGTGGTCACGATCAGCTTAAGGCCTTCCAGAGTAGGAGCGGTGGCTTCAGTTGTCAAGGTCCCTGCAAGTGGCGTGTTCTTGGAGTGATACTATCGTGTCCAAAGCAGCCAGGCTGCCATGAGACCACTTGGCAGAGAAGGGGCTATTCCACTGACAGTCCACTGTTCTAGGCTGCCAGGCATAAAGGCTCAAAGCCATGAGGTTAAGCACAGAAAGCCAAACACGAAGGTTCTACCAATACAAGGCACCTGGAAGAGTTGAGTCTACAGAGACAGAAAGTAGACAGTGGAAGCCAGGGGTGGGGAGGGGTTGAGCAATTGGTGTTGAGTGAGAAAACGTTTGAGCTTATTTTCCCTGTCTCTTGAGTTTTAACGATGGGGGTTCCTACCCCAGGGGCTCTAGGAGCCAAGGTCACCCTGTTGCTGGCCTGTCCCTCCTTCCAAAACTTCAGGAAGTCTCCTTCCTTGCTTCTGAACTGCCCTCTCCCACCTGAGAATCAGGAGAAGCTCCTGCACCAGGGCCCTGAAGACCCCTCTGTGCTCTATACCTGGTCACCTGTGACGTGACACCACCCTGTCCTGGGGGCTCTGCCCCTCCCTGCTGGTGGCCTCCCTGGATGAAGCCATTCTGAAGTGGCAGGGAGTGAGGGAGGCAGAGATACTGGCGGCCACAGCAGTGGGAAAGCCCTCATCCACAGGATGGTAAGTAGCAACAGTTACCAGGTCTCCCCAGAGAGGCAGAAGGATGGGAAAAGGGGGAGCCCCATTGGAGGCTAACCATGCAGGGGTGATCCTCCCCACCCTCACGGGAGGACCCAGACCTTCTAGCCCTCTCTGGTCCTCTGGATAGGGATAGGATAGAGTGGGGTGGCAAGGGTGTTGGAGGCTCCCTAGGGCTCTGTTTGCTTCTGGAGGAGGCCTTGGGGGAGACAAGGTCTCTGTGCCAGCAGCATCCCCATCCCCCTGCCTCATAGCTTTGAGTAAATCCCACAGATGCTTTCTCTCATGGCTCTAGTTCAGGGTTTGGGATTTGTTTGTTTGTTTGTTTGTTTGGCGGAAGGGGTTTACCGAGTGTAAGGCTTCCTGACTGTATGAGTTATTTCACTCATTGCTGGGACATAAATACCTGACAAAATCAAATTGGGAAGGGACGGTTGTTCTGTTTGTCTTGGCTCACAGTTTCAGGGCCCAGTCCATCATGGAGGTGGAGGGAACGTGTACACAGGAGCATCAGGCAGCTGGTCAGGAAGCAGCGAGCAATGAATGCTGGTGCTCAGCTCACTTTCCCCTTGTGGTGTATGTAGGACCCCAGCCCATGGGAGCTGCCCACAGTTAACATGGGTCTTCCCATCTCCATTAGTTCTCTAACTTGGAGAGCTAACACTGAAATGAAAGTTACTTACAAACTAAGCTCCTAGTTCTATACCAAACTAGAATATGTCTAACCCTAACCCTAGCCCTTGCCCTAACACTTAACCCTAGCCCTAACAGATGTACCCATAGACTTGTTTCCATGGTGATTCTGGATCCCATCAAGCTGTCCTGACTGATCCCTAAGGCTTCCAAAGTGGTGGAAAGGGGTCGTGAGTAGATGGAGGCAGGAACTAAGACAGACAGGTACCAAATCTGCAAGGAGGAGGAAGGCCAGTTCCAAAGGGTATCAAGGAAAGTGGCACATCACAAGGAATCCTGGAGCTTCCGGAAAGCTCCAGGGTTGATTAATTTAGCAATTCAGGGACATTACCATGAGCCAGGCTCCCGCATTTCAACTGCACCTCTACAGAGTGTTCGCTTTGTCTTCAGTCTCCTTCCCATTCTGGTCTCAAGGTGGCTGCCAGAGTTCCAGGCATGTCACAGACCATACTATTTACTGTTGCTTTCAGTCAGTGAGAAACCTTCCTCCAGAGCCCCTCTCTAGGCACACTGCTCCTCACATCTAATTGGTCAGTCTTTTGTCACAGGCCTGCCTCTCACAAGGAGCATGGGACTATCATGTCTGACTTAGAATAACCTTGAATCATGAATGGAATGTGAACAACAGTAGCACCAAACCTTACCAGTGTAGAAAACAGAGTGCTGGCTATTAGAGATGACCAGACTTCCATAGCAGAAAGCAGAATTTGGGGAATGGCCCAGAGCCTATGGGTCCCCAAGGACATCAGGTCCAAAGATGACATTGCCTGACTGGGCCTGAGTGAGCCAGCAACACACCAGCAAAGAGAGCACTGGTGCTGCAAATGCTTTGGGAACTAGAGACATAAAGGAGGCCCCTGGGCCTGCTGAGCTGATGCTACACAACATGGCACTATCCTCAGTATAGACTTATTCATACTTGTTGGAGGACAGCCCCTAGGGGATGATGGCCTCACTTAGAAGCTTCAGCTGTGTCTTCAAGAGGACTTGGACAGCTAATTTAGATCATCAACTCATTTGTATCATCAACTCGTTTGGGTTAGGAATCAACTAACAGGGAGGCCTCTGTGCTGGTCAGTGAGGACATGTCTAGGAAGGATTAACTGAGAGGGGAAGACCCTTCTCCAGAGTGGGTTGCCTTTCTGGTGGCAGCTAGGAATATAAAGAAGATGGAGGGGCTGCCGTGGTGGCGCATGCCTTTAATCCCAGCACGGGAGGCAGAGGTAGGAGGATCACCATGAGTTCGAAGCTACCCTGAGACTACTGAGTGAATTCCAGGTCAGCCTGAGCTAGAGTGAGACCCTACCTTGAAAAAACTTAATTAATTAATTAAAATTAAAATAAAGAAGATAAAGGGAAAACCATGTTGCTTTAGTCTGGCTGCCTTTGCTACTTGCTGGTATGGGCATCTACCCTGCTGCTGCCACCCTTCGCTGGCACTGGACCCAGCTTCTTTGGCCTTCCACCATGGACTGTCAACCAGTTGCTCTCTAGGAATCCTCCAGGCCTTCTGTGCCAGATTGGGACTCTAGAGGCTTCCAGCCACATGGACTGAGGAGCTCTGGGGTTCTCAGACTCTCTAGCCTACAGACAGCCACGATTGGACTGCCCAGCCTGTGCTGTGTAAGCCAGTCTAATAAATCCCTTTGTGGCATAGACTCATTCTATAGGTTCTGTTCCTCCAGAGAATGCTCACTAGTAACATGACCCAGGCCAGCATTGTCAGCCTCCCCCAACCAGTAAATACAGGATCTTCTTAGGTTAACCAGTGAGGAAGAAAAATGCCCCTACCTTCGGGGATGGCCTCTGCTTTCCTGGGGAATGATCTGGTTATTTTAAGGGCCATCAGCTTCCCTGAGACTCAACCTGGGCCCACTATGAGGCATGAGGTGTGGTTGTGCAGAAAGAGGCAGGTCCAGGCTGCTGGTGGCCAGAAGCCAGAAGGCACAGGGCATATAGAGGATCTACATGCTTCTGCTTCTGGAGGTAGTTTTCCCATCTTCCCAGTGACTCTTACCTCAGGGCTGGAGTTTCCCACTTCTGGCTGCAGGGTCCTTAGCTTTTTACCTGGAGCCCAGGAAGGGCACAAGACACCAAACAGGGGCTCAATCTGCCCTGTTATCTTACTCATGAACACACTTCACCCTCTTCCTGGTTCTGTTATCAGCCAGCCCAGGGGTTTTATACCCACTTGACAAATGAGAAGCTGGACAGAGTACTGAAAATCCCACTCACGGTGAGACATGGGGCTGATGTTAAGGTCACCCCAGATCTTTGCCATTCCACTGTGCCTCTATGGCACCCCTGTGGGTGAGCAAATCTGCCAGTGTGAGGGCATCTCCCAGACAGTGTCCCTTGGTCATGATACTCAGATCCCAGAAGGCTGGCTGTCTCCTACACCACCTCTAAAGCTAGATAAGGCCCCCTAGCTGCAAAGCGATGCTTTGAACTTAGCTGCCATGGCATAATATCACGATTGGTTTGGAGTGATGTATGTGTACTGGCAGACACAAGAGGCGACGTGTGACTGCCAGTTTCCTTCACTAAAAGTAAAGCAGGGGGTGCTGGAGAGATGGCTTAGAGGTAGCATGTGCTTGTAATCTCAGGGCTGGGGAGGTAGAAACAGAAGGATCCTGGGTTTCACTGGCCAGCCACTGTAGCCTAATTGTTGAGCTTCAGGCCAGTGAGAAACTATGTTTCAAAAAAAGGTGAGTGGGGCTGGAGAGATGGTTTAACAGTTAAGGTGCTTGCCTGTGAAGCCTAAGGACCCAGGTTCAATTCCCCAGGAGCCATGTAAGTCAGCTACACTAGGTGGCACATGTGTCTGGAGTTTGTTTGCAGTGGCTAGAGGCACTGGTATGCCCATTATCTACCTCCCTCTCCCTCTCTCTGTCTCTCTGTCTCTCTGTCTCTCTCTCTCTCTCTCTCTCTCATAAATAAATAAAATGGTTTTAAAAGGTGAGTGACTCCTGAGCAACAACACTGAAGATTGTCCTCTGACCTCCACATGCACACACGTGAACAAGAGCACACACAAAAGCATTATATGTAATATAGCATGGCATAGTTCATGCTCTCGTGGAGGAGTTGAAAGGCATGTCTCAAATTTCCCTCCCTCCCTTCTTCCTCCCCTCTCCCCAGATCCTGCCTTACTGGGGCTCACAGGGGGGAACACATGGTATCTCCGCCAAGGCTTTAGTCTCCCCCCCAAGGACCAGAGCCCAAGCCCCACCCCACTCTGCTGTTCACCCTTCTGAGGACCTTCACCCACTCTGAGCTTTGTTCCCACCTCATCCCCACAACCCCTGACGCCAGCACCAAGGCCTTCCCGCCTGACCTCTAGCCCTATGCACATAAACCCACATCCATGGTCACCCCAGCCCACTTCTCCCAGTGTCTCCATCTAGGGAGCTTCTCTGAGCTCCCCCCCATCCAATCACAGCCCAGTGTATCTCCTTTTTAAGTCCCCCTCTGTGAGGTAACTTCTCAGCCTACTGGCCAGCAGGTGCCCCACCTCAGCCCTTCCCTTTCTCAGCCTCTTTTTCCCCAGAAGGAAAGATCATTCTAGAAGCTAACCTCATCTGTCTGCAAGGCTTTAAGACATAATTCAGGTGCCCCTGTTTCCTAGTAAGAAGGTGACTTACCCCATAGCTTCCATGGCTGCGAGATTGGGGCAGGGGCTGTGGTATGGTACCTTGCTCTTATTTGTATACACCTGATTCCTGTCTGCGACCATAGCACACAGCTGATCATTGGGAGTTAAGCAGGGTCAGTCATGGTCAGGACTTGGATGACAGACATGTTTGTCACATGAGGTGCTCTTTGTGCCTCCTCCCCCTCTGGCTCTGCTAGTTTCTCCCTGGTCCCCTGTGCCTGTCACTAGGGCCTCCACCAGGAAGTCTTCCCAGACTGCCTTCCCACATCTTTTCTTCATCCTGGGTGGGTGTGACTCACCCTGCCTTTGTACCCACTTCAACCTCAGTGGATAATTCAGGGGTCATTCCATGTCTTTAGATTGCCAGTGCCTAGCAAGGTGGCTGCATGTAGTGGGGCCTCCCCATGCCCCATGCAGCTAAGTCAGTGGGCCGGCCCTGACTCCACAGAAACCAAGGTGCAGGAATGCTGAGAAGATGGCATAGACGTTGCCAGGGAAGTGCCAAGCAGCTGCAAGCTCTGGCCCTGGGAGTTCTGGCCTTAGGAGACTATTCAAGCTCTCCGAGCCTGTTTCTCAATCTAACGTTCTCGTCTCCATCTCTAGACGGGGTGTGATGATGTGAAATGCTGAGTACTTGGGGTCGTGGGAGGGATAATATTCTGGAATGTTCTGAACAGGTAAAACAAAGTGGGGTGCTTTGCCAGTTGGGGACATGAATGAGGTGGGGTTGAGTTAAAGCAAGTCTAGGCTTCCATTGCCCCCTGCAATGGTAGGCATGCCCTCGTCCATGTCGCTGGGGCCAGTTCTAAACTGAGGCAAATACACCTTCTTTCCATTTAAACCAACTCCACATCTCCTATTGCTGGCCTGTGGGTCTCCTTTTTCTCCCTTTGTTTGTTGCTTGCTTGGTTGGATGTTTTGTTTTGTTTTGTTTTGTTTTGTTTTGTTTTGTTTTGTTTTGAGGTAGGGTCTTGCTCTAGCCCAATTCCCTGGAATTCACTATATAGCCTCAGTCTGGCCTTGAACTCACAGCAATCCTCCTACCTCTGCCTCCTGAGTGCTGGGATTAAAGGAATGCATACCATGCCCAGCTTTCTCCTTTTTTTTTTTTTTTTTTGTTTGTTTGTTTCTATATTTATTTGAAAGAAAGAAAGAGAGAGAGGCAGATTATATATATGGAGTAAGTGAGTGAGAGAGAGAAAGAGAGAATGGGCATGCCAGGCCCCTCAGCCACTGCAAATAAACTCCAGACGCACCCACTACCTTGTGCATCTGGCTTACATGGGCCCTGGGGAACTAACCTGGGTCCTTAAGCTTCACAGGCAAGTGTCTTAACCTCGCTAAGCCATCTCTCCAGCTCCTCCCTTTGTTGCTTTGATTTGGGTTTTGATGTTTTTTTTTTTTCAAGGTAGGGTCTCGCTCTAGCCCAGGCTGACCTGGAATTCACTATGTAGTCTCAGGCAGGCCTCAAACTCAACTTCCCCCTCTACCTGGGATTAAAGGCGTGCACCACCACACCTCCAGGCTCTCTCCCTGTGTTTACCCCACATTTCTCTCTCACTCACCTGAAAATCTGCCCTGCCCCCTTCAAGATGGGTCCTTTGTGCCTCATCCCTCGCATGTCACAGCCACCACCCTCTCCAAGAGCAAAGTGTTAAACAGCTTCCAGAAAATGGCATCTACACATATCCGCTGCGCAGCAAGCAGCCCCATGCTCCCATATGCACACATATCTAGGGGACATGTCTTCTTGCTTGAATATGACCAACCCCTTACCCTAGTTCTATTCACCAGGTCCTGTCCAGACCCTCAGGAGCCCAGGGAAAGGTGGGGAAGGAATCCTCCAGCAAGCCTATTTTCCAAAATCTCCAATGCTGGACGTTTTCTTTCCCCTTCCCAATACACTATCCTCAGCAGGGGCTTCTCCCCTCACCATCACGAACTGCACGCGGTGGTACACTTCTGCATCCCCACTCTTTCACTCTTGAGAGGCTGAACCCAGAATGATGTGTTCAGGACTGACTGAATCTTAAGCATTTGCAGTGCCACTACTGATGTGGGGGACAGAGGCGATAGATGGGCTGGGGTGGCAGAGGACAGGTCCTTCCATCACACACCCTCACGCAGCCTGGACCGTGGAGAGGGCCAGCCCCAGAAGTACAGTCAGGAAAAAGGCACAGAGCCTTGGCACCACTGGTCCCAGCTCTGCCACACCCACCTGTGGTCCACACATGCAAAGCCAGCTTGCTAAATCGTGAGTATGGCTGTGCCTGGCTGGAACAGAAAACTGCCAAGGCTGAGATCCAAGGGAACCCCATGAGCTTAGAATTCAGAACTCGAGCCTTTGAAAGCCTGCATCCATTTAGACACCCAGAAACAACTTCCGTTCCTTAAGCATAGCAAGGAGGGAGTGCGGGGCGAGAGCACAAAACGGCTGGCTCATAAAAAGCCCGCGAGTCCTGCCGGACATCAAAGGGCTCTTAAGGGGAGCATGTAATGAGTTCAGGGCAAAGGAATCATCAGCATATGGATTAAATTCCCTGCTTGCGATACATCCGCCAGGAAGGATTGCACACAGTGCGGGCGGGTGGCAAAAGCTGGAACGTGCTCCAAGAAAAGCAGTCAGCTGCTCCACCACCCTGAGTGGTCTTTCTGCTGTGAAAAAAACCTGTGTTGGACAAAATTGGCTCCTCTAACTTAGATGAACTGGCCCCAAACCACTGGAGCATCTCCACTTCCCTCCATGCCCCCCAGGTTACCATAGATCAGGCCAGCTCAGCCCAAGCCCAGCTAGGCTCCCTCCCCTTGCTGGCCACTACTGATTCTCCCAGACACCACCCCACCCTGTCTTTTTTTTTTTTTTTTTTTTTTCTATTTGCAAGCCTGGGGGTGAGGGTGTGGAGAGGAGAGGAGAGAAAATGGGTGTGTCAGGGCCTCCAGCCACTGCAAATGAACTCCAGATGCATGCGCCACCTTGTGCATCTGGCTTACTTGGGTCCTAGGGAATCAAACCTAGGTCCTTAGGCTTCACAGGTAAGTGCCTTAACCATTAATCCATCTCTCCAGCCCCCACACTGTCTTGTCCCTTCAGCAGCAAAGGGGTGCCTCCCTTCCTGATACCCCTTTTCAGGTGTTTTCTGGCAGTCCAGGCTGATCTTCTGATCAACAGGGCTGTGGCCACACCTTCCTAGATACTTCTCTGAACCTGCTTTCCTACTCAGGTCTCCCCACCCCTGCCTGCAAGATGCCCTTGCAGAATGGCAAAGGCTGGATGGGTCTTGATGAAAGAACTCTCGAAGCTTCCACACTGATCTCCAGGATCCAATATACTCAGCCCAGCCTGCTCCCCTCATAGGTCACTCTCTATCCATCTTAAATAATCTTTTCTTTGGCAGAATTTAACTCAGTCTGGGCTGAGGAAAGAGCTCTGTAGGTAAAGCACTTGTTGCCCAGGAATGAGGGCCTGAGTTAGAAGTCCTGTCACCCATATACATGCCATGTGGGTGTGGTAGCTGCTTTTAATTCCAGTGCTGGAGAGAGGGAGAACAGAGACAGAGGATCCCCAGGGCACGCTGGCTAGTTATCCTAGCTGAATTGGTGAGCTCTGGGTTTCAGTGGGAGACCCTGCCCCAATATATAAGACGGTTAGTGAGAAAGACACACAAGCCTCTACACACATGCACACATACACACATACACATGAACTCCCAAACACATATAAACACACACATGCACGTGCATACACCCGCAAAGAAAACAGAGGAGAAGGAGGAAGAAGAAATGAGAGACGGGCGTGGAGGCTCACACCTTTAATCCCAGTCCTTGGGAAGCAGAGGTAAGAGGATCACTGTGAGTTCAAGGCCACCCTGAGACTCCATAGTGAATTCCATCAGCCTCGGCTAGAGCGAGATCCTGCCTCAAAAAACCAAAATAATAGTAATAATTATAAAACAACCACATTTTAAAAAAGAAAAGAAAAAAGAGGAGGAAGAGAATTTATTCCAGTTGTCCAGACGTTTTGGAAGCCCCTATGTCCCAAGGAAATCCACAGCCCAGCACAATGACTCCTTCCATGTAGAATGGGGAGGGGACCTAATGCTTTGTGCTGGCTTTTTAAAAAATATTTTTAATTGAATTATTTATTTGAGAGAGCAAGAGAGGGGAAGAGGCAAAGAGAGTCAGAGAGAGAATGGGTGTGCCAGGGCCTCCAACCACTGCAAACGAACTCCAGACGCACGTGCCACCTTGTGCATCTGGCTTATGTGGGTTCTGGGGAATCGAACTGAGGTCCTTGGCTTTGTAGGCAAACACCTTAACTGCTGAGCCATCTCTCCAGCCCCTTCATGCTAGCTTTTGCTAAAGGGTCTGCCTCGCCTTAACTTCCCTGGGCTCTTCAGGGGAGATGGGCCTAGGACACCGAGGCCTCACCTCAGGACTGAAGGGCTCGTCCCTGGGCAAGTCAACTCTCCCCGTCTTCCCCTGCCCACAGGCAGAATACAGCGACCTCGTCCCTCACTTTTTCAGGGGATCCACAAGTGACTGCTTGGTTGTGATGGTTAATTTTGTCAACTTGGTGGGATTTAGAATCACCATAGAAACACATCTCTGAGTGTGTCTATGAGGGAGTTTCTAGATGAGGTTAGCTGAGGTGGGAAGACCTACCCTAAATATGGGCAACATCATCCCATGGTCTGGGGTCCTGGACTGTATTGAGAGAGAGAGAGCGAGAGCTGAGCACCAGCATTTAATCCCTGTGTGCTTCCTGATTGCGGACACAATGTGATCAGCTGCCTCACACTCCTGATGCCATGTAGTCCTTGCCAAGATGAACTGTGCTCTCAAATAGGAGCCAGAATAAGTCCTTCCTTCCTCATATTGTTTTTTGTCAGATGTGTGGTCACAACAACCAGACCAAGACTGGGATCCCACCTCTGGAGCTCCCCGTGGGTTCAGAGTATCTAGTTGGCTGGGTGTTGCCTCTGCCCACTCCTACCTTCCCCACTTAGGGTCCCTAGACCCTGACCCATGCAACCCTCTGCTCTTGTTACTTCCCAAGCAGGAAGTGAGATGGAAGGGTTTTATTAAACCTGGTCTAGGGGCTTGCCTTGAAAGCATCAGAACCTAAATTTTATTCCCAGAACCCATGCCAAAAAAAACAAAACAAAACAGCCGGGCATGTTGATATAATTTATAATCCCAGCACTAGGGAGGCAGAGATAGGTGAGTCCCTGGAGCTCACTGGCCAACCATTTCCACCTATTTGGTGACCCCCAGGCCAATGAGAGACCCTGTCTCAAAAAACAAACAAACAAACAAAAAACAAGGTGAGATGGAGAGATGGCTTAGCAGTTAAGGCATTTGCCTGCAAAGCCAAAGGATCCCGGTTTGACTCTCCAGGACCCATGTAAGCCAGATGCACAAGGGGACACATGTGTCTGGAGTTCCTTTGCAGTGACTGGAGGCCCTGGTGCGCCCATTCTCTCCCTCTCTCTCTCTCTCCCTCATTTTTTCTCTCTCATAAATAAATAAGTAAGTAAGTAAGTAAATGTAAACAAGGTGAATGGTGCCTGAAGAATGACACCTGAGGTTGTCCTCTGGCCTCCACATGCATACACAGAGAAAGAAAGAGAAAGAGAAAGAGAAAGAGAAAGAGAAAGAGAAAGAGAAAGAGAAAGAGAAAGAGGGAGAGGGAGGGAGAGAGGGACCTACAACTGGTCTAGAGCTGTAAGAAAGCCAGGTCAGAGAAACAGCTTGGTCCCAGGAGGGCTAGACTTCCAACTTACCCTCAACAAAAATTCAAACCTCTCAGACTAGTCACACTCAACAGCGTTCAGAAAGCAAAACCGAAGCGAGGATCCCCCCTCGCTGAGCTGAGAGTCAAGATTGTAGAGGCCCCGCTGTCCACATGGATCTCTACCTGCACGAGGTCCTGCTGCCAAGCGCACAGGCGCAGCGAGCAAGCGAGCAAACGTGGCCCTGTGAACAGCCCCGTCAGCGGACGAAGCTCAGCGTCTCAGGCCCAGGCAGGGAGCCAGCAGCCAGGCTGTGAACACCTCCTCCTCCTCCTCTTGATTTGCAGCTGCGCTGGGGTCACTACAACGAAGTCACAGTTCCTGTGTTCGAGGTCATTGTTATTAAGTGACAGCCACTCTAGTCCCAGGAGCCTCAGTTTCCTCAACTATCAAATAGGGCCTTAGGGCCCCGGGAGATGGCCTAGTGGGTAAAATACTCACCTGGCAAGCATAAGGATCTGAGGTTGATCCCCAGTACCCATTCAAAAACACCAGGTGAGGTAGGGAGTCTGTAATCCCTGTGCTGGGGAGGTAGAGACAGATGGGTCCTTGGGACTCACTGGCCAACCAGTCTGGGCTACTTGGAGAGCTCCAGGCCAATGAGTGATCCTGTCTCAAAGGAGATGGATGGCATAGCATTCCTGCAGATGTCACCCAAGGTTGTCATCTGGCCTCCATACACATGCACCCCACCACCACACACAAATACGCACACACATACACACATATATTATGGCACCCTAGCCTCAGCCTGGCTACCTCGAGGGTTGAGGTAAAGACAGTGGAACCACGACGCGTGGGAGGACGTAAGGAGAGCAGGAACGTGCCGCAGCCACTACAACAGCACTGATGAAGGGGCTTGCTCTCCCCCTTCTGAGACCTCTTCAGGAGGACCAGGATCCGGTGTACATACGAGTTTCCCATCAGCCTGGACACAGGTGTGCCCTGAAGCTGACCGGACAAATGAATTAAGGACAGAAAGCGTCCATGAACATCCTTTCGTGTTCTCCCAAAGGCCCACGAAAGCACACAGACAGATGGGTGGGCCGGACTGATGGGAAGTCCGCCCAGCTGTTGGGGACATGTGCATGTTGTTTCTCTCTATGGTAATTATATGGCTTTTACCCTAATATCACAGCTGACAAGTAGGTTTTCCGGGTCATGCGTGGTTGGGCTAAGACTGGAAGAGCACAAGAAGAGGGACTCATGGTAACACATGCAGGGCAGTCCACATGCTCAGGGCCATGGAGCATCAGTGTGCAAATTGCAGTACCCTAAGGTGCCCAGCTGCAGGGTGAGGGAATGGACCCATCTACAGTCCGCTCACTGAGCCTTGAGCCCCAAGCTCTGTAAGTTGACAGTGCCCAGTTACCTAACTCTGCTGAGGAATATTGCCATTTTACAGAGGGAGAAACTGAGCCTCAGAAAGGTTGGGTAACCTGGCCAAGGTCACATTGAGTAGTGAGTAGGTGAGTAGTGGAGTGAAGGCGTGATTTCTGATCTACGTGAATCCACCTCTTTCAGAAGAATGTGGCCCTGTGGTGGTTTGAATCAGATGTCCCCCATAAAGTTATGTGTTCTGAATGCTTGGTTCACCGCTAATGGCAATTTGGGAGGTGGAGCCTTGCTGGAGGAGTGTGTTGGCAGCAGGCTTAGGTAGGGCTGTTGTAGCCAGCTCCCCTTTGCTGGAGTTTGGCTCACTCTTCTACTGCGGTTTCCACCTGCTGTGACAGATGTGATGGCCAGCCTCTGTTCATGCTGTGCTGTCCCCTGTCATCATGGAGCTTCCTTTCTACATTGTAAGCCAAAATAAAAACTTTCCTCATGAGCTGGAGAGATGGCTTAGCAGTTGCTTGCCTGCAAAGCCTAAGGACTCATGTTCGACTCTCCATATCCCACGTAAGCCAGACTCACAAAGTGACGCAAGTACACAAGGTCACACATGCTCTCTCTCTCTCTCTCTCTCTCTCTCTCTCTCTCTCTCATAAAGGCATATGCCACCACACCCAGAAAAAACAAACAAAAAAAACCACTTTCCTCCCATCAGCTGCTTTTTTGGTTGGGTGTTTCATCCCAGCAACATGAAGGCAACTACAACAGACCCACACACAGTTTCCCCACAGACCCATTTGTTCTCAACCCTGCTTTACAACTGGACAAGTGGAAGGTCCCCGCATGACATTATAGTTACTTTAGATTGCAAGAGATGGACTAAATTAGCAAAAGGAAAATTAAAAAACAAAACAAAACAAAAACCTCATGAGCTGGGAGACATCTCAGCTGGGAAATGCTTGCTTTGGAAGCAGAAGGACTTGAATTCTATCCCTGTTATGCATTTGAAAAGAGCCAGGCGTGGCGTCATGCGCTTGTAATGGGGGAGGGCAGGGACAAGTATGCTCTTGGGGATCAACTGGCCAGTCAATCTAGCCTACTTGGAAAGCTCCAGACCAACAAGAGATCCTGTCTCAAAAAAAGATGGGGGCTGGAGAGATGACTTAGTGGTTAAGGCACTTGCTTGCAAAACCAAAGGACCCAGGTTCGATTCCCCAGGACCCATGTAAGCCAGATGCACAAGGTGGCGCATACATCTGGAGTTTATTTGAAATGGCTGGAGGCTCTGGTGTGCCCATTCTCTCCCTCTCTTTCTCTGTCTCTCTCTCTTTCTCTCTCACCTGCCCCCCTCTCTCTCTCTCTCAAAATAAAAATAAATTGAAAGGATGGATCATTGTTCCTCAGAGGAACAACACCTGAGACTGTCCTCTGCCCTCCACATGCACATACACATGCTCACACATACATGCTCATCTGCACACATGAACCTACAGACCTACAAACATGCATACCCACATGCATGTGTACCACACACACAAATATCAAATAAATAATGAAATTAAATATAATGTTCTTTTTATTGGTAACTGGATGTACATAGGGTATAAAATTGAAGATAGTTTTTGTTTTGTAAAAACATTTGGGGCTGGGGAGATGATTCAGCGGTTAAAGACACTTACTTTCAAGGCTTGCCAGCCCCAGTTAGATTCCCCAGTACCTACATAAAGCCAGATACACAAGTGGTGCCTGAATCTGGAGTTCATTAATAGTGGCAAGAGGCTTTGGCATGCCCATTCTCCCTACCCCCTCTCTCTGTGTTTCTTTCTCTCTCTTTCCAGATAAATAAATTTTTAAAAAATTAAAAAACATTTAAAGAGAATTTTCTTGATTGTTCAAAAATTATGCTGAAAAGGTCCAGCTTTACTTAAATATTTTAAGATTTCTATGTTCATTAATTACAATCATATTTCATCTTTCAGTTGGTACAGATAATTGTGACTATTTTGAAGAAAAACAAAATTTAGAAGCAGAAAGTTTAAAGTTTTTTTTTTAATCCTTCTGTTTAGCAAGATGCATGGACTGGGGTATGACTCATTGGTGGCACACATGCCTAGAAAATGTGAGGCTCCAGGTTCAACCCATTAAAAGTTTTTCTTAAGCTGGGCGTGGTGGTGCACGCCTTTAATCCCAGCACTTGGGAGGCAGAAGTAGGAGGATTGCCGTGAATTCAAGGCCACCCTGAGACTACATAGTTAATTCCAGGTCAGCCTGGGCCAGAGTGAGACCCTACCAAAAAAAAAAAAAAAAAAAAAAAAAAAAAGTTTTTCTTTACCAAAATTTAGAAGATTGACCAAAGAATATTCAAATCCTATAAACTTTAAATACAATCTCATTTTATTTTTAGTCCTTCAGACAGGACTGGTAAGCTTTTCCTACATGGACCAGATCATACATAGATTTGTAGGTCTCTGCCTTTCAATTCTGTTATTGCATCATAAATGCAACCATATCTGCTGGAGAGATGGCTTAGCAGTTAAGGCGTTTGCCTGCAAAGCCAGCGGTCCCAGGTTCGATTCCCCAGGACCCACATTAGCCAGATGCACAAGGTGGCACATGCATCTGGACTTCATTTACAGTGGCTGGAGGCCCTGGCATGCCCATTCTCTCTCTCTCTCTCTTTCTCTCTCCTTCCCTCCCTCTTTCTGTCTGTCAAATAAATAAATAACAACATATTTAAAATTTTTTTTAAAAAAACATAAACTAAATGACAATGAATGTCTGTGTTTGTGTGCCAATAAAACTATTTTTATGTGCTGTGCTATGTGTGTGTGTGCGTGTGTGTGTGTGTGTATGGTATATGCACATGTACGTGCCATTGTGTTGCCCTATGTTCTCATGCATGGTGGGGTGCGTTCACCTGTCGTGGCTAGAACAAACCATGGGGTGTCTCATACCATTGCTCTTGTCTCCATTCTAATTTGAGTCCAAGTCTCTTACTGATCCTGCAGTTTGCCTTGTTGCTTTCTGAGCTCTGATGATTGCAGGCCTCTACACCCCTGTGGCACTGGAGGTTCAGATGCAAGTGGCCATGCCCTGCTATTTATATGGGTCCTGGGGACCAAATTTGCACAATCTCTCAGGCCTGCTGTGCCTCCTCAGGCCCTCATGCTTTCACAGGAAGTGCTCTGAACCACTGAGCCATCTCTCCAACCCCAGTAAAACTTTCTTTAAGGATTATGTACTTGGAGGGAAAATAGCTCAGTAGTTAAAGGTACTTGCTTGCCAAGCCTACTGACCAGGTTCATTTTCCTAGCCCCAACGTAAAATCAGACGCAAAAATTGGTGTTCCATTTATTTACAGCAGCAAAAAGTCCTGTTGTGCACACACTCATGCACACACAAATAAATAAGTAAAACTATTTTTAAAATATTTTTAGGCTGGAGAGATGGCTCAGAGGTTAAGTCACTTGCCTGAAATGCCTAACGACCTGGGTTCAATTCTCCAGTGCCCATGTATAGCCAGATGCACAAAGTGGTACATGCATCTGGAGTTTATTTGCAGTGGTTAAAGGCCCTGGCATGCCCATTCTCTCTCTCTTTCTCTCTTCCTCTCTCTCTCTTTCTCTCTTTCTTTCATTACAAATAATTTAAAACAATTTTAAATATTAAAAAAATTGCTTAGGATTGGGGAGATCTCTCCATGGGTAAGAGCGAGGACCTGAGTCCGATCTCCAACCCTCACATAAAAAGCTGTGTGTCTCTATCCCACCTTCCAAGGTTCAAGGTGGAAGAGGTGGTGGAAAGAAGGTAGGAGCTCAAGGAAGGGTAGCACTGCTTATAAACCTGTCTTCCAGACACAAAGTGACCTTGGTACTCATGACCTCACAGTGGGTGATGTTATCTACATAAGACCTGCATAATAGGAGGAAAAAAGTAATGGCATCAAAATAGGAGACTAGTTGGAAAGAAGAAGGGATTTAGGGGAGGGGGATTAGGGAGGGGAAATAGGGAGTATTGGGAGGTTATGGTATGCCATCTATATTTATAGAAGTTGTCAATAAAAAGTTTTAAAACAAGCTGGGCATGGACAGACATGCCTGTTACCGATTGCTGTGCTCCCGGGCTGGCAAACTGAGAAACTCTCTCAAGGAAATAAGGTAAAAGAGTGCTAGGAAGACAGCCACATCTTCCTCTGGCCACATGCATGCACACGGGGTGCACACATCTGTACACATATGCATATACCACACACTATGCACGCACACACGAAATTGTGTGCATGTTGCTTCATGAGGACAAGGAGATACAAGAGGATATGATGGTCCTTTATGAGTCACAATGGGTAGGTTTTGTTGTCAAATTTCTCTAAATGAACACTGCCCCCCACCTCAGTTGACCCAACACAGCCTGCCAGATGCACACAGCCTGTGCACTTTGCACATAGGGAAGCGATGGGCAGTGAGTGCTGGAGTCAGAGCAGATGGGACAGGAGGACATGTTGACCCATAACTCAGTGATCACACCCTTACCCCTGGTGACAGTGACCTGGTGGCAGAGCCCTGTCTTGAGGCCTCCTAATGCAATTTGCTTCTTCACTGGAGGCAGGTACATTAACCCTTCAGAGGCAGCTGCCTTCCGTTCAGTGAATTTGTTAAGTGGAGTCTGTTGCAGCAAAGGTGTATGTGCGTGTACACGCACATGCATGCACATATGTGGAGGCCAGAGGACAACCTGGGGTATTATTCCTCAGGCACTATATACTTTTTTAGTATATGTGCTGCTGAAGCGAGCACGTACTATATACTTTTTTGAGACAACATCTCTCCTGGCCTGAAGCTTGCCTAGTGAGGCTAGACTTGCTGGCCAGTGAGCCTTAGGGATCCACCTGTCTCTGCCTCCCCAGTGCTGGGATTAAAGGTGCAGGCCCCATGCCTGACATTTGATCTGTGGATATGAACTCAGGTCTTCATCCCTGCAAGGCAAGGACTTTACTCACTTTTATTCCTCCGTCCCCAGAGAAGGGCTTAGAGAGCAAAACACCTTAACCAGGAAGCAGCAGAATAAGCCAGGGGTGGCTGGTTCCAGAGGTCTCTACGTGCTCCCTCTTGGCATCTGCCCAGACCACAGGGCTGACTGCTTCTGACCGTCAGGCCCCAGTGGTCATCCAACACTGGGACTACAGCCACCTGTGGCCAGCAACTGAAGACAGAAACAAATGGTCACGTGTGTCTGCACAGTGATGATGACCTGCAGGGTTAGGTGACCTGGTGCTTGCCAGTGCCTACCACTTCCTGACATTAAGCTTTGCACAGGGCTTGGGGGCAAGGTCTGCGTGGCGGGGGCCATGGGCTGCAGGTTCCCCCAGCTTTGCCCCCCTTTTGGCCCAGCCCACTACACACTGCACACAGGCCACATTGGGAAGAAGGGGCTTACAGTGCTGGGACAGCAGAGGACAGGAGTCAGAGATATCCCAGCGTGGAGCTATGAGGCTTTGTGTACAGAGGAGGTGAATCCCAAGTGAGAAGGTTGGAGCTACTGGCAGAGGGGGTAGTACCTTCTCTTCTTTCTTTCTTTCTTTCTTTCTTTCTTTCTTTCTTTCTTTCTTTTTTTTTTTTTTTTTTTTTTTTTTTTTTTTTTTTTTTTTGGTTTTTCAAGGTAGAGTCTCACTCTACCTCAGGCTGACCTGGAATTCACTATGTAGTCTCAGGGTGGCCTCGAACACTCATGGTGATCCTCCTACCTCTGCCTCCCAAGTGCTGGGATTAAAGACATGCGCCACCACTCCCAGCTTCTCTATATTTATTGATTGATTGAGAGAGAGAGAGAGAGAGAGAGAGAGAGAGAGAATGGGTGCACCAGGGCCTCCAGTTGTGTCAAACTCCAGACGCATGTGCCACTTTGTACATCTGGTTTATGTGGGTCCTGGGGAATCGAACATGGGCCCTTAGGCTTCACAGGCAAGCACTTTAACATATATATAATTTATTTGAGAGAGAAAGAGAGACAGAATGGGCACACCAGGTCCTCTAGCCTCCACAAACAAACTCCAGACACATGTGCCACCTTGTGTATCTGGCTTACATGGGTCCTAGGGATTCGAACCTGGGTTTTTGGCTTTGCAGGCAAGCACCTTAACTGCTAAGCCATCTCTCCAGCCCCAGTAGTGTCTTCTTAATGCCAGGACCAGGGACAACTCTCCACACTTTTCATCTACTAACTCCATAAGGACCCCCATCACCTCCATCTCACAAGGAAGGACACCAAAGCATAGAAAGGCTAGGGGAGTTGCCCAGGGTCCACAGCTGTGCCCTTTTCAGCAGAACACTGTCCTGCTAGGAATCCTCTCAGAAGGATCCTCACGGATAGTAGATGA
The DNA here is from genome assembly GCA_036365145.1 of Orientallactaga sibirica. NCBI lineage: Eukaryota > Metazoa > Chordata > Mammalia > Rodentia > Dipodidae > Orientallactaga > Orientallactaga sibirica. Next base: position 14,804,016 of record JAEOAD010000028.1, read on the forward strand.
CTGGAGTGTGCTTTTCTGGATCAGAGAGACCTAGAGCATTTATCCTGCAAAGAGAAACCAAAATTGATGCCCAGGGAAGTGAGCAGCCACGCCAAGTGCCCTATGGATTGCCTGCCACACCCAGCAGTCACAGGGCATCGCCCCTCAGCTCGAGTGCCTACTTCCTAGATGAAGGGAGCTCACAGCTGGTCGTAGCCTTTAACTACAAAGAGCAGCAGCCTCCCACCTTCCCAGGTCCTGGAAGCAGTGGCCCTTCAGGCCATCACGCATGAAGGAATTCGTCCAATAGTGACAAGGCAGAGGCCACAGTCAGGAAAGCATCAACCGTCCCTCAGAAACCATGCTAGACCTTCACCAAGTGTCAACGTCCAGTGGTGGCCCATCCATACCCAGCCCCTTGGCCGTCTGGCCTGTCCTGGGCACAGGTCCCTATGCCCCTCATTTACAGGCCCCGGGTCTGTTTCTCAAGGAGACATCTGCCCACCTTCCCAGGCTCACAGAAGTCTCATGGTGAGGCGCTCACCACAGAGCCACTTGGAGATGCTCCATGGTCCTCCATAAGCTGGTGTCCCTGTCTTTTCTTCCTCCATTTTCCCTAGAATGGCATCCCCAGCTCACGGGCAAACTCTCTCTCCCTTGGCACCTCTGGTCTCATCCAAACACAGACATGCATACGGAGACAGTTGTGTCTCCAGCCCTCACACACACCAGACACACACCCAGGCTGGAATGTCCTATCTGCCCTGAGGCACTTTCTCTCTCTCTCTCTCTTTCTCTCTCTTTTTCTGTGCCTGTGGTATATATCTATGTCCATGTGTGTGCACATGTGTCTGCAGGTGACATACATGTGTTTCCATGTGCGCATTTTTGTGTGTGTTTGCCAAAGGACAGTCTTTGGTGTTATCACCAGAAACACTGTCCACCTCATTTTGAGACAGATTTTTCTCGTTGGCCTGGAGCTAGACTGGCTGGTCAGTGAGCTGTACAGGATTCCCTATCTCTGCCTCCCCAGCACCAGGATTAGAGGCACATGTACCACACTGGGCATTTTACATGGATACTTGAGATTAAACCCAGGCCCTCATGCTTAGGAGACATGCACTTGACCCACTGAGCTATTGTCCCGTCTCCATCCCCCAGGTCTGTCTTCCCACAAGGCTTTGCACAGCATGATCAAGAGGAGCACGGTTTGGACAATGGTTCTGTTACTCAAGGGTGGCTTCCCAGAAGCCACTGCCTTGGGAGACTCTAAAAATAGCAGAAACTCGGGCTGGAGAAATGGCTTAGCAGTTAACGCACCTGCCTGCTAAGCCTAAGAACCAGGTTCCAATCTCCAGGTCCCACGTTTAGCCAGATGCAAAGTGACGCAAGGGCGCAATGCCACACTTGACCACGAGGGGGCACACATCTGGATTTCGTTCACAGCAGCTGAGAGGCTGCTGGCACGCCTATCTCTATCTGTCTCCCTCTCTCTCTGTCTCTCTCTGTGTCTCTCTCCAAAAATAAATAAAAATAATAATTAATTTTTTTTAAATAGCAGAAACTCAGGTCACCAGCGCCCCCAATGCCATCATGGCAGTGAGCAGCTAGAATTAGTTCCCCGCCAAGAACAGCAGCTGAAACTGGGGTTTCCCCATCACCTGGAGCTCTTGCTGAACTGTAGATAGATTCACAGATCCTGGTGTACCTAAGGTTCAACATTTCTTTCTTTTTTGTAAGGAATAGCAAACCATTTATTTTAAAATATTTTATTTTTATTTATTTATTTGACAGAGAAAGAGGGAGAGAGATAGAGAGAGAGAGAGAATGGGTGCACCAGGACCTCCAGCCACTGCATACAAACTCCAGATACGTGTGCCCCCTTATGTATCTGGCTAACGTGGGTCCTGGGGAATCGAACCTGGTTCTTTAGTTTTGCAGGCATATGCCTCAACCACTAAGCCATCCCACCAGCCCATATAAAACCATTTATTGACCACTGTTCGTCATTTCCAACAAAGTAAACAATATACACAAAAAAGTATGCAGGTCAATAATTTTTATTAGCAAGTTTTGTTCACCCATTTATGCCAGCAGGCCCTAAACGGCCAACATTTCTAGCCCTTCAATACAGATTTTAGCTTTCTGTAAAGGAATGGCTCCATGGAACCTTTAAATGTCTATTTAAGTTGTGCTTCACAAACTAACCCAAGATTTGTCTAGTTTCTGTGATCAGATGTGGACCTGGTAGTGATAAAATTTTGTAAATAGGCTGGGCATGGTGGTGTATGTCTTTGATCTCAGCACTCAGGAAGCAGAGGTAGGAGGATCACCATGCATTTGAGGCCACCCTGAACTACATAGTGAATTCCAGGTCACCCTGAGCTAGATTGAGACCCTACCTTGAAAAACCAAAAAGAAAAAAAAAAAGCCAACACATAAAACTTGATATTCCATTAGAATGTAGTTATTTTCATGCTAGTAATTCAAAACACCAAGACCCAGATTCTATAATGTATGTATGTATGTATGTAGAAATATATACATATATATATATATATATACACACACACACATAACAGTGTGAACTTCATCCTCTAGACTAGAATGCCAAATCAGTCTCTCTTCATACAAAGCAATTACACTAGGCTGGGACATGACTCAGTTGTTAAAGGTGCTTGCTTGCAAAGCCGGCTGGCCCAGGTTTGATTCTGAGTACCCATGTAAAGCCGGATGCAAAAAGTGGCGCTTGGGCTAGAGAGACGGCTTAGTGGTTAAGGTGTTTGCCTGCAAAGCCAAAGGATCCCAGTTTAATTCTCTAGGACCCATGTAAGCCAGATACACAGGGGGAACATGCATCTGGAGTTCGTTTGCAGTGGTGCACCCATTCTCTCTCTCTCTCTCATGCTTCTTTCTCTCTATAAAATAAGTAAATTAATTAATTAATTATTTTTTTAAAAAGTGGTGCTTGCATGTTGAGTTCATTTGCAGTGGCAAGAGGCCCTGGCACTCCCATACACACACACAGAGAGAGAGAGAGAGAGAGAGAGAGAGAGAGAGACATGCAAGTAATTAAATAAAAATATTTTTACAAAAGAAATGCTGGAGCTGGAGAGATTGCTCAGTGGTTAAGGCACTTGCCTACAAAGCCTAAGGACCCAGATTTAGTTTCCCAGAACCCACGTAAGCCAGATGTACAAGGTGGCACATGTGTCTGGAGTTCATTTGCAGTGACTAGAGGCCCTGGCATGCCTGTTCTCTTGCTTTCTCTCTCTCTCTCTCTCTCTCTCTCTCTTTCTCTCTTTCTCTCTCTCTCAAATAAAGAGCTAAAAATTTAAAAAACGAAAGTGAATTCAATCTGATTATACTTCACGTTCACCTCTTTGCAGCACCCAGCCTGCCTCATTTGAACCCTTCCATGTCAAGAGAAACCTCAATTCCCTCCCCCCACTCCTACTGCCAGGGGCACCCATCATTTGCTCCAGACACAGACCTCTGTTGAAGCCTGTCTGTTCATCAACAGCCTCTTGTTTCCTCTTTGATTTGTTATCATCAGCTCCACTGTCAGGAAAAGACTTTCTTTTTGTACCTTCTTTTTCTTTACATGCTTGTTGAGAACTAAGAAATGCTCAACTAACTCTGGAAAATCTGAATTTTCCTCCTGTATTGTTAGCGGCTGTAAATCCCCCCACTTCAAGAGCCACTCCACCTTCCTGAAACAGTGCTTTTAACCAGTCTTCTACTTTCTTACTCTTTCCATTTCTGTTTCTTTCTTTCTGATCTTTTGCAACATCATTTTATTAGAGGCCATTTTTTATATCTTTAAAAATATTTTTATTTATTTAAGAGAGAGACAGAAAGGGAGTCAGTATGGGTGTGCCAGAGCCTTCTGTCACTGCAAACAAGCTAGAAGCATGGCCCACTTTGTACATCTGGCTTTACTGGGGTGCTGGCAATAGAACCTCAGCCTATCAGGCTATGCAAGCAAGCACCTTTAACCACTGAGCAATCTTTCTAGCCCCATTTTTATTTATTTTTTTTTCTTTTTCTTTTCTTAAAGATTTTATTCATGTTTTAGAGGGATTTATCATTAGCTTTTCCCCCAATCATTAGGAGTTGAGGAGTACTGAATCCATCACTACTTGATGACACAGGTAAGATTTCAGATTCACATTTCCAGGTACCAAGAGTTCCCTCTAAATGCTACAATCGAGTAAGCCTTCCTTTATCGTTCTACTGAACACAGCAATGCCCATTGGTATCTCTGAAGCGTAATCGCATCTTAGGTCGGTATTTCTCCAAGTAAAGCAGCTGTTTGGAATTGAATGCTCCTCTTCTTTTTTGTCTTATAAACTTTAATTTGTTTGTTTGTTTGTTTGTTTGTTTGCAAAGAGAAAAGAGAGAAGAGGAGGGGGGAGGGGAGGAGGGGGGGGGGGGGAGGGAGGGAGGGGAGGGGAGGGGGGGGGGAGAGGAGGGAGAGGAGAGGAGAGGAGAGGAGAGGAGAGGAGAGGAGAGGAGAGGAGAGGAGAGGAGAGGAGAGGAGAGAAGGGGCATTCCAGGGCCTTCTGCCACTGCAAACAAACTTTAGGCACATGTGTCTGACTTTAATGTGAGTGCTAGTGAATCAGAGTAGGCTGTCAGGCTTTGCAAGAAAGCAGCCCCTTTAACAGCTGTGCCATCTCCCCTACTCATGGAGGCCTTTTTTTGTTTGTTTGTTTTGTTTTTTTCAGATCTGAAGAGCTTCAGATGCTCAGGCCTCGGCTGAGTCACAGATACACGTGGGAGGGTGGGGCAAGAATGCTGTGGGGGCCATCAGATTCTACACTTCTTTTTTAAAAAAAATTTAGGAGCCGGGCATGGTGGCGCACGCCTTTAATCCCAGCACTCGGGAGGCAGAGGTAGGAGGATCGCCGAGAGTTCGAGGCCACCCTGAGACTACATAGTTAATTCCAGGTCAGCCTGGACCAGAGTGAGACCCTACCTTGCAAAACACCAAAAAAAAAAAAAAATTTAGGGGCTGGAGAGATGGCTTAGTGGTTAAGGCATTTGCCTGCAAAGCCAAAGGACCCAGATTCAATTCCCCAGGACCCATGTAAGCCAGATGCACAAGGTGTCACATGCATCTGGAGTTCGTTTGCAATAGCTGAAGATCCTGGCGTGCCCATTCTCTCTCTCTATCTGTCTCTTTCTCTCTGTCTGTCTCTCAAATAAATAAAATAAATAATTTCAAAATTTTTAGTTATTTATTTGAGAAAGAGAGTGGATGGGTGCACCAGGGCCTACTGCTACTGCAAACTAACATCAAGAACATGCACCACTTTGTGCATGTGGTACTGGGGAGTTGCACTGCAGCCACCAGGCTTTGCAAGCATCTTTAATACTGAGCCATCTCTCCAGACCCAAGATTCTACATTTCTAACATTCGTTACTCCCAGGAAATGTCAATCCTGCCAGTCTTTGGGATATATTTTGGGAAGCAAGAGCTTAAAATGATGTCTTCAACTGTCTTCATGTTATTGAAGACCAAGGGTAGACAGGCTGAGGTGGCACCTCATGGTGACAAGAACCCTCACTTCTGCTTTGTTGCACCTACGTGTGATTTCCATTCCCAAATACATGTGATCTCCACAGCCCAGAACAGTTGCTGGATCTACAACCATCGTATTTGCATTTTAGCCTACCCCTTTGTCCCAAACCAAGAGCTCATAGAAGAACATGCCCTTCCTTATCCAAGGGCTGGGAGACAGCTCCATGGGTAAGGTGCTCGCTGTGCAAGCACAAGGACCTTGGTTTGGATTCCCCAGCACCCACATAAAATCTGAGTGTGGTGTTGCACACTTATAATCCCAGTGCTGGGGAGATGAGACAGGAAGATCCCTAGGACTTGCTGGCCAGTGTTAGGTTCAGTAACAGACCCTGACCGAAAGAATAAGGTGGAGAGTGAATGAGGAAGACACTCAGTGTTGACCTCTGGCCTCTAGCCCACACAGTATACACACACACACACACACACATACACACACAAATACATACACATATGCATACCAAACATACACATGCACACTCAAAAAAGAATTTATCAATTGGTGGCTAAGGCACTTGCCTACGAAGCCCAAGGACCCAGGTTCAAATTCCCAGAACCCACATAAGCCAGAGGCACATGGTAGCACATGTGTCTGGAGTTCATTTGCATTGGCTAGAGGCCCTGGTGCACCCATTCATTTTTTTCTCTCTTTTGTAAATAAAAACAAAGTATTTTTTAAAAAGAATTTATGAAAAGGTACACATCCCCACTTATATGACCATGGTCAGCACTCAGCCATGTGACTGCACTGAGTCTACCTGTGAAGGAGCTTGGGAGCTATTCTTTTCCATGTAACCAGCTCGAACTCGAGAATTGAGGAAAGAATGGTGGGAGGCCATTAGTAATCTCTGACACATAGCAGGCTGGAATGAAATCAGAGGTTTTCTTGAGCCTTTATCACCCAGTGTCAAATGCAAAAATGAACCTCGGTTCACAGCATGCCCCGCCCCCAGACCACCAAAGAGTCCAGACACATATGCAGAAGCAAAGAGCTTTATTTCAGGCTTAAGCTCAGTCTCTTGACTTCACCAATACAGTGGATCTGTACAAGAGCCTTGAGCTATGTTTGGGAGCAGGTTTTATTGGGTTCAAACAAAGGGAAGGGGAATTTCTAATATGATTGATTATGCAGCAGCTGAGGAACGTTTAGCTTATTTTGTCAAATTGGCTCATTATTCTGGGTCAGTATGGTCTTTCCAGCAACTGTTTGTTCTTACTTACATTCTGGGAACCTGACCTGAGTTTAGCCTAGGGCCTGCAAGGCAGCTGAACCCTATACTTTGGTTTTCGGGTCTTTCACTAGCACCAAAACCTTTCCCCACAGTCTCCAAGGCAAGCCAGACTGCATGGGTAGCAGCATCCACACAGTCTCTGAGGCAGAATACATAAGGATCAGGCACTAGACACTGAGGGTAGATGGTCGAGATACAGATTTTTTTTTAATTTATTGATTTATTTATGAGAAAGAGAGAATGGGTGCACCAGGGACTCTAGCCACTGCAAACAAACTCCAGACACATGCGCCATCCTTGTGCATCTGGCTTATGTGGGTTCTGGGGAATCGAAACAAGGTCTTTTGGCTTTGCAGGCAAGTACCTTAACTGCTAAGCCATCTCTACAGCCCTGGATTCAAATCCTGCTCTACTAATTGACTATAAAATCTTGGACAAGTATCTTTTAAAATATTTTATTTATTAATGTATTTATGAGAGAGAGAATGGGTGCGTCAGGGCCTCTAGCCACGGCAAACAAACTCCAGATGCATGTGCCATGTGCATCTGGCTTACATGGGACCTGGGGAATTGAACCTGGGTCCTTAGGCTACACAGGCAAATGCCTTAACTGCTAAGCAATCTCTCCATCCCCAAGTATCTTTTGTGTGTATGTGTGTTTGTGTGTGTGTGTGTGTGTGTGTGTGTGTGTGCAAGTGCATGTGTGTATAGAGGCCAGAGAACCACCGTAGTGTCCTTCCTCAGGTAGGTCACCCACCTCTTTTTGAAACAGGGTCTCTTATTGGCTTGGAGCTCAGCAGTCAGGTCTAGACTGTCTGGCCAGTAAGCATCAGTGACCCACCTGTCTTCACATCCCCAGTGCAGGGATCACAAGTGCACGGCACCACGTCAGCATTTTTACATGGCTTCTGGAAATCAAACTCAGGTCCTCATGTTCATGAGGCAAGCACTTTACCAACTGAGCCATCTCCAGAGCCCTTGAGCAAGTATCTTCACTGCTCTGCATCTCGGTTTCCCATTTATAGAATGGGACCCAGTGCTCCTCTCCATTAGTTCTAAGAGGGAGGGAGGGAGACAGCTGTTAGGGATTGAGTCTGAGGTGTCCCCTCCAGGATCAAGTTTTGAATACATGTTGCCTGGCTGATGGTGTGTTTGGGGAGGCTATAGAGCCTTGAGGAGGTGGGGGCTGGCTGGAGGAAGTGAGTCACTGGGACTAGGTCTTTGTAGGTTATACCCAGTCCCTACAGAGAACTCATCTCTGCTTCCTGGCCTGCCCAAGGAAGCCGCATGCTCCTGCTGCATGAATGCCGCCACCCCTTCCCTGCCATGATGGACTGAGACCATGTGTTACCGTGAGCCAAAAGACATCTTTCCACCCTTACGCTTCCTGTCAAGAATTGTGGTCTCAGACCATTGCAGAAGAGGGGACGGATAGAATGGAAGAGCCAAAGGAAGGGTATGACTCCTTACAATGCAACTGTCCAGACAGAAATTGGCCTTGATATCCATGACCTTGCAGTGACTAGCAATACCTTCACAATACCCTCATAATAGAAGAAAAAGATGATGGCATCAAATTAAAAGAGAGACTAATGGAGAGAAGGAGGGGATATGATGGAGATTGGAGTTCTAATGTGGAATGGGGGGAGGGGAGGGAAATATCAGGTGGGGTTTTTTTGTATATAAGTATAGAAGTTGTCAATAAAAAATAATAATTAAAAAAAAAGAATTGTGGTCTCAGTGACACAAAGAAACTAATACAGAGCCAGGTGTGACAGCGCACACCTTTAGTCCAAGCACTCAGGAGGCTAAGGTAGGAGGTCTTTGTGAGTTTGAGGCCAGCCTAGGGCTACAGTGTAAATTCTATGCTAGCCTAGCTAGAGTGAGACCCTGACTCAAAATAAGTAACTAAGGGCTAGAGAGATGGCTTAGCAGTTAAGGCGCATGCCTGCAAAAACTAAGGATCATGGTTCAAGTCTCCAGGTCCCATGCAAGCCATGGTAGCGCATACATCTGGAGTTTGTTTGCAGGGCTAGAGGCCCTGGAGTGCCCAATCTCACTCTTTCTCTCTCTCTTTCTGTGGTAGTTTGAATATATGTCCCCCAATATGTTCAATGTTTTATTACTTTATAGTTTGCATCTTCAATCACCTTGCTAGAGGCAATGTCACTGGGGGCCAGTCTTAAGGTGTGGGTTTGAGATTCCATTGTAAAGATATGCAAATGTGCCTAGCAGGAGTTCCTGAAGTGTGCTGTGTGACCTTTTGGCTGTAGTTTTTGCTCTGTGTGCTGTGGTGGCTGGTTGGTTTTTCTCTCTCTCTGCTTGGCCCTGTGGAGAGCAGGCCGCTTCTCCTGCTTTTATGGAACTTCCCCTGGATCTGTAAGCTTCAATAAAAATATCCCTTCCTCCATAATTGTGCCTGGTCTGGAAGTTCATCTCAGCGAACCTGAAGCTGTCTGCTACAGTAAAGTGGTACCAAGGAGTGTGGGGTGAGATGAACCTGACTGTGTGGATATTCGTCTTTTGGAACCTTTGTTTTGGAGGAATGGGCGTGGACTTGGTGCTTGCAACTGAAGATTCCTTCTGGAGTGGTAAGCCAAGTTTTATGGACTATTCTGATGAGAGTTTGAGAATGCTAAGTGCAGACTGTATTGAACTTCGAGGCTTGGCTTATGAGCTTTCTAAGGGGAAGGAAAGTCTGCAGAGGACTTTGTTGGAACTGGGCTACTGGCATAAGGGATGGCTACGTTCCACTATCCAGGTCCAGAAAGTTTGATCAAGGTTAAATTTGTAATGGACTGATGTGCTTGGCTGAAGATATCGGACTGAGATTTTAAGATTTTAAGTTGGAAAACCTGAAGCAAGTTAAAAGTAGAGCATTGAGAGTGGTTTAGCTGCTATTGTCAACACATTAGCAATCATAAGGAAGGTGGAAGGAAGGTGGCCTGATGACTACTTTACATTAAAACAATGAAGAGGATGCCTGAGGAAAGACTGTTAGAAATGCAAACTTTTGGAAAGAGTGTTGACTGGAGAAGGAACCTGCTTTTCAAGGCTATGATTTATTTTGTCCCTGGATTAAGAATATGGCTGTGTCCTGCACACCTGGTATTGGTTTTGGAAGCATGAAAAATGCATGGAGTGGTCATGAATTGCACACAGTTCCAGGAGCCGCTGCTGAGATGCAGCATGAGGCAGGGCATGAAGACCCTCAGGAATAGGCTGGAAGAGCCTTTGGAAGATGGACCGTGGTTTGCATGGAGACCTGAAGATGTTTTGGATATACCAGGACTATGCAAGGGCTCCCATGTAGTGCAGTGTTGGCCTGGGATCGAAGTTTTCCCTGGATACTCTGCCCAGCTGGAGGGGCAGAATTGGAAAACCTGGAGACTGTCAGTCTCTGGTTATATTGAACTTGAACTGCAGAAGTTTGATGACTGCTGATGGCTGAGTTTGCATTGTTCTAGTTTCTCCTTATAGGCCTTATACCAGTTAAAAATGTTTACTCTGTGCCTTTACATATTGAAAGTATTTAACTTGTTTGATTTTACAGAACTATCTCAAGTTGGTCAAGACTGTGAGACCTTTTGAAATTGGACTGAATACAATTTACAATGTGTGATAGTTATAAATCTATTGGGGGCCAGTAGCTAAATATATTGGGGGCCAGGGGCGGAATGTGGTAGTTTGAATATATGTCCCCCAATATATTCAATGTTTTATTACTTTATAGTTTGCATCTTCAAGCACCTTGCTAGAGGCAATGTCACTGGGGGCCAGTCTTAAGGTGTGGGTTTGAGATTCCATTGTAAAGATATGCAAATGTGCCTAGCAGGAGTTCCTGAAGTGTGCTGTGTGACCTTTTGGCTGTAGTTTTTGCTCTGTGTGCTGTGGTGGCTGGTTGGTTTTTCTCTCTCTCTGCTTGGCCCTGTGGAGAGCAGGCCGCTTCTCCTGCTTTTATGGAACCTCCGCTGGATCTGTAAGCTTCAATAAATATCCCTTCCTCCATAACTGTGCCTGGTCTGGAAGTTCATCTCAGCGAACCTGAAGCTGTCTGCTACACTTTCCCTTTCTCTGTCTCTAATAAATAAATAAATAAAATAATTTTTTTTAAAGTTACTAATACATACCAGCCTGAGTAAACAAGGCCACGTTAATGCTAGCAGCTCACCTTGGGATAGAGCCTGTGCCAGGTGTGTTCAACCTGAAAATGACATTTTTACCTACAAATTCATGCTCAGGAACCACACAATCAAGTTACTGAAAAATGATAGCATGGGTTGGAGACATGTTTAAAGGTGCTTGCTTGCAAAACCGGGTGACCTGGGTTTGATTCCTCAGATCCCAGGTAAAGCCAGATGCACAGAGTGGTGCATGTATCTGGACTTTGTTTGCAGTGTCTGGAGTTCATTTGCAGTGGCAAGAGGCCCTGACATGCCTATTCTCTCTCTCTCCTTGCAAATAATAAGTAAAATAATAATAATAATAATAATAATAATAATAATAATAAGCAAGAACAATCTTATAATGTTTTAAGTAAGTTTGTTTTAAGTAATTTTTTTTTTTTTTTGAGGAAGAGACTCACTCTATCTCAGGCTGACCTGTAGTCTCAGGGCGGCCTTGAACTCATGGCGATCCTCCTACCTCTGCCTCCCGAGTGCTGGGAATAAAGGCATGCGCCACAACACCTGACATTTAAGAAATGTTTTGACTAAGATTTGTATTGAGCCGCTTTCATAGCTATCCTGATTTGTATATGACCCACCGGCTGTGGGTTGGGCACACCTGCCGGTATAAACCGTGTACGCACTGAAGTCACAAGACAAGATGAGCCTGCCCCAGGGGAAGTGGACAACCCACATTTCATTTCTGACTCTCTAGCAGTCCCCTGGGAGCTCGGACACTACACCCCGAGGTGAGGCTTTTATTGGGAGATGGGCTCTGTTCACTGAAAAAATTTCACAGTCATTTTTTTCCCCAAAGCTTTCTTTTCACTTTTTTTTTTTTTTTTTGCCATACAAAATTGAATCATAATCATGACAGTGAATCTCAATTGTCAGCTTTACAGAGTCTGGAATGAACTAAGTGACATGTTCCTGGGCCAACCTGTGAGGGTGCTACCAGGAAGGATTCAGTGATGGAGGAAGACCCTCTTTCATCTCTCTGTCTATATCTGCCATCTATCTATCATCTACCTGTATATCTTTTTTGGTTTCTATCATCTATTTGTCATTTACAGGTCTCTAAGTTATCTATGTATCATGTCTGTATCTTTCTGTGTATCTATTATTTATGTTTGTCTATCATCTGGACACCCATCATCTATCCATCCATCCATCCATCATCTATTTATATCTATCATGTTTCTTTTACTAATTTATTTTTTATATTTATTTATTTATTTATTTATTTATTTATTTATTTATTTATTTGACAGAGAGAGAAAGAATGGGCACTCCAGGGCCTCCAGCCACTGCAAATGAACTCCAGACATGTGTGCCCCCTTGTGCATCTGGCTAACATGGCTCCTGGGGCATCGAACCTGGGTCCTTTGGCTTTGTAGACAAATGCCTTAACTGCTAAGCCACCCCTCCATCCCTGATTATGTATCATGTATCTATCCCTTGATCTATCTATGTCAGTTGAATCCTTGCATTACACATATACTATCAGAAAAGCAGAGAAACTTCCCTGTCTTCTAGATCCTTATTCCACAGCTGGTAGAACAAAGGCCCAGGAAATAAATCCTCAAGGCACAGCCTGACCTAGTGGCCCAAGAGGGCACTGATCCTGGCTCTCTCAATTCCCAGCACAGTAGTCCTTCCACACCCCTGTCAGTGCTCATGTGTTGCTGCCACAAGGTGATCTGAGACCTTCTATGTTCCTACCAGGCCTAGGGGAGGGGAGGCCAGGCCAAATGGCATATGAACCCTACTTCAAACTGTCCACAGTTCGGAGGAGAGGGGTAAGTCTATAAACTATTTGAACATGGGGTGGCCTGTGCTCTAAATCAGGGGGACAGCCATCACAAGAACCTGTGAGCCCTCATTCTGCAAAGTAAAAGGTGACCAGGGCTGCAGAGACAGCTCAGTGGATAAAAACGAATGTTGCGCAAGCATGAGGACCTGAGTTCAGATCCCCAGGGCCCACATAAAGCCGGACACAACCGTGAGCACCTGCAACTCCAGCGGTCCCATGGTGAGGTGAGAGAAAGGAGAATCCCTGGAAGCTACTGGGGCAGTGAGTCTGACATGCACAGCAGCAAACAACAAAGAGACCCTGCCTCAAAAAAGGTGGACGGAGTCCTCTGACCTCCATACGTGTGCCTGCACTCACACATAAGGAAGATATTTTTAATTTTTTTTGTGATTTTTTGTAACTTTTTATAAGAGAGAGAATTGGTGCACCAAGGCCTCCAGCCACTACAATTGAACTCCCGGTGTGTGTGCCGTCTTGTGCTTAGGAGTGACCTTGTGTGCTTACGTCACCTTGTACATCCGGCTTACGTGGGATCTGGACAGTCAAACATAGATCTTTAGGCTTTGTAGGCAAGTGCTTTGACCGCTAAGCCATCTCTCCAGCCCACATACAAGGATTTTTTTTTAAAAAGATGCCTGCCCTTGAAGTGCCCTGAGAGAGGAGAATCCGTGGGCCCAGCCTCCTGCTGCACCACCCTGCAGGTTCTGGGGTGGGCCATGCTGCACTTGAACACACTGCACTTGTCTGCTGAGGTGATGGCCTGGTCTCCTGCCCTCCTTGGTCTACACAGTCATCTCAAAGGAATGTCTAACCAGTGACCCCCTGCCTGCTCTGCCAACGCAGCACTCCACGGGGGTGAAGGTTTGTGTTTATAGCACGACAGCGGCTCTTTTTTTTTTGTCTTATTTTTATTTTTTTTTATTGACAACTTCTATACTTACAAACAATAAACCATGATGTTTCCCTCCCCTGCCCCATTCCCCTTCAGAACTCCACTCTCCATCATATCCCCTCCCTCTCTCCATTAGTCTCTCTTTTAATTTGATGTCATCATCTTTTTCTTCTATTTTGAGGGTCTTGTGAAGGTATTGCTAGGCACTGCAAGGTCATGGATATCGAGGCCAATTTCTGTCTGGGCAGTTGCATTGTAAGGAGTCATACCCTTCCTTTGGCTCTTACATTCTTTCCGCCCCGTCTTCTGCAATGGGCCCTGAGCCTTGGAGGGTGTGATAGAGAAGTTTCAGTGCTGGGCACTCCTCCGTCCCTTCTTCTCAGCACTATGTTGCCTTTGGGTCATCCCAGTGGTCATTGCCATCTTAAAAGAGAAGCTTCTCTAACCAGAAGTGAGAGTAACATTAATATGTGAATATGAACATTAAGTGTAGTGCTTTCAGGGCAGCTTGGTGGGAATAACATATACATTTAGCCAGACAAGAGCAGGCTTTATACCCCTAAGGCTCATGACCTCCTCCGCCATAGACTTTTGATTAGTTTTTTCAGTACCAGGCATGTATTCCCTCCCATAGAGAGGGCCTTCAGTCCAATTAGGGAGCAGTTGATTTCCCCCAAGAGCAGACATGCCACTATTGCACCCGTTTGGTCATTGGGCCTGTCTGGCCAAACTTGAGGTTTCCAGTGTGCACTGTTTTCACCACTGATGATTTCTGTCTCCCATAGGGCTGCATGCAGTGCAGCTTTTCCCAGCTTTCAGTTGGCTCATCTACAGGGAGAAGGTTTTCTGCTCAGTACCAGCTTGCTTTCTCAGTGACTTTGCCACTCAGACAAGTGAGGTCTTCAGCAATAGGGTCTTACCATCTGTTTCTCAAGGGAAACCAAAGGCCTTGGCAATAGCCTGTAATGTTTTGGAGGCAACAGGGACCTCCCAGGCCAACAACTCACTGGAAGGTATCCCATCCCAAGCACTGAATATTTTCTAGTAACAATCTATAGCTTCCGAATGTGCTAGTATTCAAAAAAGTAGGTTTACATAAGTCTTATTCAGAATATCTTGAATTTTGATTGACCCTCCCCCCGCCCTTCTTTTACACATTCTCTTCCCCTGGCCTCACTTAGTTATTTGAGAGAGAGGAAGAGGCAGAGAGAAAGAGAGAATGGGTGCAACAGGGCCTTCAGCCACTACAAATGAACTCCAGATGCATGCATCCCCTTGTGTATCTGGCTTACGTGGGTCCTGGGGAATTGAATTGGGGGTGTTTAGGCTTCGCAGGCAAACACCTTAACTGCTAAGCCATTCCCCCAACCCAAGGCAGTGGCTCTTGATGTGTGGTGACTTCAGTGTGGCTTGACTCAATCATCTTTCTGCTGGGCACAACTGGACAGTGGTAAGCCAGTGACAAAGCCCCAGGCCCTGCCTACCCTTTTCCACATGTAGGCCATCCCTGAACAGTCACAGACATCCTGGGTGACATTTGCACATTACATAGTCCTGACTTGAAGGTTCTCTTGCACACACTCCCACTCTCCCCCTCAGGCTCAGGCCAAAGCAGGAGCAGACACACTTATGTGGTGAGTGATGGAGACAGGAGTGGGCAGGAGGAGGTGGCCCTGGGGAGACAAAGGACCCAATTTACTTGTTTCTGTTTACTCTCCACAGAGCCAGGAACTCTCCAAATTTACTGGAAAACTCTTGGGACTTTGTCTTCCTGAAAGGAAACAAAAACAGGTTGGACTTCCCCAGTGTTTACCCAAAGAATTAATGACCTAATTCATAGCTGGGCTGCCTGGCAGCCTGGCAGAGGGAAAGACAGGGCAAACGCACCCACTCTCACCTGGACCTTGAGGAGGCACAGGAGATGGGCTGCCCACCCGAGGTGAATGCATCTGGCTGAGAAGGCTGAGTTGGGCCTGGAAGGAGCCCTATCTATGGAGAAGGCAGGGATGTCATGCGGCTTGCAGCAGCTTACCTAACCTCTGTCTCCACATGCTTCCCCCACTGCTTGCAGGAGGGTTAGCAATGACAGCTCAGCATGAAGCAAAGGTGATTGCTGTTAGCTGCAGAGACCTCACTGGGTTCCCATGTGCTCTGGAGACCCAACACTTAGAGCTGCCACAACAAAGTTCTTCCATCCAGTCCAGCCACTGTGGTAACTCAGGTGCACTTCCAGAACCTTCTAGGTTTCATGGATGTGCCCCGCATCCTGATGGTGTCTGGCTGTTGTTTTTTTCTTTTGTAAACTACTACAGGCATTTTAAAAATATTTTATTTTTATTTATTTATATAAGAGAAAGAGGCAGATAAAGAGAAGCGGAGAGAGAGAGAGAATAGGTGCGCCAGGTCCAGCCACTGCAAATGAACTTCAGACGCATGCGCCACCTTGTCCATCTAGCTTAGGTGAGTCCTAGGGAATCAAACCTGGATCCTTTGACTTTGCAGGCAAATACCTTAACTGTTAAGCATCTCTCCAGACCTCCCCCACCCCTTTTTTTTGAGACAAGATCCTGCTTCAATCTCCCAAGTGCTAGGATTACAGACAAGCACTACCATAACCAGTTTATGTTTTATTCTTTGAGACAGAATAATGCTATATAGCATAGGGTGGTCGCAAGTTAGAGATCTTCCTGCTTCAGCCTCCCAAGTGCTGGAATTACAGGTATGTACTACCATGCCCAGTCCCTCCTACATACTTTCAGCCATCACACAATAGTTGTTATCTATATCTTAAATAGTATGATGTAATATAATATTACATAACAAAAATAAAATAATAATAAATACAACAAGCATAAATAAGAATATTAGTAAATAAATATAAGCTGATAAATATAATAAGAAATATGTAAATAATTAGTAATAAGATAATATAATAACATAATAAGAGTTAATATTAGAGAACAACGACAAGAGAGTGGCATGTGTATGCTCAGTAAGACACAAGCCTTTGAACACTTCAGTCTTCCAATGGGCAGGAACACACACAGGAAGATGAGAAGGGCATCTACACCCAACAATTATTAGCAAGTCAAGTGATGGGCCAGGTCCAGGACCCCCACAAAGTTCTCCTTCTCTCCTACTCAAAGTGGATTGGGATTAGGGGCTCCGGCTTTTCTTCCCGGTCTTACCCAGCCAAAGGAGAGGCTGACCGCAAACAGTGAAGTCCATTTAGACTTTACATAACTGGAGTCACGGCTGCCTGTACTGTGAGGTCAGCTTCCTTCATTCCATGCATGTGTGCTTTTGTGTGTGTATGGTGTATGTGCGCATATGTATATGTGTTCATATGTGTGTGGATACACAGGAGTGTGCACATGCATGCGTGCGTGTGTGTGTGTGTGTAGGCCCAAGGTTGACATAAGATGTCTTCCTCACTCACTCTCCACCTCATTCATTGGAACAGGGGCTCTCATTGAGTCTGGATTCGCTGATTTGGCTAGTCTAGTTAGCCAGCTTGTCCTGGGACCCAATGCATCTACTATCTGAGCTCATGCCACCTTTCCTGGCATCTAAGTGGGGACAGAGAGTTCAAATCCAGGCCCTAACTCTTGCACAGCAGGCATTTTTCTGACTGAGCCATGGCCCTGGTGTCCTCATGTGTGGCTTGAGATGACGTCATGGTTTGCTGTAACTTAGCTGCCTCCCTCCTGTGCTAAGTATGTCACCATATTGCCTGATGGTGCTGCAACTCGCGAGTCCGTTCTGCTGTAAATGAGTGTCTGGGGGCTTCCCAGGTGCTCAGTCTTAGAACTAACCCTTCCTGTGCAGCCACCCTATTTTCTTTAGCCGTCCTGAGAGGATATCTGGTTTTTATCAGACAATGAGCAACTTGGACATGGGAAACCTGAAAGTGAGGGAATCCAGAGAAAAGCAGTCATTACTTGGAACTTACTTCTGGGCCTTTCAAGGGAGTGGAGCATCAGAAACATTAAACTTTGGGGACCATGAGATCAATAGAGATTTTGGAGCATCTAAACAGGGCAGTCTGCTCAAACTGCTGGGTCAGGGGAGGCTTCCAGCTCAAGTCTGTCTCTAAGGATTTGGCTTCAGCATAAGTGTCCAACTTTGATTTCTTTATTATTTTGGTCTTTCAAGGCAGGGTTATACTCTAGTCCAGGCTGACCTGGAATTCACTATGTAGTCTCAGGCTGACCTCAAACAGAAATCCTTCTACCTCGGCCTCCTGGGTGCTGGGATTACAATCTTTTGACATTGTGACATGATGTAGCCATTCACAAAGTTCATACATAAGAACTATGCAACCGAGTTACAAAATAAAATCATAAAGGGAAGGCTAAGGAGATGCCTCAGTCAATAAAGTACTTGCCACACAAGCATGAAGACTCGAGCTTAGATCCCCAGCACCCATGTAAAAACCAGGTGTGGCTATAATCCCAGTGCTGGGGAGGAGGAAACAGGTGGACACTGGGGTCTTACTGGCTAGTCTAGTCAAATAAGAGAGAGTGAGAGAGACAGAGAGACAGAGAGAGAAGGGGGGAGAGATAGAGAACTGGCATGCCAGGGCCTCGGCCACTGCAATTGAACTCCAGATGCTTGTACCACCTAGTGGGTATGTGAGGCCTTGTGCTTGCCTCACCTTTGTGCTTCTGGCTAACGTGGGTTCTGGAGAGAAGAACATGGGTCCTTAGGCTTCACAGGCAAGTGCCTTTACTGCTAAGCCATCCTCTCCATCCCTATCTCATATATATATTTGGTTTTTCGAAGTAGGGTCTCACTCTAGCCCAGGCTGACCTGGAATTCACTATGTAGTCTCAGGGTGGCCTTGAACTCATGGCGATCCTCCTACCTCTGCCTCCCCAGGGCTGGGATTAAAGGCGTGCACCACCACGCCCGGCTTTATCTCATATATTTAAAAAAAAAATTTTTTTATTTATTTGCAGGCACAAAGAGAGAGACAGAAGGGGAGAAATCAAACCCAGATTATTGAGTTTTGTAGGCAAGTGTCTTAATTGCTGGAGCATCTCTCCAGCCCCAAGAGATCCTACCTCAATAAATAAATAAGGTGGAAAATGATTGAGGAAGATACCTGACATCAGCCTCTCACACACGTGCACATACACGTACCCTCCCCTCACACAAGCACACATACATGCATGCACACACATACAACAGGCAAAAAAATCACCAAAAAAAACTCATAATATTTTAAGTAACTTTGCAATTTTGTGTTGAGCTGTATTCATAGCTATTCTAGGTACATGTTGCAGTTGGACACGCCTAATAAGACAATCAGGACATCTTTGTTTGGTTTTTCAAGGTAGGGTCTCACTCTGGCCCAGGCTGACCTGGAATTCACTATGTAGTCTCAGGGTGGCCTTGAACTCATGGCGATCCTCCTACCTCTGCCTCCCAAGTGCTGGGATTAAGGGCATGTGCCACCATGCCAGGTTCAATCAGGACATCTTTAATCCAGGCCTCTGTAAGAAATATCTCTAAACATCCAGGTCTCCTGGAAATCTTGTACCCCCACGGATGTCTACACCTAGAGGGTGGGGGTAAGAGGAGGGGCCTGCACTACAGGAACTGTCCCAGAGAAGCCAATGGACAGATGATGATGACATACAAAATAAACAAGGCAGATTCCTATGCCAGTGTTTTCCAACCCAAGGCTTTGTCATTGAGAATTTGGACACTGGGATGGAAGCCAGACAGTACTGTCAGGAATTGACAGCCTCCACAACTGGGCTCTGTGGGTGCTGTATGAACGCCTTGGTTATGCTCAGGGCATTTGAAAAGCCCATATTGGGCTGGAGAGATAACTTAGCAGTTAAGGCTCTTACAAACAAAGCCAAAAGACCCAGGTTTGATTCCCCAGTAGCCACCGAAAGCTAGATGCACAAGATGGCACATGCATGAAACTGGAGCTCATTTGTAGTGGCTAGAGGCCCTGATGTACCCATTTTTTCTCTTCCTCCTATCTTTGTCTCTCTTTCTGTATCTCTCTCTTTCTCTCTTTCTCTAAAATAAAATAAAATAAAATAAAATAAAATAAAATAAATATATTGCCAGGTGTGGTGGTTCTCTTCTTTAATCCCAGCACTTGGGAGGCTGAGGTAGGAGGATTACTGAGAGTTAGAGGCCACCCTGAGACTACATAGTGAATGTCAGGTCAGCCTGGGCTAGAGCAAGACCCTACCTCAGAAAAACCAAAAGAAAGAGAGAGAGAAAGAGAGAGAGAGAGAGGAGGGAAGGAAGGAAGGAAGGAAGGAAGGAAGGAAGGAAGGAAGGAAGGAAGGAAGGAAGGAAGGGAGAAAAGCCCATATTTCCAGGAGTAGCTGGGCTAAAGCAATAAATTCTAGAGATGATCTAATTTGGGGTCCTGCCCTGGCACTGGCTTGTTGAGTTGATCTTAAATATCTCTCTCCTTCCCAGGACCTAAGCAACTCTGATCAGAGGGGAAGTATATGAGAAATCTAACCTTCATCTGTCTTCAAGCATGTCATAATTCTGCATATTCTCTGAGAAGCAGAGGGCCTCCTAATGAGGGTTGTAAGGTTAAAAGACTTGAGGCTGTGGAGATGGTTTAGTGGCTAAAGGCACTTGCTTGCAAAGACTGCCAGCCTGGGTTCAATTCCCCAACACCCATGTAAAGCTGGACGCAAAACTGGCACATGCTTCTGGAATACGGTTCGTTTACAGATTTTCTTACATGTGCGTGTGCATGTGCATGTGCGTGTGTGTGTGTGTGTGTGTGTGTGTGTGTAGTATGGTTATGTACATGCTCTGTGTGCATTTGCAGAGGCCAGAGATGAATATCCAGTGTCTTTCCTCTGTTACTTAGCTGCATGTTTTCTTGAGATGGAGTTTCTCACTCAAAGCTATCATGTGTGGAGGTCAGATGACAACTTAGGGTGTTGATTCTCCCCTTTTACCTTTTTGTTTGTTTGTTTTTGTTTTTCGAGGTAGGGCCTTGCTCTAGCCCAGGCTGACCTGGAATTCACTATGTAGTCTCAGTTTGGCCTCTAACTCTCAGTAATCCTCCTACCTCGGCCTCCCAAGTGCTGGGATTAAAGGTGTGCGCCACCCATGCCTGCCCCGCCACCTTTTTTTTTTTTGGTTTTTGCGAGGTAGGGTCTCACTCTGGTCCAGGCTGACCTGGAATTAACTATGTAGTCTCAGGGTGGCCTTGAACTCTCGGCGATCCTCCTACCTCGGCCTCCCAAGTGCTGGGATTAAAGGCGTGCGCCACCACGCCCGGCTTCAACTTTTTTGAGAGAGAGAGAGACAGAGAGAGAGAGGAACAGATAGAGAGAATGGGCACTCCAGCGGCCTCTCAGCCACTGTAAACGAACTCCAGACATGTTTGCCCCCTTGTGGCAAGTGCAGCATTGTGCCCTTGAGTCACTTTTTGCATCTCGCTAAATGTGGGACCTGGAGAATTGAACAAGGGTTCTTAGGCTTTGCAGGCAGGCACCTTAACCACTAAGCCATCTCTCCAGCCTCCCACTTTTTTTGAGAGTATCTCAAGTTGGTCCCAAACTCTCCATGTAGCTGAGAATGACCCTGAATTTATGATTCTCCTGTCTCCACCTTCTATTCTGCATGCTGGGATTGCAAATGTGTACCACCACACTTGATTTATGCATTGCTGGTATTAAACAAATGCCTTCCTACATGCTAGCCAAACACTCTACCAGCTGAGCCACATCCTCAGCCCCGACAAACACACACATTCCTTTTCAGGTTCTGCGTATTTGACACGTAGGGAAACTGGTGTCACTGGCCTTCTCTAGTGTCAACTACAAACTGCTCACCGGGGATGCCTCTCTGTTCATCATGGCACGCTGTCCCTGTGCCAACTAAACTCCAGCTATGCCACCGTTGTTTCGGGTCTCTGAAACTTGCTAAGCCCAACCCTACCTTGAGGCAGCTGGTCTGCTGTCCCCTGCTCTAGAATGTCCTTCCCTGACCTCCATAGACAGCTTCCTCACAGAGCTCAAATGAAATGTCTGCCCATAGGCCTCCTAGTCATCCAACTTCAAGTGGCCACTCTCCTTCTCTTCTGTAAAATTGATTCTCTGAACAGCTTCCAAAAATGCTTGAATTGTATACTATACAAAATACAGCCGGGCGTGGTGACGCACGCCTTTAATCCCAGCACTTGGGAGGCAGAAGTAGGAGAATCGCCGTGAGTTTGAGGCCACCCTGAGACTACATAGTGAATTCCAGGTCAGCCTGGGCTAGAGCGAGACCCTACCTCAAAAAAACAAAACCAAACCAAAAATAACAAACAAACAAACAAAAAATATATATATATGGCCAGGAGTGGTGGCTCACACCTTTAATCCCAGCACTTGGGAGGCAGAGGTATGAGGATAACCGTGAGGTCAAGGCCATCCTGAGACTACCTAGTGAATTCCAGGTCAGCCTGAGCTAATGTGAGACCCTACATCAGAAAACCGTCTTCATGCTTGCATGCTTGCATGATCAGCACTCTACTAACTGAGCCATCTCCTCAGCCCCGACCTTGAACTTCTGATCCTCCTGCCTCTGCCTTTTGAGTGCTACGATCACAGGTAGACACCACCATGTCTAGTTTGCCCAGGCAAGCTACATCCTCACTCCCAGTCTCGCATGTCCTTCCTTAAGGAAACGATTCCCATCACAGAAATGGCCGATTCACAACATTAGGGCTTTGTGTTGGTGGTGCTGGGAATGGAACCCAGGGCCTTGATCTAGGCAAGTGCTCAACCACTGAACCAAACCTTCAGCACCGTGTGAGTAAACTTTGTTTTCCCCTGTGCCATTGCTGTGGCCTCCAAGCAACGTGAGGGTGACCCCTGAGCCTATCATCTGGAGGTAGAACACAGCATATTGTGGCTCATGTGTGTATCAACACACGTGTGCACATGTGTGTGCATATGGAGGTCAGAAGACAACTTTGAGTGTCATTCCTCAGGCTCCACCACCTTCTATTGAAACAGGGTCTCTCATTGGCTTGGAGTTCAAGTACATACTGGATCCTATACTGGTTGCCCATAGAGTTCCAGGGATCTTCCTGTTTCTGCCTCTCTGAAGCTGGCATTACACACATGCACCACCATGCCTGGCTCTTTTTGCATGGGTTCTGGGGATTTAATGCAGGCCCTCACGCTTGCCAGACTAGCACTTCACCGACTGCGCTATCTCCCCAGCCCTCTTATCCCTCTCCAATGTTTTTGTTTTGACAAATGGAAAAGTTAATAATCTTTTCACAGATTTATGCACTCTTTGCCCTTTTCCTGTGAATTACTTATTCATAAGCTTTGTCCATTTTTTTCTATTGGCTTGTGTAGAAGACAGAGTAATGGCCCATCTCAATTGTCCATGCCCTGGAATGGTGATCATGTGACTTTACATGGCAAAGAAGAATTAAGGGAGCAGATGGAATGAAAGTTACCAACCAAATGACCTTAGCATGGAGATTGGATCATGGATATTGGAGTGGGCCCAATGGACCTTCAAGTGTCCTTATAAATGGAGAGGGAAGGGCTAGAATTCAGCTCAGTTGGCAGAGTACCTACCTAGCATGCACAATGCCCTCAGTTCCATCCCCAGCACCACATTAACCAGACATGTTAATACCTGTAATCCCAGCACTTGGGAGGTGGATACAAGAGGATCGGAAGTTAAAAGCTATGGGGATTTTAGCCTCTCTAACATTTAGCCATTGTTGGGCTACCCAGCCCCTATCATGTACGCTCATCTAATGGATTCCCTTTACAATGCATATACATTTTGCTGGCTCGGCTCCTCTTGAGAACACCGCGCAATTTATTGCCCCAAAGTGCATACAGAACTGGAATGTCCTGTGTCCCTAAAGTGTGGGCTCTTCCCTGGGGAGAAGCCTGTGCGCACATGCTCCATGCAGACAGGGCACCCTCGACAGACTGAGGGCCGATTCCACCACAGTGTACACTGGTGAACCAATGAATTTATTGGGGCTCCACACAGAGCATAGGCGAAGGGTTATTTACAGGGATGTGGAAAGCCCAAAGCAGCCTCACGTCAGCACGGATGGTGTACTGCACATAGCTGCATGGATGGAGCTCCCCATGCCCTGATCTCCAACCATCAACATACTCTGGCCCGGAGACTATGCAAACTCAGGTGTCATTGCATATAGCTGGCGCGGAGGCACCTGAGATCTCAAGTAAGGGTCTCACAAGCTTCCTCAACTCCCTCCTTGTATGAGGAAACATCAACAGACCCAACTAAGAGTCTCTCGTGAACAGTCAATGGCAGCTTCTTGGATAAAGATGATAATGGTTATTTTTCTCAGATGACAGTGTCACACGACAATCCCTAAATCCATGACTTACATTTGAGCAAAACTTTAGGGGCAGGTATTTGGGGCTGCTCAGAACCCAATTACCCTTATTTATAGACAACAGTAATCCTCCTAGTTGTCTTGCTTTCTTATCCTTTGCTTGTTGAAAGCTGCACATTCCACAGGAAGGGCCAGGCACCTTGTGACCATGGACTGTCTGCGGCCGAAGACCGATCTCCGCTAAAGAGCGCTGGAGTGGTGCAAAGCCCCTGGACTTTTCAGCTTCCTCTGTCAGGAGCCAAGGAGGAGTGGGTGTGAGGACAGAGGGATGCAAGGGGTCCTACAGGAACCAGAGGAGTCAGAGGAAACATGACCAAGTCACAAGAGAGCCTTGTTGAAGAAGGTGAGCCCTGTCATCTGCCTGGAAGGTGTGGGAGCTCACCGGGACTGGAGTGCTGGACATCAAGTGAGGGTACAGGAAGAAAAGTATTTGGAGGGTCACTGGCATGCCTGGACACAGTGTACAAGGCCAAATGTCCCACACGCTTGCACAGGCCCCAGGTGCCGTGTTGGCTGATGACCCTAAGACAAGAAAGACAATCATGATGTGGAGAGATGGCTCAGTGGGCAAAGTGCTTGCCACACAAGCGTGAGGACCTGAGTTATGATCCCCAGCACCCATATAAAATGCCAGGTGTGGCAGCATACACCTGTAATCCCAGTGCTGGGGAGAGAGAGAGAGAGACGAGAATTCCCTGGGGCTTACTGGTTTACTGGTCTGGCTCAATCAGTGAGCTCTAGGTTCAGTGAGAGACCCTGACTCAAAAATTAAGGTAGAGGGCTGAAGAGGTGGTTTAGTGGTTAAGGCGTTTGCCTACAAAGCCAAAGGTTTTGGGCTCGATTCTCCAGGACTCATGTAAGCCAGATGCACAAGGAGACGCATGCATCTGGAGTTCATTTGCAGTGGCTGGAGGTCCTGGCGCACCCATTCTCTTGCTCTCTCTCTCTCTCTCTCTCTCTGCCTCTTTCTCTCTCGCTTTCTCAAGTAAATAAATAAATAAATAAAATTTTTAAATTAAGGTAGAAAACAATTGAGGAAGAGCCCCGACCTCAACCTCTGGCCTCCACATGCACACCTACACACACAAAGCATTCATGCATGCACGACACCACACACAAAAAAAAAAATGATAATCATACCCAGTGTGCTTTTTGTGCAAGAAAATGTGCTTGTTCAGACCACCACGTGGGCTTTGTTCTGTGGAACCCAGAGCATATCGAATCAACTTGTCTTCTCCTCTTTCCTTTGGCCTGTCCGCAGTATGAAAATGAATTTAGCCATTGATTTCAAAGGATGCGTAAGGCCCCTGACAAGGGATCTCTTTTGCCTCTTTTCTTTATCTCGTCATACACCTGTTTGACACTGGCTAGAGGGTGCTGGGGACTGAACCAAAGGCTTTGCCCATCCCAAGTACACATTCTACCACTGAGCCATACCCCCAGCTGCTAAGGTTTTATTTGTTAATTTTTGCATATATGTGTGTGTGTGATGTGCTTGAATGCATGCATGTATAATTATATGTGTGTGGGAACATTTGTGCATGTGAAGGTCAAAGGTCAATGTACGGTGGCTTCCCTAAATGTTTCCACCTTATTTTTGTTGTTGTTGTTTTTGTGTTTGTTTGTTTTGTTGTTCAAGGTAGGATTTCCCCTCTAGCCCAGACTGAGCTGGAATTTACTATGTAGTCTCAGGGTGGCCTCAAACTCATAGTGATCCTCCTACCTCTGCCTTCAGAGTGCTGGGATTAAAGTTGTGCACCACCATGCCCAGCTTCCACCTTATTTTTTTTTAATTTAAAAATATTTTTTATTTATTTGAGAAGAGAGACCCACCTAGAAAGAGGCAGATATAGAGAGAGTGAGTATGGACGTGCCAGAACCCTCCTGCCACCGCAAATCAACTCCAGATGCATGTACCATTTTGCACATCTGGCTTTACATGGGTACTGAGGAATTAAACCCAGGCCATCAGGCTTTGCAAATAAGCCTTTAACCACTGAACCATCTCTCCAGCCCTCTAGTTTGCTTGTTTGTTTGTTTGTTTGTTTGTTTGTTTGTTTTTTTGAGATAAGGTCTCTCACTGAACCTGGAGCTCACTAATTAAGCTAGACAAGCTAGCCAGCAAGCCCCAGGGATCCTCTATTCTCTACCTCCACAGCATTGGGATTGCAGGTGCACATTGCCATGCCCAGCTTTACATGGACACAGGGGATCTGAACTCGAAGTCATCATTTTGCATGGCAAGCACTTTAACAAATGATCATCTCCTCGGCTCCAGGTTTCCATTTTAAAGAAACATAAATATTGGGACTGGGGAGCTGGATAGAGCACTTGCCATACAGGCCTGAGTACCTGAGTTTGAAATTTCAAGCCCCGTGTAAAAGCTGAAAGCCATAAAAGGCTTCTGTAACCCCAGAACACTGAAGGCAAGACGGAAGTGGAGACAGGAGAATTTTCTAGAAGCTCACAGACCAGCCAGTCTGGTGATCTCAACAAACAACAAGAGACCTGCCTCCAACGAGGAGGAAGTAGAGGACCAAGCCCAGAAAGCTGTCTGCAGATCTCCTCTCCTGTGCCTGTTTATACCAGGCCATGACATTCAATTCTTTTTAGCTATTTTATATTTATTTATCTCTACCTCTCCAGCCAGAAAAAAAAAAAAAAAAACATAGCGATTATTTCTGTTTCCTGACATCTTTGTTGCAGACATTACCTAGTGCATAAATCTTTACTCCTGACAGGAACATCTTGGCGAGGAACGTTCATTTTGGCTCACGGTTGCATTCCTTCACAGCACAGCACAGGCAGACATGGCAGAATGGCTCCGTCTGGTGGTGGGAACTTGTTTACCTACTAGCTGACCAGGAAGCAGAGAGAACATAGCTGGAACCAGAGGAAAGTAGAATCTTTAAAGACTCACTTCAGTGACCTAATGCAGCTGGCCAGGCCCCTCCTTCTGAGCTAGAGTGCCAGCATTCAAAACCTGAGCATGTGAGGGATGCTCAGACTCAAATCATGACATCCTGTGACTTTCAACTTGGGGGAGGTGAAGATGTAAGTGCTGGGCATTGCTAAACACGGGCTGGGACTGTGAGGAAGCTGGCCTGGGCTGTTGGACATGGCCAGGGACCTTGGGCTGTGGGGGTTGCAGCTGGCCTTATCGTGGGGAACCCACTCTGGTGACAGAGCTGGCCTTCCCTTCTCAAGGTCGTAGTGTGCCCAGAGTGGGCAGAACCACCCGGCCCTCCCTCCTATCCCCAAAGCACCTGACCATTCCACAGTCAGGCTTCCCCTCCCCACAGTTCCTGACCTTGTGGCCAGCTGCCCAAGAGACCCTTATAAACAGTCTCCCTGAAGCTGTAGCCATCCAATGTGTGGCTGAAGTCACGTAGTTTTTCCCGCCACTTCTGTTGTCTCCCTTGTAGCTTCCCCCTAGTGACTTTTGCCTTCCAACAACAGCCAATTAGATAGCAACCCATAAACCTATGCATCTAAGCATTTTATAGTCTGAAATGTGCCTTCTCAACCTTTCTCAAGTGTTTATAAACCCACTCTCCATTTGAATAGATGAGAGCGCACTATCCATCAGACAGTCTCCAGGGTGGTTCATTGCCCACCGCACTCACCTGCTCCAAGACCCTGCTCCCCTCAGCTCCTCCTGTGCCTGGGATGGTGGTGGCCAACGACCCCCAGGAACAGCAAGGACCCACATGTGAGTTTAGATCTCCTCTGCTGCCTGTGATCCCCACAGAGCACCCCTTTTCTCCTCAAGCTCCCAGCAGAGATCCATGGTAACGAACCCATGGTGTTATGACTATTTCCTCGCTGTACAGTAGTAAGCTAAATCAGTTTTTCCTTCCCTGACCATTCTTTTTGTTCCAAAGGTTAATAATCATTTTTGGGTTTCTTTCCATGTTACTCCTCACTAATTCAATCTAAAGTCTATCAGCTGTCTCTCTTTGCATTTTTTTTCTTTCCTGTACTATTTTGCCAAATTCACCCATATAGAAAAGTCCCTCCCAAAACCTCCTGACACACCTATCTGGACTGGCTTGCACTTTCTACCAGGTTCACAACCACCAGCCTGTGTGCTTTCTAGCTCGCTCGCTGTCTCTCTTCTCCATAACCCTAGAGAATTCCTCAGTCTCTCTCCTCGGCTGGGCCCTTGTGTCTTAGTTATTCCATTGCCTTGGTGGAGTCTGACCTCAAGTAGCTTGCAAAGAAAAGGTGTCGGTGTTAGAGAGGTGAAGTATTGAGACTCTATGTGTGATACACACACTTCACTATTAATGCCTTTTGCCAGTTCTTGGCCGGTACAGTAGACAGCCTCTACAATATAATGGCCCCAGTGAGCCCTGCCTTCTGGTATTCAGGCCCTTGTGTAATATTCTCCCACACTGTTGGCCTGTGACTAATAGGATGTGGCAGAAGGGGTAGAATGTCACTTCCAAGTTTAGATTATAACAGACTGTCATGGGCTCTCTTGATCCTGCGGATTACTCCCTCTGGGGCAAACTACGTCATGACCAGCCCTGTGGAGAGGGCACTGTGGCTAGGCCTTGAAGCCGCCTGCCAACAACCACATGATCTAGCTTGGAAGCAAATTTGCCAGCCCCACCTGAGCCCTTAGAGGACTGTGGTCCTGCCACACAGCTTGGCAGCCACCTCAAGTGAGACCCTGAGCCCTACTAAACCGCCCTTGAACCCTGACCCTCAGAAGCCATGAGCTAATAAACACAGGGCTCTTTGAAGTGATCCAGTTTTGGAATAAGTCATTAAACAGCAATAGGAGGCCATGAACATACTTGGAAATCCTTTTCCTCCTCAGTTCTCCTCTAAGAACTTCTAGCATTTTCGAGAGTGGCTATTGAGAAACCCGAACCAATTCTGAGTCCGGAATTTCTGCCCATGACCTCTTCACCCCACCCCTTCCCCACTCCATTCCCAGAAGCCTCTACACCTCTACTGTCCCAAGGTGTGCTAATGAGATACATGCCTCACTGGGTCTCTGCGCCATCCATTGTGCTGGGCCCCTGGGGGCCATTTCAGTCCAGGAAGTCATGCCTTTCAGCTCTGAGGAATTTCTGCGTATGAACTCATAAACAATCCTCTCCCTCGCTCCATGTTCTTTGTCTCTTCCTGATATTCTCTGCTAGTCACGTCTTGGACCCCTTGGGCTAACTAACCCTTAATGTTCGTACACACTTTTCAATGTTCTGTTTCTGTGGGTTTTGCCTGACTGTTTTAAAAAAAAATAACTTCTAGCCGGGCGTGGTGGCTCACGCCTGTAATCCCAGCACTTGGGAGGCAGAGGTAGGAGGACCGCCGAGAGTTCAAGGCCACCCTGAGAACAATTCCAGGTCAGCCTGGGCTAGAGTGAGACCCTACCTCGAAAACCCAAAATAAATAAATAAATAAATAAATAAATAAATAAATAAATAACTTCTGTATTGTTCAACATTTTAAGCAAATTTTGTTTTTTTATTCTGTATTCTCTGTTTCTTATTTTTACTGAATGGTCCTTTTTTACAGTATCCTGCTCTTCTGGAAGCAGCACCTTCTCACTAAGCCAAAGCTAAATGTTTATACTGGGCCGGGCGCTGTGGTGCACGCCTTTAATCCTAGTACTTGGGAGGCAGAGGTAGGAAGATTGCCATGAGTTCAAGGCCATCCTGAGACTACATAGTGAAATTCAGGTCAGCCTGGGCTAAAGTGAGACTCTACCTCGAAAAACCAAAAAAAAAAAAAAAAGAGAGAGAGAGAGAGAGATTTATACTATTAAGATCTTGTCACTACACACACACACACACACACACACACACACACACACACACACACGCCATTTCCAACACTGGGATTCAAACTCAAGGTTTTACACATGCTAGACAAGCCCTCGATCACTGACCTACATCCTCAGCCCACCTTTCTTTCTTTCTTTCCTTTCCTTTCTTTCTTTCTTTCCTTTCCTTTCTTTGTTCCTTTTCCTTCCTTCCTTTGTCTTCTTTTCCTTTACTTTTTGAGACAGATTTTCTGTGTAGCCAAGACTGGCCTGGAACTCATGATCCTCCCTCCTCAGCCCCCATGTGCTGGGATATAGGCATGCACCATCATGCCTGGCTCCCCTATTTCTCTCTTTAACATTTTCTTCTCTCCCTTCTTTTGGATTATCTTCTTTTATTTTATTTGATCTGTTTCCTTCATACTAGGGTTATCCTCATTCACCTGGCAATCATGGCTGCTCTGATTATATTCAAGAGTAGAACAATGAAAACTGGGCTGGAAGCCCTCACCTTGAATGGATTGGATTTTTTCCCCAAGTTTCACTTGAGGTGACATGGATGGGGTCACTCATACTTGTTCTGGCCATCTCTCTAAGCTTAGTGATTTAAAGTTTGCTATTGACCCAACTATACCACTCCAGGGCATATAGCTAAAGGACTCTAAGTCAACGAACCACAGAGATGACTGGCCCATCTGCCGTCATTGCTGTTCTGTTCACAATAATGAGGGATTGGAGTCAGCCTAGATGCCTGTCAACTGATGAGTGATAATGAAGATGGGATTCATGCACACAATGGGATTTTATTCAGCCAGAGAGATAAAAACAAAATTGGGAAATTTGGAGGAAGATGGCTTTATGTGGATCCTGGGAAATCAAACCTGGGCCATGAGGCTCTGTAAGCAAGCACTTTAATGGCTGAGCCATCTGTCCAGCCCAAGGATTTCAGCTTTTAATATATATATATTTTTAAGATTTATTTATTTATTTTATTTATTTATTAGAGACAAAGAGAGGGAGAGATAATGAGTGAGAATGGGCATGCCAGGGCCTCTAGCCACTGCAAACAAAGTCTAGACGCATGAGCCACCTAGTGCATCTGACTTACATGGGACCTGGAGAATCGAACCTGTGTTCTTAGGATTCGCAGGCATGTGCCTTAACCTCTAAGCCATCTCTCCAGCCCAATATATATACATATATTTAATGAGTGTGTATGTGTGTAGGTATGAGTGTGAGTAGAGGCCATGAAATTAGAATGGGTACCATAAAAAGGGAAGAAGAGGCTGGGCATGGTGGTGCACTCCTTTAATCCCAGCACTTGGAAAGCAGAGATAACAGGATGGCTGTGAGTTCAAGGGCAGCCTGGAACTTCAGAGTGAGTTCCAGGTCACATGGGCTAGAGTGAGACCCTACCTCAAAAATAAAAAAGAAAAAGGAAGAAAGAAAGAAAGAAAGAAAGAAAGAAAGAAAGAAAGAAAGAAAGAAAGAGGCTTTGAGGATGTGGGAAGGCAATAGAATACATGTGACTCAGAGTGGAGAGGGAACTACAGGGATGGAAGGGTAAACAGGGGGCAGGGACCAAGTGGAAAGAACTAACAAAATAAAATTACATTTAAAAGCATCATGATGACCATTGCAGAAGAGGTGGCAGAAAGAATGTAAGAGACAAAGGAAGGGGCTGGAGAGATGGTGCAGTGGTTAAGGCACTTGCCTGTAAAACCTAAGGACCTGGGTTCTTTTCCCCAGTACCCACATAAAGCCAGATGCACCAAATGGCACATGCGTCTGGAGTTCATTTGCAGTGGCTAGAGCCTCTGGTGCACCCATTGTCTATCTCTCTCTCCCTCTCTCTCTCTGTCTCTCCCAGGCGTGGTGGTGTACAACTTTAACCCCAGCACTCAAAAGGCAGAGGTAGGAGGATTGCTGGGAGTTCGAGGCCAGGCTGAAACTACATAGTGAATTTTAGTTTAGCCTGGGCTACAGTGAGACCCTACCTCAAAAAAAAAAAAAAAAAAAAAAAAAGCCAAAGGAAGGGGAGGAGTGCTTTGCAATGCTGTCATCCAGACACAAGGTGGCCATGGCACTCATGACCTCACAGTGGCTGAGGCGACCTACCCAAGACCTGCATATAGGAGGGAAAAAATGATGGTACCAAATAGAAGAGACACTAGTTGGATGGAAGAAGGGACTCTGGCAGGGAGATTTCAGAGGGACAAAAAGGAGGAGGGTGGGAGGATATTATGATCATGGTATATTGTCTATACATACAGAGGCTGTCAATAAAAAAATTAAAAAGTAAATAAAATTTAAATGTCACAATGAAACTAATACTTTGTATGCTAATTTTTAAACATTTTTATTTATTATAAAAGAGAGTGAGGGCACAGCAAACGAACTCCAGGCACATGCACCACTTTGTGCATCTGGCGCATAGGCTAATTTTTGCCCGTGTATATGTATTAGTGTGTATGTGTGCATGTTTATATGTGTGTGTGCATGTGCATGTGTGTGGAGACCAGAGGTCGATGGTAGGTGTCTCCTATCCCTCTCCACAGTGTTCATTGAGATGGTTTCTCACTGAACCAAGAGCTCCCTGATTCAGCTAATCTAGCTAGCCAGCTTGCCCTGGGGATCCTCCTGGCTCTGCCTCCCAAGAAACGTGCCAGTGCGGGTGCTGGGGCTCGTACCAGGGTTTTATAAATACACAACAGCCAAAACCCCGTGGGAGCTTGAAGAGTGTTCTCTTGTAGTCTGTGCCCCACGTTTCCCTCTCCACAGCCTCTCCAGCTCACTGGCTTTGCAGGAGTTGAATTTCTACTTGTTTGCTCAGGGCTCCTGAATCACATCCGGGGGCGAGGTGGGGGGGGAGAGACTTTTTCTGAACTGGCATTGGAAGGCACTACATTTCTTTTCTCAAAGTTGTAAAGGTCCACCCAGGCTCAAGAGAGGAGTAGACCCGTCCCATGCAGGGGCGTTTTATACCCAAACTCACAATACTTGAATACATGGTGTATTGGAAGACATATTGTATTTGTTTCCCAGTGCTGCTGTAACAAGTAATTACAGGTTTAATGTGATGGCTAATCTCAGTTGTGAAATTGACAACTGGGACTTAGAATCACCATGGAAATAAATCTCTGGACATGTCTGCGAGGGATTTTCTGGATTAGGTTAAAGAAGGTGTCCCTAAATGTGAGTGGCATGACTCATCTCACGTGCTGGGGTCCTACCCACACTGAGTAAAGAAGAGAAAGCAAGCTGAGCCCCAGCATTCTTCTCTGCTTCCTGACTGGCTGCAACTCGACCATCTGCTTCATGTTCCTACCACCCCACCCTCCCCACCACGATGGACTGTATCCCCTTGAACTGTGGGCTGAAATAAATCCTCTTTCCTTGTTGGCACAGCAACAAAGAAAGTAACTAGTGCATTTAGTTCCTTAAAATCCACAAGTGTGGGACTGGAAAGATTGCTCAGTGGTTAAGGCATTTGCCTGCAATGCCTAACAACCCTAGTTTGATTCCCCAGTACCCACATAAAGCCAAATGCACAAACTGGTGCAGGCATCTGGAATTCATTTGTAGTGGCTAGAGGACCTGGTGCATCCATTCTCTCTCTCTCTCTCTCTCTCTCTCTCACTCTCTCTCTGTGTCTCTGTCTCTCAACAAATACTTGCAAATAAATAATTTTTTTTAATCCACAAATGTATTATCTCATAACTCTGGTGGTCAGGAGTACAGAATGGGTTTCAGTGGGCCAAAATCAAGGTGTTTGGCAGAGCCACACTGTTTTGAAGCTCGAAGGAAGAATTGTGTCCTTGCGTTTTCCTGCTTCTATAAGCTGCCTGTATCCTTAGTTAGGACCCCTTCCTCCATGTTTAAAGTACATCCCTCTGATCTGTGTCTCCATTGTTGCAAACCTCCTATCTCTGAGTCTGACCCTCTTTCATTCCCTCCCAAGGGCTCTTTTGATTGCATTAGACCCAGCATGCTCTTCAGAACAATCTTCCTTTGTGCCACGTAAGGTCACTGTTATAACTTGAACATGAAAAATCCCCCATAGGCTCATCTGTCTGAACACTTGGTCCTCATCCAGAGGTGCTGTTTAGAAAGGAGCCTGGCTGGAGGAGGTAGGACACAAGGCCCTAAGATTTGATAGGCCAGCCCCACTTCCTGTTCACTCGCAGCTTTTCTTGACAGCCAGTCCCCTGCCCCCTGCTCCACGCCTTCCCCTCCACTAAGGAGTGTGTCCCCTCAAAACTACAAGGAGTGCGGAATAAACCCTTCCTTCTTTAAGCTGCTTCCGTCAGGTAGGGCACAGCAATGAGGAAGTCGTGGACACAATCATCTAATCACAAGGTCTGGAGACTCGGATGCGGATGTCTTGGGCCGGGGCATTGTTCAGTCTACCACACTCACAACATGTGACAACCCATGCCCTCACAAGTGTAACGCCAATAAGCCAGTGGCTCACGGAGGTGCTGCGAGCTGCTCCAGTGGTCCTAAGAGGCCTGGATCATTGTTCCTGGATTGCTCACCTGCCTCTGACTCACCCCACCTGCAGCTGCCTGTACAATGTCAGCTTAACCCTGGTGCTTGCAGAAGTTCAGCTTTAAGTCCCTTTCCCCTCTGCCACCTGCTGCTGTGTGTGTGTAATGTGGATGCATGTGCATATGTATGTGTGTGGGCAGTGTATGTGCACAGTTGTGTTTGTGCATGTGGAGGCCAAAGGTCAAGGTCTGGTGTCCTCCCCAGTCATTCTCCACTTTATTTTTTTAATTATTATTATTTTTTAAATTATTATTATTTTTTTGGTTTTCTGAGGTAGGGTCTCAAGCTAGCTCAGGTTGACCTGGAATTCGCTATGTAGTCTCAGGGTAGCCTTGAACTCTCAGCGATCCTCCTACCTCTGCCTCCCGAGTGCTGGGATTAAAGGCATGTGCCACCATACCTGCTCTCCATTTTATTTTTCGAGACAGGGTCTCTCAGTGAACCTGGAGCTCACTGGCTTGCCTGCACTAGATAACCAGCAAGCTCTATGGATCCTCCTGTCTTTGCAACCCCAGCACTAGGATTACAGCCGTGTTACACAAGCACTGGAGATCCAACCTCAGGTCCTCAAGCTTGTGCAGCAGGCACTGCACCGACTGAGCCAGCTCGCCAGCTCCCCAGCTCCCTGGACAGCTGTAGCTGCCAGAATTCTCAGCAAGCACAGGCCCGTGCTCTCTCTGGAGCATGCTCATCCCAGAGGTGCTGTTTGGCACTGTGGAAGGTTCTGTTCACGTGGACAGTGAGTACCTGGGGACGATATTCCCTCTCTGGCTTCAGTTCCCTTGCCTTGTGCCTGGGAAGTCACACATAAGAGGGAAGGGAATGAATGCCCAAAGAGAAGTGTCCCTTGAGAAGACCTGAGAAGCCAGCACCAGTGAGAAGAGCTCAGCGCACCTTGTGGGCTTGTGGGATTATATCCATGAAATAATTGACAAGCCCAGTGTCATGAAACTCTCAACAAATACTTGCAAATAAATAATTTTTTTAATCCACAAATGTATTATCTCATAACTCTGGTGGTCAGGAGTACAGAATGGGTTTCAGTGGGCCAAAATCAAGGTGTTTGGCAGAGCCACACTGTTTTGAAGCTCGAAGGAAGAATTGTGTCCTTGCGTTTTCCTGCTTCTATAAGCTGCCTGTATCCTTAGTTAGGACCCCTTCCTCCATGTTTAAAGTACATCCCTCTGATCTGTGTCTCCATTGTTGCAAACCTCCTATCTCTGAGTCTGACCCTCTTTCATTCCCTCCCAAGGGCTCTTTTGATTGCATTAGACCCAGCATGCTCTTCAGAACAATCTTCCTTTGTGCCACGTAAGGTCACTGTTATAACTTGAACATGAAAAATCCCCCATAGGCTCATCTGTCTGAACACTTGGTCCTCATCCAGAGGTGCTGTTTAGGAAGGAGCCTGGCTGGAGGAAGTGGGACACAAGGCCCTAAGATTTGATAGGCCAGCCCCACTTCCTGTTCACTCGCAGCTTTTCTTGACAGCCAGTCCCCTGCCCCCTGCTCCACGCCTTCCCCTCCACTAAGGAGTGTGTCCCCTCAAAACTACAAGGAGTGCGGAATAAACCCTTCCTTCTTTAAGCTGCTTCCCGTCAGGTAGGGCACAGCAATGAGGAAGTCGTGGACACAATCATCTAATCACAAGGTCTAGAGACTCGGATGCGGATGTCTTGGGCCGGGGGCATTGTTCAGTCTACCACACTCACGTACATGTGACAACCCATGCCCTCACAAGTGTAACGCCAATAAGCCAGTGGCTCACGGAGGTGCTGCGAGCTGCTCCAGTGGTCCTAAGAGGCCTGGATCATTGTTCCTGGATTGCTCACCTGCCTCTGACTCACCCACCTGCAGCTGCCTGTACAATGTCAGCTTAACCCTGGTGCTTGCAGAAGTTCAGCTTTAAGTCCCTTTCCCCTCTGCCACCTGCTGCTGTGTGTGTGTAATGTGGATGCATGTGCATATGTATGTGTGTGGGCAGTGTGTGTGCACAGTTGTGTTTGTGCATGTGGAGGCCAAAGGTCAAGGTCTGGTGTCCTCCCCAGTCATTCTCCACTTTATTTTTTTAATTATTATTATTTTTTAAATTATTATTATTTTTTTGGTTTTCTGAGGTAGGGTCTCAAGCTAGCTCAGGTTGACCTGGAATTCGCTATGTAGTCTCAGGGTAGCCTTGAACTCTCAACGATCCTCCTACCTCTGCCTCCCGAGTGCTGGGATTAAAGGCATGTGCCACCATACCTGCTCTCCATTTTATTTTTCGAGACAGGGTCTCTCAGTGAACCTGGAGCTCACTGGCTTGCCTGCACTAGATAACCAGCAAGCTCTATGGATCCTCCTGTCTTTGCAACCCCAGCACTAGGATTACAGCCGTGTTACACAAGCACTGGAGATCCAACCTCAGGTCCTCAAGCTTGTGCAGCAGGCACTGCACCGACTGAGCCAGCCAGCTCGCCAGCTCCCCAGCTCCCTGGACAGCTGTAGCTGCCAGAATTCTCAGCAAGCACAGGCCCGTGCTCTCTCTGGAGCATGCTCATCCCAGAGGTGCTGTTTGGCACTGTGGAAGGTTCTGTTCACGTGGACAGTGAGTACCTGGGGACGATATTCCCTCTCTGGCTTCAGTTCCCTTGCCTTGTGCCTGGGAAGTCACACATAAGAGGGAAGGGAATGAATGCCCAAAGAGAAGTGTCCCTTGAGAAGACCTGAGAAGCCAGCACCAGTGAGAAGAGCTCAGCGCACCTTGTGGGCTTGTGGGATTATATCCATGAAATAATTGACAAGCCCAGTGTCATGAAACTTTTCCAGGTCCACCAATTAGTCTAGACTGGCTGGCCAGTGAGGGAGAGAGTATCTGAAATAGGTGAAAAGGGCTGGGGAGATGACTCAGTGGTTACGGGTGCTTGCTTGCAAAGCCTGTTGGCCTGGGTTCGATTCCCCAGTACCCATGTAAAGCCAGACGCATAAAGTGACACATAAATCTCGAGTTTGTTTGCAGCGGCAAGAGGCTCTGGTGTGCCTATTCCCTCTCTCTCTCTCTCTCTCTCTCTCTCTCTCTCCTCCCTCCCTCCCTCTCTTTCTCTCTCCCTCTGCTTGTGAATAAACAAATAAAAATAAGTCATTTTCTAGTGTATGTCTCAAAGACTATAAATTTCTTTCTATTGCTTTGGCTGTATATCTCAAGTTGTATATGATATTCTAATGTTCATTCACTCACATATTTTTGAATTTTCTGTGTGACTTTTTTATTGACAACTTCCATAAATATAAACACTATACCAATATCATAACCCACTTTCCCCCTACATTGAATCCCTTCTTTCCAACTAGTCTCTTCTATTTTGATGTCATCAGTTTCTCCTCCTGTTATACCAACCTTGTGCAGGTAGTGTGGTCACCGAGAGGCCACGAACATCAAGGCTACTTGGTGTCTGTAAGGCAGTATTGCAAAGCAATCCTCTTCTTCCTTCGGATCCTACATTCTTTGCACCACTTCTGCAATGGTCCCTGAGCCTTGAAGGGTGTGATAGAGATGCCTCACTTAGTGCTGAACACTCCACTGTCGCTTCTAAACACTTTGGTGAGTTTTGAGTCACCCTGTGGTGACCACCATCTGTAAAGAGAAGCTTCTCTAACCCAAAAAAGTGACAGTAGCATTAACATATGGACAAATCATAAGTATTTAGAGGGCAGTTTGGTGGGTAAAATACATCCATTTAGTCAGACAACAGTAGTAGTTTCCTCGCTAGGGCTTATGACCTCCCCAGTCACAAGCTTTTTTGATTAGGCTTTCATTACCAGGTAGGAATTCACTCCAGGGGAGCAAGCCGCAAGTTCAATGAGCAATCAGTTGGTTTCTCCCATAACAGACATGCCACCATTGCACCAGTTGATACATTGGGTCTAGCTGACCAGCCATAAAGCTTGCAGGGTCCACTGATGATTAAGACTGTTGATGGTTTTTCTCCTCCAGCAGGCTGGGTAGCTCTTTCCAGCACTGGGAGCTAGTCAACAGGGAGGAGGCTTTCAGCTCAGCTCCAGCTTGATTTCTCAATGACCTGCACCCCAAGCATGTGGAGTCTTCAGCAGTAGGGTCTTATCATCTAGTTCTGGTAAACCAAGACCCTTGGTAATAGCACGTAATGTTTGTGGGGCATCAGAGGTCTGCCTGACCAATAACTTGCTGGGAGGTATCCTACCCCTGGCACTCAAATTCTGTGTGATTTCTTTAGCCATGAGTTAGAAGAGGTCAGCTTAATGTCCAAGCCTGAGGTCTCTAGTAATACTTCTATTGTTCGTTTCTGGTTTTGATTCCAATGTGTTCAGAGAAGATCCCCACCGTGATTTCATCTCTTTAAATTTGTTAATACTTGCTTTGTGGCCCGTTACGTGTCCTGTTTTGGTAGGCCTGTACTTGAAAAGAACATGTATCTTCCAACCTCTGGATATAGCCGTCTATAAATGTCTATTAAACCAGGTTGATTGATGCTATTGCTCATGTGTTATGTACTTCTTTAACTTTTTTAATCTGATTTTTCTATCAGTTGCTGAAAGATATTTGTTAAACACTCCAGCCATGATTACAGATTTGCCTGTGTCTCCCTTCTGTTCTATTTCCTGCTTAGTGTACTGTGAAACTGTATTACTGGGGGCATTCAGGTTAAAGACTGTGGCCTTCTTTTTTTAATATTGTATTTTTTTATTTATTTGAGAGAGAGAGGAAGAGGCAGAGAGAAAGAGAGAATGGGCACACCAGGGCCTCCAGCCACTGCAAATGAACTTCAGATACATGGGCCCCCTTGTGCATCTGGCTTACATGGGTCCTGGGGAATCAAACCCCAGTCCGACTGTGGTCTTCTTGATAAGTCAAACTTTTGTCCTCGAGAAAGAAATATCCTTCATCTACAGTGGTAACTGATGGCTGTCAGAACCACTTAGTCTGATGCTAATTGAGCCAGACCTTTCACCAGGCTAGTGTTTTAATGGTAGAACGTCTGCCATTTTGTTTTTCACTCTCTACATTTATAGTCTATATTTAAAGTGTGTGTCACACCCTGACACTACATAGTGAATTCCAGGTTAGCCTTGGCTAGAGTGAGACCCTACCTTGAAAAAACAAAAATAAATAAATAAATAAATAAATAAATAAATAAATAAATAAAGTGTGTTTCATAAATAGTTCATGGATTTCCCCCTTTTGTGTATATTGCATAATGTCTTTCCTTCTGGCTACATGATGCCATCTGGGGTAAAGATTGCATGGGACAGTGATGCCCACACTTAGAGTGGCTTCTTCCACCTAATGTAAAAAGTCCCTTACACACATCACCACAGATTTGTTTCCTTGGTAATTTTAAGTCCTGTCAAATTGAAAACCAAAGATTAATCATCATGCCAGTCCTACTTTTACATTGCTGTGACAATAACCTGACTGAAACAACTTGAGGAAGAGAGAGAAAGAGAGAATGAACTGGCATGCCAGGGCTTTAGCCACTGCAATAAAACTCCATACACTTGTGCCACCTAGTGGGCATGTGTGACCTTGTGCTTGTCTCATCTTTGTGCATCTGGTTTACATGGGACCTGGAGAGTCAAACATGAGTCCTTAGGCCTCACAGGCAAACGCCCTAATCACTAAGCCAGACCTTTTTTTATGACACAGTTTTTTTTTTGTTTGTTTGTTTGTTTTTTGTTTTTCTGGTTTTGTTGAGGTAGAGTCTCACTCTGGTCCTGGCTGACCTGGAATTAACTATGTAGTCTCAGGGTAGCCTCAAACTCACAGCAATCATCCTATCTCTGCCTCTCAAGTGCTGGGATTAAAGGCGTGTGCCGCCATCCCCAGAAGCCCATTACACAGTTTTTAAAGATTTCTTATTCTAGCTACATTTTTCCTCTCTCCCAAGGACTGCCCCAGCACTCAGTGTTCCATGGGAAAGTCTGGCAGGGAACTGGGGCTCCATGACTCTCTCCCCTGTCAGACTAGCCCATAGGGCAACCAAAAGCTTAGCTGGCACCTCTTCCCCAGTAGATGTTCCTACCTACAGCATACCTCCACTTAGCCAACCAATGACCTCCTGGAAGAAAAGGACCTGTAAAGGACTTTTCTAGCTTTGAAACTTGAGCTGCCTTTGTACACTTTTCTTCTACAACTGCTCACTGTCTTTAAAATCTGTTTTAAGTCAGGAACATGCCTTTAATGCCAGCACTCATCAGTTTGATACAGGAGGATCACCATGAGTTCAAGGCCAGCCTGGGGATGCAGAGTGACTTCCAGGTCAGCCTAGGCTAGAATGAGAGTCTACCTCAAAAAATAGAGGGGGCTGGGGAAATAGCTTAGCAGTTAAGATGTTTGCCTGTGAAGCCTAAGGACCCTGGACCCCAGGACCCACGTAAGCCAGATGCACAAGGGGGCACATGTGTCTGGAGTTTGTTTACAATGGCTGGAGGCCCTCGTGTGCCCCTTATCTCTTTCTCTCTGCCTCTTCCTCTCTCTCTCTCTCCCTCTCTCTCATAAATAAATAAACAGAAAATGTTTTAAAACCAAAAAAAGCCCGGTGTGGTGGCGCACGCCTTTAATCCCAGCACTCGGGAGGCAAAGGTAGGAGGATCGCTGAGAGTTCGAGGTCACCCTGAGACTACATAGTTAATTCCAGGTCAGCCTGGACCAGAGTGAGACCCTACCTCACAAAACCAAATAAATAAATAAATAAATAAAATTTGTTTTTAAGGGCTTGGGAGGTGGCTTAATTGGTAAGGACCTGCATTCAATCACCAGTACCCACATTAAAAAAAAAAAAAACTGAAATAGGGTTGGAGAGATGGCTTAGCAGTTAAGCACTTGCCTGTGAAGCCTAAGGACCCTGGTTTGAGGCTCGATTCCCCAGGACCCACGTAAGGCAGATGCACAAAGGGGCACATGCATGTGGAGTTCATTTGCAGTGGCTGGAGGCCCGTTCTCTCTGTCTCTCTCTCTCTCTCTCTCTCTCTCTCTCTTTCTCTGTCTGTTGCTCTCAAATAAATAAATAAAGTTTAAAGAAAAACCGACATAGCTGTGCATACCTGTAACCCTACTACTAAGGAGACAGAGGTAGAAACAGGCTCACAGGGCCTCCTAGTCAACTAATCTGACTTAAAAACAACACAAAAGTGTCATTGCTGATGACTTTATTCTCCCCCGAAGTGAAACTTGTCCAACTACCTCATTCGTGCTGCTGTCTGTCATGGGACCATCCTATGGAGCAAGCAGAGAAACGTGCGACTGCATCGTGACAATAGGACAGTGTGGCAGATCACTTAGCCGGGTAACTCCAGAGGAATTTCCCAATATTTCTTCCTTCTTACTCATACTATTGAATCAATGTCTCTCTCCCACAC
The DNA here is from genome assembly GCA_036365145.1 of Orientallactaga sibirica. Classification (NCBI taxonomy): domain Eukaryota; kingdom Metazoa; phylum Chordata; class Mammalia; order Rodentia; family Dipodidae; genus Orientallactaga; species Orientallactaga sibirica. The sequence continues at coordinate 14,845,776 of JAEOAD010000028.1, forward strand.
AGGAATATTTGAATCGTAAGACTCTTATGGACCAAACATGTTTAGACAGATAGCACAATTATCCATGGTGGGGTTTAAGTTATTGGATTATGTAGAAGGAGGAGGAAGCCGGGCATGGTGGTGCACACCTTTAATCCCAGCACTCATTCTCTCTCTCTCTCTCTCTCTCTCTCTCTCTCTCTCTCTCTCTCTATCTCTCTCCCCCAGGCATGGTGGTGCATATCTTTGATTCCATCACTCAAAACACAGAGGTAGGAGGATTGTTGTGAGTTCAAGGCCACTCTGGGACTACATAGTGAATTCCAGGTCAGGTTACCCTGGGCTAGTGTGAGACCCTATCTCAAAAAAATAATATTATTAACTAGAAAAATTTCAGTGCCAGGGATGATATACCTTCCAGTGAGTGGTTGGCCAGGGAGATCCCTGATGCCCCCAAAACATTACAGGCCATTGCTGAGGATCTTAGATTCCCACTAGGAATAGACAGTAAGACCCTATTGCTGAAGACTCCACATGTTTGGGCTCCAAAGTCATTGAGAAATCTTGCTGGGCTGAAAACTTCCTCCATGTAGACCAGCTGACAGAAAGCTGGAAAAAAAGCTACACTGCATACAGCTCCATGGGACAGAGAGAAGTTCATCACTGTTGATAAACAACAGTGGACACTGCAAGCCTTAAGTTTGGCCAGCCAGGCCAATTGAGCCAACGGGTGCAATAGTAGCATGTCTGTCATGGGGGAAACCAACTGCTCTCTAACTGGACTGGATGTTAGCTCAACAGGAAGGAACATGTCTGATACTGAAAACCTATCACAGTGGGCGTCATGAGTCCTGGTGGTATAACAACTGCTGGTGTCTGGCTAAATGCATATATTATGCTCACCAAACTGCCCAGGAAGCACTTTTCTTTTTTTTTTTGTTTAATTATTATTTTTTATTGACTTTTAATCTTCCATACCAAAAAAAAACCCCACCTGATATTTCCCTCCCCTCCCCCATTCCACTTTAGAACTCCCGTCTCCATCATATCCCCTCCCTCTCTCCATTAGTCTCTCTCCTAATTTGATGACATCATCTTTCTCTTCTATTTTGAGGGTCTTGCAAAGGTATTGCTAGGCACTACAAGATCATGGATATCGAGGCCAATTTCTGTCTGGGCAGTTGCATTGTAAGAGGTCATACCCTTCCTTTGGCTCTTCCATTCTATCCGCCCCCTCTTCCGCAATGGTCCCTGAGCCATTGGAGGGTGTGACAGAGGTGTTTCAGTGCTAGACACTCCTCCATCCCTTCTTCTCAGCACTATGTTGCCTTCTGGGTCATCCCAGTGGTCATCACCATCTGAAAAGAGAAGCTTCTCTAGCCAGAAGTGAGAGTAGCGTTAATATGTGAACATGAACATTTAGTGTAGTGTCCCCAGGGCAGCTTGGTGGGAATAATATATACATTTAGTCAGACATGAGCAGGCTTTATACCCCAAGGCTCATGACCTCACCTACCATAGACTTTTACTTAGGTTTTTCAGTACCAGGTATGTATTCCCTCCCATAGAGAGGGCCTTCAGTCCAATTATGGAGCAGTTGGTTACCCCAAGTAGACACGCCACTATTGCACTCGTTCAGTCATTGGGCCTGTCTGGCCAAGCTTGAATATTCAGCATCCACTATTTTCACTGTTGATGGCTTCTGTCTCCCATACGCTGCGTGCAGTGCAGCTTTTTCCAGCTTTCAATTGGCTGGTCTACAGGGAGAAGGTTTTCTGGTCAGCATCAGCTTGCTTTCTCAGTGACCTTGCCTCTCAGGCATGAGATGTCTTCAGCAATAGGGTCTTACTATCTGTTTCTCTAGGGAAACCAAGGGCTTTGGCAAAAGCCTTAATGTTTTGGAGGCTACCGGGACCTCCTTGGCCAACAACTCACTGAAAGGTATTCCATCCCAGGTACTGAAAATTTTCTAGTAACAGTCTACATCTTCTAGACGTGCCCTTATTCAAAAAAGTAATTTTACATATGTCTTATTGATAATATCTTGAGTTTAGATTGACCCTCCCCCTGCCCTTTTTGTACGCATTCTCTTCCCATGGCCTCGCTTAGGCCATTCCCCTCTCTGTACTCGGTTCTTCTACTTACATATGTGCATTACCATACACTTAAGTCCTTCCCAGGAAGCACTTTTCTTAATGTTCATACCCATATATTAATGCTACTCTCACTTTTGGTTAGAGAAGCTTCTCTTTTCAGATGGTGGAGAACTTGAAATGACTCAAAAGGCACCATAGTGCTCAGAAGTGACAGAAGAGTGCTCAGCACTGAAACATTTCTATCACACCCTCCAAGGCTCAGGGTCCATTACAAAAGAGGTGGCAGGAAGAATATAAGAACCTAAGGAAGGATAGGACTCCTTACAACTCTTCTAGGCACAAAATGGCCTGGATATCCATGACCTCACAGTGCCTGGCACTACCTACAGAAGATAAGTACAATAGGAGGAAAAGATGATGACATCAAAATAAAAGAGAGACTGATTGAGGAGGGGAGGGATATGATTGAGAGTGGAGTTGTGAAGGAGAAAGTGGGGGAAGGAGTTATCATGGTTTATTATCTATGATTACAGAAGTTGTCGATAATAAAAATAAAAAAATAAATTTTAAAAAGAAAGAAAGAGAAGAGAAAGGTGAGTTTAGCATAGTGCCTTATTGTCATTGTTCATGTCTTTCTTTTTTATTTTGTTTTGTTGTTGTTGTTGCTGCTACTGTTGTTGTTTGAGGCAGAGTCTCACTCTAGCCCAGGCTAGCCTTGAACTCCTGAGGTCCTCCTACCTCAAACTCCCAAGTGAAGGAATTAAAGGTATGAGTCACCACACCTGGCTCGTGTCTTTCTTTTTAACACATATGCATGTGCATGTTTGCATGTGTGTTGGTGTATGTGCATGCATGTATGTGTAGAGGCTCAGATGTCATTCCTCAGGGATACCATCCACCTTTTTGTCTCTCATTGGCCCGGAGCTCACCAATTAGGCTAGAACTGACTGGTCAGTGAGGCCCCAGGGATCCTCCTGTCTCTGCCTCCCCAGCACTGGGATTACTGGCACACACTTCATATTCAGTGGGTACTGGGCATTGAACTCTTGTTCTCATGCTTCTTTACCAACTAAGCTATCTCCCTGGCCCTTTTCATGTCTTTCTTGCTCACTAACTTCTGCCTCCATTTATTCATCACACTGTCTCACGATCCAAAAAGGCAGCGGAATGACTGGCTAGAACAGATCCACAGCCTTGCTCTTATACCCCTGTGTTACCTTAGGAATGCTACTGAACCTCTAGGTTTGTTATTTTTTGTTTTGTTTTGTTTTTGTTGTTTGTTTGTTTTTTGGTTTTTCAAGGTAGAGTCTTGCTGCAGCCCAAGCTGACCTGGAATTCACTCTATAGTCTCAGGGTGGCCTCAAACTCACGGAGATCCTCCTACCTCTACCTCCCGAGTGCTGGGATTAAAGGCGTGCGCCACCACGCCTGGCTTATGAACTTCTAGTTTTATGTAACTGGTGGATAATAATATCTGCTTTGCGAGGTCCTCACAGGATGCAATGACATCACAGAGTTCTGTCCCTGCGTGTCTCCTGATACCTCCTGCCAGTTCTCCAGAGAGGTGCTGGTTCAAAGTCAACATCTTTTCAGGCTTTTTGCTCTGCCACCACCCACCCTAAAAAGACCACGCACCCTTCTCTGCATCTCCCTGCAGCAGAGGGCACCGGTCGGTGTGAGCCTGTCAGAGAGCAGGAAGATGGTGGCCGAGCTAACTGGGCTTGGTGGGGTGGGGCCTTTGGGGATGGGGGCAGTGGATTCTGGTTCCTGCTCTGCTCTATGGGAATAAATTCATTTATTCTTAAGGCCTGAAAAGCAGTCCTTTCAGGCTACTAAGAATGACAAAGCTGCCTTGATCTCTAGTTCTCAAACCCAAACTGTGCAGCTGTGTTGGTCATACAGTGCTTCAGTGAGGCCCAAGCGTCCAGGTGCTCAGTGCCCAGAAGTGCCTCTGGGAGAGAGACTGTCATACTCTGCCAACCTGTGGCAAAGAGAATGAGAGGAACTAGAGAGGCCTGAGGTGCTGGCAAGAGAGGTCCCAGGGCCTTCCTGGGTTCTGACCTCTTAAGCTTCCCCTTTATGGCATCCCTGCACCTGCCTCCTGGAGCTTGCTGGGTGCTCCATGGCCTGAAGGCCACCTCAGCCTCCTGCCCATCACCCACCCTTTCCAGCTCTCCGCTCATAACTTCTCTGTCAGCCTTTCTGGTTTCCTTTGGCCTTTATCTCAATACACATTTTTTATTTAATTTTACTTATTTATTTGAGAGAAAGAGGCAATTAGAGAGAATGGGAACACCAGGGCCTCTAGCCACTGCAATCAAACCCCAGACATATGCGCCACCTTGTGCATCTGCCTTACATGGGTACTAGAGAATAGAACCGGGTCCTTGGGCTTTGCAAGCAAGAGTCTTAACCTCTAAGCCATCTCTTCAGCCCTCAATCCACATTGTTTTGCATGTGTATGTGTGGTGTATGTGTCTCTGTGTGTGTGTGTGTGTATGTTTGCATATGTGTGTGCAGGTGCACATGCACTGTGGAAGACAGAGGTTGATGTTAGATGGTCTCCCCATCACTCTCTACCATTTTTATTGAAACAGGATCTCTCCATTGAATCCCAAGCTCACGGATTCAACTAATCCAGCTAGCCAACTTGCAAGAGGCACACATCTGTCTCCATGGACCACCCCAATGCTGGGATTAAAGGCAGCTGCAATGCCTACCTGACATTTACACGGGGGCTAGAATGCAAACTCGGGTCCTCATGCTTCCTTTGTGGACTGAGCCATATCTCCAGTTCTCAACATATAACTATTAGTTTGTGGGATACTCCCCAGGTAGTGAAGAGACACAGTGAGTTTCAACTCTCAACAAAACCAGAGCAGAGATTTCCGCAGCCCCAGCCAAGTCTGTATTCCCAGCAGCACCTTCACTGGGTGCAGAATGGTGCTGCAAAGAGAGGAACATGCAGCATGGGCACCAGCGTGTTTCCTGGCACTTAGCAGACACTCAAAAAATATATGCTGAGTTGGGCTGGAGGGATGGCTTAGCAGTTAAGGCATTTGCCTGCAAAGCCAAAGGATCCAGGTTCAATTCTACAGGACCCACATAAGCCAGATACACAAGGTGGCGCATGCATCTGGAGTTCATTTGCAGTGGCTGGAGGCCCTGGTATGCCCATTCTCTCTCTCTCTCTCCCTCTTTCTCTCTATCAAATATATATATACTGAATGAATGAATGGATCCAAACTATGGTAAGATGGGCCCCTAACTTTCTGAGGCCATTTTATTGTTCACTAGTGAGTATAACCAAGCACCTATTTTCCAGCCTCTGAGGAAACCCAGCATCCACTGTGGGGAGCACGCAGCCACCCTTCTGTAAGACACCAGCCTGCATGAGGGTGTTCTCCAAACACTCACATGACTCTCACAACTAAAGGAGGGGTGCTTCTGCCAACACCACAGGCCAAAGGAACTTCCTAAATCTACTGGAGTCTAGAAACTCAAAGTTATTCATGTGATTGAGCCAAAATAACAATAACAGTAAGCAGGAAGGGGCTGTGCAGATAGCTCAGGGGTTAAAGGAGCTTGCTTGCAAAGCCTACCAGCTCAGGTTTAATTTCCTAACACCCATGGAAAGCTGAATGCAAAAAGCAGCACCACACACACACACACACACACACACACACACACACACACGAGCCAAATAAATGGTCTTTTTTTTAATGGGTTTGAGCTAGGGAATGGAGCTCAGTTGGTAGAGGGCTTGCATAGAATGCATGAAGTCCTGGGTTTGATCCTCGTACTGCAGAGATACAGGAGTTCAAGGTCATCCTCAGCTACATGAGTTCAAGGCCAGCCTAACCAATTTAGCATGACCTCGGCTCAAAATTTAAAAATAATAATTTTTACAAAAACATTAAAAAGTAACAGCTTGGGAGATGGCTCATCAGATAAAGTGCTTGCCACTCATGCATGGGGACCAGAGTTTGGATCCCCAGCTGTCCTGTAAAAAAGCTAGGCGTGGTGACATGCTATAATCCCAGCATCAGGGAAGTAGAAACAGGGGATTCCCTAGGGCTTACTGATTAGCTAGTCTACCTTGAATTGGTGAGCTCCAGGCTCAGCAAGAGACTCTGTCTCAAAAATAAGGTGGAGAACCTGGTGCACACCTTTAGTCCCAGCACTCAGGAAGCAGAAGTAGGAGGATTCACTGAGAGTTTGAGGCCAGCCTGGGACTACATAGTGAATTCCAGGTCAGCCTGGGCTACAGCAACATACTACCTTGAAAAAAAAAAGTAGAGATCAACTCAGGAAGATACCAACATAATCGTCTGCCTACCACAGTCATGCACACACATGTACACGTATCCACATGCACGTCTCAGAAGGATGACACCATGGATCTGGTGGTAACTTCACCTGTAAGCATCACATTTGGGACTGGCTTATTATTTCTTCATCCACAAGCATCAACGGAGTATCTGCGATGTGCAGAGGAATGCCTCAGTGCACAAGTACCTACCCCAGCTAGGGGAGCCCACACTCCACCTGGAGAGGAAGCATGAGCCAATGAATTCATAACGACATGTTGGAATGAGCACGTAGAATATTCACAGGGTTGCAGGGCATAGGGGATGAGGGTGGTAGAGGATGGGCCGGAGCACCCCTCCAAGCAGGTAAGGAGCAAGGATGCTAGAGGGACAAGCTTAAGGAGACCAGAGCACTTACTCCTGAGTTTGAGAATCTGACCCTAGAGTCCCAAGACTGGCTGCCTAGGAAGGATAGTCCAGGAAGAGTCCCATTACAGGCTTGAGAATGTTCAAGAATACCCCATACCTGCTCTCAGAGCCTCTTATTTACATACATGCAAACATTAAATGTTAGATGCCCAGACGTGGTAGCTCATGCCTTTAATCCCAGCACTCGGGAGGCAGAGGTAGGAGGATTGCTGTGAGTTCGAGGCCACCCTGAGACTACATAGTGAATTACAGGTCAGCATGAGCTAGAGTGAGACCCTACCTCAGAAAAAAAAAAAAAGTTAGCTACACATAGGAGAAAGAACATGTAGCTGGGTGTGCCGGTGCACACCTTTAATCCCAGTACTCGGGAAGCAGAGGTAGGAGGATTACTGTGAGTTCAAGGCCACAAGACTAAATAGTGAATTCCAGGTCAGCCTGAGCTAGAGTGAGACCCTACCTTGAAAAACAAACAAAAAAGGAAGAAAGAGAGAGAGAGAGAAGAAAGAAAAGAACATGTAGTTTCTGCCTGTCTGAGCCTGGGTTACCTAATTTAGTATAGTTTTTTTTTTCCCAGTTCCATGTATTTTCCAGCAAATTTCATAACTTTGTTTTTCTTTACACTCTATTGTGTAGGCACAGTACATTTTCATCATCCAGTCATCAATTCACAGACAACTAGGTCGATCCATTCCCGAGCTATTGTGAATAGAGCGCCAAGGGTGGGAATGTGATATGAAATGAGATAGGAGACCACAAGAAGGGAACAGGCGGTGATGAGAAAGGTGAAGAGAGAGGACAGCATGGAGGAAGACTATGGCAGGGTGAGGACACAGAAGAAGGGGCATGAGGAGAAGAAAGGAAGAAGAAAAAAACGTGTTTAAAAGCACCATAATGAAACCTAAGTTGTTATATGCTTATAAAAATAATGATAAATAAAACCTGAAAAATAAAATAAAGTATGTTTCATGCCACTCTGCTCAACAGCGACCCTTCCCCAACCTCCACCAAGCCTCTGGGTCTCTTTATTTATTTTACCACATCTGAGGAGTTTCTAATGGGAGAAGGGCCTAGAAGGGGGTTGTTTGAGGACAAGGAAATGAGCCTCTTGCCGTGATGCATGTTCTTGAAAAGCAATTGACTTTTTCAGGGGTTGCGCACCGGGCCCAGGAACAAAGGGGTTTTGGCTGCCTATCGAATATTAACAGAGACTGTGTTTTTGGCATCTCTTTCCTTGTACACACTCTCCCATGCCTGTTCCTATGCAAGAAAGAAATGACACTGAGTTCAAGGACGCCTCCCCCCAATACCCCCTGAGGTAAAGTGGCAGCTGCCTTTCATTGGGCCCGAGGACCCTGTCCCTCACACCCACTCTGTCCCTTCGCTGCTCATGTGCTTCTACACATCAAATCTGCTGGAGGGAGGGGGAGGAATGGGTCCTGGGACATCTGTGGTCACTGTGATCGCTCCACAGTGTACCCAAAGGGGACCCAGCTCCTTCCTGATAGGCAGCCAGTTCTCTAGGGTTCTCAGTGTATCTATGTCTCCCACCTGTGCAAAAGCATCTCCTGCTAAAGGGAGATGCTCGGCTTCGATGGGCATCAAGTGAGGGGCACCATCAAGTAATGGTCACAGCAGGATGGCCGAGTACCTAACACTTCACTGGAATCTGTGTTTGCAAGGGACAGCTGTGTTGGCCTGTCTGGAGAAGTCATGGACTGCAGTCCAACTGGAGTGAAAGAAAAATGTCATTTGTAGCCGAGCATGGTGGTGCACTCCTTTAATACCAGCATTTGGGAGGCAGAGGTAGGAGGATTGCCGTGAGTTCAAGGCCACCCTGAGATTACATAGTGAATTCCAGATCAGCCTGGGTTAGCCCAAGACCCTACCTTGAAAAACCAAAAAAAAGAAGAAGAAGAAGAAGAAGGAGGAGGAGGAGGAGGAGGAGGAGGAGAAATAAAGAAAGAAAAATGTCATTTGAATGTAAGCCCATAGGCTTGTGTGTATAAATATTTAGTCCCTAGCTGGCGCCACTGTTTGGGAAAGTTGTGGAACCTCTGAGAGATGAAGGAAGTGGGTTACTGGAGACAGACTTGGAAGTTTCATAGCCCAATCCCACTTTCTGTTCATTCTTTGTTTCCTGATGAAGGCTGCAATGTGAGCAGTCAGCCTCTTGCTATGGCTGCCATACCTTCCTCGACACGAGGCAATGTGTCCCCTCAAAACTATAAGCTGAGGGCTGGAAAGATGGCTCAGCAGTCAAATGCTCTTGCTTGCAACACCTGACAGCTTGCATCCAGTTCCCCAGTGCCCACATAAAGCCAGATGCACAAAGTGGCACATGTGTCTGGACTTCTTTTACAGCGGCAAGAGGCCCTGGTGAGCCCATACTCTGACTCTATCATCTATCTGTCTGTCTGTCTGTCTGTCTGTCTGTCTGTCTATCTATCTGCCTTGTTCTGCTTTCTCTGTCCGAAGTAAATAAATAAATAAAAATATTGAAAAAAACCTGTCAGCTAAAATAAACTCTTTCCTTCCTTAAGCTGCTTCTTGTCAGGTGTTTGGTCACAGTAATGAGAAAGTCACTAGCACCAGCTGGCCTTTCACAAGGCTGGGAAAAAAAGCACAGCATCTGAAATATACTGGGAAGTTAGCGAGTTTCAGCAGTCATCCCAGGAAGTCAGAAGTCTCCTTCTAGCACATTCTACAAGGGAAACTAGGACCAGCCCTGCCTCTCCCGCCCCACTCTCCCTTCATCTGCCTCTGCCTCTTGGATTTGCTGAAGGAGCAGTTGTCAGAAACAGGAGGCGGGCTGCGGATGATCTCAGCAGGGACAGGAAAGCAGGCTTTCATGCTGGAACACTGAGCTGCAGTCAAGTGTCTTTGGAAGTGTGGCTCACTGTGTGAGACAGAGGGACTCATGTCGTTCTCCTGGAAGAGTTGTGCCATTCTAACCTCTGTCCTTTATCCTCTATAAAATTATCTTTAGACCTGGCATAGTGGCTCATGCGTGTAAGAGCTGAGGCAGGAAGTTTGAGGCTAGCCAGCCTGGGCTACATAAAGATCCTGTTTCAGAAAACCAAAATAATAATGATGATGATGATAATAATAATAATAAAGTATGCAAGTAAAAGAAAAACTAATAAAGGAAAGTGGTAGGGAGGTCACTCATTGGTTAAGTGATTGCCTCAAAGCATGAGGACCTGTGTTTTATCCTTAGCACCCATATAAAAACAGCAGGCATGGTGATGCACACCTGTAATACCACATTGAAGAGACAGAAACAGGTGGATCCCTGAAACTCATTGGCCAGCCAGTCCAATCTAATTTTTCAGCTCCAGGCCAGATGGAGACTCTGTTTAAAAAAAAAAACAAAAACACGCCAGGCTTGATGGTGCACGCCTTTAATCCCAGCACTCAGGAGGCAGAGGTAGAAGGATCATCATGAGTTCAAGGCCACCCTGTTAATTCCAGGTCAGCCTGAGCTACAGTGAGACCCTACCTCGAAAAACAAAAACAAAACAAAACAAAAAACACATGGACAATGTGCCTGAGGAATGATATCTAAGGGCTTCCTCTGGCCTACACATGCATGTGTACACATGCATGTGCCTGGACACATACATGTGTACACAGGAACTTGTATTAATTTTTTTGAAAAAAAGATCTTTAGATATGTAGCAAGTGGTCAACTTCCTTTTGTCCCCTCTGCCAACCTGATTCTGGAGCTTGGAAAGATTTTTGTGAGCAAAGACCTCAAATCCAGCTTCTGACAATGGCTGCAGGGCAGTGAATAGTCCCTTCCTCCTTCCAGGGCTGAGGTAACTATGCTCCAAGGAGAGTCCTCCGTGAGCTTAGCCTGCTGGAATTCATTCACTTGCATCATCCTCTTCACTCAGACACGACTCTTCTCATAACTAGCTTTCAACTAGTAAAATGCCATGGACCCCACACTTGAGACAGCTGTCACAGAAAACCTTCCAACTTCTGCCAGGGTTTCTTGGATTATGAACTTTGGAGGAGGCTGGGCTCCATGTAAGAAGTCTAATTACCCTAAGTCTGCCATGCTGTAAAGAAGACCATATGACAAGGACACATGAAGAAATAGATGTCCCCCTCTTGATCCCCAGACCTCTCAGTCACCCCAACTGGATTACAGAAACATGAGTGAGGAATCCACATGGCCAAATCCTAGGACTCCAATGCCAGCCAGCATCCCACCACAACCACATGGGGAGCTACCAGGAGAAAACCACCCAGCTGAGCCCAGTCAACCATGAACAGTATTTAATGGTGATTGTAAGCTGCTGAGTGTGGGGTGTTTTTATCATGGCCAGAGAAACCCAGAATGGAGAACCAGAATGGTTTAAATAGTGGCAAGAGGCTTTCAAGTTCACAGCCAGTGGTCAATGGTCATGACCAAGTTTTTAACCTCTCAGTAAAGGACCTTTTTGGCCCATTGGAAATCATCCTTACAACCCTGATATGTAAAAGAAACGAAAGCTAAGGGGACTCCTTTATGAAAAGGCAAGAGGCTCAACCAGACCTCCTGCTACAAGCCCTACAACTGCCCCTGGGAAGCAAACAAGCCTCCCACCCCATTTCTCAGGACTACAAAAATCACAACACGTTTCATTCAAATTCCTCTGGCTTCAAGGGGCTGTGCCCAACGCAACTCTGATGATTGGACACTGTGAAGACTCTCCTTTTTTGCATGTATGTGAAGTGTATGTATGTGGGTATGCATGTTCTTGTGTGTATGGGCACACGTGTGTGCTGGCATGTGTGCATGTGAATGTGGAAGCCAGAGGTTAATGTCTACTTTATTCCTTAGTCACTTGCTGTCTTATTTGTGTGTGTGTGTGTGTGTGTGTGTGTGTGTGTGTGTATGGATTCACTCATGCCCTGGCACATGTGAAAGTCAGAGGACAACCTCATGGTGTTGATCCTTCCTTTTCACTTTGTTTGAAACAGGGTCTCTCTCTCCCTGCTGTGATGTCAGGCTAGCTGTGCAAGCTTCCAGGACTTTTCTGGCTCTAACTGCCAGCTTGCCTGTAGACATGCAGGGATTACAGGCATATGCACTATTGCATCTGGCTTTAAAAATAAAAAAATTTTAGCTGGGTATGGTGGTGTGCGCCTTTAATCCAAGAACTCAAGAGGCTGTCAAAGGTCACTGTGAGTTCAAGGCCAGCTATTCGCAAGGGTGGGGGTGTTGGAAATGGGTGTGTCATGGCATCTTGCCACTGCAAATGAATTCCAGATGCATGTACCTCTTTATACATTTGGCCTTATGTGGGAACTGGGGAATTGAACCCAGGCTATCAGGTTTTTCAAGCAAGCACCTTTAATCACTGAGCCATTTCTCCAGCCCTGACTTTTATTTTTTCATATGGATTTTGGGAATTCAGTCTTGTGCAATAAGTGTTTAACCACTGAGCCATCTCCCCAGACCACCTACCTTATTTTTTGATATAAGGGCTTACTTTGAACCTGGAGCTCACCAATTTGGCTAGACTAGTTAGCCACCAAGGCCTGGGGATCCTCCTGTCTCCTCCTCTCCAATGCTGGGATTACAGATATGCACCACTATGCCCAGCTTTTATGTGAGCTCTAGGGATCTGAACTCAGGTCCTTATGCTTGCCCCACAAGCACTTGGGTACACTGAGCCACCTCCCAGCCCCAGGCGCCTTCCTTTTTGCAGCATGGAACAGGTGCTGGAGGCCCCAGCATCCACATTCTCCATCCCTTCTCACTAAAGGACACCAAGGGTCACAGCTTAGCAAGCTATCTTGAGAAGCTACATCTTTTCAGCCGAGAGTCACTGTTCTCAAGTATGGTTGCCATTGTCTCTGCTTGTGGCCCAGCACAAGCTAGAGAAGTGAGCAAGCATCTCAAAGTCCTACTGTCCAAATGGAGAAGTGAGGAGGCACAGTGAGTTTCAACTCTCAACAAAACCAGAGCAGAGATTTCTGCAGCCCCAGTGAAGTCTGTATTCCCAGCAACACCCTTCACTTGGTGCATAATGGTGCTGCCCTCCCCCATCACTGGGGAGCTTGTATCTCCTTCCAAAGCCAGGCCACACTGAACCCCACCTCTTCCTCAGCATTCACTGGGCAGTGTGAGCCCCCACCTCAGTTATCCAGGTGATGCTGAGGACTGGGCTCCGGCTGCAAGGCTCATACACAAGCCACAGCTCTCCCACCTGGAGACACTGTGTAGATCTTGTTTCCTGTTCATCCTTATCTCCAAATCCACCGCCCCCCCCCACCCACACACACCAGCTCCGCTTAGACACCATGCTAGCCCTCTCCAGAGGGAGAGAGAGCAAGGACTTGCATAACAAGCACTTGACTCCTCTCCAAAGCCAAGGTTTGTTCTGATGGCTTTGACTTTCAACCTCCCCACGTCTCCTTGAAAAGATGAACTGTGCTTTTGTACCACAGGACACGCCAGGAATAGCTCCCATCGAGGGCTTTACGGGCGGGGTGAGGAGCTAAGGAATGGCCTCGCGGTCAGCCCCGAGAGCTCCAAGGTACCATTAAGATGATGGGCGCCTTTTTCCATGGATCCTGCGCAAGTGGTTGGCTTCATTACTCATCTCTTCCACAGGGAGGTCACGATGTGAGATCAGCTGTCCTGTGCTCCTCTGGCTGACATACATACTCAGGAGACCACACTCACATCGCTTGGGAACAGAGGATGCCAGGGAAGGATTTCAAGCATGCTCCTTCTTGGGAGCAGCCCTGAGTGTTCAGCACAGCCCTGCCTGAAGACTGAGCTGCAGCAAGATGGACACGGTCCCTCTCCGGACACAGTGGCATGTTCCAGCATCTTCCCCCCCCCACCTCCACCTCTCCTTCAGAATTGGCAGATTCTCCCAACGGTCTGCAACTTCCTGTCAAGGAAAAAATGTCTTTGGGATTTTTATCTCTTTTTTTTTGGCAAAGCCAGAATTCCAGCCAGTGTAAAGTGTGAACGTAGCATACAAAGAACAATCCCAATAGCCACCAACTAAGAGATTCAGGCATTCTGATAACCAAACACCATGCCAGGCACTAATTCCATCTGCAAGGGAGGTTGGCTGTGACCTTTGTGCTGGGAAACTGAGACTCTTGCTCTCAGTAGGGAAATGACAAAGAACAGATTAGAAGTGAGGACTGTCTGGTTCCAAAGCCCGCAGTGCAGTGGTACTCCCATGGAACCCCTTTCCCATGACTCATAGGGGTCATTTACTATGGCGTAAGAACTGGGCTGGGCCTGTGCCCAATAACACCTGGTGGCCCCTCTGCCTCCCAGCTCGTATCCCTAGCTGGCTTCCAGGTTGAAGGCTATGTCCAGACAGAGGTGAGGGGACAGAGAACCGGGGTGTATCCATAGGCAGTATCCAGATCTGCCCTCCATGTCCCAAAGATGGCCCCCACAGGTTCTCGGTGATTGCCAGAGTAAGCCAGCAGATGAGCATTGCTTACCTACCTCACATATGGTGAAATGGAGAGGCCATAAGTCACAGAACCCAAGAGATTTAAAGATTCCTTGGCCGGCTCAGGAACTTTCTGTGTCCCTGCCATCGGCATTTCCTTTGCCTGCAAAGAGCCTGGCCTAGCCTGGCCTGATTGCCTTAACTTCCACCAGTATCATCCCAGGGACATTGACAAAACAGGGCTGTGACATGCGTACCTCATTCCTGAATCCCTGTTAAGAGCTGATGCAGGACTAGAGAGATAACTCAGTGGTTAAAGGCATTTGTTTGCAAAACGTGATGGCCTCCTGGGATCAATTTCCCAGTATCCACATAAAGCCAGATGCACAAAGTGGCACATACAGCTGAAGTTTGTTTGTAGTAGCTGAAGGCCCTGGTGTGACCATTCTCTCTCTCCTTATAAATAAATAAATATTTTAAAAGAGAGAGAGAGAGCAGAGGGCTAGAGAGATGTTAAGGTGCTTGCCTACAAAACCTAAGGACCCAGGTTTGATTCCCCAGAGCCCACATAAACCAGATACACATGGTGGGGCATGCATTTGGAGTTCATTTGCAGTATCTTGAGGCTCTGGTGCACCCATTCTCTTCCTCTCCCTCTCTCCCTCCCTCCCTCCCTCCTCTCTCTCTCTCTCTTTCCAATGAATAAATAGAAATAAAATATGTTTTAATTATTGAAAAAAAAGAGCATATGCAGTTACATTTCTGTGATGATTTGTGTGTGGTTTGGCTCTGGGAAAATGGCTCAGTGTGTAAAGTGCCTGCCACACAAGCATGAGGACCTGAGTTTGGCTCTCAGACTCCACATCACAGCAGTACATGCCTGTAATCTCAGCACTGGGGAGGCAGAGACAGAAGGATCCATGGGGCTCTCTGCATCATCTGGCAGAATCAGTGAGCTCCAAGTTAGAAGTGAAACCCTGTCTGAAAAAATAAAGTGAAGAGCTACTGAGGAAGACACCAGCATCTACCTCTGGCCTCAATATGTATGCATACAACATGCATGCCCAGCTACATACACAAATAAACCCACACATATGTGAACATGCTCACATACATACACATGCCGAAGGAAAAGATGATTTAGCATCCTCTCCTTACTCAGGGATGAGTTTGGCTGCTGTGCTTAAAAAGTTCTTTCATGGACTGGAGAGATGGCTTAGTGGTTAAGGCGCTTGCCTGCGAAGTCTAAGGACTCATGTTCAACTCTCCAGGGTCTACATGGGCCAGATGCACGGTGATGCAAGTGCACAATGTCACACATGTGCACAAGGGATGCACATGTCTGCAGTTCGAGTACAGTGGCTGGAGGCCCTAGCACCCCCATTCTTTGCCCCCATCCCCTCCCTCACCACTTCTCTCTCTCTCGCATAAAAAAAAGGCCAGTCTACTGGGCTTGCCTCAAAAAAATAAAGTTCCTTCCTCCCTTTTGGAATGTTAAACCTTCTCCTTTGAAATATTTTAATTATCCTTCCTTGCCCTATCGACCAGCTTTTTAAGGTCTGTCTATGTAAACACAGCTAAGATAAATTTCAACCAAACTCCCATCTGATTTCTTTGGAGCCCGAAATGCCGAGGGGTCTATGTGAATGGGCTTCCGCTGTCCCTTGGGCGGTGAAGGGAGAAATACATTACCTATGACCTTTCCGGGAGGAATGCAATGGGCATGCTCATTCCCTGGGAACAGTCTACTATACTAGGACAAGGTTTTCTTATTCTTCTTTTCCTTTTTTTCTTTGGGTGTCTGTAGTGTGTGTATTTGTGTGGCGTATATACTCATGTATGCAGACGCACGTGGGCCCCCCCCCACACACACACACACGAGGTCATTGGGTTTTGTCTTCTGTCACTCTTTCTGAGCATGAAGCTCACTGGGGTGTTTATTGGTTTGTTTGCTTGTTTTTCTGGATAAGCTGGCCGACCAGCCAACCCCAGCCATCCTCCTGTCTCTGCTCTCCTCAGCACTAGACTTACAGGCGTACATGACCATCCCTAGGTTTTCATGTGAGTGCTGAGCAGCAAGCTCCCTTACCTGCTGAGCCATCTCCCTAGCCCAAGACAAAGTCTTTGGAGCTACATACTGGCTCCATAGTCTGAGGGTCCCTCCCTACAGAGGTGGAAAAGTCCTGTGCAAGCCATGTTGGGCAAAAAGAATCTGGGGCTGGAAAGATGGCTTAGCGGTTAAGGCACCTGCCTGCTAAGCCTAAGAACACTGGTTCCAATCTCCAGGTCCCACGTTTAGCCAGATGCAAAGTGACACAAGGGTGCAATGCCGCACTTGACCACAAGGGGTTGCACACATCTGGATTTTGTTCACAGCAGCTGAGAGACTGCTGGCGTGCCCATCTCTATCTGTCTCCCTCTCTGTCTGTCTCTCTCTGTGTCTCTCTCCAAAAATAAATAAAATAATAAAAAAAAAATTTAAAAAAAGAATCTGTTGCCTTCAGGCCAGGCCATTCTGACCCAAAGCAGACCTGCCTGCGTGGAGCCAGCAGCTTCCCTACCCTCTACCTTCCCTGGTGTTTAGTACCCAGAGGCCTTCCACAGGAATGTGAGGACTTCACAGCTGTCTTCCATGGACTGGCTCCGGGGGAGTGCCTGGGATGACAGTCCTCTCTACACGGGCCTCATGGCCCCGCTTGGGCTTCGGAACTTCTCCTTTCCTGGGGTGTCCCCACCCCAAGCCCAAGCCCCTGCAGGCTCTCCTTCCTTCTGCACTGTGGTTGCCTGTCTCCAGTCACTTTGTCCGGAGAGCTCAGCAATGAGAACTGCCATTACCAACAGTTCTCACTGTACCCAGGTGACCTCATGCCTCATCTGACTCCCACTGAGTACCGCCTGCTGAGGGACCGAGGCCACGCACACACACACACGTGCACGCACGCACACGTGCACACCCTGTCACCAGCCCTCTGCCCCTGCACAGGGGTGGTTTTTACCATCTGATTCTCTTCCCCAGAGGCTGGCTGTCCTGGGTCATGTTGAGCATGGGACCTGCCGGACCTGCCGCTCCATCCTCAAATCCCAGACTCAGAGACGGTGACATGGAAGCTGTCCACCCAGACCTCATCAGTTCCTTGAGCCGCTTTGTATCCTCTTCCCATCTCTCCATGTAACACGACTGTTCACCTGTTTTTGTTTTCTTTTCTTTTTGCATGTGTATGTGGTGTGTGTAGGCACTCATGTATGCGTGTAGACACACGTGCACGCATATGCTCATGGAGACCAGAGACTGACATCAGATGTCTTCTTCAATTACTCGTCACCTTATTCCTGGAAGAGGGTTTTGGTGAAGCAGGAGCTCACTGGTCGGAGCAAACCTCAAGGAGTCTTGTCTCTACCTCCCCAGCACTGGGATCACCATGGCCAACTGTTTGTTCACGTGGATGCCGGAGATCTGAATTGGGTCCTCATGCAGGACAAGCACTTTATTGAGTCATCTTTCCAACCCCTGCTCACACATTTTCCGATGGGTTGAGAGGGAGAGAAAGAGAGAGGAAGAGGGAGAAGGAGACAACCTGCTTTTAAAATAGGGAGTGAGGGGCTGGAAGGGATGGCTCAGCAGTTAAGGAACTTGCCTGCAAAGCCTAAGGAACCCAGTTTGATTCCCCAGTACCTACATAAAACCAAATGCATAAGGTGGCACATGTGTCTGGAGTTCATTTGCAGTGACTAGAGGCCCTAGCGTGCCCATTCTCTCTCCCTCTCTCTCTCTCTCCCTTTCTTTTGCTCACTCTCTCAAATAAATAAAATATTTTTTAAAAAGATAAATAAGAGCTGGAGAGATGGCTTAGCAGTTAAGGCATTTGCCTGCAAAGCCAAAGGACCCCAGTTTTATTCCCCAAGACTCACATAAGCCAAATGCACAAGGTGGCAAAATGTGTCTGGAGTTCATCTGCAATAGCTGGAGGCCCTGGCATGCCCATTCTCTCTCTTTCTACCTCTTTTCCTCTTTGTCTCTATCAAATAAATAAACAAAAATAAAATAAAGGATAAATAAATAAAATTTTTAAAAGGTGAGGGTGCTGGAGAGATGACTGAGCAGTTAAGGTGCTTACCTGCAAAGCCTAACAACCCAGGCTTTGAATCCCCAAGACCTACATAAAGCCAGATGCACTAAGTGGCACATATGCCTGGAGTTCATTTTCAGTGGCTAGAGGCCCTGGCCCACCCATTCATTCTCTCTCTCTCTCTCTCTCTCTTTTCTCTCTCTCTCTCCTTGCAAATAAATAAATAAAATATTTTCAATAGGGAGTGAAGAACACCACCTTTGGGTAATCCACAGGAAGTAGGTCAACACTGCTGGTTTCAAATCAGGACTTGACAAAAGAGAACTCTTCATCACTGAACTTAGATCTGCTCTGTGTGCAGACCGAACACCCAACTCTCCTGCCATCTGCCTCCAAAGCTGGGTCTCTGCATCCTCTGCCCAGGCTTCAGCAGTCTCTGGCCAACCTCTGGCCTGTCACTTGTCCCCGCCTCATCTCTCCATGTCACAGGCCTGTTCACATAGAAAGATAGACAACAGCCTGCTTTCTCCCCAGAACCGAGGAACGTCCCCTGCCCAGAGTAAGTTAACTCGACCTACTAGGTTCACATCAACACTGGACTCGTGACTCCTCCTGAGAGAAGGAACTCTTCCTCCTCACTAAGCTTAGATCTGCTCCATGTGGCCCAAGGACATCAGGCGTGGCAGAACTAATGACTAACGCATAGGTACACACTTCTGCACACCGGCAGACATTAACACGCATGCACTCATGCACACTCGTGCTCATATTCAGACACATGCTTATGCATGTTCACAATATTCAGACACTCATATACACATATGAACTCATACACACAACACATGGACACATTCAGACATATTCATACACACAAACTGAAAGGCACACACACTAACCCTTACACACCAGCAGCAACCGATGTTATAAGAAGTAAAATCAGCCGGGCGTGGTGGCACACACCTTTAATCCCAGAACTCGGGAGGCAGAGGTAAGAGGATCGCCTTGAGTTCGAGGCCACCCTGAGACTACATAGTGAATTCCAGGTCAGCCTGAGCTAGAGTGAAACTCTACCTCGAAAAAACAAAACAAAACAAAACAAAAAAGAAGTAAAATCATGAACAATAAAAAACAGTTTCATGAACTAATAACTTTTTATTATTGAGAACTTTATTGCATGAACATATTTCATATTGAGCACATTCCCATCAGGTTATACTCTTATGGTCCCTCTTCCCCAGCCCCATTCCACTGAAGACCCTCCTTGGAGGGTTATTGGTACTCACTGTGGGGTCACAAATGCACCAGTCAGTTTCTGGGGGGTGATGATGCCTCACAGTACACCTTCCCTCCTGCGGCTCTTACATTCTTCCCACCCCCTCTTCTGTAATGTTCCCTGAGCCTTGGAGAGCATGCACACACACCTTAATTGGATTAAGAACTGCTGCTGGGGGAGGGGGCTGGAGAGATGGATTAGCTGTGAAGGCGCTTGCCTGCGAAGTCTAAGGATCCATGTTCCACTCTCCAGATGCCACAAAAGCCAGATGCACAGTGTCTAAATCAAGACTTAAATAATGTTTGGCAACTACCAGCCTTTCACAGACACCACCACCCCCCACACACACACAGAGAAGGCCCTGGACCCTTGCCTCCTATAAAATCTATAAAGACCTTTATGGTCCACCCCTTCACCCCAGGTGATCTCTCCAATGACTTCTACCACTCAGACTATGGACAGTGCCTACAGTTCTATACTGTACCACTGACAGACATTTTCTCTGAGACTAGCAAGATGACCCTTCTCAGCTCTATACCCTATCCCAGCACATTGCCACCGACCCCCCCACCACGCTTAGTGTAATACTCCCTACCAACAGTGTCCCTTGCCATGGTACTGTCTCCACAGACCTTCAGACTCCTCCCCAAGAACAAGTGTCCCCATTCCCTTTTCTCTGATGTCACCTACTTTACTCCAATCTTATTTTGGTTTACTTTTCAGTTTTTCTTTTTTTTATTTATTTTTATTTATTTATTAGAGAGAGAGATTCAGAAATAGGCAGGCAGAGAGAGAGAGAGAGGGAGAGAATGGGCACACCAGGGCCTCCAGACACTGCAAACGAACTCCAGATGCATGTGCCACCTTGTGCATCTGGCTTATGTGGGTCCTGGAGAATCGAACCAGGATCCTTTGGCTTTGCAGGCAAATGCCTTCACCATTAACCCATCTCTCCAGGCCCTAAGTTTCGGTTTTTCGAGGTAGGGTCTCACTCTAGCTCAGGCTGATTTGAATTCACTATATAGTCTCAAGATGGCCTTGAACTCAGGCAATCCTCCTGCCTCTGTCCCCCACTCCACCCAGTGCTGGGATTAAAGGTATGTGCCACCATGCCTGGCTCCGATCTTATTTTTGGTTTTTTGCAATATGGTCTCTCTCTAGCCCAGGCTGACCTGGAATTACTATGTATTCTCAGGGTGGCCTGGAACTCACTGCGATCCTCCTACATCTGCCTCCCAAGTGCTGGGCTTAAAGGCGTGTGCCACCACGCCGGGCTCCAATCTTATTTTTATGACTGAATCAATTTCAAGAGAAAACTGCAAACTCTGTGTGTCATACCCTCCACCAAAGGCCCCTTATCCTCAGCCCCTGTGGTCTGATGTGTGACAACATGAACCATAGCTCCCCATGGCATCAGCCAGGTATCTGTGCCCCTCCATCAGAAGCATGGGCACCTTGAACCATTCAGCTGCTTTTGGTACCTGAAGGTGAAGTAGAATCCTCTGCTCACTACCACCCCCTCTTTTTTTTTTTTTTTTTGGTTTTGCGAGGTAGGGTCTCACTCTGGTCCAGACTGACCTGGAATTCACTATGTAGTCTCAGGGTGGCCTCGAACTCTCGGCAATCCTCCTACCTCTGCCTCCCAAGTGCTGGGATTAAAGGTGTGCACCACCACGCCCGGTTCACCCCCTCTTTTTAAATGGACGTGATCACCCATAAATTAGGATAATCAGAGAAGAAGAGGGACCTAAGAAAAAGTAGACAAAGGGGCTGGTGGTATAGCTCAGCTGGACAGAGTACTTGGTTAGCATGCATGAGGCCCTGGGTTCAGTTCCCAGGAGCACATAAAATGAGTATGATGGTACACATCTATAACCCCAAAAGATCAGAAGTTCAAGGTCATCCTTAGCTACATAGGGAATTTGAGGCCAGCCTGGGCTACATGAAATTCTTGTCTCAAAAAAAAAAGTAGGCACTTGCCTACAAAACCAAAGGACCCAGGTTCAATGCCCTAGGACCCATGTAAGCCAGACACACAAGGTGGCCCATGTGTCTAGAGTTCATTTGCAGTGGCTAGAGGCCCTGGTGTGCCCATTCTTCTCTTTCTCTATCTGCCTCTTTCTCTCTTACACACAAATAAATAAATAAAAATAAAATAAAATTTTAAAGCAAAGTAAATTAGGGCTAGGGAGATGGCTCAGCAGTTAAAAGTGTTTGAGTGCAAAGCCTGCTGACCTGGGTCCAATTCTCCAGTACCCACATAAAGCCATATGCACAAAGTACTACATGAATCTGGAGTTTATTTACAGCTACAAGAGGCTTTGGTGTGCCCATACACACTCACTCTCTCTTTCTTTCCCCACTCTCTCTAATAAATAAATAAAAATATTTTTTTAAAAAGGTAAATTAGGGGTTGGAGAGGTGCTTGCCTGCAAAGCTAAAGGACCTCAGTTCGATTCCCCAGGACCCACATAAGCCAGATGCACGCATGCATCTGGAGTTCATTTGCAGTGGCTGGAAGCCCTGGTGTGCCCATTCTCTCTCCCTCTCTCTCTCTCTCTCTCTCTCTCCCCTTTCCTTCCTGCCTCCTTCCCTCTCTCAAGTAAATAAATAAAAATAAAATATGTTTAAGAAAAATTTTTTTGTTTTTCGAGGTAGGGTTTCACTCTGGTCCAGGCTGACCTGGAATTAACTACGTAGTCTCAGGGTGGCCTAGAACTCATGGCAATCCTCCTACCTCTGCCTCCCAAGTGCTGGGATTAAAGGCGTGCACCACCACACCCAGCTTAAAAAAAAATTTTAAGGGTAAATTAGGACTGGAGACATAGCTTAGCAGTTAAGGTTTCTGTGAAGCTTAAGGACTCACATTTGACTCTCAAGAACCCACATAAGCCAGATGTACATGGTGGCACATGCATCTGGAGGTCATTTGCAGTGGCTAGAGACCCTGGTGTTCCATTCTCATTCTCGCTATATATAGTAATAAATAAATGATAATTTAATCAATTCAATAACTGAAAATTCAGAGTTATAACTGGCTTTCATCCCAATTTGATTCAGAACCAAAGCTGAGGGCCTCAATGCTGGGGAGGCAGAGACAGGGAGATCCCTGAGGCTTGCTGGCCAGCCAGGCTAGACTACTCGCAAGCTCCAGGCCACTGAGAGACCCTGTCTCAAAAACAGCGGATGGCACCTGAAAAACAGACACACGGGTTGTCCTCTGGCCTCCACCCACCTGTATTATATGCACCTGCACTTGTATGCACACACATGCACGTAAACAAGAGTTCACAGTCCATGGTTCTAGAGGCTGGAGATCCAAGTATGATAGGGCCAGTGTCTGCTGGGCATCTGTTGTCATGAGTCACGGTGCAGGGCTTCACATGGTAAAGTGAGAGAGTGAACCAGAGGAAGTTCACTCTCCAAATAAAGCCACTTCTGACAGCTAATCCATGGATTAACCTGTTCACCCAAAGGCCCTGGCCTCTACAGTGCCTTTTGGGGGGGGGGGGGTTGAGGTAGGGTCTCATTCTAGCCCAGACTAACCTGCAATTCACTATGTAGTCTCAGTGTGACCTTGAACTCATGGCAATCCTCATACCTCTGCCTCCCGAGTGCTGGGCTTAAAGGCATGCGCCACCATGCCCGCAATGTAATGCCCACAATCTAAATCATGTAAATTATGGACTGGGGAGATGGCTCAACCAGTAAAGCACTTACCACAAAAGCATGAGGACCTGAGTTCAGATTCCCAGAACCCATGTAAGTGCCAAGTGTGTGGTAGCCTGTGCCTGCAATCCCAGCACTGGGGAAGCAGAGACAAGAGATGGTGGTACTGTCTGGCTAGCTAGACTATGCAAATCCGTGAGTTCTAGGTGCTGTGAGAGACCCTGTCTCAATATCTAAAATGGACAGCAATACAAGGACACACCTGAAATCACTTCTGGCCTCCAAACACCTGTACACACACATATATGCCCACAGACACACAAACACATGAACACAAATGCACACACAATACACACACATACACATCAAAAAAAAAAAAAAAAAGGGGGAAGCCGGGCGTGGTGGTGCACGCCTTTAATCCCAGCACTTGGGAGGCAGAGGAGGCCACCCTGAGACTACATAGTTAATTCCAGGTCAGCCTGGACCAGAGTGAGACCCTACCTCGCAAAACCAAAAAAAAAAAAAAAAAAAAAAAAAAAAAAGGGCTGGAGAGATGGCTCTGTGGTTAAAGGCACTTGCTTGTAAAGGCTGCTGGCCCAGATTCAATTCTTCAGTGCCCATATAAATCTGATACACAAAGTGGCACAGGCACCTGGTGTTCATTTGCCATGGCAGGAGACCCTGGCACATCCATACACACACACACGCAATAAACAGAAAGGAAAAGAAAATTAGGGGATGTTTTCAAACCATAGCAGTGAGCTACTCAGATGCCCAACATCAGGTTTCTCCCCCACAATATCATGACGGTGATTTTCAGCCCCCAAGGTCAGAAGCAAGGACAGCAAGAAGCTATCTCTTCCTTCTGCCATTCCTGGTTCAAGGCCTTGACTGTGGCCTGCCAAGGATGTCTGGTAGCTGGCCAGTCCTTGGTCTCTGATCCTTAATAGCCCCAGGCCTTGGATTCAATGGAACCTCCTATGTGACCCTTGACCTCTGTGATGGTTCACTTCTTTTGTCAACTTGATCAGACCAGGAATCGAATTACAGGCACACCTCCTGGGCAGATCTATGAGGGCATATCCCATATCCAGGAAGGGTTAACTGAGGGAGGAAGCCCCCCACTCCAGAGTGGACAGGCCTTCCAGCAGTTCCAGGCGTCTCCAGGAGAAAACAGCATCTTTTTGCCTGGCTGCCCTTGCTAATTGCTGGTGAGTGCATCCTTAGCTGACAGCAGAACCCAGCTTCTTCAGCATTCTGGTGTGGGCTGAAGACCAGCAACTCTCCAGGTAGCCTCCAGGCCTTCAGTGTCAGACTTGGACTGCTCAGACACCCAGCCTCTTAGACAAAGCAGCTATGGGATTCCCAGCCTGCAGGCAGCCATTGCTGGTCTGCACAGCCCTTTGAAATATAGATTCATTCCATCCCTCCCATTCCTGACTACCACAGCTCTCACCCACAACCTCTGCTCCCACTACCCTTCAGCTAAACCATCCCTCCTATGGTCCCTGCCACAGACTCCAGGAGTGGGCAAGATCCCCCTGGCAGGGAGAGGAAGCAGGGGAGCAGTAAATGGGGACAGGTGGCATGCAGGAGGTGAAGGAGGTCACACAAAGAGACGGCCCTGAGAGTTGTCCTTTTTCATCTTGAGAGAACATCTGTGGCTTCCATGTTGTCACAAAACAAACAGAAGTGAGGCTTAAGTTTCATAATCCATGTAGCTGGTTTCATGGCTCTTTGACACTTCTTTCAAGTCCCTGACAGTGGCAAGCTTTCACCCCCTGGGAGTAGGGATGATGTGTCACACCCCCAGAGCCCCCTCATCCCAATGACGTTATCCTGGCACTCCCCGGCTGATGACACTGAGCTGTCACCTTTCATGTGTCAACAGATGTGACTGTATGGATTTCCCTGCCCACCTCTTCTTCCTGCCCCGGGAGGACCCCCGGATCTTCTGACTCACTAGGTCTGCAGCCCACAAACGACTCCCCGCTCTGCTTTGCTTGAGAAGGATTGCTGGTTTTCATTAGATGCCTTTCTGCTCCCCCAGCCCCTTCTCCATGCCAACAGGCTGATGGGGGCAGGTGGGAGTGGCTTTGGTTGGGGGCAGCCCACGGTCCCCAGGACAGTCCCAGGCTCCTTGACTACCTCACAATTCCAGAAGTATTTCTTTCTGGTATCAATTTCTTCCTGTCCCCTCTGCATCCCACTTCTGCTCACAGCCCCTTTGACAAAGCTATGATTAGCCAACACACCAGAAAGCATGCTCTGTGCTGTCCTGGAGTGACAGGGGCAAAGGAGACCTATGATGGGGTCTGAGCTCATGTCTCATTGGCCTGTCCCCTCTGGCTCTGCACCTGTCCTATTAGACTTGTAAAGTGCAATAGAACCAGCACCTTGGGGCCTCAAGAGAATCTCCTCTAACACTTACATCCAGGCTGGGAGAGACTCAGTTGGTAAAGTGCTCACCATGCAAGCTTGAGGACCTGCGTTCAGATCCTGTGGAGGTGCATGTCTATAATTCCAGTGCCCGGAAGGCAGAGACAGAAGGATCCTAGGGTTTGCTGGCTACTAGTCTGGCTGAATTGGTGAGCTCCAGGTTCAGTGAGAGACCCTACCTCAAAAAAATAAGGTTGAGGGCTAGAGAGATGGCTTAGTGGTTAAGGCATTTGCCTGCAAAGCCAAAGGACACAGGTTCAACTCCCCAGGACCCATGTAAGCCAGATGCACAAGGTAGCACATGCATCTGGAGTTTGTTTGAAGAGGCTAGAGGTCCTGGTGCACCCATTCTCATTTTCTCATTCTCTCTCTCTCTCTCTCTCTCTCTCTCTCTCTCTCTCTCTGTCCCCCCTCAAATAATTTTTTAAATATTGAATAAGGTTGAGAACAATTGAGGAAGACACCCAGCATTGATCTCTGGCCTCCATATACACAAACACAAACACACACACAGCTTTAGGCCCAAGCAGTGAAGCCTTGAGCAATCCTGACCCTCCTGGGAGTAGTGCTTTTCTTAGAGTAAGAAAATGGTCCAACGTATAGACTATACCATTATCAGGAGACAGGTCACCAGGGCTACCCTTTACCACACACTCTCAATAAACCCAGCCCATGATATACAGGTCACGTTCCTCCATCCTCATGACAAGATCCCCCAACAGGGATTCACAGAGAGGACTAGTGACTTTCCCAGGGGGACCTGTCTGGAAAGCGGCGAGCTGGCTGTTATCCTAAGCATGGATGCGCCTGGCCCTCCAGAAAAGTAGCCATGTCCACCCTCCATCTCCCTCCACCACAGTGCTCTGGTAATATCCCTTCTTTACCCTGACAGAGGTCAAGGTGGGTTAATCCCTGGCAACTTGGCCTGTCACTCTGGCTCCCATCACCCACAGCCCAGCAGCTTGGATGGGGGTTCGCCCCAATGAACATTTGCTTTCCAGCCCCCATCTACCCACAGCAAGGCCCTCCACACCGGGGCCAGAGCTCCAGAGGAAGTCTCTCAAGCAGGACTGGGATGGGAGCCAAACAGTGGCTCTCTCCCCTCCTCTCCCAACGGTGACTCTGGGCTGGGCACTGCCCCAGGAGCCAGGAGGAGAGGCGGTGCTGTCCCTGGCTGGCCCCCAGCGCACAGGTGCTCTGCGGCCCAAGGAAGGAGGGGCTGGGCTGCCAGGGCCGCAGGCAAAGAGCTCCGAAGAACTATCTGCTGTTTCCTCCTTCGGCTCTGGGAACAATTCCCCTTTTGAGCTTCTTGGCTGAGCCAGCTGAGAGATTCTTTCTCCAAGGCTGTCTTGACAGCTTGATTTATCTATTTCGGTAACTTGGCCTTCCTGAGAAAGCAAGGCTCCCCGCCAGGCGGTGTGGGGACCAACCTGGGGTGGGGGGAGTGACGCTCCTAAGGTTCAAGGGCAGGCCCTAGATCCCCGTGCTAGTTGGGGCCACGGGGGTAAGCAGGGTCACCAGCTAGGAGCTTCATGGTACCTGAAGATAGGTGGCTCCCCTCAACCCTGTCCCAGGTGGGTGTCTCTGTACCCATCTTAGGGCTGGGAATACCAAGGTACTGGTCATTGCTGCCCAAGACCAGAGTGAGCTGAGGCAAAAACCAGAAAGCAGCCCAGAGCGCTATATCCTCCGCACCTGCCCACATCTACCTAAAACAAAATTGTTCTAATTTTTTCTTTTTAGAAAGAGAGAGGAGGGGGAGGGGAGAGAGAGAACTGGCGGTCCAGGGCCTCAGTGACTGCAATAGAACGTCAGGCACTTGCGCCCCCTAGTGGGCATGTGAGACCTTGCACTTGCCTCACCTTTGTGTGCTGGCCTTACCTTTGTGCGTCTGCCTTACGTGGGATCTGGGAGTTGAACATGGGTTCTTAGGCTTCACAGGCAAGTGCCTTAATCACTAAGCCATCTCTCCAGCCCTTGTTTTAATTTTTTTTAAAGACTTTGAGGAGTTGGGGGGTGTCGCTCAGTCAGTAGAGAGCTTGCTTAGCATGCACATAGCCCTGGATTTGATCTCCAGAACTGTACAAACTGGGCAGGAAGTAGAAACATAAAGACCAGGAGTTCAGGGTCATCCTCAGCTACATGGTGAGTTTGAGGCCAGCCTGGGATACATGAGACCCTGTCACAACAAAGGAAGGGGGGATTTTGAACTTGATCCCCAAGGGAAGTGGGCAAGTGGGTGTTGCCTCCCCAGATGTGGCCCTGCTTTTCTGGCAGTGTCCCCCCTAACCTCCTCCATTTCCTGCCTCTGCATGTTGGGCCCCTCTGTGCCTGCCCCAGGCTTCCTCTGCCATCACACTGCCCACACTCCAGACAGGGACCCCAAAGCCTGGTGTGGCCTGGCACTGAAGAGAAACTCAGCATGTGTTAGGAAGGAAAGAAAGAAGGAGGGGAGGAAGAACAAAAGAAAGAAAGAAAGGAAGGGAGGAAGAACTAAGGAAAGGAGGAAGGGGACTACCTCTCTATAGCTGATGACCTGGGGCTCCAGGATGATCATGAATCCACAAAGCAGGTTATGCTTTATCTATTCAAGCTCAGTGAGCAACACAGTGGGCCCGGCTCCCCCTGAAACAGTCTCCAACCTGAGCTTGGATGTTGCAGAGGAGGCTCAGCTGAGTTTTGGCCCCCACCCAGGGCTGCTCCCTACCTGTCTGGGATTCTGACCTGGGTCTTCGAAGTCAGCAGCCTCTGTGTCCTCCTCACTGGGCTTTCCTTTCCTGTGCCGCCCTTGCTGTGTGTAGCTTCCCATAAGTGTGATGAGATAATAGGGACTTGGGGCTCTAGCACTCTATCACACTGGCTACCCACCATTTTCAAGTGTCCTTGCAAATCGCAGGCTCTTCTTCATTCACAACAGCAGGAGCCCCACAGGTCACCCCCAGAAATGACCAGCACTCCTGCACAGCCCTAGGACCCTATCCCCTGCAGGCTGAGTTTCTGAATCACTAGCATGGCCTGGAAGGCAGGTCCCTCACCCAGACAAGTGGCTCTTAGCAGGAGCCAGAGCATTGAAGGTTCTGAAGTACTGTACCTGGGAAAGTCAGCTCTTAGCCACTCTGATGCCCTTAAGCCCCGGGAGCACCTCCTGGGCTAGCTCCCTACACAGTCCTTCCCATGGCCCGGCTCCTTCTGCACCTTCCAGGGAGACTAGCTGGCTACCATGAGTCAATAGGAGCTTCATGGTACCTGAAGATAGGTGGCTCCCCTCAACCCTGTCCCAGGTGGGTGTCTCTGTACCCATCTTAGGGCTGGGAATACCAAGGTACTGGTCATTGCACTCACTCTGTTAGTCTTGGGCTTGCCTCAAATGTACAGCAATCCTCCCACTTCAGCCTTCTGAGTGCTAAGATTAAAAAAGAGTACCTTGGGCTGGAGAGCTGGCTTAGTGGTTAAGCGCTTGCCTGTGAAGCCTAAGGACCCCAGTTTGAGGCTCCATTCCCCAGGACCCACGTAAGCCAGATGCACAAGCACAAGGTGGTGCTTACATCTGGAGTTCGTTTGCAGTGGCTGGAGGCCCTGATGTGCCCCTTCTCTCCACCCCCCACCCACCTCTCTCTGTCTGTTGCTAATAAATAAATAAAATTAGAGGAAAGTACCTCTATGCTTAGCTTGAGCTTTAGTTTTTTTAAATATTTTATTTTTATTTATTTATTAATTTGAGAGAGAGAGAGATACAGAAATAGGCAGGTAGAGAGAGAGAGAGAGAGAATGGGTGGGCCAGGGCCTCTAGCCACTGCAAACGAACTCCAGATGCATGTGCCCCCTTATGCATCTGGCTTACGTGGGTCCTGGAGAATAGAGCCTCGAACCAGGATCCTTAGGCTTCACAGGCAAGCGTTTAACCACTAAGCCATCTCTCCAGCCCAGCTTTAGTTTTTGAGATAGGGTTTCACTGATGAGCCCAGGCTCATCTCAAGGCATCCTCCTGCCTCAGCCTCTGGAGACATGGCAGGTGCCTCCCATCATACCAGGTAACTGGACAACTTTTAACTTATTCGTTCATGCTGGCTAACTTGTCTAGCCAAATTGGTGAACTCTGGGTTTAATGAGAGATCTTGTCTCAAGAAAATAAAGCAGAGAGCTGGGGAGCTGGCTCAGTGGATAATATCCTTACTGCACACATGTGAGGTCCTGAGTCTGAATCCCTAGAGACAGTGTAAATGCTGGGCAGATGTGGTAGCCTGATTCTATTTGCAGAGTTATTTATTTGAGAGAGAGAGAGAGAGCGAGAGAAAGAAAGAAAAAGAAAACAGGTGTGCCAGGGCCCCCAGCCACTGCAAACCAACTTCAGATACATGTGCCACCTTGCGCATCTGGCTTAAGTGGGTCCTGGAGAACCGAACCTGAGTCTTTAAGCTTCGCAAGCAAGCACCTTAACTACTAAGCCATCTCTCAAGCCCTATTTGTGGATTTTAAATCTGAAATGACCCACCTTTCTGTCCATTAAATGTTCTGGGCTGGAGAGATGGCTTAGCAGTTAAAGCACTTGCCTGAGAAGCCTAAGGACCAGGTTCGATTCCCCAGTACCCCCGTAAACCAGCTACATAAGGTGAAGCATACATCTGGAGTTCGTTTGCAGTGGCTAGAAGCCCTAGCGTGCCCCCCTCTCCCTCCCCCTCTCTGTCAAATAAATAAATAAAATATTTTTTTAAAAATAAGAGCAAAACGTTCTGTTTACAAGTCACTTCATGATCTGACTTCACTATCAGACCAGGCGTGGGACAGAGTAGTGGAGTGGAGAGAGGAGACGTTTGCTGGAGAACCAGGACTGGGGTCTCTTTCTTCCATGCAGTATTTCCCAAGCCGGCCGTGAGCGCTCACTGTGACAACCTTCCCTCTGGTCTTGACAGGATCTGGCTAGCTTTCGTGCCTGTGACTTACAAAGAATGAGCTGGGGCGAGAAAGGAGCAAGAGGCAGCCCAACGTGATGGGCAATGGCCTGTCCTTGTGACTATGCCCAGGGGAAAGATGTGATACCTGCAGGAAAGGACCAGAGAGTTCTAGAACACCAAGGCCAGAACCAGTTTGGGGGACAACATCTCCCTCTAGTGATATCTATGGGTATTGCAGCCAGACGTAGCAGAACCGTGGCTTTATCCCCAATAGGGACCAGTAAAAAGACCTCTTGCCCTCAGGTTAAAGAGGATAATAAGGATGGTCTGGCCCACCAGCTTGAAGGAATAACAAACCGCGAAAGTGGCCAAAGTTATTTCAATTGCCACAGAGTTCAACACGTGGAAAGGACTGTGCGTTTTCAATGGAGGCCAGAACTTGTAGGGAGGGAGCCCCCACAGCATCCAGCACAGAGCTGGCCCGCTGGACACACAAGTGTGCCTGTCACACAGACTCCATTTTTTTCTTCTCAAGGATTCTTGTCCCCTAAAACCTAAAGCTAAGCCAAGTCTCTTGACAGGATAACATTTAGACCCAGCTACCAGGTAAAGGAAAGGCAAGCTGAGGAAGGTGTTACTGTGTCCACGATGTTCAAGCAGCAACATACATGCGTAGTGTGTAGAGTGTTGTGTGTGTGTGTGTGTGTGTGTGTGTACTCCTTCTTCCCAGCTCTCTCTGCTCAGAGGTCTACAAACCACGACCACCCAAGAGCAGTAAGTCCACCCAGCCCCTACATCTCAGTTTCCAAGGGAGCTCCTAAGAGAAACAGGCCATTCCAAAGCTGGGTCAAAGAAGCCCCAAGGCGAGGCCTGGGGAGATGGCCCAGTGGTCAAAGGCACTTGCTTGCAAAGCCGGACAGCCCAGGTTCAGTTCCCCAGTGGCCTATGTGTCTGGAGTCCATTTGCAGTGGCAAGGCACCCTGGTGCACCCATACTCTCTCTCTAATAAATAAATAAAGTTCTAGGGCCGGGCATGGTGGCGCACGCCTTTAATCCCAGCACTCGGGAGGCAGAGGTAGGAGGATCACCGTGGGTTCGAAGCCACCCTGAGACTACATAGTTAATTCCAGGTCAGCCTGGACCAGAGTGAAACCCTACCTCGAAAACCAAAATAAATAAATAAATAAATAAATAAATAAATAAATAAATAAATAAATAATGTTCTTTAATAAAGAAAGCCCCAAACAATCCTGGAGTAGGTAACACGTGACACTAGGAGCAAGGTCATGTTCCAAAATAAGGACAAAGCTGGAGAAAAGCTGGTAGCTACAGGAAGGAGTTTTCAATGACCACCTCAAAGGCATTCTCAATAACAAAACAAGTAGTGGCCATGACTCAGAAGCCACAGAATCAAACAAGAATACATAAAGGAATCGGTACATACATGAGGTAGCGAGTAGCACTCCTAGCCGGGAATGGTGGTGCACGCCTTTAATCCCCCAGCACTCAGGAGGCAGAGGTAGGAG
This sequence comes from Orientallactaga sibirica, assembly GCA_036365145.1. Classification (NCBI taxonomy): domain Eukaryota; kingdom Metazoa; phylum Chordata; class Mammalia; order Rodentia; family Dipodidae; genus Orientallactaga; species Orientallactaga sibirica. The sequence continues at coordinate 14,877,877 of JAEOAD010000028.1, forward strand.
GATCACTGGGAGTTAGAGGCCAGCCTGAGACTCCATAGTGAGTTCCAGGTCAGCCTGGGATATAGTGAGATAATATCCTGGAAAAAAAAAAAAAAGGGTGTGTGTGGGCAATACTCTTTCCCTCTGAAGGAAACATGCACTCGGAAACGTCACTAGTGGATAAACACCTCAGGAATAATTGCTTCAGACAAGACTCCTCAATGGGCAAGAAAAGTAGGAATCAAAGCTAGGGTTAGAAATTTAGTCTCACATTTCCCCACCAGAGATACTGATGAATTACAAAGGGGAAAACCAGGAGCTTCATAGTGGGGAACCTGCGCAGGCATCAATGATGTCTCCAAGATGATCAAAAATAAAAACCCTTCTACAAGGTTCCTGCCAAAACCGGATAACCCAAACTTAATCAAGAGGAACTATCAGATAAAGCCCAATAAAGGGGCTGGAGAACTAGATCCACAGGTGGAGTTTGCTGTGCAAGTGTGAGAACCTGACTTCAGATCCCCAGTATCCATGTACAAGCCAGGCATGGCGGCTCACTCCTGGAATCCCAGTGCAGGGGAGGCAGAGATAGGAGAGTCTGCAGGACTTACTGGCTAGTTTGTGTAGCCAACTTAATAAGCTCTCGGTTTAATGAAAGATCTCACCTCGAAAAATAAAGTGGAGAGTGACTGATGGAGACACCTGACATCTGGCCTCTGCACACATGTGCACGCACATGCACTCACAATAGGCATATGTATACACGCATGCATGCTCACCACAGACATACACATACAAAAAATTAAAAATAAGTGTTGAGGGCTGGAGAGATTTCTCAGTGATTAAGGCACTTGCCTGCAAAGCCTAACGACCCAAGTTCAATTCCCTGGTACCCGTGTAAAGCCAGATGTACAAAGTGGCACATGAGTTGGTGTTTGTTTGTAGCAGCAAGAGGCCCTGGCACACCCATCCTTTCTCTGTCTCTCTACCTCTCTCTTTTTTCAAACAATGAGTTGACATTCTGCAAAGTAACTAGCCAGCATGTTTCAAAAATATTAATTAATTGATTAATATTTTAAAAGCTAAAGCAAGACTGAGGGACACTTCAGAATGGAGGGAGCAAGCTTGGCATGCTCTGTAGATTACACACGTTGCAGCTGTGTTAATTTCCTGGTTTTGATCCTTACGCTGTGGTTATGTAAGATGTTAACATTCGGAGAATCTGGGCAAAGAGCATAATGGGAATTCTTTGTACTATTTTTGTAACTTTCCTGTAGGTCTGAAATGATTTCAAAATGGAGGGTGGAAAATAAAGAGAAAATCTGAGGCTTCAAAGGTGCCTGGCTCAGCTGCTGAGAGCTCATTCAGATTCCTTACTCCAACAGGGTAAGAAATTTGTCCCATCCCAGGCAGAAAACCCAGGTGCTTGCTGGCAACAGTGGCCCTGACATCTTTTAGAGCTATGGACTGAATTGTGTTTTTAAATTTTATTTATTTATTTGAAAGAGACAGAGAGAAAGAGAGAGGATGGATGAGCACCCCAGGGCCTCCTATTACTGTAAATGAACTCCAGACACATGTGCCACTTTGTGCATCTGGTTGTACAGGGGTGCTGGAGAATCGAACCCAGACAATCAGGTTTTGCAAGCAAGTCCCTTCAACTGCTGAGCCATCACTCCAGCCCTGGACTGAGATATTTTTGAATGGATGATGGCTGAGATTCCTTCAACTTGAAGGCCACCTGGGGCACAGATGGGGAAGCCTGGCAGGGATTACTGACTGATGAAGTTTTAGAGCAGATACAAGGGTCATTACTCAACTCTATCTGCTTGGTGTAGGTTCAAAATTCTCTAAAATTCAACACTTTGTCAAACAACTATGCCCCAAGAGCAGTTCTCAGCTAGGGCAGGAGGGGAAGGGAGAAGTATGTGAAGACAGACAGTGCTGTCCCCGTCAGACCCAACCTTTCTGCGAGTCTGTCTTCCCCAGGCTATGTCTGGTCCAGATTGTCCCTGGAGCCTCCCCCACCACAAAGACACTCAGCTAAAAGTCCTCAATCCATCAGTCAGCCATGTCCCTGCAGGATTGATGGATAGATTTCATGGATGGTGAAGAGGGGCACCAGGCCCTCATTCCTCCCTGAGGAGTTATTGGCAGTTAGTGGATGCTGGCACAGGGAGAGACATTTTCTGCAATCATGTAGCCCATGGTATATTGTCCATGCTCCAGTAAAAAACCCTCCACTCATACTTATGCAAGCAACCCTAATTCAACTCAGTGGGTGGGGATGGCGAGATGGCTTAGTGGTTAAAGGTGTGTGCTTGCAAAGCCTGTGGGCCAGAGGCTCAATTTCCCAGCCACCTGGATAAAGCCAGGTGCGATAAAACAGTGCAAAGAATGGCAAGGTTAGCATTCATTTCAAGCAAGAGACGCTGGTGCACTCATACATACACACTCAAATAAATAAAATTCAATTTAAAAAAATAAACTCGGACTGGAGAGATGGCTTAGCAGTTAAGGCACTTGCCTAGGAAGCCTGAGGACCCAGGTTCTATTCCCCAGTACCTTCATAAGCCAGATGCATCCGGAGTTTGTTTGCAATGTGCTCATTCTCTCTCCTCTCATAAATAAAATATTAAAAATACTTTATAATTTAAAAATAAACTCAATCACAAGAAAAGTTAGGAAACTGAGAAGGGGGCTGGCTAGGAAGAAACAAGAATTCAGTGAGAGTGGGAAAGAGAAGGCAACAGGAGGCGAAAATGATCAAAATACATTATATATGTGTATAAAAGTTGTCACTAAGCCGGGCGTGGTGACACACACCTTTAATCCCAGAATTCAGGAGGCTGAGGTGGGAGGATAGCTGTGAGTTTGAGGCAACCCTGAGACTACAGTGAATTCTAGGTCAGCCTGGGCTACAGCAAAACCCTACTACCAAAAAAAAAAAAAAAGAAAAGAAGGAGGAAGGGAGGGAGGGAGAAGAAGGAGGGACAGTGGGAAAAGGAGGGACGGGGAAAAGGAGGGAGGGAGGCACAGGACTCATCCCCATCCAAGCCTCCACAATATGAATACTTATATAAAGCAAAGTGTGTGTGTGTGTGTGTGTGTGTGTGTGTGTGTGTGTGTGTCCGTGTGTCCAACATCAACTCCAGCTTTCCTACCGGAAGGATTTTCCTCTCTAGACCAGCTGGAGCTAATGTTCCAAATGCAGCGTCAGGTCGCCACCTGGTGGCCAGTACACGGACTACAGTTCCTCCTGAGCATGATCTCTCCCTCCCTCCCCACTGGGGTGTGGTGTGTGTGTGTGTGTGTGTGTGTGTGTGTGTGTGTGTGTGTGTGTAAGCACAATGGCTCACTAGTCCAGAGCAGCTTGAGAAGAGCAGTGTTTTTATCTGGAAAACTTGTTATCAACTCGCTATATTTATTTAGACTTAGAGGAGGCCCTGGAACTCTGACTTCTTACCTGGAAGGTGGAAATGAGAAGTACTCTCTCCTTCCAGGGCTGCTGGAGCCTGTCATGATGGGAGTTCCCAGTGCCTCTTCCACCCCTGCTCAGTAGCGAGGTTTTGGGTGAGAACCCCGGGCACGGGGCAGAGGAGGAGCTCAGCTACCTGAGCTACTAGGGGGTTCAGGCCTCTGCAGATACACAAGCAGGAAGGGGCAAGGCTTATGGTTAGAAGCAGAAAGGGGGACAGTCAGAGCTGGGTCAATACCACTGTTGGTCAATACCACTATTGGACTGCAGCTTACCACAAGGAGCAGAACCAGAAAACATGTGGATACACCCATAAATCAGATATGGGGTCTCTTTTTCCTTACAAACCTCATGGCCGGTTTGTTTTGTTTTGTTTTGTTTTGTTTTGTTTTGTTTTGTTTTGTTTTGTTTTGTGTCTTGGCGGTAGGGTCTCACTCTAGTCCAGGCTGACCTGGAATTCACTATGTAGTCTCAGGGTGACCTTGAACTCAGGGAGATCCTCCTACCTCTGTCTCCCAAGTGCTGGGTTTAAAGGCGTGCGCCACCATGTTTGGGTAGGGTCTCCTTCCTTCCTTCTTTCTTTCTTTTTTATTGTTTGTCTTTGTGAGACAGGTTCTCATAGAGGCCAGGCTAGCTTCAGACTTGCTATGTAGCTAAGAATGACCTTGAACTCTGATCCTCTTGCCTTCACCAAGGATTTCAGGTGTGTGCCACCTCACGCAGCTTGTGGCCCCCTTTCTTATTCACAATGAGTTGATAATAGGAGCTGGCAAGGATGCTGGGACAGCAGAGATCTTTCCTCAGCAGTGAGAGTAAGTTGTTCACTGTTAGCCAGCTTTCCATGACTGTACCTTTGAAACAGTAACTCAGAAAGAGAAAAGAATGAGAACGGGGAGCTGGATAGATGGCTCGGTGGTTAAAGCCACTTGCCTGCAATGCCTAACAACCTGACCTGGGTTTGTTTCCCCTTTCCCCAGTACCACATCAAGCCAGATGCACAGAGTGGTGCATGCCTCTGGAGTTTGTTTGCAGTGACTAGAGGCCCTGGCACTTCCATTCTCTCTCTCTCTCTCTCCTTCTCTCTCTGTGGCTGGAGAGAGGGCTCAGTGGGTAAAGTGTTTGCCACGCACATACGTGGACTTGAGTTGTAATCCCCAGCCCCCATGTAAAAGCAGGCATGGTGGAGCACACCTGTAATCCCAGGACTGGAGACATGGGGAAAGGAAGGCCCCTGGGGCTTGCTGGCAGATCAGTGAGCTCCAGATTTAGTGAGAGACCTCATATCAAAAGAAAACAAGGTAGAAAGTCAGAAGAGGTGGCCCATGCCTGGAATTTCAGCACTTGGGAGGCTGAGGTAGGAGGATTGCCATGAATTTGAAGTCAGCCTGGGCTACAGAATGAATTCCAGGTCAGCCAGGGCTAGAGTGAGATCCTGATTCAAAAAAAAAAAAAAAAAGATGATGATCATGTGATGATAATAAAGTGGAGAGTGAGAAAGCTACCTGATAGCAACATCCAGCCTCCACAGATGCATACATACAGGCACCAACACACATATGAACATGTACACACAGAGAGAAGAAAGGAGTACTTTGTCTCAGAGTTTTGGTAATTTTGATCATTTGACCCCAGTGATTTGGAACTGTCACATCTCAGAAGAAGCATGTGGCAGAGCAAAATTCCTTATATCAGCCGGGTGTGGTGGCGCACGCAAAGGTAGGAGGATTGCCATGAGTTCGAGGCCACCCTGAGACTACATAGTGAATTCCAGGACAGCCTGGACCAGAGTGAGACCCTACCTTGAAAAACCAAAAAAAAAAAAAAAAAAATCCTTATATCATGGCCAGGGAGCAAAGAATGAAAGAGAAGGGAACTGACACCCATGATCCCTTGAAGGGCACACAGCTCCATGACAGGCGACTTCCTCACAAGGTCCCACGTCCAAATAGCATCACCATGATGGAAAATGGAATGTGACAGGACGCAATAGACCTGGTCAGACATCCTCCTGTGCAGCCCTTGCCTTTAGGCACACATAATGGCGGCCACCACCCAAAGTTGATCTTCCTGACAGATAAAGAAGTTCCAGGAATGTTAACATAGTCCAAATGCAGGTGTTTACTGTTACCTAAGGAATGGGATGACCCCTCTGTGCAAATGTACCATGACCTTCCTGTATCTCTTTGTTTCTAAATATCTTTGTAATTACATAGCATAGAATGTTTCTTGCCTCTGTTCCGCCTATGTGATCTATGTAATGAAGACCTCGTGACTTCTTGTAATAGCCCGTTTAACAGTAGCTTTATGGTTTAACTCCATCCTGTTTTTTCTATGAACATCATGTGGTTATTTCCAATAAAAGCTGACACTCTGAACAGTACAATGCTGCATCCTGAGAACCCAAACTCTTTTTTTTTTTTTTTTTTTTTTTTTTTTTTTTTTTTTTTGAGGTAAGGTTTCACTCTAGTCCAGGCTGACCTGGAATTAACTATGCAGTCTCAGAGTGGCCTCGAACTCACAGAGATCCTCCTACCTTTGCCTCCCAAGTGCTGGGATTAAAGACGTGCGCCACCATGCCCTGATTTTCTTTCTTTTTTACCCAATAAAACGTTGCCTCACATTCTGCAAGTTGATGGTCTTACTTGTGCGACACCAGACCCCGTAACAATATGAAGGCCAAGCCCTTGGCACATGGGACTTTAGCGGACCATTCCAGAACCAAACCTTAGCACTTACCAAAGCAAGGAGGTGGGCCCTGATGTTGTGGCTATGAAGACTACATACAACCACTCAACCCTCCTCTAACTACCAGGAGGAAATGGAATTCACCTAGCCACTGACCCAAGGCCTTGCTCACCTTGGGGCAATATGGTCTGTAGCAGACAGCTTCAGGTTCCCTGAGGTGAACTTCCAGACCAGGCACAGTTATGGAGGAAAGGATATTTACTGAAGCTTACAGATCCAGGGGACGTTCCATAATGGCAGAAGAAGCTGGTCTGCTTTCTCAGGTCCAAGCAGAGAGAAAGAAGCACAGGCCAAAAAGCCACATCACCCAGCACCCTTTGGGAACTCCAGGCACTTTGCATATCTTTAGATTGGAATTTCAAATCCACCACAACACCTTAGGGTCCCAGGGACACCTCCTCCAGCCAGTTGGCACTCAGGAGGCAGAGGTAGAAGGATTGCTATGAGTTCAAGGCCACTCTGAAACTACATTGTGAATTCCAGGTCAGCCTGAGCTAGAGCAAGACACTACCTCTAGGTGGGGGGAGAAGTGCTGCTCTGTCTAGGCGTGGTGGCACACGCCTTTAATCCCAGCAATCGGAGACAGAGGAGGAGGGTCGCTGTGAGTTCAAGGCCAGCCTGAGACTACATAGTGAACTCCAGGTCAGTCTGGGCTAAAGTTAGACCCTACCTCAAAAAAAAAAAAAAGAAGAAGGGGGAGGAAGAGGAAGAAGAAGAAAGAGGAGAAGGAGGAGAGGTGCTGCTCTGGCCCGCCTGCTTGAGGGCCAAGAGCCTGCACAAGCTGATCCGAACCATGAGTTGGATGCAGACTGATGCCGTGTGGGTAGGTGTCTCAGTCAAGTGGAATCGGCCATTGAGAGCAGAAGGCCAACTTGTTCCCCATTCCTGATCCTTGTGGCTTAATTTATTTTATTCATTCAGTCATTCATTTTGTGGTGCTGGGGATGGAACCCAGGACCAGGTAGGCAATACTTGAGCGTGAAAACAAATTTCAAGCCTACCTCAATTCTGAAACCCACAGGCACAAGGCTCCTCCGAACTTCAGTTTAAAGAAAATCATTTGGAGGTAGCACCCGCTTCCATGGTAGAGAGCTAGATTTGCATCTGTGGGCCCTGGGGGCCATCCTCAGCAACACAATAAATAAGTCAATAACTGATTTTATTTTATTTTATTAAATACTATTTTTTTGTTGTTTTTCGAGGTAGGGTCTCACTCTAGCCCAGACTGACCTCAAATATTTTGTACTTGTTTATTTGAGAGAGAAAGATAGAGAAAAAGAGGCAGAGAGAGAGAGAGAAGAATGTAGAGCACACCAGGGCCTCCAGCCACTGCAAACAAACTCCAGATACCTGCAACACTTTGTACATCTGGCTTTACATAGGTACTGGGGACTTGAACCAGAGCCATCAGGCTTTGTAAGCAAGTACCTTTAACTACTGAGCCATGTCTCCCAAACCCAATAACGAATTTTAAAATGGGTAAAGCATCTGACTAGACAGTTCTCTGAAGACAAATAAATGGTCAACAAGTATATGAAAAGACACTATTGATGTTAACAGTCAAGAAAATGCACATCAGTAAGATGTCCTATCACAGCTGCTAGTGTGGTTGGAATCAAAAGGAGAGACAAAGCCGGGTGTGGTGGCCTTTAATCCCAGCGCTTGGGAGGCAGAGGTAGGAGGATGGCTGTGAATTCAAGGCCACCCTGAGACTACATAGTGAATTCCAGGTCAGCCTGGGCTAGAGTGAGATTACCTTGAAAAAACAAATAATAATAATAAATTAATAGATAGATAGATAGATAGATAGATAGATAGATAGATAGATAGATAGGTGATAGATAGGTGTAGGGATTGTGCAAATGGCTCAGCAGGCAAGAGTGCTTGTTACCCAAGCAAGAGTACCCAAGTTCAATTTCCAGCGCCCACCTAGTCCCAGGAACAAACACCCATGATTTTCGTGTCTTTAGCATCTCAGAATGGGAGACTCTGTCTCCATTTGTGATGCTGGCTCCTCCATTCCCCTAGACCTGCCTGCTGAGTGGCTGGAATCAGCTTCACTGTTATCTGTAGGTTTGCATTTGATTTCACTGGAACCACATTGTTGGTGGGGGTCGGGGGGACAGAAGCATGACATAAGTGAGATGGACTTTGTTATCCATCAGACCAGAAGCTTGAGCCCTTGGACAGAAGGCTCAAGGGCTCACTTTGGGGCTAGAAATGTAAAGAGCTTACCTAGCATGTGTGAAAGCTCTCGGTTCAATCCCCAGCACTGCATAGATAGGCTATGGTGGTACAGGCCTGCAATCCTAGACTTGGAAGGTGGAGGCAGGAGGATCAAACCTCGGCTACATCTTGAAGTTCAAGGTCAGCCTTGGCTAAAGACCCTGGTTCAAAACGAAACAAAAACAAAAACAAAAAAAGCTAAAATTCTTGAGAAATAACTGAACATTTGAATACAGATGGAAAATTGGATATGATTGCGTCGTCACTCCTTTCCCAGTTCTGAGAAGTGGTGACACAGGGCAATGTCTCCTTTTTAGGAGAATACACATTGCTGGCCACTTAGAGATGAAGTGCACCATGCCTGCCCCCTGACACAACACGGGTGCGTGAGTATGCGATCTACTGTCTATTTATAGCTAAGTCATAGCCAAAGAACAGAGTTAGAAGGGAATGAAGTGTGGCCAGAATCACTCAGAATCAGGTGGCCAGAACAGGACATTCATGGAACCAGTGTGGTAATTTTTGTGTATTTTAAAATTTATTTATTTATTTATTTATTTATTTATTTATTTATTTATTTATTTATTTATTTAAGAGAGAGAGAAAGAGAAGTACAGAGAGAGAGAGAGAGAGAGAGAGAGAGAGAAGATAGATGGGCACACCAGGGCTTCTAGCCACTTGCATGCACCAGATGCATGCACCACCTTGTGCATCTGGCTTACATGGGTCCTGGGGAATGGAACCTGGGTCCTTGGGCTTTGCTGGCAAGTGCTTTAACTGCTGAGCCATCTCTCCAGCCCTTTTGTGTATTTGGGGGGCGGAGGTTAGAGGTAGGGTCTCACTCTCACTGACCTATGTAGTCTCAGGGTGGCCTCAAACTCATGGCAATCTTCCTACCTCTGAATCCCAAGTGCTGGGATTAAAGGTGTGCGCCACCACACCCGGCCTCTGTGTATTTTTTTTAAAACTTTCTTTTTTTTTTAAAGATTATTTTATTTATTTATTTATTTATTTATTTATTTATTTATTATTTATTATTATTTACTAGAGACAGACAGAGGGAAAGAGAGAGAGGGAGAGTGAGAATGGGTGCACCAGGGCCTCTAGCCACTGCAAATGAACTCCAAACGCTTGCGCCCCCTTGTGCATCTGGATTATGTGGGACCTGGAGAATTGAACTGGGATCCTTAGGCTTTGCAGGCAAATGCCTTAACCACTAAGCCATCTCTCCAGCCCTCTTTGTGTATTTTTGAAGACAAATTCTGAGGTGCAAGGATGGAACATAGGGCCTCACACATGCTAGACAAATAATCCACAGCCCAGCCCTGAGGATTTTCAGTTTGTTTGGAGAAAAACTTGTCACAAGTACTTGCAGCATTTGATAATGCTGTCCTTGTCATGAGACAGTTTCATTAACAGGGCATCCTCGCAAGGGGTTCAGGTGGACAGAGCAGCTACATCACTCTCTCCCTGGTTATGTGGAGTCCTGAGTTTATAGACCCTTCTCTTCCCTTGTGTATGTGGTGTGCATGTGTGTAATGTTCATTGGTGTATGTATGTGCAGTGAGCTCTCAGAAGCTGCAGGCTGACATTAGGGGTCTTACTCAGTTGTTCTCCATCTTGTTCTTTGAAACAGTGGCTCTGTCTGAACTTAGAGTTCACAATTCAGCTAATCTAGCCGGCCAATAAGCCCCAGGGGACCCCTGTCTCTGCTCCCCCAGCACTGGGATTGCAGGCATGAGCCATCATTCCAATACGTGGGCTCTGAGGATCCAAACTCACTCAGATCCTCATGCTTATGCAACAAGCCTTTTACTCACTGTGCCATCTCCCCAGCCCAGCCTTCAGACTCTTCCCAGCTCTGCACCCAGTCTTGGGGTAAACTTTTGTTAGAGGCTCCACACAATCACAATTGATAGCACACCTGTCCATAATTCTGTTCTCGATACCTCTGTCCTCAAAACCTGTCCACAAAATTAGATGGCAAAGCCTTACTCACTCAGGTTCAAATGCTGACCACCAGGCACTGGGACCCCAGCTGACAGCAGGACCCCAATGTGTACCACGTGAGTGTTTGCTTTTGCCCAAGCATCTGTTTCTGCTAGGGAGAGTTTCCATCTCTACACAAGGTATCCCAGGCTCCCTTCTGCCCTGGGCCTTACAAAACCTATGACTTTGGGTTGGAGGGATGGCTTAGCGGTTAAGGTACTTGCCTGTAAAGCCTAGGGACTCAGGTTCGATTCCCCAGAACCCACATAAGCCAAGTGCACATGGTGGTGCATGCCTCTGAAGTTCATTTTCAGTGGCCCTGACATGCCCATTCTCCCTCTTTCTCTTTCTCCATATATATATTAATAATACCTAAGACCTTTGGATGGTGGTGGGTGGGCAGAACAACCTCCAAACCAGGCCCCACCCAAAGAAACAAGAAGGTCCGGTGGGGAAAAAGATCTGGGTTTCTCGCTCACTCTTTCCCGGTGGCCCCTGCCTCTTCTCCTTTTTCTCCAGATAGACAAGCCTCACTGGGGAAGGACACTCAAACCTTCGCCGCTGCAGATGGGTTTAACTTAGGAGCTTTCTAAAGAACCTAGGGGAAAGAAAAGCTCTGAGCAGGGGCTATTGAAATAAGTGGTGAAGGATGGGGCCGCATCCCAGGTCAGCTCCCAGCCTCCGCCAGTACGTTTCAGCATTCCACCGCCAGGGGGCAGAGTAGCACTAAGAATAGAGTGAGTCCACCACCATCCCTAGGCGGGATCCTGGCCGTGAGAAATTGCGGGTCTGAGATCCGACGGCAGAAAGAACAATGCGATCCGATCGCAGCTGAGAGTTTCAGAAAGTATTGTGCATTTTGCATCAAGTGACAGAAAACAGGCAGGAGTGAGTTCATGGGTCCTCCAAAGCTTAGGGAGAGAACATCGTCTTCGTAGCTTACCCTCCATCTTACCCTCACACCTCATCTCTCCATGCCAGCTGCCTGTCTCCTTGCATCAGCCCGCTTTCCACTTTTTGGAAGGATAGAGGGACATCCAAAATGGTTGAGTCCCTTGAGATAGGATTTTATGCAGCCCGAAATGGGGGCCTGGAACTCACTATATAGCCGAGTATGACCTTGAACTTGTGATCTTCCTGCCTCTACCTACCAATTGCTGGGGTTACAGGCATGTGCCACCACTACAGTGCAGTCAGTGATGAGGATCAAACCCACTTAAAATGCCAGGCATGCTAGAACAGGCCCCAGCGCTTGCCGGCTAGCCAGTCCAGCCAGACCACTGAGCTCTGGGTTGGTTGAGATATCCCGTCTCAAAAAAAAAAAAAAAAAAAGCAAGCTGGGCGTGGTGGTGCACTCCTTTAATCCCAGCACTCAGGAGGCAGGGGTAGGAGGATCACTGTGAGTTCAAGGCCACCCTGAGACAACAGAGTGAACTCCAGGTCAGCCTGAGCTAAGTGAGAACCTACCTCAAAAAACAAAACAAACAAAAAAACCCAAGGTATAAAATGATAGTGGAAGATAATAGATAATGCCAATCTCTGGCCTCCTCCACATGCACACATGTGCACATGTACCTGCACACACATGATCATGCGATCGTGCATGCAGACCACACATGTATACATGAAAACAAATCTAGAGAGCAAAATATATGTAGTGTCTCATAACCCTTCTGGAACATTCTCTGCTCTAGAAATGTCCTGAGTTAGTAGTTCACGATGAAGTTGGGCCCATGAACACGAAAGTTTTTCATGGGAAGATAGCTGTATTAGTTAGTTATTTTTCATGACAAAAGCAAATTAAGAAGGAAGGATTTATTTCTGCTTACAGTTGAGGGGAGGGGCCATGGTCCATCACAGTAGGAAGGCTGGTCACCTTCAGTCCATAGTCACCGAAGAGAGAGGAAGAAATACTTACTGTACTCAAATAAAGTCTGCTTTTCTTTTTTTTAATATTTTCTTTTAATTTTTATTTATCCATTTTGAGAGAGAAAGTGAGCGAGAGACAGAGAGAGAGGCAGATAGAGAGAGAGAATGGGCACACCCAGGCATCTAGCCACTGCAAGCAAACTCCAGATGCATGTGCCACCTTGTACATCTGGCTTATGTGGGTACTGGGGAATCGAGCCTGGGTCTTGTGGCTTTGCAGGCAAGCACCTTAATCATTAAGCCATCTCTCCAGCCCACGTTCCCCTTTTCATTCAGTCTAGGACCCCAGCCCATGGAACGGTGCTTCACACTGTTGAGCTGATTGACACTCCAATGAACCTTACCTACGTAATCCCTGGAGACATGGCAGAGTCTCATTTCTTAGATAATTCTATGTCCCATCAAGCTAACAGTCAGTATAAACCATCACTAGACTGGGGGCTTCTGTCACTTGCTTCTCTGACATGGAAAGAGGGAAGCGGGGCTTGTCTCTGGCCATTTGCACTCTCCCTTGCATTCCTAAGAAACACTCTGCCATCTGTCTTAGCCCACAGAGTGCCAGGGTGCATTTTCCTGTCCCTGCCGAAGACAGGTTACAGGAGTTTGAACCTTCTGCTTTACAACATACTAGATGAGTCATTCCAGGCAGGCCACCAAGATCAGCCCACATATAGTACTGTTCTCCTCTGCATATATGACTGCTAACACTGGGGCTATTGGAAAACACACAGGCCTGAGACCCAAAGCTCGCCCTGTGGAGGCTCAAGAGCTATGAGGACAAGGCATGATGAAGATGGTAACAAGGAACCAGATACCATGTACTTTGCTGGTTTTGTTTTGTGCTGGGATTAAAGGCATACACCACCATGCCTGGCTACCCTTTTAAACTTTTTTTTTTTTTTTGGAGAAAGTCAGGAAGACAGAGAGAGAGAGAGAGAGGGACAAATAGAGAATAGAATGGGCATGCCAGCAGCCTCTCAGCCTGTGAACGAACTCCAGATGTGTGCACCCCCTTGTGGGCAAGTGCAGCATTGTGCCCTTGCATCACTTTGCATTTGGCTAACGTGGGACCTGGAGAATCGAACCGGCTTTCTTAGGCTTAGGAGGCAGGTGCCTTAATCCCTAAGCCATCTCTCCAGTCCCCTTTTAAACTTTTTATTGACAACCTTTGTATATATAAACAACATACCATGATCATAATCTCCTCCCATCACCCTCCCTTTTCCCCCTCCTAAATCCCCCTTCCACCAAATCCCTTCTTCTTTCCAACTTGTCTTCAATTTTGTTTTGTTTTGTTTTGTTTTTTCAAGGTATGCCCAGGCTGACTTGGAACTCACTATGTAGTCCCAAACTGGTCTCAAATTCACAGGGATCCTCCTACCTCTGCTACCTGAGTGTTTGGGATTAAAGGTATGTGCCACCACATTTGGCCCTCTTTCTTCTATTTTTATATTATCTTTTCTTCCTCTCCTATTATGCAGGTATTCTGTAGGTAGTGTCAGCCACAGCAGATCCCTGGAGCTCACTGGCCAGTCAGCCTACTCAGTGTAAGGTCATGAATACCACTGCAAATTTGCTTTTTCAAAATTTATATGACAGCTGGGCATGGTGGTGCACATCTTTAATCCCAGCACTCAGGAGGCAGAGGTAGGAGGGTCGCCATAAATTTGAGGCTACCCTAAGACATAGTAAATTCCAGGTCAGCCTGGGCTTGAAAGAGACACTACCCTGAAAAAAAATTTGTATATGAGAGACAGAGATAAAGAAAGTATGATCATGCCAGGGCCTTTTGCTACTGCAGATGAACTCCAGACAGATGTACCACTTTGTACATCTGGCTTTACATGGGCACTGGGGAATGAAGCCTGGCTGGCTGACTTTGCAAATAAGCACCTTTAACCACTGAACCATCTCCCCAGGCCTTTTCACCTTTTTGAGACAGGATCTCATGAATCCAAGGCTGACCTCAAACTTGCTATGTAGCTGAGAGGGTCTTCTGATTCTGCCTCAGTCTCCTGAGCACTAGGATTACAGACATGAGTCACCATGCCCATGAGGGTTGGTTTGTTTGGTTGATTGGTTGGTTTGGTCTGTGTTTGTTTTTTTTTTTTCTTGAGAGTCTCATATAGCCCAGGCCGGCCTTGAACTACCTATGTGATAGAGGATCACCTTGAACTTCCACAATCACTTATTGTCTAACTTATGAATAACTAGAACAGAGGTGCTCAAACAGGAAGTTAAACAAGTAGGGCTGAGGCATGGCTCAGTAGTAACATGTCTGCTTAATATATGTGAGGCCCTGAGTTCCGTCCTCACACTGAGGGAAAAGAAAACAGTAATGACAAGGAGATAGAAACATTAATCCCCCTGATTTCATCACTGTAAATGTATACATATATTAAAACATTTCACTGTACTCCATAAATATGCACAAGTTTATGTGTTAATTGAAAACAGTTTTGAAAGTAGGGTGTGGTAGCACATGCCTCCAACCCCAACATGTGAGGGGATAATACAGCTTAAGTTATGTAGGGAGATGCTGTCTCGGAAAAATTGGGCAGGGAGGGGGTTCTTTGGAGGTAGCTCAGTTGGTGGTGAGCTTTCTGGGAATGTACATGAAAAAGCAGGGCTTGGGCTGGAGAGATGGTTTACTCGTTAAGGAGCTTGCTTGTGAAACCTAAGGACCCATGTTGGACTTTCCAGATCCCATGTAAGCCAGATGCACAAAGGTGAGGCAAGTGTAACGTCGCATATACCCACTAGGTGGCGCAAGCGTCTGGAGTTCAATTTCAGTGGCTGAGGCCCTGGCATGCCAATTTTCTCTCTCTCTCTCTCTAAAAAAATAATTATTAATTAATTTTTTTAAAAGCAGGGCTTACTTGTAATCCTAGCACTGGGAAAGTGGGTACCAGCAGATCCCTGGAGCTCACTGGTCAGTCAGCCTAGCTTAACTGACAGATGCTGTCTTAAGCAAGGTGGATGGTACATAAGGAACAATATCCAAGGTTGTTCTCTGGTCTCCATGTGCATGCAAACCTGCACACATACACATGTGCACATGCACACACACACATGTGCACATGCACACACACATATACATTTATTTTGAATGGTTTAGTGGATAGAAATGCTAACTACCCTGATTTGATCATTATACACTGTATATATGCACCAAGTTATCACAGTACCCTATAAATACATGCAATTTAAATAATAATGTAGGACTGGAGAGATGGCTCAGCAGTTAAAGGTCCTTGCTTGCAAAGCCTGATGGCCAGGGTTTGATTCCCCACCCACGTGATGCCAGATGGACAAAGTGGCTCGTGCTTCTGGAGTTCGTTTGCAATGGCAAGAGATCCTCGCATGCCAATTTTCTCTCTCTCTTTCCCTATCCTTTCCCTAGCAAATAATTTTTTTTTTTGAGGTAGGGTCTCGCTCTAGTCCAGGCTGAACTGGAATTCACTATGTAGTCTCAGGCCTTGACTTACAGTGATCCTCCTACCTCTGCCTCCTGAGTGCTGGGATTAAAGGCGTGAGCCACCACTCCCAGCTACTAGAAAATAATTTAAAAAAAAAAAAAAAACTTTAAAAAGAACAAAAAGAGCCAGGCATGGTGGTGCATACCTTTAGTCCCAGCACTGGGGAGGCAGAGGTAGGAGGGTAGGAGGATCACTCTTAGTTCAAGGACACCCTGAGACTACGTAATGAATTCTAGGTCAGCCTTGGCTAGAGCGAGAATTTACCTAGAAAAACAAAAAAAATTACAAAATATAATAATAACAATGTAAAATAATGTAAAGGCATGGTGGCACACGCCTTTAATCCCAGCACTCGGGAGGAAGAGGTAGGAGGATCCATGAGTTCAAGGCCACCTTGAGACTACATAGTGGATTCCAGGTCAGCCTGGGCTAGAGTGAGACCCTACCTTGAAAACCAAAAAAAAAAAAGATGATTAGGAAGATCCCCTAGTGCCCCTGCCCTCAACCAGTTTTTCCTAGCTCAAATCCAGGCATTTTAACTTTGCCCCATTGTCAGTACTATTTTAGTGCAAAGCTTATATATGCAGAGTTTTCTGATACAGGCTTTTAAGCCGAGCTAGTTGGGAGGATCAGAAGTTGAAGGCCTACTCAGGCTACAAAATTAGTTCAAGGTCAGATTGGGCAATTGAGACCTCAGAATAAAGAATGAGCCAGGCTTGGTGTTATACAACTTCAATCCACATGCTAAGGAGGCTGAGGTAGGAGGATAGCCGTGAGTTCTAGTTTGAGGCCAGTCAGGGGCTGTGTTCCAGGTCAACCTAGGCTATGATGACACCCTGCCTTATAAAAACCACAGAAAGAAAAAGAAAGAGAGAGAGAGAGAAAGAGAGAGGGAAAGAGGAAGGAAGGAAGAAAGGAAGGAAGGAAGGAAGGAAGGAAGGAAGGAGAAGGAGGGAGGGAGGGAGGGAAAAAGAAAAGATGAAAAGATGGCTCAGTGGTTAAGGTGCTTACCTATAAAGCCTAACCAGGGCTTGATTCTCCAGTACACACATAAAACCAGATGCACAAAGTAGCACATACATCTGCAGTTAGTTTGCAGTGGCAGGAGGTCCTGGCCCATTCTCTCTCTCTCTGCCCACCCCCTTGCTCTCTCCTTGCAAATAAATAAAATCAAACAAGAATAAAGAAGGAAAGAAGGAAGGAAGGGAAAGGGTCTAGGGGGGCATCCGGGATGTAGCCCAGTGGCAGAATGCTTGCTTAACTTGTATCAGACCCTGGGTTCAATCCACTCAACATCTTAACATATGGAATGAATGAAGTAGCAGGGCCGGAGAGATGGCTCAGTGGTTAAGGCACTTGCCTGCAAAGCCTAAGGACCCAGGTTTGATTCCCCAGTACCCACATAAAGCCAGATACACAAAGTAGCACATGTGTCTGGAGTTTATTTGCAGTGGCTAGAGGCCCTAGCATGCCCATCTCTCTCTCTCGCTCTCCCTTCCCTTGTGAATAAATACAAATACAAATATGTTAAAGTCGTTCATAAAAGCCAGTTAAATTTCCTAGCAATCTCTCTTGGAGCAACCAGGGAGGGCACCCCCGACGCTGTGTCCTCTGGGCCCTGCACATGCTTCTTCCACTGACGGAAAGCTTTCCCGCCTCACCAGGGGTTTGCAGTGTCAGCTCCAATCCTTCACGGGGCTTCCTGCGTCTCCGTCATCAGTCCTGATGGTGAATGACGGATTGACTGAGTTTCCCACGAGGCCAAGTCCTCTGGGTTTTCAGCTGGGAAGGCAATCTCTGCACATGCGACATCACAGGTGAACCGTGAAAGCATGACACCGAATAAGATGCCACTAGAGTGGACATCTAGGGTTTCAGAGGACCTGGGGAAGCTCATCAGGGGCAGTGTTTCCTTTTGACAAGATGAGAAAGAGTTCTGGAAACTGGGGGCACGGTAACATCAGCAAGTCAACTTGAGTGAGCTGTGGTCGCTTACAAGAGTGGGGGCTAGCCAGGCATGGTGGTGCACGGCTTTAATCCCAGCAGTTGGGAGGCCGAGGTAGGAGGATCACTCACTGTGAGTCCAAGGGCACCCAGAGACTACATAGTGAATTCCAGGTCAGTCTGGGCTAGAGTGAGACCCCACCTGAGGGAAAAGGAAAAAAAGTGGGGAGGGGAGGGGAGGAGTGGGGTAAGGCTCAGTTCCTACAGAGCTTGCCTAGCAGATGCAAAGCCCTGGGTTTGATTCCCAGAACAGCATGAACCAGGTTTAGTGGCACATGCCTGTAATCCCAGCATTCAGGAGGTAGAGGCAGGGCCAGAAGTTTGAGATCCATGTCCAGTTATATATACAGTGAGCCTGGGGCCAGCCTTAGGATTACATGAGACCCTGTTTCAGCACTGATAGCATTTACAGCCAGGTCATTTCTTATAGAGATTATAGAGTATGACGTGGGTTTTACAGTGTATTTGGCCCCCCCTTATCTAGTAGGTACCAGTAGTATCTCTCATGAATTGTGACCACCAACCATGTTGCCAGACATTGCCAAACTGCTTGGAGGTTGGGTGGAGGTGGGGGACAATATCGCTCTATACAGGAGCCCTTGGTTTAGCTATGAAGACCTGCGCTCACCTCGAGGAAAATGGGGTACCTTTGGGGAGGTACATATCTGCATGACCATCCTAGTGAAGCAAGATTGCTTCGTTGGTGTGTCCCCAGCTACTGCTGTATCAGGCCTGAGGCCAGGGGACTTTGCTGCACTCTGACAACATCCCTGAACAGTTCCACCCCCAACTTACAGTGAGACAGGCAAGGCTGGCCGGGCAGGAGTCATTCAACCACGTTCTGTCTAGTGGCCTGCAGACTCTCTCTCTCTTTCTCTCTCTCCCTCTCTCTTTCTCTCTCTTTCTCTTTCCTCTTTGTCTGTCTGTAATGGGGTGTTAGGGGTCCAGGAAAGTCCTTGAACCCCAAACTCTAGGTTCGTTTCTAATTTTAATCGAAGAACTGAATAAAAAAGACTGCGAAGGACAATTATTAAATTATTATATTTATTGAGGAAAGTACAGAGCCAAGGAAAGGAACCCACGTGGCTAGAGATCCCATGTGGAGGGCCTGGGAAAACCGTGGAAAGAAAAGACAGAAAAGAAAGTTCAAGGAGCTCCTGCCATGTCAGGAGTGGGAGGGGATAAAGAACCCATGTGGAGAGTAAGGGTTAGGGGCCCCTCCCTGGGCCCAGCCAAGGGAAAAACTCACCCACAGCTGGAAGTTCCCAAGTGGTCAGAGAGCCTGCCCTCCCCTTGCAAAAGTATTTATAACCTTATGGTGGTGGGCTGTCTTCCAGCTCACGTGAACCAGAGGGACAGCTGGTTGGTTAGGACTAGGGGCTGTATCAGGAAGAGGCTAGCCCTGACACCAAAATTGGGGGGGGGGTGCTGAACTTGATCAACCACAATGTTTAAATCCTATGAAAAACCTCCCTCCTGGGAGGGGTCCTGGTTGTTTGTGGAAAAACAGGTCTAGGGAAGTAGAAAAGAGATAAGAAGTCAGATCATCACCCTAACTAACTATATACCCCTCTCATTTCCCCCTCTCTCTTCTCTCTCTTTCCTCTTCTCTCCCCTCCTCCTCCTCTTCTTCTGTCTCTGTCTGTCTGTCTCTCTCTCTCAAGATCTCACTCTAGCCCAGGCTGACTTGGGACTTCCTCTGTAGCCCAGCCTGACCTCCAACTCACAGCAGTCCTGCCTCAGCCATCCCAGCACTGGGATTATAGGAATGAGCCTATACTTTCTCTGTCGTCTCTTTTACATTCTGGTTTATTAGAGACATGGTCCATGTAGCCCAAGCTAGTCTAGAACCTACTATATAGCCAAGGATGAGCTTGAATTCCTGATACCTCTTGCTTCCTGTGGTTATAGGTGTGCACCACCATGCCGGGTTTATGCAGAAACTGAACCCATGGCTTAGTACATGCTAAGTAGACTCTCTACCCACTGAGAGCCACATTGCCAGGCCCCCTGGCGTGTACTTGGAGGCATCCCATTATTTCTCCCTTCAGAGGTTGTCAGCAGAGACCCTAGAAGTTCCTGTGAAGAACTCGGCCCACCTCTGTCTGAAGCACGGTGAAAACGGGGGCCAATCGCTGGCACCCACTTCCCACGTGAGCAGACCCATCATCACCCACACCACAAAGGATGGTGGTAACGGGTGTTCAAAATAACCCAGGCTCCCTGCGGGAAGGCAGGTGAAGGAGGGAAGGCTCCTTTATAGTCTAACAATTCACGGAGTAATGACCCAACATCGCTCCTCTGGGAACAGCCCAAGAAATAGATTTCTGCAGGTAATGGAAAGTAAGAGCCAAGTCGGCAAAGCCTAGGACAGAATAAATCTCAGGCCCGGGGAGAATCGGCATGCAGTGAGAAAGCAATCTGTAAGCACTCTACTGAATGTGAACCCAGGGAGGAATTGGGATGAATTCAGTGCCACAGGGTCCGAGGGACCCGAATCCTGTCCCTTCCCACAAGCAACTATAAAGGACAGGACCGAGGAGGTGAATTTCCCAGCTTGTGTGTGGTAGGGAAGAGAGCAATTGGGATGTCTTTTTTTTTTTTTTTTTTTTTTTGTTTTTCAAGGTAGGGTCTCACTATGTAGTCTCAGGGTGGCCTTGAACTCATAGTGATCTTCCTACCTCTGCCTCCTGAGTGCTGGAATTAAAGACGTGCACCACCACGCCCGGTGCATTTGGGATTTCTTTGACTTGCTTCATTGGCAAACTCCTATCCATCCTTGAAAACTCGACGTAAGAGTCACCACCTCTGAGAAGACTCCCTGAGCCTTGTCCTTGTCTGCAGCTGCTTGGCCTTGAAGTCACAACAATCCTCCTACCTGGGATTAAAGGCATGTGAGACCACACCCAGCTTTGGAACGCCCTATAAACAGGCCACCACTAGCAGAGCTGCCCATTCTTGGGGAAGGTCTTCCCACCCCAATTAAGCCTTCTGGAAAGCCCTCCCAGACCGCCCAGAGGCACATCTCTTAGTTGGTTCCTGACCCAGTCAAGTTGACAATGGAGATTCACCACCACCCAGGACCACCACCCTCTATTCCATCCGTCACTGACTGCTGCCGTCCTCTTGCCGCCACCAAGGCCGCCACTGTGGCTGGGGCCACCTGTGTGACCTGCCATCTCCTTGCTCCTCACTGTGCCGCTCTGCTCCAACTACACCACCATGACTCCTCCGAGATTCCAAACCTGGCCAGCACCAGAAACCAACTTTCTCGAAGATTGTGAAATGTGGAGGTAAATATAATGCAGAAGAAAAAGTTCTGAGTGGACGGGGCAACCCTGCTCTGTAGACTATAGATAAGCCCACCTAACAGGCCCATAGTAGTTTGGGGTCCCTCACCCACCCAGTTCACCTCCTATGACCCAGGACCCTCCACAAGGATTTCTCCCACTACCATGGCCCTGTGGTGCAGGGAGAGCCGTCTCTCATTCAACGCCTTTCTCATTCATTCCTGTTGCAGTTTCTCTCCGGTCATCATGGTCAAGGTCTGGGCTGTAATGATACTCCTGTGAGTATTTCGCTTATGTTTAACAGAGGATAATTTATCTCACTGGGGAAACCTTTCCATTCAGAAATAGATTTCCAGCCTTCACTTGGCCAGGGGCTGCTGGTTTTGTTTTGTTTTTTGCATGGGTATGTTCGTGGGCACACGTGTGTGAGTGGGTGCACATGGAGGCCAGAGGTGACTTTGGGGAGTCTGCTTCAGTTGCTCTCTACATTTTCTTTGAGACAAGGTCTCTCACTAAACCTAGAGCCCACTCATTTTTAGCTAGACTAGCTGGAACCCTAGGAATTTCCTGTCTCTTCCTTCCCAGTGCTGGGATTACAGGCGTGTCCCAACACACCATGCATTTTATGCAGGTGTTTGAGATTCAAACTCACTCATACCTGGTTGGCAAGCATTTCATCAACAGAGCCCCCACCAGACTCTGGCGGGGTTTTTATTGTGTGTGTGTGTGTGTGTGTGTGTGTGTGTGTGTGTGTGTGTGTGTCTGTTAGCTTGTTTTTCAAGGTAGGGTTTCACTCTAGTCCAGGCTGACCTGGAATTCGCTATGTAGTCTTAGGGTGGCCTCAAACTCTCAAAGATCCTCCTACCTCTGCCTCCCAAGTACTGGGATTAAAGGTGTGCGCCACCACACCCAGCTCAGACTCTGTTTTTTAAAATAGTTTTGTTTATTTTGCTTATTCATGTGTGTGTGAGAGAGAGAGACAGATAGTGTGGACCC
Source organism: Orientallactaga sibirica (assembly GCA_036365145.1). Lineage (NCBI taxonomy): Eukaryota > Metazoa > Chordata > Mammalia > Rodentia > Dipodidae > Orientallactaga > Orientallactaga sibirica. The sequence goes on from JAEOAD010000028.1 coordinate 14,899,992, forward strand.
ACCAGAACCTATTTGCTGCTACAAACAAACTCCAGATATATGTGCCACTTTATGCACCTGTCCTTACTTGAATCAGGCTTTGCAAGAAAATGCCTTTAGGCATTGAGCCACCCCCCTCAGCCCTGTGGCTTGTTTTGAGACAGGGTCTGGTGTAGCCCAGACTAGCCTCAAGCTTTCTATGTAGCTGACAATGACCTTGAACTTCTAATTCTCCTTCCTCTACATCCCAGGTACTAGGATTTCAGCTATGTGCCACTACACTGGGTTTATTCACTGCTGGGATCAAATTCAAGTCTTCATACATGCTAGGCAAGCATTCTGGACTATATGCCCAGTCCCTTTCCTCCAGCTTTGCGTTAGAAGCTATTAGGGGCTGAAGATGGACCTTCCTGGCATCAAGAATGCAAGGTCCAAGCTCATGCTGGGTAGCTGGTGTTAAAGAAAAAAGTATTCCATGAAATTTGTGGATGGATAGTGAGGCAGCCTTTATTCAGACCCATGGTGATGGGTATAAACTGTAGCCTCAATGGGGTGTGGCAGCAAGAGAAAGACTGCCATCCAACTTGGCTGTAGCAAGTGAGGAGCATGGAGTCCGGAATTCCGGGACCAGCACCACATACACCAGGCATGGTGGTACATACTTGTAATCTCAGCACCTAGGAGGTGAAGGAAGAGGATCGAAGTTCAAGGTCATCCCTTACAACATAGAGTGAACTAAAGTTTCTGGAAGCAGCCTCCCTACATTGAACATCCGACTGGGCTGATAGACTGATGAGAGCTGCAAGTGAGTGTGTGGACTTGGAATGTTGCAGAGCCAAATTAGCCTGGGCTCTTAGCCCCTGCGATAGCCATTTGTTGCCCATCTCTATGTGACTAAATAGGTAAATCACAAATATGTTAAAGTCGTTCATAAAAGCCAGTTAAATTTCCTAGCAATCTCTCTTGGAGCAACCAGGGAGGGCACCCCTGACGCTGTGTCCTCTGGGCCCTGCACACGTTTCTTCCACTGACGGAAAGCTTTCCCGCCTCACCAGGGGTTTGCAGTGTCAGCTCCAATCCTTCACGGGGCTTCCTGCGTCTCCGTCATCAGTCCTGATGGTGAATGACGGATTGACTGAGTTTCTCACGAGGCCAAGTCCTCTGGGTTTTCAGCTGGGAAGGCAATCTCTGCACATGCGACATCACAGGTGAACCGTGAAGGCATGACACCGAATGAGATGCCACTAGAGTGGACATCTAGGGTTTCAGAGGACCTGGGGAAGCTCATCAGGGGCAGTGTTTCCTTTTGACAAGATGAGAAAGAGTTCTGGAAACTGGGGGGCACGGTAACATCAGCAAGTCAACTTGAGTGAGCTGTGGTCGCTTACAAGAGTGGGGCTAGCCAGGCATGGTGGGCACGGCTTTAATCCCAGCAGTTGGGAGGCCGAGGTAGGAGGATCACTCACTGTGAGTCCAAGGGCACCCTGAGACTACATAGTGAATTCCAGGTCAGTCTGGGCTAGAGTGAGACCCCACCTCAGGGAAAAAAAAAAAAAAGTGGGGAGGGGAGGGGAGGAGTGGGGTAAGGCTCAGTTCCTACAGAGCTTGCCTAGCAGATGCAAAGCCCTGGGTTTGATTCCCAGAACAGCATGAACCAGGTTTAGTGGCACATGCCTGTAATCCCAGCATTCAGGAGGTAGAGGCAGGGCCAGAAGTTTGAGATCCATGTCCAGTTATATATACAGTGAGCCTGGGGCCAGCCTTAGGATTACATGAGACCCTGTTTCAGCACTGATAGCATTTACAGCCAGGTCATTTCTTATAGAGATTATAGAGTATGGCGTGGGTTTTACAGTGTATTTGGCCCCTCCTTACCTAGTAGGTACCAGTAGTATCTCTCATGAATTGTGACCACCAACCATGTTGCCAGACATTGCCAAACTGCTTGGAGGTTGGGTGGAGGTGGGGGACAATATCGCTCTATACAGGAGCCCTTGGTTTAGCTATGAAGACCTGCGCTCACCTCGAGGAAAATGGGGTACCTTTGGGGAGGTACATATCTGCATGACCATCCTAGTGAAGCAAGATTGCTTCGTTGGTGTGTCCCCAGCTACTGCTGTATCAGGCCTGAGGCCAGGGGACTTTGCTGCACTCTGACAACATCCCTGAACAGTTCCACCCCCAACTTACAGTGAGACAGGCAAGGCTGGCCGGGCAGGAGTCATTCAACCACGTTCTGTCTAGTGGCCTGCAGACTCTCTCTCTCTTTCTCTCTCTCCCTCTCTCTCTCTTTCTCTCTCTTTCTCTTTCCTCTTTGTCTGTCTGTAATGGGGTGTTAGGGGTCCAGGAAAGTCCTTGAACCCCAAACTCTAGGTTCGTTTCTAATTTTAATCAAGAACTGAAAAAAAAAGACAGAAGGACAATTATTAAATTATTATATTTATTGAGGAAAGTACAGAGCCAAGGAAAGGAACCCACGTGGCTAGAGATCCCACGTGGAGGGCCTGGGAAAACCATGGAAAGAAAAGACAGAAAAGAAAGTTCAAGGAGCTCCTGCCATGTCACTGGGGAGTGGAGGGGATAAAGAACCCATGTGGAGAGTGGGGTTAGGGGCCCCTCCTGGGCCCAGCCAAGGGAAAACTCACCCACAGCTGGAAGTTCCCAAGTGGTCAGAGAGCCTGCCCTCCCTTGCAAAAGTATTTATAACCTTATGGTGGTGGGCTGTCTTCCAGCTCACGTGAACCAGAGGGACAGCTGGTTGGTTAGGACTAGGGGCTGTTTCAGGAAGAGGCTAGCCCTGACACCAAAGTTGGGGGTGCTGAACTTGATCAACCACAATGTTTAAATCCTATGAAAAACCTCCCTCCTGGGAGGGGTCCTGGTTGTTTGTGGAAAAACAGGTCTAGGGAAGTAGAAAAGAGATAAGAAGTCAGATCATCACCCTAACTAACTATATACCCCTCTCATTTCCCCCTCTCTCTTCTCTCTCTTTCCTCTTCTCTCCCCTCCTCCTCCTCTTCTTCTGTCTCTGTCTGTCTGTCTCTCTCTCTCAAGATCTCACTCTAGCCCAGGCTGACTTGGGACTTCCTCTGTAGCCCAGCCTGACCTCCAACTCACAGCAGTCCTGCCTCAGCCATCCCAGCACTGGGGTTATAGGAATGAGCCTATACTTTCTCTGTCGTCTCTTTTACATTCTGGTTTATTAGAGACATGGTCCATGTAGCCCAAGCTAGCCTACAACCTACTATATAGCCAAGGATGAGCTTGAATTCCTGATACCTCTTGCTTCCTGTGGTTATAGGTGTGCACCACCATGCCGGGTTTATGCAGAAATTAAACCCATGACTTAGTACATGCTAAGTAGACTCTCTACCCACTGAGAGCCACATTGCCAGGCCCCCTGGCATGTACTTGGAGGCATCCCATTATTTCTCCCTTCAGAGGTTGTCAGCAGAGACCCTAGAAGTTCCTGTGAAGAACTCGGCCCACCTCTGTCTGAAGCACGGTGAAAACGGGGGCCAATCGCTGGCACCCACTTCCCACGTGAGCAGACCCATCATCACCCACACCACAAAGGATGGTGGTAACGGGTGTTCAAAATAACCCAGGCTCCCTGCGGGAAGGCAGGTGAAGGAGGGAAGGCTCCTTTATAGTCTAACAATTCACGGAGTAATGACCCAACATCGCTCCTCTGGGAACAGCCCAAGAAATAGATTTCTGCAGGTAATGGAAAGTAAGAGCCAAGTCGGCAAAGCCTAGGACAGAATAAATCTCAGGCCCGGGGAGAATCGGCATGCAGTGAGAAAGCAATCTGTAAGCACTCTACTGAATGTGAACCCAGGGAGGAATTGGGATGAATTCAGTGCCACAGGGTCCGAGGGACCCGAATCCTGTCCCTTCCCACAAGCAACTATAAAGGACAGGACCGAGGAGGTGAATTTCCCAGCTTGTGTGTGGTAGGGAAGAGAGCAATTGGGATGTCTTTTTTTTTTTTTTTTTTGGTTTTTCAAGGTAGGGTCTCACTATGTAGTGTCAGGGTGGCCTTGAACTCATAGTGATCTTCCTACCTCTGCCTCCTGAGTGCTGGAATTAAAGACGTGCACCACCACGCCCGGTGCATTTGGGATTTCTTTGACTTGCTTCATTGGCAAACTCCTATCCATCCTTGAAAACTCGACCTAAGAGTCACCACCTCTGAGAAGACTCCCTGAGCCTTGTCCTTGTCTGCAGCTGCTTGGCCTTGAAGTCACAACAATCCTCCTACCTGGGATTAAAGGCATGTGCGACCACACCCAGCTTTGGAACGCCCTATAAACAGGCCACCACTAGCAGAGCTGCCCATTCTTGGGGAAGGTCTTCCCACCCCAATTAAGCCTTCTGGAAAGCCCTCCCAGACCGCCCAGAGGCACATCTCTTAGTTGGTTCCTGACCCAGTCAAGTTGACAATGGAGATTCACCACCACCCAGGACCACCACCCTCTATTCCATCCGTCACTGACTGCTGCTGTCCTCTTGCTGCCACCAAGGCCGCCACTGTGGCTGGGGCCACCTGTGTGACCTGCCATCTCCTTGCTCCTCACTGTGCCGCTCCGCTCCAACTACACCACCATGACTCCTCCGAGATTCCAAACCTGGCCAGCACCAGAAACCAACTTTCTCGAAGATTGTGAAATGTGGAGGTAAATATAATGCAGAACAAAAAGTTCTGAGTGGACGGGGCAACCCTGCTCTGTAGACTATAGATAAGCCCACCTAACAGGCCCATAGTAGTTTGGGGTCCCTCACCCACCCAGTTCACCTCCTATGACCCAGGACCCTCCACAAGGATTTCTCCCACTACCATGGCCCTGTGGTGCAGGGAGAGCCGTCTCTCATTCAACGCCTTTCTCATTCATTCCTGTTGCAGTTTCTCTCCGGTCATCATGGTCAAGGTCTGGGCTGTAATGATACTCCTGTGAGTATTTCGCTTGTGTTTAACAGAGGATAATTTATCTCACTGGGGAAACCTTTCCATTCAGAAATAGATTTCCAGCCTTCACTTGGCCAAGGGCTGCTGGTTTTGTTTTGTTTTTTGCATGGGTATGTTCGTGGGCACACGTGTGTGAGTGGGTGCACATGGAGGCCAGAGGTGACTTTGGGGAGTCTGCTTCAGTTGCTCTCTACATTTTTCTTTGAGACAAGGTCTCTCACTAAACCTAGAGCCCACTCATTTAGCTAGACTAGCTGGAACCCTAGGAATTTCCTGTCTCTTCCTTCCCAGTGCTGGGATTACAGGCGTGTCCCAACACACCATGCATTTTATGCAGGTGTTTGAGATTCAAACTCACTCATACCTGGTTGGCAAGCATTTCATCAACAGAGCCCCCACCAGACTCTGGCGGGGTTTTTTATTGTGTGTGTGTGTGTGTGTGTGTGTGTGTGTGTGTGTGTGTGTCTGTTAGCTTGTTTTTCAAGGTAGGGTTTCACTCTAGTCCAGGCTGACCTGGAATTCGCTATGTAGTCTTAGGGTGGCCTCAAACTCTCAAAGATCCTCCTACCTCTGCCTCCCAAGTACTGGGATTAAAGGTGTGCGCCACCACACCCAGCTCAGACTCTGTTTTTTAAAATAGTTTTGTTTATTTTGCTTATTCATGTGTGTGTGTGAGAGAGAGACAGATAGTGTGGACCCACCAGAACCTATTTGCTGCTACAAACAAACTCCAGATATATGTGCCACTTTATGCACCTGTCCTTACTTGAATCAGGCTTTGCAAGAAAATGCCTTTAGGCATTGAGCCACCTCCTCAGCCCTGTGGCTTGTTTTGAGACAGGGTCTGGTGTAGCCCAGACTAGCCTCAAGCTTTCTATGTAGCTGACAATGACCTTGAACTTCTAATTCTCCTTCCTCTACATCCCAGGTACTAGGATTTCAGCTATGTGCCACTACACTGGGTTTATTCACTGCTGGGATCAAATTCAAGTCTTCATACATGCTAGGCAAGCATTCTGGACTATATGCCCAGTCCCTTTCCTCCAGCTTTGCGTTAGAAGCTATTAGGGGCTGAAGATGGACCTTCCTGGCATCAAGAATGCAAGGTCCAAGCTCATGCTGGGTAGCTGGTGTTAAAGAAAAAAGTATTCCATGAAATTTGTGGATGGATAGTGAGGCAGCCTTTATTCAGACCCATGGTGATGGGTATAAACTGTAGCCTCAATGGGGTGTGGCAGCAAGAGAAAGACTGCCATCCAACTTGGCTGTAGCAAGTGAGGAGCATGGAGTCCGGAATTCCGGGACCAGCACCACATACACCAGGCATGGTGGTACATACTTGTAATCTCAGCACCTAGGAGGTGAAGGAAGAGGATCGAAGTTCAAGGTCATCCCTTACAACATAGAGTGAACTAAAGTTTCTGGAAGCAGCCTCCCCTACATTGAACATCCGACTGGGCTGATAGACTGATGAGAGCTGCAAGTGAGTGTGTGGACTTGGAATGTTGCAGAGCCAAATTAGCCTGGGCTCTTAGCCCCTGCGATAGCCATTTGTTGCCCATCTCTATGTGACTAAATAGGTAAATCCTTTCAGAATATACAAACATTCCTAGCTTCCACTAACTCAAAAGCTAAGAATGGGGCTGGAGAAGCAGCTTAGACGCTTAAGATGCTTGCCTGCAAAGCCTAAAGACCAGGTTCAATTCTCCAGGTCCCACGTAAGCCATGCACATGGTGGCCCATGCATCTAGAGTTGACTTGCAGTGGCTGGAGGCCCTCATGCGCCCACCCCCTACCCCCCGCTCTGCCTCTTTCCCTCCCTCTCTCTCAAATAAAAAATAAAAATAAAATATATTAGACTGGAGAGATGGCTTAGTGATTAAGGTGCATGCCTGTGAAGCTTAAGGATCCAGGTTCGATTCTCCAGGTCCCATGTAAGCCAGATGCACATGGTGGCGCATGTGTCTGGAGTTCGTTTGCAGTGGCTAGAGGTCCTGGCAAACCCATTCTGTCTCTCTATTTCTCTCTCTCCCTCTCTTTGCCTCTAATAAATAAATGTATATATATATATATATATATATATATATATATACATATATATAAAACTAAGAATGTCCTATCTGAGGCCTTACCACAGGTTTCCTTGCTTTGTCAAAACCTGCCTACTGATGTTTCCGCTATGGATATGAATGTATGTGTATGCATGTATGTATGTTTATGAGTATGGATATGTGTATATGTATGTATACATACATACATGTATACATGTGTGTGGACATGCAGGGCCTCTTGCCACTGCAAAGGAATGTCAGACTTTTGCAATACTTTTTTTTTTTTTTTTTTTTTTTTTTTTTGGTTTTTCGAGGTAGGGTTTGACTCTAGTCCAGGCTGACCTGGAATTCACTATGTATTCTCAGGGTGGCCTTGAACTCATGGTGATCCTCCTACCTCTGCCTCCTGAGTGCTGGGATTAAAGGCATGCGCCACCACACCTGGTGACTTTTGCAATACTTTTTGTGTTGGGCTTTAAGTGGGTGGCTTGGGAATTGAACCTGGCTGTGAGCTTTACAAACAAGCACCTTTAAACACTGAGTCATCTTTCTAGCTCACCACCAATATTTTATTTATTTGAGCAAGAGAGAGAGAACAGGCACGCCAGGGCCTCCAGCCACTGCAAACGAACCGCAGATGCATGTGCCCCCGTATGCATCTGGCTTACATGAGTCCTGGAGAATCGAACCTTGAACTGGGGTTCTCAGGCTTCACAGGCAAGTATTTAGCCATTAACTAACCCATCTCTCCAGCCAGAAAAGGTTGTTTGTTTGTTTGTTTGTTTGTTTGTTTGTTTGTTTTTAGAGGTAGGGACTCACTTTAGTCCAGGCTGACCTGGAATTCACTGGGTAGTCTCAGGGTGGCCTTGAACTCACAGTGATCCACCTACCTCTGCCTCTCAAGTGCTGGGATTAAAGGTATGCAGCACCACGCCCAGCTGGAAAGGGTTTTTTTAAAAATATATATGTATATTTTGAGAATGGGCATGCCAAGGCACACAGTCACTGCACATGAACTCCTGGTGCATGTGCCGTGTGCATCTGGCTTACGTGGGTCCTGGGGAATTGAACCTGGATCCTTTGGCTTTGCAGGCAATTGCCTTAACTGCTAAGTCAACTCTCCACTCCCCTAAAAGATATTTATTTTTATTTATTTATTTGAGAGAGACAGAGAGAGAGAGCGAATGGATATGCCAGGGCCTCTAGCCACTGCAAACCAACTCCAGACACATGTTCCACCTTGTATAACTGGTTTATGTGGGTTCTGGAAAACTGAACCTGGGTCCTTTTGCTTTGTAGGCAAGTGCCTTAACCATTAAGCCATCTCTCCAGCCCTGAAAAGGGTTTTTTCTTGGGGCTTTCTTTGTTCTCTTATTGTAAAAGCTTCAATAAAACTGGGCTGGTGAGATGGCTTATTAATTAAAGGCACTTGCTTGCAAAGCCTGTCTGCCCAAGTTCCAGTCCCCAGTACCCACGCAAAGCCAGACGCACAGAGTGGTGCATGTGTCTGGAGTTCTTTTTTTTTTTTTTTAAGATTTATTTATTTATTTATTTATTTATTTATTTATTTATTCATTTGAGACAGAGGGAAAGAGAAAGAGTGAGAATGGGCACGCCAGGCCTTCTAGCCACTGCAAACAAACTCCAGATGCATGGGCCACCATGTGCATCTGGCTTATGTGGGACCTGGAGAATTGAAATGGGGTCCTTAGGCTTTGAACTCTTTCCTTCCCCTTTCCTGCCTGTCCCTTTCTTTCCTGTTCTCCTTCCTCTCTCCTTCCTATCGCCTCCTTTCTTCCATTCCTTTCTCTTCCCTTCTTCCCTCAAGGAGCCTAAGCCTATCTATGTAGCAAGGATGACCTTGAACTTCTGGTTGTTTTATGTTTGTTTTTTCTAGGTAGGGTCTCACTCTAGCCCAGGCTCACCTGATACTCACTCTGAGGTCCCAGCCTGGCCTCAAACTCATATCCGATCTTCCTACCTCTGCTTTCAAAGGGCTGGGGTTAAAGTCATGTGCCACCAGATCCAGCTATTAACCTTGGATTTCTAATCCTCCTGCCTCCACTTCTGGACTCCATATCAGGTTTATGGACTTGCTTTAAACCATGCCCCTGTCATCTGATTGAGCAGTTATAATTGTACCTTCAGGCTTCTGTCCTGAACTATCCTGCCACATCTGCGCTAAGATGTACATCCAAGAACCTTCCTTGCAGCCAGACATGGTGTTTGCACACCTGCAGTAGCAGTACTGGGAGGCTGAGGCAGGAAGATTGCTGTCTAGCGTAAATCTGGTCTAGATTATTTAGGGAGTTCCAAGCCAGGCTAGGCTACAGAGTCCCTGTCTCCAAAAAAAAAAAAAACTTCCTTACAACGTTCGTTCTCTGCGCTGCTGATCACTGAAACACCTAAGTGTCCCTCACCAGGGGCAACAGGGTATTCATCAACTACAGCATGGCATATCCTTACCGTGGGATAACAAGCAGCAATTAAAACATACGAGTCTGGGGATATGACTCAGTGGGCAAAGTACTTACCACATAAAATGCCAGATGTGGTGGCATACCCCTGTAATCCCAGCACTGGGGAAGTGACGATAATGAACCTCTGGGACTCACTGGATACCTAGTCTCACTGAATCGTTATGTCCAGATCCAGCAAGATACTCAGTCTCAAAGAATAAGGTGGAGGGAGAGCAATCAAGGAGGACACCTGACGTTGACCTCTGGCCTCTACATGCACACACGTGTGCCCCCACACATATATAAATATGAACACCACACACATACACGTGCAGCAGGGGAAGGAAAGAATGTTGAAAAAAGGCAATTTTCAGAACCACATGTACAATGTCAGGCATCAGTAAGGATGGATAGTTCTAGAAAGTGAGGAAGGGTGTTGGGAGCAGTTGAGGGCTGAAAAACACTTAGACCACGGAGAAGTGCTGGGGGCAGCTTCCATGTAAGAAGCTGGCGTGACCCCTTTTTTTAAATCTGGGGCTGGGGAGATGTCTTGGCATGTAGGAGCCTTTGCTGGACAAGTGAGGTGACCTGACTTTGATCCCCAGCACCCACATAAAAAACCAGGCATGAGCCAGGTGTTGTGGTGCACGCTTTTAATCCCCGCACTTGGGAGGCAGAGATGGGAGAATATACACCCTAACACTACATAGTGAATTCTAGGTCAGCCTGGCCAAGAGTGAGACCCTGCCTCAAAAAACCAAAAAAAAAAAAGTCAGGCATAGGGAACTGAGGGTCTGGAGAGACCATAGAAAGCCAGATGCACAAAATGTTGCATGCATCTAGAGTTCATGTGCAGCAGCTAGAGGCCCTGGTGTGCCCGTTCTCTCTCTCTCCTTGAAAATAAATAAATAAAAATATATTTTTTAAAATGCCAGGTATGGTCACACATGACTGTGACCCCATTAGTGAGGTGGGGGAAGGCAGCTGGGTAGCTAAGAGCTGGTCAGCCAGTGGAACTGAAAAATAAAGAGCCCTAGATTGAAGGAGACTGTCTAAAGGAAGAAAGGCAGATGTGTGAGAGACAAGGACACGCAACGGCTTCCTCTAGCCTCCTCATACATGTGCATGGAGCATGCATATCTGCATATGCACATCCACTTTTAAAGCTCTCTTTGTGCTGGGGACGCAGCCCTGAGAGGATACAGTATGGGGCAAGGGCAGAAGGAAGAGTCAAGGTGACTGCAGCCTCAAATAGGCCCATGACTTCCACCATTTTTAAAAAAAATATTTGTTTACTTATTTTGAGAGAGAGAATGGGCACACCAGGGCCTTTATAGCCACTGCAAACAAACTCCAGATGCATGTGCCATCTTGTGCATGTGGGTACTGGGGAATCAAACCTGGGTCCTTAGGCTTCACAGGCAAGCACCTTAACCACTAAGCCATCTCTCCAGCCCCTGCCATACTTTTTGTTTGTTTGTTTGGTTGGTTGGTTTTGGTTTTTTGAGGTAGGGTCTCACTCTAGCCCAAGCTGACCTGGAATTAACTATGTAGTCTCAGGATGGCCTCGAACTCACGGCGATCCTCCCACCTCAGCCTCCCAAGTGCTGGGATTAAAGGCGTGTGCCACCACCCCAGGCTCCTACCATACTTTTTATTTGAGATGATATCTCTCACTGCCCAGCACTGGGACTATAGGTGTGCACACGGACTTTCACACAGGTGCTGAGGATCTGAACTCATTTCCTCAGGCTTGCTTTCGTAGCAAGCATTTACCCGCTAAACCATCTCTGTGCACTCTCTATCTTTCTAAGTCAGGGTCTCATGTATCCCAGGCTAGACTTGAACTCACTATGGAGCCAAAGATGATCTTGTTCCTTCTACTTCTATAGCCCAAGTGCTGGGACTACAGGAGTGCTCTGCCATGCCTGGTTTGAATTCTTACTTTTTTTGCTGTTGTATTTCTGGGGCTGGAACCCAAGTTCTTTCTTATTCATGGTAAACTTGTTCCTACCTTTCAGTGAGTCATGGAACCATAATTGCCACATGGCTATATCTTCTTTTTAAAAATTAATTAATTTATTTGTAAACAGAGAGATAGAGAGAGAAGGGGCATGCCAGGGCCTCCAGCCCCTGCAAATGAACTCCAGACGCATGTGTCCATTGTGCATCTGGCTTATGTGGGTCCTGGGGAATCGAACCTGGGTCCTTTGTTTCCCAGGCAAGAGCTGCCACATAGCTATATCTAATGGTTGATATGACAGAGATCAGTATAGCCACCCGCCCCCGCCCCCAGGCTAAGGGTGACCCTGACAGGGGAGTGTTCTGCATTAAAGGAGATGGTTGAGGGTACTGTTTGGGGCTGAGTTCATAGAAGGGGAGAATCCAGCTTTGATTGGTTAAGTAGTATGGGTGATGACATAGCTGGTTAAAGGCAGACTTGAGCTTCAAATCCAAGTTCAGCAGTGCCGAAGCCTGTGAAGCTGTTCCACGCCTGGCAGAGGGAGCTAGCTCTTTAACGAGCACTGGCGGCCTGGCCTAATTAACTCTGAGCCATCAGGCCCAGAAAGGCCTTTCAGTCTCAGGAGATCAACAGACAGAGAGGCTTTAATTGATAGGAACCAGAAGGTGAAAATGGCTCGCTTTAGGATGAGCTCACACTCTTGTCTGATTTCCTTCTGATGAGGAGATAAGAAGGAAAAATGCCAGAATTGCAAGTCACACCCAAACCACCAAGAATCCTTCTCTGTCTGTGAGGCCCACAGGCTGTTTGAGACCAGCTCCCGCCTGTCCTGGCCCCAAGTCTGTCTTCACCACCGCATCCCCCCCACCCCGTGTTGGCTTCCCCACTAACACACCATTCAAGACCTCCCCAGGCACCATGCTCCCTAACTTGAGCCCTAGGCTCTCAGAGAAAGGTCTGGAAGCACCTCCCAAGCAGCCGAACCCCCCTGTGGGTGAGTCAAAGACCCCTTTCTTTCCCTCTTTCTTTCCTTCCTTCCTTCCTTCCTTCCTTCCTTCCTTCCTTCCTTCCTTCCTTCCTTCCTTTCCTTCTTTAAGACTATTTTAATTAAGTAGAGACTTTGGATGGATACATCATGTGTTGGCACCATCGTTTCCCTCCTTCCTGCCCCCACTCCACTGAGGACGCCCCCCCTTAGTGGGATTGCTGGTATTCAATGTGGAGGGAGTCCAAGACATTTCTTCAGTGAGTATCCATTTTGAAGAGAAGGGAAACTAAGGGCTGCATTCCAGAGACTTTGGTTTAACATGGCCCTTTGAGCCTCTGTACTTGTAATTCCTGGCCAGACTCTCCAGGGTCCTCAGCATTCCCTACCTGCCATATCTCCAATAGGCTGAACCGAGTAGGCCTGGGGCAATGGCTCAGTCAGGAGTATGAGGACCTCAGTTTGGATCCCCAGAACCCATATGAATGTTGTCAATGCTGGCCATGGGCATACACTACAAACACCTATAACCCTCGTGCTCTGGAGGTAGAGACAGGCAGATCCCTGGGGTGAGCTGGTTAGCTAGGCTAATTGAATTGGTGAGGTCTGGGTTGCAAGACTCTGTCTCAGGTTGGAGAGATGCTCAGCAGTTAAAGGTGCTTGCTTGCAAGCCTGCCGACCTGAGTTTATTTCCCCAGCACCCACCTAAAGTGACAAAATGCATCCAGAATCCGAACATGCCCACAGCAATGGGAGGGAGAGCCAGGAGAATCTGGAAGCTCACAGGCCAGCGAAATGGGCCTGTTCGGTGGCAAAATAACATGAGAGACCCTGTCTCAAAAAGGAGGGGACTGACACCCCAAGGTTGTCCTCTGACCTTCACCATGGCACACATATGCCCATGCATACATATACACACATAATAAAAGACCCTATCTCCAAAAATCAGGTGGAAAGCAATAGAAGAAGACTCCCCAGTGCCAACCTCTGACCTCTTTGTGCACCTACATTCATGTGAACATACATGCATACTCACACAGTCAAAAAAGAATAAATATAGAGCCATTTGATCCTTCCAGAAGGCCTGGATTTGGGAGGCAAGACCTTAGCCAAATCCAAAAAAGGAACAATTGTGTGTTTAATCACTCTCCTCTTGAGGAACATTTGGCTTCCAGAAAGTAATATTACATTTTTTTAAACAAAAGCCAAATTTTTCATTTTCCCACGACTGTACTCTAAGCTTTTTTCCCTCTATTTTTTGCTAGTAGTCTTGGTTTTATTAATCAGGAATGTTCTCAGGGGACCCTGGTTGCAGTTGGCATGTTAGTTATAGGCCTGTCTTCAGCAGCAGGGGATACTTTTCTTTGCAGGAGATACTCAGAAGTCCTTCTTTGTAAGTATGGGAACCCCTACTCCCTGATCCTGCTTCGCTGGGCACCTGGCTCTCCCCCATCTAAGCTCACAGTCAAGGTGTTGAGTTAGGATGGCTCTGTCGGTCATGTTTTTGCTGTGCAAGCATGAGGACCTGAGTTTGGCTCCCCAGTACTCTCTCTTTGCTTGTTTGTTTCTTTTTTTGTTTGTTTGTTTTTGTTTTTGTTTTTCGAGGTAGGGTCTCACTCTAGCCCAGGCTGTAGTCTTAGGGTGGCCTCAAACTCACTTTGATACTCTTACCTCTGCCTCTCAAATGCTGGGATTAAAGGCATGCGCCCCCATGCTCTGCTTCCCAGTACTCATTTTAAAAAAATTTTTAAAAATCATTTTATTTATTTTTGGAGAGAGACACAGAGAGAGACAGACAGAGGGAGAAGGTGTCAGAGAATGGGCGCGCCAGCAGTCTCAGCTGCTGCAAACGAAATCTAGATGTGTGCGCCCCCTTGTGGGCAAGTGCAGCATTGCGCCCTTGCGTCACTTTGCATCTGGCTAAACGTGGGACCTGGAAATTGGAACTGGGTTCTTAGGCTTAGCAGGCAGGTGCCTTAACCTCTAAGCCATCTCTCCAGCCCCCCAGTACTCTTTTTTTTTTTTGGTTTTGCAAGGTAGGGTCTCACTCTGGTCCAGGCTGACCTGGAATTAACTATGTAGTCTCAGGGTGGCCTCCAACTCTCTGCGATCCTCCTACCTCTGCCTCCCGAGTGCTGGGATTAAAGGTATGCGCCACCATGCCCAGCTTCAGTACTCATTTTTAAAGCCAGGCATGACTGTGTGTCTATAATAATCCCAGTACTGGGAGCAGAGACAGGAGGATCCCTAAGGCTCACTGGCCATCTAGTCTAGCCAAACCAGTGAGCTTCAGGTTCAATAACAGACCGTGTCTCAAAACACAAGGGCCGCCGGGTGTGGTGGCACATGCCTTTAATCCCAGCACTTGGGAGGCAGAGGTAGGAGGATCACCATGAGTTCGAGGCTACCCTGAGACTACAGAATAAATTCCAGGTCAGCCTGAACTAGACTGAGACCCTACCTCGAAAGACCAAAAAAAAAAAAAAAAAAAAAAAAAAAGAAAATTAAAAATACAAGGGCTGGCAAGTTCTAAAGGGGAATGGGGGAGAGGAGGGAAATAACATGCGTTTTTTGTATGTAAGTATAGAAGTTGTCAATAAAAAAATAATAAAAAAATTTTAACATGAGCTCTGGAAACACAAGCCATATTCAGACCCTAGTAGATGCCATATCCAGAACTCTTCTAGGGGTTGGGAAGATGTCTCAGCAGTTAAAGGTGATTGCTTGCAAAGCCTGTCAACCCAGGGGCCAATTCTCTGGCCATCCACATAAAGCTGAACAGGCATTCATTTGCAGTAGCAAAAGAACCTAGTGCACACACATACAGAGAGAGAGAGAGAGAGAGACATACACCATGTGCATGCAAAAATAAATAAATAAATACATTTAAAAAAAAAAAAAAAAAACAAGGGCCGGCGTGGTGACAGAGGTAGGAGGATCCCTGTGAGTTAAAGGAATATACATTTAGGAAAAATAGTGAATTCCAGGTCAGCTTGAGTTAGAGGCCACCCGAAACCCTACCTTCCAAAAAACTTGGGTTAAAAATCAAAAAAAAAAAAAAAAAAAAAAAAAAGGCCTGGATGGGTGTGGTGGCACACACCTTTAATCCCAACATTTGGGTGGCAGAGGTAGGAGGATAGCTGAGAGTTCTAGGCCACCCTGGACACCCTAAGATTACATAGTCAATTCCAGGTCAGCCTGGGCTACAGTAAAACCCTACCTCAAAAAAAAAAAAAAAAAAAAAATGACAAAAAAGAAAAAAACAAGATCAGGTGCTGGAGAGATGGCTTAGTAGTTAAGGTGCTTGCCAGCAAAGCCAAAGGACCCAGGTTCAATTCCTCAGTGCCCACATAATGCCAGAAGCACAAGGTGGAGCATGCATCTGGAGTTCGTTTGCAGTGGCTAGAGCCCTGGCGAACCCATTATCTCTCTGTCTCCCCGCCTCAAATAAATAAATAAATGAATAATTTTTTAAAAAATTAAAAAAATTAAATAAAATGGAGCTAGGCATGGTGACATGCACCTTTAATCCCAGCACTCGGGAGGCAGAGGTAGGAGGATCACCATGAGTTTGAGGCCAGCCTGAGACTACACAGTTAATTCTAGGTCTACCTGGACTAGAGCAAGATCCTACTTTGAAAAACAAGAAAAAAACATGGAGTAGATGTACACGCCTTTAATCCCAGGGTTGCTGTGGGTTCCAGGTCAACCTGGGCTAGAGTGAGAACCTACCTGGAAAAAAAAAAAAAAATAAGAAGATGAAGAACGGGGGAGATGGCTCAGTGCATAAGATAGAAAGCAACTGAGGAAGACACACATGTACACATAGGTTCCCTTACACATACATGCGTGCACACACAAACATCACAGTATTGGCAGAGTTGGTGCTTCTGAAGGGTTCCTGGCTTCCCCAGTAGCTCCTGGGAGCTGATGGCAGTCCTTTGCGTTCCTTGGCTAATCGAAGTGTCACCATGCTCTGTGACTTCATGTTCACGTAAGGATCACACTGTTGACATGAGGTCACGCAGGTGGGCCTTGCTGCAGAGCTTTTCTTTCGAAGTGCTGCTTTTGGCTGGGTGTTTTGGCCCAGCAATAGGAAGGTAACTATTACAGCTACATAGCAAGTTGAAGGCCAGCCAGGTCTACATAGTGAGTACAAGTCCAGCCATAATACATAATGAGACCCTGTCTCAGAAAAACCAAAATAGGGGCCTGGAGATATGGCTCAGTGGTTAAAGTTGCTTGCTTGCAAAGCCTGATGGCCTGGCTTGCATGCCCCAGTATCCACATAAAACCAGAGGCACAAAGCAGCACATGTGCCTAGAGTTTGCTTGCAGTGGTACATCCATCCTCACTCTTTATGCCTGCCTCCTTCCCTCAATCTTTCTCTCAAATAAATAGACAAGGATTTAAAAATAATAATAAATAAATTATATCTATTACTGGGTAAAGAAATTACACAACTTTGTTTCTGTTTTTTTTTTAATAATTACTTTTTATTGACAACTTCTATACTTACATACAAAAAGTGCATGGTATTTCCCTCCCCCCATTCCCTTTTAGAACTCCACTCTCCATCATATCCCCTCCCTCTCTCCATTAGTCTCTCTTTTAATTTGATGTCATCATCTTTTACTTCTATTATGAGGGTCTTGCGAAGGTATTGCTAGGCACAGCAAGGTCATGGATATCAAGGCCAATTTCTGTCTGGACAGTTGCATTGTAAGGAGTTGTACCCTTCCTTTGGCTCTTCCATTCTATCCGCCCCCTGTTCCGCAATGGTCCCTGAGCCTTGGAGGGTGTGACAGAGGTGTTTCAGTGCTGGGCACTCCTCCATCCCTTCTTCTCAGCACTATGTTCCCTTTTTGTTTTGAGGTAGAGTCTCACTCTAGCCCAGGCTGACCTGGAACTCACTCTGTAGTCCCAGGCTAGCCTCAAACTCACAGAACTCACTGAGTTCCTCCCATCTCTGCCTCCCAAGTGCTGGGATTAAAGGTATTCCTGGGCTGGAGCGATGTCTTAGCGGTTAAGGCACTTGCCTGGGAAGCTTAAGGACCTGGGTTAGATTCCCCAGTATCCACATAAGCCAGATGCACAGGGTGACACATGCATCTGGAGTTCATCTGTAGTGGCTAGAGACCCTGGCGTACCAAATAAATAAATAAATAGAAAATAGAGCCGGGCGTGGTGGTGCACGCCTTTAATCCCAGCACTTGGGAGGCAGAGGTAGGAGGATTGCCATGAGTTCAAGGCCACCCTGAGAATACAGAGTGAATTCCAGGTCAGTGTGGGCTAGAGAAAGACCCTACCTCGAAAAAAAAAAAAAAAAAAAAAAAAAAAAAAAAAAAAAAGAAAAAGAAAAAAATTTAAGGCAGCTGGGCATGGTGGCGCACACCCCAGCATGCTCAGGAGGCAGAGGTAGAAGGATGGCTGTGCAATGGAGGGCAGCCAAAGACTACATAGTGAATTCCAGCTCAGCCTGGTCTAGAGTTAGACGCTACCTACAAAACAAAAGGCATTCCTCACCATGCCTTGATGACATGGGTTTAGAAGGTTACAGTCAGTGTCCAGTCCCAGTCCCAGGTGATGTCTATCTTCAGACTCTCACCTCTGTGCAAAGACCATGTCTTCTCTTTTTTGCTGGTGAGGACATCTGGCCTCAGCCTTTCCTAGCTCTTGAACCTCTTCTGTTGGACATCTTCCTGAAGCATGGCTCTGGCCCCTTCCCCTATCATGCCAGGACTGCTGCTGGCTGCTTGCCCAGAGCTGCAGCAGGGGGCCAGTCCTTGCACTGACAGCTGTGCAGCCCACCCCGCAAGCACTTTCCTTGAGCTGTCCACCCCAATGGTCTCCGCACTGATGAAAACTGGAACAAACGTAGATGATTCATTTACTCAGTTATTCATGCATCCTTCACGGTCAGGCCTTTTCAAGTTTCTTATTGGGTTGTTATTATTATTATTGTTACTGGTTTTTCAAGGTAGGATCTCTCACTAGCCAAGGCTGACCTGGAATTCACTATGTAGTCTCAAGCTGCCCTCGAACTCACTGCAATCCTCCTATCTTTGCATCTTGAGTGCTGGGATTAAAGGTGTGTGCCACCATGCACCAGCTTTTCTTTGTGATGATAACTTTCTTTCTAGTAGCTATCTCTCTCTCTTTTTTTGGGGGGGGGGTTCGAAGTTAGGGTCTCATTTTAGCTCAGGCTGACCTGGAATTCACTATGTAGTCTCAGGGTGGCCTCAAACTCTTGGGGATCCTCTTACCTCTGCCTCTCGAGTATTGGGATTAAAGGTGTGTGCCACCACATCTGATTAGTAGCTTTCTTTTCTTTTCTTTTCTTTTTTTTCTTTTTTGGTTTTTGGAGGTAGGGTTTCACTCTGGTCCAGGCTGACCTGGAATTAACTATATAGTCTCAGGGTGGCTTTGAATTCACGGCGATCCTCCTTCCTCTGCTTCCCAAGCGCTGGGATTAAAGGCGTGCGCCACCACACCCAGCTACTAGTAGTTATCTTGAAACAAACAATACTTGAGCCGGGCGTGGCGCATGCTTGTAAGCAGAAGTAGGAGAATTGCTGTGAGTTCAAGGCCACCCTGAGACTACAGAGTGAATTCCAGGTCAGCCTGGCTAGAGTGAGACCCTACCTTGAAGAAAAAAAAAAAAAAAAAACTCGATTGTTACGACAACTACTATGTCACAGAACATCACCTGCAACTTTTGTACAAACACCTTTAACCCTCCTCTTTCCTTCCCCTCTCAAGGTCAAGATCAAACTATTCCATTCAATATTTGTGTTTGGCTTATTTCACTTAAAATAATGCCCTCCAGGCTAGAGAGATGGCTCACAGTTAAGGCACTTGCCTGCAAAGCCTAAAGACCCTGGTTCTATTCCTCAGTACCCACATAAAGCCAGATGCACAAGGTGGCACATGCATCTGGAGTTCATTCCTTGCAGTGGCTAGAGGTCCTGGCATGCCCATTCTCTCTCTCCCCCCTCTCTATTTCTCTCTCTCTCTCTCAAATAAATAAATAAATAAATAAATAAATAAATATTTATAATAATGTCCTCCTTGGACTAGAGAGACAGCTTATCAGTAAAGGTGCTTGCCTATGAACCCTAAGGACCCAGGTTCGATTCCCCAGGACCCATGTAAGCCAGATGCACAAGGTGGTGCATGTGCCTGGAGTTCATTTGCAGTGGGTGGAGGCTCCGGCACACCCATTCTCTATCTACTTTTCTCTCTTTCTCTTTCTCAAATAAATAAGTAAATAAAAATTAAGATAGGGCTGGAGAGATGGCTTAGCGATTAAGGTGTTTGCCTGCGAAGCCTAAGGACCCAGGTTCCATTCTCCAGGTCCCACATAAGCCAAATGCACATGGTGACACATGCGTCTGGAGTTCATTAGCAGTGGCTAGATGCCCAGGCACACCACCCACTCTCACTCTCTCTCAGTCATTCTCTCTGTCTCTAATAAATAAATGAAAATAAATCAGAAAAAAAATTTTAAAAACTAAAATAATGTCCACTAGGTTCACCTACATTGTTGCACATGACAGGATTTCATCCTTTTTAAGGCAGAGTAGTATTCCATTGTGTACACTCTTCACAGTATTTGATGTGTCTGTTCATCCACTGATGGACGCATGGATGGCTGCTGTGTCTTGGCGACTGTGAATCCTGCTGCAGTAAAACAGGCCTACACAGCCCTCTCTGACATACTGCTTTCCTTGCTTTTGTATCTCCATCCTGGAGGGAGACAGCCGAGTTCTACATTTAGTGATTTCAGGAACTCCCATTCTGTTTCCTATGGTGTCTGTGCCAATTTACATCCTACCTACATCAGTGTATAAGAGCTCCCATTTCTCCCATCTTCCAAGTACTTTTTTGTTTTTTGACTTCTTTGGTGGTTAGAGTTTATGGATGATTAATCTGGGCTTGTCCATGAGAGATTACCTTGACTAGGTTAATTGAGGTGGGAAAACTCACCTTAACTGGACTGTAGAGAGAGCTGGCTAAGCACCAGCATTCATCACTCTCTGCTTCCTCACTGTGGACTGAATGTGAACAGCAGCCTCAAGCTCCTGCAGCCACGCCTTCTCTGGCATGATAGACAGTAACTTGGAACTGTAAGCAGAAATAAATCCTTTCCCCAGCTGAGCTTTGTCAGGCATTCTGTCCTGGCAATGGCAAAATACAGTTCTTTTATTTATTTTATTATTTTTCCTTACTTTTACAAATATTTAGTTAGTTAGTAATGAGCACAGAGAGAGAGAGAATGGGCCTGCCAGACCTTCTTGCTGCTACAAATGAACTACAGATGCATGTACCACTTTGTGTTTCTGAGTTTATGTGGGTACTGGAGAATTCAACCTGGATCCTTAGGCTTTACAAGCAAGTGCCTTTAACCACTGAACCATCTCTCCACCTCTTTTTTCTTCTTTTGTTATTGACAACTTTTATACTTATAGACAATAAACCATGATATTTCCCTCCCCTCTCCCTTTTCCCCTTCACATCTCCACTCTCCATCATATCCCCTCCCTCTCTCTATTAGTCTCTCTTTTAATTTGATGTCACCATCTTTTTCTCCTATTATGAGGGTCCTGTGAAGGTACTGCTAGTCACTGCGAGGTCATGGATATCGAGGCCAATTTCTGTCTGGACAGTTGCATTATAAGGAGTGGTACGCTTCCTTTGGCTCTTACATTCTTTCCACTACCTTTTTCACAATGGACCCTGACCCTTGGAGGGTGTGATAGAGATGTTCTAGTGCTGGACACCCCTCCGTCACTTCTTCTCAGCACTATGTTGCCTTTTGGGTCATCCCAGAGAAGCTTCTCTAACCAGAAGTGAGAGTAGCATTAATATGTGAACATGAACATTAAGTGTAGTGCTTTCAGGGCAGTTTGGTGGGAATAATATATACATTTAGCCAGACAAGAGCAGATTTTATACCACTTAGGCTCATGACCTCCCCTGCCATAGGCTTTTGATTAGGTTTTCAGTACCAGGCATGTATTCCCTCCTGTAGGGTGGGCCTTCAGTCCAATTAGAGAGCAGTTGGTTTCCCCAAGAGCAGACATGCCACTATTGCACTTGTTTGGTAGTTTGGCCTGTCTGGCCAAACTTAAGGCTTCCAGGTCCACTGTTTTCACCACTGACCACTTCTGTCTCCCATACAGCTGTATGCAGTGCAGCTTTTTCCAAATTTCAGTTGGCTGGTCTACAGGGAGAAGGTTTTCAGCTCAGCACCAGCTTGATTTCTCAGTGACCTTGGAGCTCAGGCATGTGAAGTCTTCAGCAATAGGGTCTTACCATCTGTTTCTCAAGGGAAACCAAGAGCCTTGGCAATAGCCTGGCTAACAACTCTCTGGAAGGTATCTCATCCCTGGCACTGAAAACTTCCTAGTAACAATCTATGGCTTCAGGATGTGTCATTATTCAAAAAAATAGGTTTCATATGTCTTATTCAGAAAATCTTGAATTTTTATTGACACCCCCCCCCCATCCTTCTTTTACACAGTCTCTTTCCTTGGCCTCACTTAGGCCTTTCCCCTCCCTGTGATCTATGCTTCTTCTTACATATACAATACCATCCCCTTAAGTCCTTCCCTCTCCTCCCTCCCTTATAGCCTTTTTGTAGCTTACTGGCCTCTGCTACCAATTTTTAGTTCCAGCTCACCCACTAGTCTATATATTTGTAGCTAGGATCCACATATGAGAGAGAACATGTGACGTTTGGCTTTCTGGGCCTGGGTTACCTCACTTAGTATAATTTTTTCCAGATCTACCTCTTATTATTTATTTTTATTTTTGTGAAACCGGGTCTCATATAGCCCAGGCTGGCCTTGAATTCAATAGATAGGAAGTTGATCCTCCTGTCTCTACATTCCAAATATTGGAATCCCAGTCATATGTGCCTCCATGCCTGGCTTATGTGATGCTGGGGATTGAGCCTAGGGCTTTGTGCATTCTAGGCAAGCACTCTAGCAACTGGGCCACACCCCCAGCCTCTGGTGGTTCTTTCTCTGTGTTTTGTTTGTGGTTGCCAGGCAGTTGTTCTTCCACTGACCCCCATCCACAGCCCTCTTGGATTAAACAACTACTTCTGGGCTTTTGCCACGCAGCAAGCTCTGAGCTAAGTGCTGTACACAGGTATAAAATGGGGACAGTCACCACCAGTGAGGCTTATGGTCTTGGGGGAGATGGCCCAGGCAGGCGATAGTGGGAGAGTAGCGTAGAAGAGGAATCCAACCTTGTCTAGCCAGTGGGGAATATTGAGTGGTCAGAGGGCAGCTTTCTAAGGCAGGGGACATCTTAGAGGGAGGGGACAGGGATGCATCAGGCTAAACGAATAGTACATGGAAGGGCTGAGATGTGGCTGAATGGTAGAGTGGTTGCCTAGCCCCCAAGAGGCCCTGGGTTTGATCTTTTCCAGCACTACATAAATGGAGCCTGGTGGCACATATTCCAGCAATTGGGAGGCAGAGGCAAGAGGATCAGAAATTTAACATTATCTAGGCAACATAGGGAGTTTGAAGCCAGACTGGGCTAAAAGCCCTGTCTCAAAAAAAAAAAAAAAAAAAAAAAAAAAAAAAAAGCTGGGAGTGATGGCTCATGCCTTTAATCCCAGCACTCAGGAGGCAGAGGTAGGAGGATCGCCATGAGTTTGAGGCCACCCTGAGACTACATAATGAATTCCAGGTCAGCCTGTGCTAGAGTGAGACTCTACCTTGAAAAAGTCTGGGATGGAGAGGTGGCTCAGCAGTTTAGGCCCTTGTTTGCAATGCCTATAGGGCCTGGTTCGATTCCTCAGAACCCATGTAAAGCCAGATGCATGAAGTGGCACATGCATCTGGAGTTTGTTTGCAGTGGCAGGAGGCCCTAACACACCTTGCCCTGCTTACAAATAAATATATAACAATATTTAAAAATTGAGGGCTTGGGCTGGAGGGATGGCTTAGTGGTTAAGGTGCTAGCCTATGAAGCTTAAGGACCCATGTTTGACTCTTCAGATCCCACAAAAGCCAGTCGCACAAGGTGATGCAAGTGCACAAGGTCACACGTGAACACAAGGTGGCGCTCTAGTCTGAAGTTTGATTACAGAGGCTGGAGGCTCTGGTGTGCCAGTTATCTCTCTCAATCTCTCTCACTCTTGCTCTCTCACATAAAAAAAGCCAGTCTGTTGGGCTTGCCCCCCAAAACATAAATAATAGGGCTGGGCATGGTGGTACATGCCTTTAATCCCAGCACTCGGGAGGCAGAGGTAGGAGGCTTGTTGTGAGTTTGAGGCCATCCTGAGACTACAGAGTGAATTTCAGGTCAGCCAGGGCTAGAGCAAGACCCTACCTAGAAAAAACAAAATAATAATAATAATTTTAAAAATTAGTGAAAATCGGGGGCTAGAGAGATGGCTCAGCAGTCAAGGCACTTGCCTGCAAAGCCTAATGATCTGGGTTCGATTCCCCAGTACCCACAGAAAACCAGATGCACAAAGTGTTACATGCATCTGGAGTTTGCTTGCAGTGGCTGTAAGTGCTATTTACTATCTTTGACAGATGGACGAGCCTGAGGCTGGGCTTTGGGTAGAATGCTAGTTTTAGAAAGGGGCCCAAGCTCCTGCACAGGCTACCTCAGTTTGAGGAGGTGTGCAGCTCAGGCAGTGTGGGGGACCCCAAAACCACGAAGGCCTCCCACATTCCACCTTGGCTGAGACCCAGCAACAGGAATAGGCAGAGAGCAGCCAAGGCCTGTCTGCGCCACCAGATCAAAGCATGGGGTGGGAGGTGCAGGGTAGAACCAGCCACAGCTTAAGGTTCAGGGCCCCAGGAAGGTGTCCTGTGCAGTGCAACCCTATCTTACTTAAGCCAGGTCCACCCTCTTCTGGTAGGATGGACGGCAAGATGAGGTTACGTCTCAGCAGGCCTCTTTCAGGAGCTCTGCTTGGCCAATGGAAACCTGCCTGCCCAAGCTTCCGGATAGTCTAGGAGCATCAGGGTCATCAAATACTCACCCCCTGGATCCCTGGCATGGACAGTAGAATGCTTAGCCAGACACAGAGTATAGCCCTTTCTGGTATGGCATTCTCTTGTCCCCACTCACGCCCAGTGGCCCAGCAGATAAATGAAGCCAGGATCCCATACTTTTGTGGCAAGGAAAATCAACTTTTTATTTATTTGCAAGGAGAAAGAGAGAGAGAGCAAGAAAGAGAGAATGGGTGTACTAGGGCCTCTAGCCACTGCAAAGGAACTCCAGGTGCATGCACCACTTTGTGCATCTGGCTTTACGTGGGTACTGGGGAATTCAACTGGGGGGAATTAAGCATTGTAGGCAAGTGCCTTAACTGATGAGCCATCTCTCCAGCCCCAAACAACTTATTTCTGAGCTACAGATATAACTAGATTGGTGGAGCGTTTGCCTAGCATGCTCAAAGCCCAGCGATCAATCCTGAGCATCGTGCAACCTTGGTATGGTGGCCCAGACCTGTAATTCCAGCACTCAGGAGGGAGATGGAGGCAAGAGAATCTGAAGTTCAAGGGCATTTCAGCTACACAGAGTTCCAGGACAGCCTGGGATGCATGAGACTATCTAAAAAAAAAAAAAAAAATGCTTGACATGATAGCACATGCCTTTAGTCCCAGCACTCAGGTAAGCAGAAGCAGGAGGGTCACTGAGAGTTTGAGGCCAGCTTGTGGCTACACAGTGAGTTCCAGGTCAGCCTGGGCTACATGGGAACCTGCCTCAAAAACACAAATGAGGCCGGGTGTGGTGGCACATGCCTTTAATCCCAGCACTGGGGAGGCAGAGGTAGGAGGATCACCATGAGTTTGAGGCTACCCTGAGACTACATAGTGAATTCTGGGCTAGAGTGAGACCCTACCTCAAAAAACAAAAATAAAAAAATTTTTTTAATTAAAAAAAAAAACACAAATGAGGAGCTGGAGAGATGGCTTAGTGGGTAAGGTGCTTGCCTGCAAAGCCCGAGGATCCAGGTTTGATTCTCCAGGTCCTGCATAAGCCAGATGCACAAGGTGGCGCATGCATCTGGAGTTCGTTTGCAGTGGCTAGAGGCCCTGGCATGCCCATTTTCTCTCTAATAAATAAATGAATGAATAAATAAATAAATAAATAAATAAATAAATAAATAAAAATCTTTAGGGCTGGACAGATGGCTTAGCAGTTAAGGTGCTTGCCTGCAAAGCCAAAGGACCTTGGTTCAATTCCCCAGTACCCACATAAGCCAGATGCACAAGGTGGCGCATGCATCTGGAGTTCGTTTGCAGTGGCTGGAAGCCCTGACACACCTATTCTCTCTCTCTCTCTCTCTCTCTCTTTCTCACTCTGCCTCTTTCCCTCTCTCAAATAAATAAATAAAAATAAAGTATTTTTTAAAATAAATCTTTTTTAAAAGTTTAACAAAAAATGAGAGACTGGAGAAATGGCCTTGTGGTTAAAGCATTTGCCTGCTAAGCCTAAGAACCAAGGTTCAATTCCTCAGTACTCACATAAGCCAGATGCACATGGTGGTGCATGTGTCTGGAGTTCATTTGTAGTGGCTAGAGGCCCTGGCGAGTCCATGTTCTTTCTCTCTCTCCCTCTTTCTCTTTGTCACTCTTTCAAATAAATTAAAACAAACAAACAAGAAAACCAACCAAACAAACAAGCAAACAGAAAACAACTATTCCCTTCCAAATTTCAGAACCACACTGGGTGTGGTGGCGCATGCCTTTAATCCCAGCACTGGAGAGGTAGAAGTAGAAGGCTCACTGTGAGCTCAAGGCCAGCCTGAGACTACACAGTAAATTCCAGGTCAGCCTGGACTAGAGTGAGAGAAAAAAAAAAGAACAGATCAAAATTCAAATTTCATAACAAATGATGTGCACACAGCACACAGGGGTCAGAACTCAAGAGGTCAAATAAATTGGTCATGCATGTCTTTGTTGAAAGAACTCCAGAGCCAAGGGTTCACCAAGGACATGCAGATACTAATGCTCCAGCCAGACCTGGAGCCCACATCCCTACTCCTAACCAGCTCTCTATCCATCTCCATGCTTCTGTTGGTTTTCAGTAGCTGCTCTAACAAATGACCACAACTTTCACGGCTTAAAATGACAGGTATATGCAACACCAAGATGTGTGTGTGGATCAGTTCAGTGTAGATCTCACCGGAGTCACTCATGTGCATCAAGCTGTGTCCCGTCTGCTGGCTCAGGGGAGAGACTAGTCTCTGCTCCTGTGGGTTCCTGGTTGTTGCAGGAAGTGGATCTTCGTGATCTTGCTGCCTGTAACCGGGAGCAGCTCTCAGCTTCTAGAGGCGACTGCGTTCCTGAGCCCAGGGCCCTTCTGCCATCTTGAAAGCCAGCAAAAGCTGTGAGAAGGTCAGCTGTGTTTCTTGACTCATTCTCCCGCCCTTCACTTCCACTCCAAGAACTGCTGTGACCCAGGGTGTTCGTCCCCTCTCAAGGTCTCCAACTTAACCACATCAGCAAAGTGTCTTTGTCTTGGAAGGTAACTAGAAAGCAGCTTTCCCCTTCTTCCCTCTTTCCCTCCCTCCCTTCCTTCCTTCCTTTCTTTTTTTTTAAAAAATATTTTATTTTTATTTATTTATTTGAGAGAGAATGGGTGCACCAGAGCGTCCAGCCAGTACAGACACATGTTCCACCTTGTGCATCTAGCTTACATGGCTACTGGGTGATAGAACCTGAGTGTTTAGGCTTAACAGACAAGTACCATCACTGCTAAGCCATCTCTCCAGCCCCCGCCCCCTTTTTGTTTTGTGGTAGGGTCTCATTCTAGCTCAGGCTAAGCTGGAATTCACTCTAGTCTCAGGGTGGCCTCGAACTCACAACGGTTCCCCTACCTCCACCTCCCAAGTGTTGGGATTAAAGGCATGAGCCACCACGCCCGGCCTTGGCTTTCATGTTTCTGTGCCACCAACATCAGAGTAAATTTCCATGATCAAGCAAGGAGTTCTTCAGCGAGGGCGTCCTCTAATTCAGTCATTGTTGACACTAGTTACCTGGGACAGTGTCAGGTCCCAAGGATTAAGGGCTCAGCCCCAAGACTGGCCTCCATTAGATGCCAGTTGTAAGCCCAGGCCTCTGGGACTAATGGCTAACCAGCCAAAGTTGGGGGTTAGTTAATTTGCTAAAAGGACTGGGGGTGTGGCTCAGTGGTACAGCACTGTCTAGCACTGAAAAAAAACCACAGCCTTGATTCATAGACTTCAGTGAAACCCATTTATTGGCATCTTATTACAAATACTGCTGCTGGGTATGGTGGCACATGACTTTAATCCCAACACTCAGGAGGCAGAGATAGGAGGATAGCTGTGAGTTTGAGGCCATCCTAGGACTACAAAGTGAAGTAAAAGTCATTTGGAAGCTGGGCATGGTGGCGCACACCTTTAATCCCAGCACTCAGGAGGCAGAGGTAGGAGGATCACCATGAGTTCCACACCACCCTGAGACTACATAGTAAATTCCAGGTCAGCCTGAGCTAGAGTGAAACTCAAAAACAAACAAACAAGGGCTGGAGAGATGGCTTAGCAGTTAAGGTGTTTGCCTGAGAAGCCAAAGGACCCAGGTTTGGTTCTCCAGGACCCACATAAACCAGATGCACAAGGTGACACATGTGTCTAGCTTTCATTTACAGTGGCTGAAGGCCCTGGTGCACCCATTCTCTCTCTCTGTCTGTCTCTTTCTCTCTCTCTCTCTCAAAGAAATAAAATAAAATAAAAATTAAAACAAAATTATTGCAGGGGCTAGGGAAGAAGGCTCAACAATTAAAGGTACTTGCTTGTAAAGCATGTGGGCCTGGGTTTGAGTCTCCAGTACCCACAGTAAAAGCCATACCCACAAAGTGGCATGTGTTTCTGGAGTTTCTTTGTAGTGGCAAGAGGCCCTGACATGCCCACTCTCTTAATAAATAAATAAATACATAATTTTTTTGTTTTGTTTTTTCTTTTCTTTTCTCTTCTTTTCTTTTATTTTCTTTCTTTCTTTCTTTCTTTATTTTCATTTTTCGGTTTTTCAAAGTAGGGTCTCACTCTAGCTCAGGCTCTTTTTCTTTTTTTTAATTAATTTATTTTTTATTGACAACTTCTTTTTTTAATATTTTATTTATTTATTTATTTATTTATTTATTTATTTATTTGAGAGAGAGATACAGAAATAGGCAGGTAGAGAGAGAGAGAGAGAGAGAGAATGGGCTTGCCAGAGCCTCTAGCCAATGCAAACGATGCCCCCTTGTGCATCTGGCTTATGTGGGTCCTTAGGCTTCACAGGCAAGCATTTAACCGCTAAGCCATCTCTCCAGCCCGTATTGACAACTTCTTTAATTGTAGACAATATCCCATGGTACTTCCCTCCCTCCCCCTACTTTCCCCTTTGGAACTTCACTCTCCATCATATCCCCTCCCCCTCTCAATCAGTCTCTCTTTTCAGTTTGATGTCTTTTCCTCCTATTATGATGGTCTTGTGTAGGTAGTGTCAGGCACTGTGACACTGTCAGCCCGTATTGACAACTTCTTTAATTGTAGACAATATCCCATGGTACTTCCCTCCCTCCCCCTACTTTCCCCTTTGGAACTTCACTCTCCATCATATCCCCTCCCCCTCTCAATCAGTCTCTCTTTTCAGTTTGATGTCTTTTCCTCCTATTATGATGGTCTTGTGTAGGTAGTGTCAGGCACTGTGAGGTCATGGATATCCAGGCCATTTTGTGTCTGGAGGAGCACGTTGTAAGGAGTCCTACTCTTCCTTTGGCTCTTACATTCTTTCCGCCCCCTCTTCCGCAATGCACCCTGAACCTTGGAAGGTGTGTTTGAGATGTTTCAGTGCTGAGCACTCCTCTGTCCCTTCTTCTCAGCACCATAGTACCTTCTGAGTCATCCCAAGGTCACCACCATCCGTAAAAAGAAGCTTCTCTAAATAAAAGTGAGAGAAGTGCTTACTGGGCAGTTTGGTGAGCATAGTATATACATTTAGCAAGACACCAGCAGACATTACACCCTTAGGGCTCATGACTATCCTTGTCGTAGGTTTTCAGTATATAAATACATAATTAAAAAAAAAAACATTTTATTGCTGGGCATGTTGACCCACAACTTTAATCCCAGCCCTTGGGAGGCTGAGGCAGGAGGATCACTGTGAGTTCAAGGCCACCCTGAGACTATACAGAGTGAATTCCAGATCAGCCTGGCTTAGAGCAATACCCTACCTCAAAAAAGGTCAGAGACTGAGAATGGTAGCTCAGTGGTTAGAGCCTTGGCTAGCATGTGTGAAGCCCTGGGTTCTGTCTCTGGTAACTGCCAATAGATAGATGAGAGATATCTAGATATTTAAGTGGTAGATGTTAATAACTAGGTAGGTGATAGATACTCAGCTAGATATAGATAGATATGTTGATAGATAGATAGATGATAGATACGTGATAAAAGCTATATGCCAAGGTAAGGCCCCTCTGACGTCTTAGAATTCACACTATACCCTGTGACCTGCTTTGTCACACACAGTGGATGAACTGAGCACGCAGGAATGATGAGTGCCCCTGTTCTCTCTTCTTCCTCCTTACCTCCTTACCTCCTCCTCTGCCTTTGACCTTCCTGATTCTTTTGGTCATCCTGAACATTCTCTAACGAAGCACTATTCCTTGTGTTTGGAATTTCAAACCTTGGACATGTCTATGAATCCAAATACCCCCTATCCTGCCAAGCTGTGAGGAAACAGAATGTTCTAGATTAGAATGGAATGAGATATAACTGGGCTGGATATGTCCAGAACTGCAGCCAGAGGAGGCTGAAAGTGGGGTGGACAGCAGTCATGATGGAGAGGCTGGCCAGCTAGCATGTGGAATGCCCTGAGCTAAATTCTAATAGGATCTTGCCGTGGAGGGGCCTAGGGAAGGAGCAGCATGCGGGATGGTAGCAGACAAACCCCTAGAAGTCACGGACAGTATAATTGTTCCAAATTCTGTGAGGAGTCTCACCTTGTGCAAGGAAGCCAAGGAAAAGATGCAGGGAGGTGAACACAGAGCTTTGAAGGACACTGGAGCTCCCTAATAGAGAAGATGGTAAGGCACCTTCCAGGGAGAGGCAGTACAAGTTCAAAGGTACAGAGTCTGGGGAGTCACAGAGAGCTGCAGGAGAGAGCTTGGACCTATCCTGAGTGCCTTGCTTGCCTGCTAAAAAGTATGGAGCAGGTGGCTGAAGAAATGGCTTAGCAGTTAAGACCCTTGCCTGAGAAGCCTAAGGTCCCAGGTTCAACTCCCCAGATCCCATGTAAGCCAGACACACAAGGTGACATATGTAAAAGGCTGCACATGGGCACAAGGTGGCACACATGTCTGGAGTTCATCACAGTGGCTAGAGGCCCTGGCGTGTCAACTCTCTCTCTCTCATTAAAAAAAAGGCCAGTCTGTTAGGCTTGCCTCAAAAAGAAAACTTATGGAGTAGGGACACTCTCATAGCAGAATATGAGAATGGAGAGTGAGATCTGCGGTTAGCAAAATAGAGGGAAGGTACCACAGAATTTGATGATCCTTCTTCTTTATAAAAAATTTTTAAAGGGGGGGATAGGAGAGATGGCTTAGCAGTTAAGGTGCATGCCTGTGAATCCTAAGGACCCCGGTTCGATTTTCCAGGTCCCACGTAAGCCAGATGCACATGGTAGCGCATATGTCTGGAGTTCGTTTGCAGTGGCTAGAGGCCCTCTCTGTGTCTCAAATAAATAAATAAAATTTTAAAATTTGTGTGTGTGGTATGTAGGCACATACTATGTGGGTGCATGTAGGTGTGTGCACCCATGTGCATGCATATGGAGGCCTTCGTCCAACTTATTTCCTTGAGAAGTCTCTCAGTGAACCTGGAGCTTTGCATTTTTCAGCTAGACGAGATCAGGGAGCCCCTGTGAATCTTCTGTCTCCACCTCCTCCAGCACCGGGGTTACAGACATGTGTGTTCATGCCTGGCTTTTTTATGTGAGTGCTGGGGATTGAATTCAGGTCTTCATGCCTGTGTAACAAGTGCTTTTACCCACTGAGCCATCTCCCCAGACCCCTTCTCCCATTCTGAGAGAGCCTAGGCCAGCCTAACTTACTATGTACCTGATGTTATACTGTGAATCTGATCATCTGGTTTCACTTCCTAAAGGCTGAGATTACGGCATGCACCACCATGGCCCGTTTATGTGGTGCTGGGTATAAAACCTAGGGCTTCTTTGAACAATCACTCCACCGACAGGTATAGCCCCAACACCATTGTTTCTTCATTAATCTCTCACTTGGGCCTACTTTCAGTCCTTATTTTGTTTTTCAGAATTAAAAAAACAAAACATTGAAAATTTCAAACATTGCCGGCAAATGTTTAATAAACCCCATGAACCCATCATTCAGGCTTAACAATGACTAAGATCATGGCTGGTCTTATTTCATGTCTATTGCCACCCACTCTCTTGATCCTGTATCGTTGGAAGCAATTCTCAGTTATTTCAGTGTCTATCTCCAAAAGATCAGGGCTCTGAAAAAATAACCCCCGGCTGGGGCGGAGCCCATTGGTAGAGCACTTGGCCAACTTGCGTGAGGCCCTGGGCTCCATTCCCAGCTTGCATGAACTTGCTGTCATCCGCTTCTGTCTCCTGAGGAGCTGAGATAACAGGCTGTGCCTCTATAGCCAGTAGTCTGAAAGGAGAAACGGACTGGTTATTTAGAGGTAAAGATAGTGTAGAAAAAATGGAACAGAATCTTTTTTTAGTTTTTGAAGGTAGGGTCTCACTCTAGCCCAGGCTGACCTGGAATTCACTATGTAGTCTCAGGGTGGCCTTGAACTCAAGGCTATCCTCTACCTCTGCCTCCCAAGTGCTGGGATTAAAGGCGTGTGGCACCACACAAGGCAGATGTTTGAAATATTTTTTTCTTGGTGCTGTGGATGGAACCCAGAGCTTTGCCGATGCTAAGTAAGCACTTTACCATTGAGCTATGTCCCTGCTCCTTAATGCTTGATTCCTCCCTTCATTTTTTCCCATTTTGGTGTGTGTATGGGTGGGAGGGAATGTGGGAGAGGGCAGGCACATGCTACCACGCATGTGTGTAGGTCAGAGAACAACCCTGGCTGTTGGTCCTCACTGTTCACCTTGTTTGAGGCTGGGTCTCTCGTTATTCACTACTGTGTTTGCCAGACTAGCTGGCACATGAGCTTCTGGGGGAGTCTCCTGTCTCTGCCTCTCATCTTGTCATAGACATGCTGGGATTATAGACACTTGTGACACTGTGTCAGGTTTTACATGGGTTCTGGGAACCACACTTGTGCAGTATCTACTTTATCCAATTTTCCTTTCCATTTGTCTAAATCAAATTAATGATAGCACCTCCTAACATAGCATTATGTAAGAGAAATATAATGCCAGTCCCAAGTGTAATTTAAAGTTTTCTGATTGATCATGTTTTTAAGAAAATACAAAAAAATAGCCAGGCGTGGGGTGCACGCCTTTAATCCTAGCACTCGGAAGGCATGCTAGGCAAGCATTCTACCAAGTACATCCCCAGCCCCAGCTGAGCTGTGTGTTCTCTTTGGAGGTAGGATCTTGTTCCAGCCCAGGCTGACCTGGAATTCACTATGTAGTCTCAGGGTTGGCTTTGAACTCATGGCCATCTTTTGCAAGTGCTGGGATTAAAGGTGTGCACCACCACACCCGGCTGGTTGGGTTTTTGATTAGGGATGTGACTCACCATGGCTTGTGAGCCACTGCCTTCCTGCTGTGCAATACTGTGGCTTTTCCACAGGGTTTATGCGTGGGGCAGGGTATGAGAAAGAGAGGAGGAGGGGAAGACATAAAGGGCAGTAATTTCATTAATTTCCACTTTCAAGGCTTCATCTAAACCTCAGGACCTCCCAGGCCCTTTCTCCTAATACAGCTGCACTTGAGACACATTGAGGTGGTGGGGCCGGAGGGAAACACAGACATTGAATCCATAGCAGCTTCCTCTTGGACATTTCTCTCCCAAGAATCAACCATTTCTTCAAGGAGTTCTGGTTCCTCATGGGAAGAAATGGTATTTAGAAGCCAAATTTTAGATCCTCAGAGTGTTGCTATTGGGTGAGTTGTCATTTTAGGATTTTTCAATGGGCAGAGCTAAGAAACATGATTATTTTTTTCAAGGTATTTTTTGAGGGCTGGAAATATAGCTCAAAGTGCTAAACTAGCACGCATGAAACCCTGGGTTCCCCAGGACCACATAATACTGGGCACTGTAGTATACTTCTCTGATCCCAACTCTCAAGAGGTAGAGACAGGAGGGTCAGAGGTTCAAAGTCATTCTTGGCTACCTGTCTTGTTCGAGACCAGCTTAGGCTACTTGAGATTTTGGGTTTTTTTTCTTTTTGAGGTAGGGTCTCACTCTAGCTCAGGCTGACCTGAAATTTACCATGTAGTCTCAGGGTGGCCTCGAAATCATGGTGATCCTTCTACCTCTGCCCCCCCCCCCCAGTGCTGGGATCAAAGGTGTGCGACACCATGCCCGGCCAACTTAGGCTACTTGACACCCTGTCTCATAAAACAGAAAAATAAAGAAAAAGAGAAGAGTCTTGTTATCTAATCTAAACTGATCTTGAACCTGCAGGACTAGGGTTACAGGTATGCATGGCCATACTTGGCATTTATTATTTTTTTTTTTGGGGGTTTCATGGTAGGGTCTCACTTTAGCTCAGGCTGACCTGGAGTACTTGGCTTTTTATGTGAGTGTAAGGGATTGAACCCAGCTCTTCTCAGGCCTTTATGCTTATACAGAAACCACTCTGACCTGCTGAGCCATTTTCCTAGCCCAGGAACATGATTTTTGGTTTTTTGAGGTAGGGTCTCACTCTAGCCCAGGCTGACCTGGAATTCACTATGGAGTCTCAGGCTGGCCTTGAACTCATAGCGATCCTCCTACCTCTGCCTCCTGAGTGCTGGGATTAAAGGTGTGTGCCACCATGCCCGGCTCATCTTTTATCACTAAAACTCATAGCACTTACTAAGAGTTCATCAAGGATGAAAAAAAATGCATGAAAACATGGATGCAAAAATGAACCTATTAGCT
This sequence comes from Orientallactaga sibirica, assembly GCA_036365145.1. Lineage (NCBI taxonomy): Eukaryota > Metazoa > Chordata > Mammalia > Rodentia > Dipodidae > Orientallactaga > Orientallactaga sibirica. The sequence continues at coordinate 14,934,475 of JAEOAD010000028.1, forward strand.
AAAGAATTCTGCCCTGAACTCTCCCCGCTGTAACTTCAAGAGCAGCCTCTTGAAAGGAGGGAAAGGGTTACCAGGTGGCTTTCATGGAAAGGGGTTCCTAAGCTCTTCCAATTTTGTGCAAACCCATAAGAATCTCAGCACTCCTTTGGGAGTCATTCAAAATAAAAGCCAAGCCAATGTGGTGGCACCTCTCTATAATTCCAGCACTAGGAAAGTAGAGGCAGGAAGATCAAGAGTTCACGGTCATCCTTGGCTACATAGCAACTTTGAGGGCTACATGAGACTTTGCCTCAAAAAAAAAAAAAAAAAAGGTGGGGATGGGCAGAAATAGTCCATGAGGGCAGATGTTGTACCCCAAAGCCATAGATTGTTACAGAAGAATTTCAGTGCTGGGGTGGGATACTTCCCGGTGAATTATTGGTCAGCGAGGCACCTGATGCCCCTCAAACAATAGAGGCATTGCCAAGGTCTTGGTTGCCCACCCACACTAGATGGCAAGACTCTATTGCTGAAGACAGTACATACTTCAGCTGCAGGACGCTAAGAAGTCGAGCAGAAACTGAACTGGAATCCTCTTCCTAGTTGACTAGCTGTCATTGTGCTGGAAAGTGCTATGCAGCCTGCTGGGGGAGAAAAGTCATCAAGGGACTTAATTAGCAGTGGGCCCTGACAGCTTTACAGCTGGCCAGCCAGGCAAATATACCAACTGGTGCAATGGTGACATGTCTGTCATGGGAGAAACCAACTGCCTTCTGATTGGATTTAAGGCCTGCTCCCCAGGAGGAAGTTCATACCTGATAAGTCTAGTCAAAAACCTGTGGCTGCCGGGCGTGGTGGTGGCGCACGCCTTTAGTCCCAGCACTTGGGAGGCAGAGGGAAGAGGCTTGCCATGAGTTCAAGGCCACGCTGAGACTACATAGTTAATTCCAGGTCAGCCCGGGCCAGAGTGAAACCCTACCTCGAAAACCGAAAACAAAACAAAACAACAACAACAACAAAAAACCAACTAATAATAATAATTAAAACCCTATGGCTGAGAAGGTCATAAGCCCTGGGGGACAGCTGCTGCTATTTGGCTAAATAGGTATATTATCCCCACCAAACTGCCCTCTAAGTATTTATGTCTATGCCTATTTATTAATACTATTCTCACTTAAAAAAAGATTTTATTTTTATTTATTTATTTATTAGAGAGAGAGAGAGAGGGAGAGGGAGAATGGGCGCACCAGGGCCTCCAGCCACTGCAAATGAACTCCAGATGTGTGCGCCCCCTTGTACATCTGGCTTATGTGGGACCTGGAGCATTGAACCAGGGTCCTTAGGCTTCACAGGCATGCGCCTTAACAGCTAAGCCATCTCTCCAGCCCCTATTCTCACTTTTGATTAGAGAAGCTTCTCTTTTCTATGGTGGTGACGGCTAGGGAGATTCAAAACTCATCAAAGTACTGAGAAGTGACGGTGAAGTGTTCCACACTGAGAGACATCTCTATCACACCCTCCAAGGCTCAGGGGCTTTTGCAGAAGAGGTGGTGGAAAGAGTAAGAACCGAGTGATGGGTAGGTCTGCTTTGGAATGCTGTCCTCCAGACACAAAGGGGCAACTGCCTTCATGACCTCACAGAGGCTGACACTACCTACATAAGACCTGCATAATATACGGGCAAAAAACTTGATGACATAAAAATAGAAGAGGAACTGGTTTGGAAAGAAGGGATTCAGTCAAGGGGAGGATACAGGAGGAGAGAAAAAGGAGGATCATGGGAAGGGATTATGATCAGGGTACCTCATGTATATGTATGGAAGTTTAAAAATTAGCCTGGTGTGGTGATGCACACCTTTAATCCCAGCACTCAGGAGGCAGAGGTAGGTGGATCACCATGAGTTCAAGGCCATCCTGAGACTACATAGTGAATTCCAGGTCAGCCTGGGCTACAGTGAGACCCTACCTCACCCCACCCCCCAAAAAGTTTAAAAATTAAAGTGAGGGGAGGGGAGTGGTGGTGGTTGGGAAGTGGCTCAGTGCAAGCTAGAAAAATGGAATTTGGATCCCCAGAACTCAAATAAAGCCAGATACAAGTAGCACATGTCTGTAATCCCAATATGCCTAGACAACAGGAGTCAGTCAGGGGAATGCTAAAGCTTATGAGCTGGCAAGTCTGGCATTTGTAATGGCAAATGACTGAGTGATTTTCTCAAACAAGGTAGAGGGTGAGGACTAACCCCCCAAGGTTGTCCTCTGACTTCTGACCTCTACATGCATGCCATAGCCAACACACACACACACGCACACACGATACAAGACCTAACTCTGGTCTTCAATTACTATCATGCTATGAGCAACTACAACCTATCCTACATACAAAGACCCATGGAGAGCTATAAATAGAAAGAAACCAAGGCAGCCTGGCCAACATCTAGCACAGACTCATAGATAAGTGGTCAAGAGAGTATTATTCTGGCCTTGAAGCCATCCAGTTGCAGCCTGTTGTAGTTGCCTACTCTTTGCTGGACAAAGCATCCAACTGGAGGAAAATTTTGTATTTTGGCTTAATAGTGTTGAGGGGTGTTGCAGTCAGGTTCGCATTGCTGGCAGCTTTGGGAAAACAAAACAAAACAACAACAACAAAAAAGGTTTATTTTGGCTTATAGGCTCGAGGGAAAGCTCCATGATGGCAGGGGAAAACAACGGCATGAGCAGAGGGTGGACATCACCCCCTTGCCAACATAAGGTAGAGAATAGCAACAGGAGAGTGTGCCAAACACTGGCATTGGGAAACTGGCTATAACACCCATCAGCCTGCAACAATACACTGCCTACAGGAGGCATTAATCCCCAAATCTCCATGAGCTGGGAACCTAGCATTCAGAACACCTAAGTTTATGGGGGACACCTGAATCAAACCACCACATTCCACCCCTTGCCCCCTTAAACTGGTAACCATCCATGATGTAAAATGCAAAGAATTTAGTCCATTTTTAAAAATCCCCATAGTTAGCTGGGCGTGGTGGCGCAGGTGTTTAATCCTAGCACTTGGGAGGCAGAGGTAGGAGGATGGCCATGTGTTCGAGGCCACCCTGAGACTACATAGTGAATTCCAGGTCAGCCTGGGCTAGAGTGAAACCCTACCTCAAAAAAAGAAAATCTCCATAGTTTTTATCAATCCTAATGTTCAAATATTCCCATATTCAGAGATCTTTTAACTTTTAATACCAAAAAATCCCCTCTAAACCCTTAATGGCACAGAATAAACATTCACACTACATAAGATGGCATTGGATCCGGGTGTGGTGGCGCATGCCTTTAAGCCCAGCACTCGGAAGGCAGAGGTAGGAGGATCGCCATGAGTTCAAGGGTACCCTGAGACTACATAGTGAGTTCTAGGTCAGTGGGGGCAAGAGTGAGACTCTACCTCAAAAAACCAAAAAAAAAAAAAAAATTAATTAATTAATTAATTAAAATTTTTAAAAAGATGGCATTGGGCATAGTAAAGAAATATTCAACCAATACAAGATTTAAAACAACCAGGGCAACACATCAAACTCTGTAGCTCTAAGTCCAACAACTCTAGTCAGTGACAAGTCTCCACATCTAATAATCCTAACCAGCAACAAGTCTCCAGAGTTCCAATTCCACCCTTCCAGCTAGGCCACTCACAGTCCTGGAAAACTTCATCCAGGGCCAGCAGCCATCTTGTGGTCCTGTCATCTCTACTGGGTCTTCATTGCAACCTACAGTTCATCCTTACAGCTCCATTGGGTCTCCACACAGGCATCCAGCAAACCTGCTTCACACTGCCCATGGCTATTTCCAAAACACAAGACTGTGTTTCAAATTCAATGACCCCTTTTTTCTGCATTTCTCATATTCCACAATACCAGGTGGGGTGCCAATTTGTTAATCCGGGGGGGGGGAATAAAACAGACTTTGACGAATAGGACACTCCTTGAGCACTCAGGCCCTTTCAAAAGAGTCTACATTCTTCCTGTTGCCCCAGTGCAAGTCAGCTGGCCCAGTCTCAAAGGTTATAATCTCATATAATTGCAGCTGAACAGGCAGAAGTTTCAGTCCAAAGATTTCATTTCTGTGCCCTATCCCTCTGCTCACACCAGTCCATTTCTATGCAAAGCAACCCTGCATACATTCTCAGGACAGGGGCATAACAGCAAACTGCTCACACAAACTGCTTCTAGCCCAGTCGAATCAAAGCTCTTTTTCACCCTCATAAGCCAAACCTCATAGTCCATAGTTCTTACTGCATTCGGGTCTTTCAGCTCTGACCAGAATAGTCCATTAAGCTGTACTAATAGCACTGCAAGACATCTCTTAGACCAAGGTTTCAAATTCTTCCACATTCCTCTTGAAAATCAACTCCAAAAGGCCAAAGCCACACAGTCAGATGTCTAGCAACAATTCCATTTCTCAGTACCACTTTACTGTTGCAGTCAGGTTTGCATTGCTGGGAGAAATCACCTGACCAAGAGCAGCTTTTGGGGGGAAAAAAAAGGATTTATTTTGGCTTACAGTCTTGAGGGGAAGCTCCATGATAGCAGGAGAAAATGACGGCATGAGCAGAAGGTGGACATCACCCCCTGGCCAACATAAGGTGGACAATAGCAACAGGAGAGTGTGCCAAACACTGGCATGGGGAATTGGCTATAACACCCATAAGCCTGCCCCCAACAATACACTGCCTCCAGGAGGTGTTAATTCCCAAATCTCCATCAGTTGGGAACCTAGCATTCAGAACACCTAAGTTTATGGGGGAACGGGGACACCTGACTCAAACCATCACAAGGGGAACCTTCATACTGGCAGAGAAATCATGGCATGAATAGAGGCTAGACATCATCTCTTTGCACAAAGGTAGCCAACAGTAGCAGGAGAATGAACTAAGTTCTGGCAAGAGGGAGTTGGCTATAACACCCTTAACCTGCCCACAACATGCCTCCTCCAGCAAAGTTCCACCTCCCAGACTATCACCAGCTGGTAACCACACATCCAGACTACATGAGTTTATGGGGGACATCTGATTCAAACCACAAGGCCCAACTGTGGAGCAGGGATAAACTGTCCCTTTAAAGACTTGTCTAAAATCTTGGCCATCACCATTCACATGTGAATAGCATGTTGTAATAAGACATTACATTGGAAATGTGTTGCTTCATCATAATCCTATGGGACACATGTAAATGACACACTTGTATATATGATGGTGGTCCCATAAGATTATGATGAAGCAACACATTTCCAATGTAATGTCTTATTACAACATGCTATTCACATGTGAATGGCGATGATGGTGTCAACAGAGGCACTGTAGTGTCAGGCTTATAAAAAGCACATACAGGGTGGGGGATGTAACTCAGTTGGTAGAATCCTTGCCTGGCATGCCCAAAGCCCTGGGCTCAGTCATCAGTACCACATAAACTGTGTGCAGTGCTACTTGCCTGTACTTGTATTCTAGCACTTGAAAAGTGGAGGCCAGCCTTGGCTGTTAGTGAGTTTGAGGCCAGCCTGTGCTACCTGAGACCCTCACAAAGACCAAAGATACAATGAAAACCACATAGAACATTAGTAATTACAAACTGTCCACCAACTCTGGCAATGATTTCTACCAACTTGTTTTATATCTTAATGATTCCTTTTGGTTTAGGAACCAGCAAGACATAAACTTCTTATTTCTATAGTCACTGCTTATTTGACTAACTCATTCTAGCATCTGACAATGAAGATGCAGACACCACGACGTTTCAAGTGTGACATCAAAGTTTCTAGATGACAAGAACCTAGCTGTGGGGCTAGAGGGATGGCTTAGTGGTTAAGGTGTTTGCCTGCAAAGCCAAAGGACCCAGGTTTGATTCCCCAGGACCCACGTTAGCCAGATGCATAAGGGGGTGTTTGTGGTGGCTGGAGGCCCTGGCACGACCATTCTTTCTTTCTCTCTCTGTCTCTCTCTCCTTCTTTCTCTCTGTCAAACTAAAAAATAAATAATAATAAAGAAAGAAAGAGGGCTGGAGGGATGGCTTAGTGGTTAAGGCGTTTGCCTGCAAAGCCAAAGGACTCAGGTTCGATTCCCCAGGTCCCACGTTAGCCAGCTGCACAAGGGGGCGCATGTTTCTGGAGTTTGTTTGCAGTGGCTGGAGGCCCTGACGTGCCCATTCTCTCTCTCTCTGATAAATAAATAAATAAATAAATAAATAAATAAATAAATAAATAAAATATTAAAAAAGGAAAGAATCTAGCTGTGCTTTCATTTCCTACAGCATATGGTAATAAGGTACCATATATCTTAGTACATCTTAAAGATCTTTTTTTTTTTTTTTCCCCGAGGTAGGGTCTCACTTTAGCTCAGGCTGACCTGGAATTCACTCTATAATCTCAGGGTAGCCTCAAATTTGCGATCCTCCCGAGTGCTGGGGTTAAAGGCGTGTACCACCACACCCGGCTTAAAGATCTTTTAATAATTTCTGGTTTAAACCTTAAAAAAAAAAAAGTGAAAGCCTCTCTTCAAAGATGCCAATGAGGGGCTGTGGATATGGTTAGTCGGTAGGGTTTTCCTTAGCATGCAGAAAGCTCTGGGACCCATCCATTTCAGTTCTACATAAACATAGCGCGGTGTCGCACACCTGTAATCCTGGCACTCAGGAAGTTGAGAAACTCAAGGTCATCCTTGGCTACAGAGCGAGTTTGAGGCTAAAGTAAGCTACATACGACCCTGTCTCAAAAAACATATAGCAATACAATTATGGACAGTACACGAGAATGATAATAAACTGTTATTCGTTTGTTTACTGTACTATATTTGCATTCTTATTCTACAGTCTATTCCTTCTACTTCTTGGGGGAGGGGAGAAGGTCATTATGAAAATATGCCATGCTATGCCAATAGTAGCAGCACCTATCTTATGCTTGATTGTACCAAGGGGGCATGTAGAACGATGGACTACTATCATGCAGGTTTGTGTAAGTATTCTCCACAGTGTTTCCACAATGACAAAGTTGCCTAACGCAGCGCGGAGGAGATGGCTCAGTAGTTATAAGCTCTTTCTCTGCAAGCCTGATGGCCAGAGTTTGGATACCTAGAACACATGGAAAGCCGAATGTGAATAGCGCTGTGTCTGTAATTCCAATGCACCTTTTGACAATGGAAGGCTGGAAGGCGAACTAAGGAGAACCCTAAAGCTAGCAAACCAGCTAGTCTGCCAGAGAGACCTGTCTCAAGCAAGGTGGAAGGCAAGGACGGACAGAGGTTGTCCTCTGATCGCCACACAGGCTCCGTGGTGTGTGCACACACATACATACAAACACACCATACATGTCCACACAGAATTTCTCAGGATCTATCTCTGCCATTCAGTGACATGACTTTAAATAGATCAGCAGTTCCTCTTTGGGACTGGACGCCCTTATTCAGACCCTGAAAGAAAGATGAACTGTAAGAATAATCTCCCACTGCCCATGCTTCCTATTGGCCTTTGCTCATTTCTTCTTTACATTCCCAGGAAAGCCTCCCAGCTCAGTCAGGCCCTGTACTGTCACATTTCTAAGTACTGGCTCTCAGAGCACCCCGCCTTTTGTCTTTAGCCAGTTTGCTGTTACATATGGGTTGGTGGTGACGAGTGAAACCTGTTTCCTGAAGGGAGGGGTGTTGTGGGTGCTCCTCCCACGGTGATGTCCAGTGATTTAGTGCCTTCCACAGAGAAAGTTGCAAACTGGATGAACATGAACTTGTCCAAGGTTATACATTCAGTGGAAGATCTGGGCTGAGAACCTGATGCCCCAGTGTCCTCTGCCTCACCATGGTGCCATTCCAAACTCTTTCTGGCCTTTTTTCAATGCCCCAACACACGACCATGTACAGAGTAAGACTTGGTGTCTGCATAACTCTCTTCAAACCCCAAACATTCCGTCTTCACCTCCACAGACACCTTCCTTGCCAAAATAAGCTGGGGAAGGTGCTGTTGAGTGTCTGGATTCCAGGAGTTGAGCTAGTTTGAGAAGAAAAGCAGAGAAAAAGAAATATTCCTAAATGTTGATTTAAATGTCTTCACAACACAAGAAAACCCACAGAGAGGAGCTTGAGTTGAAGTAATCAGCCTCCTCTGCTGATATTCCAGCAATGAGAAATGATTCCCCATTTCATGGGGTAGATATGAATAGGGTCATTAAAACGCGGCCAAGGTTTACTTTTTCTGTCTCCTTCGTGTCTGTGTTCTGAAAGCTCAGCATGAATTTAAACAAATAGCAAGGAAGAATGGTGAATCCTATCATATTTAAAGAAAAAGCCCCTTTTAAACTTCTTTTAATGTACTGGCTTCTGCAAATTTTGTTTTTGGAAAATGCTGCCATTCCCCCACCCCCACCATTTGGAAAACCTTGAGGAAAACAAAATTAGCATCAAATTGTTCTAACACTTTTCTGCATTTTTTTCTCGAGGTCAAGAAGAAATTGTTACTTTTTTCATACAAATGAATGTCAGGGGAAGAGAAAAGAGGGTAACAAAAAATGGAGAACCTTTGTTTAAAAAGTAAAACAAACAAACAAAAAAACCCAAGGAGGTGTGGCACTCGGCCAAAGAATATGTGCCCAGCATGTGCAAGGCCCTGGATTCTATTCCTAAAACCACTAAATTAAATAAATGTGTGTTAGGAGAGGGTCCAGGTAAATGGGGCTTCTCACAAGGGAGTAATGAATAAAACAGGCCCATCCCCAGGTAGGGTGGAATTGGATCTGGAGGAAGGGGCTCTCCCAAGACCTTCAGCAAAACGCTTATTTAACTGAGCAAACCATAGAGAGCTAGGAAACTCTCTGAGGCGGCGGCTCCACCTTGAAAAGTTTTACAACTTCCTTAAGCCTCAGTCTTTCCATCTTTAAAAAGGGAAGGGGAGGATCCCCTACCATTCAGAGGCTTGAAGGTTAAATAATGCAAAGGAAATGTACACCAAGGAAGAAAGCAGGAAAAAGACAACAGTTCCTCAAGAAGCACTTTGGGTGCGGCACGGAGCCTTTTTTGGAGAAGGCCTGCATGCTTCAAGTGGATCGGCTCCATGCCGGTGGCTGCTCGTGGCTGGAGGGCCCAGGTCTGCTTAAGCAAGGTCTTTCACACACAGCCCCATCCACACTGTGGCCTGAAAATTCAGTGAGTCTTTCTTCCTTCTCCCTCTGTTATTGCTCGGTTCTGATTACTTCCATCTGGCCGTGGCAGCTCCAGTAGAGTCTCAAAAAAAAAAAAAAAAAAAAAAAAAAAAAAAACAACTAAAAAAATACACCCCCAAACAAAACATATGCACCAAGCCTAGAAGGTTGCATCGCTTCTTTTCAACACGCGCTCAGATGGCAACGAGTGCGAGCCGCGGCTTGGGGGCGTTCAGTGCCCCCCGGCACCTGCTCGAGCTGCCCGCGGTAAAGAGGATCTGCGTGGACCACCGCCCCCCCTCTCGTCCCGGGCTTCCGCTCCGGACCACCCCCCCCCCGCCCCCGGGGAGGAGCTGGCGCCCTGGGAACAGCGACCCGGGCATCTCCCCGTGAAGGACCGAGGGGGTTGGGAGGGAGTCGGGAGTTCAGAGATTGAAAACAGCCTCGGTCCCCGAAGCTCATCTGACTTGAGTTAGCAACCCCCCATCCCGGCGCCTTCGAAAAAAAGTGTTGGAGACTGGCTGGTCCTGTGGGTCCCCTGCTGGAACTTTCCTGTAAGAGCGCTTGCTTTGCTCCCAGCTGGGGTGGGGGTGGGGGGCGATTGCGCTGTCGACCCTGCGGATCCCCTTCGGGTGGCGTCTGAGTGGCCCCCAGTTCCCCTCCCCTGCGTTCCCTGGGGCGGAGAGCGCACGGCGGGGGGCGGGCAGGCAGGGACCCGGCGCCGGCGTTGAGTGCCCGAGCCGAGCGCGCGGGGGCGCTGCGCCCTCCAAGCGGCGCTGACGGATTGCGGGAGCGCCGGCGCTCGCTCGCCAGCCGAGGCGGCACGGCTCCGCGGACTTTTTTTTCAAACTCCCATCAATGAGACTTCCAGGAGGAGCGGGAGGCGGCGGCGGCGACAGCGGAGGAAGGCGAGGAGGAGTCAGGGGCAGGAGCGCGGGCCGCGCGCCACGCCGGAGCCTCCCGGAGCTGCTTGCTTCGCGATCGTGAGGGGCTCCCGGGGAGCGCCCCCACCACTCCACCCGCCTGGGTCCCCTCCCCTGCTTAGCCAAGTCCCCGCCCCGGCGGCCTGAATCCCGGCACACGGCAGGCAGCCCGGGGCGTCTCGCCGCACCAGCCAAGTTGGGATGGGGGCCTGCAACCGCTGCCCGGCGCCGGAGAGGCCACCTGCGTGCTAGAGGCAAACTTTTGTCTCCTCGGTAAAGTTGCATTGACCTTCTTTTGCTTGCTTGTGGTTGCGAAGCCCCTCCTCTCCCGGCCGTGTTCAGGCCGGCTGGGATGCTGTACGATCTTAGGGAGGGAGGGAGGGAAAGAGGAAAGGAGGGTCGCTTGGCCCCAGGGAGCGGGTTCGTGACACTGAGCTTAGAGGGTCTGGAAGGCGGAGTGTGTGACTCCGCTTCTGGCTCTGGCTCAAACAGGGTGAGGACCTGAGGACCTTGAAGCTAAGAACTCAGGGTTTGATTTTCTACAATTCTGTTCCCACTTGGGGTGGGGGGGGACGCACCCCGTTCTTGGGGTTCCGGGGCAGGTCGGCCTTCGCCCAGTTGCACGGCACTGACCAGGGGCTGCTTTTGTGGGGCGTGAGGCCTGCGCTGTCCTGTAGGTGGGCCGTGGTGGCACGTCCGCGGGAATGTGCGTTGGGCACGACCAGCCACTGAGAAAGTTCTCATTGCACTTTTCCACGTTTGCGAGTCGTGGATCCCAATCTTTTCTTCCTCGCTCTTTCCTCCCCTTCGCCTGGCCCTGTCGTCTCCCTCCCCCTTAGCAGGGGCTGTCCTCTGTTGTCCTTTTCGGCCTCTTTCCTCTTTTCTTGCCCCGGCCCTCGAGATCCGCTCCACTTCCCCGAAGGGCTCCTCTTGTAATCAATCCTTTGCGGGGGTATCGGTCCCCCCACCCCTCACTTTCATCCCCGCCCCCACTCCCCCCTCAAATCTCTCAACAAGTATATTTGCTGAGGAATTTGAAAAATCCACTACTGCAACTTGATCTGTGTGTGATGGATGGGGAGAGGCGCGGAGAGAGTTGGGCGCCAATCCTATTAAGGGTTTAGAGAGGGGAGCGCTTTCCCGGGACGGGGGTGGCGGGGGGCGTGGAGGGCGGGATGGGGGAAGGGAGCGCTCCCTGCGTATGGAGAGCTGGAAGTCCACTCAACTCGGGATCTTTTCAGCCCTGGCAGTAATTGCTTGTCATGTCCTAGGAAACACGACTTTCATAGCTTAGGGAGCTGAGGATGGAGCCCGCGTTCTTCACCCCCTGGCTGACCAATCCTCAGACGGGCTCTGGGGTCGTGGGTATCCCCCAGGGTGCTTGTTCCCTCGGCCCTCTCTTTTGTGTAACTGCAGTGTGGCTCCCAGAGTTGATCCCAGCTGGAAAAGTTGACCTTTCCCTGCAGTTAGGTCCAGCGGGGACGAGAGGGTGTTTCCGCACCCCTCTGTCTCCCCCCGTTCTCCCAGCACCGGCGTCCGTGTCCGCTGCACGGCCTGGGGCGCGGGCTTTGCAGCTCGGTGGCCGCACGCTGTCCTGGGCCTCCCACCCCTGCGCCTTGGCCGGGCGTGTGAAGGTTTAATCCCAACAGCTTCAGATAAAGGGAGCAGTTGTAAAACGCTCATATGCTGTTTGCAGACGAGCCTCTGGGGGATGTTGGAGAATTTGAAAGTAAACGTTTCCCTCGCAAGCGGCATAAAATAGTGTTTAAACAAATATTGTATTGGCATGCTCAGGGGGCTCGGTGCCAAAAAGTAAAGTAAATAAACTGTGAGATCCAAAATATACAGCGGGGGGATAGCGGCGGAATAAGCAAGCTTGTCACAAGTCTCCCTGATGCGGTCTGTTTGTTCTAGCCACCTCCCCATACGAGCCCCCTCCCCGCCCATTTCCTTACCTTGGCTGCGGTTTCCCTGGTTGGGCAGGCTTCCGTAAGTCTGGGGGCTGGCCCCAAGGGGCCTGGGAGTGGCTGCAGTTGTTCATTTCGTCTGGGGAAAATGCACTGGGTTTCTACCTACGCTGATCACACCGGGGCCTGGAGAGGCATCCTGGCCAGGCTTTTGAGTTTTGAGGCTCTTCTGCTTAGCTTGTGGTCGGTCCTGGGGGGGGGGGGCAGATACCTTCAGAATGTGTAGTCTAGGCCCTGCAGATGTGCTGCCCCCCCCATCCCACCTTGTGCTTGCTTTCTTCATCTTTCTTGCTTCTTTTTTCCTAAGGTTTTCTGCTTCCCTTTTGAGGGCTCTAGGAGTTTAGACATTGTGTCTCCTGGATACAAATTCTACTCAAACCCAGCCATATGGAAAGTTGTCTCTTGGTTGATAAGTTTTAAAGTTAATTACATTTTGGGAGATTTAGGATGGTTTTGTATTTCCCCCTCTGTTTTAAGAAGGATGCCAATTTCATAAGCTTTTTTTTCTTTTCCTTTTCTTGATTCTAGGAGGATTTTAGAGTAAGACTGGAAAAGTCTTGGATTTGCAGGAGCCCACCTGCCCAGGAGGAAACCCCTTAGATGACCCAGCCTTGTTTTGGTCTTGTGTCTGAGAGACTGTTAGGGCGAGCTGTTTGCAAGCTCATTTTGTGAGGGGGTGATAGGGAGCAAACCCCTCCCAACCCCGAGTGATGCTCATCCAGGAACACCGTGGGATTGTTAAACTTGTTTCTACCCTCCCATGGGAACTGATGCGCTAGGAATTTGCAATATTCATATTCTGTGAGCAGGATTCTCTGAGCAGGCTACTCTCAAACTCACATCAAGCCTTGGCAGAGTCCTGGGGTACCACCTTGAAGTATGTGGTGGGTGAAGTTAGCCCAACCTCTTCACTTTTTCAGGAGGCTCCTTCAGCCCTGGTCAGAGAGCATGCACGGTAGTCAGGAGACCCCAAAGGTGACCGGCTCCTTTGCTTGGTTGCTGTGGGGGGTCTTAGGGACTGTATACTGTAGCGGTCTTGTTTGCATTGCAGACTGAAAAATACACAAATACTTCATGCTTTTTTGTATTCCCACAAGTGCCCTGTACACAGTGCAGTCCCTGGGGCTGGATTAGCGAATCAGAGTGATTCAGCATGTAGGCAGACAAAATTGGATATTTACCTAATAAATACTTTTCTTCCTTCAGACAACCCCCCCCCCCGCCCGTCCGACACAGGGGGAAACTTCAGTACCCAGATGCTAGCAATTCTCTTTAAATGAGACCGTGAGGTTGTCGTGTGCACTGTGAAAGCTGGTGTGACCTCTCACACCCATCTGGCTTGTTAAAAACTTTAAACCAAAGTTCTGTATTCTTGAGTCCATGCTGGAGGTGGGACCAAGCAGCCCTGCATCTCAAGGCTGGGGGAGGGGTCTACCTGTGCCAAGGCCTGTCTCCTAGTGCACAAGGGGCCACCAGGCCAGGTGGACCGCATTGTGGACAGCTGCAGCTGTTCCTGCTGGGCTAGGGCTCTTTGAAAGAGAACCCCGGGGAAGCAGTTCCCTCCTTTCTTCTTTTCACTAAGTGTCAGAGGCATGAACAAATGAAACCCACGAAGAATGCCAAAGAGAGAAACAGTATTCTCAGATCCCAGCAAATTCAGAAAGGCGGAGTGGGTGATTGTACCAACCACCAGCATGGCCAGAGACTCCAGGGCACAACCTGCTCTCCCTCCTAAAGAACTTAGGGTGAGAGGTAAATGCTCTACAACAGGTTCGGAGAAAGGGTCAGTGACAATGAAGGTGGATAGACAGCAGGGACACTTTCCTAGGTTTTCAGGTAAATACATAACACTAGATTCTGTATTTATCATTTTCCCCAAATGAATCTGAGGGTTTTCTGAGAACATTGAGGAGTTTTAAAAAGGGAACACTTTGGTCATTATTTTTCCATTTTGAGAATGATAAACCCTTAACGCACATACCTATTTAAACCCTGGGAGAACACAGATCGTGATAGCACTTTATGTACGTGTTTGGTATTTTATTGTTCCCCAATTCTTTCATCAACAAAAGAATCTTTAAGATTTCTGCATAGCTTTTATTTATGTCTTCTTAGAAATATATACATATGTGGGAAAATAACTCATTTCAGATATACCAAGCGCTACATATTAAACCATTTCTGAGACGGGTTTAAATGGAGCAAGTTAATGTGGTTTTGTGTGTGCACATGTGAGTTAAAAAAAAAAAAAAAAAAAAGGCAGGTTCCTGGGAAGTGTGTTTTAACAGAGTGCTGGGTTTCATCATTAGCATAAGAAAACCAGTTTTAGTGCTTTTGCAATTGTCTTGAATGAGAAGTTGTCTCCAATGGGAGGAGGGGGCGATGGCCCATTGAGATTCTTCTGTGGCCAGCTCGTCATCTGCCTGTGAATCTGTGATCGGATATCACTTTTATCTCACTTTTCCATTCTCTGCCCTTTCTCACATGTTCACTTTTTGTCAGCGTTTATTGATTATGTTTTCTTCTTTGCCAATCTGTGGAAAATTTAATGAACCAAAAACAGCAGTGAAATAAAGGAGACTTTTTATTCATTAACACAGGATTGGGATTGAATTCCCCCTTTGGGTGTAGAGGGCCCCAGGCCTCCAGGGAGGGAACTGATGAAGGCTAGAGGGTGGGCCTGGTGCTGGAGGCTGCTGACCCAAGGGAACTGGAAAACTGTGACCAGGCTTGCTGCAGCCTCCCCACCCCCCCACCCCCACTTCTTGTCTTCTTTCCAGGGGCCTGGTTTGGTGGGGTGTGGGTGGAGGAGAGGGATATTTGTATCTAGCAGCCTTACAAACCCTGCCAGAGCTCGGCCTTCCCAGGGCCACAGTTAAGTAGCTCCCTACCTCCAGACCCTGTGTTCACCCTGTAATTAGGCAAAGCCTGAGGGTGATTACGGCTGCTGACTCGGCGTGGCTCTAGCCGGTTCCCTCTACGACAGTGCTGGTGAACTCTTGCTCTCGCCGAAGGCTTCCTGGGCAGCCTCGGGTAGTCTGATTCTTGTGCGTCTGCTGTCTGTCCTCCCCAGTCTTTTCTCCCTTTTTCTTCCCTCCCTCCCTCCCCTTTATCCCCTCTCCTTCCTTTCTTCATTACTCTCTTTTCTTTCTCCCCTTTACCTCCTTTCCCTCTCTTTCCTCTTTTATTTCCTTTATTTGTTCTCCCATTTTACTTTTCTTGTTCTTCCCCATCTTTTTTCTCCCTTTCTTTTCTTCTTTCTCCCCTCTCTTTCCCTCCCTCTTTTATTTCCTTTATTTGTTCTCCCATTTTGCCCACTTTTCTTCCTCTCTTCCTCCCTCTCATCTTTCTCTCCTCTCCTTCCTTTCTTCATTTCTCTTTTCTTTCTTTCTTCCCCTTTGCTCCTTTCCCTCTCTCCTTCCCTCTTTTCTTTCCTTTATTCTTTCTCCCATTTTGCTCACCTTCCTCCTCTCTCCCTCCCTCCGTCCCTTCCCTCCTTCCTTCTCCCCTTTCTTCTCTCTCCCCTTTCTTCTCTCTGTCACTTCTCCCCGTAGTGCTCTTCCCTCCTCTCTGGTCTTTCCTCTCCCCCTCTACTTATTTTCTCTCTCTTCCCTTCTTTCCTTCCCTCCTCCTTCTGCATCTCCCCGCTCCTCTTTGTTTCTCCCTCCTGCCCCACCCCGTCCTGTTCCCTCCCGCCGCCGCGTCCCGTCCCGTCCCGCCCCGCCCCGCGGAGGCTTGCCGGCGGGGCGGCGGGGAGGCCGCGTGTCCGGGCGGCGCCGAGCGCGCCGGGTCCGGGGAACATTCCGTGCCCCGAGCGCCCGCGGCCTCCCACCTGCGCGCCGCTGCTTTGCGGCTCTCGAACAATGCTCACATTGTTGCGGCGGGTGGCGGGAGGCCGGACCCTGCTCGTGGCGAGTCGGGAAGAAGGCCAGAGGGCCAGATCCCCTGAGTACCTCCAGGGCGCGCGCGGTGCCCCACCTGGAAAAGGGGGTTGGCAGAGCTGGGATGGGAGGTTACAGAATGAGAGCATTTGGGGATGGGGGTCCATTACCAAACTTTTGGTGATGTTGCACCCTTCCCTTCCCTTTCCTTTCTCTTCTTTCTTTCCTTTCTTCCTTTCTCTTCTTCCTCTCCCATTCTCTCTCCCTCCCTCCCTTCCTCCTTCCTTCCATTTCTCTCCTCTCGCTGTCTTTGATTATTAAAGGAGTGCGTTATTACCAGTTGGTTTATGCTGTGCTAGGGATGGGGATGGAACGCAAGTCTTCGTGCATGCCAGGCTAGCACTCTACCTATGGAGTACACATCCCAGCTCTGGATGGAGCTTTATTTAAGGCATCTTGCATACTGGGAGGCCTTTGTCCTATCCCATCCCAAAGACCCGGGAGGAGGGAGGAAGAGTGCTCCTCTCGTTCATGTCCATTTTGTCTTGACCTGTAGGAACTCTAGACCTCTCAGCTTGCAGAGAGACCGCTTAGGAAAGAATGCTTAAAAGAGCATCGCGCAGGGTCCAAGATAGGCCTCTTTCAGCCCATGCTTAGTGGGCCTCTTTGTACGGTGGACAATGCAATAAGTCAGGCCGACTTGGGAGCCTCATTTATAAGAAACTGTAAGGGCCGCTCAAGTACACTTGTGCTAAGTTGAATTGATTGAAATTTAATGGCGGTTAGTGGCGATGAATGGTAATGATTTTCCAGCGTATCTTGGCATACTTGACATTAATAACTGGAGTGTGTGTACGAGGCCGAGAGCCCCCCACACACGCCAGGCAGCCAGCATCATTCATTTTCAGGGTTGCCAGTCGTCCTCTTCTCAAATCCTTTCCCTTCTCACCATAATTCAGTTGTTTGGATGATTTAAAAAAAAAAAACAGTGGAAGGAAAGAAAAATCTTTCTCCATTGAGCATGTACATCATGTCAACATAATTTTGAGCTCATGATTTTTTTCAATTCCTACATAAATCAGCTTCTAATATACGGAATGTGATGAATTTGTTTTAGATGTCATCCTGAATTAATGGTATGCAAATCGAAGCTTTGCAGGTGAAATGATTTACTTAATAATTTCAACTTCTAATATTTAAGCTCATTCATTATGTTGGAGTTAAAAAAAAAAGTCCATATTTTAAAACCTGAGATGGGAAGATTAGTATGCAAATATTTGTGGTGTAGGCACAGCTTGAGGGCCAGAAAAGACCACTTAATTTGTGAATTCTTGGAGAATCTACAGTCTTAAGAAGCTGGGATAGACCAATCTGTCAAGCATGGTCTTGTGGAAGACACAAACGCACTGGTTCCAACGTGCTTATGGGACTCAGCCACCTCTGGTGTGAGGACTCAGCAAGATATATGTCACCATGACTGTGCCAGGCTGAGGGAGTAGGGCTGTGGCCCTTCCATGGCTCTGCTCCCCTCCTGTTAAAACCATCTTAAGAGCTGATCATTAAGTACTTGATTATGAAGTGGCGGTGGTGTGGAAAATTGAGCCCTAGGACCACCCAGGTAATAACTGCTAGGAAGACTCTCTTACAAAGAACATCTTTTCCAGCTGTTTTCCTCTGGAACCAGAGCAGGAAGAGAGAAAGAGTGAAGGCGAGGCAGGAGGAGGAGAAAGGCATCGATATTCACGTGAGAAAGAAGCCAGAGGGCAGGAGACTAGGAAACCTGTCCTCTCCTGGCTACATGTTACTGTAGAACCTGTGAAAAATTCCTGCCATAGACGAAGGCCAAGTCACACACTATGTAATGACCTCTAAAGGGCCAGGCTCTGGGTGGGGGGGGGGGTCACAAGGCTTTTGAGTCTTGGTCCTGGCCCAGCTCACTAGCCCATTCCCATTCTCAGGAGTGCATGTCTCTTTCGTAATAAACTGTCTCTATTTCTATTATTAAAGATGTGTCCCTGGTCTGGTTTCTCTTTTTTTGGGGACACAAGAAGCTGTTAGTCTCAGCGGAAAGCACTCTGGACTCCTAACCCCACTTACACATAACAACAGTAGATGTATGCTTTGTAAAGAGAAGTCGGGCCAAACTCTGGAAGAGTGAGACCCACGCAGATACTCAACGGGCCTGTGATCTTGTGGAAGAGAAAAGATCTTGGCAGCGGGATCTCTCAGGTGCCCCCAACCTCAGAATCTGTGGCTAGGAGCTAGTATATCCTGCTTCCCCTGGGCAGCCCCTGGGCAAGGATAAGAGAGTAAAGGTTCTGTCACTGCCTTCCCTTTCTGGTCACTGCCGCTAGGCAGCTACAGTATTGAGCACATGTCTGAAATATATGTGGTCATTGGGTGAATGTTGGTGGGGTGGGCGTGGGGACACACTGGCAGCTGAGGGCAGGGACATTTGGACTATGATGGTCTTTTCAGACTTTCCTGAAAGCTGAAAGTAGCTTAGGAATGCCTGACACATAAATACATCTTGGATCTCTAAAGGTAAGGGTGGTGTTTTGAGTTTACATCTCAAAAAATTGAGGTCGTGGCCGTCTTATGACAGGTTGAAGTTGTATCATTAAGATGTTCCACAGCCAGTGGTGGGTTGTGCCATAATGATGCATTGTGTGTGTCCAGGTAGGGACAGGATATTTAGGGCTGTCCCTCACTGTCTGCAGAGATCAAGGTGAGGGGACATCAGTGTTGTTCAATCGTGAACAAGATGTACATGTGTTGCTTTGTTTATGTGCCCAAAGAGGCTGTCAGAGTCAGTAGTTGCTCAGCAGGGACTTCTTCCGTATGCAGATCAAGATGGGAACAGGATGAGAGGGTAGGAAGTGGAATTCAAATGCATTTGTCTAGAGAAGATGAAGTACATAATAGACATAATATAGTAGGTTACACACACAGTATCATTTGTTCAATGACTTTCTACTGTTAAGTGTGAATGAGGGATGTGTGCTGTGTATATTTATATGGCTATACATATAGATCAGTAAAGCTATAACTAACTACCAGCTCTCTTTATAACTTAGATATTTTTCTTTTCTTTTTAAAAAATATTTATTTATTTATTTGACAGAGAAATAGGGGGAGAGAAAGAGAGAGAATGGGCATACCAGGACCCGCAGCTGCTGCAAACGAACTCCAGATGCGTGCACCACCTTGTGCATCTGGCTTACCTGGGTCCTGGGGAATTGAACCTAGGTCTTTTGGCTTTGCAGACAAGTGCCTTAACCAATAAGCCACCTCTCCAGCCCTTTTCTTTTCTCTCCTTTTCTCTTCCTTCCTCCCTCCCCCCTCTCTCTTTCTTTGGTTTTTTGAGGTAGGGTCTCACTCTAGTCCAAGCTGACCTGGAATTCACTATGTAGTCTCAGGGTGGTCTTGAACTCATGGTGATCCTTCTACATCTGCCTCCCGAGTGCTGGGATTAAAAGCATGCGCCACCATTCCTGGCTGGAAATTTTGTAAAAGAATGTATTTATTTATCCATTTTTTTCCTGGGGGCGGGGGAGAGGCAAATAGAGAATGTGCACGCCAGGGCACTCAGCCATTGCAATGAATTTCAGGTGCATGTACCTACTTGTGCATCTGGCTTATGTGGACACTGGAGAATTGAGCCTGGGTCCTTAGGCTTCACAGGCAAATGTCTTAACCGCTAAGCCATCCCTCCAGCCCTATTTTGGAAATTTAAGCCACACTTTAATGACATGTTTATGGTCCCTGAAGTGTAGGAAGGGTGTGGATTGTCAGGGATGAGAGCAGCAGAGAGAAAGCGGTGGTGCCATCAGGCCTTGGAGCTGGAAGGAACCAGCTGTCATGTTGCACAGACCAGCCTCATTCTGTTGGTCACATGACAGGGACACCATCATTGCAGACTCTATCCATGTCCTTGGATGTTTTGGGGTCACCCTACCTTTGGCTCTCAGCACCAACTTGTCGCACCCAGGCCTTGGTGTCAGCGTAGTTTGAGGATATCCTGTCCCTTGCTGTGACTTGAACTGCTTGGAAGGAACCTCTGAGGAGTGTGGGCCCTTGGAGCATCAGGTCATCCCAGGCTTTTCCCTGACTTCAGCCTTCCAGCCCAGAGTTGGGGTCCAGCAGCTCCATTCAGGCAGGCTCTAGGATCATCTGGGGCTCTGAGTAGAAACAGAGGTTTTTAAAGTCCTGAGGCTCTGACCACAGGGGTCTGCTGTGGGGCTCACTTTGTGCTATCCTGCACTAAGTTCTGTTCATGTTACAAATGCATATGGACAGGAGCTTCTGGATTGCGTGAAAGAATAAAACATTTGCGTGATTTTTATGTGTGTACATGCATGTTTGTGTGTGCACATGCATGCTTGTGAAAGCCAGAGGTCAACCTTGGGTGTTTTCCTCAGTTGAGGTCCACCTTGTTTTCTGAGACAGGATCTCACTGGCCTGAGGCTCAACAATTAGGCTAGACTAGCTGGCCAGAGAGCCTCAGGAATCCTTCTGTTTCTGCCTCTCCAGTGCTAGGATAACAGGCACATGCCACCCCACCTGGATTTTTACTACATGGGTTCTGGGGATCAAACTTAGGTCTTCATGCTTGCAAGGCAAGGCCTTTACCAGCTGAGTTATCCCCCCCCAACCTAAGAAGAAAAATTTGTTGGCCTGAAATTGTGATGTGTGGGCCAGACCTCATCCACTCCATCTGTGGTCAGAAGGTAGCCATTGGGGAGGGTTAGGCTGGTGGGAGAACAGAATTCTTTCTTCTTATCCACATTAATGGAGTGTCTATGCTCCACTCAGGCTCCCGAGGGCAGATTAGTAAAGGAGGCTGAGAAGTGGACTGTGGGCTGGTGCTTTTCCCATCTCTCCCAGGTCTCTGGCGTGCAGGGGTGGAGTGCCACCCTTCCATGTAAGTCCAGCCCCTAGCCTAAGGCCCACATTTCTTCGTGCATCCAAGGCCCTATGCTCCAGCGGGGTGTTTCTTCGCCTCTCCTTCCCTGCATGTTCCAGGGCTCACATTGTATAGGTGGTCAGGGGTCAAGCAAGAAAGCTAGAGATGATGTCAGGAGCCCAGTTTAGGTGCCAGGTCCTGATGGTTGTAAGGCCTGTTTTGCTCACAATGATGTTGGCAGAGAAACCAAGCTCCCAGACCAGTATTGGGTCTGGGATGTGTACTAGCTAGCCTTGGGCAGGCTCCTTAAAAAGCCACAGAGCTTCCCTGCCTAGGGCAGCTCCATATTCACCTGGTCAGGCTTGCCAACCCTTTCAAGGGTGGCGTTCAAATATCAGAGCTAGCTAGCAGTGCCGACTAAGGGGAACTTAAGGGTGTACGTATCATATGCCTTTCATGGAAACCCCTGGCAGATGGCCTGATTCCTTGCCGTGATACCTGTGACTGGGGTTGGGGGGGGGTGTGAGTCCTCATGTGGAAAGCCTGTTTATATTGGCAAGTGCCCCTGCAACTCTTGTCTGACAATGTCCATCCTGGTGATCTCTCTGGTGCTGGGCAGCCTGACCTTGTCCTCCTGCTAATATCCTGGGGAAAATCTGAGCTAGGGCAGTGCTTCTGATGGAAGCTGTGTCACATAATAGGTCATACATTCAACGAGTCATTGCTAATAATCTGGGGCTGGGAGGGGGCAGTGAGTGAGGAGGGCAGCCCTCTGTCCCCATGGGAGTCCAGAAGGAATTAAGAGTTAGTTACCAAGTTTGATCCCTGGAACCTATGTAAAATGCAGGGCTGGGTCATGCACACCTGTGATCCCAGAGCTGGGGAGACAGAGACAGGGGGGATCCCTGAGGCTTGCTGGCTAGCTAGTGTAGCCAAATCTACATTCATTGAGAGATCTGTCTCAAAGTAGAGAGCAACTGAGGAAGACATGTGATGTGGATCTTTGCCTCCACCTGTACACATGTGCAAGTGCACCCCTGTGCACTCCTACATACCTTACACATATACTCCCATAAAAGGCATTGGGAGAGAAAGGACTAGCCATGTACGTACACACACACACACACACAGGAGGGTATTACTTAAGTTCTTACCTGTGTGTTGGTTTACCTGACTCTCAAGGTGGTTCTTGAGGGCTGTTTTGGAAGCAGCTGATCTGCCATAAGGCTCTCTCTCTCTCACTCTCTCTCTCTCTCTCTCTCTCTCTCTCTCTCTCTCTCTCACACATATTGTCTTAGTTACCTTTTTATTGTTGGGACAAAATACCAGACACAAAGCCACAAAGCAGGTTGGGGAGGAAGGGTTCGTTTTTGGTTTACAGTCCCGGGTGACAGTGATCATGGCGGAGCAGTCTTGGTGGCAGGACTTTAGGCCGACCTTGGTACATTCAGCCCACAGGGAGGAAGCAGAGGGTGATCAGTGTCTGTGCTCAGGCAGCCAGTGCTTTCTTTCTCATACAGCTCAGGGTCCTGGTCCATGGAATGCTGCCACCCACAGTTAAGGTGAGTCTTTCTACCTCAATTAACCTAATAAAGACAGTCCCTGGCAGGCATGCTCAGGGACTAACCTAACCTAGATAGTTCCTCACAGATGGTTCTAGGTTCTGTCTAGTTGAAAGTCAATATAAGGCCGGGCGTGGTGGCGCATGCTTTTAATCCCAACACTCGGGAGGCAGAGGTAGGAGGAGCACCATGAGTTCGAGGCCACCCTGAGACTACATAGTGAATTCCAGGTCAGCCTGGGCTAGAGTGAGACCCTACCTCCAAAAGCAAATGAACAAAAAAGAAACTTCTATCAGAGACTGAAACTCAATATAAACCATCATGCGCTATATACACACATATAATCTCCATCCATGTACCCTCCATTCATCCATTCATTCCTCCTTCATCCACTCACCCATATATGTATGTATAAGAGAATTAAATGTGGGTTGGAGTTCTTAGGCAGATGACTGAAGGGTCCCTTCAAAGATAGCACCTGGGAAGACAGGGGCCCCAGTTTGCTAGCTGGGTGCCAATAAGTTCTTACTTGAGTGTTGTTTGGGGGTGGCTTCTGAGGGCTGCCCCATGAACAGCTGGCCTTCCATGAGCAAGGAAACAAAGAGGACATCTGACAAGGTGGAGAGGCATTTTCAGTTGTCATAGCTAGATGGTTGCTATTGGTGTCAAGACAAGTAGTGACCAAAGGGCCTGTCTAGCATCCTATCATGACAAGGGGTTATCCAGCCCGAATTCATGGTGTCACAGGTGCAGCTGGGGCTGAGGAGATGGCTCAGTCTGTAAAGTGCTTGCCTTGCAAGCATGAGGACTTGAGTTTGACTCCCAGAATCCATGTAAAAAAGCCGAGTGTGGAGGTGCATGCTTGAAATCCCAGCATTGGGGAGGTAGAGACAGGAGGATCCCTGGAGCCCACTAGCCAGCCAGTGTAGCCCACTGGCATGTTCCAGGCCAGTGAGAGACTCTGTCTCAAAAAATATGGATGGAAGTTGGGTGTGGTGGCACACGCCTTTAATCCCAGCACTCGGTAGGCAGAGGTAGGAGGATTGCCATGAGTTCAAGGCCACCCTGAGACTACATAGTGAATTCCAGGTCAGCCTGGGCTACGGAATGACCTTACCATAAAACCCAGCCCCCCAAAACAAAATTGGATGGTGCTTGAGGAATGATACCAGAGGTTGTCCCCTGGCTTCCACATGCATGTACACATACGTGTGCTCAATCCATATGAATACATACACACAGGTACACACACACACAGGTGCTATTGCTGGGGAAGCCTGGGTGTATGGTAATCACAGGTAAGGCTTGCTCTAGGGATCCCTGCTGAGTGGCATTCAAGGTGCTCCTGCAGGGACATCTGGGGTCCCCGTTGTGGGCCATGGCAGCAGTATTTCTCACATATCTCATCCTCAGACCAGGTGGGAAAAATCTTTTCTGTGTCTTACATTACAAATGGTGCCGTAGGAGCCATCAAAAGGAATACCTTGTGTAATCCATCAGTCAATCAACTGGCACTTACTGGAGCATCTGTTAGGTGCCCAGCACTTATTAAACTTCATCACCACAGGCACGCCCCGCTAACCTGGTTACCATGCCAGCAGTGGAAATCCCAGCAGGTTCCCCCAATGCACACTCTCCTTCCAGGCTTGGAGGGCGACAAGGTTCCTGTAGGGAAACCAGTGCTAGCCAGCATGACTGTCAGAGGTGGCTACGTGAGACTGGGATGACGGCTTAGTCCGTAAAGTGTTCAAAGACCTGAGTTTGAGCTTCAGTAACCACATACAAATGCTGGACATGGTGATGTGTGCTCATAATCCTGGTGCGGGGGAGAGGCAGAGACCAGCAAAGATAGAGACTTGATACCTGATAGAGACAGGCTATCAAGAGACCCTGTTTCAGAAAAGGTGGACAGCACCCGAGGAATGACACCCCAAACTTACCCTCTGGTCTCTATACACTCATGAACACACACACACACACACACCCCAAATATAAAACAAAAGGTAGGCATATGGAGATATTCATCAGGGACAGGACTCTACCAAACTGTTGTCCCAGGCAAGCCAAGTATTTCTTCTGTCTTTCTGGCTGCAGGCTGACAAACTGTCCCTGTCACATGAATTTTGGGTTGGACTGTTCCTGGGAGCCCCTGTGCAAGGAAGGGGTGTCGTGGATCAGCAGCCGCAGTGTGGAGTCTGGTGGGGACTTTGGGTAGCTAATGGGTGGGGAACAAAGCAGAAGGGCTCACAGACCAGATGCTGGACAGGATGTGGCCTTTCTGGGACTTGTGGCTTGGGTCAGGGGATGGAGGGCCTGCCTAGCGATTGGCCACTTGAGATGTAGTTGGTGTTGCTGATGTATGATATACTTATGGTTCATCTTCAAGTCATGAGCTATCAGTGTGTTGTGGACCCTGAGGCCTGGAACATTGAGTGGACTGCAAAGGTATTGCACTTGCCTTGAGCAGCTGATAGTGTTGGTGTACACCCTTTAAAAAATATTTTATTTATTTGAGAGAGAGAAAAAGACTGTGGTGTGGTGTGTGTGTGTGTGTGTGTGTGTGTGTGTGTGTGTCAGAGAGAGAGAATGGGTGTGCCAGGGCCTCCAGCCACTGCAGACAAATTCCAGATGCATGCATCTCCTTGCACATCTGGCTTACATGGGTCTTGGGGAATCGAACTGGGGTGTTTTGGCTTTGCAGACAAATGCCTTAACCGCTAAGCCATCTCTCCATCCTCACCCCTGTCCTCTTATTCTCCCCATCTCGAGCAGGGACAGACACAGTTCTCAATATTTTTCTTTTTCTTTTTAAATTAAATTATTATTTTTAAAAATTTTATTTTTATTTATTTATTTTTTTGGTTTTTCGAGGCAGGGTCTCACTCTGGCTCAGGCTGACCTGGAATTCACTATGTAGTCTCAGGGTGGCCTCGAACTCTCAGCGATCCTCCTACCTCTGCCTCCCGAGTGCTGGGATTAAAGGCACGCCTGGCTAAATTAAATTAAATTTATTTAAGAGACCGAGGCAGAAAGAGAGAGAGAGAGAGAATGGGCCTTGTGCAGCTGGCTTACGTGGGTACTGGGGAATTGAACCTGGGTCCTTAAGCTTTGCTGGCAAGTGCTTTAACCGCTAAACCATCTCTCCAGCCCTTTCTTTTCTTTTTCGATGTGTGTGGAGGGGGTGGGGGGGTGCGTGCACGTGCCATGGCACCCGTGTGGACGTCAGAGATAATTTCTACCTTGTTTGAAGCAGGTTCTCTTTGTTGTTTATGGCTGTGTTCACCAGGGTAGCTGGCCTGCTAGCTTCTGGGCCATTCTCCTATTTCTGCCTCCTTCTCACCATAGGCACACTGAGATTACAGGTGCCTGTCCCAATGTTCGTGGGCTTGTGGGCACTGGGGATCTGAACTCAGGTACTGACACTTGCTACATTGACTGATGTCAGTTCACAGCCCTGCAAATTCTTCTTTTCTGCTGCTGGGGTGGGGAGTGTCAGTCAGATGCAACTGTGGAAAAGACAGAATTCCCAGGAAATGGGTATATCCCTGCTGCCACCCTTGCCATCTGTATGCGAGGTGTGGCTCGAAGTCACCTTTTGGGCCTGTTTTGCGGAATTCCTGGCAGAAAAGAGGAGGAGATGAACCTGGTTTTCAGAACAGTGCGCCGTGATCATTAGGAACAACTTTAATGACTTAAGGACAGTAATAGTCATGTATCCATCACCCATCATCCACACAGTCATCCATCTGTTAACCATTCAACAGCCTCCATTCATCCATCCATCCGTCCATCCATCCATCCACCCATCATTCCATCCTTCCTCCACCCACCCGTCATTACTCATGTGCCTATTCCTTCTCTATCTATCCACCCATCTACCCATCACTTCATTCTCTTCAGTATTCATCTTCTACCCATTCTTCATCCATCCATCCATTGATCATCTATCTATCCTTACATCCTTCCTCCATCCATTCACTTCTGCCCACTTTTATTCCACTTATCCTTCCATCCATCCAGCCAGCCAGCCATTTATCCATCCTCCACCCACTCATAACCCATCCACCACACCACCCACCCATCCTTCGTCTACCTATGTGTTCATCCATCTATCTGTCCATCTTTTCATCCTCTTTCCACCCTCATCCACTCATCCACCCATTCATTGTTTACCCATTTTTCCATGCCACCATCTGCCTATCCTTCGTCTACCCTTTATCCACCCATCCTTACACCTTTCATCCATCTACCTTTCATTTTAAGCTATGACAGCCAATGTTTGGGCTTACACTTTCCCTGCTGCTGATTAAAAGGGAGTACGTGGGGGTTTTCATACTTATGCTGGTCAATTTCACAGCTGCATTTAGCCATCTAATGGGAAGTCCAGGACACCCCAGCTGCTATAGCCCACATTGCTAAGTGTGAGTGTGGGGTGCATACCAGTGCATGGTAGCAACCCCACACAGTCAAACTTATCATTTGCATTTTACACATGCCACTGAGGGTCTGTGGTGTTACTAGCATTGCTCAAGCTCCCAAAGATAGAATGTCAGTGTCCCCTCTGCCCCCCACCACACGACAGCTCTGTCGGGGACAAGGCCACAGTCCCTGATCCGAGCACTTCATCTTCTACTCTAAGAGCAGCTCACCCCCTTTCCCTCCGATGGTGGCTGCTGTCTGAGGAAGGGCTGTGAGCAGTTTCTCTGGGCTAGTTGTTCCTCAGGCTAGTGGGCCAGACCAAATGTGTCATGCATGATCTGCATCACCCAGCTTGGGCATCCCAGCCAGTGTACATCCTGAAGGGACCATCTAGCTGGGAGTCAGCCCTCCGTCTGTGACAAGAGACCATTCACTGAAGGACTAGGATCAGAGAAGCCACTGGAGACGGACTGTGTATATTTGTTTTTCTCTGCTTTGTTATCTTTCTCACCCCTCCCATCCCTTCTCTTCTACTCTTCTATTTTTCTCCTTCCTTCCTTCCTTCCTTCCTTCCTTCCTTCCTTCCTTCCTTCCTTCCTTCCTTCCTTCCTTCCTTCTTCTTCCCTTCTCTTCTCTTCTCTTCTCTTCTCTTCTCTTCTCTTCTCTTCTTTTCTTTTCTTTTTGTTTCTTGAGATAGGGTCTCATGTAGCATAGGCTCTCTGGTTGATCTGAACTTATTATGTAGCCAGTGATGACTTTCAACTTCTGATCCTCCTGCCTCCACTTCCCCGGTGCTGGGATTATAGTGTGCACCACCACCAGGCCAAGTTTGTTGCAATACTGGGCACTGATTGAATCCAGGGTGCACTCTACCAACTGAGATATATTCCCAGCCCTTGTGCTTCTGTTTATAGCCACAAAATGAGGGTGACTATGACCCTGTTTCCTAGAGATATACTGAGGATGCAAGAGTTAATAGGCCTGGTGCATAGTAAACGTGTAGTAAATCTTGATTATTGTGATTAAAAAGGCAGCCCGAGTGGGCATGGGACATTTGGCAACTACATCACACTAGTGATTCGTAGGCTATAGTTAAGCAAAGTCCTGCCGTGACACCACAGTTCCCAGAACTCAGTTTCTGCGAACCGGCACCGTGGCATAAGGCAGAGCTGCCCTTACTATTGCCGTTCCTTCCCTCCTTCCCTCCCTCCTTCTCCCCTCCTTCTTCATCCTTGAACTTCTTGTTCGCCTCCACCTCCCAAGTGCTGGGATTGCAGACAGTGCCACTGTGCCTGGTTTTATGCTATGCTGAGGATAGAACTTGAGGATTTAATACACGTTAGGCAAACCTTCTTCATTTTTCTTTCTTCCTCCTTCCCTCCCTTCTCCTCTCCCTCTTGTTCCTCCTCCTGCTCTTCTTCATGCTTGAAGTTTTAATTTTTTTTTAAAATTAAAAATTAATTTTTTTTTGGTTTTTCGAGGTAGGGTCTCACTCTAGCTCAGGCTGACCTGGAATTCACTATGTAGTCTCAGGGTGGCCTCGAACTCATGGTGATCCTCCTACCTCTGCCTCCCAAGTGCTGGGATGAAAGGCGTGTGCCACCACACCCGGCAAAATTTAAAAATTTTTAAAAATATTTATTTTATTTATTTGAGAGAGAGGAGGCAGATAGATATTTTTAATATATTTTATTTATTTATTTATTTGAGAGAAAGAGGCAGAGAGAGAGAGAAAATGGGCACACCAGGGCATCTAGCCACTGCAAACTAAACTCCAGACACATGTGCCCCCTTGTGCATCTGGCTTACGTGGGTCCTGGAGAACTGAACCATGATCCTTTGGCTTTGTAGACAAATGCCTTAACCACTAAGCTATCTCTCCAGCCCAAGAGGCAGATAGAGAAAGTGAGAGAGAGAAAATGGATGCGCTAGGGCCTTCAGCCACTGTAAACAAACTCCAGACACATGAGCCACTTTGTGCATCTGGCTTATGTGGGTCCTGGGAAATCGAACCTTGGTCCTTTGGCTTCGCAGATAAATGCCTTAACCGCTAAGCCATCTCTTCAGCCCTAAATTTTTAAATTTTTCAAGGTAAGATCTCACTCTAGCCCAGGACGACCTGGAATTCACTGTGTAGTCTCAGGGTGGCCTTGAACTCATGGTGATTCTCCTACCTTTGCCTCCTTAGTGCTGGGATTAAAGGTGTGTGCCACCATGCCTGGCTCTTTTTAATATTTTATTTATTTATTTAAAAGAGAGAGAGAAAAAAGAGGCAGAGTGAGTATGGGCACACCAGGGCATCCTCCCACTGCAAATAAACTCCAGAAGCATGTGCCACTTATTGCATCTGGCTTTACGTGGGTACTGGAGAATCAAACCTGGGCCGTGAGCAAGCAAGCTTTGCAAGCAAGCATCTTTAACCCCAGCCCCACCCTTGAAGTTTTGATCCTCCTGACTCTGCCTCCTTGGTGCTGAGACTATAGACTATACCATCATGTCCACTATGTCCTTTTTTATGTCATGCTGGCGTGAAACCCTGGAAGTTCTCCATGCTCAGCAAGTGCTCCACTAACTGAGCTATGCCCCCAGCCTAACTTTTTTTTTTTGGTTTTGCAAGGTAGGGTTTCACTGTGGTCCAGGCTGACCTGGAATTAACTATGTAGCCTCAGGGTGGCCTCGAACTCTCGGTGATCCTCCTATCTCTGCCTCCCAAGTGCTGGGATTAGAGGCGTGCACCACCATGCCCGGCCCAGCCTAACATTTTGTAGGGTTTCTTAGAAGTGCCTTAAAAGTGGAATTGAGGGGCTGGAGAGATGGCTCAGCAGTTAAGGCACTTGCCTGCAAAGTCTAACAGCCTGTTAGCCAGATACACAATGTGGTGCATGCATCTGGAGTTTGTTTACAGTGGCTAGAGGCCCTGGTGCACCCCTACTCTCTCTCTGTCTATCTGTATCTCTCTGCTTAAAAATAAATAAAGAATATATTTAAAAAATGTGGAATTGATTGCCAGGTGTGGTAGTTTGAATATATGGTCCCCAATATATTCAGTGTTTTATTAGTTTATAGTTTACATCTGCAATCACCTTGCTAGAAGCAATGTCACTGGGACCTTAAGGTGTTGGTGGTAGGTTTGAGATTCCATTGTAAAGATATGCAAAGTGTGCCTAGTAGGAGTTCCTGAAGTGTGCTGTGGCTTTGGGCTGTAGTTTGCTCTGTGTGCTGTGTGCCTGGTTGGATTTTTTCTCTCTCTTGCCTGGCCCTGTGAGAGCAGGCCCCTTCTCCTGCCATTATGGAACTTCCCCTGGATCTGTAAGCTTCAATAAATAATATCCCTTCCTCCATAACTGTGTCTGGTCTGGAAGTTCATCTCAGCGAACCTGAAGCTGTCTGCTACACCAGATGTGGTGGCACACACCTTTAATCCCAGCACTTGGGAGGCAGAGGTAGGAGGATCGCTATGAGTTTGAGGCCAGCCAGAGACTACAGCGTGACTCCCAGGTCATCCTGGGCTACAGCGAAACCCTACCTTGAGAAACAACAACAACAACAAAAGTGGAATTGATCTTACCTCAGGCTGTTGGAGGCTGTGCTGGGTCCGAGAGTGAGGACTGGAGCTACCTGTCTCTCTCTTCCACACTCAAGGAAAGCCTCTCCAGAGGGGCTCCCAGCAGGGTCCATCAGCCAAGGACCATGGTTTCTAGCTGCCACACTGTTACTGGACAGAGACTTGCAGATCAGAGAAGGTACACCTGGCTTCATGAGGCTGGGAGCTGTGGTTCCCACAAGGCCAGCCCATCTTTGGCCATGGGAGTGGATTTTTTTTTCTCCCTAGAATGTTAGTTAGTTTCTCCCCGTCTTCACACAATTTTAGGTGTCATGAGGGCCCAAATATAAGAATAGAAGGGAAAGTTTTGTTCTCTTATATTTTTATTTTATTGTGGGGTGTTTAATTGTAGTCTTTCTTCTGTGAATACTTTACATGGGTTATAGTTTTACATCTTGTAATTTTTTTTTTTTCGAGGTAGGGTCTCACTGTAGCCCAGGGTGACCTGGAATTCACTATGTAGTCTCAGGGTGGCCTTGAACTCGTGGCGATCCTCCTACCTCTGCCTCCCGAGTGCTGGGATTAAAGGTGTGCGCCACCACGCCCGGCTACATCTTGTAATTTTTTACTGAGTATTTTATTCCTTTGTTTTGGTGTTGGCAATTGAGCTCTGGGCTTTGTACATGCTAAGCATATGCTCTGCCACTGAGCTCTATCTCTAGACCCTGCTTAATATGTTTTTTTTTTTTTTTTTTTGAGACAGGCTCTTGCTATGTAGCTCAGGCTGGCCTTGAATGTGTGTGTGTGTGTGTGTGTGTGTGTTATATGTAATATATGTGATGTGTGTGGTATATGACTGTGCACATGTGTATGGAGGCCGGAGAAAGTCATCGAGTATCTATCACTCTGTACTTGTTTCAGTCTCTAACTGAACCTGGAGCTGCTGTTTTCCATCAGACTGACCGAGCCGTGAGCCCCAGTGATTCTCCTTCCTCTGCTCCCTACAGGAGAAGGGTTACAGGCATGTGCGGCCACACCCAACTCTTTTTTTTTTTTTTTTTTTTTTTTGGTTTTTGAGGTAGGGTCTCACTCTGGTCCAGGCTGACCTGGAATTAACTATGTAGTCTCAGGGTGGCCTCGAACTCTTGGCGATCCTCCTACTGGGATTAAAGGCGTGCGCCACCACGCCCGGCTCACACCCAACTCTTTATATGGTTGCTGGGGGACTCAGACTGGCAAATCAGGCCCTGATGCTTGTGTGGCAAGGTTTCTTACCTGCCGAGCCATGTCCTCAGGTCCATTTAATTTTCTGTGATGGGATTTCATGTACCCCAGACTAGCCTTGGACTTCTTAGGTAGCCAAGGAAGGAGAATGAGCTTAAACTCCTGAATGCTAGTGCTTCATTGGGATGATAGGCCTTAGCCACTACAGCTGACTTTTAAAAAACAACAACACCACCACCATTCCCACCACCACCAGGGTCTCACTCTGTAGCTCAGGCTGGCCCGGAACTCCTTGTGGGAGATAACCACTGACAGGTGCTCCTATGGGTGGCAGCGCAGGTCGGCCTCAGTCTCACAGTAGTTCTCCCCGTTGCTGGGAGCCACCATTCCTGGCTGAATACTTTGTAATTAGTATTTTCTATGAGCTCTGTCAAAATATGTTTGTGGATTCTTACATGTTGGATACAGAAAAGTTATTTGCTCTCTGTTATATGTAATTCTTTTTTAAAAAAATTATTAGGCCGGGCGTGGTGGCACACGCCTTTAATCCCACCACTCGGGAGGCAGAGGTAGGAGGATCACTGAGAGTTCGAGGCCACCCTGAGACTACATAGTGAATTCCAGGTCAGCCTGAGCCAGAGTGAGACCCTACCTCGGAAAACAAAACAAAATAATAAAAATAATAAAAATTAAAAAAATATATTTATTAGCATGAATTATTTTCTGTCCGGCTTTTATGTGGGTGCTGGGGAATTGAACCCAAGCCAGCTAGCTGTCTTTGCAAGAAAGTCCCTGTAACTTCTAAGCCATCTCTCCAACCCTATTATATATGTAATTTTTTAAAAGTTTTTTAAAAAATTTATTTATTTAAGAGAGAGAGAAAGAGGCAGACACAGAGAGAGAGAGAGTGAGAGGATGGGCGCACCAGGGCCTCCAGCCACTGCAAATGAACTTTAGACACATGTGCCACCCTGTGCATCTGGCTTACATGGGTCCTGGGGAGTAAACTGAGGTCCTTTGGCTTTGCAGGCAAATGCCTTAACTGCTAAGCCATCTCTCCAGCCCCTTTTTAAAGTTTTTAATTGGGCACACCAGGGCCTGTAGTCACTGCAAATGAACTCCAGACGCATGTGCCACCTTGTGCATCTGGCTTACATGGGTCCTGGGGGATTGAATCTGGATCCTTAGGCTTCCCAGGCAGGTGCCTTAACTGTTAAGCCATCTCTCCAGCCTGTATATGTAATTCTTTTAAAACACCTTTGTATATACTCTATTAGTATATATAACTGTCCTTTGAAAGAAAAACAATTTTTTAAATGCAGAGTTTCACTCTAGCCCAGGCTGACCTGGAATTTACTCTGTAGCTCAAGTTGACCTCTTAACACATAGTGATTCTCTTACTTCAAACTCCTAAGTGATGGGATTACAAGGTGGACACTATCACATCTGGGTAAAAACAAAATTTTTGTAAAATGATTTTTAAAAGTTTTTTTTTTTTTGGGGGGGTGGGTTTCGAGGTAGGGTCTCACTCTGGCCCAGGCTGACCTGGAATTAACTATGTAGTGTCAGGGTGGCTTCAAACTCACGGCAATCCTCCTACCTCTGCCTCCCGAGTGCTGGGATTAAAGGCGTGTGCCACCATGCCCGGCTTTAAAAAGTGTTTTTTTTTGACATAGGATCTCACTCTAAGCCCAGGCTGACCTGGAACTCACTCTGTAGTTCCAGGCTGGCCTTGCACTCACAGTGACCCTCCTACCTCTGCCTCCCAAGTGCTGGGATTTAAGGCGTGTGCCACCATGCTTGGCCAAACTGATTTTTAAAAGTAACATTGTAAGCCGGGCGTGGTGGCGCACGCCTTTAATCCCAGCACTCAGGAGGCAGAGGTAGGAGGATCGCCGAGAGTTCGAGGCCACCCTGAGACTACTTAGTGAATTCCAGGTCAGCCTGAGCTAGAGTGAGACCCTACCTCCAAAAAACAAACAAACAAACAAACAAACAAACAAACAAACAAACAAACAAACAAACGTAACATTGTATTAACAACCATGATCATAATCCCATCCCATCACCCTCCCTTTTCCCTCCCCTGATTGTCCCCTCCACTGAATCCCTTCTTCTTTCCTATTAGTGTCTCTTCTATTTTTTAAAAAATTATTTTATTTATTTATTTATTTAACAGGGAGAGAAGGAGAGGGAGGGAGAAAATGGGTGCGCCAGGGCCTCCAGCCATTGCAAATGAACTCTAGACACATGTGCCACCTTGTGCATCTGGCTAACGTGGGTCCTGGGGAATCAAACCTGGTCCTTTGGTTTTGCAGGCAAATGCCTTAACCGTTAAGCCATCCCTCCGGCCTATTTTTCTTTCTTTCTTTCTTTTTTCTTTTTTGTGTTATTTGAGGTAGAGTCTCACTCTAGCCCAGGCGTGTCTCTTCCATTTTGATGTCATCTTAAAATTATTATTATTATTTTTTAGGACAGAGTTTCATGTTGCTCAGACTTTTCTCAAACTCACTATGCTGTTGAAGATGAGCTTGAATGTCTCTGATTCTCTTGCCTCACCTCCTGAGTGCTGGGATTACAGCTCCTCGCTTATGCGATGCTAGGGATCAAACCCAGGACTTCATGCATGCTAGACAAACACTCTGCCAACTGAGCCTCGTCCACAATCTCCATAAAGCCCATTTATTTTGGATAACAACATAACACAGATTAAAAAGGGTAATATATAATGTGATCTGAGACATCTCCGTGGGATATAACCAGTGACAAAGGTGTTCTGTGGATATAACTCCATAGACCAGCATTTTATTATTGTCATCTTTCATTTTTACACAAATGCAATCCACTATGTGGCATTCACAATTGCTTCCCTGTTCTCAATTCACAGTATGTCTGATTCTTCCTATATCTGGCCATATGGATTATCAACCCTCACTCATTTTCCATTTTCTCTTTAATTTTTACTTACACTTATTTATCAGGAAGTAACATATTTATGTGATTAATAATTTTACACAGCATAAAATATAGACTATGAGGTGTTCCTACCCCTGGTTTTATCCCAGCTTCCCACACAGATCTCTCCAGAACCTGTGATACTTGTTTATTGTATATCCTATACATTTTTTGAAAGTATCATAGAAATCAGTATATAACTCTTCCTCCCCCCTTTTAAACATTTATTTATTTATTTGAGAGAATGAAGGGAAGAGAAAGAAGAAGGGAAGGAGGGGGAAAAAGAGAGGGGTGAGGAAGTGAGTGAGGGAGGGAGGGAGGGAATGGGCATGTCAATGCCTCCTACCACTGCAGGTGAACTGAGTGCATGGGCCACTTTGTGCACCTGGCTTTATGTGGGTACTGGCTGTTAAGCTTTGCAAGCCAGTGCCTTTTGTGTATTTATTATTTTAAAAAAATATTTTAAATAGATATTTTATTTTTATTTATTTGAGAGAAAGAGGCAGAGAAAGAGAGATAGAGAGAGAGAGAAAGAGAGAGAGAATGGGCGCACTAGGGCATCCAGCCACTGCAAACGAACTCCAGATGCTTGCACCCCTTGTGCATCTGGCTTATGTGGGTCCTGGAGAATTGAACTGGGGTCCTTTGGCTTTGCAGGCAAATGCCTTAACCGCTAAGCCATCCCTCCAGCCCCCAAGTGCCTTTTATATGCCGAGCCATCTCTCCAACTCCTCCCCCTTTTTTGTTGTGTGTGTGTGTGTGTGTGTGCTCATGTGTGTGAGTGTGTGTGTGTGTGGTGTGTCATGGTGCATATGTGGAAGCTGGAGGACAACCTTGAGTGTTGGTCCTCACCTTCCATCTCTCTCTTTTTAAATTTATTCATTTATTAGAGACAGAGAGAGGGAGAGAGACAGAGGGAGAGAGTGAGAATGGGCATGTCAGGGTCTCTGCCCACTGCAAATGAACTCCAGATGCATGTGCCACCATGTACATCTGGCTTATGTGGGACCTGGAGAATCAAACCTGGGTCCTTAGCCTTCACAGGCATGCGCCTTAACCGCTAAGCCATCTCTCCAGCCCCTTACCTTCCATCTTGATTGAGGCCAGGTTCATCACTACTGTTTTTCAGGATTGCTGGCCTGTGAGCTTCTAGAATATATCAGCGACTGTCTTTTTGCTCGGACACAGATAACCTGACCAGAAGCAGTGTGTGGAAAAAAAAAGGGTTTAATTTGGCTTACAGTTTCAAGGGGAAATTTTTAAGGAGAAGACATGGCAGGTGAGAGCAAGAAGCCCATCTTGTACTGGAAAGGTGGCTTAGTGGTTAAGGTGCTTGCCTGTAAAGCCTAAGAACTCATGCTCAAATCTCCTGGTTCCATGTAAGCCAGATAGATGTACAGTGACAGAAGTGTACAATGTTGCACATGTGTACAAGGGAGCGTATGCATCTGGAGTTCTTTTTCAGTGGCTGAAGGCCCCGGTGCACCCATTCTCTCTTTCTCTCTCAAAATAAGTAAATAAATTTTTTTAAAAAAAGAAGAAGCCCATCTCACCAGAAGGAGAGAGAGAGAGAGAGAGAGAGACAGAGACAGACAGACAGACAGACAGGCAGGCAGGCAGGAAGTAACACCTTAAAGGCCGCTCACAGCGATCTCTTGCCTCCCTCCCATGAGGCTACATTTCCTAAAGGTATCACAACCTTCCCAAATAGCTCTGCCAACTGAGGATCAAGTATTCAAATACGGAGTCTACTGGGGGCATTTTACATTCTAACCACCATACTGGGGCTCCTCCAGTCTCTGCCTCCCATCATGCTGTAGGTGTGCAGGGATTGCAGATGCCCCCTAGAGCACCTGGCTTCTGCATGGGTTCTGGGGATACAAATTCAGATCCTCAAGCTTATATGACAAGTGTTTTATCCACTGAGTCATTTCCCCAGCCCTCTCACTCCCTTTCCTTTTGTACCCAAAAGGCAGCATGTTACACAACCTGTTTTTTTGTTTTTGCTCTTGAGACAGGGTTTCATGTAGCCCAGACTGGATCAAACTTGTTATGTAGCAAGTGTGATCTTGAATTGAATGGATCCTCCTTCCGCCCATCCCCCAAGTGCTGAGATCATACCAGGCTGACTTTAGCTTGTTCCCCCCCACCCACCCCCCGAAGTAGAGTCTCACTCTAGCCCAGGCTGACCTAGAATTCACTATGTAGTCTCAGACTGGCCTCGAACTCACCGTGATCCTCCTACCTTGGCCCCAGCCTCCTGAGTTCTGGGATTAAAGACGTGCACCACTATAGCAGACAGTTTCAGGTCACTGAAATGAACTTCCAAACCAGGCACAGTTATGGAAGAAGGGATATTTATTGAAGCTTACAGATCCAGGGGAAGTTCCATAATGGCAGAAAAAGCTGGTTCACTTTCAAAGGTCCAAGCAGAGAGAGGGAAGCCCTAAGCCACCATCAAGCACTGCAGGAACTCCAGGCTGAACTCCAGCACTTTGCACATCTTTACACTGGAATTCCAAATCCACCATCACACCTTAGGTCTGGACCCTAAGATCTGCCCAGTGACACCTCCTGCACACAGGTGGCTGCAGATCTAAATTACAAACTTTTAAATAAAATCCTGAATAAAAACTACCACAACCACCAAGCCCAGCCTTATTTTAGCTGTTTTAATAGTTGCGTATTAGTATTTCAAGTTGTTCTAATTTGTATTTTCCCAGTGTATTATTCTGTGCTTGTTTTGGTATATATATATATGTTTATTTATTTGAGAGCGAGCGAGAGAGAAATAGGCAGGTAGAGCGAGAGCGAGAGAATGGGTGTGCCAGGGCCTCCAGCCACTGCAAATAAACTCCAGATGCATGCACCCCCTTGTGCATCTGGCTTATGTGGGTCCTGGGGAGTCGAACCTGGCTCCTTTGGCTTTGCAGGCAAACGCCTTAACCGCTAAGCCATCTCTCCAGCCCCCATTGTTTTGGTATATTTTATGGCCATTAATGTGTTTTCTTCAGTGAAGTGTCTGATCAAGTCTTTGACCAGATTTCTTTTCCTTAAACTTCAGTTTCGGGTTGGAGAGATGGCTTAGCGGTTAAGGCGCCTGCCTCCTAAGTCTAAGAACACTGGTTCCAATCTCCAGTGGTTCCAATCTCCAGGTCCCACGTTTAGCTAGATGCAAAGTGATGCAAGGGTGCAGTGCCGCACTTGACCACAAGGGGACGCATGCATTTGGAGTTTGTTTGCAGCAGCTGAGAGGCTGTTGGCGCGCCCATCTCTATCTGTCTTCCTCTCCCTCTCCCTCTCTCTCTGTCTCTCAAAAAACAAAAACAAAAACAAAAAACTTCAGTTTTGAGAGTATTAAAAAATATATAGGGCTGGAGGCATGGCTTAGCAATTAAGGCGTTTGCCTGCAAAGCCAAAGGACCCAGGTTTGATTCCCCAAGACCCATGTTAGCCAGATGCACAAGGTGGCACATGTCTGGAGTTCATTTGCAGTGGCTGGAGGTCCTGGCACGCCCATTCTCTCTCTCTCTCTGTTTCTCTCTATCTCTCCTTTCTCTGTCAAATAAATAAATAAATAAACATATATATATATATGGTCAAGTACTTATGCTCTACAAATGTTTTCTTCCAGTTTGTAGCTTGTCTTTTCATTCTCTTAACAGTGGTTTATTTGACATGGGGTGGGGTTGGGGAGGGAGAGAATGGGTGTATCAGGACCTTCAGGAACTCCAGATGTGTTCCTCCCCTTGTGTGCATGTGCAACATTGTGCAGTTGCATCACTGTATATCTGGCTTATGTGGGACCTGGAGATTCGAACATGAGTTCTAGGCTTCACAGGCAAGTGCTTAACCACTAAGTCATCTCTCCAGCCCTCAAATTCTTTCTTATACGGCATACTTTGGTATTGTCCTTTGTATCAGTTACTTTTCTCATTGCTGTGGAAGAATAGCTGAGAGGAAGGGTTTATTCTGGCTCACAGGTTGAGGGTACAGTTCCTTGTGGTGAGGAAGACATGGTGGTTGGTCACATTGCATCCATGGTCAGGAGCAGAGAGCAATGAATGTTGGTGCTCAGCTTAACTTTCCTATTTTTTGTTCTGTCTGGAATCCCAGCCCACAGGATGGAGCCACCCACATTCTAGATGGGTCTTTCCCCCTCAGTTAATCCTTGCTGGAAACACAATAGACGTAGCCAGAGCAGTGTTTCATGGTGATTGATTCTAAATCCTGTCAACTTGACAATAAAGATTAACTGTCATGGGCTGAAGAGATGACTTAGTGGTTAAGCGCTTGCCTGTGAAGCCTAAGGACCCCGGTTCAAGGCTCAATTTCCCACTACCTACGTAAGCCAGATGCACAAGGTGGCGCGTGCATCTGGAGTTCGTTGCAGTGGCTGTAGACCCTGGTGTGCCCATTCTCTCTCTCTGTTGCTTAAAAAAAAAAAAAGATTAACTATCACACCAAGCTGTCTTGGGTATACTAGCTTTATAAGTCTTTTTTTTTTTTTTTTGGTTTTTTGAGGTAGGGTCTCACTCTGGCCCAGGCTGACCTGGAATTAACTATGTAGTCTCAGGGTGGCCTCGAACTCTTGGCAATCCTCCTACCTCTGCCTCCCGAGTGCTGGGATTAAAGGCGTGCGCCACCACGCCCGGCTTTTATAAGTCTTTTATTTATATCATATGGTATTCATGCTCTGTGGCAATTTTTTTGGGGGGGGAGGGATGGAACCTTCCAGTAGGAAGTATGTTCCTTGGAGCAGTCCTTGAAGTGTTAGAGTCCAGGCCTCCCTTGCCAGCATTACCTCCCTATTGCTGCTGCCTCCCAGCTGCCCTGGCAAGATGTGATACCCAGCCCTACTCTGCTATGCTTTCCTCCCCTATGATGAAGCGTCCCCTTGAAGCTGTAAGCCTGACATAAACTCATTCCTCCCATCAGCTGCTTCTGGTGTGGTGTTCTGTCTCAGCAACAAGAAGATCCCTGCAACATTCTCCAACTTAATTCTTGCTTTCTTTCTCTCTTCCCTCATCTTCCCTCCCCTTCTCTCACTCTCTTTTAGCTGGAGATGGATCCAGGGGCCTCACATGCTAGGCCAGTGCCCTAAGAGGGTGCTGTATCCTGAGCTCATTGTTCTGTTTTCAACTGTGCTGTGACTGTTGTAGGTCTTTCACAGTTTCAGATTTTGAATCAACTTGGCAATTTTTCCAAATACTCTTCTTTTGAGATTTAAATTGGAATTATGATAATGGCAAATTTGGGAGAAAATTGATGTCTTAAAAATACTGAGCATGCTGATCCATGAACAAGGTATCTCCTGTCATTTATTTAGGCATTCTTTAAGCTTTCTTGAATGCTTTGTTTCTTTATAGGTTTTGGTGTATCAGTACTATTAATCTTTTTTCCCCCAGATTTATCCTCAGATATTTTTCAGTGCTATTTCGTGTCACTTACATCTTTAGTTTAGTAGTATTTAAAAACACTAAATTTTTTCGGGGGGGCGGTTGCTGAGAAGATGGTTCAGCAGGTAAAGGATCTTGCTTGCAAAGCCTGTTGGCCAGGGTTCAGTTCCCTAGTACCCATGTGGAGCCAGATGCACAAAGTGGTGCATGCATCTGGAGTTCGTCTATGGCAGCAAGAGTCCTCGGCATGTTCATCTTCTTTCTCTTACAAACAAATAATTTCAAAATGCTATTTTTTTTTTACTTATTGCCCTTATAAATATTTCTGCTCATGTATAAATGATCATGTCATCTAGGAATAAAGATCGTTTTAGTAGTTCTTTTAGAAACCAGAATAAAAAAGATATCTAGGTGTACTATATTTGCTTATTTTTATTATTTACTATTGGAGTTTGAACTTCTGCTCATGCAATGCAAGTACTTCTACTGTGTAACATCCCCAGCCCAACTTTATCTCTGTTAGAATTCTTTGTTCTGGTTCCTTTTAAGATTTTTCTGTAAGCTTGTAGCTTTTATGAAATTTGGGGGGAAGTTAGC
Organism: Orientallactaga sibirica; assembly: GCA_036365145.1. Lineage (NCBI taxonomy): Eukaryota > Metazoa > Chordata > Mammalia > Rodentia > Dipodidae > Orientallactaga > Orientallactaga sibirica. Next base: position 14,974,987 of record JAEOAD010000028.1, read on the forward strand.
AGCTATTTTTTTCTAGTATTTCTTTTCCCCGTACATAGTTTAAGGTTATATCACAGCTCATATGCCTTTTTGATTCTAATTCACTTTCTTTTTCTCCTACTGAGTAAATTGCTATTTCATCAAGTCCAGGAATCTTTCATTTAATATTTATTTATTTACTTTATGAGAGAGGGGGGGGCAGGCAGATAGAGGGTGTGCCAAGGTCTCTAGCCACTGCAAATGAACTCCAGATGCATACACTATCTTGTGCATCTGGCTTCACATGGGGACTGAGGCATTGAACTGGGGTCCTTAGGCTTGCAGGTGAGCACCTCAACCACTGCACCATCTCTCCAGCCCTGGTGGTACTTTTTAATCTACCACGATCCCACTGAGTATATCTCTAGAAGTTTGATGGGTCTTTTCTTTTTCTTTCTTTCTTTTTTTTTTTTTTTGTTTTTTCGAGGTAGGGTCTCACTCTGGCTCAGGCTGACCTGGAATTCACTCTGTAGTCTCAGGGTGGCCTCGAATTCTCAGTGATCCTCCTACCTCTGCCTCCTGAGTGCTGGGATTAAAGGCGTGCGCCACCACGCCCGGCTTTGATGGGTCTTTTTATGTCATCCATGCATGTTTTCTTCTTAAGTACTTGAATGTGTGCACATTTTAACATGTGTGTTAACTCTGGCTCAGGTTTGGTTAGCTGGTTCTTTTTTTCAATATAGATTGTATCTTCACGCCCTGTTTTTATTTATTTTGTTATTATTGTTGTTGCACGTTTGGTAGTCTTTTTTAATTTAGCATATGTATTTGTGTGTGGTATATGCATTTGTATATAAATGTTTGTGTTCATATATATATGTGCACACACATTTACATACACACACACACATATATACACACATATACACAAGTGTGTTTGTGTAGGATACAGGTCAACATAGATGTCTTTCTCAATGGCTCTCCACTTTATTTTTTTCAAACTTTTTATTTTATTTGAGGGGAGGCAGATGGAGAGAGAGAGAATGGGCATGCCAGGATCTTCAGCCACTGTAAACAAACTTGATGCATTCGCCACTTTGTGCATCTGGCTTATGTGGGTCTATGGAATGGGACCTGGGTCCTTTGGCTTTGCAGGCAAGCGCCTTAACTGCTAAGCCATCTCTCTAGTCCCACTTTATTTTTTGAGACCAGATCTCTCAGTGAACCCAGAGCTCACTGATTCATCTAGACAACCTAGCCAGCATCCCCTGGGGATCCTCCTGCCTCTGCCTCCTCTGGGCTAGAAGAAGTACAGATCTCGCCATCATGCACAGGTTTTAGGTGGGTGCCAAGCATCTGAACTTAGGTTCTCATGCTTGCATGGCTGATATCTTACCCACTGTGACATCTCCCTAGGCCATGCCTGGTAATCTTTGGTTTTTCGAGGTGAGGTCTCACTCTAGCCCAAGCTAACCTGGAATTCACTAAGTAGTCTCAGGGTAACTTTGAATTCAAGGTAATCCTTCTACCTCTGCCTCCCGAGTGCTGAGGTTAAAGGTGTGTGCCACCATATCCTGCAATTTTTGTTCTTGTTCAGTGTGTTTTTATTTTTCTTTGTGACATGGTTTAATTATTGGTTAAGTTTAATCTTTTCAGATATGTTAGGTAGGACCAATGCCTAAAGCTAATTACATCTCTGAAATTTAAACAAAAAGGGCCTTCTGAACTCTTCTCTCCCATACTCTGTGACTGTGACTGCTTTCTAGTGGGTTCCAGCACAGGCCCTGTGTACATCAGACTCTGTGTGTGTGTGTTATGCATACATTTATGTATACATGTGGGTGCACATGTATGTGAGTGCATGTGGAGGTCAGGGTGATGTCAGGTGTCTTCCTCAATCACTTTTTTTCTTCTTAAAAATATGTTTATATTTTAAAATATTTATTTATTTATTTATTTGAGAGAGAAAGAGGCAGACAGAGAGTGGGCATGCCAGGGCCTCTAGCCTTTTAGCCACTGCAAACAAACTCCAAATGCTTGTGCATCTGGCTTACTTATGTCCTGGGGAATCAAACCAGGGTCCTTTCGCTTTGCAGGCAGGTGCCGTACCTCCTAAGCCATCTCTCCAGCCCTCTCTTTCTTCTTCTGAGGCAAGATATCTCACTTGAGCCCAGAACTCACTGACTGAGCTAGTCTCGCTAGCCAGCGGACCACTTGGGATTCCCTCCTTTTGCTTGCTAGGGCCTGTCTCCATGTCATCCTTTTGCCTGTTGTTTCCTCTGACCTCAGGGAAGAACAGCACAGCACGTACCAAGTGTATCCTGCAGGATCCCAAGGCCCCTCACATCACATGCTCCCCCGCTTCCACTCTTGCATTGCTGATGTTGTCATTTAAACCCTAGCCCCTTGGGTCTCTCTAGACGCCTGTCTCCTCCACTCAGCAGTCCATCCATTTCTGGATGAGTTTCCCCTCCCGGCACCACCATGGCCTGGAAACTGGAAACCCTCTCCAGACAGTAAGCTGGTCCTCGTAGGGCTCACCTCCCTTCACTGCCTCCCATGCCTCAGATGTTTTGTCTGGTTTTCTGGTGGTTTCGGGTGGGAGCCTAAATCTGGTCCCTGTTATTCCATCTTGGCCTGAAGCAAAGCATTTAATTTGCATTTTTCTCACTCTGAGGACTGTTCCAATTTTAAATGGCATAAAGTATTCCACAGTACTGTGGTCCTCACCCAGTGTGTTTGTGGCTGGTGGGAGGAGGGAGAGCAACAAGGAGCCTGCAGTTGGGAGGGCCTGGAGCACCTCACCGTCATCCTGGGAGTGGAGGCCTCAGAGGACATCTGTGTGGGCTGGAGGTTTGTGTTTTACTCCTCGCACCACACACAACCTCAGCAGCTTGTCCAGGGGTGAGCGTGGGAGCCGCGTCAGAGCAAAAAACCCCAGAGTGCTCGGGCTTGCCAGCTAAGGCACTCATTCAAGATGTTGTCATGGGGAGAAAGGGGAAAGCGGAAGTGGGAAGGGCCTGGTGTGAATGGTGCTGGCTGGGAGGCCTGGCTTGCTCCTTCTGATTGGGCCTCTCCCCCTACTGGGCCTCTTAGGCCTGGCTGGGAGATCCTGGGCTTTGTCTCACCCTTCCCTTTGACCCAGAGCTGGGTTCTAAGGGCAGATGTTCTACCTGGGTCCCTAGCCGGCTGTGTGCTCATAGGAGAGAGGGGAAGTAAGACTCGCCGGAATGTCTGAACTCAGCTGCCCTAGTGGAAATTATCTCCTGGGCCCGTGGCCTTGGGAGGGGTGGCGGAGGAGGCTGTAAATCTTCCGCTGGCTGGGAGAGCTGCCTCTGGTCCTCCTTGGCCTGAAGAGAGGGCTGTGGGTGGGCCCTGTGGAGCCTGCTATCCAAAGGCCAGGCCAAGTCAGGCCAGGCTGACATGACCACTCTATGGAATCGGAAATAGAAGGAGAGGCAGAGTGAGGGTCAGTGGGCCCTGGGGACCTGCCACTCGAGGCCTTTCTTTGCATGGAAGGGAGAACAGTGGTGATGACTTACTGAAGGACGCACAGGCTGACCCAAGGCTGAGGCCCAGTTGGCCTTCCTGGAGAGTGAAGAAAACAAGAAAAGGACATAGTGGTTGGGGTGGACTCTTCCTGTGCCTCACGATTCTTCTAGTGCCCACTACATCTGGCAGCTTGTCCTCGGCATGTAGGTTCAGCGGGTTGTCCAAGGGCGGCACAGAGCTGGAATTGCAGCCTGCAGCCTTGCCTGATAAAAGGTTGGCAGCTTCAGGGCCTTCGGTCCTTTGGGCTGCCCCTGTGGCTAGACCACTTCAGTACCCCTCCTCCCCACTCCTCCGCAGGAGGGACAGGTGTCAGGGGCTGGCTGTGTGATCAACAGGGAGGCTCTTGCCTCCTGGGCCCCAGTGCTGCCTCTGTCTCATGAAGAGAATGTACTGGTTGAGCCCAGAGCCCATCCCACCTTCAGGATTTCTTGGAGGTTTTCTGTACTCTGGGATTTGTGTCCTGATTGGGATAGCAGGTCAGATGGTGGCCCTGGATGGGGCCTGAGATGTTGGTATAGTCTCACACCCTGGCTGTAGTGACTTCCTGAGGGTGTGTTAGATTTGGGGGACTTTCTCCTTTGGCAACTTCATGTGGAAATCTAGCTTCAGGTAATGCTGGGGAAGTGACCGTGTGTGTGTGTGTGTGTGTGTGTGTGTGTGTGTGTGTGTACACTTGTGGAGGCTAGAGGACAACCTTGACTCAGAAACACCATTTATTTTTTTGGGGGTGTGTGTGTGGTTTTGAGGTAGGGTCTCGCTTTAGCCCAGATTAACTTGGAATTCACTATGTAGACTCAGGCTGGCCTCAACCTTACAGCGATTCTCCTACCTCCGCCTTCTGAATGTCCAGCAGAGAGAGGGAGAGAGAATGGGCACACCAGGGCCTCTAGCCCCTGAAAACAAACTCCAGATGCATGTGCCACTGTGCACCTGGCTTTATGTGGGCACTGGAGAATCGATCTTGGGTTGTTAGGCTTTACAGGCAAGTACCCTAATCGCAGAACCATCTCTCTAGCCCCTTATTTCCTTTTTTTTTTTTTTTTTTTTTTTTTTTTTTTGGTTTTTCAAGGTAGGGTTTCACTGTAGCTCAGGCTGACCTGGAATTCACTATGTCGTCTCAGGGTGGCCTCGAACTTGTGGTGATCCTCCTACCTCTGCCTCCCAAGTGCTGGGATTAAAGGCGTGCGCCACCACGCCCGGCCTAATTTTTTTTTTTGAGGTAGGGTTTCACTCTAGCCCAGGCTGACCTGGAATTCACTATGTAGTCTCAGGGTGGCCTCGAACTCGTGGCGATCCTCCAACCTCTGCCTCCCGAGTGTGGTATTAAAGGCGTGCGCCACCACGCCCGGCTCTTTTACCTTTTTTGAGACAGGATCTCTCACTAGCCCAGAACTCACCAAGTAGGCTAGACTGGCTGTTCAGCAAGCTTCGGGGATCTACCTGTCTCTACCTTTCAAAGCTGGGATTACAAGCATGTGCCACCATGCCCGACTGCTTCTACTTGAGTACTGAGGATCGAACTAGAGCCTGTGCAGCCAGCCAGACGCTTTACCCACTGAGCCATCTCCCCAACCCAGTCACCATGTTTTAATCATCACCTGAGCTCCTTGGTGACAAAGCATCCCCTACCTGCCTGTGCCCCGTACTCAATGCTGCTAGACGCCACAGTCCACTTTTTTCTCGCCAGTTGCTCAGACCTCACTCACTGCTTTTTTTTTTCTTTTTTCTTTTTTTTGGTTTTTCCAAGTAGGGTCTCACTGTAGCTCAGGCTGACCTGGAATTCACTATGTAGTGGCCTCAGAATCACAGTGCTCCTCTTACCCCAGCCTCCTGATTGCTGGGATTAAAGGCTTGCACCACCATGCCCAGCTACCCACCTCTTTTAATTTTACATACACACACACACACACACACACACACACACACACACACACACAGGTTTTTCTCTTTTATCCCCTCTCTGCTGCTTCCGTTACCCTGGGGAACCCCTCAGTGGGTTTAGCTACTCACTGTGAGGTCATGAAGGCCTCAGTTACTCCCTGTGGAGTGGAGGAGAGGGACCATGCCTCAGGGTATTCTTATCTGCTCTGTGGCTCTTACAATCTTCTGCCCCTCTTCCGCAGCATTCTCCAGAGCCACGGCAAGCCTGTTGGCAGTCTGATTTCATGTTGATCACCCACCTCTTTTTGCTCCATGCTCCTGACCTAAAGTTCCCTATCTGCCTGTGAAAAAATCAAAACAAAACTTTCCCCTGGAATGCTGCCTTCTCATTCCTCTTCGTTAGGCATGCTTTTCTCTGCTCAGCCTGTCCTGGGAAGGTTCTCCTGACCCTGGATGCCCTCTTGTGCAATCCTGCCAGGTGGTTGTGGAGACGGAGATGGGCCTGCCCTGCACAGAGCAAGCTGGCCCTTAGGAAGGAAGGGCCACACCTTGGCCTTGCTGCGAAGGCTTTACCGGCAATTCTCCCCATTACCCAGGGCTTGTTTAGATCTTGGTGCCATGTCATGAGGTGCCAGGAGAAAGGCCACCTTGTTTGCCAGACTCCAGCAGCTTCATTCTGGCTAGAATGGGACTAGATGGGAACTGACCAGGGGAAGGGACATAGCAGTCTGGTGGAGGTGGTAAGTGAAGATGGTGATGGAAAGAGCCAAGTGGGGGAACAGCCTTATCCTTGCTGGAACCAGGGCAGGGAGAGAAGCTAGACTGTCCTGAAGGCCTAGTACTTGTATCCCACCAGCCTGCCTGGACCGGAGGCACTGATTCCCTTTCCTTTACTCCCCCTCTCCCTCTCTTCCTCCCATACTTCTTTCCTGCCTCAGATTAGCACTAGCCAGGCAGAGGCGCTGCAGCTTGAATACAGTGGGGATGTGTGTGCAGGGGTGCAGCGAGAGGCTACAGTGGGGAGCATAAATGGGTGTTGGGGAGAGACTTGAGTGAGCCTTCGGGCCTGCCTAGGGGCACCCCATTGCTTCTCCATTCGTCTCCTTGTCTCCCTTTCCTTTGAGCCAAGGTGAACTGCTTTCTAGCATGAATGTGTCCTCCTCCCTGAGCACAGGTGCCCTCATCTGTCTCTGGGAGCATTCCCAGCATGCAGTGGTTTAGCACACTTACTGCAGTGGGGTTGTAGGGTTTAAGGACGCACGTGTAGCACATTTAGTGCAGTGCCAGCCTCAGGGAGGGATCCGTCAAAGGTGACTTGTCTGCACTGGGCAGGGCAGAATGGAAGGGAGCTCTGGGGCTGGCTCATGAACCTGCCCATCACATAAGGTCTGTGTATATGTTTTTGCGTGCGTATTTATGTGTGGTACGCATGCTTGTATGTGTGTGCTTATGTGTGGGTGGATGCCCACATGTGTTCTTCACCTTATCTTCTTTTTCTTTTTTCTTTTTTTTCTGGTCTTTCGGGGTAGGGTCTCACTCTAGCTCAGGCTGACCTGGAATTCACTATGTAGTTTCAGGCTAGCCTCAAACTCACAGTGATCCTCCTACCTCTGCCTCCATGGTGCTACCTTATCTTTTAAAATGGTCTCTCTGAACCTGGCACTCTCAGATTTGGCTAGACTAGTTAGTTAGCAAGCCTTGGGATCCTATTGTTTCTTCCTCTCCAGTCTTGAGATTCCAAGTGCGTGCCGCTGTGCCTGGATTTTATTTGGGTACTAGATTGGAACTTAGGTCCTCACGTTTGCGCAAAAGCACTTTACCGACTGAGCCATCTCCCCAGCTCTTGTCTCTGTGTGTTTTATGGTCTTGTCCCCAGCCACTGGTACCATTTTATTTATTTGAAATAAATAAAGAATGAGGCAGATAGAAAGAGAGAGACTGGGCACTTCAGGGCCTCTAGCTACTGCAAATGAACTCAAGGTGCATGCACCACCTTGTGCAGCTAGCTTATGTGGGCCCTGGGGAATTGAACCTGGGTCCTTTGGCTTTGCAGGCAAGTGCCTTAACTGCTAAGCCATCTCTCTAGTCCACTGGTTACCGTTTAACTTCATAGTCTTTCCTTAAAGCTTTGGCTCCTCCAGGCCTGCTGGGGCCCTTCTGGAGCTAAGGCTTCGGTTGTTCCTGTTGATGTTTTTCTAAGTCTTGGGGGGCATTATAGGTACATCCACTCTACCTGGTGGTCCTCGGGATGCAGGAGGGGTACTTGAGAAAGTGCTAGCTCTTCTGTTGGGCTCCTCCAGAAACACCACCATTTACTTGTCTTCCTTGAACACTTTGACTTCGGTGCCGTGGTCACCCTCAGTAAAGTCACAAGTGAGCAGCCAGTCACAATGAGACGGGCAACAGAAAGAGTGGCTTCCTACCCTTGAATGGTTCTGGACCCTTGCCTTGCTAGGGCTCTGGGCTGTCCTCCTGCCAAGGAAAACCTCCTTGGTGGGGATGGGCTGGGAGATGGGGCTGAGAGTGGGTGCTTGGTGAGGAGGGAGCCTCCAGAGCAGACTGGTTCTCCCTCTGCAGGGCAAGTGAGAACATGAGGCAAACCGGCCTAGCTGATCCTGGGGACTCTGCTGACAGCAAGAGTTCCCACAGAACCAAGCCATACTAGGGGTGCACATTGCCAGAGACCCAGAAGGAGGCGGTCCCCTGCATCCAGGGACTCTTAATGAGTTAGTAAAGTGCCTGTAAGGAGAGGTCTCTGAGTTAGGGAGCCATGTGTAACATGCTTCCTGGTCTGGCAGGGCGATGCGAACCTGAGGCACTTCATTACAAGGGACCCAGCGTGTGTCAGGGACTGCCTGCTCTTCTTGGGGAATTGTATTGTGCCATACATAGCTCACCCCAATTCGGCAGAGACCCTATCGTCCCTCCTGAGCTGGCCTTGGGGGGGACCCCAACAGGGAATCACAGCACTTGGTGGTAGGGCTTCTATTGGTGGGTCTGCTTTTTTTTTTTTTTGTTGTTGTTGTTTGTTTTGTTCTTTTTGAGGCAGGGTCTCACTCTAGCCCAGGCTGACCTGGAATAGACTATGTACTTTCAGGGTGGCCTTGAACTCAGGAAGCTCCTCCTACCACTGCTTGCGCCACCATGCCTGGCTTTTTTGTGGGTCTGACTTTTGAGATGAAAATATGAAATATGGAATTTCATTAAGGAACCTACCCAAGGCTACACAGCTGCAAGGCTCTTGGCTAGGATCAGCGTTGTCATTCCTCCCATGCGAGTGACGGGGAAAGGAACCAGGGGTTCATGCAAAGAATGATGGAAGGGACTCAGAAAAACATGATCCCAGCTCCCTTGTCTTTTTTAAATTAAATTAAATTAATTTATTTGCAAGGAGAGAGAGAGAGAGAGAGAGAAGAGAGAGAGAAGAGAGACAGAGAGAATAGGTATGCCAGGGCCTCTAGCCACTGTAAATGAACTTCAGATTCATGTGCCCCTTGGGCATCTGGCTTATGTGGGTCCTGGGGAATCAAACCTTGGTCCTTTGGCTTCACAGGCAAATGCCTTAACCACTAAGCCATTTCTCCAGCCCTCCCCTGTTACTGGGGAGATTCCTGTCCCTTGCCACTGTGCATTCCTCCCTTTTTCTCATCCATCCATCCATTCACCCATCCACCCACCCATCCTTTTTTCCTCACATCCATTCATCTGCCTGCCCACCTGCCCATCTGTCTGTTCATCTATCCCAAACGGAAGGATTTTTTGTTTGTTTGTTTGTTTGTTTTTTCCAGACCTTGTTAAATTTAATTTTTTTAATTATTATTTTTTATTGACTTTTATAGTTACATACAAAAAAACCCCACCTGATATTTCCCTCCCCTCTCCCATTCCACTTTAGAACTCCAGTCTCCATCATATCCCCTCCCTCTCTCCATTTTTTGTTTGTTTTTTTGAGGTAGGGTCTCACTCTAGCTCAGGCTGACCTGGAATTCAGGGTGGCCTCGAACTCACAGCAGTCCTCCTACCTCTGCCTCCTGAGTGCTGGGATTAAAGGTGTGCGCCACTGCACCTAGCCTGTTCATCTATCCATCTACCCATCTGTCCATTTCCCCACAGTTCACACTCCGTATCCATCAATCCATCTATTTGTCCACTCATCCACTCATCTATCCATCCACCCACTTTTCTATCCTCCTTCCAACTCACCTACCCATCTTTCCATTTACCATCCATCCATCTGCCCACACACCTGCCTATCTGTCCATTTGTTCCTCCCTCATCCCCCATCCATCTATTCACCTCACCCACCTACCCACCAATCCATATAAGGTCAGGAAGTGTCTAAACACCACAGCCAAGACATCTATGAAGATTAAGTGCAGAGGTTTAGGAGCTGGGGAGATGGCTCAGTTGGTTAAGTGCTTGCTGCATAAACATGAGGTCCTGAATATGGATCCCTAGAACTCATGTATCAGCCAAGCACTCTGTCACTCTCCTGTAATCCTAGCACTGGGGAGGTGGAGACAGGAGGATTACTGGGATTTGCTTACTAGCTAGCCAAATCCTTAAGCTCTGGGTTCACTAAGAGAACCTGGTCTCAAAAAATAAGGTGGAGGGCTGGAGAGATGGCTTAGCGGTTAAGGCGCCTGCCTCCTAAGCCTAAGAACACTGGTTTCAATCTCCAGCGGTTCCAATCTCCAGGTCCCACGTTTAGCCAGATGCAAAGTGACGCAAGGGCACAATGCCGCACTTGACCACAAGGGGGTGCACACATCTGGATTTCGTTCACAGCAGCTGAGACACTGCTGGTGCACCCATCTCTCTCTTCCTCTGTCTCTCTCTCCATAATAATAATAATAATAATAAAATAAGGTGGAAGCTGGGTGTGGTGGCACATGCCTTTAATCCCAGCACTTGGGAAGTAGAGGTAGGAGGATTGCCATGAGTTTGAGGCTGCCCTGTCAGCCTGGGCTAATAACAAGGCTCTAATCAAAAAATAATAAGAAGAAAAAGGAGGAGGAGGAGGAGGAGGAGGGGAGCTGGGAGGAGGTGGCAGAAGCCTTTAAGAAGAAGCAAGAAGAAGGAAGAAGAAGAAGAAGAAGAAGGAGGAGGATTGCCAGAAGTTTGAGGAGGAGGAGGAGGAGGAGGAGGAGGAGGAGGAGGAGGAGGAGGAGGAGGAGGCTCTGCCTCAAAAAAGATAAAAAGAAGAAGAAGAAGAAGAAGAAGAAGGAGAAGAAGAAGAAGAAGAAAGGATTGTTTTGGGCTGGAGAGATGGCTTAGCAGTTAAAGCACTTGTCTACAAAGCCAAAGGACCCAGATTGGTTTCTCTAGAACCCATGTAAAGCCAGATGTACAAGGTGGCACATGTGTCTGGAGTTCATTTGCAGTGGCTAGAGGACCTGGTGCGCCTATTCTCTCCCTCTCTCTCTTTCTCTCAAATAAATAAATAAATATTTTTTAAGATAAATAAAATAATAAATAACTAAAAATAAAATTGAGGAAGATACCCAGCATCGACCACTGGCCTCCACATGCTCACACACACACACACACACACACACACACACATGCACACCACACACATACAAACATGCATAGACATGTATGTATCACACACACATTGAAGGTTATTTGGCTTATGATTGCAGAGGTTAGAAGTATGACACGGGCTCTGTCAATGGCCTTCTTTCTGGATAACATAGTGGAAGGCTTTACATAGCAAGATAGCTCTTCTTCCAAAGCCACTAATGCTATCATGGTCTCATGACCTCACTTAATGTCCGCTGTCTCCCAAAGACTCCACCTCCAGAAGCCATCCCCACATGATTTCAGGGGTTAATGTGCAAGACAGGAGCTTTGGAGGACGTTCAAGCCACAGCAGGGAGGTTCATGGAGCGGCACCTGAACAAGGCGGAGGGATGAAGAGATTAGACACAGGGGTTCCCAAGAGCAGGCGCCCCAGCGCCTCGCAGTACTTGTTGCAGTTGGATGGCCAGAACTACCATCCTGGCAACCTGTACTGGCCATTGCCTGCACAAACAAACGTCTGGGAACAAATGAACAAAACTTTCAGATGGAGAGACTGAGGCTGAGCTTGGCCAGTGATAAACAGAACATGTATGTGAGACCCAGTGACTACCGTCTGATAGGAGTCTGTCCCACAGAATGGGGACGCAGAAGGGAGCACCTGGCCAACATAGATAAAGGAGAGGGACCCAAGGCCAGTCCTTAGAATAAGAGGTGACAACGGGGCAAGACTGAAAATGAGGCCAGCAAAGGAGGCAGGGCTAGACTTCAAGGTGTGACATGCTAAGCCCCAGATCCATGCAGTCCATCACCTAGAATGTTGTGGTGGTTTGAATGCATCCACCCCCTCCCCCACATGATTCAGGACTTTTTTTTTTTTTTTTTTTTTTTTTTTTCAGGAGGTAGGGTTTCACTTTAGTCCAGGCTGACCTGGAATTAACTATGCAGTCTCAGGGTGGTGGGTGGAGTGCTGGGATTGGCGTCCAGCCCGATTCAGGACTTTTATTCAAGCTTGTAACTTGGTGTCAGTGGGTGGATCGTTGGGTCCAGCCCTAAGGTGTGGGGGTGTATTTGGAATTCCAGTTTAAAAATATGCAAAGTGCCTGAGTTCTGCTGGAGTTCCTGAAGGATGCTTGCTTGCCTATGGTGCTGGTGGTGGCTTTTTTTTTTCTCTCTGTGTGGATTTGGTAAAGGGGGGCCAATTTCTTTCGCCAGTATGGAACTTCCCATGGATCTGTAAACTTCAAATAAACTCCCTTCCTCCATAACTGTGTCTGATCTGGAGCTCCATCCCAGCAACCTGAGGCTGTCTGTCACAAGTATGCCATTCTTCTTTCAGTCCCATCAAATGCTAATCCTGGCTGGAAAGCTTTCTCTAGTCCCCAGCCCAGTTAGCCATACTTCTCCAGGGGCTGAAGACTTCACTTCTGCCAAGACACAGTGGGTCTTCAAAGTGTCTCTTTGACACCACCCCTTGGCTAAAGGTGAAGGAGCCACAGCCCACTGGCTGTTTCTCATTGGTTTTCCTTTTATGGAGATGGTCCTGGGACCCTGAGTATTAGTAGAAACTAGCTGCTGCACCCTTTCCATGGGAAGCCTCAGTGTCCATCTCAAGGTGACTCCGTCGCCTCCACTAGGGCTTTACCCCTTACCATCCATCTTCCCACCCCAGTCCCCACCAAGGGGGTGTGTGTGTATTAGGCTTTCTTCAACTATACATCCTCCAAGCTCAGGCCAACACTGGTTCCCAGGTTGCTCTCTCTCTCTCTTTTATTTAAGTACAGAAAAAAATTTACTGGAAATCTCTTGAATACATTTGGAAGTGTAGCTCTTATTTCCAAAGTACACTGAAGGAGGCTGGAGGAGGGGTCTTTGTCACCCAGAGGCAGATGACTGGTCCCAGCTACATCTGGGGTGCTGTAGGGGTTAGTCTAGAGCTCATCCTTGCCACTGGACCCCAGATTGCTCTCTTAATGTTCGTTTATTAGAAGGATGGATGGAGGGATACCCACTCTTACCGTCTCTGGGGACATCCCAGTCTGGAACCATAAGCCCCTGCTCCTATCTCTCACCACCCCTGTCCTGGGTGCTGCTAGGTTGTGGCAGAGGGGACCCTTAGGATTGCTTGGGCCTTTTCCTACATCTTTGAGGACATGGCCCTCCTTCCCAGCATGGCTGCCTTTGGTCATGCCTTCTCCTGCCTCCGAGGGAGGCAGGTCTCCAGATGTCTAAACAAGTGGCTAATGGGAACACGGGCAATCAAACGAGGTTTGACATGGCAGCAGAACCAAGGTAGTTACAGGAGCAGGAGGTGAGTGGGGAGGCCAGGCTGGGGAAGGGGTGCATGAAGCCCAGCGAGAGAGCTCAAGCTGGTCTTGTTTCCTGCTGGCTGGGCTGAGGGCTGGTCTGTGCTCAGACTGGGCTGTGAGAGCCCCTGTAGCTGTTAGAACTGCTCCTCCTGGGGTGTCTGAACCTTCCCTTCACCTGCCCAATCAGTGACAATGACTGCCTCCTGCCATCCACACCCATTCACACCTGTCTGAGGAACAGGCTTCAGAGCTATGGTAGTTTGAACGGATGTCCTCAATACTACATTCAGGATTTTATTAAAGCTTGTAATTTAGATCTCCGGCCACATGGGTGGAGGAGGTGTCACTGGGTGGATCCTAGGGTCCAGCCCTAAGGTGTGTTTGGTATCAGATATGAAATTCTGGTCTAAAGATATGCAAAGTGCTTGAGCTTTGCCTGGATTTCTTGAAGTGTACTTACCTGTGCTGGGGGTGGTGGTTTTTCTCTCTGCTTGGACTTGTGAAAATGGGCCAACTTCTTCTGCCATTATGGAACTGTAAGCTTCCATAAATCCCTTCCTCCCGTAACTGTGCCTGGTTTGGAGGTTCATCCCTCAGTGACCAGAGGCTGTCTGCTACAAAGGCTATGGGAGGGTCTCAGAGCAGGGGATCCCCTTGAAGATAGACACAGTTCATTAGAGGCTTAGAGGCTATGCTCAACCGAGTTTTGGAAGTCTACTTCCTGACTTCCTTTTAGCCTGTGCTCAGCCAGCCCAGGAAACTTACATGGGAGTGGGATAGGAACTGTTGGTGTGGGGAAAGGGTTTAGAATTTAAAAAGCAGCCTGGGCGATAGCTTAGTTGGTAAAGTGATTGCCGTGCAAACAAGAGGACTTCAGTTCAGACCCGCAGCACACACTCACAGGAAAACCCAGCAGCAAGCCTGTAATCCCAGAGCTGGGAGTCTGAGACAGGAGGATCCTGAGAGCTCATTGGCCAGCCAGTTTAACCAAGTGGGTACAACTCCAGGTTCAGTGTCATAAAATGATGTAGAGACGAAATTGAAGAAGGCACCCGACCTTGGCCTCTGGCCTCTACATACGTCATCGTGTGTGCATATATGCGCGCACACACACACCCCCGTCAACTTGAGTAGCTTTCGAAGTCTGCCACCTGATTTCTTCTTGGGCCTGTGCTTAGTGTTGGCACGAAGAGTATGATAGAAGCCACTGATATGGGGAAAGGGTTTGGAATTTAGAAAGCAACAGGAATCCCCACCCCCATCCTACCCGTCCTGGAACCCAGACAGCATCTGTCACAGCGATAGCGCCAACTCCCAAACAAAAGTCCCTCTGTGGACAGCATCGTCTCAGGGACGTCTGAGGCTTTTGCCCAAGTCCCCACTCACTTGGCTCGTGCGGCCGGATCGTGTTTCTCTGTATCACGGATGGCAGGGTTCAGGGGTTCACTGCGGCGGGCGGAGCTGAGCTGCTCCTGCTGTTCCTCAGCTTGTCTGGAGCTGGCTGACCCCGTGTGACCTCACAGCCTTCAGTCCAGCTGTGGCGCCTCAGCATGGACACATCAGTCTCTCCAGGAAACGTGGCAGCGGCTGTTCGTCACTCCTGCCCCCGCCCGCACCCCACAGGCTATGTAGAGCGGTCAGCATGTACCACTCATGGCTGGCAGTCAGGAACTCAAGTGCCTGTCCAGCTGCATGCAAATGCGGGTGGCCTTGTGCCCAGTAGTCCCTGACCTTGGCATCTCACCTGTGGAGGGAAGGAGGTTTCTGGAGATCCTTCTGGTAGGTCTTCAGGGAAAGGTGGGCAGTGAGTCTTCTCAGTAAGTGTGATCAGGCAGGACCACGCATTAGCTGTTGGGGCAAAATGCCTTTCCCCGTAGTCTGAGATTTTGTGTTTACCGGAAGTAGGGGCGATCCGAGGAGATGGCGAGGACAGTAGCCACACAACCAGGCTGGCTTGCTGGTTTGAGTTCTTCTGTTTGAGTTCTCTTTGCCTTTGGTGTCTGCACCTATAGAATGGGTGACATAGTAATGCATGCCTGCAAGGTGACTCTTAAAAGTTGCTGTGATAGGGCTGGAGAGATAGCTCAGCGCTTAAGGCACTTGTGTGCAAAGCCAAACAACCAGGGTTCAAATCCCCAGTACCCATGTAAAGCCAGGTACCCAGTGGCACATGTGTCTGGAATTCGTTTGCAGTGGCTGGAGGCCCTGGTGTGTCCATTCTCTTTCTCTGTCTCTGTTTCTCTTCTATTTCTCTCTGCTTGCAAATAAGTAAATAAAAATATTTTAAGTTTCTGAGATGACACAATGTGACAGGGTTGGTATCTAAATATACTGAAGGCTTTATTATTGTGTTATTATTACTGTTGTTATTATTTGAGACAGGGGCTCATGTAGTCCAGGTTGGCCTCAGACTTGCTCTGTAGCTGATGATGACCTTGATCATCTGATTCTCCTGCTTTCACCTCGTGAAAACTGGGATTACAGGTGTGCATCACACATCCTGTCTTATGGAGTGTTGGGAATCCAATTCAGGGCTTTGTGCATGCTGGGAAGGCACTCTACCCACTGAGCCACATCCTCAGCTCCCTGTCATTGTATTAATGTATGAATCGATTCTATAGTGCTATATCACAATTCCCAGGGCCAGAGGGTTCAGAGGCAATCCTTGGAGAGTTGACTGTAGGGCTCGTCCTCAGGTCTACGATGTCACCAGACAGGCACTTGACAGGCTTTTGTTTCCACCTGTCAGCTGGGGAATGGACACAGTTTTGACTGAGGTTGGACACGGGGCACTTGGCCTTTAGTTTTCCTCATTCTGTGAGTATCATCATTCCCTTCTTTTGTGGGCCTTGCAAGCATAATATGCAAAGTTGCCTGCCAGAGCTTAGAACTCTAATTAAAGGTGAATTGGAGCCAGGCATGGTGGCACATGCCTTTAATCCCAGCACTCGGGAGGCAGAGGTAGGAGGATTGCTGTGAGTTCAAGCCCATCCTGAGACTACATAGTGAATTTTCCAGGTCAGCCTGGCCAGAGCAAGACCCTACCTCAAAAAAAAAAAAAAAAAAAGGTGACTTGGGCTGGGCTTGTCTGCCTCTAAGGCAGGGCCTGTGCACAGAAGGGCTATGGAAGCCTTGGCCTTAGCTGGTTAGGGCCAGGCCAGGCTGTTCTGGAAAGGGCTGACATTTTCCTGAAGGCTGACTGGAGCCTGATGCCCCTGATGAGGTGATTAAACCATCAGTTAAGAACACTGATGTGTTTTTCAAGGTCAGAGTGGCTTGAGAAGCCAGGTCTTCAGGGTGTGCTGAATGGGGCACAAAGGTGCTGCCACCCGTCCTCTGCTTGGGGGTGGGCACGTTCAGCTGGGATGTTTTTGTTCATGCTTAGCCGCTGGGGAGCCAACCCCCTCCTCCCCATCGATGAGAGGGTCAAACAATTACGGGTCTCTTAATTTCCAGGCCAATTGGGAAATTAAATCGCGTCTCCATCAGAGAGCTATTAGTAATTTTCAAGAAAGAGGTAATTGAAAAGTAACTTTTTAATACACTCGCCAAATTGGCATGGGGGCACAAGAGTGCTGGGGCCTCTCTCAGCCTTCTCCTTCTCCCTGGCTCAAGTGACCATGTCTCCTCTGCCCCCCACCCCTCGCTCTTCATCTGCTCCCACTTACTGCAGTGAGAGCCAGCTTCAGTCATGGCCCCACTCCTTAGGCCTCATCCCTGGTTTGTACCTGGTCAGCCAGCTATAGGACCCCAGGCAAGTTCCTCACCATGCTATGCCTTTTGGCCCTAACCTGGGCAAGGACACTTTGTGTGGACATTGTGTGGAACACCAGGTCTGGGGTCTACAATTCATGACTCTGGTGCCACTGCACGTTTGTGACCCAGATCCATATACGAGATCTGTTTTTTTATTTTTTGCAATGTTTTAAAAAAATATTTATTTTTATTTATTTATTAGAGACAGAGAGGGAGAGAATGAGCACACCAGGGCCCCTAGCTACTGCAAACAAACTCCAGAGGCATGTGTCCCCTTGTGCATCTGGCTTATGTGGGACCTGGAGAATCAAACCTGGATCCTTACCCTTCGAAGGCAAATGCCTTAACTGCTAAGTCATGTCTCCAGCCCCTGCAATGTTTTCATGTTTGTAATATGTGTGTAAAGACCAGAGGGTAACCTTGGGTGTCTCTCCTTGAGTGCTGTCCACTTTTTTAAAAAAAAAATATTTTATTTTTATTTATTTATTAATTTGAGAGAGAGAGAGATACAGAAATAGGCAGGTAGAGAGAAAGAGAGAGAATGGGCACACCAGGGCCTCTAGCCACTGCAAACGAACTCCAGATGCATGTGCCCCCTTATGCATCTGGCTTACGTGGGTCCTGGAGAATTGAGCCTCGAACCGGGATCCTTAGGCTTCACAGGCAAGCGTTTAACCACTAAGCCATCTCTCCAGCCCCTGTCCACTTTTTTGAGACAGGGTGTCTCAGTGGCCTGGAGCTCACCAGTCAAGATAGACCACCTCAGTGCGCAGGATTCACCTGCCTCTACCTCCCCGGGGCTGGGATTGCAGGTGTGCACTGCCAGGCTTGGCATTTATGTGGGAAGTGGGGATTGTACTCAGGCCCTCATGTGAACTGTCTCCTCAGCCCTTAGAATCTAGCTTTCATAATTACAAACAACCCATGCTCAAGATAACGATGTAGAAAGTTTAGGAAAGCATAAACAAAGGAGAAAAAGTCACTTCTGTACTACGATATAGTAGCAGTGGCGAGTGACAGGCTTTCTTTTTGGGACACTCTCCCAGGATGCCACCATTGTTAAGATAAGCCGGTTGTATTTAAAAAAATTAATTATCTGTTTATTTGAGGGAGAGAGAGAGAGAGGGAGGGGGGGAAGAGAGAGAGAGAGGAAGAGGCAGATAGAGAGGCAATATGGGCATACCAGGGCCTCCAGCTCCCACAAACAACCTCCAGATGCCTGTGCCATCTTTTGCATCTGGCTTACATGGGTCCTGAAAGAATCGAACCTGGATCCTTAGACTTCGCAGGCAAGTGCCTTAACCACTAAGCCATCTCTCCAGCCCTTTGTTGCATTTTGTTTTTGTTTTTGGTTGCACTTTTTAACCCAATGCTCTGAACATAAACTCTTCACAGGGTATGATATATGTGCCTGTAAATATTATTTTCAGTGTCTAATATCTTGTCATTTGAACATGCTGTCATTACCTAACATTTGTGAAGTTGTTTTTCCCCTGTGACAAACAGCTCTGTCGGTAACAGTTTTTGAGGTCTCTCTGTGGGGTTGTTGCTCTGAATGGAACAAGTGGGGCAGTGCTGAGATCTAAAGAAAGTGTTTTAAGGCACTTTGGGGCCAAGGTGAGAGAGAGCTTAAGAGATTTTGGCTGTGGAGCCATGACAGGGTTGGGACCCTGTATGTCAACAGGGGTGCCATTCTGGGACTGCCCTTCTTCCCTCCCTCCCTTCCAATTTTCATTCATTTACTTAATTGTGTGTGTCTATGGACATGCCAGGGCCTTTTGCTACTGCAAACGAACTCCAGATACATGCTCTACTTTGTGCAACTGGCTTTATGGGTTCTGGGAAATCGAACCCTGGCCAGCTGGCTTTATAAACAAGCACCTGTGATGGCTGAGCCATCTCCCCAGCCCACTTTGTTTCTTATTATTTGCCATGCTGGGCTCAAACTCAGAGTCTTGCAAATGCTAAGCACGTGCTCTTACCTTGGAGTTATACCTCCAGCCCAACTCTCGTTGTCATTATTATTTTGTGTAATTCATGCTTTATTGAGCTGTAACATATATATCATAAAATCTACTATTGTGAAGTATGCAATAGATGGGTTTAGAATAGTCACAGGATTGCATACCATTACACTACTTAATTTTGGAAATTTTTATCATACCTTCCCTCCCCCAAATTCTCATACCCGTTAACAATCACTCTCATCCCTAACAGCAACTAATATCTCTTTTCTAAAACACCTTGTGTGTTTATGCAAATTCTCCAACAAAAGATCAGAAATTAATAACTCTGAATGCAGAGGTCTGTATTTTGTGTTTTTTTTTTAAATAAATTTAATTTATTTATTTGCAAGCAGAGAGAGAGAGAAGAGAGACAGACAGAGAGAGAATGGGTGCGCCAGGGCCGTTAGTCCCTGCCAATGAACTCCAGTCTCATGTGCCCCTTGTGTATCTGGCTTATGTGGGTTCTGGGGAATTGAACCTGGGTCCTTTGGCTTTGCAGGCAAATGCCTTAACTGTTAAGCCATCTCTCCAGCACTGTATTCTGTTTTGTTTTTATCAATTTTTTTGTTTGTTTTTTGAGGAAGGGTTTCACTCTAGTCCAGGCTGACCTGGAATTCACTCTGTAGTCTCAGGGTGGCTTCAAGCTCATGAAGATCCTCCTATCTCTGCCTCCCGAGTGCTGGCATTAAAGATGTGCACCACCACGCCCGGCTGTTTTTATCAATTTTTTATGTGTATGTGTTGTATGGTAGTAGTTTGTGTTTGTATGTGTGGGGTGTATGTGTGTATGTGTGGGCATGTACACATGCACATGTGTGCATATGGAGGCCAGAGGTCAACTTCAGGTGTCTGTCCAATGTTTACCACCTTATTATTTATTTATTTATTTATTTATTTATTTATTTATTTATTTATTTATTTTTAGAGAGAGAAAGAGGCATATGTGTGTGTGTGTGTGTGTGTGTGTGTGTGTGTGAGAGAGAGAGAGAGAGAGAGAGAGAGAATGGGTACAGCAGGGCCTCCAGCCACTACAAATGAACTCCAGATGCATGTGCCACCTTGTGCATCTGGCTTATGTGGGTCCTGGGGAATTGAACCTAGATCCTTTGGCTTTGCAGGCAAGTGTCTTCACCACTAAGCCCCCTCTCCAACCCTACCACCTTATTTTTTGAGACGGGGTCTCCCACTGAACCTGGAGCTCACTGATTCAGGTAGACAAGATAGCCAACAAGCCTTTGGGATCGTCTTGTCTGCTCCTTTGCAGGCCTGGGATTATAGGTACGTGCTGCCATGCTCAGTTTTTGTGTGGGTACTGGGGTCCAAGCTCAGGTCCACGTGCTTGCCATGCACTGAGCCATCTCCTCAGCCTCTGTATTTTGTTTTAAAAGTCAGGCAACTGGCTGAAATGCTTCATCCGTGATGAGGCTTCACCTACTTTCGGAAGGTGAGCAGTGGTTGCCTGCTTTCTCCAGGGCTTCTGGCTTCTTTGCTGCACCTTTCGCCGGGTCCTGTGCCTCAAGCCCAGCTGCTCCCTTACATGACCCTGGAGACATGGGAATTGACAGTTCTTTGCTATAGACCTTTACTTTCTCCTCTTGGTGGCTCATTGTTAGACTTTTTGTGACCTTCGTTCTCTAGATCCTAGTCCATCACGTGGCCCACCACCAACACTCTGGGTTCCTGCTTCACTTGTGCCAGGCTTCAGAACTCCATTCCTGATCTGGGAAGATGACTCGGTGGGTAAACAAACATGAAGATCTGAGTTTGGACCCCCAACACCCACTTAAGATGTCAGACATAAGGCAGACAGGGAATCACTAGGATTAAGCTATAGGTTTAGCAAAAGACTCCATTTCTCTGTTTCTAGAGAGATGGCTTGGTGGTTAAAGCACTTAGCTGCAAAGCAGGAGTCCCCAGTACTCACATAAGTCAGACGCATAAAGTGCCTCAGACATCTGGAGTTCTATTTGCAATGACTAGAGGCCCTGGCACACCTGTACACTCTCTCTCTCTCTCTCTGTATCATTCTACTTGCAAATAAATAAATATTTTTTTTTAAAAAAGACCCTGTTTCTCTTTTTTCTTCTCTCTCTCTCTCTCTCTTTTGAGGTTGGGTCTTGCTCTAGCCCAGGCTCACCTGGAATTCACTATGTATTCTTAGGGTGGCCTTGAACTCACAACAAACCTCTTACCTCTGCCTCCCTGAGTGCTGGGATTAAAGGCGTGTGCCACCACGCCTGGCTAAGACCCCCGTTTCTTAAAGAATAAGGTGGAGAGCTACTGTGGAAGATCCCCAGGGGCAACCTTTGGTATATGCATATACAACATCACACCTGCAAATAGGCATTCACATATGCACATGCCCCCCAAAACCCTCTATTCCCAAGGATTGTCGATGTAGGGGGGCCGAGGAGCCATTGTCAGGGTTGGTAGACACCAGGACATGCGTGTGCTGTCCCACTCGCTTCTTTAGCCTTGATGTCCCTTCCCTCCCATGACATCTTCTGTATACCGCACTGATTTAAGCTCTGTGAGCCTGCTCGGCACCACAAACCGTTTAACCTGCTGTGATTGAAGCTGTGGCAATTACATTTTAATTGAGATGCACGCTGCTTAAGCAGACACAAGACAGCTACAGCTACTGCTAATTAATTTTCTTCCGAAATGACAACATTTAATAATTACACCCCGTGACGCCATGTTATTTATCTAGCCTTCCCGGTCACAGTGTGGGTGAAGTTAGTTGGTGGTAAATGTGTGTGTGGTTCTGCTCTGCTGGTGGGTGAGACATCCCTGCTGATGTCTGCATGGGGGAAATGAAGTGGGGTGCTGCTTTTGCCTGTGCTGCTCTTAGTGGAGTGCCAATGGCATCCCACTCGTATGCTGTCCAACGTCATCTGGAGATCTGGTTCATTGAGCCAGGGAACTGGCATTTCTAGTGAGAAGATCTGCCCCAGTGAGGCAGGAGGGCCGAGTGAAAGGGAACTGGATCTGGAAAGTTATGTGGCCTTGACTTTTAAATGCGATCGAGGGGAATTGGGGATTTAAGTGCAAGGCCCCTAAGGGTTTGTCTTCAGTACCAGACTAAACCAAACCAAACCAAACCAAACCCCAAAACAACAACAACAACATCAACTCAACAAAAACCTCCCCAAACCAAAGGAATTGGATATGAATGAGGGAAGGCTGCTTCAGCCTCCTCTGCTATAACATAGAAGGAACAAGGTGGGGCAACGGCTCAGTGGGTGACATGCTTGTCTCACCAGCGCGAGGACCCTGCATTTGGATCCTGAGCACCCCTGTAAATTCTGGCCGTGATGGTGCGTATCTGTAATGCCAGCACTGTGGGAGCAGAGACAGACGACCTTGAGGGCATGGGGCTAGCTCAGTGAGCCAAAGCAGTTAGCTCTGGGATCCGTGAGAGACCTTGTCTCAAGAAATAAGATGGAGAGCAATTAAGGAAGACACCCTACATTGACCTCTTGGTCTCCACATGCACAGGCACACACGTGCACCCCCATATATATATAAACATACATGCACATCACTCCCACATACATGCACACGTCCTTGGGGGGACATGCTAGCCTGGGCAGACCACATGGGCAATGCTATCACATGACAGAGTGGAGTCAGACTTGACATTCTTTGGTTCTTGTCATTTGGGTTCCCCTTGCTGCCAGGCCTCTTCCAGTGATCATGCCCAGGTTGCTGCAGTCCCTTTGCAGGCTCAGCTTGTGTGTTGGTGGGGTAGGGCCTTGGCAAGCCTTCTCTCTGAGGTGCAGGCTGCACTGTTTACTCTTTACAGGTGTGGCAGTCTTTGACCTAGGCCACCCATCAAGACCAGCTATCCAGGCAGGTGAGAGGTGGGGATGGCAATGACCTTGGGCAGCTGCTGTGCTCTTGGTCCTCATGTGTAGCCACCCTAATTTTAGTCTTCCCAGTGGAGGTCGTGTAAATCCCATTTTCCCATTTTCCAGGTGGGATCACACAGCTCCTAAGAGATGCCGTTAGTTTTGGATCCTGCTCTTCAACTCTCAGCGCATTCAAGAGGAGCCTGGCCAGGCCTAGAGGAAGGGATTACAGAGGCCCAGGGCTGAGCTGGGGTGCAGGCATCCTGGCCCCTAGCTGCAGGGAGGGGGTGGGTAGATGTGTGAGTGATAAGAGGAAGGAGTCCAGCTAGTAAGAATACCCTCTCTGGGCCAGTGTTGTGGGGGCCTGGAGACTGCATGGGGGACTCAAGACTGGGCTTCAAACTCTGTAAACCCTTCTCTCCCAGCTGGGAGCTGGTTTCCATAGGGATGCTGCCCTGGCATTGCCTTAGCAGTGAGCAAAAGGATGGCTGATAGTGGAGGGCTATGCTATTATTAGTGTGTGTGTGTGTGTGTGTGTGTGTCTTTATGAGCCAGAATGAACTGAGGTCCAGTGTAACTATTTGTTTTCTTGTGTCAGTGACAAAATACCTGACAAAAGCACACCTGAAGGTAGGTAGGAAGGAAGGAAGGAAGGAAAGAAGGGAGGGAGGGAGGGAAGGCGGGTAGGTGGGTTCATTTGGGCTCACAGTTTGAGGACACAGTGCATCGTGGTGGGGAACGCGTGGTGACTGGAGTGTGAAGCACCTGGTTGTGTTGCATCCCGTGTCACACAGTGGAGATAGATGAATGCGCAGCTCTCCGCTTGCTTTCTCCTTTTTCTTCAGCCTGGGACCCCCTCCCATGGAACGGTGCTACCCACAGTTAAGACTGCGTCTTCCCATCTCATAACCTAATCCAGGAACTCCCTCACAGACACGTGCAGAGGCTTGCTTGTCACTTAGGTGATTCTAGATTCTGTCAAGTTGACAACGTTAATTATCGTAGTGATTAATGAGTGTGAATTGCATATGCCATTATGGGTGTGTGTCACTGCGTGAATGTGAGTGGTAGTGTGAATGTACAAGTGTATGCGAGTGTGAGCCATTGCAGGCTAGCATGTGTGAGGCTGGTGTGAATTTATTTATTTATTTATTATTTTTGAGGTGGGGAGGGGGTCTCACTCTAGCCCAGGCTGACTTGGAACTCCCGCTATTTTCCCAGGTTGGCCTTGAACTTACAGTGATTCTCCTATTTCAGCTTCCATGATACCATGCCCAGCTTTGAATTTATGAGCACATGGGAGTGCATATATGTGACTAAAAGTTAGTGAGTCTGTTGGGATGAGGGGTCTACATGAGTGTGCAAGACACTTAAACATGTGTATGGGTAAGATGCATACGAGAGTTGAAGGGGAGGCCATGGCATGCGTCCATGTCTTGTGTCCTAATGTGGAGTGTGGCTTCAGGCCTACTGGGTCCTCTCTTCACACTGTTGGCTGACCCACACTTCTGAGAGTGGGAGCCCCCATGAGTGTGCCCCACCTACACCTGGCTCAGCAGGGGAGTAGCAAGCAGCAAGTGCTGAGATGGGATTTGGGCATCTTGGTAGACTTTTTCTTGCCAGGGCACCCAATTTGGGCAGGGGGTGGGTAAGGAACATAGTTGAGTGGCCTGTGGAAATTAACTGTTAAGATCTGTCTAGCAAGACTGCATCCGGGGTATAGATGTGGAACGTGCTTCCCAGGATGGGATGTAGAACCCCAGGTAGGCAGGATGGGAGGACAGAGACTTTTCGCAGGTGCTGGGCTGGGGGTTGCACAAGCTGGGTGCTGGACCCAACTGTAGTGGCTGCACTGAACTTGAGCGGCCAGATTGGAGTACAGGGCTTGGCTTGTTTGGAGGTGGGTAGGTCTCAAACACTTAATGTAAAAAGGACGGTCTTTCTCCTGCAGCCTCACGGCCTCCTGAGCTGATTGATGGCCAGGAGAGCCTAGGGTGGTGGGAGCTGCTCTCCACTCTCCTCTCCATGCTAAGAGACTCTCATTTCATCATCATCATCATCATTATTTTGTTGCTGTGTGTTCATGTTTGTTTATGTGCCATGCACATAGAAGCCACAGGTTTACATCAGGTATCTTAGTTGACATCCATCTTATTTGTTGTTGTTTGAGATAAAGTCTCACTGTAGCCCGGGCTGATCTAGAATTCACTCTGTAGTCTCAGACTGGTCTTGAACTCATAGTGATCCCCCTGCCTCTGCCTCCCAAGTGCTGGGATTAAAGGTGTGCACCACCATGCCTGGCTTTCCTCATTTTTTTTTTTTTTTTTTTTTTGAGGCAGACAGTCTCTTTGAACCTAGGACTCACTCATTTGTCTAGACTAGCTCCTCAGTAAACTCTGGGATCCCATCACCACCTCCCCAGCATTGGGGTTAGGGCACATACTACCCTGCTCAGCAGTCTGTGTGGGTGCTGGAGATCTGAACTCAGATCCTTAGGTTTGTGCGGTAAGCGCTGAACCCACGGACCTGTCTCCTCGGCCCCCGATGCTTGGTTCTTGGGCAGTTGTGACTTTCCTCCCTGGCAGTGCAGAACTGGTGATTAGCTCCTTTGCAATTCCTACTCTCTTCTGTGACTCAAAATCCCTCCTCCCCCATCCTGATCCAGTCCCCACAGCCTATGCCATCACCCACACAGCCACAGAGGATAATTAGGGGAGCAAAGATGGCTACCTGCCAGGTTCCCAGGGCAGGTGACGTAGGGCTGAGCCCAGCCTTGGGCTCTGTGACAGGCATGTGAACAGCATGCTCTGGCGGGCTCAAGGGTGTCTGGGAGCCAGGTGGGTGGAGCTTCAGGTGGAGGGTGAAGTCACCTAAGGACCTGCCTCACTGTGTTGTGTGGGCATATATCAGGCTGGGGGCAGGTCCTGGTGGGCAGGGCTGGTAAGTGGCGGGAGACCTTGTCTTTGCCCACCATGGGAACATGGGGCTTCTGTTTGTCTTGCTCTTGGGAGCTGTGACAGGGACTCTGCCAGGTTTCCTTGGAAACAAGAGTGAATAAGCTCCTGACTTTGCCACTGGAAGCGCTGGTTGGAGCCAGAGGTCTGTCGCCCTGCATTCAGATCACATTAGACTTGGGCGTTTGGACCGCAAACTTTGTTTGAGGGACAGGATGGGATGCAGGATGCTTCAAGGGAAATTGGAAAGGGGAAAGTTAGGTTCAGGGGTACCTGAGTGATTGCCTCAGGCTTAGAGTGTGTACCCACCCCTTCTGTGTACATGCAAACTATGCTGGTACTGTGCTCAGCCCTGAAGGATTTGCAGACAGACAGACAGACAGATGGACATCTCTGCCCCCTGTGAGGTCAGTGCTGCCATCATTCTGTGCCGTTGTCATTTACAGTGAGGGCTGGTCGTTGTCTTCCTGCAAGACAGCCAAGCACAGGATAAGGCAGCTGGAAGTTTGGAAAGACCAGCTGATGCCTGTCTCTAGTGACTTTTTTTGTTTGTTTGTTTGTTTTTTTTGAGACAGTCCTAGAACTCCCTGTGTAGCCAAGGATGACCTTAAATTCCTGATCCCTCTTGCCTGTACTTCCCTGGTGTTGGGATTGCAAGCGTGCACCACCCTGCCTTGTTTATGTGCTGCTGGGCATGGAACACAGGGCTTCACACATGCCAGGCAAGCACTACATCCCCAGCCCCTGACAGTTTGCTCTAGCATATTCTGTGGATCCCACTAGGTCGGGCTGAGAGGTTCAGCTGGGACTTCCTCAGCCTGTTCCTTGCTTCCCAGGCCCTGTGACAGCCTTAGAGGCTGCAGATGTTAGAACACAGGGTAGTGCCTGCTAGGACAGGTGCCACAAGATACCTACGGAGAAGGGGTTGGAGTGCAAAATAGCCTGGAAGATGTGAGCCGTCGCCAAGGGATCCATCCACCCTCCGTGATGGCATATGGGCTCCTGGTGTTCAGACACAGCCACAGTTGACATTCACCGAGGGCATTCTGGGATAGGTGCACCACATCCGTTGTGTAGCTCTGTATTTCACCCTTTACAGGGTACACAGCAGCTATTAGGAAAGGCTGGAGTTAGACTCTCCCAAGGCTTATCCCCTAAGATTTTCTTTTAACTACGGTGCAGGCCCCATGTTTCTGTCAGGACTGGTTGCCCAGGGCCCTGCTCTCCTTCCCAAATCCGTAGGAGGCAGGTAGGAACTGCCTAAGCTCTGTGTGTGCATGCGCATGTCTGGGTCTATATGTCATGGGTGTTTATGTTTACGAAAATGGAGAAAGAAAATAGCTCATGCATCCCTGTGCAGTCACAGACATCACTACACGGTGAAGGAATGTGAGTTCAGCACAGCAGGCTGGTTCTTGGTGGGGCATAAACACCTTTGGGCTTCTCTGGTCTTGGGCACAGGTCCTCAGCTTTTATGTAACAGTTATCACTAGAAGGGAAAGCCTGATGTGGAGACAGACACACACACACACACACACTCTCTCTCTCTCTCTCTCTCTCTCTCTCTGACTGCTGGAAAGTGTCTCTCTGAATACCAGTGAGGTTGATGTGAAGATATAGAAGATGTAAGGCCCGTCTGACTTGTCACCCTTTAGTGCATGTGGTACGTGTGGCCAAGGATAGCTGTGCATGAGGGACAACACAAAATGTTAAAACATAATGAGATTATGTTTTTGTGAGTTCTTCATGACAGAGAGAGCAGGAGAGAAAGAGAGAGAGAGAGAGAGAATTGGCGTACCAGAGCCTCTACCCACTGCAATCGAACTCCAGACATGAGTTCCACCTTGTGCACATGTGCCACCTTGTGCATCTGGCTTACATGGGTTGTGGGAACTCGGACCTGGGTTTTTAGGCTTCCTAGGCAAGTGCCTTAAGCGCTAAACCGTCTCTCCAGCTCTATTTTTGTGACTTTTAAAAAATGTCTGTGTGTGCACTTGGAGTCAGGGGTCAACCTGAAGTGTGGTTCCTCAGGAACTCCATCCATCTCTTTTTGAGACAGGTATCTCCTTGGAGGAGGCTTTTCCCTTGCTCCAGGTATCCCATGGCCCTCCCTGATCCCTCACAGCCAATACCTTCTGCAGGGTTTAGAAACTGTGAGTCCAGGAGCTTGCTTGGCCTAGTAGAGGTAAACTAGGATTTTGCAGGGGTTCTGAGAAGCACCTGGGCCTCTCCATTGTCCATTGGTGTTCCGAGTCCCAGGGAACATTTGTATGACATTGTAAACCCACATGTCAAATGTGTCACTTCTCCCCCAGGACCTTTAGAATCTAGCCAGACTCCTGTCCTTTTTTCTGTACCCCAGGCCCTGGCTGGTCACTATTCCTGCTCTATCGTTCCCCGGCTATGCAGGTCCCCATCACTGACAGGGTACAGGTGTGGACTGGGGTTCTGAGGGCCCCTGCTGTGATTTCTAGGTTCTCATGTTCTAGAAAAAGGAACTAGAACTGGACCAGGGACAGTGGCCCGCGATATAAATGATCCATGATGTAAATACATGCGAGTTGTTCCTGATAATGTACTTTAATGGAAAGGCCATTCTGCATTTCTACACTGCACACGTTCTGTTTCTTTCCATGTAGCGCTTGGTGGGGGTTTCCAACCTTTTTTCTATGTCACTGACTTTTTAAAAAACTTATTAATTAATTAAGGAGACAGAGTGAGTGAGTATGGGCCTGCCTGGGTCTCCTGCCATTGGAGACCAACTCCTGACACATGTGCTACTTTGTGCATCGGGCTTTATGTGGGTACTGGGGAATTGAACCTGGGTGTCAGGCTTTGCAAACAAGAACCTTTAATGGCCAAGCCATCTCTCCAGCCCCTGGTTTTTTTTTTTTTCCCCTGGTTTCTTTTATATGCTAATCTTGATGCTTTTAACTCCACCCTGCTTCTTGCCAGGGCACATACAGGCACCCTTGTCACCTTCAGATCTTGCCAGGCTGCTCACTCTCCCTCACCCTGTGTGTTCCCAGGGCCAGGAGTCTCTGCTGCCAGGAAGTCGCTAATGTCCCTTCATCATTTTGAGCTGGGCACTCAGTCACTCCACCTGTCAGCTTGCCAGGACGGCCTTGAGGATAGGGTATTGAATGGAGTGTGGGTTCTCGTCTTGTCCCCAGGGCCTGGCTTCTACATGAGTTCTAGCCTCAGGGCACTTTGCAAACAGAAGGCTTCAGAAGCTGCTGCAGGTCTGTGGTCTCCGGTGGATACACTCTGCCCTTGGTGCTGATCCCATGGTATTAGGGGCTGCTCCAGATCAAATACCATCCCACTAAGGTTTGTGTCTGAGACCCCAGTTTCCATGTCACGCTATGTCACATTCTGGACAGCTGTCAGCATTGCTGTGTGTCCCATGTCGGCCCTGCCTCATGGACCACAGCTCCAGACTGAGCCCATGGACACCCTCTGAGGTCTTGGTAATGTATCTGAGCAACGTTCCTTTGTCAGTCAGGAGACTGGGAAGTGGGCGGGCAGTGTGACTCCTGCCTCACTTCTGCTCATAGACAGATAGCTGAGCTGTCAGCTGGCCACAGCAGTGACATCCCCAGCTGTCCTGGAGTGGAGACCTGCATCTCACTGTGCCTGTGTCCTGGGCCACTTCCTTGTTTGCTGGTTCCTGTCCTTTAAGGAGACTCAGCTGGGCCACTTCTGGTCCTGCTGTTGCCCCACTGAAAAGATGGAGGGTTAGGGTTAGGGTTCAGTGGGGGGGGTGGGGGGAGGAAGACTGGTGAGTGACCTTTGTGAATGAATGGCCAGAAGAATAAGGCTGGATTTTTGAGGCAAACCCTGTGCCTGCAGGCAGATTTCTTCCTCACCTGCTAGGATCAGAGCTGGGAAACAGAACCCTCTCTCTCATATTGAGGTGGGGAGGGGCCTCTTCCCCTGGAACTTGCTAGAACTTAGTCACCTTCTGAGCTTGCCCCTCCACCCATTTCCTTCATGGCCAGAAGTGAGGCTAGAAGTGTCCTTCCTTCTTTGGTTTTCTTTACAATCATTACAGTCATTAAAATACACACACACACACACACACACACACACACACACACACCCCCACACACAAAACACTTTAAGGGTTTGGGATGTAGCCCACTTGCTAGAATGCTTGCTTAACATGCATGCAGCCCTGGTTCCATCCTCAGAACTACATAAACTGGTTGAGATGGTGCATGCCGGTAATTCCAGCACTTGGGATGTGGATACAGGAAATCAGAAGGTCAAGGTCATCCATGGACACAAAGGATACATGAGACCCAGTCTCATAGATAGATACATACATACATAGATAGACAGACAGAACTTAAACTGGGTGTGCACGTGCTTACAATCCCAATGACAGGAATTAGGAGTGAGTTAGTCTCCATTTTGTAGGTAGGTAGTCAGTGTTGCAGGTCCGAAAGAGTATCACTAATGACAAGCTCGGAGAACAGTCAGGGGCAGAAGATGGTAGCTCACTCATACATCAGTGTAGCAGAGAGAGGAAAAAACAAAAACAATAGCCAGAGCTGGGCGTGGTGGGGCACGCCTTTAATCCCAGCACTTGGGAGGCAGAGGTAGGAGGATCGCCCTGAGTTCAAGGCCACCCTGAGACTACATAGTGAATTCCAGGTCAGCCTGAGCTAGAGTGAGATCCTACCTTGAAAAACTAAAAAACAAAACAAAACAGAACAAAAACCCAAAACAAAATAACAACAACAACAACAAAAAAAACCCCAAAAATACAATAGCCAGCAAACACAAATGGCTAGAGTACAAACTGCTCTGAACATACCTTAGGGCTGGACTAAGATCTGACCCCCCCCATCGTAACTCCCCCAGCAAGCTGCTGGAGACCTAAATTGCAAGATTAACCTTAATTAAAAACATCCCTGAACTGGAGAGATGGCTCAGCTGTTAAGGCACTTGCCTGCAAAGCCTAATGACCCAGTTCAATTCCCTAGTACCCAGGTTTAAACCTAATGTACAAGGTGGCACATATGCCTGGAGTTTGTTTGTAGTGGCTGGAGGCCCTGGCATGCCCATTCTTTCTCTGTCTCTGACAGACTGATGCCTTTAATCCAGCACTCAGGAGGCAGAAGTTGGAGGATCACTGTGAGTTTGAGAATACATAGTGAATTCCAGGTCAGCCTGGGCTAGAGCAAGACCTTACCTACCTACACCCCCTCCCCCGAAAAAAACATTCAAACCATCACACTAACGCCTAAACTCAACCCAATCAGAGCTGAGAAAAGCTCTGTCACTCTCAAAACTAGCAATGTCAGCATTCAAGAGGTCGTTTTAACTTAGCCTGGGCTACATGGCGAAACTATGTCTTAATCCCCCCAGCCCCAAACCAAAACCAAACCTCCCACAAAGCTCAGAGCTAGGTGTGGGGGCAGTACAGGCTTCTCTGGGGTTCAAGACAGTAGGATCATGAATTCCAGGCCTTCCTGGGCTACAGAGTTGAGTTCAAGGCCAACCTGAATAACTTAGCAAGACCTTGTCTTAAATAAAAATAAAGAAATTATGAAAGAAAGAAAGGAAGGAAGGAGAACTAAGGACATAACTCAATGGTAGAATTCTTGCCTAACATGCATAAGGCCCTGGGTTCTATCCCCAGTACCAGAAAACAAAACAAAATAAATACATAAATAAATGGATAACCCTTTTATGGAAAAAGCAGAATGGTCTTTACATTAAAGAACATGATAAAAAAAAAAAAACCCAAAAACTAGCCTTACGTAAATTCCTGCCATCCTGACCCAAGATTTATTTTTTTCCTATATGTCGTCTCTGTCTTGTACATACATATGTGGCTCATTTTCCTAGAGGTAATTATAGTATGCATTCAGTTTTGTCTTATTTCACTTACCACATGAGCTTAAACATTTAAACATTTCTGTACTTCTCGAAGTCTTTCCAGCAATGATGTTAAATTGTTTCAAGATGCTGTTCCTTGCATAGGACATGGGGGTGGTTGACAGAATTCTGGGACGGGGTTTTGCCAGTAGTTAACCCTGTGGAGGACATCTGACACGACCCTTCTTGTCTGAGATAGCATCAGCTAAGGCTGGCCAGGCAGCCTGGGGGCTGGACAGATGCTGTGGGAGGAAATGCCTCCTTTTAGTCATTGGGACTACCTGAGTGGGACTCTGTTATGTGTTGAAACTACAAGGTCACTGAGGAAGCCAGCTTAGGTTTATTGTTGTGTGCATAATGTGCATGGGCGTGTGTTTGGTTGCATGTGTGTGCAGGTATGCATGCATATATGTTCATGTGGAGGACAGAGATTGACATTGGGTGCCCTATGTTTTTTTTTTTTTTTTTTTTTGGTTTTTCCAGGTAGGGTCTTGCTCTAGCTCAGCTGACCTGGAATTCACTATGTAGTCTCAGGGTGGCCTTGATCTTACGGTGATCCTCCTACCTCTGCCTCATGAGTGCTGGGATGCGCCACCATGCCCGGCTCCACCGTATGTTTTAAATTTATTTTGAGAGAGGGTGGGGGAGAAAATGGGCATGCCAGGGCCTTCAGCCGCTGCAGACAAACTCCAGATGGATGTGCCACCTTGTGTATCTGGCTTTTGTGGGTCCTGGGGAATCAAACTTGGGTCCTTTGGCTTTGCAGGCAAGCACCTTAACCACTAAGCCATCTCTACAGCCCCACCATGGTTTTTGAGACAGGATCTTGCACTGAACCTAGAGCTCACAAGTCCCAGGGCTCCTTCCACGTTCCCATCTCCCCAGTGATGGGATTAGAGGTGCATGCCACCACATCTGACATTTACATAGGTGCTGGATCTGAACTTGGGTTTGCATGCTTACACTCCTAGCGCTTGACCAACTGAGTCATCTTCCCATCCCCTGGGCTCCTCCTGTGTGTGAGGGGTTTGTTAGGGCTTGGGTCTCAGAAAGGCTTTCGTGGAAGGCATGTTCCCTGAGGTAGCAGCGTTCGTCAGTGACAGGATCATGAGGCTAAGGCCTCACCAATGGATGGTGGATGGGGGTTGGAGAGAGGGGATGCGAGACCATAACCCAAGGGGAATATGACCAATTTGCACTATGTTCATGTGTTAAAATTCTCAATTAAAAATAAAGAAAAGTGATGGGCTTATGATGGAATATACTGTTGGGGGATGGGGTCTTGTTGGAGGAAGTGGGTCACTAGGGGTGTATTCTTATCTCTGGCCCCCTTTCCTGGAGCCATGGTGAGGCAACAGCTTTGTTCCGGCTTTCCTTCCCCACCGAGATGGTCTGTGTTACTTAGGGTTCAAAGCAATGGACCATTCAACCAGGGACTGAAGCCTCTGATGCTGTGAGCTCGGATAAACCCTTCCTTGCTTAGTTCAGTTTTCTCAGGTATTTTGTCACAGTAACAAAAAGTGGGAACTGTGCTGAAGGTTTTGTGGTCATGACCTGACTTGTGGTCCTCCTGGAACATCACATTGTTAGCTCTGTAGTCCATGGAAGAGAGTGGAGTGAGGAGACATCAAGTCACTTGCCCAGCTTTCAGCAGGAGGCTGAGCCAGGTTTTATTTCTATGTTGCATGTATATGTGTACAAACTGCTTTCATGCAGTGTCAGGGGTGGAGCCCAGGGTTGTGTATACTAGGCAAGCTCTCTACTAACAGCTGCATCTCTCACCCTCTTGAAGGGTGTTTTGTAGCATCCGTGGCTTCTTATCACTTGATGTCAGGAGCACAGTTTGGATGCTGTCAAAAATATATGCAGGGCTGGAGAGATGGCTTAGTGGTTAAGGTGATTGCCTGTGAAGGCTGAAGGGTACAGGTTTGATTCCCTAGTACCCATGTAATATAGTGCACATGGTGGCATATGCATCTGGAGTTCATTTGCAGTAGCTCTTTCTCTCTCAAATAAATAAAAATAAATGTTTTTTTTTTTTTTTTTTAAAGCCATAGATATAGACTGCCAAATATACCCTGGAGCAGCGTAGGCCGTTCATCCCCAGTTGGGAACTGCTGCTATCAGACATTCCTGAGCAGGACCAGAAATTGACTGTGGATTTTTTTGTGTTCTTCGGTATGCTTGTGGGGCTCCTATCCCACTGAGTCTTCGTCAATGGGTGCCGATGGGGAGTCTTTGACACCAGCCATCATCATGGGAGGAGGCATGGAGCTTCTCTTCCACATAGCAGCTATGCCCTGGGCTGAGAATATCTGTCCCCTAGGATGTCAGGGGATGGTGGCATCTCCTGGAGTGAAGGGTTCCCACGTGACACCTTGGTCTCCCTTGCAGGCTGTGACATCCCTCAGTATCTTTCCAGCACAGTCCTGGTCCAGAAGAGAGTCCACCTGTGTCCCCTGGCTCAGAGTCGAGCTCCAGTAAGGAGGCCTGCCTGCAGGGTTCTGAGTAGATGGCTTGAAAGAGCCGTCTTATTTCCTCTCCGGAAGCCTTCAAAAGCCCAGTGAACAAAGAGGCTTGATTGAGTGTGCCTCGGAGAGTCTTCCAAAGGAGAAGGGAAAGAACCAGCAAGCATCACAAAGCCACTTCATCTTACAAAGGGTGTCATGCCAGGAAGTACAGGAAGAGGCCAGGCGGCCCTTTCATCGGGAGGGTGTGCACTGCTGTCTGAGCCAAGGACAGGCACCAGCAGAAGTGCAGGGTTTTCTGTGCGCCTCGTTTCCATCCGTCTTTCCTTCTCCTCCAGCCCTCTCCGCACTGAGTTCTCTCTACTTAGAGAACCGTGACTTTTTCATATGATAACCACAGAAGGGCTGGCTGACTTCATTTCAGGGATGTTTGCACTTTGAAATTTGTTCTTAAAAACAAAGCAACTTCAGAGTGACCCTGTAATGGCAGAACTTCAGGTAAGGAGTTGGTAATTCTGTTTTAGCCACCCAGGTTTACCCAGTACCTTCTAAGGAGGGTATGAAAAGCCAGTTAGGCTGCAGCTCTCTGCCAGCCTCCGTGGGGTTCATTAAACAGCTATCAACAACTGTCTACTGTGATAGCTATAAGTGGACATGCTTGGGGATGGTCCCAGAGACAGCTCACTTAAGAATGCTGGGGTCATGCTCATGCCCCTGCTCCTGGCTCAGTTATCAGACACCAACTGAGTGCCAGACTTTGTGCCAGGGCATAGGACTGAAAATCAGAGTTGAGGCCGGGCGTGGTGGTGCACGTCTTTAATCCCAGCACTCGGGAGGCAGAGGCAGGAGGATCGCCACGTGAGTTGGCTGCCACCCTGAGACTACATAGTGAATTCCAGGTCAGCCTGGGCTACTGTGAGACCCTATCTGGAAAAACCAAACCAAAACAGAAACCCTAGAGTTGAACTAGGGATGTTGAGAGTGAATAGAGCAGAACTTACTGTCTATTAGAGGATGCGAGGCTAGGGTGGGGGTGGAGGAGTGCAAAGTGACAGCAGATCCTTCTCTGGTAAGATGCAACCGGGCCTTCACTTTAAAGGCAGTGGCAGACAGCTCTTGGGGAGGGGCATGAGTGCAGGCTACTAGAAACACAGGGAAGCGTGAGGCCCGAGTTGATGGGAAAGAGGCTGAGGAGGGAGGAAGGATATAGCCTTGGGGGGTGCTCATGTGTGTGGAGATGGGGTTTGGATGTGATTCTCCAAGGCAGCTGGTGAGTGAGCACTGTCGTGGAGACGCTGGCCTCCAACCTGCAGAGTCAGGGGCTTGTTACATAGCCTCAGCTGACTTCCAACTCACGATCTTCCTCTGTCCGTTACAGTTGTGTAGCTACAATGCCTGTCCCCTGTACTTTTTGCAGCCCCTCCCCTGATGGCTGGCTCTTCCTCCACGGCACTCATTCATCTGTCCTCCCCAGGCCGCTGCCCCCAGCTTTCCTTTAGAGGTGATTCTGGTGATTCTGGGCTGTTGGTGTGTATTTTTCCTGATAGGGAGGCCTGATAGGGATGTAGCTGCAAGTGGTGATTGGTGAGGCCTGAGGAAACAAGTGCAATCTGGATGATGGTCCAGTATCATGAGGTTTTCACAGCCTTGGAATAATAATAATATTTAAAAAGTTCTGGGGGCTGGAGAAATGGCTTAGTGGTTAAACCACTTGCCTGCGAAGCCTAAGGACTCAAGTTAGATTCTCCAGGACTCAACGTAAGCCAGATAGATGCACAAGGTGGCACATATGTCTGGAGTTCATTTGCAGTGGCTGAAGACCCTGGTGCGCCCATTTTCTCTCAAATAAATAAAAAATAAAAAGTAAAAAAAGTTCTGCTAGAACTTTTCTTATTTATTTATTTATGTGATAGGAAGGAGGGAGGGAGACAGAGGAGGGAAGGAGACAGAGAGAGAGAGAGAGAGAGAGAATGGGTGCCACTGCAAACGAACTCCAGACACATGGGCCATCATGTGCATCTGGCTTACATGGGTTCTGAGGAATTGAACCTGGGTCCTTAGGCTTCGCAGACAAGCGCCTTAACCATTAAGACATCTCTCTAGCCTCTAGAACTTTTCTTTTTGCATGTGTATGTGGTGTGTGCACACATGTGTAGATGTGGGGCCAGAGATTGACATCACGTGTCTTTCTCAGTCATCTCAAACATTTTGAGACAGAATCTCTGACTTGAACTTGAAGTTCTACCATTTTGCTAGACTAGCTAGCCAGCTTGCCCTGGGGATCGGTCTGTCTCCAGCTTCCCGGTGCTGGGAAGGCGCATTTGGCCTTTACATGGGTGTTGGGGTCCAAACTCAGGTCTTTATACATGAGCCATGAGTGTCTTACCCAGGAAATCATCTCTCCAACCTTGAACTTTTTTTCCTTTGCCCGCTGAGTGGGCAGCTGATGCACAGGCTGAGGTGGGCTTCAGATCTCTTGGGAGAGGGTCTGGTATACCTGGCTTGGACTTTAATGTGTGGGTGCTGGGATGAATGTGAGGCCCCTGGACTCCTGGACACCAGGGAGGAACAGCAGATTGGGAGGCTTACTTGAAACAGTGAGATGGGTTAATCTGAGCTCACTACTCCCACCCAAAACAGGGAGTTCCCAACCAATCAGATCCTGTCGGCTTCATTTACAGGAGAAAGATTTTGTTCTCTTTGCCAGGCTGGGGCTGGCTATCTCTTGCAGTGGGCTGAGACTGGCAGAGGCTGCATCTTCCATGGAGGCACAGACTGGAGAGCTGGGTGCACCATTGCCTGCAAGGTGTGGGGAGGGCTCCAACTTAGCAAGTCAGAGCAGGAGAGGAACCTGAAGATGCCAGGGCCACACACCGCCTGAGTGGGTCTCCCTGGAGCCTTGAGGGGCAGAGACGCACCCCACACCTGCAGTCAGCATTCCCCAGCCCTGCCCTGCCCTGCCCCCTTCCTGTGACCTCAGGCCTGGGAAATTGCTGGTGGGACATCCCTCCTCTCTGTATGCTTGTGTGTGTGTGCGCGTGTGTGCATATCATGTCACATGCCAAATTTCCTGTTTCCACCCAACCATCACTTGTCACTACTCCTTGGAGGCCCAGCCTGCATGTCTCCCAGATGGACAATGATCCTACTGACTGGGGGGACACTCACTTTGAGTTTCATAGCCAGTCTGGGATAGGAGAGTGATAAAGGGCTTCTTGACAGCCTTTTATATTTAGTTACTTATTTGAAAGAAAGAGAGAGAGAGAGAGCAAGAGAGAGAATGGGTAGACCTCCTGCAGCTGCAAGTGAGTTCCAGATGCATGTGCCATTTTGTGCATGTGGTTTTACGTGGGTATTGGGGAATAGAACCTGAGCCATCAAGCTTTGCCAGGCAAGCGCCTTTAACCACTGAGCCATCTCTCCAGCCCATGATGGGCTTTTTTTCTTTTCTTTTTCTTCTGGAAAGAGAGAGAGAATGGGCACTCCAGGGCTTCCAACCACTGCAAAGGAACTCCAGAAGCACATGCCACCTTGTGCATCTGGTTTATGTGGGTACTGGGGAATTGAACCTGGGTCCTTTGGCTTTGTAGGCAAGTTCCTTAATCAGTAAGTCATCTCTCTGGCCCTCATGATGGCTATTTATTTATTTATCTATTAAAACAACACTGAGCCTCCAGGGTAGATGGTGGTGAGGGTGATCCTTGGAGGTACTTGTCAGAAGGAGAAGGCCCATGATATTTGGGCCCAGGAGTGGCTCTTTCCCAGGCTGCCTCCATAACTCAGTGGGTCCTGAGGAAGAAGGTGTAGGAAGGGGACCCAGCCTGATTTTCCTCATATCCTAGGCTATGCTGGGTAGCTGGTGAATGGGGTGGGGCCTCTCCCTGCAGCCAGAGTGGCCCAGTCCCTTTCTCAGGAGAACCTTTGAGACTTGGGATCACTTGGGTTAATGTGTTAGAAGTGAGGTTTGTCCTGGGTCTGTATATATACTCCCAACCCACCAATCCCCAACCTCCAGTTAGGATCTGTGTCATCCTGCTCCTCAGAAGGCTGACTGGAGTTTTGCTCCTTGATAGATCAAAGAGAGGAAGGGCAGGCTGGTTTGATGATAGGCTACAGAAACAAATTACTCTCTGAAATTATTCTTTGCTTATTTGTTCAGTGTGTGTGGGTGTTCATGTGTGAGTGCAGTAGGCGTGTGCCACGGCGCACGTGTGGAGGTCAGAGGACAGCTCTCAGAATGGTCTTTGCCTTCCACCTCATTTGAGGGAGGGTCTTTGTTGTTCACCTCTTGGTTCTTGAGCTTCCAGGAAATTCTCCTGCTCTGCCTGCCTTCTTGTAGTTGGTAGGCACTGGGATCCCAGAAGCCCGCCACTTTCTGTTTGTATGGGGGGTCTGGGGATCCAAACCAGTCAGTCAGAGTTGCACAAGCGCTTTATCCTTTATCCGCTGAGCCATCTGCCGGGACCCTGCAATGGTCTGTTTAGAATTAAGGCAGTGTGAGGAGAGTCACAGCACTGCTCCAAGGTACTGAGGTGGGTGTGAAGCTAGAGGGGCAGGGGAGAAGAAGAGGAAGGTTGGCTTCTCAAATCCAGAACAGAGCAATGTGGTTTTTTTAGGACTGAATTATTTTTATTTTTACTTATTTATTTGAGAAAGAAAGAGGCAGCTATAGAGAGAAAGACAGAATGGGCACGCCAGAGCCTCCAGCCACTGCAAATGACCTCCAGATGCATGCACCGCTTTGTGCATCTGGCTTTATGTGGGTACTGGGGAATCATACCTGGGTCCTTAGGCTTTGCAGGCAAGTTCCTTAACCGCTAAGCCATCTCTTCAACCCTTCTTAATGGTTCTTTTTTGAGGGAAAGGTACAGAGTCTGTGGGGGAGGTCACAGAGCCAGCGGAGGAAAAGTGTGGGAGTTAAAGAATGTCCCTGGTCCTTCCAAGAGTCTAAGGGGAAGGGGCTATAATGCACCTGCTAAGAACAAGGGCAAGGCTTGTGGGAGGGGGGCTGAAGTAACTAGATAAGAGAATAACGTTGGAATTTCAGGTTGCCTCACCTCAGGCAGCAGGGCCCCTTAAGGTGACTGCATCTATGTTCCAACACTGCTGAGGGGATGACAGCATCCCCTGTTCTGTCCCCAGCCTTAATATAGCTTTGCTCAGCTCACAGTTCCACCAGAGAAAACAGCTGCTTTTACAAGCCGAATGGTTCCAAAAGCCTCTTGCCTCTCACTGATGAGCAATCGTGTATATGCTATGCATATGTGCTCAGATGTGTGTAGATGACGTTGTGTGTGTGTGTGTGTGTGTGTGTGTGTGTAGACCAGCTGACAACCTCATGTGTTATCCTCAGGAGACAGGATCTCTTATTGCCTTGGAACCCATCAATTAGGCTAGTCTAGTCGATCAGTGAGCTCCAGAGATCCTCCTGTCTCTGCCTCCCCAGTGATGGGATTAAAGGCATGTGTCACCATGCCTTGCATTTTATAAAGGTATTGAGGATTGAACTCAGGTCCTCATGCTTGCAAGGCAAGCACTTTACCATCTGAACCATCTCTCCAGCCTCAGCAATCACTTTTTAAAAATTCACTCTGAGAACCAGTGTGTGCAGGCAGCACAGCAGGTGCTCAGTAAATGTGCAGCTTCAGTGCTCAGAGCAGAGCAGAGCTTTGCCTCAAGGACATTAGTCTTTGAGGGGGAAAATACATTTGTGTGCAAGCAGTAATTTCCCCTGCTTAAGCTACAGTGCCTGGAGCTTTGCCCCAGGCAGACATTATAAGTTGATTACTGCATCTTCTGTGACAGACATTATGAGTTTATTTTTAAAAATTATTTATTTGCAGCCAGGGCGTGGTGGTGCACGCCTTTAATCCCAGCACTCGGGAGGCAGAGGTAGGAGGATCGCCATGAGTTCAAGGCCACCCTAAGACTACAGAGTGAATTCCAGATCAGTCTGGGTAGAGCGAGGCCCTACCTTGAAAACAAACAAACAAACAAAAATTTATTTGTGAGAAGAGAGACACATAGAGGCAGGGAAGGGGGAAGGGAGGGAGGGAGGGAGGAAGGGGAGAGAGAAATGGTGTACCAGGGCATCTAGCCACTGCAAATGAATTCCAGATGCATGCACCACTTCGTGCATCTGGCTTTACATGGGCACCAGGGAATTGAACCCTGGTTGTTAGGCTTTGAAGGCAAGTACCTTAACTACTGAGCCATCTCTTCAGCCCCATAATGAGTTTATTACTGCGTCTCTCCCACCCTAAGAGTCTGATGCTGTACAGAAGTGGAGACCTGCTGGCTGCTCTGCTGTTGGTGGGCCTGAAGCCTGAGGGGAGGTTAGAAGGTGCTTGCTGGTCTAAGAGCCCGAGAGCATGTGTGTTCGGTCTGTGAGTGAGCCATCAAATGTTGACTAGAGCCTGTGGCCAGGGGACAGAAGCATAAGCAACAGGACACAAGAGCCCTTGGGGCAGGGGTCAGATGCCCTAGCCTACCCTACACGTTTGTTCCCAAGGCCACTAGTGGGGTTTGGGAAACTGTAATCCGAGTCACACACAGCATGACTCTGGGGGAATGGGGTACAGGAGCTTAGAATGGGGCGTGGGGTAGTTACCCTGGGAGGACAGCTCAGGTCCCATGTGTCATGAAGGGACAGAGACCTCTTCAGCTCTAAGAACTTACACTGAGCATTTCTCCATTGGCCCCTAGTC
The DNA here is from genome assembly GCA_036365145.1 of Orientallactaga sibirica. Taxonomy (NCBI): domain Eukaryota; kingdom Metazoa; phylum Chordata; class Mammalia; order Rodentia; family Dipodidae; genus Orientallactaga; species Orientallactaga sibirica. The sequence goes on from JAEOAD010000028.1 coordinate 15,015,844, forward strand.
CTCGCTACTCACCCTGCCCTCGTCTTCAGCATAAGGGTGATTGATTTGTTCCTGGCATCTGCCTAGCTCTGCCCCTGTGGAGTCCTCTCCCCTGCCAAGGCCTGCCCTGGACAATCTGTTTTCTTTCCTGGGGCAGAGGCCAACCTTGTTTTTCATCCTGGTCTCAGAAGCACACGCACAGCTGGTAGAATGTCTACGCCTGGCGTATAGGCCACACAGTGGGCTCTTGTTTGCCAGCTCACGGCCTAACTCTCTGTCGGAGGCGATGCCAGGGAGAGACCCTGGCTCCTTGAACATCAGGTCTCCAGAGGGAAAGGGGACCCAGTGACAGGGATTAGGGATCTAGCAGACAGAAGGCCACCACACTGAGATTCTTAGCTTCCAGTTAAGGGGAATGACACTGGGTGGTTGTCCGCAAGAGGCATAATGGGGCTCTGCTGTCCGGCATGGGCAGTCTCTGGGCTCTGTTGCAGATGCAATAATGCTGTGGGGTCCTCTGTGTGCCTAACCTGGCAGGGAGGCACTGTTCATTCCTATTTCAGAGATGGACAAATCCAGTCTTGGGCAGAAGTTGACTCTTAAACGTGGATGCTCTGTCCACATTCAGTGTCCTCCTGCCCTATGAAGGGTTAGGGTTAGGTCCACCTGATGTCCTGGCCTCCACCTAGAGCTCTCGTGCAGGGCTGTGGGTCATGAAAGCCATGGTCTTGGTGGAACCGAGAGCAATGTTCTACTTAGTAGCCCAGGAGTGCCAACGTGTTTCTAGAGAATCAAGCTGGGTGGGGACAGTGAGGGTGGGGGTGGGGTTGGATGCATTCTCAAACATGAGCAAGAAGTGGGCCTCACTGCAGCTCCCAGGAAGAAGGAAGCCTTTCTTGTTTCTTTTTTCATTTCTCACCTCTTTTTTCTTTCTTTATTAATTATTTACTACTATTATTTTGGGGGTTTTTAAATAAATATGTTTGAGAGAGAAAGAGGGAGAGAATGGCCGTGCCAGGGCCTCCAGCCACTTCAAACAAACTCCAGATGCACGCACCCCCTTGTGCATCTGGCTTACATGGGTCCTGGAGAATCGAACTGGGATCCTTTGGCTTTGTAGGCAAACACCTTAACCGCTAAGCCATCTCTCCAGCCCCTATTTTTTTTTTTTTTTTTTTGAGGTAGGGTCTCACTCTAATGCAGGCTGACCTGGAATTCACTGTGTAGTCTCAGGGTGGCCTCAAACTCTCAGCAATTCTCCTACTTCTGGCTCCTGAATGCTGGGATTAAAGGCGTGCACCACCACGCCTGGCTGTTTTATTATATTTTTTTGATTGTGTGTATGAAATGTGGTATGTGTGTGTATGTTGTGATGTATACACATGTATGTGCCTTTGTGGCACCGTTGAGACGGAGGCACTCTCCAGAGCAGAACGTCAGCTGTCCCTCTATCACTCTTCCACCTTTTCTTATTTGAGTCAGAGGCTCTCTCTCTCTCTTTTCAAGGTAGGGTTTTGCTCTAGTCCAGGCTGACCTGGGATTAGTCTGAGGGTGCCCTTGAACTTAGGGCAGTCCTCCTACCTCTGCCTCCCAGGTGCTGGGGTTAAAGGTGTGCGCCACCATGCCTGGCTCAGCGTCTCTTACTGATACTGGCACTTGGTGCTTTTTTTGGGGGCGGGGGGACCTGGGCAATCCTTTGCTCCCCTTTTCAGGACTGGTGTTACACAAGTGTGTGGCCATGCCCAGCTGTTTATGTGGGTTCTGTTGGTTCAAACTTGGCTGTTTCAGGCCCCCCAGGTCCTCATGCTTGCACAGGAAGCACGCTTAACTGCTGAGCCATCTCTTCAGCCCAAATGTTGATGATTTCATACATGTATATAATGTATTTCGATCATAGACATTCATTCCTATTACCTTCTCTCCAGCCAAACCCCTTCTTCCCACCTCATCAAAGCAGGCAGATGGGAGAGGTCTTTGGGATCCAGGCTTCAGGACGGCATGCTCATCTGCTCTGATAATTAATTGATGCTTCACACCAGTGCTGGAGCTCAGTTTGTAACCTGTTCTGTGCTGCGATCCCTTTTTAATTACCTGGTGTAATTATCATCACAGCCTGGTATTAGTTAAGGTTCTCTCGAGGAACGGAACCAATAGAATGAATATATATTACACAGGGAGCTTATTAGTCTGGCTTACAGAATCCAGGCTGGGCAGTCTGCAGACTGGAGAGCCGAAGAACCTGGTAGCTGCTCAGTCCACGAGGCTGGATGCCCCAGCACTCCCAAGTCTGGCACCGAAAGCCCAAAGGCTTCCTGGAGAACTGCTGGTCTTTAATCTGTGTTGGGAGGCCGATGAAGCTGGGTTGCAAGTGTCCGTGAAGGATGGCAGCAACAGGGTAGATGCGCATACCAGTGAATAGCACTGGGCACCAGGCAAAGGGCACTGTGTACTCTTGGAACGTCTTCACATACAGCTCACCGCTGGAAGAACTGCCCACTCTGGGGGAAGGTCTTCCTCCAAACACCCTCACAGACCTGCACAAGAGGCATCTCTGGATTCTCCTGATCTGATTAAGTGAACAACAGGATTTAACTGTTGCAAACTTAATGTTCTCAGTGCATAGAATGACATACATGGGATCATGACAGAAGCCATTTCAACGAGTGCCGCGATGAAAATGCAAAGGCGTGCGCTATATGTGTGACACCGTAACACATCAAGTGCAAGGTCGGTGGTGGGGGGTCTAGTAACATCCTTAGGGAGAAAACAAGGTGAGCACAAGTGACATCCCATGCCACGATGGGGACACAGCTGTGACTTGTGCTGGTGACAGGCTCACAAATACTACAGTTTATTGTCTACATTCATGCCCAGAGGAGATACCATGTCTAGTTCTGAGTTGGTGAAGATAAAAATGCATTTTTTTCCATTTAGGTTATAATGTCTTGCTTTAACTGAAACTTACAAATTATCTGGAAGCTGGCAGTGGCCTTATGAGCACCCAGCTCAGTTTTCCTACCTTTGTTTGCACATCAGAAACCCTACTAGAGCATATCGTGTGTGTGTGTGTGTGTGTGTGTGTGTGTGTGTGTGTGTGTGTTGGGAGGGGTGGCGTGTGTACATGAGTAGTGTATGTATGCTTGTGTGAGGAGGCCGAATTCCTCCTCTGTCACTCTTCCACAGTGTTTTCTTGGCAGTCTCTTGCCAAACCTAAAGCTGCCATATTTTTCTGACCAGCTAGTTTCCCAAATCGTTCTGTTCTCCCACCTGCCTTAGAACTGGCATTATAGGCATGCATCACCATCCCCAGCTTTTTGCCTGGGTGCTGAGGATCGAACTCAGGTCCTCATGCTTGCGTAACAATTGCTTTTACCCACGGAGCCATCTCCTCAACCCCTCTTCTATCTTGTGAGACAGGGTCTTGCCATGCTTAAAGCCCATGCTGGCTATGAACACTGTATCCTCCTGCTTCAGCCTCTGAGCCCTGGATCCATGCCTGGGATTATAGGCATAGGCTTTCAATTCCTGCATTCATTGAGCTTTGGGGCCTGGGGAGATGGCTTTGTGGATAAAGTGCTTGCCACTCAAGCACGAGGACCTGAGCTGAGATCCCTAGCACCTATGTAAAAAAGCTGAGCATGGCAGTGATCCCGGTGAGAAGGTTAAGCTTCAGGTTCAATAACAAACTGTCTCAAACAACAACAAGAACAACAAAAACCCCACAAGGTGGAAAGTGATTGAGGAAGCCACTTGATGTTGAACTCTGCCCTCTACATGCATTTGTACACATATGAACACATGTGTGCCTACATAATACCACAGACACACACACACACACACACACACACACACACACACACACACACAAAAAGGATTTTTGTGGACTTCAGAGTCCCCCAGAAAGGCCCAGGAATGCTTCAGTACTTTGTGGGAGGAAACCTGGGTGCTGTCTTTCTTGGCAAAGGTTTCCTTCCCGCTCCCCTTGGCTCAGCGGGATCACACAGCATGTGGCCACATTTCCGAGCTGAGGTAAAGGGAGAGTGTGTTGACTCTCTTCTCCTGGGGTATGCTCTGCCCTACCCCTACCCCCAATCTCCTGTGAGGGTAGCTTGTGGGAACTACCCCAGTACAGAGCACCAGGCTCCCAGCTAAGTGGGGTCCCTCTCCACCATCCCCAGGTGGCTACTGGCAGCCCAGGTAAGGGGTTGAGTGGCTGTCCCAGAGAAGCTACGGGGGAGTGAAAGTGGCTGCCTGCGACCCTAGGTGCCTGGTGTTTACCCAGAAATTGTTCTAATCCTGTTAATTCCTATGAGTTATGCAGCCTCTTGGCTCTGTCTTCTGCCTTCTTTGATGGAAGGGGAGGGAAAGAAAGAAGAGAACGGCTGCTGGGTGGGAGATGAGACCAGGGCAGGATGACTCCTACTTAAGTGCCTCCTCCGTCAGCTTCCTGGGGGCACCTGGACCCCAGGTCTTCTGTGTGTGCAGCTGCTCCATTTTTCTCCGTTCTGGGACCCTGAATAACCTCTCTTCCTAGCCAGTGCATGCCAAGCACCTTACTTCTGTGGTGACCAACCCTGAGGACCTGTCCCTCCCTCTCTGTAGGAAGTGGCCTCATGGGAGTCTGGGCTTCCTCCTCAGCAAGGTTGAAAGCGACATCTGCTCTGGGACTTAGCGGGGTGGGATGCTAACAGGGGGAGCTGCCAGTGCTCAGTCTTCCTAGGTTTGGGATGCTAAAACAGTACCAGAGCGTCTTGGGCAACAGAGGTTCATTTCTCATTGTTCTAGAGGCTGGGAAACCCCAGGGCCATAAAATCCAGCACATTTGGTGCCTGCCCCTCATGGATGGAGTCTACTAGCTGCATTCCAGTAATGAAAGGGGCTCAAGGGCGCCACTGGGGCTCATGTGTGCATGTAGGCTAGAGGTTAACCTTGAATGTTGTTTCTCTGGAGACATTGACCGTATTTTTTTTTTAAGACAGGGTCTCTCATTGGCTAGAGCTCACCAATTAGGCTAAACTGGCTGGCCAGCAAGCCCCAAGGATCCACTCGTCTCTGCTTCCCCAGTGCTGGGATTACCCATTTGCCAGCTCACCTGGCTTTTCACATGTGTGCTTGGGTTGGAACTCTGGTCCTGATGTTTGCATGATAAGCACTTTACTAACTGAGCTATCTTCCAGCCCCTCCACTGGGCCTCTTTTATAGGGAACTAATCCCATTCATAAAGATAGACCTTCTTGACCCATTCACCTCTCAAGGGCCTTCCTGCCTAACGCCATCGTGAGGGTTAGGGTTTAGCATGAGTTTTTGAAGACACAGGCACTCAGACTGTAGCATTGCTGTTCCCACAAACAACTGCAGCCAGTCATTCCAGCCTCTTTTTTGTTTGTTTGTTTGTTTGTTTGTTTAAGACTCTTCTTAACAAAAGTTGCCATAGTCTCTGTCCTTCCTGACATCCCCAACACTAGGAGCTAAGAGTTCTGAATGGCTGGCCTTGAGTTCCCTCATCTACATTTGGAGAAGTTTGCCCCCACCTCCCTGGGGCTGGAGCTTGGTCATCTAGACCCTGGTCTTTGACCATCTGCTCTATCCCTTGGGCTCACTCATGTCTCCGGCTGGTTGCTGGTCCACAGAAACCAAGTCCCCAAGCAGAAACCTGGTTTTGCACCTACTTTTATCCCTTTGGTGAGGGAACCAGGCACCTACTTGAGGATTGAGGGGTGCAAGGTCCTGGCCCCAACCTGAGGGAGGTCACAGGTGGGCATATTGCATACGTATCTGGGCTGTAAGAGGGTTCATGGGGCGGAGACCATCCCAATTCAAAAGGAGGACACTGGCTTCATCCGGGGAAGGGTGATCGGCATACACAAAAATCTCCACTAGCCTAGCCAGCTCCCAGGAAAGATCCAAAAGAGGCACGGAGCTAATTTACCAGTGGAGAATGACCAGGTGAAGGGTTGGGGGGAATAAAGTGGATGAAGTGCTTGCTGCACAAGTGTGAGTACTTGATCTTGTATCCCTAGAACCCACAAGAAGCCAGATGCAGTCCCGTGGGATCTGCAATCCCAGCATGCCTGTGGTGAGAAGGGAGGTGAACACAGGACACTCACTCAGAAGCCTGGGAGCCTACTAGCCTGGCAAGCACAGTGGTGAAGGGCCTGCCTAAAACAAGGTGGAGAGCGAGGACTGACTCCTGAGCAATCCTCTCATTGTCACATGTGTGCAGCTGCATTCACACACACAAACATGCCCACGCGCACCAATAAAAACAATGTTCAGATGAAGAGTTAGTGAACAAATATGCAGACAGGGGCCACGTGTGACCAGTGCTTGCAAGGTGCAGTCCCAGACAGCCTCACGACTCCCCAACCTCTTGATGTGGTATGCAGGCAGGGGCTATACCTCATCCTGCTTCTGAGCCTTAGAGGCTACTAGCACTGTGCTTCCTACCAGTGAGGGGCTCCGTAGACAGTTCCTTCAAGGTTGCCAAGGGATGCTTGGGCAAATCCCTTCATACTTCAAAGCTGTCATTCATGGGAGCACTGGAGTATATGTTTGGGACTAGCGAACACAGACTCAAGGTGTAGCACACCACTTCCAAGAAGTGTGCCTCTCCAAATGTTCATTTCTCCCAAAAGAGAAAGTTTTCAGGGGCCAAGCAGATAGCTCAGTTGGTAAAGCATTGCTTTGTAAGCATGAGGACCTGAGTTCAATTCCCATGTGAAAAATCCAGGCATGGTAGCATGTGCTTATAATCTCAGCATTCAGGAGGCAGAAACAAAATTCCCAGGGAAGCTGGTTAGCTAGACTAGCACATTAGCAAGCTCTGGGTTCAAATGAGAGACTCTGACTCACTCAATAAGGTGGAGAGCTATCAAGGACAACACCTGATGTCAGTCTCTGACTCCCACACGCACATGATACACACATGCACAACAGAGTTTAACAAATGATGAGAATTTGTGGAATGAATGAGGGTGAATGAATGAGCTTCCAAATGAATAGATGAAAGATGGGTTCTGGTAAGCAAGCAAGGAGGTGACTGGAAAGCTTGGACCTATCTCGCAGGACCACTGGGTTGTTGTAATTCTATTTACTTTTATTTCTTTTTCAAAAATGTTTTTATTTATTTACAAGCAGTGGGGGCGAGAAAGAGAAAATGGGCATGCTAGGGCCTAGAGCCGCTGCAAATGAACTCCAGATGCATGTGCCACTGTGTGCATCTGGCTTTACGTGGGTACTGAGCAATCAAACGTGGGTCTCCCAACTTGTTAGCTGTGCAGGCAAGTGTCTTAACTGCTAGGCCATCTTTCTGTACTTTTATTTCTAAGTTACAGGCTCTTTCTGCTTTCATTTCCCATGGTGCTTTTTGCTCCTAGCCACTCACATCCATAGGAAGTTGTTTGCTTAGCTGTTTAAAACAATCAGGGTTAAAAACCCAAACGTTGGGCTGGAGAGATGGCTTAGCGGTTAAGGCATTTGCCTGAAATGCCAAAGGATCCCAGTTCATCTCTCCAGGACCCATGTAAGCCAGTTGCATAAGGGGGCGCATGCGTCTGGAGTTCGTTTGCAGTGGCTAGAGGCCCTGGTGCATCCATTCTCTCTCTCTCTCTCTCTGCCTCTTTCTCTCTCTTAAATAAATAAGTTAATTAATTAATTAATTAAAACAAAAAACCCAAACGTTAATGCTGCACTGTTGTCCCTGTGGCTGTTTGATAGACCAGGTGAGTTTCAGGATGCATATTTCTCAAAATAAATTACATCCAACCTCCCAGTCATAAGAGAGTGAAAATGAAGTTGCTTGTGGTCGAGGTAAGCAGCTGCGTGAATCTGGATGGGTGCTGCTCAGCTGGTTTGGGTGCAGTATTGGTGAATGTCATTGTCATCTCTTCTAGGGTCTGTCACCCAGGGCTATGAGCACCTGAGATGGAGACGTCCGCCCCAGCCATTGCAACAGAGAAGAAAGAAGGCAAGAGTGGGCTCCTGGAGGGCAGCGGTTTCCCTGACCCGGGTAAAAAGACCTGTCCTCTTGCGGTGGCCGCGGCGGCAGCTGTAGCAGCTCAAGGAGGTACTCTTCTGTTTTGCACACTTGGGGTGTTTTTCATTAGCCTGTTAGGATTTAATGAGAGTGGTGGCCTCTGTCATCTGGGAGGCATGCTGGGTTTATGGAGGGCAGCCGGGAGGGCGCCCCTGCCCTTGAGAATCCCAGGCCCCCTTGATGATCGCCTGCCTGCCGCTTTCCTTAGTGATCTGGCCACACCAACTCCCAAAGACTGGGCTGTCCCAGTCACTGGCTGGTGGGGCCTGATGAGTATAGGGAAGGGGAAGGGAGGAAAGTCAGGCTTGGCAACTATCGGGCCACCATGGGGTGTGTTCAGCTGGCACAGGGAACTTCTTGCCTCTTGCCCGCTGAAGACTATTTCGGAAAGTAATTGTCTCCCGAAGCCTTCTGGCTTTAATTAGAGGGTCAAGTATGGAACTTAGTATCTTAGGTGAATTTCTGGCCGACTTAATTATAACAGAAGGGACTCCACGAACCGCAGCCTCTCATTTTACTGCCCCGGAGAGAAATGCTCTCTGGTCTCCACTGGTCCATGCCAGCATCCTGGTGGGAGACTTTGGCGGGAAGGCGAGACCTCCCCTTGTGACTGCGCCGTCCATCTGGAGGCCACAAAACTATTTCTGTCTCCCAGGAGTGGAGAGACTGAGATTTCTTTTCTTTGCATTCTTCTTATTCAAGCGTACTTAGTCATGCCCTCATATTCTCCCGCCCAGGCCGAGCTCCGAGCTCGGCACAGAAAGGGAAGGAAATTGCCTTCCTTCACACTTTATCACGGAGTCTCGCTCAAGAGTGGGTGGACTCAGTAGGCTGTGGCAGGGCTTAGTACGTGTGTTCCTCTCCATCGCCTGGGCTGATGTCGCCTGGCTCATCCCTGTACCATGCTGCGCATAGCTGGGGCTAGACCTCAGAGGAAATGGACCAGTTTTTGGCACCTGGAAGATATAGGAGTTGTGCTTGTAAGAGTGGATTTGAGGACCTTCGGGTTGTTGTTGCTGTGTTTATTTTCCACATGATTTGTTTTGTGTGTGTACATGCATGTATGGGCATATTTGTGTGTGAGTGCAGGTGATTATATACTGTAGTGCACATGTGGAGGCTACAGGACAATTTTAGGTATTGGTTATCACCTTTGTGTGTGTGTGTGTGTGTGTGTGTGTGTGTGTGTGGTTTTCAGAGGTAGGGTCTGGCTCTAGCCCAGGCTGACCTGGAATTCACTATGTAGTCTCAGGGTGGCCTCGAACTCACAGTGATCCTTCTCCCTCTGCCTTCTGAATGCTGGGATTAAAGGCATGCATCATCATACCCAGCTAGTCACCTTATTTTGAGGCAGATACTCACTCTCATTATTCATTGCTGTGTTTGCTAGGCTATCTGGCCCTCAAGCTTCTCCAGTGTCTTCTTTCTTTCTTGCTGAAGGTGCACTGGGGTTACAGATACCTACTCTGTAGGTACACTGGGATTATGGATGCACTTCAGCTTTTTTGTGGGTTCTGGGGAACCCAAATTCAGGCATTTTAATACTTGCATAAAGCACTTTATCCATCAAGCCATCTCCCCAAGCTTTCCCTGTGATTCAAAGTTGAAGTTCATTATTGGCATGTTGGTCCAAGGCAGAAGGGGGAGATCTGAGGTCAACCTTGGGGCTCTGGCCTCCTGACTTGAACAGGTCTCTTGAGTCTGTATTTGTGGAGGAGGGCCAGCAGGGGCTGAGGGTCCAAGGCAGAGCTCTTAGGAGGGGAGGAAGTAATCACAGTTTAGGTGAATTACCCATATGCGGAGGGAAGGAGGGTAGGAACATGTACAGCTGAATGGAGTCTTGGCCATGTGATGTTCCTCCCCTAGGTTAGGGATTACCTCAGCCTGTAGTGAGTGCTGTTACTTAGTTGTACCTCTCTTCAGTTCTCTGAGACTGGCTGAGCTCACAGGAGACAGGCATCGCTCTACTTCCTATCTGCGCCCAGGGACCCACCCTGGCCCGGCCTGGCCTGCCTCTTGGAAGCACTATCCTGCCACTGCAGCAGACAACAAACTTAGATAGTAATTAGACAGTAATTAGGATGTAATTGGGGGGAAACCCCTGTGGCATCGAATTGGACCTATTGGACCGGTTGTCACTGTTGGGGCAATAACAGCAAATGCTTGAGGGATTTTCCACTGATGGGGCAGGGGGAGGGGCAGAGCTTGGAGAACAGAAACTCCAGGGAAGCCCTTTCCACCCTCCACACACGCACTCTGCTGATGCTGGAGTGGGGAGTGGGGCCTGTGAGGTTCAGCACAGCATGCATCCAGCACCAGCGGGGAGCTAGTCAGCCTAGCAGTAGTCCTGGGCCACCTTGAAGAACCATGGGGGCCCTGGAAGTATCCTCTCTGCACTCTTCTATCCAGAAGGGCAGTCTTGGAATCTCAGAAGAGCAGCTGTTTCTTGTGTCATGGCACGGCCTCTGTCCAGGGCAGGTGGGCCAGGGCAGCTGCGTTCGAGTTGGGGCAAGAAGGCCCAGTGTTGCAGTTCAAAGGGCACTGCCTGGGCCTAGCTTTCCTCATAGATGGTGTGAGCAGATGTGAGCCAGTGGTTAAGATCTCAGCACTTCATTCTTCTTAAATCTTCTGGAACAGAGGTGGTAATGCTGTGAGTGAGACTTGCCATGCGCTAAGACACCCCGAGTCAGGAAGCTGTGGTGTCAGTCGTGGGCTGCCTTTTGGAAGTCCAGACTTTGGCAGTCAGGGAGGTGAGCAGGAACCAGCAGTAGTGGGTGGCTGGCATGGGTCCCCTCAGGACGTTAATCTGGGTTCTACTCTGGGCCTCCCTGAGGTTCAGTGCTGGGCCAGGCAGGAGAGTGAGGAGGCTATCTTCAAACCCGAGTATTGGAGAGGAAAGTGTGCAACCAGGGAGGAGCCAAGCCACGGAGGGGCTGCCAGGGGCCAGCTGCAATCACCACCCCCCCCGGGGGATCGGGCACTCAACCTGCAGCCAGGGGGCTGTGTAGAATCAGGGGTGGGACTGTGCCAGGTGCCACAAAGGGTCTAGGAAAGGTCAGCAGTGCAACTTTGTGGGGCTGCCAGCGTGTATGTGTGTGGGTGGTGGGGGGCTACAGGTGTATATGTGTGTGTTTTTGGCTGCAGATGTGTTTATGGGGCTGCTGGTGTGTGTGTGTGTGTGTGTGTGTGTAGGAGTGGCTACAAGTATATATGTGTGTGTTTGTGGTTGCAGATGAGTGTATGGGTCTGTTGGTGTGTTGGTGTGTGGGTGTGTATGTGTGTGGAGGGGTGACTACAGGTATATATGTGTGTGTTTGTGGCTGCAGATGTGTGGGACTACATATGTGTGTGTGTGTGTGTGTGTGGTTGCAGATGTGTGTGTGTGGCTACATATATATGTGTGTGTGGTTACAGATGTGTGTGTGGGGCTACATATATGTGTGTGTGCGTGCTTGCAGATGTGTGTATGGGGCTGTTGGTGTGTGGGTGTCTGTGTGTGTGGAGGGGTGGCTACAGGTATAGATGTGTGTGTTTGTGGCTGCAGATGTGGGGGGGCTACATATATGTATGTGTGTGTGGTTGCAGATATGTGTGGGGAGCTACATATATGTGTGTGTGCATGGTTGCAGATGTGTGGGGGGCTACATATATGTGTGTGTGCGTGGTTGCAGATGTGTGGGGGGCTACATATATGTGTGTGTGTGCGTGGTTGCAGATGTGGGGGGCTACATATATGTGTGTGTGTGTGGTTGCAGATGTGGGGGGGGGCTGCTTGCACCTGCTGGGCATGCAGGGAACTCAGCGTTGCTCTCTGAGAGCCCCTTCTGAACTGTTTGTGGATCATCCCAGTCTGAGACAGCTGGGGGCAGGAGTGTGACAAAGCTGATTCCCAGAGCTGCCCAGGTGACCATTCAGATGGCTGTGTCTTCAAAGCCTATGACCTTATTCACCCAGTTTACACCAGGACCTGCAGTCAAATGGTAATGACTGTTTACCCAGGTTTGTGTTTCCTGACTTACTACACATCTGAGGACTGGTGGCGTGGGTGTGTCCAGCTTGTTAGGTGTCTGGGACACTGGGGCAAGAATGTGCGGTCATGACAAGCTAAGGTGTCCTGATGCTGGAGGCACTATGTTCTTGGATGGTCAACTTGCCCTCCCTCACCCTCACCAGTTCCTGGCGCATACACTGCCTCTAGAACGGCACGACTGCAGTTGGTTTTAATGTGATGCATAGCTTAAGATAGAAAGATTCTGAGTTTTTACTACAGAACCATCTCCAGCCCAGGTGTTTTTTTTTTTTTTTTTAAAACAACAAATATAATTTATTCATGAGAAAGCACTCATATGGGTGCACTAGAGCCTCTTGCTACCGTAAACTCCAGACACATGAGCCACTTTGTGTATCTGTAAGCAAGTGCCTTTAACAGCTGAGCCATCTTCTCAGCCCGAGGTGCTCTGATGTGGGAGATGCGCATTCTGGTTTCCTGAGGTGGGAGGAGCCCCTCTGTGTGTGACATAGCCCCTACTCCCAGACCTGCTCCCACAAGCCCAATGGCAGATGCACTCATTGCCTCTGTGGCTGCCTCTTCATGCAGGTGATAAGTACAGTGTAGGAGTCAGCAGTGGCCCCACATGTGAGCCAGAAACTGGCCAAGTCTCCTGACCTTGGGACGCTTGTGCCTCAGTGTTTTCATCTGTACAATGGATGTCCCAGTGCCTGTTTCATAGTGTTGGGAGATAGTACTCGAGTAAGACAAAGGTATGCTTAGGAAAGAATTGGGCAGTGAGCATGTGAGGGCCAAGTGAAGTCTTTGCTGTATTCACTACTATTATTCAGAGTCCTTTTCTGGCTCTGTGGGCTTTGCCTGACTGGGATGGGGACTGGCTCAGTGGGTAAAGTACTTACCATGCAAGCATGAGAACCTGAACACCTATGTAAAATGCTAGGGTTGGTGGCATAGGTCTACAATCCCAGCATTGGTGAGCTGGAAACAGAGGACCCCTGGGGCTCACTGGCCAGCTAGTCTAAGTGAAGTAGTGAGTTCCGGGTTCAGTAAGAGACCCTGTCTCAATGAATAGAGCTGGGAGTGACTGAGAAACCCTCCACAGGCACAAACACACATGCATATTTCCACGCACACATATGCCTACACGCATATGAACATGCATACATATGCACATACACATACACACATATCCAGTAAGGTTATGGGGCTGGGGAGATGACTCAGTCAAGGCAGGGAGAAGGTGACAAGGTCAAGATCAGGACTAGGAGGAAAAGGGGCCATTCTTGTCCCGAAGTGTGAACACTATTTCCCTAGGCTGGAGACTCTTGTGAGAGTACCATAAAATGCGGGCGCTCAGTGTTAGGGACACAGGATGTACGAGGCCCTGTGTTCAACCCTTAGCACCACATAAACCAGGCACAGTGGCTCATGCCTGTAATCCCAACACTTGGGAAGTGGATGCAGGAGGATCCAAAGTTCAGGGTCATTCTTGGCTACATAGGGAGTTCAAAACCAGAGACCCTAGAGGTGGGGGGGGGGGAATAGAAAAGAAGGGAGAGGAGAGGAGAAGAAGGAAGGGGAGAGGAGGTGAGAGGAGAGATTGACTTTAGGGGAGCAGACTAACTTGCTGTGGTGCCAGGCTAGTGTAACCTGGGTCAGGCATTTTAATAGCTTCCTTCAGGGATGTTGTATCACTTGCCCACACTGGCCCCGTTGGCTTTCTGGAAAGAGCGTTTGTGGGCAGGATACCTGTCTCTATTGGAATAGTATGATATCAGGATATATATTTAAGCAACTCAAACTTTGAGCATTTCTGCCCAGCTGCCCAGGATTGTCCCTATCCATCCACTGTGTGACACCTTTCCACTGATCTAGACCCCAGGGTCTCTGGTCTACCCTCTGTCTCTGCCCCCTTCACTCCTCCCCTGACTGTATTGAGTGCTGGGATTGCACATGTGCATCCAGTTTATGAGGTGCTGTGTATGGAACCCAGGGCTTTGTGCATGCTATGTTAGCACTCTATTAACCGAGCTATATCCTATTCCCTTTTGTTTTTCTGCGCAGGACATATTTAGTCACTGCTGTCCGTACCACCCCTTATCCCCATCCCTGGCACAGTAGTTATCCTACAAACAGTTGCCACTTGAGTCTGATGTTGTTGGGTAGGTGTGTGCCCAGTGCAGGTGTGGGCAGCTGCCCCTGTGGCATGTGAGTCAGTTGAGACTGGGCCCTGCTCTCTGGTCCTCCTGTACCTTGCAGCCACCAGACCCAGTGGCCAGCAAGGAACTTTCTAGACAGCCATCCTTCCCTGTTTTTCTGCTGAGGCTATACACTTTTGCCTCAGGCTGAGGATGCACTCAGGTGTGACTAAGTGGGCAATTATTCTTATTTAAGTGATTTTCAGGATTGCTGGTTGAAACAGCTTCTAAGCTACTTTTATGGCCCAGACACATGGAATAGCCTGTGCCCATCAGATTGTGACCAGAGAGCAGAACTCAGCTATCACTCGAGAAATGGGACCCTGCAGGGGTATTTTGAATGGGTTCTGGGACCTCTCTATAGTGTCAGGGTGTCTGGTGTGGAGAGAAGGATGACACTGGAGCCCAGGCCTTGGGCTACATGTGGGGTATACAACCATTATTTTTATGGTTTTTTGTGGGTGTTAAGTGAGTGCAGAGTTGTAGGGGGTTGCTTTGAAGTCACTTCCAGTTACAGAACTGGATAAAGCTTCAGATATTAAATAGCTCCAATCCATTCATCGCATAGATTTGGAAACTGAGGTCCAGAGACAGGAAGTGCAGATGGTCACCTGGTCACATCATTGGGCCGGTAATTGGATGCCCCGGATGTCCCATTGGGATGGGACACCGCTGTCCCCACCCTAGACCCAAAACCCCAACTTCACAAATTGGCAGTGTTTATGTTGCAAGCATTTTTCCAACGTTTGAGTCTGTCAAAACTAATTTTTGTATTTCTAAAGCTTGGTGAAAATACGGTCTCATTACTCTGATGTCAGTGCATAGTTTACTATTAGTATATTCTGGGTTTTATCATTTTAGTCATGTTTAACACGGCTGCACCAGGCATGCACTATTAAATCTGGCTTATTTTACATTGCTGTCCGGAATTATTTATTTGGAACAATTTCTACCCTATCAAAAGACACAGCTAATGCTGTGTTTTAATGTGTTATTTACACACAAAATAACCTATTTACAACTCAGTATGCGCCGGAGGGAGAATGGATGGGCCCTAGTTCCCTGCGTTCTGTTATATCTGGGTTTAACAATCTGGACTGTTAATAGAACCATTTATCACTGGTGGGGAGGGGGGCAGATAATTTATTTTATGCTTGTGACCAGGTCCCACCGCCTCTGATCTTGGGAACATTTTGAAGATAATGAAGTCGAGAGCCTAGCATCTGGGTGAGTGTGGGGGTACTTGAGGTGACCCATGCATGGTTCTGGAGTGTGCACCAGATGTGATGGAGACTCTGCCTCTGCCCTCTAGGGGGTTTCCTGTTGGAGGTGACACCCAGGCCGTGGTGATGAATCCTGTGTGTTTGTGGGGGGGGGTGGGTCTTCATGGGGAGAGGTAGTAGCCGAGCTGAATGTATCCTGGTGGAACGTGGGAAGGGTAGGGGACCCTTGTAGAGACAGTCCAACAGAATGGCCCCTTGGAAGCTCAAGCTTGGGGGTAGCCAATGGACCCACCTGTCTCCAAAGTGGGGATGTGGCCTGAGGGACAAACCCTGGAGCCGGGTGGTTGGTGCTCCCAGTGATGTGTGGCTGCTGGACCAGCTTTGCCCTGATCCTGGGGAGTCGGGGGAGGGGCAGTCCTTCTCCAGCTCAGCACCCACACTTGTGGGGCAAAAGCTAGAGGTGAGGTACCCAGGAGGCAGAGCCCTATCCCCCATCCTCAGGAGCTTTTGGTGCGTAAGGTTTCCCCATATAGCGAATCTTCAGTTGCCACCCTGAAGTGGTGGGGAGAGCAGCAGGAAGGCTTGGGACCTGAGCAGGAGCTGGGGACCCACTATTCACTGCTCTGTGACCTCTCTGCTCACCCCCGCCCCCCGAAGAGCCCCTACACATCAGTTTCTGGGGAGGGGTTCACTAAAGCAGGATTTAGAACGTGTGGGAAGGGACTACCCCAAGGAATCAGGTCCAGCATCACTGATGGGGTTGGAAGGCCATCGCTGGAACCCTTGCTTTGCCATTCACACTTGGACATAGTTTGCTGATGGGAACCCCAGACCTCCTCTTAAACACAGCCAGATGCTACCATGGAGGGCTGAGATTATGAATATGAAGTGGGGAGTGTTTAGGTAGCGCCTGGCACACGGCAGGTGTGCTGTTCTCGCTGGTCTGTGATTATTAATTCAAGAACTCTTTCCGCACAGTAGCATGAGTGTTTCTGATAAATATTTGAGAGACTGATTGAAAGAGCTACGCCTTCATTGTGAGGAGCAATTCATCTGTGATGTGCAAGAGGCAATGTTATTCTAATCTGACGCATAGCGTGGGCAAAGATCCTGGGGTCTGAGGATGGCTGAGAGTGGCTGAGGCCACAGTGCCGAGTGGGGCTTTTGGGAAATGAGGCCGGTTCTGTCAGTTCCTTGAGAAGGCTCCTCCCTTTGCACCCTGGCTCTGGCACCAGCTCACATCCTTTGCAGGATGCTGGTGACCCACTCTTCACAATGCCTGATGGTGCTTCCCGCAATATGTCTTCCAGCTGGGTCCAGCTGCTTCTCTGCCTCTCCTCCTGGGCTTGGCTCTTGTCCCATGAGTATGTCGTGGCAGGCCCTGTTGTGACAGCTGAGGGTATTGCTCTATGTCTGTGGGGAATGGGAGGTGCTGCAGTCAGGTTCTCATTGCTGGTAGAAATCACCCAACCAAGAGCAGCTTGTGGGAAAAAAAGAGGTTTAGTTTGACTTAACAGGCTCAAGGGGAAGCTCCATGATGGCAGGGAAAATGATGGCATGAGCAGAGGGTGGATATCATCTCTTGGCCAACATCAGGTAGACAACAGGAACAGGAGAATGTGCTGAACACTGGCAAGGGAACACTGGCCATAACACTCATAAGCCCGTCCCCCAACAGTACACTGCCTCCAGGAGGTGTTAATTCCCAAATCTCTACCAGCTGAGAACCTAGCATTCAGAACACCCAAGTTTATGAGGGACACCTGACTCAAACCACTACAGGCGGTATGTGACTTTGACACTGGGTGCCAGGCCCAGGAGGCTCCTCGACATACGACTCTTTCCAACCCTGGTTTCAGAGTCAGTATTGGAACAGGCGCATCCAACACATGGCCCTCAGGCCAGATGCATCCCAGGATGGCTAAGGATGCGGCCCAACACACAATCACAAACTTCATGATAACTTTTGGGTATTTGTTTGCATATGTGTGTGTTCATATGTGTGTGGATATACCTCTGTGTGCATTCACATGCATACGGACACCTGGACACCATAGGTCAATGTTGGGGGGCTTTCTCTGTTGCTCTCTACCTTAGTTTTTGAGACAGGGTCTTTCAGTGAAGTTGAGGCTCACCTATTTGGCTAAGTTAGCCCAGGATTATCCTATCTCCCCCAACCCAGTGCCAGGATGCCAGGCATGCACCACGATGCCCAGCATTTTATGTGGGTGCTGGGGATCCAGACTCAGTTCCTCTTGCTTGCGTGCCAAACACTTTACCTAGTCATCTGCCCAGCCACTGTTTTTTTTTTTGTTTGTTGTTGTGGTAGCTTGATTGTGTGGTTCCTGGAGCAGACAACATTGTCTTGTAATGTTAACAGGTAGGACACATTGACTGTGTTGTAGTTCAACTGGTAGAATGCCTGCCTAGCACCTATGAAGCCTTGGGTTGGATCCCCATCCCCAAATAAACCAGGCATGGTGGCATACACCTGCAATCCTAGCATTTGGGAAGTGGAAGCAGTAAGTAAGATCAGAAGTTCAAGATCTTCCTGGGCTACCTGAGATGCTGTCTCAAAAAAAAAAAAAAAAAAAAAAAAAAAGAAAAATGGCCTTTTTGGAGGAGCTCTGTGTCAGGCCCTCACCCTGGCTTTATACCTGCACCAGTCCCCAGGACACATTGTCTGGGAGGCTTGTCACTGTGTGGTGTACCACCAGCCATGCCAGGAAGTCCCTTCCCAGTAAGATCGGATACTCTGTCCCCAGATATTCACGTGTTCACTTATCTGCTCACCAACATGGCCTCTTGGTACAGAGACCCTGGGTTTTCCCCTTCTGTGACCTTTCCCTGTGATCCCTGGATCTGGGCTGGGGGACCTGAACTGGGGAAGGGGGCCACCATGACTTCTCTGTAGAAAACTCAAGCTAGCTACTCTGGGCTGTGTGTAAGCATTGGGGTTGTGGATGTTTCTCCCAGTGCTTTGGTGGCGTGACCTGGGGGAAGATGATTCAACTTTTGGTCATGTCATTACTGGCCAGGGCATTATCGAACTTCCCAGTTGACCACTGTGCACAGTGATGCCCATACACTATGCTCCCAGCTTTCCCAGCTCTGGGATGGCTGTGGGAGAGAAGACCCAGCACTTGGACTCCTTTGTAAAATCCCCAAGTCAATGGAAAACATTTATTCACAAGTGAACTTGTACATGAATATTTATAGCAGCATTATCCAGTAGTTCCCCAAATGGCAAAATAATCCCAATATCTGCCAATGATTGAATGGATAGACAAAATGTTGTGTGCCACATGCAGTGGAATAGAGCTGGGCGTCAAGAAAGATGAAGAACTGGTAAATGTAATAAGAAACTGCTGAGTGAAAAAAGCCAGCCACAAAAAAAAAAAAAGGACAAAGATTGTACTTATGTGTGTGAACAGGCCAATCCAGAGAGGAGAAGGGTAGCTTAGAGAGCTCTGGGGCTGGGGGAGAAGGGAGTACAGAGTGCCATGGACATGGCATTTGTGTGTGTGTGTGTGTGTGTGTGTGTGTGTGTGTGGTTAAAATATGCTCTGAAAAATTTGCTGCAATGGTTGCAAAATCCTGAGAGTATATTGATACTACTGAATTGTAGATGTTATGGCTTGTGAATTATAGCTTAGGGGTTTAAAAAAATTATTTATTTATTTTATTTATTTGAGCGAGAGAGAAAGATGTAGATAGAGAATGGATGCACCAGGGCCTTCAGCTGATGCAAGTGAACTCCAGAAGCATGTGCCACCTTGTGCATCTGGCTTTACATGAGTTTTGGGGAATCAAACCTGGGTCCTTTGGCTTTGCAGGCAAGCGCCTTAACTGCTAAGCCATCCCTCCAGCCATATATGTTTGAGATCAGCCCAGGCTGACCTGGAATTCACTCTGTAGTCTCAGGGTGGCCTTGCACTCACTGCAGTCCTCCTACCTCTGCCTCCCAAGTGCTGGGATTAAAGGTGTGCGCCACCAACCCTGGCTATGGCTTAGTTTTAAAAAGAAGGGAGAGCAAAGGAAGACAGGGTGGAAGGAAGCAAGAAGATAGAAGTGAGGAGAGGAGGAAGGGATACTATTTGGGCTAAAGCACATCTGGGTCTGGGCCCCTCGAAGGACCTCCCTCTTCTGGCCAACAAAAAGCTCCCCAGCCAATTCTGTAGGCTCGGAAGCTCAGGGTGATGGAGGAACTTGGTGTTTCATAAGAAAGCAACTAATCATGTGCAGGTTGTGAGTGTGGGGCCTGAATGAACCCCCCTTAGAAAGAGTGTGTGTCCCCCTCCTTGATTAGCTCCAGCCTTTCCCTGGACTTATTAAAACTTATTCTGGGCAAATGTGGGGCTCAGTAGTAATGGGGTTAGGCAGCCTGAAGGTGGTAGAGCCCCAGACTGTGTGGTGTTGTTATGCTGGGAAGTGAATGTGTCCTTTTGGCCTCAGCCACATCGCTGCCAAGTGGTGACAGTTCTGAACAGGAGTGGGAGGCACGGTTGTCTGATTCCATGGGCACTGTGAGGTCCCCGGGGATGGCTATGATAAGAGAGTGTTCTGAGGAAGTCAGTATGCCTGCGACGGAGGGCATGAACAATTGCTTCTCTCCTAGCACTGTTCTCGCAGGGCTGTAGGTGGCTGAACGTACTTTCTATGCATGTGTCCCCAGTCCCCAAGGAGATCAGAACGTGTGGGGAATGACAAACATAAAAGTAAATCCTGGGCTGGAGAGATGGCTTAGCAGTTAAGGCGCCTACCTCCTAAGCCTAAGAACGCTGGTTCAATCTCCAGCGGTTCCAATCTCCAGGTCCCACGTTTAGCCAGATGCAAAGTGACTCAAGGGTGCAATGCCACACTTGACTACAAGGGGGCACACGCATCTGGATTTCGTTCTCAGCAGCTGAGAGGCTGCTGGTGTGCCCATCTGTGTCTTCCTCTCCCTCTCTCTCTGTCTCTGTGTCTCCCCCCCCCAAAAAAAAAAGTAAACCCTAACCCCAGAGCCGTCTGGCGTTCTTGGAGCTTTGTTGCTCCTGGGCTGGGAAGAGGACAGCAAGATCGGCCAGCCATTGAAAGTTCTTCCCAAGTATGGGTGTGCGTCCTGTGAACATGTGGTCCCCGTGCATGGCTGCCTCTTGTCCCAGGACTATCCCAACTGGATCAAATGGCATAACCTGGCCTCTCAGCTGGGCGACGACTTGTAGGGGGAACCCAGCCCAAGGGGGGTGATGGGCAAGTTCTTCCTGCTCCACCAGATTGTCCCCTTGCCATGGCGGCCTTCCACATACAGTGCACCTCGCTCTGCAGAAGAGAGTTGGTATTATTCCTTGTAAAGTCACTTTCTTTGTCTTAACCTTTAAAAAGTGTTTTTTTTTTCTTTTCTTTTTTTGGTTTTTGGAGGTAGGTTCTCACTCTAGCCCAGGCTGACCTAGAATTCACTATGTAGTCTCAGGGTGGCCTCGAACTCACTGTGATCCACCTACCTCTGCCTCCCAGGTAAAAAAAAGTTTTAAAGGGGCTAGAGATGAGGCTCAGTTGATCAGAGTGCTTGCCTAGCATGCACGAGACCCTGTGTTCTATTCCTAGAATGGCCTGAATCAGGCCTAGTGGTGCATGCCTTCAGTCCCAGCACTGGGGAGTTGGAGGAAAGAGAATCATAAATTCAAGGTCATCTTTGGTTATATAGAGAATCTAAGTCCAGCCTGGGTTACATGAAACCCTGACTCAAAACAAAACAAAAAAACACTTAAAAATATTCAAGCCGGGTATAGTGGTGCATGCCTTTAATCCCAGCACTTGGGGTGGGGGGCAGAGGTAGGAGGATCACCATGAGTTTGAGGCCACCCTGAGACTATGGAGTGCTTTCTAGGTCAGCCTGGGCTAGAGTGAGACCCTATCTCAAAAAAAAAAAAAAAAAAAAAAAAAAAAAAAAAAAAGTAACCTAGGGAATATTTTCCAACATTTCCCCCTTAAATTCAAATGTTAGTTCTTCTTTAAAGGGATTTGGCTTTTTCCCCATTCACAAGGTTATTGAAAAACTCTCAATGTGTTTCCCCTGTGTGACTTTTTTTCTCTCCCTGAGCCCGGACTGACCTAGAACTCACAATGTAGTCCCAGGCTGGCCTCGAACTCACAAAATTCCTCCTGCTTCTACCTCCTGAGTGTTGGGATTAAAGGCGTGCGCCAGCACTGCCGACCTTCTTCTTTTGGTCCTGGCAAGGGCACTTGCCTTGCCTTGTGATGGACCTGCTGGCAGCACCAGTAGAAGATGCACCTCTAAGATGTATGGGTGGAATCTGAGTCCAAGTTCTCAGGAGCAGACACAAGATGAGGGCTCCAGGACACGGTGCACTGGGCAGAGGGGAGAGACTTAGTGGAGATAGATGCTGTATGGTGCTCTAAGTGGTATGTGCTGACAGGCCTTGGCTTCTAGATGCTTGGAGTTCTTTTCTGTGTTCCTTGTGCGATGTCTTCTTCATCGCAGGTGAGTTCAGAGGGCTTCAGAATGTTTGCGTGTGGTGCATGACCAGGTTCCCATAAGGTGCAAGCTGCCTGGATGTTGTCAGATATCCGTACCTTGACATCAAGGTTCCATATGGCACTGGCCAGGATTACAGGGACTGCTTTTTAGAGGACAGAGCCAACAACGGGTCTGAGTACCCCAGAGAGTCCCTGGGTACATCCTCCGAGACAAAGGTCTATAGCCTGCCATCATGACTAATGTTAGTTGCCCATTTGATTGGATCTGGAATGTCCTAGGAAGCAAATCTCTGGGCATGGCATGTCTGTGAAGAACTTTCTAGATCAGGCTTATTAAGGTGGGTCACCTTACCTCACATGTGGGAAGCACTATCCCATAAGCTGGGGTCCTAGACTACCAATTTTATTTGCCAATGCAAATAAACACCAGATGCATGTTCCACTTTGTGCATCTGGCTTCATGTACTGGGGAATCAAACCCAGACTGTTAGGCTTTGCAAGGAAGCACCTTAACCGCTGGGCCATTTCTCCAGCCCCCAAGTCCTTCTTTCTTTAAGTTGCTCCTTGTCAGGCATTTGGTCACAACACTTAGAAAGGTAATTAGTACACCTACCTGCTTTGCTGAGGATTTTGATACTGAAAGAGCCCTAGCCAGAGGAAGAGAGATGGTTTTCCCAGCCGGGATTTTTAGAATGGAACAGACCCCAGACCCAGAGCCCTGGGGACCAGCCTGATTTATAAGCAGCCACAGAAAATATACACAGCAGGGCGGCCATCTCTGCTGTGAGCCGGTGTGGAGCGGCGGCTGTTGTAAAGATAACTAGCGCTGTTTTCAGGCCACTTAAACTCTTACCTTTGGGGTATAAAGGGGTCTCTGCAGACAGCAAGTCTTTATCGAGAAATGTTTACTCATAAAAGGATACCACAAAGCTGGCGAGAGAAAGCACTTGGCCTTTTATGGTCCTGCAGCAGCCCGTTTGTAGCTGGAGTCGCAAATCACCCACCCTCTCGCTGTCCATTGACCCTGTCCAAAAATTGGGGCTGGAAGCCGGAGTCAAACTTGACCATGCTGCCTTCCAGACAGCAACACCTGCCCCACCCCTCTGCTTTCTATCCCTCTGCTGTGGCTTCCAGGTACCATGGCATCAAGTCCAAGTTCTATAGGCACAGGTGGTCCCAGACTACCTCTTTGAGTCTTCTATTCCCCCCACCCCAGCCCTCTTATAAGTCTGTGCCTTTACACAGCTTTCCCTATATGTTCCTTGCCTTCTGCTCCTGGGAGGGTTACCCAGACCCCCTCATGTGTCAGTGACAAAGCAGCCAGCTGAGCAAAACTGCCATGAGTGGCATGGGCTGGGGTGCTCAGGGGGACCACTCCCTCCCCGTGTGTGGACTAGGAACACTGGAGAGCTGTGGACTCGCATTTGGTTGTAGGATTTTCGGGGAGGGGAGAGCTGAGTGGCATGGGGAAGTGCAATGACAGGCTGGAACCTCTGAGGACAGTTGGAAGGCGTGTCTGCCTCCGCACACTTCAGCCTACTGGCTGATGGCTGGATGTACACCAGGGTTAAGGGAGATGCTGCGCCTCGTCCTGACCTGAAACTTTGAGCTGCAGATTGGCAGTGATGTTTAGGGGCTCAGGGGTCACCTGAGAACCTAGAACTACAATTCCCTACGTTTTTGGTCCCGGCACTCTGTGGCCTTCCAAAAATCCTTATTTTATAAGGGTTCTATCTATCAAAATTCATGTTATTTGAATTTTTTTGGCCTGTGTATGTGTGTGTATATGTGAATATTTGTAGGTGTGAGTGTGTGTTTACAGGTGCTTGTGTGTGTGTGTGTGTATATATGTGAGTGTGTGTGTGTGTGTGTGTGTGTGTGTGTAGGCCAGATGGGGATGATTTCATGTGTTTTCCTCAATTGTTTTATAACTTTTTGTTGTTGTTTTGTTTGTTTTTTCAAGGTAGGGTCTCATTCTGGCCCAGGCTGACCTGGAGTTAACTATGTAGTCTCTGGATAGCCTCGAACTCACAGGGATCAGGCAGTCAAGGTATTCTTGGCTACATAGTACATTTAAGGTTAGACTGGACTACATGAAACTGTCTTAAGAAAATAGGGGAAACACAATCCCTATAGGGATAACTGGCATCCCCAACAAGGGGGGTCCCTTTTGGAGGGGGGAGGACAGGGATGAGGGTAGGAATGGTACCAACATGTGCTGTTTACACACTGAGTATGTACATAACTAATAAAGCAAAATTAGGGGGGAAAGGAAGGAAATTCATTCATTATCTTATTTATTTATTTATTATTTTTAAAATCATTTTTATTTATTTATTTGAGAGTGACAGACAGAGAAAAAGAAGCAGATAGATAGGGAATGGGTGCGCCAGGGTCTCCAACCACTGCAAACGAACTCCAGATGCATGCACCACCTTGTGCATCTGGCTTACGTGGGTACTGGGGAATTGAGCCTTGAACCGGGGTCCTTAGGCTTCACAGGCAAGTGCTTAACCACTAAGTCATCTCTCCAGCCCCTATTTATTTATTTTTAAGCAGGGTCTTGTATTCACTATATAGTCTCAGGCTGGCCTCAAACTCACAGCGATCCTCCTACCTCTGCCTTTGGAGTGCTAGAATTAAAGGCGTATGCCACCATGGCTGGCTTAAAAAATTTTTTTAAACTCTTTTATTTTATTTATTATTTGAGAGAGAGTGAGAGAGAGAAAGAGGCAGATGTATATACAGAGAGAATGAGTGTGCCAGGGCCTGTAGCTACTGCAAACAAACTTCAGACACATGTGCCACCTTATGCATCTGGCTTTACGTGGGCACTGCAGAACTGAACTTGGGTCCTTAGGCTTCGTAGGCAAGTGCCCTTAACTGCTTTTTAATTGCTTTTTTAGTTAAAGTAATGTGATTCACTACATGGTTTCCCTGGTGATATACTTTGAGCTTACTTGTGCCCCTACTGTTCTTCCCACTCCCCTTTCCTCTTCTTGTTGGTCCTCCTTCCTCTCCTAATGTTCTTTCCTTTGCTTTCATACTATACACATTCTTTTACCTTCTCTTGTCTATTTTACTCTTTGAATGGTTATTTTTCACCCATGCATTTATTTTTATCCCATTGCACGTTAGCTCCTGGAAATACGGGATCATGGTCTATGGGGTTTGCCTCCCTGGGGTTCATCTTCTTGGTGTCTCCCCAGCCTCTCTCTGAGATCCCCTTCCTGTAGTCTCTCCAGGGCCTTCCTTGGGTCTTCCAGTGCCTGGAGGGTTGCCTTCAAGTACCCTTCCTGGGGTTTCCATGGGACCTTCCTAGGATCTCACAGGACCTTCCTGGAATCTCCCTGGCACCTTCTGGGGTGCCTCTAGAGCTTCCCTGAGGTTTTCCCAGTGATCCCCAAGCACTTTCCCAGGGTCCCCATGCTCTTTTGAACCCTGTGTCCTCACTTCATTCCTAACAATTGTGAGCTGCATTCCCTGCCTCCCTGTCACCCCACTACTGACATACATACCCTCAGGATGAGCCTGTCAGTCACTCAAGGCTCCCTGGGGGCGAGTTCAGGGGCTTTTCATGTCCCTCCTCTATAGTCTCATTGGGTCTTGGGATTTTAGATGCCTCTCCTTTTTTTTTTTTTTTTTTCCTTCAAGGTAGGGTCTCACTCTAGCTCAGGCTGACCTGGAATTCACTCTGTAGTCTCAGGGTGGCCTCGAACTCATGGCAATCCTCCTACCTCTGCCTCCTGAGTGCTGGGATTAAAGGCGTATGCCACCATGCCCTGCTCTACCTCTCCTTTTTTTCCTGCCCTCTCTCCTCCAACTGATGGCTCCAGGGCTCTGTCCTTGGCCTTGTTCTATACCAGGATGTTCACATGTGCTCTGTGTGCCTGAGACCCTATTACCTGTCTCCACCCCAGGACCCTCGTGAACAATTCCTTAACCTCACCCTACTTCTCAAGGACTAGACTGACACCTCCATACCCCTGACCTGCATGAACCCAGGGCTGGGGTCTAAATGCTACCTTCCCACCTTCTCAGGAAACAGCCTTAAATGCCACTTGCCCATACAGGACAAACCCAAGAGCCCTGTGCCCTGGTTAGCCAAGGTCCAGGATGGACCCCCTTGCTACCACCACCTAATGATAGCCTGTGTGCCCGGAATTCACACCAGGCCCAGAGGGGTCCCTACAATTGCCCCATGTGAGTGGGATACCAAGATTTGGTTGATTCTCAGCCTGAAACCCATGGTCCTCTGCCCCCTATGCCTTCCTGTGCCCTCTGTTCATCCCATGTCTGCGCTTGCGCCTGTGTCTGCAGAGCTCAGAGCTGCCAGACCCCTGGGGTCTGGCCGTTTGCAGGGAGATGACAGGAAAAGTCGAGACTCCAGCATCTGTTTTTGGGGTAGCAGTACCTTCTCCAAACTTCTGTCCTGACCCCAATAGGTACTAAGGCAGGCAATGTGGTCTGTGGGGGCGGGGTTGTTCGCCATCCAAGATGACAATCACTTCTGTCTCTCTGTAGGTGCCTGGGGCCTGAGCACAGGTCAGTGATGTGCCTGACCTTTTAGCTTGGGGGCTTGGCTGTTGTACTTAGTACAAAGCAAGCCAGGCCACACCCCTGGCATCCTTACAGTTCTGGTGCCACAGGGAGGAAGTGGGGTCTCTGACTGCAGAATGTGTGGGTTCCTCCTCCTCTGTCTGCAGGGTTCTCTCTGCAGGGACCCTCTGCTTGTCTGGTGTCTGGTGTTTCCCAGCTGGTGCTCCACCTCCTTACATCCCAGGGTTTCTTCCAGGCCAGATCGAACTAGTCAATTCTGTTTAATTCAAAAGGCATCTGGATGTTTATGAAAGGCCTACTGGTTAGCATGTTGCCAAGGCCACCTGGCTACGAAGTGGTTTAGCCAAGATTTGAACTTGTCTGAACACTCTCTTCCTGATGACTCTGCGACATACCTACTGTCTTCTGCAACACCTCACCTTTGTGAAATGGCCATGAGCCCTGTCTCCTCTGTCACTTCTACCTACTCATCTATGTACTGTGAACACACACAACATGCTTAGACTTCAGTAAGGTGTCCTGAGAGTAGGCTTTGAAGAGTCTAATCATATAGGGCTCTGAGGCATGGGGTTTGGGCCTCTGGGATATCTTGTGTCTTGCTGGGCTCCTGGCTCCACTTGTGAGAAATCTGTGTTCTTTCTTCTTTTGCTTAGGGATGGATGTGTATTGTAGATGCATTTGGCCATGTGTGAGCATGCGCGCACACACGCACGTGGAGTGGAGGCCAGAGATCGATGTCAAGGGTCTTCCTCAGCCTCTTTTCCCATTATCTTCTTCTTCTTTTTTTTTTTTTTTTTTTTGATTTTGCAAGGTAGGGTCTCACTCTGGTCCAGGCTGACCTGGAATTCACTATGTAGTCTCAGAGTGGCCTCGAACTCATGGCGATCCTCCTACATCTGCCTCCCGAGTGCTGGGATTAAAGGCGTGCGCCACCACGCCCGGCTCTCATTATCTTTTGAGACAGGACCATTGATTGTCTTGGAGCTCACAAATTCCGTTAGATGAGGTATCCAGTGAGCCCCAGAGACTCCCTGTCTACACCTCAGCAAGCAGGTACACTGCTGTACCTGTCATTTTGTAGGTAACTGGGGATCTGAACCCAGGTCCTCATGCTTGTGTGGCAAGTGCCTTACCCACTGAGCCATCTCCCCAGCCCTATTTTGTTATTCTGATGCTGTTGTTGGTCATATGTATGTGGTGATGGAGATGAACCCAAATTCTCGTACATGCTAGCCTCAACATTGCCTTTGGAGTTGAGTGATCTTCAGATAGACCTTTGTACTGCAGAGTGATGGAGTGCAGGAAATAGCTAGCGTTTTGTGTTCTGTGTCTGTTCTCTTCTTCCCCTGTAGCTATTTTTTGAGTGTGTGTGTGTATGTGTGCGTGCATGCACGCACTCATATACGTACGTACGCATGTGAATCCCAGAGGTCAACGCGGGGAGTCTTCTTCAGTTGCCCTACACTTTACTATTTGAGACAGAGTTTCTGTCTCTCTTTTTTATTTTTTATTTTTATTTTTTGGTTTTTCGAGGTAGGGTCTCACTTTAGCTCAGGCTGACCTGGAATTCACTCTGTAGTCTCAGGGTGGCCTCAAACTCACAGTGATCCTCCTACCTTTGCCTCCCCAGGGCTGGGATTAAAGGCGTGCGCCACCACGCCTGGCTTGTCTTTTTCTTTTTATGTGGGTGTGTGGGGTGGAAGAGAATTGGCACGCCAGGATCTCCAGCCACTGCAATCAATCTCCAGATGTGTGTGTCACCCGTGTGCACGTGCAACTTTGCACACTTGTGTTACCTTGTGCTCTGCATCTGGCTTACATTACATGGGATCTGGAGAGTTGAACATGGGTCCTTAGGCTTCGTAAGCAATCACCTTAACCGCTAAGCCATCTCTCTAGAGACAAAGATAGAGTCTCTTGCTAAGCCTAGAGCTCACCGATTCTGTTAGACTAGCTAGCCAGTGAGCCGCAGGGATCCCTGTCACTGCCTCCCCATGGCTGGGATTACAGGTACACAACCCCACACCCAGCATTTTATAGGGGCTCACATTTGTGAGACAAGCACTTTACTCAGTGAGTCATCTCCCCAGACACATCCCTTTGCCATTCTTACCAGCAACTGAACCCCGGAACAGGCACAGAGAATTGAATGACGTGAACTTTGTTCTCAACACTTCTGTCAGTCTGGGGGACTTTCCATCAGACACTCAGTAGCTGTGCCCATTACTGTGTGCAGCACACGTTTCCCACCATCCCTACCCACAGGGAGCCTAAACACCGGGACAGCATAGCACTGTGGAAAGGACTCCACGAGGGGTCATTTGCAAGTACGGCGTCTTTCCCTTGGGGGAGGAAAGGCATGGATGGCTTCCTGGAAGAGGTCTACCTGAACTGGGTGCTTTTTTTTTTTTTTTGATTTTTCGAGGTAGGGTCTCACTTGAGCCCAGGCTGACCTGGAATTCACTAGGTAGTCTCAGGGTGGGTTTTGAGAGAGGTCTAGGAGTTCACTGGGCAGGAAAGTGAGGCAGAGATAATGGCACATGGGTACAGGTAGAAGGCTGGAGAAAGGGCAGTTGAGACTGTGGTGTCATTTTGGCAGAGTGGCTGGCTTTTCCTGAAGCTCCCTATCCTAGAATAATTGGAGCAGATAAGGCACAGTGCACGTTCAGGCTGGTTCCTTTTGCCCTCTGTCTGGATTTTTTTTGTTGTTGTTTTTTATGAACTCCAGATGCATGCACCACCTTATGCTTTTTTTGGGTCTAGGGAATCAAACCCGAGTCCTTTCAATTTGTCAGCAAGTGCCTTAACCACTAAGCCGTCTCTCCGCTCCCTCCCCCTCCCCCTCTAGATTTCTGTTAATAGATTCTGAGCTCTCTGTGGCTTCCTTAGAATTGGCACAGTGGAGCAAGTATGGATTTAGGGACAGTTTCTTTCCCCCTTTCCTGCCCAGACTTGTGTGTTCTTCAGTGGTGGGAACCCTCAGCTGAGGGGGTTCTGCAAGGGTGACCACGCACTTTCATCTTGGTCGGCTGCCAAACTCCTTGGAAGCTGAGAGGGTTAAGCACCAAGGCAGCGTCACGTCAGCCCATCAGCTGCTGATGTTCAGAGAGAGAGAGAGAGAGAGAGAGAGAGAGAGAGAGAGAGAAACACGCTGGTGGCTGAGCAGGATGGAGCAGCCCTCAGCTCTTCCCAGGGGCAAGGACAACATGGCCTGGCACCTGGCCCACAAGCCCAGGTAGGTAGGTTGGTCTTAGACGCCTGGTGTCCTGAGGACCAGTGGGAGGGTGGTGGCCTGATTGTATATGTTGCACACATGTGTCTTCTCTTTAAGAGACTTCTCCAGCAGCAGCCAGAACTTCTTGGAGAAAGAAAGGGTGTGGGGACCAGAGAGGGAAGTGGCTCTGTCTGGTGGGGAGGGGACTGGCTTTTCTTCGAGTGTCCCAGCAGCTGCTCAGGACAGCCTGCCCAGAGCCTCTGCTGAGAATATGCTCCATCCCCCCATTTCCAGGGCATTCAGTCCCCAGAGGCCAGGGAGTAATTTGCTGAGGTGGCTTAAGTACATGTTTTCCCATCTGTTTTGTGACCAAGAGGCGTTTCAAAGGGGTTGCCATGTGCCGACTCAGTAGCTGGTGTGTGGCCGCCCTGTGGTTTTAGAAGCCATGCCACGACCCAGGCCCCTAGTCCTCGGGGGAACAGGGAAAGGGCTTTTGGGGTCCGGGACACAATACCCAGAATAACCTGCTCCTGCAGGACAGGCATGCTGCTTGGTTGTGGCTCATCGAGGTCCTGCACACCAGCATGTGCAGGGGACAGTGTCGGGCGTGGGGGAAGGCTTCCAAGCAGAGGTTGTAAAAGTGCAGATGTGTCAGGGAAGTTTAATTGTCCCCTGGCCTTCATAGATTGAGTTTACTAGGATGAGAAAAAGTGTGGTGTGCCGTGTTTTTCTATTTTGCCTGGATGTCGGGAGGAAAAATATCCAAATTAGGAATGGGCTTGTGGTTTAGCTGAGCAGAAGGAAGAGAGAACTTGTGCTGTGGAAGGGACATGCATATCTGAGACACTGCTTGTGTGACAGAGACATGTGGTAGGTCTCATTCTGGTTCAGGCTGTCAACCAGCATCTGGGGTCTGAGAGCCACACTCCCCAGGGGACACTTGACCTTCCCTTCTCTGCAGCCTTCTCTTTTCTTCCTTCTCCCCTTCCTCCCCCTTGTCATCTCTTCTCTTCCTCTGACACAGGGTTTTTAGCCTAGGCTGATCTCCCACTCACTCTGAAGCTGAAGATGACCATGAATTTCTGATCCTCCCGCCTCCCAAGTGCTGGGATTACTAACATTCACAATAGCACTTCCTTATGTGGTGCTGGGACTCGAACTCAGAGCTTTGTGCACATTGGTTGAGCACTGTACCAACTGCAGTCCATCTCTAGCCCAGCCTTGCTTCTTTCTAAAGAATGGGTAAGAGGTAAGCCCACACACAGGGACTGAGGACATTCTGTCAGAAAGACCTTTGCTCTGCTTTGCCCCAGCCAGACCTTGTGAGGTCGCCTGTGCTGACTCCCAGAGCTGGGTGCAATGCCATTTCACAGACAGGTAAGTTGAGCTGATCTGCCTTGGCCAATGGGATTGGGATTCACACGGAGCCTTCTTGGGCTTGGCTATTCCTTTCCCTTTGGCTGGGCCACTGTTATCCAGTGGATATTCCTGTCAGCCCCTGACTCTACAGCGTGGGGACCCAAGTGGCCCTGGCAGCAGGCTGCTTCTTCACTGGACTTGGGACAAGGCTTCAGTGGTAAAGGCCTAAGCAGTGGGCTGAGTTCATGTGTCTGCTATGCCGTGACAGCTGGATAGAGCCTGGAGCCAGTGACAGTGGCTGCACAGGCCTCAGTATCCTACTGCACATGAGTGGCTTGAGCGATTATTACAGGGGGCAGGTAATTTACTGGTGAAGAGACATTTACAACAGCACCCAGAAGGTGACAAAGCCATGGTCATGTTGGTAGACGAAAGCAGTTTCTGGCCATCACTGGCCTCCAGCTGTGTCCTTGCACTGTAAGAGTCCAGGGCAACTTACCAGAGAGCTGCAAGCTGAGGCTCAAGGCACCAGGAAAACATGGTCTTTTAGGATTGGCTAGGAAATAGCTGGTTGACCTGGGGCTATAGAAGCTTTCTGTACCCAGATTCTTCACTCTTCTGGGGCTTGTTGTGTGTTTTCACTGCCGTTAACACCAAGAGAGATGGTGTCACCTCCTGCCCACTCCAGTTCACAGCAAAAGCTCCCAAGGCTTCTGCAAATCACACACTGACTCTTCTCTGGTTTTGAAACAATTAAAAAGTGAGCGGAGGCTGGGTGTGTAGCTCAGGTGGAAGGTGCTTGCCTTGCCAGCACATACACTTGGTTTCTATCCCTAGAACCACATAAACTAGGTGTGGTAATGTATGCTTGTAATCCCAGTACTGGAAGTAGAAGCAGGAGGGCCAGAAGTTCAAGGAGATGCCAGCAACGCAGGAGTTTTTATTTTTATTTTTTAGTGACAACTTCTATAAGTATAGACAATAAACTATGATAATTTCCCCCCACCACCTACATTGTCCCCCTCCCAAATCCACCCTCCATTGAATCCCTTCTTTCTAATTAGTCTCTCTTCTGTATTGTGTCTTTTTCTTTCGGGGGGGGGCGGTGTTGTGTTTTGAGGTAGGGTCTTGTTTAAGCCCAGGCTGATCTGAAATTCACTATGCAATCTCAGGGTGGCTTCTAACTCACTGTGATCGTCTTACCTCTGCCTTCCAAGTAGTGTCAGGCACTGTGAGGTCATGAATACCATGGCCACTTTGTGTCTGGAAGAGTGCATTGTAAGCAGTCCTACTCTTCCTTTGGCTCTTACATTCTTTCCACCACCTCTTCCAAAAGAGACCCTGAGCCTTGGCGGGTATGATACAAATGTCTTCCCTAGTGCTGAACTGTCATATCTTCTCAGCACTATAGTGATTTTGATTCTCCCCAGTGGTCACTACCATCTGAAAAGAGAAGCTTCTCTTTTTACTTCTCCCACCTCTTCCAAAGGTGAGAGTAGCAGTAATATATGGGCATAAATGTAAGCGTTTAGAGGGGAGTTTGATTTGCATAATATATCCATTCAGGCAGACAATAGCTGTCATTGCTCCTTCTTGGGCTTCTGACCTCCCCAGCCATAGTTTTTCAGTACCAGGCCTGTGGAGCAGGCCTCCAGGCCAATCAGAGAGTAGTTGGTTTCCCCTAGAGCAGACATGGCTTGGCTGGCCAGCCATATTCTATTGCACCATTTGGCACAATTGGCCTTGCTGGCTAGCCGTAAGGGTCCACTGCTGATTAATACCATTTAAATATATATATATATATTTACTTATTTAAGAGAGAGAGAGGGGCTGGAGAGATGGCTTAGTGGTTAAGGCACCTGCCTCCTAAGCCTAAGAACACTGGTTCCAATCTCCAGTGGTTCCCAATCTCCAGAACCCATGTTTAGCCAGTTGCAAAGTGATGCAAGGGTGCAATGCCGCACTTGACCACAAGGGGCGAACACATCTGGATTTTGTTCCCAGCAGCTGAGAGGCTGCTGGCGTGCCCATCTCTATCTGTCTTCCTCATTCTCTCTCTCTCTCTCTGTCTCTCTCTCTGTGTCTCTGTCTCTCTCTCCAAGAGAGAGAGACAGAGAGAGAGAGAGAATGGGCGTGTTAGGGCCTTCAGCCACTGCAAACGAACTCCAAATGCATGCACTCCCTTGTGCATCTGGCTTACGTGGGTCCTGGAGAATTGAACTGGGATCCTTTGGTTTTGCAGGCAAATGCCTTAACCGCTAAGCCATATCTCCAGCCCTGTTTACTACCATTTTGGTTTCTCTCTCCCAAAAGGCTGAATGCTGCATAGTTCTTTCCAATATTCTGACAGCTAGTTAACAGGGAGGAAGTTTCCAGCTCAGCTTTGGTTTGATTTCTCAGTAACCTGCAGCCCAAGCACATAAAGCCTTCAGTAGGGTCTTGTTATATAGGGTTTTTGTTTTGTTTTGTTTTGTTTTGTTTTTGGCTTATTTAAGGCAGAGTCCCACTCTACATCAGGCGGACCTGGAACTCACTCTATAGTCTAGGCTGGCCTCGAACTCTTGGCCATCATCCTACGTTAACCTCCTTAATGCTGTTGACTGAAGATGTGCATCACCATACCTGGCTACCACAGAGAGTTTGAGGCCAGCCTGGGCTACAAGAGATCATGGTGGTCACAGAAACATAGGGGAGTATCATCACGCCGCACGTGGAGGTCAGAGGGAAACCCTGGGGAGTCAGCTCTTGGCTTCCACAGGGTAGATAGGCATTCTTGTTGTTTTGCCACTGCAAACACTAGACTCGCTGGCCCGAGAGCTTCAGAATTCTCCTGACTCTGCCTCCCAGTGCTGTAGGTGCCTTGGGATCACAGATGCTTGAGTAGTTTGTGTGTGACTGGGGATCTGAACTCCCAAGTGTCAGGCTTGCTGAGCAACACCCCAGGCCTACTTGGTTCTTTCTGTGAAGGCCTTTTCTTTTCCAGTGAAAGCTTCACTTAAGGAAATTGAAATGAAAATACAAAAGGAATAACCCCCCTGGCTCTTGGAATCAAGGCTTCAGGATACAGTGAAACCAGAAGGGTTAATTTCCTGTCTGACTCAACTAAATTCAGTGCAAGATCACCCAGACCTCTTCTTATTCAGCTTTTCTTGTAGCCCCTCTGAATTCCCTCCTTCCTCCCCAGGGGGCATGTCCACACCATGGTCTAGGTGTGGCAGGTCCAGCGGCTACTCTCAGAACCTGCCGTGAGAGGCAGGTAAAGGGCCAGTGGTGACCAAGGGCGGACCAGCTCTACTCCTGCCCCCACTGGTCCTTCCAGGGGGAGGACCAGGTAGGACACATGGCAGCTGCACACTGTCTTTGCTGAGTTCTGGAGGGGCACTGCACTACATTAAAGATCATTTATCTCAATTGTGTTTCAATTTCTGCCGTGGGAAGCTTCCCCTGGCATGTTGTAATTATGTTATAATTTACAGCAGGGTCAAATAAATAAGTTTGATTTTTCTGGAGGGGTGGGAGGCAAAGAAACGGGAGCCATGTTGGGGCAGGGGGAGACCCCCCCCAATTGGTAAATTCACTTGCATTTGTAGGGGCAGGGTCCAGCCACTAGGCAGGTGCAGAAGAGACCCAAGAGGGACTGTGGTTGCTGAAGACGGCTGCAGTGGGAAAAGGTGAACGTGTGCTCTGACACCCCTGTGATCTGCTCACTTGTAGCAGTTTTGCTTTGGGACTTGGGCACCTGTAGACACAGGTAGCGTGAGGACACGTGTAGAATACCTGGTGTTAGGAGGCAGCATTCACAGTGCCTGCTTTGTGCTCTTATAGTGGGGCACAGTGGATGTGGCTCAGTCGATGGAGATGGTTGTGCCCCGAGCTTGTGTCTGGAGTTCTAACACACAGGGATGACAGGAGTGGTGTCAACTGCGCATGCTGAGAGAGGGCTGTCACGTCTGTCCTCACAGAAAGATTTACATGTGTGGTCCTTAACTTTCCATGCTGTCGTGTGACTTGTTCACAGTTTTGGAGCATAGTTTATTTGGCTAAGGATGGAGCTCAGTTGGTCGAGGGTTTGCTTAGCATGCATGAGGCCCTGGGTTTAATCTCTAGACTACATAAGTTAGGTATGGTAGGACTTGCCTAGAATATTGGTAGTCAGGAGGCAGAGGTAGGAAGATCAGAAGTGCAAGGTCATCCTGGGTGAGGTAGAGGCCAGCCTGGGTTTACATAAGAACCTGTCTAAACAAAGTAAAAAGAAAAAAGGAGAGAGAAAATGCAGCTTATTTACTAATAGGATTACATGGTGAGTTAATTTTAATTTTTTATGTGTTTTTAAAAATTTATTTATTTGAGAGGGGGGTAGATAGAGAGAGAATGGGTGCGCCAGGGCCTCTAGCTACTGCAAGCAAACTCCAGAAGCATGTGTCACCATGTGCATCTGGCTTATTTGGGTACTGGGGAATAGAACCTGGGTCCTTAGGCTTTGCAGGCAAGTGCCTTAAGTGCTAAGCCATCTCTCCAGCCTAACTTTAGAAAAACAGTCTTCTCTGACCAGTCAACTCTGGCAATGTAAGTGTCCGTATCCAGGGTGGCTCACTTTGGGATGGCTTCTTAGCACTGGAGGCCAGGGCAGCGGGGGATCCTGAGTTCAGAGAAGTTGTTGATCCTTTGTCACACGGAAGGTGGTGGAAGACACAACAGACAATGCAAGCACGTGGGGGTCTGTTGGATGGGGGAGTGACTATGGCAATTGAGAAGTAATGAGGAAGTAGAACTTGTCCCTGAGCTCAGATGGGGGCGGGGAGCAAGAAGGATAGCAGGTGCCACCTCTCTCCCTTGTCAGTGGTCAATGTTATGAGTTCACCCCCTGGCCAGAGGTAGCAGTTTTGGGTAGTGCCCAGCAGAGGGCATGGGGACCACTGTTCACATTTGGGCTCTCCCTCCTCTCTTGGAAGCTGATTTGGTCCTCTGAGCTTTGAGCCTTATGTCCACATATGCTTGGTACCACAGAGTCCTTCTTCCTTCCCTCCCTCCCTCCCTTCTTCCTTCCCTCTTTCTTCTTTCTTTCCCTCTCTCCCTCTCTCCCTCTCTCCCTCTCTCCCTCCCTTCCTTCCTTCTTTCTTTCCTTCCTTCCTTTCCTTCCTTCCTTCCTTCCTTCCTTCCTTCCTTCCTCTCTCTCTCTCTTTCTCTCTCTCTCTCTCTCTCTCTTTCTTTCTTTCTTTCTATTTTTGGTTTTTCAAGGTAGGGTTTCACTCTAGCCCAGGCTGACCTGGAATTCACTATGTATCTCAGGGTAGCCTTGAATTCATGGCGATCCTCCTACCTTGCCTCCCGAGTGCTGAGATTAAAGGCGTGCGCCACCACGCCCGGCTCTTTACTTATTTTAAAATATTTTATTTTTATTTATTTGAGAGAGAGAGAGAGAGAGAGAGAGTAAAGAGAGAGAATGAGCTTTCCAGGGCCTCAAGCCACTGCAAATGAACTCCAGACACAGGTGCCACCTTGTGCATCTGGCTTACATGGGTCCTGGAGAATTGAACTTGTGTCCTTTGGCTTTGCAAGCAAGTGTCTTAACTGCTAAGCCATCTCTCCAACTCACCACAGAGTTCTTGATTCTGACACTATCCCTCCCTCTTCCCTTTCAAGAGCTCTTTGTACCCCCTGTCTATACTGGCTCCTGGCAGATGGGCTCTGAAGTGGGGCTCTGGTCTTAGAATTCCAGCTGTCACTGGGAGAGCTTGCTCTGACACAGGGTGTCCCCACAGCCTCTTTTGTCAGTGACATGCTCCTTGTGGCCTTTGGGCCTGCAGCCCTATGGGAGTTTGGGGGAGTAGAATTGAAGCAAATGTTTGGTCCTGCTTTCAGGGGTCTTTTGGTCAGACTGGCAAGAGACA
This sequence comes from Orientallactaga sibirica, assembly GCA_036365145.1. Lineage (NCBI taxonomy): Eukaryota > Metazoa > Chordata > Mammalia > Rodentia > Dipodidae > Orientallactaga > Orientallactaga sibirica. The sequence continues at coordinate 15,052,795 of JAEOAD010000028.1, forward strand.
GCCCATGCAAGTCTGGCCTCATCTCCCTCTGTACCTCCTTGCTGTCTCCTTAAACCATTACTCACTCTGAATAGCTGGGCAGCTTCTCTCTCCATCCTTTACCCTGCCTCCTCCAGGAAACCTTCCTTGATCACAGATCCCTCTTGATGCTATCTGCAGTGCACTCTCTCCCTCTCCCTCTCTCCCTCCCTTCCTCTCTCCCTCTCCCTCTCTTCATTTTTTTTGACAAGGTGTCTTAGGCCAGGTTAGCCTCAAATTCGATATGTAGCTGACCTTGAACTGCTGATTCTCCTGTGTCTCCTCTCAAATGCTGTGATCTATGCCACCACGCCTAGTTTGAGTCTTGCTGAGGACGCAGCCCAGGGCCTCATTCATGCTAGGCAAGCACCCTGGTAACTGAGCGACATCCCCAGCTCTGCAGCCCATTCTGATGACTCGTCTCCCACTCTGGCCTGGTGCTTTCTGTCCCTAAGGCCTGCCCTCCCCCGCACTGGCCAGGGGATGTTTAGATAACCAGACATAACTGGACTGGTGATCACAAGGACTGTGCTTTTTCCTGTGTCTGCTGGTTTGCAGAAGTCCCTGCACGAGCCTGGGCTGCTCAGAGCCTTGCACACCAGCTGTGGCCCAGCAGTGCCCCAGAGAGGGACAGGACATGGAGGGTGAGAACTGGCCCCTTCCACCAGACCCTTGCTGCTGGGCACGATAGGAGGCTGTCCGATGACGGCTGCCTTTGTTGTGACAGAGGGCCTTGGGCGGCAGCCAGGCCCTGTCCAGGGACAGCTGGGCGGCTCGCAGCGCACACCCAACTGAACAAGTCAGAGAGGAGGAGAAGGAGAAGGAGCCCGCAAGGAATGCTGGGAGTGTACAATGGAAGCAGTGCTGTCCCCATCCTGCAGCCTGTGCAGGCCAGAGGCAATGCATGAGCCCTGCTGGTCTCTTGCCAGCAGTTCACAGTTGCAGTCAAGGTCACATTGACGGTCTCATGTGCTTCCTAACTAGCATCATGAGCCCCGAGCTGGCATTTTTACACCCCTTTTTGGAACCTCCATCCACAGAGTCTCTGTGCACCATAGCTCTCATTGCTTCCTGGCCTAGGAAGCAGTGAGAGTCTCCATTGTGTAGAGAAGCTGGGACCACCTCCTTATAGACAGGCACTGCTTGAGGGATGCAAAGGAGATTCTGGTCCCTGGAAGGAACCTTTGCAGGTAGTCTTTACCAAAGATGGTGATCAAGGCCGGGGAGATGGCTCAGTAGGTAAAGTGCTTGCTTTGAAGCATGAGGACCTGGGTTCGATCCCTAGTACCCACATAACATGCTGACTGTGGAGTAGGTGTCTGTTACCCCAGGCCTGCAGAGGCGGAGACAGAAGGATCCCTGGGCTCCCTGGCCAGCCAATCTAACCTAATTGGTGATCTCCAGGCCAATGAGCAATCTTGTTTTTAAAAAGTGGATGACATTTGAGGAACAACACCTGGAATTGTCTTCTGCCCATCCCTCCCAGCTCCCCTGAGATGTGCACTCGTACCCACACAGGAATATGCACAAGATGGGGTTCCTTTAATTTCCTGTTTTTCAGATTAGAGCCCTGAGGGTCCAAGAGAGCAGTGCTCTGGTCACACATGTGAGGAGGGAATTTGAGCCAGTTCACTCCAAAGTCCTTGGTTCATCCACTCCAGGCCACTCAAGATAATAACTGGAGAAGCGGTAGTTGACCACTCAAACAATATTGTCCCCAGGGATAACGCAGGGTCCAATGGGAACCAGCCCAAGTCTCCATCAATGAATAGATGCACCCAGAGTGGTCTATAGAGGAATATTACTTGGCATTGAAAAATAAAGAAATCCCTCCAACCTGCTACAGTGTGGATGAACTTTGATTACATGCAAAGTACAATAGAGCAGTGACAAAAAGATACATACTGTGTCATTCCACTTACGTGAAGTCCCCCGAGTGGTCAGAGCATTCATAGAGGCAGAAAGTAGGGTGGTGGCGGCTGCAGACTGGAGGGAAGGAAGAACAGGGACTTTAATGATTGTTGATACAAAATCACAGGAGGGATGAAGTTTTGGAGATCACACAGCAATACAAGACAATGAACTTAATACTACCAGCCTATACACTTAAAAATGATTAGTATGGGGGCTGGGGAGATGGCTGAGTTAATAACTGCTTGCCATGCTAGCAAGAGGACCTGAGTTGGGATCATCAGCATCCATGTAAAAGCTGGATATACTGTATGTCCCTATAATCCCAGTGTTAGGGAGGTGGAAGATCCCTAAGTTTGCTGGCAAGCTAGTCTAGCTGAATTGGTTAACCCCAGGTTCAGTGAGAGAGCCCATCTGAAAAGATAAGATGGGGGCTGGAGAGATAGCTTTAGCAGTTAAGGTGCTTGCCTACAAAGTCTAAGGTCCCAGGTTCTATTCCCCAGTACCCATGTAAAAGCCAGATGCACAAAGTGGTACATGTATCTGGAGTTTGCAGTGGTTAGAGGCCCTAGCACGCCCATTCTCCCTCCCTCCCTCCTTCCCTCCCTCCCTCCCTCCTTTATTAAAAAAAAAGATAAGATGGGGCTGGGGAGATTGCTCAATGATTAAAGGCACTGGCTTGGGTTAGATTCCTCAGTACCCATGTAGAGCCAGATGCACAAAGTGGTATAAGGGCCTGGCATTTGTTTGTACTGGAAAGAGACCCTAACACACACACATACACACACACACACACATGCACATGCACATGCACACACACACACGGAAAGAAAGAATAAGAGAGAGGGAGGGAGGGAGGGAAGGAGGAAGGGGAGTGATTGAGGAAGACACTCAACATTGATTTCTTCCACATGTATGCACATTATATATACATATACATGCAAAAATGATTAAAATGATAAAATTTATGTTTTGTGTATTTTACCACAATTTTAAACAGTAAAATAATTGAAAAGAGTTTGTGGGGAACAGGTCCAAAGATTTATGACATTTTAAAAGCTCTGAGACCTTCCCTTTGGCTTAGCCTTCTCTGGTTTTATATGTGAAGAGAGCCTGCTGGGTCATGGGCCCTGGGCCAGCTGGCTAGTCCTGTAGATTCAAGTCCTCCTCTCACCATGGTGAGGTAATCATGAGGCTATCCTCTTGTCAGAGTCCCTTGTCCCTTGCCCTCAGAGAGATGGCCACGACCTTTGAGCTCATGACCCTAGACAGATGCTGGTGGGAAATGTGTTGGCTGAGAGATATAAATGATTCTTCATTCTCCACTATGGAAAGAGTTGGGATCCAGGATAAGCCTCGTAGAGCAAACTGAGGTTATTTCAGGAAGCAGCAATTAAAGGTTTGAGACTTTGCCTCTTTGCCCTTGCAACTTGCCCAGGTTTGCAGAGCGATTAAGTATTAACCAGCCCACAGCCCAGTAGACCCTCCCTTGCCCAGTTCTTCCACCATGTCTGTACCCTGGGAAAGAATAAGAGTAATATTCATATTAATCACAGCCCGAGCCGTGGAGAACACACTTGCTGATGGTGTTGGAAATGAGGGTTTAAAGCCTGCATCCAAACAACACGTGAAATGAAAGGAAGACTGTATTTAGACAGATGCTGTAATTTTTCCTCATTGTTCCATGTCTCTTGTTGCTAAAATGGATTCTCTACTGAGGCTGTGATTTCCAGCTCCCTCGACCTTCACTTTCCATGGTCGCTGTTCCCAAGATGCTCAATTTTTCCTCGTCCACCAGGCCTGTCTCTGCCTCTCTTCTCAGGATTATGGAAACCCATCACAGTTTCTGGCCGTTATATGGAGTCTGGGGATCTGAACTCAGGTACTCAAAACTGTTCAGAAAGCACTTCACCCACTGAGCCGTCTGCCTAGTTCTCCACGTTATTTGTTTGAGATGGAGTCTCTCACTAAGCCTAGAGCTCACTGATCCAGCTAGCTAAGCTGCCTAGCCAGCCTCAGGGTTCTGCCTATCTCTACCTCCCCAGCGCTAGGATACGGGGTTCATATTCAGCTTTTACATGGGGTCTGGGGATCTGAACTCTCATCCTTGCTTGGCAAGTACTTCTCCCCAGCCCCTATGCAAGTCGTCTCTGTCATTGCATTCGTGACTCGGAACACCCACAGTCCCTCAAAAACAGGCAAGGCACCATGATTATGTCAAAGTCAAAAAGTCAAAACAGGATTAAAAATAAAAGTTCCTAACAACAAAAGGACTTCAGACCTGGGATTTGGACAGAGCCAGGCTTTGAGCCCCACCTGAGCACATAGTAGCTATGTGATAGATATTCAGCAAGTGGACTGAATCCTCCAGCCTCAGTTTCTCCTCTATGTGATGAAAACAGAGTTGGCCCATGCATTCGTTATTTTTCTCATTGTTGTGACAAAACACCAGAGAAAGGGAGGGAGAGAGGAAGGTCGGTGGATTTATTCTGGCTCACAGTTTAAGGCTGGTTACCTGTCCACCATGGTGAAGAAGGCGTGTGGCAGGAGCAAGGCAACTGGACACATTTAATCCACAGTCAGGAAGCAGAGAGTGAAGAGTGAGGAGTGATGATACTTAGGTTTCTTTCCTTTCCTTTCCTTTCCTTTCCTTTCCTTTCTTTCTTTTTTTTTTTTTTTTTTTTTTTTTTTTTGGTTTTTCCAGGTAGGGTCTCGCTCTCGCTCAAGCTGACCTGGAATTCACTATGCAGTCTCAGGGTGGCCTCGAATTCATGGCAATCCTCCTACCTCTGCCTCCTGAGTGCTGGGTTAAAGGCGTGCGCCACCACGCCTGGCTAGCTTGCTTTCTTTTAATCAGCCTGGGACCCCCAGCCCACAGATGGTGCCTGCCACATTTGGGGTGTGCCACATCCCACCTCAATTCACTTAATGTAGAAACTCCTTCACAGACGTGCCAGATGACTCTAGATTCTGTCACATTGACAAAGTTAACTGTAATAGCCTGTTACTATGTGTTCACAGCATTAATAAGATTGTGTGTTCTAGCCATTTCCCAGGAGGTTCTTCTTATCCTAGTTGTCCCGTGTCACCATCCCATAATTCAGCATCCCACCCCTTCTCTGAGTATCTGCTAGGCAGGGCAGTGGGCTAGGGGTGGGGGAGAAAGAGCATTGATCCTCTAGGGTAGTGCAAGAGAAGCTCTGTGGGCCCGGGGATCCCGTGAGTTCGCAGGGTCCCTTCCTTTTGTGGACTTCTCTCGATGCACTGAGGGTGGTTTCTGGGGACTTGGGTGGTGCAGAGAAGCCAGTGTTGGGGGAGCTCTGTGATCCTGCATGAGTGTTTTGTAGCAGGGCTCCAGCCTCTTTGAGCTTGCGCTGTACCCTCCTTCCTTGTGCTGTTGTCCCCAGCTGTCAGTGGACACTGGCGCTCACACACAGGAGTAGCCACTTGCCACTGCACTCCACCCCTGTGGTCACCAATGGAGAGCGGAGGACTGCCAAGAGCCCTGGGACTGGAGCATTCAGCTCCCAGAACCTCCTTGCTGGCATTCGGAACACCAGCAGGGCATTTAGGGACACTTGGCAGTTGAATTACGATTCCTTTTCGCCCAAATCCACAAATCAAGGTTTAAAATGCAGTTGGACAATTTAGGGGAGATTCATCACTTGGTAAGGCATTTGGCTTCCCAGCATGAGGGCCCGAGTTCTATCCCCAGAACCTACATGAATAGAGCCAGATGTGGTAGGTGGTGTGTGCCTGTTATCCTAACACTGGGAAGGTTGAAGGCAGGAGAATCCCTGAGGCTAGCTGGCCAGCTAGGCTTGCCTAGCCTATAACAAGTTCTCAAAGGAGACGGATAGTGCCTGAGGACAACACCCGTGTTTGTCCTCTGCCCTCTACCTGTGCCCATGTACATACATGTATATGCACCTGTGTATGTTCACTCACTCACTCACTCACTCACTCACTCACTCACTCACTCACTCACTCAAATTCAGTTGGAAGCCAATGCCAGGCCTCCCAAAGACAGCTAAATGTGGTCCTGGAACTCGCAGTAGCTTCTTCATAGTGGGCTCAGCTGGTACGGCGGAGGGTAGGTCCTGCAGCATTCTAGCCTTACGCTGATCCAGGTTCCAAGTGGCCTGTGAAGGCTGCTGCACAGCTCTGGGAGGCTCCCTGTCCACATCTTCCCACCACAAGTCCTCGCACAATGTAGCAGAATTAGTAAGCTCTAGGCCGGGAGGCCCGGGATGTGAGAGCATGAAAACACAGACCCAAGAGAGAATATATTTACTACTGCAAAGAATTAGGAGCTGTGAGAAGGAGCTGAAGTTCCTACAGCCCTCTTTGCCCATAGGCCTCTTCTGCGTACACTTTTGCACAGCTTCTGGTGACTGTCCCATGCAGTAATTGCCACTACATTGTACAGGCCATCACGTTTCCCATAGACACTGTGCCCAACATGCAGTATGTGCCATCCTGGTTTCCAGGCAAGGAGCTCCAGTGGAAGGCAGGCTCTTGCTGTGCACTCCTCTCCAGGCATGTCGGTGGCTCTGCATGGCAGGCCTCACCCACATCTCTCTTTGGCTACTTGTTCATTGTCTACATGTCACAGTGGGTGCAATGGTGACCAGGCAGAGTCCTTTCATGTGAGAGGAGTAAATGTAGTCTTTCGATTGATCAGTTGTGGAGTGTGTGAGTGTGTGTGTGTGTGTGTGTGCACGCATGCACGCACGATTATTAAGGTGTGCATGTGGAGGTCCCAGAACAACTTCGGGTGCTGGTCTTCACCTTCCGCTTTGTTTGAGACAGGGTTTCTTGATGTTCATCTGACTAGCTGGCCTATGAGCATTCAGGTGATTCCCCTGTCTCCACCTCCTTTCTTGCCCAAGGCACACTGGGATTACAGACACTAGTGATACAGCATCCAGTTTTATGTGGGTTCTGGGGATCCAACCAACACCATATTCTCACGTGTGTGTGTGTGTGTGTGTGTGTGTGAGAGAGAGAGAGAGAGAGAGAGAGATCTTCACAACCCCACCTGTGGATTTTCATAAACATGCCAAATTGATGGAAGTAAATCTCTCCAAAGTAAGGAAGGTGGGCCTCAGGCAGTGGTGGCTGGCATTTGAGGATGGCATGGGTAGGCTCTTAGCTATTGTACTCCCTGGCTCAGAGAGGATACTATCCTGTGTGGGAATCGAAGGCTGGCATTCATTCCATTGCTGATCGTAGGGAACAGATGCAGTTTGGGTTTCCCATCTGCAGTTTGGAGAATCTTGGGCCTGGTTGACCATTTCATTGAGTGTTTGCATATCCCCAGTGTGGAGCCACTCCTGTGGACAGGCATCAGGTCTTCTGGGACAGCATCTCTCACACTCCATACAGATTGTTCATGTCATGTGTGTTGTCCATGCTGTTTACTGCATGCCTGTGAGGTAGAGAATACGTGCTGTATCTATTTGTGAAAGAAGCTGAGGCAGGAAAAGATGCCCATGAGCTTTGCCAAACCACTGTGAGGCCCTCATGGGAATTGATTACATTTGGCCTTGCAGGTGGGCCCAACTTTCTGATGGTGTGACATAATGTCATCCACAAAGTTCACACTCAAAAACCACATAATTACGTTAAAAGAAAAGAAAAAGAAAAAAAGTACACCTCATAGTGTTTGAAGTAAGTTTAACGATTTTGTGTTGGGTTACTTTCATAGCCTTCCTGGGCCACATGTGGCCCACGGGCTGTGGGCTGGACATGCCTATGTAGTCCCTAGACTTGTTGGAAGGCTGTGTGATTGTTCTGGCACAACGTGCCTGCCTGGCCTTTCCAGGTCAGATGCCCACCCAGGACTTCCAGATGGTGTTTTGACTGTACCTGAAACTTGGCTGTGGAAGTATCTTAGCTTGTCTGGCTTTTGAGGAGGACGCACACACATATGTCTCTCTCTCTCTCTCTCTCTCTCTCTCTCTCTCTTTCTTTGAAAGAATGGGCTCAGGATGCCTTGAGGAGTATCAAAATCCACAGAACTTAAGCCCCTTGTTACAATGGCACAGTGTTTAAATATGTCCAGTTATAGCCTACTGGATACTCATAGTCGTCTCTAGATATCATATATCCAGTACAGTGTATATGTATATGCTGTGTAAAGAGCTGTTAGAAATCATCTCTAGATGTGTATACCCAGTACAGTGTATGTGCTGTGTAAAGAGCTGTTAGAAATCATGTCTAGATGTCGTATACCCAGTACAGTGTATGTGCTGTGTAAAGAGTTGTTAGAAATCATCTCTAGATGTATACCCAGTACAGTGTATGTGCTGTGTAAAGAGCTGTTAGAAATCATGTCTAGATGTCGTATACCCAGTACAGTGTATGTGCTGTGTAAAGAGCTGTTAGAAATCATCTCTAGATGTCGTATACCCAGTACAGTGTATGTGCTGTGTAAAGAGTTGTTAGAAATCATCTCTAGATGTCGTATACCCAGTACAGTGTATGTGCTGTGTAAAGAGCTGTTAGAAATCATGTCTAGATGTCGTTTACCCAGTACAGTGTATGTGCTGTGTAAAGAGTTGTTAGAAATCATGTCTAGATGTCGTATACCCAGTACAGTGTATGTGCTGTGTAAAGAGTTGTTAGAAATCATGTCTAGATGTCGTATACCCAGTACAGTGTATGTGCTGTGTAAAGAGCTGTTAGAAATCATGTCTAGATGTCGTATACCCAGTACAGTGTATGTGCTGTGTAAAGAGTTGTTAGAAATCATGTCTAGATGTCGTATACCCAGTACAGTGTATGTGCTGTGTAAAGAGTTGTTAGAAATCATGTCTAGATGTCGTATACCCAGTACAGTGTATGTGCTGTGTAAAGAGTTGTTAGAAATCATGTCTAGATGTCGTATACCCAGTACAGTGTATGTGCTGTGTAAAGAGTTGTTAGAAATCATCTCTAGATGACGTATACCCAGTACAGTGTATGTGCTGTGTAAAGAGTTGTTAGAAATCATGTCTAGATGACATATACCCAGTACAGTGTATGTGCTGTGTAAAGAGTTGTTAGAAATCATGTCTAGATGTCGTATACCCAGTACAGTGTATGTGCTGTGTAAAGAGTTGTTAGGCTGTATTGTTTAGGGAATAATGACTACAGAAGAAAAGTCTGTGCATGTTCAATACAAATCATACTCTGTAAATATATATATATATATATATATATATATATTTTTGGTTTTGCGATGTAGGGTCTCACTCTGGTCCAGGCTGACCTGGAATTAACTATGTAGTCTCAGGGTGACCTCGAACTCTTGGCGATCCTCCTACCTCTGCCTCCCAAGTGCTGGGATTGAAGGCGTGCACCACCACGCCTGGCTTTCTGTAAATATTTTTAATGTGCAGTAGTTGAATATACTGATAGAGAAGTCTGTATCCAACAACCCTTCAGCCATGGATACAATTAGGAGAGTACATTTAATATTTTAAGCATGGAAAAAAGTTTTAATAGAATTTCTTAGATTACTACTTATTTATTTATTTACTTATTTATGAGATAGAATGGGTGTGCCAGGGCCTCTAACCACTGCAAATGAACTCCAGACACGTGCATCTAGCTTTACATGGGTACTGGGGAATCGAACCCAGGTCCTTAGGCTTTGCAGGAAAGTACCTTAACCACTGAGCCATCTCTCCAGCCCAGTTCCTTACTGGCTTTATTATTGCATGTATTGTTGCCTTGAATGAAACACATCCCCTGTTTCCATAGGGGAGGAGTTCTTCAGGACCAGGGGCTATGAAATCAATTTTGTGGTTAATAGAATTGGAAAAAATGAAATGGTAAATATTGCAGTTGGCTATCATGGTGGCACACATCTTTAATCCCTGCACTCAGGAGGCAAAGGTAGAAGGATTGCTATGAGTTCAAGGCTACTCTGAGACTACATAGAAAATTCCAGGTCAGCCTGGGCTAGAGTGAGATCCTATCTCTAAAAACAACCTCCCCCCCCCAAAAAAAAGAAAATATCACAGTGCACATAGTAAAGTTTCATTACTCTTTCTTATGTGTATGCATATATATGAATGATACAGCAATGTAAGATGTACTTCTTTTTAGCACATGCATATGGTATGTGTGCATATTTATGTGATTGTGTGCACATGTGTTAGCCAGAGATGGATGCTGGCTGTCCTCCTCAGTCTCAGTCTCTCTCACCTTAATTTTGTTGTTATTGTTTTTCGAGGTCGGGTCTCCCTCTAGCCCAGGCTGACCTAGAATTCACTATATAGTCTCAGGGTGGCCTCAAACTCTCAGAGATCCTCCTACGTCTGTCTCCCAAGTGCTGGCATTAAAGGCGTGCACCACCATGCCCGGCTTCCACCTTAACTTTTTGAGTCAGGGTCTCTCACTCAATCTAAAGCTCACTGATTCAGTTAGATCCGCTGGCCAGCAAGTCCCAGGGAATCCCCCATCTCTTTTTTCCTAGTGCTGGGATTATTGGTTTCTACGGTGCCTGGTTTCTACATGGGTGCGTGCTGGGATCTGAACTCAGATTTCCATGCTTGTGCAGAAGCACTTTACTGACTGAGCCATCGCCCCAATCTCAAAAATGCTTCTTTCTCTGCCTCACTATGTCAGTGTAAAGTTTGATTAGTTGATTTTTTTTTTTTTGGCCAATCTCATAAATGTGAATAATCCTGTTTTAATTTGCATTCTCCTAATTTGCAATACACTGAGCACTGGATTTCTTCTTCCCGATTTGCATCTTCATCTCTTTTGCTCAGCTCACCCTTCCCCGCTGGTTCTTGTTCCGACCCAGGCTCTCAGGGTGGCCTAGAACTCAAGGCCATCCTCCTACCTCTGCCTCCCAAGTGCTGGGATTAAAGGCGTGTGCCACCACACTTGGCTTGCTGGGCTTTGCTTCCTTTTTCAGGAGGTGGTAGGGGTAGGGTGGGGAATTAAAGAACTACTAATCATTTTTCATTTAGATGTGCTGTAAATAATTTCTTTCAGGCTTTGGTTGGTCAGGATCTCCGTGTATTTTTTTTTTTTTTCGGCGGGGGGGGGAGGGCAATAGTGATGCATTTAAAAAATATTTTATTTTTATTTATTTTTTTTTGGAGAGAGACAGAGAAAGAGAGAGGGAGAGGAAGACAGATAGAGATGGGCGCGCCAGCAGTGTCTCAGCTGCTGAGAATGAAATCCAGATGCGTGCGCCCCCTTGTGGTCAAGTGCGGCATTGCGCCCTTGCGTCACTTTGCATCTGGCTAAGCGTGGGACCTGGATATTAGAATTGCTGGAGATTGGAACCAGCGTTTTTAGGCTCAGGAGGCAGGCGCCTTAACTGCTAAGCCATCTCTCCAGCCCTAGTGATGCATTTTAACCTAGTCAAGTTTATCATTCTTTTCTCTTCGTGCCCTGGATTGATATGTTCTTTAAGTAGCTTTTTTCTTCCTAGAGGTCATGCAGCTGTCCTCCAACATTTTGTTTTAAAAGTATAAAAATTCTACGTTTGTCTGTGCTTATTTGATCTAGCAGAACCTGCTATCTTTGTTAAGATACAAGGTTGAACATTTGGTTTCTTTTTCTGTGTGGATGACCGGTTGCCTTAGTAACAGTTAATACACTCCTTAATTTTCAAATATATATATATCATATATACACACACACATATGTATATATAATGTGTATGTGTTTATGTGTGTTCATCTGTGGGTGCAGTGTGTGTGCAGATGAGCATGTGAGTGTGGAGGCTAGAGGACAACTTCATGTATCACCCTTGGGTTCACTATGTAGTCTCAGAGTGGCTTTGAACTCACACTGATCCTCCTACCTCTGCCTCCTGAGTGCTGGGATTAAAGGCGTGCGCCACCACGCCTGGCATGCTTGCTTTTTTATGTGGGTGCTAGGGATCAAACTTAGGCCATCTTGGGCCCTCCTGCTTGGGCAATAAGTATTCTTGTCCACTGATCCATCTCCCCAGACCCTTCTTGATTTTTTTTACTTTGCCATTTATTTATTTATTTATTTATTTATTTATTTATTTATTCATTCATTCATTCATTCATTCATTCATTTATATTCAAGGGGAGAGAGAAAGGGAGAGAATGGGTGTGCCAGGGCCTCTAGCTGCTGCAAACAAACTCTGGATGGATGCATTACTTTGTGCATCTGGCTTTATGTGGGTACTTTGCAGACAAGCGCCTTAACCACTGAGATACCTCCTCAGCCCCTTCTTTGATTTTTGAACTCATTGTTGTTGTAGGCCACTTTTCCTTGGCTCACTTTGCACTCCATTTATCCGTCTGTTAGTTCCTTGAGCCCTTAGTTTCCATAGTATTAGATAGTTTTCACCCCTGATACCAGGCACTCTTCATTTGTTCTCCCCAAGCAACCGCAGCTCTCAGCCTTGTTTTCCATGATGATTTTAGGATCAACTTGTTGGAACCCAGGAAAGTTCTTGTTGATACTTTTTTTTTTTTTTTTTGCATGTGTGGGGGGGTTAGTATGTGTATGGTAGTGTTTTCATATGCATTTCAACTTGTGTGTGCATGCACACAGATATGATCATTGGCCAGTTGCTCTCCACTTCGTGTGTGTGTCTGTGTGTGCAACATGTGGTGTGTGTGTAGTCTATGCATGTGTGTGTCTAGATGTGCATGCCTCATGAACGCACATATGGAGGCCAGAGGATAAGGTTGCATGGTCCCCTCCCTCACTCATCCGTGTTACTTCTTTGATGTGGAATTTCTTTCATTTTCAGGAGCCCCAGCAATTCTCCAGTCTCTGCTCCCCACAAGAGTAGGGTTACAGGAGTACGTGGCTGCTTGCAGGTCCTCAGGCATACACAGCAAGAGCTCTTGCCTGCTCAATCCTTTCCCTAGCCTGTCCACCTATTGTTTGAGAGTGAACCTGGAGCTCAGCAATTTGGCTAGACTAGCTGGTGGCCACGCCCCAGGGGTTCTGCTGGCTCGCCTTCACAGGGCTGGGATCACAGGTACACATCGCCCTGTGCATCCAAAGTTTCAAACTCAGGTTGTCATGCTTGCGTGGCAAGTGCTTTACTGCATGAGTCATCTCCCCAGCCTCTTTCTGTTGATATTTTGATTAGACCCAAGTTGATGGATGGACTAATTTGGGGAAGATTAACATAGTCTTTCTCCCTTAATTGGCTGCTTCTTTTGTCTTTTCACTGAGTTTTACCATTTGTATCATAAAGATCTTACACACCATTTTGGTTTGTGTCTTGTATGACGTGTGTGTACATGTTGTAGTCAGCTTCATGTTGCTGGGATGATCTGAAGTTTTGACATAGGAATGACATTTAGTGCTGGGAGAGGGCTCCGTGAGTTAACTGCAGCATAAGCATGAAGGCTTGAGTTTGGAACCAAAACTCACATGAAAATCAGGGTGTGGTGGTGAACACTTGCAAGCCCAGTGCTGGAGAGATAGAGTGGAGAATCCCTGGACAGCTAGTCTAGTCAAACCCATGAGCTCCAGGGTCAGTATCTCAAACACAAGGTGGAGAGCAATGGAGGAAGACATCCAATGTTGACCTCTGACCTTCAAAGGCACGCACATAAAAAAGGATGATGTTTAATTATTTTTAAAAGATTTCCTTTATTAGACTTAAAAAATTTCTTTCTCATATTGTGCTGTTAAGGCTCCCTCATGGTGAACAGATATTGAATTATAGTCATACTTTTCTGCAACTTTTGAGATGGCTATAATATCTCTTCTTTATCATCTTATTGGGGTTACTAATAGTAATACACTGTGATTATTGTGACATCATTGTTTCTTGGGGTAAACTCATCTGGGTTTATTTTGTTGGATTTAATTGGTAAAAATTTCCCTAAGGCTTAAAAAGTTTTGTTTGTGGATATATGTGTATGGTATGCATACCTGTATATATGCATGTTCATATGAGTGGGTGCGTGTGTGTGTGTGTGTGTGTGTGTGTGTGTGTGTGTGTGTGTGTGCTGCAGCAGCCAGAGGTACATTTGGATTGAGTGTGTTCCTTTATCATCCTCCCCCCTTTTTTTGGCATGTGGAGGTCAGAGGACAAGTCCAAGTACTGGTCAGCACGTTCCACTCTGATTGGGACAGGGCCTCTGATTGCTCATGGCTGCATTCTCTAGGCTCCTGGCTCTTGAGCTTCTGGGAAATTTCTTGTCTTTGCCTCCGTTCTCACCACAGGCACTCTGGGGTTACTTATGCCCACCACAGTGTCCATCTTTCATATGGGTTCTGGGAACTCAAGCTGAGTGAGGGGAGGTCTGAACACAGGTCCTCATGCCTGCACAGCAAACACTGCGCCTACAGAGCCATGTCCCCTGCCCTCCCCAAGACTTTCCATCAGCAGTGGGATTGGTCTGTACATTTCCTTTTCTTTCGTCCTTAATTTAGTCTTATATAACAGATGCTAAGACGTGCTCTTATTCCAATATTACATGTTAAGGATTGTTACCAAGTAGCTCTGTATAAATTTGTCTATGTTCATATCTGTATAGCTCTCGTGTGTGGTAAAGATTGGCTTCATTATTTGTGTAGGCCCAGCATTTTCCACTCCTTGAAGATCCCAAAAACCCCAGACTGGAACCTGCCCCAGCCTGGGTTGGTTGGTTTGTTTCAGTTGGGTTTCTTTTCTTGTTTCAAATTACTAGTTTAGCTTATTTAATGGGTCCAGGTAATTCCAGCTTTTTTTTTTTTTTTTTTTTTTTTTTTTTGAGTTGCCTGTCATTAAGTCATTCAATCTATCTCCAAAAGTGTGTTCATTTCTCCTGTTTTCAACTTGCATGAGCGAGAGAGAGAGAGAGAGAGAGAGAGAGAGAGAGAGAGAGAATGATTATGTATGTGTGGGCGTATGTGTCATAGCACGCAAGTGGAGGTCAGAAGATAACCTTGGGGGTCTCTCTTGTTTGCTGCTGTGAATGCCAAATTAGCTGGCCCACAAACTTCCGGATTCTCCTGACTTTGTCCCTGTTGGTATTACACACATGTGTGCTACCAGGTCCAGTTTTACATGGGTCATCGGGCTTGTGCAGCAAGCGCTTTTACCCACTAAGCCATCCCCCCAGCCCCGTTTTCAAATGTATTTATAGCATTTATACTTCTAATTCTTTATCCTGTTTATCAGTGCTACCTCTGGGTCTTGGCTGGTGTGTGTACTGTGCTGGGAATGAACCCAAGGCCTCAAATGGGATGCATTTAACTGAGTCATCATTTGTGTCATATACACTGATTTATATCCCCAATCTTGTGTGTGTGATGTGTTTGTGAGTGCCAAGGCCTATGTATGGTGGTCCTCACCTTCCACCTTGTTTGAACTCACTCACCACCCCCTTCTGCATTTGCAAGGCTGCCTGGTCCATGAGCTTCCAGAAGAGTCTCCTGTCTCCAGTTCCCATTCTACCTTACTGCAGGTGCACTGGAATTGCACACACTTGCACTACTGTGTCCAATTGTTATGTGGGTTCTGGGAATTTGTGTGACAAGCCCTTTATTAATGGAGCCATTGACCCAGTCCCACTCTTTGCATGTGTGTGCACACGAATGTGGAGTCTAAGGATTGCCTCAGGTAATGAGTGCCTATTTTGAGATGGGGTCTTTCATTGGTCTAGAACTCACCAAGTTGGCTAGACTGACTGGCCCACAAGCTCCAGTGACCTGCTTGTCTATACTTCTGCCCACAGTGCTGGGATTACTGACGTTTTTATGTGGGTTCTGGGCATTGAACTCTGGACCTCATGCTCGCATGCCCAACACTTTACTGATGAGCTATCTATCTAGCCTGCTAGCCCTTTCAAAAGTCATACAAGTCATATTTTCTTCCTTTCTTGCATTTTTTTTCATCCAGGATTTCTGAATTGTGCTTTTCCCCTAATTTCTTCTCTCTCTCCTTCTGTAACTTTCTGTCCTCCATGCCTCTTTACTTCATCTTTCTATTACCCATCATTTTTATTTTTTCTGTTAGGCTCTCTCTAATCCTGTCTTAAGCTGCCTTGATAATGCTCTTGATGGTACCCGCTGACTCTCACTCATGAGTGTGTGCTTGTGCACTTTGTAATTTTGGATAATGAGTAGAGATTTACCTGTAGAAAACTTCCATGGCCTTGCAGAGGCTTCCCTCCAAAGTGCTTTTCTGGATGCCTGCCAGGCTCTTTAGGAGCCCCACCGGTGTGGGCTAACTTTTATATTCTGTTGTGGCTGGGGGTGGGTGGAGGTTGGACCACGTGGAGATTGTCAGTCTGACTTGTCACCCAGTGAGAAGACAGGCAGGCGGCCAGCTGCAAATACTCTGGAGGAACTTTATCATCCTCCACTTGTTTTCTGGGAAAAGGCAGAAACGTCGCGGCCTCTTGGAGTATTCATGCTAATGGACATTGAAGAGTGCCCAGCCTCTCATTAAGGGTGCATTAGTCACTGGGAGATTTAGACTGCCCACTGGGGCCTCCATGTCCATGTTGTCTCTCTCATAGGTTCTAGACTCCTGAGCTTGCTCTTGTGTGGTCACCAAAATTGCAGCCCCAAAGGCACTGAGACTCACCCTGGCTTCTGGACCACCAGCCCAAGCTCAGGGATTCCTTTTTGCTCTGGGGCACTCTGCTTCCTTCCCATACCCACACTCTCTTCTCTGTGATTGTCACCTCCCTGCATACATAGATGTCCATGCATTCTCTCAACCTTTTTTAAAAGATATATTTTATTTATTTATTATTTGAGAGAGAGAGAGAGAGAGAGAGAGAGAGCGCGTGCACGCGCAAGAGAAAATGGGCACACCAGGGTCTCCAGCCACTGCAAGCGAACTCCAGATGCATGCGCCCCCTTGTGCATCTGGCTTACGTGGGTCCTGGAGAGTCAAACCGGGATCTTTTGGCTTTGCAGGCAAATGCCTTAACTGCTAAGCCATCTCTCCAGCTCCCAGGCATTCTCTTTCTGGAGGGCTTTCTGTGTACCAGTGAGTTGGAAATCACCATGATGCTTCTCTTTCCACTTTCCTTTTCTTTCTCTTCCCTTCCCCTTTTATTCCCTCCCTTCCCTCCCTCCCTCCCTCCCTCCCTTTCCCTCCCTCTTCTCCTTCCCTCCCTCTAGACAGTGTCTCATATATCCCAGATTGGCATGGTTAAGCAAGCACTCTACCAACTAAGGTGCATCTCCAACCCCATGCTGTCTCTTTTCCTAGGAAGATGAAAGGTAGAGGGTAAGATGGATGGAGTTAGAAACCCATATTTTGGGAAAGAACTGTAATTATCATCCACTCCAGGCAAAAGACTCGAAGTGGTCGGTTTTCGGAGGAGGAAATGTTTGGCGTCTACCCTCTTCCAAAATCCATTAGCTAAGTTGTTCACTGACTCAGCTGTGTTGGGTGGGGACCAAGGCTGGCTCTTTCCATTACCAAAGGCACAGTGTCTGGGGGTTGCAGCAAAGCCCGTTTCATCTCATTGCAACCTCGTGCTGGGCCATCCTGTGTCCTCTTCACAAGTCACATGAGCATCCTGAGTATATGACCTTGTGTATAAACTAATTCCTTTGTGATGACAGTGCCCTCCAGACCCAATGCTGAGACTATGGACCTTGCGAAATCACATTGTAGTCTACAAAGAGCACACTTGAGAACCACACAATCAGAAATGCAAAAAAAAAAAAAAAAATCTTCTTTTTTTAAGAGTAAGTTTATGGTTTTGTGTTGGGTCACCATCATGGGCCGCAGACTGTGGGTGGACACCTGCTAGTAAGGGGCTTCAAGGCAGGGGTATGTGTGTGTATACTTCAGGTGCCATCCATCTTTCCCTCCTTCCTTCCTTCCTTTCCTTCTTTTTAACTTCTTTCTTGTTTATTTATTAGAGAGAGAGAGAGGATGAATGTGCACACCAGGGCCTCTCGCCCCTGCAGACAAACTCCAGACACATGGGCCACCTTACACATCTGGCTTATGTGGGTAGTGGGGAATCGAACGTGGGTCCTTAAGCTTTGCAGGCAAGTACGTTAAGTGCTAAGCCATCTGTCCATCTCCCTCCCTTCCTTCCCTTTTTCTTTCCTTCCCTCCCTCCCTCTTTCCTTTCTTCCTTTTTAAGATAGGGTCTCTCACTGACCTGGAACCTACCAAGTAGACTGACCAGTTGTGGTGTAACCCAGGGATATGACTGTCTCCATCTTCCTAGAGCTGGGATTACAAATGCTTGCCACCGTACCTGACTTTTTAAAAGGTGGGTTTGGGGGCTAATACTCTTGTTTTACTGACTGAGCTATTTTTCCAAGCCCTTGTTGCTTTTATTTGCGTCAGAGTCTACTGTAGTGGAGCCTGGTTTTGAACTTGTGATCCTTCTGCTTCTACCTCCCAGGTGCTGGGTTTACAGGCATGGAATGCTAAACCCATTTTATGCTTGCTGGGGAACAAATCCAGAACTTTGTATACGAGGCAAGTACTCTACCAACTGAGCTACATCCCTAGCCCCTTTGGTTTTGTTTGTTTGTTTGTTTGTTTGTTTGTTTTTGGAGACAGGATCTCATTCTGAAGCCCAGGCTAGGATTCTCCTGCCTCAGCCTCCTAAGTTCTGGGATTACATACCATGAATGACCCTGTGATTCTTTCTTCCTTGACTTCCTTTGTCCTACTGAGGGTCTTCTGTGTTCTGGGCAGTATTTAAAGCATTTCCTTTCTGTCTTTCCTGGGTGTAAGTAGACCAAAGGAGAACTGGATTTGTTCCACCCTGGCCAGGATGTGGGGTGGGAAAGGGCTGTCCCAAGTGTGGAGTTCAACACAGGGTCAGATGGGTATCCAAGTTCCAGTGGGAATGGACTGTGGCATATTCGATTTGGACTAGAGAGAGAGAAAGAGAGAGAGAGAGAAATGCAAGAGAGATGTGAAAGAGGAGGTGTATGTGAGACACAGAGAGACGTATATATGAGCGGGGAGAGAGGCAGACAGACTGACTTCTGGAATCTTAGAAAGATAATGATAGCCATTGTCCCATTCTTTTGTTCACTCCTCAGGATGAACTATTAGAACTATTTGGCTTCTTGTTAAATTTTTATTCATTTTGCTATTTTATATAGAAGAATTTGCACGACTCAAAATTCAGTGCCGTGTACTCCACTAACATAATACCACAGTGGAAAATTCTATA
The DNA here is from genome assembly GCA_036365145.1 of Orientallactaga sibirica. NCBI lineage: Eukaryota > Metazoa > Chordata > Mammalia > Rodentia > Dipodidae > Orientallactaga > Orientallactaga sibirica. The sequence goes on from JAEOAD010000028.1 coordinate 15,071,835, forward strand.
CCATGAAACTTTGCTTCAGGCAGAAAATTACCTTCAGGCTATGTGTATAAACTGTGAATTTCATTTTTACACTTGGGTCTGAATCCCAAGATAGTTTGTTGTATATATGAACTATTCCCAAATCTGAAAACTTCCCAAATCAAATCACTTTGGCCCTGAGAATTTGTAGGAAAGGGATATTTGTCAATTAAAATATATTTGTCAATTATAAACAAACTCTTGGGGCTCTGGAGATGGGCCAGGAAGTAAAGTGCTCGCCACACAAGGAAGAGCACCCATATACCAGAAGCGCAGCACACATGCCTGGAACCCCAGCACTGGGGAGGCAGGCTAGCTAGTCTAGCCAAATCTATGTGCTTCAGGTTCAGAGAAGTACCGTCTCAAGGGTTAAGGTGCTTGCCTATAAAGCCTAACGACCTAGGTTCTATTTCTCAGTACCCACATAAGCCAGATGCACAAAGTGGTACATGCATCTGGTGTTTGTTTGCAGTGGCTAGAGGCCCTGGCATACTCATAAAGTCTCTATCTCTCTTTCTGTATCTCTCTGCTTTCAAATAAACAAACAAACAAATAAAATAAAAAATAAAATACAGTGGAGGTGTGATGGTGCATGTCTTTAATCCCAGCACTCTGGGAGGCAGAGGTAGGATGATCGCTGTGAGTTTGAGGCCAGTCTGAGGCTATATAGTGAATTTCAGGTCATCCTGGGCTGCAGTAAGACCCTACCTCAAAAAAATAAATAAATAAATAAAAGGTGGAGAGAGATTGAGGAAGACACTCAACTTCAACCTCTGGTCTCTGTATGTGCACGTATATGCATGCATATAAGCACTCACAACACACACATGTACACACGCAGCAAAAAAATCACAACCAACCACACAACAACAACAACAACAACAAAAACAACATGCCAGCATTTACTCTTATTTAATGAGGATTTGAGATTGCCAAAGGGAATCCTTCAACAGAAAAAGGTGTGAACTCCCGCTCTTGTTTCCTCTCCCAGCCTCAGAGGCTCTTTTAAGGGTACCCATTGTTACCTGCTCCCCACATATCCTTTGAGAGCTAGTCTAGATGTGCAAATATAACTAATGCATATATTTTTGATATTTATATGTGTGTGCTTATCTGTAAATTTGTACACCCACATGCATACAATATGTTTCTTAATGCAATTGTCAGCGTCTTTCTTGTTTTGCCTGACAATGCGTCTTGGAAATTGCTCTATACCAGAACCAAACGCTTCTTCATTCATTTTATGGCTGTCTGGCATTCCATTATAGAGACAGGCTGTAATTTATTTAATGAGTCTCCTTCTGATGGATATTTAGATTTTCCCCTCTTCTGCTATTTTCAAACAGTGCCACAGGAAACTGCCTTATGCTGAGTTATTCACCTATTTGAAAGGAGGATGCAGGGCCCTACTCACCAGGAGCACTTGAGTTTACTGCAGGGACAGCTATACTGCATTGTCAATACTGTCTGGAGAGGGCTAGCCACGACCTCCTGGGCTTCCTGTGGGCTATGCCTGTCATCACAGGAATGTAACCAAGCTCTTTCTTACAGATTTGCAATTATAGATTCTGAATGAATTGAAATGGCTTGGATTTCAGAGAGTTCGCAAGTAATAGATGACATAGGAAAAACATTTGTTTGCCTGCTATATAGACAAGGTGGAAATGAATTCAAATAGTGATATTTATTAATTTATTTATTCATTTATTTAGAGAGGGGGGGCTGGAGGGATGGCTTAGCAGTTAAGGTGTTTGCCTGCAAAGCCAAAGGACCCAAATTCAATTCCCCAGGATCCACATTAGCCAGATGAACAAGGGGGTACACTCATCTGGAGTTCCTTTGCAGTGGCTGGAGGCTATGGCACACCCATTCTCTCTCAATCTCTCTCTCTCTCTCTCTCCCTCTTTCTCTGTCAAGTAAATAAATAAATAAATAAAAATATTAAAAAAGAGAGAGGAAAAAAAAAGAAATGGCATGCCAGGGCCTCTTGCCACATGCTCAAGACACATGCTCCACATTGTTCATATGGCTTTATATGCGTACTGGACCCAGGTCATCAGGCTTCACAAGCAATCTCCTTTAACCACGAAGCCATTTCTCCAGCCCTCAAAGAAGGACCTTTTGGTTTATTTTGAAACTAATAAGTTCAAGAGAGCTGTTTAATCAGCCTTCTGCTGGCCCACATGAAAGTCTGGTTGAGAAATCACTCAAATTAGGAACAGAGCATGTGCTGTCACACCCAAGTACCATGAGCTTCACATTTGGGACTGGGACTATGGCTCAGTTCATAGCTTTCTTGTCTACCATGCACAGAGTCCTGGATTCCATCCCTAGCACATGTGGCGGTGCAGACCTATAATCCCAGCCTTCAGGAAGTGGAAGCAGACAAAAGAATCAGAAACTCAAGGCCATCATATGGCAAAGAAGGAAGGGAGATGGAGGGATAAAGGAAGGAAGGAAGGAAGGAAGGAAGGAAGGAAGGAAGGAAGGAAGGAAGGAAGGAAGGAAGGAAGGAGGGAAGGAAGGAAGGAAAGGGGACTTTATTTTTACCCAGTATAAGTCAAGATAAGGCTTCCTAGTTGCAAGCTGCTGGATGTCTTGGAACACTCCTCAAAGTAAAGGCCTAGTTGTCACACGCCTGTTTCAGACGAGATCGGGCGCCATAGACACACCACTCCTGTTTCAGGATGCGGTGACAGCGAGCTGTAACATCTGGTATTTACTGAGCTTGTATTATGGACCAGCCCAGCTCTTCTGCTTGGAGCTCTCCTGCAGGCCTCCCTTCCATCCTGTTATCACATCTCCAGACACCCATGGCTCAGGCCCGTGGAGTTTGCCTAAGGTTCCCCATGTGAATTCCTGCCCAGGCTCTCAGTCCGGTGCCTTCCTCCACTCTGCTGCAGTTTGAACTTACCCATGGGGCCAACCTGGAGCCCTTGTGTATAGTTACTTCCTTTTTGCTGGGACCGAACACCTGACCAGAAGCAGCTTAACGAAGGAAAGGGTTTATTTCAGCTGACAGTTCCAGAAGGTAGAAAATCCATCACAGTGGTGAAAGCTTGGCAGGAGCAGAACGTCAGCTCACATACTCACAGCCACGGGGAAGTAGAGACAGCAAGCAAGTATGGCAAGTGGGCCTGGGTGGTAACACCTCACAGCCTGCTCCTGTTGACACACTTCCTCCAGCAAGGCTCCATGTCCTTAAGGTCCCACAACTTTCCCAAACAGCACCAGCTGGAGGCTAAGCATTCAAACACATGAGTCTGGGGGTGGGGGTTATTTTATACCTGAGTAGCAGGTTTTGGTTAGGATCTGTACATATTCACGGCCTCCTGCCCAGGATGGTTTGGCTGAAGTCTTCTTCCCCTTCGTGCTGGTGTGAAAGTGATAAGCATTCACCTCAACAGAGCCATACTGTGTAACGAGAGCTTGGATCTGTATCTTGGCCGAGGCTGGTGAGAAGTGGACACTCCTCTCCTGTAGTGATCTGAGCTACATGCACGAGGGGTAGGTCCAGTGCATTTTCTTGTGTGCCTGTGTGTGCATGTGCAGGTTCGTGTATACACATGCATGTGGCGGCCATCCACCTCTTTTGAGACAGAGTCTCTCACTGGCCTGCAGATCACTGATAGGACTAACCTGGATGAGCAGTGAGCTCCACAGTCTCTCATCTCGGCCTCTTCAGCTCTTGGATTACATGCGCATGCCACTGACCAGCGGTTTTTGTGAGGATTCTCGGGTTTAAATTCAGGCCCTCATTTTTGTGAGGTAAACACTTTACTGGCTGGGCTTTCTCCTCAGCCCTTCATTTTCCACTTAGATATTCAATGCACAGTGGGTTCATTTAGACACAAGCATCTGCCTTTGAACTTGCCCAGGCCATGTTCTGGAGTCCATCAAAATAATTCCAGACAGTAGACAATGGGGATCGTAAGAGGTGCTGTTGAAGGACACTGTTCCCTCTGTTCCATGAGAGCATTTGGGAAAGAAGAGTGAACTTGCTGTGGGTAGGAGTCACACGATGAATGTATAGGACACCTGTGACTCTGAGCTTGCTTATGGTCTGAGAGTATCAGGGGTTTTGGAGCAGGGAGAAGCATATATAAGGCTCTGAGGATAGTAGGTTGACCTGCCTCTAGCCATATCCTCTTCCTTCTTAGCAACTAGCATAGGGCCTCCTCTGATGTCTGGCTTGACCCAGATCCCAGTTCCCAATCAGCAGCTAGTGTCTTTGTCTCCATAAAGACAGAGTAGACTGTAGCAGACTGCTTCAGGTTCTCTGAGATGAATCAAACCAGGCACAGTTATGGAGGAAGGGATAGTTATTGAAGCTTACAGATCCAGGGGAAGTTCCATAATGGCAGAAGAAGCTGGCCTGCTTTCACAGGACCAAACACAGAGAGCAAAGCCATAAGCCAAAAGCTACACAGCACAGCACACCTCAGGAACTCCAGCTAGGCACACTTTGCATATCTTTAGATTGAAATCTCAAACCTACCACCACACCTTAAGGTTCACCCAGTGACCCTGCCTCCAGCCAGGTGGCTGCAGATGCAAACTACAGACTAATAAAACACTGAATATATTGAGGGCCATCTATTCAAAGTACCACAGTAGACCTTTGTTCTAGGGCATGCTTGCAAAGGGGTCTCAGCCACAGCTGCTTTCCTCTGCCATCATAGTTCAAGGGTGACATTGGCAATCCAGCAGGGCTATGTGGCCGTGAAGCAAGATGGGGACAGATCTGGCCTGAAAGCCTCAGTTTGCTAGTCGAATCTTTCCTCCAGTTGACCAGTGGTGTTAGACTGAATCTGCTGGAAATGAATGAGTCCAGCCCTGTTTGGGTATAAACCTCATTTCCTGGGGCTGGCGAGATAACTCATGAGGACCTGGGTTTGATCCCTAGAACCCACATCAAAAAAGTCAACCAAGCATGGTGGTGCCACAGTAGGGAGGTGGAGGAGACAGGTGGATCTCTAGGGTTTGCAGGCCGGCCACTCGCCTATTTGATAAATTCTAGGCTAATGAGAGAACCTACCTCAAAAATAATCAAGGTGGATGACTCCTAAGGAACAACACCTGAGGTTGTCCTTTGGCTTGCAAACACACATGAACATGCACACGCAAAGTAAATCAACCACATTTTCTGTTTGACAGTGGGTTCAGGGAAGACTTGAAAGGGCTCTGTTCCCTGACCCCAGGCGTCAGTACTAAGTGCAGTCAGAGAGAACTGACAGTGGACTCTGGAGGCCTCCTAACAACTGAGGCTGCATCCTGGAAGCAGTCCTTACTGCTCTGAGCCTCACCTTCCCGTTTGCAACACAGGAAAGCCCAATTCTGGTAGCTCAGAGAGAATCAGCGTTTCCTTCCTACAGGCTTTGGTTCTAGAGTGGTCCTCGAGGCAAAAGTGTATGTGGGTAATTTGTATTGTAAACTGCACGTCAAGGGGGCACTGCATTAAGTACTTCTTTCATTATTGTAACTAAATACCAAAAAAAAAAAAAAAAAAAGAAGGAAGGGTTTATGCTGGCTCCCATTTGGGGGGTGTGTGCAGTCCATCATGACAGAGAAGGCATGGTGGCAGGAGCAACTAGTTACATTGTACCTGCAGTCAGGAAGCAGAGTGATGAATAATGGAGCTCAGCTCAATTTCTTCTTCTTGTTCTTCTTTAAATATTATTTATTTATTTATTTATTTATTTATTTATTTGACAGAGAGAAAGAGGGAGAGAGAGAGAAGGGCACACCAGGGCCTCCAGCCACTGCGAATGAACTCCAGACACATGCGCCACCTTGTGCATCTGGCTAACGCAGGTCCTGGGGAATCAAACCTGAGTCCTTTGGCTTTGTAGGCAAACGCTTTAACCACTAAGCCATCCCTCCAGCCCCAATGTCTTCTTTTTATTCAACCTGGGCCCTCAACCCATGGAGTGGTGCTGCCCACATTTAGGGTGGGTCTTCCCATCTCGCTTAACTTCAACTAGGAATTTCCTCACAATCATAACCAAAAGTTTGTTTTCAAGGAGGTTCTAGACCTATCAAGTTAACGTTAGTCCAAACCATGGCAGGTGCTCCATTGCTGCAGACCTCAAATCTTCAGGAACCAGTAGTTGGGGGTTATCTGTGGTTCCTTAGTGACCTACACTGTTTATGGCAGAGAAGCTATCACCTGTGCCTGGCTTATGTGATCCCTGGTAAGGAGTAGGTTAACTTTTTTTTTTTTTTTTTTTTTTTTTTGGTTTTCGAGGTAGGGTCTCACTCTGGCCCAGGCTGACCTGGAATTAACTATGTAGTCTCAGGGTGGGAAGGAACTCAGGAAGGAAGGAAGGAACCTCTGAAGGAAGGAGTGCTGGGATTAAAGGGTGTGAAGAAACAGAGCTCAGGTTAACTTTTTTAACTTCTGCTCTCTACTTGAAATTGCCCTTGCCCAGCCTTGGAGGCTGGGCAGGGAAGGAAGGAAGGAAGGAAGGAAGGAAGGAAGGAAGGAAGGAAAGGAGGAGGAGGGAGGGAGGGGGGGGAGGGAGGGAGGAGGGAGGGAGGAAAGGAAGGAAGGGAGGGAGGAGGGAGGGAGGAAAGAAAGAAAGAAAGAAAGAAAGAAAGAAAGAAAGAAAGAAAGAAAGGAAAGAAGAAGAGAGTGCTTTGAAATACAAACAGGGCCTAGACTTCCTTCTGACCTCACCTGCCCTCCCTTGCTGGCTCCTGGGGAAGCTGCTGGAGGGAGGCAACACCCTCCCTCATTTGTTCTAAAAGCCATATAGGATCAGACTGGCTCAGCTCCCAGTTGGCTGCAAATGGCTGCCTCCACCTTCCTTTTCAGACATCCCGCCAAACCTTGGGTGGCCAAGCTTGGGCTTGGCGGGGTGCTCTTCAGAGAGCTGGAGAGTGCAGCACACAGTACCCAGGAGCCCCAGGCGGCTTTGTGGGCTAGCTTTGTCAATTTTTTTTTTTTTAACATGTATATCTGTGGGGCATACATGTATGTATGTAGTGTGTGCATGTGTGTCAGTGTATTCATGAGTGTGGGTGCACATGTGTGTGAAGGTGTGCATGTGCTTATGGAGTTTAGAAGTCAAGGGCAGGGGCCTCCTTCCATCTGTCTCCATCTTACTTATTGAGACAGAGACAGGGTCGCTCACTGAATCCAGAGCTCAGTAACTTTGGTACTCTAGTCAGCCAGCTGGTCCTGGGACTCTGGGCTCGGGTCCTCAATGCTTGCGTGGCAAGTGCCTCACAGCCTAAGCATCTCCCCAGGCCCTGGATTGACTTGCTCTATGACTAGGGAACTTGAGGTCTTCACTGGCTTCCTTTAGCCTTAGTTTCCTAGTGGGGACACAGGAGAGGTGAGCCCTGCTATCTCGCGCAGTTCATACTGTGGTTTCCATGGAGAATCATCTGCATGTGAATATTAATCATTTCTCAGGCCTTGGGCACAGCGTTTGGAATATGTAGCAGTGTGATAGGTAATATGCTGGAGCCTTCCTAATTGGCACCAGGCTGAATGTTACACTGAGTGGCTTCTGCGTGCTCCCAGCAATCTTCTCTGTGTTACAGAGGGAAAGCCATAGACAATGCCATCATCTGAGGCCATCTGCTTAGTGACACAGCAGGACCTGGCCCTGTCCTTGGGTGTCTCTGGGTGACTGCTTTTCCCTAGAGTAGTTGGAGAATGGCATTGGTGGGGCCAGGCCTTGGATGGCTCTCCTGGTCAGCCACCTTGCTCTCCTTAATCCTGAAGCGTGTGTGTGTGTGGGGGGGGGTGTGTTCCTAGGATCTCTGGACAGAGCCAGTTAAACTATAGGCTGGTGGGATCCTTGTTCTAAAGAGGGAAGGGTAGTACTCTGGGCTGTCTCATTTGGCTGGTTTGCAAAGTCAGATACTAGAAGCTCAGTCAAAATCTTTGTAGTCAAGGCTGGAGAAATGGCTTAGCAGTTAAGGCATTTGCCTGCAAAGCCAAAGGATCCCAGTTTGATTCTCCAGGACCCACATAAGCCAGATGCACAAGGGGCACATGCATCTGGAGTTTGTTTGCAGTGGCTAGAGGTCCTGGTGCACCCATTCTCTCTCTGTCTGCCTCTGTTTTATCTCTCTTTTTGCTTGCAAATAAATAAAAATTAAAAAAAAAAAACTTTGTAGGCCTCTGCTGTGACTGGTTAGGTCAGTAACAGGCCCTGAGTATATCTTGTCATCCACTGACCTCTGAGTGGCCTGGTGCAGCATGATTGCAGGGTGGTGGCATAACTAGCCATCCCAGGCTACTTCCTCTTATGATCCCAGGTCATGTCAAAGCACCTGGCTGGTCCATCCGGCCTGTCCACCTATTCTAGGCTCCTCTGCTGGTCCAGATCAAGATCCGCCAGTTTTTGTGCCCCTCTCCGTCTCCTAAAACAAAGAGTCTGACCCCAATGAGAGAAGCATAGAGTCTAACCCCAGGCTTGGAGAACGTAGTCCAAGGATGGCCTTTGCCAGTTTAGATAAACTTGGGCAAGTCTGTAACCTCCCATAGACAAACTTTCCTTGTCTATAAATCTGTGTTCATTTAAATTTTGTTGTTGTTGTTTTAAGGTAGGGTCTCACTCTACCTCAGGCTGACCTGGAATTTACTACATAGTCTCAGGGTGGCCTTGAAGTCACAGCAATCCTCCTACCTCTGCCTCCTGAGTGCTGGGATTAAAGGCATGCACCACCACGCCCAGCAAAAATTTTAATTTAGACATATGCACATGTGTATGCATATGGTGGCCAGACGACAACCTGGGACGTTATTCCTCAGTCACTGTCCGCCTTTTTTTCTTTTTTGATTACTATTATCAGGGCTGGAGAGATGGCTCAGCAGTTAAAGATGCTTGCTTGCAAAGCCTGCCAGTCTGGATTTGAATCCCTGGTAATCATGTAAAGCCAGATAGATGCACAAAGTGGCACATGCAACTGAGGTCATTTGCAGAGGCAAGAGGCCCAGGCATACCCATTCTCTTTCTATCTCTCCTCATAAATAAATAGATAAATAAATAAATAAACGCATGTGTATATATATGTGTGTTTGCTCACTGCTACATACCTGCCATGGTGGCTGACCTGCAAGCTTCTGAGATTCTCCTGTCTCCACCTACCATCTCTGCATAGTAGTTCTGAGATCACAGACACTAGCTATTGCTTCTGGCATTTTGTGGGTCTAAGGGGTCCAAACTCAAATAGTCACGCATGCCCAGCAAACACTTACCTGCTGAGCCATCTCTCTAGTCTATGTCCACTTTCTTGAGACAGTGTTCCTCATTGGCCCGGAATTTGCCAAGTGAGTCTAGACTGGTTGGCCAATGAGCCTCAGGAATCCACCTCTTTCTGCCTTCCCAGTGCTGCAATTACAGATTCATGCCACTAAGGTCAACTTAAAACAAAAAAACAAAACAAAAAACAAACAAACAAAAAAAGACAGCACACAAAAAGCACAGTTATTTTCTGAGGATGGAACTCAGGGCTTCTTGCCGAACGATCTCAATCTAGTATCTGTGTTCATGATCTTAGCTTGCAGTTGCTGTGTGCATGGAAGTCCCTGTGTACTCAGAGCATAGCAGCCACACCCCCTGCCTGGCCTCACACACAGTGGGCCCTGCATGTGCTTGTCCACAGCTCCCATCCCTTGGAGCAGTGTCGTTTCTTGCCAACTTCTACCGTCACAGGAACTCAGTGCTGGTGTTTGTCTCCAGGAGGCATTTTGGGGGCGGGGGCTCTAAGTGTGGACAGGAAGGGCCATGAGGGTGACCAGTTAACCTGGCTTGGGACAGTCCTGGCGGAGTAAGTCACCCTGAGTAAAGACTGATTTTTGGCAAAGGAAAGCATTGGCCCTCTGTTAGCTTAGCAGGTCCATGGGAAGAAAATGAATATCTGTAATCCAGCCAGGCAGCCTGTGTCATAATCACTTTGAAAACCAACACAACTGTAAGATATAATCATATTTTGTGTGTGTGTGTGTGCTCGCATGTGCATGTGTGTCTATGTGTGAACATGTGTACATGCATGTGCTTTTGTGGAGGCCTTAATTTTTGTCCCCCCAAGGCAGAGTCTCACTCTAGCACAGGCTGTCCTGGTACTCACTCTATCGTCCCAGGCTGGCCTCCTACCTTTGCCTCCTGAGTACCAGTATTTAAAAAAGGTGTGCATCACCATGCCTGCTCAAGGCCTTTTTTTTTTTTTTTTTCCTCTCTGAGGTAGGGTCTGCTGTAGTCCAGGCTGACCTGGAATCCACTATGTAGTCTCAGGGTGGCCTTGAACTCACAGTGATCCTCCTACCTCTGCCTCCTGAGTGCTGGGATTAAAGGAGTGCGCCACCACACCCAGTTTAAAGGCCTTCATTTTTAGACAAGGTCTCTGATCTAGAGCCCAAGCTCACTGATTCAGCTAGAATAGTTAGCCAGCAAGCCCCAGTGATCCTCCAGTCTCCTCCCCAGAGCTGAGATTCCAGGCAAGTGCTGCCCTGCTCAGCTTTTATATGGGTGCTGAAGCTCCCAAGTCAAACCCTTAAAGGGTTTTATCCACTAAGCTATCTCCCCAGCCCAAAATATAATTCTTAACAAGTCCAAAGAGGAAGAAACCTACAGTATATAAAAAAATCATGAGTAGCTTTGGGGAGATGCCCAGCACCGGCTCTGAGGACCAGGAGGAGGAAGGGGATGAAGGTTCAAGGTAAAGGCGGTGGGTCAGGGCCTACATCCTCCAGGGATGGGCAAGAGGCAAAGTCTTGGCAGTTCCCAGGCCTGCCAAGTCTCAGGACTTCCCGTGGGGCTGATGGCGGGCTGGTGGGCTGTCAGCTCTGCTCTGTTCACCCTCCCAGATTGAGCTGGGAGACTCTGGCTTTCAGATGTGCATGCTGGGCCTGCGTGGGGGGCAGGGGTGGGGGATCTTGTTTGGAGCCAGGCGGTTATTTAATCCAGCTGAGGCCAGGCCTGGCATGGAAGCACAGAAGGCAGCTGGTCCCCAGCCAAGCCCCTCCTTATACCACGTGGGGCTCCAAAGCCCAGAGAGTAGGGGAGACCCGCTGGGGGCCCATGTAGCAGATGTCACCATCATGAACACTTCTTGTTTATCTTTTATTAATGGCAGGAACTGCTCAGGCGGCGGGTAGGGGGGTGTTCAGAGCAGTCCTTTGGAACTGTCGTGCTGCTCCTTGGAGGCGGCCTCCCCTCAGAAGCCAGGGAGGAGAGAGAAGGCATGAATAATACAGGCCGCTTCTTGACGGAGCTTGTCAGAAGTTCCGTGCACACCTGAAGAAGCACTTCCCATGCTCCTGGCTTCTGAACTTGGAACGAATGCTTTTCTCAGCTTCTAGGATGGGATGGGTGGGACTAGCTAAAAGCATGTGGCTTGTGGTTTTAGCAGCCATCGAACTTGGGACTCCTCCATTCAAAGCTCAGCAGGTGGAGAGACAAGCACGCAGAGCAGGGCAGGCATGGGGTGAGTTGTCCCAGGGGGGTCCTGGGCCTCTCTGCTCTCTCCCATCTCACCCTCCACTTGGTGGAGACCATTTATAGACAAAGGTGGACACCTGTGTCACTGCTAAAAATAGCTAGTCTTGTGTCAAGAAGGCGACCTGGGTGCTACAGTGGGAGTTGGCGTAGTGCTGTGTGGACCCCAGGCCCATTTTCTGGGGGGATCCGTTATAGACATTTCACTTGGTGATAAGGAAGGAAGAGGGCTGGGTGCCATTTCTGAACTGCTGAGTGGTCACCTGCCCTCTGTGACAGTGATAGGAATGCCGTATTGCCCAGGTATTCTTCTCAATTGCTTTGAGAAGAGCAAAGGTTAGACTATCTATACTGTGGACTATTAGCCCTAAAAAGGAAGTGAATTCTGACACAACGCAACATGGATGAACCGTGAAGCCATGATGCTGAGTGGAATAAGCCAGTCACAGCAGGATGAATGATATTATATGATCCCACTTTGATGAGGCATCTACCCATTCCACATTCCTAGAGATGCGAAATAGCGTGGTGCATTGCTGCTTAGTCTTTCGGCCAAGAGCAAGTGTAAAAACATAACAGCGTGGTGGCTGACAGAAGCATGAGAGGAAGGGCATGAACATTTAGCATTTGGTGGGTGCAGAGATTCAGTTTAGGATGGAGAAAAGGTTTTGGAGGTGGGCGACGTGATAGTTTCACAACAGTGTGTTTAATGCCACTGGATTGTACCTCCAGCATGGTCACAGCAGTAACATTCTTGCTCAGTATTCTAGATTACGGATTCAAAAATAAATGGGGGATGTTGTTGCCTCTCTTTCCATGACATATATGGAATGAATAGTGTCTTGGTGTTTCTTTTGTGCCAGTAATGATATGGTGGTGACAACAGCAATGTGGACAGTTGAAATTCTTCTGGAGAGAAATTTTAACTCCTTGTAGTGACCTATAGCAGACCCTGGGATGTTTGGCGCCAGAGTCTACCTTTGCACTGGGGCATTTGGAGGTCCCCCAGTGGAATTGGTAAAGCTGTTATTGGACAAGCACCACTCAGTTATACAAAACTTCTGCCAGGTTTTCCAGTCTTTCTTCTGTAACCATGAATGGACATTTCAGCTTTGACTGGCAGCTGGAGAAAGGCCACTCCCTGGAAGAGCAATGCCAATGTGAACAACCATGAAAAATACATTGGTCCCCAAACAGCAGCGTCAAGAGGACACGAAAGTGGAGCTGGGGAGATGGCTCAGTTGGTAAAGCCCTGGCTACCAGCATGAGGACCTTTTGAGATCCCCAGGACCCATGTAAAAGCTGGACATGGTGGCATATGCCTTGAATTCCAGCACTGGGGAGACAGAGCCAGGAGGATCCCCAGGGCTTGCTGGCTGGCTAGTCTAGCCCAATCAGTGAGCCCCAAGTTCAGTGAGAGACCCTGCCTCTAAGAATAAGTTGGATAGTGAGGAGGAGGAACCTGACATTGATTTCTGGTGTCCACATATATACATGTGTCCACAAATTTGAACACAAACACACATGGTTGCACACCATATACACAGGCAAAAAAAAAAAAAATCAGATGATGAAAATGTAAGTGGAAGCTTCTAGAAAATATTACCTGCATGAACAAGGGCAGGGCACTATGAAAAAAGAATATTTATAGGAAAACATCAAAAAACAAGTTCAAAAACATGGTTATTGAAATAAAAAGGGTGGAAGGTGAGATTTCATGGAAAGAAGAATAAAAAGACAAGACGGGAACATCTGCAAGGTGAGAAGGATGTGCTGTGAAGGCAGGTGAGAGAGAGAGAGAGAGAGAGAGAGAGAGAGAGAGAGCAAGTGAGAGCGAGCGAGAGCATGACTCATGGGAAGTTCCAGAAAGTGAAGTACAAAACAGATGAGAGAAACTTACAAAAGAATTAATACAAGGAATTGTCTGTAACAGAAAGATAAAGATCTTCACATTAAAACAGTCCTCCTTAGCCAAGTGTGGGATGCATGCCTCTAATCCCAGCATTCCGGAGGCAGAGGTAGGAGGATGGCTTCAAGGTCAAGGCCAGCCTGGGCTAGAGTGAGACCCTGCCCCAAATAAGTAAGTAAATAAGTAAATAAATAAATAAATAAATAAATAAATAAATACCTAATTGGGTCTGGAGAGATGGCTTAGCAGTTAAATGTGCTTGCTTACAAAGACTGACAGCCTGGGTTCAATTCCCTAGTGCCCATGTAAATCCAAACACACAAAGTGGCGAATGTGTTTGGAGTTCATTTACAGTAGTGGCAAGAGGCCCTAGCTGGCGCTCCCCTGCCCCCGCCATATTAAAAATTCCCAGTCCTCACTGTGTACAGGATTTTAAAAGGAAAATAAAGTGTGATTTAAAATTTTTTTTATTATTTTATTTATTTTTGGAGAGAGAGAGAGAGAGAGAAAGGGAGAGGGAGACAGATAGAGAATGGGCGCGCCAGCAGTCTCTCAGCTGCTGTGAATGAAATCCAGATGTGTGCGCCCCCTTGTGGTCAAGTGCGGCATTGCGCCCTTGCGTTACTTTGCATCTGGCTAAACGTGGGACCTGGAGATTGGAACCGGGCTCTTAGGCTTAGCAGGCAGGCACTTTAACCGCTAAGCCATCTCTCCAGCCCCAAAGTGTGATTTTTGACATAGAAATGTGAAATTTCAAATAACCAAGAAGAAAGAAATGCTTCCAAGAGCTTCTAGAGGAGGAGAGAGCCACTGAACAAGTGCAGAAGGTGGGAGGATTACGCCAGTCAGCGCTGTTGACCATGAACTTGCCCTGGCAGATACTTTAGGGGGAAACTGTCAATCTCACTGTTAGCCAAACCCTGTCAGGTGTGAGGATCACAGTCATTACATAAGGGCACTTTCAGTGATGTAGGTTGGACTTGACCTTGCCTGCCACTCATCCTTCTGCCAGATCCTTGAAGACTCTCTGTTGTATAGTAGGAGGGCCCGGGAACTGAGAGAGGGCAGTACCCTAGCCTGGAGATCCCCAGATGGAGAACAGTGGCCAGTTCTGAGCTGTGGTCAATACAGATGCTGTGAGACATGAGGGACTCAGGACTGGCTAGGACAAAGCACCCTCGGAAATTTTGCACAGGTGGGACACCTGGCAGAGCTGGAAGCTGAGGCCGTGGTGTGTCTTTGTTCTGAATGATTTGTCCTCTGTGTAAATAGCTGATTAAGTCAAAACCTGGTATGGTGTTACACATCTACAATCCCAGCACTGTAGATGTGGAGGTGGGAAGTGAGAGGTTCCAGGCATCCTTGCCTGCATATACAGTTCAAGGCCAGCCTGGGCTACATAAGACCCTATTTTTCCCTCCCCACCACCCAAAAAAGCAAAGAAAAAAAAAAAACCCTAAGTCTGAAACATGGAATGCCTAGGGTTCAGCAATGAAAACATGGTATTTTACTATATTCCTTAGATAGATCAGGTGGCTACCAGAGAAATTAAAAGCAGGAAGATTTGTAAAAAATTAAAAGCGGTTGCCTCCGGGGAATAGGGAGGGGCTGTTGCTCTTCATTATAAGCCCGTCTGTGCTGTTTGATTTTTTTTTAATCATACGCAGAATGGATGAGGTTTTTTTTAAGTCAAAAAATAAAAAGAATCGAGAGTTAACATGGAACAAGTTGAAAAGCTCTAGTTTGCAGCAAGAGCTTGGTGGGGTGGGCTCTGAGACATCACAGGGTCCTGTGCATCTCACTAGCCCCTGGTGGTGTTCCTGGAGTCCCAGGCTGTGAGAGAGCCTGGCTGGACTGGCCTCTGACATGGAGTTCCCTGTACTGTCCTTTTGCATTCTTAGGGATTACTTTTTAGGGAAACCAGTACGAGGCTGCGGCTGTAGCTCAGTTGGTAGAGTGCTTGCCTAACATGAACAAAGGCCCAGGGTCCATCTCCCACCCCCAACACTGCTTAAACCCAGGTGGTGGTATGTGCCCGTAATCCTAGTCTTCAGAAGATGGAAACAGCAAGATCAGGAGCTCAAGGTCATCCTTGGCTACATATTGAGTTGGAGGCCAACCTGGGCTACATGAGACCCTGTCACAAACAAACAAACAAAAACAAATAAACAAACAAGAATTAAGCCATTAAGCCCCAAGGGAGCTCATGACCACCGGATGACACTGTTCCTTGCTCTTGTCACCTGTGGTCTCTGCACCCAGATCCTTTGACACAGAACCTTCTTGGGAGCCTTCGCAGGGGAGCCGCAGGGTATGTGGGAGTCATCATGTGCTGGAATGACCTGCAGGACATGACATAAACCTGGTGCCCCCCCCCGGGCATTAATGTAGTACGCAAGGTGGAGTACAAGGCCTTTATATGTCTCCAAGTGCAGAGAAGGGCAGCAAGGACCAGATGGTGACATTGGGCTGCACCAATGCAGTCTCTGCTTCCATCTCTGAGGAAGTTCACAGCAGGAGCATTTCAGCCAGAGGTGCACAGACAGAAGTGAACAGAGGAGGACTGGCAGCATCTTAGGAGCTGGGATACAGGGTCCACTGGAGGTGAGTGCACAGAGACCTGCTGGGGTTTGTCCGGCAGGAGTGGTGGGCTGGCTGGCATGACCCCATCGTGGGGAAATATACTAGTCTAAAGTCAGCTGCTGCACAGTGGGTGTGCATGGGCCCTTGGTGAGAGCCTTGGGCTTAAAGCATCCATCTGCATGCTTGAGCTCCTGTTGGGAGGATGGATTAGAATGTATGGAGTTTTCCTTTCCCTGCCCAGGCCTTGGGAAAGCAGAGCAACACGGGGAAAGAGCTAGTCCTTGTACCCTTTTAGCCCTGCTGGTGGGGGTCAGCTCTATGCTGGACTTGGGTGGTGCCACATCAGGCCAGAGAAGGTGCTGGGACATGTAATACTTCCTGCCCAGTGTCCCAGATTCCCATGATGTGTGTGAGAGCCAAGGACATCGGGAGAACTGAGGGACAAGTGTTTGAGAGATGGCATGCAATCCAGTGCCAGTGTCCCAGAGGCAGGCTGCCCATACACCCGGACAGAAGAGGCAGCTGTTTGTATCATTGGTTTCAGCAATACTTCTGTGCCCACAGATACCTCTCTGCCTCACCAGCCCACTTGGGGCTGATGTCTAAAACTCTCCCTACCGTAATACATTCATTCCTTTGGCTTGGAATACAAGTCTCACCATTATAGCTTCATTCCTTTGGCTTGGACTGCAAACAACCCAGTGACTCTTGTCACCGGTCTGAGTATCCCCTGTGCCTTGGTAGGTCACCAGGGCCAGTGCCCTTCAATAGCATAGCTAGTGAGCATTCACTGGTCCCCTATGATGTGTGCTGTGCTAGCTCTGATAAGGTGAAGATGGTCCAGACCCTCCCCGCACTCTGCAGGGTGGGGAGGGGAGCATAAAAGAGAAGGGATAACAAGAGCAGGGGCTGTGGGAGAGAGTGGCCAGGGGCGAAGGAGCACAGTGTACATGGTGGTGTGCGTCCTTGCGTAGGCTGCATCCTTCTACCCTGGTCACTAAGCAGGTACCGTATAGTGACTCTGAGCAGGTCCTCAGAGGTGCTCCGTGCATGTTGCCTGAGGGAAGCCACTGGCCAGGGCCAGTCAGGGCTGAAAGGATGGCAGGAGACCCTTGAAAGAACAGGGGAGGCTCAGGTGGTGCAGGCTGTAGAGGAGTCTGGCACAAAGCCTTAACCCCTGGCCTGCCAAGAACATGACAGCATGGCTGCACCAAATGCCAGAAACTTGACCCTGGAAAATGAATGATTGCCTTGTGGTCACTGCAACCGAGGCATGGGAGAGATAGAGAAGGAGTGTTGGGGGTCTTAAGAGGGGAAACTTCACATCTTGGTTCTACTCTTGGGTCTGGGTAGAGCTTTGGGTTAAAACTCCCATGTCCTTCCCTGACATCTTGTTGCCTGTGGTACCAGAGCCAGTGCACAGAGGGCTGGCTGGCTGGCTGGCTCTTTTAGTCTTTCTAAACCTCTACCAGGTATGTCCAGCCCATGGGTCACATGCAGCTGAAGATAATTATGAAGGCAACACAAAATTATAAACTTTTTTTTTTTTGAGGTAGGGTCTTACTGTAGCCCAGGCTGACTTGGAATTCACCATGTAGTCTCAGGCTGGCCTTGAACTCACAATGATCCTCCCACCTCTGCCTCCCGAGTGCAGGGATTAAAGGTGTGAGCCACCATGCCTGGCTAAAACTGTAAACTTTTAAAAAGTGAATGTGTGTGCATGTATGTATACTGTGTGGTGGGGAGGGTTTGCATGTGCTTGTAGAGCTCAGAGGACAACCTTGGGTGTCATTCCTCAGGAACCCTTGTCCACCATTTTTTAATAAAGAGAGCGAGCGAGAGAGAGAGAGAGAGATAGATAGAGAGAGAGAAAGAATTGGCATGCCAGGGTCTCAGCCATTGCAATTGAACTCCAGATGCTTGCGCCACCTAGTGGGTATGCGCGACCTTGCACTTGCCTCACCTTTGTGCGCCCTCACCTTTGTGCGCCTGGCTAATGTGGGATCTGGAGACTTGAACATGGATCCTTAGGCTTTGCAGGCAAGCGCCTTAACCTCTAAACCATCTCTCCATCCCTGCCCCCTTTTTTTGAGAAGTTCTTTTTTTTTGTTTTTGGTTTTGGTTTTGGTTTTTTGAGGTAGGGTCTCACTCTGGTCCAGGCTGACCTGGAATTTACTATGTAGTCTCAAGGTGGCCTTGAACTCAAGGTGATCCTCCTACCTCTGCCTCCCGAGTGCTGGGATTAAAGGCGTGCGCCACCACGCCTGGTGAGAAGTTCTTTTATTGGCCTGAAGTTCACTAAGTAGGCTAGATTGGCTGTTCAGTGAACCCTGGGGATCCTCCGATCTTCACCTCCTCAGGGCTAGGGCTCCATGCGTGTCCATGTGTCACCATGCAGCTGTTGTGCTTGTGTTGTGCAGATCAAACTCAGGCAAGTGCTTTTCCCACTGAGATTTTTATTTTATTTTCTCCCTTTTTTTCTAACTTGATTATGTGAATGTAGATGACAACATCATGTCGCAATGTCAAAGGGTTGGATATGCCTGCAGGCCTTTGTGTGTGGAGGGAAGGAAGCAAGAACAAAGCCCACCACAGACTCAACTTGCTTCATTTTCCCATCAAGGGCTCCCTCCTGCTTTTGCAAGCAGGGAAAAGAGGCACATTGTGTGTGTGTGTGTGTGTGTGTGTGTGTGTGCGCCCACGTGCCTGTGCGTGCGCCCACGTGCCTGTTATCTAAGGCATCTCTCCCTGTAGCCCTAGGGG
This sequence comes from Orientallactaga sibirica, assembly GCA_036365145.1. NCBI lineage: Eukaryota > Metazoa > Chordata > Mammalia > Rodentia > Dipodidae > Orientallactaga > Orientallactaga sibirica. Next base: position 15,090,564 of record JAEOAD010000028.1, read on the forward strand.
CTGGAGGCCCCTACCAGCCCATTTGTCACCCCCTCCATAAGGAATGCTAGGTGCCCTGGTTACAGGCGTGGCTGGTTTGGGGCAGGTCTGAGGGCTGTGGTACATGGAGGGGGGCTAGGTGGCTCCCAAGATGTGGATGCTTGTCTCTGGTCTGGGTATCCCATATGCCTTGGTAGGTCACCAGGGCCATTGCCCTTCAGTAGCATAGCAAATGAGCATTCACTGGTCCCTATGGATGTGTGCTGTGCTAGCTCTGGGAAGGTGAAGATGGTCTAGCCTCCTCCCTGGCCCCCTACACACATATACACTCTCTGCAGGGTGGGGTGGGAGTATAAGACAGAAGGGATAACAAGGGCAGAGGCTGTGGGGGAGAGTGGCCAGGAGGGGAGGGGCACAGGGGACATGGTGCGTGTCTTTGGCTTGGAGACTTTGTGCCTATGTTGCTGCAGCTTTTCCTAAGCCTGCTTTTGTCTCCCCACCATTCGTTTAGCGCTTACTGAGCACCTGCCGTACACTAGAGACTGCAGCAGGTCTAGGGTCACCCTTGCCCTCATACTGCTTGAGTTGTGGTAGGAAAAGAGCAGCCAGGTGTGGAGGGAGTCATCACCCAGATGTGGGCAAGAAGGGAGGAAGTGTAAGGGAGCCAGAGTGACAGACTGTGGAATCTGGAAGGCTTTCTGGAGACAGTGATGCCTGAGCTGTGTCTCTGGGATGGTAGGGGAACCTGCCAGAGGGCCAGAACACATTAGGCAAACCATGCAAAGACCCAGGCCTGGGCAGGTGGCCCTGGCATCATGGGTGAGTATTCTCTTTGCCCTCCAGCTCTCACCAGGGCCCTCTTCCTCCAAAAGCCTGCCTGCTGCAGGCTCCCACACAGCATGTTTTTTACTTGGGGTGTGCCATGCTGTCACCACCCAGAACAGCTTCTGATGTGGTCCCCAGGGTGAGCCTTGTCCTCTTAGTAGTATTAGGACAACCGGATGAAGTCTGGGTGTCCTGATTTACTGCATCTATGTAGGAGGCTGGGTTTCATGTCACTCCTCCCCGCTGAGTTTGGTCTCCACTGTATTTGTTCTGAGCTTCTCCAATTTCAATACCTGGGACACCCAAAGGTAGACATATCCACCCAAATTGACTTTTGGGGTGTTGGCTGTGCATCTGAGCCACCCAGAAGGCTTGCTCAACATGCAGTCTGGGCTCCATCCGGAGTTTTTGACGCCACCATAGCCATGGAACAGCGCTGGCAACTTTGTGTGTCTGCTAACATCTGATGCTGCTGGTGTTGGCTCAGACCACATCTGGGAGAGCCCCAAGCTCAGTCCAGTGCTGGGCACAGTCTGGTCATGCAGTGATAGCTTAGGGCTGGACCCATATAGAGCAAGGACCCAGGTTTCCTTACCTATATGAGACATTGTTTATCCATGCCAGAAGTGTGAAATGCCTAGCGTATGAGTGGTGACATAACCCACTGGGCATGCCAGCTTGAAGGGGTGACATCTCATAGGTACCCAGGGATACTGTAATAGGAAGGACGTGGTACAAGCACTATTCTCTGAAGAGTGTAAGTCTCTGGGAGTCCAAGAGGGCTTTCTGACCCTGAAGGTGCCCACAGCCTGCACACTGTGAATCTCATCCATTGGAATTATCCTCTGAGCCAGTGAACCAGCCACTCCAGAAAATTAGACCGATTGCACGGCAGCCACACGTGGCTTTGACCGCAATAATCTGTCTGTCCAACTAGTGGTCTTGTGGCCCATCTGCAAAATCCTGAGCACTCTGCCTTCCTGTGTCTCTAATGCTTGCAATTGAGAGTGAGCACAAGTGGAGTGAAATATACAATCCTAATGTCTTGTTCTGGCATAAGTGTTAGAACCAGCCCTCAAAGCAAGGGTGCCTGAAGACAGCACCCAGAGGAATCTCAGCACCTCCCAGGGGGGGCATGGGAAGAATGCTGGAGGAAAGGGCCTGGGGATGCAGCTCCGTCGGTAGAGTGCTTGCCAAGCATGCATGAAGTGCTGGGTTCCATCCCCAGCACTGCATAAACCGGGTGTGGCTGGTGCACACCTGCAACCCCATCACTGGGAGGGGAGGCAGAAGGATCAGGAGTTGAAGGCCATCCTTGGGTACAGAGTGAGTTTGAGGCTAGCCTGGGCTACATGAACCCCTTCCTCTCTCACATACCTACATTCATATAAGAGTCAGTCCCTTCTCCCTTCTTCCTTTCCAATATATGTGACTTTTTGTTTTTCGAGGTAGGGTCTCACTCTAGCCCAGGCTGACCTGGAATTCACTATGTAGTCTCAGGGAGACTCTGCCTCCCAAGTGCTGGGATTAAAGGCGTGTGTCACCACACCCAGCAATGTGACTGTTTTTGTAGTGTGCGTACATGTCTTTATGAGTGTGTGTGTGTGTGTGTGTGTGTGTGTGCACTCGTGCACATGTGTGTTTGTAGACATCAGGTGTCTTCCTCCATGTTTCTCTGCTTTGGTTTTTGAGACAGGGTCTCTCACTGATTCTACTGGGCTAGCTCTCCAGCAAGCCCCAGGGATTTTCTTGTCACTGCTCCTTCAGTGCCGAGATCACAGGCACGTACCACCATGCCCGGCATTTACAAGGGCGCTGGAGATCCAGACTCAGACCCTCAGCTTTGGCAGCAAGCATTCTACCTGCTGAGCCATCGTCCCAGCTCCGTCCTTCCCCTTCTCTGCTTGATTGTGCCCCTCTTGCCATGTTGCTCAGGAACACGGGAGGCCATGACGTGGCAGCTTCCTGCAATTGGAGCTGCAACACTGCCGTGCTCATCTTCCACGTGGACATGCTCCAGCCCCCACCAGCTGGGCACCAGGTCTGGATTTGGGGTTCTGCTCTTTGTGTGGCCTGAAGGGATAGCTCTCTCGGAGACGTGGAGTTGCTTCGTTTTCCAGTAGGCTGCTCTTGCCCTAGGTCTCTCCTGCTGGTCGATGGTGCTGGGCCTAAATCGGCCTGGGATCAGTTGTGAGGGACTGAGCCCAGCCACCCACAAGACACTTCAGAGCATTTAAAATGTCTTCAACCTCCAGAGCACCACACCCTACTGTTCTGATCTTCCCCCCACCTAGTTCTGCCTTCCTGAGGGCCATTCAAATATGGATGAGTGGGCCTCAGACCTATACCTTGAGCCAGACCGTGGGTGCACTTGGCTGGTTTTCAGGCCGGGGGTTGGGGGGGATAGGGGAGGAGCAGGCCCCCTCTGATAGAACCAGGCCCAGAGGCCTTGTGATTTCTGTTGAGGTGGGAGCTGCCTGGGCAGGCAGGGGTAATAAAGTCACAGGCTTGTAGAGGGCAGATGGTGGGTGGGAGTATGGTGGGGGTGGAGCCAGAGCCAATAGCTCATCATTCCAGGCTTGTGCTATGCTAAGTGGGGCACTCCATTGAAGTGGGCCTTTGGGCCACAGTGTGTCAAGTCCCTCTGCAGGGAATCAGGGAGATCTGAGCTGAAAGGGCTATGCAAAAAGAAAACAAGGAATGAACTAGGGCAAAAGAGTAGAGACAGATAAGGAAATGCCAGCCCACACTTCCATCCAGCGTTCTTCCAACCCACCTGTGTACCCACCACATCACCATACACACACCGAGCCACCCACACTCATCTACCCACCTGGTTGGATATCCAGCCATCCACTCACTCACTTACCTATCCATCCACCCCGCCATTCTTCTATACATCTAGCACCTACCTACCTATCCATCTCTCCATTCTTTCACCTACCCATCACTCATCCACTGCCTTTTTTTTTTTTTTTTTTTTTTTTTGTTTTTTTCGAGGTAGGGTCTCACTCTGGCCCAGACTGACCTGGAATTAACTATATAGTCTCAGGGTGGCCTCGAACTCTCGGCGATCCTCCTACCTCTGCCTCCCGAGTGCTGGGATTAAAGGCGTACACCACCACACCTGGCTACTGCCTATTTTTTGACTGCTTATGTTCTTATCATATTTATCCAGGTCCCATCTTCATGCATCCCCAGTTGAACTCCCTCCCTCCTTGAATAGTCAGGCAGGTGAATATCAATAGACAGCCCCTGATTTCTGATCACTGCCTCCCCTTAGCTTCTCCTTTGTCCTGCCACACCAGTCCCTCATGTTGGTTGCTCCTAATTCCCAGAGCAAGACAAGGTAAAAGCCAAGCCACCAAGTTGCAGGCAGACAATGTGGCAGGTGCCTTGCTGTGACTTCTGTGGCTGAGATTCTGCGCAGCTTAGTAGCCAGAGAGCTGTTATCAACTCACAGGGCTGGCAGAGGTGAACTGGGCATGAGAAGATGCCAGGAGGTGAGCTGTGACAGGCTGGGCTCCTGGGAGAGTGCATAGTGCTGGGGGCACAACATTTAATCAACTGAATTCCCACTTCTTGTCTCCTGGACTGCGTTTATTACCTATTAAATAATTATCTCATTTGGCAAGTGTTTCTTAATGTAGGGCAGACTCCACCCCCGGGGCCATGGTTTTGCAAGGCGCCATCTCCAGTGTGCGTTGGCCTGGCTGGGGCAGGACCATGGGTACTGGCTGAGATTTGCAGGGCTTAGCCTGAACCAGCTGTTATCAACTCACAGGGCTGGCAGAGGTGAACTGCATGAGAAGATGCCAGGCTGTGACAGGCTGGGCCAGTGCATGGGGGCACAACATTTAATCAACCCACTTCTTGTCTCCTGGACGTTTATTACCTATTAAATAATTATCTCAGAGTGTTTCTTAATAGGGCAGACTGGCCATGGTTTTGCAAGGCGCCATCTCCAGTGTGCGTTGGCCTGGCTGGGGCAGGACCATGGGGTACTTGCTTTGGCGGGGCTCTGCCTGAACCAGCCCTTTCAGGTTGCACTGTGGAGCCAGGCATACCTCCCGTCACCCAAGAAATCCTGGCTGAAACTCATTCTTCTTTTCTCTCTTCTCCCTTTCCCAGGACCTCATGTAGCCCAGCAAACTCTTAATATAACCTATATAACCGAGGATAACCTTGAACTTCTGAACCTTCTGCCTCCATCTGTTTAAGTGCTAGGCTTACAGGCTTATGTCACCATGCATAATTTATGTGGTGCTGGATCTTGAACCCAGGACCTTGCGCATGACAGATAAGCACTCCACCAACTAAGCCTAGGATTATTTATTTATTTTTTTGTTTTTTTGAGGTAGGGTCTCACTCTGGCCCAGGCTGACCTGGAATTACCTATGTAGTCTCAGGGTGGCCTCGAACTCACAGCGATCCTCCTACCTCTGCCTCCCGAGTGCTGGGATTAAAGGCGTGTGCCACCATGCCCGGCTCTAGGATTTTTTTAAGTCATCTTCTAAAGAGACTGCCTGGGGCTGGGCTTCTGAAGAAACTTGGTTTTATCTAAGACTTGGCCCCAAGATCCCAAAACACCTGAGGAAAGATGGGTGATGGGAGAGGCCTTAGCCACTGTGGCCCTGACACGGTAGGGTCTTCAGCCATCCATTTAAGATTTCTGCCTGCTCCATCCTTTCTGTCCTGCAGTGTCACTGGTGTCCACTGTGGCCCTGACATGGTAGGGTCTTCAGCCATCCATTTAAGATTTCTGCCTGCTCCATCCTTTCTGTCCTGCAGTGTCACTGGTGTCCGCATGTGGCCCCTTTCCCCATAGGAAAGGGCTATTTGCTGAAACACCAGTGTAGGGAAGGCTGGGGAAATGGCTTAGCTGTTAAAGGTACTTGCTTGTTAAACCTGATGGCCTGGGTTCAATTCCCCAGTACCCACATAAAGCCATATGACCAGGTGGCACAAGCATCTGGAGTTCGTTTGCAGTGGCTAGAGGCCCTGGCACACCCGTGTTCTCTCTTTCAAATAAATAAATACAACATTTTTTTAAAAGGGAAGTTTTGCAGATTTAACAGTACTGAGCTCACAGAAACACATACTGTACCCCACCCTGTCTGCTCCTGGAGGTCAAGGCTATGAACAACAGGCACAGGCTATCTGGCCTGTCCTATCCTGTCCCAGCTTATCTAACCTTCATCCTTTCATCCTCTCCAACTCCCCCTTGCCTTCCTGTCATTGTAGCTCTTGTGATTTGCTCAATTGAGCCTCTGGAGCTGTCTGAGCACAAGCTGGCAGTCACGGTCCTTTTCGGAAGCCTAAAGAGTCTCTTGGGAATTGGCTTTCTCTTAGGATTCTGGGACGAGAATTCAGCACTGGGTCTGGCATGGTCAGGGAACCAGCTGGCTTGATGGATGAATGGCCAACCTCATCCCAAGGAGAGCACTTCTGCCTCTTGTTGGTCAAAGATACGTGAAGGACCTGGTAGTCCTGTGTTTGCTTGGGAGAAGGCCATGTGTGGGAAAGCCTTGTGCAGGCAGAGCTCATGGTGGAGCCCAGAGCTGACTTCAGTGAGAGGCGGCACAGATACGAGACTCGATGGAGCTGAGGAAGGAGCCAGGCTCTATCAGTTGGTTCCCTGAGACCTTGGATGGATTATTCCACTTCAGATGTGGTAGGGATTAGTATACCTGTCCACATGATAATGCAAGTGAGCAGTGTGCAATGTCCACACACAGTGGTAAATGGGCAAAGCAGTTGCTGTGACAGCATGGACCAGGTGGAGGCCTGTACTCTACCACTGGACATTTAAAATGTAGGCGCCCCGGGCTCCTGGCCCGATTGTGACAGCTGTCATTTTATCTTACAGTGATCTGGGGTTGGATTAGGACATTTCAACTTCTCTGCCAGAGAAGCTTTATTATCCACTTTACAGATGAGAAGCCCAAGGCTCCTGATGGCCTCTGGGCCGTGTAGACCGAGGGAGGACCTGGATCCCATCGTGGCTGGCTGTCTGCTGTGACTCTCTAGTGACTGCTATTGCATATTGAGCAGTACAGTGCCAGCTGGGAGGAGCCTGGCAGGGTGCCATCTGCTGAGTGAGAGTGAACAGGAGTGGGGGCTGGGTTTCTGACTGAGGGCTGTCCACTTGTCATCATAGTCCTCTGCTGGCTGTGTGTGTGTGTGTGTGTGTGTAGGCTAGAGGACAACCTTGGGTGTTGTTCCTCAGGTAACATCCACCTTTTTTTTTGGTGTGTGTGTTTATATGTACGGTGTAGGTCAGACGTGTCTTCCTCCATCACTGTCCACCACGTGTGTACCTACATACATACATACTTACCTACTTACATACTTGGGGGAGGTGAAGCAGAGTCTCTTACTGAACCTGGAGCTCATTAATTTGACTATTTTAGCTGAAAAACAAACCCCAGGGATCCTCCTTTCTCTGCCTCCCAGCACTGAAATGACAGGTATGTTACCATGTCTGCTTGTACATGGACGACGAGGATCTGAACTCAGGACCTCATGCTTATGCAGCAAGCACTTTACTGACCGAGCCATCTCCTCAGCCCTATCCCCCCAGGCTCGCTCACTGACCTGGAACTCACCATATTGGCTCAATTAACTGGCCAGCAAGCCCCAAGGATCCACCAGGCACCCCAGCCCTGAGATTACAAGCATGTGTTACCACGTCTGTCTTTTCCTCCCTCCCTCCCTCCCTCCTTCCCTTCTTTCTTTCTTTGTAGCTTCTGGGGATTGAACTCAGGTCCTCCTACTTGCACAGTAAACACTTTACCAACTGAGCTACCTCTCCAGCCCCCGTTGCTCACTTTTTCTAGCAGAAAGAAAGCACAGCAGGGAGTCGAGTCTATGTTCAGCACCCTGGGACATTTGGACACAGTGGTTTGCCGATTGTCACAGTGAGAATTAGCTCTGCCAAGCCAGGACAGTTCTGCTTCCCTGACCCCTCAAGCCGAGCCTGCTGAGCTGAGCCCCTTTGTTAATACAGATGAAAAAGACATTCCTCTGCGCGACCTGCAGGCCACAGGGCCACCTGCCGCCGCCACCACCGAAAGGTGGCCTCCCACTCGCACAGTAAGCACTGAGCTGTGTGCTCACTGTCCTGTCCCACGGATTCATTATCGCCTGACCGTAGAGGCACTGCAGAGCCAGGCAGGGACGTATCTGCAGGCGCTGGCTGCTCGGCAGATTTCAATGAGACGATCGCTTGTCATTTTTTATTAATGAGCGAGTGCCTGATTCATTATACATCTGAGGGGTGAGCCACCCCAGATGGGGAGGAGGGACTTGGAGGCATGCAGCTGCCACAGGAGGGGTGACATGGTCTCTGTGTGGGAGTCTTTTCTTCCTCTTTCTTTCCAAAGGAAGCAAGTGAGAAGAAGGTGACCAAGTTGGACGAGCACGGTTTCGTTGGCTGGCAACATGATGGCAACAGGGAGACTTCTGCATGGAGGGGGAAGTTACTGTAGCGACAGTGGACGTCCCTGCAAGTGAGCTGCCTAGCAGCCCTGGAGTGAGCAAGTGCTTATGCAGGAAATGCCTCCAGCTGCCAAAGCAGCACCCTCCATTCGGCACTCTGCCTGGGTCCGACTGTGGTCCAAGTGTCCTGAGAGGTGTCAGGGACATGGCAGAGACAGAAGGGTTCCTGGGGCTCAAACAGTAAGATGGAGAGTGGCATCCATACACATGTGCATGCACACACAAATGTGTGCACACAATTTTTTTTGTTTTGTTTTGTTTTTTAGTTTCCAGAAGTCTAAAATGAAGTAGTCACTGCTGTTGTTGGGATGTTGGAAGATGTGCCTTAGACCACATAATTTGTCCTTAATAAAAATAAAAGCCGGGCTAGAGAGATGGCTTACCAGTTAAGGCACTTGGCTGCAAAGCCTAAGGACTCATGTTCGACTCTCCTGGTCCCACATAAACCAGGCGCACAAGGTGACTCAAGTGCTCAAGGTCGCACATGTGCACAAGGTAGCACACACATGTCTGGAGTTCAATTACAGTGGCTGGAGACCCTGGCATACCAATTCATTCTCTCTCTCTCTCTCCCTCCCTCTCTCTCTCTCTCTCTCTCTCCCTTCCCTCCGCATATAAAAAGGCCAATCTGATGGGCTTGTCTCAAAAAAAATAAATAAATAAAAATAAAAAAGCCTCTCCTGTCTCAGGCAGCAGTCCAATAAGAAGACATTATACCAGCGGGTGAATTTGGAAAAGACTTCAGGAGCCCTGGAAGAATAAGACCTGTTGTCCCCATACCTCTAGTCCACCTGGCTCCAGCCAGTGCCCACATTGGCCTAGATTGAGGACTGTCTGACTCAGTCAGTACCTGCTTCTTCTTACCTGTCTGACCCCTCCCACCTCATGTAGGCCCACCACAGACCTTCCGTTTTTATGATAGGCACTAATCCACTTTGTACCAAGACACAGCATGAGCAAAATGTTCAATGACATTTTGTCTGCTTAGTACCTAGAATTGTATTCTTAAAATTGAAGTTCAAAGTGCAGAAGGCAGGATCTCGGCCACACTGTGGTCAACCAGCATTTAACAATTAATTTGGAAACCAATCCATGTTATATATGTATTTAAATATATTTGAGAGAAAGAGACACAGGGAGAGAGACAGAGTATGGGCATGCCAAGGCCTACTGCCATTGCAAATGAACTCTAGACACAGGCGCCACTTTGTGCATCTAGCATTATGTGAGTAGTAGGGAATCGAACTCAGGCTGTCAGGCATAGCAAGCAAACACTTTACGTTTAACGGCTGAGCCACCTCTCCAGCCCACATTACATTTTTTGCATATGGGTGTGGGCAGGCACATGTGTATATGTGCCAGAGTTTGACATCAAGGTCTATCTCAGTCATACTCTACCTCCTCCCCAGTGCTGGGATTATAGGTGTGTGACTCCACACTTGGCTTTTACACAAGTGTTGGGGACCTGTGGGTTCCCAAGTCAGTGATATGTACAATGTGGAACTTTGAGAACATGGCCCATTTGTGAGAGGGAACATTCTATATTCAGACCAAAACAAAGGGTTTGATTTGTTTCAGGAATGGCACAGGTAAAGTGAGACCAGGTGCCCCAGCCAGGGCCAGAGCTCTGAAGGGGCGTGGCTAAGGAAGGGAAGGAGCTAAAGGAATGCCCAGTGTGGCTTGGTGTGTGCCTGCCCATCTGTGGGCTTGGGAGGATCAGTGAAGAGGCTAATTTGGCAGCACAATGACCTGCATATATGTAGTGGCTGGAGAAGCAGACAGATTCCAACAGCAGCAGTAACAAGACTTGATGTTACTGCCTGTCTTTGGTGGAGTCAGAGAAGGTTCTGGAATGTCTTAGTGCAAGTGTGTAGAAGGAAGCTCTGTGAGAGCTGGTTGGGGGGATGCTAGTGGGCCGTGATGGTCTTCCTAGGGGCCATACATATATAACAGGGGTGAGCTGCTTCCAGGAGCTGTGGTCCTTGGAGGAGGGGCCGTGGGCTCAAATCATGGCCAGGGGCTGTGGTTTTTGTGACATGCTGTCACCTTCTCTCTCCTGTATGGGCTCTGCAGGGTTAGAGCCATTCTGGTGAGTTCATTCTCCAGACTCAGGGCTGGGGCTCCTGCATGTAGATCTGGGGTGCCTGGTGGCTCAAGGTTGGGGTTTGGACATTCACTGGTGTCCTAAAGGTGGCTCCCACCCCATTCTGGGGATGGACATTGGATGTAGTCTGGCTTTGCTCTGTGGGAGGCACCCAGAAGTCAGGAAGGGGAATTTCTTTAATTTGCTCTAAGCCTGGTCAAAAACGATTTGCTTCAAGTCATCACTGAGGGCAGAGGACCTGACATAGTGTGAGTGCTTTGGGAAATGGTGTCCCTGAGACGTTTGGGATGCACAGAGAGCTTGCAGTAGGGGGCAGGAGGCTTTTGACATGGGGTTCCAGTCCAAAGTCTTTCCATCCTGTGTTTTTTTTTTTTCTTTAAAAAAACACTTCACCCTGGCCCTGATGTTTCCTTAGAACTCATGGTGTGTGTGTGTGTGTGTGTGTGTGTGTGTGTGTACATACATGTGTGAGGAGGAGTAGGTACACCATGGTGCACATGTGAAGGTCAGAGGATAATCCCAGGTGCCTGTCCTCCCATTCACCTCTGTGTCATCCAGGCTAGCTGGCCTGTAAGTTTGGGGGGATAGGATATTTCCATCTTCGTCTTCCATCTTGCCATGGATATCCTGGTATTGCAGATGCTCACATGACCTGTGTCTGGCATCTGTGAGTTCTGGAGATTCAAGCTCAGGAACTTATGGAACAAGCACTTTATCCACTGAGCCATCTCCCCAGCCTAGAACTCACTTTTGTCTGTGAGTGGTGTCTGGGTGGGGAACGTTCACAAGAAGGCAAGGCTGGCTGAATTCAGCTTGAGCTTCTAGTATGCTTGAGTGTGGGGCTGCAGTACTTTTGGGGGCTCCTTTCAATCACACATCTAACATGAAGCCAGATCTCACTGGGGAAACCACTGTGCAGGTTGTGGCTTGGCCAGTTTGCATCTGTCTACATATATCCTCCCTCATTGTCATGATCTCACACCAGAGGGAACACCCCACCAGGAAGGGATGGAGGCCCCAGACTGTCAGCTTCCATCCTGGTGGGAGCTAACACTTCCCCTCAGGCTGAAAAAGGGGTTTGTTCCCATCTCTTGTTTTCTTTCTGTGGCCTTTGCGGGTCATCTGTGGTGGTACCACACAAGAAGAGATCTGCTTTTTAGTTTTGCTGAGCTGAGAGCTTTGGGGATGAGATTTCTATGTAACAGACCGAGACAGACCCCTTGACCTCTTGGCAACCCCACAGTCCTGGAGATACATCTCTGCAACGTCTGGCTTAGCTATCCCCACTCCACCTAGCCTGGGAGCCACCATGAGTGACTCATATCACAAGCTGCTGTTTGCTGAGGAGAAACCGTGGTACCCAGGAGGCCCTGGCCCAGCTGCCAGAGCTGAGTTTCACTCCAGGCCCTGGTCACACAGCCTCTGCTGTGTCGGGTTCAGATCCCTTTCTGCACTCCTGAAGTCTTCATCCAAGGAACACTGGAATGATGATGACGTAGACCATGTGTAGCACCACTCTGCTCCCTGCCTTCCCTGCATGCCCCGGGCAGCACGAAGAAATGCACTTTGCGTTATGGGACGGCTTACTCTTTGCTACTTACGAGTGACAGCCACAGGTACTTTGAGACCCAAGGGAGGACCACAAAGTCCTAGGCTGATTTCTTGACATAGGAGGGGGCCTTGCCCACTCACACCTCCTATGTAGGAAGTTTATCTTAGTTTAAAGGCTCTGGAAAAGTGTGTGGGAGAAGTGTCAGACAGGGTGTGGGGTTTGGTCATAGAGGGACTCAAGTGAGGACATGCAACTGGAGGCCTCTAAAGAGGGAGGTGGAACTGGATGGGCCAGGGCCTGTGGAGTGGGAGCAGCTGATTCTTGGCTCTTCTTTTCCTCCCCTTCCTTTCCTAGTATTGCTGTCTAGCATCTTGGATTTATATCAGTTCTGTTACTTCAAGGATCTCTTTTTGGGGATGGACAAGCTTTTTTTTTTTCTTCAATAGTTTTAGGGCCTTCAGTTCATATGGGTAGGAGAGAACAAATGTCACTGGTGAGCCAACCATGATGGTACATGCCTGTAATCCCAGTGCTGTGGAGACAGAGGCAGGAGAATCAGTTCAAAGCCAGCCTATGATACATCTGACCCTGTTTCAAAAACAAACAGATGGGCTGAAGAGATGGCTCTGTGGTTAAGATGCTTGCCTGCAGAGCCTAACAACTTGGGTTCGATTCCCCACGAAGTGGCACTTGGCATCTGAAGTTTGTTTGCAGCGGCTAGAGGCCTTGGCATGCCCATTCTCTCTGTCTTTCTTCTATCTCTCTCTGCTTGCAAATAAATAAAAATATTTTTTAAAAAAATAGAAAACACAATCAGTTGGTGTAGGAAGGGGTGAAGAAGACCATGATGGTGACCCCACCCTGCCCTCTTATGTGTGCCCCCCGCACGCATGCATCTTAGCAGAAAATGAAGTTTTGCTCTAGTTAACATGACTGACAAATGGAGTATGTGAGTTGGTGGCTGAGTGGCTGATCTCCCCCGTGGATGTGTACGTGACCTTGGAGGTGGTGAGTTCCAAACTTCTACTTGGTTGGCAATCCTTGTCACAATGAACTTGTTATGTCGTCCTTCCTGTGGGAGGAAAAGGATGGAGAGTGATTGTCCACTGTGCGAAGATCCTTCCACTCAAAAGATGGGAACTTGGGCTGGAGAAATGGCTCAGCAGTTAAGGAGCTTGCCTGCAAAGACTGACAACCCAGATTCAATTCCCCAGTATCCACATAAAGCCAGATGCACAAAAGGGGCGCACACATCTGGAGTTCGTTTGCAGTGACTGAAGGCCCTGGTGTGCCCCTTCAATCTCTCTCTCTCTTTCTGTCTCTCTCTTCTCTCTGCTTGCACATAAATTAAAAAAAAAATTTTTTTAAGATGGGAACTCCATTACTGACATTTGAAGCTAATTCAGTGAGGGGGTCCAGACCCTCCCATGAACCCTGCATGTGAAGAGTCACCCTGCTAGCAGCTCCACCTCCTGACCCTGAAGTGTCCTCAGAAGCCACAGGCAACCCTGTCAAGAAGGCAAGGACAATGACCTGAGGCCAGTCATGTCTCTTTCACAACCTTTCCAAGCACCTTGGATTAATTACTTTTCCTTCTGGGACCTCAGTTTCTCTTTCTTACTATGAGGCCTCCTGGCCTCATTATCCCCTAAAATCCCACCCAGCTCTGTTTCTCTCCCTCCACCCCACAAAGCAAGAGCTTGCGGCTCAGTGGTCCCTAGGCTTTGATCTTTATCCTGGGGTCAGCCTCTGTTGCTAGAGGACATGCAGACGGGAGCTTCTCCCCACTGGAGGACTTCAAACCGCTCCCATCCTGCCAAAGGCCCTCGCAGATGGGAAGTATACCAACTGCCCCAGCAGCATCTGGGGACCCCCCAAGTCCAACCTGCAAAGCCACCACCACCGCTGGGTCTTAAGTGATTCACGTACCCCACCTCCCTCACGTCCACTCCGGTCAGCTTCAGCCACAGAGAGGCTTAGGGGGTCTCACCACTGGCTGCCCTTCGCTGGCTGCCCACTGAGGGTAAGTAGGAGGCTGCACTGCTCCAGGTGGAAGTGTGGAGGAGGCGGCTGTGTTTGTCCAGGCTGGTCTGCAGCTCCCTCTCCCCATGTCCCTGCCCCTGGCCTGTTGCCATCCAAAGTTTGAAGTCGGCGAGCATGAGTAGGTGCCACCAAAGTGAGAGGTTTCTTTGCGGGGGAAGAGAGGGAAGATGGAGAAAAGAAAGAGCTGGGTCGGCAAAGATCTGGAGGGAGCAGAGCAGGGGTACAAGGAAGGAGAAAGCAGCAGGCAAGTTCAGTGGAGTTGAGCCAGCTTGTCAGGGATTGGTGGGAAAGGAAATTCACACAGTCAACCATGGTCTCCCCCACCTCAGATGTACTTCCTGAGCCTCTTGAACTCTTGGGGTGCCAGGGAGAACTTTGAACCTCGAGTTTCTTCTGAGCCCAGCTTCTGAGCGCTCTGACTTTGCCACCTCAATCCCCTGGTGGTCTCCACAGCCGGAGGACTGCAGACAAGAATCTTTATTGTCTGCCGAGCCCCGACTCTGAGATCCTTAGAAAAACACGTGTGTTAAAACTGAGCTTCCCTGGGGATGACACTGTTTTCACATGAGGAATGAATTTGGGGGAAAGCTGAGTTTAGAAGAGGAAGAAACAAAGTCACATTGCAAAGGAACGTTCTAGAGACTGGGGAAAATTGAGGAGGAAGAGGAGATGCTTTCTTTTTAACATCCTTTTGTTTTCCTGCTTTGGGCTTTTCTGAAGGCGCATTCCAGCCCTGCCTTCAGGGACCTGAGGTTCCTAAAACTGGGGAGCTTGCTTCATGGGGGGATGGTGTGTCACTAAGTCCTTGTGAGTTGCTTTTTGGTGTGGGATCGCGGGGCGTAGGCAGACTTAGACAGTAGTGTTGCCCTCCCTCAACTCTACTGATCTCATCACATTAACAACAGTTAGGTAAGGAGGTGAGTGAGACACACCTGGTGGCTGTCACTGGCAAAACAGTGACAGGGGCCATGTGTCAAGTCAGATCATGGCTATGTTAGAGGAGAAGGGGGTGAAGTAGCCAGAAGCTCACAAGCAGTGCTTAATGGGGAAACAATGTCTAATAACTGGATGTGTTGATGGTGCGGGGGGGCAGTTCTGGATAGAGGCACCTCTTTGGACCTCCTTGGAGAGGGAAGGAGATGCCAGCTCCAGGAGAAGAAAGCAGTCTCGGTGCCCAGTCCCCGGCGGGGAGTGGTAGGCATTACACTGGAGACTCTAGGAGTCTATCCTGTGTGGTAGGAAGGGTGTGGCCAGGGGGCCTTGTGGGGACAGGGCTGGAGGACCAAGCTAGAAGGCCACAAGTGTGCCCTTTCCAGGCATGGAGTTGATGAGAGTGATCGGGCTGTGGTAGGGCAGGGAAGGTTCTGGTTTTTTGTCTGTCTGTCTGTCTATCTGTTAATTATTTTGTGTGTATGTCATGTACATGCCTGTGTGTGTGTGTGTGTGTGTGTGTGTGTGTGTGTGCATGTGTGTGTGTGTGTGTGTGTGTGTGCGTGTGTGTGCGTGTGTGTGTGGAGGTCAGAGGGTGGCTCATCAGGTGTCTTCTTCAGTTGTTCTCCACCCTAATTTTTTTGCCCGCCTTTCTCTCTCTCTCTCTCTTTCTATCTTTCTCTTTCTTTCTTTCTTTCTTTCTTTCTTTCTTTCTTTCTTTCTTTCTTTCTTTCTTTCTTTCTTTCTCTCCTTCCCCCCTCGAGCTTCTTCTTCTTCTTCTTTCTCTTTTTTTCAAGGTAAGATCTCACTCCAGCTCAGGCTGACCTGGAATTCACTATGTAATCTCAGGGTGGTCTTGAACTCACGGCAATCCTCCTACCTCTGCCTCCCAAGTGCTGGGATTAAAGGCGTGTGCCACCACACCCGCTTCCACTCTAATTTTTGAGGAGGGTCTTGTACTGAACCTGGAGCTCACTACTTTGGCTAGCCCAGCTGGCCCCAGGGAATGCCGTGTCTCTCCTTTCCCAGTGTTGGATTTGTAGACCCACTCTATTGCATTTTTGTTTAAGTTTTGACATGTGTATGTGTGGTATATGTATGTATGTATAGTTTATGCATATAAACTATGCACCCTGTGCATATGTGTGCATGGAGACCAAAGAGAATGTCAGAGGTCCTCCTCTGTTTCTCTTCCACATTGTTTGCTTGAGATGGAATCTCTCACTGAATCTGGGGCTGCCATGTTTTTAGTCAGACTGTCTGGTCTGTGAACCCCAGTGATTTTCTGATCTCTGTCCCCCTAGGACTGGGGTTGCATGCATGTGTGGCCACACCTAGCTTTTTACATGGGTACTAGGGATTGAATTCAGGTTGGTTCAGGCCCTTAGGCTTGTACAGCAAGCCTGCTGAACCATGTCTCCAGCCCCTGCACCCATCTTTTACATGGGTGCTAAGGATCCAAACTCAGTTCCTCATGCTTCTGTGACAAGCACCTTACCCATGGCCCTGAGCCATTTCCCCGGCCCCCAGGTCTGGCTGTTTGTGCAACCGAGAAGAGCAGTGATCAGGGCCTGGGCCCTGGACCCTCAGTGCCCATGTACTAAGGTACAAACTGCTACTTGGAATAGTGGGTACAGCTCAGTCTTGGTAGATTGTGGTTTTTAAACAAATCATGATCCTATACCTTCCAAACAATTTCGTTTTCTTTTTTTCCCCCCTTAGCTAGTCCCATCACAAACTTTTGAAGCATGAAATGAATTTTGCTGGCCCCTGCCAATAGGATCCTTTTCCTAGATAATGGATTTTATGAAATGGCTATAATCCTCCCAGGTAATGAGGGAAAAGCTACGCCCTCCAGTTGGGCGCAGCATTCCTCTTTCTGATTTATGATATATTGGTTAAAATAGTAAACTGATAGCAGTTGCAATATTGTCATCCATCACCAAGGTGTGTTGCTTAAGCTGTAGAAAGGGTTCCAGAAGTGACATGCTGGGAGCCAGCAAAGGAACCATTGACAGTGTCGAAGGCATAAAGCACAAGTGCAATCACATCTTTCTATTTTGTATTCTGGATACAGAGGCATGGAGTGGCTCCCGCTACTTTGGAAAAGAAGGAGGTGCAAGTAGACCCATTCCCAAGGTCAAAGGCCACCCTCTCCCAGAGCTCCAGACTGCAGAGGCTTATAGCAGCTCCTTCTAGCTCATCTAGTGTTTTTGTGTCTCTTTCTAAACAGTTTTGAAAGTTTTCCAATTTCTGACATGTGTAAGTATGTTGTGCCAACACGTAGTAATAGTTTGTGTGTGTATGTGGTGTTTTTGTATGTATGGGTGTTTGCATATGTCTGGACACACACATAAATGTGTGAGGGGTATACATGTCCGTGTATGAAAGGCAGAAGTTAATGGTTGGGTGCTTTTTTCAATCACTCTCCCCCCTTATTCTTCTTTTGTTTTTTTTTTTTTTGTTTGTTTGTTTTTGCGGTAGGGTCTCACTATAGCCCAGGCTGACCTGTAATTTACCTTGTATTCTCAGGGTGACCTTGAACTCATGGTGATTCTCCTACCTCTGCCTCCCGAGTGCTGGGATTAAAGGCATGCGCCACCATGCCCAAGATCCTCCTTATACTTTGAAACAGGGTTTCTCACTGATCTGGCTAGTTTAGCTAGCCAGTAAACCCTAAGGTATCTCCTGTCTCCACCTCCCCAGTACTGGAATTAATTACAAGTGTGTGCCATAGCACTCAGCATTTTACATGGGCACTGGTGATCCAAACTCATGTCCTCTTGCTTGTGTGACAAGCACTTTACTCACGGGGCCATCTCCCCAACCAACAAATTTAGAAAACGAAGTCTATCAAACATATTAGAGACATGGAGCACAACGCCATTAGGAGTGTAAGTTAGTGGTGGAGACACCAAAGTTCATAGGGGAAACTAACAGGCTGCAACACTGGTTCTGTGGAATTGCGCCAGACTGGATGGGTTATTTCATGGCCATAGATTACCTGTAACATCAGCCTGAGAAGAAATATTTTTCTTCATTAGATTAATGAATGAATGAATGAATGAATGAATGGCAGGAAGCCCTAAGAGAATCTGTCTAGTCCCTAGTCAACCTCATGGGGAAGTTGGGAGTTTAGAGAGTGGGCTGCCTCATGGTGGCGTCTGCTAAACTTGAACTTCAGGGGTAACATTGGCTCACATTTACATTGGCATTTGGTGGGGAGGGAGGCAGGATGGAGGGTTGGCAGCCCTTGACCCTACTCTGAGATTCTGTGGGTGTTGGGCTCCCTCCAAGCGCTACTAAATTGCCTTGAAGCATTTAAGTTGCTATATCACATTCCCAGCTCTGCTCCTTCCTGGGTCCACCCTGACTCTCAGACAGACCCCAGTTCCCAGAGCCCGAGATGCTACTGTGCCATGTGGGTATGTGGTTTTCCACAGGTTTTAGAATCAAGTCCTGTGAGTATTATCTTTTTCCTCTGAGACAGGACTCTTACAAAGTCCTCAGGCAGTAGGTGTGGGATACATGCAACCCCAAGGCAGTCTTGGGTGCCAACTTAGGGGGAAGCCCCAAGGGTGCACAGAAATTCAAACTTGGGCATAGACAGGCACCACCTGTCAATCTTCATATTTTCAAACTGAGGAAGGAAAATCCCATGTCTTGGATAAACTGCTTGGAAAGAAAGTCCCCATGCTGTGCAGGCTGACAAAACAGCTTAGTGAAAACAGAGGAGATAGTCTTTTCGGCTGTGCCTTCATGGGCGTTAGCAGCAATTCCTCTAGACTCTGTCCCCAAACACCCATGCTAAGGCTGACTTGGGCTCCCAAGACCCTTGGCACAGATGTCTTAGGAGCCTCTTTTATCCAAAGGAAAGCCATAGCTTCCTTAGAAAAGATAAAGGTAAGAGCCCATGTGCATTTCCAGGCAGGAACTTCCTTGTACTTCCAGGCAGAAGCTCCTCCACACTGCCTGCCTGATGCCCCAGGCCTGTTTGTATAGCAACTAGAGCAGAGGGACCGTCGGGGCTAGAGACAGAGAGTGCCACACACCCAGATCTCCCCTTTACCTCCCTGTCTTAATGCCTGGCCAGCCACACCTTGCCCAGAACTTTTCTCTCCTCTTGTGCACTGAGGCTCCGGACCGCGGGTGCTAATCACAGACTGATCTGAGCTCTTATAGGTATGGGTTTGCAAAGGACGTCTTTTGTTCTTGTTAGAGTAGCTAACCTCTAAATCTATTTAATACCTCTTCCCTGGTTGTCCATCATTATGACACATGATTTTCCAAAGGATTTACTATTAGTTAGCAGCACAGGGCTTTCTCCCTGGGGTACCAGCTACTTGCAGTGAAGAAAATGCATGTTCAATGTAGCAATTTGTCTTTTTTTATATATTTATTATAAGAGTAAATGAGTTATTGTTGGAGACTTCAATATTATTGCAAATTAGGTGCTATGAACGGAGCTGGGCCCATTTATTATGTTTCTCAGCTTGCGCAGCCAGCACACCAGTTCAGAAATCAGCTGAGAGTTCTAGCCCTTCCTAGGCTATGTGAGGGGAACGTGCAGGGTTTGACATCACATTGTGCCTGGCAGTGGGGGAAGACCACAATCCACCTGCTCTGGCAGATGGAGGAGTGCTCAAAAGGGGACTCCAAAGTATCTCATGGTGCCAGGTGGTTAGTGGTGGGCAAGCTGATGGCTGGGGTTAGAGTATTGAAGGGAGCACTGGGAGCCCAGGCTGTGGCATGTGCTCCAGTCCTTCAGCTGTGGTCTCAGAACTGAGCTGGAGTGGTCCATCTGTGTGCAGAGCAGCCTCTTCGCTGGACCTGTCTTGCAGAGGGTTGGATCCCAGCCTTACAGGTGAGGTCTAAATTCTGATTTCGAGTATGCCACACAGGAGACAGAGTGACAGCGGGAATGGGCTCCCCTGAAAGAGTGCCCCTGGAAACCCCTGGCTGAGGAGCTGTACCCCGTATTCCTGTCTCCTAGTTCCCACTCAGACCTGGGGTGGACAGAATGTCTGCAGCATGCATGTAATATTTGGGTCCTTGCCCACAAGAGGTGAAGTTCACAGTCCACAAGTTGCATGTGTGGACAGCACCTGAGAGCCTCACACACACAGCTGTGCTCCTACTGCTGCCACCTGGCCCTGAGTTCAGGAGCCCAGCCTTCTGGAGACAGACAGACCAGCCTCCATGGAAGTCTCGGTTCTATGTGATCTGCAGCAGCCTGTGTATTGTACACCAAATGTTCAGCCTCACTGTAGCCTCGGTTTGTCTTCTGTGGCACGGCGTTGATGACTCGTGAGCATGACTCATGTCCTTGACCACCTAACCTAGCTCAACACCTGGCCCAGAATAAGGGCTCAGAACTGTCACTTGTTCTGTTTCTATTTGATAGACTCTTCTGGATGTTCTGTGCAAAAAGGAAACAGTCATCAGTCCTGTGGTTTGATGGCTTTCATCACATATATAAATGACAGACACATAGGACTCTCTCTCTCTCTCTCTCTGCTTGCAAATAAATTAAAATATTTTTTATAAAGATAGTTTTGACTTTGCAGATAGATACCACAGAAGGGTCTTGGGGAATGTGAGGCATCCCCAAACACTACTTTGATTTTTGTTTTAATGCTTACAGGGCGTTTTTGACCTTCCCACTCCAGGCTGGGCCAGGAACATGTCTCCAGTGACCACAGACTCCCTGGACCTCAGCATCTGACCACATCCACGTCCACAAGCATTTGACTTCCCCTCCCCATGTCAGTGGAAAGGGACCATCATAAAAATCTCAGTTGTGTGCAATTTGCACTACGGAGAGCATTTCTGGATCTTCTCACACTTGGGGTAGATAACTGGGTAGACAGTCTTCTTGTTGCCCTGGGGCCTTCAGCAGACCTTGGTCACATGAGGCCTTTTTGTCCGATCCCTATATCTGGAACATTGTCCAGGAAGGAGTTGCTACCCCCAAAGACTAGCAGCTGCCTCCAGGGTCTGAGCTCATCCTGCAAGACTTTGGCCACAGGGAACCACTGGCTCCCACCTTGTCCCATTATGTCAGCTGACCCAAGCAACTCTGTATATCACATCTTCCATTCTGTAGAGCCAGACTGTGGAGAGGGGACTGAGCAGATGGCTCAGTGGATAAAGTGCTTGATGTGCTAGTATGAGCACTGGAGTTCAGACCTGGAGCACCCGTGTAATTGCCAGGCTTGGCAGTGTACCTTTTACCAGTGCTCAGGAGGTGGAGACGGGGCCTCTCAGGCAAGCTGGACAGCTAGACTATCCAGTGTTGGGTTCAAGTAGAAGACCTGAATTGGTAAATAAGGTGGAGAGCAATCGAGGAAGAAACCCAGTGATAACCTTTGGCCTCCACAAGCACATGTGTACACACATGCATATGTGTACACCACACATGTCCACATAAATACACAAAGATCCAGACTGTGAGGGCTCTATGTGTCCACGCCAGAGCCCCTGTTTGCCTTGGCTTTGGCCTGTTTTCGCAACTGGCTGGCCAGCCCTTTTCATAAAAAAAAATAGTTGCTGTGTTTTGAAACTTTATTTTTCAAAGAGAAAAATTCCTGGGCCTGTAGCAAGGAAGGGAAAAGTTGCAGTAATAGTAATAATAGCCAAGAATGCCAATAACCAATGCAGAATGGTGAGAATTGACAAATATTCAGTCATGGCCAAATAGTGCCAGGAGAAAGACTGTGGGAGCTGGGGTTGCGGGGCCCACCACAGTCCTTGTGGCGACAGAGCCATGGCCATTCCGACTTCTCCCTGCATCAGCATTTGGGGAAGACAGATGTGCCAGAAGCGGGCCTCACTGCCATCGCCTGTGTTGAACGTCAGCCGGTGGCATCCATCATGCGTGACCTGGAGTGTTTGTGTTTGTTGTTTATGGTCTCTTGGCATGCATTGTTTTCGCGGGGCTGAAATATAGCACGCTAATGAGGCATCTCTCTGCTCGGGAGGAAGCGGACGGCTCGGAAAGACTAGTTCGTCACCACCCGCACGTGGTGGCAGCTGCTGTCCTGCCACAGGAAGAAAAAGGAGAGCTACTGTCAGAGCGGCAGCTGGGGGCATAGGGAGTGTGTGTGGCACCGGGGACCTTCGGCAAGAGTCAGGGATCTGCCTGCAGGTGACTTAATGCCTGGGATATTTGTGGGGTTTTCAGCCCGACGCAAATCATTACAGGAAGGAATATAGCTCAGTGTCTGAGCTGAGATGAGTTAAGATCCCAGCTTTGCAGATGTTTGATGAGACAGAAAGTGGAGAGGCCAATGGCCTGTGGTCCGTGCTGGATGTATGGTGGGAGGGTGCTCCTTGGTGGTGCCTGTGTCTGGCACAAGTCTGCCTTTGTACTTGCTGAGCCTGTGGATGGACAGTACCTCTTTGCACATCAGCAGAGGGGCCACTAGGGCAGTACCATTAGCTGGCTGGGGGCTAACACGTGTGGTCTGGACAAAAGACCTGGAAAAGTGTGCAAAATCAAGAGGGAAAGATCAAAGCACCACCTGAGTTTGGCCGTTGGAGCCTGGGACTCGTGTTTGGGGCCCAAGAAAAGTCCAAAGTTCTGTTTGCCGCAACCAGTATATATGGGGATGGAGTGCCAAGTGCAAAGTTCTTTCTTTTTGTGCAGTAATGGGGCCAGGCAAGAGAGGGATAGGCTTGGAGGGGTTTGCAGGAAAAGTTGCAGCAGATGCAACTCACCCTGGGGACCGTATCCTCTCTATACCCTGACAGCATAGTCAAAGCCCCTCCTGTCTGTGGTCCAGGCCTCTGCAGACTCTATACCCCTCTTTGCCTCAGAGCAACCCTACATAGATTATTACTTGTAAATTCTGGGCGTCCGTCACCATGCAACTCCCAGAAAATTCTAGTGGACTTCTAAAATCACATGGAAGAGACAATGACCCTAGGCTGAAGCTCTGCAAAGGATGGCAGGGAGGGGTGAGGCGTGATTGTGGTGGGTCCAGCCTGCCAGTTCTGCATGTTACAAAGCTGTGATGACCGACTCAGAGCATGAGGATGGAATACAAACTCCCAGAAAGCCATGGCAGCACATTTGGTGATTTGGCCTGTGTGGCAGGGGTGGCTGGCTGCTCAGGTTGTACTGCTGTTCTGAGGACAGACGCTTCCACAAGTAGCTGCCCGAGCCTGTTTTTCTGCTGAGATCACCGTGTCCCATACTAGATAATTTATGAAGAATAGAAATGGGGAGTGAGGATGGCACTCAGTTGGTAGAGTGCTTGCCTAGCATGCACTAATCTCTGGCTTTGATCCCCAATACCATGTAAGCCTGGCACGGTAGTGCACACCTGTAATCCCAGCACTTGGGAGGTAGTGATAGGAGGATGAGACATTCTCTATTATCTTCGCTACATAGTCGGTTCAAGACCAGCCCGGGATTTATGAGACCCCTGTCTCACAAATATTCAGGTTGGGGACATGGCTCCATGGTGAAAGGTGCTTGCCCCGTTTAATTCCTCAGCCACCATGTAAAACTGGGTAGGCATTTGCTTGCAGCAGTAAGAGACCTTGGCATACCCCCTGCCCCCGTCAATTAAAAAAAATTTTTTTTTTAATCGGCTTATCATCCAAGAGAAACTGTTCAAACTGAGATGGCTATTTCAAGTGTTGGCTGATCCTGGGTCCCTGATGAGAAAAGAAAAAATTATGAACTTCAGAGAAAAAGACCTGAGGGATTCTCTTCTACACTGGCTCACTGACTTTGTTCTTGCTTCGGCTACAAATATTTACTGTGCAGACTGGAAAGAAAGAGAGTGTTCACTCCTTTCATTGCCACAGTCAAGTGTAGTTGCATTTCTTGTTGCTGATAATAGCTGTAAGTGAGGAAGTCTGTCTCTTTATGCAAATAATTAGCCCAGGAAGAGCTGCCTTCTCAGAATCATGGTTGTAGTAAAATCACGTTAAAATGTTTAAAGACTTGGCTGAATAAGAGGGAAAGTTTAAATAAATTAATGCTCAGCTTTGGATGGAGTCTGTGAATCCACTAAAATGATATTCATGAAGAATTTTAATGACATACAATGTTGAAAAGAAAAAGCAGACTATGGAATTTTATATACAGTTTGAAACTTACTTGTAAGACTCATATCTTATAACATTTTTTCTTTTTTTTTTTTTTTTTTTTTTTTTTTTTTTTGAGGTAGAGTTTCACACTAGCCCAGGCTGACCTGGAATTCACTCTAGTCTCAGGGTGGCCTTGAACTCACGGTGATCCTCCTACCTCTGCCTCCCGAGTGCTGGGACTAAAGGCATGAGCCACCACGCCCGGCTTCATTTTTTTCTTTTTTATAGTTTATTTATTTATTTCAGAGAAGCAGAGATTGAGAAGAGAGATTGAGAATGGGCACGCCAGGGCCTCTAGCCACTGCAAATGAACTCCAGATGCATGTGCCACTTTGTGCATCTGGCTTATGTGGGTCTGGGGAATCAAACCTGGGTCCTTAGGCTTTGCAGGCAAATGTCTTAATTGCTAAGCCATCCATCTCTCCCACCCAGAAAAAAAAATTTTAAAAATTTAAAAATTTTGGTTTAATATTTCTGGTTTTAAGGTCTTCTGGGGCTGATGAAATGGTTCAATGCTTGCTTCACAAGCATGAGGGCCTGAGTTCCATCCCCAGTAGCAGGTGTGGTGGTACGTACCAGTAATCCTAGCACTGGGGAGACAGAAACTGGAGCATCGGGGCTCGCTGACTGGCCTGTCTAGCCTAATTGGAGAATACCAGGCCAATAAGACCGTGACTCAAGAAGAGGTGGACAGTGTCCTGAGGGTTGTCCCCCATGAGCATACACATAAATAAGTCTCTCTTCTGTGTGCAACCCCTTGAATTTGTCCCTCAAAGTCTCGGAACAACATGGGTCTTTGCATTGCACCATGGGCACTTCATTGTGGGTGGCTGCCCAAGCCCCAGCATAGGACTGAGCTTGTGGATCTCAGGAGCAGGTCTGCTTCTTGGCCCAGGAACAGCAGCAACTTCACTTTCTCAGCATCAGCACTCCCTGCTCATGTGCCCCTTGGCAACCTGTGGTTTCAGGAAGAGCTGTTAGCTTGGCATAGCTCAGCCAAGAGGAGGCTGTGAGTACCAGGCTGGGTGCTAAGATGGGCCGAGAGTCAGCTTCAGTGAGGTCTCCATGGCTTGGCGGTGGTGGTGGGGAACGCTGTGTGCATTGTGCCGCTTTGGAGCATGGAGTTTAATTAGTGAGTAGACGGGGAGTCAGGTCTGTGGGTTAAACTCTTGGAGGACCCGCTAAGCTCTTAAGGCTGCTTTCCAGGCTGAGCAATGGGGTCTGATCCAGGATAGTGACTCCTGGCTAGTGCCTGAGGACAGATGCCATGAACGGCCAGCTGGGAGGAGGCCCTTGAAAGTGATTGACAGCCAGGCCCCCACAGGCTGGCCTGCAGCTCATGGTAATGTTTTTGGCTTCATCTCTGTGTGAATCTCAGCCTGGAGTTACTAAATGGCCTGGCTGTCACCTTGTAGTAACCCGTAATTACTACTTAGGAGTTTGTGGATGAAAACTGGTAGATTCTAATTCAGCATGTTAAACTCCCTCCATTGGCCTGCCTGTATCGGAGCTAACGAGACACTGTCAGCATTGCCGAGAGAGCCCCTCCACTGGGAAGGGGGGCCCCCGGCAGCAGCCAGCGGAGCAGAGCCTCAAAGCCATGTTCTCCTGCCTCTCGCAGAGCTTCTACTACCAGCTGTATTTCAGTGTTTAGGGTTTTAAATGTGGAGAAGTTGCATATGTATATTTTCATATTTCTGCATATTGGGCTACACAGTTTCTCTCAAATGCCCATCTCCCATCTCTGTGTGTGATATTGAACTGGTGGAATGTGGCATGTGTCTAACTTTCCTTAACCTTTCTCCTCCCTGGAAAAAGAAGGACAATACCCACCCCCCACCCCCACGCCACCCTACTCTAGCCCAGGCTGACCTGAAACTCACTCAGTAGTGTCAGCCTGGCCTTGAACTCACACTGATCCTCCTACTTCTGCCTCCCCAGTGCTGTGATTAACGACGTGTGCCACCATACCCAGCAGAAGGACTTTTCTTTCAGAACCCCAGGTGTGAGGGGTGGAAAAGCAGAATGTTTTCCTCATACAAACAGGCAGCAGTGCTTGGCTGCCAACTTTGAATCCACTTTCCAGACACTTCGTTTCCTCCCTGGGTGGTGCTTGAATTTCTAGTGCCTGCACTGGGGTTTCAATTAGGGGATTGAACTGATTTAATTATTTTGCAGTCAGGTTTAAAGCAGGGGGGTTAAATTTCCCCCCCCATCTGTTCCACCTGAGTCCCCAGTGTCTGGGAGTTTATCCCAATGTCTACAGCCTTCATCCTGCCCCTCATCCTCTTTTTCCTCTGGTCCTCCCAAATAGTCTCTCCTACTCTACCAACTTTGCATGTCACACTTGTGATCACAAACAAACAGTCACACTTGCTCTGGGCTTGTAAGAGGCAGAGCTGTAGTTTCCCTGTCCATGTCTTGGAGCAGCCCTGATACCAAGAAAAAGGCCAGAAAAAGCAGCTATAAGCTGAGGTAGGACAATTCAGGTACGTGCATGCAAGAGATGATCAGTGTACATTCATTCTCTGGCTGAAGTGTCTCAGGCAGCATTATAATTTGAGCTGGCTTTGAAAATTAAAATTGAGGCTGGGCAGATGGCTCAGTCAATAAAACACATCTGTACTACCCACATAAAATTCTGGACACACACCTATAATCCCAGCATTGGGAAGGTGGAGACAGGAGGATCCTTGGAGCCCCCTGGCCAGCTAGTCTAGTCTAATTAGTGAACTCCAGACCCTGTCTCAAAAAGAGGTGGCTGACATTCCTGAGGATGACACCCGAGGTTGTCCTTTGGCCTCCACACATGCGCACACATGCACACACACCCCCATGTGCTTTCCACACCTGAACACAGCTGTACACTACACATACAGACAAAAAAAGAGTATGTGATGTGAACTTGAGCTTAGTTTGGGGTGTTGGGTGATTATTTTCGATAGCTTCTTCCCTGCTGCTTGACTGAAAATGCAAATACTTTTCCTTAAGGAGCAAAATTGGACACTTTCAGTCATCTTCTGAAGAAGATTGTGTTATCATGGGAATTTGATCTCTCAGTGCCTCTATTTTCAAATTTGTAATGGGAGGAGGGTAAGTTGCTGTGGTAGTTTAAATTGATTCAGGTGTTCATTAAAGTTGGGTTTACAACTCGGGGCCCTAGCAGGCAGGTTCCTGCTGGGGGTAGGGTGTATCACTGGGGGGAAGATCTGATTCCAGTCCAAAGGAGTGGAGAAAGTAGTTTGAGCTCTGGACGTCCCTGCTTGCTTGCTGTTGGTGTTTGCTAGCTGTGGTGGTTTCTCTTTGCTTGCAGCTATGAAAGGGAACCAGCTTCTTCTGCCACTGATAGAACTTCCCCTGGGTCTGTAAGTTTGAAATAACTCCTTTCCTCCATAAATTGTGTCTGGGTGGATGTTCATCTCAGCTGACTACAATAGTTGCTAATCTTGTTGAATGGTACATTAATTACTTCTCTTGTCACTGTGACCAAATACTTGACAAGAAGAAGCTTAAGGGAGGAAGGATTTGTTCTGGCTCATATTTGGCAGGGGTGCAGTCTATCTTGGCAGGGAAGGCATTGTAGCAGGTGTTTGTGGCATTGGCAGTATGTGGCTGGGACTTCACATCCTGATGGGAACAGAAGCACGAAAGGAAGCAGGCCCAGCTGCAAACCTCAAAGGCTCACCTACCTTAAAAATCCCCTTGCTCTCTCTAGACCCTACCTCTCAAAGGTGCCACAGTCTCCCAAAACAGTAACACGAATGTGGGACCAATTATACAACCCATGAGCCTGTGGGGCACATTTTATATCCAAGTCACATTGTGTGCCCACAGTTCCAAGCACTTGGAGTCCCCAAACCTTCAACGTGGATGCTTTTAAGAAAGAAAACTCCCCAGTACTGAGATGGCAGACGCACCCCACCGTGCCTGAGAGTTTTGTGCTTGAAACTAGGACTCTAAATGCAGGTTCTTATGCTTGTGCAGCAGCACTTGACACACTGAGCCGTCTCCCCAGCCCTTTCGCTTGTTCTTTAGTGCTTCCCCTTCTGCATCCCTGGCTTGAGAAAACTGGTTTTTTTTTTTTTTTTTTTTTGTCTCAAATCTGCTTGCTCTTCACTAAACCTATTTTTCTTCCTTGTTTTCTATTTTAAAGTTCCTTTAATAAAAAATGTAATTAGGGCTGGAGAGATGTCTTAGTGGTTAAGGCACTTGCCAGCAAAGCCAAAGGACCCATGTTTGATTTCCCCAGGACCCACATAAAGCCAGATGCTCAAGGTGGCACATGCATTTGGTGTTTGTTTTCAGTGGCTAGAGAACCTGGTGTGCCCATTCTCTTCTCCCTCTCTCTCCTCCCCCTTCTTTTCCTCCCTCCCTCCCTTCCTCTCTCCCTCCCTCATAAATAAATAAAATTTTTAAGTGTAATTAATATATTACCAAATTTACCCCTGTGAGGTATATAGTTTTGTGAATTCTAACAAATGTATGTAGATATATGTTCCCCCCCCCCCAGCTAAGTTTCCTCTTCCCAGTATATCTCTCCTATTCCCACCTGCCCCACAGGCTCTAGCAATCTGTTGCATCTTCTGTTCCTGTTGCTTGGCCTTTTTCATGTCATGTAAATGACATCATAAAGCATGTTCAGCTATTTTTTTTGTTGTTGTTTTTGCGAGGTAGGGTCTCACTCTGGTCCAGGCTGACCTGGAATTAACTATGTAGTCTCAGGGTGGCCTCGAACTCTCGGTGATCCTCCTACCTCTGCCTCCCGAGTGTTAGGATTAAAGGCGTGCGCCACCACGCCCGGCATGTTCAGCTATTTTTTTGCCAGTGTATGTATGTGTGTATGTATGTTTGTGTGTATGTGGTATGTGGGGGGGTAAACATACATGTGTGTGCCAATGCCAGAGATTGATGTCCAGTCAGTGTTTTTCTCAATCACTCTCTACTTTATTTTTGACACAGTCTCTTACTGAATCTGGACTTGACCTATTCAGCTAGATAAGCTGGCCAGCAAGCCCTGGGGATACTCCTGGCTCTGCCCCATTAGTGCCAGGATTACAGGCGTGCACAACCACGCCTGGCATTTGATGTGCGGGTGCTGAGGATCTGCGGTGTTTGAGTCAGACGTCCCCCATAGACTTCTGTGTTTTGAATGCTTGGTCCTCAGCAGGTAGCAGTTTGGGAGGTGGAGCCCTGCTGGAGGAGGTGTGTTGCTAGGGGCAGGCTTATGGGTGTTATAGCTATCGCCCCCTTCTAGAACTCTGTTCACTCTTGTTGCTTTCTGTCAGCTGCAGTGGCAACAAGTGACGTGTAGTTTCTGCTCTGCCATCCTTTCCTTGCCATGATGAAGCTTTCTCTTGAGACTAAGCCAAAATAAACCTATTCCTCCCATCAGCTGCTTTTGGTTGGGTGTTTCGTCCCAGCAACATCAAGGTAACCACACCAGCACTGAACTCTGCTCCTTGGGTTTATGAGGCAAGTACTTTACCAACTGAACCAATCCTGCAGCTCCAGCTTTTGAGCAAGAACGAACAGAGTCCCTTCCATCATGACAAGGGATTAGCTTCTGTCCACACTTGAAGGAAAGCCCTTACTCTTAGGTCTGATAGAGATGAGTAGAGGCAGGCCTTGCTGTCACAGAGGGCCAAGGCATTTGCTGAGCATCTTTTCTTATGTGTCTCTAGTTTGTACCATAGTCTTAGGATGATAGAATCACCATGGTTCTGTTTAAGAGATGACGAAACAAACTTAGAAAGGTTCAGTAATTCACCAAGGTCGCACAGCTTGGATTTGAGTCCAGTTCTGTCACCTTTGCTGCTCTTGGATGATTCTTACCTGTGACAGGTGAGGCTCTGATTGATAGGGGAGAAGTAGGATGTAGATCAAAGGGGAACAAAGTCTCCTCAATCCATCTCTCCAGCCCCTGTATGAATCAGGGTTCTGTAAAGGAATAGAATAGGTGCATATTATCAAGGGAACTTACTGGGCTACGTAGTCCAACAATGGCTGCGTGGCACTAAAGGCCTAGAAGATTCCTGGAGAGCCATGGCCTTCAGCCTACGCTGAAAGCTAGAGAGCTGCATTCTAATGTTAGTGCAGGATAGTGGCCCCAGGGTGTATGCACTTCCCAGCAACGGTGGGCAGACAACAACATTGTTGCTTTTCCTTCAGACCTTTTTATGTCTGGGCTGCTGCCTACATGGCTGCCCACTCTGTGGCAGGCTCTCCCCCACACCCTCTGCTAGTCCTTCCTTCCTGGAAATTCCCCCAAGGACCAGCCCAGAGGTTCTAGATCCAATCAAGTTGACAGTGAGATTAACCGTCACCAGTATCTTTAAGGTCCTCCCTAAGAGAAATGTGTGTTGAGGTGTGATTTTCAGGGGTAAGGATTTGTACCCTTCTCAAGGTTGTCACGCAGGGTAAGGACAGCCCTAACCACAGTGGAGGGACCCGTAGGGACCAAAGGTCACCCAACTCTGGGCCCATGGTTGCAGAGCATGGGCTGTCTTGCCTTGGGTCACATTTACCCTGTGCTCCATTGGACAGGGTGTTCCCCTGGGCGAGCAGGGACCAGGGCCTATGGAATGCAGACCTGGACTTTGGAGAAAGTGAGGCTTTCCAAGCCGATGATGTCAGGGACAGAGAGGCCAAGAGGCTGGACGCTGTGCATGCTGACCAAGGGCAGAGTTTAGGTAAAGGACACTACCACAGGCTTGGGTCCAAGCACCACTAAGCCTATGGGTAATGGGTTTTTCATCCCCTGGGTAATAGGGGACACCAAAAAATGAGGACATTTCTTAGTGAGTCCCTCACCTCCCTGGCCCCATTTGGCAGACCAGAGGAAGGACATTGCCTAGCATCGAGCCGTGTGTGGATTTAATGGGGCTTCCAGCTAAACCTTCCATCAAATTTACGGCGCTGCCTGTCTCCTGACCTTCCCCTCTCTCACATTCTTTTCGGAAATGAAGCTGTGTGCAGGCTGTGAGGTGTCACCTCCCCCGCTTTAGAGATATACAGCTTAGGCCCAGCTTGAGATGGTGGATTTAATCAGGCTGGGTCCCCACAGTTCACCCGCCCCTAAGCACAGTGACTTTAGGATAGCCTCCAGGATCCAGCCACAGTGGACAGCATGAAGGCATTGACTGCTTGTCCTGCTGGACACGTGTCTGGACCCAACCTTGCCTCCACTTCCCTGTTGCTGTTCTAGTAGTTTCTCTCGTCTCTGCTATTTGCAGTTCTCTCCTTCTGTCCCTAGATTTCCTCCTTGGAATGCTCAGAGGCTTCCCTGCATCTCACCCCCAATCCAAATCCTATTGTCCATCAAGTCCAACTGAAACATTGCAGCCTTCAGGAAGCCCTCCCTGACTCCCCTTGCCCCATCAAAGAGAGAACCTCTTTCTGGCATCGGCAGACATAGGCTGTGCCCCAAATGGGCCTTAGATCCTCCAGGGTAAGTCTCGTGTGCGTGCGTGCGAGAGAGAGAGAGAGAGAGAGAGAGAGAGAGAGAGAGAGAGAGAGAGAATGTGTATGTATACAAGTGCACATGTATGCTTGTGGAGGCCATAGGACAACGTCAAGTGGCATCCTCCTCAGAGTCACTGTCCACCTTTTTTTTTTTTTTTTTTGAGGCAGGGTCTTTTATTGGCATGGAACTCACCAAGGGTTAAACTGCTATCCAGTGAATCCTTGAGATCTTGCTATCTGAACCTGTCCAGTGCTGGAATTACAAGTGTATGCTTTACCTCCTCGTCCTTTTTTCCTTTAAAAAAAAACAAAACTGGGTTCTAGGGATCAAACTCAGGTCTTTTTGCTAGAAGACAAACACTTGGCTGACCAAACTTCTTCCCAGCCCAAATAAGCTTCTCTATATAGGTTCAGTTGCTCCCGGGCCCAGGTTCATAGAAGACTTCCATTGAGTAGACACTTTCATTATCATAGGACTGTGTTGTCAGACACACTGCCCCCATAGTGGGGCTGGCCAACTTCATTTGGCCTTATGAATGTGTCCCAGCCTAAAATAGGGTAGCACCAGTCCTTCAGAACCCCTGGAGTACCAGCCTCAGTGTGTCAGGGCGGTGGGAAGCTGCTCTTTGGAATAACTACGCTGCCCCTGGGTGTCTGATCCCAAAAATCCCACACAGCTTCACCCCACGTCCTGCCGGGTCACTGCTTCATTTCTCTTCAGAGCCTGTAGTTCACAGCCTGTAGTTCACACCCTACCCTTCCTGAGCCTGTTTTTTCACTGGCTGCCAGGGGACTGTAGTGAAGGCCATAGAAATAGGCAATTACATCCAGTATGCACTGGACAGTCCACCCTTGAGGTGGTGGTTGGCACTAGAGGCATCTGAGAAGTGGTAGAATGACTCGGGCTCAAGGCTTGGGAAAGACAGAAAAAATCTCCATGGCTCCCTGCGGCCTAGGGCCTCAGTGTCTGGAGTTTAGAGGGGAACACGCAGACATGGCAGAGAAAAAACCTGGAAGCACTTCTTCTAGGACAGGTGAGAGGGCTTTACAAGTGACCATGTCATTCTCTCATGTGACAAAAGCTCCAACTGTTTTTCTCATACTGTGTCTCTAAGAAGAAAGGGGAGGTTGGCCTTGCAAGCAGGAGGACTGGAGTTTAAGCTCCAGAACCCACATAAAATGCAGGGTGTGGTGGTCCGCTTATAATCCCTGCGCTGGGGAGGCAGACACAGGGCATCCCGGAAGTTATCTTGTCCAGCCAAATCAGTGAGCTAGCTCTACATTCAGCCAGAGACCCTGTCTCAAGGGATAACTTGGAGAGTGACTGAGGAAGAGCCCAGTGTCAACCTTTGGCCTCCACACACATGAATGTACAATGCACCCTTCACCCCATACACATGTTAAAATAAGACTTAAAAATAGAAAAAAGAAGACAGAGGAATAACTCTTGTTCTGTTTTCAGAGGCAGCCCTCCCCCCCACCTTGTTTGCAATTTCATTTACCTGAGGTCAAACGTGGTCTGAAAACAACTACAGCAATGTGCACTTGGTGAGTTTCATATAACATTCTCGTGAGTGTTGTGATGAACTCTCACAGTGCCTTGCTCCATCTTTGTCCAGCACATTCACATGTGTATGCTACCCTCCTGGTAGTCCCTGACCCTCCCCATGATCACATCAATTGTGTGGGTAGACCAGTCAAGTAATCCTTCTTCCCCTTAACAATGGCCTTGAGGCCCACGAGGAGTGGTGCTAGCAACTCTGCCACAGAACTTTATTACAGTTGTTTATTACTAATATTTTGTGTGTATATAGAAACTCATAAGTGAGTATCCATGTGTGCATACCCATGTGAAGACCAGAGCACAATATTGTCCACCTCTCTTTTGTTTTTTGAGACAGGGTCTGTCCTTGACCTGGATTTCTCCAGTGAGGTCAGACCCACCTGGCAGGGACCCTCCTCTCCAGGCCTCCCCAGCACTGGGATTACAAGTGGGCGCCACCATACTAGGCTTTTTTTTTTTTAACATGGATTCTAAGGATGGAACTTAGGTCCTCGTGTTTGTAAGCAAGCGTTTTATGGACTAAGCCATCTCCCTCACCCTCAGTTATCGGTATTGTTGATCTCTCACCATGCCTGATTTAAAAATCAAATTTTATGGGCTGGAGAAATGGTTCAGCAGTTAAAGGTGTTTGCTTATAAAGCCTGCTGGCCAGTGTTCAATTTCCCAGTACCCATTTAAAGCCAGATGCACAAAGTGGTGCATGTGTCTGGAGTTCTTTTGCAGCAGCAAGAGGCTCTGGTGTGTCCAGTGTGTGTGTGTGTGTGTGTGTCCAGTGTGTGTGTGTGTTCTCTCAAATAAGTTAAAAACATTATACTTTATCTTAGGTGTGTATGTGTAGAAAATATAGCATATATGGATTATGTATTTGCATACGAGCCTCGTACTGACCTCGTGAAATGAGAATCACTATTCCTTCTGCCCGAGTTTAGGAAGGGAGTTTGGAGAGCTTGCTGGCCTTCTCCTACCATGAGAGGTCCCAGGAGGCTGCTTGGGTCTGGGCAAGGGATGCAGGAAGCCTGCCATATCTCCCTATGCTGACTCCGAGCAGAACCTGGTGAATGTTGAGGGCCTGATAGCAGAGCCTTCACCAAGATGGCTGCCAGAGGAACTGGGACAGGACTGTGGGCGAGAACATGCCAGGCTCTGTGTGTTGCATGAGAGACTCGGAAAATACCTGGGGTTCATGTATAGGATGCACAAAGAAGGGACAAGCTTTCTGCAGGTGCAGAAAGGCATGGTGACACACCCTCCTCCCACACACCCCCATATTTTCTCTGGAGGTGCTAGTGATGCTGAGGGACATGTCTGGCTTCCCAAATGCTTCTTAGCAGCTGGTCCCCATGATTGCCTGTGGTTGTTGACTTCTTCTGGTGAACAATAGACACAACAAGACACAGAAGTCCCCTGCAAGTCCCCAACATGCCAGTGTAGAGACACACCTCACAAACTTACTTGGTCCCTCTCTGCAAAGACATGGGCCAGGGTCGACCTGGGAAATCGCCCCTCATCCTGAGCCTGGATCAATGCTCCTTAGTTAAGCTCAATTCCAGCAGAGACTGTGGTCCTGGCTCTAAAGCCTTGTAGGCCTGTGTTGAGTTCCCATAATGCTTGTAATCAGCCTGCCTGGTGCTCACTGGCCAAGCCCAGGAAGGCCACTGTTTGAGGTTAGCCTTGAGTCAACTTGTTCTCAGCACTTGGGAGCGTTTCAAAGGAGGGATGTGTGCACACAAATCAACATGAGACTAATCAGAAGTCGGGGTACTTAGTGGAATGTGTACACAGTAATCATTGTTGAGCGCGCCCTTCTCCCACACGGGCTATTGTGCCAAAAGGGGTGCTGTTTGCTTGGTTTTGTCCTGGACAGATTTGCATCTACTTGATGGATTGTCAGGGTTGAGGGTCTCCTCCTCGGGAAACCATGGAGTGGCTGCTCAGCGCACTCCGGAAGAAGGGGAGTGCTGCCACAGCATTTGCCCTGGGTCCTTAAGACGCCGAGAGTCCCTGTGTAATGCTAGATCACTATGACAGGCATTAAAACTCTTGGGATGCCACTCAGAAGCCCCTTTCACTGGACATGCTTGCCTGGGAGGCAAGGAGCAGGGGCAGCCACACTCAGAGGCCCCCAGAACGACCCCCCTGCAGACAACTCTTGTTTGTTTTGCCAGCCATGGTGGCCCGTGGTTCATTTTGAGTTTGCCAAAGTGATTTGGAGTGGCCTTTCCCTGCTTGCAGCCCCGTGTGGGCCCACTTAAGCCCCTGCCCTATCACCTGCCTTCCCTCTGAGTGGCTGGATACTGCAAAGAAACCTCCCCAGGGGCCTGCCAGTGGGGTGAGGGCGGGCTGGTGGAAGGACAGCCTGCTTCTCCCAGTAAACAGTTTTCATTGCCAAAATGAGCTGCAGCTTGGCGTCATTGCTGTCTCTCTTGGCGGGGTGGGAGATGTTTTTGGTTTTATTGGACATGTTTTTTGGGGACATCTGGGACACTTGTTAATTCCATTTGGTGGGACACAGTTGCTGAGCAGGAGGAACAAAGCTTGAAGGGCTCTGAATCCATCTCTGTTATTTTATTTTATTTGTGTATGGTGGGGGCATGTTTGTGCATGGAGGCCTGAGGTCAATGTTGTGTGTCTTCCTCAGTCATTCTCTGCCTTATTTATTTATTTATTTATTTATTTATTTATTTATTTATTTATTTATTTTGAGACAAGGTGTCACTGAGCTTGCCAATTTGGCTAGCCCAACTTGCAGATGGGATCCTCCTATCTCTGTCTCTCCAGCCCAGAGATTACAGGCTCATACCCCTGTGTCTGGCTTTTTTTAAATGGGTGCTAGGGATCCGAACTCAGGTCCTTAGGCTTCTGTGGTCAGGGCTTTACCAACGGAGTCAGCCTCCACCCAATCTTCCTCTTTTAAATGTCATCCTCCACACATTTACCTTCTCAATGTTATGTTTATTTTTCTCTAGGGACACAAAAGACCCTGTGTATGTGGCTCAGGGAAGAGGTGGGCAACAGCTGTGGGCATGCAAACCGTAACCAAAGGAGTGTTTCTGTGGGAAGCCTGATGTTTGGGAAGGACACAGGCCTACCAGTTTGTGTTTGGCATGGATGTGATGGATGGTGAGAGTCTTCCCCTCATTTAAATTAATACTCACTTCTCTTTCTCTGCCTGCGTCTCTTCTTTCTCTCACTCAAATAAATAAATAAAATAAAATAAAATAAAATAAAATAAAATAAAATAAAATAAATACTTAGAACCATCAGACATCTTCGGTTATGGCCAGACGCGTGTGAGGAAAGTTGGTTGTCAGCCAGGGATGTAACTGGGTGCTTGCCTGGCATGCGTGGAGTGCTGGGTTCATTCCCCAGCATTGCATAAACTGGGAGTGTTGGAGCATGCCTATAATCCACCACCAGGAGTTCTAGGTCATCCCCAAATACTGGGCTG
Source organism: Orientallactaga sibirica (assembly GCA_036365145.1). NCBI lineage: Eukaryota > Metazoa > Chordata > Mammalia > Rodentia > Dipodidae > Orientallactaga > Orientallactaga sibirica. Next base: position 15,127,072 of record JAEOAD010000028.1, read on the forward strand.
ACTACATGAGCTCCTAGCTAAATAAAAAAGCAAGCAAGCAAACATGCAAATAAATAAGAACATTCTTTCGACTTAGCATTGGTGGAATCCGTGGATAGGCAGGGTGCTAATATGGAGGGCGGTCTAAACAAGAAAGGGTTGGAGGGGCATGGGTGTAGTGCTAGGAGCCAGGAGCCTGGTCAGGAGGAGCTGTGGACATGCAGAGCAGCAGGAATAGGGGCACAGTTCCTTTGCTGGAGGAGACTTGGGGTTCCTCTCCTTTGGGGAGCAGCTCATGCTGGTACATTGCTTCCAGGGGAAGGGAGCATTTGCTGACTGTTCCTTCTTCCTGGTGAGGTTTGAACACCCCATTTCACCAGGAAAGCAGCCTGCCATGTGTGCTGTCCCCATCAGCTGAGGACAGGGATCTGAGAGAATTGAGAGACAAGACCTTGAGGTAACAATACCCCTCTTCAAGCTGCATCCTCCCTCCTACGTGACCAATCTCAGACCGTCCCACCCCACCCCGCACCCTCTTTGCTGTGAGTCCCCATGCTCTGTTTTGAAGAGTGAGCCCACCTCTTTGGACCACTTAACACACTGGGCAATCCTGACATGTGTTCACAGATTCATGAAAAGTCTTGTCCTGGACTGGGGAGATGCTCAGTGGATAAGAGACCTTGCCATGCTAGCACAAGGGGCTGACAGGCCTTGAATCTGATCTCCAGCACCCACATTACAACAATAAAATAAAAAGTTGGGCATGACCATGCATGCCTGTTACCCCAGTGGGGGGATGGGCAGATACAGGAGAATCCCTAGGGCTTGCTGGTCAGCCAGTTTGACTGACAAGAATAATGGCAGCTCTAGGTTCAGTGAGAGATGCCCTCTGAAGGAAACAAAGTGGAAGAGCGACAGAAGAGGACACCTCTACACACATGCACATGGGATACGTGCATCTGCACGAGTGTGCATACAATACAACACACACATGTGGGTCCTAAACATATTTGAGGTTACCAAAGGAATGTATATGGGTAACACACACACACACCATACACGCGCTACACCCTCAAAAAAGTGGGGTGAAGAGAGAGAAGAAGAGATTGAGAGGAAGGGAAATTGGTATCCTTGCTCAGGTCCCCAAGATGTCCCCTCATTGTCTGTGATTACACAAAGGTTCTCTTGGGCCACAGGCAGAGGTTGTCTTGGGAAAGAATTGCACTGATGATGGGCTGTATCCGCCAGCTCGGGAAGGGCTGAGTACCCTCATGGTCTTTGAGGCTGTGGCTTTCTGGGGCATAGAGTCAGGGGGTGGGGAGTGGGGACCTTGGGCAGGGCCCTGGCTTCTGTTTTCCCCTCAGTAATGTGGGTATATAATTCCTGTTCTGCGCCTCTGGCTAACAAGGGCTGAAGAGGTTTTGCAGCTTGAGCCTCATGTACTGCCAGAAGCTGTCTGTGTGGCATTGATGCTAATGCCACAACCCCTTCAGTGGATCCTGCCACCTGCCCGACTTTCTGAGCTGTTTTCTCTATTTGCTGTTCAGCAGACAGGCCATGATACCATGCAGCTAACGCTAATGTTCCTTATTTGCTACCCCAGGTTGTGTTTCTAATTAGTCTCCCTTCCCCAATGTCCTTCAGGTGTCCTATTGCCTCCAAACTGTGTCACTCACATTCATGTCCCTTTCTTGAGGTCAGCTTGATGGGGACCCAGGCTAGGCAGCTTGGTTGAGTTTAAAGTCAGAACAGAGCGTGCACCCACCCCCTCCCATCAACTCGAGGAGGGAGATCCCCGCCCAGGAGCACTCATGCCAGCAGCACACAGTGATTCCATTTTTGACCGAGGTGCTTTGAGGTACCCTCTTAGATGTCTTAGCCTGTCCCTGAGTGTTTGGGAAAGACAGCCGAGTTTCCACAGATGATCAGCAGTTTTTGTTCTTGTTAAATGGAAGTGTGCGAAGAGTAGGTTCAAGGTAAATAACCAAACCCAGCTCCTTAAGAGCAGGTTGTTTTCAAAGGCCGATGGCAGTCCCTACTCCTCACCCCCCACCCCCACCCCGCACATGTGTGTGGCTCCCAGACAATCAGGATTCTTGCTGGGTACCCAGTGCCCTGCCCCTCAGCCTGCCTTGAAGGATCTTCTGAGAACTTGGTCCCTTTTGGAGCATTTCTAAGAGATTTCTCATGGCTCAGCTCCCCTATAGAAAACTCAGAATTGTAAGTCTTACGTAGTCTAAGAAAGAAAGTGACTGGAGTGAGTTGAAGCCAGACAAGAATAAGTGAGCGACATTCAGCCCGAAGTCTTGGAAGGAATTACCAAAAGAAAGAAAGGGGGAGGGGGCAGGAAAATTTTCAGCAACACTTTCTCCTGCCCAAGCAGCTGAGCTGGGAGCAGACAGTCTAGGCTTGCTCGCTCTCGCTCTCTCTCGCTCTCTCTCTCTCTCTCCTTATTCCAGGCCTTTGTGGACCAGGTCTGGGGGAATATTGAGCAAAGCTGTTTATTTTGCAACAGCCCAGTCGGGGAGGAGGGGAACTGTAGGAGACTGACAGCCCCGTGATTTAAGGAAGAGCCACCTGACCCCCACCCCTCCCAGACTGCCCTGCAGAATAAACTCATTCTTCCCAGCCCCCTGCATGTTAATCACTGCCAGGGCCCAGGCCCTCAAGAGGCCCATTGTGGGACAGTTGGGGGTCCTCCAGGGCTTTGTGGTGGCTCCAGCTGAGTTTGGGGAGCTCTCTATTCATGTTTCCTTTCTCTTTGCTGCTGGTTTGTAAGTCTTCTGAGGCTTAGCTTGCTACTCAGGCTGTGTTTATCTCTTAGACCTGGCTAAAACTCACTTTCTTGTGGACAGGGAAGATGGCTTAGAAGGTAAGAGCGCTTGCTTCACAAGCCTGAGGACTTGAGTTTGATCCCAGCACTCATGTGAAAAGGTGGGCATCAGCACGCTTACCTGTAACCCAAAGGTGAGGGGGCAAAGACAGGAGGATTGCTGGAGCTCACTGGCCTGCAAGTCTAACAACAACAACAAGGGGGGGATGGGAACAGAGCTCCAGGTTCAGTGAGAGACTGTCTCACCAAATAAGGTGGACGTGTGATAGAAGACACCCAACATCCTCCTCTGGCCTCCACATGTGTGTGCATAGGGGGTGCACATGCATGCCTCACATGCACAAACATGATACATATACTATACACACAAACTTCATTTGTTTAATTTTTGTATGTTAATCACTGTGGAGGGCAGAGGACAACCTCGGGTATCGTCCACAGGTTCGTCCCCACCTCTCTGAGACAGGGTCTCTCTTTGCATGGAGCTCACTGATTAGGGTGGATTTAGGGTGGAGAGGCTGCCCAGCAAGCTTCAGGGATCCTCCTGTCTCTGCCTCCCCAGCAGGTGCAGGGATTGCATGCTACCATGCCTGGGATTTACACGGGTTCTGGAGATCGAACTCCAGGCCTCATGCTTGCTTCATTTTATTTATCTACTTACTTGTGTCTCTATTTTATTTTATTTTACTACTTTCTTGTGTGTATATTTTATTTATTGTTAGCGTGTGCACGGTTAGTGTGTGTGTGTGTGGTATGTATATGTGTGTTCATATGTGTGAGCACAAGCACACGTGTGGAGTTGGTCCTCATCTTCCCCCTCATTTGAGGAAGAATCTCTTGTTTACCACAGCATTGGCCGGGCTTGCTGCTCCTCAAGCTTCCAGGAAGTTCTGCTGTCTTCACCTCTCATTTGTCTGTGGGCACATTGAAATCACAGATTCCCGTCATAACGTTTGGCTTTACATAGGTTCTGCATCCCAACAAGTACTCATGATTGCACAGAAAGTGCTTTATCCACTAAGAGATCTGCCCAGTCCCAAATGAACAATTTTCTTGCTGGTGTCTCGGGGTTGGGGGCGGGGGCACTTCTGTAATGACCTGGCTGACTGTGAGGGAAGGTGCTCCCTCTGGGGGAATGAGCCCTCAGATCCATAAGCACCTCTGAGACCTCACAGCAAGGCTGCACTGGGCCTCTCGCCCATAACTAAGGCCAGCATTTCTAACCTTGGAAACTGGCAGCAATGATAAGTCAAGGGAAAGTAACAAAACGGCAAGTATGAACTTGGCCTTCTATAGAGAGCAGAAAGTTTTGCTTGGATTTGCCCACGAATGAATTGATGGAAGGAAGAAAGTGTGAAAGGGCAGGAAGAAGATGTTAAGCATTCTTCATTTTTAGGGTCGGGGGCAAGTTCATCAATTTAAAAACACATTCTTAGTATGTTTCTATGGGAGGACGGGTGTCAAAGCCAGAGATACCTGCTTATAATCCCTGGTCACAGCCCCTTCAACCCCCCCCCCTTCCCCTTTGGGGTTAGGGATGGAACTCAGCTCTTCCGCGTGCTAGGCAAGCACTCAACCACTGAACCTCGCCCCAGTCCTCATTCATTAACTCCTGCATTCATTCAGACAGCATCTCATGTAGTCCAGGCTAGCCTTGAACTCTTTATATAAGTAAGGATGGCTTTGAACTTCTGATCCTCCTGCCCCTATCTCCTGAGTGCGGAGATGACAGGTGTATGCCACTATACCCAGTTTATGTGGTGCTGGGCACTGGACCCAAGCTCTCATTCATGCTAGGCAAGTGCTGTGCCACTGAGCCATATCCAAGCCCTCCTCCTCTTTTAAACTGGAAGGATTTGAGCCACTGTGGTTGCTACAGTTTTCTGGCTTTCACATTGCTATGCACAAAGGGCCTGAAGTCCCTGTCTGTTCCATCAGTCAGCTGTGTGTGCATTCTCCCTCCCATTGTGTGGATGATGGCACAGATTCAGAAGGGCGTTATTGAACATGTGGTGGTCCTAGGGCTGAGGTTCTTGTTAAGCCAAGAGATAGAGCTATCATAATTTTTTCTACCTCCCCCTCCCCCTCTGTGTGAGACAGTGTGAGGTCATTGCTCTGTGCCTCTACCCATGGTGTTATGTGTGGCACAAACTTCTCCATCCCTTCTTCTTTCTGCCTCTCACCCTTTCCTTGGCCTCCACTGAGAATTCAAAGGTGGCCCCAGCCCACCTGGCCTGGCTGGTCTTTGATACCTGCCCTCTAACTCTGATCAGGAGCTGGACGAGGCTGGACATGGCTGTGGTCTCAGAAGGTCGTTTGGGGTCCAGAGGTAACACGGTGGTGCATTGTCCTTCCCTTCTGAGAAGGAGTGGGATCCCAGGCACAAAGACATGTAATCTTGAGGTGCATTAATAAGATTGGTCTGGTCAAGGTGGGGGAGAAGGGTCTTTATAGAAATAAGGGAGGTGGCTTAGTGTTCCAGAAGGTCCTTGAAGAATGAAGGTCTGCAGGCCACCATTGATGGTATTGTGGGAACAATGGAAGTTTCTAGGCAAAATGTTGGCAGGTCTCTACAAAGGGCTTCCTCTGAAACCTACACACATAAAACCTTTTTGTGTGTTGTCTGTGTGTATGTATGTTCATGGAGGCCAGAGGGAAATCTTGGGTGATGTTCTCAGGAATGCTGTTTACCCCCTCCCCTCTTTTTTTTAAGACGGGGTCTCTCATTGGCCTGAAGCTCACCAGTTAGGCTAGACTGTGTGGCCAGACAGCCTCAGGGATTCACCTGTCTCCCCTCGCCAGCACTGGATTTACGAGCACCAGACCTGGCGTTTTTACCTAGATTCTGGGATTGAACTTGTTATGGGGTCCGGTGTCACACAAGACCATCGACTCACAGAATGTGAGACAAAGTTTTATTGGGTGAAAAAGAAAGAAAAGACAAAGAAGAAAAGCTGGTGCACCAGGGCTACACCCAGAGTTTGGGATCTCAGGATACAGCCCTGAACTGTTCAGAGTGTCAGCTTTTCTTGGGAATAACCATATGATGTTCATAGAAAAAACAGGATGAGAGTTAAACCATAAAGTTACTGTTAAAGGGGTGAGGGGCTATTACAAGAAGTCACAAGGTGTTCATTACATAGATAACATAGGGGAACAGAGGCAAGAAACATTTTATGCTATGGAATCATAAAGATATTTAGAAACAAAGAGACACAGGAAGGTCATGATACATTTGCACAGAGGGGTCATCCCATTCCTTAGGTAACAGTAAACACCTGCATTTGGACTATGTTAACATTCCTGGAACTTCTCCTTATCTGTCAGGAAGATCAACTTTGGGTGGTGGCCTCCATTATGTGCCCCTAAAGGCAAGGGCTGCACTGGAGGATGTTTGACCAGGTCTATTGTGTGTATTTCACATTCTAATTTCCAAACTCCGGTTTTCATGCTGGCAAAGCAAGCACTTGACCCAGCTATCTCCCCAGCCTCAACAAAGCCATTTTGAGGCCCTTACTTCTGTAGCAGACAGCTTCAGGTTCACTGAGATGAACTTCAGACCAGGGAAAGTTATGGAGGAAGAGATATTTGTGGAAGCTTACAGATCCAGGGGAAGTTCCATAATGACAGAAGAAGCTGGCCTGCCTTCACAGGTCCAAGCAGAGAGAGGAAAGCACAGGCCAAAAAGCAAAAAGCCAGAGCCACACCACACAGCACACTCAGGAACTCCAGCTAGGCACACTTTGCATATCTTTAGATTGAAATTGTAAACCCACCACCACACCTTAGGGATGGACCCTAAGATCTGCCCAGTGACACTGCCTCCAGCCAAGTGGCTGCAGATGTAAACTACTAACTAATAAAACACTGAACATATTGGGGCCATCAATTTAAACTAGCACACCCTCCTCCTGTCGTTCTTAAGAGATCCCCAGCCTGTGTATTAAGGCTCAAGTCACCAACCAGTAGCCTTTAGTGAGGTTTGTTGTTAAACATACCTCATGTACTTCTGGAGACACGTGAACACTGCTTCATAGGGCTAAAGAGGAGAAAGCAAATTGGAGATTGCAAAATTAAATCACACGAGCTGAAGTGGAGGGTTGGGGTGGGGGGAACTGTCTGGGCTGAGTCTGTGAGAGCCTAGTGTGGAGAAGGAGCCCCACCCCTGTGCTGAGACTCCACCCCCAGGACACTCTGGGGAAGGAAACTCATGACTTTCCTATGAGAAACAGTGTTTTTCCCCCCCAATGCCTTTCTCAAGACAGACCCCCATCACCCGCCTCTCGGCCGCTCAGGTGTCCAAGTTAGCCCTGTGGGCCTGGGTCTCCCTGGGTTCACTTGCTGTTCATAGAAACGGGACTCCTTCTTAGGGTCTTCAGCCTCACAGTGCTGCAGTCTCCCCCTCCCCCATACACACACACTGCCAGGGTGCCTAGATGTAGAGGGCCTGTGTGCTTCCACCTTACTCCAATGAGGAAGAGAGGGAGCGAGTAGGAAAGTAGGTAGGAAGAAAGCGGGAAGGAGAGAAAAAAAGAGGGAGAGGCAATCATGATGTTATTATTTATTTATTTTTTTTTGTAGAGTGCCAGGGCAGTGGGTAGGAAAGGGACCTGTCAAATCTCTGATCTCTGGATGCCCTCACTAAGGACACTTTCTATTCTTTTCTCAAACACCCTACCACTCTCACCATTCTGGGTGAGGAAGGGTAGGGAGGGAACATATTATTTTAAGCTTTGCCATTAACTTGTGTAACCTCAGGAAAGCCTGAAGTTCCTCTCCTGGGAGCCTCAGTTTACCGCGTGGCTCTGACTGACTGTCTCTTTTATGGAGCTAGTGCAGTTTTGGTTTTGAACTTCTATCGTTTGGTCATGTTTTCAAGTTGCTAAAACTTTGCAGGATTGCCATGGTGTCCAGTGGCTCTAGCCCAGGAGTGACATTTTGTCATCAGTCTTCAATGTCACATCTGGTGAAACTGTTCTTGGGGCAGATCCTCAGACGTACCATCTGTCAGGCTCCCACCATCCAGAGGCATAGCTACAATGTTGTTTTTCCAGCGAGGAGCCCCTACTGCCTGCCTGTCTACCTTCCTAGTCCCTCCCTCTCTCATTGCTCTTCTTACTGCTATTAGGTAAAGCAACTCCCCTCTACCCCGTCTTCCTTCCAAATTAGGTTAGAACACAACAGCCTACTGTATTAGGGTAGCAGATTTAAAACCCCCAAGAGGGGTGGGAGATGGCTCAGTGGGTAAGAGCACTGTACAAGAATAAGGATCTGAATTTGATCCCATGTAAAAACACCAGGAATAGTAACACACGCCTACAACGCCAGTGCTGCAGGGAGCAGAGACAGGAGGATCCCTGGTACTCCCTGGTCAGCTAGTATAGGGGGAAAAAAGGGTGCAGGGAGACTCTGTCTCAGGAAAATGAGGCAGAAGAGCGATAGCAGACAGCTAATGTCTTTCTCTGGCCTGTGCATGTGTGTGCAGAGGACACATGCCTCTGCATTCACATTTGTATATACCACATGTACACACACACACACACACACACACACACACACACACACACACCAGCCCCAGGAAACCAAATAGATTGTCATACAGGGGATTATATTTTCTTTAAACAGATGGCAGATTTACAAATAAAAATAAATATCTCCATAAATGTGCTGTATTTACAGCAGAATCCCAATATCTAAATGAATATCACACTTTTCAGTTCTGAGCACTTACAAGGGGATGCAAGAGACACAAGCCAGGACTTTCTAAGTCAGGCATGCTCTGCCCTTAACTGTGCTGTGTTTGTCTCTTCTGCAGCTAGGAGCATAGGGCAGGGACCTGCGGAGGGAAATGAAGATTTTTTTTAACGTTTTTATTTTATTTATTGGAGGGGGAGAATGGACATGCTAAGGCCTTCAGCCACTGCAAAGGAACTCCAGACACATGCGACACCTTGTGCATCTGGCTTTATGTGGATAAAACGAACCTGGACACTTTGGCTTTTCAGGCAAGTGCCTTAACTGCTAAGCCATCTCTCCAGCCCCAGAAATGAATATTCAAGGAGCATCCACAATAAGCTTGACTCTTTATAAAACCTCAGTTGTCCACCACTCAGCTGTGGGTGGAAGGGATTCTCACCACCCAATTTTAGATGAGGAAGCTGGGCTCAGAGAGTTCAAGTAACTTGTCCAAAATAGCATAGCTTCTTGGTGGGATAAGGACTTCTTTAACATGCACACACATGTGTTGGGTTAGAAAAGCTGGTCTCTGTGGCAGCTGGTGCCACCAGCATCTGCCATGGAAAGGCTAGAATTGGCCTTGAGGATGCCCAGCTCATCTCGGGAAGGGTGCTGGTGAGCATTCATGCCTCCTGATCAAGCCCTTGGCCCATCCTGGGAAGTCCTCTGGATGAAAGATTGGCCTCCTGCATGTCGCTAGGGAGACTTCTCCCACGGAGTCCCCTCGCTGTGCGCTGTGCACCCTGCCCCACGTCAGCCTCCTTGGAGGATTCATGTCTTACAGGCTCTATTTTGGTGGAACCCTCTTGTAAAGAAGCAGACTTCCTAGGATGGACAGGCAGGAGAGTCTTGGTCTCATGTTTGGAGCTCGCCTCAGACGCCTTCTCTTTTGGGAAGTGGGTCCCATCCACAGCACCTTGCCACCTCACAGTTCCTTGGGCAGCAGCTGTGGCCAAAGGCTCCCAGACAGGAAGACCCTTGGAGGGTGGATTGACCCGCCCCCCAACCTGCTCCTGCCTGTGCCTCTACCTGCCCTATCTACCTGTGACAGGTCTCAGGGCTGTGTGGTGACATCTGCAGGGAGCCAAGGTGGCTGTGGAAAAAGCTAGGCTCTGGAATTCCTTACCCCCCTCCCCCACCCCAGCCCATACCAAGTTCTCCTCAGCCCTAGCTAAGTGGGCCAGTGGGAAGGACAGTACCCAGCCTGCCTTTCCCTGTGGCCACTGAGGGTTACACGAGGTAACAGATGGAAGTACGCCTTAGAAATGAGGTTTGCACAGTGAGAACAACTGCGGGCTGTTTCCCCACATGGGTGTCCACCCCAGGTGTGGGCCTGTGGTAACATGTAAATGAGTCTACCAGCGGACAGCAGCCCTTTGTGGGAGTCCAAATGGTAAATGCTCCCTTCTCCAGAGCCTCAAGTCACACAGAGCTTCAACCCCAGTTTCTGATTCTGTGAGTTTTGGATAGTGCTCAACAGTTGTGCTTTTCTTTTCTTTTCTTTTCTTTTCTTTTCTTTTCTTTTCTTTTCTTTTCTTTTCTTTTCTTTTCTTTTCTCTTTTGGCATGAATATGTGGGTGTCTATTTGTCATGGGTATACGTGTGTGTATATGCATGTTTGCATGTGTGTGGAGAACAGAGGTTGACATCGGGTGACTTCCTTAGTTGCTCCCCTTAGACAGTCTCTGGCTGAACATAAGCCTCACTGAACCAGACGGGTGGCCAGTGAGCCCCAGCACTGAAACAAAAGGCTACTGCATCCAGCACTCTAATGGGTTCTGGGGATCCAAACTCAGACCCTCGCACTAGACCTGTAGCAAACACTTTACTTGCTGAGCTGTCTCCCTAGTGCTGTCATTTGCATTTCTGACTCCTTGAAGGGGATTTAGAAGGTGCTGGCTCAGTGGCTATGGATGAGCTGTTGTGGAGAGTTTGCTGGACCTTTGAGTTCCATGGAAGTCTCAGTAGCTGGCTTGGCAACCCTGAATATAGGATCTGAATACTAGCTTCCTCAGTTTCCCATCTGCACCATAGGCATAATAAACCTGGCCCCAACAGGTCTGTGTGGATAAAACTAGATGAAAGGAATGTTCTTGCTTTCTTTCAGGCTCTGGCGGAGCACGATTTTCTGTCCTTTGGCTGTGTTTATAGTCCCTGTGTAAAATAGCCAAGGGAGTCGTACAGCCACAGTTGTATGCAAGCATCAGAACTTGGCAGTGTTGAACGGTCTCAACAAGATGTTGAGGGAGGCCTGAGGGGTGACCCTATGGCCAAGTCTCACATCCAGGTATGGGGTCCAGGTGCTCAGGGCTGAAAGTGAAGACACCTGTCAGAGTAGGAGGGACACCCCTCTGTAGTTACTCATTTTCCGTTGGACCCTGAAAGAATTTGAAACTCTCATGCACTCACTGTCTCTAGTGTGTGTGTTTGTGTTCTTGTGTGTGAATGCATGTGCATGCATCGCACAGCACATGTGGACATCAGAGGACAACCTTGGGTATCATTATCATTCTCACCTTGTGGTTTACTGCTGCATTCTCAGGCTGTCTGGTCCTCCAGCATCCGGGTGATCCTCCTGGCTTAATCTCCCTTCTTGCCATGCATGTGCTGGGATTACAGGTGTTCACTACAGAGTCCAGCTTGCAGGTGGAAGTCTGGGCATCTGAACTCAGATCACACGTCCTTGCACAACAAGGGCTTTATCCACTGAGCCAGCCCCAAATCATACTCCCTCACCCCCACCCAGTTAAAAGAGAAAACAGGGCTGGAGAGATGGCTTCGTGGTTAAGGCCCTTGTCTGCAAAGCCAGAGGGACCTCGTTTCAAATCCCCAAGACCCACGTAAGCCAAATGCACAAGATGACACATGCATCTGGAATTCGTTTGCAGTGGCTGGAAGCCCTGGCATGCCCTTTCTTTTTCTTTTCTTTCTTTCTTTCTTTCTTTCTTTCTTTCTTTCTTTCTTTCCTTCTTTCTTTCTTCTTTCTTTTCTTTCTTTCTTTCTTTCTTTCTCTCTCTCTCTCTCTCCCTCTCTCTCCTTCTTTTCCTCAAATAAATAAATAAAAATAAAAAATTTAAAAAGAGAGAGAGACAGAACAGAGCCCCCTTTGCCAGATGGGTATACCTCTTAACTTTGGGGTTTGCTCATGCCCACGTGTTCTTTCTCACACACCCACATCCTTACCCTTGCCTCCACTCAAATCTGTAAACATCTCTTCCATGTGTATTTTCTTTCAAAATAAAACCACTTAAACTTTACCAAAATGGGCCGTTGACATGAAATTCACATTTGGCAGACCTCCGTCACCCATGTTTTACTGAGTGTGGACTATTGTAAATAAAGTGAAGTCACTGTGGTGTGGATATTTTTTTTCTTCCCTTCCAAATGGTTATGGAAGTAGGAGTCGTTCCTAAGTAAAAGATAAATTATAGTAGGATCTAAAGAGGCATCATTTAAAAAGTGTCAGGATACAATTGGGTTCTTAAAATCCATGCAGAGCTGCTAAATTCACATGAAAATTGAGTGTGGCGGGATTGCCGGGGGTGACAGCGTCCTTGCCATTGATTTATCCCATCTGTTTGGCCAACCCATTACTTTGGGCCTCTGCTGGAGAGGCTGAATCTGCTGGGGAGGGCACCGCTCTATGGTCATGTGGCTATTCACGGCCTGTGTCCGCAGCTAGACCGCTGGTGAGGAGCCAGCACAGATTCCAGGAGAAAGATGACAGTGAAAGGTCTTTACTGCAGGGACCTACCTGTCCCTCCTGCTCTCTGTCCTTGCCTCCTTTTCTTCAGAGCTTCCTTCCACGTGGCCCAGGCTGAACTCAAACTCTTTTTTTGTTTGTTTGTTTTTCAAGGTAGTCTCACACACTCCTCCTACCTCTGCCTCTCAAGTGATGGGATTAAAGGCGTCTGGCCTCAAACTCATTTTGTAACTGTGGCATTAACTTCACCTGGAGACATGTAGAAGGGGACATGTAGACATCTATTCAACCCAGATGGGACACTGATCAGACCAAAGAAATTATCCCACAAAGTCTAGCTTAGTGAACCAGTGAGGTTATTGGGGCTACTAGAGTATGGATGATTCAAAGGCAGAAGAGCCTACCTCAGTCGAGGCCATGACCCATGACAGCTGCATCCCTAGAGCTCAGCAACAGGCAGCTGGGCTGGTAGAAATGCATCCTGTCTCCAGCAGTTGTCACTGCTCCTATGTCCTTGGGGAGGAGCCTTTGTGCATCTTGCAAGTTTGTTTTGGAAGCTCCCGGATATGGTGAGTTGTTTCCTTCCTAAGTCTTTATAATGAAGCTCCCTAGAAATGGTTTCATTTCTGAGGAAAGTTTAGCAGAGGATGACCTAGAACCTCCCATCTTCCTGCCTCTACCTCTGGAGTGCTAGGGTAACAGGCATGTACCACCACACCTACTTTATGCTGTTCTGGAGATGGACCCAAGGCTTCCTGCATGCTGGGCAAGCACTCTGCCAACTGAGCAGCATCCCAAGGCCTTCCTAGTCTGTCTCATGATATAAGAACAAAATAGCTGAGGGTGACAGTTTTGAGAGAAAGGCAATTTATTTGGCTCTCTGCATCTGCTCAGCTTCTCGTGAGGACCGTGTGTAGCTTCAGGCATGGCGGAAAGCAGAAAGGCAAATGGACAGACGCAAAGACACGGGAGGGACCAAGAGCGATTGATGCTTCAATACCACGACACTGGCACATCAATTTCAACATGAGTTTTGGTGCAGACAAACCATATCCAAACAGCAACTTTTCTCTTATTATTTCTGATAGAACCCTTGCAGGATCTTCTGGAAGAATCCTTCCAGACTTAATCTAACCACTTTGCCCTGCTTGAACTTTCAGAATGTCTATAGTTGTTTGCTATTTAAAGTTCTACTGTGGGACTGGGGAGATGATGCAGTGGGTAAAGTGCTTGTGAAAGCACGAGGACCTGGGTTTAGATCCCCAGCACCACACGTAGAATGGCAGACGGGAGGGTACGTGTCTGTAATCCCAGTCCTGGGGAAGGGGAGGCAGGCACATAGATCCTTGGAGCTTGCTGACTAGATAATCTAGCTGAATCACTGAGCTCCAGGTTCAGCAAAAGACCCTGTCTCAAGGAATAAGGTGGAGAGAGACTGAGGAAGACCCCCTACTGTTGACCTCTGGCCTCGACATGCACACATCTGCATATATGTACGCCCACAAATACAAAAGTGTATACACACGTCTGTCCATGCATGTGTGACACATACACCATATATATATATATTATGCAAAAAAGTCCTACTGTGATTATAATCTTTGTATCGGTACATTTCACTCCAATTTTTATAATGGTATGGATCAAGAAGGTGGGATTGTTAAAAAAAAAAGGCATTTTGGGTTTGGGTTTGGGTTTGGGTTTGTGTGTGTGTGTGTGTGTGTGTGTGTGTGTGTGTGCAGGCATGTGCATGCTTATTGTTTTGTGTATAATTTTGTGGTGGTGGGAGTGGAATCCAGGCCTCACATAAGCTAGGCAAATACTTAACAATAGTGTAAAACCCCCCAGCCCAAAGGGTATGCATGATTCTTGCGATATATCGTTAATTTATTTTTTTAAAAAAGTATTTTACTTATTTGCAAGATGAGAGAGAGAATGTGCATGCCAGCACCTCTAGCCACTATAAACAAACTCCAGATGCATGGGCCACTTTGTGCATCTGGTTTTACATGGGTACTGGAGAATCAAATATGGGTCATTAGGCTTTGCAGGCAAGTGCCTTACCTGCTGAGTCATCTCTCCAGCCCCTGTTAATTTGTTTCTAACAGCATGCCTTTCAACATTCTTTCCAGCACTGGACATACTCATGAAACAAAAATCTTATGGCTGGAAATTTTCTGAGGGTTTCTGGTCAGCCATTCTGACTAGAAAACAGCAGCTCCTGATTCACTGAGAGACTCGTCTGAAGGAAGTGAGGTAGAAGAACAGTAGAGGATACCTGATGTTCTCCTCTGGCCTCCAAATGCATGCCCACAAGGTACACACCTCACAGCTAAATATGCATGCGTGTATGCATGCATGCACACGCGCACACACATGGTCCAGTTAGAGATGTGGAGGCAGTGCTGAGAGGCCTGGGTCTTGGCAGCCCTCCTGGTCCTAACTGGGTGGGGAAGCACTCTCTCTAGATGCAGTTCTTCCAGGAGGCATACGAGAAGTGAGGCACCCTTCTGAGGAAGTGCACACTGAAGGCAGGGAGAATGGACGGATGCACGAAGCACTTGCAAGGCTGTTGGAGGCACAAGCTCCTTAGAGCGAGGCCTGAGACTAAATGCCAGCTGGTGCTGCCTGGACCTTGACATTCGCCAGAACCCCTCCAGAATCCCAGGTGCCCTTCCCATGGTCCCTCTTGGGCCATGGGCTGTGGTGGCAGGATGCTATATGCCTCCAAATCCTGGCATCTGGTTCCTATTTCAATCACTAGGGGGTCAGAGTTCACCCTAGCTATCTACAACATGCCCGCATTTCAAAGGAAATGCTTAATTGCCCCCCTGTGCCAGGGCCTTTTCTCATTTCCCAAGGAGAAATGAGTTTTGCTGCCATGATGGATGGGGGATCGCGCGGGGGGGGGTGAGTCCATTTGGAAGTTGCACAAGTTGTTTGTTCATTTTGAGACTAGGTGTTTAATAAATGGTTTAGACGGAGGCAGGAGGGAAGTAAGTCTCAAGAAATGAGTGGTAGAGGAATGTTCGCTGAGGCTAGTTCATGGTAGAGTCTGGAGCTGGATGGCCAGCAGGGAATAAATTCAGGTTAAAAAGGGGGTGCTGGAGAGATGGCTTAGTGGTGAAGGTGCTCACCTGTGAAGCCTGAGGACCCAGGTTCGATTCCCCAGCACACATGTAAGCCAAATACACAAGGTGGCACATGTGTCTGGAGTTCATTTGCAGTGGCTAGGGGCCCTGGTGTACCCATTCTCTCCCTCTCTCTCTCTCTCAAATAAATATAAAATGTTAACAAAAAAAGATGGGACTGGAGAGATGGCTCAGCAGTCAAGGTGCTTGCCTGCAAAGCCTAATGGCCCAGGTTTAATTCCCCAGGACCCGTGTAAGCCAGATGCACAGAGTTGCGCATGTGTCTGGAGTTTGTTTGCAATGGCTGGAGGCCCCGGCACTCCCATGAGCGCTTGCTCTCTCTCTCTCTCTGTGTTTCTCTCTCTCCATCTGTATCTCTCTGCTTGCAAATAAACAGAATTTTTTTTAAAGATAAGGCTGTGGAGATAACTCTGTGGTTAAAGCCCTTGCCTTGTAAGCATGAGGACCTGAGTTTGAACTCCAGAATTACATTAAAAATTCAGGCAAAAAATCCCAGTCGGGAGGCAGAGGTAGGAGGATCGCCGTGAGTTCAAGGCCACCCTTCTACATAGATAATCCCAGGTCAGCCTGGGCCAGAGTGAGCCGAAAAACCCAAAAAAAAAAAAAAAAAAAAAAAAAAAAATGTCAGGCGTGGTGGCATTCTCTTGTAATCCCAGTGCTGGCCAGGCCGACCGAAGGATCCACAGGGCTCACGGACAGTCAAGCCTAATTGGTGAGATGAGAGACCTTTCCAAAAGAAAGGTAGGTGGAGCCTGAAGAACCACACCTGAGGTTGACCTGCCTTCACATGCATGTGCACACACACAGTTCCTTGAAGCTGTGCACCAGTCCCTTGATAGTGGCTACTGGTGACACTTTCCCTCTGAGCCTTCTGTAGGTCCACAGTTCAGCTGGTCCCAAGATCCTCAGTTTAGGATTTTTGACTGGCACTACCTTTGATAAGATAGGTGGAGTGAGGATATGAGATTAGAAAAGTCCTTTTTTCCCCCACATCACACTTTCATTACTGAGGTAGGTGCTACTGCAAAAGGCCTAGGAGAACCTCTGTCTGCTCTCCAGATGAGCGAAGACCTTCACTTCAAAACACTGACTGCCTGAGGCAGGGATCACCAGGGAGACTGAGCCTTCCAAAGACCCCTGTTCCCTACTTCCTGCTACAGCTCTGTCCTTCTTTCCACTGACCCCACATCTGCTCCTCCTCAAGGATCCAGAGGGATGGTGACCAAAATCCCATGAGGAGGGTTGCTAGATGTCCCAGATGGGATGGAGGCATGCAAGGGTTGAGGGGAAGTGAGCTTGAGAGAACAGCATGGGTGCGGCAGGCCGGGAATATTTGCAAGGAGTGGTGAAAACTGTCCATGCCACCCTACCTAGGTTCTCCTCTGTCCCAGATACCGTTTATCCATGAGGACACCAGGGCCAGCCAGCATGGCTCAGCAAATGGTGTGATGAGAGACCAGGAGAGTTCTGAAATATTTTTAAATTATCTGGAAAGTGAGTTCTCCACTTTATTTATGGATGCACCCTCCCTTCTTCCCTTCCGCTCTCTCTCTCTCTCCCTCTTCCCCACCTCCTCCCCCCGCCCCCCGTTCATGATTCAGCTAGTTTAGCAAGCCAGCTTGTCTTGGAATTTCCTGTCTCAGTACTTGGATCACAGGCTTGCAGCCATGTTCATCTGGCATTTACATGGGCATCTGAACTCCAGTCCTCGTGCTTGCGCAGCAAGCCCTTTATCCATTGAACTATCTCACCAGCCCCGGTGCAGCTTTTCTTATAATGTTCACTGCCCGCTGGAAACTGAAAAAACTGCTACCCTGCTCCACCCCTAGATTGTGTTTCTATGGTTGTGACTAAGCCGTGTGCTGGTGTTTGTTAACTCCCCTGTGGCCTGATGTGCTTGGAGGGCTTTCCTTGGGTCCACTACAATTGAGGGGTGGGGGAGGCTGGAGAAGGGGGTATGGGATACTCCCCTCTGGCTCAGCATGCCGAGTAGAGGGAGGCTGGCTGCCTGAACCAGGAGGCAGGAAGGACAGAAAGCCCCAGCCGCAGGCTTCCCTAGGCTGTTAAAGTTTATCGTCGCTACGACGGTGATTGAAAAAGGCTTTTTGCAGGACTTAAATGTGAGCAATGAAACTTGCCAGTTGATACCGACATGGGGTACTTATCTCATAAAAATATCCTCCGTGTCAAAAGGTTTCAGTAAATGTGCCTGAAAGTATTAGCAGTCATTTCTGCCAGCCTCGGGCTCCCCGGGGGCCTGTGGTGAGGAGCTGTAAAAGGGGGCTTTTCGTTCCTGCATAAATGAAAGGGGGGGGGAGAGGGACGAGAGGAAGGGATCCAACAACACTCAGCCTGCTGCTAAAGGGAAGGTGCCAGGCCCCCAACGTGGCACCCCCTCCCTGACAGTTGAAGTGGGGGCCTGTGTCTTCCACTTACCAACTGGGTGAGAGAGCGGAGGCAGGTGTGCTGACAGCCAGACAAGGACATGCTTTGACCTTTGTGTGACCTCCTTGATAGCTGTCTAGGACCGCCAGAGAGGGAAGTTACACAGGGAAAGTTCCTGAGACTCAGAGGGCTGTGGTCTGTTCAGGGTCACAACAGAGACTGGATTAAAGTCAAAACCCCCGGGCTGGATTAATGGCGCTTAGCAGTTAAGACACTTGCCTGCAAAGCCTAACAACCTGGGTTCAATTCCCCAAGACCCATGTAAAGCCCAATGCACAAGGGGGCATGTGCATCTGGAGTACATTTGCAGCGGCTGGAGGCCCTGGTGCACCCACTCTCTATCTGCCTCTTTCTCTCTCTCTCACTCAAATAAATAAATAAATAAAATAAAATAAAAATTTTTAAAGAAGAAATGAAACCCTCCTCCTTTTACAAATTCCCAAGCCAGGGATACAATCTCTCCACACAGGAGACTGGCTGCTCCTTGGCCTGGGCCCAGGTCATAGGTCAAGTCTAGGGCAGGGTTCTGCAGATAGGCTCCAGCTTCTGTTGCCTCCTCTTAGTTCTGTGCAGGACCTACCAAGCTAAAATGGCTGGGGAAATAATTCAATAGGAGAAGTGCTTACTTTGCAAGCATGAGTGCCTAAGTTTGATCCTTAGCATTCAGGCTGGCCTCAAACTTCCTATGCATCTGACCATGACCTTGAACTCCTATTCCTGCTGCCTTCACCTCCTGAGTGCTGAGGTTATAGGTGTGTACCACCATGCTCAATGCTGGGTATCAAGCCCAGAGTCCCATGAATGCTAAGGCAAGCACTCTACCCTCTGAGCTATATCCCCAGTCCTCATACTGTGATCTTGGGCAAGTTATGGACTTCTTGAGGCTCAGCTTTCTCATCTGTAAAATGGGAGTAATGAAAGTAACCCCTGTCCCTGGTTGGCATGAAGGGCAAATCAACACAAGACTGCCATATGCCTAGAATTGTGCTGGCAGAGCACTCAACATAGTTTTTGTCATTGTAAGTCATTCAGTAGATGTTCCCGGACTGTACCACTGATGTGCTGGGCATGGGACAAACATTACTGTGAACAGTGCAGCTGTGGCAAGTCCTGCCCTTAGCTGTCCTCTTTCATGTTCTTGGAAGGAGGTGGAGGAAAGGCAACTGGAAGATTGCTACTAAGAGGCCTGGTATAGATGGCATATTATGGCCTTGCCTTCTTGTGAGACCCCCATATAGTGGCTGATTGACCTGCCCTATGGCACACTGGAGGCAGCAGAACTGTCGATAGTGGAGGCTTCAAACAGGGTGCCTGTCACCACATGGTGATGGGACTACTGCATATGTGGCTTGGGCTAAGCAGGGCTGGGAGGCAAACAAGGTAGTATGAGACGACCATTCAGAGTGTGGAGCCTGCTCGTAGTATGAACAAGCCTCCTTCATGCACACCTTGGTAGAACAATAGAGCACTCCACCTTCTCTCTGGCCAGCAGCTGGGGGGAGGGGGGCACACGATCTGCAGCCTTTAGTGCATCCGGGTCCTTATCATAGGTGTGTTTGTTTGTCCTGCTGCCTGAAGACATGTGTGTGTGTGTGTGGGGGGGTCTTTCACTGTGGGTCTCTCAGAACACCCAGAAAGGGAAAAGATACAAGGAGCCCTGGTGGACTGAAGCAAGAAGACCCTGCTGCCATCTACTAGGAAAGATGGTTCTCCCAAGCATACTTGGTTCCAGCCTTCAACCTTAGGCCACACAGCTCTGAAGCTGTGATTTGGGGAACCAATGGTATGGGAACAGCTCCCCAGCTCTGGCTGAGGTTGCTCCTGCGTGAAAACACTTGGTGTGTGGTTTGGTTTGGGAATCCATCTCTGCCCAGAAAGGAAGGGGAAATCACCCCATCCGGGAGCATAGCGGGGGAGTGGCTGTGAGCAGATTGTGTATGGATCCAAATTTACATGCAGGCAAGTTCTGCAACTTCATACCAGTCACCCTCCTCCTCTGCCTGGAAAGTATGTCCCTGATCCATGGTAGTAGAGGAGGGATTAGAGTGTCTTATTGTCTCCAACTTGTGCTGAAAGAGCTGACTCCCAGAAGAGGGTCATCCAGCTCTTGTTCCCTTAGCCACACAATCATTGTCATTCCTTCTTAGGAATCTTTAAATATAACTTTGTATATATTTGAGAGGAGAGAGAAAGAATAATATGTATATAGAGAGAATGGGCACGCCAGAGCCTCCAGCTACTGCAAACTCCAGACGCATGAGCCACCTCGTGCATCTGGCTTTTATGGGTGTACTGGGGAATCGAACCCAGGTCCTTTGGCTTTTCTGGCAAGCACCTTAACCACTAAGCCATCACTCCAGTCCCAGGAACCATTTATTCATGTGTGTTCCTCTGCATATGGACACACATGTGTGCTGTGGAGGCCAGAGGTTGACTTCTGATGACTTCTGCTCTGTGCCTTATTTTTGAGATAAAGTCTGTCATTAAGCATGTAAGCCTCAAGGATTCCCTGCCTCCCCAGTTCTGGGTTTACAAGAGTACACCACCATACCCTCCATTTTTATATGGGTGTTGGGGATCCAAATTTAGGTCCTCTTGGAGCCAAGCATAGTGGTTTACATTTTAATCTCAGCACTGAGGAGGTTGAGATAGAAGGATCTCCAAGAGTTCAATGCCTGAGCTACAGAGTGGATTCCAGGTTAGCCTGGACTAGAGTGAAACCTTACCTGAAATACAAAAAACAAACTTACTCTCTTACCCAGTTAGCTGTCTGCCCAGTCTGCAACCCTCCACCTGTTCACTGGCTTGGAGAGGACATGGTCCTGCTCAGAATGTCCTTCCTAGGAGCTACATAGTTGATCTGGAGGTGTCCCCCAGATTAGAGAGCCTGGGTCCTGCTCAGAATGTCCTTCCTAGGAGCTCCATAGATGATCTGGAGGTGTCCCCCAGATTAGAGAGCCTGGGTCCTGCTCAGAATGTCCTTCCTAGGAGCTCCATAGTTGATCTGGAGGTGTCCCCCAGATTAGAGAGCCTGGGTCCTGCTCAGAATGTCCTTCCTAGGAGCCCCATAGATGATCTGGAGGTGTCCCCCAGGTTAGAGAGCCTGGGTCCTGCTCAGAATGTCCTTCCTAGGAGCTCCATAGATGATCTGGAGGTGTCCCCCAGATTAGAGAGCCTGGGTCCTGCTCAGAATGTCCTTCCTAGGAGCTCCATAGATGATCTGGAGGTGTCCCCCAGATTAGAGAGCCTGGGTCCTGCTCAGAATGTCCTTCCTAGGAGCTCCATAGTTGATCTGGAGGTGTCCCCCAGATTAGAGAGCCTGGGTCCTGCTCAGAATGTCCTTCCTAGGAGCCCCATAGATGATCTGGAGGTGTCCCCCAGGTTAGAGAGCCTGGGTCCTGCTCAGAATGTCCTTCCTAGGAGCCCCATAGATGACCTGGAGGTGTCCCCCAGGTTAGAGAGCCTGGGTCCTGCTCAGAATGTCCTTCCTAGGAGCCCCATAGATGACCTGGAGGTGTCCCCCAGGTTAGAGAGCCTGGGTCCTGCTCAGAATGTCCTTCCTAGGAGCCCCATAGATGATCTGGAGGTGTCCCCCAGGTTAGAGAGCCTGGGTCCTGCTCAGAATGTCCTTCCTAGGAGCTCCATACATAATATGGAGGTGTCCCCAAGGTTAGAGAGCCTGCTGAGTGCTTCTGTCTGGGGACCCAGCTCTCTTCTCCATTTGTTACTCCACAGTTACTTTCTTTGTCCATTCATCTTAGCTCCAAATCCACTTTCCATGGCCCTGTCACTGCTGTGAATTTTCTCTGTGGAAATTCCATTTGGAGGTGACACTTAGGAAATACTGGGGACATGAAATCAGGAACCATTGTTCATGGCCAGGGAGCCGATGCTCAGGGGCGCAAACACAGATATGGTGGGACTACTAGGTGGTTCCAACACCTCACCTGAAAATCCATTTGCAGAGGACAGTCCTGACTCATCCCAGACCACAGTGCTCCCACAATCAGCCAGCCCCCATCCACGACAGCAGATCCTTTATAAAACTTTTCTGCGTGTATGTGGTGTGAATGTATGTGTGTTATTTGTATTTGTATGTGCAGGTGTGCAGCGTGTTTGTGTGCAAATGCGTACGGAGACCTTGGGTATCATCCTCAGGAATGTCATCCCCTGATTTTTTTTTTTTTTTTTTTTTTTGGAGAGAGACACACAGAGAGAGAGACAGACAGACAGACAGAAAGAGAGGGAGAGGGAGACAGAGAATGGGCATGCCAGCAGTCTCTCAGCTGCTGTGAACGAAATCCAGATGTGTGCTCCCCATTGTGGGCAAGTGCGGCATTGCGCCCTTGCGTCACTTTGCATCTGGCTGAACGTGGGACCAGGCAGGCTCCTTAACTGCTAAGTCATCTCTCCAGCCCCATCCCCCTGATTTTTGAGACACTGGTGTGAAACTCGCCAGTCAGATTCACTCTAGACTAGAGCCCCAGGAATCATCCTGCCTTTCCCCCCCAGGACTGGGGTTTACAGGCACACAGCACCACTCCCAGCATTTTATGTAAGTTCCACAGTTCTAACTCAAGTCTTCGTGCTTGTACATCCAGCACATGACTTACTGAGCAGTCTCCTCAGCCCCCTTCATAAGTCTTTGTGTGTATTTGTTCTCGGTGAGAGTTACTGCCACTGTGCGTAAGTATGGCATCACAACAGATACAGGAGCCCATCTAGTCGCACGCAGGGCTCATAACCTGGTTTTTCTCTCGTCTCCTCAGTTTTCCTGGGCACTGGTTTCCTTCTCATGTCCTGTCCTTAGCACCACCTCCTTGCGGCTCTGATCCGCCTCTCTCAGTGAGGCCTTGGTCCATCCCAGGAGACTGGAACATCCTGATGCTGTTTAGCGTCTCCCAGTGACAATGAGACCTGGGGGTTTGGGGCCACCCTAGCCACATGCAGGGTCAATGGACACTTCTCATCCTAATCCAGGGCTGTGTTTTAATTTATGCAAATGAGGAAGGGTTGGTGGCAGGGAGTCACAGACATCCATCACCCTGTTTCTCAGCACCAGTCATTCATCAGCAGGGCCTTAAAGATAATACACTTTTTGTTTAAGGCAATTACTTAATCTTGACAAACTCCTGTGTTAAGCAGGGCTATTAGCAGGGCCTGTCATTAATCAGCTCAAGTCCAGGTGGGTGCTTTCTCTGCACTGCCATCACTCTTGGGGACCCAAGGTGGGCCCTTTGCCATCCTCAATGCCCTAATTATACAAACAGCATGCTAACCACAAGCATCCCACACGGGCCACAGGGGCGCCCAGCCATGGGCAGGAAAGGGGCCCATTTTTATTGCCAGTCAGAAGGTTTTCTGAGCCAGGCAGGATGATCCATGGGGGTTATTAGTAGGTACCTGGAGCACAGCTGGGGAAAACAGATAACTCCCCTCCTGAGGGCCCCTCCTCGACTTCCCACTTTGTGTCATACTGGGTGGTGTATAGAATTGCTACAGGGAATACTCTTGTGTTCTTTGTGGAGGGGGGCGGTTACATTCATTTTAGGAAAGGCCAGGAAGGAAGTAAAAGCCCATCCCTGTGTCAGCTGACTCTCCCCCACAACATCTGGGTGGCAGAGCAATCTTCTCCATCCATCACACACCCATAGACCTTGTCCTATGACAAGGCCCAGGCTGCCAGAGGGGAGCTGGATTCCCTAGAAAACCAGTGGTGAGTGGGGCAAACACAGGGTCCCATGCCTCCCAGGGACCTCATGTTTTATCTTCACGGTCATAAAACAAACTCTTACTGCCTCATCCCACCTGTGAGGAATCTCTGAATGGCTGTGAGACCTGGCTAAGAAACTGGCTGGCTGAGTCACTGACTGACGGGTACAAGTCACTACATTTTACATTTCTCCGTTTTTTGTTTCTTTCTCTTTTGTAACATGTGGGTGGTAATAGCACATTTTTCTTGATTACCTGTGTTAGCAATGAGACATGCTCAGGAAAATGGCAACACACAGCCAGCCTGTGCTAGTGTGTCAGGATGGATCAATTAATAGTTAATTTTATGTCCTGCTCTGTGACAAGACCTTCTCTTTTTGGTCTTAAATGAATTTTTGTGTGGGTATATGTATGGGTATATGTGTGCATGTGTATATGTCCATGTTCACATGAGTGTATTTGAGTGCATGTGCACCTATGTGCATGTACCTGTGGAGGCCAAAGGTTGACATCAAGTGTTTGCCTCAGTCACTCTTCACCTTATTTGAGACGAGAGTGCTTGAGCCCAGAGCTCAATGATTCAGCTGGTCTAGCTAGCCAGCTTGCCCAGAGATTGCCTGTCTCTGCTTCCCGTGTACTGGGACTACAGGTGGAGCGCCACACCCACGCAGCATTTACCTGGATGCTAGGGGTCTGAACTCGGGTCGTTGTGCTTATACAACAAGCACTTTACCAACTGAGCCATTTCCCTAGATCTCTTGGTCCCAAATTAATGTATATGGATCCTCTGCTTCTCCTGGTTATCCTGCTTGTCTTGAGGTCTGTTTCCAGTAATGAATTTACTTACTCAGTTACTTACTCATTAATTTGTTCACTGACTATGCATCCCTTATGCCTTCTATCCAGACACTTGGATTGTCTTGGCTCTGAGAAAATGGTATGGAGAGGTTTCCTCTGTCTGACTTAGGGGAGGAGGAGGAGGAGGAGGCAGAATGTCTAGAAAACCTCACTGGGAAGGGCAGGATGATCCAGCCTGTGAGAAGGACATGAATGGGTAGGGAGGGCTTCATTTATTTATTTATTTATTTATTTATTTATTTATTTATTTATTTATTTAAGACAGAGAGGGATGAAGAGAAAGAGAGTGACAATGGGCACGCCAGGGCCTCTAGCCACTGCAAACGAACTCCAGATGCATGCACCACCATGCGCATCTGGCTTACGTGGGACCTGGAGAATCGAACCTGGATCCTTAGGCTTCGCAGGCATGTGCCTTAACCACTAGGCCATCTCTCCAGTCCCAAGGGAGGGCTTTTTTGAGGTCTGTAAGGCATAGTCTGGGGTAATCCTTGGGGCAGGATCCCAAGAGCGCTAAGTGTGGCAGGCCCTGGACACCACCAGTGGGACCTTCAGGTCCCTCCTCATATTCCCCTTTGTTAAGGTAGGTCTGGACGCCCAGGGCCTCTGCCAGAGACATGCAGGCTGAGAGCAAGCAGGCCTGGGGCTGCTCTGGGTGTACAGAACGGAGGCTCTGGTTTCACCATCCCCTAAGCACACTATGTGGGGAGTTTTCCTCTGGATTTTAAATTCTGTTTATTTTAAAGGAAGTGGGCTTTGTCTGCTTTTAATTCACATGCTTAGCTCATCAAAATATTGTTTCACAAGAGGCTTTTTGATGTCCAGGAAGCTATTGGAGCCAGTCCTTCTTTATACAGTCTTATTCTAGGAAGAAGATTCTGGAAACCAGTCTAGTGGCTTGGCTCACATGAGTGTGTTTTCTACATCTTAGTTCTTCACTAGTGAAATGTGGGAGTGGGCTCTTCCCAGGGTCCATGGACCGGCATCCAGTCCTGCTGGTGGACTTCCTTTGTCCCTGCTATAGGGAACCACTGTTAATCAGGGGTGGTGAGAATTAGTGGGTTGGGATGGGAGAGGCTCAATGGGGATGGAATGTACTAGAAGCATCATTCAGTTAGTGGGGTCCAGGATGACGTGGACAGGGAGCCTGTCTTCTTGAAGTGTTACATGGCTTGGCTGATATTTCTCCACAGCCCTATCCCCCCCCACCCCGCCCATGACCACCTTTGAGGCTGTGCTTTCCAGAGGCCCTCACTCATCGGAAGTTCTCAATAGTCACACACCCAGCTGCCTTGTTTACACATGGCCCAGCTTGCCGGGAAGGCATTGGGCAATGGTCCAGGCCAGGATAGAGGGAGTCGACGCTGACCAGCTCTGCTCTGATGAGGTCAAGGGTATGGGAGGATGGAAGGAACATCACTACACAATTCACTAACCCTCCCATGGGTCCTAAGAAACCTTGTAAGTTAAGGGAAGGGAAGAAATGGGAATGTTTTAGGTGTCAATGGGCCTTTGATTAACCTGAACTAGAACTCCATCCAGAGTCCAAAGTTGCAATGGTAACAAGTTAGGCCTGAGTTATTGAACAGGGAAAGCTGCATGTGGCTAGCTGTTGGATGCATGCAATGTAGCAGGTCTAAGTTAAGCTACTTTTGGACCAACAAGATAGGTACTAGATTTTAAAGACTCAGTGGAAGAAGTGAATGCAAAGGGACTGGGGAGACAGCTCAGTTGGTAAAGTGCTTGCTGAGCAAGCATGAGGAACTGAGTTCAACCCCCCTGAACCCAAGTAACAAAAAGCCCAGGCGCATGATGGTGGGCTCCAATTTAGTACTGGGAAGGTACAGAGAAGAGACTCCCTGGGGCTCACTAGGCAGGCTGTCTAGCCTAATGGGCAAGGTTCAGGCCACTGAGCGAGACCCTGTTTCAAAAACAGGTAGGTGGGGGCTAGAGAGATGGCTCAGCAGTTAAAGTGCTTGCCTGCAAAGCCTAACTACCTGGGTTCTATTTCCCAGTACCCACATAAACACACAAAACCCGATACACAAAGTGGCACATATGTCTGGAGTTCATTTGCAGTGGCTAGAGGCCTTGGTATATCCATTCATTCTCTCTCTCTCTGTCTCTCTCCACTTTCTCTCTCCTCCCTCCCTCCCTCCTTCCCTCCCTCCCTCCCTCTCTCTCTCTCTTTCTTTCCTTGCAAATAAAATGAATAAAAATAAAAAAACAGCAGGTGGATGGCATCTGAGGAACAACACCTGGGGTTGTCTTCTAGCCTCAACACACACATGAATGCACACATGTGCACCTGTTCGCACACACAAATATATACACAAAAAAGTTCAAATGCAAATTATCTCATAAATTGTTTTTGTTTGTGTGTGACGTGTTTGCATATGGGCACATGTGTGTTACAGAGCAGTAGGGAGGTCAGAAGACACCCTCTGAGTAGTGTTCCTGTCTTTCCACCCTGTTTTTTTTTAATTAAGTTTTTCTTTTTTTTATTATTAGATATGGACATACTCAGTATGTAAAGAGCACATGTTGGTACCATCCTTACCCTCATCCCTGCCTCCCTGCCAAAGGGGATGCCAGTCATCCCCATGGCAATTGTGGGGGTAGCCATCAGTTATGGGGAAGAGGCAATGTCTCTGTGTGTAATGTCCCAACTCGTGGCCTCCTCTTCCATGAAATTCCCTGAGCCATGTTGGGTTCGTTTTAGGTCTACTTCAGTGATGGGCTTTTGGGAGCCTCTGTGTCTCTGGATCTCTGCTTTGGTAGGAGTTGAGTGTCCTCTGTGTCTATCTCCTTCGCCCTTGTGCTGATGTCAGGTTCGCCGAGACCATCTCTCTTGTTGCTTGCTGGGAATGCCAGACTAGCCTTCCTGTGAGCTTCGGGATTCTCCTGACTCTACCTCCCATTACCAAAGGCATTTTGGGGGTTACAGGTGTGTGTGCCACTTTGCATCCAGCTTTACATGGGTGCTGGGGAGCTAATCCTTGGTCAGTGGGCTTGAAGAACAAGCTGAGCCATTTCCCCCAGCTCCACAAATTGCTGAAGTGATATCAATTCAAATACATTATTAAAATGATTACCTGCTTTTTATTCTAGAGGCTATCTAAAGTGTATGCCTGTGCTGCACTTCCGGCAGCCATGGCTGTGTTTGATGGGTATGTACTCAGAGAACCAACTGGTTTAGAGTAGAAGGTTGGAAAGAAACGGAACCCCTAAGTTCCATGTAATATGGGAGACCATACTGGTAATGGGGTCCAAAGAAGTGGTCTTTAAGGGGCCTGACTGAAGGAAGGAAGGAAGGAAGGAAGGAAGGAAGGAAGGAAGGAAGGAAGGAAGGAAGGAAAAGAAAACCCCATGGCAGGAAGAAAGGAGGGCAAGAGCTTGAGATGAGGCAGTAACTTCAGCCTACAGGTTGTTGGCTTGTTCTGTAGTGACTGCCAGCTGGATTTAAGGGTAGTGATTGACTTTGACTGATTCTGCCTCATAGCACCCCTAGAGTAAAGGAAGGGAACCACCACCAGGGCCCAGAGAGGACCATGCATGTGTCCACTCTGATCTTTGAAAAGTGACAGCAACACGAACAGCGATCTCTGTGCGCTCTCAGCAGGGAGTGAGGCAGGCCCTGAGCACCTGCCGGCACACCTCAGCTGTAGCCTCGCAAATGCAGTGTGGCAGGTGACACCGCCATGATCCCTGCGCCCCTGGCAGAGGCACGGCATAGATGTCCCTCATGAAAGGGCCAAATGCCACTGAGACAGTGACCACACAGCAGGGAAGCAGCCAGCTGACTAATGGGGTGACTAGAGAGTCTGTCACTGGGCAACTTAAATGAATGCCACATCTACCCAGCCCAAGTGGGCCAGCTCCATTTTTGGAACAGTTGCCAGGAACATGGCGCCCAGGGACTGGTATGCTGGCCACACTCACCTCCAGTCTCTGGGGCTGGATTCATGCTTCCTGCATAGCATTTTACAAGGTCCCAGCATACCTGGAATCCACAGTCCTCTGGGCTTTAAGTCTATTGCTGATTTGGGGGTCCTTCTAGGAAACAGATTCTATTACCAAGACAGTTGCCACCCTTCCTTGGGCTTGGTCATTCCCAGTGTTTCTTCTGGCATTAAGATTCTTTGATACAACCTTTAATTAATTAAAGGTGCACACCTTTTTTTTGTTTTGTTTTGTTTTTTAGAGGTAGGGTCTCACTCTAGTCCAGGCTGACCTGGAATTCACGATGTAATCTCAGGGTGGCCTCAAACTCATGGGGATCCTCCTATCTCTGTCTCCTGAGTACTGGGATTAAAGGCATGCACCACCATGCCCTGCTAACGGTGTTGTGTCCCAGCACTGGGGACGCAAAGGTAGAATCACTGTGAGTTCGAGGATAGCCTGGGCCTACAGAGTGAATTCTAGGTCAGCCTGGGCTAGAGTGAGAACCTGACTCAGGGGGGGAAAAGATTGTCTGACACATGGGGGAAAGAGTAGGGAAATAGTCCAGTAGGTAGAGTGCTTGTCTTGAAAACTTGTAGACCTGAGTTTGATCCCTAGTACCCACATCGCAGCAGTGTGTGCCTGTAATCCTGGTGGTGGGGAGGTGGAGACAGGAGCATCCCTGGAGCTCAGTGGCCTGCTAGTCCAGCCTAACTTTTGAGCTCCTGAGCAATGAGTCTCTGTCTTCAAAAAGTGGATATCAGACCTGAGAAATAACACCTTAGGTGGTCTTGGCTTCCACGCACACATGTGCACCCACACATATATGAACACACATATTCACATACTCACATGCATGTGTGTATAAAATAAAATAACTAAGATTCTTGAACCTGGGACACCCCACTTACCTACTGGAACTAGTGGGCAGTCCTTGCCACTCCCCACAGTGGTGGTAATCTCTCTGGGGTCTCACCCATCTTTACTCAGTGTCCCACCTGACGCTGAAGAGGAACAAGCCCGCCAGAGAGGCAGTGGACATACCCATTCTAGCACTCCTGTGGGCCATCCTACATGGCTGACACCCCCAGTTTTCCCTCGGGCACGGGTCCTGTCACTGTCCTCACATTATACACCAGCAAACCAAGGCACAGAAGGATTCAGTGAGGCAGTCCCAGGGCCAGGTTGCAGCTATTGCTGCAGCGTCTCCCATCATGATACATGCCTCTGGGCTGGTCCCCAGCCTCCTCGTTTGGCCTGACCCCTGTAACCTTAGGAGCACTGCCCAAAGGGACAGATTGCATGGCTTCCCATTCTCTCCATTGTTCAGCCGGCCTCTCCCACAATGTTTGCTGCATCAAATTTTGGGATACCCTTTTCTCTGTAGCCCTGCCTTTGGGCCTTGAGCTTAACCACAGGAAGCTGCCCATGCACGGTGGCTTTTGCTGGTCCTGTTACACTATTTTGTCACTTAACACCTCAGCCAGGATGGGCTGTGTGTGGACGCAGGTCCAACTGCTGAGCAGCTGGGGCCTCAGCCAGCCGAACACCAGCTAGCTTGTGGTGTTGGAATTTCCTGTTTGATTTTAACCACCACCCTCCTCCCCCCCAAGTGAGAAACACTTTTTAATTGCATGCTGCGAATGGTCATTCAGGATATCATTATTCTGATTAAATGCTTCCTGTGGGGTGGTGGATGGACACCAGCAGAGGCCTCTGGAAGTAGCCTGTCCCCACGGCCTATTATTGCGAATATGAGCCACTTACACAAGGCCCTGAAAGCATTCATGCTGAGCCTTGGGGAATGAGCTTTTCCTTGATGTGCAACTCGTTCAGAGCCCTTCTAGCTATGTGACATGGGCCAGTGGCTTGTTCCTCACTCAGGAGCACCTAGTCATCTAAGTCCACATGCCTGAATGGCTGTCCTTCTATACTGTCTGAGTTTCTAAGTGAAGCAAAGACACTCAAGCCCAAAGATGACCCCCACCCCAGCCCTGGATGCGGATGCAGCCCTTCCTAGCAATGTGGCAAAGGGACCTGACCCTTGGACGCCCTTGAAGCTGCTGCTGCTTAGGCAACTTATGAAATGTGACCTGGTCCCCTAAAGCTGCCTCTCATGTGCCTCTCCATGCTGAGTTTCCGCAGCCAGCACATTGCCTGACTGGCACTGGGTCAGAAGAGATTCACTGGGCTCAAGTGAAGGTTCTGTGGGTAAAGTGCTGGCTGCACAGTCATGAGGACCTGAGTTCGGATCCTCATCGCCCACGTAGAATGCCAAGCATGGCATCATGTGCTTGTTATTCCAGAGCTGGGGTGGTTGGAGACAAAGACATGCTTGAAGTTTGCTGTCTGGCTTGTCTAGCTCTGGGAGTGAGAGACCCTGTCTTCTAAAAATAAAAAGAGAAGCCAGAGAGGAAGACATCTGATGTTGACCTCTGACCTCTGACCATGCATGCACATATACCCACATGCATATGAACAGAGAGAGATAATAAAGAACAGCAGCTTCTCTCTCTTTCTCTTTCTCCCTATGGGAAGCAGAAAATTGTTGGCTACCACATAGGCAGCTCTACTCCTCTTGCTTGAACCCCCCCTGAAATGACAGGGGTAGGCGTGCAGACCCCACCTCACCTCCTGTCCCTGGGTGGTTGCTTCATGGTTGAGCCCTCCAGCAGCCTGAAGCTGCCGTCTGCCGCTGTCTTCACTGTTTGGTCCTGACCATTCATCTTCCTTCTTTTTCTGAGGGGAGGGGAGATTTGAGTTTGTTTTAAGGCAACCAGGTCATAAAGAGGACCCCATCCTCAGAACCAGTGTTCTTCAGCACATAGGAGATAGCAGGCGCAGTGTGGAACACGGCTACATCATCTTCTGCCTGGGGCGTCAGGTGCACTGCAGCCACAGGGTTATGTGGCTGATGCAGATGAGGCATGGGGAGAAACCCCCTCCAAAGCAAAAATCACACTGACATCCACTTGCAAGAGTGGGCCAGCTTGCGCGCTCCTCGTCTTGTCGTTTGTATCTACAGTCAGGAAGTAGAGAGACAAATGCTGCGCCCTACCTGCTTCCTCCTTTATTCTTTGCAGGACCCCGGCCCATGAAATGGTGCCATTCCCATTTAGAGTGTGTCTTTCCTGATCAGTTAAACCTTCCTGGGAACACCCTCCCAGGCACACTCAGCAGTGTGTTTCCATGGTGCCTGAATCTAGTCACATTGACAGTGCACACTGTGGGAGGACTAACCTCCCAGTGTGCCCTGTCTCAACAAGAAACTCACTTCTGTGGACTCAGGCCAGCGCTGTGGATATATGTCCCAAGTCCTCCGAGCTGACCCCATCCTGTAATCTTGTGTGAAGAGGCCACAGGAGCTGGAGACTGCTGGGGTCTCTGGGGGCTGGACCACCTAAATGGCTGGAGGGTGATTGCCACTGGGAAGTCTCTGAGAGCTCCTCTCCGGGTCAGGTCGCTGTGTTGTTGCCACGTGTGACTTGGTCTGAGGAGAATCTCGCGCTCTCTCTCTAGAGGCTGTCTACGTCTCCAGTCATGTTTCTCTGACCCAGTTTCCTGGGCTGAGGTCTTTGTCAACCCCAGACCCTCTCTTCATTTATCACAGTCATTGATATGGAGCTATAACTCATTGTTATGGGGCCTTAACTCATTACAGAGGCTTAACTCAAGCCTGGCTTCCCCGGGAAGGGCTTTCCCCTGCCTCCTTTCAAAGTCCTGTTCACATACAGCGAGATTATTAGCCCAGGACCCTGTCACACAAAAGTTCCCTCAACCAGCATTGCCAGCCAAGGAACATTTGGTGTTTGAATTATCACGGAAAAGTTCTGGGGTTTTTGTGGCAGTTGCCCCACCCCCACCTTCTCAGGGTCTTTCTGCACAGGATCAAAAACAAATGTGCTTTTTTTTTTTTTTTTTTTTTTTCTGGGAGGGGGTTGTGATCTGTTGAAAATTCCTAACTTAAGACTTTCTTCCTCAGAAACTTGAAAAGAGAGCCATTTCTTTGAAATAGCATATGGGGTGTTTGTGTGTATGTGTGTGTCCTTGCACTGGAAGGACATGATTTAGTTTAGTTTTTGTTGTTGTTTTTTGGTGTAGGATTAAAAAAAGAGCCCACAACGAACAGTGTGTGGAACAGTTGACTTCATTGTCGGCTGAAGGCAGCTCCTGCACCATACGTTTCTCACTTCCTGGTCCTTGGGTGTCACTAGGGGCCTCCATATAGAATGATTTTCTCACGAGTTGAAAGGTACAACTTCTTCACTGACAGCCCTGAGCAAACATTCACTTCTGGAAGCTTCCATTAGGGGAATGAGGTCTGAAATGCCAGTCTGAAATGTCCACGACTTCAGATGAACCAGGACAGCCTAGCCTTCACCCTTCAGTGCAGCTGTGTGGGAAGTTGATTTGGGTTGACAGAGAGAGTGAATTGGGGTGCTATTCTGTTACACCTGAGCTCAGGTGACTAGACTCAGGGTTTTGTTGGGACACTTGTCAGAGAGGTGTACACAAGTTGCTGTACAGATGAACCAGTCCTGGCCCTAACGCTCTGTCTGCCCTGTCCAGAGGTCTCTGAGCATGATGACATGGGTTGTTTGCTATGTGACATCCCTCATCTCTGTTGTGTAAAAGGCCAAGTGGAACCCAGACAGAGGATGCAATTTCTCAAGTCTTATGACCACCTAGTCGAAGGGCCAGTCTGTGACTTCTACCTCATATGTAGCGTTGTTCCACAGCGCCGGACCTTCCTTGCATGATTTGAGTGTATGTGTGTATAGTATACATGTGTGTGCACTCATGGTCATGTATGTGGGCTTGTGTGTGTGCATGCTTATATGTGTGGGGGATCATGTCCATGTTTGTGGAGGCCAGAGATCAATGTCAGGTGTCTTCGTCCGTCTCTCTCCACCTTATTCTTTTTTGCATGTGGAGAGTGTGGGTCTGGGTGCACCAGGGTCTCATGCCACTGCAACCAAAATGCCTATTTAGCTTTATATAGGTGGCTAGAAAATTTGAACCAGAGTTGGCAAGCTTTGCAAGAAAGCACCTTTAACCACTGAGCCATCTCCCCAGGCCTTCCACCATATTCTGTCAAACAAGGTCTCTCACTTAATCTACAGCTCACTGATTCAGCTAGACCATCTAGCCAAGGAGCCCTAGGGATTCTCTGTCTCCGCCTCCCCAGGGATAGGATTGTAGACATGTGCCACCAGGCCTGACATTTACTTGAGTTCTGGGGCATCTGAACTCAGGTCCTTATACGTGTGCCCCAAGCAGTTTGCCCTCTGAGCCATCTCCCAACCTCTCATGTGGCATTTTGAAGTTTCTTTAGAGCAGGCCAGTCTCTGTTCAGGGCCTCCATTGGGCTGTCCACATTGCTCAAAAAATAATAATAATAATAATAATAATCCCTAAGTCTTTCCATAGCCCAGTCTTATAGGACCTTCTCTCCTATCTCTTTGACCTCCGTCTCTCCTTCCACTCCATCCAAATTCGCCTTCTTGCTGAAATCACTGGGTCGTTGCACATGCCATCTGCTCCAGCCTGTCCTTTCCCTCCACCATCTCCTTTCTCTTCCCTCACCCTGCTCACTTTCCTCCTTAGCTTTGTCCACTCTGACGTAGTGTTACAACTGTGTTTACAGGGTTGCACACCCCCTTGCCTCCTACTGGACCACTCCAGGCAGCTTGATCACAGCCTTGTGCCTGCCACCCAGCTGTCTGGTACTCCATACAAACAGAACATGAGTGACTATAGCTAGGTGGCTGCTGTCCCAGGTTGCCGGTGGTATAAGTAACTGGGCTGTCCTTGCTGAGACCAGGCACTGGGTCCTCAGGTGTCACTCCTCACCCTCCCCTACTTGCTGGCCTTGACCATTCAGCCCAGAAGACTGTGCTGTCTGGGGCGGTCAGTGCTATTCCCCAGGGGCCTGTTGCGTGCTGGGGCACTGAGCTGGGCTCTGAGGACTTTGTGGCAGTAGGGAGGTCATTTGGAACCTGAATAGTAGGCCCAGAGCAGGCTGGAAGTAAAAAGCAAAGGAGGTGCCTCTGAGGAGTGGGTATTGTGAATCCCATTCTCTCCTGTCCACTAGTATATGTCTGCAGGCCCCTATGTCATGTCCATGGTGGTGAGCATGGTAGAGGCCAAGGGCCAGTTCATGAACACAGGGCCCAGGGAGAAGCCATCGTGAACATCACATTGAAAAGGAGAGGGTCTCTTTCCTGTCATCCACCCA
The DNA here is from genome assembly GCA_036365145.1 of Orientallactaga sibirica. NCBI lineage: Eukaryota > Metazoa > Chordata > Mammalia > Rodentia > Dipodidae > Orientallactaga > Orientallactaga sibirica. The sequence continues at coordinate 15,161,670 of JAEOAD010000028.1, forward strand.
CAGCCTTCTCCCAGGAGACCAGGAAGGATGGGACAGGATCCTGCCAGTGGCTCTTCCTTGTGCCTTTTTCTAGAAGTTGCAGACACACACAACATATGGAACACAGGTGTGCACACACTACATACCACACATAGAGAACAACAAATATATTCTCACATATAACCACATATGCAACGCACACATGCCCCCTACATGTACATACACCACACATATATAATGCATACATAACACAATATACCGTATACACACATACATAACACTGCCCACACGTGAACACATGCCACTTATACAACATGTATACACATAGAGCAATGTGCACACGCACCACATATATTGTGCAATACACACTCAATACACAAATGTAAAGCATATACACATATACTTGAAATGTATAGGCGACAGGCTGGAGAAATGGTTCAGAGGTTAAGGCACTTGCCTACAAAGCCTAACAACCCAGGTTTGATTCCCCAGTACCCATGTAAAACCAGATGCACAAAGTGGTACATGCATCTGGAGTTCATTTGCAGTGGCTAAAGGGCCTGGCATGCCCATTCTTTTATTCTCTCTCTCTCTTCCTCTCTCTCCCCTTGCAAATAAATAAATAAAAATACATGCAGCAATACAATGCAACAATGTGCACCCATGCCCATGCGCTACCTATATAACACATATACACCCACATGCACACGCCCACCTCTACTCACACACAGCCATATACCATGTATACAGCAACACACACACACGCCCATGTGCAAAGGTTCCACATAAGCACACAGCAAGGGGAATCTAGAAGGGAGCAAAGGCAGTTTTGGAGGCAGGCTGACGATTCTGAGCTGAGGGCAGCTGCCTGCAGTCCTGTGAGGACCTGGTGCTTGCAAAGCACTAACATAGCCATTTCCTTGGGTGTAAGTTTACTACGTCAGGGCCACCCATTTGCTGCTTCTGGAGGTTTCTTGGTGTCTGGGGAATCATTCAGAAACATTGGCCATGAGAACAGACCATTTTTCCACTTTTGTTAGCAGTGCTGTCAAGTACCTCTTCCTGGATGTGTTGTTCCCTGGAAGTGTTGTTTTGTTTTGCTTTTTTTTTCCTTCTGGCACATGTATGTGTGTGTGGTATACATGTATGTATACACATTCATATGCATATATGTGTGTGTGTGTGTGTGTCCAGAAGTTGACACCAGGTATCTTCCTCAGTTCTTCTTTTATTTTTTGAGACAAGGTCACTTGCTCAATTTGGAGCTCTCTGATTTGGCTAGACTAGCTAGCAGTGAGCCCGAGGGTCCTCATGTCTCTTCCTTCCCAGTGCTGGGATTATAGGTCTTTCACATGGGTGCTGGCCCATCCTAACTCAGATCCTGCCTCATGCTTACATAACAAGCACTTTACCCACTGAGCCTTCTCCCCAGCCCTGTATTTGCTTTTTAAATGCATTTTCCTTAGTTGGGCTATAGCTTAATGATACAGTGCTTTCTGAGCATGTGTAAGGCTCAGCGCTAAAAAAAAAGGGGGGGGAGGGACAGTTAACTGTGCATTTGGAAAGGCAAACACTGATTTTTGTTGGCCAGGCAGGTACTCATGACTATAAATCCCAGCACTTGGGAAGCTGAGACAGGAAGATTGCCATGAGTCTGAGGCCAGCTTGAGCTATATAGTGAGTTCCAGGATGGCCTGAGCTATAGTATGAGAGCCTGTCTTTAAAACCAAAAAATCAGGCTGGAGAGATGGCTTAGCGGTTAAGGCACCTGCCTCCTAAGCCTAAGAACACTGGTTCCAATCTCCAGCGGTTCCGATCTCCAGGTCCCACGTTTAGCCAGATGCAAAGTGATGCAAGGGTGCAATGCCTCACTTGACCACAAGGGGGTGCACGCATCTGGATTTCGTTCACAGCGCACCCATCTCTATCTGTCTTCCTCTCCCTCTCTGTCTGTCTCTCTCTGTGTCTCTCTCCAAAAATAAATAAAAATAATTTAAAAAATTAAAAAAAAATCCCAGCATTTGGGAGACTAAGGTAGGAGGATGAGCTTGTGAGTTTGAGGTGAGATTGGGCTACAGAGTGAGTTCCAGGTTAGACTGGATTAGAGTGGGAACTTGCAAAAGAAAAAAAAAAGAGGAAAAAAAGAGAAAGAGAGAAGGAGGGAAGAAAGGAAAGAAATTAAGAAAAGAAACAAGAAAAAATTAACAGCATTGAACCCGTTTGTCTTTTGACAATTGAATGGACAAAGGTGGTCGATCCATACAATGGAATTGTATTCAGCCTTTAAAAAGGAGGGAATTATGGCATATGCCACACACTACATATATACTTTGAAGTCATTATGGTGGTGAAATAAGACAGACCTAAAAGGACAGATCCTGCTAAGAGAAGGCATTCAGTGCCGTCAAATTCCTAAGGACAGAAGCAGAACAGTAAAAAGGGTAGAAAGTTAGTGTTTAAAGGGGATAGTTCTAGTTGGCATGTTGAAAAAGGCCTTGGATGGAGTAGGTCATGAAAGCCATGTGTTATGACTGTATTAGATGCTATTCAAATGTACATTTAAAATAGTGGAAATGGTAAATATCACAATACCAAAAACAGAGATAGGGACAGAGACAGAGAGGGGCTGGAGAAACGGCTTTGCAGTTAAGGCGTTTGCCTGCGAAGCCAAAGGATCCCAGTTTGATTCTCCAGGACCCACGTAAGCCAGATGTACAAGGGCACATGGATCTGTGGTTCGTGTGCAGTGGCCAAAAGCCCTGGCACGCCCATTTTCTCTCTGTCTGCCTCTCTTCTATCTCTCTCTCTGCTTGCAAATAAAAAAATTTTTAAAAAATTTAAAAGTAAAAATTGAAAAGAGAGAGAGAGAAAGAATTTGTAGTGTTCTCCGTTCAGTGCTAGAATCCATTGGCACCTTTATTTTCCTGCATATGTTACAGTCACCTATCTGGCAACAGATCTGTACATATGAGAAAAACAGACCTATTGCATCTGTCGTAATTATACCGAAATCAGACTTAGCCCCGCTTCCCAGTGGCCTTCTGAGGGGAGGCAGAGTCCACCAAGAGCTCTCCACTTCTTAGCCTTTTCCCAGTCTAACTACTTGTTAAAGAGCCCTGTTTTCCTAAAGCCTGTAATTATGCTTGCCTCCAGGGCACCCAGGCATTTTCTTTCAATAAGCAAAGAGCATCCTACAATTATCACGATGATTTGTTGAGCTAATGCCAAGTGCAGTCAGAGGCTGACTCAGCTCTGGGAACTGACACGCACGTGTTGAGTTTTCAGTCCTGGAGGCACCACCACTGTGCACGGGTCGATAATTAATATTAAGAGGGGAGAGCTAGCAATCCACCTAGATGCCCATGAGCCTGGGCGGGCAAGCCTGTGGGAGGTGCCCTTCCTGAGGCTGGCCGCTCATCAGAGCGAGCCCTGCCTTCACAGATGGTTCTTGGTAAATAGCTGTAGCCTGTGTGCACAGTGGCCTCTGAGGCCATCACCTGGTGCTGCCCGAGCCACACGCAGCCGAGCCGGGGTGGGCAGACACCGGTGGAGTCTGAGCCTGTCAGCTCTGATTTGCGGCGGAGCCTGGTTCCGCAGGCCTGCCTGTAATCTCCCCAAGTTCAAAGAGCACGGAGCTGCTTGTCTTTGTCAAGAGCGCGGCTGGGGATCTTTTATGTGGAAGATGTAGGATTCTCGAGCTGACTTTGATTATTTATTCATCCCCCTTTGTGGGTGTGTGATAGCACAGGGCACCCTTGTCCTGGCCACTCTTGCTCAGGAATTCATGGAGCTTAAAGCCCTTTGAAAATTGCTTTTCGAGGGAGGGGGAAAGTTTTTGAAGTCCTCTCTGTCTCTCTCTCCTCCCCCCTGCAGTGCCGCAGCAACTCTTGCCACCGTTCCACGCACCCTTGCCGATTGACATGCGACACCAGGAGGGAAGGTACCATTACGAGCCTCACTCTGTCCACAGCGTGCATGGGTAAGTGATGTCCCTTTACCTACCAGTCCCAGCGTGCAGCCACCTGCCACCAGGGTACAGGGCCAACATCCTGAGCCATCTCTCTTGCCTCTATCTTATTTTTTGATGTTTCATATCTGTGTGAGCCTGAATGGGCTGGCACCTTTTCAAATCATGAGTGTGACCCTCTCAGCAGGTGGCACGTGTACCAAGCCACCCTTTGGCTCCTTCTGAGAAGAAAGCTCAGCTTACTTGTCATCATCACATCTGGGACTCTAGGCTCCATTCTTGGGTTCCTCCATGACTGGAGGCTTGTTACCCTTCCAGGAAGCAAGAGTCCCCTTGAGTCTCAAAAACTCCAAATCAAGAAGGTGACCCTATGCTACCCTGACTTTATAGTGTCCCCTTTTCTGTCTCACACGTCCCAGTATGAACAATTCATTGTATGGTCCCCTGCTCTAAAGACAAACTCAAAGCAATCTCTTGGGACTCTCCCTACTCCTGCCTTGATGTCCCTAAGGAGAAGGGTAGTTCTGTGTCAGTGTGAACAGCCTCACCTCTCACCATTCTCACCTGGGGCCTCCAGGCCCCTGGCTGATGTCCATTCTGGGTCTTTGTTACTTGAGGCTCTGCTCCACTCCCATATCCATTCCCCCACAGGCTCGGCTCTGCTACTATATCTGTTATCTGTTCCCCCATCCCCACAGGCTTGGCTCTGCTTCTATATCTGTTCCCCTCCACCCATATCCATTCCCCACAGGCTCGGCTCTGCTACTATATCTGTTCCCCTATATCTGTTCCCCATAGGCTCTGCTCCACTCCCATATCCATTCCCCCACAGGCTGGACTCTGCTACTATATCTGTTCCCCCATATATCCATTCCCCACAGGCTGGACTCTGCTACTATATCTGTTCCCCATAGGCTCTGCTCCACTCCCATATCCATTCCCCACAGGCTGGACTCTGCTACTATATCTGTTCCATTCCCCACAGGCTCGGCTCTGCTACTATATCTGTTCCCCCATAGGCTCTGCTCCACTCCCATATCCATTCCCCCACAGGCTGGACTCTGCTACTATATCTGTTCCCCCATAGGCTCTGCTTCACTCCCATATCCATTCCCCCACAGGCTGGACTCTGCTACTATATCTTTTCCCCATAGGCTCTGCTCCACTCCCATATCCATTCCCCCACAGGCTCGGCTCTCCTACTATATCTTTTCCCCATAGACTCTGCTTCACTCCCATATCCATTCCCCCACAGGCTCAGCTCTCCTACTATATCTGTTTCCCCATAGGCTCTGCTCCACTCCCATATCCATTCCCCCACAGGCTCGGCTCTCCTACTATATCTGTTTCCCCATAGGCTCTGCTCCACTCCCATATCCATTCCCCCACAGGCTGGACTCTGCTACTATATCTGTTCCCCATAGACTCTGCTCCCCTACCATATCCTACTTGAGGCTCTGCTCTGCTACCATATCCATTCTCCTACAGCCTCTGTTACTATATCTGTTCCCCCATAGCATCCATCCATTCCATTCCCACAGGCTGGACTCTGCTACTATATCTGCTCACCTACCGTATCCATTCTCCTTCTAGAAGACAGACTCTGTTATTAGTATCCACTTGTTCATTGCTGTATCCATTCTCCAAAAGAAGACAACACAAGCAATTTAGGACAAAATACCCAACACAAGCAATTTAGGAAGGGAGGGAGGGAAGAAGGAAGGGAGGAGGAGGAAAGAGAAGGGACAGGGAAGGGGAGGTGGAGAGAAGGGAAGGGAAGGTTGGTTTATCTTGACTCACAGTTTGAGTGTACAGCCCATCATGAGGGTGAAGTCATGACAGCTAGAATGTGAGGCCGCTGGCCACATTGAATCCCCATAGTCAAAAAGCAGAGAGAAGAATGCTGATGTTCAGTCCATTTATTCTTTTCATTCAGTATTGGACCCAGCCCATGGACTGGTACTATCCAGTTTGGGTGGGTCTCCCCCACCTCACTTAACCCAATCTAGAAACTCCTTCACAGACATACCCAGAAGTTTATCTTTTAGATGATTCTAAATCCTGTCAGTAGTAACCATCACAGAGGCCTAGAGCTTCTCCCCGCTCCCACCCTCTCCACACCTCTCCTCCTAGAAGGAGAGCTTCTATGAAGGACTGGCTGCTTCAAGGACCCTCCTCACTGTCCCCTTCCCTCCCACTCCCTGTGGCCAACTCACTTGCCACACCACCTTGCTGTCTGCGGTACCAACACACAACCCCTGTCACTTGTCCCTGTGCCTCATTCCTGTTGCCTACCAAGTCTCTAGAGCGCCCTTGGCTTGCCAGCTACCTCCCTGAGCATTGGATGCCCCAGACTTGAGTGGAATGAAGTCAACTAGCATTGCTGAAGGCTTGGTATATTCAAAGCATTGTGGCCTGGTGGTGCCCCAGCCACCACTCTATATAACACCTAATTTGGAAATCGATTCTCTCCCCAAGACAGCAAACCTGGAACTTTAAAAATTATGCTTAAGGTTTCTCTTTGGAATAAATACGGACATGTGAAAGTTGCAAAAATCAGGTGGAAGAGATAGTTGAGTCAGTAAAGTGCTTGCTTTGCAAGCATGAGAACGTGAGTTCCTTCCCCTGAACCCACATTAAAAACAAAACAAACAAACAAAAAAGCTGGGCATGGTGACACACATTTGTAATCTCAACACTGGGGAAGCAGAGACTGAAAGATCCCTGGAGCTCACCTGTCTCAGAAAAGGTGGATGGCAGCTGGGCGTGGTGGCACACGCCTTTAATCCCAACACTTGGGAGGCAGAGGTAAGAAGAGGATTGTCGTGCATTCACGACCACCCTGAGACTACATAATGGACTCCAGGTCAGCCTTGGCTAGAGCAAGATCCTACTACCGAAAACCTAAAGAAAAGGTGGCTGGTACCTAAGGAATGATACCTGAGGTTTTCCTCTGGCCTTCACATGCATGCTCACACATATGCACACTCACCTTGTGCATATGCACACACAAAAACATGCACATATACATACACAAAAAGTTGCAAAAATCATACAAGATTTTCTGTATATCCTCCCGTGCGCTCTTAGAATGTTGACATTATATATAATGTATAACATATGCAATGCCATGAACTAACCCATGTGGTTTGTTGCCACTAATGTCTTTATTTCCCTGGTTCGGGATCCAGTCTTGGGTTTCATATTGCATTTGGTTGTTGTGTGTCTTTAGTCATCCTTCATCCTTTTTTTGTTTTTGTTTTTGTTTTTTGAGGTACGGTCTCACTCTAACTCAGGCTGACCTGGAATTCACTATGTTGTCTCAGGGTGGCCTCGAACTCACAGTGATCCTCCTACCTCTGCCTCCCGAGTGCTGGGATTAAATGCATGTACCACCATACCTGGCTTCATCCTTTTTTTTAAAAAAAGTTTTTTGTTGTTGTTTATTTATTTGAGAGCGACAGAGAGAGAGAGAGAGAGAGAGAGAATGGGTGCACCATGGCCTCCAGCCACTGCAAATGAACTCCACATGCATGTGCCACCTTGTGCATCTGGCTTACGTGGTTCCTGGGGAATCGAGCCTCAAACCAGGGTCCTTAGGCTTCACAGGCAAGTGTTTAACCACTAAGCCATCTCTTGAGGACCCTTCTTTAGTCACCCTTGATGCAAGCGTTTCCTCCATCTCTCTTTATCTGCTGTGCTATTACCACTTTGGAGTACCAGCCAGTTACTGCATGGCATGCCTTTCAGTTTGGGTTTACCAGATGCTGATTTCAAGTAATAGCTTTCAGACTGTGCAGTCTGGGAAATCACAAGTACTTTCCAGACTATTACATGATGCTTCTTATCACTGGAGATGCTTTCTAGAACATCCTAAGTGCTTTCCAGACCATTATATGAGGAGGTATGTCACCATGAGGTATCATTATCACTGGAGATGCTAATCTCTTCCTTAAGGGGTGTCTGCTCGGATTCCCCACCTTAAAGTGGATCCTTTGGTACGTGATAAGTATGCTTTGAAGATATAGACATACCCTATTTCTCAGGCTGAGGACATAACTCTAGCATACACGAGGCCCTGGGTTCAATCTCCAGCATCGAATAAACTGGGTGTGATGGTGCATGCCTGTAATCCCGGGGCTTAAGAAGTGAAAGCAGTAGTATCAAAAGTTCACAGTCATCCTTCGCTTCCTAGGGAGTTTGAGATCAGCCTGGACCACATGAAACCCTGTCAGATAGGAAAAGAAAAAAAAAAAAAAAAAACGGGAGGCAGAAATGGGAGAATCGCCATGAGTTCGAGGCCACTCTGAGACTACATAGTGAATTCCAGTTCAGCCTGGGCTAGAGTGAGACCCTACCTCAAACAGCCCAAAAAAAAAAAAAAAAAAAAAGAAGAGAGAGAGAGGAAGAAAGGAAAGAAATCATAGTCCCCAAGCCCAAGCCGTCAAGTGCACACTGGCCTCTCTCAGGAGCTGATTCTGGACCGCAGGTGTGTGTTGAGCCCAGCTGGTTCCTCCCTGAAGAAGCCTGTGGCCCTTCATGGGGTGCTGCTTCTAGTGCATGGCTGCTCCAGTCTTAGGAACCTTCATTCAGGAGCCTGGCAGGATTGCAGGTTCTCAGACCTGTGGAACCAGAGAGCATGGGGCAAGGCCAACCATCTGTTTACCATACTTGCAGGTGATGCTGCCGTGGGTGCTGGCTGCATTGCACATTGACTGCAGACAGAGCCCCGCCCGGGAATACTGGTCCTCAGCACCAGCCCTCCCTGGCCGGGTTAACGTTATAGGCCACTTCGTCTGTAGGCCTCTCACACCCTGGATTTAGGTCGGGTGTAGCATATACCCTATCTGGAGCCTGTTTCCTTCCTGGCCAGGGATGGGGGTGCCCCAAACTCTAGGCACAGGAGAACTTGGACAATGGGGCTGTGTGGCTTTTTCACTAGATTAGATACCCGAAATGCTGTGTGTTATTTTCTGCATTACTGTAACAAATTATGTCAGCTTAATGACTTAAAACAACACAAGTACATTCTCATAGACTTCTGGAGACTAGAGACAAGAACTAAGTCTTACAGGGTGTGGGCAGGACTTGTTGCTTCTGAAGGTCTTTGGTTTTTCCTGTCTCTGCATGCCTTTTGCATCCTTTGACTTGCAATGCCAACCTCACACCACATCACCTTTTCTCCTGGGTCTATCCTCATATCTCTCTGCCTTTCCTGCTGCAGTTTTCTCTCTTGGGATGGCTTTTGACTTCAGCCCTGTCCTGCCCTGCCCTGCCCTGCTCTGCCCTCCTTTGGAGCTTCAGAACAGTCCAATGCCAGCTGTCTTTCCACCTCGAAAGATTCCACATCCAACTTTTGACATTGTCACATGATACCATCATCCACAAAGTTCAGGTTAGACATAGCACATCACGTTTCAAAACAAACAAACAAAAATTCTCGTAATGTTTTAAGTAAATCTTATGATTTCGTGTTGGTCTGCATTGATAATTATCTATGCAAGCCAAAGGTTGGACACACCTAGGAGAATTCCCCATATAGTGGGTCCCCATCTGAATTATCTCAGTATGTCTTAAAATATGTTCATTCCAGGCCTCCACCCCAAATATTTTAGTTCTTTCTGCCTGAAAATTATTTATTTACAAGCTTCCACAGGCCAGAGTTTGGGAACCACTGGAGATCAGCTCACATATTTGCTACTCAGAAAAGAAGCCCAGAGCTGTGTGTTGGCTTCCTGTGTCATGGTATACAGCTTGCCATCCCTGAAATGAGAGTATTCAAATCCCTTGTGCCTCTTGCTCTGCCATTCGCATGTGAGACCCTGCACACCAACAAACCCATGTATGTATATTCTCAGTGTGCAGGAGGCATGGAGCATATGGTGTGGGAGTGGCTACAACCTCTCAGTCGCAGGACTGACCAGTCTCTTTTCTTATCTGTCCCATACCTGACTTCTGACCTCTACCCTCTTGCATTCTAGACCTCATTGCTAATTGCTTTGCACAGACCTTTTGGTCCTGAGCTGAATTTAGTTTGTATTGCATGGCCTGTCCTGCATGGACAGAGAGGGATACAGGACTCTGCTAGGGAGACAAAGGGAGCAGTTTCACATACCCAAGCCCTCACTTGGCTCCAGTGAGGACATACAAATGGGGATGTCAGCCTCTGAGTTGGTACATCCTCACTTAAGAAGGTGGTTTCAGCCAGGCATGGTGGCACACGCCTTTAATCTCAGCACTTAGGAGGCAGAGGTAGGAGGATCACTGTGAGTTCAAGGCCACCCTGAGACTCCATAGTGAATTCCAGGTCAGCCTGGGCCAGAGTGAGACACTACCTTGGAAAAAAAAAAAAAAAAAAAAAAAGGTGGTTTCAGCCAGGCCAACCAAAAAAAAAAAAGAAAGAAAAAAAAAGAAAGAAAAGAAAAAGAGAAGGTAATTTCTTTGCTGCCTCTGGGCTTAGCTCTTGAACTTTCCAGTCTGGGGGTATTTGAAGATAGCTTTGCCAAAGTCAATGTTCACTGACTGCAGTAGTGTGTGGTGATTAATAAACATACTGTCTGTGACTCAGCAGTATGGTCTGGCCATTGTGACTGTCCTCGGCCATTCATGAGAGCAGTAATGGATCAAAAAGACACAAGACTAATTTCTTCTTGATTGTTGGCTCGGTGCCCGATTCACAAGTCACATTGCATTAGCTTTGTGCCTCTTTGGAGAACCTTCTCCCTCAGCAGACATGCATGCTTCCTTTTCGAGTGTGGTGGAAGAGGAGAGTTCAAAAGGTGTACCTGCCCGCCTCCTCGCCTGAGATGCCGGGTGGGCTCAGGGTCACCTGCCAGGGACCTCACTGCCCTGCTTCCTGAGCATCTCTCTGTTGCCCTCTGTCTTCAGGAATCTCCTTCGAAAACTGGCCAGGGTTAATAATGTACTTTTTCTAGAAAAACTGGACAGCAAGCAGAAGGGGAAGCCGGAATACAGGGTGGGTAGCCTGCCCTCCCTGTTGCTGTGTGAAAACTGAGTGACAGAGTTGTCGAGGCCCCTCAGGCAGGAGGACCTGTCCTCTCTCTGGGTCAGCCCAGCTGAGTGATTGCAATGCTATTATTTCCCATTCATTCATAAGGAGAAACTGGGGCACTGGAAAGCTGACTGTCTTTCTAGTGAGAATTGTATGAGTGTGTGTGTGTGTGTGTGTGTGTGTGTGTGTGTGCATGCTCATACATGTATGTATGCATAAGTGTGTACCTGTGCAATTCAGAGGACAACCTTAGGTGCCGTACTCTAGGTGCCATGCACCACTTTTGAGACAGCAGCTCTCACTGGCCTGGAACTCGTCAATTAGGCTAGATGGGCTGGCCATCAAGCCCCAGGGATCAGCCTATCTCCATCTCCCCCGTACAAGCATACAGCACCATGCTTGGCTGTTTTTTTTTAAACATAAGTTCTGGAAGTGGAACTTGGGTCCTCAGGTTTGCAAAACCAGCACTTTACTGTCTCCCCAGCTTTTTGTCACAGTGACAGGTAACTGAAAAAACAGCTTGGGCTGGAGAGATGGCCTTAGTAGTTAAGGGACTTGTCTGTGAAGCTAAGGACACATGTTTGACTCTCCAGGTCCCACAGAAACCAAATACCCAAAGTGATGCAAATGCACAAGGTTGCACATGTGCACAAGGGGGCACATGTGTCTGGAGTTTGATTACAGTGGCTGGAGGCACACCATTCTCTCTCTCTCTCTCTCTCTCTCTCTCTCTCTCTCTCTCTTGCTCTTGCACATTTAAAAAAAAAAAAAAAAAAAGGCCAGTCTGCTGGGCTTGCCTCAAAAAAAAAAAAAAAAAAAAAGGGAGAGAAGATTTATTTTTGTTCTCAGTTTCAGAGGTTTCAGTCCATGGCCAACTGACTCCATGATCATGAGCCTACAGTGATGTGGAACAACATGGTGGCAAGAGCATGTGACAGACTGCTCACCTCAAAGCAGTCAGGAAGCAGAGACAGAGGCACAAGAAAAGTCCAGGGACAAAGTATATTCTGCTGACCTACTTCCTCCAACCAGGCCCTACCCCCCAATCATGCCATCATGGTTCTTCCTTTGATGGAGAACTCTCATGATTCAGTCATTTCCCAAGGGCCCCTCAGCTGTCAAGCAGGTCTTTAACTCATGAACCTCAATGGACAATTCAGCTTCAAACCATAGCATATTCCTCATTGGTCACACTGATGGGATTTGAACCCAGGCAGGTTGGCCCTAGAGGGCTCCTCTTGTTACCATTTCCCCCTGCTCTGTGAATGCCAGATTCCCAGCATAGAAACGTGCTTCCTCCTCAATGTGGGGCAGACAGTTCATTTATAATGGATTCTGGCTTGTAAAAGTTTAATGACGAGCGTGTCTGATAAGATGCCTGGACTTTGATCTTCACTGAACACCAGTTCCTTGCAGAAGAAGAGCTGCTTGGCCGTGGGCTTTGGGGAGCACTGCATGGTCAGCCAAGAGCAGGAACCCGTGAGGAGGAAAGGCTGTCTTGCTGTATAGAGATGGGGCTGCCAGGGGAGAGAGGGGTTCCTGGCAACTGTGTGATGGGATTGCTGGCTGGGAGATCCTGCAAGTCAGGAAGTAACCTTCCGGATCCTCCTCTCCATCGCCTTGAACATCCCCCACCTTACACCACCAGGGTGGAGGCAGAACTAGGTGGGGATAAAATACAAATCCTACCTATACTTCAGGTTCTAGTTACATATTGGAACTGGCTGATTACCTGATATGGCCTGGGTTTTCCCATCTCTGAAATGGGGATCCATTTGTATTTACCATGATGGTTAATATTGTCAGCTTGACAGGATCTGGAATCACCTAGGAGACAAGGCTGTGGCCATCTGTGAGGCAGTTTCTACCCCACCTACCCATCTACCCTAGATACAGGCAGCACCATCCCATGGGCTATAGTCCCAGGCTGTATAAAAAAGAATGTGAGCTGAGCAACAGCATCTCCCTCCTGCTTCCTGACTGTGGATGCAACATGACTGCCTTGGGCTCTGATCTCATGTCTTCCCGGCCTTAATGGACTGTACCCTCAAACTGTGAGCCAGAGTAAACCCCTCCTTCCATAAGTTACTTTTTTATAGGTATTTCACTGCAGCAATGAGAAAAGTAGCTAATATACATCTCATGAAATGGCAATGAATTTATTTGTGAGTTCTATAAAATATGCTGTAAGTTGAGTCTGTAGTGTTACCCAAAGGCCCGTGTGTTAAAGGTTTAGTCCATATCCTGTGGCCCTGTTGGAAGGTGGTAGAACCTTTAATAGGTGGGGCCTAGTGGGAGGACGTGAGGTCACTTTGGGGCGTGCCCTTGGAAGGGCTATTGGGACCCAGGCCACTGTGAGATAGAGGCTGCCTCCAACACCTTCTCTCACCCTGATGTCCTGTGCCACCACAAGCCCAAATCAACAGGGTTTAGTGACCGTGGACTGAAACCTTTGCAGCAGTGAAGCAAAACACACCTTTCCTCTGTGCACTGGTTTCTCTCAGCTGTTTGGAAAGCTGGCTAACACAAGCAGGACGGTGTGCATATTTGGTTCCTAGTACCCAGCGGGGAGGCCTGAATGTCACCCTTGGCACCTCCAATGCCCTATAAGGTGGGTGATACCCTCACCCATTCCCAGAGGAGAAAACTGGAGGTTCCCTGATTTCCCTTAGCTTGCAAGTGAGATCTGATCCCAAGCCTGAGCTCGTTCCTGTGTCCTTGGTGGTCATTAGAGAAGGAGACTTGCTATATTCTCAGGGCTCAAGTAGGTTAGCCCTGGAGGCAGGCACACAAACAGGACAGTCACTGACTCGAAGGAATTAATTACTAACAGTGAAGTTATCCGTACTGGTGGATGGGTTGGCCTTTGAAATAAGCAGTGGATAAACTGTATGTACTAAGATGAACTCTCAGGCAAGGGGGGAGCAGATGCCTGTGTCTAGTTCACATTCATTTATTCAGTGGATTCCTTGCTTCTGGATTTATCTGTGTCATAAGTGCTGTCCTTTGAGGCTACTTCGACCAGTATCAGCTAATACACTTAGGGAAGGTATGAGCTGTGTGCTGTCCCTGAACCCCTGTGCTTAGCACCAGTCAGTGGCAATGGTTGCGGGCAGCTTTGCAGCATCAACTCTGCCATTCTTCCCAGGGACACACTTCTGAAATGAGGGCCTGGCCTTGCCTGGCCTGTCCCCACAGCCCACGCCCACCTGTCTCACACAAACAAGCCACTGATTGACTCTGCAGGGAGCTTCTCGCATTCATTAGAGGACATTCACCCTGTACCTGTGATGTATGTGCCAGCCAGATGCTGAGCATTAGGGACATTGCTTACTGCGATCTCATGGTCTGTGGGAGCAAGCAGAAGTGAGTAGGGGGCAGGGCAGGGAGTGAGCACCAGGAAGCAGGGATTGGAGCATGTATCAGCAGGAAGGCCTGCTTCTGCACGGTCCATAGCCCACTGGTGTTGCTGTGACCCACTGCAGGGCAGGCGTGGTGCGGCTGAGGAGGGGACCCTTTCTATGTACACACTAATGGGCGCCTGACCGCTCCCCCGCTTCCAGGAGGAGGTTTATCTGAACCATTCAAGAAGATCCATCTGGCTTTGACAGGCCTGCAGGAAATTCCACACGGCCCTTAGCTAGGCTGGGCCCAGCTATGGAATCTACCCTGCTTGCCCACAGCTCCCACAAGCACTTTCTTATCACCCCCACTGGGACTCCTTCTTTTTGCAAGGTCTCCCCTTCTCCTACTCCCTCTTCCCATCCCCCTAGACCACCTATTCCTGCCCATGGCTTTGAAGCATTGACTCATGGGGGGGGGTACACATGTGTGCAGGCTCCAGTGCACATGTGTGTGCATGCATGTGGAGGTCAGAGGTTAACATCAGGTATCATCCTCTGTTGCTCTACACCATATTCATTCCGACAGGGTCTCTCTGAACCTGGAGCTCACTGATTCAGCAGTGAAGACAAACTAGCCACAAAGCCATAGGGATCTCCTGTCCCCACCTTTCCCGCACTGGGGATTTTAGGCACATGACACCATGGCCAGGGTTTTACATAGCTGCTAGGGATATGAACTCATGTCCTTATACTTGGGCCGGAAGTACTTTATTTACTGAGCCATCTCCTCAGCCTGAGGCATTGACTTTCTGGAAGATTCCACTCAATAGTGTTCAGCCAAGGGCAGCTTTTACAGCTGACCAAGAGTTTACATACCCACAGGGTAGCCAGTGCTGGGAAGGGCCTGATGGTGACTAGCTCTTCCTTGGCCTCTTCCCCAAGCCAGATGCAATAAAAAGAGCCAGGTGACACCCGGAGCAGGACCACCTCCAACCCTACACTCTACCTTTCTGCTTATAGGCCTGCACTTTGCTACAAGAATAGTCCCCCAACAGCTTTCTCTTATCTTTAAAAGTTGTTTTTCTTTTTGAGACAGGGTCTCATGTAGCTTATGCTGGACTTGAACCAGCTATGTAACTAAGGATGTCCTTGAATTTATGATCCTCCTGCCATCACCTCCTGAGTGCTGGGATTACAGGGGTGTACTGCCATTCCTGGTTTTATGTGGTGCTAGGGATGAAACTCAGGGCATCGTGCATGCTAGGCAAGTACCCCTCCATCTGAGCTATACTGCCAGCCCCTCCCTCTTGTTTAGAGCTGAAGGTTTGCGTGTGAAATACCAGTGTCTTCTTGCCCTCCTGCTCAGAGGGAGGAGGGATAAAGAGTGATTAAATCAACCTCTGCTGTATCTCAACAGAGCCCATCTGTATGGCTTCCTTTGTAGACACCATGTTATAACCTCATTTCCCTACGCAAACAGCAGACATCAGTGTTGACTTAATACGGTATCTGCTGTCTGTCAGTACAAACACTGACTGCTCTATTAGTGCCATGCTGAGGGGTGACAGGAGAAAAACCATGGCCCAACTGATTCTAATGCAGTGTGAGGACTCTGTAACTAGAGCTGAGGTTGGTCAGATTGGATTGGTGTGTCTATCACAGAGCAAGCCCATGGGATAGGACTAGAGCTGCCCAGGAGGGACCCCCAGCACAATGCATGGCCACAGTCAAGATGTACCCTTGGGGAGTCTACAGGACGACACATAACCTTGACCTACTCACTGCACACCACATGAGTTCTCTACTCCAGCCCTATGGCTGTGTCGCTCCCTTCTCTAGAATCTCTGTCCACCAGAGTCCCACATCCATTCAGCCACCCTTTCTAAAAGTTTGGACCTACAAAGATACTGATGACAAAACAAAAACATGTGGAAGATAATGTACCCTCATCTTCAACTTGAGGTCTGGAGACAAGTCAGCACTTTGGAGGTCCCCTGGGTCCTCCACTTCCTGTTCCAGGGCCGTCCCCAGTATCCACGATGGTTTCTCCTTGGCACGCTGCCTCGCAGGGCAGTGTTCGCGCCGCCGCCGCAGGCGTGTTCTCTGGGAACTCGGTTGTCACACTCTTTGCCGGCTGGGTCGTGGGGCTCTCCACGCCTTCGTTTGTTCATTCGTTCATGTTTTCGCTGCCCTGAGGCAGTCTGTTGGCCGACATCTGGGGTGCACTTGTGTCTTTGAACGTTGCTGTTGGGGGGGCACCCATGTACCCACTTCAGGCCTCCTTGTGTGGTAGCTTCTATAATCTGCCCAGGAGTGGAATTACTGACTTATATATATAGGATTTTGTTATTTTCACCCTCCCAGATGTCACCAGATTTTTGCTGGGTGATTTGGCCAATATTTAGTTCCACTAACAGAGGTGAGGGCTTAGCTTGCGCATTATCCTTGTCCCCAGAGGAATATCTGTAGCTTTTCCATTTGTCTTGTCATCTGTTATTTATTTTTATTTTATGTATTTATTTGCAAGTAGAGAGAGACAGAGAGAGAATGGGCATGCCAGGGTCTCCAGCCTCTGAAAATGAATTCTAGATGCATGTACAACTTTGTGCATCAGGATTTACGTGGGTATGGGGGAATTGAGCCTGGGTCGTTAGGCTTTGCAAGCAAGCACCTTAACTGCTGAGCCATCTCTTCAGCCTGCATCTGTTTAATGGCCACAAATGTAGCCTTCTCATGAAATGATTCTTTGGCTGTCCTGCCCATTTGTGTGTGGTTATCTTTTTTTCCTGCTGATTTGGATGAGCATTTTATATATTATAGCCACTCATGTCATTGTTAATATGCTATGTCATAAATAATCGTCTTGCCGCGTGTGCCTGGTCTTTCTCCTCCTTTAGTGGAAAACTCCCATGAAGACACGTTCCCTTTGGCACACGGATCAGGGTGTAGATATTCCTCATTCCACACCTTCTTTCCTCCTGGCTTCTGGACCCTCGTAGCACTTCCTGCCATGGCCTGCCATGTTCAGTCTTGTCCTGTCTCGGAAAACCAGGCTTGTACTATTATTCATAGCCTCCTCTCCATTCCCCGGGAAGGGTCCAGGCTAGCTCAAGTGCTCCGTCCCGCAGGAAGTCCTCTCAGAGCACTCTAACAGAGGGGATGAATTACTTCCTTTGCTCCTCTTTAGTGCTTCTGCTGCTGCCCGAGACCAGCAGTTCATGATTCCAGGGTCTTTGTGTAGCTGCAACACCCTGGTAGTCTTTGTCCCCTCAGCCTCACAGGTACTCATGCGATCTGCTAGAACTGTCACGTATGGGTTCAGTGTAGATCCTGGAAAGATGGGGCTCCCATGACACAACATCTGTCAGCTGGGTTTGCGACCACCTGGGTGGTGTAACTGCCTGGGTGAGGTCCTGGTTGAGTCGTCCTTGGATCCCCGGCTTCCCACTCAGAACTATCAAAGGCTCAATGTACATTGGCTGAAGATAGGGTTGTGCATAGTTCCAGGAACAAACAAGAAATATCTGAGCACTGTAGTCCCAGTTCCTGTTTGCAGAGGACAGACTGCTACTCAAATGCACACGGATCTAAACAGAGACGCAGAAAATGAGCTAGGCTCCAACCTCAAAAGGGCCTTCACAGGGTTTCCTGAAAGAATTCACTGATATCTGGACTGGGGATGTGGCTCAGTGATAGAGTGCTTACCTAGCATATGTGTTAGTTCCCATTCCCCCCACCACAAATAATAATAATAATAATAATAATAATAATAATAATAATAATAATAAAAAATGTAGATTCAGGGCTGGAGAGATGGCTTAACTGTTAAGGTACTTGCCTATGAAGCCAAAGGACCCAGGTATGATTCCCCAGTACCCACATAAGCAAGATGTACAAGGTGGCGTATGTGTCTGGAGTTCATTTGCAGTTCCTCGAGGCCCTGGCGCACCCATCCCCCCTCTCTCTCTACATACATATATCTGTCTCTTTCTCAAATAAGTATATAAATAAAAGAATAAATTTTTTTTTTTTTGGTTTTGTGAGGTAGGGTCTCACTCTGGTCCAGGCTGACCTGGAATTCACTATGTAGTCTCAGGTGGCCTCGAACTCTCAGCGATCCTCCTACCTCTGCCTCCCGAGTGCTGGGATTAAAGGCGTGCACCACCACACCCGGCTGTGAATAAAATATTTTTAAATGTAGATTCACTGTTATCTCTGAAAATCTAAATACCACATGTACATGTCAGAAAGCATGTAATTTCCAGAACTTTCCAAATGGTTGTACAGAAAATGTAGTGAACAAGCTTGCCAACATATGGTTTCACATACAGAACAAGATGAAGAAATGAAACCAACACAGGAATGAAGGTGGAATTCCAACCTGTGGGTTTGGTTTGGGGCACTCGTTCTGTGTGGTAGTAGGGCCTGTGCTGCAGCCCCACTGTGAATGCCCTGGCCTACCCACCCTGCCCTGGCAGGGGGAGTTTCCAGCTCTGAGAAGAAGAGTGGCAGATCAGGGGCTGGAGAGATGGCTTAGCAGTTAAGTGCTTTCACGTGAAGCCTGGTTCGAGGCTCTATTCCCCAGTACCTATGTAAGCCAGATGCACAAGTTGGTGCATTCATCTGGAGTTCGTTTGCAGTGGCTGGAGGCCCTGGAACGTCCATTCTCTCTCCCTCTCTCTCTCTTTCTGCCTCTTTCTTTCTCTGTCGCTCGCAAATAAATAAATAAAAATTAAAAAAAAAAAAAGAGTGGCAGATCAGCAAGGCAGGGCTGCTGGTGAATTTGACTCCCTTTCT
Source organism: Orientallactaga sibirica (assembly GCA_036365145.1). Lineage (NCBI taxonomy): Eukaryota > Metazoa > Chordata > Mammalia > Rodentia > Dipodidae > Orientallactaga > Orientallactaga sibirica. Next base: position 15,180,769 of record JAEOAD010000028.1, read on the forward strand.
GGTAGGTTGGTGTGCCCTACTGGAGACCTTCAAAGAGAACACTGCTCCGTATTGCTGAAAATGTGGGTGCCAGCCCTGAGTGGCTCAGAGACGGTAGGAAAGCATAGCTCCCCACTCCCAGGCACAGCTGGCTCATCCATGACGCTGTGATCCTAGTGGGTGGTGGCATCTTGGCCCAGAGGCAGGGCTGGGACACACAAGCCAGCAGTCCCCAGGGCTAAGGGCTTGGTGTGTCATGCCGGGCGGATTCCTATGGTGAAGCAGTGACCGTGTAATCCCGGTAGTGGTGGGAAGGCATGCTCCAAAGCCCTGTGAGCATGAAAACTGCAACGCAGGGCTCAGACCTGCTCCCCTCCACAAGCATGACACGAGAGATCCCCTGTCTGCACCTGGCACTAGGAAGCACCCACATGGGCCTTGGTCGTCACCAGAATTAACTCTTGGAGAGTCTAGTGGCAGAAGGAAGGTGGCAGTAAGGATGAGGGGATGCCTCCCACCCCACCCTTGAGGGCCAACTCCACCCTGGTGAGCTTCACAAGCCTCCTTTGGTGCCTAGGGCTGCCCAAACAAGTTAGCACAAACTCAGTGCTTAAAACAACGGAATTTTTTTCTCTTTCATTTTCTATTAAGTCAGAAGTCCCAAAGCAACCTCACCAGCAAAGGGCAAGGCATGGGCCAGACTGGGCCTCCTGGAGGCTCACAGGGAAGATTCTCTGTCTCTTTTGGCCTTTGGTGGTAGCCAGCAGTGCTTGGCACACCTCACTCTAATCTCGGCCTCCCGATCATGTAGCCCTCTCCTTTCTGTACCCCACCTCTTATAAGGACCTTGTGATGGCATTTAGGACCAACCAGATAGTCCATAACTTCTTCATCTCAAAGCTAAACCTTCATGGCATCTGCCCTGTGTCTTTTGATGCTTAGATAAAGATGTTTCACAGGTTAAAGGGATTCACACACAGGTGTCTCTATGGAAGATGTCACCAGCCTCTTGCACACGTGCAGGCCTTCACTCTTCATGCACCCTTCCTCACCCCTGATTCGTAGACACACTGATCTTGGACTGATGAGGAAACCACTCAGAGAAAACTCACAGGGGGAGAGGAGCTGAGCTGAGATGCAACCCAGATTTTCTTTCTTTTTTCAAATTTGAATGTATTTATTTGCAAGTTGAAAGAGACAGAAAGAATGAGCACAGGCTAGAGAAATGGCTTAGTGGTTAAAGCACTTGCCTGCAAAGACAAAGGACCCAGGTTTGATTCCCCAATACCCACATAAGCCAGATGCACAAGGTGGTGCATGTGTCCGAAGTTCATTTGCAGTGGCCAGATGCCCTGATGTGCCCATTCTCTCTCTCTCTCTCAAATAAATAAAATAAAAATTAAAAAGAAAAGAATGGGCACACCAGGGCCTCTAGCCACTGTAAATGAACTTTAGATGCATGCTCTACTTTGTGCATCTGGCTTTACATGGGTACTGGGGTATCAAACCCAGGTCATCAGCCTTTGCAGGCAAGTGCCTTAACTGCTGAGCCATCTTTCCAGCCCCTACAACCCAGATTTTCTGATACCATGCTCTCTACTCGCCAGTCACCCTCCTTGCTCCATCTATCCACCCACCCATCTATCTACTCATCCACCCATTTATCTGTCCTGCCATCCATCCACCCATGCATCCATCCACCTATCCACACATCTGTCTACTTAGCCAGCCAGCCAACATACTGAGCATGCTCCAGGCCCCTGATGGGCACAGGTCTGGTGCTAGGCGAGCAGTATGGACTGAAGCACACCAGGTGCCTGCTTAAATAGGCCAGCAGTGAATGGTTTGCCACCTGTAGCTCATCAAGAAAGTGTTCCAGACTCCAGGTGAAACATAGGTGCTCAGTGTTGGTCAAGGAGCCACTTTCCACAGGTGCATCTCACAAGGTGCCTGACCTTGACCTGGGACTTGAAGGTTTCTTGGGTAAGAGATCTCTGATCTGGCCTTGTGAAGGGAGGAAAGTGGATAACTGGGGAAAGGGCACCCCTGAAGCCAGCCAGAGGGGAGGTATAGGCTGACAGCCCAAAGCACCTGGCTCCCCCCACTTTCCATACTCACAGAGGTCCCTGATATTCCACCTTGCTTCTTTCAGTAGCCTTGCCACAGCCAGCTCTCAGTGGTTCTGTCTGTGAGGTGGGGCACAGGCTCCTATCTGTTTCCAGACTTGCCGGCCTACCTCAGCTGCTCAATGCTGGTTGCTACCTCTAGCTGCCTTCCCCAAATGGCAGAGACCACCTGTGGTGCTCTGGATGAGTCCCCAGTGAGTCAGCAAGCTCAGCTCCATGTTGTATACTTTCCCAAACAACCACTCGAGGTGGGGCCTCGATCCTGCCCTTCTTCCTCTCCTCTCTATTAGGAATGCTTCTGCCCCAGGGCCCTGCTACAGGTCCCATTCCCTCCTCTTCACTCATCCTCCAGCCCACAGCAGCCACACAGCTAACCCTTCAGGAAGACATCTCTTCCAGTCTAGCTGGTTATGCAGGCCCAGCCCTGGTGCTAGGGTACACATGGCTATGTGGGGTTCTCTTTGCCCTGCCTTATCCTTTTGTCTTCTGTACACACACAAGCATGCAAATGAGTAAGTGGGAAGTGCACTTGTATGTACATGGGTATCATTTTTTAAGATACTGTCCACTTTTTTTGTTGTTTTTTTTTTTTTTTTCAAGGTGATATCTCACTCAAGCCTAAGCTAACCTGGAATTCATTATGTAGTCCCAGACTAGCCTGGAACTTATGGCAATCCTCTTACCTCCGCTTCCCAAGTGCTGAAATTAAAGGTGTGTGCCATTATACCCAGATCTACTGTGGTCTTTTTGTTTGTTTGTTTGTTTGTTTGTTTGTTTTTGGAAATAATATCTCTCACTGGCCTGGAAATTGCCAAGTATGCAGGACTGGCTGGTCTCTGAGTCTCAAGGATTCCTTCTATCTCTACTTCCCTGGCACCAGGATTAGGCAAGCCACCATCTTGCATTTTCATGTGGGGACTAAGGCTGGAACTATGGTCCTCATGCTTACAGGACAAACACTTTACCCATTGAGCCATCTCCCCAGCCCCTTGAGCCCCATTTTAAAACTGAAATTGAATAACAATCAAATAGATCTTGCAGATTGCTGGCTGCATTGCTGTAATCAGTTACTTTCTTGTAGAAGAGACAAACTTCCCAACCAGAAGCAGTTTATGGGAGGACAAGGTTTATTTCAGTTTATAGTTCCAAGAGTAAAGTTTATCACGGCAGAGAAACCAGGGCAGGAGCAGGGAGATGGCACCACATTGTCACATCAGCAGAGAGGACGGAGAGAAAGCGCGGAAAAACAGCAAGCAGGGCCAGACCATTAAAACCTCAAAGCTAACCCCAGTAACACACTTCCTCAAGTAACGATCCACCTACTAAAGATTCCAGAACCTTCCAGAACAGTGCCACTAGCTGGGGATTAAGTATTCAAACACATGAGTTTATGTGGGAGATTTTACCTTCAAACCCCACCACATTCTGTCCCTGGCCCTCATAGACTCATGACCATCTCATAATGCAAAATGCTTTCAGTCCAACTTTGATAGTCCCCATTGTCCCAACACTGTCCCAGTATTGGTCAAAACTCCAAAGTCTAAAGTCTCATCTGAGACCTAAGGCAATCTCTTGACTGTGGGCTCTGTAAAATCACAATCCAAGTTACATACTTCCAACATAGAGTAGCACCAAACAGACATTTCTAATTCAAAAGCAAGGACTGGAAGCACAGCAGGGAAAGATTGGACCTAAGCAAGGCTGATACCTAACAGAGCAAACGCTAAATCCTACAGCTCCATCTCTAGAACCGGAGACTTGTGATGAAATCCTCTGGGCTCTAAAAGGCTTGAGAAGCCCTTGCCCCAGCTGCGCCATCTGTAGCCCCTCCTGTGGATTTGCCTCACGCCCACAGCTTTTTTTCGGCGGATGTCCCCTGGTGCTGGCATCTCTAACATCTTGAGGTCTTTGCTACAATTTAGGGTTTACTTCACACAGTGGCCTCACAGGGCTTCCTGGCAGGTACTCGGACCCTCCTCACAAATGCTTAGCTTCAATGGCTCTCTGGAACCAGAGTGAATTATTCCATGACCCCCTCCATCTTGCATCTTTCATTTTTCCAAAACCAGTGCCACGTAGGCAATGCTGCCAAGTTCTGTTGCTGGTGACGAAACCTGGAACCCATGGGATTCATCTAAAGCAGCCTCTGCAGAGTGACCTTGGGAAGCAAGAGGCCTCCCTCCCTCAGGCCTTTCCACTTCAAAAGTTGACATTCTTGCTAATTAGAACCTTCAGCGGGCGGGCCTGGCTCTCAGAGCATTCTTCCTATTGTCCCAGTTGGCTTGTCTTTTTTAAAAAAAATTTTTTTAATTTTTAAATTATTTTTATTTAGTTATTAGAGACAGAGAGGTAGAGAGAGAAAGAGAGTGAGAATGGCATGCCAGGTCCTCTAGCTACTGCAAACAAACTCCAGACACATGTGCCACCATGTGTATCTGGCTTACGTGGGACCTGGAGAATCGAACCTGGGTCCTTAGGCTTTGCAGGCATACGCCTTAACAGCCAAGCCATCTCTTCAGCCCTTAAAAAATATTTTTAAAGTATTTTAAAAATATTTTTATTTACAAGCAGAGAGAAGCAGAAGAGAGATTGAGAGAATGGGCATGCCAGGGCCTCCAGTAGCTGCAAATGAACTCCAGATACATGTGCTACTATGTGCATCTGGCTTTACATGGAAAATGGGGAATTGAACCCAGATTATTAGGCTTTGCAGGCAAGAGCCTTAACCACTGAGCCAGCTCTGACTTATCTTTAATGTTCATAATCTCTTACGGGGCTGCAGTCTCTGGGCCTAGGCTTCTAAATTTGCTCAAATTTCTTGCTGTGCCAAACTATATTTTTCTTAATCTTTCTTCTCTGCATTTTGCTCTCATTGTAGATTTGAACCAGGGCAGCTAAAAGAAGCTGTACCACAGACTCAATCCTATCCTGCCTTGAAATTTCCTCTGATAAACACATTAGTCCATTACCTTTAAATTCAACTTGGCTCAAGTTGTCAGCACACACTCAGAATGCAACCAGTTTCTTTGCCAGAATACCACATGACCTGCCTCAGCCCACATCCTGATAGGCCTTGTCCTCTGAAACCTCATGAACCAGGGCTTCATTTTCTGCATTTCTCTTGGCCTTCTGGTTTTTCCCTTGTTTCCTTCCTACCCTTCCCTCCCCTCCCCTCCCTGTCTTTCTCCTTTCTTTTCTTTCTTTCCTTCCTTTCTTTCTCTCTCTCCCTCTTTCTCTTCTCTTCCTTCCTTTCCTCTTTCTTCTTTCTTCTTTCTTCTTTCTTTTTCCTTCCCTTCCTTCCTTCCTTCCTTCCTTCCTTCCTTCCTTCCTTCTTTTCTTTTTCTTCCCTCCCTCCCTTCCTTTTCTCCCTTCTTTTCCTTCCTTCCTGCTTCTTTCTCAGGATCTTATTCCAGCTCAGGCTGACTTGGAACTCACTATGTAATCATGCTGTCCACGAACTCATGGCAATCCTACCTCAGCCTCCTGAGCACTGGGAGCCTCTACTTTGACTCCTTCTGGTCTTTCCTTTTTTTTTGTTGTTGTTGTGGCTTTTCGAGGTAGGGTCTCACTCTAGCCCAGGCTGACCTGGAATTCACTGTGTAGTCTCAGGGTGGTTTTGAACTCATGGCAATCCTCCTACCTCTGCCTCCCAGGTGCTGGGATTAAAGGCTTATGCCACCCCGGCTTCCTTCTGGTCTTTCAGACTCTCACTAGATGACATATTAAGCTGTTCACAGCATTGTACGACTCCTCTAATCAGAAATTCCAAATCCTTCCACAAACTAATTCCAGAAGATTAAGAACCCATGGTCAGGTCTGTTGTAACAACAATCACTCCTCTTGATACCAATTTTCTAGATTTGGTCACTTTTTTTTTTGTTGTTGTTGCTGGGACAAATTACCTGACCAGAAACAGCTTATGGACACAAAGGGGTTTAATTTGACTTCTAGTTCCAGAGGCGGAGTCTATCACAGGGGAAATGTGGCAAGAGCAAGAGGCTAAAGCCACATCATTGCATCAGCAGGGAGGAGGTAAAGAAACAGTGAGCAGGGCTAGGCTATAACCTCTTAGGGCCTGCCCCCAGGCCCATATTTTCTCTAGCAAGCCTCTACCTCCTAAAGGTTCCCCAACCTTCCTGAACAGAGTCACCAACTGGGGATTAAGTATTCAAACACATGAACGTATGGGAACATTTGACATCCAACCCACCACAGTTCCACCTAGAGTGAGTGTGCAGTAAACTGCTGGTTCACCTGGTGGCACTGGCAGTAGCTTCCCCATGGTGGCTTCCAGTTGCTAAGTCTTCTGTCCCGTTTCTCTTCTTTCTTCCATGCCCTGAGCATACACTGATCTTCGAATCTGGATCTGAAACTCTGTCTAGGGCAGGATGCCTGGCCCCTCTGCTCACTCCTAATATGGCTAACAAGCACACAAAGATGGAGAACTTGTTTCCTGGTTTGACTCCTCAGGCCTCTTCCAGCCCCATGCCTGCCTACCACCAGCTCAGCTAGAGAACTTCTTTCCCGGATATCCCGGCTCTCGGGCACACACCTGTCTCTGAACTCACCGTGGTTCCCAGGGCTGTGGAATGCTCTGATCAGCTGGGCTTGATTCACGTGTCCTTGTGCCTAGTGCAGAAAGAAGAAACGGCTCCCACGTACAGCAGCCCAGAGCATTCTGTGGTGTTTGTGCTGTCTCACCATGGTGCAGCCTTCAAATGTGCATGGCTCCATGTGCCAGCCATTCTTGGCACGTGTTACCTCCTTTGTCACATACTTCCTTCAGAACTCCTCTTTATCCCTCAAGAGATGCCCCCCAACACACACATATCATCTTTGAGAAGGCTTCCTTCACTCTCCCAGCCCTCATCGCAGGGCACTTTGCCTGCCTGAGGTCCGTCTCTTCCACCTGGTTCTGAAATGTGATAGGTCCCTGGGCTCAGAGCATGTGCTCCAGAAAGCCCCATTGGGAGTACGAGTATGCATAGGAGGGCACCACTTACTGTTGACCCAGGCTCACAGGAGCGATGAGCTGGGCTTGGGGAGATGGGAACAATAAGAACAGTGTCCACACTCAGCAGCTGAGCCAAGGTCAGCTCTGCCAACAGCTTAATGGTGGACCTGGGAGCTTGTTAGTGTGATGTGGGACACTGTGGTCCAGGCTGCCGGCTCCTTCTCCTATCATCTCCTGGAGTTCAAGGCCTGGACAGGCCATGGGACAGCCCAGGATGGGTCCCATAACTCAACCTGGTGGGAGGAGCGGGAAACTGGAAGGTTCTTGGCATGGTGGGGGGCATCCAGAGCAGAGGCTGACTTCATTAGTAGATACCTTGCCTGATGACTTCCTGTGTTTGATTAAACCCGGGAAGGAGAGGGTATGGTTCGAGACGGAGGAGCTGAGATGAATTGCCCTTCAGGAAAGAGATTCATTTAGGGAAATGTTTAGTGACATGGACCAATAGCCCAGTTATAACAGGGTTCTGAAGAGAGAGCTTTCAGTCCTACCAAAGTGGGGTTCCTCTTCAAGCTTCTGAAAGAAGGGGAAGTCCCACAAAGCAGCATGCATGCTTAATATACCTCAAGGAATAGACTCAGCCTAGATGCTGAGAGTCCCGGAGGCACTGGATAAGGGAGTAGGGCTGATTGATGGATGACTGCAGATCAAGCCACCTCAGACCTCAAACAGCAGGAAGCTGGACATGTTCTCCACCTTATTGGCAGCAACAGGAGCAGCAGGGGGAGAAGATTTTTAGCTTCTTTGTTAGAGGAGAGCCTGCCTGTCAGCTCTCCGGCAGCATCTGCAGGGAAGAGAGAGAGAGATGTCAGAAGGGGTATGGCCTGAGAGAAGCGGGGGTGGTGGGTGGGGGAGGAGGCCGCAGGGGTTGGCCTGAGCAGCACTGATCTGACACAGCTGATTACAACCAGGTGATGGCTGGTCACTGGCACTGAGAGACTCCCATGTGGCCCCTGGGACGAGACCAAGTGGTGAGAAAGTGAAGGTCGGGTCCCTGAAAGACCTGCTCCAGGGGTTAATGCTGCGATGGAACACTCCCTCGTTCCTCAAACGAGGTCATCACGCTGGAAATGAGAGGGTCATTCCTTTGGCTGTGTTTGATCTGTCAGAGTGCCAATCTCTTGGAACCATTGTGTGCCAATGTGTGCTGACCCCCTGCCCCACCTGCCATGTGTACACCTGACTGCTAAGAGCACTGGAGACAGGGAATGCCATTGGCATAAGAAGCGGTTCCCGGGGCTGGAGAGATGGCTTAGTGGTTAAGGTGTTTGCCTGCAAAGCCAAAGGACCTCGGTTCAATTTCCCAGAACCCACGTAAGCCAGATGCACAAGGTGGCGCATGCATCTGGAGTATGCAGTGACTGGAGGCCCTGGTGCACCCATTCCTCTCTCTCTCTCTCTCTCTCTCTCTCTCTCTCTCTCTCTTTGCTTCTTTCCCACTCTCTCAAATAAATAAATAAAATTTTTAAAAAGAAGTGGTTCCCCATAAGGAGGGCTAAAATGATACTCAGCCTATTAGTTACAGCTGACCAGTTTAAAACTTCATGGTGAACCCTAAACTTTTCCTTCACTACCTGCATCTGAATACATCTCACTAGAGACCATCCAATCGAAGCCAAAAGTTTTGCCTTGCAGACCCGTCCCTGTTTTTCACAGTATCTTAGCCATGAGCCTTTGCATCTCGCCTCTGCATTTAGTGTTGCTGTGGTCTGTGTTTCATACATGTCCCTGGCAGGCGTGTGAGTGTGTATTGCCCAGCACTGCACAGCTGTCAGGGAAGCAGGGCTACCAATCACATGTTCAGCCAGCTGAGCCCTGCAAATCCAGGCAAATGTCCTGTGTTCCACCCGCCAACCAGAATGGGCTTGGTGGTGGTGGCAGGGACTGGATCAGGGTGCAGCTTTCAATTCTATATCTGCTAGCTGATGCTTCTGGGGTCTGATTCTAATTTATTTGTTTTTTAATATTTTATTATTTATTTGACAGAGGGAAAGAGGCAGAGTGAGAGAGAGAGAGAATGGGTGTGCCAGGGCTTCTAGCCACTGCAGAGGAACTCCAGATGCATGTGCCACCTTGTGCATCTGGCTTACATGGGTACTGGGGAATCAAACCGAGGTCCTTAGGCTTTGCAGGCAAGCGCCTTAACTGTTAAGCCATCTCTCCAGCTCACAATTTATTTTTAAAAATATTTTTATTTATTTGTGAGGAGAGCGAGACAGACCATCAGGGCTTCTTGCTGCTGCAAACAAACTCCAGAAACATAATGCCACTTTGTGCATCTGGCTTTACATGGGTCCTGGGAAATTGAACCTGGTGTTGGCAGGCTTTGCAAGCAAGCACCTTTAACTGCTGAGCCTCAACCCCCTTGATTCTAATTTAGAGGTTACCAAATAAGGCTGCCTAGAAAAGAGACAATGGCGGCTGGGGAGATGGCTCAGTGGATAAAGTGCTTGCCATACAAGCATGAGGACAAGAGTTTGGATTCCCCAGAACCCATTTAAAGCTGGATACTATAGCTCGAACATCTGTAATCCCAGTGAGACTACAGCACAAAAGGAGGCAGAGACAGGAGTTCATGGGCCAGCTAGCCTGGCGAACAGTGTTGAACAACGAGAGTCCTTGCCTCATGAATTGGAAGGCCAGGACCAACACCCAAAGTTGTCCTTCGACTTCCACATGCATGCACACTGTGGCACATCAGGTGTGCCTGCATTCACACACATGGATACACATGCACAAAAATGTGCAGTTTTTTTCCCCCTCTGGAAAGCCTTCCTGCAAGTGTCAAGGACTGCTCACCTAGCTTAGACACACTGTCTGTACCCTTCGAGTCCTCTTTCTGAGAACATTGTCCTTTGTCTCCACAGGCCTCCCACCCTAAGCGGCAGCCCTGTCATCTCGGACATCTCTTTGATCCGGCTTTCCCCACACCCTGCTGGTCCTGGGGAGTCCCCCTTCAATGCTCCTCACCCCTACATGAACCCCCACATGGAGCATTACCTCCGGTCTGTACACAGCAGCCCCACACTGTCCATGATCTCAGCAGCCAGGGGCCTCAGCCCCGCCGATGGTAGGTAGGGCCTGATGGGCCAGAGGGGTGGCTGGGGCACAAGGGAAGGGGTCAGGGGGGCCTAGTGGCTCTGTCGCATGCCTAGCCTTGCTTATTCCTTTGGATCCTTAGCTGCAGGGCTGTCATCCTTCCTGTGAACCCTGACAATGGGTTTTTAAGTAAACAAGTGGTGAAAGCCTTTAGACTTGGGAATATACTGGTTTTGTGCTCGTTTGAGAGCTCTTTATGTCTGTGCAGACCACAAGAATGGAAAAAGTCTGTTTAGGCAATTTCATACACTATTCAGTTTTTCATTGCAGTGACAGACCCAAGAAAGCCAACCTAAAAGGGGAGGGGTTTGGGGACTGGGAAGATTGTTCAGTGGATAAAGTGCTGCTCCACAAGCATGAGGACCTGAGTTCGATCCCCAGCACCCATGTAAAATCCAAGCATGACAGCATACGCCTATAATCCCAGCACTGGGGAGGCAGAGAGACAGGAGGATTTCTGAGATTGCTGAATAGCCAGATTGGTGCCATCTAGGTTCCGTGAGAGATTCCGTCTTAGTAAATAGCAAGAAGACATCAGTCATCGACCTCTGGTCTCCACATGAACGCACATACACACGAGCCCCCCACATACAGTCATGCAAAGGGAAGAAGGGGATGGGGGAACGGAGGGAGGGAAAGAGATGCATACTTATTTTGACTCCTGGTTTCAGGGGTTTCATTACCTGGTTGTCTGGCCCCATTGCTCTCAGGCCTGGAATGAGGCAGGCCATCATGCAGAGGAGGGCCTGGCAGAGCAGAGTGGCTCAATTCATGATGACCAGGAAGCAGAGCAACAGCAGGAGGGCCTGGGACAAGTGAAACCTTCAAAGTCAAGCCTCTAGTTTCCTGCTTCCTCCAACCAAGGCACCCCCTACCTCGAACTTTCCATCATCTTCCAATAACTCCATTAGATTACAGTTCCATCTGGTGGGTGAATCCATTGACCAGAAGCCTTCTGATCTGTTACAGATGGTCTTGTCTGGACTGGATGTTTTCAGGTCCTTGACACCTTAGTCAAAGGATTGGAAAATCGCAGACAAATAGCATAACAGCAAGAAGAGATGGTACAGGATGCACTGTGGCAGAGCAGCGGCTACCTGAACTAGATTACCCAAAAGTAGTGGTTTATTGCCCAGGGCTTCCTTTTCTGAGGTCCAGGAGGAGTTGGTTGCTAGGGGTGATGGTTAGGTGGTCTTGCATAGGCATCTTGCATAGGCATATGATGGTAAGTAGGGATTTTTTTTTCCCTACAGGGTTACTTGGACAGTTTGCCTTCCTCCACATTCACTTAAAACCAGCTGGGGTTGGGGACCCGGCTCAGACTAGATTACCCCATTCTCCATTAGTTTATTTTATATTTCAGGATGTGTTTTTGGTCACAAAAGAGGAGTTACCTTGGAGTGGGGGAGGGGTGTGTAGCTCCATATGGGTGGGGGTCCCAAGTTGCGTAGCTCAAGACCAGAGGGGTCCCAGTGTGCTGAGTTGTCCTTATGCTTGCCTACCTCAATCCAATCACTTCCTCAGAACTCCACCTTGGCACGTTACACTGGGGACCTAAGCCTTCCTCACGTGATCCTTTGAGGGACGTTTCTTATCCAGACCACAGCAACCATGACCTGGAAATGATCTATTGGTTGCAATAAAACAAAAGTTGCAGAAGCTGGTATTGAGTAAGGGGTGTTCTACAGGAGCTCATAGAACCCCATATAGAAGTAAGGCAGGGTGGGGCTGGCTGTTGCCCCTTTCTGTTATCTGTGCCCTTTGTAGGTCAACACAGATGGCCTCCGAATGACCATACAGGTTCCTACTTTCTGAAATGAACCCATGTCTATATCTCAGTTTAGGTATTTGAGAGAGAGAATGGACCAGCTCCTCTCAAAGAACGTAGTTGCTCCTGATCAGTCATGTGGTATAAGTATTCCTTTCAGATCGAATGTTTATTCTAGTAGCTCGACAACCTTCCTTTCCCAAATGCATATCTGTGTGCGCATGCGCACACACACGCACACACAGGACAGGAGGAAGCACCTTGGGAGTTGGCCCTTTCTGGGAAGTGCACCCTATCTGTAGCAGACAGCTTCCGGTTCGCTGAGATGAACTTCCAGACCAGGCACAGTTATGGAGGAAGGGATATTATTATTGAAGCTTACAGATCCAGGGGAAGTTCCATAAGGGCAGAAGAAATGGCCTGCTCTCACAGGGCCAAGCAGAGAGAGAAACCAACCAGGCACACAGCACACAGAGCAAACCTACAGTCAAGCCACAGCACACTTCAGGAACTCCTATTGAGGCACACTTTGCATATCTTTACAATGGAATCTCAAACCATCACCACACCTTAAGACCGGCCCCCAGTGACATTGCCTCTAGCAAGGTGATTGCAGATGCAAACTATAACTAATAAAACCCTGAATATATTGGGGGACATATATTCAAACTACCACACTACCACAGCCACTGCTTCTTGTTGTCCCCACAGTGCTGTCAGACTTTCCAGGTCCCCCTTGAAAGTTACTAAGCTGGGGATAGGGAGATGGCTCAGCTGGTAACTGCTTTTCTCACAAGCATGAGGACCTGAGTTCAAATCCCAAGCACCCATATAACATGCTGGGCTTGGTGGTGTATGCCTTCATCCTTGCCCTGGGCAGACAGGCAGGCAGCTTCCCTAGGGCTTGCTGGCAAGCTTGTCTAGCTGAATAGGTGAGCTCTGAGATCGTTGAGAGATCCTCTCTCAAAATAAACAAATGAATAAAGTGCAGAGCAATAGAGGAAAGCATCCGATGTTGACCCCTGACCTCCACATGAACACAAACACAGAAGATATGCCTGCGGACACTTACATGCATAGCCACCACTCGCGCACGCTTTTTTTCTAATGGCCATCCAGAGTGTGGCTCCTATGTGAACGGCCCCCTCAATGTCAAAACCCTGCCCTGAATTCTGTATGGAATTCCTGAGTCTGTTCTGGTAGTCCCTCCTCTGCAGCCAAGCTCGGCGTGGGCCAGCAGAACCAGAAGAAAGACCTCAGGACAGAGTGAGTCTCGTTCCATCCTTGGGCATGACATTCTGATGACTTTCTTTGTTCTATGACTGCAGTGGCCCATGAGCACCTGAAGGAGAGGGGACTATTTGGCCTCACTGCCCCAGGCACCAACCCCTCAGACTATTATCACCAAATGGCCCTCATGGCAGGTCACCCTGCACCTTATGGAGACCTGCTGATGCAGAGTGGGGGCACCGCCAGTGCACCGCATCTCCACGACTACCTCAATCCTGTGGATGGTAAGTGCCGGGGAATGGAGTGTGGAGTTGGGGGCGGTGTGTGTGGGGGGGAACAGATAGGTACACTTTTGAAGATATAGAGAGAAGGCGAGGGACACTAAGTGGAAGTATGGAGTGTACCCCAATGCCAGTCACACTGCTATCCACAGGGGGCACTGAGGCTAAGTGGCCAAGGATCAGGAGGGTATCAGACAATGTACATCATTTTCCATAAAATATGCCCATCTTGGTTTTTGGAGAACCTGCAGTGTCATGGAGACACCAGGAATTGGTCTGCTGAAATGGAACAGAGGAAACAAAGAAGGGGGTAGGAGTTTGCCCCATGGCGTGGGACACAATTTAGAGTGGGAGAAGCCCACAGTAGGGGCACACTGTTTGAGCAGGGCATTGGAAGAAGGCAAGCAGAAGACTGGGGTAGAACCATCTAGGCAGAGGATTCGCAGCCATGTGTCTAGAGGGCTGAGGAGGGCCGTGTGGTTAGTGGGGAGCAGGTGAGAGGTAGGAATGGCACTGAGGTCTCCAGTGGTTTGTACCAGCCATCTGGGTTTTGGTAAAGACTAGCTTTCAGTGGAGTGAGATGGAACTGTGTGGGCCATCAGAAGTGGGTAGAGGAAGGAATAGTTCTGACTTATCTGTCGTGTTAGTTCCTTTCTCGCAAATGCCTGGCCAGAAGCAATTTAAGGAAGGGAAGGTTTATTTCGGTTTATGATTGGAGGTTACAGTCTGTCCTGGCAGGGAGGCATGGCAGTAGGAGCTTGAAACAGCTGGTCCAGGAAGCAGAGAGATCTCACTTTCTCCTTTTTAGTCAGTGTGGGACCCAGTCCTTGGAATGGTGCCACCTACAGTTAAGGTGATCTACCCACCTCAAGTAATCAAACCTAGAAAACTCCCTCACAGACATTCCCAGAGATTTGTCCCATAGAGATTCTAAATCTTGTCAAATTGCCAACCAGAGATTGCCCACCACCCCTATCCAAGACACTTCATTGCATGCGAATGTGAGAATTGACTTACAGGGAGGCAGACGTGAGTCTCTTTGCAGAGTTCGTGATGGATCAAGTGTTGTGTTTCAGCAGAGTAGAAGGTAGAAAGATGTGTTCCCAGTTCAGATGTGGCACTTCTGGGAAAGAGAAGTCAAGGTCACTGCCAGGGCCTGGAGCCTGGGTGATAGGCGGATGGATTGTCAGCACTTGAGATTCGGAGCACAAACCGGGCTGTTTGAGCAGGTAGTACATACGGTGGGTATCTTCAACGCCTGAAGTTTCTGGTACATAGACACACTACTTCCTCCTTCCCACCAAAAACCATCTTCATGACTGGCTATTTTCATAGAGTGCCCGGTCCTCATGTCTCCAGATTCCTGGCATCTTAGTTAAAGATTCGTCCACACAGTTAGTAAAACAGTTAGAAATTTTATTGGAGTGTAAAGCAAAAGAACAAAAAAGGGTGGGGAGATATAGTCAAGAGAGCAGCAGGCTTCTTGGAGCTGAATTGCCCAAAAGCAGCAGGTTTCTGCCTGGGGCTTTTGTAATGGGCTGTGGGAGAAGGAGGAGCTTACTGCTAAGGGGAGTAGCTTGTGTGTTCTATGTTACTTGACAGGCTTGAATTATGAAAACTCTTCTGTGCATGTCCTTTCCCATGATGCATCAGATTTTAACTATACGCATGCCCAATCAGACATGATCAATAGAGGAGCCTCCCACCCACTTGGGTGAGTGAGTGAGTGAGTGAGTGAGCAGCTGCAGGTGGCCTAGAAGGGGGTCAGGACAGTTTTGTGCTCCAGAGCCTTGGTCTAAGCATGTCTGAAAAACAGCCATGGCCCAAGGAGTAGGAGCCCAGGTGGGTAGGAGCACCCGTCTCAGAGTGGCAGACATCTTCGCTGGTGGCTGGCTAACTCATCTCACTCCTGCCCTCCTTTCTGCACTTCATTCTCAAGTTCAGTGGATCTCTAAGCACCTGAACAAGGGTTTTGGAGATGGCTGTGGGAGGTGGGCAAGAGATTTTTTTAACCAAGAATTTCAGCTACTGCTTCCCTTTGATTCCAATTCAGGGTTACAACTCAACAAAATCAGTCCAGGGTGATTTCCTATTGGCCGTTGCTTGATATGGGTTTTTCAAACAAGTTTTTTTTTTTTAAAAAGAAGAGTATCTTTAAATCTTATTTATTTATCTATTTGATATAGAGAACGGGGGGGGGGAGGAGAGTGAGAATGGGCACACCAGGGTCTCTAGCCACTGCAAACGAACTCCAGACGCATGTGTCACCATGAGCATCTGGCTTACGTGGGACCTGGAGAATCGCACCAGGGTCTTTAGGCTTCGCAAGCATGTGCCTTAACCATTAAGCCATCTGTCCAGCCCTATTTTTTTTTTTATGCTGAGGATGGGACCCAGGACTTTGCACACACTAAGCACACACTTTACCACTGAGCTATACCCCAGCTCTTTACAAACACGTGGAAGCCAGACGTAAATCTCTTTGCTCCAACTTTATAAAAATAATTTTGTTTTGTTTATTGTGTGCTTTTGGTGTATGCATGTATGTGTATGTGTACCTAGAAGCTTTTGGAAATTCTCTATCACTCTCCACTAGCCCAGCTGGCCAACAAGCCCCAGGAATTCTCGTTTCTCCACACGCATCCCCAACCACCCCTATCCCCACCCCCAGCCACCCAGTGCTAAGATCACATGCTTGCACAGCAATGCATAGCTTTTTTCCATGTATGTGCTGGGGATCCAAACTCAGGTCCTCATGCTTGGGCAGCAAGCACTCTTAACCACAGAGCCATGTCCCCAGCCCTGTGTCATTTTAGGCATTTCCACTGAGCTCTGTGTCAATCAGGTGCATTGATAAGAGATGATGAATAGGTCTGAGCCCCTCCTGACCAGCCTCTGGAGTGTCCCCCAGGTCCCTCCTCTCCAGTGAACCAAGTGTGCTGAGGTAGACCTTACCAGCCTCTGTGAGTTCTGCAAAGACCCCCTGGGGAGCTTCATTCCCCTCAGTGAAGAATGTGAGTGGATCTTTCCAAGTTCCTTGGTGCCCAGCATACTTATAGAGGAAGACGCGCAAACTAATATGTATCACCAGTGTGCTCAGAAAACAACCTGTAGAAGGGTCCTGGGTACATCTCTGAGAGCTTCACACCAGCAAGCCACCTTGTCACATGACCTTGAACATGTAAACTCTGCAGGTACAGAGGCACTAGGGAGCTTGTTGAAGTTAAGCAAACCAGGTCTTAGTCTATTTTTTATCTCTTTCATTCAATACCCGTGCATATTTATTTTGTGGGTATATATTGAGCATATATTGTGCTCCAGACCCAGTTCTAGTTGCCAGGGACATAGCATGAGCAACACACCAAGCCCTGCCTTCAGGAGGCATATAGTTTAGTCAGGCTACCTTTTTTATTTAATACTTTTTAATTTATTTACAAGGAGGAAGAGAGGAAACGGTCATGCCAGGGCCTCTTGACACTGCAAATGAAATCCAGATGCATGCGCCATTTTGTGCATCTGGCTTTACATGGGTACTGAGGAATCAAACCCAGGCCATCAGACTTTGCAAACAAGTGCCTTTAACCACTGAGCCATCTCTCCAGCACCCCTCCTTTTGTACATCCCCAAAGAATGGCTGTCTTCACTTAACCAGCCCAGCCCCTGCAGATAGAGAACATTCTGGGAGCTTTGTATGTCATACAGATATATGGAAGTGGGATCTATGAGGCCACCTGGGCAGCTAGTGACCCATAGAGCCTTGTCTGTAGCCATTCATGGGCAGTTATAGTATACTGTGACCTTAGCCAAGTACCCTCTACATGGCTGTGTACTTGACATTCTCTGTGCGTTTGTGTGTATGCACACACATGTGCAGGCCAAATGACCACCTTGGATACTGTTCCTCAGGAATGTTGTCCACTGTTTTGAGATAAAGTCTCTCACTGGTCTTGAATTCACCAAGTCGGCTAGACTGGCTGGCCAGAGAACCCCAGGGTTCCACTTGTCTCCACCTCCCTATTACTGTGATCACAGGCACTTGCCACTGTATCTGGCATTTACATGGGTACTGGGGATCCAAATTCAGGTCCTCATGCATGCAAGACATGTGCTTTCCTGAGCTATCATCTCAGTCCCCACATTTAATATTCTTGTTTTTTAACTTTTTTTGAGAGAGAGAGAGAGAAAGAGACAGACAGAGAGAGCAAGAGAGAGAGAGAGAAAATGGGTGCACCACGGCCTCCAGCCACTGCAAAGGAACTCCAGACATGTGCACCACCTTGTGCATCTGGCTTATGTGGGTCCTGGGGAATTGAACCGAGGTCATTTGGCTTTGCAGGCAAACACCTTAACTGCTGAGCCATCCCTCCAGCCCACATTTAATATTCTTGATGGACTCACCTTTTGGCGTTAAAGAAATGGTTCTTAAAACAGAATTTTCTACTTTTTCCCTAAAGGGAAAGCATGGTCATCGGCTGAGAAGGGTGTCTTGTCTCTCTTCTTCTCCGTGGCACCTGCTGTAATCTTCCCTGGGTTAGGCCTGTGTCCTGCACATGGCACCCACTAGATGAGGCAGAAAGGCTGGGGGCATTAGGGCTATGAGGCCCAAACTCCAAGCCCACCTTTCTCCCTGGACCAAGCTAAAGACAGAACAGGGAACTCCCATGGCTCTGGTAAGGGTCCATCTGTCCCTCAGCGAATCCTTCCGTCTTCTTCTGGAACCTAATTCATAGCCGGAAGACCAGAAAGCTAAGCCTCTGGGATGCCAACAGATCCAGTCTAGATGCCAAGGTCATCTCCCTGCCAGCATTGCCTGCTCTCAGAGTGGGGGGATCACTATTTGTCACCTGACTCCTAGCATGGAATTTTCTCCCACTAGGCTGTTGACATTGGCAGTTTAACCACAGGACTGTAGCAGCTAGATCCTGACTCCCCGCCCCCAGAACACTGGGAAGATTGAGATGTCTCCTATCGAAATGCTGTCCGCTCACAGCCCCAACTTCCTCCCAGTGGTGTATTTTATTGTCATATTGACACTAATTTGACTTGGATGTCAGCTCCTTCCTGATGCCTGTTCTTTATGCAGCCTGCAGATCTGGGGTGGGAAGGCTCAGAAACCAATGACATTGATCACACCATGGAGAGGCAGGTACTGCTGTGCCTTGAGAGGCTGTCTGAGGTCTTGGGACAGGAGACTGGGGCCAAAGAGAGCAGACAGAAGGTCCCTGAGACCACTGGATGCAGGCATGAGCTGGACTGGATATGGTGGGGGGGCTGTTCGGTGAACCTGCACAGACCAGAGCATGAAGCCACTTGGGTGGAGAACACAATGCCCAGATCCACACTCGCTCTGCCCTCATGACATGACTAGGACATGGCACTGGTGGTGTCTACCTGAGTCCCCAACTCCATGGACCAGGCTCTGTGGACTCCCCCAGAAGAGGACTTGGAGCTGTAGACAGCAAAATGTGTGCAGGTGAGCTGCTCAAACTGGGTTTCTCAAACTGAGAACAGAAAAGACCTTTGCAACCAGGCATGGTGGTGCTTATCGGAAATCGCAGCACTTGGGACGTAGAAACACAGACATTCCAGACCAGCCTGGGCTACATGAGACCCTGACTCTAATAATAATAATAATAATAATAATAATAATAATAATTTAAAATAAAACAAAAAAGCCAGGCATAGTAGCTCAGCACTTGGGAAGCTGAGACAAGAGAATAAAAAGAAAATTAAAATAAAGGGCTGAGATGAGAGGGTGGCTTAGATAACAAAGTGCTTGCATTGCAATCACTCAAGCACTCAGGTTTGATCCCCAGAACCCCCCCCCCTTTTTGAGGCAGCCCAGGCTGACCTGGAATTCACTATGTAGTCTCAGGGCTGGCCTTAATCTCATAGCAATCCTCCTACCTCTGCCTCCCAAATGCTGGGATTAAAGTCATGCACCACCACATGTGGCTCCCAGACCCATTTTAAAAGCCATATATGAGCTTAGAGTGCCTCTCTAATTCCAGCACTGGGGAGGCTGAGGTAGAAGGGTCACTGTGAGTTTGAGGCTAGCTTGTGCAACTGAGTATATCCCAGATTATCCTGGGCTAAAGTGAAACCCTGCTTCAAAAACAAGACTATGGGCTAGGGAGATGGCTTAGTGGTTAAGGCACTTGCCTGCAAAGCCAAAGGACTCAAATTCAATTTCCCAGTCCCCATGTAAGCCAGATACACAAGGTGGCTCGTGCATCTGGGGTTTGTTTACAGTGGCTGGCAGCCCTGGTGTGCCCTTTTCTTCCTTCCCTTCCTTCCTTCCTTCCTTCCTTCCTTCCTTCCTTTTCCTTCTTTCTTTCTTTCTTCCTTTCTTTCCCTCTTTCTCTCTCAAATAAATAAATAAAAATACTTTTAAAAGACAAGCAACCAGATGTAGTAAGTAGCACATGCCTGTAATCCTAGCACTAGAGAGGTGAAAACAGGCAGATCCCTGTGACTGATGGGCCAGCCCGCATATCCTAATTGGTGAGTCCATGTTCAATGAAAGACCCTAGCTCAAAAAGAAAAGGTGGGTGGCATTCTTGAGGATGACACCCGAGGTTGTCTTCTGGCCTCCTGCACATGCACACACATAGAAAAGAGCTGAGCAAGATTGTTAAGCTGCCCGTGGTGAGGACTGTGGGCACTCCAGCCTAGTGCCACCAGCTGTGTCCTGCTGTCCACCACTATAGACACATCTCCTCTCCGCTCTGAGGGTGGCATTGGACACTATTGGCTCTTGGGCTCTTGTGCCAGGACAGAGCTGTCTACTAGAGACCCTCAGCCCAGTTTCCTTGGTCTGCAGGCCCTGGAAGATGCCCATTTCCCACTCTGTGGTAGCCCACCCGAACTGCTGCCAGTATTCTGATCCCAAGTCTGTGGCAGCCCTGTCATGCGTGTGCTGGCTCATCTCTACACAAGGAAGCATCTCCAAGATGGATGGCCAGACGCTTACCCTAAGCCTGTAGTCCACAGCAGTCAAGAGCATCAGAGTTTGATCTGCCTAGGTCCCAGACTCATCTTCACCTCTATCTCCACTCTTCACACAACCCTAGGAATGACAACAAGCTTCCTCACTGATGACTTTAGGACTTCATAGGGTGATCCTGCCTGGAGACATCCTGTGAATTTTGCCTGGGACTGTGAGGACCGATTTCATCTCCCACAGGGGGCGGGTGGATAAATGAATGACTAGGAACGAGCAAAGAAAGACCTGGTGGGAAAACAGGGCCAGGGGCAGGTGGTGACAGGAAGGTGGCCAACCAGGACTCAGTGGCTCATCAGCGTTAGAACAGGGGCATTCCCAAATGAAAGGCTGCCGTGGCTTTGCCACCCCAACATCAATCAGATACAGAACCGTGGGAAATGAGTACTAGACCTTCCTTCCTATTTCGTGATTTATCAAGGGAAGATGCACATTAATAAACACATTTCCCTCGAGGACTGGGAATAACAGAGATGAATAGCGCTGTCACTTTTGGCCTGTTTCCTCTTGTTAGGGGCGCACCAAAGGGGAGGAATCTGAGAGGTAGCAGCAAAATCTTTTTAAGTATGATGGAGGGCTGGGGAGATGGCTCAGTTAGTAAAGTGCTCACATGGTAAGCACAAGGACCTGAGTTCTATCCCCAGAACCCACATTTTTAAGGTATACTTTTGTACTTTCAGTACTGGGTAGCAGAGATACACAGATCCCTGGGGAGATCCCTGGGGCTTGCTGGCCAGTCAGTCTAGCCTTCTTAGAGCATTCCAAACCAGTCTCTAAAGAGGGAAATGGCATTCAAGGTTGTCCTTTGACCTACACACACACACACACACACACACAGAGAGAGAGAGAGAGAGAGAGAGAGAGAGACTGTGTTGTACACAGACACAGGAACATAAATGCACACTTGCACACACATACACAAAGAAGTGCATAAGCACACAAGCAGTGGAGACGGGTCAGTAAGGCCCTTGCATAGAGAAAAAGGCCTGACTATGGGGAGGATCTGCCTACCTTGGGGAGGTCAAGGCAAGCTTCCTAAGGGAGGTTCTGAGCACAGCAGAGACTAGCTAGCCAGGAGAGGAAATTTCAAGCTACCTGAAAGAGGAAGTGGCTGGAGGCCGTCCAGCAGTGGGCTGGGCTGATGTAGTGGAGTTTGAGAGAAAGGATATTTGAACAGGGTTCAGGAACCCACATCAGTAGGCTCGGCTGGGAGGGGATACCCTCAGCCAGTGCTTGTTTCCCTACTCCGGCTGTTTGGGGGTGCTGGGTGACAACTGGTCAGGACCTGTACAAGGAGCTAGGGGGGTATAGAGCCAGAGTTGAGGAGCAGAGGAGATAGAAGTGTGCTGTTCAATTGGAGGGGAGGCTGAGCAGGCTGCTGGCTGTTAGCTAGTTCCCTGTTCTAAGCCTTGGAAATGGAAAGTCAGAAGCTGTCCGTCAGGAGGGAGTATCCCCCAGTCCTGGCCCTCACTCTGCCCCTCTGAAGACAGATACTGTGGACATAGAGTCCCCAGATGAGTCTGCACAGCTGAGCTCTGTAACCTTGAACAAGTCACTTTCCTCCCAAGCCTGGCTTCCTTATCTGCAAAGCCGATGTCAGAGGGTGGTGGCGGCTATTAAATGAGAGACACATAGTGGCCCTAGAAGGTGACCGTCACAAGGAATCTGAGAGTCAAGTTCGTCCTCATTCAGAATGGGTGGTTGTAGTTTTGGCCCAGGCTTGGCTGTCCCCTGTGCACCTTCCTGTTTTGTTTGTTTGTTTGTTTGTTTGTTTGTTTGTTTGTTTGTTTGTTTTGAGGTAGGGTCTTACTCTAAGCTAGGCTAACCTGGCAGTCACTCTGTAGTCCCAGGCTGGCCTCAGACTCAGTGATCCTCTTACCTCTGCCTCCTGAGTGATGGGATTAAAGGAGTGTACCACTGTGCCTGGCTCACCGTCCTCATTGTGTGGGGTTGGGGTCCTTCCTGCTGTGATAAAAGGACTGGGGATGTAGGTCAGTACCTAGAGCCACCACTGCCTAGCATGTGGTATATACCTATATGCCCACAATTTGGGGATGGAGGCAAGAGGACCAGGAGCTCAAGATATAGGGCCTGGGAAGACAGCTCAGTTAGTAAAGCGCTTGCCTTGCATGGGTGTACACACATGCGGGGATGTGTATGCATGGGTGTACACACATGCAGGGATGGTGTGTAGCTATACATGTGGGGTGTGCACTAATGGGTGTATTGTGTGCCGGAATGTATATGTGCATGAGTGTACACATGTGCAGGAGTCAAGGGATACACCACATGTGTGTGGGCGTGCACACATGGAGGTGTGCATGCACTGATATGTGTATGCACTTGCTTGCCCGGGTGTGTGTCTATGCACACATGCAGAGGTGTGCTTGCACGGGTAGTGTGTGTACCTACATGAAGGGTGCACATGTGTATGCTTGTGTGCTATTCACCCTCAAAGCAGTGTTCCCAGAGCCTCAGACAAGCCCCAGCTGAGTCTTTGGAGCGTGAACACATCCATGAATCGGATGCTGTCAGCCCTGAGCCCTCACAGCAGCCTTCCCAGTAGGCTCTGGAGAGCCTGCCAAGGGCCCCCAAATCACACTAAAAGTATAGGGCAGCCACTCAGGCCTCTGCTTGGCAAATGTCCTACCAGGATGTAGGGAGATTTTAGTGTGAGCCCAGCTGCAACATGGTCCGTGACCTTGGACTGGGCATGCTGGTATATGCTGGCAATGCCATCACTCAGGAGGCTGAGGCAAGAGGCTAACAAGTTTGAGATAGGTCTGGGCTATGCAGCAAATGCTAGGACAGTCTCCTCAGTGAGCTCCTGTTCCAAAGTACTTAAAAGAGGGAGTCTGGGGCTGGAGAGATGGCTTAGTGGTTAAGGCGCCTGCCTCCTAAGCCTAAGAACCCTGGTTCCAATCTCCAGCAGTTCCAGTCTCCAGGTCCCACGTTTAGCCAGATGCAGTGACACAAGGGTGCAATGCCTCACTTGACCACAAGGGGGCGCATGTATCTGGATTTAGTTCGCAGCAGCTGAGAGACTGCTGGCATGCCCATCTCTATCTGTCTTCCTCTCCCTCTCTCTCTCTCTCTCTGTCTCCAAAAAAAAAAAAAAAAAAAAAAAAAGAGGGAGTCTGAGGAGATAGCTTAGTTGGTAAAGTGCTTGCTTTACAAGGATGAGGACCTGAGTTCAGTCCCCAGAACTCACACACACACAAAAAAAAAAAGATGGAGCCGGGTATGATGGTGCACACCTTTAATCCCAGCACTCAGGAGGCAGAGGTAGGAGGGTTACCATGAGTTCAAGGCCACCCTGAGACTCCATAGTGAATTCCAGGTCAGCCTGGGGTAGAGGGAGACCCTACCTCAAAACAACAACAACAAAAGCCCTGCGTGGTGGCATGCATTTGTAATCACACGTCAGGGATGCAGAGATCCCCGAAGCTCACTGGCTAGCCAGTCCAGCCTTCTTGAAGCACTGAGAGACCTTGCTTCGGAAATGGTGGGCAACGTTCCTTGGGAAAACACCTGAGATTGTCCTCTGGTCTCCGCACACATATACACACCCAAATAAAAACTTACGAGAGATAGAGGGAAAAAGATTCCACTGTTCCCTCCAAGGGTACACCCCTAATGTCCTTAAAGACCTCCAGTAGGCCTCTCATAAGTTCCACCACCTCTAGTAGTGGCAAGCTGAGCCAGAGACCAAGCCCCTAAACAGGGGCTAGTGCAGATACCATCCAAGGTTGCCTTGGGTGGGTCTAGAAATGGCAGGCCAGGGGTATTGTGGGTATTGGCCCTGCCCTTTCTTGACCTGGAGCTGGCCTTCGGACAGGTTCACTTTGTGACAATCCCCTAAGCCACTCACTCACGATTTGTAGATTTCATAGGCATGCTTTTATCATTGTCAGTCTGCACCTTAAAGGTATATCTGCGCAAAGCACCTATTCACCCACCAGAACCTTCCATGTGCTTCGCAAATCCACGCCCTGTGCTATCACTTCCACTTTGCAGATGATTAAACTGGGCATGAGAGAGATGCCGTTCCTCAACTCAGGTGCTCCCGGCTTGGAAGGTGGCAGAGCTATCTGTCCTTCCCATTACAGCATCCTTGCAGGCTCTTTCTGTCCCCTGACCCCATTCTCCTTTTTCAACTCCATCACCCCTGCCCCAGGTTAGGTGACACTAATGTGCCTTCTGTTGGCTTTCCTTTAGTATCGCGATTCTCCAGCCCACGCGTGACCCCCCGCCTGAGCCGCAAGCGGGCCCTGTCCATCTCCCCACTGTCAGATGCTAGCCTTGACCTTCAACGCATGATCCGGACCTCACCCAACTCGCTAGTGGCCTACATCAACAACTCCCGCAGCAGCTCGGCGGCCAGTGGCTCTTATGGACACCTGTCAGCTGGTGCCCTCAGGTGAGCTCTGACTGAAAGCAGGGGGCAGAGAATTGGGAGCTGGGCTGGGGTGCCATGGAAGGATTGGCTTTGTGGCTGGTGCTTTATCCTGGAGACAGACAAGAGAACTTGGTACATTTGTGACTCAGCACACTAGCAGCTGGATTGTGAGTTTAAATGTAATAGCGGGGGCTGGGGGGATGGCTCAGCAGTTAAGGTGTTTGCCTGCAAAGCCTAACCACCTGAGATCAATTCCCCAGTACCCACATAAAGCTGGATGTACAAAGTGGCACATGCATCTGGAGTTCATTTGCAGTGGCTAGAGACCCTGGTGTGCCCATTCTCCTCCCACCCCACCCCTGCTTGTAAATAAATAAATTAAATTAAAAATTAAAATAAAGAAAACAATAGTGGGGCTGGGGATGTAGCTCAGTTTAGTGGGTAGAGTGCTTGTCAGCACACACAAGACACGGAGCTTGAACCCCAGCCCCACAGTAACTGAGCATGATGCTGCACACTTTTAATTATAGCACTTGGCAGGAGAAGGTAGGAGGATTAGAAGTTCAAAGTCATCCTTGGCTACATAGGGTTAGGGTTATCCTTAGCTGCATAGGGTTAAGGCTATCCTGGGCTACATGAGACTGTCTCAGAAAATATAAACACAGTAGTGACAAGATGGAGGCATGTCAATACTGGAATAAAGCTTCATGTACAAGTGTTTGGGATCCAAAGTTTCTGTCTTAGTATTACACAGTTGTTAACCAACAGAGGAAGCCACACAAGATGTGACAAGTATGTCCTGAGGGCTAGCAACAGGCCTCACTGTGCCTCCAGCACGGCACCAAAACTGGTTTTTCCATTTTCACTCTGTGCAGCCCTTGTCTGCTCTGAGAACTCAGCGTGTAGGAGAGCTGGGCCCCAGGACCAGCAAATCAGTTAGCTGTTGCTACATACCAAGTCGCTCCAAAACTGACTCTTTTAAAGTCATAAGCACATACTTTCTCCTAATGGGTCTGAGGGTCAAGAATTTGAGGCTGGCATAGCTCTGGCTTGCCCATGAGACAGCA
Source organism: Orientallactaga sibirica (assembly GCA_036365145.1). Classification (NCBI taxonomy): domain Eukaryota; kingdom Metazoa; phylum Chordata; class Mammalia; order Rodentia; family Dipodidae; genus Orientallactaga; species Orientallactaga sibirica. The sequence continues at coordinate 15,206,735 of JAEOAD010000028.1, forward strand.
TGGCTTTCACCTTGACCTCTCTATAGATATGAGGCAGCCCTGTGGAGGGGATGTTGGCCAGAACTGAAGAGGGGCCTGGTCCTATGGCCTGTGCACAGGGCCTTTGCAGCATCCTCACACCCAGCTATAGCTCCCAGCCTGGTGATGTGGGAAGAAGTGTCTTTTGTGGCATGGCTTCAGAGGCCACCAGCCTCTTCATCTCCTGCTGTGGAAAGAGTGGCTCATAAGCAAGTGTGTTTCTTAAGTGCACAAAAACTAAAGAAGAAAGGGTGTGGTGTGAACTGCAGGGTTCAGAGTACAGACAAGGGAGCAAAAGAACAAGAGTCTGGGGCTAGGGAGAAGCTCATTGGATAAAGCACATGCCATGTAAGCGTGAGCCCCTGAATTTGGATCCCCAGAGCCCATGTAAAGCCAGATGCTATGTACTATACACAGAGAAGGGAGGTGGAGACAGGAGAATCACCCAGAAACTCTTGGGCAGCTAGCCTGGGAACACAGTGGTGAACAACAGATCCTGCCTCAAATAAGACAGAGGCAGGGACAGACACCTGAAATTGTCCTCTGACCGCCACACATGTGCCATGGCATGCACATGCCTCCACTCACACACATGAATATGTACATGCAAATACACACACATCATATAGACATGCACAAAAGAGTCTAACAGCAGTGATTCTGGGACACATCTCTGTCAGAGAAGTGGACCAGCCAGGTGTGGAGCTGAGGTGGAACCCGGCACTGTGAGAAGCCAGCCTTCCCCGGGTGAAGGCGGCATTCCATGAGCTAAGCGTGAGCTGTGAGGCTGAGTGACAGGCAGTAGGGAGCCACTGCTGGTTCTTGAATGAGGAAAAGCCATGGGTCCTGGTATGATTACCGTTGTATCCATCTTGGCCCCCTGGGCAGGGTCTTCTCTCCTCAGGAGGTGGTCTAACAGAAACCCCACCACCCCGCTCTTCTCTTCTGTTCTCCTTGCAGCCCGGCCTTCACCTTCCCACATCCCATCAACCCCATGGCCTATCAGCAGATCCTGAGCCAGCAGCGGGGCCTGGGCTCAGCCTTCGGACACACACCTCCCCTGATCCAACCCTCACCCACCTTCCTGGCCCAGCAACCCATGGCCCTCACCTCGATCAACACAATGCCCACCCAGCTCAGCAGCAGCAGCAACTGTCTAAGTGATGCCAACCAGGTAGGTGGGCTGTCACCTTACTTAACCTGTCTGCTGAAGGCAGTTCACCACAGGGCATTCTGGGAGCTGGTCAAACTCTCTGGGCTTGAGTCTGGCTGGCAGGAAACTATGGAACAGAGGCTGTATGACAGGGAAAGCTTTGGGCCAGATCAGGAACCCTGGCCTGGGACCATTGCAAACTCCCAGCCACTCAGTTGTGTCTTCAGTCCAATAAGCCTAAGTATGGAATCACTATGATCTGCAGGGCCCCATGCCACCTAGAGACTCCATGCACAACATGTAAAACAAATGGGGAGATAGATGGCTCAGTGGGTAAGGTAAGAGTGCATGCTGACAAGCATGAGGACCTGAGTTCAATTCTTGAGCCCACGTTAAAAGCCATAATACTGGGCTGGAGAGATGGCTTAGCGGTTAAGGCACTTGCCTACAAAGCCTAAGGACCCATGTTTGACTCCCCATTTCCCATGTAAGCCAGATGCACAGGGTGACACATGCACAAGGTCATGCATGTGCACAAGGTGGCACACGTGTCTAGAGTTCAATTGCAATGGCTGGAAGCCCTGGTGTGCCAGTTCTCTCTCTCTTTCTCTCATTAAAATAAAACAAAACAAAACAATTAAACAAAAAACCATAGGGCTGGAGAGATGGCTTAGTGGTTAAGCGCTTGCCTGCAAAGCTTAAGGACCCAAGTTCGATTCTCCAGGTCCCACATAAGCCAGATGCACAAGGGGGCATATGCATCTGGAGTTCGTTTGCAGTGGCTAGAGGCTCTGGTGTACCCATTGTCTCTCTTTCTCTCTCTCTCTCCCTCTCTCTGTCTCTCTCTGTCTCTAATAAATAAATAAATAAATAATAAAATCTTTATAAAAAATTTTTTTAAAACCCATAATACTGGATGTAGCAGTGTATACTTACAATCCCTCTGCTAAGGAAGCAGAGATAAGTGGATCCCTAGAGCTTACTTGCCAGCCAGTCTGGCTTACTCAACAGGTCCAAGCCAGTGAGAGATTTTGTCTTAAAAAGTAAAATAAGGGCTGGAGAGATGGCTCAGCAGTGAAGGTGCTTGCCTGCAAAGCCTAATGACCAGGTTTGATTCCCCAGTACCCATGTAAAGCCAGATGCACAAAGTGGTGCATGCATCTGAAGTTTGTTTGCAGTGGCTAGAGGCCCTGGTGCATCCATAGTCATATTCATTTTCCCTCCTTGCAAATAAATAAATAAAATATTTTTTAAATTAAATAAAATAAACAATAAAAAAATGTAATCAACACTCTTGAGGAATGACAGCTGAGGTTTGGCCCATGTTCCCAGATAGTCTGGGTGGGCAGATTTCAGAAACACAGCCTCAGTAGAACTTGGGGGCCCCTGCCCTGTACCTGACAGGCCATGTCTTCTGCACCTTCCCTCAGAACAAGCAGAGCAGCGAGTCGACAGTGAGCAGCAGCACCGTGAACCCCATCACCATTCACAAGCGCAGCAAGGTCAAAACCGAGGCTGAAGGCCTGCGGCCAGCCTCACCCCTGGGACTGACGCAGGTAACCTGCCCACCACCCTCACTGTCCCTAGGTTGGGATCAAGTTGTGTTTTCAGGGTTGGCTGCTGTTGGGTCTGTGATGGTAAATGAAAGAAGGAAGGTGGGAGGGGAGGATGGTGGGTGGGTAGATAGGTGGATGGATGGAGGGATGAGTAAATGGAATAGATAGGTGGGTGGTTGAGTGCATGGATTAGTGGGTGGATAAAGTGGTGGACGGGCGAGTGACTGACTGACAGCCTGTTTGCATGAATGAATAAAATCAGAAAGGGTGGGTAGACTTAACTGTGACCTTCTTATTGCTGTGTCCCCAGCATCCTGTACTTCAAACATGCTCAACAAACATGTGCTGTTGTATGTATGTATAAATGAGAGGATGAATGAATGGATGGATGAATGATAAATACTCCTCCTACCCTTCTATCTTTCCTTGGTCTACCATCCCCCCACATCCACATACACTCAGCCTTGAGCAGCATAAACTCAGCCAGACCCAACTACTGGAGTCCCCATGCATGGCCCAGGGCCTCCGTGATGCCCTTCTGTCCTGGATCTCACCCCATCCCTGTGTCCTTCACTACTGGTCCTTGTGGCCATGGGGACTTGCAGATGCTCAGCCTGGCTGCTGGCTCACTTCAGGGCAGGAGGGAGGACGATGAAAGTGAGGATAGATAGCTAGGGTCCAAGCCCGGCCTGGGTGGGACTCGGACCCTATTGAGGCCCTGTGAGAACCCTGACACTCATCTAAGAGGACACACAAAGGGCTGAGGAGGTGAGTGGGTGGGGAAGTTCTGGCTAGGCAAGCATGAGGACCCGAGGGTTCAGATCTTCGGCACCAACATTAGAGAAAAAAAAAAAAAAAAAGCTAGGCATAGTGGTGTATACCCACACAGAGACGAGATTCCTGGCTTATCTAACCAAAACCCACAGTCAGTGATAGACCCTATCTCAAAAAGTAAGGAAAACATGATGTCAACCTCCAGCCTCTGCATGCACGCATCCACACACATCTGAATGCACATATACACACATACACGTGCCAAATAAAAGAGAGCACACAGGTTTCCACTGCTACAGAAGCAGGGACCTGCTCTGTCATGCAAAAGCCTTGGCGTGCTGCTGACCCGGCCCTAAGCCCTCAAGTGGCATGGTCTCCTTCTGTTAGCTCGGAATCCTCGGCCATCAAGGATGCTTGGTGCCTCTGGTTCAGGTCTCCCAGCATCTGCTGAAGCATCCTTTATCAAGACTGCGAACCATCGGGCATGCTCTGTGACCTTAATTTTCATGAAATATTAGCTTCTGATATTGTCAGGCAAACAGAGGAGCTGGTGACAAATTCCTCTCCCCTCACTGACATCAGCACGAGTCTCAGCATGATGCATGGTTTCCATGAGGCCGGCCATGATCGAGGGCTGCTGAAATTGATGATGGTGGCCCATATCCTGGGAAAATCAACTTATCAGAATGATGAGGACAGGGCACGGGCTGGAGGCTAAGCGGTTGCTGAGCACCTGGGAGTCCATGCCTGACCCACTGGTGGGACCCTATAACTGTCCTTCACCCCAGGTGGACCACACAGATACCCGCTTCCTGCCCAGCACACACAGCCTTTTAAAAAGATGATACAGGCTGGGCGAGGTGGTGCATGCCTTTAATCCCAGCACTTGGGAGGCAGAGATAGGAGGATTGCCATGAGTTCAAGACCACCCTGAGACTACATAGTGAATTCCAAGTTAGCCTGACCTAGAGTGAGACCCTACCTTGAAAAACCATTAAAAAAAAAAAAAAAAGATGATACAGGACTGCAGAAATGGCTTAGTGCTTAAGGCTCTTGCCTGCGAAGCCTAAGGACCCAGGTGCGACTCTCCAGGTCCCACGTAAGCTAGATGCACAAGGTGGCACATGCGTCTGGAGTTCATTTGCAGTGGCCAGAGACCCTGACATGCCCATTTTCAACCCCCCTTCCTCCTCCTCCCATTAGCCCTCTTTGTTCCCCAACACCATTTTACTTCTGTGAGATGTGCACATATTAGTTCACGTGTCTATAAGGATGAGGACCTACAAATGCAAGAAAGCATGAGATACTTGTCTTTCTGGGACTTAATTCAGTTAATGTGCATGACTCCGGTTGGTTAGCGCCCACATTATACTAAATAGGGGGAAACTTAAAGCATTTCCACTCAGAGTAGAAATCAGTCAAGGGTGTCCACTCTATTCCTGTTCTCGGCTTAGGGGAACCTGGGTTCTGTTGTCACTGAGTGGGGTGGGGGGAATCATGGGTGTGGGGCACACACATGCCACAGTGCACATGTGAGGGTCGAGGGACAACCTCACAGTGTTACTCCTCTCCTTCCTTCGTGTGAGGTAGGGTCTCAGACTTCCAGAAAACTCCTAGACCTGATGGTAAACACTTGCAGCCAAGTAACTAGGATACAAATTAGCACGCAAAGATCAGTAACCTTCCCATCCACCAATAACAAACAATGCTGAGAACGAAGTTCAGAAAACAATGCCGTTCACTCAGCTCAGAGAGCCTTTCATGGGGAATAGAATCCATGTCACTTGGTGTCTTGGTTCACGGCAAGGGTGATGGGTGATTCTGGCTCCATTCGGTAGAAAACGCAGCATAGTGACTTCTCTCTGTGCTAAAGTCTTCAAATCACTGGCTGGGGTGACGCCCACCTTGGCTCTCCATCAGCTCCTTCTAGACTCATCTGAAGTAAGCAGAGCCTGAGAATGGAAGTGGGAATGCTCCCTCTAATACTCGTCAGTGATCGAGCAGATTCTAGCGCCTCTTGTCCCCCCTCCCTTTTAAAGTCTCCCTTCAACAGTGAGACACTCCCACATAGTTCTTCTGCCACAACCCAGGAAAGCTAGAGAGTTGTCACAGCGCAGTGGCAACATTGTCCTTAACGGAGCAATGCACTGGTTGAAAAATCCTCTGAGAATGAGCCAAGAGCTCTTGCATTCCCAGTGGAAAAATCAGAGAGGTCCTGCTGCTAAGACCCACAGCAGGGAGTCATGTCACTGAGTCTCTGATGTCTGTGCCCCTGAAATGAACTTGGTGTTGCTAATTCTCCTGTGCCAGTGGGCATGGAATGTTAGGGCCCTTGACCTTGCAAGATCTTATCCCTGTTAGCCCACACTGCACATGTTTTTCCAGGGGGTCGTTGACTGGCTGGTTGGTTTAATTGTTTATTGTTTGTTTCATTCCGCTTAGTGATGTTGGTCCTTGTGCGTGCTAGGCAATCACTCTGAGCTATCTCCTCCCAGCCCACAGCTCCAGCAGTGTTGGAAAACAGGTTGAGCTGCTGTAAAGTAGGTTTTTGTAACGTTGTCTCTTGGCTTGGCTTGGCTCCCAGCATGCCTGGAAAACCAGTGGAATACTGGATTATCCTAGGCAGGCTTGAATGGGCTGGCATAGAATTCCTCCATGACAACCAGCCGGCATTAAAGAGCAGGAATGAGGCTGGGGGATGGCTCAGTAGATAAAGTGCTTGCTACAAAAGTGGGAGGACCTGACTTAAGATCCCCAGAACCCACATAAAGCTGGACACTGTAGCGCTAGCATCTGTCATCATGGCCTGCCCAGGGCAAAAGACAGGCAGAAACAGGAGAACTGGCTAGAAATTCAAGGGCCAGCTAGCCTGGCATACCCAGCATCGAACAACGAGACATTACCTCAAAGAGATGGAAGGAGAAGATTGGCTCGTGGACGTTGTCCTCCAACCTGCACAGTGTGGCTCACTCCTGCCCATACCCACATGCGAGAGAGAGAGAGAGAGAGAGGAAGAGAGAATGCAGGAGGAAGGGAGAGTAGGGAGGGAGTTGGGGAGATAGCTCACTTGGCAAAATGCTTTGCCTTTTAAAGCACACAGGCCTAAGTTTGAGCCCCAGATCTCACATAAAAATACCCGATGTGGCAAGGGAGACTGCTCAGTGGATAAAGCACTTATTGTTCAACACTCTGCGTACCTGCATTCAGATCCCCAAGCCCCATGTACAAAGGTTGGTAGATGTGACATGCTTTTGTAATTCCAATGTGCTTCTGGCAAGCAGGGATGTGGGAATAGTAGATCTGCCTAAACCTAACAGAGCAGCGAGCAGCAGCCCAAGACCCTGCCGCAAAGCAAGGTGGAAGGCAAAGCGTGACCCGCAGGTTGTCCTCTCACCTCCACAAGTGCAACCGTGACATGATACACGCCCACCTACACACACCAAATAAATATTGAGTAAATAAAGTAGGACTATTTTTCTGCGAAAATTCCAGATGTGGTGGCATGTACTTGTAATCTCAGTGCTGGGGAGGGAGAGACAGGCAATCCCTAGGGCTTGTTGGCCAACCAATATAGACCCATTGGCAAGCTCCAGGCCAATGAGAGACCCCATCTCAAAAGAAAGAAGAAGGTGGCCAGCACCTTAGGAATGACATCCAAGATTGTCCTTTGGCTTCCACAGACACGTGGAGACACACACACACACACACAGCGCAGGGAAAGTTCGGGACAGCTGTCTGAAAAGAATGGTCACGTGAGGCTAAAAGGAGAAAAGGGGCAGAAAGGCTGATGAATGTGCTGGTGTGAGTACATAGCTTGCGTGGTATGCGTGCACACATGTGCCCCCACACTCTTGCCAGCCTAGGCTCTGTAGTGTGAATGCCCACCATCAATTGCACCCTGTGCTGGGGGCCAGGTAGTTGAATAGCATTCACGTGGGTGTGTTTTTCTCATCTAGGAGCAGCTGGCTGACCTCAAGGAAGACCTGGACAGAGATGACTGTAAGCAGGAGGCCGAGGTGGTCATCTATGAGACCAACTGCCACTGGGCAGACTGCACCAAGGAGTATGACACGCAGGAACAGCTGGTGCACGTAAGCCTCTGCTTCCTGTTCCTTCCCAGGTGTACAGAGCCTCGGGCACGTAGGACCTGGAGCCTTCAGCATCTAGGCTGGGCAGAAGGGGCTGGAGGAGAAGCCCCATCACCTGCTAGTGGGAGGCATGGTAGCTGTGTGCCCTGGAGACTCCCAGACGCATTTGCTGTACCAGAGAGTTTTTACTCTGATGAGAGCTTGGGGGCTGGTTCAGTGGATAAAGCACTTGCCATGTCAGAGTGAGTACCTCATCCCGAGCACACACATCAGTGCTACGCACAGTCAGCGTGCAGACATCTTCAATCCAGCCCTTGTCCATGGCGAGGTGGGAGAGGAAGATAGGAGAATCTCTCAGGCCAAGCTAGCGTGGTGTACGCAGAAGTGAACAAGACCCCTGATTCAAGCAAGGTGGGAGATGTGGACTGCCCCCAGAGGTTGTCCTCTAACGTGTGGCATGTGTGCACGGGAGAGGGAGGAGGAATACAGAGATGAGAGAACTGGAGAGGGAACAATGAAGCAGAGCCCAGAAGAGGGTTACTAGAAAACTGTACTGTCTGAGCAGTTAGTCTGCACATACATTGAGCTGCTTTCCAGAACGTGAACCTAAGTTTCCACTTCTTTGGGGTAAAAAAGGAGAAAGAGTGGTCAGAGGGCTGCAGAGATGGCTCAGCGGTTAACACACTTGCCTGAAAAGCCTAAGGACCCAGGTTTGGTTCCTGAGGACCCATGTAAGCCAGATGCACAAGGTGGCCCATGCGCCTGGAGTTCATTTGCAGTGTGGCTAGAGGCCCTGGCACACCCATTCTCTCCCTATCTGCCTCTTTCTCTCCTTCTCTCTCAAATAAATAAAATAAAATATATAATTTTTTTTTTTTTTTTTGGTTTTGCAAGGTAGGGTCTCACTCTGGTCCAGGCTGACCTGGAATTCACTATGTAGTCTCAGGGTGGCCTCGAACTCTCGGTGATCCTCCTACCTCTGCCTCCCGAGTGCTGGGATTAAAGGCGTGCGCCACCACGCCCGGCTATAAAATATTTTTTAAAGTATATTTTTTAAAAAGGAGTCATCAGAGCTGTGGATTACAGAAAAGAGCAGTGAAATTAAGGAAAGAGGGGGCATTGTTACTGCCGGGAGGAGGCTCAAACAAAAAATGCACAAGTGATCACATGAAGGATGTGTTCCCTGAAGACTGTGAAGAGAGCTCCGTCGGTGAAGTGCTTGATTTGCAAGCATGAAGACCTCAGTTCGATCCTCAGAACCCGTGTAAAAATAGCTGGGGTAGTAGTGCACACCTAGAATACCAGTGGAGGTAGGAGGATCCCTGGGGCTTGTACTTGGTGAGTTCCAGGCCAGTGAGAGACCCTGTCTCAAAAAAAGGGATGGATGGCTTCTGAGGAAAAACACCTGGGTCATCCTCTGGCCTCCATAGGCATGCACATGCATGTACACCCCACCCCACCCACACTAACAAAGGCATGTTCCATGACACCTAGGTGGGGACACTTGTAGGCAGAGAATCCCTCAGCCAGAGCCAGGCCTTGGACTGGAAAGACAGCCTGCAGCTCCAGGACTCTCCATGAGCCAGGACTGTGCTGTGGCCCTAATTATTGTCTCCACCTGGCCCTAGAAGAAGCGGGCTGCTCTGCAAGGGAGACGGGCCCTGGCCCAGGGCTGCCTCTCTACTCACTGGGAAGATAGATTGGCAAGCCAGAGCCCCCTGTCAATTATTAACCATTTGTCACTAAGTAAACCAATAAGAAAAAATGAAAGGCATTGTCAGGAAGCATTTTTATCATTCTAAAGGCATTAGAAATGGAAAATGAGGCTAATGGGAAAAGATTTCTTTAGAAAGATCAAAGCACTGCAGAATTGCTGGGTTCAGTGGTGGCATCTGTGCGTGACATTTGGGCATGTTACACAGGAGGTGAGGCCAGTGGTTTGTTGTCTTAGGGTAAGATGCTGTCACTGTGACACTCGGCTCATTCACTCCGTTTTGTTTGCTTGTTTGTTTTTTAGTTTTCTTTTTTTTTAAGGTTGCAAATGTGTGGTAGCACTGTCTGAGCAAGAAAGAGAGACTACAGCATGCAATTTTACATTTCCTAGAGGCGCCTTGTTCAGAAAAGTCTAAAGAGAGAGAGTGTAGACCAGAGGTCAATATCAGGGGTCTTCCTCAGTCACTCTCCACCTTACTTCTTGAGACAGAGTCTCACTAAATCTAGTGCTCACCAATTTGGCTAGACTAGCTGTTCAGAAAGTCCTAGAAAGTCTCCTGTCTCGGCCTCCGCAGCACCGGGATTACAGGCACGTGTCACCACACCCAGCATTTTATATATGTGTTAGGGATCCTCGCACATATGCATTAAGCACTTTATCCACTAAGTCTCCAGAAGTGGATTTTAATACAGGTTGAGTGCCACCAATCCAACATCTTACCATCAGAAGTGCTTCAGACCTTGTATTATTTTGGATTTTGGAGTGTTTGCATACACATAATGAGATGCCTTGGGGAAGGGACCCAAGTCTTAAACATAAAATTTACTCTCAGCCTGAAGCTGATTTCCTATAGTAATTTTAGTATACTTAAAGCCTGCATGCTGACTGCAACTATCAGTAGTAGAATGTTTCATCTGCAGCACCATACATTTTTCAGCATAGACTTTCCAGAACATTCCACATAGCAGATTTTCAGATTAGGATGTTCAACCTGTAATACAATTTACACTAATAGCTGAAACATGATCATATTACCATGTAATTACGATAAGACAAAATTATTGAGATATTGTCCATTTTTTATGCTGTCTTGATAGTATGTAACGGCAGCCACAGCCCACCCTAGTTCCAACCAGCAACATTCCAAGAGTTTAGGAAACACATGAAGAGTGGCTACTGCACTAGACCTTGTGGACCTATGAATTGCAAGATTTTATGGGGGTGCGAAGAAGAGAGAAGAGAGAGGAGGAGATTGAAGGGGAAGGCAACAGGAGGGTTTCAAGACCTCCGCGTCTCGCCTCCACTATCTCCGTAGGCAAGCAAGCCCACCTGAGTAATGACATGAGCAGGCATCAACTCTAACCCGAGGGAGGGAGAAATGGAAAATAAGACCTTGGCAGGACACTTGCAGAGAAGCCCTGCAGGAGAGGAGACCTGGTGCTACTTTCTCAGTCCTCAGATGAGCATCCCAAAGGAAGACAGCCTCCACACATGTCAGCACACCCCAGGTCCAAGGCAGCAGCTGTCCAGGAAGACATGGCCATGATCCAGGGCACAGGCTCAAAGTTCTTTGTCCCATGCTGTTGGCCACAGCAGTGCTGGCAAAGACAGATCTGGGGCCCACTTCCCTTAGAAAGCTCCACAGCAACACATTTCCCAGCTTGCTGAAGGGACCCCCACCCCATCGCCATTTTCCCCAAGGAACAGGCTCCCTCTGCTATGTCACTTGTTCTACATTTTGCCAACCTGCCCTGCTTGCTCACCTGAGCTGTTTTGTCCCAGGATCAGCTTGGCAACATGGCCATGAGCCGATGGCAGAGGTCAGGATCTGCCTGTGGCCTCCTCCCTACTTAATTCGTGCCTGCTGTGTGCAACCCAGAAGCATCATAATAATCACCATGCCCCATAGACCAAAGCCCCAAGCCCAGCCTGAGGGTGAGGGGGTGACCATCTGAAGTCTTTGTTTTTTTTTTTTTGGTGTTTTTTTCGTACTGCTGAGGCTTTAACTCAGCTTTTTGCATGTTAGACAAGCACTCTATCACCGAGCTGTATCCCAGCCCTTGATGGTCACATGGAAATGTAGTTGAGAAATTCTGCTGGAACAAAGAACACACTAAGGGCTGGGAAGATGGATCAGTGGGTAAGAATGCTTGCTATGCAAGCATGAGGACCTGAGTTCAATCCCCAGCACCCACGTATAAAGCCAAGCATGGTCATATACATCGGTAGTCCCAGCACTGAGCGAGACTGAGATGGGAGGATTTCTGGGGTTCACTGGTTAGCCACTCTACAGGTTCAGTAAAAGACTGAGGAATATAAGGCAGGAGAGTTTCTGGCCTCTACAGGCATGCACACAGGGCAAGCACATCTGCACACATACCTGCATTCACAACATGGACACATGCACTTACTGCACAGAAAAGGAAAGAAAGAGACTGAAGGAAGGAGGGAAGGAGGGAAGGAGGGAGGGAGGGAGAGAAGGAGGGAGGGAGGGACAAAAGAGGATAGAATGATAGAGCTCTCTAAGTTTCATTGAATGGCATGGCATGGCACAGCATGGCTCATAGAGGTAGTCTGGATGGGCCTGTGGTGTCCACACACTAGGTGGGATAGGCAGTGAGGAGAGGGGTCTGCATGTAATGAGTTGGGAGAGAGATCCAGGGAATGAGTGAATGAGTGGTGTGTTAGTTACTTTTAAGTAACTCTGGGGCTGGAGGGATGGCTTAGCGGTTAGGCATTTGCCTGAAAAGCCAAAGGACCCAGGTTCCATCCCCAGGACCCACGTTAGCCAGATGCACAAGGGGACGCACGTGTCTGGAGTTTGTTTGCAGTGGCTGAAGGCCCTGGCATGCCCATTCTCTCTCTTTTCCTCTTTCTCTGTCAAATAAGTAAATAAATAAAATATTTTTAAGTAACTGTGTGAACTCCCTGGCAGAAACAACTTAAAGGAGGAAGAATTTACTTGGGCTTACGTTTTCAGAGTGTTCTGTCTGCAGTGTGCATGGCAGTGGCTGAGTGGTAGATGAGAGCTGTTCCCAGCATGACAGGCAGAAGGCACAGCACAGGGCTTAGAGGAAGGAGCCAGGGAAAGAATACACCCAGTGACATCCTTCCCTCAGTGAGGCCCCACCTCCTACTTGTACCACCTTCTGGCAATACCATTAATCCATCAAAGGATTGATCCCTTGATTAGGTCAGAGCCTTTGTGACCAGCCCTCTCTGGAAATGGCCTCACAGACCCACCCACAGCGTGTTTCTCTCATCCTCCAACTTGACAGTTAAAAGTAGCCACCATGAGCTGGAGAGATGGCTTAGCAGTTAAGGCATTTGCCTACAAAGCCAAAGGACCCTGGTTCGATTCCCCAGCACCCAGATAAACCATATGCACAAGGTGGTGCATGTGTCTGGAGTTCGTTTGCAGTAGCTGGAGGCCCTGGTGCACCCATTCTTCTCTCTCTCTCTCTCTCTCTCTCAAATAAATAAAACTTAAAAAAAACTGTTTTTAAAACATTAGCTACCACATGGGAGATCTTTTTATCTCACTAGCATGAGAACCTGATTTTTTAAAGAATATTTTATTTATTTATTTGGGAGGGAGAAAAAGAGAGAGAAAATGGGCATACCAGGACCTCTGGCCACTACAAACAAACTATGGACATATGCACCACCTTGTGCATCTTTTTTACGTGGGTATTAGAGAATCAAACCTGGGTTCTTAGGCTTCACAGGCAAGCGCCTTAACCACTAAGCCATCTCTCCAGCCCAAGAACCTAATTTTGAGCTCTCTCTCTCTTTCTTTCTCTTCTCTCCACACACACACACATACAGGTAAAATACCTGAGGTTGTCCTGTGGTGTCCACACACGTACTTACATGCACACATGCACCCACGTACATACAAACATATGAAGAATCGTCCCGACAGTGGTCCTCACACACATTAGGAAGGCCAGTGGGAGGGCAGGCTTAGGCCTAGCGTGGTGAGGGGTCTGTATGTCATCTGTAGGGGCTCTGGGGTGGGGATTGGTCAGCTGAAAGGTTGGAGGTGGTCTACAGAGTGGGTGCTTTGTACACAGGACATGGACCAGTGGGGAAGGCAGTGTGCACACTCTCAAAGCCCAGCAGGGTGGCAGCTGAATTCCCCTTCCTCTGCTTGTCGCTTTCAGCACATCAACAATGAGCACATCCATGGGGAGAAGAAGGAGTTTGTGTGCCGCTGGCAGGCCTGCACACGCGAGCAGAAGCCCTTCAAGGCACAGTACATGCTGGTGGTCCACATGCGGAGGCACACGGGCGAGAAGCCTCACAAGTGCACGGTGAGCATCCTTCTGCTGGCGGGCCCTCTGGTCTTATCCCACCCTGGTGCCCTGTCTGTCTTGGGTCCTGGAAGACTACCATCTATCTTAGGGTATGAACACCTGGGTGACCTTATCCCCATGGCTGCCTGATAACTGATATTGAGCCTCAAGGGATGCCTGGGACCCACCAGTTTGTTTGGCTGGGGACCCTGGAAGAAGGCCTGCAGAGAGAGAATTGCTCTGGGTGGTTAATAGCTTAAGCAAGGCCTGAGGTAAGCTCACTTTGGGCAAGCTTTTATTTCCTTTTCATTTTCTTCAATTTTTTGTTGATGCATTGATTGGTTGATTGATATAATTGGTCTTTTCTTCTGGTGTTCTTTATTTTACTTATTTACTTGAGAGAGAGAGAGAGAGGCAGACAAAGAGAGAGAAGGAGAGAGAGAGAGAGAAACAATGGACACATCAAGGTCTCTAGCCACTGCAAATGAACTCCAGACACATGCGCCACCTTGTGCATCTGGCTTATGTGGGTCCTGGGGAATTGAATCTGAGTCCTTAGGCTTTGCAGGCAAGCACCTTAACCACTAAGCCATCCCTCCAGCTCTTGATTGGTCTTTTGGTGGCAGGATCACACTCTGTAATTTAGTCTGGCCTCAGACTCAGAACAATCCTCCTGCCTCTGTCTCTCAAGTGTGGAATTAGAGGTGTGTACCACTACATCCAGCTAGGTAACATTTATGACTATATCTGTGACCTTTCTTTCTTTTCTTTCTTTCTTTTTTTGGTTTTTCAAGGTAGTATCTAACTCTTGTCCAGGCGGACCTGGAATTTACTACGCAGTCTCAGGGTGGCCTTAAGCTCATAGCAATCCTCCTACCTCTGCCTCCTGAATGCTGAGATTAAAGGTGTGCACCACCACACACGGCTTTTTCTTCTTTTTTTAAAACAAGAGGAGAATGTATTAGCTCATGCCGTTGTTTCTTTTGTTATTTCACTGTGTTTTCAGTCACATGGCTTCATCTCTAGTATTTATTTTTATTTTTGACATTTTCATGCCTGTATATAGTGTTTTTTTTTTTTTTTTTTTTTTTTTGGTTTTTCAAGGTAGGGTCTCACTCTGGCCCACGCTGACCTGGAATTAACTATGTAGTCTCAGGGTGGCCTCAAACTCTTGGCAATCCTCCTACCTCTGCCTCCCGAGTGCTGGGATTAAAGGCGTGCGCCACCACGCCCGGCATTTATATAGTGTATTTTTATCTTATTTACCCCCATTTGCCTTTTGTTATCCTTCTCCCTCCAAGTAAATCCATTCTTCCTAACTAATCCTCTTCCCACTTTAATCCTTTTTTAAAGATTTTTATTTTCATTTTTATTTACTTATTAGAGACACAGAGAGAGAGTAAGAATGGGTACAGCAGGGCTCCAGCCACTGCAAACGAACTCCAGGTGCATGTGCCACCATGTGCATCTGGCCTACATGGGACCTGGAGAATCGAACCTGAGTCCTTAGGCTTTGCAGGCAAGCTTCTTAACCATTAAGCCATCTCTCCAGCCCCTTTTTGTTTTTGATTAGGGTTGCTTGCATGAGCATGGGTGAGGGGTTATTTTACTGGAGCACGGGAAAATTACCAATGGATGCACAACTGAAGAACATGACTCCCCCTTCCCTAGCAACTCTCAGCCACTAGTAGCTATTCTGGGAGATGTAAGGTCTTATAAGCCCTTCTGGGGTGAAGAGATGGCTTAGTGGTTAAGGTGCATGCCTGCAAAGCCTAAAGTCCCAGGTTCAATTCTCCAGGACCCATGTAATCCAGATGCACATGGTGGCGCATGCATCTGGAGTTTGTTTGCAGTGGCTGGAAGCTCTGGCACACCCATTCTCTCTCTCTCTCTCTCTCTCTCTCTCTCTGATTCTAATAAATAAATAAAAATAATATATATTAATGTTTGCAAGCAAAGAGAGAGAGAGAATGGGCATGCTAGGGCCTCCAACTCCTGCAAACAAACTCCAGAAGCATGTGTCGTTTTGTTCATCTGTCTTTACACGGGTGCTGGGGAATTGAACTGGGGCCTTTACGCTTTGCAGGCAAGTGCCTTTGACAGCTAAGCCATCTCTCCAGCCCACCTTTGCTTTTTAATATACAGAAATTACTCCGTCTAGACTGAAAGTAGTAGATAGGGCTGCAGTTAAGCCACCTGGTGCTTCTCTGTGAATTAATTTATATCATAGATTCTGAGATGGGTATTTTGTTCTCATTGTAAAATCTCTGCAATCACTGTCTTTAATTAAACCGGTGGTGTTAGAGATCGCATGAGATAGACAGTCTTATTGGAATTTGGCTGTTGTTTCTGTTACTTTTTTGTTTTTCTTGAGGTACGATCTCACTGTGTCCCAGGCTGACCTGGAATTCACTATGTAGTCCCAGGCTGACCTTGATCTCACAGCAATCCTCCTTCCTCTGCCTCCCGAGTGTTGGGATTAAAGGTGTTCACTCACCATGCCTGGCTTAGAAGTTGGTCTTCTCTGTGGTATAATCACATACCATAAAGTTAGTTTTTTTGTTTGTTTGTTTGTTTGTTTGTTTGTTTGTTTGTTTGTTTTTCCCCGAGGTAGAGTCTCAATATGTATCCCAGACTGACTTAAACTTGTGATCCTTCTGCCTTTGCCTCCCAGGTTCTGTAATTACAGACACATATCTTCACATCCAACTTAAAATTCTAAATTTTGGTAGGGTGGTGGTGCTGGGAATGGAACCCCAGGGCCTTATACAGGCTAGGTAAATGCTTTACCACTTGGCTACATCTTCAGCTCTAACCCTTTTTATTTTAGATGTCCATTTGGGTGGGGAAGGGTTGTATATTCACAACGTTCTGCAACCGTGGTTACTAGCCACCTCAGAATGTTTTCTTTGCCCCAGAAAGGAACCCTGAGCCCATAGCAGCCACATTCATTTTTCTCCTTCTAGGTGGGTCTATAGCCTATCAACTTGACAATCAATATTAACTATCCCACGTCTACATATATGCTTGTATTTATATAAATACTACACACATGTGTACATGTATTTTCACAGTACAGCTCTTGCTTTGAGGTCTCTGATATACTAGAGTTATTATTTTATACTTTTCAGCCTTTTCCAAGTTTTCTAGAACAGAAAGTAACTATTATTGCTAACATGGGTGAGATGGACCAGCAGGGGAGGCGATAGCCGGTGAGCCCCTGATTCTGGGGTGCCCTCACTGATCGATCTGCTTCCTTGCAGTTTGAGGGTTGCTCAAAGGCCTACTCTCGCCTGGAGAACCTGAAGACACACCTGCGCTCCCACACCGGGGAGAAGCCCTACGTGTGTGAGCACGAGGGCTGCAACAAGGCCTTCTCCAACGCCTCGGACCGCGCCAAACACCAGAACCGCACGCACTCCAACGAGGTACCCATGCTAGCCATGGCCATGTGCAGAGCATGCGCACAGGGGCCTGGATCTATGGTGTGAATGCATCACCCTTGGCCCATAGGTGCCTGTAGGCCAGTAGGTAGCCCCATGCTGGGTGCCCCTTCCCTCTGCAGTTCTTCTGACCCTACCAGCACTCAGACATCTGATCCGGGTCTCCCTCTCTGCACCATGACCCCTTTTCTTCAACTGCAGATGCTCTGTAAAGTCTCATGACATACTTACCCTCTCTGTGCCTCAGTTTCCTCATGTCTGAACAGATGCCACAGGAGCCAAAGTCAAAACAAAGAATGGGCCGGGTGTGGTTGGCGCATGCCTTTAATCCCAGCACTTGGGAGGCAGAGGTAGGAGGATCGCCATGAGTTCAAGGCCACCCATAGTGATTTCCAGGTCAGCCTGAACTAGATTGAGACCCTACCTCGAAAAAAAAAAAATGGCCTTTCTTTTTCTTTTTTCTACATGCTGTGTGTGTTCAAGTGAGTTTGGACACGTGCAGCAGCACATACGGCAGAGGACAGCTTTCAGATGTTTCGTCTGCATCTTCCACCCGAGGCAGGATCTCTCGTTCACCACTCCACTCACTGGACTAGCTAGCCTGCTTTCAGCACATTCTCCTGTCTCTGCCTCCCTTCTCACTTGTAGGTGTGCGGGGATCACAGATGCATATTACAGCATCTGGCATGACATGAGTGCTGGGGATTCGAACTCGGGGACTCACACTTCCACAGCAAGCCCTTTATCCACTGAGCCAACCCCTCCACCAAAGACGGGCCTTTCTGATTTCCAAGTGTCGTAGTCATGCTGTCCCTCCCTTGTTCCTCTGGTTGCTAGACATGTATTCCACTGTCCATGCTGCAGATGAGGAAGCTGACACTCCGAAATGAAGGGACTTCCCCAGGGACACAACAGGTCTAGAGCACAGGACTGCTGGCCTCGGCAGCTTGAAAACATCCTGGGACACTGCTTCACCTCCAAGCAGGTGTCACACTGCAGAGCAGCTGCCCTGTGGCTGTCTACACTCCGCATATGTGGCAGGTCCTGATTGGTCCTGCAGCCCAGGTCACTGGTAGTGACCTAGTCCCAGCTGCTAGTGCTGCCTGGACTCAGAGCATGTACCTAGAGCCCCCCTCCCACCCCTGGCAAGCCCAAGTGAGCCAGGGGAGGGAACTCAGCAAAAGCCACTAGGCTCTGCCTAGCCATACAATCTCTCAGGCTCACGCAGACTTTCGAGAGACTGTTTCTAGCAGTTTGAACACAGCATGGGTCCCAAAATGACCTTCCTTAGATATTTGTTAGCAGCTGGAGGAGTTCCCAAAGGCCTCTAGAGCTCTTGGTGTCTCTCCAGACAAGAACCAGCCTTGAAGGGGAGTATACATGTGTGTATGTGTACATATATGTGTGTGTGCAGTGAGGGAGTTGTATGTGAAAGTATTTATGCATATGTGTAGATGTGTGAACATTATATACATGCATGGGGGTGTTCACGTGTGTTGTATGTGTGTGACTAAAGGAATGAGCACATAGGTACTATAAACGTGTCCAAGTGTGTCCATGTTTGTAAATATATCCATGTGTGTGTATATATGTACATTTGAATGAATGCAGGTGATGCATGTGTATGCTTTTGCATATATGTACTGTGTAGATGGGGCAGTCCTGCATGTATTTGTATGCACATGTATGTAGATGTGCATGTAAGGGAGTATTCACATATTTGTGTGGTGTTTGTATGTGTGTGGAGAGAGGGACTGGTATATATATGTAGTGTGTGTGTATCCAAGTAGGTTTGTCTGTAAGTATACCCATATATGTGTATATATAAGTGGGGTGATGAATATGCATGCCTGCACTCATGAATATGTGTGACGATGTGGGGAGGGCCTATTATTTTGTTATATTTGAGTGGAGGTGATTTATATGTGTGTCCACATGTGTGTATGTGTTTGCCAGTGTGTGTGTGTGTGTGTGTGTGTGTGTGTGTGTAGAATTTGATATATGCATGTGGGGGTGCCTGTCTGTATGTGGAGATGTGTGGATGAGCCCAGACCTGAACCTCTCCCATCATGAGTGTGCATTTAACTGCCAGGTGACTGTACATTTCTTTGCTTCTCCCCTGTCTTTAGCAGAGACATGCAGGTATATAATGAACTTGAAATTCTGGTACCAGGCCCACAGGACAGCATGCAGGTCCCTCCTAGTTAGTCTCTTTCTGATCTGTGATCACCTGCTTCTTATAGCAGCAGCTCCCTTGACCCTGCAGTTCATCTGCATGAAAAGGTGGCACCTGCAGCTCTGCCCACAGGCTGCAAATGCAACAGAGCATTTACCCACTGTGCTAGCCACACTGCCAAGGGGCTACAGGACAAGGAGTGCACCCATTAGAGTTTGTCCTCAAGTCCCCATCCATGATACAGGCCTGGATCTCTTCCCAGAAACCCTACATCTGCAAGCTCCCAGGATGCACCAAGAGGTACACAGACCCCAGCTCTCTCCGGAAGCACGTGAAAACCGTCCACGGGCCAGACGCCCATGTCACCAAGAAGCAACGCAACGAAGTACACCTCCGTGCCCCACTACTCAAGGAAAATGGGGACAGTGAAGCCAGCACTGAGCCTGGTGGGCGAGGATCCGAGGACAGTACTGAGGCCAGCAGCACCAGCCAGGCTGTGGAAGATTGCCTGCACGTCAAAGCCATCAAGACAGAGAGCTCTGGGGTAAGACACAACTGTCAGCCCAGCCACAGCTGTAGGTTCTACTAGGATCCCCCTTCTAAAGACAAGATGACGTCCCTCCCCACTCCAACTCAGCTTTTCTCCTTCACCACCCTGGGCCCCGTGTGGAGCCTGTCTTGTCAAGGTCCCCTTCTCTGACCCAGCTTCTGCTAGGGAGCCGGGGCTGGGGATGCTGTCCGCCCATTCTGGGACATGTCTGCCTCTCCGGTCAGCACAGACGTGCCTCTGTGGGTCCCCACCCCTCTGTCCTGTCTGTGTCCTCCCCCCTCTAGCCTCTGCTCCTTCCGTTCTAACCACCTGTTCTTTGTCTCCACCTCTTTCTCCCAACTGTACCTCCCCTAAGGATAGACGGTACTGAGGTGAGCGGAAGACCTGGCTGGGGGCAGGGGTGGGCCTGGGTGATGGGGTGGGCTGGGGTACTCATTCAGTGCCATCCGCTGGGTGGAGATGGAGAGGGACCTTGGAGAGGCAGGCTCGGGAGGCAGGCGGCACTGTGGGAACAGGTCGAGGCAGGCAGCGGGAGTGGGGACCAGGCTGCATCAGAGAGGAGAGGGATGGGTCTTGACCAAGCAAAAGAGTGTCAGTGACACCGAGGGCAAGACCTGGAGGTCTTTGCTGGGCTGCAGCTTGTGCCCTAAGCAGGGGACAAGCATTGCAGCTTCTTGAGGAAAAGACTGTTACTTCAGGATCATTTGGCCCAGAAATGAGTCCCCAGCTGCTATGTCCAGGGTGAGCCCAGATCTTAGTGACAGGTTCGGTGGCATTCTGACTTATTTGCCCCACTCCACCTCAACTCAGAGGAAGGACTCGCTTGTGGTAGCCGTGCAGGTGAGGGATGAATCCCATAGTTCCCCCATCGTGTTCATCCTCCTTTTTGAACCACTTGGCCCTTGTCTGCTGAGCAGCGCCCTGTCCAGCAGAAGTCCTTTGTTTTCATAATGGGAGCATCTGGTATTGAGAATAGCACACCGGCTTTCAGGCTGTACTGTGTGTCTTCCACCCGATCAGACACGTCCTTCCACGTGCCAGGTACACAGAAGGCAGTGAAGGTGCATCTCATAATTGGGAAGGAAGGCCAGGGTTAGACTTGACCATCTCGTGCAGATAAGTGATGGGTTGCAAGAAGCACTTTGAAGTAGCTTCCTTCCTCCCCATGACCCCCGTGCAAGCATGCAAGGACATGTTGTGGATTCAGTGGCGATGTAGGACCGGGTGCCTCTTCACAGGCTCTGAGTCTGTCCCTGTTCCTCATCCCTACAGCTGTGTCAGTCTAGCCCCGGGGCCCAGTCATCTTGCAGCAGTGAGCCCTCTCCCCTGGGCAGTGCCCCCAACAACGACAGTGGCGTGGAGATGCCGGGGACGGGCCCTGGGAGCCTGGGAGACCTGACGGCTCTGGATGATACCCCCCCAGGGGCCAACACCTCAGCCTTGGCTGCCCCCTCTGCTGGTGGTGGCCTGCAGCTGCGCAAACATATGGCCACTGTGCACCGATTCGAGCAGCTCAAAAGGGAGAAACTCAAGTCACTCAAGGATTCCTGCTCGTGGGCTGGCCCAGCTCCACACACCCGCAACACCAAGCTGCCTCCCCTCCCAGCGAGTGGTAAGTTAGACCAGGGCTTGGAAGATAGGGTGGGGGAGGGCCTGGGCTACAACAGCTCGGTCATTCCCTCCATGTACGGTGTCCAGTTTTATTGGTTGCCCATAGTAGGGCAGCATAGTAGGCAGAAAGAAACTGAGGTTCAAAGTGGTGAAATGTCCACCACCATCCTGGACAAGGGTAAGATTCAGCCTAGGTCTGGGTGGCACCATAGCACATGCTCTTCCCAAAAGAGGCAGACCCTGCGCATGCCTGTTTCCTTATCCAGCCGTTTAGCGTGTTAGTGAGAAGCTGCTGTGGGCACCACAGCAAAAGTTCAGGAAGGGCGGCCACGTCATCTCTATCCCAGAGGGGCTCGTGGTCGAGTCCTTCTTGACTGCAGAGCAAGCCATGCAGCACTGAAGATGGAGCTAGGGCCCCAGTGTGCTACGGAAAGAGGAAATACCTCCTGCTGGGAAAGAGTAGGAAGGCTTCGGGAAGGAGACAGCCCTCCCTGTGTTCAGCCAGGGCTTTGCCATGGAAGGCATCTCGGCTTGCGTCTCTGGAGTGCCGCTGGGTACTCAGTCCCCCAGGCTGACCTCCAGAGCGGTGGACACTGTGTCATAGCACCCCACTCTGATTTTAAGGGAATAGTCGTTCTTGCTATTGGAGGGACTCCCAGCAGAAGGCTTTGAACTCAGCCCATCTAGGATCTCCTGACAGTTCCTTCCACCAAGATCCCCCACTCCTGGGTGGCTCCGTCTGGTCGCTGATCACTACAGGAGTGGGAGGGAGACCTAGCTCTGGGCAGTCCTGGAGAGCTGTGGAGATCCTGGCTGCCCTCACATCTCCAGCTGCTCCAGCAGTCTTCCCTTCATCCCCAAAGTGTGGGTCCCAGAGCACTCCTTTATAGACAGCTTGATTATTAAGTCCCACTTCAAAACTGGGTATGGTGGCGTATGTCTGAGCTCAGGGAGGTGGAGGTAGGAGAATCAGAAGTTCAAGGTGATTCCTTGGCAATTCAGCAAGTTCAAGGCCAGCCTACTGTGATACATGAGACTTTGTCTCAATAAAAAAAAAATAAAACAAAACAGAAAACCTACATTTCAGGGAGACCCAACTGGCAATCCCCACCCAAAGGCTGGGAAGGTACAGGAGACTAATGGGCTTAGGCCTTCCTAGACATCTCATCATGAGCCTGGGCCCTTGTAGGCTCCTCTTCATCCCTTCCTGTCAATAGCCCCATCCTATGGAGGACCATATCTTATCTATAGTTGGAGAAAGTGACGACCCAAGAAATGAGAATCCTTGATCAGCTAGTAGTAGAGCTGTTGGGCAGCGGGCCACTTAGCTTGCATTCGCTTACCCCTGGCAGAGCCACCATACTTTCTCTTAAAGTTCCCAACTTCCTGTCTTTCATCCAAAACTCGTTTATTGAGTGGCTACTGTGCAGTATGTACCTGTTCTCAGGGCTCCTGTCTTAGCCTGGTCAGAAGACAGCCCCTGTCCTCCAGGCGGACCTCTCTGCTCTCTTCTAGGCTCCATCCTGGAAAACATCAACGGCACAGGTGGCAGCAGCGGACCCGGACCTGGACCCGTAGGGCTGCTACCCAACCCGCGGCTACCTGAGTTATCCGAGGTGACCATGCTGAGCCAGCTGCAGGAGCGCAGGGACAGCTCTGCCAGCACGGTGAGCTCAGCCTACACAGTGAGCCGCCGCTCCTCGGGCATCTCCCCCTACTTCTCCAGCCGTCGCTCTAGTGAGGCCTCGCCCCTGGGCGCCAGCCGCCCTCACAATGCCAGCTCTGCGGACTCCTATGATCCCATCTCCACCGATGCGTCCCGGCGCTCCAGTGAGGCCAGCCAGTGCAGCGCCGGCGGCTCGGGGCTGCTCAACCTCACGCCTGCGCAGCAGTACAGCCTGCGTGCCAAGTACGCGGCTGCCACCGGAGGGCCACCTCCCACGCCACTACCTGGGCTGGAGCGGGTGAGCCTGCGGACCCGCCTGGCACTGCTGGACGCACCTGAGCGCGCACTGCCTGGGATCTGCCCACACCCACTTGGGCCAAGGCGTAGCAGTGACGGGCCAGCCTACAGCCATGGTCACGGCCATGGTTATGCAGGGGCAGCTCCGGCCTTCCCTCATGAGGGACCAGGCGGAGGTGCACGGCGGGCCAGTGACCCAGTGAGACGGCCAGAAACACTGACTCTGCCTCGGGTCCAGCGATTCCACAGTGCCCACAACGTGAACCCAGGCCAGCTGCCACCTTGCACTGAAAGGCGAGGTCTGCGACTCCAGAGCCACCAGGGCACCGATGGCAGCCTGATCCACAGCACATACTCACCCCGACCTCCCAGTATCAGTGAGAATGTGGTGATGGAGGCCATAGCTGCCGGGGTGGATGGCACAGGGCTGGAGTCGGACCTGGGGCTGGCAGAAGATGATCTGGTACTGCCAGATGATGTGGTACAATACATCAAAGCCCACACGAGTGGTGCCTTGGATGACAGCAAAAGGCAAGGATATCCCACAGAAACTTCCAGCTTCCCAGAGGACCCTAAACTGTCCAGCCCTGGGCTCCATGGCCATCGTAGGCTAATGGCTGCAGATTCCAATATGGCCGCTTCTGCCTCTGGCCTAGGAGGCTGCCAGCTGGACTATGGTGCCCCCTCCAACCTCAATAAAAGTAACATGCCCGTGCAATGGAATGAGGTGAGCTCCGGCACCATGGATGCCCTGCCTAGCCAGGTGAAGCCACCACCCTTTCCCCAGGGTAACCTGGCTGTGGTGCAGCAGAAAGCAGCCTTTGGCCAGTATCCAGGCTACAGTCCACAAGGCCTGCAGGCCAGCTCCGGGAGCCTGGACAGCACCCAGCCACACCTTCAGCCCCGCCTCGGAGCCTCTTCCACAGCCAGAGTGAATTATATGCAGCAGTTTCAACAACCGGCCCCAGGTGGCCAGTGCCTCAACATGACCACTGCTATGAGTCCCCAAGCCAACTACTCCCAGCTGAGCCCCAATGGGGCCATGAGCCAGTTCCCCCCATCCTGCAATAACATGGCAGCCAAGCCAAACCACCTGGGGCTCCCTCAACAAATGGAAGTGGTCCCCAACACCACCATGATGAGCAATCACCACCAGGAACTCGGGGTCCCCAATTCATCCCTGGCTGGGATGCCACCACCTCACCCAGGCCAGAGCTATCCACACCAGGAAGGCTACCAGGGCCTTCTGCCATCACACCAGCCTAGCTTCATGGAGCTGCAGCAGAACAGCAGCTTTGGCCTGATACATCCCCAGCCGCCCCTCGAGCCCAACCCTGCTGGCCGCCACCGTGGGGTTCGTGCTGGACAGCAGCCGTTAGCCTATGCCAGGGCCGCTAGCCAATCCATAGTTACTACGTCACCCAGCCAGGAGACAGCAGAAGCTGTACCCAAGGGAGCAGTGGGTACCATGGTGTCATTGACTTCCCAGCCACCTCCGCAGGACAGAGGCCGGGCACAGGACCAGAGCACACTTTACTACTATGGCCAGATCCACATGTATGAACAGAATGGGGGCTGCCTGGCCACACAGCCCCAGCCACCACAGCCACAGGCTTGCCAGGATAGTATCCAGCCCCAGCCCTTGCCCTCGCCAGGGGTCAACCAGGTGTCCAGCACCGTGGACTCGCAACTCCTGGAGACCCCCCAAATTGACTTTGACGCCATCATGGATGACGGTGAACACTCCAGCTTGTTCTCGGGTGCCCTGAGCCCTAGCCTCCTCCACAACCTCTCCCAGAACTCCTCGCGCCTCACCACCCCCCGGAACTCCCTAACACTGCCTTCCATCCCTGCGGGCATCAGCAACATGGCTGTCGGGGACATGAGCTCCATGCTTACCAGCCTGGCCGAGGAGAACAAGTTTTTGAACATGATGACCTAAAGCCCCGCCCCCAGCCTTGGCTCGGAGTTGACCTACAGCAGCCTTCATGTCCACAGAGCTTGGGGATCTCAAAAGTATTAGCCAGGCCTGAGGGAATTTGGGCAATGATGGACTCAGACTGCAGATGTTTTAAGAAAAGTTTTACAGGAGTCCTCCCAGCTCTTAGGGACTATTTTTCCCAAACACTCAAAATGCCTCCATCAGAAAAGAAAAGAGAGGATGAGAAAGTCACTTATGCAATGCTTGCCAACCTTGGGTGTTTATGGGACTCTTCTGGCTTCTTCGCCTCTGTTATTTGACTAATGAGGGATTCCATTGGCCAAGGACTTTCTAAGGACATACTGAAAGAGGGCACGGGAGCCACATTTGGATATGAGTCTGAGATCATGCTGGATGCTCTGCTCCAAGCCCGTGGGTTGGTTGTTGTGCCACCTGCAAGGAAATGGAATTGTTGCTCCCCATCCACCCCCCTCCACCACCACCACCAAGATTCCCAAGGTTGTTTACCACCGAGGAAAAAGGTGCAATTCCTGGGGATGTTATGCAAGCACCTCCTGATTCCAGCTTGGGAGAGCTAGCACGTCTATGCCCTGAAGCAGAGTGGGACCAGCAGATGGCCCAAGTAAAGAAGAATGGATAAGATACGTGTCTTCAGAAAAAGGAACTAGAAAGTGTCTGGGGCCAGCCAGAAGCTACCCCAGCCTCTCCTGACCATGTTTACAGTGTTCCTGCATGTAGAATGTAGCCTTTCCTGAAAAGAACACTTGTTTCTGAATACCTCCAGCTGCTGGAGTTAGCTGTGGGTTAGCAATAGACCGAGGCCTCAAGGAGGTTAGGGTGTATCAAGCCCCCCACACACACACACACCTTCTCTTGCCATGGGGGCCTTCTGGTACAAAGGGGAAGTCACATGTTTACCCAGTCATGTTTCTCCCGTGCACTAACGTAGCTACCCATCTCCTCATGGAAAACTCCAGGGCTCCATGGCAGCCTTACACAGGCTATTCCAGGCCATGCTGCGTGGTCAGTGGTCCACACCAAGCCGTCAGTGTACAGTCTCAGTACCTTCTGATCCCTCGGGTTTTTTTTGGCATGGAGAGATGACATGCATGGTATTTGAAGTGGGAGTGGGAGGGTAAAGAGGTTGATTTGTGGACTCTGAGGAACTGTTACTGAATTCTCTAGTTCAGTGTGGCCTAGCCCTGAACCACAAATGAGATTTAGAACTGCCTCCAGGAGGAATCACTGGAGAACATAACCATCGGGTGATTCCGTGTATCTTCCCCACCACACACGCGCGCACACACCCCACCCGAACCTTCTTGAGTTGTTGAATTCCTAACAGCCTTGCCAAACCAACCTGCACCAATCAGACCTGCATTCTGGCTATGACCTTGGTTTCAGTGGGGAACTTCTTAGTGGAGTCTGGGCCTTCTGGTTCCCAGCACATCAAACTCCTTGTTTACAGTCCAGAGACAAGGCCAACTCCAAATGACAGCTCTGGGACACGGCCACGGGGCTGTGGCTCTGTGGTGCTGTGTGTTCGCTTGCAGAGAGAGATCTGTACTCAGCATTACTCACCTGTATATATTTGTGCAAATGACATCATTCCTGAATATACTGTAAGGTGAATCATCTGGCCAAATTTATATTGCCAAGCATTTTTAGCTTTTTCTACATGCTATGAATCGAGGTGACATGTTCAACTTGTAAATAAGTCTTTTTGTACATTAAAAAAGTAATTTTTTCATAATTTATCTTGTCTGTCTGCTTCTCCCTTGACAGTAGTTAATGAGAATGTAGGCAGTAAATTTGGTGCATTTGAACAGAAATTAGGCTGTATTTTTTTTTTTAACAGTGTCAAAATTGACTATCCTGCCTTAGCCCAGAAATGCTTAATGCTGAAGCATTTACTGGCTGTTGTGTTTCTTGTCACTTTCAGGTTGGGGGTGGACAGGCCTTGCCATTTTGCAATGATTGGTTGCTAGCAAGCTGCCCTGCACATCTAAGTAGGTTTGCCAAATATGGATGTGAACCCAGATAAGCCAACTCTTCCACGCACTGTGGTGAACAACATCTGAGTTGGGGTGGGGGGTAAGGAATGAATCAGGGCAGGCAGGTAAAGCTTGGCTGTATGTAGGTCTGAGGGTCTGAACTCGGGGGCTCATGCTTACAAGGAGCCACCCTCTAGCTAGCCCCCAGTTCCTATCTTAAACTCTTATTTGTGCCTTATTATTTGCAGCTGGATAAAAAGTCCCTGT
This sequence comes from Orientallactaga sibirica, assembly GCA_036365145.1. Taxonomy (NCBI): domain Eukaryota; kingdom Metazoa; phylum Chordata; class Mammalia; order Rodentia; family Dipodidae; genus Orientallactaga; species Orientallactaga sibirica. The sequence continues at coordinate 15,234,282 of JAEOAD010000028.1, forward strand.
TGAGAATTCGAACTGGAAACAAACTCTCTGCCCAACTCCACTAATCCGTAGATCCATACTCGCCTTCATAAGTTACCACAGGCAGTATTTTTACCAAGCATTTCTCCACCACATCACCAGGGCACCATTTTTCTTGTCCTTTTTACAACCACCTCTAAATTTCCTCATCTCTCAGTTCCAAGACTACACTGTGTATTTCAATACCACCGCCTCCCATTCTCTGGCCATTCTGACTAAGTCTACCTACAGCCAGAGAACGCTATTAAATAAAAACAACACATTACAAGAAGCTACAGTGTGGCTCATGTGATGTGGAGGCAGTCAAGGTGGGCTTACCTGGGTGGCCTCACAAGACAGCTCTGCTCTGCTCCTGGAAAACTAATAATGAGGGAGATATTAGAGGAAGAGCCCAGGAGCAACAGGGCTCGTGCGGCCTGAGCCTGGAACAGGAAACAAGTCTCATGTGCTGAGCCCCAAAGCCATGACTCAGGAAAACACCTTCCTGTACAATGAGGGTAGACAGGTACCTGAACAACAACCCAGCCTTCTATATCCTCCCACCCTGCTCTTCTTATAAGACTTCCTGAGTAAGTTACTCTTTTTGTTACTGTGACAAAACACCTGACAAAAGAAAGGGTTTATTCATTTCTGCTCACAGTTTGAAGGTAGATTTCAGTGTGGGCGTGACAGCAGGAGCATGAGACAGCTGGTCACAATCAGAAACTAGAGAAATGAATGCTACTGCTCAGACCACTTCTCTTTAAAAAAAATTTATTTATTTATTTATTTTCAAGCAGAGAGAAAAAGAAAATGGGCATGCCAGGGACTCTAGCCACCACAAATGAACTCCAGTACACACGCCACTTTGTGCATCTGGCTGTACATAGGTACTGAGGAGTCAAACCCAGTAATTAGGCTTTGCAGGCAAGCATCTTAACTGTGGAGCCATCTCTCAGCTCCCACTTCTCTTTTTAAGTCAGTCCAAATCCCCAGTCCATAGAAAGGTGCCACTCATTCTGGGTGGGTCTTCCCACCTCATCTTACCTAATTCAGATACTCCCTCAGAGACATGTCCATAGTTTGTCTCCTAGGTGATTCTAGCTCCTGTTAAGTTGATCTTAACCATCACTCTCCTAGGCATTGAGTAAGGTGGAGAGCATGCCTGTGATCCTATCACTCAGGACGCAGAGGCAGAATTGCCCAGAAGTTCAAGGCCGGCTATAGTGAGTTGCGGGCTGGCCAGGACTACACGGCTCACTGACCTTGCAGCTTCCTTTTGTCTTCCTGGAGCTGACTCTGTTGGTTCTAAACCTGTAAAGAAAAACAGTCCTGGGGCCTTCAACGGGAACATTGTAACTACCCATGTACCAAAGCCAGTCCGTGTGTCCACTGGACAGTTCTTCCCACCTTAGCACTCAGAGCCCTCACACCCGCCACGTGAGGGTGGCTAGGATAGGAGAATTTATGCCATGGCAATCAGCTAGTACTACAAATCAAGGTGTCTCCTTCTTTCCTTCCTTCCTCCCTCCCTTCCTTCCTTCCTTCCTTCCTTCCTTCCTTCCTTCCTTCCTTCCTTCCTTCCTTCCTTCTTTCCTTCCTTCCTTCCTTCCTTCCTTCCTTCCTTCCTTCCTTCCTTCCTTCCTTCCCTTCCTTCCTTCCTTCCTTCCTTCCTTCCTTCCTTCTTTCCTTCCTTCCTTCCTTCCTTCCTTCCTTCCTTCCTTCCTTCCTTCCTTCCTTCCTTCCTTCCTTCCTTCTTTCCTTCCTTCCTTCCTTCCTTAGAACTGGTTGGTAAACATTTTCTATGGGTGTGCAGCACTAAAGAAATTATTTAAAAATATTTTTATTTATTTGAGAGAGAGATACAGAAATAGGCAGGTAGAGAGAGAGAGAGAATGGGTGCGCCATGGCCTCCAGCCACTGCAAACGAACTCCAGATGCGTGCAACCCCTTGTGCATCTGTCTTACGTGAATCCTGAAGAATCGAGCCTTGAACTGGGGTCCTTAGGCTTCAAAAGCAAGCGTTTAACCACTAAGCCATCTCTTCGGCCCTAAAGAATATTTTTTATGGGGTACACCATAGCAATGTTGGGAGAGACATTTTCTATGGGGTACACCACTAAAGAAAATGTCTCTCCCGACCCTAGCAACCATTAACTGTCAATAGCTCCTCAGAGAGAGGTGGAGTCCCATGAGTGCCTCCATGTTCCATGCTGGAATGTTGTGCAGGTGATCACAGAGTTGCACAACACTCTTCCCCATCCTCCAGCTTAACCCTCTTTCGGTTTCTCAATGTTCCCTTAGCCTTGGAAGGGGCAATAGGGATGTTCCATTTTGAGCTGAACACACCATAGTCACTTCTTATCAGAACGCTGACCAGTTTTGAGTCTCTTCAGTAACCATGATCCCCTGCAAAAAGAAGCTTCTCTAACCAAAACTGAAAGCAACACTAACTAATTGATGGATAATATGCATAAATATTTTAATAACTTTTAAAAAAGATTTTATTTTATTTATTAGAGATAGAGAGAGGGAGGAGAGAGTCTGAATGGGCATGCTAGGGCCTCTAGCCACTGCAAACAAACTCCAGATGCATGTGCCACCATGTCTTTCATGGGACCTGGAGAATTGAACCTGGATCCTTAGGCTTTGCAGGCAAATGCCTCAACTGCCATCTCTCCAGCCCCCTGCATAAATATTTATAAGGCAGTTTGACCAGCACAACATGTCCACTTAGCAAAACAACATAGCAGCTTCTCAAGGGCCTGTGGCGGTCCCCTGGCTGGGAAGCATGCCGAACAGCACAGGTACAGTTTCCACAGCTCAGCTTTCCCAGTGGTCTTTTCAAAGTTTCTATGTCCACAGCACACTTCATGCAGTATTTGTGAGTCCCTGGTGCCCAGAAATGGTTTCAAGGGCCATCTCGGGGAAGAGTTTCTTGACTATAAAAGCCATGGAAACTTGTGCAAACAGAATTGATTATATGAGAAAAGAACACGGTGAAAAGTAAGGGTCATGCTGGGCATGGTGGCGCACACCTTTAATCCCAACACTTGGGAGGCAGAGGTAGGAGAATCACTGAGTTCGAGACCAGCCTGGGACTACAGAATGAATTCCAGGTCAGCCTGAACTACAGTGAGACCGTTCCTGGAAAGAAAGAAAGAAAAAAAAAAAGGACACAGCCAAGCGTGGTGGCTCATACCTTGAGTCCTAGCACTCAGGAGACTGAAGTGGGAGGCTCATGAGTTCAAGGCCAGCCTGGGGTTACAGAATGAGTCCACCCAGGTCAGCCTGAACTAAAATGAGACCTCACATTTGGGGAAATAAAAGTAGGATTCAGGGGGCCTGAGGCGATTACTCAGTCCATAAAGTACTTCACAAGTATGAAAACTTGAGCTCACATTTAAAGAAAAGAAAGAAAGAAAGAAAGAAAGAAAGAAAGAAAGAAAGAAAGAAAGAAAGAAAGAAAGAAAAGCTGGCTATGGTGGCACACATGTAATCCCAGAGCTGGGCAGGCAGACAAACAGATCCTTGGCGTCACTGGCCAATCAGTCCAGTGTACTTGAAGAGCTCCAGGCCAACGAGAGACCCTCCCTCTAAAAGGGTGGATGGTGTACTGTGGATCACACCCAAGGTTGTCCTCTGCCTCCATATGCACAGGCACACATATGCATGAACACACACATATGCGTATACATACACACATATAATCATAACAATGATGATACTGTTTATAGACAGTAATGTCAGTCTTCCCAAATCTCCACTTCCCTATGGGAGCCCTCCGGCCTCTGCAGGTCTAGGGCTAGCAGGTTGTGGCACTATGGGACCCAGTCTCTCCCTGGGCCTGAGCAAGGACAGAAGACCTTGGGGCAGAACTGTACAGGGAACCGTCAGCTGTCTTGTCACGCTGAGGTAGGCTCTGGTGAACCCTTCCAACTCCACATTGCACTTCCCCGGCCTGCCTTGCTTCCAGACAGCCCCTGAATGGAGTGTTTCCTTTGGTACAAGTGATGTCCGCTGGAGAGGACAGCTGTGTTTCCAGGACCTTCACACTTGCTGTATGAAGAATGAGCCAGCAGTACTGTTATATGAACTCATGTGTCCATTGTTTCCTGGACCCCTTGGGAACTGGCTGCAGCATGGAAGGCTTCGTATGATTGTACATTGGCTGGCTTCCATACATAGGAATCTTGAGTGCCAAGTGGTTCAGATCCAGAAATATTATCTGAGGTCAGAGGTCATCAGAGGGTCCTGGAAGGTGGTCAGTCCTCTAACTTCTTGTTCATTTCCTCCTCTATCTGCTCCACTCCTCCCCTCTCTCTTTCCTTCCCCTTTTCCTCTTTCTTCTCCTTCTTCCTATTCTTCCTCCTCCTCTTCTTTTCTCTCTCTCTCTCTCAGAATGGATCTACTTGGATCTCATGAGGAGAGGAGGCTAGGGACAAGAAAGATGAACATAATCTAAGAAATAAACTCCGGGGCTGTAGCTGTGGTTCAGTTAGCAAAGTGCATACCTGACACACACAAAGCCCTGGATTCAACTCCTAGCACCACATAAACTGAGTGTGATGGTACATGCCTATACTCCCAGCACTCATAAGGTGGAGGCAAGAGGATCAAAAGTTCAAGCTAAGTAGTGAGCTTGAGGCCAGCCTGGGACACATGAGACTCTGTTTCAAAAAAAAAAAAAAAAAAAAAACAAGAGGAGGAGGAAAATTTGAATTTGACCTGAGTTTTAGATAAGCATTTGTCTAAGGGGACTGGAGACTCATCATCAGAAACCCAGGGACTAGAGGTTCATATTCACATATTAACGCCACTCTCACTTCTGGTTAGAGAAGCTTCTCTTTTCAGATGGCTGAAAGAAAAGGCTGTCATCAGCTCATGTTGTAGTTACCTTCTTGTTGCCGGGACAGAACACCCGACCACAAGCAGATGATGGGAGGAACAGGTTTATGTGGGCTTCCAGTTTCGAGGGGACACTTCACGATGGCAGGAAGAGGATGGTAGAGAGCATGGTATCACTTCTTGCCATAGCAGCTGGAAGAAAGCAACAAGAGTGAAGTGAGCTCCAGCAAGGAGGAAACTGGGCTCTAACAACTCCAACGCCTACCCCAAGAACACACCTCCTCCAGCAAGGCTCCACATCCCCAAACTGCCACCAGCTTGTGGACCAAGCCTTCAGAACACATGAGTTTACGCGAGACATCTGATTCAAACCACCACTTTTGACCGGCCGGTCTGACTGAAAAACAAGAAGTTCTAGGTTCAGTGAGATGCTGTGTCTCGGGGAAATAAGGTGGCAGAGTGCCAGAGGAGGACACCCAGTGTCCTCTGGTCTCTGCACATGTGTGCACAGAGGCACACATTGCATCCACACAGTCATACACACACACACACACACACACACACAAAGACATGGCTTCAAGAGGAAACGGGGCCTCAGGAATGAAGAAGAAAGGGCTATAGAAATGCTGGGTATCAGATAAAAACAGCAGAATATTTTTCCTGCTCAAGTTCTTTGGAATCCATTCAACTGCTGAAAGAAAAAGTAGGATCCTCAATGTCTGCAGATGTCATAAGGTAAGAATCACAGAAATGGGGTAAGGTGCCAGGCATGGTGGTGCATGCCTTTAACCCCAGTGCTCGGGAGGCAGTGAATTCCAGGTCAGCCTGGACTAGAGTGAGGCCCTACCTCCAAAAACCACACACACACAAAAAAAGGAAATGGGGTAAGGTAAACAAGCCATATGGGGTTAGAGAGCCACATTGCACTAGAAGAGGTAAAATTTGGATTTTTAGGCTATGGAAAGTTCCATATGCCTACTGTAATAATTCCTAGTGCAATCAGAAAAAAAAAAAAAAAAAAAAAAAGACAAAGCTGAGTTACAGGAAAGACCACAATAGAAAAATTGTAATGCACTATTAAAAACTTTCTTTCAGATAACCTAAAGAAGGCAAGAAAGATAAACTGTGAAACCACCACAAAACTTCTGAAAAGGGAAAAACAAATAAAAACCAGAATGAAACAGCAACACTAAATGCAACCCTGTCGATAACTACATAAAATAAAAATGGCCTAAAAGCCTCAATTAAAAGATGGAGAACAGAGTTGCAGCCTCAGACATGCTGGCTTTAAGACTTCTATAAAGCTGCCGTCCTCGGGTCAGTGGTATTGGTGATGACAAAGGCATAAATCAATGGCACAGGACAGAGGGCACTCAACAGAGTTAGCCCAGAGACTGAGCTGACCGTGCTGGTTCTCTATGGCCCATGATCTAAAGATGGCTTTTGCCTTTTAACATGTTCTTTAAAAATAAGAAGCAGGGGCTGGAGAGATGGCTTAGGGGTTAAGGTGCCTGCCTCCTAAGCCTAACAACACTGGTTCCAATCTCCAGCGGTTCCAATCTCCAGGTCCCACGTTTAGCCAGATGCAAAGTGACACAAGGGCGCAATGCTGCACTTGACCACAAGAGGGCGCACACATCTGGATTTCGTTCACAACAGCTGAGACACTGCTGGAGCGCCCATCTCTATCTGTCTTCCCCTCTCGCTCTCGCTCTCTCTCTCTCTGTCTGTCTCTCTGTCTCTCTCTATCTCTCTCTGTGTCTCTGTGTGTCTCCAAAAAAAATGTTTTTAAAAATTAAAAAAATAAGAAGCAGGACTGGAGAGATGGCTTAGCAGTTAAAGCGTTTGCCTGCAAAGCCAAGGGATCCCCGTTCAATTCCCCAGGACCCACATAAGCCAGATATACAAGGTGGCACATGCATCTGGAGTTTGTTTGCAGTGGCTGAAGGCCCTGACGCACCCATTCTCTCTCTCTCTCTCTCAAATAAATAAATAAATAAAATATATTTTAAAATATAAGAAGCACACTGGTGGTATAGCTCAGCAGTACAGCCCTAGCCAAGCATGCATAAGGCCCAGAATTCCAGCCCCAGCACCACCCTATTTAATTTTTTTATTTTTAAATATTTTTATTCATTTGAGAGAGAGAGAAAGAGGCAGAGAGAAAATGGGCACTCCAGGGCCTCTAGCCACTGCAAACGAACTTCAGAGGCATGCGCCACCTCGTGCATCCAGCTTTACGTGGCTGCTGAGGAATCAAGCCTGAGTCCTTTTGCTTTACCAGTAAGCACCTTAACCGCTAAGCCATCTCCCCAGCCCCGGTACCACCCTATTTAAAATTAGGACTGGGGAGATGGCTTAGTGGTTAAAGGTGCTTGCTTACAAACCCTGCTGGCCTGGGTTCAGCCTGAGTTCAATTCCCCAGTACCCATATAAAGCCAGATGCACAAAGTAATGCATGCATCAGGAATTCGTTTGCAGTAGCAAGAGGCCCTGGAATGTCCATTCTCTCCCCCTCTCTCTCTCTCTCTTCCCCTCACAAATAAAATTATAAATACAATAATATAAATATATAAAAAAATAAACTTACAAGGGCTATAGATGAGACTCAGTGGCAGAGCACTTGCCTAGCATGTTAGCACATAAAAGGCCCTGGGTTTGATTGCCAGCCCAGGAAGAAAAAAAAAAAGCCTAAATATCACCTTAACTTACCTGCTGTGCTTTTTTACTTTGAGCACAGATGGGCTTCAACACTGTAATTCACACTTTCTGAATGAGCTCACTGTGGAGGGCAGCGGGTGCTGCACTGGCATGCATGGAAGAATGCTGGGAGAATGGGGCACAGGAAATGAAAGCAAGCAGTGACCATCTTTCCTGAAGCTTGCCAGGACAGAGAAAGAAGAGTAGAAGACCTTTAAGTGTAATTTTTTATTTAAGTCAAGGTATGCAGCCCAGGCTGGCCTTGAATTCTACCTAAGTGAACTTCAGAGCCTCTTGCCTCCACCTCCCCCATGCTGGCATTGCAGATATGTACCACCACACTCAGTTTATGCAGCATAAACTGGGAGTCAAACTGGGTTTCCTGCGTGCTAGGCAAGCAACCTACCTATTGAACTACACCCCCAACCCTTGATTCTGGTGGGTTAAAAAAACCATTTTATTTATTTATTTGCAAGCAGAGAAAGACAGGGAAAGAGAATGGGTGAGCTAGGGTCTCAAGCCACTGCACACAAACTCCAGACACATGCTCCACTTTGTGCATCTGACTGTGTGGGCACTAGGGAATCGAACCCAGGCTGTTATACTTTGCAAGCAAGTGCCTTAACCACTGAGCCATCTCTCTAGCCCTGATTCTGGTCTTTTTAAAAGGAAAAACAAGCATGTGAGAATTGCCGAGACAATGCAAATGACAAGGAGCTGATGCCAGGTCAAGTGTCAGGGGATAACTGGAGTATATGATGGGAGCCTAGGGTTGGAACAGGTGCTAAGAGCAGGCCTTAGGCAGCAGAATGGGTATGCCCTATTGGAATCGGAGGTTGGAACAGAGGAGAGGGCCTTGGGAGTTTGGAACTGGGGAGGAAAGATTGCTGCTAGCCTGCCCCTCGACACAGGGGTCAAGGCAGTCTCTCAGAAGAGGGGCAACCAGAGGCCCCAGGAGGGTAGGCATTGTGGACAGTTAATCTATAATAATTCCGAGGTCCTCTAAGGATGATATTCATGCAGATAGATGGGAGGCTGGGCTTTGTAGAAACCTTGCTCCAACAGGCGCATCCTGCAGGCACCGGCGGTCAGAGTGTGGAGGGGGGATGCTGAGATGGGCACCCACACAGGCCCGCTGAGTAGGAACCTTGAGTAACCATCACCCTTAGGAAAGCGAGACCCACTGCCCAGGGGAGGGGATGCTCAGCCACCAAAGATGTTCCTGCCCACGTGTGTGAGCCAGGTTTGGAGTTGGGGACAAGGCCTCTTTCTAGAATCTGGGCCTCTCCCTGAGAGGAACCACACAGCTCAATGCAATGCTTTACAAGGCATGGGGAAAGCCTGTTGGGCTGCCAGCCACTGTCTCTGTGGTGTGGCCCACTGCTGAAGGTAGAGGTAATTCCCCGGGTCCTTTATTGCCTCTGCTCAGTGGGAGTGACACAAGGCTCTGCTTTCCGACCAGCACAGCAGCTGTCAATAAGGGCTGTGTTTTATATCACGCTGGACAATTTATGGGCTGCCCCAGCACTCTGCAGACAGCCATTTGGCCAAGGAGGGAAATGACCTAACGCTTAAGAAATTTGGAAGCTAAAAAGCAGAACATGCATGTATGTGTGTATGTGTTGTGCAGGCACACACACACGCATGCACACAAGTATGTCCATATATGCTACCTTTGCCAATTGGCTTAACAGGCATTGGGAAACAGAGATAGCTCTGTTAAATGTGTTGGCTATAAAAATGAAATGAAATCACATGACTCATTTCCTTCTGAATATGGCCTTGGCGTCACACACTGACGCTGATGGTTTTTGGGGAGAGACAAGTCATTTCCTGCCACATCAGCCTGGATTCTTTTCTCATCAGGTAGATGGAGCGCTCTGCAAAACGTAGTGTATGGTCTTCCCTCAGAGAACTCACCACCTCTTTTTTTTTTTTTTTTTTTTTTTTTTTGGTTTTGCAAGGTAGGGTGTCACTCTGGTCCAGGCTGACCTGGAATTAACTATGTAGTCTCAGGGTGGCCTCGAACTCTCGGCGATCCTCCTACCTCTGCCTCCTGAGTGCTGGGATTAAAGGCGTGCGCCACCACGCCCGGCCTCACCACCTCTTACTGCAGTGCCTGTTTAAGGTCCGTCTTCCAGCACTGCCCAACCTTTTGACATTGTGACATGATGTTACCTTCTACAAAGTTCACACCTGAGAATTGTTCAATCAAGTTATAAAAAAAATCTTATAAGGTTGGGGTGATAGTTCAGTAGGTAAAGTGCCCTTATAAACATGAGGATCTGAGTTGGATCCCTAACACTCACCTTTTAGAAGCTGGACGTGGCAGTATGCATTCGTAATCCCAGCACTGTGTAAGGCGGATAGAAAGATCCCTGGAACTTGCTTGCTGGCTAGCCAGTCCAGCCTAAATGATGAGTTCCAGGCCAATGAAAGACCTGTTTTGGGCTGGAGAGATGGTTTAGGGGTTAAGGCACTTGCCTTCAAAGCCTAAGTACCCATGTAAAGCCAGATGCATAAGGTGGTGCATGTGTCTGGAGTTCATTTGCCGTGGCTAGAGGCTCTGGCAAGCCCATTATCTCTCTCTTTATCTGTCTCTCATAAATATACACACACACACACACACACACACACACACACACATATATTTAAAAAGATAGACCTGTTTCAAAAAAAAAAAAGAAATGGATCCCAGAGGATGGCACTCAAGGTTGCTCTCTCATGTGCATGTGCACACATATCTGCACACACATATGCCCATACACATACAAGCATATATACATGTGTGCCCCACACCCAAATCTCATGCTTCACGTAAGTTTGCAGTTTTGTGTTGGGCCACATTCGTAGCTATTTCTGGCTGCATGTAGCCTGTAGGGCTCAGGCTGGACACATCTGTGTAGACTATGGGCTCCCGGGGTGGTCACATGTCATTTGGCTTAGCAGCCAAGGCTCCTATAGCTGCACCTGTCACCATAGCGGGGACTCTGTCCCTGGCTATTGAACGAATGCTTGAACATATTAGATTCCCACACCTGGTGCCGCTGGGGTCTAGTGGAACCATCTTCCCATCAGATACCAAGTCTCCAAAGCAGTCAATGCCCTAGGTATACAGGGGGTGCTCTGAGACGAGGGCTGGGCCAGGGTGAGCGGAAGGAGGTAGGGAACTTGCCTGTCAGTTTGTAATGAGCACATCTCTGCCTCAACAGGGTTGGACGCAGGTACACAGTCTGAATTGCGCCATTCCTGGGTCTTGTCATTGGCCCTCCTCATCCCACCGCCCCCACAAATGGTGGAGATCCTGGGCTTCATGTTCTCAACTCATTCTTTTCCTTTCTCTCCCTGAGACTGCTCAGACCCTTTATGTGCCAGTCACTCCACTGGACATGCCTCCATGACTCTATGTTCTACCCTGACGTTCAGCATTCTCTGGGAGCACTCCTAGGCACCTCCAACTGAACATCCATCCCCAAACTTCTCCTCCTCCATTGATAAGTCAAGACCCCAAGAGCTATCTGCAATGGTTCACTGTGGGCGTCAACTTAAGCAGTCCCTAATATAATTGTGTTGGAATAGGGAGATGGCTCCATGCAAGCATGAGGACCTGAATTCCAATCCCCAAAACCCACATAAAAAGCCTGGTGTGCTGGCACACAATTATAATCCCAGCTCTGGGCAGGCAGATATAGGAGAATCCCTAGGGCCTGCTGACTAGCTAATGTAGCCTAATTAGCAACGAGACATGCTCTCTCAACGAAAAGATGGACTGGCTGGGGAGATGGCTCAGCGAGTAAATGAGGACCTGAGTTCAGTTCCCCAGAACTCATTTAAAATACCAGGCCTGGGGCTGGAGAGATGGCTTAGTGGTTAAACGTTTGCCTATGAAACCTAAGGACCCCAGTTCAAGGCTCGATTCTCCAGGACCCACGTAAGCCAGATGCACAAGGGGTGCATGCATCTGGAGTTCATTTGCAGTGGCTGGAGGCCCTGGCGCACCCATTCTCTCTCTCTCTACCTGCCTATTTCTGTATCTCTCTCTCTCTCAAATAAATAAATAAAAAATAAAATATTTTTAAAAATAAATAAAATAAAATACCAGGCCTGGGCTGGGGAGATGGCTTAGCAGTTAAGGCGCTTGCCTGCAAAACCAACGGACCTAAGTTTGATTCTCCAGGACCCATGTAAGCCAGATGCACAAGGTGGCACATGCTTCTGGAGTTTGTTTGCCATGGCTGGAGGCCCTGGCATACCCATTCTCTCTCTTCCTCTCTCTCTCTCTTTTTCTCTCAGCAAGAGACTTTATCTCCAAAAATAAGATGGAAGAGTGTTTGAGGAAGATACCCAACCTCTGGCTCCACACACACATGCACGCATGTACCCGCACACCTATGAACACACATATACACATGTGCCCACACCACACAAATGCAAAAAAAGGAAAGGAAGAGGCTGTGTCAGCTCCTCAGCTGTAGCTGAGCAGGGCCTGAATCCCACTGTTGACACTGATCCCATAGAGCTCCCCGTCACCTAGGGAAGAGAGTGATCTCCACTCTCAGACAGAAAGGGGGGCCTGGCAAGGTCTCCAGGCTTGCCCAAGGCCTTACAGTGAGCACAGCCTGCTTGGCAGACAGGTGCTGAAGGTGTAAGGGTGGCAGGTGGAGAGCACCTGACACTCAGTGGGTCCTTTATTGCTGGCTTTTCTGACTTGACAAGTTCACATTCCACACCAAGCATGCAAGGGAAAGCTAGGAGTGTCCAGAATAGGGACACTCATAGTCAAGGGACAATAAGCATGCAACGTTTAGTTATGATTACATGTACTCATATGTACAGTATTTCGACATCATTGCACATCAGTATGTGAAGCGTTAATTATACACAAGTATTACATAACATCTATACATTATAAATATTGATCCTTTGGTTACAGGCTGAGGTGATGTTGTTTTAGGTAACAATTGTCTCAGACTTCGTGAGTGAACTTCATAAACACCAAACATCTGCGAGGCACACCATTTAGGCCTGTCCTAAAGTTGCATGACTGAAAGAGCCAATGACCACATGAGTATGGAAAATATCCATTTGGACGTAAAAGGTGTTTTGACTTCTGTCAGATAGTTCCTGCATGAACTAAATCCTGCACTTAACAGATGAAGACATTACTCCAGAAGTTGGCACGGACTCAATTTTCCATTTTTATGACTGTTAAGCTCTAAGTTTGGCGTCTGTTTGTGGACAGTTTATACCACAGCAGCTGGAAGCCTAGCCTGCTCCTGCATCCTACAAACCTACTACTGGCAGCAGGGCTGCAGAAACTGTGTGTGGCTGTGGGTGTATATGTGGGTGTATATGTGGGTGTACATGTGGGTGTACATGTGGGTGTACATGTGGGTGTACATGTGGCTGTCTTCATGTGCATGTGTGTTCATGTGTATGTGTGTATGTATGTGGATTTGGATATTATTAGGTGCCTATGTATGTACATATGTATGTATGTGTATATATGAATGTGTTGATACCTATGTACATGTGGGTGTATTTGTGAATGTGTGTATGTTCCGTATATGCATGTATGTGTATGCATGTGTGGAGGGTGTGTGTGTATGTGGATATGTATTGTGTATGTGTGGGTATGTATGTGAATGTGTGCATGCATATACATCTGTATGTACATGTATGAGGGTGTGCATGTAGGTATAGGTGTGTACTCATGCATATGTATATCTTTAATGCTTATGTATTTATTTGAGGGGGAGGGAGAGAGAGAGAATGGGTTGCTAGGGTCTCTAGCCACTGCAAATGAACTCCAGACATGTGCACCACACCATGAACATCAGGCTTACATGGGTTCTGGGGAATCAAACCTGGGTCCTTAGGCTTCTCAGGCAAGTGTCTTAACCACTAATCCATCTCTCCAGCCCATATGAATGCATGCATACATACATAATACATACATAATACATACATACATACATACATACATACATACATACATACATACATACATACATGGGAGTGTGTGGTGGTTGTGTATGTGTGGACATATAAGTGAGTACATGTGTCTGTGTATATACTCTATGGGGGTGTATATGAGTGTGTATCCGGAAATTGTCTTCTACATAGACCCCACTGTGTGGTGAAGATAATTTGTAAGTGCTCACCGGGTGCTTCTTTAGGTCTTAGGAAGTCTCAAACACCATAATTGCTCAGACCTTAAGCGAGTGAAAGTGTTTTCACAGAGAAGAATTTCACTACTGTTGCTCTGAAATTGTTGGCCCAGGTTGACAGTGAAAAAGCAACTCAACTGATAGTCTGTTTATTGTTGTTTAGGGGGAAGATGTTTTGTTATTATTGTTGGTTTGGTTTTTCTGTTTTTGCAGAGCTGAGTATCACATGCAGGGCTTCACGCTGTCCCACCAGCCACTGTTTTATTATTAACTTTTAAGTTTTTCCTAAAGAAAGAACCCCAGATGCACTTATCCAAAATAGACCCTTTCCAGAAATTGCCATTGGCTTTAGTCAGCCTGTCGGCATCCAACTGGAAAGGGGAAAGATGAAAGCTGGGCACTTCTGGTCTTCTAGAAACATCAGCCTTCTGCTGGAGGGATCTGCCCTCCAGAACAAATCCTTCTTAGGGACCAGGGGCCATGGGGAGGGTCTGCCCTCCAGAACAAATCCTTCTTAGGGACCAGGGGCCATGGGGAGGGGTCTGCCCTCCAGCACAAATCCTTCTTAGGGACCAGGGGCCATGGGGAGGGTCTGCCCTCCAGCACAAATCCTTCTTAGGGACCAGGGGCCATGGGAGGGTCTGCCCTCCAGCACAAATCCTTCTTGGGGATGTGGGGCTGTCAGGCCACCCTTTGGCTTTCTTTTTGCCTAAGGCTCAGCTCACTTTCTGTTTCCCCAGAACATTGACTACCTCAGTCATCTCTTCACAGAGGATGGCAACACCCCACCTACTTGTATGCCCAGTTCAGGCTGGGTTTCATACATGAAGTTCTTCACTTGAGCACCTAACCAACTCAAAGTGCATCTTGGGAGATCTCAATCTTTGTTCTCACTGACCCGACAGTAGCAGTGTTGTGTATCAGGGCTGTCATATGAGGGGGGCAGTAGGAAGGACTGGAGAGTTGGCAGAGGTCCTACAAACCAGTAGATAGGTATTCCAGTGGCCTGGAGGTTGGCCCTAAATCCTTGGGATGAGAGTTCTTGGGTGGAGGTGGGAAGGAACTAGCAGCTTTGGCCCCTCCCAGAAGCTAGGCTCCACCCAGGAGGGTGTAGGTGCAGTGGGACTAGCATGCTCGGCCCCTCCCACTGGCCAGGCTCCCCCCTGGCACCAGTCTGACTTCATTTGAAATGCAGCAATATCAGCAGGGCTCAAGGGGGACACTAGTACTTCCAGAGCCAGGCCTTAAGGAGACCTTCAGCAGTCAGCTGGGGCTGTCCTCAGGAACAGTGCTGTCTGGCACGAGCCTGGAACTCCCATAAGGCTCCTCTGAGGCCTCTCTGCATTACTCTGTCCCAGTACAGCTACCTCTGTCCCCTGTTAACTGGCCACTTCTCTTATTTCCCAGGGAGGTCCTATCATTGGTATAGCCCTCTATTTACAAGTGACAACATTATAGAGGGTTTTGGTGACTGGCACCAGGATCCATTCAAACCTAGGCATGCCACGTGCAGGGGCCCATAGCCTGGCAGGCACTTGCTGTCTTCCCCAGCTGGGAATGAGGCCCTGGCAGGCAGCAGCAGTGGCTTCTGGTCCCGTGCTGGCTGGACAGGGTGATAGACTGCCTTGGCTGGAGACTTATGAAGCTATTTGAAGCCGTCAAGGGAAACTCGCTATGTGTAAATACCAGCTCTGTTGGCAAAAATACCTGGAGTGGGATTTTATTTCTGCTGGGCATTATTACAGCTATTGATTTGAGAATCTGAAAATTCAATAAAACAGATCAAACCTCCCAAAGAATGAGTGTGGAGACCACCAACCTGCCTTGCCGTAGGCACAGAGGATTAGTGGGTGGGAAGAAAACCAAGGCCAGCACCAGACCACAGGCCCCTGGGAAATGGGGGGTGTCAGAGCCTCCCTCAGTGGGAAGCACCCACCCTAAAGGTGCTGCCTTCCTGACCCCTCACCCTGGAGGCTGCCCTGTGGGGCCTCTAGGATACCAAAGACACGGGAACAAGAACTCAGGCCTTCCTTCCGGGGTCCTCAGGAAGCTAACGCCTTCAAAAAAGGAAGAGGGTGGATGTTCTAGATCCAAAGAGACCCAGAAACCAATGCCAACTGCATTAGTCAGGGTTCTCTAGAGGAATAAGCTGATACAATGAGTGTGCTATTTTATGAAGAGAATTTGTGATACTATGATGGGAAGTCCAACTATGGCAGACGCACAATGGAGAGCCTGAGAACCCAGGAGCTGCTCAGTCCACAGGCCTGGTGCCTTAGTGGTCCCAGGCAGGTACCGAAGGCTTGAAGAGCCGCTGGTCTCCAGTCCAGCTAAAGGCTAAAGGCTAAAGCTGAGCTCCAATGTCAGCAAAAGACGCAAGCAACCAAGTAGATGCGCTCACCAGCAAGCAGCAAAGGCAGCCAGGCAAAAGCCCTGCTTTTTCATGGAGCCTCTGTTTACAGGTAAGGGTTTCTCCCCCTCAGTTAATCCTTCCTAGAAATGCCCTCACAGACCTGCCCAAGATTTCTGATCCAATCAGGTTGACACTAGAGACTGACTATGACACCAGCCTAGACTGAATCCTGCTTTAGAAGCAAAAACAAACCCACAAAGGTCCATCCCAGGACAGCTGTGTGAATGCTGAACATGCGTGGACTTGGTGTTAGAAGAGAATTACTGTTAATTCTGTAGATGTGATGATGGGTCTTTAAAAAATATTTTATTTAATTACTTATTTGAGATTGAGAGAGAGAGAGAGAGAATGGGGGGCCAGGCCTCTGGCCACTGTAAAGGGACTTTAGACACATGTGCCACCTTGTGTAACTGGCTTATGTGAGCACTGGGGAATTGAACCTGGGTCCTTAGGCTTCACAGGCAAACACCTTAACTGCTAAGCCATCTCTCTAGCCCATGATAATGGTTTTGTGGAAGGATTCCCTATTCATAGAAGATGCATGTTGAAGTAATTGATTAAGAAATTCTGTGATAGGGCTGGAGAGATGGCTTAGCGGTTAAGGCACCTGCTTGCTAAGCCTAAGAACGCCCATTCGATTCTCCTGGTCCCACATTTAGCCAGACACAAAGTGACACAAGGGCACAATGCCACACTTGCCCACAAGGGGGCGCATGTGCCTGGAGTAATAGCACATATTCACAGAGCAAGTAAGAAAAAATATGAACACTTATGGAACCTAGGCAAAAAGGAGGCAAGTATCCACTGTATATTTCTTCAGCTTTTTTTCTGTTTATAATTTATTTCAATTAATTAACTAGCTTTCATTTTCCAAGACAGGGTTTATTTATTTATTTGGTGTGCATGTGGTGTGTGTATGTGCACAGTGTGTATGAAGCCAGAGGACATCTTTGGGTGTTGGTCCTTGCCTTACACTTTGTTTGAAGCAAAGTCTCTCTATTCACCTCTGCACTTACCAGACTGGTTGGCCCAAGAGTTTCTAAGGGATTCTCCAGACTCCTCCGGCTTATGTGAGTTCTGGAGATCCAAACTCTGATACTCACAGTTATATAGCATTTTTATACAGCTCTGAGACAGAGCTTCACCTTGTATCTCAAGTTGGCCTTGAACTCATCATGTCGCCAGCCCTCCCAAACTGGCCTCAGACTCCTATTGGTCTTCCTGGCCCAAGCCTCTCAAATTATAGGTGTGAACCACCAGTCTTGACTATGCTTTTGATTTTTAATAATAAAATCTTAAAGACATGCTGGGGAGATGGCTCAGCAGTTAAAGGTGCTTGCTTGCAAAGCTTGGTGGTCTGGGTTCAATTCCCAAGTACCCACATAAAGTCAGATTCACAAAAGGCACATACAACTGGAGTTTGTCTGCAGGGTTAAGAGGCCCTGTCATGCCCGTACTCACTGTCTTAAATAAATAAATATAAAAATAATAAAGTGGGCTGGAGAGATGGCTTACTAGTTAAGGCATTTGCCTGCAAAGCCAAAGGATCCTGGTTCAATTCTCCAGGACCCATGTAAGCCAGATGCACAAGGAGGCGCATGCACCTGGAGTTTGTTTGCAGTGAATGGAGGCCCTTACGTGCCCATTCTCTCCCTCTCTCTCCCTCTCTCTCTCTCTCACACACATAAATAAATAAATAAAATATATTTTAAAAATATTAAAAATAATAAAGAGATTAAAACTGTAAATTCTCAGGCTGGGGATGTAGCTCATTTGGTAGAAGCATGAGCAAAATGCTGGGTCAATACAAGCATGGCATAAAACTAGATGACTCTTAAATTCTACCAGTAGCCAAGGCTTGCAGTCCAGACTATAGTCTAGGCACCTACTTTTAGTGCTTTATAGCCATTGATTCCCTTATAATCTCCATTTCTCCATTGTCTTTCTTAGTTTATGATTTCTGCCCTTGGTAGCTGTCCTCTAGTGTTAAGATTTAGAGCTTCAGCTGTCAGGGCGTGTGTGTGTGTGTGTGTGTGTGTGTGTGTGTGTGTGTGTGTGTAAGTGTGTTCATGTGTGAAGGTCAGAGGTTGATGTCAGGTGTCTTCCTTGATTGTTCTCCACCTCATTTTTAAAATTGTGTTTATTTATTTGTAAGTAGAGAGAATGGGTGTGCCAGGGCCTGCAGCCACTGCAAACGAACTCCAGAAGCATGCACCACTGTGTGCATCTGCCTTTATGTGGGTACTGGGGAATCAAACCCAGGTCATTAGGCTTTGCAGGCAAGCTCCTTAACTGCTGAGCCATCTCTTCAATCTTTACTTTTTGAGACATGATCTCTCACTAAACCTGGAGCTCACTGATTTGGCTAGACTAGCTACTTAGCAGGTCCCAGTAATCTGCCCATCTCTACCTCCCCGGCCCTGGGATTACAGGTATGTGCTTCCAGGTCTGGATTTGAACATAGGTGTTGGGGATCCCAGTCCAGGAACTCACGCTTGCATGGCAAGAACTTTACCAAATGAGTCATCTCCCCAACCTCAAGGGCCCTTAGCTTTTGGTGGCTGCCCAGAAATCTTAGCCACCTCTTAGCGCTATAGCTCTTAGCTTCTAGTGGCTCTCTGGAACCCCTCAGCCACCTCCTTGCTGCCATTGTCACTGCTCCTGCAGTCACCAGAACTATAAACCCTAGCACCTTGTCTGATTTTGTACAACCAGTCCATCCTGCTTTAGTCATGATAATGACCATGAGGGGCTGGGGAAAAGGCTCAGTGGTTAAAAGCACTTGCTTGCAAAGCCTTCTGGCCTGGGTTTGATTTCCCAGTACCCACACAAAGGCAGATGCACAAAGTGGCATATGTGTCTGAAGTTTGTTTCCAGTGGCAAGAAGCCCTGATGTGCCCATACCCAATCTCTCTCTCTCCTCACTCTTTTGTTCTTTTTCTCTTGCTCTAAGATAAATTAAGAAAATATTTTAGCCAGTTATGGTGGCGCGCACCCCTAATCCCAGCATTTAAGAGGTCGAGGTTGGAGGATGACCATGAGTTCAAGGCCAGCCTGGGGCTACAGAATGAATTCCAGGTCCTCCTGGGCTAGACAGAGACCCTGCCTCGAAAAAAAGAAAAAAACATTTTAAAAACCATCAGGGGGCTGGAGAGATGGCTTAGCGGTTAAGGCGCCTGCCTCCTAAGCCTAAGAACACTGGTTCCAATCTCCAGCAGTTCCAATCTCCAGGTCCCACGTTTAGCCAGATGCAAAGTGATGCAAGGGCGCAATGCCGCCCTTGACCACAAGGGGGCGCACGCATCTGGATTTTGTTCGCAGCAGCTGAGAGGCTGCTGGCGCGCCCATCTCTATCTGTCTTCCTCTCCCTCTCTCTCTCTGTTTCTCTCAAAAAAAAAAAAAAAAAAAAACCATCAGGAAGTAAGGTGTGATTTAAACAAAATTTCTCTCATAGGCTTACATGTTTTGTATACTTAATTCCAAGTTGGTAGGAATTTGGGACATTTGTGGGGTTTTGGAAGTGGAGCTGTGATACTTTGAATAGATGGCCCCCAATATATTCAGTATGTTATTAGTTTGTAGTTTGCATAAGCAGCCACCTGGCTGGAGGCAATGTCTTAGGGTCCAGCCCTAAAGTGCAGTGGTGAATTTGAGATTCCATTCTAAAGATATGCAAAGTGTGCCTAGCTGGAATTCCTGAGGTGTGCTGTGCTGTGTGGCTTTTGGCTTGTGGCTTTTCTCTGTGTGTTTGGTTCTGTGAAAGCAGGCCAGCTTCTTCTGCCATTGTGGAACTTCCCCTGGATCTGTAAGCTTCAATAAATCCCTTCCTCCATAACTGTGCCTGGTCTGGAAGTTCATCTCAGTGAACCTGAAGCTGTCTGCCACAGGGGCACCGCTGGAAGAGGTGTGTCACTGGGGGCAGACCTTCAGGTTTACCAGTCCAGCCCACTGGGTGTTCAGCACTAGCTCACTCAGGCTCCCTGCATCCTGCTGACTACACAAGTATGTGAGCCAGCTTCCTGGTTGTGCCATACTTTTCCTGCCATGTTGAAACTTCCCCCTGTGACCAGAAGCTGAAATAAACCCTTTCCTCCCATCAGCTGCTTTGGGTTTGGTATTTTGCCCCAACAATGAGAAGGTGACTGCAACAAAAAGAGACAATTTAGAAGGTTTTTTCCCCCCACATACCTGATTAGCATTTTATTCATTAAAGAATGGTTACACTAAGTTAAACTGAAAAGTAAGGTTTAAAACAGACTGTTTTTTAAGGATAAGTTATAACTCATGTAGTGATTAGTCACTCTGAGAAATTCTGATCCCGTTGGCAATAGCACCCTGGTTTTCTGGAGTCCCATCACCTCCTCTATGTAGACTTCTTCTCACTGGCTGCCCTCTGCTTTTGTGGCATGATCTCAGAGTCCCTCTGCTTTCTCTGAGAGGTAGTAAAGCTATCCTCTTATCTTTTTCCCTTGCTAATTTCCTGGGGGTTTTCTTTCCATATGTTTCTCTCTGACAAGTTCTCGCTGATTTCCATGGGCCATGCTGACCACTGGGCAGAGTCTGGAAGAAAGTGACTTGGAAAAGAGAAGGCTCATCCTCAGGCTCAGCTGCTATTGCAGCCGGCAGATCGGAAAGTTTTATGATATAAAGGCCTAAGAGCCGTGAGCAGTCTGGTTAAATAGCTAGGAAAGTGGCACAGCTCACCTGCGGTCAGCACGAAATCGCCATCCATCACTGCAGGGCTTCCAGTTCCACCAATCACTGGCCTCACAGAAGCACCAATCACAGGCTTCACGGTTCACCAATCACAGCTCTTTATTGAGTCACTGGGGAAAGTGCTGCCCCTACTGGCCTGAGGGAGAAAAGCAGCAGGGTAAGCAAAGTCGTAAAGGGTTCAAGGCCTGTCGTGCTCACAGTGAAGTCTTCCAAAGCCAGCACAGGTTGTGAACTTTATAGATCAGGACATTGTGCCACGAGGTCAAAAGGTTGACCATTCCTGCTGGGAGCAGCACCACCTTTCAATAGCATCATACCAGACATCAAGCCTTTCACACATAGGACTTTGGGAAACATTCCACATGCAAACTATAGAAGGTCCACAGGTAAATAAGGTGATCTGCAGATGCACAAGAAAGTTAGAAAGTGGATTCTTTGTATGGGGCATCTCTCTCTCTCTCTCTCTCTCTCTCTCTCTCTCTCTCTCTTTCTCTCTCTCTCTCTCTGTGTGCGTGTGCGTTTGCATGCCATGGTGCACTTGTGGAGGGCCGAGGACAACCCCAGGCGTTAATCCTTGCTTCCCGCCTTGTTTGAGGCAGGGTCTCTGGTGTTCACTGCTGCATGTACTGAGCTAGCTGGCCTACGAGTTTCTGGGGATTCTACTATCTCTGTTTCTTCTGACCAGAGGAGCACCGGGATTCCAGATGCTTTTGTATCCAGCTTGACAGGGGTTCTGGGGACCTAAATTCACAGCCTTACACTTGCATAGTAAGCACTTTACCCACTTAAGCATCTTCCCAGCCAGAAAGTGGGTGCTTTCCCAGTACCTCACGAAGGATCCGGGCCTGCTGACTCCTTTACTTTACCCTGTGAACATGACCCTGGCCTCCAGGACTCTCAGTGAACTAATGAGTGTGTAAATGTGTATGTGCATATGTATACACACAGAACTGATTCTGTGTTCTTGGAATTATTCATGATTGCATACTTGCAAATTTGCTTACTCGCTGAGTCTTTCCTTGTAACTCCAAAAACCACTAGTCTTTTGCCAATGTACACAGCAGAGGCAAACAAACAAACAAAAAAAACCACCCTGGGTCACACGATGAGCATGCTCCCAGTTGAAGTAGAACAGGACCTCCTTGTTATACTGTAAACAAGTGTCCTTTTCACAGTCTATTTTCACATTCTGTGCTTTCTTTTGGAGATTTGGCACTAAAGGGCTGTCTAGTGCTCTAAGCACAAGAAAGCTGAGTGTGCCTCATGGAGAACATGGAAATATTGCACAGCTTTCTTCAGGTCTGACTAGCGGAACTGTCGGCCCTGGGTTCAGTGAGCATGGATTGACGGCATAGATCGAGCATGCCACCTCTGTATATTTCATTTTTATTTGTGGGTGTGGGGTGTATGATATACGTCTGTGTACTTGCGGAGCACGTGCCCCTTGCTCATGTGCTGAGGCCAGGAGAGAAGGTTGGGTATCCCTCCCCTGTCACTCTGCTGTGTTGTTTTCTGAGACAGTGCTTCTCATTAAGCCTGGAGGGGTCTTTTTTGCTTTTCTTTTCCTTTTTTTGAGGCACACCCAATAGACTGGTCTCTCTCTCAATTTCTCTCTCTCTTTTTTTTTTTGGAGGAGTTTTGGAGACAGAGAGAGAGAGAAAGGGAGAGGGAGACAGATAGAGATGGGCACTCCAATTCAGATGCATGTGCCCCCTTGTGGTCAAGTGTGGCATTGCGTCCTTGTGTCACTTTGCATCTGGCTAAACGTGGGACCTGGAGATTGGAACCAGCATTCTTAGGCTTATGAGGCAGGCACCTTAACCGCTAAGCCATCTCTCCAGTCCTCTCTCTTTTTTTAATGCAAGAGAGCTAAAGCAAGTGAGAAAGAGAGAGAGATTTGGTGCACCAGGGCCTCCAGCCACTACAATTGAACTCTAGATGCATACATCATCTTGTGAGCATGTGCGACCTTGAGTGCTTGTGTCACTGTGCGTATGGCTTACGTGGGACATGGAGAGTTGAACACGAGTCCTTAGGCTTCAAAGGCAAGCACCTTAACCACTAAGCCATCTCTCCAGCCCTGTCATTTCTTTTTAATCAGACTGACCCACAAGTACTAGCAATTCTCCCATCTCTACCTCCCTCAGGACTGGGATTACAGACATGAATGGCCATTCCTGGCTTCTTATACGAGTGCTGAGGATCAAACTTATGTCCACACAGATGGTGTCTATAAACAGGAGTAAGGTTATGGATTAGGAGTTTGAAAAAAGCCACAGGGGGCTGGAGAGATGGTTCAGCATTTAAGGCACTTACCTGCAAAGCCTAACAACCTGGATTCAATTCTCCAGTACCCATGTAAAGCCACATGCACAAAAGTGATACATGTATCTGGAGTTTGTGTGCAATGGCTAGAGTTCTGGCATGTTCCCCCCTCTTTGCAAATAAGTAAGAATGTTTTTTAAAGCCATAGGAACCAACTCTATATTTTACCTGGAAGAAATAGCTTTATACATACTGTTGCTGTCAAGTTTGCATTGCTGTCAGAAATCACCTAACCAACAGCAGCTTTTGGGAAAAAAAAAAGTTTTATTTTGGCTTACATTCTCAAGGGGAAGCTCCAAGATGGCAGGGAAAAATGATGGCATGAGCAGAGGGTGGACATCACCCCTGGCCAACATCAGGTGGACAATAGCAACAAGAGAGTGTGCCAAACACTGGCAAGGGAAAACTGGCTATAATACTCATAAGCGTGCCCCCAACAATACACCATCTCCAGTAGACTTTAATTTCCAATTGCCATTAGTTGGGGAGACTAGCATTCAGAATACCTAAGTTTATGGGGGACACCTGACTCAAACAACCATACATACCAATCAGTGTTTGCAGCGAAATTACAGAAGAAAAAGAATAGACCCAGGACTGTGAAGACCCTTGGTGGGTAACGTGCTTGAGGTACAAGTATGAGGACCTGAATGGATCCCCAGCACCCACAAAAAATGATGGTGGTGGTAATGCCAAGTTGGGGAAGCAGAGACAGGAGGAACCCTGAGGCTTGCTGGCTAACTACTGTAGCCAGTTTGATAAGCTTCAGCAAGAGAACCTGTCTCAAAAATTAAGGTGGAGGGCTGGAGAGATGGCTTAGTGATTAAGGCGCCTGCCTCCTAAACCTAAGAACGCTGCTTCCAATCTCCAGGTCCCACGTTTAGCCAGATGCAAAGTGACACAAGGGTGCAATGCCGCACTTGCCCACAAGGGGGCGCACGCATCTGGATTTCGTTCTCAGCAGCTGAGAGACTGCTGGCGCGCCCATCTCTATCTGTCTCCCTCTCACTCTCTGTCTGTCTCTCTCTGTGTTTCTCTCCAAAAATAAATTAAAATAATAATAAAAAAATTAAGGTGGAGAGGTATTGAAGACACCAAAAATCGACCTCTGGCCTCCACATGCAGACACACACATGTGGCATGCTTACACACACATGCACCTACACATATGAGGTATGTGTTCCTCCTGTCTCTGCTTCCCCAACTTGGCATTACCACCACCATCATTTTTTGTGGGTGCTGGGGATCCATTCAGGTCCTCATACTTGAACCTCATACTTGTACCACATATGCATACACCCATGCATATGCATATATCACACACATACACATGAATGGATTCTCCATATATCTGCATATATATATACATATGGAGAGAGAGAGAGAGAGAGAGAGCGAGCGAGAGAGATATGTGTACATAGAGAGGAAGTGAAAAAAAGAAAAGACAACAGATGGGACATGTGAGGGTCATATGTGTGTTCTAGTCATTATTCTTACAACTTTTCTGCAAGTTTGAAGCTATTTCCAAATAAAATGTTGAAAGACAAAGTGGTCATGAGAAGCCATTGCACCCAAATGTCTCATCTCAGATTAGCACTCTATGTGTGTGTGTTTTTAAATGAGTGTGTGTGCACCCTTTTGTGTGCAGTGTTCATGCACATATGGGTATATGGAAGCCAGGGGACAATTTTGGACGCCTTTCTTTTCAAGCATTGTCCATTTTTTTTGAGACATGGTCTCTCACTGGCCTGGAATACACCATTTAGGCTAGCTGGCCCGTGAGCCCCAGAAATCCACCTGTCCCTGCCTTCACAGCACTGGGATTACAAGTGCGTGCCATCATGCCTGGCATTTTTACATGGGTTCTGGGGATTGAACTCAGTCCCTCATGCTTTCAAGGTAAGCACGTTGCCTACTAAACTATCTTATCATGTTCTAAGTTCCCTGGGGAACTGGTGTTAAGAAAAGGGCCTAGGGCTGGGGAGATGGCTCAGCAGTTAAAGGTGCTTGCTTGCAAAGCCTGCTGGCCTGGGGTCAGTTCCCCAATACCCACACAAAGCCAGATGCACATGCATCTGGAGTTCATTTACAGTGGAAAGAGGCCCTTGCATGCCCTTCTCTCTCTCTCTCTTCCTCTCTCTGTACTCACAAGTAAAGATGGGCTGGAGGGATGGCTTAACAGTTAAGGCATTTGCCTGCAAAGCCAAAGGACCCAGGTTTGATTCCCCAGGACCCATGTTAGTCAGATGCCCAAGGGGCACATGCATCTGGAGTCTGTTTGCAGTGACTGGAGTCTTGGCACATCCATTCTCTCCCTCTCTCCCTCTTTCTCTGTCAAATAAATAAATAAATAAAAATAAAATATTTCAAAGAAGAAAACTTTATTTGTGTATTCACTTATTAAAAAATTAAGGCAGAAAGAAAGAGAGAGAGAGAGAAAGAAAGAAAGAGAAAGGGAGGGAGGGAGGGAGGGAGGAAGGAAGGAAGGAAGGAAGGAAGGAAGGAAGGAAGGAAGGAAGGAAGGAAGAAGGAAGGAAATGTCTATGGTAGCATCAGGGTAAGCTCCACGGGGGGGTCATCAGAAGAGGCCATGCAGTCTCCATGATGACGCCTTTGTGGGTAAGGGAGGAATGAAGGATCAGAGCCATATTAGATGATCAGGGGAGGGGAGAGGTCAGAGAACCTGCCTTCTGAGTCACTTTGTAAGGCAAGGTTCTGTCTGCCTCACAGTCACCTATACAAAAACCTGTCCCTGCACCTAATCACAGTTCCTCAGACCCTCCCATTTTCCCAGATGCAGCTGTCTGGTAGTCGTGTCCTTGTTTATCTCATCTCAAATAGAATATGCACACAAAGGAGTCCCCAAACCTGACTCTCTGAGTTTTGCTCATTGATGATAACAGTACGCTTATTTACCTACAGGAAGCAGTCTCTGGCTTCTGGTTTTGCTATTATGTTTGGTATTTTATATCGTTTTGCTTCTGGTAAAATCCACATACGGCCAGCTTTACAGATCCAAAGTGTTAAATTTGCAGGCTTGGATGTGTGAGCATTCTGCACAACCAAAACTTCAGCAGAATGTGGAGTTCTCCATCACCAGAAAGTTCTTTCATTTCCCTTTCCAAGATGGCATTCAAGTTTTCAAGAGCTAAACCAGTCTTGCATTCCTGGAATAAATTGCTACTAATTATAATTATTACCTTTTTCCATATCACTGAACAGAAGTTGCTAATGCTTTGTTAAGGATTATAGTGGACTGAGTAATGACCCCCCCCCGCAAAAAAAAAATGATCACACACCTCATTCCTGACACCTGGGAATGTCACCTTCCATGGTGAAAGGGATTTTGAGTGTGTGGTTAAGTGTCTTGTGGTAGAAAGATAAACCTGGATAACTCAGGCATCAATGTATTGACATAAAGCTATTCACACTATTTCCCTCTTAATCCTTTAAGTAGCTACAGAATATAATAATATTATTTCTGTTTTCAATCCTGATAGTACCATTTTCACTTGTATTCTTTTTATTACTTTATAATTCTATTTTTAGGATTTAAAAAATTATTGGTTTATTTATTGTCAGGAGGGGCGTGCATGCTATGGCACCCACATGTTGAGTTCAGAAGTAACTTCAAAGTGTCTGTGTTCCACCGTTTTTGAGACAGGGTCTCTTGCCACCACCATCAGCTTGCAAATTGTCAGAGCCTGCAAATTGTCAGGCCCTTAGACTTTGAATTCTCCTAGCTCTACCTCCCATTGCTATAGGTATGCTGGGATCACAGATCCATATCCACTTTGCATCCAGCTTTACATGGGTTCTGAGGGATTGAACCCATGTCAACAATCTCTGCAAGCAAGCACCATTAACCACTGAGCCATCTCCCCAGCCACCACCTTGATCATTCTTGCCAATGCCTAATGTTTTTCTTTAATCTATATGGAACTGGTAGCCAAAAGTATGTTTTAATGTCTAATATCTGAGAATATTTTGGTTTTGTTAAAAATTCCTAATTCTATTTTATTGTTGTTAGAACACATATGCTATGGGTCTAGGGAGGTAATTTTGTTAGTAAAGTGCTTGCCTTGCAGTATATAGCAGTAAGGCAGCACACAGTACTGCCCAACTTCTTGCCATTGTGACATGACATCTAGGAAGAAGGCATAAAGCCTGAAGTATGTTAGACAACATGCCACAAATGTAAACAAGGGGTACTGGTCAAGATGGCCTCAGCTGGACAACCAGCTGGAAATGAATCGGCAGAGTACACATAATGTAAACAAATGACATAATGTTTCTGGAATCCAGCCACTTTTCTTATAACCTGAGTTTGATCCTCAGAGACCACAAATGCTGTGTGTTGGTGGTGTGCTTCTACAGTACCAGCACTGGAGAGGCGGAGATCGGTGGATCCCTGGAGCTTGCTGAGCAGCTAGTCTAGCAGATTCAGTGAGCTCCGTGCTAGTGAGAGACCCTGTCACAAAAGAGGTGAACAGCGTAGTGAGGAGGACACTCAAGGTCATCCTCTTGCAGCCACACATACACATGTATATGCATATATCACACACACACACACACACACACACACACTTAACCACAAACACATGCAGAAGCATATACAATAGGGCTTGAACCTTCTGAAATTCATTGAGACGATTTTATGACCTAGTAAACCAGTGTAGCATTATGCACATTTCACAAGCCCCGCCTCCATGACTGGCTGGTACAGGTTAAGGGGCATGGTGCCTGAGTCTATCCTTAGGCACATGGATGTCTGTCTAGGACAGCACTGTCTCCTCGCCACTGCCTTGGGCTCAGAAGGACTGCCTGGTCCCCAGCAGGCACTGCTGCCATATTGCTACTTCTGCCCCTGCATCCAGAATTGCCTTAGGCAAAAATTTGGAAGGTCAGATAATTGCACAAAACTGTGTTCTGTGCCTCCTTCGAGTCTCTCTTCCAGAATTCCCAGAAGCCCCACATCTGGAGAGGTTATTTATGTTAACCTCTTATTTAGAAATTAAGTTCCGATCTGGAAATTAAGGATTGTAATTTAGCATTAACCCAGACGTCAAGATGAAATGAGACACACTGTGGGGAAAATTGAATTCCATATTGCCAAAGACCCCTTTTATTTACAATAACCAGCCACCCTCATCATGCCAATATTGATGGATCATATGTTTAAAATTTTGATAGCCCATTCATTTCTATAATTACACTTATTTCAAATTAAATAAATCTCACACACCCTTGATATACAGAGAGACAAAATTAATTTGTGGATCAGAATTAACCTGCCAGTCACCCCCCCCCAGCACTGTCCTTTCTAGAAGCCCTTGGAGTGTGGCATGGTGCCATATCAGAGATGATTTCCTTTGCATATGAACAACTTTTTAAAAATACATACAGGGCTGGAAGAGATGGCTTAGTGGTTAAGGTGCTTGCCTGAGAAGCCAAAGGACCCAGGTTCAACTCCCCAGGATCCACATAAGCTAGATGTACAAGGTGGTACATACATCTGGAGATTGTTTACAGTGGCTAGAGGCCCTGGAGTACCCATTCTCTTCCTCCCTTCCCCCCCTCTTTCTCTCTTTCTCTCCCTCTCTCTTAAATACATAAAATATTTTTTAAAAAAAGGAATTACTAGACAGAGGGAGGGGTGCTTTCTGGCCACAGCAGCATTATTGGGTCTTGGACAGTCCAAGCTTGTCTCTTCATGTCCACAGTATCCTTTGAAAACCAGGGGCTGCCAAGAGCAACGTGATCCCCCAGGTCCTGGCATGAAGAGTGGATTAGAACAGGCAGAAACATTTAAGCCGGAGAGGGCCACAGGTAGTTCCCAGGACAGCCAGCCTGCAGTGGAGAGCTGAGATCCCCTCGAGGGAGGGGCAGGACTGTGAGGCCTGGGAGAGTCTCGGGTCTAGAAACATAACAGAACTACGCTCACGAGAGAACAGGGGCTCAGCTCTGTCCAGGGGCCATGGAAGAGGACGGAGGGAAGGTGTCACGTTGGAACCCATATAGCAGTAAGGCAGCACACAGTACTGCCCAACTTCTTGCCATTGTGACATGATATCTAGGAAGAAGGCATAAAGCCTGAAGTATGTTAGACAACATGCCACAAATGTAAACAAGGGGTACTGGTCAAGATGGCCTCAGCTGGACAACCAGCTGGAAGTGAATCTGCAGAGTACACATAATGTAAACAAATGACATAATGTTTCTGGCATCCAGACACTTTTCTTATGACTGGTGTACGATATCCATTGAGATCTGGTGTAGAGACCAGAGCACAGACTTGAGCGAGCTTTCCCTGAATAAAGCACGGGGTGGCAGGTCTCTCCTGGATTAAACATGCTACTTGCCAATGGCTTCCAGAGAGATTCCCTCCCTGGCTGTGGAGCGCAGACCCTCCAACCTTCACAACTGGCGTCATGAGTAGTATTGAAGCCCACAGTGTCATCTGCAAAGTTCAAGCTACAGAACCACACAATTAATTGAGTTAGAAAAAAAATCACAAAAAACCTTCATATTATAAGTAAGTTGGTGATTCTGGATTGGGCCACATTCGTAGCTATCCTGAATACAAATGCAGCCCTTAGGACTTGGGTTGGATATGCCTGGTTAAGGATGGGTAGAACACAGCACATTTGGGTCTTTGAACACCCTCCCCACCCCAGATGCCTGGTCCCAAGCTTGGGGGAGGTTGAATTAATGGTGTTTAAGCCCACCATGGTAAGGGTAATTGTCTCAGCATTGAGACAAAATACCTGACAGAAGCAATTTAAGGAGGAAGGGTTTAATTTGGCTCACAGTTCAGGGAGATACAGTCCAACATGGCAGCAGGAGCCGACCACAGTCAGAATGAGGAACTCCCATTCTCAGCTCACTTTCTCCTTCTCATGCAATCCAGGAGCGCAGACCATGGAATCACCTGCATTTAAAGTGGATATTCCCACCTCCATTAACATAATCTAGAAAATCCCTCACACACATGCGCAGAGATTTATTTCCACAGTGATTCTAAATCCTGTGAAATTGGCGATGAAATTAACTGTCACAGTATGAAATCACCGACTTGACTTTGAATCCAGAAGCATAGCGCATAGCCCAGGGCCCACATTTCAGATTCTACAGGCCCTGGGAGGTTGAAAGGTCTCAGCCCACACTTGGAGCCATATTGGGCGGGCAAAGCATGCTCACATGCCATTGTGATGACTTCAAAGAGGGGGACAATGAGAATGCTGCTTGTCCAGCAAGCCCAAGGTCAGCAGACACAAGAGTGCTTCTAAATCTAACGGAGTCATCATGGTTGTATGACAGATGCCATAGGCCAGCGGCTGGAAAGGAGAACGACACCCTGTTAAGTTAGGAATTGGGCAGAAATAGCTCTTTTTTTTTTTCTGATGAAATTGATTTCATTTTTATTAATGTATTTTAATTGAAGGAGGATAGTGTGGCATTTCAATACATGTACACAGTGTGTCATGATCCGCTCAAGGTCATAGTCATATTTTTCACTTTAGACATGTATCATTTCTTTGTATTGAGAACTAAGAGTTTTAGCTATTTTAATTTTTGTTTGTTGGTTATTTTTTTCTGAGACAGGGCCTCATGTAGCCCAGGCTAGCCTTGAGTCCCTGCTTCTACCTCATGACATGAGCCACCATGCCCATCATAATATTACTTATTTTGAAATAGCTGATCAATGGTTGTCAACCATAGCTCTCCTACTGTGCTAGAAAACATTAGAAGTCATTCTTCCTGTCCAACTGTACCCCTGTCCCCATTAACCATTGTATTTCTCAAACCCCCTTTCTACACGCTGGCACCCGCTATTCCATTGTCCTCTTCCTCTTCTTCTTTTGGGTTTCATTTTGTTTTGTTTGAGACAGCATCTCATGTAACCCAAGCTAATCTTGAACTCCGTTTAGCTCAAGAATAATCTTGAATTTCTAATCTTTCTACCTCTACCTCCCCTGGTGTAGGGGTCACACATGTAAGCCACTGAAGTCGGGTTTAACTTCCACATATAGGTAAGCTACACAGGACTTCTATTTCTGTGCCTGGCTTATATCGTTTGACCTAATGTCAGCCAGTTGCACTTATGGTCCTGCAAATGACAGCATTGCATTTTGATGGCTGGATGTTATTCTGTTATGTGCATGGACCACGTCTTCTTTATAATTCATCTGCTGATGGACAGCTGCGTGGGTGCCCCATCTTGACTGTTGTGAATACTGCTGCAATAACCAGGCAACACAGACGTCTCCTTGACAGGACCACCTCATTCCCGTTGGATGGACACTCAATGGCAGGATTGCAGGATCGAATGGTTAGAGTCCTCCACCAACAGGGAGAATTCCTTTTCTGCACATGTTCACCAGTGTTTGTTGGGTCTTGTCTTTGTGTACATGAACATGGTGTGTGGGGTGGGGATTGAAGCCAGGGTCTGGTATATGCTAGGCAATTGGTCTGCCATTGAGTCACACCCCACCCTAAGGATTCTTCAATGGAGCTGCTGTCTATACGGATCTAGGATGTGAAAAAGAGTGGACAAAATCCAACGCCAGACCCCCAGAACTCCTAGGTATAAATACAGAAAAGTGAAAACCATCCCCTGGGGCCATGGCAAGGATTAAACCCTCAGGGAGCTGTACCCCTAATTAGCCCCTGCAATCCCCACAGCGATCGAGATACTTGAGTTATTATCCTGAGTTTACAGGCGATGAAACATTCCCAGGCAGTAATTAACCTGCCCAAGGTTATGCAGTTAATAACATCGAATCACAGCGACATCCACTCTCATGCCTTCTAAAAGACCCCAGGTCACTTTAAACAACTTTTTTTCTTCCTAACAGAAAATTTTTCAAAAAAAAAAAAAAAAAAAAAAAAACCCTAAATCTCTCAATCTCTTGATTCTATTCAAGGAATGCCTGTGTGAAAAATCAACTCGGCTACAGCTGCATGCACAAACACTCAGTTGCTTTCATGCGTTCTTCCACACCTGAAATTCAGATCACTGTGGCGCCCTCCCCAGAAGTCTCCTGCTCTTGGTACCCCATAAATATTTCAGACCAGTTGGGCCTGCAAACGGAAGAGGAGAAAGACTCCCTTCAATTGGATTTTTGTGAGCGGTTCGCAGTCTCTGTGGATGGGGTGCTGGGGACTTACAGCCCACACAGCCTGCAAGAGAATAGGCTGCAGGCCATTGATCTGGGCCCCTGTCCTGTCTTGCTGGCAGTCGCACTGACTCTGCATGCAGAGAGGTGTCCAAGGCTGACTAGGGGTGGCTCCCTTACCTGCAAAGGCACTTTGTGGCTGCTACTTAGAGATGTCATTTGAAATTCAGTATTCATCATGACTTCATGCATTGAGACTCCAGGTAAATATTGCTCATGAATTCAAAAGGGGATGAAATCACATGCATTGTCTACACAAGTCTGATGTGGACAGCCCTGGGCAGGGCAACGGGAGAGCCCTGGAGACCCTGTTCTGACACTCTCCAGTTAAACAGAGCTGTCATTTCATAGGCCTCACACCTGTTGAAGGGTCCTGTGTATGATGAGGTGTGTTGGCCAGCTTTCTATCACGGTGACAAAATGTATGAGATAAACACCTTCAAGAAGGAAGAATTTGAGCTGGGGAAATGGCTTAGCAGTTAAGGCGTTTGCCTGTGAAGCCTAAGGACCCCAGTTCAGTTCCCCAGGATCCATGTAAGCCGGATGCACAAGGTGGTGCGTGCATCTGGAGTTCGTTTGCAGTGGCTGGAGGCTCTGGCACACCCATTCTCTCTTTCTTTCTATCTGCCTCTTCCTCTCTGTCTCAAATAAATAAAATAAAATAAAATAAAATAAAATAAAATAAATTTAAGAAGAAAGGATTTGTTGGGCTGACATTTTCAGAGGCTCCAGTTCATTATCAGTTTTGAGTCCTGAGGTGGGGCAGAAAACATCAAGACAGAAAGACGTGTGGAGCAAAGCTGCTCACCTCATGGAAGTCAGGCAGCAAAGGGGGGAGAAAAAAAGAGACTGTGGTCCCAAGATCTCTTTTCAAGGGGTGGGGATGTAACTCGGTAGAGTGTTTGAGCAAACACGAAACTCTGGGTTTGATCCCTAGCACCACATAAACTGGAACAGTGGTGCACACTTATAATCCCAGCACTCACGAGGTGGAGGCAGGAGGATTGGAAGTTCAAGGTCATCCTCAGCTACCTAATGAGTTTGAGGCCAGCCTAGGCTACATAAGACCATGATCAAAAGAAGAGAGAGAGAGAGAGAGAGAGAACACTAAAAACCAATATTCCTTTCAAGGACATACTCCCAATGACCTAACTTCCTCCCACCTCCTGGCTTCCATGAGGATGGACTTTGGCTCTGTCATGCCCTCTCTGCCTTGAAGTTTTCTTTGAGTGAGTCTATTTAAAGACACCTTAGGGCTGGAGAGATGGCTTAGCAGTTAAGGTGCCTGCCTGCAAAGCCTAAGAATGCCACTCGAATCTCCAGGTCCCATGTTTAGCCAGACGCAAAAGTGATGCAAGCATGCAGTGTCGCATATGTCCACAAGGGGGTGCATATGTCAGGAGTTCGTTCACAGTGGCTAAAAGGCTGCTGGTGCACCCATTCCCTCTCTCTCTCTCTCTCTCTCTCTTTTTCTCTCTCTCTCTCTCTCTCTCTGTCTCTCCCAAATTAAAAAAAGAAAAGACACCTTACAAGTATATGTCATTCTGGGGATCAAACCCAGGGCTTCATGCATGCTGTACAAGTAATCTTATCAACTGAGCCCCACTTCCAGTGCCCTACTTAGTATAGATTGTAATTCACTGACATTGAACTCAGAACCAACAGCATGAATCCTGTGCCTGAAAGTTTAGCCAATGCTTGGGTTTTCGCCCCATGGAAAGGCACTGCACAGTCTCCATTCACTTAGGACACTGAACAGTGTTGGGGCTGTGGAGATGTCTCAGTGAATAAAATCACTTGTCACTAAAGCATGAGTACCTGATTTGGGATCTCCCAGAACCCATGTAAAGCCTGACATGACAGCAGGCATCTGTAATCCCAGTGTGTGCACGTGAGATGAGAAGCAGAGAGTGGAGAATCTCGGGAGAGCTCATGGGCTTGCTATCCAGGCAGGTGAAGCAGTGAACAAAAGAGAGACTTTGCCTCAAATGAGGTGGAAGGCAAAAACCGACACCTAAAGTCATCTTCTGACTTCCACATGTGCTCTTTGGCAAGTGTGCACCCATACCTACACCCACACAACATATATTTTCCCCTCCCCAAAGAAAACCTAGATCATGGGCTGACGAGATGGCTCAGCCATTAAAGGTGCTTGCTTGCAAAGCCTGCCAGCTCAGGTTTGATTCCCCAGATCCCATGTAAGCCAGATGCACAAAGTGGTGCATGTATCTGGAGTTCATTTGCAGTGGCTGAAGGCCCTGGCATGCCCTCTCTCATTCTCTCTCTCTCTCTCTCTCTCTCTGCCTCTCCCTCTTTCTCTGTCTCCAAAAATAAATAAATAAATAAATAAAACAAAACAAAAAATATTTATTTGAGAGAGAGAGAGAGAGAGAGAGAGAGAGAATGGGTGCACCAGCAGCCTCTCAGCCACTGTGAACAAACTCCAGATGCATGCGCCCCTTGTGGGCAAGTGTGGCATTGCACCCTTGAGTTACTTTGCATCTGGCTAAACATGGGACCTGGAGATTGGAACCAGTGTTCTTAGGTTTAGCTGGCAGGTGACTTAACTGCTAAGCCATCTCTCCAGCCCTTATTTTTTTAAAAATTAATTAATTTATTTGAGAGAGAGAGAGAATGGGCAGATCCAAGGCTTCCAGCCACTGCAAACAAACTCTAGACACATTTGCCACATTGTGTATCTGGCTTACGTCAGTCCTGAGGAATTGAACTGAAGTCCTTTGGCTTTGCAGGCAAAGGCCTTAACTGCTAAGCCATCCCTCCAGCCCCTGTTTTTGGTTTTTTAAGGTAGGATCTTGCTGTAGCCCAGACTGACCTGGAATTCACTATGTAACCTCAGGCTGTCCTCGAATTCACAGTGACCCTCCTACTTCTACTTCTGCCTCCCCAGAGCTGAGACTAAAAGCATGCACTACCATGCCCAGCTCTTTTTTCTTTTCTTTTCTTTTTCTTTCTTTTTTTTTTTTTTTTTTTTTTTTTTTTTTTGGTTTTCTGAGGTAGAAAGGTAGAATTTCACTCTAGTCCAGGCAGACCTGGAATTCACTATGTTGTCTCAGGGTGGTCTTGAACTCATGGTGATCCTCCTACCTCTGCCTCCTGAGTGCTGGGATTAAAGGTGTGCTACCACACCAGGCTCTTTTCCTTTTTAAAAAAAAAATATTTATTTATTTGAGCCAGAGACCCTACCTCAAAAAATCAAAAAGGAAAATAAAGAAAACGAAAAGAAACAGCATTTGGGTGCTGCAGTTGGAACCATTTTTAAATCATAAAAGCACTACTTTTTTTAAAAAAGCACATAAAATATAAAAAGGAGAGCACTACATAGAGTGGAAAGGACAATTGTCCACAGCCTGAGGACTGAGACAAGAAGGCAGAGTGTCACCTTGTTCCGTGGCCATGCTGGAACCAGGCCCATGAGAGGACTCCAATTTCCCCCTTCTGCTCCTGTGTACAAATGACCAGGAAAGCCCCAGGAGTATAGATTCCTGGTTCACAAAGAAATTTTTGCAAGTAGTTGAATTTGCCAGTGCAAGTCTACAAATAATAATGACCTGCAAAAACCAATTAATGACTGTTTGCAGAGCTGCCGGGGCTGTTTCAAGTACACTCCAATTACGTTTACATTTCAGACAATTGCCCACTATGAAAATACAGGGGCGAGCTAGACAAATACAGAACTTGGACAAATAGGCACTTACATGGAACTCTGTTTGCACAGCTATCAAACGGGCAACCTTTCCCTTCTGTGTCCCTCTAGTAGCAGGCTACAGTTGCAGTTTTAACAGAAATGACTTACTACCAGGCACCTTATTTGCCTGGCTATTTAGTAACTGACATGAAAGTCCTCAACTCTAGCAGCAGCATCTGCAGACTGATCGCTTGCTCTTTGCTTGCGGAAGGGAGAGCTGTGTGCTCAGCCACTTTGCAAGAGGCTGCTACTATTTACACAGCCATCTGCTATCGCTCCTCTCACACACTCATGGCCCTGCTCAGCACTGTTTGACCAAGGGTCTTCAAGTGTTTGGAAGGGATCATCCACCAAGGCCTTCATTTATCATTTGAAAAGATACTGATCTCTTGAAGAGATGGACTGTTTGCCCCAAACAATCAAAACATCAAAAGTTCTCCTTGTCTCCTTCCCAGAGAGCTCTGGTCAGTTTTCTGTGTGTTTTTCCAGGCACCAGAAGGATAGATTGGCAGAATCTTGGGAGTGGTGGGAAGAGGGGGCTGTTGGTACAATCTGGTATTGTCACAGAGAGCCTCCAACAATATGTTAGGGATCTTTTTTATATATATATAATTTTTATGTATCCTCATTGACATGTCCTGCCTGCTTGCCCTGGACTCCAGGCTTGTGTTGCTAGCCTCCTTAATTGTGCCAGACATTCCTTTAAGCAAATCACTCTCTCTCTCTCTCTCTTTCTCTCTCTCTCTCTCTCTCTCTCTCTCACACACACACACACACACATTTATTTACTTGAGAGAGTGTGTGCATGGGTGCACCAGGGCCTCCTGCCACTGCAAACGAACTCTAGACAGATGTGCCACTTTGTGCATCTGGCTTTACATGGGTACTGGGGAATCAAACCCAGGCCATCAAGCTTTGCACTAAGCGCCTTTAGTCCCCAATTCAGCTCTCCAGGGAGCCATGAGTTCGATCCCCAGCACTGCATAAACTGGGAGTGGTGGTGTACTCTTCAGTTGTAATCCCATCACTCGGGGGCTGGAGGAAGATCACAAATTCAAGGTCATCCTTGGCTACATAGATCATTCAAGGCCAGCCTGAAATACAGCAAACCCTGTTTATGGGCCTATGGAAATGTTCCATTCTTATCATTCTAGGATGTGATCAATGCTCTGATTCTTCTAACTGAGTTACATCCCCAGCCCTTCCTATTTGTTATGTATATGCAGTTGGCACTTCATAAATGCAGGTTCTGTTTTCTCAGATTTAAGCAACCACAGATCCAAAATATTTGTTTAAAAAAAAAGTTGGGGCTGGGAGATAACATAATGGGTAAACCCCTTGCTGTACAAGCATGAGGGCCTGAATTAAGACCCTCAACACCCACATAAAAGCTGGACACACTTCTCTCTCTCTTTTTCTTTCTCTTTTTATTTCTCTTTTTCTCTTCCTCTATCTCCCTTTTTCTCTCTTAAATCAATAAACAAATGTTTTAAAAATATAATATATTTTTATTTTCTATTTATTTATTTGAGGGAGAGAGAGAGAAAGGCAGAGAGAGAGAGAGAATGTGCATGCCAGGACCTCTAGTCACTGCAAATGAACTCTATATCCATGTGCCACCTTGTGCATCTGGCTTACGAGGGTCCTGGGGAATTGAGGGTGAGTCCTTTGGCTTTGCAGGCAAGTGCCTTAACCACTAAGCCATCTCTCCAGCCCAGTAAAATGTTTTTTAAAAAGCTGGACGCAGAAGTGTCTGTCTGTAAGCCCAGGGCTGGGAAGCCCTAGAACTCACCGGCTAGCTCATCCAACTGAATCCTGTGAGCTCTAGGATGAGTGAGAGACCCTGTCTTAAAGAAGTACGGCAGAGAATGACAGAGGAAGACCAGATATGACAAATTCTATGACAAAAATCAGTTTCAAGGAGCAATGGTTTATTTCAGCTTATGGTTCCAGGTTCCGGGCCATCAGGGCAGGAGAGGCATGGTGGTCACATGCAGTCCAACAGTGAGGAAGCAGAGCAGAGGGACGAAAGCTGGTGCTCAGCTCTCCTCTGACACAACCCGGAGCCCAGCGCTTGGACTGGCAAGGCTCGTTGTTAGGGTGGGTCCTCCATCCTCAACTAAGCTAATCTCGAAAATTCCTCACAGACATGCTCAGAGACTAGTCTCCATCATACATACATACATGTATATGCACACACTACACAGACATACACATGCGAGAGTGCCTGTACTGAATATCTAGATTTTTTTTTGCTTGTGACTATTCCCCAATAATATAATACAGTATAATAACTATGTGTATAATATTTATTGCATCGGGTACTATATTAGGGATTATAAAGGTACACAAGTTTTAAGAAAATACTGTACTTTTCCTTTAAGGGACTTGAGCATCTGAAGATTGGGATGTCCACAAGGGGTCCTGAGCCAACCCACTGAAGTAGGCAAGGGCTGCCAGCATGCTCACAGCTGCATGAGGACAGAGACTGTACCCACTGGCTGGCAATACTCCCCAAGTGCCCAGCTCAGCTCCATGCCCTGCCACTGAACAAGACACTTGATGCAAAGTGAATAAATGGATAAGGTCCTCAGTGACTCACTCAACATCCGTATGATGGTGAATATTGTTTGTCAACTTAACATAATCTAGGATCGCCTATGAGACTAATCTCTGTGAGTGATTTGAGGGAGTTTCTAGATTGGGTTAATTGATGTGGGAAGATTCACCCAGAATGTGGGTGCTATTATTCTAAGGGCTGGAGTCCTGGACTGAATGAAAAGAAGAAAGTGAGCTGAGCACCATCATCTCTCTCTGGTTCTTTTCTTTCTTTCTCTTTCTTTCTTTCTTTCTTTCTTTCTTTCTTTCTTTCTTTCTTCCTTCCTTCCTTCCTTCCTTCCTTCCTTCCTTCCTTCCTTCCTTTCTTCCTTCCTTCCTTCTTTCTTCTTTCTTCTTTCTTTCTTTCTCTCTCTCTCTCTTTCTTTCTTTCTTTTTCTGGTTTTACAAGGTAGGGTCTCATTCTAGGCCAGGCTGATCTGGAATTCACTATGTAGTCTTGGGCTGACCTTAAACTCACAGTGATCTTCCTAGCTTGGCCCCTTGAGGGCTAAGATTTAAGGTGTGTGCCACCATGCTGGGCTCTCTCTCCTCCTCCTCCTCCTCCTCCTCCTTCTTCTTCTTCTTCCTTTATTTTTATTTATTTTTTTTTTGAGGTAAGGTCTCACTCTAGCTCAGGCTGACCTTGAATTCACTTAGTAGTCTAAGGATGGCCTCGAAGTCATGGTGATCCTCCTACCTCTGCCTCCCAAGTGCTTGGATTAAAAGTGTGCGCCACCACGCCCAGGTTCTCTCTGCTTCTTGACTATGGATGCACTGTGACCAGCCAACCTCACACTCCAGTCGTCATGCCTCCCCCTCCATGGTGGACTGTGTCTCTCAAACTGGGGGCCAAAATAAACCCTTCCTTACTGAGTTGCTTTTGTCAGGTATTTTGTCACAGCAACGACAAAAATAACTCATACAACCTCTGAGATGCTCTTTCCTTTTGGAGGGAAGCAAAGTGGCTGATGGGATCCACCTTCCAGGCCTGCTCAAAGATGGGACAGTCCTTGGGTCAGGGTGGGTACTGCTGCTGCACTTGAGAAAGCCTGCAAGTGGGGCTGGCAGTTGTTTGCCAGCTCATTTCCCTTCCCTTGGCATCTACCTCTCTGCTCCTAATGGCAAAATGCTTGGCAGTTAAGGCATTTGCCTGCAAAGCCTAAGGACCCTGGTTCAATTCCCCAGAACCCACATAAGCCAGATGCACAAGGGGGCATATGCATCTGGAGTTCGTTTGCAGTGGCTAGGGGCCCTAGTGTGCCCATTCACTCTCTCTCAAATAAATTAAATAAATAAATAAATAAATACCATTTTAAAAATGATAAAGGATTCTGAGAACATGAGCCAAGTATCCTTTGCCCACTGCAGCAGTTACCTACCTGTTGCTGGACAAACTACCCAACCAGAAGCAGCTTATGGGAGGAAAGGGTTTATTTCAGCTTCCAGTTTCGAGGGGATGTTTCATCATGGCAGGGAAAGTATGGCAGGCCTGAACAGGAAGCCTGCGCCACATGTCCACATCAGTGGAAAGGAAGTAGTCAGAGTGGGCTCACTCTGGGTGAATAAACCTCAACTTCCACCCCCTCGTGACACACCTCCTCCAGCAAGGCTCAGCCTCTCCAAGGCTCCATCATTTTCCCAAATTGCCACTAGCTGGGGACTAAGCATTGAAAACGCATGAGGCTATGAGGGACCTTTTAAATTCAAACCATCACACCCACTACACTCATCAAAGATCCCTTGATACTGGTCTTTTATTCAGGGTGGGTTCTCTTGTGACATGTAAGGGATGGATCCAGTGTTGGCATTTCTGCCACTTTGGATAGGACAAAAAAAAAAAAAAAAAGCCGTGCTTGGGACTAGCAGTGTAACTATCAGCAAAGGGCTTGCCTAGCCCTGGGTTTGCTCTCCAGCACTGCTACAACTGATGTGGTGCACACCTGTTGTTGCCGAAGATCTGAAGTTCACACTTGGGCATGAGAAGTGGCTAAATGTGCTTGCTGTGCAAGCACGAGGCCAGAATTTGATGCCCAGCACCCAGATAAAAAGCTGGGCATGTGGTAAATACTTCTCTTAATGTTAATATCTATATATTAATGCTACTCTCACTTTTGGTTAGAGAAGCTTCTCTTTTCAGATGGTGGTGACCTGTGGGATGACTCAAAAGGCACCATAGTGCTGAGAAGAAGCAACAAAGGAGTGCTCAGCACTGAAACATCTCAATCACACCTTCCAAGGCTCAGGGTCCTTGCTGAAGAGGTGGTGGAAAGAATGCAACAGCCAAAGGAAGGGAAGGACTGCTTACAGTGCACTCTTCCAGACAAAATGGCCTGAATGTCCATGACCTCTCAGTGCCTGACACTATCCACACAAGACCATCATAAGGAGGAAAAGATGATGACATCAAAATAAAAGAGAGACTGATTGAGAGGGGAAGGGGATATGATGGGCAGTGGAGTTATGAAGGGAAAAGTAGGGGGAGGG
Organism: Orientallactaga sibirica; assembly: GCA_036365145.1. Taxonomy (NCBI): domain Eukaryota; kingdom Metazoa; phylum Chordata; class Mammalia; order Rodentia; family Dipodidae; genus Orientallactaga; species Orientallactaga sibirica. Next base: position 15,275,418 of record JAEOAD010000028.1, read on the forward strand.
AACTATCATGGTTTATTGTCCATAATTTTGGAAGTTGTTAATATCAAAAAATTAAATTAAATTAAATAAAAAGCTGGGTATGGCCACACTTGCCCTCCTCCACCGAAGAAGGTTAAAAAGGGAGAATTACTGGGTCTGCCTGTCTACCTGAAAAATAGTGTGAGCTCCAAACTGAGTGAGAGACCCTGTCTTAAATATATAAGGTGGCAGAGCTATAGAGGAGGACACGTGACATCCTCGTCTAGCCTTTGCATGCATGTGCGGGCATATTAACAGGGTGCAGCATATGCACACATGAATGTAACACATGCACACACATACACCACATGCTACATACACATACAAACAAGTTCATGCTCATGCTCAGCTATGTAGCAAATTTAAGGCCAAGTGGACTACTAGAGACCCTGCCTCAAAAATAAAACAGAAAGAAAGAAAGAAAGAAAGAAAGAAAGAAAGAAAGAAAGAAAGAAAGAAAGAAGGAAAGAGGAGGGGAGGGCAGGGCAGGGCAGGGCAGGGCAGGGCAGGGCAGGGCAGGGCAGGGCAGGGCAGGGCAGGGCAGGGCAGAGCAGAGCAGAGCAGAGCAGAGCAGAGCAGAGCAGAGCAGAGCAGAGCAGAGCAGAGAAGAGAAGAGAAGAGAAGAGAAGAGAAGAGAAGAGAAGAGAAGAGAAGAGAAGAGAAGAGAAGAGAAGAGAAGAGAAGAGAAGGCAGGGAGAGGAGAGTTTTTGTGTTAGGGAGTCAGCCTGCCCTGGCTTCTGATGGCTTCCCAGCACCTGGCAGGTATGTAAAGAAAGCCCAGTTGTCCCCTCAGCCTGGGCAGTAACCATGGCTACTTAGGTAAGAGGGGGCTTGGCTGGCCTTCTTTAAGAAGTATGCACAATGGGGAGGAACAGCTGGAAAACCTTGACCTGGCCAATGAATACCAGCCATAGGAAAATCCCTCCATTGGGTCTATAACAACCAATCTCTGTTCCCAGCTCTCCGGGAAGGCAATGGAAAAAAAATCATGGCCCATGTGAAGGAAAATTGAAATGTGCCCAAAAGTTCATCAGTACTTTTCTGTTTTCCCTCACCAGGTGCTGAGCCAAAGTTGTCAGAACATGCCCGCCTCCCGGTTTACGGCGAGGTAATTTGATCCAGGCAATAACCATCATAAATATTCATGGTTTTGCTTTAACATTAGGATAACATCTGTTTCCAAACATCTGCAATGTGTTTTCAATGCTTCAGTAAAATGTAAATTAGCTATAACTAATACAATAAAGCACTAATGGGGGTAATGAGAATGAAAGGCGCCCATTAGGGCTGGAGGCCAGCTCCAGAGCCAATAGCTGGTTTTCTGGAGTTTTCCAGAACTTTCTTTCCATCACCTCAAACTTCTCCCAAATGAAAGGGGCTTTCAAAGGCCTCCACTGGCAAGGGCCTTAATCCTTCCAAAAGTCCAATTCTCCTAGACAAGGTCCATGCCTGGAACCTTCCATATTCTACAGACCAAAATCCTTTCCCTAACTAATTTCTTTTTTTTTTAATTTAATTAATGAATTAATTTGAGAGAGAGGCAGATAGAGAGAGAATGGGTGCACCAGGGCCTTCAACCACTGCAAACGAATTCCAGACACATGTGCCCCCTTGTGCTTCTGGTTTACGTGGGTTCTGGGGAATTGAAACCAGGTCCTTTGGCTTTATAGGCAAGTGCCCTAACCATTAAGCCATCTCTCCAGCCCTAATTTCTTTAAAATTAATTATATTTTAGATTTTTTTTCTGAGACAGCCAGATTTGAATTCTGATTCTCCTATCTCTACCTCTCAAGTGTTGGGATTACAGGAGTGTGCACCACTTTTTTTGTTTACATGTGTATGTGGTGTGCATGTGCATTTATATGTGTGAACAAGTGTGCATACATGTATGTGCATGTGCATGTGGAGGCCAGAGGTCAATGTTGGCTGTCTTCCTTGATTGCTCTGCACCTTATTCATTGAGGCAGGTTCTTCCACTTACACCCAGACTTCACCAGTTCAGCTAGTCTAGCTAGCCAGCTTGCCCCCCATTTACATGGATGCTTGGGATCCAAACTCAGGTCCTCATGCTTGCATGGCCTGTGATCTCCTGACTGAGCATTGCCCTTCTCTCTGGCTCTTAACTCTTATTTGGCCTTGCAGCTTAGTTACTGACACCACACAGAGAGCACCCACAACACAACAATGACCACACGTCCAGTTGGAAAATGGACTAACAAGATGAGCTGAGTACATGCAGAGAAAACATGAGCAGTCAGGAATTCTATAAAAGGAGCTGCATTTCACAGTCACAATTAAAAGGTAAATGAAGGCTGGAGAGATGGCTTAGTGGCTAAGGCACTTGCCTGAAAAGCCCATGGACCCAGGTTCAATTCCCCAGTGCCCACATAAGCCCGATGCACAAGGTGGTGCATGCGTCTGAAGTTCATTTGAGGTTGCTGAAGGCCCTGGCATACCCATTCTCTCTCTCTATCTGCCTCTCTCTTTCATAAATAAATAAATAAGAAAGGAGGGCTGGAGAAATGGCTTAGCAGTTGAGGCACTTGCCTGTGAAGCCTAAGGACCCATGTTAGCCAGATGCACAAAGGTGAGGCAAGCACAAGGTCGTACATTCTCACTAGGTGGCACAAGCATCTGGGGTTTGATTGCAGTGGCTGAGGCCCTGGCATGCCAATTCTCTCCTTCTCTCTCTCTAAAATAAAAAAAGGCAAATGAGGGGCTGGAGAGATGGCTTAGCAGTTAAGACGTTTGCTTGTGAAGCCTAAGAACCCAAATTCAATTTCCCAGAAACCACCCAAGCCAGATGCACAAGGTGTCACATGCATCTGGAGTTCATTTATAGTGGCTGGAAGCCCTGGTGCACCTCAGGCATCCACATGCACATGTATACACATAGATGTGTGTGCACACCCACAAACACAAACAGTCATACACATAAACACAATACGTATGCACGCCACACAAACTACACATGCAAAAATGCAGCTATAGGGCTGGAGAGATGGTTTAGTGGTTAAGGCCCTTGTTTGAGATGCCTAAGGACCCAGGTTTAATTCCCCAGTACCCCCATAAGCCAGATGCACCAGGTGGTGCATGTGTCTGGAGTTCATTTGCAGTGACTAGAGGTCTGCCCATTCTCTCTCTCTTTCATAAATATATAAGTAAATAATTGTTTTTTTAAAAGGTAAATAAGCCAGGCATGGTGGTGCATGCCTTTAATCCCAGCACTGGGGAGGCAGAGGTAGGAGGATCTCTGTGAGTTTGAGGTCAGCCTGAGACTACATAGTTAATTCCAGGTCAACCTGGGCTAGAGCGAGACCCTACCTCAGGAAAAAAAACAAAACCATAATGTCACAGCATGCAGAAGAGAAGGCTCACATGATCATGGTTTTCATTTGCTTTGAGAGACATGATGGGAGTCACTGGAGAAACGAGAATGTTTTTGAGAAAGTGTCCTCACTGAACCCAGCCCAGAAAAGCTAGCCAGCAATCCTAGGGATCCTCCTGTCTCCACCTCCAAGGAGCTGGGATTTCAGATTTAGTGCTGGTATTGACAGACTTACCACCACGCCTAGTATTCCATGTGAGTGATGGGGATCCAAACTCTTTATCCTCCTGCCTCCACCTCCTCAGTGCTGGGGTAACAGGTTGGCATCACCTTACAAGTTGAAGTTAGTCCCCTTTGCTCCCCCAAAGATACAGTGAAGTTCTAAGCTATGCTGCCTCGAGTGGGACCTCATTTGGAAATCAGGTCATTGCCTTTGTAATTAGGGGATCCAGACTTAAGTCCTCGTACCTGCATGGTAAGCACTTTGCCTGCTGAGCCATTTCTCTAGCCCTCTTCTTCCTATTTTTATTTTATCTTTTTAAAAAATGTTTTATTTATTTATTTGACAGAGAAAGAGGGAGAGAGAGAGAATGGGCGCACCAGGGCCTCCAGCCACTGCAAACGAACTTCAGACACATGTGCCCCCTTGTGCATCTGGCTAACATGGGACCTGGGGAATCGAACCTGGCTCCTTTGTCTTTGCAGGCAAATGCCTTAACCACTAAGCCATCCCTCCAGCCCTATTTTATCTTTTATTGTGTTTTTAACTTTTTATTGATAGCATCCATAATCATAGACAACAAACCAGAATAATTCCCTCCGCATCCACCCCCACTTTCCCCCTCACAAATCCACCCTCCATCATATCCTTATTGTATTGTTTTGTTTTGTTTTGAGGCAGATTCACACTCTAGTTAGGCTGTCCTGGCACTCACTCTAGCCCAGACTTGCCTTGAACTCACAGTGATCCTCCTGCTGCAGCCTCCAGAGAGCTAAGATTAAAGGAGTGGGCCACCACACTCGGCTGCTTCTTACTATTTCTTAAAAAGAGATTTTTATTTATTTATTAGGAGAGGGAGAGAAAGAGACAGAGAGAGTGTGAGAATGGGCATGCCAGGGCCTCTAGCCACTGCAAACGAACTCGAGACGCACGCTCCACCTTGTGCATCTGGCTTACGTGGGTCCTGGAGAATTGAACCTGGGTCCTTAGGCTTCACGGGCATGGGTCTTAACCACTAAGCCATCTCTCCAGCCCTTCTCACTATTTTTGAAATTAATTAATTAATTTTTATTGACAACTTCCTTAATTGTAGACAATATCCCATGATACTTCCCTCCCTCCCCGCACTTTCCTCTTTGAAACTCCACTCTCCATCATATCCCCTCCCCCTCTCAATCAGTCTCTCTCTTCATTTTGATGTCATCATCTTTTCCTCCTGTTATGATGGTCTTGTGTAGGTAGTGTCAGGCACTGTGAGGTCGTGGATAGTCAGACCATTTTGGGTCTGGAGGAGCACATTGTAAGGAGTCCTACTCTTCGCTCAGGGTCCATTGCAGAAGAGGGGGCAGAAAGAATGTAAGAGCCTTCTCGCTGTTTTTGAAGTTTCTCTTTAAGTCTGAAATTATGCCAAAATAACCCTTCCACTTCCCCAACCTCTAGACTTATCTCCTGTCCTCCTCTACCGCCCAGAGCAGGCAAAGGAAGAAGGTACCTCAGCTAACCAAGGGAAGAAAAGCAGCAGCCACAGCAGCTGGCCCTCCTGGGCATGACCCAGCCATAGCCTGACCTGAGCCCCCTGCCGGAGGCGGGAGGTACTACTCATGGGATACCAGGCCAGAGGCCCATAGCATGTGGCAATAGCAACAGGGATGTTTGAATACATTAAACATTAACTCCAGTTTGAACAAAGGGTACCCCAGCATCTGGAAAGCTAGTTGTGCTTGTTGGTACGTTTAGAAAGGGCTTGTAGGACTGGAACTGACATCTCCAAGGATACAAGGGGAAATGACCCTTTTTTACCTTTTAGAAAGAGAGATTCTGGCCACCCCTACCTGCTTCCTCCACTGAGCTTCCTGTGTGGTTTCCTAGCACCCTACGCCATGGCTCTGTGACCCAGGGATCTCCAGGACCAGACATGAACGGCACCTCATCTCATGTGTACCCCTCCACTTGCACTTTAGGCACAGTGGAGTCACTCCTATGGGCAGGGCCCCTGCCAAAGCCTGGCCAGACCTCTGCCGTGCCAGCCCAGGAAACATTCCTGGAAGCCCTGGAACAGTAGGGAGCTGGCGATCCTGGGATTTCTACATACAGCCGACTTTCTGGGCTCAGAATTAGCCTTTGAATAAGAGGGTTAAACAAAAAGCCTGCCCAAGCAAGCTCCCAACAGCATTGTGGCTAGCACTGGCAAAACCTGCCCCACTTTCCAGAACATCAGCCTGGATTTATGACCACCCTGTGCAGTGGGTGTCCACTGACCTCTGAATGCTGGTAAATCCCTGGTGCTAGGGACACTGCGACTCTACTTGTATGTACGTGTTTTTATGTGTGTGAGCACACACGTGGGAGATGTATACACACATGTGCATGTAGAGACCAGAGGTGGGTGTCTTCTAGTCACTCTCCACTCTATTTTTTGCAACAGGGTCTCATTGAGCCTAGAACGCACTGATTCAGCTAAACTAGCTTGCTGCCAAGCCCCAGGGATGCTCCCATCTTAAGCTCTGATCCCCATGCTGGGATTACAGGCATGTGCTGCCACACCCGGCTTTATTTTAAGTGGGTACTGGAATTAAAGGCACTCACCACTATACCACTTTTCCATCAGCACCAGGGATCAGAACTCAGGCCCTCCTCACCTTTGCACAGCAAGCACTTTACCCACTGAGCCAGATCCCCAGCTCCTGTGCCTCTACTTTGAGCAAACAGAAGTGGTGGTGTACTGTCTGGCCAATGAGCCCCAGGGATCCACCTGTGTCTGCCAGCCTCCCAGTGCTGGATTAACAGAGGAGACAAGATGCTTGGCTTTTTTATGTGGGTTCTTGGGACCAACTGAGGTGCTCATGATTGGAGGCAAGCACTTTACCCACTGAGCCAGCTCCCTAGTCCATTTTATTTTATTTTATTTTATTTTATTTTGAGACAAGGTTTTTGAAACTCACTTTGTAGCCAAGGATAATCTTTAACTCTTTATCTTCCTGCCTACACCTCCTCGGTGCTGGGATTAAAAATGTGCATCATCATATCTGGTTTTTACTCACCAAATTTTTACTGGGCTTTCTTGCTGGTTGAAGTGAGTCCTCTTTGCTCCCCAAAGATACATTGAAGGGGCTGGAGAGATGGCTTAGCAGTTAAGGCCCTTGCCTGTGAAGCCTAAGGACTCAGATTCGATTCCCCAGTAACCATATAAATCAGCTGTACAAGGTGGCGCATGTATCTGGAGTTCGTTTGCAATGGCTGGAGACTTGCAATTCTCTCTATATATGCCTCTTCCTCTCTATCTCAAATAAATAAATAAAAAAAAAAAAAACATATGGGGCTGAAGAGATGGCTTAGCAGTTAAGGCATTTACCTGCAAAGCCAAAGGATCCTGGTTTGATTCTCCAGGACCCAAGTAAGCCAGATGCACAAGGACACATGCATCTGGAGTTCGTTTGCAGTGGCTGAAGGCCCTGGCACGCCCATTCTCCCCACTCCCCGCCACCTCTTTCTTGCTATCAAATAAATAAAATAAAAATGTTTTTTTTAAAAAAAGCAACAAACATACATTGAAGTTCTAAGCCACTCTGCCTCAGAGTGTGACCTCATTTGGAAATCAGGTCATTGTCTTTGTAATTAGCGTGAAGTTTTCATCTTTAAGTGGACTTCTAATCCAGTCTGGGTGATCTCCTTCAAAGAGGACAGCCAGGAAACATGCACAGTCAGGACGAAGGCTGTATGGAGACGAATAAAGACTAGAATGGCACATTTTCCAAAGATGGTGAGCCACCCCCAGTGTGCACAGAAAAGGCATGGCAGGACTCACCCGAATGTCCAGTGGAGTGTTCAGTTCTGTGACACAGAACATCACTGTTGCCTGGAACAAATCCAGGCACCGACTCGGTACCCAGAGTGGAGCTGCTGCGTGTGACGGTTTCACTGTGAAATGTTCCCATAGGCTCATGTGCTTGAAGATTTAATCCCCAGCTGCTGGTGGTAATGTGGAAGGTTGTGGAACCTTTAGGAGATAGAGCCTAGAAGGATGGGTGGCACTGGGTGGGGGGGGGCCTTGAGGTTATAGCCAGGCCTCATGTGCTCTCTCTTTCCCTCTGTCTCTCCTTCTTGTGCTATATTGTGACATGAGCTTCCTGCTCAGGCCTGCCATGCTGCCCCTCCATGATGGACTATACTACTTCTTTAATCTTGTTCCTTCCACAAGCTGCTTCCGATTAGGAATTTGTTCACAGCAATGAGAAAGTAACGGATACAGAAAATAGGTGTCAAGAAGTGGAACCACTGCTTTGATGAATCTGACCCTGTCGTTTGTAGGCTTTTGGAACTGGTTTGTGGGAGGACTGTGTAAGAGTGTGGAACATTGGACTAGAAAAGCCCTATGGGGCTGGAGAGATAGCTTAGTGGTTAAGGTGCTTGCCTGCAAAGCCCAAGGAACCAAGTTCAATTCTCCAGAACTCATGTAAGCCAGATACACGTGGTGGTGCATGTGTCCGGAGTTTGCTGTGGCTGGAGGCCCTGGTGTGTCCATTCTCTCTCTCTGTTTCATAAATAAATAAATAAATAATTTTTTTAAAAAAGGAAAAGGCTTATAATGCTATAAATAAAGTCTGATGGTTTAGTCCTAGTGTCAGTTTGATCAGATTGGAGTCTGATAGGATCAGATAGGAATCAAGTAACAGACATGCATTTTGGTGGGTCTGTGAGGGTGTTTCTGGAAAGGACAGATGGAGTTAGGAAGAATTTCCCCAGCGTGAGCAGCCCTTCCAGTAGTTAACTATATATCTAAAAATGCTTCAAGGGAACACAGAGACTTTTGCCTGGCTGTATAAGCTGCATGTCTGTGCAAGCGTCTACGCTGCTGCTGCTAGTCATGCTTCATGGACCCTGGACCAGCTTCACCAGCCCTCCAACATGTGTGAAGGCCAGTGCCCTCCAGGAATCGTTCAAGCCTTGAGTGCCAGATCAGGATTGCTGAGGCCTCCAGTCTCATGGACTGAGCAGCTACCCGGTTCTCAGACTCTCCAGCCTTCAGACGGCCATTGTTGGACTAACCAGACCATATTCTGAAAGGAATATAATAATCCTATAAATTCTGTTCCTCTACAGAACCCTGACAGCTGCACAGAGCTTAAGGGGCCATTCTGGATAAAGTTCAGAAGACCAGAAGCCCAAAAGAATTGGAAACAATGGCGGCTTGGCTTATAGGTTTCAGAGGGGAACAAGGGCCACACAGTGCCCAAGTTTGTGAGGAGCTAAGAGTCTCTACGCTCACCCTGAGGACAGGGAGCTACTTCATTCTCCCTCCGGGCCCTTTGTTTTCTTACTGCCTTGAGCCTTCAGAGGGTTAGATCTTGCCCTCAGGGCATCGTTCCTATTGTCTCAGTGCAGAGCCGCAGATGTCTCTTTAATGGTAAAAAACTCTTGAAAAAATACAGCCAAAGTGGCTGCAGTCTCTTGCCCCGGATTCTAAACTTGCTCACATTTCTTTCCTTTCTAAACTTCACACGTTTCATATCTTTCTGCTCTTCGTCAACTTGGGCACTGGTTTCAGGTAAGGTGGTACTGTAAAGAGTCATGCCAGCTGTGCTGTGGAGGACAGACAGGAGTATGGGCAAGGTGGAGGTCAGTGAATATCTGAGGGGAAGTTTAGGAGGAGCCCCGGATAGAGGCCTGAGCTGGGGACCATAGTAGGTGGGAGCTTGGTGGGGCTAACTGGGCATGGCAGAAAGAAGAGGGCCTCCTGACAGATACGTGCCCAGTGAGCCAGCTCCCCCAAAGCAGAAGAGAGGCAAAAAGCTCAGTGGGGTCTCCAAGGAGGCCACACGCGGGCTGGTGAGGCTCCCTCGAGAGCTCAGCAGTGGCTATTGGGAGAGGAAGTCCAACACAGGCCCAGTAAACCTTTGCAGGTTAGAGTGGAGCGTTGGTAGGAGGGGCAGCCCCCAAGCATAGGGATGCCTCAGCCCAGAGGAAATGGATACCCCCTTGCCGGGACTGTATTTCATTCTTGGTACCACCATAAATTGCCTGGAGCGGCCCCCTCCCTCGCTGGCTGCCGCTTTGCAATCGGGGAGTATCAGTCATGATAAGACATTACTTAAAGCAGCGGTGACAGGGCCTAATCAGTCTTGTGAAATATAGACTTCTCCCCGCACTGCGGGCAGGGCCAACATTAATACACATTTATGCAAAGCAAGAGCAGGGGCTGTCGGAGGCTAATCTTTACAAGTATGATAAATGATGTTTATTTTCAATGATGGAACGAAACAGCCCAGCCGACAGTAATTGTAATAAAAAGGACAGATCAACTTCTATAAAGTGATTGAATTACCCAACGATTGCATTAATGTCCACACTCTGGTGTGTCACCAGCTTTCCTCGAGGTTCGAGGACAGCGTTCAGGACAAGTTCCCCTTCAAGTCAATGTCTGCCCTTCACCTGGGCTCCTGGGGCAGAGTCACTGCCAACTTCAAAGTTTGCTATTGGTCTAGTCAGCCTGGATCTTTCTCCTGTCATTCAGAGTTCTGGGAATCAGAACTGGATACTGGGCAAGATTCAGACCTAAGGGTTGGCAGAGAGAGTGATGACCAAATTGGGCATTACAATGTGGTCAGAGAGCCCGTGGGAGGAGGCAAAGAGGGCGAGCCTGCCTCACCAGCCTTTGGGAATAGAAAACTCTGATATGGACTTCTCTTGCTGGCACTGTGGAATATGTGCTATATTTTTGCAAGGAAGGAAGTGGAGACTGGATAAGGTTAAGCGTGTCCAACATCACATAGCTAATGTGTGTCCAGCACGAGTCTCACACCCAGAGATTTGACTGAGGGCACTCCTGAGTCCAAACTCTTCTATGTATGGTGACTATGTACCTGCTCTCTGGAGGCCCAGAGGACCCAAGGGTCAAGGTGCTTTGGAAGTCTGGCTACAGGGAGGGTGAGATCAGAGTTACTCAGTGTCATCTTTGTGTATGTGTGCGTGTACATGCATGAATTTGTGTATGTGTGGATGCACATGTGTGTGGGTATATGTGTACGTGGAGGTCAGAGGACAACATTGAGTGTCATTCTTTTAGATTCCATCCACCTTTTTGGAGATCAGGTCTCTATTGATATATAGCTCACCAAGTATGCTAGTCTGGCCAGCAAGCTCCACGGATCTGCTTGCCTCCACCTCCCAGTGCTGGGATTACAAACAAGTGCCACTGCTCCTGGCATTTTTTTATGTGGGTTCTAGGGATCAAACTCCAGTCTTCATGCTTGTAAGACAACCCCCCCCCCCGCTGGCTGAATCATCTCCCCAGCCCCTCAGTTTCATCTTTTAACCACACAGCAAAATGCCCAAGAAGAGTGCATGGGCTCAGCTCAGGAGGCCCGGTTTGAACTTTTCCCTTGGGATGTCAGACTCCTTGTCTGCAAAATGGGAATGGAAACAGCCTATTCCACAGAGCCAATGGCTGGGCAGTGAGGAGAGGGGCCTATATGTGTCTTAGCAGCTCCTCCCCAAAGTCTCTTGGGAGATGCCAGTGAGCTCAAGCAGAGGAAGAGAGACACCCTGGCCTGTTATACCTGAAGAAGCCCTGGAATCTTTGAACAAAATAAACTCACTTGCCTTTAGCCTAGTGCCCTCCACAAAGGAAATCACTCTTGTCACTTGCTCACCTGGAGCCTTCTGCCCTCCACTGGCCCATAGTGAGTTCTGAACAAAATTCCAGGGCTAGGGAGATGGCTCAGTGGGTAAAGTACATGTCATGCAAGCATGAGAACCTCTTAATTCAAAACCCATATAAAAACGCCGGATGTGGCTTATGTTTGTAATCCTGGAGCTGAGAAGGTAGAGATAGATAAATGCTACTTAGGAGACTGAGGTAGGAGGATCACCCAGAGTTCGAGGCCACCCTGAGACAACAGAGTGAATTTCAGATCAGCCTGAACTAGGGTGAGACCCTACCTCGAAAAACAACAACAAAAAAGAAAAAAGAATAAGATTCCAGCTCTAACCCCCACAACTTTCTCCCAGTATACAGGCACCCACCTTCATAATGGTCCAGCTTAAAGGGTTTTTGACTTTATGATGGTGTAAAAGTGGTTCACACTCAGCAAGAATTTGGAATCTGGCTAGTGAAACTTGATCTTGTCCCTCTGAAGGATATCGGGCAGTGGTACAGCCCGCAGCTCCGAGGTGGCCCAGTTGTGAGGAAATCACCCATGCTGTTGTATGCTGCGCTGAGCGGGGGTGTGGGGTTGATTGAGCTGGGATATACAGTTGGTTGAAATGGGATATGCGCATGGTTGAGTTGGGATGCACAATCGGTTGAGCTGGGATGAGCGGGTGGTTGCGCTGGAATGTACTGTTGGTTGGTTTAGTCAGGATGTGTGGTTTCGTTGAGCTGGGACGTGCAATAGGTTGAGCTGGGATGCGGGTCACGAGTACAAGAGCGTCTGTGTACACGCTGTATGTAGGTGGCAACAGCAGTAACTCCAGCAGACAATGACTCCTCTTCGTTGAGCCTGATTCTGGAAGCTCTTCACTCCTCGGTGCAGACACACAAGCAAGAAACCAACCTTTGAGGAGTGAGGGGACCTGCCCAGGGTTACCCTGAGCTCAGTAGTGACAGAGTCAATCCACATACACTGTTGACCCTGAAGCCCCTAGCTTCTCTGGCTAGCCCCCCTGGCTTGATGGGGAAGGCAGAGCCTTTATGTAAGCTAACAAGTGGTCTGACCAGGAAAACATTTTCAAAATAAGACATTTTTACTTCAGAGCCACTGTGTCAAACCTGAATTTGCACATCTGGGCCCAGTGCCAAGCCATTAGTGGTACCCTGTGGGAGGCGCTGCCAGTATCCACAGTATGTGAATGAGGCCCTCTGGGGGCACTCAGTCTCCAGGGATTACAGGTGGTGGGTCTCAAGCTGGGGTGTGCACCAGCTTGACCTTGGTTGAAACAGACTCGTGGGTGTTAGCATAAAAAGCAAAATGGCTTCAAAATGGTCAAAGACAGCAGAAGTCCCACTTTTTAAGTCTTAGCAACTTTTCTGAAGGGTAAGCCACCACACAGATAGGGTGTCTGTAAATGAATCATCTAGATAGAAAAGTTTTCTGGAACCTAATGACCTGCTGGCCAGGGTTCAATTCCCCAGCACCCACATAAAGGCAGGTGTGCACTATTGCATATGTGCCTGGAGTACATCTGTAGTGGCAAGAGGCCCAGGCATGCCCATACCTCCCTCCATATGTTTCTCATGCAAATACAAATGAAAAACTAAAGGCTTGAGAAATACCAGAGTCTCTCATTTGGCTCTTGATCGAGCCATTGCAATGACTTTCCAGAAGTTCTGACCATGCTGGCTGGCAGCAGTTTGCAGCCTCAACACTCTTGGCTTCAGAGATTATTCATGCTGGTCAGTTGGTTTGGTTTTCATGGAACTCAAGCTGGCCTCGAACTTGCTACAAAGCCAAAGATGACCTCTAATTTCCTGATCTTCCTGCCTCTACCTCCTGAGCACTGAGCTGACAGCTGAGCCCTCCCGGACAGGGTTATGTGGTCCTGGGGCTCCAACCAGGAGTTTCCTACATGATAGATAGGCCAGCACTGCACTGACCATGCCACACCCTCAGCTCAAGCATCCTCCTACTGCTTGTTAGAGAAGTGCCGGGCCTGCTGGACTTCGCCGGGCCCCTCACCTGCCTTTGAAACTGAGCCTGTGGCCCTGGCTTGCAAATTTGTTGTGCATTCAACTAAAACTGCCTTTGCTTTTCTTTTGGCCTCATTTATGACTTCTTTGCATGTGGAATATCATGCAGCCATCTGTGACTATCTAGTACTGGTGCATGCTACATGCTTGAATCCCAAGGGCATCATGTTCCATGTGAGGAGTCAGCCATGAAAGACCACATATGGCATGACTCCTTCTATGTGAACTGTCCGAAGGAGATGAACACACAGGCATGGGAGGCCGCTTCCCCTCTAGACTGTAAGCCAAAAAGCAAAACTTTCCTCCCATCAGCTGCTTTCAGTTGGGTGCTTTATCCCAGCAATGTGAAAGGAACTACAACAGCATGTTTTTGGAACCACTGTGGTTATGTTTGCCTCTCCTCCATCCCCAGGAGCTCTTCATTACCCAGGAGGTCAGAGGGAGGAGGAGAGGAAACTCAGAGAAAGGGGAGTGAGGCTACCACAGGGTCCCAGAGGAGCCCTGAATGCTGAACTCTCTTTTAAGGGAGTCCCCAGCCCCGGATGCCCTCCAGGAGCACTGCACGATGCCACAGGTCTACCCAGATCCCTCAGGGCAACCTACCTGCTGCCTACCTGGGACCTGCCCAAGCTTTTCCTTCACAGTTCATGGCCTGTTGCAGTCACCTTCGTGTTGCTGGCACAAAGCACCTGACGAAAACAGCTTGTGGGAGGAAAGGGTTTATTTTGGTTTACAGACTCAAGGGGATGCTCCATGCTGGCAGGGGGAAATGTGGCATGGATAGAGGGTGGGCATCACCTCCTGCTAACATCAGGTGGGCAACAGCAACAAGAGAGTGTAACAAACTTTCTCTGGCAAGGGAAAGCTAGCTATAACACCCATAAGCCAACCCCTTCCCCCAAAAAACCACACCACCAATTCCCAAATTGCTATCAGCTGGGGATCAAGTGTTTAGAACACATAACTTTATGAGGGACACCTAATTCAAACCACTAACTACATGGCCCCATCCAACTGTTTAGGAAAGCCATTTTTCTTTTGTCTTTAAAAAAATTTTTAAATGTATTTATTTGGGTGTGTGTGTGAGAGAGAGAGAGAGAGAGAAAGAGAGAGAGAGCCTGGCGTGGTGGCACACGCCTTTAATCCCAGCACTCGGGAGGCAGAGGTAGGAGGATGGTTGTGAGTTAGAGACTTGTAGTTAATTCCAGGTCAGCCTGGACCAGAGTAAGACCCTACCTTGAAAAACCAAAAAAAAAAAAAAAAAAAAAAAAAGAGAGAGAGAGAGAGAGAACTAGGCACACCAGAGCATTTAGCTGCTGCAAGCAAATTGCAGACATTTTCTGCATCCTGCTTGCCGTGGACACTAGAGAATCAAACCCAGGCCTTCAGGCTTTGCTAACAAGTGACGTTAATGGCTAAGCCATCACCCCAGCCCAAGATAAACCATTTTTCTAATTGTCACCACACCAAAACCCAGGTGCAGAGTGTTGTGTGCGTGTTTTATGTATGTACATGTTTGTGTGTGCACAAGCGTGTGCAGATGAGCAGGCACCTAATGGGGGCCAGATGTCAGTGCCTTCCTCAATCGCACTTTACCTTATGTTCAAGACAAGGCCTCTCATTGAACCCAGAGCTCCCTGCGGTCAGCAAGCTTCAGAGCTCTGCCTGTCTCTGCCTCCCCAGCAACGGGATTGCTGACAAACTCTCCCACACCCAGATTTTACACAAGTGCTGGGCTCAGAGCCTCATTAAAGCAAGCACAATACTGACTGAGTCATTTCCCTAGCCCCCAGAATATCTTTGTGTTTTGTTTTTCGAGATCGAGTCTCACTCTAGCTCAGGCTGACTTAGAACTCACTCTGTAGCCTCAGGCTGGGCCTTTAACACACAGCAATCTTCCTACCTGAGGCTCCCAAGAGCTGGGACTAAAGGCATGTACCCCCACACAGGGCTCAGAATGTGTCCTCTGCATCTACTCTTGTCTCACCCATGTTCCCTACCCTCTAGCCAGCCATGCCTCTCCTACCCAGGAGAGCAACCAGCAGTCACCCGCAGGGCCAGTGCATGCTTCTCCTGCCCGCCCCCACCATGTATTTGTGACATCAGTCCCCACCACTTCATTAGTCTCCAGCTGACCCCAAGAATGTTGACTAGCTAGTTTCCACTTCTGGAAACTTTAGTCCCATTGCTACACAACTTCCAGCTGTCATTTCAAAAGTCCTTTTGGTGGAGCACCTTCCTAGACAAACCAGGCCCCTCTGAGCTTCCCCATAACTCCCAGTCCTTCTCCATTGAACTGCCCTGGGTTGTACCTGTACCTTGCCCCTTGTGCTCCTGTGAGACCTTCTCTCTTCCCACACCAGAATGTCATAAAGGCTTAGGTAAGGCAGTCACCCCCTAAATGAAGCTGGCCCTGAGGACACCTATTCAGCTGATGAATAGACATCCTACCTTCCAGGAGGGCGTAGGCTGTGCCAAAGAATCACAATGGGCACTTAAAAGTGGTTTTAAGGCCCAGAGCTGGATCCCTAATACCCAGATAAAATATCAGGCATGTCTGTAATCCAGCTCGGGGAGGTAGAGATAGGAGGATCCCTGAGGCTGTTAACTAGCCAGTCTACTCTAGCTGGTAAGCTCTAGGTTCAATGAGAGACCCTACCTTGAAAAATAATGTGGCTTCTAAAAGTACATACACACATGTGCACACACACTCCCACGCCCAGATGCACCTGTGCTCATGAATATTCATGCACACATACACACAATAAGTGGTTTTAGAGGTTGGGGTGTGCACTTTAGAGGCTCAGTGGGTAGTGTACTTGCCTTGCACGTATGAAACTCTGGATTTGGTGGTGCACACCTATAATCCCAGAAGGATCAGAAGTTCAAGGTCATCCTTGGCTACATAGCAACTTCAAGACCAGCCTAAACTACATTACACCCTGTATCCAAAAAAAAAAAAAAAAAATGGTTTTAGTTCCTCCTCTGTGCTTGTGTGTGCTTGAACACACGTGCACGTGCTACTCTCGGATGAACACTGTACGTACCTATAATGGTGCACTTGGGAAGCAGAGACAGGAGACTCCCTGGAATAAGCTGGCTAGACTGAGACTACCAAACTGGCGAGCTTTGGGCTCAGCGAGAGACCCTGTCCCAATAAATAAAGTGGAGACCCCTGACACTGATCTCTGGCCCATATACATATAAATGAATACACATAAATGAATTCGCACACAGGCCCATCACACATATATACACACATGGGAGAGAGAAAGAAAGGAAGGAAGGAAAGAGAAAGAGAAAGAGAAAGAGAAAGAGAAAGAGAAAGAGAAAGAGAAAGAGAAAGAGAAAGCAAGTGCTCTGCTCGGCCGATGTCTGAAGAACAATGTCATCTGCCAACTGTCGCGGTGACTGGCCACCATGATTTCCACGGTGCTGTACTGTGTGTGAGCACACCTCATATGCAGGCAAGGATTCCATGCATCTGACGTCTTTAGAGGAGGGGCATCCATGTCTACCCACAAGCCTGCTGATTGCAGCCACTCAACTTAGATCCTGGGTCATATGTCCAAAGGAGATTTTGCCATCTCATTTGTTTCTGGTGTTCCTTCTGTGGGCAGCGCAGCCCCTGGCTCACATCACCTGCATTCCCTCAGCCGAGCTCTGCCTTGCAAGAGCACAGATGATCCCACAGGGCCAGGGGAGTGAGCAGACAGTGAACATCTGCCAGGAGTGGGTGTAGGAGAGGCCTAGGAGGCCCGGGGAGCTATGGCAGCCAGAGGACAGGCCAGGGCCACAGTGAGGTGAGCTGGGTGGCAAGAGAGGCATTGGGAAGGAGCACAGTGGGTTCCAAAGGCACAGCGGTGCCCTCACTCACGGACCTCCCGAGCAGAGGCGATAAACAGCCGGGCTTGGTTTTTGCCTCCCCCGCCCCACCCGTGAACCGTCTCTCCCCGAGTCCTTGAACTCGCAGGCCCTAGCAGATGCTTGTTAGTGGGTGGGAGTGAGAGGACTGCAGGCATTTGCCAGGGCTGCATGCTTGGAATACAGGCTGGGGTGTTAGTGTTGCTGTAGGGCTTGGAGTCCTGGTTCCAGGCCAGGTTGGATGGCAGGGGCTGCAAACACGGGGTGAGGAGAAGCAGTCTAATAGGTTGTTCTTAATCATTATTATTATGGGTTTTTACTAGAAATCCCGGCTGCCCGGACCATAAGGGCTGTACCCTCACCTCTGCTGGAACACAATTAGGGAGGAGAAGTGGGGAGCACTAATGAGGTTGGCTTAGGTGCAGGCCGGAAATGAGCAGGAGGGAGGGTGGCGGGGTGGCGCGGAGGGGCTGAGCCACGCTTAATTTGGGAGGCAGCATATTATTATCCCGGCTTCTTGTTAACAGGCCTAGCCACCTCTGGGCCGTGGAGGTCCGAAAGGCTGCAATTTGTCATGACATAAGGGTCTTCCCCAGTCACTCTCCACCTTATTCTTGGAGACAGGGTCTCTTGTTGAACCTAGAGCTCACTGCTTGGGGCAGACTAGCCAGTGAGCCCCGGGGAGACCCTGTCTCCACCTCCCCCAGAGTTGGGACCCCAGGTCACTCGTGGCAGTTTTCACGCAGATACTGGGCGTACATGGCACACACTTTACCCACCCAGCCGTCATCTCCCCCATTCACGACTGCCCATTCTTAGTATTGCAGACCATCTGCTTTTGCCAACCACGCGGGAAAAGTGCACGTCTCTTTCCTCCCGCCTCTCTGCCCTTCTGTTTGCCCCCTCCGTGGGCTCTTGCTCCGTTGCCTCCTGAGTGGTGGAGGTCCCTGGCTCGTCCACCCCATGCTTCTCCCATCCATCCCTTGGGCCTGAAGATCCGCTCTGCCCAGCCCCCTCGGCATCATCCCAGAGAGTCTGGCAGACATCTGGACCTAACGTGACTTCTATCTCCATCACTCTGTGCCCTGCCCTCCTCTACCTGGCTCCCTGTCTTTATTCTGGAACAACCTCCCTCCCAGATCTAAGTCATCCACTGGTGCTTGCTGGCAGGTCCCTGCTCCCCTCCGACCAGAGGCATCATCAAGATCTCTGTGTTACCTGCGGTCTTGTCCTCTTATACACAGTGCTCACTGCGAGCCCTGTAGGAGCCACTAGATGTGTGACCACAGGCCTTGCTATGCACCACAACTTAACACAAGTCTCTGCATCAGTGCCTTTCCCTGCTGCTGTGACCGAATACTGGACATGAAGTAACTTCTTTACTTCTTCCTTCATTCTGGCCTACAGCGCCAGGAGACACGTTCCCTCGTGGCAGGGAATGCATGAAGACAGGAGGCTGGCTGGTCACATTGCAGCCACAGTCAGGAAGGAGGACACGACCAGGAAGCGGGACCATGGGACCACTTCCTCCATCTGGGCACCATGGCATAAAGGTCGCCACCGCACAAAGGTTTCGCAACCTTCCCAAACAGCATGAGCTGGGGACCAAGTCATCAAACACATGAGCCAGGCTGGAGAGATGACTCAGCAGTTAGGCACATGCCCGGGAAGCCTAAGAGCTCCTCAGAGCTCCAGATCCCACGTGAAGCCAGATGTGACAGTGACGCAAGAGTGCAATGCCATGCATGCCCACAAGCGGGCGCACTGTGTCTGAAGTGCATTTACAGTGGCTGAAAGGCCCTGGCATGCCCATTTGACCTTTCTCTCTGCCTCTTTTCTCTCTCTCAAACCACATGAGCCTATGGGGGTCATTTTACATTAAAATCACAGCATCTCCTCTCACTTGCCCTGTCCTAGCCAACTGCTCCTGCTTTCAAAAGCGGCACACACATCCCAGCCCAGAGCCCTTGCACCAGCCACTGCTCCCTATAAGCAGCCCTATGGGGATAGCCTCTTTATTCCACCTCTGGGGAGTGGCTTCTCCTGCCCAGGCTGACCTTGGACAGGGGACCTGGAGCAGGGCTGAAGAAACAGAAACACAGTGTAACTGTTCTGTGCTAAGCCCCTGAGCCTAGAGTGGCCCAGGACAGGGACGGATCTCTTATTCTCTAAAGCTCAGCCTGGCTTCCTGACCTCTCCTTCACAGCTACCTCATTGCTCTTCTGTAGCAGCCATGCAGTAGCTGCCTCCTCTGTGAAAGATGCTTAGCTCCAGAGTGGACACAACCTTTCTGCCCTGGGCCCTCACCCCACCCTGAGAAAGACCAGCTCTGATACAGCCTTCCATGGACCCTGAGAAAAGGTTGAAGGCACAATCACCACAGTAGGACTTTGAGTGCTCCGGAATTCAGACTGAGGACCCAAGGGTGGAATGGAACCCTGGTGGGTGAGTTGGGAAGGTGAAACATCTGGAGCAGGCTGTGTGACCTGAGCAGGACACCATGGCAGATGGTTGGGAGAGATGCGGAGCATGGAGAAGAGGAGAGTGACAAAAGGCACTTCGCTGAACCCACTGGGAAGCCACGGGGGTGGTGGCTTGTTTTGTTTGCTTTACGTAACTGTATATTTTATTTCAGCTACCTGTGTTGGGTCTCCTAAGACCACTTCCAGGTGCCAAATCCCTTAGAGGATTTGGCCGAGATGGCTAACACTGACCCTTTGCTCCCCACTACAGAGGTGGGCTGGGCGCCTCCAAAGCCAGTTTCTCGTCCTGGTTAGATCTTCTCTCGTCACAGTACCCAGGAGGACCTATGTTCTTTGAGGGAACTGTTCCCCCTCTGCCCATAGTCTTTGCCCATGTTGTTACTTCTGCCAGGAATACCAAGTCCCACTTTTGCATGTGTTCCACCAAACAGCTCTGTAGCAGACAGCTTCAGGTTCGCTGAGATGAACTTCCAGACCAGGCTTCGTTATGGAGGAAGGGGTATTTATTGAAGCTTATAGACCCAAGGGAAGTTCCATAATGGCAGAAGAAGCTGGCCTGCTTTCACAGGATCAAACACAGAGAGAAAATCCAAAAGCCACACAGCATAGCACACTTCAGGAACTCCAGCTAGGTACACTTTGCATATCTTTAGATTGAAATATCAAACCCACCACCACACCTTAAGATCCACCCAGTGACCCTGCCTCCAGCCAGGTAGCTGCAGATGCAAACTGCAAACTAATAAAACACTGAATATATTGGGGGCAGCTATTCAAACTACCACAAGGTCCTACCAGGTTTTTCTTTTCCTTCCTTTCTTTCTTTTTCTTTACTTTTCTTTTCTTTTCTTTTCTTTTCTTTTCTTTCCTTTCCTTTTTTCTTTCTTTTTCTTTCTTTCTTTCTTTCTTTCTTTCTTTCTTTCTTTCTTTCTTTTGTTTTTCAAGGTAGGGTCTCATCTAGCCCAGGTTGACCCGAATTTAACTATGTATTCTCAGGCTGGCCTCAAACTCACAGCAATCCTCCTACCTCTGCCTCCTGAGTGCTGGGATTAAAGACTGCACCACCGTGCCTGGCTCTACCAGGTTTTTCTAATCTCCCTCTCCTGTTTCTGGAGGCTCTGCCCACCTCTACTAGTCAGGATTCAGAGGCATGGGAACATTGGACACACACACAAGATGACCTCAGATCATGGTATGAGCTGTGAAATCAGGGAGACCATTGCTCTGTGTTTGGAGCTTCCAGGACAAACATGAGAAAGAGAACTGGCCATGAAGGAGTTATCAAAGACATGTAGACGCTGATAAGCTGAGCTGGATCCCCTGGGGACTACTGGACTACAGGCTGACCTGCCCCAGCTCTGAGCCTACTACACTTAGGTCAGGAGTTAGAAGGGCTATGGCCAGCTGCCTGGGTACAAGACATCCCTCCTCACCCCGTCCCCACATCTACATATCAGCAAAACCTTTGAGGGAGATGGCTTAGTGGTTAAAGTGCTTGCCTGGAAAGCCTAAGTACTCAGGTTTGATTCCCCAGTATCCATGTAAGCCAGATGCACAAGGTGGCACATGTGTCTGGAGTTCATTTACCATGACTATAGGCCCCAGTGTGCTCATTCTGTCTCTGTTTCTCTCTGTCTCTCTCTCTCTCTCTCTCTCTCTCTCTCTCAAATAGATAAAAATATTTTTTTTAAAAAAAGCATCTTTTGAGGGCCACAGTGGCTCTTGCCTTCCATATATGACACCAAGATCTGATGGTCACATCCTTTTGTGGTTTGAATGGAAAATGTCCCCCATAGGCTCATTTGTTTGAACACTTGGTCTTCAGCCGGTGATGCCATTTGGGAAGGTTGTGGAACTTTTAGGGGGTGGGCCTTGAGGTTTTGTGGCCCAGTCTCAATTCCTGCCTTCTGCCATTATGCCTTCCCTGTCATGAAACTCCGCCCCCCCAACTCTAAACCAAATTAAACCATTGTTCTTCCACAAGTTGATTCCGGTTGGGTATTCCTTGAGAGCAACCAGAAAGTTACTGATGAGTCACTCTTCCTTCCTGCGCACCACATGCAGATTGTCTTGCCTCCTAACCTGAATTGGGCTGGGAAAAGAGTTCTGGCAATGATGGACAGGCTCTGGCTCTGCTCAAGACTGAGATCCCACCTGTGTGTCCAGAAAATTCACCTTATTTTTGGAGTGACAACACATCAAGAGACAAGTGAGGGCTGGAGGGATGGTTCAGTGGTTACAGGCACATGTTTGCATAGCCTGATGGCCTAGGTTCAATTCCCCAGTTCCCATGTAAAGCCAGTTGCACAAAGGGGCGCATGCATCTACTCCCTTCGGTGCCCTTGAAGAGAGCACTGGCCAATATTGGCTCAGAAGGTCCTGGGTCAGGTAGGGACTTGGGCAGGACCTTCTGAGCCAGCAAGGGCACCGAAGGGAGTAGGACAAAGGACAGACTTCGGGTGGGACAATGCTTGGGTGTACATTCTATGCCCACTTTGCCAAGTCTGACTTTCCTGTCTGGAAAAGGAGGTTAGAGAAGGGGGATTTGACACAAAATCTATGCAAATATCGCAGGATGTCAGACGTCCCACCCCAAACTTGTCTATTTCTAAAATCGATGCTATCATCTTGAAAATTCCCAGAGGAAAAGCTCCATCTCCAAGCTCTTCCCTGTAGCCAGTCTCTTTTGATCTTGCAGAGTCTGAGGGCAGAGGGTGTGAGGCGCAGGGCCTGTGGAAGACAGGCGGACACAACCCAGAGTCCAGATCTCCTTTGACCCTGCTCCAACCCCGGCCAGCCTGCAGTCCCTCACTCCCCACAGGGCGTGCAGCCAGCTTGTGCCATCTGTCGTGATTTATGGGAGAGAAACAGTGATTAATCAGCCAGTCAGCCAGAGTGCAGCCATTTCCCTCATTTCCCTGCCCCCTGACCCCCCAAGCCCAGTCCAGGCAGCACTGGGCAAGTGTATTAATCACGCACTTTAAAAATATTTAAAGGAGGAGCCCGGGCCTGAAGCAGAGTTCCCTTTAATGGACTTGGTTTCAGCTGAGGGTGAGTATGCTAATTAGGAGATAAAACAAACGGGGCTGTTTGAAATGCAAATGAGTAGTGGAAGCACTTCTGGTCCCTTCCCTGCTGCCTAGCAAAGGCTAAATCTTACTTCTCCACTAACGGAAAAAGATAGCTCCTGTTCTAAAGCTGAGAGCCGCTTGCTCTTGCTTTCACCCCTCCTTTTTCACAAGGATCTAGAGGCCAAGAGGACAAGACTCCCCATCTCTGGCACTGAGGAGAAATGGAGCTGTTCTCTCAAGCTGCCGGTGTCCCTCAGTCCTTCCTGACCCAGTCCCCCATCCACTTTCCTTTGCCTCTGCCCCAGCCCAGCTCTAGGATCCCAGATCGGCTCCTGGCATACCTTCTTGCCCACTGAAATTCTCTTTGTTCCCGTAGCTGACTACAGGAGCTCCTGGGCATGTGCAAACCCTTCCTGGGGCTTGGGGCGATGGCTCAGTGGATAAAGCTCTTGCTACAAAAACATGAAGACCAGAACTCAGCACCCAGATAAATACCAGGCAGGCATGGTGGCCCTGCCTGTACTCCCAGGGCTGGGAGGTGGAGAGAAGAGATCCCCAGAGCCAGTGAGACTAGCTGAATCAGGAGAGCCTTGGGTTCAAGGGAGAGCCAGTGAGACTAGTGAAGAGCAATTGATTGTCAACCTCTGGCTTACACACACCCACACAGTCTCTCTCTTCCTAGCTTCAGTCTCCCCAGGGGTCTGTCACCTCCTCCGGGCAAGTCCCCTCTTCTGCCACCCACCACATCATGGTCATATACTTGCTACCCACTGTTCTGGGTGCTAGGGCATCTTGGTGTCCCTGGCCACTCCCACCCACTCTCAGGACTCTGTCACCTCTTCAGAGAAACCCTCAGGCCCCTCCTCTGTGCCCTCACGGGTCTGGGATCTTGCTGGCCCCTGTCTGGGGTGTGACAGTGTATA
Organism: Orientallactaga sibirica; assembly: GCA_036365145.1. Taxonomy (NCBI): domain Eukaryota; kingdom Metazoa; phylum Chordata; class Mammalia; order Rodentia; family Dipodidae; genus Orientallactaga; species Orientallactaga sibirica. Next base: position 15,299,010 of record JAEOAD010000028.1, read on the forward strand.
TGCATCTGCGTCTTTGTCCCAGTCGTGGGGGTCTCCTTAAGGAGTTCCTTTCTTTTCAGTGCTGCCCCGTGGCATGGGCACAATGGTTACTAAATGACCATGAAATCAAGGTGGCTCCTGGGAACCAATGAGCTCTGCCCATATCCTGTGACAGTCACTATGGCGGTCAGGCAAACTCAACAGTGAATGACCACCTGCTGGAAGACCTGTCTGGAGAAGCAGAGGGTCTCACTTAGTCTAAAGTCCCCTACATAAAACACGCAGTGCTCCACCTGGAGAAAACAGACTCCATCCACCCCTACTGGATGGGCAAGTCCCATCACAATGCCCACTAATGGTGAGTGAGCCACTCTCTTGGGCAGTATCTGAAGCAGCCTGTGAACTTCAATTCGCTTGGCCTGTGGGTTCACATGACTACAGACAGAGCCTCCAGCCTCACCCCACCTGGGAAGCCCCCACCCTGCTCCACCTTGGATCTCTTTTGTGTGTGCTCATGTTTGTGTGCGTGTACAGATACACAGGTATGTGTGAGCATGTGCAATGTGTCATGTGGAGACCAGGAATGCCATCCTATTACTGGCCTGGAAGCCACCCATTAGGCTAGAATGACCGGCCAGAAAGCCCTAGGGAGCCACCTGTCTCTGACAGCCCAGCACTGGATCACAAGGGCAGGTCATTATGCTCAGATTAAACTCAGGTCTTCATGCTTGCAAGAAAAGTACTTTACCAACCTCACCATCTCCCCAGTCCACCTGTGTCTCTTTTATATTCCTAAACACCAGCTGCTCAAAGTCTGGCCTCCATCTCCCAGGGGCACAGGCAATCAGGTGCCCAATAAGAATATTAGGGCAGTAAATGTTTACACATCGGCTTCAGTTAACTCTCCTAAGCCCACCTCAGTGTGAATCTCCGCCGCCGCCCCCCCCATGCACACAAGGTCCACTTCTCTGGCATTCTCATTCACCCCCACCTTCTTTTTTTTTTTTTTTTTTTTTCTTCCTCTGACTTTTTTTTTTTTAATTTTTATTGATTTTTAATCTTACATACCAAAAAAAAAACCCACCTGATGTTTCCCTCCCCTCCCCCATTCCACTTTAGAACTCCAGTCTCCCATCATATCCCCTCCCTTTCTCCATTAGTCTCTCTCCTAATTTGATGACATCATCTTTCTCTTCTATTTTGAGGGTCTTGCAAAGGTATTGCTAGGCACTGCAAGATCATGGATATCGAGGCCAATTTCTGTCTGGGCAGCTGCATAGTAAGAGGTCATATCCTTCCTTTGGCTCTTCCATTCTATCCGCCCCCTCTTCCGCAATGGTCCCTGAGCCACTGGAGGATGTGACAGAGGTGTTTCAGTGCTGGGCACTCCTCCATCCCTTCTTCTCAGCACTATGTTGCCTTTTGTGTCATCCCAGTGGTCATCACCATCTGAAAAGAGAAGCTTCTCTAGCCAGAAGTGAGAATAGCGTTAATATGTGGACATGAACATTTAGTGTAGTGTCCCCAGGGCAGCTTGGTGTCACCCCCACCTTCTTATCAAGAGGCGCCTTCACTTTCTTCAGCCATGTAGTAAGTTGCCCCTCCCACCCCCATTCATTCAAGCAACCCCAATAAAACTCTGTGGGTCACAAGAAATACGTGAAAGTAGGGGAGGGAGTAATTGGGAAAAGAGTTCCTCAGGAATGGAAGGAGGACAAGAGAAGGTAATTGGGGGTGAATATGATCATAATACATTCTATATATGTAAGAAATCATTAAAAACTTTAATTTTGTTTTTATTTTTTTATTTATTTGAGAGAAAGAAGAGAGAGAGAGAGAGAAGCAGATACAGAATGGACACACCAGGGCCTCCAGCCACTGCAAACAAACTCCAGACACATGTGCCACCTTGTGCATCTGCCTTATGTGGGTCCTGAGGAACTGAACCTGGGTCCTTTGGCTTCCCAGGCAAGTGCCTTAACTACTAAGCCATTTCTCCAGCCCTAATTTTATTTTTAAAAGATGTGTCTTAGGCTGGGGAGATGGTTCAGCAGTTAAAGGCATTTGCTTGTAAAGCCTGAAGGCTCAGCTTCAATTCCCCAGTACCCACATAAAGCCAGATGCACATGCATCTGCCTTTTGTTAGTAGTGGTAAGAGGCACTAGCACTTCCATACTTTCTATCCATCTCTCTTTTAAATAAATGAAGTCTTCTTTTCTAAAAAAGAAAAGATGTCGGGCTGGAGAGATGGCTTAGTGGTTAAGACACTTGCCTGTGAAGCCTAAGGACCCAGGTTTGATTCTCCAGGTCCCACATAAGCCAGATGCACAAAATGGTGCATGTGTCTAGAGTTTGTTTGCAGTGGCTGGAGGCCCTGGTGCACCCATTCTCTTCCCTCCATCTCTAATAAATAAATAAATCAGAAAAAATTTAAAGAAAAAAGAAAAGATGTCTCTGCCAGGTGTGGTGGTACACACCTTTAATCCCAGCACTCAGGGGGCTGAGGTAGGAGGATCGCAGTGAGTTATGTTATGGGACAGTGTCAACTGTAAACGGAGAGGAATCCAGCGGGTGACATGGGAATCACCATTCATGGATCTCTATACAGTACCTGAACTCACCAGCAATGGATGTTGGAGCAAAGTGAGCCAAACAGAGGACCTGATTTGGTGGAACTGGCCAAACCTTAGCACCCCTGACTTGCTCAGTCATCCCTGGGGTCACCCCAGAATAATCTGCACAGATGGCAAAGCTAACAGCTGCAGGCTATCTCCTAAGCATGATGCTCACAGCTGGGCAGCAGTCCTTTCTCACAGCTGTGTCCCTGTATGTTGCTTGGATTCCCCTGAGAGCAGAGGACTTATTCAGGGAATGCAGAAGGAAGCTGGAAGAGGAGGGGAGCCAACAAAAGGTGAATTACCCAAGTGGCACCCCATGGATGACTGAGGGGTGACTGCGAGACCTCCTGAAGTGTCACAACCTGCACCTCAGAGCCACTGGCTGGAGGAATGAAGGGGGACCTTCTATGCAGCTGACCTGCTCCTTCTAGCAAGGGCTGGCCCATGAACAGGATGTAGCTCGGTTAGTAGAGTGCTTGCCAAGCATGCACAGACTGCTGAGTTTGATCCCCAGGACGTCAGAAACCCCTGTAATCCCAGCACTTGGGAAGGAGGTAGAAGCAGGAGGATCAGAATGTCAAGTTCATCTTCAGTTACATAGTCAGTTTCAAGACAAGGCTGGATATATAAAGCCCTGTCTCAAATAAGGGGAGAGCTGGAGAGATGGCTCAGCTAGTAAAGCACTTGCTATGCAGGCATGAGGACCTGAGTTCAGATCCCCAGCACCCATGTAAATGCTGGGTGGGTGTGGCATCCTGCCTGTTATCCCCACACTCTGACAGTGAAGTCAGGGGATCTTTGGGGCAAGCTGGCTGGCTAGACTAGTCAAATCAGTGAGCTCTGGGCTCACATGAGAGACTCTCTCCAGAAATAAGGTGGAGGGCTGGAGAGATGGGTTAGCAGTTAAGGCACTTGCCTACGAAGCCTAAGGACCCAGGTTCAATTCTCCATGTCCCTCATAAGCCAGATGCACATGGTAGTGCATGTATCTGGAGTTCATTTACAATGGCTAGAGGCCCTGGCATGCCCATTCTCTCTCTCTCTCTTTTCCTCTCTCTGTCTTTAATAAATACATTAAAATGAATCTTTTTTAAGAAGCAATAGAGAGCTATAAATGACAACACCTGATGTCACCTTCTGGCCTCCACATACAAGTGCACTTGCACACACACGCTTGTGCATCCACATATGTGCAGACAGGTATACGCATGCATGCACACACACACCTCTCGCACATATGCATGAAAAGTGGGTACTGTGCAGTTTCCACCAGCACCCCAATACTCTATGTGGGCTCCTGGCCAAATACAAGTGAATAAAGTCAGTCAAAGCCACGGGGACAGGTGACAGCAGGTTGATCAGGGCTGAAGGATGACAAGAGGTTGTTCAGAGACCCTACCAAAGTTGAGGTGCTGTTATAAGCAGCCAAGAGGAAGAATCACATAAGGCTGCTTCCTCACCAGTCAGAGGTTCAGGGAGATGGAGACAGAAACAGAAACAGAAACTGGGGAAGGCCCAGTGGTTAAAGTCTTCGCCACACAAACATGAGGAGCTGAGTTCAGATCCTCAGCACCCACATGAGATGCTGGTGTGGTGATACTCAACTATAATCCCAGCACTGGGGAAGTGGAGGCAGGGGATCCCTGGGGCTCACTGGCGAGCTAGTCTAGCCAAATCCATGAGCTCTAGGTTCAACAAGAGCCTGTCTCAAAGAATAAGGGGGAGAGTGACCAAGGAAGCACTCAGTGTCAACCCCTGGCCTCCACACACATGTACATGCACCCAGTCCCACCCACGTGTGTACCCGTATATACAGAAACACACACATGTATGCACATCACACACACATACATGCAAAAGAAAAAAAAGAACATGAACGTGGTCCCCACTGGCAATGGCTCATCCAGACAGCCATGAGCTGGATGATCTCCTCTAGGCATAGAAGACGTGTTCAGACTGAGCTTCACAAGGTCCTGGGGGGACCTGCAAAGCCTAACAACCCAGGTTTGATTCCCCAGTCCCCATGTAAAGCCAGATGCACATACATCTGGAATTCATCTGCAGTGGCTCAAGGCCCTGGCATGTCCATTCTCTCTCTCTCCCTCCCTCTCTCTCTCTTCTTGCAAATAAATAAAAAAATATTTAAAAAGAGTTCCTAGGGGATGACAGATGAAGATGTTTAGGAACAAGCCAAGGAGATGGCAGTGGCCCTGCCAGTAAGCAGGAGAACCAGGAGAGGGCAGGCCATATGGTGGGCACAGCAGGAGGTCTTGGGGAAGGGCCAGATCAGCTGACCTAGCAGCAGAGCAGTAGATGGTGGCCCCACTGGTTGATCTGTTTTCCTCTGGTGGCTCTTTTTCTCAGTGTAATAAGCCAAATGAGCCTGAGAGTTTGGGGAGGGAGAGGCCCCCGGGACTTTGAGGAGCATATGAGTTACTATCATGGTTGCTGAGACAAAATATCTAAGCAGAAGCAACCTAAAGGGAGAAGGGTTTACCTTGCTCATGGTGTGAAGGGACACAGTGCATCATGGCGGGGAGGCATGGTAGCAGGAGCAGGAGGTCACACTGCATCCACGGTCAGGAGGCAGAGAGCGGTGACTGCTGGTGCTGACCTTGCTTCCTGCCATGTACTCAGTGTGGGACCCAGGTCCTTGGAACGGTGCTGCCCTCATTCAGGGTGGGTCCTCCCATCTCAGTTAAACCAGTCTAGAAAGTCCCTCACAGGGCTGGAGAGATGGCTTGGCAGTTAAGGCGCCTGCCTGCTAAGCCCAAGAACGCCGGTTCCAATCTCCAGGTCCCACATTTAGCCAGATGCAAAGTGACACAAGGGCACAAGGCTGCACTTGCCCACAAGGGGGTACACGCATCTGGAGTTCATTCACAGCAGCTGAGAGGCTGCTGGCACACCCATTCTCTCTCTCTGCCTCTCCCCTCTCTATCTCTCTCTGTGTCTCTCTCCAAAAAATAAAAATAAAGAAGATGGAAAGTCCCTCACAGCCATGCCCAGAGGTTTGTTACCATAGTGATTCTAAATCCTGTCAAGTGGACGGTCAATAGTATCTCAATATTATTGGCACAAGTCCAAAGGGATGAGGAAGAATCGCACACAGCCTGGTGGGGAGAGTGAAGTGGAGTTTCTTCTCTCCTCCGGCTAAGTGTAGGTTTCAGGATGTGTCCCCTGGGATGCGCATGGTTGAGCAGCTCAGCCTTTGAGGGTGATTTCCAGGTAGGAGTCAGGGCACAGTTTCATTCAGCAGAGAGAACCCATGACAACATTTAGTCCTAACTGTACTTCTAGCTCACTGATAGCCTTAGCAAAGTCATAGTTCACTTCATTGTGCCTCAGTTTCCTCACTGGTAAAAAGCATATGTGAAGGACTGGAGAGAGGGCTTAGTGATTAAGGCTCTTGCCTGTGAAGCCTATGGACACAGGTTCAATTCCCCAGGACCCACATAAAGCCAGATGCACAAGGTGGTACATGTGTCTTGAGTTCATTTACAGTGGCTAGAGGCTCTGGCTGCCCATCTCTCTCTCTCTCTCTCTCTTTCTCTCTCTCACCGCTCTTTCTTTCTTTCTCTTTCTCTCAACTAAATAAATAAAATATTTTTTAAAAAGAAGCAAATGTGACTCCATTTCCTTTTCTGTATGTCCGGGAGACCATACTGTAAGGAACAGGAAGAAAACAATCAAATGCAGCCCTCGCGGTGTTTGTGAACAGCAGCCCAGGCCCATTTGCACACTTGAGCAGCTTCCAGAAAAACCAGAATCTTTAAGGTCTTGGGGGAACCATGGATACAAAATTCAAACTTGTAGGGGCTGGTAAGGAAGTGCCACTAAGAGGGTCTGGGGATGTTGCAGTTGGCAGGGCGTCTGCCAAGCATGTGTGAAGCCCTGGGCTTGATCCCTAGCACCACATAAACCAGATATGGTGCCATATACCTGTAACCCCAGCATTTGGGAATACACTTGGGCAAGAGGATCAGGAGCTCAAGGTCAGAACTAGGTAGATGGATCAGTGGGGAAAGTGCTTGCTGCACAAATATGAGGCCCTGAGTGCAGATCCCCGGCACCCACTGAAAAGCTGGATGTGGTGACATGTGCCTAGAATCCCCACACTGGAAAGGCAGAGACAGGCAGGACCCCTGAGCTGCTCACTAGCTGGAATAGCTGATTCAGTGAGCTCCAGGTTCAGTAAGAGACCCTGTCTCCAATATAAGTCAGAGAGCGATTAAGGAATCCATCCAACATTGACCACCGGCCTCCACATGTACACGTGTACATGCACAAACACACACACATTCAAAGTCATCCTCAGCTACATAGTGAGTCTGAGACCAGCCTGGGCTACATAAAACCCTGTCTCTAAAATAAAAGGGCTGGAGAGATGGCTTAGTGGTTAAGGCACTAGCCTGCAAAGCCTAAGGACCCATGTTTGACTCGCCAGATCCCACGTAAGCCAGACGTACAAAGGTGAGGCAAGTGCAAGGTCACACATGCCAACTAGGTGGCACAGCATCTGGAGGTCAATTTCAGTGGCTGAGGCCCTGGGCTGCCAATTCTCTCTCTCTCTCTCTCTCAAATTAAAAAACAATTAAATGTCTAAAAATTTTAAAAAGGCATCACAAAGACAGCAGGAGCTAGCTTTGGGTTGGAAAGATGGCTCAGCAGTTGAGGCACCTGCCTGCAAAGCCTAACAACCAGAGTTCAAGTCTCTGGTACCCACATAAAGCCAGATACTCCAAATGGTGCATGCATCTGGAGTTTGCTTGCAGCAGCTAAAAACCCTGGAGTACCCATATTCATTCTCGCTCTCTCTCCTTGGAAATAAATTAATTAAATTTAAAAAAAAAAAAGAGGGCAGGAGCTGGCTTCCCCCAGACCTTCTTTATTCTTGGAAATCAGGGAACGCACTGGTTAGCAGCTCGCCCTCCTGGGGATGGTGAGCCTTAGCAGGAGCTGGTGGGGGAATGGTTTGATTAATTCCAGCTGGAGGAGACCTCAGCTTGCACCCTGCATTGGCCCTCTTCCCGCTCACACCTCTGTGTTTGTTGACTGAGCCCTGCACAGTGCCTGCTGCACAGTAGGGGCTGGGGACCCATTTGGTGAGCAGCTGAAGAAGGGCACAATGTCTGGTGGTAACTCCATGTTATTCCTGCACCATCACTCTCTTCCTGTCTCTCTCTCCCCTCTCTCTCCTCTCTCTGGCTCTGGTCTGGTCCTCACCAGCACACTCCTCCCTGTTCCTCTGATAAATGGCCAGTCCCCTGGAGCAGAAGGAGGGGCACTTTCTGGGCACTGCAGGGAGCTGTGTAGGGCCTTGTTCTGCCTGACACCTTTATTAATCGCTCAGCCAGGAAGATAAACAGCTTGTTAATTAAATTTGCAGATGTTGCTAAATTGGGAGGCATCCTGATTGTTTAGTCCCAGGAAGATAGAATGGTCCCATAGTCGGCCTCAGAGGTCAGCCTGGGTGGGAGCTGAGCCAGGCCAGGCAGAGTGGGCCACGGTAATGCTAACGATGGTCAGCATTTGTTGAGCACTTAGTGGATACCGGGCACTCACGTGCTGAGAAGTGGCCAGCCTGACATGGGGCGGGGGAGGTTGTGGAGTGAGTTCCTTCTCTTGCCTGGGCCTCCATATGCTCAGAGATGGCCTCCTTCATTGGTGGCATTCTGCAACTTTGATGGGATGATTCACCTCACTTTCCAGTTCACAGGGTGTCCAGTCCACAGACTGCCTACAATAAACTCCCTTGGAGCCTCTGTCAGGAAGTGGTGAGCAGTGATGAGATCTGGCTGTTGGCACAAGGACCTGGCAGGCGGGGGGTGGGGGTGGGATCTGGTGGATGTGGGGAGGGCTGAAATGTGGAGGTGTGCAGCTATGTGCAGAATCTAAAGGTCTGTGGTTCTAGGAGCTGGAGGGGAGGTTGTGAGGGGTCTAAGTGTTAACAGAGTTGTTCGGGCAACCGTCCTCAATGGGTCAATTACACAGACAAGTACTAGTGAGAAGTGGAGAAAGGAGATATATTCAATGTGACCACAATGGGCAGCTGAACAAAGAGGTCCAGGCCCTAAGTCTAACTTCAGGGTCCTGACCTGAGATTTAGATGTGTATAGGAGGCAAGGTGTGTGCATAACTGGTCAAGGTCCCTGACCCGTCATTGTCTCGGCTCTAGTCCCTACCGCACATTGGTCTGACAAGTTGCCAGCACTGTACAAAATCTCTTCCTGGAGCAAGTTCCTCCTCTGGCCAGCACCAGGCTTCAACCTTTTCCTCCTCCCAGCATAGGATTCCTGATGAAATTCTAATTTTTTTTGGGGGGGGGGGTGTTGTTTTAAAAGTCTGATAGCCAAAAGCAGGGGTACATGTGTCTCTTTAGAATCTTTGTTTTGCCGGGACAGTTTCATAAGGAATTCTGAAAAGTCTGCAGACTGAGACAACATGTAGGGTTTGTAGGTCAAAGGGTCCAGGGATAGACGGGGACAGAGGCAAAGGGTCTTGATTGGGGCTGGAAAAGTTGGAGGTGCTAGGATATGGGAATCTGGAGTTGAGAGTTTGGGATCTTGGAAGTCATGGAATCTGGAACTTTCTGGATATCAGCCTTAAGGGTCTGAGACCCTGAAATACTTTAAGAATTTAGGAATCTAAGGGACTGGAGAGATGGTTTAGCCGTTAAGGGGCTTGCCTGCAAAGCCTAAGGACCCAGGTTTTATTCCCCAATACCCACCTAAGCCAGGGTGGCTCATGCATCTGGAGTTTGTTTGCAGTGGCTAGAGGCTCTGGCGTGCCATTCTCTCTTCTCTTAAGTAAATAAATAAATAAATAAATAAATAAATAAATAAATAATTTTTTCAGAACTAGAACAAAAAGAATTTAGGAATCTAACATCTGGGGATCAGAGGGTAGGTCTGAAGGCCAACATTTGGGAATGTGAGTGTCTGGGAAGAGGAATTTGGGGATATAGGATATAGGGGTGTTTGGGAATTTGTAGGGACTCCAGGGTAGACAGTGCTGGGAAGCATAGAACTGGGCGAGTTTGAAGGCCTGGGTCTCTAATGAACAGAAGCTGAGAGCTGAATGTGGCCCAATAGTGCCACCTAGTGTACATTCTTCTCCCCTGCAGACAGAAAGAAGCTGAGCCAGTGCTTCTGCAGGAGCCCTGAAAGTGCTGGGGTCCCGCTGGGACCGGAAAGGAAACAGCACAATCTCTGAGGGCGCCAACTTGTGGTACTAACTCACTCTGGAGACAGGAAATGTGAACATCTAGTTCACTGCTGTGTCCCCAGCACTGAAACCCAGCAACATGCAATGTGTGGTTGTTGAGTGAATAAACACGGGAAATTGATTTTGGTATATGGCATGAGGAACTCAGGTGTGAGGCTTGAATTCGCTTCCCCAACACCCACATAAAATCTGGGCACAGTGGCATGTGCCTGTAGTCCCAGTGCTGGGAAGGCAGAGTCAGGAGGAGCCTAAAGCTCGCTGGCTGGCTGGTCTGAGCAGATTTATGAGCTCCAGGCCCAGTGAGAAACCCATCTCAAAAAATAAGGTGAAGAGCAAATGAGGAAGACACCTGATGTTGACCTCTGGCCTCTACATGCACAAACACACACGTGTGCCTACACATGTGAAAACATGCATTTACCCACACCCACACCCACACATGCTAAAGAAGAAAGTCATGCACCTGACAGAGGCTAGACACTCACCTGTGTGTGAACATGCATGCACGTAGCATGCCAGTGGTTATGATTTCTTGAAAAGTTGCCCTAGGGCTGGAGAGATTGCTCAGTGGTTAAGGTGCTTGCCTACAGAATCTAAAGACCAGAGTTCGATTCCCCAGTACCCACATAACGTTTAATGCACAAAGTAGCACATGTAATCTGGAGTCTGCTTCCAGTGGCTGGAGGCCCTAGTGTGCTCTCTCTCTTCTATCTCTGCTTGCAAATAAATAATTTTTTTAAAAGAGAAATCTTAGAGCCAGGCGTGGTGGCGCACACCTTTAATCCCAGCACTTGGGAGGCAGAGGTAGGAGGAGCGCCGTGAGTTCGAGGCCACCCTGAGACTACATAGTGAATTCCAGGTCAGCTTGAGCTAGAGTGAGACCCTACCTCGAAACACCAAAAAAAAAAAAAAAAGAGAGAGAGAGAGAGAGAGAGAGAGAAATCTTAAAAGAAAAGTTGCCCCTAAACCTAAACAGCCCTATGATGTAGAACCACCTTTTCAGAGGAGGGACCTGAGGCCTCTCAGGAAGGCTGTATCTTGTACCCAGTGTTTATTACCCAAGGTCTAGGCTTGGAGTATCCCCAGGACTTGCTGGCTAGTTGAGTCAGTGAGCTCTGGGTCCAGTGAAAGACTCTGTCTCTAAACACTCAAGGATATAAATTGCCTTCTAAATATTTGTTCATGGGCTGGAGAAATGGCTTAGTGGTTAAGGTGTTTGCCTGCGAAGCTAAAGGATCCCGGTTCAATTCTCCAGGACCCATGTAAGCCAGATGCACAAGGGGCACATGCATCTGGAGTTTGTTTGCAGTGGCTAAAGGCCCTGGCATGCCCATTCTCTCTCTCTCTGCTCTCTTCTATCTCTCTGTCTGCTTGCAAATAAAAAAATAAAAGCAAAGAAGAGCAGAAAATAAATATTTGTTCATGCCACATATTAGTGCTGCTCTTACTTTTGGTGAGAAACTTTAGAGAATCTTCTCCTTTCCAGATAGCAGTGACTACTGAGCAGTGACTACTAAGAAGTGACAGTTGAGTGTTCAGCACTAAGTAAGGCATCTCTATCACATCCTCCAAGGCCCAGGGACCTTGTGAAAGAATGTGCGAGCCTAAGGATGGGAAGGCGTGCTTTGGAACTCTGTCTTCCAGACCCGAAGTGGCAGGTGTGTTCGTGACCTCACAGGAGCTGTCGTTATCCGCACAAAACCTGTATAATATTGAGCTCAGCAATGTGTTCTCATGGATGAGGGAGGAGGGTAAAAGAAAAGATGACATCAAAACAGAAGATGGATTAGCTGGAAAGAAGAGGGAGGTTCAGTGGAATGGGAGGGGACAAAGGAGAGGGTTATGATCAGTGTATATTGTGTATGTGTATGAAAGTGGTCAATACACTTATTAAAAAGAAAATAGAGGGCTGGAGAGATGGCTTAGGGGTTAAGACGCCTGCCTCCTAAGCCTAAGAACACTGGTTCCAATCTCCAGGTCCCACGTTTAGCCAGATGCAAAGTGACACAAGGGCACAATGCCGCACTTGACCACAAGGGGGCGCACAATCTGGATTTCGTTCGCATCAGCTGAGACTCTGCTGGCGCGGCGCCCATCTCTGTCTTCCTCTCTCTCTCTGTCTCTCTCTGTCTCTCTCCAAAAAAATAATAAAAAATAAAAATTAAAAAAAGTTTAAAAAGAGCTGGAGAGATGGCTCAGTGGTGAAGGAACTTGCCTGCAATGCCTAAGGACCCAGGTTTGATTCCCCAGTACCCATGTAAAGCCAGATACACAAAGTGGTGCATGTATCTGGAGTTCATTTGCAGTGGCTGGAGCTCCTGGAACATCCATTTGTGTGTGTGTGTGTGTGTGTGTGTGTGTGTATCTCTTTTCTCTGTATCTCTCTCTGCTTGCAAATAAATAAAGGAAATATTTTTGAAAACAAAAATTGGATGGAGAGTGATTAAGGAAGACACCTGACTTTGAACATTGGCCCTCACATGTACATATGAATGTGCATACAGGTATGTTCATCTCACACACAAACATATACACATCTGTGCCTGGTGTCCTATTTATAAAGGAAAGCACTGGGTTAGGGTGGATCAGTGATCAGTCAAATTCAAGGTCTCCATATGGGGTAGGACAAATAGCTTCAGTCCTTTCCTTAGGTCTGAAGTGTGATCCAACACTGTGACATGATACTGTAATCTACAAATTCGTTGGGCTGTATTCATAGCTATCCTGGGACACAAGCAGTCTGAAAAGCAGGTTGAATATGCTGGCTTTAGGTAATGGTGTGTGCTGGGGGATTGATCCAGAGGACAAGATTAACAAAGGGATGTTCCAGGAAGGAAAGTGTTGAGGGGCCAACTATAGAATGTTGTGGTAGTTTGATTCTGTGTCCCCATAATAGACTCGGGTGTTATTAAAATTGAGTTTGCTGAGGCTGAGAGATGGCTTAGTGGTTAAGGCACTCACCAGTGAAGCCTAAGGTCCCAGGCTCAATTCCCTAGTACCACATAAGCCAGATGCCCAAGGTGGTGCATGTGTCTGGAGTTCGTTTGCAGTGGCTGGAGGTCCTGGCACTTCTCTCTCTATATCTTCCTCTTTCTCTCTCTCAAATAAATAAAATTAAATTTTAAACAATTGAGCTTGCAGCTTCTGCCCCTAGCAAGCAGACTCCTGCTACCAGTGTGGGTAGCAGAGGGGGGGGAGGGTCACTGGGAGCGGATCTAAATTCCAGCCTAAAGTATGCAGAGCACTTGAGCTCTGCCTGGGCTTCCCAGAGTGTGCTTGCTTGTGGTGCTGCCAGTGATATTTCTGTCTGTGTGGATCTGTGAAAGGAGGCCAGCTTCTTCTGCCACTATGGAACTTCCCTTGAATCTATGAGCTTCAAATGAATTCCTTCCTCCCATAAACTGAGTCTGGTTTGGAGGTTCATACCAGCAATGCGGAGCTGACAGAATGCCTCTTGAGGAGCTTAGCACATATTAGGTGACCATCAACATGACAGGACCTGGAATTACCTAGGAAATGTGACGGGGAAGAATTCTCTAGATGAGGTTAACTGAGGTGGGAAGGCTCACTTAACTGTGGGTGGCACCATTCCATGGGCCGGGCTGAACAAGGAGCAAGTGAGCTGAGCACCATGATGGACTGTAACCTCCAACTGTAAACCCAAACAAAGCCTTCCTTCCTTCAGTTGTTTCTGATCAGGTGTTTGGTCACAGCAACAGGAAGGTAGCTAATATGGTCATCAAGAAAATCTTTCCGCTGCCCGATTTCCTCCTTCCTTTAGCTGGGCCTCTGCAATTGCCTGAGAGCTGAGCAAGACAGGCCACTCCACGTGAAGATGTTGGAGGTAGTAGGAGGAGATTGATTCCAACCCTGTGAGTGGGTGCAGACGGCAGGTAGCTGGATGCCCAGTCTGCATTTGGGAGCAGTATCTGGTCTGCGTGGCCATGGAATCACCTCTCAAGAGCCTGGGGCCTTAACGATTCTACAACTGAGTTTGGGTGACAGCTGTGCAAAAGCCCAGCACACAGGACGACAATGTAAGCCTGTCCTGAGTCCTTGCGGGAGATGTCTGAATGTCTTTTAGAAACTTTCCATTACATAAGGAGCCCTCCCCATGCTTAGGTCCTTCTCTCTACTGTTTTCTCTTAGAGAAGCCCACTCCCAAACTTGGATGTGTCTTACTTTTTGTTTGAGTATCTCTTTTTCTCTAAACTCTAATGTTTAAACCTACATCAAAATAGCTGCAATAAACCCCAGCTCTGCCTCATACTGGCTTTTCTTATAGTTCTTTTCTATCCTGGATTTATGCCAGTCAAGCTCCCTAAAATATTAAGAGAACGCCTCGGGCTGCTGAGGGTAACAGTGTAGATAGAACTGTCTCACTCTGCTCCCTCACAACTGACACCGTGTCCAACCGTCCAGGAGAAAATGGCCACTTCCGCATCCCACAGAATTCCCTGAGAATCTGGAGCTCTCAAAACAGCTGGAGAGATGGCTCAATGATTAACGGCACTTGCTTTCAAAGCCTGATGGTCTGAGTTCAATTCCCCAGTACCCATGTAAAGCAAGATGCACAAAGTGGCACATATGGCCACACATCCCCCGTGTTATGCCTTGGCCACTTCCCCGCAAACATCAAAATGTAGGTAGACCTTGGTCCTGTCTCTGGAAGCTATCAGAAGAGCAGAAATTTCCCTCACAGATGGCCACCCCTGTCACCCAGCACCAAGGCCATCTTATAGCAAACTGTCCAATCTGTTCAGATGCTTTGTCAAAATGCCACAGCCTGGGCTGCTTATAAACAATGGAAATTTACTTCTCACTGTTGTGGCTCAAGTCCAAGGTTAGAGGCAGACACTGCACCCAGTAAGAATCTGTAGAAAGGACAAAGAAGCTCTCTGGAGGGTGTTGTGTGTGGCCAGCCAGAAGACAACCTCAGGTGTCCTTCCTGTCACCCAATTTTTTTGAGTCAGGCTCTTGCACTGAACACAGAGATCAACAATTCATCTAAACCAGCTAGCCAGCGGGGCCCCAGGAAGCTGCCTGTGTGCATCTCTCACACTGGGATTACAGGACTGCACCACCCCATGCGGCCCTTGTATGTGGGTTTTAGGGAATGGACTGAGGTCCTCACGCCTGCGAAGCAAGCACCTTGCTGATTGTGCTAGTCACCCAGACCCCTCTTTTCTGTTTTTGTTTTTGAAACACGAATTCCGTGCTGGCCTGGAATTCCTCTTGAACAGTAGGATGACAGGAGCACAGCACCTGCCTGGCTTCAGGGTGCTACTGTACAGCTTCATCAGGGTGCTACTCTATAAGTTCATCAGGGTGCTACTCTACAGCTTTATCAGGGTGCTACTCTATGTCTGAGGGCCTCACCCTCCACGCCCAAGCTTCTCCCACAGGCACCACCTTCTTGCACCTGCCAGTGCTGGGTTAGGTCTTTGCACAAGACCTCTGTTGAGATGTAAACCTCCACGCCACGGAGCAGATGCATGGAAGTTGAGGAGGCTGGGGCATGGGGAGTGTTGTAATTACCTTGTCATTGCCAGTACAAAGCACCCGACTAAAAGCAGCTGATGGGAGGAAAGTTTTTGTCTGGCTTATAGTCTCAAGGGTCAGTGCATGATGACAGGGGAAAGCATGGCACGAGCAGAGGCTGGCACCACCGCCCCCAACAACACAGCACCTCCAGCAAGGCTTCACCTCCCAAATTGCCATCGGCCGGGGACCAAGTGTTTGAAACACACGTGTTTATGGGGGACATCTGATTCAAACCACCACATTCCAGCCCCAGCCCCCATAAACTGATGACCATCGAGAATTTAAAATGTAATTAATTTAGTCCAACTTTACAAGTCCCCATAATTTTTTTCAATTCCAACACTATTCAAACATCTCCCATACTCCAAGGTCTCTTAACTGTGGGCCTGTAAAAGCAAAATTAAATAATAGTACAAAGTAAGCATTCATGCTGCAAAAGATGGCGTTGGGCCCAGTAAGGAAAGATGGAACCCACGAAAGATATAACACAAGCAGAAACATCAGGTCCCGTAGCTCTAAGTCTGACATCGTTAACCAGTAATGAAGATTCTGGGATTCTAATCACCCTCCCCCTCAAAAGCTGGGCTGCCCACAGCCCAGAGAAACTCTCTTCTAAGAGCCAGCAAGCAGCTCTTCTTGGCAGTTGCCCTATGGTCCTGACACCTCAAAATTCCTACAGTCTCCACGGAAACCCACAGTTCATCCTCATGGCTCCACTGGGTCTCCACTCAGGGACTCAGCGACTCTGCCTCACATTGCCCAGTGACATTTCCAAAAGAACCACATGGCACATCCAATGACCATTTCTTTCCTGCATTTCTTTTTTTTTTGTTTGTTTTTTGAAGTAGGGTCTCACTCTAGCCCAGGCTGACCTGGAATTAACTATGTAGTCTCAGAGTGGCCTCGAACTCATGGTGATCCTCCTACCTCTGCCTCCCAAGTGCTGGGATTAAAGGCGTGTGCCACCATGCCCGGCTTCTTTTC
This sequence comes from Orientallactaga sibirica, assembly GCA_036365145.1. NCBI lineage: Eukaryota > Metazoa > Chordata > Mammalia > Rodentia > Dipodidae > Orientallactaga > Orientallactaga sibirica. The sequence goes on from JAEOAD010000028.1 coordinate 15,315,362, forward strand.
TGCATTTCTAATACTCCCATGGTACCAGGTAGTCTACTAAATTACTAATCCAGGGGGAATAAAACTGACTTTGAAGAGCAGGCCACTCCTTCGGCATTCAGGCCCCCTACTTTCAAAAGAACCAAAAGAATCAGCATTCATTCTGCTGCCCCGATGAAGGACAGCTGGCCCAGTCTCAGGGTGCTGACCTCTCAAACAACTGTAGCTGAAGCAGGCTGGAGTCTCCAGCCTGACTCTCATTGCTCCCTGTGCCATATGCATCTGCTCACACCAGTCCATTTCTTCTAAATCCAACCCTGCTCAAGTTCTCAGGGCCGGGGCAGAATGCAGCAAGCCTCTCACACAAACTGCTTCTAGCCAAGTCTGGACAAAGCCCTTTTCACTTCTGGACAAAACGTTTTCTTCCCCTCATAAGCCAAGTTTCCCAGTTTTATCAGCACTTGGGGCTTTCAAGCTCTGACCAGAATGGTCCATCAAGCTCTTTTAGAGTACAGACAGCAAGGCATCTCTTAGGTCAAGGGTTCAAATCCTTCTACATATCTTCCACAAATCAGTTCTGAGAGGCCAAAAGCCACACAGCCGGGTTTTTAGCAGCAAGGATCCCACTCCTCTGATACCAGTCTATTGTAGTTTCCTTCTCATTGCTGGGACAAAGCACCTACCCCAAAGCAGCCGACTGGAGGAAAATTGTTATTTTGGCTTATAGTCTCGAGGGGAAGCTTCATGATGACAGGGGACAGCTTGGCATGAGCAGAGGCTGGGCACCACCTCTGCCGCCACCAGTGACAAACAGCAGCAGGAGAGCGAGTCTCATTCTAGCAAAGGGGAGCTGACTGCGACACCCCTAAACCAACCCCTATTACACACCTACTCCAGCAAGCATTCACCTCTCAAACTGCCATCAGCTGAGGACCAAGCATTCAGAACACGTGAGTTTATAGGTGACATCTGATTCAAGTCACCACAGGGAGCATTTCCTGGCAGGAGAGACAATACCAAAGTGAGAAGGGCAAGTCCAGAGAGACGTTTGCAGGGGATAGAGTGGGCAGAAGTGAGCTGTGGAGAGAGGGAACAGCACGAATAAAGCTAGAAAGTCACTCAGCAGGGCTTTACTGGAAACTTATAAAGGCTGGAGTGGGCTGGAGAGCAGTAGGGCCTGGGCTGAGGGCGGCGGTACCTGGGAGGCAGGGGAAGGTGCCCTGAGACTCACCTTCCAGGGAGTCCTTTAGAAAGAGTCTTGTGATGGCCCAATGGGGAGCCCAGTAACAGGGATGGCAGCAAGCAAGATGGAGCCCTGGTGATTAAAAAGCAATTCATAAACCAGTCATGGTGGCGCATGCCTTTAATCCCAGCACTAGGGAGGCAGAGGTAGGAGGATCGCCATGAGTTCAAGGCCACCCTGAGAATACAGAGTGAATTCCAGGTCAGCCTGGGCTAGAGTGAGACCCTACCTTGAAAAATGAACAAACAAAACAAAACAAAAAAAAAAGACGAAGAAGAAGCAATTCATAAACTTGAACCTGGCTTCATGGCTGGTTAGCTCAGCCCCCATTCAGAAACTATAAATGACCTCAATTTGGGTCTCTAGGTGGGCTTTTCCCCCCTCCTGTTTCCTCATGGGCAGAACTGCTTTGTAATCTCTCCTCTTCCCTTAATCTAACAAAGTCTCTCTAAACTTTTTTAAAATTTTTGTTTATTTTTACTTATTTATCAGCAACACACAGATACAGAGAGAAAAAGAGAGAGAGAGAGAGAGAGAGAGTGAATAGGCACACCATGAATAGACTTAACCATGAAGCCATCTCTCCAGCTCGATTGCTTCTATTTTTTAAAAAAAGTTTAGAGAGGGGGATGGAGAGATGGCTTAGCTGTTAATCACTTGTCTGTGAAGCCTGAGGACCCCAGTTTGAGGCTCAATTCCCCAGGACCCACGTAAGCCAGATGCACAAGGGGTACATGCACCTGGAGTTCGTTTGCAGTGGCTAGAGGCCCTGGTGTGCCCATTCTCTCTCTCTCCCCTCTTTCTCTCTCTCTCTGCTTGCAAATAAATAAATAAGCAAAATAAAATAAGTAGAAGCAATCCCAGGCTGGGGAGACGCTCACTGAGTAAGGTGCTTGCTGTGAAAGCATGAGGACCTGAGTTTGAGCCCAGCCTCTATGTAAAATGTTGGGACTGAAGACCTGAGTTCAAGCCTCAGCACCCATAATAAATGGGGGTATACACCTATAGTCCCAGGCTTGCTGGCTAGCTAATCTAGCTGAACCTGTGAGCTCTATGTTCAATAACAGCACTCAGGAGGCCAAGGTAGGACAATTGCCATGAGTTTGAGGCTACCCTGAGACTACATAGTGAATTACAGATCATCCTGGGCTAGAGTGAGACCCTACCTCAAAAAAAAAAAAAAACACAGTAATTAATAATAACAATAAGCTGGGCCTGGTGGTGTATGCCTTTAATCCCAGCACTTGGGAGGCAGAGGTAGGAGGATTGCCAAGAGTTCAAGGCCACCCTGAGACTACATAGTGAGTTCCAGGTCAGCCTGGACTCAGAAAGCAAAACAAAATAATGATAATAATAATGTAGAAAGAAACTGATGAAAACACTTGATGTCAACCTCTGACCACATGCACACACACACATATATATGCACATGCATGTGTACACACATATACACACTTAAGCTAAAAAAGAAGCAACCAGCCAGTGATAATTGCTGGCAGTATCAAGTGGTTGTTGACTTCAAAGCATCAACATGCCAAATATTTTGCACCATCCTCTATGGTTATATAAAAGCCCAGAACGATGTAGTGACTTAACCAGTCACCCAACTATGGGGCAGGGTTTGACTCCAGGATTCTGTAAAACCACGCTGGGCTGTTAAAACTGCTACACGTGGGTCCTTCAGGCTTAGTAGTAGGGTGAGAGGGGAGCGCGCCTGGGGCTGGTCACCAGCACTGCGACTTCTCCAGGGGTTCCCATCTGCACTGTGTCACATTATCATCTCCTCCCGCTTGTCTTCACAGCTCTGGGGATGTTATTGCCTCATTTCAACTTCCCTGATCTGCACAGAAGACCATATTTCACACAAAGCAGGAGGCGCAGCCATCTCTCTGGCAGGCAAGGAATTGATGGATGATTAAATTTCTATAGGTGGAAAGTGCAAAATGCACATTAATTTCCTCGGGAAGAGGAAATCCTTGACACTTCATCGATGATGAGTGGGCTCTGAATCCCTTGAGAGAGCGTGTCAGGCAAGGTAGGGAGCTGCTGCCACCTCAGCACTTGGGCCTGGCCCAGAACAGACTTTTCATAGTGGTCCCATGTGGGTGCATCCGTGGATGGGGGAATACATATTGATGTTCACTTGAGGCACAAGAACCACTTTGATATGAGCATTTGAGGAGGAAAACCAACTTTAAGAATTTGTCAGTATGCATGAATTGAAAATGACTTAGGGCTGGAGAGACAGCTTAGCAGTTAAGGCACTTATCTGCAAAGCCTGAGGACCCAGGTTTATTCCCTAGTACCCCGGTAAGCCAGATGCACAAGGTGGCACATGTATCTGGACTTTGTTTGCAATGGCTAGAGGCCCTGGTGTGCGCCCATACTCTCTCTTTCTTCTTCTCCTCTCTCTCTCTCTCTCTCTCTCTCTCTCTCTCAAATAAATAAATAAATAAATAAATATTAGAAAAAGGGAAATGATTTTAAAACTTCTTTTTTCCAGGATTGGGCATCTAGCTTAGTGGGTAGAGCAGTTGTCCAGTAGGCATGAGGCCCTGGGTTCCATGCACAGCACGTTTTTTTTTGTTTGTTTGTTTGTTTTTGTTTTGTTTTGTTTTGTTTTGTTTTGTTTTGTTTTGTTTTGCGAGGTAGGGTCTCACTCTGGTCCAGGCTGACCTGGAATTAACTATGTAGTCTCAGGGTGGCCTCGAACTCTCGGCGATCCTCCTACCTCTGCCTCCTGAGTGCTGGGATTAAAGGCATGTGCCACCATGCCCTGCCACAGCCTGTTTTTAAAATGCCCTGGTGTGCACATCTGGAATCCCAGCACTTGGAAGATGGAAACAAGGTGAGAAGTTAAAGGTCTGAGCTGAGTAAGTGGCTCAGTGGTAAAAGGCCTTCAGACCTTTAGCACCCATATAAAAGCTGAACGTGGCAGCCCGTGCCCATAACACCAGCACTGGGGAGCCAGAGACAGGAGGATCCTAGGGCTTTCTGGCTTTCTCATCCAGCTGAGTTAGTGAAATTTAGGTACAGGATGAGACCGTATTGCAATAATAATATAAAAAAAAAAAGATGGAGAATGACTGAGAAATACACCTAGATACACCTGACATTGACCACTGGCCTCCACACTCACACACACACACACACACACACACGTGTGCACAAGTACACATGTATGTGCATGCACACCACATATACACACACATACACAAAATTCAAGGCCATCCTCACTACATAATGAGTTTGAGGCCAGCATGGGCTACCTAAGACCCTGGAGAGACAGAAAGAGATAGAAAGAGAGAGAGAGAGAGAGTTGTGTCAGTCTGGGAGAGTGCAGCTGCTGGGGAAGAAGTAGCCATTACTGTCGGACGCCGTGAGGAGCAAGAGCAGTAACTACGAAGGACGCTTCGGAGGGCTGGGAGGGCATTGGTGTCACCTGGTGAGGCCCCACTACTAGCCTCCAGCTTTGGGAAGATGAGTCCCAGTGGAAGAGAGGGATTGAGAGCCATAATGTTCTCTCCTGTGTCCTATGTGGCTCTGAGGGAGCTGGTAGGAGCATGCGGAAGGGAGCAGGAGGAGGCAGATCCCAGTAGATCCCAGTCCCCTTCCACCTCGTCACCAACATGGCATGGAGGCTACAGAGTTCTCAGTGTTCAAAAAAACAAGGAGGGCTGGAGATGGCTTAGCAGTTAAGGCGCATGCCTGCAAAGCCTAAGGACCCCAGTTCAATTCTCCAGGTCCCACATAAGCCAGATGCACAAGGGGGTGCACGCATCTGGAGTTCGTTTGCAGTGGCTCTCACTCTCCCTCTCTCTCTTTCCCTCTCTCTGTCTCAAATAAATAAAAATCAAATCTTTTTATTTTATTTATTTATTTATTTATTTGAGAGAGTGATACAGAAATAGGCAGGTAGAGAGAGAGGGAATGGGAGCACCAGGACCTCCAGCCACTGAGAACGAACTCCAGATGCATGCTCCCCCTTGTGCATCTGGCTTACGTGGGTCCTGGAGAATTGAGCCTCGAACTGGGATCCTTAGGCTTCACAGGCAAGCGTTTAACCACTATGCCATTTCTCTAGCCCATAAAATAAAATCTTTTAAAAAAAGACACTAAGCACTTCTCATTCAAAACTTCTGGACAGTAGCCAGAACAGAGGAGGCTAAGTAACAGACAAATGCCATGGGAAAGGGGGTTGAGCAGAGTAAGGAGCGAGTCAATGCTTTGTTTAAAAAAAAATACTAAAGGGGATGGGGAGATGGCTCAGCAGGTAAGGGCACTTGTTCCACAAACGTGAGGACCTGATTTTTTATCTGCAGCACCTACCTAACAAAACCAGGTGCAGCCCTACATGCCTGTAACCCCAGCGCTGAGGGCTCACTAGGCTCACCAGAAGAAAAAATAGAAAATTCAGATAGTGATGCTACTTGAACACAGAGACAGGAAGATGACTTGAGTCAGGAGTCCCAGGCCAGCCTAGGCAACGCAGTGATACCTTGTTTCAAAAATAAAAGGAGGGCCGGGTGTGGTGGCGCACGCCTTTAATCCCAGCACTTGGGAGACAGAGGTAGGAGGATCGCCGAGAGTTTGAGGCCACCCTGAGACTACATAGTTAATTCCAGGTCAGCCTAGGCCAGAGTGAAACCCTACCTCAAAAAAATAAATAAATAAATAAATAAATAAAATAAAATAAAAGGAGGGCTGGAGAGATGGCTTAGCTGTTAAGGTGCCTACCTGCCAAGTCTAAGAACACCAGTTTGATCTCCAGGTCCCACGTTTAGCCAGACACAAAGGGCGCAATGTTGCACTTGTCCACAAGGGAGTGCACACGTCTGGAGTTTGTTCGCAGTGGCTGATAGGCCCTGGCACGCCCATTCTCTCTCTCTCTCTGCCTCTTTCTCTCTGTCTCTCTCAAAAATAAAAATAAAAGGAGGGCTGAATAGATGGTTAAGGCACTTGTGTGTGAAGCCTAAGGACCCTGGTTTGATTCTCCAGGTCCCACGTAAGCCAGATGCACAAGGTAGCATATGCATCTGGAGTTCATTTACAGTAGCTAGAGACCCTGAAAGGCCCATTCTCTCCTTCTCCCCCTCTCTCTTTCTCTCTCTCTCTCCTCCCATCTCAAATAAAAATAAATAAAATAAAAATCTTTTAATTTTTTTTAAATAAAAGGAAAACTGGGAGTGGTGATGCTTGCCTTTAATCCCAGCACTCAGGAGGCAGAGGTAGGAGGATCACCATGGGTTTGAGGCCACCCTGAGACTACGTAGTGAATTCCAGGTCAGCCTGGTCTAGAGCAAGACTCTGCCTTGAAAAACCAAAAACTAAATAAAATAAAAGGAAGAGGGGCTGGAGGCTCAGCAGTTAAGGTGCTTGCATGCAAAGCCTAAGGACCTGGATTCGATTTCCCAATACCCACATAAAACCAGGTACACAAGGTGGCGCATGCATCTGGAGTTCATTTGCAGTGGCTAGAGGCCCTGGTGTGCCTATTCTCTCTCTTTATCTGCTTCTTTTTCTCTTTCTCTCAAATAAATAAATAAATAAAATTAAATAAAAAATAAAAGGAGCTTGAAATGTAGCTCAGTTGGCAGAGTGCTTGCCTGGCATTCATGAGGCCCTAGGTTCAGTCACCAGGTGTGTTGGTGTACCCCTGTAATCTCAGGTGGAAGATCAGAAGTTTGAAGTCATTCTTAGCTATGAGAGTCCCTGTCTCAAAATGAGTTGAGATGAGCCACATAAGACAAAAGGCATGGGGACCTTAGTAGATTCCCAGAACCCACATTAAAAGAATCCAGGTGTGGTGGTCAACACGTATAATCACAACACTGGAGAGGGGGAGACATGGTAGACCTGGGGACTCACTGGCCAGCCAATCTAGCCTAAATCTCCAGGCCAGTGATAGACCTTGTCTCAATAAAACAAAATTGGGGCTATAAAGATGGCTTAGCAGTTAAGGCACTTGCCTTTGAAGCCTAAGGACCCAGGTTTCATTCCCCAGTACCCTCGTAAGCCAGATGCACAAAGTGGAGCATGCATCTGGAGTTTGTTTGCAGTGGCTGGAGGCCCTACTGTGCCCATTCTCTAAATAAAAATATTTTTAAAAAATAAGCACAGGGCTGGAGAGATGGCTTAGTGGTTAAGGCATTTGCCTGCAAAGCCAAAGGATCCCGGTTCTATTCTCCAGGACCCACGCAAGCCAGCTGCACAAGGGGGTGCATATGTCTGGAGTTTGTTTGCAGTGACTGGAGGCCCTGGTGCTCCCATTCTCTCTCTCTCTTTTCCTCTTTCTCTCTTCAAATAAATAAATGAATAAAGTATATTTAAAAAATAAGCACATGGGCTGGAGAGATGGCTTAGCAGTTAAGGCATTTGCCTGCAAAGCCAAAGGATACCGTTTCAATTCTCCAAGACCCACGTAAGTCAGATGCACAAGGTGGCGCATGCATCTAGAGCTCATTTGCAGTGGCTGGAGGCCTTGGCATGCCCATTCTCTCTCTCTCTCTCTCTCTTTCTCTTTACCTCCTTCTCTCTGTCTCTCAAGTAAATGAATAAATAATTTTTAAAAATAAGCACAGATAGCACCTGAGAGTAGCAATACCCTATTGATGGCCTCCACATGCACACACATGTACACATACACCCCAAATACACACATGCACATGGATATATACACACAAAAATTAAAACAGAAAAATGAAGATCACATTAGAAGCTACAAAGAAGTAAACCATGCAAAATGAAGTGGAACAGAAGAACAAAATCGGAGTGACAAGGAAGATAGTAAATATAGAAAAATGATCTGAAGACAGAAAGCGAATAAATGAATTTAAGAATAATGATTTTTGCACGTGTAGTATACATGTGTGTGCAGATGTGTGTGCCCCGTGCGTGCGCATGTGGAGGCTGGAGGAGAACATCGGTGTCCTTCTCTATGGCTTATCTACATATTTCCTTGAGACAGAGCCTCTCTGCCCTCAGAGCTGCTGTTCTGGGAGCTGCACGGGTTCTCTGGTCTCCCCGCTCCCCACCACAGAACTGGGGTTACAGGTATGTGTGGCCATGCCCAGATGTTTATGTGGGTACTGGGGGACTTGAACTCAGCCAGCTCAAGCCCTCATGCTTGCACAGTAAGCACTCTTACCTGCTGAGCCAGCTCTCCAACCACATATTAAAAAGAATTTTAATAGGAGGAAATTTTTCTGCAGTATGGGAAGGCTGAAATTTACACAGCCAAAAAGATTCCCGTCATTTTCCAGAGCAAATTATAGTCATGGGGCTGAGGAGATGGCTCAGTGGTTAAAGATACTTGATCCGCAGGCCTACCAATTGGAGTTCGGATTCCCAGCACCCAGGTAATGACAGGCGCCAAGTGGAACATGGGTGTCTGTAATTCCAGCACACCTACGGCTATGGGAGCGAGAATCTGAATTCCAAAGCTAGTCTGGTCTTCTCACCAGCAAAATTAGAAAGCCCTTGTCTCAAATAAAGTGGAAGCAGAAGACCAACACCCTGAGCTTGTCCTTTGACCCCCTCAAGCATGCCATGGCCCAGTGTGCCTATATGTGTGTGTGTAGATACATATGTCTATATATACGTGTATGTGTATATATGTATACATATGTGTGAGTATATGTTTATATAAACAAACATAAAATCACAGCCACCAAGAAGCAATGCTCTGTGGTCCCCCAGGAAGACCAGCCTCCACATACTGGGGTGTGAATTTGGCCAAGCCCTAGAGCAGCATTTAGCAAGTGAAGCTGTGAAGGGTAAAACTGTGACCAGGAGCGTGGGCGCTCAGACTTGCTGTCTTTCAGATACACAATAATGGGGCAGGAACTCAGGGAACACAGTACCCATGAGGTGTCCTTAATGACACGAACCACAAGGAAGAGCTCTAGAATAGAGAAGCTGCAGAGATGACCATAGTCTGCAGTAAAGAATTCAACCCACGGCCTGGAGAGATGGCTCAGCAGTTAAGGCACATGCCTGTGAAGCCTAAGGACCCAGGTTCGATTCTCCAGGATCTACATAAGCCAGATGCACAAGGAAGCGCACGTGCCTGGAGTTCGTTTGCAGTGGCTGGAGGCCCTGGCAAGCGCATTTTCACTCTCCCTCTCTCTCTTTCCGTCTTTCTGTCTCTAATAAATAAATAAAGCTGGGCGTGGTGGCACGCGCCTTAAAAAAAATTCAGCCTTGGCCACAAAAGAGGTCAGGCTTTGGGTCCTCAGGTCCTGGGAAGCCATCTCTAAGCTCCTGGAATAGTAAGCTCGGGGGCTTTGGGTTGTACTGGATTGTTGACAGTCCATATCATTTAAGACGGGGGCTTATGTTACTTTTCTCTTGTTTAAAAGTATCCTTTAATTTACTTGTGAGGAGAGAGAGAGAGGCTGTGGAGAATAGGTCCACCAGGGTCTCTGGCCACTGCAAGCAAACTCCAGATACATGCACCACTTTGTCCATCTGGCTTTATGTGGGTACTGGGAAACTGAACCTGGGCCAGCAGGCTTTGAAAGGAAGTTCCTTTAACCACTGAGCCATCTCCCCAGCCCCAGTTTCTTTTCTCTTTGCTATGACAAAACACCTGACAAATGTGACTTAAGGGGGGTAGTGTTTATTTTGGCTCACAGTTTGGGGTTCTACTTCATCACAATGGCAGAAGCATGAGGTGACTGGTTACATTGTGTCCACAGTCACGCTTTTGGGAAGAGATTCTAGTGTCTTCTCTATGGGTAAACAATTTCTTGTTCTCTCTCGCTCTCTCTCTCTCCCTCTGTATATGGTATGTGTGCATATGTGTATGTGTGCTCATGCAGGTGGGCATTTGTATGGAGAGTGCCCGTGCCTGTGTGTGCAAGCATGTGGAAATTAGAGGTCAATGTCAGGGCTATTCCTCAGTTTCTTCCCACCTTACTTTTGGAGGCAAGGTCTCTCATTGACCTGGAGCTCGCTGATTCAGCTAGACAAGTCAGACAATGAGCCCCAGGGGTCCTCCTGTCCACTGCCCAGCCCTGGGATGAACACGCTGTCACCATGCCCAGCTTTCACATGGGTGCTGGGGACTAAACTCAGGTCCTCATGCTTGCATGGATAGCACTTTTCCCACAGATCCATCTCCCCAGACCCCACTTCTAATTCTTTTTGTTGTTGTTTATTTATTTATTTATTTATTTATTTATTTATTTATTTATTTATTTTTGTCTTTCAAGGCATTTTTGTCTCACTCTAGCCCAGGCTGACCTGGAATTCACTCTGTATTATCAGGGTATCCTTGAACACATGGAGATCCTCCTACCTCTGCCTCCTGGGTGCGGGGATTAAAGGTGTGTGCCACCACACCCGGCTCTAATTCTTGACTTTATCTGTACAGTGGCCAAGTCTCTAAGTCCACTGACAACTGTAATATTGGATTGTGTGATGATATTCTGAGGTGACAACCATCTTATACAGCTGATCCAGCAGCTCAGCCTCTGTCTTCAGGGTGTGTCCAAGATGAAGGGATACTTAGGAAGAGCTCTGCCCTGTTCACTATATTAGAACACCCAGACAACCCCTCAAATTCTGTCACTAGATATTTCTTTGGAGGCAAACATTGTCCTCTTTCAATTTGAACATTTTTTTTCTCAAATGGCACCAGCCATAACACCTCCATGTGAGTGTTTGTGTGCATGTGTGTTCATATGTGTGTGTGCACATGTGTGTTTACAGATGCATGTGGAGGCCAGAGGACAACGTGAGATGTTATGATTAGAAACACAGTCCATGCCTCACTGAGCTGGAACTCACAACTTATGCTAGACCACCTGGCCAGCAAGCCCCAGTGTCTTCTTGTCTCTGCCTCCCCAGCACTGGAATGGCAGGTGCACACACCCCACCCAGCATTTTACTTGGGTACAGGAAGTCAAACTCAGTGCAAGGCAAATGCTCTACCCACTGTGCTATCTCCCAGCCCATGTGAGTTATTTAACGGATGCTTTTGTTTTTGATTTTTCAATCCGGGTCTCACTCTAACCCTGGCTGACCTGGAAGGCACTCTGTACTGTCAGGCTGGCCTCAAACTCACAGTGATCTGCCTCCCTCTGCCTCCCCAGTGCTGGGATTAAAGCCATGTGCCACCACACCTGGCATGGTTTTTTCTATTTTTTGCAGATGCTTTTTGACAAACAACACCCAAGATGGGTTTGATGATGGAAGGAAGAGGGAAAATGTGTTGACTCAGCATAGTCCCAGGAGAAGAAAAGCTGGAAGTTGAATGGCCCATAGCTTCACTTGACCCTTGTCCTGTATTCCTGCCTCTTCGCTTGGAACTTGACTGACCAGCAGGTGGCAGCACAGGGCAGTAAATGAGCATCATAATTATAACTGTTTCTTCTTATGTTCCCATGTGCGTAGGTCCTTGTTCGCTGTGTGCACACGCACTATGTGTACACATAGAGGCCAGAGATTGATGTGGATGTCTTCCTACACCTTCCCAACACTAGCATTATAGGCGCACACCATCACACCTGGCACTTTATGTGGGTTCTGAGGGTCTAAACTGAGGTCCTCATGTTTGCTTGACAAGTTCTTTGATCCCTAGCTATCTCACCAACTCCTTAATTTATTTCTTTTTTAAATTTTATTTATTTATTTATTCGAGAGAGGGAAAGAGGAGAGAGAGAGAGAGAGAGAGAGAATGGGCATGCCAGGGCCGCCAGCCTCTGCAAATGAACTCCAGACACATACATGTGTATCTTGTGCATCTGGCTTACCTGGGTCCTGGGGAATCAAACCTAGGTCCTTTGGCTTTGCAGGCAAATGCCTTAACTGCTAAGCCATCTTGCCATCCCCTTAGTTTGTTTCTTAAGGGGTGATCCCAGAGTTAGCTTTGGAGAAGGGGACTGCAGACAGACACTGGCAGCCAGATGTGGGGTTCACTGCCCACATCTCTGTAACTCTAACTCTGGCACTTAGCTCTTCTGAGGTGGCCTTGGTGGGCCCAGAGCCATCAGAGAGGGTTCTGCCTGAGCTGAGGGGAAGGCAGAGCATGATTTGAGACCTCTGGGATAGATATTTCATATCCTTCTTCCCTGGGGTGGCAGAAAGTTGTTGATGGGGGAAGACAATCGGTTTCATATGTCAGCGACCTGGGAGCAGATGAAGCAGGAGTGGGGTGGGGTGCTCACTGGGGGCGGGGGACAATATGAACTGGGGAGCAAGCCCAAGGCTGGATGATGGACATCCTTGGGCTTGTTTCTCAGATAAGGTTGTGAACAGTCACAGGGGACAAAACCTTTCCAGAAGTGAGCTCCAGTTCATAGAGGTGAGAGTCCTTCCACCCTCCTTCTATGTGGATGCTCTGTTGCTCTGGGTGCTGTGTGCAGCTTCCATTTCATCTATCTATCATCTATCTATCTATCTATCTATCTATCTATCTATCATCTATCATCTATCTATCTAACATCTAGCTAGCTAGCTAGCTAGCTAGCTAACATCTATCTATCTAACATCTATCTGTCTATCTATCTAACATCTATCTATCTATCTATCTATCTATCTATCTATCTATCTATCTATCATCTATCTATCTATCTAGATATCTATCTGAGAGAGATAGAAGAATGGGCACACCAGGGCCTTCAGCCACTGCAAACGAACTCCAGATGCATGTGCCCCCTTGTGCATCTGGCTTGTGTGGGCCCTGGAGAATTGAAACAGGATCCTTTGGCTTTGCAGGCAAACGCCTTAACCACTGAGCCATCTCTCCAGCCCCGCAGCTTCCATTTCTATGTCAACACCCTGATTTGCCACTGTGGCAGGTTCCAGGAGTTTCCAGTAGGGTAAGTCTGGGACAGGCGATGTGCAGACAGGAGGTGGAGGTAAGAGAAGGAGCCTGGCCCACACGCAGTGGGCCTTTGTGCCCACACCTCTTAAAGGAAGGGCTGGGAGAGAAGTCTCAGCGTGGGCCCAGGGAGGAAACAGGAAGACTATTCTGTGGCCTCATTGCTTTGACTCCCTCTGCCTCCCCCAAGGACATTTCCTCTTAATCTCCTCTCTTGGCATGAGAGCCAACCAAGTTTGCCCAGCAGAGGGAAGCATTGCAGTAGAGCTCAAAGTCCAGGCTGAGGAAGGGGTACAGTGAGCCACTCTGGCACCCTCTGCTGGTCAGGTTGGAAACTGGAGGTTGTAATTCAGATTCCGGAGGTTTGATGCTGAAACAGCTGACCCTCCCAGGAGAGGAGCTGAGAGAGCCAGGAGGGCCTGGAGTAACACCAAGACGCAGAGCACCCATAGCACCCATCCCTGAAGCCCCGCGGCCCTGCCCTCTCCCTACATGTCTGAGTTTCTACAAATACCCATTCTGGGACTAGGGCGGGGGGGCACAGGATGGAGTACCCTTCCCCCAGCTGAATATCCGCTTGGCCCATGGGTTCAACCAAGCCCTGGCAAGAACTCTGCTCTGGGGGAAACTACCCCTCAGAGGGAAGTGATTTGAAAATCAAATCGGCCTGCCAGAACATTCCATTCCTGAGCTAAGCAGTTTCCAACTAGGGCATGTAAATGAGCCATTGGAGCATAATGGCCCTGGGGGGTGGGGCAGCTATCTAGGGGCCCCTGGCTGGACATGGAGCTAACATTCCCCTGTTATCCTAAGAAAAAATGAGGCATCATGGGAAAGGAATAAGCATTTATAGATCAATGACGTGGCCCAGTCTTTTCTTTGTGTGATGCCATTTGTTTGAGCTGACAGCCTATGACAACAGTATTTCTACTGCTATGGGGTGTGTGTGTGTGTGTGTGTGTGTGTGTGTTGCACATGCGTGTACATGCACATGGAGGTTACAAGTCAATGTCAGATACCTTTCTCCATTGCTCTCCACCTTATTTTTACTTATTTATTTATTTTTTGGAGAGACTGAGAGAGAGAGAGAGAGAGAGAAAGGGACAGATAGAGAATGGGTGTGCCAGAGGCCTCTGAGCTGCTGTGAACCAACTCCAGATGTGTGCGACCCTTGTGGGCAAGTGGGGCATTGCACCCTTGCATCACTGCGTCTGGCTAAACGTGGGATCAGGAGAATCCAACAGGCATTCTTAGGCTTAGGAGGCAGGCGCCTTAACTCCTAAGCCATCTCTCCAGCCCTCCACCTTATTTTTGAGGTAGGGTTTCTCTCTCACTGAACCTGCAGCTCACCTATTGGCTGCTCTGGCTGAGCAGAAAGTCCTGGGGATCCTCCTGCCTCCAATTCCACAGTTCCTGGCTTTGCTTTTGAGACAAGGTCTCACTATATAGCCCAGGTTAGCTAGCCTGGAACTCATGATTGATCCTCTTGAGTCCTGGAAATATAGATATGTGTTGCCACACTTAATTCTATAGTTCTAATTATTTATGAAGTCCCCTGAATGTGGGTGTGTGTATGCCCTGATGTGTATTTGCATATGGAGGTCAGGGAAGGGTGTGTGTGTGTGTGTGTGTGTGTGGTGTGTTCATGTATGTGAATGTGGGTGTGTGTATGCCCTGATGTGTATTTGCATATGGAGGTCAGGGAAGGTCGTGTGTGTGTGTGTGTGTGTGCATGTGTGTGTGTGTGTGTGTTCATGTATGTGAATGTGGGTGTGTTCATGTATGTCAGGGAATGTGTCTGTGTGTGTGTGTGTGTGTGTGTGTGTGTGGTGTGTTCATGTATGTGAATGTGGGTGTGTGTATGCCCTGATGTGTATTTGCATATGGAGGATGTGTATTTGTGTGTGTGTGTGTGGTGTGTGTGTGTGTGTGTGTGTGTTCATGTATGTGAATGTGGGTGTGTGTATGCCCTGATGTGTATTTGCATATGGAGGTCAGGGAAGGTCGTGTGCGTGTGTGTGTGTGTGTGTGTGTGGTGTGTTCATGTATGTGAATGTGGGTGTGTGTATGCCCTGATGTGTATTTGCATATGGAGGTCAGGGTGTGTGTGTGTTCATGTATGTGAATGTGGGTGTGTGTATGCCCTGATGTGTATTTGCATATGGAGGTCAGGGAAGGTCGTGTGTGTGTGTGTGTTCATGTATGTGAATGTGGGTGTGTGTATGCCCTGATGTGTATTTGCATATGGAGGTCAGGGAAGGTCCTAACCTTCTACCTTGTTTGGAGAAAGGTCTCTTGTGTTCCCAGCTTGCTCACCAGGCTGGCTGCCCTACTGGCTTCCAACGGATTCCCCTACCTCAGCCTCCCATCTCGACATAGGAGCGCTGGGATTCCAGGCAGGAGGTCCTGTATCTGACTTAACGTGGGTTCCGGGATTTGAGCTCAGGTCATCAGGCTTGGGCAGCAAGTGCTTTCCACTAAGCCATCTCCCCAGCCCTGGAGTTCTATGGTTATGGATGGGAAATGAAGCTCAGGGAGCGGCAGTCAATGTCTCAAGGTCCCAACCGTCTGGTCCAGAAGAAGGGTGCCTGGCTGCAAAGGTGGCATCTCTCCCAGCTCCTCACTGTCCTACCACCCACCCACCTGCTTCCCATCTTCGCACCCTGTTGCTCAAGTCCTGCCCTGCTTCCCCCTCCAGCACACCCCAATGCCCGTCTGTATGTCAGACTCTGTGTCGGTCAATCCTGATCTCATCACCTTTGCTCCTACTTCAGCCGCTCCCACACACACATGCATGTACGTGTTTGTGTATGGACAGGTGCATGTGGGGGTGTGCATGCATGTGGAGGCAGAGGATAAACCTCGGGTATCATTCCTCAGTATGCCTTGTCTTGAGGTGGGACCTCTCACTGGCTTGGAACTTGCCAAGTAAGCTAGACTGGCTAACTTATGCCTCCACCTCCTCAGTCTCCCCAGTGCTGGAATCTCAAGCCCATGCCACCCATCTTGGCATTTTTTTGGCATGAGTTCAAAGCATATACTTTATCAACTGAGCCACTTCCCCAGCCCTACCACCAGCTCTTGAGTGACTACCCTGCATCCAGAGAAAGATCCCAGTGTTTGACATGTACTGCAGTCCTGCAGTATTTAGGGTGTGTGGGAAGTGGGGTCCTTTGGAAGCGTGTTTGCCCAGAGTCCTGGTACAACAGAGGAGAAGCATGCTGTCGCCAGCACGCGTAGAACACAGGCTTCTTTCTCTTGTTTCCTCCCATCACGGATCATAGCCCTGGAGCCTGCGACTCTCACTCCCAGGTCAATGTGGGGTTTGAAAATAAATTTAAGTAAATTTAAACACTTAAATCCCAGTTGGTCGCACAGGTTGAGGAAGTGGAGCCTTGCTAGAAAAAGAAAGTGTGTCACCAGCTGTGAGGTGTCACAGCCCAGCGTACTTGCTCTCTCTCTCCTTCCTCCCTCCGCTGTGACGATGTGATGCCGGTTTTCCTAGCCCTGCCATGCTTTCCCAGCCGGGATGAAACTTCACCTCAAAACTTTCCTTCCTTAGGTTGCTTCTGGTAGGGTATTCTTGTCCCAGCAATAAGAAGTTGACTATATAGTCAATCATGAAGACTTCCTGTCTCTGAATGAAACTGCATCTCACCACATCACTCACCAACACAGAAAGGGACAGCACCAGTGAACATGTGTTCCTAGAATATTCTTGGTAGTCGGGACAGCTGGTGCGCGAGGGCACGGTTTTCTCAGGATCTCATGTGAGTGCATGCTTGGGACAAGATGTGGGGGACAATGCAGGGCTCCTATCTGAGAGCATGGATTTATCATTTACAGCCTCGTCCAGAAAACATAACAAAAATAGTTCAAGGAGAGGTTCCGGGGAGGTGGTTCAGTGGGCAAAGTACTTGCTGCACAAGCATGTAGACCTGAGTTCAATCCCCAGCTCCTCCCTCAAAATACTGTAATTCCAGGGCTGGGGAGGCAGACAGGTGGAACCCTAGGGTTTGCTGGCCAGCCAATTTAAAAGAATCAGTGAGTACCAGGTTCAATGAGAGTCCTTGACTTAAAAAAATAAGATGGAGGGGGCTAGAGAGATTGCTCAGTGGTTAAGGTCCTTGTCTGTAAAGCCTAATGGTCTGGGTCATCTATCTAGGCTCACAGTGCCCCTTGCAGTCCATCTATGGTGACTCACACACAGCAGCCGAGCTGAAGCAGGCTGGGGGAGGGGACCCTTTAGAAGGTGCTAAGTCACTGTGATCCCCTTCTTGTCTCTGATGACTATACTAGCTGTGGGAAAACTGGTACTTTCATTTATAGGGTTTTTTGTTTGGTTTGGTTTTTAAAATTGTATTTATTAATTTTATTTGAGAGAGCGAGAATGAGCATGCCAGGGCCTTGAGCCACTGCAAATGAACTCCAGAAGCATGTGCCACCTTGTGCATCTGGCTTACGTAGGTCCTGGGAAATCGAACCTTGGTCCTTTGGCTTTGCAGGCTAGCGCCTTAATCACTAAGCCATCCCTCCAGCCCTTTTATTTTTTTAGACAGGGTCTCATCTTGCCTCCACCTCCCAAGTGATAGAAATGCAGGTTTGTGATACCACATTCAGTTTGTCTTTTTTTTTTTTTTTTTAAGACAGGGTCTCATGTAGCCCAGGCTGGGCCTCAAACTAACTATGTAGCCAAGGATGACCTTGGATTCCTGATCCTCCTGCCTCCACCTCCTAAATGCTGGGATTGCAGGTATGTGACACCATACGTAGCTTGGGAAAGTATCTCTTTCTTTGCTAAGCCAAACACTGAGCAAGTTATCCATGGGGCCTAATGCCACTTGCAAAGGGGTGCCCTGAAAAGATGTTTTGGCCATAATTATGGATGAACCTGTTAACCACATTTGGAACATGTTCTCGGCATTCTTTTTCAGGTGGGGGGGGTATATGCATAATATGCTGCATGTGTGTAGACATACGTGGGAGTGCATGTGCATGTGAAGGCCGGATGCACAAAGTGTCTTCTTCAGTCATTCATCTTATTGTTTTAGAAAGGCCTCGCACTAAGACTAGCTCACTGATTCGGCTGGACTAGATGAAAAGCAAGCCCCAGGGATCCTCCTATCTCCACCTTTCCAGCACAAGGATTAAAGGCAGGTGCTACCTTAAATAATAGGAGGGAAAAAATGATGCCATCAAATGATGACTATTTTGAAGAAGAAGGGATTCAGTGGAGGTGGGATTTTGGAGGAAGAAAAGGGAGGATTGTGGGAGGGAATTATGATCATGGTATATTGTCTGTGTTTATGGAAGTTGTCAATAAAAAGTTAAAAGAGGGCTGAAGAGATTGCTCAGTGGCTAAAGGCACTTGCTTGCAAAGCTTGATGGCCTGGGTTCGATTCCCCATGCCCATGTGAGGCCAGATGCACAAAGTGGCACATGCACCTGGAGTTCATTTGCAGTGGCCAGAGGCTCTGGCATATCCATACTTTCTCTTTCTTTCTCTCTGTCTGCCGCTTTCTCCCCCCACCTTTCTCAAATTAATAAGTAAAAATATTTCTTTTTCTTTTTCTTTTTTTAAAAAGAAAGTTAAAAGTGGGCACATGTTTCCATGGCGGCACTTTACATGGATGCTGGGGATCCAGACTCAGGTCCTCATGTGTACGCGGTAAGCACTTCCCGCACTGAGCCATCTCCCTGACCCTTCAGTATTCTTTGACGAAAAGACAATTTGACCTCCTTCCCCCACTTTGCTCTTACTTCTCCCAACTATAATCATCCGCCTCCTCACAGTTAAGAGCTGCCTCGCTCTTTCTATCGCTCAGCACATGCAGGAGGGAGCCTATGTCCAAACTTCATCCCAACTCAAAGTCACGGTCCATTAATAATGTCTGACTGCAAAGCTAAGGGACCGCAAAATATTATGCTACTTATAAGTAATCTGTTGCCAGAGGCATTGAGCTACTTAATGAAAACTTGCATTAATGTGTAACTTAAGAAATGGATCATTCTACAAATATAGGCTACCAGAAGCATAATTTAAGCTGTTCTATTTGCTTCACTACTTGGACAGGGGTAAGAAGAGTAAATGAATACAAATAATAATAATAATAAAGTGTAATGGGGCTGGAGCTCAGCCTAGCATGTGTGAAATCTTGGGTTTAATCCTCAGAACCTCGTAAAAACTGAGTGTGGTGGCACATACCTGTAATCCCAGCACTTGAGAGATGGAGACAGGAGAGTCAGGAGTTCAAGGTCATCCTCAATTAGAGTGAGCTCAAGACCAGCTTGGAATACATGAGACCCTGTGTCCAAAAAAAAAAAAAAGGTGAACTGAGTCTAGCATCGTGTATGTATCACCTCCCTGGCGTCGTCATGATAACCCCTCAAGAAACACTATCCCCACTTTACAGATGAAGAAACTGAGGTTTAGAAAAATGTACGCCACTGGCTCAAGATCCTACAATGAGGTCAAATATGGTGCCTGTGGCTCTTAGCACCCCTGGACAATGCATCTACATGATAGAAGGAATGAGGAGAAGGGTGGTGTTATGGTAATAGGCTCCCACTTAACTTGTTTAAATGCAATTTGAAGTTTGCCCGCCTCACACACTGATATTGACTGGGGAAATGGTTAATCACAATTGTCAACGTCATAAGATTTAGAATCACCATGGAAACAAATCAGGCATGTCTTGAAGGAATTTTTAGATTCGGTTAATTGAGATAAGACCCACCCTAAATGTAGGTAGTTCTGTAGCATGGCCTGGGTTCATGGACTGCGTAAAATGGAGCAAGGTAGCTAAGCACCAGTATTCGTATGCTAGGCTTACAGGCCCACACTACGTCTGGGGGAAGCTCAGCCCCGCAGCCTGGGATGGATTAGATGGAAGCTTAAATGCCTCTTAGGCACTGTGGACTGCTCATGGTCACAAACAGACCAGGAGTGAGTTCAGTCTGCCTGGCTGGCTTACAGTTTGAGACCTTGAAAGTGGAGCCATTGTCAGTGACACACGTGCTGCATGGATGACGGGAGGCTGAGCAGACAAGTGTCTATGCACAGAGGATATGTGGGAAGGGTTGTGGTGAGACCCCACAGTTTTCCTAGAGGCCAGGTCTGGCTGGAGACATCCACCACTGTGTTCTCTGTGCCACTTTCTTCTGGAAGATCCTGGACTCACCCCAGGCATGAACTTCAAAGAGCAAACCACACTTCAAGGAGTGGGCCACACTCACTATATCACTGCTCACGTACCTGGCTGGCAACAGAACGGGTTAGAGTCCAGACTCTTAATTCTTAGTGTGTGCTCATTCCTCTTCTTTTCTACAGCCAAGCACTGACCACATAGTTAACAGCATCCTTTTATTTTGTGGGGTTGATAGCTGAGCTCCAGCCACGCCCCACGCCAGATAAAGGGGAGTCTTTGAGGAGGGAGGGCTCCAAGGCATCTGATTATTTAAGACAGTGAAGGCTTTGGGAGAATGCAGAATTTCAAATAACCGAGGGCTTCTAGAACCTCAGGTCTGAAGGGTGGGAGGAGAAGGGGGAACTGGGTGGCTGCTTGGGCAGAGGTACCCACTCTGCCCTCTCCTAGCTACGGGAGCCTTCCTTTGGCCCTGGAAGCACCTGGGAACTGTCCAGCTAACAGCCTGCTGAATCTCAGGGCTGAGGCCCCACCAGAGCTGGCGGAGGGCCCGCAGGTCGCGGCCGTGGAGAATGGGGCCAGGCCAGGGCTCTGGAGGGGAGCTGCAGCCCCATTGCCACATTGACCTGTGAGCACTCGCATTCCTGACGTTCACGGTTGGTTAGTTCAAAATCAGCCCTAGGGCATAAGGAGGCCACAGCAGGGTGAGAGTGACTCTTCCACACACAGAGATTCCAAGTTCCAGACTAGAGCACCAAAAATAGGACAGGTTGTTGTTCAAGAAACTTCTGTTGAGCTGTGGATGTGGCTCCGTTGATGGAATGCTTGCGTGGCATGCAGAAAGCTGGGCTTCCATTCCATAACTGTATCAACCAGGCTTGGGAGTATACGCCTGTAATCATAGCACTTGAGAGGTGGAGAGTCAGTTAAAGGTCATGCTTGGCTACAGGCAAGTTTGAAGCCAGCCTGGGCTACACAAGACCCTGCTTCAGAATTTTTTTTTATTCAAAAGAAAAAGAAGAACCTTCTATTCCAGTAAGAAACATGGAGGTTCTAAAAGGGACATGGACCAACCCAAGGTCACAACACTATTGTCCCTACTGTAACCCAGTCTTCACAGGCAGTGATTAGGACATATTTAGGCCAAAAGATGTTAACTCCCAGCAGACAGTGGCCAGCATCTATGTCCCTGTAACACTGGAATAATGTGACCATGCATTTGGTATGTGCTAGCCCATGCAGGTCACTACTCCCCTTCGGTCCTCTCAAATTCCTATGAGCTGCGTTCCTCACCCCCGTGTCCCATATGGGCAAGTGGAAGCATCCAGAATGTGCTCGATTCCTCCACAGTTGTTCAGTAGGAGTGCCCAGGCAGTCCAATTCTGGGAGGCCCTTCCTGACCACTGCACAAAATGTCTATTTCAGAAATATTTACTAAGAAGACCTGGACAAATGCTTTCCACACAAGCATGAGAACCCACGTTTGGATCCCCAATCCCCACATGAGTGAGAGTGATGGTACTTGCTTGTAACCCCAGGTCTGGGGAGGCTGAGACATAGTGACAAGCAAGTATAGCCAATCAGTGAGTCTCTGGTTCTGTGAGAGACCCTGTCTCAAAATAATGAAGTGTGGGGCTGGAGAGATGGCTTAGCGGTTAAAGCATTTGCTTGCAAAACTAAAGGATCCGGGTTCAATTCTCCAGGACCCACATAAGACAGATGCACAAGGGGCACTGTGTCTGGAGTTCGTTTGCAGTGGCTGAAGGCCCTGGTGTGCCCATTCTTCTCTCTCTCTCTCTCTCTCTCTCTCTCTCTCCTCTCTCTGCCTCTTTCTCTCAAATAAATATATAAAATATATTTTTTAAAATAATACTGTAACAGCAATCGAGAAAGACACATATAGTTGGCCTCTGCCTTCTACACACATACATGTGCACATGCATATATATGTGAATATGCACACACACGTGCCCACACACTGCACACAAAATAAATAAAAGGGAAGCTGGGCGTGGTGGTGCGTACCTTTGATCTCAGCATTCAGGATGCTGAGGGAGGAGCCTTATCATGAGTTCCAGGCCAGCCTAGAGCTACAGAGCAAATTCTGGGTCACTTGGACTACAATGAGAACCTGCCTCAAAGAATTTAAAAGGAAAAGGAAAAGAAATCTTTGCTGGGATGGTCAGAAGCTGCTTTGAGGTTTTATATTTGCAGTTGGGGAAAATGATAACAGAAAAGAGTTTTGTGCAGGGGAAGGTGGTAGAAGGTCTCAGGTCCCATCTGGAAAAATGGGCTTTAAAAAAATTTTTTTTTTTTTTTGGTTTTTCGAGGTAGGGTCTCACTCTGGTCCAGGCTGATCTGGAATTAACTATGTAGTCTCAGGGTGGCCTCGAACTCTTGGCGATCCTCCTACCTCTGCCTCCCAAGTGCTGGGATTAAAGGCGTGCGCCACCACGCCCAGCTTAAAAAAATTTTTTGTTTTATTTTTATTTATTTATTTGAGAGCAACAGACAGAGAAAGAAAGAGGGAGAAAGAGAGAGAGAGAGAGAATGGGTGCACCAGGGCACCCAGCCACTGCAAACGAACTCCAGATGCATGCGCCACCTTGTGCATCTGGCTTACATGGGTACTGGGGAATCAAGCCTCGAACCGAGGTCCTTAGGCTTCACAGGCAAGTGCTTAACTGCTAAACCATCTCTCCAGCTCAAGATGGGCTTTTGCTTCTCTAAGTCAGAGCCCTTGAAAAGCAGGCAACATCTGTCCTACACATGGTGAGCACACAGCTGGAGGCCCTGCAGTCTTTGGAGTCAATGTTTTTCCATCACTGGGCTCCTGTGGCCCCCACCATGCATGAAGAAGGTTTGAAAGCGTGTCTGTATCGCAGTGCCTGTGCCCTGTGGGACATGTTCAAGACCCTCATGACTGAGCCATCAGTGGTCCTGAATGCTATATACACTGTTTTGTCTGGAGCATACACACATACCTACTCAGTTTCCATTCATATGGCAAAATTTTTGAAGTGGGGCTGAGGTTCAGTGGGTAAGAAACATGCTGTGTGAGCATAAGGACTTAAATTCAATCCCCAGCACCCATGTAAAAAAGCCAGGCTGTGGCTGGAGAGATGGCTTAGCAGTGAAGGCCCTTGTCTGTGAAGCCTAAGGACTCATGTTTGACTCTCCAGGTCCTACGTTAGCCAGACACGCAAAGGTGAGGCAAGTGCAAGTTCACACATGCCCACTAGGTGGTGCAGGTATCTGGAGTTTGATTTTAGTGGCTGAGGCCCTGGTGCACTAATTCTCTCTCTCTCAAATAAAGATTTAAAATTATATTTATACAAAGTAGCCAAGCTGCCACACATGCCTGTAACCCCAGGGCTAAGGGGGTAGATGCAAGAGGATCACTTGGGCTCCCTTGTCAATGTAACTGAAAATAGGGAGCTCCAGGCTTTGTGAGAGCCTCCATCTCAGGGAACTTGTGCACATAGCATGGATGCATCTGCAGACATGCACATACACACACTCCCACACAGACACTACTCTCCCCCCCCCATGTATATACACTGGAAAAAAATCCTGGAGTGCCAACTTAAGAAGAGGAAAGTTTTTTTGTTTGTTTGTTTGTTTTTTTTAGAGTGATAAGCAGAGAGAGAGAGAGAATGGGCACACCAGGGCCTTCAGCCACTGCAAACGAACTCCAGATGCATGTGCCACCTTGTGCATCTGGCTTACGTGGATACTGGGGAATCGAGCCTTGAACTGGGGTCCTTAGGCTTCACAGGCAAGCACTTAACTGCTAAGCCATCTCTCCAGCGCGAGGTGTTTTTTTTTTAATTTTTATTTATTTATTTGCAAGCAGAGAGAAAGAGAGAGAGAGAGGAGAGAGGCAGACAGAGATAGAATGGGCACACCAGGGCCTCTAGCCCCTGCAAACGAACTCCAGATGCATGTGCCCCTTGTGCATCTGGCTTACGTGGGTCCTGGAGAATCAAACAGGGATCCTTTGGCTTCGCAGGCAAACACCTTAACCGCTAAGCCACTCTCCTTCCCCCGAGAAGGTTTTTTTTGTTTTGTTTTGCTTTGTTTTGTTTTTTGACTCCTTGTTCCAAAGGGTTTGGTCCATGGTCAGCGTCAGCAGGTGTGTTGGTGTGTGTTGTGATGCTCCTCTCACAATGTCCAACAAGAGAAAAGGAGAGAGAAAGAGAGACAGAACCATTATCCATTTGATACAGTGGAAAAGGACAAGCAGGTCTGAATTGAATCCTGGGTAACTCTGGACAGGTGAGGGAACCTCTCTGCATCATGGTTTTCTATGAATAGCAGCTTCCTAGAGCCCCATGAAGCTTTGCTTTGGAGCCTGTCATGATCCCTCGGGATGCTGCAGAGAAGGACGAGTCCTGTTGTCCTATGTGTGGAGTCCAAAAGAACACACCACACACACACACACACACACACACACACACACACACGAGTGAGAGACTGGTCTCCATCACCCCGGCCAGGGCCATTCTGGTCCACCACAGGCCTCCTGTAATGGTTTTAAAGACGCTTTTGATGTTGATGGGCAAAACAACATAATTGACTTTAAAATATTCCAACAGAGCCCCAAAAGCAGTTGTGGGGAGAGGAACCGGCTCAGCACATGGTGACAGCATGTGGGACCTTATATGCACCCCCACCTTGGATCCATTTTAAATTCTCTTTACTAAAACACTGGGGAGGGAGCTGGGGAGATGGCTCAGTCAGTTAAGTGCTTGCCTTGCAAGCTTGGGGACATGAACTTGAGCTCCAGATCTCAAGTCACCATAAGAGGGATGGGATTATAGATGAGTGCTAGTGCATCCAGACTTCACATGGACCCTGGGGATCCAAACTCAGGTCCTCACACTTGCACTTTTCCTTTATAACCAGAGAAATAGCCAAAACTAAAGTGTCTACATTCAGGTGTGGACAGAATCCCTGGCTGGGTCTCTCTGACCTCTGGGCCCAGCACAGAGGTCTACTAAGCTGAACACTTGGGGCAGAAGCTTCTAGGAGCATTGAACGGGGGGGGGGTGGCTGAGACCTACAGGTGCCTGGCTGAGCATGACTTGGGATGGGGAGGAAAGAAAGGTAGCGTGCCTGTCCCCTCAGTGAGCAGGCACCCACAGGAGCTCTCTTGCTTTGAGTTCTATTAGGCACCAATCCCGGGGGTGGGGGCAGCCATCCTGCATGCCACCCGGCCCGGCCCTGCCCGGATGCCTTGGCCCTGCCTCAAAGGCTCGGTGCCAGGGAAGGTGAGCCAGGTGTCAGAGCCGAAGGCTGCATCTAGGGGAGGGTGGCAGAGAGACACGTCGTCCCCACTTCTGGGGTTGAGATCTAATTTCATCATTTGACCCCTCTGTACAGGGCCCAAGATCATGAGAGTGGGCAAGCGGTGCCAACCAAGCCCAGCAGGCAGGGACCCTGCCCTTTCGGTGGCTGGGAGCAGGCTTAGCTGAGAATCTGCTTGTGACCAGCGCATCCCACAGCCTAGAAAGGGTGAATGATCAGACCCGTCCACCAGCAGAGAGAGTGGAGAGTCCCACATATCTGACTCAAGTCTCCAGGACAGCTTGAGGGCTCTTCAAGGTCCAACCCCCCTCCCTTACTCCTGCCACTGGGAAGAATTCACTGTGTGCCTATTTGCCTCTGCCTCAACCTGGGTCTCCTCGGCCCTGCAACTCAGCCCTCTGGCTCTCATCCTCACATCCCAACCGCACAGCCACTTCCTCCAGGAAGGATCTCCAGTGGGCCTAGGTGATCAGTGTTTTCCATACGATCAGCCCAACATGACATGACGTCAACATACTTTCCTGTCCTTTCTCCCCTACCATGGACTCCCTGAGACCAGAGGCAGTCAAGGCCACCATGCAGATTTGTTCCTCCAGGAGGCTGTACCCCCGTGCACCTGCACTGGTGGCTTATTGAGCAGAGCGTTTGCTCATTTCCCTGGTGCCCATGTAGGATACAACCTATGGCAGTCAGGTTCACACTGCTGGCAGAACTCACCCGACCAAGAGCAGCTTATGGGAAAAAAAAAAAATTTATTTTGGCTTACAGACTCGAGGGGAAGCTCCATAATGGCAGGGAAAATGATGGCATGAGCAGAGGGTGGACATCACCCCCTGGCCAACGTCAGGTGGACAATAGCAACAGGAGAGTGTGCCAAGCACTGGCAAGGGGAAACTGGCTATAACACTCATGCCCCCCCCAACAATACTTGCCTCCAGGAGGCGTTAATTTTCAATTGCCATCAGCTGGGGAGACTAGCATTCGGAACACCCAAGTTTATGGGGGACACCTGACTCAAACCACCACACAACCTGGTCAGTTGTGTACCTTGACCTCAGTCCGTCTTACCTCTGGGTCCCATTGGGGTTTGTACAACAATAATGAGTGAGTGGATAAGAGAGGAAGGGAGGGTGCTGGCTAGAATATCTTGGTGAAAACTGCATAGCTAGGATTCTACCCCAGGTGGAAGGACTCCAGTCTTGTGATCTGCATACCTGCCAGAGAGCCTGCTCTGGAGCCTGAGCCTCTGACAGAGCCAGCCTAGGGGTGTCCTGGATGAGCAGCGGGGGCAGGCCGCGCTGCTGGAGGAAGGGTTTGTGGGTCCCAGAGAGCTGAGCCTCTGGAGGGGTGAGAGCTGGGGAGAGCTCAGGCAGTAAAGTGCTTGCCTTGAAGTGTGAGGACTCGACTTGGATCTCCAGCACCTACTTTTTTTGTTGTCCCTTTGGTTTTTGTTTTTTTGAGGCAGGGTTTCACTCTAGCCCAGGCTGACTTGGAATTCACTCTGTAGTCTCAGGGTGGCCTCGATCTCATGTCAATCCTCCTAACTCTGCCTCCCAAGTGCTGGGATTAAAGGTGTGCGCCACCACGCCCAGAATAGCTTAGTTGTTTTTTAATTATTCTTTATTTTAGAAACACACACACACACAGAGAACTGGCATGCTAGGGTCTCAGCCACTGCAACCAAACTCCAGACACTTGTGCCAACGAGTGGGAATGTACAACCTTGCACTTGCCTCACTGGCTTACTTGGGATCTGGAGAGTTGAACATGGGTCCTTAGATTCGCAGGCAAGCACCTTAAGCACTAAGCTGTCTCTCCAGCCTATAGCTTAGTTTTTAAAGGAAGTTTCTTCATGGCAGAGAAAAGCATGGCGGGGGTGGGGGAGCTGGAGAGATAGCTTAGCGGTTAAGGCATTTGCCTGTGAAGCCTAAGGCCAGGTTCGATTCTCCAGGTCCCACATAAGCCAGATGCACATGGTGGGACATGCGTCTGGAGTTTGTTTGCAGTGACTAGAGGCCGTGGCACTCCCATTCTCACTCTTTCTCTCTTCCTCTCTCTGTCTCTAATAAATGAATAAAAATAAAATCTTTAAAAAAGGAAAAGAAAAGAGAAGAAAAGAATAGAAAAGAAAAGAATAGAAAAGAAAAGAAAAGAAAAGAAAAGAAAAGAAAAGAAAAGAAAAAGAAAAGAATGGCAGAATAGCCAGCAGCTCACATCTCCACAAGAAGCAGGAAGGAAGTAGTCGATTGACCTATCTGAGCATCCAGTGGGCTGGACTAATCCACCCAAGGTCCACCTCCAGCCACACAGCTCCTCCAGCAAGGCTCCACCTCCCACAGGCTCCACCAGCTGGGAACTAAGTAGAAGGCTTAACACAAACACGTGAGGCTACAGAGGACATTTTACATTCAACCCATCACAGCCTCTCACTCAGCCAGGAGCTCACTGATTGGGCTAGACTGGCTGGCATTCTTCTGTCCCCACCTCCCCAGTGCTGGAGCTGCAGATGCATGCCACCAGCTCTGACTAAAAAAAAAAAAAAAAAAAGTAGGTACTGGTCGGGTGTGGCAGTAGGAGGAGCGCCATGAGTTCGAGGCCACCCTGAGACTACATAGTGAATTCCAGGTCAGCCTGGGCTAGAGTGAGACCCTACCTCGAAAAAAAAAGTTTGGAGTTTCTTCAGGCTGGAGAGATGGCTTAGTGGTTAAGGTGCTTACCTGCAAAGCCAAAGTTCGAGTCCCCAGGACCCATGTAAACCAGATGCACAAGGTGGCACATGCATCTAGAGTTCGTTTGCAGTGACTGGAGGTCCTGGCACACCCATTCTCTCCCTCCCTTTCTCTCTCTCTCTGTTAGTCGCTCTCTCTCTCAGTATCTTTCTCTCTCTCTCAAATAAATAAATAAAATAAAAAAGGAAGTTAGAGGCACTTGCTCGAAAGGCTTGAAATAAATGAAATTTTTTAAAGGTAGCATTCGTGAGATAACACCCAAGACCATCCACTGTCTTCCACACACATGTGCATATATGTGTATATATGCACACACACACACACACACACACACACACACTGAAATGTTCGTATGCCTATCAGATTAGGAGAAAAATAAGATGATCTATCTATGGAAGCACATGTATGCAGCCTGCCCCTCCCCCAGACCCCAGACTTCCCTGGCCTGCTGCTGTTCATGTCTCCCAACTGGCCAGTCTCCAGGCCAGCCCCTCCTCTCTGCCCTGTACTTGGCTCTGTATCCTAGTCAAATGCAAATCTGATCAAGTGTGTGTTTTGAGGTCCCCCCCACCCCGGGCTGGGTATAAGCTAAAAAAGGGCAAAGTCAATACATTAAAACTTACATTAAGGGCTGGAGAGACAGCTTAGCAGTTAAGGTGCATGCTTGTGAAGCCTAAGGACCCCGGTTCGGTTCTCCAGGTCCCATGTAAGCCAGATGCACAAGGGGGCACACTAGAGGCCCTGGCACGCCCACTCTCACCCTCCTTCTCTCTCTTTCCCTTTCTCTCTGTCTCTAATAAATAAATAAATAAAAATAAAATCTTAGCTGGGCGTGGTGGTGCATGCCTTTAATCCCAGCACTTGGGAGGCAGAGGTAGGAGAATTGCCTTGAGTTCGAGGCCACCCTGAGACTATATAGTGAATTCCAGGTCAGCCTGAGCTAGAGTGAGACCCTACCTTGAAAAACCAAAATAAAAATAAAAATATAAAATAAATATATTTTTTTAAACCTTACATTAAAATGTTATAAGTGGAAGCTGAAGTGATGGTTTAACAGTTAAGGCACTTGCCTGCGAAGGCTAAGGTCCCAGGTTCCATTCCCCAGAACCAGGTAAGCAAGATGCACATGGTGGCTCATGTACCTGGAGTTTGTCTGCAGTGGCTAGAGGCCCTGGCACACCCATTCTCCCCCTTTCTCATAAATATGTAAATAAAAATAAAATATTTTTTTAAAAATGCTAGAAGTGGGGCTGGAAAGATGGTTTAGTGGTTAAGGCTCTTGCCTATAAAAGACTAACAACCCAGGTTCGATTCCCCAGGACCCACATAAAGCCAGATGCATCATGGCTCATTCACCTGGAGTTCCTTCTCAGTGGTTGGAGGCCTTGGCACGCCCTCTTTTCTCTCTTTCTCTCTCCTTGCAAATAAAAATAAAGAAATAGATGAATAGATGAGCTTCCGAGTGGTCAAGGCAAGGAGTTGGGGAAGTGGTCAGCCTCAAGGTGCTTGCTTATATTCCACAAGATGCAAGGCGGTTGTCTTGAGTTTTTTGGTTCCAGAAATGTGTAGTGGTGTGAGACACATGGATCTGAGTTCAGAGGACAGCCATGAGATTTACAGATTCTTGGGTCCCAGAACAAACAACTGGGCCAGGGACACCTGGATGGAAATAGAGACAGTTTGTCAAGACAGAAGAGGGGAAGACACTTCTGAGAATGCAAGTGGGCCCTGAGAGTCAGAGAGTCCTTAGGGTTCACTTGCAAAGGATGGACCTTTTTGCATTTGGAAATCGCCCAGTCTTTTCTCTCACGTGCAGTCTTTTGTTACATGAAGCCATGGTGGGCAAGGGTTTCAATATTCCTCTGCCAGCTGGCTTCTTTCATATGTTAATTTTGATGTCTCTTCCCCACCCCCACTCTCCTAGCAGAGTGACATGGGATGAGGGCACCGGTGTCCTGACAGAATTCCGATAGGGTGTGTTTGCATAGAGCCTACTTTCTCCCTTTTTCCTTCCTTCCTTTCTTATTCCTTCCTTCCTTTCTTATTCCCTCTCCTTCCCTCCCTCCCTCCCTTCTTTCTTTCTTTCTTTCCTTCTTTCCTTTCTTCCCACCTACCTGCTTGTCTTTTTTGTTTGTTTTTGAGACAGGCTGGCCTGGAACCATGTTGCCAGTCTTTCCTCAAACTTCAACCCTCCTGCCTCAGCCACTGAGCTCTGGGGTGGCAAGTGTGAGAGCCACCCCACCCAGCCTGGGAGCTTGGTAGGTCCTTCTTAATTGTTTTTCCCCCCATTGGTCCTTTTTTTTTTTTTTTTCTTTCAGAGAGAACCTTAATATATGAATCTAGAGAAATCTAGAGAAATTTGATCACGTTCCCAACCCTTTATCCTTTAATTGTTGTCCCCTCTCTCCCAACCCCTTTTTCCCAGGATCCTCCTCTGTTTGTCCTCCTCTGCCCCCTAGGTCAAAATGTTGATGGGCTCAGACCGGGCTGGTCTTGTGGGGGTATCGCGACCACTGTGGGTCAAAATGTTGATGGGCTCAGACCGGGCTGGTCTTGTGGGGGTATCGCGACCACTGAGGGTCATGAGTTCCACAGTTGGCTCCTGTCTGGAGGACAGGAAGGCCCTGCTCACATAACACACTCAAAACACTTGTTTGACCTCATGCAAAAATGGAGCAAGTTTACCTGTCTAGGGCGGAGTCAGTCTGGGCAATGCTGGCTTGTCACCAGTAAGGTGTGGAGGTAACCTCAGAGGCTCATGCAGAGAAGAAACTTCTTGCCAAGAAAACCCTGAAATTTTTGCCTCATGGCAACCCTGACAAGTGCCACTAGGAGCAGTGTTATTCCATCCTTGAGAAGAAACTTGGCACAGGGCCAGGCATGCATGGAAGGTTGAATGAGAAGGTTCTATGGTTCTTTCTTTCTTTCCTTCTTTCTTTCCTTCCTTCCTTCCTTCCTTCTTTCTTTCTTTCTTTCTCTCTCTCTCTCTTTCTTTCTCTTTCTTTCTTTCTTTCTTTCTTCCCTTTCTTTTACTCCTTTCTTCCTTCTTTTCTTAATCTATTTATTTGCATAAAGAGAGGGAGAGAAAGAGAGAGAGAATGGACACACCAGGGCCTCCAGCCACTGTAAACAAGCTCCATATGCATGCAACTCTTTGTGCATCTCGCTTCACATGGGTACTGGGGAACCGAACTTGGGTTGCTAGTCCTTGCAAGAAAGCAGCTTAACTACTGAACAACCTTTCCAGCCCTCCTTTCTTTTAGCCTTCTTCCCTTCCTCACTTCCTCTCTCCCTCTCTCTCTCTCTCTTTCTTTCTTTCTTTCTTTCTCTTTCTTTGTGTGTGCATGTGAAGGTAGCTGTCAGAAGACAACCTTCAATGTTGTTTCTCAGACACCATGCACATATGCATAGGTATGTGTGATGTGCATGTGTACATGTGTATTCATGAGTGTGAGGGGATATAACTGTGTGTAGTGAGCATGTATGTGTGTGGAAACCAAAGGTTGATGTGTGTGTGGGGGGGGGGTCAATCTTAGTCCTTCTCCTCCTTATTCTTTGAGACAGAGTATCAGATCCTAGAGCTCATCAGTTGAGCCTGACCAGCTGCCCAGTGAGCCCTAGCTATTCTGCCTCCACCTCCCCAGCACTGAGGGTAAAGGCACACACCACCATTGCAGAATCTCCTTGCGTGCTAAGGATTCGAACTCTGGTCCTCACGCTTGCACAGCAAGTACGTTACCAAGTGAAGGGTCTTCCCAGACCTTGTCCACCTTCTGAGACACTCTCTCATTGGCCTGGCGTTCTGCAATTAGCTTAGACTGGCTGGTCAGCGAGACCGAGAGAACCTTCTCTCTTTGCCACCCCCGCACTGGAATTACAGGCACATGCCACCATGCTTGCTGTTTTACCTGGGTTCTGGGGCTCAAACTCAGGTCCCCATGCTTGCAAGGCAAGAGCTTTACTGACTTAGCTTTCTCCTCAGCCAGTGTGTTTCTTTTTCTTTTTCTTTTTCTTTTTCTTTTTCTTTTTCTTTTCTTTTCTTTCTTTCTTTCTTTTTTTTTTTTAAATAAAAAACAAAAACAAGCCAGGCATGGTGGCTAATGCCTTTAATCCCAGGATTTAGGGGGCTGAGGTACGAATATAGCCATGAGTCAAAGCCAGCCTGGACAAGAATGAGACTCTGCCTCGAAAATCAAACAGCTAGGCATGGTGGTACACGCCTTTAATCCCACAACTCAGAAGGCAGAGGTAGGTGGATCACCATGAGTTTGAGGCCACCCTGTGACTGCATAGTGAATTCCAGGTCAGCCTGGACTAGAGTGAAACCTTACCTAAAAAAAAAAAAAAAAAAAAAAAAAAAAAAAAACACTAAGACCCTACTTTATAATGGTGTCTTGTGCATTGGACACGTGCTTGACACAGCACTTGCACCTGGAGGTCTCCAAACAGGGTTGGTCTGACAGCCTGATGCAGTAAGAGGCTCAGGTATGAATCCAGCCTTGGGGCTTTGTGGTATGGGCAAAGCACATAAAGATACACTCTGACCCCCGACTCCTCTTCTGCAGAAGAGATCAATCGTAGAGGTTCTTGGCATGCAGGTTGGCTGGGAGATGCTAGGTCTCTCATGAAAGGTCAGGATTCAAGGCGATTGTAATGGAGAAGCCCTTGGCCCTGGTGAGAACACAGGATGCAGTCTTTGAGCCAGCATATGGAGCCTCGCCTTCAGGAATCTTCAGGTTTCCTGGGCCGCAGTCTTCCCACCTGCTGGCTTATGAACAGGTCTGCAACTGCCTCTCCCGCTCCCTAGGAAGGGATTTTACTGGGAGCTCACAAATGTTTCCTCTTGCCTCTGAAGAACTTGACCTGAGGAGCTGGGAAGGTGGCTCAGGGGTTAAAAGTGCGCATTCTGCAAGCTTGCCAACAGGTGTTCAGATCCCCAGCACTGCACGCAGGTAAAACCAGACATGAGTGGCACATGCATTTATAGCACCAATATGCCTAACACGATGGGAGGTGGAGCCAGGAGGATCCTGGAGCTTGGCGGGGAGGGGTGCGCAGCTACTCTGGCCTTCCCTGTGCAAAACAGAGAGACCCTGACTCAAACAATGTGAAAGGAGAGACCAACACCTGAGTTTCTTTAGTCCTTTGACATCCTCTGCACACCATGGCACATGCGTATCTATTCACACACATGCATGTGCACACCCACACACGTGCACACACATCATCCTAACGAGTCACCACAGGAGCTAGGTAAGTTCCTCAGCTAGGCAGAAATATTGAGAAAGAGGTCCTTAGGAGGTGACTACGTTCTGGAGTACCTCAAGATGGCCACCTAAGATGGCGGAGAGAGTGGCTCACATCCTAACGCCTCACTTCCTAATGCTTCTTCTCTGTGTAAGTGAATTTTCCCTCCTGCAGACTTTTGGGGACCTGCGAAGTTCAAGATACATCAAAGACCAATCAACACCCTCTTCTCTGTTTTAAACTGACCCATCGTATTCGCTGGCTAGGAGGGCTTCCTTCATTCAATAAAATCCTGGCTCCTTCTGAGGTAGCAGAGCCCCAGCCCTGGAGCCCTCCCCATGAGCCTTCTGTGTTGTCCCTACCGCCTGTAATAATTTACTTCAAAATGAACATTACCCATTTCCACTTTTTCCTGCCTTTTAAATCTTTAATTGACAGAGGAAAGCGGACCTCAACCCCTAGTTGGCAACAATAATAAAACAAAAAAAATTTTTTTAATATTTTTTAAATATTTATTTATTTGAGATAGAGAGAGGGAGAGTGAGAATGGGTGCGCCAGGGCCTCTAGCCACCGCAAGCAAACTCCAGATGCGTGCATCCCCTTGTGCATCTGACTTATGTGGGACCTGAAGAATTGAACCGGGGTCCTTAGGCTTTGCAGGCATGTGCCTTAACCGCTAAGCCATCTCTCCAGCCCCAAAATAATTTTTGGAAAAGAACTTGCTTTCTTTAATAGCTGGAAAAAATATCCCTAGCCCCCAAGGGATCCTCCATGAATGTTAAACATGTGTGTGTGTGTGTGTGTACGCGTGCGTGCGTGTGTGTGTGTGTGTTTAAATATGTATATATATTGCCCACAAGAGTGTTTCTCTTGGTGTCCCTCTTAGGGATGGCAGGTCATGGCACCTGAACCTGTCTGCAGGGCCGGTAGCTCTGGAGCGCTACACTGGTCAGCTCTGAACGCCACTGCCCAGAGCTGGTGTCACCTCACCAGCATCAGTGGGAAGGCAGCACTGCATGAGGTCTACGAGGCACATCTTCAGGCCAGGCCTCCATCCCAGCAGGGGACAGTAGTCTCCTGCTCTTACTGACCACTGTGTAGTGGGCTTCCGTGGGTGTGACAGGTTCTTAACCATAGAGCAGTAAGCTAGCTATCCATCCTACTGTCCCTGACTCATCTGTCCTTCTAGGATGCAGGCCTGTGACTATCCCCACTAGCATGTGCAGTTACTTCAGGTGAAATTAAAGTCAACGGGGATGAGGATGTGGCTCAGCTGGTAGGAAGCTTGCCTAGCTTAAATGGAGTGCTGCATAAACCCAGCATGGTGGTCCAAGCCTATAATCTCAGTACTCCAGAAGTGTAGGCAGGAAGATCAAGGGTTCAAGGTCGTTCATAGCTACACAATCAGTTCCAGGCCAGCATGGGATGCATGAAAATCCTGTCTTAAAACAAAACATTAATGTCAGTCAAACGAGGAACACAGCCCCTCCTTGGGACTCTTAGTCAGGGCTTTCTGGCCCCATCTGGTGACTCTCAGACTGCAACATGACACCACGGCTTTGCTCTATGGTAGAAAGTTCCCCACAGAGCTGACCTGTGTTCAGCCTTTCTACTAACTGACACACTGGGCATTGGGGACATCCCTCCCAGTGCTTGCCTAGGCACGGCTGTGGGACCCTTAGATGAAGATTTCTCCAAGCTACCTCTGGCTGCCTGCCCTGAGCCAGGGCCACCTCCTATTTCTAGGCTTGTCCCTGGCCCTCCAGGAGGTCAGAGAACAGCAAGTGGCTCAGAGATGTGAGGTCAATAGGTCTAGCTTAGCAAGGCCGGGCCAGACTCTAGTTTGCAGAGCTATGTGGCCTGTGACCCTAAGACTAGCTGGGCCTCCATCCTCCACAGACAGCCCAACACCCTGGTCAACACCCGGTCTTCATCAGTCCATCTGGATCTTCCCTCTTTCCATCAGAGGTGGGCAACTGATACCAAGGAACAGGGCCTCCTACCTTTCCCCAGAAGCCTCCAATCTACCTGCATGGCAGCTTCAGGACTGGCTGGTCACACTTAGCCTTCATGTCAGTCCACCAGCATGTGTGTGTTTGTGTCTGTGTATGTCAATGTTTGTGTGTGAAATGTGCATTGGTGCATAAGTGCACATGTGTTCCTTGTATATGTCTTGGAGGCTATGATAGAGATGGCTCACTTAACGCTGACACTCCTCTGTCACTTCTTCTCAGCACTTTGAGGAGTTTTGAGTCACCCCAGTGGTTATCACCATGTGAAAAGAGAAGCTTCTCTAACTAAAAGTAAGAGTAGCTTTAATATATGGGGACCCCTGCCTTAAGGTTGGAGAGTTCTCTCTCCAGACAGTTCTGTCTCTCCAAAAAGCAGCTATCTTTTAAGTGGGGAGGGCCAGCACATGTACTTTGCAGAGAGACAGAGCTTCCAGAGAATGGTCCCCCCAGAGAATAAGACTCATAGTTTTTTAACAAACATTTATTTATTTATTTATTTATTTATTTATTTATTTATTTATTGTGTGTGTGTGTGTGTGTGTGTGTGTGTGAGAGAGAGAGAGAGAGAGAGAGAGAGAGAGAGAGAGAGAATTGGCAAGCTAGGACCTCCAGCCACTGCAATTGAACTCCAGACTCATGTGCCACCTTGTGCATCTGGCTTACATTGAATCTGGGGAATTGAACATGTGTCCTTGGGCTTTGTGTGCAAGTGCCTTAACAGCTAAGCCATCTGTCCAGCCCTTGTAGTGTTTTGTTGTTTTGTTGTTGTTTGTTTGTTTTCAATTTTTATTCATTTATTTGAGAGTGAGAGAAAGAGAAAGGGCATGCCAGGATGCCAGGGCCTCTAGCCACTCACTGCAAATGAACTACAGATCCATGTGCTATCTTGTGTATCTATCTGGATTACGTACGTAGGTCCTGGAGAGTCGAACCTGGGTCATTTGGCTTTGCAGGCAAGGGTCTTAACTGCTAAGCCATCCCTCTAGCCCCCATAGTTTGTTTTTTAATAAACAAAGAGGGAAAAATGGTGGGTCATGCCACTGAGGGGGCAGATCCCAGGAGTGGAGCCATGACATGGGCCACATGCTGCCTCCCAGTCACACTCAGGACCCTAGGAGCAAGGCTGGCAGGACAGCCTGAAGAGGACAATGGCTTCGTTTTTCAGATGATTAGTATTTAAACACGGAAAAGGTACAAAAGACAAAAGAAGTTTGTTTTGGCAACTAGACTTTCAGCATTGGGCCCAGAGTTGCCAGCAGGGGGGTTGTTCCCTTGAGTTTTGGGTGTGGCGGCTTCTGGCCCAGTGGGGCCATCCTGTCTGAGAGGAGGAGGGGACAAACACACAGGGGGTGCAGGCCCAGTGAGCCTGGATGCAAAGGGAAGGGTGAAACCACAAGAACTCTTGTTTTGCCTACAAGATCCCCAGTGACTGGGTGACTAATGCTTTCTATAGCTGTACTCTGTGGGGTCCTGGAATACTGTTTGGGGTTGTCCCTTTGTTTGCTGTGACTAGAGAGCAGAGGACACTGGGTCCAAGGCTCTGCTGGAATTCATGGCTACCAGGAACATCTGCTCTGTCTGTGCTTGTTGCCTGCCATGTGCACAAGCAGGGCTTATACCTCTCAGCCTATGTGGGAGCACAGCCAGACATCTGCCAGGGGCAGCTATACGTACCCCATGGTCAGTGGGCCTCTCTCCACCCCCTCACATGCCTGTCAGATGGACAATTTCCTAAGCTCAGGACTGGTCTTCCCTTCCTCAGAGAGTTGGCATGGTCAAGCAGGTGCAGAAGCAAAGCCCTGTGACCCCAGCACTGGGGAGGTTGAGACAGAAGGGTCCTCCTGGGCACTTAGTGAGACCATGTCTGAAAAAAAATACTGAATGAGAAATAAATGAAAATGAGGCTCGGTGACCTCTGGCGGTCCTGTGTGGTCCAGCACGGCCTGAGCCTTTGGTTATGCCAAGATGTTTCAAAGCCTTATTAAGAATGTGTGGGACCCAGGTTTATCAAGAAGTAGAAGTAGGGTTGATGTCCATGATCATTTGTAAAATCAGGAGTGCTTCCTCTGAGAACTCCCCTGTATAGTTCTCTGCCCCATTTTGTGAGTGGGTTGTTTGACGATTTATTGTTTAAGCTTTTTTGTAAGTTCTTTGTAAATTCTACAAATTAGGCCTCTGTCAGTTGTATAGCTGGCAAAAATGTTCTCCCATTCTGTGGGTAATCTGTTAGCTTTGGTTACTGTATATTTGTCTGTGAAAAAACTTTTCAGCTTCATGAGATCCCAATGATTGAGTGATTGTTTAATTTCCTGAGCTGCTGGGGTTTTGTTCAGGAAGTCTTTTCCCACTCCTATGTTGTGGAGGGTTCCTCCTATTTTTTCTTCCAGTAGTAGCAGTTTCCAGTTTTATATTGAGGTCTTTGATCCTTTTGGACTTGATTTTTGTGCATGGTGAGATGTGTGGATCAATTTTCATTTTCCTACATATGGTTGTTAAAGATGCTGTCTTTTAAGCCGGGTGTGGTGGCGCACACCTTTAATCCCAGCACTCGGGAGGCAGAGGTAGGAGGATCGCCAAGAGTTCGAGGCCACCCTGAGACTACATAGTTAATTCCAGGTCAGCCTGGACCAGAATGAGACCCTACCTTGAAAAACCAAAAAAAAAAAAAAAAAAAAAAAAAAAAAAAAAGGATGCTGTCTTTTTTCTAGTCTACATTGGTAGGGCCTTTGCCAAATTCCAAGTAGCTGTAGTTACTTGACCCAAAGTCCAGGTCTTCTATTCTGTTCCATTGGTCTATATTCCTGTTTTTATGCCAGTACCATGTTGTTTTTATTACAATGGCTTTGTAGTATAGCTTTAGATCAGGTATGGTGATGCCTCCAGAGGAGTTTCTTTTGTTAAGGATATGCTTGGATATCTGAGGCCTTCTGAATTTCCATATGAATTTTGAGATGATTTTCTTCTATCTCTATGAAGAAAGAAGTTGGGATTTTTATTGGTATTGTGTTAAATCTATATAGTGCTTTTGTTAAGATTGTTATTTTCACAATGTTAATTCTGCCTATCCAGGAGCATGGGAGGTCTTTCTGTTTTCGCAAGTCCTCCTCAATTTCTTTCTTGAGTTTTTTTTTTTTTCAAGGTAGGGTCTCACTGTAGCTCAGGCTGACCTGGAATTCACTATGTATTCTCAGGCTGGCCTCTAACTCTTGGCGATCCTCCTACCTCTGCCTCCTGAGTGCTGGGATTAAAGGCGTGCACCACCACGCCCGGCTTCTTGAGTGTTTTTATGTTTTCATTGTATAGGTCTTTCACTTCCTTGGTTAATGATATTCCAAGGTATTTTATTTTTGTTGTTGTTGTTGCTATTGAAAATGGTACAATGTTGCTTATTTCTTTTTCTGTGTCTTTTCTTTTGCATACAGAAAGGCTACTGATTTCTGTGCATTGATCTTGTATCCTGCTACTTTGCTGAAGGAGCTAATCACCTTTAAGAGTTTTGAAATGGAGGTTCTCGGGTCCCCTCTGTATAGAATCATGTCATCTGCAAATATGGCTAGCTTCACTTCTTCCTTTCTAATTTGTATCCCTTTGATTTCATTCTCCTGTCTTATTACTTGAGCTAGTACTTCTAGCACTATGTTGAAGAGCAGAGGTGACAGTGGACACCCCTGCCTTGTTCCTGAACTCAGTGGGAATTCCTTCAGTCCCTCCCCATTAAACATTACTTGGGCTTTAGGAGTTTTATATATAGCCTTTATTGTGTTGAGATATAAACCATCCATGCCTATTCTCTCCAATGTTTTGATCATGAAGTGATGTTGTATTTTGTCAAAGGCCTTTTCTGCATCCATTGAAATAATCATGTGGTTTTTGTGTTCAAGCTTATTTATGTGTGTATTACATTGACAGATTTCCATATGTTGAACCACCCCTGCATTCCAGGGATGAAGCCTACTTGATCAAGGTGGAAAATGCTTTTGATGTGTTGTTGAATTCAGTTTGCAAGGATTTTGTTCAGGATCTTTGCATCTAAGTTCATCAGGGAAATAGGCCTATAATTTTCTTTTCTTGTGGCATCTCTGCCTGGTTTTAGAATTAGGGTGATACTAGCTTCATAGAAGGAGTTGGGGATCTTTCCCTGTTCTCCAATTGTGTGGCACAGTTTGTGAAAGATTTGTTTCAGTTATTCCATGAAGATTTGATAGAATTCAGCTGAGAAGCCATCTGGTCCTGGACTCTTCTTTTTGGAAAGGTATTTGATTACCTCTTCAATCTCAAAGGGTGTTATAGGTTTGTTTATGGCAAACACAACTTAAGAAAATGTTCAACATCCCTAATCATCAGGGAAATGCAAATTAGAACATCTATGAGAGTCCACCTTACCCCAGTAAGGATGGCTAACATTTAAAAAACTGATGAAAACAAATGCTGGCGAGGCTGTGGAGAAATAGGAACACTCTTTCACTATTGGTAGGAATGTAAAATGGTACAACGATTATGGAAAGCAATATGGAGACTCCTGAAAAGGATGACTATAGACCTACCAACAGACCCAGTTATTCTCTTACTGGGCATTTACCCTAAATGCTCCAAGCCCCAGATCAGAGAGATTTGCTCAACCGTGTTTATAGCTGCTCAATCCATAATAGCTAAGAGCTGGAATCAACCCAGGTGTCCATCATTAGATGAATGGATAACAAATATGTGGTATATCTACACTATGGAATTCTACGCAGCAGTAAAGAAAAATGAAACAATGAAATTTGAAGAAAAATGGTTGAACATGGAATAGATCATCCTCAGTGAGCTCACCCAATCACAGAAAGATAATTGTCGCATGGTCTCACTCATCTGTGACTCTTAACCTGAATCCACCCAAGATGCTGCCATACCTAATAAGTACCTTGAGGACCAGACAATAGGGAGGGTAGACAATAGGGGAGGGTAAGGGTGGAAGGGAGGGTAAGGAAATGGTACCATAAAATCCTATATTCTGAACAGCAGGCTAAAACATTGATCCTTCAGCATGGCCCGTAGAGGGAACACCTGAACCACAGGGACCTGGAGAGAACATCATGAAGACCAACCTTAATCTTTTTCTGTTTCTTTCTCTCTCTCTCTCTCTGTACCTCTTCTCTCTATGCTATCTCTTTTACATTACCTATCTTTTTCTTCCTTCATCTTCCTTAGCGCTGACTTACAACTCCCAGTACCAGAATGCAGTTAACTTTCACAATGAGCTGTTGATCAGAGAGACCTACAGGGTTTCCCAAAAGAAGACAGATTTCTGTCTGAGTTCTTGATGACCCACCAATAGTTAATGGTAAGACCCTACAGCCGAAGACACCATATGCTGCTGGGATGAAACATGGAGTGACCTGGTTGGAATCTGGAAGAGGGTCAGTCCCCAGACAGTTAGCATGTCTAGTGCCAGAGTGTGCTACACGAAGGACTGGGGGAAAATGACCGACATCTGTCCAAACAACTCACAGTCTAAGCTACCCAGCAGGAAACAACCTGACGTGATGCTCAAACAAGTGCAGTAGTAGCACACAGCCATGGTGAGTAACCAACTGCTCTTGATTTGGCTAATATATCCACTCAGTGGAATAGAACTCACAGCTGGAACTGGGAAACAAGTCAAAATCGTGTCCAAAAAAATGAGCCCATTCTCCAATATCAAGCTCCCCCCCAATTGTGGGCTAGAAGAGGGCCTATGCATATAAAATTCTCTCTAAAATAACAATGGCCATCCTATCTATCCAGTACTGACTTATCTCTCCGTTGGAGAATTTGCTTCTCTTTTTTCAGATGGACGCCAAGCCTGAAGGGAGGATCAGCCTATTACACCTCACCAGGGCCCCAGCTAAAACCATAGAGTAACAGGGGAAAAGGGCAAGAGTGCCTGACACCAGAACAAGGCTGAAGGAGATAAACACAGAGAACATCCAACTCCTACTAAGCCAGATATCCAGAGACACAGAAGCTCCCAAGACCTCATCACTGAAGTAGAACTAAAATGAACCCAACGTGGCTCAGGGAAATTCATGGAAGAGGGGGCAGAAAGATTGTTAGAGCCACAAACTGGGTCATTATGCACAGAGACTTTGCCTCTCCCCCATAACTGTTGGCTACCCCCATAATGCACGACCCACATTCCCCAATGAGGAGGGTCCCTTTTGGAGGAGGGAGGTCAGGGAAGAGGCTACCAGAGGCACCAACTTGAATATAAAATGAAAATAAATTTTAAAAAATTAAAAAAATAAAAGCACTGGCTAGAAAGACAAAAAATAAATAAATAAATAAAAATCAGGAGTGCTGATAAAAGAAGTAAAGCTTTGAAAGGCTCCAGTCCTGCAGCTGCCCACGGTCATCACTAACCAGCTCCTTGAGACCACTGGAGACCAAGCGTCCTACGGCCTGTAGACTTAAGCTGTGTTAGATGGGTGTGCACAACTTTGCTGTACACTTGTCTGAGTTCTGTTTACTATGTGAATAAACATACCTGTGAGGTACAAAAAATAAAATTAAATAAAATTAAAATAAAAATTTAAAGAGGGAGGGGTGTGGAGGGAGGCAGGGAAGGAGGGGGGGAGAGAGAAAGGGAGGTGGGTACATGTGTGGAATATGTCCATGCATGCGAAGATGTGTGTGTGTGTGTGTGTGTGTGTGTGTGTGTGTGAATGTGGGTGTGAGATGAGAGAGACACACAGAGAGAGAACACCTTGGCCTAGGGTACCGTACCCTGGTCTCTTCTGATCATCTTCCATCCCTACAACTGTTTCCAATCTCCACATTTTTATGTTTTGAGACATGGAGCCCAGACTGACCTTAAATTTGGTATGTTGCTGAGGATGACCTTGAACTCCTGATCCTCCTGCCTCTGCCTCCTGAGTGCTGAGTGTGTGCCACCACACCTGGTTTACATGGTGCTGGGATGGAACCCAGGGCTTCGTGCATGCTAGGCAAGCACAATACCAAGTCAGCTTGTCCCCAGCCTTGGGCTCCACATTTTGTTGACAGCAGTGGTGCAGGCTGGGAGAAGGTTGGCTTCTTGGCTTGTCTCCTCCCTGCTGTGTGACTGGAGGTGAGCTGCTTGTTCCTGCCTGGCTTTGCTGGCCTGGGTTCAGCTTGGACACACCATCAATGGGAGGTGTCATCTGCCACCTCATCCCACCGGACTCGTGGCCCTGCTCTGCTGGGCAGCTCAGGTGAGCTCTCCCGGAAGAGCAGTGAGCTCCAGAGCCTCAGGGGCTGCCCTCGATCTCTCAGCTATCTTCCTACCTCAGCCTCTGAGGGTTCTTGATAGGTGTTAGGCAGTCCAGAACTCTGGACCAAGCCAGGGGCCTGTGCTCAGCAGGAAGAGTGTCCACCCTTGATTTCATGCAGGAACAGGACCAGCTCGTTTGCCTCACCTGAAGCCAACACTACATTTGAGATGAGAAAAGGCCATTCAGGGATGTCCCCTACTCTGAAGGATGGGTACAGGGTACCAGTGCCCCTCTTTCCTGGCTGTATTGTCTCACCTGATATCCTATGGCCACAGCCTGGATGGAGCACGGCTGCACACAGAAGATGCCAAGTAAACTGAGGCTGGGCTAAGGTTTTCTCACATGTACTGTCCATCTTCCAAGCCACCCAGTTGCAGCATGAGCCCCATACCCAAGGTGAGGATGCCATATGGAGGCACAAACCCATCTCTGCTGAGTGGTGTTCTTGCAACAAAATATGTGCATGAGGGCTGGAGAGATGGCTTAGTGGTTAAGGCGTTTGCCTACAAAGCCAAAGGATCCCAGTTCAATCCTCCAGGACCTGTGTAAGCCAGATGAACAAGGGGGCACATGTATCTGGAGTTCGTTTGCAGTGGCTAGAGGCCCTGGCACGCCATTCTTGCTCTCTCTCTCTCTGCCTCTTTCTCTCAAATAAATAAATAATTTTTTAAAAAAATATGTGTACAAGCCGGGCATGGTGGTGCACGCCTTTAATCCCAGCACTCGGGAGGCAGAGGTAGGAGGATTGCTGAGAATTCGAGGCCACCCTGAGACTACATAATGAATTCCAGGTCAGCCTGGACCACAGTGAGATCCTACCTCGCAAACCGCCCCCCCCAAAAAAAATATGTGTATGACATGTGCATGTGTGTGGGTTGCAGCCATGCATATGAAGGTATGTGTGTGTGAGAATGTAGGTGTGAGATATGAGTATATGTATGAGTATGTGTGGTTTGTTTGTATGTGAGCATGTTAAGAGAATATGAGTAGCCGGGCGTGGTGGCGCATGCCTTTAATCCCAGCACTCGGGAGGCAGAGGTAGGAGGATCACCGAGAGTTCGAGGCCACCCTGAGACTACATAGTGAATTCCAGGTCAGCCTGAGCCAGAGTGAGACCCTACCTCAAAAAACAATAAATAAATAAATAAATAAATAAATAAATTCTTATTAAAAAAAGAGAGAGAGAGAATATGAGTGTGAGATGTGTATATGTGTGTGTGGTTTGAGTATATAAGTGTGATACATGTATATGTGTGTATGCGTGTGTAAGAATGTGCATGTGTGATGTATGTGTGTGGCTTATATAAATGTAGGGGAAATATGCATGTTGTGTATATATGAGAATATGTGTAGGGGAAATGTATGTATGTAGTGTATATATGAAAATCTGTGTATGTGAGTGCATGGGAAATTTGTGAATATGCATGGTGTCATGTTAGATATATGGGAAAATCTGTATGTGAGAGTGTATGTGACAATGGGTGAGTGTGTATGGGGTGAGTCTGTGTTAACATACGAATGTGTGGTGTGTGTGTACCTGTGTGTCTTCTTTCTAGCCTCTCTCCCTGACAGAAAGGTGACCTGGAAGCCAGAGTTGCTGTCATTGGCTGATCCAGGAGCCACCAGTAGGGC
This sequence comes from Orientallactaga sibirica, assembly GCA_036365145.1. NCBI lineage: Eukaryota > Metazoa > Chordata > Mammalia > Rodentia > Dipodidae > Orientallactaga > Orientallactaga sibirica. The sequence goes on from JAEOAD010000028.1 coordinate 15,359,758, forward strand.
TGGAACAAGGTCGCACTCTGTCTTCATAAATCAAAAATCTGAGGTGGGTGACAGGGCGAGATGAAGCCTGTTCTCTCTCTGTCCTGGCACCTGGCACCTGGCACCTGTGTGGAGAATGGTGAGTCACCACTGTGACCTGTTCTCAACACAGCCGGGCAAAAGTTGACCCAAGGCAACCATTCTGTGTGGTCACCTCAGAACCCCAGTCAGTGATGATACAGTGGCTGTACGACCAGAGCAGAGAGTTCTTCCTCCCTCCCTCCCTCCCTCCCTCCCTCCCTCCCTCCCTCCCTCCCTTCCTTCCTTCCTTCCTCCCTTCCTACCTTTCTTTTTTTTTTGGTTTTTTGAGGTAGGGTCTCGCTCTAGCCCAGGCTGACCTGGAATTCACTATGTAGTCTCAGGGTGGCCTCAGGTCAGCCTGGGCTAGAGCGAGACCCTGCCTTGAAAAAATAGACAAATAAATAAATAAATAAATAAATAAATAAATAAATAAACCAAAACAGTGGATGGGCTGGGAAGATGTCTTAGTAGTAAAAGGTGCTTGCTTGCAAAGCTTGATGGCCCAGGTTTAATTCTTCAATACCCCTGTAAAGCCAGATGCACAAACTGGTGCATGCATATGGAATTTGTTTGCAGTAACAGAAGGCCCTGATGTACCCATACCCACTCTCTCTGTATATATATATATATGTATATTTACAATTAGGATCTCATTCTAGCCCAGGCTGACCTGGAATTCACTATGTAGTCTCAGCCTGGCCTTGAACTCACAATGGTTTTTCTACCTCTGTCTCCCTAGTGCTGGGATTAAAGGCTTGTATCACCATGCCCAGCTAAAAATATATTTTTTAAAAAAGAAAGAATACCAAAAGAGAAAGAAAAGAAAAACACCAGGCATGGTGGTGTATACCTTTAATCCCAGCACATGGGAGGCTGAGGTAGGAGGATCTCTGTGAGTTCACGGCCAGACTATATAGTGAATTCCAGGTCAGCCTGGGCTAGAGCAAGACCCTACCTTGAAAAACCAAAAGAAGAAGGAGGAAGAGGAAGAAAAACAGTGGATAGTGACTGAGGAAGACATCTGGTATCCACCTCTTGCCTCCATGCATATGTGCACATTATGTGTGCACATATGTGTGACCATACACAGACAAACATGCATACACAGAGAGAAAGAGAGAGAGAGAGAGAGAGAAAGAGAGAGAGGCGGAGAGAGGGAGGGGGAGAGAGAGAGAATAAATGAGGCAATACCTTTCTCACAGGGCTAATGCAGCATTGGGGAGGGCATGCAGTCCTGAAAGAGGTCCAGGGCCAGTGATTGCCACAAAACCAGACAAGATCCAGGAGTTAGCTGCAGTAAGTTTCTGCCTGGCTGTGCAGCTCTTGTACTACCATCAGAGGAGGGACTGCTATGGTGCCAGATCTTGCAGGGGAAACTGAGGCCTCTCCTCTGCAGGAGTCTGGTTATATGAACATGCATGCTTGCAGTCTCATTTGAGTTTTTCATTCAAAAAAAAAAAAAAAAAAAAAGCCTGCTTTTACACATTGCGGGCCTGTGGGAACCTGTGTGGAACTCAAGTCCTTTCTTGCCAGCTCTGGACTGTCAGAGGGGTTTTCCTGTGTCAAGGACAGGTCTCTGCTGCTACAGACCAGGGTGAGCTTTACCTCCTAACTCTTAGGACTACCCTTGGGTCATTTAGACCTCGTGGCTTGCAGTTTTAAGGATCTCTTAAATACCTAGGAAGCTTCCATGAGGGCCAACTTTGTGGCGAGACTGTCCCTTGACCCTCCTGATCATTCACAAACCATTTTTCATACAAGTCACGATTTCTCAAGGTCCGGGGGTTGGAGTGGTTTTAGGAAAAGGTAATTCCAACACCAAATTACACTCAGGGCACTTCACCCACCCCCGACATGGTTGCTTTGAGTACACCAAGGCTCAGAAAAGCAGATGCTTTCTTGCTATTATTTGGTAGAAATTGACAAAACTAAGAAGTAAAACCAGGTCTGAAAACCCATTCTGCCCATGACTTCCTGAGCATCCAGATCCAACTTCACCTGACACAGGGGAAAGACAAGCTGGGAAGCTAAAGGGGACCAAAGTTTTAGGATGAAAAATCTTTGAACTCTTAAGGGTTTTACTGTCAGTTGATGCTTTAAAACATAGGAGACATAGCCCAGGAGATGTAGCTTGGTGGTAGAGTGCTTCCCTATCAAGCATGAGACCAGAGCTCCAATACCCAGCCCTGCAAAACAAACAAATAATTTACATTTAAAAGAGAGCCTGAGAAAATGGCCTCCTTAGTAAAGTGCTTGCTGCCCAAGCATGAGGAACTGAGTTTAATCTTCAGAACACACATAAAAATCAGATGTGACCGGGGCGTGGTGGCGCACGCCTTTAATCCCAGCACTTGGGAGGCAGAGGTAGGAGGATCGCCATGAGTTTGAGGCCACCCTGAGACTACATAGTGAATTCCAGGTCAGCCTGAGCTAGAGTGAGACCCTAACTCAAAAAAAAAAAAAAAAAAAAAAATCAGATGTGGTGCACACCTGTAAATCCAACATTGAGGGGCGGAGATAAGAGGGTCCCACGGTCTTCCTGGCCAGCTAGTCTACTGAATCAGTGAGCTCCAGGTTCAGTGAGAGACCATGTCTCAAAAAAAAAAAAAAAAAAAGGTGAGAGTAACTGAGGAAGACACTCGACATCAACTTCTGTATCCCTATATATGCACACAAACCTGCATATACACATGTTCCCGCAACATACGCACACACATATACAACACACAAACTCTCTCTCTCTCTCTCTCTCTCTCTCTCTCCACATTTGGGATCTGAAGAGGAGATGAGGAGATAAGTTCTGAATCTTATTCAATAGTGCCTCTTAGAAAGAAAAAGAGCTATTTCTTGTACCTGGAATGTACTGGTCCAAACCTGTGCTTGCTCACATCTTCAAATCTTATCTCCACTGCATACTAATTAGCTATGTGACTGTCAGTGGGGAGGGGACAGAGGTGCTATTCTACACTGTCACATGCAGCAGTTTGGACAGTTCACTTAATCTTTTAGAGGCCTAAACTCAGGCAAACTCGGGATTCATAGATTCAACACAGAAAAGAATTTCAGGACTAGTCAGAATGAAGTAGAGTTGCAGTTTTATTAAAAATAGAAGAAGGGACCAAAAAAAAAAAAAAAAAAAAAAAAACAAAGCCGGGCGTGATGGCGCATGCCTGTAATCCCAGCACTCGGAAGGCAGAGGTGGGAGGATCGCCGAGAGTTCGAGGCCAGCCTGAGACTACATAGTTAATTCCAGGTCAGCCTGGACCAGAGTGAGACCCTACCTTGAAAAACCAAAAAAAAAAATAGAAGAAGGGGAGGGCTGGAGAGATGGCTTAGGGGTTAAGGTATTTGCCTGCAAAGCCAGAGGATCCCGGTTCAACTCTCCAGGACCCACATAAGCCAGATGCACAAGGAGGCGCATGCATCTGGAGTTCGTTTGCAGTGGCTGGAGACCTTGGCATGCCCAATCTCCCTCCCTCTCTCTCTCTCTCTCAAAATAAATAAATAAATAATAAAAATAAAAATAAATAGAAAGAGGGGGCTGGAAAGATGACCCAGTGGTTAAAAGCATTTGCTTGCAAAACCTGTGGTTTGAGTTTGATTCCCCAGTACCCATGTAAAGCCAGATATACAACTGGTGCATGCATCTGGAATTTGTTTGCAGTGGCAAGAGACCCTGGAGTGTCCATTCACTCTCATATTCTCTCTCTCCTTGCTTTCTCAAATAAATAAATAAAAATTTAAAAATAGAAGATGGACCTTCAAGAAGGGAACAAAAGCACACCAAGAACATGGGTGTGTCTTCTCTATGAGGGAATTACAATGTAATATAATATTTTGTGAAAAAAATTTTATTCATGATTTATTTGCAAGGAGAGGAAGAGAGGAGAGAGAGAATAGGTACGCCAGGGCCTGTTGCCACTGTAAACGAACTCTAGACATATGTGCCACTTTGTGCATCTGGATTTACATGGGTACTGAGGAATTGAACCCAGGTCATTAGACTTTGTAAGCAAGCACCTTTCAGTGCTGAGCCACCTCTCCAGCCCTGTTAAGAGATATTTTTAACATAGATTTTAAGAATGGGAGTTAAAGGAAAGAAGGGAAGTAAGCCACACCCATGAATGTGTGTGTGTGCGCGCGCGTGTGCATGCATGTGTGCACACACACGCGCTTCTCTAAGAGACAGTCACAGAATGTAAGACGCTCACAAGAGTGGGATGAGCTTCTCAAAGGAGAGTCACAGGCACCTTAGCAGTACCCAGACATGCTATTGTTTTTACATTTTTCAATCCTTTTGCATGCACACTATTTTGATGGATCTCAAATTATCTATCTCAAAATGTTCCTAACCCTGCCCCCATTTTTTTTTCTTTCCTCTCCTTTTTGATAAGTGAGATGACAGAGTAGCACCGGAGGTGCCTTGGATGGGATTGCAATCTGATAGGTGAAACCAGAAGCCACCAGAATTGCACAGGGTGTTAGAACAGACTCTTCTCTGTAAGGGGGGGGAGGGTTCTGTTGAGATTCCTAGGAAATTGCAGGTGTAGAGCTGGGAAGGGAGAAAGGCCTCAGCCCACCGTGTGCTGAGATTCTTGATTATCTTTGGAGAGAGGCTTCAGCCAGACTCCTGGTGAGAGGCTTTTTTCTCATGCTTCCTTGTCTTTCTATCCTGTCTCACAGCCACCACATGACCTTCGGTGTGCTCCTTTATGAAAGGGGCGTGGCAGTTCCCATCTAGAGGGGAGACCAAGGTTAGGTCTGCAATACTCTCCTGGAAAGAGTGGTGGCTACATGCTTGTCATCCATTACATTTTTTTAACTATTTAATGTGTGTTGCATGTGTACAATGCATGTGCATGTGTGTGCAGATGGGTATGCACATGCGTACAGAGCCAGAGTTCGAATGTCAGATGCCTTCTTCTATTGCTTTGCCATATTTCCTTGAGACAGTTTCTCACTGAACCTGGAGCACCCTGCTTTTCAGCTGGACTGGCTGAGCAGTGAGCCCTAGAGATCCTTCGGCCTGCCTCCTGCTCAGCACTGGGGCTACAGGTGTGGACAGCCATGACCAGCTTTTACATGGTGCTGGCGCTCAAGCTCAGGTCCTCGTGCTTGCACAGCAAGGGCTCTAACCCACGGAGCCCCATTCCCAGCCCCTCGTTACCCATTTTTAACACTAGATTTCTTTCCCCCTCTTTTTCATTAACTCCACTGTTGTGAGAAAGCTGAAAATTCAGAAGCAGTAAGTGGAGGTATAGGAACACAGCTCAGTTAGCAGAGTGCTTGCCTAGCATGCGGAAAGCCCCGGATTTGACTCCTCAGCACTGCATAAACCAGGTATGGTGGTACCTACCTACAGTCCCAGCACGTGGGAGGTGGAGGATCAGAAGTTCAAGATCAATCTTAGCTACAAAGGCAGTTCAAGGCCAGTCTAGGATACATAAGACCAATCCTGTCTCAAGAAAGAAAAAGGAGAGTTAATTAGCTTAATTTCCTACCCACCTATCAATCCTCCCTGCACCAGATGGGAACTGCTGGCTGACAGTTGAAAACAAACTTCCCTATGCTCACCAAATTGCCCTCTAAATATTTATCTTTATGCCCATGTATTAGTGCTGTTCTCACTTTTATTATTATCATTACTATTTATTTATTTAAGACAGAGAGAGGGGGGAGAGAGAGAGATAGATAGAGAGAGAATGGGCACACCAGGGCCTGTAGCCATTGCAAATGAACTACAGACACATGTGCCACCATGTACATGTGGCTTACGTGGGACCCGGGTCCTTAGGCTTCGCAGGCATGTGCCTTAACCACTAAGCAATCTGTCCAGCCCCTTTAAAACGTTTTTATTATTAAAGACAGAGTGCTCTCACTTTTAGTTAGAGAAGCTTCTCTTCTCATATGGCTGTGACTATTGGGAAGTCTCAAAACTCACCAAAGTGCAGAGAAGTGACAGTGGAGTGTCAGCACTAAATGAGACGTTTCTATCACACCCTCCAATGCTCAGCGATCATTGTGGAAGAGGTGGTGGAAAGAATGTAAGAGCTACTGGAAAGGGAGGAGTGCTTTGGAACACAAAGTGGCCATTGCGTTTATGAGCACCCCATGGTCGATGCTACCTTCGCAAGACCTGCCTAATAGGAGGGCAAAAACATGACATCAAAATAAGAGGAAGTGCTGGGAATGGTGGCGCACGCCTCTAATCCCACCACTTGTGAGGCAGAGGTAGGAGGATCGCTGTAAGTTCAAGGCCAGCCTGAGACTACAGAGTGCTCTAAGTCAGCCTGGGCTAGAGCAAGACCCTACCTCAAAACATGACCCCCTCAAAAGAGGAACTCTTTGGAAAGAAGCAGCAGTTCAGTGGAAAGGGGATTGTGGGGGCAAAGGAGGGTGGTGGGAGAGGATCAGGATACATTGTGTATATGTATGGAGGTCGTCAATAAAAAGTTGAAAAGGAGCTGGGCGTGGTGGCGCACGCCTTTAATCCCAGCACTCGGGAGGCAGAGGTAGGAGGATCACCGAGAGTTCGAAGCCATACATAGTTAATTCCAGGTCAGCCTGGACCAGAGTGAGACCCTACCTTGCAAAACCAAAAAAAAAAAAAAGTTGAAAAGGGCCCGGGAGGGGGCTCAGTGGTTAAAGGCATGTACTTGCAAAGTCTGCCAGCCTGGGTTTGATTCCCCACTATCCACAAAAAGCCAGAAGCACAAAGTGGCACATGTGTCTAGAGTTCATTTGCAGTGGAAAGACACCCATACTCTCTCCCTCCTTCTCTCTCTCTCTCTCTCTCTCTCTCTCTCTCTCTCTCTCATGTGCCACTCTGCAAGTAAATAAAGATACTTTTGAAAAAAAAGTTGAAAAAAATAAAACAACTTTCACTACACACCTATTAGGATGGCTAAGATAAGAAAAAAAAAATCACCAAGCTGACCAATACCAAATATTGGCAGAGGAACTGAATCTTAAACACATGACCAGAGGGAAGACAGAAATAGCACACAGCCTTGAAAGCAGTTTGATGGTTTCTTAAAAAGCTTAGCACACATCCCCAGCGGTGTGTGTGTGTGGGAGATGGAACAGAACACTGGGGAGAGCCAGGATGCATCAATAGATCAATACATCAAGCAGAGAGATCCCAGTGTCTACAGTGAGATGGGTCACCTCCCCCTTGTCTGCCGGGCCCAGAAGTGACGACAGAGAAAGTGGTAACAGAGTATTGCTAGCCTGAAAACCAGTCCAGGAAGATGGTGACGGACACTGTGGTCACTCAAACTTCATCAAAACAGAGCTCCAGAGAAAGCAACACTAAATATCCCATACCTAGATTTTAGTGGTTAAAGAGAACTCTACAAAAAAGGTGATTTTACTGTATGTAAGTTATTGTTTTTATTTTTTATGAGAAAGAGAGAGAGAGAGAATTGACATACCAGGGCCTCCAGCAATTGAACTCCAGACACATGTGCCACCTTGGGTGCATGTGCTGCCTTTGCACTTGTGACACCTTGTGCATCTGGTTTATGTGGGACCTGGGGAGTTGAACATGGGTACTTAGGCTTTGCAGGCAAGTGCAAAAATCATTTCAGGGCTGGAGAGATGGCTTAGTGGTTAAGGTGCCTGCCTGCTAAGCCTAAGAATGCCTGTTCGATTCTCCAGGTTCCACATTTAGCCGGACTCAAGAGACACAAGGGTGCAATGCCGCACTTGCCCACAAGGGGGCGCATGCATCTGGAGTTCGTTCACAGTGGTTGAGAAGCTGCTGGTGCGCCCATTCTCTATCTGTTTCTCCCTCTCTCTATCTGGCTGCCAAAAAAAAAAAAATCATTTTAGGGCTGAGGAGATGGCTCAGTGGGTTTACTGATTGCTGTACAAACAAGAAGACCTAAGTTCAGATCTTTAGCCAGGTAATCCCAGTACTGGGGAGTAGAGGCAAGAGGATCCATAAGTCTCCCTGGCTAGCCAGTCTAGCCAGATCAGTGAACTCCAGGCTCAGTAAAAGACCTCCTCTGAAAACATTGGTGGAGGGCGACTGAGGAATATACCCACTGTTGATCTCTAGCCTGCACAGATGCTCATACATGTGTAGTACATGCATGCTCACACATGAAAATACATGTGCAAAAATAAAAAAAAAACCTCCATACATCTTGTCTCATTCAAACATGCCATGGTCCTTGTGAGTCCCTTAGTGTAAATTTTCATCCTTCCAGTGGCCATAACACATGGAGGCCAGAGACCAGGCCTTTGGTTTCCAGGGTGGAGCTTGCTTTTCTGCCCTAACCCTCCAGGGGGGGTCTCAGGAATTGGCAGCCATGGGACTATAGCATTCTGGTAGGCAGAAGTGGCACAGGCTTGACCTGAAGGCCCCAGACACAGGAGATTCCATTCAGTCCCATCCAGCACCAGGCCAACCTGCCAACCTTCCAGCCTGGCACTATCTGTAAAGATAGCCGGAGCTTTGGTCACATGATCACCATCCAGAGCTCTGATTTTGGGACCTGGGAGAACTGGTTACAATTGTTCTCTGCAGCTGGTGAGTAGTGACTTCCCAGCCATCTGCCTGTTGTCAGCTCTCTCGAGAAGCTTCCACCTCACCTCGGGATAAGGCTTGTTCTATATCTTTATCTCTCTGTGTGTTATGAATATGAGTGTAAATGTGTAGTGAGTGTGTGTATGGCTCAGTGATATTCTCAGGAGTGTTAACCACCTCTCTTTGAGGCAAGCCCTCTCATTGGCCTGGAGCTACCAAGCAGTCTACACTGGCTGGCCAGTGAACTCCATGACTCCACCTTTCTTTGCTTCCCCAGTGCTGGGATTATAGGCATGTGCCACACACCTGGCATTTACATGGGTTCTGAGCATCAAGCTCAGGTTCTCATACTTATAAGGCAAGCATTGTACCTACTGATCCACCACCTTGCCCCTCCACTCTGTGTCTTAAGCCTATCTGAGCTGAGCCCAGTGGGGACAGCTCCTTAAAGCATTTTATCACAACAGTGGACCTGCAGGGGCAGACCACGTTCCACACTCCTTGGCTAATATGAGGCCCATAGCTAAGTGATGAAATGTGAGTGGAAGGATTCCAAGTATGACAGCAAAGATAGCAGCCTATGACAGGTCACTGGGAAGCTGTTGGGAGCTGTTAGAAGCTGTTCTACAGAGCAGGTGCCCAGTGAAGCCACAGGGAAATGTGGGGATAGCTGAGCCCAGGCATGTGGATGGACTTTACTTTCCCAGCCCTTCATGATAACAGAGGTGGCTACACCTGGCATGATCATGCCCAAGACCTGACAGAAAGAAGACTCAAGAGACACCAGGCATTAGGTGTAGAGCTATTTACATGTGTATGAACATACATATTATTTTAAGGTACATGTTCTACATTCACATGAAACCAGACATCAACTTAAAAATAACCTTTTGCTGTGTTTTTCAAATGATTAAACCAAATATATGACTTAGATGTTATGGAGAAAACTGAATAACGAAGTATTTTTACAGGCTGAGAATGTAGTTGAGCCAGTGGAGTGCTTGCCTCGAGCATGCACAAAGTCCTGGGTTTGGTCCTCGTATCACATAAATTGGGTGTGGTGGTGCAGATCTTTAATCCCAACACTCACAGAGACATGAGGATCAGAAGTTCAAGGTCATCGTCATCTACATAGTGAGCTTGAGCCAGCCTGGCCTATATAAGACCTTATCTCAGAAAAAAAGAAAAAAAACCACAAAGAAATATTTTATACTTAAAACAATATAGTATTCTTAAAATTCAAGTAGAACAGCCGGGCGTGGTGGCGCACGCCTTTAATCCCAGCACTCGGGAGGTAGAGGTAGGAGGATCGCTGAGAGTTCGAGGCCACCCTGAGACTACGTAGTTAATTCCAGGTCAGCCTGGACCAGAGTGAGACCCTACCTTGCAAAAACCAAAAAAAAAAAAAAAAATTTCAAGTAGAACAATATTTGAGTTAAACCAGTGATTCTGTAAGAAATGCAAGTGTGGAGCTGGCATGTTGCTCAGTCGGTGGGATGCTTGTCTAGCATTCATGAAGCCCTGGGTTCCATCTTCATAAACTTGGCATGGCGAATCAGGAGTTCAAGGTCATACTTGGCTACATAAGGAATTTAAGGTCATCCTGGGCTACATTAGGCCCTGCCAAATAAAGAAAAAAGAAGGAGGAGAGGAGAGAAGGAAGAGGAGGAGAGGGAAAGAAGGAAAAAGGAAAGGAAGGGAAGAGAGGAAAAAAAGACCGTGTACTCTTTGAGTAATCTCAGGTCTTGTATAGCGCCTGGTACTAAAAACAGTGGGCAAAGTACTTGATGCTCAAGCCTGAGTATACAACCCACCCATGCCCCACATTGAAAAGGGGGGGCTGGAGAGACGGCTTAACGGTTAAGACACCTGCCTCCTAAGCCTAAGAACCCGGTTCCAATCTCCAGGTCCCACATTTAGCCAGATGCAGTGACGCAAGGGCGCAATGCCGCACTTGCCCACAAGGGGGCGCACACATCTGGATTTCGTTCACAGCAGCTGAGAGACTGCTGGCATGCCCATCTTTATCTGTCTTCCTCTCCCTCTCTCTCTTTGTCTCTATCTGTGTCTCTCTCCAAAAATAAATAAAAATTTTAAAAAAATTTTTTAAAAGGGGGGGATGGAAGCCATAACAGACTTCTGTAATTCCAGCACGGGGACAGGGGGACAGGAGGCAGAGACAGGAGAATTTACCAGCACTTGCAGCAGGTGCAGAACAATAAGAGTAGTGCAAAATCTCAACAGCCAAGCGAGACCCAGAGAGAGAAACCCTGCTGCAAAGGAGACAGCAAGGCAAGGACAGAAAGTTGTTCACTGACCTCTACACATGTACCATGTCATGCGTGCACCATTTCTCTCTCTCTCTCTCACACACACACACACACAGAGAGAGAGAGAGAGAGAGAGAGAGAGAGAGATAGAGAGAAGAGAGACAAAATAAGAAATAACCCCCCACAGTCCTTGCCTTGTCTAGCCAGTCTAGGGGTGTGTGCACGAGTGCTCTACGAAACAAGACTCTATGTCCGCTGCTCCTGGGGACAGGCACCACTCAAGGTGTTTTGAGAGCCCTGGGGAGGCTCATGAACCTCAGTCTTTGCCCTGAACTCTCTTGCAGTTGAGTAACATCTTCCAGTACTTATGCCAACCCTCAGAACAGCCTCGAGAACCCTAACCAGCTGCCAGAACCACACCCCCAGACATTCTGTCCCCGGCTCTGACACCACAAAGCAGTCCTTGCTTCTCACGCCCTAACCTTTATTATAAGCACCCGTGACCATTAGCCAAATCTGTTGCTAAGCTGTTTGTTCTCCCTTTACATCTTTGAAACAATTTTTCTCCCTTAACAGGTGCCCCTGAGACTCAGAGAGGAGGAAGGACAGAGATGAGATTGAAATGCAAGCAGGATCGTATAGGGTTATCCATGCAGGCACTGGTTCCAGCCCCCCCCCCCACCGCCAAGGACGCCAACATCCACAGGTGGCAGTGGGGAGATGGCTCACTCAGTAAAATGCTTGTCTCATAAGTATCAGGATCTGAGTTTAATTCTCAGAGCTCCTCTGCCCCCTGCAAAGCCAGGCCAGGTGGGCAGCACGTGTAATCCGAACATTTAGGAGGTAGAGACAGACAGATCCCTGTAATCCAACAGCCAGCCAATCTAGCCTAATTAGAACGTGACAGAACAGGGCTGGAGAGATGGTGAAGCAGTTAAGGCGCTTGCCTGTGAAGCCTAAGAACTCATGTTCAAATCTCTAGGTTCCACGTAGCCAGACACACAGTGATGCAAGCACGCAATGTCACACATGCTTACAAGGGTGTGCATGTGTCTGGAGTTCATTTGCAGTAGGTTGAAGGTTCTAGTGCTCCCATTCTCTCTCTCTGCCTCTTTCTCTCAAAATTTAAAAAAAAAAAAAAAAGACAAGAAAAGGAAAGTGAAAGAACAATGAAAGAGCCTGTATCAAAAAAAGATGGACAGGGCTAGAGAGATGGCTCAACAGTTAAAGGTGCTGGTTTGCAGGGCCTAACAATCCAGGTGCAATGCCCATGATAATTAAGCTGGATGCACAGGGTGGCACGTGTGTCTGAAGTTCATTTACAGTGGCAAGAGGCCCTTGTGCATCCATTTTCTCTCTCTCTCTCTCTCTTTTAAATATTTTTATTTTATTTATTTATTTATGAAAGAGAGAGAAAGAATGAGAATAGACACACCAGGGCCCCCAGCCACTGTAAACAAACTCCAGATGCATGTGCCACCATGTTCATCTGGCTTATGTGGGTTCTGGGGAGTCGAACCTAGGTACTTAGGCTTTGCAAGCAAGCACCTTAACCACTAAGCCATCTCTCCAGCCCTCTCTCCTTCTCTCTTAAATAAATAAAATAAAGGGAAAAAAAAAGATGGACAGCATCTGAGGAACAACACCTGAGATTAAACTCTAGCCTACACCCCCAGCCCCACATGCTAGCATACCTACATACGTACAGGCATGCGCACATGCACACACATGCACACGCACACACACACACACATTATTCAGATGCTTAGTTCTCTTACCAAAAATGCCTAATGTTTACATAGAACCTACACACGTCCTCCTGTAGACTTTAAATCATCCCGAGATTTCTTGTAACACCTCACACAATATAAATGTTATGGAAATAGTTGCATTGTTTAGGAAATAATGACAAGAAAAAACCATGCATGATTCATTGCAAACACAACTTTGTTTTGAATATTTTCCATCCACGGTTGGTTGAATCTGCAGAAGTGAAAGCCACATGTCGCTGGTGATATCAAGGTCTGGGAAGGCCTTGGCCGGTGCCAGTATTATTGTCCATATGCAATCCACACACACTCTCCAGCAGTCAGCAACCCTATGAGGTAGGTGTTATTTTTCCCGTTTTGCACATGGGAACATTGAGGCACAGAGAGAATGTCACTTGTCCAACTTAGTGAAGTTAGATTTAAAAAAATAATTATTTATGAGAAAGAGACAGATAGTGAGAGAGAGAGAGAGAGGGAATGGGCAAGCCAGGGCCTCCAGCCATTGCAAATGAACTCCAGACACATGTGCCACCATGTGCATCTGGCTTACATGTGTCCTGGGGAATTGATCCTGGGTCTTAGGCTTCTCAGATAAGTGCCTTAGCTGCTAAGCCATCTCTCCAGCACAAAGGTGGATTTTGACCTGACACTATCTTTCTTAATGGATACTCGTGTGTGTGGAGCCCTCTCCCTTCTCATGGCTCTCCTCCTTCCCGTGGGTGCTACTGTTACTCCCATGCTACTTTTGTCCCTGGTGATGTCCCCAGGGACCCCCGGGCCAGGGTGTGATGAGTGCTAGAATGGTCTCGGGAAGAATTGTGGAGAAGGCGTGGAAGGCGATGGATGCCACCACGCATGGCAGCCTTTGGGAGGGCTTCTGGGAGGGGCATGATGTGAGACAGTTTCGCCTGCTGTTTGTTTGGCATGTGTATGTGTGGGGTGTGTGTGTGTTCATATGTGTATGGGCACACATGTGTGTGCAGGTAGGCATGAACATGGGTACCTGTGCATGTGGAAGCCAGAGGTCTATGTCAGGGGTTTTCTCAGTTGCTCTCCCCTTTATGTTGTTGTTGTTGTTGTTTTTTTGTTTTGTTTTTTGTTTTGGTTTTTCGAGGTAGGGTCTCACTCTAGCTCAGGCTGACCTGGAATTCACTATGCAGTCTGAGGTGGCCTCATGGTAATCCTCCTACCTCTGCCTCCTGAGTGCTGGGATTAAAGGTGTGCACCACCACGCCCAGCATTCTTTATGTTTTGAGACAGGGTCTCTCCACTAAATCTAGAGTTAACTGATTGAGTTAGCCAGTAAGCTCTAGAAATCATCTTGTCTCTGACTTTGCCTCTCTGGGATTAAAGGTGCGTTCCACCATCCCTAGGTATCTGACAAGCACATTACTGACCAAGTCAATTCCCCAGCGCCTTTTTTTTTTTTTTTTTTTTTTTTTTTTTTTTAAGAGGCAGAGAGAGAAAGAGAGAATGGGTACACAGGGCCTTCAGCTGCTGCGAATGAACTCCAGACACGTGCATCCCCTTTTGCGCATGTGTGATATTGTGCACTTGATTCACTGTGCGTCTGGCTTAGGTGGGTCCTAGCAATTCAAACATGAGTTCTTAGGCTTCACAAGCGAGTGCCTTAACCACTAAGCCACCTCTGCAGCCTCTGTTTTCGTTTTTGAAGATAGGATCTCATGTAGCTCAGGCTGGCCTTGAGCTCCCAGGATAGCTGAAGCTGGCTTTAAACTCCTGCTGCTTCTACCTCCTGAGTGCTAGGAATATAGGCACGGACATTCACACATGGCAGTGTTTGTTTGTGACAGGTTTCAAAATGTAGCCCTGGCTAGCCAGGAACTCACTGTGTAGACCAATCTGGCCTCATAATTGCTGCAATCATCCTGCCTGTGCCTTTGGAGTACTGGAACTGCATGTATGAGTCATCTCAGCAGGTGCCTGGGAGGCAGTTCTACAACTCCAATTTGGCCCTTTTAGCATGGCAGGTCCCAGGTAATTCTTTGTGCTGTTTGAGCACCATGAGGCTTTCCAGTGAGGTGATGTGTATGCGTAGGGTCTCCCAGTGAAGTGATAGTGCAGGGCCTCCCAGTGAAGTGATAGTGCAGGGCCTCACTGGAAAAGCTAGGCTGGTTCCCAGGGAGGTCAGCTTGTGCCCACACTGAGGCCAGCTGGCAGGAAGTTCTTGTGTGCATCGGGGATATAGTCTATAGGAGCAGACTTGGGTCTGAGCACAGAAAAGAGGACTCTGCTCATTTCCATGACGGCCAATGTGTCACGAGCACGTGCTCTGGCCTGCCTGAATGAAAAGGAAGAGAGCCCATCCCCTGAAGCATGAAGGCAGGGCTATCATGGCACTGATGACCTAAGCCCACCGAATGTAGTTTTTTCTTGAGCTGATTTCTTCCCCCACTTCCCTTCTTTCCACCCTTCTTTTCTTTTCTTTTTTTAAAATATATTTTATTTATTTATTTGAGAGAGAGGAAGAGGTGGGGGGGCGGGGGGAGAATGGGCGAGCCAGGGCCTCCAGCCACTGCAAATGAACTCCAGATGCGTTTGCCCCTTGTGCATCTGGCTTACGTGGGTCCTAGAGAATCGAACCAGGGTGCTTTGGCTTTGCAGGCAAATGCCTTAACCGCTAAGCCATCTCTCCAGCCCCACTCTTCTTTTCTTCCTTCCTTCCTTCCTTCCTTCCTTCCTTCCTTCCTTCCTTCCTTCCTTCCTTCCTTTTTTGAGACGGGATCTCCAAGCTGGCCTCAAATTTGCTGTGTAGTCTTGGATCACCTTGAACCTCTGATCCTTCTGCATCCACCTCCCCAGTACTAGAATTACAAGCTTGGGCCACCATGACCAGTTCTACGTGGTGCTGGGGATGGAACCCAGGGTTTCATGAATGCAGGTAAGCTCTCTATCAACTGAGTTGCATCTCCAGCCCATTGAGCTCAATATTTGAAATTTAGGGGATAGGGAGATGGCTCAGAGGCTAAAGCACTTGTAGCACAAGTGTCAGGGCCAGGGTTTGGATTCCTAGATGTGTGAGCTTGGTGGCCTGCCTATAATCTCAGCACTTGGCAGGCAGAGACAGGAAAGCCTTGAGGTAAACTGGCTAGCTACATAAGTGAGCTCTGGGTTCATGTGAGAGATCCTGCCTCAGTAAAATAAGGTGGAACGTGATCCAGGAAGACACCTAATGTCAACCCCTGGCCTCTAAGCATGCACGTATACCACACACATCTGTACCCACATATATGTGAACCCACACAGAGACTTAAAGAATTAGATTGAAGATAATCTGGGGTAGTGCGGGAGCTGACTCTCATTCCAGCGAAAGCAAGCTGATCTCATACAAGTTGATGGTGGAGTGGCGACCACCTAGACTGGGAAGCAGAGAGAAGAGGCAGAGGGGAGAACAGGAAGCTCAGGTGTGTTGTCACCTGAGAGGTTAACTATAAAAAAAGACAATGAATGTGCATTTCAGAAATGCTCAAAGTAGCTTGAATATTTTCACTGCTAAGAAATGGAAAATGTTTTAGGAGACAGATGCATTTACCCTGACTTAGCACTATGTACTGTATATGTGTATCAAAACATCACAGGGGGGCTGGAGAGATGGCTTAGCGGTTAAGGTGCCTGCTTCCTAAGCCTAAGAACGCAGGTTCCAATCTCCAGCGGTTCAAATCTCCAAGTCCCACGTTTAGCCAGATGCAAAGTGACGCAAGGGAGCAATGCCGTACTTGACCACAAGGGGACGCACACATATGGATTTCGTTTGCAGCAGCTGGGAGGCTGCTGGTGCACCCATCTCTATCTGTCTTCCTCTCTCTCTCTCTGTCTTTCTCCAAAAAAAAAAAAAAAAATCACAGGGGCTGTGGAGATGGCATAGTCTATAAAGTGTTTGCCTTGTAAGCATGAGGATCTGAGTTCCATCCCCAGAACCCACACTTGCACTTGTAATCCCAACCAAGGCTGGAGAAATGAAGACAGGCAGATTTCTGGATCTTTAGCTAGTTTGTCTTGCCTATTTGGCTAGCTTTAGGCCAATGAGAGACCCTGTCTCAACAAAAGTGAATGCTAAGCCTGGAGAGATGGCTTAGCGGTTAAAGGTGCTTGCCTGTGAAGCCAAAGAACCCAGGTTTGATCCCCCAGTACCCACATAAGCCAAATGCACAAGGTGGAGCATGCATCTGTAGTTTGTTTGCAATGGCTAGGGGTCCTGGTGTGCCCATTCTCTATCTGCCTCTTTATCTCTCTCTAATAAATAAATAAAATGAAGTATTAAAAAAATAAATAGAGCCAGGTGCAGTGGCGCATGCCTTTAATCCCAGCACTCGGGAGGCAGAGGTAGGAGGATCGCCGTGAGTTTGAGGCCACCCTGAGACTACATAGTGAATTCCAGGTCAGCCTGGGCCAGAGTGAGACCCTATCTCGAAAAACTACAAATGATAATAATAATAAATAAATAGAAAAAGACCTAACCTAGTAACAACAATGTACATTTGAAAATAAATGTGCATGTAAAGCCAGATTTACAAAATGGAACACACATCTGGAGTTCTGCTTGCAGTGCTGGAGGCCCTGAAGCACCCATTCTCTCTCCCCCTCTCCCCCCTGCCTCTTCCCCTGCCCCTCCCCCAAATAAAGAAAAAATATATTCTTTTAAAAAGTGGATGCATGGTCAGGAGAAATAGCTTAGCAGCTAAGGTGCTTGCCTGGGAAGCTGATGGACTCATGTTCTGCTCTCCAGATCCCACGTTAGCCAGACACACAAATGTGAGGCAAGCTCAAGGTCACACATGCCCACTAGGTGGCAAAAGCACCTGGAGTTCAATTGCAGTGGCCAAGGCTCTGGCACACAAATTCTCTATCTCTCCTCTCTCTGACTTTCTCTCATTCTCCCGGAAAAATAAAAAATTTAAAAGTGGATGCTGCTTCAGGAGTGACAACTGAGGTTGTCCTGTGGCCTCGAGACACACACGTACACACATCACATTATACCCATAAATATGTAGAAATTTTATGTTTTTAATTTAAAAAATAAAAAATGAACCAGGCATGGTGGTACACACCTTTAATCCCAGCACTTGGGAGGCAGAAGTTGGAGGATCACCATGAGTTCGAGGCCACCCTGAGACAACATAGTGAGTTCCAGGTCAGCCTGGGCTACTGTGAAACCCTACCTCAAAAAAACCAATAGATAAATAAATAAATAAATAAATAAATAAATAAATAAATAAAATGTCAAGTGTAATTCCAGCACTTGGCAGATTTGAAGCAGGAGAATCACAAGTCTGAAGCTAGCCTGGGTTATATAGCCAGACCCAGTAAGTGGGTGGGGGGGGACAGGAGGTCAAGGTGTTCCCAAAGAGCAGACAGGACAGAAAAATTGTTCTGTTCGGTGTAGCAAGGCTAGTATCCAGGCAAAAGTGCCTGGACCCGAGCCATATGATGCTGTTTGATGCAGTCACCCATCAAACCTGTCCCTGGCCCCCTCCCCGTCTCCCTGTTCTTCCCTGCTTTCTTTTTCCCTTGATCATTTTAAACTAACATACTTCTCTCTTGCTTTCCTCCTCCTTCCCTTCTCTTCCCCCCACTCTCTTTCATTCATTCTTTCTTTTCTTCTTGACATGGTTTTATGTATCCCAGGCTGGCCTATGGTAGCCAAGGATGACGTTGAACTTCTGACCCTCCTGCCTCTATCTTGAGTGCTGGGATCTAGATATATGCCACCATGCTTTTTTTTTTTTTTTTTTTTTTCTTTTTTTTTAATGCAGTGCTAGGGATCAAACTCAGGGCTTCATGCAGGCTAAGCAAGCACATACCAACTGAACTACTTCCTTAGACCCTAATCATTTGTCTTAGCTTTGATACAAATGCAGGCATGTGCTACAGGCCACATCCCAGCCACTCTGTGTAATGTTCCAGGCTGGGGGATGTAGGTCAGTTGGTAAAGTACTTGCCTTGCCAGCATGAGGACTTGAATTCAATCGTCAGAACCTACATCTTTTCAAAACCAGGCATAGTGGTGCTTGCTTGTAATCACAGTACTGTGTGTGTGTGGGGGGGTGAAATCAGGCAGATCCCTGGGACTCTCTGGCCAGTCCATCTAGCTCACTTGGAAAGTTCTAGGCCAATGAGAGATCCCCTGTCTCATGAAATGGGGACAGCACCTAAGGAACAACACTCAAGGTTGTCCTCTAACTCCACCTGCACGTACACACACACACACACACACACACACACACACACACACACACTTTCCGTCCCTTACTTCTCTCCCTTCTCTTTGATCCTCTCCTTCCTCACTAGTCCTCAGACAGGTTGGTGATGGGAGCCAAAGGACAGGCAGGCTTTGGCTACAGTTTTGTCACTTCATTTGTTTTTATTTTTGTGGCACTAGAGTTCAGAACCAGGGCCTCACACATGCTAAGCAAGTGCTCCACCTCTTAGCCCTGCTCCAGCGCTTTATTTGTTTTATTTACATTTTAGGACAGAGTCTAGTTAGAGAGCCAAGGTTGGACCCAAACTGCAATGCAATTTTCTGGGTGCTAGCTTCTAGAATATGCTACCATGCCCAGCTGGCAGTTAGAAAAACAATGGTACCAATGCCCAAAGTCTCAGCCCTTCAGAACCAAGTTTCTTGGGAGAAAATGCCACCGCCCCCATTCAAGTGGGTAGGGCTCCCTGACACCAATTTGGTTTTGCTTAAAAATCTAGGTCAGCCTGGGCTAAAGCAAGACCTTACCTAAAAAAAAAAAAAAAAAAAAAAAAAGGTTCCCAGCCAGCCATGGGGCTGAGAAGATAGCTTACTCAGTAAAGTGCTTGCCTTGAAGCATAAGGACCTGAGGTCGGTCCCCAGAACCCACGTAAAACAGCCAGGAGCAATGAATGGCACACACTTGTAACCTCAGCACTGGGGAGGCAGAGAGCTTTGCTGACCTGCCAGGCAAGTATGTTGTGCTCCAGGCCAACGAGAGGCCCTGCCTTGAGAGAAAGGTGGATAGTGTCTGAGGAACAACAAACACCAGAGGTTGTTCTCTGGCCTCCACATTCATGTGCACGCATGGACATGTGTACCCTCACAATGCACATGAATGCACACACACACTTCCCAGCCACCTCCTACTTGTCCAAGGCACTGTGTAAACCGCTTTCCTGCTCAAAACTAGGAGAGTATGCAGAGACTGCTGCTGATTTCATTCAGTCTGGAAGAAAATAGGATAAGGAGATTTTTCTCAACAGCCTCAGCCTTTGTCCAGTGGAGCCTTTGTTAGGACTGGCTGGCATGGAGAAGAGGGGGAAGTCTCTGATGTGCATCTCCCTAGAGAATTCTGAACTCCATCTGGCCCCGAGTAAGTCCTTGGAGTCTGTGCAGACGTCCCGTTGTAGGTGGGGTACAAGCCCAGGAGCAGAGCACTGGACTGCAGATATGTCCCTTTGTATCCCAATCCTTTCCTCAATGTGTCCCAGTACATGGAGGAGAGAGCTCGCCTGAGCCCTACCCTGTCTCAGGTAGAAGTCCCCATGGAAGCACTTATTAGCTCTGTTCCCTGAGGACTGCAGCTGTGAAGGTCTCTTAGTCTCGAAGGTTCTCTTACTTCCTCTGTAAGATGGGGATGACCGAAACCAAGTCACAGGATTGTTGTAAGTAACAGAAATAATACGTGAAGTTTCTGGCATGTAATTTTGACTTGATATGTGTCAGCTATTGTTATCATAGTTAAAGAACTCCAGTGTAAATAAAATGGATCCAATGTAAATATTGTAGACATTATGAGGTGTGTGTCTGAGCAAGTATATGTGGACAGTCGTAGTTTTCACTGGGATGAGAGTTGACATATATCTTGCAGAACACTGCCAATTTATATATATGTGTGTGTGTGTCCTCCTCAAGTTCCCCCAGCTGGAACTCAGCCCCTACCTTCTACCACAGAACTTTTGGCCAGGCAGTTTAGTCACAAGGTTATATTGTTCTTATTTTTCCACATTACATATTTCAGATGCTTAAAGTTTCCTATGCCAAAGGAACATTCTCGTCTCACAGCTCATAGACAACCTGGGAGACAGGTCACAGAGACATGTGGAAAGGACTCCTTCCAGCTCAGGTTCATGAAGCCAGTCATGGATTAGGGTGATGAGAGCACTGTTATATTATTTTTCTCCTAGCTGTGACCAAATACCTGACAAGAAACAACTTAAGGGAAAGAGGGTTTATTTTGGCTCACAGTCCAAGGAGATCCGTCCATGACGGCAGGGAAGTCATGGAGCCAGGGGCATGAGGCAGCTAGACACATCACATCCACAATCAGGAAGCAGAGAAAATGAAGCTGGTGCTCAGCTCAACTTCTCCTCTTTTTTCTTTTTTTTTTTTTTTTTTTTTTTTTTTACTATTTTATTTATTTTTTTGCAAAGAGAGAGAGAGAAAGAGAGACAGAGAAAATGGGTGCACCAGAGCCTCCAGCTGCTGCAGACAAACTCCAGATGCACGCACCAGTTTGTACATCTGGTTTTTTACATGGGTACTGGGGAATTGAGCCAGGGTCATTAGGCTTTACGGGCAAGCCCCTTACCTGCTAAACGATCTTTCCAGCCCTAATTTCTCCCAGACCACGAGATGGTGCTACCTATAACTAGGGTGGGTCTTTCCTGCCTTAAATTTATCTAATCTAGAAACTCCCTTACAGACATGCCCAGAGATGTGTCTCTTAGGTGACCAGAGATCTTATCAAGTTGACAATCAGCATTAACCATTAAAATTAGCCGGGCGTGGTGGAGCACGCCTTTAATCCCAGCACTCAGGAGACAGAGGGAGGAGGATCGCCTTGAGTTTGAGGCCACTCTGAGAATTCCGTGAATTCCAGGTCAGCCTGGGCTAGAGTGAGACCCTACCTCGAAAAACAACAACAATAACAAAAAGCATATTAACAAAGATTTCTCTGTCTTAAACCGGGCATGGTGGCGCACACCTTTTTAATCTCAGCACTCAGGAGGCAGAGGGAGGAGGATTGCTGAGAGTTCAAGGCCACCCTGAGACTACATAGTGAATTCCAGGTCAGCCTGAGCTGCAGTGAGACCCTACCTCAGAAAACAAAACAAAACAAAAATTCTCTGTCTTTATGCCCCCACAAATGTCACTTTTTCTATCCACTTTTCTTAGGCAAGTAGAACCATTGGGACTCTGTAGTTCATTTGTATTGAACCATTTGTAGACCTTGGATTTTACGTCATTCAGCCTTGAGAGAACTGACTGCTTTAGGCATATGCATGAATCCAGGATGACAACCAGGTTTGATGCCAATTCTGACTGACTTAAGTAGTTGCTGGGAGGCTTTTATGGAGACAGATTCTATGATGTAGTGTAGACCTAGCTAGGAAAGACAGCTGTGGTCAGCTCACTGTGTCTATAATGCACTAAGGTGTACAGAACTAATATGGGTGCTATGTACCATCTGCATGAACTGAGGTGGAGCTTGATGAACTTTTCTATAAAAGGTAAAATAGGAGCTGGGAGATGGCTCGCGGGAAAAGTGCTTTCCATGCAAACACAAGAAACTGAATCCCCAGCACTCAGGCAAAGAAACCAGAAAGGTGCTGTGACAGCACATGCCTGTGCTCCCAGCACTGAAGAGGAGAGATGAGGGTGGACACCGAGGACATGCTGGCCACCTAGCCTAGTGAAATCTGTTAGCTCTAGTTTCCGTGTAAGACCCTGTCTCAAAAAATAAGAGAGGAGCTGGCGAGATGGCTTGGCAGTTAAGGTGTTTGTCTGCAAAGCCTAGCAACCTGGGATCAATTCCGAGTACCCATGCAGAGCCAGGCACACAAAGTGACGCACGCATCTGGTCTTCATTTGTAGCAGCTAGAAGCTCTGGAGCACCCATTCTCCCTCTCTGTCCTTGAAAATAAATAAATAAAAATATAAAAATATTTTTTTAAAAAATATAATCCCATGTGGTGCTATTGAGAAGTGGGGGAAGCTTTAAGAGGTGGACCACTTACCAAGCCAGAGGATTTTTTTTTTTTTTTTTTTTTTTTTTTTTTGAGGTAGGGTCTCACTCTAGCTCAGGCAGACCTGGAATTCACTATGTAGTCTCAGGGTGGCCTTGAACTCACGGTGATCCTCCTACCTCTGCCTCCCGAGTGCTAGGATTAAAGGCATGCGCCACCATGCCCCGCTTTCCCCAAGCCAGAGGATTTGAGGTCATTGGGGATATGCTTCTTTTTTTTCTTTCAGTTTTTCTTGTTCTATCCCAAGCTGACCAGGAATTCACTCTGTAGTCTCAGGCTGGCCTCATACTCACAGCGATCCCCCTACCTCTGCCTCCCCAGTGCTGGATTAAAAGCGTGCACTGCCGTTCCTGGAAATACTCTGGAAGGGTATAGTAGAACCCCAGAAACCTCCTCTCTTTGATTTCTGGGACATGAGGTAAGTGGCTTTACCCAGCCATATCTTTCTACCATGCTATGCCACCTCTCCACAGGTCCAAGAGCAATGTGACCACTGATTTTGGACTTAAACCTCCAAAATTGTGAGCCAGATAAGGCTTTTCTCTGTATAAATCATCTCAACTATTTGTTATAGTGATGGAGAGCTGAATAATACAAAATTCTTTCTTTCTTTATTTTTTAGTTTTGAAAATATTTTATTTATTTTTTATTTATTTGAGAGAGAGAGATAGAAATAGGCAGAGAGAGAGAGAATGGGCATGTCAGGGCCTCCAGCCACTGCAAATGAACTCCAGATGCATGTGCCCCCTTGTGCATCTGGCTAATGTGGGTCCTGGGGAATCAAACCTGGGTCCTTTGGTTTTGCAGGCAAATGCCTTAACCACTAAGCCATCCCTCCACCCCCCCAAATTCTGCCTCTACAGAGCTGAAATTACTAGTAAACATGTTCATTTTTCTTAAATCAATGAGTTCTGGGACATGGAGCTCATGATGATGGGCCCTGGGCACCCAGTGGGGAGATTGCATAAGGCAGCAGGAATCTACAAAGCTTGTTTTGAAACGGAATTTTTGCATGTGTATGTGTGTGTGTCCATGTTCATGTGTGGGAGTGAGTGCATGTGTGTGTGCAGGCTGGAGGTTGTATTCTATCTTATTTCTTGAGACGGAGTTTCACATGAACCCAGAGCTCACTAATTCAGCAGGACAAGCTGCCAGCAAGTCCAACGATCCTCCTGTCTCCACCTCCCCAGCTCTTCAGTTCCAGGTGTACGCCACGTGACTGGGGACCGGAACTCGGAACTCAGCTCTCACGCTTGCATAGCACCGAGCCATCTCCTCAGCCCTAAACTGATTTTTCGATTAACACACAACATTCTGCACATATTTAAAATGATAATTAAAATGATCATCATTATTAAGCTTAAACATTATTATTATTATGTTTAGACATGTATATGCTCATACGTCACCACAGATCAAGTAAATGAATGTATACCCACAAAAGGTTACTTCTGGGGGCTGGAGAGATGGCTTAGCGGTTAAGGCATTTGCCTGCAAGGCCTAAGGACCCATGTTCAATTCCCCAGTACCCATGAAAACCAGATGCACAAGGGACTACATGCATCTGGAGTTCGTTTGTCATGGCTAGAGGCCCTGGTGCACCCATTCTCTCTATCTGCTTGTCTCTCTCTCTCTCAAAATAAATAAATCAATAAATAAATCTTTTTTTTTTAAAGAAAAGTTCCTTCTGTCCTTGACAGTTCTTCCTCTCCTCCCATTGCAGCCATTGATTGACTGCCTATCACTGGAAACTCATTTGGATCTTCTAAAGTTTTACATAGGTGTAATTTCTTTTTGAAGTAGGGTCTCAGGGTAGCCTGAGATATGGAACTCACTCTGCAGCCCAGGGGGGCCTTGAGCTCACAGCGATCTTCCTGGTGCTGGGATTAAAGTGTGCACCACCACTCCCAGCTCACAGGTGTAATTTTACGGTGTCTATACTTTTGTTTTTCTAGCTTCTTTCATCCAGCATAACCAATTGGAGACTTATGTGTGTTGTAGCATGCTGTCAATAGTCCACTGAGTAGCATTTCATTATATGGACATAATACAAATTTAGCTAGTTTCCTCTTCTGTGTGTGCATATGTGTGAGTGCATGTTCACGTGTGTGAGTGCAGGAGCATGTGTGCATACGTGGAGGTCAGAGGACAACTTTCAGATGTTGGTCCTCACCTTCCACCTCATTTGAATCAGGGTCTCTCATTCTTGTTGTTCACTTCTGCATTGGCCAGGATAGATGCTCCACAAGCTTTTAGAAAATTCTCCCGTCTCTACCTCTCATCTTGCTGTAAGCATGCTGGAATTACAGAAGCCTGCCATGGCTTCCAGCTTGCATTTGGGGTCTGAGGATCTGAACTCAGGTAGCCAACTTGCATGGCAAGTGCTTTATCCACGGAGCCATCTTCCCAGCCCTGAATGTTGTAAGTTATGAAATCTGTAACTTATAAGTTACAAATAAAACTGCTATGACTATTTGTAGACAAGTCTTTTCTTTCTGTCCTGTGGGGAAAGATGGACTCTGGGGAGAATGGCTGGATTGTACAGCAGGTCTATGTTTAATTTTCTCAGTCACTGCCAAACTGTTTTCCAGAATCACTATATGTCTTGGCTTTCCCACCAGATGTAAGGCCTGCAGTTCCCACAGGCCCGCCAGTTTGGTAAAGCCAGTCTTGTTACAGTTCAACCATGTGGTGTGAAGTGGCATCTCATGGTGGCTTAACTTACATTCCCCTAGTGACTAACACATACTTTTTCATGTGCTGATTATTTTATATGTTTTTCTCAACTTTTTGTACATCTTTTGTGTGTGTGTCTATGTGTTTGTGTGTGTGTGTGTGTGCATGTGTATGTATATGTGTGCATATGTACATAGATACCAGAGGAAAAACTCAGATGTCATTCCTCAGGCTACTGTCTACCTTATTTTTTTAATATTTTATTTATTTATTGGAGATGGACACAGAGAGAGGCAGATACAGAGACTGGGTGTGCTAGAGCCTCCAGCCACTGCAAACGACCTCCAGATGCATACACCGTCTTGTATATCTAGCTTACGATGGTCCTTGGGAATCGAACCTGGGCAGGCAAGTGTCTCAACTGCTAAGCCATCTCTTCAGCCCTTGACTTTTTAAGATAAGGTCTCTCATTGGCCTAGAGCTCACCAAATAGGTTAGAATGGTTGGCCAGCATCCCTAGAGATCTGTCTGTGTCTGCCGTCCTGGTGCCGAGATGATAGGCATGTGCTCCACCGTTGGTTGATTGATGGTTCTGAGATCGAGTCTCACTCGAGCCCAGTCTGCCTTGGAACGAACTCTGTAACCCAGTCTGGCCTTGAATTCACAGCAACCCTCCTACCTCTGCCTCCCAAATGCTGGGATTTAAGGCATGCACTACCACACCTGTTAGGCATAGCTCTAACACACTCAGTATTTTTTACATGGGTGCAAAGGACTGAATTCTGGTCCTCAGATCTACAAAGCAAGAATTTTACTGACTGAGCTATTTCCCTAGTCCCCTCTCTCTGCCTCTCTCACTCTCTCTTTCTTTTTCTTTTTTCTTTTCTTTTCTTTTCTTTTCTTTCTTTTTTCTTTTTTGGTGTTTTGAGATAGGGTCTCACGCTAGTTCAGGCTGACCTGGAATTCACTATATAGTCTCAGAGTGGCCTTGAACTCAGAGCAATGCTCCTACCTCTGCCTCCCGAGTGCTGGGATTAAAGACATGTGCCACCATGCCCAGCTTTTTTTTTTTTTTTTTTTTTTGAGACAGACTTTTATGTAGTGCCAGCTGGCCTCAAACTCATTATGTAGTCAAGGGTGAGTTTGAATTTCTGATACTTCTGCCTCCACCTCCTGAGTACTGGGATCCCAAACATGGGACACCATGCCCGGTTTGTGCAGTGCTAGATGTGGAACCTGCACACTAGGCTGTCACTGTGCCAATTGAGCTATATCATCAGCCTCCCTGTCTATTTCTTCTTGAGCGAGCTTTAATCACAGTGTATCTTTCAAGGAATTTATACCATATGTATATATTTGAATCTATTAGCATTAATAATGCTGTGGTACTAGAAATTTTGTTTTAGTGGCATCCCATGCATTGTGATGTTTTGTTTTCATTTTCAGTCATCAATTTACACATTTTTGTAAAACTCCCTTTCTTTTCTTCTTTGCACATGTGCTTTGGATTATTTAGTTGATAAATAGCTGAAGGGCTTGTGCGACTGCTCTAGCACACTTGTGTAATGTATGGACTGTCCGTGCCTACTATAATGCATTACTACAAACTTAGTGGCTTAATGAATACATATGCATGCATACAGTTCTGTGGGCACATCTGACAGGGGTCTCACTGCGCTAAAAACAAGGAATATCCTTCTCTATCTCACTCTTTGTTATTATTTATTTATTTGAGAGAGAGAGAATTAGATAGACAGAATGGGCACTCCAGGGCCTTCAGCCACCGCAAACAAACTCCAGTCACGTGTGCCACTATGTTCATCTGGCTTACACAGGTACTGGGGAACTGAACCTGTATCCTGAAGCTTTGCAGGCAAGCTCCTTAGCTGCTAAGCCATCTCTCCAGCCCCCATCTTACTTTTTTAACGTGGTGATGTTTTTAAGTTTTAAGTGTGTTTTTTTTTCATTGTTTACTTATTATTTTATCACATATCCCAGGCCGACCTCAAACTCATCATGTGGTCAAGGATGACTTTGAACTTCTGATCTTCCTGCCTCCTGAGTGCTGGAGTGATAGCTTTGTACTAACATGCCTGATTTATGCCATGCTGAGGATAAAACTTAGAGCTTTGTGCAGGCTAGGCAAGCACTTTACAGACTAAGCTACTTCCCTAACTTTAAAGTGGGTTTTTCATCTGCAATATACACTTCCAATTGTTTTCCCATTGTATACAATCTGATAATATTTGTCTTTTAATTGGAATGGCACATCACTTCTATTTAATATTGTTACTAATGTGTTTGGCTTAAGAATAATATTCTTGCTGGGCATGGTGGTGCATGCCTTTAATCCCAGCACTCGGGAGGCAGAGGTAGGAGGATCACCATGAGTTCAAAGCCACCCTGAGAATACAGAGTCAATTCCAGATCAGCCTAGGCTAGAGTGAGACCCTACCTCAAAAAAAAAAAAAGAAGAATATTCTTTTTAATTAAATAATGTATTTACTTATTTATTTGAAAGAAAGGGAACAAGGGAGGGAGGAAGAGGCAGATAGGAATAGAAGGGGGTGTACCACAGCACCCAGCCACTGCAAACAAATTCCAGATGCATGCTCCACCTTGTGCATCTGGCTTATGTGGGCCCTGAGGAATCAAACCTGGGTCCTTAGGCTTCACAGGAAAGTGCCTTATCTGCTAA
The DNA here is from genome assembly GCA_036365145.1 of Orientallactaga sibirica. Classification (NCBI taxonomy): domain Eukaryota; kingdom Metazoa; phylum Chordata; class Mammalia; order Rodentia; family Dipodidae; genus Orientallactaga; species Orientallactaga sibirica. Next base: position 15,387,772 of record JAEOAD010000028.1, read on the forward strand.
GCCATCTCTCTAGCCCAAGAATAATATTCTATTAACTTTTTTCTATTTGCCTCTTAGTCATTTTTTCCTATTTACCTTTTCTTGATTTAACAGTTATATATATATATGTATGTGTGTGTGTATATATATATGTGTGTGTGTGTGTGTGTGTGTGTGTATGTGTGTGTATATATATATATATACACACACTCGGGGGGGGGGGATGTGGCTGATGCAGATTCTTGCTATGCAGGCCAGGCTTGCTTCTAACTCGTGACAATCCTCCTGCCTCAGCCTCTCAAGTGCTGGGCTTACGGCCACCACGTCCAGCTTTTTGTTTCTTGTTTGTTTCCCTCTGAGTCAGGGTTCCTCTCCTTCCCTGTCTACTCTATGCTCCTGTGTTGATTTCCTACACAGGTCAGTGGCTAGATTGATTCAAAGATTTCATTCATCATGTCCCTCTGCAGGAAGCTCAGTGCTACTTCTGTTTTGGTCATGATAAAGTATTAGGAACCAAGTTGACCGGTCATCTGAATGAATCTGGCAAGGAATTTGAAGCAACACTTTGAAAGAAAATGAATATGATGTAATGCAGGTCTGTGGGAGTGGATTTCTGAGAATGGATGAAGCAAGCTCACACTGCCTAGCTCATGAGTTCCCAGGGTGTGAAGCAGAGGAGGGGCAGGAGATTCTGGGCCTCCTCACCAGGGCAACTGGGTCTAAGGAAAGCAAGGTCGTTAGTGTCCACAGACTGGAGTGATAGAGTGACAAGAGCTGCACATACAGGACCACAGTTAACTGCAAGGATGCTTCTAGGGTGCGCAGTTGAGGACAAAATGACCATGGGGAAATGGAGCAAGGCTGGAGAAGAGAGCCCAGCAAGTCCTCAAGGTCAGCAACTACCCCTGCTCCTACCAGGCAGCCTTCAAGGGTCATGAAGTGCTGAGGTTTCAAGGTCACCCTCCTCCTTCCTTTGCTTCTGAGGAAGCAACGATGTCAAAGAGACACACCCAGGTGTTACAAGCCCATGGGTCATGACGTCTGTCAGCTCTGATCTGGGACCCTGAACTTAGGAAAAACTCACTACAAGTAACAAAAGCCATGTCTCCAAGGAGGCAACCCAGCATGCTCTTCTCTCACTTCTTCCTGTCTGGGAATACATGCATTTTTACCTCCTCCAGGAAGTCCTCTCTGACCCACAGCTGGATGAAGTCTCAAAGTGGAAAGAGATGACAAACACCCCGAGGCTGTCCTCAGACCTTCACACAAGCACCATGGCACATGCACACTCACCCTCCACTCCCACAACCCTCCACATACACACACAACTTTTTAAAAAGTACAAACTCACTTTTTTAGAGAAAGAGAGAGACAGAGAGAGAATTGTCATACTAGGGCCTCAGCCACTGAAATCGAACTCCAGACACTTGCACCACCTAGTGGGTTTGTGCAACCTTGCACATGACTCACCTTTGTGTGTCTGGCTTACTGGGATCTGGAGAGTTGAACATGGGTCCTTAGGCTTTTCAGGCAGGCACCTTAACCGCTAAGCCATCTCTCCAGCCCTACACATTTATTTATTTATTTATTTGTTTATTTATTTATTTATTTATTTATTTTGGAGAGAAACAGAGAAAGAGGGAGAGGGAGACAGATAGAGGTGGGTGCGCCAGCAGCCTCTCAGCTGCTGTGAACAAAATCCAGATGTGTGTGCCCCCTTGTGGTCAAGTGCAGCATTGTGCCCTTGCATCACTTTGCATCTGGCTAAATGTGGGACCTGGAGATTGGAACCGCTATAGATTGGAACCAATGTTCTTAGGCTTAGGAGGCAGGTGCCTTAACCGCTAAGCCATCTCTCCAGCCCCAGATTTATTTATTTTTTTTAATTTTTTTTATTTATTTGCAAGCAGAGAGAGAGAGAGAGATCGAACAGAGGCAGACACCGAGAGAATGAGCACGCCAGGGCCTGTAGCCACTGCAAACGAACTCCAGATGCATGTGCCCCTTGTGCATCTGGCTTACGTGGGTCTTGGAGAATCGAACCAGGATCCTTTGGCTTCGCAGGCAAATGCCTTAACCGCTAAGCCATTTCTCCAGCCCTCCCCCAGATTTATTTTTTAAATGCAACAATATGGGCTGGGAAGATGGTTGAGTGGGTAAAGTGCTTGTCATACAAGCATGGGAACCTGATCCCCAGCACCCACACAAATGCCAGGTGTTATGGTGCACACCTGTAATCCCAGCACTTGAGAGGCAGAAACAATCCCTGGGGCTACTGGCTAGTCAAGCCAAATTAGTGAATTAGTAAATTGTCAGTATGAGACAAAACCTTGTCTCAGAAAATAAGTTGGAGAGGTTTTGAGGTTGATAATGGGTATCTACCCCTCACCAACCTCTGGCATCCACATGCACATGTGTACACACACATGTGCATTCACACCTACAAACATGAGCATCCACATGCGCATGTGTACACATACATGTGCATTCACACCTACAAACATGAGCAGCTACAAACATGAACACAATTTCTCACTGCTGTGTGTGTCAGGTGAACTGGCCCATGAGCTTCCGGGTGATTCTCCTGTATCCACCCCCTTCTCGTCATAGACTCACTGGAATTACAGACGCATGCACTACAGCATCTGGCTTTATGTGGTTCTGAGGAGCCAAACTTAGGTCCTTTGCAGCAAGCACTTCACCATCTGAGCCATCTCCCTAGTCCCTTATGGATATTCTTTTTTTATAAATTATTTTTAGATTTTTATTTTTATTTATTTATTAGAGACAGAGAAAGAAAGAGAGAGAGAGGGAGAGAGACAGAAGAACGGGGGTGCCAGGGCTTCTAGCCACTTCCAGACACAGGCACCACCATGTGCATCTGGCTTACGTGGGACCTGGAGAATCAAACCTGGATCTTTTAGGCTTCATGGCCATGCACCTTAACTGCCAAGCCATCTCTCCAGCCCCCTTATTGATATTCTTATTGGGGATTTCTCCTGTTTAGTACGTTTGGAAACTTTTAGATTCCAAACCTGAGTGTCATTGTGCCCTGTGGCTTCCCACCTCACTTTTCTGTAGTCATGTCTGCAAAAGAAGGCTAATCCAGGCGTGGTGGCACACACCTTTAATCCCAGCACTCGGGGGGCAGAGGTAGGAGGATTACCATGAGTTCGAGGACACCCTAAGAATACAGAGTGAATTCTAGGTCAGCCTGTGCTAGAGTGAGACCCTACCTTGAAAAAAAAAAAAAAAAGGAGGGCTAGAGCTCAGAGGGCATTTGTACACTCCTAGATTGACCCTGCAGAGTTTACATGCAGGGTGGGGACAGAGTGTGCCAAGGGTATAGAGGGGTGAGCAGGAGGGGAGTTGCCACCTGAGGCTGTGACACTGCCCAGGCCCTGTTCCTTCTGCACGCCTGGGGCTATTGAGCAGCACCCCAGCCCTGCCTGTTCATGCAGCAGGAAAACCACAGGCTTGACTTGTTTCCATCTGTGGTGGCTCAGGTGCCTTGGCTGAGGGCCCATTTCCCAGGGTGCCCTAATTCCTTCGGCCACTGAGCACCTGGGGAGCTGTCACCCCATGCAGTGACTTTCCATGAAGGAAATCATGATCCCTATGTCCATGAGGAGCAGGACCAAGGACCTGAGCTGGGACCCTGAAGACCCCTCACACACTGGCGGAATGGCACGGAGCTCCTTAGCCACTGGTTTCCAGAGCTGGTCCTCTGGGGCACGGAGATCTGGGCTGATGCAGTAGTGTGTGACAGCAGGGAGAGGGATTTGGGGACTTAAAACATTTCTTCTTTGCTAATGCTTCCTTTAACCTTCCTGAACCTTGTTTTTACCCGTACAATGGGGATAACAACACATATACTTTTTAAAAATCGTGTGTGTGTGTGTGTGTGTGTGTGTGTGTGTATGTGCGTGTGTTCAGGTGCATGAGTGCAGGTACACACATGGAGTCAGGAAACAACCTCAGATGTTGTCGGTACTCTCATTCCACCTTGTTTTAGGGGCAGAGTCACTTGTTCACTGCTGCATATGCCAGGGTAGGGATTCTCCTGTCTCCACATCCCTTCTTGCTGTATGCTCTCTGGGATTACAGACACATGCTACCATATCCAGCTATATTTGCGTTCAGGTCATCATGCTTGCACAGCAAGAGCTTTTACCCACTGAGCCGTCCCCCAGCCCCAACATGCCTACTTTACTGAGTCTTCAGAACATTTAAGAAAAGCATTTGAGGGCTGGAGAGATGGCTTAACGGTTAAGGCACTTGCCTGCAAAGTCAAAGGTCCCAGATTCCACTCCCCAGAACCCATGTAAGCCAGATGCACAAGGTGCTGCATGTGTCTGGAGTTCGTTTGCAGTGGCTGAATGCCCAGGCACACCCATTCTCCTTCTCTCTCTCTGCCTTTCTCTCAAACAAATAAAATTAATTTTTTTAAAAAAATCAAAAGAAAAGAAAAGCATTTGAAGGCCTGATTGTTAAGCTGACATGCACTTGGCATTCATGGAGGTCATTTTCCTGTGTCTTCCTTGCAGACACACCCTGGGGATGTGTCTTGATATACTGAGTCCACTCAGCCATAGATTTGCAAGCAGAGGGGCGTACTAGCAGAGGGACTGAGCCAGAGGTAACTGCGGAAAGGGAAAGAGGATGGCCAGTATGGGTGTGCCCCTGCGTGCAGGTGTGCGTGTGTGTGTGCTGAGGAGGCAGACCCACATCAAGTAGACTGAAGTGTTCACAAGAGTTTTGGCAAAAGTGTGCACAACTATAATGCCAGCACTGGCAAGGCAGAAACAGAAGGATTCCCTGGGAATTGCAGGCCAGTCAGACTAGCCTACTTGATGAGCCCCAGGCTCAGTAAGAGACCCTGTCTTAAAAAAAGTAAAAATAAGGGCTGGAGAGATGGTTTAGCAGTTTAGGAGCCTGCCTGTTAAGCCTAAGAATGCCGGTTCCAATCACCAGGTTTAGCCAGATGCAGTGACTCAAGGGCGCAATGCCACACTTGACCACAAGGAGGCACATGCACCCAGATTTAGTTTACAGCAGCTGAGAGACTGCTGGCATGCCCATTCTCTGTCTCCCTCTCCCTCTCTGTCTGTCTGTCTCTCTCTCTCTCTCTCTCTCTCTCTCTCTGTGTCTCTCTCCAAAAAATAAAAATTAAAAAAAAGTAAAAATAAGCTGGGTGTGGTGGTGCACGCCTTTAATCCCAGCACTAGGGAGGCAGAGGTAGGAGGATTGCTGTGAGTTCAAGGCCACCCTGAGACTACATAGTGATTCCAGATCAGCCTGGGTTAGAGTGAGACCCTACCTCAAAAATAAATAAATAAATAAAATAAAAATAAAAAAGGTAAGAATAAAAGCATAGATATTGGGGATGTGGCTCAGCAGGTAAGAGTGCTTGAAATAGGCCTGAGACCTCCCGAATTTGTTTCCTTGGTGTGTTCATTTCCATGAGGCACACATATCTGCACATACATGTGCGTATGCCACATGTCACATCACACACTATACCACACATACTCTATACCCCGGCACTCCCTCCCCCCAAATAAAGAAAAAGTGGATGGTGTTCCTGAAGAATGACATCCAAGGTTGTTCTCTGGTCCCAATACACATATGGATACATGTTGTCTCTCACTCACAATGTGCTCGCATACATACATACATACATACATACATACATACATCAGAGTTTGGTCTCATGGAATACCCCAGGTTCCACGAGGCTTAGCCTCAAAACCCAAAATATCACCCCAGAAAAAAAGGACGGAAACCTCAATGCCAGCTGGAACCCTGTCAAGATTTGCTCTCTCAACACAAATGAAAGATAACTGAAGTTGGATTTTTTATGTCCCTCGGCCAGGAGGTCTCAACCCCACACCTGTCCCATTTTCTTACCCAACTATGGCTAGGTCTTACACTTGACTCTAACTTCCTTCAAGATGGATAAGATGGCCCCTTCATTGCCACTGTATTTCCCAAGTAAGGGCCTGTCTGACCCATAGTGTGCTCTTGGTAAATATAATCAAAGAAAAATAGGAACGGGGATGTAGAGTGCTTGCCTAGCGTGCACAAATTCTTGGGTTCAATCTTAAGCACTGAACAAACTATGTAGTGATGCATATCTGTCACCCCAGCATTTAGGAGATGGAGACCGGAAGATCAGGAGTTCAGGTTTGTCCTTGGACTACATGAGACCCTGTCTCAAGAAGAAGAGGAAGTGGAGGAGGAGGAGGAAGAATTGTGCACGTGGTGGTGCACAATTACAATCCTAGCCTCAGACTGGCAGAGGCAGGAGGATCATGGTTTTGAGGCAGCCTGGGTCACATTAGTGAAGTCAAAGCCAGCATGGGCTACATAGCAAAGCCTTGTCTCAACAAAATACAAAAAGAAAGAAGGGGCTGGGAAGGCTGTTCAACAGTTAAAGGCACTCTCTTGGAAGCTGATTGGCCCAGGTTCAAATTCCCAAGTCACCCACATAAGCCAGACGCAAAAGGTGGCACAAATGTCTGATGTTTGCTTACAAAAGCAAGAGGTCTGGGCACACCCACATACCCATACATGCAAAGAGAGAGGAAAGACAGATAGACAGAGAGTGAAAGAGGAGAAGAGGAGAGGAGAATAAAAGATAAAAGAAAAGTATAAAGAAGAAAAAACAGAGCTGGAGAGATGGCTTAGTGGTTAAGGCACTTGCCTGTGAAGCCTAATGACTCAGGTTCAAGTCCCCAGAACCCATGTAAGCCAGATGCACATGGTAGTACATTTTCCCTCTCTCTCTCTAGCTAGCTAGCTCTATCTGCCTCTTTCTCTCTTAAATAATAAATAAATAAATAAAATATTTAAAAAACAAAAAAAAACAAGTCTCACACTTATAATACACTCAGAGACTGAGGCAGGAGGATTGTCACAAGTTTAAGGACACCCTAGATTACAAAGACCCTATCTCAAGAAAGAAGGAAAAAAGAGGGAGGGGGAAGGAGGAAGGGAAGGAGAAAAGAAGAGATGAAGGAAAAGAAGGCTAAAGAAAACACAAAACCAAGCCATGCATTCTCCTATAATTATAGCACCTGGGAGGCAGAGGCAGGAGGATCAGGAATTTAAGGTCATTCTCAGCCACAAGTCAGTTCAAGGCCAGCCTGGGCTACATGAGACCCTGACAAAGAAAGAGAAGAAAGAAGAAAAGGAAGGAAGGAGGAAGGGAGTGAGGAAGGAAGGAAGGAAGGAAGGAAGGAAGGAAGGAGGAGGGAGGGAGGAAGGAAGGAAGGGGAAGGAAGGAAGGAAGGAAGGAAGGAAGGAAGGAAGGAAGGAAAGCAGGCAATAATAAAAAGAGAAAGTGATTCAATAGCACAGTAAATATGTTCTTGGGCAGGCTCCCCAGAAAAGAAGAGCCACAATGAGCTCCCCCCACCCACCTACTGCAAGCCCACCACCCAGGTGAAAAGACCTTGTTTCCCTTCCTTAGAACATGAGCCAGACATGCCTGCACACCACTCCCTACCTCAGGAGGGAAGTTGGCACAAGGGCTTGTCCCAGCCATGGCCCTGAGGCCTCTGAGAGGCAGGTGGTGGCTTGGGATAAGCTGGGTCTTTGTTTCCAGCGCTGAGCCAGGCTGAGTGACATTTGGCAGTTTCCACTGCCAGGTTGGGCCTGCCAGAACAGGGCAACAAGGCCAGGCCAGAGAATATGTGAGGAGAGAGATTCTAGGGTGAGGGAGAGATTCCTAGGAATGTACCTGGGCTCCAGGTCTGCCAAGGTCAGGACCAACTGCCCACTAAGGCAAGAGCTTCCTTCAAGGGCAAGGAAGTATCAGGAGGACAGGTCACTCCAGTGCAGCTCCGGAAATAAACAGAGATCATAAAAGCAGCCGGCATTTGCCGAAGGCTGGCTGGGGGGACTGAGTGTGGTCTACCAGCTCCAACCCCGAGGCACCCATCAGTTTTGTGTGTTTTGTGTGTATGCATGTCATGTGGGGGTCAGAGGACAATCTCACATGTCATCCTCAGGAAGGCCTTCCACATTCTTTGAAACAGAGTCTCTCAATGGTCTCGAGATCACCTGTTAGCAAGCTCCAGGGATCCATCTGTCCCTGCCTCCCCAGCACAGAGGTTATAAACATGTGCAACCACGTTCAGCTTTTTATTACTATTATTATTAAATATATTTTTAATTTTTATTTATTTTATTTATTTGAGAGAGGACGGGAGGGAGGGAGGCAGATAGACAATGGGTGCACCAGGGCCTCCAGTCACTGCAAATGAACTCCAGATGCATGTGCCACCTTGTGCATCTGGCTTATGTAGGTCCTGGAGAAATCGAACCTGGGTCCTTTGGCTTTGAAGGCAAGTGCTTTAACCACTAAGCCATCTTTCCAGCCCCAATGCTCAGCTTTTATTTTTTTTATTTTATTTTTATTTTTTTTAAATATTTTATTATTTATTTATTTGAGAGAGAGAGATACAGAAATCCTGAGAGAGAGAGAGAGAGAGAATGGGTGCTCCAGGGCTTTGGCTTTCCAGATGCATGCACCCCTTGTGCACGTGGGTCTGGAGAATCGAGCTTTGAACCGGGGTCCTTAGGCTTCATCTCTCCAGTTTAACCCTAAGCCATCTCTCCAGCCCCAAATGCTCAGCTTTTAAAAAGTGGGTTCTGCCCTGGCATGGTGGTATATGACTTTAATCCTAGCACTTGGGAGACAGAGGTTGGAGCATCACTGGATTGAGTTCGAGGCCAGCCTGAGACTACATAGTGAATTCCAGGTCAACCTGGGCTAGAGCAAGACCCTACCTCAAAAAAAGTAGTAGGTGGGTGGGTCCTGGAGGTCAAATTGAGGTCTTCGTGCTTGCAAAGCAGATACTTTACCAACTGAGCTATCGCTCCAGCTTCCCTCCCACCAACACCTCAAAATTGTGTGTGTGTGTGTGTATGTGTGACATGTAGTGTATGCACGTGTGTGTGCAGATGCACCCAGCCCATGCACATGTTTGTGGAGGCCAGAGTAGAGCATCAGATACCCTACTCTCTCACTCTTTCAAATTCTTTCCTTGCGATGGAGTCTCTCACCGAACCTGGAGCTGCCATTTTCTGTCACACTGGCTAAGCAGTGAGCCCTAGCAATTCTCCTGTCTCCACCCCGCCTCAGTATTGGCTTTCTGGGCGTGTCTGCACACACCTGGCTTCTTATGTGAGTGCTGGGGAACAATCTCAGGTCCTCATACTTAAGCAGCAAGCACTCTTACCCACTGGGCTATCTCCCTAACCCCTCGATTTTTTTTTTTTTTTGAGGTATGGTCTCACTCTAGCCCAGGCTGACCTGGAACTCATTCTGTAGTCCAGGTTTTCCTTGAGTTCATGGAAATCCTCCTACTTCATCCTCCCCAGTGCTGGAATTAAAGGCATGAGCCACCCTGCCCAGCTTGTTCAACTTTTGAAAATTATCCAAAAACTACCCTCTTCCCTGCACTTTGTGATGCTAGGACTCTGCAAACTGGCTCTTCATTGCCAGCTGGTGATATATTAGGTTTAGCCAATAGGAGGCACTAGAAGGAAATCTGGACTGGAGCAGAAAGATAAGACTTGGTCCTTCCCTCAGGATCCATCCTGGAATTCATTATGTATTCTCAAGGTGGCCTCAAACTCACAACAATCTTCCTACCTGTCTCCCGAGTGCTGGGATTAAAGGCGTGCTCCACCATGGGCTAGAGGGATGGCTTAGCAGTTAAGGTGTTTGCCTGCAAAGCCAAAGGACCCAAGTTCGATTCCCCTGGACTCACATTAGCCAGCTACACAAGGTGGCGCATGCATCTGGAGTTCATTTGCAGTGGCTGGAAGACCTAGCTCACCCATACTCTCTCTCTCTCTTTTCCTCTTTGTCAAATAAATAAATAAAAATAAAATATAAAAAAATTTTATTTGTTTATGCATGTTTGTGTGATAGGTGTGCTGAGATCTCTTGTAGCAGCAAATGAATGCCACATGTTTGTGCCACTTTTTGCATCTGGCTTTAGGTGAGTGCTGGGGAATTGAACTCCAGCCGGCAGGCTTTGCAGGCAAGTGTCTTTAAGTGCTGAGCCATCTCCCCAGACCTAGCCAGTTCTTGTTTGAGCTGGAGTCTCTTGCTGATTCCAGAGCTGGCTGTTTTTCACTGGCTCAGGTGATTCCCAGGTCTGTTTCCTTACAGTACTGAGGTTACAGACATGTGCCACACCCAGCTATTAACGCTGGCTCAGGAGATCTGAACTCTGGAAGTCTTAAGCAACCCCCCCCCCACCCCTTAGGCCCTCTTACTTGCAAAGGAAGCACACTTAAGCTTAATTGCTGAGCTATCTGTGGTAGTTTGAATATATGTCCCCCAATATAGTCAGTATTTTATTAGTTATAGTTTGCATCTGCAATCACCTTGCTAGAGGCAATGTCACTGGGGGCTGGTCTTAAGGTGTTGGTGATGGTTTGAGATTCCATTGTAAAGATATGCAAAGTGTGCCTAGCAGGAGTTCCTGAAGTGTGCTGTGGCTTGGCTGTAGTTTTTGATCTGTGTGCTGTGTGGCTGGTTGGTTTTTCTCTCTTGCTTGGCCCTGTGAAGGCAGGCCAGCTTCTTCTTCATTATGGAACTTCCTTCATAACATATCCCTTCCTCCATAACTGTGCCTGGTCTGGAAGTTCATCTCGATGAACCTGAAGCTGTCTGCTACACCATCTCACCATCCTCAACTGCTTTTTTTTTTTTTTTTGATAAAGGGTCTCAAAACGCACTATGGTCTTGACCTTCCCACCTCCACCATCCCAGAGCTGGGATTAAGGTATATGCCATCAGGCTTGGTTTAGGTAGTATAGGGTTGGAACCTAGGGCTTCTTGTATGCTCAGCAGGCACTCCACTACCTTCCTCAGTCTCTATGTATCCCAGGTTGGCCTTGAACCTCCTGCCTTATCCTCCCAAGTGCTAGGATGACAGGTGTGAGCCACCATACCCAGCTTCTTATTCCATGGACCCATTGGTAAGATCTCATCAACAAAATGATGATTTACTGGACAGTAAATTCTTCTCTGTTTTCTTTTTTGTAAACATATGTATGTATGTATGTATGTGTGAGAAAGAGTGAGACCGGTGCTTGCTACTGCAGATGAACTCCAGATGTGTGTGCCATTTTGTGCATCTGGATTTACATAGGTCCTGGGAAGTGGAGCTGGCAGGCTTTTTGAGCACCTTCAACCACTGAGCCCTTGCTTTAGTTTTCTAGAATCCTTCAACAAGGTAAGCTTGCTAACACCTGGTACAGTGCTGGGCGCATCTTTGACACTTCATAAGCAGTGCCACCGCTTTCAAAGTTGGAAAGTTCCACAGCTTGTCCTGCGGCCGCCGAGCTGCTAGAGGTGGTGTGATCAAACGGTCAGTCACTGGGCGGTTCAGTTATCCCCTCACTGCTGCGACCAAACCCCTGACAAGAAGCAACCTGAGAGAGGAAGGGTTTGTTCTGGTGTACAGTTCAGGCGTAGAGTCCGTCATGGTGGGGAAGGCACGGCAGCAGAAGCCGGAAGTGGCTGGTCACATTCAGTCCCCAGCGCGGAAGCAGAGAGGTGAATGCTGGTGTCAGCTCAAGTCCTCCAGTTGATACAGCTGATGGGATGGTGCCGCCTACATTTAGGGTTTGGTATTCCCACCCCAAACAACCTAATCTAGAAAACCCTCACAGACATGCCGAGAGATTTGTTTCCATAGTAATTCTATATGCTGTCAAGTTCACAATGGCGATTAACCCTCACACCGAACATCATCAGTACATGTCCACCAGGCAGTTGTACAGCTTCATTGAGAAGCAAGGTCCTTCCTTAAGGAGACCACATATCTGCCTCAGCCAAAGGGGACGACAGTCAGGCAGAGACAGGACTGTTTGCTTTTTCATGACCAAGCATCTGAAAGCGATGGTCCCACTAAGCCTTTCTTGTCCCGGTAACTGTTCCGAGTGGCTCCTTACTTGGGGAGCATGGTGTCACACTCCCTGTCCTCTCTGAATATGCTTCATAGGTGGATAGATGCCATCCTAGGACACACGCAGGGCTGTTCCAAGAAGATGACGTGGCCCGGTCACAATAAAGCATGCCTTTTCTCAAGTATGCAAGAAGCACTTCCCAAAACAAATCATGCATAAGTCTCAATAAATTAAATGTTTTTTAGGGGCTGGAGAGTTGGCTTAGTGGTTAAGGCACTTGCCTGCAAAGCCAAAGGACCCAGGTTCAATTCTCCAGAACCCAAGTAAGCCAGATGCATAAGATGGCACATGTGTCTGGAGTTCATTTGCAACGGCTGAAGGCCCTGGTGTGCCCATTCTCTCTCTCCCTCTCTCTCTACCTTTTACTCCTCTCTCTCTCTCAAAAAAAAATGAAATAATTTTTTAAATGTTTTTAATCAGAATATGTGTATTTTCTGACCACACTGAGATCAATTATACATCTATAGGAGGATGTTTATTCAATACCCAAATATTTGGAAATCAAGCAACACAGTTCTAAAGAACTTATGGGAAAGGAAGGAATCCAATTGACATTAGAATGTGTTTTAAGTTGTGGACGGGGTAGATACCTCTCCAGGTAAAGCATTTGCTTATAAACCTGCTGGCCTAGGTTTGATTCCCCAGTACCCACGTAAAGCCAGATGCAAATCGGTCCATGTGTCTGGAATTTATTTGCAACAGCAAGAGATCCTAGTATGTGTGTGCATACATACATACATATATACATATATATCACACACATTTACACACAAATAAAATTTAAAGGAAAGTATTTTAGGTTAAATAACAATGTAAACATAGGATATTAAGTTTGTTGGAATGTTGCCACAATAGTAGCTGAAGAGAAAAAAGGAAATGTCTATGGTTAATCAGGCAACTGAATTTGTGGTTAAAAACTACCTCACAAAGTTAACACTTGACCTAGTTCTAATATCCATTATAAATATAAATGTAAATATTTTCAACAATAATCCAACAAATTGCAGGCTGGGGAGAAGGCTCAGTTGGGAAAGTGCTAGTCTCACAAGCCAGAGGACCTGAGTTCAGTTTCTAGAACCTGTGTACAAATGCCATGCATGCAGGTGAGAGCCTGTAATCCCAGCTCTAGGGAGGCAGAGGTAGGAGACTCCCTGGCACTCACTGGTCAGCATGTCTAGTGTACTTAGTGAGTTCTATGCAAGTAAGAGACTGCGTCTCAAAAATAAGGTGGAAGGGCTGGAGAGATGGCTCAGTGGTTAGGGTGTTTGCCTGCAAAGCCTAACGACCCAGGTTTGAGTCCCCAGTACCCATGTAAAGCCAGATGCACAAAGTGGCACTTGTATCTGGAGTTCATTTGCAGGGAGATGCCAAGATATGCCCATTCTCTCCCTCTCACTCTCTCTCCCTTTTGTTTATCTCTGCTTGCAAATAAATTAATTAAACATTTTTTTTTTTTTTTTTGGTTTTTCGAGGTAGGGTCTCACTTTAGCTCAGGCTGATCTGGAATTAACTATGTAGTCTCAGGCTGGCCTCGAACTCACAGCAATCCTCCTACCTCTGCCTCCCGAGTGCTGGGATTAAAGGCGTGCGCCACCACGCCCGGCTTTAATTAAACATTTTAAATAATTTGCTTGAGAGATGGCTTAGCTGTTAAGGCATTTGTCTGAAAAGCCAAAGGACCTCAGTTAGATTCCCCAGGACCCACATAAGCCAGATGCACAAGGTGGCACATGTGTCTGGAGTTCTTTTGCAGTGGCTGGAGGCCCTGTCACACCCATTCTCTCTCTCTCTCTCTCTCTCTCTCTCTCTCTCTGTCTTTCCCTCTCTTGCTCTCTAAAATAAATAAATATATAAAAATGTTTAAAAAATAATTTTAAAATGTGAATGGTATTCCTAAGGATGCCAGCTGAGGTTGTCTTCTGTCCTCCATACTCTTGCACACATGTGTGCATGTACACACATACACGCACACAAAGAAAGGACACCAGAGAATGAAGTTTCTCCGTGGACCCTCTCTTCTCTTCATCTAGAGCAGACATGGGCAGGAGAATCCCCAGAGCGAGGATGAGTAGTGATGAGGAGGAACGAGCAGGAAAGCAAATGAATGAATGAGCAGACAACTAGGCAGGACACTGACAGTGGTCCAGAGGCCACATCCATGTTGACATGAGCTTTGGTCTAACACAGTGACAACTTCTACCGCCAGAGACATCCTGGTGATTTTCTCCTCTACCCTCAGGAAGTTTGACTTCTTTCCTTTTTTTTTTTTTTTTTTTTTTTTTTTTTGGTTTTGCGAGGTAGGGTCTCACTCTGGTCTTTTTAAATTTTTAAAAAGATTATTTATTTATTTATTTATTTATTTGAGACAGAGAGAGGGAGAGAGAGAGGGAGTGAGAATGGGCACACCAGGGCCTCTAGCCACTGCAAACAAACTCCAGATGCATGCGCCACCATGTGCATCTGGCTTAAGTGGGACCTAGAGAATCGAACCTGGGTCCTTATGCTTGGCAGACATGCGCCTTAACCTCTAAGCCATCTCTCCAGCCCTGACTTCTTTTTTTAAAAAAAGATTTATTTTTACTTATTTATGAGAGAGAAAGAGACAGAGAGAGAATGGGTGCTCCAGAGCCTCTAGCCACTGCAAGTGAACACTGCAGATGCATGTACTACCTTGTTCATCTGGTTTTACATGGGTACTGGGAAACTGAACTTGGGCCACCAAGCTGTGTAAGCAAGCACCTTTAACCTCTGAGCCATCTCTCCACCCCAAGGTTGACTTCTGTATGATACACAGGGACATTTGCAATGTCAAAAATTATAACCAACCATAAAACTCTAAACCAAGCAACAACCATCTCTGTTGTGTAAACATGCCAGGAAGGAAAATGACCTTGCCCAGGGACCCTGGCTCTGAAGTCAGCTGCTGCCCGCCTGCCTGGCTCCTATGAAGTCCCGTGGCTGTGTCATGTGCAAGAGTCTACAGGATAACTGAGGTTCCCATCCCCTGTCTAGAACTATCCATGCTGAAAGACTGAAGTCCTCACCATGAGCACACATTGGCTGAGCTGAAAGAAGTCACCTACCTCTGCTGGGGAATTCCTAAGCAGCATGCCCTTCATTTGCCACGTGCCACCTGCCATGTGTAATGTGCAGGTGCTTCCTTTTGTCCAGAATTAGGGGGTAAAAGCACAAGGACAGGTCATCCCCAATCAGCTCCAGGGTATGTCCACTCTCAGTGTCTCCTGTGCGAGCTGCCCCTGGTCATGGTTTACAGGACCCGCCTGCCTGCGAGACCCAGCGGCTGTGGCATCTCCTCTCTACTCTGCTCCTCCCTTGGGGACTCAGTTCAGAGACCCCAACTTTTGTCCACATTAGGAAGTTTCTATTAAAAAGAGTGATTATTTTAGGGGCTGGGAGAAAGCTCAGTCAGGAAAGTGCTTGCTTTGCAGCATGAGAACCTGACCCAGATGTCCAGAACCCACATAAAAATGCCCAGTGTGGTGGCAGATGCATGTGATCTCAGCACTGGGGGAGGCAGAGAGATGGAAGGCTCCCTGGGGCTCACTGGCCAGCCAGTCTAGCCTAAATTGGTGAACTCCATGCCAATGATATATAAAATGAATGAATGAGCAGACAACTAGGCAGGACACTGACAGTGGTCCAGAGGCCACATCCATGTTGACATGAGCTTTGGTCTAACACAGTGACAACTTCTACCGCCAGAGACATCCTGGTGATTTTCTCCTCTACCCTCAGGAAGTTTGACTTCTTTCCTTTTTAATTTTTTTTTTTTTTTTTTTTTTTTTTTTGGTTTTGCGAGGTAGGGTCTCACTCTGGTCTTTTTAAATTTTTAAAAAGATTATTTATTTATTTGAGACAGAGAGAGGGAGAGAGAGAGGGAGTGAGAATGGGCACACCAGGGCCTCTAGCCACTGCAAACAAACTCCAGATGCATGCGCCACCATGTGCATCTGGCTTAAGTGGGACCTAGAGAATCGAACCTGGGTCCTTACGCTTGGCAGACATGCGCCTTACCTCTAAGCCATCTCTCCAGCCTGACTTCTTTTTTTAAAAAAAGATTTATTTTTACTTATTTATGAGAGAGAAAGAGACAGAGAGAGAATGGGTGCTCCAGAGCCTCTAGCCACTGCAAGTGAACACTGCAGATACATGTACTACCTTGTTCATCTGGTTTTACATGGGTACTGGGAAACTGAACTTGGGCCACCAAGCTGTGTAAGCAAGCACCTTTAACCTCTGAGCCATCTCTCCACCCCAAGGTTGACTTCTGTATGATACACAGGGACATTTGCAATGTCAAAAATTATAACCAACCATAAAACTCTAAACCAAGCAACAACCATCTCTGTTGTGTAAACATGCCAGGAAGGAAAATGACCTTGCCCAGGGACCCTGGCTTTGAAGTCAGCTGCTGCCCGCCTGCCTGGCTCCTATGAAGTCCCGTGGCTGTGTCATGTGCAAGAGTCTACAGGATAACTGAGGTTCCCATCCCCTGTCTAGAACTATCCATGCTGAAAGACTGAAGTCCTCACCATGAGCACACATTGGCTGAGCTGAAAGAAGTCACCTACCTCTGCTGGGGAATTCCTAAGCAGCATGCCCTTCATTTGCCACGTGCCACCTGCCATGTGTAATGTGCAGGTGCTTCCTTTTGTCCAGAATTAGGGGGTAAAAGCACAAGGACAGGTCATCCCCAATCAGCTCCAGGGTATGTCCACTCTCAGTGTCTCCTGTGCGAGCTGCCCCTGGTCATGGTTTACAGGACCCGCCTGCCTGCGAGACCCAGTGGCTGTGGCATCTCCTCTCTACTCTGCTCCTCTCTTGGGGACTCAGTTCAGAGACCCCAACTTTTGTCCACATTAGGAAGTTTCTATTAAAAAGAGTGATTATTTTAGGGGCTGGGAGAAAGCTCAGTCAGGAAAGTGCTTGCTTTGCAGCATGAGAACCTGACCCAGATGTCCAGAACCCACATAAAAATGCCCAGTGTGGTGGCAGATGCATGTGATCTCAGCACTGGGGAGGCAGAGATGGGAGGCTCCCTGGGGCTCACTGGCCAGCCAGTCTAGCCTAAATTGGTGAACTCCATGCCAATGATATATAACCTATCTCAAATAAGGTAGACAGAACTTTCCTGGAGATGACACCTGAGGTTGTCCTCTGGCATCCACATACATGTGGACACCTGTGCACACACATACAAACACACACATATACATGCACGAATTTAAAAAAGAGTGCCAGGGGCTGGAGGGATGGCTTAGTGGTTAAGGCGTTTGCCTGCAAAGCCAAAGGACCCAGGTTCAATTCCCCAGGACCCACATTAGCCAGATGCACAAGGGGGCACATGCATCTGGAGTTCATTTGCAGTGGCTGGAGGCCCTGGTGTGCTCTCTCTCTCTCTCTCTCTCTCTCTCTCTCTGTCAAATTAATAAATAAATAAATAGTTTTAGAAAGAGTGCCACTTTAAGACTTTTGGTCCAGTTTAGGTACGTCCTCTAGGAAGTCTTCTATTGCAGTTGCCTTCCCATGCTGGAATAAAGCACCTGACCAGAAGCAGTTTATGGGAACAAAGGATTTATTTTGGCTTACAGACTCAAGAGGAAGCTTATGATGGCAGGAGAAACCATGGCATGAGCAGAGACTGGACATCACCTGTGCCACAGCAGGTGGGAACACCAGCAAGAGAGTGAGCTGACTAACACTAGCTGCAATGGAGGAGACCTACTGTTAGAACCTTGTTTATCCACACACACACACCCATCCCAGGACACCTGCTTGTCTGGTGAAAAATAGGTGTTTATGGCTTCTTGACTTTGGCACAAATAGCAGTTAAGAAACTATTTTTTCAACAGTGGACACTGCAAGCCTTAAAGTTGGCCAGCCTGGCCAAATGAGCCAATGGGTGCAATAGTGGCATGTCTGTTATGGGGGAAAACAATTGCTCTCTAATTGGACTGGAGGCCCACTCCACAGAAGGAAATACATGCCTGATACTGAAAACCTATGATGGGGGAAGTCATGAGCCCTAGGGGTATAGTGTCTGCTGGTGTCTGACTAAATGCATATATTATGCTCACCAAAGTGCCTGGTAAACATTTTTCTTAATGTTCATATTCATATATTAATGTTACTCTCACTTTTGGTTAGAGAAGCTTCTCTTTTCAGATGGTGATAACCACCAGGATGACTCAAAAGGTACCATGGAGCCGGGCGTGGTGGTACACACCTTTAATCCCAGCACTCGGGAGACAGAGGTAGGAGGATCGCCGAGAGTTTGAGGCCACTCTGAGACTACATAGTTAATTCCTGGTCAGCCTGGACCAGAGTGAGACCCTACCTTGAAAAACCAAAAAAAAAAAAAAAAGGCACCATGGTGCTGAGAAGTGACAGAGGAGTGTTCAGTACTGAAACATCTCTATCCACCTTCCAAGGCTCAGGGTCCATTGTGGAAAAGGTGGCAGGAAGAATTGAAGAGCCAAAGGAAGGGTGGGACTGCTTACAATGCGCTCTTCAGACACAAAATGGCCTGCATATTCATGACCTCGCAGTGCCCGGCACTACCTACACAAGTCTATTGTAATAGGAGGAAAAGATGATGACATCAACATGAAAGAGAGACTGATTGAGAGGGGGAAGGGGATATGATGGAGAGTGGAGTTGTGAAGGGGAAAGTGAGGGGGAGGGAATTATCATGGTTTATTGTCTATAGTTATGGAAGTTGTCAATACTAAAAAAAGAAAGTGTTTTAATGTGTATGTATGTGAGCATGTATGTGTGCACATGTGTATTCAGGTACACATATGTGTACAGGTACACATGAATATGTGTGAGTGTATGTGGAGCCAGAGGACCACCTCAGGGTGACCCTCAGAACTATCATCACCTCTTTGAGACATGATCCCTCACTGGCCTGGAGCTCACTAAGTAGGGTGTACTAGCTGCCCAGTGAGCCCCAGGGATCCTCCTGAAACCACCTTTTCAGTGCTGGGGTTACAAACATGTGCCTTCATGCCTGGAATCGCATATGTGTTATACATGTATGTGCAGATGCTTGCGCACCATGTGTACATGTTTCGAGGCCAGCGGACACCAGGTGTCCTCTGCTATCTCTCCTCCACCTTATTTCCTTGAGACAGAGTCTCTCAGTAGACCTGGAGCCTACCAGTTCTCAGATAAACTGACTGACAGGAAGCCACAGCAGTTCTCTTGCCTCTGCCCCTCCCAACTCACTTAGCCCTGGGATTATAGGTGCATATGACCATGCCTGGCTTCTTACGTGGGTTCTGAGGATTGAGGTCCTCGTGCTTGTGAAGTACTTGTTAATTATGTTCTGGTTGCAGAGACAAAACACCCATCCAGAAGCAGCTTATGGAAAGAAAGGGTTGATTTCAGCTTACAGTCTCAAGGGGGAGTTTCATTGTGGTGGGAAGGCATGGCACAGGCAGAAAGCCAAGCATCACATCTTGTCACATTAGCAGGGATGAAGCAGCAAGAATAACACCTGGTGGGACAGGACTGTTAAACCTCAAGCTCCGCCCAGTGACGCATCTTCTCCAGCAAGGGTCCACATCCCAAAGGCCCCGCCTGCTGGGGATGAAGTATGAGGCTTAGTCACAAACACATGGAGCTATGAGGGACACTTCTCAAACTACCACACAAGGCAAGCATTTTACCAACTGAGCTGTACCTCTAGACTCTAGGAAGTAGTTTAATCCAGGCAGGGACTTTTGCTTAGATGTGAAGCCTAGGATTCACAATTCATATTTTCTTTTCTCTTTCTTTCTTTCCTTTCCTTTCCTTTCCTTTTCTTTTTTTTTTTTTTTTTTTTCTTTCTTTTTTTTTTTTTTGAGATAAGGTCTCATTCTAGCCCAGCTGACCTGGAACTCACTCTCACTCACTCTGTAGTCCCCAGACTGGCCCTGAACCTCACAGCCATCCTCCTACCTCTGTCTCCCAATTGCTGGGATTAAAGGAGTGAGTCACCACACAGGGCTCTGGATTCACCATTCTTGTGCCCCTTGGGGCCCTAGGCTCCACTCCATAGTCCAGAGCATATGCAGTCCCTCAACTCCTCTGCTTCCCAGAGTGGCCACTGTTAAACCCTGGCTGGGTCTGGTATGCCACCTTCCCCCTTCATAGGCGGACCAAGGTCTGGGTGTGATTCCCCCACCTTCTTCATCCTCGGCACACACACCCCTGGGAACTTTCTAGCTAAGGGTGTGCCATGTAGTACTTGCCAGCCACCCGCATGTCCTTTCACATGCTCTAGCACACACATTCAAGGACAGGCTCCCACCTCATCTCAGGCGACTAGGAGGCAGGTGACCTTGAGCAATTCCTGATTTGGCCACCAAGGCATGACTGTGCAAAGCCTTCCACAGCCTCAGTGTCCCCAACTGTAAGGCAGGAAACATGCTGCATCAGGCCCAAGTCCTCCGCATGTCACCTGTGTCCCCTTTCTGTGGGACAGCTGTGTGTATATGCCCATCAAGCACTCTTGTTAAGGAGGCACACATGTATAGCCCAAGAGGACAGAGAGCAAGGGAAGGTGGCAAGATCCTGGGCAGCTTTCAGGAGCCAGTGGCAGGCTTCTCCTCCAGGAGTGTTCTTCTCTTCCTTCTGCTGCACCATCTCCAGCTTTATCTCCCTGAGGTCACACTCCTTCCAAGACCCCATGCGGAAGCCTCAAGCTGTGGGCTGGGGATGTAGCTCAGCTCATAGACTGCCTGAATATTATGCAGGAAGCCTTAAGTTAGATCTCCAGAACCACTTTAACCAGGTGTGGTGGCACATGCCTATAAGTCTAGGTCTCAGAAGGTAGAGGAGGAAGCCAAGCTTGGTGGTGCACGCCTTTAATCCCAGCACTCAGGAGGCAGAGGCAGAGGTAGGAGGATCACTGTGAGTTCAAGGCGATCCTGAGACTACATAGTGAATTCCAGGTCAGCATGGGCTAGAGTGAGACCTTACCTCAAAAAACCAAAAAAGAAAAAGGAAAAAAAAAAAAGGAGGGGGCTGGAGAGATGGCTTAGCAATTAAGGCATTTGCCAAAGGATCCTGGTTTGACTCTCCAAGACCCACGTAAGCCAGTTGCACAAGAGGGCACATGCACCTGGAGTTTGTTTGCAGTGGCTAGAGGCCCTGGTGTGCCCGTTCTCTCTCTCTGCCTCTTTCTGTCAAATAAATAAATAAATAAAATATTTTTTACAGTAGGGGAGGGAGGATGGAGTTCATGGTCATCCTTGACTACAAAATGAGTTCAAAGCCAGCATGGGATATGTGAGACTGTGTCATTTTTTTTTTTTTTAAAGCAACAAGGTCAGCTTTCCAGGGGAAACAGGTGGAAATGATGGAACTGTGTCGGGACTCTCCCTGTGACATGGAGAGTGTGTGTGTGTGAGGCCTGGGTCATTTGTATCACACCTGGCGTGTACTTCTGTTTTCTCTGCTCACTGGGCACCTGATCTGTAATTCATCTGTCTGTGACAGGGGACTGACCTCTGCAGTGTCACTCCTGGGCTCAGTGAAATGTGAACACAGTACCTGCTTTATTACACCTAATGTCCCAGAGATAGTCCCCCAAAAATAAGCCATTGCACAAGCCTTGAAAAAAGAGCAGAGGGATGGTGGCCATAAGCAGAACCCCCAAAGTTCCCACCTGTCCCTCGGGAACTTGGGAACCTGTCTGACTGGCCATTATGGCAGAGGGGACCACATGTTACCAGAATCCCACATGGCACCCCAATCTCATCTCCCCCTTCCATGGGTCCCCGGGAGCCAGCATCCACAGGCTGGATGGTGCATGCCTTGGGTTGCAAGCCCAGAACCGAAGCCAAGATTCCAGCAAGCTCTCAAGATCAACAAGCCTCGGGTTTCCTGGTTGAAGTCATGCATGAACATCGTGTTCCAGAAAGGGAAGCAGCCCCAGAACCCAGCAACCAAGCCCTGACCTTACAATGCCTCACACGGAAGCCTTGAGCTCTAGGCCGAGGACGTAGCTTGGTTGGTAAAGTGCTTGCCTAGCATACGGAATGTCCTGGGTTCCATCTCCAGTGTTACGTAACCTGCATCTCACCTCAGGCTGTGACTTATGCCCATCCGCTCCACCTGTCCCCTCCCAGCCCTTTGCCCTCAGTTTCCACTTCCGCAGCCTTCACCCAGCCACTTCTGAATACAGCAAGTCCCATTCCACATGAAGATCTCCTACATCTACACTCAGAGTGTTCAGAGCCAGTGTCTAACCCTGAATGACACCCAGCTCCCCCATACCTGGAACTTTGCTCTCGCAGAACCACGGACAGCATCCCCACTCACCTCTGGCCGCTCTGGAAGCCCAGGCCAGATGGAGTCCTGGGAGGGTGACAGGCAAGTGGGAAAGAGTCGTGGTTTGTATTGCCAGGCTGTCATGCCCTGGCATTGCCCCTGGCCCTCTGGATGCACATACTCTCTGCTCAACACAACCCTCTAGAGCCATTGACCCATGCGGGACTCTGAGTCAGCTACAGCTCAGCCTCCACAGGCATCTCCCCAGGGAGGCCTCTTGCTTTCCACTCCCTCCCCCACCTGGCCTCCCAGCTCCTCAAAGGCCCTGGTTCTCTAGAGACTTTGGAATCAGAGCCATGGGGATCACATCCTCTGTGGCGTGCTTTTCTTGTTGTCCCCTCTTTCCACTGGAACATCGAGACTCAAACTTGCCAGCCTCTGCAAGTCTCAGGATGATGAATGCTGGCACAGCTCCCACCAGGCTGAGCAGAATCCCTTCAAGACTCACAGAACATCAGCAGAAAGTCCTCCTAGACTCCAAGACGACTCAGTCAGTGAACAGTTGGCCACACAAGCCAGACAACCAGATTTCGACTCTCCAACACTCACATAAAGCTGGGTGTGGCGATGCGTCCCTGGAATCCCAGCGCAGGGGAGGAAGAGACAGGAGGATCACTGGGGCTTGTTGGCTAGCTAATCTAGCTGAATGGGTGAGCTCTAGGTTCTGTGAGAGACCCTGACTTTAAAAATAAGGTGAAGAGGGCTGGAGAGATGGGTTAGCAATTAAGGTGCTTGCCTGAATAGCCTAAGGACCCATGTTCCACTCTCCAGGTCCCACGTAAGCCAGATGCACAGTGACACAGTGTGCAAAGTTGCACATACACACAAGGTGATGCATGCATCTGGAGTTCAATTAGAGAGGCTGGAGGCCCTGGCACGCCAATTCTCTCTCTCTCTCTCTCTCCCTCCCTCCCTCTCTTTCTCTTTCTGTCTCACACACGCACATTAAAAAAAGGCCAGTCTGTTGGGTTTGCCATATACACATATATATATGAAATAAAATGAAGAGTGATTGAGGAAGATATGGAACAGTGATCTCTGGCATCCATGCACACGCTCATATACATGCACATACATTCATACACACACATGCCCACAGAAATGCAACATGCATGTGCACCACACATACATACACATGCAAAAAAAGAGGAAGAAAAAAGTTCTCCAAGGTCTCTTACCTGCCCAGCAGCCCCACCTCACCTGCCTCTTTGTCCTCCCTATGCCCAGAGACGGGGCCACACTGCCTGACCTTGCATGGTGACCCACTGTGCTCTTTCTCATCACGTTACTCCTCCTCCGCCTGCTCATCTTCCAAGACTCGGGCTTCAACTTTAGGGAAATGTGTTATTTGTCTCACTGCTGTGTCCAAATACCTGAGAGAGGGGCTGGGCAGATGGCTTTGTGATTAAAGCACTTGCCTGCAAAGCCTTAGGGGACACAGGTTTGATTCCCCAGTACCCACGTAAGCCAGATGCATAAAATGGCGCATGTGTCTGGAGTTCTTTGCAGTGGCTGGAGGCCCTGGTGCACCCATTCTGTCATATACACACGCTCTATCTCAAATAAAAAATGTATTTTTAAAAGCTCCTTGTATCCTCTGTGGTCAATAAAAGCTTTGAAAGTAATAAGATGACATTGATTTGAAAAGGTCCCATGAAGCCAGGTGTGGCGGCACATGCCTTTAATCCAGCCCTCGGGAGATGAATCTCAGTGGGTAGAGTGCTTGCCTGCCATGTAGAAAGTGCTGGGTTCTGTTCCCAGCAGTGCGTACATTGGATGTGATGGCACAGGACTAAAATCCCAGCACTTGGGAGGTGGAGGCAGACAGATCAGGAGTTCAAGGTCATCCTCATTTATACAGTGAGTTTGGCCAGTCTGAGCTACATGTCTCCAAAAAAAAAAAAATCTTTTTTTCCCCTAGGATTTTACTTCTCTTCTGGTGTCAGAGTCCTGTCCAATCCTGAATGCAATGGAGAATGGTTTTGTTTTGACTTTTGTGGTTGAGAAAAGTAAGGAATCATGGCAGTAGATGCAGACTGGGCAGACACCATCTGTGGACATCACATGGATAACTCCCAGCTAGGGTGCTGCAGCGCCTGCTCAAGAGACTCCCGCCCCCTCTGCTCTCTCCTGACCACGGAGGCTCCCAGACATGGGATTCCCAGCGCCCCTCTCTGCTCTCTCCTGACCTCAGCGGTAGTTGTGGCTGTTTTAGATCATTGTTGGTTACAAAGCCCTTGCCTCCTGCTCTGTCTAGGCACATGCAGCTCCTTCCTGTGTCCCCAGGCCGCCTCACCCAGGAAGCCTTCCCTGATAGCTCCGCTCCTTCTCTAGCCGTCCCTGCTGGAAACTCCTCAGAGCTCTGCCCCTTCTCAAGATTTGAATGTTTTGTCCTTCCTGCCCTGGATCTCACCTTCAGAAGCTTCTCATCCCAGTGCTTTGATGGTACTGCTCACAGCCTACCTGTCACCACATTGTCACCTGCACTAATGAACTGCTTGCTATGTCTTCCATGCCTCCCAAGACACAAACATTCAAGAATCATCCTGAATTCTCCATGTTCTCTCTTCTTCCTCAAGCCCCACACCCCTGCAGTCCAGGGTCAGCTGCCCCTCTCTAGACACAGAGCTCGGATTTCCCCCACTCTTGCTTCCTGTGGTGGTTTGAATCGGGTGGCCCCCATAACCTCATGGGTACTGAATGTCTGATTCCTGCTGATGGCAAGTGGGAGGTGGAGCCTCCCTCACTGGAGGAGGTGTGTTGCTGGTGGTGAGGTTTGTTAGCCCCTAGCTTGCCAGTGTTACTTTGGTTCACTCTCCTGTTGCTATTTTCCACCTGCTGCAGCAGAGGTGATGTCCAGCCTCTGTTCATGCCATGCTTTCCCCTGCCATCGTGGAGCTTCCCCTCGAGACAAAAAAAAAAAAAAAAAAAAAAAAAAAAAACAACTTTCTTCCCTTCACTGCTTTTGTCCCAGGTGCTCTGTCCCAGCAACAAGAAAGTAGCTGCAACAATTCCCTCCCTGCCGTCAGTGGGAAAGCTGTCTAAGGAGGCATTTTGCTTCCTGTCATCCCCTGTCATAGCAGAAAGAGCTCCTAGGAAGGCGCTGGCCCAGAGCACCAAGGACCAGGTGCAGAGGTGCTCCAAGGAAGAATGATTGTGTGATGTTGCACAGAGGGAAGAGGCTGTCAGCGTGCTTAGCTGGACCTCAGAAGAGTTAACCCTTTGATTAAGGAGCTTTGTGCAAAATGCCCCCAGCCCGCTCTCACAGCCAGCTGCAGCTGCTCTGACAAACCCACAGAGCTCCTGCCAGGCGGCCCCCTTCCATCCAGAGCAACCTCAAGGCTAGATTTGTGCCTCGGACGCCCTCACTAATGTCCTTACTCAGTATTCAGATTCCCAAAATACTCCTCGTGGAACCCCGGGGCCCACATGCTGACGATGGCAAGTGGGGAGATAAACTTGGGAAATGGTAAGCAAGCACCCACGAAGGTTTGTGGTTTGTCTTCTCTCTAGACCTGAGAGCACTTACGAGCCATGTGTGGGATGACTGCAGGAAAGAGCAGTGTACGCTTCCCAGACTCAACTAGACATGGGCTGTGGAAACACTAGGAACATCAAACTCCAGATGCAAGCACCCCTTTATGTGCATGTGCGACTTTGTGCACTTGTGTCACTATGCGTCTGGCTTA
The DNA here is from genome assembly GCA_036365145.1 of Orientallactaga sibirica. NCBI lineage: Eukaryota > Metazoa > Chordata > Mammalia > Rodentia > Dipodidae > Orientallactaga > Orientallactaga sibirica. The sequence goes on from JAEOAD010000028.1 coordinate 15,413,778, forward strand.
CATGGGACCTGGAGAGCCGAACATGAGTCCTTAGGCTTCACAGACAAACGTCTTAACCACTAAGCCATCTCTCCAGGCCCCAAGCCTGACTTTTTATTCCTGGGTCAGCCCACTTTCACATTTCTGGACCCCACCATTGAGGACCAAGTGTCATGTGCTGTAGGCATACACTTTCTGGGGACAGTATGGCAGAAAGCAGCAATCTACTAGCGCCCTCCATAGCAGTGGGGAACAGTGTGGCTTCTGGCTACTCAGCTAATGACTGGCCCTAGCAGGGGCTGCAGGGGTGTGCCTTGGTACCTTCCAGCAGGACTCAGGTGTTGGCAGGACCTGATGGCTCCCTGGCTGCCAGCTGGCTGCTGTGAGACTAGCACACAGGACACAGTACATGATTGATCTGGGGCTCAACATGGGCAGGAGAGGGAAGAGCAGAGGGATAGAGAAGGAGTTGGCAGCCTATCCCCCACCCCAAGAGGCTTTGGAGCTGGGTGGCCGTGTAGAGCTGGCCAAGGACATAGCCAAGGTCCACCCCCTTTTCTCTCTCTCTCTCTGTATGTGTGTAAGCTTGTGTAGGTGTAAATGCATATATGCATGTATATGGAGACCACAGCATAACCTCAGGTGTTGTTCCTCAGGAGGCGCATGCATGTGTGTAGTGTGAGAGGTGTGGTGTGTATATGTATACTATATGTGCGTGTGTGTGATGCATGGGTCCCATGTGATGGCCAAAGGAGAGCACTGATGTTCTCCTCTGTGGCTCTTCCACGTTGTTTCCTTGAGATGTAGTCTCTCACAGAACCTGGAGCTGCCGCTTTCAGTCACACTGGCTGACTTGTGAGTTCCAGCTATTCTCTGGTCTCTGCCTCCCATGGGACTGAGGTTCCAGGCATATGTGAGCAAGCCCAGCTGTTTACACGAGTGCAGGGGATCAAACTCATACCTGCTCTCAGGCTCTCACAGTTGCACAGCAAGTGCTCTTACCTGCTGACCCGTTCCCCCAGCCAGTAGTCCACCTTCCTTAGAGACAAGGCTCTCTCACTAGCCTGGAACTAGTAGGCTAGACTGGCTGGCCACTGGGCCCCAGGGACCCTAAGACTTCCTAAGGCAGTGATGAGAGTAGAGATAAGAGTAGAGATAGAGGAGCCAGGCGTGGTGGCGCACGCCTTTAATCCCAGCACTCGGGAGGCAGAGGTAGTAGGATCGCCAGGAGTTCAAGGCCACCCTAAGACTACATAGTGAATTCCACGTCAGCCTGGGCTGGAGTGAAACCCTACCTCGAAAAACCAAAAAAAGAAAAAAAAAAGAGTAGAGATAGAGGAAGGAGCTGGCCTGGCAAGGTGGGGAACTACTACTACTGCTTCGTGCCAGGAGGACCTATGGTGGTTGGAGACCTGTGCTTATCTGCTGCTGTGGGGAGGAGGGAAGTGATGGTGAGAGATGAGTGTGGACTGTGAACAGGAGTTAGATCACCGAAGGCTACAGATCGCTCTCATTTGTCCTAGGAAGAGGTTAGCATCCTTTTTTTTTTTTTTTTTTTTTCGAGGTAGGGTCTCACTCTAGCCCAGGCTGACCTAGAACTCACTAGGTAGTCTCAGGGTGGCCTTGAGCTCACGGTGATCCTCCTACCTCTGCCTCCTGAATGCTGGGATTAAAGACGTGCTTTTTTTAAAAAAAACAAACTCCAGGCACATGCACCCCACCTTCTGCATCTGGCTTTGCACAGATACTGGAGACTCAAACCTGGGTCCTTTGGCTTTGCTGGCAAATACCTTAACCGCTAAGCCAACTCTCCAGGCAGAGGTCAGCATTCTTATTGTAACGGCTCCTGCTTGGGGAACGTGCACACTGTCAGGCTACTCTGAACAGTTTACCCACGTCGCTCATCACTGCGGGATGAACAGGCCAGTACCAGCCCCACTTCACAAATGGGCAAGGGAGGCTCACAGAGGCATGGTCGACCATCTGTGGTCACCAGGCTGGTTGGCTCCGGAGCCCAGTCTCAACCTTGCCTCAGCTTGTCCCGAGAGAGCCTGATCAGCCTGAGCCCCAGCCTGCTCCTCCCTCTGCCAGTCAGGTAGAAACACGGATGACCCCAAGCACAGGACTCAAAACCTTCAAAGCCAGAAGCTTTCTTCTGGGACAACAGAGCTGGCACCAGGCCCTGGGGTGGCAGCAAGCCCCTGGGTAATAGCCATGAGCCAGGATGTGGTTTGGCCCTGGAACATCACAGAGTGGTTTATACTACCTGAAAACTGCAATCGGAGGCACTAGGGGAGGTAGGTGAGATCCAAGAGCCAGGCAAGTATCCCCTGCCCTCAGCCCTGCCTGCAGACCCCCATATCTCAGCTCTATCCCAGCTCTCAGCTCTGCCAGGTACAGTGCCTGGTCTGGGTGGTCTCCACAGCCCCATCCAGGACCTCCTTCCTCATCCCACCTCCACGCCCTGGTGACAGGGCCTCCTCCTGAGCCTCAGGGGCATAGGGCCCTTCCATCCCCATGGAGGTGGTTATACTGGCTGAGCCCCAGCCTGCCCTGCTCAACAGCAGCTCCAGCTTATGGGCTCACCAACCTTTGGGCAGGTACTCTGAGACACAGCTCTGGCCTAAAGGCCTTGCAGAAGATGCAATGCTTCCCTAACGGTCTGCCCTGCACTAGGTTTTGACTTATGGCTTAGTTCCCTGTGGCTTTGGCCAAGATTGATGGACCCTCCTGTGTGACACGCACCCTGGCAAGAGTTTTCAGTGAGCTGGCGCCAGGTGACATTCAAGGAACTCAATGAGAAGATAAGGAAGAAAAGTGTCAAGAAAGGATGGAGGGGGCTGGGGAAGTTGCTCAGTGAACAGAGCAGTACCCGAGTTCAGATACCCTGGACTCTGTAAAAGCTGGGAGCTGCAGTGGGCTTCTATAAACCCAGTGGGCCTGCTGTGAGAAGGGAGGCCAAGGCAGGAGAAAGGTCTGGGAAGCTCGCAGACGGAGTGGCGAACGATGAGAAACCTTGCCACGAATGAGCTGGAAGGTGAGGACTGACATTGGAAAGTTGTCCTGTGACCTCCACACGAGAGCCATGGTACACATGTGCCTGCACTTACACACATGAACGTGTACACATACATATACAGTAACACCTACACAAACCAGTGGATGGCCTCACTACTGGGACACTTAGAGGCCAGCAAGTGTTAGGCCAGGCCTGCTTTATGCAAGCCACATGCCATCCCGCCTTGAGCTCCCATCATGCCCTGGGAGGGCTGCACTGAGGCAGGAAGCTCACACACCTGCCCGGGGGATTCCAACCCAGTTCTGAGTAACCCAGGCCAAGGGGCACCAGGGGCACAGCGGGCCAGCAGGGGATGATGCTGGGTGGCTGGAACATGACATGTGACAGAGAGGGTGACACAGAAGGAGTCAGCCCTGGGAGGAGAGGTGACTCACCAGGACGCATTGTGGTTACAAAACAGACCAGGCTCCTGCCAGCCGCTCACTCTGAATTGCTTTTTTTCCTTGGTCCCTTCCCTCCCTCCACTCCCTGTTCCCTGCCTGGGGACATCGTGTTCTCACTGAGCTAGGCAACTTGAGTCTCCTCCTGTGGACGGAGGGCCCTCGGCCGAGTAGGATCATTGACTCCAAGACCGGCCTTGTACAGGTCCCCAGATGCCAGGCTAAAGGGCATGTCTGAGCTACTGCCATGCCTGCAGGGCCCAGGTTTCCCATGGATTTCCGGTCAAATTCAGGCCTGGGTTTTGTCTCAGGCCTTTGTGAGGGGGGCTTGCCAGCTCTGCAGTCATGTCTTCCTCGGCACTCTCCAGCCACTCAGCCTTTCTTGCTGATGCCATGAGGACCTCTCAACGCAGTGGCACTGGGGTCATGTTAAAGAACACACCAGGTCCTGACTTCTGTCACCAGCCCCACATGGACCAGGCTTGGGGGAACACTTCTGGAATGCCAGGAGGGGCAGAATTTCAAGGTCATCTTCACCATCTAGTGAGTTGGAGGGCAGCTTGGGATATGTAAGGCCCTGTCTCACAGAAACAAATCAACAACAGAAAAGGCCGTGGGTGGGCTGAGAGATGGCTTAGGGGTTAAGGTGTTTGCCTGCAAAGCCTAAGGACCCAGGTTTGATTCCTCAGTTCCCACATAAAACCAGATGCACAAGTGGTGCATGCGTCTAGAGTTTGTTTGTGGTGGCTAAAGGCCCTGCCATGCCCAATCTCAATCTCTCCCTTTCTCTCTCTCTCTCTCAAATAAATAACTTAAATTCAAATTAAAAATTACTTTTTAAAACCCATGGGTAATTTGATATCACCTGCTCCTCTGTGGCACTGTGAAGCAGTACAACTCTGGGAACAGATAGAGGGTGGGAGGTAACAAGAAGAATCCCCCGTGAAGTGATGGGGAGACCAAAAAGTCATTGGATTGCTGGGACCATTCACACAAACCACAATGTCACGCGCTGTCCAGGTCAAGGCTCTACCTGTGGGTCCTGAAGGCAATAAAGAGAAGCTGTGTGGTACCTGGACGTCATTCCAGGCTGGGTGCACCGAGTGTCAAGACAGGGCCCACACACACACGCAGAGCACGGCCCAGACCCTTTATCCCATCTCAGGGGCCAGTCCTCTCATCCTGCCCAGACCTGTCCTGTGACTTTAGACCACCCCCACTCTGGAACCTGCCCGCAGTCAATCAGCTTGATAGCAGATGGAAGTCCCATCATTTTCTAGGTTCCCAAGACTTTAGACGGTGTATGCCAGGACACAGAAGACCAGATGTACCTTTCCCAGTGTCACCATGGGCTTTGGTATAGTGGCAAAGAGCCATGTTTGCCCTCTGGAAGAATGAGCTCGTCATAGCATTTATTTATTCATTTGTTTATTTTTATTCTTCATTCACTCACTCATTCATTCATTTATTGTGCTAGGGACAGAATCTAGGACCTTACAGGTGCTAAGCAAATGCTCTGTCACTGAACTACACCCCCAGCCGTAAGATTTCCTCTCTTCTCCACCCCCCCACCCGTGTGTGTGTGTGTGTGTGTGTGTGAGAGAGAGAGAGAGAGAGAGAGAGAGAGAGTGAGACAGAGTTTTGCTCCTGTAGCTCAGGCTGACCCAGGTCTCATAGTCCTCTTGCCTCAGACTCCTGAGTTCTGGGATTGTTCATGTTGAGGGACAGAGACTCAACCCCACACTATCACCTTTAGCAACCTGAAGAGTTCCTTAATATTTTAGGGACCTCAACTTGGGCAAACCCATGATTCATGGCTTCGACCCAGAAAAGAATTTTAGGACTAGCCAGTATGAAGCAGAGAGGGAGTTGTTAAAATATTTTAATATAGGCCTGGAGAGATGGCTCAGCAGTTAAGGTGCTTGCCTACAAATCCTAACAACCTGAGTCTGATTCTCCAGGACCCACGTAAAGCCAGATGCACAACGGTGCAACATCTAGAGTTTGTTTGCATTGGCTGGAGGCCCTGGTGTACTCATTCTATCTCTATGTCTCTCTGCTTGCATATAAATAAATAAAAATCTTTTTTGAAAAATATAAATATTTATTTTATTTATTTGGGGCGAGGCAGATAGAGAGAGAATGGGCACACCAGGGTCTTCAGCCCCTGCTAACAAACTCCAGATGCATGTGCCATCTTGTGCACCTGGCTTACATGGGTCCTGGGGAATCAAACCTTGGTGCTTTGGCTTTGCAGTCAAGTGCCTTGCCTGTTAAGCCATCTCTTCAACCTTTAAAAAATATTTTAATATAGATTTAAAGCATCAAAGTTAAGAGAATAAGAAGGAAAGTAAGACCCCCAAAGCATGGGTATGGGCTTCCCTAAGAGAGGCAGTCACAGCTAAGTGTCTCAGCATTAGCTATATGTACCATCTCAGTGGCTCTCAAATTACATCCCAATGGGTTGCTAAGAAATCTTTATTATTTTTCTTTTTCTCTCTCTTTTTTGAAAATTTTATTTATTTTTTTAATGAGAGAGATCAAGAGAGAATTGGCATGCCAGGGCTTCTAGCCACTGCAGTTGAACTCCAGACACATGTGCCACCTTGTGCTCATGTGTCACCTTGTACATCTGGCTTACGTGGGTTTGGGGGAGTTGAACCTGTGTCCTTAGGTTTGGTAGGCAAGTGCCTTAACTTCTAAGCCATCTCTGCAGCCCTTCTGTCTCTTCAAAAAAAAAAAATTTTTTTTTTTTGCAAGCAGAAGGGGTGGGTGGGGGGAGAGAGAGTATGGTTGTGCCAGGGCCTCTTGCCACTACAAACAAACTCTAGACACATGCTTTGTGCATATGGGTGCTGAGGAACTGAAGGCTGAAAGGCTTTGTAAGCTGACCGGCTAAACCATCTCCCCAACCTCCTTTTCTCTTTTGTTGTTGAGTGAGAATTATAAAGTCTCTCTGGAGATGTCTTGGATGGGATTATACTCTGATAAGACAAAACCAGGATCCAGTGGGTTATACAAGGGGGTTCTGGTGCAGTTCCTAGAAAACGATAGGTTTATAACTAGGAATGGAGAAAGGCCTTAAGGCAATATTAATTGTGTTAGGGTCTTGCTGTTTCTCAGCTGGTCAAAGGCTTTCCCAGGAAGGTGCCTCTTTATCTTCTTAGATCCCTGTCTTTCAATCCTGCTTTAGGATTGCAGGCATGTGCCACCATGCCTGGCTTCCTGGGATTGTTTTTTTTTATTATTATTATTAAAAGCTGAGGCTCATGGGAGGTTCTCTTACAGAATCCAGACCCTGGGCCCATGCTGGAGTCTGTCACACTTGGTGAATAATTTAAGTCCCTATTCTCCAGGGACTCCTGTTAGGGACCATGAGAGCCGAGGACCTTGTCTTACCCAACTTGGATGGACAGGAAGATGGCCGGAGGAGGGGAAGGGGGTCAAGTGAGAGCCCTGCCGAATGTGCTGCCAGAGAGGATCATGGGGTGTGGACACAGCGTGTACCCAGGAAGGGAAGGAAGGGGGTCGTGGTAAGGAAGCTGTGTGACTGGGCCCTCTCCATGCAGGCGGAGAGCCTTGTACTGGTCACATATCACTGCCTTGGACCAGGCAGCCATGTTTGGGAAAAGGCATGATTGTCCTTCAGTGGACTAAGTAGGCAGGACCCAGAGAAAGGGTCTGGGTAGAGCTGCCTCAGTTGACCAAGCGAGGGTCGAAAGGCCAAGCAACGGCTACCAAGGGCCCAGGCTTTTTGTACAACTGCGACAGAAGGCCACCTCTGCTACCACCCCCCTGAGGCCTCATTTCTCAGAGCTGCCAGCCACAGCAGCATCCATGGGAAGAAACAAGGAAGACACCATGCCAGGCTGCCCGGCATGTAAGGTGGAGACAGATGAAGGCCCGAGAGAGGATGCCCTGGCATCAGGAACATGGACTCACCTCTATGCCCCTCCAACACCCGATTATGAGAGGAGGAGAAGGCAGAGGTGCCCTGGATTCCAGCAATTGCCCACTCCAGCTGGTCACAGCCCGTGGGCAGGTCCTTTTGCATTTACTGTGTGTTTCTTACTGTTATTCCAAACTCCCTATTGTGCAAAGGAATTCACTTGTAGAAAGGCACAAAATAGGCACAGCTCAGTGGCTTATCACAAAGCCATGAAGTCACCACCCTGCCCGAGAAATAGTCATCTGTGTGTTCCCCTAGAACCACCAGGCTGGAGCCCCTCCCCGGGCCCCTCCCTCCCACAAGTAAGCTCCCCTCATAACTTTGGGGCCTTGCTTCCCACTTAGAGTCTCTGTGTCACCAGGAGTGAAGTGTTGCATGTGATACACAGAAAGCAGTTTGTGGGCTGTGGCTGTAGCTCAATTGATAGAGTGCTTGCCTAGCATGCATGAGGCCCTGGGTTCTATCCTTAACAACACACACACACACACACACACACACACACACACACACACAACAAGGTGAGATAGTTCAGCACTGAAAGGCTCTTACTTGCAAAGCTTGGCCTGGATTCTATTTTCCAATTCCTATATAAAGCCAGATGCAAAAAGTGGCAAGTGCATCTGGAGTTTGTTTGCAGTGGCAGGAAGGCTTGGCATGCTTTCTCTCTCTCTCTCTCTCTCTTTGTGTGAAATAAAACAAGTATGGTGGCACGTGCCTGTAATCCTAGCACTGAAGAGTTGGGTGGAGACAGGAGGATCAGAAGTTCAAGGTACATTGGAAGTTTGAGGCCAGATTGGGCTACATGAGACCCTGTATCAAAGAGAGAAAAAGAAAGACCAAGAGAGAGAAAACTGGTGGAAAAGAGAGAACAGGAGGGAAAGAAAGAGAAAGGGAAGCCAGGCGTGGTGGTGTATGCCTTTAATCCCAGCACTCGGGAGGCAGAGGTAGGAGGATTTACTTGAGTTCGAGGTCACCCTGAGACTACATAGTGAATTCCAGGTTAGCCTGTGCTAGAGCGAGACCCTACCTTGAAAATCCACAAAAGAGAGAGAGGAAAAAAAAGAAAAGAAAAAAAAAAGGTTTGCATTTCCTACACATCTCATGAAATGGGCACTCGGGTTCTTTGTTTCCTTTCTGTGGGCCTCAGTTTCCCCAGCAGCAGTGGCAACCACAGGAGATTATACTAGCTCAGAGTTTTGCCCTGCCCACATAGCCCTAGGATCCACATGAAGCCCTTCTTTGAGTCCACGGCTCTGCCCTACCCCAAGCAGGCCCTCAAAGCACTTCTGCCCTGTTCCTCTTCATGAAGACTTGCTGGGATGAGTTTGCATCCTACAAACCACTTGATTCCTGGCTTGTTCAGCATGGCTTTCCAGGCCTGTGACCCCGGGGTCAGGCTGAAATCCTGCCACAGTCCACGCTATGTCACTCAGGAGCAGTGTCCTTCAGCCCGTCCCCATCTTCTATAGCCCTGCCCAACAGTAGGCCTCTGTGTGCCCAACCCAACCCTGGCCACCTCCTACTGCCCTCTTCTGTTTTGTAAACAAACACCTCCCCACTAAGCTTTGGAAGCCTCAGGCTTAGTTTGTCTAACCAACAACAATGTATTTTTTTTCTTAAAGGAAACAGTGCACATTTGAGTTTTGCCACACCAGTAGGATTCTTAGGAAGATTCTAGAAGGAGACTATAATCACTCTCAACTCTTGCTCCCCCCACCAGCACTCCACACTATGGCTCAAAATAGACCAAAAAGAGAATGAGCAGGGCTTGAGAGGTGGCTCAGCGGTTAAGGCGCTTGCCTACAAAGTAAAACCAGATGCACCAAGTGGAGCAGTCATCCGGAGTGCATTTGCAACAGCTGGAGGTCCTGGTGCACATATTCTCTCTATCTGCGCCCCCCCTCAAATAAATAAATAAAATATCCTAAAAAGAGAATGAGCAAATGAATGAAGCACTGACCAGGGCTCCTAAAGGTCGGCTCATTGATGTCTCCACCTCTTTTCTTTGTCTTCTCTTTCCTCCCCCTTCCCCACGTCCCTCCAAGTTAGCTACTTCTTCTATCCCAATGTGCTCTTTTTGTGTTGTTTTGAGGCAGGGTTTCATGGAGCTCAGGCTGGCCTTGGACTCTCTGTATCTCAAAGATGGCCACTATTGTATCAGTTGACACATTTTTTCTGGCCTTTCAACCATAAAGCTTGCAGGGTCCACTGCTGGTTTAGACCGTTGATGACTTTTCTCCCCAACAGGCTGCAGGGCTATTCCCAGTGTCCTGACAGCTAGTCAACAGGGAGAGACTTCCAGCTCAGCGCCAGCTTGATTTCTCAGTGTCCTGCAGCCCAAATATATCATGTCTTCAACTATGGGGTCTTATTGTCTATTTCTGGTGGGCAACCAAGAGCCTTAGCAACAGCCTGTAATGTTTTGTGGGACATCAAGGGCTTCCTTGACCAACAACTCACTTCTGGAACTGAAACTTTCTTATAACAATCTATGGCTACTGGGTACAGTATTAGGCACTCTCACAGGGTACTTTAAATTATATATATTATTGAACTGGCTCATTCGTAACATCTTTTTTTTTTCTTTTTTTCTTTTTGGTTTTTCCAATGTAGGGTCTCACTTTAGCCCAGGCTGACCTGGAATTCACTGTGTAGTCTCAGGGTGGCCTTGAACTCTTGGCGATCCCCCTACTTCTGCCTCCCAAGTTCTGGGATTAAAGACATGTGCCACCACGCCCGGTCTTATAACATCTTTAATTTTGATTAACCCTCTTCCCATCCCCTCCTCTCCTCCATCCTCTCATGTAGTGGTTTGAATCAGATATCTCTCATACACACATGGGTTCTGAATGCTTGGTCTGGTCATGTCTCAGTGTCTTAGATCCATATGGGTTGCTGTATAAGCATGAGGACCTGAGTTCTAATCCTCCAAACCCACATAAATGCCAGGCAGGGCAGTGTATACCTGCAATCTCAGCCCTGGGGAGGTGGGAAGGAAGGATCCCTGGGGCTTCCTAGCTAGCTTGTCTCAAGAGAATAAAATAGAAAGTCATTGAGTAAGAGACCCTCATTGAACCCTAGCCTCCACACATACATGCACACATGCCTATGCACATATGAGCAAACATACACATACAAAAACAAAACAAAACAACTCAAAGCCGGGCGTGGTGGCGCACGCCTTTAATCCCAGCACTTGGGAGGCAGAGGTAGGAGGATCGCTGAGAGTTCAAGGTCACCCTGAGACTACAGAGTGAATTCCAGGTCAGCCTGGGCTAGAGTGAGACTCTACCTGGGGGGGTGGGGAGGGCTCAAGGAGGTGGTTAGAATTTGGTGCTTCTAAATACCATCTTACTAAGGGAAATGAAGGAGAAAGCACCTTGGGGAAAACAAATTAGCTTTAGGAAAGATAAGTGGGCCCTCAGGAGACTAGCAGGCAGACATGGCAGTCTGGTGACTCTGGTTTGTGACTTCTCACCCCATGCTGACTTCCTGGCTCCTCTAGTGGTAAGAGGGAATCTCCCCAGTCTCAAACAAGTGAGTAAGAAAGAAAGTAAGTAAATAAATAAATAAAATGACAATGGAACTCCTGCGGAAGCCTTGCTCTTAGGGCCTTTAGGAGAGGTCAGAAAACCAGGATCAAAGTCCTCCTCCTTCTGCAGCAGTCTATTACATGTCCTTTACAAGTCTACAAGGCACCTAGCTTGCCTAGCAGCTGCAAGGCCCTAGGTTCTGTCGCCAGCACTGGGGACAAGTCTGCAAGGCTCATACAGAAGTTTCTGGTTGGAATGGGAAAAAGTCTTCCCTGGCCTGCCTCCTGCTGACCCTGTGTGCCTTCTCCCCTCACTTGGGACCGTGTCCCTGTCCCTGTCCCCTACTTGGTGTGACAGGATTGGATCTCTGTAATGACACAGGAGAGAGACTTGCTCTGGGCTTAGAACTCCTCAGGCTCAGGACTTTCACGCCTCGTGTTCTTGTCCATTTTTAGCACAGAATTGGAAAACATGGACACCAAAAAGAGTAAACTATGCAGGATTCATTAAGGGCGAGTTGAAGTAGGAGGGAGAATATCAGGAAAGCTCCAAAGCTAGGAATTCCTGGGAAGGGAGAGTTAACTGGGAAAAATTTCACACGTGGAGAGACTTGGCTCAGATCCGTTTATATGTAGTAAACATCTTTTTTTGTTGTTGTTGTTCTGTTTTTCGAGGTAGGGTCTCACTCTAGCCCAGGCTGACCTGGAATTCACTGTGTAGTCTTAGGGTGACCTTGAACTCTCAGCGATTCTCCTACCTCTGCCTCCCAAGTGCTGGGATTAAAGGCGCGCGCCACCACGCCCTGTTTGTAATCTCCACTTTACTCTGGTATGGCGGGTCAGCATCTATGTTCTCTTGGACCTGTGTCCCTAACTGGCTACGTAGAGAAGACAACTACCTTACTCCTAATCTCTATGACTCCCTGCCCAGTTTGGGCCTGTGTCACTCTACAGAGTTATCAGATATCCCAACAGCTGCTCCTGCACTATGCAGACACCCAACCTACCTGGTAACTGAGTTTAAATATTGATCCTGTCCAATCCAGGCAGGTTAAAATTCAACCTTGCCTAGTTCTGGAAGCCTTCCATCCAGGCCCTCCTCCCCGGGGTATGAGGCCTCAGGAGGCTGAGAGTCAGCTGGAGTGGCCAGGGGTGCAGTCTTAGGCTTGGCATCTGTTCCCTGCTCTGCCTGTGTTGGGCTGTGTCACCGGTATCACCTGGTAGTCAGAGGGAACCCGTGGCACTAAGCCTCAGGCCCATGGCCACAGCCTAGACCGCCAGTTCCTGCCCTTCCCAACCCAGGCACAAGGGAAACCAGCTGTGGTGTGAGCCACAGCCCAGCTGGGAAAACTTGCTCACACTTCTCCCTTGGCATTTTCTAGAGTCCCCCGAGCCATATTGGCTCATTTCTTCCCACCTACAAACAGGTCCTCACCAGATTCCCTCAAACTCTGGAGGGTTTGGTCTTGGTGGTCTGCTGCCAGGACCCACCTTGTCTGTCACATTCCTAGTGGAATGCAGCTTTCCTGAAAAAGGCCCAAATGGTCCTTTATGTCCTAGGTACCCCCCCATGGCTGCTTGCATGTGGACTACTACAGTCATCAGAGTGTGTTTGGGGGGGTACTGCTGCAGCCCAATGCCTCCCAGGACTCAGAAGTATGGCCACTGACCCTGCATACCCAGCACACTGGGGTGAAGGACTGGCAGCCATACCCCAGAACCCAGGAGGCTTCACCTTGCCAAGGGATGTGGCTAGTCAGCTGCCCCTGCAGAGAGGGTGGCAGAAACCCCCAACTGTGTGTGTCTCAGCCACTCCAGCTCAGGTATGAGTTGGCCCTAACTTTCTCTGGTCCTGCCCTACCTTAGCTTTCTGTGCCGGGTCTGCACGCTCAGGGACTCATTTGTCCTCCAGGAGATTCCCAGAAAGAGGCAGGCCAACGGCTGGCAGAGTGTGATCCCTGCCAGGATGCTCTTAGAAGTTCAAATGCCCAGTCTCCATACTGCAGGTGCCTGCCTGCTTTGTAGTGCTTGCTGGTGGTGCTAGTCCTGCCCTCTGCCTCGAGCTCCAGCCGCAGCTCTATCCTCCCAGCTTTCCTGGACCTGCTGGTATCTCATCTGGGGCTATAAACCATGAATAAAAACCTCCTTGGAGGCAGAGGTAGGAGGACTGCTGTAAGTTCAAGGTCATCCTGAGACTATAGAGTGAATTCCAGGTCAGCCTGGGCTAGACCCTACCTCAAAAAAACAGTATTATTATTATTATTATTATTATTATTATAAAATAAATTTTGAAAACCTCCTTGGGACTTGGAGTCTGGCTCAGGGAAAGACGAATGCTGATGTAGCATATGGTTCTATCCCAGTACTGCCAAAAACAAATAAATTAGTAAAATACATTGTAAATGGTTCATTAGTTTGAGGCAGGGTCTCACATACTCTAGGTCAGCCTCAAACTCTATGTAGCCAAGAATGACCTTGAACTTCTAATCCTTCCACTTCCACTTTCTGGGTGCTAGGATTATAGGTGTGCACCGTCCCACATGGTATGTGCAGTGCTGAGGCTCAAACCCAGGGCTTTGTGCATGCCAGGCAAGTGCTCTACCCACTGAGCTACATCCCCTGCCCAGTTTCTGTTGTTCCTTAGTCACCCAGTTTGTGGTAGTCCTGGCAACGGAAGGGACTGTGAACACTATCGTGTTCCTTCTTAGTTTTTGAACCTCAAGGCTGTTTCCCAGGGCACTGGGAACACATGTCACAAGTCCCCTATGCACATAAAGCACATGCATGCCCACATGGTCTACAAAGTCCCACATTAGCCGGGCATGGTGGTGCACGCCTTTAATCCCAGCACTCTGGAGGTAGAGGTAGAGGATCGCTGTGAATTTGAAGCCAGCCTGAGACTACATAGTGATTGCCAGGTCAGCCTGGGCTAGAGTGAGACCCTACCTCGAAAAAAAAAAAAAAAAAAAAAACCAAGTCCCACGTTAGTGCAGTCACAGGACCCACCAGTGGGGCAGGAAGTCACTTGGTCAGGTTGGGACCTGGGGAATCTGTTTTTCTAGAGTGTGGCTTTGTGGAACTCCTAGCATGGGGTGTGTACTATGTCACCGAAAATTGATGCTCTGGAAGGTGTCAGTTGATTTCCAGCCTTCCCCGTATGGCATTACTCTGCCAGCTGCAATGGCCTGCTCCAGAGTCCTGCAAACACTAGCTGTCTCCCACCACTGGGCTCCAACTGTACTGGCATTTCCCAATATGCACAAGTGGATAACTTCTTTTTTTTTTTTTTTTTGGAAGGTTTCAGTTGATTTCTCACTCTGGTCCAGGCTGACCTGGCATTAACTATGCCAGTCTCAGGGTGGCCTGCTCCAGAGTCCTCAAACACTAGCTGTCTCCCACCACTGGGCTCCAACTGTACTGGCATTTCCCAATATGCACAAGTGGATAACTTCTGCCTCACAGATGACAAGACTAGGGGCTAGAGAGGATGAGTCATGGATTCAGATCCTACCCCAAAGCCAGAGGCCTTCACCCCACGCACCCTTTCTTTCTCCTCTCATGGTGCAGTGGGTGCCACTGGGGTGTGGCCTCACGGGCAGGTTTCTGTGCAGGGTAGAGGCTTGACTAGGAAGTCCTACGGAAGAATTAGGACGTAGTGAGGGTCTGGCCACACGCTTACTGTGCTCCGAAGAGCCCCGGTCTCTAGTAAGGCTACTATTAAAAATACCAGAGCCGGGCGTGGTGGCGCACGCCTTTAATCCCAGCACTCGGGAGGCAGAGGTAGGAGGATCACCATGAGTTCGAGGCCACCCTGAGACTACATAGCTAATTCCAGGTCAGCCTGGACCAGAGTGAGACCCTACCTCAAAAATCAAAAAAATAAAAATAAGTAACAAACAGGGCTGGAGAGGTGGGTCAGCGGCTAAGATGCTTGGCTGCAAAGCCTAACAACCCGAGTTTGATTCTCTAGTCCCCATGTAAAGCCAGATGCACAAAGTGGCACATGTACCTGGAGTTCTTTTGCAGTGGCTAGAGGCCCTGGCACATCATTATCTATGTATCTCTTCTCTCTGAATGCAAATAATAACTATTTTTTAAAATACCAAAACAGGGCAGGGATGTAGTTCATTTGGTACAGTGCTTGTCTAGTATGCTTCATGAAGCCCTGGGCCCCATCCTCAGACCATGTACACCAGGCGTGGTGGGTGCACGCCTGTAATCCCAGCACTTGGAAGGTGGAGGCAAAAGGATCAGAAGGCCAAAGTCATCCTTGGCTACACAGAGTTTGAGGCCAGTTTGGGCTACATGAGATCCTGGCCAAAAAAAAAAAGGCAAAATAATTAAGAGAAACCAGTGTTTGTGAAAGTGGGAAGAAGTCAGGACCCTTAAACAGTGCTGGTGTAAAATTAAACAGAATAGTGTACAACTCAGCAATATTGTCTCTGGGTTTACAGAAGAATTGAAAGCAGGGTCCTTCAAAATAGAAGAGAAAGATGATGTCATCAAATTAGGAGAGAGACTAATGGAGAGAGGGAGGGAATATGATGGAGACTGGAGTTCTAAAGTGGAATGGGGGAGGGGAGGGAAATATCAGGTGGGTTTTTTTTTGGTATGTAAGATTAAAAGTCAATAAAAAATAATTAAATAAAAAAATAAAGAAAGCAGGGTCTTGAAGAGGTATATACACACTCATGTGCAAAGCAGTGTTACTCATAATTGCCAAAAGGTGCAAGCAGTCCATGTCCCATGATGCATGGCAGACAAGGTGACAGAAAGCAGATGATGGCTCTCAGGGACTGGGGGAGGGGACTAGGTAGTTACTGTTTAATGTTACCACCATTCAACAAAGCAACTGGAGGGCTGTGCCGTGAGGGTTTCGTACAAATGAGTTTTATTTGCATTCTGACCCAGCACAGATCTCACATAAAGATTTCTCGTCTACAAGTGCAAAATATGCTTTATTTCAGGTACAAAAACAACATGGCAGTATGACAACTTAAGTTTCCATGGCCACCCCCCATGACCTGTCACACACGTCTGACTGATCTGGGTCACCACAACAGTTACCCCACCACCACTATTAGAAAATAGCCCATCTGGAGGAAGGTGGGCAGGGTACACACGGTAAGAAATCATTTTAAAGGTACATACATTAGGAAATATACAAGTAATCTGACTTGGACCCAACAGGAGGACGGGCAGGACATGGAACAGCCCCCTTCGCTCCTGTATTGAATGTCCAGCCCCACTGAGCTCGCCCTAAAAGCACAACCCAGGGATGAAGCGTCAGGACAGAAGCCAGTGCCGTATGTGAACACGCTTGTTAACCATACCTAGCCAGTGTGGTCTGCACAGGACCCAGGCTGGACTTGTAGCTCAATTCATTACAGGCTGAGTGTTGCTTATCTGGGACCAGGGTTACTTTAGATTTTTCAGTATCTACACAAAGGGGTATAGCTCAGTGGCAGAACAGTTGACTGCAATATCTACACAAACATAATGAGGTATCTTGGGGATGGGACTCAAGTCTCAACACAAAATTCACGTACATTTTCATGTATGTTATACACATGGCCTGACAGTAATTATGTGTATTTTAAGTGCATCTGTGTTTTGACCATGACCTGTCTTATATCTGGAGAGTATTCAACCTGTCATAGTGGTAGGATCTGGCCCTGTCCTGTCCCTCACTTCTCAGTGTACATTGTGAAAGTCTTCCCCATCGCCCTAGAGGAAGATGCAGTAGGAGGCTGGGCAGAGCAGAAGGTGCCCTCGGGGAAGGCTGGTCAGTAATGGTTACACTACACTGTGGGAAGGCAGAAGGCCTAAGGGATGTGTACAAGATGGAAGAGCCACTGAGGGCAGGACCACACCGCAATACCTCACCCTGCAAGGGCTGACCCAGAACCCTAGAGCCAGAGAGAGCAGAAAGCCACTTAGATAGTCACCACAGAGAAGTGGGAGGGGTCTGCAGGCCTGGAGATGTTAAGGTAGGAGCACCTCAGGTTGTTCCCTCCCAAAATAGAAATGCTCGGGACATGGCCACCTCTGCGGCCCAGCAGCCCGTGAATTTCAGCACGAAAGTCCCTTCTTTTCTCAAACTCTAGGGCCCTGGGATCCAGGAAGCAGGGAGCGCTGGGGGCAGCAGAAGCCCCAGTCTTTGCATAGCTAGGCTGGGCAGGGTTCCTGTGTGCCAGCAAAGGACCAGAACTTGCCAGCAAGAAAGTATGTACACTCTGGGTTAGGTGCATCCATAGACTTTTCATCTGAATGCATCCCTTCTAAATTCATGCAATATACTTTTGTTGCCTTAAACAATCCTTAACACCTGAGACTTCCTTTAAATAATGTAACAGCCACGGAGAGTAACAACGGTGGGTAACGGGAGATTTATAGCTCAGCAGCTAAGGGTATAGCTCAGTGGTAAAGCACTTGCCACCCATGTGTGAGGCCCTGGATCCTGGGTTCAATCGCTAGCACTGCAAAATCAAACCAAACAAAAAGCAGATAAAAGTAGGGGGGGAAAGGTTTAGAGAGAAAATATTTTAGTCTTTAAGAGCAAAAAGATGATATTGTCACTACATTAGCTTAAAACAAATTGGCAAGGTTGCTTTTGTTTGCTTGAGACAAGGAATATATCTCATGATGGCCTATGACTCATAAGCCCCCTGTCCTGACCTCCCAAGTGCTGGTTTCACTGGCAGATACAACTATACCCAGTTCACCATAATTTATTGTTGGTTAGAGGTGCTGGGGATGGAACCCTGGGCCTTGCTCATACTAGGTAAGTGCTATGCCACTGGGCCACACCCCTAGCCCCATGCAATTTAACTCACACAACTCAAACTATAATCATTTAGTGTATTTTTGATGGAGGTCAGGGGTTGGTTGTCATTTCCCTCACCTGGGTTTGAGACAATGTATCCCATCAGCCAATCAACGGCAAGATCAGATGCGGCTGGGTTGGGTCCATCTGCCCTGGGCAAATGCTGCTTTTCTTGATGGAGACCAGAAAATGGCCCTTGACACAGGAGGAATTCTCTATCCCCCGCAGCCCACCTGGGGGATCTCTGGGATGAAGGGAATGAGATCTGTTCTCTATCCCATAGGAGAAATGTGACAACCCAAGCTGGCCTGTTAGCTTAGCTGTTACCCACAGGGCAGAGCCTTCTGGAAGCTTAGCAGGGTTTCAGGAGCTTATGAACTGGCTCTGGAAATGATACCTGGGTGTTTTATCAGGATCTCTGGCCCTCAGTCCCCTGCTGTCCCGCCTCTAAGGAGCAATGAGAAGGGAGAAATGACAGAAGGTACCGGCATCTTAAACTAGTCAACTGCACTAGCAAGGCTGTTGGGAATGCAACCCAAGGGGCAGAAGTATCCGGCCAGGGGCATGTGCACAGGGACTGACATTAGGGCCTTGCTTGTGAGGTGGCTGGGAGGTGTCAGTTGCTCCCCAAATGCAAAGCTGGCCAGGGTCCATGTGTGTATGCAAGTGCACATTGGAAGCCGCCGCAGCCATGGGTGCTTGGTGAGTAGAGTCCATTCCAGGCACAGGCCAAGATGACAAGCACATATAATCCCATAATGCACCAGCACTACGGCACCTACAAGGAGCACTTGCAAAGGTCCCTTGTCCCCTGGACGATTCTGATGGAAAGCTCTGCCATTCCTCGGACCAACCTTATGACTGTACATTTAGACTCTGAGGCCTCTCAGTGTATTTTATTTTGGGAACAGGGCTGGGACTCAACCCCAGGCCCAAACATTCTATCCATGAGTTATGTCACCCACCCTGTCTTCTAAGGGGTGACAAACCCCTCCAGAGGCAAAGCCACTCATTCTGGCCATAGACCCAAGACCCCCTAACTCTTAGTCCTCCTGCATCTGGGCAATATGGAGCATTAAATCCCCCGTGCCCCTCCCTCCAACTTCAGCTCTTTCACTGTCCCAGACAGCCTGAGGACTTTCTCCTTCTTTTCCACTGACAACAGCTAAAGAGCCTTTTTCCATTCATTTTATCAACTCGTTAATCATTTTCAGACCTTCAGTCATCTGGGCCAACCCCTGAGGCTAACTGGACTTGGGACTTGAGACAGGTTGTAGGTTTCAGCCTTTCCCTACCTGGTGAAGCAGACTCTAGGTTAACAGCTCTGCTCAAGGGGCTCCGGGCAGCCTAGGCAAGAGGTTACCAGGGCAATACCTGACCTTTCTCCAGGACCCCGGACCAGGACTTGGAATTTATTCCCCACCCCATCCTGCTTGTCTCTGTCATCATGGTATAATGTGGTAAACATGGTTACCTTTCAGATAGAGCTGGGCAAGCATCATGGTGAGTGTTACAAGATTTTAGGAAGGAGAGAAGAGAGAAAGTTCATGAAGAGCTTGGCTTGGGTTTCAGGTTCAAGATGGCGGTCTAGGCTGAGAGGAGCACATGCATGTATCTTTTCTTTTTTTTTCCTTCTAGAAACTGCAGGATGGAATATGTGGCAGGACCCTGGGAGAAGCTGCTCAGCTCAGCAGGTCCAGGCCTCTGGACTCCAAGTTCACGGGCAACAGTGGGACAGAAAAGGAAGCAAAGGTGGCTTTTCTGTACTTCGTGTGTGGAAAATGAACCCTAAACTCTAGCTCACCTAACTCCATGGAAGGGATAAAATGATGAGTGATGGGCGGCTAAACATTATGGTACCAAACCACTCCTTGTACCTGCATGGCATTTCCTACTTGTCTTTTCCTTTCTAAGCTACAAGATTTAACTAACTATTGGAAGGCGGAGGGTCAGGCGTACTTGTGACGGTTAAGTTCTGGTTAGGAATCCACAAACATTGCTCTTGGGTGGATCTCTGAGGTTGCTTCCAGGAAGTACTGACTGAAGGAGGAAGTCCTTCCTCCTGAGTGAGCCCTTCCCCCAGAGTGGGTGACTCTCCTGGTGGTGGGCTTATGTATGGAAGCCCTGAGAGGAAAAAGCCCCCTTCCTCCCGCCTGGCTGCCGATGCTGCTTGCTGATGAGCGCTTTGCTGCTGCGTTCATCTTTCCTGCTCGGCTCTCCTTCCTCGGCTTTGGAACCAAGTTTCCTGAGCCTTCCAGTGCGGACTGAAGAGCAGTGGCTCTCCAGGAAGCCTTCAGTGCTGGACTGTGACTGCTGAGGCCTCCAGCCCCGTGGACTGAGCAGCTACTGACTCCTTGACTCTCAGGCCTGCAGGCTGCTATTGTTGGACTGCCATAAACTAATCCAATAAATTCCCCTTTAAATATAATTCACTCTGATGGTTCTATTCCTCTAGAGAATCCTGACTAATACACCACATTAGCCTGGGCTAGAGTGAGACCGGGTCTCAAACTCCCTCCCGCCCCCCAAGAAAGAAAGAGAGCCAAGCACCACCATTTGTCTCCTTACCCGCTAGCTATGGATGCAATGTAACCAGTGGCCTCGTGCTCCTTCTGCCATACCTTCCCCACCTCCAGCTATGAGCTGAAATAACCCCTTTCTTCCTTCCCTTGTAACTGATACACTTGCCAAGGACGCCATTGTGCTCTAGAAATATCCAAGATTCAGGGGCCATTAGCCAGGTACCAGGACAATGCCACATGGAAGAACAGTCCTTTTAGTAGTGGCACAACAAGTAGAAACATGCATGCAAAAGGATGAAGTTGGACCCTTGCTCAGAACCATATATAATAACAAACTCAACACAGATCAGAGATCATTGGGAGAATGACAACTTTAAAACGTTCTTAGAAGAAAACATAGGTATAAAATCTTCCCAACTTTGGGTTAGGCATCAAAAACACAAACAAAAACAACAAAACAAATGGGTAACTTGACATTATCTAAATTTAAAATAATTTTTTCCACAGTATCTCACTATGTTAACCAGGCTGGCTGTAACTTGGGATCTTCCTGTAACAGCCTCCAAATAGTGCGGATGCAATTGTAGGCAACTAAGGCCAGCCAAAGTGAAAACTTTTAGACTTCAAAGGACGCCACTAAGAAAATGAACACAAACCACAGGGACAGAGATCTCTACAAATCGTGTATCTGTAAAGATGATCTAGAATAACTCAATAATGAAGAGACAACAATTCAAAACCTTTTCCAAAGATGATATACAAATGACCAACAAACACATGAAGAGATGCAAGAACATCAGAAGAATGCAAATCAAAACCACCATGAGCTACAAGGTACCACTGCACACCTGCTAGGACACCGTAATAAAAATGATTAGGGTTGGAGGTCTAGCTCAGTTGGTAGAAGACACGCTTAGCAGGCACAAAGCCCTGGGTTCCATCCCCGGCAATACACAAAACCACGTGTGGTGGCCACACATCTGTAATCCCAGCACTCACAAAGGGGAGGCAGGAGGATCCTAAGTTCAAGGTCATCCTTGGCTACATAAGGAGTTCTAGGACAGTCTGGGCTACATGAAATCCTGTCTTAAAGAGAAAAACAAAACAAAAAAAAGATTATAGTAAGTGTTGGTGAGGAGGTGGGGTTACTAAAACTCTCCTCCATTACTGATAGGAACCTAAAATGTCGGAGTTGCCACAGAAAACAGCCTGGCTGCACCTTAAAGAGCCAAACAAAGTTAGCATTATGAGCTAGCAATTCTAGTCTCATTCTCAAAAGAAATGAAACCATATCCATCCAAAAAAAAACTGTATAAATATGTTCACAGCAACATTATTCATGAGCTCAGACAGTCCAAATTTCTACCACGTGATGGATGCAGAACCACCCTACACTACCAAATGTGGCGAGAAAAAGGAGTGAAGTGTGGTCATCATGAGTGATCCTGGAAAACACCCCGAAGTGAGAGCAACTGGCCACAAAAGCTGCATTGTGAGAGTCCAAATTTGTCCAGAATGGATAAGACCAGACTATACAGAAGACACGCACTGTTTCCCAAGCCTGGGAAATGGGACGGTGTAGGAGTAGGGTTTCTTTTGAAGGGGATAAAAATGTTCTAAAAATTACTGCTTTTGTGAATTTACTAAAACCCACAGAATTGTAAAAACCCCTAAGGTACATGAATATTATCTAAATAAAGTTGTTGATAGCCATTCCACACATAAGAAGGACAAGGAGACTGTCTTCATGCTGTCCCAACAAAATCATTAATAGAACCCCTTATTTCATTCCCTATCACTATATCAAGCAGGTAGCTTTCCCACTCTGGGCTTCAGTTTCTCTAACTGTATAAACAAGGTATTCCCAGATCAGATGATTTCTGAGCCTTACATTATATTGTACAAAAGCTTTGGTGTCAGAAGGCTTGTTTCATTGTGGCTTGGGAGAATTTAAATTCCAAAGAGCTGAAGCCCTAGGCCAATACAGACCCCTGG
The DNA here is from genome assembly GCA_036365145.1 of Orientallactaga sibirica. Taxonomy (NCBI): domain Eukaryota; kingdom Metazoa; phylum Chordata; class Mammalia; order Rodentia; family Dipodidae; genus Orientallactaga; species Orientallactaga sibirica. Next base: position 15,436,040 of record JAEOAD010000028.1, read on the forward strand.
ATCCTAGGATCAGATCAAGATAAGATGAATTCTTGAGTCTATCACAGCTACTGATACTCAAATTTTCCCATAGTTAAGAAAGGTGGGGGCTGGAGAGATGGCTTAGCAGTTAAGGCACATGCCTGTGAAGCCTAAGGAGCCAGGTTCGATTCTCCAGATGCATATGGTATCATATGCATCTGGAGTTTGTTTGCAGTAGCTAGAGGCCCTAGCATGCCTATTCTCACTCTCTCCTTCCCTTTCTCTGTCTTTAATAAAATAAAAAATAAAAAAAAGAAAGGGGACTCAATTACACCAATGGAAGCCAAGTACCCTAAACATATTCCCTATATGTGGGGTGGGGGACAAACATAAATGAGGTCTTTTTAAAATAGAATTTTGTAAGTCTGTTCTAAAGGCTCTGGTTTGTTGTTGTTATTGTTTATTTGCTTTTTTTCCCAAGGTAGGGTCTCCCTGTAGCCCAGGCTGACCTGGAATTAACTACGTAGTCTCAGGCTGGCCTTAAACTCATAGCAATCTTCTTACCTCTGCCTCCCAAGTGCTGGGATTAAAGGCTCTTGTTTGTTTGCTTTTTCAGTACTGGGATGAAACACATAGCCTCACACATGCTAAGCAAGGACTCTACCACTGAGCTACACCCCCAGCCTAAGAGCCTTGTATTTTGGTGGTCAAGGTCTCCTGAGGACAAGATGAAATGGTCACCTTGTAGTTCTCCTTATTCAGCATTGCTCAGGAAGTAAAATTATTCTGAAGTAGTCACTCATAAGGAAGTTAAGAAAACATCTCTCTATCCTCGCCTCATTTCCTGCAACAGGCCTCAGAATCAGCATTCATGAGCAAGCAAGCACGCACACTGGAGTGTATATATATATATACCTGCCGATGCAGAGATGTGCAGACCTCACTGGGTTCAAAGTGACAGATCCCTAGAAACAAGGTGACAGAGAAAGAGGGGGAAAGACACAAATAGCCCCAGCCCCACTGATTCATCTAGGAACAGGAGAAATAGGCATCCACTAGGGTGTTTGAGAAGGGAAGCCAGTATTAGGCCAGGAGAGCAGGGTAAAGTGACTCCTCAAATTGGCAGAGCTGACCACAAAGCCAGCTGCCGCAGAAACAGAAGAGTGGCCATGAGGGACCAATATACTCAAGGAACCTCTAAGTAAAGGGCAGGGAGTTTCAGAGAAGACGGGCTGGGAAACAGAATCAGGAAGGAGCAGTTCAAAAGCTGGAGGCCAAGAGGAAGGGAGAAGGGAGCCACTAGCTTTCTGCATGTCAAACTTTGTGTCTTTGGATTTTGGCCACTTGATGGTCTGTCGCTTTCTTGGCTGGGCAAGGTCTCTTCCAGCCTCAGCTCATCCTGAGAGACAGCAGCTGACAAGTGGTGTGATTTCTACATCCAAGGGGTCCATGGGGCTGGGGGCAGGTGCAGGTCACTGCTGCTCAGAGTCCACACTTCAGGATGATGTGGTAGCCGTCATTGCTCTCAGCTGCAAGAGAAACAGTAGGCATGTGTTAAGCCACTGACAGAGACCACTCAGATTACACAAAGGAGAGTGTGCGGGCAGAGGGAGGGCCTTCCGTGCATGCTTTGGCGGCTGTCTTCATGAGTTCTCATTTTCAGTTGATTGTTGCAGGCACGTTGTTACAGTGATAGAAAGCTGTCTAAAACAGGCCAGATGCATAGGACAAGGGAGAAGGGAGTGGCCTCCCCAAAGTTCAGGGTCCATGACCCAGTCTTCTGTTCTGACAGAAACCATCTACTTCCCCTCCTGGCCCCAAGGAATGTGACAGCAGGTCTTTTCTCTGTCTTCGGTGGATACACACAGCTCCTGGCACACAAGTGCACTCTCTCAGCACAGAGTGGGCCTGCAAATGTATTCTTGGACCACCTGGCTCAGGCAGACCTCCACATCCCTGATCCATTCTGCCTGTCACTGTATTCCTTGCTGGGCTTCTGGGAGGCCCTCCACAAACACTCAACCACACCAAGTTCATAAAGAACAATTACTGGCCTAAGATTTCCCTGCAGAAATCTTCAAGGCCAGTCTCACTAGCTCCTGCATTGCTAGTGCTAGTTTCCAGAGGAAGTCTGTATTTTCCTAAAGGCTGCTCCCAAGTATGTTTAGAGGGATCCCATACAGGCAGATCCCCCCACCATTCCAGGAAGCTCTCCTTTCACTCTATACAACCAAGGGATACAGATGGTATGCTTGGATGAAATAGGGAGGCGGGGGGGGGGGTGTTACCTTTTAATGTGCTAAGGATAAAACAAGACTCGTCCTGGAAATTCTGCACCATCTGAAAGGCAAAAGAGAGACATGTTCCCTCAATGATGAGTTGGTAACAACAACAAAAAAAAGCTTGGTGACAAGGATCTGAGCCATTTACAACCACAGAAACAATACTGCTACTGTGTCTGCACAAACACAGGCATATAGTGACTCTATAAGGGAACAATACAGAATCAGTGTGTGACACAACAGGAATTTTTTTTTTTTTTTGGTTTTTCAAGATAGGGTTTCACTTTAGTCCAGGCTGACCTGGAATTCACTATGTAGTCTCAAGGTGGCCTTGAACTCACCGTGATCCTCTTACCTCTACATTCCAAGTGCTGGGATTAAAGGCATGCGCCACCACACCTGACTTTACAACAGCAATTTATTTATTTATTTTTATTTTAAAATATATTTATTTATTTATTTATTTATTTATTTATTTGAGAGAGAGAGAGAGAGAGAGAGGGAAAGAGGCAGAGAGAAAGAACGGGCGTGCCAGCGCCTCCAGCCGCTGCAAACGAACTCCAGACACATGTGCCGCCTTGTGGATTTGGTTTATGTGGGTCCTGGGGAATTGAACTGGGGTCCTTAGGCTTCACAGGCAAATGTCTTATCCACTAAGCCATTTCCCCAGCCCAACAACAGCAATTTTTAAATTTATTTTTCTTTTTGGGGGGAGTGGTTTGAGGTAGGGTCTCACTCTAGCCCAGGCTGACCTGGAATTCACTATGGAGTCTCAGGCCTCAAACTCACAGCGATCCTACCTCTGCTTCCTGAGTGCTGGGATTAAAGGCATGCGCCACCACATCCAGCTATTTTTCTTATTTATTTGAGAGAGAGAGAGACTAAGAGGCAGATAGAGAGAGTGAATATGGGTATAACAGGGTCTCTTGCCACTCAAACTCCAGATGCATGCACCACTTTGTGCATGTGGCTTTCTGTGGGTATTGGGAATTGAACCCAGGCTGTCAGACTTTGCAAGCAAGTGCCTTTAACTGCTGAGCCATTTCTCCAGTCCCACAATAGCAATTTTAAGCAGCAGAAACCTGCCTAAAAAACATGGGAAAGTAGGGCTGGGGAGAAAGCTCAGTGAATTAAGTGCTCAACTTGCAAGCATGAGGGCCTGAGTTCAATCCTCAGAACCCAAGTAAAAATTCTGGGCATGATGGTCATACTTTTAATCCTAGTACCGGACAGGCAGACACAGGTGACCCCTGGGGGGGGGGGTCTCTTATAAACTCTCGTGAGACTCTGTCTCAAAGAAAGGTGAACAGCACCTGAAAAACGATAACCTGAGTCCTCTGGCCTTCACATGCGTGCGCGCGCACACACACACACACACACACACACACACACACACACACGTGAACTGCAGCCCGAGAGGACCCAGCCAGCAGCACCCTATTTGTTGTGAGTCTGCACCACTTTGCTTTTACTGAGTTGCTGGGTCATCCAGTCCCTGAACTTGAACTCATTAACAGAATGTGTACGTTACAATAGAAATAACTAAACACAGTCACGCATCACAAAACCACAGACCACATGTACAATGGTGGTTCCATGTCATAGTGGAGCTGGAAAAGTCTTACTGCCTAGTGGCACTGTCGTCTGGTAATGTGGCAACACCACCAGTATTCTTGTGTGTGGTGATGGTGTAAATGACTACCCTGCTCCACTGTGGTACACACAATTACACAGCGTGAGCAGCTTGAGGATGATCCTAAAGTGACTACGTTATTGACTTCCACATTCACTATCTTTTTTTTTTTTTCGCTACTTTAGAGCATGCTTTTGTGCACCACACTTCGTGACTGCACTGGGGCCACGCACAATGACCGGCCTGCATCCTCCAGGTTCTGGTGAGTATCAACCAGGACGTTCATGCAATGATGAACTCACCTAGTGAAGCATTTCACAGGAGTGTTATTGTTTAAGGGCACATGACTGTAAAACAATTTTTTTACACAAAACAGTAATAAAGGGTTGGGGGAAATAGCTCAGTTGGTAAATTGCTTGTGTTGTAAGCATGAAGACCTGAGTGCCATCCTCAGAATCCACATAAAAATGGCTAGGCTCAGCCAGGCACGGTGGCGCACACCTTTAATCTCAGCACTCAGGAGGCAGAGGTAGGAGGATCACAGTCAGTTTGAGGCCACCCTGAGACTATATAGTGAATTCCAGGTCAGCCTGGATCAGAGTGAAACCCTACCTCGAAAAACCAAAAAATGAAAAAAAAAAAATGGTTAGGCTGGGCTGGGGAGATGGTTCAGAGGTTAAAGGCTTGCCAGCCTGCTGGCCCAGGCTTGACTCCCTAGTACCCACGTAAAGCCAGATGCACAAAGTGGCACATTCATCTGGAGTTCATCTGCAGTGGCAAAAGGCCCTGGCACACCCATTCTCTCTCCCTCTGCCCCCTCTCTCCTTACAAATTAATAAAATTTAAAAACTGGCTCTCTCTCTCACTCCTTCTTTCTCTGAACTAAATAAATAAAAATAAAAAAGGCTGCGCATAGGGGTGCATGTCTATAATCCCAGGGCTAACAAGTAGAGAAAGGAGAATCTCTGGAGCACATTGGCCGGTCAGTCTGGTCTAATTTGAGTCTGAGGCCAATGAGACTGTCTCAGAGGAGTCAGTGGAGGTGGGAGGCTTTCTTGAGGATGAGTCCTGAGGTTATCCTCTGCCCTACACACCCCCACACATGCACACAAACCCACCTACACATACATGCATAAAAAAGCATGTGAAAGGAAAGAGGAAATCATTACCACAAAATACCCATGAGTAGGTAAAGAAAATGTTATGAGCCTACAAAGCGTTTCTAAAATCATATTCTAATAACCGAGTGCAAGGGCTAGGTGCTTATTAAACTATGTAAGTCTAAAAGCTTTGCCTATGTATGCTCTGTTAAACACTTCAGGAATCTTTAAAACACACACACATACACTCACACATGTACTCAACATCCAATGGGTAGCACAGCCCTTTTCCAAATTAAAAAAAAAAAAAAAGCCCTATTCTCTCTCCCCCTCACTCTCTCCCTCTTTACCACTCTCTCTCTCTTTCAAATAAATAAAAAAAAATTATAAAAAGCAGCCCACTTTTTACTGCCTGCTCTGGACTACTGGCTCCAACCTTACAAACCCATCCACCTGTCTGTGGATGCTGACCCTCCCTGCAGGGCCTAATGACGCGTGAAGTACATTTATTCTATACTGCGACCTGCTCCACCTTGGACTCTTGGCCACCCAGCCACTTGGGCATGCAAAGCCCTAAGCAGGGCCCATGAGGGCTTAATCAGTAACTCCCTTGTTTAATTGAGTGTCCTCGCACCCCAGGGTCTGGCTCCGCGGCTGGCCAGGCTGCCTCCAGCACTCTGGGAAATTCAGAAGCACAGGTTTCCAACTGATTTGGGGTTAAGTAGCAAGGAGACTTTGGGGAATGAGAATGGCCTACTTAGCCAGGGTGGCATTTGAGTTCTCCTCTCTGCTTCACTTACTTAACTACCTGTTCTTGAGGGCACAGGGCAAGGGGGGTTGGTGGGGGAGGACTTCCCCAAGGACCTGTGAAGTTGCAAGGCACACTTGAGCCTTTGGTCTTCACAGAAAGCAGTCGTCTCTGAGGTACACAGTGACATGCCTTCCCTGCCACTGGAGCTGCCTGGGGTTCAAGGCCCTTCTGCCTTTCTGGCTACTCTCAAGCCAGCTACAGGGCAGGAATTTCTGGCTCCACTTTATTTGTCAAATGGGGCAAAAAAAAAAAAAAAAAAAAAAAAAAAAAAAAAAAAAAAAAGAAGAAAAGAAAAATAACACAGGCCTGGTGACACACATCTGTCATCTCAGCACTCAGGAGTCAGTGGCAAGGGGATTGCCACAAGTTCCAGACCTATCTGGTCTACACAACTCTCAAAGCAAAATAAAAACAGTAGCTGCATTAGAAATGAGTGCAATGGGCTAGATAGATGGCTTAGTGGTTAAGATGCTTGCCTGCAAAGCCTAGGGACCGAGGTTTGATTCCCCAGTACCCACATAAGCCAGATGTACAAGATGGTACATGTGTCTGGAGTTCATTTGCAGTGGCTAGAGGCCCTGGCATGCCCATTCTCTCTCTCTCTTAAATAAATAAAATAAACTTTAAAAAAAAAAAGAATCAAATGTAATGATATGGAATGAATTCTGAACTTGTGGCAAAAACAGCAAACTGAGACTGGACAATTGGCTCAGTGAATAAAGTGCTTCTGAGCAACTCTGAGCACCTGAATCCAGATCTCTAGACTCTGCATAAAAAAGCTGGGGCCTCTGACGGACGTCTGCAATCACAATGCGCTTCACTAAGAAGTGATGCCGAGAGAAAAAAAAATCCTAGAAGCTCATGAAAGATATTGTGAACAACACCGACTGCTTGCCTCAAACAAGGTAGAAGACAAGGTCGTCCTGTGACCTCCACACATGCACCTTGGCATGCACACACCCACACACAAAATACCATCTGGCAGAATCTCAGGAACCTAATGTCAACCCCTTTAGAAAGGAGAGCAGGGAAGGTAAGGGCTTGTCACTATTGCCTTGTGCTGTGTGTTCATGTGTGTGTGTGTGTGTGTGTGTACACAAGCTGCGCATGTGGATGACAAAATCAGGTGTCATTCCTCAGGAACCATCCATTTCCTCTGAGACAGGGTCTCTCATTGGCCTGGATTTCACTACGTAGGCTAAAGTGGCTGGCCAAGAAGCACCGAGAATCCGCCTGTTTCCACCATCCTGGTGCTGAGATTATGGGTATGCACCTCCATGCTTAGCTTGTTTTTTTTTTTTTTTTCGGTGCTGAGGACTGAACCCAGGGCCTTGTGCTTGCTAGGCAAGCGCTCATCCACTGAGCTAAATCCCCAAACCCCCTAGCTTGCTTTTTGTAACGTGGGTTCTTGGGACAAAACTTGGGTCCTTGTGCTTGTAAAGTAAGTGCTTTGTCCCATCTTCCCAGGCAGCCTTCGGCTGTTTATATAATCCTAGAGTTCAAAGTCATCCTTAGTTTCATGAGTTCAAAGCTAACTAGGCTACATGAAACCTTGTTTCAAATAAAAAAAAGAATCAGCTGGGTGTGGTGGCACTGAGAGGCTGAGATAGGAGGATCACTGTGAGTTTGAGGCGAGCCTAAAACTACATAGGGAATTTCAGGTCAGCCCTGGGCTAGAGTGAGAGCCAACCTCAAAAAAAGAAAAATTCAGGGCTGGAGAGATGGCTCAACAGTTATGGTGCTTGCCTGCAAAACCCAAGGATCAGGGTTCAATCCCCTAGGACCCATTTGAAGTTCGTTTGCAGTGGCTGGAGGTCTTGACACACCTATGCTCTCTCTCTTCTATTTCTCTCTGCTTGCAAATAAATAAATATTTTTTTAAAACCCATACAGTAAACACTTGCTATTGACTGGATCTTGAGTGTCTCCCAAATGCCCACAGGTGGAAGGCTTCATCTCCATCCTGTAGCACTATCTGGGAAGCAACAGAACCTTTAAGAAGCAAAGCCTGGTAGAAGGAAGTTAGGTCACTAGGTGTATTGTCCTAGAGAAGGATAGTGGCACTCTGCCCCACCCCCCGACCTCTTTGCTTCGGGGCCATAATGAGAAGTTTCTTTAGCCACACACTCCCACCAAGCTGGACCATAGGCCCCACGATACAAAACTATATCAAAGTCAACTTTTTCTTTCCATCAGTTCATGATCCCCTGTGTTCTTCACAGTGACAGAAAATGGACTGACACAGCACTCCACACATGCTGCCGCTTGTCACCAAAGGTAGTGGAAGGATGGTCAGGACAGAACAAGAATAATGTTTAGTCTCAGTTATCAACAGAATTTAGAAACACCATGGAAGTAAACCTGTGGGCATGTCTGTGAGGGATTTTCTGGATTAGGTTAACTGAGATGGGAAGACCCATCCTAACTGGGTGCAGCACCATTCCATGGGCTGGGGTCCTGGACTAAATAAAAAGGAGTAAGTGGGGCTGTGGAAGTGAATCAGCTGTTAAAAGCACTTGCTTGAAAAGCCTGCTGGCTCAGGCATGGTTCCTCAACACCCATGTAAAGCTGGATGCAAAAAGTGATGCATGGGGCTGGAGAGATGGCTTAGCGGTTAAAGCGCTTGACTGTGAAGACTAAGGACCCCGGTTCGATTCTCCAGGTCCCACGTAAGCCAGATGCACGCATCTGGAGTTCGTTTGCAGTGGCTAAAGGCCCTGGGGCACCCATTCTCACTCTCCCTCTCTCTGTCTCTAATAAATAAATAATAACAATAAAATTATTTTTAAAAAGTGATGCATGCACCTGGTGTTTCTTTGCAGTCACAAGAGATCCTGGTGTGCCCATACATACTTACATATAAGCATCTAAATAAATAATTGTTTTAAAAAAGGAGAAAGCAAGCAGCAGCATTCATCTCTCTCTGCTTGGTGACTATGGACCAGCTGCTTCATATTCCTGCCACCATGCCGTCTCCTTTTCTGCCACGATGGACTGTGTCCCCTTCAACTGTGAGCCAAATTAAACCCTTCCTCCCTGAAGTTGCTTTTGTCGGATATTTTATTGCAGCAATAAGAAAGGTAACCAGAGATCAGCTAAGACTCGCTGAGCTTCCCCTGCAGCTGCCGCCGCAGAAACAACAACAACAACAAAAATAATTAATAAACGGGGAACTTTCCAACCTCATCAGTCTCCTCTCAGAGCCCAGAAAGTGAAGAAAAGTCTGCTGAACTACTGAAAGAGCTACAGAACACGGTGAGCCACTACAAGCTTCCTGAACTCGCCCATCCCCCAACCATCAGATCCCCAGCGAATTGGCAGAAATCAACCATTAGCAGCAGCCTGTACTACATCACCAACACCTGACCCAGCACAGCTAAGCCAAGCTCCACAGCTCAGGGAACGAGGTGGGCACTCAGCATTGGTGAGTTTGGAAGCCACACCAAAAGGTAACAAAGGCCTGCATTGGAAGTGCTAACCTCCCTTTCCAGGTCAGGGCAGGTTATGGGTTACATATTGGTGGTTGGCCTTACCATTTTCAAATAAGCTGAATATGAGGTGTTGAATATTGCTGCCTGTAATACTTTTGGATTTAAAGGGCCTTTATCTTTTGCTTCTGTCATTATTGGGGGCAGGGTCTGATTCCTAGCTGACAAGATTAAAGGTGTGGAAGAAACACACCCTTAGGGATTTTGACATTATAAGACTCTTTGTTTCAATTCCCACACTTGAATACTCTTTGCTCATGCTAATTGAATGTGCATTTGGCTCAATTGAAGTTTAGAACTTGCTACTAAATTGTTCCACCAGTCCACTACAATACTTGCTTACCAAGCAAAGTCAACATCTAGGATTACCTCTGAGGTGGACCTGGGTACAAGTGCTACACTTGGCACCTTAAACCCATATCCACACATAAGAACACTGCAGATAACTAGAAACCCTAAGCATTAAATCAATCCAGGATGCAAAAATCACTACATTATAATACAAGAAACACAAAGAATCAAGACAATGCAATCCCACCAAAAATTACAAATCCATCAGAATTGTTCACCAATGAAACAGTTTTAGATGAAATTCCTGACAAAGATTTCAAAGGAATGATGTTATCTATACTCAAAGAAATAAAAGAAGAAATGAAAGCAATACGAGAAGAAAACAAAGGAATTAAAGAAGAAAACAAACTCTTGAAAGAGATTACTGAAAAACAGCTTAAGGAAATAAAAAGGTCATTAGAGGGCATGAATAAGGAAATAGAACTACTGAAGAAAAACCAGGCTGAAATCCTAGCTCTGAAGAACACAGTCAGTGAAATAAAAAACTCTGTGGAAAGTCTCACTAGTAGAATGGATGAAGGAGAGGACAGAATATCTAAACTAGAAGACCAGATGGCAGACCTATCACAGTCCAACAAAGAGAGAGACAAGCTAATAGAAAGGTATGAATGGGAACTCCAAGACATGCGGGACTCTATGAAAAGATCAAACATAAGAATTCAAGGTATAGCAGAAGGGGAAGAATTTCAATCCAGAGGCTTAGTAGGTGTTTTCCACAAAATCATAGAAGAAAATTTTCCCCAAATTGGGAAGAAATGCCAATGCAGATACAGGAAGCATTTAGAACACCAAAAAGAAAGGTAACCAGCACAACTACTGTTATGAGTATCTGTTCTGGGCAAAAGGTGCCTGCACTGGGCAGTAAATCTGTTCCACGCCACTCCCTGCCATCAGTAGGCACTGTCCCAACAGGGCCCTGTCGACGTCCTGGGCTCTCTGCCGGTGGCTGCTTCCACCCTGCACTGGCTCATATTGCCCACAGACCCAGTAGCACCGCCCCCCCTAAAGTGAGGTCTTGCTTGCTCCCATCTCTTGTGAGCCACAGCTGCCCCTCATCTACCTACTGGTTCCTTTGCCTCTCTTAGGGGGCCTTGTGGCCCGCCTGGGGGAAGCCCAGCCCAGGGAGGGTTAATGAGCCACAACTCAGCAGTCTTTTTTAAGCCCACCTGTGGCTAGAATGCCAGCTTTCAGCACCAGGGGCAGCTACTGTTTAAGCAGTCAGCAAGCTAAGTAGACCTGCCTGTCATTCCCAAACCCCACGGGGATGCTCCAGTGTGGGGACTGACATGGGGATCCTCTGGGAGAGCCAAAGCCCCAGCGCAGGGCCGAGCACTGCTCACCTCATTGCTCACCACCACATGGATGCCAGTGGGGCCCTGCCGGTAGACGCGGTGGATGTGCTGGGGGGGGATGCTGTACAGACTGGCGATCTTCTCAATCAGCTCCAAAGTGGTCAGCTCTTCCAGGAAGATGGCGTGGTACACTGTGGACAGAGGGCAGAGTGGCAGTGAGCACTGTTGGAACATAGTTGCAGGCTACTCCAAAGGCAGCCATCCCTCTCAAAATCCCTGTCCCCTGCTGCTGCTGCTCCCCAAAGGACAAAAAGCAGGCTTGGGCTGGAGATGGCTCACTGGTTAAAGGTGCTTGCTTGCAAAGCCTGATGACCTGACTTTGATTCCCCAAGATCCACATAAAGCCAGGTGCACAAAGGAGAGCATGTGTCTAGAGTTCATTTGTAGTGCCAAGAGGCCCTGGTACACCCCTTCTCATTCTCTGTGTCTCTGCTTGTAAATTTAAAAAAATCGAACAAAAGCAGCACCGTTATTGCCAGGACCCCTCCCATCCAAGAACACTTGTTATGTCCCCACCTCTAGTGCCTTCCTCACTTCCCTCATCCCTGGGCACACCTCTGTGGCTGCTAGCTTGCAGGCTGGATAACAGCTAGGTCGTGTGGTATAGAACTTTACCCTTCCTTCAAAACCCATAAAAGTAAAGATTCTTTTGTCCTCAGAATGGAAGCCTTGGCTTCGAAAGCCCTCCGCTATCTTCCACAGTGTATTAATCCCACCCCTCATTTTTTCACACAAAAGAAATTTGTCATTCTTTCTTTTTAACATTTATTAGAGAGAGAAATAAAGAGAGAATGGGCATACCAGGGCCTCCTGCCTCTGCAATGAACTCCAGATGTATGTGCCACTTTGTGCATCTGCCTTTTAGCGGGATGCTGGGGAACTGAACCCAGGTCATCAGGCTTTGCAGGCTGGGTGAGGCTCAGGAGCCAGGCTGCAGGCTCTGTTCCCCTCACTTAGCACACAGTTTTCTCCACTGCTACCTTGCTTCTGCTGCAGAGCCAGGCCATCAGGCTTTGTAAACAAGTACCTTTAACCACCGAACAATCACTACAGTCCCCAGAATCATTCTTTTAAGATTTACAAACACCTTCTTTTAAGGGGCTGAGCCTGCCTGTAGTCCCTACCCCATCCTGAAAAGCCAAAACTCATCTGTAAGGATGCTCCTGCCCAGAGATCTAGGCACCAGTGTGAATCCCTGCACGGAGAAGACTGGTGTAGCCCATCACCAGGGGGCACATGCCAGCTGGGACTCTGTGGTCTTGTTTCCAGTCTCTCTTAGTTACGTATGTGAAATGCTGACTCCTGAACCTACCTGACCCAAGAATGCCCAGCTGGAGGGGAAGCATGAAAGAGCATTAGTTGACTGATGGGCAGCCAGCTGTGACCCTGCTTGAAGGCAGGAGGAAGCCCTATGTCACCTTGCTAGTCCTCCCACTGTTTCCAGAGGTTACTGGGTGGTTCCCAGGGGAAGGGGGACATTAAAGATAACTGTTACTTGACAGCACAAGAGAACAGCCCTGGTCTCTCTCTTCCCACTGTACAACCAGTCTGCTTGTGCTCTAAAGGGCAAAGGGGAGGCCCCAGTAGAGCCCATGTGCTCAGGACGTGGGAAGATGATGATGACCACACAAACGCTTCCTTAGACAAACCCAAACCAGCCGGGTTGGAGCTAACTCCAAGGGCACCCAGTGGTGGAGGGGCTCGATTTTAAGGGGTCTTGACTTCCTCAAAAAAAGACGTAGCTAGATTTGACACAAGGTTCCTCAATTCCTCAACTGAAAACACTTGGTTCAGAGTCTGAGCCAAGGTTCAGTGTCTTATAAGTACACACAGGAAGCTACCATCAAAGGAGTTGTATGAACACTGAGTTCCCACTACACAGTGGATCAGCCTGTCCCAGATTTCAAAGGTTATGCTACTGTCAGATCCTGTCCACAGGCCCTATGCCATCCCTTCCAATGCCGGCACCAAGCTACCCCCACTACTTCTGCTTTCACTCCTAAAACAAACCAGGCCATTGACTGAAAAAAATCGGAACCAAATTAAAACTTAGGAAGACTGGATGTTGACATGGGTCACCATAACCTTTTATTCACTGGCCACCAGTGTGGTCAACAAACAAGAAGCATGGGGCTCTTCAGAGCCTTCTCCCCTCAGATACTGCAGAAGAGACAGCCTGGGACATAAGAGGCTGTAGTACAGGGAATTGTGGGTTCAAATTCTGACCCTGCCACTCACTGGAAGCAAGACCTGGACTCGGCTTCTTTCTCTCTCTTTCTCTCTCTCTCAAATAAATAAATAAAAAAATATATTTTTTAAATCCTGGACTTGTCTGTGAAGGAGTTTCTAGATTAGGTTAACTGAGGTGGGAAGACCCTAACTGGGTGGCATCACTGTATGAGTGGGGGACCCCAACTAAATAAAAAGGAGAAAGCCAGCCGAGCACTAGCATTTCTCACTCTGCTTCCTGACTATGCAGCCACCTTGAGCTCCTGCCACCATGCCTTCGCAGCTGCTCAAAGTACGAGTTTAAATAAACGCTTCCTTATGTTGCTTTGGTTCTATGTTCTGTCACAGCAACAAGGAAACTAATGATATTCAGGAAACAGAGACTGGGTGAGGCTCAGGAGCCAGGCTGCAGGCTCTGCTCCCCTCACTCACTCACCACACAAATTGCTGTCTCCACTGCCATCTTGCTTCTGCTGCAGAGCCACTCGGTTCTGCTCCAGCTCCTGACAGACGTAGATGGTCATCTTTGGCCTCACGTTCCTGTCAAAAGGAGAGGAAGAATTAGCAGAAGCAATGGACTTTTGTTCCAAAATGTTCTAGAACACAAGGTGGAACTTCAGAGCATGGGACTCCTGGAGGAAGAAACATGGCAGCAGGGATGCAGACTGCCCGTCATGAAAGGGTCCACAGGGTCAGAATGCAGTCCAGGGGGGTCTCTATGCCCGTCATGAAAGGGTCCACAGGGTCAGAATGCAGTCCAGGGGGGTCTCTATGCCCGTCATGAAAGGGTCCACAGGGTCAGAATGCAGTCCAGGGGATCTCTATGCCTGTCATGAAAGGGTCCACAGGGTCAGAATGCAGTCCAGGGGGTCTCTATGCCCGTCATGAGAGGGTCCACAGGGTCAGAATGCAGTCCAGGGGGTCTCTATGCCCGTCATGAAAGGGTCCACAGGGTCAGAATGCAGTCCAGGGGGTCTCTATGCCCGTCATGAAAGGGTCCACAGGGTCAGAATGCAGTCCAGGGGGTCTCTATGCCCGTCATGAAAGGGTCCACAGGGTCAGAATGCAGTCCAGGGGGCCCGTCATGAAAGGGTCCACAGGGTCAGAATGCAGTCCAGGGGGGTCCATGAAAGGGTCCACAGGGTCAGAATGCAGTCCAGGGGGTCTCTATGCCCGTCATGAAAGGGTCCACATGGTCAGAATGCAGTCAGGGGTGCCCGTCATGAAAGGGTCCACAGGGTCAGAATGCAGTCCAGGGGGGTCTCTATGCCCGTCATGAAAGGGTCCACAGGGTCAGAATGCAGTCCAGGGGGATCTCTATGCCCGTCATGAAAGGGTCCACAGGGTCAGAATGCAGTCCAGGGGGTCTCTATGCCCATCATGAAAGGGTCCACAGGGTCAGAATGCAGTCCAGGGGGATCTCTATGGCCATCATGAAAGGGTCCACAGGGTCAGAATGCAGTCCAGGGGGTCTCTATGCCCATCATGAAAGGGTCCACAGGGTCAGAATGCAGTCCAGGGGGGTCTCTATGCCCGTCATGAAAGGGTCCACAGGGTCAGAATGCAGTCCAGGGGGTCTCTATGGCCGTCATGAAAGGGTCCACAGGGTCAGAATGCAGTCCGGGGGTCTCTATGCCCGTCATGAAAGGGTCCACAGGGTCAGAATGCAGTCCGGGGGGATCTCTATGCCCGTCATGAAAGGGTCCACAGGGTCAGAATGCAGTCCAGGGGTCTCTATGCCCGTCATGAAAGGGTCCACAGGGTCAGAATGCAGGGGCGTCTCTATGCCCGTCATGAAAGGGTCCACATGGTCAGAATGCAGTCCAGGGGGATCTCTATGCCCGTCATGAAAGGGTCCACAGGGTCAGAATGCAGTCCAGGGGGGTCACTATGCCCGTCATGAAAGGGTCCACAGGGTCAGAATGCAGTCCAGGGGGATCTCTATGCCCGTCATGAAAGGGTCCACAGGGTCAGAATTCAGTCCAGGGGGTCTCTATGGCCATCATGAAAGGGTCCACAGGGTCAGAATGCAGTCCGGGGGGTCTCTATGCCCGTCATGAAAGGGTCCACAGGGTCAGAATGCAGTCCAGGGGGTCTCTATGGCCGTCATGAAAGGGTCCACAGGGTCAGAATGCAGTCCGGGGGGATCTCTATGCCCGTCATGAAAGGGTCCACAGGGTCAGAATGCAGTCCAGGGGGGTCTCTATGCCCGTCATGAAAGAGTCCACAGGGTCAGAATGCAGTCCAGGGGGTCTCTATGGCCGTCATGAAAGGGTCCACAGGGTCAGAATGCAGTCCAGGGGTCTCTATGGCCATCATGAAAGGGTCCACAGGGTCAGAATGCAGTCCAGGGGGTCTCTATGGCCGTCATGAAAGGGTCCACAGGGTCAGAATGCAGTCCGGGGGGTCTCTATGCCCGTCATGAAAGGGTCCACAGGGTCAGAATGCAGTCCGGGGGGTCTCTATGCCCGTCATGAAAGGGTCCACAGGGTCAGAATGCAGTCCAGGGGCGTCTCTATGCCCGTCATGAAAGGGTCCACAGGGTCAGAATGCAGTCCGGGGGGTCTCTATGGCCTCATGGGTTTGCCTGCAGAAGAGGGATGGACGGCATTTCCCCAGGCCTGCAACCCACCCAGGGAGAGGTTCTTCCACAGAAGAGAATCTCAAAATCTGGATCTCGCCAGGTGTGGTGGCACATGCCTTTAATCCCAGGCAGAGGTAGGAGGATTGCTGTGACTTCGAGGCCACCCTGAGACTTGAGACTACACAGCCTGAACTAGAGTGAAACCCTACCTTGAAAAACCAAAAAAAAAAAATCATTATTGTTAGCTGGGCATGGTGGCACACACCTTTAATCCCAACACTCGGGAGGCAGAGGAAGGAGGATCTACATAGTGAATTCAAGGTCAGCCTGAACTAGAGCGAGCCCCTACCTCAGAAAACAAAAAAAAAAAAAAAAAAAAAAAAACAGGATCTCGAGGCAGAATGGGATGGAGCTTCGTGGCAGAGCACATTCTTGGCGTGCATTAAAGCTCTGGGTCCCCAGAACCAGAAAATAAATTCAGTTCACAAAAAGTCAGTGAAATTTAAAGTTCAGGATTTTTTTCAATGTGTATGTGTGGTGTGGGGTATGCACTTGTGAGTGTGGGAACATGTGTGTGTGGGGTATACATACATGTGAGTAGCATATATGTGGAGGCCAGAGGTTAACACCAGTGTCTTTCTGGATTGTGAACCACCTTAATTACTGAGACTAGGTCTTTCACTGAAGCACCAGTCCAGCTAACCTGCTTACCCTGGGGAATCACCTGTCCCTACCTCCCAACTGCTGGAATTGCAGGCAGGCCACCATGCCCACCCAGTATTTAGATGGATGGTGGGGATCTGAACTCAGGTCCTCCCACTTGCACAGCTGATGTTTTATCCACTGAACCATTTCCCCAGCACTAAAATTCAGTTGTGACGATCCTATTAACTCAAATGTTACATACCCCACATTGTGAGACACTCCTAGACTGGTCATTGTGACTGTAGGACATTTTCATGATAGCAGGCTGTTCTATGTGACAGCACTACCCTGCAAACTACCCAGTGCCCCATCCCTGAGGGGCACGGCCCCTGTCGGGGAGGAGGCAGCTCTGAGCCAGGACCTTGCAAGCGTCCCAAAGTCTGGGCTGAGATCCAGTGGCTCTGGTCAAAGGGAGAAAGGGGAAGGGTTCCTAGGCAAGGACCATGGCATCCAGGTGGCCTCTGATACAACATGTGACTCACTGTCCCTCCCAGCACCTCTTTCTGCGCTTACATCCACACTGCTGGAAGCTTCCTGTCACCTCATCCCAGCATCCAGCCCACTCACAGTTCAAGAGACAGAGGTGGGGTTTCCTGCCACACACAGCTTGGCAGTCACAGCCATCAGCTGGCTTCTCTAAGAAGCTGAAACCCACCTGCCTTTGATGGCGTTGAAGAGCCGGATCCCATCTGCAGGGCCACATACCTGGACCAAATCATCTCTGGACATCTTCAGCAGGTCAGCACCTAGGCAGGGAACGTGGACCACTGGTTTACACGTGGCACATACCTGCAGACCCAACACCAGGGCTAGTGGACAGGACGAATCAGCCTCACCCGTGGTGGGCACTAGAGCTTCCACGGAGAGAAATGGCAAAGAGCTGAATGACCCCACGTGCTCACAGCTACCAGATGTCAGAAGCCAACAGCTGGTGCTTGTGAGGTATGTACAGGAAGGTCACTAGGTCCTCCCCGCCTGCCCTCCCTTCACACTCTTCATCGGCACTAATGTATGCACACAGATTTTTATCAGCATGTTGCCACTTGGTCACACACGTGCATCCCTGTGCAGAAGTACACAGTTCACTGGAGGCTGACAATCCAAACATAGCTGGGGACCTGGGCACAGACCAAGTGGCAGACACTAGCAGCCGCCCACACTCCTCAGGGCAGTCATCTCTGTCCTGAGGCCGCAGGGTGTGGAGAGACTGCTTGTTCGCCGAAGGCCACAGAAATGCGCTTGAATGGTGGGGACTTTTCAATGGCTGGCTCCTCCACCCGTCACATTTCAGGACTCACTAAGCATAGAGATCAGACCATTGGTGCCCGGGGAACAAATGCTTCTAGCTTGGGGCTGCCACAAGCAGACTCTATGAGACATTCTTCTACATGAGATTTGTTTGCCGGGTCACAGGCATGCATGGGTTTGGAGTGAGCAGACCAAAAGCACCACAGCCAGGGAGACAGACCTGTCACTTTATTTAAAGGTGTAAGAGGAAGGCAGCTGTCTCTGGGACAGAGAATGACAGGGTAGGAGAGATGGCACAATGGTTAAAGCGCTTGATGCAAAGCCTAACAACCCTAGTTCAATTCCCCGGTTCCCATGTAAAGCCAGACGCACAAAGTGGCACATACATCTAGAGTGCATCTGCAGCAGCTGGAGGTCCTGGCATGCCCATTCTCTCTGCCTCTCTTCTCTGTATCTCTATCTCTCTCTATGTTTGCAAATAAGTAAATAACTTTTTTTTAAGAAAGGCAGCCCAGGCATGGTGGCACACACCTTTAATCCCAGCATCCAAGAGGCAGAGGTAGAAGGATCGTCATGAATTTAAGGCCATCCTGAGACTACCTAGTGAATTCCAGGACAGTCTGGGTTAGAGTGAGACCCAGTCTCGGGAAAAAAAAAAAGAATAAGAAAAAAAGAAAGAATGCCAGTAGTACCAAGACTGAACCTTCTTCGAAGTCCAAGGCTCCCCTCCCTCACCAGGTCCCAGTGCCCCTAGACTCTCCAAAGAAGTATGTCAGAGACAGGAGTCTTCTCTCATCTCTGTGCTCACAACTAAATGCTGGAGCCCTTCCATGGCTCTGTGAGGACCCAGCTGGCCTAACCTCATTGTGCTTCTTGCCTTCTGCTCTGTAACCACACTGAGCACATCCACCTTGTGGCCCCTGCACTTTCTGCTTGCGAAGCTCTCCACCACTGCCCCTTTCTAGCCTTTGCTCAAAGGGAATCTGGGTAAGCCCTCTTCCCCTCCCCTGCCCAACCCAACCCAGTCACGGGCTTTCTCTGACCATCCCCCACCCTAGCAGGTTACAACACACTGAGGTGGGCAATTCCTACAGGGGACAAGGTCCCTTCTTGCAACTCCTGCCCTCTACCAAGAATACTCTCAGGAAGCTGAGGTGACTGGAGACGGATTTTCTCCCATTGTCACGAATGGCCTGAAAACTGCTCCTTTAGCTCAGGCAGGACCTTTACTCCTGCCATTGTGACTGCTCTGCTCACCTTTGTACCCACAGCACCTGGCATGGGACTTCTTTTGTCTGAGGCCCCTCCTTTATCCAGGCTTTCGAAACCTCCCAAAGAGTGGACAGAAGCTTTACTGTTCCACCTATGACCTCACTGCCAACCCTAGGTGGTGGCTCTGGAGACAAAGGCATGGCACTGTTTTAGTTAAACAGAGTGCAGGGCACACATGCCAAATAGGTTATCACCATAATTAGCTGAGAAGGCCCTATTTGGGTAGGCCAGAGCTCACCCATTTCTGAAAGTAAAAGGCTTTGAATACAGACATCCAAACAGACTTGCAAGTCACACTTGACAGGGAATGAGTAGGGATGACATGGCATATTTATTGCCAGTGTCTCTCATCTCAGCATGCTAAGGACAGCATGTCATATTGCCAGTGTCTCTCATCTCTTAGCATTTGGCCCAAGACTAGCACATGCAAGAGAGAAGGGTCATGCTATTGTGAGTCCTCAGGACATAGCCATAGCCCTGTGGAATCAAGCACAGGTCCTGGACAGTGACTGGTCTTGAAGCAGGTCCAGGCCACGTGTGGATTTCGAACACGAGTCTGTGATGCTCACCAGAGAAGCTGGCAAAGAGGCGGCAGAACTGCGAGAAGCGGTTCCGGTACAGCCACTGCTGCGCGTCCTGGATGGAGGCTGATGGGAGCAGGTGCTGGGGAGAAAGGAGAAGCTTAAGAAAGCCATGGAGCCCGAGGGACTGCCACCCCACTAGCCTGTGCACACTTACGTCATTGCCCAGGGGCAGGGGTTCCACCGGGTGGGTAGGAGAGCTGTTGCTGTCATGAAAAAGGGACCAGAGATAAAGGTGAGTTTTCAGGGACATGCCACAGTCCTAACACCTAGCTGGTGCCTGTATCCCATCAGGTGTCTGAGTTGAGTCCTGAGGAAGTGGCTGAGTCATACACATATTAAAGTCCATGTCCAGTCCTCAGACTGTTTCCTGGACCCATCTGTCGTTGTGCACAGGAGGCTCTGATGGGCCACACTGTCCCAGCCAATGACAACTGTTCCCTGAGCCTCACCAAGGACCTCGTTGGTCCTGATCAGATCCTCTGCTATGCAGATGTGTCTTCAATCTCTAGCCCAAGGGCAGGGTTGAATGGAACCCAGGCCACTTCCAGCCACTCAACATGGGGCCTGGGAAACTGCAGCCAAACAAGTCTCAACAGAATCCTTGCTGGATGGACACCACTACAGGGAATCCACAGGTTGGTATCCACACAGAAGGAAACTGGGGCCAGGGTTTTCCCAGCAGGAAAGCACAGGCCTGCACACTTGCCCTTGTAATAGGATGCCTGCTGAAAGAAAGCCAAGGTCCGTTCAGGTGGATGGAGATGACAGCTACACAGTAACGGTCTGTGCTTGAACGTGGTGGAAATGGAACAATACTATGATTTAGATTTTAACGTAATTTTTTTTGAGGTAGGGTTTCACTCTAGTCCAGGCTGACCTAGAATTCACTATGTAGTCTCAGGGTGGCCTTGAACTCACAGTGATCCTCCTACCTCTGCCTCCCAAATGCTGGGATTAAAGGCGTGCGCTAGCATTCCCGGCTTCACATAATTTTTTTTTTTTTTTTTTTTTTTGGTTTTGTGAGGTAGGGTCTCACTCTGGCTCAGGCTGACCTGGAAGTCACTATGTCTTCTCAGGGTGGCCTTGAACTCTCGGCGATCCTCCTACCTCTGCCTCCCAAGTGCTGGGATTAAAGGCGTGCGCTAGCATTCCCGGCTTCACGTAATTTTTTAAGATCTTGGTAGGGATGAAGCTTATACTCAACACTCATCAAACATCTGCAATGCTGAACATCACAAGTATGTTCTTCCCGGCCCTGCACGAAATTCCAGCCCTCTTCTGAAGAGAAACCACTGCTCAAAAGAGGTTAAGGACGTTGCCCCCCAGGTCAGGCTGGGGAGATAGCTCAAAGGATAAAGAACTTGCCATACAAGCTTGAGGCCCCGAGTTCAGAACCTTCCAGCATCTATGTCAATACTGGGTGACTGTGGAGGCCCGTCTATAACCCTCGTGCTCGGGAGGTGGACACAAGGGGTCCCCGGGTGCAAGCTGCAAGCTGGACTGAGCAAGTCTGGGGCCCTGGGTTCAAGTAAGAGAAACTGTTTCCATAAATGAGGCGATGAGCAATCAAGAAAGCCATCTGATGTTGATCCCTAACCTCCACACGCACGAGCATGTGATCCCAATGCTCCCACACATGCAGTGTGCATGCATGTGCACACACACACACACACAGCAGATCTGCCTGAAGCAAATATGACTGACACCTTTTCTGTTTTCTGCCTCTTTCACCCCTCGGAAAGAAACTTCACTTTGGCAAAATCCAGCTTCTGGGCTGGCTGGCTTTCTCTCCCCTTCCTTCCTTCCTTCCTTCCTTCCTTCCTTCCTTCCTTCCTTCCTTCCTTCCTTCCTTCCTTCCTTCCTTCCTCCCTCCCTCCCTCCCTCCCTCCCTCCCTGGCCTCAAATTCCCTATACAGCCAAGAGTGATGGTGAACTTCTGATTCTGCTGCCTCCACCTCCTAAGTATTGGGATTACAGACATGAGCCACCACACTTATTTTATGTGGTGCTGGGGACTGGCCCTGGGGCCTCTTGGATGCTAGGCAAGCACTCTATCAACAGAGCTACATCACCAGCCTCAAGCTTGCTTTTTTTCACAAGATAGTTCTCTGTTGGGACTCAGAGCATCTGCAAGAACAAAACATTGTGGTTCCACGTTCACTTGTTAAAGGTGTCTGGCCTAGACTTCTGCAGTGATGCCATAGGCCCCAGGCTACATGGCCTGCCCCAGCCAGAATCTACTAGTATGTCTGCACTATCTTGCCATGGCATCCTCAGGGTCACAAGTCAATTTGCAGAGCCAGGCAGGGTGCAGGCTTCCTGAACAGCCTACTCTGAGAGTGTGCCTAAGAGCTGGATGAAGGACCAGGGAGGGCCTCCCAGCTACCTGGGCTACCCAGCACTCTGCAACAGCTGAAGCCATCCAACAGGGATGTCCTGATCCACCATAGGTGAGCCCAGGCTTTGTAAAGGTAAGTTCTAATCAAAAGTCTTTAGAGAACAGAAAAAGCTGCACAAAAAGCTAAGCATGTTGAGTCAGGCAGAGGTAGGAGGATCGCAGTAAGTTCAAGGCCACCCTGAGACTACATAGTGAATTCCAAGTCAGCCTGGGCTAGAGTGAGACCTTACCTCAAAACAAAACAAAACAAAACAAAACAAAAAAAACAAAACATAACATAACAAAACCTGGGTTCTAGTCCCCAGTACCCACATAAAGCCAGATGCACAAAGTAGTGCATGAGCCAGGGCGTGGTGGTGCACACCTTTAATCGCAGCACTCAGGAGGCAGAGGTAGGAGGATCGAGGTGAGTTCAAGGCCACCCTGAGACTACATAGTGAATTCCAGGTCAGCAAGAGCTACAGTGAGACCCTATCTCAAAAAGCAAAAAAAACAAACAAACAAAGTAGTGCATGATAGAAGCCCTGGGGGCGGCTCTATTTATTCTTTCTCTTTCTCTCTCTGCAAACGAAAACAAAATTAAAAACACAAAAAAGGAAGTAAAGCTATGGCTGGGGAGATGGCTCAGTGGGCAAAATGCTTGCTGTGTAAGCATGACTACCTGAGTTCAGATCCCTATGGAACCCATGTAGAGCCAGATGTTGTAGCACTAGCATCTGTAATGCTCATATTCACCTAGAGTGAGAAGGGAGGTGGAGACAGGAGATTCACCTGGCTGCCTGCGGGCCAGCCAGCCAGCCAGCCTGACGAATGCAATGGTGAATAGCAAAAACCAAGCCTCAAACACAGTGACAGGCGAGAGCCGACACCTCAAGTTGTGCTCTGACCTCCACATGTGATCCATGACATGCCACCCTACTCACACACATAAACATGCACACACACTTACACATATTAGAAAAAAAAAGCTAAACATAAGTCAGGCGTGGTGGCACATGCCTTTAATCCCAGCACTCAGGAGGCAGAGGTAGGAGGATCACCATGAGTTCGAGGCCACCTTGAGACTACATAGTGAATTCCAGGTCAGCCAGAACTAGAGTGAAACCCTACCTCAAAAAACCAAAAATAAATAAATAATAAACATGAGAGCTGAAGACACAATCCAGTGGTGGAGTGCTTTCACAGCATGCATAAGGCCCTGGGTTCCATGCCCAGCACCAGGGTGTATGGGGACTTAACACAGCTGTGACTGTTACACCATTTAGTCACCCTAAGACCCAGATAGAAGCTAGAAAGGAAGCTGTAAGCTCTGCACACCAAGATCCCAAAGAGAGGGAGGCTGGACCTACCCTTCACCGAGGCCGAAGCTGTTGGGTGAGCCATTGTAGCTTGGGGATGGAGCACTGTTCACCTGGTAGGGCATGTCGGGCCACGGAGAGCACTGTGGGAGAAGACACAGGTCAGTGTGACTCAAGAGCATCAGTCCACAAGATGAACTGAAGACTGCGAAGGCACGGGCCCACACTCCTCGGGTCCTTTCAAGCAAGGATCCAGCAACACTCGTGCAGGAGAACCTGTGGCATCAGTACGGAGCCTCACTGCTCACAGCGAGTCACCGCAGAGCGGCTCACTAGGATCACTCAAGGAAACCCGTCATGGCAAGGGAGAGACCCTACACTGACATCATCCCCGGAGCAGGCAAGCTGTGAAATGCATCCCTTTGGGCCTCCTAGTAGTCAAACCAAAAAGGGAAAAAGCATCAGTCATTATGATGCCTGTGCCCACAGAGAAGAAAATCACAACAGAGCCGTAGTTCATTCACATGTGAATATGTGCTACAGGGAGCACAGGAAGCGTCCAAAGAAAACACACACAGGAAAATCCAGTACTAAACCCATGCTGGGAAGACGGCTCAGTGGGCAAAGTACTTACTACTCAAGCATGGTGATCTGAGCTCAGGTCCCCAGGACACATAAAATGCTGGGTATTGCCTGGAGAGATGGCTCGGTGGTTAAGGTGCTTACCTGCAAAGCCTAATGATCCCTGTTTGATTGCCCAGTAGCCACATAAAGACTGGTGCACAGTGGTGCATATGCATCTGGAGTTCATTTGCAGTGCCTAGAGGCCCTGGTGGGCCCATTCTCTCTGTCTTTCTCTCCCTCTCTCTCTTTCTCTCTCTCTCTGTGCGTGCATGCCTATGTGAGTGTGTCTCACTCTGCTTGCAAGTGAATAAATTTTTTTAAAATGCTGGGTGTGGTGGGGCATGCTTGTAATCCCAGCACTAGGGAAGCAGTGACAGGGAATCCCTGAAAACTTACTGCCTAGCTACTCTACCACAACTGGTGAGCTCAAAGCTCAACAAGAGACTTTGTGTTAAAGAATAAGGTGGACAGCAACTGAGAATGCACCCAATATTGACCTCTGGACTGCATTAGCACACAAACATGTACATACATACATACCCAAACACACACATGTACCCACACACATGTGCCCACACACATAGGAACTTGCATATGCATACACAAGCACACTGCACATATATATAAATAAAACCCATGTTATCTGAGAGAAGAGGGTTCTGCAACAGGGTTGTGGCAGGAAAGAAGAGAACAGGCAAGAACAGTTTTCTAGCAACTTCCAGTGAGTGCAATCTTGCGTTGTTCCACTCCAGCACCCATCTGGGCTCACTGACACAGAAGCGCACATAATGTGAGCATGTGAGTGACTGTGTCTCTGTGTGTGTACACGTCCTCAGGAACTGTTTAGTGTAGAGACCAAAAAACAAAGAAACCCAGGCAGGAGAATTAGAGAGGGCACAGACTTGCAAACTACCTCCCTGCCCTCCGTGGCACTGACTGGGCTTGGAGAGGGCCGGTTGGAGGCATTCCTACAGACTCTCTATCACCCACTAAACCCCAGGGTTGGTAAATATTTAACTGTTGTGAATGTGGGCTGGAATTTGTTGATGCTAAAACTCCTACAGTTGTAGGAGGAACTGATGAGCTGATAGAAGGGAGAGCGGCACCTCCCAAGGCCTGCACAGCTTTATACCAATTCCACTGTGTGATGATGGGAACCTGCACAGCCCGGGCATGAAGCATCGCCTTGCTGTCAGGAAACCTAGAGGGGTGCAGAAAAGTTGGGGCTGAATCAGTCATGTCAGTAGATGGAGAACAATCCTGGCAGTGTATGTCACCAGCATAGGCATGGACCAGGCACGGGGTGAACCCGAGTCAAGCTCTAATGTGTGAAATGTAGTGCTGGCATTCCGCACAGGGTAAGGCAGCACTCTTTCTGTACCCAGCTTCCTGGCCAATGCTAGTCTCAGAAAAAAAATAAAAATAAAAAAAAATAAATAAATAAATAAATAAATAAATAAATAAATAAATGTGGGCTGGGAATGTAGCTTAGTTAGAAGAGTGCATGCCTAACATGTATGAAGCTCTGGGATCCTTTCCCAGTACCACATAAAAACTGGGAATGGTGGTGCATGCTTGTAATCCCAGCACTTGGGAGGTGGAGGTAGAAGAATCAGAATTTCAAAGACATCCTTGGCTTCATAGTGAGTTTGAGGCAGGCCTATGCTATATGGAACCCTTTCTAAAAAATGCCACCTTAGCTTTCACCTGTCTTTCATCAAACACTCTTCTGTATGTGGCACGTGACACACACAGGCACATACACAGTGAGTGCCTGGTCACCCTCCTCTTGATCATTCAGTGTCCCAGCCTCAACCCTCACAGCCAGCACAGGTCTTATGCATTCCTGCTGAGGTGATCCAATCAGTCAATGAGCAAACACCACACAGTGAAGAATAGTTCTTTCAAAAAAGAAAACCGGCTAAAGCCCGGCGTGGTGGCGCACACCTTTAATCCCAGCACTCAGGAGGCAGAGGTAGGAGGATCACTAAGAGTTCGAGGTCACCCTGAGATTACAAAGTGAATTCAAGGTCAGCCAGAGCTAGAGTGAGACCCTACCTCAGACCCCCCCCCAAAAAAAAAAGCTGTTCAGCTGGCCATGGTGGTGTACACCTTTAATCCCAGCACTTGGGAGTCAGAGGTAGGAGGATCACCGTGAGTTCGAGGCCACCCTGAAACTACACAGTTAATTCCAGGTCAGCCGGTTCTAGAGTGAGACCCTACCTCAAAAAAACCAACAACAACAACAACAATAAAAAAAAAAAACAACAAAAAAATTCTCCAGTAAAAATGAAGGCACCAAAACTATGAAAAGACTATGCCCCTGGTAAGAAAATTCCAGCTGGTTGGGCTGGTTCACACCTATGTCAGTGCTCAGGACGCTGAAGCAGGATGGTGAGTTCAAGGCCAGCCTGGGGAAGAAAGAAAAGGAGGAAAAGGGAGGAAGGTTGGTTAGGTTCTGGTTCTGTAACACTACTATTTGAATTAATTTTATATAACAAGCCTGAACTTTAAAAAAAATATTTTATTTTTTATTTATTTATTTGAGAGAGAGAGAGAGATACAGAAATAGGCAGGTAGAGAGAGAGAATGGGCATGCCAGGACCTCCAGCCACTGCAAATGAACTCCAGATTCGTGCGCCCCCTTGTGCATCTGGCTTACGTGGGCCCTGGAGAATCAAGCCTTGATCCAGGGCCCTTGGGCTTCACAAGCAAGCATTTAACCGCTAAGCCATCTCTCCAGCCCACAAACCTGAAATGGCTCAGTGGTTAAAGACACTTGTTGGCAAAGTCTGATGGCCCAGATTTGATTCCACAGTACCCATGTACAGACAAATGCACAAAGGGGTGCATGCATCTGGAGGTGTTTGCAGTGGCAGGAGTCCCTGGCACTCCCATCCTCCCACCCCTGTCTCTCTTTCAATCTCTGCTTGCAAGTAAATAAAAGGACTTAAATGTTGAGTGAACTAAACAGAAACAGATGTAATGACTATAACAAGACATGTTCTCCGTCAAGGACATGGTCTTTACAAAGGCAATAACTTATTTGGTGTTACATCATCATACATATATTTAGTCTCTATATAAAATTATCCTAGCCAAAGCACATCTTTATAGATCACTAATGAAATATATGATGTTATTGTGCAACACAAAGGTCATCACAGCAGTGCAAGTTACTAAAGAAGATGGAAATATTTAAGTCTAGAAATGAATAAAAATTTGCAATTAAAACAAATAGTGGGGCTGGGGAGATGGATCAAGTATGTGCCAAATGAGCATGAACACCTGAATTTAGACCCCCAATACCACAGTGGTGTGTGCTGCGAATTCCAGCACTGGGGAGCCAGAGATAGGGGGATCCCTGGGTCTCCTTAGCTGCCTAGTCTAGCAGAATCAGCGAGCTCTAGGTTCAGGCCTCAAGAAGAAAAGAATTGAAGACACACTGAGGAAGGCACCCAATCTCAACCTCTGGCCTTCACACGCATGAACATGTACACATATATACACTCACCCACACACATATGAACACCCATACACACACACACACACACACACACACACACACACACCACTACACATGCTGAAAAAACCCAGAGTAGAGGCACCAGTGATGACCAGTGACCGAAGAGGACAGCCAGTGGCAGTGAGCACATCTGAAGTGTCCAGAAAAAAATCCCAGCGCCATTGGTGGGATCCTTCCAGTGAGTTATTTATTGGTCAGTGAGGCCCATGAGGCCCCCGACAATGAGGACTATTGCCAAGGCTCTTGGTTGACCACCAGAACTAGAAGGTAAGACCCTATTGCTGAAGACACCACATGCTTCAAGTACAGAACACTGGGAAATCAAGCTGGAACTGAACTGGGAGCCTTGTCCCTGCTGACCAGCTGTCACAGAGCTGGAGTGTACTATGAATGGGCTCTGCATGCACACAACTGGCCAGCTAGGCAAGATGTACCCACTAGGGTACACCTACCATGTCTATTGTGGAGGTAACCAACAGCTCTCAAGTTGGATTTGAGGTCCACATTCTGTGGGCAGGAATTTATGCTTAGTCTGAAAACCTAGTCTGAAGTCTATGGCTGGGAAGGTCATAAGCCCTAAGCAGGAAGCTACTACTATTCCTTGGTTAAATGGGTTTACTTTTCCCACAAAGATGCCCTCTAAATATTTATGCCCTTATATTAGTGGAGCTCTCACTTTTGGTTGGAGATGCTTCTCTTTTCAGATAGTGGTGACCACTGGGTTGACTCCAACACACCTAAGTGCTGAGAAGAAGTGGCTGTGGAGAGTTCAGAACTAAGTGAGACTCTCTGTCACACCCTCCAAGGCTCAGGGACCATAGCGGAAGAGTGGAGGAAAGAATGTAAAAGCCAAAGGATGAGGAAGAGTGCTTTTGAATGCTGCCTTCCTTCCAGACCTAACACGGTGGGTGTGCTTGTAACCTCACAGCAGCAGTGGTTAGCCTGAATAATGTTGCTGGGCCCATCAACATGCCCTCATGGATGACGGAGCAGGGTAAAAAAAAAAAAAAGACATCAAAATAGAAAGACTAGTTGGAAAGAAGAGGGGATTCAGTGGAGGGGGATGAGAGAAAAAATAAAAATAAATAAATAAATAAATAAAAGCCAGATATGGTGGTGCACTCCTTTAATCCGAACACTTGAGAGAGGCAGAAGTTGTTTCAGGTCAGCCTGGGCTAAAATAAGACCTTATCTAGAAAAAAAAAAAGTAAAGTAAATAAATCTTTTTAAAAAGAGGGCTGGGGAAATCTCAGTGAATAAAGTCGCTGCTCCAGCCTGAGTAGCCAAAGTTAGATCCCCCAGCCCCCCACACAGCCTGACACCAGGGTAGACTCGTGTAATCCCAGGCTGCTGATGGCGCGCTGAGCAAGCTAGGGGTAAGTGCAGCGAAGATCAGGAGCACATGATCCACAGAGAAACTGCTTCAAAAAGTGAGGGCCAACCTGCAAGTTGTCTCTGACCACCACAGGCATGCTGTGACACAAAGCTGGGCCGGGGCAAATGCATACATACTCAAATAAGTGAGGGAAGGGGGAGGGAGGAGGGATGAAGAAGGCTGGGAGATGGCTCAGTGGCAGGAGCGCTTGCTGTGCAGGAACAGGGACCTGATTTTGATTCCCCAGCACCCATGTAAAAGCCAGGGGTGGCTGCACGTGCCTGTAACCCCAGAGCTGAGGGAAGTGGGAACAATGGGATTTCCGCTAATCTAACCAAGAAACGAGGCAGCTCCAGGTTCAGTGTCAGGGAACTAGGCAGAAGAGAGAGACGAGAACTGCAGCCACCTTCCTCTGGCCAAATGCAACTGCATACATGTACATACACCACATGTGCATGAGAACACACCACACATACCACCCACCCACACCCACGTACAAGAAAAAGAAGAGACAGACAGACAGAAAGACCCACATTTTGAAAACTGACAGTGTATTCAAAGGCAGCAGGGAGCTCAGTGTGATTTCTGAGCCACCTCCAAGCCCACCCACTGATCACACCACACTGGAGTGGAGTGGGCTCCTCTGCAAGGTTCCCCACCCCCAAACCAACAGGGTGTTTCCACGTATGCTGCTCCTCGCCCAGGCCCCGGGCTCACCTCAGTGAGGATGGTGGTTTCATAGGACGGCTGGTACTTTTCCTTCTCCTGGGCAGTTCTTTTCTCCATCTTCTCACGGTCTGTCTTCTGTTTCCGGTCGGCTCCCTTTGGCTGCAAGTGCAGAGCACAAGGTCTACTTAGGCCAGAAAGCTCCCAGGCAGCTGGGGAAGGAAGATTGCAAGCTTGCAGGCTCTTGCCTCAACTCAGGGCCAGAAGTGCAGACAGAAGGATGGCCCCCAGGCAGGACAGTGGCTCCCCCACCTCCCCTGCCTGCTATTTACCATGTGGGGGTACTCAGATCCTACCACTTGGCAGGAACTCTTGGAAAAGACTGCCATCAAGCCGGGCATGGTGACACACGCCTTTAATCCCAGAACTCAGGAGGCAGAGGTAGGAGAGGTTCCAGCCTGGAACTACATGATGAATTCCAGGTCTACCTGGACTAGGGTGATACCCTACTTCGAAAAACCAAAAAGGGGATGGAGAGATGGCTTAGCGGTTAAGGCGCTTGCCTGTGAAGCCTAAGGACCCAGGTTCGATTCTCCAGGTCCCACATAAGCCAGATGCACATGGTGGCGCATGCGTCTGGAGTTTGTTTGCAGTGGCTAGAGGCCCTGGAGCACCTATTCTGCCCCCTCCTTCTCTCTCTGTCTCTAATAAATAAATAAAAATAAATCTTTAAAAAAAAAAGAAAAAGAAAAACTAAAAAGATTGCTATCGTGGCCACGAGCTAATGGAAAGAGTGGTGGAAAGCCAGGACAGACCACAGTGCACTCCTGGGATGACCCATGGAGAGTGAAGGGAAGTGGGGCAAAGGTTTGTTGGTCAGACCCATACTAGGCTCAACTACAAGGACTCCTGGTGAGCCCCAGCAGGAGCACCCTCCATACAGGGCACCAGGGTGACATATCTGTCCAGCTGTAGCTAAAATACAGTGGAAGGGATGTCGATCTGGTTGCTACTTACAAAGAGTGTCCCTCACAGCCACCTTCATTCCCTCTTTATAGAACAGACACTAGGGACAAAGTAGTTGGTGGGAGAGACCTGGGGTGCAACCCCTTCAGGGCCCGTTGACCCTGTGTGTTTCTCACAGGTCACAGCCCGCGTGGAAAGCCTAGGCACTAGACTCAGAGCTGGGCAAGCACTAAAGGTTGACCATGCGCACACAGTATGCAGGCAGTGCCAAAGATTAGTTCAGGCCCAGCGGCCTTCTGGGGGCTTTCATTATGGAATGTGCCTTCCTCAGGGGATAGCTTTTGGTCCCTCTGCTCCAGGGCTTTTAGAGAGTTCTCCCTCAGGGTGACACTAGCCCCTGATGGAGATGGCATGAACAGAGCCATATGGAGACATGAATGACAGATCCAGTATTCTGTGAGGGTCAACCAGGGAAGCTTTTGGGGGTCCAAATAGGTGGCAGCCATACAGTCTTCCTACTCCTCTGCCCAGCTCCTGTCCCTCAGAGGAGGCCTCTCCTCCTCCCTACTCAAAAGCCACAGGCAAGGCAAAGTATAGGCAGACGGCAGCCAAATCTGCATGTGGAGTGAAGCTCTCCACCTCATGTTTGTTCTCAACTGTCTTCCCAGCCCATGGTGTCATTTATAGGTGGCAGAGCTTCTAGGAGGGTGACTAGTTGTGGTCCTTTGCTAAGGTTGAACCCACCCTTGGTTCTGGTCTACCACTTTGTGAATGCTACCACCATGTGCTTCTACTGCCATGAACCAAACTGCACTCACTACTATGCTTTTTCACCATGACAGACTCCAGTCTTTGAAACTGTAATCCTCCTTTAAGCTGTTCTGTCAGATATTGTGTCATAGCAATGCAAAAGTTGAGTCAGGTGCCCGCCAAGGGACCAAAGCCACAGATCTTATGCAGGATGCCATCTGGAGAAGTGGGCACAGTCCTACCTTCAGGGGACATTAAGACAACTGGGAACCACCTTGGCTGCTCAGCCTCCAAGCCTATGGTTCTACCTGTACGTACTTATTTCCACACCCATGCCGGCTCAGGAAGAACATGGCCCAGCTGTCTTTCTTGACACAACCCTATCTGAAATGGCTCAGTCTCCAGCCCCAGCAGCTAGAAGTTTCTCAATTCACCTGGATGTGAAGAAAGGAGTGGGGTGCTGGGATGGGCACTGGGGGTCATCACTCAAGACAATCTCTGCTGGGAAGAGGGCTCCCTCCACTCCCTCTCTACAGACACCTTGTCTACAGGCTGACACGATAGATACCTACAGGGAATAAGACTGCAGACCTGCTGGCCTCAGGCCATCCTCATGCTGAGACACAGACAGAGAGGAAGAGAGAGAGAGAGGCCTGTGGCACCCTCCTTTTCCCCGAGGGGACATGGGATGGAGCTGGAATGCTGGCCACCATCTTCAGGAAATAATCAATCCAGACTGAGGGAATGAGAGTCAGCAGATTTGCAAGAGATGAAGCAAGAATGGGAGAGGCAGGAGGGACCTCGGAAATTCTTGCTCTAACAGTATTTTTTTTCCCAGTGTTCGGGATAGAACCCAGGGACTCATGTATGCTAGGCAAGTGCTCTACCACTTAGCCACACACAGCCTGCTTTAAGAAAAAGCCAGCTACTACCCAGAGAAAAATGTCATTGGCCTCCTGACCCCATGTTTCAGGGAATTCCAGAAGGGAGAACCTGTGAGTACCTACAAAGTGCTTAAAAGAAAGAAAAATTCTCTAAAAACATGCAAAGCAAATCAATCTTACAAAATCAGAGCCTAAGACTAATGCAGCACCATAATGCTTCCACGAAATGCTGAGCACATGTCCCAGGTGAGAAGATACTCCTGCAGGGCAGTGCAGAATCCCCACACGAACTCGACAGTGTATGTCAGTCAGCCAGGGTCACACAGGCAGGTATGACCAGGGCCACGTGAGGCTGGCAAGGCCACCCTACCTTGAACACTTTGATCTGGCAGCTGGCAGAATGCAAGTGCTCTGTGTACTCCCCATTCTCATTCTGCTTAAATGTGTCGATCTGCACCCGGAAAGGCACTCCCTTCTCGCCCCCGTGTTTCCTGGGGGTGAACTCAGTGCTGATACAGTGTACCTGGGAGGGGAACATGGCGCAGATAGTTAGGTGAGGACAGGGAGTCTGGACACCCCTGGGGGTCCTGTCCACATGGAAATGTCTATCCCTGTTTCCATTTTCCTGCTGTGCCCCTTCCCACTCCCATCAGGCCAAGGGCTTCCCTGTCCTCCTCACACAGACTTCCTCCCACCTCTATCCCTTCACTTTAGAGGTTGTGCCTAGCCAGCTAAGTTGTTGTCACCACTCCAGGGAAGTGAATCCAGGGGTTACACTCTCATCCAGGACCTCTCCCTTGTCAAATCCTAGGATGCAGCACTGCCTGCTCTCTCACATACCGGTGTTCAGGTTTGACTGATGTCATAACCAGAATGCCAGAGCCATGCCCATGTTTCTGTTTAGTGCTTACTGCCTAGAAGGCACTTGAAACATATGTATTACTCCAGTATTGCAACCAGCACAATGATAATGGAATTGCTCTACACAATGCTAGTGTTAATTTGTCCTGAGTCACTCCTGTAGAATGAACACTGAGTTGATGGATTTATTTATTACCTGATTTATAAACTGGTAGGAATTAAGAGGCTCAAAATGAGGAGGAGAAGCTGGATGTGGTGGCACATGCCTTTAATCCCAGCACACGGGAGGCAGAGGTAGGAAGATCACTGTGAGTTCGAGGCCAGCCTGAGTCTTGGACTACAGAGTGAATTCCAGGTCAGCCTGGGCTAGAGCAAGATCCTACCTTGCTAAGCCAAAAAAAAAAAAAAAAAAAAAAAAAACTGGGTGGGGAGGACAATTGTTGGCACACCTGTAATCCTAATACTCAATACTCAAGAGACTGAGGCAAGAGGAACTTGAGTCCAGACTACACTCCACAGCAAGACTATCTCAAAAAAAAAAAAAAAAAGAGGAGGAGGAGTCAGGTGATGGCTTAGTTGGTAAAGAACCTAATCAGTGAGCTCCAGGCAAATGAAACCCTGTCTCAAAAAAAAGGGGGACAGGGACTGAAGAGACGGCTTTGCAGTTAAGGCACTTGCCTGCAAAGCCTAAGAACCAGGTTCCCCAGTACCCACTAAGCCAGAGGTACAAGGCAGTGCATGTATCTGGAATTAGTTTGCAGTGGCCATTCTCTCTCTCAATTAAATAAATAAAAATAAAATTTAAAAGATGGATTTCTGGGCTGGAGAGATGGCTTAGCTGTTAAGGCGCTTGCCTGCAAAGCCAAAGGATCCCGGTTCGACTCTCCAGGACCCACATAAGCCAGATGCACAAGGGGGCGCATGCATCTGAAGTTCATTTGCAGTGGCTGGAGGCCCTGGCGTGCCATTCTCTTTCTCTTTCTCTGTCTGTCTGTCTCTCTGCCTCTTTTTCTCTCTCAACTAAATAAAATATATTAATAAATAAAGCTGGCATTTTTGAGGACTACACATGCATAAACATGCAGACAGACTGCCAGCTGGAGAGGAAAGCTTGCTTAAGAATACACAGCCAACCAGCAAGAGAGCCAGGATGGAGTGCAGAATCACACACAAGGCAACACCATGTCTTTGGCCTCCTGAAATAATACCAGGTAGAAGCCACACCAGGGACAGGTAATGAATTAACTCAATCAGTACTAATAACTATAATAGCTTTTTTAAAGGGCCTCTTGAATTACTTATGCTAAGAAATACTGACTTTATTAGTGGATGTGTATGTATATGTGTGTGTGTGTGTGCGTGGGTACATGTATGTGTGCACATGTGAGTCAGAGAACAACCTCAGATGTAATTCTTAGGTGGACGTTGTCTGCCTTGTTTGAGACAGTGCCGCTCCCTAGCCTGGAACTCACTAAGTAGGCTAGAATGGCTGGCCAGCCCTGGAATCCCGTCTCCTCCTCCTCCTCCCCCTGCCCAGTGCAGGGATTCCAAGCATGTGACTGGCCGCCTGCCTTCTTTCCTCCCTCCCTCCCTCCCTCCCTCCCTTCCTTCCCCCCTCCCTCCTTCCTTTCTTCCTTTTTTCCTTTTTTCCTTCCTTCCTTTTATTAGCATCAAACCCAAGTCCTCATGTTTGCAAGGCAAATACCACTGGCTGAACTATCTCCCCAGCTGGAAATACCAAAGCTCACATCTTCTAGAAGGAGAAGCTAAACAGAATCCTACAACATTCCAAGTCCCTTCCCTAGTCTGACTGCTCAACTGGCCTTGTGAATATGTACAGCAAGCATACCCCTCCCCTCCCCTTTCCTTTCCTTCCTTCCCCTCCCCTTCCCCTTCCCTTCCCTTCCCTTCCCTTCCCTTCCCTTCCCTTCCCTTCCCTTCCCTTCCCTTCCCTCCCCTCCCCTCCCCTCCCCTCCCTCCCCCCCCTCCCTCCTCTCCTTTCCTTTCCTTCCTTCCCTTCCCTCCCCTCCCCTCCTCTCCCCTTTCCTTTCTTTCCCTTCCCTTGTCTTCTACAAAGACCCTTCCCAAAGGGCTGGTGCAGGAAATCATGAGCTAGTCCCCAAACTCTCCCCTTGCTCACCTGAATGAACGCAGACGCTCTCTTCGCAGGGTCCCACAAAAACTCGACTGCGTTCAGCTGTGTTGGGCTGGCCCTGGGGTCCAAGATACCAACAGACAGTGGAATATCTGCGCACACACACACATACACACAAGTGTGATGTCAGCCTCTCCCAAATACTTGGGGAGGGATCCCCCAATCCACGTCTAAACTCTTCACCACACTGGAAACACTGGCCACTCTGGAAAGTAAGCTTTGTGGAACACCTCAGGCAGACAGCCTGGCTTAGACTGCTCTGCAGTTCTTGGCATCTTTATCCTATCTTGTGTGAACAGTCATTTTATTTCACTGCAAACATACTGTATGTACTTCATTTCTGCTGGCTGGGAATGCTCGCTGACGTCAGGAATATATATACCATGTAATCTCTCTGGCTTTGGGACCTGAAGACACAGCTGACCCCAAGGCAAAGTAGGGCGACCAGCACTTGACTCCCCACCTCAAACTGCACCTCAAGTGTCATCTTACTCTTTTTCCTAATCCCTTATCAGCCTTTCAGGCTTTGTACTCTTCAACAGCTCTTTCTTGGAACTCTCTAAGGCCAAGGCCTGCTGGCATAGTCACCCCTGCAAGCTCCCTAAGGGGCTGCCCTTCCTTCCTAGCTCCCACAGGCCCACCTGCCATTCTTTCCTTCTTTCTTTCCTTCCTCCCTTCCTTCCTCCTTCCCTCCCACTTCCCAGGGTCCCACAATGTAGATCAGTCTGGCCTCCAACTCCAGGTCCTTCCTCCTGCCTGGGCAGTGCTAGATCAGGTGTGTACCACCCCCTGGTCCGAATACCGTGGGCTCGGGACGACTGGGGAGACTCACCAATGTCCAAGATGCGGTCCCCAGGCCGACTCCACCGCCAGCCCTCCAGCTGCTGGTGCTCCGTGTACTGCAGCCGGCGGTCATGGAACACCACGCGGATGATGCTCTGTGGAGTATTGGGCAAACGCTGAGGGTGGGGGCCCAGGGAAGACCAAGAGGAGCCTGCATCTTTGTCCCCAGCTAGGACAAAGCTTTCTCAGCTCTTCCTCCGGGTCTTCCTTTCCCCATAGTACTTCCTCGCAAACCCAGTGACACTGACAACTTGTGTAAAGGGTGACAACAACCATCGCTTCCAAGGTTACAAGGAGCTTCCTTCATGTACATGTCTGACTGATGAGACCTTTTGTGGGGATGATAAAGGTTCAGTAGGTGACAAATCCAGGCCTGAGTCTATGTGTCTAGTCCCAGTCATCCTGGCCCTCAGTGCTGCCTGCCATCTAATCCTCAAGGGGTCAGCATGCTACGTAGAACAGGACAGGGCGAGCTTGTAGCTAAGGTTGAAAGGCTGAGAGGACCCTGCCTCTCCCTTGGAGGTCTGTCTCCACCATCCCCAGCGCCCCCCCCCCAATTCTAGGTGCTGAGACCCTCAACAGCCCTCCAGAGAGCAGAGTCAGTCCTGAGGCTCACCTTCACGTATTTTGTGTTCAGATCCTGGAAGTCTCCCAGCTTCCGGTTCTCCAGCAATCGGATTTCATACGACTGACCTTCAGGAGAGGTAACAGTACATTTTCTAGTTCTGACTATTTCCAATTCCAATACCCACAAGCGAGTGGCCTTCTCCACGCAGCCCACTCCTGGCATATCCACCCAGGTCTTAAGGCCAGCAGGGGTGAAACAGAGAGGAAAGAAAACATATGGCAAGCTCACTGAACTCATCTCCTAGATGTCCATCCTGCCTCGCCGGGCCTCACACACCCCAGGGAACATCCCTCGTGACCGCTACAGAGCTAGAACCTCTGTGACAGCCAAAGAAAGGGAGTCTCTGACAATGTAGTTACTTAGTGGGGTGGGGACATAGCATGAGGACCTGAGTTCAATCCCCAGTTTCCATGTTAAAACACCAGGCATGGTGGCCTGTGCTTATAATCTCAGTGTTAATGCGGGGCAGATATAGGTGGATCCCTAGGGCTCACAGGCCAGCCAGTCTAGCCTAATAAGAAAGAGAGAAAGAAAAGAAAAGAAAAGAAAAGAAAAGAAAAGAAAAGAAAAGAAAAGAGGGCTGGAGAGATGGCTTAGCAGTTAAGGTATTTGCCTGCAACACCAAATGATCCCTGTTTGATTCTCCAGGACCCACGTAAGCCAGATGCACAAGGGGGCACATGCATCTGGAGTTCGTTTGCAGTTGCTGGAGGCCCTGTTGCACCCATTCTCTCCCTCTGCCTCTTTCTATCAAATAAATAAATATATTTTAAAAAGAAAGAAAGGGGTGGGAGGGAGGGAGGAATGAAGGAACAAAGAGAGAAAGGAAGAAAGGCTGGAGAGGTTGCTCAGTGGTTAAGGCAGTTGCCTGCAAAGCCTACCCACGTAAGTTCAATTCCCCACTACCCACATAAAGCCAGAAGAACAAAAGGCATATACATCTGGAGTCCATTTGTAAGGTCTGAATGCCCTGGCGTGCCCATTCTCTCTGTCTCTCTTTTCCATCTCTCTCTCATTGCAAATAAATAAAATAAATTTAAAAAGGAAGGAAGGAAGGAAGGAAGGAAGGAAAGAAGGAAGGAAGGAAGGAAGGAAGGAAGGAAGGAAGGAAGGAAGGAAGGCAGGCACCTGAGGAGGAACAGCACTGAGGTTGTCCCAGGCCTACACCACACACACACACACACACACACACACACACACACACACACCTACAACCTGGATGGCCAGTTGGCACAGCCAGACACACTCACAATGATGGATAAATGACTAACCAAACCGGTCCTAAACTGAAAATTTTTTTTTTTAAATCATGTCTATTAGACATTGTTCTACAACAGAATAAGCAGCATTTTCCCTCGTTAAAAGAATAGCATGCCATGGCCCTAGGATCAATCCTCAGCACCACCGGAAAAAAAATGAGAGAAAGAAAACAGTATCATGTGTTTGAATGAATGTAACATTCCATTCCATGACACATGTGGAACAAGACTATGAACAGAGCCGGACATGGTGGTGCACACCTTTAATCCCAGCACTCCGGAGGCAGAGGTAGGAGGATCACCGTGAGTTCAAGGCCACCCTGAGACTACATAGTGATTCTAGATCAGCCTGGACTAGAGTGAGATCCTACCTTGAACAAAAAAAAAAAAAAAAAAAAAAAAGAATATGAACAGGCCAGGCATGGTGGCGCACGCCTTTAGTCCTAGCACTTGCTGGGGAGGCTGAGATAGGAGGATTGCCATGACTTCAAGGCCAGTCTTGGGGCTACAGAGTAAGTTTCAGGTCAGCCTGGGCTAGAGTTAGGAAAAAAAATAAGACAAATAAGGAAAGAATATGAATGGAAACATGATTGATTTGACATTACTATGTACATGAAAGTTCAAAGTAACTTGAAGCTACTTGTTTTCTCATTTTGTGAAAAGGCAGTAGGATAGAAGGTAGTGCATATGGATCAAATGATGCCTGTGCTTTCCAAATTACATGTTATACTTCGAATTGGGAGCACCCCAGCGTCACAATTTAATAAAGGATGTTTTGCAAATAAGAGAAAATATTTTAATAATCACTGTTGGTAAACTGAAATTGCTTTTGCTTTTTACATTTTCTCTTTTTTAAAAAAATTGGTTTATTTTTATTTATTTGAGAGTGACAGAGAGAGAAAGAGGCAGAAAGAGAGAGAGAGAGAGAGAGAATGGGTGCACCAGGGCCTCCAGCCACTGCAAATGAACTCCAGATGCATGCACCACCTTGTGCATCTGGCTTACATGGGTACTGGGGAATCAAGCCTTGAACCGGGGTCCTTAGGCTTCACAGGCAAGCGCTTAACCACAAAGCCATCTCTCTAGCCCCTTTTTACATTTTCTTTATCTCGATCTCTCTTTTTTCTTTTGGACAAATTCTCGCTATGTAGACCAGGATTGGCCTCAAACTTGTGACCCTGGACTTCTAAGTGCTGGAATTCCAGGCCCATGCTGGTAGGCACAGCCTGGATTAGCTTTTTAAGATTTTTTTTTTTTTTTTTTTTTTTTTTTTTTTAAAGGCATGTATGGGGCTGAGAGCAGAACCCAGGGCCTCGCTCATGGTAGACAAGCATTTCACTGAGCTACATATCCGTGAGTGTGTGTGTGTGTGTGTGTGTGTGTGTGTGTGTGTGTGGTTATGCATGTAGATATGTGGGTTTGCTTGGGTGGGGGCACACATTCATGTGTGGGGTGTGCCTACATGTGTATGCATATGGTGGCCAGAGGTCATGGCAGGCGTATTCCTCAATCACTTTCTACTTGTGCTGTGTTTTGTTTTGTTTTGTTTTGTTTTGAGGTAGGGTTCTCTCACTCTAACCCAGGCTGACCTAGAACTCTGTAGCCCCAGGCTGGCCTCAAATTCACTGTGATCCTCCTACTACAGCCTCCTGAGTGCTGGGAATAAAGGAGGGCTCTGCACTCTTCTCACGTGCTTTTTGAGACAGGGTCTCTTACTTAACCCAGGGCTTACCAATTTGGCTAAACTAGCTAGCCATTAAGCCCCCAAAGATTCCCTGTCTTTGCCTCCTCAGCCCTTGACTGCAGATATGTACTGCCAAACATTTACATGGGGGCTGGGCTGAGGACTCAGGTCCTCATGTTTACATCAAGCATTTTACTCACTGAGACATTTCCCCAGACCAAAAGCAGATTTTGTTGTTGGTTTTTCCAGGTAGGGTTTCACTCTAGCCCAGGCTGACCTGGAATTCACTATGTAGTCTCACGGTGACCTTGAACTCACAGCAATCCTCCTACCTCTGCTTCCCAAGGGCTGAGATTAAAAGTCATGTGCCACCATGCCTATTGGGGTTTTGTTTGTTTGTTTTGAGGTACAGTTTCATTCTATCCCAGGCCGATCTGGAATTCACTATGTAATCTCAGGGTGGCCTTGAACTCATGGTAATCCTCCTACCTCTGCCTCCCCAGTGCTTGGGATTAAAGGTGTGCGCCACCCTGGCTGGGTTTTTGTTTGTTTTGTTTTGTTTTGTTTTTTGAGGTAGGGTCTCACTCTAGCTCAGGCTGACTTGGAATTCACTATGTGGTCTCAGACTGGCCTCAAACTCACAGCAATCTTCCTACCTCTGCCTCCCAAGTGCTGGGATTAAAGGCGTGCGCTACTACACCCAGCTAAAAAGGCAGATTTTTAAAGTCTGGCTTCCAGGCCCTTGGACCAAGAGTCCAGCACTCCCTAGCCATGGGCATACAAACAGCCTTCCACACCCTGACTGGTTTTTCCAGTGTCCTCCACCTTCCCTGATGAAGAATGCAGATGGTGTTGGCAGGAGGCCCAAGGCCCAAGTGGTCATTACATGAGTTTACAGGTACCCGAGGGGACCAATTAACATTGACCCCAAGCTCTGCAGGACAGCCTCTGCTCAGACCAAGCAGGGGCACCTCCTGGTAGAGAATAGTTTTTGCCATGGGGCAGCACTGGCAGGACAGAGCCACTGTGTGGGGTTTAAGCCAGAGTTCCATGTCTCCCCACACAACCTTCCTTTCAAACATGCATGTCAGGGCCCCTGGTCAGTATTTACATGCCTACAAATGGACATCCAACCACCCTG
The DNA here is from genome assembly GCA_036365145.1 of Orientallactaga sibirica. NCBI lineage: Eukaryota > Metazoa > Chordata > Mammalia > Rodentia > Dipodidae > Orientallactaga > Orientallactaga sibirica. The sequence continues at coordinate 15,476,698 of JAEOAD010000028.1, forward strand.
TCCATGCCTGCCTCAAGGCTAACACACTGGCATCAGGCTGACCTTGCCACCCACTCATTCACAGGGCACCACACAGAAGACCCTCCTTCAGAGTCTCACACTAGCTGATGAGCATCTTCACTCAGGCTGAACTGGCCCAGGACAGCCCGGCCAGCCCCACACTTCAGCATATAGGATTCTGTTTGTGCATGGAGGCGTGTGGCTCGGTGAAGACCCAGACTGTCTGTTCTGCTCACCACTGCGCTGTTGTTTTTCTGTTTTTTTGTTTTGTTTTCTTCATTTAAAAAATGTTTTTATTTAAGAGAAAGAGGCAGAGAGAGAGAGAGAGAGAATGGGCACACCAGGGCCTCCAGCCACTGCAAACGAACTTCAGACACAGGCACCCCCTTGTACATCTGGCTTACGTGGGTCCTGGAGACTCGAACTGGGATCCTTTGGCTTTGCAGGCAAATGCCTTAACTGCTAAACCATCTCTCCAGCCCTGTTTTCTTCATTTTTTGAGAAAGGGTCTTGCTCTAGTCCAGGCTGATCTGGAATTTGCTATGTAGTCTCAAGCTGTCCTTGAACTCATAGCGATCCTCCTACCTCTGCCTTCTGGCATTCATGCATTTGCAGTGACAAGAAGCCCTGGGTAAAGCCCAAGTAAAGCCAACACACAAAATGGCACATGCATCTGGAGTTTGTTTGCAGCAGAAGAAAGGCCTGTCGTGCCCGCCCCCTCCCACCCAGAGTCTAACAAATAAATAAAAGTTTAAAAAACTGAAATCACTTTGATGCATTTGTTGAGCACCTACTATATAGAAAACAGTGCAAGCCGGGTGTGATGGCAGAACAGGGCTGGTAGATGGCTCAGTCAGTAAAGTGCTCGCTGTGCAAACAAGAGGACCGAAGTGTGACTCTAGCATGCATGTAAAATGCCAGGCATGGCAGTGCGTGTCCCTAATCCCAGAGGGTTACTGGTTAGCTAGGCTAGCTGAATTGGCAAGCTCTAGGTTCCACGTGGGACCTCTGCACATGCACACACACACATGTGCATGCATACACACACACTTCTAGAGTGGAAGAAGAATCCAGCAGCAAATAAAACTAGGGATGGACTGGCATATATGAAACAGACAAACCAGGAAAAAATACACAGAAAATCTCATGTTTATAGCTAAATATGCATGGAGCAAAACTTTTAGCACATGCATGGGGGGGGGTTACCAACATCCATTTCTTCTTCTTTTTTTTTTTTTTTTTTTTTTTTTTTGATTTTTGAGGTAGGGTCTCGCTGTAGCCCAGAATGACCTGGAATTCACTATGTAGACTGACCTTCTTACTCATAGTCATCCTCCTATCTCTGACTCCCAAGTTCTGGGATTAAAGGCTGCACCACCATGCCTGGCTCTAACATCCATTTCTTACTAATGGTTCTGATCCTGGGGCAGGAGGGAAAGCATATCAAAAGTAGATTTGAGCTGGGCATGGTGGCACAGGCCTTTCATCCCAGCACTCGGGAGGTAGAGGTAGGAGAATTGCCATGAGTTCGAGGCCACCCTACGACTACATAGTGAATTCCAGGTCAGTCAAAAAAAAAAAAAAAAAGTAGATTTGGCAAAAAAACATTTTGAGGGAAAAAGAAAAAAAAAAACCCAAAGACTGTTGGGTACATTTTTTTTTCTCTCTTAAATCTGAAATTAAAACTTTCTCTCTCTCTCTTATACACACACCCACACAAATATTTCAGTAGTAGAGGGAAAATACTGGGTTTGGTTTCTATTCTATGGCCATGTGTTTTTGACACTGACTCTAGGAACAGGCTTCAAGGCTCAGCAGTCACTGTAATCCCCAGTACCCCATTTGTGACAACAACATGCTGGGTACAAGAATAACATTCACCACTTACTCATACCATCCCACAATTTTGCTACATCAAAAACCCACTGCAGGGCTAGAGGGCTGGCTTAGCAGTTAAGGCACTTGCCTGCAAAGCCAAACCACCCAGGTTTGATTCCCCAGGACCCACATAAGCCAAATGCCCAAGGTGGCACAGGAATCTGGAGTTCATTTGCAGTGGCTGGAGGCCCTGGCATGCCCCCGCCCTCTGTGTGTGTGTGTGTGTGTGTCAAATAAATAAATAGAAATATTTTTTAAAAACTGCAAAGCCAGGCATGGTGGCACATGCCTTTAATCCCAGCACTCGGTAGGCAGGGGTAGGAGAATTGCCATGAGTTCGAAGCCACCCTGAAACTACACAGTGAATTCCAGGTCAGCCTGAGCTACAGTGAGACCCTACCTTGAAAAAAATGAAAAAAAAAAAAAAAACAAACCCCGCTGCACTATGCTAAGACTATTTTATTGAATCAACTTTTTCAGGAGGTGAGGTGGGCAACAGAGTCTCACTACATAGTCCATGATGATCTTAAATTCAATCTTTCCGCCTCAGCCTAGGTAATCAACTCATTTCTTAAAAAAAGTATTTATTTATTTATTTGAGAAAGACGGAGAGGAAAGGAGAATGGGCTTACCAGAGACTCTCGCTGTGCAAACAAGAGGACCGAAGTGTGACTCTAGCATGCATGTAAAATGCCAGGCATGGCAGTGCGTGTCCCTAATCCCAGAGGGTTACTGGTTAGCTAGGCTAGCTGAATTGGCAAGCTCTAGGTTCCACGTGGGACCTCTGCACATACACACACACACATGTGCATGCATACACACACACTTCTAGAGTGGAAGAAGAATCCAGCAGCAAATAAAACTAGGGATGGACTGGCATATATGAAACAGACAAACCAGGAAAAAATACACAGAAAATCTCATGTTTATAGCTAAATATGCATGGAGCAAAACTTTTAGCACATGCATGGGGGGGGGGGTTACCAACATCCATTTCTTCTTCTTTTTTTTTTTTTTTTTTTTTTTTTTTGATTTTTGAGGTAGGGTCTCGCTGTAGCCCAGAATGACCTGGAATTCACTATGTAGACTGACCTTCTTACTCATAGTCATCCTCCTATCTCTGACTCCCAAGTTCTGGGATTAAAGGCTGCACCACCATGCCTGGCTCTAACATCCATTTCTTACTAATGGTTCTGATCCTGGGGCAGGAGGGAAAGCATATCAAAAGTAGATTTGAGCTGGGCATGGTGGCACAGGCCTTTCATCCCAGCACTCGGGAGGCAGAGGTAGGAGAATTGCCATGAGTTCGAGGCCACCCTACGACTACATAGTGAATTCCAGGTCAGCCTGGACCAGAGTGAGACCCTACCTCGAAAAAAAAAAAAAAAAAAAAAAAGTAGATTTGGCAAAAAAACATTTTGAGGGAAAAAAAAAAAAAAAAAAACCCAAAGACTGTTGGGTACATTTTTTTTTTCTCTCTTAAATCTGAAATTAAAACTTTCTCTCTCTCTCTTATACACACACCCACACAAATATTTCAGTAGTAGAGGGAAAATACTGGGTTTGGTTTCTATTCTATGGCCATGTGTTTTTGACACCTGACTCTAGGAACAGGCTTCAAGGCTCAGCAGTCACTGTAATCCCCAGTACCCCATTTGTGACAACAGCATGCTGGGTACAAGAATAACATTCACCACTTACTCATACCATCCCACAATTTTGCTACATCAAAAACCCACTGCAGGGCTAGAGGGCTGGCTTAGCAGTTAAGGCACTTGCCTGCAAAGCCAAACCACCCAGGTTTGATTCCCCAGGACCCACATAAGCCAAATGCCCAAGGTGGCACAGGAATCTGGAGTTCATTTGCAGTGGCTGGAGGCCCTGGCATGCCCCCGCCCTCTGTGTGTGTGTGTGTCAAATAAATAAATAGAAATATTTTTTAAAAACTGCAAAGCCAGGCATGGTGGCACATGCCTTTAATCCCAGCACTCGGTAGGCAGGGGTAGGAGAATTGCCATGAGTTCGAAGCCACCCTGAAACTACACAGTGAATTCCAGGTCAGCCTGAGCTACAGTGAGACCCTACCTTGAAAAAAATGAAAAAAACAAAACAAAACAAAACAAAACCCGCTGCACTATGCTAAGACTATTTTATTGAATCAACTTTTTCAGGAGGTGAGGTGGGCAACAGAGTCTCACTACATAGTCCATGATGATCTTAAATTCAATCTTTCCGCCTCAGCCTAGGTAATCAACTCATTTCTTTAAAAAAATATTTATTTATTTATTTGAGAAAGACGGAGAGGAAAGGAGAATGGGCTTACCAGAGACTCTAGCCACTGTAAACAAACTCCAGATACATGCGCCACCTTGTACTTTATGTTAGTGCTAGGGAAGTGAACCCTGGTCCTTAGGCTTTGCAGGCAAGCGCCTTAACCACTGGTCATCTCTCCAGCCCTCAACACACTTTTTAATTTTGAATGATTACATCTTCTCATAGGCAATCCTAATTACACACCATAGATTAACTGCTATTATATAGATAAGCAACTATCCAATCTTGGGGAGGGCTGCCTCCTGAAGCTGGCTTGGGAACTTGGGTCAGTACCCAGGTTGGGAGCCTGGCTCCCACCTAGCCCACTGATTCCCACAGCTCTGAATTGTAGACAGCATAGGGTCTTTGTTTTTTTGTTTGTTTTTGCACATGTGTGTGTGATAGGCATGCATGTGTGTATGCATGTTCATATGTGGACACACTGTGTGGGCGCACGTGTACATGACATGTGAAGGCTGAGGGTTGACCTAGGGTGTCTTCTTCAGTAGCTCTCCACCTTATTTACTGAGTCAGGGTCTCTCGCGTGAACCCAGAGCTTGCCAGTTCAGCTAGTGTAGCCAGCCAGCTTGTCCCAGGATCCCTGTGTCCATCTCCTCAGCAGCCATCACTGGGCCTCAAGGGGATCTACAGTTGGTTCTTCATAACCTGGGTACTGGAGGGTTGAAGTCATGCCAGCAGGAAATTTGGTGCTCACAGATCTCAGAGGCTCAGCCTGGGCAGGACAGGCAGGTAACATCAGGAAAACGGCTCCAAGGCAATTTTCTGGGAAGACCTGGCCCAGCCCTCAACTCTCAAACTGTTAAATGCCTTTCAAAAGCTGCCCCAGGTCACTTTGTCATGTAAACTAGCCCTTGGCAGGTGGCTCCCAGCCCAACCCAGGGAGCCAAGGTGACCTAGGAGTGGCAGGAGCTGGGGCAGGACAGTCACACCAGGTACTCCAGCAGGGTCAGCTGAGCCTGATGACCCCTTCCTCCTTGGTGGTGGTTGGGGGGGAGGACATGCAACATAAACTCACTCAGCTTGATGCCACACCTCACCCCCTATCCTAAGGAGCCTGGGCCACAGGAATGGGTAAAGAAACTTAACACATGCTCCTTAGGGCTGTGCCTGGCCAGCCAATGCCCCTTCTCTTCCTCAATCTGCCCACTTCACTGGAGAACAGCGGCTTTAGGGAAACAGGCGGCGCAAGGGATATGAAACATACCTGAATTCAGCTCTGTGCCCAGCCCCAGGCAGGGTGGGTGGGAGGGGGGTCTTGTTTTTCTCCTTCTTCCCTCTTGCAACCCAGCATCAATCCTGGGTAGTCACTGGCTCTAGAGGCCAGCCAGTCTCAGTGACTAGGGCACCTTTGCCATGGGGACAAGGAAGCAGCCACTGACCACACAGGAATCAAGGCCACAATTGAGTTCCAATAAAATCTTATTTCTGGGGGCTGAAGACATGGCTCAGTGGGTAAAGGACTTGTCACGCAACCATGAGACCAGAGTTCAAATCTCCGGTGCCCACATGAAGTGCCAGGCGTGATGTCATGTGCCAGTAACCCTGGGGCAGTGGAGAAAAGAGAATCCCCAGGGCTTGCTAATGGCTAGTCTAGCTGAATCAGCATGCTCTGTCTGGGCTCAGGGACAGACCCTGTCTCAAAAAGTAAGGTGGACAGCATCCAAAATCTCTCTCTCCCTCTGACCACTACACATCACACACCAACACACATAAGCCAAAAATAAATAAATAAATAAATAAATAAATAAATAAATAAATAAGCCAGGCATAGTGGCACACACCTTTAATCCCAGCACTCGGGAGGCAGAGGTAGGAGGACTGCCACAAATTTGAGACCACCGTGAGATTACATAGTGAATTCCCAGTCAGCCTGGGATAGAGTGAGACCCTACCTCGAAAAACCAAAAGTAATAAAATAATAAGCAATAAATAAGCCAAAACTTATTTCTGGATCTTTCCATTGGAATTTTATTATTTATTTATTTATTTATTTGTTTGTTTGTTTATGAGGTAGGGTGTCACTCCGGTCCAGGCTGACCTGGAATTCACTCTGTATTCTCAGGGTGGCCTCGAACTCATGGTGATCCTCTTACCTCTGCCTCCCTCTGCTGGGATGAAAGGTGTGTGCCTCCACGCCTGGCTCCCATTGGAATTTTCATGTAATCTCATCTTTCCTGATACTTCCATCCTCTCCACTTCTTTGCCATTTTGCCAGTTACCCTTCTGCATAATGGCGACACATCACACATAGTACCTCATCTACAATGAAAGCTGTTTGAGGGCCTCCTCAGCCCTTGTACATCCCTGGTAAGGGACAGGTGGCTGGATCCCACTACAAATGCTCCTAAAGCAAACAAGAAGCTGAAGGTAGGGCTGGAGCGATGGCTCAGTGGTTAAAGGCATTTGCTTGTAAAGCCTAACTGATGGCCAGGGTTCGAATACCCAGTACCCATGTAAAGCCAGATGCACATCGTGGGGCATCTGGAGTTCATCTGCAGTGGCATCTAGAGGCCCTGGCATGTCCATTCATCTTTCTTTCCTTCCTTCTCCCCTCCCTCCCTCTGTTGCCTTGTAAATAAGTAAATATAAATACTAAAACACACACACACACACACAGGAGAACTAGTCAGTCTAACCAAGAAGAACATGAAATCTTGCTCACTGTGACCCAAGAATGACTTGCCAATGGACTGAGGAGATGGCTTAGCTGGGTCAAGTGTGTGCCATGGGAGCATGAGGGCCTGAGTTCAGACCCCCAGTGCTCATGTAAATACTGAGTATGGTGGTATGGGCCTGTAATCCCAGAACTGGAGACATGGAGACAGAGATTCTTGGGGCTTACTGGCTAGTTAGTTTTGTTGAATTGGTGGGTTTGGGGTTCAGTAAGAGATCCTGTCTTGGGGGCTGGAGAGATGGCTTAGTGGTTAAGTTGCTTGCCTGTGAAGCCCAAGGACCCAGTACCCACATAAGCCAGATGCACAAGGTGGCACATGCATTTGGAGTTCATTTGCAGTGGCTAGAGGCCCTCGTATGCCAATTTTCTCTATATATCTGCCTGTCTCCCTCTCTCTCGCTTTCTCTCAAATAAATAAAAATAAACAAAAAATATTTTAGAGATCCTGTCTCAAAAATAAGATGGAGAATGCTTGGTGATACACTCAACATTGATCTCCACACACATGTGCCCACAATCATATAAACAAATGAACCCATACATAACACATGGGGAAAAAAAAGATGAAAATAGTAAATCCTGGGCTGGAGGGATTGCCTAGTGGTTAAGGCACTTGCCAGCGAAGCCAAAGGATCCTGGTTCGACTCTCCAGGCCCCACGTAAGCCAGATGCACAAGTGGCGCATGTATCTGGAGTTTGTTTGCAGTGGTTGGATGCCCTAGTGCGCCCATTCTCTCCCTCTTTCTCTGCCTCTTTCTCTCTCTGTCTCTCTGCCTCTTTCTCTCTCTCTCTCTCTCTCTCTGCCTCTCTCATATAAATAAGTAAAGAAATAAAAATATTTAAAAATGAAAATATTAAAAAAAGAAAATAGTAAAGCCTAACCCATATCAGGTTGGTAATAAATAAATATAAAAATAACATGTAAATATATAAATAAACCACAAAACAAAATGGGAAAGTTGGTAATAACATTACCATATTGGAGAGGGGAGTATGATAGACCTAGAATCATCTAGAAGACACACCTCTGTACATGTCTGAGGGTTTCTACACTGGGTTAATGAAGGCGGGGAGATCCACCCTAAATGTGAGGGCCACATCCACAGCCTGGGGTCCTGGGCTTAATTAAAAGGAGAAGGCAAGCTGAGTGTCACCATTCACCTATCTGCTCCCTGACTGAAGATGCAATGCAAGCTGGGTATGGTGGCATACACCTTTAATCCCAGCACTTAAGAAGCAGAGGTAGGAGGATCGCTGTGAGTTCAAGGGCACCCTGAGACTATATAGTGAATTCCAGGTTAACCTGAGCTAGAGGGAGACCTACCTTGTGGGGGGAAAAAAAAAAAGATGCAAGGCAGCCAGCTGCTTCATGCTCCTGTGCCATGCTTTCCCTGTCATGACACACCCTCAGACATAGGACAAAGTAAGTCCTTCCACCATTAAGTTGCTTTTGTGAGTTATTTTGTCACAGTGAGAAAAGTAACTCATACACTCAGATACCCCACCCTGGACTCTGGTCTAAAGTGCACGGGGATTTAAAAATATTTGCTGAGCCGGGCGTGGTGGCGCACGCCTTTAATCCCAGCACTTGGGAGGCAGAGGTAGCAGGATCGCTGTGAGTTCAAGGCCACCCTGAAACTACATAGTTAATTCCAGGCCAGCCTGGGCCAGAGTGAGACCCTACCTCGAAAAAACAAAAAATAAAATAAAATAAAAATAAAAATATTTGCTGTCTGGGGAGATTGCTCAGTGGTTAAAGGTTCTTGCCTGTGAAGCCTGAAGACCTGTGTTCAATTCCCCAGTACCCATGAAAAGCCAGATGCACAAAGTGGCACATGCATCTGACAAGAGGCCCTAGCACACCCATACTTACTCTCTGCCTCTTTTTTGGTCTTTTTCTTCCTCTTAAATAAATATATTATTTAAAATTTACAAGCCAGGCACAGTGGCTCATGCCTACAATCCCAGCACTCAAGAGGCTGAGGTAGGAGGATCACCATGTGTTCAAGGCCAGCCTGGGCTACAGAGTGAGACCTTGCCTCAAGATAACAGATAACAAAACAAAATGCCTAAGGCTGTTTAATGTGGCAGTCCTGTGAGCTAAGCCCTGGAAATAACTAAATCCACCATCATATTCTCAAGAAACTGTGCAGTCTAACACTGCCATTCAGGCAATATAGCTCACCTTCCCCTAAGGTTCAAAGTGGCATCATGTGTGCACAAAGGAGGCAAATGTAAATGGAGAGACAGTGCAGTCACCTGGCCCAGAGCCTTCAGTGTCACACCAGACCAGGAGAGGCTGAGACAGGCCCAGGCAAAGTAGCTGACAGGTAGGGACATCTAAATACAAGGCCTCATGCTTACCTGACCTTCCAACCGGACAGAAAACCTGTTGCCAAGGCCACAGTCCCAGCCAGGGGTGCAGCCCAGGGGAAGGACAGAACCCAGGTGTGATCTTCAGCAGAACTTGTTTTGTTTTGTTTCTTGAGGTAGGGTCTCACTCTAGCTCAGGCTGACCTAGAATTCACTATGTAGTCTCAGGGTGGCCTGGAACTCATGGTGATCCTCCTACCTCTGTCTCCCGAGTGCTGGGATTAAAGGCTTGTGCCACTACACCCGGCTTTTCAGCAAAATTTTTAGTGTCATTGGCCCTATTTTAATAGGTCTGGATGATAAGTAATGATATTATATCCATATTAAATTTCCTGAATTTGGTTATACAAAAGAATTTGGTTATACATGTCCAGCAGGGCATGGGGGCATACTAATCCTTGCACTTGGGAGGAAGCTAAAATGTGAGTTCCAGGACAGCCTGGGAGAACAGAGTGAGTTCCAAGTCAGCTTGGGCTAGAATGAGACCCTTCCCTAAAAAAAAAAAAAAAAAAAAAAAGACAAAACAAAGCAAAAAAAAGAAGGAGAGCTGGGCGTGGTGGCGCACACCTTTAATCCCAGCACTTGGGAGGCAGAGGTAGGAGGATTGCCGTGAGTTCGAGGCCACCCTGAGACTACATAGTTAATTCCAGGTCAGCCTGGACCAGAGTGAAACCCTACCTCGAAAAACCAAAAAAAAAAGGAGGAGGAGAAGGAGAAAGAGGAGGAGGAGGAGGAGAAGAGGAGAGGAGAGGAGAGGAGAGGAGAGGAGAGGAGAGGAGAGGAAGCAGCAGCCCTGAGGTTGAAGAGATGGCTCAGTGCTCAGTGGGTTAGTCCTTGCCAAGCAAGCATGAAGACAGCACGGTGTCAAAAGCCAAGCTTGGCTACCGACTCCAGTCCTAGGAGTGGGGGCGGGGTGGGGTGGGCGGGCAGAGATAGGAGAATCACTGGGACTCACTGGTCAGCCAGGCAGGTACAGGGAGGTCTCCAGTAACTCCAGTGAAATATGACTATGCCATTTCTGAGGTGAGGAAAGGAAGGCCCAGGGAGGTGCTGTTGTGTCCTAGTGGTAGTGAAGGTCAGTGGCAAACACTCAGCAGCCTGGGCCAGGACAATGAGAGAGAAGGGAGCTGAGGTGAGGGAGGGCAGGTCCGGTGAGCCTGAGGCCACAGCCTCTCAAATCCTGCCTTCTCAGCCATTGTTTTTTTATTTTTTTATTTTTATTTATTTTATTTTTATTTTTTGGTTTTTCGAGGTGAGGTCTCACTTTAGCTCAGGCTGCCCTGGAATTCACTATGTAGTCTCAGGGTGGCCTCAAACTCACAGCAATCCTCCTACCTCTGCCTCCCAAGTGCTGGGATTAAAGGTGTGCGCCACCACGCCCGGCTTGTTTTTTATTTTTTATTTTTATTCTTGGAATATGCAGTATGCATGGTGAGAGAGGTAGGTGCATGCACGTGTGAGCATGTGCATGTGTGGAGGCCAGAAGTCGACTTCAGGTGTCTTCGTTGATCATTCTCTACCTTATTTTTTGAGATAGGGCCTCTCACTGAAACCAGAGCTCACCAATTCAGCTAGACTAGCTAGCCAGCAAGCCTAGGGATTACCAATGTCTGCCATTGCACCCAGCTTTTACATGGGTGCTGGGGATCTGAACTCAGGTCTTCATGCATACATAGCAGTCACTTTGCTAACTGAGCCATGTCCTCAGCCCTGTTTGCTATTTGTTTGTTTTTTGCTTTGCTGGGACCAAATCCAGGACCTGAGCATGCATTCTACCACGAGCCCCAAAAGCACATTCTCAACCACCCTACACCTCACTCTCAACATCTGCAAATGCTGTCTGCAGTTGCTGTGAGCGAGATGACACACTCCCAGCCTGGCATGTGACCGTAATCAGTAAGTGACGGTCCCCAGGTCCCCATTACCACATCCACAGCAAGATGAGGAAAGTGCCTCCTTACCTGCCCCACCTACGCTCTGGCCACTGCACTGTGACCTATACAAATCAATTTTCATGCAGCCTCAACAGCCCTATACTAGGGGTGACCCTGCCCCCAAGGTCCCAATGCTCAAAGGCAGCCTGAGACCCACTTCTCAGGACTTGGCCTCCACTGGGCATACTACTCTCTTCTAGAAGTCAGTTGCTGTGCTCCCAACAATGCCCTGAGCAGCCCACCCTGCCTGGGTTTCCATGGTCTATACCCACCAGGCATCCCTGCAGGGGGAGGGCAAGCCACAGTGGCTCTGCTCAGCGGAGCCTCCTGCCCAGATCACAGTGTTCCCATGAACAGGAGGCAATTACCCAGGCCAGCCAAGATTTACAGGCTGTTTACTTTCCAACTGTTGCTGGTTTGGGTAATTAATGCCACATAAAACATAATGGAGGCCATCCCTGCCCCAGAGAGAGGAGGGCAGGGTGCCAATGGTCCTGTAAGAACAGCCCAGGCAGAAAGCACAACATGGTATTCACTGTGCCTAGCATGTGTCCTTTGTCTTGTCACTTACACGTGTGTAGTACTATGCAAATGCATGTGAATGTGACCTGGACCACTCAAAGTAGAAAAAGCTTTGCCATCCACAGACTATGACCTTGGGCAGGCACTTAATCTCCTTTCTGTTTATGAATTTCATGGACTAGGCATCATGCCTAGCACACTGTGGGTCCCCAGTAAAAACATGCAAGAGGAGCTGGCTCAGTGGTTAAAGTGCTTGCTATGCAGGACCTGGATTCAACTGCAAGTACTCATGCAAAAATACTGGCCTGGGCTGGAGGGATGGCTGTGCCTGCACAGCCAAAGGACCTAGGTTTGATTCCCCAGGACCCACTTAAGCCAGATGCACAAAGTGGTGCATATGTCTGGAGTTCCTTTGCAGCAGCTGAAGGCCCTAAAGTGCCTATTTTTTTCTCTCTCTCTCAAATAAATGATTAAAAAAGAAATATTCTATAAAAAAAACACTGGGCTTAGTGGGATGGACCTATAATCCCAGTGCTAGTGAGGCAGAGATGGGTGAATCTCTGGAGCAAGCTGGCCAGCTAATCTACCTTATTTGGGTGAACTCTCGGTTCAATGAGAGACCCTGTCTCAAAATATAAGGGGACCTCTTGGGCCAAAAGCACTTCTATCCTCTGGAGTATATTTTATGCCTTGAACTCTTTTTAGTGTGTGTGTGTTGTATATATGCGTGCATACAGATGCACATGCACTGTACACATGCATGTCAAGGTCAGAGAACTTCCAGTATCCTTCTGCATCCCTCTACAGCTTTATTTCCTTGAGACAGAGTCTCTCACTAAACCTGGAGCTGCCAATTGTTTTGGTCAGACTGAGCAGTGAGGCCCGACAATTCTCCCATTTCCACCTCCCGCAGGGGTAGGATTATACCCCTACGTGTGTCCATGCCCAGCTTTTTTGTTTTGTTTGTTTTGTTTTTCGAGGTTGGGTTTCACTCTAGCCCAGGCTGACCTGGAATTCACAATGTAATCTCAGGGTGGCCTTGAACTCACAGTGATCCTCCTACCTCTGCCTCCCAAGTGCTGGGATTAAAGGCGTGTGCCACCATGCTCGGCTTTTTTTTTTTTTTTAAGAGAAAGAAAAAGAGGGGAAGAGAGAAAAAAAATGGCCATGCCAGGGCCTTTGACTGCTGCAAACGAACTCCAGATGTGTGCACCTCCTTGTGCACATGTGTGACATTGCATGCTTGCATCACTGTGTGTCTGGCTTACGTGGGACCTGGTGATTCCAGCCCCTATGCCCAGTTTTTTTTTTAATTTTAGACTATTTATTTATTTATTTATTTGAGAAAGGGAGAGAGAAAGAGTGAGAATGGGCATGCCAGGATCTCTAGCCACTGCAAACAAATTCCAGATACATGCACCACCATGTGCAGCTGGCTTACACAGGACCTGGAGAATTGAACTAGGATCCTTAGGTTTCGCAAACACGCACCTTAACCGCTAAGCCATCTCTCCAGCCCTGCCCAGCTTGCTTGCTTGCTTTCTTTCTTTCTTTTTCTTTCTTTCTTTCTTTCTTTCTGTTTTTTTTTTTTTTTTTGGTTTTTTTTGGTTTTTAGGGTCTCACTCTAGCCCAGGCTGACCTGGAATTAACTATGTAGTCTCAGGGTGGCCTTGAACTCACGGCAATCCTCTTACCTCTGCCTCCCAAGTATTGGGATTAAAGGCGTGCGCCACCATGCCCGGCTGCCCAGCTTTTTAATCAGCTCCTCATGCTTGTGCAGAAAGCATGCTTACCCACTTACCCACTGAGCCATCTCTCTAATCTATACTCTCCTTTTCTCTAGTCCAGGCTGACCTGGAACTCACTCACAGTAATCCTATCTATGCCTCTTGAGTGTTAAGATTAAAGGCATGCGCCTCCAACACCCATGTGAAACTACCTGGCACAGTGGTGCATACCTATAATCCCAGTACCAGGAAGGAGAAGACAGAGGAAGACAATTAACATTGACCTCTGGTTGGCCTCTAACATACACATACACACACATGCACACCCTCACACACACAAGCATACACAGAGACACCATATACACATATTTTTTAAGTATAGGGGGAAATCAAGCTACCTGCATTGCCTCTGAACATACACTCACCTCCAAGTGTTGACTGCAAAGGAGGGCTTGTAGTTCCACAGGGCACAACCTGCCAGGCACCTCGATTCAGTCTTCAAGGTTAACACCATCGGCAAGAAGACATACACCACCACGAATCCCTACATGATGCCCGGCCAAGACACCATGGCAGGTCTACAGTGCTCTTGCCAGAAACGCAGAAACTCAATCTCCTCATACAAATCTCAGGAAGGAAGCTGGGGAGATAGCTCAAGTGCTCATTCTATTCTCCAGAACTCATGTTTAAACAGCCTGGTGCAGCAGCATGCACATGTAATTCCAGTGCTGAGGAGGCAGAGACACGGGGATCCCTGGGCTTGCTGGCCAGGCAGCCTAGCCTGTCTGGTAAGCTCCATGCCAGTGAGAGTCCCTGTGTCAGAAGAAGATGGTGGTGTCTGAGAATAACACCTGAAGTTGTCCTCTGGCCACACACACACACACACACACACACATTTTTGCACACCTGTGTGTGCACACATATACATACAAATCTCAGGAAGAGAGGGAGGTGGTTGACTCAATGTCCAAGTACCTGTCTAGCATGTGCAGGGTCCTGAGCTCCATTCTAAGCAACACACACACACACACACACACACACACACACACACAGTCAGAGGATGGGAAGGAGAGAGGTTAACGAATGGATACCAAACTACAACTAAACAGGAAGACACTGCAGTGTTCTATAATACAGTGGAGTGACTGTAGTTTACAATTTATTATTATTTTACAAAACAAAATGAGAAGAGCTATGCATGGCGCTGCACACCTATAATCCCAGTGCTCAGGAAGCTAAGACAAAAGGAATGCCTCAAGCCGGGCGTGGTGGCGCACGCCTTTAATCCCAGCACTCGGGAGGCAGAAGGTCAGCCTGGAGTTCGAGGCCACCCTGAGATTACATAGTGAATTCCAGGTCAGCCTGGACCAGAGTGAGACCCTACCTCAAAAAACCAAAAAAAAAAAAAAAAAAAACAAAAGGAATGCCTCAAGTTCAAGGTCAGCCTGGGTACATGGTAAATTCCAGGGCAGCCAGGGCAGCTACCTAGGTATATCCTGTCTAAAGGAAATAAAATCACAACAACAACAAGGAAAATTCAAAGGCTCCCCACATGCAGAAATGATAAGCATTTAAGGAGCTGGCGATGCTGTCACCCTAACCACATCACTACACACTGTACAGTAGTGGATCAAGTTACCACACTGTACCCCATGTTTGCACCATTTTAAAAATTAAACACTGGGCGTGTTCAGCAAGTGTTCTTACCTTGCATGCGTGAGGACCCAGACTTAACCTCCAGCTGCAAAAGGCGGCAAAACAGAGATCTCTGGGACTGGAGAGATGGCTCAGTGGTTAAGGTGCTTGCCTCCCAAGCCTAATGAACCAGACTTGATTCCCCAGTATCACATAAAGCCAGACACACCAAGTGGTGCATGCATCTGGAGTTTATTTGCAGTGGCTAGAAGCCCTGGGGTATCCATTCTTTCTGCCTGTCTCTTCTATCTTTCTCTGTTTGCAAGTAAATAATAAAACTATTTTAAAACCAAAAAAACAATATTTAAAAAAGAGACCTCTGATAAACAATGTAAGTTAAGGGGGGGGGCGGCTGGAGAGATAGCTCAGAAGTTAAGGAGCTTGCCTGCAAAGCCAAAGGACCCAGGCTTAATTCTCCAGTGCCCATGTAAAGCCAGATGCACAACATGGCACATGCCTCTGGAGTGGCAGTGGCTGGAGGCCCTGATGTGCCTATGCTCACTCTCTCTCTCTCCCTGCAAATAAATAAATAAATAAATTTTTAAAAACTTCTTTAAAAGCTGAGTATGGTGGTGCATGCCTTTAATCCCAGCACTCAGGAGGCAGAGGTAGGAGGATTGCTGTGGGTTTGAGACCAGCCTGAGACTACATAGTGAATTCCAGGTCAGCCTGGGCTACAGTGAGACCCTACCTCAAAAATTAAAAAAAAAAAAAAAAAAAAAAAGGCTACAAAGATGACTTAGAAATTAAAGGTACTTGCCTGTGAAGCCTAAGGACTCATGTTCGACTTCACAGATCCCACATAACAGGCACACAGGTGACACATGTGTACTATATGGTGCATGTGTCTCAAATTAGATTACAGTAGCTGGAGGCCCTGGCACACCAGTTCTGTCCCTCTCCCTCCGCCCCCCCCCCGATAAAAAAAGGAGGGCAGTCTGTTGAGCTTGCCTCAAAAAAAAAAAAAAAGCTGGTGTGGTGGCGCACACCTTTAATCCCAGCACTTGGGAGGCAGAGGTAGGAGGATCGCCATGAGTTCAAGGCCACCCTGAGATTGCATAGTTAATTCCAGGTCAGCCTGGGCCAGAATGAGACCCTACCTTGAAAAACCAAAAAAAAAAAAAAAAAAAAAAAAAGTGGACTAGGAAAATGGTCCAGCAGCTAAAAGCACTTGCTATGCAACCATGAGGTTCTGAGTTCTATCCCTACCATCCATGTAAAAAAGCCACACATGGCTGGACATGCCTCTAAGTCCAGTGCGGAGAGAAGAAGGAGATAGAAGGCATGTTTGCATTCATTTTAAAATTAAACACTGGGCGTGTCCAGCAAGTAAAAGTTCTTTACCTTGCATGCGTGAGGACCCAGACTTAACTCCCTCTCCAGCTGCAAAAAGGCGGCAAAACAGAGATCTCTGGGACTGGAGAGATGGCTCAGTGGTTAAGGTGCTTGCCTCCCAAGCCTAATGAACCAGACCTGATTCCCCAGTATCACATAAAGCCAGACACACCAAGTGGTGCATGAATCTGAGTTTATTTGGTGGCTAGAAGCCCTGGGGTATCCATTCTTCTGCCTGTCTCTTCTATCTTCTCTGTTTGTAAGTAAATAAAACTATTTTAAACCAAAAACAGTATTTAAAAAGAGACCTCTGATAAACAATGTTATGGGGGCGGCTGGAGAGATAGCTCAGAAGTTAAGGAGCTTGCCTGCAAAGCCAAAGGACCCAGGCTTAATTCTCCAGTGCCCATGTAAAGCCAGATGCACAACATGGCATGCTCTGAGCAGAGGCTGGAGGCCCTGATGTGCCTATGCTCACTTTCTCTCCTGCAAATAAATAAATAAATAAATTTTTAAAACTTCTTTAAAAGTTGAGTATGGTGGTGCATGCCTTTAATCCCAGCACTCAGGAGGCAGAGGTAGGAGGATTGCTGGGTTTGAGGCCAGCCTGAGACTACATAGTGAATTCCAGGTCAGCCTGGGCTACAGTGAGAGACCCCACCTCAAAAATTAAAAAAAAAAAAAAAAAAAAAAAGGCTACAAAGATGACTTAGAAATTAGCAGTACTTCTGCCTGTGAAGCCTAAGGACTCATGGTCGATCCACAGATCCCACATAACAGGCACACAGGTGACACATGTGTACTATATAGTGCATGTCTCAAATTAGATTACAGTAGCTGGAGGCCCTGGCACACAGTTCTGTCCCTCCTCCGCCCCGATAAAAAGGAGGGCAGTCTGTTGAGCTTGCCTCAAAAAAAAAAAAAAAAAAAGCTGGTGGTGGGCGCACGCTTTAATTCCAGTGCACTTGGGAGGCAGAGGTAGGAGGATCGCCATGAGCCCAAGGCCACCCTGAGATTGCATAGTTAATCTCAGGTCAGCCTGGGCCAGAATGAGACCCCACCTTGAAAAAAAAAAACCAAAAAAAAAAAAAAAAAAAAAAAAAAGGTGGACTAGGGAAAATGGTCCAGCAGCTAAAAGCACTTGCTATGCAACCATGAGGTTCTGAGTTCTAATCCCTACCATCCATGCAAAGCCACACATGGCTGGACATGTCAAGTCCAAAAAGGAGAAAAAGAAGGAGATAGAAGGATGGCTGGGGCTCCCTGATTAGTCAGTCTGATTAAAAAGTGGGGAGAGGGCTGGAAAAATGGCTTAGCGGTGAAGGCGCCTGCCTGCTAAGCCTAAGAACACCGGTTCCAATCTCCTGATCCCACGTTTAGCCAGATGCAGTGATGCAAGGGAGCAATGCCGCACTTGACTGCAAGGGGGCACACGCATCTGGAGTTTGTTCACAGCAGCTGAGAGGCTGCTGGCGCGCCCATCTCTGTCTCTCTCCCCCCCCAAAAAAAGTGGGGAAAGCCAGGCGTGGTGGCGCACACCTTTAATCCCAGCACTCAGGAGGCAGAGGTAGGAGGATGGCTGTGAGTTCAAGGTCACCCTGAGACTACACAGTGAATTAATTCTAAGTCAGCCCCAGGCTAGAGTAAGACCATATCTCAAAAAAAAAAAAAAAAAAAGCCAGGCATGGTGGTGCACACCTTTAATCCCAGCACTTGGGAGGCGGAGGTAGGAGGACTGCAGTGAATTTGAGGTCACACTGAGACTACATAGTGAATTCCAGGTCAGCCTGAGCTAGAGTGACACCCTACCTCGAGAAAAAAAAAAAAAAAGAGATCCAAGTTTAGCAAGGAGATCCTGTCTCAGGAAAACAGGGTAGAAAAGAAATAGAGGAAAGTCTTCCTCTATACTCTGCTCACATGCACAAAGGGTGCACACATATGTACACACACATATGTACACACACATGCACATATCACACATGTGCATGCATCTACATTCACACACACACACACACACACACACCAAAACACACACACACCTAAAAACAAAGGGCATATAAAACATGAAAAATTCCTAATTTCATTTATAATAGTAAAATAACAAAAAGTTACTATTCTCTCTGCACATCAGTAACACAAAGCAGTGTCATGAGACACAGGTGCCTTCTCCCCAGGAGGTGATGTGTAAATGGTACAGCTTCTTTGGAGAGCGGTGTCTATGTATCACTACTGTGTGTATGTGCATGTGTATGTGAGTGTGTATATCAAGAGGGAGTAGACACACATCTTTACTTGTGTTGTTTGCATGAAAATGTACACAAGTAAAGGGTGATGTCAACAGCCTATGAGGGGAACTGGGAGCTGGGGCAAATATGGGAAGGAAGGACATGTACCATAAACTATTTATTTATTTATTTATGAAAGAGCAATAGGGAAATGGTGCACCAGGGCCTCTAGCCACTGCAAACAAACTCAGATGCATGCCACTTTGTGCAGGTGGCTTTACATGGTATGGGTCCTTAGACTTTGCAGGCAAGTGCCTTAGCCACTGAGATATCTCTCCGGCCCCATAAAACTTTTTTTTCTTTCTTTCTTTTTTTTTTTTTTTGGTTTTTCGAGGTAGGGTCTCACTCCCTAGCTCAGGGGACCTAGAATTCACTATGCAACTTCAGGATGGCCTTGAACTCTCGGCTATTCTCCTACCTTTGCCTCCTGAGTTCTTGGGATTAAGGCATGCGCCACCACACCTGGCTCCCATCAACTCTTTCTATGACCATGAACTTGTGAGCTCCTTGTTCTACCTTTCAGTCGTTAAGATTACAGTGTGCCATCACACCTAGTTCATGTGGTGCGCGTGGGATGGAGCCCTGGGATTCACACATGTGAAGTAAAGAAATGCTCCCACCAATTGAGCCACATCCCCAGCCCCAATGCTTTGCTTTTCTTTTTTATTTTTCTTTCTTTTTTCTTTTTCTTTTCTTTTTTTTGAAAAACCAATAAGTTTTTATTTCCCATGTTCTTCCTTCCATTGTCCATCATGGTCACCTTAGTTGTGCTAAAGCTTCGTCTTTGCAGAACTGATCCAGTTGAGCAATTGGACATACACCATAATTCTCTGAGACTCTCTCTGGTTGAATGACCAAGGTTCTGAGATCTCTGATGTTGAATTCTTGGAAGCAATTTACTTTAAGATCCAATGCAGGATAGCTGATCTGTCTGCTTCTAATTGCTGGCTTAACCCTCAGATCCTATTCATTCCTAAGCTATCACATCCAGGAAAACTAAATTTTTTGGGATATTTCAATACTAAAATTTGAAACATCCAGTCACAGCTTATGATAGGTATCTGTATCTCCAGACCTCATGTTCAAGATAAAAGCCTTATTGATACCATCATTTTGAAATGTCTGTACCATATTCCTTCTTATATTTATCAAAACTCATACTTAACAATGAGCTCTAGGTTGCAACAGAGGATTAATATTTTTGCACCTGTCTTTAAGTCTTTGTCCATCAGTTCAACAAAGATGAGGACAAGTGCTACCCACTGTTTTCTTGTTTTGTGTTTGTTTTTCAAGTTAGAATCTCAATCTACCCCAGGCTGACCTGGAATTCACTATATAGTGTCAGGGTAGCCTCAAACTCATGGCAATCCTCCTACCGCTGCCTCCCTAGTGCTGGGATTAAAGGCATGCACCACCATGCCTGGCTCCCATTGTTTTTTGTTTGTTTGTTTTTAATAATACAGGGTCTTACTATGTAGCTCAAGATAGCCTTGAACTTATGTAACCCATGATGGCCTCCAACTCCATCCTTCCGTCTCTGCCTACCACACCAGCGTTACAAGTGTGCACCACCATATCCACTTGACCACTTGAATTGTGAATCAAGTAAAAGCATGAACTTGGGATCGGGGAAGGCAGATCAATCATTCAGTACAAATGCTTGCTGCACAAACAGGAGGGCCTAAGTTCAAACCTCCAGCACCCACGTAAATGCCAGATGTTCCTGTAATCCCAACGCTGGGAGACAGAACCACCAGATCTCCAGGTTCAGTAAAAGATCTTGTCTCAGTTAATAAAGTGGGGAGGAACTGAGGAAGATCCCTAATGTCAGCTTCTAGCACACACACACACACACACACACACACACACACACACACACACTCTTGTATTTTCACCCCCATACACAGGTATGCTCACATATATACAAGCATGCACACCACACACACACATGGTGAACCATAAATTTTGAAAACACCAAGTAGATATGAGAAATCTAGCTTCAGTAGGACAAAGGACAAGGATAGCCAGAGCTTGTCCTAAGACAGCAGACGCTGGGGAGACATCACACCTCAACACAAAGCAGTGTCATGAGACACAGGTGCCTTCTCCCCAGGAGGTGATGTGTAAATGGTACAGCTTCTTTGGAGAGCGGTGTCTATGTATCACTACTGTGTGTATGTGCATGTGTATGTGAGTGTGTATATCAAGAGGGGAGTAGACACACATCTTTACTTGTGTTTGCATGAAAATGTACACAAGTAAAGGGTGATGTCAACAGCCTATGAGGGGAACTGGGAGCTGGGGCAAATATGGGAAGGAAGGACATGTACCATAAACTATTTATTTATTTATTTATGAAAGAGCAATAGGGGAAATGGGTGCACCAGGGCCTCTAGCCACTGCAAACAAACTCCAGATGCATGTGCCACTTTGTGCAGGTGGCTTTACATGGGTACTGGGTCCTTAGACTTTGCAGGCAAGTGCCTTAGCCACTGAGATATCTCTCTAGCCCCATAAACTTATTTTTTCTTTCTTTCTTTCTTTTTCTTTCTTTCTTTCTTTTTTTTTTTTTTTTTTTTTTGGTTTTTCGAGGTAGGGTCTCACTCTAGCTCAGGGGACCTAGAATTCACTATGCAGTCTCAGGATGGCCTTGAACTCTCGGCTATTCTCCTACCTTTGCCTCCTGAGTTCTGGGATTAAAGGCATGCGCCACCACACCTGGCTCCATCAACTCTTTTCTATGACCATGAACTTGTGAGCCCCTTGCTCTACCTTCAGAATGCTAAGATTACAGTGTGCCATCACACCTAGTTCATGTGGTGCGGGGATGGAGCCCTGGGATTCACACATGTGAAGTAAAGAAATGCTCTACCAATTGAGCCACATCCCCAGCCCCAATGCTTTCTTTTCTTTTCTTTCTTTTCTTTTCTTTCTTTTTTTTTTTGTGAAAAACCAATAAGCTTTTATTTCCCATGTTCTTCCTTCATTGTCCATCATGGTCACCTTAGTTGTGCTAAAGCTCAGTCCTTGCAGGAACTGATCCAGTTGAGCAATTGGACATACACCATAATTCTCTGAGACTCTCTCTCGTTGAATGACCAAGGTTCTGAGATCTCTGACAGCTAATTCCTTGAAGCAATTTACTTTAGGATCCAATGCAGGATAGCTGATCTGTCTGTTTCTTAATTGCTGGCACCCTACACTTCTTAACTAATATAAACATGTTCAGATCCTATTCATTCCTAAGCTATCACATCCAGGAAAACTATAATTCTTTGGGATATTTCAATACTAAAATTTGAACATCCAGTCACAGCTTATGATAGGTATCTGTATCTCCAGACCTCATGTTCAAGATAAAAGCCTTATTGATACCATCATTTTGAAATGTCTGTACCATATTCCTTCTTATATTTATCAATACTCATACTTAACAATGAGCTCTAGGTTGCAACAGAGGATTAATATTTTTGCACCTGTCTTTAAGTCTTTGTCCATCAGTTCAACAAAGATGAGGACAAGTGCTACCCACTGTTTTCTTGTTTTGTGTTTGTTTTTCAAGTTAGAATCTCAATCTACCCCAGGCTGACCTGGAATTCACTATATAGTGTCAGGGTAGCCTCAAACTCATGGCAATCCTCCTACCGCTGCCTCCCAAGTGCTGGGATTAAAGGCATGCACCACCATGCCTGGCTCCCATTGTTTTTTGTTTGTTTGTTTTTAATAATACAGGGTCTTACTATGTAGCTCAAGATAGCCTTGAACTTATGTAACCCATGATGGCCTCCAACTCCATCCTTCCGTCTCTGCCTACCACACACCAGCGTTACAAGTATGCACCACCATATCCACTTGACCACTTGAATTGTGCATCAAGTAAAAGCATGAACTTGGGATCAGGGAAGGCAGATCAATCATTCAGTACAAATGCTTGCTGCACAAACAGGAGGGCCTAAGTTCAAACCTCCAGCACCCACGTAAAATGCCAGATGTTCCTGTAATCCCAACGCTGGGGAGACAGAACCACCAGATCTCCAGGTTCAGTAAAAGATCTTGTCTCAGTTAATAAAGTGGGGAGGAACTGAGGAAGATCCCTAATGTCAGCTTCTAGCATACGCACACACACACACACACACACACACACACACACACACACACTCTTGTATTTTCACCCCCATACACAGGTATGCTCACATATATACAAGCATGCACACCACACACATACATGGTGAACCATAAATTTTGAAAACACCAAGTAGATATGAGAAATCTAGCTTCTCAGTAGGACAAAGGACAGTAAAGAGTAGGAAGCCAGAGCTCTTCAACATGGTCACAGCTGCGACTCATGGCACACCTCCCCTCCTAGCTCCACCCAACTCCACAAGCTGGGGACTCTAAGAACTGGGCTGAGAGCAGGAACCTTCCAGCCCAGGCTATGCTCCAGTCAGATCGCCCTGCTCTCACTTCCTCCTATCCATATTGGGGTAACTGTACCCTGTCAGCCTTAGGCAGCCTTATTTTGTCTCCTGGCCTCTGAGACAGAGAGTGCTGGGGCAGACAAAGCCTTTCGGAGGCATTCTGATCACAACCCTTTTCTCCCTTAGTCACAGAAGGTACCAGAGGTGTTGCCACGTAGGGGACCCCAGCAAGGAGCTGCTACCTCCAGCTCGACCTCTGGCTGCAGAGGGAAGAGGAGACAGATGAATAGGACCCAGATGACAGCAGGTTGGGCCAACAGTACCACAAAAACAAAACGGAACAACAAAAAAAGTGGGTACAACTTAACTGTTCATCAGCGAAAGAATGATAAAATATTGGAGCTAGGCAAATGACTCTGTAGATACAGGGCTTGCTATGCAAGCACAAGGACCTGAGTTCAGATCCCCAGCACCCACGAAAAAGCTAAAAAGCTAGGTGTGGTGGCCCCCTTCTGAAATCCCAGTGATGGGGAGGGGGAGACAAAAGGTTTACCTGAAGCTTGCTGGCTAACTAGTTCAGCCAAATCAGTGAGCTCCAAGTTCAATGAGAGACCCCATCTCAAAAAACGAGGTGTACCTCCCCTGATGACAAGGCTCCTCCTGACTGGCTATTGAATCCGTAAAAGGAGTCTGACCATGTGGAGCTCTCTGGCCTGCTCTTCGCTATCCTGGTTTTGTTTCCTGGGTCCTGTTGGGAAGTTCTCCCCTTCCCAGCCAGGCTGAGGATCTCTTTGCATGTGCATTTTTTTCTGCCTGGTTTCCAGGTGCACCTTGTCCCGGAGGTTTTCTTGCCTAACCAGGTATATATATACAACTCCTCTTGGTCGCTTTTCATTCTGGCGCCTGACATCTTCCTGGTCCTTGCTTTGGTAAGCTCTCCCCCTTCCCAGCCTGGCTGGGAAAAGGGAGGAATTTCATATTTCCCTGGGCATTTTCCTGCTTGCTTTCTACAAGCATTTTGTCTAGACACTTTCCTGCTTTAGTACATGTGTGATCCCCTGGGTCCTTCAGTACCCTATTTCTTAGTCTTTTTCTGACTCCCTACATGGGTATTAAGGTGAAGGTGGTCTTTTGGCTTGGCCCCTCATGGGTTGCTTTCCACATGTGTATGTGTGCCCTCTCCAGAGACTCCCTGCCCCCAGAGGTTTCTCTGAGAAGGAGATTTACTCCATTCTCCCCTCCCCATTCCTAACTGGGCAAGGGGGAGAATCCCGGCTTGAGTCTTCCAGCCAGCCTTCTTCCTGGATCCTAATTCTCCCTAAAATAAACCTCATAATTCATGAAAAATAATAATAATGATAAGATGGAGAGAAACTCAGGAAGAAACTTGACATCAATCTCGGGCCTCCACATGCGTGAACCCATACACACAGGAACACATACACATACAAAAAATGATAAAATCGCCAGGTATGGTGGCGCACACCTTTAATCCCAACACTTGAGGCAGAATAGGAGGATTGCTATGAGTTGGAGGCCACCCTGAGGCTACATAGAGAATTCCAGGTCAGCCTGCGCTAGAGTGAGACCCTACCTCAAAAAACAAAAACCATCATCAACGACAACAAAAAATAACCATAGAATTGCATATTTCTGGGTTGTTTTTGCAGTGGGGGGAACGTTTGTTTGGAAATAGTCTTTCTCCCTAACCTAGGCTGCCTCAAACTTGAGATCTAGCCACCTCAGCCTCGGCATGCTGGGATACTCCTCTTTGATGTCACTATTAACTCTAAGGTGGCTTTGAACTTGCAATCCTCTAACCTCAGCTTCTCAAGTACGAGGATTGCAGGCATGTTCTACAAAGCCTGCCACTGCTCTTTTAAAAACATTTTTGGAAATGTTTAGATTTATTGAGAGATGCAATTTTCGTGGCATACAGTCTACCATTTAAAGTATACGTTTTAGCTGGCCATCATGGCAGATGTCTGTATCCCAGCATGCCTGAGGCTGAGGTGGCTAGATCTCAAGTTTTGTTGTCGTTGTTGTTGGTTTTTTGTTTTGTGAAGTGGAGTCTCACTCTAGCGCAGGCTCGGCTTTGGCTGTCCTGCAGACTTTGCACTTCCCAGGAGCTCTCACAGGAGACGAGCGAAGGAACATGTGAAACAGCAGGTCACGGAGATGTTATCTGGGCTCCCTCAGGCCTTGTACTACCAGAATCTAATCCTGTGCGTGTGGTGAATTCCTAGAGCACGTCGGGCATCTCCTGTCCCCTCCAGACTCCCAGGGTAGGCTAGTCTCCAAAATGGGATTTCCAGTCAGAGGCTGCACGGTGGTAGAAGCTAAGAATCCCTTGGATGGGATCTGTGGAGATGGAGTGGGTAATGTGCTAGCAAGCATGAGGACCTGAGTTTGATACATGTCTATAACCCCAGTGCTGGGGAGGAAAGAGGGAAGGATCCCTGGGGCTCACTTGCCAGCTAGTTTAGCGTAATTGGTAAGTTCCAGACAATGAGAGACCTTGGCTCAAAAAGTAGTAGTAGATGGAGTCAGGCGTGGTGGCGCACACTTTTGATCCCAGCACTTGAGAGGCAGAGGTAGGAAGACTGCCCTGAGTTCGAGGCCACCCTGAGACTATATAGTGAATTCCAGGTCAGCCTGAGCTAGAGTGAACCCTACCTTGAAAAATTTTAAAAAACGAAGTAAGCTGGGCATGGTGGCGCACGCCTTTAGTCCCGGCCCTTGGGAGACAGTGGTAGGAGGATCACCGTGAGTTCGAGGCCACCCTGAGATTACATAGTAAATTCCAGGTCAACCTGGGCCAGAGTCAAACCCTACCTCGAAAAACCAAAAAAAAAAAAAAAAAAAAAAAAAAAAAAAAGTAGATGGCATTTCTAGGGAACACCTGAAGTTACAGGCCACATGCACACATGTACATACACACTCATACACAAACACACATATACCACTCCTGTACACATATACACACAAACCACATATAAAGTCCAATCTGCCAAGAGCACAAAGCACAGTGGACCTCCCCATCCCCGGTCTTCTTATCCATCCACCTTGCCTCCATAGAAAACAGCCAAAGTTAGTGTCAAGGGGGCAGCAGCATTTATTGCCCATGGATGTGCCAGGCCCATAAAGGTGATAACCTGGATAAATCAAAGACCCAGTTGTACAGTGGCCAGAACCCCCCCACCCCACACACACACACTCACAAACCCAGCTCTGCTGAGCCCACTGATGGTACATACCGGAACCAAGCCCTTGCTGGAGTTAGGGATGGAATACTCCCAGAGGTCCAGGCAGACAAGAGAGCTGCCTTAGGCCTGGAAAGGTTTTGTCATTTCTGTGAATGACAGTGTCTGTCCTCTGGACAAGTAGTCATCAAGCCATGACTGAAATTTATGCAGGACTTGCTTATCTGTTCTCAAAGCCTGTAGTGCCCCAGCAAGCAGGAGGACAAGTCTAGCAGATCTTATTAGTAAGTGCTACCAAACACAGTCTGTAACTATAGAGGGCTGGCCCCACTGCAGGGAACTTGTTCCCTGTATCCTCTGCTTCCACTTCACCTTGGGCAGGAAGTCTGCTGATTGATTTTCCTTTAAAGTATTTCCAGAACATAATTTTTTAAAATTTATTTATTTATTTGAGAGAGAAAGAAGCAGAGAGAAAGAGAGTCAGATAGAGAGAAAATGGATGAGCCAGGGCCTCCAGCCACTGCAAATGAACTCCAGACGCATGAGCCACCTTGTGCATCTGCCTTACATGGGTCCTGGGGAATTGAACCTAGGTCCTTTGACTTTGCAGGCAAGAGCCTTAACCACTAAGCCATTTCTCCAGCCCCCAGAACATAATTTTAATACAATTCTTCCAACTATTTTATGCCCAGTTTATTGTATACTCTGGAATTAGATCATCTAACTGTTACGTAAGTCAAGCATCCCTACCCTGAAATGTTCCAAAGAACAAAACATTAATGGTAGCTATGGTGACCCACACTTATAATCCCAGCATTGGAGAGGCTGAGGCAGGAGGATCCTGAGTTCAAGACCAGCCTGGGATACATGAGAACCTGGTTCCAAAAACCATTTTCAGCATTGACATAAGACCATCAATCACAGATGAAACAGGCAGAAAAATATTGCATGAAATCATACCAGACTATGTGGATAAGGTATATATGAAACAAAGATATTTCATGTTTTCCAGGCACAATGGCATGTGCCTGCAGTCCCAGTGATCGAGAGGCTGAGGCAGGAGAACAATCACTTAAGCTCGTGAGTTCAAAAAGGAAAAAAATTGGGCTGGAAATATGGCTTAGCAGTTAAGGCTCTTGCCTGTGAAGTGCAAGGACCCAGGTTCAAATCTCCAGTACCCATGTAAGCCAGATGCACAAGGTGGCACATGTGTCTGAAGTTCATCTGCATTGGCTGGAGGCCTTGGCATGCCCATTTTCTCTCTTTTTCTATCTTTCTTTCTCTCTCTCTCAAGTAAATAAATATTTTTTTAAAAGCAAAAAATTTAATTCATGTTTTGACTCGTGTCCCACCTCCATACTACACTACAGATATTCAAATATTTCAAAACCCAAACAAAGCAGAAAATGTGATGAGGGATATTCAATCTTTTTTTTTTTTTGGTTTGTTTGTTTATTTGTTTTGTTTTGTATTTTTGGTTTTTCAAGGTAGTGTCTCACTCTAGCTCAAGGTGGCCTTGAACTTTTGGTGATCCTCCTACCTCTGCCTTCCGAGTGCTGGGATTAAAGGCGTGTGCCACCATGCCTGGCTTTTTTTTTTTTCCCCAAGATAGGATCTCACTCTAGCCCAGGCTGGCCTGAAATTCACTATGTAGTCTCAGGGTGGCCTCAAACTCATGGCAATCCTCCTACCTCTGCCTCCCGAGTGCTGGAATTCAAGGTGTGCACCACCACGCCCAGCTTTCAATCTATGTTTTTTTAAGATTAAAAAAATATTTATTTATTAGAGACAGAGAGAGGGAGTGAGAGAATATAGAGAGAAAGAGTGAGAATGGGCACACCAGACTGTCTATCCACTGCAAATGAACTCCAGATGCATGTGCCACCATGTGCATCTGGCTTACGTGGGACCTGGAGAATCGAACTGGGATCCTTAGGCTTCACAGGCAAACGCCTTAACTGCAAAGCCATCTCCCCAGCCCCAATCTGTATTTTTTATCTAATTGACTGGCCTATTATTATTTCAAAGTTTGATATGACCCAGTGGAAAACTTTGAAACATTCAAAAATTTAATGTAGGCTGGGGAGATAGCTTAGGGGTTAAGGCGCTTGCCTACAAAGCCAAAGGACCTAGGTTTGGTTCCCAAGGACCCACATAAGCCAGATGCACAAGATGGCACATGCGTCTGGAGTTCATCTGTAGCAGCCAGAGGCACTGGTGCACCCATTTTCTCTCTGTCTGTCTGTCTGTCTGTCTCTCTCTCTCTCTCTGCTTCTTTCTCTCTCAAATAAATAAAAATATATAATATTTTAAATTTTTTTTTCTGTAGGCTGGGGCTGAGGAGATGGATCAGAGGGTAAAGTGCTTGGCATCTAATAAGCATGAGGACCAGAGTTTGCATCCCAGCACCCAAATAAAAGCCAGGTGTGATGGTGACTCTAACACTTGGGAGTCAAGAGTCAGGAATCCCTGGGACTCACTGGCTAGCTAGTCCAGCTGAACTGGTGAGCTCTGGATTTAGTGGGAGAGTCTATCTGAGAGTAAGATGGAAAATGAACACAACCCACCCTGATCTCTGGCCTCCACACACATGTACACACAGGTACACACACACACACCAACATGCATAACACACACAAAAAAATCTATTCTATGAGCTTTGACAGTAAGCATAACCAATCTAATATTTATTTCAATGCATGTTGATGAGTTTTGACAAAAAAAAAAAAAAAAAAGCAATGATAAGCACACCTGGTCCAAGACACAATGATAAATTATGGAGAGTTGAGAATTAGGGAAATACTTATTCCTTGTCTCATTATTTATCTTAAACTT
This sequence comes from Orientallactaga sibirica, assembly GCA_036365145.1. Taxonomy (NCBI): domain Eukaryota; kingdom Metazoa; phylum Chordata; class Mammalia; order Rodentia; family Dipodidae; genus Orientallactaga; species Orientallactaga sibirica. Next base: position 15,505,911 of record JAEOAD010000028.1, read on the forward strand.
GTTATGCAATTTATAAGTCTTTATTGATGAAATATTTATAAATTTTTAGTAGCCCAAACATATCCTTATATAGTAAAAAAACAAATAATAATATTATGATCTCATTTCATTTTCTAGGAAACACGTAGGGTGGGTGTTAATGCATATTTTACAGAAAAGACAACGAGCTTGTGGGTTTGGTTACTTGAGCAAGAAGAACCAGAATTGGAACTTAGGAATATCCAACTCCCAAATCCTCTACTTTCAGTGTGGGATCGTTTCTAAGAAAGATAAATTAGTAATATCAGCCAGATGGGTGCTGCCAGAAAGGGAGTCTTGATTAGATGGATATAAACTAATGAACAGAAATTTAAACATAACATACATAACAATTTAACAGGCATGATCTTCAAATTTCTCTTGTTGTTGTCAAATGTATCCTTGTATATGCTAGGCAAGTGCTCATATCAGTATTTTACTCCATGTACCCTCATGGAAAGAATTAAAGATCCAGGCTGGAGAGATGGCTTAGCAGTTAAGGCATTTGCCTGCAAAGCCTAAGGACCCAGATTCAACTCTTCAGAACCCACACAAGCGAGATGCACAAGGTGGTGCATACATCTGGAGTTCAAATGCAGTGGCTAGAGGCCCTGACACACCAATTCTCCCTCTCTCTGTCTCACTCTCTCATAAAATAAAAATAAATTAAAATAATGTTTTTTAAAAGAAAAAATAAAGGCCGGTCGTGGTGGTGCACACCTTTAATCCCAGCACTTGGGAGGCAGAGGTAGGAGGATCACCATGAGTTCAAGGCCACCCTGAGACTATAGAGTGAATTCCAGGTCAGCCTGAGCTGGAGTGAGACCCTACCTCAAAAAACCAAAAAAAGAAAGAGAAAAGGAAAAAGAAAAAGAAAAAGAAAAGGAAAAGGAAAAGGAAAAGGAAAAGGAAAAGGAAAAGGAAAAGGAAAAATAAAGATCCATTGTTGGAGAAGGTCAAGTTGTCAAATGTGTGTGATTTTTCTCCAAAGGGAAAAGGCGCACACATCTCTGTAAGACTGTATTTGTGTCCATGTAGTAAAGCCTTAATGTATGACAAAGAAAAATCTAGAAGGTAGAAGGACTATGGAAAGTTTTCTAGAGTATTTCTCTGCTGTTCGCTTGTTCTGTGATGCCATATGCATATACTACTTTTAGAATCAAAGAAAAAAAGTTATGAGGGAAAGCTTTAAAAAAAAAAAAAGTAATGTGTTTCAGGGTCATTTGGCTTATACAGTTTATATCCCCAAACTTCAGGCTAAAAATTAATCTGGAAAGAAATCAGCTATGGAGAAAGAGAGCAAACACGGTGACTAATCCTTGGCCTCATTCTTTAAATCCAAAGTCACTGATACCATTGGGATGAGGGAAAAATGTAACTGGGCATTGCTGGCAGTCAGACATTCACTGTCACTTAATTCCTCACTTAATTCTCTAGGCAGTGGCTCCCGAGGTGAGGCTGTTTTAGTGAAGAAATCCAGGAAATAGAGATTAAGTGAGTTCCCTGGAGGAGAGGCCTGGTTTACAAGCAGGGGAGACAGGAATTGCCGCCTGCAGCTCTAATCTTCCTCCCTGGTCAGGGCAGGATCAGGGGTTATCTTCCCTAGAGACATTTCCCCAGCTACTTTCCTTCAGGACAAACCAAGTGTCCCTGTCTCCATTGTCCCTCTGTCCCCACCTCCTCAGAGCTACAGTACCAAGTTGCTGGGGGATTTCTGGAAGTGCTAAACCTAGACCATGCTGGAAAGGAACCTATAGCCTAACAAGGCAAGGGCTCTTCCCCTTCCAGAAGGCTCGGCATGCCCCATCACACAGCTCCACCACTCCCTGCCTGTCTGATCATATGACAGGGGAGTGGGAATCTGACTTCACCTGTCAGGCTTTCACTGAAAAAACAGGAATGATTCATTTAACAGGACTGGAGACAGGACTCAGGGAAAGTGCCTGCTGAGCAGGTAGGAGGCTCTCACTTTTATTCTCTAGCCCACAAAAGAAGAAAAAAGAGAAAATATCAGTAAGTGCTCTGTAAATTTTTTTTTTTAAATTTTTTATTTAGTTATTTGCAAGCAGAGAGAGAGAAGAGAGGCAGACAGAAAAAGAATGGGCATGCCAGGGCCTCCAGCCACTGCAACGAACTCCAGATGCATGTGCCCCTTGTGCATCTGGCTTATGTGGGTCCTGGAGAATCGAACCAGGATCCTTTGGCTTCATAGGCAAACGCCTTAACCACTAAGCCATTTCTCCAGCCCCTGCTCTGTAAATTCTAAGCAATGAACACAGCATGCCACCCTAAAGTCTCACACTAACAAGAAGATACTGCTGCTTCGAATGACATGTAGTTTGTTTTTGAGACAGGCTCTCACTAAGCAGTCCAGGCTAGCCTCCCATCCAAAATCCTCCTGCCCCAGCCTCTCAAGGGCTGGGATTACTGGCATATGCTGCCAAATTCAGCTCAATCACAAGTTTTTTTTTTTTTTAAACACCCTAAGAAATGTCTGTCTGTGGTTCTATAATCTGAGCAAAAAGAAAAGTTTAAGCAGGTTTCACCTGTCCCAAAGCTCTCCATTCTAAAAGGTCCCATTCTTAGTCTCAGTCTTTGACAAGACCCTTGTCAATCAGCAAAAGAACAAAATTAGTAAAAAAAAAAAAAAAAAAAAGTAATAAAAACCCCACAACTCTCAAAGTTCTTGACTACATGACTTTGTTCACAGCCTAACAGGACAGGGAAAATGCCTCCTCTTTATGAATAATGACAGAAATGAGAGGCCTTGGTGGGTGACACACTCAGCTCAGAGCTCTAGAAGCACTAACTCATTTTATCTGAAGGGAAGAAAGAAGCACATACATTGGGGGACTTCTTTTTTCTTTTCAAGGTAAGGTCTCACTCTAGCCCACGCTACCCTGGAACTCACTCGATCCTCTGCGTCCGCCTCCCCCGAGTGCAGTGTGGGGTGTGGGGATTAAGGGCGTGTGCCACCTCACAGTCTTTTCAGGGACTTTCTTTCCCCAGCTTAAACATAAGGAGTGGAAACAGTGGAGTGCCCTGGCTTTGAGGTGAAGGAGAGAGGCATGTGCAGTGACACTGGCCTCCCCACAATTCCTGCCCTTCGTTCCCTCGGCTTTTTTCTCTCCTCCTCAGAACCACACTCCACCTCCTTCCAACTTTAATCCTTGAATGAACTAAAGCACAGTTTAAGGCTGAGGAGTTGTTTTGGTGGAAAATAGGAAAGTTTTCTCCACAGCATGTATTCTGGCTGCAGAGCTCCTTATCTCCAAGCCAGAAGTGCCTGGGGTTCTCTCTCCATTTCCGCCCTTCCCGCAGGCTGCAGTGTCAGGAAAGCTGGTTCACAACAACCTTTGGCCCCTGACAAAGTTATCTGGGAATCTACAAACCTTCCTTTAACAGCTGTCCACTCCTCAACAGACTTCTCAAAAGAAAATATATTTCATTTTCCCCACATCTAAAACCAAGGCACCCCCAAGTGACACTTCTTGCTCAAGCCTCATGTTGTCAAGCCACCGGTTAGACAATGCACTGAGAAACGAAATGCCCGGTGGTTCAGTGACTTGTTCATTTTTTATTTTTGAGGCAGGATCTTCCTCTAGCCAAGGTTGATCTGGAATTCAACTCTGTAGCCCAGGGTCGCTTCACACTCACAGGGATCCTCCTACCTCTGCCTCCCTCCACAGTGTTGGGATTGCAGGAGTGAGTCACCAGGCCTGGTTTGAGTAAATGACTTTCTTATTTACATATACAGCATAGCATCCCTTTTGTTTTCACAAAATTCTAACATACCCTTATAAGGAAGGAAGGACATCGATGGCCTCATAGAAATAATGAAATATATATCATAGATCTGATATAATATATATGAATAATTGAACAAAAATTTTCAATTGAGCCGGGTATGGTGGCGCACGCCTTTAATCCCAGCACTCAGAAGGCAGAGGTAGGAGGATCACTGTGAGATCAAAACTATCCTGAAACTACATAGTGAATTCCAGGTCAGCCTGGGCTACAGTGAGACCCTACATTAAAAAAACAACAAAAAAAAAAAAACAGCATGGTGGCACACGCCTTTAATCCCAGCATTCGGGAGGCAGAGATAGGAGGATCACTGTGAGTTCGAGGCCACCCTGAGAATACAGAATGAATTCCAGGTCAGCCTGAACTAGAGTGAGACTCTACCTCGAAAAACCAAAAAACAAAATGACATTAAATTTTTTTTTCAAAAGCTGGGCGTGGTGGCACATGCCTGGAATCCCAGCACTCGGGAGGCAGAGGTAGGAGAATCACCGTGAGTTCAAGGCCACCCTAAGAATATAGAGTGAATTCCAGGTCAGCCTGGGCTAGAGTGAGACTCTACCTCGAAAAACCAAAAAAAAAAAAAAAAAAATTTTTTTTTTCAGTTGTCTAAAAAGCCCTTGAGTAATATGTTGAAAAATATATGTGTGTGTGTGTGTGTGTGTGAGTGTCTTGTTTTGTTTTATTTTTCAGGGTAGGGTCTCACTCTAGCCCAAGGTGACTGCTTATTTATTTATTTATTTATTTATTCATTCATTAAGCCAAGATCTTGCTATGCTTATGCTAGTCTCCAATTTATGATCCTCCTGCCTCAGCCTCCCAAGTGCTAGGGTTACAAGTTTATGTCACCACACTTGGTTGATCAAAACTAGTTTTTGGAGGGGCTGGAGAGACGGCTTATTGGTTAAGCACTTGCCTGTGAGGCCTAAGGACCCCGGTATGAGGCTCCAATCCCCAGTACCCACGTAAGCCAGATGCACATGGTGGCACATGCATCTGGAGTTTCTTTACAGTGACTGGAGGCCCTGGCTCGCCCATCTCTCTCTCTCTCTCTCTCTCCCTCCCTCCCTCCCTTTCTCTGTCTCTAAAAAGTGAATAAATAAAAATTTTTAAAAAACTGTTTTTTTTTTGTTTGTTTGTTTTGCTTCCTACTTCTGCTCCCAAGTGCTGGGATTAAAGGCATTTGCTTTAACCACTAAGCCATCTCTCCAGCACAAAACTAGTTTTTTAAATTTAATTTAATTTAATTTAATTTATTTATTTAATTTATTTATTTATTGAGAGAAAGAAGCAGAGAGAGAAAGAGCATGGGCACACCAGGGCCTCTAGCCACTGCAAATGAACTACAGATGCATGCGCCCCCTTGTGCATCTGGCTTATGTGGGTCCTGGAGAATCGAACTGGGACCCTTTAGCTTTGCAGACAAATGCCTTAACCACTACACCATCTCTCCAGCCCCCAAAACTTGTTTTTAAAATTTATTTGTTACATGACATAAAGGTAAGCTAGCTACTAAAGGGATGCTTAAAAGACCTTGAATATAGCACTACTGATGACAGCAAAAAAAAAAAAAAAAAAAAAAGGGTCAGAAAAATGGAAATAAAATCATTTCAATTTTTAAATTTTATAAGTAGTTATATTTCACCTACCATGAGGCACCCAGCACAGGGCTTAAAATACAAAGTTAGAAACATGACCAGTGGCTCAGCCATCACAATCTTCCATTCTATTAGGAGACAAGATACTAAAATATCTGCATTATCTATTTTCTTCCATCAGTTATACAACATCCCTCCCTACATAACAAGGAAACAATGAAATACACAGACATTCTAAAAGTTGTTTAAGATACATTAATAATAATGGGAAATGTTATTAAAGAATGGTACTTAATAAAACAAGAAATATTGTAGGGCTGGAGAGATGGCTCAACAGTTAAAGGTACTTATTTGCAAAGCATGATGGCCTGGGGGTTTGATTCACCAGCACCCATGTAAATGCAGATGCACAAACTGGCACATGTGTCTGGAGTTTGTTTTTAGTGGCAGGAGGCCCTGGTGTGCCCATACTTTCTCTCTTGCTCACAAATAAATAAAGATTAAAAAAAGAAAAGAGATGAGCGTGGTGGCGCATGCCTTTAATTCCAGCACTTGGGAGGCAGAGGTAGGAGGATTGCTGTGAGTTCAAGGCTACCCTGAGACTACATAGTGAATTTCAGGTCAGCCTGGGCTAGAGTGAGACCCTACCTCAAAAAAAAAAAAGAAAGAAAGAAAGAAAAGAAAGAGAGAGAGAGAGAGGGAGGGAGGGAGGAGGAGGGAAGGGAGGGAGGGAGAAAGGAAAGGAAAGGAAAGGAAAGGAAAGGAAAGGAAAGGAAAGAAAAGGAAAAGAAAAGAAAAGAAAAAAGAAAAGAAAAGAAAAGAAAAGAAAAGAAAAAAAAAAGAAAAGAAAAGAAAAGAAAAGAAGACATTGTAAAGGCAGGCCTGGTAATGCAGGCCTTTAATCCAATGATCACCATAGTTTGAGGCCATCTTGGGGCTACAGAGTAAATTCCAGGTTAGCCTAGGCTAATGTGAAATCCTGTCTTGAAAAAAACAACAATAAAAAAAATCTAACAAAAACAAATTTCCACAGGGACAAAAATAGAGGGTTATGGAAATGGCTCAGTGGCAAAAGCACTTGCTCTGCAAGCATAAGGACCTCAGTTCAGCCCATGCACCCATTAAAAAAAAAACACAAGCTATAGCCACACACAGCAGATTTAGGACCGCTTGGCCTTCCTGGTATTGTATTGCTACAAAAACAGTGAGTTCTAGCCAGGTGTGGTGGTGCACGCCTGTAATCCCAGCACTTGGGAGGGAGAGGTAGGAGGATCACCATGAGTTTGAGAGCACCCCGAGACTACATAGTGAATTTCAGGTCAGCTTGGGCTACAGTGAAACCCTACCTCAAAAAAAAAAAAAAAAAAAAACAGTGAGTCCTCAGTTCAGTGTGTAGAGGAAATAGGAACAACGGAGGACACCTCTAACACTGCACATATGTGAATGGAGTACATGTATCTGTACACACACATGCATATACCAAACATACAAACACATAAATACATATTACACACACCACAAAAAAATTGGGCTAGGGAAAGCCGGGCGTGGTGGCGCACACCTTTAATCCCAGCACTCAGGAGGCAGAGGTAGGAGGATCGCCGTGAGTTCAAGGCCACCCTGAGACTACATAGTGAATTCCAGGTCAGCCTGGGCTAGAGCGAGACCCTATCTTGAAAACCAAAAAGAATAAATAAAATAAATAAATAAATAAATAAATAAATAAATAAATATGCTTTTTTAAAAAGCCAGGCATGGTGGTACATGCTTTAGTCTTAGCACTGGGGAAAGCTTAGGTAGGAGGATCACTGTGAGTTCCAGGCCAGCCTGAGATTACATAATGAATTCCAGGTCAGCCTGGGCTAGAGAGAGATCCTACCTCAAAAAAAATCTTTTAACTTAATTTTATTTATTTATTTATTTGAGAAAGAGAGGAAGAGGCAGATATAGAGAGAATGGGTGTGCCAGGGCCTCCAGCCACTGCAAATGAACTCCAGATACATGCACCATCTTGTGCATCTGGCTTATGTGAGTACTGGGGAACTGAACCTGGGTCCTTAGGTTTCTCAGGCAAACGCCTAAACTGTTAAGCCATCTCTCCAGTCCAAGAAAAGTTTTTTTGTTGTTGTTGTTTTTGTTTTTTGTTTTTGAGGTGGGGTCTCACTCTAGCTCAGGCTGACCTGGAATTCACTCTGTAGTCTCAGGGTGGCCTCCAATTCAAGGTGATCCTCTGCCTCCCAAGTGCTAGGATTAAAGGTGTGCATCACCATGCCTGCCTTTTTAAATTTAAATTTAATTTATTTATTTTCAAGCAGAGAGAGAGAGATAGAGAGAAGAGGGACAGACACAGATAGAATGGACAAGCCAGGGCCTCTAGCCACTGCAAATGAACTCCAGATGCATGTGCCCCTTGTACATTTGGCTTACGTGGGTCCTGGGGAATCGAATCTGAGTCCTTTAGCTTCGCAGGCAATCACCTTAACCATTAAGTCATCTCTCCAGCCCCCCCCAAAAGTTTTAAACATATTATTTATTTATTCATTTATTTGCAAGAAGAGAGAGATAGAAGAGAGACAGTCAAAGAGAATGGGTGCACTAGTGCCTAAAGCCACTGCAAACAAACTCCAGCTGCATGAGCCACTCTGGTTTAATATGGGTACTGGGAAAATGAACTCAAGTCTTCAGGCTCTGTAGTCAAGGCCTTAAGCGCTGAGCCATTTCTCCATTAAAAACATAAACTTTTTTAAAAAAAAGATAATACAATTTTAAGCCAGACATGAGGGTGTATTAAAGAAATTGAGAGTTTTGAGTCAAATAGAGGTCAACTTGGGCTACATAAGGAGTTTCAAGCCAGCCTTGGAAACATAGAAACCTCATCTCAAAAAAAAAAAAAAAAGTATAGCCAGGCATGGTAGAGCACGCCTTTAATCCCAGCACTTGGGAGGCAGAGGTAGGAGAATCACTGTGAGTTCAAGGCCCCCCCTGCGACCACATAGTGAGTTCCAGATCAGCCTGAACTAAAAATAAATATAATTTGCTAGGTGTGGTGGCACACACCTTTAATCCCAGCCTTCAGGAGGCAGAGGTAGGAGAATTGCTTGAGTTCGAGGCCACCCTGAGACTGCATAGGGAGTTCCAGGTCAGCCTGGGCTAGAGAGAAACCCTACTTTGAAAACCAAAAAAAAAAAAAAAGTATAGTTTTAAAAATATCTGGGGCTGAAGAGGGTGGCTCTGTGGCAGAGAGCTTGCTTGCCTAACCTAAGTAGGGACGTAGGTTCAATTCTCGGCACCGTGAAGTAAATGGTATGTATATGTGCTTGTTCACGAATGTGAGTGTGGGTGCTTGTGCAGAGGTCAGAGGACAACTCCAGGTACCATCCACCTTCCACCTTGTTTGACACGGGGTCTTTTGTTCACAGCTGCTTCGCCAGCCTCGCTGAGCTTCCGCACACTCTCCTGTCTCCACCTCCCTCCTCTCCTGGGCACACTGAGATTACAGATGCCACAGCGACCAGCTTTACATGGATTCTGAAGATTTGAACTATGGCACTCACGTTAAACCATCTTCCTAGCCTTCAAGTATTTGTTTTTAAATGTCCAAAATAAATAAACAAAGCTAACATAGGACAATGAAACCACCAGGCCTTAACATCTATACCAAGAAGATAAACCTCTCTTAAGAATTTAAAAAGACCTAGTTTGCTATCAGTATGGCTACCTGAAGGAGGACAGACACGGTGAACATATCCAAGGGCCTTAAAATGGGGGACAGGGAGACCCCACAATACTGAAGTCCAGCAAGGCCTCAGTGTACTCAGCCCAAAGGAAGTGGCCAAAACCAAGGATGACTTCAGTTCATCAGCCTCACGTATGTAATTCCTTCATGCTAATTTATTTTATTTTGTTATTTACTTATTTATTTGAGGGGTGCAGATAGAGATTGGACACATCAGGGCCTTCAGCCACTGCAAAGGAACTCCAGACACACGTACCACCTTGTGCATTTGTGCATGTGGGTCCTAGAGATTCAAACCTGGGTCCTTTGGCTTTGTAGGCAAGCAGCTTAACTGCTAGGCCATCTTTCTAGCCCAATTCCTTCATTCTAAATTTAAGCAAGAAGGCAGAGACCCAATGAGGAAAGTCGTAGCATTTGCCCTTCAAGAATGAGAAAAGGCCAATGGCAGAAGCCATGCACAGAAGAGTACCACCACCTACTTTGTCGCTTACCACTGATGCATGTACCGCGTCGTGAAGCTGGCTTTACAAGGGCACTGGGGAATCGAACCTGAGTCACTAGGCTTGGAAGGCAAGTCCTTAACTGCTAAACCATCTCTCCAGCCACAAATACATAACTTGTTTAGTAGGAACATCAAAAGTGAGACACAAGATACTCCTGAAGTCCCAGTACCCCAAAGGCTGAGACAGAAGGATTTTGAGTTCCAGGTCACCCTGCACTACATAGTGAGACCCTGTCTCAAAAAAAAAAAAAAAAAAATAGAAGGATTGGCAATTCAACAAACCCATGCCATCAGGCCAGGTGCTTCACTTCGAAGCTTCCTAAGAAACTAGTTTGTCATTTTACACCAGAAATCATGAGGCCCAGAGAAAAAGAAATGGCGGCTGCCGGGCGTGGTGGCGCACGCCTTTAATCTCAGCACTCGGGAGGCAGAGGTAGGAGGATCGCCGAGAGTTCCAGGCCACCCTGAGACTACATAGTGAATTCCAGGTCAGCCTGGACCAGAGTGAGACCGTACCTCGCAAAACCAAAAAAAAAAAAAAAAAAAAAAAAAAAAAAAAAAAAAGAAAGAAATGGCGGTTCACCATGGCAGAGCCTCTCAGTGCCCCAGAGGGCTTCTCTCCAGTGAGTGGAAGTCAGTCCCTGAGCTGCTAAGGATGTGGGCCAGCTTTCCTACCATGTGTTGGAAAGGATAGCAGTCCATGTAACCAACATGTTCAATCTGCACCGATAAAGGACACCTACTGTGATCACCAGTCCCTGAACTCAGAGGAATATTAGAGTGACCACATCAGGACTGCATTGGAATCATATAATTGTTATCTTTTTCTTCGTGTATGGGTGTGAACATTCATGTTGTGCAGGTATCACTCAATTTTTTGTTGTTTGTTTTGTTTTGGAGGTAGGGTCTCACTCTAGCCCAGGCTGACCTAGAATTCACTATGTAGTTTCAGGCTGGCCAAGAACACACAACGACCCTCCTACCTCAGTCTCCAGAATGCTGGGATTAAAGGCGTGTGCCACCATGCCTAGCCCTTTCAACTCTTTTATTTATTTATTTATTTATTTATTTATTTATTTATTTATTTATTTATGAGAGAGGAGAGAGATATACAGAAATAGGCAGGTAGAGAGAGAGAATGGGCACCAGGGCCTCCAGCCACTGCAAACGAACTCCAGATGCATGCACCCCCCCCTTACGCATCTGGCTTATGTGGGTCCTGGAGAATGGAGCCTCGAACCAGGGTCCTTAGGCTTCACAGGCAAGCGTTTATCCACTAAGCCATCTCTCCAGCCCCCTTTCAACTCTTTTGAGATAGAATCTCAAACCGGCCTGCAACTGTCCAGCAAGCCCAAAGCTGCCACTGCCTTGGCCTCCCCAGCACTGGGATTACAGACGTGTGCTATCATGCCTTCTGGGGATCAAACGCAGGTCCTCATGCTTCCAAGGCAAACACTTGACAGAATGAGCTCCCCTTTTATCCCATCCTTTATCTTTCAAATCTTTTTTATTTATTTGCAGGCAAAGAGAGACTGAGTGACAGAGAAAGGGGGAGAGAAAATGGTGTGCCAGGGCCTCATGCCACTGCAAAAGAACTCCAGACACACGTGCCACTTTGTGCTTCTGGCTTTATGTGGGTGCTGGGGCACTGAACCTGAGTCAATAGGCTTTCCAAGTGCCTTTATTCACTAAGCCATCTCCCCAGCTTTGCTTCTTTGTTTATTTAGAGACAGGATTTCGACATATTGTCCAGGCCTCAAACAATCCTCCTGTCTCAGACTCTGGAGTACCTGGGACTACAGGCACGTATCACCATCCCAAGCCCAGCTTGGTGAACTCACTGAGGCTCAAGAACTAATGTCACACAGCTAGGAGACAGAATCTGAACCAGTGTCTGGCCCCGAAGCCAGTATTCCTTCCTGTCATGTCACCCACTGTGACAGCTACAGAAGCCCACCTGGGACTTTCACACTAATACTTCTTTGTCCCATGCATGTCCCCCACCCCAGGTTCTACCCGGCCTTGGGGCCTCTACCTTGGTTGAGGTAGGTCAGGGTCTCTTCATGCAGCTTCACGGCTGGGGAGGTGGCAGCACACAGCACGTATTGCAGGGGAGGCAGGCGGGCCCCATTCTCTGGGGATAGCTGGGGTTCCTCCTGCTTGAAGATGGGCAGAGCCAGTACATCCCTGCAACACACAGGAAATGGTAGTCAGGGGCACAGCCGGACACAGAGCAGCACTGCGAGATGGCTACGGACCACGTGCCAGCGTCCCACTGCAAAATGCCGTCCTAGCTCCTGGCCCGCATGGCACATAAACTAGATGTTTTAGAACAGAGTCAACACTTCTGTAAGATTCTAGTTCCTCTCGCTGGCCCTCAAGAGAGCTATCCAACTACATCATGAAATATGTGAAAATGCAGTGAGCCCGGTGCCTTTAATCCCAACTCTCAGGAGGCAGAGGTAGGAGGATTGCTGTGAGTTCAAAGCCACCCTGAGACTACACAGTGAATTCAGTGGACTAGAGATAGACTCGAAAAAAAAAAAACAAACAAACAAACAAACAAACAAAAAAGAGCAAAGTTGTCACTATCAACGGAAATCCTCCAAGTGGGCTGGAGAGCTGAATTAACAGTTAAGGCACTTGTCTGCAAAGTCTAAGGACCCAGGTTCAATTCCTCAGTACCCACATAAAGCCATATGCACAAAGTGGTGAACATGTCTGGAGTACATTTCTAGTGGCTGGAGGCCCTGGTGCCTCTCTCTGACTTTTTTTTTTTTTTTCAAATAAATAAAAAATAAAGAACTTAAATATTTTATTTTATTTTAGGGTTTTTTTGTTTTTTGTTTTGTTTTGTTTTGTTTTGTTTTGTTTTGTTTTGTTTTGTCTTGAAGTAGGGTCTCACTCAAGTCTAGGCTGACCTGGAATTCACTATGTAGTCTCAGGGTGGCCTCGAACTCACAGCAATCCTCATACCTCTGCCTCCCCAGTGCTGGGATTAAAGGTGTGTGCCACCATGCCCGGCTTTTTAATATTTTATTTCTTAAAAAGGCAACCCCCTAAGTGACAGAGATGGGCAGCAAAGAAGTGACCTTCAGAAGCTCTTTCCTTCTTTTTTCTTGCGTAGGGTTTGAAACCAGGTACTAAGCAACTTTTCACCACCCTACCACTAAGCTTTTAGGAGAATCATTTGAACAACAATTGTCAGTATGTGTGCATGCACACCACATGCAGGCAGAACCAGAAGAACCTCAGGTGTCATTCATTAGGTACACGGCCCACCTGTCTCTGAGACAGGGTCTTTCACTAGCCTGGAGTTCATCACTTGGACTAGACTGCTTCACCAGCAAGCTCCAGGGAGCCGCCTCGCTTCCCTTCTCCTCCCCAGAGCTGGAATCACAGGCACATGCCACTACACCAGCCGCTTTATGTGGAACCCAGGCTCTCATGCTTGTGAGGCAAGTACCTTACCAACTGAGCAACATTCCCAGCCCCAGTTTTTCTTTCTTTCTTTTTTTTTTTTTTTTTTTTTTGCAAGGTAGGGTCTCACTCTGGTCCAGGCTGACCTGGAATTAACTATGTAGTCTCAGGGTGGCCTCGAACTCTCGGCAATCCTCCTACCTCTGCCTCCCAAGTGCTGGGATTAAAGGCATGCACCACCACGCCCGGCGGCAGTTTTTATTTCTTAATCAACTCTTCTATTTATCAGCTACTAATACTCTGGGACTACCTATATAAAGTAGTCAAATGAACAATCTGTTGGCTTCCTCACCCACAGACATCCTTCCATCTCTTCTGAAAAGGGGACAATTGGTCCCTGCCTTAGGCTCATACTGAACTCTGCAAGGGGGAATAATCTTGCTGTCAGTTTTCTTACCCAAATGGAAAAATCTTGAACTGCTCCAAGATTCTTTTTTTTTATGTATTTAAGAGAGAGAAAGGCAGACAGAGAGAGAGAATGGGCACACCAGGGCCTCTAGCCACTGCAAACGAACTCCAGACGCATGTACCACCTTGTGCATCAGGCTTTATGTGGGTCCTGGGGAATTGAACTCAGATCCTTGGGCTTTGCAGGCAAGTGCCTTTCCCACTGGGCCATCTCTCCAGCGCCCCAGGATTCTTTTCTTCCATTTCTAAACAAAACTCCCCCCACAGCATGAAGAACATCAGCCTCCCACCAGCCGATAACTAACTTGTTTCTAGACATTTTTCAAGGGTCTATGTTGCCCAGGCTAGCCTCAAATTCCTAGACTCAGGGGATCCTTCTGTCTCAACCTCTTGAATAGCTGGGACTTCAAATGGGTGCCCTTGCAAGAACAATGAACTCCTTGAGAATTTGAATGACCTACGCGGTGCGGGAGGGGAGAAACTTGCTTAAGAACTCTCAACTATGTGCACCACAGAAACAACTGCCAAAAACTCGTCCTGCCCTATCTTGATAACCCTCCTCCCTCCATGGGTCCGGGTTATGAATCAGCTGACCCCATTTCCTTGCACAAACAGTCACTGGTACGATCTGTTCCTTTTCCAACATCATAAATGAATGTCTATGAAACACAAACCTAGCACACACCCCAACGACGTCTAAACAAGTCTCAGAAGGCAAAGCGTGGCTTTGGGCACGGACCTGGTCAACCCTTTCTCCATGCAGGCTTTGCCACCGTCTGCTTCCCAAAGAGAGCGCGGGGCTGACTGTCTTTGCCCACACAGTGCCTTCCTTTTCCCTTTGCCAGCCCAGGGAACCTGGGAGAAGCAGGCAGGCCTGCTCACCTGAGGACTGCATAGTCTCATGTTTGTCCAGACAATGTTAAGTTAATAATCCATGCACTATTGCCTTTAAGTTTAAAAAAAAAAAAAGGAGAGGTTAAGAGCCATCACTCAACAGTAACTTGTTTCAAGCCTGGCATCCTTATTTGCCAAGGAATAAAGTCACCAGAACATCAAACAGAAGGAGGATAAAGGGAATAAAGACAGTGGAGAGGTCAGACAACTTGCAAAAGTTCCACAGGGAGCCAGGCATGATGGTAGATGTCTTTAATCCTAGCACTCATGAGGGAGAGATAGGAGGATCACTGTGAGGGGTTTGAGGCCGCCCTGAGACTACATAGTGAATTTCAGGTCAGGCTGGGCTAGATCAAGACCCTACCTCAAAAAAAGGGGGGAGGGGGGCGGGAGAGATGGTTTAGCGGTTAAGTGCTTGCCTGTGACGCCTAAGAACACTGGTTCGAGGCTTGATTCCCCAGGACCCATATAAGCGCATGCATCTGGAGTTCCTTTGTGGTGGCTGGAGGTCCTGGCATGCCCATTCTCTATCTGCCTCTTTCTCTCTGTCTATCGCTCTCAAAGAAATAAATAAACAACAACAAAAAATTTTTTTTTTAAAGTTCTGCAGAGAAGATAGCCAAAAATAAAATAAAAAAAAAAAAAAAGGCAATTTGGGGGTCTGGAGGTATGGCTTAGCAGTTAAGGCATTTGCCTGTGAAGCCTAAGGACACAGGTTCAATTCCCCAGTATCCATGTAAGCCAGATGCACAATGTGGCATATGCATCTGGAGTTTGTTTGCAGTGGCTAGAGGCCCTGGCGCACCTATTCTATCTGCCTCTCTGGCTCTCTCTCTCTCAAAATGGATAAATAAATAAAACTTAAAAAAAAAAACAATTTGGGGGATGTGCTCATTAACAGAGCAAGTGTGAATCCCCAGTACTGCAAAAAAAAAAAAAGGGGGGGCGGGTAAGAAAAAAAACATTTTCTCTAGTCAGGAGACCAGAACATTAGGCATTGACCTCTGCTTGGGCCTTAACTGAAGCAGAAACGTTCAACTTCTGAGTAGTTGAAAGAGGATGGACAGTTTTCAGTTGTGACTTTCCAAAAATCAGTTTGGCTTGAGAGTTCTCACTACCAACTTTTGCCTTTTTCCTTGTCTGAGCTATTTCACACACAAGTTTGCATCTCGGTCGCAGTTGTCAAAGTTGCGCCTCTCATGCAATGAAACTTCCCTCATAGGATGAAACTTCAGATAATCTGGGAAGCTTTAAATATACTTACCTACGCTCAAGGTGACCTTCAAATTTGTTTTTTTTAAAGATAGGACAAGATATTTAACGGCCACTAAATTCAGACAAAACTACAAATGAATCTGCAGTGGGTTATACAGTTAATCCACTATAGTATTTTTTATAAAAGACAAAAGAGGGAATGGACAATTAACATCCTCCTTCTGGGGTGGAGGTAGGGGATGGAGAGTTCGAGGCCATCCTGAGACTACATAGTTAATTCCAGGTCAGCCTTAACCTCGCAAAACCAAAAAAAAAAAAAAAAAAAAAAAAAAAAAAAAAAAAATCCTCCTGGAGAGACCCTCTAACATCAACTTAGTCTTTTGACATCTCTGACCACTCCGAAAAGAAACCGGCAGATACAGCTATGAAACTCAATCGTTTCTTCACTTTCTAGAAGGAGAATGCCTTCGCGAAGCATTTCTTCACAAACATTACCAGAAGCCGCAAATTACAAATAACCCGCAGGATTAAATGTAAGTGGAAGCTTTTCGGGCCAAACACTAAGGGTGGGTGGGTGGGTGAGGTTTGGAGGCAGAAAGCGCCCAAGATGTCTTAGGCCTCCCAGGTCACATTTCCTGAGCCGACATCAAACGCCCTTTGGGTTAAATTAGGCACATTTAATAAACTGTGGCTCGGATGTTAATAAAGACAGGCTGAAGCTGGTTCTGGCGAGTTCAGAAAATGAAATGACTGCCCATTAGCGCCTCGGCCAGCTGCACACAGGGGAGAGAAAAAAAATAAAGAAAAAACAATCTTACAGGCACTGAAACAAACGGGGACCCTACTTCCTAAAAAGAAGAGATGTAATGAACTTTGCAAAAATAGGTAGGACTTACTTTTCCCTTTGAAGCGCATTAAACAAATCCCTGAAGAAAGATTTCCATGAAGACCCTCCGGCCAACTCACGCAAGCTCACCTGGGGAGGGGGCTTCCAGCCCCAGGAGCCCGCCCACCCACCCACCCACTGGCCGCCCGCGAGCGCGCGAGGGCGCAGCGCAAGCCTCCCACCCGCGCGCCCCTGGGCCCGATCCAGAGCCCGGTACAGGGACCCCGGCCGAAAAGGGCAAAGAGCGGGGGACTGGCTTCTTAGGACAGTCTCCAGATACCAGAACTTTC
The DNA here is from genome assembly GCA_036365145.1 of Orientallactaga sibirica. NCBI lineage: Eukaryota > Metazoa > Chordata > Mammalia > Rodentia > Dipodidae > Orientallactaga > Orientallactaga sibirica. Next base: position 15,522,742 of record JAEOAD010000028.1, read on the forward strand.
CTCTGCTTTTCCGACTGGAACGGAGACAAGTGACGCGGGCGGCGGTGGGACGGGACCCGGGAGCCCGCGGCGGGCTGCAGGTGAGCACCCCCACCCCACCCGGGCTCCTAGATGGGTCTTCGAGGAGGAGCCCTGCGGGCGTCCATCCCCATGGCCCGGTCCCCAGGCTCGTCCGTTCGGTCCCCGGCCGGGTCTCTAACACACGAGTCCGGCCCTCGGCCAAGGTTAGATCCGCGAGAGGCCGAAGAAGCCGGCCAGGGCGCCCCGTCTGCGCTCCGGACGTACGATGGATGGTACCCAACCCCGACGCCAGGGCTACGCCCACGCCCGCGCACCCCTTACCGCAGGTAGCTGCCGGAGTTGTGCTGGTTGTAGTGTTCGGGTTGCGTGTGCCAGAACAGCATGGCTGGGAGTGCGGCGGCCGCGCCGGGGCGTGGCAGCGAGCGGGACGCGGGCGGCTGCCGGCCCTCGCGGGCAACGCAGGTACTCGCCGAGCTCGGAAACGCGCTGCGCCGTGGCTCCGCACCTTTATAGGCGAGCTGGGGGCGTGGCCAGATGGGGGCGTGGTCTAGAGTGGGGCGCCCCGCCCCCCCCGGGAAGTCCAGCGGGAGGACAGAGGCGCGGGGCACCTGCCCGGCACCTTCACCCCCACACCCCACGAGACCGAGAGCGAGCGCCCTCCAGGGCATCCCTGCATGTCACTGGCTTCTAGACCTGGACGGCGAGCTCAGAGCGAGTCCCCAAATCTCAGAGCCAACCAGTGGTGGCCATCAGCTTGGAGTGTCAATGGATTTTGTCGGGGTCCCCTCAAATTGCTCTCGTTTTTCTCTGTGCACTGAACACCTTAATTATGGTTAGAGTCTTTTTTTATATACATTTATTTGAGAGAGAGAGAGAGAGGCAGAGAGAGAGAGACACACACACACACAAAAAGAGAGGGAGGGAGATGGAGGGAGAGGGAGAGGGAGAAAGAATGGGCACGCCAGGACATCTAGCCACTGTAAGTGAACTCCAGACTCATGTACCACCTTTTGCACCTGGCTTTACGTGGGTACTGGGGAATCCAACCTGGATCCTTTGGCTTTGTGGGCAAGTGCCTTAATCGCTAAGCCATCTCTCCAGCTCGGGAGTTTTTGTTTTTGTTGTTTTGGTTTTTTTTTTTTTAATATGCCTCTTGTTGGTTATTTTTTCCTCCCATAATGTGAACTGCAAGAGATCTAGGACCTGCCCTCCCAAGCACGGCTTGTTCCATAAATTCTTATTGAATAGACATGGGGATATTTGTAAATGTATGGAGAAAAAAGGCTTTCTGGAGGAGGTGGCAGAGTTGAAGCCTGATAGACCCCAAGAAGCAGCAGGGGGGAAAGTCTCGGTAGGGGAAGCATTAGAGGGGACATGGCTTATGGTGGATCTACTGGCTAGCTGGTGACCAAGGAGGGCTCAGGAGATGGGGTGGAAGAGTCCAAAGGGGCAGATGACAAAAACAGACAAGGGGCGGGGCGATATTTTTCCTTTTTTCTTATCTTTTCCCACTTCCTTTCCCTCAGGATTTTATTTTATTTTTAAAATTTTTTTAATTTTTTTAGTTTTTCGAGGTAGGGTCTCACTCTGGCCCAGGCTGACCTGTAATAAACTGTGTAGTCTCAGGGAGGCCTTGAACTCTCGGCGATCCTCCTACCTCTGCCTCCCGAGTGCTGGGATTAAAGGCGTGCACCACCACGCCCGGTTTAGGATTTTATTTTAAATGTGTTTTGGGCACATGAGAAGCATTCATGACTGACCTTTTGGAAAGGCTAGTCTGGCAAGAGTAATGGGCAATGGCTTGTGAGCAGATGGTTAGGTAGGAGGACTTGGAGTTCCTGGAACCCCATCCATACGTGGTATCTAACTCCCTAGTGCAAGGCCTGGAGCCTGGGACATCAGGGGAGAGAGACAGTCTGTCCCAGGAGACCTAGGCCCTTGACTACCAGCTCCCCCAAGCCCAGATCTACAAACCTTCCTCCCTTTGTTTCCTCTCCCTCCCTCCCTCTCTCTCCTTCCCTCACACTTTTCCTCCCTCCCTCCAGCCACAGGTCATATGGCAAGCCATTTACTTAGAGCTCAAAAACACTGCCACCTCCCAGTGAGAAAAAGTTTTCCCCAGCCAGGGGACAGCAGGACAGCTGGAGCGCCCTGTCCACCCCTTCAGGGACCACCTCTGCAGCATGGAGAACGCCCCGAGGTCACATGCCTTCTGGGGTGGTCCACATTCCAGAGGTTATCACACCCATTTTCTCTGATATCAGACAATCAAACAATGCAAAAAGGGCCACTTTGGCCCCAGGGTTCACAGATCTCCATCTATCTACCCTGCCCAGCTCTCAACCAGGTATTGATCCTAAAAAACTCCCTAATATATCCTGGCCACATAACATCAGGCCAGCCCTTTGCTAGGCTCCAGTCATTCTTTATCTTTTGGCACGTGTGTGCCTGTTCATATATGCATGCACATGCATGCTTGTATATACACACGTTTGTATGTGCAGACATGTATGGTCGTAAGTGCATCATGTGTGTGCATGTACACAGCTAGAGGTTGACATTGGAGTCTTGTTGCTCTCCACCTGATTCTTGGAGACAAGGTCCCTTCCTGAACCCAGAGCTCCCTGATTCTGTTACTCTAGTGCTAGGGATCTGCCTGTCTCTGCATCCCAAGTCCTGGAGTTACAGGTGTGCACCACCACGCCCCAGCATTTATGCAGACCCCAGCAGTCTCATGGGTTCTTAGTGCCTGAATTCTGGTGGTCTTTAGACTTTACCAGCTGAGCCATCATTTCTGCCCCAGCTTCTATCATGGCAACTGCAGAAGCCAGTGTGATGGGGAATGTAAGGACTGTCCTGAGAACAGAGGGGGACTTTGGAGCTCTGCAGTCTCCATGGTGTGGGTGGATGGTGGTTAAGCCAATTGCTGGTGGGGCTGCTGCGGGAAAGTCTCCAGCAAAGGGCACAGCATGTGTTAAGGCCCGGAGGAAGGGAATTCAGAGAGAGAAATGGACCACAAGAGCTCAGTTACCATGGAGCTATGAGAATGCTCATATTGACCTCAGCCACGCAGAAGCAACTTCTATTCACTCCCCCTCCCTAACCACTGAGCTAGCCTCATGACTTACAAAAGTGATGTTGCTCAAAGCCAGCCTGACTCCTAGTGTACCACAAAGTTCTTCTTCCCTCTGCCACAGCTCAGAACCAACCATATCAATGATCCAAACAGTCCCATTGGAGAGAGACCCACCAGCCAGAGAGTAAACATGAAGAACAATGACCCTCCCCCCACACACATGAAAGCTACTGAACAAATAAATGACTGTGGCTTCAAGCTGCCAAAATGGGTTTCAAACCAGTGGGGAAATAACACCACAGCGCTCTGAACCTTGCTTCTGCCCCTGCTAGAACTGGAGCAATAAGGCTTAAGGTCACTGCCGTGAGGAAGTTTAGGGGCTGGTGAGGGCAGTTTGTCCTGGTGACTACCTGCATGGATGCATACAAAGGGTAGAGTTTGAAATGCCCACAGAGGCAGCCCTTGAGTCCTGCTGGTTAGATAAACTATGCTTTGCTCTGGCTAATCACTATTCCATGATCCAGTTAGTTTGCTGTGGGACAGATATGCAGATGGATCAACCCTTTTGTAAATGTCTGTGATTTGCGTACGATGGGAATATTCATGTTTGCTGTGTCAGGCACAGTGCTATTGGCTGGGACCTCCCGAACACATCCAAAGAATTCTTCCAAAGAATCTGGTCTGTGCGGTCAGAGCACAGCTTCTTACCACCAACCATCTCTGTCTTAATGCCCTGTGTACCCTACTTCACCCAATGCTGGGCAAACTTGCAATTCTCAAGTGTGTGCATCCTCCTGAAGATCAGCCCAGGACTCCCTCCAGAAGCAGCAGCAAGGTCCCCTGCAGAGTCTCCAAGGGCCACTCTCTGGCAACTTCACAAAGGACTTCAGACAGCTCTTGAAGGATCTGGAGCCAGCCACCTGAGAAGATGGTTTTGAAGGCTGAGTAGGGAGGAGTTCCCAGTGGTCTAGGCAGGGGTGGGATTTGGCTGGAGGGGAGAAGCATGAGTAAGCATGTTTATCACAGTTTTGGGAGCTTTGAGGATCAGCAGTTGTTGAGGAATGAGAAGACAGTGGACAACACCGGGCGTGGTGGCGCACAACTTTAATCCCAGCACTCAGGAGGCAGAGGTGGGAGGATTGCCATGAGTTTGAGGCCACCCTCAGAATACATAGTGAATTCCAGGTCAACCTGGGCTAGAGTGAGACCTTGAAAACAAAACAAAACAAAACAAAACAAAACAAAACAAAACAAAACAAAACGAATGAGAAGACAGTGGACAGAGGGTAGAGTTAAGCTATGGAGGTTCATTAGGACTCTGGGGATCTGATAACCCTCCAAATTCTCCCTAATTTGCATAAGGATTTGGGTAAGGGGGTCAGTCCTCTCTATACACATTTTCACCAGCCATAATTGGATGTGGTTTCCCCTGGGGAGGAGTGAGGACTTTGGAGTCAGGGCTCATCCGGGTCCTCAAATAGACTCAGCACTGTCACCTGGTAATGCTCTCCATACTGGGCACCCAGTGCCGTGGCCTGGAGGGCACCCATCAGCTGTACACTACAGCACTCACCTTGACTTAGAGTCTCCACTGACGGTGAAAGCGATCCTCTTGGAGCTGTTGGGAGGACCACAAGTGACAATACTTATACAACACTTGGCTTGCTTGGCCAGCAGCTCTGGAGCACCTTGGGCTTCTCCCTTTGAATCTCCAGTCACTTGTTTGGTTCCTTCTGTGTTCACCACTGTAGGTCTCTAAACCCCTTGTTAAGGAGCTGAGATCTTGGGCTTTGAGAGGGCTTAGAACTCCCCAAGCCACACAGCCAGTGCCTTTCAAGTCTTGTCTATATTAGCAAAGAATTGAAAAACACAGACACAAAGAAGGGTAAATTATGAAAGATTTATTTTATGTTATTTTATTTTTGTTTTTTGACGTCTTTAAAAATATTTATTTTATTTTTTATTTTTATTTTAGAGAGAGGATGGGGAGAGAATTGGCACACCAGGGCCTCCGTCATTGCAATCAAACACCAGACACTTGCACCACCTAGTAGGCACGTTCAACTTTGCACTTGCCTCTCCTTTGTGCATCTGGCTTACGTTGGATCTGGAGAGTCAAACATGGGTCCTTAGGCTTTGCTGGCAGCACCTTAACTGCAAAGCCATTTCTCCAGCCCTTAAAAATATTTTTTTTGTTTATTTGCAAACAGAGAGAGACAGACACAGAGGGGAGGGGAGAGGAGGAGATAGAGAGAATGGGCATGCCAGGGCCTTTACCCACTGCAAACAAACTCCAGATGCATTACCACTTTGTGCATCTGGCATTATGTAGGTACTGGGGAATCAAACCTGGGTCATTAGGCTTTTCAGTGCCTTAGCCACTGAGCAATCTCTCCATCCTGTTTTTTTTTTTTTTTTTTTGAGACAGGGTCTCAATATAGCCCAGGCTGACTTAAAACTCACTGTGTAGTCCCAGGCTGCCCTTGAACTCACAGCAAACCTCCTACCTCTGCCTCACAAGTGCTGGGATTAAAGATAGGGCTACAGAGATGGCTTAGCAGTTACGACACTTGCCTGCAAAGTCTAATGACCCAGGTTTGATTCCCCAGTACCCACATAAAGCCAGATACACAAAGTGGCACATGCATTTTGAATTTGTTTGCAGTGGCTAGAAGCCCTGGTGCACCCATATTCATATTCTCTCTCTCTCCCCTTAGCAAATGAATAAATAAACATTAAAAATAAAAAGTGGGCTGGAGAGATGGCTTAGTGGTTAAGGCACCTGCCTGCTAAAGCTTAAGAACACTGGTTCCAATCTCCAGGTCCCACGTTTAGCCAGATGCAAAGTGACGCACGGGCACAATGCTGCACTTGCCCACAAGGGGGCGCACACATCTGGATTTCGTTCACAGCAGCTGAGAGACTGCTGGCGCACCCATCTCTATCTGTCTCCCTCTCCCTGTCTCTCTGTCTCTCTCTCTAAAAATAAATAAAGTAAAAAAATTAAAAAATAAAAAGTGTGGTGGCAATGCCTTCAATCCCAGTACTCAGGAGGCAGAGGTAGGAGAATCGTGGTGAGTTCAAGGCCAGCCTGAGACTACATAGTGAATTCCAGGTCAATCTGGACTACAGCAAGACCCTACCTCAAAAAAAAAATAAATAAATAAAAAATATAAAAATAGGGCTGGAGAAGCTGGGCGTGGTGGCGCACGCCTTTAATCCCAGCACTTGGGAGGCAGAGGTAGGAGGATCACCGAGAGTTCAAGGCCACCCTGAGAATACATAGTTAATTCCAGGTCAGCCTGGACCAGAGTGAGACCCTACCTCGAAAAACCAAAAAAAAAAAAAAAAAAAAAGGGCTGGAGAGATGGCTTAGAGATTAAGACACTTGCCTGTGAAGCCTAAGGACCCAGATTCGATTCCCCCATACCCATGTAAGCCAGATACAAATGATGGCACATGTGTCTGGAGTTCATTTGCAGTGGCTAGGGGCCCTGGTGTGCCTATTCTCTTTCTATCTGCCTCTTTCTCTGTGTGTGTGTCAAATAAATAAATAAAAATAAAATATTAAGGGCTGGAGAGATGGCTTAGTGGTTAAGGTGCTTGCCTGTAAAGCCTAAGGACCCATGTTTGTCCCACCAGATCCCACATAAGCTAGCTGCACAAGGTGGCACATGTGCAAAGCCACACATATGCACAAGGTCCTGCACGCGTGTGGAGTTAGATTACAATGGCTAGGGCCCTAGCATGCCAATTCTCTCTCTCTCTCATTCTCACTGTCTCTCAATTTAAAAAAAAAAAAAAAAAAAAAAACAGGCCAGGGCTGGAGAGATGGCTTAGCGGTTAAGGCACTTGCCTGCAAAGCCAAAGGACCTCGGTTCGATTTCCCAGGACCCATGTAAGCCAGATGCATCTGGAGTTCTTCAGCAGTGTCTGGAAGCCCTGGTGCACCCATTCTCTCTCTACTCTCTCTCTCTCTCTCTCTGCCTCTTTCTCTCAAATAAATAAATAAAAATAAGAGTTTTTTTTTTTTTTAAAGGCCAGTCTGTTGGGCTTGCCTCAAAAAATAAAATAAAATATTTAAAAAGAAAGAAAAGAGAGTAGAAACAGGAAAGAAAAACAGAAACACTACCAAGCTGAGGAAGAAATCTCCCTCCTAGCTGGAAGCCGTTTCAAGGGGAAAGACTGGGAAATCCATATGGCAACCTGGATCAGGTCTTTTTTTTGTAGATGAAGCATTCAATTAGGATGAACCTCATTGCCAAGTTCAAATGTATGTGAAGGGGCTTGATTGGGTAGTGGACTCAGGGGAGCAAAGACTCAGAAAGGGCCTGTCCATGGGGGTGAAAACCCGTGACAAGTTAAGGAGGCAGAACCAGAAAGCTGCTCCTTATCTCCATCAGACTGGATCAGACTGGAGCGCTAGTCTCAGCAGGGCAGGGCGGCATCCATGTTCTATTGAGCCAGTGTCCCTAGCAGTCTACCAGGCTCCTGATCCATATCACCTTCATGTGCTGGTTAGGGTTTCATTCTGCTATAAGGAACATAAACCCAATGAAAATGGTTTGTAGGGTAGAGGATGTGACTCAGTTGGTCGAGTGCCCATGCACCATTGAGAGGGGCCAGTCAGATAGCTTTTGATTGAGGCAGCTAGCTAGGACTAGCTAGGAGAGGCTCTCGAATGAGGAACCTTACTCTGTACTCACACCTGCCTTAGCTCACTCCGCCTGCCTCTGTTGTAGGACTCGGGTCCTCTCACTCAACCAGATCTTTCTCTCTCTCCAGTGTATATCCCACCCAGGTGCGGGTGAACCCTTTCTCTGAGCTTAGGCCAATGGGCTTTCAGACTGACACAGATGTACCAACCACTTCTGGAACCTGGACTCCAAATATCTTACCTGACACACACCTTTTAGAAAAATCCCTTTTCACATTTCTGTTTCTAGGGCCCATGTTTGTTCTCCCACACGGGCGCCCAGGCCACGTGGTGTATTCTCCCTCTCCCTGGCCACTTTCCTTTCCCTTTCTCAGTCCTGGAACACTTCTCCCTCATATCCCAGATATTTTTGAATAGAAATGTGGTGGTTTATTCTTGCTTTGCTGGGCATGGTGGCACATACCTTTAATCCCAGTACTTAGAAGGCAGAGGTAGGAGGATTGCTATGAGTTTGAGGCCACCCTGAGACTACATAGTGAATTCCAGGTCAGCCTGAGTTTGTGTGAGACCCTACCTCCAAAAGAACTTAAAAAAAAAAAAAAAGATTTATAAATCATTTTCCTCAGTCTGATTTATCCAATCTTTTTTGGTTAAAATATAGACACAAGTTCAGGGTTTGGAGTTCAAAGACTTCTCCTGAACCCCAATCACAACATGCATAAAGCCCTAAATTTGATACTCAGCACTGCATAAACCAGGTATGGTAGCCCAAGCCTGTAATCCCAGCACTTGGGAGGTAGAGGCAGGAGGATGAGAAGTTCAAGGTCATCCTCCACTACACAGTAAGTTCAAGGACAGCTGATATTCATAAGATCTTGTCTCAAAAGAGAAAAAAAGGTTTAAATGGCAGAGAGTCTCTGTTCAAGTTCTAGACATCAGAGTTAACACCACTCACTATGGAACCCACTGACCAACTGAGAATTGAGTCTGAGTTAGATCTTAATTGAGTCTGAATAAAGATGCATTGGAAATATAAAGTGCTCATCAAATTAAAAGATGTGTGTGCGTCAGGTGTGGTGGCATATGTCTTTAATCCCAGCACTCAAGGTGGAAGTAGGAGGATCGTTATGAGTTTGAGGCCACCCTAAGACTAGTGAATTCTGGGTCAGAGTGAGACCCTACCTGGAAAGCACATAATACAGCCCATCAATAATACATATCACATTGGTATACACTAATGTGATAGTAGATCACGGTTGTCAATTTGATTGGTTCTTGAGTCACCTAGGAGACAAATCTCTGGGCATGTCTGTGAGAAAGTCCCTGGATTGAGTTTAATTGAGGTGGGAAGACTCACCCTGAATGTGGGTAGCACCATTCCATGGGCTGGGGTCCCAGACTGAATAAAAAGGAGAAAGTGTGTGATGGCTTAGTGGTTAAGGCACTTGCCTGTGAAGCCCAAGGACCCTTGTTTGACTCTCCAGATCCCACATAAACCAAATACACAAGGTGATGCAAGCATGCAAGGTTGCACATGCGCACAAGATGGCACACACATCTGGAGTTCCATTGCAGTGGCTGGAGGCCCTGGCATGCCAATTCTGTCTCTTACATGCTCGCTCTCTCTCATTAAAAAAATTGCAAAAAAAAATTAAACATATAAAAAAGGAGAAAGCAAGCTGAGTGCCAGCATTCATCACTCTCTGCTTCACAACTGTGGACACGGTGTGTCCAGCTTCCTCAAGCTCCTGCTGCCATTCTTTCTCCGCCATGATGGACTGTACCCTAAAACTGTGAGCCAAAATGAACCCTTCTTTCTTCAAATTGCATCTGTTAGGTCTCTTGTCATAGCAATGAGAAAAATAACTAATATAAAGAACCATATGATAAGAAGTGATGTTTTTATTTTTTATAATATTTATTTATTTATTTAAGAGAGAGAGAAAGAGAGGAAGAGAGAGAGAAGAGAGAGAGCCTGGGTACATCAGGTTTTGCATGTTTTCCAGGCAAGCACCTTTAACCATTAAGCCATCTTTCCAACCCCCAAAGTAATATTTCTTAATGTAGTAGATTGACCCTCTATTAAGAGATGAGATCTATTATGAGATGAGATCAGGCACTTTCAGGCCATAAAATTAGGTTGAATCTACTATGAAAATTCATATTACCTATTTTAAAAAAATTATTTGCTAGGCATGGTGGCACACACCTTTAATCTCATCACTTGGGAGACAGAGGTAGGAGGATCACTGTGAGTTCAAGGCCAGTCTGGGCCTACAGACTGAGTGTCAGGTCAGTCTGGGCTAGAGTGAGACCCTACTTTAAAAAAAAAAAACAAACAAACAATGAGCTGGGCATGTTGGTGCACGCCTTTAATCCCAGCACTCAGGAGGTAGAGGTAGGAGGATCGCCGTGAGTTCGAGGCCACCCTGAGATTACATAGTGAATTTCAGGACAGCTGGGGCTAGAGGAGAGACCCTACCTCGGGTGGGGGGGGGAAACAAGGGCTGGAGAGATGACTTAGCAGTTAAGATACTTGCCCGTGAAGCCTAAGGACCCAGGTTCAATTCCCCAGTATCCACATAAGCCAGATGTACAAGGTGGTGCATGCATCTGGAGTTCATTTGAAGTAGCTGGAGACCCTGGCATGCCCATTCTCTCTTTCTCTCTCAAAAATAAAACAAAAAAATTATTTATTTATTTGAGAGTAGAACAGAAAGAGAAGGAGAGTATGGGTGCACCAGGGCCTTCTGCCACTGCAAAAAAAAAAACACTCCAGACATATGTGCCACTTTTCATCTAGCTTTACATAGGTGCTGGGGAATTGAACCTGGGTTAGCAGGCTTTGCAAACAAGTGCCTTTAACTTCTGAGCCATTTCCCCAGCCCACTTGCCTAATTTTACTTAAAACATTATAGGACTGGGAAGATGGCTCAGTGGATAAAGTGCTTGTTTCAGAAGCATGAGGACTTGAGCTTGGTTCTGAGCACTCACATAGGAGCTGGGAATGGTGGCACATACATGCCCGTAATCCCAGTGCTGGGGAGGCACAGGCAGGATGATCCCTAGCTAATCTATCCAGATCAGTGGGCTCTAGGTTCAGTGTGAGATCTTGTCTCAAACAATAAGGTTAGGGCTAAAGGGATGGCTTAGTGGTTAAAGGTACTTGCTTGGAAGTCCTGATGGCCCTGGTTCAGATCCCCAGTATCCATGTAAAGCCAGATGCACAAATTAGCACATGTGTTTGGAGTTCATTTGCAGTGACAAGAGCCCTGGCATGCCCATTCCCTCTCTCTCTCCTTCTCTCTATGCTTGCAAATAAATAAAAATATTTTTAAAAATAAGGTTGGGGAGTAGGCATGATGGTGCATGCCTTTAATCTTAGCACTTTGGAGGTGGAGGTAGGAGGATTGCCATGAGTTCAAGGCCACCCTGAGACTATATAGCTAATTCCAGGTCAGCCTGGGCTAGAGTGAGACCCTACCATGAAGAACCAAAATAAATAAATATTAAAAATAAGGTTAGATGGGAGCTGGAGAGATGGCTTAGCAGTTAAGGTGCTTGCCTGCGAAACCTAAGGACCCATGTTTGACTCTCCAGATCCCACATTAGTCAGATGCACAAAGGTGAGGCAAATGCAAGATTGCACATGCCCACTAGGTGGTGCAAATGTCTAGAGTTCGATTTCAGTGGCTGAGGACCTGGTGTGCCAATTCTCTCTCTCTTTCTTTTTCTCTCTTTCTCTAAAATAATATTTAAAAAATAAAATAAAAATACAAGGTTAGATGGACACCTTTAATCCCAACACTTGGGAGGCTGCCATGAGCTCAAGACCAGCCTGGGCTAAAGTGAGACCCTGCCTCCAAAAAAAATAGTTTAAAGGGACTGGAGGGCTGGAGAGATGGCTTAGCAGTTAAGGCATGTGTTTGCAAAGCCTAAGAACTCAGGTTTGAATCTCCAGGTCCCATGTAGCCAGATACACAGTGACTCAAGCACACAGTTTTACATAGGTGCTGGGAATTGAACCTGGGTTAGCAGGCTTTGCAAACAAGTGTTTTAACTTCTGAGCCATTTCCCAGCCCACTTGCCTAATTTTACTTAAAACATTATAGGACTGGGAAGATGGCTCAGTGGATAAAGTGCTTGTTTCAGAAGCATGAGGACTTGAGCTTGGTTCTGAGCACTCACATAGGAGCTGGGAATGGTGGCACATACATGCCCGTAATCCCAGTGCTGGGGAGGCACAGGCAGGATGATCCCTAGCTAATCTATCCAGATCAGTGGGCTCTAGGTTCAGTGTGAGATCTTGTCTCAAACAATAAGGTTAGGGGCTAAAGGGATGGCTTAGTGGTTAAAGGTACTTGCTTGGAAGTCCTGATGGCCCTGGTTCAGATCCCCAGTATCCATGTAAAGCCAGATGCACAAATTAGCACATGTGTTTGGAGTTCATTTGCAGTGACAAGAGCCCTGGCATGCCCATTCCCTCTCTCTCTCCTTCTCTCTATGCTTGCAAATAAATAAAAATATTTTTAAAAATAAGGTTGGGGAGTAGGCATGATGGTGCATGCCTTTAATCTTAGCACTTTGGAGGTGGAGGTAGGAGGATTGCCATGAGTTCAAGGCCACCCTGAGACTATATAGCTAATTCCAGGTCAGCCTGGGCTAGAGTGAGACCCTACCATCAAGAACCAAAATAAATAAATATTAAAAATAAGGTTAGATGGGAGCTGGAGAGATGGCTTAGCAGTTAAGGTGCTTGCCTCATAAACCCTAAGGACCCATGTTTGACTCTCCAGATCCCACATTAGTCAGATGCACAAAGGTGAGGCAAATGCAAGATTGCACATGCCCACTAGGTGGCGCAAATGTCTAGAGTTCGATTTCAGTGGCTGAGGACCTGGTGTGCCAATTCTCTCTCTCTTTCTTTTTCTCTCTTTCTCTAAAATAATATTTAAAAAATAAAATAAAAATACAAGGTTAGATGGACACCTTTAATCCCAACACTTGGGAGGCTGCCATGAGCTCAAGACCAGCCTGGGCTAAAGTGAGACCCTGCCTCCAAAAAAAATAGTTTAAAGGGACTGGAGGGCTGGAGAGATGGCTTAGCAGTTAAGGCATGTGTTTGCAAAGCCTAAGAACTCAGGTTTGAATCTCCAGGTCCCATGTAGCCAGATACACAGTGACTCAAGCACACAGTTGCATATGTGCCACAAGGGGGTGCATGTGTATGGAGTTTGTTTGCAGCAGCTGAAGGCTGTGGCACACCCATTCTTTCTCTCTCTCTGCCTCTTTCTCTCTCTCTTTAAAAAGAAGGATGGAGAGGTGGCCTGAGACTACAGAGTTAATTCCAGGTCAGCCTGGACCAGAGTGAGATACCTCGTAAAAACCAAAAAAAAAAAAAAAAAAAAAAAAAAGAAGGATGGAGAGGTGGCCTAACAGTGAAAAGCATGTGCTTGCAAAGCCTTTCAAGCCTTGTTCAATTCCCTAATATCCATGTGAAGCCTAACACATTGTGGTGCATGCATCTGGCATTCATTTGTGGTGGCAGGAAGCTCTGGCACAAACTTGCACATGCATGGACAACACACACACACACACACACACACACACACACAGTGTTCATGCACCCACACACAAAAAATTACAAATGTAACTTGGATTTATTGCTTACATTAGATTTCTATTGGACATACTTAGTCCAAAGGGTGTCTCTCAACCAGAGGTGACTTTAGAACCCCTTAGGACAAAAGCAATCTCTTGTTGTCACAACTTAGGGAGGGGCATGACTGCTGTCTATCAGATTCAGCTAAACATCCTATAAGGCCAGAACTATTCCTCACAGCAGAGAGAAGCACATGCTCCAAAACGCCAGGACGACTCAAGCTAGTGTAGGAGTAAATAGGCCACAGCATCTACAATGTCAACAATCACTTGATTTTTTCCTTCCTTCCTTCCTTCCTTCCTTCCTTCCTTCCTTCCTTCCTTCCTTCCTTCCTTCCTTCCCTCTCCCTCTTTTCTTTCTTTCTTTCTTTCTTTCTTTCTTTCTTTCTTTCTTTCTTTCTTTCTTTCTTTTTTATTTTTTGAGCCCAGGTCACTCTAGCCCAGGCTGGCCTTGAACTCACAGTAATACTCTTACCTCAGCCTCCCAAGGACTAGGACTGAAGGTGTGTACCATCACACCCAGCCTCAATTTTCTTTTTTGTTGTTGTTTTGTTTTGTTGTGCACTTTAATGCTAGCAAGTGAACCCCAACTCGTCTTCTTCTGTCGCTGTTTTTGTTTGTATGTTGAGACATGGTCTCATGTAACTCAGGCTGGCTTTGAACTTTCTATTTAGTCAAGGATGGCCTCCACCTTCTGAGTGCTGAGATGACAGGCATACACCACCATGCCTGCTTTATGTGGTGCTGAGGCTCAAACCCAGTGCTTCATGCATGCTAGGCAAGCAAGCTACCAGCTGAGCCCGGGACACCCGGTGCTGACAGGGCTGTCCTGCTCCTGCCCAGCAGTCTTTGCAAATTGCCCTGGGTGGAGGTGGCCATCTGCACTTTGGCACAGTGACTTTCCAGCAGTGCCAAACAAGAGCCTTGTTATCTGCTTCACACCTCCTTCTGCAAACGCCCTCAGTTACAGGTGCCAGCCTCTGGGGGTGGGGGACATGCTGCTCCTCATTTTCCCCAGGGACAGGGACAGCTGCTGCAGAGCAATGTGGGTAATCCAGGAGGAGACTTCTGGCAGGCCTCTCCCCTGAGGGTGGGATGCACGTATTTCACATGGCTCTCCCAACACAGTTCCACATCCTGGGGAAATGGGTATCATTGCATCCATGTTGCCCATGCAAAATCCTGAGCTCCAAGGTTCAAGACCTGTTCAGACCTGCCAGGTTAGGGGTCAGGAGAGCTAGGACCAGGGTGGTGAAAATGGGCTAGAGAAGCCAGGCCCTGTCAGCTGCTCCTTGCTGACAGGAGAAGCCAGAGAGGACTGAAAAGAATTGCTGGAAGGTATTGGCATTGGGTACTTGCCAGTCAAAGAACCAAGCCACAGCATCTTGCAGTGACAGTCAACAAGCCCTCTCATTTGTTCTGAGCCTCAGGTTAACTGCTTGGTTACTCCTCACACAGAAGCAGAAGAAAGAGCTTTGTGTTAAAAATCATCATCATCATCATCATCATCATCATCATCATCATCATCATCTGGGCATGGTGGCACATGCCTTTAATCCCAGCACTTGGGAGGATCACCATGAGTTCGAGGCCACCCTGAGATAACATAGTGAATCCCAGGTCAGCCTGGGCTACAGCGAGACTCTACCTTGTAAAACCAAAAAATAAAATAGAAGATGAAATGCAAATGCAGGCCCAGAGACTTGGGAGTGTGAATTGACCAGGAGAAAGCAGGGCACAGAGAGCAATGACTTAAGAAAAACAACTGCAAGCTGAGGCTGTAGCTCAGTGGACAGAGTTCTTCCTTAACATGCCTAAAGCACTGGGTTGTTTTCCTGGCTTTGCATAAAACAGGCATGGTGGCATACATCTATAATCCTAGCACTAAGGAGGCTGAGGCAGGAGCATTGCTAAGACTTCAAGGCTAGCATGGGCTACATAAGGCCCTACCTCAAAAAATATATATATCTGTCAGGACCAACCATGGCACACTTATAATCCTAGCACTAGGAAGGCAGAGACAGGAGGATTAGGTCAGCATGGGCCACATAGTGAAACCCCATCTGAAAGAAAGAGAAAGAAAGAAAGAAAGAAAGAAAGAAAGAAAGAAAGAAAGAAAAGAAAAGAAAAGAAAGAGGGAAAGAAAGAAAGAGAGGAGCAAGAGCAGGCATGGTGGTTTGACTCAGGTGGATGCAGAGCCTTGCTGGAGGAGATGTGTTGCAGGGGGTAGGTTTTGGAGTGTCATAACCAGTCCCCCTTGCCAGAGTTCAGCTCACTCTCCTGCTGCTGTTTTCTACCTGCTATGGCACAGGTGATGTCCAGCCCCTGCTCATGCTATGCTTTCCCTGCCATCAGGAAGCTTCTCCTCAAAACTGTAAGCTGGGGCTGGGCTGGGAGATAGCTTAGCGGTTAAGCACCTGTGAAGCCTAAGGACCCCGGTTCAAGGCTCAACTCCCCAGGACCCATGTAAACCAGATGCACAAGGTGGTGCATGCATCTGGAGTTTGTTTGCAGTGGCTGGAGGCCCTGGCATGCCCATTCTCTATCTGCCTCTTTCTTTCTGTCTGTCACTCTCAAATAAATGAATAAAAATAAACAACAACAACAACAACAAACCTCTAAGTTGGGGTCTGGAGAGACGGCTCAGTGATTAAGGTGCTTGCCTGCAAAACCTAATAACCTGAGTTCAGTTGCCCAGGACCCACATAAAAACCAGATGCACAAAGTGTTACATGCATCTGGAGTTCATTTGCAGTGGCTAGAGGCCCTGCCACACCCATTCTCATTCTCTCTCTCTCTCTCCTTGCAAATAAAAAAATTTCAAAAAACCCTTCCCCTCATCAGCTGCTTTTACTTGGGAGCTTTATCCCAGAAACATCGACAGGAATTTGGGGTTCCTTGTATGCCAACGCACTAATAACTTGGGATGTTCTTGGATTCTTGTCCTGTGAATTCAAAGAATGAAATCCACAGGCCTGAGGGTAAGGTTCAGAAGGACTTGACTACAGTATAAGAGGATGAAGAGAAGGGGGCTTCAGCCTAGAGCATAAGAGAAGTAAGTGAGGTGAAGCTCTTGTCCAGGGAGGCAAGAGGGGGCTTGAGAAGCCCACCTTGAGACTCAGATCAGGGGAGTGGCTACGTGAAGAAGCCAGGTCAGCAGGTTACTGTGGACAAAGACCAGATTTTACAGCTTTGCCAGTAAACTCAGGTCAGGATGAGAGTTTCTGACCTCTAGGAAGGGTACAAGCTTCATCTAGAGGTCTTTTCTGGAGGGTGTAACATCCAGGTTTCAGCAAGCTTAGTGACTGCCTAGCCAATTTCTGTCTCCTATCATCATGAAGGTAACTACAACAGATAGGGAAAAAGGAAGGAAAAAAGAGAAAGAGGGTGCTGGGCATGATGGCACACACCTTTAATCCCAGCATTTGGGAGGCCAAGGTAGGAGGATGGCTGTGAGTTCCAGGTCACCGTGAGTCTAAAGAGTGAATTCCAGGTCAGCCTGGGCTAAAGTGAGACCCTACCTAGAAAAACAAAAATAAATAAATAAATAAAATAAAAAAAAGAGAGAGAGAACATGAAATGAAGAAAGAAGGAAAGAGAAAGGAAAAAGAGAAAAATCAGTAGCTCCTTTTATCCCCCAAAACTTCAACATCAGCCCATGAGTATAAGTGCCCATACTGTGTGCATCACAGGTCATACCTGCCCCTAGGGACTGTGTGCTCGCTCTCCCATGGTCTTTGCCTCCCCTACTGTTCCCCTTCCTGGAGTGCCTGCTCCCCTAGGCTGTGGAGGTTTGAATGTAAAATGAATGAGCCACCTACCAGCCTCCTGTGTTTGATTTGATCCCCAGCTGATGGCACTGTTCAGGAAGGCTGTGAAGCCTTTGCGTGGTGGAGCCTTGCTGGGAAGGGTGTCACTGGGGGTAGACTTTGAGGTTTTATATTCCAGCCTACTTGTTGTACTTCACTCTCTTCTCCCCTGTTGATGTGAAGATGTGGCACCATCTGTTCCTATCCATCTGTTCCTGCCATAATTTCCCTGCCATGATGAAACTTCCACTCAAAACTGAAGCCCGAAACAAACCCTTTCTTTCCATAAGCTGCTTCTGGGTGGCTGTTTTGCCCCAGCAATGAGAAGGTGACTGCTCCACAGGGCCAGCTTATCCAGCTAGCTTTCATCAGGCTCATCGCCTCCAGAGCAGGATGACCCAGACTCTCCTCTC
Organism: Orientallactaga sibirica; assembly: GCA_036365145.1. Taxonomy (NCBI): domain Eukaryota; kingdom Metazoa; phylum Chordata; class Mammalia; order Rodentia; family Dipodidae; genus Orientallactaga; species Orientallactaga sibirica. The sequence goes on from JAEOAD010000028.1 coordinate 15,540,379, forward strand.
TTGTGCTCTCAACTCCATAGTCCTCTGCTCAGAGCAGTGGCTCCCACCCCAAGTCAGGGCCAAGAGGGCAAAGCCTGCTAAACAAAGGTTTGAATTTAGAAACATGGCAAGCCCAGCTTGCCTTCCCACTCCACCCCTGCTAGTTCTGGGACCTTGATTTTTTTTTTTTAAGGTAGGGTCTCACTCTAGCGCAGGCTGACCTGGAATTCACTATGTATTCTCAAGGTGGCCTCGAACTCATGGTGATCCTCCTACCTCTGCCTCCCAAGTGCTGAAATTAAAGGCATGCACCACCATGCCCATCTAAGATTTATTTCTTAACCAGGCTTGGTGGATCACATCTATAGTCCCAGCTGAGGTAGGAGGATTACCATGAGTTTGTGATCAGCTTGGGCCAGATACTGAGTTTCAATCCAGTCTGGGCTAGAGAGAAAGACCCTCGCTCACAAAAAAAAAAAGGGATTTATTTCATTTTACCTATTGGGGTATATGTGTGATGTGTGTTGTGTGTGCACAGGTACAGCCATGTGGAGGCCAGATGACAACTTCTGGGTGTCAGTTCTTGCTTTCCACTTTACTTGCGGCAGGGTCTCGTTTCATTGTTGTTCACCACTGTGTTTGCCAGGCTAACAGGTTCACAATCTCTAGGAGAATCTCTCTTGCCACCTGTGTGCTGGGATTACACAAGCTCTCCATGGCTTCCACTTTTACATGGAGTCTGGGGATATGAACTTGTATTCAGGTGTAGCAGACAGCTTCAGGTTCGCTGAGATGAACTTCTAGACCAGGCACAGATATGGAGGAAGGGATATTTATTGAAGTTTACAGATCCAGGGGAAGTTCCATAATGGCAGAAGAAGCTGGCCTGCTCTTCACAGGACCAAACACAGAGAGCAAAAGACACAAGCCAAAAACCACACAGCACAGCACACCTCAGGAACTCCAGCTAGGCACACTTTGCACATCTTTAGACTGAAATCCTAAACCCACCACCACACCTTAAGATCCACCCAGTGACACTGCCTCCAGCCAGGTAGATGCAGATGCAAACAACAAACTAATAAAACACTGAATATATTGGGGACCATATATTCAAACTACCACATCAGGCTTGTATGAAATCCACTGAGTCATTGCCCCAGCTCCCCGTCTTTTGAAGCTTGTACATGTATATATCTGGTATATGCATCTTTGTGTGTGGGCATACATATGTGTGCAGGTGCATGTACATAGGCTTGAATGGAGCCAGAGATTAATTAACATCAGTATCTATCTTAAATATTCCACTTTAAAAAAATATTTGGGGGCTGAAGAGATGGCTTAGCAGCTAAGGCGCTTGCCTGTGAAGCCTAAGGACCCAGGTTTGACTCCCTAGAACCCACATAAGTCAGACACACAAGGTGACACGTGCGTGTAGAGTTCTATTGCAGTGGCTAGATTCCTTGGCATGCCAATTCTCTCTCCCTCTCTCTCATATATATATATATTTATTAGATGGGTGTGGTGGTGCACATGTCTAATCCCAGCAATTGGGAGGTAGGAGGATCACCATGAGTTTGAGGCCACTCTGAGACTACATAGTGAATTCCAGGTCAACCTGGGCAAGATCCTACCTCAAAAAAATTTTTTTTTAATTTACTTTTAAAATTATTTTTTATAAAGAAGATATTTATTTATTTACTTATTTGACAGAGAAAGAGAGAAAGAGAGAGAGAGCGAGGGAGAGAATGGGTACACCAGGGCCTCCAGCCACTGCAAACAAACTCCAGATGCGTGCATCTGGCTAACGTGGGTCCTGGGGAATCAAACCTGGGTCCTGGCTTTGCAGGCAAATGCCTTAATCACTTAGCCATACTTCCAGCCCTTAAATTTATTTATAAATAGAAAGGGGTGGAGGGGGGAGGTGCTCTGGGACCCCCAGCTTCCATTTCTTAAAAATATTTATTTATTTATGAGAGAGACTATGGGCTTGAGCATTCCTTTTACAGCTACAAATGAACTCTAGATGCATGCACTACTTCGTACATTCAGCTTTATGTGGGTCCAGGGAACTCAAACCCAGGCCAGAGGCTTTACAAGCAAGTGCCTTTAACCCTTTAACCACTGAGCCATTTTCCTAGCTTCCTGATCTCATTTATTTATTATCTTGGTTTTTCAGGGTAGGGTCTCATTCTCTTCCAGGCTGACTTGGATTTCACCATGTAGTCTCATTGTGGCATCGAACTCATGGTGATCCTCTTACCTCTGCTTCCTGGAGTGCGCGTCATCACACCTGGCCAATCTCATTTTTTGATAAAGGATCTTGCACTGAACCCAATGTTCACCAATTCAGCTGGACTAGCTAGTCAGCAAGCCCCAGGGATCCTCCTGTCTCCACCTTCCCAGCCGTGGGATTGCAGGTGTGCATTACCACACCTGGCATTTTATGTGGATGATCCAAATTCAGGTCCTTGCACTCACATAGCAAACACTTTACTCACTGAGCCATTTCCACAGCCCCACTTCCTCCTTTCTGTTCCATCCAGGACACCCTGCTCAGGGAATGGGGCCACCTACGTTTAGGTGAACCTTCCTACCTCTATTAACCCCTATTAACCCCATCTAGAAAAGCTATCACAGACAAATCCAGAGTTTTTTTTTTTCCACAGTGATTCTAAATCCACAAGGTTGTCAACCAAGATTAACCATCACACTTACCTATAGATTCTTCTGGACTTCCTACTTACATAGACATGTCATTCACAAAGTCAGAATTGTAATTATTTATTTATTTCTAAAATATTTTATTTATTTATTCATTTATTTATTTGAGAGACAGAAAGAGAATAAGAGAGAGAATGGGCACGCCAGGGCCTCCAGCCACTGCAAACGAACTCCAGACGCATGCGCCACTTTGTGCATCTGGCTTATGTGGGTCCTGGGGAATCGAACCAAGGTCCTTTGGCTTTGCAGGCAAATGCCTTAACCACTAAGCCATCTCTCCAGCCCTGTATTTATTTTAAAAAATATTTATTTATTTGAAAGAGAGAGAGAGAGAGAGAGAGAGGAGAGAGAGAGAGAGAAAGAGAGAGAAAGAAAGAATGAGTATACCAGTGCCTTTAGCCACTGTAAACAAACTCCAGACCTATGTGCCTCCTTGTGCATCTGGCTTTACATGTGTACTGAGGAATCAAACCTGGGTCCTTTGGCTTTGTGGGCAAGTGCCTTGACCGCTAAGCCATCTCTCCAGCCCCAGAATTGTATTTCTTCATTTCCAATCCTTATGCCCTTAATCCCCTGTCGCTTGCCCTTGTATACTGGTGAGGGCACGCAGCACGACGCTCGGCAAGAGCACAGTAATGTGTTCTCCGAGTACCGGCCAGTGGAGGTACTCTCAGCATCTTATCGTCAAGTGTGTTATAGCCTTAGCGTTTGCTTTTTCTTTTCTTTTTTCAGTTTTTCGAGGTAGGGTCTCACTCTGGCCCAGGCTGACCTGGAATAAACTGTGTAGTCTCAGGGTGGCCTTGAACTCACGGTGATCCTCCTACCTCTGTCTCCCCAGTGCTTGGATTAAAGGCGTGCGCCACTACGCCCGGCTTTTCTTTCTTTTTTTGAGGTAGGGTCTTGCTCTATCCCAGGCTGACCTGGAATTTACTATATAGTCTCAGGGTGGCCTTGAACTCACAGCGATCCTCCTACCTCTGCCTCCTGAGTGCCAGGATTAAAGGCATGCGCCACCACACCCAGCTCAACCCTAGCTTTTTCATAAATGTCCACCATTAAATTAACAAAGTTTCTTTCTATTTTGAATGAGTGTTGAATTTAATCCAATGTAGTTTTTGAATCTATTAGCATAATGGTGATTTTTTTTCTATACTCTATGTGATCAAATTCATTCATTGATTTTCTAATGTTAAACTAATCTGTTTTCACTAGATTATTTTACAAGATTCTATTTGCTAATTTTTTTGTTTTTGCTAACATTTTTATTTATTTATTTGAGAAAGAGTGTGCGAGAGAGGCAGATAGAGAGAAAGAAAATGAGTGTGCCAGGGCCTCCAATCGCTGCAAACGAACTCCAAACACATATGCCACCTTGTGCATCTGGCTTAAGTGGATCCTGGAATTGAACTGGGTCCTTTGGTTTTGGTATCAAGTGTTATCTCTCCAGCCCCTCTTTTTGGTTTTGACCTCTCACTGTAGTCCAGGCTGACCTTTCTTCTCAGGGTCTTGAACTCACTCACAGAGAACTCTTCTGCCTCCCAAGTGCTGGGACTAAAGATGCCTGGCCTTTGCTAATTTTGTTGTTGCTGTTGTTTTAAGGATTTTCGAGGTAGGGTCTTGTTCTAGCCCAAACTGACCTGGAACTCACTGTGTAGCCCCAGGCTGGCCTCAGCAATTCTACTTCTCCCAAGTCCAAGGATTATTTTTTATCTATTCTTTTTTGTTTAATTTATTTTATTTATTTGAGAGAGATAGAGAAAGAGGCTGATAGAGAGAGAGAATGAGCACACCAGGGCCTGCAAACAAACTCCAGATGATGAACCTGCACTCTCGTGGGCTCTGGGAATTAAGCCTTGAACCGGGGTCCTTAGGCTTTATAGGCAAGCGATTAACCACTAAGCCATCTCTCCAGCACAAGTCCTAGGATTATTTAAAAAATATATATTTTCTTTATTTATTTATTTGAGGGGGGGGTAAGTAGAGAAAGCGAGAGAGACAGAGAGAAAATGGGCACACCAGGGTCTCCAGCCACTGCAAAAACTCCAGACGTATGTGTCACCTTGTGCATCTGGCTTACGTGGGTTCTGGGGGAATTGAACTTTGATTCTTAGGCTTTGCAGGCAAGCGCCTTAACTGCTCAGCCATTTCTCCAGCCCTTGCTAATGGTTTATTTAGGATTTTTGTATCCATGCAAATGAGTGAAGTTGGCCTGGAACTTCCCTTTCTCAGGTTGTCTTCTTGCCTTTGGTATCAAGGTTATGCTGACCTGATAAGGCAGCATTTCTTCCCATCAGCACTCTTCCTGTTCCCCTTTAACCAGTCTTCATTTTACTTTCATGCCTTTTATTCTTCCCCATTGGGTTGAATCAGGATTGCTTGCATGATCATGGGTTTTTTTTTATTTTATTTTGAACCTGACTTTTTTATTAGCCACTTTTTTTATTGATCCTTTTTAACTGACAGGCTCCGGCTTGTGCAGGAAACCACAGCCGCCAGAGTGCATGAGCACACTGGCCACGTTGTATCCCAAAGACAGTATTTCACTGCCCCTGCTCAGTCTCATGCCCTTCCTTCCTTCCTTCCTTCCTTCCTTCCTTCCTTCCTTCCTTCCTTCCTTCCTTCCTTCCTTCCTTCCTCTTTCTTTTTATTTCTTCTTCCCTTCCCTTTTTAGAGAGAGAGAGAGAGAGAGAGAGAGAGAGAGAGAGAGAGAGAATTGGGGTGTCAGGACTTCCAGCCACTGCAATCAAACTCTGGTCACGTATGCTACCTCGTGTGCATGTGCGATCTTGTGCACCGCATCACTGTGCATCTGGCTTATGTGGGACCTGAAGAGTTGAACATGGGTCCTTAGGCTTCACAGGCAAGTGCCTTAACCACTAAGCCACCTCCCCAGCCCTCTTACTTCTGGGAAGTTCCCTGAGCCTTTGAGGGGCTGGTTTAGATGTCCTGTTTGGGACTGAGCCTATAGTAGTCACTTATTCTAAGCATTTTTAATTTGTTTGTCATGTTTGTTTTAAGAGGCAGGGTCTTGCTGTAGCCCAGGATAACCTGGAATTAGTATCAGGCTGGCTTCAAACTCACAGCAATCCTCCTACTTCAGCCTTCTGAGTGCTGGGATTAAAGGCGTGCATCACAATGCCCTGCTTCTCAGCAATTTTGTCAGCTCTGCATTAACATCTGCACATTGTAGCAAGGAACATCTGTGATCAATGCTTTAAGCAGGAATAACCTATGAGAACAAATACAGATATTGATTGATTGTTATTTCAAGGTAGAGTATCACTCTAGCCCAGGCTGACCTGGAACTCATTCTGTAGTCCCAGGCTGGCCTCTAACTCATAATGTCCCTCCTACCTCTGCTTCCCAAGTGTTGGGATTAAAGGCGTGCACTACCATGTCCCTCACTAAATATAAATATTTAGAAGGCAGTTTGACATGCTATCTGTTTAGCATATTCACAGTAGTAGATTCCACCCCCCGCCAGGGCCCATGTCCTTAGCCATAGGCTTTTGGCCAGTTTCACAGTGTCAGGCATGAAATCCCCCCTGTAGGGTAGACCTCGAGTCCAATCAGAAAGTGGTTGGTTACTCTCCTAACATTGATGCCACTATTGTACCAGTGGGTATTTCCTTTCTGGCAGGTTGGTTTTGGAGCATACAGTGTCCACATTTGGGAAGGACTGTTGATGACTTTTCCAACAACTCACATAGCACTTTCTGACCAGCTGGGAGGAAGCGTCCAGCTTTCTCTAGGTCCTGCAACTGAAATGTGTGGTAATTCAGTGATAGTGACTTAGTTCTGGGGGGCAACCAAGAGCAATGACAATAGTCTATATTGTTGTAGGACCCTCTGTAGCCTCTCTGACCAGCAACCCATTGGCAGGTATGTCATCCCTGGCATTGGAGTTTATTACTAACCTGTGGCTTCTGGAAGCAGCTTTATCTTCCACATTAGGAACCTTGTTCAAACACGTTTTTTTTTTTTTTTTTTTTTTTTTTTTTTCGAGGTAGGGTCTCACTCTAGCCCAGGCTGACCTGAAATTCACTCTGTATTCTCAGGGTGGCCTCCAACTCATGGTGATCCTCCTACCTCTGCCTCCCAAGTGCTGGGATTAAAGGCGTGCGCCACCATGCCTGGCTGTTCAAACACTTTTTACAGAGCATCTTCTGACACAAGGCTAGCTGGCAGGGAGGAAGCTTCCAGCTCACTTACAGCTTCGTTTCTCTATGTCCTGCAGCCATCTTCTACTGTCGTGTTTGGGTCTTTCTTCAGTGGTTTGTGGTGTGTATGCTTGCATATGAATTTAAGGATTAATTTTCTATTTCTGTGAATAACATGATTGGAATTTTGATGGGGATTGCATGGAATCCGTGTATTGCTTTCAGTAATACAGTCATTTTTCACACTTTTTAAAAAGATGTTTACTACTGCATCCAGCTTATGTGGGCTTGGAGGATCTGAACTCAGGTCATCAGACTTACACAGCAAGAGCTTTACCCACTGAGCCATCCCCCAGCGTCGTTCTCACAATTTTAACTCTACCGATCCACAAACATTAAGTCTTTTCGCCTTTTGCTTCTTCTTTAGTTTCTTTCTCGAAGGCATTATACTTTTTGTTGTAGAGACTTTTCATTTCTTTGGTTACATTTATTCCTACTTTTTTCTTCTTCTCCCCTTTGAAGCTATTGTGAACGGAATTGTTCCTGGTTTCTTTCTCAGTATGTTTGTTATGAGTGTATAGAAAAAATATATATATTTTTTGTTGTTGTTGTTTTGGTTTGGTTTTGATTTTTGAGGTAGGTTCTTGCTCTAGACCAGGCTAATCTGGAATTCACTATGTAGTTTCAGGGTGGCCGCGAATTCAGAGCGATCCTCCTACCTCTACTTCCCAAGTGCTGGGTTTAAAGGCGTACACCACCACATCCAGCTCTAGAAAATCTTTTATGTGTTGATTTTATATCCTGCTACTTTGCTGAAAGTGTTTATCATATCTAAGAGTTTTCTAATAGAGTCTTTCTGGTCTTTGAAGTATAGGATCATCTACATATATAACTTATTGCTTTCCTATTTGTAGCCCTTTTTATTTCTTTTCTTGCCTTATTGTTCTGGCTAAGAATTCAAAAGAATTCATGTACTATACTGATTAAGAGTGAAGAGTGGACATTCTTGTCTTGGTCCTGACTGTGTGTATGTTTATTTTATATTTATTTATGAGAGAGAGAGAGACAATGGGCACCCCAGGGCCTTCAGCTGCTGCAAACAAACTCCAGATGCATGTGTCACCTTGTGCAGCTGTCTTATGTGGGTCCTGGAGAATCAAACCTGAGTCATTTGGCTTTGCAGGCAAGAGCCTTAACCACTGAGCAATCTCTCCAGCCCTCTCTTCCCTCCTCCCTCCCTCCCGTCTGTCCTTCCTTCCTTCCTCCCTCCCTCCCTCCCTCTCTCCCTCCCTCCCTTCCTTCCTTCCTTCCTTTCTTTTTCAAGGTAGAGTCTCACTCTAGCCCAGGCTGACCTGGAATTCACTGTGTAGTTTCAGGGTGGCCTCGAACTCACAGTGATACTCCTACCTCTGCCTCCCAAGTGCTGGGATTAAAGGCATATTTTTATTTACTTCTTTGAGTGTTAGCTAGATGATAGATAGAATGAGAGCGAATGGACATGCCAGGACCTCTTGCTATTGCAAATGAACTCCAGCTACTTACAAGTGTCACTTTGTACACATCTGGCTTTGTGTGGGTACTGGGATATCAAATTTGGACCAGCAGGCTTTGCAAAAAAAAAAAAAAAAAAAAAATTAACATGCTGAGCCATCTTTCAGCCCTTAGTGTGTGTATTTCACACATGGTCTCACTGTGTAGCCCAGGTTGGCCTCAAATTTACACTGATCTTCCTGCTTCAGCCTACTAAGTGCTGGGATTACTGGTGCATGTCAACATGCCTGGCTTTGTTCCTAACTTTAGAGGAAACATCTTCAGTTTTTCCTATTCAGTATAATGTTGGCTGTAGGGTTCCCATGTATAGCCTTTATTATGCTGAAATATGATCTTTCTACTCCTAATTTACTGAGGGCTTTCATCATGAAGGAATGTTGAATTTTCATTGAGGATCTTTTCTATTTTTGTCTAGATGACAATGTGTCTTTTGTTCTTGATTTTTTTTATTGCTGTATTATGTGTATTGATTTGCATATGTTGGACCTTGTCTGCATCCCCAGGATGCAACCAACTTGATCATGGTGCAGGATCTTTTAAACTATGTTGTTGAAGTTGTTTTCCAAATATTTTATTATGGACTTTTTTGAAAAAAAATTAAGTATTTTATAATTTATTTAAGAGAGAGAGGCAGAGAGAAAGAGAGAGAGAGAGTGAGAGAGACAGAGGCAGAGAGAGAGAGAGCAAGCAAGCGAATGGGCACACCAGGGCTTCCAGCCACTGCAAATGAACTCCAGACACATGTGTCACCTTGTGCACCTGGGTTTCATGGGTCCTGGGGAATCAAACCTGGGTCCCTTGGCTTTGCAGGCAAGTGCCTCAACCAATAAGCCATCTCTCCAGCCCCTTATGGATTTTATATCTCTGTTCATCAAGTAAATTGTTCTCTAGTTCCTTCCTTTTCCCTCACCTCTTCTCTCTTACCATTCCTTGTTTCCCTCCCCTCTTCTCTTCCGTTCCCTTCTCTTCCCTCCCCTCCCCTTCTCCCCTTCCTTCCCCCCCCTTTTAAAAAGATTTTGTTTTATTTATTTATTAGAGACGGGGGGGGGGAGAATTGGGTGCACCAGGGCCTCCAGCCACTGCAAATGAACTCCAAATGCATGCGCCACCATGTGCATCTGGCTTACGTGGGACCTGGAGAGTCAAACCAGGATCCTTAGGCTTCACAGGCAAATGCCTTAACTGCTAAGCCATCTCTCCAAGCCCTTCCCTTTCCTTTTTGATTAGGCTATACTAGCTAGCCAATAAGCTCTAGAGAGCCTTCTGTCTCAGCCTCCCAAGCCTTGAGATTACAGGCATGCATAGCCAGTGCCAGCTTCTTTTATATTTTGTTTTTTTTTAATTTTAAAAAATATTTATTTAATTTTTTATTTATTAGAGAGAGAGAGAGAGAGAGAGAGAAAGTTAGATAGAGAGAGTAGGTGTGCCAGAGCCTTCAGCCACTGCAAATGCACTCCAGATGCATGTGCCAGCTTGTACATCTGGCTTATGTGGGTCCTGAGGAATTGAACTTGGGTCTTTTGGCTTTATAGGCACGTGCCTTAACCACTAAACCATCCCTCCAGTCCCCCCACTACCAGCTTTTATATGGGTATGTGGGTGCTGGGGACCCGAAATCAGGTTTTCATGCATGTATGGCAAATACTTTACCTACTAAGTGATCTTCCCAGCCCTAGGATTAAAAAAAACAAAAAACTTTTCTGGGCTGGAGAGATGGTTTAGCTCTTAAGGTGCTTTCCTGCAAAGCCTAAGGACCCAGTTTCTGTTCCCCAATACCCACGTAATCCAGATACACAAGGTGGCGCATACATCTGGAATTCGGTTGCAGTAGCTAGAGGCCCTGGTGTACCCATTTGCTCTTTCTCTCAAATAAATAAATAAATAAATAAATAAATAAATAAATAAATAAATAAATAAATAAAATATTCCAAAAAAAAAAAAACGTTCATTACTTCTGTCCTCTTCTTCACCCTTTTCCTCTCTTCATTTTTTTCAAGGTAGGGTTTCACTATAGTCCACTCTAGCAGATTTGAGAAGAATTTTTTTTTTTTTTACTGCTACCCAGTATGAACCCCTGACCCACTACCTAAGTTTCTTAGAAATCCCTTTCTGAGTGTTGGAGGTGCAGCTCAGTGGTAAAACATGTGCCTAGTATATACACAGTTCAATTTCCAATCACATTAACAATAAAAATGAGGGCTGGAGAGATGGCTCAAGGCGCTTGCCTACAAAACCTAACGACCCTGGATTGATTCCCCAGTACCTATGTAAAGCACAATGTGGCACATACATCTGGAGTTCATTCACAGGGGCTAGAGGCACTGCCATACCCATTCTTTCTCTGTGTATGTCTCTCTCCTCTGTTTCCCTCTGCTTGCAAATAAATAAATAACAATATTTTTAAAAAACAAGGGGAGGAGCCAGGCATGGTGATGCATGCCTTTAAGAACAGCACTTGGGAAGCAGAGGTAGGAGGATTGCTGGGAGTTCAAGGCCAACCTGGGACAAGAGAGTGAGTTTCAGGTTAGTCTGGGCTAGAGCGAGACCCTACCTTGAAAAAAAACAAACAAACAAACAAACAAACAAACAAACAAACAGCTGTTTCCCATGCTGCCTGTGAATGTCCTCGGCAGAACTTGATTGCACAGGGACACAAGGCTCCAGGATCTGGTTCAGCAGTAGGGAAAGGGACGCTGCAAGGCTGGGACAGCTATGAAGCAAGCTGAACCTCCTGATCTCAATTTCTCCTCTCTGCTGCCATCATCCCAGATACGACCATTCTGAGTGGGTCTCTTTTGGGTCCTCATACATATACCTCGTTCTTTTTAAAAAATTTTTATTTTATTAGTTTTAGAGGTAGGGTCTCACTTGAGCCCAGGCTGACCTGGAATTCACTATGTAGTCCCAGAGTGGCCTCAAACTCACAGTGATCCTCTTACCTCTGCCTCCCAAGTGCTGGGATTAAAGGCATGCACCACCACGCCTGGCTACACCTCGTTCTTATATCTTAGACTTGGCTCAAAAAGCAGAGCTCAGCCAGGCGTGGTGGCGCACGCCTTTAATCCCAGCACTCGGGAGGCAGAGGTAGGAGGATCGTCGAGAGTTCAAGGCCACCCTGAGACTACATAGTGAATTCCAGGTCAGCCTGGACCAGAGTGAGACCCTACCTAAAAAAAAAAAAAAAAAAAAAAAAAAAAGCAGAGCTCTCTGTACCAATGCCAATTTGGACGACAGCAGAATATTTTCTTTTTGGCCTTTATTTGGAAGGAAAAATAAGTGGAAGAGAAATGAATTGTGTAGGAACACGAGCCAAAGGGGACAAAAGGCCAAAATGCCAAGCTCATCTTAGTCCATTTCCTGCTACTATAACAGAACACCACAGGCTTAGCAATTTATAGGGAACAAAGATGTATTTCTTGTAGCTCTGGAGGCTGGGAAGACCAAGAGCTGCTGCTGTCTGTGGTGGGAGACTGTGGTGGCTCATTCCAGAGGAGATACCACATGGTGAGCGTGAGCCAGACAGCAAGAGTCTGGAAGCTACAAATCTACTGTGTCTCTATACAGGGGCCCACTCCTACACTAAGTGCTCCTACCCAGACAATGGCATGACCATCCACAGGGGCGAGCCCTCAAGACCTAATTGTGACCCAGGCATCTTTAAAGAGCCCACCTCTCAGTGCCGTCACCACAGCAGATTTTCACCCTGAACTTTGGAGGAGACATTTGTACCCTAGCAGGGCGCGTGAAAAGTGACACTGCAAAGAAGAGCATCCTGAGCCTGCCCCTCCCCACCATATGACTCGGGATCCTGTGGTTGGCAATCCCTCCAAGCGACAGGCCTGTGAGAACACTGGTGTCTTGGGCAGGGTGGCATTCTTTGGGTGGGATTCGCAGATATATCATTCTCACCAGCATGTAAGTTTCCATAAAACTTATTATCTGCTGGGTGTGGTGGCGCACGCCTTTAATCCCAGTACTCGGGAGGCAGAGGTAGGAAGATTGCCAGGAGTTTGAGGCCATCCTGAGACTACATAGTGAATTCAGGTCAGCCTGGACAAGAGTGAGATCCTACCTTGAAAAAAAAAACACCTTATTATCTATTTAAAAATTTTATTTATTTATTTATTTACATGAGAGAAAGAAGCAGATAGAAAGAGAGAAAATAGGCATACTAGGTCCTCTAGCCACTGCAAACAAACTCCAGACACATGCACCACCTTTTGCATCTGGCTTACATGGGTCCTGGGGAATTGAACCTGGAATTTTAGGGTTCACAGGCAAGTGTCTTACCTGCTAAGCCATTTCTCCAGTTCTATTATTTATTTCTTCTTCTTCTTCTTTTTTTTGGTTTTCTGAGGCAGGGTCTCACTCTAGTCCAGGCCCTATTATTTACTTACTTACTTACTTACTTACTTACTTACTTATTTATTTATTTATTTATTTTGTTTTTTGAGGTAGGGTCTCACTCTAGCTCAGGCTATTATTTATTTTTGAGTCAGGGTCTCATGTAACCCAGGCTGACCTCAAATTTATGATGTAGTGGAGGATGATTAACTTTCCATCCTCCTGTCTCAACCTCCCCAGTGCTGATATTACAAGTGTGCCCTGCCTCACCCATTTTTATGTGGTACTGGAGATGGACAGAGGCTCAGGGAAGACACAGAAGGCAAGACTCTGGTTCTGTCCAGAGATGGATTCCTGGATTTGAATCCCAACTCTGGCTCTTATTAGCTGTGTGACCCCAAGCAAGTGACACAACCTTGCTGTGCCTGGTTCCTGCCTGTAACATGGGAATAATCACAGGCTAGCTCAGAGGCTGTTGTTGGCGGATGGCTCACTAGGAACTGTCTTGGACACTGTCAGGAATTTATCACCTCCAGGAGGTGCCCGGGGGCCTGAGGAGGTGGCTTCTGACCTTGGCCTGGCTGGCAGCAGGTTCCACATCTGAGGAGGCCATGATATGGATGCATTCCAATGCCTTTTCTCCTCTTCCTCCTTCTCCTTTTGAATATGTATGTGTGTGGGGGCGTGTGTGTGCATGCACGCGTGTGAAGGCCAGAGGTCTTGAGACAGAGTCTTTGCACTAAACCCGGAGCGCACTGATTCAGCCAGATTAGCTAGTCACCGCGTTCAGGGATCTTCCTGTCTCTACCTTCCCAGGGCTGGGATTACAGATGCATGTCATCATGTCCAGCCTTTATGTGAGAGCTGAAGATCAGAACTCGGGTCCTCATACTCTACTGAAGGCGCCATCTCTCCAGACCCTCAGTGCCTTTTCAATACCCCATCCCGGATTAGATGGCCATTCACTCGACCTTTGTCCACTCTTGCTCGGCGCCTCCCAAGCATGAGTTAATAAAACACTGGAGGACTCAGGGAGGCCAGGGAGGTTTGGGCTCAACAAACACAGGGAGAAGGAGCACTCTGTGGCCAGGGGTTCTGGAGGTGTGTCTGCCTATGACTATTCTGGGTTCCCCTTCAAAAGGCACTTATTTCTCTTTCCCTTGTCTTAGTTGGGGCGCTTAGTTAGCTGGTTGCCACAGTTACCGCTAAAAGGCAAAACATTCCTCAGATTGGTTTCCTGAGGTCCAGCCACAGACTGGGGGACTCCAAAGCTGGAGAACAACCTTCGAAAGAGTTCATTGAGAAGCGCTCTCCGCAACAGCCCCACTATCACCTGGGCACTTGCTCGAAACAGGCTGTGACTGGCTGGGGACATGATTAGGTAGATGAAGCGCTTACTGCACAAGTGTCTGAGCTCAGAACCCCACCACCCATGTAAAGCTGCCTATTGTAGTGCCAGCTGTGTGATCCCAGTGTGCTGACTGGGAGAGAGGGAGGCAGAGGCAGAATTGCCTGGAAGGTCAGGGGCTGGCTAGCAAGATGAACATAGCAGGGAACAACGAGACCCTGCCTTAAACCAGATGGCAGGCGAAGACCAACACCGGAAGTTGTCCTCTGACCTCCACTCGTGTGCAGTGGCGTGCGTGCACTCACACAGACACAACATGCACACATATTCATACCCCAAATAAACAAAACCACACTTTCAGGCCCATCTCAGCACTCCTTAAATGGGGAGTCTTGGGGCTGGGGTCCCCCAGAGTTCTGATGAGCGCACAGACAAGAACATCTAGGTTAATTGCAGAGAGGGCAGGTGGACCAATGAAGTGAGGTGAGTTCCTACGTTTGACAGCTAGCAGCCTGGGGCTGGCCCCAACTCCATTTGTCTCCATGTAACCGGGGCTTTCCCTGCACATCTATTCCCTCATCTGGAAATGGAACAGGACAGCATCTGGAAATATGTACGAAATAACACACGAGAATTCTTCATAAGCATTGGGCTGCAGAGATGGCTCAGTGGGTCAAGCACTGGCTGTGCAAGCCTGATGACCTGAGTTCAGATCCCCAGAGCCCATGAAGCTGGATGCAGCAGCCTTTGTAATCCCAGCACTCCTACAGTGAGGTGGGAGGGGAGATGGAGAATCCTAGGAGCCTGTGGGCCAGCCAGCTTGATGGAGCCATCAGTGAACAAGAGACCCTGCCTCAAACAAGGCAGAAGGCAAGGAGCGATGTCTGAAGTTGTCCTCTGACTTCCACAATATGCTATGGCACACCCTCACTCGCATTCACACACTTGCACATACAAACACAACACACACTAAAATATAAGGTGGAAGAGCTGATGTCAACCTCACTTTCACACAGTGCACCCATATAAACACAAACACCACACATACATGCCCCCAGAAGGCACTCAATGCCTCACAAAGGATGTGACTGCTGTGTGTTCCCCACTGTCAATGTAAGGAAGTCAAGCGCAGGGAGAGGTGCTCACCTTGGGACCCAGCAGCTTCAGAGTCCTAGAATTTCCTGTGACTTCCTACCCAGCTGAGTGGAAAGGCCCACGTTTTCTAGGGAGACCATTCAAGTCCACACAGCCAAGAACGGCTGAAGTTCTTGTCCCCCAACCTCCTCATGGCCCGTGACCCTCTTAAAAAGGGCAAGTACTTCCTGTCAGCCCTCAGGGAAGGAACAGCGATGGCACTAGGGTTAGAAAACCAACTCAACTATAGGCAACGGGAACTGCTAGCCTTGCCTGAACCAGTCTGTCCCCCTGGGGCTTTTCCACATTTGCTAATGAATAATCGACTCTGATGGAACCCAGTGTGTGGGAGGGGGCAGGTGACATCACCATCCCATGCACTCCAGTCTACGGTGGGAGTAGAGTAGGTGAGCATCGGGCCAGGAGCAGTCACCCTGGTCGGTCAGGTGCTCCACTTAACAGCACCTTCTCCAGGTAGTTTTCTCCAGGTAGTTTAGCCCTTCCCTCATCCCTTCTCTTTCCTTTTTCTATTTTTATATATGTGTGTGTGTGTGTGTGTGTGTGTGTGTGTGTGCACACGCACGCATGTGGTTGCTCAGGAATGCTATCACCTGTTCATTTATTTATTTGACAGAGAAAGGGAGAGAGAGAGAGAGAGAGAGAGAGAGAGAGAGAGAGAATGGGTGAGCCAGGGCTGCCAGCCACTGCAAACAAACTCCAAATGCATGCACCCCTTTGTGCAGCTGGCTAACGTGGGTCCTGGGGAATCGAACTTGGGTCCTTTGGCTTTGTAGGCAAACGCCTTAACTGCTAAGCCACCCCTCCATCCCCTATCACCTATTTTGAATCAGGGTCTTTCAATGGCCTGGAGCTCATCAACCAGGCTAGAAACGCTGACCAAAGAGCCCCAGGGATTACCTCTTTCTGCCTCCTCAGTGCTGGGATTATAAGTGTGGCCACCATGCCTGGCATTTTTTTTTTTTTTTTTTTGGAGGTAGAGTTTCACTCTAGTCCGGGCTGACCCAGAATTCACTATGTAGTCTCAGGGTGGCCTTGAACTCATGGCGATCCTCCTACCTCTGCCTCCCGAGTGCTGGGACTAAAGGCTTGCGCCACCACGCCCAGCTTACCTGGCATTTTTACATGGGTGCTGGGGATTGAATTTAGGTCCACTTTATGGAGTTATCATTTCAGTGCCTTTCTTTTCTTAGCCTAGCCCAAGCTGTCCTTGAACTCACAGCCTCTTGAGTGCTGAGTGTCAGTCACTGTATCTGGTTTTAAAAAATTTATTCATTTGCAATGAGGGGGCAGGTAATGAATATGAATATGGGCATGGAACTCCAGATGAATGAGGCACTTTGTCCATCTGGCTTTCCGTGGGTACTGGGAACTCAAACCTGGGTCATTAGGCTTTGCAGGCAAGCACCCTAACTGTTGAGCCATCTCTTAGCTCCCCTTTTATTTTGATACATGATTTATGTGTTTTCATATGTTGAGCACTGGTGTGTGCATGCCATGGTGTGTGTGCATGTGAAGGTCAAGCGTTGGTCCTCTCCTTCTACCTGAGGCAGGGTCTCTCACTCATCACTGTGTTCACCAGGCTAGCTGGCCCATAATCTTCTGGCTGATTCTTCTGTCTGAATCCCTGTTCCTGCATAGGTAAACTGGGATTACAAATGCTCGTGCTGTGGCATTTGGCTTTTGCATGGGTTCTGGGGCTCTGAATTCAGGTATGTTTGTGTGGTAAGTGCTTTATTCACAGAGCCACCTCTCTAGTACCCAACCTGTTTTTGAGTCTATGTTGCCCAAGCTGTGCTTGGATTCCTGATCCTCCTATCTCAGCCTCTCAAGTGCTGGGATTACAGGCATGCATCTTGTGCCTGGCTCACCAAGCACTTTTTTTTTTTTTTTTTTGAGGTAGGGTCCCGTTTTAGCCAAGGCTGACTTTTAGTCTCAGGCTGGCTTCAAAGTCAAAACGATTTCCTCCTATCTCACCTCCCAAGTGCTTGGATTAAAGGCATGGACTACCACACCTGACTTGTTTTTTTTTTGACCATGTAGCTCTTGACCCAACTTATAAATGTAAAGCGTGCCCATGTAAAACCAGGCACAAAGCATGCACAAAGCAGTGTAAACATCTGGAGTTCATTTACAATGGCAGGAGGCCCTGTCGCACCCAATTCTCTCCCCTTCTCTCTCACAAACATGTTTATTTATTTACTTTAAAGCCCAAAGCAGGAAGCAAACTGGGTCTGCCCAAAGAAGGAAAGATGGAGCTGGGGCTCAAACCTATGTGTGATGCAAGCATTACACAGGATGATGAAGTGGGGGCTGCAGAGGAATGGGAAGGCCTTGGGACTGTGGAACCTGAGGTGCACTATGTAACACAGTGTAAAACCCAGTGTGGGCTTCTCAAACTGGGGTCTACCCACACCCTGAGGAAAGGAGGGGAATTCTGACTCATGCTGAAAACCATCAATGACCCCTGAGGACACCATACCATTTTGTGACATTATCACAGAAATAATAGTCATAGAAAGGCCAAATTCTGTTATGAATTGACTTGTGGGAGGTCTCTAATCTCGAAAGTTACAACTCCAGAGCACAGTGCTGAGTTAGTGCTAGGCAATTTAACTGAATGGAGAATCCTGGAGTTGGGATTCCAGACACTAGAGAGGCAATGGATGCTTGAACTTTAGACCTCTGAAATGTACATTTAAAATGGTCAAGATGGCAAATGTTACCTTATTCTACCATAATTTTAATTTTAAAAAGCCTATTTTTTTTGAAGTAAGATCTCACTCTAGCCCAGGCTCACCTGGAATTCACTATGTAGTCTCAGGCTGACCTCAAACTCCCAGCACTCCTCCTACCTCTGCCTCCTGAGTGATGAGATTAAATGTGTGTGCCACCACACTCAGCACAGAGAGAGAGAGGAGACAGAGGGGGACAGAATGGGTGCACTAGGGCCTCCAAGCACTGCAAACCAACTTCAGGCATACACCACCTTATATGTCTGGCTTTACATGGGTACTGGGAAATTAAACCTGTGTCCTTAGGATTCGCAGGCAAGCGCCTTAATAACTAAGCCACCCCTCCAGCCCCCCAAATCTAATTTTTAAAAGTTTTTTTAAAATTTTAATTTATTTATTTGAGACAAGGGAGGGAGAGAGAGAGAGAGAGAGAGGGAGAGAGAATGGGCACGCTAGGCCTCTAGCCACTGCAAACCAACTCCAGACGCATGCGCCACCTTATGCATCTGGCTTACATGGGACCTGGAGAGTCGAACTTGGTTCTTTAGGCTTCGTAGGCATGCACCTTAACCGCTAAGCCATCTCTCCATCCCCCAAATCTAATTTTTAAAAAGGCCTCAGAGCCCACAGATGCTCAGTGGGTAAAGTGCTTTCTGTGAGTTTGATCTCCAACACCCACGTAAAATGCCAGATATTGTGGCACATGCCTGTAGTCCTAGTGCTGAGGAGCCAGAGATAGGGAATCCCTGGAGCTCACTGGCTAGCTAATCTAGCTGAACAGGTCAATTCTGGATCCAATAAAAGACCCGGTCTCAAGAATTAAGGTGGAGAGCAACTGATGAAGACCCCCCCCCAATATTGCCTTGTGAATCTCTACACACATGTGCACCTGCACATGTATATGCACACACACACACACACACACACACACACACACAACAAAAAAACAAACAAAAAAAACCCAGAAAGCTTCAATGAAGTGGACATGGAGCCCTCAATGCTGTGCCTTCGTTCCTCCTAAGGCTGTATTCCTGGAGCCCCAGGTCCAACAGCCACAAAAGATATAATGGGAGTGTGGGGATCCACCAGCTCTGGGTCTAGTGAGATTTTTTTTTGTTTTCATTGATTCCAGGAGGTTCTGTTCTCAGTGCCTGACTGAAGAAAGGGGCCTAGAGAGCAAGGTGCATGCTCATGCAGTCCAGCCCCCCTGGTGCTCCAGTGGTGGTGTGCTGGGCAGCAGTTTTCAGATTGTCTTGCTGTGACCTTCCCCCTACAAGCAGCAGCCAGCTTCCAGGGCATGCTGGAAGTGTGGTAAAATTCCCTGATGGGTTTGTCTCTTCTTGTGTATGTGGGTGGGGTGTGGGCATTCACGTGAGTGTGATCAGAGGCTGACATTAGGTGTCTCCCTGAACATTCTCTATTTCCTAAGGCAGGGTCTCTCATTTAAATCTGGAGGTCACTGATTTGACTAGATTGCCCTGGGGATCCAGTCTCTACTTCCACAGTGCTGGGATCACATTGACGTGGGTGGTGGAAACTTGAACTCAAGTCCTCATGTTTGCACTATGAGTACTTTACGCAGCCCCTGGTTTACCTCTTTATGTCTTAATGAAGTATAACTCAGCTTCTTTGCAACTTTGGGAACATGGCCGGGTTGTGGTGATGGCAGTAACACAAACCTGCAAGGACATGATGGGATGATGACTCACACAGTTCCAACACAAGAAACTGAATTAAGTTTCATTTATTCTAGGGCAAACTCAAAAGGATTTCTTTTTTTCTTTTTTTGATTTTCTTTTTTAGCAAATCCTAGCACATTATTAACAAAAAAAATCTGTACATTTGCCATGATACACCTGGAAGTGAAACAAATAAGATATAAATACAGATATGGATGTAACATGAAAAAGCCCCCCCAAAAAAACCCCAAAAAAACAAAACAAAAAAACATACCCAACTTGGGGGTACGGGGACCATGCGCATGAACACAGTGCCAAACAAACCATTTTGTTGGCTGATATTTTTCAGAGCATTTTGTTTTCAATTCCAAACATTGTTAGCAGAATCCTGTGGGGTTCCACAAAGTTCTTATTTGCTGTCCTTCAAAGTATGTTTTGATAAGTGTGACGGGGAAATAAACAGGTTTCTGAGACAAAACCGGTCATGTTACCTGCAGAGGGTATTGGTAAGCTAGTGGTGAGCCATAGATAAGGCAGGCCTGGGCGAAGGCAGGCACCAGCCTGAGAAGCACGTACGGTGGGCTTGAAGACAGCCCCATGCCGGGAGGGCCAGCCGCACCTGCTGGACCACAGCTGAGGCCATGAGGGAGGCGGCAGCTTGACAGGAAGCAGGAAGTCAGATGAGCAGCCTCCTGGAACAGGGTAAGGGTCCTGAGGCCCTGGACAGTCAGGTAGATATGGAGGTGGAGGCAAGGCCAGGCAGCTGCAGCTGTTGGGGTTCAGAGGGAGGTGGTATGTGCAGCCGCCCTCTGTGAGGTGGTGGCGGCATGCGCGTTTCCTTGGTGTGGCAGGCAGCGGTTTTCAGATTGAGCCCAAGAGACCTGTTTGGTGATTGTATCTCTCTCTACTTGGGATATTGAAGGAGGGCAAGTGACAGTCAGGGCTAGCCCTTTGTGAGTACTGTGAGGACATCAGGCAATGTTCCCAAACCAGTCAGCTATACTGGGTACCATGGCAACCATCTGGGAACCAAAGAACTCTACGGAAGGGTCTTTGCAAGTGCATGAGAGAACTCCTAAGTAACCTGGTTGGGATGCATAGCTCTGCAACAGATCTCAAGACTTAGGGACCCTTGTAGCATGTAAGGAAGAAAATTTCAATGATGAACTACTAACGAACAACATTTGATACCGAAGGTAGGCCTGGTCTTGCTTTTTTTGAGCCAGCGTCAGTCACTGATAGTAAACCACGTGAAACACACCCCTTGAAGTTCCCTGGATAGCAGCAGTGGGGCATTTACACATGCACACCTGGATGTTTGGGGAAGCTTCATTTTCAGTGCCTGTTCTCAAATATAGTATCTTCCACAATTTCCTCACCATAACCAG
Organism: Orientallactaga sibirica; assembly: GCA_036365145.1. Lineage (NCBI taxonomy): Eukaryota > Metazoa > Chordata > Mammalia > Rodentia > Dipodidae > Orientallactaga > Orientallactaga sibirica. The sequence continues at coordinate 15,561,439 of JAEOAD010000028.1, forward strand.
AGGGTCAGAAAAGGAGCACTGGAGTCAGAGGTAAGAAGTTGAGTGCTGCAGCCTCTAATTAAGTTCTATTAGGCCACACTGAACAAACCAGTGCCTGATGCAAGTCACCAGAAAAGAAGCCTTTTGCTGGGCATGATGGCTCATACCTATAATTCTAGCACTCAGGAGAATCTTGAGTTCAAGGCTAGCCTGGGTTAAAAAATGTGACAATGTCTCAAAAAAAAAAAAAAAAGGCATTTTCCTAATGGAAAAATCATTTCAATAAATGTTCGTCAGAGGTAAGTGACAATAGAAGTTGCATGATTCCATCAAGACTTGTCATTTGGCTTAAAACTTACTTAGTCAACCCTACATCTTGTTACTGTCTTTGGAACAATGGGGTTTCCAAGGGGACAAAATAAAATAGCCAGTGGGATGGCTTCCCAGGGAAGGAAACAGCCTGTAGAAGTGTGTCCAGCCCTGGTGTTCTGTGGTCTGTCATTTATCATGGTCACCCTTTTCCTTAAGTAATGACCCCTATCAACATAGGAAGAAGCCCTTCAACTCACAGAATTACAGACAATGATGGGGGCATTCATTTTTCGATGCCTTTCATGATTAAGAAACCCAAATTTAACAGAGATGCCACAACTGAGATGGTGAATCTGCTGTTTCCCAGATGAAGAATATTCTAGAACTGAGTGGCTTAGGGGAAAGGAGACAGGGTGCTGAATCTGAGACACCAATCTGCATCCTGAGTGAGACCACGCCACAGTAGCATCTCCCTTGGTTTTCAACAGGGAGAAAGACATTTCTATCCATTGGGTGGCCTAACAAGCTATCTCGGAAAGATTACAAATTAATTGTATGATTGCTTCTGGACTGAAAAGAATTCTTTCCAGTTGTATCTCTGGAGTAGGGACTCCATCTGTGGGCATCTTGATTCCACACTCAAAGCCAGGGCACTTGGCTCCTGTAGGTGCGTGAGGAGCAAATTCCATGCATTTGTTTCAAGGCAACTCCTGGCTGGTTTCTTCTTCTTGCCCAAGACTCGAATCCCACTTTCGGAGGGTCTCCATACATAACTTAAAGACACAGGGCCTTTGCAGTAGGGCTGAGGAGAGGAGGAGGTGCTGCTTTGCCCCACATAGTCGCACTAAGAACATTAAGTATGAAGAACACAAAGGAATGCCCACCCCGACTCCCAATCCATAGTAACTGAAGAAAAAATGCTACAGTGTACCAAGCACTGGCTAAAGAGTTCTGGTTTCCGTGAGCTGTGCCCCCCCACAGTGTCTGGTGAACTCAGCAGGCAGGACAAGATGTGTGTAAGTATGGCTCTTTGTGTCTCATTCATTCCTTTCGTTTCTATGAAGATTGCGATACAGGCCTTGCTTCCATTACATTCAATACCAGTAAGATTCTACACAAAAGCTGGAAGGGACCAAAATACTGATTGTAATAAATACGTGCGGCCTCCTTGCACTTGACTGGGCAGCCGATTGGGGGCGGGGGTTCCGAGGCACCACCGATGGCGTCTGGCCTGCACAGATTGGCGCTGCCACTAACTGTGTGTGGACACATCAGAAGAGGAGCTGCTGTTGCTGTTGGTAGTCTGGGCCCTCTTTATGTACAAGTTTAGTAGCTTCATCTGCAGAGAGAAGACATAAGTGACTGGGCTGCAGGGCATCAGCAAAACGCAGGGGCAAGCCAACAACCCAGGTGACAATCAGAAAGAGTGCTCCTCATCCCCTGGCTGGGGGCTCATCTCATGTACATTCATTTGTACATACATGCATACATACAATCCATTCATGTGTTTGTTCCTGGGTACGAATGCCATTTGTAGATGCCAGGGTGTGCATGTGGCGGTCAGAGGACAACTTTTGGGTTTGTCTTGTCTCATTTGAGGCAGGATCTCTAATTGTTGCTCACTGGTCCATTTGCACGTTGGCCTGACCCCAAGCTTCCAGGAAATTCTTCTAGCTCTGCCTTCCATCTCGCCTTAGCTATACTGGGATTACAGAACCTCACCACAGCTTCCAGCTTTTATCTGGGTTTTGGAAACTCATGGATTCATGTCTGTGTGGCAAGTGCTTTAAACACTGGGCCATCTCCCCAGCTCAAGACATGTATTGAGTGCTCCTGCTTAGCAAATGTATCTGAAGCCAGGCATAGTGGCTTTGATTCCAGCACTTCGGAGGCAGATCACTGTGAGTTTGAGGCCAGCTTGGGACTACACAGAGAATTCCACGTCAGTCAGCCTGGGCTAAAGTGAGACCTTACCTCCAAAAACCAAAGAAGAAAACGAGGATCTGCATCTATCTGCCAGGGGGTAGGCCTGCTGACCAGGGGGAGGTCATGGTAGATTACAAAAGGACAAGTGGCATACAGGGCTCCTGCAGGGGGCCACATAGGGGCAGGGCCAACATGGCAAAGGTGGCTGTGGCCTGAGGGCTCCACGAGAGCTGGAATGGGGTGGGAAGGGCTGAAAACTCTGATTATAGGACACAGGAGCCCGGTCACATTGAGGCCAAGTCTGCTGACCTCACGCCATACTGCAGCTTCTTCCCCCCAGTACACTTCCATCTGCCACTCACTGTATTGGCCCTGGTCTAAATTGGATGTGGCCAATATTCCCCTCTGTACCTGTGCCTCTCCTGTGCAGCCTGTGCTGCTTGTACTCAGCATGGACAGCTAATGCTATAGTGAGCAGGGCCTGCATCTCCCTTCCTTGATGAGAACCCCCGCCCGAGGCCAGACTGCATCATACAATAGTACGGTACTATTGTGGTAGTAGTACTACCACAGACTGACACAGGCAGGGCCCTGTTTATCTGTGATTACACGTGCTTGTAACTGATAAAGTAGGTACTTATGCTGAATGCCTTAAATTACCCTAGTATGCACTGAAGCACAATGCCCATAAAAATCTAAGGTCATTACAAATTGTAAGACCAACGGGAGTTACAAAAACTTAATGTCCACAGCCCTTTACTTCCTCGTGCTAAGCAGGCTAGGGCTCTGACAAGTGTAACCCATTCAGGGATGGTCTTCAGAGAACCACCAAAAACATGCTCATGGTAATGTGTGGAATTTCCAAGACAGCAGGGTTCTTGAATGAGTAGAGGGGGAGGGCAGCAGCAACTCCCTAAAGTGACCTGCACAGAAGTCTCTCTGGTCCTCCAGTCAGTCCTCTAAAGGGGCTGTTCTAGGGCTGGAGAAATGACTTAGCAGTTAAGGTGCTTGTCTGTGAAGCCTAAGGACCTAGGTTCGATTCCCCAGTACCCATGTAAGCCAGAAGCACAAGGTGATACATGTGTCTGGAGGCCCTGGTACACCTATTCTCTCTCTGTATGTCTCTTCCTTTCTTTCCACCCCCCCCAAATAAATAAAATATCTTAAAAAATGGTTTAGGGCTGGAGAGATGGCTTAGCAGTTAAGCTGTTTGCCTGTGAAGCCTAAGGACTCATGTTCGACTCTCCAGGTCCCACATAAGCTAGGCGCACAGTGATGCAAGTGTGAATGTTGCACAAGTGCACAAGGGGCGCACACATCTGGAGTTTGATTACAATGGCTAGAGGCCCTGATGTACCAATTTTACCTCTCATTTAAAAAAAAAAAGAAAGGCCAGTCTGTTGGGCTTGCCTCAAAAAAAAAAATTGTTTTAGGCTGGGCATGGTGTGTAAGCCTTTAAATCCCAGCACTCGGGAGGCAGAGGTCGGAGGATCACTGTGAGTTCGAGACCACCCTGAGACCACATAGTGAATTCCAGGCCAGCCTGAGCTAGAGTAAGACCCTACCTCGAAAAGCCAAAATAAATAAATAAATAAATAAATAAATAAATAAATAAATAAATAAATAAATAAATGAAGTTTTAAAGGGGCTGTTCTAATTGCTTATACCATGTATGTATGGAGGCACAAACTTAGGAGTGGGGTAGGGGCATGTGGTTTAGCAGGAAGGGTACTTGCCAAGCATGTACAACGTGCTGGGTTCCACCTCCGTGTCACCTTCAGGTCCCCTGCAGGTCTGTGGTGCTAACTTTTTCTACCAAAGCACAGTGCTTCATGCTAGCACACTGCACCCCAGTTACTCTGTAGTCCCACCTTTTAACCTTATCTTATGTTTTTGCAATGTTAGGAAGAGAACCTGGGCCTTGCACATGCTAGGAACATACTGCATCACTGGCTATACTTTCAGTCCTTACCCACCATTTAGGTTCTTAATATGCCCTATGGTGGGCAGTGCTATGATGACAGCACCATCATTCACATTCACATTAAAAAAATATTTTTATTTATTTATTTGACAGAGAAAGAGGGAGAGAGAGAATGGGCATGCCAGGGCCTCCAGCCACTGCAAATGAACTTCAGACGTGTATGCCCCCTTGTGCATCTGGCTGTCATGGGTCCTAAGGAATAGAACCTGGGTCCTTTGGCTTTGCAGGAAAATGCCTTAACCACTAAGCCATCCCTCCAGCCATCACATTCACATTTTAATGCTGAGGGCTCAGCAGCTGGCAGAGTCACAGAAGTAGCTCCACTGTCAACCTGGTGTGTGGCCTTGGGCAAATCATTTACTTGGCCTCAACTTCCTCATCTATAGAACTGATAGCAAGGAAGACACTTCCAGAGAGACTTGTTCTGAGGCTGTGTCCCTACCACATACCTCTCCTTGTTTCTGCGTGAATGGGTTCCACTGCCTCCCTTCCTGCAACCTGTTTCTCCCCTGATACCTCATGGCCCCTGCCTGCATAGACCAGCCCAGTCCCACTTCTTCCTGCAACCCAGCCTATGAGCATCCCAGTGTCTACTATATGCTCGTTACCCAGTAGCTACTCAAGTCTCCTCATGTGTTCAGCCTGTTCCAAATATACATTTTCTTCTTTTTTAAAAATTATTTTATTGACAACTTCTATACTTACTCAAGGTTTCCGGTACTCTACACAGTCAGAGAAACTTCCCTAGCAAGGAACTATAGAAATGATCCCTGAAAGTATAGTCTTTAAATATACATTTTCTACTTCAGGATAGGACAATATAAAACTGCTACTTTTCCATATGCTCAGCTTTGTGGGGAAGACAGCAAGATCCTAATGTCCCAGAGTGTGTGCATGTGTGGAAGTGAGGAGGTCTTGGGGTCTAGGGAGATAGCAATAAAAGCACTTAATGTGTAAAAGTGAAGATGTGAGTTTATACCCCTAGAATCCACATGATGCTAGATGCAGTAGCATGCATCTGTAATCCCAGCATGGCTATAGTGAGATGAGAGGCAGAGATGGGAGAATGTATTAAAGTTCATGGGCCAGCTAGCCTGGTGTATACAGTGGCGAACAAGAGAACCTGCCTCAAACAAGAAAAAAATAAAGAAGACTCAAGTTACTAAAATCAGAAATAAATATAGGGACATTCCTCCTGATTCTATAGAAATAAAAAAGGATTATAAGATAATACTAGAAACATTCATATGCCCATTAATGGGTACAAGAGATGAAATTGACAAACTCCTAGAAACAAAAAACCCCCAAATAGCAGGGCGTGGGTGGTGCACGCCTTTAATCCCAGCACTTGGGAGGCAGAGGTAGGAGGATCGCCATGAGTTCGAGGCCAGCCTGAGACTACATAGTGAATTCCAAGTCAGCCTGAGCTAGCGTGAGACCCTACCTCAAAAAACAAAACAAACAACCCCCCCCAAATATATGAAGATGTAATCATAGAGATAAAATTCAAAAAACCTGTAACTACTAAGGAGATTTAAGTTAGTAATTAAATAAATCTTCCAACAAAGTCCTGGAATCAAAGATGGCTCAATTTATAAAAATCATAAATATAATACATCGTGTTAATTGGAATGAAGGACAACCTCCAACTTGCTAATTGTAACTGATACAGAATGAGTTGACAAAATTGAATTTCCTTTCATGATAGAAACACTCAACAAACTAGGAATTGAGGGATATTTACCTCAACATATTAAAGAAATCCATAGTAAACATTACATTCAATGATGTCTAAAAATTATTCCAAGATAGGAATGGATGCACTTCAACATAGTACTAACTGTTCCAGCCAGAGGAATTATATGAGAAAAAAAGTATAAAACTGGAAAGAACTAATTTTTAAAAGTATTTTTATTTATTTGGGGGGGGGCAGATAGAGAATGGGTGTGCCTGGGCTTCCAGCCACTGCAAATGAACTCAAGACACATGTGCCATCTTGCACATCTGGCTAATAGGGTCCTGGGGAATCAAAAGTCCTTTGGCTTTGCAGGCAAGTGCCTTAACCACTTAGCCATTTCTCCAGCCCATGAACTAATTTTGTTTATAGTTGATTTTACCTTATATGAAGAAAACCCTGAAGATCACACACCTATAATTCTTTGTGCATCAAAAGACACTACAGAGTAAGAATATGACCCACTGATGGGAGAAAACTTGTGCAAACCACATTTTAAAAGTCCCACTTCCTTTTGAATAGGTCTGTGTGTTTTATTCTCTTGTCAGTATCTCCAGGCCACCTCTGAATCCCTGATGGAGACTGAGGGAACAAGGAGGCTTCCTGGTCCTGTGAAAGTTGTTTGACTTCCACTAGTATTTTTCATGTAGTAATTATGAAAGTGATCTGATGAGCAGATGTCCTGGCAGCAGGGAGGTGTGTGTGTGGGGGGGGGGACCTGGAGATTGGATTAGGTAAGGCAGCCCCCCTCACCTATTTACCTCTCCCTGCTTCCTCTGCCTCTTTCAACTCATCTATATAGAGATCTTTTTTGGATCTGTAGTTTTGAAGTGAGGGTGATTTTATCTGCCAAGGGACATCTGGTATGTGTGGAGACATTAGTGATCTTGACATTACAACTAGGGGACTGTTGCTGGCATCTAGATGGTGGTGGGCAGGGCTGCTGTGGGTCAAGCTTGTAACCCTACACATGACAGCCTCCACAACAATCAATGGAGCTGAGGTTGGAAAATCCTGCTTTAGCGAACAGAATGTTCACTATCTGTGTCAAAACAGCCACAATACTTGTAAAGAAATACACCTCACTAGCAAATTCCTTCCCTGACATGGAGCAAGGGGCACATGCTTCTAGCTTCCTGCCTGCCACTGACTCAGTTTACCAGAGTGGGTTGTGCTTGTGTATCTGCATGAGACATGCCTCCTCATTGACAGTCCCCTCAAGGCCTGGCCTCCCAACCATGCCACCCTATCCACAGCATGGGGGTTTCTACCTGGCCTGGCACATCAGATTTGCATTGCATTTAAATCAGGACTAGAGAGATGGCTCAATGGTTAACAGGGCATGTTTTGTTTGCAAACCCTGAAGGCCCTGGTTCAATTCCTTAGTACCCATAGAAAGCCAGATGCACAAAGTGGTGCACGTATCTGAAGTTGATTTGTAGCAGCATGAGGCCCTGATAAGCCTATTTTTTCTCTCTCAAATAAATAAATATTAAAAGTGAGAAAGAAGCCGGGTGTGGTGGTGCACGCCTTTAATCCCAGCACTTGGGAGGCAGAGGTAGGAGGATCGCCATGAGTTCGAGGCTACCCTGAGAATACAAAGTGAATTCCAGGTCAGCCTGGGCTAGAGTGAGACCCTACTTTGAAACCACCCCCCAAAAAAAAACAAAAAAAAAAAGTGAGAAAGAGGGCTGGAGAGATGGCTTAGTGGTTAAGGCGCCTGCCTCCTAAGCCTAAGAAAGCTGGTTCCAATCTCCAGGTCCCATGTTTAGCCAGATGCAAAGTGACTCAAGGGCACAATGCTGCACCTGACCACAAGGGAGCGTGCGCATCTGGATTTTGTTCGCAGCAGCTGAGAGACTGCTGGTGCACCCATCTCTATCTGTCTTCCTCTCCCTCTCTGTCTTTCTCCAAAAAAGAAAGAAAGAAAGAAAGAAAGAAAGAAAGAAAGAAAGAAGGAAAGAAAGAAATGCTTAAGCCACTTTTAGCCACACTCATCTTCATTGAGCCCACAGTCCTTTTGGTTCATTTCCTTGCCTTGACTTTAGACTTATAAAGGATCAGGAGAGGCTACAGAGTAAGAAAATGGCTCCTGGAGTCAGATCTGTGCTCTTGAGCAGGACTGAAGTGATGATCATTCTGATTTCTCAGGGATGATATCAGAAACAAGATGCAATGTGGGTCACGTGTGTGGAACAGCAAGTGTATGGGGCACAAAAGGCAGGGCAAAGGCTGCCATTCCACTGATGCCCACAAGGGACCCAGCTCCAATTAGGTAATTTGTTAAGTACTTAGGTAAATTTCTTTAGTGACTCTGAGAAAACAAACTGGTTTCTAAGCAAAGTTGTCTTCTTTATGGTATGTCCTTTTGTGTCACCTTACAATGATTTTACTATACACATTTTTACCTGAGGAAAATTTTTTTTGTGCTGTAAGACCCAAATGAAACACACCTAATGAGAATACCCTGTCTGGAGCCCAGAACTGCCAGCAAGAGGTTCATGAAAAGCTGCAGGGCCTAGGTGTGGTGTCAGCAGGTAACACTATACGTACCTTGCTCCCTGTGAGCTGTGCGAGGTGAGGTTTCAGATCTTCTCCGATTACGGAATAAATTGCCACTAGGCAAAACACGCTGGCCTTCCGTACGCTGCTCTCAGTGTTGTCATAACCCTACAGCACCAAAGAAGGGGAACATAAAAAGGAAATCAGATCAAAGACTTGCCCCCCCAGTCAGTATTTCAGCAACACTTCCACAAATGCCCTCCAAGTTCAACCTTGGACTTGTCAGTAACAACTAGACATACTTCAGACCTGCAAGTGAACCCAAAGAGCTTGCTTTCTCCTAAAAGAGGTCAAAAGTGACTAGTATGAAAGTGGTCTTGTTTCTAGAGCAGAGAGGCAGGAGGAGGTGAGTATCAGGTAAGTGCCATGCTATAACATGTTGCCAACACTAAAGATGGCATGACAGGGCTGGGGAGATGGCTCAGGGTCAAAGCACTTGCTGTGGAAACCTGACCTTAGTTTGGATCCCCAGAACCTATGTAAAACTGGATGCCATAGCTAGCGTCTATAATCCAGATGTCCTTTGGCAGGGGGAAAGGGAAAGACAAGAGACTCCTGGAAGCCTGTGGGCCAGCTAGCTTGGCATACACAGTGGTGAACAATAAGAGACTTTGCCTCAATCAAGGCAGAGGGCAAGGACCACCCATCCTAAGTATTCTCTGACCTGCCCATGTGGTCAGTGGCATTCATGTGAGCTCATGAATGCATACATGCACGCACACACATGAAGGTAACAGTATTAAAAATAAAAAGATGTATATTAAAAAGATGGCATGAGCAAGGTTTGTGGTGCACGCCTTTAATCCCAGCACTTGGGAGGCAGAGGTAGGAGGGTCGCTGTGAGTTTGAGGCCATCCTGTGACTACATAGTGGATTCCAGGTCAGCCTGAGCCAGAGTGAGACCTTATCTTGAAAAAACAAAACAAAACAAAAAGATGGCATGATGGGCTGGAGAAATGGTTCAGCAGTTAAAGGTATGGCCCAGGCTTGATTCCCCAATGCCCACGTAAAGCCAGATGCACAAAGTGGCACATGTGTATGGAGTTCATTTGCAGTGGTGGGAGGCCCTGATGCACCCATACTCACTCTTTCTCCCCTAGTCCCCTGCCCTTTGCCTGCCTCTTTCTCCCTGTCTCTCCCAAGTAAATAAATGAACATTTAAAAAAAATTTTTATTTATTTATTTGCCAGCAGAGAGAGAGAGAGAGAGAGAGAGAGAGAGAGAGAGAGAGAGAGAAGAGAGGCAGACAGAGAGAGAATGGGCATACCAGGGCCTCTAGCCACTGCAAACGCACTCCAGATGCATGTGCTCCTTGTGCATCTGGTTTACATGGGTCTTGGAGAATCGAACAGGGATCCTTTGGCTTCGCAGGCAAATGCCTTAACCATTATACCATCTCTCCAGCCCTGAAAACATTTTTTTTTTTTTTAAAGATGACATGAAGTCAGGCATGGTGGTGCACGCCTTTAATCCCAATACTTGGGAGGCAGAGGTAGGAGGATCACAGTGAGTTCAAGGCCACCCTGAGACGACTACACAGTGAATTCCAGGTCAGCTGGACTAGAGTGAAACCCTACCTTGAAAAACCAAAAACAAAAAAAAAAAACCAACCAAACAAACAAACAAAAATAAAAAAACATGACATGACAGAATGAATGAGAGAAAGAAATTTAAGGACAACAATTTGTTTCCTTTACATTTCTCCTAATGGTAAAGCAAATTTTATGTGTGAAATGCCATTAAAGAAAAGACAACGAGCCAGGTGTGGTGGTATACACCTTTAATATGAGCTGGGCATGGTGGTACATGCCTTTAATTCCAACACTTGGGAGGCTGAGATAGGAGAATCACCACGAGGCCAGCCTTGGCTAGAGTTCAAAGTCAGCCTAGGCTAGAGTGAGATCTGCTTTTGGTGTGTGTGTGGGGGGTGGGCAGGGTGCACAAAACTTCATTACTGTTCAGTGAATGCTGGGACCTTCTGTGTCCCTCACCCCACACCCAAATGGGGCCACCTGCTGTTCTCCAAACAGTCCCAGCAATAATCCAGTCATCAACCCATAAGCCTAAACCCCAGCCAAGAGCTCAGCACCACAGAAGCATGAATCAAATAGGAAGCCAAGTCCTTTCCTGCTGCCCACTGAAGCCTCCTGTCTACAGGGAGTAGCACACAGCAATGTCACCTGAACTGCTATGTGGCTGCACCATAGCTGTAGTAGGCTAGAAAGCTCAAGGTAGTCCCATGCAATGGCACCGTCTCCTGTCTCCCTGTCTGAGTCAGTTCGCTTAGCTCACTGTTTCATGCATAGCAGGAGCATCAGCAAGTACTTCTTGGCCATGAGAGAACAAAGACCTTGACTGAGTTACACACCACAGCCCACCTTGTTCAAGACTGGACCACACAGGTTTTCCACAGGGGTTGTAAAAAGAATGAACGAAAAGAAACAATCGAAATGCTTCTGCTAAGTGGCAAGTTCATTCTATGAGCCATGGAACTATGGCTGTGTGCAGCCATGCAGCTCCCAGGTCCTAAGGAGCGGGTTACCTCAGCCCCAGGCAATGCCAGAGGGATGCCACCCACCTGCAGCAAGCCTGGGATGATGTCAGCAAGGAGCTGCAGCAGGGACTCCTTGGCGATCCTCTCCACGACTTTGGTTTGCATCTTGATGGCGGCCAGGTTGATGGGGTAGTCGGCCGTCTGGATGATGGGGCACAGCACTTTGATGCACTGCTCCGGGTGGATGGAGCTGGCCAGTGTGGACGCAGCCTCCTCAGCAGCTCTCACTACCTGAAACACACGGGAGTCCCTGGCAGTCAGCCTGCTTGTTCCAACTGAAGGAGACCATTCTGGCTCACTTCACAGACCAAATCCAACAGCCACTTCCTCTAATACTATTAAGGAAGAAAGAAAAGCAGAGTGATTTGGATGTAAGTAAAGGAGTGTGGGACAATGAAAGGTAGGTCTGGGAATCTTCTGGCAAAAACCTTGGCAGAAAGGTTCTTTAAGTGTTCCCACCCCTACAGCAACAGTAGTAACTGCAGCTGTGTAGGTCTCTCCTCAGCAACTTGAGGCTTCTCAGCTTGTCCCAAGAGCTGCCTCCCAGAGCTGGGCTCTGAGTGGAGGTGGGGCCTAGCAAGCTGTGACTTTAAGCTCTCAGGCAATTCTTGTCTCTTTTTCTTCTTGTTGCATGTGTATATGTGTGGTATGCATGCATATGTAGAGTACAGGTTGATGCAGGATGTTTTCCTTAATTACTCTCCACCTTATTTTATTTATTATTTTGGTTTTTTGAGGTAGGGTCTCGCTGTAGCCCAGAGTGACCTGGAATTTACTGTGTCATCTCAGGGTGATCTGGAACTCATGATGATCCTCATCCTCTTACCTCTGCCTCCCGAGTGCTGGGATTAAAGGCGTGTGCCACCACACCCAGTGAGTCCACCTTATTTTTTAAATTTTACTGAGAACTTTGATGTATGAACATATGTGATTTGGGGGTGTTGCCCTCATTCATTCCTTTTGTCCCTTCTACTCCCCCTGCCCTGCTGAGGACCCTGCTTTTCTAAGGCAGTCCTTCCTTTGTTTGGTGGTTATCTTTCTCTTTTTTAAAATTCAAGCAGCATTTCTTTTATCTTTTAAGTTTTTGTTTATTTTTATTTATTTATTTATTTGTGAGTGACACAGAGAGAGTGAATGGGCACACCAGGGCCTCCAGCCACTGTAAACAAACTCCAGATGCCTGCACCACCTTGTACATCTGGCTTATGGGGCTACTGGGGAATTGAGCCTCGAACCAGGGTCCTTAGGCTTCACAGGCAAGTGCTTAACTGCTAAGCCATCTCTCCAGCCTTGGTCATCTCTTTTGTCCTCCTCCATCCTCTATGAGAATGCTGATGGGCTTGGAACAGTGCAGGTCTTGTGGAGACTGGTAACCACTGTGAGGTCATGAACGCACCAGCTGCCGTCCTCCACCTCATTTGCTTTAAGATGGAGTCTCTCACTGAACCTACAGCTCACCAATTTGGCTAACAAGTAAGCCCCAGGGATTTCCTATCTCCACCTCACCCGTGCTGGGGTTACCAGCGTGCACTGCCACATCCAGCTTTCATGTGGGTGCTGGGGATCTGAACTTGGATCCTTTTGTTTGCACAGCAAGCACTTTACTTATCAGGCTACCTCCCCAGTCCCTCAGGTGATTCTTAACAATAACAGTGGAGAATCTCCACTCTGGAAGATTGGACCTGAAAACAGAAATATTTCAAAGGCCTTCTGGGACCATGCCCTACCCCCACGCCAGTGACCAGAAAGAAGCTGGAAGGAAACCCAAGCTTTGTTCTCTGTGTCACCACCGAGGGGCTAAACAGAAAGGTGGTGGGGCCAGCTCTGGAGAAGGCTGTGGACAGGGCTTTCCTGAGGAAAGTGCTTTTCCAGGAGTGTGTGCTCATGATGAGTCTCACCTTGCGCCTCTAATAATGTGCACAAGGGCTGGGGACATGCTCAGTCAGAAAGTGCCTACCTTGCAAGCATGAGGAACTGGGTCCAATCCCCAGAACTCACAAAAAAGCCAGGCATGGTGGTGCACACCTGTAATCCCAGCATTGGGGAGGTGGAAACAGGCAGATCCTTGGATCACTGGCCTCGTTCTCAAAAAAGGTGGATGGTGCCTGAGGAGTGACACTTAAGGTTGTTCTCGGATGTACTACATACATGAACACACAATATGGGAACACTCCTGACTTCTGGAAAGCCAAAAAAGGTCCTCCTGGCAGGGGTGTGGTGATGCACGCCTTTAATCCCAGCACTTGGGAAGCAGAGGCAGAAGAACTGCTGTGAGTTTGAGGCTACCCGTGGAACTACACAATGAGCTCCAGGTCACCCTGGGCTAGAGTGAGATCCTACCTTGAAAGATAAAAATAAAAAACAAACAAGTCCCCCACCCAAGGCAAAAAAAGGTCCTCTCCTAATAAAGATGGACACTAAGTAAAAAATGCAGTGAGGAAGAAGAGAGTGCCACTGTGGTAGAAAGAGTTGTGCATAACTCAGGGTGGTGGACGTGGAATGCAGGCACACAGGTCATCAATCTTAACACCCTCTTCCTCATTTGTGAAGAGCGCTGGCAAGAAAAAGCAGATTCTCGGTGCACATTACTTCCTACTAATAAACACAGCAACCATTATGCAAATGATATGCAAAGGCACCAGGCTCCCCTTCTGTTCCAGCAGGCAATTATTACTATTATCTTTTTGAATGTGTATACTTCTGTGGAGTGCATGGTGTACGCATGCTGGGCTGATGTGGCACCTCATGTGCTCACCTGTGGTTCCTGGAAGAGAATATTAGGTACCCCTTTTTTCACTCACCCACCATTTTTCCTAGCAAGTCTTTCACTGATTTTGGAGCTTGCCATTCATAAGCCCCAGCAATTCTCCAGTTTGGACTTTCCACAGCACTGGTATTACAGTGCAGCTGTTTATGTAGGCTCTGGAGATTTGAACTCGGCAGTCTAAGCCCTCTCAGACTCTCATTCAATAGGTTCTTATACAGCCCAGGTAGGTCTCAAACCCATTATGTAGCTAAGGATGGCCTTGAATTCTCAAGCCTCCTGAGTATTGTGATTACAGGTGTGTACAACCACACCTGATATATGTGATGCTAGGGATGGAACCCAGGGCTTTATGCATGATAGGCAAATACTCCACCAACTGAGCTAAGCTTCAGCCCTCATGAAATAAAATGTAATGTTCCTCTTCCAGGCCAGCCCTGGACTTTACATTCTACCTATACCCTCTCTGCTCATAATACTTCATGGCTTCTCTTCTTGGGTTGGCTACCAACCCAAGGCTTCAATCACCCCCAGCCCTGAGAACAGCACAAAGACAATCTGGGAAGCTACACGAACCAGGGGAAGAAGTCATATGTGGGATGGAAAGCTAGGAGGGGCCTTCAGACAGGCAACCTGAGTTGGAGGGCAAGCAGGCCAGATTTGGGATCTCAAGCCACATTCTGGCTTTAGTCACTTTGGGGCCCTAACTGATCATCATGGTCCTCTCTGTAGGAGGGGAATGGGCAAAACTCTGAGTCCCCCCACTACAGTTCAGCCTTGCTTTCAGTCTGCACTACACTACAAATTGGGCTCAATAGGGGAGTGTGACTGGTTGGTTCCTGGGTCAAGTCAGCTCTACTCCACGGAAATTCTTCCAAGCCTTGATCACCTCATTTAAATCTCAGCACATGTAGGGCTGGCCATGTGGCTAGCAGGAGGTTTTCATCATGGAGCTTTACCTAGGCATTGGTTACACATGCCTGGTTCATGTCCTCTGTTACAATAAAGACCTGGGCTGGGGCTGCGGTGATGGCTGGATTGGTAAAGCATTTGCTGTATAAGCATGAGGGCTTGGATCCCCTGCACCTACATAGATGTTGCATGGTTGTGCATGCCTGTAATCCCAGCATTTGGGAGGAGGAGACAAGAGGATCCCTGGAGTTAGCTAGACTAACTGAATTTGTGAGTTCTGGTTTAGTGAGACCCTGTCTTAATAAATAAGGTAGAGAGTGAATGAGGAAGGCACGTGATCCTGGCTTCTGGCCTCCACATGTGCATATACATCCCCCCATCCACTGCATGGACCCACATACAAACTTGTACGCACACACACACCTGAGGTCGATGTACAAAAAAAGGGTTCATACGCCTTGTCTCATGGTGGTCCTGTTATGGGACCTTTATTTTCTCTTTATGCCCTTTGGCTTGAAAAGAGTGCAATGAATATTAACCTTCCTGGCAAGGAAACTACATTGATAAGAATCTGCCTCAGAGTATCCTGTGAGGCTAGGGGAAGTTGCAGTCCATCCAGCCTTGACCCCAAGAGAGAGTGGGCAGAGTGTTATATTCCAGCAGGCAGCCCTGGCATGGGATGTGCTAATGTTATAATAATCACTGTACTGATCACTACTATTCCTGCTAACTGCCAAGGCTCCCAGACTCCTCGCAGCTGGTGGGGATATGTACCATCCCCTTTCTCACAAGGCTGACATGTCCTTCCTGTCCCTAAGTATCCCATGCCATAGCAGGGTAGAATGCTTCCTATTACTGACATTTTCATGTTTGTTTCTTCTTCCTAACTAGCCAGCGGCTGGACTCCTCCCAGGAGTTTGGTATTAAAGGGCTCAATTTTACTCTGTCTCTTATCCTGTCTCAGGACATAACCCTGTTCAAAGAAGCTTTTCCACTCTCTTTTTGTTGTGTTTGCATGTAGGTGCCAGAGGTCAATGATGGGCGCCTTCCTCTATTTCTCTCCATGGGTGTTCTGAAAGCTGAATGCTGTTTGTTCCATGTATGTACATGATCCTAAACCCCTGCCCAAGGAAGACTGTCTCCAGACTGGGCCAGCAGCACAACAGACTGGCCTCAGTCCATGGCTCTGGGAAGATACTTACTCAGTCTGGACCTCAATGGTAAAAGTGCTTGTGGCACAAACATGAGGGCCTGATTCATCCTGAGTTAGATCCCTAGAACCCAAGTACACAACTTGGCGTGGTCATGCACGCCTGTAATCCCAGTACCCTGGGGAGCAGACTGGAGAATTGGTGAGGCAGCTCTGGGTTCAGTGAAGATTCCATGTCAAGAAAATGAACAGAAGAATGTTAGAGGAGGCCCCTGATGTCCTCCTCTGGCCTCTGCACACACACAGAGTACACATCTGCACACATATATGCAAATACTACACCCACCACATCATACATACCACACACCCATACATGCAAAAAAAAAGTCTCTACTTTGTCTATGGAGATGGTTCAGTGGATAAATGCACGCCCATGCAATCATGAGCCCCTAAGTTCAAATCTCCAGAACCCACATAAAGCCAGACACTGTAGTGTGACTGTCTGTAATCTCAGCACATCTATGAAGAGAAAGGAGTTAGAGACAGGAAATTCCTCTGGAAGTATGCAGACCCGTGAATGCAATTTGAATGACAGATCTTGACTCAAATGAGGTGGAAGTGAGGACTGACATCGGAAGTCATCATCGAATCTGCACATGCATGCTGTGCACACCTGCCTCCCCCCGCCCCAAACCCTGCACTTTCACAGTTACATGAATGAGGACAGACAACATGCAACTTGCATAACCTAGCTACAACATACAGGATGGCTGTGAGCCATGTAGACGTAGAGCATGTCAACAGTGCAACCATGCAGGAGAATGGGTATGTACCACCACACTCAGTTTATATGGAGCTAGGGATGGAACCCAGGGCTTTGTACATGCTGGGCAAACATTTAAGCAGCTGAGCAATGTCCCTTGCCCACACAGGGTTTCTTGCAGTAAAGAACCAGTGTCTTCACAGCTGCCTGGATGCTACAGAGCACAGCTCAGTCCCTCCCATGTCCTCTGACTTCATGAATCCCCAGCGTATACTCATCACATCCAACACTGAGTGGAAAGTGCAGGGTGCCAGGTCCTTCCCCAGAGTCCAATTCTGGCCTCCAGATAGGTATCTCTAAACCTGTGGCCAGGGACCAGGTCTTCAGTGAGGCCTGGCTCCTCTCTTGTCTTGCAGGTGCCCTACTAGCCCCATGTGTCACTTCTGTCCTTCAACCAGCTATACCAAGCATGGTTTAGGATTCCTCCTTCCAGAACCCTGGGACGCTCTGTGCAATTCTCTTGCTGAAACTGCCTTTCCTACTACACGAACAGTCCTCTGAAGGTATGATCCCATCTCCGCCATCCCTCTGTCCTCCAACCAGAGCACAAAGTCCAACATTCCTAAGGTGCTTTGTAAATGTTTGTCAAATGCATCTCCTCAGAGTTTATGTTTCCTTATACTACCACACAAGACCCTGGAAGCATGCAGCACTGACTTGCATTTACAGTTTCTGAGGAAGGAGGTGGCCCAGAACAGAATGAAGCAAGATACCTGCAAATGATCAACCTGGGCCTTGTGAAAAAAAGCTGCACAAAGCCTGGGAGGGGCTGGGAAAGTGCTCAGCAGATGAGGCTCTTGTTGAGCAAGGCTGAGTACCTGAGTTGGGATTCCCAGAACCCACATAAAGCCTGTGTGGCTGGACACTGTAGCACAAGTATCTGTAATCCCAGCATGCCTATGGTGGAGAGAGGTGGAAACCTGGAAGCTTGGGCCAGCTAGCCTGATGAACACAGCAGTGAGCCACTAGAGAACCTGCCTCAAATGGGAGAGCAGGCAAGGACTGACACCTGGAGTTGTCCTGACCACCACATGCATGCTGTGGCACATGGGCACCTGTATTCACACATGGGAACATGCACACACGTGTACACACACATCAAACACACATAAAAAACACTACCTAGTGCTTGCTTACACAGATTGACAGTCTAGGTCTGATTCCCCAGGACCCACATAAAGCCAGATGCACAAAATGGCATATGCATCTAGAGTCTGATTGCAGTGGCAGGAGGCCCTGGTGTGCCCATCTATCCATTCATTCATTCATGCATTCATTCTCTCTCCTTGCAAATGAATAAATAAGGTATGTTAAAAAATACCCAGCACACGCCTTTAATCCCAGCACTTGGGAGGCAGATGTAGGAGGACTGCTGTGAGTTCAGGCCAGCCTCAGACTACACAATGAGTTCCAGGTCAGCTAGAATGAGACCCTACCTCAAAAAAAAAAAAAAAAAAAAAAAAAAAAAAAAAAAAAAAAAAAAGCAAACAAACAAAAAACAGGGGCTGGAGAGATGGCTTGGTGGTTAAGGTGTTTGCCTGCAAAGCCAAAGGATCCTGGTTCAATTCTCTAGGACACACGTAAGCCAGATGCACAAGGGGGCGTATGCATCTGGAGTTCATTTGCAGTGGCTGGAGGCCCTGGTATGCTCATTCCTTCCCTGCCTCCCTGCCTGCCTTTCTTCCTTCCTCCCTCCCTCTCTCCTTCTCAAATAAGTAAATAAATAAATAAATAAATAAATACATAAATAAAATATATTAAAAAAATACCAGGGCTGGAGAGATGGCTTAGTAATTAAGTGCTTGCCTATGAAGCCTAAGGACCCTGGTTTGAGGCTCGATTCCCCAGTACCCACGTAAGGCAGATACACAAGGTGGCACATGCATCTGGACTTCTTCTGCAGTGGCTGGAGGCCCTAGTGCACCCATTCTCTCTCTCTTCTCCTCTCTCTGCATCTTCCTATGTCCGTCACTCGCAAATAAATAAAAAAATAAAAATAAACCAAAAAAAATTTTTTTAAAAACAGGTGTAGACCAGCCAACTGAAAGCTGGAAAAAGCTGCACTGCATGCAGCCATATGGGAGACAGAAGTCATCAGCAGTGAAAACAATGGACACTGAATATTCAAGTTTGGCCATACAGGCCCAATGACTGAACAGGTGCAATAGTGGCATGTCTACTCTTGGGGTAACCAACTGCTCCATAATTGGAATGAAGGCCCTCTCTTTGGGAGGGAATACATACCTGGTACTGAAAAACCTAAGCAAAAGTCTATGGCAGGTGAGGTCATGAGCCTTAGGGGTATAAAGCCTGCTCTTGTCTGACTAAATGTATATGTTATTCCCACCAAGCTGCCCTGGGGGCACTACACTTAAATGTTCGTGTTCACATATTAACGCTACTCTCACTTCTGGTTAGAGAAGCTTCTCTTTTCAGATGGCGATGACCACTGGGATGACCCAAAAGGCAACACAGTGCTGAGAAGAAGGGATGGAGGAGTGCCCAGCACTGAAACACCTCTGTCACACTCTCCAAGGCCCAGGGACCATTGTGGAAGAGGGGGCAGATAGAATAGAAGAGCCAAAGGAAGGGTATGACTTCTTACAATGCAACTGCCCAGACAGAAATTGGCCTCGATATCCATGACCTTGCAGTGCCTAGCAATACCTTCACATGACCCTCAAAATAGAAGGAAAAGATGATGACATCAAATTAAAAGAGAGACTAATGGAGAGAGGGAGGGGATATGATGGAGACTGGAGTTCTAAAGTGGAATGGGGGGAGGGGAGGAAAAAAGAAAAAAATTACCCCAAAGAGTTCTAAGCAGCATACCAAAGAGTAATAGACTAGCTCTTTGGAAAACAGAATACCTCCAGGTTGCTTTTCTTATAATCATGTATCTGAAAAGAAGAGAAAGCTCCATCAGGCCCCACCTGATGAGGCTGATCTAAGGCCACAGTGTAAGGCTTAAGGGGGAGAGACTGGCAAAGCTCTGCACAGCAAAGTATACGGTGGGAAGTGAAAGAGGGCCGGGCCTTGCTTTTTCTAATTTGGCTCAGAAATGAGACTGCTACGTAGACAGTGGCTTTCTAGGGCAAGAAACACCATGTGGGCTGGGGACCTAGCTCAGCTGGTAGAAGCCCTTTGAGCCTCAGCACCACATAAACTGGGTGTGATGGTGCATAACTGTAAATCTCAGAACCTGGAAGGTGGAAATGGGAGGATCAAAAGTTCAAAATCCTCTTTGGACTAAATGAGATTCTGTCTAAAAAATAAAATACTAAGAGATCAGGAGATGCTTCAGTGGTTAAAGGCACTTGCTCAGTAGGCCTGCCTAACAGAGTTCAAATTCCTAGCATCCATGTAAAGCTGGATGCAAAAACAGCACATAGAAAAAAAATACTGGCACACGGAACTTGTGGCAGTTCATGCCTTTACTCCCAGAACTCTGGAAGCTGAGGTAGTAGGGTCTGTAGCTTGGGGCTACAGAGTGAGACCCTGCCTCAAAAAACAAAACAACAACAACAACAAAAAAAATTTGTTTTTTTGAGAGAGAGAGAGAGAGAGAGAGAGAGAGGGAGGGAGGGAGAATGGGCACGCCAGCAGCCTCTCAGTTGCTGTGAAAGAACTCCAGATACATGTGCCCCCTTGTGGGCAAGTGCAGCATTGCGCCCTTGCATCACTTTGCATCTGGCTAAACGTGGGACCTGGAGATTGGAACCAGTGTTCTTAGGCTTAGCAGGCAGGCGCCTAAACCGCTAAGCCATCTCTCCAGCCCCCTCCCATTTTTTTTTTAAAATCTCAACTCAGCTACAACAAAGGGAAGTCGGCTCAGAGTCCTGATGCTCCTGGGGGACAGCTAGTCTGGCCTTCTCAGTGGCAAAAGTAACAAGATGGAGCTTGTCTCAAGTAATGTGGAAAGAGAAGTTGTCACACACACTGAAAGAGTTATAAAACAATGGATGGCTTGGGTAGCACATCTAAGAGATAAAACACTGATGCAAAGGATATTTAAAGTCCCACCTGGAGGCAGTTAGTGATGTGAAACATGGATTTGGAGACAGTGGGAGTCGGGTCCTAGCAGTCCCTCTCAGTCCTGCCAGAAATGAGCTAACAGCCTGGTGTTCCTTGCAATGCTACAAGGATTAGGGAGAAGAGGCAATAAAGTGACAGGTTCACAGTGAAACTCTGTCTTGCAGTTGTCTTTCTTCCCATCTCCTGTTCTTTACTGCCAGTAGGTTCAAGTGAACTACCCTACATTGAGCCACTGGGAAGACTGTTTTAGGTCTGCTGAGGTAGACCTAAGCCCACAGGAGCGTACTTTTATACGTTTAGAAATTCTAGAAGGTGAATGTGTCTAACCAGGGGGCCTGGAAACGTCTAAAAATTAAATACAAAATTAAATACAGAGGCTACATGTCAGGATGGCTGCTTGAGGCCCTCTTTTGTCACTGGGCTGAGAGAAAGTTCTCTAAGATGGATACCGGTTTTGGCAAGGCAAGTAGGTGTTCTGACTCCACTCCATATGCCAAACCCTGGTTTTGGCTGGTTGCCTGCATCAGGGTCAGCTTTAGGTTTTCTCCTGGGTTCTAAGTAACATAAGAAGCAAAGCTTACAAATGTAAGCAAGCAGAGAGCCAAAGTAAACATGGGAACAGAAAGAAGGGAGTGCAACACTGCCTAACAGACAGGGTGGGCACCAGATGGGAGGATGTGTTTAAAGCAAAGAGGTATATTCAAATGGAACAAGACCAAGTAGAGTATGGGGTTATAACTCACTTTTTTTTTCTTTTGAGGTAGGGTTTCACTCTATCCCAGGATGACCTAGAACTCACTCTGTAGTTCCAGGCAGGCCTTAAACTCACAATGCTTCTATCTCCATATAACTCTCTCTCTCCCTCTTTTTTCCCCCGAGGTAGCCCAGGCTGACCTGGAATTCACTATGTAGTCTCAGGGTTGCCTTGAACTCAGTGATCCTCCAACCTCTGGCCCTCCAGTGCTGGGACTAAAGGTGCGTGCCACCACACCTGGCTAACTCAGGTAAAAAAATTTTTTTAAATAAGAAAAGTTATTTCTTTTTAATATTTTTATTTTCAAGCAGAGAGAGAGAGAGAGAGACAAGAGAGAGAATGGGAGCCCCAATGCCTCCAGCCACTAGAAACTCCAGATGCCTGAACCACTTTGCAGACAAGTGCCTTAACTGCTGAGCCATCTCTCTAGCCCATAGCTAACTTTAAATGTCACGTGTGCGGTGTGCATATGCATGTGGAGGCCAGAGGTAGACATCAGGTCTTTCTCAATCACTTTCCACGTTACTTCTGGAGACAAGGTCTCTTACTGAACCTGGAACTAACTAATCCAGCTAGACAAGCTAGCCAGCAAGCTCTGGGGATTCTCCTGTCTGTTTCCCCAACTCTGGGATTACCATTACAAACATAGAAATTCTTCCTTTTCCGTGTTAAGAAAGTATAATTGTCTAGGTAGGAAAAACACCTAGCTGTTTTGTAGATTTTCTTTTGGTGTGTGTGTGTGTGTTTGCATGTATGAGGTATATGTGTTCATGTGTGAGTGTAGGTCAGAGGACAACTTTGGTGTTGGTCTTTGCCTTCCACCTTATTTAAGGTAGGGTCTCTTACTATTTCCTCTCTGTTCCCCAGGCTAGTTGGCCTGCAGGGATCTGGCAGATTCCTCTCTGCCTCCCTTTTCACCATAGGCACACTGGCACTACTGATGCCTTTTACAGCACATGGCTTTTATGTGGGTTCTGTGTGCTTGTGCAGTAAATGCTTTCTCCACTGAACTATCTCTCTTCTCCCCAATCCCCGTAGATATGGTTTTTTTGTTGTTGTTGTTTGTTTTTTGAGGTAGGGTCTTGCTTTAGTCCAGGCTAACCTTGAAATCACTATGTAGTCTCAGGGTGGCCTCAAACTCACAATGATCCTTCTACCTTTGCTTCCTGAGTGCTGGGACTAAAGGCGTGCACCACCACGCCCATTTTTTTTTTTTTTTTTTTTTTTTTTTTTTAGGTAGGGTTTCACACTAGCCCAGGCTGATCTGGAATTCACTATGCAGTCTCAGGGTGGCCTTGAACTCACAGTGCCCCTCCTGCCTCTGCCTCATGAGTACTAGGATTAAAGGCATGTGGCACCATGCCTGGCTTTTTTTTTTTTTTTTTTTTTTTGAGACAGTGCCTTGCTGGCTCAATCTCATGACTCTCCTCACCTCAACCTTCTGCTCCACCAGCTTCTTTAAAAAATTATTTATTTATTAGATTAGAGAGAGAGAGGGAGTGGGAGAGAATGGCCATGCTAGAGCCTCCAGTCACTGCAAATAAACTCCAGACGCATGTGCCACCATGTGCATCTGGCTTATGTGAGGTAGGGGGAGTTGAACCTGGGTCCTTATGCTTTGTAGGCAAGCGCCTTAACCGCTAAGCCATCTCTCCAGCCCTCACTGAAGTTTTTAGGGAAATGGGATCACTTCTCAGAATGCTGATGAATGTCTGCTTAGAGGTAAGTTTTCTTACTTCTAGAGCAGGGACATTTTCAACATTTGGACTGATGTTTTGAGTTCACAGTTTGATTTGGCTCTGTCTCAGACTCATCAGAACTGGTTGAATTAAAAAAAAAAAAAAGCCAGGCAACATCCAAAAACGACGATGGCTAAGATAAAAACCCTTCTAGTAAGGCATCTGGAATTTAGCTCCTGGGTCATTTGTAAGCTAAGGAAATGTTGGTGCCTACAAAGACCTTATAACAAGTAAGATTGACAGAGTTTTAGTATCATGAGGGAAAGGACCAACTTCCCAGATTGGCACATACACAAATGGGATTTAAAGAATAGAGAGCTACCATGGGACAATCCCTGGGCTAAGTCCTCATTTGGCTGGGTTCTGTACCAGAGGTAGGAGAGAGACTGAATGAAGAATTGTAAAATTTGGGGATTATAAACGTTACCATTTATTCCAACCTGATGAGTGTTTTTCCTGAAAAAGTGAGGATTTCCAGGACCCTCAGAGCAGTGACATAAACAAGACATTCATCCCAGCTGGTCCCACGCCACTGAATAGAAATGGGATCAGCCAGAGGCAAATGGTGAGGAGGGGTGCTGCAGTCAGGTTTGCATTGCTGGCAGAAATCACCCGACCAAGAGCAGCTTTTGGGGAAAAAAAAAGGGGGGTTATTTTGGCTTATAGATTCAAGGGGAAGCTCCATGATGGCAGGGGGAAATGATAGCCTGAGCAGAGGGTGGACATCACCTCCTGGCCAAAATAAGGTGGACAACAGGAACAGGAGAGTGTGCCAAACACTGGCAAGGGGACAGTGGCTATAACACCCATAAGCCCGCCCCCCAACAACACACTGCCTCCAGGAGGCATTAATTCCCAAATCTCCATCAGCTGGAACCCTAGCATTCAGAACACCTAAGTTTATGGGGGACACCTGAATCAATCCACCACAAGTGGGGAGAAGAGCTGGGAGACCAGGAAGTTCTGTGTAGTAATGTGAGAAGCTAGGCAGCATGTATGCAGTTTTCTCTGCATTCCTACTTCTACTGTCTACCTCCAAAAACTCTTGCTGTCTTCCAGTATAATGCTCATGATGGCTGGTGCAAATATGGAAAGATCCCAACAACATCCAAGGACACAGGTCATATTTTTGCTTGTAGAGTTGCAAGTTGGAGAGATGGCTCAGTTGGTAAAGTGCTTGTCATGCAAACACAAGCACCTGAGTTCGGATCTCCAGCACTCATGTAAAAAGACACAGCAACATGCACCTCCTCCTAATGCTGAGGAGACAAGAGATAGAGGACTCCTGGGGCTTGATGGCCAGCAGGTCTGCTGAACTGGTGAGCTCCAGGCTCTGTGACAGACTGCTTCAAAACAAACAAACAAACAAACAAACAAACAAACAAACAAACAAACAAACACGTGGAAGCCACACACCTTTAATCCCAGCTCTTGGGAGGCTGAAGTAGGGGGACTACTGCGAGTTTGAGGCCAGGGTGAGACTACAGTCAATTCCAGGTCAGCCTGGGCTAGAGCAAGACCCTATCTCAAAAAACAAGACAAAACAACAACAAAGGGGAGAGGGAATAAGGAAGGCCCCCGATGTCAATCTCAACATGCGTGCATGTGCACACAAGAATGAACATGAATACACACACAGTTTATTCAGTTGAATTTAAGTTGCTTCAGGGGTTTATTACAGAAATGCCAATTATAGCTGTATTGTGTAAATTATAAATACTCAACAATTCCATTCAAACTCGGCCTGCTTTCTTCGTTAGAAGGTAGTAAAGGGGACAGGATATTCAATTTTAACCAGCCACCTTGTATCACTTACGTGAGGCCCACAGGGCAGGGCACAGCATCTCTGACATTAAAAAGTGACACTTGTCCAGTCACAGCCATTGAGATCGGGAGAGAAGTGTGCAGGTTCAGTTCTTCCAACTCCAAATGTGGTCCTTTTCTGAAGTGTAGCATCTCACGGGCAGGCAGCAGCTAAGGGGCAAGTGCCACATCTGGCCCCAGAAGGAAGAAGGAACTATTTTGCCCCCAAATAGTGGCCTGTTATGATACTCTTGCAAGGTAGAATAGGTGTTCCCCTGGACATGGAGACTATGCTGGCTCCTCAGAGGGGAAGCATTCCTGTGTTCCTGTTCAGTGGGATTCAAGCCAAGCATGTCTTCATTGTCCATACACCCTTAGCCATATGCTTTGGCTCCTCTTCCTTTGTGCTGGCCCAAGCTTGCCATTCCAGTTTGCGCCAAGCTTCTGCTGTCCCTCACTCAGAGTCACACAATGATTCTTTGCTATAACAAACTTAACCACACCACAAGCTGGAAGATTGCACTCTTCTCCACCAGCCGGTGTCAGGAATGAAACACTGACTAGCTCCTAGAGCCAGACCATCTTTCCATGAATCTATCTAGGTTTCTGATATGTTTGTTTACTAAAAAGAAACAACTTCCCAAGGAATCGGGGCTTCAGGTCAAATCCCAAGGTTAGGCCCATGAAAACTAGAGGTTTAGACTCTCCTAGGATTTAGGTTTGTTACTCAATAGCAACTGCCATTGAGGGCTGCTATCTTGGAGCTAGGAGGAGACACAGATAACCACTCAGTCCAGCCTAGGGTTAACAGATAAGGGAAAGCAAGGTCCATTCCAGAGCACAGAAGGCTGGTGGAGATGGGCTGACAACAATACAGCTCAGTGACATGCCTCCTCTGAGGCACAGCTGCTTTTGTGAGGCTGTGGAATCTGTCAAAAGGACTGCATAAAGCACACCTGGCTGGGCAAAGTCAGAGAGTTTGTCCCAGAAAGCAAGCTTTTCTTTATCAAGTAACTTTGGTCAGATTTTGTGTTTGTAATTCCTTGGAATCATAAGGCATAAAAGTTTCATTGAAAATGATTTAAAGGGCTGGAGAGATGGCTTTGCAGTTAAGGAACTTGCCTGCAAAGCCAAAGAACCCTAGTTTGATTCTCCAGGACACCCATAAGCCAGATGCACAAGGTGGTACATACACTTGTTAATTTGCAGCAGCTGGAGGCTCTGGCGTGCCCTTTCTCTCTTTCTCTGCCTCTTTCTCTCTCTCTCTCAAATAAGTAAATAATTTTTTTTTTTTTTAAAGAAGATGATTTAAAAATCACCTCCTACAGACAGAATAGTAGTTTAAATTTTTTCCTTAGGTAGGGTCTTACTCTAGCCCAGGCTAACCTGGAACTCACTCTGTAGTCCCAAGCTAGCCTCGAACTCACAGCAATCTTGCTATTTCTGCCTCCTGGATTAAAGGTATATGCCATCACATCTAGCAATAGTTTAATTTTTAATTAAGAATCTGATTTTCCAAGCTGGGCGTGGTGGCGCACGCCTTTAATCCCAGCACTTGGGAGGCAGAGGTAGGAGGATCGCCGTGAGTTCAAGGCCACCCTGAGACTGCATAGCGAATTCCAGGTCAGCCTGTACCAAAGTGAGACCCTACCTTGAAAAAACAAAACAAAACAAAACAAAACAAAACAAAGAATCTGATTTTCCCCTAGTAAGCCATCTGAAGACAGGTTTTTGATGTCTTAGACGTCAATGTTTGTGGAATGCAGTGAGAATGTTTGGTAATAGTACAGTGACAGGACATGATACTATTTTCCCCTATTATTTTATGTGTTTTATTATATTATTGTTGTTGTCATTTGCTTTTTTAGGCTGTTCTGGAATTCACTATGTAGTCTCAGGTTGGCTTCAAAGTTATAGCAATCCTCCTACCTCTGCCTCCTGGATTAAAGGCATGCACTATCATATCAGGCCAATAGTTTAATTTTAATTAAGAATCCAATTTTCCCTAGTAAGCCACCTGAATGAAGACAGTGCTGGGTCCAAAGGCATGTGCCACCATGCCTGGCTGTATTTGTTATTTTTCATAGACAAGGTCTCACACTGGCTAGCTTTGAATTCTGGGGTTCAAGTGATCCTCCTGTATCAGATTCTTGAGTAGTTGGGACTACAGGTATGAGCTACCATGCATGGCTAACATTCCTCCTTCAGTAGGCAAATGTGACTGAGTATTCAGTAATGTAGAGCGTTTCGGGGAAGACTAATGACCAAGCAGTCTCAGTTATGGAGTATCTTCAGAGTAGCTGGCGTAGTATGGAGGCAGGGAGGCCAAGGCCAAGTCTCGAGGTGGAGGGCAGAATGGTTTCATAGTAGGACACTCAAAACAAAACAAACCTCTACCAAAACAGCAAACTTTCTTGCTTACGGAGGGTCACACAATGAGGACCAGACCCTGACAAAAGAGGGAAAGCAGCAGGTGTTGGACTGGGACTCAGGTTTTCTGTCTCAATTAATATGTCTCCAAAGTGTGTCCTAGTATGGGTTCTTCTATTAACCTCTATCTTCTTACTGGCCAAGGAGAGAAGCTATACAGTCCCAAAAGAGATACTGTAGATGCTAACAGGAGAAAAGTTTCTTTTTTTTAAAAACACATACATTTTTATTATTATGCTTATTCAAAATACATTTCTTGCCTTATAAATATGGTGGTATACCCCCATCACTTAAAAAAAAAGACCCTTACAAAGCCAAGTGTGATATGGCTCACACCTTTAATCTCAGCATTCAGGAAGGATCACTGTGAGTTCAAGGCCAGCATGGGCTACAGACTGAGATCCAGGCCAGCCTGGGCTAGAGTGAGATGTTCATCCTTGCATTTATTCATTTAGTTTGCAAGGACACCAGCAGACACATGTATATATCCATGTGAGCACACCCATCCACCACATTTTCCTTTGAAGCCCTATACCTATATAATGACCAAAGTATTTTATGAAGAATAAAAAAATAAAGTCATTTTTAATCCGTTCTAGACCTTTTACTGCAGATGTCCTCGAATAAGATCTTGAATACGGGACAGAATAATCTCATTAGAGCTGCTGCAATTTTCTGGAGCATATGGTGGGTCTATGGTCAGAACCCCAGCCACACACAGAGTCCTCTGTGTCTCTCCCTGCTCAGTGACAGGGATGTGGTTCTTCTCAAGCCATTTCTTGAGGCTATTCTCTTTTCCAAATCCTCAGGACTGAATCCTTTGTAATCTCCAGATGTGAACAGATGCATCAGCTTCTCTCTGACTCTGGGGTTCCTTTCATTCACAGTTTCAACATTCTGCACAGAATGTCCCATAATGCCAGTCACAGACAAGCTGCCATCTTCAAGGAAGTTCACAAGGACAATATTGGCAGAGACTGGGTTGGTCATTAAGAGCCATCCTTTATACTTCTTCTCACTGGCTTTCACTCTGACTTCTTTGTAAACATAATCTTGCCATTCCAAAGGGCTTCTCTTCATCCACATACTCATGGCTACCGACAGGCTAAACTGCCAGCAGGTTTGTGGGCACTCTGATCCTTGGCCCTGCTCTCCACGGCCGTTCCCCCCACATCCGGGTGGAAGGAAGCTAGGGCTCTGTGGTGGTCACTCACGGCCCTCCGGGAGCCGGGGGATACCTGGGGCTTAGTCCCCATACACAAGCCCCACACCCACCGCTGTGGCCACTGCAGCCGCCAAAGCCCGGTACCGGCATGCTTTGTGGCCCGAGAAAAGAGTTTCAATGAATGGAGTTATCCTTTTTTTTTTTTTGAGCAGAGAATACCTTAAGCAGAGTTCTCTGTTCAGACATTTTCCTTTTTCAATGAGAGAGAAAGAATTGGTGTGCCAAGGCCTCCAGCCTCTACAATTGAACTCCAGACACGCGTGCCACCATGTACACATGCATGACCTTGTGCATGAGTCACCTTGTGCATCTGGCTTATGTGGGATCTGAGGATTCAAACATGGGTCCTTAGGCTTCTCAGGCAAGCGCCTGAACTGCTAAGCCATCTCTCCAACCCGAATGGAGTTATCAACAAAACAAAAAAGTGGGCTCAAAGTCACATATCAAACCTTAGCCCTTTAATGTGTTTGTTAAATGCTAACACCACCATAAAGCACAGAAACTTCATGAATGTGCTGAGTTGCACAGCCACAGTTATCTACTAAGAAGACAAAAAGACTTCACTAATGGAAGAGATTTTTACTTGTTCAAACTGGGACTATAAAAAGATTATGTCTAAGCTGACAAACACCATTTTTTAACAGAAAAGCTCAAAACTGCTTTCTAAACCCTTGTGTCATGCTCATTGCAGAATGCCTGCACTCTTAGGACAGAACACTCAGAGATAGTTAGTGCCCATAGGGACATTTCCTCTCTCCTTCCCTGCTTTTCATTTATTTCTGCATCTGTGGTACGCACGTACACGTGTGTGCAGGTGCATGTGTACATGTGGAGGCCAGAGGTCAACACTGGGTGTCTTTCTCAGTTGCTCTCCACCTTATATTTATTTATTTGAGAGCAACAGACACAGAGAGAAAGAGGCAGAGAGGGAGGGGGGGGGGAGAGAAAGAATGGGCACGCCAGGGCCTCCAGCCACTGCAAACAAACCCCAGATGCATGTGCCACCTTGTGCATCTGGCTTACGTGGGTTCTGGGGAATTGAGCCTTGAACAGGGGACCTTCAGCTTCACAGGCAAGTGCTTAACCACCAAGCCATCTCTCCAGCCCATCCACGTTATTTTTTGAGACAGGTAGGGTTTCTCACTGAACCTGGTGCTTGCCCATTTGGCTTGACTAGGTAGCCAGCATCAGGGATCTTCCCGTCTTTACCTCCCCCTACATTGAGATTAAAGACATGTGCTATCACACTCCATGGTTTATGTGAGTGCAGGAAGTCTGAACTAAGGTCCTCATGCTTGTGCAGCAAGCACTTTACCCACTAAGCCATGTCCTTAGCCCCCACCTGAGACATTTTCAATGTGGAAGAAAATCATTTTGCATTCACAGCTGTTTTAAACAGAATCTTAAACAACCTGACTTACAGGATGAGAAAACAAGCAATACTGCCACGAGGCCTACTTTACCATCTTGTTGCTGGGCTTCATGGCACATTTCAGTTTGCACAAGTTGGGTTTCCTGGAGCTTTCCTAGGTTCCAGAAAGTCCACAGCTAGAGCCACAGCGTTGCTAGGAGCAGCCCTGTGTGAGGCTTCTGGGTCTCATGTTCTTCATTTTCTGTCAAGGCTTGGGCTTTGCCTTGGAATGTGAAAGCAACTACCTACTGCTGAGCTGACAGTTTCCAGAGAGTCCCCTTCCTAGGACGAGCATCCTCTGGAGGTAGTGATCAAGCAGGCAAACAGACTATGTCTTTGCATGACTGACACAACAGGTGGCCTAGAGGCACCAGGATTTTTTTTATGGCTACGTGTGGACTCCTCAGTACTGAATGTGATGATGAGAACACGTAAGGAGAGTACGAAAAAACGACATGCAGTCAGGTGTGGTAGAGGATCACTTTCATCCCAGTACTTGGGAGGAAGAGGTAGGAGGATCATGAATAGTTTGAGGCCACCCTGACACTACATAGAGAATTCCAGGTCAGCCTGGGTTAGAGTGAGACCCTACCTCAAAAGCTAAAACAAACAAACGAACGAACGAACGAACAAACGAACAAAACCCACCATGATGTGCAATACAAATATGGCAGGCTAAGGAGAAGGCTCAGTAAGTAGTGTTTGCCACAAACATGAGGAACATTTGGATTCCCAGAACACACACAGAACATCAGGTGGGGAGCTGGAGAGATGGCTCAGTGGTTAAGGCTCTTGCTTGCAGTCTAATGCCCTGGGTTTGACTCCCCAGTACCCACCAAGAGCCACATGCACAAAGTGGCACATTTGTGTGGAGTTCGTTTGCAGTGGCTGGAGGCCCTGGTGTGCCCATTCTCTCTGTCTCTCTTCTCTCTGCTTCTAAGTAGGTTAGTAAATAAATTTTTAAAAAGCACCATCAGATGTGGTGGCGCACACCTATAACTCCAGTACCAGAGAGATGGAAACCCGGAATCCCTGGGGCTTAGTGGCTAGTTAATCTAGCCAAGCTGTGAGCTCAAGGTTCAGTGAGAGACCTTGTCTCACAGAATAAAGTGGAGAGTGATTGAGGAAGACTCCTGATATTGACCTCTGGCCTCCACAAACGTGTGTCAAACAGGCCCATGCACATCTGCACACACATGCCCCCACACACATGCACTCCATGCACACATGCAAAAATATGAATATATTAACAAGATTGCCACCACACAAACTGTACATGCATCTAACTATTCTGCCGTCGGAATCAGAAACCACAAGGGGATGTATGTTGGTTAAAATAAGAGAAACACTTGAAGAATTTTAAAAAAAACCAAACCTAAAACCTCAATCTACAGGCACCTGAGCGGCTTCTGGCTACGCACAGCAAGAAGGCTCACGAAGAAGCTGCGAAGGCGTGGAGCCAAGGGGAGCCAGAGGCATGCAATGCACGGAAGGCTTGCCAGCACAGGACCTTTCAGAACACCATGTCCCCTGGGTGCCTTCAGGCCTCCACGACAGCAGCCTGGGCACCTTCAGATTACGGGCATTAACTGAATGCTACTGAGTCAGGGGATTTCCTGCTGTTTCCCTTGGGTAATTTAAGAGAACCTCAGGCCTAAAGTTCTCATTTTTTTCAAGAGAAGGGGGTAGTATCCAAAGAAAATAGCAAATGGCAAATAGATGATTTTGTTTTGTTAACTTATACTTCTTGGGGCTCACTGTCCAAGTTTCCGAGGGTGTTAGACTTAAAGACATATTCCAGCTGTACAGTTAGGCAGTTCCCAAACATCATTGCTGGGTCAGTGTCATTTAATCTCCCACTCTAAGCATTCAGAAAATCAATATCAAATTCACTTCAATTTTTAAATTTTTCTGAGGCAAGCCCAACAGATTGGCTATATATAATTTTTTTATTGCCAACTTCCATAATTATGGACAATAAACCTTAATAATTCTCACCCCTCTTTTTCTAATGTGAGAGGAGTGGGAGGGGGCGGGGGAGAATTGGTGTGCCAGGGCCTCTGGCCACTGTAATCAAACTCAAGACATGTGCACCACCTTGTGCACATGTGCGACCTTGCATGCTTGCATCACCTTGTGCATCTGGCTTATGTGGGACCTGGAGAACAGAGTATGGGTCTTTAGGCTTTGCAGGCATGTGCCTTAATGCTAAGCTAAATATAAGCACATTTTATTTATTTATTTATTTATTTGAAAGAGGCAGATAGAGGATGGGCATGCTAAAGCCTCCAACCTCTGCAAGCAAACTCCAGATGTATGTGCCACCTTGTACATCTGGCTTACGTGGGTACTAGGGAATCAAACCTGGGTCCTTAGGCTTCATAGGGAAGTGACTTTAACTGCTAAGCCACATCTCCAGACCTCACTTCAATTTTTGATCAAGTCATTCACAACAAACTATTTTAAATTAAATTATTTTTCTTATAAAGATAGGGCTAAAAGACAAAAAAGAAAAGAAAAAAAAATTTTTAAAGAGGAAAAAAAAAGGTGGGGCTAAAGATATGGTTCAGTGAGTAAAGTGCTTGCCATGCCAACAAGAACCTGAGTTTAGATCCCAGCACCCATGTAGTGTGACTTAGGAAGACTTTGAACACTTACCTCTGGCCTTCCCACATGCACCTTTGCACATAAGTACATAGACACACACACAATTATTTAAATTTTTTTTAAAGCTGATAAAAGGTAATACCATCATAGGCTAGATGTCCCCTATAAGAGACCCAGTACTTGGTTCTCTCCTCAGTTCTTCCAGTAGCTAGTGGGCCCTCTTTCCTTGTCTGGGAACAATCATGTTAATAATATTAGTCTATCTGGTCCTTGCAATTTCAAGCCCATTACTGGCAATGGAAAGCCTCCTGTTCAAGCATGAGTGACTATCACCACCACAGTACCAAGCCAACTTTGAGAAACTCAAGTAGCTACCTGGACATTCACCTAGTGCCATGGTTCCCTTGTGCTGTGCTGAGGGGACCAGCAGAGACAGCGACATCCAGTAGGAGTAGGCGTCCTGCCCTGCTCAACTCCCCTCCAGGTGGAGATCTGAGAAGGCCAGGCCAAAGCAGTTACTGCACAAGTGACTAGATAATGGCCAAGAGAACCTACCTTTATAAATGCTGTTCTTGCAGATAAACTGCTCTAGGGGATGGAGTGGGGCTCAGTGGGTAAATTGTTTGCCCGAGTCCCATTCTCAGAATCCACAAAAAATGTGCCAGGCATGGTGGCACGTGCTTATAATTCCAGGGCTGAAGAGCCCAAGAAGTCAGATCCCTGGAGGTCACTGCCCAGCCAGCCTAGCCTACTTGGTGAGTTCCAGGTCAATGAGAAATCCTGTCTCAAAAAAGGTGGATGGCACCTAACTGAGGAACCACATCTCTGGTTGTCCTCTGACCTCTATATATATGTGTACAGGTGACCCCAAAACATACACAGAACTGCTCTAAGCAAAGCTTCTTTATCCATAAGCATGCTCATAAGAGTCCTGCAGAAGCAAGAGGCTGAAGTGAACCAGTGGTTATGTGTCACTGGGATCAAATCCAGTCTGTCATCCTATCCTTGTTCAAGTCTGTCTGGACTCACCTTGGAGGATGGCTCTTCATGCTCTGTGTAGGACTTTTGCCTCTCACAGGACTGGGGCATCACAGGGCCCCAACAAATCAACAAGCAACTGACCAGTTACTGCCCAGACCCACCATACACGACACACGTGCAAAATTCAAGAACACATTCTGCTTGCGCCCCAACACGCAGCTGAGTCGCAGAGGCCTAGGATCCATCAGCATGCTTTGCTAGCACCTTTTAAAAAATGTGCATGCATGCAGGGCTGGAGAGATGGCTTAACGGTTAAGGTGTTTGCCTGCAAAGTCAAAGAATCCCAGTTCGATTCTCCTGGACTCATGTAAGACAGATGCACAAGGGGGCACATACATCTGGAGTTAGTTTGCAGTGGCTGGAGGCCCTGGCGTGCCCATTCTCTCTCTCTCTCTGCCTTTATCTCTCTCGCAAATAACTAAATAAATAAACAAAATATATTTAAAAATGTGTGTGGGGCTGGAGAGATGGCTTAGTGGTTAAAACATTTGCCTGTAAAGCCAAAAGATCCCGGTTTGATTCTCCAGGACCCACGTAAGCCAAATGCAAAAGGGGGCACATGCATCTGGAGTTCATTTCCAGGGGTTGGAGGCTCTGGCATGCACCCATTCTCTCCCTCTCAAATAAATAAATAAATAAATAAATAAATAAATAAATAAATAAATAAATAGGAATGTTACCAACTGAGCTATCTCCCCAACCCTGTGCTAGAATTTCAAATGTGCAGCATCTTCTTAGGTGTGATGACAGTAGTGGGAATTTCACTTTGTACAACCCAGACTGAGTTAGCTGGCAGAGACTCTTAAGTTTGTGTACCATTCGTGGTCTTTCCCCCAGCCCTGTCCATTCAACAAGGCAGCCATGAGGCAAGCTCACCTCCTTGTGGGAGTCTTTGTGGGCTTCCAGAGTCTTCATGATCGTCAGCTCGGCATAGTTTTTGAATCTTGCTGGCTGGTTTCTCAGAATTTCCCGTAAAACTCTCAATGCCAAAGCACGAATGGAATGCTGGGTATGAAAGGAAAAGAAACTTCACCAAAGAGTACATGGCCCTTAGCTACATACCCTTCACTAAGCACCGTCCAGGGCCCGGCCTCACTGGCCCCTCTACACAGCTCAGTTTACTTGACACAGTCTTTCTAGACAGTCAACTCTAAAAGAGCAGGTTCTGGGTTTCATGTGGACATTTTCAGGATCCAGCACCTGGAGGACTAACAAAGGCTTCTTGAATTAGTCTGCATTAAAACCAAATGGGAGTAACACAACCAAGTTCACGATCAGTTCTGTAGGCTGCCCAGGCTTCCTGGTGCTTAGGTAGACACATTCTTCTTTTTTAAGATGTGCCTAAAGACAAGTTGAATGCACCTAACCCTTTCATGGAACATGGCCTTCCAGACTGTGAACTCTGAGGTTACCTGTGGCTATACCCAACCTTTTGTGTGATGAGGTCACCCAAGTGACAGGCCTCAAGCTGTTAAGGCCCAAGTCATGTGTCTGGAGGAAAGCCATCCCAAACAGACTCCTAATCTCAAGAAAAGAGAGGGTAGTTTACTCCAAACACAGCCAAGAAGTACATCCTGATTCCTTGTCACTCATTCAGCTGTGTGGTGTGCACACTCACTACAATGCACCT
Organism: Orientallactaga sibirica; assembly: GCA_036365145.1. NCBI lineage: Eukaryota > Metazoa > Chordata > Mammalia > Rodentia > Dipodidae > Orientallactaga > Orientallactaga sibirica. The sequence continues at coordinate 15,596,815 of JAEOAD010000028.1, forward strand.
GCCCTCTGCATGACATCATCGGATCTCTCCTCCACACAGTCCGACTGAGCAAAACTGCTTCCACAGCCAGCACTTTGTTTGCAGTAAAGTTCGTGCACACCTTTTATTGCCTCTCTTAGATCTTTACTGATCCCTCAACCAAACCTTTAATCGTAGACTCAGAGAACAATTCCAGCTGCCACAGCATTTCCTGCCCTCTCCTCCCCCTGCCTGCCATCAGAATCACCACCATGGTGACCCTGGGCCTGGCCTGTGCCCTCACACTGCATTTACTTCCTGGAGCCTCTCCCAGCCATACTCTCTACTGTTTCTGCTAGCTCACACAAAACCAATGCAGAAAGATGCAGGTTTTCTTCTTTTTATTTATTTTTGAGAGTAAGAGAGGGAACGAGGCAGGCATAGAGAGAGACAGAGAATGGCATGCCAGGGCCTCTAGCCACTGCAAACAAACTCTAGACGCATGTGCCACTTTGTGCATCTGGCTTATGTGGGTCCTGGGGAATCAAACCGAGGTCCTTTGGCTTCGCAGGTAAGTGCCTTAACCACTAAGCCATCTCTCCATCCCTGCAGTTTTACTTCTTAATTAAGGCAGTTCCCAGGATTTGCTGCTGACTCCATGCAAGAGACTCATGTGCCCACAACTGGGACAAGGCAGGGCTGTGATAATCACTCCTCTCTTAGTTAGCTATATTAAGTACTACATTTAAGTCACAGCCCAGATAACCTACACCTGACTATTCTGTCACATTCAGATGTCCTAGCATGAAGAGGGTTTCACTGTATATTATACAAGACACACTTGAAGAACCTGTCACTTTCCCGCTACTACTAGTGGTGCTGTTATTTAAGATGGAATTACGTGGAATGAAACTTTTAATGGGGTCCTTAACAAAATAAACTTCTCTATTTCTTGATTTCACATGAAGTAAAAGTGAAACTTAGAAGATACATTCTGAAAAACCATATTCTATACTAATGGACATTTTGAGAAATTTATGGTAAAGTAATGATGTAGAAGGTATTGCACTGAACAGCTGCATATCCAGATATACACACACACACACACACAGAGAGAGAGAGAGAGAGAGAGAGACCAACCCCAGACTTACATGTAAGCCTGAATGAGGCCTGTTGCTGATAAAAACATGACCTGGCTAGCCAGTACTCAGCAACTACATAGAAATGGAATAAATACATGTTTTGATGTAAGCCATGAGCAGGACCACAGAGGACAGCAAAGGCTAACCCTGGCCAGAAAGAGCCCCATAACCTGCATTGTGGAAAGAGCCCCATGACCCGCCTTGTGGAAAGGGAACCCAGCCAGTGCCTACGTCTTTGTCCCCAAGTGTCTCCAGCAGCAGCAGCAGGATGGTCTTGAAGTGTTCCTCCCACACGCCCAGGCTGTCTTCCCTGGTGATCTTGAGCAGCTCCAGCAGGGCACCTTTCCGCTCCTCCACACGCTCATTGTGGTTGGACAGCTCTTTCAGCAGGTCAGCCACCAGGTCTGAGTGGTCAATGGGCACTGCGAGACACAAATGGCAGATGGCACCTCAGGAGGAGGGCCCCTGCCATACACTCGCGCCATGTCATTAGAGTGCAGTCTTTCTTCTCAGCCTTCTCTTGTCAACCCCAACCCTTACCAAACTATGAGACCAGCTGCCCAGCACCAGTATTGTGATTCTGCCTTGCCTCACCATCTTTCCCTTTATTTTCAGACAAAGAAGAAAATGGTGGTGCTTTCCAACAGCCCGTTGAGACTGTTTTTGTTTTTTTTTCCCCAAATTCTCTCCTACTGCTACAGTCCAGAATCAGGCCCTGTATCAGGATAGCGTCTTGCCCATGTGAGACCCACTCTGGTGCACATGTCTGTTCAAGGCCCTCACACCATTACCTCTAACTTCTGTCCCCTTCTTGGATATGCAGAGCTTAGGAGCCCTCACAGTAACAGATACCAGGCAAGGTATATAGCCTGTTCTGAGACTGGAAAACTCATTCACCAACACTAACTAGAATGGCTACCAACAGGGACTTGAACTGTGTCTGGATGGCACCAAGGCACATTTCCTTTTCCACACTCATCTGACAGACCTCAACTCTAAACATTCAACTTCAGAGAGGATGAGAAATAAACTATTACAAACCATTTTACGTATATTTGCATATTTCTTTAGCTTCTGAGATTGAGGAGCAAACATACAAGGAAGTTCAAAACACAAAAGAATGCTGTCATTTCCCCTGCCATCCCACCTTTCTTCTTAAGCCTTTTGGTACACAGCTGGTGGCTAAGAAGTAACTGACACTGCAATTTCTGTTCAAGATCAATAGGATAAGTGGGTGATGGACCAGCTCCACCAACAATGAAAACAGTCCACATCTCCCAGAAAGTTTAAGTCCTAACTCCACCCACTCCCAGCCTTCAGCCCAGGGAACAGATGATGGGCAGCGATGGCACAACTGTAGCTGTGGGGTAATACATCCAGCCTCCTGAGGTCACTATTCTGCTTTGCACACCTAAAGGACTGCTCTTCTAGCTCAGATTCCACATCACTGGGTCCCTTTCTTCCCTTTGTGCTCTGACGCTGGCATCTGCCTCTGCAGCTTTTCCTTCATACAAGTGTGATCTTTATGAACATCTAACACAACAGGCTTTGAGCCTGGAGCCAGAAAGTATGTTGGTTTTCTCCTAGCCTGGCAAGCCAAATACTCATGATTTCAAAGACTTTCAACTGCATGTTGTTTAAAGCTCTAATTTACACAATTCTTCAAACAAATATTTATTTGCAGAGAGGAGGGGGAGAGAATGAGAACACCAGGGCCTCTTGTTGCTGCAAATGAACTCCAGATGCATGTGCCACTTTGTAAAGCTTCTGGCTTTACATGGGTCCTGGAGAATTGAACTCTGGCCTTCAGGCTTTGCAAGCAAGTCCCTTTAACCTCTGAGCCATCTCTAAAGCCCTATTTTTTCATTTTTGAGACAGGGTCTCATGTAGCCCAAGCTGGTCTCTTAACTTGCTATTCTAGAGCCCAAGGACGACCCTCCAACTCCCAAGAGTGCTGAGACGGGAGGCATGCACCATCATGCCCATTTTGATATGGTGCTAGGAACTGAATTTAGGGGCTTTGTGCACATGAGGCAAACATTCTACCAACTAAGCTACAGCCTCAGACCCACAGATATCATTTTTTAAAAATCACTATGAAGCCGGGCATGGTGGTGCATGCCTTTTAACCCCAGCACTCGGGAGGCAGAGGTAGGAGGATCACCAAGAATTCAAGGCCACCCTGAGACTACACAGTTAATTCCAGGTCAGCCTGGACCACAGTGAGACCCTACCTCGCAAAACCAAAAAAAAAAAAAAAATCACTATGAAGTTTCAATGGAGTATATCAATTGAGCATAATAAATGAGGTAAGAAAAGAGAAAAAATTAAGTTCCAGGTAAAAATTCCATCAAATCTATACACATTTATTCACTGGCCACTTACTAATGGGCACTGGTCTTAGTTTTTGTTTTGGTGTTGGAAGTCGAACCCAGGGCCTCACACTTGCTATCCTGAGCTATGCTCTCGGTCCCTGGACGCTGGTCTTGACAAGAATCGGGGAAAAACAGAGACGTACTACCTATGTTATATTCTGAGCAAGTAACTTAACATTTCTAAACCTCAGTTTCTTCACTGTAAAATGGGGACAATTATCTCTCTCAGGAGCTAATGGGCTAATGCCTCTTAGCTCAGCAGAAGCATGAGGCAGGGCATGTGCTCAGTGAAATCAGATCCCCCACTTCCCATTTCTACTACAGAAACCAGAACAGACAGGGAGATGACAGCAGTTAAAGGTTCTGGCTTGTGTTCATTTTCCAGTATCCACATAATGCCAGATGCAAAAAGTGGCATATGGATCTGAAGTCTGTTTGCAAGAGACCCTGATGCACATGTGTATACACACACATGTGCAATCAAAAATATTTAATAATATTAAATAATTTATATTGTCATTAATTCCTATTGTGTTGTAATATTAATTAATATCAAAATAGTTAAAATGTTTAAGTCAGTATGACACTCTGTCTGACATACTACTGTGAGAGAAGAAGGAAGCCTTGCATGGCTTGAGGACTTCATCCCTGGGCTGTGAGCTGGGACAGCTTTCACAGACACCAAGCACTGGGCCAGGAGGCCTGTGTCTTCTGCCCCTCATTGCCAACCACTCTGCCCAGCAGGGTTCTGGGGAAGTCTCCCTGATGGCAGAGCCTCTATGGACTGATCCAAGGCTTACAGAGGGCAAGTCTGCCTAGGCATCTCCTCATGGTGGGGTTCCCAGTCCTCAGCAAAGAACAAGTAGCACAGACCCAGCGTTTCTACTGTGTGTGACCAGTAAACTCAGAGGGGGACCATATGGAAGGCACTTCTGGTTGGGCTAAGTGATAGAGAAACAAACCATCGCGAAGCTGCTCCATGTCATCATCGAATACCGCCTCCTTCAGGGCCGTCTTATCATAGGTGTTGATGGTGTCTGAGTAGGGGTATGGGTTGTAGTCCCGGGCACGTGGCCCTGGGAAGGCGCGTGGAGGCTGAGTGTTGAGGAGGGAGGTCTTGTTGTCCAGTGCTGTCCTGCCTCCTTCCACTTCATTGCCTCCCCGGCCCTCGGTGGCTGGTGAGGCTGCTCCCCCATCACGGGACACCTGCAAATACAGCACACTGTCACTTCCCTACTGTACTCAGATTTCCACTTGCAACCTGCCCTGGCAAAAGGAAAGCATCGATAATTCAAGGCTGCTTACCTCTGTCCCTGCCACCATCCACCTACTCAGAGACTTGCTTTGTCATTTGAGGTTCACTGTTCTCACACAGCTTTCTGAAGAATAGCCCTGGGAAGAAGGGCTATGGCTCCACTGCCTACTTTTGAGGAGCCTGGCTGAGGACTCCTGAACTGTGGTCTCTGGCTCCAGTGCCAACAGTAGGGCCCACTAGATACCCTGGCAGCACCCCCATGGAGAGAGGCTCCCAGGGCACTACCATCCCCTCACCACTCTGATATGTTTACAAGGATGTGCTATCTTGAACAATGAGCATGTTAAATACCTGCTAGGTAGAAATCATTCTTCCATTCTTTGGGTATTTCTTTTTTTAAAATTTTGTTTATTTTTATTTATTTATTAGCAACAGACAGACAGAAAGAGGGAGAGAGAGAGAGAATGGGCGCACCAGGGCCTCCAGCCACTACAAACAAACTCCACATGCAAGCGCCACATTGTGCATCTTGGCATATGTGGGTACTAGGGAATCTAGCCTTGAACCATGGTGTTTAGGCTTCACAGGCAAGCGCTTAACTGCTAAGCCATCTCTCCAGCCCTTCTTTGGGTATTTCTGACTGAGGGTTAAAGAAGAACTCTTTAGCACTGAATTTTGTGTTTTTCCCCTTATGTCTTCCCTGGGAGTTGACTTCAACAATTAAATCCCTGGTCCTGATGGTCTTGGTTTTGATACCCTTGCTCTTCTGGGCATGGCAGCCTGTCTAACTCCCCTATCCAACATGGTAAGAACAAATGTGGCTTAACTGCTACAGTGGGCAGACTGCTGTTTTCTCACCTAGATACCTGGTCACAGAGAAGCAGTGAGCTTTTTCTAGGCAGACCATACTGGTGACTCCCACAACGTTTTATTTGTGCTGCTGTTAAGATAATACCACTCTCATTCTGTTTATGTATCTTTAAAAGCTGAAGCATAACTATTCATTAGTGTACAATTCAGGGATATTAAATATATTCACAGTGTTGTGTAACCATCACCATGATGTGTATCCAAAACTTTCTCTTCTTCTCCAATAAAACTCTGTAACCAATAAATAACAACTCCCTTCGCCCCCCCAATCTCTATTCTATTATTTTTTGTTTTGTTTTATCGAGGTAGGGTCTCACTGTAGCCCGAACTGACCAGGAATTCACTCTGTAGTCTCAGGGTGGCCTCAAACTCATGGCAATCCTCCCACCTCTGACTCCCAAGTGCTGGGATTAAAGGTGTGTGCCACCACACCTGGCTATTCTTTTTGTCTCTATAAATTTGTCATGCAATGTACCTACTATAAAGGGAATTATAAAATATTTGCCCTTGTATGACTGGCTTATTTCACTTGGTAATGTGCTTTTCAGGTTTGTTCAGGTCACAGCATGATCTCCTCTCTTTTCAGGGCTGTCCATCATACTTTCTTCATCTATGCATTCGCAGATGAACACTTGGGCTGCAGGTACCTTCTGGCTATGCTGACTAACACCCCCATGCATGCTGGTATACAAATATCTGTTTGAGCCTCCACTTTTGGCTATATACTCCATGGAAAGTTTAGAATGCATTTGGTTCTTAACACCCTAAAATAAGATTTTGTATTTCAGATTTAAAGAAAAAATATAATATGTAGGGCTGAAGAAATTGCTTAGTGGTTAAGGTGCTTGCCTGCAAAGCGAAAGGACCCAGGTTGAATTCTCCAGGACCCATGTAAACCAGATGTACAAGGTGGTGCATGTGTCTGGAGTTTGTTTGCTATAGCTGAAGGTCCTGGTGCACCCATTCATTCTCTCTCTCTCTCTTTCTCTCTGCCTCTTTCTCTCTCAAATAAATAAAATAAAATATTAAAAAATAATATGTGACTAGATCTAAATAAATTAAGACTAAAAGGTATAATTCATAACTAACAACAGTGACTTTGAGTAGAAGCCAACTCATGAATAATTTTGTTTCTTGCAACTCTCGTAAAAATATCTATTTATGTTATAATGAAAAATTATTTATAAAAGAAAGGCTTAAAAGAGCTTCCAACACTGGGCTGGCTCAGTGGTTCAGTGTGTTTTGTGTAAACAATGAGGGCCTGAGATCGCCCAAGCTTGAATCTCTAGAACTCATGTAAGCAGCTGGGCTTGCACGCTTGTCTGTAACTCCAGTCCTGTTAGAGACCAGAAAATGACTGGGGCTTGCTAACAGCAAGCTCTGAAATTAGTAAGAGATACTGTCTCAAGGAAAAACAGGCAGATGAGTGATAGACACTTGATGTTCTCCTTTGAATGCCACAGGTGAGTGCATGAGGGATCACACCAGCACATGCACATGTGTAGCCCTCACACAGTATGTATATGTAAAAAGAAATTCCAATGCTTAACCTACATAAATTGCTGGGCTTCCTGGTGCACACCTGTAATCTCAGCACTGGGAAGGCAGAGACAGAAGGATTCCTAAAGCTCACTGTCTAGCTTAGTTGGATAAACTTTCCCCCACATTTACCATGGTTTTGTTTCTGCATGCATAAACCCCCACAAGCTCTGACACGCTTCCTGTGGACTCTGTGCATTCTGTCTCCTCATCCAGCTCAAGGACATATACATTGGCAATAAGAGTGCCTGCTTAAAGAGGTAGATGATATTTCTGACGAATGACACCTAAGTTGTTCTCTGGCCTCCACACTCACGGGCACCCATCACCTACAAGCAACCCTCCCCCCATGAACATGCACACTATACACAAATCCAATGAGCTCAGCTTTCAGGCTAGAGAGATGGCTCAGCAGTTAAGACACTTGCCTGCAAAGCCTAAGGACCTGAGTTTGATTCCCCAGAACACACATAAAGCTATATGCACAAAGTAGAGCATGCATCTGGAGTTTGTTTGCCATGGCTGGAGGCTCTGGTGCGCCCATTTTCATTCTTTCATCTGACCCCCTCTCTCTTACACACTCTCATAAATAATATAAATAAATAAATAATTTTTTTAAAAAGCTAAGTTCCCTAATCACCTTAATAACAAAACCTTACTTTTCTTTGCTGTACATTTCTTTCCCCAGTCCTTGTCTACAGTAGGAAGTTTAAATAGTAGGAATTCAAGTGGACATAACAGTTTCTATTTTATTTTCCTCATAGCATAAACAATTCATGTATGGCTAAAGTTTTTGAAGCTATCATGTTTAATTACATAATTAACTTTACTCAGGCTTTAATATGATTTATTCAATCACTTTCTACTTTAAAAAAATTATTGTAGATAATGCTAAAACAAAGTACTTTGTAGATATACAATTGTTCTTTTCTTTCTTTTCTTTTTTTCTTTTTTTTTTTTTTTTTGTTTTTCGAGGTAGGGTTTCTCTCTAGCTCAGGCTGATCTGGATTTCACTCTGTATTCTCAGGGTGGCCTCGAACTCATGGTGATCCTCCTACCTCTGCCCCCTGAGTGCCTAGCTTTACTATTGTGCTTTTATGCTTAGTTCTTTCTTTTTTTTTTTTTTTAAGATTATTTATTTATTTATTTATTTATTTATTTATTTATTTATTATTTACTAGAGAGAGAAGGAGAGTGAGAATGGGGGCGCCAGGGCCTCTAGCCACTGCAAACTCCAGGCGTGTGCACCCCCCTTGTGCATCTGGCTTACATGGGACCTGGAGAATTGAACTGGTATCTTTAGGCTTCACAGGCAAATGCCTTAATCACTAAGCCATCTCTCCAGCCCTCCAGTTCTTTATTTAGTATAAATACTGGGTAAATCACTTGTTAAACATAACTTTGCTAAACTCTGAACAACAGTTTCTTGTGCCACCAATAATTATATTACTTCATTATGACCTTTCAAGAACTGAATGTTACGTCTACATAAGCAGAACAGCATCTTGGCATACTCCTTGTATCCCTGTAACTGCTCAGAAGGATGGACTTTTCTCCACACATGGAATATTTTTGTTTCTGCATCTGTGAACCACCCCCCCACTCCCAGGTCAGACAGGTCTTGATGTGCTGCCTGTGGACTCTGTCTTGCAAACTGACTCTCCTTACCCATCTTAAGGATATGTATACACATTGGCTCCTGACTTTCACACTGAATACAGTTAGTTCTGTACTATCTACTCAGCTTCTTAGCTAAAATATGGTAATTGGTGGTTAAGATTTTTTTTTTGTTTTGGGGTAGATATTGGCTTTTGAGCTGTGAGCATACATGTGGTGCTAAGGATTCTACCCAGAGACTTGCTCCAGGGCCTCATGAATGCTAAGCAAGCACTCTACCACTGAACCATATCTCTAACCCTAACTTTAAAAAAAAGTTTAAAATACTAAAAAGTACTAAAAAATACTTTATTAGAGAGAGAGGTGGGGGGAGAATGGGTGTACCGGGGCCTCCAGCCACTGCAAACAAACTCCAGACACATGTACCACCTTGTGCATCTGGCTTCCATGGGTACTGGGGAACTGAACTTGGGTCCTTAGGCTTTGCAGGCAAGCACCTTAACCACTAAACCATCTCTCCAGCACTTGAGTTTTAACTTTACTCTTACTACAATATAGTATGACTACTTATACAGCATTCACATTATGTCAGGTATTGTAAATCACCTAGGAATGATTTAAAGTGGAAAGAAAGAAGCGTATGGCTTACATGCAAATGCTTTGCTATTTTACCTAAAGGACATTGACCTTGTAGATAAGTAGATATTGACTATATCATATTTAGTGTCCACATTCCTTTCCTGCCCTTCTGCCACGAAACACCACGTACCCACTTTACCTGTCCCTTGATAATGTGAAGTTTCTTGGACTTTACTCTCTTTGTTTTCTCTCTGCCAAGTTTCACTCTTTTCAAATCTCATCAAGTATTTTATTTTTTTCCGAAGAAGTATATCATTCCAGCCTAGGTGGACATGGAACTCACTCTGTAGCTCTAGGCTGGTCTCAATCTCACTGTGATCCTCCTACCTCAGCCTCCTGAGGGCTGGGATTAAAGGTATGCACCACCATAGCTTCATCAGGTATTTTTTAAAAAATACTTTCTTTCATTCATTCATTCATTCATTCATTCATTCATTTATTTATTTGAGACCAACGAGAGAGAGAGAGAGAGAGGGAGAGGGAGAAAGACAGAGAGAGAGAATGGGCACATCAGGGCCTCCAGCCACTGCAAACGAACTCCAGATGCATATGCCACATTGTGCATCTGGCTTACATGGGACCTGGAGAATCGAACCAGGATCCGTAGGCTGCACAGGCAAATACCTTAACCGCTAAAGCCATCTCTCCATCCCTTATCAGGTATTTTTATACTTGGAATTTACAAAGTGTATAAATGGGAGCTGGGGAAATAGCTCCATCAATAAAGCGCTTGCTTCAAGCATGAGGACCTGGTTCAATCTCCAGAACCCAGGCAAAATCTGGGTGTTGCAGTGTATCCGTAGCACCAGGGAGGCAGAGACAAGAGGTTAGCTAGTCTAGCCCAACTGATGAGCTCTAGGTTCAGTGAGTGTAATTACCTCAAAAAAGAAGGTGGAAGCTACAGAGACAGCTCAGTGGTTAAAGAAACTAGCTTATAAAGCCTGATGATCTGGGTTTGATGCCCAAGCGCCTATGTAAGCCAGATGCACAAAGTGGCATATGTGTCTAGAGTTCATTTGCAGTGGCAAGAGGCCCTGGTACACCTATACTATCTCTCTCTCCCCCTTCCTGCTTCCCTGTCTCTCTCTCTGCTTGCAAATAAATAGTTAATTTAAAAAAATATGGGGCTGGGGAGACAGCTCATTGGTGAAAGTGCTTGCTTGCAAAGTCTGCCAGTGTGTGTTCAATTCCCCAGGACCCACATAAAGCCAGATGCACAAAGTGGTGCATGCATCTGGAGTTTGTGTGCAGTAGCAAGAGGCTCTGGTATGCCCATACTCATTCTCTCCCTTTTTCCCTTCTTGCAGTTAAGTAAATAAAAATCTTTATAAACAAAATAAGGTGGAGAGCAATTGAGGATGATACTGGAAGTGGACCTCTGACCTTCACACACGTGTATACATGTGCATCCACATGCATACATGTATGTATGCCATACATACTCACAAATAATTTTTAAAAAGAGAAAAAATAAAACAGCTAAATGATTCAAAATAGGTCACTGGGTGCATGTGTACAGCACATCCATGACAAACTGTCATGTCCCCATAAAACCTCACGAAGAATACACGTGGGGCAAACATTCATGTCTTTGCTGAGGGATAGCACACTCCCTGGCATCCTTCCATCATCCCACTGTGTTTCCCCAGATGCTCCTGCTGCTCCTCGGATGCGTGTCCTTGCCGAGTGCCTGAGGACTTCATCTCACTTTTCTTTCAGACCACCAACCTACTCTTCAATGCCTCTCAAATCTCTACCTCTGGCCTCAGTCACTGGCCTCAACTCCACATTGGTATCTCCATTCCCACAGCTGAATCCGTTATGTTCTGAAGAGGTTATTGCACTCTCTCCTTTTTAAAAAAATTATTATTAGCCAGGCATGGTGGCACATGCTTTTAATCCCAGCACTCGGGAGGCAGAGGTAGGAGGATCGCCATGAGGTTGAGGCCACCCTGAGACTACATAGTGAATACCAGGTCAGCCTGAGCTAGAGTGAGACCCTACTTCAAAAATAAATGAATAAATAAATAAATAAATAAATAAAATAAAATATTATTATTTGTATGGGTATGCATGTCAGAGGACAACTCTGGAATGTTGATCTTCCATTGTGCTGCAGATAGGGTCTCTCTCTTTTTTTTCCATTTTTCAGTTTTTCAAGGTAGGGTCTCACTCTAGCCCAGGCTGACCTGGAATTCTCTATGTAATATCAGGGTGGCCTTGAACTCACAGTGATCCCCCTACCTTTGCCTCCCGAATGTTGGGATTAAAGGCGTGCGCCACCACGCCCAGAAAGGGTCTTTTTGTCTGCCATTGGAAAGGCATAGCTGAGGATGACACCCAAGGTTGTCCTCTGGCCTCCACACACACATGCACACACTCAAAACATCCAATGAAGCCGGGCATGGTGGCACATGCTTTTAATCCCAGCACTCGGGAGGCAGAGGTAGGAGGATCGCCGAGAGTTCGAGGTCACCCTGAGACTACATAGTTAATTCCAGGTCAGTCTTGACCAGAGTGAGACCCTGCCTTGCAAACCCCCCCCAAAAAAAAAAACAAACCCAGGGGCTGGAGAGATGACTTAGCAGTTAAATGCTTGCCTATGAAGCCTAAGGACCCCGGTTCGAGGCTCGATTCTCCAGGACCCACGTAAGCCAGATGCACAAGGGGGTGCATGCATCTGGAGTTCATTTGCAGTGGCTGGAGGCCCTGGTGCACCCATTCTCTCCCTCTCTCTCTCTACCTATTTCTGTATCTCTCTCTCTCAAATAAATAAATAAATAATATTTTTTAAAAAAGATATTTGAAAAAAAATCCAATGAAAGCAACTGATTTGCCCTTCTGAAATTGTGTGTGCATATCTACATGTGTATGTGTGCATGTATCTATGGGATGTCAGAGAGCAAACTCAAGATGCTGGTTCTTGCCTTACACCTAGTTTGAGGCAATGTCTCTTGTTGTTCAGCACTGTGTTTGCCAGGGAAGCTGTTCCACAAACTTCTGGGATTCTTCTGGTTTTGCTTCCCATCTTGCCTATAGGTATGCAGAGATTACAGACATATGTGCTATTGTGCTCGGCTTTCCATGGGTTCTGGTGACCTAACTTTGGTGGCCAGGCTTGCACAGCATGTACTTTTAACCACTAAGCCACCTCTTCTGAAATTTCATAAAACTGCTTTAGACCTCTAATAATATTACTATTTTAACTCCAAGGTAAAACTATTGTCACCAGAGTGGTCAGTGTTCAGAACACTCAAACCACTATCATTTAATTGACACTCACCATATCACAGTCCTTTTTGCTATCTCGTTTAATTGGCTCATTCAGATCCTCTTGGCTTCGAAAACTAAACTTTTCAATGGCTTCTGTAACTCCACGCAAGGAGCTGTAGATCTCTTCAGAGTTCAGGTTTTCCGTATCATAGTCCAACATGCTAGAAATAAAAAAACATTGTATCTTTTTAAGTTGAGGTACAGGCATAAAACCAACATTTGGGCATAAAGTACTAATTTATAGGTAAGCTATAATTATACTTCTGTTTCGTTAGGTGACTTGGAATGAAAAGGAGACATCTTTTGTTAGAGTACCACCAGTGGTTAACATGTCAAATCTGGCTCTAAACATATTACACCAGCACTTAAGAAGCAGTGGGAAACAACAATAACCACAAGAATGTGAGAACTCAAAGTGACATTGGTGACTGACTTATTTTGAAGATGGAAAAAAGTGCAGTTGTTACTGGTCTCAAATGTACAAACTTAAGAGGTATAGGCATGATGGAAATAAGCTAGTATTACAGACAAATTTCAGAGGAGCAAAGCAAACAACTTCACACGACTGGGTTGTGCTTGCCAATATCCATACACAAAAACAAGCAAGACCCTATCTTTAAAAGCACAAAGACACTACCTTGTGATTTAAGGTCAGATCTACCTACTGTCTCCTGGGATTCTAACCCCATGTGTCGAACTCAGGGATTTGCTGGGAATACCAGGCTCATTTACTAAAGCAGATCTTACAAAGATGAGTCATATTCCTGGATGAACACCTAAAAATACTTCTAGAAGCAAGAAATATTTGTCCTTCATGGAAAGGGGATGTCAAATGCTGTCCTTTGAAATGAGAATAACAAAACATGAGATGAAGCAAAAATGCTGAGAGAGAAAGAAATATCTTTTGGTGTATTGCAGTTTGTCAAGAAATGTCCTTCAGATGTCTGAAAAGTGTGCTGAAATAGAAAGGATCCTGAGGGGAAAAGGGAGCATCACAGAAAAGCATGGGATGTTATGTCAGTACAAAGCAAAGCATATACGACAGTCAACTAAAAATACAGCTCAGCTCCAAAATCACCTGTTAAGAAAGTATTCAAGAAAAGATGAGATGACTTAGTTTAATTTAACTTTCATAAAACCCAGTCGAACAATCCTTGGCTGTACGTAAGAATACCACACTCTCAGTTCAGCCTTTCTGTTCTTCCACAAAGTGAAAACTGAAGAAACCAGGCACCCACTGGCAAGAACCGTTCCCAACAGCAATACCACCTACCCTATGCACTGCACAGGAAGTTTCCTGTAACTTCAAAACAATGGACATTTACTAAGCTCGTCGTCTTACTTAAAAACACCATCATCATCATCATCAACAACAACAAATGTGTGGGTAGGTGAGCAGTCAAGATTTACAGAGAATCACTAGAGTGGCCAGGTCCTTGCTAGCTGGAGGGAGCAACTATCCACCTATCTTCCAAGGCTAGTTCACCTCCACTGGAGCACAGTACACAAACTCATTCTCAGGCATGGATGCTATTAGCTTGTGACAATGGCCTAGACAGAATCCTCCTTTCCTAGTGGAGGAAAACATACACCCCAGTTAGATTTGGAGAGTTCACAAAAAAACATGCCAAGTCAAAGACTGGCTCTGGCACTCATCAAACCAGAACATGTCTGCAGCTGAAACCCCATGAACACACTGACAGAGAGAATAAGAGGTTTAAGTAGAACTCAAGGTTTCCGGCTATTCTGAGTTCATAGGCTGTTCCCAGGTGACCACAGGTTTGCTGGCCCCTTTCCTAGAAACCCTGCAATACCAGCTTACACACAAAAGCTTTTATACATCTGACCAGTACACTGTTTTAAAAACGAAGACTGAGTTATGACTCAAATAAAAAGATATATATAAGATGTAAAAAAAAATGCCTTAAATACTTTAAATCACAACCACCAAAAATCATAGTATAGTCCATGCAAAGAACAAAACAAGACCAAAAAATAAAAGAATGATGGATGGACAAGAGGCAGTCTGGCAGAACGTTCAGTTTTTAAGGGATGTCACAATATTATTTTCCATGTGTCGATTCAGAGAATGTTGGCTTTCAGATAATTTATCTCATGGTTCTCAACCCAAACTTCCTTAAAATGATTCATTTCAGCTCAATCAACTTAATCATCACAGTAGCCTCTTTAGAATAAAGGGTTCCTTCAGCAATCTTCCCCTCCTTTCCTTCCTTTCTCTTGTGGGTGTGTGTGTGTGTGTAGGGGGGAGTATATAGAGGCATCTGCTTCATGCACACGGGTGTGGAAGTCAGAAGTATGTCAGGTGTCCCCAACTGCTCTTCCATTTTTTTTGATAGAGCTTCTCACTGAACCTGGGGCTGTCATTTTTTGGTAAGACTGGCTGACCAGTGAGCCCCAGTGATTTTCATGTCTCCTCAGCACTGGGGTTACACATATATGTGTAGCCACACCTGACGTTTTACATGAATAAGACTCAGGTCCTCATGCTTGAGCAACAAGTACTCTGGAGCCATCTTCTCCAGCCCCCTCCTCACTTCTGATAAATGAATTAACATCAACTGCCCCCAAGGAGCTGCCTGCGACCATTCCTTAAGGATCACTGCTCGGCGCTCTAAGTGTTGTGAGCTCTAGGTGAGACAGCTGTTTTCCAGGGACAGGAAACAGTCACTTGCTTTACTGCTTTTATGCTCTGCCTGGATTTATCCTTTTTTAGAGGAGCAGGAGGACCCCAGAAACTAAGAAGAAGCTTGGGGAAATGTCTGTGTGCCTCCTGTGGCACAGTCGGCCTCAGTGCAGCTCTGGGACAATCCGAGGATATAATCCTTTGGGTTAAAGGCCAGGCCCTGGTCACCTATAAACACTATCAAACACAAAAGGGATTCCTTAGGGTTCTTAGATTAAGTAGTTACTCAATAGTACTGACCTAAGGTTAGGCCATGTCTCCCAAAGCTGCAGCTAGCCCAATGTGGCCCTGGGCCTACCCTATAGAGGATTAGATGGGGAGGGGCCAGAGCTCTAAGAAGAGATCACCTGGAGAGAGGGAGTCTGCCCTCTGAGCCTTTCTTCTCTGTCTCCTTAGAGGATAAGAATACCAGGTATGGAGTACAAGAATAGTTTTGCTGTGAAATCAATAGGGTTTTTGCAGACAGACACAAACTCTGTTAGTCTACTCAGTTTGAGTCCATAGTCTACTCTCACTCCCTCCAAGGTTTAATGGAAATTGTAAATATGTCTCCCCCTTTAAAAAGTGCTGTGGATTGAGGCCAGGGCCTTGTGCATCCTAGATAAGCCACTGAGTCACATCCTAGCCGCATGTATTGTGTTACCCACTAATGAATTAGACTGATATATGTTACTGTGTTCTTATGAAAAAGGTGATTCTGGAAGGGGCTATCTTCTGGCAGGCAATGCTGATGAATAATGGGCAGGAGCAAGGCTCAGAGTGCAGAAAGGCATGCAGGGAAATATATTGGAAGGCAGTCATGTAATGGGTCTATCCTTGGAGGCAAGGCTAACCTCAAAAAAAAAAAAAAAATAGATCCCCCCATCATGTGGGGGAAAAAGTCAGGTGTGAAGGCTCACACCTTTAATCTCAACACTCAGGAAGCTGAGGTAGGATGATCATTGTGAATTTGAAGCCACTGTGGGCTACATAATGAGTTTCAGATAAACCTGGGCTAGAGTCAGACTGACTCTACCCCTTTGCTAAGCATTAAAGACAGCAGTATTCTCTTTATCTGTTTGCCTTAACCTCGTGTATCTACAAGCATTCACCACAGGCTTCTTGTGTACCTACAGAACTTCAAAAGACGTGAAAGTATTTAGTTGACTGTGTACTGTGTTAAGTTCTGCTATGCTGATGATACAAAAGTAGAGATGCAAATCTGCAAAAACGAGCTCTTGTTCCCAAAGTGAGACTGCTTCTGTTTTCTAGTTTCTTTGTTAAATCCTTCTTTTCTCATACAGTTGGGTATGCTTTTCTAAAAAGCACAGCAACAGCCAGGCTGCCCTGTGCTATGCTCAAGCAATGACCGGTTTCTAGAAAAGGCCTTGTCTTATCTCTAGGATCCCTGTATAGCTAAGAGACCAGAAGCAGTTGCTGGGGTGCTGTGTGGTGCCTTCTCAGCACCACAGATGTGCTGTCTGTTTCTACACCTGAGAGAAGCCCATGTTCTCCTAGACACCTAACACTGTCCCTCAGCTAGCACAGGTGAGCTTCACTCAGCGTCAGCTGTAGGAACTTGCCAGGGACAAACAACTTGCTGCCTGTTAAGCAGGACAACTTCAGTGAGATGGAACAGTGATAGCATCCCTTGGCGCTTCTTGTGAGGATCAGTGTAACACAGCACATGTAGTCACAGTAGAGACTTGTGTAGTCTGGGAAAGTGCAGATCCTGGCTGCATTTCAGAACCATGCTAAGGAAAGTGTGCCCATTCCTGCCTGCCACTGTCTGAGCACTGCACTGGGCCAAAAAGGCTCTGGACAAATCTGGTCCATTGGTGAAAGGTTTACTGTCCCAGAGACATGGCAGCAGCCATGCCCCTGACCCTGTCTGTACCTGCTCACATTTCTACCAATGCTTGTTGGCTAAGCAGAGACAGACACAACACCAGAGGAGCTGAGAGGCTTTCTAGAAGACCTGAGACGACCTTGGAAATGTAATAATATTGTGACACCTCGGACAAACTTAATAGGTAGCTTATTACCTGGGAGAGTAAGAGCGCCTGAGAGTCTTGTGGGAAGGAGCGGTGGGAATGGAGTTAGGCTGAGAAAAGGGAGGTGGGGGCTTCGATAGCCCATCGGCACTCCAACCCCACAACCGACTGCAGTGATCAGAAGAGGAAAATCAGACAAAAACAAAAAGCAAAGGGTAGGGGTGGAGGAAGATGCTTAAGTGTCTTACAGTCTCCTCTTTCCTAACACAGTTCTGTCAAAACCACCACCACCACACAGGGAAAAAGAACAAGTTTTGTTTTATAGTTCGGTCTTCACTGTTTCATTCTTTTCTCTCCCAACCATGGATGACAAGATTGCTGAAAAGTCTCGTGAGATTCCAGGTATGTATGTGTACATATCTGTGAGAGCATGTGTGTCTATCTGTCTGAGGTGCAAAGCATGTTATAAGCACTTGCAAGAAACTGAAAACGGTAACTTTCTGTAACTCAGCAGTTGTTTCACAAAGGACCCAAGGAGGATTATGGGGCTTCAATTCACATGGGGCTCAGGGGCCCACAGCACAGAGATTTGGGGACCATGCTATTCTGACTAGGGCACTTCAGTGATGAATAGTGCGCTTGAGGCTGGGGACCAATTAAAGTTCATAGACCAGCAATTTCCTCCTGAGAGAATAGCAGTGCCATGGAGGATGAAGGCATTAGGGCTTTAGGGCATGAAGTCTTGGCTGGCCAGCTCAGAGAAGGAAATCCACAAGGTTAAAATGGGATTCCTTTGCTTCTGTCACCTGCCAAGAGAATTAAAACAACTGGCAAATTGCTTCTCGGTCTTTTGGCTAAGATCAAGTGTAAAACACCTGGCAACACAGGCACCTGCCTTCATTCACTGGGGTTGTAGAGGTCAAGGGCAAGTTCAAGTTCCTAACCATGGCTATGATTCCAAACAGTGGGGTGAGAACACTGGGCTAGCACAGTGTTAAGAGCAGGTATCCTGCTCACTAGTCTTCCTGAGTGCTGTTTCAGTCCTTACTCTCTGGGGTTTTTTTTTTTTTTTTTTTTTGGAGGTAGGGTCTTGCTCTAGCCTAGGCTGACCTGGAATTCACTATGTAGTCTCAAGGTGGCCTCGAACTCACAGCGATCTTCCTACTTCTGACTCTCCCGTGCTGGGATTGAAGGTGTGCACCACCACTCCTATTTTGTAAGGAAAGCACAGTGTGGAGATGAGAGGGCATGCAGCTTGCCCGGCCTAAAGGCCTTGTCCAAGTCACACACTGGATTAGTGGTGGTGGATAAGGAGTGAGCAGACATATTTCTCAGGGTGGGAGGGGCTCCCTACTAATCCCTGCTTTTATTCTGCAATGCTCCCAACTCTGTCAAGAGAAATGTAAACTCCATGCAAAAGAACTTTTACTGCCGAGGGACCCAGTGATGACCATTTAGCGTCATTATGCTCTGTGACATAGTTGCTAACCTGAATAAAACCAACAGATACCTGCAACTCCAACTCATATATCATAAAAATCATACTGGATAAAATGTGTTGAAATATGGACTGGAGAGATGGCTTGGCTATTAAGCGTTTGCTGGCAAAGCCAAAGGACTCAGGTTCAGTTCCCTAGGACCAACATAAAGCCAGATGTACAAGGTGGCACATGTGTCTGGAGTTTGTTTGCAGCAGCTAGAGGCCCTGGCATATCCATTTTCTTTCTTTCTCAAATATATAAACAAAATATTTCAAAATGTGGTAAAATGTGACTATGTGTTTAACAATGCAAACCTAGTCCACGTGTCCCTGCTCAAATACCATGTCATAGTTGTTTATTGCTTGGTAATAGGTGGCAGTCATCCCTCCCTTGCATGCAAATGGTTAATGAGATATTAACCTGTTAACAATGACCTCTGATTTTTCTGGGTTAATAAAAGAGCTTCCTTGTTGGGGAAATTTAAAATAACTATAAAATTAGATTTATTCACTATTTTGGAATAGCTCCTTGTTCTTATTATGATCAAAGCAGAGAATTTTTGGATTGAAAAATCCTAGTTCATTTTGATACTCAGAATTAGATTCAAAACAAATACTTGAAGAGCCAGGTGTGGTGGTACATGCCTTTAACCCCAGTACTGGGGAGGCAGAAGTAGGAGGGGGTAGAGGCCTTGAGTTCAAGGCCAGCCTGAGACTACATAGTGCATTCCAGGCCATCCTGGACTAGAGTGAGACCCTCCCTCGAAAACAACAACAACAACAACAAAAGGTCTTGCCAGCTGGTGGTGCATGCCTTTAATCTCAGCATTCAGAAGGCAGAGGTGGGAGGATCACTGTGAATTCAAGGCCAACCTGAGACTACAGAGTAGTAAATTCTAGGTCAGCCTGAGCTAGAGTGAGACCCTACATTGAAAAAAAAAAAAAAAAAAAAAAAAAAAAAAAGTCTTACCACTTCCCTGTTCAGAATAACAAGCTAACAGGGTATGGTCCAGATCATGTTTCAAGGACACTGCTAAGAGAATTGGCTGAGTCTGTACTGTGACCTGTTTATCACTGCTTGACAAATGTAGAAAACTAGTTGCTTCTCTTACTTAATGTAAGAATTATTTTATGTCATCTATTTGAATGTTTCTTCTGGTACGATTATGACAACTCTCTTATGTTCAGTTCAAACTGGCTCAAATTGTTCAGCTATTTAAGCAATGAATGTGGGGGGGGGGCTTTTTTTTTTTTTGGTAGGGTCTTACTCTAGACTGACCTGGAATTCACTATGTAGTCCCAAGCTGGCCTTGAACTCAAGGTCTCCACCTCCTCCTACCTCTGCCTCCTGAGTGCTGGGATAAAAGATGTGTGCCACCATGCCAGGCCAGAATGTGGACAATTTTTAAAAGACACTAAAATATTTTCCTAAAGAAGATTTAGTCACAAGAAAATATGTATTTAGTATTAAAAATAAAACTCTTCATTTTCCCACAAATGTGTAAACTTAAGAGTCAAATACTTAATTTGAGGCATACCTTATTTTTTTAATAGATTTATTTATTTATTAGAGACAGAGAGAAGGAGAGAGAGAGAGAGAGAGAGAGAGGGAGAGGGAGGGAGAGTAGTGAGTGAGAATGGTCATGCCAGGGCCTCTAGCCACTGCAAATGAACTCCAGATACATATGCCACTATGTGCATCTGGCTTAAGTGGAACCTGGAGAATCAAACCTGGGTCCTTAGGCTTCGCAGGCATGTGCCTTAATTGCTAAACCATCTCGCCATCCCTGAGGCATACTTTTTTGACTACTACTCACAGAATGTGCCACTCTAGTAATGCAATAACTAAAAGGCATGAGCTGTGTATTATGGAAGAACACATTGGACTGCACATCTAGACAAAGGCAAAAATTTATAGAGAATACAAGTTTACCACTTTTAACTATCAGCACTAGATCCTGGTCCCTTAAGACAAATAATATACTTTACAGATTTTAGCACTGAAAAAAGTAGTGTGAGCCAGGCATTTAATTCCACACATTTAATTTAATTGCACACATTTAATTCCAGCACTCAGGAGACAGAGGTAGGAGGATCACTGTGAGTTTGAGGTGAGCCGGAGACTACATAGTGAATTCCAGGTCAGCCTGGGCTAGAGTGAGATGCTACCACAAACAAACAAACAAACAAACAAACAAACAAACAAACAGACAAACAAACACACACACACAGTGTGACCCCACCCTTTCACACCTGTGGAAAGTCAGACATATGTCCATCAGATCTGGCCTCAATTGTCTAATTATAACAATCTGCTCAAACTGATAACACAGCCCAAATGTGGAGACATAACACTATACTTCAACATCCTTGCAGAACAGGGAGTATACACAAGACAACAGAAAAACAGTATGATACTAAAGGTAGCTTCTGAAACAATTTGTTTCACCAAAAGAAAAATGTAAATTTCATATGCTCCAAAGTGTTTATAAATAAGAAACTGAAGAATATTTCATTGGTAAGGAAGTTGGGAGACTTTAGATCACTTAAAAATTTACATTTAAAAGCACTTTTGTGCCAGGCACAGTGATGCATGTCTGTAATCCCAGCATTGAGGAAGGTGGGGGTAAGAAAATCAGGAGTTCAAGGTCAGTCTTTGCTAAATTAGACTGTTTCAAAACAAAAAAAGAGGCACTTATATTTGGACACCTTCCTAATAAGTATAAATCTTTACAAAATAGCACACTTCGAATATTTGCATTGTTTTTTTTAAGAACTTGGCCTCCTCTTCTTCCCTCCTCAGGACAAAAGCTTCCTGTTCTCACCGCAATTGAGCCCAAAGTTCTAAACTTCTTATCCACAAAACAGAATATGTGACTTGTGCTGGTCCAAAAAAAATATTACCTTACAGAACCACTGCCTGAAGAGTTCTGAATGCCACCATGAAGATTTCTAACAGATAAAGCACATTCGCTTCTGAAGTCATTGCCCTACTATTGGATGTGGTGGTACATATCTGTCATCCTAGCACTTGGGAGGCAGCAGCAGGATCTGCAGGTCAAGTTCTAGGCCAGCCTGGACTACACATGAAACTGTCTCAAAAACATAAAAACAGGGCTAGAGAGACTGCTTAGTGGTTAAGGTGCTTGCTTGCGAAGTCTAAGGACCTATGTTTACCTCTCCAGGTCCCACATAAGCTAGACACAAGTGTACAAGGTCTCACATGCACACTAGGTGGCGCCTATGTCTGGAGTTTGATTACAGTGGTGGAGGGCCTAGTGTGCCAATTCTCTTTCTCACTCTCGTTCTCTGGTATTAAAAAAAAAAGTCAGTTTGTTGGGCTTGCCTCAAAAACAACAACACGAAAACAACTGCCCTCAGGTTCTCTACGACCCATGTTGTGTGGTCCCAACAGGATCCTGCATGTGCTGATCCAATTTAATATTCAAGTTCTTATCATAACCTTTCAGAGAAATGTTCTGCCTTCAATGGCATTCAGCTCAGCTTAGAATGGCCACTTAACTGGAAAACTATCCTGGACTTGGAGTGGACATAGAAGAGTTTATTAGAGGACTACATAAATACCTATAGGGTCTCCTACCCCTTAGAAAACAGCTAAGGAATTTCTTCACAAAGCAGCACTAAATATGACCTTTAGTTTTAAATCTGTTAAGGTACTAGAGTGAGGACTTTCTGTAATAAACTACTAACTGTACCATAGAAGTTAACCATGAAAGAAAGACTACACAGCTACAAGTAAGGACAAGACCAGAACCCATGTCCCTGGTTCCCAAAACCCTGTCATCAAGATTAAATCTAAAAATCTGTAAACAGGCTGCACAGACATTGGAGTGCTTTTGTTTGTCTGTGGAAGTGAGCTTACCTTGGAGATAGTCCCCCGTGGGAACAGTTGGTGGGTGAGGTTAAGGGGCTGGTCCTGCTGCTAGGGTGTCGAGAAGGCGTCCGGCCAATCGTATTGCTTGGAGACCCCTGGGGGCAAAGGCAATGTAGGTACCATTATCCAAGGGCTTTCCACAACACACAACCTCACTGTTCCCTTGACTCTTTAGCCCACACGTAAGTGAGGAGAATCTGCTCACTTTTTGTTTCCCCTCTAGAAATATCAGTTACATGGATTAACTGTCAAGACGCATTCCTGAAGCTGAATGACTGATATCAGCTGTGCTAGAGTGAAATGCACAACTGATCATTTTCATCTTCATAGGATTAAAAAGTAAGGCACACCCAATGAATGAGTGAATAAAGAAATGACCTATAAAGCAATGAACAAACTAACCCTAAGCAAAAAGTAATACATGATGCTAGACCCATTTGTCCCTGGGGTGTATGCCAGGATCAGACAGGGCGCTGTGTCCATATGTTAACGGCTATTAACAGAGAACAAGGAAGCTGGCTATCTTATCAGCCCAAGTGCTAGACAAGGAGCACAGGGAGTGATCAGTGTGGAGGTCATGACCAGCATTTAAGACACCAACTACAACCAGAGCACTTACCACACTGGTGTTACTGGAGTTCTTGAGGTGGTTATGCAGGAGTTTGGTGGCACCATCCTGGAATGTTTTGGGCAAGGCACCAAGTAACATGGTAAATTCCGGTGTGTTCAGTTCAAACAGAGAGATCAGCACGATCTGTGCTGCCTAGAACAAGAGGCCACAATTAAGTTCCACCACGTGCAAGACCATGTCTTGTCCAACGCCGGCCTTTGTACATGCTAGACAAGCATTGTACCAACTGAGCTACGCCCCAGCCCAAGAAATATATTTTTAAGTGATGAACTTGGGAAAAAATAGTATCATTAGTACAGATAGATGGACTTTAATCTGGACAACATACTGTCTCCATGTGAATAACTGGCCTTGGATTGACACAAGACACCAATAACAAATTCTTGAAATATCTCCTTTGTTGTCTAGCACTACGTCATATAGAGTAATTAAAAAAATACAAAGGACTTAAAATTGCTCTAAGTGAGAACTGGATAAGCCTGAAGTGGACCCCGTAAAGACAAAGCATTTAGATAAGCTGCTTCTGGTTATCCTACCAAGTTCCCATTTCTGCCCTTGACTGAGAAATAGAAGAGTTGAAGCATATGTGCTTATTCCTTCTTTTGAACCAAGGAAAGGGTTTTTTTGGTAGGCAAACTGGATATTTGGTGGTGTAAATTCAAAACTTGCTCTTCTGCCTTTTGGAAAATGTTTTCTTTTTTGTGGTCTCTGTTTTGTTTATCTTTGAGCCAGTCTCATTCTGGCCCAGGCTGACCTGGATAGAACTGGTTCTGTAGCAGACTGGCCTTGAACTCGCTACAATCCTCCTATCTCATTCTCTTGCAGGCATCACCATGCCTAGCATGAAAGGGATTTCTTCATTGAGATGCAGGCTGCAGGAACACTTGCAATGGCAGACAGGGGAAGCAATGAGCAAAAACAAGTCCCCGAGCGAGCTGGGGTAGGGGGCTTTCCAGCAAGCAATTTTAGGCTCTGATTTAGCAGTGGGTCATCTGAGCTTCAAAGTCAATGCCCCAGGAATTAGTTACAATGCTGCTGACTTAGGAAAGCTAAGCCAAAATAAACTTGTAGCATTTCTTGTTAATTTTTTTTGTTGTTATTTTTTTGAGGTAGGGTCTTGCTCTCAACAAAGCTGACCTGGAAATCACTATGTGGTCTCAGGGTGGGCTTGAACTCATGGCACTCCTCCTATCTCTGCCTCCTGAGAGCTGAGATTAAAGGCGTGTGCCACCATGGCTGGCTCATTTCTTGTTAATTTTTAAGAGCCAAGAGAAAGGGAAAATGTTATAAAAAGTCATTTATGTGCATAAATTTTCATTTTAACTAAAAAATGTAAAACCTTTTCAAAAACTAATTTTTAGGACTTCTGTACTTATTTAGAATATTTTTTCCATGACATAGAATATTATATAAAAACGTGCTTGATAAGAATCTCTTTGAAAATAAATAGTACAAAATACCCCAATAGTTTTATAATGTCAAGAATAATCTTAGGGTCAATTAGGACAAAAATTATTAATTTTGTGCCTGGACAAAACTTTTAAAAGGCTCAAACTAGGAAGTGTCAAGAGAATAATGGTCTTTATAGAATAAAATAATTACTTTTTCAGCATTCCAAAGGTATTCATTAGGAAAAATGACAGGCAAAAAGTGCATATCTCCCTGGCTCTCATACACAGTCACTAGCCTTTGCCTCCATATTAGATCATAATGCAATACAGGCAAAAATCATTTCTTACTGACTGTATAAAAATGTACTTTCCTGTAGCTCATTACTGAACATTTTAAGTAGATCATGATCTGAAGGAATCTATTTCATAACCAACTTAACACATTGTTAACATGATTTCTATAAGAAAACAAATTCCAAAAATCATGTGAAGTAACTTGCATAGGTTAAAACACATTTTATTAGGTGTTAAGACACAGGCAAAAAAAAACACAAAAGAAAGCAGACTAGAATTTTAGCAACAAAAAAGTCCATGCTGTCAATGAAATAAGAAAGCACAGGCACTTACATTTTGTAGAAAGAAAATGGCAGCTGAAGATTGAAAACTGTATCATTGTATTTTTGAATACTTTTTAAAATTAAAAGAGTGTATATGATGTGTATGTTCATATGTATGTGCAGGCTTGTATGTAACATAGCACATGTGTGGAGGTTAGAGATCCACTTTAATGTGTCAGTCCCCGCTTTCTATCTTGTTTGAGCCTCAGCGCTCACTGTTGCAGGCTAGCTGGCCTGTGAGCTTGGCCCCAGGCTTGCTTGGCTTACAGATATCTGCTAGTGCTATGGTGTCCAGCTTTACAGGTGGGAGCTGGGGATCTGAATTCAGGTACTTATACTTGCACGGCAAGCACTTTATCCAGTAAGCCATCACTTCCTAGCCCCTGAATAGTCCATTTCTATGGGACTGTCTTTATTAATGAGATCACATTTCTTCCCAGAGTATTTATTTACCACGAAATTTTTCATGAAGCAAATTAAAAAAATTAATAAGACCTTTTTTTTTTTGGAGAGAGACAGAGAGATACTGAGAGAGAGGGAGAGGAAGACAGATAGAGATGGGCGCGCCAGCAGTCTCTCAGCTGCTGTGAATGAAATCATGTGTGCGCCCCCTTGTGGTCAAGTGCATCATTGCACCCTTGTGTCACTTTGCATCTGGCTAAACGTGGGACCTGGAGATTGGAACCGCTGGAGATTGGAATCAGTGTTCTTAGGCTCAGGAGGCAGGTGCCTTACCTGCTAAGCCATCTCTCCAGCCCAATAGGATCTTTTTTTTTTTTTTTTTGGTTTTTCGAGGTAGGGGGTCTCACTCTGGTCCAGGCTGACCTGGAATTAACTATGTAGTCTCAGGGTGGCCTTGAACTCTCAGTGATCCTCCTACCTCTGCCTCCCGAGTGCTGGGATTAAAGGCATGAGCCACCACGCCCAGTCAATAGGATCTTTTAACAATAGTAGGGCTACAGGTAACAAACCTAGAAATTGTGTATATTTTTAGCTATATAATATGAGTAACAATTATCCTTGTGAGAAAAGAAAACATACCATAACTTTTCAATTCTAACCTACTAGCTTTTTCTCAATCCCAATGTTGAATTTGTATAGGAAATCAGATAGAAACACAGGGAATTTTGAAATTGTAGCTGGCTGAGCAGATGTGTTTGTGTATGTGTGAATCTTATATATAAAAATGAATGTATTTTATTTTCATATTTCCAAACTATAAAATGTAAATGATTTTATGTAGCTTTCAAAGTCATTCTCTGGCTTAAAGATGTTTTCAAAGTAGGGCTGGAGAGATGGCTTCGTGATTAAGACGCCTGCCTGAGAAGCCTAAGTACCCAAGTTTGACTCCCCAGAACCTGTGTAAGCCAGATCCACAAGGTGACGCATGTGTCTGGAGTTTATTTGCAGTGGCTGGAAGCCCTCATGTGCTCATTCTCTCTCTCTCAAATAAATAATTAAAAATATATTTACAAAGATGTTTTCAAAGAACAATTTTTTTTCTGAGATCCAAGTTCCAGAAATATAAAGTATCATTCAAATATGTTCTTTGTGTGTATGTGTGTGTGCACGCATGTGATGTGTGTATGCATATGTGTATGTGTGTTCATGCATGTGCCTGTGGAGGTCAGAAAAACCAAAAAGGTTCTTCAAATCTCACTGTGTCTGAAGAGAACTCCTAGAGCCACCAACTGGCTTGCAGTTGTGTGTTTTACAGCCAGAAGGAATTTTGAGCAGGATATACATAGAAAAAGCTTGGACAACTTCATCAGTATTAATAGCAATTTGTGAAAACTTCTGATTTGTGAGGAGAAAGAGTTCTTCAATTTACTAAGCAGCTCTTACTACTCCAGAGGTTGTCATTAAAATGGCCTCACAAAGTCACCATGGAAAGGACAGCTATAAACTTCAGCAATCTAGTATTGTCTTCCTGCCTTTCTTGTTTTAGTAAAGTATGCTAGTGGTCTACACTTCAATGCAACCATTCCACTGGCAAGGAGGTTAATCCTCAAACATATCACAATCCCAATACCGACACAGATGCATGCACACAGTCATACAGATTTTACTGATTGTGGGTTTCTTCAAAACCTTCCCACTGGCCTCCGTGGTATTAATGATCAAATTGCAAACAGTGAGATGTGTTGTTTGAAATTAGTATACAGTTCCCAATCTACCTGTTTACAATTTTCTTCCAAGTTTGCTTCTCCAGGCCCAGAGCAGGCGGAAGCTGACCTACTGGGGCGATCCTCCCCAGCTCGACTACGCTGAAGTGGGAGAGCGGGAGGATGTGTCAGAGAGAGAAAAGTGAGAGCTCAGCCAAGGCCATCTGCTGGCTGAGAAAGCATGTGATTTTGCTGAGGCACACAAACCAAAAGAAGCCTTATAAGTTTGCTAGGTCCTTTACTCAACTGTAATCTCCGAAGGAGAAATACTCTTGCTTTATACAAGGAGGACGGAGATCAGAGACCAAATGAAACTTGAAAGAGATGAACAGTTATAGGTAAGCTAAGCTGAGATACAAACTGTATGTAGATGAGGCCATGCTGCCTTTAGAGTCTTTTTTTAAAGTCCATGCATGTGTCAACATGTAGGCCAAGGTTCCTTAAGAATGCCATCTACCTTTATTTTTTGAGACAGAGACTCTGGGCCTGGAACTTACCAAGTAAGATACAATGGCTAGCAAGCCCCAGAATCTCTTATCTCTGCCTCTCAGTCCTGGGATTACAAACATACACCACCATGCTTTTTGAAAATGTAGGTTCTGGGGTTTAAACTCAGGTCCCCATGCTTGCAAGGCAAACACTTTGTCAACTTAGCGGTATATCTACATTGCTATACTCATATTTTTTAAGAGTCATTTAGAAATTTCACTTTTTGAAGGTCATTTATATTTATATGCTTTTCCTGCTTTTACCAATGACATTTTAATAGAATTCTTTCCTTCCCTTCTTCCCTCCCTCCTTCCTTCCTTCTTTCCTTCCTTCCATCCATCCATCCATCCATCCATCCATCCATCCATCCATCCATCACCTGTGCGCATGTGTTTGAGTGAGTGAATGTGCTCAGGCGCAGTCCATGGAGTGTATGTGGAGGTCAGCAGACCACTTCCAGGTCCGCCCTCACTGGCCCACCTCATTTGAGGCAGGGTTCCTCTCTATCTCCCTCTGCTGGGCTTGGTTTTGCTGTACTCCCTGAGAGCGTCTGGAAGTTCTCCTGTCTCTGCCTCCTAGATGACTTTCAGAGTGTTGGGATTACAGAGGCCCACCTCAGCTTCCGCTTTTTATGTGATCTGAGGACTGAACTTGAGTACTTAGGACTAAGCAGCAAGCTCTTTGTCCATGCTACTAATGGCATTTTGATACTTCCTAGGCTTCTTTACCCTTTCCTTCATTTCCAACATTTCAAAAAACATTTAGGGACTAAGAATTTACCAAGTAATTGTGAAAAATTTCTGCCAATCCACTGAAATAGACACCAGTGCCTTGACAGAGATAATCATATATAAGCAGACATACAGACACCTATGGTCCTAAAATATGAATATACAATTAAAAGTTCTCGGCTGGCCATGGTGGCACACACCTTTAATCCCAGCACTTGGGAGGCAAAGGCAGGAGGATTGCTGTGGGTTCAAGACCACCCTGAGACTCATAATGAATTCCAGGTCAGCCTGAGCGAGAGTGAGACCCTACCTCAAAAACAAAACAAACAAACAAACAAACAACAACAACAACAAAAAACTCAGCCGGGCGTGGTGGCACATACCTTTAATCCCAGCACTTGGGAGGCAGAGGTGGGAGGATCGCCGTGAGTTCAAGGCCACCCTGAGACTACATAGTGAATTCCAGGTCAGTCTCAGCTAGAGTAAGACCCTACCTCGAAACCCCCCTCCCCCAAAAAAATTCAAGTAAATGGGGCTGGAGAGTTGGCTCAGCGATACTTGCTTGCAAAGCCTGATGGTCTGGGTTCAACTCCCAGTACCCACATAAAGGCAGATGCACAGTGTGGTACATGTGACTGGAATTTGTTTACAGAGGCACGAGACTCTGGCATGCCCATACTCACACTCTCTCCCTCTCTTAAATAAACAAATAAATAGATGAATAAAATATTTTTAAAAATTCTAGTGGACATAGTGGTGCATGCTGGTAATCCCAGTACTTGGGCACCTGAGGGCAGGAAGATGACAAGTTTCATGCTAGGTTGGACTACATAGTGATAGCCTGTCTCAAAAGAACTCAAGGGGGGCTGGAGAGATGGCTTAGTGGTTAAAGTGCATGCCTGTGAAACCTAAGGACCCAGGTTTGATTCTCCAGGTGCCACGTAAGCCAGATGCATATAGTGGTACGTGCGTCTAGAGTTCATTTGCAGTGGCTGGAGGCCCTGGCGTGCCCATTCTCTCTCTCTAATAAATAAATAAAAGTAAATCTTAATAATAATAATAATAAAGAACTCAAGGGCTGGGGACGATTTTCAGTGGCAGAGTGCTTTTCTCCCACACACAAAGCCCCTCATTACATGTTTTATAGAAAAGATCACAGGTCTATTATAATAAGCTATGTATCAAATGTAAACCATACCCATGTTCTTTCCTGAGTAGGTTAAAAAGCTTTTGACAGTATAGTAAGAGGGCAAAGGAAAACCATAATCCTTGCTAGGCCAATGCACAGGTTAACCTGTAACAGAGAATCCCTAAACAGATCAGTTCAGAGAGGATGTGCCACCATGATCTCTAAACAAGAACCCAAACAGGAGACATTACACAAGAATTTTATCTGTCATCCGTATAAAAATCGTGGGGAGAAAGATTATATCCCGAGGATGCATGTTTTTAAAATAATGGTCACAGAAACAACTTTGTGATGGGATAACAACATGTTTAGGATTTCAAGCAAAGATCCTAGTTGAAATGAAAATTCTAAGTAACTTGAATGTATGATAGGTGACTGAGGAACTCAGTAAGCTGCAATAATATGCACAGGGCACTAGTTTCAATCCTTAGTGCTACCAGGGAAAGAAGCATGAAGGGTAAAACTTTTATACAAAGCAAAATCCAACAGCCAACAGCAGCCATGTGCCATGAGTGGAATCCAAGCGTGGGCTGTAACACTGACAAGAGGAGAGTGAGGGTAGTGTGATGGGCAAGTTCTGTTGTCAACTTGATTTAGTCAGGAATTCACAGGTATTCTTCTTGGGTGGTGGGTCTCTTTGCTTCCAGAAACGACTGACTAAAAGGAGGAAGTCCTTCCCCCAGAGTGGGTGGCCCTTCTGATGGTGGGCTTTATGTAGGGAAGCCCTGAGAGGAACAAGCAGTGCTGCTTGCTAGAGCGTTCCTTCACTTGTACCTTCACCTATCCTGTTAGGCTACGCTTCCTCAGCATTGGAACCAAGTTTCTTCAGCCTTCTAATGTGGACTGAAGACCCACGGCTCTCCTGAAGCCTTCAGGCCTTGGGTCCCGGACTGGAATTGCTAAGGTGTCCAGCCAAGTGGACTGAGCAGCTACTAACACTCTACAACTGTCAAAAAAATGTCATAGCTAAGCCAATAAATTCCCCTTTTAATAAAATTCATTCTATCAGTAATGCTCCTCTAGAGAACCCTGACTAATATAGATTAGAGTACTTGAGGGATGGGGTTGTTGCTGCTAGAAACCTGACTGTGTGGCTTTGGTCATTTAGAACTGATTTGCTGGAAGAATACAGAAGGCTTTGATGCCTTGGTCTAAGAAATGCCTTGCAGTGCTGAGGACAGAGTTTCATGGACCATTCTGGTCAGAGTTGAAAGACCTGAATGAAGTAAGAACTGTAGACTATAAGGTTTGGCTTATGAAGGGAAGAAAGAGTTTTGTCTGGACTAGGCAAAGACAGTTTGTGTGAGAGGCTTACTACATTCTTTGCCATGTTCTGAGAATTTGTGCAGAGTTGCACTATGTAGAAATGGATTGGTATGAGCAGATGCATATGGTATAGAAAGAAATGAAAGTTTCAGGCTGGCAACACTGCCCACTCAGCTGAAACTGTTTAAGAGATTACAACCTTTGAGACTGGGCCAGCTGTTCTGCATTGGGGCGGAAGAAAGAACACACAGACTCTTTTGAAAGTAAGGGTGTGAATGCTGAAGGAGTTTTTTCTTGCTCTTCAGATTCGGCTTTATTTTGTTCTAGATTAACAAGTTGGTGGCCCACCGGGTATATAGAATATAACAAATGCAAGAGTGGTCACTGAATTTGTAACTTGATTTTGTTTTTTAAAAATGGCCCTGGGCAGTGTGAGACAGGCTTGTTGGATTGCATGTGTGGAGACCCCATGAAGCCATGAGGATGAACTGTGGGTTACAGTAGAGACCCTAGAACTCTTTGAAAGGCTAAGACTGTGAGTTGCCTAGCTAGAGGAATGGAATTGGAACACCAGAGTCTAGTTAGAGATGTCAGACTTGGAGCTATGGTACTTGTTTGCCCTGTTTTAAATCTTGTATTGGTTGAATATTTCTTTACTATGCCCAATGCCATCTTTTGTAGTGTGAATGTTTATTCTGTGCCATTATGGTCATTTTTTCTTTTTTTTTTTGTATTATGGCTCAATTTAAAGACCCCGTACTGGGCTGGAGAGATGGCTTGGCGGTTAAGGAACCTGCCTGCCAAGCCTAAGAACTCCCATTCGATTCTCCAGGTCCCACATTTAGCCAGATGTAAAGTGATGCAAAGGCACAATGCCACACTTGCCCACAAGGGGGTGCATGCATCTGGAATTCATTCACAGCAGCTGAAAGGCTGCTGGCATGCCCATTTTCTATTTCTCTCTCCCTTTCCCTCTCCCTCTCTCTCAAAAAAAAAAAAAAAAAAAAAAAAAAAAAAAGACCATGGACTATGGGGATGTTTGAACATCATTGGAATTGCTAAAAACTATGGGGATTTTTATAGTTTGAATGAATGCATTGCATTTTACATCATGGATGGTTATGAGTTTATGGGGGTTAGGGGCAGCATGTAATGGTTTGTATTAGGTGTCCCCCATAAACTCATGTGGTTTGAATGCTAGGTTCCCAGCCGGTGGCAATTGGGGAATTGGAGCCTCCTGGAGGTGATGTATATTGTTGGGGGTGTGCTTAAAGATTATGCTATAGCCAGCTTCCTCTGGCCATAATCTGGCATACTCTCCTGCTCCTATTGTCCACCTGATGTTGGTCAGGAGGTGATGTTCAGCCTCTGCTCATGCTATGTTTGTCCCTGCCATCATGGAGCCTCCCCTTGAATCTGTAAGCCAAGATAAACCCTTTCCCCCACAAACTGCTTTTGGTTGGTGTGGTAGTTTGAATAGATGGCCCCCAATATATTCAGTGTTTTATTAGTTTGTAGTTTGGATCTGTAGCTACCTGGCTGGAGGAGGTGTCACTGGGCAGGTCTTAAGGTGTGGTGGTGGGTTTGAAATTCTAATCTAAAGATATGCAAAGTGTGCCTAGCTGGAGTTCCTAAAGTATGCTGTGTGATTGTGGCTTTTGGCTTTTTCTCTCTCTGCTTGGTCCTTTAAGAGGGACCAGCTTCTTCTGCCATTATGGAACTTCCCCTGGATCTATAAGCTTCAATAAATATCCCTTCTTCCACAACTGTGCCTGGTTTGGAAGTCCATCTCAGGGACCTGAAGCTGTCTGCTACAGTTGGGTACTTTGTGCCAGCAACAAGAAGCTAACAACAACAGATAGCTATATGGCAAACCCCACACTGACTCATGCTGCATGTCTGTAGCTGTGAAGGGCTGATTAAATGTCTTACATACATCAATGAATCCTCCTAAGGGTTCTTATAAGCAGATTCCTACCAAGTGAGAAGAGCAGCCTGTGCTCTACTGGGCTACATGCTGCTCCATACATAATTTTAGAAGAAAGTAGCAAATATTTTCTGTGAACTAATAAAACAACTAAACATTGCTTTGGTATCAGGTATCTAGAAATCTGAATTTTCCTCATATCATACTCTACTTCTCAAATCAAAGAGGGTAAGCTCCAAGTGCAGCATGCAATTAGAAGGTATGGGTGTGTGTGTGTGTGTGTTTATTTGTTCACATGTGTGAGGGCAGTGCATGTATACCATGGCATTCAGTGGAGGTCAGAGGACAACTGTGGATGTCGGTCCTAGCCTTCAACCTTGTCGAGGCAGGGTCTTTCACTGTTCATGTTGTTCACTGCTGTATATTTCAGGCTAGCTAGCCTGGGAGCTTCTGGGTGATTCTACTGTCTCTACCTTCTCACTCTTAACATGCCCTGCGGTTAGACACTAATGCTACAGGGTCTCACTTTATCTGGGTTCTGGGGATCCATGATCCAGATGCTCATGCTTGTTCTTTAAGTGCCTTACTCACTGATCCCAGTTCCTGGCTCAGGATTTTGCTCTTCTTAAACTCACGAATCTATTTCACTTATCAAACTTCCCACTTCATTCTACAGTCAGGCATTAATAGTTTGTAAGTTTCAGGTTTGTAATTCCATCTTCAAAGCACATGTGACCAAATAATATACTATCTTGTGAAAGGCACTAACCATTAGTGGTACCATATCATGAAAGGTCTAAAACAAATGCCTAAGAAAACCATGACCCACAATCCATCAAAGACCAGAAATGGACAGGGCAGGACAGAGAAAAAAAAAAAAGTGGCAATAGAAAAGCCTTGCATTTTCACCGAAAAGGCAACAAAGGTTTGCAGAGAGTGGGGTGGCAGTATACAAACTTCTAAATGAATTTTGACATGTGCCTCAGAACATTCTGCAATTCTGCTTTGGTTCTTGTGGCCATACCTTTCTCACATCTGAACTCTTTGGTTCTGTTGTCCAGGTTATGATTCTAGAAACAGCAAGTCTTGTCTCACTAGAGTTTACAAAATCTGTTGGGTCCATCTGTCTGGCCAGAGACTCAATGTATTTCAGGATTGCAACTTTGACCTGAGAAACCAATAATGATCAATGTTAAGAACATTTCATGAGTCTCTGAATACAATTCTTAGCTGATGGTTGTGGGTGGGGGAGTAAACACCATTAGTGGGGAAAAAAACCTCTCTGCCTTGGGTTCTATGTCCACATGTAGCCATCTATGCTGCTAGACAAAGGCAGCTCTGCCACTGACCAGAAGGACTTCAGCATGGCAGTCATCTCTGTCAAGCCTCTGGGACAGTTCTACAAGGAAGCACTCCCCATCACCCAGCTTCTCCACTGGCTTTGATCCCAGGGGTTATTACTTATCAGACCACCTTCGAACCCCAATCAAACTTAACAATCAAAGAACATGTGATGCTCATGACCACACACTTCCTCCCTCTTTCCCTCCTTCCCTCCCATGGTAATCAGAATGCTACAACTTTCTCCATGTGTTTGAGAATGCTAATATTACAAAAACATTCCAATAAGACACTGATCTCAACATATCAGAATGCCTTTACGTTTCCAGTTTAAATATCAACTGTGAAAATGAGTAATGATGCCCAAATGTTGGTGAGATCTCGGACTAAGGAATATAGAATGGTACAGCTATTTGGGCAGTTTCTAAAAAAGTTCTGCATATGCTACTACCCATGGAACCAGCAATTCTGAATGGAGAGAAATGGGAACATGTGTACAAAGCTGAGCAGCAATGCTCAGTAGATTTATCCCTAACAGCTCAACAGGAAAGAAATAGGGAAAAAAAAAGTACATTTGCAGCAACTCTGAGTGACAAGAGTTGATATATAATGACAACAGTAACTGACCTTGAGGTTTGGAGTTTGAGTTTGATCCACAATAAATCTCATCAAAATGTTAAATTGTTGATCAAATGGAAAGGAGTCCCTAGAATTAAAAAAAGGACTTGTTTTTAAAGACTTCTTTAAAAAAATGTTAAACTATACAATAAAACATATACTGTTGCACATTAATGTATATAAAAAACTCACATTCAAAATTATTATTTATTTATTTATCTGCAAGAAGAGAGAGGAAGAGGAAGGATGAGAAAGAGAGAGAGAGAAAGGATGAAAATGGATAGGCACACCAAGGCCTCTTGCCATTGTAAATAAACTCCAGACGCACATGACACTTTGTACATCTAGCTTTACATGTGTTTTGGGGAATCAAATCCAGGCCATCAGGTTTTGCAAGCAAGCACCTTTAACTGCTGAGCCATTTCTCCAGTCCATATTCATACTTTTAGAAAGTACTTTCCTATTTTATATAAATATCAAATTAATAGTACATAGACTATATAGGAAAAGAAAGCTCTCCCACACACACACTAAAGTTATTTTGAGAAGCTACTTTAAGAGTGTGCAACACACTCCAGGAAGCAGTGCAGGCATTCCTCTGGCCTTCTGGGGAAGTGCCCTCTCTTCAAGCCATCTTTCCGAATTCTGCTTCCTTGAAAACCATTCTTGATTCCTAGATCTTATCTGTATATCCTCCTACCCTGCTTATAGTTAACTAGAAGGTCTCAGTGCCTGGTATCTGTGAGTGCCCCTGGGGCCTTCCCATTTCTCATAGTCACTGTACATGTCTGAACCAATCACACAATCCTTGGGGGAGTCTTCTGGCTAGAGAAAATCAATGCTTTGTCCCTTACAATGTGACAATTTACTCATGCTGATTTAAGCTTGCCTAATGGAGTGCCACGTGGAAAATGTAGTGCAAGAATCTACCACCAAGGAGGCTAAGTAATAACACTGATTTCTTTGCAATCCCTTGAGAAAGTTTTTCTTCAAAAGTTTGTACAATAAAATGAGGAAGGGTGTAAGTTTGAATCTGTATATGAAACAAATTTTTAACAATTGTCACAAGAGTGATATGAAATAATACAAGAAATAATGTAATTTCATAGTGGTACATATTAGATCCCATAGGTTATGATTTCATCATAATTACTAATAAAAAGTAAGTCTAGCAGGGAGCATAAGCTAAGTGATAGAATACTTGCCTAGCTGTGAAGCCTAAGGGGTCAATCCCCACCACAGAAAGAAACACTGAGCCGATAGCATCTTTATCTCTCATATCTATTTGTTCCGGGAACCTGTGGGGATGACTTCTGGAAACAAAGTACATCCCAGTATCACCATTTAAGTGACTGGATCAACAAACTACATGCAAAGTTCCTCTCTTGCTTGGGAACAAGTAGATAAAGACTTGTGAGTCCCTGGTGTGTTTAGTCAGGAAATGCACCCTGTTGTCAGGCACGGCCAGAGGCTTAGGAAGCCAGGGCAGAATAGAACCTGCAGACCAACCACCTCCAAGTAAGCCCCGGCTCATTCTAGATAAGCTGAACAGCTATGCAGCTCAGTTCAGATGGGGGAGGGGAGAGGCAAATGTCTACTATGAGTTTAGGATTCCTTTTTTTCAGTGCGTATCCATGTGTGTATGCATATTCATAGTGTGTGAGCACACCTGAGTGTGCATGGGTACACATGTAGAGGCCAGAGGTAGAGATGTGTCTTCCCTTATCTTTCTTTACCTTGTTTATTGAGATAGGCTCTCTCACTGAACCCAGAGCTCACCAATTCAAGTAAAGAAGCTAGCCAGCCACATGTCCTGGGAATCCTATTGTCTCCACCTCCCGGGCACTTGGGTTATTGGCTTATGCAACCACAGCCAGCTTTGCCATGAGTACTAGGGATGATCTGAACTCAGGTCCTCATGCTGTGAGGCAAGTGCTTTACTGACTGAGCCATCTCCCCTGTCCAAGATTAGGACTCTTAAAGGAAAGGACATGTAGGACAATTAACAGAAAGACTTACTGTGTGTCCTTCCTCCATGTCTTTTCTGTGGTGCTGGAAATAGAATGTGAAGCTTCTATCTCACTGATCTACTTACCCAACTGTATTCCTTAGTCATCAAAGTTTAGGAGTATAATCTTATTATTCATTCCTAAAAACCTGAAATGGATCTCGTCATTCATAAGTTCCCCAAGTTTCCACACGTTAGAAGACTATGTTTAAGGTCTGGCTTACACATGCTGAATTTGGCCTTTGTAGTGTCATAAAAACATCTTCAAATGTGACCAAATCCTTTTTAGCTTTTATGAAAAGTGTAGTAATATGTGGCATATACCCCACTAAGGCCACAACTGGAGGCAGCTGCCATCCTGTCAGGGACTAACGCTCCTACCTGCATTGTGTTTACATCAGCTGCATCAGCCTGGCCTCCCATCAAGCCCTGAATACATTTTAAGTCCACTGGGCACTGGTGCACAGTAATGCTCCCCAAGTCTACTAGACTGTAACATTATTTTAAATGTAGTCTACTGCTCTGAGTTCTTTCAGACTAGGTAGAAAATCTGTTTAGATAACAGTATTTTATTGTGCTCTACTGGGCTACATGCTGCTCCATACATAATTTTAGAAGAAAGTAGCAAATATTTTCTGTGAACTAATAAAACAACTAAACATTGCTTTGGTATCAGGTATCTAGAAATCTGAATTTTCCTCATATCATACTCTATACAAATTATAATTTGACTAGGCCACAGATTGAAAGAAACCTACTGGCACCAGAGCTTAGAGGCTCACATAGTAGCTACAGGCGTGAGGTGATGGCAGGATAGTGTGTATACTGTTGTTGGGCTTACACTACCCACCAGGCTGTGCAGGAGGAGTACACAAGTCTAAGAAGCAGCAGGGAATCACAGCAGCAGACTCAAGACCAAAGACCAGAATATCACCAACACCAAGGGTAGCCTTGGGCAAGCCAAGGCAGTTTCTGGTTCTAAGAAAACTCACTTCACCTATAA
This sequence comes from Orientallactaga sibirica, assembly GCA_036365145.1. Taxonomy (NCBI): domain Eukaryota; kingdom Metazoa; phylum Chordata; class Mammalia; order Rodentia; family Dipodidae; genus Orientallactaga; species Orientallactaga sibirica. The sequence continues at coordinate 15,634,911 of JAEOAD010000028.1, forward strand.
GCTCCTGCATTGTGAAAATTCGGACACCCAGTCTAGTATAGTGTGAAGCAATCTGGTTTTCCAAAACTTACTGTCCTGATGACCATTTTTCTGAGTGACTGGGAGCTTAAAAGAGCTTGCCTGCTCTCTTAAATATTTTATTTTATTTTTATTTTTGGAGAGAGACACAGAGAGAGACAGACAGAGAGAGAGGGAGAGGGAGACAGATAGAGAATGGGCGTGCCAGCAGTCTCTCAGCTACTGTGAACAAAATCCAGATGTGTGCGCCCCCTTGTGGTCAAGTGCGGCATTGCGCCCTTGTGTCACTTTGCATCTGGCTCAACGTGGGACCTGGAGATTGGAACCAGTTCTTAGGCTTAGCAGGCAGGTGCCTTAACCGCTAAGCCATCTCTCCAGCCCTTGCCTGCTCTTTTAAAGATTCATTAATCTGGGCTGGAGTGAAAGCTTAGTCAGTCAAGTTCCTACCTCACAAGCATGATGACCATTCTTAAAACCCAAGTAAGAAAAGTCAGGGAAGGTGGTGTGCATTTGTAATCCCAGCACTGGGAAGGTGGAGACAGGTGGATCCTTGGGCTCACAGGCCAGCCAGTCTAGCAAAGTCAATGAGAGATCCTGTTTCAAAAAAAGTGAGCATCACCTGAAGACTGATACCAGATTGTCCTCTGGCCTGCATGCACATGGTAGCCTACCACCTTCTTTTCCATATTTTATCACATCACAGCCAGATATGAAGACAGAGATATCTCAGGTCATTTCACTCTACCCCTTGCTTATTGAGGATTGAGTCACATAGCCAAAGGAGGCAAGTTTTAAAATTTTTCTGAGTCTCAGTGGCTTTTCTTTCCTCCTATGTTATCAAACTCTGATCTGAGGAACTACCCACTTAGAGACAGTTTCTGGACTGTCAGATTGTGTATCACACACTGAAAGATATCTAGTGTAATTTATAAACTGAAGTGATTAAAGATACTGAGAACTTCAGAAAGATATAAACAATTTTTTTTTTTTTTTGGTTTTTCGAGGTAGGGTTTCACTCTAGTCCAGGCTGACCTGGAATTCACTATGTAGTCTCAGGCTGGCCTTGAACTCTCGGCAATCCCCCCACCTCTGCCTCCCACATGCTGGGATTAAAGGCGTGCGCCACCACGCCCAGCCTATAAACAAATATTTTAAATGTTCTCTAAATGTTTTAAGTTTAAAATTTTTGTGTGTATGTATTCATGTATGTGTGTGTGCACGCGCGTGTGTGCACGCACACAGGTGCACATGTGCCACATGCATATGTGAGTCAGAGGACAACTTTTGGATGAGTCCATGCCTTTCCACCTCATTTGAGGCAGGGTTGCTCTGTCTGGATCTCACTCTGCTGTTGTGATAACATTCTGCTGTTGTTCTTTGCTGCGTTTGCTGCCAGCCTCCAGGGAATTCTCCCATCTCCATCTTCCACCTCATATGCCATGATTATAGAAGCCCCCCATGGCTTCTGCCTTGGAAGGTTCTGGGGGTGGGTCTCACACTTGGATACTCTGGCTTGCCCCTACTCTAAATATATTTTTAAAATATTTATTTTTATTTATTTATTTGAGAGAGAGAAAGAGGCAGATAGATAAAATGCCTGAACCAGAGCCTCTAGCCACTGCAAAAGAACTCCAGACACATGTGACATCTTGTACATCTGGCTTATGTGGATCCTGGAGAATAGAACCTGGGTCCTTTGGCTTTATAGGCAAGTGCCTTAACCACTAAGCAATCACTCTAGCCCTCTAAATACTTACTTTGTGCATCTGGTTTTATGTGGGTACTGGGGAATCGAACCCAAGTTGTTAGGCTAACCACTGAACCATCTCTCCAGCCCTACTCTAAATATTTTATAAAGGGTAGAGAATTTTCAAATTTCTATACATTTAGACCCTCACAAAAACATGGCAAACTCATAGAAGATATGGGTATTCCATCTTCTAGGCTGGTAGGTCATGTCGACAAATATGTCAATGAGAGAACATGAAAACTGAGTGGGTACAGGCCTCAAGTAAGAGAAGATACTGGCAAGAAACCAAAACAGCCACAGACACGTCCTGTAACATCAACGTGATAAAACTCTAAACTTTTACCTGGTGACATCAAGAGCCTTCTGAACTTTTGCTTGCACAGATCCAAGTAAATCTGCTCCCATTTTCTTCAGTAATTGTGTGAGAAGAACAAAGAGCCAGTCTTGCAAGTCATCCTTGTGTATTATTATAAAGTCCACAAGAGTCTCCAAAAACATACTGAATACCTAGACACAAGTAAAAACAAGCTTCACCTCCTTCATTCACACTTTCCTCGGGTATTAGAAAACATTAAACATGTCTGTGTTGGCTTTGCCCAGTCTTGTCACTTAGGGTAACCTTGTTAACTGGTCACACTGACCAATGGCAAATGCATGACAGAAGACATAAAGGAAAAAGAGGTGGCACTTACTCTCTGTTGTGAATTCCACCGCAAACCAGGCCATGCAACAAAACAGATTTCATGTTAGTCTACAGCCAATTAATACCATTTCCATGCAGTTTAATTAAAAATTCTGAAAAAGCTACAATAAAAATATTTTCTTCTTCCTCAATATAAGCCTATCAAAATCAGTAGAGAGAAATTAACATTTATGAGTTTAATAGTGAAGGGGGAGATAGTCTTTCTTATCTTAATTTTATACTATTCTTACTCATTATCTAGCATTTACCATATCCTATACAATTACAGGATGCAAAAGAGAAAAATGGGCCTATCCGATATTCTGTAGTTATGGGACTTTTCAGACAGCCAATCTAATGTACGACAGTTCAGATGCTATGAATTAGTATATAAAAGGAGGTTCCCATAGTCCATATAGTTATCTCACTGCTGCTACCTAAGGTGTACAGGGGATTATCTCTGAGCCAGTCTCAGGGAAGTAAGTGGTACTCACTGTGCTCTCCTACCCTGGAGCTGTACTAGGATACCCTCCCCACATCTCCACAGTTCTAGTGCAACAACTATTCATCACCAGGGCTCTCCAGTGATACAGCTCAGGAAAAAAAAAGTCAGTGAGCTCTGGTGGGGGGATTCCTGGCTGGGCTCACAGGAAGCTAGCAAGTATTACTAAACTGAGACCTCCAACTCACTGGACAAGAGCCTTCTGATGGAAACAAATTTCCTTCTTTATCCTCACATTCTGCTTCTGAATCAGCAATCTAGAGGTAACGGGCAACAAAAAGTTGATCAATGTTGAAAACCATCTAATATCTCATATGGTATATAACTCTTACCAACTGCAGTATGCTTATACCTTGTGTCATATTATTTTTAATACCTCCCTAGAGAAAAATCTCCATGACTTTATCTTTGGATATCAATGTGGCCTTTATACTTGGCCTTTTGAGTTTTTTTTTTTTTTTTTTTTAAATATATTATTGTTCCTTCCTGGGAAGGCCTAAGAGGAATGTTAAGAGATGCTTTGTAACTGATATAGTGAGTATTACTGCAGGGGTTAGAGGAAGGGAGAAGCCCTGTGTTCGGACCCTTGTAGTCTGTGAGTGCCTCCCAAGCTAAGGGCCATCTTATTTTTCTGTATTCCTAGCTCATGGTAAGTGTTTAGGTAATGATGAATGATTGAATGGATGGGTGGTAGTGGGTGGGTGTTTGCTACTTTAAGGACAATTTGTATGAGGAAGCAAGAACAGAAAAAGAAGCAAGATGATAATAAGTCACTGGACTCTCTGGCCACCATAGGCTTCATTCTCAAAGTAAGCTTGGAAGAGTCCATATCACCAGAAAAACTGTAGTATTATATTAATCCTGTATGTCAGCATTGAATATTAGTTTCTGCTCACTATCAATTTGCACACATTCATTTGTCCTGTATTTACCCTTTAACTTTCTCTTATCTTCATTTCTCCATGTTCTTACTCTTAAGCACCTTACAATCTTCAAAGGCTTCCTTCTAAACAGCAGCACTTGTTTAAAATCTAGGTCCAAGTAACTTTTGTAAAGGGGCCTCTCTCAAAACTGGCCTGTCCCATCCTCTAAGTATGTCCTCCCCAGCAGAAGGGGGAATGGCTTAAGGCCATCCTCAAACTCAGTGCTTTCACTGCCCCCCCCCCCAGAAGGCAGGGGCACCAGCTATATGAACTCCACCAAGCAATCCTGGGAACAGTGAAACTATATCTGGAGAAATAACTCAGTAAGTAAGTACTTTCATTTTTCTACCTAATCCTATGAGAACAAATTCTATATGGGACACAAAAATAACTGCAGCGCTGGAGATGGCTTAGCAGTTAAGGTGCATGCTTGCAAAGCCAAAAGACCCAGGTTTGATTCTCTAGGACCCATGTAAGCCAGATGCATCTGGAGTTCATTTGCAGTGGCTGGAGGCCCTGGCGTCCCCATTATCTCATTTTCTGCTTCTTTCTCTCTCTTAAACAAACATTTAAAAAATAATTGCATACATATTGTCTTCACTACTCTTTTAAAGCATTTAAAAATGTGCTGTATCATACAATCTTATATTCTACTGCCTAGCCTACTGGCTAAAAGGAAGCACACAGAAATGCTGACTGAATGAGACTACAACACCCGATGCCCTTCATGGTAACCTTTGCTGAAGCACACTTACTTAATTTAAAATTTATGGCTAGTTAAGTTCACAAGAACTCCATTTTTTTCCCCCATGGTAGGATCTCACTCTAGCCCAGGCTGACCTGGAATTCACTCTGTATTCTCAGGGTGGCCTCGAACTCATGGAGAACCTCCTACCTCTGCCTCCTGAGTTCTGGGATTAAAGGTGTGCAACACCATGCCCAGCTAAGAACTCCATTTTTGAAAGATGTTAACATACACTATTGCAGGAATGGGTGTTGAATTTTAAGGTTAAAGCTGCACTATGGGGAATTCATTCTCATTCTTGAGTGGCATATTACACAATGCACACAGGCATGCAGACCAGATTATACATAAAGGCCTGGTTACTGGCTTACCTTGCTATGAGGGTCAGCAAACATTCGGGTGAAAATCTCACACAATCTCTTCAATTCTACTCGACTAGAAGAAATAAAATGGAAATAAATGAGTTAACAATTTAATAACTCATCACTGTAATTAATTATAGCTTCGCTTTAAAAAATTATTTTGTTTTAATCAACTACATAAGCTTTATCTAATCTAACAAAACTGTCACACCTGAATTATCTTACTTAATTCATAATGAAATGGAGAATATAAAACCACAGAATTAAAAAAAAAAAAAAACCCACAGAATTGCTCTACTTTATGATAAGGAAACCAAGGTAAAAGGATCACCATTTGTATGGCCTGGCTTACACATCTAAAAGTGAGTAGGCAAATCCCTTCACTTTGGCCCAGGTCTGTCTCCCACCTGCATGGGTGAAAGACAGTAGATAAACTAGAAACCAATGTGTTTCAGGCCAGACAAACCTGGACTCTTAATATCAATTCTGCTACAAAGAGTGGCATTTTTTTTTTAATTTGAGAGAGAGAGAGAGAGAGAGAGACAAAGACATAGAATGGGCATGCCAGTGGCTCTCAGCCGCTGTGAACGAACTCTAGATGCATGCACCCCCTCTTGTGTGCATGTGTGACATTGCGTGCTTGCATCACTTTTTGCATCTGGCTAAACATGGGACCTGGAGATTCGAATGGGCATTTTTAGGCTTCACAAGCAGGCGCCTTAACCACTAAGCCGTCTCTCCAGGCCACGAGTGGCATTTTAAGCTTCCTATTCGTGCTTGGAAATTAGGACACACAGTATGCCCCATGGTTGCAAAGAGTACTCAAGACAGGGGAGAGGAGAGGCTCAGCAGGCAAGAGTACTTGTGTGTAAGCATGAGAACCCAAGTTCAATCCCCAGGACCCAGGTAAAAAGCTGGGCATGGTCATGCATGCCTGTAACCCTAGCATTAAGGGATGGGGAGACAGCATTGCTGGGGCTCTCTGGTCAGCCAGTCTAAATAAAAAATGGCAAGCTCCAGGTTCAGTCACAGTCACTGTCTCAAGGAAATAAGGCAGAAGAGCAAAAGAGAACGTCTTGTGTCATCCTCTGGCCTCTGCGTGTGTGCGCGAGGGGTGCATGCATCTACACATACACCCCACAAAGACAGAGGATACACTGGTACCAAGCAAAGCTTCAGTACACATGGGTACCCCCTGCCTTTCCCAAGCCCCAACAGCATGCCTGAGCCCCCCTTTCATGTCAAGACTGAAGGGTCTCTCCCCCTCGTCACCCTGGAGCAATGCGGCTTTTCGTGCAGGTGCATGATCCTTCAGCACTGCTGATGGTGCCACCTTGCAGTAGCAACCAGCGCTGAGCAGAGGTTCCTGGAGACCATTCATGAGCACTGGGTGAGCACTGAGAATGCAGAATGTGGAAGAGCAAACTTGATAATCCTCATTTTGTGTCTGACAGATCACTAGAGTGCCTGCATTTCAGAATCCATGTGACATGACTTGGGATCGTCATATGGACAGAACAGCATGGAGTAGTGAATTGAGCAGGGAGAGTCGGACTGAAGAGTCACACGTGGAGCACAGCCAGCACTCTAGTGCTCACAAGCTACACAGAACCCAGGAAGGCCCTCCATCCAGGATCACAGCTCATTTTTAAAAATGATGCCCTCACACCAAAACACTTGTCCAAAGGATATAATAAAGTGTATTCTATGGGTTTTCAACTGTCCACTTCTCAATTCCTAGCCACATTTCTTTTTCAAGCTTAACATCTCCTAATTGAGACTCACTTCAAAGTCAATGATATATTAATATTTCTGTTTACTGACTAGGTTTCTTTCTTATCTTTATTTGTGTTTGTATTTATGATGTGTAGTATGTGTGGGCATGCACATGTCATGGTGCACATGTAGAGGTCATAGGACATCCTCAGGCATTGTTCCTCACCTTGTACCTTGTTTTGAGATAAGTTTTAAAAAAAATTTTTGTTTATTGATTTATTTATATTTATTTATTTATTTATTTGAGAGAGAGAGAGAGAGAGAGAATATGGGCACACCAAGGCCTCCAGTCACTGCAGACAAACTCCAGATACATGCACAACCCTGTACACCTGGCTTACGTGGGTTCTGGGGAATCGAGCCTCAAACCAGGGTCCTTAGGCTTTACAGGCAAGCATTTAACCCCTAAGCCATCTCTCCAGCCCCAAGATAGGGTATTTTTGTTGTTTGTCACTGTACACACCAGGCTGGCTGGCCACACACTTCTGGGTATTCTCTTGTCTCTACCTCCCATCTTGCTGAGGTTACAGGCATGCACTACAGGATCTGCTTTTACATGGGTTCTAGGGTTGTCACACTAGTGCATCTCCCCAGCCCTAGACTTATTATTTCTTTTCTTTTTCTTGTTTGTTTGATTCAGGGTCTCACTCTGTAGCCCAGGTTGGCCCAGAACTTACTACATAGCCTAGGCTGGCCTTGAACTCATGATAATCCTCCTGACTCAGCCCCTCTACTGAAGTACCACCACAACTGTATATCTTATTTCTTTATAGATATATAAAAAAATGTGTGCCAATGGTAGCTTAGGTTTGATGAGATATACATAAGTGCATACTTCTTTAGTGTGTGATACATCCTAATTTTAGAAAATGTATGAAATACAGAAACAAAGGAAAAAGCAGTTGTGAAGATAACCCTGTAGTTATCTGGGAATGCTCCAGTTCACCTGCGCATTCTGCACATTTCTGAGCTCTACACACATAGGAACATTTCTAGCCTCAGACTAGTACCACTTTATTCTGAACCCTGAAGATGAATAAACCGCACTGATCTGCAGGTATTTTCTTTATCCAAATTGCAAACTGCACCAAGACTTCTCTGATCACAAATCTCGAGGGCTCCACTGCTTTCAAAGCTCAACCTATGACAGGATATGTGTCAGGTCTTTCCACGTATCTCAAAATCAGGACTGTGACTTAGTCAGCAGCACCTTGGTGCCTGCCCCAGTGACTAGAACTTTTCAAGGACTCTATAATGACAGGGAAGCCCTGAAAGCCCCTGATGAGTATCACAGGGGCCTTCAATGTGGCTTCCTATCAAAACCTCTTGTGCTCACCTCAGGGTTCGTTGGCTCTTCAGTAAGTTCTGCAGGCCCAGGAGCCCTTCTTTCCTTTCTGACCAATTTGAACTAGCACAGTGGTTAAGAACTTCTGCTACATCTTCTGTCTGCCGTAGATAATGGGGAATGCCACCATTCCTGGAACCGTAGGAGCGCTCTGAACAAACACTAGAGGCATCGCTATTGGCATCATCATCAGAATACATCCCATATGGCTCGTATCTCCTCCTCACTGGCTTCTTCTGAAAGGTCCAATGAAAGAAGGAAAGGTAGAGGAGGGAGAAGTGGAAAGGTGAAACAATAATGAGTCTTACTAAATAAAAACCATGAGATGAGCTACACATAAAAAGACACACCAACTCACATACAATTTGTGTTCAAAGAATCAGGAAATAGAAACAGAAGTCTCCAGGTGGACAACATATGTGATGGACACCAAGTCTCCAGGTGGACAACATAAGTAACGGACACCACAGCCCTTGGCAGGGGAAGAATGTGGGCTCTCACACACTGTGTAAGATGGGCTTGAGTTCCAATTATGGCATCGCTGCTGACTGGCTGTGTGGTTTCAGAAGGCTTCCCCGTCTTTCTGCAGTGTCCCCCTCTCCAAGAAGGCGAGAGTTGAACCTGTCTCACAGACTTCTGGAATTCCATGTGGAAGAACCCAGTGCTGACATACTGCAAGTATGGGTATACCCAGCCCCCTCCGCAGTCCAGAGTGAGCTACCTCCAGCAAGGTCTACAGGTAAACTTGTTTGAATAACCACATTTCCTCAAGAAAGTCTGAGGTTGAAGTGTCAGTGGCAGAATATTCTACATAAAATGATTTTTAAACAGTATGAGCCACTCTACAGACAACTTTGTTTTATAACCCTAACAGACTTCTTTTAAATGAGATCACCATAGTCCCTCCACTCATTTTCCTTACCTGGAATACAAAATCCACACAGTAATAACTATGTGGGACTGGTATCACACACAATGTTCTAAAAGCTAAACAGGAGCTTAAACTATACAAATGAGATTTTCTGATAATGTAGTTATTTTGAATCCCAACTTTCTCAGGACTGTTCTTCCTGTGGCCCCAAGGTAATTATTATCAGCACCCCTTCACTCCTGAAAATGTTTATTTGGATGATAAACTATATAATCATCCCACTTACATACAGAGTCCTACAACAACAAGAAAAATGTTGATAATCCATTTGTGACATCATGATGATGTATTAGGTACAAACTTGAGTTAACAGAATGAAACACAAACAGGAGAAGTATTTAAAAAATACTAACATTGGCAAAAGGCGACTGACTCCATCACTAAGAAAGACAGTGGGTTCAACAGAACTGTAATGGAAACCAGAATTTCTACACTTCATTACATGTTGTCCTGCTTTCACTAGGTTCTAAAAGAAACATACTCGCAACAGAAGAAAATAAAGTCGTAAACAAAAGTTAAAGCACTGGTACCTTGCTCCTGGAGTCTCCTAACAGCTGTAGGCAGGAAAATATTGAAGGATGGGGAAAAAGCATAGAGAATTATGTCAGAAGCATATGTGGGGATTGTTCTGGCAACAAAAGTGTACAGCAAAACATCTCTTAGCAAACCAAAAACACAGGTCAGCAAGCGTTTAATTTTAAGCGGATAACAACAGACAGCTTTCAAAATGGCATTTCCTAGCTCGCCTTCACCTCTCCCAGGGCCCTCTGTTCTTGATATTAACTTTGCTGAGACCCATCCCACACCCACGAGGCACATCTCTGTCACTGTTCATCTACTCTCTACTTCTGTGGGATCTTCTGGTTGCCCCTGAGCTTCCATTCTGTAGCAAGGATTCCATACCATTCCTGCACTGTCCTCTTCAAAAGCAGTTCATCTGGAGACCACTCAGCAGTGGATGAAGAGTGACAAGGGCAGCATGAGCATCATGGGAGCTAGGGCTCTAAAAAAAGCTCAAGCTTACTTAAGCCAAATCTTGAACTTTCCAGTTCCACTCTGCCTCCTAGAACTTTGTACACAGTCCCTCAGGCGCGCTTTCAACAACCAAGAAAGTTCTCTGCATCAACTGGAAGCCCTGTTTAGCTGAGGGTTTCAACTTCATTGTTTCCCAACCCTCTGACCTCCATTTCTCAAGGTCTCTGAATAAATAAAAGTCAGATTTAGAAGGCTGACACTTGGAAGGAGAAAGAGCTTCACAGAACACTGCTTCAGCTCTGACTCTTAAGCTAAAACCACGGCCAGAGCAATTACACCCTGCACTCCAGTACCTGCCAGAACAAAGTCCTACTTTTAAGGCTGATGAAAGGGCTGGCTGGCAAGGCTTCTGCCTACCGGGAAAGCATTCTGAGAGCAGTAAACTGCCTGCTCAGACACTTGTCAAAGAACCCATCTGACTGAGCCAGAATCAAAGAGGCCGAGAGACATGAAGACAAGAATCACTGTAGCCACGATGTATAAAATGTCAATCAGGTGGCACATGGCTAAATTTGAAACTTCAGGATAGAAAGCAAGATGCTGTATCTGCATTCTTTTTACCCCAAAGAATAAATCTTAAAACATTAACGGCCAGGCCAGAGATGAGACAGTTCTAAAGCACATCTATTTGGAAGGCTGAGCACATGAACCAGGGTATGCAGAAGGCTGGTACTAGCAGCTGGGATGTATCTTCAAAGACCAAGTTGCCACAAGCCATTCAACCAGGAACTTTGCTATGGAATTGTGACTGCTTTGTTATTCAGGCATTACTTTGTCATGGCAACAACACAACACACCTGTAATGCCTTATGGCTTCATAGAACAAACCAGAATATTTGGAAATTTTGCCCTGTTTAGGGGAACAAAACTAAATAAAACAAAAAATTAGGGTGGTAATGAAATAAATGCAGGAATTTTAACCTCCAACTCTTATGTGCTAGTCATTCACACATATAGGCCATGCCATCAAATTCTGTAAGGCAACAAAAGGAACAAGATGGAAAACAGGAAATGCTAAAAAAGAAATTGGTAAAAATTAAAACAAAAGAAACAGCCCAATGACATGTGAGAAACCCCAATGTCATCAAAACATCCTTAATTCCAAGGAGCACAGATCTGAGTTCTTGATGCTAATTTTCTGGAATGTGGGTTTTCCCTTGTGTGTGTGCAGAGTTGATTGAGAACAAAAATAAAATTTGTCCAATATTTATTCCATTTTTTGATGTCAAACCTGATTTGGGGGCAATTTCCTGTGCAGTCAGAGAAACATGTAGATGATCAAGGGAAGGACTACACACTGTGCCTCTCTTACCAGCGCGTCAGCCACGGCAGCCTCCAGATCCGTGCTTGTGCTCAGGACTCGCATGGCGTTCACAGAACCAGGGATTCTTCCCGATTGGCCCAGCCCAAACCGGTCTATTTAGGAAACAAAGCAAAAGATGTATCACTTGAATTCCCATCTCTTGATTCTTTGCAAGGCCCCCTGCCTCCTCCCACTACAGTCAGAAAGAGGCACTGAAAACTCCTAGACAATATCAACTGCACTGACCTGACCTGCCAAAGGGAGAGGTTTAAGGTGTTTAAATTTAGTACTACTGAGCCACAAAGCATCTTTTTTTATTAAAGTGGAACCTATTCTATAATATTTTATTATTAAAATATTTGAGACATTATAGAAAGTAGGAAGACTAACCTGAATCTTAATCTACGGAGTTTTCCTTCTAGATACAAATAACCTTGATGTTTGTCAAATTAAAGATGCAATGTGAACTAAAAAGTTAAAATTTTGAGACAAATTATTAACTTGATCTTTGTGAAAATTTCCCTGTCTCTATTATTTAACAGTTATTTATTTAAACATCAACTTATAAAACTTCTTTTATTAATTTATTATCTTCTTTTTTTTTGAGACAGGGTCTCACTAAGTATTCCTGGCTGGCTTAGAACTTGCTATCTAGACCAGGCTGGCCTGAAACTTGCAAAGATTCTACTGCTCTGCCTCCCGAGTACTGAGATTATATGAGATTATAGGCATGAGCTACCATGCTTATGAAAACTCTTTTCTTTCTTTTTTATTGGGGGGGGGGGTTCAAGGTAGGGTCTCATTCTAGCTCAGGCTGACCTGGAATTCACTATGTAGTCTCAGGGTGGCCTCAAACTCATGGCAATCCTCCTACCTATGCTTCCTAAGTGCTGGGATTAAAGGCGTGCGCCACCACGCCCGGCTGAAAATTCTTTTTTTTTAAGTTAATTTTTTTTTTAATTTTAGCGTGAGAGAGAGTTGATGCACCAGGGCCTCAGCCACTGAAATTGAACTCCAGATGTTTATGCCACCTAATGCTTGCCTCACTTGTGTGCGTCTGGCTTATGTGAGATCTGGAGAGCCAAACATGGGTCCTTGGGCTTTGCAGGCAAGTGCCTTAACCTCTAAACCATCTCTCCAGCCTAAAAATTCTTTTTTATTATTATATGGGGGGGGGGTGGGGAATGGGCATGTCAAGGCCTTCAGCCACTGGAAACAAACTCCAGAAGCTTGTGCCCCTTTGTGTGCATGTGCAACATTGTGCACTTGTGTCACTGTGTGTCTGGCTTACGTGGGCCTTAGAGATTCGAACATGAGTTCTTAGTGCCTTAACCACTAAGCAATCTCTCCAGCCCAAAAATTCTGTAATAAGCACCACAAAAAAAAAAAAAAAAAAATAGTGTCTTCTCTGCAGGGCAATAGTTATTCAGATATCAGCATAGCTTTTACCCTTAACTCCCTGAAGGGATTTTTTTTAATATTTTTTTTTTACAGATAAACAAAATGGAAAGAATTCAGAAGCTCTACAACCAAATTTTAGCAGTTCAAACAACAGCTCTATGGTTGTTGATGTTCATGGTAAATGAGACTCACACCTTGAAGTTCCATCACCTCAGCTAATGAGCCTTCTTAAGAAGTGCTAGAGATTAAACTATGAGAAAAGCCAGCATAAGTTATACTTTTAGTGTGTCACATCACCTATCAGCAAAAAGCTTACTCATTAGAACTCTAATGCTGTCTTTCCTGAGATAATCAGTAAGATACTATTTGGACAAGGAAAATCAGACTTGACTATACTCTACTAATGCACATTTAGAATAAGAGGAATGCTAGTATTTATTTTACATAAATTGATCTTTCTTATAAAATGATGTATTTAAATTTTTGGTCAAGCAACACATCACTTTCAAAAGTGGTAAACATTAGAATGAAGTGCTATTTAGATTTTTTTAAATGTCAATTTCAAAACATTATACTTTCTACCACCACAGAAAGGGAAAATAACTTAAACATTGCTAGTTGAGTTATACAGTCATGAATTTTTATAAAGAAACAAAAATTGTATGTTGTATTATCCCCTTTTTTAATGCATTTGCTGATCACTCCAAATGTCATATTAATTTATATGTTTCAATGGTGGCTTAATGTGCTATATAAACAAATATGGCCAAAAAAAGGTCACACTTATGTATCTAGCCACACATATATTTAGTAGTTAAAATATGAAGCAAATGCAAATTTGAGGTTTCTTGTTCACATAGCTTGTAAGTGATTTTGGTTCAAGTATTTTGTTTGTCCATTAAAAAAGGGTAGATAGCAGGGGATTTATGAGAAACAATGGAAGTAATTCAGTTATAAGCCATTTAAAATTTACCCAGCATAAATGGAAATAAAAGTCCTTAAAAAAAAAAGTATATCTCATGCCAGCCATTACTATTTCAGGGATAACACTGTTTCTAAGGCACAAAATTAAAACCTAGAAGACCAAAGCAATTCCTCTATGCTTCCCAGATGCACACAGCTTGGCCACACAGTGGCTGTCCATTATCTAATAGGTAACATAGACAAGGTGAATTTCAGGTCATAAAGGGTTAGGTTCATTTGGACGTAAGCAAATGACAGGGTTTAGGTTTTCACCAGACTAAAACCCGCTATCCATTCTCATTGCTCTCATGTTGTCATGAAGCTGGTCTTCCGAGAGATGGATACAAATGACTGTGTCCTCAGTCCAGGCTCCTAATCTTTAGGGAACACAGAGCATGCATACACAGTGCAAATGCATGGCTGGCTTCATGTAGATAAAAGGGAAAAAGCTAGTTGGTCAGTATCATCACCGTCAACAGTCTGTCAATAACTACAGTATATCTGACCCAACTAAGAGCTAGTCATTAGGGACAGTTAGCATATGAAAATGATGCCAATTAAATGTGACAAACTAATCATGGTACACCCACTTTTACTCTTTGACTAGCCAGTGGATTTTGGTATGTTAAATGGAGCTGAGACAGAAGGTTTGGGTTCCACAGGCAACAAAAACTAAATTTTGACCTGACCTAATTACCTAAATCCTGATCTTGAATTTCTATGGAGTTTCCAGGATGTGTTTGTGTTCATATATATGATACTGTGCATGATGCAATCTGAAGTGTAAATAACTAGTTAGTACCCGAAAACACCTGGAAGGACGTTGACAGTACTAACTAGCAATATCTGAAAGCACACCAGAGTAGAGACACTGGAGAGGAAAGACTGTTGGAGGAAGCCTCAAGACACCTACTTTTTGGTTGTTTCCTGGAAAGGGGTGAAAGGAAAGGAGGAAGCACTTCCCCGATTTTCATTTTGACGTAAATATGGACACTAGAGAAATGATGTTAAACAAGCAGTAAAGCATCTACGGCCTACTGACAGAACTATAAACATTCAACAACTTAAAAAAAATGCGAGCAAACCAAAGCAAACAAACATGAGGCGCACACATGCCACGCGCTGGCTGACACGACAACAAGCTGACATGGTGTGGAAGGAGCACGATGAAGCCAAGTCATGCAGTTAGCACTTGTTCACCTGACTGCCCAACAGATTCAGCAGTGGAGAGAGCGCTAGTGGACCTGGAATGACGTCGAGAGGCTGCAGGTAAAAGGAACGGCAACACCCACAGGGTTAACACACAGGTACCAAGGGAAATGCAGGGGCTGCTACCAACAAGGCTGCAGTTCTCATGAAAGACATGGTGCTGGATATGAATGGACAGCAGTGCTGACCTCCACGATTTGTGGCTCTGAGACAAACAGGCATGACAGAGGCACTCTGAAAGTGCTTTGTACTGAGGGTGCACTCACGGACTCCGACTCCAGGTTTGCATCCACACCATGACGCCTCTATCAGCCATTATAAAAATATGCCAATTGAAGGACGTCAGGAGTCAGAGCACCATCTACACCCAGAGTGACAGCAAGAAGATGATATTCACTCAGCTCATGAGATGTGCCATCAGTATGTGATGCATATGCCTCCATGCACCAAAAACAAATGCAGAGAGCTTCATAATGTTATCTCAACAGACTTGGAATGAAATCACAGGGAGAGGGCTCAGTAGGTAGAATTCATTTTCCCCAGTCACACTGTTTGTTGTTTTATTGTGCAGATATCCTAGTTATGGACTTTCTAACTTCTGGAAGTCCTATGGTAGGGATTTTTGCCACCTTCCTTGGACAGTCTCCTGCAGGACTCTCTCCTGAGTACAGCAGTCAGGCCAGGCTTACTCACAGCTAACTGTAGGATCTTGAACAATGTGCTAAGCCTCTCTATGTCTCAGTTTCTTCATCTATAACATGGTGCCAATAATGGTACCTACCTCTTGGTTGTTACTGGATTAAAAGAAAATGCACACAAGGTAATTAAATCCCTGCCAGGTGCAGAGTCAGCAGTGGCAGTGACAGTATTAGTACAGGTGGTCACAGTAAGATCAATTTGTGTTTAGATTTTAGAAGCAAGTATCTATAATATGTGTATTAACTCATCAACCTGTGGAAATAAGTGTTAACTCTGTCCTCATTAGAAAAGAGAATGACCTGTAGAAATAATTATGAAATAAAGAACTGGCTCAAAACACCAATGTACTTGTCACAGTTCTGTACAATGTGCAGCTGTTCATTCATTATCAGAAAAACAAAGAAGGAAACCTTTAGTTACTTCCACTGATTACTCTGCAAAGGCCATGGTGCTCCCTCTTGCAGACTCTACTGTTCTGTACATATTTATAGTCACACATTTAGTCAAACCAGCAAAATCTCAAATTCTTTCATATTATATTATATTTTATTTTTTTGGATTTTTCGAGGTAGGGTCTCACTCTGGTCCAGGCTGACCTGGAATTAACTATGTAGTCTCACGGTAGCCTCGAACTCACAGCGATCCTCCTACCTCTGCTTTCTGATAATATTTTACTTTTAAAATTCACGTCACTTTATAAAATGTATACATCTGTGGTATATGTGATATTAATATCAACGGTTTACCTGGTCAATAAATATAAACTCTTAGCAGCATGCAAAAAGAAAATATATCCCTCTTCTCTCAAGATTCACACAAAAACAAACTGACAGTCTTTAAAATAGGACTTACCACTTTCTTAAATAAGGAAGTTGGTTAAATATTTTAAGACTGAAGCAAACTGCAGTTACTGAACCAGCATATCAGTTATCCTGAGGGTTTAAATTGAAGAGTTTAACAGAAATACCTGATCTGTCTATAGATTCTTAGTAAGACATTCCTTTGGTTCTGCTTCAACACAGTATTCTACTGTAATCTGCTGTGGAAAAAGCTCTCTACCAAATTCACATAAGAACACCCAGCAATGGAATTCAATACAGACTTAATACATTATATACATGCATGAAAATGCCACATTACATTCCAGTATGTATAATTAATATATGCTAATTTAAAACCAAGTAATTTGCATCTGTACCAAACATGCACAGACCTTGCTTCTTGTCTATTCTCTAAACATAGTACAACTATGTATAGCATTTACATTGTATTAAGTATTATAAATAATCCAAATCATCCAAAGAATATGGGGGGATGTACGTAGGTGCTATGCAAATACTAGAAGACTTGAGCATGTATAGGAGGTCTTGAACAAGCCTCTATAGAAACAGAGGGAGGACTGTGTTCACTAAAACCTAATTATTTTCTAATTTTCTAATGAAGATTGGCTTTGTAAACCTTTTCAAAATGTCACTTAATGGGGCTGGAGAGATGGCTCAGTAGTTAAAGGTATTTGCTTCCAAAGCCTGACAGCCTAGGTTCAATTTCCCAGTACCCATCTAAGGCCAGATACACAAAGTAACACATGTGTCTAGAGTTGGTTTGCAGTGGCACTTGGCTCTGGCATACATGTGCCTATTCTCTCTTTTTTTTTCTTTTCTTTTCTCTTTCTTCTCTTTCTTTCTTTCTTTCTTTCTTTCTTTCTTTCTTTTCGCTCTGTGCTTGCAAATAAATAAATAAAAATATTTAGAAAAAACAAAATTTCCAAAAGAGATGGGAAATTTTAACATGAATGAGAAAAAGGAACCTTCCAAGAATATGTAGTATGTTCCCCTGAGGACAAACACCTCCTGGGAGCCATTTTGAATTCTCAGGTCCTAACCCCAAGCCTGGAAACCAATGCGTCAAGACCAGCGTGCTTTTGTGTTTGTTTGTTTAATTTTGTGTTTTTTTTTTTTTTTTTTTTTTTGAAGTAGGTTATTGTTCCAGCCCAGGCTGACCTGGATTCACCATGTAGTCTCAGGCTGGCTTCAAACTCACAGTGATCCTCCTATCTCAGTCTCCTAAGTGCTGGGATTAAAGGTGTGTGCACCATGCCTGTCAGGAGAGCAGAGTGCTTTCTGTGTACCCGGCCCTGTAGAGACCTCACAGGGAAAAAAAAAACAAAAAGCAATGGGTAGTCCTTTTTGAGTAACAGATCAAAGGTGCTGAATTATCAGAACTACTTCCTATAAGGCCAGCTTGAGGTCAAACCTGGGTTCCAAGCCTGGCTCCACCACTTCATCATGCCTTGAAGTTTGAATGTAAACTGTCAACCACAGGCTCACACATTTGAACACTTGATTCCCAGATGGGGGGTGGTGCTATTTGAGAATGTTGTGGAACCATTGGAAGGTTGAGTCTTGCTGGAGGAAGTGGGTCACTGGTGGGTGGGCCTAAGTGGGTGAGCCTATCGGTTTTATAGCCTGGTCCCACTTCCCACTTCCCCTCTGCTTCCTTGCTGTGGTTGCAGTGTGATCACGGCCCTACCGTGCCTTCCCTGCCATGATGGAATATAAAGCAGAATACTTCCTGCCTAAGCTGCCATCAGGTATTGGGTCATGGCAACGAATAAAGTAACTAATATAAGTACACCTTGTGAATGGAAGAACAGGGCTTAATCTCCCTAAGAGCCTGATGATGAGGACACCTGAGGGACAGTAGGCACTGTGCCTGTTGATGCTCTGAATGGTACAGTGATGCTGCTTCTGTTGCACACATGTTTTAGGGACAGAATTAATCTAAGAGGAAAAGGGCATGGTATAAAAATTTAGCTCAGAAGACATTCACTGCTGTCCCGGCCACAGTGAGCTGAAGCCAGGGTTCATTAGGGTTCCTATCTTCTGCCATGGCAGCAGCAATTACTTTTCAACATTTGGGGCTGTCACCAAGACAGGTAAGCAGACCTGTTCATGCAAAGAGCAAAAACTAAATTTGATGATGCAGTTACTTAGGGTCCAATTGGGATGTCAAGAGTCCATCATGCCTTGCCTGGCCCATAGACTGCACGCCAGATTACCAAGGCGTCTGAAAAAACAAAACACCAGCCACAAGTATGAAATAAAAACAATGAACTGCTTCTAAGAGACAAAATAACCAACAAATATATTGAACTGTTTACTCACATAGTAGATTATTTGGAAGACCAAATAGTAAGCAAGGATGCATAGATATATAGCCTTAATTTAAAAGGAAAAATCACCAGTTCATTCACAAAACAACAACAAAAAAAAAAAAACCCCACCATTGTGATCCTTGGATTATTGAGAATATGCTGTGGGCATAGCTGGCATGCACGGGGAAGCTGCCCGGCTCAGGGCTCATGCTGGCCCAGACAACACATCTCAGGGAAGGAACCACTAAGGCATGGGGACTGACCAGCAGGGTTCAGGCGTGTGCTACCTGCTCTTTTCAGAACCTACATGTAACCTTTGATTACTGATTGGGAGTGGGAGGAGAGATCAGAAGAGGTGTATGACATTATTGGGGGACCGTCAGAGGCAAATATTAAAGACCTTCTACTATGAGTGCACATCCCTTCTGAGCGAAATCTCCAGTCAGCAGGTCAGCTACATAACCACTAACTGCTGCAGTCCATGCATCATGCCATCACCGCAGGTCTAGATCTAATTATCATAAAATGACTTCTGCTGGTTATCAAGAAAAAAGGTCCATCTGGACAGTACTAAAAGGTAATTGGTAAAGAATACAAAATATTCCTTTTCATAAACGTATGTGCTGACAGATGCCTTTGGGAATTCATAATCTGTACTAGACAAAAAGTTATTATGCCCATCTTAAAGAAAGACAGGGCTATTCAAACTAAAACAAAAAGTCATTTTATTTTTAAGTATTATGACTATACTTTTGTTCTTCCTTTGAATTAAATCACATACTAGGCCTGGGGGTTACAGGTCAGTGGCAGAGTATTCATCTAGCAAGCTTGAGGCCCTGGGTTCCATCCTCAGCACAAAAAATAAAGTAAAAAACAAACAAACAAAAATCATATGTAAAGGGTCTCTAGTAAAAAATCCAAGATAAGCTAAAAATTTAATAGATAAGGATAAACTAAGAATTAATTTCATTTGCAAACAGTCTTTAACTTTGGCTAAATGTTGCCTTGTGCTAGACATTGCCACATGGATGGGCTTGCTTGGTGATATGTGGCCACAAGTAGGGTGAAATGGTGCTTTTTTCCTCAAATACTTAAACACTGGGAGTTGCTGAAATCCAAGCATGCAGAGAGGACAACAAAGGGTGACTAAGGAAGAGGAACGAGAGAAGAGGGGAATTACAGAACAGCAGAGGAGGGAAAGCAGTCATTCCACCTGGCAGTGGTTCGGACAAGCATTGGGAGTCCTGGGTAGCGCCTATGTGTACTCACCGAGTGGAGTGAAGCCCCGAGCAGGGCTTGTATCTCGGCTGCTCTCACGGCTGGTATCGCGGCTGCACCCCTGACTCATGCTGGGTCGAGGGATACGGCTGCTCCGTGCTAGCGTGCAGCATGAGGGGTTTCAGAGAAGGTGAACAAATTTAATGAAGACAGAAAAACTCACAAACGTCAGTCACATTCGTTTAATGTAATTATGACATTGTCTGTGTTGGGAAGCCACCTGTGAGTGCTGAAGTCTCT
Organism: Orientallactaga sibirica; assembly: GCA_036365145.1. Classification (NCBI taxonomy): domain Eukaryota; kingdom Metazoa; phylum Chordata; class Mammalia; order Rodentia; family Dipodidae; genus Orientallactaga; species Orientallactaga sibirica. The sequence goes on from JAEOAD010000028.1 coordinate 15,655,227, forward strand.
CTGAAAAGTCCTGGTGTGTCAACAGGAGGGGAGAGGGCTAGGTAAGACTGACTATCAGTGCCTTAGAAGGCTGCAGAGTTTAGCAATGAAGTGAAAACACACCTAAATGAGGGAAATGAAACCTTGCCAAAGGACAGACTCACATCAAAATACAAGATCAAAAGTTTGTGAGGAATGACCAGTGTTTATGGGTTGAGCAAAGTTCTTCAAAGGAGCACAAGAGACCAAACCTGTTTCACATGCACCTGGCGCCTAAAGAGACTACTGAGTTTGGATTAGCAATCAGAATGAAGGCTCTGTCCCTGAGCTCCACAAACTTACCTAACAAAAGGAGGTGGGCTTATTTCTCCAGGTGTGGCCTCCTCCACAGAGCTGCACAAGCCAGGGAGCCTGTCCGCTGAGCCACCACAGAGACTTCACACACATAAATTCAGTAATCCAAACCAACAGATGCAAGGCTTCTGTTTTGCTATCTTATTTCTGGCCCAACACTTAATTTCTGCCTTTTCTAGGAGAATCCAAGCTGCTTTTCCTTGGGTCTTACACAATAAATCTACAAATAGATTGATCATCTCAGTATTTGGACAAAATACTGACCTGAGAACTGCTAATTATCTCCTGATGCAACTTATTATTCTCATGTTATAAAACAATAAGATAGTCACAGGAATGGCCCAATGTCTAATCGTTTGGCTATGAAGCTTACATTATATTCCAGCTTCTCAATTTGAGAAAACACAGTCAAATGACTTGGCAAAACATTCTGAAGTAGCATTGCTTACTGGATGTGTGCAGGTGGAGTACCTAACACAACAGCTGGTGGGCACCACGTACGGGCCCGTCTCACTGTGAGAAGTCTAGTGCTCCGAGCTACCTCAGAGACTTTAGAAACAATAAGCTTAATTCCTTGATGTAAAAACAAACACATCTTCAATACTGCAATGAGCATGGCCTATTATATCAGAGCAAGACTTACTGTATAGCCAAACTATAACAAGCACATCTCACCAACCAGAATGAAGCTCCCAGATAAAGAATGTGGAAGTGAAAAAGGAGGTCAGAGTTGGGGTAGAACTAGAACTTGAGCACCTGGGTGAACCAGTCTCCAGTAGAGATTAAGTGACCTCAAATGTTTAATTCTTGTCACAAAGAGGAGGAAGTCAGGCAAGAATTCAATCTGAGCAATCCACTCCAACAGGACTTCACTAGAAATCCTGAATTCTTCCCTTTATTTTGCCAGAGTGATGTGGAAATACTGAATTTTCACTCCAAGTTGCCGTGACTATTTAATTCTTGGTGATATTCTCAACAGGCTCTACAAAGAGACCAGGGCAACAGTTGTCAAAGTCCACCTTTAAGAAACCTCAAGAGTATCTACCAACCCACTAATGCAGAAAAGCTTCCTGAGCTATACAGAATAGGGCAGCTCACCTTCATATGAGTAATATACATTAATTAACAGTAATATATATTCTTGTGAACTCCTTACTAAACACCATATAGGAAAATCTTGACAGTTCACAGTCCACTACAAAACAAATTAAAAAATAAAAATAAAAACAGTTCTGATAGTTCATCTAAGTACATGCTTAGTTGATTCTGACTAAATTTTTAGTCAGGCTCCACTCCCTTCCTTAATTTAGTGTCACAAGTATGCTTCAGTAATGGGAAAGAAATGATCTAAAATAATACACATAACTTTCTTGACAAGCCGTACCCTCCTGGAACTTCATCCCAAATGCATCCTCTTACCATGCTCATTAGCTCCTTTACGAGATGACCAGTAGCACATATGGAAAGAATTCTACCCTTTTGTCAAAATTTGCTGTTGTTGCCCAAACTTCATTAAAGAATAACTGGCAGTAACACCAATGGTTCAAATGTTGGATAATTTAAATCACAAAATATCCACTCACTCACAACACCACTTCCAAACACTGAGCTACAAGGAAGTATATAAGTTTTTATTTATTTTTTGTTTTTTGTTGAGTAGAAGTCTCATTCTAGCCCAGGCTGACCTGGAATTCACTATGCAGTCTCAGGGTGGTCTGAAACTCATGGTGATCCTTGGACTACTTTTGCCTACTGAGTGCTGGGATTGAAAGACGTGTGCCATCACACCTGCCTTAAAGCAAGCATATAAAATTAGCAATATGCAGGCTAATATAGTTTTTATATATTCTATGAATTCATATACATATCAAACTGTCTTTTTATTAAAGGCCCAAAGCATTCATAGTGAAAATGAGAGGAAGAAATTATAAAAGGAGCAGACAACGAAACATACTTGAACTTTCTAAAAGCAGTATTTCTAAGCAGCTGTATTATGCTTGCACGAAATGCTAGGAGGCCCTGAACAACCACTTGATTGATTGGTTTTATTCCTGGGTACATTTGCCTGTCATCACAGTGTTTGAAGGGTCACCCTCACTTTTACCCTGTAAGAAAGGACCCATGCCAAAACCAAAAGTACAAGAGGATTCCTAGAGGATAATGACATGGAACACATTTCTAGATATTTTTCATATCTCAAAATATAATTTCATAATTAAAAAGATTTAATTCATTTCAATATTACAAAGGTATTATTTTTGTTTTGTTTTTCAAAGGTCTTGCTGTAGCCCAGGTTGACCTGGAATTCACTATGTAGTCTCAGGCTGGCCTGGAGCTCACAGAAATCCTCCTACCTCTGTCTCCCTAGTGCTGGGATTAAAGGTGTGCACCACCAACACTTAGAATATGAATGTAACAGCAAAAATGACAATTTTTAAATAATCCTTTCATTCAGTAAATAGTAAAAGGCAACTGAAGGGAAACTGCCAAAAACCTTGGCATTATTTTTATAACACATGAGAAATGAAAAAAAAAATTTTTTTTTTGGTTTTTCGAGATAGGGTTTCACTCTGGTCCAGGCTGACCTGGAATTAATTATGTAGTCTCATGGTGGCCTCAAACTCACGGCAATCCTCCTACCTCTGCCTCCCAAGTGCTGGGATTAAAAGCATGCACCACCACACCCGACAAAAATTTCATTAAGAAACATCATTTGAAACAAAAAGTAGTAATTGGGGGCTGGAGAGATGGCTTAGCAATTAAAGCGTGTGCTGGTCTGACTCAGGTGTCCCCCATACACTTAGGTGTTCTAAATGCTAGGTTCTCAGTTGATGGAGATTTGGAAATTAATGCCTCCTGGAGGCAATGTATTGTTTGGGGTGGGCTTATGGGTATTATAGCCAGTTTCCCCTTGCCAATGTTTGGCACACTCCTCCTGTTCCTGTTGTTCATTTGATTTTGGCCAGGAGGTGGTGACCACCCTCTGCTCATGCCATCATGGAGCCTCCCCTCAAGTCTGTAAGGCAAAATAAACCTTTTATTTTTATTTTATTTTATTTATTTTATTTTATTTTTCCAAAAGCTACTCTTGGTCGGGTGATTTCTGCCAGCAATGTGAGCCTGACTGCAACAGGTGCTTGCCTGCAAAGCCAAAGGACCCAGGTTTGATTTCCCAGGATCCATATAAGCCAAATGCACAAGGTGGCACATGCATCTGGAGTTCGTTTACAGTGGCTGGCGCGCCCCTTCTCTCTCTCAAATAAATAAAAATAAAAATATTTTTTAAAAAAGCAATAGTTGTAGGTCACTAGAACTAGTCTTCAAATCAAGCCCTAAGCCTAAGTTAGGTGCAATTAAACTTTGAATTAGAGCTGGAGAAATGGCTCAGAAGTTGAGGTACTTGCCTGAAGAACCTAACACCCAAGTTCAATTCCCCAGTACCCACGTAAAGCCAGATGCACAAAGTAGTGCATGCATCTGGAGTCCATTTGCAGTGGCTAGAGGCCCTCTCTAGTCCTGGTATGACCATTCTCTCTGTCTCTCTGCTTGAAAATAAATAAATAAATAAATATATATATATTTTAAAAAACCTCAAACAAAGCCGGGTGTGGTGGCGCATGCCTTTAATCCCAGCACTCGGGAGGCAGAGGTCGGAGGATCATTGCGAATTTGAGGCTACCCTGAGACTACCTAGTGAATTCCAGGTCAGCCTGGGCTAGACCTTACCTCAAAAAAGCAATAATAATAATAATAATAATAATAATAATAACCTTATATAATCAGACACACACATTATATCTAGTGTATGCTAAATGGTCATGATAACAAACTACTCGGTACTAAAAGATGCTTACACACCTACCACCTTAGGAAATGGAATCTCTAAGAAGCACCCACAGGAATAAGTGGTAAGACTATATATTTATAGATCATGTGTGTGCTCTCACAGTGTGCAGAAACTTAAATAAAGCACATTTTTTTGCTGGGTGTGGTGGCACACACCTTTAATCCCAGCATTTGGGAGGTGGACAGAGATAGAGGGAACGCTGTGAGTTTGAGGCTAGCCTAGGACTACTACAGAGAGAGTCCCAGGACAGCATGGGCTAGAGTGAGACCCAACCACAAACAAACAAACAATACAACAACAACAAAACCAAAACACCTTCTTTACTGAGCTTTATGTATAATCTTAAACCTTTCTGCATCACTAATCCCTTAATGAGCAGTAAGGAACTATTTATTCACAATAATGCTTCAAATAAGAACTATTTGGGAGGGCAAACTCCTTTATTGATATCTTATGATACTGCTTTTAAAAACTTAGAAAATGCTACTTTTGCAACTGCATACACTAGAAACTTCAAAGTAAAGGTAGCAGGTCTTACAGTTATATAAGATCACTTACATCGGGTTAGTTCCTAATTTCAAGCAGGAAAAAATTGGCATCTTTAACAAACATTAAAATAATTCCAGCCGGGCATGGTGGCACACGCCTCTAATCCCAGCACTAGAAAGGCAGAGGTAGGAGGATCACTGTGAGTTCGAGGCCACCTTGAGACTACATAGTGAATTCCAGGTCAGCCTGGGCTAGAGTAAAACCCTACCTCGAACCTACCCCCCAAAAAAATCTTAAATAAAAAATTTTTAAAAATAAGTAAAAATACCCGGGCATGGTGGCGCACGCCTTTAATCCCAGCACTTGGGAGGCAGAGTAGGAGGATTGCCATGAGTTCAAGGCCACCCTGAGACTACATAGTTAATTCCCAGGTCAGCCTGGGCCAGAGTGAGACCCTACCTTGAAAAGCCAAAAAAAAAGTAAAAAAAATAATAATAAAAAAATAAAAAAATAATAATAATAATAATAATAATAATAATAATAAAAGTGGGGCTGCAGATAGCTTAGCAGTTAAGGCGCTTGCCTACAGTTTGATTCTCTAGGTTCCACGTAAGCCAGGTGCACAGGGTGACGCATACATCTGGAGTTTGTTTGCAGTGGCTGGAGCCCCTGTAGTGCCCATTCTCTCTTTCTTTCTCTCTAATAAAAATAAATCAAGGGGGCTAGAGAGATGGCTTAGCGGTTAAGGAACCTGCCTACCAAGCCTTAGAATGCCCATTCGATCTCCAGGTCCCACATTTAGCCAGATATAAAGTGATACAAGCACGCAATGCCGAGCTTGCCCACAAGGGGGTGCATGTGTCTGGAATTCGTTCAAAGCGCTGAGACCACTTGGTGCACCCATTCGCTCTCTCTTTACCTCTTCCTGTTTCTCTCAAATAATAATAAAATAAATCAAGGGGCTAGAGATGGCTTAGTGGTTAAGGCCTTGCCTGCGAAGCCAAAGGACCCAGGCTCCATACCCCAGTACCCATGTAAGCCAGATGCACAAGGGGGTGCTTGTGTCTAGAGTTTGTTTGCAGTGGCTAGAGGCCCTAGTGCACCCATTTTCTCTGTCTTCTCTCTCTCCCTCTCTGCTTGTAAATAAATAAATAAAAATAAATTTTAAAAAGTGAAGACCATAATTCTAGCACAGCTAGCACAAAAAGACAACGTATGAATGGCAGCAAGTCACTATGGATAAGGACAGCTGCAGCCTCACACCTAGGCTGGAATCAAGGATTTTCTAATCAACATGAGTGGCACACAAAGTATGTTATAGCATCAGATGAGAAAGAGATGTTCTAGCCTTGATCTTTCCTCTGGTGTTTCATCTGAGTTTCTGCACATTGTGAGAACTCACTCATGTTCTATTCATAACATATAGCCCAAACAGCTTGACAGCTCAGAGACTACAGGTGACAGGTGCTGTGTGATGCTGACACAAAGTGAGCCTTACAAGAAAATCACAAAACACCAATTCTTTCACCTCACTTTGGAAATATGACTTGAAACTAAACCTTAACAGTCTTAAATCCCTGCCCTTGGCTGAGCTCCATTTTGCTGCTTTCAAGCCTCATCACACCATGGCTGGAGTCCCCTGATTTACCTGTGGACTCTCTTAACCTGACTGCTTCTGTCCCTACTTCACTCTCCCCTGACACATGTTTTCCTAGTGCTTCAAAGCAGGACCTATTCTAGGAAGTCTCACTTAGCAGGAAATCCAGGAGAGTCGGGCAAACAGGGAACTAGGACTCTCCTAATTTATGGTCTCTTATCGTCCTGTTACAGCTTCTGTCATACAGTTTACATTTCCACCTTCCCAACAGGTTACAGTGGCTCTGACTAAGAAGACAAATCTGTTTCATTTTGATTTTTTTTCCTAGTTTTTTGAGGTAGGGTCTCACTCTAGCTCAGGCTGACCTGGAAGGAACTCACTATGTAGTCTCAGGGTGTCCTCGAACTCACAGTGATCCTTTTTACTTCTGCCTCCCAAGTGCTGGGATTAAAGGCATGTGCCACCATGCCCGGCTATCTTTTGATTTTTGGGTCTTACAAAGTGTCCATTACATAGCAAACATTCAAGTAAAAATTACTGAGAAAAAAATAAATAAATAAATAAATAAATAAATAAATAAATAAATAAATAGAAGGCTAACCCGACAAAACTTAAGGATATGGTACTCTAATTTCTTATTAAACTATTATATTTTTGAGGGAAGTACAGAGCCAAGGAAGACACCCATGTGGCTAGAGATCCCATGTGGAGGGTCTGGAAAAATCGTGGGGGAAAAAAAAGATAAAAGAAAGTTTAAAGAGCTCCTGCCCTGTGGGGAGCTGGAGGGGATTGAGAGCCCATGGTTACTCTGATTTTATACTAATAGGTTTTTACTTTAGAAAGCAGGTAAGGATATAATAAATACAAAATGTCAACTTTTTGGCATTCTATTACAAAAGACTTATATTAAAAAAGACTTTATATTATATTATTATAATATATATATTATATTATTATAATATAATTATTATATTTAAAAAGACTTATATTAAAAGACTTTATATTAAAAAAGAACAGATGAGTTAGATTTTTAAAAGAAGTCTTTAAAGTGTTGAGAATAAGTTATGACTTTAAAATGTTTTAAATAAACTAAATATTCCAACAAAAAAAAAGTATGTTGGTTTACACCAGTACTTACCCTTCCTAATTTAGTGCAATTATGTCAAAAATAACCTATACATATTCTTTGACAGTGTCACTAAGTTAAAGAGCAAAATCAAAATAAATAGTAGGAATTAGGTAAAACAAAAAAAAATGACAATTTTTCTAATGGGGGGAGGGAAATCCCCAATCATAGGGCTTTGCAAAATGCATGTAAAACATAATTACTTCCCATATATCTGATTATAAATTATACACATTTTCCAGATTAGCTGAAATTATGACATAATCTATATAAATTACAATATAGCTTTTCAACACAGCCAAAGAAACATACTCAGTGCAAAAATATATTTCAATTTCCCATATCAGACACAGCCATTAGATTATAAACAAGATTATTACCAAGCTACAATGGTGATCAAAATGTTTGATCATCCTTACCTAATCCTATTCGGTTTGGACTCGTTTCTCGGCTACATCCCTGACTCCTGGGAATCTTGCTTCGTTTTTCTGAAGATGGTGTCACAGGTGGGCCTCTTGAGGAACCCCCAGCAAGTCCACCATAGCTACTTCCCAACAACTTCCCTGGAGAGCTTGAGCGGCTGCCAGCTAAAAGTGAAGCAAATCAGAACTGAATGATGAGTATAAACCAGGTAATGATTTATGAGTTTCAAAAGCACATTAATTACACATTAATTTGCATCAAATATCAAGAGAATTTTCTTTCAAAATAGCTTTTTAGTTGGTAGTTGCACTACTTATTTAATGTAAGCACCTAAAAGAATACTGAATGTTATAAATCAATCTTCACTAAAGAGAGTTACTCTAAAAAAGCAGCTGCACGACCTCTGGTTCAAAGCAAGATGACCTGGACACAGCCCGCATCTCTACAAGTAACCACAGACTGCTTGACCTTTTTGTTAATGGTGCTGTTGAGCATGGTGTACAGTGGGCAAACACTAACTATAGCTACACTCCCAGCTCCAATTGTTTGGTTTTTATAAGAGATACTAGGCCTTTTCAAAAAAAACCTACAACAACTGGAGAAGCAGAAACAGGAATAAAACAAAAACATCTCAAGCTTTATTTGGGAAAATGGATTCCAAGAAAACTCTAATCTAACAAATGGAAGAAAGTGGTCCAGATGAAATAACTAGAAACCTGATACAAAAACAATCACCAAAAAAATTATTAGGAACAAGCACAGACATATTAGCAGTCATAACAAATGTGGCCGGAGTAAATTCCTCTATTGAAAGACAGGAATTCTTAAACTGATTTTGTTTGTTTGTTTAGTACTGAGGATTGAACCTAGGGTTCTGTATACATTATTCAAGTGCTGTAGCACTGACTACATGCCCAGACCTTGAACTGATATTGAAGAAAAGAAAAACAAGCTACATGTTGTTTATGAGAGTCAAATAACATGCCTAAAATGAAACAAAAAATAAATAAAAGGCAACATTCAGAACAAACATGACAAATAAGGATATTTGATACTGATTCAAAAATAACTGAAAACAAACTTCTATAATCCAAACAATGTAACTCTAAAATACAAAACATAAAGAAAAAAATACAGGGTAAAATGGGATAAGCCACAATTCTTTTTTTTTTTTTTAAACTATTTATTTAGGGCTGGAGAGATGGCTTAGTGGTTAAACGCTTGCCTGTGAAGCCTAAGGACCCCGGTTCGAGGCTCGATTCTCCAGGACCCACATAAGCCAGATGCATAAGGGGGGCACATGCATCTGGAGTTCGTTTGCAGTGGCTAGAGGCCCTGGCGCTCCCATTCTCTCTCTTTCTCTCTACCTGCCTATTTCTGTATTTCTCTCTCTCTCTCTCAAATTAATAAATAAATAAAAAATAAAATATTTTTAAAAACTATTTATTTATTTATTTATTTATTTATTTATTTATTTATTTATTTCAGAGAGAGAGGAGAATGGGTGCACCAGGGCCTCTAGCCACTGCAAACAAACTCCAGATGCATGCGTCACCATATGCATCTGGCTGATGTGGGACCTGGGGAATCGAACTAGGATTCTTAGGCTTCGCAGGCAAATGCCTTAACCACTAAGCCATCTCTCCAGCCTCAGTAAGCCACAATTCATAAAAGACTTCATAGAAAGACTGATATAATCCAGAGAAATCAACAGAGCAAGCAGTCACAATTTTGTGTGCACTGTTTGAGAGGATACATGTACATGACAGAGCCATGAATTCTGTGTACATGGTGTGAGTACATATGTACACGAAATAGTCATGAGTTGTGTAACAATGCCTTTGTCAATGGTAGATCACATATCCAACAACAGTATATTGGGCCATTTTAGCTTGCGCACTCAAAGATATTTACATGATGACTGTCTACCACTTCACATACAATGCATGACTGCACACACACTGCCTTCTTGCATACATGTGCGTATCCTAACAAACACAACACATGTTCTTTTCACCTTTCTACGTAAGTTTATAAATATCAACTGTGCACTAAATCTCAAAACAACTCTCAAAACAATCTATAGAAGTAGAAATTACACAGGCCACATTCTCTGCACAACTAAGTGTCTAGATATATATAACTACTTCCTGTGAGACAGAATTCTCATAGAGAAAAATAGTCAAAATTCAAGCATTTATATGTCCAGAATGAGTTATTTACTTAAAAGGTATGAACATTTGGTCCCTGTGCTGTTGTGGAAAGTTGTGAACCAGTCACTGGGAAGCTGGCCTTGAGGTTTTTGTAGGCCAGCCCCACCATCCTCTGCTTCCTGCCTGCAGGTGTAGCCACCATGCCTCTCTGCAGTAAGATTCCTCAAAACTATAAGCCGAAATGAACCTTTCTCTCCCTAAAATACTTCTGGCTGAGGGATCTGTTCACAGTAATGACAAAGGAGCCAATACAAGTTCCCTAAGTGGAGACGGCAGTGATATTCGAAGATGTGAAGAAGTAGAACAGGAATGACTCGAGGGAAAAAAGTTCTTGAAACAACACTTACCTGGAAATTATACAAATAGACACTCTCTCACACAGCTAATACAAATTTTAAAATTACGTATTTTAAATGTTTCCAAAATTTTGTATATTGAAACTATCATCACTTATACTAATCATTTAGGTGACTATGTACAAAAATTGATATAACACTCAAGTCTCACTTTGAAAAAATCATTGTAAAGATCAGGAATGTACTTTACCATGAAGAGCCATCTCAGGACCTACTATATTTGTCTATAAAATCTGAGCACAAAGTAAACTACAAAGATATATAAAAGGCAAAAAGAAATCTACTTCAAATTTTAGTATTTGAAAATATAGGAAATGCAGAAAGATTAATTAAGCTTATAATAAAGAAGTTAATATTATGTAAAAATCATGGACAAGGGAGAATTTTTTTAAATGCCAAGAAAAGAAATAGCTTACCACCAGCAGGATTAGCAGATCTGGATCCTTGATTATGAGAGCAGACGAAAGGACAGGCAAAAAGTGGATTAAAAGACAACAACACAATACAGAAAGTCAGCATGCAACACAAAACAAATATAGCATTTTCAAGACACATTAGCAAAACGGCTGTTTTTTCTGAGGGCTTGTTTCTCCTACTCAACTCCATGCTTAAGTGTATTTTATACGTATCCCAGTGTGCTAGCATATACCTCAGATCTATTCATGAAACATTGATCTACAATATGCCAAGCTTAGGAGAGGTAAAGAAGAGTAAGTCAAGCACTCTGCCCTTCCAGAGTGCATCTCTGCAGCTCTAAGCAACCTGAGCGAAGCAAACACAACTTAATCAATAGTCTTACTACACAGGAAGTGCTTAGAAGCATGACTGGAAAGAAAGTATGAACTATTTCAAACCTGCATATCCTGACTTTCCTTAATCTTCTAATATTTACAATATTCCAGTTAAGGGCTCTAAGTCTAGTATTAATACTTAACCTTAAACCAAGACTATGAATGTATGTGTGATGGTTTACTTTGACTATCAACCTGGCAGGACCTATAATAGCCTACGAAATGAGCCTTTGGGCATGCCTGGGAGGGATTATATTGATTAGGTTAATTGCAGTGGGAAAACCCAGCTTAACTGTGGATGGCACCATTCAATATGCTGGAGTCCTCGGCTGTATAAAAGGGAGAGCTCTGGCTAAGTACTAGCGTTCATACCTCCCTGGTCCTCACTGGACTGAATATTATCAGCTGCCTCAAGCTCCTGCCACCACACCTCCCCACCATGCAAAACTACGACCTCAAAAATAAATCTTTTTTTCCTTAAGTTGTTTCTGGTCAGGTATTATGTCCCAGGAACAAGAACATAACTAATACAGTCACTATACCTACATATACATACACACACACACACACACATATTGCTGGGCATGTTGGCATACACCTCTAATCTTAGCACTTGGGAGGTAGAGGTAGGAGGATTTCTGTGACTTAGAAGTCAGCCTGGGACTACAGAGTAAGTTTGAGGTCAGCATGGACTAGAGTGAGACCCTACCTTGAAAAAAACCGACAAAACATTCATCATTAAAATGCTTGTTAAAATATCTAATTCAAATGCAGAAGCTTGGGTATAGGCTCTGTCATGTGCCAGTCTGGTGGCAAGGAAAGTTACACTGAAGTTTTTAAAGTGGAGTTCTCATGTTCAGTATGTTGCTATGTCTAAAAAATTAAAGTTCTCCCAGCCTCCTTAGCCTCACCAGAGAAGCAACTTTAATGTTCACCATCTTCCTAATATCCACAACACAAAGGCACAGGATTAACATCGCTGTGGTGGGAAACTCTGCAGAGACCAGAGCAACAAAGAGCAAAAACTAATACTGCAGTTAAGACTCAATTTACACACACACACACACATTGATCTATATTCTCAGTCTTGAACATTTTTGGTCAAGAACAAGGTCATGTCACATCACTACCCTTATGTTTCCAGAGACCCTGAGGACTAAAAAGGAGGGGCCAGAGCCAGGGTGCACATCCCACAGCAAGAGACTTTGAGCTTCAGTGGTACCCTCATCTCAATGAAAAGCCAACTAAGTTCTACAAAAGCAAGGCCCGTGTGGTTCTAATGAGTCCATCTAGCCTCAGTGGGTACAAACCCATGCTGAGCCTTCTCTCCTGAGCCACCTCAAGTAGTGATAGGGTGTCTATGGCCACACCACCCTGAGGTGGACAGGGAGAAAGCTTTGCAGCCCTGCAGCCATGAAGGCTCTAAAAGTCACTTCTGTTCACTGACTACCCATCACCTGTAAGCTTCAGATCACATTCAATCTTCATGGAAGCCCCATATGTAGAAGGGGTGGAAGAATCCCTTCATTTATAGGCAGTGAAATAAGGCTCACAAATACTAAAAGGTTTGCCCAGCATGCAGAGGAGCCGGGTTTGTATGTTGCTGGAACCCATGCTCACAGCTTGCACATACAGCCCATACCACTAAGGTTATGGAGCCTCAGTGGACAGTATAACAGATCTTCCACTGTCTTTGCAAAAGGAATCAGAGCAGTTAGCAAAAGAGACATGGAGAGTCTAAACTCAGAAGGAGCTGCATAAAAAGCAAGACCCTGACTAGCCATGGCCTAAGGGCTGTACAGGGAGGAGGGGACTGATCTGAGGAGCATGTGTAGCTTCTGAGATGGGAAGACTCTTCCTCTCCATGGTCACCTGGCCCAGGAGCATGCTAATACCTACTCAGCTCTGCTCTATGTGCACAGAGAGGGAGCAGGCCACACACGGCCAGGCGGGGCAGGCAGGAGACAGCAGGGATGAATGGTAAGGGTGAGCGGGATAAATCCACTCCAGCTACACTGCTTCCCTGAAGCTAAGCAAACACACTGCTCACATACAGAAAAGCCACCATGGAAGAGAACAAGGACAGTGAGGAGACACATGCAGGCCATGAATATTAGCATGGAAGGTTAGGGAATAGGGAGCTTTGAAAGGATTTACTTATTTACCACTGGGGAAGAAAACTGGCATTAATAGTTTCTGCCTAAGTACTGTTCTGAAATGGTATCAGAAAGGTTCCTTATCAATCCTGAAATAGGACTCAGAATAAGTAAAATCTGAAATTTCTTATAATTTTATTTTGTGTGTGTGTGTGTGTGTGTGTGTGTGTGTGTGTGTGTGTGTGTACACACATGCATCAAGACCACTTGCTACTGAAAACAAACTCCAGATGCATGCACTATGTGCCTCTGGCTTTCCACAGACACTGGAGAATTATACTTGGGTTAGCAGGTTTTGTGAGTAAGCACCTTTAACAAATGAGCTATCCTTCTAGCCCCAAGAATGGTGTGTGCATGGGTGCGTGCATAGATGAGTGAATGCATGGGTGTGGAGGTTAGAGGTCAGGATTGGATGTTTTTCTTAATCACTTTCCATTTCTTTGAGATAGGGTCTCTCACTGTACTGGGCATTCACCAATGTGGCTAGACTAGCTAGCCAGCAAGCCTTAGGGATCCTCTTGTCTCTGCTTCCCCAGTCCTGACATTATAGAAGTGCGCCACTACATCAAGAGTTTTACAAACTCCAATCCTTGTCAGGCACTTTACCCACTGAGCCAACTCCCCTGCCCACAGGTAAGTTTCAATCTGAGAGGCCTCAGGATAGGGAGTGAGCATATGTCTTAATGTTTAACTACATGAAATTTAAATCCCCTGTGAAGGAGAGCAGAGTATTCTCAGAGTGCTCCATTTTATAAGCCTACGTTTGGTGACTCACTACACTTTAGAGCCACAGAAATGCAATTTTCCAGTGAGGTATGTCGATGCAAATACTGTAAACTGTTCAGCTGCAGGATGGGCTGCTGAAGAAAGCTAAGGTAGCCAAGAGCATAAAATACACTTCTTACGCTGAGACTGTGAAACCACTTTGGCGCGACTGCGGCCCCGACTGTCCGAGGGTGTGGAGGCGACATTGGTGGCACTCCCAGAGCTTTGCCGTCTCGTACGGATCCGACCTAGAGGACATAGCAAAAACAGTGTTTCCATAACATTTTCAGCACGTGTGACACCTACTCAAGAGCCCACACCACAAAGGGCACTGACATGGCCACCTATGTAGGAGCAGGGGTTCTGCCAGCCAGGTCCCACATCAGAGGACAAAGACCAATGTGACTGATTACAATAGACTGAGTGAATGTTTTTTGTAAATTCTCCCACAGAGCTTCTCTGGCTTCAAGGATCACAAAACGCCTCTATTGCCACAATCCAACCAGAATTGGATGTGTCTGGGACAAATAACCCAGCACCTGATAAAGCTTACAGAAAAGGAATGCATAAAAACCAAATTTTACAGTTTGAAGGTTCAAGAAAAGGAATAAAATAATAAAAGAAAGTATAGTATGTAAAAGAGAAGGACTGGAACCATGACTTTTAATAGAAATTTAAAGAAGATCTAGAAGTTAGACACGTCCATGAACCCAGCACTTGGGCAGTGGAGGCAGGAGGATAAAGATTCTTGACTATACAGCATGTTCAAGACCCTGTCTCAAACTCTACCCTCCCCTCAAAGGGTAGGGACATATACAAATTCTAGAGTTTTATTAAAATTAAAGCTGTATTATTTACTGTACTAAAGATCACTCTCTGTCAAGCAGTGAGGTAACGTTCCACGCTACAAACAAGGAACAGCAAAACAGGGTGCTGGTGTAGCAGATGCTGAGCCATCTCCCCAGTTTCCCCATTGGTACTAGGACCTATCTCACGTCCTCATGCTTGCACCTAATAGCCATCTCCCCAGTCTTCCAGTTGCTAAGAACTTTGTCAAACATACTTGTTGAAGTCTTAAATGCTTTGCGTGTTTGTGATGAGTTTTTATACTAAATGTAAACTACATCAATACTTTTAAAACATTAAACTTGGGGCCCACCTAGGTGATCCTGAGTACTTATCACATGAATCTCTGTACTGCACTCTAGAACTAAGGTTCGGCCAGCAGCATGCACCAGTGGGTGGGGTTCCTGCCTTTAGTCAATCTGGGTATAACCATTTGAAAATGGGAGATTCTGATTACCAGATTATCTTTTTCCTAAGTAAAGTGGTATTTAAATTTTTATTTGCAAGTGTGTCAACAGTGTGTGTGTGTGTGTGTGTGTGTGTGTGTGTGTGTGTGTGTGTGTTTAGAGGGCAGAGGTCAACATCAGGTGTCTTCCTCAATCACTCTCCATCTTATTTAATGAGGCAGGATCTTTCACTTGAACCAAAAGCGAGTCTAACCAGCCGGCACACCCAGGGAAGGCCGACACTATCCACCCAGTATTCACATGGTCACTGGGTAGCTGAACTATATTTCTCACAATTGCATGGCACGTGCTTTATCCACTGAGCCATCTGTCCAACCAAGTCTTATTTTTAATTAATACGACTACACATTTATGTGTACAGAACAGTTATTTGATGCATGTGTACAAATCAGAATTACTATTTCCTTCTCTATAAACATTTATCACTTATGTTGGGGGTCTTTGAATGCCTCTTATCCAGTTCTTTATAAAATGGACAGTAAATTCTTGTCACTCCACTGTGCTATGAGACAAAGAGTAGAACTCACTCTTCCCATCTGCCTCTGCTTAGTATTTGTCAGCCAGCCTCACCACTCTCCTCTTCTTTCTCCATTCATAGTTGTTATGCCAAGAGGCAGTGGAATATAAACTGATTCACAGTACTTAAATGTTTTATAAGTAACGCAAATTCCGTGTTCTACTTTTTCTTTTTGAGGAAGGGTCTCACTCTAGCCCAGATTGACCTGGAACTTATTTTGTAGCCCATGCTGGCTTCCAACTAACTGTGATTGTTCTACCTCAGACTCCTGAGTTCTGGGATTAAAGGCATGAATCACCAAGCCTAGCTGTTTGTTATTTATTCTTTTTAAATTTGGGGGTGTGTGTATACAATGCATGTTTGAGCATCTTCATGTGTATGAGTGCGAGCACACGCCTGCTATGGCATGTTGTGTGGTCAGACAACTTTCAGGTGCAGGTCTTCACCTTCCATCTCTTTGAAGCTTGATGTCTCCTTGTTATCTGCTCTGTCCACCAGGCTCGCCAACCCTTGAGCTCCTAGGAAATCCTCCCGTTTCTGTCTCCTATCTTGCTATAGGTGTACTGCAATTACAGTAGCAATCCTCCTACTTCACCCTCTGAGGAATGGGACTATAGGAGATTACCATCACACCTGGCTTCAAGCTTGTTTCTAATGAAATATTTTGGGGTTTATTGAATCTTGTCTAACTTGCTTAAGTTGCTGTCAGGTTTTTTTTTTTTTATTTTTATTTTATTTACTTAAGAAAGAGAGAAAATGGCCCTGCAAACTCTGGATGCATGTGTCATCTTGTATATCTGGCTTAGGTGGGTCCTGGGAAATCAAACCTGGATCCTTTGGCTTTGCAGGCACATACCTTAACTAGTAAGCCTTCTCTTCAGCCCTGCTATCAGTTTTTTCCTAAGAACCTATAAAGCTCTGCTGGTCCATACTCTTTTTTGCTTTTTTCATACTTAAAGAGTAAAGTTGGGGCTGGGGAGATGGTTTAGTGGTTAAGACATTTGCCTACAAAGCCAAAGGATCCCAGTTCACTCTCCAGGACCCACATAAGCCAGATGCACAAGGGGGGGGGCGGGCGCATACATCTGGAGCTTGTTTGCAGTAGCTGGAGGCCCTGGCGTGCCCATTCAATCTCTCTGTCCCTCTTTCTCTCTCTCAAATAAATAAATAAATAAATAATGCTTTGTTACAAAAAGAGTAAATTTGTGCCTTTTTCTTTATTTCAGTTGATATTTCAGTATATTCAAAGAACCAAGATTTTAACTTCCTAATCCTTTCTAATGAAAATCCTAGGATTTTTCAGGCCACAAAAGCAGTATAAATTCTTTGTATACAATCCTATACAAAAGCTCATCTTATGGTTGCAAAAGGATTCTAATTTCTTGCTTAGGGAAGTTTCCTTCCCTCTCTGTTCAGCACCAAAATAAGGAAGTCCTCTTTAGGTAAAGTTAATTTTTTTCATTATTAATTATGGACATACTTAATATGGACATATCACATGTTGGTACCATCCTTTCCCTCATCCCTGCACCCTTTCCAAAGGGAGCCATCCTGATTGGGGTGGCAGGTTTTCCTTGTGGGGGTTGTGGGAGCAGCATTCAGTTATTGTGGAGAGGTAATGCCTCTGGGCATGAGTGCCAACTTGCGGCTCTAACTATCTTTCTTTCTGTCTCCTCTTCTGCAAAATTTCCTGAGCCATGTTGGGTGTGTTTTAAGTCTACTTCAGTGATGGGCTCTTAGGAGCCTTTGGATCTCTGCTTTGGTAGGTGTTGAGTGTCCTCAGTGTCTGTCTCCTTCACCCTGGCACTGATTGTAAGGTTCACCATGGAAGCAGCACTCTTGCTCACCTCCCCAAGTTCTCTTTGGTTTAGCTGGGGCTTGGCTGAAGTGTAATGCGTAAAGTTAATCTTGTTGGCCCACAATGGTACAGGCCTGGGAAGAGCTTGGGTTACCTCCTACTGTACTATACAGTTGACCCCAGGCTCAGCCAATAACTGCAGGGAGAAAGCCAGCTTTGCCGCCTCCAACTCCAGCTCTTGTTATGGCCTGGAGCTGGGTGGCTAAACTGTCTTTTGTGTACACATGTACACAGTGTGTGGGGTTAGAACAACTTCCAGTATTGTCTTCAGGAATGCCATCTACTTCTTTCTGAAACAAGGTTTCTCACTGGTCAGGCTAGACTGGTTGCCTAGCAGGCTCCATTGATCCTCCTGTCTCTGCCTCCCTAGCACTGGGACCACAGTTATGCCTCACCAAGCCTGGTGTTTTTATTTGGGTTCTGAAGGTCAGATTCATAACCTTGTGCTTTTCTTACCTTATTTTTTAGAGGGGGGAGGCAGCTACATAATTTGAAGGGCCTCTGATATAGGTATATCTTCATTTCATAGGCAGAGTTGTTGTTTTGGTTTGATTTCCACTCTACTAAGCTGGCAATATTATTGTAAGTGCCTGAATACCTTTTAAAGAAATAATGTAAAATATTCTGTGGTCTTTAGGAGAAATAAAGGCTATTCAACAAATGCAGCAAACCATAAAAATATACTTTAGTTGTGGACTAGGATCTATCAAATGGGCATAGACAGATAGATGTGAAAGAAAAGAAATCCAGTGTAAGAATAACAAAAATAATTAAGTAACGGCACAACAACATGAGAAAAATTCTAGAGGAAGGGATCATTGAGATGCAACACAAACATCATCAGAGAGAAACAGACACTGGGGAAAGCAAAGACTCATATGAGGATAGCAAAGTCTTGAGCTTCCATGGGATTAAGAAGGACAAATCTTGTGATTTTTTTGGGTGGGGGGAGGGAGGGGGGAGAGACACAGAGAGAGAGGGAGAGGAAGACAGATAGAGATGGGCGTTCCAGCAGCCTCTCAGCTGCTGCGAACGAAATCCAGATGTGTGCACCCCCTTGTGGTCAAGTGCAGCATTGCACCCTTGCGTCACTTTGCATCTGGCTAAACATGGGACCTGGAGATTGGAACCGCTGGAGATTGGAACCGGCATTCTTAGGCTTAGGAGGCAGGCACCTTAACCGCTAAGCCATCTCTCCAGCCCAAATCTTGTTCTTTTAAATACTGCTGCTGAAAACTCTTTTCTTAGTCATTTGCCATTCTTCTAGAAAAGATTCCAAAATAGGGCAAATTAAATCTATGTCCCAGGTTTAACTTGCAGGCATGTTTCTTTATGTTCAGTTCAACCTAAGGTGTAGCTTCTTAACTGTGAGTCACATATCTGAATGAGGGAATAGTAAAAATTTTGACAAAGTCAAAGATTTAAGAACACTCAACTCAAAATCAAACTCTCAGCTAGTCTGAGGTACTTCTGGCAGTGTTCAACTGTATTGCATTATGCGACTTCACAAAAGCCACCAACAAACACTGCCTGAAACACCTTTGCTTATATTTGAGACTATTGTATGTTATAAACTGTGGTGTTTTGTTGAACAAAGGATCTCCTTTATAAAAACATAATGGGGGCTGGAGAGATGGCTTAGCAGTTATGGCATATGCCTGTGAAGCCTAAGGACCCTGGTTCAGTTTTCCAGGTCCCACATAAGCCAGATGCACATGGTGGCACATGCGTCTGGCGTTCATCTGTAGTGGCTAGAAGCCATGGTGCGCCCATTATCACTCACTCTCTTTCTCACCCCCTGTCTGTAATAAATAAGTAAGTAAGTAAGTAAGTAAGTAAGTAAGTAAATAAATAAAGGCATGTGCCACCACACTCGGCTTAAAAAAAACATAATGGCTTAACTATAGAAAACAGATTTCATCGTTTCCTACCATCATGTCTTAGCACATGTTGTGGTATGAATTAGGTGTCTCTCATAAACTCGTGTGTTCTGAATGTTAGGTCCCTAGCTGGTGGCAATTTGGGAACTAGAGGCTTGCTGGAGGAGGTGTATTGTTGGAGGCAGGCTTATGAGTATTATATAGTCCTTCATCACACTTTCCTGCTGCTGTGGTCCATCTGATGTTGGCCAGGAGGTGATGTCCAGCCTCTGCTCATGCCATGTTTCCCTTGCCATCATGAAGCTTCTCCTTGAGACTATAAGCCAAAATAAACCCTTTCCTCCCCTAAGCCGCTTCTGTTTGGGTACTTTATACCACACAAAGGTAACTGCAACACCATGTATCAAATCTTTGTATTAGAATGTATGTTAATAAAAAGAATATATATTTTTCTCAATCACTACAATAATGAAGTTGCCCAAATACATAAGTACTATCTGCATTTTCATCTCAGTGCTGGGATCAAACCTAGGGCTCTGTGCACACTAGGCAAATGCTCCACCACTGAACTATAATCCTAGCCATTAGTTTTTCAAGACAGGGTACTAAGTAGCTCAGGCTGGCCTTGAACTTACTGTATAGTCCAGACTGCTTTAAACTTGTGCCACCACTCTCAATACTGGCTGACTGACTGATGTTTTTAAAGACAGGGTCTTAATCTGCAGCAACAACCAGCCTGGAGCCCACTGTATAATATAGGTCATCCTTGGGCTGGAGAGATGGCTTAGCGGTTAAGGCACATGCCTGTGAAGCCTAAGGTCCCATGTTTGAGTCTCCAGGTCCCACATAAGCCAGATTCACATGGTGGGTATGCGTCTGGAGTTTGTTTGCAGTGGCTAGAGGCCCTGGTGCACACATTCTCTTTCTCTCCCTCTCTCTGTCTCTAATAAATAAATGAATAAATAAAAGTAAAAAAAATAAGCCGGGCGTGGTAGCACATGCCTTTAATCCCAGCACTCAGGAGGCAGAGGTAGGAGGATCGCCGTGAGTTCAAGGCCACCCTGAGACTACATATTTAATTCCAGGTTAGCCTGGGCCAGAGTGAGACCCTACCTCGAAAAACCAAATATATATATATATATATATATATGTCATCCTTGAACCCACTGCAATCCTCTTGCCTTGACATCACAAGTGGTGGAATCAGAGGCATCATGCCTGCACCCCTTGGTCAGCTCTGAATACTTTATTAGATTCTCTCTCTTCTTGTCTTAGGCATAAGTAAAATATTCAATAGAATTATATATATTTTTTTAAGTTAAAGACCCAGGGTTTGGGGTGTAGTTCAGTAGTAACATGCTTGCCTAGTATGTATAAGGGGGTGTAGGCAGCTCTTTTAGGCAGTTAGGGTGACTGGGCCCCTGAAAATAAGAAAACAGGAATATCTTTGGGTCTGTCTTTGCAGTCTCCATTTTGCTAGAGATCAAAATATGATCTGACTTCTTACTTCTTACCTAGATCTGTTTTTCCACAAACACCCTGGGAGGAAGGTCTCTCCTAGGATTTAAATCTAATCCTAACACTGTGGTTGATCAAGTTCAGGCCCTGGGACTTCGTGTCAGGGCTAGCCTCTTCCTGAGACAGCTCCTAGCCCTAACCAATCAGCTGTCCCTCTGGCTCACCTGAGCCAGAAGGTAGGGCCCACAACCACAAGGTTATAAATATGATTGCAAGGGCAGGGCAAGGTCTCTGAACTGCCAGACCACTTGGGAACCAGCTGCTGGTGAGTTTCCCCTCAGCTTGGCCCAGGCCCAGCCAGGCCAAGCCAAAGGGAGAACCCCCTAGTCCTTACTTTCCACATGGGCTCTTCTTCCACATGGCAGGAGCTCTTTGAACTCTCTTTTCTGTCCTTTCCATGGTTTTTCCAGGCCTACCATGTAGGCTGTCAAGCAAACTGAGTGTCCCTTCTTTGGCTTTGTATCTCCCTAAATAAATATAATAATTTAATAATTATCCTTGTCAGTCTTATTGTGTTCAATTCCTTGCTTAAAAGTAGACATGAACCTAGGACTTAGGGTTCAAGGACTTTCCTGAACCCCCAGCATCCAGTTACATAAGGCCTAAGGCTCCATCTTCCACAGATCAAAGAAAGAGGATGGAAGATTGTATAAAGATTTGAAATGCAATGATGAGAGGCATGCAGACAAGGCACCAGTGTCAGTGCCACAGTGGCCTTTTCCTAATAATCACTGCAGCTTCCTGAGCACCATCAGCTCTGTGAGTTTCACTGTTGCAACAAAAGGAACTGAGACAGCCTTATGTTTTGAAAAGACAGATCTTCCAGGATCTGTCTTTTCCTACCTATCATCACAGAGGGTTCATACGGCCCTGATGCACAGACAACACTCACAGCATTCCTCCAATACAGTTTCCTATTGGCTCAGCCTGTGGTCTCTAAAAGTTAAGGTCCCAAAGATCATTCCAACATTTCCCCTGCCAGAAGGAAAACCTAAAAGTAACTTAGTTTCTTGCCCAATTATTAACAGGGGAATTCTGATCTTGCTCAGAACTGATAAAAATGGGGAAAAAAAGAATTGCCTGAACTGTTTTTTGTTTTTTAAATGCTGAGTTCAAACCTGGGGTTTTGTGCATGTTAGTCAAATGTTCTACCAATGAGCTACAACCCCAGACTTTGGCTTTCCAAGATAGGGTCTCACTACTCTAGCTCATGCTGGGTAGGAAAATAGGCTGATTTCTATTCTGTTGTATAGGCTCATGACATCAGGGCATTCTGAGGAAGTGTGTGGGGGCTTTCTATTGAATATATACTATTCTATTCTAATCTCCACTTCCCTTCCAGCTGAACAAACAAACAAAACAATCACCCAGTTTCATATCTATGGCCAGCCCCTGCCTCTGGACCCTCACAAATGAGGCCCTCATCCAGACACAGTTTTCTTCTCATGTCACAAATTTTTCCAAACAAGTACCCAGGTGATTCTTATATATTCTTATATATTATATATTCTTTTTTGTTTGTTTTTTTCAAGGTAGGGTCTCATTCTAGCCCAGGCTGACCTGGAATTAACTATGTAGTATCAGGGTGGCCTTGAACTCATGGTGATCCTCCTACCTCTGCCTCCCGAGTGCTGGGATTAAAGGTGTGCACCACCACGCCTGGCTCTATTCTTATATGATTATATATGTGTACATAAATACATATGTATGTATGTGATTATATATATGTGTCTGTGAAACATGGCTCTTGGGACTGTTCATCTTTTCCTATGTGTGTGTGTATTTATCTGTATGTATGTGCGGCTGTGGATGTGTGCACATGCCATGCACATATGTGCAAGTCTGAGGACAACCTCAGGGTGTTCTTCTTCCTCTACCTGCTTGAAACAGTGTCTCCTGTGTTACTTGGTTTTTGCTGCTTCACTTCACGTGCACCAGACTAGCTCGCCTGCAAGCTTCCAGATCCTTCTGGCTCTGCCTCCCATTTCTGTAAGCATGTTGGGATCGCAGATACATTCAAGACTTTGAATCCAGGTTGACATGGGTGTTGGGGAGTTAAACTCAGGCCAGCAGGATTGCAAGCAAGCACCTTTAACTAATGAGCCATTTCCCTGGCCCCTATGTTCATATATTTAAAATATTCCATTCCTGGGCTGGAGAGATGGCTCAGCAGCTAAAGCCAAAGGACTCAGGTTCAATTCTCCAGGACTCAAATAAGCCAGACACACAAGGTGGCACATGCATCTGGAGTTCATTTGCATGTCCATTCTCTCCCCTCTCCCTCTCTATCTGCTCCTTTCACTCTCTCAAATAAATAACAAAAATTTTTTTTTAAATTAAAAAATATTCCATTCCTAAGCTGGGTGTGGTGTGCACGGCTTTAATCCCAATACTTGGGAGGGAGAGGTAGTAGAATCGCCGTGAGTTGAAGCCACCCTGAGACTACATAGTGAATTCCAGGTCAGCCTGGGCTAGAGTGAAACCCTACCTCGAAAAACAAAAAACAAACAAAAAATCCATTCCTATCTTTTCCTTTTTGACTCTCTTAGGAAGTAGAATATAAATTAAAAGAACTATAATACCAACACCCAGCCCACTTTGCATGCTACCCCTTTATGGTAGCTTGATAATATATGAAAATGAACTAGATGGTAATTGCTAAAGGCATTATGGGGTGGGGGCGTATCCTAGCCACTATCTTAAGCAGAGAAGGCTCCTCTAGATTCCCATTCTTTGAAACATCATCCTGTCTTTCATCTAGAAACTCTGGGACAGGATGACGCTGTCTAGCACATGTTCAACAAGATTTGGGTAGACCAGTAAGTATCATTATGTCGCAAACAGCAGGAGATTCCTGACAATGGGGTGAAGTGAGAATCACATGAAAGTGGGTGTGCCTGCTTCTCTCACAACTGCGTCCTTGCCGTAGGCTGTGGAGCACAGCACACAGAAGGCATCTGACACATGGCTGGTGAGTGGATGAAATGACTGCATGTGAACCAACAGTGGGTGTCAATACCACTAACGAAAACAGGATCATATCATTTGGCAGTACCTTTAAGGGGAAAGAACAGCGTTTTCAAATATTTCTTCATATATCTGATTGTAAAACTTTCACTAGCCTTTAACCTGAATAATTGACATAGAAATTTACGTTCAAAACAGGAAAAGCAAATCCTGAGAGGTCCACAAAAGAACAAAAAGAAAGAAAAGAAAAATGAAAGCAAAGTTTCAGGAGCAGCACGTAATACGATGACGATCCTCCCAGCCCCACAAGGTAACCTCAGTGTTAACAACCACGCACAACACACTTTGGTGTCCAAATTCACAACAGAGACCGAGCAAGAAAGGGTGGGAGAAATCAGGTGGAGGGAGGGCCAGGCCCCCCATGGGGACATAATGAAGAGAGGGGTGAGGACAGCGTGCAACATCTCATGCGGGGACCTCAGTGAGGACGAGTGGCACTGAGCAGCACTCAGTGAGAATAGAGGATCAGAGAGACAACACCTCGATCACAGAAACAAACGGCTTACCCTCTGCTTTAGTGGTAGTACCATCTTTAAGCAAATTAAAAAACAAGGGAAGGGATAACAGGGAACAGTTAGTAACAGTCAGAAAATTAAAAAGCAGAATGTTATTAGCTACTAAAAAAGTAAAAGTACCATTTACAACAAAGCTGAAAGGGAAACGAGTTCCACGGCAAAGCATGGTCAGAAGCAGGGTAAGTGTGCCTGAGCCTGGATTAGCTTAGCACAGTGTCGAGGGGGTTTACTTTGGGAAAACAAAATCCAGTCAGTTGAAAAAGCCTGACTGGGGTTTTCTGTTTTGCCAGTCATCCTCCTCAGAGCAGTTCCTTTTCCCTGAAAGACAGTACTGGCAGGAGGCAGGGAGCGGAGGAAGCACTACAAGTTCAAGTTCTCAAGAGTCACCCGAAGGGCAGAGCCAAGTGAGAAGCTGAGAGCCTGCTGTAGCGAGGCCTATCCCAACTACACGCCCAGCAGCAGTGAGGCGGCGACAGCTGTCGCACTCAGTACCTGCGTCCAGGCCTATGTACTCCATGTCTTCCCTCATGTGTCTGGACTCTAGAAGTTTGAAAGGGATTGTCAGCTTCAGTGCTAAACATCTGCAGGTCATGGGTCATCCTAAGCAGTAACAGTCTCAGTGGGATTCTGCACTAGTTCAAGTTGTGTTTTGCAGGGACATAAGGGGAGGAGCAGAGCTCACTTCTCAGTAAACTGTGAAGGGATCTTTGAAGAGGTGACACTGACCTAAGAACACATCCTCAGCACTTCTCAAGATTCTGTCACCAGTCCAACCTCCCAGGGCTTTCACAGCACAGGGGAGTGTACTAACACCCCAGATATGTGTAGAAAAGCAAAGACCCTGAGTACACCAAAGGCTGGTTTTGCAAGCAGTGCCACAAATACTTATTAAAAATACTAAGGGTGACCAAATGTATCAAAACACAGATAAAGATTTAGACTAAAATTTACACAACTAATTCACCATAGCAGGAAAAAGCTGTGACATCTCCCTTGTTCAATAATTGCGAAACAAAACAAGATCCCAGCACTTGGTACGAGAAGCCACATGGGAAGATCTGTGTGTCAGGTATTTCCAGAGATAACAAGACTGCCTGGACACATGTCTTAGTCTCAGTTCCACTGTCTTCTACCTTGCAGGACAAAGTTGACAGTTGACAAAGGACCTTCAGATGATGTCATTGGTCCTCCTTGCATATCTGAGTCAGGTGGCCATTATGATCAGCAGTTCATGGGTGGGGAAACAGACTGAAAATTTTCATAGCCCACTCCAAGTCACAGTAATAGATGCAGGTCCAGAGACCTTCTCCAGGTCCTGCTCTCACTGTGCTTGCTTCCCATCTCAAACATTTCAGAGCTTTAGTTTTATAGCTGCCTTTGGAAGTTGGCAAGCCACTTAAGTAACTCCATTCTAGTATTTCGTAAATTTGACTCCTTTTCTTAAAATCCTAAGTAGGATTGATTCAGCTAAGTCCTTAGATTTTGACTTTGAATGACTTGGCATCACAGATATAAAGTGGAATATAACACCAGCCTTACTCAGTGGGTATTAAATGTCTGCTGGGGAAATGAGAAATGGACCTCCTACTATGTCAGATACTAAAATTTTGGAAAATAGTTAAATAATTCTTTTGGGCAATCATTAAAGACATATTCCTCTCAGTGGACATGTGGAAAGACAGTGCTCTTGTACAGATGTGCTAAGGTTGGTTAGTAGGCCTGTCATATTCCTTGAGAACACTTCTGTCCTTCCCCACTCTAAGAAACACCCAACTACAGTAAGTGGTGAGTCCCTCATGAAGCACCTTGCTCTCACCAAGGCAAGGGTTGCTGGGACAGCAGAACAGGAGGAAAGGGGATCATTTACCTAAAGATGCATATGACCCTGGAGGCAATGCCGCTGCAGAGCTGAAGGGAGTAGAGCCTGAAGACGAGGAGACTTTGGATTTGGCACTGGCTGCTGCATTCACGTCAATGTCGCTTCGAGACCGCTGCAGCGACCCAGTCGTTGACACAGACTTGGTACTAACTGTAGAGGCTTTAGTGGCAAAGGAGGAAATGTTAGAAAGGACTACATGGAACTTTCAAAGTGTACTGTTGAAACGTGACGCTGCTCTGCTCTTATTGGAAACAAACATCAAGTTTAAATAAATACTGGAGCCCACAAGAATTTCTCTTGCCCTGAAGACAGAGTTCAAGCAATGCAAAGACATCACCATGACACATCTCACAGTTGTGTTTTCCAGAAATCAAAAACTATAAGTCTAAGGAAATAACCCAGGTTCCTGGTTAATAAAGGAAGTACAAAAATGTGTGGCCAGTCACCTCATGACGTGGCCTAAGAACCCTCTTTTAGGAAATACATCTCTATCCAGCCTCTAATGGCCACCAAGCTGCTGTCATTCAGAACAACCCAAGTGACCCTCACTCTCTATCCTGTGATCCAAGAAAGGTGCAGCTTGAGTATGGCAGCAGGGACATGCTGCAGAGAGGTGTGGAGGAGGGACCACCAACCTTGATTTCTGCCTGCCTAGCTATCCTGGCAACGTGAGCGGATGGCCCTGGAAAGTTAGAGCAGACATCAGAGTGGCATGTGACTCAGAACTAATTAGGGCTGAGCAGGCCACAGCCTTCTGTCCCAGAACACAGTCTCGGGAGCTGAGTGGCCACCCAAAGTGATGAACATGCCCTCCATGGAGCCCCCACCCTGGGGTTGCAGTCTTACCTCTTGATGTGGTGCTGCCAGTAGGACTTCTTTTGGCAGAAAGTGGCCGGCTACAGAGAAAGCAGCACGTGTATTATCATCAGAGTAACTTCACCTACAGCAGGACAACTGAAAACTGTGGCACTAAGAGTTATGTCAGAGTTTCCAGGATTTTCCATACAATACAGACCTCATCTTACAGATCTCATTCCTGACAACGCTTTCATATTACTTTTGGGATGAAATTACAAACACAGAGCAAAATAACAACAGAGGGGGAAGTTAGAAGTCTGGAGCAAAGATAGTAAGTCCTAGGCCCCCGCGCACTGCCTTCTAAACCTATCTCCAGGCAAAACTTACATTCTGTTGGGAGACTTCCTGAAGCATTATTGTGTATAGTTCACATCAAAATCTAATTCACTGTGTTATTCTAAAACTGTTTTTGTTGTTGTTGTTGTTGTTGGTTTTATGAGGTAGGATTTCACTCTCCAGGCTAACCTGGAACTTACTATGTAGTCTCAGGGTGGTCTGGAACTCACCATGATCCTCCTACCTCTGCCTCCTGAGTGCTGGGATTAAATGCATGGGCCACCATGCCCAGCTTCTAAAACTGTTATTTTATTAAGAAAATCACTTATGGCAGAGCCCAGGGGACCTGTTTCTACTCTTTCCCCACAATATCATACCAAGACCAGAGTCTACCTGAGGCCTGCGGGAACTTTAAACAGGGACACAGGTAAAAACACAGCTGTCATTTGTGTTTCCATGAGGCAAACATTTAAGTATTCAGCATCACACCATGACCAGCAAAGCGAGACTCCTTACTTGAGACTCTCTTGAGAGCTGGAAGAGGAGCGGTCTGACTGAGGCAGAGACACAATGCTGTCCGAGTTCTTCAGGTGGGACTGCAAAGCTTTCTGATAGGAGGACTCCAGGGTGTGGTAGAGGTGCTCTGCTTCTCTGCTGAAGTGACTGTGGAAACCCCAGTAGCACCTAGGGAAAAGATACATTCCTGCTCTATGCAGTGGGCCCTTGAGGGTTCATGCTGAGCTCGGGAGTGCTCCACACAGTGTTTTTGAGGACTAGAGCCTCTACCTTCTTGCTAAGAAGAGCGGCTAAGCAGAAGACAGGGAGGATGGAACAAAGGAAGGCTTTGACAAATCCTGTCCTTAGAAATTACTGGTGTTATTTATTTGCCTGTATGCATGCATGCATGTAGATGTGCCAGGATCTCTTTCTTGTCACTGCAAATGAACACCAGATGGCCATGCTGCTTTTTGTGTCTTGCATTACAGGGGTGCTACAGAATTAAACCCAGGCTGGCAGGCTTGTCAAGCAAGTGCCTTCAATGACTACATCATCTCCCCAGCCCTGTTACTGGATTTTTGATGCATGACAACTTATTTAATTTCTCCAAACCTCAGGCTCACCTATAAAATAGGAATTAAAGGTTTTAACTTGCAAGGCTAGGGAGCCTTAGGGAAGAAAAACTAAAATCACTAAATTCAGAGCCATGTAGAATCCATGTTACATTATGATTAAGGATGAGAAGAGGCTAGGTGCAAAATATAATACAGGGATAAAAACAATCATTAACAAACTCAAGATTTTAAATATTTTTTATTTATTTTTATTTGAGACAGAAAGAGAGGGAGAGAGAGATGATGGGTGTGTCAGGGCCCCCAGCCACTGAAAATGAACTCCAGATGCATGTGCTACCTCGTGCATCTGGCTTACATAGGACCTGGAGAACTGAACCTGAGTTCTTAGGCTTTACAGGCAAGCACCTTAACTGCTAAGCCATCTCCCCAGCCCATTTTGAATTTTTTTTGTTTTGTTTTTGTTTTTCAAGGTAGGGTTTCACTCTAGTCCAGGCAGACCTTGAATTCACTACGTAGTGTCATGGTGGCCTCGAAATGATGGCGATACTCCTACTTCTGCCTCCTGTGTGCACCACCACACTGGCTCTTCGAACATTTTTTAGTAACCATTAGTTATGTCACTTGTTTTGTCAGGAACTACCAAAGATGAGATTTGGAGGGAAAATCCCAGTTATATAATGAATTCAAAGATAAAGAAAGCAACTGAACTGTGAAGCAGTTAAAGAAAATACACACTGGATCAGGCTGTAAAACAATACAAATCCAGCTGAGTAAAACTAATGCTCTGGGCAAGGAAAAGGAGTTTGTAGCCCATGTAAATCAAAAGAGCTGGCCAGCTATGACATATGGAATAAGCCACCACACACATAAACGTGGGCATAGTTGTCTCCCACCTGCTTCACTGCCTCCACCAGTTCTGGGGAAATCTCACACATGCTTTGCAAGTGCTCTACCACTAAGCTCTGTCACGAGCATCTCTTTTTATGGTTCAGGGGACCAAACCTAGGACCTCACACATGCTACCTAGGTAGATACTCTACCTCTAAGCTACACCCCTAGTCCTAGTAAGTCTTACCATTAAACTTCTGGTACAGTCACATGGCAAATTATCCCTAGGGAGGCACTAGATACTGGCCACGTGACTGAAGCGTATTTAATCCTAATGTAAAATCACCTCCATCATGAGTAGGAAACATTACATTACCACCATGATAACCCTAAGCATTAGTTAAACCAATTTTTCCTGGTGGCTCACGTTTACTGAGCAACCACTTGATGTTCACACATGTGATGACAGGGAGAGAATACACTGTAACCATCATTTTTTCTGGTAAATCAGTAGAGCACAGTGGATCACAGCATGGCTTTTAGCAGTGCTGGGTTGGTCAAAGAATACACTGAGTATGAAAACAAGTGCTTTTCTGACTGATGGGATCATTTTTCATGAGCTTTTGAAAACAAGCATATTCAGGCCTCCTTGTACTCAGATCACTCAGCCAACCTTGTAAACAAACAAACAAACAAAACAAGCTAGATAAATATTCTGATATGTACTTTTGGGTTACTTTCAAAAGTGATAATTAAATTATGTTCCTGTAACTTAATAAGTTTTTTAAAATATCTTTATTTATTTATTTGAGAGAGAGAGAGAGAGACAGAGACAGAGAGAAAGAGGCAGACAGGGAAAGAATGAGAATGGCCACTCTAGTTCCTTCTGCCTCTGCAAATGAACTCCAAATATATGAGCCATTTTGTGCATATTTGGCTTTATGTGGGTACTAGGAAATCAAATCTAGGCTGTAAGGCTTTGCAAGCAAGCACTTTTAACAGCTGCACCATCTCTCCAGCCCCTGATGGGTTTTTTTTTTTTTTTTGGTTTTTCGAGGTAGGGTCTCACTCTGGCCCAGGCTGACCTGGAATTAACTATGTAGTCTCAGGGTGGCCTCGAACTCACGGCGATCCTCCTACCTCTGCCTCCCGAGTGCTGGGATTAAAGGCGTGCGCCACCACGCCCGGCTTCCTGATGGGTTTTTAATACGGCAATACATACAGTGCACAGGAGCATAAATCATACAACAGAAACTTACTTTCGGGCTTCTATCCTGGCTTCAGAATCAGCATCATGGATCCCCTTCTTTATTGTTTCTGCTAATACTGATATGTGTCTAGACATTTAGAAAAGAAAATAGTAACAATCATTAAACATAGGGTTTTATGTGGGGCAAAATGGGTATATGGAACAACTTCTAAATGGCAATGTGGATCATGGACCTTTGTGCCAAACTTAATCAGTTAACTCACAGCTTAGAGGCTCAGATCTCAGAACTCTCTCGAGGCCATGGTCCTGTCACCACCTTTACCCTTCTCTCCTTAAGGACTTGTGAGTTCTTAAATCACAACCAGCTTCTTTTCAGACCATACTCACTTAGATGAATCTTTCATGAACCCAGACACCAAAACCTTGTCTTTTCACACCAGAGCTCGTTTCCATAGCAATTGTGAAATGATAACAACGATCCTAATTCTAAAGAGCTGGTCTGTACATTCCTATACTGAAAGAAAAACTATGTTTTTCTTTACAAGTTCCATTAGTTTTAATTGTTGGAATGTGTGTTTAATAAATAAGGTCATGTTATATTGCACAGGTTGGCCTTGAACTTGTGATATTTTTTCCTCAACCTCAAGTGACTTGGACTATAATCATGTACCACTACACCCAGCTTAATGAAATAAGTCTTAAAAATCAATCATTTTATCAGTAAATAGTCTCACTAGCTGCCTTTAAACATAGCTGAGAAAACAACACCTCACTACTGATACTAGTCTATAGAATTTTAGGAGAGAGGAAATGATCTCAGTGAATGGTTTCTTAACAACATATGGAGTATCCCTGTCACCTTGCCCTGTCACAAAGAAAACCATCAACCAGAGACAGGATGATGCTAAGATGTCTCCAGAGACAAACTGGTCACACTGAGCAGTGTCATACATGGGAAAATTCCCTTAAAATGTGAGGAAGACTATCATTATCTGAGCAGGACCTGCACAATACTGGGCCCATCAATACTCCACCATGATGGAGGAGGGCATGACAGCCCTATTCCTCCCCAGAGAGTTATTGGCAGTTAATGTTTGTGGGGGAGAGGGAGACATTTTCTGCTATGGTATAGTCACTGGTAAGTGGCATGTGCTTTGGTAAACAAGACCCTATCCATGATCATGCAGACAACCCTAACTAAACACAATGGCTCACACATAAGGGGAAAAAAACAGGGACATCTAAGTAGAAGAGGAAATAGTTTGAAAGAAGGGGCTCAGTGGAAGGGGAAAGGGAGACACAAGAAGGTGATGGGAAGGTGTTATGATTAAAATACATTATATACATGTATGAAAATTATGAGGAGGAAACTTTCTTAACAAACACTGTCCTTGTGACGAAAAAACCCAGACCTCTGTAAAACCCAACGAAAGGTCTTCTCTTTTCTTGGCTGGTGAGTAGCCCGAGTTTCTCAAAATCAGTGCTTATCCCTTTTTCCTCCCAATTAAAACTTTTACCTGAAGAGTTCATACTCAGTCTTCACTTTTATTTCTATAACCACTGGCATTTGTTCCCTCATGTTCAGTATCACTATGATGAAAGGCACTTCCCAAACTGTGAGATACAACTCACCATCTACTGCCTATAAACCTAACTCAGAATGACACACACCTAAAATGGACAAGGACTAAAAATGCCAAAAAAAAAAAAAAAAAAAAAGAATCTCAAAATTAATAGACAAGCTTCAGGAATTTTGCCAAAATTCAACTTTTTAATAATGATGTACAAGTGACCATCTAACAGCCCGAATAAAGAGGAAAAAGAAAACTTCCAAATGAGTGCAATTCCTGTAAGTATCTACAGGGAGCAGCCTTAAACTCTCATCGTGGCGAAGCGTGCCCAGTTTTACAATCCCGGTGACATAAACCGCACACAGGCAGTGTCAGGGTGCAACAGTATTCCAGTGGATGGCATTCCCTAACGCTTCCACATCACTGGCAACCACAGGCAAGAACAAATGCTCAGATTCTTTCTTTCCTTATTTAAGGATGGTTGGACTACTTGCTGAGACACTCAACCCCAAGTCTATGCAGAAAGAAAAGCAGTTTCAAATAGGACAGATGCTTACCTTTCCAGGGAATGTGTCTGCCATTCTTGTAAAAGCAAATCTAAAAATTCAAAACAGCGCCTGAAAAGTGGTAAGAAAGAAACACAGAACTTAGTAACATGTATAATAGAGAAAATAAATCAGCTTTCTGCTTAAGTGAGCCAATATTTCTTTTTGTAATGGTAGGTTTTATTTTTATGACTGGAAAAAAATTGAGCATGAAGAATCAGAAATAACTGAAGGACAAAGTAAACTAAAATGCTGAGATAGTACATGGACACAGGGACCCAGGGCAAGGACAAAATTTCCCTCCAACCAGAAGACCAAGCTTCATGGTAGTGTTACTGAGAAGGCCTCTAGTTGTCAATTCTTTTTATACTATCCTAATGAACACATTGATATATTGCATTCACATACCACACATCAGCATGTTATAGGACCAGCAATTATTCTTTCCATTAATTTTATAGAATACCAAAAGTAGAGAAGACCCTGAAAAACTAAGTATATTCTCAATTTCCTGCTGAAGTCCTTGGCGGTGCTTAACATGGAGTCATCTGCTTCCTACCCACCAACCCTGCAGCAACTTCCTTTACAAGTCTTTTCACTTTGGCTGTCTTTCTTAGACTCTTTATTCAGGGTTCATGTCCTTTAGATTAATTGCCTATTTGGATCCTACCTCTCTATAATTTCCTTTTTTTAAATTCCAGGGCTCCTGTTTTTGTTTTAATTTTTATTAGAGAGGGGGAGAAGGAAGGAGGGAAGGAGAAAGAGAGAAAAAATGGGCATGCTAGGGCCTCTTGCCACTGCAAACTCCAGATACATGCTCCCTTCCACTTTGTGCAACTGGCTTTACATGACTACTGAGAATCAAACCTGGGCTGGCAGGCTTTTCAAACAAATGCCTTTAACCACTGAGCTATTCCCCAGGGTTCCTGTTTTTATAAGAACAAATGGTCACCATTCGAGGAACCAGTGCTCAAAGAAAAACAAGCAGAGAGCAATCTTTCTCTAATGAAGTGAGCAGACTTTCTCATGACCCTCATAGCCCATTCAATTAGTCTTTAATAAACCCTCAAGTCTTGAATTAGTCAACTGGTCTTTACTAACCCTTAACCCTCTACATGATGGAGACAGAAGGAAATCAAGCAGAGTCAAGAGGGCAGAAGGAACAAGAAGCAGTCAGTTACTATGTACCAAGAGTCTAAGAGCTTTAGAGGCAAACAGGAGAGCTGTCTGGCTTGGGACTGCCACCAGTGGAAGTAACAGAAGACTAAAGTGAGTGTTCTCATGAAGAGACAGAAGGCGAACAGGCCTTCCTCATTCCTGCCCCAACCCAGATAGTAATAGTGCTTCTCATTCCATCCTCCCGATCAGGTCTCTTTCTGGTCTGAACTTGTTTATTTATTTGTTTATTTATTTGAGAGAGAGAATGAACGCACCAGGGCTTCCCAGCTTGCAAACGACCTCCAGATGCATGTGCCACTTTGTGCATCTGGCTTGCATGGGTCCTCGGGAATCAAACTGAGGTCCTTTGGCTTTGCAGGCAAGCGCCTTAACCGCTAAGCCATCTCTCCAACCCCCTGGTCTGAATTTTTATTGTGCCTTCTTCATTTATCCAAAATGGCTCTAAAATTTCTTGGGGACATGTCTGCTGGTTTGAATCACTTCCCTGAATGAATTACTAACTCCACAAAATGTATGCTGTCATTCTTATGTTGTTTTTGCATTACTGATTTTTAATTTCCCAACTGAATTATTTGCTTCTTAAAGGCGGGGAGTGTGTGCAATCCATTTCTTACCAATTCTACAAAGCAAAGCTGGCCAAGTCTTGAAAGAGAAGATGAAAAGCCTTGGTGACCCTCATTAGCTTTGTGTGTGTATGTGTGCGTGTGCACACACACACATATGCAGTCTTGGCATGTGTGTGGAGATCAAAGGACAACCTTAGTGTGCTGGTCCTCCCCTTCCTCCTTGTTTGAGTCAAGGTGTCTCTTGTTTTGCTGCTGCCAGCTGACCTAGCTTGTGAGCTTTGGGAGTCTCCCAATTCTGCCTCTCATTGCTACAGGTTCACTGGGATTGCAGATGCTTGCACTACTTGTGTCCAGCTTCTGTGGGTTCTGGGGTCCAAACTCTAATTGTCAGGTTTGTGTACCAAGTGCTTTTAACCTTTGAGCCTTCTCCCTAGCTTGGCTTTCTACACTTCTGAGAGCAGTAGGGCTGTGTTAGATGGCTCCTGTTACTTTGTTGAGACCATTCTGACTAACACTGATGAAATACAGAAACAACCATCTGGCATGTAGTTCAGAAACCGGTGAGGAGCAGCCTTTCCACTGTTGCAGTGACTGTAGGTTGTTATTTGTACTAAAACCACAACTACTAAATTAACAGAATGGATTTCTGTCTCACTCCCAAATATACAGGAAGCCCCAAACCTTTATGTGATAGTTATTTGGAGATGGGCCTTGGGAGGCAGTTGGGTTTTGATGAAGTCGTGAGAATGGTGTCCTTATGGTAGGATCAGCATTCTTCTAAGAGACGACAGAGTCTGCTCTTATTAGCCCTCTATTGCCTCTCTTTCCTCCCAGCCACTCTTCAAGGAAGGACAGAAGGAGAAGGTAGTCATTTTCAAAACAGGAATAGTCTTCACCAAAACCTCCATCCTCATGGACTTCAGCCTCCAAAGCTAATGATCTGCTGTTTGAGCCATGATGCTTTTTTATTCTGGCAACCCAAGCTGACTAATGCATGAAACTGAGCCCACAAAAAAGACAGGTGTAGCACGGAGAACAGACAGAGACTGTAAGTAACAGTACTGGTGGCAGGAGCAGCAAGTTCTCACACGGTTACTGCTTGAAAAGCTTTCACTAAGGGCCAGGTCTTTCCTTACCACACTGACTGAATCCTCAGAACAACCTAGTGAATCAAATCAGCAGCGTGTGGGACGAGGCACTGCGACAAGTGACATGTATTAGCTTCCAAGGTTTTCTGTCACTCCTCCATCTTGCTGACTTGACACCTCTTGGGGAGCTGAGGCTGTTCTGCCCTAATCTAAGAAGTGGTGCTGTGAGTCAAGGACAGCCTGCGTCCCTCAGGACAGGTAACTGATTACAGACTGTGTGGAATACTTTTTTTTTTCTTTTTTTGAGTTTAGAGAGTTGAGTTTTTTTCCTCCCTTGCTTTTTATTATCAGTCAGATGGGTAAGAATCCTACTTTGGTCATGCAACCAAATGAAAAGGGAATGAGGCAGACTAAAGACAGGTAGAGGGACTACCTCAATCAAGAGTATATATGGGGTTTTCTCCCTTCTGCCATGATCCTGACATCCCCCACTCCAGTACACAATATAAATTTACCCAAACTCATTTTCCAAAGTATTTAGATCTTGATACCAGCCCAAGACCCATTTATGACAGTGATCTTAAATAACAATAAACATTTCAATCATGAAACTTTAGCAGGAGATATGGTACTTGCCTTGGTTTTAAAATAATTTCAAAATAATAAAGAGGCACTTTTGACATTTACCTTCTAACAGCGACAGATTTTGAGGTACAGTTGCTTGTTATGACGGGAATTAGCCTAGGGATGTGTGTGTGCTATAGAAAAGAACAGAAAACAGGTGAAAACCTGCAAATACAAAACAGAGCAAGACACCACAAAGAGCTGCTCCATTACTACCCTGACTTGTATATCACACAATATATTCAGATTCAAATGTCACGAGTTTGAAAATGAGACAGAATCTTACTAAAATGTCATAGGCCATTACAAAACAAAGTAAGGGAGAGCTGACAGGATGATACATAAATCGGTCTAAAATCAAAACCCTCATGAGTCCTGAATTATCTGAGCAGCAGAGATCTGGGTGGGTTCAGAAGAAGCCACCACCCCAATCTATTCTGACACTGATTCAATGTGAATATGCAGGACTTGAGATCTAATACTGGGTATAAGCAGTGCAAGAAAGAACAGTAAGAACTAAAAATAACGCCTCATAATCCATAGTAATCAAGAACATTCTGGATAGCTGTTGTTTGTGTGTGTTTTAAGTGTTGGTATAGTGTGGGTGTATATGTGGGTGAGTGCAACCACAGCACCTGTGGAGCTCAGAAAATAACCTCCGAGTGTGGGTCCTGGCTTTCCCCTGTGTTTCAGACAGAATCTTGTCATTTTGCCCAGCAAATGCCAGACTGCCAGCTGCAAGTTTCAGGATTGTCCTGACTCTGCTTCTATTGCTGCAGGCTTGTTAGGATTACAGAACTGTGTGCTATTGGTTTTAAGTGTTCTAGGGAATCCAAATTCACCATGGTTGTCAGGTTTGTGCAAAAAACACCTGGAGCCACTGAGCCCTCTTAGCAATTCCTGAGAGGTTTGAATCAAAGCCCAAAGTTTCAAGAGTTGCCTCTGGGGAAAACTAGACCTTGAAGGTAGGGAGAAGTGAGTGCAGAAAAGTTCTGTCTCAAGCCTTTGTGAATGACTGGGATTTCTTGAAAACTTGCTCATGAATGAACTGGAAATTTCTTAAATCTAAATAAGCAAGCACTCATAAACTAAGTGAGGAGACCATGATGTTGCTGTGCTTATATGTGATTAATTAAATGAGGTTTTGGGCAAATAGCAAAATCAAAGCACAAACATGGAAGGTCTGGGATTAAGAAGAGAACAAGAGTGGTTGAGGAAAAAACCAGAAGACAAGCCCAGCAATGGGAACAGGTGTTCAAATACTTAAAACTAATGGAGAGTCAATGACAACCCCTCAGAGGCTATGCACCAACCTACAATTCACACCACAGATCACACAAGCTCATGTGCTATAATCTGGGAAGGGGAGGGGGGCCAGGTTGTATTATGTACAACATGACTGCAACAACATATACTCATTCTATGTCTTATGACCATCAATATTTACCACTTGCTTATGGATGGGCCTGCAATGTACTTACCCGAATGATTAACCTAACAGCTACCACACCAGAAGTGGCCATAATTTTGGCACTGTTTGGAATTAAATTAAAGATAGTTGGCATAATAGCTTCAGCTCCATGGTCAAATTTATTCCCCAGAACTGATGACAGATGCCTACAAGAAAGAATGAATTCAGATTATAGCTACATCCTTATACAGTGAACCGCATAAACCTCTTAATATCTGAGAGCCTCCAAAGTTATTGAGCAATAAAGAACAAGAGCCAAAGACACTTCAAAACTTAATTTTAAATGTGAATGAATGTAGAACTTGGCAAAAGTCACTAGCCAAAACACTGGTTTGGTTTTTTTTTTTTGTTGTTGTTGTTGTTGTTGTTGTTGTTGTTTTGTTTTGTTTTTTTGGTTTTTCTAAGGTAGGGTCTCATCCTAGCCCAGGCTGACCTGGAATTCACTATATAGTCTCAAGGTGGCCTTGAACTCATAATGATCCTCCTACCTCTGCCTCCAGGGTGCTGGGATTAAAGGCATGTGCCACCACGCCCAGCAAGAAGTTTTTTCTTAATCATTTCCAACTAAGTATTAAAATAGTTTTAAAAAAATCAATCATGCTAATAAAACATTAAATATGAAAAAATTCTCTTATGCCCTTTTTTATCATGCCTTTTCACATAAAATAAAACAATCATGCTTTAATATCTATCTGCCCCTAAAACATTAAAACAGTGACAATGCCTACTGGTTGCTACTACTACTTTAACACATATTCAAACATAAAATTTATGTTTAGCTAAGATTATTACAGTACCCATCTTTAATTTTCTTTTGTTGTTGTTGTTGTTGGTTGCACTACCAGGATTTGAACCTAGGACCTTGTGCATGGTAGACAAGTGCTTTACCACTCAGTATATCCCTAAGCCCTGTCTGTAAATTTACAGCATTAGCACCCATTCTAGAAACAAGCAAATATGCAAATAATTATGCTATATACTATAAACAAGTATCAGTGAATAATCTGAAAACTAGAAGTCTATACAATTTCATTTTTCATGTTAATATTAATAACTGCTTTAAGTATTAAGTTAGCAGCTTCAGAGAGGCATCACTGAGTAACATTTAAAGTCCATCACACTCCACATAACTGAGCAGGAGCTACTGTACTAGGATGGACAGAAATGTGAGCTAGCAAGGGTCTTGAAGGACAGTCAGAGATGCTATACAGTAACCATGTCCAAGCAGCCATCCTTAGGCTCTGGGATGAGACTATCTGATAGTATGGGAGAATGCAGAGAGCATTGCAGTTCTTACCCCAATGTGATACAAGCTTCCCGCACTACCTGAGACCGCAGATCCTTAGCAGAGAGTTTAAAGGCTCCGTCCAAAAGACGCAAATGTTGAAAAAAGTTATCATACTCAGCAGCACCAGCCAGAAGTAAAGATCTAATCTTTTTTAGCTGATGGGATACAAAAAAGTCAGAAATATACAATAATTCTTAACAGAGAATATACATACAAAACAACAAAATATACATAACCCCAAGAGATGAACATTCAAGGTTAACTGATACAAGTTTGCCTAGATTATTTGGCCAATTAATTGTGACCAAATAAATACATACTGAACAAATCTATAGATGGCAACTAAAACCAAGTCATTTTTTAAAATGTAGTAGCTGTGATAAATATGTCTTTTTAAATGAGAAATGTAAGCATAGTTGAATTTATACCGATGGTATCAAAAGACCATTGTCTTATAAAAACCTTATGTGTTCTACGTCCCATTTCAACTGCCATTCTTTAATCAATCAAAACAAGAAGCACTGGGCTGGAGAGATGGCTTAACAGTTAAGGTGCTTGCCTATGAAGCTTAAGGACTCATGTTCTCTCCAGGTTCCACATAAGATTGATGCACAGTGGTGCAAGCACGAAAGGTCACACGTGTACTCAAGGGGACGCCAACATCTGGATTGCAGTGGCTGGAGGCCCTGGTGCACTAATTCATTCTCTCTCATTTAAAAATAAAACAGGCAGTCTATTGGGCTTATATCAAAAAAAGGAGGAGGAGGAGAAGCAGCAGCAGCATTCCTACAGTATTTGTTTTTAAAGCTTATTTATATGTATATTTATTTACATATGTGTTTGTTTACTTGAAAAATGGGCCAGGCTTTTTATATGGATACTGAGTAATTAAACTCAGGCAGGTAGGCTTCACAAGCAAGTGCCTTTAAACCAATGAGCCATCTTCCCAGTCCTTACAGTATGTTTTTCTTATCCTACAGTTTATCTGACTAGTCTGACAAAGAATATAATAGCAATCTTAACACAAACTCCCTGGCTAACCAAAGCATACTCGCTTTCTTCACATAAGACACACCCTCACTTTAATGTTCAAGAAATGTTACTTTTTAATTAATATTTTATTTATTTATTTATTTATTTATTTATTTATTTATTTATTTATTTGAGAGGGAGAGAGAGTGAGAAAGAAGCAGATGGAAAGAGAGAATGGGCATGCCAGGGCCTCTAGCCACTACAAACAAATTCCAGATGCATGTGCCCCTCTGTGCATCTGGCTCACGTGGGTCCTGGGGAATTGAACCGGGGTCCTTAGGCTTCACAGGCAAATGCCTTAACCACTAAGCCATTTCCTCAGCCCCAAGAAATGTTACTTTTACTAATGAACTGTTTTTGTTGTTTTATTTTTTCTCAAGACCCCAGCCATCTCCACAGGACTCCAGAGGATAACACAGGAGAATGCAAGTTCAAGACCAGCATGGGCTATATAGTAAGTGCAGTGGTTTGAATCAGATGACCCCATAAATGCACGTGTTTTGAGTACTGGTCCCCATCTAATGGCAATATAGTTGGTGAAGCCGTGCTGGAGGAGGATGTTGTTGGGGCAGGCTTAGGGATGTTTTCCAGAGCCCACTTGCTAGAGTTCAGCTCACTCTCCTGCTGCTGTTTTCCACCTGCTGTTGGCAAGAAGGTGATGTCCAGCCTCTGCTCCGTGACTTTTTCCCTGCCATTGTGAAGCTTCCCCTCAAGACTCTAAGCCAAAAAAAGAAAGAGAAAAGAAAAGAAAAGAAAAGAAAAGAAAAGAAAAGAAAAGAAAAGAAAAGAAAAGAAAAGGAAAAGAAAAAAAAGAAAA
Source organism: Orientallactaga sibirica (assembly GCA_036365145.1). Taxonomy (NCBI): domain Eukaryota; kingdom Metazoa; phylum Chordata; class Mammalia; order Rodentia; family Dipodidae; genus Orientallactaga; species Orientallactaga sibirica. The sequence goes on from JAEOAD010000028.1 coordinate 15,696,256, forward strand.
AGCTTTCCTCCTATCAGCAGTTTTTGGTTGGGTGCTTTCTCCTAGCAATGAGAAGGTGACTACAACAGTGAGCCTGCCTCAAACAAATCAAAAGACCAACGAAAACAAATAAAGCACATGCCTTTAATCCCAGCACTCAGGAGGCAGAGCTAGGAGGATTGCCATGAGTTCAAGGCCACCCTGAGACTGCACAGTGAATTCCAGGTCAGCCTGGGCTAGAGTGAGAGCCTACATCAAAAAAAAAAAAAAAAAAAAAAAAGGTGTGTGTGTGTATACTTCACTATAAAAGGTCAAGTGCAAATATGGTAATTTATATTTAATGTTTAAATAATATTTACTATTTAGCACTCATTAGCACCATTCCCCATATCATAATAAAGCACTTAGAATACTTAAATAAATATAAATGTAAACATATGAAGTCAAAAGCTTACAGCATTTACTCTCTGCTCCCAGTCATGCTTATCATCAGATAATATTTCCCTAATTTTGTTTATGGATTCTTCAAGGTCTCGGCTGGAATAAATCTATAAGAAAAAATAATTTATAATCAATAAGACATTTTGCAGAATTAAAATTTTTTTTAAGTACATAAAGTCAAAAGTATTTGGTAAATGTAATAAGCAAAAATTTTTCAATTTTAGGAAATATATCTGAGAAACCTTCTAGGCAGGTAACAACTTTTAGAATGAACTTGTTACCCACTGTGAATATACAGGTACCCCTTAGATTTGCAACTGCCTCAGTCATAGCAAAAGTGGCTTTCATGTACAAGAGAAGAAACCTACAGCCAATGATGCATTAGTCATTCATTACTTGTATTATGTACATCATCATAGTATACCTGCAATTTTAAACACTTTCAAATCCATCTGCTCTTTAACCCTTACACCCTACTGCAGGACATTGACCATGAACAAAGGAAGGTCCTGTAGCAATAGATGATGCTGAGCCTGGGGAGCTCGTCACCTGACTTCTGCACAGACAGCACCAAGTGGAAGGAGACGAGCACAGAACAAACACTGAAAATATCATCCAGAGATGGTACTGAGGCCCAAAGCTGTCCATACTGCTTCATCTGTAAAGCAAGTGCAGCAGCAAACAAAGATGGTGGGTGTGGACTAGGGTGTTTTTTTTTTAATATTTATTTATTTATTTGACAGAAGGGGGAGAGAGAGAGAGAATGGGTGCACCATGGCATCCAGCCACTGCAAACAAACTCCTGATGCCTAGACCACCTTGTGTATCTCGCTTATGTGGGCCCTGAGGAACTGAACCTGGGTCCTTTGGCTTTGCAGGCAAGCACCTTAACTGCTAAGCCATCTCTCCAGCCCTAGACTAGGTTTTGATGAAGTGTTCTCTAGCTTTTCAGATGCTAACATCCTTCAAATTTATATGTGTGTTTTCTTATTCTAAAAATGAGACTGCACAGTGAATTCCAGGTCAGCCTGGGCTAGAGTGAGAGCCTACATCAAAAAAAAAAAAAAAAAAAAAAAAGGTGTGTGTGTGTATACTTCACTATAAAAGGTCAAGTGCAAATATGGTAATTTATATTTAATGTTTAAATAATATTTACTATTTAGCACTCATTAGCACCATTCCCCATATCATAATAAAGCACTTAGAATACTTAAATAAATATAAATGTAAACATATGAAGTCAAAAGCTTACAGCATTTACTCTCTGCTCCCAGTCATGCTTATCATCAGATAATATTTCCTAATTTTGTTTATGGATTCTTCAAGGTCTCGCTGGAATAAATCTATAAGAAAAAATAATTTATAATCAATAAGACATTTTGCAGAATTAAAATTTTTTTTAAGTACATAAAGTCAAAAGTATTTGGTAAATGTAATAAGCAAAAATTTTTCAATTTTAGGAAATATATCTGAGAAACCTTCTAGGCAGGTAACAACTTTTAGAATGAACTTGTTACCCACTGTGAATATACAGGTACCCCTTAGATTTGCAACTGCCTCAGTCATAGCAAAAGTGGCTTTCATGTACAAGAGAAGAAACCTACAGCCAATGATGCATTAGTCATTCATTACTTGTATTATGTACATCATCATAGTATACCTGCAATTTTAAACACTTTCAAATCCATCTGCTCTTTAACCCTTACACCCTACTGCAGGACATTGACCATGAACAAAGGAAGGTCCTGTAGCAATAGATGATGCTGAGCCTGGGGAGCTCGTCACCTGACTTCTGCACAGACAGCACCAAGTGGAAGGAGACGAGCACAGAACAAACACTGAAAATATCATCCAGAGATGGTACTGAGGCCCAAAGCTGTCCATACTGCTTCATCTGTAAAGCAAGTGCAGCAGCAAACAAAGATGGTGGGTGTGGACTAGGGTGTTTTTTTTTTAATATTTATTTATTTATTTGACAGAAGGGGGAGAGAGAGAGAGAGAATGGGTGCACCATGGCATCCAGCCACTGCAAACAAACTCCTGATGCCTAGACCACCTTGTGTATCTCGCTTATGTGGGCCCTGAGGAACTGAACCTGGGTCCTTTGGCTTTGCAGGCAAGCACCTTAACTGCTAAGCCATCTCTCCAGCCCTAGACTAGGTTTTGATGAAGTGTTCTCTAGCTTTTCAGATGCTAACATCCTTCAAATTTATATGTGTGTTTTCTTATTCTAAAAAAAAGATTCCTAGGCCAGGCATGGTGGCACATGCCTTTAATCCCAGCACTTGGGAGGCAGAGGTAGGTGGATCGTTATCAGTTCAAGGCCACCCTGAGACTACATAGTGAATTCCAGGTCATCCTGGGCTAGAGCGAAACCCTACCTCGAAAAACCAACCCCCCCCCAAAAAAAAGGATTCCTAAGTAAATATGCTTCTTTTTTAAATACATGTGCCAGTGTGTGTGTGTGTGTGTGTGTGTGTTTGTGTGCATGTGTAGATGTACATGTGTGCACAATTGTGTGAGCATGAATGTGGAGGCTAGAGAATAACGTTGGGTGTTATCTTCAAATGTGCCACTCACCTTATTCGGGCCTGGAGCTCACCAATTAGGCTAAACTGACTGGCCACTGAGCCCCAGGGGTCCTCCTATCTCTGCATCCCCAGAGCTGGGGTTATAAGGCCACACCAATGCATGGATTCTGAGGATCAAATTCAGGTCCTCTTGCTCATGAGGCAAGCACTTTAGCAATGGGACTGGTGAACGATCTCTCCAGCCCTTACTATGCTTCAGATCCTCTTGTCTAGTCTGATCTTCCATGTGACCTGACAAACTTCACACTGGCGTACTCAACTTCTTTCCTGTTCCTCTTGAAAGATCATCTTGGGCCTGGCAGTTACTTCAAAAGCTCTAAATTTTTCTATTTGTACCTCAGAGCTCCTATAAATCCTTATAGTTACAAACTACCACAGTGAGTGAAGAATTCTGCATATAGCAGGTCTTGTGGTTTGAATGAGTGTGCCTAAAGCCCTTTTGTGTCAAAAGGCTTAATAGCCTAGAGAGTGGTTTTTTTTTTTTTTTTGTCTTTTTTTTTCCCCTGGTGTAGGGTATTGCCCTAGCCCAGGTTTACCTGGAATTCACTATGTAGTCTCAGGGTGGCCTCAAACTCACAGCGTTCCTCCTACCTCAACCTCCCAAGTGCTGGGATTAAAGGCGTGCACCACCATGCCTGGCTAGACAGTGCTATTGTCAGGTGATGTAACCTTTAGGAAGTGATGGTGACCTTGGATCACTGGAGGGGGCGGGTACTGGAAGGTAGTTCTGAGAAGGATGTTATAAAGCCTGTGTTTGGCATCATGACAGCCTTTCTCTGCTACTGATCTTAACATGTGATTGCTTGCTCTCCCCATGGTCATCTACCAAGCACTATGTGATAACAAGGTCAGGGGGTGGCTCTCCCTCAGCCTGTGCCACAAAATTCTGAGTGAAATGAATCTTCTCTTTATAAAGTTAGTTATGCCGGGCATGGTGGTGCACACCTTTAATCCCAGCACTCAGGAGGCAGAGGTAGAAGGATTGCTGTGAGCTCAAGGCCAGCCTGAGATAAGTGAATTCCAGGCCAGCCTGAGTTAGAGAGAGACCATACCTCAAAAAAAAAAAAGTTAGTTGCCATGAGAATTTCATTACAGTGATGCAAACCTGAAGACTATGAACATATCTGACGAATGAAATTCAGACTATTTCTACCCTGATTTTAACTATAGCTCACCTGTACCACAGGCACATCATCGAAGGCTTTAATAAAGTCCTCCTCATCCACAGCACCGGCGCCTTCTTTTGCAGCTGTAAAAAGGATAAATGTTTGAAACAAAGACAATGTGTACCAAACAATGTACAAAGCAGTCACTGGAGAAGTCAATATATATACTACGGAAATTATATTTTGGAACATTTGTTTTTATTTGTACGTGTGTGAGAGAGAGATAGAGAGTAAGTGCTTGCTTTAACACGGGTGTCTGTGGTTCCTTTGAACCCCCACTAGTGATCTATACTTATTTATATGAGCACTTTTCTAGGAGCTTCTTATCAGAGGTATGTTTGGTGTTTAGGATCCTGAAGGGTGTTCTAGGTAAAAATAGCCTTAAAGTCAGTACCAGGCAGCAGTAAATGTGACAAAGCTAAATGAACACCAGCCACACACTGTGATACAGTGCTGTGAGCCCTTAGTTTGGAGGCTGGGAGATGACTCCATGGGGAGGAGCACTTGCTGCACAAGCATGAAGACACTGATGTGTGCACATGCGCACAGATACACACACACACACACACACACACACACACATAAACATACACTTGCAAACAAAGAGATCATTAAAAGCAATTAAGTTTTGATATATGCTATAAGAGAAATAAGATGATGATAATGTTCTCTTTAATATGGTTAATGTTTTATTATGCTAAATGAATTTAAGCTCAATAACACCAAAAGATTAACTTTTAAAAGCACATTCATACCAGAAAGAAAGATACCTAAATCTCTGGAGGCCAAGAGAGAAGAAGAGAGGAAGGGAGGGAAAACAAGAGGGAAGGAGGGAGGCAATGCACAAAAAGATTTAGAAGAACTAAGAAAAGGGACAACGACCAACCAAGTAGCATGTCTGCTTTCCGTGCAGTCAGTACAGCTCTCTGGGGCCTGCAGACCATGGGCCGGAGAGATACAAGAGATACGCTGGTCCTGGGCCAATCAGCACCCAAGACGGATGCCCTGGGGATCAATCATAATGGCACTCACCTACTCCTCATGCTCGTTCAGCTTTGGCTTTTGTGGCTATGGCATTCTACTTATCATTCCCCACCCCTAGCTCAAAGACAAAATGCCAATAGTGAGAATGGTATAAAAGCAGGAGCTAGACAATTTTTCAGAGGAAAAAAATAAGATATGTGCATGTAGAGCTGGGCATGGTGGCACAAGCCTTTAATCCCAGTACTCGGGAGGCAGAGGTAGGAGGATCACGGTGAGTTCGAGGCCACCCTGATACTACATATTGAGTTCCAGGTTAGCCTGGACTAGAGTGAAACCCTACCTTCAAAAACCAAAACAACAACAACAACAACAAAAAAGAAAGGGCACACTCTCCTGTTGCTATGGTCCATGTTATACTGGCCAGGGGGTGATGTCCACACTCTGCTCATTCCATCATTTTCCCTGCCATCATGGAACTTTCCCCTCGAGCCTATAAGCCAAAGCAAACCTCTTTTTTCCCCCCACAAGCTGCTCTTGGTTGGGTGATTTCTACCAGCAGTGCCAACCTCACTGCAGCAGTAAAATGGTACTGAGGAGTGGAATTGCTGCTAGACACCTGTATGGTTTTGGCCTTTTGGAGTTGATTTTCAAGGGGATTTGAAACCTTGGCCTAAGAGACGCCTTGCTGTGCTATAAGTACAGCTTGATGGACTGTTCTGCTCAGAGTTGAAAGGCCTGAATGCAGTAAGAACTATGGACTGTGAGGTTTGGCTCATGAGGGAGAGAAAGAGCTTTACTTGGACTTGGCTAGCAGTTGGTATGAGAAGCTTGCTGTTATGTCCGTGTCCTGAGAAGTTGTGCAGGGTTGCTTTGCGTAGAAGTGAACTGATGTGAGCAGAGGGATATGACACAGAAAAAATGAAATCTTTGGGCCTAGAACTGCTGCCCGTTCACCTGCAAATTTGTTGAGAGATTATAACTTTTGAGATTGAGCCAGCTGACCTGCACTGGGGCAACAGGAAGAATGTAGACTCTATTAAAGGGGCCTGAATGCTGAAGAAGTGTCCTGTTCTTCAAAGTCTGATTTATTCCCCCCTGGATTAACAAATTGTCACTCTACCTGGTATTATGATGTATAAGAAATGTAGGAAAGAGAGGGTCATTGAGTTTGCAATGCTGTCTTGTATTTTAGAAATGGCCATGGGCAGTGTGAAGCAGGTTTGCTGGATGCCTGCATGGAGATCCCACGGGGCCATGAGGATGGATCTTGGGTTGCAGTGGAGACCCAGTAGAGATGCCGGGACCATAAGATGGCTGCCAAGGAGAGCTGCTGGCCCCAGATGAAGTTTTCCAGGACTGTGAGTAGCCTAGCTGGAGGGGCAGAATTGGAACTCCAGAGACTTGTTGCTGGTTAGAATTATCGCTCTTGGAGATTTGTCATTGACTAGAGTTGTTGGACTTGGAGCTACAGAGTTTGATGTTTGCCCTGGTTGTTTTAAACCTTGTATTGGTTGAATATTTCTTTGCTTTGCCCAATGCCATAAAAAAAAAAAAAAAAAAAGAAATGTGCATGTAAATTGAAATTTTGGCATCAAAATGAGAAGTGTAAGTAACAAGTGAATTTAGATAGAGGGTTGGAGAGGGGAAATTTTTAGAAGAAACCTCTGCAAACAATTCTCAAACTTTTAGAGACCTTCACTGTTTATTTCATTCAATAGCCACACCGCTCTTCAGGAGGAAAAAATGCTACTTGTAATAACAAGCCGTATTTTAAAGACAGAGATACAGAATGGTTCCTGTGATTCTTGGTCTTACTAAACAGAAACTGACTAACAAGCCTGGTGGTGCCTTTTCAGGAGTGGCTGGATCAGGATGCTGGAATAATGACATCAGGGTGAGTGCACTTGCTCTTCATCTGGGTGCTACACTTTCCTCTGGGCTGGCTTCATTCTGCCACAGGCTGGCCACACCACAATGCCTGGGAAGTCCACACAGCATCATAAACTAGGGCTGTCAGCGTATCAGCAACAACAGAGCTAAAGGCAGCAAGCTATACCAGGGACATGTTTATGCCTGAGAGACACTGCAGTTAGACCACCCAGGACACCACCACCCAACAGGGTCTTACCTGAAGACTTGGCTCCAAGAGTGGATGATACAATCCTACGCGTGGTTCCCATCCCAACGTTTCTCCGGGAGCTTGGTGGGGCCTTGGATGATGTGGAGCTGGCAGAGGAAGGTCTATTCCCATCCACGGAATCTTCATCATCAAAGTTCTTATCTGAACAGAAAGCATCCAAGTAATGATGTGGGGTTAACCTTTTCACCTATATATAAGGTAACCTCCAGGCTCAGGGAGTGGTCTGCCCACTTCTTTAAAATCTGAGGTATCTGATCAGGGTTAGGGTCCAAGCCTTGGGGAGTCTAGAATGTGGCAACAAATATCATGGCTGCCTCAACAGAGCCACAGTGCTTTACCATTACAGCTTTGGGAAGGAAGTTGACTCTTCTTCTAGGTATTTATTTTTAATTATTTATTTTTTAATTTTACTTATTTATTTGAGAGAGAGAGGGAAAGAGGGAGAGAGAGAGGACAGAATGGGCACGCCAGGGCTTCCAGCCACTGTAAACAAACTCCAGATACACGTGCCACCTTGTGTATCTAGCTTACGTGGGTCCTGGGGAATCAAACCAAGGTCCTTTGGCTTTGCAGGCAAACACCTTAACAGCTAAGCCATCTCTCCAGACCATTTATTATTATTATTATTATTATTATTATTATTATTATTTTGAGATCAGGCTTTGCTATATAGCTAAGGCTGACCTTAAACTAAACATCCTCTCATCTAACCCTCTTGAGTGCTGGGATTATAGACGTGGGTCATCATACCTGGCACTCATACATTTTTAAATCATGGCTGACACTGTATAACTTTGGAGTACTACTTACTTTAAATATTTCATTTTTTTCCTTTGAGATGGAGTATTTTGCAAAAAAAAAATTTGATTGTTGTAATGTACCTTTATAAGGAAAAATTCCAATAGGAATACTTTTCTAAAATAATAGCTGAGATGGTCTCATCTTGGAATATTTCTTACTTTAAATATTTCAATTTTTCTCTTTTTGAAATGGAAAATTTGGGGAAGGAAAACCTGTTTTTATGGTTGTGAGGTACTTTATAGGGACAAACTTCAAAAGGAACACTTCACTGGGGCTAAAAGTGCTTGCTGTGCAAGCCTAATGACCAGACTTCAGATCCCCAGAACTCTGGTAAAGCTGGACACAGTGGCACTCATGCTTGTAATCCCAATGTGTCTGAAACAATGGTAGGAAAGTCAACAGAACACTGAAGCTCTTGGGCCAGCTAGTTTAGGCTTCACAGTAACAACCAATAAGAAGGTGGACAGCTAGGGCTGCCTCTCCAAGGTCGTGCTCTGACCTCCAGGTGTGCTGAGCATGTACCCATCCACACATGATATATACACAGTGAGAGAGTGGAAGGTGAGGGCTGCCTCTCCAAGGTCGTGCTCTGACCTCCAGGTGTGCTGAGCATGTACCCATCCACACATGACATATATACAGCGAGAAAGTGGAAGGTGAGGACTGCCTCTCCAAGGTCGTCCTCTGACCTCCAGGTGTGCTGAGCATGTACCCATCCACACATGACATATATACAGCGAGAGAGTGGAAGGTGAGGACTGCCTCTCCAAGGTCGTGCTCTGACCTCCAGGTGTGCTGAGCATGTACCCATCCACACATGACATATATACAGCGAGAGAGTGGAAGGTGAGGAAGGTGAGGACTGCCTCTCCAAGGTCGTGCTCTGACCTCCAGGTGTGCTGAGCATGTACCCATCCACACATGACATATATACAGCGAGAGAGTGGAAGGTGAGGACTGCCTCTCCAAGGTCATCCTCTGACCTCCAGGTGTGCTTTGACGAGCACGTGCACACAGGTGCAGACAAACACCCCAAAAGGCAAAATTTAAAATAAAAAAGTGCTAACACTTCAGTGTTAGACAGTCTGGCTACTTTTAACACTTTACCACTAGAAAGAGGGCTGCAATAAACATCTTTCCTTTTTATTTGAATTTTAAATGATTTTAAGAGTACAAGAGTGCTTAAAATTATCACCAAGGTTATCTTTAGCAAAGTCATGTAAATATCCACTTTTCCTGGAAATTCAAACAAGTCCCTATCTTGCCATATCTTTATTGATTATGTTTAAGTTTTAAAACAGCAACAGGTCCAACTAGTATTCTTTAAGTTGCACTTAAAATTAAAAGGAACAAAAGAAAAAAAAACCTCTTAGTTCTTAAAAATCAAACTATTTATTATAATGATGCAAAAATACAGGCTTTCATGATACCTATATATTGAATATCAAGGACTTTGGTTCCAAGAATGAGTCATACAGGAGAGTAAAAGGAACTTTGGAGTAATTAAAAACAACAAAAGCAAACCTTCCTAACATTACCCATTTCTAGGAAGGGATTTGATCACCACCAACACAGTTGAAGTAAACAACAACTGTGAACCAAATCCCCATACACAAATAGGACCATTTCTCTCGCTTTTCAGCTAAAGTATCACCACCAGTCTTAGGTTTAGTCACAACCCCAGTGTTCTTAAAACTCACCAACAATTAACTTCAAATGACAAGGCTTAGTTTATCCAACACAGGGAAGACACTATTACAAACCTGCTTATGCAAATCAGTTTTTCTCAAGGTCTTTAAATTATCAGGCCATGCAGCTCACATGGCTCTTTCAATCCACATACTAATTCCTCTTTGAAAAAATTATTTTATTGGGCTGGAGGGATGGCTTAGCAGTTAAGGCATTTGCCTGCAAAGCCAAGATTAGATTCCCCAGGACCCATGTTAGCCAGATACACAAGGGAGCATATGCGTCTGGAGTTCGTTTGTAGTGGCTGGAGGCTCTGGCGCGCCCGCCCATTAATTCTCTCTCTCTCTCTCCCTCTTTCTCTCTGTCAAATAAATAAATAAAAATTTTTAAAAATATATTAAAAATAAATAATTGGGCCAGGCGTGGTGGTGCATGCCTTTAATCCCAGCACTTGGGAGGCAGAGGTAGGAGGATTGTGAAGAGTTCGAGGCCACCCTGAGACTACATAGTGAATTCCAGGTCAGCCTGGACCAGAGTGAGACCCCTACCTCGCAAAACCAAAATAAATAAATAAATAAATAAATAAATAAATAAATAAATAAATAATTTTTTAATAATAATAATAATTGACTAAGGTAAATACCCAATGTTTCTTTTTTATATTTCTGTGTCTAGGCAGATAACTTGTTGGCTAGAAAAACTATAATTAGGACATCTGTTGCTATAGTAGGTGTCACCAAAAAAATTGTATGGGCAAGCCGGGCATGGTGGCGCACGCCTTTAATCCCAGCACTCGGGAGGCAGAGGTAGGAGGATCACCGAGAGTTCGAGGCCACCCTGAGACTACACAGTTAATTCCAGGTCAGCCTGGACCAGAGTGAGACCCTACCTCGCAAAACCAAAAAAAAAAAAAAAAAAAAAAAAAAATTGTATGGGCGATGAGTAAGGCATGAAGGTGTGACGAAAACAGAGTCCATCTCTGTCCTCAATGAGAATACATTTCTTCAAAATCAATCAAAGCTTGGTTGGTCAAACTGTACTAGGAGGGCATACCTGCATACCTATCACAGCATCTGGGGTCCTAATGAGGGCATTGAGAAGCCAATGCCAAGTTTTCAATCAAGCACTAAGAATCCTACGTGTGTGTGTGTTCATGAGCTCACAGCAGAGAGGCCTAAAAATGGTTCTCTGTGTGAAGAAATGCACAGCTGACACTGAGCAGTGAGCCAATTCTAAGGGCACTCTTCTACATGAGGAAGACTTCATTCAGATTATAGAGGGTATCCATACAGACAGGGAGACTAGGTCCTCAGCAAGCAGTTATCCACACCTTCATGTATGATGCTATAAGTGTGAAAAGCAAGCCTTTCAAAACTACCAATAGAGTTAAAGAATTAGGAATAGATTTTTTCTTTAAAATGTTCTTTAAAGGCACACAGCAGGGATGGTCTAATGGTTCAGTGGATAAAGCACTCAGGCTCCACATAAAAACCCAGAAGCTGGGCTGGAGAGATGGCTTAGCGGTTAAGCGCTTGCTTGTGAAGCCTGAGGACCTCGGTTCAAGGCTCAGTTCCCCAGGACCCACATAAGCGAGATGCACAAGGTGGCGCATGCATCTGGAGTTTGTTTGCAGTGGCTGGAGGCCCTTATGTGCCCATTCTCTCCCTCCCTTCCTCCCTCTCCCTCCCTCTCTCTCTCTCTCTCTCTCTCTCTCTCTCTCTCTCTCTGCCTCTTTCTCTGTCTGTCACTCTCAAATAAATAAATAAAATTAAAAAAAATAAAAAATAAAAATAAAATTTAAAACCCAGAAGCTGTGCCAGGATTCTGGCAAGATGGAGGCGGAGACAGGAGAACTTCCTGGAAACGCCAGGAAAAGAACAGTAGCAGAGCAAAATCCAGAGAGAGAGAGAAACTGACTCAAATGAGATGAAAAAGGACCAACCTGAAAATTGTCCTCTGACCACACACATTCTATGGTGCATGACCACTTGTACTCTTTCACACACAAATGTGCATACACATTTTTTTAAAGGCATACACCTAGTCTAAGCTAAATAAAAAAAAAGAAATGACCCACAAATATTATTAAGGAATGGAGGATGGCATAGTCACACCACCTTCTAAAGCACTGATCCCAAAGAGAGAGGATCCAGGTGTACCTCTGTCAAAGCTTTAGCATGGTCATCGAGTGATGAGTCTCTCAGGACACAAGGCAGAAATGTGTCATGTGTAAGGGAAAGAAAAAAAAAGGAATACATTTTTATCAAGTGGCATCAACTTTTTTACAATTTCTCCAAATGCTACATGGCCTCTCTATAATGGGGCAAGTTCAAGTCCAGGGCACAAAGCCACCTTAGAAATGATCTGAACTCAAAACTGGGTGGACTCTCGCAGCACCAGTCTGGCCATTCTGCTACTTATGAATGCCAATGCCCCAAGGTGGGCATCTTTCTTCCTTCGGCTCTTCCCCAGGTACTCTGAGAGAGACAGACACAGAAAGGAAAGCCACAGCTCCTCGGCATTCATAGTCAGGCATGGGAACAAACACATAAATTATGTGCTGTTATGATTCAGGGCAATGCTTTGCTAATGGCATGCCCAGGATGTGACATATGAACACAGATCAGGCCAAATAAAGTTAGAAGAGATCCACTGTGCCCTCCCCCAGCTCTGTGGTGTGACTCACTGTATTACTTGTGCCCGATATGTAGGAACCAAGTATTAACTAAGTGAGAGGCTGTAAATGTGTACACATGCTGCTTAATTCGGGAACCCTAGGTTGCCACGAGCAACAACTACACAGAACAAATCCCAGAAATGATTTCTGCACGGATATAAGAAGGGCAAAGAATTTCTGGCAGGAGATAATGCACAAACCAGTCAGCTTCCCCTGTAGATATATTAGTGCAGGAGCCCCACACCTCCTGGAGCTGTCCTCACCTTGAGCACCAGAAAGCAGAGGACTGAAGGCCAAGTCCCAACCTTGAATACTGAGCAGAAGTCTTTGCTGGTTGGTGTGGGTGTGGTTGTGTGTGTGTGTGTGTGTGTGTGTGTGTGTGTGTGTGTGTGTGTCAGTGTCTGTCTGCACTGGATTTGTAAGAGGCAATGTACTGAAAACGACCCAACAAGGAAGGAGAAAGGAAGCCTGTGCCAATCTGTCTTACTGAATAGACAATTGATAGTGTTGGTAAAGGTTTTAGGGGAGTTAATGGGTGTGACAATGTCTTATACCTTGATTGGACACACTAATACCCTTCAAGGTTTTTACAATTTTAGCCTCCTGTTGTAATTTCATGGCCAGCATTCCTCTAAATTTTTGTTCATGGAGCTCCTGTACTGAATTTAGGGATCCAAGAATCTCAAGGTTTCCAGTTCCATCCTGCTCAGGGTTTTTCTTGGGTCAAGTTTTAAAAACCTATAGGGCTGGGGAAATAGCTCAATGGTTAAAGGTATTTGCTTACAAAGCCTGCAGGCCTGGGTTCAATTCCCCAGCCACCCATGTAAGCTGGACATAAAACCAGCCCAAGAGGAACAGTATGTAGGAAATTTCATGTTCAACTTATAAACACTTGCATTCTAAGCTTCCCTCTGAAGCCAGGATTAAAGGCACATGCTTGTGCTTCCAGCGCTTAGGAGTCTGGGGCCAGGCTGGATTCCAGAGTGAGTTTAAGATCAGCCTTGCCTACATACACAGCCCCTCCCTCAAACAATAAACAACAAAACCAAGCTTCCCTATGTCCTGTCTGACAAAAGTCAACTTTGCTAGGCATGGAAACCATCACACAGAGACCTTATCGAAGACTCAGTTCAGCAAGAATAAGCTCTTACCCCAGAGGCTGGAATCCTCTTTCAGTCAGTAATGCAACCCTTAAGAGCAATGAGTAAGGGACAAAAATACAAGAGAAAATAAGGAACAGGAGAATAACAAAATGAGAACAGATTTTCTTTAGGAAGCTCTGAGTTCATGAGCACTACATTCATTTATTTATAGAAAGAACAGCCAAAGTAATTTATAGAAGGAAGAGCAGGCTGTTCACTGGCAGATGAGGAAGACTATCTTCTTTTAGTGTATTCATTTAAAAAGTACAGGAGGGCCGGGTGTGGTGGTGCACACCTTTAATCCCAGCACTCGGGAGGCAGAGGTAGGAGGATCGCCGTGAGTTCGAGGCCACCCTGAGACTACATAGTGAATTCCAGGTTAGCCTGGGCTAGAGTGAGACCCTACCTCGAACCTCCCCCCCCCAAAAAAAAAAAGTACAGGAGGTTCTTTATTTCAAGCACTTGGCTACATACTGGAAATACAGTATGAGCAAATCATGTTAACTGTCCACAGGGAGCTTCCAGAACAAAGAGGTACAGTAGCATGCAAATATGAACCTGTGACCAGGGCAATGAGGAAACAAAATAGGGTTCTGTAACAAAGGGGAAGGCTGAAACATGCTGAAGGGCTTTTTGCCAAAAACAGAGCTTCATCTCCATGGGCACAGATTACTCAGGCATCTCTGTCACAGACAGAGAATTCATGAGTAGGAGGGAGACAAGGAAGAGTAGGAGGAAAGTTCCAATTCACTATGAATAATGAAGTAAAAGCATGCCTCAGATTAAGACACAGGGCAAGACTTATGCTTACAGAAGGAAGAGGGATCCTACTGAGCTACTCTACCTGGGGTAAAGCATCATCTCCGCCACCCTGTAGGCCTAAACTCATGGACATCAGTAAATGCACGCAGCTCACTAGAGTATGCCCTAACTGCAGACACTAAGAATGGCAAGCCACACTCAAGTGTGACGGTCTAGTTTAAGTCTGGATTTATCTCAAAGGCCCACGGGTTTGAGACTTGGTCACCAGCCCAGAGTACTATCAGGAGGTGATGGGACCTTTAGCTTGTAAGGCCTAGTGAAAGAAATTAGGTCACTGTGGATGCGCCATGCTGGAACCCTGACCCCTTCTCTCTGCTTCCTGGACTCCATGAGATGAGCAACTCTGATTCACCTGCCAAAATCTGCTCTCTCATCACAAACCCCAAAGCAACAGGGCCAACCCATTATGGAACAAACCTCTGAAACTAAAACCCAAAATAAATCTTTTCCCTTTTTAAGCTGATTTACATCAGGTATTTGATTTAACAATGGAAACTTGACTAACACAATGAGAGTTTGGGTACCAAAGCACATAAGAACACTGACTCAAAAACCTGATTTGATGGGCTGGAGAGATGGCTTATCAGTTTAGGCGCTTGCCTGCAAAACGTAAGGACCCATGCTCGACTCGACAAATCCCACATTAGCCAGACACACAAAGGTAAGGTAAGGTTGCACATGACCACTAGGTGGTGCAAGTGTCTGGAGTTCAATTGCAGTAGCTGAAGCCCTGGCATGCCAATTCTCTGCCTCTCTCTCTCTCTCTCTCTCTCTCGCTCTCAAAAAAAAAAAAAAAAAAAAATTACAAAAAGAAAGAAAAACTGATTTGAAGAACTGATTTTCTTTTCCATTTCTTCTTCTTCTTTTTTTTTTTTTTTAAATCAGATGTATATGCCTAGTCATTCTTGATGTGGTGTAAAAAGAACTGGTGAAGCCTGCCCTCATCATGACAAAAAGACTTGTTCACTTGGCCTGCTCAGTCCAGTGTCAAAAAGCTTAAAAGTCAATGGGTAGCTGTGTCTGCACTGTCTGGGCGCACATGTCATACGGAAGGTAGACACACAAAATACAGTCAGTGACAGGCTCATGTAGCTCCTGGTTTAGAAGCTGGAAGCACCTCTGTGTGATGCCCAGTGTGGAAGATGCACTGTGACTGACCTCAGAGCTCTACCTCTTCCAGAAGCAGAGAAAAGTGCCAGCACCCTACATCCAGTACTGGAGATCCTCAAAGACAGTCACCTAAGAGAAACAGGTAATAATTGGAGTTCAGTCTTTTCCATCTGGCCCTGACCTTGAGGGTAGGTGGCATGTGTAATGGTAAGAAGTACACCGATTTCCAAAAGTTCTCTAGATTTCAAAGTTCTTGCAAACACTTCAAGTTGAGACAAATGACTGAACTTCTCACCTCATATATCTTTACTTGTATATACAGAGGGCATTTCTTCAATTTCTACCCTGTGGTAGGCACTAGTCGGCACTGGGCGGGCTGCTGGCAATTAAGTGAGCAAAGTGTCAGTGGTTCCTTTCTCACAAACCTGGTGGCTTGGGAGCACTAGGAGATATGGGAAAACTGATCCTGTAAAGGTTACAAAGCCAGTTTATCAGTCAGTCTTTGGTTGCCAATGATATAAGATCGAAGAGTGGCTAGAAAGACAAGAGTTTTAGTTTAGCTCTTGGCTCTGGTCCAAGGTTACAGACCCACACTTGCACTGGTTTTCTTGCTAGTAGAGACCTGGAGTGGTGCAGGGCATCATGTGAAAGGGGAGGGTGTATGTGCATGTAATTAAGTGTGTCTCCTCTGGTCTCTTTCCCAGTTTTCACAAAGCTGTCACTAGGAATTAAGATCCACCCTAATGACCTTATCTTAAGCACCCAGAAGGTCAATGAGAACTGGTAACTCAAAATATGCTGCAATAGTAATGGCAACCCCAAACATCACAGAATAAGCTAGAAAAGAGCAGAGCACTAAAACTGTCACTTAGCCCTCAAAAAACTACCTAAAAGATGCAGTGTATATCTATAAGAGTGCATATTGTGACTTATAGTTTTAATATTTCATGGCAAAGGGAGATGATTTAAGCAATATTAAGAGACAAAAGTAGAGCTATATATGAATAATTAGATTAACACTTACAAGTACATTTCCAGGTGTCAACAACTAAAATTTTAACACAGATAATTTTTTTATAGTCACCATAACTGTTTTTATTACATTACAATAATAGGAGCAGTACAGTTATGACAAAAAATATTACAAATTTCAGATCACTTCACAGCACATACTCCTATAAACATTTAAAAGTTAATTAAAGGAGTGGTCATTCTGAGATTGACTGTGACATGACCAACATTCCCCAGGTCAGCGCAACCAAAGGATGAAACAAGGGGATGACACTGCATATGTCCCACAAAAGAAGTACAATGTACACAATGTGCATGTTTCAGTTTACACCATACAAAAATAGTTAAGACACATCCCCGTAAACATGGTACAGTAAGAAATAGTACCAGTAAGAAATTGGCACTCAAAGGAAAATGCAAAAGTATTTCAACATGAAAACACAAGACAGTGGAATTGGAAACTTTCAGGTAAAACTTTATATAATTCATTTAGGTTATATTGCTGGGGGGAAACTTCTGAATTTGACATTTCTGACATTTCTGCAGATATTTTTCCCCTAAATTCATCTAAAATGCCTATTGCCATCCCAAACAGGCACTTTGAACTACCAAGCTAACCCACAAATCTTAATCTAGTTATGACTATTCTTTGAGAACTAATGTATAACTTTAGAAAACACAGATAATTTTTAAAAGTCATATTAACAAGAATCACCATATATCCCTTCACTGAGTAAATAGTCATTTCTTCTTTAGAACACAGTACTTACTTTACCTTTGAACTTGCCCTGAGGGGGATGTTGTATTTAGTAACTATCAAGACCTAAATTCCATATACATCAGATCTACATGAGCACTCCCTGGGAAATGTCACTGTAATTACTGCTGGAACCACTCTGACCCAATTCTTCTTGACAACCACTCTAGGCACAAAGGCCAGTCAGTTGGAAAAACTCAAGAGCCCAACTTGGCCATGACTCCCTATCAGAAAGAACATTCCTCATACTTAGCAGTGATGACACCACCAGCTATCTGCTCTCTGTACAAAGAACCTTTTGGCTCACCCTACTTTAATGACCTTGTTCTCAGAAACTCTCCTAGCTACAGCCAAAGAACCATACTCTCCCTAAGAAGACAAAGAGAAATGATGAGGCAATTAAAATAAGACTGGTGGTCTAATAAATCTTAATCCAAAATATAATCTTCTTGAATCAAACTAAATTTTAGTATTGGTGTCCAGAAGTGTAACCATCTCTAATAAACCTTCCCTCAGAGCCTGCTTGTCCACCACCATCCACCAGCCCACCGAATTGCCCTTACTTTCCTCTTCCTTCTTTCTCCCTTGATATCTCCCAACACTTGTTCCTCCACTCACCCAAATGCTCATTAGGGGCAGCCACTGCCCCTTAGAACCAGTTGTCACTACCATCCCTCTGGAGTTCTACCAAGGCCTCCCTAAAGCAAGTCTTTCTCATCTTGTAGGTGGGTTTCTAGTACTGAAACTGTGGCCTTATTGGTTTCCATGACTCTAATTTTGACTTTAAGTTAGGATTCCCTAGAACCAACATATAGCCAGATGTGGTAGTGCACATCTGCAATCCCAGTGTGTCTACGGTGAGATGTGGAGGTTGAGACAGGAGAAACTCCTAAAGCTTAAGGTATGGCAAATGAAGTGGCAAACAATCAAAGACCCTGCCTGGAACAAGGTGGAGGACAAAGACCAACATCAGAGACTGTCCTGACCACCCCACTCATGCACCATGGCATGTACAAACATACTGTATACATATTGTATACAAACACTGTTTGACATATAGAAATAATTTTTTAAAAGCTCTTTCCCCTACCTGCTTATTTATTTCCACATTTTTATGTTTAATAAAAAATATGGAAAGGGGGTACTAGGTCCATAGAAAAGTTGTAAAAAGCAGTCTAGAGTTCCCATATAGCTCACACTAAGTTTCTCTGTTATCAGCCTGCAGTAATGCCCTTGCTATGACTAATGGACAAGGAAGGATATGTCACCATTACCTAACCATCAGTTTGGCCAGTACTTTTTAGCTGATGTCATTTCTCTGTCTAGGATGCTGTCAGAAAGCATAACGCTTAGTTTCCCGAGGCTTCTCCAGTTTCTCAGTGTGGTGGTCTGATTCAGGTGTCCCCCATAAACTTATGTGTTCTGAATGCTAGGTCCCCAGCTGGTGGCAATTTGGGAATTGGACCCTCCAGGAGGCAGGGTATTGTTGGGAACAGGTTATGGGTGTTATAGCCAGCTGCCCCTTTCCAGTGTTTGGCACACTCTCCTGCTGCTGTTGTCCACCTGATGTTGGCCAGGAGGTGATGTCCACTCTGCTCATGCCATTGTTTTCCCCTGCCATCATGGAGCCTCCCCTCAAGTTTGTAAGCCAAAATAAACCCTTTCCTCCCATAAACTGCTTTTGGCTAAATGTTTTCTACCAGCAATGAGAAGCTGACTTTAACACTCAGTCTTTCCATGTTTCAAATAACCTTGACAGTTTTAAGGAGCACTGGTTGGCTAAATACCAAAGGTTTCTGCCATGTCTAAGCAGAGCTTACAGGGTGGAGGAGAAGACCACAGAGGTAGGATGCCATTCTTATGATAATGTGTTAGTTTTATCAATGCTGTGGCCAAATGACAACAACTTAAGGGGAGGGAAGACATCACTTAGCTCATGGTTTCGGTCCACGATAGAGCAGCCGGGAAGCTGGAGCGACACCTGCACTAGTGGACTTCCTTTTCCCCTTTCTAGACCCTCAGCCTATGGGACAGTGTAAACCACACTTAGGGCAGGGAATATTACTCTTCTCTTGAAACTCCCATGCAGGTATACCCATAGATGTGCTCTACTTATTTCCTAAGAATTTTCTCTTTCTTCCTTCTTTCTTTCAGAGAGAGAGAGAGAGAGAGAATGGGCACACCAGGGCCTCTAGCCAGTGCAAACGAACTCCAGACACATGTGTCTCCATGTGCATCTGATTCACATGGATTATGGGGAGTTGAACCTGGGTCCTTAGGCTTTCCAGGCAAGCGCCTTAACCACTAAACCATCTCCCCAGCCCCTAAATGCTTTTTCTAATGTGTATGTGTGCGTGTGTATACATGCACACAGGTATGTGGTGGCCAAAGGTTGGTGCTGAGTGTCTTTTTCAACTACTCCCCACTTTAATTTTTAAGACAAGGTTTCTCACTAAAGCTGGAACTTGCCAGAGGAGATAGCCAACACCCTCTGGGATCCCACCCCTGGTTCTGGGATTGCAGATGCTCACCACTGTACCTGGCTTTTACATGGGTCCTGGGATCCAAACCAAGTTCCTCATGCTTGCATGGCAAGCACTTTACCAACTGAGCCATCTTATTAGTCCCTCCTCAGCATTTCTTGATGCAATAAAATTGACAAGTTCATGCAGGCCAAGTCAAGAGGACACCTTAGACACTTGGCTGATGTAGTTTGCTTAGTGAGCCTCAATCCATACTGTTCTCTGCAGAATAAAGTAACTGTCCATCATCTACACTTAAGAGTGGAGTGAAGCCGGGCGTGGTGGCACACGTATTTAATCCCAGCACTTGGGAGGCAGAGGTTGGAGGATCACCATGAGTTTGAGGTCACCCTGAGAATACACAGTGAATTCCAGGTCAGCCTGGGCTACAGTGAAATCCTACCTCAAAAAAAAAAAAAAAAAAAAAAAGTGGAATGAAATGTTCTCTCACAGGGTAAAATGTTTACATAAATGATCTGGGAAAGTTTTAAATGCAAGATTATTAACATATTTACTTGAGTTATACTCCAGTCAAGTACTTTCTCTTATAATTTAATGTATCCCAACTTGGGCCACTGAGAGCCTCTGCTAGTCATGGCACAGCTTCACTATGACTTGCTCTGCTTTCTCAGCACTTCTGTATTTTTGGCCCAAGGGTAGATGCTTCTGGCTCTCCTTCAGTCCCTGCTCCAGCTCTAAAACCAGCCATTTCCCCAAAGAAGCTGGTGACTAGGTGGCAGTCTCTTTTAAGAGGACTTCTTTCTTTCTTTCTTTCTTTCTTTCTTTCTTTCTTTCTTTCTTCCTTTCTTTCTTTTTTTGGAGAGACACACAGCGAGAGAGAGAGAGAGAGAGAGACAGACAGACAGACAGACAGACAGAGAGAGGAAGACAGAGATGGGCGCGCCAGCAGCGTCTCAGCTGCTGCAAACGAAATCCTGATGTGTGTGCCCCCTTGTGGGCAAGTGCAGCATTGCGCCCTTGCATCACTTTGCATCTGGCTAAACGTGGGACCTGGAGATTGGAACCGCTGGAGATTGGAACCAGTGTTCTTAGGCTTAGGAGGCAGGCGCCTTAACCCCTAAGCCATCTCTCCAGCCCTTAAGAGGACTTCTTAAACACCTACTTGAGCTACAGAAAAGTATCACCTGCATCATGTAAAACCAGGCTTCAACTTTACGCTCTATTAGCTCATCTAATGTTCCTGCAAAGGACTTACTACCAATTCATACAGATGGCACTGATGTGCTGGCACAATGCCATCATGCCAACCCATCTACAGGTACCATTTACTTCACAGTGGCACGGGTTTGAAGTGCAAGAAACTGAGGCTGGCAGATAAGCTGCCTGCCCTGGTCCCTGATTCTGCAGAGGCTTCCTTCCCCCATTTGGTCTTGGAAATTTCAAAGTCCACACATTGCTCACTGAGGCTCCAAAGGCTACCTAAAGGGGTGGTGACTTTTATTTTTAAATGATTTATACTAGCCTGTACCAAACTGAGAAAAATAAGGAAAAACTGTTGTCTTTCTCATAAAGCTAAATTTGTTTCACTTAAAGAACTATCTTTCATTCAGAATCACATCTTTCTGATTTCTAAGTGGCGTTGATGCCCTTTACTTTATGAAATGATGACAGAGAAGCTGGATTTGTAATATTCACATTGTCACCCTTTATCTGTCTCCCTTGCCAACTCAATTTTGTTTCTGTTTATATGCATAGTAGGGTGTGTGGTATGTGCAGATGGACACACCCTGTGTGCAACATGTGGAGGTGTGCCTTCCTCTACCCCTCTTCCTCATTTCCCGGAGACAGAGTCTCTCACTGAACCTGAAGCTGCCATTTTTCAGTTAGACTGGCTGACCAGGAGGCACCAGTGATTCTCCTGTCTCTATCTTCCTCAACTCTGGGGCTACAGGCATGCATGGCCTTGCCCGGCTTTTTATGTGGGAGCTGGGGATCCAACTTAGGTCCTTGAGTTTTCACAACTGCTCTTACTTGCTGAGCCATTTTCCCAGCTTCCTAACTCAATTTTTTATAGTTTACCTCTCCACAAAGTAGATGGCCTACAATAAAGATCCCAATTTCTCGGAATGGTGCTCAAGATCCTTATCCATCTTCTCCCATTTCTTCTCCAGTAATTCCAAACTGCTTCTAAAATCAAGCTCATCATGTTTGAATTACAATTTCTTTTGCCAGAATCCTACCCCACCCTCTTCAAGTATACTCAGCCAACAACTGATAGAAGCACCACTTTTTCAAAGCATCTTTTAGCTATGGAGTGCTTTTGCCTTGAATTTGCAATCCTCTTGCCTCAGCCTCCCTAGAGCTGAGATTCCAGGCAGGCGTCACCATTACTTGGATCCACTGCCTGTTTTCATGATGTCTCTTTTAAACTTTCAGTTTTGAAATATCCCGTATAGCAGCTATTGAAAATGGCACAATTTTAGAATCATAGAAGCAAAAAAAAAAAAAAAAAAAATTCCAGGTTTGAGCTGGAGAGATGGTTCAATGATTAAAGGCAGAATCCCCAGTACCCACAGAAACTGAGATGCACAAAGTGGCACATGCATCTGGAGTTCGTTAGCAGTGGCAGGAAGCCCTGGTGTGCCCATTCACTCTCATTCTTTCTATCTTTCTCTCTCTCTTCCCCCTCCACGCTTGCAAATAAACAGATAGACAGACAGATGGATAGATAAATACCAACCCCAGGTTTATCTTAACAGTGAAGTGCAGGGTGCTCCTCTCTGCCCTGCCACTAACTCAATCACAGAGGTCTCAAAACCTTCAGATCTATTCCTCATGGGGATACTTGTTGTGCGGATCGTAAACATAACACTGTGCAGGTACATGCTCTGAGAACACTAAAATACTCTACACACAGTGGAAGAAGGGATCTTTTATTAACCACGATTAAAATATGCCACTTTAACAAGAAGTGGCCTAAGACCCTGTCTCCTATCCCACTTGTAGCTACTCAGGGTAAATGTTAAGTAAGGCTTCTTAACCAGCTTCTCAAGTAACAGTAACCAGGGAGATACAGGTAATTTGAATGGAACTGCCAACTAAAAAGGCAGTCTACATTTTAAACTCAAATCCACAAGGCTTCCTAATCTATGCCTTTAACTTAAAATAGTTAAGTACATATTATTTTACCCTGCTGTTTAAAAGTGAGTCAAAAACACAAGCTAAGACAAATGCTACTCACCAATGACACATTTTCAAATCCTTAAATAAGTGACACTACGAAATCACTTGAGGGAATGAATTATTTAATGTTCCCACCTAGTATTGATTTCCTAGAGGCTGAAAATAGAACACTACAACAAGGTAAGGGACAAAAGAATACTCTCATCATACACATTATATTGTCACATAAAAATATAAAGAAGTGTCTGTATCTCTCTGCTTATAATAAATAATAAAATATTTAAATACACATATGGAGAAATCTGGCATCTTCCAATAGGCCCACGTTCTGCCAAAACAAAACTTTAATTTGGTTTCATCCAAACCAAGTTTAGTTTGGAAGACAAAGATATACACTTTTTAAAAAAATTTTTTTTTTGGGGGGGAGACAAAGATGGGTGCGCCAGCAGTGTCTCAGCTGCTGAGAACGAAATCCAGATGCGTGCGCCCCCTTGTGGTCAAGTCGGCATTGCGCCCTTGAGTCACTTTGCGTCTGGCTAAATGTGGGATCTGGAGACTGGAACCGCTGGAGATTGGAACCAGCGTTCTTAGGCTTAGGAGGCAGGCGCCTTAACCCCTAAGCCATCTCTCCAGCCCAAAGATACACACTTTTAATGATGCCTTAAATCCTAGCACAGAGCAAAGGGCTAGAGAGGTGCCCATTTCCTTGCAGTGGGAGACAAATGAACACTTGTTACTGTGTACAGTTTCACTCTGAGCAATACCTGCTCAGGAGATGGCTCTGGAAATATCCTTCAGAGATTAAAAAATAAAAGGCTTGCTGTGAAAATTACCCTAGGACAGCAGGACAGCCAGCAGGTTATCGTCATACCCGCACTTGGCCAGGTCCAGAATGTTCCAAAACTCACCTCAGCAATGCCCAGACCTGGAGAAAGCTTCGTGGGAAATGAAGGATAATCAATTAGACTTTGCTCTGCATTTCATAGATCCTTCCTTTGAAAGGGAAGAAATAGGTACACCATGATTCCAAGTCAGAAACAGCATCTTACAACACTGTGGCTTCTGCATGCTTATGTGAGCTTGGAGAAACTGGGAAATTTCTAGCCAGTAGATTCTTTTCTAATGCCTTGTGATTGCAAACTTATATTTACTCCCATAGCCAGAAAACCAAGAACATAACATAGCAGATAAAAAAACCAAAACGCATATGAAATAAGCAGCAAAGAGGTAAGCATTCGCTCTCTGAGCCTCCTTCCTTGCTGCTCATTTTTGAAGGTTATTAACTCTCTCACATGTCCTAAAGCTTTTGTGACTTTGCCCTCCCTGAATGCAGGCAGCACTCAGAGCAATTATTTCCTCAAGTTTTATCCATGACTTTCAGTTAACAAAGCTGTTTTTAAAGTATTTTAGAGACTTCTAGTCGAGCAGCAATAATGACACTTTCCAGAATAGGAAAACAGCCTACCTTTCCCAGTAGTCATGACTGCCAATGACCGTGGTACCAAATAAAAACAGTGCTCTGCAGCAATAGCAGCTCTCCTCAATGAGCATCAGCAAAGTCTCCTCCCACAGCTTCTCCAGCAAGACAACTGCCACCCAATTCCAAAATAAAAGCCTACACTATAACAGGCAGAGGAGGGGACTGTCTCCATCTGACTTTACTTATAGAAGACAGTCTTCTTTAAAGCTGGTATTAAAAGAAATTTAAACCAACTATATGGTCCTTCCAGAAACAGAATTTCCCTACCATAAATCTTTTGTTTTTCCTAACATAATTCTTAAAATAAAAAAAATAACAAGCGATCTTTGTTTCATGTAGAAGATATGCTCCTGAGGCTGGCAAAAACAGTCTCTTCTAGGGTATTTTAGGTGGGCTTCTCCTGAGCCCAGCTCAACACATTTGCCAGCCCTGTAACAAAGAGCCCATGTATCTGTGGCTAAGGTACTGAACCAAGTCCCAAGCCCTGCAAGAGGCAGAGTATAATAAACAACCAGGGAGATGGGTGGAAAACCATTATCGACACCTGAGTCACTTACTCACCACCCCTATTCTTAAGGCATTGTGTAGAGAATAGTGGGTTGGCTTCTTAATAAAGATTCACCTTTGAATGGATGCGTTGTCCTTGCTACAGCTGGCAGTAATTCAACCTTTACCTAACACAATCCATCGCTGGTCTACAGGTATGTCTCATTCCCAACAAAGCTGAATCAGCTAACATTCTTCAAGTTACATTTTAATGTTAAAATACAAGGGTTGCAGCCGGGCGTGGTGGCGCACGCCTTTTATTCCAGTACTCTGGAGAGGCAGAGGTAGGAGGATCACCATGAGCTGGAGGCCACCCTGAGACTACATAGTGAATTCCAGGTCAGTCTGAGCTAGAGTGAGACCCTACCTCCAAAAACAAAACAAAACAAAACAAACAAAACAAAACAAAACAAAACAAAACAAAACAAAACAAAAACAAGGGTTGCCAGGTGTGGTGGTGAATGCATTTATTCCCAGCACTCAGGAGGCTGAGGTAGGAGAATCATTGTGAGTTCAAGGCCAGCCTGAGACTACATAGTAAATTCCAGGTCAGCCTGGGCTAGAGCAAGACCCTACCTCAAAAAAAAAAAAAAAATAGGTACATTCAGACAGACAGACAGACAGATAGATAAAATAAAGTGTAAGGAAGGATGTGCATTTGTCAGCAAAATGACACCCTATGCACATCCATGAGGAATAATGATTTTGTGATTCTGTTACCTACTTACAGCTTTATCTGAAAATAAATGTGTTCTTTTTCTTTAGCTAAAGTTTATGAAATTTCCATGAGTTTAACCAACATGGCACTTTCTATTTTTCTCATCAAAATGTTAGCTTTGCTCAAGAAACTCAAAACCATGTGTATATTTTAACCAAATTAATGCCCAAGCCCCAACTTCAATCCAATACAATTAAAGAGCACTAAGTGGATACAGATAAAGGACACTGCCCGGTTCATAATTATAGGCTCTTTCATTCTAAGAATCCAGTTCTCCCATGAGCATAAGCACATTTGCATGATTAAAAGCTTACACCAAAAATAATTTGCTTTTTGAAACCCATGGAGGAATAACTGTAATTTTTGCTTCAAGGGCTTACTAATTATATGGAGATGGAAAGAAGCAAATGAAACATCTATATAGCAACATATTTTGACTGCCATAGTCTTGCAATTCAAAGCCAAAAGGTCTTTGGGTAACCTAGCAACAAGGAGGAATGAAGTATTCTATATCAAACAGAAAGCCCATCTTATGTTGCTACTTGGCCCCTTTCTTATTGCTGATTTTAGTCACCATTACATTACATTTACATTAAAAATTAAGTGTATAAGTGCCAACTTTGATCATGTTAAGAACCCAAGATGAAACCAATCTATTCCTCATATTTTCTTCCAAGTTACTACAAACCCATAGCTTTTATTTCTCTTTTCTTTTGTTCTTAATTTTATTTATTTACAAGCACAGAGAGAATGAATATGGGTGCATCGTGCCCTCATTCTTTCTACTGCAAAGGAATTCCAGACACAGTGCAACTTTGTATATCTGGCTTTATACAGGTGCTAATGAATCAAACCTGGGCCAGCAACAGGTTTTGCAAGCAAACGCCTTTAACCATTGAGCCATTTCCCCAACCCCAGAATTTTTATTTCTGATTCAAAATAGTATTAATGTTCAAAAGTTTTTAATAAAAGGGAAAAAACAGACAAACTGGACTTCGTCAAAATTTAAAAGTTTAGCCAGGCATGGTGGCGCTTTCCTTTAATCTCAGCACTTGAGAGGCAGAGGTATGAGGATCGCCGTGCGTTTGAGGCCACACTGACACTACATAGTGAATTCCAGGTCAGCCT
Organism: Orientallactaga sibirica; assembly: GCA_036365145.1. NCBI lineage: Eukaryota > Metazoa > Chordata > Mammalia > Rodentia > Dipodidae > Orientallactaga > Orientallactaga sibirica. The sequence goes on from JAEOAD010000028.1 coordinate 15,723,104, forward strand.
GAGCTAGAGTGAGAGCCTACCTCGGGAAACCAAAAAAACAAAAAAACAAACAAAAAATAATAATTTTTTTGCATGCATAAAGTGAGAAGAAAACCCACAAAATAGGAAAAAAATATTTACAAGTCACATATTTGCTAGGAGTTTTATATCCAGAAGATAAAAAGAATTCATAAAACTAAACAACAAAGGCTTAATCCCATTTAAAAATGGGCAAAGGAGGGGTAGGGAGATGGCTCAGTGGATAAAGCATTTGCTACACAAGCTTGAGTACTCAAGTTCAATCCCCAGAGCTCAGGTAAAGCCAGACAGTGTCACTGAGTGTCTGTAACCCCAGCACACCTAAGGCAAGGCAGAAGAATCCGCAGAAGGCTCATGGGCCAACTACCCTGGCAAACACAGTGGTGAATAAGGGACCTTGACTCTAAGAAAGTTAGAAGGCGAGGACCACCCCCACGATCATTCTCTGGATTCCACATGTGCACTGTACGTCACGTGTGCCCACACTCACACATATGCACACAGAGACACCAAAAGAAAAACATGAACAAAGGAGATTAACAGAGCATTTTCCAAGGAATCTACAAATGGTCAACAAGCTCACGAATGCTCAACACCATTAGTAAACAGGGAAAAACAAAGCAAAACCACAAAGACATACCAACTTATTTAAAAGGATGTGTGGGCTGCACCTCAAAATCCTGAACTCTGGGGTATAGACCTGATGCACTAGCTTTTCTTCTTTTTCTTTTTTTACCCAATAAAACTTTGCCTCACATTCCGTGAGTCAATGGTTTTACTTGTGTTACACCAAACCCCATAACATTTTGGGCGCTCGTCCAGGATCCACATTTCAAGACCTCCCTCCCCAACTCTGGGGCGACCAAGCCAAGGAAGGACCCCTAACCTTGGCCCAAGAACCAAATCTCCATCTGTCTGCATGTTCCTGGTTTTGGGGTTGGTAGCAAGCTGTTGATGGGGAACTTTTGCCTAGGACTGCCGGCCCCCTCCTTTATTGGGTAAGAAATCTCCGGAGGTGCTTTTTCCACTCTTCTTTTTGTTTTTCATTTTTTGCTGGTTTTTCTGGTTTTCTAGTTTTGCATGTTTTTCTGGGTCCAAAAGGGAAGCTGGACGCAGCATTAATTCCCCTGGATGAGGGATCAGGGGCCGTCCTTGACCCTCTCTGACTCCGTTCAGAGATCTCGAACAGAGGTCTGTTCCTGGTCTGGCATCTGTTTCTGGCTCAGTTTTGGTTTGGCAGCCACATGGCAGCATCAAGAAAGTCAGAATTGCTAGCATATTTGTGTCTGGTGTTGTGTTTATGTGTCTTGTCCTTGTCTTTGAAGATATGGACCAAGATCAGTCTACTGAAAAATCTCCTTTAAAGATCTTCAAAAAAAAGATAAACAATAAAATGAGCTAGGCCTATTATCCTAGCTACTTGGGAAGCTGAGACAGGAGGATCTCCAATTCAAGGTTCCAATGTGATAGCCTAACTCCACATTTTAAACCATGTGACTTTTAAATTGCTTGATAGAAATAAGTACATAATTTTAATTTGAACTGTGCCTGATATTTCCTCTTTTGTTTGGGCTTTAAACAAGTAAGACATTGTTTATAGACACCTTTTGGATTCTTTATTAATCCAAATAGTCCAGCAAGTCTCTTCTAAAGTTTTTGTTGGCATTTGGTTTATTTCAAGGTTTTTTGATTTTTGTCTTTAAAAGTCAGATTTACCTAAAGCCTATGGTGAGCTGAAATTTTATGTAAACAAAGCTATACTTTGTTACATGGTCTCATAAATATAATTACTGAGTTTATGTTCTAGTTCAAGTTCAACTTACATAGAGGATTATTAAAAACAACAAAATTCTTTCTGAGGTGGAGGCTCATAATTTGCCAGGTATTTTAAAAGATTGTAATATCCTGTTACTTAAAAGGAGGAGGCAATTGGCCTGAGTTCTAGGCCAGCCTGCCTCAAGATAGAAACAAAAATTTGCCTTAGTTACTCCTAATAAAAGCATTTCCAAATGTGTTAGAGGTGTTGACAAAGATTATCCCCAAAACGGTTGTCATGTTTTGCCTATATTCATAGAAAGTGTATTTCATGGAGTTTATTAATAGGAGCTATCTCAGATCAATGGGTTATATAATGGTATTATAAACTAAGTCTGGTTGTCAGGTAGAGATTTTTGGTGACATAAATATTAAGGAAGCCTTTTTCTCTAGAAATTTCTAATTGTAAAATGGTTAACTCTTTGGAGCTTCTTTGTCAGTGGGTGATAAGATTAATCAATTTGGTGTAGTTTCTCTTAATAGCCTTATACAAAAGATGGTTAATTATGATTGAGATAACTGAAGGAACTGGGAAGGTATTTTTCAATGTTGGACATAGAATGCTTGTTAAAATGCCTTTTGAGTGGAACTTAGATCAGAATGTTAAAGTATGTGGGTGAAGGTGTGCATATGTAGAAAGGATGTAAGAGATCTAAAAAGACCAAATTTTGCCTAAAATTAATTTCCTTTTAGAAGGAACAGAAAGCTAATTTTCAGGCTAAACCTAAATACCATGCCTAAAGTTAAAGATTTTTCCAACTGTTTACAGACTTTTAAGGATGCTCTACAAGTTTTATATAGGGACATAGACTTAATGTAAATTCAGCTTACATTAGACATAGATGATGTTGTATGCTAGGTGGGTCACAAAGCCAAAGCACAGATGTAATTCATATTCATTGGAGGTCTAACCATGTTAGACATAGACAAGACCCTATCACCTTATGCATTACAAATGGGTAAAATAAAATTCCTAGGTAAAAACAATTTCAGAGTAAGACACGGAATGCCAGGATGCTTAGCTCTTTGCTCTGTCATTTCCTTTTGCTTTTGCTTACTGTTATATGCTATTTAAAGTCATGGCAAGCTGGACTCTAGAAAAAGGTATGACGACCCCCTTTATCTCAAACCCCATGCAAGTTTAAGCCGTGTGTCCCCTTGACCCTGCCCAGAGGCAAGATGGCCAATTGTCTCTGACAAGAAAAAGGGGATGACAAACAGCATATAACTTTGTTTCTCTTTATAGTTCTTCTCTTTTGAATACCTAAAGTCACATCTGTTAGATGGAATTTCTCAGTAGACAAAAGGTTAAATAGGTAAACTGAGTCAAAGTACTTGATCAAGTTACAAACTCCTTACATAAGGCAAACATCAGCCTTATCTAAAATGTTTATCAGGATATAAACAGATGATAAAAAATAAATGATGGCTTAACTGTTAAGGTGCTTATCTGGGAGGCCTAAAGACCTAGGTTCAATTCCCTAGCACCCCCATTTTTATTGCTAAACCTAAATCTGATTTAAAGCAGGTTCTCTAATATACCTTCTCGAGACAGTCTTCTATACCCATCGGCCCACCTGGGAGGACTGTCAGCAACTCTTTCAGACCCTCTTCACCACAGAGGAACATGAAAAAAAAAAATCCAAAGGGAAGCCAAGAAACTAGTGTTGGGAGCTGACGGCCGCCTCACAGAGAACCCTATGTCATTGACAAGGTTTTCCCTTCCACACAACCGGACTGGGATCCCAACACCTCTGAAGGTAGCGCGTTCCTTAACCTCTTTCGCTGGACTCTGATGGGTAGTCTCTGGGCAGCTGCTCACTTAGTGCCCTACAAATTTGTCTAAGGTGAGTGAAGCCCAAGGGCCCACAGAATCCCCACTACTTTCCTAGAAAGGCTGCATGAAGCATACAGGGCATAATCCCCTTTAAATCCTGAAGCCCCTGAGAATAGGCGAACTATTAACATTGCTTTTGGAACTCAGTCCACAACAGATATTAGAAAGGAGATTCAGAAAATAGAAGGCTTTGAGGGTAAACTTCTTTCAGAGTTAATAGCAACTGCTGCCGGGTTATGTAATAACAGAGACAATCCAGAAGATAGACAGGCTAAGAAAATGGCTAAGGTTATGGTGGCTACATTTCAGAAGGCACAAGGCCCCATGAGACAGCACTTATACTTTGCTCAGTATAAAGCAGGTTCTCTGATATCCCTTCTTGAGACAGTCTTCTACACCCATCAGCCCAATTGAGAGGACTGTTAGCAATTTGCTTTTTGTTTTTCAAGGAAGGGTCTCACTCTAGCTCAGGCTGACCTGGAATTCACGATGTACTCTCAGGGTGACCTCAAACTCACGGTGATCCTCCTACCTCTGCCTCCCAAGTGCTGGGATCTCTTGAAGACCCTCTTCACCACAGAGGAACATGAAATAAAAGTCCAAAGGGAAGCCAAGAAACCAGTGTTGGGAGCTGACGGCCGCCTCACAGAAAACCCTAATGTTATTGACAACGTTTTCCCTTCCACACAACTGGACTAGGATCCCAACACTGCTGGCCTCTAATGGGTGGTCTTCAGACAGTTGCTCGTTCGGCGCCCTACATATCTGTCTGAGGTGAATGAAGTGACCCACGGACCCACAGAACCCCACTGCTTTCCTATAAAGGCTGCAGGAAGCATACAGGACATTACCCCTCCCCCATAGATCCTGAGGCCCCTGAGAATAGGTGAGCTATTAACATTGCTTTTGTAACTCAGTCTGCACCAGTTATTAGAAAGGAGATTCAGAAAACAGAGGGCTTTGAGGGTAAACTTCTTTCAGAGTTAGTAGAGATTGCTGCCAAGGTCTATAACAGTAAGATGCTTCAGAAGATAGACAGGCTAGGAAAATGGCTAAGGTTATGGTGGCTACCTTCCAGAAGGCACAAGACCCCACGAGAAAGCCCTTAGGCAAATATATACTGTGCTGGACCTAAAAGATGCCTTCTTTAACATCCCATTGGCAAAGGGAAGTCAACCATTTTTGCCTTTGAATGGACAGACCTGGAACAAGACACCAGTGGGCAACTAACTTGGACTAGGCTTCCACAGGGATTTCAAATTCCCCCACCCTCTTTGATGAGATTCTTCATAGAGACTTGCAAGTCTTCACAAGGAAACACCTGAGACAACTCTCCTACAATACGTGGACAACCTGCTCCTGCTGCAGGAATGGAGGAGGAATGCCTCTCTGCCACAGAACATCTCCTGGACAACTTGAAACATCTGGGCTATCGTGTATCAGCCAGGAAGGCTCAGCTGTGTGTGCAGAAGGCAATCTGCTTGGGAGATGAACTCCAAGGAGGTAAGAGGATGCTGTTGGCCTCTAGAATTCAGGCCATCGCTCAGATCCCCACTCCTCAGTCTAAGAGATAAATCTGAGAATTCCTCAGAGCTATAGGGTATTGTAGAATTTGGATTCCAAGATTTGCTGAATTAGCCAAGCCTCTATATGAGGCTACAAGAGGACAAGAAAAAGATTTTAATTGGATTGAAACTGAGGAACAAGCATTCCAAGAACTAAAGTCAGTTCTGACATCAGCCCCTTGCCCTGGCGTTTCCAGACTTAACCAAACACTTCCACTTGTATAAAAAGAAGGGGACAGCTAGATGTGTCCTAACCCAAAGACCGGGGCCATGGCACCCCCCGGTTAGACCCAGTAGCTGCTGGGTGGCCCCCTTGTCTCCAGGCTATTGCAGCTGCTTCTAGTCTGACAAAGGACACTGACAAATTAACCCTGGGCCAGACTTGAATAATCATGGTCCCACATGTGATAGAGACTCTTTTAAAAAGCCCCCCAGACCGATGGTTCTCCAACTCTCACATAACCTACTATCAGGCCTTGCTCTTAGATGAACCAAGAATAGTTTCGCTGAACCCAGCCTCCCTGCTGCCAGAAACTGATGAGGCATTAACCCCTTTGCATGACTGCCTAGAGATCACCTCCACCTTCCATGGACTCTGCCCGGACCTGACAGATGTGGCTCAGCCAGATCCTGATCTGGTAATGTATGCTGATGGCAACAGCTTAGTCATGGACAGAAGCAGGTATGCAAGGGCAGCTATGGTGACTTTGGAAGAAACCTTGTGGGCTAAGGCCCTACCTCAGGGTACATTGGCTCAGAAAGCTGAACTGATAGCACTGACCAAGGGTCTGATATTGGGAAAAGACAAGAAATCGAATATCTACACAGACAGCCATGATGTCTTTACCACGGCTCATATCCATGGGGACATCTACCAGGAGCAAGGGCTATTAACAGCAAAAAGTAAAGACATTAAAAATAAAAAATGAAATTCTAAGCCGGGCGTGATGGCGCACGCCTTTAATCCCAGCACTTGGGAGGCAGAGGTAGGAGGATTGCCATGAGTTCAAGGCCACCCTGAGACGACATAGTCAATTCCAGGTCAGCCTGCGCTAGAGCAAGACCCTACCTCGAAAAACCAAAAAAAAAAAAAAAAAAAAAAATCTAGACTTATTGGCTGCCATTGTCTGGGTCACCAGAAAGGGGAGACCACAGATGCAAGAGGGAGCAGACTGGCTGGCAGACCTAGCAGCAAAGAGCCTCCTCTGCTAAGGTCCCACCAATGGGAGTGAGAGAGCGGGGAACAGAGCCAGGTAGATATTGGAAAGTTAATTTCACAGAGATAAAGCCAGGTCAGTATGGATATAAATAATTACTTGATTATGCTGATATCTTTTCAGGATGATAAGAAGCTTTCCCTACCAAGTCTGAAATAGCCCAAATAGTAGTTAAGGAACTGTTAGAATTCCCTGCTATGGGTTGCCCCTCAAGATCAGATAATGGGCCTGCCTTTGCGTAAAGGGAATTAACCAAGATGCTGGGGATTAATTGGAAATTACACTGTGCCTATCATCCCCAAAGTTCAGGACAGGTAGAAAGGATGAATCTGGCCTTGAAGGAAACTTTAACTAAATTAACCCTAGAGCCTGGCGAAGGACGGGTGGAACTCCTTCCCTTTGCCCTGTTAAGGGCCAGGTGTACCCCTTATGTAAATGTATGGATACTCCCCACCGTCCTGCCCCAGATGGATCTTAAACAAATAACTGACTTTACTAATGAAAGACTTCTTTCTATCCAAGTCTTACACAGAGTCCAGGAGTCCATTGTTCTGGCAGTCAAGGCTGCTTTTCAGACACACCCTGTTTGTCCCCATCCCTTTCAGCCCGGTGACAAAGTTTGGATGAAGAGACACCATATTGGGATGTTGGAAGGGCACCCATCAGGCCATCCTAACCACTCCAACAGCCGTGAAAGTGGAGGGAACAAAATAGAAGAGGATGAGACTTTTTGTGAGACAAGGGGGCCTATGTATGGCTTCAGGTAAAACTTGTTGTTTTTATGCCAGTCAGAAATGATCCAGATACACTGGCTTTAGTTAGAGAAAAATCTCAAAGAAAGAAGACTTCAGAGAAAAACCACTAATAATTGGTTTCAGTCTATGTTTAGTTGGTCTCCATGGCTAACTTCTCTTGTCTTTTCTATTGCTGCCCCCCGATACTATTGCTTTTAGATTTTACCATAGGACCCTGCATTATTAATGCCCTAAGTAGATATATAAAGAATAAAATAAGTTCTGCTAAACTCATGGTATTGCAGACATAATACACCCCCTTAGATGAAAACACCCTAGACACTGTTCTTCAGAAGTCAAGGATTTGACTTAGTGTCCTATCAGAGGGGGAAATGCAGGTATTTACCTTTACCTAAGGAATGGGATGATCCCTCTATTCAATGTATATGACCTTCTTGTATCTCTTTGTTTCTAAATAGCCATGTGATTACATAGCATAGAATGGTTCTTGCCTCAGTTCTGCCTATGTGACCTATGTAACCTTGTGACTTCTTGTAATAGCCCCCCCCCCACCTTGTTTAACAGTATGTAACTCTGTGGTTTAACTCCCATCCTGTTTTTACGAAAACCATCATGTGGTTATTTCCAATAAAAGCTGACTCTCCAAAAAGTTCAGGACTGCACCCAAGATCCCAAACTCTGGGGTGTAGATCTGGTACACCAGCTTTTCTTCTTTTTCTTTCTATTTTTACCCAATAAAACTTTGCCTCACCAAAGAAGAAAGAAAGAAAGAAAGAAAGAAAGAAAGAAAGAAAGAAAGAAAGAAAGAAAGAAAGAAAGAGGGGAGGGAGAGAGGGAAGGAGGGAAGGAAGAAGGGAGGGAGGGAGGAAGGGAGGAAGGAAGAAAAAAAGCTGTCTGTCACCAAAGTGGAAAGGGACCATGTGACCAAAATGCAGAGAATACACAAGTTGCTGGTGGAAATGCGAAACAGTGTAACCACTGGGTGACTCCTCAGTGAGCTAAACCCAGTCCCACCTCCACCTAGACAATCCTCAGTGAGCTAAACCCATCACTGTATGCTCTCGATATCCCACCCCCACCAAGACGGAGACTCAAGAACAGAAAATGCGTCCAGGTTCCCAAATCTGCTTACCAATGTCCAAAACCACACCATATACAACAGAAAGGGGGGAAAACAACTTAAGCAGATATCAAAGAATGAAAAGTTATGCTTATCTGCAGATACAATAAAATTAATATATACTTAAATTGGGTAATTATACAGTGTGTGAATTCTATCTTTTAAAAAAAATGATTATTAGCCGGGCATGGTGGCGCATGCCTTTAATCCCAGCAGTTGGGAGGCAGAGGTAGGAGGATCACCATGAGTTCGAGGCCACCCTGAGACTACATAGTTAATTCCAGATCAGCCTGGACCAGAGTGAAACCCTACCTCAAAAAAACAAAAACAAACAAACAAACAAAATATTATTGCAGCATGGTGGTGCATGACTTTAATCCTAGCACTGAGGAGGCAGAGGTAGGAGGATCGCCAAGAGTTCAAGGCCACCCTGAGACTATATAGTGAATTCCAGGTCAGCCTGGGCTAGAGTGAGAACCTACCTTGAAAAACAAAACAAAAAAACAAAAAAAAGATTATTGTCAGTGAGCATGGTGATGCAAGCTTTTAATCCCAGCACTTAGGAAGCAAAGGTAGGAGGATTGCTACGAGTTCAAGGCCATTCTGAGACTACCAAGTGAATTCCAGGTCAGCCTGGGCTAGAGAGAGACCCTACCTTGAAAAAAGGATTATTGTCAATTTGAAAAAAGTATATTTTGTGAAGACTGCCTCAAAAACTAGCTTGAGGGTTAAAGGTGCTTGCTTGCAAAGCCTACCTGATCCAGTTCAATGTAAGCCAGACACAAAAAGTGGCATCTGGCATTGGTTTGCAGCAGTAAGAGACCCTGGCATGTATACACACACACACGGGTTCAAATTCCAAGAACAAATTTACTCTGCAATGATGTTCATTTGATTTTTTTTTTTAAAGTGAACATACCCTACAATGAAGGCCCAGAAGGAAAAGCCAATCATTTTGAGCACCAACCACACACGTATGTCTGGGGCACTGTGCTAAGAAATTCACATGTGGTCTCACTTAACATCCCTGCAGGTGCTCCATGTTAAACATAAGCAACTAGGTGCTCACAGAAGTTAACTTGCCTGCCCAACGTCAAGGCTACAGAGTGGCAGTGAGGACATAGATGTCTTTCCTGAGGAAAAAGGATGTTTACATGTTTTCAATAGTCTATTAGCTTCTCCCTGACATTGTCTCTATGCTTCCTGTGGAGCACCAGAGACACTCACACTGCAAAATGGAATGTTTGACAAACATTTCACCACTCATTCAATAGACAACTGTTATGTCCTAGTGCTGAGTACAAGCTGCTAAATTTTCAAGATGGGAACTTAGAAGACACAGGTGACTAACAAGAAACTTTTTGGGGTAAGCTGAGGAAGCAACTTGGTTGATGAGCCAATGCCAATCAGGCAGATGGTCAGAACCTCAAACCAAAGGTTATTTAAGAGCTAGAGAGATGGCTTAGCAGTTAGGTGCTTGCCTGTGAAGCCTAAGGACCCCAGGTTCAAAGCTCGATTCTCCAGGACCCATGTTAGCCAGATGCACAAAAAGAAAAAGAATAGAAAAGAGGAAAAAAAAAGCAAGGAGGCAGAGGCTTCCTGAAGATATTTGCTAGGGGAATCTGACACCAGCTTGGAAGCAGGAAAAACCTTTGAGGGCAGAGCCAGGAGCTGAAAGGTTTTAGGAAGCCGGGTAAGAAAAGGAAGACAGGTACCATAATGTTCTAGGTCTTAAAAGGAGAGCAACAGGAAGGAACCAAGGCTAGTGCAAACAGCATCCCAGGAGTGGCAGAGCGGAAGCTGAGGAGAGTGTAGTGGCTGGTGGGTCCTAAGGATGTGTGCCCATTCATCTTGAGACAGTGGGTAAAAGTCATAAAAAAAACTTCAAAAAAACTACCTGGTGAGGGCAGAGAGTAGAACATAACTGCAATGTGGAGATGTAATGAAAGACTCTTAGTAAAACACCTTTTGTAGCACTGGATGTGCCCTTCCCTGCCCCACCCAGCCATCACTGTGTAATTACTGTAATGATGATAAAGTTTCTCCTTTCTTCTGGCAAACAAATGGAAACTGTTTTCTTTCTGCACGAAGGCAATACTGACACAGTAACTCTGAGTTGGTAGTGCGCCTTCCTCTTGCATCTTAAGGAATAGTTTGAGGAGCTCTGTGGTAGGTGTTCTTTAAAGGTGGCAGAATCCTGCAGTCGATCCAACAGGTCCTGGGCTTTTCCTGGTTGGGAGGGTTCTTATTACTTGTTGATAGTGAGGATCTGTTTTGGTATTTTGTATGCTTTTGATTTAATTTTGGTAGATCATATGTGTCAGAATTGAACTATTTCTTTTCTATTTCCAGTTTTCTGAAATATAATTTTGCAAAGCATATCCCAATGATTCTTTGGGTTTCACTGGAATGGATAGTAACTTCCCTTTTCATCTCTAACTTTTATCTCCCTCTCTCGTTAGTTCGGTTAGGGGTTTGTTAATCTTGTTTATATTTCAAAAAAGCAACTCTGGGGCTGCAGAAATGGCTCAGCAGTTAAGACGTTTGCCTGCGAAGCCAAAGGATCCCGGTTCAATTCTCTAGGACCCACGTAAACCAGACGCACAAGGGGCACTTGCATCTAGAGTTCATTTGCAGTGGCTAGAGGCCCTGGCGTGCCCATTCTCTCTCTGTCTACGTCTCTTCTATCTCTCTCTCTCTGCTTGCAAATAAATAAATAAATACTTTTTTAAAAGCAATTCTGACTGAATCTATGTATTGTTCTCCATTTCATTCATTTCTGCCCCAATATTTATTATTTCTTTCTATCTGCTGCTTTTGGGCTTGGACTGGTCTTATTTTTCTAAGACACTGAGGTATACCTTTAGGTTATTTGAGATATTTCCACTAGTTAAATGTAAGTACTCATAGCTATAAAATTTCCTCTTACTGGGCTGGAGAGATGGCTTAGCGGTTAAGGCATCAAGAGTTCGTTTGCAGTAGCTAGAGGCCCATTCTCTCTCTCCCTCTTTGTCTCTAAAATAAATAAAATATTTTCTTAAATTTCCTCTTACAACTGCTTTCAGTATATACAAAGGTTAGGGTAAGCTTAAGCTGTGCTTTCACTTTCTTTTGATTACAGGTACTTTTAAATTCTCTCTCTGACTTCTTCAATGGCCTCTTGGTCACTCAAGAATATATTCTGCTCAGTCTTTATTGACCTGATTAGTTTCTGTAGTTTTTCTGGCTATTAATTTCAGGTTTTATTGCACTATGACCAGGTAAGACTCAAGCGATTATTTAGATTATTTTGTCTTTGATGAGACTTTCTTTGTGGCCTAGAATGTGATCTATTAGAGACAGTGCCATGGGCTCATGAGAAGACTATGTATTCTTTTTCTTTTGGATGGAATATTCTTTGGATATCTGGTAAGTCCATTTGATTTACAGTGTAGTTTAACTCTGATATTTCTCTGTTGATTTTCATTTGGATGATCTATCTGGAGATGAAATCATTAATTATGATTATATCAGGACCTATCTAACCTTTGGTGTCTATTAATGCTCATTTTATGAAATTGGGAGGCCAAATGTTTGTTGCATATGAATTTAACTATAGAATCTGCTTGAGGAATTATTCTCTATACAGAGAACAAGAATGCACTGAATTTATAGGCTTCAAAGAAAATTTAAGATAAAATCTTCCTTATCATTTTAAAAATATTTTTATTTATGAGCAGAGAAAAGGCAGCAAGGCGGGGGGAGAGGGAGAGAAAGAAGAACAAGAATAAACAGGCACTCCACAGCCTCTTGACTCTGCAAACAAACCAGATGCAAGTACCACCTTGTGCATCTGGCTTTACATGGGTATTGGGAAACTGAACCCAGGCTGGCAGGCTTTAACTGCTGAGCCATCTCCCCAGCCTTTATTTGATTATACATATATATATACACAAATACTTTATTATTTATTTATTATTTCTTTCTTTCTTCCTTCCTTCCTTTCTTTCTTTCTTTCTTTATTTTGAGGGGGTGGGAGAAAGAGGCAAATAGAGAAAGAATGGGTGCACCAGGGTGCCCCCTTGTGCAACTGGCTTACATAGGTACCAGGGAATTTAACTTGGATCCTTAGGCTTCGCAGACAAGTGCCTTAACCAGTAAGCCATCTCCCCAGCCCTCATTTGATATTTTTAACATAGCTTCCTGAAAGAATTGTTTTCATCCTCAACCCTATAAAATACACACAAAGACAGATAAACAGTGTTAGTAAGCCTTTTATTACTGAAGGAAATACATAAAAATGGGTTTGTTTGGGGTTTGTTTGTTTTTGAAGCAGGGAATCACACTGTAGCCCAGGTAAGCCTTCAACTAACAATAATATTCCTGCCTCAACCTTCTAAAAGTCAGGATCATAGGTAGAAACCATTCCACCTGCCTCCAAAAAAGTTTAAAGGAAAGGATGAAAGGCTTATTTTGGCTCATGGTTTCCAGATCGTTCAGTCTGTGCTCGCTTGGTCCAATCACTGTGTGCCTGTAGTGAGACGAGCATCGTGGCAGAAAGGGTGAAATGAAGCAGAGATGCATACATCATGGCAGCCAAAAGGCAGAGAAAAGGACAGGTAGAGGTCAGGGATAAGATGTATTTTTTTAGGGTATGCTCCCAAGTGATTTTCTCCCTTCAATCAGGCCCAACCTCATTTCCATCTTCCAATAATGCCATCAAATTATGACTCCATCCATGGAGAAATCTGTGCATGAAGCCAGAGCCCTCCTGATCCAGTCATTTTTCCAAAAGCACCACCTCTGACCACTACCACATTGGGAATCGAGCATTCAACCCATGAGCCTTTTGGGGGACACTTCACTTCATATCCAGACCATGACATATGCACACATGCATGCATACACATACAATTTGGGGAAATATTTTAAAAAATTTGGAAGCAGTATTTATATCTAGATATTTTGACTAAAATGCTGCTATAAGGTACCTGGCACCACACAACTCTGGTATTCTTGCTGTTTACATCCCACTTGCCATGTTCATTAATGCTGTAGATAGTGTACACTCTCTCCTAGTATAGTCCCATCATAAGTTCTGCTTCAGTGATAGTACAAACTGGCTCCTCCACCACTTCTTTTGGCACAGTATTTTCTTCTTTTTTAAAAAATGATTTTAAAGCCGGGTGTGGTGGCGCACGCCTTTAATCCCAGCACTCGGGAGGCAGAGGTAGGAGGATCGCCGAGAGTTCGAGGCCACCCTGAGACTACATAGTTAATTCCAGGTCAGTCTGGACCAGAGTGAGACCCTACCTCGCAAAAAAAAAAAAAAAAAAAAAAAAAAAGATTTTATTTTTATTTATTTGAGAGAGAAATAGGCACAGAGAGAATGGGCATTCCAGGGCCTCTAGCCTGTGCAAATGAACTCTAGATGCATGTGCCACCATGTGCATGGCTTACGTGGGTATTGGGGAGTCAAATCTGCATCCTTAGGCTTCACAGGCAAATGCCTTAACTACTAAGCCATATCTCCAACCTCCCAGTATTTTCTTAGTACCAGCAATTTCCACACTAAGAAACTCCACAAATAATACACACAAGTAGAAACCCATGTCCAACAGCTAGCTGCCTGGGTGGCCATGCCCACAGATACCCATCAACCCACTCAAAACTGGGTGTGGTAGTTTGAATATATGTCCCCCAATATATTCAGTGTTTTATTAGTTATAGTTTGCATCTGCAATCACCTTGCTAGAGGCAATGTCACTGGGGGCCAGTCTTAAGGTGTGATGGTGGGTTTGAGATTCCATTGTAAAGATATGCAAAGTGTGCCTAGCAGGAGTTCCTGAAGTGTGCTGTGTGACTCTGTGTTTTGCTCTGTGTGTTGTGTGCCTGGTTGATTTTTCTCTCTTGCCTGGTCTTGTGGAGAGCAGGCCCCTTCTCCTGCCATTATGGAACTTCCCCTGGATCTGTAAGCTTCAATAAATAATACCCCTTCCTCCATAACTGTGTCTGGTCTGGAAGTTCATCTCAGCGAACCTGAAGCTGTCTGCTACACTGGGGCATGATTCAATTGCCAGGATTCTGGTCTCAGTCCTTCCAATGATAGAATAGTAAAGGTACATGTAAAAGTACAATGTTTAAATAGAGAAAATTACATCATGATTGAAATTATATAAAAATATTATACAATTACAGGAAAATAGACTATAAGAAAAGGTGAGAAAAATAAGATTGGCTAGTAATGGTGGATTGTTATATTGCTCATCTTCTTGCACTATTTGTTTTTCGATCACATGAAAAATAAAACAGAGGAATTAATGAAAGCAATTTGGGTCACTTTGAGTCTTTTAGAAGAAACACACTGTTCTAAAGAAAACTTCCTTAAGGATATCAATGAACACAGCTGAGGGTGAGTCAAAGACCTGGACTCTCATTACTCTGTCCTGATGCACCAAGCATGCAAACACTTTTTTACAACCTGGATGTGTTCAAGGTGTGAATGCCATGCTGTGTTCTGTAAACCCTAACAATTCTAAAAAGCTATAATGCAATAAAATAATCCAAAGCTTAAAACATTTCCTTGTTGGCAATTGACTTTTAGAAAACATTTCATTATTATAATTATAACGCACTCCTGTTTTATCCTCCCCTTTGACAATTTTAAGGATTATCCAAGTGTCCTCAAATACCATTATGAAATACAGTGAAAATAATCTAGTAATTGGAAATGACAGGCTGTAATTCATGCCACAGTATTTTATTTAGGGAACAACACTTACAGTGTACCTAACACAGGTCAGAGAAACTGAGCTTATGCTCAGTAGGAATAAAATAAAGGAAATGGGATGGAATAAAACGTCCCTAGCCTCATGAGTAAACAAATATTTTATATTGACAATGCCAAGAAGAAATATCAAGCTGGAGCACTGGAGAGACTGGTCTGGGCTGCCTCTGTAATGAAGACTGGCATGGAGGGTATTGTACAGAGAATTCCTCCTAATTAAAATATTTTTTCCAAGAGAGAGGAGGGAAAATGTAGGTTAACTCTGGGAGTGCTGAAACTTAAAAGGTCATAGGACCACTCCCCAAAGTTATAGGAACAGTAAACAACTGTTGAGAGGCAGACTGACCAGAATTGTGCAGCAATTTTCTCTGAATTGAAACATTTTCTCCTTGAGAGGAGGAGGGAGGCTCAGGAGACTGGAGGTCAACAACTATGGGAAAGTTGAAACTTAAAAGATTGCAGGAAGCCGGGCATGGTAGCGCACGCCTTTAATCCCAGCACTCGGGAGGCAGAGGTAGGAGGATCGCCATGAGTTCGAGGCCACCCTGAGTCTACAGAGTGAATTCCAGGTCAGCCTGACTAGAGTGAGACCCTACCTTGAAAAACCAAAAAAAAGATTGCAGGACTGGGGGCTGGAGGAATGGCTTAGCGGTTAAGGCGTTTGCCTGCAAAGCCAAGGGACCCAGGTTCAATTCCCCAGGACGCATGTTAGGTAGCTACACAAGGGGGTACATGCATCTGGAGTTCGTTTACAATGGCTAGAGACCTTGGTGCACCCATTCTCTCCCCGACCCCCACTTTCTCTGTCAAATAAATAAATAAATAAATAAATAAATTTTTTAGATAGATTGCAGGACTAGAGAGATGGCTTAGCAGTTAAGGCACTTGCCTGCAAAGCCTCAGGATCCATGTTTGACTCCCCAGATCCCACATAAGTCAGACACACAATGGGATGGATGTGCAAAGTCACATATGTGCAGACGGAGGCACAAGCATCTAGAGTTCAATTACAGGGGCTAGAGGCCCTGGCATACCAATTCTCTGTCCCTCTCTCATTTAAAAAAAAAAAAAAAAATTATAAGACTCCTCCCTAAGATTCTACAGAAATAGTAAACAGCTGCTGGGGAGGAGACTCTCCACCAGACTGCAAGGCCTACAGTGAGCATCTGTGAGTCTTTACCTCGACTGGGTTGGACTGGTGTGTGACACAGCTGCCTTTGAGTCATCCATGCTCCTCTAAGCAACCCCTCACCTATGCTCTGTAAGTAAGTAAATCTAATAAACTCACTAGTTCACCAAAACTGATTTTGGTACAAAACTGCTTTGGTCTGACCCTACTGGTCTAACCAATACTGCTTAGTTCTAACCCTAACCTGTGTCCCATCAGTGAACAGACATGTGTTAACATTTCCCCAAGAAAAAGTTTCACTTGACAGAGAGAGAGGGCCAACCAGATAGCAGGGATGTTTCAGGAAGAAAGAATCAGAAGTACATAGACACTCAGAATGTTCCACATTAGCAGGTTGGCCAATGCGGCAGGAGCAGAAAGAACAGTAAGAATGACATCAGAATAGTTGTCTGGGCCACTGAATTGCAGCCAGGCTGTGGTTATTGGGTAGGGAGAACAGAACCTGATTTACATTCTAAAAGGATTACTGGTTCGGTAGGTGAGGTTGAATTATAGACATGGAGGAGGAAGAGGACCAAGGAAACCAGATGGGATGATGCCAAGAGAGCCCAGGTAAGGTACCAGGAAGCCTGTACTAGCAAGACAGCAGCCGTGAGGAGAACAGCAGTTTAAAGTACAACCAACAGGATTAACTAATAGATCCAATACAGGTTATGAAACCAAGTCAGTAATGAGCCCATAGTTTCTAGGCTAGGAAGGTGGGCAAATGAAGTTTATTTTTAAGACCTAGAAAACCTTACCAAAATAATTTGGCTATTCAGAAATAGCATAAGCATTACTGACATAAAACTGAAAAAAACATAAATGGTTTTTCTACTCACCATTTGCAGACTGTATCATGTTTCCAGATTTTTGGACTTCATCAAATTTTGTGAAAATGACATTCAAACTGTTTGAAAACAAAAAGTACACATGAATGACTAACCACTGTTTATAATTACCAAACACTAACTGTAAAGTTGAGCCCCCATCCCCCAAAAAATTATTCATGATACAAACCCACTTAATAAAAACAGTAGTTCAAACAGTAATATTCACAGTAGCCAGCAATAACTGAGAGCCAGAGCTGGGATAAGGTAAGGGTTCCATCTGAAAGACTGCACCGAATTCTCACTACAACTTCATGACGACTTGTCATGACCTCATGTGGGAAGAAGGAAATCAGCCCCACACTTTCCTAAAGGGACACAGTACATGGAGATTCTAGCACTGATAGTAGAAACCAAGCCCTGGTGCTCAGATATATTCAACAGGACTCTTTTGATAAAATATATTCATCATAAAAAAGTTTGTTTCCCCTTTCTTCCAAAGCAGTTACTTTGGATAGAGGTTTTTAAATGCACTAATCTCAAACCACAAAGGCTTTCCAAAGTGACTTATGCTTAATTCAAAATATTATAAATGGTTCATCAAGCAACAAATATTGTGACTGCATGCATAATCTTCAGCCTGAAAAATCTACTTGACATTTTTTTCCTATAACAGATCATTTCACCTTGGCAATTAAATGGAAGCAAAACTGCTTAATCAAAATATTCTATCTTAAGTGACTCCAAAAATGAGAAGAAAAGGAAGAGTTATAATGTTACCATGGAGAAAAAGTGAATAGAGAGGCTTTCCTAAGCCCAACGTAGGCATTCTGTGAGAGTCAGATTAAGATTCCAAAGGAAAGTACTTTGCATTCAAACTGATACTACAGACTAGTCATTTAGCACTGTTTAACACCCCCTCTAAGCACTAGTCATTTCACACATTTCTCCTTTCTTCTTAACCATAATGGAAGCTCCTTGGGGGCTGAGATGGGAGCCATATTCTTTTAGTGTTAGTGACATGCACTGTGTCATGCAGAGGATCTCAGGGAGAGTCACACCATGGTATTAGAGAGCTAGTATCTAACCATGTCCCTGACTCCACTCTGGAACAAAAGGTATTTCACACATTCCAGTCTTGATTTATTTATTCACTCATTCATGCAACAAATACTTGAGTGTCCATTATGTGCCTAGTTCAAATTTAGCTGGATGCTGAATTGTAAGACTGCTATCTCGAGCTTAAAGTCTAAAAACAGGAAGGTCAAGATTACCTAGCAGCAAAATGAAGGGAGTAAGCCTGCCCTATAGCAGTGCCTCGCCCTTCCCACCCCTCACAGGTGTCAATGATCTCTCCAAACCTTTTTATCCATGCACACACAGCTCTGAGATCCTCCGCAAAATTACTCCAGACCACCACTACTCAAATCAAAGTGGACACAGACAAAACTCCAACCTCCATCTCAGGACCAGATATGAGTAACATCATCACTCACATTCAGTCCAGTGGTTACTCAAGATCTGAGAAAATGTCTTACTATCAGTCTCTTAAGATGTTTCCATCACGTTCCCTTTTAAAGTAACAAAGATCTCCAAAGGCTTGGAGATCCCATAAGTAGGATCAGTGTAGAGGTGCCAGGCACACCTGACTCAGGTTTCACTTTATTGTGTCACAACCACACCCTCTGATGAGAGCATGCCAGTAGGTTTCTAAGTTGGGGCTGAAGTGTATACCTTTCATCTGGCTGTCTCTGAAATTACTGCAAGGGGATGAGAAGTCTTCCATTCACTTGTGACACTCACGGGAAAAAAAAATCTGTAGGCTCTTTACACAGTGATATCTACTCATTGTGGTCACATTAGCGACAACCTGTCACAGGTATGAGAACATCTAAAGATCACTGTTGCTGGTACCGGAGTTGTCACTCAGAATTCTCTGGGGCAGGATGCCCTTCCTTGTTTGCTATAATCTGGTCTTACTATCTCCTTCATTCTCTTCTCAGTAATATGAGAAAAAGGTGAGAAGAGCCTAAAAGATTACCTTACAGTACAAGCATACCACCATACATATAATGAATGTTGCAAAAGAGAAAGAAGGGACAAAAAGTATGCATGAAAAAATGAGCCAAAATGTTTGTTCCCAATTTAGACATAAACCATGAACCTACACATTCAAGAAGCATGGCTAATTCTGAACAACATAATGAGGCCCAAACCTACATACTTGGTAACCAAACTTTTGAAACTTGCCAATGCCACCAGAAGACCACGCATCTTCTACAAGTGATACACGATAAGATCAATAGCAGGCTTCTCATCGGACAATAGATTCAACATTCTAAATTAAAGCCTTTCAGGGGCAGGGAAGATGGCCTGGAGGCTAAAAGGGCTTGACGCACAAGCTTAACCACAGTTTGGATCCTCAGAATCCATGTGAAGCTGGACACAAGTAGCGCAGGTTACCTGTAATCCCAACATGCCAACAGTAATGAAGAGTCAGTCAGGAGAATCATGTAAGAGACCCTACTCAACAAGGGCAGAAGGGGAGGAATGATGCCAAGGCTGTCCACCACATGGGCCATGGTATGTGCATACCCATAAACACACACACAAAGTCCATCAAGCTTTTTCTATGCTTCCAGGCACCCATGTTGTCAACAGCTCTGCTCCACCATGCCTCCCTGCCATGATGGAATGATACCACTGACACTACATTGATGAGATTTCCAAGAAAGAAATAAAGACTGGTAGCCTAAACACTCCCCATTTCTTTTCACTACCTGTGCTCACCATTACAAATCCTACTGCTCAGGTAGAACACAGAGACATACAATCAGCAGCAGAGGGAACAGTGGGCAGAGCACACAGCCCTATACACAGGGTGCTGCTCTTTGGCCCTCAGGTGCTGCTGTTTCTCATCCCCTCTAACTGGTACCCCTAGGAGTAAGGGTCAATGGGCACCATGGAGATGATGTAACTGAAGAATCGTTCACAGAAGATCCTATGCTAGGGACTAATTCTTCTATAGATGCAATCGTTCTCGCTGAGAGTGAGCCTTCTACTTTTGGCCTAATGACAAAAATACCAGTGCTGGGTTCTGAGGAGATGATTCAGTGGAAAAGGCACTTGCTTGCAAAGTCTGCCAGCCCAGGTTCAGTTCCGCACCAACCCATGTAAACCCGAATGCAAACAGTAGTACAAGTGTCTGGTGTTTGTACTGGCAGGGTATCTTACACACACATGCATGCACATGCACACACACACACACACACACACACACACACACACACATAAATACTTTTTTAAAAACACTGTGGAATGCTGGGATAAGAAATGTACTCGCAGGCTGGAGAGGTACCAGTTAAGGCATTTGCCTGCAAAGCCAAAGGATCCTGGTTCAACTCTCCAGGACCCACGTAATCCAGATGCACAAAGGGGTGCATGCATCTGGAGTTCATTTGTAGTGGCTAGAGGCCCTGGCATGCCCATATTCTCTCGCTCTCTTACTCTCTCTCTCTCTGCCTCTCTCGCAAATAATAAATAAAATGTATTTTAAAAAAAGAAAAAATGTGCTCATACAAAACAGTGCATTGCCATTTATCAAATCTGTGCCAGCAGCTTACAACCCATGTACACCATCAGCAAAACTGGTTCTGCTCTCAAGCTGAACTTTACCGATGGCAAGGTTGTCCTAAGGCAACTGTCCGCCCAACTACTTCTGACTTCCTATGAAAATGTGAATTTGCAAAAACCCAATGGTTTATGATCCTCAAGAAAGAAGAAAGTACAGACAAGAGGAAGCAAAAATTCCTCCTCCAACCACTGTCAGCCCACAGACAAGCACATATTTCTTGGGGACAGGGTAGGAGGGGGTGCGTGGGTGCCAGAGCATAGTTATAAAGGTCAGAGGACAACTTTCAAGTATGTCCTCACCTTTCCACCTCATTTAAGGCATTTTTTTCTTTCTAGATCTTGCTCTGCTGTTGTTCTTGGCTGTTTGCTGCCAGCTTCTAGGCCAGTCTCCTGTCCGTGCCTACCATCATGTATCAGCAAGCTGGGATTACAGAAGCCTGCCATGGAGTGTGGGAAGAATTGGACTCAGGTTCTTAGGTTTTATCAGTGAGCACTAGAGATATAGGGCTATATCCCTAGACCTACACATGCACACAGAGAGTAGCTTCTCCACTGAGATATACCTAGCCCTACACAAGCACTTTTTTGGAAGGGGCGGGGAACTCAAGGTAGGGCTTCATTCTAGCCCAGGCTAACCTGAAACTCATTGTGTAGTCTCAGACTGGTCTCAAACTCACAGTGATCCTCCTACCTACTACTCCTAAGCGCTGGGATTAAAGGCATGCACCACCACACCCGACCATGCGGATTTTTTAAACCAGGCTTTTTTTCAATGTCCATTTGCCTAATTTTTCACTCAAACTGGTAACATTTACCTTGCTATGCAACACTTAAAATATCAAGCAAGTACTCTCCATCTAACAATCAGTGCTTCTCAAGCAAAGAAGCAGCTATGCATGGTGGTGCAATTCTATACTCCCAGCACTTAGGAGGCAGGAAGATCAGGAGTTTGAGACCAGCCTACGTTACGTGAAGAAATAACCACCACCAGTGTGCTGGTTTGATTCAGGTGTCCCCCATAAACTTAGGAGTTCTGAATGCTAAGTTTCCAGCTGATGGAGATTTGGGAACTAACGCCTCCTGGAGGCAGTGTGTTGTTGGGGGTGGGCTTATGGGTATTATAGCCAGTTTCCTCTTTCCAATGTTTGGCACACTCTCCTGTTGATGTTGTCCACCTGATGTTGTCCAGGAGGTGATGTCCACCCTCTGCTCATGTCATCGTTTCCCCTGCCATCATGCAGCTTCCCCTCGAGCCAAAATAAACCTTTTTTTCCCCCTACAAACTGCTCTTGGTCAGGTGTTTCCAGCCAGCAATACGAACCTAACTGCAACAATTAAGTTGGTACCAAGAAGTGGTATCATTTGCTGCTAGACACCTGACTGTATGGCTTTTGGCTTTTTTGGAGCTGATTTTTGAGGAAGGAATGTGGAAGAATATGAAGTCTTGGCCTGAGTCACCTTGCAGTGCTGTAAGTAAATCTGATGGACTTTTCTGGTCAGAGTTAAATGATCTGAATGCAGTAAGATGGTGAGGTTTAGCTTATGAGAGTGAGAAAGAGCTTTGCCTGGACTGGACTAGAAGCAGTTTGTGTAAGAGCTTGCTGTTATGCCCACATCCTGAGAACCTATGCAGGGTTGCAGTGTGTAGAAATGGACTGGTGTGAGCAGAGGGATATGGCACAGAAAAAAATGAAATATTTGGTCCAAAACTGCTGTCCATTCAGCTGCAGTTGTATGAGAGATTACAACCTTTGAGATTGGACCAGCTGACTTGCACTGGGGCAACAGAAAGAATGCAGACTCCTTTGAAGGGCCTGAATGCTGAGTGTCCTGTTCTTCAAAGTTTGCTTTATTCCCCCATGGATTAACAAACTGGTACCCCACCTGGTATTGTGGAGTATAAGTAATGCAGGAAACAGAGGGTCATTGAGTTTGCAAAATGGTCTTGTGTTTTAGAAATGGCCATAGGCAGTGTGAAGCAGGTTTGCTGGATTGCTTGCATAAAGACCCAACAGAGCCATGAGGATGGACTACGGGTTGCAGTGGAGACCCAGTGGAGATGCCGGGACCACAAGATGCCTGCTAAGGAGAGCTGCCAGCCCCAAATGAAGTTTTCTAGGGCAAGGGAGTAGCCTAGCTGGATGGGCAGAATTGGAACTCGAGATTTGCTGATGGTTAGAATTATCAGACTTGGAGACTTGTCACTGGCTAGAGTTTGATGTTTTCCCTAGTTGTTTCAAATCTCGTATTGGTTGAATATTTCTTTGCTATGCCCAATGCCATCTTTTGCAGTGTGAATGTTTATTTTATTCTGTGCCATTATGGGTTTTGGGTTTTTTGGGGGTTTTTTGATATTATGGCT
Source organism: Orientallactaga sibirica (assembly GCA_036365145.1). Lineage (NCBI taxonomy): Eukaryota > Metazoa > Chordata > Mammalia > Rodentia > Dipodidae > Orientallactaga > Orientallactaga sibirica. The sequence continues at coordinate 15,746,190 of JAEOAD010000028.1, forward strand.
CAGTTAAAAGATCTCAGACTATGGGAATGTTTGAACATCATTAGGATTAATATAAACTATGGGGACTTTTAAAGATGGAGTGTAACACATTGTATTTTATGTCACATATAGTTATCAGTTTATGGAGGCCAGGGTTAGGTTATTAGGGGTAGAATGTGGAAGTTTGATTCAGGTGTCCCCCATAAACTTAGGCATTCTGAATGCTAGCTAGATCCCCAGCTGATAGAGATTTGGGGATCAACGTCTCCTGGAGGCAGTGTATTGTTGGGGGCAGCCTTATGGGTTTTATACCCAGTTTCCCCATGCCAGTGTGTGGCATACGCTCCTGTTGCTGTTGCCCATCTGATGTTGCTCAGGAGGTGATGTCCACTCTCTGCTCATGTCATCATTTTCCCCTGCCATCATGGAACTTCCCCTCGAGTCTGTAAGCCAAAATAAACTGTTTTCCCCCTACAAGCTGCTCTTGGTCAGGTGATTTCTGCCAGCAATATGAACCTGACTGAAACAACCAGTAACTACATAGATAACTACTAAGTAAATATAAGAGGCACAGATATATACAGAAATTTTTATTTTTTAACTTTTTCTTCTCTTACATGACTTAAACTGTAAAAAGTAATAATTATAAAACTGTATTCTATTACAATGTTCAAACACACAACTTGCAGGCCAAATGTGGTAGCACACACCTTTAATCCCAGAACTTCAGGCTGGGGTTCCATTTCCCCAGACCTATGTAAAGCCAGATGCACGAAATGGTACATGCATCTGGAGTGTGTTTGCTGTGGCAGAAGGCCCTGGTGTGTGCATGCACACAGACACATACATGCTTGTGCTCTTTCTCTCTCTCTCCCTCTGTCAAAAAATAAATAAAATATTTTTAAAAAAATAAGAAAACTGGCTGGAGAAATGGCTTAGCAGTTAAGGCATTTGCCTGCAAAGCCAAAGGACCATGGATTGATTACCCAGGACCCAAGTAAGCCAGATGCACAAGATAGCGCATGCATCTAGACTTCATTTGCACCAGCCTGGAGGCCCTGGTATGACCATTCTCTCCCTATCTATCTATCTATCTATCTATCTATCTATCTATCCAACTGACTCTTTCTCGCTCTCAAATAAATAAATAAATAATAAAAGTATTTTTAAAAAATAAGAAAATTGGGGCTGGAGAGATGACTTACCAAATGAGGTGCTTGCCAGTAAAAGCTAATGACCTAAGTTCAATTCCCTAGTACCCACATAAAGCCAGATGCACAGAGTGACATATGTGTCTGGAGTGCAATTGCTATGGCTAGAAGCCCTGGTGTGCCCATTCATATTCAGTCATTTTCTCTCCCCCCCATACCTCCCTCCCTCCCCTCCTCCCTCTCTCCCAGGTATAACAGCACAAACCTTTAATCCCAGCACTCAGGAGGCAGTGGTAGGAAGATTGCTGTGAGTTCAAAGCCAACCTGAGACTACATAGTAAATTTCAGATTAGCCTGGGTTAGAGTGAGATCCTACCTTGGAAAAAGAAAAGAAGAAAGGAAAACAATAGGAAAGAGAAAAAGAAGAGAAGAGAAGAGAAGAGAAGAGAAGAGAAGAGAAGAGAAGAGAAGAGAAGAGACGAGACAAGACAAGACAAGACAAGACAAGACAAAACTAGGACCAGAGAGATAGCTCAGTGGTTAAAGGAGCTTGCTTGCAATGTCTGATGGCCTGAGTTCTGTTCCCCAGTACCCATGTAAAGATAGCTACACAAAGTGGAGTTAATTTGCAATGGTATAAGATTCTGGTGTGCCCCTTCCCTCCTCTCTTCTCTCATTCTCCCTCTCATTCTCTCTTTCTGCTTGCAAATAAATAAATGAATGAATAAATAAATAAATAAATAAATAACCAAAATAGTATATTAGAAAATATCTAATATAAAATATGTTGGGAACAGAAAAATAAGTCATGACATGTAGAACACAAATAGCAATGAATAAGTTTAAGTTCTATCTTATCAGTCCACTTTATTAAATATAAATGGTTTAAACACCCCAACAAAAAGGGAAAGACACCCTACAAGGCTCAGGGACCACTGCGGAAGAGGGGCAGATAGAATGGAAGAGCCAAAGGAAGGGTATGACTTCTTACAATGCAACTGCCCAGACAGAAATTGGCCTCGATATCCATGACCTTGCAGTGCCTAGCAATACCTTTGCAAGACCCTCAAAATAGAAGAAAAGATGATGACATCAAATTAAAAGAGAGACTAAAAAGAGAGGGAGGGGATATGATGGAAATTGGAGTTCTAAAGTGGAATGGGGGGAGGGGAGGGAAATATCATGTGTTTTTTGTATGTAAGTATAGAAGTTGTCAATAAAAAAATAATAATTTAAATAAATAAATAAAATGAAGCAAAAAAAAAAAAAAGGGAAAGACTGCCAGCATGCATAAACAAACAAGACCCAACTATATGCTGTGTATAAAGAACTTATTTTAAACTCAAAGACACAAAGAGGTTGAGATTAAAAGGATGGGCCTTGTGAAAAGGATAGAATGGTTATAGTGACAAGAGATAAGATAGATTTTAAAGTGATTGTATTACAAGGGTGTGATAGTTTGAATATATGGCCCCCAATATATTCAGTGTTTTATTCGTTTATAGTTTGCATCTGCAGCCACTTTGCTGGAGGCAATGTCACTGGGTGGATCTTAAGGTGTGATAGTGGTTTTGAGATTCCATTGCAAAGATATGCAAAGTGTGCCTAGAGGGAGTTCCTGAAGTGTGCTGTGCTATGTGGCTGGTTGGCTTTGCTCTCTTGCCTGATCCTGTGAAGACAGGCCAACTTCTTCTGCCATTATGGAACTTCCCCTGGATCTGTAAGCTTCAATAAATAATAACCCTTCCTGCATAACTGTGCCTGCTCTGGAAGTTCATCTCAGCGAACCTGAAGCTGTCTGCTACAAAGGGATAAAGAACAACGTGTATGGTGATAAAAGAACCAATTCATTTGAACAAAAGTCTAAATTACAAGAAGCAAATACAACTTGATAAACAGGTGATTCAATAATATTAATTGGAGATGTCAATACTGCACATTCAGTATATATTTTTTTAATTTATTTTAGAGAGAGAGAGAGAATGAGAGTGAGAAAATTGGTGTGCCAGGGCCTCAACCACTGCAATTGAACGCCAGATGATTGCGACACATAGTGGGCATGTGCAGCCTTGCTCATGCCTCACCTTTGTGCATCTGGCTTACATGGGAACTGGAGAGTTGAACATGGGTCCTTAGCCCTCACAGGCAAGTGCCTTAACCACTAAGCCATCTCTCCAGCCTTCAGTTTTTTTTTTTTTTTTTTTTTTTTGGTTTTTCAAGGTAGGGTCTCGCTCTCTAGCACAGGCTGACCTGAAATTCACTATGTAGTCTCAGGGTGGCCTCCAACTCACAGTGATCTACCTACCTGTGCCTCCTGAGTGCTGGGATTAAGGGTGTGCACCACAACGCCAGCCAGTATAGATTTTAAAAACCAGAAAGAAGCTCAACAAACTATAAGACTTCAACAACATCATAATCCAACTGAAACTGACATTCATTAAATACCCTGACCAGCACAGCAGATATAGGCAATATGTTCTTAATGGCATATGAAATATTCTCTGGCATCAAACACCTCCACGCTAACAAGCCTCGATACATCCCAAACAGCTGGAACAATGCAAATATATATCCTCCAACTACAGTGAGAGTAAATGAACTAAGCAATGAGAAGTAACAAGTAATGTAGAAATCAAACAAAATACTTGGCCTGGGTTATATAACTCAGTGGCAGAGCACTTATCCACCACACACAGGGCTCTGGACAGGGAAGGAGGGAAAAAGTAAACAAAATACTCCTTAGGAAACAAATGAAATGAGTAAAAAACAAACAAGAAATTAGAAAAATACTTTATGATGAATGAAAAAATGAAAATGTAGAATTCACTTAAGCAGTCTATCTGTAGTAAGTACCTATATTAAAGGAGAAGAAAAATCTCCTAAACACTGTAACTTTCATCTTAAAGACTGAAGACAATCGAGGGCTGAAAGTGAGTACAGATCAATAGCAGAGTGTCTGCCCAGTGGGATCAAGGCCCCAGGTTCAATACTCAGCACTGAAAAGGAAAATAATAAAAGACTGTTGAGGGTCGGGTGTGGTGGTGCACACCTTTAATCCCAGCACTCAAGAGGTAGAGGTAGAGGTAGGGGGATCGCCATGAGTTCAAGGCCACCCTGAGCTACAGTGAGACCCTACCTTAAAAAAAAAAAAAAAAAGACTATTGAGGGGCTGGAGAGATGGCTTAATAGTTAAGGAGCCTGCCTGAAAAGCCTAATGACCCAGGTCTGATTCCCCAGTACCCATGTAAAGCCAGATGCACAAAGTGGCACATGTATCTGGAGTTTGATTGCAGTGGCTAAAGGCCCTGGCATGTCCATATTCATTCATTCACTCTCTCTTTGTAATAAAATATTTTTAAGTCTGCTTATATTACCATGCATGTTAAAAAAAAAAAAAAAAAAAAGCCAAACTGGAAAAAGAAAATAACCAGCCAAATGGCAAAACATAGACAAAAAAAGTAAATGGACAAAAAAAAATACATGAAAACATGGGCTGGAGAGATGGTGTAGCCTTGCCTGCAAGGCCAAAGGACCCAGGTTTAATTCCCCAAGACCCACATAAGCCAGATGCACAAGGTGGCAAATTCATTTGCAGTTTGTTTGCATTGACTGGATGCCCTGGCATGCCTATTCTCTCTCCCTCCCTCCCTCTCCCTCTCTCTCAAATAAATAAAAATGAAAATACTAAAAATAGGAAAAATTAAAAACTTGTATTTAGCTATATGAAAATCAACAAAACAAAGCTTTAGACAGATTGCACAGAAGAAAAACACTCAACAAAAATATTGTAAATTTTATATATTTTCTGCCATGTGTATATTTGTATGTATTGTGATGTGGTGTGTCTGTGGTGCATACATATGTGGGTATAGATAGGTACACCCTATGTACACACATGTGGAGAACATCAAGTGTCCTTTTCATTAATCTGCCTGTTTCCTTGAGATGGAGTCTCTTACTGAACCCAGAGCTACTGTCTTCAGTGTCTATTTGGTCAACAAACCCATGATTCAGCCGTATCTGATCTTCACAGGTCTGGAGTTACAAGGTATGTAAGGCCACCTTTCTCAAAAATCTATTCAGAGAGAGGAACAATTAAAGTGAGGGCCTGAAAGAAGAATGGAAAGACCTAGTCTCCAAGAGTATCCCTGCAGAGAGAGAAACCAGGCCACCCCAGGATGGTGACATCATCAGGAGTTTGCAAAAGATTGAAACAGGAGGCTCAAGAAAGATGTGTACAAGCCAAAGGAAGGCTACGACTCCTTACAATCAACTGTCCAGACAGAAATTGGCCTCGGTATCCATGACCTCACAGTGCCTAGCAATACCTTCACAAGACCCTCATAATAGAAAAAGATGATAACATCAAATTAAAAGAGAGACTAACGAAGAGAGGGAGGGGATATGATGGACAGTGGAGTTCTGAAGGGGAGTGGGGGGAGGGGAGGGAAATATCATGGTTTACTTTCTGTAAGTACAGAAGTTGTCAATTAAAAAATTAAATTAAAAAAAGAAGAGAGCCGGGCATGGTGGCGCATATCTTTAATCCCAGCACTCGGGAGGCAGAGTTCCAGGCCACCCTGAGACTACATAGTGAATTCCAGGTCAGCCTGAGCCAGAGTGAGACCCCACCTCAAAAAAAAAAAAAAAAAAAAAAAAAAAAAAAAAAAGAAGAAGAAGAAGAAGAAAGATGTGTACAAATTGGTAGGGGTTAGTTTGCTAGTACCACTATGTAGTAAGTCCACAAAGAACTATGTAAATAAAAACAAAACAATCATTAATTCCAGGTGGAGGAGATCTATGAGAAAAGGTAAAGCAATAGTTTGAAATAACATATAATCAAATAGAAGCTAAAATCTGTTGTGAACAAAATAAGCATGTGGCCCACAGGTGGTAGCTGAGATAGCAGGAGTACATGAGTGTTAGAAGATCTGAAATTACCCTTCAGAATGGGAAGACAAATTATGTGTTTGAGGGAGGGAGAGAATGAGCACACCAGGGTCTCCAAAAACTGCAAACAAACTCCAGACACATGTGCCACCTTGTGCATCATCTGACTTTACGTGAGTCCTGGGAAATCAAACCTGGATTCTTTGACTTTGCAGACCTTAACAACAGCCTTAACTACTAAGCCATCCCTCCAGCCCCAAATTTATTTTTTAATTTTTACTTGTGCGCACGTGTGTGTGGGTATGATCCAGGCACCAGGGCCTCTTACCACTGCAAATGAACACCAAATGCTTGCACCAATTTTGCACCTAGCTTACATGAATAGCTTGGGATTTAAACCTGGGGTGAGCAGGTTTTGCAAGCATGTGCCTTTAACTGCTGAGTCACCTTCCCAGCCCCTGAGAATGAAAATGCTTTAAATCATTATATACATAACACTAGATGGAGCAGCAAAATAATTAATTAATTAATTAATTAAACAAGAATCAATAAAGACAGCAGGCACCAGAAAAGAGCAGACAGGGGGAGTATAAAGCACAGCCTTTTCTCAGTTGTACTGATCTGTCTAATTGAGTATCTGTAAGTAAATGACTGTGATAAACAAAAAAAAAATGAAATCAGGGCTGGATAGATGGCTCAGCGGTTAAGGTGCTGCAAAGCCTAATGACCAAAGTTCAATTCCCCAGTACCCATGTAAAGCCAGATGTACAAGATAAGTACTCATGAATCTGGAGTTTATTTGCATTGGCTGGAGACCCTGGCATTCCCATTCTCTCTGTCTCTCCTAGCTCTCTGTCTGCTTAAGAATGGACGGAAGGAGGGGAGAAAGAAGCTGGGTATGGTGATGCACGCCTTTAATCTCAGCAACTGGGGAGGCTGAGGTAGGATGATCACTATGAGTTCAAGGCCACCCTGAGACTACATAGTGAATTCCAGGTCAGCCTGGGCTAGAGTGAGACTCTACCTTGAAATAACTGAAAAATAAAAATAAATAAAATAAAATAAAATGTAGGTTCACAAGGTATATTTACCAAATAGCTATAAAACATTAGGCCATAGGTCTAGTAGTTAAACTATCCTCAGGTTTAAAGGCTACTGCTCTTTTAGGAGCTTGGTTCAAAATGACAATCACAGAAGTGAATTAACAAAAGTGCTTTGACTTATTCCCCCAACATTTTGTACACTAAAATACAGCATTCTGACTGAAATCACTTTCTGGAAGAGTCTTCCAGGTGACAGCAAATGTCAAAGCATGTCTACAGCAGTAAGCCACAGAAGTCACACAAGTGATCTCAGGCACGCCTTACAAAAACCCACATAACTTTATCATAGTGGTGTTTAGCTAAAAGTTAATCGTATACTACTTCTAAATATACATGAACTATGGAAACAAAACATGTAGAATTATATAAAATGGTCCAATAATCTACCAACTCAAGTGCATGGCTCACCCTCTGATAGTCCATGTGGGTAGAGAGACCTTTGAGCACGAAGACTTTGTCGGCTACTTCTGCCATATTTGTCTGGATCAACCTGATTTTAGCTACCTGATGAGACAAGACTTAAGTAACAATACATGGTCCCAACCCTGTTTACTCAGTCTCCTTTTCTACCTGTGAACTAGACAAGGCCAAGCAGTATTAAGCCATCCTTTCTCACAACAGATTTCTTAGACATAGAATTAATCTTACTCTAAAATACAGCACTTTCTCAGGGAACACACTTTTAAGAAGATAATGGTTTTAGTATAGAACTGATTCCAGCTTTTGGAAAGCATTAAGCAAATTCTATTCTAGAATGTTCGAGATATCAATCAGCCACGTGAAGCTACAGATATAGCAGGTAACTTAATTTCTCAGTGGTTATGTTGACAACAAACGAAATAAAAACAGTGCAACATCTTAGGCAATTACCTTTTTTTAAATTTCTATTTGTATGTGTGTGTGATGTATATATGTGTGTTCATGTGTGTGAGTACAGGCACACACGTGACACAGTGTGCACGTGGAAGTCAGAGGACAGCTTCAGGTGCCAGTCCTCACCTTCTACCATCTTGAGGCACAGCTCTTGAGCAGACTAGCTGGGTGCAAACTTCCAGGAGATCTTTCTGCTTCTGCCTCCCTTCTTGCCTTGAGCATACTGGGATTACAGGTATCTGCTACAGTTCCAAGGATCTGAACTCAGGTACTTGCTCTTGTGCAAAGAACTTTATCCACTGAGCCATCTCCCCAGCCCTTTTATAATAGATACAAAGAAACACGATCTTCTTCCATTATATTCTGGTTGCTAAAGAAGACAAGTCTTGAGCACTTGAGTCTGACAGAGCTTTACAACAATGGTAGTGACAGAGACACACAATTTCTCTAGGACCACTCTCTCCTTTCATTTTGATACTTAATTTTGGAAAGGATATTAATAGGCAATATGAGAGCAGAAATGTCTGATTTCATTCAGAGGTCCAAGTATGTTCTGATGTGTGTGGGTATACACACATACAGAGCTCACAGATTTGACTACTCTGGCTAGCCACCTTACCCTGGGGATCTCAACACCCCACCCCCACAGCCCTGCCTCCCAAATGCTAGGATTCCAAGCATGCTACCATGCCCATCCAGCCCCTAGGGTTTTTTGTTTTGTTTTGTTTTGTTTTTTGAGAGAGAGAAATATGGAAACGTCAAGGCCTTAAGCCAATGCAAACGAACTCTAGATGCATGTGCCCCCTTTTGCACATGCATGTTTGCATCACTGTGCATCTGGCTTATGTGGGACCTGAAGATTCAAACATGAGTTCTTAGGCTTAGCAGACCAGTGCCTTAACTGCTAAAGCCTCTCTCCAGCCCTCTTTTTTAATATTTGGAGAAGAGTTAAATAGTTCAGGTAATGCAACCAGGAAAGTAGTTTCAACCTCAGCTCTAGTATCAGTGCTAGGGAGCCTCACCTAAATCTCTCAGTGCTTGCAGTCACCTGGCACCACCTTCCTAAGTGTGACAATTACTAGGAAGACACACAGCTGAGCTTTATTACAGCAAAAGTGACAGCACAACAGCAGAAGGGAACAGTGCCTGGCCAAGTCCAGGAGGCTAGACACCCTTCCAAGTCACTCAGGGAGTCAACCAGAACACACTAACTAGCTCAGCATAAAGCTGTGACACCAGTGAGGTGCTGTGTACCAAGAAAGCAGGTGACAGCCACAAAGAGAACTACACATCAAGCACACAGACACGTCTTATAAAATGCCAGGAAAGCAGGGTGCAGCCTAAACTAAACAGTACTGTGTTGTATCATTAGGACACAGTAATCCTCTTATCCTAATCTCTAGTAGGAACCCCACCCCCCCAAATCCACCTGCCTGGAGATAGCCCTTGCAAGCAGCCTTTCTATGGACAGTGGTGTCGGGCCTGCTACACCAACACCCCCCCACCCCAGCCCAGATCTTAGCTTCACCAAGTCATTTCCCTGATCCACTAATTTGCTATTATATAGCCATTATGGAAACTATGGGCAAGGGAAATGACTCAGTGATTAAAATGTCTGCCGCTCAAGCGTGAGGACCTGAGCTTGATCCCCAGATGCCATGTACAAAGCTGGACAGTGAGCTGGAGGCAGAAACAAGAGAATTACCTAGAAGCTCATGGCAAACATACCAGCTAACAACTAGAATGAGAGAGACCTGACCCTGCCTCAAATTGGATAGAAGTCAAGGACTGACCAAAAGTTGTCCTCTGACATTCACATAGACACTCTGGCACTCACCCACACATGGCACACACATACAAATGCATAGCACACCAGCACTGAAACACCTCTGTCACACCCTCCAAGGCTCAGGGACCATTGCAGAAGAGGGGGCGGATAGAATAGAAGAGCCAAAGGAAGGGTATGACTTCTTACAATGCAACTGCCCAGACAGAAATTGGCCTCGATATCCATGACCTTGCAGTGCCTAGCAATACCTCCGCAAGACCCTCAAAACAGAAGAAAAAGATGATGACATCAAATTAAAAGAGAGACTAATGGAGAGAGGGAGGGGATATGATGGAGACTGGAGTTCTAAAGTGGAATGGGGGAGGGGAGGGAAATATCAGGTGGGGGTTTTTTTGTATGTAAGTATAGAAGTTGTCAATAAAAACATAATAATTTTAAAAAAAGAAAAAAAACCCAAATACATAGCACACACCCACCTGAAAAACTGTAGTGGTGGGTCTGTGGACTACAGGAGCAGGTATGGAACATCTCCAGAACAGGATTTCACTAACCAAGCTGTTCCTTCCAGGAGTGATGCTGTCCTCATCTTTATCTCTGGGGTCTTCCCCTCCATGCCCTCCTCTATGCCCTCCAATGGTACCTTGACATTGTTAGCATTTGTGTCCTTCAATCCTTCCATCTCCTAAGGGTGCTTAGCATATACTGAGACACCAGAAGGCTGAAGTACATACCACAGGAATAACAATGAATGTCCCTAATGTGACAAGCTAGGCAGAAGTGTTTCACATGTCATTTGTGGATGGAAATCCTTGCATAGATTTTACCAGCTAGGCAAATCTCAAGGTTTGAATTTTGAAACATTCTGAATTTCCAGTTTTGAATTTTCTTAGGTTAGGGATGTTCAACTCTAACTCTATACTGTAACTATAACTCTACCCTCAGACTGTTTTGTTAAATACAGAAGAAGCACTTTTATTCCCACCTAACTTTCATGTGCACAATACAAAGCCCACTGAGAGAGTAACACGGGGATCAGGTCCCATCTGACTTCCTCTTAAAAAAATATTATTTATTTATTTATTTATTTATTTATTTATTTATTTATTTAGAGAGAGAGAGAGAGAGAGGCAGAAAGAGAGAGAATGGGCATACCAGAGCATCCAGCCACTAAAAAGGAACTCCAGATGCATGCATCTGGCTTACGTGGATCCTGGAGAATCAAACCAGGGTCCTTTGACTTTGTAGGCAAGCACCTTAACCACTAAGCCAACCCTCCAGCTCCCATCTGACTTCCATACAATGTCAGTGACACTTCCCATACTCAGGTGCCCAGGACTTTTCAAACTCTTCCACGAGACAGGGCAGTGAAAGTTAAGAAGCCAAGTCCAAAAACCTAGGCTTGGCTCTGACTCTTGCTACCTGTGTGATCTCTCTCTCCTCTCAAACCACTTTTAGAGCTGGAGAGATGATTCGGAGGATAAGAACACTTACTATGCAAGGATAAAAGCATGAGTTAGACCCCTAGCATTTATGTAAAAAGCCAGGAGTGGTCGTGCAGGTCTGTAAGGCCAGCCCTAACGGGGCGCAAAGGTGAGAGGATCACTGTGTCTTGCCGGTCAGGCAGGCTAACCAAAAAGCAGCTGAAGCTCCAGATTCACTGAGACTGAATCAAGGAAGAGCAATAGAACAGGATACTTAATGTCACCATCTGACTCCTACATGAGTGCACATAGGGCACATGCATCTGTACACACATGAGCATATACCATACCCTACACCACATAGGCTACACACAAAAAAAAAAAAAAAAAAAAAAAAAAAAAAAAAAAAGGTCACTCTCCAGTCTCTGGCATTCTCTTTGCACTCTCTTCTCTGACCATACGGTAACCTCACCTGATTTTCTCTCTAAAAGGAATGACAAAGGCAAATGTTTCAAATTCACCTGGTATAAAGCTTCTTTGTCATAGTTAAAATGACAGCAACCCAACTGTTGCGTTACTAATTACTACTTTTTTTAACTACCTGCTGTGATTAGGAGCTATTCGTGGACTCTGGTTCCCTTTGCACTGGCTTCTATACATTGATAGAGATTTGACTGGGGCTGGAGAGATGGCTTAGTGGGTAAGGCACATGCCTGTGAAGCCTAAGGACCCCAGTTCAATTCTCCAGGTCCCACGTAAGCCAGATGCACAAGGGGGGGTGCATGTGTCTGGAGTTCGTTTGCAGTGGCTGGAGGACCTAGCACACCCATTCTCTCTCCTTTCTCTCTCTCACTCTCTGTCTCTAGTAAAAATAAATAAATAATAAATAAATTTTTTAAATCTTTAAAAAAGAAAAGAAAGAGATATGACTGAACTAACACTTCATTCAGAACTACTATTTATGTAATTTCTAGCCAGACACATTTTTGAAAGGCTTCATTCACTCCAGCAAATATCATCTAAGCACCTGCTATGCTAAGTGCTATAAGCATACAAGATGCAGAACCACAGGAAGTATAAGAGAGCTGATGGCACACCACCACTCACATTAAAGGTGCTTCTAAATTCAGTGTGGGTTATTTTTAGGAAGTGTTATGGAAAGGGACCACTGAGTGTGATATGCACACGACATCTAGCCACCAAGCCTTTAACCATGCAATCACCGGATACAATTATCACATCAAAAGCAGTAGTACAAATCAAGATAATACCTGAAAGAGAGCATGGGGGAGGAGGAGGGAAAAGGAAAAAAATGTCAACTCACCGAGACTGTGGCAATCCTTTTTTACTGAGATCTGCCCTCACACGTTCTCCTACATGTCTGTATATTTCCACTAAGCTGTTTATTGCTGCATCTCGAACCTAGGTATAAAAGAAGAGATCTTTCAGCTGCTCTGTCATTCCCCAGCACTTCCTGCTGGGACGACAACAGGCCATAGGCCATTGCAACTTGTCATCAGTTTACTATCCACCTTCCTCTTACAGACAGGGTCTCTCGCTGAACCCAGAGCCCACCTACTTGTTTAGACTAGCTAACCAGTGAGCCCCAGAAAGTCCTACCTCCCAAGTGTTTATATTACAGGCACATATCACCTGCCTGGCATTGTACATGAGTAACTGGTAACTCAAAGTCAGGTCCTCGTGCTTACATGGCAGATAATTTTTTAACCAATATTAGCTATAAAGTATGATTCCATAAATAGAAATGTCTAAGAAGTCCATTTCCAATGCCAGGTACTTTTAATAAAGGCTGGGTAAAAGAAAGTAGGACAAGCAAGAGACAGAAAAGATGCAAACAACCCAAGAGATGCCAAAGTCAAGGTGAAGAACTAGCTGCAGGGACCTGAGAAGAAAAGGATGGATGGGAGAGAGGAGTAGAGATGAGAACCAGAGGACGGAGCGCTGCAGTTCAGTGGATGGAGAGCTGAGACAACCCCTTTGGAGGGCAATGTAGCAATCTAGACTTCAAATGGGATGCCTGCTTACCGTGTGTCTATATACACCCCTGTGTCTAAAGAAGTGACCGCCTGCCAGTTTGTATGAGCTGATGACATTAAAACAACTGGGTGCAAATGGAGTGTAACAAGCGAGAGCTGGCCCTTCTGGAGCCCAGACTTGGAATACTTCCCAGCAGCCTGATAGATATTCACAAAGCAGGTGCCACCAGACCGATACTGATGACCACCTAACAATGACCAGCTCCTCTTGCACTAAGGAAGAAGTGTGTGTGTGCACGCGCGCGTGCGCGCTTGCAGTTTAGGGGTCAGGTCTGCAGAATTCAGTTCTTTTTTGTCTATGTATATGTATGAGTGGTACATATGTGTGTGTATTCATGCATGTGTGCATGTACACATGTGGAGATCAGAGGTTGATGCCAGGAATAATTTCAATTGTTCTCCACCTAATTCTTTGAGACAGGGTCTCTCAATGAACCTGGAGCTCACCACTTTGGCTAGACTAGCTAGCCAACAAGCCCCAAGGATCTTCCTGTCTCCAGCTCTCAGTACTAGATCACAGTGCTAGGCTTTTATGTAGGTGCTGGGGATCTGAACTCCGGTTCTCATGGATTGCACAGCAAGCACATGCTGAACCATCTCCCCAGTCCCAAAGCACAGTTCTTAAGGGTTCAGTTCAAGGACTTTCTGTGATGATATACATCAGCCTAGCCACCACCCAAAGCAATACACAGGGAAGTTCCCTGAAATCCCTTTTCTAATCATCCCCTCACCACCACCATTACCCCTTTGAATGCAGAGGGGGTAACCAGGTGCTCTCGGCGGCTGGTCTAGATGACATCGACTTGTAAGTTAGCGACTCCTCAGCCTGACACACAGGAGAGGGCAGAGTGGCCACTTACATTCACTGTGGTGTTCTGTAAGTGCTAATGGGCAGCTGACACCTTAAATGATAACCAGAGTTCCATAAAGATGAATAAGTCCCAACACCCTGTGCACACAAAGAAGACCAGAATGCACCCGAACAGTCTATAAGCAACAATTTTCCCCAAGAATCTTCTTCCCACTCACCTGGCTGTTTGGGTCTCCAAGTAAGTTACATATATGAGGCACAATCTTGCTTAGTGTTAAAGTTTGAGCTCCAGAGCTGAAAACAGAAGGAACATGTTACTGTGAAACAAAGGAAAGAAAGACCTCTCTGCCCACACTGGCCGCCTACTCCCCAGGGCATTACTAACCCCCACCCCAAGGCCCCCTTCATTCTATCTATGTATCCCAATGGCCCCTTTGCAGAGAGCTCAGGCCCTTCAGTGGCCCTCGTGCCATACTGCAAGCCTCACAGATGCTAGCTCTACTTCTTCTGGTCCCATTTCCTGCCTGCTGAGCTCAGTGGAGCGAACCAAACTGAAATCCCTTGAGAATCATTACTGAATGGACCCCTACGTGCTGTGGGATTCCTCTTATAGCAGACATTCTGTTCATGCTGCAGGTGACAGGACAATGGCTGCAGGGCATCTGATTCCACACTGCCCTATTGAGGAACTTCAAGGCATTCACTTTACAGCATCATAAGTGCTGATGCCACAAACACCCTCTGTGACTACAGCAGGGCATCTGACTGCACACTGCCCTATGGGAGGACTTCAAAGTATTCACTTTTCACCATCATGTATGCCAATGCCTCAGATAACCCCTGTGATTACATTATATCAAATGGTATAGACAACTCTGGAAAAGAAATACACTACAACCCTGTGTAGAAACAGGTAATGTGAAAGGTTGCATATAATCTGATCCCATTTATGTAGCATTCTTGAAATGAAAAAAAAAAATCAGTTTTAAAGATGATGAAGCCCACAGTAGTGGTTGTCAAGGGCTAGGTGTAACGACAAAGGAGAAGTGCCTGTGGTGATTGCTGAGTTACAGAGAGATAGAGAGAGAGAGAGAGAGAGAAAGAGAGAGAGAGAGAGAGTTTATACCTGGAGCAATCTAAGCATGCTCTGTGGAGCATATACCAATTCTCCTTCCCTGATGTTGCCACTGTAGTACAATTATACAAACTGTTAACACTGGGAAGGGTGGAGGAGAAGGAAGGCAATTTCCAGTACATTTCTTTAAAACTGCCTATCAATCTATAATTACTTCAGAATAAAAAGGTTTGTAGCTGGGCGTGGTGGTATGCGCCTTTAATCTCAGCACTTGGGAGGCAGAGTTAGGAGGAGCACCATGAGTTCGAGGCCACACTAAGACTACATAGTGAGTTCCAGGTTAGCTTGGGCTAGAGTGAGACCCTATCTCAAAAAACCAAAATAAATAAATAGAAAGGTTTATAAAGGGCTGAAGAGGTCTGAGCAGGTAAAGGTGCTTACTTGCAAAACCTGGCAGCCTGGGTTCAATTCCCCAGTACCCACATAAAGTCCCACAAAGTGGTACATGCATCTGGAGTTCATTTACAGTGGCAATAGACCCTGGCATGTCAATTCGTCCCCCCCCACCTCCGCGCTTGCAAATAATAATAAAAGTAAAAATATTTTCTAAAAAAGGTTTGTAAAATGCTTCAGCAAAGAACAACTTACACATTGAGTGTTGCAATAAGGCAGAGGCAGATGCCTTCTCTTGTCCGGAAATTCTTGTGTTTGAAGCCTCCGAGCATTCTGTCCCATACATACTGCAGGAGAGAAGAACAGGTGAGAAGACTCCTACAAGCCCTTTGCTTAGTGAAGTCTCAAAAGAAGAAGAGCATCTTAACACGCCAAACTGGTTCCATCCTTCCCAACACACCAGACCCTCTTAAGCGTGTACTAAAGAAGAGTGATGCTGGTCCCTTCAGTAAGCACATCCAGTTAAAGGTCCAACACACACGCATGTATCGACCTCTGATTCTCTCAACAAGCCCAAAAAGTATAATTACTCCTCAGCGATGGGTGAGAAAAACAAGGCAAAAGAAGAGCAGGTGATTAACCAAAGACCACATACTGCTGACTGTCTGAAGCAGTTCTCCTCACCCCAATTCTTAGCATGTATCATCTTCCTTGGAAAATTTTTGTGAATTGCCCCAACTCCACCCCCACCAATAGTGAGTGAGATCCTGGAGGGCAGGGCTTGCATCCATCCATCCTACCACGCCCTGTTCTCTAGCAGACAAGGATCCAAGCAGGGTTCCTAGCTACCCAAACAACATAGCTGCCTCTTCAGAGAAGTAGAGAGTCAGTCACAAAAATGAGCGGAAGTTTCTAATGGACTAATCAAGCACTCAGTATCCATGGTGAGCTCACCAGTTCATTCAAACAATATGTCATGAAAATGTTCACCATGAATATATCAGCTTAATAGAAACTGTCTCTGGAGCTGCACACCACAAGCAGACAAACCCTTGTGGGCCCAGAGCACTCCTCGTGGCCTACCTGGGGACTAGCAGCTTGGTCCATGATCTTGAGCAGCAGAGTTTGGTCTTGTTCCCTGACAGAGTCCTTAGCATCTCCCAACCTGTCTATTAGACTTGGCAGCACTGCAAATCAAAATGAAAACAGCAAATGAACACTGATGCAGGGGATCTGTGGACACCAGCTGCTTTTACTGCAATCAAATGGATAAACAATGTACCTTATTCTAAAAACTCACCCGTCCTTGGTCACAACTCTATTCTCCCAGCTGAAATCTACTGTGATAATCACAAAAACCCCTTTGCATGGATAGTCTCCCCCCACCCACTTTCCTCCAGCCAGATCTCAACTGATTTGTAAACTGATATAAAATATTAAAGCAGAAGGCCTTGGCAGGAAAGGGTCAACACAAAAAGACACAAGGAGAGAGCCAGGCATACATGGTGGCAAACACATATAATCCCAGCACCTGGGAGATGGAGGCAGGAGTTGAAGGTCATCTTCAGCTATATGGCAAGTTCAAGGCCAGCTGGGCTATGTGAGACCCTGTAGTGGGAGGGGGAGGGGAAGGGAAAAGAAGGGAAAATAGAGAAGCCATGGATATCCACATAGGGGTATAAAGGGAGGGAAGGAGGGACGGAGGGAGGGATGGAAGGAGTTAGCCTTGTGTATTTTTTCTTTTAACACACATACACGTGCACACATACCAGATGGAGCCCAACTCTCTACATTAGCTCCACACACTGAGGTGTGGACCCACCCACCATGGGTGCTCCAAGCCTACATGGCTTCTTGTGAGAGTTCATGAATCTCTTTACAAGTGACATACCTGAATATTTTGGCTAATGTAGGAGAAAAATAGAAAACTACTAAAAGGGCTGGAGAGATGGCTCAGCGGTTAAAGATACTTGCTTGCAAAGTCTGACAGCCCAGGTTCAATTTCCCAGTACACATGTAAAACCAGATGCGCTAAGTGAGTGACACATGCATTAGGAGTTTGTTTGCAGGAGGCACATACTCTCTTGGCCTCTTTCTCAAATAAATAAATAAATAAATAAATAAATAAATAAATAAATAAATAAATAAACAAACAAACTTTTTTAAAAAGAAAACTACTAAAATATCAAATTCACAATTTCAAAAAAAATAATAATAAATAAAGCACACTTACCAGAAAGCTACAGAAACAGAAAAGGACAAGCATTTAAGAACTAACAGAAGTGAAGAAATTACAGCTGGTAGAGCCCTTGTCTAACACATGGAGACCCCAGGGGGTCCATACTCAGCACTGTCTGCACAAAAAGAAAAAAAGAAAAGCCGGGCGTGGTGGCGCACACCTTTAATCCCAGCACTTGGGAGGCAGAGGTAGGAGGATCGCCATGAGTTCAAGGCCATCCTGAGACTACATAGTTAATTCCAGGTCAGTCTGGACCAGAGTGATACCCTACTTCAAAACACCAAAAAAAAAAAAAAAAGAGGAGAAGGAGGAAAGAAAAAGGAAAAGAGAAATTCTCTATAGTTAATAGCACAGAGATCACCTGCCTGGTGTTTATATTTTCACTATGAATTAATGAAGGTGGGGACTGATATCTCTAAGTCTATGAAATCTGGCTTTTCATTTTGCTGACATACTTGTCCTTCCATTAACAGTGAACATTCACTGTACAGCTGTATTGACATTTGCAATTAAGAAAGAAGTGCTAACGTCAACAATGTTGTCTATAGGAAAATCCAACTGGGTCATTTTTGCAGGGCTTCTCCAAGAAAATCTCTCCAAGGAAGAGTTAGAGACAAACATGACTGCCTGGCACTAACGTGTGATAATTTTGCATGCAAAATTAAATTGGCAGTAATATTCATATTAGAACATGTGATACTACTAATGTTCCATATTTAGAACGTGAAGGCCTAGAGGGCGACAGCAGAGAGGAATAAAGCCCAGGAGCGTAAGGGAGGCTGCAGGCTGGAGAAGGGACTGCAGTGCGACAGCAGATCGGAGGCAGGGGAATGAGGTCTGCGGCTCACCTGTGCCAATCTGCGCCTTGAACCGATCCTGCAGCCGGGTGACCAGCGCCGACAGGATGTCCATGCCCAGGAGAACCACCTACAACGGAAACACCCGGAGTGCGTTAGCCCTCCTGCTCAGTGGACACGTCTGGTCCCCACGGTCCTACGGCCCAGGCGCGCCCGCCAGCTGGAAAGACTCAACTGGTTGGAGCCGGATGGATGCTCTCGCATCCTCCCTCCCCAAAAAAAGCCGTTTACAGTTTTCATAGAAAACATTCCGAGGCACGAAACGAAAGCAAGCCCGCTTTCCAGGCCAGTTTGGAGCGCGTACAGACCCGGCCCCGCCCACAAGGCGTGTATGCAAATTTACAGCGCGTATGCAAATTTACACTGCGGCGACGCATGGACTTCTGGGTAAACCCTGGCAGCTGTTTGGAAGCCCCTCGAAGTCTGGGGAAAAGGTGTAGGTGGTGACTGGCAGGAACTGTGGTTATTGAAAGGTCTACCTACCCAGCAGGCAAGGACGAGCCTTGCGAGTTAGTCACCACAACCCGAACGGGTAGCGGCGCTTCCTGCTCGCAGCGCTCTCAGAGTCGCCAGCAACCATCCTTTTCTTGGGGTTGCGCTACTGTCCAATGAACGTCTAGTGAGGGCAGTACTGCTAACGCTTAGACAACACATTCGCATCAGTTAGAGCTTTGCTTTATCTTGGTGCAATTTTTGGAAACTATAAAACCTCTTTTCCACACCTTATGAGTCCAAAAGTAGATTTAAACTTTTGCATCCTGTCACATGCCCCGTAGATAGCAAGTGGTTACCTTGCTACCATATTGTCTATTATGACTCTACTTCTCCATGGAATTACAAAAAGCAGGTACCTCTTGTATATTAACTAAACACTTCAGTAAAAAGCAGAACGCAGAAACAATGATAACTTGGTGCTGCCGGTCAGCTACAAACCACAGAGTTTTCTGCTCAGGATTAAAATCCACTTAAACTTTACATAAACCGTCCCTACTAGGAATTGGTAAAGAGGTACTTAAAATCATAATTTCTCAATTTTTTTATAAAGGAGTTTCACTTATGGCCAACTCTTAAAAATCAGGTAATGATATAAAACACTAAACTTTTGCTTTTGAGGTAATGAGGATTTAAGTTTCACACTTTGGATCCCTTCCAAAGGGTACAGGAGGGAGGGGGGAATTTTGCAGTAGAGAAACTGACAAGCATTACCTGAGCCAGGTCACCAAGTCAGTATCCTAAGTGCTGCTGGTGCCTGCACACATGATGTGTGATGCAAACACACATTACTTCTGAAAAAAGCCCATAAACCCAGTCTAATCTTACCAGGGAACTCCAAGGGAAGCTCCTATGAAACATCTGACCAGTGCTCCTCCACATTGTCAAAGTCAAAACCAACAAAGTGAAGAACCTGCCACAGCTAACAGGAGACAACTAAAAGCATAATGATATTCTGGGGAAGGAATTCTGCAGCAGAAAAATGACATTTTTTCCTTACATTAGTAATAATGTATCAATATCAGCTAACATTGTATGTGTGTGCATGTACATAAAAACACATAATGTATATACCTTTTTATTGTTTTGAGACAATGTCTCAGTATGTATCCAAGATTTGTCTCCAATTTGAAATTCTCCTGCTTTAGCATCCTGAGTATTGGGATTACAGGTGTGTGCTACCACGCTTGCCTTGCCTTTCTGTAAAGAAATTCACAATCGGGGGTGGGGGGGGATGCTAGAGAAATGACTTAGTGGTTAAAGGCACTTTCTGTGCCTGAGACTACACAGTGAATCAAGGTCAGCTTGGGCTAGAGTGAGACCCTACCTCAAAAAACCAAACATATGTATAAATGTAAATGGTAAAACATCCTTTCAGTGAAACAAGGCAACAATACTTAATCCTAATGGACACCAACACATACTGCCATTTCATGTAGATTGTCAGTACATCAACAGAAACCACAAAACAGACTCAAACATTTTGGGACACTTTCTTGACATGAGTCACTTAGAAATAACTGGCAAAGCAGAGGGAATAGTACTGTTTTTATATAAATACCTGAAGGCAAGGCAGCTGGGGAGATAGCAAAGTACTAGTCTTGAATGTAAGAGGACCTAAATTAAATAGAAAAAAAAATAGAGCCAGGCGTGGTGGCACATGCCTTTAATCCCAGCTGCTCTAGCCTAGCTGGTGAGCTCTGAGCCAATGAGAGAGCTATCTCAAAGAGAGGTGGACAGCCAGGCGTGGTGGCACATGCCTTTAATCCCAGCACTCGGGAGGCAGAGGTAAGAGGATCGCCATGAGTTCGAGGCCACCCTGAGACTACATAGTGAATTCCTGGTCACCCTGGGCTAGAACAAGACCCTACCTCGAAAAAAAAAAAAAAAAAAAAAAAAAAAAGAGGTGGACAGAATTCCTAAATTGTCCTCTGGCCTATGAACATAAACACTAGTGAATACACACACACACAAACACACACACACACGGGGTTAGCTAGCACTTGGGAAATAGAACTTCAAGGTCATCTCTGGCTGAAGAGTGAGGTCAGAGCTGACTGAGCTATATGAGACCTTATCTCAAAAGGGAAGGGGCAGGAAGAGAGTGGGAGAAAAGCAGCAGCAGGTTGAATACCTATAGCCCTTCCATAAATCACTTAGAAGTCAAGCAGTAGAAAGCCAGGCAAAGTATTTTTGAATAGTTAAAAAAGATACCTGTGATCCTGGCTATGAAGTTATTCAACCTCCACTAGTCATCATAAATTAAAATGAGATATTACTAGACACTCACCAAAATGGCTAAAATGAGTAAGACCAACAGACCAAATGTTACCAAGAATGTGGCGCCATGGACACAATGTAAACTGGCATAACCAACACTTCAGAAACCCTCTCTTGCAGGCAGGATGGTGCAGGCTGGAATCCCAGAACTGAAGAGGCAGAGCCAGGAGGACAGAGAGTTGGAGGTCAGCCTGGGATACATAAGGTGTTTGAGGTCAGTCTAAACTACACGGTGCACAGCTGTCTTAAAAAAAAAAAAAAAAAAAAAAAGCTGGGCATGGTGGCACTCTCCTGTGATACCAGCACTCTAGAGGCAAAGTCAAGAGGGATGCAAGGACCACAAGTTAACTTTGGCTACAATAAATAATAAATCCCTATCTCAAAAGCGCAAGACCCTACCTCGGAAAAAAAAGAGGGAGGAAAAAGGAAAGGAAGGAGGGAGGGATGAAGGGAGGGAGGGAGGGAGGCAGCCAGACAAAACAGGGCTAGGGATGTAGGCCAGTGGTAGAGCATTGCCTAGCTTGGTAGAGGAAAGAAGGGAAAGGAAGAAAAAGAAGTCCTCTTGGTTATGGAACACACTTGAAAATAGACATATGCTTGCACATACGTATGCAGAAACATGTGCACAAGAATGGTCAGGGCAGCACTGCTCACAACCACCCACCCACTGCAGGATGGTGCAGTACTAAGGGTTGCATATCACACATATGTACACACACAACAAAAAGGAACACTCCTTAAACTGCCTGTGCCTTTGTGTTCTGTGCACACTCTATACATAGTTCACAGTTTCAGGTGACTGAGCCTGACCACACTCTGGTGAGTGGTTAGACTGGCTCCTGCTCTGCCAAAGCCCCATTCCTTCCTGGCATGAGGTCTACTCGCTGCCCAAAGAAAGAAATGCTGAACATTTTTCTCCACAGCAATGCCCTTAAAGGCTACTTTGAAGCTGTGGAAGACAACACCTGGGAGAAAACATTTCACTCACACTGTACTTTACGCACTTTTGTTTTTTGTTGGTGGTGGTGGTGGTTGTTTTTGTTTTCCAAGGTAGGGTCCAGCCCAGGCTGACCTGGAATTCACTGTGTTGTCTCAGGGTGGCCTCAAATTCAAGGTGATCCTCCTACCTCTGCCTCCCGAGTGCGGGGACTAAAGATGTGCGCCACCACGCCGGGCCCTTTACACACTTTGGGATAAGGAGTACAGCCTTACCACCAACTCAGCAAAACAGACCAAACAGAGAGATTACCCAAGGCCATGACGTCGCAAACAAGCCTGAGCCTCCTGCCTATACCAAGACCACTTTCAGTCTAGACTCATAACATGCACAGACCCTGTGGTTCTAGTCTTTTGCATCTCTCTGTAGCTTAAGACCTTGAGGAAGTCACACTACTTCTCAGCCAACATCAGATAACCCCTAAAGTGGCTTGAGCCATGAACCTCTCTGGAGTTCTCTGATAATGGCTAGGTCACATGAGCTCAATAACTGCAGCTAGGGAGGGGACATTAGGCTCCATTGGCTGGATATTAATCAGGTTTCAAAAGCATTACCCAACAATGTATTTCCCTTACAGAGCACATAGGAGGGGTTAACAATGTTCTAACAGCATGCCTGGCATATAATAGGCATTCAATACATGCCTGGTCCTTTCCTTTGGAAAGCCGCATGAGAAAGAGGAAGGGGGAAGGGAGGGACATAGAGCGAGGAAAGTGAGGGAGGGAAGGACAGAAGGAGGGACAGAAGAGATGGAAGCAAGGAGACTAAGTAGGCATTAAGCCCAAAGGAGATAAACTTGCCTAAAATTACATCACCCTGGGCTAGGGAGATGGCTTAGCAGTTAAGGCACTTGCCTGCAAAGCCAAAGGACTCAGGTTCAATTCCCCAGGACCCACATAAGCCAGATACACAAGGTGGCACATGCATCTGGAGTTTGTTTGCAGTGGCTGAAGGCCCTGGCATGCCCATATTCTCATTCTCTCTCTCTCTCTCTCTCTCTCTCTCTCTCTCTCATAAATAAATAAATAAATAAATAAATAAATAAATAAATAAATAAATAAATAAAAATAAAAATAAAAATAACATCACCCTGTTAATATTGTGTTACTCACACACCACCATGCTGGGCATTTTATTATGTGGGTTCTTGGGATCCGAACCCAGGGCATCATGCTTACATGGCAAGCACTTTACCCACTCAGTTGTCTCCCCAACCATGAACTTTACATTTTTATAGACAATATGGTGATGGGTATACACACATGTGCTAGGAAAAACAAAGACCTTGTATACTGTTAGCACTTACCCCATAATGCAAAAGGTGCCCTTTAAATTCTGAACAACATTCTGCTGATTTCTATACACTGTTTAGTTGTTTAACTGCAACTTTATTAGCTAAAGGGGAATTAATTAGCACCACACTGTACTCACTTTCAATTCCAAGAATAAAACATAACATAAATACAAAAGAAAAAGTGTGATCAGGGTTGGAGAGATGGCTTAGTGGTTAAGGCACCTGCCTGCTAAGCCTAAGAACCCGGTTCCAATCTCCAGGTCCCACGTTTAGCCAGATGCAAAGTGACGCAATGCCGCACTTGACCACAAGGGGACGCACACATCTGGATTTCGTTCGCAGCAGCTGAGAGACTGCTGGCGCGCCCATCTCTATCTGTCTTCTTCTCCCCTCTCTCTTGTCTCTCTCCCAAAAAAAAAAAAAAAAAGGTGTGATCAAATCAGTGACTTGGACCATACACATGTGGAATGTGAGATGAGTCACTCAAAGTCATCCTTCAGAACAGTCACCTCTGGAATCCCTGGACACTCATTCTCACAATATTGCCACTGGGCAGTCTACGTTTTAATTCCACTTCAGGAATATCTTCCAGAGACCGTTTATTATCCACAAAAGTAGAAGTCTGTTAAGATATAATTACTACTGGGTTATGAGACATGCATTGAACTGTGAGAAATGAACTTGGGGGGGAGGGTGCTAGAGAGATGGCTTAGTAGTTAAGGCACTTGCCTGAGAAGCCTAAGGACCCAGGTTCAATTCCCCAGTACCCATGAAAACCAGATGTCCAATGTACAGAATGTGTCTGGAGTTCATTTGCAGTGGCTAGAGGCCCTGGTGTGCCCATTCTCATTCATTCCTCCCTCTTTCCCTCCTTCCTTCCCCCCTCCTAAATAAATAAATATTTTTTTAAAAGAAAGAGGGCTGGAGAGATGGCTTAGCAGTTAAGGCACTTGCCTGCGGAGCCTAAGGACCCATGTTCAACTCTCCAGATCCCACATTAGACAGATGCACAAGGTGACGCAAGCATGCAAGGCTGCACATACGCACAAGGTGGCGCAATAGTCTGGGGTTTGATTGCAGTGTGTGGAGGCCCTAGTATGCCAATTCTCTCTCTCTCTCTTGCTCTCTAACACATGCGTATATATATAAAGCTAGTTTGTTGGGCTTGACTCCTAAAAAAAGAAGAAAGGGGAACGGAGAGGAGAAAGGAAGGGGGAGGAAAAAGGGGGAGTAGGAGAGAGGAGGGGTAGGAAGAGGGGGAAGGGGAAGGAGGAGGAGAGAGTAAGGGTAGGAAGAGGGGGAAGGAGGAGGAGGAAAGAAAAAAAAGAAAAAGGAAAAGGAAAGAAAGACATACACTTGGGATTATCAGACCATCAAGCCACTTCCTATTCTCAAGGCTACAATGGGCCACACAAGCTGGGAGGAGGTGAAAACCCAAATGCAAAGCTGGGTATGGTGGTTCATGTCACACCTTTAAATCCTGCACTCAAGAGGCTGAGGTAAAAGGACAGCCATGAGTTTGAGACCAGCCTGGGCTAGAGTGAGACCCTGCCTGAAAAATTAAGAAAAAAATTTTTTTGTTTTGTTTTCCAAGGTAGGGTCTCACTCTAGCTCAGGCTGACCTAGAATTCACTATGTAGTCTCAGGGTGGCCTTGAACGCTCAGCGATCCTCCGATCCTCCTATCGCTGCCTCCCAAGTGCTGGGATTAAAGGCATGAACCAGAACCACCATGCCCAGCTCAAAAACATTTTTTCAAAATGTTTGCCAAGCAAAGTTATTAAGTTTTGTTTGAAGGTCTAGACCAGCCTTCAAATATTTCAGCAATGACAGAAGTGTTCTGTAAATCACTGGTCCAATACAGTAAAACTAACCACGTGGTCACCAGCAACTGAAAGGTATACAGAATGAGGGGGAAATGGAACTTTTCATTAAATGTTACTTAGTAGACTTTCAATAGCTACACAGGGCCCTTGGCTACCCTACTGGAAGATGAACAAGCAGGTGGAAATGGGATCAGATATGTGAGGGGAGCAGGGAACCAGGAGAGCTGGACTCTGTTTAGAGCGCTGGTCACTTGACACCACGCAGGAACAGAAGCCAGTATTGTCAGGCCTCTGGATTGAAAACACTGGCAACTTACACCAAACAAGATGCCTCCAAGGCAACAACTGTCACCCCAGAATAGGGGAGGCTAAGGCAGAAGGAGATTTCAATAAACTAATCTGTCTCAGCCATAATCACAATGACAAAAACATATCTGTGAGTTAAATCCCACACAGATTCTGAAATCTAAAATGTCACCCATCCAGATGCATCCCATTAGCAGGATGTCAGACACTGAAACATTCCTGAGCGTTTCCCACAAAAGGCTTTCACAAGTCTCCTCAATGTGCATCTAGCTCTACATATTCCCCTCTTCCACAACCTCCTTCCAGCCAGCAAGGCCACAGTTCCTTCCTTACCCATCTCCCTATATCCTCTTGCCAGGCCCAAGTCCCAACACTGCCACATGGTCTCTAGCCTCCTAATTCCTCCAAGGCCCCAGCATAGCTGGCACAAGCAGCCATGCCTATATATTTCTCGAGCTCCTTCCCATGCAAGCTAAGCAACAATTCAAATGCATACTTTGAATCCCAGCCACCTGGGGAGATGAAGGAGGGTCACTTGAGTCTGTAGCCACTCTTTGAGGCTTAGTGAGAAACTGTCTCAAAAATAAATAGAGCACCACTATTCAAAATAGGGCAGTTTCTTAAAGACTTTTCCCTTAGTACCCATATCCTGCAAATTTTAAAAACCTTAGAATATTCATATAGAAGAGTGTTTACATACAAACTATGCACATACGTGCTCCTATATACTTTACACATCTCTGGGATACTAATAATGCAAATCTATGCACAGCCTTGTCATGCAGCTGGGACGGTGGCTCAGAGGATAAAGAGTTTACCATGCAAGCATGAGGATGTGAGTTTGAATCCTCAGCACCCTTGTAAAGCTTGACACCATAGTGAATGTCTGTCATCCCTCTGTGGCAAGATGGGTAGTGCAGACCAGAGAATCCTCTAGAAGCATGCAAGCCAATGAGCTTGGCTATGCAGAGATGAACAAAAGACTACCTCAAACAAGGTGGAAGATAAGGATACCCAATGTTGTCTTCTACCCTCTACAAATACACCATGGCACGTGCATGCCTGCCCACACACACACACACACACACACAGAGAGAGAGAGAGAGAGAGAGAGAGAGGAGGGAGGGAGGGAGGGAGGGAGGGGGAGGGAGGGAGGGAGGGAGGGAGGGAAGGAGAAAGAAAGGGAGGGAGGGAGGGAAGGAGGGAGGGAGGGAGAGAGAGAGAGAGAGATGCCAAATTGTTTTAGGTTATTATTTGCAACCAAGTGTCTGTCTCTCAGCTCTAGTACCAACATAAAAATGCCAGAAGCAGTGGTGCATGCCTATAATCCTACCACAGGAGAGGCAGAGATAGGAGGATACCTGGAACTTGCTGGCCAACCATATAACCTACTTGGTGACTCCAGACCAATGAGAAAATGCCTCAAAAGAGGTAGGTGGCACCTAAAGAATGGCACGTGAAGTTGTCTGTCCTCCATATGCACACAGGCAGGCGCCCTCTAGAACTGGGGTTCAAATGGAGCATAACTGTAAACAGACTTGACAGATCTTTTGGGAGTGATGGAGAAGGGTCCTATAACAGAAGTATGGTGGTAGCTGTCAAATCTGTAAATTTAATGCAAACAACTGAAGTGTATATGAACATAATTATATGATATAGAGCTTGAGAGATGGCTCAGCGGCTAAAGGTGCTTGCTTACAAAGCCTGAGGTCTGGGTTGGATTCCCCAGTACCCACGTAAAGACAGGTGTACAAAGTGGCCCATGTGTCTGGAGTTTGTATGCACTGGCAGGAGGTTCTGACGCATCCATATTAACTCTCCCCACCTCTTTCTGCCTCTTTCTGTCTCTCTCTCTTTCTCTCTCTCATAAATAAGAAAATACTATCCCCCATAGTCTCTTCATGTATTTGGATTAAGCGTCATGCTTGATCCCTAGCTGGTGGCAACCTGGGAGGGGAAGCCTTGCTGGGGGAGGTGTGTCGCTTGACTTACCAGCCCAACTCCAAGCCCACTATGGAGACTATGCCCACCCAAAGCCAGCTCACTCTTTTGCTGCTTCCTGCCATGCTCTCCCCACCATGATGAAGCATCTCAATACTGCAAGCTGGATAAACCCTCTGCATGGGCTGCTTTTTATTATTTCACTTCCCTGTCCCATGGGCTCCAGTTCCTCTATGAAGACTCATTTCAAGCATCACCAACTCCAGGGACCTACCTCCCACCCACATCCACGCTCCTGGGACGGGGATCTGGGTTTGCAGCCACTGCTATGCACTGCTCCCCTCTTACTAGTATGCTGAGTCCAGCCTGCAACTTTCCTGAAGTCTTCCTTCTCTATCTTACTCATATCTCCATCAGCATCAGCCATACTGCTAGCAACTGTGAGAACCTGGATAAGAATGTAAATAACATTAACTAAATGTTACATAACAAACCCACATAGTAACTGCTAACAGACACCATCACTTACCCCAGTGCAGCCTTGCTTGCACCTGCTTCCCCATCACACTCCACAGTCTATACTAAGATACAATCAGAATGCTTTCCAAAAAGAAATCCAAGAGCTATGGATGTAGCTTGGTTGGGACAGTGATTATGTGGCTATCAAATTAATTGGAAAGCTAACTGGATGAACTAAGGATAACCTTTGCACAGGCTAAGCCTGGGGACATGGAAAACTGTGAGACGTAGGTGGAGCTTCTTGAAGATGGGAAACTCGCAGCTTCTCCAAACATTTCCTGATGGAGTAAACCTAAGCAAACAACTCATGATCTGGTCTAATGCAAACTTGCGATCTGTCTTATGCTCTGACTCCCCATTTCTTTGACTGCCTGAAACTAAATAAAAACTGTGAGTATAATCAGTTTGGGGAGCATTAAAGTGCATCCCTCTGACCCTCCATTTAAATCATATTTTGCCTGGTGTGTGTTCATTCCAGGTTTATCCAAACACTGCTGATGACATTGCAGCATGCTTACTTCACATGCATGAAGGCTTGGGTTCAATCTCCAGCACTACATAAATAGGATGGGTTATATAGACCTGTAATCCCAGAATTTAAGAGATCCCTGGCTTAAAAAAAAATTAAAGGGGCTAGATAGATGGCTTAGCAGTTAAGCACTGTGAAGCCTATGGACCCTGGTTCGAGGCTTGATTCCCTAGTACCCACATAAACCAGATGCACAAGGTGGCACATGCGCCTGGGGTTCGTTTGCAGTGGCCGGAGGCCCTGGTACACCATCCTCATTCTCATTCTCTCTCCCTCTCTCCCTCCCTCCCTCTCTCTCTCTCTCTGCCTCTTTCTCTCTGTCTCTCTCAAATAAATAAATAAAAATAAAATAAAAATTAGAAAGTAATTCAGGGGTTAGCCAGACATGGTGGTGGCACACCTTTAATCCCAGTACTCGGGAGGCTAAGTCTACATAGTGAATTCCAGGTCAGCCTGGGCTACAGTGAAACCCTACCTTGAAAAACCAAAAGAAAAAAAAAGTAATTCAGGGAGTTGGGAGATAGCTCAGTGAGTGAAGTGTTTGCCATGCAAGCATAAGAACCTGACTTTGGACCCCCAGCACCCACATAAAAGACAAGCATGCTGGGTGTGTCTGTAATCCCAGCGCTAGGAAAGGGGAACAAGGAGGACCCTTGGATCCTCACTGGCTAACTAATCTAGCCAAATTAGTGAGCTCCAGGTTCAGTGAGAAATGAACTGCCTCCACATCCAGTCAGCCAAAGCTCTGCCCTGAAGCCACTTTCCCGCTGAACTTGCTGTGACCTTCCATGTCTGTCCCTCTCTTGGCAGGGAAAGGCTGTCCAAGTGCCTAGAGCACCAGTGACAGCTGATGCGCCATGCTGGGAGCCCAGAGCCTTTTTTCACTCGGATGCTCCCCACTCTGGCTTTACTGGCATAGTAACTCAAAACAAAGATCACTGAGCATGACCGGCAGGTCTGCACTGCCATCTAGATGCGTGCAGCAATGCTGAGGAGTCACAATCCACTATAGGACAAGGACGACTCGAGAATTTGTTCTCAGTCCTTCCCCCTTTTGCACCAGTCGTCTGTCAAAAGTCATCAACAAAGAAGGGACCAAGAAGACAGTTCAATGGATAAAGCACTTGCAGCCCAAGTATGACAGCCTGACTTCAGATCCCTGGAACCCACATAAAGCAAACACGGTAGTAGACATCTGCAACCCCAGCACTCCTGTGGTGAAACAGTAGTAAACAAGAGGCCCTATGTCAAACCAGGTAGAATGCAAGGACTGACAGCAGACGTTGTGCTCTGACCTCTACCCATCTACCGTGACAAGCATGCACCAATACTTACACACATGAACACACACACACACACACACAGAAGAGGGAGAGAGGTGTTGTTGTTGTTGTTAAGCCCTCTGCAAGTATGGTACTAAATCAAAACCTCTCTTTCTAAGGAGAAAATGCCCAAAAACCACAGTGAGGGTGTTTCAGGGAAGACCTGAAACAAGCACACAGCAGAGGCTGGCTCTGAGCCCATGCTCCCCTCTGAGATTGACAGCTGTGGGTCCTATTAATGGACCTCCAGCACCCTTCTCACATTTCACTGGTTTAATTCAAGCAACCAAAAAGTTCTGAGACGAGTCAATAAGCTATTTGGTTGGCCCTGAAGGAATCCATTCAAAGTCCTGGGGCGGGTAGGTGCTATAAGAGAAATGGGGAAACCAGGAGGATCAGAACTTAGCCAAACTTCATGACACTTTTCATTTCTTGTGTCCCAGCATATGATCATACAACATGAATTCTCATCTTTAAAAATCTTGTAAGTGCCTTATGAACCGCACAATTATTTTATACTGTAAGTTTTACGTTATACTATACAGTCATCTCTCCACATCCACGGAGGACTGATTCCAGAACACACATAAATAGCAAAATTCACACACTCAAGTCCCTTATAAAAGGTGCCATAGTAGGAAAGAGTGTTGTGCGTGCCTAGAATCCCAGTGTTCAGGCAGCTGATGCAGAGGGTTGTCTCAAATTCATGACTAGCCTGGGCTACATAGTGAATTTCAGGCCAGCAGTTATATGAAACCTTGTCTCAAAAAACAAAACAAAGAAAATGCCATAGTATCTGCATATAACCTATACATATCACCCGACACACTTTAAATAATCTCTAGACTATTAATAACATCTAGCACAATGTAATGTTACATAAACAGGAGTACTGTCTAGGGAATTATGAAACAGGAAATGTCTGTACATGCAGTTCTGCTTAACCTTTACCATCAGAGGCTGGCTGCAGCTACAGAACCTGAATATATGAAGAGCTGAGTATACTTCAGGTTAAAAACATACTTTGTAAAATGTCAGCACACTGTAGCAATGACCAAGGCCGCCCTGTTTTTGAAAATGGTCTCGTCACTGAACCTGGAGCTTATCAATTCAGCTGGTTTGGTTAACCATCAAGCCTCAGAAATCCCTGCCTCCCCAGCGCTGAGATTATGAGTATGCACTGACACTCAACACTTTATGTGGATGCTGAGGATCCAAACACAGACCCTTATGCTTGCATAGCAAGCACTTTACCTACTGAACCATTTCTCCAGTTCCTGCCAATAGTAATTTTGGTAATGACTATACTCCAGTGCCAACTGCTCCAGCTACTACTTCAGCCTTCCCTCAACTGCTCACCTCACTGAACTGTTTTCTGGAATACTGAACATAGTTATGCTGGGACAACATCATAGCTGTGCAATGTGCAACTTGACACACCCTGGGAGCCTGCTAGAAAGTCTTCAATGAACCCATGCAGCCTGCTTAAAAAGCTGATTAAAGCCGGGCGTGGTGGCGCACGCCTTTAATCCCAGCACTCGGGAGGCAGAGGTAGGAGGATCGCCGTGAGTTCGAGGCCACCCTGAGACTACATAGTTAATTCCAGGTCAGCCTGGGCTAAAGTGAGACCTACCTCGAAAAAACAAAAAAAAAAAAAAAAGTAGGTTAACTGCTCTGGTGTGGCATTCATGTCCTTCAAGGCCCAGTACCAGTTTGTCTTTCTAGGTGGCACAGTTCAGAATGGTTTGGGTTCTGAGCCTCGTTAGCCTAGTTTCAGGTCTTCACATATTAAAGTGGAACCACAGAAGGTTGTGACATGAAGAAAAATAATATATCTACAAGCTCAGCACAGCCTGGTACATAAGAACCACATATGAGGCTGGAGGGGTGACTCAGTGGATAAAGTGCTTGCTATGCAAGCATGAGTATTTGAGTTTGGCTCCCCAGAACCTGTGTAAAGCTAGATGCTACAGTACTGGTACACCCACAGGGAGAAGGGTAGCAGAGACCAGAGACTCTCATAGCTATCCTGGCAAAAGAGGAAGTGAATAAGAGACCCTGTCTCAAACAAGGTGGAAGGCATACACCACACCTGAATCTGTCCTCTGACTGAACTTCACATGAGCACTGTGGCACATTGACACACCCACACTCACACACATGAACACACATACATCAAAAAGAAAGAGGGCTGGAGAGATGGCTTAGCGGTTAAGGCACTTGCCTGCGAAGCCTAAGGGCTCAAGTTCAATTCTCCAGATCCCACGTAAGCCAGATGCACAAGGTGGCACATGCGTCTGAAGTTCATTTGCAATGGCTAGAGGCCCTAGTTCACCCATTATCATTCTTTCTTTCTCTCCTTCCATCCCTCCCTCCCTCCCTCTCTCTGTCTCAAAGAAATAAAAAGAAAAAATAAAAGAATCACTTGGTAAAGAAAAACTTATGGCTTAGTGGGTAAGCATACTTGGTGCATAGCACGAGGACCTGAGTTTGAGCGCCATCACTCCTGTAAAAAGTCAAGCGTGGCTAGTGCCCCGGAACTCACAGGGGTAGGCAGCTGGGGGTGGGGGGGTGGCCCTGAATAGGGGCTGTGGCGGTGCACGGGGACACGGCTGGCTGCGGTGGCTGCAGAATTGACTATGCACAAGAACTATTAGATGTACTAGGAATGTCTATCCATACTTTTTCGGATCTGAAACAGAAATCTGAAGATACATTGTGGATGAAACAGACAGGAAACTACTAAAGTTCCTGTGGAATCCAAATAGAATTTCACAAGAGCATAATGGATGGAGAGGAGAAAACCTATGGTGGCTGTGAAGGCCCTGATGCCATGTATGTCAAATTAATATCTTCTGATGGTCATGAACTTATTGTAAAAAGAGAACATGCACTAACATCAGGAACAATAAAAGCCATGTTGAGTGAGCCAGGTCAGTTTGCTGAGAATGAAACCAATGAGGTCAATTTTAGAGAGATCCCTTCACATGTGCTATCAAAAGTATGCATGTATTTTACCTACAAGGTTCGCTACACTAACAGCTCCACTGAGATTCCCGAATTCCCAATTGCACCTGAAATTGCACTGGAACTGCTGATGGCTGCCAACTTCATAGATTGTTAAATAAAATAAATTATAATAAACTGTTAATTTTTTCAGTATTTAAAAAAAAAAAGTCAAGTGTGGCTTCACATGCTTGCAATCCCAGTGCTAAGGGAGTGACGACAGAAAGAGGGCTGGGACTTCTGGTCAGCCAGTCTAATTGAAAATCTGGGAGCTCCAGGTTCAGTGAGAGACTGCCTCAGATAACTAAGATGCAAGAGCAATAGAGGACACCCAACTCCTTCCTCTGGCCTTTCATGTGTGCTCCCAGAGCGTGTGCATGTGCACACACACCACATTCAGGAGGGAGGGAGGGGGAGAGAGAGAGAGAGAGAGAGAAGACATAAGTGTCTTTATTCTTCCAAGCATTATTTACTTCCTCAGGGGTCTTTCTCCGCATTTTCAGAAAAGAGGAAATGGACAGCTGGCCTATTCTTGTTGACAAAATCAATCACACCTCTCCTTCCCACTGCTGGAAGCTACCATATGAGGGAGCATACCCCAGTTCACACTAGCCTGCTGGGCTCCCTCAGCAAGCCATGCTCCCTGAAGATGAAGATGAAGGTAACCACATGGCTCAGAAAGGCTTTCTCAAAGTAGGAAGCACCTTTGTGGCTGGCCATTCCTGCCAAGCATCTGAGCAACATAGAACAATCCCATAGGCCTGATTACTCATGTTATAATAGCTGCCGACAGAATCTAATGAACTCTTCTTAATGATCCATGAGGCTTCCAAATTGCCAGGAATCCTCACCAGAGAGCAGTTTCCAGAACGGGTGTGGTTGTGACTATACCAATACATCATCTATGGTTCCAGAATTACACACATATCACCACATGTCCTTCACAAACTGTATAGAGAGAGCCTCATGAGTTTTTATTTGGAATTTTCAGGAAACAAATCACAATTTCAAATCAAATTCTTCAACTGTTAACACAGGTTGGGGTGAGTGCCAAAGCATGTAGCCAACTCATACTCACTTTCCACATTCATTAAATTGAAAGAAACAAGAAATATCTCTGTCTGATTCCCAGGTGTCCTCCACCATAGTGCCCCATCCTCACTTCACCCCACTTCATCCTCACGAGAAATGAAGGTCAGCCATGAGATCTTAAAGTCCTTTTAGGGACCGTTTCTCTTTTTCTTCTCTCTCTCTCTTTAGCTTTTTGAGGTAGGGTCTAACTCTAGCCCAGGTTGATCTGGTATTCACTATGTAGTCTCAGGGTGGTCTCGAACTCACAGTGATCCTCCTACCTCTGCCTCCCAAGTACTGGGATTAAAGCCATGAGCCACCATGCCCAGCTTTGTGTGTGTGTGTGTGTGTGTGTGTGTGTGTGTGTGTGTGTGTGTGTGTGTGTTATAGAATTCTATTCAGCAGTGCAGGAAAAAAATGAAATTTGCAAGAAAATGAACCTGGAGAAATATTAAGCGAAGTGACCCAAACTCAGAAAGCCCAAAAACATGTTCTCTCTGATAGGTAGGTCTTAGCTTGTAATATCTATACGTAAGGGCATATAGGGGGTTAACTGTGGGCATAACCTCCAAAGATAGAACTGTTACCAGAAGCAAACATAAAGAACAGAAGCAGAGATGATATGTGAGAGTGGAGAATGGATTGCAGGAAGGAAGTGAGGGATTGGGGGGGCAGAAATAAACAAAAAGAAATTGCATTTGAAAATATCAGAATGAATGATAACTAAATCTCTGTATGCCAATTAAAAAGCTCTGTATGCCAATAAAAAACAAATAATTTTTAAAATATTTGTGGGCCAGGCATGGTAGCACATGCCTTTAACACCCGCACATGGGAGGCAGAGGTAGGAGGATCGCCATGAGTTCAAGGCCACCCATAGACTACATAGGAAATTCCACGTCAGCCTGGGCTAGAATGAGACCCTATCTTAAAAAAAAAAAAAAAAAAAAAAAAAAAGAAAGAAATTGTGTATGTGTATGGGGAGGGGGGTCAGAGGACAACCTCTGGGTGTTGGTCCTCTCCTTCCACCTTGTTTAGGACAGGGTCTCTCCTGCTGTTTGCTGATAAGAAAGCCACAAAGTTCAGGATTCTCCTAACTCTGCTGACACTGCCATAGGCAAAATGGGATTACAAGGGAATGTGTCACTTTACATGAGTGCTAAGGATCTGAACTCTGGCCAGAAGGCTTGTGGAGCAAGTAGTTTTAACCACTGAGCCATCTCCCAAGCCCTACTGGGACCATTTCTATAAATTCTTCCCACGGTTGTCTAAGTCATAAAAGCTATACTGGAAAAGGATACAACTGAAAGAAAGGGGCCTGTAAATTGCTTCAGGAATACTTTTTTTTTTTTTTTTTTTTTTTGGTTTTTGAAGTAAGATCTCGCTCTAGCTCAGGCTGACCTGGAATTCACTCTGTGGTGTAAGGACGGCCTCAAGTTCACAGGGATCCTCCTTTCTCTGCCTCCCAGTGCTGGGATTAAAAGCATGTACCAACACACCCAGCTAGGAATACTTTGTTTTAATCACAAAGCAAACTGAACCAAAAAAAAAAAAAAAGAAGAAGAAGAAGAAGAAGAAAAAAACAGCGACTTCAAAATACAAGCAAGCAAGAGACACTGATCATCCAGCTGAACAGAACTAAACTTAATAACTGTTACTAAAACATTGAGTCATGCTGGACAGGTAAGGGGCTCAGAGATCCAAGACAGGCCTCACCTGCTAAGTCATGGATAATACAGTTGAAACAAATATACAAAACAGCCACAATACAAGGCAAACATGGTCTGGAAAAGTGAGTGTGGCTAAGGAGTGTGGAAGGAGCACCAGCTACTTACAAGTGATTTCAACAGAGAAACACAGCCTGGGCTATTCAGGGGATAGATCACTTAGCTGCATGTTCAACCACTTCAAAAAAAAAAAAACACTTGACAAGACTGAGAAGAGGATAGCAACACAGAGTTAAAAAAAAACTACGATGGGAAAAATCATCTGTTCAGGGTGGCTACAGAATGGAGGGAATGTGCTAGAACAAAGCAAGTAATGGCATGTGTGGGATGAAATTACTAGAAGGTTTTGAATACCATGCTCAGGTGTTTAAGCTTTGATCACCAAGCAGCAGAGAGAAGTTCAGACTTCTGAAACGCCATTGGCATGGCAGACCTGTGCTTTAGTAGGCTTGTCTGTCCTGGAAGCAGGCAAGAAAATAACTGGCATCTAATTTCTATTTTATGAACAGGCTGGAACAAAAAAGTCAGGGAAAGAAAGGCTCAAAAGACAGACACTTTCAGTAAACAAACAGATCCCATTTTCTGTATGCTTTTCTGCTATCTTCAAATAGGTACACATTCCTAAACATGGGGTATTGACGAATAGACTGTGTGCTGGAGAAGGAGGGACATCTGAGACATAAGAAGTTCTTAAAAATTAACTGCAAGGGCTAGAGAAATGGCTCAGAGCACTTGCAGTGTAAGTGTAAAAAGCATATAAAAAGCAGGCATGGCCATCATGGCTGTGATGTCTAGTCAGCCAGTCTAACCAAAAAACAGGAAGCTCCAGTTCAGTGAGACTTTGTCTCACAAAAACAAGGTGGAAGTCATGCTTGGGATGCAGGTCACTGAGAAATCAATCTGGAACTCAACTGAAATCCTCCTCCCCAAGGACCAGCTGACAGAAAGCTGGAAAAATCTATGCTACAAGCAGTTCTATGGGAAAGAGAAGTCATCAGTAGTGATAAACAACAGTGGACACTGCATACTTTAAGTTTGGTTAGCCAAGCCAAATGTGCCAACTGGTACAATAGTAGCATGTCTGTTATAGGGGAAGCCAACCACTCTCTAATTGGACTGGAGGCTTGCTTAAGGAGGGACTACATGGCTGGTACTGAAAACCTAATCAAAAGCTTCTGGAGGGGGAGGTTATGAGCCCTAAGGAGTAACGCCTGCTGTTGTCTGGCTAAATGCATATATTATGCTCACCAAACTGCCCTGTAAGCACTTTTTTTTAACATTCATACCCATATATTAATGCTACTCTCAATTCTGGTTAGAGAAGCTTCTCTTTTCAGATGGTGGTGACCACTGGGATGACTCAAAAGGCACCATAGTGCTGAGAATAAGTGACATGGGAATATTCAATAGTGACACATCTCTATCACACCTTCCAAGGCTCAGGGTCCATTGTGGAAGATGTGACAGAAAACATGTAAGAGCCAAAGGAAGGGTAGGATTCCTTACAATACACTCTTCCAGACACAAAATGGCCTGGATATCCATGATCTTGCAGTGCCTGACACCACCTACCCAAGAACCTCATAACAGGGGGAAAAGATGATGACATCAAAATAGAGACTAATTGAGAGGAGAAGAGGCCATGATGGACGGTGGATATGTGAATGGCAAAGCAGGGGGAGGGGGAATTATCATAGTTTATTGCCTATAATTATGGAAGTTGTCAAAAAATTAAATAAAATAAGGTGGAAAAGTGATGGATGTGCACATGGGGTGCACACATCTACACACACATACATATAACATACACAATAAAAATTAACTAATAACCTCAGATTTTACTGAGGGTGCCTGGTCATGCCTCAAAGCTAACCACGAACAAAGAGGGAAAGAACCCACTGTAGCTTCAAACCTCTAAGCTTCACCCACCAGCTTCTTCCTGCCAATTAGAAAAAGGAAAGTCCAAAGACATTAAGCTGATTGAGTTCCCACTTACCCAGAGCTGGACTAAAATCAGTCTGCAGCATTCAGACTGCTGAAAGAGAGGGCCCAAGTTAAACAAGGAACAATGAGTTACAGTTGCCACACAGGTTATTTGAAAACATTTTAAAGTATCCGCGACATGCAGGAATGAATATCTTAATAATAAGTTCTCTAATTTATGAAATATATGTTAGATAATGCTACTGCATTTTTGGGGCACAAATCATGGTTATTCCTGTAGTCACTACAGTTAAAAGAAAAGAGATACCAGCCAGGTATGGTGGCACAAGCCTTTAATCCCAGCGCTAGGGAGGCAGAAGTAAAAGGATTACTATGAATTCCAGCCTGAGACTAATGTCAGGTCAGCTGGGGCTAGACTGAGACTATCATACCAAGTATGATATTTGTCTGTATTACTCCTAACTGAAATGTTTGTTGAATATGGAAATCTTTCAGCTCAAAACTCCATAGACAAAAACTGAGTATAAGCTGGGTGTGGTGGTGCACGCCTTTAATCCCAGCACTCGGGAGGCAGAAGTAGGAAGATCATCATGAGTTCGAGGCCACCCTGAGACTACATAGTGAATTCCAGGTCAGCCTGAGCTAGAGTTAAGACTCTACCTCAAAAAGCCATAAAACAAACAAACAAAAAACTGAGTATAAGTAAAACTGAACATATCATGACATGAGGAAACCCATTACTTTGTATGCTAACCTAAAAGATGAATAAAACTGGACATGGGCTGGAGAGATGGCTTAGGGGTAAAACAAGCTTGCCTGCAAAGTCTAAAGACTGTTCAAATCTCAGTACCCATGTAAGCCAGATGCACAAGGTGGTACATGCATCTGGAGTTCATTTGCAGTGGCTGGACTGTGCCTATTCTCTCTCTCTCTCACTCTCTGTAATAAATAAATTAACAGATTAATAAAACTGGACAAATTTAAGTAAGATGGTTAATTAACATGAATATCAATATTCTGGTTAGAATACACCATAATTACTTACCTCATATTTAGAAAAGTGAGGGTTCTCTCTCCCTACCCCATTCTCTGTCCATAAAGATGAGAGCCAACTACATCATTCACTAACCACCATGGGAAGAGCCACCTACCACCATGGAACTACTTGACTCCACACCTTTCCTGCCATAATGGACTGTATCCCCTCAAACTGTGGGCCACAATAAACCCCTTCTCCTTTAAATTCCTTCATGTCAGGTATTTGGTGACAGTGATAATACAGGAGGAAATGTTCAAGAGATCTATTACACAGCATAGTGACTATGATTAGTAGCAATGCACTATATTCATAAAAATTGATAGGAAATATTTTCAGTGTTTTCATCTCCATAAAAAGAAAAGGAAAAGGAAAGTAGACACTGGAAAGATGTTCAGTAGTTAAAGGCACTTGTTTACAAAACCATGGGCTGGAGAGATGGCTTAGCGGTTAAGGCGCCTGCCTGCTAAGCCTAAGAACCAGGTTCCAATCTCCAGGTCCCACATTTAGCCAGATGCAAAGTGACCCAAGGGTGCAATGCCACACTTGACCACAAGGGGGGCGCACACATCTGGATTTCATTCACAGCAGCTGAGAGACTGCTGGCACGCCCATTCTCTGTCTCACTCTCCCTCCCTCTCTGTCTGTCTCTCTCTGTGTCTCTCTCCAAAAACAAAAAGTAAAAATAAAAAAATAATAATTAAAAGAAACCTGATGACCCAGGTTTAATTCCCCAGTATCCACATAAAGCCAGATGCACAAAGTGGCACATGCATCTGGAGTTCATTTGCAATGGCAAGAGGCCCTGACCTGGTGTACCTATTCTCTTCTCTCGCTCTCCCTGCAAATAAAGAAAAATACTTTTTAAAGAGAAAAAAATAAATATGAGAGGTAATGTATGTTATTATCTCAATTCATCCTTTTCACAACATACACACAATTGAAAACACTATGTTGTTCTTGAGAAGCATCTATTTCATATGATCATTAAAAAGAAGATAATTTTTTGTAATTTTTGAAAGTAGGGGATCTGAATATTGAAGGAGTGTCCTGCTCTTCAAAGTTGGCTTTATTCCCTCTAGATTAACAAATTTGGTAACCCATGTGGTACTATGGGAGTGTAACAAATGCTGGAAATAAAGGGTCGATGGGTTGGCAACGTGGTTTGTTACTGTGTGAGCCAGGATTGTTACAGTTCCTGTGTGGAGGACTGATGGAGCCACAGCATGGATGAATCACTGGTTGCAATGGAGTCCTTAGGATGTTACTGAGATGCCAAGTTGGTGGAGAGGTCTGTGGAGAGCAACTAGATTGGGATGGATCGTTCCCTGGGTTGTGAGCAACCCAGCTGCAGAGGCAGAATTGGAACTCCAGGGACTTCATCACTGGTTAGAGATGTCAGACTTGGAGCTACAAGGATTTGATGTTTTGCCCTATTTGTTTTAGATCTTGCATTGGTTCCATCTTTCCTTGCTATGCCCAATGTCATCTCTTGCTGCATGAATGTTTACTCTGTGCCATTATATGTTTTTGATTTCACAGGCTCAACAGACCTTGGACAACATGGATGTTTGAGCACTGTTGGAATTGATTTTAAAAATATTATGGAGACTTTAAGTTATAATGAATGCATTGCATTTTACCTCATGGATGGTCATCACTTTATGGGGGCCAGGGGCAAGAAGAAAAAAAAAAGAGTTGTCCTTAACACAACCTCATAACATATCTTTGAAAATACAGTATTATCCACATCCTTAGAATGTCACTGCATAGGTACATTTTAGATATGAGACTGATTATTTAATCATATAGCTATCAACATGGCTGGGTTGAGAGATCACAGAAAAGTAGGAAAGCACATTTCCAGATATTTCTGTCAGGATATTTCCAGATTTTGGCATGTGGGTGAGCTGAGGAGGAGAAACGCCAATAGGCTAGGAGCATGAATGGGAATGAAAGTGGAAGAGGTGGGTAGCAAACACACAACCCTTCCTTCTTGCTGATGCCATCACTTGGGAATGACAGACTCCTTTGAACACACACTTATACCAAAAACTCTTCAGGAAGCTTCCAGGCCTTCAGCCTTGTGTCTGCTGCCTCTTGTCTGAGACGTTCAGCTTTTTGGACTAACTGAGCAGCTACTGGTTTATCCAGCTTACAGCCAGCCACTGTGACACTATTCGTCCTCTGGTCATGTTCATATAAGCCAGTCTAACAAGGCCCCTTTTATAATAGTTATGCATATCCTATCCTGTGGAATTCACAAAGAGGATCTGATTATAAATATATTCTATTCTCCTCTGAAAAGCTAAAAATTTACTGTAAAACATCTGTGACGATTCCACATTCCCCAAGGTCTAGGCTTCTCTTTAAGTTGCTGTGAAGACTGAGGGGTTAGTGGACCCTGGACTATGCTTTCTCAAATGCATAGGACTCCTTCACAAATAGAAAGAATTCTTTCTCCTTTTTATGTTCCTTTTTAAAAAAGCAAAAACTGAAGCCAGGCGTGGTGGCACATGCTTTTAATCCCAGCACTCGGGAGGCAGAGGTAGGAGGATCACCATGAGTTCAAGGCCACCCTGAGACTACACAGTTACTTCCAGGTCAGCCCGAGCCAGAGTGAGACCCTACATCAAAAGACCAAAAAGAAGAAAGAAAAAACTGAGATAACTCTCACAAGTCATAAAATCCATCCTTTAAGTATACAATTGAGAAAGTTATAGTACGTGTACAGGATGTATGGCTACCGCTATCTAATTCCAGAATATTTCCATCTTGCCACCCCCTGTGAAAAAAAATATCTGGTACCCGGCTGGAGAAATGGCTTAGTGGTTAAAGCACTTGCCTACAAAGCCAAAGGACCCACATAAGCCAGATGCACAAGGTGGTACATGTGTCTGGAGTTCGTTTGCAGTGCCTGGAGGCCCTAGCACACCCATTATCTCTCTCTCTCTCTCTCTCTCTCTCTCTCTCTCTCTCTCTCTCTCTGTCTCTCTGCTTCTCTCTCTCTCTCAAGTAAATAAATAAATAAATAAATAAATAAATAAACCCCCCCAAAAAAAAATCTGGTACCCATTAAGAGCTAACCCCTACTGCCTTCTCCTCCATCCCTAATGTAATTACAATTTTTCCTAAGGCTATTTGGTTATTGACAGGGAGAGGAAGATGCACTCCTAAGTCACAGGGCCTCCATTCTGGGAGGTCTGTGATCTACAAAGAACATGCTTCAATGTCACATGTGCCATTATGCACTGAGGAAGATAACTTAGTATCTTAGTATCTTAGAGTTATTTCCTCTGCTACCAAGTAAGCTTCAAACCAACATCCAGATCTGGCTTACTCTGACTGCACTGCTAATCAACTTTGAACATTTGGCCATGGCATATTTTACAATCTTCTATCTCAAAATTCTGGAGCAGAAATCAAAATAAAATTTACAGCAATTATCACACATAAAAATAAGCTAAATGTAAAAAGTAATAAATGAAGTAATTAAAATAAGATCAATTTATACCAGGGTTTGCTCATTTAGCTGGCAAAACTTATCAAAACAGTTCATGTACTAAATGCAGTAACAGAATTTCTATAGATAGTTTCATCCTTTTAGAAAAACCAGATGAAAATTTATAGGAAAGAAATAAAACTGAAGAAGATGAATATTCTTGGCAGATCCTTGGTCCTTGCTGCAATATCC
Organism: Orientallactaga sibirica; assembly: GCA_036365145.1. Lineage (NCBI taxonomy): Eukaryota > Metazoa > Chordata > Mammalia > Rodentia > Dipodidae > Orientallactaga > Orientallactaga sibirica. The sequence goes on from JAEOAD010000028.1 coordinate 15,788,811, forward strand.
TTAGTGTTACCAAGTACTGTAAACTTACGTAATCCTCTTTAATTTTAGATATGTAACTGTACAACAGACAATGGAATTGCTTTTTGCAACAAATACAACTTCTGTTTATTTCTTCATGTAGCAAACAATGTAATTTATCATCACTGCCATATCCTGACAAATGTTTCCTGAAGGAAAATGTTTAAATTCTGTTTATAAAAATAATGCATACAAGCTGGGCATGGTAGCTCATACCATGAGCTCATACCATGAGCTCATACCTCATAGCTGAGGTAGTATGAGTATCATGAGTCTGAAACCAGCCTGTGCTACAGAGTGAGTTTCAGGTTAGCCTGGGCTAAAAGTAAGACACTATCTCAAAATAACTAATATCAACCATAAATGCATATTACAAAGCCTTAGAAAATACAAGGCAAAGAAATGCATTTAAAATTTCATCATATAAATATAACATCAGCATTTTCACAGTTTCTTTCCTATTTTTTCTACACATCTGGAACTAGTTGGGATCTTGCTATGTATCAATCCTGTAGCTGCTTAATTCATTCTATATTATTCTTTTAGCATTTCCTCCATATCACTAAAACCTTATAATTTATACTTGTTGCCATCGTCTGCATAAACATGGATATATTTGCACAGACCTTACATTTTGCTACTTAAGTGTTTGAAAATTCCCACCCAGAAAGCCACTGTATCTTATTCCAAGTGATTTTCTGGTCATTGTTTACTTATTTCTTTCATGGACACACAATCCGTGCACACAATACACACACTAGGTCCCTAAGGACTCAGTTATTTTCAAGCTACTGCAATGCAGAGTCACTGCCAAAAGCTACATTCTTGTCTGAGGAAAAAATATCACCATATCATGAGGACTTTGGAATGAACAAACAATGAGCCATACATTTTTCACACCACTTAGAAATTAAAGGCTATGCCCTCAATCAGTCAAAAAGCATTTCCTCCTTATCTTAAAACCTTCAATGAGATCCCTGCCTGACCTCTAATACCACAAGCGTGAGGAAAGAAAGCTCATGTTGTTTACCTGTGTGTCACTTTGGGAATGGCTATGTTATATGGCTGACCTTGAATTTCTAACTTAGACTCATCACAGGTAGCAAGCTTCTCACCAAAGGGACTGCAGAGCATAGGACAGCAGGTGCTAGGCAATACACAGCAATGACATTTGTTTCTCTCCCTCCCAAGAGGCTCTTTTGTTCTCAGGTGAGAGACAAATACATGTTTTCTTCCTAAACTTAGTCATAAGGGAACTGCCATCATTATGCTGGCTGTCCACTGGAAAAGAGTGCTTTCCTATTCACTGTGGACACTAGGCCAATGCCTAGTCACTATGGTAAGAGACTGTGCTCTTCCATGCATCGCGTGCACTTTTCTGTTTTTTTCCTTCCATTGAAATTTAATCTCATTACTCAGTAACATTAACCCTAAGATATCTAAGACCTATTTCTGTTTTTTTATGCCATACACAATGTGATTAGATCAGAGATGGGGGTTGAACAACAGACTCCATGGCTTTCATGGTCTACAAACTTTTATTCAAACACTACTGCCCTAGAGGACATTACTTAAACTCTCAGGGCCAATTAACCTCTGGAAATTGTAATGACTGAATAATAATGTATTTATAAAGCCTGACACATAGCAGAGAGAGATCAAATACATAACTTTACAATGTTCAAATTTGGATAGTTCCTTTCAGTCACCATTTATTGGGCAACATAAGCAAAGAAAATACTTCTAATTCTCTTTTGGCTTTTCTCAAACAAAACCATCTTCCTTTCTTCACAAGGTACCCAGACAGTGCTTCATCCTTACAGTATGAAAGCTTGTGTCTGCTCAAAAGTTCATGTTGGAACCTAAATCCCAATGTGACAACACTAGCATTGAAGACTTTGAAATGACTGAATCATGAGAGCAAAGCCCTCCCAATGAGGTTAGTGGCTTGTTACAAGGCCTGGAAAGAACAAAGCAGGCCCTTTTTGTCCTACCATGCAAAGACACAGTGTTCTCCCCTCCAGAACACAGCAATAGGCTTAAAGCAGAGTCCAGACCCCCCACAGACATGATAGCTGTGTGCAGCACCTCCGTCTTGGACTCCAGCCTCCAGAGCTACTAGAAATGCATTTCCATTATTTACAAATGACCCAGTCTGCCAAGATATTCACTGTGAACAATTCTTTCCAATACTGAAGCACTCACAAAACGATCTACGACTCACGTAAATCATGAAGCTACTATATACACGATGACCGACCTAAAGCCTCTCCCTCATTGCATCCTGAGAACCAACAGCTTAAGATTTACACAGATCTAAACTGGACTTTGGAAAACTAAGGAGGTAGCTCAGTGGTTAAGAGCACTTGCTATGTAAGCATGAGGACTAAGTTCAATCGCCAGCACCCACATAAAATGTCAGGTGTGTCCAAGAATGCCTATAAAGCCAGTGCTGAGGGGAGGAGAGACAGGAGGTTCAGTGGTCAGGTGTTCTACATAAAAAACAGCACAAGCCGGGCGTGGTGGCACACACCTTTAATCCCAGCACTCGGGAGGTAGAGGTTGAAAGATCGCCAGGAGTTCGAAGCCACCCTGGGACTACAGAGTGAATTCCAGGTCAGCCTGGACCAGAGTGAGACCCTACTTCGAAAAACCAAAAAAAAAAAAAAAAAAAAGCACAAGCTCCAAGTTCAGCGAGAGACTGTCTCAAGGAAATGAAGCAAAAGAGTAATAGAGAAAGACACCTGACATCTACCTTTGACCTCCTCACACATATGTACAGGGTGCACACATCTGTATATACTGTGCGCACACATACACACTGCAACTATACTACACACATACCAAAAAAATAAAAACAAAGCCGGGCGTGGTGGCACACACCTTTAATCCTAGCACTCGGGAGGCAGAGGTAGGAGGATCGCCGTGAGTTCAAGGCCACCCTTAGAATACATAGTTAATTACAGGTCAGCCTGGGCCAGAGTGAGACCCTACCTCGAAAAACCAAAAATAAAATAAAATAAAATAAAAAATAAAAACAAAAATGTGCTCTAAAGCCGGGCATGGTAGCATATACTTTTTTTTTTTAAGGTAGGGTCTCACTCTAGCCCAGGCTGATGTGGAACTCACTCACTATGTAGTCTCAGGGTGGCCTTGAACTCACGGTGATCCTCCTGCCTATGCCTCCCGAGTACCGGGATTAAAGGAATGCACCACTACACCCGGCTGGTAGCATATATATACTTTTAATCCCAGCACTCAGGAGGCAGAGGGAGAAGGATCACCATGAGTTTGAGGCCACCCTGAGACTACACAGTGAATTTCAGGTCAGCCTGGGCTACAGCAAGACCCTACCTCAAAACAAAAAAAAAAACAAAAAAAAAAAAAACAGTGCTTTATTGTTAGGTTGTTTAAGAGAAGGGGTGCCCCCAAGTGGTTTTCATTTTAATGTACCCCACACAAAGTAAGTGTCTATTTCCAACATTTTCTTTAAAAACAAAAAAGGGAGAAGATGAGAGTATGAACCCCACAGACCAGTCCAGTCTAGGACCTATCTGAATACACTGAGAGACCTGGCCAGCTGACCTCCACCCACTACACAACGACAGAGCCAGCATTCCCTCAACTACTGTCTCCTGAAGGGAGACTGCTCTACACAAACTGTTCAGTTTGCTATGACCCCTCTTTCTACCACTGTTGGCTGTATAGGGACAATTTAAATTCATATCAAGTAACCAAGAGCAAGCAGTGATAGTGCTGGGCCAACTGCAATGAAGGAAACAATGAAGGAAGAATAAATACCACGTTGATGCCAACATGGTCACAGGGGTAATAAGCAAACAGCCCTACTACATGACATCTATTTTCAATACATCAAATCTTTTCCCCTTTTGTCCTGAGACCAATGCTGTTCCTGTTCTATAGAGGAAATATGAGGCACCAGAAGATTATATAAGTTACACAGCATCATACAGTTAGTAGGAGAAGGAGGACACTTTCTAGAATTCTAATTTTTTCATTATAAATTCTCTGCTTTGGGCTAGGAGATAGCTCAGTTGGTGACATGCATGCTATGCAAGCATAAGAACCTGAGTTTGATCCCCAGAAACCACATTAAAAAAAAAAAAAGCATACCATATGTGTTGGCACATACCTTTAATCCCAGCCCTTGGGAGGCAGAGGTAGGAGGCTAGCTGTGAGTATAAGGCCAGCCTGAAACTACATAGTGAATTCCAGGTCAACCCAGGCTACAGTGACACCCTACCTCAAAAAAACAAATAAAAAAGTTATATGTAGAATAGTATATACTTGTAACCCTTGGGGAGGCAGAAACAAGTGGATCCTTGGTGCTTGCTATCAAGCCAATCTAGCCTACTTGGTGAGTTCTAGGCCACTAAGAGACCCTATCTCAAAAAAGGTGGATGGAGCCGGGCATGGTGGCGCCACCTTTAATCCCAGCACTCGGGAGGCAGAGGTAGGAGGATCACCGAGAGTTCGAGGCCACCCTGAGACTACATAGTTAATTCCAGGTCAGCCTGGACCAGAAAAAAAAAAAAAAAAAGGTGGCTGGCACCTGAGAAAAAACATACAAGGTTGTACCCTGGCCTCTAAATGCATGTGCACACATGTACATGCACCCCCTACATAAGCACATACAAACACATGCACACAAAAAATATTAAAATAGAAAAAGAAGAAAAAATAAATGAAGTAAAATAGATAGCCTGTTTCAGAAGCTTGAGCCACTTTCAAAGACACCAAAGAAGAGCACCCAGGAGTTGATGGGAAGACGCCCTAACTTGAAACCTGCTTTCTGCAGCTTGGAAGGACCTGACAAAAAGGCACTAAATGGGGCTGGAGAGATGGCTCAGCAGTTAAGATGCTTGCCTGCAAAGCCTAAGGACCCAAGTTCAAGTCCCCAATAACCCTGTAATGCTATACATACAAGGTGGTACATACATTTGGAGTTTGTATGCAGTAGCAAGAGGCCCTGGCATGCCCATTCTCTCTCTTTTCTTCTCTCTCAGTCTCTCAAATAAAGAAATAAAATATTTTTAAAGGCATCAAATAAAATCTGGAATGATCAGAGATAGGTCAAGATTTTAGAGGCTACAAAGGTAAAGAAAGCAATCACCAAAGAATGATTAAGAGGACAACTCCAATAGCCGGGCGTGGTAGCCCAGGCCTTTAATCCCAGCACTTGGGAGGCAGATCGACGTGACTTGAGACTACATACCGAATTCCAGGTCAGCCTGGGCTAGAGAGAGCCCCTACCTCCAAAAAAAAAAAAAAAAGAAAAGAAAAGAAAAAGAAAAAGACAACCCCAAACACATTAGCTCTCCTTTGTCAGTGTCACCATTTCAGATGGGGGGTGGGGGGTGGGCATCCCTTGTCCTAATCAGGATTACCTAATTGGGAAATGGCAATTCCTTTTATTGCCAGACTTCAAGGCAGAGCTTCAAGGCAAAGTTCATGTTCACATGGTCTGTGGAATGAGTTGCCGGTTTCTTTTTTTTTTTTTTTTCCTTTTAGATTTTTTTTTATGTTTTATTTTTATTGACAACTTCTTTAATTGTAGACATGATCCCATGTTATTTCCCTCCCTCCTCCCACTTTCCCCTTTGAAATATCACTCTCCATCCTATCTCCTCCCCCTCTTAATCAATCTCTTTTCAGTTTGATGTCATGATCTTTTTCTCCTATTATGATGGTCTTACGTAGGTAGTTTCAGGCACTGAGGTCATGGATATCCAGGCCATTTTGTGTCTGGGGGAGCACGCTGTAAGGTGTCCTACCCTTCCTTTGGCTCTTACATTCTTTCTGCCCCCTCTTCCGCAACTTACCCTGAGCCTTGGAAGGTAGGGTTGAGATGTTTCAGTGCTGAGCACATCATTTTTCTTTACCGCTGAGGAGAACTCCATTGTGTAAATGTGAAAAACGGCATTTTTCTTTAAAGAAAAGGATTAAAAGCCAAGGGAGATGGCTCCACAGGTAAGAGTGCTTCCTGAGCAAAGCATGACGGCCTGAGAGGGCCTGATTTACCCAGAGTTCATCCCCAGCACCCAGGTAAACAGCTAGATGTGACTGTGTACACTAGCAGCCTTAGCCCTGCAGAGAGAGAAGGTCACTGAGAGGCTCCAACTCAAGGAGACAGCAGATGGGCAAGAGAAGCAGGACACCTGGCATTCCTCTTTGCTCTTCCTGCATGAGACATACATATCGGCATATGCTACACACCACACCATAATTAACACACACACACACACACACACACACACACACACAGAAGAAAAAGAATGGAACCAAGATCCCGGTCTATAAAGATAAATCTTCCCACCACATGTGAGTTCTCTGAAGAACAGTTAACCTACAGGGAGAAATGATAGAGCTGGGGAGATGCTCGGTCAGTAAGTGCCTACTGCACAAGCATGAGATAGGTCTTAAGTTCGGATCCAGATCCTCCTGTAAAAGCGGGGCATGGGCCAGGTGTGAGGCTCATGCCTTTAATCCCAGCACTCGGGAGGTTGGGATTGAAGGAATGAATTCATGTGTGTGTGTGTGTGTGTGTGTGTGTGTGTGTGGTGTGCAGTATGGTTCATGCACTTGTGTGTATGCAGATGAATGTGCCCTGCGTGGAGACCAGATGAGGATGTCGTGGGTCCTCCTCTGTCACTCTTCTACCTTATTTCATTGAGATAGGGTCCCTGATTGAACCTGAAGCTTGTCATTTTTTAGGTTACACTGGCTGACCAGAGAGCCTCAATGATTCTCTTATTTTTGCTTCACTCAAAAATGGGATTACAGCCGGGCGTGGTGGCGCATGCCTTTAATCCCAGCACTCAGGAGGCAGAGGTAGGAGGATCGCCGTGAGTTCGAGGCCACCCTGAGACTACATAGTGAATTCCAGGTCAGCCTGGGCGAGAGTGAAACCCTATCTCAAAAAAAAAAAAAGGGGGGGCGCTGGTGAGATGGCTTAGCAGTTAAGGCGCCTGCCTCCTAAGCCTAAGAACGCTGGTTCCAATCTCCAGCGGTTCCAATCTCCAGGTCCCACGTTTAGCCAGATGCAAAGTGACACAAGGGCTCAATGCCGCACTTGACCACAAGGGTGTGCACACATCTGGATTTCATTCGCAGCAGCTGAGCGTCTGCTGGTGCACCCATCTCTATCTGTCTTCCTCTCCCTTTCTCCCTGTCTCTCTCCAAAAAAAAGGTATTTCAGTCATGTGCCACCATGCCTGACTTTTTATATGGGTGCTTGGAATTGAACTAAGTTCCTCATGCATGTGTGGCTAAAGCGCTTGTCCACTGAGGCATTTCCCCAGCCCCTGAATTTCAAAACTTACTATAGGTGTTCAGGGGCACTCCTCTGACCTACAGGAGTAGAGAAAATGGAAACAGCCACACTTGATAGTTCAATTAAAGGTCTAAATAATATAACAACCACAAAAGAAAAGAGAAATGAAATGAAGTACAGACCTAAAGGGTATTATGGCAAGCACCATGAAACATGAGGCCCACTTCCAATCTCTCCCCTCCCTGATGCATGCACTAGCCTCTCCTCCTATGGACAGCAAGCAGGCTTAGTGGCACCCTGGCCTTGGACCCACATCTGACTGTTCACTGTACACCCCCATGGGCTACGTAGCACTCTAAAGTATGATGCTCCAATCAAGTTCATGGCTCTCCTGGTAGTCACGATGGGCTATTTCCCTGACTATCCTTAACCTTGACATGAATGGAAGTCTCCACTTTCTTGAAGAGTCATGCCATCCTGGCTGGAATCAACAGGTCAAGAATTTTGGGGTTCATTTTGGGATCTGTGGGATTTCTAAGTTGAGAAAGAAGAGACTTTTCCCTCTGGCATAAAACTATGCAAACCATCTTCTCCCCGCAACACAGACAGGAAGGAGTGCAACAGGGAAGGAAAGCCTGTGTCCCAATCCCAAGCCCAAGGCAGGAAAAAGTTCAGTCCTCCCCACCCAAGTTGCTACAGCTGCCTACACCCTGACCAGTGGCTGTCCTAGCAATGCCCTCATCAGCTCACACCAGCTCCATGTGAGACTCTGTTCCGACAGGATTTATTCCCAAGAGGAAAGGTTACTAATTGAGATTCTTTAGGAAAAGCACTTGAAAATCCAATCAAATTACACCTCCACCTAACTGTCCAAAACACAACTGGATTGCTATCCAACATGATCAGCTACTGATCAGCTCATTGAGATGAGCTCATGTTGAACCTGTGAAACACTTGGAAAAAGAATATTCCAAAGAAACAGATTTGATGGCTTTTTCCTCACAACTCTCTTGGAAAAGCAAATCATCTTATTCTCAAGGGCAGGTGAGATAACAGAGTCAAATAACTAACAGAGGAACTCCAAGGTGTCTAATTCATAAAGCCAGGGCATTCTCTTAACTACAGATATCTCTTCTGCTCATGCTGAAAACACCCTAGACAGAAACTATTTTCAATCGTTTAAGAGGGAGGTGGGATTAACAACAGTATTAGCTAAATTTTCTCTTAAGATTTGCTCTTCCCGTCAAGTCCAAATGGATCAGGGACCTTGATATCAGACCTGAAACTCTGAACCTGCTAGAGGAAAAAACCCTTCAACATATTGGCATAGGTAAGGACTTTCTGAACATAACCCCAATTGCTCAGGGAATAAAACCACTAATCAACCAATGGGACCTTATGAAATTACAAAGCTTTTGTACAGCAAAGGACACTGTGAATAGAGCAAAAAGACAACCTACAGAACGGGAGAAAATCTTTGCCAGCTATACATCTGACAGAGGATTAATATCCAGAATATACAAAGAACTCAAAAAACAGAATAATAAGAATTCAAACAACCCAGTTAAAAAATGGGCTATGGAACTAAATAGAGAATTCTCAGAAGATGAAATACAGATGGCACATAAACATCTAAAAAAGTGTTCCACATCCTTAGCCATCAGGGAAATGCAAATTAAAACCACTTTGAGATTCCATTTCACTCCTGTCAGAATGGCTACCATCAAGAAAACAAATGACAATAAGTGTTGGCGTGGATGCGGAAAAAGAGGAACACTTCTACACTGTTGGTGGGAATGTAACCTGGTCCAACCATTGTGGAAATCAATGTGGAGGTTTTTGAGACAGCTAGAAATAGATTTACCATATGATCCAGCTATAGCACTCCTAGGCATATATCCAGAAGACTCTTCTCACTACCTTAGAGATACTTGCAAAACCATGTTTATTGCCGCTCTATTCACAATAGCTAGGAAATGGAAGCAGCCTAGATGTCCCACCACAAATGAATGGATAATAAAGATGTGGTACATTTACACAATGGAGTTCTACTCAGTGGTAAAGAAAAATGAAATTATGAAATTTGCAGGGAAATGGATAGATCTGGAAAGGATTATACTAAGTGAGGTAACCCAGGCTCAGAAAGCCAAACGTCACATGTTCTCTCTCATAACTGGATCCTAGCTACAAATAGACAGACTTGTGTGTGAACTGGAACCATAAATTGGTACCAGAAACCAGTAAGCTGGTAAAAGGCTATAAGGGAGGGAGGAAAGGGAAGGACTGAAGTGTATGGTATTGCACATATGTAAGTGGAAGGACTGATTACAAGGAGGGGAATGGCCTAACCGAGGCCATGGGTAGAGAATGCATAAAAGAAGGGCAGGGGGAGGGTCAATCTAATTTCAAAAGATTGTGAATAAGACTTATGTAAAATTACTTTTTTGAATAATGATACATCTAGAAGCTGTAGACTGTTACTAGAAATTTTTCAGTGTCTGGGATGGGATACCTTCCAGTGAGTTGTTGGCCAAGAAGGTCCCGGTAGCCTCCAAAACATTAAAGGCGTTTGCCAAAGCCCTTGGTTTCCCTTGAGAAACAGATAGTAAGACCCTATTGCTGAAGACATCTTTTGCCTGAGAGGCAAGGTCACTGAGAAAGCAAGCTGGTGCTGAGCAGAAAACCTTCTCCCTGTAGACCAGCCAACTGAAAGCTGGAAAAAGCTGCACTGCATGCAGAGTATGGGAGACAGAAGTCATCTGCAGTGAAAACAGTGGATGCTGAATATTCAAATTTGGCCAGAGAGGCCCAAAGACTGAATGGGTGCAATAGTGGCATGTCTACTCGTGGGGTAACCAACTGCTCCATAATTGGACTGAAGGCCCTCTCTACGGGAGGGAATACATACCTGGTACTGAAAAACCTAAGCAAAGTCTATGGTAGATAAGGTCATGAGCCTTAGGGGTATAAAGCATGCTCTTGTCTAAATGTATATACTATTCCCACCAAGCTGCCCGGAAAATACTACACTTAATACTCATATTCACATATTAATGCTACTCTCACTTCTGGTTAGAGAAACTTCTCTTTTCAGATGGCGATGACCACTGGGATGATCCAAAAGGCAACATAGTGCTGAGAAGAAGGGATGGAGGAGTGCCCAGCACTGAAACACCTCTGTCACACCCTCCAAGGCTCAGGGATCATTGCGGAAGAGGGGGCGGATAGAATGGAAGAGCCAACGGAAGGGTATGACTCCTTACAATGCAACTGCCCAGACAGAAATTGGCCTTGATATCCATGACCTTGCTGTGCCTAGCAATACCTCCACAAGACCCTCATAATAGAAGTAAAAGATGATGACATCAAATTAAAAAAGAGAGCTAATGGAAAGAGGGAGGGGATATGATGGAGAGTGGAGTTCTTAAGGGGAATGGGGGGAGGGGAGGGAAATACTATGCACCTTTTGTATGTAAGTATATTTTGTTGTCAATAAATAAAAAAGAAAAAAAAATTACAGAATTGATATATATAACTGGTAATATTATTACAGATTTGAAGAGAAAGGGAAACTTATCCTTCATAACCTTCATTGTACCCAAAGCAGATCCAATAAACCGTCACTATGAAATGCCAAAAAAAAAAAAAAAAAAAAAAAAAGATTTGCTCTTCCCTAAGGTTAGAGGCAGAAGAAATACTTTCAATACTGTTTCTAACAACACATAGGTATCTGTTGCCTATCCAAAAGAAAAAACATGAAAAGAAATTGTAATACCCAGGGGTGGTAGAAAGACATTCATGTGCAACTATCAGTTGAGCCACCTGGCCCATTGTGACCCACCGAGTCAACCATCAAAAACTTTGGTAGGCAGGTACGCAAGAAAGCAGATGCATGCTTGTACTGCGGTGATGCCTACATCGCAGACTGCAAACAATCTAGCTAGGACAGCAACCAAGTATGGATGGAGAAATGGTGGCCAGATAGAAGAGTATTACATTAAGATTGTTTTATTTTTAAAAAATGTACTTTTGCCAGGTGTGGTGGCACACACCTTTTCATCACAGCACTCAGGAGAAAGAGGTAGGAGGAGGATCGCTGTGAGTTCAAGGCCAGCCTGGAACTACAGAGTAAGATCCAGGTCAGCCTGGGCTAGAGTGAGGTCCTAGCACCAAAAAAACAGTAAGAAAAAAAAAAAACATTTTATTTACTTGCAAGCAGAGAGCAAAGAGAGAAAGAATGGGCATAGTAGGGTCTCTTACCATTACAAATGAACTCCAGATGCATACACCACTTTGTGCATCTGGTTTTTATGTGGGTATTGGGGAACTGAACCCTGGGCTGGCAGGCTTTGCAAACAAGTGCATTTGACTACTCAGCCATCTCCCCAAACCCAAGTTTATTTTAAGCTGGACTACAGAAACGGCTCAGTGTTTTCCACAAAAGCATGAGGGCCTGAGATTATGTGAGTTAGAGTCCTTGGCACCGGACATAAACAGCTATGTGTGGTATTCAGGTCTATAACCCCAGTCTTGTGGAATGCAGAGACTGAGAATCACTGGGACTCCTGAAAAAATAACAAGCTACAGAATCAGTGAGAGGTGCCACCTCAAGGAAACATATGGATGAGCAATGGAGAAAGGACACCCAACATTCCCCTTTGGACATGAGTATCCGCATACACACTGCATATATACACACAAAAAATAATTAGTTTAGGGGCTGGAGAGATGGCTTAGAGGTTAAGCACTTGCCTGTGAAGCCTAAGGATCCCGGTTCAAGGCTCGATTCCCCAGTACCCACGTAAGCCAGATGCACAAGGTGGCACATGCATCTGGAGTTCGGCTGCAGTAGCTGGAGGCCCAGGTGCGCCCATTCCCTCTCCCTCTCTCTCTCTGTAACTATCAAATAAATAAGTAAAAATAAATAATTTTTTTAATTACTTTGAGCCGGGTATGGTGGCACACACCCTTAATCCTAGCACTTAGAGACAGAGATAGGATTGTTGTGAGTTTGAGGCTAGCCTGGGACTACAGAGTGAGTTCCAAGACAGCCTGGGCTAGAGTGAGACCCTACATCAAAGAAGAAAAAAAAAGATTACTTTAAAATCAGATATCTTCAAGTTCACTGAGATGAACTTCTAGACCAGGCACAGTTATGGAGGAAGGGATATTATTGAAGCTTACAGATCCAGGGGAAGTTCCATAAGAAAAGGCTGTCCTGCTTTCACAGGACCAAACACAGAGAGCAAAGCCACAAGCCAAAAACCACACAGCACAGCACACTTCAGGAACTCCAACTAGGCACACTTTGCATATCTTTAGATTGAAATCTCAAACCCACCACCACACCATAAGATCCGCCCAGTGACAATGCCTCTAGCCAGGTAGCTGCAGATGCAAACTGCAAACTAATAAAACACTGAATATATTGAAGGCCATCTATTCAAACTACCACAATCACCTTATAAATGAAGTGTCTGATTGCTTAGGATAATCCCATTATATATTTAACCTTAAAAAAAAGCTGACAAAATAATGTATTATGATGAATCTTCTATAAATATTCTTTCCATCTTTTTCTACAGCTATAAATAATTAAAGGTTTCTCAGGGCATAAAATGATCAGTGGTGGGCTGGAGTGATGGCTTAGTGGTTAAAGCACTTGCCTGGAAAGCTAAGGACCCAGGTTCAATTCCCCAGAACCCATGTAAGCCAGATGCACATCATGATGCATGCATCTGGAGTTCGTTTGCAGTGGCAGGAGGCCCTGACACACCCATTCTCTTTCTCCCTACCTGCATCTTTCTAGCTCTCTCAAATAAATATTTTTTTTAAATCAGGCTGGAGAGATGGCTTAGAGGTTAAGTCATTTGCCTGCAAGGCCAAAGAATCCCAGTTTGATTCTCCAGGACCCACATAAGCCAGATGCACAAGGGGGTGCATCACCTGGAGTTCGTTTGCAGTGGCTAGAGGCCCTGGTGCATGCCCATTCTCTCTCTCTCTCTCTCTCTCTCTCTCTCTCTCTCTCTTTGCCTCTTCCTCTCAAATAAATAAATAAATATATTTAAAACAAATCTATTAGTGGTTTTCAGTTTTTCCTCATAACTTTTGCTAGTTAATTCTTCTTTGTATAACAGGTATGTATCACTTTTTGGAAAACTTTTTAAGGAAACCAGGTGGGACAGAGATACCTCCTGATTTGATGCACTGAGGAGGGCACAGCACAAATAAGTACCCTTCATCTAACCAGAAGGTGTTACCCAACAGGCTCAAAGTAAAGGACTGCCTATGCAGCATAAGCAGGCTGTACGTTCAAAAGTATTAAGCAAAGAATGACAAGAGAAGATGGATGACAAACTGTTACAGGGAAAAGGAGACCACACAGTCATGATACCTACATGTAACATATGTTCCTGGAAAAAATAGTGCTTGTTTTAGTAGACCAATAGGTGAAATCTGAATAAGGGTTGTCTATTATGTATTAGTAGTCTATAAATCCTGATTTAGATAAATATAGCAATTATGTAATTATAAAATGAATGTCCTTATTTTTAGGAAATACATACAAATAATTAGGATCAATGGATTATATTTACAACTCATTCTCAAACGATTTTAAAACTAAAAAGAATGGTAAACAAACATGAAAATTAATATACACAAAAAATCTATTGCACTATTTTTAAATTTCCTGTATATCTACATATTTTTTTTCCTTTTTTCTTTCTTTTTCTCTTTTCTTTTATTTTTGGGAGAGAGACACAGAGAGAGACAGAGAGGGAGAAGAAGACAGAGATGGGCACGCCAATAGCCTCTCAGCTGCTGCGAACGAAATCCAGGCGTGTTCTCCCCCTTGTGGTCAAGTGTGGCATTGCACCCCTTTTGCATCTTGGCTAAACATGGGACCTGGAGATTGGAACCAGCGTTCTTAGGCTTAGGAGGCAGGTGCCTTAACTGCTAAGCCATCTCTCCAGCCCTATATCTACATATTTTTTAAAACAAACCTTTAAAATATGTATATGGGGGTTGGAGAGATGGCTTAGTGGTAAGGCATTTGCCTGCAAAGCCAAAGGACCTCAGTTCAATTCCACAGGACCCACATAAGCCAGAGGCACAAGGTGGCACATGCACCTGGAGATTGTTGCAGTGGCTGGAGGCCCTGGTGTGCCCATTCTCTTTCTCTACCTTTCTCTCAAGCTCTCTCAAATAAATAAATAAAATAATGTTTTTTAGATGTGTATATGGTCATAATTCTACTAAAGAAATCAAAATGGAGCTGAGCTGGAAACCTCTTCCGTGCTGACAGACGAGCTGTTGGAATGCTGGAAGGAGCCGTCCTGTATGAGCCTTTTGTGGGAGAGAAGTCATTGGTGATGCTGAGCAGTACTGAACCCTGCAAGCCTTAAGATTGGCCAGCCAGGCCAAGTGTGCCAACTGGTGCAATGGTGGCATATCTGTCATGGGGGAACCACAGTTTCCTAATTTGACAGGAGGCCCACTCCACAGGAGAAAATATGTGCCTGGTGCTGAAAACCTAGTCAAAAGCCTATAGCTGGGAGGTCATGAGCTCTAGGGAGTGCCCTCTAAGCACGTTTTTATGTTTATATCCATATATTAATGCTACTGTCATGTTTGGTGAGAGAAGATTCTCTTTTCAGGTGGCAGTGACCACTGGGGTCGCTAAGAAGTGACAGCACGGTGTTTAGCACTGAGACACACCCTCCAAGGCTCCCAGTCCATTGCAGAAGAGGTGGTGGAAAGAATGTAAGAGCCAAAAAAGAAGAATAGGACTGCTTACAGTGCAATCTTCCAGACACAATATGGCCTTGATATTTATGACCTCACAGTACCTGACATTACCTACACAAGATCTTCATAATAGGAGGAAAATGATGACTTCAAAATAGAAGAGAGACTAATTAGAAGGAAGAGGAGATTCAATGAAGAATGGATTTGAGAGGGGACAATGGGGACAGAGAACGGAATTGTGGTTTATTATGTATACTTATGAAACTTGTCAATAAAAAGCTTTTTAAAAGAACTATTTTAGGGCTTGGTGGTTAAGGCGCCTGCCTGCTAAGCCTAAGAATGTCAGTTCTAATCTCCAGGTCCCACGTTTAGCCAGATGCAAAGTGATGCAAGGGCACAATGCTGCACTTGCCCACAAGGGGGTGCACACACCCAAGTTCGTCCACAGTGGCTGAAAGGCTGCTGGCGTGCCCATTCTGTCTTCCTCTCCCTCTTTCTCTGTGTCTCTCCAAAAAAAAAAAAAAAAAAAAAAAGAACTATTTTATTTTTGTTTTTATTTATTTTTGTTCTTTTCTTTATTTATTTATTTTGGTTTTTCATGGTAGATTCTCACTCTAGCCAAGGCTGACCTGGAATTCACTATGCAATCTCAGGCTGGTCTCAAACTCAGTGGTCCTCCTACCCCTGCCTCCCAAGTGCTGGGATTAAAGGCATGTGTCTACCACACCTGAAGAAGAGTTCACACATCCTAGATTGGACAAGCCTACCTGACCTGGGTGCCTGCCCTTTAATGTCCCTGGAAGGGACATAGTCCATCTTCTCCATACAGTATACTAAGCTTCGAGTGTAAATCAGCACGTGGCAAATACTTAACTTCAAGTTCTACACAGAGACCCAGTTCAAGTCCCAGAAACCTTAATTACAAGTTCATCACCTGAACAAGTTACCTAAGGTCTCTGAACATCAACTTTCTCATCTATAAAATGGGAATGGCAATACCTACCTTACATGGCAACTATAAATTAACAAATTAACAACACACATTCAGGGAAGATTGTGGAAAATGGGTCGAGAGAATTTAAGAGCCAAAGGATGGGGAGGAGTGCTGTGGTGCACTGCTTTTAGACATGATATGGCCAGTGAATTCATGAGCTCACAGTAGACATGGTTACCTGCACAACATTAGGCCTACCAACATTCCCACATGGATGGTGGAATAAGGCAGGAGGCCCCACCCCTTCCTGAGGACCTGTTGACAGTTAATGGTTGTTCATTGGTGAAGCCTCTCTGTAAGGTTGCCCATGTTCTGGCAAATAACCCTTGATCCATGCTCATGCAAGCAACCATAATTAAACAGTGGTTCAAAAAAAAAAATGACATCAATGTAGAAGTAGAAAAGGAGGACTCAGAAAGAGAGAGGGGAAGAAGGGAAATGGGGGTGATCAAATATAATCAAAAAAATTATATACATGTATTTTAAAATTACAAAACAGCCAAGCATGGCAGTGCACACTTTTAATCCCAGCACTTGGGAAGCAGAGGTAGAAGGATCACCATGAGTTTGAGATCACCCTGAGACTATACAGTGAATTCCAGGTCAGCCTGAGCTAGAATGAGACCCTACTTGAAAAAAAAAAAAATGTTTAAAATTATAAAATAAAAATAAAAATAAATAAATAAAAAGAATGTATACATTTAGCATAATTTCTGGTCCACAGTAATGTGTCCTAGCCATAGGCTATCATCATTATTCTGCAGTATTGCATACAAGTCCACAACTGCTTATAAGAAATCTAGAGGACAGAACTAGAGAGATGGCTTAGCAGTTAAGGCATGTGCAGGCAAAGCCAAAGAACCCAGATTCAATTTCCCAGTATTCACATAAAGCCAGATGCACAAGGTGGCACATGCATCTAGAGCTCATTTGCAGTGGCTGGAGGCCCTGGTGCAACCCATTCTCTCTAAATATCCTCCAATGGATCAGGGACCTTGATATCAGACCTGAAAAACTCTGAACCTGCTAGAGGAAAAAGTAGGGGGAAACCCTTCAACATATTGGCATAGGTAAGGACTTTCTGAATATAACCCCAATTGCTCAGGAAAAATAAAACCACTAATCAACCAATGGGACCTTATGAAATTACAAAGCTTTTGTACAGCAAAGGACACTGTGAATAGAGCAAAAGACAACCTACAGAATGGGAGAAAATCTTTTGCCAGCTATACATCTGACAGAGGATTAATATCCAGAATATACAAAGAACTCAAAAAACAGAATAATAAGAATTCAAACAACCCAGTTAAAAATGGGCTATGGAACTAAACAGAGAATTCTCAGAAGATGAAATACAGATGGCATATAAACATCTATAAAGTGTTCCACATCCTTAGCCATCAGGGAAATGCAAATTAAAACCACTTTGAGATTCCATTTCACTCCTGTCAGAATGGCTACCATCAAGAAAACAAATGACAATAAGTGTTGGCGTGGATGCGGAAAAAGAGGAACACTTCTACACTGTTGGTGGGAATGTAACCTGGTCCAACCATTGTGGAAATCAGTGTGGAGGTTTTTGAGACAGCTAGAAATAGATTTACCATATGATCCAGCTATAGCACTCCTAGGCATATATCCAGAAGACTCTTCTCACTACCTTAGAGATACTTGCAAAACCATGTTTATTGCCGCTCTATTCACAATAGCTAGGAAATGGAAGCAGCCTAGATGTCCCACCACAAATGAATGGATAATAAAGATGTGGTACATTTACACAATGGAGTTCTACTCAGCGGTAAAGAAAAATGAAATTATGAAATTTGCAGGGAAATGGATGGATCTGGAAAGGATTATACTAAGTGAGGTAACCCAGGCTCAGAAAGCCAAACGTCACATGTTATACATGTTATCACATGTATGTGGATCCTAGCTACAAATAGACAGACTTGTGTGTGAACTGGAACCAAAAATTGGTACCAGAAACCAGTAAGCTGGTAAAAGGCTATAAGGGAGGGAGGAAAGGGAAAGACTGAAGTGTATGGTATTGCACATATGTAAGTGGAAGGACTGATTACAAGGATGGGAATGGCCTAACCAAGGCCATGGGTAGAGAATGCATAAAAGAAGGGCAGGGGTCGGGTCAATCTAATTTCAAAAGATTGTGAATAAGACTTATGTAAAACTACTTTTTTGAATAATGGTACATCTAGAAGCTGTAGACTGTTACTAGAAAATTTTCAGTACCTGGGATGGGATACCTTCCAGTGAGTTGTTGGCCAAGGAGGTCCTGGTAGCCTCCAAAACATTAAAGGCTTTTGCCAAAGCCCTTGGTTTCCCTTGAGAAACAGATAGTAAGACCCTATTGCTGAAGACATCTCTTGCCTGAGAGGCAAGGTCACTGAGAAAGCAAGCTGGTGCTGAGCAGAAAACCTTCTCCCTGTAGACCAGCCAACTGAAAGCTGGAAAAAGCTGCACTGCATGCAGAGTATGGGAGATAGAAGTCATCAGCAGTGAAAACAGTGGACGCTGAATATTCAAATTGGGCCAGACAGGCCCAAAGACTGAACGGGTGCAATAGTGGCATGTCTACAAACAAAACAAACAAACAAATGAAAATCCCTAAAACCTGGAAGACAGCACTAAATGTGATATGGCTGGTCATCCATATTAGTCCAATACTTGTTTCAGACATTCAAGATAGAATTAGTATTTCATAAAACCTGTCCAAGCTGTGTCAAGAAGTTAGTCTTGTAGTTAAAAATATGAATAAGTTATATCAGTGATCAACCTAGAGAAAACCACTATCTTTGTAACATGCTTTGGTTGTTTTAGTTTATCTGTTTTATTTTGAGACAAGGTCTTGCTTCTTTCTTTGACTGGTGTGACCACTTGGGATGTAGCTCAGACTGGCCTTGCTGAACTGTGGGCAGTCTCCTGGATCATCCCCTGTAGTGCTAGGATTACAAACATGTATCACCTTGGTCAGCATAGCTTTGGTTTCTCTAATTCTGGACTATTTCTTCACACATTGAAGGGCAGGATGAAAAAAATTTCAGGGATAAAGCAATTACTTGCATTTGTGTTTTTAAAGCATATTTAATGAATCCTAAAAATTCTTCACTTTCAATCATAGTTTTAGTTGTTAATGAATGTAATTCTTTATTACTTATTCTCTTTGTGTCTACTGAAAACAGCTGCTTTCTACATTAAAAGGATCATTTTCTCAGAGCTGTGCACCTGGGCACACAGTGTTTGCTGTATTCTACTCTATAGCCACACTTTTCATCACTTAAGATAGAGTTATTTTTAACAGGCTAATTAATAAAAATATTAAAAAAAACTTAGAGAATTGACATATATACCTACTAATATTATTACAGATTTGAAGAGAAAGGGAAACTTATCCATTAAAAATAGCCTTCATTGTACCCAACAAATCTAGCTAGGACAGCAACCAAGTATGGATGGAGAAATGGTGGCCAGATAGAAGAGTATTACATTAAGATTGTTTTATTTTTAAAAAATGTACTTTTGCCAGGTGTGGTGGCACACACCTTTTCATCACAGCACTCAGGAGAAAGAGGTAGGAGGAGGATCGCTGTGAGTTCAAGGCCAGCCTGGAACTACAGAGTAAGATCCAGGTCAGCCTGGGCTAGAGTGAGGTCCTAGCACCAAAAAAACAGTAAGAAAAAAAAAAAACATTTTATTTACTTGCAAGCAGAGAGCAAAGAGAGAAAGAATGGGCATAGTAGGGTCTCTTACCATTACAAATGAACTCCAGATGCATACACCACTTTGTGCATCTGGCTTTATGTGGGTATTGGGGAACTGAACCCTGGGCTGGCAGGCTTTGCAAACAAGTGCATTTGACTACTCAGCCATCTCCCCAAACCCAAGTTTATTTTAAGCTGGACTACAGAAACGGCTCAGTGTTTTCCACAAAAGCATGAGGGCCTGAGATTATGTGAGTTAGAGTCCTTGGCACCGGACATAAACAGCTATGTGTGGTATTCAGGTCTATAACCCCAGTCTTGTGGAATGCAGAGACTGAGAATCACTGGGACTCCTGAAAAAATAACAAGCTACAGAATCAGTGAGAGGTGCCACCTCAAGGAAACATATGGATGAGCAATGGAGAAAGGACACCCAACATTCCCTTTGGACATGAGTATCCGCATACACACTGCATATATACACACAAAAATAATTAGTTTAGGGGCTGGAGAGATGGCTTAGAGGTTAAGCACTTGCCTGTGAAGCCTAAGGATCCCGGTTCAAGGCTCGATTCCCCAGTACCCACGTAAGCCAGATGCACAAGGTGGCACATGCATCTGGAGTTCGGCTGCAGTAGCTGGAGGCCCAGGTGCGCCCATTCCCTCTCCCTCTCTCTCTCTGTAACTATCAAATAAATAAGTAAAAATAAATAATTTTTTTTAATTACTTTGAGCTGGTATGGTGGCACACACCCTTAATCCTAGCACTTAGAGACAGAGATAGGATTGTTGTGAGTTTGAGGCTAGCCTGGGACTACAGAGTGAGTTCCAAGACAGCCTGGGCTAGAGTGAGACCCTACATCAAAGAACAAAAAAAAAAGATTACTTTAAAATCAGATATCTTCAAGTTCACTGAGATGAACTTCCAGACCAGGCACAGTTATGGAGGAAGGGATATTATTGAAGCTTACAGATCCAGGGAAGTTCCATAAGAAAAGGCTGTCCTGCTTTCACAGGACCAAACACAGAGAGCAAAGCCACAAGCCAAAAACCACACAGCACAGCACACTTCAGGAACTCCAACTAGGCACACTTTGCATATCTTTAGATTGAAATCTCAAACCCACCACCACACCATAAGATCCGCCCAGTGACAATGCCTCTAGCCAGGTAGCTGCAGATGCAAACTGCAAAACTAATAAAACACTGAATATATTGAAGGCCATCTATTCAAACTACCACAATCACCTTATAAATGAAGTGTCTGATTGCTTAGGATAATCCCATTATATATTTAACCTTAAAAAAAGCTGACAAAAATAATGTATTATGATGAATCTTCTATAAATATTCTTTCCATCTTTTTCTACAGCTATAAATAATTAAAGGTTTCTCAGGGCATAAAATGATCAGTGGTGGGCTGGAGTGATGGCTTAGTGGTTAAAGCACTTGCCTGGAAAGCTAAGGACCCAGGTTCAATTCCCCAGAACCCATGTAAGCCAGATGCACATCATGATGCATGCATCTGGAGTTCGTTTGCAGTGGCAGGAGGCCCTGACACACCCATTCTCTTTCTCCCTACCTGCATCTTTCTAGCTCTCTCAAATAAATATTTTTTTTAAATCAGGCTGGAGAGATGGCTTAGAGGTTAAGTCATTTGCCTGCAAGGCCAAAGAATCCCAGTTTGATTCTCCAGGACCCACATAAGCCAGATGCACAAGGGGGTGCATCACCTGGAGTTCGTTTGCAGTGGCTAGAGGCCCTGGTGCATGCCCATTCTCTCTCTCTCTCTCTCTCTCTCTCTCTCTCTCTCTTTGCCTCTTCCTCTCAAATAAATAAATAAATATATTTAAAACAAATCTATTAGTGGTTTTCAGTTTTTCCTCATAACTTTTGCTAGTTAATTCTTCTTTGTATAACAGGTATGTATCACTTTTTGGAAAACTTTTTAAGGAAACCAGGTGGGACAGAGATACCTCCTGATTTGATGCACTGAGGAGGGCACAGCACAAATAAGTACCCTTCATCTAACCAGAAGGTGTTACCCAACAGGCTCAAAGTAAAGGACTGCCTATGCAGCATAAGCAGGCTGTACGTTCAAAAGTATTAAGCAAAGAATGACAAGAGAAGATGGATGACAAACTGTTACAGGGAAAAGGAGACCACACAGTCATGATACCTACATGTAACATATGTTCCTGGAAAAAAAATAGTGCTTGTTTTTAGTAGACCAATAGGTGAAATCTGAATAAGGGTTGTCTATTATGTATTAGTAGTCTATAAATCCTGATTTAGATAAATATAGCAATTATGTAATTATAAAATGAATGTCCTTATTTTTAGGAAATACATACAAATAATTAGGATCAATGGATTATATTTACAACTCATTCTCAAACGATTTTAAAACTAAAAAGAATGGTAAACAAACATGAAAATTAATATACACAAAAAATCTATTGCACTATTTTTAAATTTCCTGTATATCTACATATTTTTTTTCCTTTTTTCTTTCTTTTTCTCTTTTCTTTTATTTTTGGGAGAGAGACACAGAGAGAGACAGAGAGAGGGAGAAGAAGACAGAGATGGGCACGCCAATAGCCTCTCAGCTGCTGTGAAACGAAATCCAGGCGTGTTCTCCCCCTTGTGGTCAAGTGTGGCATTGCACCCCTTTTGCATCTTGGCTAAACATGGGACCTGGAGATTGGAACCAGCGTTCTTAGGCTTAGGAGGCAGGTGCCTTAACTGCTAAGCCATCTCTCCAGCCCTATATCTACATATTTTTAAAACAAACCTTTAAAATATGTATATGGGGGTTGGAGAGATGGCTTAGTGGTAAGGCATTTGCCTGCAAAGCCAAAGGACCTCAGTTCAATTCCACAGGACCCACATAAGCCAGAGGCACAAGGTGGCACATGCACCTGGAGATTGTTGCAGTGGCTGGAGGCCCTGGTGTGCCCATTCTCTTTCTCTACCTTTCTCTCAAGCTCTCTCAAATAAATAAATAAAATAATGTTTTTTAGATGTGTATATGGTCATAATTCTACTAAAGAAATCAAAATGGAGCTGAGCTGGAAACCTCTTCCGTGCTGACAGACGAGCTGTTGGAATGCTGGAAGGAGCCGTCCTGTATGAGCCTTTTGTGGGAGAGAAGTCATTGGTGATGCTGAGCAGTACTGAACCCTGCAAGCCTTAAGATTGGCCAGCCAGGCCAAGTGTGCCAACTGGTGCAATGGTGGCATATCTGTCATGGGGGAACCACAGTTTCCTAATTTGACAGGAGGCCCACTCCACAGGAGAAAATATGTGCCTGGTGCTGAAAACCTAGTCAAAAGCCTATAGCTGGGGAGGTCATGAGCTCTAGGGGAGTGCCCTCTAAGCACGTTTTTATGTTTATATCCATATATTAATGCTACTGTCATGTTTGGTGAGAGAAGATTCTCTTTTCAGGTGGCAGTGACCACTGGGGTCGCTAAGAAGTGACAGCACGGTGTTTAGCACTGAGACACACCCTCCAAGGCTCCCAGTCCATTGCAGAAGAGGTGGTGGAAAGAATGTAAGAGCCAAAAGAAGAATAGGACTGCTTACAGTGCAATCTTCCAGACACAATATGGCCTTGATATTTATGACCTCACAGTACCTGACATTACCTACACAAGATCTTCATAATAGGAGGAAAATGATGACTTCAAAATAGAAGAGAGACTAATTAGAAGGAAGAGGAGATTCAATGAAGAATGGATTTGAGAGGGGGACAATGGGGACAGAGAACGGAATTGTGGTTTATTATGTATACTTATGAAACTTGTCAATAAAAAGCTTTTTAAAAGAACTATTTTAGGGCTTGGTGGTTAAGGCGCCTGCCTGCTAAGCCTAAGAATGTCAGTTCTAATCTCCAGGTCCCACGTTTAGCCAGATGCAAAGTGATGCAAGGGCACAATGCTGCACTTGCCCACAAGGGGGGTGCACACACCCGAAGTTCGTCCACAGTGGCTGAAAGGCTGCTGGCGTGCCCATTCTGTCTTCCTCTCCCTCTTTCTCTGTGTCTCTCTCCAAAAAAAAAAAAAAAAAGAACTATTTTATTTTTGTTTTTATTTATTTTTGTTCTTTCTTTATTTATTTATTTTGGTTTTTCATGGTAGATTCTCACTCTAGCCAAGGCTGACCTGGAATTCACTATGCAATCTCAGGCTGGTCTCAAACTCAGTGGTCCTCCTACCCCTGCCTCCCAAGTGCTGGGATTAAAGGCATGTGTCTACCACACCTGAAGAAGAGTTCACACATCCTAGATTGGACAAGCCTACCTGACCTGGGTGCCTGCCCTTTAATGTCCCTGGAAGGGACATAGTCCATCTTCTCCATACAGTATACTAAGCTTCGAGTGTAAATCAGCACGTGGCAAATACTTAACTTCAAGTTCTACACAGAGACCCAGTTCAAGTCCCAGAAACCTTAATTACAAGTTCATCACCCTGAACAAGTTACCTAAGGTCTCTGAACATCAACTTTCTCATCTATAAAATGGGAATGGCAATACCTACCTTACATGGCAACTATAAATTAACAAATTAACAACACACATTCAGGGAAGATTGTGGAAAATGGGTCGAGAGAATTTAAGAGCCAAAGGATGGGGAGGAGTGCTGTGGTGCACTGCTTTTAGACATGATATGGCCAGTGAATTCATGAGCTCACAGTAGACATGGTTACCTGCACAACATTAGGCCTACCAACATTCCCACATGGATGGTGGAATAAGGCAGGAGGCCCCACCCCTTCCTGAGGACCTGTTGACAGTTAATGGTTGTTCATTGGTGAAGCCTCTGGTAAGGTTGCCCATGTTCTGGCAAATAACCCTTGATCCATGCTCATGCAAGCAACCATAATTAAACAGTGGTTCACAAAAAAAAAAATGACATCAATGTAGAAGTAGAAAAGGAGGACTCAGAAAGAGAGGGGGAAGAAGGGAAATGGGGGTGATCAAATATAATCAAAAAAATTATATACATGTATTTTAAAATTACAAAACAGCCAAGCATGGCAGTGCACACTTTTAATCCCAGCACTTGGGAAGCAGAGGTAGAAGGATCACCATGAGTTTGAGATCACCCTGAGACTATACAGTGAATTCCAGGTCAGCCTGAGCTAGAATGAGACCCTACTTCGGAAAAAAAAAAAATGTTTAAAATTATAAAATAAAAATAAAAATAAATAAATAAAAAGAATGTATACATTTAGCATAATTTCTGGTCCACAGTAATGTGTCCTAGCCATAGGCTATCATCATTATTCTGCAGTATTGCATACAAGTCCACAACTGCTTATAAGAAATCTAGAGGACAGAACTAGAGAGATGGCTTAGCAGTTAAGGCATGTGCAGGCAAAGCCAAAGAACCCAGATTCAATTTCCCAGTATTCACATAAAGCCAGATGCACAAGGTGGCACATGCATCTAGAGCTCATTTGCAGTGGCTGGAGGCCCTGGTGCGCCCATTCTCTCTAAATATCCTCCTCTTTCTTGCTCTTGCTCTCTCTCTCTCTCTCTCTCTCTCTCTCTCTCATAAATAAATAAAATGTTAAAAAAAGAAAGTTAGCTGGGCACATGCCTTTAATCCCAGCACTAGGAACGCAAAGGCAGGTGGATCACAATGAGTTCGAGGCCACCCTGAGACTACATAGTGAATTCCGGATCAGCCTGAGCTACAATGAGACCCTACCTCAAAAAAAAAAAAAAAAAAAGCAAAAAAAAGAAGGAAGGAAGGGAAGGAGGGAGGGAGGGAAGGAAGGGAGGGAGGGAGGGAAGGAGAAATCTAGAGGAAAGATGTGTTCTAGAATAAAGAATTTGGGTGCTAAGAAGGGAAACTACTGCCCACAATGGATCTAATATAACCTCTTGTACATAATCAGGAGTAGCACCAACAAGTAAACCTATTTGTGCAGTAAAACGTGTCCTGTGCAGTGAATTAAGTCTATAAATAATCTCAAGTCAGCTCACTTCACATCAAATGACAAATGAGGTTTCTCTGGGCTCATGGGCTGTGGGATCTGTGAAGGAAGAACAATGGGATTGTATTCAAACAGCACCTGGACTTAGGCTTAGGCTTCCAGTAATACAGTTTGAGGACCATATGTATGTATATAAACACACATATGTAAAAAGAAATTTCTAAATTTCCCTGGGACCCTTGGTGTCCACTGAATTCAAAGACACAAGTGTGTGGACAACTGAGGGTCTGATGTGATGGCCCAGCATCAGCCCACCAGCCTTTCCAGTACAGATCCCTTTTTTTTTTTTTTTTTTTTTTTTTTTTTTTTTTTTTTTTTTGGTTTTTGGAGGTAAGGTTTCACTCTGGCCCAGGCTGACCTGGAATTAACTATGTAGTCTCAGGGTGGCCTCAAACCCATGGTGATCCTCCTACCTCTGCCTCCAGAGTGCTGGGATTAAAGGCATGCAGCACCATGCATGGCTCAGTACAGATCACTTTTAACTTTCATCCCTTCTTGGCACAGAATGGGGGAGGAGAAACATGACAGTAAGAAATCTCCCTCCCCTCTTTCCCTTTCTTCAAGCTTTCATGGAAGACAACACAAGGGAAGACCAAGAGATCATCGAGGGTAACCTCATTCAAAACTTGTTTCATTTTTAAAAAATTTATATATGTTTATTTATTTATTTATTTGAGAGAGAGAGAGACAAAGAGGCAGATAGAGAGAAAGCGAATGGGCACACCAGGGTCTCCAGCTGCTGCAAACTGTAATATGGCTTACATGGATCCTGGGGAGTTGAAGCAGGGTCCTTTGGCTTTGCAGGCAAGCACCTTAACCGCTAAGCCATCTCTCCAGCCCTCATTTTTATTTTCACTTTTTTTGTTTTTTTGTGGTAGGTCTCACTCTAGCTCAGGCTGACCTGGAATTCACTAGGTAGTCTCAAGGTGGCCGGGAACTCATGGTGATCCTCCTACCTCTGCCTCCCAAGCACTGGGATTAAAGGTGTGTGCCACCACACCCGGCTTTTTTGTTTGTTTTGGTTTATTTCCACTTTTTTGGTGTGTGTGTACACATGCATGTATGTATGTGCAAGTGCACATGCATGCAGAGGCCCTGAAGAGAACATCAGGTGTACTCCTCTATCACACTGCCATCCTGTTTCCCTGAAACAGAGTCTTACCAGACCTGAAGCTGGCAGTTTGTTCTGTTAGACCAAGGAGCCCCAGAGATCGCTGTCTACATTATACAGCATGTTGGGCTTTTGACTTGGGTGATGGGGAATCAAACAGCCCTGCACACCAAGCACTCTCACAGAGCCATCTCCCCAGCCCTTCATTCTTATTTTTTTAAATATTTTATTCATTAGAGAGAGTGTATATGTATGTGCATGGGAGTGCCAGAGCCTCCTGCCACTGTAAATGAACTCCAGATGTAAATTCCACTTTGTGCGTCTGGTTTTACATGGGTACTAGGAAATTAAACCCCAACCAGCAGACTTTGTAAATAAGTGCATTTAATCACTGAGCCATCATTCCAGCCCATTCGTTTTATTTTTAATGTCTGAGTAATATAAAAGAAAAACCTCAATAAGAAGTCTCTGTCCCCCATGGTTCCCATAATAAAGTTCTCAAGTTCTTTCAGGTTGAACAGCACCCTCATGGAGTAGCCCTGGTGGTGCTTGGGATGTACAAGTATTTAAATAGCCACCCACTGAACTCACAAGATGACTTCTTTCTTTTTTAACTTTGTGTGGGTATGTGTGCATGCACACACATGCACGTGTGTGTTTAAGTGTGGACAGATACATGCTACAGAGAGCGCGTGGAGATCAGAGGAAGACTTCTGGTGTCAGTCCTCACCTTCTACTTTCTTTGAGGCAGGGTCTCTTATTCTTATGCTGTTGTTCAAAAGGCGAGCTGACCCATGAGCTTCCAGGGATTCTTCGGTCTCTGCCTACCATCTTGCTGTAGGCACTCTGGAACTACAGATGCTTACACTACCACATCTGGCTTTGCATGGGTTCTGGAGATCCTAAATCAGGTCCTCACACTTGAGCAACAAGTGTTTTATCCACTGAGTCACCTCTCCAGCTACGAGGACAACGTCTACCAGCAAGAAAAACCAACACCAGTTCACTGTACATAATCAGTGACCATTTAACAGAATTCAAATTGTGCCGGACATGGTGGCACACGCCCTTAATCCCAGCACTTGGGCGGCAGAGGTAGGAGGATTGCTGAGAGCTCGAGTCTCAGGGTGCTGACACTACACAGTGAGTTCCAGTCAGCCTGAGCTAGAGTGAGACCCTACCTCAAAAACAAAAACTAAAACAGAATTCAAAGTGATCTCAATGAGTCTGAGGGAGAGAACTAAACAAAAGGTAAGTTTAGGGTAGAAGAGGGGGACAAGTGTGTAATAGGATGGGAATACAATCAAATAAAAGCTTTTAGCCAGGTGTGGTGGTGCACGCCTTTAATCCCAGCACTCAAGAGGCAGAGGTTGGAGGATCGCCATGAATTGGAAGCCACCCTAAGAATACAGAATGAATTCCATTCCTGGTCAGCCTGGGCTAGAGCAAGACCCTACCTCGAAAATCTACCCCCCCAAAAAATTACAGCGTTTTTTTGTTTTTTTTTTGTTTTTTTTTGTTTTTTTTTTTTGATGGGGGTTAAAGTAGGGTTTCACTCTAACCTAGGCGGACTTGGAACTCACTAAGCAGTTTCAGGCTAGCCTCAAACTCAGAGATCCTCCTACCTAGGCCTCGTGAGTGCTGGGATTAAAAGCATGTGCCACCACACCCAGATGTTCATGTATTTAAAATCTCAATAAGGGGCTGGAAAGATGGATCAGTGGTTAAAGGCACTTGCTTGCAAAGCCTGATAGCCCAGGTTTAATTCCTCAGTACCCACATAAAGCCCAATGCGCAAAAATGGCACATGTATCTGAAGTTCATTTTCAGTGACAGGAGACCGTGGCAGGCCCATACTCTGCCTCTTTCTCTGTTTCTCTTTCTCTCTCTCCCCGCCCCTCTCTCTCAAATGAATAAATAAAAAGTATTTTTAAAATAAATTATGAGAAAGCTGGGTGTGATGGCACACGCCTTTAATCCCAGCACTTGGGAGGCAAAGGTAGGAGGTCGTAGTAAGTTCAAGGCCACCCTCAGACTACATAGTGAATTCCAGGTCAGCCTGGGCTAGAGTGAGACTCTACCTTGAAAAACCAAATAAATAAATAAATTATGAAAGGGCTCGAGAGATGGCTTAGCAGTTAAGGCACTTAACTCTCCAGGTCCCATGTAAACCAGACACAAGAAGTGATCCAAGCACACAAGGTGGGGCATGCATCTGGAGTTCGACTTCAGTGGCTGGAGGCTCTGGTATGCCAATTCTCTCTCTCTCGCTCTCTCACATAAAAAAAAAGTCAGTCTGTTAGGGTTGCCTCAAAATAAAATAATTAATTAATTATGAGGAATTGGAGAGATGGCTTAGCAGTCAAGGTGTTTGCCTACATAAGCTAGATGCACATGATGGCGCATGCATCTAGAGTTCATTCGCAGTGGCTAGGGGCCCTGGCATGTCCATTCTTTCTCCCTCCCTCTTTCTCTCATTCTCTCTCTCTCTCTCATAACTAAATAAAAATTTAAAAATTTAAAAAATAAGTTATGAACTGGAGAGATGGCTCAGTGACTAAGGTGCTTGCCTGAAAGCCTAATGAACCAGGTTCAATTTCCCAGTACCCGTGTAAAGCCAGATGCACAAAATGGCACACACATCTGGAGTTTGTTTGCAGTGGTTGGCCCCGGCATGATCATACTCCCTGTCTCCTTTCTCTCTATCTCTCTCTGATTACAAATAAGATTTTTTTTGCCGGGTGTGGTGGCACATGCCTTTAATCCCAGCAATTAGGAGGCAGAGGTAGGAGGAACACCATGAGTTCAAGGCCACCCTGAGACTACACAGTGAATTCCATGTCAGCCTGGGCTACAGCAAGACTCTACCTTGAAAAAACAAAAATAAATAAATTATATATATATATATATATATTTTTTTTTTTTTTTTTTTGAGGTAGGGTCTCATTCTAGCCCAGACTGACCTGGAATCTACTATGTAGTCACAGGATGGCCTCAAACTCACAGCCCAGCTTTAAAAAAAAAATTTTTTTTTTTAAATTAAGCCAGGCATGGTGGCGCACGCCTTTAATCCCAGCACTTGAGAGGCAGAGAGAGGAGGATCACTGTGAGTTTGAGGCCATCCTGTGACTACATAGTGGATTCCAGGTCAGTCTGGGCTAGAATGAGACCCTACCTCAAAACAAACAAACAAACAAACAAATAAATAGAATCTCAATCAAATATGTTTTTTGAAGTTTTCATAAAATAACATTATAAAACGGCTGAAAAATAAATTGTGCTCTAATCTAAACTAATGCTCCCCCATTCCTGCATTAGATGCAGAGAGTAGGCTCTACTTTTCTCCCAGCTGAATCACTAATGGTTCCCATTCTGCAGAGAAAGTGCTCACCTGAATCACGATGAAGGCACTCAGTGTCACCCAGCACAGGATCGTTGGGCCATAACCACACCTGTCCTTCATTCATTCTTTGGCTGTTTGGGGGCTGAAACAATTTGAATATTTACAAGAAAACCACATGCTACATAATGCCTAAAAGATTGACCTATCTAAATAAAAATAAATAAATAACTTGCCTAACACATAGTAAATAAGGAGTAAATAGTACAACTAGACACAGTGGCTCACATCTGTAACCTCAACCCCTAAAAGGCTAAGGGCAGGAGAATAGTTAGATTCAGGCTAGTCTGGGTTATGCAACAGACTCTGTCTCAAACTGGCATCTATTAACCATCCCTATTAAGAAATGGAAGCCAGAGGTAGGAGAATCACCATGAGTTCGAGGCCACCATGATATTACATAGTGAATTCCAGGTCAACCTGAGCCAGAGTAAGACCCTACCTCAAACCCACCCCCACCCCAAAAAAAAGCCAGGTATGGTGGCACACACCTTTAATCCCAGCACTGGGGAGGGCCACCCTGAGACTACATGGTGAGTTCCAGGTCAGCCTGGGCTAGAGTGAGACCTTACTCCAAAAAAAAAAAAAAAGGAATAATGGGTCAGGGAGATGGCTAAGTGGGTAACATACTTGCTATGCAAGCATGAGGACCCAAATTCAATCTCTAGCACCCACATAAGAAAGTGAGGAATGGCCACACACACCTATAATCCCAATCCTGAGGGGGCTGAAACAGGAGAACACAGGGACTCGCTAGTCAGCCATACTGACCAGAAATCGGAAGCTCCAGATTTAGTGACAAACTGTGTCAAGGAGACAAGCTGAAGAGCAATACAGTAAGATATCTGACATTCTACTCTAGCCTCTACACACATGTACACAAGACACAACATGTGCACAAACATGTGTATACACTATACATCCACATACCACACACACACATACACAAATTAAAAAAAAAGAAATAACTTATAATTGCTTGTTTCAGAAGGGCAAAATACCTTTATCTTATTATCTCTTTGGCCCTTAAAAAAATCTAGTTGTATATATGTAAGTAGAAGAACAGATTACTGGGGGTGGAAAGGTCTAAGTGAGGTCAGGGGAAGAGACTGAGTAAAGGAAGCATGTGGGAGGGTTAGTCAAAATCTAAGATGGTATGAATAAGCCATATGGAAACCTACTTTTTTGAAAAATGGTATATACAGAAGCCATAAATTGTTACTAGAAAACTTTCAGTGCCACAGCTGGAATACCTTTCAGTGAGTTGTTCGTCTGGGAGGTCCCTGATGCACCCAAAATATTACAGGCCATTGCCAAGGCTCTTGTTTCCCACCAGGAATATATGGTAAGACCCTATTGCTGAAGACTCTACATGCTTGGGCTGCAAGGTCACTGAGAAATCCTGCTGGAGCTAAGCTGAAAACCTCTGTGTACACCAGCTGGCAGAAAGCAGTATGCAGTTACATAGGGAAGAGTCAGTGGAGATAATCAACAGTGGACACTGCAAGCCTTAAGTTGGGCCAGTCAGGCCAAAATGAACCAACAAGTACAATAGTGACATGTCTGTTATGGGGGAAACAACTGCTCTCAAAGTGGACTGGAGGTCCACTGCACATGTGGCAACTTGCCTGATACTGTAAACCTATGACAGGGGAAGTCATGGGCCCTAAGGATGTAATGCCTGCTGGTGCCTGGCTATAGCAGACAGCATCAGGTTCGCTGAGATAAACTTCCGGACCAGGCACAGTTATGGAGGATGGGATATTTATTGAAGCTTCCAGACCCAGGGGAAGTTCCATAATGGCAGAAGAAGCTGGCCTGCTTTCATAAGACCAAACACATAGAGAAAAGCCACAAGCCAAAAGCCACACAGCACAGCACACCTCAGGAATTCCAGCTAGGCACACTTTGCATATCTTTAGATTGAAATCTCAAACCCACCACCACACCTTAAGATACACCCAGTGACATTGCCTCCAGCCAGGTGGCTGCAGATGCAAACTATAAACTAATAAAACACTGAATATATTGGGGGCCGTCTATTCAAACTACCATATTGGCTAAATACATATATTATGCTCATCAAATTAAGCACTTTTCTGAATTGTTCATACCCATATATTAATGCTAACTCTCATTTTTGGTTAAAGAAGACTTTTCTTTTCAGATGGTAATAACCTCTGGGATAACTCAAAAGGCACCATGGTGCTAAGAAGAAGTGACAGAGGAGTGCTCAGCACTGAAACACCTCTATCACACCTTCCAAGACTCAGGGTCCACTGCAGAAGAGGTGGCAGGAAGAATTTTAAGAGCCAAAGGAATAGCCAGGCGTGCACACCTTTAATCCCAGCACTCAGGAGGCAAAGGCAGGAAGATCGCTATGAGTTTGAGGCCACCCTGAGACTACATAGTGATTTCTAAGTCAGCCTGAGCTAGAGTGAGACCCTACCTCGAAAAAAAAATTCAATGGAAGGATAGGACTCCTTACAGTGCACTCTTCCAGACACAAAATGGCCTAGATATTCATGATCTTGCAGTTCCTGGCACTACCTTCAGAAGACCAGTATAATAGGAAGAAAAGATGATGGCATCAAAATAAAAGAGACTGAATGAGGGGGAGAGATATGATGGGCAGTGAAGTTGAAAAGGGGAAAGTGTGGGGGGGAATTATCATGGTTTATTGTCTATAATTATGGAAGTTCTTAATAACTAAAAAAAGTATCTATCCTTCAAATAAGTTAATGAACTTTTTAAAATCTAAATGTATACCTTCAAAGCTCTATTAAGAAAGCTAATTTTGGTTAAATAAAGTCTAATGAGTCTGAGAAATCTTGATCTGTGAATAAGGAAAACTAGGAGAGAGGAACCTGAAAGATTAGTCTCCAGATTTCAGTAAGCCAACCAGCCATACCTGCTGAGCAGTCTAAGGTCCTAAATTCACTCATGTATCTTACTGAGGCCCTACCAGTTCCTGGCTCTGGGCTCCTGCTGGGAACAAAGCAGGCTGTCTAATGCTCAAAGAACTTACAAAGCCAACAGAATAGTGTTTACAAAGCAGGAGTGCATAGTGATGTAAGCTCAGAACCACAGGCACAGCCCTTGACTGCAAAACCAGAGGACAGTGGAGCTGTCAGTGATTGGTGACCTCGCCCAGCATCCATAGTGCACAAACCGGTTCATGGAACTTGGCTTGTTACAAGTTGGTAGCAAGTGATGGCTTGTACCCTCCCTCAACTTAGTGCTCATAGCATCTGAACTATTCTGACATTAGAAGTGGGGAAACTGAGGCTTGGGAAGTTACAAAAGATCATGCAGTGAAGTAGACTCTGGAGATAGCTAATTACCATCCATATCACACTAGACCATCCCCAACCCCCTTTTTCCCAGCAAACTCTGACGTTGGACAAGTACCCTTCCTTCTTCACATCTGTGTTTTCCCTCAGGAAGCGCGGCTGGCCCCCTCTTGGGATCAGGAGGTTAAGCATGATAGTTGATGGCAACCATGGATACGCATTCCACTTTCCAGTGGCACTGTGGGCTTGAAGAGATTGGGCAAAATGGTATGCAAAATGTCTGCTGGGAGGGCTGGAGAGATGGCTTAGCGGTTAAGGCGCCTGCCTCCTAAGCCTAAAAACGCCAGTTCCAATCTCCAGGCCCATGTTTAGCCAGATGCAAAGTGACGCAAGGGCGCAATGCCGCACTTGCTCACAAGGGGGTGCACACATCTGGGTTTCGTTCACAGCAGCTGAGAGACTGCTGGTGCGCCCATTCTCTAGCTGTCTCCCTCTCCCTCTCTCTCTGTCTACCTCTCTCTAAAAAATAAAAAATAAAATGTTTTTTTTTAATGTCTGCTGGGAGTATCTGAGAATGTTTTTTTTAATATATTTTATTTTTATTTATTTGATAGAGAAAGAGGGAGAAAGAGAGAGAACGGGTGCGCCAGAGCCTCCAGCCACTGCAAACGAACTCCAGACACATGCGCCCCCTTGTGCATCTGGCTAACATGGGTCCTGGGGAATCAAACCTGGCTCCTTTGGTTTTGTAGGTAAACGACTTAACCACTAAGCCATCCCTCCAGCCCTGAGAATGTTTTTTTAAAGTAGGACAGAAGAAGGCACTCTCCTCCCTAGCTATTACCTCAACTCTATGAGGCTTATTTGAGACACTACATTTCCTTACAGGAATTTGCAGTCAATTTTGTTTGTTTTTCCTTTCAACCAAAAGCTTCTTAGTACACACATAAAAAGTAGTGTACCACAATTTAAACTTGGACAACAACACTTCATAGCCTTCAAAAACACAACTGGCCTGTCTGTGACCTCTCATCTCGAACACTCCCATCCTCCAGTACCATCTAGCACTGTCCAGCACAGTGGCACATACAAGGAGCACTTATTAACTTCCGCCAAATGAATGAACAGATGATGGAAATGGAATTTCAGCCCAGCTTCAAAGTCAGGTAGGGTTCATCTTATAGCCAGTTGTAAATGAAACAGAGTGCTAAGTAACATCTGTAAAATGCATAAATCCTCATTGCTCTTAAATGAGATGCGAGTTTAAATGTACTTAGAAAACAGAGCCAAAGAAAAGACCCTGTAAGCACCAGTTCCTAAGTCCAAACTAGTCTCAGAAGCCTGAGTTCATGAACAAAAGCATAAAAGACTCAGGGGGTTCCATGAGCCCCATTTACAATGTCTATGGAACCTACTAGCAATAATGTCGCTTACCTCCCAATCTTGATCCAAAGAGACCACCCTCTTGACAAAATGGAAAGGGACAGAGGGAGATAGCTCTTCAGCACATCAAGACTCTGGATGGTAAAATGGTCAACGGTCACAGCTCTTTTGGGCAATGGACCACCACCCACCTCTACAATATACCTTCATACCTGCACTCTCCCCCAAGGGGAAATAAGGAACATTAATTTTTAAACCTGAGGGATGTCCTCCTCACCATTACCCATAGGTAAAAGGAGAATCCTTATTACCCATACTTGTCCTTGACAAGAGTTCCAGGCACCCAAGAGACAGTGATCCCTGAAAGGAGATCCCTGCAGACCCTTGTTATCCATGATGAGCCATTCACCAAGGTCTCATGACCCGTCACTGTCAGGCACAATATACACTTTCACTTCAGGGCTGCCAATGCTTTTAAACCTCCCAACATAAAAGCCTCTCCTTAACTCTTCATTGACATTTTCTCTCAAAAGGCTTAAGGGTAAGATTTTTCAACACCAACAACAACCAAACACAAACACCTTTACCTGATCCAGATTAATGTGTCTAAAAGCCACAACCTATACAAGTGTCTTAATGGAAGTGAAGG
The DNA here is from genome assembly GCA_036365145.1 of Orientallactaga sibirica. Classification (NCBI taxonomy): domain Eukaryota; kingdom Metazoa; phylum Chordata; class Mammalia; order Rodentia; family Dipodidae; genus Orientallactaga; species Orientallactaga sibirica. The sequence continues at coordinate 15,824,424 of JAEOAD010000028.1, forward strand.
ATTTTTTTTTTTAAGAACCAATTCTGATTGTCCAAGAAAGACAGCCAGCTTCAGGAGTGCCTTCCACAGCACAGCTTACCTTGTAATTGCTAGAGTTCACCCAAGAGGTAGCGAGTCCATCCACAAGTTTATCTAACATGGTCTGGTCATGCTCAAGGTCCGCAGACTTCTGTTTGTCTGAGAAATAGTCTATGAGTTCTTGGCCAACCTGTAGTCTTTTGCCCACATCCTTTTGCAGCACCTGGGCCAGGCAGGACTCCATGCGAGGCTCCATGGTGGAATTCAAATCCAATCCAGCAAGAGCTAGCAGGCAGTCAGGATGACTCCCTCCCTCCCGGTAGCTATACCGGGAGGCTGCCTCTTTGTTCACTGAAGGTTGGTAAGAGTGTGTGTTTCAAAGATGCAATCCAGGGAATGGCAACAATGCACCATGTGTGTCTGAAGAGCAGCTGGGAGGATATTAAAAGTCCAATTTAAATAACTAGTAGGAGATAAAGGAGTGAGCGGCAGAGAGATGGTCTACTCCTGGGTCTGAAATACTTCATAGTTCAGCAGTCCATTCTGCAAAGTAAGAAAACAGCACATGAGCACAGTGTACAGCACTCAGATGTCATGAACACTACATCAAAGACAAAGCAATTCCTGCTGCACAATCTCTTTTAATCACATGTGGTGTGAAGCATGAACACTTGGCAAACATATCAAAAAAACATAATTATTAGGTTTTATTAGCAGAGTGTTGAAGCCCAATGAGCCACACAGTTGGTAGGCTGCTATTTTTCACAATTTCCTTTGTAAATGCACTAGTCAGGAAAGCGATTTCTCCATCTGTAGCTTAATATTGCTTCCTACCAAAAACCCAACATCACCCCGAGAATCACCATAAGTATTGAAGCTTACTGCCTTATTAGTCTTCTAAAAACCCATGTACTGAAAATGGGACAGGCTTGTAGAACACTAAAGATCAGAGTAGTCAGCTTGGCCACATTCACCAAAGTCAAGGGCAACACTTAAATCACATTTCCTGCTCAACAGCTGTACAATAAGGTATCTAGAAATGCCTGCCAACTCCTTCCCCAACAAAGAAAGGAGAGACAAAGGGAGGAAAGGAGACAGGTTCTCCTTCTGGTTGGTTGCTAACAAAAGCACAATTTGGGGCTGGTATTTTATTCAAAATCAGCTCTCAAAACCATGTTTAGGGAGTGCAAAACACATGCTTTGGAAAAAAAAACAAAAAACCAAAACTAGGTTCTGTTTTTGCATTGCTGAAGATCAAACCTAGGGTCTTGAGCATGCAAGATAAGCCCTCTGCCAATGAGCCAACTCTTAGCCTCCTAAAACAGTTTTAACTAGGCAAATTTAAAAGGTGACTAGTTAACTGTGGCTGGTAGAACAACTACACATTCATTTCTTCAGTTTTTTATCTCCTACTGTTAACCAATTCCTTCCATTCAAAGATAAGAAGCATATCTTCAAGATGTAGCACCTCCCTGGTACATTAAGTAGAAATGTCTGTCATAATTTTCTGTGGTTCCATCAGATTTCTTTTGTATTTTTTTATGAGAGAGAGAGAAAGAGAATTGGCATGCCAGAGCCCCTAGCCACTGCAATCGAACTCCAGACACATGTACCACCTTGTGTGCATGCATCACCTTGTTCATTTGGCTTACAGGGCTTCTGGGGAGTCAAACCTGGGGTCCTTAGGCTTCTCAGGTAAAGCACCTTAACCACTAAACCATCTCTCCAGGCCTCCATCAAATTTTTTAAAAGTATATTTTAGGGCTGGAGAGATGGTTTAATGGTTAAGGCGATGGAGGGCTGGAGAGATGGCTTAACGGTTAAGGCACATGCCTGCAAAGCCTAAGGACCCCAGTTCAAATATCCAGGTCCCATGTAAGCTAGATGCACAAGGGGGTGCATGCGACTGGAGGTCGTTTGCAGTGGCTAGAAGCCCTGGTGCACCCATTCTCACTCTCCCTCTCTCTGTCTCTAACAACTAAAAATAAAATCTTTAAAAATATTATTTATTTATTTATTTATTTATTTGCGATAGAGAAAAGGGTAGAGAGAGAGAATGGGCACGCCAGGGCTTCCAGGCACTGCAAACAAACTCCAGATGCATGCACCCCCTTGTGCATCTGTCTTACCTGGGTCCTGGAGAGTTGAACCAGGATCCTTTGGCTCTGCAGGCAAATGCCTTAACTGCTAAGCCATCTCTTCAGCCCCTCCACCAGATTTTTTTGAGACAGGGTTTTACTCTGTGGCACAGGCTGGCCAGTAATTCATTGTATGTATGTAAGTATGTATGTTCATATGTATGTATGTATGTGTTTATGGGAGCAAGAAAGAGGCAGATACAGAGAGAGATTGGGGGCTGGGGAGATGGCTTAGTGGTTAAGACACTTGCCTGCAAAGCCAAAGGACCCACGTTCAATTCCTCAGGACCCACATAAGCCAGATGCACAAGGTGATGCATGCATCTGGAGTTTGTTTGCAGTGGCTGGAGGCCCTGACATGCCTATTCTCTTTCTTTCTCTCTCTGCCTCTTCTCTCAAATAAACAAACTCCAGATGCATGCACCACCTTGTGCATCTGACTTTACATGGGTACTGGGGAATCGAACCTGAGTCCTTTCTCTTTGCAGCCAAGTGCCTTAATCACTATGCCCTCTATCCAGCCACAGTAATTCACTATGTTTCCCAAGACTGGCCTTGAACTTGCAACAATTTTCCTGCCTCAGTCTCCTGAATACTGGTATTACAGCAACAGATCTGCCCAGAACTCAAGTAGTCTTAACTTTCTGTGTAAATTAACTCTTCCAGGGCCAGTCTTTCCTTTTCTAATCCCAGACTACCTTGAGTCCCTGCATAAAAAGGATGATGAATGCTAGGCGTGGTGGTGCACGCCTTTAATCCCAGCACTAGGGAGGACAGAGGTAGGAGGATCACACGAGTGAGGCCACCCTGAGACTATATAGTTAATTCCAGCTCAGCCTGAACCAGAGTGAGACCCTACCTCAAAAAAAAAAAAAAAAGGATGATGCTTCCCCAAGTTACAAAACCCAATTTTTTCTTTCTTATTCCAAAAAAAAAAAAAAAAAAAAAGTGCCTAATTTTTCCATGGTCACAAAACAAAAGCAGTCATTAGTATGCAAATCTGCAATAGTTATCAGGTATCTATAAGCCCAGCAGGCCTATGGCAAAAAGGAGAAGGCCACAAGAAATCTGCCAGAAGCTCATGGGCCAGCCAGCTTGCCAAAGGAGCTAAGAACAATGACACCCTGGCTCAAATGAGGTAGAAGGCACAGACTGATCCCCAAGGTTGCCCTCAGAACTCCATACATGCAACGGCATAAATCCACCCACATTCACATACATGAAAACACATAATACACACACAAGACAGAGAGGGGGTAGAGAAGGAGAAAGAAACGGCGGTAAAATAAGGATAAGTAATTTCCCAATAAATTTCCTTCCCCCATCTTCAAATCCCAATTAAAAGTCTGGTCTGGTTATGTTCTGATTATGAGAAAGGTCAGACTTCATCATGCTTAGCAAGAAAGCAACAAGAAAGACAGCAAAATCCCCATCCATTCACTAAACACTAGGAAAGACCCCATTCCTTCAAGTCTTTCCACTCTGATTTTTTAAATACATATTATAAAGACCTCTTCCCTTTCAGGTTGGAGTATAGGTCAGCAATAGAATGCTTGTGCAATGTGTACAAGCAGTTAGGTTTGATCCCCAGCACTTCAAAAGGGGGGAAGGGATCTCCTCTTTAATTGTAGTTGTGCAAGAGTTTTAACAAGAGTATGGGCCTTAGAGGGAATTATACAACAAAGGCTCAGCACATTCAAAAGGTCAGGAACTCATATGTATAAAACCCACAGATTGAGAGACAGGCAGCTTTGAGTATTAAACAGACTGTGTCTCCCTCTCTTTCCTTTCTCTTATGTTTAAAGCTAAGAAGAAAAAGAAAGTAACTGACCAGCTCTCTTACACTACTTCTTACTGAACTGGTTTACTTCACCTTTTTGTATGATTTTGAGTATTTTCTCCTCCTCTACTTTCAAAAGCATTCAGGGAATATTAACCATATTTGCAAGGTACAAGAGTATAATCCTAAACCGGGCGTGGTGGTGCACACCTTTAATCCCAGCACTTGGGAGGCAGAGGTAGGAGGATCACTGTGAGTTTGAGGCCACCCTAAGACTACAGAGTTAATTCCAGGTCAGCCTGAGCTAGAGTGAGACCCTACCTCGAAAAACCAAAAAAAAAAAAAAAAAGTACAATTCTCCCATCCTCAGCTTCCCTCCCTAAAGGAGCTCTTTAGGGCCAGGCCATGGTGGCGTACACCTTTAGTCCCAGCACTGGGGAGGCAGAGGTAGGAGTTTGTTTGAGACCACCCTGAGAATGCAGAGTGAATTCCAGGTCAGCCTGTGCTGTGCTAGAGTGAAACCCTACTCAAAAAAAACAAAAAAACAAACAAACAAACAAACAAAAAAAGAAGTACTACATATGTTCTCTCCATCTCCCTCAGGAAGATTTTTCTACAATTAAAGAGTTTCTACAAGTAAATCACAAAAACACAAGCAATGAAAGCAGCTGCACAGGACCTGCACAATATTGGACCCATCAACATCATTTTGTCACAAATGATGGAGAACCGAAAAAGACATCAAACTAGACTAGTTGGAAAGAAGAGTCTCCGTGGAAAAGGAATGGAAAGGGGGGACGAAAGAAGGCAATGGAAGGCAATTATGATCAACATACATTATGTACATGTCTGAAAATGTCAATAAAAATGTTTCAGCAAACACAAGCAAAAACTAATATAGGGGCTGGAGAGATGGCTCAGCAGTTAAGGCAAAAGCCTAATGATGCTGGTTTGATTGCCCAGTGCCCACACAGAGCCAGATGCACAGTGGCACATTTGTCTAAAACTCGTTTGCAGTGGATGGAGACCCAGGCATGCCCATTCTCTCTCTCTCTCTCTCTCTCTCTCTCTCAAATAAATAAAATATCTTAAAAGGTTTAATATATCCTTGAACTTGCCATGTAACTAAGGATGACTTGACCTCCTGAATACTTGGATTATAGGCATGCACCACCATGCCTAGTTTGTTCAGTGATGGAGATCAAACCTAGGACTTCATGCACATTAGGCCAAGTACTCTACAAGTACTCTACAAGTACTCTACTGACTGAGCTCTACCAACCAGACCAGCATTTTTTTTTTTTTTTTTTTTTTTTTTTTTTTGAGATAGGGTCTCACTATAACCTAGGCTGACCTGGAATTCATTATGTAGTCTCAGGGTGGCTTCAAGTTCATGGCAATCCTCCTAACTCTGCCTCCCAGAGTGCTGGGATTAAAGGCATGCGCTACCACGCCCAGCTAGCACTTTGCTCTTGATAAAACATAATCCTAGATGACAGTACTAGGATAAGATCACATTCTAACAGCAGCATGGATACGCTTGCCACTGTATCTGAAATGTGAGCCTATAATGTCAGCCTGCTATGAAGTTAATGATTGCCAGGATTCATCTTCTATAGAAATGCCTATTTTTTCTTCACAATAAAAGCCAAAATACACTAATTTGAAACTTGTATGCTGAGAAATGATGGTACGATGTGGATGTTAGACTGGATTAAATCTCTTTCCACTCATGATTTTGGACCACTCAGCACACAGCACAGTGTTCATTACACAATAGCTAAAACATGCCAAGACGGCTGGGGAGGAAGCAGTAGAGCTTGTCATGGCTGCCAATTCAGAATGTGCACATGGGGGACTGCAGAGATGGCTCGGCAATTAAGGCACCTTGCCTGCCAGAACGTGCACATTACTTCTAGCACATTCTACCTCTCACAACAAGGCTAACCATGATGGTGAGGAAGTAGCCCGGTTAGCTCAGTAGGCACAGCATGAGTCTCAATGTCTGAGGAAACATAGCCTAGCTACTCATAGGGGCAGCTAGAAAATATTATGGCATATTTCTCAATGCATATACACACACAAGCATATATGCATACTAGCACAATGGGTATTTGTAGAGTAAATAAATGGATGAGTTAAATACATATGCAACCTGTTTATCCATTACTAGTCTACTCTCTCATTTTTTTGGTGGGGGTGGGGCTCCTTCGTGTAACCCAGGCTGGTCTCACACTTGCTAAGTAGCTGAGGATGATGTTGAACTGATCCTCCTACTTCTCAAGTGATGGAATTACTGACACATGCTATCACTCCCAACTCTAGTTATTTTTACTTAATCTCCTCAAATATCATTCCTCGGTATGACTCCAGCTGATGACTTGAGATGAAAGAGCTTCCAACTACTTGGACATTTGCTTACCCAAAAGAAAAATCTGATGTAAATTCAACACGAAAGTAGGAAGTACAATTAACAGATGTCACAGGTAGAATATAACACCTCCCAAATGTAAGGTCCAAGTGAATACTATGGAACTTAAAGGGAGGTTTGGACTAAGAAGGTCTGGAATAACTACATCAAAACTACAAACAAGCTTCAGCCAAAGCTTTGCTGAAAGTTGTGGATAGTATACATACCTCCTAGATATATTTTTCTTTTATTATTTTCCTTTATTATATATAATATTTTTTCTCATATGTACATATGAGAAAAAAACTTAAGAAAATAAGCCGGGTGTGGTGGCGCACGCCTTTAATCCCAGCACTCGGGAGGCAGAGGTAGGAGGATCGCCAAGAGTTCGAGGCCACCCTGAGACTACATAGTTAATTCCAGGTCAGCCTGGACCAGAGTGAGACCCTACCTCGCAAAAACCAAAAAAAAAAAAAAAAAAAAAAAAAAAACTTAAGAAAATAAAGGAAGTGGAAATACAGGGAAGAAGCATGCTAAGACGAGTACAGTGAGGCACCGGGGAGACAGGTAGGGTTATCCTCATTCTTGAAGATAAGAAATGAAACTAAAAGCTGTCTAAGATTTAAAATCTAGTAACTGAAGCCAGGCATGGTGGTTCACACCTTTAATCCCGGCCCTCGGGAGGCAAAGGTAAGAAGATCCTGTGAGTTCCAGGTCAGCCTGGGACTACAGAGTGAGTTCCAGGTCAGCCTGCACTAGAGTAAGACCCTACCTTGAAAAAAAGAACCCCCCCCCACCCGGCAAAAAAAAAGCTAGTAACTGCCAGGCAGTACTTTACTGCCTGTCCCAAAGTTTGTGTTGCCACTAAACTACTGCTTCTTTGAAAGGGCAAAGCATGGGCACTTACTGGTTGTTGAACATGGGCCATGAATTAAGAAATAAGATGTCAGGGCTGGAGAGATGGCTTGGTAGGTAGGGCACTTGCTTGCAAAACTAAAGGACCCAGGTTTGATTCCCCTAGGACCCACATAAGCCAGATGCACAAGGTGGCACATGCATCTTGAGTTCATTTGCAGCGGCTGAAGGCTTTGGTGTGTCCATTCTCTCTATCTGCCTCTTTCTTTCTCTCTCTCTCTAATAAATAAATTTTACAAAAAAGAAATAAGAAGGCAAAGCATAGGCAAATGCTTAGGTAGCTGTTTGTGTGCATATGTGTATGGTGTGGTTGCATATGTGTGGGGGACTGGTACGTGTAGGTATGCATGCACATGTGTGTGTGCACACGTGGAGCTCAAAGACCAATGTCAGATGTCTTCCTCAATCACTAGCCACCTTTTTATTTACTTATTATTTTTTGGTTTGTTTTTTGCTGTTTTTTTGAGGCAGGATCTCACTTTAGCCCAGGCTAGCCTGAAACTCACTCTGTAGCACAGGCTGGCTTTACCTTTTTAATTACTTTTATTTATTTAATAAAGAAGCAGTCAGAAAACAAGTATGTGTGGGACAAGGCATCCTGCCACTGCAAATGAACTCCAGATGCAGGAGCCACTTTGTGCACCTGGCTTTACATAGGTATTAGGGAATCAAACTGGTAATGGCATGCTTTGCAAAAAAAAAAAAAAAAAGTGCCCCTCCTCCTTATTTTTTGAGACAGTCTCTCACTGATCATGGCGTTCACTGATTCAGCTACACTGGCTGGCCAGCAAGCCCCAAGGAGACTCCTATTTCCTGACCCACCAAGATGTGAGACTACAGGCACAGCCACCTCTGCCTGCATGTCCTCCCTGCCACAATGCGCTGATATCCCCTGGAAACTGTGAACCAAAATAAAAACACCTCTCCTCCCATATAAAAAAAAAAAAAACAGCTGTGTGTAATGGCATATACCTTTAATCCCAGCACTTGGGAGTCAGAGGTAGGAGAATCGCCATGAGTTCGAGGCCACCCTGAGAATAGAGGGTGAATTCCAGGTTAGCCTGGGCTACAGTGAGACCCTACCTCAAAAAAAAAAAAAAAAAAAAAACCAGGTCATCCTGGACCAGAGTGAAACCCTACCTCGAAAAAGAAAAAAAAAGAAGAAGAAGAAAAAAATCCATTAATGCTACTCTCATTTCTGGTTAGAGAAGCTTCTCTTTTCAGATGGTGATGACCACTGGGATGACCCAAAAGGTAACACAGTGCTGAGAAGAAGGGACGGAGGAGTGTCCAGCACTAAAACATCTTTATCACACCCTCCAAAGCTCAGGGTCCAATGCGGAAGAGGTGGCAGAAAGAATGTAAGAGCCAAAGGAAGGGTACAGCTGCTTACAATGCAACTGTCCAGACAGAAATTGGCCTCGATACCCATGACCTCGCAGTGCCTAGCAAAATCTTCACAAGACCCTCATAATAGGAGAAAAAGATGATGACATCAAACTAAAAGAGAGACTAATGAAGAGAGGGAGGGGATATGATGGAGAGTGGAGTTGTGAAGCAGAATGGGGGAAGGGAAATATCATGGTTCATTGTCTATAAGTATAGAAGTTGTCAATAAGAAAATTAAAAATTAAGGGCTAGAGAGATGGCTTAGCAGTTAAATGCTTGCCTGTGAAGGCTAAGGACCCCAGTTCAAGGCTCAATTCCCCAGTACCCACATAAGCAAGATGCACAAGGTGATGCATGCATCTGAAGTTCATTTGCAGTGGCTAGAGGCCCTGGCACACCCATTCTCTTTCTCTCTTTTTTTCTCTCCCTTTCTCTGTCTCTAATAAATAAATAAAATTAAAATAAAAACAGAAGTTACAGAAAATATGACTTGGTCAAAACCCTCAAAGAGGCTGCTACCTAAAACAAGGAAGAGGTGCAAACAGTTGCCACTCCTAAGCCAGAAGTGTCAGAGGAAGGAAGACAAAATGCTGTCTTGGGAAACTCAGCAATGCTTCAACTGGGAATTCTTAGGATGGGCATCTCATGCCATGAGAACATGAACAGACACAGCCCTGCTTTCACTGTCACCAGCAGCTCCCTGCTCCTCCACGGCACGCTCACTACTTCTCTCTTCCATTTTCCTTAGTGGTGTTTTTTTTTTGTTTTTTTTTGTTTTGTTTTGTTTTGTTTTGTTTTGTTTTGTTTTTAAAGGTAGGGTTTCACTCTAGTCCAGGCTGACCTGGAATTAACTACATAGTCTCAGGGTGACCTCGAACTCTCGGCGATCCTCCTACCTCTCCTCCCGAGTGCTGGGATTAAAGGCGTGCGCCACCACGCCCAACTCATTCCTTAGTGGTTTTAACACTCCTTTCTCCTACTTGGACCTTTAACCTTCAACCTTCCAGTCATTTGCTCTGGGCATGGAAAATCTCTCTCCTCTACAGGCGAACTGCCAACAACTTAAAAGTGTCCCCTAAACACCCAGTTTCAGAGGGTCATCACTTGCCTTTCTTTGATGACACCATAACAGGAAAGGTTCTTTCCACAGTGGTGGTCTACACCACCAGCTTCATTCACTGAAGCCCTTCCTGCGCTCTTCCAGCCGCTCCAGGCTGGCTTCCCTGCACTGCTCTTGTCAGCTTCCTCAACAACTGCTGTGTGGGCAAATCCAAGGAATACTTTTCCACACTTATCTAACCTCAGCTCTCACATTCATGACACACCGCCCTTTCTTGTAAAATTTCCCACTTCTGAGGAAACCAGTGGTGAGAGTATCACACCTTCCTGCTACTTCTCTAGCTGCACAGACTCAAGTTTCTTTAACCACCTCTACTTCCTAAAGAAAGAATACTTACTTAAGTAATGCTCTGTATACTAGCCTGTAATGAGTCTTTAAATAAGTCTCAAAATCTACAAATTACCATTCTAAAATGAAGCAGCAAGACTGAACAAACATAGATAACAATATACTGCACAGGCTTTACAAAAATAAGATGACTATGGGTGTAGCTCAGTAGAGAAGCATTAGCCAGCATACACAAGCTGGGTCCATCCCTAGCAATGAAGAAAAAAAAAACGGAATAAATATTGTCACCACAAAGATTATGTACAGGGAGATAGACATACTTATCCTGATTTGAACACTGCATCATATATATCAAAAGAGCACATGGTAGGTACTTCATAAATATACAGAACTTTCATGTATTAACTAAAAAAATTTAATCACTATTTCTTTTTTTTTTTTTTTTTTTTTGGAGACACAGACAGACAGAGAGGGAGGGGGGACAGATAGAGATGGGGCGCCAGCATTCTCTCAGCTGCTGTGAATGAAATCCAGATGTGTGTGCCCCCTTGTGGGCAAGTGCGGCATTGTGCCCTTGCGTCACTTTGCATCTGGCTAAATGTGGGACCTGGAGATTGGAACCCGGTTCTTAGGCTTAGCAGGCAGGCGCCTTAACCGCTAAGTCATCTCTCGAGCCCTTATCAATATTTCTTAAAGCTGGAATTAATCATGTAATACTTTTCAGTTTTAAAAAAAATCAGTCTCTCTCCTACCCTCTCCCTTCTTCCCTTGCAATTAAATAAATGAAAAAAAAAAATTTTTTTGGCTGGGCATGGTGGTGCATGCCTTTAATCCCAGCACTTGGGAGGCAGAAGTAGGAGGATCACCGTGAGTTCGAGGCCACCTTGAGACTACATAGTTTTTTTGGTTTTTCGAGGTGGGGTCTTACTCTAGCCCAGGCTGACCTGGAATTCAATATGTAGTCACAGGGTGGCCTCAAACTCACTGCAATCCTCCTACTTCTGCCTCCCGAGTGCTGGGATTAAAGTGTCACTACGCCCAACTTGAAAATATTCTTTTTAAATCATTACTTTATAAAATTTATTTTTATTTATTTGAGAGAGTGAGTGCATGACATGCCAGGGCCTCCAACCACTGCAAACAAACTCCAGATACATGTGCCACTATATGTATCTAGCTTTATGTAGGCACTGGGAATTGAACCCTGTCTGGCAGACTTTGTAAGCAAGCGTTTTTAATCACTGAACTATCTCCCCAGCCTAAGAATTATTTTTAAAGCCAGATATGGTGACTTACACCTTTGTTTATGTTTATTTATTTATTTATTTATTTGAGAGCGACAAAGAAAGAAGCAGAGAGAGAGAAAGAGGCAGAGAGAGAGAGAATGGGCACACCAGGGCCTCCAGCCACTGCAAACGAACTCCAGATGCATGTGCCACCCTGTGCATCTGGCTTACGTGGGTACTGGGGAATCAAGCCTCAAACCGGGGTCCTTAGGCTTCACAGACAAGCGCTTAACCACTAAGCCATCTCTCCAGCCCAGGTGACTCAAACCTTTAATTCCAGTTAAATTCAAGGCTCACACCTTTAATTTAACTCAGGAGGCTGAACTAAGAGGATCACTATGAGTTTGAGGTCAGCCTATGCTGTAGTGAAACCCTTCCTCAAAAAGAAAACAAAAAAGGAGGTAGCTAGAGAGAAGCTCAGTGGTTAAGGGTGCTTCCTGTGCAAACATGAAGGCCTGAGACGACCTGAATTCAAATCTCCAGAACCCACATAAAGAGCTGGGCATGGCCACACACCCACAGGGATTGGAGACTGGACAATTGTTGGAACTAATGAACAACAAGAGACACTATCACACAGAAAAAAGGTGGGCGAGTGATGGAGGGGAACATACAATGTTTTTTGCTGGCCCCTGCAGACCACACAGGGTACTGCATCAGCACATATATGTGCATGCAACACACACATACATACACAAGAATTGCTTGCCAGGCATGATATCACATGCCTTTAATCTCAGCATTCAGGAGGCACGGATAGGGGGATTGCTGTGAGTTCAAGGCCAGCCTGAGACTACATAGTGAATTCCAGGTTAGCCTGGACTAAAGCAAGACCCTGTCTCAAAAAAAAAAAAAAAAGATTTTATTGGGATGGGGAAATGGCTCAATCAAGTGCTTGCTGCATAAATGTGAGGACCTGAGTTTAGATCCCCAGCACGCACATCAATATCACGAGAGGTGGTGCACATCTATGGGATTATAGGTGGAGAGGGGACTCCCTGGGGCTTGCTGGCGTAGCTGAATCAGTGAGCTCTAGGTTCACCTGTCTCAATAAAAGAAGGTTGACAGTGATTGAGGAGAACACCCAGAGTTGACCTCTGGCCTCTACACACATGCACACACACATGCACATAAAGCACACTCATAAATACACATACATACAGACACACTACACACATACAAAACAATTACTTTTATCTTTTTTCTACTTCCAAAAGTTCTCTCAAAGACCAGACAAGAAGTACATGCACTACTGAAGCCCCAGAACAGGTACGAGTGCCTGTTCTCCTACTCTGCTCCTGCATGTGCTTCCAATTGTTCATTATTTTGATTTTTAACTTACTCAGAAGGATTGTAAAGCTTTGTAGAAGAATATGTGATAAAAATGCAGTAATAAAATTTAAGTCAACAAAATAGAATGTTAACTTGCATTAAATTATAATACATAATATAGATGTTACTAAAAAAAGTTACAGAAAAACATCTAAATTATTAAAGCACAACCTAATTGACAGGTTTATGAATGCTTTCTGTCCAAGTTGCAATTGAAACAGCAGTTATTTAATAATGCCAACCTTAAACTGGGTGTGGTGGCATATGCCTTTAATCCCAGCATTTAGGCAGCTGAAGAAGGAGTATCACCAAGAGTTTAAGGACAGCTTGAAATTACAGAGGGAGTTCCAGATCAGCCTGGGCTAAAGTATAACCCTGCCTCAAAAAAAACCAAATATATGTGTGTGTGCGCACATGTACACATGCATGTATAATGCCAACTATATTATCCAAAAAGAAGTATGAACTGAGCCAGGCATGGTGGAGCATGCCTTTAATCCCAGCACTCAGGAAACAAGGGTAGGAGGATCACTGTGAGTTCAAGGCCACCCTGAGACTACATAGTGAATTCCAGGTCCGCCTAGGCTAGAGTGAGACCTTACCTTGGATAAAAGAAGAAAGAAAGAAAGAAAGAAAGAAAGAAAGAAAGAAAGAAAGAAAGAAAGAAAGAAAGAAAGAAAGAAAGAGAGAGAAAGAAGAGAGAGAGAGAGAGAAAGAGAGAAAGAGAGAAAGAGGGAAGGAGGGAGGGAGGGAGGGAGGGAGGGAGGGAGGGAAAATCTGAAAGTAAAGACTTTTGTTTTGTTTACGGGGAGACTTTTCTTTTCCCAAGACAAAATACTAAAATGTATACACAAAGCTGATGCCAACATCAGCATTCTGATTTGTTACCTAACGAAGGCAGTTAATCCTGGATAAGAGGGGAAAAGGACAGCGTAGATTACAGCTTCCCAAACAGGAGCCCTTATGGAGTTGAGAGATGCTGGCAGAGAACCAGTTGTTAGGAAAGAGGAAGTAGCATCACAGGCAGGGTGGGGCCTAGGGTCATGCTGGCTTCCCAGGAGGAAGGACTGGGCACATCCACTCAATGCACAACACTGTACATCACCGTCTTACACAGAGCTTCACTCATAGCCTCACAGTCTTATTCAAACAGCATTTTTCTATTTCTGTTACGACAACAATGGAAGTCAGGTCGCTAAACCTGAATAACTTAACATGATTTCCTAGTAACATGTTTACCCCCATATCACATGTCACTAAATTCACCCTAAGTTCAGCAGTTTTATTAATTCACAAAGTCATATTACCATCAGGTAGGTAGGTATCTCATTCCAGGACATTTCTATCACTCCAATAGAATGTTCCCATCCTTTTAGCAGTCAGCCTCATTCCCCAAGCCATCTATTTTATCCATCTTTCCTTTGTTTTCTTTTTGGTTGTTGTTGTTATTGTTTTAAACATTTTTATTTTTATTTATTTGGAAGAAAGAGGCAGAGAGATAAAGAGAGAGAGAGAGAATGGGTGTGCCAGGGCCTCCAGACACTGCAAACGAACTCCAGGTATATGCACCACCTTGAGCATCTGGCTTACATGGGTCCTGGGGAAAGGAACCTGAGTCCTTTGGCTTTGCAGGCAAGCGCCTTAACTGCTAAGCTATCTCTCCAGTTCCTTTATTTTCTTTTTTACTGTTACGAGACATTGTCTCACTATATAGCCCAGGCTTGCCTTGAACTCACAATCCTCCTACCTGAACATGTCCCACATTCAGCTATTTTGGATATTTCACACAAATGGAACACAGAACACATGGTCTTTCGTGTCTGATAATATTTCACATAGCACAGTTTCAAGATTTCCTCATGTTGTGGCAGCTGGTAGGAAGTACTTCACTCCTTTGGTGGCTAAACAATATTCCATTGAATACTACTTATTGATATGCTTGGATTTTTTCCACATTTGGGCTACTATGAATTGTCCCATTATGAATATTGCTGGAAAGTCACCCACACTTGCTATTGTCGCTTTAAAGCTATTCTAGTGGTCCACATCCTTCTACGTTTTTTTTTTTGTTTTTTTGTTTTTTCCTCCTTAGTTTGAGTTTTCCTAAAGACGAAGGAGGTAGAGCTTCTTTTCATGGACATGGTTAAACCCAGGACTTCATGCATGCTAGGTCATTTGGATATATCATCTTTGGAGAAACATTTAATCAAATCTTTGCTCATGTTTAATTGATTGGGTTGTCAATCATTTCACTGACAAATTTTAAAAGTATTCAGGGTAAAAGTCTTTATCATATATAAAACTTACAAGTATTTTCTCTTAGTCTATGAATCTCTACTTTTTTTTAGTTTGTTTCTTTGGGAGTTGGGTTTTTTTTAATTTGTGTATAGTATGTAGTGTGTGTGTGTACAGATGTGTATACCCTGTGCACACATGTGGAGGCCCAAGCAAGATAGAGGGTGTCCTCCTGTATCATTCTTCCACCTTTATTTTCCCTGAGACAGAGTCTATCACTGAACCTGGAGCTCTATTTTCTGGTTATATTGGCTAACCAGAAAATCCCAGTGATCCTCCTGTCTCCACCTCTGTCAACACTGGAGTTACAGGCATGCCCAGCTTTTTACACAGGTGCTGAGGATTGAACTCAAGTACTCATGCTTGTGCAGTAAGCACTCTTACCACTGAGCCATCCTCCAGCCCAACTTTTCATTTTCTTGATGGTGTCATGTGACAGCATTTTTTAATTGAATGAAAATCAGTTTACCTGGTTTTTGAATCATTCTTAAGAAGCCTCTGCTTATTTTTACAACAAAAAAAAAAAGAAAAGAAAAGAAAGAAAAAGAAACTGCTGTCCAATAAATTATATGAGCATGAAAATTTAGGCTTATATCTTCTTTATAAATTTTAGTTTTAGATCTTCCACTAAGGTCTATAATCAACTGAGTTTATACATACAAATGTGTGTATGTATGTGTGTGGTGTGTGTGTGTACGTGTGCAGGTGTTTATTCATGTCTCCATGCGTGTGGGCACCCATAAGTGCAGGTGCATGGGGTAGTTACAACGGGCTGACATCAAGTGTCTCTCTTTATCACTCCCCACCTTATTAATTGAGATAGAACCCAGAGCTCAACTATTCAGCTAAGCTAGCTACCCAGCTTGCCCTGGGAAACTACCTGTCTCTGCTTACCAAGTATGGGTACCACCACACCAGATTTACATGGGAACTAGGGATTCAGTCCTCACACTGGTACAGCAAGTGCTTTACAGACTGAACTATCTCCCCAGGTCCCATTATTCCTGACATGAGGAGGACAGCATTCACTCTTTTCATCATTAAGTAATGTTACCTGTAGGGATTTTTTTAATTTTGTTTTTGTTTTGTTTTGTTTTGTTTTGTTTGCAAGCAGAGAGAGATAGAGAGAAGAGAAACAGAGAGAATCAGGATGCCAGGGCCACCAGCCACTGCAAATGAACTCCAGATGCATGCACTACTTTGTGCATCTGGTTTTATGTGGGTACTGGGGAACTGAACCTGGATCATTAGGCTTTGCAGGCAAGCACCTTAACCACTAAGCCATCTCTCAAGAGCAGCTATAGGTTTGCATAGCCTTCCTCACATTAAGGAAGTAGCACCTTTCATCCCTAATTTCTGGGTGGACTTTAACCATGAAAGTATGTTAAATTTCATCACAAATGTCTTCCTGAAACTACTGGGATGTTATGCATTTTGTCTTCTACTCTATTAATTATTGTGTACTATGCTGATTTTCAGATATTAAACCAACCTTGAATTTCTGAGATACAGTCTGCTTCATCATAGTTTATAAACCTTCTAATATAAGATTGAATTCAGTTTACTAGTATTTTGTTGGTGGAGGATGGACTGTATCTATATTCATAAGCGATACTCTATGTTTTGTATCATCTCTATCTGATTTAGAACCTGATGAATAATGTCCTCAAAGGGCGAGTTCAGAAGTGTTGCCTCCTCTTCTTCAGTTAAGCATTTGTAAACAATAGTTGTTGGATTAGTGAGGTAGCACAGCAAACCCTAAGGACCCAAGTTCAATTCTCCAGTACCCACATAAAGCCAAATGCACAAGGTGGCACATGTACTTGGAGTTTGTTTACAGTGGCAAGAGGCCATGGTGCACTCATTCCTCTTTCATTCTCTCTCTCTCTCCTTTTCTCTCTTTCAAATAAATAAATAAATAAAATATTTAAAAAAAAAAAAAAGAAAAAAGAATGTGTGCTAAGGGCCAGATGTGGTGGCAGGACAAAGGTAGAAGGACTGCTGTGAGTTCGAATCCAGCCTGGGGCTACAGAGTGAATTCCAGGTCAGCCTTGGCTAAGGTGAGACCCTACCTCAAAAATAAACAAAAAAATAAAATTAAAAAAGAATGTATGCTAATTATTTATAAAACATCTCATAGAATCATTAATATTGGTGCTCTTTGGGTCTGGTCTTTATTTATGGACACTTTTTTATAGTAATTCAATCTATTTACTTGTTAGTTTTTTGAGAACTTCTATCACTTAAAGTCAATTTCAGCATCTTTCCAGAGATACATACATTTCAATTAAGTTATCTAATTTGTTAGCATATAATTGTTTCTAATATTCCCTTATAACTTTTTATCAATTTTTACTGACAACTCCTGTACATACAGGCAATACACCATGATCATAATCCCCTTCCACCATCCTCCTGAATCCCTCTACTGAGCCCCTTCTCTCCAACTAGTCTCTCTTCCATTTTGATATTATTTTTTTTCCTATTGTGTAGATACTGTCAGTCACTGTAAAGCCATGAATACCACACTTTGTGTTTTATAACCTTTAGTTTCTCCTATAAAGTCTCTTTCATGCCTAATTTACTGTGATTTTATTAAGTCCTATGCATTTTTCTTAACAGTCTACATCAAAGTTTGATAATTTTATTGATATTTGCAAAGAACCAGTTATTGCTCTGGTGATTTTCTCAATTTTATTTATTTCCAACTTAATCTATATTATTTTTTCCCTTTGGCTTGCTATGAGGTTAATGTGTTTGGTGGTTTGATTCAGGTGTCCCCCATAAACTTAGGTGTTCTGAATGCTAGGTTCCCACCTGATGGAGATTTGGAAATTAATGCCTCCTAGAGGCAGTGTATTGCTGGGGATGGGCTTAAGAGTGTTATTCCCACTTTTTCCATGCCAGTGTTTGGCACACTCTCCTGTTGCTATTGTCCACCTTATGTTGGCCAGGGGGTGATGTTCACCGTCCCTGCTCATGCCATTGTTTTCCCATACCATCATGGAGCTTCCCCCTTGATCCTATAAGCCAAAATAAGCCCTTTTACCCACAAGCTGCTCTTGGTCAGGTGATTTCTGCCAGCTATGTGAAGCTGACTGCAACAGTAATGTTGGTACTGAGGAGTGGTGTCAATTGCTGCTAGACACCTGACGGTGTGGTTTTGGCCTTTTGAAGCTGACTTTCAAGAGGAATGTGGAAGGATTTAAAACCTTGGCCTAAGAGATGCCTTGCAGTGCTGTAAGTACAGCTTGATAGACTATTCTGGTCAACATTGAAAGACCTGAACGCAGAATGGACCGTGAGGTTTGGCTTATGAGATTGAGACTTTGCCTGGACTGGGCTTGAAGCAGTTTGTGTGAGAAGCTTGCTGTTATAACTGTGTCCTGAGAACTTGTACAGGGTTGCTTTGCATAAAAACGGACTGGTGTGTATAGAGGGATATGGCACAGAAATGACAACCTTTGAGATTGGGCCAGGTGACCTGCACTGGGCAATAAGAAGAATGCGGACTCTTTTGAAGGGGCCTGAGTGCTCAAGGAGTGTCCTGTTCTTCAAAGTCTGCTTTATTGCCTGCTGGATTAACAAACTGGCACCCTACCTGGTGTTGTGGAATATAAGAAATGCAGGAACTAGAGAAGGTCACTGAGTTTGCAACACGGTCTTGTGTTTTGGAAATGGCCATGGGCAGTGTGAAACAGGAATGCCTGCCTGGAGACCCAATGGAGACATGAGGATGAACCATGGATTGCAGTGGAGACCCACTGGAGATGCCATGACTATGAGATGGCTGCTAAGGAAAGCTGCTGGCCCCGGATGAAGTTTCTAGAACTATAAGTAGCCTAGCTGGAGGGGCAAACTGGAACTCCAGAGACTTGTTGCTAGTTAGAATTACTGGACTTGGAGATTTGTCAATGACTAGAATTGTTAGACTTGGAGCTTCAGACTTTGTTGTTTGCCTTGTTTAAATCTTGTATTGGTTGAATATTTCTTTGCTATACCCAATGCCATCTTTTGCAGTGTGAATGTTTATTCTGTGCCATTATGGGGCTTGGGGGGAGGGGATTTTTTGGTATTATGGCTCAGTTAAAAGACCTTGGAGAAGCCAGGCATTGTGGTGCTGCCTTTAATCCCAGCACTCAGGAGGCAGAGGTAAGAGGATCATCATGAGTTCAAGGCCACCCTGAGAATACAGAGTAAATTCCAGGTTAGCTTGGGCTAGAATAAGACCCTACCTCAAAAAAACAAACAAACAAAAAAAAAAAAATACCTTGGATCATGGGGATGTTTGAACATCATTAGGATTGATAAAAATTGTGGGGACTGGGCTGGAGGGATGGTTTAATGGTTAAGGTGTTTGCCTGCAAAGCCAAAGGACCCAGGTTCGATTCCCTAGGACCCATGTAAACCAGCTGCACAAGGTGGCACATGCATCTGGAGTTCATTTGCAGTGGCTGAAGGCCCTGGCATGCCCACTCTCTCCCTCTCTCTCTCTCTTTCTGTCAAATAAATAAAAATAAAATATTTTTAAAATAATAATAATAATAATTGTGGGGACTTTTGGAGTTGGATGAAGGTATTGTATTTTATATCATGTATGGTTATCAGTTTATGGGGCCAGGGGCGGATTGTGGTGGATTGATTCAGGTGTCCCCCATAAACTTAGGTGTTCTGAATGCTAGGTTCCCACCTGATGGAGATTTGGAAATTAATGCCTCCTAGAGGCAGTGTATTGCTGGGGATGGGCTTATGGGTGTTAGTCCCACTTTTTCCATGCCAGTGTTTGGCACACTCTCCTGTTGCTATTGTCCACCTTATGTTGGCCAGGGGTGATGTCCACCATCTCTGCTCATGCCATTGTTTTCCCATACCATCATGGAGCTTCCCCTTGATCCTATAAGCCAAAATAAGCCCTTTTACCCACAAGCTGCTCTTGGTCAGGTGATTTCTGCCAGCTATGTGAAGCTGACTGCAACAGTAATGTTGGTACTGAGGAGTGGTGTCAATTGCTGCTAGACACCTGACGGTGTGGTTTTGGCCTTTTGAAGCTGACTTTCAAGAGGAATGTGGAAGGATTTAAAACCTTGGCCTAAGAGATGCCTTGCAGTGCTGTAAGTACAGCTTGATAGACTATTCTGGTCAACATTGAAAGACCTGAACGCAGAATGGACCGTGAGGTTTGGCTTATGAGGTTGAGACTTTGCCTGGACTGGGCTTGAAGCAGTTTGTGTGAGAAGCTTGCTGTTATAACTGTGTCCTGAGAACTTGTACAGGGTTGCTTTGCATAAAAACGGACTGGTGTTATAGAGGGATATGGCACAGAAATGACAACCTTTGAGATTGGGCCAGGTGACCTGCACTGGGCAATAAGAAGAATGCGGACTCTTTTGAAGGGGCCTGAGTGCTCAAGGAGTGTCCTGTTCTTCAAAGTCTGCTTTATTACCTGCTGGATTAACAAACTGGCACCCTACCTGGTGTTGTGGAATATAAGAAATGCAGGAACTAGAGAAGGTCACTGAGTTTGCAACACGGTCTTGTGTTTTGGAAATGGCCATGGGCAGTGTGAAACAGGAATGCCTGCCTGGAGACCCAATGGAGACATGAGGATGAACCATGGATTGCAGTGGAGACCCACTGGAGATGCCATGACTATGAGATGGCTGCTAAGGAAAGCTGCTGGCCCCGGATGAAGTTTCTAGAACTATAAGTAGCCTAGCTGGAGGGGCAAACTGGAACTCCAGAGACTTGTTGCTAGTTAGAATTACTGGACTTGGAGATTTGTCAATGACTAGAATTGTTAGACTTGGAGCTTCAGACTTTGTTGTTTGCCTTGTTTAAATCTTGTATTGGTTGAATATTTCTTTGCTATGCCCAATGCCATCTTTTTTGCAGTGTGAATGTTTATTCTGTGCCATTATGGGGCTTGGGGGAGGGGATTTTTGGTATTATGGCTCAGTTAAAAGACCTTGGAGAAGCCAGGCATTGTGGTGCTGCCTTTAATCCCAGCACTCAGGAGGCAGAGGTAAGAGGATCATCATGAGTTCAAGGCCACCCTGAGAATACAGAGTAAATTCCAGGTTAGCCTGGGCTAGAATAAGACCCTACCTCAAAAAACAAACAAACAAAAAAAAAAATACCTTGGATCATGGGGATGTTTGAACATCATTAGGATTGATAAAAATTGTGGGGACTGGGCTGGAGGGATGGTTTAATGGTTAAGGTGTTTGCCTGCAAAGCCAAAGGACCCAGGTTCGATTCCCTAGGACCCATGTAAACCAGCTGCACAAGGTGGCACATGCATCTGGAGTTCATTTGCAGTGGCTGAAGGCCCTGGCATGCCCACTCTCTCCCTCTCTCTCTCTTTCTGTCAAATAAATAAAAATAAAATATTTTTAAAATAATAATAATAATAATTGTGGGGACTTTTGGAGTTGGATGAAGGTATTGTATTTTATATCATGTATGGTTATCAGTTTATGGGGCCAGGGGCGGATTGTGGTGGATTGATTCAGGTGTCCCCCATAAACTTAGGTGTTCTGAATGCTAGGTTCCCACCTGATGGAGATTTGGAAATTAATGCCTCCTAGAGGCAGTGTATTGCTGGGGATGGGCTTATGGGTGTTAGTCCCACTTTCTCCATGCCAGTGTTTGGCACACTCTCCTGTTGCTATTGTCCACCTTATGTTGGCCAGGGGGTGATGTCCACCATCTCTGCTCATGCCACATCATGGAGCTTCCCCCTTGATCCTATAAGCCAAAATAAGCCCTTTTTCCCACAAGCTGCTCTTGGTCGGGTGATTTATGCCAGCAATGCGAACCTGACTGCAACAATGTGTAAGGCAGGGGGGTCAGGTCTTTTACTTCTTTTCTCTTCTTTTATCCCCAAGTTGGGGATTAAGCTCAGGACCCCATCTACGCTAAGCAAGGTCTCTAATGCTAAAGTATATTACTGGCACAGACAGTTATTAGCCATTTCTCAACAAAAACTCTCAAGGTCAAGAAGGCACAGAGTAGGCTGCAGAAATAGCTTAGCAGTTAAGGCATTTGCCTGCAAAGCCAAAGGATCCCAGTTCAATTCTCCAGGACCCACATAAGCCAGATGCACAAGAGGGCACATGCATCTGGAGTTCATTTGCAGTGGCTGGAGGCCCTGGCGTGCCCATTCTCTCTCCCTATCTGCCTCTCTATCTCTCTCGCTCTCTCTGCTTGCAAATAATTTTTTTAAAAATGAAAAAAAATACGGCACAGAGTGATGGGACTTCAAACAGGGAAAGAAAGTAAATGACAACCTATGTCACGATATGCAAGAGTCATCCTTCCACAAGGAAGATGGAAAGAAAACCTTTCACGATAAACATACAGAAAAGGGATTCATGACACTGAGCAAGCATTGCAGGATATATGTAAAGGAATCCTACACTCAGCAAAGGATGCAAGACTAAACAATCCTAAGACCATGAGAAAGAATAAATCTCAATAGAAGAATTGACAAGCAAATGAAAATTATGTTAGAATCAAATATTGGTTCAGTACACCAATCAATTTTTTTTTTCAAGGTAGGGTCTCACTCTGGCTCAGGCTGACCTGGAATTCACTATGTAGTCTCAGGGTGGCCTCGAACTCTCAGTGATCCTCCTACCTCTGCCTCCCGAGCACTGGGATTAAAGGCGTGCGCCACCATGCCCAGCAAACCAATCAATTTTGACATAAAGGAAAAAACAAACACAAATTATTCAAAACCACAAGAAAAAAGAATGATAGGAACTAGTACATACATTTGAATAACAGGCCAGAGCATAACGGTATGCTGCAATTAAAAGACTTGTTAGGGACTGGAGAGATGGCTCAGCAGTTAAACCTAATGACCTGGGTTTGATTCGCCAGTACCCATGTAAAGCAAGAAGTACAAAGTGGTGCATGCATCTGGAATTTTTTGCAGCTAGAGGCCCTGGTGCACCCATTCTTCCTCTCTCTCCCCTCTTTCTGTCTCTTTCTCCTTGCAAACAAATACATAAATAAATAAATAAATAAATAAATAAATAAATAAATAAATGATAAGACTTGTTAGCTGAGCATGGTGGCACAATTCTATAATCTTAGCACTCAGAAGTCTGACACAAGGATTTTGAGTTCAAGGCTATCATGAGCTACCTACCAAAACCATGATTCAAATGCACAAAAAAATAATAATAACTCACGTCATCAGCAAAAATATACACAAACTGAAAGTGAAAGAATGGAAAAAGAAGTGGGGAGATGGCTTGGTGCAGGACCTGAGTTCAATCCCTAGCACAAACATAAAAAGCTGGTCACAGGGGTAGTAATGAGCCTTAGGGGTGTAACATCTGCTGGTGTCACTCCAAATATATATACTGTGCTCACCAAACTGCCCAGTAAGCACTTAGCACTTCTCTTACTGTCCATACCCACATATTAATGCTACTCTCACTTGTGGTTAGAGAAGCTTCTCTTTTCAGATGGTGAAAACCTCAGGATGACTCAGAAGGCACCATGGTGCTGAGAAGAAGGGACAGAGGAGTGCTATCGCTAACATACCTTCCAAGGCTCAGGGTCCATTGCTGAAGAGGGGGCGGAAAGAATGTAAGAGCCAAAGGAAGGGTAGGACTCTTTACAACATGCTCCTCCAGACACTAAATGGCCTGGATATCCATGACCTCACTGTACCTGACACTACCTACACAAGACCATCATAATAGGAGGAAACGATCATGACATCAAACTGAAAAGAGAGACTGAGAGGGGGAGGGGATATGATGGAGAGTGAAATTTCAAAGGGGAAAGTGGCAGGAGGGAGGGAAGTACCATGGGATATTGTCTACAATTAAGGAAGTTGTCAATAGAATAAATAAATAATCTACACTGCAAAAATGAAAAATTTAAAAAATCGGGCTGGAGAGATGGCTTAGTGGCTAAGGCGCCTGCCTGCTAAGCCTAAGAACGCTGGTTCCAATCTCCAGGTCCCACGTTTAGCCAGATGCAAAGTGAGGCAAGGGCGCAATGCCGCACTTGCCCACAAGGGGGCGCACACATCTGGATTTTGTTCACAGCAGCTGAGAGACTGCTGGCGCGCCCATCTCTGTCTCCCTCTCCCTCTCTGTCTCTCTCTCTCTCTCTCTCTCCAAAAATAAATAAGTAATAATAATAATAATAAAAAATTTTTTAAAAAAATTAAAAAAATTAAAAGCTGGTCACGCCTTTAACCCCACTGCTAAAGTGACCCAAGACAGGGAGATGGCCCAGGCTCCCTGCTCAGCCAGTCTAAATGAATACTGGGGAACTCCAGGTTCAATGAAAGACTATCTCAGGGAAATAAGGTGGAAAAGTGATACAAGAGGACACCTGACATCTTCCTCTGGCCTCTGCACACATACACTCAGAACAGCTCATCTGCACACACACATGTACATATGCCACACATTAAAAAAAAGAAGAAGAAGAGGGCTGGAGAGATGGCTTAGTGGTTACAGCACTTGTCTGCAAAGCCAAAGGACCTTGGTTTGATTCCCTAGTACCCACAAATGCCAGATGCACAAAGTGGTACATGAGTCTGGAGTTCATTTGCAGTGGCTGGAGGCCCTGGCACACCCATTCTCTCTCTCTCTCTCCCTGTGTGTTTCTCGCTCTCAAATAAATATATAAAAAGAATGTTTTTTAAAAAAGAAGAAAATATTGCAAAGAAAGTAACCTACAAGCACACCGAAGTACCTGTACATATCAAACAGAATAGATTTCAAGCCAAATCATTTAGAAGCAACAAAGGTCATATGAATATGTTGAACAGTACAATTTTTAGGTCAAAAAGACCTAATAATTGGGCTGGTGGGATGGCTCAGGAGTTAAAGGTGCTTGCTTGCTAAACTGCTGAATTCAGTTTGGTTCCCTAGCGCACATATAAAGCCAGATGCAAAAAGTAGCACATGCATCTGGAGTTCCTTTGCAGTAGCAAGAGACACTGGTGCAACTACACACACATACACAAACACACATGCACACACACAATAATGAATAAATAAAAAGAAAACCTTAAAAACTATAAATATACATATATGAAATGTCAGAGCATTCAATTAAATAACAAATACTATTTATTGGATACAAAGAGGGACAAACTCCAATACAATAAAAACAAGTGGCTTCAGAGGTGGAGAGATCGCTTAGCAGGTAAGGCACTTGCCTGTGAAGCCTAAGGACCCATATTCAATGCTCCAGGTCCCATGTAAGCCGGACACACAAGGTGATGCAAGAGCACAAGGTCGAGCATGTGCAAAAGGTAGCATACACATCCAGAGTTTGACTGCAGTGTGTGGAGGCCCTGGCGCACCAATTCTTTCTCTCTCTCTTTCACTCTCTCTCTCTCTCTCTCTCTCTCTCTCTCTCTCTTGCTCATCAAATTTTTTTTTAATTATAAAATAAGTGGCTCCAGCCGGGCATGGTGGCAAACACCTTTGTTTATTCTGCAGCCAGGAGGAGGAGGCAGCCAGCACATACCTTTAATCTCAGCACTTGGGAGGCCGAGGTAACAGAACTGCTGTGAGTTTGAAGACAGTCTTAGGCTATATAGTGAATTCCAGGTCAGCCTGAGCTAGGACAAGACCCTACCTCAAAAAAAAAAAAAAAAAAATAGCCGGGCGTGGTGGCGCACACCTTTAATCCCAGCACTCGGGAGGCAGAGGTAGGAGGACTGCCATGAGTTCGAGGCCACCCTGAACTACATAGCTAATTCCAGGTCAGCCTGGACCAGAGTGAGACCCTACCTCGAAAAAAAAACTTGCAGCCAGGCATGGTGGCACATGCCTTTAAGCCCAGCATCTGGGAGGCAGAGGTAGGAGGATTGTCATAAATTTGAGGCCACTCTGAGACTACATAGTGAAGTCCAGGTCAGCCTGGGCTAGAGTGAGACGCTACTTTGAAAAACCAAAATATAATGCATATAATATATATATTACACACACTGAGGAGATGGCTCAGCCATTAAAGGCACTTGTTTGCCAAGCCTGCTGCTAGCTCAGGTTGAATTCCCCATGTAAAGCCAAATGCACAAAGTGACACATGCATCTGGAGTTTGTTTGCATTGACCAAGAGGCCCTGGTGCACCCATACTCATTCATTCTCTCTACTCTCACAAATAAATGAATAAATAGTAAAAATGTTTTTCAGCACATGTCTTTAATCCCAGCACTCAAGAGGCAGAGATAGGAAGAACACCATAAGTTCTAGGCCACCCGAAGACTACATAGGGAATTTCAGGTCAGTCTGGGCTAGAATAAGACCCTACCTCAAAAAAAAAAAAAAAAATACATTTAAAAGAAGTTATAGGGCTGAGGAAATGGCTTAGTGGTTAAGGCATTTATTTGCCTGTGAAGCCTAAGGACCCTGGTTCGATTCCCTAGGACCCATGTAAGCCAGATGCACAAGGGGGCACATGCATCTGGAATTCGTTTGTAGTGGCTAGAGGCCCTGAGTGCTCATTCTCTCTTTCTCTCTGCCTCTTCCTTCCCCTCTCTCTAAAATAAATAAATTAATGAAATTTAAAAAAAAATGTATTTTTGTATGTAAGTATAAAAGTCAATAAAAAACAATAATTAAAAAATATTATACACACACAAACACATGAAGATTGAACAATAAAAATTGGAATGATCAGTGAGGTCATGGATCACTGAAGAAGTCAAGAAGGGAATTTAAAATTTCCTAGAATCAAATAAAAATGAAAGCACAATAAGCCTGAATTTGTGTGATACCCCAAGAACAATACTATGAGGGAAGTTTATAGTTATGAGTGACTACATTAATGCAGTGGAATCAAGTATTCATACTGTGAATATGCCACCAGGTCATGCTGTTGTTTTCATTTACTTCACAGTACCTTCTAATTCTTTGTGATTTTCTCTGAGCCATTGGTGACTTAGGAGAACACAAATTAATTCTGATGTATTTGAAATTTCTCAAGTTTTCTTCTACTATCTATTTTTAATTTCATTCCACTGTGATCAGAAACAAAACACACTTTGTGTGATTTCCATACTTTTGAATTTACTGAGACATATTTTATGCCATAACATATGGTCTATCTTAGAGAATGCTCATATGTCCTTGAAAATAATGTGTGTTCTACTGTTCTATAAATATCTTCCCCTTACCTACTTGAAAGTCTGCCTGCATCTAGACCAGGCTTAAGGAAAAAATTGATCCAGTTATCTACATCTTAAAAGTTCTTATTTTATTCCACAGTTCTATACTGAGTGCTGATACAATGCAAATGTATGTATGTATAGTTCTTGCTTTTAACCAGACTTCTAACTTATGGGTCTCTCCTTTTAAAAAGTTCCTTTCTAGAAGCAAAACCTACTTTAAAATCTAAGCAGGAAAATACATATTTGCCAGCTAGAAAGATTTTCTAAGAAGTTTCTAAACAGGAAAATTCTCAGACTTAGTGCATAAGAAAAGAGGAGAGCACTGGATATGTCACTTGATAGTATAACAGCTGACATGGCCATCCCAAATTTCCCCAGGGAGCTGGGCTGCACCCAGCTGACAAAAAGGAAACCTATTAAATTCTGGGTATTTAATGTGAAGACAGAAGGTGCCAGAAGCTGGGCACCTAAGAGCAGGAGGAGCTTTTCTGTTACTGAATAAATGTCAAGCTAGGCCGGGAGTGGTGGCGCACACCTTTAATCCCAGCACTCGGGAGGCAGAGGTAGGAGGATCACTGAGAGTTTGAGGCCACCCTGAGACTACATAGTGAATCCCAGGTCAGCCTGGACTAGAGTGAAACCCTACCCCAGAGGGGAAAAAAAATTGGCTTTCATGTCAATATTGTAAAATAGGTTTGCAGAGGGCTGGAGAGATCGCTCAGTGGTTAAACACATTTGCTTACAAAGCCTGCCTGCCAAGGTTCAATTCCCAAACCACTCACCTAAAGCTGACACAAAAAGTTGTGGCCAGGCATGGTGGCACACACCTTTAATCCCAGCATTCAGGAAGCTGAAGTAGGAGGAATGCTGTGAATTCAAGGCCAGCCTGAGACTACATAGTGAATTGCAGGTCAGCCAGGGATAGAGTAAGACTCTACCTCAAAAAAAAACAAAAAAAAGGGCTGGAGAGATGGCTTAGCGGTTAAGGCGCCTGCCTGCTAAACCTAAGAACCAGGTTCCAATCTCCAGGTCCCACGTTTAGCCAGATGCAAAGTGACACAAGGGCGCAATGCTGCACTTGACCACAAGGGGGCGCATTCATCTGGATTTAATTCACAGCAACTGAGACACTGCTGGCGCACCCATCTCTATCTGTCTCCCTCTCCCTTTCTGTCTGTCTCTGTCTGTCTCTCTCTCCAAAAATAAAAAAATAAAATAAAATAAAAATAAATAAATAAAATGACTGAATTGATTTTTTAAAAAATTAAAAACAAAAAAAACAAAAAACGTAAAATAGGCATTCAGGCCAGGGATATGGCTTCGCAGTACAGCACTTGCCTAGCTTGTGTGAGGCCCTAATTCTGATCCTCAGCACTGCTAAGCAGATGAGTAAACTGGGTACTTCACATTTGAAACCGTTTCCAGTTCATGAAGTGGTCATCCAAAGACATATCTATCCTCCACAAAACCTGTGCAAGGTGACACAGTCATGCTGACCTGCAGAAGAGAGCAGGTTCCCAGATTCCAAGGAAGAATGTACTAGAGCCACACACAAGTACAGAAGAGAGCCAGGATTTGAACGAAGGTGTCTAACTCCAGACCCAAATTGCATGGTGGACATATGTATGTGTCACAGTGGCACACACCAGTAATCCCAGTGCTGGGGAAGTGGAAACAGGAGGATCCCCAGGGCTTTCAAATAGCTAAGAGCACCTAATATGTGAGTGGAGCAAAATAGAGGAAGACCCTCAATGTCGACCTCTAGCCCAAACACGCACATGTGCACCCACAAACATACACACATGCATACATACCACTCATACATACACACCAAACAGAAAGAGAAAATTACAGGGGTATACTCACAAGGGGGTAAGGAAGAGAAAGACAGACAGTCTATAGGTGTGCCAGAAAGACACAGACAGTATACCAGGGCCTCTTGCCACTGCAGATGAATTCTCGACTCATGCACCACCACTTTGTACATCTGGCTTTATGTGGGTGCTGGGAAATTGAACCCAGGCTGGTAGGCTTTGCAAGCAAACACCTTTAACTACTGAGCCATCTCCTCATCCTTAAAATTTCAAGTTTCCTGCCTACCTGCATCCAATCTTCCTTAAAGGCATCATGATGGAAGGCATCATGTTATTAACTATATGTGCACATACATATATGCACACACTGCCCTTTGGTACAGGTGCTAGTCTGTTTTACACTACTCTGTATTTTGATCTTTTTAAAAAAAAAAAAAAACTTAACACCTTGGGAATTATTCCCTGTCAATTCCTTAAAGGCTTCTAGTGTGTCTGTGTGTGTGTGTGTGTGTGTGTGTGTGTGTGTGTGTGTGTGTGTGTAGTGTATGCATATGCAGGTAAGCATATCCCATGCACTTGTGTATGGAGGCAAGAGTAGACCATTGGGCATCCTATTTATCACTTTTCCATCTTGTTTCTTTGAGATTGAACCCAGCTGGCCTATCAGAGAATCCCAGAGATTCTCCTGTGTGCAGTCCCAATAAGACTGGGACTTAGGCATCTATGGCCATGTCTAGGTGAACTCCTGTCTTCATGATAGCACAGCAAGCTCTCTTACCCAGTAAGCCATCTCTCACCTTTTATTTTTTAGTGAATGGTATGGTTGAAGAGTTCTATAGTAAATACATGGCTAGAAAGTTTAAAGGTACACAAGGATAGAAAAGAAACGTAGGCTCTCTTGCTGCTACAAATGAATGCTTGTCTGACTTTATGTGAGTGAATGGAGAATTGAGTCCAGGGTAGGAGGCTTTACAAGCAAGTGCTTTAACCACTCAGCCATCTCCCCAAACCTTTTTTTTTTTTTTTTGTTTGGCAGGTGTGAGTATAGTGTGTGATTGTATTTGTGTTTATGTGTGAGGTATGGGCACATGTGTGTGGACGCAGGTGCATGTGAATGCTAGAGGTCAACATTGCTGTCATTCTCAATCATTTTCCACCCTTTTTTTTTTTTTTTTTTTTTGAGACAGAAACCAAAGCTCACCAATGTGACCAGACTAACTAGCCAGCAAGTCCCGAGGATTCTCCTGTCTCTGCCCTCCATCACTGGGATCACAGGCACATACCACCATGTCCAAGTACGTGGGTGATGGGGATCCAAACTCAGGTCCTTTTGCTTGAGTGACTAGCACTTTACCCACTGAGCCATCTCCCCAGGTTTTTTTCAGAAAAGTGATTGTACATAGCTTTGTAGGTCAACAAGGACACATTCTTTAAAATACTTATGATTTATTTATTTGAGAGAGAGGCACTGAGAGAGAGAATGGACACACCAGAGCCTCTAGCCATTGCAAATGAACTCCAGACACATGCAACCCCTTGTCCTGGGGAGTCAAGCCAGGATCCTTTGGCTTTGCAGGCAAACACCTTAACCACTAAGCAATCTCTCCAGCCCACAAGGACACATTTTAATTGTCATTTTCAGTAACAGTAAGGACTGCTAATGTTGGATGTAATCGTACTTCTAATTCCCAATTCTTTAAAAATATATATATATTTACAGGCTGGAGAGATGGCTTAGCGGTTAAGGCACCTGCCTCCTAAGCCTAAAAACACTGGTTCCAATCCCCAGCGGTTCCAATCTCCAGGTCCCACATTTAGCCAGATGCAAAGTGACGCAAGGGCGCAATGCTGCTGGCACGCCCATCTCTATCTGTTTTCCTCTCTGTCTCTCTCCAAAAAAAAAAAAATATATATATATGTATGTATGTATGCTTATTTGTACGTGTGTGTGTGGACACATCAGAGTCTTTTTGCCACCGCAAACAAATGCTAGATATTCATGCCACTTTTTGTGTCCAATTTATGTGACTGGCTTAGAAACTGAACCTGTGCAGGCAGGCTTTGTAAGCAAGAACCTTTAACTGCTGAGCCATCTTCACAGCCTCTTTCATTCCCAACATTTAATTTAATTAATAAACATTTAATGTTATTTTACAAATTTTTTATTTATTAATTTATTTGAGAGAGAGAATGGGCACGGCACACCAGGGCATCCAGCCACTGCAAACCAACTAGTGAACAACTTTATGTGTGCATTTTCAATACTAGACTATTTCCTTAGATTTAGACTTGTTAATTCAAAAGACTTAAAGATTAGGTTATGAGATGTTGCCAAATTGTCTTTTTTTTAACTTTCTTGTCTTTTTTTAAAAGATTTTCTTTTTTATTTATTTATTTATTTATTTATTTATTTATTTATTAGATACAGAGAGAGGGAAACAGGGAGAGGGAGAATGAGTATGCCAGGGCCTCTAGCCATTGCAAACGAACTCCAGATGCATGCGCCCCCTTGTGCATCTGGCTTATGTGGGACCTGGAGAATCAAACCGGGATCCTTAGGCTTCGCAGGCAAATGCCTTAACTGTTAAGCCATCTCACCAGCCTCCAAATTGTCTTAATTAAGAAGTTTCAGGGCTGGAGAGGTGGCTTAGTAGTTATAGCACTTGTCTGTAAAACCTAATGACCCATTCCCGGTGTGGTGGCACATGCCTTCAATCCCAACACTTGGGAGACAGAGGAAGGAGGATTGCCATGAGTTCAAGGCCACCCTGAAACTACACAGTGAATTCCAGGTAACCCAGAACTAGAATGAGACCCCTACACAGTGAATTCCAGGTCAGTCTGAACTAGAATGAGACCCTACCTCGAAAAACCAAAAAAAAATAATAATAATAATAATCATAATCATAATCATAATGACCCAACTCACCAGTACCCACATAAGCCAGATACACAAAATGGCACACGCATCTGGAGTCCATTTGCAGCAGCCAGAGGCCCTGGTGCGCCCATTCTCATTCTCTTATTCTCTCTCTTTCATCTCTCTCTGCTTGCAAATAAATAAATTTTGGTTAGAGAAACTTAAGTTTTTCAGATGGCAGCGACCTTGGGATGTATCAGAAGGTACCATGGTGCTGAGAAGAAGCTCAGCACTGAAATATCTCTAACACACCTTCCAAGGCTCAGGGGTGGAAAGAATGTACGAGCCAAAGGAAGGGTAGGACTCCTTACAACATGCTCCTCCAGACACAAAATGGCCTGGATATCCATGATCTCACAGTGCCTGACACTTCCTACACAAGACCATCATAATAGGAGGAAAAGATCATGACATCAAACTGAAAAGAAAGACTGATTGAGAGGGGGAGGGGATATGATGGAGAGTGGAGTTTCAAAGGGGAAAGTGGAGGGAGGGAGAGCATTCCCATCGGACATTGTCTACAATTAAGGAAGTTGTCAATTTAAAAAACTAATTAAAAATAAATAAATTAAATAAATAAAATTTTAAAAAGAATTTTTGTTTT
This sequence comes from Orientallactaga sibirica, assembly GCA_036365145.1. NCBI lineage: Eukaryota > Metazoa > Chordata > Mammalia > Rodentia > Dipodidae > Orientallactaga > Orientallactaga sibirica. Next base: position 15,856,888 of record JAEOAD010000028.1, read on the forward strand.
TGGGCTAGACACCCTAGCATGTCACTATCTCTCCCTCTCTCTCTCTCTCTCTCTCTCTCTCTCTCTCTCGTCTCTCTTCTCTCTCTGTTTCTCTCTGCTTGGAAATAAATAAAATATTTTTTTTTAATGTTTTCAGAAGCCGGGCGTGGTGGCGCACGCCTTTAATCCCAGCACTCGGGAGGCAGAGGTAGGAGGATCGCCGAGAGTTCGAGGCCACCCTGAGACTACAGAGTGAATTCCAGGTCAGCCTGAACTAGAGTGAGACCCTACCTCGCAAAACCAAAAAAAAAAAAAAATGTTTTCAGCCGGACATGGGGGCACACGTCTTTAATTCCAGCACTCGGGAGGCAGAGGTAGGAGGATCACCATGAGTTCGAGGCCACCCTGAGACTACATAGTAAATTCCAGGTCAGCCTGAGCTAGAGTGAGACCCTACCTCAAAAAGACAAATAAACAAAAAAATGTTTTCAGAAGCCAGGTGTGGTGACACACGCCTTTAATCCCAGCACTCAGGAGGCAGAGGTTAAGAGGATCGCCATGAGTTCAAGGCAACCCTGAGACTACATAATGAATTCTAGGTCAGCCTGAGCTAGAGTGAGTCCCTACCTACCCCCCCCAAAAAAAAAAACTTAAAAAAAAATGTTTTCAAACTGGAGAAATGGCTTAGTGGTTAAGGCACTTGCTTGCTAAGCCAAAGGACCCAGGTTCAATTCCCCAGGACCCACATAAGCCAGATGCACTAGGTGGTGCATGCAGATGGAATTCATTTGCAGTGGCTGAAGGCCCTCATGTGCCCATTCTCTTTCTTTCTCTCTCTCTCAAATAAATAAAATAAAGTTTTAAAAGAAAATGTATGTTTTCACTGGGCATAGTGGTACACACCTTTAAACCCAGCACTTGGGATGCTGGGGTAGGAGGATCGCTGTGAGTTCAAGGCCAGCCTGAACAGTGAACTCCAGGTCAGCCTTGGCTAGAACAAGACCCTACCTCAAAAAGGGGGGGGGGGGGCTGGAGAGATGGCTCAGCAGTTAAGGCACTTGCCTGCAAAGCCAAAGGACCCAGGTTCAACTCCCCAGGACCCACGTAAGTCAGATGCACAAGGTGGCGCATGCATCTGAAATTCGTCTGCAGTGGCTGGAAGCCCTGACACACCCATTCTGCCTCTTTCCCTCTCTCAAAATAATATTATTATTTTTTTTTTAAAAAAATCTTGTCTACAGCTCTAACATTACATAATAAAAAGGGGCCAAGTATATCACTTAGGTATGACTCTTTTTTTTTTTTTTTTTTTTTTTGGTTTTTTGAGGTAGGGTCTCACCCTAGTCCAGGCAGACCTGGAACTGTAATCTCAGGGTGTCCTAGAACTCACAGCAATCCTCGTACCTCTGCCTCCCAAGTGCTGGGATTAAAGGCATGCACCACCATGCTCGGCTTGAATTTTTTAATTGCAGAGTAATGGTACTAAGTGATACAGAACATAAGAAATTTCCAAGTTTCCAACCAGGAACTGGAGAGATTGCTCAGTGGATCAAGCACTTGCCACAAAAGCATGAATATCTGAGTTCAAATCCCCAGAACCCATGAAAAGCCAGGAGCTGGGGCAGACTTCTGTAATCCCAGCACACTAACAGCAACATGGGAGGCAGAGACAGGAGAATTTTCCAGAAGCTCAGTGGACTGACCCAGTACCATGGCACATGCACACCCACCAAAAAAGAGAGAAAATAATTTCTAATTAGTCTGGGTCAGATGGATATTCACCTGTATAAGAATCATCAGGGGTCTGAGGGAAGATGGCTCACTGAATACAAAGCCTGCTACACAGGCATGAGTTTGTATCCCCAGAACGCATGAAAAGCTAGAAACTGTAGGACTAGTCTGTGATCCCAGTATGCCTATGGCAAGAAAGAAGAGGAGACAGGAGAGTCGCCTGGAAGTTCATGGGCCAGCTAGCCTGGCATTCAGAGTGATGAACAAGAGAACCTCAAACAAGGTGGAAGGAGAAGATGGACACTCAAAGTTGTCCTCTGATTTCCACAGGAGTTCTGTGGCACACACATGCCTGCACTCACACACATGAACATGCACAGACATACACAAGCACACATGCATCAAAAAGAAAAGTTATCTCAGACCACCTGCATCACACTACGTACAAAAATTAATTCAAGGGCTGGAGAGATGGCTTAGCGGTTAAGGTGCCTGCCTCCTAAGCCTAAGAACGCTGGTTCCAACCTCCAGCGGTTCCAATCTCCAGGTCCCACGTTTAGCCAGATGCAAAGTGACGCAAGGGCGCAATGCCACACTTGACCACAAGGGAGCACACGCATCTGGATTTTTTTCGCAGCAGCTGAGAGGCTGCTGGCGCACCCATTCTATCTGTCTTCCTCTCCCTCTCTGTCTCTGTCTGTGTCTCTCCAAAATAAATAAATAAATAAATAACTCACAAATAGCCAAGGACCTCAACTTAAGAGTTATAAAATCTTAGAAGAAATGGGTAAATTTCACCACTTTAGATTTGGCAATACATTCTTTGGGGGGAGGGGGGGCTGGAGAGATGACTTGGCAGTTAAGATGCTTGCCTACAAAGCCTAAGGACCCATGCTAAATTCCCCAGGACCAATGTAAGGCAGGTGCACAGGGTGGGACATGCATCTGGAATTCATATGCAGAGGAAGAAGGCCCTGGCATACCCATTCTCCTCTCTATCTGCCTCTCTCTCTCTCTCTCTCTCTCTCTCTCAAATCAGTAATTTTTTAAATTCTTTTCTGTTTTTTTTTTTTGGGGGGGGGGTTGTTTTTGTTTTTTCAAGGTAGGGTCTCACTGTAGCTCAGGCTGACCTGGAACTCAATCTGTAGTTCCAGGCTGACCTCAAATTCACAGTAATCCTTCTACCTCATCCTCCACATGCCTGGCATAAATTCTTAGCTTTGATACTCAGCAACAAAAGAAAAGTGAGATTTCATTTAAATGTAAAGCTTTATCAGGAAAGACAACCTACAAAGTGGAAGAAAATATTTGCAAATCATACATCTGAGAATATATTCCAGAATATATTTTTAAAAATTCTAAGTCAACAATAGAAATCCAACTTTAAAATGGGGAGAGGATTTGAACAAATATTTCTCCAAAGATAGTCAAGTGGCCAGTACACACATGAGAAGATTCTCAACAATTCAGTCACTAGGGAAATTCAAACCAATGTCATATTACTTCACACACACTATAAATAAATACCATTAAAATATTTTAAACCAGACATGGTGCACATGCCCCATTAGTGGCAGCACTTTTGAGGCTGAGGTAGGAGGATCACTATGAGTCAAGGCCAACCTGGATTACAGAGTGAGAACCAGGTCAACCTGGGCTAGAGTAAGACTCCGCATCAAAAGAAGAAAGTTTTTATTTTCCCTAAAAGCACGATAGTGTTGGTGAGATTGTAGGAAAATTGAAACTCTCATATAATGTAAAATACTGTAGCCACTATGGACAAAAGCTCAGCAATTATCTCAAAAAGTTAAATACATAATTACCATAATCCACAACACCTCTCCCTCCAAGTTGTACACCCAAATCAATGGTAAACAGAGATTTAAACATGCTGTACATGAATGTCTAGTGCACTACTATTTATATTCACCAAAAAGTAAACCAACCAAATTCCAACTGACAAATGAACAAAATGTGGTATGTCCACATAACAAACTATTATTCAACAATAAAAGAGAAATGTCTGAGCTAGAGAAATGGCTCAGTAGTTAAAAGCACTTACTTGCAAAGCCTGATGATTTGCATGCATTCAATTCTCCAGTATCCACATAAAGCCAGATGCACCAAGTGGCATATACATCTAAAGTTCATCTGCAGTGGCAAAGGACCCAAGTGTGTCCATTCCCTTCCCCTCCCTCCCTCCTACCCCTTTCTCTGTAAACAAATAAATAAATAAAATATATTTTTTAAAGAGTTATGGGGACTGGAGAGATAGCTCAGCAGTTAAAGGCACTTGCTTGAAAACACCTAGGTTCAATTCCCTAGTATCCATGTAAAGCCACATATACAGAGTGGCACATGTATCTGGAGTTCATGTACAGGAAGCCCTGGTGCACCCATTCATTCTCTCTCTCACTCACCCAAATGAATTTTAAAATATATGTTTTTTTAAGAGGAGCTGGAGAGATGGTGTAGAGGTTAAGGCATTTGCCTGCAATGTCTGGGGACCAGCGTTTGATTCCCCAGTACCCCTGTAAGCCAGATGCACAAGGTGGTGCATGCATCTAGAGTTCATTTGCAGTGGCTGGAGGCCTTGATGCACCCATTTTATTTCTCTCTCTCTCTATGCTTCTCTCTCGCACAAATAAATAAAATATAAAAAAAAAAAAAAAAAGGAATGGCAGGCTGGAAAGATGGTTCAGTTTTTAAGGTGCTTGCCTGAAAAGCCTAATGACCGGGTTCAATTCCCCCATATCCACATAAAGCCATATGCACAAAGTGATGCAGGCATCTGGAGATCATTTGCAGCAGCCAGAGACCCTGACAAGCCCATTATCTCTCTCTCTCTTCTCTCTCTCTATCTCTCTCTCTCTACTTACAAATAAGTGACTAAAAATATTTAAAATAAAAACAGAGGGGGGCTGGAGAGATGGCTTAGCAGTTAAGCGCTTGCCTGTGAAGCCCAAGGAACCTGGTTCGAGACTCGATTCCCCAATACCCACGTAACCCAGATGCACAAGGTGGCACATGCATCTGGAGTTCATCTGCAGTGGCTGGAGGCCCTGGTGCACCCATTCTCTCTCGCTCTCTGCCTCTTTCTGTCTGTGTCTGTCTGTTGCTAATAAATAAACAAACAAAAAAAAAAAAAGAGGAATGACATTCTGATGCATGCTACAATACATCTTCAAAACAATACCCAAAGTGAAGTACACTGGGCACAAAGTTAAAGATTCCTTTTTTTATTTTTTTGGTTTTTCCAGGTAGGGTCTCACTCTAGACCAGGCTGACCTGGAATTCATTATGTAGTCTCAGGTAGGCCTTGAACTCACTGTGATCCTCCTACCTCTGCCTCCCAAGTCTCATGTGTCACCACACCTGGCTTTTTGTAAGATTCCATCTACATGAAATATCCAGAAGAGCAAACCAATGGAAAAGAAGATCAGAGGCCGGGGGGGTTGGGGGGGATGAGGAATTATTCCTTAATGGAAAGTTTCCCACTGGGGTAATGAAAATGATTTGTAAGTAGTTCATGGTGATTCAGGAACTAGATTCTATACAAAAAGTGGCTACAAAAATTTATTTTATGTTTTTCATGTATTTTATCACATTAAATTTTGTTTTTGTTTGTTTGTTCTTTGAATTTTCTAGGTAGGGTCTCAATCTAGCTCAGGCTGACCTGGAATTCACTATGTAGTCTCAGGGTGCCCTCAAACTCAAAGCGATCCTCCTACCTCAGCCTGCCAAGTGCTGGGAGAAAAGACATGTTCTACCACGCACAGCCAAAACTTAAATTTAAAAAAAGGACCAGGTGTGGTGGCACACACCTTTAATCCCAGCACTTGGGAGGCAGAGGTAGGAGGATTGCTTTGAGTTCGAGGGCACCCTGAGACTACATAGTGAATTCCAGGTCAGCTTGAGCTAGAATGAGTCTCCACCTTGAAAGAAACCAAAAAAATAAAATAAAATAAAAGTTTTCAGATTGACCTAGATGGTCCAATTAGTGACTCAATTCTAAACTAAACAAACATAATTTTTTAAATATATGTTATTTATTTGTTTATTTTGAGTGAGAGAGAGAGAGAGGATGGATTGCCAGGGCCTTCAGCCACTGCAAACAAACTCCAGATGCATGCACCCCCTTGTGCATCTGGCTTATGTGGGTTCTGGGGAATCAAACCTGGTTCCTTAGTTCTTGCAGGCAAATGCCTTAACTGCTAAGCCATCTCTCCAGTCCCCAAACATAATTTTTTTAATAGAGTCTCATGTAGCCTTGAACTTAGTATGCTACCAAGGATAACTCTGAATTTCTGATCCTTCTGTCTCTATCTCCCAAGTGCTTGGTATTACAGGTATGCACCACAACTGGTTTTAGGGTGCTGGAGATTGAGCTCAGGGTCTCATGCATGCAAAACGAGCATCATCCTCAGCCCCCAAGAGACTAAATTCTAAAAGGGACAAAGAAAGCTGAAGAGGTGGCTTAGTGGTTAAGGTGTTTGCCTGTAAAGCCTAAGGACCCAGGTTCAGATTTCCCATTACCCATGTAAACCAGAGGTACAAGGTGGCACATGTGTATGGAATTCCTTTGCAGTGGCCAGAGGCCCTGGAGTACCCATACTCTCTCTCTAGCTCTCTTTCTCTCTCAAAAATAAATTAAGAAAATAAAAAATTAAATTAAAAAATTGGCACATGTTGGGCTGGAGAGATGGCTTAGCTATTAAGGTACTTGCCTGCAAAGCCTAAGGACCCAGGTTCAATTCCCCAGAACCCACACAAGCTAGATGCACCAAGTGGCCCATGCATCTGTAGTTTGTTTGCAGTGGCTAGAAGCCCTGGAGCACCCATTCTCTCTCTCTCTCTCTCTCTTCTCTCTCTCTCTCTCTCTCTAATAAAAAAATAAAATAAGCCAGGCATGGTGGCACACACCTTTAATCCCAGCACTCAGGAGGCAGAGGTAGGAGGATCACCATGGGATCAAGGCCATCCTGAGAATATACAGTGAATTCCAGGTCAGTCTGAGCTAGAGTGAGACTCTGCCTCAAAAAACAATAAATGAATTAATTAATTAATTAATTAATTAATTAAGAGCTGGAGAGATGGCTTACCAGTTAAGCACTTGCCTGTAAAGCCTAAGACCCCAGTTCAAGGCTAGATTCCCCAGGACCCACGTAAGCCAGATGCGCAAAGTGGCACATGCATCTGAAGTTCGTTTGCAGTGGATGGAGACCCTAGTGGGCCCATTCTCTCCCCCTCTCTCTCTGCCTCTTTTTGTCTGTCTGTCACTCTCAAATAAATAAATAAAAATAAACAAAATTTAAAATAAAATAATTTTTTAAATTGGCACAAGTATCCTATACCTATAATACCCAAACTAGTGCCTGGCAAATGGTGTGTGTTCAATCTTTGATGGCCATTGCTATATGGCCCTGTGCTTCCCAAGGACATGCCTGAGTTAGAAGACCACCATGACTTATCAAAATTAATTAAGATAGTAGGATGATGGCTCAGTAGTTAAAGGAACTTACTTGTAAAGTCTGATGGTCCAGGGTTCGAGTAACCAGTACTCAAGTAAAACCAGATGCACAAAGTGGCACATATATCTGGAGTTCTTTTGTAGTGGCAAGACACCCTGGAGCACACATATTCATTCTCTCTCTCCCTTCCTCCCTGAAATAAGTAATTAATAAATAATAAATAAAACTATCTTAACAGATTTTTAAATATATTTTATTTATTTATTTATTTATTTGAGAGAGAGAATGGGCATGCCAGGGACTCCAGTCACTGGCAAACAAGCTCCAGATGCATGTGCCTGCCTCCTTGTGCATCCAGCTTACGTGGGTCCTGGAGAGTCGAACCGGGATCCTTTGGCTTTGCAGGCAAGTGCCTTAACTGCTAAGCCATCTCTCCATCCTGATAAAACTATTTTTTTAATTAAATAAAAGCTGGAAGTGTAATTCAGTTGGTAAAGTGCTTGCCTAGCGTGCACTAAACCCTGGATTTGATTCCCAATACTACATAAACCAGACACAGTGGCACATGCCTATAATTCCAGCACTCTGAAGGTAGAAGCAGGAAGCTCAAAAGTTCATGGTTATCTTTAGCTACATATCAAATCTGAAGGCAGTCTGGACTTCATAAGATCCTGTCTTGAAAAGAAAAAAATAACTGGGCTGGAGAGATGGCTTAGTGTTAAGGCACTTGTCTGTGAAGCCTAAGAACCTAGGTTCAACATCCCAAAACCCATGTAAGCCAGATGTACATGGTGGCACATGCATCTGAAGTTTGTTTACAGTAACTGAAGGCCCTGGCATGCCCATTCTCTCTTTCTCACTCTCCCTCCCCCTCTCTCTGTAGTTAGTAAATAAATTTTTTTTTTTTTTTTTTTTTTGGTTTTCGAGGTAGGGTCTCACTCTGGCCCAGGCTGACCTGGAATTCACTATGTAGTCTCAGGGTGGCCTTGAACTCATGGCGATCCTCCTACCTCTGCCTCCCGAGTGCTGGGATTAAAGGCGTGCGCCACCACGCCCGGCTAAATAAATAATTTTTAAAAAGAAAAAGAAAGTTAAACATCACTATCACAAGGGTACTCCTGAGAAGAAACTGTTTAATACAGTTCAACTTCTCTTTGAAAGACTGGCTTATTGTTCCCAGCGTGAAGCCATCCACTCTTCATTAGGAAAGGCACTGCTACACAATTCATTCTTTCCATACAACAGGCCTCTGTTAGCATGTGTGAGTGCCTGTTCATAACAGTGTGGGCCTCTACCCACCAGGAAAGACACAATCTGTGAAGAAAACTACCCAGAAGGCAATTCTCAGAGGCTACTCTCAAACTCTGGTGGCCTCGGAAGTACTAGGGGAACATATTATAAAAAATAAAAACTGGGGGCTGGAGAGATGGCTTAGCAGTTAAGGCATCTGCCTGCAAAGACAAAGGATCCTGGTTCGATTCTCCAGAACCCACATAAATCAGATGCACAAGGGGGCGCATGCATCTGGAGTTCGTTCTCAGTAGCTAGAGGCCCTGGTGTGCCCATTCTCTCCCTCTCTGTCTCTCCCTCTTTTCTTTTTGTGAAATAAATAAAAATAAAATAAATACATTTTTTAAAATAGTAAATTAAATTAATTAAAAATAAAAACTGGGGCTGTAGAGATGACTCAATGGTTAAAGGTGCTTGCTTGCTTGATTCCCCAGTACCCACCACATAAAGCCAGATGCACAAACTGACACATGCATGTGGAGTTTGTTTGTAGCAACAGGAGTCCCTGATGTTTTCTCTCTTTCTCTCTCTCTCTCAGATAAATAAATAAAAGCATTTTTAAAATAAATTTAAAAGACTTTGGGGGACGGAGAGATAGCTCAGCAGTTAAAGACACTTGCTTGCAAAGCCTAACGGCCTGGGTTCAGTTCCTCAGTACCCATGTAAAACCAGATGCACAAAGTAGTTCATGTGTTTGGAGTATATTTGCAATGGCAGGAGGCCCTGGCATGCCCATTTTCTCTCTCAATTTCTCCTTTTTCCTCTCTCCCCCCTCTCTCTCCTTGCAAATAAATAAATAAATAATAAATGAGGGGCTGGAGAGATGGCTTAGTGGTTAAGGTGCTTGCCTGCAAAGCCAAAGGGCCCAGTTCTCAACTTCCCAGGACCCACGTAAGCCAGATGCACAAGGGGGTACATGCATCTGGAGTTTGTTTGCAGTGGCTGAAGGCCCAGGCGCACCCATTCTCTCCCTCCCTCTCTCTCTCTCTCTCTATCTATCTATCTGCCTATTTCTGTATCTCTCTCTCAAATAAATAAATAATAAAATATTTTTTAAATAAATGATATATCTTGGCAGTTATATATAAACATAAAACCCTAAGTTTACTTTTTTGTTTGTTTGTTTGTTTGCCTGGAACTCGAAATCTTCCAGCCTAGTCTCCTAAACACTGGGATTATAGGAATTAATAAGGTACCACTATGTTGAATCGATATTACATTTCTTTAAAAAGACAAGTATAGGGCTAGAGAGATGGCTTAGCAGTTAAGGCGCCTGCCTCCTATAAAGATCGCCAGTTCCAATCTCCAGGTCCCATGCTTAGCCAGATGCAGTGACACAAGGGTGTGATGCTGCACTTGACCACAAGGGATCACACACAACTGGATTTAGTTCACAGCAGCTGAGACTGCTGGCGTGCCCATCCTCTCCCTCTCTCTCTCTCTGTCTCTCTCCAAAAAAAAAAAAAAAAAAAAAGACAAGTATAGAGCCTGGAGAGGTGGCTTAGTGGTTAAGCACTTGCCTGTGAAGCCCCCAGTTCGAGGGTCTATTCCCCAGGACCCACGTAAGCCAGATGCACAAGGTGGCACATGCATCTGGAGTTCGTTTGCAGTGGCTGGAGTCCCTGTCACACCCATTCTCTCTGTCTCTATCTGCCTCTGTCACTCTCAAATAAATAAAAAATAAACAAAAAAAAAAATTTTAAGGCAAGTATAAAGTCTGGGGAATTGGCTCTGTGGATAAAGTGCTCACCACTCAAACTAGAATACCCCAGCACACTGACTCACACTGGTGCCAAGATGGGAGGAAGAGACAGAATTTTTAGGAAGCTCACTGTGAACATAGCAAGCAGCAGAGCCAGAAACCCCAGCTAGAATCCAAAGTGAGAAACCCTGCTTCAAATGAGATGGATATACCCAAAAGTTGTCTACTGACCACCACATGCACAGGTACGTGCAAATGCATACATACGAAAATAAGTAATTTAATATTTTAAAGAATATTCAGAGATGGCCTAGCCATTAAGGTATTTGCTTACAACGCCAAAGGACCCCAGTTCTATTCCCCAGGACCCACATAAGCCAGATGCACAAGAGGGCACATACGTCTGGAGTTCGTTTGCAGTGGCTGGAGGCCCTGGCATGCCCATTCTCTCTCTCCCTCTCTCTCTCTCCTCTCTCTCTCTCTCAAATAAATAAATAAATAAATTTTAGAAAGAATAAAAATAAAATAAAAAAATAATAAAAAGCAAGTGTAGCTAGTTGTGGTGGTGCACATCTGTAATCCCAGCACTCAGAAAGCTGAGGGAGGAGGATCACTGTGAGTTCAAGGCCAGCCTGAGAGTACATAATGAAATTCAGGTCAGCCTGGTATAAAGCAAGACCCTACCTCAGGAAAAAAAAAAAAAAAAAAAAAAAGCAAATATATGAAAGGGAAAGAAAAAAAATCTGGTTTGGCTACTCACATGACAAAAAGACCAGAAGATGCCATAAACTACAACTGCAATAAAGTCAACAAAATTATGTCGCTAAGCAGTACTGTGATCCAAGCAACAGAAGCTCTATTAGGACTAGATTTCACTGTGGACCTTGGTTTGTCCCTGCAAGTTGACAGCATGGAATGCTCTCTCCCTGCCCATCTCACAGGGCTTGGAAAGAGGATTATGACTTTTTAGTTTTAAAATCTGGCTGTTTATCACTGCTGGAAAGGCAGAGACAATAGAATCCCTGAGGTTTGAATGCCAGCCAATCTAGCCCAATTTGTGAGCTCCAGGCCAAAGAGACCCTGTCTCAAAAAGAGGTAAATGGAAGCCGGGCGTGGTGGCCACGCCTTTAATCCCAGCCCTGGGGAGGCAGAGGTAGGAGGATCGCCATGAGTTCAAGGCCACCCTGAGACTACATAGTGAATTCCAGGTCAGCCTGGGCTAGAGTGAGACCCTACTTCAAAAAAAAAAAAAAAAAAAAAAAAAAAAAAGAGATAGATGGCATGTACCTAAGGCTAACATCCAAGGTTGTCCTTTGGCTTGCATATGCATACATGCATACCCACACACATATGACCATGCATACACATACTCACTACATTCATATATGCATGCACATACTCACTACACTCACAGACACATGCAAAAAAAAAAAAAAAAAACTTAAAACTAAACCAGTTCATCTTGGCTATTCATCTGTCCTGATGCCTGAACCTCCAGGTCCCTGCTCTGGTAGGTTTTTTCCGGTCCCAGCCAGACTGGGATGGGATGGGGGAAAGGGATCCTTATTTCCACATAGGCTCTCTACCCCCCTCCTGCTTTCCCCATGGCAGGAGCTCTCTGCACTTCCTTCTCACTCTTAATCTAATAAAAAGTCTCTTTAAACCTTAAAAAATAAAAATAAAGCTGGGCATGGTGGCACACACCTTTAATCCCAGAATTTGGGAGGCAGAGGTAGGAGGACTGCCTTGAGTTCAAGGCCACCCTGAGACTACATAGTGAATTCCATGTCAGCTTAGGCTAGAGAAAAAACCCTACCTCGAAAAACCAAAATTAATAATAATAAGGATAAAAACAAACCAGAATTGGGGCTAGGGATGTAGCTCAGTGGCAGAGCACATGAAGCCCTGGGTTCAATCCGCAACACCAAGAAAGAGCAGATTAACAAACCAGGAAAGAACAAAAGATCTAGGGCTGTTTGGATACTTCTAATATAACCAGCATCAGTTCAGGTTATGGCCTCCCCTCCCAGACTGAACCCCTGATGTACTGGAACTATGTGTTATTGTAACCTTTCTACTGATGAGACAGACACCCGACCAGAAGCATCTTATGGGAGGGGAGGGTTTGTTTCTGGCTTACAGATTCCAGGGCAAGCTTAATCATGGCAGAAGAAGCTGGTTCACTTCAGCATCTACAGCAGAGAGAGAGAAGCCAGCACCAGCAAGCACAACCAGCAAGCACAACCAGCAAGCCAGAGCTCAAGCTACTCTCAACACACCTAAGGACCCTCCTCAGTGACCTCTTCCAGCAAGCTGCTGGAGACTTCAGCAGGAAGCTTAATTTTTTTTTTTTTTTTTTTTTTTTTTTTTTCGAGGTAGGGTTTCACTCTGGTCCAGGCTGACCTGGAATTAACTATGTAGTCTCAGGGTGGCCTCGAACTCATGGCGATCCTCCTACCTCTGCCTCCCGAGTGCCGGGATTTAAAGGCGTGCGCCACCATGCCCGGCAGGAAGCTTAATCTTAATCAAAAATGCTGCAGCCAGCTGGGCGTGGTGGCACACGCCTTTAATCCCGGCACTCAGGGAAGCAGAGGTAGGAGGATCGCCATGAGTTCGAGGCCACCCTGAGACTACATAGTTAATTCCTGGTCAGCCTGGACCAGAGTGAAACCCTATCTCGAAAAAAAAAATGCTGCAGGCTATGGGGGACATATATTTATATTCAAACCACCACACCAAGTGTGTCTTTTCTTTTGGCTTTTGGTTTTGTTAGTTTGGGGCTTTTGGGGGGGGGCGGGGAGCACGGGGGAAGCAGGATCTCATTCTAGCCCAAGGTTCACCTGAAACTCACCCTGTAGCCAAGGCTGGCCTCAAACCCATGGTGTTCTCCCTTACTTCAGCACTGAAGTGCTACATTTATGTCTTTTCAACTGTACCTCTTGGGACCTGGTACCCAAATCAAGAAAGAATTGAGTAAAAAAAAAACCTAATCTGGGCTGAGGAGATAGCTCACTCAAAGAGTGCTTGCCTTGCCCACAAGGACATGAGTCGGATGCCCAGGGGAGAAACAAACATGGTGACATGCACTTGTAATCCCAGCTCCTTATTTCCTTGAGAAAGAGTCTCACTGAACCTGGAACTCTCCATTTTTGTTAAGAGTGGCCATGCCTTGCTTTGCTTTTCAAGTGTATACTAGAGATCAAACATGGGTCCTCATGCTTGTACAGTAAGTGCTCTTACCGACTAAACCTTTTTTTTTTTTTTTTTTTTTTTTTTTTTTTTTTGAGGTAGGATCTCACTCTAGCCAAGGCTGGCCTGGAATACACTATGTAGTCTCAGGGTAGCCTTGAACTCACAGCAATCCTCCTACCTCTGTCTCCCAAGTGCTAGGATTAAAGGCATGAGCCACCATGCCTGGCTCTTCCTCTTATTTTCAAGGAAACTTTGTTAATGAGTGCTCTTAAACACAATTTATTATCAGCAATTTCCACCATTTAATTTGGCAACCAGACTTACAGTTAGCACAACTGAAACTCAGATCTGAATTTAACATATACCTTCCAATGGCTACATTTGTAATACTAATACAAAATAAAAATTATTTATTTTAAAAACTGATTCTGGGGCTGGAGAGATGGCTTTTAGCAGTTAAGGCTCAAAGCAAGGACCCAGGTTTGATTCCCCAGTACCCACGTAAGTCAGATGCACATGGTAGCACACGTGTCTGGAGTTCATTTGCAGTGGCTAGGGGCCCTGGTGTGCCCATATTAATTCATTCATTCTCTTTCTCTCAAATAAGTAAATATTTAAATTTAAATTAACTGGGGCTGCAGAGATGGCTTAGCAGTTAAGGCACATGCCTGTGAAGCCTAAGGACCCGGGTTAGATTCTCCAGATCCCATGTAAGCCAGATGCACAAGGGGGCACATATGTCTGGAGTTCATCTGCAGTGGCTAGAGGCCCTGGCATGCCCATTCTCACTCTCCCTCTCTCTCTTTCCCTGTCTCTGTCTCTAATAAATAAATTAATTAAATTAACTGACTCTGAGCTGGAAAGATGGTTTAGTGCTTGCCTGCAAAGCCTAAGGACCCAGGTTTGATTCCCCAGAACCCACATAATCCAGATGCATTTGGTGGTGCATACGTCTGGAGTTCATTTGCAATGGCTAGAGGCCCTGACATGCCCATTTTCTCCCTCCCTCTCTCTCATAAATAAATAAAAATATTTTTTAAAAAACTGATCTTTCTAGGCTGGAGAGATGGCTTAGCGGTTAAGGCACATGCCTGCGAAGCCTAAGGACCCCGGTTTGATTCTCCAGGTTCCACATAAGCCAGATGCACAAGGGGGCGCATGTGTCTGGAGATCATTTGCAGTGGCTAAAGGCCCTGGAACACCCATTCTCACTCTCCCTTTCTCTCTTTCCCTCTCTCTGTCTCTAATAAATAAATAAAAATAAAATCTTTAAAAAAAAACAAAAACTGATCTTTCCAGACACAAAATGGCCTGGATATCCACAACCTCACAGTGCTTGACACTACCTACACAAGACCATCACAATAGAAGGAAAAGATGATGATATCAAAAAAAAGAAATAATAAATAAATAAAACTAAAAAATAAAAGAGAGACTGATTGAGAGGGGTAAGGGATATGATGGAGAGTGGAATTGCAAAGGGGAAAGTGGGGGAAGAGAGAGAATTACCATGGGTTATTGTCTATAATTATGGAAATTGTCAATAAAAAGATAAATTTAAAAAACTGATCCTAAAGCCAGGTATGGTGGTGCAAGCCTTTAATCCCAGCACTCAAGAGACAGAGGTAGGAGGATCGCCATAAGTTCGAGGCCACCCTGAGACAACAAAGTGAATTCCAGGTCAGCCTGAGCTAGAGTGAGACCCTACCTCCAAAAAACAAAAAAACAAACAAAAAAAAAAACTGATCCTAAGTAGATTAGTAAGAATAAATGGAATCTTGAGTTAATTGCTTGTCTCTGATCCAAGAAACCATCTTACCTAAATTCTAAATCAAGATATTAAGCTACTCAAGAAACCAGAATTGGGACAGAGGAAATGGCTCAGCAGTTCAAGCTCATGCCTGCAAAGTCTAATAACACAGGTTCGATTCCCCAGTACCCATGTAAAGCCAGATGCACAAAGTGGTGCATGCGTCTGGACTTCGGTTGCAGTGGCTAGAGGCCCCTTCTTATTCTCTTTCTCTCTTCACTCTCTCTTTACAAATAAATAAAAATATGTTTAAAAAGAAAATAGAATTAAGGCAGGAGAGATGGCTAGGTGATTAAAGTGCTTGCCAAACAAGCATGAGGACCAGAGTTCTGATCCTCAGCAACATGTAAATCCCTTGTGGGTGTACTGGCCCATCTGTAATCCCAGCTCTCACTTGGGAGGCAGAGACAGGGATCCCTGAGGCAAGCTGGCTAGATAGACTATCCAAATCGGCAAGCTCTGGGTTCAAGTGAGAGACCTTGCCTCAGTAAAGTAAGGAAAATAATCAAGAAAGACACCAGGCTTTAATATCTTACCTCTACACACTCATATGCACTGGCACACACATATGCACAAATACACACATACTTGGGAAAGAAAGAAAGAAAGAAAGAAAGAAAGAAAGAAAGAAAGAAAGAAAGAAAGAAAGAAGGAAGAGAAAAAAGAAGACAGATATAATCAACAAAAGACTGAAGGAAAAAGCCTAAATCCAAAACAAAACAAATGTAACACACTGGAGTGATAATCCTTATATTCTTCTGGCCAGTCATGTCTCACCATCCCTGTAAACTATTTTAGGGATCTGAATCCTGCTCTATAAAAAGCAAGTTCCTATCATCTGAACTCCACTTAAAAGATTCTATCGCCATAATTACCAAAGCACAAGCTTCAGATTCTTACTGACTACCAATACCAAAAAAAAAAAAAGCTTTTATCATTTACATAAAGTTGAATCTGTATGTTAATAGAACAGCATGACACATGAGGAAATCTGTGTGTTCAGTCCTAACACAAACTTGGTGTGAACTTTACAACAGCCTTTTCTGTATTTTCCACATCAATTATAACATGGAGATACAATATTTAACACCTACACCATCAGCAAAGTCTCTTCAAGGAAGTTTTGGCTTTGGTTAAACTTTAGTTAAGAGAATTTAAAGCCATGGCTGAAAAAAAACTTAATAAAAACTAAAAACTTTAGAGCCTTAGAATGTAGTTCAGTAGTAGTAGTTGCATAGCATGTACAAGGCCCTGGGTTCAATCCCCAACACTGTAAAACATAATTAATTAACTATAACTTTCAAAATCTAAAACAGTTACATGTTATGCATCATAAACACTGCGATTTGAGTGCTGCTACAAGGGTGCAATTGGACAATTTTACAAATATGAATAAGTAAACGGCTCATTAAAATTTAAACTTTCCTTATCAAGTAAGAAAGATAGATAAGATTCGGTACTCTGGGTGATTCTCCTTCTCTCTGTGGCCTAGGTATCAATGTTGCTATTCTCCCACTCCTGAGATGGGTGAATGGATCCCTCTTTCAGCTTCAGTAAATGTCATGAATAGTAATAAAAACTTTAAAACAAATAGTAATAAGAACAATTTGGAAGCGACTGCTATTGCTGGACTGTAACACCTGAATCTGGTAAGGTAAGAGCATGCAACTATCTCGCTCCTGACTCTTCCATATCAGCACCTCCTAAGGGACTAGAGCATCCAAAGCTATCCTTGCCATGCCACATCTACCAATGAAAGTATCCCGCCCAAAGAACTCACGGGTTCCACCATTAGCTCAGTATTTAACGAACGAGTCCCTCTGAACAGCAATCCATCGGGATGGGGCACACCGTGGTTTAAGGCGCCACCTAATTATTTTTTTTAATTTTAGAAATAAACACTATTTTTAAAATATATATATATTATGTAATGAGTTAAGACTCTGGAAAACCCCACACACTCATGGAAACAGCTTAGAAAAATGGAAAGCAAGATTCCATTAGCTCCATTGTACCTAACCAGACCTAACGTGCAAGATCACACACTCATCCTCGTCACCGCGTCTCCGCCAATGCCAAAGAACAACAAAGGCAAGTTGAGGAGGCTGAACTCAGCACTTGTCCGTTTTCCCAGCTTCGCAAAGAAGCTCCCCAAAGCCCCCCGCACCCCCCCCCAACCTGGGACCAGGGGACGCTCGGCATCGCGCCGGGGCGGCTGCTCCGCTCCACGCCGCTGGCTCAAGCTTTTGTCTGGCCCGGCTGGAAGCCCCAGTCCTCCGCCCGCCTCCCCGACACCCCTTCTTCCCTCTGGATCTTTCTCCACACCCATCACTCGCCGATGACTAGTTGTTATGGGTTTTCTCTCCATAGTCCCCTTTCTGCACGCCATCCGGGGCTCGCTCCTTTCAAACACGAGCCCGGCTTCCGTGATCGTCTTCCCACCCGGGCCGGGGAGACTCGGGTCACGAAGGGGCCCCAGGGTGGGGTCTGAGAGAGAGAGAGACGGCCGAGAGTGCAGGGGCGACACAAAGCCCGGCTGACCCCGACACACGTCCCACCTCCCTCTGCAAAGCAGCCTGGGATCAGCCAACCACCAAAGCCCAGGCATCCCGCTGCCCACCTCAGCGCGGCCCCCTCCCCCCAAAGTGCACCCGAGGGGCCGCTGACCCCAGCGCCGGACCAGGTCCCCGCCCGGACCCCGCGCCCGCCGCCGCCGCCGCCGCCGCCGCGAGGAAGGGGACGCGGGCCTTGGGGACACCCCCGACCCCTCGCCCTAAGCCGGTACTTACAGCCCTATTATTCATTCCTGGTGCCGCTGCGGACCGGACGGCCGCCGCCTTCTCCTCCACCCCAATGAGGTGAAGCGCTTGATGCGGGGATTAAAAAAAAAAAAAAAAAAAAAAGAGCAAGAAGGCTTCTGCGACTGCGCAGTGCAGTCTCCCTTTTTTTTTTTTTTCTCTCCCCCTCTTACCACCGCCGACCCGGCTTGGACCATAGAGAGTGTAAACCGAGACCAGAGAGGTGGCTGCCTCTCTATGGTGACGCCCTGCGCAGGCGCAGGCGCCGGCCTGGCTGTGCTGGGCTTCGCAAAGCGGACGCCCCAGGTTGTTTTGTCCCCATGGGGAAAATGGTTGTTGACCCTGATGACGACCCGTAGGGTAAAGGTGCTTTAAAGAAATGGGGGGGGAGCGGTAGTAAGAAAGCCCCTTGGGAACTTGAGGCAAAAAAAAAAAAAAAAAAAAAAAAAAAAAAAAAGGTCAAGATGACGGATCTAAGCGACCACGGCACGGTGGAATAGGAAAAGCTAGAGAGCTGTCAGAAGAGTGTGCACAAAAGTCTTCCGGCCGGAACTTCTTTTGGCCGGGGGTCTAACACCTGAAGGAAACAGTCTTTCACTTCTGGGTTATGGGTGACGGAAATTGTACCCTGTGGCTCTCCGTAGTAGCAGCGTGTCTGGGCTCCTTGCTCTTTGCGAGCATGCGCACAACCCGGTACCGGAAGCACAGCTTTCAAATGGTTCTGTGCGCTTTTGCAAGCCAAGTTAAAAGGAAACCAATGGCGGTGTGACTTGTCGAAATAGAGTCCATTTATTAATTGAGCACCTTCACAAATAATGCTGCCTCTCCCTCCCTCGTTGCCCTCGGATGGCGTGGAGGACGTGTTCTGGGAAGTAGAAAGCTATGCAAACGCTGGGCTGCCTTCAAGGATCCTGAAGGACCCACAGTTTTGCCGCGTCACGCCCGTGATCTCGCGGGTGATTTGAGGTTGAAAGCTCTCTTCTGCTGAGGGTATAGACTTTGGGGGCGTGAGTTAGCTTCGGTCCATCGCGATATCCAGCGCTCTGGGTTTGTATGGGGTTCCTGTGCTGGGGTCTGTATTGAGAGACAGGTGCGAAAACGCCCTGTGGCCCGCAGGCACTTGAGGGGTTGCGGCCAGAGAGGAAAAGTAAAACAATAAAGCCGTGTGCAAGGGCTTTTGTGTGGTGCCATGAAAAGGTAGAGGACTGGTTTAAAGGAGAAGGGTGAACATGCAGGGTGTGACCCCTGCTTGGATCTAGAAAAGGTAACAACTTTGGGACAAAAATACGCTGTCAGTTGTCAGTGGATGCATGACAATGAAAGAGCATTCTAGTTAACCACCATGAGGTAAAGGAGCCAGAGGAAGTGGGTAGTGTGGTGGGAGAATGAGTTTGAAGAGTGGTCCGCCTAAAAGAGAAAGAGACGAAAAACCAGAATCATTCGTAAGTTTGATAAGTAGAATAGGATGGGTTGTTTCAAATGTTCTCTTTGACAAAGAGAATGGAAGTACCAGGGCCTGCTGCCACTGCAAGGGCTCTAGACACATGCACCACTTTGTGTTCTGGGGAAATAGACGGACCAACCCTGGGTTGTCAGGCTATGAAAGTGTTGCAGTCAGGTTCGCATTGCTGGCAGAAAACATCCGACCAAGAGCAGCTTGTGAGGGCAAAGAAATGATTTATTTTGGCTTACAGACTTGAGGGGCAGCTCCATGATGGCAGGGGAAACCGTTGACATGAGCAGAGGGTGGACATCACCACCTCACCAACATCAACAGGAGAGTGTGCCAAACACTGGCAAGGGGAAACTGGCTCAAATACCCATAAGCCTGCCCCCAACAATACACAGCCTCCAGGAGGCATTAGTTCCCAAATCTCCATCAGCAGGGAACCTAGCATTCAGAACACCTAAGTTTATGGGGAACACTTGAATCAAACCACCATATTCTGCCCCGAGCCACCATAAACTGATAACCATCTGTGATGTAAAGTGCAATGTATTCTGTCCAACTTTTAAATTCCCAGAATTTTTATCAATCCTAATGATGTTCAAACATTCCCATAGTTTGAGATCTTTTAACTGAGCCATAATATCAAAAAAAAAAAAAAAAAAAAAAAAAAAAGAAATCCCCCAAACCCATAATGGCACAGAATAAACATTCACACTGCAAAACATGGCATTGGGCATAGCAAAGAAATATTTAACCAATACAAGATTTAAAACAACCAGGGTAGGGCTGGAGAGATGGCTTAGGGTTAAGGCTCCTGCCTCCTAAGCCTAAGAACACTGGTTCCAATCTCCAGCGGTTCCAATCTCCAGGTCCCATGTTTAGCCAGATGCAGTGATGCAAGGGCGCAATGCCGCACTTGACCACAAGGGGACACACACATCTGGATTTCGTTCACACCAGCTGAGACACTGCTGCCGCGCCCATCTGTCTTCCCATCTCTGTCTTCTCTCTCTCTCTCTCTCTTCTCTTTCTGTCTCTCTCTCTGTCTCTCTCTGTCTCTCTCCAAAAAAATAATAAAAATAAAAACAACCAGGGTAAACACCAAACTAAGCCAATGACAAGCCTTCAAGTCCAATAATTCTAACCAGCAACAAGTCTCTGGGGTTCCAATTCCGCCCCTCCAGCTAGGCTACTCACAATCCTGGAAAAGTTCACTGGGGACAGCAGCTCTTCTTAGCAGCCATCTCGTGGTCCCGGCATCTGCAGTGGGTCTCCACTACAACCCATGGTCCATCCTTACAGCTCCACCAGGTCTCCATGCAGGCAATCCTGCTTCACACTGCCCATGACCGTTTCCAAAACACAAGAGCATATTGCAAATTCAATGACCCTCTCCTGCATTTCTTATATGCCATGATATCAGGTAGAGTGCCAATTTGTTAATCCAAGAGGGGGAGTAAAACAGACTTTAAAGAACAGGACGCTCCTTGCACATTCAGGCCCTTCAAAAGAGTCTCCATTCTTCCTGTTGTCCCAATGCAGGTCAGTTGGCCCAATCTCAAAGGTTATAATCTCATATAATTGCAGCTGAATGGGCCGAAGTTTCAGCCCAGTGATTTCATTTCTGTGTCATATCCCTCTACTCACACCAGTCCATTTCTATGCAATGCAACTCTGCACAAGTTTTCAGGACACAGCCATAACAGCAAACCTCTCACACAAACTGCTTCTAGCCCAGTCTAGGCAAAGCTCCTTTTCACCCTCAGAAGCCAAACCTCACAGTCCACAGTTCTTATTGCATTCGAGTCTTTCAGTGCTGACCAAAACAGTCCATCAAGCTGTTCTTACCGCACTGCAAGCCACCTCTTAGGCCAAGGTTTCAAATTCATCCACATTCCTGCTGCAAAGCAGTTTCAAAAAGCCAAAGCCATATAGTCAGGTTTCTAGCAGTAATGACCCTGCTCTCGAGGCCAACTTTACTGTTGCAGTCAGGTTCATATTTCTGGCAGAAAACACCCGACCAAGAGCAGCTTGTGGGGGAAAATGTTGATTTTGCTTACAGACTTGAGGGGAAGGTCCATGATAGCAAGGGAAAATGTTGGCTTGAACAGAGGGTTGACATCACCTCCTCACCAACATCAGATGGACAACATCAGCAGGAAAGTGTGCCAAACACTGGCAAGGGGACACTGGCTATAATACCCATGAGCCCGCCCCCAACAATACACTGCCTCCAGGAGGCGTTAATTCCCAAATCTCTATCTGTTGGAAACCTAGCATTCAGAACACCTAAGTTTATGGGGGACACCTGAATCAAACCACCACAGAAAGCAAGTGCTTTGAAGCCTTGAGCCATCTCTCCAGCCCCTGTTTTTGATTGTGTAGTTCAGTACAGGAACATTGTACAGCCAAGCTCCAGAGTTCTTTCCATCATGCAAGACAGCCTGTGCACCCGTTAAACCCCAATTCCTAACTTGTTTGTCCCCAGCCCTGATAATCACCATTCTACTTCTTATGAATTTGATTAGCTAGGTCATGAAAGTGGAATCAGAATCATACAGTATTGGTCTTTTTATGACTGGTTTATTCATTCAATATAGTGTCCTCTAGATTTCTCCATGCATGTTGTGACACACATCTGAGTCCTTCCTTTTTTTTTTTTTTTTTTTTTTTTTGTTTTTTTTTTTTTGAGGTGACCTGGGTCTCACTCCAGCCCAGGCTCTCCAGCCCTTTTTTTTTTTTTTTTTTTTTTTTTTTTTTTTGGTTTTCCAGCCCTTTTATTTTTTTTTTTTTTTTTTTTTTTTTTTTTTTTTGCGAGGTAGGGTCTCACTCTGGTCCAGGCTGATCTGGAATTAACTATGTAGTCTCAGGGTGGCCTCGAACTCTCAGCAATCCTCCTACCTCTGCCTCCCGAGTGCTGGGATTAAAGGCATGCACCACCACGCCCGGCTCCCTTTTAATTTTTTAATTAATTATTTTTTTATTTAAAAGAGAGGGTAAGATGGGCTGGAGATATGGCTTATCAGTTAAGGCGTTTGCCTGTGAAGCCTAAGGACCCAGGTTCGATTCTCCAGGTCCCACGTAAGCCAGATGCACATGGTGCCATATGCATCTGGAGTTCATCTGCAGTGGCTAGAGGCCCTGGTGTGCCCATTCTCACTCCCTGCCTGTCTCTCTCTGTCTCTGTCTCTAATAAATAAATAAAAATAAAAGTTTAAATAAATAAATAAATGAAAATAAAAGAGAGGATAAGAGGCACATAGAAAGTGGCATAGGAGCATTCACTTGTAATCTCAGTGTTGAGAAGGCAGAGGCAGGAGCATCCTAAAGTTTACTGGCTAGTTAGTCTAGCCAAATCAGTGAGCTATAAGAGGTCCATCTCAAGAAAAGGTGGAGGGCTGGAGAAATGACTTAGCAGTTAAGGTGCTTGCCTACGAAGCCTAGGGACCCAGGTTCAATTCCCCAGTACCCACGTAAGTCACATGCACAAGGTGGTACAGGCTCCTGGAATTCATTTGCAGTGGCTGGAGGCCCTGGTGCGCCCATTCTCTCTATATATTCCTCTCTCTCTCTTTCTTAAATAAATAAATAAATAAAATGTTTTTAAGAAGGAAACAAGAAAGAAAGAAAGAAAGAAAGAAAGAAAGAAAGAAAGAAAGAAAGAAAGAAGGAAGGAAGGAAGGAAGGAAGGAAGGAAGGAAGGAAGGAAGGAAGGAAGGAAAGCAAGCAAGCAAGCAAGCAGACAAGCAAGAGGGGCGTGGTGGCACACACCTTTAATCCCAGCACTCAGGAGGCAGAGGTAGTAGGATCACCATGAGTTAAAGGCCACCCTGAGACTACATAGTGAGTTCCAGGTCAGCCTGAGCTAGATCAAGACCCTTCCTCCAAAAAAAAAAAAAAAAAAAAAAAAGAGAGAGAGAGAAAGAAAGACCTGACATGCCCATACTCACTCACTCACTCTCTCTTGCCTTTCTCTTAAATAAATAAATAATTAAAAAAATAATCTAGTTGGAGGGAAATTACTACCATGGTTTATTATCTATAATTATGGAAATTGTCAATAATTTTTTTGGGTTTTGAGACAGGGTCTCACTCTGGCCCAGGCTGACCTGGAATTAACTATTCTCAGGGTGGCTTCGAACTCAAGGTGATCCTCCTACCTCTGCCTCCCAAGTGCTGGGATTAAAGGTGTGCGCAGAGGTAGGAGGATCGCCTTGAGTTCGAGGCCACCCTGAGAATAGTTAATTCCAGGTCAGCCTGGGCCAGAGTGAGACCCTACCTCGATAAAAAGATTTTTTTTTTGTTCTGATGTTCAAGAGTAAGTTACAAGCTAAGCTGTGTGTTTTCCTGTAGTAATGTGTCACTTACTAATTTTGTAACATGAGTAAAATTGGAGGTGTTTGCAAGAACCATTAAAATTGTTTTTTAATTTGGAAAATTTTTAAAATCTTCAAAATTCCCTAAAAGAATCCTGGGCTTGGTCACAGGTCTAGTGTTTAACAAATACAAATGGTCATGCTGTGATGGAGTGTCTAATCCCAGTGCACCCATGATGAGAAGAGAGGCAGAGACAGAAGAATTTCCCAGAAAATCTTGGCCCAGCTAACATGCAGAACACGACCAGCAGTGAACAAGAAGACACCTTGACTCAAACAAGGTGCGCTGGCCCCTGGATTTATCCACTGATCCATACATGTGCACACCTGAATATACATACACCCACCGTTAACCTCTGACCTCCACACACATGTGCATACATATGCAAAAATATAAGCTTTCATGTACAAAAACTATAAACTGTCAAAGTACTTCATCTCCCAAATTCCCTCAAAAAATCCTGGGCTGAGTACCCGCTATGTGCAGACACTTAGCCACGCAGCTGAAAGACTTAACCTCACTGAGGAAACATTTTTCAAAGTAATGAACAAAACATATTCTATGCCAGGAAGGATACACGTTGCAGCAAACTATAAAACTGAGGCAGAAACAGGGGTGTCTGAGAACAGTGAGAAAGGGTTTTATTTAAATGTACCATGGGGACCCCACTGAGAAGGTGAACTTTGTACAAAGAACTGATGGAGAAGAGCGAGCATGAAATGTACCTTGGGGAAAAGAACCTTCAGAGAGAATAGCAAGGCCAGAAATCGTTCTAGGGCAGAAGTTGCCTACCGCATTCTACAGAAAGGAGGCCAGACTGGCAGAACAGTACAGAAAGGGAAAAGTAGGAAATGAGGTCACAGAGGTAACAGTATGCGAAACTGGAGGGACTTAATAGGCCATTGTAAGAACCTGGACTTTTACTGAGATTGGGAAGCCATGCAACATGTCCAGGGCCCAGGTTCAGTCCTTAGCATTTGAAGGAAACAAGAGCCCTTGTCTGAGATTGGACACCGTTAGAAACAACATTGAGTTTGCCGCTTGATTTTGGTTGTGCTAGGTATTGAACTCACCATTCACTCTCCCACTGAGCTGTATCTCAGCACTCTGAATAAATTTTTTAAAGATTATATTTTTATTTATTTATTAGAGGGAAAGAGAGGGAGGGAGAATGAGAATGGGCACACCAGGGCCTCTAGCCACTGCAAACGAATTCCAGACCCCTGCGCTCCCTTGTGCATCTGGCTTACGTGGGACCTGGAGAATCGAACCGGGGTCCTTAGGCTTCACAGGCATGTGCCTTAACCACTAAGCAATCTCTCCAGCCCGAAAAAAAAATTTTAATCTCTATTTATTGGAGAAATAAAGCCTCCTACCACTGCAATTGAACTCCAGATGCATGTGCCCCTTTGTGCATCTGGCTTTGTATATGGGTACTGGAGAATTGAACCCTGGCTGTCAGACTTGCAAGAGTCTTCAGGTGCTGAGCCATCTCTCCAGCCCCCTCCCTGAATGAAATTTTTGGGGGGGGGTTCGAGATAGGGTCTCACTCTAGCCCAGGAATTCACTCTGTATTATCAGGATGACCTTGATCTCAAGGCAATCCTCCTACCTCTGCCTCCCAAATGCTGGGATTAAAGGTGTGCACCACCACTCCTAGCTCCCCTGAATGAAATTTTGAAGGAATCATTTTAACTTCTGTTTTGAAAGATTTCAGAGGAACCACTTAGTAGGCTATTGGAATAAAGAGACAGTGTTGAGTTGGAAAAATTTTAAGTAGTGGAGGGATGAAGTATCCGGGTATGTTCAAACAAGACACAGATTCTGATAACAGCTTAGTTGACAGAGGGTTTAAGTGAATTAAGCACATACTTTTGGCTTTAACAATCTGAAATAGGAAAGGTAGAGGAGCAGGATGGTGGTAGGAGGAAGTAAGAAATTCAGTTTTGAGGCTGGGGAGATGGCTCAGTGGGTGAAGGACCTGAGTTAAGATCCCAGCACCCATGGTAAAAGCTGGATGTGGTGGGGCACATGTATAATCCAAGCACTGGTGAGATAGAGATGGAATCCCTGGAGCTTCCTGGCTAGTCTAGCCGATCTAGTGAGCTCTAGGTTCAGTAAGAGAGCCTGACTCAAAGAATAAAGTGGAGAGCAACTGAGAAAGACACCCTCCATCAACCTCCGGCCTACACATGCACACATATGTACCTGCACACCCAAACACATACACACATGGGTCAGTTACAAGCATAATGACCTGAGTTTTAAGTTCCCAGAACCCACGTAAAGGTCAAGAATGGCTACACGCACCTGTATTAACAGAACTTGGGAGGTGGAGACAGACAGATACCTAGGACAGACTGGCTAGTTAAACTAATCAAATTGGTAAGCTCTGGCTTCAATGCAAGTCCCTGTCTCAAAAAATAAAATGGGGCAGAGGAGGGCTGGAGAGATGGCTCAGTGGTTGAGGCACTTGCCTGTAAAAGCTAATGACCTGAGTTTTATTCCCCAGTACCCACGTAAAAAGCCAGATGCACAAGGTGGTGCATGTATCTGGAGTTCGTTTGCAGTAGCTGGAGGCCCTGGTGTGCCCATTTTCTCTGCTTGCAAATAAATAAATAAACATATTTTCATAAATTGTGTTTTATTTTTTGTTTTGGTTTTTCAAGGTAGGTCTCTGTCTAACCCAGGCTGACCTGGTATTCACTATATAGTCTCAGGGTGGCCTCGAACTCACAATAATCCTCCTACCTCTTCCTCCAGAGGGCTAGGATTAAAGATTTGTACCACCATGCCCAGCCTAAATTTGTCAATTTCATCTGAGTCATCTAATTTTATTGGTGTTCAACTATTCTTAGTGTTCTTTAAATATTTTTTATTTTTATTTTATTTATTTGAGAGAGAGGCAGAGAGAGAAAGACAGAGCGAGAATAGGTGTGCCAGGACCTCTAGCCACTGCAAACAAACTCCAGACACATGTGCCCCTTATACATCTGGCTTACGTGGGTCCTGGAGAATTGAACCTGGCTCCTTTGGCTTTGTAGACAAACACCTTAATTGCTGAGCCATCTCTCCAGCCCTCTCTTCAGCTTTTTAAATCAGGGCTCAATTCCAATGCATTGAACTTGGTTTGTCATTCTAGCCCAGGCTGACCTAGAATTCACTATGTGGTTAGTCTCAGGGTGGCCTTGAACTCACAGCAATCCTCCTACCTCTGCCTCCCAAGTGCTGGGATTAAATGTGTGTGCCACCATGCCCAGCTTTTTTTTTTTTTTTTTTTTTTTTTATCTTGCAAGCAGAGAGAGGAAGAGGGAGAGAGAAAAAGACAGAGAGGGAATGGGCACACCAGGGCCTCTAGCCCCTGCAAATGAACTTCAGCTGCATGCACCACTTTGTGCATCTGATTTACATGGGTACTGGGGAATTGGTCCCTGACCATATGATTTTGTAAGCAAGTGTCTTTAACTGCTGAGCCATCTCTCCAGCCCTGCACCCAGCTTTTATGTGGATGCTGGAGATCCAGACTCAGGTCCTCATGCTTATGCAGTATGCTCTTTACTGACTGCCCATCTCTGCAGCCCCTCCCTGCAGTTTTGAGGATTTTTTAAATATTTTACTTATTTATTTGCAAGGAGAGAAAGAATGGGCATACCAAGGTCTCCATCCACTGCAAACAAACTCCAGATGCATGTGCCACCTTGTGCATCTGGCTTACTTGGATACTGAGGAATCAAACCTGTGTCCTTAGGCTTCAAAGGTGAACATCTTAACCTCTAAGCCATCTCTCCAGCCCTTGAGCCTATATATATATGATTTTGTTTGTTTGTTTTTCGAGGTAGGGTCTCACTGTAGCCCAAGCTGACCTGGAATTGACTACGTAGTCTCAGGGTAGCCTTGAACTCATAGCGATCCTCTGCTGGGATTAAAGGCGTGCTCCACCATACCCGGCTCCCTTGAGGATACGTTTTTAATATTTATTATTTATTTGCAAGCACAGAGAGAGAAAAAGAGATAGGCATGCCAGGGCCTCCCACCACTGCAATCTAATTCTAGATGCATGCACCATTCTGTACATCATCTGGCTTTACATGGACAATGGGGAGTTGAACCCAGGCCACCATGACTTGCAAGCAAGCACTCTTAACCTCTGAGCCATCTCTCCAGCCTAAGAATTTTTTGGGGGGAAGGGGGGAACAGGGTCTCAGTCTAGCCAAGGCTGACCTGGAACTCACTTCTTTTTTTTTTTTTTTTTGGGTGTGTTTTTGTTTTCCGAGGTAAGGTCTCGTTCTAGCCTAGGCTGACCTGGAATTCACTATGTAGTCTCAGGGTGGCCTTGAACTCTCAGTGATCCTCCTACCTCTGCCTCCCAAGTGCTGGAATTAAAGGTGTGCGCCACCACCGCCCAGTTTAGAATTCACTTTGTAATCCTAGGCTGGCCTTGAACTCATAAAGTCTTCCATGCATCTGGAGTTCAGTTGCAGTGGTAAGATGCCATGGCATGCCCTCTCTCCCCCTCCCCTCTCTCCATTTGTAAATAATTAAATACTAAAAGAAGAATAACAGGGGCTAGAGAGATGGCTCAGTGTTAAAGCACTTGTCTGAAAAGCCTAATGACCTGGATTCAATTTCCCAGTACCCACATAAAGCCAGATGCATAAAGTGGCACATGCATCTGGAGAGTCCTATTTCAGAGGTTAGAGGCCCTGGCACACCCTCTCTCTCTCTCTCTCTCTGTCTCCTTGCAAATAAACAACAACAAAAGAAAACTTTTTAAAAGCCTGATCATGGTGGCACACTCCTTTAATCCCAGCATTCAGGTGGTAGAGATAGGAAGATCACCATGACTTAAAGACCAGCCAGAGACTACATAGTGAATCCAGGTCAGCCTGGGCTAGAGCAAAACCCGACCTCAAAACACCAAAAAAAAAAAAAAAAAAAAAAAAAGCCGGGCGTGGTGGCACATGCCTTTAATCCCAGCACTTGGGAGGCAGAAGTAGGAGGATAACCATGAGTTCAAGGACACCCTGAGACTACATAGTGAATTCCAGGTCAGCCTGGACTAGAGTGAAAGCCTACTCGAAAAACCAGAACAAAAAAAAAAAAAGAAAAAGAGGAGGAAAGAAAAGAGGAGGAAGAGGTGGAAAAGAAGGAGGAGGAGGAAAAAGAAGGAAATGCAAAAGAAAGAAGAACAAGAAGGGACTGGAGAGATGACTTAGCAGTTAAGGCACTTGCCTGCAAAGCGCAAGGATCCGGTTTGATTCCCCAGTACCCACATAGAGCCAGATGCACAAAATGGCGCATATGCCTGGAATTCATCTGCAATGGCTTAGAGGCCCTGGCACGCCCACTCTCTCTCTCTCTCTCTCTCTTTCTCTCCCTCCCTCTTTCTTTCTATCTCTGCCTCTTTGTGTCTCTCATAAAATAAGTAAATAAAAAGTAAAATATTAAAAAACAGAACAGCCATCAAACCCTGTCTCAGATAAGGTGAAAACAGACCTGAAAGTTGTCCTCTGACCTCCGCCCATGCTCTGTGAACACACTTGCATACACATACATGCACTTACACAACACAATTTGTTTTAAATATTGTATTTATTTATTTGAGAGAGAGAGAGAGATAAAAAGGCAGAGAGAGAATGAATGGGCATACCAGGGCCTCTAGCCATTGCAAACCAACTCCAGATGTGGGTCCTGAGGAATCAAACCTGAGTCCTTAGCCTTCATAGGCAAGTGCCTTAACCACTAAGCCATCTCTCTGCCCCCCCAAAAATTTTAAAAAACAACAACACCTACCTTTCCTTGAAGAGCTGCTGGTAGTTAATGTCTGCTGAGTGAGATGAAATCATGTTTTTCACAAGTGTAGCCACCGGTAAGTTGAGCCTGTTCTGACAACCCTTCACCCTTGTTCATGCAAGCAACCCTAACTAAACTGAGTGACTTTAAACAAATGAGCTCTTCTCCCCAGATCTCTCATCACCTCTCTTCTCCTCTTTTTGCCCCATGACCTGGCCTGAACATTCACCTCCTTCCCAGCCTGGCTGGGACCAGGATGGCCGGGTAGGGGTAATACTTACCTTGGCGTAGACATTGTTTTTCTTGCCTTCTATCTGCCTTATTCTCTGAGGTAACTCCTTACTTTAATCACATGTACGACTTTCCTCTAATCCTTGAGTCTACCATGTGGTAATTTCTCTAAACTTGGGATAACCATGGGTGTAACTCTCTTTACTACCCATTTCTCATCTGAATTTCCTGGTATGTGCTTTGGTTCTCTCTTTTGTGCCCTATGATCTCTGCCTGGATACATGCTCTCTCTTCCTTTTGCCCGTGACCTGGTATGAACATCCACGTGAGTTTGTTTCTCCTTCACAGCCTGGCTGGGACCAGTCTGGCTGGGAAGGTGGGAATACTTACCCTGGCTTGAGCATTTTTCTTCTTGCCTTCTATCTGTGCCATGTGTTGGGGGTACTTCCTTACTTTGATTATATTTAAGATTTATCTTTGATCTCTGAGGCTTTCACTATTTCTTACTCCTCTCTGGTCTGTTCTTTGAAGAGGCTTCTATGTTTAATCTCCCATGTGTGTGTATGGAACCATCCCAGCCTTTTCCTAGATACCCATTCCCCCTAAATAAACCTCACAGATTATGATTTCTCCCGAAATAAACTCAATAATTAATTTAAAATGATATGAGCCCTGGCACCATGTCAGGCCATGAAGGTGGCAAGAAGAAGCTCCTGAAACAGCCCAAGAAGCAGACCAAGGAGGTGGCTGAGGAGGATAAGGCTTTCAAGCAGAAACAAAAGGAGGAACAGAAGAAACTGGAGGAGCGGAAAGCGAAGGCCGCAGGGAAGAACCCCCTGGCTACAGGTGAAATTAAGACAACTGGCAAAGAGTAAGCTGTTCCATAGACCTGAGATGATGGTGACCCTTCTCCCTTCCTATTTAAACATCTGGATTTCCTGTCATAACATCTTTTGCCACCTGTAACTAGAATGAAGTGTTGTCATGGGGTCTGGTGTACATTACAATAAACTTTTGGTTAAAAAAAAAACTCACCAATCACACAGTGGCTCATTGTCTCTAGCTTTCAGTGAGCCATTCCTACTCAGCTGTGAATTTAAAATAAACCCAGTCTCACATCCAGCGTCTGCTGCTTCGTATTTATTCTCTGAATTCTGTATTCCTTCAAATTAAATGCACTCATTTGAAAAAAAATGATATGAAAGTAGGAGAGGGACTTTTGAGGAAGAAGACATTCAGTAGGAGGAAGAGTGGGACAAGAGAAGATAATGGGGGGAATATGATCACAATATATTAAATATATACATATAGATGCATATACATGAAATTGCCAAAATGTAAAAAAAAAATTTGGGGTTTTCAAGGTAGGGTCTCGCTCTAGCCCAGGCTGACCTGGAATTCACTATATAGTCTCAGGGAGACCTTGAACTCATGGTGATCCTCCTACCTCTGCCTCCCGAGTGCTGGGATTAAAGGCCTCTCCACCATGTCCAGCTAATATTCTTAATTTTTAATTATCAATTAAATTGTTCAGTGAAATAAACATATACCTTTACATTTATTGATCATTGTAAAAACATGTCTGAATTCTTCATTTTATTCCACAAAGTTATATTATTAATATTGTTATTTTTTTTTTAGTTTTTTGAGGTAGGGTTTCACTCTACCCCAGGCTGACCTGGAATTCACTATGTAGTCTCAGAGTGGCCTCAAACTCATGGCGATCCTCCTACCTCAATCCAGGTGTGGTGGTGCATGCCTTTAGTCCCAGCACTGGGGGGAAGGGAGACAGCAGTAGGAGGATCTCCATGAGTTCAAGGCCACCCTAAGTCTACATAGTGAATTCCAGGTCAGCCTGAGCTAAAGTGAGACCTTACCTCAAAAAAAATTACATATTTATTCATTTATAAGAAGAAAGAGACAAAGAGGAGAGGGAGAGAAAATGGGCATGCTAGGGACTCTAGCCACTGGAAATGAATTTGAAATGCATGCGCCACTATGTACACCTGGCTTAACTGGGGAATCAAACCCAGGTTGTTAGGCTTTGCAGGTAAGCCCTTAGCCACTCCAACCTCAAAATTATATTTAAAAAAATTATTCCTGGAGAATATACTAATTTAGTTTTTTGAGGCAGTGTCTCACCCTAGCCCAGCCTGACCTGGAACTCAATCTGTAGCTCAGGCTGGCCTTGAACTCAAAACAATCCTTCTACCTCAGCCTCCTGAGTGCTGGGATTAAAAGTATGCACTACCATTCCTGGCTTTGGTAGCATAATTTAAAAAAAAATATCTTATTGGGCCTGTAGAGATGGCTTAGCAGTTAAGGCACATTCCTGTGAAGCGTAAGGACCCTGGTTCGATTCTCCAGGTCCCATGTAAGCCAAATGCAAAAGGGGGCGCACATATCTGGAGTTTGTTTGCAGTGGCTAGAGGCCCTGGTGCACCCATTCTCACTGTCCCTCTCTCTCTTTCTCTGTTTCTAATAAATAAATAAAAAATATTTAAAATATTTCATTATTTATTTATTTGATAGAGAGAGAAAGAAAAGGCCTCCAGCCACTGCAAACAAACTCCAGATGCGTGCGCCCCTTTGTGCATCTGCCTAACGTGGGTCCTGGGGAATTGAACCTGGGTACTTTGGCCTTGCAGGCAAACACCTTAACCACTAAGCCATCCTTCCAGCCCGGTAGCATAATTTTTATACCATATCCTAACAGAGAGGAATCCCTACATGGAAGATTTCTTTCTCTTCCTATGATTTATTGTCAGTGTAGTTTAGTAGTAGGTACTAGCATCTAATTAGAATTGTTTTATCCTAATCCCCTTACTAATCACAATTTTGTGCCTACAGAAATTACCATGCAGGAAGAAGAGCAGCCTAGACATGCTACTGACACTCATGTCATAGCTCCTATCATCTGGATTTGCCCCCTGCTCTGGGAACAGGAAGTGTCTTTGCCAGAGAAATGATGTCCCTTTCAGAAGCATGGGCCAAGGTGGGGTGTGTCTGTTGTAAATGATGAAACAGGAGATTGCAAACCACTTTGCTAAGTCATGTTCATAGCCACTCCCTTGAGAGCAATCACTCTCATTTCTTGACTTACCTAGCAAGTATCACCTGCTGAAGGAGACAGAATGGGTATTTGGTTTCCCCATCTAGCAAGGTGCTATACTAGCATAGTCAAAACTGCCCTCATTGGTATCAATCATTGAATGATCCATGCCTAGTCATAAGAAACAAGATCATGTCATCTGTTTCAAAAATACTTTTATTCATTTATTATAGAGAGAAAGAAAATGGACATGCCAGGGCCTCTTGCCACTACACATGAACTCCAGATGCATGTGCCACTCTGTGCATCTGGCTTTACATGGGTCCTGGGGAATCGAACCCAGACCAGTATACTTTGCAAGTGAGTGTCTTTAACCACTGGAGCTACCTCTCCAACCCAATCACATCATCTTTAGTGGAGACAACAGTTCTATTTTTTACAATATCATCACAACTAGTGGAACTGATGTTACAAAACTCACTTCTTGGCCGGGCGTGGTGGTGCACGCCTTTAATCCCAGCACTCAGGAGGCAGAGGTAGGGGGATCACCATGAGTTCAATGCCACCCAAGACTACAGAGTGAATTCAAGGTCATCCAGGGCTAGAACAAGACCACACCTCAAAAGACAAACAAAAAAAAAAATCACTTCTTAGTAAAAAAGGCATTTTGAAAGTCAGTTCTACTGTGAGATGCATGACAAATACAATTGGCTTACATTCAGCAACACAAATGATTGAAGTTGTATGTGTGAGTGAGTGTGTGTGTGTGTGTGTGTGTGTGTGTGTGTGTGTTGCTAGGATGGACCTAGGGCTTCGTGAATGCTAGCTAAGCACTGTACCACAAAGCTACATCTCCAGCCCCTGAATAGCCTGTTCAATGTTACCTGTTGCCCAGCATGTGAAACACATCCTTAACACACATTTTGAAAACCTTCATTATTATACCTAGCAAAGACTAAAGGTAAATGCCAGAAAAAAAAAAAAAAAACTTTTAGGGATTTCCTTTGAAACTGTCAAATAGAGCAAAACACCATGTGAATTCAACTTACTTTGGTTGCTGGCAACTTGTAATACCTGACTGCAACAGTTGTTGCCAAGTCTTGAAACTCACAGGTTTGACTAGAAGTTGACACCTCTCACTCCTAGAGTTCATATTCTATGTTTATATAAATTCCAAAAGTGGAGCCGGGCGTGGTGGCGCACGCCTTTAATCCCAGCACTCGGGAGGCAGAGGTAGGAGGATTGCTGTGAGTTCAAGGCCACCCTGAGACTACATAGTGAATTCCAGGTTCAGCCTGGGCCAGAGTGAGACCCTACTTCGAAAAACCAAAAAAAAAAAAAAAAAAAACTATAAATTCCAAAAGTAAAATCATACCTTTTATAAATCAGTGAGTCCTTGTTGTCCATTGATAATATAGCTCAATCTAAACAAAAATATTTGCCATACCTGAGAAAACAGAGGGTTGGAGATGTAGCTCAGTTGGTAGAATGCCAGGACCCACGTAAGCCAGATGCACAAAGGGCACATGCATCTGGAGTTCATTTGCAGTGGCTAGAGGCTCTAGCATGCCAATTCTCTCTCTGTCTGCTTTTTTTTTTTTTTTTTTTGGGTTTTCAAGGTAGGGTCTCACTCTAGCTCAGGCTGACCTGGAATTCACTACGTAGTCTCAGGGTGGCCTCGAACTCATGGCGATCCTCCTACCTCTGCCTTCAGTGCTGGGATTAAAGGTATGCACCACCTCGCTGGGCTTTCTGTCTGCCTCTTTTCTATCTCTCTCTCTGCTGGCAAATAATAAAATAAAATAAATTTTTTTAAAGAAGAGCAGGCTTTACATCCCTAAGGCTCATGACCTCCACTACCAGAGGCTTTTTTTTTTTTTTTTTTTTTTTTTTTTTTTTGCGAGGTAGGGGGGTCTCACTCTGATCCAGGCGCCATAGGCTTTTGATTAGGTTTTCAGTACCAGGCATGCACTCCTTCCCAAAGAGAAGGCCTCCAGTCCAATTAGAGAGTAGTTGGTTTTTCCCAGAGCAGACATGCCATTATTGCACCCGTCTGGTCATTTGGCCTGTCTGGCCAAACTTGAGGCTTATTTGTCCACTGTTTTCACCACTGATGACTACTTCTATCTCCCAGGCTGCATGCAGTGCAGCTTCTTCCAGCTTTCAGTCAGGTGGTCTACAGAGAGGAGGTTTTCAGCTCAGCCCTAGCTTGATTTCTCAGTGACCTTGCCACCCAAGCATTTGGAGTCTTCAGCAATAGGGTCTTGCCATCTGTTATTCCTGGGAAACCAAGGGCCTTGGCAAAAGCCTGTAATGTTTTGGAGGCAATAGGGACCTCCCTGGCCAACAACTCACTGGAAGGTATCCCATCCCTGGCACTGAAAAATTTTCTAGTAATGATCTATGGCTTCTGGATGTGCCATTATCCAAAAGTAGGTTTTCATATGTCTTATTCAGAATATCTTTTTTTTTTTTTTTTTTTTTTTTTTTTTTTTTTTTTTTTTTTTGGTTTTTCGAGGTAAGGTCTCACTCTAGCCCAGGCTGACCTGGAATTTACTATGTAGTCTCAGGGTGGCCTTGAACTCTTGGTGATCCTCCTATCTCTGCCTCCCAAGTGCTGGGATTAAAGGCACTTATTCAGAATATCTTGAATTTTGATTGACCCTCCCCCTCCACTCTTCTTTTATTCAATCTCTTCCCCTAGCCTTGCTTAGGCCATTCCACTCCTTGTAATTTGTTCTGTTACTTACATATATATAATACCATTCCCTTAAGTCCTTCCCTCTCCTCCCGCCCTTATAGCCTTTCTGTAGCTTACTGGCCTCTGCTACCAATTTTTGGTTCCAGCTCACACGCAAGTCTATACATTTGTAGCTAGGATCCACATATGAGAGAGAACATGCGACGTTTGACTTTCTGGGCCTGGGTTACCTCACTTAGTATAATCTTTTCCAGACCCATCCATTTCCCTGTAAATTTCATTATTTCATTTTTCTTTACCGCTGAATAGAACTCCGTTGAGTAAATGTACATCTTTATTATCCATTCATCTATTGAGGGACATCCAGGCTGATTCCATTTCCTAGCTATTGTGAGTAGAGCCACAATAAACATGGTTGTGCCAGTATCTCTAAGGTAGTGAGAAGAGTTCTTAGGATATATGCCTAGGAGTGCTATAGCTGGATCATATGGTAAATCTATTTTTAGCTGTCTCAAGAACCTCCAATATTTTACAATTATTCTACAATATTTTGCAATTTTTAAAAATATTTTATTTGTTTATTTGAAAGAGGGAGCAAGAGACAGATAGATAGATAGAGAGAATGGGTACACCAGGGCCTCTAGCCATGGCAAATGAACTCAAGACTCATGTGCCACCTTGTACATCTGGCTTACGTGAGTACTGGGGAATTGAACCTGAGTCCCTAGGTTTCTCAAGCAAGCACCTTGACTGCTAAGCCATCTCTCTAGCCCAGGTACAACATTTTAAAAGTGCTTGGCTCTAGCTGGAAAAAAAAAAAAAAAACTTCCAAAAGCATTTGGCAGAGTCCACTCCTGCCAGCAATGGATGTCTGTCTTACTGTTGCTTCTGGTTTTTTTTTTCAATATTGTTTATTTATTTGAAAGAGACAAAGAGAGGACTGGAGAGATGGCTTAGCAGTTAAGGTGTTCACCTACAAAGCCAAAGGACCCAGGTTCAATCCCCAAAGATTCACATAAGCCAGATGCACAAGGTGGTACATGCATCTGGAATTTGTTTACAGTGGCTGAAGGCCCTGGTGCACCCATTATCTCTCTATTTGCCTCTCTCTCAAATAAAAATAAAAGTTTAAAATATTTTAATGTATTTATTTATTTAAGGGAGAGAGGGAGGAAGAGGCAGATAGAGAGAAAGAGAGAAAGGGCATGCCAGGGCTTCCAGCCACTGCAAACGAACTCCAGACGCATGCATCCCCTTGTGCATCTGGCTTACATGAGTCCTGGGGAATCGAACCGTAGTTCTTAGGCTTCACAGGTAAATGTCTTAACCACTAAGCCATTTCCCCAGCCCTAAAAAATATTTTTCAAAAAGAGAGAAAGACAGAGAAAGAAAGAGAGAGAGGAGAGAGTATGGACACGAAAGGGCTTCCTGCTGCTGCAAACTAACTCTAGGTGCATGCACCACTTTATGCATCCAGCTTTTACGTGGGAAATCTGGGGCATCAATCCCAGGCTCTTGGGCTTTGCAAGCAAGCACTTTTTTTTTCCTTTGGTTTTTTGAGGTAGGGTTTCACTCTAGTCCAGGCTGACCTGGAATTCACTATGTAATCTCAGGGTGGCCTTGAACTCATGGTGATCCTACTACCTCTGCCTCCTGAGTGCTGGGATTAAAGGCGTGTGCCACCATGCCCTTTTTTTTTTTTTGAGGTAGGGTCTCACTCTAACCCAAGCTGACCTGGAATTCACTATGTAGTCTCAAGGTGGCCTCAC
The DNA here is from genome assembly GCA_036365145.1 of Orientallactaga sibirica. NCBI lineage: Eukaryota > Metazoa > Chordata > Mammalia > Rodentia > Dipodidae > Orientallactaga > Orientallactaga sibirica. The sequence goes on from JAEOAD010000028.1 coordinate 15,894,234, forward strand.
ACTCACAGAGATCCTCCTACCTCTGCCTCTGGAGTGCTGGGATTAAAGGCATGCACCACCATGCCCGGCTGCAAGTAAGAACCTTCAACTGCTGAGCCATTCTCTAGCCCTGGTGCTTCTGTTTTTGAAAATAACTGCACTTCATCAGTGGTGGGAGGCTGGAAAGAGGATGTACATTATTATTCCTCTGACTTGCATTTCTATAATCTTTGGTATGAAAATTTTCTTCATTTGGAATACTTTCCAAGTCTAAAATGTCCAAACTAAGCTGGGTGGGGTAGCACACACCTTTAATCCTAGTCCTTGGGAGGCAGAAGTAGGAGGATCACAATGAGTTTGAGGCTACCCTAAGACTACATTGTGGATTCTGGGTCAGCCTGGGCTAGAGTGAGACCCTACCTCAATAAACCAAAAACAAAAACAAACAAACAAACAAATAAATAAACAAACAAATAAATAAAATATCCACACTGGCTCAGGACCAGGTGGTGAGTCATGCGGGTTTGGGGCCTTAATTAAGACAAATGGAACTGGAGATGTGGCTCAATTAGCCTAGAATGCACAAGGCCCTGGATTCCAAACTGGGTGTGGTGGTACACACCTGTAATACCAGATTTTCAGGAAGCTTAGGCTGGAAGACAGTGAGTTCAAGGACTTCCTAGACTACTGAATAGGTTCAAGACCGGTATGGGAGATAGAGGCAGGAGTTCACATGGATCAGAGGTATAAAGTTATCTTCGACTACATAGTGAGTTCAAGGCCAGCCAGGGCTACGTGAGACCTTGTCTCAAAAATAAAATAAAGCTGGGTATGGTGGTGCATGCTTTTTTTTTTTTTATTTCCCCGAGGTAGGGTTTCACTCTAGCCCAGGCTGACCTGGAATTCACTATGTACTCTCAGGCTGGCCTTGAACTCAGGGAGATCCTCCTACCTCTGCCTCCTTTTGTAATGGGATTAAAGGGGTGTGCCACCACACCCAGCTTTGGTGCATGCTTTTAATCCTAGCATTTGGGAGACAGAGGTAGGAGGATTGCTATGAGTTCAAGGCTACCCTGAGACTACATAGTGAATTCCAGGTCAGCCTGGGCTAGAGTGAGACCCTACCTGGAAAAACCAAAATAATAAATAAATAAATAAAATAAAAAGTAATTCAGGGCTAAAGAGATGGCTTAGTGGTTAAGGCACTTGCCTATAAAGCCAAAGGACCCAGGTTCATTTCCCCAAGACCCACATAAAGCCTGATATACAAGGTGGTGCAAGCATCTGGAGTTCGTTTGTGGTGGCTAGAGGCCCTGGTGCACCCATATTCATTTCTCTCTCTCTCTCTCTCTCTCTCTCTCTCTCTCTATATATATATATATATATATATATATATATATATATGTGTGTGTGTGTGTGTGTGTGTGTGTGTGTGTATGCTTCTTTATATATGTATGTATATATATATCTGCTTCTTTCTTTAATAAATAAATAATAAAATATTTTTTAAAAACAAAACAAAATAAATTAGTTAGGGAGATGGCTCAGTCGGCAGTGGGGAAGGTACTTGTACAAGCCATAGATCTGAGTTTAGATCCCCAGCACCTATATAAAAGCCAGGCAGGGTGGCATACGCCTGCAATCTCACTACTTAGGAGGCTCAGCTAGGAGGATCCCTAGGGTCTAGTGACTAGCTAGTCTAGCTAAAGCATTGAGTTCTAGGTCCAGTTCGTCACTCTGACTCAAGAAAAGTGGAGAGCAACTGAAGAGCACACTCAATTCACATCTGGTCACTACATGTGTATGCATACCCACACACATACATGCAACACCACACACATGCATATGTAAAAAATATAAGAAGAAGAAATTATTTAATTCAATGGGACAAATCACCTTCTCCCAGCTGACAATTCCCAACCACAGTCAGAAAAGAGCCCTGGGCCTTGGGAGGAGGCAGGGGTACAGTGAGGTCATCACAGTCTCTCACAACCTGGGAAAACATTGCTGGTGTTCATATAGTTGGGCCCTCCCACGCTGAGTCATTATCACCCTGCAGCACTGCAGAAGAGCTGCGGTCTTGACATGTAAATGATTTCATGGTGATGGAAGGCGGCAGTACACGCTGAGCAAATAAATGGCAGGGACAAGAGAGAAACAGATGTCTGGTTTAGGGCTGAGCACACAAGAGTCACTTTTTCTCATCACTGCATTAACCTCTGTGCATTGCAGAAAGAATCTTTTTATGATCCACGTTGCACAGAGAAAGTTTTGTCATCAAGGCTGAAAACAGCACCAATCTATGGGTATAAATATTTAGAATGAAGTCTGACAACCTGTTCATTTATCATAACAACAACAGTAGGTCATTCCCCCCGCCCCCTTAGGGCCTATGACCTACCTCCCTTGGGCTTTTGAGCAGATTTACAATATCAGGTGGGAATGCATCAAATCCCATCAGAAAGCAGTTGGTTACCATCTGAACTACTCCCTCCAAGTCTCAGGGAACCCAGAGGAAGATGGAGCAGAGTGTGAGAACCATAAGATAAGGAGGAGTGCTGTAGAATTTTGTTTTCTGGACATAATATGACCATTTCACTCATGAAGTCACAGCAGCTATGGTTTCCAGCAGAAGACTGAGCTAATCACATCCCACTATGGATGGGAGAGGGGCTCACAAGACCCCACTTCTCCCATGTTCTTCTCTAGTGTAGCCACTGGTCAGTTGACCATACTCTTGTAAGTGGGCATTGATTTCCTGTGTAATCATGGTGCTGGGATTGAACCCGTCTTCCTGCTTGCTGGGCAAGTGTTTTATCACTGTTACACCACCAGTTCCCACTCCCCACCCTTTTTGGTAGAATAGTTTATTGAATATACTAAAGAGGGCAGCACACTGGGCAGTAGCCCCACACACCCTTTAAACAGTAACCGTTGAGCTCGGCGTGGTGGCGCACACCTTTAATCCCAGTGCTCGGGAGGCAGAGGTAGGAGGATCACTGAGAGTCCCAGGCCAGCCCGAGATTACATAGTGAATTCCAGGTCAGCCTAGACTAGAGTGAGACCCTACTTTGAAAAACCAAAAAAACAAACAAACAAAAAAAAAAAAACAGTAACCATTGAACTGGGGCGTGGTGGGGCACGCCTTTGATCCCAGCACTCAGGAGGCAGAGGTAGGAGGATCTCTGTGAGTTCCAGGCCAGCCTGAGATTACATAGTGAATCCCAGGTCAGCCTGAGCCAGAGTGAGACCCTACCTTGAAAAACCAAAAAAAAAAAAAAAAAAAAAAAAAAAAGAGCAACCATTGGCTGGGGCGTGGTGGCACATGCCTTTAATCCCAGCACACGGGAGGCAGAGGTAGGAGAATCACTGTGAGTTCGAGGGCAGCCTGGGCCTACCCAATGAATTCCAGGTCAGGTCATCCTGGGCTAGTGTGAGACCCTGCCTTGAAAAACCAAAAAAGAAAAAAAAATAGGTAACCACTGGAGCTGGAGAGATGGCTCAACTGTTAAAGGCACTTGCTTGCAAAGCCTGATGGCCCAGGTTTGATTCCTCTGTACCCATATAAAGCCAGATATACAAAGTGGTGCATGCATCTGGAGTTTGTTTGCCGTCGCAGGAAGCCCTGGCATACCCATAATCTCTCTCTCTCTCTCTCTCTCTCTCACAAATAAATAAAAAATAAAAATATTTATTAAAAAAAATAACCATTGGGCTTGAGAGATGGCTTAGCAGTTAAGGTACTTGCTTGCAATACCAAAGGATCCAAGTTTGATTCCCCAGTACCCATGTAAAGCCAGATGCACAGGTGGCAGATGCACAGATGGCACATGCATCTGAAGTTTATTTTCAGTGGCTAGAGGCCCTGGCATGCTCATTCTTTCTCTATCTGCCTCTTTCTCTCTTTTTAAATATCTTATTTTTATTTATTTATTTATTAGAGACAGACAGAGGGAGAGAGAGAGATAGACAGTGAGAACAAATGAGTGCACCAGGCCCTCTAGCCACTGCAAATGAACTCCAGACACATGCACCACCATGTGCATCTGGCTTACGTGGGACTGGAGAATCGAACTGGGGTCCTTAGGCTTTGTAGGCATGTGCCTTAACCACCAAGCCGTCTCTCCAGCCCTGCCTCTTTATCTCTTAAATAAATAAATATTTTTTTAAAAAGAAAAAAATACTGTTGGGATTGGTGGCACACATCTATAATTCCCTCACTCACTATATATAGCAAGTTATGGGCTAGCCTGAGATATAATAAACCTTGTATTTCAATCTTTGAAATACTTCATTCCAAGTCCTTCTGGCTCCTAAGGTCTCCGTTGAAAACTGAATGTTACTGTGATGGGCTTACCTTTAAAAGTGATGAGCTGTTTCTCTCTTGCAGCTTTTATACTACTCTGTTTTATGTATTTAGTATTTGTGGTAGTTTGAAAAGATGCCCTCCCCATATATTCAGTGTTTTATTAATTTGCATCTGCAGCCACCTGGCTGGAGGCAATGTCACTGGGCAGATCTCAAGGTGTGGTGGTGGGTTTAGGATTTCAATCTAAAGATATACAAATTGTGCCTAGCTGGAGTTCCTGAGGTATGCTGTGCTGTGTGGCTTTTGGCTTTGCTCTCTGTGTTTGGTCCTGTGAAAGCAGGCCAGCTTCTTCTGCCATTATGGAACTTCCCCTGGACCTGTAAGCTTCAATAAATATCCCTTCCTCCATAACTGCACCTGGTCTGGAAGTTCATCTGAGTGAACTGAAGCTGTCTGCTACATTATTTTTACTAAATGTGATGTGGGGAAATTTTATTTTGGTCCAATTTGGTATTCTGTATGCCTCCTGGACCTGGATGGGCATTTCTTTAATAAGATTTGGAAATTTTTCTTCTATAATTTCATTGAACATATTTTCTATGCCACTGATCTGAAGTTCTTCTTGTATGCCCATGATTTGAACATTTGATTATTTATTTATTTATTTATTTATTTATTTATTTATTTATTTTTGGTTTTTCGAGGTAGGGTCTCACTCTATCTAGCCCAGGCTGACCTGGAGATCATTCTATATTCTCAGGGTGGCCTCAAACTCACAGCGATCCTCCTACCTCTGCCTCCCCTGTGCTGGGATTAAAGGTATGCGCCATCACGCCTGACCATTTTATCTTTTTTAGGTGTCAGGCTGGAGAGATGGCTCAGCAGTTAAGGAGCTTGTATGCAAAACCAAAGGACCAGAGACCTATGTAAAGCCAGATGTACAAGGTGGAGCATGGATCTGGAGTTCGTTTGCAGTGGCTGGAGGTCCTGGCATGCCCATTCTCTCTCTTTCTGTCTGCTTCTTTCTCTCCCTTTGTCTCTCTCAAATAAATAAAAAATAAAAATAAGGAAGTGTACTGTTTTTAAGGTGTCCCACATTTCTCTCATGTTCTGTTGATATGGTCATTGATTTGGCTTCCCCATCTACTTCCTCTGCCTTGTTCTCCAGTCTGACATTCTGTCCTCCACATGGTCTATTCTAATGGTATGGCTTTCCTGGGAGCTTTTATTTTTTGAAAAAACAACTTATTTATTTATTTATGAGAGACTAAGTATGGGTGGGTCAGGTCCTCCTGCCACTGCAAATGAACTCCAAATGCATGTGCCACTTTGTGCATCTGGCTTTTCATGGGTGCTGGGGAATCAAACCTAGGCTGTCAAGCTTTGCAAGCAAATCCCTTTAACTGCTGAACCATCTCTCCAGCCCTATCCTGGGAGCTTTTAATTGAATTATTTCATTTTTGATATCCATTTGGTTTTTCTTCAGTGTCTATCTTTTTATTGAGTTCCAATTTCATTTCTTGGTTTGACTTTCTCACTGCATTTAGGTGATTGTGTGCTCTTGGAGTTCATCCAGGTGTTTGTTCTCATTCTCTTTGAATTCATTCTGATGTATACTCATGCTTGTTGTGTTTTTGTTGTTGTTGTTGTTGTTTTTTCGAGATAGAGTCTCACTCTAGCCCAGGCTGACTTGGAATTCACTATGTAGTCTCAGGGTGGCCTTAAACTCATGACAATGTGCTAAAGGCATTAAAGTCATGTGCCACCATGCCCACCTTGATTTTTTTGTTTTGTTTTGTTTTTGAGGTAGGGTCTCACTCTAGTTCAGGCTGACCTGGAGTTCACTCTGTATTCTCAGGGTGGCCTTGAACTCATGGCGATCCTCTACCTCTGCCTCCTGAGTGCTGGGATTAAAGGTGTGTGCCACCACGCCCGGCTTCCACATTGATTTTTTTGAGGTAAAGTCTCACTTTAGTCCAGACTAAGTTGGAACTCACTGTGTAGTCCCAGGCTGGCCTTGAACTCACAGCGATCCTCCTCTCTGCCTCCCAAGTAATGAGATTAAAGATATGTGCTACCACACCCATCTTGTTATGTATTTAATTTTTTATTATTTTTAAACGTTTTTATTGACAACTTCCATAATTATAGACACTAAACCATGAAAATTCTCTCCCCTTCCCCACGTTCCCCTTCACAAATACACTCTCTATCACATCTCCTGCTCCTCTCAATCAGTTTTTTTTTTTTTTTTTTTTTTTTTTTTTTTGGTTTTTCGAGGTAGGGTCTCTTCTAGCTCAGGCTGACCTAGAATTCACTATGTAGTCTCAGGCTAGCCTCAAACTCAAAATAAACTCAAAATAAGAGACTGAAGGCTGGGTGTGGTGGCACACGCCTTTAATCCCAGCACTTGGGAGGCAGAGGTAGGAGGATCGCCAAGAGTTTGAGGCCACCCTGAGACTACACAGTGAATTCCAGGTCAGCCTGGGCTAGAATGAGACTCTACCTCAAAAAAAAAAAAAAAAAAAGTGATTACAAGGCAGTTTGGTGACTATAATATATGCATTTAGCCAGACAAGAGCAGGTGTACCAGGCATGTATTCCCTCCCATGGAGCTGACTCTAATCCAATTAGAGAGTGGTTGGTTTCCTCCTTAAGAGATATGCCACTATTACACCTGTTGGGTCATTTGGCCTGGCTGGCCAAACTGAAGGCATGCAGTGTCTACTGTTTTCACCACTGATGACTTCTTTCTCCCATAGGGCTGCATGCAGTATTGCTTTTTCCAGTTTTCTGTCAGTTAGTCTACAGGGAGGAGCTTTTCAGCTCAGCTCCAGTTTGATTTCTCAGTGATCTTGCAGCCCAAGCATGTGGAGTCTTCTGCAATAGGATTTTACTATCTAGTTCTGGTTGGAAACCAAGATCATTGGCAATGGCCTGTAATGTTTTGGGAGTATAATGGACCTCCCTGGTTAACAACTCACTAGAAGGTATCCTACCCCTGGCACTGACATTTTTCTAGTAACAGTCTATGGTTTTTGGGTGCGCTATTATCCAGAAAAGTAAGTTTCCATATGGCTTATTCATAACATCTTGAATTTTTGGTTAACCCTCCCCAACCCCTTCTTCTTCTTCTTTTATTTTGTTTTATTTTTTGGTTTTCTGAGGTAGGGTCTCTAGGGTCTTGCTCTAGCTCAGGCTGATCTGGAACTCACTATGTAGTCTCAGGGTGGCCTTGAACTCATGGCGATCCTATTACCTCTGCCTCCCAAGTGCTGGGATTAAAGGCATATGCCACCACACCTGGCCCATTTTTTAATTTTGGTTTTTTTGAGGTAGGGTGTGGTAGTTTGATTCATAAACTTAGGTCTTCTGAATGCTAATCTCCCCAGCTGATGGCAATTGGAAATTAAAGCCTCCTGGAGGCTGTGTATTGTTGGGGGGGGGCGGTTATGGGTGTTATAGCCAGTTTCTCCATGCCAGTGTTTGGCACACTCTCCTATTGCTGTTGTCCACCTTATATGGGCTAGGGGGTGATGTCTACCCTCTGCTCATGCCATCATTTTCCCTGCCATCATGGAGTTTCCCACTAGAGCCTGTAAGCCAAAGTAAACCTCTCTTTTTTTCCACAAGCTGCTCTGGGTTGGGTGATTTCTGTCAGCAATGAGAACCTGACTGCAACATAGGGTTTTGCTCTAGCCCAGGCTAACCTGGAATTCACTATGTAGCCTCAGGGTGGCCTCGAACTCATGGCAGTCCTCCTGCCTCTGCCTCCCAAGTGCCGGGATTAACGGTGTGAGCCACCATACCTAGCTCCTACTCTTCTTTTACTCAGTCTTTTCCTGTGACTTCACTTGGGCCATTGCACCCCCATTAATATGTTCATTTACTTAAATATATGGAATACCATCTCCTTAAGTCCTCCCTTCCCCTCTGTCCCTTGTAGGCCATTTCTAGCGTACTGGTATCTGCTACCAATTTTTACTTCAATTCTCATATAAGTCTAAACATTTGTAGCTAGGCTCCACAAATGATAAAGAACATGCGATGTTTGGTTTTTTTTGGGCCTGGGTTACCTCACTTAGTATAATTCTTTCCAGATCCATCCATTTCCCTGCAAATTTCATAATTTCATTTTTCTTTACCATTGAATAGAGCTCCAATTGTATAAATGTACCACATCTCCATTATCCATTCATCAGTTGAGGACATCTAGGCTGGCTCCATTTTCTACATATTGTGAATAGAGCCTCATTAAACATGATTGAACAAGTATCTCTAAGGTAGTGAGACAAATCCTTAGGATATATGCCTAGGAGTGGTATAGCTGGGTCATATGGTAAATCTATTTTAGCTGTTTCAGGAACCACCACACTGATTTACACAATGCTTTACCAGTTTACTTTTCCACCAACAGTGTAGAAGGGTTCCTCTTTTTCCGCATCCTTGACAGCATTTTATTGTCATTTGTTTTCTTTATGGTAGCCATTTGGACAGGAGTGAGATGGAAACTCACAGTGATCCTCCTACCTCTGCCTCCTGAGTGCTGGGATTAAAGGTATGTGCCACCACACCTGGCTGTGGGTCCTTGCCATTCCCAGGGGTCGTTGGCCACCGAAGTCCCGGGCGCAGGAGGAGTTGGGGGGAAGCAGGGTCCTGGAGTGGGTGAGTGCAACAGGCAATGAACTACCTGGGAAGCAGTCTGATGGATAGCATACTCTCGTTTATTCAACAGGGGAGTGGGTTTCTAAACACTTGAGAAAGGTTGAGAAGGCACATACAGACAATATGGCAATTAGATACATAGTCTATGGGTTGAGATAGTGGCGGGAAAAGCTACTTCAGAGTTGCAAGGGAGGAGCTGCAATGGAGATAACAGAAGTAGCAGGAAAAGCTATGTGACTTCAGCCACATAAGGGTCTCTTGGGCAGCTAGCCAGAAGGTCAGGAACTGTGGGGAGGAGGGGGCAGGCAAAGCCTGACTATGGAATGGTAGATGCTTTGGGGATCAAGAGAGGAGGGCCTGTCTCCATTGCCAGAGTGGGTTCCAGACAATAAGGCCAGCTGCAACCCCCACAACCCAAGGTCCCCAGTCATGTCCAACAGCCCAAGCCAGCTTCCTCACAGTCCCAGCCCATGTTTAGCAATGGCCAACACCCTGCTAGGTTTTTTTTTTTTTTTTCAAGATTTTAATTTATTTATTAAAGACAGAGTGAGAGAGAATGGGCATGCCAGAGCCTCTAGCCACTGCAAATGAGCTCCAGACACATGTGCCACTATGTGCATCTGGCCCACGTGGGACCTAGAGAATTGAACCTGGGTCCTTAGGCTTCTCAGGCAGGTACCTTAACTGCTAAGCCATCTCTCCAGCCCCAAAGTACTTTTAATTTGCATTTCCCTGATGGCTAAGGATGTAAAACATTTTAAAAAGATGTTTATATGCCATTTGTATTTCTTCTTTTGAGAACTCTCTATTTAGTTCCATAGCCCATTTTTTAATTGGGTTATTTGATTTCTTTTTTTTTTTTTTTTGCATTCTTTGTATATCCTGGATATTAATCCTCTGTCAGATGTGTAGCTGGCAAAGATTTTCTCCTATTCTGTAGGTTGCCTCTTTGCTCTATTCACAGTGTCCTTTGCTGTACAAAAGCTTTGTTTTATTTATTTATTTATTTATTTATTTATTTATTTATTTATTTATTTATTTATTTGAGAGCGACAGACACAGAGAGAAAGAGGCAGATTAGATAGAGAATGGGCATGCCAGGGCTATTGCAAATGAACTCCAGATGCACGTGCCACCTTGTGTGTCTGGCTTATGTGAGTCCTGGGGAATCGAGCCTCAAACCCGTGTCCTTAGGCTTCATAGGCAAGTGTTTAACTGCTAAGCCATCTCTCCAGGCCCTGTACAAAAGCTTTGTAATTTCATGAATCACAGTGGTTGATTAGTGGTTTTATTTCCTGAGCAAATGGGGTTATATTCGAAAGTCATTGCCTATACCAATTATGTTGAAGTGTTTTCCCTACTTATTATGTGTTTTTTTTGAAAAAACTTTATTTTATTTTTTTATTTATTTATTTATTTATTTATTTATTTGACAGAGAAAGAGGCAGACAGAGACAATTAGTATGGGCATGCTAGGGCCTCCTGCCACTCCAGATGTATGCACCATGTTGTGCATCTGGCTTTATGTGGGTACTAGGGAATCGAACCTGGGCTGTCAGGCTTTGCAAGCAAGCACCTTTAACCATTGTGCTATCTCTCCAGCTCTTGTGGGTTTTTTTCGAGGTAGGGTCTCACTCTAGCCTAGGCTGACCTGGAATTCACTCTCAGGGTGACCTCGAACTCATGGCGATCCTCCTATCTTTGCCTCCCAAGTGCTGGGATTAAAGGCATATGCCACCATGCCCAGCTGTATTTTTATCATAATCATATTTTCCAATTCTTTGTCTGGAGTTTCTTCTAAGTAATTCCTATTGGAGGCTTCAACTATGGGTCTAGACATTCTTGTTGGGGACATTTTGCCTAGGTTTCTTGGGTTACCTGTTGTGCACTAGCATTTGCTCATCTGGAGATAATCCCTTTATCTTGCTGAGAATGCAGCAACTGCAGCTCCACTGGGGACAGGGTGGGCTGGGGCCAGGACTGCTTCAGTAACAGACAGTGTCTGGGTTGGGGAGAGGGAAGTTGCAACTGCAAATTGACTGGACCTGGGCCAGGACTGCTCCAGGTGGTCTGGGTTGCAGGCAAGAGGGGTCCAGTGTGGGCTCAACAGGGCCTGTGGGGGGTGAGCCTGATCCTTCTGATCTGGGTGGCCTCCATGTGTCTGTGTTGGGAAGCATGCCTATCACAAGCTCACCAGAGGCAGGAGTCTGTGCCAGGTGTGCCTGGTCCTCCTGGCTCCTGGCGGCCTATGCAGGTCTGGGTTGCAGGGAGAGAGAAGGTCACCACTCTATTTTTTGAGACAGGGCTGGAGCTCACCGATTTTGCTAGAATATCTGGCCAGTCTCTGTCCCCCAACATTAGGATTACAGACAAGTGCCACACCTGGCTTTTACATACTGGGGATTCGAACTCAGGTCCCTATGCTTGTGCAGCAAGCATTTACCAACTGAACCATCTCCCTAGCTCCCAATAACACTACTGTTAATGAAGGTCCTCTCACCTGTTGCTACTGTGGGCAGCTTGCATTAGCTCCTTCACTCCTGTCACTCAGCCTACCAAGTCCTGTTCTAATTTTTACTTCCCAGGTGAATAGCTCAGGGCCAGAAAGTGATGCCAGTCCTACGCATCCACTGTGTCTTGCAGCATTTAGAGTGTCAGGGACAATCTCTTGTGACACAGCTAGAAGCACATGAGCCTGCTGGAACTGAGGAAGCAAGTGAGAATCCAAGCAAATGTGGCTTCCTGAAGTGAGAATAGGGGCTGGGGAGATGGTTCAGTGGTTAAAGGATCTTGTCTGAAGAGAGAGTAAAGCCATGGGCATGACTGGACCTCTGGGAAGGGTGAAAGAAGAGGAGGAGAGCAGAGGGCGAGTTCTGGAAGACTAGCATTTGAGATGCTCTTATGCTGAGGGAGCTGCTGACTATAGCAGCTTCTCCAAGAGAAGTGTCCATCTCAGGGCTCCAACACTAAGTCCTTGGCCCTGCTTACCACCAGCTCCACAGCTGACTCGGGGACCTATACCCAGCATGAAGAGAGAAGCCAGCTCAGGCTGGGGAGATGGCTCCTTGGATAAAGTGCTTGCTGCACAAGCATGAGTGTCTGAGTTCTGATCCCTAGGACACATGTAAAGTGGGGCTCAGTAGCAAGCTCTGCAGTCCTAGTGCACCTACAGCAAGGTAGGAAAGGGAAGCCGAAAGCAAGCTAGCCTGGCAAGTGCAACAGTGAACAGAGAGCTCCTGCCTCAAACACAATGGAAGGCAAGGACCACAACAAAGGTTGTCCGCTGACCTCTGCACACTTGAGTGTGCGTGTGTACACACACACACACACACACACACACACACACACACCAAAAAAGGCACAGGGAGAGGTGCAGGGGGAGCCAGCTCAGTGACCTCAATCTAAATCAGGCTGGCTCCATGGAACTCTGTCAACACTCTGGACTGCACTTGGCAGTGAGGAACCAGCCAGGAGGAGAGGCACTAGCTGGATCTCTCTGGAGACAGCAGAGGTACTGCAGCAGAGGCTAACACAAAGTCATGCACTCAGACAGCTATGCCTGAAGGTTCAAGGTGGGACAAGGCCTCCTTGTGGTTTGAGAATTTCAAGGGTCTCCGTATAATCACCAAGCAGGGTAAAATTCTGTCCAGGTTTTGAGGAAGAGGTCACTTCCTAACACTGCTACATAAAAGAAGCATCCAGAAGGAAATAGTCAGAGGCTTCTGCCAATTGATCCGCAGACTGGGAAAAGGTCCCACGGTTATTAATACCCTCTGTGTTCTGGGAAGTGGTTTCGTGCGCTAGACAAAGGGTTTCGAAAGTTGCTATTGAAGGCAAATCAGTTTCAACCAAAGCTCCACTTTCCACCTGCTAAGAAATGAACATTTTCTCCACAGAAATGTTGAGAGATGTTGTTCCCCTGGAAGATCTGGTAAGCTGGGTGCTGCCTGTTGCTTGGTTAGCATCTTTTTATAATTATTAAGTCTTCATAGTGTACATACTTCTCACTTTTGCTTTGTTCTGTTACTTATTTATTTTTTTCTTGTACACATGTGTGTACTGTAGGAGTGATGGGGAGGTGCATGTGTGTGGACACCAGGTGTCGCCCTCAATCCCTCTCCACTTTATATTCTGAGACAGGGTCTCTTATTGAACCTAGAGCTCACTGAGTCATTGAGACTAGGCAGCCAGCAAATCCTGTCTCTGTCACCCCAGCACTGGGATTATAGGCATGTGCCATCATGCCTGGCTTTTGTATGGGTGCTAAAAAAAAAAAAAAAAACCCATAAAAGTCAGGCATGGTGGTGCACGCCTTTGACTGTAGCACTTGGGAGGCTGAGGTAGAAGGATCACTGAATTTGAAACCAGCCTGAGACTACATAATGAATTCCAGGTCAGTCCAGGCTAGAACAATACCCTACCTCAAACAAAACAAAACAAAAAGATATATGGATGCTATCCTCCACATTAGGCTCTGATTTAACAGAAACAACGGAAAGAAGGCAGGTGAGACAGATATGCTAGTTAGGTCTGTGCTAATAGCCCCTCCTGAGATATAAAACTTGGAATCCATGGGATGACTCAGACAGTACAGAGAGTGAGAGCAGGGTAGAAATGATGGAAGATCCCATCCCAATACTTACCTGGCAGGGGAGATACCATGATCAAGAAGATACCATTCCAGTCTGTCCTTCAATATAGAGGAAGGGAAATTCCATTATTTCAGCATGCAGATAGGGGCCGTAATAACCGTGCAGTACAGGAAACTATGATAATCAGGGAACTGCATCTGAACTGCTTGAATGAAGAAAACATCTAAACACAAAACGAGTGAGCCTTTCCCTTTCCCAGCCTGGTTTGTGAGGCTGTGGGACATGGTGGTATATGGGGCCAGTCTGAATGCTGTGGATGCAGAGAAACTGAGTAATACTGGTGTCCATCCCTCCTTGAGTCAAAGGCTGTGTAATCTGAGTGTTGCAATGACCTTCTCATTGCAGGGACAAACACCTGATCAGAAGCAGTATGTGGGAGGCTTACAGGTTTCAGGGGAAGCTTCATCATGGTAGAAGAAGATGGCTCACTTCATCACACATCCACAGCAGAGAGACAACAGCCAGTGCCAGCAAGCACAAGCTGACTCTGGACACACCTTAGGGCTGGGCTCAAGATCTGATCTCAGTGACACACCTTTTCCAGCAGGACTCTGCCTGTTGGAGACTTAATCATCAAACTTGATCTTAACCAAAAATGCTTGAAGCTGGGGCTGGAGAGATGGCTTAGCACTTAAGGCGCTTGCCTGCAAACCCAAAGGACCCAGGTTCAAATCCCCAGGACCCACATAAGCCAGATGCACAAGGTAGCACATACATCTAAAGTTCCTTTGTGCCCATTCTCTATTTGGCTCTTTCTCTCTCTTTCATAAATAAATAAAAAATAATTTGGGCTGGAGAGATGGCTTACCAGTTAATGTGTTTGCCTGCAAAGCCAAAGGACCCATGTTTCACTCCACAGGACCCATGTAAGCCAGATGCACCAAAGGATGCATGTGTCTGGAGTTTGTTTGCAATGGCTGGAGGCCCTGACGTGCCTATTCTCTGTCTGCTTCTTTCTTCTCTCTCTCTCTCACTCTCAAACAAATAAAAAAGTTTCAAAATTTTTAAAAATTTAAGAAAAGACTTGAATCTATAGGGGACATTTGCATTCAAACCACCACACAGACAACATGAGGGAAATCAGATCATGATGGACAGGTTTACATATGCCATTAAGGACACTTCATTATTGCTGGCTGATGTCTCCATGAATGTGAATAAAGGCTGGTAGAGGTAGGACAGGCATTACTGAGGGAAAGGGGCATGTGAGAGGCAGTGTGTGATGCCCAGCTCATTGGGACTGTGTTCACCAGAGAAAAGTCATGAAGTCATCAGAGAGAGTAATGAGTTCAGGCCCTGCCTCTCAAGCATGAAGGCCTGTAAGTTGCCCATGCTCCTGTCATTAAGTCCCAGCCATGCTCCTGCAGGTAACCTCAATTCACCTCATTGTGTCAGCAAGCGAGACTTGAGGACAATCGTGTCACTGGTTTGTTGCTGGTTCCCTGTCTGGTAGATGACCGTTTGTTCACACAAGCCTTCATTTCAGTCTCAGTACTGGGGTGAAAAGCGTTGATGGTTCAACTTCAGGAAACAGATCTAAGGATGAAGCCCACTCCGGGCCCGAGTATGGCAGAACTCCCAGAAAGTAAACACTACTAATTAATCCCTGCCAACGTAGTGCACTGAACTTGCCCTCGTACAACAAGGCCGTGATGACGCTGGCTGCATGGCTGTCCTTTTGCATTTCTTCTGCCACTGAGTTTGCTTAGGTCATGCTGAGCAGTCAGTTCCTTTCACGCACTCACGAAGCTCTGAGGAGCTGGAGGGTAAGGAATCTACCCATAGCTGTGCCTCATGCCTGACACAGTGCCACCAGGAGTCTTTCCTTTGTAAATTAATATTGAATTAATTGAGGGCTATTAAAGCATGCTATTGTTTCAAAAGATAACTGAGGGCTGGAGAGACTGCTCAGTGGTCAAGGTACTTGCCTGAAAAGCCTAACAACCCAAGTTTGATTCCCCAGTACCCACATAAAGCCAGATGCACAAAGGGGCAAATACATCTGGAGTTCATTTGCAATGGCAAGAGGTCCTGGTGTGCCTATTCTGCCCACTCCCCCCATTCTCTCTGCTTGGAAATAAATTAATTAATTAAGTAAGTAAATAAAAGTATTTTTAAGTAAAATTTTAAAAAAATGGTAGCTGGGCGTGGTGGCACACATCTTTAATCCCAGCCCTCGGGAGGCAGAGGTAGGAGGATTGCTATGAGTTCAAGGCCAGCCTGAGACTACAATAGTAAATTTTAGGTTAGCCTCAGTTAGAGCAAGACCCTACCTTGAAAAGCAAACAAACAAATAAAAAAAGATAATTGAACACTACTTCTAACTCAATTTCTGAACAGATTTACTTCATAGTCCCAGCCAAGGAGACAGCTGTCTCTGCCTTGTTGCCTCCCTCTCTCATGGTCTTTGGGCCCCACAGAAGGATCAGCAGTGGGCCTTTACCAAGCTCTATGACCCATTCCCAGTTCAAATCTCATCAAGCCTGTGTTTCTTCTGTGTGCTTTGCACATCCAAAGATGATGGATTCTTCTGTGCTAGCCTCTCCCTCCAGCCCTGTAGTTGACATGTGAAAGTGGCTCAAGATCTTCCAACACTCTCTTTCTTTGAAATCCTCCCATCTGGATTACTATTAAAGCTACCTAACTGGTCTTTTTTAAATTTTTTTTTGGTTTTTGCAAGGTAGGGTCTCACTCTGGTCCAGGCTGACCTGGAATTCACTATGTAGTCTCAGGGTGGCCTCGAAGTCTCGGTGATCCTCCTACCTCTGCCTCCCGAGTGCTGGGATTAAAGGCGCGCGCCACCACGCCCAGCTTCTAACTGGTCTTTTGGCTGCTCAATTGCAGGAGTGCTGTGAAATAAAAATATTGACTCCTGCTGGATGTGGTGGCACACGCTTTTAATACCAGCACTCGGGAGGCAGAGGTAGGAGGATTGTCATGAGTTCGAGGCCACCCTGAGACTACATAGTGAATTCCAGGTCAGCCTGAGCTGAAAAATCAAAAATAAATAAAAATACTGACCCCTGGGGTCATTTATACCAAGAGTGAAACTGCTATTATTGCTGCTGCTGCTGCTGCCGCCAGCACTCAACTGGTGCTTCTATTTAACAACAAAAACAACATGTGAGGGAGCTACAAGGAGCTTTGTCTCTGTGGTGGTTTGAGTCAGGTGTCCCACATAAGCTTAGGTATTCTGAATGCTAGTTTCCCAGCTGATGGAGATTTGGGAATTAATGCCTCCTGGAGGCTGTGTATTGTTGGTGGCAGGCTTATGGGTGTTACAGCCAGTCTCCCCTTGCCAGTGTTTGGCACACCTCCTGCTGCTTTATCCACCTGATGTTGGCCAGGAGGTGATGTCCACACTCTGCTCATGCTGTTGTTTCCCCCTGCCATCATGGAGCTTCCCCTTGAGTTTGTAAGCCAAAATAAACCTTTTTTCCCCACAAACTGCTCTTGGGTGATTTCTGCCTGCAGAAACCTGTGTGTGAACCTGACTACAACAGTCTCCAAAAAAGTCTTGCTCAAAGTAAGGGACTTAGGGATAGGACCAGTGGAACTCTGTTGACCCAGAAAATTCTCTCTCTCTCTCTCTCACACACACACACCATTTATCATTCACAGATGTTGTCACTCTAAGCCCACCTGTTGCTTTTGACATTCTTGTGGGCAATTCATTGCTTTCAATATCCACCACTTTCAATGATGGTCAACCTATCCCATGCATGTACACGTTGTTCTGGGTCAGGAATACTCTAGATCACTAGAAAGGTAAAACAAGGAGCATGACTTACAGTCACATCAGCATGTCTAATAATCCTTGTCAATATGGATCACCCATGCTGTTCAGGGCATAGACAATCTAAGGACTAAGAAATCTGGTTAGATTGTTTTAGGTTTTGTCTTATTTATTTTTATTTGTTTTTAAAATTGTTTAAATTAATTAGTTTGAGAGATTATAGGTGTGCACCATCATACCTGGCTGAAAACATGGCTTGTGAAAAAAAAAAAAAACAACTTTGCCACTTGGCTTGTGGTGCTTGCTTAAAGTATCTGACAGCTGAGTAAGTACCCAACTGTTTTAATATCTGAAAAAGCTTTTGTTGAGTCGGATGTGGTGTTTCACACCTTTAATCCCAGGACTCAAGAGGCAGAGGTAGGAAGATCACTGTGAATTCGAGGCCAGCCTGAGACTACAGAATGAATTCCAGGTCAGCCTGGACTAGAGTCCTCAAAAAAAAGAAAGAAAGAAAGAAAGAAAGAAAGAAAAAAAAAAAAGAAAAAAGAAAGAAAGAAAGAAAGAGAGAGAGAGAGAGAGATAGAGAGAAAGAAAGAAAGAAAGAAAAAGCCTTTGCTTGTGGGCACAGTGCAGCCTCTGGAAGGAGCCATGAATCGCTAACCCCACACCCACAGCACAGGTGACTTTTTCAGCCTTCCACCCCAGGTGGTTATAATGAACAGTCAGTAGCAGCAGCATTCATTAATGGTTAGTGGAAATTCTGTGACGCATACCTGCTCAGTGGTTTGTAGGCAGCTGCAGGAGAATGTTTCCCGGGAAGGAGAGAGGCTGAATTATGCAAGACATGTTTACAATGCAGTAGGGAGGAGAAAATCCCCCACCAGCCACACTGCGGGAAGCAGGGGTATGCCAGGGCTTTCTTGCATTTTACTAGCAAAACAGGTGTCAAACACCCACCCTGGGCTTCTGAAAGCTCTGGCTGTCAGCTCACTGAGGCCTTCGGAAGCTCTGTTTGAAGGCAGCACACCTGCTAGAGAAGGCAGAGTAAGGTTTCCAGTTTCTGAGGTGGTTGGGATGACAGGAATGTTGCAGGGCCCAGAGTAACCCTAAAGTCCGTCCACGATAGCCTGCAAGGATCAGGGAAAGCTTATGCCAGCTTGATTCTTTGGTCTCGAGTTAATATCTGACACTATTAACTCACCGTGTTGAAAGCTACAATTGGACTTGACTCTCTTAAGCCTGCAATAGTTTCAAAACCACAGTTTAAAATAATCTGGGATGGGGGTGGGGATTGGCGATATGATTTAGCAGTTAAGGCCCTTGCCTGCAAAGTCTAAGGACCTCAGTTCAGTCCCCAGTACCCATGTAAAGCCAGATGCACAAGGGGGCGTATGCACCTGGAGTTGGTGTCCAGTGGCTGGAGGCCCTGACGCACCCATTCTTTTGATTTTTTCCCTTTCTCACATAAATAAAAATAAAATATTTTAAAATAAATAACAGTTTTGACAAAAAATAATCTGAGCTGGGTGTGGGGGTACCCGCCTTTAATCCCAATACTCAGGAAGACTGAGGTAGGAGTTTGAGGTCAGCTTGGGGCTACAGAGGGAGTTCCTGAGTGAAACCCTACCTCAAAAAAACAAACAACAACAACAAAAAGGCCAGGCATGGTGGCACATGCCCTTAATCCCAGCACTCGGGAGGCAGAGGTAGAAGGATCGTCATGAATTTGAGGCCACCCTGAGACTACATAGTGAATTCCAGGTCAGCCTGGGATAGAGTGAGACCCTACCTCAAAAACAAACAAACAAACAAACAAACAAACAAACAAACAAACAAAAAGAATGAAAAGAATTAAAGAGTTCCTTCAGCAGCCCAGAGATGGATATTTGTACAATAAACAGTCACAAATTCATTGACCCCAAGACACTCATAGATTGTAAAATAGGCCATTATTTTACTAAGAAAAAGTACTTTGTAGAGCCGGGCATGGTGACACATGCCTTTAATCCCAGCATTTGGGAGGCAGAGGTAGGAGGATCGCTGTGAGTTTGAGGCCACCCTGAGACTACATAGTGAATTCCAGGTCAGCCTGGGCTAGAGTGAGACCCTACCTCAAAAAACCAAAACCAAACAAACAAACTTTGCCAAAGTTTAAACTTTGCTATACATCAATTTCTCTCTTTTTTGTGTATGTATGTTGAACATGTGTCTGTGAAGGCTAGAGGTTAACATTGGGTGTCTTCTCAGTTGCTCTCTATCTTACTTTTTGAGACAAGGTCTGTCACTAAACCCAAAGCGCACTAATTCTGCTAGACTAGCTAGCTAGTGAGCTCCATAGAATTGTTTCTACCTCCCAAACACAGGGATTACAGGCATATGCCACATGCCTGGCTTTTACATAGGTGCTGGTGATCCAACCTTGGGTCCTCGTGCTTGTGTC
Organism: Orientallactaga sibirica; assembly: GCA_036365145.1. Taxonomy (NCBI): domain Eukaryota; kingdom Metazoa; phylum Chordata; class Mammalia; order Rodentia; family Dipodidae; genus Orientallactaga; species Orientallactaga sibirica. Next base: position 15,914,015 of record JAEOAD010000028.1, read on the forward strand.
ATAGCAGGTATCTTACCCACTGAGCCATCTCTCCAGCCCTCTTAATAATTTCTATGGCCAAATCCATAGCATGTAGCTCCTCATCCCAACCCTACCAAGAATGATGATGTGCTTGGAGTGGGAAATGTCCGCAGCTGGTGGTGCTTTTTGGGAAGGTTGTGGAACCCACAGTGGGTGGAGCCTTGCTGGAGCAAGTTCATTACTGGGGTGGACCTTGAGGTTTTATAGCCTGGCCCCACTTCCTGTTCACTCTCGGCTTCCTGACTATGGATGCAGTCATCAGCCACCTCACACTCCTGCTGCCATGCCTCCCTCACCATGACGGGCTGCATCCTTGGAACTGTGAGCCGAAACAAAGCCCTGCCTGCCTTAAATTGCTTCTTGTTAGGGAATTGGTCACTGCAATGAGTAAAGTGACTATGAAGGAGACTGAAGGAGAGGGCCAAGACAGCAGAGCAGGGATGGCTGAGGAAGGTGAAGGGCTCAAGTAGAAGAACCATTTCTTTTTTTTGTCTTTCTTTCTTTCTTTTTTGTTTTTTCAAGGTAGGGTCTGACTCTGGCTCAGGCTGACCTGGAATTCACTATGTAGTCTCAGGGTGGCCTTGAACTCTCAGTGATACTCCTACTTCTGCCTCCCGAGTGCTGGGATTAAAGGCATGCGCCACCACGCCCGGCTAGAAGAACCATTTCTGTTACACAAGTTTGATGCTAAGCATCACAGGAGACGTTTGAGGCAGCCTCTGTCTTACACAGTTTCCTGCTACTGTAGCAGAATACTACCAATTGTGTTAATCTTATAAATCTAAACAAAAGAAGTTTTAAAAAACATTTTATTAGCTGGACATGGTGGTGCACGCCTTTAATCCCAGCACTTGGGAGGCAGAGGTAGGAAGATCGCTATGAGTTCAAGGTCACCCTGTGACTACACAGTGAATTCCAGGCCAGCCTGAGCTAGACTGAGACCCTACCTTGGAAAACCAAAAAAAAAAAAAAATAAATTAAAAAAATTATTTATATGAGAGGAAGAGGAGAGAGAGAGAGAATGGGCGCACCAGGGTCTCTAGTCACTGCAAATGAACTCCAGACACATGTGCCACCTTGTGCATCTGGTTTACGTGGGTACTGGGGAACTGAACCTTCTGTCCTTAGGCTTCACAGGCAAGTGCTTTAACTGCTAAGCCATCTTTCCAGACCCATACACCAAAGAAGTTTAGCTGGTTCAGTTTAAGGAAGTTGGAGACTAAAGGGCTGAATCTAGTGAAGGTCTTCATGCTGCATCTCATGGCCTGATAGTACAAGAGAGAAGGAGGTTGAGCCCCAACCTACTTTTATTACAATCACATTCCTGGGACAATAGCATTAGTTCATGAACTGAAAGTTCTGGTGACCAAGTCACCTCGTTCAAAAAAAAAAAATTATTGCTGGGCGTGGTTGGCATGCCTTTAATGCTAGCACTCAGAAGATATGTCTCCACCATGTGCACTTACGTGTAGCCACACACATGAACATGCACACACATCACCACACACACACAAAACAAACATCAGATACCACAGTGTTTATCATATAGCCATGTGTTACAGAAGAAACAGAAGTAAAAAAGGACACACACCTGCAGAAGAAAAAAATGTAACTGATAACTCTATAATGCTTTCTAGAAACATCTTCACAGTTCTGGGCAGGAGAGATGGCTTAGCAGTTAAGGCACATGTGCACAAGGGAATACATGCATCTGGAGTTCGTTCACAGTAGCTGAAAGGTCCTGGTGCACCCATTCTCTCCCTTTCTCTGCCTATTTCTCTCTCACTCTCCCTCCCCACAACTAAAATAATAATAAAAATAAAGGAAAAAAATAAAGAAGCATATTCACAGTTTCTGTTGTGGACCAGTGATTAGAACATTTCCCTTGGTTTGTCTTTAAATCCTGCTTTCCCCCAAATCAAGCTCAGACTGCACCCATTTCAGAAAACCAAGTCATAAAAGAAGCTATGAATGAGGCTGCTGGCCGACAGCAGCATTACTCCGCACATCTGCTCCGGAAACTATGTTTAGCAAGTCTCAAGTTTCCGAGTTTCTTTTTCGGGGTATCTCGGAGTTGACAGCCTTATTTATAGCCAGAGAGATTCCAAACTTAGCCACCACCAACCCAGAGGAAGACCGTTTCTGCCACTGCGCAGATTCATGTTTGTGTTAGCCACCTGCTGCGCAGTTTACTGTAATACATACTGGTTACTAGAGGGAGATTTGCCAGAGGTGTGTGATGCTCTTTCAATTGGGTCAATGCAAAGTTAACTTCTGACCTAAGGAGAACTCTAATCTTCCAGTTTGCTTTAGAGAGCAACACAAGGCTAGAAATACATCATGTAGACATGCCTTGAAAATTCCAGCTGAGCACTTCAATTCAAGCCTGTGATCCCAACACTCAGGAAGTGCCAAGGCAGATCTTGAGTTTGAACATATCTGTCCCAGCCACCGAGAAAGAGAGAGAGCACGAGCTAGCGGGAGAGGGGAGCGTGGAAGACTGTCATTCAAAATGTTGAGATTACTAAATTAAGTAGAAAACTGATCATATTTTTATTTCAATGTTTTCTTTGTGTGTGTGTGTGTTTTTTTGTTTGGTTTGTTTGTTTTTCGAGGTAGGGTCTCACTGTAGCCCAGCCTGGCATCAAACTCACAACATTCCTACCTCTGCCTCCCAAGTGCTGTGATCAAAGGTGTGAGCCACCACAATCTGGTTACTTTGTGTTTTTAATCTCGGCTTCATGAATCAAACAAAATTGAGTACAATGAGTGGAAAATAGGAAAATACCTTGTACATCATGGGCTAAGGACTGTGTTTAGAGTTGATTATCGTAGTAAAGAAAAGTTCTCCTGTAGGAAATTTTGTTTCAGCCAGGCATGGTGACACATGTTTAGTATTTGGGAGGCAGATGTAGGAGGATCATCATGAGTTCGAGGCCACCCTAAGACAAGAGTGAATTATACAAGTCAGCCAGGCTAGAGTGAGACCCTACCTCGAAAACAAAACAAAAAGAACAAGCCAGGGCTGGAGAGATGGCTTAGCAGTTAAGGCACTTGCCTTCGAGGCCTAAGAACGCCCATTCTAGCCTCCAGGTCCCATGTTCAGCCAGATGCAAAAGGGACACAAGCGTGCAATATCACACGTGTGCACAGAGGGGTGCACGCATCTGGAGTTCGTTCACAGTGGCTGAGAGGCCCTGACATGCTCATTCTCTCTCTCTGTTTCTCTCAAGTTAAAAAAAAAAAAAAAAAAAGAACAAGCAGGGTGTGGTGGCATATGCCTCAAAAAAAAAAAAAAAAAAGAAAGGGTAATAGGTGAGTATGATCAAAATACATTACGTACATTGTATACATGTATGAAAATGTCATAACAAAACCCATTGTGTATAATATATGCTAATGAAAAACCCCTTAACAGTTGTTCTGCTCTTTCAGTGCATGTGCTCTGTGCATATAATGATGCTTTACAGAGCATCATTAAAAATATGCTAACATTGGACTATAAATCACTTAATTTTTGCTGCAAAGGCACTGTACATTACAGCACTTAGGATCTGCTGCCACCTAGTGGTATATTGCTATTATCTCAACTAGAGAACCTCAGAATGGAAATCTTGGCCTTTTAGGATAAAATTGTTCAGTGCCCTTCAGTCATTAAGTCTAATCCATGCAAGACTTTGCGTCTTTCCTTTTCATTGTCAGGAAAAATCTAGCACGTATACTCACACCACTGAAAGAAAACAGCCCCCCCCCAAAAAAAAAGAAAGAAAAAAAGAAAGAAAGAAAGAAAGAAACAAAGAAAGAAAGAAAAAGAAAAGAGCTGGAGAGATCGCTCAGTGGTTAAGGTGCTTGTAGGCAAAGCTAAATGACCCGTCTTCAATTCCCCAGTACCCAGGTAAACCAGATGCACAAAGTGTTGCATGCACCTAAAGTTTGTTTTCTGGGGCAAAAGGACCTAGTGCATCCATATTCTCCAATGTATATTTATTTATTTTGGTTTTTTGAGGTAGGGTTTCACTCCAGCCCAGGCTGACCTGGAATTCACTATGTAGTCTCAGGGTGGCCTCGAATTCACGGTGATCCTCCTACCTCTGCCTCCTGAGTGCTGGGATTAAAGGCATGCGCCACCACACCTGGCTTAATAAAAATATTTTTTAGGGCTGGAGAGATGGTTTAGCAGTTAAGGTGTTTGTCTGTAAAGCCTAAGGTCCCTAGCTCAATCCTCCAGGTCCCACGTAAGCCAGATGCACAAGGGGGCGCACGCGTCTGGAGTTCGTTTGTAGTGGTTAGAGGCTCTGGCACGCCCAGTCTCTCTCTTTGTCCCAAATAAATAAATAAATAAATAAATAAATAAATAAATAAATAAATAAAAACAAAATCTTTAAAAATATATATATATTTTTTAAAAAGACAGGCTGGAGATATTGCTTAGCAGTTGCTTGCTGTGAAGCCTAAGGACCCAAGTTTGATTCTCCAGTACCCATGTGTTTGGAGTTCATTTGCAACAGCTGAAGGCTCTGGCATATCCATTCTTCTGTTTTATCTTTTTTTTGAGATAGGGTCTCACTCTAGTCCAGGCTGACCTGGAATTCACTATGTAGTCTCAGGGTGGCCTTGAACTCACTGCGACCCGCCTACCTCTGCCTCCTGAGTGCTGTACCATGCCTGTTTTCTTTTCTTTCTTTCTTTTTTTTTTGGTGTGTGTGGGGGGGAGAGTCAGAGAGAGAGAGAGAGAGAGAGACAGAGAATGGGTGCACCAGCAGTCTCTCAGCCGCTGTGAACGAAGTCCACATGCATGCAATCCCTTGTGGGCAAGCCCCCTTGTATCACTGCGTCTGGCTAAATGTGGGACCTGGAGAATTGAATGGGTATTCTTAGGCTCAGCAGGCAGGTGCCTTAACTGCTAAGCCATCTCTCCAGCCCTTTTTTTTTTTTTTTTTTTTTTTTTTTTTTTTTGATGCAGGGTCTCATTCTAGCCCAGACCTTTAACTGCTGAGTCATCTTTCTATTTTTCAATTCATGTGTCAGACAAATGTACAATTTTTATCAGTGATTGTCTGATTTTTCCATGGCTACATTGTTTGCCAAATGATGCTAGCAATAGAAACGCCAACAATCTTGAACCTGTTAAATTATTCACATGCATTTGAAATTCATTACCTAATTCTATCCTATGGCCAATCTGCAGACTGAAATGTCTAGCTCCAACCCAACTTCATCTCACTTTTCTTCTTGAGGTGGGGTCTTGTTCTAGCCCAGGATGGCTGGAATTTACTATGTAGTCCCAGGTTGGCCTCAAACTCACAGCAATCCTCCTGTCTCTTAATAAAGGTGTGTGCCATCATGCCCAGCTAATTTTTCTTTTGGAAGGTATGTATATATGTCGATTAAAAAAAAACTCCAGAGGTGAGACTACGGAGTGAAATCCAGGTCAGCCTGGGGCTAGAGTGAGAACCTACCCCCTCCAAAAAAAAATCCAGAGGGAGGGCTGGAGGGATGGCTTAGCAGTTAAGGCATTTGCCTGCAAAGCCAAAGGACCCAGGTTTGAATCCCCAGGACCCACGTTAGCCAGATGCACAAGTGGTGCATGTGTCTGGAGTTTGTTTGCAGTGGCTGGAGGCCCTGGCATGCTCATTCTCTCTCTCTCTGTCAAATAAATAAAAATAAAAGCCAGGCATGATGGCACAAGTCTTTAATCCCAGTACTCGTGAGGCAGAGGTAGGAGGATCGCCATGAGTTCAAGGCCAACCTGAGATTACATTGTGATTTCCAGGTCAGCCTGAGCTAGAAAAACAAACAAAAAATCCAAAGGGAAAATCACATTATGGTATATCAACAAAAATGCATTTTTTTTGCAACTGTGCTTAGTCACACTGTGATTCTGAGTCTTCTGTATGTATACCTTACTGGTGCCATATTACTACAGATCTTAATTCCACTCTAGATTCCAGCCTTTCTGGAATATACATCTTGAAAGCCAAATCCATGCCACAATGTTTTCTTTCAGTCTAGTCCCCTGAAAAATATTCTTAGCGCAGGAGGCTGAGATAAGGATTACTGTGAGTTTGAGGCCAGCCTGGACTAGATAGAGTGAGTTCCAGGTCAGTTCTGCTTCTCCTCCCTATCCAAACAAAATCTTAGTAACGACAATTGTATAGTGAAAAACATCCCTGGCATGACATACTAAGGATGCTACAGTCCCTCTCTGGCCCAGGTGACCTGCAAGTTACACATGAAGTGCTGCACATGGCACATGCCTGTCAGGTTGGTATGTATGTGTGTGGTGTCTGGCTGAAGGCACATGTCTGTGGGCCAATAAATCATGACAGAGGAGCTAATCTGACACTTTCCTAGAAAGGGAACAGGTGTCACCCATTCGCCCGAAAAATACTAACACCCAAAAACCCAAAAAACAAAACAAACAAACCAACAACAAAAAAACCCACAAAAACAAAAAACCAAGTGTTGTACATTTCCCATCAGGATTCTAGGTGGCATCTTACTACATTACAAACACAGCAATTGAAAGTTGGATGGAAAAGATGATCCATGGCAATGGGCCTATGTTAATGAGTCTCAATTATAATACAAATAACATTTTAAGGGCACCAGAAGCTTATAACCAGTGAATAGGAAGAAATCTTTTATTTTTTCCTCAGAGCACCAAGGTACTACTTATATACAGATAAATCGTAGAAGTGTACTGGGGAAGGGAATTATCACGGTTTATTGTCTATAATAATTAAAAAGAAGAAGAAGCGTATTTGTTGGTCACTGTTTGGATCCTAAGTACAACACCATACTGGTGATATGGGCCCAAAATGGCAGTTATCAATTCCATCCTAGCCCACCCTAAATGCGTATTACTGGAGAAAACAAGTCATATCTAATTGTGCCAGCACGTGAACACATAAGCAGATTGTATCAACATTTGAACTGCTCCTAGTTTCAGCCATCTGATGAACCTAAAATATCCTTTGGGGGCTGGAGAGATGGCGTAGCAGTTAAGGCACTAGTCTGCAAAGCCAAAGGACCCAGGTTCAATTCCCCAGGACCTACATAAACCAGATACACAAGGGGGTGCACACATCTGGAGTTAATTTGCAGTAGTTGAAGGCCCTGGCACACCCAATCGCTTGCTCTCTCTTTCTCTCAAGTAAGTAAATTTAAAAAAAGAAAAAAACTCTTTGGATTTCACCAGGACTGGTGGTGACAAATGGTAAGGTAAAACAAAGGAAGCTATGAACTCAAACAAGGCCCATCATTGCACCTCTATATTTTAACAAGGGCAAAGCAGCCACAATTACCAATTGCTTTTGTTACTGGCATGAATATACATTCAAAAGTCTTAAAACTTGAGCTGGAGAGATGGCTTAGCGGTTAAGGTGCCTGCCTGCTAAGTCTAAGAATGCCGGTTCCAATCTCCAGGTCCCACGTTTAGCCAGATGCAAAGTGACACAAGGGTGCAATGCCACACTTGACCACAAGGGGTGCACGCATCTGGAATTCGTTCACAGCGGCTGAGAGGCTGCTAGTGCGCCCATTCTCTTTCCCTCCCTCCCTCCCTGTGTCTCTCTCCAAAAAAAAAAAAAAAGTCTTAAAACTTGGATTTTACTGTACCTAGTAAAATATGGACAGCCTTATAATAAAATTATCATATTTTCCCAAAAATATGCTATATATAAGATGTTCGGAGTCACTGGCTGCCTTTTCTTTTTCTTCGCCCTTTTTTCCTTGAGTGTGCAGGCGTCAGAGTCTTTTGTACTTCATTGGAGACAGGCTGTTTGAAAACGATTTCATTATCTTTATCATCATTCATGCTGGTCACTTCTGATTTTCGTTTCTCCAAAAATGTTGGTGTACAAACTGGCGTGGGCCCCTGTAATCAACAAGCAGACCTATTATCTACGAGTATGGAGTATCAGGAATGACGCTGCCCCAAACCATCTTCTTCCTTCTAGCTCTCTAGACTATGCATGCGATTTTAGGCCTATTCTCATCTCTGGTGACACAACTGCATACTTAGGGGTTTACGGAATTACCAAATTTAGTATGAAAAAACAGGGGTGGCAGCAATACTATAATCCTAGCACTCAGGAGGTAGAGATAGGAGGATGACAAGTTCAAGGTCACTCTTGACTGCCTGCATAGGGAGTTCAAGGTTAACATGGGATAATTGGGATCCTTGTCTCAAAAGAAAATTCAAATTTAGTATGGAAGGTAACTGGATGTTTAATTAGGAAGTTTTTTTTTTTTTTTTTTTTTGAGGGGGCGGTGTTTCCGAGGTAAGGTTTCACTCTAGCCCAGGCTGACCTGGAATTCACTCTGTACTCCCAGGGTAGCCTCGAACTCACGGCAATCCTCCTACCTGTGCCTCCTGAGTGCTGGGATTAAAGGCGTGCACCACCACGACCGGCTTAGGAAGGTCTTAAGATACACAATTGCTAAATCTCCAGTTAAGGAAGGATCTACCAAAAATGTCACAAGATTAAACCTGATATTTAGCCATGTATGGTGGTGCATGCCTATAATCCAAGCACTTGGAAGTGGAGTCAGGAAGAGCAAGAGTTAGGCCAGCCTTGGCTACATAATGGAGTCCAGTCAGGGTTATATGAAGCACTGTCTCAAGAAGAAAAAAAAAAAAAAAAAAGAAAAGAAAACTGGGGCTGGAGAGATAGCTTAGTGGTTAAGGCCTATGAAACCTAAGGATCCAGGTTCAACTCCCCAGAACCCACAAAAGCCAGATGCACAGAGTGATCCATGTGCACAAGGTCACACATACTTCTGGAATTTGAGTGGCTAGAGGCCCTGGCACACGAATTCTCTCTCTCATTAAAACAACAACAAACCCCCAAACAGCTGGCGTGGTGGCATACGCCTTTAATCCCAGCACTCAGGAGGCAGACGTAAGAGGATCGCCGAGAGTTCGAGGCCACCCTGAGACTACATAGTGAATTCCAGGTCAGCCTGGACCAGAGTGAGACCCTACCTCGCAAAACCAAAAAAAAAAAAAAAAAAAAACCCCAAACAAAAACTAATCTAGAGATAGTGCAGTGGTTAAAGGCACTTGCTTACAAAGCCTTATAGCCTGAGTTCCATTTCCCAATACCCATATAAGGCCAGATGCACAAAGCGGTACATGTGCCTGGCATGCATTTGCAGTGGCAGGAGGCCATGGCTCGCTCTCTGCTCAAAAACAAATGAAATCCCAACCAATAAAAATGAGCAAACAAAACAAAATAACAAAGTAGGGTGTGGTGACGCATGCCTTTAATCTTAAGAGGTAGCTGGATCACTGTAATTTTGAGGCCACCCTGAGACTACATAGTGAATTCCAGGTCAGCCTGGACTAGAGGGAGACCCTACCTCAAAAAACCAAAACCCAAAAAACTTAAAATACACGCCCCCCAATTGAAAAAAAAAAAAAAATCAAGTAGCAGAAACTGCTTTCTCTTCTTCAAATTCTTTTCTTCAATAACATCCAGAATACAAGGACCACCCACCTGGCTGTCCACAGACTTCTCAGGAGTGCCTTTTGAAACTGCTTTCTTCTTCTGCTTCTTAGCTTTTCCTAAAGCCTGTTTTTTAGTATCAGGCAAAACCTGCGAATAAATTTTATAACTTAACAATGTGCACATTTTCTCTTTTTCTTTTCTTTTTTTTTGGTTTTTCAAGATAGGGTCTCACTCTGGACCAGGCTGACCTGGAATTAACTATGTTCTCTCAGGGTGGCCTTGAACTCACTGCTATCCTCCCACCTCTGCCTCCATGCTTGGCTTCTCCTTTTTTTGTTTGTATGTGCATATGGGTGCATGCTTGCTGTGGTGCTTGCGCAGTGGTCAGAGAACCACCTCGGGTGCTTCTCCTCTCCTCCCACCCTTCCAACACAGTGCCTTTTGCGCCAACTTTGACATGTTCCTGGCTCCCCCTGCCCCACTTCCGTAGGCACACTGGGACTATAAGACATGTGTGCCACTTAGTGTCTGTCCTGATGAGTACTGAGGACTGAACTCAGGTCAGCAGGCTTTTCATAAGCAAGCGTCTTTAGGAGTGGAACCATCTCCCCACAATTTACATATTTATCATTCATATGCAAGTGCTGTATGCCTTTCTGTAAGCTTTATGGTCTAGCTGCCAAAATTGTTCACATACTAACAGGGAATGGGTGTGTGGCTGGCAGATTACATACCAATAGAAGGTCTCAAAAAAGACCTTTGGGCCTGGTGTGGTGGCTCATGCCTTTAATCCCAGCACTTGAAGGCTTTGAGGAAGGGGGCGGGAAGAGGGGATGAGGAGGATCACTTTGAGGAAGGGGGTGGGAAGAGGGGATGAGAGAAAGGTATAAGGGCCAATATACTTTGAGGAAGGTCACCCTGAGACTAGACAGTGAATTCCAGGTCAGCCTGGACTAGAGTGAAACTCAACTTAAAAAAACCAAAGACTTGGCTGTGCATGGTGGCTCATGCCATTAATCTCAGAAATCAGAAGGGCAAAGTAGGAGGACTACAGTAAGTTTGGGGCCAGCCTGGGACTAGAGAGTGAGTTCCAGGTTAGCCTAGGATAGACTGAGACACCATCTGGAAAAATTAAAAGAAGAAAAACCCTTTGGTGCTAGAGATGGCTCAGCTTCCTGTCCAAGTATGATGGCCTGAGCCCTTCAGAGTTCAAATCTCCAGATTCTACATCAACAATTGAATGTGGCCACATTTTCCTGTAACCCGTCCCAAAGGGGAACCGAGACCAGAGAATGGGATCATACTGTGTTCGGCAGGGGATTACCAACAATGGAAGTTGGCCAAAAAGGAGAATAATCTAAATTTCTACTTTCTGAATAGGATCTAATAAACTTGGAATAGATGTCATCTCTTAAACTAAATGTTTTGGAAATAAGCTGCCAGATATAGAAGACCAAAACAAGAATTCTTAAGATTTGATCAAGTCCAGGTATGGTGGCACATCCCTTTAATCCCAGCACTTGGGACGTAGAGGTACAAGGATCACTGAGTTTGAGGACAACCTCAGACTACATAGTAAATTCTAGGTCAGCCTGAGCTAGAGTGAGACCCTACCTTGAAAAAAAAAAGGGGGGAGGGAGGGGATATTTCCTGACCATCAAAGAAGTGACAAGCAGCTACATGAACTCATCTTCACACACACTGATGCGCTGTACCACTACCTATACACAGTTACATCACAAAACCGATGCTTAATGACTTCAAATCACTTCTTTATCTAGCACCTAGAATACAAAGGCCACTTTACCTGGCCATCCACAGACTTCTCAGGCATGGCTTTTGAGACAGCTTTCTTCTTTTTCTTAGGTGGGCCTGAAACTTCTTTTTTTGGGTTAGGTAAAACCTGGAAATAAATTTTTAAGACTTTAACAATTTTCCAACTTATCAGCCATATCCATATAGTACAATCATATGCCAACTTTGGAAAACTTCCCTGTCCACTGGGTATGGTGGTGCATGTCTTTTAATACCAGCACTTGGGAGACAGAGATAGGAGGACAGCTGTTAGTCTGAGGCCAGCCAAGGAATACAGAGTTCCAGGTCAGGCTGGGCTAGAGTGAAATTCAAACAAGAAACCAATAAACAAAGTCATCCTCAAAAAACAAAGCTGGAGAGATGGCTCAGGAGTTAAAGGCACTTGCTTGCAAAGCCTGCCAGCCTGAGTTTGATTCCCCAGTACTCATGTAAAGCCAGATGCACCAAGTGGTGCACGCACCGAAAGTTTGGCACAGGACCAAGAGGCCCCAGTGCACCATATCCTCTCTTAAGATGAGCTAAAAGCTGGGCGTGGTGGCACACGCCTTTAATCCCAGCACTCAGGAGGTAGAGGTAGGAGGATATCCGAGAGTTCAAGGCCACCCTGAGACTACATAGTGAATTCTAGGTCTGCCTGGGCCAGAGTGAGACCCTACCAAAAAAAAAAAAAAAAAAAGATAAAGATAAAGATGGGCTGGAGAGGTAGCAGTTAAGGCCCAAGGACCCAGCTTTGATTCCCAGCATTCATATAAGCCAGATGCACAAGATGGCACATGTGTCTGGAGTTTCTTTGCAGTGGCTAGAAGGCCTGGTGCATCCATTCTCTATCTGCCTCTTTCTCTCTCTCCCTATCAAATAAATAAAATATAGTTAAAAAAAAAAAAGTACAAGCAGGCATGGTGGTACATGCTTTTACTCTCAGCACTTGGGAGGCAGAGGTAGGAGGATCGTTGTGAGTTCAAGGCCAGCCTGAGACTACACAGTGAATTCCAGGTCAGACTGGGCTACCTCAAAAAAAAAAAAAAAAAAAAAAAAAAAAAAAAAAAAAAAAAGGGCCTGGAAAGATGGCTTAGTGGTTAAGCGCTTGCCTGTGAAGCCTAAGGACCCCAGTTTGAGGCTTAATTCCTCAGGACCCACGTAAGCCAGATGCACAAGTTGGCGTATGCACCTAGAGTTCTTTTGCAGTGGCTAGAGGACCTGGCATGCCCATTCTCTGTATCTATCTGCCTCTTTCTGCCTGTTGCTCACAAACAAACAAACAAACAAACAAACAAACAAACAAATGAAAGCATGGGCTGGAGAGATAGCTTAGCAGTTAAGGTGCTTGCCTGCAAGGACAAAGGACCCAGGTTTGATTCCCCAGGACCCATGTAAGCCAGATGCACAAGGTGGTGCATGCTTCTGGAGTTCGTTTGCAGTGGCTACAGGCCCTGGCACACCCATTCTCTCTCTCTCTCTTTCTGTCTGCCTCTGTCTCTCTCAAATAATAAATATTAAAAAAATGTTTTTTAAAAAGAGGAAAACAAAAGCAAAAACATAACAAGCACATAAAAAGCCAAGGCCAGGGCTGGAGAGATGGGTTAGCAGCTAAGTGCTTGCCTGTGAAGCCTAAGGACCCTGCTTTGAGGCTCGATTCCCCAGGACCCATGTAGGCCAGATGCACATGGTGGCACATACATCTGGAGTTTGTTTGCAGTGGCTAGAGGCCCTGGTGTGCCCATTCTCTCTCTTTCTCCCTTCTATCTCTAATAAGTAAATAAGTAAAAATAATAATTAATAATAAACCAAGGCTGGGCATGGTGGCACATGCCTTTAATCCCAGCACTTGGGAGGCAGAGGTAGGAGGATCGTCGTGAGTTCGAGCCACCGTGAATTCCAGATCAAAACAAACAAACAAACAAACAACAACAACAACAACAAAAAAAAACACCAGCCCCATCCATGTGCTGACAAGAGATGGCTCAGCAGTTAAGGCCTATAAAGCCCAATGACCTGAGTTTGATTCCCTAGTAAAGATGGATGCACAAGGTGGCACATGCAATATGCATTTGGGGTTTGCAGAGGCTAGAGTGAAACCCTACCTCAAACCCCCTCCAAAATAAGGATGGGAAGGCAAAGATATAGATCAGTGATAGTGATCACCTAACATGGTAATGCTTTTGGTTCCATTCTCAGCACCACACGCACACATACTCCACCATGCACATAAAATGTAGTCAAACCTTGTATGTGCAGCTCAGCAGAAATACAGCACTTACCTACTTGTTCGAGTGAGGCCCTAGAATGAACCATAGCCCGACACCACACCACACCACACCCCCAACAACAAACCAGACACCTAGCATGTGGTAAGCACTGAGCTATAGGCTTTATCATTATACAGATACACAGTTTAACGAGGGAAACTTGAAACCCACCCTAAGAAAAGCCACCAAGAAAACTTCACAAAGGAACATTACCAAAGGAGGAAAACTATAATCAATTCCTTTCTCAGCTAGTCTTTTCCTGAGTAATTTTTCTTTCTTTTTAAATCGTCGTTCCATCCGTAGCTTTTGTGCAAACTTCCGATCCTGATTGTAGCGCTTCACTGCTGGAAATGATGGCTGACGAAATGGAACATTCCATTCCTTAAAAAGTTCCACATGTACTTTTTCTGGCGGTATATATCGACCTATTTTTTTTAAGTTAAAATAAACACAAAACAAGGAGTAGGAATGAATTGTAATTTTAACTTCAGAATTTCCCCAGGCCCATTTCTCACATCATAGCCATTCTACCCCAGTGAGATTGGTTAATGCTTTTGAGCAGAAGTTACAGAACTCTGTAGGGTTCTGAACACTTTCTGCGATTTCCCACAAGTTAGGCACAGCACAGCACTGACCTGGAACATGCAAGCAACACCTTTCAGGATCCTGTCCAGCCCATTCCCCCTAGCAAAATCTATGCATTCAATGTGAAATGATCCTAAAATCTTTAATAAGAGCGTGCCACAGTAATGGGGAGTGGGCAGAAAGATGCTACTGGGTGGTCTGTCCACCTATGAATTGGTCACTTAAAGAGTACCAGAAGCTGAGTTCTGCCATCTGAGGGCAGTGAGACCTGAGCAGAAATGCTCTTGGTACTCTGTGTGAATGCAAGTAAGGGGCTCTACTCAATGATTTCTGTGGGATGAATCTCCAGTCTGCTGACACAGTGGTTCGTTTACTCCAATTGCTTTCCTTCCTTCCTACCCTTCCCTTCTTCCTTCCTTTCTTTTAAACCTCCACCTTATTTCTTTTTTTTTTCCTTAAAAAGAAATGTGTTGATTTTATTTCCTTTTATGAAATAAAGATTCTGTGAAGAATAGGAAAGGTTCAAGAAGCAGATGGTTCTGGTGAACCTTTAAATAGGAGGCAGAGGTAGGAGGGTTTGAGGCCACCCTGAGACTACATAGTTAATTCCAGGTCAGATGGTCGAAAAACCAAAAAAAGGAAAGCAGATGGTTAGGAAACTTTCTAACATTAAACCCCCTTGCTCTTTTAAAATAATCATAGTCTATGAACAGCTGTCTGATGGCATATCAGAATATGAGGGTTAACAGCAAGTTCCAGAAGTTGTACTCAGAGGAAGAGATTCTATGATGATTGACACTGTAATTAAGCCACTTATGCTGTGAGAATATTACACAATAAGAACAGAAGCTAAGGTAAACAGGCTTATTGAAGGCTATTAATACAAAAAGGACTGAAGGCCCCAGTTCCTACAAAAAGCAGAATGTGAAATCTGTGGTATAGTAAAAAAAAAAAAGGAGAGAAAAGGCTCCAGGGCAAAACTTTTTTCTTCTCTAAGCAAATATTTTTGCATATTGCACAGTAGTTCCTTTTCCCCTTCCCTTCTCTCCCTCCCTTCCTTCGTTTCTTTTTCTTTTTTAAATAGGGTACTGGGGATGAACTCCTGGGCCTTGCGTATATGCAAGGCAAGGCCCTACCATTGAGCAATACCATCAGCCCTGCACAGTATTATTATTTTTTTCTTCAAGGCAGAGGTCTCACTCCAGCCCAGGCTCACCTAGAACTCACTCTAGGATGGCCTCAAATTTACAGTGATTCTCCTACCTCTGCCTCCCAAGTGCTAGGATTAAAGGGTCTGCCACTGTGCCTGGCCTGCATACCTTTTTTTTTTTTTTGTAAACCTCCACCTTATTTCTTGAGACAGGGATTCTCACTGTATCTGGTAGACTAACCAGCCTATAATCCCTTGGGACCTGCTTGTCTCTGCCTCCCCAGCACCGAGACTGTATGTACATGGTGCCATACCCAGCTTTTACCTGGGTGTTGCAGATCTAACTCTCCTTAGGCCCTTAGAACTATTGTGAAATGGAATTCCTTACTTTTGGTGCTATGCCATCTAGACTCCATTAATGGGCTGCAAATTGTCTTATTAAGAATAAATTCTAAACCCAACTTATAAGGCCTTCAAGAATCTGACCTGGGGCTGGAGAGACAACTCAATGGTTAAAGGCACTTGCTACAAAGCCAGACAAACCCAGTACTCACATAAAGCCAAAAGTAGGAAGTGGCGTATGCATCTGGAGTTTGTTTGCCTGGAGCACTTATACTCGCTTTCTCTCAAGTAAATCCCAGCACTCGGGAGGCAGAGGTAGACAGAGGCCGTGAGTTCAAGGCCACCCTGAGACTATACAGTGAATTCCAGGTCAGCCTGGACTAGAGTGAGACTCTACCTTGAAAAACCAAAAGAAGAAAAAAAGAAAAAGAAAAAAGAAAAAAGATTTTGGGGCTGGAGAGATGGCTTAGGGGTTAAAGCATTTGCCAGCAAAGCCTATGGACCCATGTTCAACTCTCCAGGTCCCACGTAAGCCAGATGCACAAGGTGCCACAAGTGTGTAAGGCTGCACATGCATACAAGATGGTGCGCATGTCTGGAGTCTGACTGCAGTGGCTGAGGCCCTGGCAAGCTAATTCTCTCTCTTTCTCTTATTAAAAAAAAAAAAAAAAAAAATCGCCGGGCATGGTGGCACATGCCTTTAATCCCAGCACTTGGGAGGCAGAGGTAGGAGGATCACCAAGAGTTCGAGGCCACCCTGAGACTACATAGTTAATTCCAGGTCAGCCTGGACCACAGTGAGATCCTACCTCGCAAAAACAAAAAAAACAAAAAAAAAAAAAAAAAAAAAAAAATTGGGTTGTTGAGAGATGGCTTAGCAGTTAAGGTGTTTGCCTGCAAAACCAAAGGATCCCAGTTCGATTCTCCAGGACGCACGTAAGCCAGATGCATAAGGAGACACATGCATCTGGAGTTCGTTTGCAATGGCTGGAGGCCCTGGAGCTCCCATTCTCTTCCCCCTCAAATAAATATAAATAAATTATATATATAATTTATTATTTATTTAAAAGGCCAGTCTGTTTGGCTTGTCTCAAAAAAAAAAAAAAATTCTGATCTGTAGTCTAGTTTTTCTACATTCCCTCACAGCAGAACACTGTTAGTTCTCTCTGGTTTGACATTTACCATCATGCCCTTGGCCAGAGATCATCTCAGTTTTCACTTCCACTCTTTCCCATGACTCATTCATGTTTAATGTTCAGTTTTCAACTTACATAAACCATTAAGGATAGGTTACCAGTTCTTCCCATGCACCCCCAAAGTAACTTGACCAATTTCCCCTTAACATAATAACTTTCATGCTGGAAGGTCATAGTACTTACACACCAGAAGTCTTTCACCAAAAAGGTAGTTGTTCATTGTTTCTGCAACTATCTTAGCAACATCCTCAGATACAAACTCCACAAAGGCATAGCCCCTGCTATTTCCAGTCTGCAATGGAAAAGCCACCACAAAACAATTAAACTTTACTAGTCATAAAACTCCTATTGAGACAGATGGTGCTCACTGGTCCACACCATAGTTTTATATCATTTCAATTCCAACTTAAAAAAAAAAAATTTAGCTGGGTGTGGTGGCACACGCCTTTAATCCCAGCACTTGGAAGGCAGAGGTAGGGGATCACCGTGACTTTGAGGCCACCCTGAGATTGCATAGTGAGTTCCAGGTCAGTGTGGGCTAGAGTGAGGCCCTACCTCAGAAAACAAACAAACAAACACCAAACAAAAATTATTTGAGACAGAGAAAAAGACAGTGTGGTGGTTTGAT
This sequence comes from Orientallactaga sibirica, assembly GCA_036365145.1. Lineage (NCBI taxonomy): Eukaryota > Metazoa > Chordata > Mammalia > Rodentia > Dipodidae > Orientallactaga > Orientallactaga sibirica. The sequence continues at coordinate 15,931,453 of JAEOAD010000028.1, forward strand.
TCAGGTGTCCCCATAAACTTATGGATTTTAAATGCTAGATCCCTAGCTGGTGGCAATTTGAGGAATGGAGCATCCTGGAGGCAGTATATTGTTGGGGGCAGGCTTATGGGTGTTATAGCCAGCTTCCCCTTGCCAGTGTTTGGTATACTCTTCTTCTGTTGTTGTACACCTAATATTGGCCAGGAGGTGGTGTCCACTCTGCTCATGCCATCTTTTTCCTCTGACATCATAGAGCTTCCCCTAGAGTCTGTAAGCCAAAATAAACCCTTTCCTCCCACAAGGTGCTCTTGGTTGGGCATTTTCTGCCAGCAAAGAGAAGCTGACTGCAACAGGCAGATAGTGAGTGAGTATGGGTATGCCAGGACTTCCTGCCACTGTTAATGAACTCCAGATGCATGTGCCACTTTGTGCATCTGGTTTTACATAGGTACTGGGGAATAGATCTAAGGCCACCAGGCTTTGCCAGCAAGTGCCTTTAACTACTTAGCCATCTTTCCAGCCCACCTCAATACCAACTTTAACTCATGTATACTGGAACTGGTGTGAGGAAAAACAAAATAACCAGAGCAAGCTGAATGTGGACCATGCTGCTGTCTAATCCTGGGATCTTGGTCATAAACAACAAATATATAATTATTGGCTGCAGTTTATTCAATAGCAATGTTTCACTGTATTAAAGAAATCTATTAGGCTCCCACAGTTCTTACTTCACTGGTCAAGTCACATCAGATAGGATGTTTCCACCAAAAATGCAGGTTGGCTGAGCACAGTAGCACATACCCATACTCCCAGCTATGTGAAAGGCTGAGGCAGAAGGAGTTTTAAAACACACACACACAGGCTGGAGAGATGGCTTAGTGTCATGAGGCTAACCAAAACACATCACACTAATTTTTATGTTTAAAAATTACATACAGGGCTAGAGAGATTGCTTAGATGTTAAGGCGCTTGCCTGCAAAGCTGAAAGACCCAGGTTCGATTCCCCAGGACCCATGTAAGCCAGATGTACAAGGTAGTGCAAGCATCTGGAGTTCATTTGCAGCAGCTAGAGGCCCTGGTGAGCCCATTCTCTCTATCTCTCTAAAATAAATAAAATTTAATTTTTGAGAGAGGGAGAGAAAGAGAGTGAATGGGAGTGTAGAGCCTTCAGCCACTGCAAATGAACGCGTACACCACTGTGCATGTGGCTTACACGGGACCTGGAGAGATTCAAACGAGTTCTTAGGCTTCACAGGCAAGCACCCTAATCGTTAAGCTATCTCTCCAGCCCTCAAATAAATAAAAAATTAAAAACAAATTACTTTTAGGGCTGAAGAGATGTCTCAGCAGTTAAAGGTGCTTGTTTACAAAGCCCAAAAGCCTGGTTTGAGTCCCCATTACCCACATAAAAGCCAGATGCACAAAGTGGCACATGCATCTGGGAGTATATACTAGCAAGAGGCTGTGGGCACCGAGACTCACTCATTTTCATGGACAAAAATGATCTTGAAGAGACAACTACCGCTAACACGAGTCTTTCCAAGAGGAAGATATCGTTGACAAGGAGGAATATAGCCAGGTGGCCAACAGGACTGTCCCTAAGACAAGGAAGAAATTCTCTTCCAAGGAAGAGCCCATCAGCAGTGGACCCAAAGAGGCTGGTGGTAGACAGAGCAGCACCAAGCAGACATTCCCTGGGAGAAGAGGCATGCTCCCAAGTGTCATTTCCCATCCTATGACTGCAACCTCAATTAAAAAAAAATTCCAAAAACAAAATCTGGATTGGAGAGATGGCTTAGTGGTTAAGGTGTTTGCCTGCAAAGCCAAAGGATCCTGGTTCAATTCTCCAGAACCCACATAAGCCAGATGCACAAGGGGGTGCATGCATCTGGAGTTCATTTGCAGTGGCTAGAGGCCATGGTGTGCCCATTCTTTCTTCTCAAATAAATAAATAAAATAGATTTTTAAAAAATCCCCTGAAGTTTTAGGACAACTACAAGATGACAGAGGCATACCTTTTCCCCTCACATAAATCAAACTGAAGTTTATGCTAGCTACAGAGTATGTACTATGTTCAGTTCATTTACCAAGACTGTCAATTTAATTCAAGGCTCTGAGGTAATTACCTTAGTTAAACATTTAGAAGAGATACTAATTTTCCTCTTGAGGCTGCTTCAAATTCCAAATTCTATCCCTCCCCCCTTTCCAAGTGGTGCCCAAGAAGCAATAATGTGTGCTCATGCTCTGTAAACTGACAGGTGTGTCCACCCTGTACTCATGGGCCACAAGTGACTGAGGACAGGAACCAACCCAAAACTTACATGAACTTTGTAGACAATAGTACTGTCTTGTCATGTTCAAAGGCTAGACATGCCTGCAAGGATGAAAGACATTTGGAAAACAAAACACACAACTCAATTTAGTTTATAGACACCTTACCCGTTTACTTCTGGACAGTCTCAATCTTTTAATAGTGCCGAACTGGGAGAAATACTCATAGATCTGGCCTTCATAAAGTGCTGGAGGTAGGTGGCCCACAAAGATAACTCCAGGGGTAAGGTTTCCTTGCTTGTTTTGCTGAGGACACAAAGACCAGAAAAACATTAAAATACAAAACACTTCAACAAAGCCTTCAAAACGCCTAGTGTTGTTGGTCCAAGAACCTCTCTACTCATCACAGCAGTAATTAAAGAATGAATTAGTGATCGGACATTTCTCTTCCCACAAGGACAATTGTCAAGCAGACAATGGAGAAGTAAAAATCTGTCCAGAGAACACACATGTATCTTGAATGGGGATCACTGACTATTTGCACCATTTTCCTGAAGCTGGTTAACCCTACACTGCAAACTACTTTCCCACATCTCAGACATCTGTTCCCTTAACTTCTGCAACAAGTACAGTCTCTCTCCCAATGTCCTTTATGCCAAAAGAAAAAAACAAAAACAAAAAAAGAACCCCGGGCTGGAGAGATGGCTTAGTGGTTAAGGCGCTTGCCTGCAAAGCCAAAGGACCAAGGTTCGATTCCCCAGGACCCACGTAAGCCAGATACACAAGGGGCACACAAAGCTCGAGTTTGATTGCAGTGACTGGAGGCCCTGGCGTGCCCTTCTCTCTCTACCTGCTTATTTCTGTATCTCTCTCTCTCAAATAAATAAATAAAAATAAATTATTAAAAAATTCCCATAGAGTATATAAACTAGGGGCTCTAGTAAGCAAATAGAACTTGGCAAGAAATGTCTTTTGTTTTTGTTTGAGACAAGATCTGGTCTCCCTAAGTATAGCCCAGGCTCTCCTCGAACTCCTTCTGACTCTGCCTTCCAGGGCTGTGATTACGGTGTCACTTGGCTCAATGATCTACCAGCTCTGAAGGAGTTGGCAGGTCAATTCAACATATTATTGCTGAACGCCAAGAAGTCCGACAAAAGTCAGCACCCAGCTACCTTGAAAATGTCAGGGGAGTCGGATACCTGGCTGACAATCTCAGGAGCAAGGAGTTCAAAGCCCACTGCGCTCCCATCTGTTAATGCTTCTCCCATCCCCCTCTCCTCGACAATAAAACGCCCCCTGGCTGAATGCTGGGGGACTTTACATTTCCAGAAGGCCTGCTGAGATATGAGATGTCCTTCTACGACTAAGACTTTCTTCCGATAAAGTCTTAAATATCAACTCTGTCGTTGATATTCCTACTTTGTGGCTCTCCTTTCCTAACAAAGTTTAAGAACACAAAGCTCCCGGCTGACACAGACCTTAAATCCTCCTGTTGGGGGGCAAAGCTGGAGCACGGCAGCTTTAGCATGGGGCTATGCGCTTTGGAGGTGCCATTCTCCACGAGATTCTTTTTCTCCCACGTAATCCCTTTACCTCCCAGTCTTCCACGTGCCACTGAAGGCTGACCCGGCCAACGCCCCCGAGTCTCGATCAGCGTAAACCTGACTTGAAAACGTTAACCGAGCTCGTGAGACGGGCTCCGGATTCAGGCCCGAGCCCAGGGCGGGAGGCCCGGGAGCCAGGCGGCAGGAGCGATCCGTGGACCCCTCGCCGAGGCCGCCGCCGCTCCGGCGCCCCGAGACCCCGGCGGCCCTCACCTTGCCTGCGCGCCGGCGAACCCGCGCCATCCCCTTCGGAGGCTGCGCGTCTTCCTGCGGGTTCAGGGACAGCATCGGCGCGGCGGAATCACACGACCCGGCCATGATCAGTAGCCAGGACCCACGCGGCCCTCCCGGAAGCGGAAGTATGAGCGGGAGGGGGCGTGGCAAAAGGAGGAGAGGGGCGGGACTTGGGACGAGCTCAGGCGCCCTCTGCTGCCTGGGTGGGGCTTTTCCTCTTTCTGACACTTTCCATGTGTCCTAATGGGAATGTCCAAACATTTACTCTGCCTTAAAAAAAAAAAAAAAAATTTATTTATTTATGAGAGTGAAAGAGGGGGAGAGAGAGAGAGAAAGACAGAGAGAGAATGGGCACATCAGGCCATCCAGCCACTGCAAACGAACTCCAGACGCATGTGCCACCTTGTGCATCTGGCTTATGTGGGTCCTGGAGAATCAAACCCGGATCCTTTTGGCTTTGCAGGCAAACGCCTTAACCGCTAAGCTATCTCTCCAGCCCTACTCTACCTTTTAAAAAGTTTTATTATTTAAGCCGGGCATGGTGGCGCACGCCTTTAATTGTCAAAAAAATTGAATTTGGGCAGGAGGGTTGGCTTAGTGGTTAAGGCTTTTGTCTGCAAAGCCAAAGGACCCAGGAACCATGTAAAGCCAGAAGCTGTTTTTTTTTTTTTTTTTTTTTTTTTTTCGAGGTAGGGTCTCACTCTGATCCAGGCTGACCTGGAATTAACTATGTAGTCTCAGGGTAGCCTTGAACTCACGGCGATCCTCCTACCTCTGCCTCCCGAGTTGTCTTTCTTTTCTCTACTATTTAGCGAGTTTCTTTGGAAAGACAACAGGGATTTGGGGACAACCGGAGACAATTTGGGTGAGCTGCTTAACAGAACCAGTGGTCTTTCAGTCTTATGCCAGGCCATTTTCTGAAGGTATTTAAAGCAAAATTTTCTTTTTTAAAAAAAGATTTTAAAAAATCTTTTTTTAAAAAAGATTTATTTTTAAAACTCTTTAGTTTTTATTATTTTTTTTGGAGAGAGAGAGAGGAAGACAGAGATGGGCGCGCGAGCAGTGTCTCAGCTGCTGCGAAGGAAATCCAGATGTGTGCGCCCCCTTGTGGTCAAGTGCGGCATTGCGCCCTTGGGGCACTTTGCATCTGGCTAAACGGTGGGACCTGGAGATTGGAACCGCTGGAGATTGGAACCAGTGTTCTTAGGCTTAGGAGGAAGGCGCCTTAACCCCTAAGCCATCTCTCCAGCCCAAAAGATTTATTTTTATTTATTTGAGACAGAGAGAGAGAGAGAGAGAGGGAGAGAATGGGCGTGCCAGGGCCTCTAGCCACTGCAAACGAACTCCAGATGCATGTGCCACCATGTGCATCTGGCTTACATGGGACCCGGAGAATCAAACTGGGGTGGTTAGGCTACGCAGGCATACGCCTTGACCACTAAGCCATCTCTCCAGCCCAAATTTGTTTTTTTAATTAGATAAAGGAAGTTCCTAGAAGGTGTCTTTCTGCATCTATTGAATCTTGAATGTTTTCAAGTTAAAATTATCTTCACACCAAATGAGTGGAGCTCTTGTACTACACTTACTCTGTTATCTGAACCACACAGGGCAGTAGAAAAAATACACTTATACCACACTCACAAATTACTCACAAGCGGAACAAAGAACCAAATATAAGATATAAAACTTGAGCCAGATGTGGTGGCGCACACCCTTAATCCCAGCACTGTGAAGGCCGACGTAGGAAGACTGCTGTGAGTTCAAGGCCAACCTAGGACTACAGAGTGAGTTCCAGGTCAGTCTGCGTTAGAGTGAGACTCTAACTCAAAAACAAACAAACAAAATATGGCCTGGAGAGATGGCTTAGAGGTTGCCTGCAAAGCCTAAGGACCCAGGTTCATTTCCCTAGTATCCATGTAAAGCCAGATGCACAAGGTGTTATATGCAGCTGGAGTTCATTTGTAGTGGCTAGAGGCCCTGGTGCACCCATTCTCTCTACCGTTCTCTCTCAAGTAAGTAAATATATATATATATATATATATCAGGGCTGGAGAGATGGCACAGTGATTAAGGCATTTGCTTGCAAAGCCTAAGGACCCAGGTTTGATTCCCCAGAACTCATGTTAGTCAGATGCACAAGGTGGCACGTGTCTGGATTTCGTTTGCAGTGGCTAGAGGCCCTGGCATGCCCATTCTCCTCTTTCTCTCCTTCTCTCTCTCTCTCTGCCTTTATCTCTCAAATAAAAAAATGAAATATTAAAAAAAAACAGTTCTTGGAGAGATGGCTTAGTGGTTAAGGCACTTGCCTGCGAAGACCAAGGACCAAGGTTCAATTTCCCCAGAACCCATGTAAGCCAGATGTGCATAGTGGCACATATGTTTGGAGTTCGTTTTCACTGGCTGGAGGTCCTGGTGCACCCATTCTCTCTCTCTCTCTGTCTCTCTTTAATACATAAATAAAAATAAAAAAATTAAATTCTGACACATGGATGAACACTGAGCACATTATGAAATAATGTGAAATAAGCCAGACACAAAAGACAAGGATTTTAAAATTATAATTTTATGAAGTACATGGTATAGACAGATTCATAGAGACACAGGAGTCTTTGGCACATCTTTTTAATACTCCTCCCCCCTTTTTTAATAGGATAGGGATTTCTTTTTTTTAAATTTTTATTTATTTATTTGACAGTGACACAGAGAGAGAAAGAGGCAGAGAGAGAGAGAGAGAGAGAGAGAGAGAGAATGGGCACACCAGGGCCTCCAGCCACTGCAAATGAACTCTAGATGCATGGACCACCTTGTGCACCTGGCTTATGTGGGTACTGGGGAACTGAGCCTCGAACTGGGGTCCTTAGGCTTCACAGGCAAGAACTTAATCACTAAGCCAGTCTCTCCAGCCCTCCTCCCCCTTTAAAAAAGATTTTTTTTTTTTTTTTTTTTGAGGTAGGTCTCATTCTAGCCCAGCCTGACCTGGAATTCACTATGTAATCTCAGGGTGGCCTTGAACTCACAGTGATCCTCCTATATCACCATGCTCAGCAAAAAAATTGTTTTAAAAAATATTTCTTATTTACTTATTTGAGACGGAGAGATAGAGTGAGAGATAGAACGGCATGCCAGGGCTTCTAGCCACTGCAAACAAATTCCAGACACAAGGGTCACCTTGTGCCTCTGGCTGATGTAGGTCCTGGGGAATCAAACCTGGGTCCTTTGGCTTTGTAGGCAAGTGCTTTAACCACTAAGTCATCCCTCCAGCGCAGTTCTTAAAAATATATTTTATTTATTTATTTGAGGTGGGTAGAGAGAGAGAATGGATGTGGCAGGGCCTCCAACCACTGCAAATGAACTCCAGATGCATGCGTCTCCTTATGCATCTGGCTTATGTGGGTCCTGGGGAATCAAACTAGGGTCCTTTGGTCTTCTCCAGCCCCCAGTTTTTTTAATGGATTTTTCTTTTCTTTCTTTATTTTTTAAAATTTTGTTTTTATTTTTATTTATTTATTTGAGAGCGACAAAGAAAGAGGCAGAGAGAGAGAAAGAGAGAATGGGCACACTAGGGCTTCCAGCCATGCAAGCGAACTCCAGATGCATGCACCACATTGTGCATCTGGCTTACGTGAGTACAGAGGAATTGAGCCTCGTACAAGGGATCTTTAAGCTTCACAGGCAAGTGCTTAACCACTAAGCCATCTCTCCAGTCCTTATTTATTTGAGAGAGAGAAAAAGAGAATGGGCAGGGCAGGGCAGGGCAGGGCCTCTAGCCACTGCAAACAAAGTCCAGATACATGTGCCACCTTGTGCATCTGGCTTACATAGGTACTGGGGAATTAAACCTGAGTCTTTAGGCTTCGAAGGCAAGGGCCTTTACCACCAAACCATCTCTTCAGCTCCTCCCTCTATTTTTTTTTCAAGGTAGGGTTTCACTATAGCTCAGGCTGACCTGGAATTCACTACATAGTCTCAGGATGGCCTCGAACTCATGGTGATCCTCCTACCTCTGCCTCCCGAGTGCTGGGATTAAAGGTGTGCGCCACCACCCCGGCTTCCTCCCTCTACTTTTTGACAGAATCTCACTACTAGTCTAGGTGGTTAAAATTATGATCCACTTACCTCAGCTAAGTGCCAAGATTACAGGTGCCCATCACCCAACATTGCCTAACTTTGTGATTCTTCTGCTTCAGACTTCAGAGTAGCTGGAGCTACCAGTGTGAGACATTGCCTCTGGCTCTTGTAATTTTTTAGAGACTTATCTCTAACTTTTAGAGACAAACACTAATAATACTGATTTGACAAGAAAAGGGATGCCCTCAGGGGATGTTTATGAAAACTAGCCTTAGGACTGCCATTGGGGTCTTGCTGCTAGAGGCAAGGGAGCTGGTTCTGGCATGTTCCAGCTCTCTTCCAGCATCCCCAGGCTGCTTGGCTTGCATGCCCACTCCTTAGGAAGCCTAAGGGTGCAGGTACTAGGATCCTTTTTGTCTCCTGGGCTTTCTGAAAACCTCTTCACGTTGCTTTGTGGGAATCAGCAGGGAATGAAGCCCTTTTCCTCTTTTAGTGCCTGGTCCCCCAGACACTCGTCCCAACTGTTCCACCAGCCATGTCTGTCCTTGTGTCCTACCGTATTCCTGATTCTAGATATTGGGCTACTTCTCAAAAAAGTGTTTGGAGCAGGAATATCTGGTCAAGAAAGGAGGACTCAGGGCTGAGTGTGGTAGTGCATGCAGGTGCAGACAGAAGGATTGGGAAGATTAAGGTCCTCCTAGGCTACAGGCTTCAAGGCCAGTCTGGGCTACATGAGACTTTGTCTCAAAAAACAATGTAGGAGCACTGGAGAGATGATGGTTCGGTGGTTAAGGCACTTGCCTGCAAAACCTAACTACCTGAGTTGGAGTCTCCAGTACCCATGTAAAGCCAGATGCACAAAGTGGCACATGCACCTGGAGTTTGTCTGCAACAGCTAGAGGCCCTGACATGTTCATTCTCTCTCTCTCTCTGCTTGCAAATAAATAAATAAAAAATATTAAAAAAATAGGATCCAGGAACGGTGGCACATGCCTTTATTCCAGCACTCGGGAGGCATAGGTAGGAGGAACGTCCTGAGTTTGAGGCCAGTCTGGGCTACAGAGTGAACTCCAGGTTAGCCTGGACTAGATTAAGACCCTACCTCGAAAACAAAACAACACATAAGCAAACAAGCAAAGACCACCAATATATGGATGACCCAACAGAGAGCTTTTGCTTTACTTTCCTTCCTAAAATCAATCTTGCTCAACTTGCAAAAACCAAACCAAACAAGCAAGGTAAGGACTCTCGGACAGAGAAACTTTTTTTTGTTGTTGTTGTTTTGTTTTTCAAGGTAAGGTCTCACTCTAGCTCAGGCTGACCTGGAATTCACTTGTAGTCGCAGGGTGGCCTCGAACTCATGGCGATCTTCCTCCTACCTCTGTCTCCTGAGTGCTTGGATTAAAGGTGTGCACCACCACACCCGGCTTGAGAAACATTTTTTTATAATAAATTTCTTTCTTAAATTTTTTTAAATTTGCAAGCACAGAGAGATAGAAGAGAGGCAGACAGAGAGAGAATGGGCATGCGAGGGCCACTAGCCACTCCAAACGAAATCCAGATGCATGCGCCTCTCATGCATCTGGCTTACATGGGTCCTGGAGAATCGAACCGGGATTCTTTGGTTTTGCAGGCAAATGCCTTAAACGCTAAGCCATTTCTCCAGCCCAATAAATTTCTTTTAATATTTTATTTTTATTTATTTGAGAGAGAGAGACAGAGAGAGAATGGATACGCCAGGGCTTCCAGCCACTGCAAATGAACTCTAGATGCATGCGCCACCTTGTGCATCTGGTTTATGTGGGTCCTGGGGAATTGAACTGAGGTCCTTTGGCTTTTCAGGCAAGTGCCTTAACTGCTAAGTTATCTCTCCAGCCCCAGAGAAACATTTTGAATACAGACCTCCTCTCCCAACAAGGTATCTTAGTTGCATTCAAATCTTCCAAAGAAAGGGGGAACTTGGGGGATGAGAAGGTGGCTCAGTGGGTAAGAGCTTGCTGTGCAAGCTTGAGGATCTAAGGTTGGATCCCCAGCACCATGTACCAGCTGGTGTGGTGGTGTGCGCCTCTAACACCAGCACTGGGGAGGCAGACCGGAGGATCCCAAGCGCTTGCTGGTTAACTAGACTAGCTGAATTGGTGAGCTCTATGTTCCGTAAGAGACGCTGTCTCAAAGAACAAGGTGTATAGAAACTGAGACACCTGATACTGACTCCTGGCCTCCACTCATGTGCACCCACTCACACATGTATACACACTTACATGAACATCACACACACATACACATGCAAAAAATAAAAAAGCAAAACTCTCAGGATGGATGGCACCTGGGAGATTCATCCCCACTGAAAGAAGGCAGCTGCTTCCAGCAGCAGGGTCAGAATAAACCTGGGACAAGAGATCAATGGTGTGTTGGCTGACCTCTGCCCCTCCCGACTGATTCTCTTGTGGCTAACAGATTTGCAGGGGATACTTTCAGAGTGCCTGTGGTGGTTTGATTCAGGTGTCCCCCATACACTTAGGTGGTGTTCTGAATGCCATGTCCCTAGCTGGTGGCAATTTGGGAATTAAACTCTCCTGGAGGCAGTGCATTTTTGGGGGTGGGCTTATGGGTGTTATAGTCAGCTTCTTCTTGCCAGTGTTTGGCACACTGTCCTGTTGCTGTTGTCCATTTGATATTGGTGAGGAGGTGATGTCTATCCTCTGCTCATGCCATCATGGAGCTTCCCCTCGAGTCTGTAAGCCAAAAGAAACCTTTTTGTCCCCCATAAGTTACTCTTGGTCAGGTGTTTTCTGTCGGCAATGAAAAACTGACTGCAACACCAGCTGATGGTGATTGGGAATTAACACCTTCTGGAGGCAATGTATTGTTGAGGGTAGACTTATGGGTGCTATAGCCGTAACCCATAAGTCCTCTTGTCAGTGTTGGCATACTCTCCCATTGCTGTTGTCCATCTGTTGGCCAGGAGGTGATGTCCACTTTCTGCTCATGCTATCATTTTCCCCTGCCATCATGGAGCTTCCCCTCAAGTCTATAAGACAAAATAAACCCTTTTTCCCACAAGCTGCTATTGTTGGGTGTTTTATGGCAGCAATGAAAAGCTAACTGCCACAGTAAAGTTGGTAGCAAGAAGTGGGGTCATTACTAGAAACCTGACTGTGGCTTTTGGCCTTTGGAGCTGATTTTTTCAGAAGAAAGTAAAAGAATTTGAGCTCTTGGCTTAAGAGACACCTTGCAGTGCTATAAGTACAGCTTGATGGACTATTCTGGTCAGAGTCGAAAGACCTGAATGCAGTAAGAACTATGGACTGTGAGGTTTGACTTATGAGGATGAGAAAGAGCTTTGCCTGGACTGGGCTAGATGCAGTTTGTGTGAGAGGCTTGCTGTTATGCCTGTGTCCGATGAACTTGTACAGGGTTGCATTGCATAGAAATGGACTGGTGTGAGCAGAGGGATGTGGCACAGAAAAAATGAAATTTTTGGGTCAAAACTGCTGCTGTTTAGCTATAATTATATGGGAGATTACAACCTTTGAGATTGGGCCAGCTGACCTGCACTGGGCAACAGGAAGAATGCAGACTTTTTTTGAAGGGGCCTGAATGCTTAAGGACTGTCCTGTTCTTCAAAGTCTGCTTTATTACCCCCTGGATTATCAAGTTGGTAGCCCAAGTGGTATTATGGAGTACAACAAATATAGGAAAGAGAGGGCCATTGATTTTGCAACATGCTTTTGTATTCTGGAAATGGCCATGGGCAGTGTGAAATTGTTAAATTACCTGCATGGAGCCCAATGGAGCCATGAGGATGGACTGTGGGTTGCAGTGAAGACCCAGTGGATGCCAGGACCATGGGATGACTGCCAAGGAGAGCTGCTGGCAATGAATGAAGCTTTTTTGGGACTATGAGTAGCCTAGTTGGAATGGTGGAATTTGAACTCTAGAGACTTGTCATTGACTAGAATTGTTGGATTTGGAGCTACAGAATTTGATGTTTGCTCTGCTTAAATCTTGCATTGGTTGAATATTTCCTTGCTATGCCCAATGCCATCTTTTGCAGTGTGAAATTTTATTCTGTGCCATTATGCTCCCCCCCCTCTGGTATTATGGCTCAGTTAAAGACCTTGGAATTCAGCCTGGGCTAGAGCGAGACCTTACCTCAAACAAACAAACAAACAAACAAAAACAACAAAACAAAACAAAAAACAAAAACAAAAAAGACCTTGGCCCATTGCGGAAGAGGGGGCAGATAGAATGGAAGAGCCAAAGGAAGGGTACAACTCCTTACAGTGCAACTGTCCAGAAAGAAATTGGCCTTGATATCCTTGACCTTGCAGTGCCTAGCAATACCTTCGCAAGATCCTCATAATAGAAGAAAAAGATGATGACATCAAATTAAAAGAGAGACTAATGGAGAGAGGGAGGGGATATGATGGAGATTGGAGTTCTAAAGGGGTATGGGGGCAGGGGAGGGAAATATCATGCATTTTTTGTATGTAAATATAGAAGTTGTCAATAAAAAATAAAAAATAAAAGACCTTGGATTGAGTTGGGCATGCACCACCACACCTGGCTCGGGACTTTTAAAGTTGGATGAATGCATTGCATTTTTTTTTGATAGGGTTTCAAGCTAGGGTTTCACTCTAGCCCAGGCTGACCTGGAAGTCACTTGTTGTTTTAGGGTGGCCTTGAATTCACAGTGATCCTCCTACTTCTACCTCCTGAGTGCTGGGATTAAAGGTGTGTGCCACCACGCCCGGCTCAAATGCATTGCCTTTTACATCATGTATGGTTATCAGTTTTATGGGGGCCAAGTGGAATGTGGTGGTTTGATTCAGGTTTCCCCCATAAACTTAGGTGTTCTGAATACTAGGCTCCCAGCTGATGGCAATTTGGGAATTAATACCTCCTGGAGGCAGTGTATTGTTGGGGGTGGGCTTCTGGGTTTTATAGCCAGCTTCCTCATGCTGGAGAGTTTGGCACACTCTGCTCTTGTCCATCTGATGTTGGCCAGGAGGTGATGTCCACCCTCTATTCATGCCATCATTTCCCCTGCCATCCTGGAGCTTCCTCTGGAGTCTGTGAGCCAAAATAAACCCTTTTCCCCACAAGCTGTTCTTGGTCTTGCGTTTTCTACCAGTAGTGCGAACCTGACTGCAATAGTGCCCTTGCAAGGATTATGAGCAACCCATCCTGCTCCCAGAAGAAACCTCCTCTAATGTCACAGAAAACTCCATTCCAGCTCATTTAGGGCATACATGCTCCAGAGCATCCAGGAACTTGTCAGGGAAGATGGTGGCAACTGACTGTGAGATGGTGTGCAGAGGACTAGAGGGGCACCAGTTCCTTGACTTCATGTAGCATTGCAAGCCACAATGGAGATGTGCCGTATGACAAGTACAGCCTTACTCAGGCCACCCTGTAGACTTCTGGACCATAAGGAGTACCATTCACATGGTGAGTGGTACATGAAGACTTCAAGACTGCTGGGGTGGGAGGCAGACCTTGAAGGTGAGATTCGGGTGGAGGGTCCACAAACTTCAAAGCCTGCAGTACATTCACCTGTCCTTCACGTGAAACACCTCCCAAATAATGCCTCTCAACCAGAAAGCCAAAGACCCAGAGGATGCCATTGTGTGGCTGAAGCATGTCACCAAGAAGCTACTGGAACATTCCTCTGTGAAAGATATCGGTCACCCCGGAGCTGAACAAGTTGGTTGAATTCAAGTGGGAACAGCACCTGGTCAGAAGCCCCTGAAAAAGTAGTGGCCATGGGGAGACAGACAGTGACAGGAGAAACAGGATGGTAGACCAAGTACAAGTTAACAACTGATGGAGAAGAGAAAGGTTTAACTTTGGGCCGGAGAGATGGCTTAATGGGTAAGGCGCTTGCCTGCAAAGCCAAAGGACCTAGAGTTCCTCTGCAGTGGCTGGAAGCCCTGGCGCACCCATTCTCTCTGTCTCTTTCTCTGCTTGCAAATAAATAAAATATTTTTTTAATTTATTTATTTATTTATTTATTTATTTATTTATTTATTTATTTATTTATTTGACAGAGAGAGGAAGAGAGAAAGAGAGAGAGAGAGAGAAAGAGAGAGAGAGAGAGAGAATGGGCAAGTCAGGGCGTCTAGCCTCTGCAAACGAACTCCCCCCCTTGTGCATCTGGCTTATGTGGGACCTGGGGAATCGTACCTGGGTCCTTTGGCTTTGCAGGCAAGAACTTTAACCGCTAAGCCATCCCTACAGCCCTAAAATATTTTTTTAAAAGTAGGCTGGAGATAGAGCTCACTTGTAGAGCACTTGTGTAACATTGTGCCCCTAGGATGAATCCTAAGTCCAGAAAGGAAACAACCTGTGCCTCTCCCTTCCTAACTGCCAACTACAGGTCCCAAGGTGCTTTGTGCCTTCCAAGCGTCTCTCAGAGGGCAAAGCATAACGGTGAATGTAGTCTCCCCCACTGTCTTATTACTAGGGAGGCTAGAGGCAGGGAATTTAGGCAAATCAATTACTCTGTTACCATAGTTACTTCGCTTACCAGATAACTTGACAGGGCTAGAAGAGAATTAAACATGTTCTTTACCGTAAAGAATTAGAATAACACTTGGCACATAGCACAGCAGTACATTGCCATTTCATAGACAAGCATCTTTGTAATTCATTTGGAGTGTCTTTTACACACACACACCTTTTCAGGGTAGTTATGGACATCCTTACAGTGCTTGCATAAAGGCGGTGTTAACTGAGCAAAAGAGAAACTTTCCATCTCATACGCTCAAAAAAGACCATTTAATTTAAAAAGTGGGCAATAACAGACCCATACAAAGCTTAAAATAAGAACTGTGCATAGGAAACTTTCCCTTACTCACAGTTGTGAACTTTTACTTCCCAGTGGATTTGTTTTGCACCGATTCCCTACTTTTTACAGGGTGACGACATTCTTCTGCCCTCGATTTGTTTACGCCTATTCTTTGCTACAAAGCCGCTTTTACCCCGCCCCCAAGACAGACGTACATACACACTGAATACATACACACATCCACAAGCTCACGGCTGCGCTCGCGAGCCCCGCCTCCTCCGGGACCACGTGCCGCCGAGGCCCCCTCCGCAGGCTGTTTCGGGAGATGCCTATCTGCCGGGCCGCAGGCGAAGCCCCGCCCCCGCCCCGCCCCTCCTGCCGCGGCGCACGAGCCCCGGCACGTGACCCGGCGCGCGGCGCCTCAGGCAGCGCGGCGGACAGCCCGGCCCCCGGCGCGCCGCGGGCATCGCAAGACCCCAGCGACGGCTGTGGCGCAGAGCCGGGCGGACGCGGCGGCGGTAGCGGCTGGGCGTCGCGGCTGAATAGGCGGGTGTCTGCGGGACGCACCGGCCCGGCGGTCGTGGCCGCGCTGGCTGATTGTTGGGCGGCCGGCGCCATGTCTGTGAGCGAGATCTTCGTGGAGCTGCAGGGCTTCTTGGCTGCCGAGCAGGACATCCGAGAGGCGAGCCGAGCCCCTTCCCTGCCATCCTCTTGCCCTTCCCCTTGCCCGGCGGGGCCACCTCCCTGGGCCCTCGGCTGGCGCGCTGTGTGGCGCGGTGGGGTCGCCTCCGAGAGTGGGGTACTTCCCCTCTGCTTCCAGTTTAGGCCGCTGGTCCGGTCCGGGTTTCCAGTGCTGCGGCTCGTGTCGCTGTGCCCGAGCTCGGCTTTCCAGCATCACCTGCCCATCCGAATGCCACTTCCTCCTGTGGCACTCGTGCGTGTCAGAGGCTCCGGTAGCGCCAACCGCGGTGTCCAGTGCGCGCTTCCCGTGTGTGTAGTCAGTGCGCGCACGGGGACGCCGCCTATTAAAACCACTCTCCCGCGACTTCTCATCCCCACCCAGAATAGAAATCCAGATTGTACTGTCGCACAGGCTCCCTGACCCAGTCTCATGTCCCCGTGTTGTCTTTGTGTAGTGTGTTCGAGTGTGTGTCTTCTTCGCATTCCTCTAGTGCTCCAAGTGGTTTCCCACCTGGCGACTCTTGCACTCACCGTTTGCTTTGCCTGGAATTCGTTTCTTTCCTACTGGCGCTGCCTCGTCCTCCCTCCCTTCCCGAGACACAATCTCGCTGTGTACACCAGGGTGGCCTCGAACTTGAACCTCTTGCCCTTAGCCTGTGGAGTGCTGGGATTTACAGGCGTGCGTCGCCAAATTTGTGTTCATCTCCTGGACCTCAGTGTAAATGACCGCTTTTCGGTTCCGTTTTCTTCATTAACTCTTGTTTTTCTTACTTTTTTTTTTTTTTGAGGTAGGGTCTCATTCTAGCCCAGGCTAACCTGGAAGTCACCATGTAGTCTCAGGGTGGACTCAAACTTAAGGCGATTCTCCTAGTTCTGCCTCCCGAGTGCTGGGATTAAAGGCGTCAACCACCATGCCCGGCTTTTTATTTTTTAAATTTATGTGTGTGTATGAGAGAGCGGGGGCGAGAAAGAAAAGAGGCGTGCCAGAGCATGTGCCAGTTGGTTCATCTGGCTTACTGGGCAATCGAACCTGGGTCCTTAGACTTTACAGGCAAGCACTTTAATTGCTAAACCATCTGTCCAGCCCCTCCATGTTAATTTTTCTTACAAAAGAAAAAAATACTGTGATTTTTGAAAATATCTGCCTTCCCCATTATTTATTTGTTAAATTGCCCGAGGTATTTCCTCATAAATGTGCCCCACGAATATTTGTAAAAACGAATTAATGAAAAAACTCAGTTTGTGTGTTGCATTTAACTCTTAATTTTTTTTTTTTTTTTTTTTTTGATTTTTCAAGGTAGGGTTTCACACTAGCCCAGGCTGACCTGGAACTCACTATGTAGCTTCTGGGTGGCCTTGAACTCATGGTGATCCGATCCTCTATCTCTGCCTCCGGAGTGCTGGGATTAAAGGCGTGCGTCACCACGCCTGGCTAACTTCATTTTTGTAGATTGCTTTTTACATTATCATCTCCTTTATTTTATTTATTTATTTATTTTGGTTTTTCGAGGTAGGGTTTCATTCTAGCTCAGGCTGAGCTGGAATTCACAATGTAGTCTCAGGGTGGGCTTGAATTTATGGCGATCCTCCTACCTCTGCCTCCCGAGTGCTGGGATTAAAGGCATGTGCCACCACGCCTGGCTTTATCGTCTCTCTTAATTGTTAAAGTGTACCAATTCTGCATCTCAGGTGGGTGGCTATTATACTTTGAAGGTTTCCTGAGGAATCTAAGGCTTTTTTAGTGGTTCCTGAAGTTCTCATAGGAAATCAGTTAGTCAGGATTCACCTTTCAAGTATCAGTTCTTATGAGGGTCATTAATTTTTTTGATATATGTGAAGGTGGTTTAGATCAGATGTGTCAACTAGTGTATTTAATATGAATTTGGGATAATGATTATGCTGAATTAGTATCTGATTTTGACTTTTAATTCTCTCTAGGAAATCCGAAAAGTTGTACAGAGTTTAGAACAAACAGCTCGAGAGATTTTAACCCTCCTTCAAGGGGTCCATCAGGGCACTGGGTTTCAGGACAGTAAGTTCTTTATTTGATTTTGAAAGTTGTTATCCAATTTATCAATCTTTTAGTTAATTTCCATATAGAAGATAAATCTGGTCTGTACAGTTTTATTGTGAAAAATGTCCATTATGTTTAAAGTGAATAACAGTTGGAGAAGATTTACAGTATTCTTTCTGTTTTTGTTTTTTTTTTTTTTGTTTCTTTATAATGTGGTTTAAATAGAGATGTTTTCTATTGGTATGGAATTCTGATGTTAATTACAGTGGCTTAATAACTTGTGTATCTAAGAACTTGAGATTTGTATGTGGGCGTTTGGTTGTTTTGTTTTTGAGATGGGGTCTTACTGTGTTTGCCAGGCTGGTCTTGAACTGGGCTTAAGTGATGCACCTTAACTTCTTGAAAAGCTGGGTCTGCAGGGCAAGCACCACTATGCCTGGCATATGTGCGCGTGCGCGTGTGTGTTTGAATCTATGCTTTCAGTGATTGAATACCTTTTAATATGTATTTGTGAATAGGTGACCACTCTAAAATGTTCTCAAATTAATGCTTGTGGTTGGTCCCTTGAGTGCAAATGGCGTTTAGACATGGAAGTTTGTTGTAAGATGAAAGCAGCATAGCTGAAGGCTGAAGTTATTTTCATATGGGATAGATTGCAGTGATATAGCTTACAGGTTTCAGGGACAAGGAATTTACACAGTGATGTGGAGTTTATCAGTCTGAGAATAATTAGTAAAAGGTCCTCCTGACCAGTCTGGGAGGTAGAAGCATTCCAACTTCAGACACCCCCTGGTTTCCAAATAGGAATAGCAGTTGGTAGACAGCCTCTTAAAGATGGGGTTATTTTTCACAATTTAAAAATTACCAAAATGTTTCCCAACATTCTCCATTTCATCAAGTTTTGTTTATTTTTCAGTAGGCTAATCAGCAGGGAAATGACATGACATTTTGAGAGCCAGATTGAAAAGCAGAGTTGTGTGCATTTGGCTGTGAGATTTTTTTTTTAAATGATTAATTTCCAGGTAGACTACATAGGTTATTAAGCAAGAATTGTATTTGAAATTTGGTTTTTCATTATTAAATTTGATTATCTTTTGTGATCAGTTCCAAAGAGGTGTTTGAAAGCTCGAGAACATTTTGGTACAGTAAAAACACATCTAACGTCTCTGAAGACCAAGTTCCCTGCTGAACAGTATTACAGGTTTGTAAGAAAAATAGCACTGTTTTATAAGTATAGATTTAAAAAAAAGCAGGAGAAAAGTAGGTACCGAATGATTACTAGGTAAAAATCCCATTGTAAAAGAAAAAAACAAAAAAAATCACATCAATAATTAATGGTAATAAAATTGGTAATTTAATTTTTCCCCTCTGTTTAACTTGAAAATTTTTTAAAGCATGTATTACTTTTGTAATGGAAAAAAAAAAAAAGAATGGGCTGGAGAACTGGCTCAGTGGGAAAAGTGCTTGCCATGCAAGCATATGGACCTGAGTTCTGATCCCCAGCGCCCACATAAAAGCCAGGTGTGGTGGTGCATTGGTGAGGCAGAGACAGGAGGATCTCAGAGACTTGCTGGTTAACTAGTGTAGTTGAGTCCCAGGTTCAGTGAAAGACCCTGTTTCAAAAAAAAAAGAGCAATTGGGAAGACATTTGACATTGATTTCTGGCTTCCACATACACACCACACACAAGCAAAAAAGAAAAAAATAGTTAAGAAAATAACTTGTAAATGGCCAATAAAAAACTTTTGAAAAAGTATTCAACATACTTAGCTATATGGAAATTTAAAGCAAAACTACTTTTAGTCAGGTGTGGTAGCACACACTTTTAATCATAGGACACGGGAGGCATAGGTAGGAGGATCACTGTGAACTGGAGGCCAGCCTGGGACTGCAGAATGAGTTCTAGCTTGGCCTGGGTTAGAGTGAGACCCTTCCTCAAAAACACACACACTAAATATAAAATATAAAAAATAAAAGTACTTTGAGATTCTATCTCACTCTAGTCAGAGTAACTACTTCAAGAAAACAAGTGACAGTTACTGGTGAGTATGTAGGGAAAGAAAGGGGACCCCTTACTGCTGTTAGGAATGTAAACTGGGGCAAACACTATAGGAATCAGTATGGTGGTTCCTCACAAATGAAAATAGTATGACCCAGCTAATCTTGGGTATATACCCCAAGTACTCTTAAATCCTACCACAGAGGTTCTTGCACATCCATATTTACTGCTATTCACAATAGCTAAAAAATGGAAACCGCCTAGATGTTCATCAACAGGTGGGTGAATAGATAAATAAAAAAAAAGGTGCATATACACAGTTGAATTTTATTTAGCTGTGAAGAAAACAAATGATATTTGCAGGAAAATGGATGAAATTAAGTCAGGAAGACAATTACTGCATGTTTCTCTCATTGAAACCTTAGCATATATATGTATGTATGTATTTTCAACTGTGTGTGTGTGTGTGTGTGTGTGTGTGTGTATGTGTGTGTAGGTCATGACACTAGAAAAAGGGGTCATGAGAAGAAGAGATCTTGGGAATGCAGTAGGACCAAAAGGGGGTATAGAACTTAATGTGATACGAAAGCAAAAGGGAGACTGGTGGGAGGTTCAATGGGACCAGGAGGAGGGAGATAGAAGACTGAAGAGTGGGGGAGGAGGAATGAGAAGAACAAAGTGTATGTATAACTTTCATAATGAAGCCCATTACTTTGTATGCCGATGTAAACAACTAACAAAAACAAGATACCTGTTGTACGAAAGCCAAAACTGAGAGTATCTTTTTGCTCTTTTTAAGTTTACTGTGCAAAGTGGTAACCTATACTTAAGCTATTAAGGTTGCAAGATTAGGTGGCAATATAAATCTGGAGTGGAGCTGTACTGCAAAGCTTGAATTTTGTTGCCAAGGGGCATATTTAGCTAACAGTTCATGCTATATATTGTTGAGCTACACCACCATTAATTGTAAGATTATGCTATTCTATATATACAGTAGGGGAGAACAAGTATTGCTAACCATGAAATGTGGCTTGGAAAATGTCCAGCTTTTATAGGTGAAAGACTGGAAAAAACTACCTGAGTGGTAATGAAGTATGATAGTATGACAAATAAGAAACAATAGTTTCTATTTCAATATTTTTTTTTTCCGAGGTAGGGTCCCACTGTAGCCCAGGCTGACCTGAATTCACTATGTAGTCTCAGGATGGCTTTGAACTCACGGCAATCCTCCTACCTCTGCCTCCCAAGTGCTGGGATTAAAGGCGTGCGCCACCATACATGGCCTATTTCAATTTAATCCCAGCACTTAGGAGGCAGAGGTAGGAGGATCGCCATGAGTTCAAGGCCACCCTGAGATTACCTAGTGGATTTCAGGTCCGCCTGGGCTAGAGTGAAACCCTACCTCAAAAAAACAAAACACAAAACCAAAACAAACCAAACCAAAACAAAAAAAGTCCTCTTAGAAAGAGAAAGAGAGAGAGTGTGTGTATTTAATAAACAGGATGGGTATGAGGGTAGATAGCATAATCTCACAGCAAAATTTTTTAGGGTGTGGATTGACAAACTGCTGGTGGTCCACTGTCTCAGAGAGCTAAGGATTACTTTTTTTTCAAGGTAGGGTTTCACTCTAGTCCAGGCTGACCTGGAATTAACTCTGTAGTCTCAGGGTGGCCTCATGGCTATCCTCCTACCTCTGCCTTCCGAGTGCTGGGATTAAAGGTGTATGCCACCATGGTTGGCTTTTTTTTTTTAGGGTCTCACTCTAGTTTCTAGTTCAGGCTGATCTGGAATTCACTATGTAGTCTCCAGGTGGCCTCGAACTCATGGCAATCCTTCTACCTCTGCCTCCCAAGTGCTGGGATTAAATGTGTGTGCCACTATGATTGGCTGTTTTGTTTTTGAAGTAGGGTTTTGCTTTAGCCCAGATTGACCTGGAATTTGGCTTCAAACTCAGCAATCCTCCTACCTCAGTCTCCTGAGTATTGGAATTAAAAGCATGCACCACCACACCTGACTTACTCTTTTCCTTTTTTGAGATAGAGTCTCACATCGTAGCCCAGGCTGGCATTGAATTTGGAACAATCCTGTTTCAGCCTCCCCAGTTCTGGTATTATGGGAGTGAGCCACCATGCCCATCCTGAGGGTTGCTTTTATATCTGAAATAGGTTTGTTAAAAAACTAAAACCATGGGCTGGAGGATGGCTTAGTGGTTAAGGTGCTTGCCTGTGAAGCATAAAGATCCAGGTTCGATTCCCCAGTACTCATGTAAGCCACATGCACGAGGTGGCACATGCATCAGGAGTTTGTTTGCAGTGGCTAGAGGCCCTGGCATACCAATTCTCTCTGTATCTGCCTCTTTCTCTCTAACTTTTTCTCAAATAAACAAAAATAAAATATTAAAAAAAACCACAAAGTAAGAATATGTGACTGCAAAAGTAGCCTGCAGAGTCTAAAATGTTGGCCCTTTTAAGAAAATTTGTCAGCAGAGTGTAGTGGCACATGCCTGTAATCCCAGTACTCAGAAGGTGGAGGCAGGAGAATTAAGAGTTCAAGACCATCTTTGGACTACATAGTAAGTTTGAGGCTATTGTAGCAGACAGCTTCAGGTTCGCTGAGATGAACTTCCAGACCAGGCACAGTTATGGAGGAAGGGATATTATTTATTAAAGCTTACAGATCCAGGGGAAGTTCCATAAAGGCAGGAAAAGCAGCCTGCTTTCAACAGGGCCAAGCAGAGAGAGAAAAAGCCAACCAGACACCACAGCACACAGAGCAAAAACTACCGCCAAAAGGTCACACAGCACACTTCAGGAACTCCTGCTAGGCACATTTGCATATCTTTACAATGGAATCTCAAACCATCACCACACCTTAAGACCAGCCCCCAGTGACATTGCCTCTAGCAAGGTGATTGCAGATGCAAACTATTACTAATAAAACACTGAATATATTGGGGGACATATATTCAAACTACCTCAGCTATACTCTCTAATATGACCCTGTCTCAAAAAAGGGTGGGGTGGCTAGGCCAGGTGTGGCGGTTCATGCCTTTAATCCCAGCACTCAGGAGGCTGAGGTAGGAGGAGCGCTGTGAGTTCAAAGCCAGTGTGAGACTGCATAGTGAATTCCAGGTCAGCCTGGGCTAGAGCGAGATCCTACCTGGAAAAACCATAAAAAAGGGGTGGGGAGAGCAGGAGATAGTTCATTTGGTACAGTAGTTGCTATGCATGCATGGGAACCCACATGAAAAATGCCTGGGATGATGCCATGTGCTTGTGGTCCCAGCTCTGGGGAATCAGAGACAGGAGGATCCCTGGGGCTCACTGGCCAGCCTTGTTGGTGAACTCCAGACCACTAAGAGATCCTGTCTCAAAAGAGATGGACCACTTTTCTAAGGATGACCCCTGAAACTGTCCTGTTGCCTCCACATGCACACAGTTTGCCAATTGCTGTGGTAAGGTAATGTTTGAAAAAACACAGGACAACAGGCTTCATCTTTTAAGATTATCTGCTGGAGGTCACACACAGATTGTCTTGTGGCTGGATTTAGCTCTCAGGAAAATTTTGCTTAACCAGAGTATGTCATGTGTTGAGAAACTTTTGAGACAGGACCTTACTATGAAGATGAAT
This sequence comes from Orientallactaga sibirica, assembly GCA_036365145.1. Classification (NCBI taxonomy): domain Eukaryota; kingdom Metazoa; phylum Chordata; class Mammalia; order Rodentia; family Dipodidae; genus Orientallactaga; species Orientallactaga sibirica. The sequence goes on from JAEOAD010000028.1 coordinate 15,954,726, forward strand.
ATGAAGCTCAGGATGGCCTCAGACTTAAGGTCCTCCTGCCTCAGCCTCAGGTGGGATTTCAGTGTGTGTTGCCATGTCTAGTGAGAAACTTCTTTGATTTTTGTTTATTTATTTATTATGTGTAAGCAGGGATGGGGAGACAATGAATGAGAATGGGCATGCCAAGGCCTTTTACCACTGCAAATGAACTCCACATGCATGTAGTACTTTGTGTGTCTAGCTTTATGTGGGTACTGGGGAATTGAACCTGGACCAGCAGGTGTTGCAAGCATGTGCTTTGAACCACTGAGCCATCTCTCCAGCCTCTGTTTATTATTATTATTATTATTATTTTGGTTTTTCTGAGGTAGGGTCTCACTCTAGCCCAGGCTGACCTGGAATTCACTATGTAGTCTCAGGGTGGCCTCAAACTCTTGGCGATCCTCCTACCTCTGTGTCTGCAGTGCTGGGATTAAAGGCATGTGTTACCATGCCCAGCTAAATTTTCTTATTAATACAGATTGCTTCTCATTGATTCAACTTTAAGTAAATGTTGTGAATTTGAACTTGTAACATTTATACTAAATCCATTTGATATATTTGAGTGTCATGTTGCTTTTATATAGTTGACAATTGAGGATTCACATGAGGGCTTTTTTTTTTTTAAATGAAAGAAAGAGTGAATTGGTGCACCAGGGCCTTAGCCACTGCAGATGAACTCCAGGTGCATGCACCATCTTGTGCGCCTGTGCCACCTGTGCACATGTGGTACCTTGTGCATCTGGATTATGTGGGTTCTGGGGAGTAGAACCTGGGTCCTTAGGCTTTGCAGGCAAGTGCCTTAACTACTAAGCCATCTCTCTAGCCTAAGGTTGTGTTTGAAAAGAATCCCACTTTTCAAGTGCTTAGGAATGCCTTAGTAAATGATTTTTGAAGGTCCTAACCTTGCAGCCTATATGTGTTACTTTTGTGCAGGTTTCATGAGCACTGGAGGTTCGTATTGCAGCGCTTGGTCTTCTTGGCAGCGTTCGTTGTGTATTTGGAAACAGAAACACTAGTGACTCGAGAAGCAGTTACAGAAATCCTTGGCAGTAAGTTTCTTAATGGGATCTGCAGTGTTAGGCACTTTAGCTTAAGCTTTGGTGGGAGGAACCATTTCTAGTTCTTTCTACTTATTAAAATGGAAAGGTACTTTCATGGAAATGCAAAAACTAAAAATATTCAGTGGCTGGCTCACTTATACTTGGGTTCAGGCTGACCTTGAACTCACAGTGATCTTCCTACCTCTGCCTCCCTGGGGATTTAAAGGTGAGTACCACTACACCGCCTTTGGTATTTCTTTTTTTTCAAGGTAGGGTCTTGCTCTAGCCCAGGCTAACCTGAAATTTACTATGTACTCTCAGGCTGGCCTTGAACTCACAGCAATCCTCCTACTTGGCCTCCCGAGTACTGGGATTGAAGGTGTGCCACCATACCTGGTGGGTATTCCTTTTGTGTTTGCATTTTAATTTTAAGACTTTCAAGGAAAGTTGAAAGGCCAATACAGTGAGCTCCTGTTTATTCCCCACTGATTAACCTTGTGCCCCATCTTAGTCTTCTCACACCCCAGGTGTTTGTGGGAACCATTGCGAAGTTAGTTGTACTATCATGACTTCTCCCATATGTACATCAGCTTGCATTTTCTTTTTTTGGCTTTTCGAGGTAGGGTTTCACTCTAGCTCAGGCTAGTAGTCTCGGGATGGCCTCAAACTCATGGTGATCCTCCTACCTCTGCCTCCTAGGTGCTGGCATTGAAGATATGCACCACCATGCCCAGCCTCAGCTTGCATTTTCTAACAAGGCTTTTTTTTTTTTTTTTTTTTTGACACAACTGGTGATGGATCACCTTTTTGAGAAAAGACTGGAAGGAAAACTGAATTTTACTTAAGTGCTTGAAATATGTATAGTGTCTATAGAGTTGCCAAGTGTGCGAAAGCCTTGGGCCAGAAAAGATTTGTTCTTGATCTTCACTTTGAACAAACTATTCATGTGTATATTTATTTATATTATTTGACTTAAATTGCATTCTCATCACGACTTTGTCTTTTATTTGGATATCTTTTTTAGTTGAGCCAGATCGGGAGAAAGGATTTCATCTGGATGTAGAAGATTATCTCTCAGGAGTTTTAATTCTTGCTAGTGAATTGGTAAGAAGCTCAGTAAGTTGCTGGGTTTTCAAAGCAGACCCCCACTCTATCCCAGGCTGACCTGGACCTCACGCTATAGCCTCAGGCTGGCTTTCTGAGTGCTGGGACCATGTCTGGTTACTGACTTATTTTTTTTAAAGATTTTTATTTGAGAGTAGAAAGAGAGAGGGAGATGGAAAAGGAGGCGGGTGGGGGGGTGTGGAGAAGGAAAGAAAAAGAGATAAGGCATGCCAGAGCCTTTTGTCACTGCAAACGAATTCTAGATGCATGTGCCATTTTGTGCATCTGGCTTTACATAGGTACTGGGGCATTGAACCTGGGCTAGTAGGTTTTTCAATCAAGTGCCTTTAACTGCTGTGCCATCTCCCCAGCCCTACTAATTGCTTTTTTTTTTTTTTTTTTTCTTTCATGCTTTTCAATATTTTACATTTTTTTTTTCAAGGTAGGGTCTCTAGCTCAGGCTGACCTGGAATTCACTATGTAGTCTCAGGGTGGCCTTGAACATTCAGCAATCCTCCTACCTCGGCCTCCTGAGTGCTGGGATTAAAGGCATGTGCCACCACGCACAGCTTATTTTATTTTTATTGTTGTTATTTTTTTTGAGAGAATGAGAGAGAGAGAGAGAGAATTGGTATTCCAGGGCCTCCAGCTACTGTAATCAAACTCCAGGCTCATGTGCCACCTGTGCACATGTGTGACCTTGTGCATCTGGCTTACTTGGGACCTGGAGAATAGAACATGGGTCCTTAGTCTTAGCAGGCAAGTGCCTTAACTAGTAAGCCATCTCTCCACCCAAAGGCTTTCTTTTTTAAGTCATCTTTCTATTACAAGATAGTCATTGACTACTCTGCTTAGTGAGTCCTGGGCCAGTGAGAGACCCTGTCTTCAAACAAGCAAAGTTGATGGTGTCTGAGGAACCACACAAAGATTAGTTGAGAGAAATCTGAAGGAGAGGACAGGCTTCATGGGGAAGGGAGGCTTGAATTGAGGACTGAAGTCCTTTGTAATGACAAAACCACACTCTCTTAATCTTAGCTTCTTAGCCTGCCTCTCCCTCATTCTGGTTAGGCGACCAGATTAACACTCAGTAGTGGGCTCTAGAAATACGTTCATTTCTAGACTTTGGTTTGAATAACTGTCAGAGCTGCTGAGATTACTCTGCCATTTCTTGTTATATTGGATGATGTGCTGTAAAGTTGACACTTGCTAATTTAACATACTTTCCTGCACAGTTGCCAGTTTAATCAGTTTCAGGCTTTAGAAAAAATTTAGATGTTAATTATATTAAAACTGTGTCTAGCTGGGCATGGTGGCACATTCCTTTAATCCCAGCACTCAAGAGAATCACTATGAGTTGGAGGCTACCTTGAGACTACATAGTTAATTCCATGTTAGCCTGGGCTAGAGGGAGACCTACCTTGAAAAACCAAAAAAAAAAAAAAAAAAAAAAAGTATATTTAGGGGCTGGGCATTTGGATCAGTGGGCAAACTGCTTGCTGTGCAAACGTGAGTATCAGAGTTTAGATAGCCATGTAAAATGCCAGGTGTAATGACACATGCCTATAATCCCAGAGCTAGGAAGGCAGAGACGGGGATCCCCAGAGCTTGCTGGCCAGTTAGTCTAGCTGAATTGGTAAGTCCCAAATTCAGGGAGAGACCCTGCCTCAAAAAATAAGGTTGAGCTGTGTGTGGTGGTACACACTTTTAATCCTAGCATTCAAGAGGCAGAAGTAGGAGGATAGCCATGAGTAGCCATGAGTTCGAGTCCACCCTGAGATTACATAGGGAATTCCAGGTCAGCCTGGACTAGAGCGAGACCCTATCTCAAAAAAAAAAAAAAAAAAAAGTAGAGATGTGGTAGAGGAGGACACCTGAAATCGACCTCTGTCCTCTACATGTACATACATGTGTCCACATTCATACAAGCACCCATCTACACACACATACATGCAAAAACATTTTGTATTTAGCAGAAATTCTCATTTCTGATAGGGTTCTTTTCAGCAAAGCTTCTATTTGGTCTGTGCTTTTACATACTCTGAGCAGCAAGCATCAGAGGTTTCGGCTGTGGTCAGGGAAGATGTGACGAGAAAGAAACACGGTGCTAATGCATTGTTTCTCTTTGCTTCTGCAGTCAAGGCTGTCTGTCAACAGTGTGACTGCAGGAGACTACGCTCGACCACTCCACATCTCCACATTTATTAATGAGCTGGATTCAGGTTTCCGCCTTCTCAACCTGAAAAACGACTCCCTGAGGAAGCGCTATGATGGCTTGAAGTACGATGTGAAGAAAGTAGAGGAGGTGGTCTATGATCTCTCCATCCGGGCTTCAATAAGGAGACTGCATCGGCTTGCGTTGAAAAGTAGGAGGCTCTCCTCGCTCCTGGCCTTGCTGACTTTGTGGTTGGCAGGGAGGATGAGAGGAGAGCCTCTTCTTATAGTTAGGGTGCCCAGTTGCTAAACAGTGCGCTTTATTTTCTTACCCAGTTGTGTGTGGTGTGAGTTTCAGAATTGAGACACCTTTTGGGTTAAAAAGTAGCTTTTTCATGGACAGGATTTCTCCTACCTCGGCCTCCTGAGTGCTGGGATTAAAGGCATGTGCCACCACGCACAGCTTATTTTATTTTTATTGTTGTTATTTTTTTGAGAGAATGAGAGAGAGAGAGAGAGAATTGGTATTCCAGGGCCTCCAGCTACTGTAATCAAACTCCAGGCTCATGTGCCACCTGTGCACATGTGTGACCTTGTGCATCTGGCTTACTTGGGACCTGGAGAATAGAACATGGGTCCTTAGTCTTAGCAGGCAAGTGCCTTAACTAGTAAGCCATCTCTCCACCCAAAGGCTTTCTTTTTTTAAGTCATCTTTCTATTACAAGATAGTCATTGACTACTCTGCTTAGTGAGTCCTGGGCCAGTGAGAGACCCTGTCTTCAAACAAGCAAAGTTGATGGTGTCTGAGGAACCACACAAAGATTAGTTGAGAGAAATCTGAAGGAGAGGACAGGCTTCATGGGAAGGGAGGCTTGAATTGAGGACTGAAGTCCTTTGTAATGACAAAACCACACTCTCTTAATCTTAGCTTCTTAGCCTGCCTCTCCCTCATTCTGGTTAGGCGACCAGATTAACACTCAGTAGTGGGCTCTAGAAATACGTTCATTTCTAGACTTTGGTTTGAATAACTGTCAGAGCTGCTGAGATTACTCTGCCATTTCTTGTTATATTGGATGATGTGCTGTAAAGTTGACACTTGCTAATTTAACATACTTTCCTGCACAGTTGCCAGTTTAATCAGTTTCAGGCTTTAGAAAAAATTTAGATGTTAATTATATTAAAACTGTGTTTAGCTGGGCATGGTGGCACATTCCTTTAATCCCAGCACTCAAGAGAATCACTATGAGTTGGAGGCTACCTTGAGACTACATAGTTAATTCCATGTTAGCCTGGGCTAGAGGGAGACCTACCTTGAAAAACCAAAAAAAAAAAAAAAAAAAAAAAAAGTATATTTAGGGGCTGGGCATTTGGATCAGTGGGCAAACTGCTTGCTGTGCAAACGTGGGTATCAGAGTTTAGATAGCCATGTAAAATGCCAGGTGTAATGACACATGCCTATAATCCCAGAGCTAGGAAGGCAGAGACGGGGATCCCCAGAGCTTGCTGGCCAGTTAGTCTAGCTGAATTGGTAAGTCCCAAATTCAGGGAGAGACCCTGCCTCAAAAAATAAGGTTGAGCTGTGTGTGGTGGTACACACTTTGAATCCCAGCATTCAAGAGGCAGAAGTAGGAGGATAGCCATGAGTAGCCATGAGTTCGAGTCCACCCTGAGATTACATAGGGAATTCCAGGTCAGCCTGGACTAGAGCGAGACCCTATCTCAAAAAAAAAAAAAAAAAAAAAAAATAGAGATGTGGTAGAGGAAGACACCTGAAATCGACCTCTGTCCTCTACATGTACATACATGTGTCCACATTCATACAAGCACCCATCTACACACACATACATGCAAAAACATTTTGTATTTAGCAGAAATTCTCATTTCTGATAGGGTTCTTTTCAGCAAAGCTTCTATTTGGTCTGTGCTTTCTACATACTCTGAGCAGCAAGCATCAGAGGTTTCGGCTGTGGTCCAGGGGAAGATGTGACGAGAAAGAAACACGGTGCTAATGCATTGTTTCTCTTTGCTTCTGCAGTCAAGGCTGTCTGTCAACAGTGTGACTGCAGGAGACTACGCTCGACCACTCCACATCTCCACATTTATTAATGAGCTGGATTCAGGTTTCCGCCTTCTCAACCTGAAAAACGACTCCCTGAGGAAGCGCTATGATGGCTTGAAGTACGATGTGAAGAAAGTAGAGGAGGTGGTCTATGATCTCTCCATCCGGGGCTTCAATAAGGAGACTGCATCGGCTTGCGTTGAAAAGTAGGAGGCTCTCCTCGCTCCTGGCCTTGCTGACTTTGTGGTTGGCAGGGAGGATGAGAGGAGAGCCTCTTCTTATAGTTAGGGTGCCCAGTTGCTAAACAGTGCGCTTTATTTTCTTACCCAGTTGTGTGTGGTGTGAGTTTCAGAATTGAGACACCTTTTGGGTTAAAAAAGTAGCTTTTTTCATGGACAGGATTTTCTTTGTTGTTTCAGTGAACTTGCTCTGTAACTCATATTTCAGTTCTGTCAAAAGTTTTCGTGTTAGTCTCTTGGTAAAGTCCTTTCTTATTTAGCACCAACTGTTGGTGTACTGATTGAGAAATTTGTTTGTGATTCTTCCAGAAGTGACACTTGATATTTTCTATGTCTAAGGTAGCTACCCATTTCCAGGTGTAGCCTGGGTACAATGTAAAAATAGAAATAGATGCTTAAGAAGGATGGCTGGCAAGCAAGGAAAACTTATATTTTCCTCCTTATTTTAAACCTTGTAAGTCAGATGAGGTGTTTTTTTTTTCTTTTCTTTTGACCAGGGAATGATAGTTCTGGGTTCTCTCTCACTGCCATCAGAATAGAAAAGATTAAACTGTAAAGTCAAGCTCAGTAATTCTTGTGGAAAGTTTTTATAGTAAGGGATTTAGTAATAATCATATTTGGTTGTACTAGGTGGAGAAGTGGAGTGTAGTGTTTGAAAACTCCCTGCTTTCTGATGTTGCCTTAACATTCTGCAACTAAAAGTAGTCTTCACACACATCTTGAGCTAAAACCTCATGTGATGCAGTCCTAAACCATGAGCCCGTTTTCCTAGCAGTCAGCTGGACCTTTTTGGTGTGGAAGTATAAAGTCATCCTCACGCATCAACAGTATCCCAGTAAGTGTGTTCTTAGAGAACAGTATTGTGCTTGGTATGGAAGAAAGTAAAGGTAGTGTTTTTTAGAATAAGAAATTTCAGGTTTTGATGGCTGTATAAATAGGTTTTTAATGTATAGTATGGGACAGGTCATGTAAATTTTGCTGGTGTCCCATTCTCCTTTTTCAGATAGTACTAAGAATGTTTACCAGTATCCCTTGCTGCTGAATTGAAATTATAATAAAATTGTGGCTGATAATGTGTCTCAGTGGTAGAGCACTTCCTAGCACTGAAAAAAAAAAAAAAAAGCAAAAAAAAAAAAAAACAAAAAAAAAAAAAAAAAAGTGACCTAACCTACAGTTGTTTTGCACCTCTGAAAGGAAGTTGCTGGCATTTCCAGTACAGTATGAAGTAATTAGTAGGAGTATCTCCCTTGTGTCATACCAACTCGGGCTTCCTGCTTGTACCATGGGATGTTTATATTGCCTTCACAGCTTTTATCAGGTCAACTTAAAAGGCTGACTGCAAAGCAGAACCTGAGGTGCAGGCTTGTAATTCTTGATACTCAAAAGGCTGAGGCAGGAGGATGGCAAGTTGAAGGCAAACCTGGGCTAAAAAATGAGCTCAAGATCATCCTGGGCAATTTAGTGAAACCTTGCTCAAAAGAAGTTTAAAGAGAGAGAGCAAGCGAGCGAATGCAAGCTAAGGGTGTGACATAGCAATAGAGTGCTTTCCTAGCATGTGCAAGGTCCTAGGTTCAATCCCCTGTACTATGGGGGGGAAAAGACCAAAAAAAGGCTGGCTACATTTTCCCACATGAGGAAAGAAGTAACGATGAGGCATGGTGCTGTGCTTTCTCAGCATTTCTTCTTGCAGAGCTAGTAGAAAAAGGTATTAGGTTCTTTTTTTGTTTGTTTGCTTTTTGAGAGAGGGTCTTGCTAGTAGCCCAGGCTGGCCTGGAACTTGTGATCCTCCTGCCCAGGTTGGTGACTTGAACAGGCAGTGATGAACGCTGCCCAGTCTGTGCATACAAGGCTTTCAGCCACAGGAGCAGGAGGGTTCCCAGCAGTGTACCCTGCCTTTCTAAGTGTGATCTTGCTAGAGCATCTTAATTCTTGCCAGAAGGTGTGAATTTTTTTTTTTTTTTTTTTTTGATGAGATTTCTATGTTGTTTAGGTTCTGGGCTCAGACTGCCAAGCAGCTGGGACTTTAGGTTATACCGCTGTACCTGACTCTTGAATTTCAGTTTTAACAAATGCTGTAAAGTTGCACTTAAAGTGGAGGAGCACATTCTGGTCTGTTAGTTCATGTCGAGAGTTTTAAAGTGTCATGTTTATAATTATTTAGTTGTGTTTGTTGCTGGCTTGTAAAGCAATAAAAACTGGTTTTGTTTTTATTTTTTTGTTTGTAACTTAGTCTGCTGTTGTGAGAACTCTCCTGGGTGAGAATCACTTGTGAGCTTGTCTTTGAGCTGATGAAGCAGGAGTGAGGAGTGCATGCTGCTCTGTGGCTGACCAACTGCCAGCCGCTCCCAAAGTGCAGGTGGCATCTGTGTGGTCAGCTTCATTTGGGGAAGAAAAAAACAAGTTGGGGGGGCTGGAGAGATGGCTTAGTGGTTAAGGTGTTTGCCTGCAAAGCCAAAGGATCCTGGTTTGATTCTCCAGGATCCATATAAGCCAGATGCACAAGGGGGCACATGCGTCTGGAGTTTGTTTGCAGTGGCTAGAAGCCCTGGTGTGTCCATTCTCTCTCTGCCTCTCTCTCAAATAAATAAATAAAAAATATTTTAAAAAATGAGTTGAAAATGGAGAAAACTTACCTCTGGTTTTAATGACTTGTTTTTCTTGGTGGTGCTGGGATTGAACCCAGGGCCTCTTGTGTACTATGAACTCTGTATACCATTTCACTGTATAACTCCTCAGATTTCTTTTCTTTTTTTTTTTTTTTTTTTTTTTTTTTTTTTTTGGTTTTCTGAGGTAGGGTCTCACTTTAGCTCAGGCTGACCTGGAATTCACTATGTAGTCTCAGAGTGGCCTTGAATTCACGGTGATCCTCCTACCCCTGCCTCCCAAGTGCTGAGATTAAAGGTGTGTGCCACCGTGCCTGGCTAGAATTTTTTTAATTTTAGAAAATCAAATAGGTTAGGAAAAGTAGAGATGGCCAGGCATGGTGGCACACACCTTTAATCTCAGCACTTGAGGCAGGGGTAAGGAGGATTGCTGTGAGTTTGAGGTCAGCCTGGGACTTCAGGGTGCGAACCAGGTCAGCCTGAGCTTGAGTGGGACCTTACCTTGAAAAAAACTTAAACAAAGTAGAGATGATTTAGGGGATATTTTCTTACAGATTTATAAGAAGAGAGCCAGTCATAATAAATACTCGGTGAGAATTTTTTTGTGTCTTAAATAGAAATCATAATGAGTGATGTTGGAAGGATTTAATACAGAAAGCAAGCCATGGCAGAGTTTAAACAAGTGGCTAAAGGGGGGAAATGCATACTGCAAGCAGCTTTTTAAAAAAAATTATTTGCAAGCAGAGAGAGAGAAGAGAAGAGAGAGAGAGAGAGAGAGAGAGAGAGAATGGGCACACCAGGGCCTCTAGCCACTGCAAACAAACTCCAGATGCATATGTCCCTTTTGCACCTGGCTTATGTGAGTCCTGGGGAATTGAACCTGGGTCCTTTGGCTTTGCAGGCAAACACCTTAACCGCTAAGCCATCTCTCCAGCCTGCAGCTGGTGTTTTTGTTTTTTTTAATTTCATTTATTTATTTATTTGTTAGAGAGAAAGAGGTAGAGAGAGAGAATGGGCATGCTGGGGCCTCCAGCCACTGCAAACTCCAGACACATGTGCACCCATGTGCATCTGGCTTACGTGGGTCCTGGAGAATTGAATTGGGATCCTTTGGCTTTGCAGGCAAACACCTTAACCACTAAGCCATCTCTCCAGCCCTGTAGCTGGGGTTTTTAAAAAATATTTTTTTACTTAGGAGAGAAACTTTTTTATTATTGAGCTGGAGAGATGGCTTAGTGGTTAAGGCAGTTGTCTGTGAAGCCTAAGGACCCACGTAAGCCAGATGCACAAGTTGGCGCATGCATCTGGAGTTCATTTGCAGTGGCTAAAGGCCTTGGCATGCCCATTCTCACTCTCTCTCAAGTAAGTAAATAAAATATTTAAAAAAAGAAATAAAACCTTTTTATTGTTTTATTGACAACTTCCATACACAATATAACATGATTATACTCTCTCCTCCCACCACTTCCTTTTCCCCCTCTTGAATTTCCCCTTCACTGAACTCCCCCTTTTTGAGGTAGGGTCTCGCTCTAGCCCAGGCTGACCTGGACTTCACTATGTAGTCTCAGGATGGCTTCAAACTGAGTGTTGGGATTAAAGCGTGTGCCACCATGCCCAGCAAGCGTGCTAGTTTTTCTCCTCTTATTATTCAGGTCATGTGTAGGTAGTGTCAGCTGCTCTTAAGTCATGAATACCATGACTCCTTTGTGTTTGGGAGACTGTTGCAAAGCACTGCTCTTTTTTTGGCTCTTGCATTCTTTCTGCCACCTCTTAATGCAATGGTCCTTGATCCTTGGAGGAATGTGATAAAGATGTCTCACTGTTGACATACCACTTTCATTTCTTCTCAGCACTTTGGTGAGTTTTGAGTCTCCCCAGTGATCACGACAATCTAAAAAGAAAAAAGCTTTGTGACTGGAGAAATGGCTTTGTGGTCAAGGTGCTTGCCTGCGAAGCCTAAGGACCCAGGTTCAGTTCCCCAGGACCCATGTAAGTCAGATACACAAGATGGCACATGTGTCTTTAGTTCATTTCAGTGGCTGGAGGCTCTGGCATGCCCATTCTCTCTGCCTCTTCTCTTCCTCCCTTTCTCAAATAAAGAAAAAGAAAACAAAGTGAAAAGTTCTCTAACCAAAAGTGAGAGTAGCATTAATATTTGGGCATAAACATAACTATTTAGAGGGCAGTTTGTTGAGCATGATAGATTCCCTTAGCCAGACAGCAGCAGTAGTTTCCCTGCTAGGGCTTATGACCTCTTCAGCCATAGGCTTCCCTCCCCCCCAGGTAGGATCTCACTAGCCCAGGCTGACTTGGAACTCTGTAGTCTTAGGCTGGCTTTGAACTCACCTTAATCCTTTTACCACTGCTTCCCAAGTGCTGGGATTAAAAGTGTGTACCTTGGCCTAGAGAGATGGTTTAGCGGTTAAGCACTTGCCTGTGAAGCCTAAGGACCCTGGTTCTAGACTCCATTCCCCAGGACCCACATAAGCCAGATGCACAAGGGGGTGCATGCATCTGGAGTTAATTTGCGGTGGCTGGAGGCACTGGCGCGCCCATTGTCACTCTGCCTCTTTCTTTCTCTGTCTGTTGCTCTCAAATAAACAACATAAAATATTTTTTAAAAAGTATGTGCCTCTATGCCTGGGCCCTAGCCATAGGCTTTTGATTAGGTTTTCAGTAGCAGGCATGAATTTCTTCCCATGGAGCAGGCCTCAAGTCTAGTTGGCTTCTCCCATGACAAACATGCCACCATTGCACCAGTTGGTACATTTAGCCTACCTGGCCAGCCATAGAGATTGCAGGTCCACTGCTGGTTAAGACTGTTGATGGTTTTTCTCCATCAACAGGCTGTGTAGCTCTTTGCAGCATCCTCAGAGATAGACAACAGGAGGAAGCTTCCAGCTCAGTTCCAGCTTGATTTCTCAGTGACCTGCACTCCAAGCATGTGGAATTTTCAGCTGTAGTGTCTTACCATATAGTTCTGGTGGGAAACCAGGAGCGTGTAATATTTTGGGGCATCAGAGGCCTCCTGGGCCAAAAACTCACTGGGAGGTATCCCACCCCAGCACTGAATTTTTCTTATAACCATGTCTTCTGGATGCAGCATTATCCACCCCCACTGGGTACTTCTGCTCAGACTTAAAAAAAAATTTTGAGAGAGAGAATGAAAATGAGCATGCCACAGCCTCTTGCCACTGCAAATGAACTCCAGATACATGTACCACTTTATATATCTGGTTTTACATGGTACTAGAAATTGAACCTAGGCTAGCAGGCTTTGCAAACAAGTGCTTTAATCACTGAGTCGACTGTAGCCCCAGATTTTTTTTTTTAAGCATACATATTTTTAGCTAGGGAAGGAAGTATGTTTCCATATGACCAGCTATTTGTGTCTATGTACATGTATGTCTGTGTATGTGCATGTGTATCTGGAGGCCAGAGGTCAATATCAGATATTTTCATTGTTCTCCATCTTATTTTTTAAACATCTGGCTAAATGTAGGACCTGGAGATTGGAACCGCTGGAGATTGGAACCAGTGTTCTTTAGGCTTAGGAGGCAGGCGCCTTAACTGCTAAGCCATCTCTTCAGGCCTCCAGCCTCTATTTCTATTTTATTATAACCTTCATAAATATGCCCAATATACCATGATCATAATCCCTTCCCACAACCCTCCTTTGTATCCCTCCCATATTTTCCCTCCAGTGAATCCCTTCTTTCCAACTAGTTCCCTGGTCTATTACGATGTGATCTCTTCTTTCTCCTCCTGTTCGCACGTCTTCTGTAGGTATCAGTAGCCACCGTGAGGTCATGAATGCCACAGCTACTTTTTGTCTGAAAGACCATATTTTCTTTTTTTTGTTAACATTTTCTATTTATTCATTAGTAAAAAGTGCATAGTACGAGCCTTTCACCCCAACCCAAATACTCAGTAAAAGACTAACAATAAATCCTGGATAGCACAGGCTGATTTGTTTGGCATGATTTGAACATTTGAAAGACACATTTAGTACATCACATGACCACTTTTGCTTTTCAAAAATAATCAGACATAGTAACAAATACATAGGAATTTTAATTGAAAAATATTAGACTACCCCTATCTACTATTGCAACAAAAAATTTTACCCACTGTTTCTTCATTTCCCTGTTTTCAAGTTGCTGTTTTTGAGCTGGTCAAATCTGACTTCATGTCATTTAGAGTGACAGACTGTCATTAGTGATAGACTCCCAAGGTTCTTTGAAAATCTTAAATATTGGTGTAGCAGACAGCTTCACGTTCGCTGAGATGAACTTCCAGACCAGGCACAGTTATGGAGGAAGGGATATTATTTATTGAAGCTTAAAGATCCAGGGGAAGTTCCATAAAGGCAGGAGAAGCAGCCTGCTTTCACGGGGCCAAGCAGAGAGAAAAAGCCAACCAGGCACACAGCACACTGAGCAAAACTACAGCCAAAAAGTCACACAGCACACTTCAGGAACTCCTGCTAGGCACACTTTGCATATCTTTACAATGGAATCTCAAACCCACCACCAGCACCTTAAGACCAGCCCCCAGTGACATTGCCTCTAGCAAGGTGATTGCAGATGCAAACTATAACTAATAAAATACTGAATATACTGGGGGACATATATTCAAACTACCACAATTGGTAATGCCATAAATGCTATCATAGAGACACCAAATGTAACCACGGCACAGTTATACACAATAGCTACTATAGAAAATCTCTGGAAGTTGTAAAATATGACTGACCGTGGGATAGTGCTTAACTACACTTATTTATTTTTGGAATCCTTAAAAAATTTCCAGTGTTAACCTTTTCCATATGGAAAGCAAAACCAAACCAAAAATGCCATGATTCTGTGTAAATGAACATTGAATGACTCTAAAATGAACTCTAGGCAGCATTAAGAGACAAAAGTGATAAAAATATCAGCTTTCTCTTTTACTTAGGTTATTTATTTATTTATTTATTTTTGGTTTTTCAAGGTAGGGTCTCACTCTGGCCCAGGCTGACCTGGAATTAACTATGTAGTCTCAGGGTGGCCTCGAACTCACGGCGATCCTCCTACCTTTGCCTCCCAAGTGCTGGGATTAAAGGTGTGCGCCACCACGCCCGGCTTACCTAGATTATTTTAAAAGGATTGTAGCCAAGTAAATGTTTACAAACCAAGTAATGGTTTAAGAATTTGCTCAATACTAAAAGGCCACATGGAGATGCTTTAATAATTAATTATAATGTAAATTATTAGGTAGGTTAATAATATTGTATGTGTAGGGCACTATGTTTTCAGGAATTCAGAGAACTTTTTTTTTTTTTTTTTTTTTTTTTTGGTTTTGTGAAGTAGGGTCTCACTCTGGCTCAGACTGACCTGGAATTCACTATGTAGTCTCAGGGTGACCTTGAACTCTTGGCGATCCTCCTACATCTGCCTCCCGAGTGCTGGGATTAAAGGCATGCGCCACCATGCCCGGCTCAGAGAACTTTTTATATGTTTATTTAAAATTAATTTTATTTTGAAATACCTCATTATGCATTGGGTGATGGAGTTTCTTGTTTGTTTTGGTGCTGGGGCTTGAGCCCCTCGCATACCAGACAAGCGCTCTACACTGCCTTCCATGTTGCAGTGTCCCTTTGCTATTTTTTTTTTTTTTTTTTTGGCTTTTTGAGATAGGGTCTCACTCTAGTTCAGGCTAACTTGGAATTCACTATGTAGTCTCAGGGTCGCCTCGAACTCACGGCAATCCTTCTACCTCTGCCTCCCGAGTGCTGGGACTAAAGGCATGTGCCACCATACTGGCTTTTTTTTTTTAATTAAAAAAATTTTTTTATTGACAATAAACCATGATAATTCCCTCCCCTCCCCCACTTTTCCCTTCACAGCTCCACTCTCCATCATATCCCCTCCCTCTCTCTGTCTCTTTTTTATTCTGATGTCATCATCTTTTCCTCCTATTATGAGGGTCTTGTGAAGGTAGTGCTAAGCACTGTGAGGTCGTGGATATCGAGGCCAATTTCTGTCTGGACATTGCATTGTAAGGAGTGGTACCCTTCCTTTGGCTCTTACATTCTTTCCACCACCTCTTCTGCAATGGATGGTGAGCCTTGAATGGTGTGATAGAGATATTTTAGTGCCGAACACTCCTCCATCACTTCTCAGCACTTTGGTGCCTTTGGGTCATTCCAGTGGTCACTGCCATCTGAAAAGAGAAGCTTCTTTAACCAAAAGTGAGATATATGGGTATGACATTAAGTGAAGTTGCTTACAGGGCAGTTTGGTGAGCATAATATATGCATTTAGCCAGACAAGAGTAGGCATTACACTCCTAAGGCTCATGTCTTCCCCACCATAGGCTTTTGATTAGGTTTTCAGTACCAGTCATGTATTCCCTTCCATAGAGTGGGCCTCCAGTCCAATTAGAGAGCAGTTGGTTTTCCCCAGAACAGACATGCCACTATTGCACCTGTTTGGTCATTGGGGCTGTCTGGCCAATCTTGAGGTTTCCAATGTGCACTGTTTTCACCACTGGTGATTTCTGTTTCCCATAGGGCTGCATGCAGTGAAGCTTTTTCCAGCTTTCAATTGGCTGGTCTACAGGGAGGGGGTTTTCAGCTCAGCCCCAGCTTGATTTCTCAGTGACCTTGCCACCCAGGCATGTGGAGTATTCAGCAATAGGGCCTTACCATCTGCTTCTGGTGGGAAACCAAGAGCCTTGGCACTAGCCTGTAATGTTTTGGAAGCAACAGGGACCTCCCTGGCCAACAATTCACTGGCACCGAAAACTTTCTAGTAACAATCTATGGCTTCTGGGTGTGTCATTATCCAAGAAAGTAGGCTTTCACATGTCCTATTCACAATAGAATTCAGAGAAACTTAAGTAAAAAATCCCAAGACTTAACAAAAAACTGTGATTGCTAACAACAAAAGGTTCATACAGGAAAAGGCTAATTAATATATTTGGATGTAATGCCAGTAATTTATGTGACATAAATGAAGAACTAGGACTAACAATCCAAATATCCAGGTCTCTAATACTAGACATTTGATATGCATGTCAGTTCTTCAACCAAAGCCACTTCTCAATTATTTGTGAGGCACAGATTCAGCAAACACATCAGTATCTTGCCAGGGACTGGCTTTTGAGCAAACTAGAAAGCAGACTGCTCAGGACATAGGTGCACACCTGCAAAGGCCAAAGTACAAAAGCACAAAAAGGAACTCTAGTATTTAGCTCTATCTGGTGCCATTGCAACCTTTTCTCCTTTAAATTACACTTTAAAAAAAAAATTGCTCTTTGGAAAAAAAAAAGGCTTCCTATGCAGCCTTGAGTTCTCTGGGCAGCCTGGTCTGGCCTGAAGCTGGCACCACCTCTGGTGTCTGCATTAAAAGTCTTTATCAGTTACAGAGCTGGAAGGCCTTCTGGTGGGCCATGGTAAGAGGAAATCCTTTACTCTGTGGTGTTCATTTATTCAAGTTTTAACTTACCTGGATCACCTTATCCCTTTATAAGCACAAATAACTAAGAGGTGGGTTATGTATGTCAGAAACTTGAGTCCCAGAGGAATGCAGACAGGGATGTTCTGGCCAATGTTGATGGTCTAGAATATAATCACAGAAAGGGGTTGGGGTCGGGGTGGATAACTGTGAGTGTCACCTAGCTGATCAGAGACTTCTCAACAGGACAATGATAGGGGAAAGGGGAAAGTTTATTTAATTCACAGAAATAATTTCTCAGACTGCACATTAAGAAGCTAGACTGACCTGGGGCAGGGATTGTTACATTGATAGGAAAATAAATTCTTTCATCACAAATCATCTGAAGTCTCTTGCTAAGGAAAACAACACAAAAATCAAAAAACTTCTCTAACCACATAGGTTATAGAAACAACACACAACCTCTTACTTTTTTTTTTTTTTTTTTTTGTTTTTTGGTTTTTCGAGGTAGCGTCTCACTCTAGCTCAGGCTGACCTGGAATTCAGTATGTAGTCTCAGGGTGGCCTTGAACTCATGGCAATCCTCCTACCTCTGCCTCCCAAGTGCTGGGATTAAAGGCGTGCGCTACCACGCCTGGCTAACCTCTTACTTTTTAAAGGTATTTCAAAATGTCACTGGTATCCCACCCTAACCTGTTCCTTCACTAAACAGATGAGATAAGGGAGGATAAACATGCTTGGGTATCACAATCCGCCCCCCCTTCTGTGGAGTAGGTCAAAATTTCATCAAAAAAAATTTTTTTTTGTTTTGGTTTTTCGAGGTAGGCTTTCACTGTAGTCCAGGCTGACCTGGACTACACTATGTAGTCTCAGGGTGGCCTCAAACTCATGGTGATCCTCCCACCTCTGCCTCCCAAGTGCTGGGATTAAAGTTCATCAAAAAAAAATTTTTTTTAAGGGCTGGAGAAATGGTTTAGTGGTTAAGGCACTTGCCTGCAAAGCTAAATAACCCAGGTTTGATTCCCCAGGACCCACATAAGCCAGATGCATAAGGTGGTGTATGCATCTGGAGTTCATTCACAGTGGCTGAGGCCCTGGTGTGCCCATTCTCTCTCTCTCTCCCTCCCTCCCTCCCTTCTTCTCCCTCTTCTATCTTTTTCAAATAAATAAATAGAAAATAAATTAAAAAATTTAAGTCAGAAAAGTAACAGAAGACTCACAATTTTTTCTTTGAACCAAGTGTGAATAAGTAAATAAGCATTCAAATATCTGCAACCACAAGTCTTAATACAAATGCAAGATCACTTTATTTTAACAGTGACGTGTTAGAAGAGAAGCTTCCTGTGAGGCACTCATTTAAAAATAAACCATGACATAAGTTACTACAGGATAGGTTCTACCTAGTAAAGGCTGAAAGAATGAACTTTTTCCTTCCTTTCATGAACCTTGTAAGGCTAGTGTACAGTGGCTTCCAAATGTCATATAATGGACTGTCAATCAACCACTATATTAATCAGTCATGTTTATTTAAAACATTCTTCACATTAGACATGTTTAATGGGAATAAAAAAGTAGTGAACAACCAATTCCCCCTTTCCATTCCAGCCACATAAGCCAGTTGTAATGAATGACACAGATTTCAGCTGTAACTTGAAAAATATTCCAAAAGCTGACATAGTCCTAAGAACTAGAAAAACTATCACCACAAATAAACTGCCACAAATACAGGGTGGTTCTAATTGTCTTTCAAGACCAGACAACCCCAAATAACTTTATAAATACCTGATGTAGCAGACAGCTTCAGGTTCGCTGAGATGAACTTCCAGACCAGGCACAATTATGGAGGAAGGGATATTTTTATTGAGGCTTACAGATCCAGGGGAAGTTCCATAAAGGCAGGAGAAGCGGCCTGCCCTCCACAGGGCCAAGCAGAGAGAGAGAGAGAAACCAACCAGCCACCACAGCACACAGAGCAAAACTACAGCCAAAAGGTCACACAGCACACTTCAGGAACTCCTGCTAGGCACATTTGCATATCTTTACAATGGAATCTCAAACCCACACCTTAAGACCAGCCCCCAGTGACATTGCCTCTAGCAAGGTGATTGCAGATGCAAATTATAACTAATAAAACCCTGAATATATTGGGGGACATATATTCAAACTACCACACCTGATGAAAGAATAAACTAAACCCTATCATAACTAAAAATTTTTAAATGCAGAAATCTCAACCTTCCTTCAATTAGACCAGAAACTACCACAAAAATGATGATCACACAAACAGAATGAGTGGAATGTTTAAGTTCAGGCCAACCAAAAAAGCCCCATGTAACTTCGTAATATAATCATTTACTCAAATATACTGTAAATAGGAATGATGGCAACACAGCAAGCAAAAGGAAGTTTGCAAGTAAAGTTCCTAGAAGCTCATGAAAACAATATCATCCCATACTGCAGATGCAAAAGGAAAACAGTTCTCATGGTGTTAAGAGTACTCGTGTCATCTTTAGTCATTTAGTCTTGCAAAGTGTTAGCTGTCTTTGCTACTCATATCATAAAATTAGCCCACAGAGGGAGCTGGTGGATCCTATCCATTATGAGAACTGGCTGGCTTGCCGGATAGATGGGATCCTCTTAAATTAGGTGGTCTCAGCAAGAACAGGATCACTGCCATTACCATCCAGTCCATCAAGATTGTAGTGATGCTGTTGCCACTGCCCCCAGAGGGTCCTGGCAGTTCCCAGGGACATTCTGTGTCTGGACAGTAGGGCTGGGACTGCCACAACAGATTGATCAGCCTTCTCATCACATGTTCATGAGAGCAAACACATTCACAGGTGTGGTGGTTTGAGTCAGGTGTTCCCCATGAACTTAGGAATGCTGAATGCTAGTCTCCCTAGCTGATGGCAATAGGAAATTAAAGCCTCCTGGAAGC
The DNA here is from genome assembly GCA_036365145.1 of Orientallactaga sibirica. Classification (NCBI taxonomy): domain Eukaryota; kingdom Metazoa; phylum Chordata; class Mammalia; order Rodentia; family Dipodidae; genus Orientallactaga; species Orientallactaga sibirica. Next base: position 15,974,320 of record JAEOAD010000028.1, read on the forward strand.
AGTGTATTGTTGGGGGCGGGCTTATGGGTGACACAATTCCCCTTGCCAGTGTTTGGCCCACTCTCTTGTTCCTGTTGTCCGCCAGAGGTGGTGTTCACCCTCTGCTCATATTGTAGTTTTCCCCTGTCATCACGGAGCTTCCCCTTGAGTCTGTAAGCCAAAATAAACTTTTATTTCCCCACAAGTTGCTCTTGGTCAAGTGTTTCCTGCCAGCAATACAAACCTGACTGCAAATGCTAGGGATTGAAGCCACCTTCTGCCATGATAACCCAGCTTGATTTTACTTGACTGGTTAAATCTTCCCAGACAGCAACTGGCGGGGTGGGAAGGATGAGAGCCTGACTGAGCAGAAAGACCGTGACATGCTGCTGTGGGCTTCCTCCCCACTCTGTTTTGGATCCAATGGACCACATCACTCTCTTCCACAAGATCTGTATCTGGAAGGCAGCTTTTTTTTTTTTTTTTTTTTTTTTTTTTAGGTAGGGTCTTATTCTGGCCCAGGCTGATCTGGAATTCACTATGTAGTCTCAGGGTGGCCTTGAACTCATGGTGATCCTTCTACCTCTGCTCCCAAGGGCTAGGGTTAAAGGCATGCACCACCATGCCTGGCATGGCAGCATTTTTTTTTTTTTTGAGGTAGGGTCTCACTCTAGTCCAGGCTGACCTGGAATTCACTATATAGTCTAAGGGTGGCCTTGAACTCATGGTGATCCTCCTACCTCTGCCTCCCAAGGGCTGGGGTTATAGGCATGTGACACCACGCCTGGCATGGCACCATTTTGTTTGTTTGTTTGTTTTTGCTTTTTGAGGTAGGGTTTCACTGTAGTCCAGGCTGATCTGGAATTCACTATGTAGTCTCAGGCTGGCCTCAAACTCATGGTGATCCTCCTACCCCTGCCTCCTGAGTGTTGGGATTGAAGGCGTGTGCTACCATGCCCAGCTTCCAGCTAGCATTTTAAAAAAATAATATTTTTATTTATTTATTTGAGGGAGAGAGAGACAGACAGACAAGAGACTGAAGAAGAGTATGAGCATGCCAGGGCCTCCTGCCACTGCAAACAAACTCCAGATGCATATGCAACATTGTGCATCTGGCTTTATGTGGGTACTGGAAAATCAACCTGGGGTTCGTTAGGGTTTGCAGGCAAGCGCCTTTAACCACTGAGCAATCTCCCCAGCACTGGAGACTGTATTTATTGCAAAGAACGCCTCCCCTTTTTTTGGCTTTTTTTTTTTTTGCTTTAAATAAATTTTTATTTGTTTATATTATTTTTTTCCTCCCATACCGGAATAGCATTATAATCTAACACTCAGAATCCTGTTACACACATACACAGGCATGCCACATGACCAGGTCGAGGTGGTTGTGTCCTTGAGTCTGTCGACACATCACAACACGGTCAACCAAAGTCTCTTCATTTCAGCCAGTCTCAACACAAAACATCCAACAGGGATGCACTCAGCTTGTTGGTTCCACTTGGAACTAGGTGGCAGGGTAAGAAGCAGGGCATCGGAAGCAGGCTGTGGTTATTCTGCATTCAGTCCCCTTACACAAAGCTTCATGGATCTGGGGAGCTATCCAAGAGCTAGTGATGGGGTCTGTGTTGCACTTGTATCAGTTTGGCATCCTTCAGGATAGAAGACCCCCAACAAGACTTCCTCTTCCCCCATCCCAGCATGCTGGGGATACCCTCTCCCCTACATGTGCTACGTGAGGCCTGGCAGTAGAGGATCAAAAAGGGCAGCTGCTCTTGTCCTCATAGGAATGCAGTTTTCTCCAACCCCAGCTGGCTGTGAGGCCTGGAAACCCTGGGGCTTGGGCCTGCGAGAAAGGCTCTCCGGGGCACGGTTCTACAGCTGCACCACTTTGGCGCCCAAAGCGTGGTGTTCGTTCGACCCTCTGCCGGGCTCGCTGCAGCCTCGGCGCCTGGCCGGCAGAGGAGCGGCTGCGAGGTGTGGGGCCCTCGGCAACAACTCTCCATCACTGAGGTCCGGGTCAGGCGAGGCAACGTCCGCGTGCGGGGAAGGGGTCCCCGACTCTAGCACTATGGTGCTGCGGGTGACATAAGCGGACATGCTGGGGTGCTGGATGAGGAGATCCTCCAGGGCGTTGCTCTGGAGGCGGCCGGGCCCCTCCGCAGTAAAACAGGCGGGAAGGGTAACAAACCAGCCCCCGTCCATCAAGGAGGGCGGCCTGCGGGGGCGGGGGAGGCCCCGGGGTTGTGGGGAGACACGTGGCTGTCCTGCAGGTCCACGATGAGCCAGCCATCCGCTCCATCCTCTGAGACGCAGGCCCCAGGGCAGTCGAGTTCTTCCGGAGGCGAAGGGGTGCTGAACAGGCTGGTGAAGCGCTGGAACATGGGCAGCGGGCCAAGCAACCTCAAGGGGGCGGCGGTGAGCACGGAGGGAGGGTCCGGGAGGTGGCCGAGGTCGTCGTGCAGCGGCCGGGCGTCCCTGGGAGGACGGCGACCCGGCGGGGAGGCGGCGGGAGCGGCTGCGCTCGCCCGCGGCGCTCGGAGTCGGTGCGGACGCCGCGACTGGGGCTCTGGGCACAAATTGGAACCTTTTCTTTTCTTTTTCTTTTTTGCTTTTCTTTCTTTCTTTCTTTCTTTCTTTCTTTCTTTCTTTCTTTCTTTCTTTCTTTCTTTCTTTCTTTCTTTCTTTCTTTTCTCTTCTCCCTTCCTTCCTTCCTTCCTTCCTTCCTTCCTTCCTTCCTTCCTTCCTTCCTTCCTTCCTTCCTTCCTTCCTTTCTTTCTTTCTTTTTTTTTTGAGGTAGGGTCTCACTCTAGTGCCCTGACTGACCTGGAACTCACTCTGTAGTTCCAGGCTTGAACTCACAGCCATCCTGCTATCTCTACCTAAAAAACAAACAAAACCCCAAACACACCGTCATAGTGATTCTGCTACCTCTGCCTCCTGAGTGCTGGGATTAAAGGTGTGTGCCATCATGCCCGGCCTCTTTGGATCTTTTTAAAAAATATTTTATTTCATTATTTATTTGCAAGGAGTGTGTGTGTGTGTGGGGGGGGGAGATAGAGAGAGAGAGGAAGAATGGACATGATGCCAGGGCCTCTTGCCTCTGCAAACGAACTCCGGATGCGTGTGCTATTTTGTGTACCTGGCTTTACATGGATACTGAGGCATTGAACCTGGGCTAGTGGGCTTTTCAATCAAGTGCTCTTAGCTGCTGAACCATCTCTCCAGCCCCCTTTAGCTCTTATATTCTTTCCACCATATCTTCTGCAATGGTCCTGTAACAGGGCTTATGCGAGTTCAGGAAAAGTCCTTGAACCCCAAACCCCGAGTTCGTGTCTGTTTTTAATCAAAGAATTGAGATAAAGCAGACTGAGAAGGATAATTTATAAACCATTACATTATATTTGGAACTATCAGGGATATGAGGGAGGCGGGGTTGAGAACTGAGGGAGGGAAAGTGGATAAAGCCACATGGTCTGAGAGCCTATGCGAGGGAACAACATGGATCCTGGGCACAAAAATGTGAAAAGCGGTTTTTCTAAAAAAAGGTGTGTGTTTTCAAGGAAATTAAAAGGCCATAAAAATAGTAACAGAAATATCCCTTCCCACTCTGGCAGCTACGGGAGTGGGAAGGATTAAGTCTTACTGGCATGGTGTCCAGGTGTGGAGATGTGAACAGCCAAAGAGCTGGAAAGGGAATTGGCTTCTGTGAGCCTGGGTAAGAGATGTGGAGTCAGGGATTTGGAAGGGTGTGGCACACCTGTGTCAGGTGTGAAAGCCAACTGGCCTGGGCTTACAGAAGGGGCCTACTACCTGGGTTTGGTGCACACTGAACAGAGAGATCTTTCCCTTGTCTGCTCAGCCAGGTCTGCCTGACTTGTTTCTCTCAGTCCATGAGCCTGGAAGGTTCAAAGGGTAGCGATGTCTCAATGAACACTCCACTGCCTCCTCTTCTCCATGCTTTGATGAAATTTGAGTCTCCTCAGTTGTCACCACCATCTGAAAAAAGTAGATTTATTAAGGAGATAGGCTCCTGAGAGAGAGAGAGAGAGAGAGAGAGAGAGAGAGAGAGAAAGAGAGAGAGAGAGAGAGAGAGAGAGAGAGAAGAAATAATGGAAGGGTTGTCACCAAGGGGCTGCAGCTGGGGGAGATAAGACATTATATTATTAAAGGAAAACCATTCCTCCTATTTCCTTAGCATGCGTTTAGGTGAAGGGTGATTACTTAAAGAAACCTTTATTTATTTTATTTGATTTAATTTCTATTTATTTATTTGAGACAGAGAGAGAGAGAAAGAAAGAGAGAGAGAGAGAGAGAGAGAGAATGGGTGTACCAGGGCCTCTAGCAACTGCAAATGAACTCCAGATGCATGCACCACCATGTGCATCTGGCACATGGAAACATGGGAACTGGAGAATTGAACCGGGGTCCTTAGGCTTTGCAGGCATGTGCCTTAACCACTAAGCCATCTCTCCAGCCCTATTTTCTATTTTTTAATTTTTTTTTTTGTTTTTTTGAGGTAGGGTCTTACGCTAGCTCAGGCTTACCTGGAATTCACTCTGTAGTCTCAGGGTGGCCTTGAACTCACAGCGATCCTCCCACCTCTGCCTCCTGAGCGCTGGGATTAAAGGCGTGCGCCACCATGCCCAGCTGAAACCTTTATTTTATTTATTTATTTTTTTGAGACAGAGGGAGAAGGAGGCAGAGACAGAGAGAGAATGGGCATGCCAGGGCCTTTCAGACACTGTGAACAAACTCCAGATGCGTGTGCCCCTTGTGTGCATGTGCAACATTGCATGCTTGCATTTGGCTATTCATGGGACCTGGAGATTCGAACAAATATTCTTAGGCTTCGCAGGCAAGCACCTTAACCGCTAGGCCATCTCTCCAGCCTAAAGGGAAGGGCAGTTTCTTGACTGGCCCCATTGGATTAACTATTAAAGTTGGGGACAATAGTAAGTCTCTATAGTCTTGTTTCAGGTAGCTTAGAATATCACATTTTCACCCAGAGCCAGAGGGAAACATGAACTTTGTTCCTCTGGTCAGAAAGAAGTAGCTTTTCTCTTACTAGGCCTCAACAAAAGTCCTGGTGACTCCATTCTCCTTACTTTCACAGGGTATTTTAAATCATATGAGGGGCAATTGTGATGCTTTTCTGACCAATGTTACCTGGGAGACAGTAGGTGAGGTCTGTTTCTTCAGCGACCTCTGAGCTTGCTAACGTCTATCTAGCTACCCAACCACATAATTCTGTCTAGGAAGGTGTGAGTCATGAGATGCTGCTTGTAGGATACACTCCTATGGAGCCCTCTGTGTCCTGCATCCTCCTGCGATGCCAGTGAGTAGCTACCCATGACCTGAATGTTGAGAGCCATGGCAGGGGTGGAAGAGCGATGGTTCTTGTAAATGCCTTTGGACCCTAGCCCTGGGAAACTACTTCTAGCTTTCTTACATTAGACAATTATTTCTTTAAGGTAGAATTTTCTGTGATGGTCAATCAAATGCCGCTGTAATACACCAGTATTTTGGGTTCTGATATCAGAGGTTCAGTGAGGCAGGTAACAGCCCTGGAGCAGTAAGGAAGGGCCTGCAAGGCAGTCTGGGATTGAGGTTCTGGTTCAAGTGTTACTCAGATGGCACCTCAGCCTAGGAACATGGTTCAGGAGCCCTGACTCAAAAAGGTGTGAATGGTGCCTGAGAATGCCACCTCTGGTTGGTCCTCTGATCTACATACACGCAAACGTCCTAAAATTTTTTCTTTTCTCCCAGTACTGGGGATTGAACATAGGGCATGGTGTATGCTGGGCAAGCTCTCTACCACTGAACTATAGCCTTAGTCCCATTGCTCACCGTTTTCAACAAGAGTAGACCAGGCTTCAGCTCAGCCTCCTGGATCTTTGGATCTTTTTTGTTTGTTTGTTTGTTTTGAGGTATGGTCTCACTCTAACTTATGCTGACCTGGAAGTCACTCTAGTCCCAAGTTGGCTTCGAACTCTTAGTGGTCCTCTTCCCTCTGCCTACCAAGTGCTGGGATTAAAGGCGTGCACCACCATGCCTAGATTGAAGTTGTTTTTATTTTTTATTATTTTTTTGGACACGCGCACACACACACACACACACACACACACACACACACAGAGAGAGAGAGAGAGAGAGAGAGAGAGAGGAGAGGAAGACAGAGATGGGCGCGCCAGCAGTGTCTCAGCTGCTGCTAACGAAATCCAGATGTGTGCCCCCCCCTTGTCAAGTGCGGCATTGCACCCTTGTGTCACTTTGCATCTGGCTAAACGTGGGACCTGGAGATTGGAACAGCTAGAGATTGGAACCAGTGTTCTTAGGCTTGGGAGGCAGGTGCCTTAACCCCTAAGCCATCTCTCCAAAGTTTTTTTTTTATATATATATATATATATAATATATATATATATATATATATATATTTGAGAGAGAGAAAGAGGCAGAGAGAGAGAGAGGAGAGAGAGAGAGAGAGAATGGGCACACCAGGGGCTCTAGCATCTGGCTTGCATGGGTCCTGGAGAATCGAACTGGGATCCCTTAGCTTTCCAGGCGAACACCTTAACCTCTAAGCCATCTCTCCAGCCCTGAAGTTGTTTTTAAAATTGAGAGCCATGGCAGGGGTGGAAGAGCCGGTTCTTCTTAAATGCCTTTGGACCCTAGCCCTGGAAACTACTTCTAGCTTTCTTACATTAGACAATTATTTCTTTAAGGTAGAATTTTCTGTGATGGTCAATCAAAAATCGTTGTAATATTACACCAGTATTTTGGGTTTCTGATATCAGAGGTTCAGTGAGGCAGGTAACAGCCCTGGAGCAGTGGGGGAAGGGGCCTGCAAGGCAGTCTGGGATTGAGGTTCTGTTCAAGTGTTACTCAGATGGCACCTCAGCCTGGGAACATGGTTCAGGAGCCCTGACTCAAAGGTGTGAATGGTGCCTGAGAATGCCACCTCCTGGTTGGTCTCTGATCTACATACACGCAAACGTCCTAAAATTTTCTTTTCTCCCAGTACTGGGGATTGAAACATAGGGCATGGTGTATGCTGGGCAAGCTCTCTACCACTGAACTATAGCCTTAGTCCCATTGCTCACACGTTTTTCAACAAAGAGTGGACCAGGCTTCAGCTCAGCCTCCTGGATCTTTGGATCTTTTTGTTTATTTGTTTGTTTTGAGGTATGGTCTCACTCTAACTTATGCTGACCTGGAAGTCACTCTAGTCCCAAGTTGGCTTCGAACTCTTAGTGGTCCTCTTCCCTCTGCCTACCAAGTGCAGGATTAAAGGCGTGCACCACCATGCCTAGATTGAAGTTGTTTTTTTTTTTTATTATTTTTTTTGGACACACACACACACACACACACACACACACACACAGAGAGAGAGAGAGAGGAGAGAGAGAGATGGGCGCCAGCAGTGTCTCAGCTGCTGCTAGCGAAATCAGATGTGTGCCCCCCTTGTGTCAAGTGCGGCATTGCACCCTTGTGTCACTTTGCATCTGGCTAAACGTGGGACCTGGAGATTGGAACAGCTAGAGATTGGAACCAGTGTTCTTAGGCTTGGGAGGCAGGTGCCTTAAACCCCTAAGCCATCTCTCCAAAGTTTTTTTTTTTAAATATATATATATATATATATATATATATATATATATATATATATATATTTGAGAGAGAGAAAGAGGCAGAGAGAGAGAGAGGGAGAGAGAGAGAGAGAGAATGGGCACACCAGGGGCTCTAGCATCTGGCTTGCATGGGTCCTGGAGAATCGAACTGGGATCCCTTAGCTTTCCAGGCGAACACCTTAACCTCTAAGCCATCTCTCCAGCCCTGAAGTTGTTTTTAAAAACATTTAAAATATTTTACTTATTTATTTGACAGAGAGAGAGAGAGAGAGAGAGAGAATAGAGAATGGGTGCACCAGGGCCTCCAGCCACTGCAAATGAACTCCAGATGCACGTGCCCCCTTGTGCATCTGGCTTATGTGGGTCCTGGATAGTCGAACTGGGATCAGGCAAATGCCTTAACCGCTAAGATGTCTCTCCAGCCTCTGAAGTTTTAAAAAAAAGATTTATTAGAGATATATATAGAGAGGGAGACAGAAAGAAAGAGTTAGAATGGGCGTGCCAGGGCCTCTAGCCACTGAAAATGAACTCCAGACCTATGTGCCACCATGTGCATCTGGCTAACATGGGACCTGGAGAATCGAACTGGGGTCCTTAGGCTTCACAGGCATGTGCCTTAACCACTAAGCCATCTCTCCAGCCCTGAAGTTTTTTTTTTTAAAAATATTTTATTTATTTATATGAGAGAGAAGCAGAGAGAGAGAGAGGGAGAGGGAGAATGGGCATGCCAGGGCCTCCACCCACTGCAAACAAACTCCAGACACATGTGCCTCCTTGTGCATCTGGCTTATGTGGGTCCTGGGGAATTGAACCTGGGTCCTTTGGCTTTGTAGGCAAGTGCATTAACTGCTAAGCCATCTCTCCAGCCCCTGGATTGAAGTTTTAAAACATTTCACCCAGAAATGACTTCCATTTCAGGTTTATTTTAAAATTTTATTTTACAGAGAGAGAGAGAAAGAGAGAAAGAGAGAGAGCGAGAGAGAGAAAGAGAGGGAGAGAGAAAATGAATGGGTGTGCCAGGGCTGCTTCAAACAAACTCCAGATGCATATGCCACCTTGTGCAGCTGCCTTATGTGTGTACTGGGGAATTGAACCTGGGTTCTTTGGCTTTGCAGGCAGGCACCTTAACCACTAATCCCTCTCTCTAGCCCCTATTGTAGATTAAAATTTTTTTTTTTTATTTTTTAAAATAGAGAGTGGGCATGTCAGGGCCTTCAGCCTCTGCAAACGAACTCCAGACTCATGTACCACCTTGTGCAGGTGACTTATGTGGGTCCTGGGGAATCGAACCGAACCTGGGTTCTTTAGCTTTGTAGACAAAGGCCTTAAGCTCTAAGCTGTCTTTCCGACCCTGCTTCAGCTTTTAAAAAATTTACTAAGCCGGGCATGGTAGTGCACGCCTTTAATCCCAGCACTTGGGAGGCAGAGGTAGGAGGATTGCCGTGTGTTCGAGGCCACCCTGAGACTACATAGTTAATTCCAGGTAAGCCTGGACCAGAGTGAAACCCTACCTTGAAAAACCAAAAAAAAAAAAAAAAAATTTACTATTATGATCATTATGGCGAAGGTAGCTTCAGGTGAAGAGGTTTTTCAGCCATGAGTTCTATCCATCTTAGCTCTATTAGCTGTATTGCTTCAAAATAACCACAAGAGGGCACGAGACACAAACGATTCCACCTACTCCAAGGCCACCACCGCTTTCATCGAAGCCTTAAAACTTGGATTCTACTTGAGCGTCCTGGCTTTTTTTCCCTAAGCGTCTGAGGCTCATAATCCTTAGTAGAACATGATATTAATGAGGAAACCCAAAATGGGAAAGGAAATAGAATGAAAACAAGCCAACAACCAGAACAATACTGCAGGGAAGAACAAAGCCGATTGAATCTGTATGTCAGAGGACTGGTTGGCTCCAGCATGCCCCAAGGAGGTGTCAGCTGGCTGCCTGGCGCGGATTCGGTCCTGCAGGCTCTTGGGCATTGCCGTGGGTGGAGTGGCACGTTTTCATTCTGGATCACCTAAACCCGGCTGTGTCGTGTCCAGCCCAGGAGGATCTTGTTAGTGCCTCTCTAACGCCCTCCCTGTGTCTGGCCCTGGGGATGGTTCCACCATCCTCCCCTCAGTGGCATGCCCTGTCTCTGCCCTCCCTGCTGTTGCTCACAGTCAGCCCTGGACGTGCAGCGTCTGAGAGTCTGATGATCCAAGGCAGTTCCCTTCAGGGTACCAGACTCCCCACCCCATTCCACGAAGCACAGTGCTGCTGTGATTGTCATAGTGCCAGCGCTTCGTACCTGCTTGTCGAGTAAACCAAAGAGCTGTGGGGAGGGCAATGGAGCTTCAGAAGTTTAGGGGGTGACGTGCTCAAGGGCGTTCATAGAGGCAGAGACAGCTCTGGTTCCATTGGTAGTTCTTGCTGGGCACAGCAAAGCCTTGTTCCCATCTATGCTTGGGTTGGGGGTGGGAGGTGGAGAATGTATGGATGAAATGATAGCCAGTGTGTGTGTGTGTGTGTGTGTGTGTGTGTGTGTGTGTGTGTGTATTCATATTGGAGAGTATGGGCACATGCATGCTGTGTGTGGCAGTCAGAGGACAATTATTAGATGTTGGTCCTTACCTTCTACCTTGTTTGAGGCAGGATCTCTCGTTTAAAAAGATGTGTAGAGGCTCAGGGCCCATTGTAGAAGAGGGGCCGGATAGAATGGAAGAGCCAAAGGAACTGCCCGACTCCTTACAATGCAACTGTCCAGACAGAAATTGGCCTTGATATCCATGACCTTGCAGTGCCTAGAAATACCTTCACAAGACCCTCATAACAGAAAAAAAGATGATGACATCAGCTAATGGCCGGGTGTGGTGGCCCACGCCTTTAATCCTAGCACTCAGGAGGCAGAGGTAGGTGGATCACTATGAGTTCGAGGCCACCCTGAGACTATATAATGAATTCCAGGTCAGCCTGGGCTAGAGTGAGACTCTACCTCAAACATACAAACAAACAAACAAACAAAAAAAAAAAAGAGAGAGAGACTAATGGAGAGAGGGAGGGGATATGATGGAGATTGGAGTTCTGAAGGGGAATGGGGGAGGGGAGGGAAATATCATGCTTTTTTTTTTTTTGTTGTTGTTTTGTTTTGTTTTTTTGTTTTTTCAAGGTAGGGTCTGACTCTCTCAGCTCAGGCTGACCTGGAATTCACTATGTAGTCCCAGGGTGGCCTCGAACTCAGTGATCCTCCTACCTCTGCCTCCCGAGTGCTGGGATTAAAGGCGTGGCGCCATCACGCCCGGCTCATGCGTTTTTGTATGTAAGTATAGAAGTTGTCAATAAAAAAAAAAAGATGGGTAGGAGACATGGCTTAGCGGTTGGGCACTTGCCTGAAAAGCTGCAGGACCTAGATCAATTCCCAGGACCCATGTAAGCCAGATAGATGTACAAGGTGGTGCATGTGTCTGAGTTCATTTTGTCGTGGCTGGAGGCCATTGATGTGTCCATTCTCTATGTGCTTCTTTCTCTCTGTCTCTCAAATAAATAATAATTTAAAAAACTTTTAAAAAATTATTATTTATTTGCAAGGAGATAGAAAGAAAAAGAATGAGAATGGGCATGTCAGGGCCTCCAGCCACTGTAAACTTAAACTCCAGATGCATGGGCCACTTTGCAACATCTGTCTTTACATGAGTACTGAGGAATCAAACCCAGGAAGTCAGGCTTTGCAAGCAAGAGCCTTTAACTGCCGAGAGCCATCTCTCCAGCCTTGTCTCTCATTGTTAATGTTGTTCGCCACTGCATTCTCCAAGATAGCTGGCCTGTGAGCTTCCAGGTGATTCTCTGGCCTCTGCCTCCCTTCTTGTCCCATGTGTGCTTGGATCACAGCTGCTATAGCATCCAGTTTTTACATGAGTGCTGGGGATGTGAACTCAGGTCCTCATGCTTGGGTGGCAAGCACTCTATTCACTAATCCAGAACTGAGTGATCAGGGGCTGTGGGATCTTTTTTTTACTATTTATTTATTTATTTATTTATTTATTTATTTATTTATTTAAGAGAGAGAAAGAGGCAGAGACAGAGAGAGAGAGAGAGAGAGAGAGAGAGAGAGAGAGAGAGAATGGGTGCACCTCTAGCCACTGCAAATGAACTCCAGATGCACGTGCCCCCTTGTGCATCTGGCTTATGTGGGTACTGGATCAGAACCAGGATCCTTTGACTTTGCAGGCAAACTCCTTAACCACTAAGCCATCTCTCCAGCCCGGGATCACTTTTTTGTTAAACAAAAGTGACAATGCAGGTTTGAATGTTGTTTGAATGGTTTGAATGCAATCCACATAATACAATGCCACTGTCTTCTGGGACTCCAGACATATTTTCCCAAGGAAGGGAATGTGGATAAGGTTTGGACAAATGTCAGGTCCAGAATGGGCCATCTGCTCCCCTGCATGACCCTGGTCCTCATCACCTCCTCCCCATCTCACACTCACGAAGTTTTGTGTTAAACATCTATTTATTTGGTATCACTCAAGGACTGTGTGAGTGACGCCTGATACGAGGAGAAGGGAGTGACATCCTGGTTATGATACTCCAACACTCAGGCCCTCTGCAGGAAGGCTTAGGCCAGCAATCTTAATAAGAACCAAGTCTTTGGCTTTTAGGCCAACATGGACAGAGGAGGGAATATGAAGTCCACAGGAGGTTTTAAAACATTTAACCCAAAAATGGAAATCTTTCTAGATGTTTGGTGACTCTATTCCAGGATGGGCAGGGCACTGAGGAAATGAATTGGAGAGCTATACAAAAATCTGCCTTTCAAAGGCCAGAAAATCCTTAGCAAAGAAAGGGCCAGGAAAGGGCAGAACAAACCTAAAAGCAATATTTTTCTTACTTTGTGCAGATGCATGGACTATTAGCTGCAGGAATAATAAGACAGTCTAGTTCACACAGCTTCTGCAGCAGGCTAGCTTCACCACTCACACCACAGCCTTGCCCAGGATGAAGAGTAGGAGCCTGGAGTGAAAATCTTTTTTCATTTTTTTTTAACCTAGGAAATGCCATTTTTGTGCTAAGCCTGTCTGCCGCTCTCTCTGTGTAAGTGCACATATTGCACATGCATGTGGAGGCCAGAGGACAACCTCAGGTGTTGTTCCTCGGAACCTTCCACTTTTTGAGGTAGTGTCTGTCACTGGCCTGGAGCTCACCCTTAAGCTAGATGGCTGCCAGTTCCCAGGGGTCCATTCCTCCCTGCCTCCCCAGCATTCTTCCTCCCAAAGGCTCAACAGCTTTCTCCGGTTGTCACTGGCTGGGGAGGCAGAATTCAAGACACGGGAGGTGATGGGGACATTTCATATTCAAACCACGCCCTCCATGTTTCAACAGCTGGGAGGGTGGCAACCCTAGCTTGGTTGGGAGCAGTGAACAGAAACAAGGGTCTGGGGCTCATTGTGACCTGTGGTGTTAGGAGGCAGGGACTTCATGTAGTATTTGGGCTTATCCACCCTGAGAACTTGGAAGAAAGGCACTCTGTTCAAATAACCACTTGGGAGCAGGAGGCATCTGGAGAGGCATGTATCCAGGAAAAGCTAACAGGGCTATGCTTCATTGGCTGTTTGCTTGGATTTTGTATCTAGCTCTGAATGCTGTGGCCTCAGAGCACAAGAAGAGATAACACCTTTCCCCTCAGGATGGGCAGGGCTGACATTTGCTTGTTGCTGTAGGCAGGGTGAGCACTGGATGAAAGATGGTTAGCTAAGCAGGAGCCCATGGCTGGCCTTTCTCTTCTACAGAGGACAGCTGTGTGTGTGGGGAGGGGTCCTGGCCTTACCCTGGAAGGAGAGTCCAGGGAACCCTGGCAAGATTAGCCGTGGGGCAGGGCAAGCATTCAGTAGATGGATCCAATGAAACAGAGGTCCTTTGATGCGTTCCCCCAGTGTGGACTTTCTTGTGGGACTCCTCTGTCCTGTACTGACAGCACAAATTCCAGGGAACAGAATATCCAAGTTGGCACTCCTGGGTTGCTGCTGCCCACACTGCATGGTGGTGACTCTGACTTCACCCCTGGGGCGTGCAGCTCACTGGGAGCAGAGGAAGTGCATCCAGCCTGTTTGTCTGCCAGGATAGACTCCCCACCCAAATCCCAGGCACAGCCGGGCTGCTGTGATTGTCATCCTGCCAAGCTGGCATTACACAGCAAGGTGAGTCCTGCTTGCCAATCGAGCTGTTTTTGGGACAGCCCCTCAGTTTCACATCCTGGCCTCATGATTACAGATTAGCAAGAGGGTCCTCCTCTTTCCTCCCACCTGAAGGTGAGACTCAGTGTCTGTGGTCATCTCTCTCATATCTCTGTCACTGTCCCCAGGGATTTCTGGGAGGTGGGAGCAGCTGTTTCACATCAGCCTCCAGTGAGGCAGGGCTGTTCCTTGTGTACCTGCTGTAGATTGACTGTGTATTTATTTAAGCCCTTGCTCAACCTGTTTATGTTTCATTAAACTCTCTTATTTCATGCTTTTTTTTTTTTGTTGTTGTTGTTGTTTTGTTTTTTTGTTTTTTCAAGGTAGGGTCTGACTCTAGCTCAGGCTGACCTGGAATTCACTATGTAGTCCCAGGGTGGCCTCGAACTCTCAGTGATCCTCCTACCTCTGCCTCCCGAGTGCTGGGATTAAAGGCGTGCGCCATCACGCCCGGCTCATGCGTTTTTTGTATGTAAGTATAGAAGTTGTCAATAAAAAAAAAAAAAGATGGGTAGGAGACATGGCTTAGCGGTTAAGGCACTTGCCTGAAAAGCTGCAGGACCTAGGATCAATTCCCCAGGACCCATGTAAGCCAGATAGATGTACAAGGTGGTGCATGTGTCTGGAGTTCATTTGTCGTGGCTGGAGGCCGTGATGTGTCCATTCTCTATGTGCTTCTTTCTCTCTGTCTCTCAAATAAATAATAATTTAAAAAAACTTTTAAAAAATTATTATTTATTTGCAAGGAGATAGAAAGAAAAAGAATGAGAATGGGCATGTCAGGGCCTCCAGCCACTGTAAACGAACTCCAGATGCATGGGCCACTTTGCACATCTGTCTTTACATGAGTACTGAGGAATCAAACCCAGGAAGTCAGGCTTTGCAAGCAAGAGCCTTTAACTGCCGAGCCATCTCTCCAGCCTTGTCTCTCATTGTTAATGTTGTTCGCCACTGCATTCTCCAAGATAGCTGGCCTGTGAGCTTCCAGGTGATTCTCTGGCCTCTGCCTCCCTTCTTGTCCCATGTGTGCTTGGATCACAGCTGCTATAGCATCCAGTTTTACATGAGTGCTGGGGATGTGAACTCAGGTCCTCATGCTTGGGTGGCAAGCACTCTATTCACTAATCCAGAACTGAGTGATCAGGGGGCTGTGGGATCTTTCTTTTTTTTTATTTATTTATTTATTTATTTATTTATTTATTTATTTATTTAAGAGAGAGAAAGAGGCAGAGACAGAGAGAGAGAGAGAGAGAGAGAGAGAGAGAGAGAGAATGGGTGCACCCTCTAGCCACTGCAAATGAACTCCAGATGCACGTGCCCCCTTGTGCATCTGGCTTATGTGGGTACTGTAGAATCGAACCAGGATCCTTTGACTTTGCAGGCAAACTCCTTAACCACTAAGCCATCTCTCCAGCCCGGGATCACTTTCTTGTTAAACAAAAGTGACAATGCAGGTTTGAATGTTGTTTGAATGGTTTGAATGCAATCCACATAATACAATGCTCCTGTCTTCTGGGAGCGGGGGCATATTTTCCCCAAGGAAGGGAATGTGGATGGAAAGGTTTGGACAAATGTCAGGTCCAGAATGGGCCATCTGCTCCCCCTGCATGACCCTGGTCCTCATCACCTCCTCCCCATTCCACACTCACGCTGATTGTGTGCTACATCTGGATTGCTTTTGGTATCACTCAAGGACTGTGTGAGTGACGCCTGATACGAGGAGAAGGCTTGAGTGACATCCTGGTTATGATATTTCAACACTCAGGCCCTCTGCAGGGAAGGCGAAGGGCCAGCAATGTTAATAAGACGCAAGTCTTCGCTTTAGCCCAACATGGACAGAGGAGGGGAATATGAAGTCCACAGGAGGAGAGCAAAGCAATAAAGAAAATGGAAATCTTTCTAGATGTTTGGTGACTCTACCTCCAGGATGGGCAGGGCACTGAGGAAATGAATTGGAGAGCCATACAAAATCTGCCTTTCAAAGGCCAGAAATTTCCTTAGGGCAAAGAAAGGGCCAGGAAAGGGCAGAGCGGTCCTAAAAAGCAATCTTTTTCTTACTTTGTGCAGATGCATGGACTATTAGCTGCAGGAATAATAAGACAGTCTAGCTTCACACACAGCTTCTGCAGCAGGCTAGCTTCACTCCCACCACACCACAGCCTTGCCCAGGATGAAGAGACAGGAGCTCTGGAGTGAAAATGACAGTCATTTACTGGCCACCTAGGAAATGCCACTTTTTGTGCTAAGCTCTGTCTGCCGCTCTCTCTCTGTGTAAGTGCACATATTGCACATGCATGTGGAGGCCAGAGGACAACCTCAGGTGTTGTTCCTCAGGAACCTTCCACCCTTTTTGAGGTAGTGTCTGTCACTGGCCTGGAGCTCACCAATTAGGCTAGATGGCTGGCCAGTGAGTCCCAGGGGTCCATTCCTCCCTGCCTCCCCAGCATTCTTCCTCCCAAAGGCTCAACAGCTTTCTCCGGTTGTCACTGGCTGGGGACCTAGAATTCAAGACACGGGAGGTGATGGGGGACATTTCATATCCAAACCACGCCCTCCATGTTTCAACAGCTGGGAGGGTGGCAAGCATAGCTTGGTTGGGAGCAGTGAACAGAAACAAGGGTCTGGGGGCTCCACTGTGACCTGTGGTGTTAGGAGGCAGGGACTTCATGTAGTATTTGGGCTTATCCAACCCTGGAGAACTTGGAAGAAAGGCACTCTGTTCAGGTAACGCTCTTGGGAGCAGGAGGCATCTGGAGAGGCATGTATCCAGGAAAAGCTAACAGGGCTATGCTTCATTGGCTGTTTGCTGGGGCTTTGTATCTAGCTCTGAATGCTGTGGCCTCAGAGCACAAGAAGAGAGAACACCTTTCCCCTCAGGATGGGCAGGGCTGACATTTGCTTGTTGCTGTAGGCAGGGTGAGCACTGGATGAAAGATGGTTAGCTAAGCAGGAGCCCATGGCTGGCCTTTCTCTTCTACCTGTAGGCAGCTGTGTGTGTGTGGGGGGGAGGGGTCCTGGCCTTACCCTGAAGGAGAATGCAGGGAACCCTGGCAAGATTAGCAAGGGGCAGGGCAAGCATTCAGTAGATGGAAGCAATGAAACAGAGGTCCTTTGATGCCTTCCCCAGTGTGGACTTTCTTGTGGGACTCCTCTGTCCTGTACTGACAGCACAAATTCAAGGAACAGAATATCCAAGTTGGCACTCCTGGGTTGCTGGGCTCCCACACTGCATGGTGGTGACTCCTGGACTTGACCCCCATGGGGCGGGCAGCTCACTGGGAGCAGAGGAAGTGCATCCAGCCTGCTGTCTGCCAGGATAGAAACCTACTGCAAATCCCAGGCAAGCCGGGACCTGCTTGCTGGCGCTGCTCCTGCCAAGCTGGCATTACACAGCAAGGTGAGTCCTGCTTGCCAATCGATGTTTTTGGGACAGCCCCTCAGCTCACATCCTGGCCTCATGATTACAGATTAGCAAGAGGGTCCCTCCTCTTTCCTCCCACCTGAAGGTGAGACTCAGTGTCAGTGGTCATATCTCTCATATCTCTGTCACTGTCCCCAGGGATTTCTGGGAGGTGGGAGCAGCTGTTTTTCACATCAGCCTCTAAGAGGCAGGGCTGTTCCTTAAGTACCTGCTATAGATTGACTGTGAATTTATTTAAGCCCTTGCTCAACCTGTTTATGTTTCATTAAACTCTCTTATTGATCCTCTTAATTCTCTCTTTGCAGATTTACTCTTGCCCTCGACTTCACCCCCTTCCCAGGGTTCACTTTCGAGGGTATCCAACATGTGTCTGGCAAGTGCCACATTCCTCCCTCCTCTTCCTCCTGCTTCTCTGGAACCCAGAGGAGGGTCAACCCAACCCTCCTCAACCTGTTCTCTAATATATATATAAAATTCCATTTTTAATTTTTAATATTTTATCTATCTATTTATTTGAGAGAGAGAATGAAGGAAAGAAAGAAAGAAAGAAAGAAAGAAAGAGGCATATAGAGAAAGAGAGAGAAAGGCTTCCAGCCACTGCAAACAAACTCCAGGTGCATGTGCCACTTTGTGCGTCTGGCTTTACATGGGTCCTGCAGAATCAAACCTGGGTCCTTAGGTTTTGCAGGCAAGCACCTTAACCACTATGCCATCTCTCCAGTCCTTTTATTTTAAAAAAGATTTTATTTTTATTTATTTATTTGTGAGAGAGAGATAAAAAGGCAGAGAGAGAGAGAGAGAGAGAGAACAGGCTTGCCAGGGCCTCTAGCCACTGCAAACGAACTCCAGACGCATGTGCCACCTTGTGCTTCTGGCTTACGTAGGTCCTGGGGAATTGAACCTGGATCCTTTGGGTTTTTAGGCAAGCGCCTTAACTGCTAAGCCATCTCTCCAGCCCTATAGTTTGTACTGTTATTATTATTATTATTATTATTATTATTATTATTACTATTGTTATTATTATTGGTTTTCCAAGGTAGAGTCTCATTCTAGCTCAGGTTGACCTGCAATTCACTATGTAGTCTCAGGGTGGCCTTGAACTCACAGTGATTCTCCTATCTCTGCCTCCTGAGTGCTGGGATTAAAGGCATGTGCCACCATACCCAGCTACTTTGTATTTTTATTTATGAGAGAAACAGAGAGAGAGAGAGGGGTAGAGAATGGGCACACCAAGGCCTCCAGCCACTGCAAATGATGCATGTACTACCTTGTGCATCTGGCTTACATGGAACCTGGGTTAAGTTCCTTAACTGCTAAACCATCTCTCCAGCCCATTTTATTTTATTTTTAATTTTTGGTTTTTTCAAGGGTGGCCTCGAACTCACAGTGATCCTCCTCCTGAGTGCTGGGCTTAAAGGAGTGAGCCACCTGATAACCCTTTTAAGTGCTTAGCACCAGCAATGTGTTTTTGAAGGTACAATTTCAGGCCAACATTTTCCAGTGGGGATGGGATTTGTGAGTAGGAAGGTCTGTAGATTTTTTTTTTTTAGTATGGATTTTTGCTTTTGGCAAAATCTGTTCATTGAATCCACAATCCAGGCTGAGGGGATAGCGCAGTAGGCAAAGTGCTTGTGTTACCAGCCCCAGGACCAGAATTTGATCCCCAGAATCTACATTAAAAAAAAAAAATAAGTAAACAAGCTGGGTGTGGTGGTGCACACTTCTAATCCCAGCATTTGGGAGGAAAAGGTAGGAGGATTGCCATGAGTTCAAGGCCACCCTGAGAGTACATAGTGAATTTCAGGTCAGCCTGTGTTCAAGTGAAACCCTACCTCACAAAACAAAACAAAACAAACAAATCAAAACACCACCACCACCAACAACAAAACAAAACAAAACAAAACAAAACAAAACAAAACAAAACAAAAACAAAACAAAACAGAAGTAAACATCTCTGACCGCTTGGGAACTTCTAGCTGTGGATGAGTTTTTCCCTCATCTGAGCCTGGGCTGAGCCGAGGGGAGAGCCCTCTCGCCCTTACTCTCCACGTGGGTTCTTTATACCCTTCAACTCCCCACATGGCAGGAGCTCCTTGAACTTTCTTTTCTCTCTTTTCTTTCCATGGTTTATTCAGGTCCTCCACATGGGGTCTTTAGTCACGTGGATACCTTTTCTTGGCTCTGTACCTCAATAAATATAATAATTTAATAATTAAAAAAGTAAATTAGGGCTGAAGAGATGGCTTAGTGGTTAAGGCATTTGCCTGCAAAGCCTAACGAACCAGGCTTGATTCCCCAGTACCTATATAAAGTCAGATGCACAAAGTGGTAAATACATCTGGAGTTCCTTTGCAGTGCCTAGAGACCCTGGCACACCCATTCTCTGTGTCTCTCTCTGTCTCTCTCTGGATGCTGAGGTTGGAGGATTACCACAAGTTCAAGATCAGCCTGGGCTACAGAGTAAGTTCCAGGTTAGCCAGGGCTAGAGTGAGGCCCTGTCCCTGCCAAAGAAGTCAGGCATAGTGGTGTGCACTCATAATCCTGGTGCTGGGGAAGTGGAGACAGGTGGATCCCGGGGATTCACCAGGCAGCCTTTTTAAGCCTCTTTGGTGAGTTCTAGGCCAAAGACAGACCCCTGTCTCAAGGAAAGGTGGTCAGGACCTGATGAATGACAACTGAGGTTGTCCTCTGACCCCCCAAAAGCTTGAGCACACACATGCTCATGCAACTGCATACACATGTGCACACAACAAAAATAAATCCACAATCTACCGGATGGCTGGAAACTGGGCATTTAGCAGAATGACTGTTGGACCAGTTTGGGAAATTTGCAGATGGTCTATTTTAACCCATTCTCCATTGATCTCGCAAACTGAGTTCTGTTCACATTTGGCACATAATGAAAAGCCTCAGCATGTGGCTATTTTGGCAGAAAGGAAGGGGATGCTGAGCGTTGGCCTCGACTTACACGGAGGCCCTGTTCTTTCTGTTCTTTAAACCAGCACTCCGTTTTTTTTTTTTTTAATAATAATTTTTTTTATTGACAACTTCCATACTTATATACAAAAAGTGCATGGTATTTCCCTCCCCTCCCCCCATTCCCCTTTAGAACTCCACTCTCCATCATATCCCCTCCCTCTCTCCATTAGTCTCTCTTTTAATTTGATGTCATCATCTTTTACTTCTATTATGAGGGTTTCAGCACTCAGTTTTTTATTTATTTTATTTATTTTTTTATTTTTCGAGGTAGGGTCTCACTCTAGCCCAGGCTGACCTGGAATTCACTCTGTTCTCAGGCTGGCCTTGAACTCATGGCAACCCTCCTACCTATGCCTCCCGAGTGTTGGGATTAAAGGCGTGCGCCACCACGCCTGGCAATCTTGAACTTTTAAATTCTTTTTCTTCCCTTTATTTTGAGAGAGAGAGGGAGAGAGAGACAGAGAGAGAGAGAGAGAGAGAGAGAGAGAGAGAGGGAGAGAAATAGAGGCAGAGAAAGAGCATGAGTATGCCAGGGCCTTCATCCACTGTAAAAGAACTCCAGAAATGTACGCCCCCTTGTGGCACATGTGTGACATTGCATGATTGCATCACTGTGCGTCTGGCTATGTGGGACCTAGATATTTGAAGGCAAGGGCCTTAACTGATAAGCCATCTCTCCAGCCTGTTCTTGAACTTTTTTCTTTTTGTTTTCAAGGTAGGGTTTCACTCTAGTTCATGCTAACCTGACACTCACTATGTAGTCTCAGGGTGGCCTCGAACTCATGGCGATCCTCCCACCTCTGCCTCCCAAGTGCTGGGATTAAAGGTGTGTGCCACTACGCCTAGCCTAATCTTGAACTTTTGAGATATTTTGTTTACTTATTTGAGAGAGAGAAAAACAGGCAGATAGAGATAAAGAGAGAATGGGCATGCCTCTAGCCACTGCAAACAGACTCTTGATGCATGCACCACCTTGTGTATCTGGCTTCACATGGGTACTGGGAAATTGAACCTGGGTCCTTAGGCTTTGCAGGCAGGCACCTTAACTGCTAAGCCATCTCTCTAGCCCAATCTTGAACTTTTTTTATAAATATTTTTTTTATTAATATATTTTATTTATTCATTTATTTGAGAGAGAGTAGAGGCACAGAGGGAGAGAGAAAGGGAGAGAATGGGCTTGCCAGGGCCTCTAGCCACTGCAAATGAACTCCAGATACATGTGCCCCTTGTGCATCTGGCTTATGTGGGTCCTGGAGAATCAAACCAGGATCTTTTGGCTTTGCAGGCAAATGCCTTAACCACTAAACCATCTCTCCAGCCTCTAATCTTGAACTTTTTTTTAAACTTTTTTTTCTTATTAGTTATCTATATAATGTGTATATAGCCATGATGGTACCATCATTAGCCTTCTCCCTGCCCTCCCCCCTCGGTGATTGTGGGGCTTGCATTGTGAGGATAGTCATCAGTTATGGGGGTGATGCAATGTCTCTGTGCATTATGACCCAACTTATGGCTCTAACAATCTTTCCGTACCCTGTTCTGTGAATTTCCCTAAGCCATGTTGGGTTCATTTTAGGTCTATTTCAGTGACGAGGCCAATCTTGAACTTTTACTCCACACTCTGACCTCCACCTCCTGACTGTTGAATTGCAAATGTGTGTCACCATGCCCGGTGTATGTGATGCTGAGGATTGGACCCAGGCTTCTTGCATGGTAGGAAAGCACTCTACCACTGAGTTATAGCCCTAGTCCTTTATCTTGAATCTTTAAAAAGTTATTTATTTATTTGAGAGAGATAGAAAGAGAGAGAGAGAGAGAATGGGCACACAAGGGCTCTAGCCACTGCAAACGCACTTCGGACACATGTGCCACTTTGTGTATCTGGCTTATGTGGGTCCTGGGGAATTGAACCTGGGTCCTTTCACTTTGCAGGCAAGCACCTTAACTACTAAGTCATCTCTCCAGCCCTATCTATAATCTTTATGTAAGTCACGTGTTGCATTTCTTTTTTGGTCAGTCTGACTGCAAGTAGGACAGTGGTCCCATAAAATCATGTGGCCTACTGCCATCATGGCTGGCTTAGTTGTCTGTACTCTGTGAGGTGTGCACATTGATGAAATCTCCCAAGGACACATTTTCTGTAACATTCATGTATAGTTAAAAACATACAACCATATTTGTGATAGGATTTAAGTTAACTTCTTTTGCCATTTTGCTGGAACTGAAAATTATCTGTTTCTATTTTTAAAAAACATTTAAAAATATTTTTATTTATTTATTTGTGATGAGAAAGACAGAGAGAGAGAGAGGGAGGAGAGAGAGAGGGAGCGAAAGAGACAAACAGGGCTGGGGAAATGGCTTAGCAGTTAAGGCATTTGCCTGTGAAGCCTAAGGACTCCGGTTCGATTCCCCAGGACCCACGTAAACCAGATGCATAAGGGGGTACATACATCTGGAGTTCATTTGCAGTGGCTAGAGGCCCTGGTGTGCCCATTCCCTCTTTCTCTCTATCTGCCTCTTTCTCTCTCTCTCTTAAATAAATAAATAAATAAATAAATAAATAAATCAATAAATTATTAAAAAAAAGAGAGAAACAGAGCAAGACATAGAGAGAGTATGGGTGTGCCAGGACCTCTTGTCACTGTAAACAAACTCCAGATGCACGCACCACTTTATGCATCTGGCTTTATGTGGGTACTAGAAATTTTGAGGAATTTAACTGGGGCTTCAGGCTTTGCAAACAAGTGCCTGGGCCATCTCTCCAGCCCATTTTTATTTTTTAATTTTTTATTCTATTTTTTTTTTTTTTTACTTGTAGCACAGTTTACTATCAAACTGCACTCACTGGGCCAGAGTGGAGTGTTAGTGAAAACTTGCCACTCATGTCGCACACTACCTACACTTGTGAGTTTGTGGGCCAGCTTGTGGCCTCAACTCCAAGTTCTAACAATTTGCATCTCCAGCCCATTTTTAATTAGTGTACAAATCAATAGTTTTACTTAAGGCATTTTCGTTTTTGGTTTTTTGAGGTAGGGTCTCACTCTAGCTCAGGCTGACCTGGAATTCACTATGTAGTCTCAGGGTGGCCTTGAGCTCACAGTTATTCTCCTGCCTCCCGAGTGCTGGGATTAAAGGCATGCGCCACCACGCCCAGCTTAATGCATTTTCTTTTTTTCTTTTCTTTTCTTTTTTTTTTTTGGTTTTTCAAGGTAGGGTCTCACTCAGGCCCAGGCTGACCTAGAATTAACTATGTAGTCTCAGGGTGGCCTCTGCCTCCCAAGTGCTGGGATTATAGGCATGCACCACTGCGCCTGGCTCCTATTGTTTTTTAATTTTTAAAATTTATTTGCATGTGTGTGTGTATTTTATTTATTTGGAATGACTGAATGATTTTCCTCTTCTGTGGGCACCCGGCTGTGACTACGCTCTTATGGAAGACTCTGACCCTTGTTACTGACCATGGACTTCTTCCTCCTGGCCACTCACAGTCTGCATACAGCCTCACACTTCACATGTCTGGGGCTGCTCTGGAAACTGCCTACATTGTAGATCTGGGAGTTACTATAAAAACAGTTTTGGCAAGTGATAGTAACATGCCTTGTGGGAACCTTTTTTAAATTTGTACCAAGTCCCCATTTGGGATCATGCCGGGGCTGCTCAAGAGTTTCTTTCAGTGTGATCTTTATTGATTCCTGTGCAGAGTTGTTCCCTCAGATATGTTCTGCTAACTGCTCCTGTTTGGTGGCAACTCCAACAATTATTTGTTTAGGGGCAGAGAGAATGGGCACACCAGAGTCTCTGGTCACTGCAAACAAACTCCAGGGCTGGAGATATGGCTTAGTGGTTAAGGTTTTTGCCTGTAAAGCCTAAGGACCCCAATTCAATTCTCCAGGTCCCATGTAAGCCAGATGCACATGGTGGCGCATACGTCTGGAGTTCGACTGCAGTGGCTAGAGGCCCTGGCATGCCCATTCTTTCCCCCTTTCCCTCTCTCTGTCTCTAATAAATAAAACAAAACAAAATAAAATAAATCTTAAAAAAATCATTAAAGTCTACTTCAGTGATGGACAGTCAGGAGCCTCTGGGTCTCTGGTTGGTTGGTGTTGAGTGTCCTCAATGTCTATGTCCTTCATTTCTGTGCTGATATCAGATTCACTAAGAAAGCAGCTCTCTTGCTCACTTCCCCAATTCCTCTGTGGTTTCAGCTGGGGCCAGGGTGGAATGCACTGGGTCATTTACCCCCTCAGGTCCAGCTCCTCTCTGAAAAATAGAAGCAGATTCTCCATCTAAGAGTAAAGTTAGCACTGGTTAAATGATAAAACCATTATTAATTTAGAGAGAATTAAAAGGGTGTAGATCCTCTTATAGTCTAAGGTTAGTGGGAGCTTGACAATGGAAAGCAGAATCATTATCTGGATATAATTCTGACTTGTTTCCTAGTTCCAGATATGGTTTCCTTTCCACTGATCAGATCTGTTTGCCAATCCAAGAGCAGTTGGTTACCCACCATGCTGTGTGCCACTATTGCACTTGTGTGAGCATCATGTCAGGTCGTTTGCTTCTGAGTTGCTTGGACTTTGAGTTGCTTGGACAGATGTTGGCCACTTTTCCCTGGTAGCTCATGTAGCACCTTCCAGCACTAGATGGGCTAATTGTCTGGGGACTGGCTCTCCTCCGGATTCTAACCAGGTCTCTCCATGGTCTGTGCCAACAGTGTGTGGTGTCTTCAGCAGTAGGGTCTTACTATTAACCTCTGGTGGGTAATCAAGTGCTCTGACAGAAGTCTGTCTTGTTTTTTATGGAAGATCTAGTAGGCATCTCTGATCAATAGCTCATTGTGGATGAATACCATTTTTTTTTCGAGGTAGGGTCTCACTCTGACCCAGGTTGACCTGGAATTAACTATGTAGTTTCAGGGTGACCTTGAACTCATGGCGATCCTTCTACCTCTGACTCCCGAGTGCTGGTATTAAAGGTATGCGCCACCACGCTTGGCTTTTATTTTGCTTTTTTTTTTTTGGTTTTTAGAGATAGGGTCTCACTCTAGCTCAGGCTGACCTGGAATTCACCATGGAGTTTTAGGGTGACCTTGAACTCATGGCAATCCTCCTACCTCTGCCTCCCGAGTGCTGGGATTAAAGGTGTGTGCCACCATGACCAGCCCTTATTTTGCTTTTTTGAGGTGGGGTCTTGGCTCTAGCCCAGTCTGACCTGGATTTCACTATGTAGTCTCAGGGTGGCCTCAAACTCATGGCAAGGCCTCGGCCTCCCAAGTGCTGGGATTAAAGGTATGTGCCACCACTTTCAGCCTATTTCCTTTTTTTCGAGAGTGAGAGAGAGAATGAGAGAAAACGAGAGAGAAATGGTGCACCAGGGCCTCAGCCACTACAACTGAACTCCAGATGCTTGTGCCACCTGGTGGGCATGTGCAACCCTTGTGTTTGCCTTGCCTTTGTGCATTTGGCTTACCTAAGATCTGGAGAGACCTCGAACATGGGTCCTTAGGCTTCATAGGCAAGCATCGTAACTGCTAAGCCTTCTCTCCAGCCCAAGGCTACCAATTTTTATTTTTATTGACAACTTCTTTAATTGTAGACAATATCCCATGTTATTTCCCTCCCTCCCCCCCACTTTCCCCTTTGAAACTTCACTCTTTATCATATCTCCTCCCCCTCTTAATCAGTCTCTCTTTTCAGTTTGATGTCATGTTCTTTTCCTCCTATTATGATGGTCTTATGTAGGTAGTTTCGGGCACTGAGGTCATGGATATCCAGGCCATTTTGTGTCTGGAGGAGCATGCTGTAAGGAGTCCTCCCCTTCCTTTGGCTCTTACATTCTTTCTGCCCCCTCGTCCGCAATGGACCCTGAGCTTTAGAAGGTAGGTTTGAGACTTTCAGTGCTGAGCACTCCTCTGTCACTTCTTCTCAGCACTATGGTGCCTTCTGAATCATCCCACCATCTGAAAAGAAAAGCTTCTTTAACCAAAAGTGAGAGTAGCATTAATATATGGGTGTGGCCATTAAGAGAAGTGCTTACTGGGCAGTTTGGTGAGCATAGTATATACATTTAGCAAGACACCAGCAGACATTACACCCTTAGGGCTCATGACTACTCCTGTCGTACGTTTTCAGTATCAGGGATGTGTTCCCTCCCATGGAGCGGGCCTCCAGTCCAATTAGAGAGCAGTTGGTTTCCACCATAACAGACATGCCACTATTGTACCTGTTGGCTCATTTGGCCTGGCTGGCCAAACTTAAAGCTTGCAGTGTTCACTGTTGAGTACCTTCACTGGTGTTTTCTCTCTCCGATTGACCTGCATGCAGTGTACCAAGGCTACCAATTTTTAAAAATTAAAAAAAAAATATTTTTATTTTATTTATTTGAGAGAGAGACAGACAGAGGGAAAAAGGTAGCCAGGGCCTCCTGCCACTGGAAACAAATTCCGGATGTGTGTGCCACTTTGTCCATTCAGCTTATGGGGTGCTGGGGAATTGGACTCGGGTTGTTAGGCTTTGCAGGCAAGTATCTTAACCACTAAACCATCTCTCCATCCCCTACCAAATTTTATAAGCTGATTTTTACATCCTGCTACATTGCTGAAAGTGGTTTTTAAATGTTTTTGGGTTTTTCGAGGTAGGGTTTCACTGTAGCCCAGGCTGACATGGAATTTACTATGTAGTTTCAGGGTGGCCTTGAACTCACAGTTATCCTCCTACCTCTGCCTTCCAAGTGCTGGGGTTAAAGGCGTGTGTCACCATTTCCAGCTGAAAGTGTTTTTCCAAGAGTTTCTTGTGGAATTTTTAGGGTTTTTTTGTGTATAAGATTGTGCTGTCTGAGAAGTACACACTTGTGCAATATTGGCACACAACCTCTGTGGATAACCAACTGTTCTCTGATTGGACATGAGGACTGCTCAGTATCAGAGAACTCATATCTGGTCCTGGAAATCAAGTCAGAATCCCATGGTCAGGAAATTCATAGACTTCAGAGAGAAGACCCCACTGCTCTCTGGAGAAGAAGAGTGGGCTTGCACACCAAAAAATCTCTCAAATAACTTTGCATTTCCCACACTTGGTTAGAGAATCTGTTTTGTTTTACAGAAGGCAGAGAAAACAGAGGACTGTTTGCAACAGTGACTGTTTTCCAAGATCTCACTGAGCTATTACCAAGCTGTAGTGGTCTGGTCTCAAAGCTGCTATGTGAGCTCCGGGAGTTACCATATCTGGGCTCCAAGGTGCTGATGATTATGGAATACCAGCATTTGTGGTGGTGCTGTCTGCTGGGATTCTGCTGTTTCACTTTTCCCCTAGAGCAGGAAGTGGGTTTCCCTGGCCATGAAGCCAGGGTCAGAGTAGTCAGTGGGCTGTTCTTTGCGTTGTCATCCCTGCCTGTGCTTTATTGGATTTCTGTGGTCCCCTTGCTGAGTTTCTTTGCTCTCTCTTGGACACCCACCTTGAAGTGTGGCAATCCATTTGTGGTTCTGCTTCTTTGTGGAGGCACTGACTCCTGACAACTCTACTCAGTTTTCTTTGAATCCCCTGTTTTGGTTAGTTTTTTCTTTTTGAATTTGCATTTTAGAATCAGTTTATTAATTTCCTTGAAAACGCTTGATCAGATTTTGACTTGGGCTTTATTGAATCTATGAATCTGTTTGGAGAGAAGAGATGTTTATAATAAGGTGTCTTTCTATAAAATTGTCCATATCTCTAGAGTATTAACTTTGGCCAAGTTCTGTGGGACATAATTAGCTGAGAACCAAGTTGTACATTTCTTTTATTTATTTAATTTTTAGCTTTGCGGTTCCCAAACCAACTTGAATTATATAAATTTAAGCCAAGAATCTTTGTGAAGGCATAACTGTGGTTATGAATTCCCAGAAAAATATTTATCAATTGATTTAGTGTAAACTAAGTTTTTCTTTGAAATCAACTTGAGTTGGTGAGAAATTTTATTTTCTAGTTCATACCTTCTTTATCAGATTTGGTCTGTGTGAGCATCAGGCCCCAATTCTCATAGCTCTTACCACCTCCCTTATCCCTTCCACTTGACCAAATTGTCATTGAGAAAGCAGATATCATTTTTTAATTTAAATTTTTTGACATTTTCATACATTTTATTATTATTATTATCAGGTAGGGTCTCACTGTAGCCCAGGCTGACTTGGAATTCACTATGTAATATCATGGTGGCCTCAAACTTACAGTGATTTTCCTACCTCTGCCTCCTGAATACTGGGATTAAAGGCATGAGCCTCCATGCCCAACTACAGAGAGAAAATGGGCATGCCAGTGTCTCTAGCTGCTGCAAAAGGACTCCAGATGCATGCAGCACTTTGTGCATCTGGCATTGGCTTTACGTAGGTACTGGGGAATCAAACTTTGGTTGTTAGGCTTTGCAGGCAAGTGCCTTAACCTCTGAGCCATATCTCCAGCCTTGCGGTGCATTTTCATCCCATTCTCTCCATGTAGTATCTTCCCTCTTTCTCTCCCACCAAAACCCTTCCTCTTTCCATTAGATGCCCACCCTATTTCCAGATATCATTTTGAAGTTAACATACAAAGCAATAGTTTTCATTATGGCATTCTCCTAATTTATTTTAGTTGATCTTCTCTTTCCCTCTTCACCCCATCTTTCCACCCCACCTTCTACCTTTAACTCCAAGTAGTTCCCTTTCTGCTTTCATGTCACATGTGTTGTTACCCTCCCAGCTTCCTCTAAACCCCTTTACCCTGTCTCAGTCCCCTTTCTAACTTCATGACTTCTACCCATACACCCACACACATGCACATACATAAAATTAAAAGCTAGGTTCTACATATGAGAGAGAATATATGTTATTTATCTTTCTGAGTCTGGGTTAGCTCACTTAATATAATTTTCAGATCCATCTATTTGTCTGAAAATTTTATAATTTCATGTTTATTTATGGCTGAATTAAAATTACTTATTTTAAATATTTTAATTTATTTATTTGAGACAGAGCAAAAGA
Source organism: Orientallactaga sibirica (assembly GCA_036365145.1). NCBI lineage: Eukaryota > Metazoa > Chordata > Mammalia > Rodentia > Dipodidae > Orientallactaga > Orientallactaga sibirica. Next base: position 16,003,523 of record JAEOAD010000028.1, read on the forward strand.
GAGAGACAGTGAGTGTGGGCATGCCCAGGGCCTCTAGCTACTGCAAACAAACTCCAGATGCATGTGCCTCTTTGTGCATCTGGCTTTATGTGGGTACTGGGGAATTGAACCCAGGCTATCAGGCTTTGCAAGCAAGCACCTTTAACTGCTGAGCCATCTCTTCAGACCCTAAATTTACTTATTTATTTTTATTTCTTATATATTTTATTTATTTATTAGAGACATAAAGAGAGAGAGACATAGAGAGAAAGAGAGAGAGAGCGAGAGAGAGAAAGACAGAGAATGTATGCACCAGGGCCTCTAGCCACTGCAAATGAACTCCATACACATGTAACTGGCTTGCATGGATACTACAGAATCGAACCTGGGTCCTTAGGCTTTGCAGGCAAGTGCCTTAACCACTATACCATCTCTCCAGCCCCCCCTTTTGATTTTTGGAGGTAGGGTTTCACTGTAGTCCAGGCTGACCTGGAATTCACTATGTAGTCTCAGGCTGGCCTCGAACTAGTGGTGATCTTCCTCCTTCTGCCTCCCCAGTGCTGAGATTAAAGGTGTGTGCTACCACACCTGGCTTTTTTTTTTTTTTTTTTTTTTTTTTTTTTAAGGTAAGGTCTCACTCTAGCTCATGCTGACCTGGAATTCACTATGTAGTCTCAGGGTGGCCTCAAACTCATGGTAATCCTCCTACCTCTGTCTCCCAAGTACTGGGATTAAAGGTGTGTGCCTCCATGCCTGGCTAGCCCTTTGTTTTTTAAGCAAGGTCTCTAACTCAGGCTGACTTGGCACTCTGTAGTCCCAGGCTGGCCTTGATTTCACAGTGATCCTCCTACCTCTACCCCCTCAGTGGTGGGATTAAAGACGTGCACAACCATGCCTGGCCTAAATTTATTTATTTATTTATTATATTTTTTTGTAGCGTGGTCTTACTTTAGCCCAGGCTGACCTGGAACTTACTCTGTAGTCCAGGCTGGACTCACAATCACAGCAATCCTCATATCTCAACCTTTCTCCCCAGTGTTAGGATTAAAGGAGTAGGCCACCAAACCCAGCTATTTTTATTTTATTATTTTATTTATTTAATTGATGAACATACTGTCATTTGACCATAATTACCCTTTTTTGTCTTCCTTCCCTACCCCATTCCTCTCCTCTTTTCAAGTTGTCCATCTGCTGTTTTGATGCCTCATTCTTTTTGTGTGTCTACCTCATTTATCTATGTCAAAATGTTGAAGAGCTCAATATTATTCATGACTAATGGTGGTACAACTTCCACTGTGAGGCCATGAATCCACCAGTCTCTTCATGTCCAGAGTACAGTGCTCCATATTACTCCTACTGGTACTCTGACATATATATATATGTTTTTTTTTTTTTTTTTTTTTTTTTTTTTTGGTTTTTCGAGGTAGGGTCTCACTCTAGTCCAGGCTGACCTGGAATTCACTCTGTATTTTCAGGGTGGCCTCGAACTCACGGCAATCCTCCTATCTCTGCCTCCCAAGTGCTGGGATTAAAGGCGTGCGCCACCATGCCCAGCTATATATATGGTTTTTAAGGGTAGGGTCTCGCTCTAGCACAGAATGACCTGGAATTCACTCAGGGTGGCCTTCAACTCATGGCAATCCTCCTACTTCTGTCTCCCTAGTGCTGGGATTTCAAGGCATGCGGCTTCTTGTATTCTCTCCATCCATGTACCTCAATGTCCCTGAGCCTTGGGCAGCATGATGAAGTGTCTCATTCAGTGCTAAGCTCTCAAAACTTATTTTTAGCACCTTGATGGATTTTGAGTCTCCTCGTTATTTACTGCCATTTCCAAAGAGAAGCTTCTGCGTTCAGTAGTGGGAGCAGCACTCATATTCTTCCTACCATCTCTTCTGTAGTGTTCCCTAAGCCCTGGTGGATGTGATAGAGATGTCTCACCCACTGCTGAGCACTCAACTGTCACTGCTTCTCGTCACTTTCCTGACTCTTGGGTCTCCCCAGTTGTCACCACCATTTGCAAAAACAAGCTTCCCTATCCAAAAGTAAGAATATAACTTATTTATGGATATAAACATAAATAGACATTTAGAGGGCAATTCAATGGATAATGTATCCATTTAGCCAAAGAGCAGTTCAAAGAACATTGTTTTCATAGGCGAGTCATCTATTAACAAGCTACATCCTCTTCCTCCTTTTCCTCATTTTCTTCCTTCTTTTTGGCAGTCCTGGGGATTGAACCCAGGATCGTAGGCATGGTAAATAAGTGCTCCACCACTGAGCTACCTCCCTGACCCTCCAGATTGACTTCTTCTTCTTTTTTTTTTTTTTTCTTTTTGGTTTTTCGAGGTAGGGTCTCACTCTGGCCCAGGCTGACCTGGAATTAACTATGTAGTCTCAGGGTGGCCTTAAACTCACGGCAATCCTCCTACCTCTGCCTCCCAAGTGCTGGGATTAAAGGCGTGTGCCACCACGCCCGGCAAGATTGACTTCTGAAAGGTGTAAGATTCACTCACAGGGCCTGGGACTTTCCAAGCCATAGGTTTTATTTTTTAAAACTTTTTAAATTGATGCCTTCCATAAATATAAACAATATGACATAATCATAATCCCCTCTCTTTTTTGCCTCCCAAAATTCCCCTCCCCTGAATCCCTTCTTTCCAAGTAGTCTCTCTTTTATTTTGATGTCATCATTTTCCCCCCATTATTCAGGCCTTGTGTAGGTAAGTGTAGCCACTGTGAGGTCATGAATATCTAGACCACTTTGTGTCTGGAAGATAGCATTGTAAGCTCTCTTTACTTTCCTGTGGCTCTAACATTCTTCCCACCACCTCTTGCACAGTTGTCTCTGAGCCAAGGAGAATAGGATGTCTCATTTAGTGCTGCACACACACCATCACTTCTCAACACTTTGGTGAGCTTTGAGTTTCCTCAGTGGTCACAACCATCTGAAAAGAGAAGCTTCTTCTTTTTTTTTTTTTTTTGAGAGATAGAGATATATGTATATATATATATAGAGAGAGAATGGGCATGCCAGTGGCCTCTCAGCTGCTGTGAATGAACTCCAGACGTGTGCACCCCCTCATGGGCAAGTGTGGCATTGCACGCTTGTGTCACTTTTTGCGTCTGGCTAAACGTGGGACCTGGAGAATCGAATGGGTGTTCTTAGGCTTAGCAGGCAGACACCTTAACCGTTAAGCCATCTCTCCAGCCCAAGAGAAGCTTCTTTAACCAAAAGTGAGAGTAGCATTAATATATGGGCACAAACATAAGCATTTAGAGGACAGTTTGGTGGGCATATTATATTCACTTAACCAGACAACAGTAATAGTTTCCCCCTAGGGCTTGTGACCTCCCAAGTCATAGGCATTTCATCAGATTTTCAGTACCAGGCAGGACTTCCCTCCAATGGAGTGGGTCTCAGTTCCATTTAGAGATCTACTGGTTTTCCCCATATTAGACATGGCATAACTGTACCAGTTGGAACATTTGGCCTGGCTGACCCTCCATAAAGCTTGCAAAGTCCACTGCTAGTTAACACTGTTGATAACTTTTCTCTCCTAAGAGGCTGCATAGGTGTTCCAAGCATCCTGGCAGCTAGTCAACCAACTGGTGCAATAGAGGCATGTCTGTTATAGAGAAACCAACTGCTTTCTGGTTAGACTTGAGGCCTGCTACATGAGAAGGAATTCATGCCTGGTACTGAAGACTATTCAAAAGCTTATGACTAGGGGGTTCATAAGCCCTAGTGGGGGACTACTGTTACCTGGATAAATGGATATATGATGCCCACCAAACTGCTCTCTAAATACTTATGTTTATGCACATATATTAATGCTACTCTTCCTTTTGGTTAGAGAAGCTTCTCTTTTCTGATGTCTGTAGAATTCTCAAAGGAAGAAATACAAATGGCCAATAAGTATTTGAAAAAGTTTTCAACATCCTCAGCCATTGGAGAAATACACATTAAAACTACTCTGAGTTTTTGTTTCACTCCAGTCAGAATGGCTATCATCAAGAAATCAAATAGCAAAATCTGGTGAGGGTGTGGAGAAAGAGGACCTTATTCTGTTTGTTGGTAGAGTGTAAACTGGTGAAGCTGTCAGGCTTTGCAAGCAGATACTTTGAACCCTTAATTGCTGAGCCATCTCTCTAGCCCTGCTCAACTGTATCTAAGGCATACCTGGAGCAAGCGTTGCCACACACTTATTTCTGTTATTCAGATAAATTCATCTGGACTTTACACGGAGGCTGATGTCAGTAAGGGGTGCTGGCTTCTGCTCACTGTTCTCTGGACGTCACGACTTGAAATAGTTTGGAGAAGAGAGGGGACATGATTTCTCATAATGAAAAGGGAAGTCTTACTAATGTGAGAAGTTAAGAAAAACATTGAGAATTCTGTAGAAAGGCTCCAGTTCAGGGATTCTAATGTGTTGTTTGGTGGCTCAAAGTTTGTTCTTTTCAAGCATTAGTTATGAACTGCAGTGAAACTGAGAAGACAGTTATCATGGTGGAGGTTTGATTCAGGTGTTCCCCATAAACTTAAGTCTTCTGAGTGCTCAGATCCCCAGCTGATGGCAGTTTGGTAATTGGCGCCTCCTGGAGACAGTGTACTGTTGGGGGTGGGCTTATAGATGTTAGAGCCAGCTTCCACTTGCCATTGTTTGGCACACTCTCCTGTTGCTGTAGTCCATCTGAAGTTGGCTGGGAGGTGATGTCCACCCTCTGCTCATGCCATTGTTTCCCCTGCCATCATCGAGCTACCTCTCAAATCTGTAAGCCAAAAACAAACCCTTTTCTCTCACAAGCTGCTTTTGGTTGGATGTTTTCTGCCAGCAATACTAATGTGACTGCAACACCGTGGTAGAAAAAAAAAATGGACAAGCCCTGGATCAGGATCAAAGGAACTGATCTGTATTGCAAAGCAATGCTCTCGTAGCACTGGGATGGAGCCCAGGACTTCACATATGGTAGGTGAATGATCTACTAATGAGCAACTTCTTCCTCCTCTTCTTCATCCTCTTCCTTCTTTTTGGCAGTGCTAGGGATTGAATCCAGGATCTTAGGCATGCTAAGTATGTGCTCCACCACTGAGCTACCTCCCTGGCCCTCCAGATCTACTTTATTTATTTGAAAGTGACAGAAAGACAGAGAGAGAAAGAGGCAAAGATAGAGAATGAGTGTGCCAGGGCCTCCAGCCACTGAAAATGAGCTCCAGATGCATGCACCACCTTGTGTACCTGGCTTACGTGGGGTCCTGGGGGAATCAAGCCTCAAACCAGGGTCCTTAGGCTTCACAGGCAAGTGCTTAACCACTAAGCCATCTCTCCAGGCCCATACTTCTTTTTTGAAAATATTTTAAATTTTATTTATTTATTTGTAAGCAGAGAGATACAGAGAGAGAGAGAGAGAAAGAGAGAGTGAGCCAGAGTGGGGGGGGAGTATGAGTGCACCAGAGTCTCTAGCCACTGTAAACAAACTCCAGATGCATGTGTCACACTGCATCTGACCTTTACATGGGTACTGGGGAATTGAACCCAGGTCATCAGGCTTCCTAGGCAAGTGTCTTAACTGCTGAGCCATCTCTAGTACCCAGATCTATTTCATTTTTTAAAATTTATATTTATTTATTTATTTATTTATTTATTTATTTATTTATTTATTTGATACAGAAGGAGAGAGAGAGAGAATGGGTGCCTGTAGCAGACAGCTTCAGGTTTGCTGAGATGAACTTCCAGACCAGGCACAGTTATGGAGGAAGGGATATTATTTATTGAAGCTTACAGATCCAGGGGAAGTTCCATAATGGCAGAAGAAGCTGGCCTGCCTTCACAGGGCTAAGCAGAGAGAGAAAAACCAACCAGCCACACAGCACACAGAGCAAAGCTACAGCCAAAAGCTATAGCACACTTCAGGAACTCCCCCTAGGCACACTTTGCATATCTTTACAATGGAATCTCAAACCCACCATCACACCTTAATGCCCAGTGACATTGCCTCTAGCAAGGTGGCTGCAGATGCAAACTATAAACTAATAAAACACTGAATATATTGGGGGCCATATATTCAAACTACCACAGTGCCCTAGGGCCTTTAGCCTCTGCACACGAACTCCAGATGCATGCACCATGATGTGCACCTGGCTAACATGGGACCTGGAGAATTGAGCCTAGATCCTTTGGCTTTGCAGGCAAGTGCCTTCACCACTAAGCCATCTCTCCAGCCCCAGATCTACTTTTTTTTTTTTTTCTGGCTTTTCTTTTCTCTTTCTTTTTTAAAATTAGTTATGTATATAGTGTGTATACAGCCATGAGCCATGATTGTACCATTGTTAGCCTTCTCCCCTGTCGACCCCCCATGGGGATTGTGGGTCTTGCATTGTGGGGTAGCCATCAGTTATGGGGGAGAATCAATGTCTCTGTGTATAATGACCCAACTTATGGCTCTAACAATCTTTCTGCCACCCTTCTGTGAATTCCCTGAGCCATATTGGGTTCATTTTAGGTCTGTTTCAATGATGAGATCTTGGGAGTCTCTGTGTCTCTGGGTATCTGAGTTGGTAGGGGTTGAGTGTTCTTTGTGTCTATCTCCTTCACCCTTGTGCTGATACCAGGTTCACCAAGAAAGCAGCACTCTTGCTCATTTCCCCAATAACTCAATGGCTTCAGCTGGTGCCTTGGTGAGGTGGATGGGCTGATTCTTTCCTCAGGTTCTGTGTCCATCTGAAAGAGAAGCAAATTCTCCAATGGAGAGTGAGGTCAGTGCAAGATACATGGATAACCATTATTATTTTAGAGAGAATTTAATAGGTGTAGGCCCTCTTGTATCCCACTATTGGTGGGAGCTTGATATTGGAGAGCAGGCTCATTTTTGGATATGGTTCTGACTTGTTTCCCCATTCCAGATATGGGTTCCATTCCAGTGAGTGGATCTGTTAGCCAAATCAAGAGCAGTTGGTAACCCACCATAGCTGTGTGACACTACTGCACTTGTGTTTGCTGCTGAGCAGCTTAGACCTTGAGTTGCTTAGACAGATGTTGGTCATTTTCCCCAGTAGCTCATGTAACACCTTCTGGCACTAGACAAGCTAACTGTCTGGGGACTGACTCTCTTCCAGATTCCAACCAGGTCTCTCCATGTTCCATCCGAACAGCATATGATGTTGTCAGCAGTAGGATCTTACCATTAACGTTTGGTGGGTCATCAAGAACTTTGACAGAAATCTGTCTTCTTTTGGGAAACCTTGTAGGTCTCTCTGATCAATAGCTCATTGTGGATGTTAACTGCATGCTGGTACTGGGAGTTACAGGTCAGTGCCAAGGTTTTTTTTTTTTTTTTTTTTTTTTTTTTTTTCGAGGTAGGATCTCACTCTGGCCCAGACTGACCTGGAATTCACTATGTAGTCTCAGGGTGTCCTTGAACTCATGTCAATCCTTCTACCTCTGCCTCCCCATTGCTGGGATTAAAGGCGTGCACTACCACGCCGGGCTTCCAGATCTACTTTTTTTTTTTTTTTTTTTTTCTAGGTAGAGTCTCACTCTGGCCAGGCTGACCTGGAATTAACTATGTAGTCTCAGGGTGGCCTCGAACTCTCGGTGATCCTCCTACCTCTGCTTCCTGAGTGCTGGGATTAAAGGTGTGTGCCACCACGCCCGGCTTCCAGATCTACTTTTTAAAGGTGTAAGTTCAAGCTCCAGTGCTTAATAATGTGAGACACGGACCACCAGTGATGCTGCATCTACTGGCTGGGGCATCTCTTAGGTTGTTCCTGCTTTGCTTAGTGCTCTACTTATACCATGTTGCAGTTACCTTCTCCTGTCTGGGATAAAACACCTGACCAAAAGCAGCTGATGGAGCAAAGGGTTTCTTTAGCTTACAGTTTCCAGGGGAGGCTTCATCATGCTGTGGAAGATATGACATGAGCAGGAAGCTGTCGCATATCTGAGTGGAAATTGTGCAAGTACTGGGCTTGGAGCTGAGTTAATACATCAAAGTCCTCCCCCAGTGTCACACCTCCTCCAGCAAGGCTTCTCCTCCTAAATTGTCACCAGCTGGGGATTGAGTACGAAGCCTAATCACAACCACATGAGGTATTGGGGGATATGTCATTCAAATGACCACATAACAATGGCTAAGTTTAAAAAATATTTTATTGATTAATTTGCAGACAGACAGAGAGAGAAAAGAGAGAGAGAGAGAGAGAGAGAGAGAGAGAGAGAGAGAATGAATGGGTGTGCCAGGGCCTCCAGCCACTGTAAATAAACTCCAGATGCATGTACCATTTTGTGCATCTGGCTTTACATGGGTACTGGAGAATAGACCTTGAGTTGTTAGGCATTGCAGGCAAGTGCCTCAATGGCTGAGCTCCAGCCCCAATTTCTATGTTTTCCTTTTTCTTGTCTTTTTTTTCCATTGGTTTGGCTTAGGGTTTTGGTTTAGGGTTAATGTTAGGGTTAGGGGTTAGGGTTAAGTATCAGAGTGAGGGTTAGTGTTAGGAGTTAGAGGTTAGGTTTAGGGTTGGGGTTAGCCAATTTCTTATTTTTTAAAAAATTATTTATTTATTTATTCATTATTTGTTTATTTAGAGAGAATTGTACACCAGAGCCTCCAGCCACTGCTAATGAACTCCAGATGCATGTGCCACCTTGTGCATCTAGCTTAAGTGGGTCCTAGGGAATTGAAATGAGGTCCTTTGGCTTTGCAGGTCAGCATCTTAACCACTAAGCCATCTCTTCAGCCCAGGCTAGCCAATTTCTAAGTTTTGAGTGGGCTATCTGCTCTGACTCCTATTTTTCTCATAAACTTGGTTTTAAAGAAGGTTGTAGTTTGAGTTTTGCTGAGCATAGCTGTTTTAAGAGCTCATGGTGACAAAAATGCTCCTAGATGTCATTTTCACTGCTCCTTGTTGGGGTCCAAGTGCTTGTTATTATATAACATCGAGTTTAGTCTTTACACCAGGGGGATTTGGACCCTGTGCTGCAGTGGACAGACCTGACAGTGGGTGTGGTTAGGAAGTTCCACTGGTTGGCTCAGGTGTGAGTGCCAGTACAAACCCAGGCCTTTTGATGAGGTATATAACAGTGTAGTATAGCCCTATCTGCATGACCCAAGGACATGGTCATAAATCTGCATAGTTGAAGTTAGCGGTGAGTAGCAGGGCTCTCCGAGATTTGGGATCTGCTGTCATTGCTGCAGCTAGGCTCCTCAGCACCATTCCCGGATCACAGCTGGTGCTTTGGGAACACTTGATGACAAAAGGACGAGTGTTGTTTGTTTTACCTCCATAGAAAATGATCTGCATGACCATGTGGTCTATGTGAGAGCCTGGGCTAGAACTGTGGCAGTAGCAATAAAAGAAGGAGATTTGGAGAGCAATTTAGAGAGCAAGACAGACATGACTCCAATGATGGATTAGATATGGCAGGCAAAAAAAAAAATGAGTGATGAATATTAACTTCATAATTTTAATTATAAAATTTCAAGCATACAATAATACTAGTATGTAGAAATCCATCACCCAGACTCAGCAATCATTAACATTCTACCACATTTGTCTCATCTGCTTTATTGAAGCATTTAGAGTAAATTACAATCATCATGACATTTCAACCCTAACTAATTAACATACATCTCTAACAGATTTTCTAATATAGCCAACACTAGTTCATAGTAATATCTTCTAAATTACCTCCAAAATATTTTGAAAATATTCAAATCAGGATGCAAATAAAGACTCCACACTGCTCTGGGTTTCTGGTAAGGGTCAGGGAGTAAGTGTTTTAGGCTTTGCAAGTCAATGCATAAAACTGAAGCAGGCAAGAAATTTCTACATATGAATATATGTGGTAACAGGTATTCTCTCTCTCTTTCTACATATATGCATATATGTATATATATGGTAACAGGTTATACTCTTTTATATCCTCACCCTTGTTTTTGTTTCCCTGGAGCCCTCCTCAGTTGGCTTATGGTATTCACTGTTGGATCATGAAGGTCTCAGTCAGTCCCTGTGGGGTAGTGGGCTCTTACAATCTTTCCACCCCCTCATCTGCGATGTTCCCTGAGCCATGAAAGACCTGTTGGCAATCTGATTTGGTGCTGAGTTCTTTGTATCCTCTGGATTTCTGGTTTTATGGGTTTTGATTGGTCACCATGTCTGTCAGCATCACCCTGAATCAGGTTGTCAGGCTAGCAGTAAGAGCAGTATTCATGTCACTGCTTCCTCTGTAATTTCTTCTGGGCCTTGGCAGATGTTGTAGAGTTGGCATGTCTTATGGTGGGCAGTAGGCTATCTTTTTGTCTTGCAAATAGATCTTGGTTCTCCTCTATTTTCTCTGCCATATGTAAAACAAAACAGATTCTTCAACCAAGAGTGAGAATAGCATGGGGTAAAGGGGATATACAAAGTTACTTGAGAGACTTTTTGGTGTACAAGCCTGCTTTATCTGTGAAGGAATTTCTATGTTAGGTTAATTGACTTGGAAAGGTCCATCCTAAATGTGTACCATTCCATTGACTTGTGTCTTGGATTGAAAAGAGAGGAGGAAGCAAGATGAGCACGTGCATTCATCTCTCTCTGCTTCCTGACTGCAGATACAATGTGGCCAGCTTCTTCACGCTCCTGCTGCCATACCTTCTTCACCATGATGGCTGTAGCTCCTCAAACTGTAAGCCAGAGTAAACCCTTCCTCCTTAAGAGGCTTTGTCAGGTATTTGTTGCAGCCATGGGAAAAGTAGCTAATACAGTCCCTGTTTTTCTCTGCCCTCATCCAACAGGTGATTCTCCTTTGTAATTCACTTGCTGATGGAATCTACTCTTAGATCCTTAACTAAAGACAGTGCCTGAGGTTGTTGGACTATTGATCCAGGTACTTGGTAGGGGAACTGGTGGGCAGGGTCTCCCTCTCTGAGCCCCAGAGAGATAGGACAGTTGGATCCTGCTCATATCTGTAGTACTCATGGGAACAGATGGGATGGGCTTGCCTGGCTAGGACCTCAGCTTCAAGGATAAGCTGGAGGGTTGTCATTACAGAAATGCAGAGGCTGTTTTGGACTGAATAAAACCCAAGCTGAGCACCAGCATTCATCTCTGTCTGATTCCTGGTTGCAGAGGCAATGTGACCAGCTGACTCATGTTCCTGCTGGCATGCCTTCCCTGCCATGAGGGACTGTACCCTTAAACTGTGAGCCAAAGTAAACCCTTTCTTCCTTAAGTTGCTTTTGTGAGGTATTTTGTTACAGCAATGAGAAAAGGAATAAAGTTAGGGTTCAACTTGAAGATTTGAAGCTTTTCTTGGGAGCCCATACCTCTCAACCAGAGTAGCATGAGGACAGAGGAGGCCTCCCTGATCCTGCCCTCTGCCCCCAGTCATGCGAGAAGCATCTACTTTTTTTTTTTTTTTTTTTGAGGTAGGGTCTCGCTCTAGCCCAGGCTGACCCGGAATTCACTATTCAGGGTGGCCATGAACTCATGGTGATCCTCCTACCTCTGCCTCCTGAGTGCTGGCATTAAAGGCATGTGCCACCACATCAGGCTCTTTTTTTTTCTTTTAAAAAAATATTTTATTTATTTATTTGAGAGAGAGAGAGAGAGACAGACAGACAGACAGATAGACAGACAGACAATGGGAGCACCAGGGCCTCTATCCAGTGCAAACAAACTCCACACTCATGTTCCACCTTGTACATCTGGCTTATGTGGGTACTGGGGAACTGAATCTGGGTCCTTGGGCTTCACAGGCAAGCATCTTAACTGCTAAACTATCTCTCCAGCCCAACATCTACTTTCATCTCTCCCATTCTAATCCTAGAGGAACAAACATGGGAAGGAGAAGGAGGTTAGTACTTAATCCTCCTACTCCTGCAAAGCTAATGAACTTGGCCTGTGCCGGAAGTGGCCAGTATTTTAAATTGAAAATTAGACTGAAATTCTAAAACAAATGGGATCCAGCTTTTAAAATGAGGATGAGATTGCTTTAATTAGCTGAAAATGACCTCAAAATTATAGATACAACTGTGATGTCATTAAGGGAGCTGCCTCCCAGCAGGGAGTGGGTAGTGGGGTTCTGAGTGAGCCCAGCTAGTAGCAGGTTTTGGGAAAATGAAAGCTTCATGTTTACACCCAATGCACTGAGCTTCACACTAAGCCAGTTACAAAGAAGTTAAGAGGGCCTGGAGAGATGGCTTAGCGGTTAAGCGCTTGCCTGTGAGACCTAAAGCCCCTGGTTTGAGGCTTGATTCCCCAGGACCCATGTAAGTCAGATGCACAAGGTGGTGCATGCATCTGGACTTCATTTGCAGTGGCTAGAGGCCCTGGAGTGCCCATTCTCTCTCTGTCACTCTCAAATAAATAATAATAATAATAAAAAAGTTAAGAAAGAAGTTAAGAACTTTTTTTTACCAGTTTCAGAATGCCATGGAGAATAGGTCGGACACTTTGCAACAACTTACCCAACAAACTTCATATCACATGAAGGTTTCGTGAGGATTGCTGGATCAAAGGCAGGACACCTGGTACATTGAATTTCAAGTACACAATGAATAATTTCTCAGTATGTCTGTCCCATGCAAACACAAATGGAATTTATATGTGTATGTGCATGGTATGCATGCATCTAGGTGTGGGCATGTGTGTGTGTGTGCGCGCGTGTGTGTGCACGTGCATGCAGGTCTTTTGCACATATGTGCTTATATGTATGGAGGCAATAGATCAATGTGAGGTGTCTTCCTCATCCTTTCTCCATCTCACTTTTTCTTTTTTTATTTTTATTTTTTTTGGTTTTTCGAGGTAGGGTCTCACTCTGGCCCAGGCTGACCTGGAATTAACTATGTAGTCTCAGGGTGGCCTTGAACTCACGGCGATCCTCCTACCTCTGCCTCCTGAGTGCTGGGATTAAAGGCGTGCGCCACCACGCCCGGCTTCACTTTTTCTTAATTATTTTTTTTTTGGCTGTCAAGGTAGGGTCTCACTCTAGCCCATGTTGACCTGGAATTCACTATGTAGTCTCAGGATGGCCTCAAACTCATGGAAATCCTTCTACTTCTGCCTCTCCCGTGCTGGGCATGCACCACCATGCCTGGCTCTTAATTTGTGTATATGTAAATAACACATTTTGATCATAATTTCCTCTCAATACCTTCTTTTGTTCCTCTTTCTCTGTCCTCCTTCCACTGAGCTTTTTCTTTTTTTTCCCAACTAGTCTGTAGTAGTTTGAATGTATGTCCCCATAGACTCAGGTGTTTTATTAAAATTGAGCTTACAGCGTTAGCCCCTAGCAGGCAGTCTCCTGTTACAGAGGGTGTGTCACTGGGGGTGGATCTGAATTCCAGCGCAAAGGTATGCAGAGATCCTTGAGCTCTGGTGGGGTCCCTGCTTGCTGCTCTTTGGTGCTTGGTGGCTGTTTTGGTTTTTCTCTCTGCTTGGATCTGTGAAAGGGAGCCAGCTTTTTTCCACCATTAATGGAACCTCCCTTGTATCTGTAATCTTGAAATACATCCCTTCCTCCCTTAAACCATGTCTGGTTTGGACATTCATCCCAGCAATGTGGGACTGTCTACTACAGAATCTGGTACTGGAAGAGTGGAGTGTTGCTGCATGATGATGAATATGACCATGTGGATTTTGGTCTTTTGGAACTTACGTGCAGGAGGAATACGTATAGACTTGGAACTTGTGACTGCAGAAGCCTCACAATGTGGTAAGGCAAATTTTATGGGCTATTGTGGTGAAAGTTTGAAAATGCTAAATGCAGAGAGAATTGTATTTTGAGGCTTTGCTCATGAACTTTCAAAGGGGAAGGAGAGACCAGGGAGAACTTTGTTGAAACTGGGCCACTGGCATAAAGGATGGCTGCATTCTTCTGCCCATGCCCAGAGAGTTTGATCGATATTGAATTTAAAAGCATGAATTGGTGTGCTTGGCAGATGATTCAAAACTGAAAGATCTATGGTTTATCACAGGAAAAATTTAAACAAGTTTCAAGTTACTGGCAAAGAGACTGGTTTTAGGTTACTGAAGCTGCTACTGTCAAGCAGATTACCATGTACACCCAGGAAAGTCTCAATAGGAATGCAAAATTCTTTTGAAAGGAGATGACTGAAAGAAAGAATTCTAAAAGAAACCTGATCTTTAAGGTCATGATTTATTTCCTCACTGCACACCTGGTATTGACTTGGAAGCATGAAGAATACATGGAAGCAGGTCATGAAGTGCCCATGGTTCCAGGAGCCACTGCTGAGATGCAGCATGTGAAGCAGGGTGATGTCCCTGGAAGAGAGACCAGTGACACCATTGTAAAATGGACCATAGTTTGCAGTGGATATACCAGGACCTGGCAAAGGCTACTATGGAGTGCTGTTGGCTTGGGATGGAAGTTTTCCATGACTACTCAGCCCAGGTGGAGGGATGAAAATTGGAAATCTAGAGACTGTAGCCACTTGTTATAGATGTTGAACTTGAACTGTAGATGTTTGATGTTTACCTGATGGTTATTGATTTTGCATTGGTCCAGTCTCTCCTTGTTATGCTTTATAGCAATGGAAATATTTACTCTGTGCCATTATATGTTGGAAGTATGTAACTTCTTTTGACTTTACAAGACTCACAGTTAAGAGACAGTCTTGGGTCTCAGATAAGACTTGGAACTTTGGAACAGTTTTAAAGTTAGTAAAAACTATGGGGCCTTTGAAGTTGGACTGAAAACAGTTTGCAATGTGAGATGCTTATGGGCAGAATATGGTAGTTTGAATGTATGGCCACATGGACTCAGATGTTACTAAAATTGAGTTTGCAGCTTTAGCCCTTAACAGACAGACTACTGCTACAGGGGGCATGTCACTTTAGGTGGATCTGAATTGCAGCCCAAAGGTGTGCAGACAGCCTTGAGCTCTGGTGGGGGTTCCTGCTTGCCTCTTTTTGGTGTTTGGTGGCTGTTGTGTTTTTTTTCTCTGCTTGGATCTATGAAATATAGCCAGCTTTTTCTGCCATTTCTGACTTCCCTTGAAATAAATCCCTTCCTCCCCTAAACCGTGTCTGGTTTGGATATTCATCCCAGCAGTGGAACTGTCTATTACATAGCCCTTCTACTTTGATGCCTTAGGTTTTTTTTTTGTTTGTTTGTTTTTGTTTTTTTGCTTTTTCTGACTGTCCATGATGGAATGCTAATGAACTTAAGATTGTGTATTCGTGTGCAGGCAAGGACAGTAGCCATGAGGCCATGAATGCCATGGTTGGAGGAGTGCTTTGGAATGCTGTCCTGTACTCTGGCTATCGCATTCTTTTTTATTTTTTATTATTTTTAGAGTGAGCGAGAGAGTGAGAGAGAATTGGCACACCAGGGCCTAAGCCACTGCAATCAAACTCCAGACAATTGTGACACCTAGTATGCATGTGTGACCTTGTGCTTGCCTCACCTTTGTGCACCTGGCTAATGTGGGATCTGGAGAGTAGACCATGGGCCCTTAGGCTTTTCAGGCAAGTGCCTTAACTGTTAAGCCATCTCTCCAGCCCTGGCTATAACATTCTTTCTACTCTCTTATCTACAATGTTCCCTGAGCCTTGGAGGGCATGGTATAGATGTCTCATTTGTTATTATTAAAATATTTTTCTGAAGTTATAAGACAGTGAGAGAAAAAATAGACACACCAGGGCCTCTTGCTGCTATAAACAAACTCCACACTCATGTGCCACTTTGTGCATCTGCCTTTTTGTGGATACTGGGGAATCAAACCCAGGCTGGAAGGCTTTTCAAGTAAGTGACTTTAACTGCTGAGCCATCTCCCCAACCCTACCTAGATGTCTTATTTAGTTCTGAGCACTCAATAGTGACTTATTCTTGGCACTTTGATTCTCTTCAGAAGTCACTGCCAACTGCAAAAAGTCCATGTCTGATCAAAGGTGAGAGCAGCACTAATTTATGGACATAAACATAAATACTTAGGGGGCAATTTGATGAATACAACATATCCATTTAATCTAAACAACAGTAGTAGCTGCCCTCCTTGGGCCTCCCCAGCTATAGGCTTTTGATCAGGTTTTTCAGTACTGGGCATGAATTTGCTCCTCTGGAGCAGGTCTCAGATCCAATTACAGAACAGTTGGTTACCTACACAACGGTCATGCCACAATTTTTTATTTTTTGGTTTTTCGAGGTAGGGTCTCACTGTAGCCCAGGCTGACCTGGAATTCACTCTGTAGTCTCAGGGTGGCCTTGAACTCATGCCAATCCTCCTACTTCTGCCTCCCAAGTGCTGGGATTAAAGGCGTGAGCCACCATGCCCAGCTCAGTCATGCCACTATTACACTGAGGGCATGTCTTGCCTGGCTGGTGAGTTGTGTAGCTCACAGGGTCCATTACTGGGGAAGACTTTTGATGAATTCTCCCCCAGCAACCTTCATAGCACTTTCTAGCACTATGATGGGTTGTTAGAAGGGAAGAGAATTCCAACTCAGTTCTCAGTTCCCACTTGATTTTTCAGTGTCTTGCAAATGAAGCATGTGGTGTCTTCAGCAATAGGGTCTCACCATATAGTTCTGTCCACCTTATTCTTTTGGGAGAAAAGGTCTCTCTCTCTCAACCTAGAGCTCATGGATTCTTCTAGTCTAACTAGCCAGCAAAGCCTAGGGATTGTCTTCCCAGAGGAGAGATTACAGGTGTGTGCTACCACATCTGGTTTTATGTGAGTGCTAGGGGACTGCTCAGATCCTCATGCTCGGGAAGCAGACACTTTACTTACTGAACCATCTTCCTCGCCCCCCTACATTTATTTTTATTTATTTTTATTTATTTATTTGAGACAGAGAGAGAGAGAGAGAGAGGGAGAGAGAGAGAGAGAGAGAGGAATGGGCATGCCAGGACCTCTAGCCACTGCAAACAAACTCCAAATGCATACGCCCCCTTGTACATCTGACTTACGTGGGATCTGGAGAATTGAACCGGGATCCTTAGGCTTCACAGGCAAATGCCTTAACCACTAAGCAATCTCTCTCCAGCCCTACATTTTTTTTAGTAGATACAGAGCCTTGAAATTCACTTTGTTCCTCAAGTAACCAATCAGAGAGATGAGAATGGAGTTGTGAGGTGGATTAGGTAGCTTCATAGGAGGTTGTGAAGGATGCTTCACAAAGGAATCAAGGTAACTACTATATTAAGCACTGCTCATTGAGAATTTACCATGAGTAGGTGATGAGCTTGGGGCCCTAGTAGATTTTGTCTTCTAAGAATCTTTCCATTTCAAGACAAGCATAGTAATGCTATTTTCATCTTGCGGCTAGGAAAGCAGAAGATCAGAAAGTCAGCAATAGTAGGTCATGGAAGGATTTACCTAACTCTGTGTGTTTGTGTTCAAAGCTCAAGCTGCCCTTTCTAGGATCTTGCTCTCTCCAGGAGGCCGAGAGTGAGCAGGAGGCACATGAGTCTTTGGAAGGAGAGACCAGGCTTTGTGGTCTGCAGAAGGCTTAGCTGGGAGATTTGAGGTGTGATTCATGGTGAGAAGACATTCAAGGTATGAGGGCAGGAAAGGCAGAGTCTCTGCTTCTCCAAACTCAGTTTCAGGATGTCATGGATGAGGTGTAGAAGGCTTGGTCCTTGCCCACCCACCTTGGGACTTCCAGCAATGAGACAGGAGCTGGCTCTGGGTTTGTGAATGTCACGGCCACTGGCTGATCATATTTTCTGTGAGGAATATGAGCAGAGTGGAGAAGGGACGCTTGCTGGACACCTGGTAGCCTGGCATCCTCCAGTAGCCTTTTCCATACCCTGGGAGTTTGAGGCATCAAGATGTGACTCATATAAGTGCCATGTGCCACAGTGCCATCTATACCCTCTCAGTCTATGTCTACTTCCCACCTATGTGGACTTGGGCAGTTGCTGTGTGTAGTCCATGCTGCCATCTGAGCCACTTTAAAAGCTCTGCTGGGGCTCCTGAAATGTGGCTTTTACCAAAAAAGTGAAACAGGCATAACAGGATGGGGTATTGGAACAAAACTGCACCAGATATTTTCCAATGGGCCAGTTAGTGGGTCCCATTACATCACCAGAAGTCAGAAAGGACCTGGGGAGATATCTCTGTTGGTAAATGCTTGCTGTTTAAGTATAGCTGAGTTCAATCACCAGAACCCATATAAGAAAGTTGGGCATGGGGCTGGAGAGATAGCTTAGTGGTTAAGACATTTGCCTGTGAAGCCTAAGGACCCAGGTTCCATTCCCCAGTAGTCACATTAAGCCAGATGCATCTGGAGTTTGTTTGCAGTGGCAGGGGCCCTGGTGCGCCCATTCTCTCTCTCTCTCTTTCTCTTAAATAAATAATGACAAAATATGTTTTAAAAGTTGTGTAGGGTGGGACACAGTTAGAATCCCACTGCTGAGGAGATGGAGATGGGGGCCCACTGACCAGCCAGTCTAGCCTACTTGGTGAGCTCCAGGTTAGTGAGAGATTCTGTCTCAGAAAAGATGACTGGATGGCCAGGTGTTGTGGTACACACCTTTAATCTCAGCACTCAGGAGAGTGAGGTATGGTGATCACTGTGAGTTCAAGGCCAGCCTGAGGCTACAGAGAGAATTCTAGCTCAGCCTGGGCTAGAGTCACATTCTACCTCAAAAAAAAAAAAAAAAAAAAAAAAGTGAGTGGTTGCTGGAGAAATGACCTCATGGGTAAAGTACTTAACTGCTCAGAGTACTGAGTGCAGATCCCTAGCATCCACATAGAAGCTGGATGAGATGATGTGTGCTTGCAGTCCCAGCACTACAGAGGCAGACAAGAGAATCCCTGCGGTTTGCTGGCTTGTCTAGCTCAATCTGCAACATCCAGATTCAGTGAAAGACTTTGAATCAAAGAGTAAGGTGGAGGGCAATTGAGGAAGACCACTGATGTTGACCTCTGGCCTCCACAAACATGTGCACATGCCCCTGCTCACACAGACATACAAACACACTCATGTACACCACATACAGCACACGCACAGAAATACATGAAGAAGAACAGGTGAACAGTGATCCTGAGAAAAACACCCAAGGTTGTCCTCTACCTCCAATGCATGTTCATGTAGGTTGTGAGCACTTGTGTACACACACACACACACACACACACACACACACACACACACACCCACGGACAGAGAGAAGAGCCTGGAGATGTGGTGATGGGGAATGAAGGATGGAAGATCTGGTGAGGACAGACATGAGGAGGAAGCAGATGCTGCTGGGAGTTGAGCATTCCTGAGGCTGCCTGAGAAATGGTTTCCATGAGCTCTGGTAGAGGAGAGAGAGGGTGGGATTTAGGATTTGAGAGGAACGGAAGCAAAGGCTGAAGATCAACAGTCATCCATTATGCCCAACTGTGGGATCCTTGCTTCCCCAAGCCATTTTATTAATGATCAAGGACAGAGAGCCCAACAGTGCCTTCATTAAAGTCACAAATGATTTGGAGCTGGAAAGCCTTGGGAGCCAGGGAGGGGGCATTGATAAATGAATATCCAAGCTAGGAGGCTGGAAATACATGAGCAGCAAGCAAGAAGAACTTTCCCAGGGATTGAGAAAACTCCATGGAGATTCACTGACTGACTCAATATCTAGTTAGGAGAAAACATTCTCTGGATGGATTCAGGTCTTTGGAAAGTTTGTACAGTTTTAAAAACTGTTACTAACTTTCTTCAAGAATTGCTTTTTGCTCCAAATTGAATGACCTTTTTTTCTCCCCAAGTCAGGGCGTGTAGATAAACTCATCAAATAAAGTATTGTAGAGGGGTGTTATTAACAATGACCGGGATTCCAAAGCCTCATAAAATCAGAGTGGAACTGCGCTCTTTAGAAATGAAGGGGCTTTGGGGATTTTGAGTCTCAGTTCTTCATTGCACACATGAGGCTCAGAGGTGAGGAGCCTCGCCTGGCGCCATCAGCTCAGCTGTGTGCTGTGAACTGGGTCCTGCCTCACCAGCAGGTGGCTTCATCTAACTTCATGTCTTCAGTGTACATGTGATGGGAGGCCACTCTAAAGGGCCTGTGTGGTCACTTCCTGGGGCTCCTAAAGGGCAGCGACAGTGCTTCTGATACCCAAAGTGTCCTTTGTCCACACTTACTCCGCAGTTCTTCAAAACTAAACCGGGCTCCAAATAGTTCAAGTGAGTACTCTAAAAAACTTAGTACGTTAGGAGAGGTAGCTCTTGGTAAAGTGCTTGTCTTGTGAGCATGAAGACCTTTGTTTGATCCTTAGTACCCATGTGAAAATGTGTGGTGCTGTATGCCTATAATCCCAGTGCTGTTGGGGGCGGGGGAAGGAAGATCCTTGGGCTTGTGGCCATCCAGTTTAGCCTTACTGGTGATCTCTAGACCAGTAAGAGACCCTGTCTAAAAATTGTTTTGGAAAGGCCAGGTGTGGTGTTGCATGCCTTTAATCCCAACACTCTGGAGGCAGAGGTGGGAGGATCACTGTGAATTTGAGGCCACCCTAAGACTACATAGTGAATTCCAGGTCAGCCTGGGCTAGAGCGAGACCCCACCTTTAAAAAAAAACAAAAAATTAGCTCGGTGTTGTGGCGCACGCCTTTAATCCCAGCACTTAGGAGGCAGAGGTAGGAGGATTGCCATGAGTTCAAGGCCACCCTGAGAAGTCAGAGTGAATTCCAGGTCAGCCTGGACTAGAGTGAAACCCTACCTCAACCCCCCCCCCCAAATTATTTATTTCATTTTTTAAAATTTACTTTTTTATTTACTTGTGCTTAACCACATTCAGCTGTTTATGTGGGTGCTGGGGAATCAAACTCAGAGTGGTACAGGTCCTCTCAGGCACTCATGCTTGCACAGCAAGTGCTTCTACCTATTGAGCCATCTATCTAGCCCTTACTTTAAACAATTTTGATTGACATGCAATAATAGAGTGGGTGGCACCATTCATCTGGCCGTCTGAGGAAAACAGCAGCATCACTTGCTTGCTGGCCCTGTCTTCCGGAACAAGTGCAGCTATAGCTGTATCCTTTGTTGGAATTAGACTCTAGTCTCTTCACCTTTTCAATGTAGCTTGAACACCCTTGGCTGTCCAGGGACCTTCTGCAGCTTTAGTTATGGTTTTTACTTTTTTTTTTTTTTTTTTTCGAGTTAGGGTCTCCCTTTAGCCCAGGCTAATCTGAAATTCACTATGCAGTCTCAGGCTGGCCTTGAACTCATGGTGATTCTCCTACCTCTGTCTCTCGAGTACTGGCATTAAAAGTGTGTGCCACCACACCCAGCTTGGTTTTTACCTTTTTAAAATGTATTTTTATTTATTTGCAATAGAGACAGAGACAGAGGAAGAGAGAGAGAGAGAATATGAATGAGCATGCCAGGGCCTCTATCCACTACAAACAACTCCAAAAACATGTGCCACTTTACATGGGTACTGGGGTATCTGGTTTTACATGGGTACTGGGGAATTGAACCAGGGTCTTTAGGCTTTGCAGGCAAGCACCTTAACCACTGAGCCATTTCTCCAGCCTCTGGTTTTTCCTTTTTTTTCTTCCTCTGAGTCTGCCTCACCAGTGTTGGGGTTTTTTAAAAATTTATATTTATTTATTTATTTATTTATTTATTTATTTATTTATTATTTATTTATTAGAGAGAGAGCAGAGAGAGGGAGAGAGAGACAAAGAGAAAGAGTGAATGGGTGTGCCAGATGCATGTGCCACCATGTGCATCTGGCTTACGTAGGACCTGGAGAATTGAATCTGGTTCCTTAGGCTTTGCAGGCATGTGCCTTAACCACTAAGCCATCTCTCCAGCCCAAGATGGATTTTAAAGATTTTTTTGTTTGTTTTTTTTGAGGTAGGGTCTTGCTCTAGCTCAGGCTGACCTGGAATTCACTCTGTATTCTCAGGATGGCCTTAAAATCTCAGCAGTCCTACCTCTGCCTCCTAAATCCTGGGATTAAAGGCATGAGCCACCATGCCCAAATTTTAAAGATTAAAAAAAATTTTTTTTATTGAGGCCCAGATTTTCCATGGGTCCTGAGGATATGAACTCAGGTCTTCATGCTTGCAGAGTGAGCACTTTATCCACGAGCTATCCCCAAGACCTGACCCTTCCCCCGAGAACAGGATTTTTTTTTTTGTTTTGGTTTTTTTGAGGTAGGGTCTCACTTAGGCCCAGGCTGACCTGGAATTAACTATGTAGTCTCAGGGTGGCTTCAAACTCACAGCGATTCTCCTACTACTCCCTCCCAAGTGCCGGGATTAAAGGCGTGCGCCACCACGCCTGGCTCATGTTTGTTTTTGAGGCAGGGTCACACTCTAGATCAGGCTGACCTGGCACTCTATAGCCCCAGGTTGGTCTTGAACTCACATCCTCCTACCTCAGCCTCCTGAGCACTGGAATTAAAGGTGTGTGCCACAACGCCCATCTCAGAACAAGATTGATTTTTTTTTCAAGGTAGGTTCTCACTCTACCCCAGACTATCTAGGAACTAATTCTACAGTCCTAGACTGGCTTTGAACTCATGTAGATCCTCCTACTTTACCTCCTGAGTGCTTGGATTAAAGGGGTATACCACCACGCCTGGTTTTAGAACAGTATGTGTGTGTGTGTGTGTGTGTATATATATATATATATATATATATATATATATATATATATATTTATTTATTTATTTATTTATTTTTTTTTGGTTTTTCGGTTTTTCGAGGTAGGGTCTCACTCTGGTCCAGGCTGACCTGGAATTAGCTATGTAGTCTCAGGGTGGCCTCGAACTCATGGCAATCCTCCTACCTCTGCCTCCCGAGTGCTGGGATTAAAGGCATGTGCCACCACGCCCGGCTAGAACAGTTTTTTTTTATTAAGTAGAAACTTTGTATGGACACATCATGTATTGGTATCATCATTTCCCTCTTCCCTGCCTCCATTCCACTGAGGGTCCTCCTTAGTGGGATTGCTGGTTTTCACCATGGAGTTGTGGGTTATGAGTTGAGAGAGCAGCAGTCAGTCATTGTGGGGAAGGCTGTCTCTGGATATTCATTCCCACCCTGTGGCTCTTACAATCTTTCTGCCCATCTCCTACAGACTTCCCTGAGCCTTGGTAGGTATGCTTGGTAGGTGTTGAGTTCTCAGCAGTTTCTGGAGTTCTGCTTTGGTGTGTTTTGAGTATCCTCAGTGTCTGTCTCCATCACTCTGATGCAGGTTATTCCGCTCCCGGTGGAAGCAGCACTCTTGCTCCTCTCGACTGTTCCTCTGTGGATGGCATACCTGACAGACTACTCATGGGAAAGATAAGAGGGATGGAAGGGTTTGGGGGGTGGGAAGCAGGAAGGAGGAGAGAGATATACACAAAACCAAATCCAAAGGAATTGGTACCATAGAAACCTTCCTCCTGGAGAGCCGACTGAAAGATATATATCCTTAAACAGAAGCACGGAGATACCATCTAAGCCGGGCGTGGTGGCACATGCCTTTAATCCCAGCGCTCGGGAGGCAGAGGTGGGAGAATTGCTGTGAGTTCGAGGCCATCCTGACACTGTATAGTAAATTCCAGGTCAGCCTGGGCTAGAGTGACACCCTACCTCGAAAAACCACACACACAAAAAATTGCCCTGGAGAGGGTGAGATGAAGCCCTAAAACATTTGGCTCTGGCTTGCAACTCCTAGTACCAGAAATTGATTGCAATCCACATTGAGCTGTTGATTGGAGAGACCTACCAGGTCCCCCAAACAAGACAGGCTATTGTCAAAGCACTTGATTACCTGCCTGAGGTCAAAGGTAGAACAGGATTTATTTTTTATGCTTTAAAAAAAATTTTTTTTTATGAGGGAGAGAGCAAGAGAGAGGGAATTGGTGCACCAGGGCCTCCAGCCACTGCAATTGAGCTCTAGTTGTGTGAGCCACCTAGTGCGCATGTGTGACCTTGTGCCCTTGCATCACCTTGTGTGTCTGGCTTAAGTGGGATCTGGAGAGTTGAACATGGGTACTTAGGCTTCTCAGGCAAGCACCTTAATGGCTCAGCCATCTCTCTAGCTTCTGGAACAGGATTAAAAAAAACAAAGTAGGAGAACTTCCCCTGTGGAGCCAGCCTGCCCCCTTACACAGTAGGAGGGAGGTCTCCTTGGAAGGACTATCTCCTGGCACTGTTTTCTCACTCTAGCCCAGAGCAGAGCCACAATTCAGGAGAGAGCAGCCAAACCCAGTCCTCCGGTGCAGCTGGGGAGGGCGAGGAGGCAGGAACCAATCTTGATTTCACTGGCCAGGTCTCCAGTGATCTAATTACAGTGGACAGATAAACCAAGCAGGACCAAAGGAAAGGCTCAGAGATGAAGTGTTTGTTATCCTTGCTACTGGGGTTTACAAACAACCTGTTAATATCGACTCCAAACTCCTTTTCCAGCATAGGCCTTCTTACCTCAGCTGGCCTGGGAGCCGGGCTATTTCAGGCTGCAGCCTTCAGTCTATATGGACAGGATCTCTAAAATCCAGCTCACAGAGGAATTGGTGGAGGGAAGTATCTATCCTGAGGTCTGAGCTCAAGGGGCTAGCAGGAGGTAGCTTCCCCGTTAGGAGGCTGTGACTGCTGGGGGAAAGGATTGTGACTTAGAAACTCACAATGTGAGTTTGGTCACCAGACCTTGGGGTCAGCCTGAGAGAGTCCCCACTGAGCTTGAAACAGACGGGATTTTAGAATGAGACGGTATTCCTCATCCCCAGTTCTCTTTAACTCTAACTGCAGCTTCAGCCTCAGTTCTTGTGCTCTGGTAGGGGAATTCACAATGACAAACAAGTCATAAAGGTTTGTTTTGGCAGGTGAGCAAGCAAAGCAGAAAGCCCCTCTAGAATGGAGGGCAGACCCAGCCCAGGGACCAACAGCCAAGGCTGCCTCTAAGACCTGGATTTATAAGCTTGGTCTACTATGTTTCCTCTTATTGCCCACTCCTGGGATAACTGGTTTGGGGTGGTACTTTTCATAGACTAGGCAGAGGCTTCCTTAGAACCTCTTCATGCCCACAGCTCAGTCTGTTATAATGACATGCATTAGATGTAAGTATCTGTCAAGTTGAAAAGTTCACAAGCATCTTCCCAGGGAGGGGCTTCATGAGGGCTGGCAAGGCCTTACTGAGACGGGCTTTGTTGTTTTTTCCAGAGCCCTGTCCTTCCTCTTACCTGGTCAGTTTGGCTATCTCATATCCAGCTGCAAGCCCTCTTATTTACCTTCCCCATTGTCCCCAACTTTGCTTTTTTAACCGTAACATTTGAGATGTGAAAAGGCAAAAAAAAAAAAAAAAAAAAAAAAAAAAAAAGCTCTTTACTTAATTGGACTAAAAATATGGATAGGAAATAATTTATGGTTTTAGAATTCTGTTCTGGAACATGACATGATATTAGCCAACGCCAACTCTTTTAGCACTACCTATGTCCGTGGGGCAGGGTGGGAAAATGCGGACCTCATCTACTTCCTATGTCAGAAAGTCAGAGAAGGATATAGTGGAGGTTGGGTAGCTGGTAGCCAGTCTAAAGAGAGGCACTTATAACAGGTGAGTGACAGCTTGGTCCAGGGAGACTGTGTAAGTTTTTCTCTGAGCACCTTCACACTGGCCCACGTTTCATGAATATATTTATAGATTGATTTAATTGAGACACGATTTCCTTTCTGTAGCCCAGACTGGCTTCAAACTTGTGGCTATCCTCCTGCTTCAGCTTCCAGAGTATTGGGAGTAGAGGACTGCACCACTGTGTATGGCTAGGCTGCTTATAAAAGTAATCTAGTGTGCAGTCAGCTAGGGACTTTGCTTGGACCCATGTGGGAGAGGTTATCACTTGGCATTTTAAGTCAGTCACTGAGGGTTTTTTTTTTTTTTTGTTTTTGAAGTAGGGTCTCACTTTAGCCCAGGCTTACCTGGAATTCCCTATGCCATCTTAGGGTGGCATCAAACCGCAGTGTTCCTCCTACCTCTGCCTCCCGAGTGCTGGGATTAAAGGTGTGTGCAACCATGCCTGGCTATTTTACTATGTGCCTCCTGGAAATAATTAAGGGAGAAAATAGACCCAATTTCTTTTCATTTATTTAATTTATGGGAAAAAGAGAGAAAGAGACAGAGAATTGGTATGCCAGGGCCTCTAGCCACTGTAATTGAATTCCAGATGTGTGCTCCATCTTGTAAGCACCTGTGACCTTGTGCGCATATGTCATCTTGTGCATATGGCTTACGTGGGTTCTGGGCAGCTGAGCCTGGGTCCTTAGGCTTCACAGGCAAATGTCTTAACCACTAAGCCATATCTCCACCCACACTTTCTTTTTAAACATTTTTTATTGCTGGGCGTGGTGGCACACACCTTTAATCACAGCACTTGGGAGGCAGAGGTAGGAGAATTGCCATGAGTTCCAGGCCACCCTGAGATTACAAAGTGAATTCCAGGTCAGCCTGGGCTAGAGTGAGATCCTACCTTGAAAAACCAAAACAATTTTTTTTGACATCTTCCTTACATATAGACAATATGCCAGTGATCATAATTCCCTCCCATCACCCGCCACTTCCTCCCTTAAATTTCCCCTCCATCCTCCACTGAATCCCTTCTTCTTTCCAACTGTTTTGATGTCATCATTCTTTCCCTTCTACTATGAAGGTCTTGTGCAAGAAGTGTCAGGCACTATGAAGTTAGGAATACTATGGCCATTTTGTGTTTGGAAACAGCATTGCAAAGCACCTTTTTTTGGGTCTTACATTTTTTCCTGTCACTTCTGCAATGCTCCCTGGGCCTTGGAGGGTGTGATAGAGATGTCTCACATAGTGCTGAACACATCACTGTCATTTCTTCTCAGGTCTTTGTGGTCACCACCATCTTAAAAGAGAAGCTTCTCTAACCAAAAGTGAGAGTGGCATTAATATATGGGCATAAACATACGTATTTAGAGGGAAGTCTTGTGGCATAGTATGTCCATTTAGCCAGACAACAGTAGTAGTTTTCCCCTATGGCTTATGACCTCCCAAGCCATAGGCTTTTGATTAGGTTTTCAGTACCAGATATGAATTCCCTCCCCTGGAGTAGGCCTCAATTCTAATCAGAGAGAAGTTGGTTTCCCCTATAATAGACATGCCACCAATGCACCAGTTGGCACATGGGCCTGGCTGGCCAGGTATAAAGCTTGCAGGGTCCACTGCTGGTTAACATCACTGATGACTTTTCTCTCCCAATAGGCTTTATAGCTCTTTCCATCATCCTGACTGCTAGTCAATAGGAAGGAAGTATCTGGCTCAGCTCCAGCTTCACTTCTCAGTGGCCTGAAGCCCAAGCATGTGGAGTCATCAGCAATAGGGTCTTATCATCTAGTTCTGGTGGGCAACCAAGAGTCTTGGCAATGTCCTTTGATATTTTGGGAGCATCAGGGACTTTCCTGATCAACAACTCTCTGGAGGATATCCAACCTCTGGCACTGGAATTTTCTTGTAATAATCTATGGTTTCTGGGTACAACACTATCCACCTCCACAGGGTACTTCTGCCTAAACTCTTTTTTCTACTTTCTTTTAATTTAATTTTAAAATATTTTATTTATTATTTATTTGCAAGGTGAGAGAGAGAAAGAGTCTTAGGAGAGAGAGAGAGAGAGGGGATATAGGTGCTCCAGGCTCTCTTGCTCCTGCAAATGAATTCCAGATGCATGCACCATTGTGTACATCTGGCTTTGCATGGGTACTCAGGAATTGAACCCAGGTTATCACACTTTCAAGCAAGGACCTTTTACCCTGAGCCATCTCTCCAGCCCTTATTTAATATTTTATTTATTTATTTATGAGAGAGAGAGAGAGAGGAAGCGAGAGAGCGAGAATGGATGCACCAGGGCCATTAGCCACTACAAATGAACTCCAGATACATTAGTCACCTTGTGCATCTGGCTTTACATTGGTACTAGGGAATCAAACTCCAGTCCTTAGGCTTTACAAGCAAGTGCTTTAATAGCTGGCCCATTTCTCCAGCCCTTATTTAATTTTTAAAATTTATTTATTGTGTGCACGTACTGGAACTCATTGCTGCAAACAAATGCCAGATGCTTGTGCCACTTTTTGCATCTGGCTTACATGCATTGCTTGGGAATTGAATCTGGGCCACCAGTCTTTGCAAGCAGCTCCTTTAGGCACTGAGCCATCTTCCCAGCCCCCAGCCCCACTTTCTTTTCTCTATTTATTATTATTATTATTATTATTATTATTATTATTATTATTAACAATATATTTTGTATAGATACATCATGTGTTGGTAATCTCTTTTCCCTTGCCTCTTCCCCCATTCTATTGGGGATGATCCTCAGTGGGGTTGCAGGTATTCCCCATGGGGTTGTGAGTTATGTATTGTGGGAGCAGCTATTATTTTTTTCTTATGAAGCTTATAATCCAGTAAGGGAGACACAGTAAAAGAGTGAGAAAAATGAGGTAGAATAACTAGTTTCTAAGATGATCTTTTCCCACTAGATTGAGCACATCACATGCAAAGACCAACACCTCTGGCTCATCTCTCTGTCCCTTTCCCTGCTTTACAGATAGCTGCTAAGGCATATGACCTAGAGACCCCTTGTTGTGTGGCTGTTTCATTCTGGCTACAGCCAAAAGACACTCAGGTGAGGAAGGAAGTGAGATGCTTGTTGATTATTGGGCAATGACAGATGCCATCAAGGGCTAACAAAATTGTGGCAGGTATATAAGCAGCCTCCTCTGGTAAGAGGTTTCTTCCTTGCAAGGAAACAGGCTGTACATGTGCTGAGCACACTTCTGCCTTAGACTGTCCAGCATGGCCTCAGACATCCTGGGCTAGCTTGAGGAATTCAGTCAGTCAGTTCTGCAGCCCTTCCCCACTCTTGCTACCCCATCAATGGCTACGCGCCACAAATGAAAGCCTACAAACTGAGTCATGGTGACCTGATGCTCCAATGACCATTGCTCTGGAGTGGACACTGAATACTGTGGCATCAAGTGAACCCTGTGCTGTTATGCTCTGGGATTCTGCCGGCCAGGAATTTGAAGAGAACACTGCAAGGACAGTTGGAAAGACTCAGGTAACTGAGGTCTGGAATCACCTGGAGGGTTCTTCACTTGTATCCTTGCTGGAGATGCCTTAACATCATTTAGCTGGAATGAAGGCCTGAAGCACCTGCCTGTGAAGCATCAGAGAAGCATCAGAGAAGCATCAGAGAAACTGGTCTTTTCTTTCTTACTTCATTTACATGTATATGTGTGGTGTGGTATGCATGCCTGTGTGATTGTGTGTACACATGTATGTTTTTGGAGCATGTATATGTACACATGGAGGCCAGAGTTCAATTTTGGCTGTCTTTCTGTATCCCTTTCATCATCACTATCATCATCATTATTATTTTTGAGTCAGAGTCTCTCTCCAGCCCAAGCTGACCTAGAACTCACTCTGTAGCTTTAGGTTGGCCTTGAATTTATGGTGATCCTCCTACCTCTGCCTCCCAAGTGCTGACCTTAAAGGCATGCACCACCATACTTTGCTCAATCTTTTTTTTTTATTTAAAAAAATTTAAAAAGTTTTTATTTATAAGATATATATATATCTATATATATTTATATATCTATATCTATATCTATATATATGGAGAGAGAGAGAGAGAGAGAGAGAGAAAGAGAGAAAGAGAGAGAAAGAGAAAATGGTCTCTAGCCATTGCAAATGAACTCCAGAAACATGTTCCGCCACATGCATCTGGCTTACTGGGTACTGGGGAATTGAACCTGGTTCCTTAGGCTTTCCAGACAAGCACCTTAACTACTAAGCCATCTCTTCAGCCCTCAATCTTATTTTTTAAAAATTATTTTTATTTGTTTATGAGAGAAGCATATATATAGATAGATATAGGTTGAGTGTGCCAGGGCCTTCAGCCACTGCAAAACAAACTCTAGATGCATGTCCCACCTTGTGCATCTGTCTTATGTGGGCCCTGGAGAATTGTACCTGGGTCCTTAGGCTTTGCAGACAAGCACCTTATCTGCTAAGCCATCTCTCTCC
Source organism: Orientallactaga sibirica (assembly GCA_036365145.1). Classification (NCBI taxonomy): domain Eukaryota; kingdom Metazoa; phylum Chordata; class Mammalia; order Rodentia; family Dipodidae; genus Orientallactaga; species Orientallactaga sibirica. The sequence continues at coordinate 16,033,459 of JAEOAD010000028.1, forward strand.
AGCCCTCAATCTTATTTTTATGTTTTGGTTTTTTGAGGTAGGGTCTCACTCTAGTCCAGGCTGACCTGAAATTTGCTCTGTATTCTCAGGATGGCCTTGAACTCACTGTGATCCTCCCACCTCTGCCTCTCCAGTGCTGGGATTAAAGGCATGTGCCACCACGCCTGGCTTCAATCTTATTTTTTGAGACAGGATCTCTCACTGGACCTAGAGCTCCCCAACTCAGCTAGACTAAACCAGTAAGCCCCAGCAATCCTCTAGTCTCTTTGCCTTCCCAGTGCTGGGTTTAAAATCTTTGCTGAATCTCACAGTCTTACTATCTACCTTGAAAATTAATTAGCTTTCAACTTGCCACAAGAGTTAAGAATAATGTCTGTCATGTTCACTAGACAGTGCTTATTATATAAAGTGGCAGAAAATGACAGATGCTACTGCTACTGCCACGGGAATGACATGTTTAGGAACATCTCTTATGTATGCTGAGGACCTCTCTGAATGTCTGTAGTCAGCTACCTTCATGTTGCTGGGATAAAACACTGTGGTAGTTTGAATATTCAGTGTTCTATTAGTTTGTAGTTTGCATCTGTAGCCACCTTGCTGGAGGCAGTGTCTCTGGGTGAATCTTAAGGTGCAGTGGTGGGTTTAGGATTTCAATCTAAATATATGCAAAGTATGCCTAGTTGGAGTTCCTGAGGTGTGCTGTGTTGTGTGGTTTTTGGCTTGTGGCTTTTCTCTCTGTGTTTGGTCCTATGAAAGCAGGCCAGCTTCTTCTGCCATTATGAAACTTCCCCTGGATCTGTAAACTTCAATAAATATCACTTCCTCCATACCCGTGCCTGGTCCAGAAGTTCATCTCAGCAAATCTGAAGCTGTCTGCTACAAACACCCTACCAGAAGACCCTATTGCTGAAGACTCCACATGCTTGGGTTGCAAGGTGTGGTAGTTTGTGGTAGTTTGAATATATGTCCCCCAATATATTCAGTGTTTTATTAGTTATAGTTTGCATCTGCAATCACCTTGCTAAAGGCAATGTCACTGGGAGCTGGTCTTAAGGTCTTAAGGTGTTAATGGTGTGGGTTTGAGATTCCATTGTAAAGATATGCAAATGTGCCTAGCAGGAGTTCCTGAAGTGTGCTGTGTGACCTTTTGGCGGTAGTTTTGCTCTGTGTGCTGTGGTGGCTGGTTGGCTTTTGCTCTCTTGCCTGGTCCTGTGAAGAGCAGGCTGCTTCTCCTGCGTTTATGGAACTTCCCCTGGATCTGTAAGCTTCAATAAAGAATATCCCTTCCTCCATAATTGTGCCTGGTCTGGAAGTTCATCTCAGCGAACCTGAAGCTGTCTGCTACACAAGGTCACTGAGAAATCCTGCTGGAGCTGAGTTGAAAACCTCCTCTGTGTACACCAGCTGACAGAAAGCTGGAAAAAGCTGCACTGCATGCTGCTCTATGGGAGAGAGTGGATTCACCAGTGGAGATAAACAACAGTGGACACTGCAAACCTTAAATTTGGCCAGTCAGGCCAAATGAGCCAATGGGTGCAACAGTGGCATGTCTGTTATGGGAGGAAAACAACCACTCTCTAATTGGACTGGAGGCTTGCTCCATGGGAGGGAATACATCCCTGATACTGAAAACCTAAAACAGGGGTAGTCATGAGCCCTAGGTGTGTAATGTCTGCCAAAATGTACATATTATGCTCATTAAACTGCCCAGTAAGCACTTCTCTTAATGTCCACACCCATATATTAATGCTACGCTCATTTTTGGTTAGAGAAGCTTCTCTTTTCAGATGATGGGGACCTTGGAATGACTCAGAAGGCACCATGGTGCTAGAAGAAGGGACAGAGGAGTGCTCAGCACTGAAACATCTCAAACACACCTTCCAAGGCTCAGGGTCCACTGCAGAAGAGGTGGCAGAAAGAATGTAAGAGCCAAAGGAAGGGTAGGACTCCTTACAGTGCACTCTTCCACACACAAAATGGCCTGAATGTCCATGACCTCTCAGTGCCTGACACTACCTACAGAAGACCATCATAATAGGAGGAAAAGATGATGACATCAAAATAAAAGAGAGACTAATTGAGAGGGGGAGGAGATATGATAGAGAGTGGAGTTGCAAAGGGGAATGTGGGGGCATGTAGGGAATTACCATGGTTTATTATCTATAATTATGGAAGTTATCAATTAAAAAAACATGCTACCAGAAGCAGCTTATGGAAAGAAGGGGTTTATTTTGGCTTACAGTTTCAAGGGGAAGTTTCATCATGGAGGGGAGAGCATGGCAAGAATAGACATCTTGTCATATCAGCCGAGAAGAAGCAGCCAGAGTGAGCCAGCCAGTACTGGTAAGAGGGGCTGGATTATAAAACACCAAGGCTGGGCTGGAGAGTTTGCATAGCAGTTAAGGCACTTGCCTGCAAAGCCAAAGGACCTTGGTTTGATTCTCTAGATACCACGAAAGCCAGATGCACAAGGAAGTACATGCATCTGGAGTTCGCTTGCAGTGACTGGAGGCCTGGACACACCCATTCTCTCTCTCTCTCTCTCTCTCTCTCTCTCTAGCTCTGCATGTTCCTCTCACACCTCCTCTAGAAAAGCTCCACCTCCTGAAGGCTCCACCACCTTCCACCAGTTGGGGACCAAGTATTCAAAACACATGAGGCTGTGGGAGACTTGTCATTCAGACACATTATTGGCTTCATATCAATGCTTTTTGATGGATGAAAGAGATTTCAGGTGCGAGCAAACAAGAGTTTCTTATTTTTTTTGAGACAGGGTCTCAAAATATGGTGTCTGTAAGTGTATATCCGTGTGAATGTGTGTGTGTGTGTGTGCACACATGTGTACATTTGGAGGCCAGAGGTTGATGTTCATGGCCCTTTTTATTTTACTGAGGTAGAGCCTTTCACTTGAGAACAGAGCTTACAGATCCAGCTAGCCTGGCTCACCAGCTTGTCCTAAGGATTCCTAGCCTTCCATGTGCTGGGATTATAATAGGCTACCATGCCCACTCAGCACTTATGTGAGTGCTGGGGATCCAAATCTGGTCCTCATAGCTGCACAGCAATCACTTTATCCAATGAGCCATCTCCCACCACCCATCTTCACTTCATACCATTGCTGGGCTCTGAGATCAGGGAGAGGGTGATGATTTGGTTGCAGAAAACCATGGGCTGTAAGGAGCAGCGCTAAAGACATTGGAGCTCCTGCCTCAGTTTCCCTCTGCAGAAATTCAACTCTGCAAATTTTTCCTGATCCCTGCCCATCATGTTCATATTCAGAGACTCTCCTGGAGAGCAGTGTGATGGCTGTGGCCTGCTGTGTTCTCCCAAAGCTGCCTGCAAGAGAGGCGTACTTTGTGTTTTGCCTAGGCAGGGGATAATGTGCCTGCGTAGCAACTTCACCTCCAAAACATGAAATATTAATGGTCTTGTCTCTGGAAGGAGACCTGGAGACACCCCCTGGAAGGCACTTCTTGCCAGCAGATAGTGAATGATTGATGAATAGGAAATAAAATATTGATGCTCTGAGTCACACATCAGGCCTGCTCCCACCCAGAGGGGCTTGTGTCTTGTGTTATTAAAGGCAAAAATTGAAAGAATGGGTTACTTTTGCTTCTGTGTGGGACATGAAAACTTTTGACCTGCTGTGACTCCGAGATACCCTGGAACATTAAAACTAAAGATCCCTAGAAACTGGGCAAGTAGGTGATGAGAATTAACAATTGGAAATCTTACCTTACTTGAACTTTGAAAACTTATCCTAACACCTAGTCAATGAATTCTTAAAATTTTTGTGCATGAACATTACTTGAAGGAACAAGTAGATCTACAAAAAGATAATTCTGCCCTTTGCACCCCAGGCCTTTCCATTTCCATTTTATTCTTTTCATAGACAAGTCCTTCCATTCTTATTAGCAAATTACTTTTTGTTTGTTTATTTTTATTATTTATTTCATTATTTTAATTATTATTATTTTCATTTATTTATTTTAAAAATTTATTTATTAGAGACAGACAGAGAGAGAGAGGGTGAGAGAGACCAAGAGAGAGAGACACAGAGAGAGAGAGAGAGGGTGTGCCAGGGCCTCTAGCCACTGCAAATGAACTTCAGACACATGTGCCACCATGTGCATCTGGCTTACATGGGACCTGGAGAATTTAACCTGGGTCCTTAGCTTTCACAGTCATGTGCCTTAACTGGTAAGTCATCTCCACAGCCCTAATTATTATTAATTATTTGTAAGGAGAGGAGTGTATATGTGAGATAGAGAGAGACACAGAGAGGATAAAAGAATGAGAGAGCAAGAGGGAATATATGCACCAGGGCCTCCTGCCACTGCAAACAAACTCCAGATGCATGCACCACTTTGTGATTCTAACTTTTTTTTTTTTTTGGAGACAGACAGACAGAGACAGAGAGGGAGAGAGGGAGAGGAAGACAGATAGAGATGGGCACGCCAGCAGCCTCTCAGCTGCTGTGAACGAAATCCAGATGCTTGCGCCCCCTTGTGCTCAAGTGCGGCATTGAGCCCTTGGGTCACTTTGCATCTGGCTAAACGTGGGACCTGGAGATTGGAACCGCTGGAGATTGGAACCAGCGTTCTTAGGCTTAGGAGGCAGGCGCCTTAACTGCTAAGCCATCTCTCCAGCCTGTGCATCTAACTTTATGTAGGTATTGGGGATTTGAACCTGGGCCCCCAAGCTTTGCATGCAAGTGCCTTTAACTGTTGAACAATCTACCCAGCCAATTCATTTATTCTTTTTTTTTCAAGGTAGGGTCTCACTCTAGCCTGGGCTGACCTGGAACTCATGGTGATCTTCCTACCTCTGCCTCCTGAGTGCTGGGATTAAAGGCACAATCCATTTATTATTTATTTTTTTTAATTCATTTTTGACAATTTAATCATGTATATAATGAATTTTGTTTACACTCATTTCCTATCACATTCTCTTGTCCTCCTCACACTTCTGTTGAACCCCTCTTCTTCCCAACTAGTCTCTCTTCTACTATGAGTTTTTCAAAGATATTTTATTTTTATTTATTTATTTGAGAAAGAGAGGGAGGGAGGAAGGAAGAGAGAGAGAGAGAGAGAGAGGGAGGGAGGGAGGAAGAGAGAGAGAATGGGCATGTCAGGGCCTCCAGCCACTGCAAACGAACTCTAGACACATGCGCCACCTTGTGCATTTGTCTTACATGGGTACTGGGGAGTTCCTGGGTCCTTTGGCTCTGCAGGCAAATACCTTAACCACTAAGCCATCTGGCCAGCCATACTATGATTTTTTTTTATGCAACCCATTAGGGTTGCTTGCATGAACATGGGTGAAGTGGGGGTTCCTTACAGGAGCATCAGCAACATACCAGTGGCTACAACACAGAAAATAATGAATTCTTCTTCCCCAGCAACCATTACCTGCTAACAGCTCCTCTGAGAAGTTCACCATCCATAGTGGAATTTTGATGGGCCCATCTTTGTGTATATTTTATTTTGTTTTATTTTATTTTATTTTTTGCTTTTTGCGAGGTAGGGTCTCACTCTACCTCAGGCTGATCTGGAATTCACTCTGTATTCTCAGGGTGGCCTCAAACTCTTGGCGATCCTCCTACCTCTGCATCCTGAATGCTGGGATTAAAGGCGTGCGCCATCATGCCCAGCTGTTTGTGCATATTTTATGCAAGTAATCACGTGTGCTGTGAGTTCCTGAGTGCAATGACCATGTGATTCATGCCCAGATGACAGTGCTCCACACCACTCCTTCATGTCCTCCCACTCTTCCATTCTTTCCACCCTCTCTTCTGAGGTGTTCTCTGAGCCTTAGAGGCGGTAATATGGAGATCTCTGTTAGGGGCTGAGTAAGCAACAGTCTCACATTCTCAGTACTTTGACCAGTTATGAATCTGTATTACTGGTCACCCACTGCAAAAAGAAGCTTCTCTGACCAAAGCTGACAGCAACACTGATATATGGCATAAACACGAATTTTTTTTTTTTTTTTTTTGATTTTTCGAGGTAGGGTCTCACTCTAGCTCAGACTGATCTGGAATTCACCATGTAGTCTCAGGGTGGCTTTGAACTCACAGTGAGCCTCCTACCTCTGCCTCCCAAGCGCTCGGATTAAAGGTGTGCGCCACCATGCCTAGAAAATATGATTTTTTTGAGATATAGTTTTTGATCCATTTGAAAGCAATTCTTGTGCATGAAGAGATAAAAATGTAGGTTCATTCTTCTTACATATAAACATCCAGTTATCCCAGTACCATTTATTAAAGAGGATTTTTTTCCTCCAGTGAATGTTTCTGACATATTTGTCAAAAATCACCTGGGTCTGGTGGCACACATCTTTAATCCCAGCACCTGGGAGGCAGAGGTAGGAGGATTGCTATGAGTTAGAGTCCAGCCTGGAACTTCAGAGTGAGATCCAGGTCAGCCTGGGCAAAGTGAGACCCCATCTCAAAACAAACAAACAGACAGACAAACAAACAAACAAAATCAAATAGCTATAGCTGTCAGGATTTGTATCTAGATCTTATATTGGTTCCATCAATCTACACATCTATGTTTGTGCTAATACTGTAGCAGTTACATTCTTGTTGCTGGGACAAAACACCTGACCATAAGCAGCTTCAGGGAGGAAAGGGTTTACTTCAGCTCACGGTTTCAAGAGAATGTTTTATCATGGTGGAAAAAGCATGGCAGAGTAGATAACTGAGCATCACATTTTATCATACCTTCTGCTTTCTCCTTGCTGATGTGATAACTAACACATGATGACCAGCCATCTGCTCACTTTGCTTTTTTCCACCATGTTAAAACTTCCCCTTGAAACTAAGCTGAAATGAACCCTTTCCTTCCTTAAGCTGCTTCTGCTTGGGTGTTTTCTCCCAATAACAAGAAGCTATAAAGCTGGAGAGATGGCTTAGCAGTTAAGGCACCTGCCTGCCAAGCCTAAGAATGCCTTTCCCCAGGTCCCATGTTTAGCCAGACACAAAGTGATACAAGGGTACAATGCCACACTTTCCCACAAGAGGGCACATGCACATGTTTCTGGAATTCGTTCACAGTGGCTAAGAGGCTGCTGGCATGCCCATTCTCTATCTGTCCGGTCTCTCTCTCTCCCTGTCACTCTCAAAAAAAAAAAAAAAAAAAAAAAAAAAAAAAAAAAAAAAAGCTACAGAGGTGATTGGTAGCAGAAAGATCTGCTGGACACAGTGTTGGAATAAATGGAAGTTTCCTTCCACTTTTACTTATACCTTGAGCACCTCATAGAAGAGTCCATACTGCAAGATAGACCCCAGGGTCCATGGCAAAGAACTGAATCTGTGATGAGAAAGAAAATTTATTTGAAAACTAGCAAAGGGCAGCTTTTCTTTATACCAATAACACACATTCTGAGAAAGAAGTCAGGAAAACAACCCAACTCACAATAGCTTCCAAAAAGTCTAACCAAGGAAGTGAAAGACCTCTCCAATAAAAATCTTAAAACACTAAGGAATGCAACCGACGAAGACACTAAAAGATGGAAAGAACGTCTATGTGTATGGATTAACAGAACCAGTATCATAAAAATGGCTATGTTGCCAAAAGTGACCCACAGAGTCAATGTAATTCTCATAAAAATTTCAAAAAAGTTATTGACATAAACGGAAAAAAACAATACTAAAATTGATATGTAAACACCAAAGAGCTGGAGTAGCCAAAGAAATCCTGAGCAAAAAGTACAATGATGGAGTTATAATAACACCTGATTTCATGTTATAGTGCTCATGTTCTGATATAAAATGATACATGTAGGCCAATGGAATAGAACAGAAGATTCAGGCATAAATCCACATAGCTATAGCCATTTGGTTTTTGACAAAGATGCCAAAGATATTCATTCTAGGAAAGACAGCTTCTTTAACAAATGCTGTTAAGAAAACTGGATTTCCTCATAGAAGAAGAAAGTTACACCTATATCTCTCACCCTGTGCAAAAATCATTTCAGGACTGGGGAGATGGCTTAGTGGCTAAGGCGCTTGCCTGTGAAACCTAAGGACCCAGGTTCAATTCCCCAGTACCCACGTAAAGCCAGATGCACAAAGTGGCACATGCATCTGGAGTTTGTTTGCAGAGGCTAGAGACCCTGGTGCCCATGCTTTCTCTCTTCGTGCAAGTAAATAAATAAAAATCATTTCAAATAGACTGATAACCTTAATGTAAGATCTCAAACTCTGAAACTATCAGAGGAAAATGTAGGCACGGCACTTCAAAAGACATAGGCATATGTAAGGACTATCTGAAAATGGAAAATAATACCAAGAATTGTCAAGTGAGTTTATATAAGATTAAAAATATGTACAGGGGCTGGAGAGATGGCTTAGTAGTTAAGGTATTTGCCTGCAAAGCCAAAGGATCCCAGTTCTCCAGAACCCACACAAGCCAGATGCACAAGGGGGCGCATGCGTCTGCAGTTCGTTTGCAGTGGCTGGAGGCCCTGGCGCCACCATTCTCTCCCTCCCTCTCTCTAATAAATAGATAAAATAAAAATATATAAAAATATGTACACCACAAAGGAAACAATTGAGTGAAGAGACATACAGAAAGGGAGAATAATTTTGCTATCTATATCCCTGTTGCAATATCTAGATTACATGAAAAATTCAAGAAACAAATACCCAAATCTCATCAGTCCAATTAGTAAGTGTATTAATAAGTTCTCAAAAGATTAAGTGCAAATGGCCAATAAAATAAAGCAAAATCAGCATCCTTAGCCATTAAGGAAATGTAAATTAAAACTGCTTTCTGATTTCATCTTACCTCAGTTAGAATGGCTATTATTAAAAAATAAAAACCACACCACTAGATGCTAAAAAAACAAAAACAAAAACAAAAACAAAAACAAAAACAAAAACAAAACAAAACAAAACAAATCCCAGTGAGGGGAAAGTCACTGTGTTGGAGATATAATAGTCCCAAAACTATGGAAATAAGTAGGGTGGTTTAATAAAAAACTAAAAACAGTACTCCTTCATGGCCAAGTGTGTCAGTCAGTCTGAGTCACCATGCAGGAATCTAAGTCAGCAAATCACAGGACTACTTGAACATCTTTTTTTTTTTTTTTTTTTTTTTTTTTTTTTTTTTTTTGAGGTAGGGTCTCACTCTAGCCCGGGCTGACCTGGAATTCGGTATGTAGTCTCAGGGTGGCCTTGAACTCCCAGCGATCCTCCTACCTCTGCCTCCCAAGTGCTGGGATTAAAGGCATGCACCACCATGTCCGGCTTTGAACATCTGTATTAGTGATTTTTCTGTCTGTGACCAAATACCTGACAGGAATCAACTTAAGAAAGAAATGGTTTATTTTGCTTTCAGTTTAAGGAGATACAGTCCATTATGCTCTGGAAGGCATGGTGGTAGGAAAGTGGGGCACCTGGTCACATTGTGTCTACAATCATGGAGAGAGAGAGAGAGAGAAAGAGAGAGAGAGAGAGGAAGAGAGAGAGAGAGAGGGAGGAGGGGAAGGGAGAGAGAGAGAGAGAGAGAGAGGGAGAGGGAAGGAGGGAGAGGTGAATCTTCATCCTCATGCTTCACTCACGTTCTCCTAGGACTGTGACCATTGAATGCCACCCATACTCAGGGTGAATTTACCTTCTTTAGTTAAACCTTTCTTTCTGACCCTTATAGTCCCACTGAGAGGTGTAGTTCCATGGTGATTCCAAATCCAGCCACATGGACAATGAAGATTAACCCTTACAGCAACCATACTCATTGCAGCATTGTTCACAAGTGCCAAGTTAATGGACTCAACCTAGGTATCCATTGCCAAAGGAATATATAAAGAAAATGTAGCATATTTACACGATGGAGTTTTAAAACATTTTTATTTACTTATTTACTGAGAGAGAGAGAGAGAGAGAGAGAGAGAGAATGGGCATGCCAGGGCCTCTAGCCACTGCAAACAAACTCCAGATGCATGTATCACCATGTGCATCTGGATTATGTGGGACCTGGGGAATCGAACTGGGGTCCTTTGGCTTTGTAGGCAAACACCTTAACCACTATGCCATATCCCCAGCCCACGATAGAGTTTTATTCAGGCTATAAAGAATGGAATTGTGTAGATTTTAGGAATATGAAACAACTGGAAATCATCATATGAAGCAAAATAAACTAGACTCAGAAAGACAAACATTGTATGTTTTTTTCCTCATATGTGGATTATATAGATATACTAAATCAAATTAGAATAGAATAAAGACTGGAGGAAGAAAACCAGTGTGAACTGGAGGAGAAGGCAGGGGAAAATATAATCAAAGTACCTGGTATGATTGAATGGAAATGTTTTACAAAACCATTAATCTGTACAATGAATATGCGTCAATTAAAAAAAAGTATCAAAGGGCAAAATATTATAGGCCAGTCTTCTAAAGCCCCTGCATTTATCTTGTCCAAATTGTCTCTCCTCCCCATGCTGCCTTCAGCCTGCTTTGAGATGACCTCTCCTGCCTCTGAGCTTTGCCGGTCCCTCCACTCATCTGCAATTAATCATGCCCTGTCTTAAGGCATCTCATACCACTCCCTTGAAGTCCTCCCTCTCTGCTGAATCCTCACTTGAATTTTCAAGAGTTTGAAGGTTTTTTTTTTTTTTTTTGGTTACATTTTATGTTGCAAGTGCCTGGATGGGAAGGTGACCTATATTTCCACATGCCCCTCTAAGCCTGCAATGGTACTAGAGATGGGCCTTCCAGAGGACCGGGGAGCATGACTTTCTTACATAATTGTCTTTTTTGTTGTTGTTGTTTTTTAAGGTAGGGTCTTGCTCTGGTCCAGGCTGACTTGGAATTAACTATGTACTCTCAGGGTGGCCTCGAACTCATGGCAATCCTCCTACTCTGCCTCCTGAGTGCTGGGATTAAAGGCGTGTGCTGCCACGCCCGGCTTAATTGTCATTTTTTTAATTTAAATTTTTTATTGACAACTTCTATAATTAAATACAAAAAATGAATGATATTTCCCTCCCCTGCCTCCATATCCCTTTAGAACTCCAATCTCCATCATATCCCTTCCCTCTCTCCATTAGTCTCTCTTTTAATTTGATGTCATCATCTTTTTTTTCTATTATGAGGGTCTTGCGAAGGTATTGCTAGGCACTGCAAGGTCATGGATATCAAGGCCAATTTCTGTCTGGGCAGTTGCATTGTAAGGAGACGTGCCCTTCCTTTGGCTTTTCCATTCTATCCGCCCCCTCTTCCGCAATGGGCCCTGAGCCTTGGAGGGTGTGACAGAGATGTTTCAGTGCTGGGCACTCCTCCATCCCTTCTTCTCAGCACTATGTTGCCTTTTGGGTCATCCCAGTGGTCATCGCCTTGCGGAAGAGGGGGTGGAAAGAAAAGCCTATGGCATGGGATGTCATAAGCTCTAGGGGGGCAACTACTATCGTTGTCTATCTAAATGGATATATTATGCCCACCAAACTGCCATCTAAATACTTATATCGACATACTGATACTCTCACTTTTGGTTAAGAAACGTCGCTTTTCAAACTCCAGACACATGTGCCACTTTGTGCATATGGCTTTATGTAGATACTGGGGATCAAACCCAGGCTGGCAGGCTTTGCAAGTAAGTACCTTTAACTTCTGAACCATCTTTCTAGCTACTTCCTTTTTTAAAACTGCTACCTACTATTCCATACTATAGAAACACCTTGGTTTATTGAGCCAGATCTCTATTAGTGGACATATAAACAGATTCTTATTTTTTCTTATCAACTATAATTCAAGGGAATGTTCTGGTACATTCTTCTTTCTGAACACACACACACACACACACACACACACACACACACACACACACCCTTCCATGAAGTTAAGAAGAGGAATTGTTGAATATAGGTGGCTTTTTAGATCAGATTGTAGTGTGTATAATAGTAGAAGAGATTACTAAGGTGGAAATAAGGGAGTTACTTGAACAGGTTAGGGTAATGTAGGCAGGTCAGCTCTATTGTCAGAGGAAGGAACAGTTTGATTTTTTTGTTTTTTCCTTTTTTGGTTTTTTGAGGTAGGATCTTGTGCTAGCCCAGGTTGTCCTGGAATTCATTTTGTAGCCTCAGGGTGGCCTCTGGAACTCACCACAATCCTTCTACCTCTGCCTCCCTAATGCTGGGATTAAAGGCCTGGGCCACCATGCCCTGCTACAGTTTCATTTTTAAATGAAACAAAGTCTATATTCCCATGAGATTTTGATACATGAAGTTCTGATGTATCAGGGTCTGCTTTTTTTTTTTTTTTTTTTTTTTTTTTTGGCACTTTGTTGCAAAGGTTGAGCTCCAAACCTTTGCAACCACCTCCCAAATTAAGTGCTGGGCTTACAGGCAGGCAGACACCAAGCCCACCCACCTCACTTAAAAAAAATATATTATTTATTTGAGAGAGAGAGAGAGAAAGAGAGTGAGAGAGAGAATGGGTGCACCAGGGCTTCCAGCCATTGCAAATGAACTCCAGATTCATGTACTTCCTTGTGCATCTGGCTTACGTGGGTCCTGGGGAATCGAACTGGGGTCCTTTGGCTTTGCAGGCAAATGACTTAACCGCTAAGGCATTTGTTCTACAGCCCCCACTTCACTCTTTAGAAGGATTTGTACTTGTAGTTCATTTAAATAATTATCCTAGAGGCTATTTCTAGAGATGATTTCTTAAAGTGTCTTCCGAATTTCTGTATTAGCTTCTAACTACTGTAAGCACTGACATTTCCAGCCATCAATTTAAATGACATTTTGTGTAATTTTGTGCCCTTAGTGTACTTACTCAGATTCCTATCTGATCAAAGCTACCTCAAAAAGAAGGAAAAATGGCTTCCGGATCTGAAACCCGGAATCCCAGTGCTCGTATAATGACTTTTTATCCCACCACGGAAGAGTTCCGGAACTTCAGTCGGTACATTGCCTACACTGAATCCCAAGGACCTCATCGGGCTGGGCTAGCCAAGGTTGTTCCTCCCAAAGAGTGGAAGCCACGAGCGTCCTAGGATGACATTGATGATTTGGTCATCCCTGCGCCCATCCAGCAGCTAGTGACAGGGCAGTCTGGCCTCTTTACTCAGTACAACATACAGAAGAAAGCCATGACTGTTCGTGAGTTCCTCAAGATCGCTAATAGTGACAAATACTGCACACCGCGCTAGAGTGAGTTTGAAGAGCTTGAGCGGAAATACTGGAAAAACCTCACATTCAATCCTCCAATCCAGGGCGCAGATGTGAATGGTGCTCTCTATGAAAAGCATGTGGACGAGTGGAACATTGCCGGCTGAAGACCATCCTGGACTTGGTGGAGGACAGTGGGATCACCATCGAGGGGGTGAACACTCCCTACCTGTACTTTGGCATGTGGAAGACGTCCTTTGCCTGGCATACGGACGACATGGACCTATATAGCATCAACCACCTGCACTTTGGAGAGCCAAAGTCCTGGTATTCTGTTCCACATGAGCATGGGAAACGGCTGGAGCGTCTCGCCAAAGGCTTTTTCCCAGGAAGTGCTCAAAGCTGTGAAGCTTTTCTCCGTCATAAGATGACCTTGATTTCCCCGCTGATGCTGAAGAAGTATGGCATTCCCTTTGACAAGGTGACCCAAGAAGCTGGAGAGTTCATGATCACGTTCCTGTATGGTTACCATGCTGGTTTTAACCATGGCTTCAACTGTGCCGAGTCTACCAATTGTGCTACCCATTGGTGGGTTGAGTGTGGCAAACAAGCAGTGTTGTGCTCCAGCAGAAAGGACGTGGTGAAGATCTCCATGGATGTGTTTGTGAGGAGGTTCCAGCCAGAGTGGTACAAGCTCTGGAAAGCTGGGAAGGACAGCACCGTCATCGACCATTCTCTGCCCACACCTGAAGCAGCTGAGTTTCTCAAGGAGAGTGGACTGTCTGCAAGAGCTGGGAACGAGGAGGAGGGCCCGGAGAAGCACATGGAAGGGGTTGAGGAGGAAGACGTGAAGAGAAGCCTGGCCAAGCACCATATAGGGACAAAGAGGCACCGAGTATGTCTTGAAATACCACAGGAGGTGAGTCAGAGTGAGCTCTTCCCCAAGGAGGACCTGAGTTCTGGACAGTACGAGATGACTGAGTGCCAGGCTACGCTCGCCCCTGTGAGGCCCACTCACAGCTCCGTAGGACAAGTTGAAGACAGCCTGCCCTTCCCAGATTATTCTGACTCCACGGACTTTAAATTTGAAGAGCTCAAAAATGTCAAGCTAGGGCTAGAGAGATGGCTTAGCGACTAAGATGCCTGCCTCCTAAGCCTAAGAACACTGGTTCCAATCTCCAGCGGTTCCAATCTCCAGGTCCCACGTTTAGCCAGATGCAGTGACGCAAGGGCGCAATGCCGCACTTGACCACAAGGGGGCGCACACATCTGGATTTCGTTCACAGCAGCTGAGAGACTGCTGGCGTGCCCATTCTATCTGTCTTCCTCTCCCTCTCTGTCTCTCTCTGTGTCTCTCTCTCCAAAAATAAATAAAAAATAATTTAAAAAAATTAAAAAAAAATGTCAAGCTAGAAGAGGAGGATGGGGAAGAGGAGCCAGAGGCAGCTGCCCTGGATCTTTCTGTGAATCCTGCTTCTATAGGGGAATGCCTTGTTTTCTCCAGTTCCAAAAAGAAATCCTCTTCTAGCCTGGGCTCCAGTTCTGGGGATTCCGTTTCTTCCCATTCAGAATCAATGAACCTGTCTCTTGCCAAGGCCAAGGGCAAACAGGAGTTCTCACTGTGCACAGCTATGTGAAAGAGGATGGCAGGACCAGCACGGGAGAGCCATGCATGAAGAAGAAATGCAGTGCTCCCAGAAGAATCAGCGAGCAGGAGCTGGCAGAGGTTGCAGATGAGTACCCGTTTTCCCTGGAGGAGAACAAGAAGTCCAAAGGTCGCCACCAGCCCTTAAGCAAGCTCCCCGGCCATCACCTGCTGTTGTTGCAGGAGTGTGTCAGTGATGATGAGACCTCTGAACAGCTGACCCCAGAGAAGGAGACTGAGGAGACAGAGCCTTGGGCTAAGCCTCTGAGCCAGCTGTGGCAGAACCGACCCCGAACTTTGAGGCTGAAAAGGAATTCAATGAGACCACGGCCCAGCAGGCTCCTCACTGTCCCGTCTGTATGATCTTCCAGACATACCATCAGGTCGAGTTTGGAAGCTTCAGTCAAAACTGTGGGAGTGCTTCAGAAGTAGGCACCCAGACTCAGAGGACCAAGCCACTGATCCCAGAAATGTGCTTCACCTTGACGGGCTGCAGCACGGACATCAGTCTTTCTACCCCTTACCTGGAGAAGGACGCCACCAGCATGTTAGTGTCCTGTAAGAAGTGCAGTGTTTGCGTCCACGCCAGTTGCTATGGCGTGCCTCCTGCGAAGGCTTCTGAAGAATGGATGTGTTCTCGGTGTCCCGCCAATGCCCTTGAGGAAGACCGCTGCTTATGCTCATTGTGAGGAGGGGCCCTGCAGAGAGCAAATGACGACAGGTCGGTGCACGTCTCTTGTGCTGTGGCAATTCTGGAAGCGAGGTTTGTCAACATTGCAGAAGGAAGTCCCATGGATGTGAGCAAAATCCCCCTGCCCTGCTTCAAACTGAAATGTGTCTTTTGTAAGAAGCAAAGGAAAAGAAATGCTGGCTGCTGTGTGCAGTGTTCTCACGGCTGCTTCCTGACTGCCTTCCATGTGAGCTGTGCTCAGGCTGCCGGGGTCATGACGCAGCCCGATGACTGGCCTTTTGTCGTCTTCATCACCTGCTTTCGGCACAGGATTCCCAATCTGGAGCATGCCAAGGGGGCCTTGCAGAGCATCACCGAGGGCCAGAAAGTCATCAGCAAGCATAAGAATGGGCGCTTCTACCAATGTGAGGTCGTCAGACTCACCACTGAGACCTGTGAAGTCAATTTTGATGACGGCTCCTTCAGTGACAACCTGTATCCTGAGGACATAGTGAGCCAGGACTGTCTTCAGCTGGGGCCTCCTGCTGAAGGAGAAGTGGTCCAAGTGAGATGGACAGATGGTCAAGTCTATGGAGCCAAGTTCGTGGCTTCACATCCCGTCCAGATGTACCAGGTAGAGTTTGAGGATGGCTAGCAGCTTGTGGTTAAGAGAGGTGATGTCAACACGCTGGATGAAGAGCTCCCCAAGAGAGTCAAATCTAGACTGTCAGTAGCCTCAGACATGCGCTTCAATGAGATTTTCACTGAGAAAGAAGTCAAGCAAGAAAAGAAGCGGCAGCGGGTTATCAACTCAAGATACCCGGAAGATTACATGAAGCCTGCACTGTACCTGGCCATCATGGAGTAGATGCTTCCAGGGTCCAAGAGGTTCCCAGCCTTCAAGGCAAGAGCACTCTGGGGTTCCACAGCACAGCAGACACTTGGAACTCAGAAGTCTCTAACAGTGAAGCTGTAAAAAGAAAAGGAATGAAATGCCCATCCCATCACCTTCTCACCTCACCCTTTTCGCATTCTGCCGTAGTGAAAAGACAAGCCATTTGGGGACACTTGGCAGCCATTGCTGATCTCTAGCTGAGGGACTGACACTGGAATGCTGTGACTGCATCAGTCCCCAGTCCAAAAAGGGATCAGCTATTCCGGCTTAGCTGGTTGTCCTGTTCCTGGCCTGGGACAACTTAGTTTCCTACCAACCACCTGCGCCAACTAGGGAGAGGTGCTGGTGACCCAACTCCTCCTTTTGTATTTATGTGTGTGTGTGCATGCATGTGTGCGTGTATGTGTGTAGATTTGGTATGGACCAGCTTCTGCCAGCCCTTGGCCTTTACTTTCTTCCTTGCCTCTATGCAGGGCAAACAAAATGTGAAATTCTGCCCTCAGCTGAGCTGAGTAAGGGCCTCTGGGGTTTGGCTGGAGGTGGGTGTGCCATCTGTGCAGGTCTGGAAAGATCTTAAGGGAGAGCTGTCAAAGATGCAGTATTGAGAGGATAGGATCTGGTGCCACCTCTTTGCCCCCCCACCCCTTGAAAGAGAAGAGAGGTCATTTGGTGTGTGTCCACAAACTAGTCACAGAGCCCTTGTGGCACAGTATTTGAGGGTGGGGATTACCCTGAAGTGAGGATTTTAATGATGGAAGCAGGCAGAGCCTGATGGGTGATACTTTCAATAGAAAATACAATCATGCAGGGGATGGGGGCTGGTTATGATGTATTGGGGCCACTGGAGGCCAGGGGCAGGTGTAGATATGCCCTTGGTCATGGGTGGGTGGGGCCTATTGAGGTTGGGGGGGCGGGACTAGAGGGCAACACTGAAGGGGTTAAACAGGTTTTTGCTCCTCCTGAACTTGCTTGTCTGGGCCCAGTATTGGAGGGCTTCACACCTATCCCCTATGTATACAAGAATCAGATTTATAATACTTCCCCCTTTTTTGTTACTTATGAACGCTATAAACCAAATTATTTTGAAAAAAAAAAAAAGAAGAATTGTTGGTTTAAACCTATTAACATCTGACATCTTAACACATGCTACCAAGACATCCTCCCAGAGGCCTGAACCTAGATTTTGCCATTGGATGTACTTTGTAGAGAACTGTATGTGACTTCAGTGCCCCTGTCCTGGAGATCATGACACACTCCCGCATCTCTTTGAGAATCACCCATTTTTAATTCAGCATAGCATCACCACCGTGCTTTCTCAACCAGAGAAATCTGTTTAAAGGCCTATTTCTAATTGTGGAATAAAGCATGTTGCTTTCTGTTAAAGTAATTTCAGGCACCAGTGAGCAAGGAAGGGAGGAATTTTAGGGTATGCAAAGCTATTCTGAGTCCCTGAAATAACTCTGTTCTGGTTGCTGGCTATACTGTGGGACATATATAAGACTCTGGTCTCCTTTGGTTGGGGAAGTCAAATGCTTAGGGGAACCCAATGTTTGGGGGAGCCAAGTGCCTACTTAAAGCTCAACTCGGAATGAAGAAGTCTTCATAGGCACATCTATACTAGAAGTTCCTGTCTGAAGACAGCTATCAAGGATCTGGCAGAACACAGGTATCAAAGACTCTTGTAACAAGACCCCAGAGCCATTGAGAACAGACCCAACCCTGGGAGCCACTGAGGGTCCCACAAGGGCAGAAAGGTTGGGATCAACCACACACTCTCAGTTGGAGGCATTGTCAGCCTGCAGCCAGGTGAATGTCAGGGTCCCATGATGAGGCTGTTTGGAAAAGAGGCAGGATGAGAGCATAAAAACTGGCTAAGGAGGAGCAGGCCACGACCAAGATGCCAGCAACAGGCAGTGTAAACCTTGTGGGGTGCTGGACACCTGGTTCAAGGTGGGCTGCTTGGCTTAGGTGCTCAAGAATTGTGCATGTGAGTGGGCGATGGGTTGAGGCAGGGCTGTAGAATAAACTAAAATGCAAGGTCATCTCACAGCAACTCTGAGAGACAGACTTTGACATCGTCTCATTAAGCAGAGGCCAGGCTCCAAGAGTTCTAGGGGGCAGTCAGGGTTTGACCTAAATCTGCCCAGCTCAGCCCCAGCGAGCAAAGGCTATTACCGATGCCCATCTACCCGAAAGCCTGTCCTATAGGATAGTGTGTGAGATTCTTGTGGGCACACTGCAGCTATTTAACAGGATTTTAGTAAGTGAGTAAGTGGAAGAGCAGGAAGAGCTTCCTGGCCATGAGAAGGCAGCCCTTGTGTGGGAACAGCGGAGGATCTGTAACGAGATCAGTGGGCCCATTACTTGGCTCATGCAAAGCCATGAGCGCCTCCAGGGGATAAGAGTGAGGAGAGGCTCACTGCTTGCGTCAGCATTCCATCACTGATGGGGAGGTGCTCATGAGGCCCCACCCCAAGAGCTATTGGCAGTTAATCGCTGCTGGAAGAGTAAAAGTCATTTCCTTCTGTGGTGTAGGCCCTGGTCAGTTGTCTGTGTTCCAATAAATAACCCCTTACCATGCTCATGAAAGCAACCATGATAAACTCTGTGGGGGACACACACACGCACGCACGCACACACGCACACACACACACACACAGACAGGAAAGTACAAGAGTAGGAGGGGAATTAATCGGGAAGAAGGAGTTTAGAGAGGCAGATAAGAGAGGATAAAGGCAGGTTGAATATGATCAAAACACATATATATGTATAAAATTGTCCAAAAATAATTTTTATGGTATTTTTATTGACAACTTCTATAATTATAGAAAATAAACCATAGTAATCTTCCCCTCCATCAACCCCTTCCCCCTCTTTGACCCCACTCTCCGTCAAACCCCTTCCCCCTCTCAATCAGTCTCTCTCTTATTTTGATGCCATCATCTTTTCCTCCTATTATGATGTTCTTGTGTAGGTAGTGTCCAGCACTGCAAGGTCATGGATATCCAGGCCATCTTATGTCTGGGAAAGTATATTACAAGGAGTCCTACTCTTCTTTTGGCTCTTACATTCTTTTTTTTTTTTTTTAAAGATTTTATTTTTATTTATTTATTTGAGACAGAGAGAGGGAATGAGAATGGGCGTGCCAGGGCCTCCAGCCACTGCAAACAAACTCCAGACACATGTGCTCTCTTGTGCATCTGGTTTACTTGGGACCTGGAGAATCGAACCGGGGTCCTTAAGCTTCGCAGGCATGTCCCTTAACCGTTAAGCCATCTCTCCAGCCTTTGGCTCTTACATTCTTTCCACCCCCTCTTCCGCAATGGATCCTGAGCCTTGGAAGGAGTGATAGAGATGTTTCAGTGCTGAGCACTCCTCTGCCATTTCTTCTCAGCACCATGGTGCCTTCTGAGTCATCCCCAAGGTCACCTCCATCTGAAAAAAGAAGCTTCTCTAACCAAAAGTGAGAGTAGCATTAATATATGAGTAAGAACATTAAGAAGAGTGCTTACCAGGCAGTTTGGTGAGCATATTATATGAATTTAGCTAGATACCAGCAGACATTACACCTCTAGGGCTTATGACTTCCCCCATCATAGGTTTTCACTATCAGGTATGTACTCCCTCCTGTGGAGCAGTCCTCAAGTCCAATTAGAGATCAGTTGGTTTCCCCTATAACAGACATGCCACGATTGTACCCGCTGGCTGGCTCATTTGGCTGGCTGGTCAAAAAATAAATATATATTTTTTCGAGGTAGGGTCTCACTCTAGCCCAGGCTGACCTGGAATTCACTCTGTATTCTCAGGGTGGCCTCGAACTCATGGCAATCCTCCTACCTCTGCCTCCCAAGTGCTGGGAGTGAACCACCACGCCTGGTATAATTTTGTTTTTTTAAAAGAAAAGATGACCATTCATGCTCTAGGGTGCAGCTTTGTCCTCAGAGATAATTTCCCTTTTCTGTCTTGTGAGGCTTTGCTCTTCTGACTGTAGGTCTAGGACAGTGACTAGGACATAGTTTAGGACAACGACTCTTTAAGTCTCTATCCTTGATTTTAGTTGTCTTGTGAGCCCAAGTGAGGAATCAATGCTCTTTAGCAAAAGCAGTTTCTAAGAGCCTATTATAGGAAGGCACATTCTTGAGCATGCTCAGTTTAGTGTGCTTCTTCATCCAATGTGTGTCCAAAAAATGGTGTGCTGACCATCTGTGGGCAGAGATTTTATTTTTTATAGGCAGGGAGAGAGAGAGAAAGAGGGAGAGAGAGAGAGGAGAGAGAGAGAGAGAATGGGCATACCAGGGCCTCCAGCCACTGCAAATGAACTCCAGATGCGTGCGTCCCCTTGTGCATCTGGCTTAGGTGGGTCCTGGAGAATTGAGCCTTGAACCGGGGTCCTTAGGCTTCATAGGCAAGTGTTTAACTGCTAAGCCATCTCTTTAGCCCAGATTTTATTTTCATACTAACTAAAGCTTACTTTAAGGTTATCTAAAAGAGGTGGGTTAAGATGACACTGAAATTTCATCTGGCTTCTTATAAGTTTCTCTGCTTAACTTTATCTGAAACCAAAAGCAAATTTAGAGGCATAATAATAGTCAATTCAGGGCACAGCAGCTTTTGACTGAAAATTTAGGTGATTGTCCCTGAAAGTACCTGTCTAATGACTGATAGAACTTCCCTTACCTCTGAGAAGGTCATCTTGAAGGTCTCCCAGGGACATACTGCTCACCAAATTTCACTCAGGAAATGCCCCTCTGTTCTGACAAGAGTGACCCATCTCACATGTAGGAAAGAAGAGGGGGGCAGAGTTGTTACTCACTATGAGAGAGAGAGCTGGGGGTTCAGCTGGGGAGAGAGTGGAGGCAGATGTGGTAGAGTTCTGAGAACCAATACTAAATGTCTCCTTCAGTTTGGGAAGGAATTAGTCCAAAACAATATTAATATTAATTAATATTAATTCTTTTCCTCCTTTTCTTCTTCTTGTCCTGCCTTTCCCATTGTCACCTGCTTCTGCTGGCTGACTGCCTAGTATGTGCTATGTATCCCATGAGTGCTCCTTGAGCAGAACTGTAAGGAAGCAATTACAGAGGAGGAAACTGAGTCTCCAAGGGCTGGGTTGCTGCTGTCTGAGGCTCATACAGAAGATAGTGGAGTACACAACCTTTTAGCCTCCTTTCCTGCCTCACTATGCAGGTTTAGAATTCTCTGGAGACCTGATACTGACTTCTGGATTCTGAAAGGAAAGGGACCTTCCTGAAGGAGAGGCCATCATTACTTGCCCATGATGGTGAAATATATTATCTGCGAGGCTCTTGGCTGGACCTTGGACATAAATCACATTTATGGCCCCATGCCCAGTGACCCTATGAACAAAATGACAGCATTAACTTTCCCATTATAAATCCCTAGCACCTGCATTTGTTTTCAGAAGAGAGCTTGATTTTGGCTCAGAATGGGCTCACAAAGATCAGAAATTGGAAAACTAGACAACTAGAGAGTGGTGTCAACTTAGGCCTTATCAGGACTTCTGTTTCAGGAGGGAAGTGGCCTGGGTTAGAGGTGGTCCTTTACTCCATCCACTCTAGTCACCGAGGAATAACCTCTGGCTGTCACTGATAGATCGCTCCCTAGGCTGGGTCTGATACTTATGTATTTTACCTCAGCTTGAGCAAATTTTTCAAGATATGATTAATTCTCCCCTTTCACAAATGGGAAAACTGAGGTTTGGCATGGTGCAGTACTCTGTTCAAAGTCTTAGTGCGAGTAAGGTGAGGGCCAAGACTTTGCCAGGTCTAGCTGGCGCTGACATCTGGGTTTTATCCACTCAGTGTTGATGTGGCACTCAAATCCCGTTGGCACAACATACCTTTAGGATGATTTCCAACTATCCAGAAAGATCAGCAACCCATGAAGGGGCGAGAACTAATATTTACTGAGTGTCTACTGTGTACTTGTCACACATTCTTCACTTTTTCTTTCAAGCATCTTGTGAAATAGGTCATCTACACCAGTATAAAAATAATTGCATTGATGGAAAAAAGAGTTAGAAGCCAGACAAATTCAGACTTGCAATTACCAAGTCATATTTTAGAACATGTATTTCAAAGATGAAGAATTTTAACCATGATGAACCTAAAAATCTACGAGCTGAAAGTAATAGATATATCACCAAGAAGGTCCTGAATAGCACACAAACACCAAGTGTAATTTGAATGGCACCTGAAGGTCCCCTGTGCCCCAGTCCCCAACCTCTAAAAGTAAATGAAAATATTTCCTGTTGCCTGGGCATTTGGCTACTTGGCAAACCATCTAAGCTCCTAAGCTGCACATATGCCTCAGTGCAGCCTCAACTATGAGGACATTAGTATAGTAACGGCCTTCATGACACAAATGCTCTTCCTGACAGATGCGTTTCCCATTCTCTCTATGCTGAAGAGATGGCTCAGAGAGTAAAGTGCTAGCCTCACGAGCGTGAGGACCCGAGTTCAATCCCCAGGACCCAGGTGAAAAATGTCAAGTGTGGTTTCACATGTTTGTAATCCCAGCACTGGGAGGCAGAAACAAGAGGATTCCCAGGGCTTACTGGCTAGCCATTTTAGTCTAATTTATGAACTCCAGGCGAGTGAGAGATTCTATTTCAACAAAAAGGGGGAGGGTGGGCTGGGGAAATGGATTAGCACTTAAAGCATTTGCCTCAAAACCAAAGGGTCCTAGTTCAATTCTCCAGGACCCACGTAAGCCAGATGCACAAGGGGGCACATGTGTTTGGAGTTCGTTTGCATTGACTGAAGGCCCTGGCACACCCAATCTCTCCCTCTCTCTCTCTCAAATAAATAAATAAATAAATAAAATATATTAAAAAAATTTTAAAAAGGCAGATGGTGTTTCTGAGGAAGAACATCTGAAATCATCCTTTGGCCTTCAAACACATTAACACAATGCCTATAGACACGTGTGCAAATGCATGTACACATACATTAAAAAAATTAAAGAATCTTCTTGGGCTGGAGAGATGGCTTAGGCGTTAAGGTGCCTGCCTCCTAACCCTAAGAACACTGGTTCCAATCTCCAGCTGTTCCAATCTCCAGGTCCCACGTTTAGCCAGATGCAAAGTGACGCAAGGGCGCAATGCCGCACTTGGCCACAAGGGGGCGCACACATCTGGATTTCGTTCGCAGCGGCTGAGACACTGCTCGCGCGCCCATCTCTGTCTTCTCCCTCCCTCCCTCCCTCCCTCCCTCCCTTCCTTCCTCTCTCTCTCTCTCTGTGTCTCTCTCCAAAAAAAAATAAGATAAAATAAAAAGTTTAAAAAAAAATTAAAGAATCTTCCATCTTTAAGGGGAAAACCATAAGCTAGCTTGCTCCCCAGGGCTCAGCTTCCTCCTCTCTGAAGGAACTGTGCACTCAATACTTGAGATTTGGAACCAGCTTGCCAGAAAGATCTGAGCCTTCCAGATCCTGGCTCTGGGCAATTGGAGGACAGAAGGTGGTGTGTGTGTGTGTTTGTGTGTGTGTGTGTGTGTATGCACACTCATTTGTGCACATGTGTGGAGGCCAGAATTTGATGTTGGGTATCTTTCTCAGTCACTCTCCACCTTATTTTTTATTTTTATTCTTTTGGTTTTTCGAGGTAGGGTCTCACTCTAGCTCAGGCTAACCTGGAATTCACTATGAATTCTCAGGGTGGCCTCGAACTCACGGCAATCCTCCTACCTCTGCCTCCCAAGTGCTGGGATTAAAGGAGTGAGCCGCCATGCCTGGCTCTCCACCTTATTTTTTGAGACATTGTCTCAATAAATCTGGACCACTTTTACTAGACTAGCTGGCCAGCAAGTGTCAGGTATCCTCCTGTCATCATCCCCAGTGTGGGACTGCATGTACCACAGGGCCTGGCTTTTATGTGGGCTCTGGGGATCTGAACTCAGGCCCTCATGATTTTGAGGCAAGCACTTTCTTTATCCACTGAGCTATCTACCTACCCCCAAGGGAGAAAAGAAGCTTTTAAGGTCAGTTTGCCATTTCCTTCCTTACCTTTATGCATTCTGTTAATTTCTTTCCATTACCCTTCCTCTGTACGAGTTCAACTGAAACAATAAACAAACCAAAACAACCCCAAAACTAAAACACTATCCCCACACACTTCTGCCCTCTCTGCCCTCCAGATAATGTGATTAAATGGGGCAGAACTGGCTGCTAGCTACACCACTAACATCTTGAAACTTTCCTCTTAACTGATTTGAAACCCTATGTCTCCAAAGAGAATGCACTCATTCATCACGTCTCCCGGAAAGCTGGTGCTGGACTGTGCTCACCACAGAGAAAGGACAGACAAGAGAGAAACCCCATGGAGGCAGATTCTGCTTTTTCTACATGGCAATTAACCTCTGCTGTCTTTGGTAATTTATAGCAGAGGCAGGACCACCCTGCAGTGGACTGAGGAGGGGCACAGTGGGCCCTGGTGAGCAACGAGAAGCAACCTTATAAAGGACCCCTAAAACATCCCCGAGTTCTGCCTGTGAAAGCCCATCTCTGCTGCTCCATGGCACCATGTGACCAGAGGCTTGCTGGCAGCACTGATCATGACCCATTAAAGGATAGAGATGGGATCCTATTTTTTTTCTTTGTTCACTATTTTTCTTGATTCCTTGCATCATTCACCACACCTTTAGATATTAACTTCTGCGTGCTCTGGTCTCGTCTGATTTTGTCCCATTGTGGTAGAAAAGAAGCTAAAAGTTGAATTGATTCACTGTGTAACTGCAAGAGTTAATAGCTGAGGAGCTAAACTTATCTTTGTCAGCAGATGAAAAAAATCCCAAAGAGAGAACTGTCCAGAAAGGGCCCAAAGGGACGATAAGAAAGAAAGGCAGCTTAGGCTAAAACAAAACAAAATATTGTTAGGGTGGTCTGACTATAGACATGATTGACACGCAAATCGCAAATTGCCATCTCTTATTTGTTCACTTACCCATCCCCTTCGCTATGAAAACTATAAAATGAAAATAAAATCTCAGCTCAGAGAGGGGGGGCAGGAGAGATGCCGTAGCAGTTAAGGCGTTTGCCTGCAAAGCCAAGGATCCTGGTTCGATTCTCCAGGACCCATGTAAGCCAGATGCACAAGGGGGTACATGCATCTGGAGTCCGTTTGCAGTGGCTGGAGGCCCTAGCATGCCCATTCTCTCTCTCTGCTTTTTTCAATCTATCAAATAAATAAATAAAATATATTAAGAAAAAGAAAAAGCTGGGCGTGGTGGTGCATGCCTTTAATCCCAGTTGTGAGTTCGAGGCCACCCTGAGACTACATAGTGAATTCCAGATCAAACTGAGCTAGAGTAAGACCCTACCTCGAAAAACAAAGCAAAAACAACAACAACAACAACAACAACAACAGAAAACAAACAAATAGGGCTGGAGAGATGGCTTAGTGGTTAAGGCGCCTGCCTGCCAAGCCTAAGAACTCCTGTTCGATTCTCCAGGCCCCACTTTTAGCCAGATGTAAAGTGACTCAAGGGTGCAATGCTGCACTTGACCACAAGAGGGCGCACGTGTCTGGAGTTCATTTACAGTGGCTGAGAGGCTGCTGGTGTGCCCATTCTCTCTCTCTGCGTCTTCCTCTCTCTCTCTCTCTCTCCCTCTCCCTCTCTCTCTCTCTCAAAACAAACAAAATCTCAGCTCGGGCCAGAGCTTCTTTGGAGGGCTATCTCAGGATCTTTGGCCCCCAGGTAATAAATTCCTCTACTTTTACTCATGCTGGTGTTGGAGTGATCTTTCCTGAGAATTTCTGCAACATTATCACCTATCATTTATTGTGTGGCCACACTGGCTTTCTGTTGGGGTTTGCATGTGAAATGTATCCCACAGGCTCATGTGAACACTTGGTCCCTAGATGGTGGTGCTGTTTGGGAACATTCAGGAGCTATAGCCTTGCTGGAGGAAGTAGGTCACTGAGGAGTGGGGGGAGGGTTCAAGATAGTGTCTCACTCTAGCCCAGGCTGACCTGGAATTCACTATGTAGTCTCAGGCTATTCTTGAACTCACAGCTATCCTCCTACTTCTGCCTCCTGAGTGCTGGAATTAAAGGTATGTGCCACCATGCCTGGTGTGGGCTTTGAGATTTTATACCCTGGATCTTCATCTCTCTTTTTTTTTTTTTTTTTTTTTTGGTTTTTCTAGGTAGGGTCTCACTCTAGCTCAGGCTGACCTGGAACTCACTATGTATTCTTAGGGTGGCCTTGAACTCATGGCAATCCTCCTACTTCTGCCTCCCGAGTGCTGGGATTAAAGGCATGTGCCACCATGCCTGGCTTTTCTTTTTTTTTCTTTTCTTTTCTTTTCTTTTCTTTTCTTTTCTTTTCTTTTCTTTTCTCCTCTCCTCTCCCCTCCCGTCCCCTCCCTTCCCCTCCCCTCTGCTCCCCTCCCTCCTTCCCTCCCTCTCTCTCTTTCCCTTTCTTTCTTTCTTTCTTTCTTTCTTTCTTTCTTTCTTTCTTTCTTTCTTTCTTTCTTTCTTTTTTATTATGGCCATACTTAGTATGCAAACAACATATGTTGGTACCATCCTTTTCCTCATCCCTGCCCGCCTTCCAAAGGGACCCTCCTCATTGAGGATGTAGGTCATCCCCATGGGGATTGTGGGTTGCGCATTGTGGGGGCAGCCTTCAGTTATGGGGGAGAGGCAATGCCTCTGTTCATAATGTCCCAACTTGTGGCTCTAACAGTCTTTCCACCCCGTCTTCCAAAAAATTCCCTGAGCCATGTTGGGTGTGTTTTAAGTCTACTTTAGTGATGGGCTCTTAGGAGCCTCTGGATCTCTGCTTTGGTAGATGTTGAGTGTCCTTAGTGTCTAAATTCTTCACCCTTGTGCTGATATCAGGTTCACCGAAAAAGCAGCACTCTTGCTCATTTCCCCAGTTCCTCTGTGGTTTTAGCTGGGGCTGGGATGAAGTGTGATGGATCATTTATTTCCTCAGGTCCTGCTCCCATCTGAAAAAAAAGAAGCAGATTCTCCAATGCAGAGTGAAGTCAGCACAGAGTGTAATGGGTGTAGACCCTCTTATATCCCAAGATTAGTGGGAGCTTGATATTGGACAGCAAAGCCATTGTCTGGATATGATTCTGACTTGTTTCCCAGTTCCAGATATGGGTTCATTTCCACTGAGCAGATCTGTTAGCCAATCCAAGAGCAGTTGGTTACCCACCATGGTGGAGTGCCACTATTGCACTTGGGTGAGCATCATGTCAGGTTATTAGCTTCTGAGTAGCTTAGTCCTCGAATTGTTCAGACAGATGTTGGCCACTTTCCCCCAGTATCTCATTTGGCACTTTCTAGCACTAGATGGGCTAACTCTCTGGGGACTGACTCTCTTCCTGATTCCTGCCAGGTCTCTCCATATTCTGTGCCGACAGCATATGGTGTCTTCAGCAGTAGGGTCTTACCATTAACCTCTGGTGGGCCATCAAGTCCCTGGTTCTACTTTCTAACTACTCTTTCTTTCCTGACCATGGATACAATGTGACCAGCCACTTCCTGCTCCTGCTCCCATGGGGGAAGTTCCCTCTGTGACAGGATGCATCCTCTGGGAACACAAGACAAAATAACAGCCCCAGGATCCTTCTTTAAGCTGCTTCTATTTAGGTATTTGGTTTCAGAAACAAGAAAAGTAACAAATATATTTCTTTCTGTCCTAAAACACTAAGGCTGCTCCCGTGTTGACCCCTTACTTTCACCTGATTAGATTATTCCTACTCTATATTGTCATATGCTGGGTCCTTGCTTGTCAGGGTACAACTCATGTCATATTTGCAGAAGGGCCTCTTGGTTTTGGCCCCTTGATGGTTTCACTCTCGCCTCCCCTATCTTACAGTTTCAATACAATAGCTTCTTTGCCACATTGATTTTTATTTGTTTTTTTTTTTTTTTCCAAGATAGGGTCTCATTCTTGTCCAGGCTGACCTGGAACTCACTATGTAGTCTCATGCTGGCCTTGAACTCACAGAGATCCTCCTACCTCTGTCTCCCAAGTGCTGTGATTAAAGGCATGTGCCACCAGGCCCAACTCACATTACTTTTTAAAAATCTTGATTCTAGCACTTCTCCTGATGTAAAATTATATATGTCATATATTACAGAGAGAGAGAGAGAGAGAGAGAGAGAGAGAGCATCACAACCTCTAGCTACTGCAAACGAACTCCAGATGCATGTGCCACCTTGTGCATCTGGTTTATGTAGGTTCTGGAGAATCGAACTTGGGTCCATAGTCTTCACAGGCAAGCACCTTAACCAGCTTGATCTAAGATTTTCTTGCTCAGGTTCTTGCTTGGTTGTCTCTTTCTTCTAGGACATAAACTCCTTTAGAGCAGGGCATGTAACTGGTTTGTTCACTGTGCAACCAACTTCTAGAGCAGTGTCTGACATAAAATGCTCAAATGTCTGTTGATGAAAATGTCTGTGCACAGCTGACATAGTTCCAAATCAGAGTTTGGATCTAAGGCTGAGGATATAGCTTAGTGATGTAGCTCATGTCTAGCAGGTACTCTGAGTTTGACCCACAACCCTGAAAAAAAAAAATAATAATGGTAGGAGTCAGGCAGGATAGATCTGGGCTATAACCACTCCCACTCTTAAACACGTCTCTGGATCTAGAAAGAATCCAACATCTTACATACCAAGAGACTTCTTTTCTCCCATCCAAGTATTAGACAGGCCCACTCCTACTTAGCTGCTGAGATGAGACAAGATCCAGTGCGTTCACAGTGGCATGGCTATGGACTGAGGGACTTCTTTTCTGACTGTTGTTATCTGATCCTAGATGCTGGCTCCATCTTTCATCCATCCGTTCGGGACCAGTGCTTATCTTTACTCATCAGTATGGTGAGCTCTTGGCCTGCTTTGCTTAGGGAATTGCCTGTTTTTGTGTGTTTGGACTGCTGCATTTAAAAAAGGTAATTTATTAGTCGGGTGTGGTGGCACACGCCTTTAATCCCAGCATTTGGGAGGTGGAGGTAGGAGGATTGCCAAGAGTTAAAGGCCACCCTGAGACTACATAGTGAGTTCCAGGTCAGCCTGAGCTAGAGTGAGACTCTACCTTGGAAAAAGAAAAAAAAAAGGTAATTTATTTATTTATTTGAGTGAAAGATATACATATATATACATATACATACATATATATAGAATGAATGGGCATGCCAGGGTCTCTAGCTATTGCAAATGAACTCTAGATGCATGCACCACCCAGTGCATCTGGCTTTATGTGGGAACTGGGAAATTAAACCTGGGTCCTTGGCCTTTGTAGGTAAGCTCTTTAACTGCTGAGCCATCTCTCTAGCTTCTGCAGTTTTTCGATTCTCTTGTCCAGCTAGGTCACAGCCAGTGGCTTATTGCTTGCTTGAAAGGGGAGTTTAGACTTTTTTTGGGGGGGTGGAGAGTGCTATTACTCTGTCTATCTCAAGTACCTTGCCTTTCCTCTCCTGTGTTAAATTAAGCATCAGGCTTCCTAACTCTTCCCAGAAATGGAAGATAAAAGCCAGCCCACCTGTGTGTCATTCTGTTTCCTTTCATCTCATATACTTTCGAGCATCTCTGAGCAGCGGGACTTTCCTTTCATTGTCTATGTAATGACAAGTGTATGTGGTGCCAGGTGGGCCAACATAGTCCACTGATTGTTCAGACCAGATTGTACCTGAGCCTCTTGGCTTCTGGAGATATTGGTGAACCTGAGAGAGTCCTACTTCTGTGACATGTGACAATGTGAGCCCCGCTCCCTGCTGTCAGTGGGTTCTGTGATTTCTGTCTGGTAATCTTACATCTGCAAGAGGCAGCTCTTCCTTGCCCTACTCCGCCGGATGCAGAGCTTTTAATAAGGAAACCACTTTCTTCTTCTTCTTCTTCTTCTTCTTCTTCTTTTTTTAAAAATATTTATTTATTTATTCAAGACAGAGAAAGAGGCAGAGAGAGATAGAGAGAATGGGCATACCAGGGCCTTCTGTCACTGTAAATAAACTCCAGATGCATGTGCCACATCGAACCTGGGTCCTTTGCCAGTGCAGGCAAGTGCCTTAACTGCTAAGTCATCCCTCCAGCCCTATTTTCTTCTTCTTCTTTTTAAAAAAATATTTTATTTATTTATTTGAGAGGGAGAGAGAGAGAAGGAGAAAATGGGCATGCCAGGGCCTCCAGCCACTGCAAATGAACTCCAGATGCATGCACCCCCTTGTGCATCTGGCTTACGTGGGTCCTGGAGAGTAGAACTGGGATCTTTTGGCTTTGCAGGCAAACACCTTAACCACTAAGCAATCTCTGCAGCCCCAGCCTCACTTTCTTTGTTGAAAAATATTTTAGGCACACCAGGGTTTTCAGCCTCTGCAAAGGAACTCCAGATGCATGGTCCACCTTGTGCAGCTGGCTTATGTGGGTACTGGGAAATCAAACCTGGGTCCTTAGGATTCTCACACAAGTGCCTTAACCACTAAGCTCTCTTTCCAGCCCTAAGAAAGCCACTTTCATCCACTGTGCAAGTTCTCTGTAGATGGACAAGGGAGATGGGGCCAGGAGAGGGGAGAAGGGAAGGTCCCAAGAAGGAGTCATCTTGTTGGCAGCCTTATCCTCTCTCACTTGCCCTGCCACTTTCTTCTCTTCTTTGTTGTATGTCATTCCATGGTTCCTTGTAACCAAGATGTCTCTCTATTTACCTTTTTGCTTGATGGTTTTGGTCAATATGAGAGGTCCTCATTTATGATTGCTAATTCACCCAAATCCCATTCCCTTATGGTTCAAGTAGAGAATCACAAAGGGGCATTGTGGGCATTTTGCTCTGGTGTTTGTGCAGTTAAATTGCATTTGTTTCATGTGTTAGAGCGGAACTTAATTCTAGTAAGCAACAGGGTGGATAGGAGAGGTGTGTCGTGCTGTGGCTTATATAATGATCCGAGTGTGCCCCCAAAGTTCTTGTGTTAGGATGACCTCAGTGTAGTGATTTTAAGGGTGGTAGAACCTTGAAGAAGTGGAGTATAGTAGAAATTGGGGGCATCACCTTCAGAATGCTGGTGTTATGGAGTGAGTTCTTATAAAACAGAATTATTGCAATTTCTTTTTCTTTTTTCTTTTTTGAGGTAGGGTCTTGCTCTAAACCTGGCTGATGTTGAATTCCCTATGTAGTCTCAGGGTGGCCTGGAACTCACATCGATCCTCCTACTCACCCTCCTGAGTGCTGTGATTAAAGGCATGTGGGAGAAGAGAGAGAGGAAAGAGAGAAGGGGGGGGATGAGTACACCATGGCCTCTAGCTGCTGCAAATGAACTCCAGATGCATCTGGCTTTATGTAGGTACTAGGGAATTGAACTCATGTTGTTAGGCTCTATGGGAAAGTGTCTTAACCCCTGAGCCATCTCTCCAGCACTTGATGTAGCTTCTTAACATTCCTTGGATTTAAGTGGTACAGAGGAGGCAGTGGACTGAAAACATGGTGAATGCCAGAAGATGGAAGCCTTGTCCTGTGAACAAAGCAAACACCACACATCTGAAAGCAAAGTGCCACAAGAAGTTATCATCCCCACAGGTGGAGACAGCATCCCTTGATACACTCAACTTTGGTAGGGTGCAGTGCAATAGCTGAGGTAAACTGCTAAGGACCAGTTTTATAGTATTCGAGAATTTTGGGCAAATTGGTTAATTCATTGAATTAAACATTCAACAATTTGTGTTTTGGAGAACTGACTTTGTCTGAATTGACTTTTGGGCAATTTGCTACAGCCCACAGCTTCTATCCAAGTGGCTTATTAAGGAATTTCATGTGAGCAAACACAGGGCAATCCTTGTAAAGAATCCCTGTGGATGCAATTTGTTCCTACTTTTTAAAAGCTAGTTCTACTGCCCTTATTCATTCATTCATTCATATATATATATAAAATTTTTTTAGCACATCCTAGCTTAGCCACAACTTTAGGCCTTCTGGCAAGGTTCTTTTCAGGGACTTACCTGAAAACACATACCTATTGACTTCTGGCATGCAACCTCCTCCCCGTGAACCCTCTGTGTCTGTGACCCAGTGTTCACTCTTCAAATGGCAGATTCAAAATTTTGTGATGAGAATTTCATTTCTTTTAGTTTTCTCCTGTCCAGACCCATGTGATCATGGTTTCTTTTACAAATATGTGTGTGTGTGTGTGTGTGTGTGTGTGTGTGTGCTTAGAGTATATTTGATATACAGTGTGTGATGTGTCTATGGCATATGCACAGGTGTGTGCAGATGCATGTGCTCAGAGAGTGTTGGGCACGTTTCATCTCTCATATATGTGTTTCCTTAAGATGGAGTTTTTCACTCACCCAGAACCACCAGTTTTTTTTTTTGTCTGAGCTCTAGCAATTCTCTGGTCTCCCTCAGACTGGAGTTATAGATTTACACGGCTACAAATCGAACTGGGGGTGGGAGACAGGATATGTCCATCCCTTTCAGACCCTCATGCTTGCATGACAAGCACTTTTACCCACCAAGACGTCTCCCCAACCCCATATTGATCTTTGAAGGAATGACATCTTTCTCAGTAGTTGTTCTCTTTGACTGGTGCTCAGGTCCCCCCCGCCCGACCGAGGTCTCCCACACTAGGCTGTCACTTTTTTCTGAAGGCTGTTACAACTTGGCCTTTTCAGCCCACTCTGTCTTGCTGTGGGAATTGCCTCACAAGCTCCTCTGTCATCATCAATGCCACCCTCCAGCCAGCCCCAGGTAGATCTGGTGCTAGGTTTCCCACAATAGCTTGTCTGAGCCCCCTTCCTACGCTGATGGATGGGAGCAGGTTTGAAGATGGTGTGGAGAATGCCTTTTTCAGGGGTCTGCCCTGGGGGACACTGCAGGGAAGCGGCATCTTTCCTTTCTACTTGCCCTCCATACAGTGGGTGCCTCTGGGACACAGTGGCTTCTTGTTCCACATAGGACCTGCTTCTTACAATAATGCGGGTGCTCCTCTGTGACCCAGCCTTGGTTAAATGCAGACACTGAGTTTCATAGAATAGAATGCCTTGAACAATCCTTTCTACAAATTCCCTCACTTCATTCAATATTTATCAACTGCTCATTGTGTGCCCAGCGCAGCATCCCATCCTGTGAGATACAAAAGAGGTTGAGCTGAATTCAATCCAAAGAGAGGTGACAGTGGGGACATGAGGTTTGTACACAAGGGACACTGGTGCATAAGAATGGGAATTTATTCAGAGCTGCAGGCAAAGGAATAATAAACACTGAGGGGTTCAGAGAAAATACAGCGGGGTGGGTGGCATGGAGGACCTTAGAGGCCTAGTTAGAGGAAGGGCATTGAGTTCAAGCTGGATCTTGACTGATGGAAAGGGGGTGGGGAAGATGGCATGAATGATCTGGCAGAGTGCATCAGGCCCATGTGAAGGACAGTGATGGGTAAGAATGGACCATTTGAGAGCAATTTTACCCCATGCAGGTTGCTGCACAATGACTTGGCAGTAAAGATAATCTCATTGAAAACATGTCATCACTATTACCATCATTATTATTTGCAGTTTTTGGCAGCACTTGATGATACAGTAGTTTTGTAACAATTTTTCTGTCCATGAGAATTAAAAAAGTTTTTTTTCGGGCTGGAGAGATGGCTTAGTGGTTAAGGCGCCTGCCTCCTAAGCCTAAGAATGCTTGTTCCAATCTCCAGCGGTTCCAATCTCCAGGTCCCATGGTTAGCCAGATGCAAAGGGACACAAGGGCGCAATGCTGCACTTGACCACAAGGGGGCGCACACATCTTGAGTTCGTTCATAGCAGCTGAGAGACTGCTGGTGCGCCCATCTCTATCTGTCTTCCTATCCCTCTCTCTCTCTCTCTCTCTGTGTCTCTCCACCCCCCCAAAAGTTTTTTTTTTCCAGATTTTTATTTTCCTTTGCATTTGTTCCTGTGTATTTAAACTAAAGCTGTAGCATTTGTTCCTTTGTTTGTTTGGACCACTGTAAATGCCTAATGCAGGGTTGGGGAGATGGCTCAGTCAGTGAAATGCTTGCCATAAAATCATGAGGTTTTGGTTTGAGGCTCCAGTACCCACATAAATGTCAGGTGGGCGTGGAACCCACCTGTAATCTTAGCACTCAGAAGGTGGAGACAAGCAGCTCCCTGGGACAAGCTGGCTTCCTAGAATGGCTGCACTGAAGAGCTCTGGGTGCAAGTGAGAGATACCATCTCAATAAATAAGATGGAGAGTGATCAAGGAAAACACCCAGTGTCAACCTCTGGCCTCCACATGCACACATGTGCACATATACCCACATATTCATGTGGTCTTACACACATGTGTACACATACATGCTCAGCACATGCATACACATGAAAAAATTAAAAATAAAATAAAATGCCCAAATGGGATTAGTTGGAAGAATCTATGAGGCAAATTGGCAGTGTCCCTGGGTAAGTAAGAGAAGGCCTGGAGCAGCAGAACCTGAGAGCTAACCTAAGAGTGGGTGGAATTACTGAAATTCTTTTTCTTTTGGCTTGTCTGTATTTTCACATTTCTTTTCCCAGAAATGGATTACATTTATAGAAGGAACAGTAATAAAAACAAGAAACACAATCAGCAAAAGAAAATTATGTGGAATGTTTCAGTGTTTGGGCTTCCTTGTCTTCAAGTTTGGAGTCAATTTGAAGCCAATTTTGTCTGCTCGGCTGCTTTGGCCACGCTTTCAGTCTTGTCCACTGTTTGAGGGATTTAAAGCTTGCATACTGGCCAGCTTGCTGCTTGCCAGCCAAATTGTTTTCTGCCCAGACGGGGAGGGTGGTGATAGACAGCTGGAGCGAGTAGCCTGGTGCTGGCTGAGTAGGCAGCCACCTCTGTGAGGCCATCTGAAAGGTGCAGAGCTTTCATGGTCAGCTTTAGCGGGACTCAGCCTGGTCCTGCATCAGAATCACCAGGGAGTGCACAAAATCGATGGCACTCAGATTCATTAGTATTGTGAGTGCTTGTGTTTTTTTTTTTTTTAAAGACACCTGGAGGATTCTGGTATGCAGCCAAAGATGAGAACCACTGAAATGTTAGATTCTCTCCTGGCCCACCCATCCCTTTCTCCACTGGATGCTGGGTTTGGTAGGGCATGTGCTACAGAGATTTTTACATAGAAGCCCCTGGAAGCCAGTCAGATATTCAGGTCCCTGGCTTCACTCCAGACTACTGAGTCACATTTGCTGATTATCAAACCCATGAACCTTAGCTTTAGTCAGCTCCTTGGTAATTATCTCATGCTGGCTTTGAAAATCTGAGAGCTAACCGTAGTTCTGTATTTCTAACTGGCTTTCTATGCCTACCTCATGTCTACATAGCACATTGATTATTTTGTCAGTCCATCATGGGTTTAGCACTTCTAAAGACCAGTTTTACATCTAGTAACCACTTTTCTTCTAGAAACAAAGTGTAACACAATTCAAATTCTGTGTGTATTGGGTGGAAAGATATGTGTTTTAGATTAGTGCACCTATTTTGCAATTGAGGCCATTAAATGGACACATTACCCCATTATTAAAGTAATATGGGAGCTCGAGAGATGGCTTAGCAGTTAAGGTGCTTGCCTGCAAAGCAAAAGGGACCCAGGTTCAATTCCCCAGGACCTACATAAACCAGATGCACAAGGGGGCATGTGGAGGCCCTGGTGCACCCATTCTTTCTCTCTGTCTCTCTCTACCTGCCTATTTCACTTTCTCTTTTTCAAGTAAATAAATAAAAATAAAATATTTACAATAAATTAATATGGGACTGGAGGTGTGGCTCAGTGGAACTCCAGATACATGCTCCCCCTTGTGCATCTGGCTTATGTGGGTCCTGGGGAATCAAACCTGGGTCCTTTGGCTTTGCAGGCAAGCATCTTAACCGTTAAGCCACCCCTCCAGCACTTCTTTTTTTTTTTTTTACTTAAAATTTTTTTTATTATTAACAACTTCCATAATTATAGACAATAAATCATAATTCCCTCCCCCCCTCACTTTGCCCTTCACAACTCCTCTCTCCATTATATCCTCTTCCTCTCTCAGTCTCTTTTATTTGTTCATTTAAGTTATAAAATATGTTGGTCAGGGGAAATTGAATTTGCTAGCTTAGCATCCTGGTGGCTTGCCATACTGTACAGTGGTTAGTACTCTGCATTGTGAATTTGCTAGCTTATGTTGGAAAATGACCTTATTTGCTACAAGTTAATTTAAATCACTGGTGTATATATGCTGAGTGGCTTTTTACTGTTGGCCATGTATTCTCAGAGGCTTGATGATTTATTCACAGAGGCAAGGTAACTGTAAAAACATCACAGGGCTGTAAACAAGAAAGCTTTATTACGTGCTCATGTTGCATGTCCACAGTGGTTGGCAGGGCATCTGTGTTATTCTTCTTCTCTCAGGGGCCCAAGACTTACTTATTACAGCATCTCTGCTTGCAGAGCTGGGAGAGAAAGAGGGAGAAACACACTGTGTCTTAAACACTTACATGTTATTGGCCAGAGCAAGGCACGAGGCCCTGCCGCTCTTCAAGGGGGTTGGGCCTTGACCCCTACTGTGCTTGGAAGTGGAGGTTGAAGCCCATGACAGCGAGTACTGAAATGTTTGCTGTGTGTGATGTCACTGTCTTGGTAGATTGCAAGTCATCGGGAAGATGGGAAGTTCACATGTGCAGACCTTCTTCTGTATGTGTGGTCAATTATTGTTTCTCATTTTTCTCTTTTTAATTTTGCATCTTTCTTATTGACTTATTTTCTTCCTAAGGGACTTGTTGGGGTGTTTTAAACATTGTCCTCTCTCTGAATATATTTTTTCCCCAAATGTCAATAGCCTGCCAAGTATGAAAGAAAGTTCATCAGAAAGTATAAGGTGGCCCCAGGGAGGTGTCTGTCATTGGCTTCTCCACTTCTCTGCCTACTCAGAAAAGTCAAGAATAGATTCTTGTCGAGCCGGGCGTGGTGGCGCACGCCTTTAATCCCAGCACTTGGGAGGCAGAGGTAGGAGGATTTCCGTGAGTTCAAGGCCACTCTGAGAATACAGAGAATGAATTCCAGGACAGCCTGGACTAGAGTGAAACCCTACCTCGAAAAACAAACAACAAAAACAAGCAAACAAACAAACAAAAGAATAGATTCTTGCCAGTTCCGAGCTTTTTGGTTCTTTTGGAAATTTTGGCTTTTTCTTTTCTTATTTTTTGTGTGTATGTCTCAAGAAATAAGATGGAGGGCTGGAGACATGGCTTAGTGGTTAAAGTGCTTGCCTGTGAAGCCTAAGGACCCAAGTTTGATTCCCCAGTACTCACCTAAGCCAGATGCACAAGGTGACACATGCCTCTGCAGTTTGCAGCAAGTGGCTGGAGGCCTTGGTGCACCCATTTTCTGTTTCTCTCTTACTCTCTCTCTTAAATAAATAAAACATAATAAATGCTTTACTGAGTATTATTCTTTACCTCTTTTATTAATATTTTTGTTATTTATTTATCTGAGAGAGGAAGAGGCAGATAGAGGGAGAGAGAGAGAGAGAGAGAGAGAGAGAGAGAGAGAGAGAGAGGGAATGGGCACACCAGGGCCTCTAGCCACTGTAAATGAGCTACAGACTGGTGCCACCTTGTACATCTGTCTTATGTGGATACTGGGGAATTGAACCTTGGTCCTTAGGCTTTGTAGGCAAGCACCTTAACCACTAAGCCATCTCTCTAGCCCACTTTCCTCCCTTTTTTAACTTCTTTCTTCAGTTTTGGAAGATGTGAATCTTTTTCTTTTTGCATACACACATTACATTATATAGCATATACTATATATTATACTTATATGCACACATACACACACATATGTATACATATGAAAGCAGGTATGTTTCTATGTGTACAGGTATATATGCATATAATTACACCATGCATAGACAAGATATATATGCATGCAATTACACCATGCAAGACTCTTGACTAAACTTGAGTTGGACTCTTCTGAGCCTACTTCTTTTTTTTTGTTTATTTTTTCCTTTTTATTGACAGCTTCCATACTTACAGACAATAAACCATGATGATTTCCTCCCCTCCCCCACTTTCCCTTTCACAAATCCACACTCCATCATATACCCTCCCTCTCTCCATTAGTCTTTCTTTTATTTTGATGTCATCATCTTTTCCTCCTGTTATGAGGTTTTTGTGAAGATAGTGCTAGGCATTACCAGGTCATGGATATCAAGGCCAATTTCTGTCTGGTCAATTGCATTGTAAGCACTACTACCCTCCCTTTGGCTCTTACGTTCTTTCTGCCACCTCTTCCACAATGGACCCTGAACCTTGGAAGGTGTGATAGAGATGTTTCAGTGCTGAGCACTCCTCTGCATTTCTTCTCAGCACTATGGTGACTTTTGGGTCATCACAGTGGTTTCTGCCATCTGAAAAGCGAAGCTTCTCTAACCCAAAGCGAGAGTAGCGTTAATATATGGATACGAACATTAAGACAAGTGCTTACCAGGCAGTTTGTTGAGCATAATATATGAATTTAGCCATTCACCAGCAGACGTTACACCCCTAGCACTCATGATCTCCCCCACTATAGGCTTTTTCTTTAAGCACACAAAAATATTCAAGTAGTTTATTATAAACATCTAAACAACATAGTATGGCCAAGTAGCTCAGTTATAAGAACAATAAATAGAATATAAAATATACATCCTATTCTAGTGCATACTTTACAAAGATGGGCATAACATATCTTTCTTAAATTGTTTGGGGTGTGTGTGTATGTAGCATGAGTGTAGCATACATGTATATGATGTATGTACATGTGTGTGCAAATATGCTGCCCTGTGTGAACATCTGTGGTGCACAAAGACGACCATAGGCTTTTGATTAGGTTTTCAGTAGCAGGCATGTATTCCCTTCCATAGAGTGGGTCTCCAGTCCAATTAGAGAGCAGTTGGTTTCCCCCATAACAGACATGCCACTATTGCACCCATTGGCTCATTTGGCCTGGCTGGTCAGATTTAGAGCTTGCAGTGTCTACTGTATTCACCACTGATAGCTTCTGTCTCCCATAAGACTGCATGCAGTGCAGCTTATTCCAGCTTTCTGTCAGGTGGTCTACCAGGAGAAGGTTATCAGCTCAGCCGCCTTTTGATTTCTCAGTGACTTTGTGGCCCAGGCATGTGGAATCTTCAGCTATTTGGTCTTAGCATCTATTCCTGGTGGGAAAGTGTGGTGGTGTGATTCAGGTGTTCATCATAAACTTAAGTGTTTTGTATGTTAGGTTCCCAACTGATGGAGATTTGGGAATTAATGCCTCCTGGAGGCAGTGTATTATTGGGGGTGGGCTTATGGGTATTACAGACAGTGTCCCCTTGCCAGTGTTTGGCACACTCTTCTGTTGTTATTGTCCACCATATGTTGGCAGGGGGTGATGTCCACCCTCTGCTCATATCATCGTTTCCCTCTGTCATCATGGAGCTTCCTTCCCCTTGAGCCTGTAGCCAAAATAAACCTCTTTTTTTCCCCCAAGCTTCTCTTGGTTGGGTGGTTTCTACCAGCAATGCAAATCTAACTGCAACAGAAACCAAGAGCCTTCTGAGCCCACTTCTTAACTAGACCTTGGCTTTGGACTCTTAAGTTTTAGCAAGTATCTGGCTGGGTTGGTTTATTGAAAAGTCTGTACGTTGGTATCTGATCATCTTAGCTTGTTTTCAGCAAGAATTCTATCAAATTGTTTTGTTCAGAGTTCCTGCTACCATAACATTTCCTGTTAGGTAGTTGTTCCTCCACAGGGCCCTGCCCTGTGCCTTAGCTTCAAACCTCTACTTGTCCTTTTGTATTGGAGTTGAATCCAGTCTTTGCTCCCATTGTAATAGTCCTGTCTTGAATAAATTTCCTAACCATCTATGCAAAGTGTCAGGAATGATTTTTATAATATACAAATGTAAAAGATTCACAATCTTATAACATTAAAGCTTAATGTGTATGTGTATATATGTAACATAACAATAGAAAGGAGGCTACAGGGGGCAGAAAGGTCCGAGGAAGGAGGGGGAGGACAGATAAGGGGAATGAAGAGAATCAAAAAAATCAAATTTTGTTTGAAAATGCTACAATGAAACATAATACCTTGTCTGCTAATTAAAAATAAATAAATGGGGCTGGGGAGATTATTCAGTGATTAAAGGTGCTTATTTGCAAAGTCTGCTCCCTTTGGTTCAGTTCTCCAGCTACTCATGTAAAGCTGGACTGATATTTGTTTCCAGCAGCAAGAGACCCATGTGTGTGCACATACATGCAAATGAATACACTGAAAATAAATTAATGAAGAACAAATAAAATACATATGTGTTTGCTTGTTTCTGCTGTTTTAATTTGTATTTGGTTCCCAGTGGAGTTAACTATTGTCTATGTTTATTAATTACAATTCCTCTTTCTCTATTGTTTGCATTCTTTGTCATTTTTTATCAGCTTGTGTAAATTTTAGATATAACCGATATACCACTTGTTTATTTTTAACACATGTATTTCACTAGGTTGTGCACATGCGTTTTTCCCAAGTTTGCTCCTCTGAGCTTATTTGCTTGTTTTTGGTTCATTGCTATTTTACTCCTTAAATATTTACTGTTTTAATCTACTAATTTAGTTTTCAGTTTCTTTACCCTTCTGCCTTTTATTTTGACAACTAAGTAATAGCTTGGAAACATGCAACTACAAAACATAAGAAGTGTTTCTGGGCTGGAGAGATGACTTAGTGGTTAAGGTGCTTATCTGCGAAGCCTATGGACCCAAGTTTGATTCCCCAGGACACTTGTAAGTCAGATGCACAAGATGGCACATGTGTCTGGAGTTCATTTGCAATGGCTGGAAGCTCTGGCATGCCCATTGTCTCTATCTGCCTCTTTATCTCCAATAAATAAATGAAAAAATATATTTTTCGAAAAAAAAAATAAATATATTTTTCGGTTTTTAGAGGTAGGATCTCACTCTGGCCCAGGCTGACCTAGTCTCAGGGTAGCCTTGAACTCACTGCAATCCTCCTACCTCTGCCTCCTGAGTGCTGGGATTAAAGGTGTGCACCACTACGCCCAGCCCCCCCCCCACATATTTAAAGAGGGGTTTCTGACGTAAGGAAATCCTTCAAAAATAACTATTTTGTGGTGCGAATGCTGTCTTACAATTTGTGCGATTTCCAGGTTTGGCTATTTTTCATTTCATTTTCATACCAGGATAGAGATGCATGAGGAAGCCAACCAGGACAGAATTATCCCTGCTGTCATCTCCTGGTTCAGATGGTGAGCCTATTGACTTTCTCCTTGTTATCAGAGTTGAGCAATGGTGACGGTAGCACAATGGCCATGACACAGAAGCCTGGTCTTATTTTCCTTGCCACATCCCCAGATGCTCAGGCTCAGGGATAAGATCTGTCATACCCTCCCACCATGCTCAGAGATGAGTGGGAACATTTTTTTTTTTTTTGAGGCAGGGTCTCACTCTAGTTCAGGCGGACCCTGGAATTCACGATGTAGTCTCAGGGTAGCCTTGAACTCATGGAGATCCTCCTACCTCTGCTTCCCAAGTGCTGGGATTAAAGGCATGTGACACCACACCTGGCTGAGAAGAAACATTTTTAAAATTTTTTACTTATGAGAGAGAGAAAGAGAAAGAAGGTAGATGGGCCCATCAGGGCCTCCTGCTGCTCAAATGAACTCCAGACACATGTGCCACTCTGTGCATCTGGCTTTACATGGGTATTGGGGAATTGAACCCAGGCCATCAGGCTTTGCAAACAAGTATCTTTAACTGCTGAGCTATTGCTCCATCCTGAGAAAGAACATTTGAACCATGGTAGAATCAGGGACCTCAGTTGGCACCCAGTTTTCTGAAGAGGCAGAGATCTCGAGACCCTCTGGGAGGTAAGGGAGAGGTTCTTCCCATTAGACCCTGAAACCCCTTTTCAGCTGGACATCACCAGAAGGGAGGAATATGGTTAGACTCTTTCTGGACCTATGAGTGGGGCCATGACAGAGAAGTACGTGTTCCATCATCTCGAATCCACACACTTCTCAGCATCCTATAGCCACTGATTACAACTCCTGTATCTGTGGGGCTGCAAGACATCTTTCCAGTAACTTCTCAGTTCACCAGCTTCTCAGACTGCAAAGATGACCTTAGGATTTTCTTCTCACCACTTGACTGACTTCCCCTGGCTCTCCAGCAGCCCTGAAACCACTGGGGACCTTAATAACTCCCGAAGTTCTACTCTATCTGGCCACATAGCCATCTTAGCTTCAGCTCTCATCAAACACCTCAGAGGTCCTGCAGTTCTCACACTCTTCTGTGCACCTGGCTCATGCATGTGCTGATTCTGATCCAGTGACTTCCCCCCTCCTGTGCTCTGCTACTCATCTCCCCACCCTCTGCCCTTTGGGCCGTTTCTGACTCCTCCAGGTTGAGATGATGATCCCCTGAGATTCTGCATCTCCATCTCATCAGAGCGCGTCTTAACTGGCGTGGTATTTACTGGCTGGTTTGTCTGGGTCATTAATGAGACCTTGACCCTGAGGGCAGAGGCCATGTGATACTGATTTGCATCCCAGTCCTCCAGTGAGCATTGGGTTGAGTGAGAAAATGTGTATCAGGATCTCCAGTGCTGTCCCTATTGCGGCTAAGCGTTCGACAGTCCTAGTCTTTCAAAAAAGCCCCACTCCTCTTTGATTAGTTCTGTGTATTTTTCTTTCAGTCCTCAGTTAGTTAATTTCTGTCCTGATCTTTATAATTTTTTTTTTTTTTTTTACAAGGTAGGGTCTCACTCTGGTCCAGGCTGACCTGGAATTAACTATGTAGTCTCAGGGTGGCCTTGAACTCTTGGCGATCCTCCTACCTTTGCCTCCTGAGTGCTGGGATTAAAGGCGTGCGCCACCACACCCGGCTTCTTTATAATTTTTGCCACCTGCTGCTTTTGGGTTTGAAGTGTTCTGGGTTATCTAGGATCTTGAGGTGCATCTATAGGTTATTTGAAATACTTCTTTTTTTTTTTTTTTTTTTTTTAAAAAAAAGATGTAGGCACTCAGCTATAAACTTTCCTGTTAGAATAACCTCTGCTGTATCTCAAAGGTTTTGGAAAGTTGTACTTTCATTTTCATTTGATTCTAGGAACTTTTTAATTTCCTCCCCAATTTCTTCAGTGACCCTCTGGTCATTCAAGAGTGTATTGCTCAGTCTCCACGTATTTGTGCAGTTTCTGTAGTTTTTCTTGCTACTGACTTCTAGTTTTATTGCACTATGATCTGATAAACTACAAGAAACTACTTCAGTTCTTTTGTATTTGGTAAGACTTGATTTATAGCCTGTAATGGGGCCTATTTTAAAGGAGCAGCTGCCAAGAGGAATGCGTATTCTGTTTATGTTATGTATATCTGTTTCCATTTGATTCATAAGATAACTCCGAGGCTTCTTTGTTGAATTTTAGTTTGGATGACCTATCTAGAGATGAGAATGATATATTGAAATCACCCACTATCGTTGTGTCAGGACCTGATCTTTTATGTCCATTAATGTTTTTCTTATGAAATTGGGAGCCCCAACTTTTGATGCATATATTTATATTTACTATATATTCTTGATGAATTGTTCCCTTTATTAGTGTGGAGTGACCATCTTCATCTCTTGTGTTAGTTTGAATCTAAGTCCCCCATAGACTCGGTGTTTTATT
Source organism: Orientallactaga sibirica (assembly GCA_036365145.1). Lineage (NCBI taxonomy): Eukaryota > Metazoa > Chordata > Mammalia > Rodentia > Dipodidae > Orientallactaga > Orientallactaga sibirica. The sequence goes on from JAEOAD010000028.1 coordinate 16,077,445, forward strand.
AAAGCTTATAACTTGGCTCTCCAGCTGCCTGGCTGGAAGAGGTGTCACTGGGGGAAGATCCTGGGGTCTAGACCTAAGGTGTGTTTGGGGACATATATGAATTCTAGCCCACAAGTATGCAGAGAGATCCGAGCTCTGGGGGACCTGCTTGTTGCTTTTGGATTTGCTGGCTGTCTATAACAACACTAGTGAGAGTGTGAGCTGAGCAGTGGAGCAGTGGCTTCCATTCATTATGCCCTCCCCTGAGCCTTCCTTCACAGTGGACACTTCCAGGAAAGGGGTATCCTTTTCTTGGAAGCCCATTTTACTCAGATTTTAGTGTAAGTAGATATATCAGATGAAAGATGAAGTATAGGAGTTTCAGTACCCTAAGTTTGAAAGTTTACTTGGGGGAAGGTCACAGCCCTTTGTGCAAGCTCTCAGGAAAGGGAGTCCCTGGAGCTGGTTTGAGCTGATCCAGCTACACAGAATTTATTGATACTAACTATTGTTCCCTAAGTTCTGTTTTGGGGGCCCTGAACTGGCCCAGCTGGAGGGATCACCATGAAGCTATTGTTAGTTTTGTCTTGTTTATGGGGGTTCATTGGTCAGCCTCACCTGGAGTTAACCTCCTGCCTAACATTGGCAAATGGTGGCAGGAAGGACACCATAAAGTGCAGGGACCTAGTTCGAGGTCAAAGGCAAAGACAGTCCCAGTTCTTTTTTTTAAATGTAATTTATTTTTTTTTGTTAACAACTTCCATAATTGTACATAATAACCCATGGTAATTCCTTCCCTCCCCTCACTTTCCCCTTTGAAACTCCACTCTCCATCATATTCCCTCCATCTTGCAATCAGTCTCTCTTTTATTCTACTGTCATGATCTTTTCCTCCTATTTTGATGGTCTTGTGTAGGTAATGTCAGGCACTGTGAGGTCATGGATATCCAGGCCATTTTGTGTCTGAAGGAGCACATTTTAAGGAGTCCTACCCTTTCTTTGGCTCTTACGTTCTTTCCTCCACCTCTTCCGCAATGGACCCTGAGCCTTGGAAGACGTGATAGAGATATTTCAGTGCTGAGCACTCCTCTATCAAGTCCCAGTTCTTACAGAGCAATTTCCAGTCTTCTGGAAGGAGCTATTGGCATGGGTCAGAGGAGCTAAATGGCAAGGGGAGATAGGTGGGATTCACCTGTTTGGTGGCAGTTCTTGGGGGCTGAGGATATAGGTTAATTGGTGGAGTGCCTGCATAGCATGCACCACATAAACTGGGTATGGTGGTGCACACCTGTAATGCCAGAACTTGGGAAATGGAGGCAGAACTCAAGTTCATTGCATTAGTTACTTTAGCTGAGCAGAAGTAGCTTAAGGAAGAACAGGGTATATTATGGATTACACTTTGGAGAGATACAGTCCACTAGGGCAGGGAAGACATGGCAGCAGGGGTAGGAGGCTGACTGTCATATGGTGTCTATAGTAAGGAAATAGGATGAACAGGAAGTGGGGCCAGTATATAAAACCTCAAGTTCTGCTCTCTCACAAGCCCTTCCTGTAGCAAGGCTCCACCTCCTAAAGGTTCCACAACCTTCCCAAATAGCACCACCAGCTGGGAATCAGGGGTTCAAACACATGAGCCTACAGGGGACATTTTACATCCAAAACCCAACAGTCACCTTGGCTCCATAGTGTGTTTGAGGCCAGTCGGTATGGCATGAGACCTTGTCTCCAAAACAAAATGAAACAAACAAACAAACAAACAAACAAACAACCAAACAAAACTAGACAAAATTCTGCACCTAAGCTGTACTGAAGGAATAGAGTGAGGAGCAAGGTCCAGGAGAGCTGAAGGCTGGACTGGAAGGCAAACGAGTGCCAGGCTGGACATTGTCTGAGAAAGGTCTACCTGGGCATCGACCAGACATGTGACTGCAGGCATGTCATGTTCCAGAGCTTTAGCTTGCTACATGTGAAATGGGTCTGAGTGGTTATACATGGGGAGCTGCTGTGGGAACATACATTATTAAGCATCTAGAAGCCAGTGAGCCAATGGTCCCGAGACTTTACTGTGCATCAAGATCTCTGGAGGGATGACTGAAGCCCTTGAAACACTGAGCCAGGTCGCACCTCCACTTTCCAAGCCCTTAGGTCTGGGGTGGAATTTGCATCTTGAACAAGTTCCTAGGTGATGCCAATAGTGCTTTCCTGGGGACCATATTTGGGGAAGGAAGCCCATCTGTAAATGTTGGTGCTTGGAGTATGGGCAACTAGTATTTATTAATGTTCTTGTTTTGGTGCCATTCACTCAATTTTATTTTAGTGCACATAGAGGAGAGAAAGGCAAACTGCTTGCTTTTTCTATGTCTGGTTATTATCTGACAATGTTACCTATTGTGAAGGACATTTGTATGGATTTTATTTTCCTGAGGTAGGGTCTCACTCTAGCTCAGGCTGACCTGGAATTCACTATATAATCTCAGGGTGGCCTCGAACTCTCAGTAATCCTCCTACCTCTGCCTCCCAAGTGTTGGGATTAAAGGCATGTTTCACCATGTCCAGCTGGAATTTTCTGACTAACTTTATCCTAATTTTTAAAAAAAAATTTATTTATTTATTTGCAATCAGAGAAAGAGAGACAGACACAGAGAGAGAATGGGCAGCCAGGGCCTCTAGCCACTGCAAATGAACTGCAGATGCATGTGCCCCTTGTGTATCTGGCTTAGGTGGGTTCTGGGGAATTGAACCTAGGTCCTTGGCTTCACAGGCAAACACCTTAACTGCTAAGCCATCTCTCCATCCCTATCCTAAGGCTTTTTGTGCCATCAAGTAGAGATAAACTCTAATTTGGTGGCTAGTAACTGAAGTCTGCTTGGGGTTGCTTAGACACAAGAGAATTTATTGTAGGAGGCTTTAGAAGCTGCTGAGAGTATGGCTGGCTCTAGTTTGGCTTCAAGAACCAGCATCTCCAACATGGTAGACTATCTGTCCAGCTCTTCTCACTACCATATAAACTGCTTGCTTTATGTCCCAGATCACAGCATGGTTTGGATAAAGATTCTGATTGGTGTAGTATTAGGTCAGCTGTCCAACTGATATCATTGCAACCAGGTGAATGGGAAATGGGACTGGGACAGACAGAGCAAGAAACAGCTCTGGGTACAAACTAAGTGGGATGTTGGGGTGGAAGAACTGGCTTCCTATGTATTGGGTACTGGGGCTTTGTTAAAAGGCAAGTAAATTGGATGGAGTTATTTTTAGAGAACTCTTGGGACTATGTGTTCAGCATGTATTTGTGCAAAGAGCAATGATTTAACAGCTGTACTGAATAAAGGCACATACAGAAAACTCAGAGAGGCAGGCATTGACTTCTTGCCCTCTACCAAGAGTCACTTAAATGAATGGAAAATCTTTTTTTTAAAAGAAAAAGACAGTTTGTTTAGCTTTTTATTCCTGTTTAATTGACCAGTTCAAGTACAGAGTTTAGTTCCTGCTAAGTCCAAATTCTAGAACTCACATATGCATTCACAGATGTGTTAAAATAGAGCCACTTTCCCGTTAAGATCTCATAATCTCAGGCTAAGGTGAGAGCCCAGCTGTCTTGTCTTGCAAGCATGAAGAGCTGAATTCAATCCCTCCGATTCCACATGGAAAAAACTGGGTGAGGTGGCTTACTTGTAGTCGCAGCAGGGAGGTGGTGATAGGTAGATACCTGGGCCTCACTGGGCAGCTAGTCAAACCTGCTTGGCAACTTCTGGCCAACAAAAGACCCTACTTCAAATATATATATATCCCCACCATACACACAGGAAGGGTTCCAAGGCAAGTGTGTTGACAACTTCAATGTGGGCAATGTGCTAATCCCAAAGGATACTTTTGGGGGTGCCATAAATAGCTTCTTTAGAGTATATCTGCTTTTTCTGCTCTCTTTCCTGTGGAGTACCTTTCCTGAGGCACTATGGGATTGGAGTAGTTCTTTGCTTTGAGTGTTCATGAAGGAGAAGAAGTCACACCAAGGCACAGGTAGAACAAGCAAGTGGTCAGGGTTTGTTTGTTTGTTTGTTTGTTTATTTATTGTGTGTGTGTGTGTGTGTGTGTGTGTGTGAGAGAGAGAGAGAGAGAGAGAGAGAGAGAGAGAGAGGTGTGGTATATGCACATATGTGTGCAGACACATGCACCCCATACATGTGTCTTCAGAGGTTCAGAATAGAACTTCGGGTGCCTTTCTCTATTTTTCATTTGCATACTTCTTCGAGATGGGTTCTTTTCTCTCCAACCCATCTATCAGTGAGCCTGGTGATTCTTGGGTCCCCCACTCCCTGGACTGGGGTTACATATGTGTGTTCTGGGGAGTCAAATTTGGTGGTCTCCAACTGAAAGGCTCTCATGCTTAAGTGGCAAGCACTCTTCACTGCTGAACCATCTCCTCATCCCCAAGGTTTATTTTTAGCAGGGGAGAAAGCAGAAGTGGAGAGTGCTTCTCCACAGTGGAGAGCGGACGGATCCAGCAGAACAGAAATTGCAAATAGCCGTCTTTAGTGTCTGGACTTACAGGACTTGGTCTAATGTTTCTCCTCCCCTTGCCCACCAATTAAGCCATGTGGGGTGCTCTCCTTCCTGGGACAGGCAGAGGCTTTCTTTTAAATCATTATTACCCACAATTCAGTCTGTTACATTTAGATGCATTAAATACAATAATATATACCAAGGTATAACTACCCATATAATTGAGATGTTTACTAGCAGAAAGAGCCATAGTTCCTTACCTGCTTCTCAGAGAGGGGCCCTGTGGAGTAGTTTGGAGCCTGTGGAGACTGGCTTTGTTGAATTTCCCAGAACCCTGTCCTTTCTCTTATCTGTTCAGCTTGGCTATTTCCTACACAGCTGCAAGCTTCTTATTTATCCTCACAAGTGTTCTCAGCCTCATCATTTGAACCCTAAGATTAAAGTATAAAGCCCACTTCACAGCTAATGGCAGCCAGGGGGAGAGTGGGAGGAGGGGGATATGGCAAGGGAGGAGGCTGGCCAGCCAGGTGGACAGTGGAAGGGCATGGTGGTTAGCAGAGGTTCTGGGTAGGAGATGGATGGGGAGTGAGTGATACCAGTGACCACCGGGGCTCCAGGGATGGAGTTTGTGCATTGGTATTTAACAAAACCTTCTCAGGAGACTAATGGCCAGCCAACGCAGGAAACACTACCTGCTGGACTCTTTCTTCCTCAGCTTCAGATGCAGAAGAGCCTCTGCAATACTGGAGTCCAAAGACGGGTCTTCCTTTTCCTCACGAAAGAACAGCCCACACGGCTGTGCCCAGTTCCCTTTCTTGACACTGAGTTAGACAATGCTTCTCCAGCATTGATTTTTCAAAAAGCAATTATTTAATCTAGGTTGGTTTGCTGAAAGGAAAGCCTCTGAGGGGCTGTAGGAAGACCTAGGATTTCTCTTCAGCCTGATGAGCTCTCCTAATCAGAATCAAACCTCATCAAGGTCTTCATTCATGGAGGCTGAGGTGGTGCCAGGAACTTGCTGTGAGTGTGTGAGCTCTCCAGTGTCAGAGACCTCCCAGACCTCCCAGGAGCAGAGGACAGAGAAGGGGTTGGGGAGAAAGGAGGAGCTGAGGAGGGAGGAGCAGTGGAGGAGAGGCACCAAATGGGTGAGGGGGTAGGAGGGAGCAGGGATGAGGAAGAGGAGAAAGAAGGAGGGTGGAAAGAGGAGCGGAGAAGCCAAGTGGGAGGAAGGAGGAAGAGGGAGAGAGGAAGAGCAGAGGTAGCAGCTTCACTGAGATGTCCCACCTTGAGGCAAAGTGGGAAGTCCTTACCTGTGCGCAAATAGGAGAGGGCTTGCAGCTGTCACCCCTTCTGGGAAATGACAACTACCATTTGATAGCTTTTACTCTAGGGAAGGTGTTTAGCCTGGACCATCACGTCCTTACCTCCAACCCAGGAAGCATCTAGGAAGCTTCCCTTTTACTGGTGAGTAATGAGGTTTGAAAAAACTGAGATCACTTGTCCAGCTGTGAAGGTGAAGTCAAAGTTGCAATGGAGACGTTAGGATGTTGGAGAGCCCAGGACAATGGCAAATGGAGGAGGAAAGCTGTAGGCATGGAAGGGAGTGGGCTCAAGACAGAGGCTATGTGTGCTGCAAGTGACAGAACATGAGGAGTGGGGCTGCCCAACCCGCTGGAGCACAAATGATGTCTAAAAAAAAAAAAAAAAAAAAAGAAAGAGATGTCTCACTTAGTGTTGAACACTACACTGTAACTTCTTTAATTCAAATTATTTATTTGAGAGAGACAGACAGAGAGAAAGAGAGGCTGTATGGGCACACCAGAGCCTCCTGCCAATGCAAACCAACTCTAGATGATACACCACTTTGTGCATCTGGCTTTATGTGGGTACTGGGGAATCAAACTCAGGCCCTCAAGCTTTGCAAGCAAGCACCTTTAATTGCTGAGCCATTTCTCTGGCACCTCCACTGTCACTTGTCAGCATTTTGGTGAGCTTTGAATCTCCCCTGTAGTCACCACCTTCTGAAAAGAAAAGCTTCTCTAGCCAAAAGTAGCCCAATCTTTCCTTGCTGTGCTCCCATTCCTCACTTTTGAAATGGGGAATGTTTACTCTGTGACATTTTATATTGTACATATGCCATTTGTTTTTTATTTCACAAGGCCTTAGAGTTTAAATTGAGTCTTAGAAAAGACATTGATCTTTTGGACACTGTTAGAAATGTAAGACTATGGGGACATTTGAAGTTAACCAAATGCATTTTGCATTATGAGATGGCCATGAACCCATGGGGCCACAGGTCACAAATGTCATGGTTTGCATGCGAAATAACCCCTACAGGCGAATGTGTCTGAAGACTTGGTCCCCAGGTGATGTTGTTTGGGGTGATTGTGGAACCCTTGGAAGGTGGGGCCTAGATGGAAGAAGTAAGTCACTGGGATAAGGAGCTTAGGTGTAAAGCCTGGCCTACTTCTTGTCTTTCTTCAGTCAGGAGATCTTCCCAATTGTTAGCAATCTCTTACCACCACAGTTGGGAGATGCTCCCCTCCTCCCATTCTTGGTGAACTGTATTACCTCAAATTATGAGCCCAAATAGCTCTTCCCTTCCACAGTTTGGTCCTTACTAGGTATTTTCTCACTGGGATGAGATAAGCAATCTATATAGAAAGGATTGGCTGGGACTGTGTCCATAGGACTTTCAGTTCTGATTGGGATCCTAAGTAATCCTGAGGCTTTGGGTAAATCAAATCCATCCTTTGATCTTCATTTTCCTTATTCTGCCTTCTCACCCTTCCTCAAGCTCTGCTTCCCCCCTGTGATTGATGACCTTACTCTGGGAGACTGCAAGATGACTGGTCTCCACCTTCAATGTTCAAGGCAGGAATGGAGGCTTGGGTGGTGGAAGAGTATGGTGGCTCACTGTGCCAGGGATGTGTCCCCAAGTAGTTGTCCATTCCTGAAATGGCCCAAGACTCAGGGCTCTGTACAAGGCACAGCTAAGGTTATTCCCTTTTCCAGCTGGCTGAGGATGGGATGCCTGTGGTTCTCTGGCTGGGATGCCACAGTTTTAGGCTCTGGGGAAATGGCTGGATGGTTTCTGTGAAGCTTACTTTTCTTTCTTTTTAAAATTTTTAAATTTGTTTGACACACAAATGGAGGGAGGGAAGGAAAAAGGGAGGGAGGGAAGGAGAGAAAGAGAGAGAGAGAAAGAGAGAGCGAGAGCGAGCGAGTGTGGGTTCACCAGGCCATCCTACCACTACAAATGAACTCCAGATACATGTGCCACCTTGTGCATCTGGCTTTACATGGGTCCTGGGGACTTAACCATGAGTCATCAGGTTTTGGGAGCAAGCACCTTTAACTTTTGATCCATCTCTCCAGCCCCAAACTCATTTCTTATGGAAGGATCAGCAATAGGAGGAGTGGGACCACCTTAAGAGGAGGAAAGGCTGGAACAAGTAACCTAAAGTGTTAGGTGTTAGGCAAAGTCAGAGCAGGTTACACAGTGGATAAAATCACTGTTCAGGGCTGGGGAACTGGCTTAGTGGGTTGAATACTCAGTGCATAAACATAAGGATGTGAGTTTTGTTCCCCAGCACCCATAAAAAATGTTGGATATAGTGATGTCTACCTATAATTCCAGAGCTGTGGAGGAGGAGACAGGAGGATTTGCTGGCTAGTCTAGCCAAGAAAGTGAATTCTGGGTTCAATGAGAAATCTTGTCTCAAAAACAAAACAAAACAAAACAAAACAAAACAAAACAGCAACAACAACAACAACAACAAAAAACCCAAGGTGAAACGTGATTGAGGAAAACATCTAACATTGATCCCTGACCCCCACATGTACATGATCACATGTAGACACACAGGAAATAGGGTCATGAAGGGCAACCATGGTTCCAAGAGTCACTAAGCTACAACAATAGGAAGCAGGGTTATATTATCAGCACAGAGGCCTTGTGAGGCCATGGCATGACTCAGAGAAGATGAACTGTATGTTGAAAGGAGACCCCAGGATTTGGGAGATGCCAGCACTATGGGACAGGCATTAAGGAAAACTACTAACTTTGGCTTAGGTGGATCTGCCTGGAAGCCAAGCAGCACAGTGATGGGATATAATTGGGCTTTTTGAAGCCTGTAGGATTTTATAATGGTCCCAGATGCTGGAAATGGAGCTACACAATTTGATATTTTCCCTGCTGGATTTTTAAAAAATATTTTAAATGTTTTGAAATTTTAAAGTTTATTAGCTGGCTATTTCAGTTTTAGTTTCAGATGCCTCTACATTCTTAAAAGTGTTAAAAATACCAAGAGCTTTTTTAAAATTTATTTTTACTTTTTTATTTCTTATTCCGATTTTACATTCATAGTATTGGTTCCATTTTCCTCCTCCCTGTCCTCCCTCTTCCAAAGGGACCCTCATCAATGGGGAATGTGGATCATGCATTATGGGGGCCATCAAGAGTTCTGGGGGGTAGGCCCCAGTCTCTGGGCTTAATGCCCCAACTTGCTCTAACAATCTTTCCGCCCCCTCTTCTGTGAGTTTCCCTGAGCCACATTGGGGTCATTTTTGTTTGGCTTCAGTAATGAGGTTTTGGGAGCCTCTGTGTCTCTGGATATCTGGCTTAGTTGGAGTTGGATGTTCTCTGTGTTTATCTCCTTCAGCCATTTTCTGGTGTCGTGATCGCCATGGACACTGTATTCTTGTCCTTCCCCTGCGTTGTTCTATGGTTTCAGCTGGGGCCCTGGTGAGGTGCGATTAGCTGATCCTCCCATCAGGTTCGTTGTCCATCTGAAAAGAGATAAGCAAATTCTCCAACGGAGAGAGAAGTTAGTACGAGATAGAAGGGATGACCATATATGTTTTGGAGAGAACTTTATATGCATTGGCTCTCTTCTAGCCCACATTTGGTGGTCTCTTGAACTTGGAGACTGAGCTCATTTTGTGTACCTGGTTTTTGCCTTATTTCCCAGTTCCAGCAATGTGTTCCATTCCACTGAGTGGATCTATTGGCCAAATCAAGGGCAGTTGGTTACCCACCATGGCTGTTTGCCATGCACTTGTATGTTCCTGCTGGATTTTGATCCTGCATTAATTTGGTCTTTCCTTGTTTTGCCTTCTTTTTACAATGGCAATGTTTACTCTGGGCCATCATGTTGGAAGTATATATGTAGCTTGTGTCTTTTAGTCACAGAAGAGACTTTAGATTTTGGACTTTTGAATGGTGTTGGGATTGGTATAGACTATGACTTTTAAAATTAGACTGAGTACAAGTAAAAGGTAAAACCCTATTGCCGAAGACACCAAAGGATAGCAGGATACCATGCTGGAACTGAGAGAGAAACTAGCTCTCTCCTGGCTATCCCTCAGGGTTCTGGAAAACACTATAGGAGCTGTTGAGGGACAATGGTCACCAACAGCATGAATAATCAGGGGACTTTGCAAGCTATGAAGTCAATGAGCTGGACAAGAAGTATGCACTTGTGCAATAGGGGCATGCAGCCTTTGTGGGTAACCAGCTGTTCTCTGATTGGTCATGAGTCTGCTTAGTGTGAGGGAACTCAGACTAGAGAGAAGCCCCCACTCCTCTCTGGATAAGAAGAGTGGGCTTATTATACACCAAAAAGTCTCTCAAATAACTATGCATATTCCCTTTAATCCAAGCTGCTTTCACTTTTGGTTGGAAAAATCTGTTTTATTTTATCAGAGAAAATGAGCAGATCCATGATCCATCAATATGAGCAGAGATAGCCTAATGCCCACCACAAACATGCCACCTTTGCCACATCCACCAGGGCCCAGGAGAAATTGCAGCTGAAGTGGCTCTCACCGCTAGCTTGACAACCAGCTCTAGGGCGATGGTGACAGACACTGTGGTCAATTAAATCTCATCAAAGCATAAATCCAGAGACTACAGAGAACTCAACACTAAATCAGACTGCTAATAGGGCTCCCATGACTCAGGGAATATTGTAGAAGAGGGGTTGGAAAGATTGTAAGAAGCACAGAGTAGGTAGGAATGCTTTGAGGCATGGTCCCTCCTCCCTTCCCTACAGAGACTGACTAAGGCCTTCATGACCCTACAGTGAATACCAATGGTCTCACAGAGGTGGGCCCCCAGGGAAATGGGAACAGAGATGAGGGCATGAGTACAACCTATTATAATATATAAAATAACAATTAAAAAAAAAGAAAGCAAGCTCGGGTGAGGTAGTGCATGCCCTTAATCCCAGAATTTAGGAGGCAGAGGTAGGAGTATCACCATGAGTTCAAGGCCACCCTGAGACTACATAGTGAATTCCAGGTCAGCCTGGGCTAGAGCGAGAACTTACCTCAAAAAACCAAAACAAAAACAGCAACAAAAAAAGCAAAAAAAGCTAAAATAAAAAACAAGTTAGACTGAGTGCATTTTGCATTGTGAGAGGACCATGAGTATATGGGGTTCGGGGTGGAAAGTGGTGGTTTGAATGCAAAATGTCCTCTATAGCCTCAAGTTTTTGTGATTAAACTCTTTACTTAGTACCCAACTGGTAGTGCTTTTGGGAGGCAGAATCTTGCTGGAGGTGGACCGTGGGGTTAGTCCAGCTCTACTATGTATTGAGAATTGGCTCCTCAAACAATTTTCCTGGCAGCTTTGCATGGAGATGTGATGCCTCAGCTGCCTGCTCTGCCATGCTTTTCTCTACCATGATGAAACTTCTCTTCAGAACTGTGAGCCTTAAATAGACCCTTTCCTCTAATAGCTACTTCTGGGCATCTGTTTTGTCCCAGCAATGAGAAGATAACTGCTACCGGGGTGACATAAAGAACTAACCTGACAGGATTGAACAGACAACTGAGTAAGGGATATTGGATGCTTAGCACAGCGCTTGTTAGGAACACCCTGACCCAGAGCAGGAAGGATGCTCTCTCTGCCCAGAGACCACAGACAAAATGCAAACAGACAATATCTAGCCCCTAGGGTAGGCCTGGGCATGGTGATTGGCTCAACTGCAAGAGTAGTAAGGGGGAGAAATCAGTCAGACTAGTGCTCAGGGAATGACATGAGACTGCATTTGGATCCTCTGGGAATGGGTTGGAAGCTGAGCTGCTTAGCCCCATGACCCATGTGAGCATGTAACATTTGGAACCAACTGAGCTTTTACTGGGGCAGTGCGGATGTAAAGTTCTTCAATGAATCTTCTATGTGTGCTTTTTATTAGCTAGCACTTTAAAGCGTGAGAGTTATTGAATTAGGCAGCCATTAACTTCTACTCCCTGGAGAAGCCTTTTTGCATCTTTTGTGCAGGCAGAGCCAAGAGGAGTAGGAAATGGGACACGTGGGGGCCTTGCTCACCAGGAGGGTGCTGGGAGTCCTTGAGGACATTTTCCACAGCAAGGACGAGACTAGAAGACATAAAGCTGTGTCTTAAAAACAACACATTTCTTTTCTCTAAATATCACCACATTTAAAGTGGTCCCTAGAACCATGTCACATCTGTATCCCTGTGCCCCCTTTTGGATTTGAGGAGAAAACCCCTATCTTTGCACTTTTTTTTTTTTTTTTTTGCCAGGCTTGGCTTTGTTATGTGTCACTCCAAGTAGCTGTGGGATAAGACAAGAATTCTTATGGTCAGACAAACCATCCATCTCAGAGCCAGCTAGCAGAACTTGGTATAATCCCAAACCTACAGTAACTGCCTATAGGCCAGAACCTTGAAGCTGGTTGGGCTGGGTGAGTGATTTGTGGTTCTGAAATGCAGGCAGACATCTTTGTGTGTGTGCGTGCATGCTCTGGCAATGACTAGAAAATGAGGTAAGACACTAGGGCTACAATTCTAACACTAGTAGGCAGAAGGCTGAGCAGGACCTCTGTGGATAGCTGTTTAAGCCATGTGATGTCCAAGGAGGCCACATTTAAGAGTACCATTGTTATCATAGGAACTATTTATTTATAACTCTAGTCTGACAATTCTGAAAAGTACAAATTAAGTTTCTCATCACAGTAGCAGTCAGAAGATGATGAGAAGATGAATTCATTTCCAGCAAATAGAAATGAACTGTCATAAGGGCAGTATCTTTTGGATTTGTGTAAGGTTATCTGTGATGGGCAATCTTGTCAACTTTGTGGGATCTAGCATGCAAATAACCTCTGGATATGACTGCCAGGGACTTTCTAGATTAGGTTAATTGAAGTGGGATGACTCACCCTAAATGTGGGTAGGACCATTCTATGGGCTATGGATCCTTGACTGAATAAAAAATAGAAAGCTAGCATTCATCACCCTGGGCTTCCTGACTACAGACACAATGTGACCAGCTACTTCATGTTCCCATGGCCATGCCTTCTCCACCATAATGGACTATCACCTCAAATTGTGAGCCAAGATAAATCCTTTCTCCTTCGCTGCCTATTGTCAGGTATTTTGGCACAGCAACAAAGAAAGTAATGCAATATCACAGAGGAGGTCTGTACTGCTGATGTTGGGCACATGGGCAGGACCAATCATTGGAAAGGAGGGTCAAGAGGGTGGATTGGGCCCATAGGGGCTCCTTGGGGTCTTCTCTGGTACACTTGGCTGTTGGTTCAGTTCCACAAGTCTCTGCCTCTTGCCTCCCTTAGAATAGTGCTCCCACAGTTTTCATAAACTCATGTTGCCTCAGGCAGGGTGGGGCAAGACAAAAGAGGGGAGACCTATGACAGCTGTATTAATTACTTTTGTGACCAAATAACTGAAATAAGCAACTTAAGGGAGGGTTTACTGTGGCTCACAGCTTAAGGGATATGGTGCATTGTGGCAGGAAAGGCATGGCAGTAGAACTGTGAGGCAGCTGGTCACTTTGCACCAGTAGTCAAAAAGCAGAGAACATGGGCTGGGGAAATGGCCTAGCAGTTAAGGCGTTTGCCTGCAAAGCCTAAGGACTCTGGTTTGATTCCCCAGGACCCACATAAGCCAGATGCACAAGGGGCACACACATCTGGAGTTCGTTTGCAGTGGCTGGAGGCCCTGATGTGCCCATTCTCTTTCTCTCTATCTGCCTCTTTCTCTTTCTCTTAAATAAATAAATAAATAAATAAAGCAGAGAACAGAAAGGAAGTGAGGCTAAACTAGAAAATGTCAAGGCCTGTCCACAATGACTCAATTCCTCTATCTATGCCCCACCTCCCCAAGGTTCCACAATCTTCCAAAATTGCACCACCAGTTGCTGCTCAAGTATTTGCATTTCACATTCAGACCACAATGTCAGTCATCTCTCTTTTTTAAAAAAATATTTTACTTTTATTTATTTGTTTATTTGACGGAGAAAGAGGGAGAGAATGGGTGTGCCAGGACTCTAGCCACTGCAAATGAACTCCAGACGCATGCACTCCCTTGTGCATCTGGCTCACATGGGTCCTGGGGAATTGAACCTGGGTCCTTTGGCTTTGCAGGCAAGTGCCTTAACTATTAAGCCATCCCTCCATCCCATCAGTCATATCTTGTTGGCGGTCCTGCAATGAATGGTGGGGTGGGCAGCAGAGTTGGGAGTCAAGGTGAGGTTTCATTGAGTGAATCCTCATTTGTGTTGTCTCTCTGCTTCCTAACTCATGATGTAAATGCCTTGCTCTGTCCCATGTTCCTGCCATGATGTGTTTCCCTCAGTAGTGGTCCAGAGTGATTGACAACTATGAGAAAAATAAGCTTCATGTCCTTATAAGTTAATTGCCTCAGATATGTCCTTATAGTGATGCATATTGACTAACACAAAGGACTTAAGTGTCTTTCCCAAGGCCACCAGCCAATGGCACAGCTCACTCTCAAACCCAGGTTCTGGTTTGGTCAGAGAAATGGAGATTCAATACTTGTCAAGTAGTTGGGTTAGAGGATTTGGCTGCAGATGAAGACGAACATGTGCTGTGGCTTGGAGGTGTCTCCCAAAGACCATGTGTTCAGGCTTGGTCTCCAGCTCAGGTACTGCTAGATCTGGTGGAGCCTTCAGAAGGTGAGGTCTATTCAGAAGAAGTGTGCCCTGAGAGAGAATATTGGGACGTGGCCCCCTTCCTCTCCCTCTCTCTGCTTCCTGGATGTCACCAGGTGAATAGTCTCCTCTATCACATGTTCCTACCATGATGCCCCGTGCGAAAGCCATAGGCTAAGTGACATGGACTGAAACCTCTGAAGCTGTGAGCTGAAGTGCACAGTTCTCCTCATAAGTTGATCAGTTCAGGTATTTTTCACAGCACAGGGAACATCATCAGTGAACACACCTCTTGCTTTTCTGATAAAAATGGATTCAAGGTCTGAAGAAATAGCTCAGTAGTTAAAGGTTCTTGCTTTGTAAAGCCTGCCGGTCCAGATTTAAGTCCCCAGTACCCACATAAAGCCAGACACACAGAGTAGTGAATTCATCTGAAGTTCATGTTCAGTGGCAAGAGGCTCTGGTGTCCTCACTCTCAAATAAATTTAAAAAAATTGAAATTAAGAAAGGGATACCTACAGCAATAGTTGATTCTTCTCACTTTTCTCTCTCTCTCACCTTGAAGACAGATATGATGTGGGTCTGTAGCAGTTCTCTCATTGCCATGAACTGACCAGTGGAACAGAAGCCAACCCATAGGGGATGGCAGTGTTTTGACAGCTGGGCCAACATCAGCATGTGCTAGCTTCTGGACTTCTTGTTTTGTGAGAAAAATTAGCTTTTTTGATGTAAGCCACCAGAGTTGGTTATCATTGATGTCACATGGAGGGACATGATACCTAGAGCTGTGGGGTGATGGAAAACCAAACACACTTAGAAAGGTAGGAAGTGCCAAAGTAATGAAGGCACCTGGGTTCTTGGTAGCCCATGGTAGATTTGCATCCTCATATCACTGGGCTGTCAGATGGAAGTTGGAACTGTCTTTATGTGCTAAGAGGAATCAGGTTTGATTTCTATTTTGGTCAGGCAGAATCATTCCTAATGGTTACATCCTTCTTTGTTTGTTGGGGAGGAGGCTGGATGGATTTATGAAATAAGTTATATACACCTATGTCTGTAGTAACAGAGATAGGTAGTCAGGCAGAGCAAGGGAGGAAGGAGCTTGTGGGATTGCAACCTGCCTTCCTGGGCAGTACAGGAGAAGAAAGTGAAGCCTTGGGTCCTCAGGGAGGTAGACCAGTAGACCATGCTCTGCAAGGTACTATTGTCTCTGGTCCAGAGCTTCCTCTGCCCACACTATGCCGCAGTGCCTGCTGCTGCTGTCCTAGGAATGGCTATGCCAACAGGCCTGGCTGTCTCTCCTCACCATCCTGTGTCTAGAGTTTCTTCCTGTGGCTGACTGTCATTATGGTGAGCTGGAACAAAGCCAGGGAAAATCCTCTTGACTTTGAAGGATGTTTTGGATCTGCCTCTCCCTCCCTTTTCCTTATCCAGACATATGGCCAGGTGGCTGGACCACCAGGTGTGGGGCTCAGCAAAGCTGCCATGGCAGTGGATATTCTTTATTTTATTTTATTATTTATTTTTGGAGAGAGACATAGAGAGGACAGAGAGGGAGAAGGAGACAGAGAATGGGTGCGCCAGCAGTCTCTCAGCTGCTGCGAACAAAATCCAGTTGTGTGCGCTCCCCTTGTGGGCAAGTGCGGCATTGCACCCTTGCATCATTTTTGCATCTGGCTAAACGTGGGACCTGGGAATTGGAACCGGGTTCTTAGGCTTAGCAGGCAGGCGCCTTAACTGCTAAGCCATCTCTCCAGCCTGGCAGTGGATATTCTTAAAGGGAGCTGTGTTCAGGAGGCTCATCAGCACACAGGCAACTTCCCCGGTCACCTTGTCATATGAGCTGGATTCCTTTCCAGCATGACTTGTTTTCAGGAGTCTCCATGACTTTCTAGGAAAATAGACCCACGTCAGTGACCCTCCAAATTCACCAGAAATTCAATCTCAGGACATGAGCAGTTCTTATGACCACAACCTAGGTTTAGCAGGGGCTCTGCTTCCAGGTCAAGTGCAAAGGTCACCTTTGGGGACACCAACACAGTTTGAGTCCTTGCAAAGTTCCAGCCCATTTTCTGCAGCTCTGCTTCTGGTCCCTGCCCATGATCTTCTTCAAATGTGTAAAATGACTGCTTACATAGAACTACTTCTCTGTGTGTACTTGCAGCTGGACTCCCAGAATAGGCACTTCCCTATTAAGGGGTATAGGTAATGGAAGGAAAAAAAAAAAAAAAAGACACCTTTGCCTGAGCACATTCACTTTGCCCAAAATAGCTTGTAACAATGTGCTGCTGAAGAACCACTTGGTGAGATCTAAGAACATTTGTAGTGTTTTACATTGGGCTTAATAATTCATTGATGTTTAATATTTCACAAGAGTAAAACAGAACATGATGAAATTTTCATATCTGCTATTATAAGCTAAGTGGGATGAGAGTGCATTGGGAGGTGCTGGAGACCAGAGCCCTAGGCTTCCTCCCCCACCCCACCCATAGCAAGCCTTAGCAGGCAGAGCCAGACTCTTCTGCTCACCAGTGAATTCTAGAGAGGAGGTGTCTGGGGATGAAGTGACTTTGGTTGGACAACAAGACTTGTTGATAGAAGAGTATGGCTCTGGCTAAATGTTTCTATTCCCCCAGCTTTCCTCACTGACCACTGAAGTCTGAAATGTCCATCACGAGAACAGGCTGTGTCCTTGTTGGAGAATCAATGTCCCTGAAGATATAAATAACAAATGCAAATTTGATTAACTTTTCTTTTCTTTTCTTTCTTTTTTTTTTTTTTTTTTGAGGTAGGCTCTCACTCTAGCCCAGGCTTATCTGGGGTACCATTTATCTAATACTTGACCATGTGAGTCTGGGAGGGGCATATATCAATCACGTCCATCCACATTCCATTGACATGACATGGAACTCCATCAAAATGCAAGGAAGATTGGGAAGTGTCATCCCTGGCTGGCCCTTCTCCATAAATTGACACCATGGATGTTAACATGGATTGTTTTTGGTTTGTGACCATCTCTTCCATCTCACTTAATACCAAATTTCTTCCTCAACAACAGTCTTTTCACGTATTACTATGGACCAAGAGATTGAAGAAATCCATTCACCCTCTGCTATTAAGGTCTGAGATAATTCTTTTTTTTCCCTAAAATTAAAAAACGTTTTATTTTTACTTATTTATGAGAGGGAAAGAGGGAGAGAGAGAGAGAGAGAGAGAGAGGGAGAGAGAGGGAGAGAGAGAAACAGAAAGGTCACTCCAGGGCTTCCAGCCACTGCAAACGAACTCCAGATGCATGCACCACCTTGTGCATCTCCAGCCCTGCTTCTTTTTATTCTGATGTTGTAATTTTTTTTGTCCTCATATTATGCAGGTCTTGTGTAGGTAGCAATAGCCACTGTTAGGTCATGAATGCAATGGCCACTTTGTGTCTGGAAGATAGCACCCCAGTGCACTCCTCCCATTCCTTTGGCTCTTACATCCTGTCTGCTACTTCTTCTGCAATGGTCCCTGAGCCTTGGAGGGTGTGATAGAGCTGTCTCAATGAATGCTGAACACTCAACTGTCACTTCTCTGTACTTGGATGAGTTTTGAATCTCTGCAGTAGTCACCATCATATGAAAAGAGAAGCTTCTCTAACCAAAAGTGAGGGTTATATTAATATATGGGCATAAACACATCTATTTAGGAGGAAAATAATTAATTTTAAAATTCAACACTGGGCCAGATCTTTGATTTGGGTTTACATGGGACATTGTTTCAAATGGATGTGAGCACTGGGTGGACTGTCTTGAAAGAGCTATCAGGGCCTTGTTTGGGGAGAGAGGGCTATGTGGTTAACTGGAGTTCGACTTCTCTCCTTCCCCACCAACCCAATTGCCTTGTTGGGAGTTCTGTATGAGCAATTACCAGGCAACAGATGGCACAAGCATTTCCCCAAGGCCTCCTGGCACAGGAAGCTATTTCCCCTTCTGTCTGGTAGGGAATGACAATAGTACCCAGGGTGAAAGTGCTGAGTAGGCCCCATGTTTGGGTCCTAGGAACCCCAGATTCTGGAGTGGGCTGTGAGCATATGATGTGGTCTGTGGGTAGAACCAGGCTGTGTCTAGTGGTGGGAGAATGAGGAGGAACTTCATGGAATGTAGGGCTAGACCCTATCACCACCATCTTCACGAAAGAAGAGAAAATGGAGGGGAGAAGGATCTCCTGGATTGCAAGCTTCTATCACAAAGCCTGTGTTTAAAAAGTCAGACAACAAATGCTGGCGAAGATGTGGAAAAGAGGAACCCTCATCACTGCCGGTATGCATGTGAACACAAGACCTAGCTATAGTGCTCTTGGATATTTTCCTAAAGGACATGAGTTAGCATATCAGAGATGCTTGCGCGTCCATGCTGATTGCTGCTCTACTCACAGTGGACAGAGGACGGAGCCAGCCCACGTGACCTTAACAGATGAATGGGTAAAGAAAATGTGGCTAGATACAGGCCACGGTATCTTACATAGTTGTAAATAAAAGTTAAATCATGACATTTGCAGGGAAATAGATGCAGCTGGAAGTCATTATGTTAAACAAAACAAGCCAGACTCAGAAAAACAAATACCACATGCTTTCTCTCATTTGTAGAATCTAGATTTAAGTTAATATATGTAAAAGTGTATGCTTATATATATATATGTAAATATATATACAGTATGTGTGTGAAGATCATAAATTTAGAAAGGAGATTATGAGGGGGGGCGGGAAGAGATTTCAAGGAAGGTAGAAAATACAGAGAGGAATAGAATAAATATGTGTAATAAGCAGGATTATTGGGGAAGACAGGAACCAGCTGGTGTGGGGAGGGACATGGGGGAGGAGAATGAACAAGAACAAAGATTAATGACGCACACATACTTGACGGTGTCATGATGGAACAAATCAATACTTTTTTTTTTTTTTGGGTTGACCTGGAATTAACTATGTAGTCTCAGGGTGGCCTTGAACTCTCGGCGATCCTCCTACCTCTGCCTCCTGAGTGCTGGGATTATAGGCGTGCATCACCATGCCCGGCCCAATCAATACTTTATATGCTAACCTGTTCACAACCCCACAGAGATTACTGACAACTGCACTGAGGAGTGCCTTCAGGAGACTGGGAGCAGGGACATAAGATGATGACCTGATGGGCATGTGATCAGCTTGCAATCTGTTCGTATATTAAAGTTCCCAATAAAATTATTTTAAAAAATTAATAAAAATTAAAAAGGAGAAAAAAGTCACCAAACAACAACCTGGTTCTCCCAGTTTCTAGAATTGTTCCCCCACAGTGTCAAACATCGGGTTTCCCATAGGTCAGTTGTTAGCAGAGCCCCTAGAAGCTTCCTGGAAAACATGTAGGAGGAGGGTGCCAACCACTAGTTTTTTCTCTGGTATAAATAATACATTTGTGTAGTTCTTTGTAAATATTTAGTTAATTTATTTATTTGAGAGAGAGTGAGAGAGAAAGAGGCAGATCGAGAGAGAGAATGGGTGCACGAGGGCCTCTAGCCATTGCAAAGGAACTCCGGACATGTGCACCACCTTGTGCATCTGGCTTATGTGGGTCTTGGGGACCTGAACCTGGGTCCTTAGGATTCACAGGCAAGTGCCTTAACTGCTAAGCCATCTCTCAAGCCCCAACCACTAGGCTTTTGCTCATTAGTGACTCTCAGATCAAGACTGGAAGCTAAGCTGGAGTGAAGGCTCCCATCTGCTACTCTCTGAGAAGAGCTGGATTTTCAGAAGGGACCAACTCTCAGGTCATTCAATTCATGTTCCAATTTCACTTTGTTAAATAACATTTATTCAGTAGACCTTGGAATTTGCACACTTCATATTTAATGCATCCAATTATGCTCTTTCTGTCATGCTTGTGAAACGTCATTTTGCCTGTTGTAAGGTTTGTGTGACATCATCTCAGATGTTCTTTTACTCCACAGGGTAATGTGCATTAACAGCCCCAAACTCCAGGAATAAGAAATATCAGCACAACAATAAGCTTTTATCCATCAGCATAATTCTAGAATTCTGCCCAAGAGTCCTGGAGACACCAGACCTTTATTTATTCAAAGCTGTTTTAAGAAATGAAAGTAGCCTGTTTTTCCTTTATGTGTATGTGTGTACATACTAGGAAGTGTGCTATCTGAGCTACACTGAGCTACAACCTCAGTCCTAATTTTCCTGATGTAAAAAAAAAAAATCACATATTCTCATTACAAATTGTACACAGTGAAGAAGAATAAAATACCCAAGATTCTACCATCCAGAAGTTTTAATATGCTACCCCTTTATTCTCCTCCCAGGCTCCTCTCCCAGGTATGTGGATGTCTCCTTCACTCTTTTCCATGATGGGATTACATTGGATATGCCCTACCCTGTTCACATTTCACTTTAACAAAACTATTTTTAATCCAAAAAATTTCAAATGTGATAAAATCAAGTAAATCATATATTGAATAAATATGCCATTTACCCTCAACTCAGATGATTTTAAAGTGAATCCTAGCCATTACTAATATCAAATCAGTAACTATCTCAATATGTAGCTATCAAAGTATATATTTTTTTAAAGGATAATATAGGGGCAAGGGAGATAGCTCAGTGTGTAAAAGTAAATGCCATGCAAGCATGAGGACCTGAGTCAGGCCCCCAGCATCCATGGTCAGCATGGGGGTGTGTGCCTCATGGGTCTGGGGAGACAAAGCCAGATGGAGTCTCCTGGGGCTCCTTGGCTAGTTTAGCTAAATCAGTAATCTCTGGGTTTAATAAGAGACCATATCTTGGAAAGTAAGGTGGGGAGGGATTTTGGAAAACACCAGCCATAGACCTCTGGCTTCTGCATGCTCCTGCATTCACATTTGTATTCACACACATATGATCACCTGTGCATGCATGCATACCACAACATACACATGCAAAACAAAACAAAACAAAACAAAACAAAACCCAAACCCTTCTTATATCTTGACAGCAATGTTTTAAGATCCTCAGTTTTCTTGGATTCCTTCATTTCCCTTATTTCAGCATCACCAAACAACAAGATTGGGAGTTTAATAAAGATGCAGTTTATGCAGTTAGAATTTCTCTAATGGTATTTTCATTTTTACTAGTTTACCTGAATCCACACGGGGCATACTTATAATCAGTTCCTTGGGTTAACATGTCTCTTAAATCTTTTTGATCTATAGGCTCTTTCTGAATTTTTTCCTTAAAATTTATGTGTTGGAGAAATTCAGCGATCCATTCTGTAGAGTCTCTAGGCTTGCATTTTCTGATTGCTGCCCTGTGGTGTTGTTAATAATGTTCCTCTGTCCTGTGCAGAGCAACAAGATTAGAGTATCACCATTTTACACTTTTAATAAATTAAATCCAGATCATTAACAAAAGAAATCAGACACTCTGTGTTCACTGGGGGATGGTGTGGATGTGTGTGTGTGTTGAGTATGATATGTGTGTATGCGTATGTGTGTGTAGATGCTCTTGGGGTGTGTGCATGCATGCAGAAGCCAGGGGAGAGCATTGTCCTTGAGGCATAGTCTTCCCTCAACCCAGAGCTACTGTCCATCAGTGAGCCCCAGCGATTCTCTAGGCTTCTCCCCTTCCTTCTTCTCCTATTGGGGTTACAGACATGCATGTGTGGCTACACACAAGTTTTTATGTGGGTTCTGGGGAGTCAAACTTGATAAGTTTTCACGCTTAAGCAGCAAGCACTATTAATCACTGAGCCATCTCCCCAGCCACATATATATATATTTTTTGAGGTAGGTCTCACTCTAGCTCAGGCTGGCCTGGAAATCACTCTGTACCACAGGTTGGCCTCAAACTCTTGTGAATGCTACTACCCCTGGCTTTTTTACTTAGGCTTGAGGGATTGAACTTGGGTCCTCATGTTTGCATGGTAAGTTCTTTAATGACTGAGCCATCTCCCCAGCCTCTTGCTTGTATGGTTTAAAAAAAATATTTAATTAATTTATTTCTTTGAGAGGTGTGTGTGTGTGTGTGTGTGTGTGTGTGTGTGAGAGAGAGAGAGAGAGAGAGACAGAGAAAGAGAGAGAGAAAGAGAAGGAGGGAGGGAGGGAGGGAGGGAAAGAATGTGCATGCCAGGGCCTCTAGCCACTGCAAATAAACTCCAGACGCATGCACCACCTTGTGCATTTTGCTTATGTGGGCACTGGGGAATTGAACCTGGGTCCTTTGGCTTTGCAGGCAAGCACCTTAACTGCTAAGCCATCTCTCCAGCCTTTGCTTTTATGTTTTAAAATAAATGTTTGGGCATTGCAAAGAAATTGTACCATCTACTGAGTCTCCCTATGGCATGGAGCAACTCCATGTGCAACTAAATATTGGATACCTGTGTGCAGCTGTGACCAGCTGTCAACTGGGTGATTATTCACCCTGTTATATACAGAAGAGTTCCAGCTTACACCTGTTCTGAAATAATTATTAATATAATCTCCTATCACTTTCCAGAGTCTCTGGTTTTATAATGTATGATCACCCTAGATATTAACACTTGCATTTTCTTCTACTTTCTGGATTCCTTCATTTCTCTTATTTCAGCTTCCCCAAACAACAAGATAGGAGTTTAATAAAGAGACTTTCTCCCAATCTATCAAGACCTTCTTCCTTCCCACAATAACAAGACCATACTTACCTTCCCTTCTTTCCCCCCCTTTTGGATCATTTTTCATTTAAGCATATTGCTTAAATAAGAGCATAGCCCTTCCTTCCCACCTTCCACCTGTTCTCCCCTGCCCCGTGCATGTACATGCATGTGTGCCTGTGTGAGGCATTGTTTCTCTCAGGTGCTGCCCACCTTTTTGGGAACAGGGTCTTTTATTATCCTGGAGCTTGCCAAATAGGCTAGACTGATTGGCCAGCTAGATTCAGGAATCCTCCTGTCTGTGACTCCACAGCACTGGAATTACAAGTGTATGTGTGCCCCACCCCCAATATTTTTACATTGGTTCTGGGGAATCAAACTTAGGTCCTTATATTTGTGAGGCAAACACTTTCTGACTGAGCAATCTCCCCAGCCCTACCTGTCACTTTAAAAAAAATCATCATAATATCTTTCCACAAGACACAAGGCTGTTAGAGCAGGGGGAAAACCAGTTCATGACAGAGAACTGATTAGCATTCTGTCCAGTGAGGAAACCGAGACCCAGGGGTCTCTGGTTGCACCAGTGAGTTAGTGGCAGAACAGGGCAAGCATCAGGTCTTTGAGTTTTTCTGCTAACTGACCTCAGCTAAGGAGTCCTTATAACTGCCAGCACCTCCTAAGGGGTCAGTCCAGGAACATTTCACAGCAGGAAGGAGAGCTGCTACTGGATAGTTGCCAAACTCTTCTGCTGGAGCAGACACCATGGGACAGGAGGGTCTTGATAGTCTCTGGGCTCAGAACACTGCCTGTCTGGGCTAGTGTAGTCCCATGTCGGCATTTCCTTATGGAAATGAGTATCTGTGCCCCTTCTCATTCCTGCGCTGAAAGTTCTGTCTCCCAAGGGATGCTATTAAGAAGTGGACCATCGGTGAACAAATTATATTGTCACAAGAATGGTGCTCCCATGGTGGGGTGTTAGAGAGGACTGGTCTCTCTTTCTCAGTCTCTCTCTTCCCTGATAAGCCCATGTTGAGGAGAGGTCATGTGAGGACATAGGTAGAAGGGAGCATACAACTCCAGGAAACGTTTCTGTGCTGTCTTGATCTCTTGAACTTCCAGCCTGCAGAAGTGTTGTTTAAGCTTCGCCCCCCAACTCCAGTCTGGTATTTTGTGATAGTAGCCTGAACTAAGACACACCTCAGGTATCAGAATGCTCCCATTTACCTCAGGAAATCCCACAGGGATCATTCTGTGTATCTACTTTACTTCTGTGTCAGTCTTGTCACTGGTCCAGAAGACAGAAATATTGTTTGTTCATTTGCTGCTTTTAAATGTTTTTAAAAACATTTAAAAAATATTTTTATTTTTATTTATTTGAGTGAGAAAGAGGTAGAGAGAGAGAGAGAGAGAGAGACAGACAGACAGACAGAGGAAGAATGAATATGGGCATTCCAGGGCTTCTAGCCACTGCAAATGTGCCACTTTGTGCAGCAGGAGTTTACATGGGTACTGGGGAATTGAACCTGGGTTATTGGGCTTTGCAGGCAAGCATCTTAAATACTGAGCCACCTCTCCAGTCCCTTGCTATTTTCTTAAAAAAAAATTAAGTTATTTATTTGCAGGGAGCAAAAGGTGGGGGGACAGAGAACAGGTGCACCAGGGATTCTTGCCACTATAAATGAACTCCAGATGTATCTGACTTTATGTGTGTGCTGGAGAATTGAATCTGGGCCCTTAGGCTTTACAAGTGCCTTTAACATGTCTTTAACTGCTGAGCCATCTCCCTAGCCCTCATTTTCTACTTCTTAAGTGAGAACTTTAATATATGAACACATAGTAATTTGATGGTGTTACCATCCTTTTGTCCTTTTTTTGTTCCCTTTTCCCTGCCCCCCCATCCTCTGAGGACCTCTCTTTTTTTTTTATTAACAACTTCTATACTTACATACAAAAATTGCATGATATTTCCCTCCCCTGCCCCCATGCCCCTTTAGAACTCCAATCTCCATCATATCCCCTCCCTCTCTCTATTAGTCTCTCTTTTAATTTGATGTCATCATCTTTTTCTTCTATTATGAGGGTCTTGCGAAGGTATTGCTAGGCACTAGGACCCTCTTCTTTCAAGGTGATTCTTCCTCTGTTTTGTTGTCTCATTCTTTTTATCCTCCTAGGTCCTTCATGTCAAAAATGTTGCTGGGCTCAGAACCGTGCTGGTCTTGTTGGGGTACTGGTAATCATTATAGGTTCATGAATGCTCCAGTCAGTTCATGTCAGGACAGCACACCAATGTATGACTATGCAGCCTGCGACTCTTATGTTCTTCCTGCCTTCTCTTCCACAGTGTTCTCGGAGCCTTGGAAGGTGTGGAATAAATCTCCTTAAGTGTTGAGCTCTCAACTGCCTCTTATTTCCTATTTTGATGAATTTTGAGGCTCCTCAGTGTCTACCACCACCTCCATAGAAATAGTTCTCTGGCTAGCAGTGAGAGGAGTATTCATATTCTTCCTTTGATTCCTGGTAGGGATGACAGAGATGACTTGCCCAGTGCTAAGTCCTGGGCTTTCTCTTCTTGTCATTTTGATGAGTCTTGGGTGCCCCTGGTATGTTCTGCCATCTCTAAAATAAAAAGCAAGAATTGCATCAATCAAAGGGCTTAAACACACACACTTAGAAGGCTTCTTTGATTGGCATAACATCTCTGTTGGGGCTTCCCTCTGGGGTCTGACTTTACAAGCCACAGGTTTTTGACTCCGTTCTCAGTACCAGGTGTCATTCTCTCCCATTGAACAGGGCCTCTTATCCAACTAGAGAACTTGCTTATCCCCATAACTTTTGTGCCACTATTGCATTATTGGGTACATTTCTGTAGCCAGTTGATTTTGTAGGTTGCAGGATCAACTGTTTTATTTTTTTTCAGATTGTATGTGACTTTTCTCCTGCAGCAACTTGCATAGCATCTGCCAGCACTATGCCAGCTATCTGACAAGGGCACTGGCCAGCTTGATTTCTCATTGTCCTGTGACTGCAGCCTGTGGTGAAGAAGACAGAAATCTTAAGGGCTATCTTCATGCTTCTTTAGCACTCCCTCAGCTCGCTACTTCATGTTGGGCACAATCCCCAGAACACTCAGAGTGTGTGACTACCCTGGCCGCCTAGGGACATGTGGACTGTGAGGACAAAACTGGGGCTGGCAAGGGAGGGCTGTGCGTGCAGATGCCTCAGATAGCTTTGCTGGAGACACACTTGCTCTGGATGGGGTTGGGGGTGATCCTGGTCTCAGTAAATCACAGCTTTCCTTTCCTTTCTCCGTCCTCCCTTGCATTCTTTAATATACATCCCATGCAAAGAGAAAGATGCTGGGGAAAGTAAAACCAGTGCTTCCACTTCCTTGCAATGTTGGGAATCTAACAGGGAAAGTTTGTCCTTAGCCTGTGGACCACATCAACATGTTGGCTCTGCTTACCCACACAGGTGCACTTGGCTGAGGTGTAAGAAGCACACAGAAACTGGCCGGTTCACTGCTTAGAATTACAGGCATCAATGCGGTACATCCTGTAAATGGATCAGCATTTTGTGTGGGAATAAGGACAGCCAAAGGAGGAAAAGAGCCAAGCTTTGACTTTCCACTTTGGCCATTATGCTCTACTAATAGTGCAATTCTGGTGAGATGCTTGGTCTTGCTAACCGTGGTAATAGCCTGCTGCCTGCCTGCTCTCTGGGGTTTTGTTAGGCCCTTACACACATTATAGCAAATATTCTGAGCAACACTGAAGAGTAGATACTATTAGCTCTATTCTGTAGTTGAGGTCCTTCTGACATAGTGACCTGCTAATGCAGTATGATCTTTTATTATTTGCTTCATTGGCCCTCTTGGATAGAGATTATGTTGACCAAGTAGACATGGTAACTAAGTGAGCGGAACAATACAGTGATAAGTAAAGTAGGTTCATTGTAATGGTAATGGAGCTACTCACACTCCCTAGTAGAAGGAGGAGGGGATGGTTGCTCACCGGACCCTCACCTGATATTGGAGCCATTATTCCTTCCTGACATCCTCACAGCTGCAAGTGATCTTGGGATATGTTTGAGTATATAAGAGGGATGGAGAGATGGCTTAGTGGTTAAGACCTTTGCCTCAAAGCCAAAGGACCCAGGTTTGATTCCCCAGTAATCCATGTAAACCAGATGCACATGTGTCTTAAGAGTTTATTAGCAGTGGCTAGAGGCCCTGGTGTGCCCATTCTCTCTCTCTGTCTCTTTAATAAATGAATAAATAAAAAAAATTTTAAAGTAGGTTAAACAAAAGTGGTTTTACCATCTAGGGGTTGGGTTTGTTCCCGTCCCCCCACGACTTAAAGAATTAAGAGGCAAGATAAAGTTTAAGGGATAGCCAAACAAAGGAGGAGATCCTGAAACCAGAATCTGTCTTCCCCAGGAAAGCTGAGCAGTTATTGGCTGAGGGAAGCTACCCCCCACCCCAATCAGTGTCCTGATTGGTCATCTCAAACAGAGATCAGGGTGTTGATTAGTCCCTGATGCATCTTGAACTATGCAGGTCTCAGAAAGCTCACCAAGTGAGCCCCTTGGCTGGGAAATCCACCCATGCAGGCAAGAACCAGGAAGTGAGCCATCCCCTCTGCCATCTTAGGGTTGCCATCTTGGGACAGACCAGTTAAAGAATGGAGCTTTTTAACCTAGGGCTCTGCTCTTTTTCCTGTCTTTTTAGCAGGGGAAACTATCTAGCTCTGGTGGCTCCTCAGTGAGACTTGATGATGAGGCTTCTATGAGGTCATCATCCATGATTGGGGGGGGGGGGCTTTGCTTTGTGGTAATGCAGCTGTTTTGAAGTCAGTCACGTTCCTGTAAGTAACCTGTCACCTGTGATCTGGAAGTAAGCCTGATAAACTTGGTTTGCCCAGTGTGACTTTGGGGGAATCATACTTGGTATGTTGTTGGTGTCCTATTGGGGGCTTAATAGACATTTGTTTGTATCTCCCCAGGAAAGGTTAATGTGTCACCTGTCAATTGTCATACAAAACCAATAAGCAGGGTTTGCACTTGAACTCAAGTTTATGTCAAATCATAGCTCACACTACTCAGGTGGTTTTCAAAGTGTGAACCACAGCATTGTCTTAGTGCATTTTCTTTGCTATAACAAGATATCTGAGATTGGTCAATTTTTAAAATTTATGTTTTACTTATTTTTTTATATTTAGAACCCATAAGGGTTGCAATCTGATCATATTCTCATTGGGCTTTATTTATTTATTCATTCATTCATTCATTTATGAGAGAGAAAGGAGAGAAGAAGAGGGGGAAGGAGAGAGGGGGGGGGAATGGGTTCACCAGGACCTCTTGTTGGTGCAAACAAACTCCAGATCCATGCATCATTTTGTGCAAAAGGCTTTACATGGATACTAGGGAATTGAACCAAAGTCAGTAAGCTTTGCAAGCAAACACTTTTAACTGTTGAGCCATCTCACCAGACTGAGATTGGTCAATTAATAAAGAACAGATTTGTTTCTTACAGTTTTAAAGGTTGGGAAGTCCATAGGCAAGGTGCCGGCACGTGCTGCGTCTTAGCATAGCAAAGGGCATCACATGGTGAGACAGGCAATCCTGCCAGCTCAGGTCTCTTTCCACTTATGTAAAGCCCTTAGTATCATTCAGGGTGCTCTACTCTCTTAACCTGAGCAACTATCCAAAGGCCCCACCTCGAATGCATCAATATAGGAATTTGGGGTTTACATTTCCATCTCATGAATTTCGGGGGACACACTACAATCTAGCAGGTCAGCAACACCAGCCTTATTAGTCTCAGATGGGAACTAGTTAGCAATGCAAGTTTTCCACCCCATTATCTCAGGTTTATTGAGTCAGAAAGCTCAAGGATGGGTCAGCAATCTGGTCGAACGATCCTTTGCGTTCATTCTCATGTACGGTAAAGTTTGCAAATCACCATGGTAGACCAGCTGTGTCAATATCGTCTGTACATGGGGAGTGATCATCCCACCTTGCAGCACTGAGATGAGGACTGAGTGAAGAGACCTGAGAGAATGTGTGGTAAAGAGCTTAGGAAAGACAGAGAGTCTCTGTTCCCTTCCCTCCATGGGCCTCCAGGGTAGGGAACACCACTGTGTGTGTGTGCACACGCACATGTGCATGGGTGTCACCAGAAGACAACCTCAGGTACTGTTTTTCAGGCACCTGTGTTTGAGGCAGAGTTTCTCACTGGCCTGGAGCTCACTGAGTAGGCTAGACTAGCTAGCTGGTGAGCCCTGTACATCTTTCCAGCACTAGGATTACAAAAGTGTTCCACCACGTCCAGATTTTTATTGCCTGGGTTCTGGGAATGGAACTCAGGTCCTCATGCTCTTGAGGCAAGCACTTTACACACTGAGCCACCTCAGTCCCATCATTTTCTTTTCCATGAGCAGTATCTGAAACACAGTGAACAGAGGCTGAAAGAGGGAGAGGGCTGGGGGAGTGGAGCGTATCAGATGACAGGGTGCCACATGGGCACCTGCTGCTTTTAGCTGGGCACAGAATTGTCATCCTTCTATTGTCTTCAACCTTCCTGTGCCTGTGGGAGATTAGCATGATCATTATTAGTGGTGAGACACCTGCTCAGCACATTGAGCCTGGATTTCATAGCAATCAGCAATGTGCAGTTCCTTGTAATTGGCTCGTGAGAGTGACAAGGTGTAGAAAGACCTTTCCAATTCACAAGTGCTATTAGCAGGAGCTCATTAAAGACAGGAGTGAAGAGAAAGTGTAAATAAAGAACCTGCTCTCTGTAATTACAACTGTGCAGCTAACTGCCTGCTCCTAGGGTTTAGCTAAAAATTCTCTGGGCCCACCTGCTTTCTGTGCCCTTTATTTATGTGGGTTCTCAGGGTGTCTGTGCTGTGTCTATCCCACTGCAGACGGGTTGTGGATGTGGCCCATAGATTGGCTGTGGTGGTTGATGCTGTGTACATGCCTGTGTGTCCCAGCCTGGGCTCTGTCTGCCATTCAGCCCACCCTGCTGGGGGTGTGTGTCAATGAACCCCCCTGTTTCTGAGGCCTGTTGGCTGTATGCTTGCTGGATGATTTAGGTAGATTTTAAAAAATTTTTACTTTTACTTTTATTTTATATATATATATGGAGAGAGAGAGAGAGAGAGAGAGAGAGAGAATTGGCCTGCCAGGGCCTCAGCCACTGCAATTGAACTTCAGATGCTTGTGTGCACCACCTAGTGGGCATGTATGACCTTGCGCTTGCTTCAACACTGTCTCAGGAACAGACCTGAATGAACTGGTCATCCATCACTGCAGGGCTCCTAAGAGGATCTTCTTACTTGTTAGTCTTTTAATGTGAAAGTCAAAGAGAAGTTGGCTATGTCAGATTATTGCCTGTATTATGTGTATGTATATGACCTGTATTTAGGAAAGTCTTTGGTTGCAGCAACTGTGTTTATTTGAGGAGTGATTACACTTGTAACGGTAAAAATGGTGACCAGCAGTAACTGTTCAGCAAGCATCAGATTCATGCAGAGGGCTTCACACCCATTGGAACCTTCAATCAACACAAGAATCCAACCATTTAGATATGTTTATTCCCTCCATTTTACAGTTACTTATTTATTTAATTTGAGAGAAGGTCTCACCATGAATGCCAGGCTGGCCTCCAAATCACAATCTTCCTGCTTCAGCATCCCAATGTGTTAGGATTACAGGTGTGAGCCACCATGCTTGGTTTGTTATTGCTTCCATTTTATTGGTAAAACCAACTGAAATTCAGTTCTCACCAAGGATTCCAGCCAGACCTGTCTGATTGAAAGTCAACTCCCAATCCATTCTCTGGAGCCATGCCATAGGCAAAAGTCCCCTCCAGTTCTGCAGAAGGCTTCCTGTGGATAGGTAAAAGAGACAGTATGAGCCTGGAGGCCTCCAATGGTACAACCTATAGGAAGTTTTCCTCCAAAATTTGGAATTGATGAAGATGGAGTTTTCTACTGAGAAAGACTGAGAGAATAGTCAAGAAAAGTGAGTGGTGGAGACTGGGGAGACAGTTCAGTTGGTAAAGTGTTTCTCAAGCATGAGGACTTGAGTTTGATCCCTAGCTCCCACAAGAAAATTCTGGGTGTGGTAACTATGAGTGTCTAATCTCAGCACTGGGGAGACACAGAGAGGTGCATCCCAGGGCCCACTGGCTAGACAGTCTAGTCTAATTGGTGAGCCCCAGGCCAATGAAAGACCCTGCCTCCAAAAAGGTGGACTGAGGGCAACAAGGGAGGATAAAGTGGGGGTACATATGAATCAAACGCAATATATATGTATGAAAAATTAATTTAAAAAGATACATGCTTTCCTGAGGGAAGATACTTAAGATTATCTTCTGGCCTTCACATGCATTCATACACATGTGCAATCTCTCTCTCTCTCATACACACACACACACACACACACACACACACACACACACACATTAAAAAAAGTGAGCAGTCACTTCTGTAGCACTGGCCTATGACAGGGCTTTTACAAAACTAAACTCTGGCATCACTGTATCACTGTGGATGAGTCAAGGGTACATTGCTTTTCTACCCTAGAAGTAATGACATTTTAACAATGGGAGACATGTTGTTAGAGCCTTTTAAGTCATCTGAAAGTTGTACTAGTGATCATTTTGTTCCCCAGATAAGATGCACTCACACTCTTGAATTCCATTAGATGGCCTTTGTTATTCCATGGATTTCACTGTTTTGTCAGCCAGTAATATCTCTGTAAAGTGCAAAAATTTCTACATTAAATTTAATAAACACAGCAGGCACTTCCTCTGGCCCCGATCCTTGTTTATGAAGTGGGATAATTGCTGCCCTCACAGGGTGGGTGTGAAAGTCAGTGCTTAGCACATGGACTAGACATACTAAAGGCTCAGTAAATGTTAGCTGACATTAATAATAAATTCATATTAGGTGACTGGCATAATTAACATATCAAACACTGGCCAGAGCATCATATGCCACTTCTTTAGCTGAAATTACATTCTTTGTAGGCAAATTGTGCTCCTAAGATGTTTAATAATTTTATTCTTGGAAGTAGGTAAATATTGGTCTTATAATTTGATTTACTCTATGAGATGAATACAGTACGTTGTTCTGTCTCTAGATGGAAGCATTGGTTTTGTGTATCTGAATTCATGATAAATGAAGAAAACATGAATTGACAAAATATGTTTCATGTTGAAGGCTACAAATTCACTCTTTCAGATGCATAGCTGAGACATAATTTCTCTATGGTGTCAAGCATCTGCTATCCTCAAAATAAACTTTTACATTTTTTCAAGATTTAAAGCAGGTGACTTGATGGAGTAATAGGTGATGCATTTAACTCTTTCAGTAAAACAAACAAACAAACAAAACAAAACAAAAATACCCAGGCATTTTTGGATCCGTTCTTTTACCCTTCCCACCTCCCATCTCTCCAAGATGACATTAGAATTCCTGAGATTAAGGAGCAAGTCTGTTCTGAAGCTTCAGAAGAGAACTTCAGCTAATACACACCATCCTTGTGTCTGCATCATTGCCTGACTGTCTCTTCTTCCCATAACTCCTTGGACTGGAAGGGGTAGGCTTTCCTTCCCTTTGTACTTGGAATCTCTCTCCCTTGTAGAAAATAGCTGAAAGATCTACCAGTGTAATAATGGCACAGAAGTTATGGGAGTAATCAACTGCTCTCTCATTGCAGAATAGGTCTTACTTAGTGGGAGGCTCCTGGTACACTGGGTACTGAGAACTGAGTCAAAAAGCTATGATTTAGAAGGTTTTAGACCCCAGAGGGAAACCCCAACTGTCCTTTGGCTGAATGGAGAGAGACACTATGCCCATCTAAAAGCCTTCTAAGGGTGTATGTTTAAGCCCTTTGATTAATGAAGTCTTCGCTTTTGGTTAGATAACCTTCCTTTTAACAAATGGCTGCAAATATCAAAGAGACCTAAGACTCATCAAAATATCAGGAAGAGAAAGCCCAGGCAGGGCTCCACACTGGATGAGTCATCTCTATCCTATCCACCAGGCCTCAGGGAACAGTGCAGAGGTAGGTGAGGAAAGAAGATGAGTGTTGCTCTCACTGCCAGCCGGAGAACTATCTCCAGTGGAAGACCTTGAGGAGACTCAAGACTCACCAAAACAGAAAATAGAGACAGTTGAGAGTACAATACTAAAGGAGATTTCTATCACACCTTCCAAGGCTCAGGGAATATTGTGGAAGAGGGGGTGGAAAGAACCTAAGAGCCTCAGTGTGTAAAGTCATCTGTCCTCCTGACATGACCCATGTGGTGCATTCGTGATCCTCAGTGGTTATGGATACTGTCCTGAGCCCGCCAACATTTTGACATGGAAGGAACCAGACAACAAAACAGTGGAAAGACTACCTTGAAAGAGGAGAGTCTTCAGAGGATGGGGCTTGGGAAGAGGGGACAAAATAGGATAATGTGATAGCAACATGATCCAATTACTGTATATTAATATTAATATACTAAAGTAATAAAAAATAAGCTAATTCAGCCAGGTGTGGTGGCATATGTCTTTAATCCCAGAGCTAGGAGAGCAAAGGTAGGAGGATTGTTGTGAGTTTGAGGCCACTCTGAGACTACAGAGTGAATTCCAGGTCAGCTTGGGCTAGAGTGAGACCCTACCTCGAAAAACCACCACCACCAACAACAAAACATAACTCAAATGTAATGACATTATTCTGTTAAAAAAATAAAGTGCAAAAGAAAATAAGAGAAGTGCAGTGAATTCTACTCCCCCCTCCTCTTCCTCCTTATTTTTTTCCATCCAGCTTTATTTGACTTTTTCTTTTTGAATTAGGGCTTTGCTATAACTGTGGCTGGCTAGCCTGGAACTTGGGGAATCCTCCTGCATGCAGGGGTGGCACAGCTTGACTATGACTGAGAAGCAGAAATGTTGGCTACCTCCTAAACAACCCTGCCCCTCCTCTTTTTGGCTAAGAGAATTTTCTTTGTGTTCAGAATTTGTGTTTTCCATTCCAGAGGTCCAGATGTCTTCTTAAAGAGGTCATGTTGGCTAGAGAAATGGCTTAGCGGTTAAAGTGCTTGCCTGTGAAGCCTAAGGACCCAGGTTCAATTCCCCAGGACAGATGTAAGCCAGATGCACAAGGTGCATGTGTCTGGAGTTCATTTGCAGTGACTAGAGCCCCTGGTGTGCCCATTATCTCTCTCAAATAAGTATATATATATTTTTAAAGAGGTCATGTTGCCTTCTTCTGCCTTGGTGCAGTAAGCCATATTCTAGAGATTGGTAAGTTACAAATGGAAATGAGGAGGTGGGGCTACTTGTTTTGATTAAATACTGTCAGAATGCTATCCCTGTGAGGGGTTTTGGAAATGTGTGAAAACCTGGCCCATCAAAATGGCCACATTAACGTGAGTAACAGCCATACGTAAATAACTGCAGAAGTAGAAGGACAGACCAGATGGTTAATAACTGACGTGGGGACGGAGTGCTCCAGAATTAATGATGAGTAATGACGAGCATGCTAACTGATGGTGCTTCTAACAACAGGGGCTGCAGTGAACAAACTGGTAATAATCAGACAAAGAAAGAACAACAAAAAGGTATGTCAAAGTTTGTGTTAACTGAAGGTCCCATATGGATCCAAGATTGCTGTAGCAATTATTTGTGCTATACAAGGACCATCTGCCTGCTCCAAGCAGCATTAGAAGGACACAGCCTTCGCCTTGAAATTCTGGGAAAACTGTTTGCTGGAGCCAATGAGAACGGGAATGTTGGTGTTAACATATTAGTTTCCTTTCTCCTTGTTTTTAAAATTTTAATTACTTATTTGAGAGAGAGTGAGAGAAAGAGAGTGAGAGAGAGAGAGAGTGAGAGAGAGAGAGAGTGAGAGAGAGAGAGAGAGAGAACAGGCACACCAGGGCCTCCAGCCACTGCAAATGAATTCCAGATGCATGTGCCACCTGGTACATCTGGCTTATGTGGGTACTAGGGAATCAAACCTAGGTCCTGGGTCCTTTGGTTTTGCAGACAAGCAACTTAACTGCTAAGCCATCTCTCCAGCCCTTTTTTTTTTAAAATAATTTATTTTATTTATGAGAGAGAGAGAGAGGCAGATAGAAAGAGAATGGGCACACCAAGGACTTTAGCCACTGCAAATGAATTCCAGATGCATGCGCCACCTTGTGCATCTGGCTTACGTGGGTCCTGGGGAATTGAACCTGAGTCTTTTGGCTTTGCAGTCAAGCACCTTACCTACTCTCCAGCCCCCCCTTTTAAATGTGTGTGTTACAAGTATGTATGTGTATGCTTTTATATGTGTTGGCATGTGTGTGTATGGGTGCATGTGGAGGCCACAGGTCAATGTCAAGTGTCTTCCTTGGTTACTCTCCACTTTATTTTACTGGGGCAGGGTCTCTCACTTGAACCCTGAGCTCACTGATTTGACTATTCTAAGTATCCAGCTTGCCCCAGGGATCTCCTGTCCCTGCCTTCTGAGTCCTGGGATTACAGGCTAGCCACAGCATCTGTCCATCATTTATATGTGCACTTGAGATCTAAATCCAGAGCTGCCCTCTTAGGACAGCAAATGTTCTATCAAGTAAGCCACCTTTGCAAGCCCTTTTTCCTTGTGTTTGAAGTAGACCCTGTATTCTCAATTTCCCACTCATCTGTCAGCCCAACTCTGGCACCTTCTTCCTTTCTTCAATCAGTGCCTGATTACTTCCTTCCTTTTCTACCTTCTTTTATTTGTCGTTCACTTACAAACCATGTGATGTTCCAGCCATATAGGTTACCTTTCTTTTGCCACCTGTACTCCAGTAGTTAGGCACAATACAATCTAGCATTTGATTGAATGGTACAGCACATGGTCTTATATAATTGAATTATTTCTTGTATTTGAGAGTCTACTTAATGGAACCATAGATGCTTCCATGGAAGATAGTCTCTAGCTTGCTTATTTTTGCTTGCTCTCTTTCATTTGGGAATGACTAATAATTAAGAGGATAACAGTAATGGTTTATTTTCAATACTATGGTCTGAATGGTACTGAGAGTAGAGGCTTTTTTTTTTTTTTTGGTCTTGTTTTAATTTTAATTTTTTTTGAGGTATGGTCTCACTCTAGCCCAGGTGAACCTAGAACTCACTCTGTAGCCCCAGGCTGGCCTCAAACTCACATTGATCCTCCTACCTCTGCCTCCAAAGTGCTGGGATGAAATGTGTGCACCGCCACACCTGGCTGAGGTTAGAGGTTTTTGTTGTCATTTACCTTCACGTTGCTGGGATACAACACTTGACTAAAAGCAGGGAGAAAAGTTTTTATTTTGGCTTCCAGTCTCAAAGGGATGCTTCATGACGGCAGGGGCAAGCATGGCATGAGCAGAGGCTGGGCATTACCTCTGTCACAGCATGTGGAAAACAGCAGCAGGAGGTTGAGCCAAATTTTAGTAAGGGGGAACTGGCTATAAAACTCATAAGCCCACCTCCAGAAACACACACCTCCTCCAGCAAAGCTTCACCTCCCAAATTGCCATCAGCTGGGGACCAAGCATTCAGAACATATGAGTTTATGGAGGACGTGTGATTAAAACCATTCAATTTTTCCTCTGGTTTCATTAATTTTTTTTTTTTTTTTTTTGAGAGAGAGACAGAGAGAGCGGGAGAGGAAGACAGAGATGGGCGCGCCAGCAGCCTCTCAGCTGCTGTGAACGAAATCCAGATGCATGCGCCCCCTTGTGGTCAAGTGCGGCATTGCGTCCTTGTGTCACTGCATCTGGCTAAACGTGGGACCTGGAGATTGGAACCACTGGAGATTGGAACCAGAGTTCTTAGGTTTAGGAGGCAGGCGCCTTAACCGCTAAGCCATCTCTCCATCCCGTGGTTTCATTAATTTTTAAAAAATTATTATTTATTTATTTGAGAGAGATAGAGAGAGGCAGATAGAGAATGGGTGCACCAGGGCCTTCAATTGTTGCAAATGAACTCCAGACACATGCACCATCTTGTACATCTGGCTTACAAGGGTCTTGGGGAATTGAACCTGGGTCCTTTAGCATTACAGGCAATCACCTTAACTGCTAAGCCAATGCTCCACCCCTCATTTTGTTCAATATAAGAAGGACAGTGAGAATTTTTGTTAGTGGAAACTGATACCTTGCAAGACTCTACTGTATGCATG
The DNA here is from genome assembly GCA_036365145.1 of Orientallactaga sibirica. Classification (NCBI taxonomy): domain Eukaryota; kingdom Metazoa; phylum Chordata; class Mammalia; order Rodentia; family Dipodidae; genus Orientallactaga; species Orientallactaga sibirica. Next base: position 16,114,680 of record JAEOAD010000028.1, read on the forward strand.
TGTTCTGAGAGGATTCGACAATTTAATTAGTCTTTCTTCAAGGGAAATTTGACAAGTTAATTAGCTTATCTTTTCCTTTGCCTGTTGCTTCTGTAGCGCAAATCTTCCCTTCATCTCTGAAGTCTGCAGGGCCGCTGTTATGAACTTTCATAATCTCCTGACATCTCCAGGCTTTAGCGGGCCTTGCACATCACAAAACAGAATTCATCGATTTTGAGAACACATGGGCACCTCTGTCTCTTGGAGCTTAGCATTGGCTTAACCATTTACTCTGATGAAAAATACTGTTCAGGCTCCAGTGAAACATTTCTTCACCTCTCTTGTCTTATGTCCTCAGGATAAAAGACTATTTTGGATTGTCCCTCTTGCACAAGCTCCTGTCACGAGACCATCTGCCTTGTTGTGATATAGCTACATTGCCCTCATCAGAGCAGAACAGATGGGGCTATCTGATCTTGCACTTTTAACCTTCAAAACTGTGAAGGAATGAAAGATTATATGTATATAGAACCAGCTTTGTATGGCAACAGAAAACAGATTGAAATATTTGGGCCTGACACTGGATCAAGTTTCTTAAGCTGCTAACTTTGCACGTTTATTTCCTGCCCTGATGATGATGGGTTTGCAGTAATCTTGAGATAAAAAATAGAAGCCTTTAATTGATTCACTTAGCTTAATGTGTGATTTGCATAAATTGATCCCGATGATGTGTTAGATGAAGATAATTGAATGAATTGAACATGGGATATGGGATATTCTATTTATCAGTTTGGTATAGAGCTTGCCTTTCCCAGGGTCCAGGAAACTAGTGTTGCTACTAACCTCTTTGTAAGGCTGCGCCTTGGTTCATTTTGTCATTGATGTAACAAAGTAACTTGAGTAACTAAAAAAGATATATTTAGCTCACAAGTTTGGAGGGAGAAAGACTATTTGAACAGCCTCTAGTGAACTGTGTTACAACATGGCTGCTGCACTATAGCATAGCTGACAAGTGGGAAGGTAAATGTCCATGTGTTCAAGGGAACAAGTGTGTGTGTGTTGCAGGGGATAGAATTCAGGTTCTCAACATGTTGAACAAGCACTCTACCACTATCTGACCTATGTCCAAGCCACTATCAGCCTGCGCTTGTGAGAGCTTACTTCACATCCCAGCATTAATCACTCTGTCATGTTAATCTCTGATGGTCAACTTGACAGCATTTATAATCACCGTGGAAATAAATCACTGAGAATGTGAACTGTTTTCTAGATTAGCTTATCAGTAGGAAGGACCACCTTAACTGCGGGCAGCACCATTCCATGGACTGACGGAAAATGAGAGAGCTGTCTGAGAAGCAGCTCCCAGATACGTGGACCAAATGTGACCAACTGTCTTAAGCCCCAGCTACCATGCTTCCCTGCCATGATAGACTGGAACCATGAACTGTGGCGCAAAACAAACCCTTCCTTCCTTGTGTTGATTCTTGTCAGGTATTTGCTTATGGCAATTCGAAAGTAATTAGTACATTCTCCCAAGGCCAGTGTCCCTCGTGACCTAACCACATCTCATTAGCCATCACCCATTGTGGTTTGTATAACTTTTCCTCCATTGTCTCATGTGTTTGAACACTTGGCTCCCAAGTTTGGGAAGATTGTGGAACCTTCAAGAGATAAAGCCTTAGGGCCTGGGGAGATGGCTCAGAGGTTATAGGCACTTGCTTGCAAAGTCTTCTGGACTGGATTCAATTCCCCAGCACCCCATAGAAAGAGATGGGCATCCATTTACAGTGGCAAGAGACTTTGGTACGTGTGTGCACATACACACAGACACACCTACACAAATGCAAATAAATATTTAAAAAATAGGAAGAAAAAGATGGAATGGTGACACAAGTACTGCTTTCACTGCTATCCTGAAAACCAGTTCCAAAGAGAAGGCAACAGACATTATGGTCACTCAGATCTCACCAAAACAGAGAATGCAACACCAAATCAGATTTCTAACACTCAAGCCAAGGCTCAAAGAACATTTCAGAAGAAGGGGTGGAAAGACTGTAAGGGCTGTAGAGTGGGTAAATGTAACCTGAGGAATGCCCCCCCCACCCCCGAGACTACCTGAGGTCTTAAGAACCCCACAGCCAATACCAATAATCCCACTGAGGAGGGTCCTCAGTAGAATGGGGGTGGGATGGAGGGGATATCAGAGTATAAGTCTAAGGCAGGGGAGGTCATGAGCCTTAGGGTTATAAAGCCTGTCTTGTCTGGCTAAATGTATATATTATTTCCACCAAACTGCCCTGAAAGCACTACACTTGATGTTCATATTCACATATTAATGCTACTCTCACTTCTGGTTAAAGAAGCTTCTCTTTTCAGATGGCAATGACCACTGGGATGACCCAAAAGGCAACATAGTGCTGAGAAGAAGGGATGGAGGAATGTCCAGCACTGAAACATCTCTATCACACCTTTCAAGGCTCAGGGTCCATTGTGGAAGAGGGGGCGGAAAGAATGTAAGAGCCAAAGGTAGGGTATGACTCCTTACAATGCAACTGTCCACACAGAAATTGGCCTCGATATCCATGACCTTGCAGTGCCTAGCAATACCTTCACAAGACCCTCATAACAGGAGAAAAAGATGATGACATCAAATTAAAAGAGAGACTAACAGAGAGAGGGAGGGGATATGATGGAGAATGGAGTTCTAAAGAGGAATGGGGGGAGGGGAGGGAAATATCATGGTTTATTGTCTGTAAGTATGGAAGTTGTCAATAAAAAATAAATTAAAAAAATAAGATTTAATTAAAAAAGTAGAGTTGGAGCCTTGCTGGAAGAATCGAATCTCTGGGGTTTTGAGGTTTTTTTTTTTTTTTTTTTTTTAAGGATTTTATTTATTTATTTAATTATTTGAGACAGAGAGAGGGAAAGAGAGAGAGAGAGAGAGAGAGAGAAAGTGAGAATGGGTGTGCTGGGCCTCTAGCCACTGCAAACGAACTCCAGAGGAGTGCACCCCCTTGTGCATCTGGCTTACATGGGACCTGGAGAATTGAACCGGGGTCCTTAGGCTTCACAGGCATGCGCCTTAACTGCTAAGCCATCTCTGCAGACCGGGTTTTGAGGTTTTTATAGCCTGACTTCACTTCCTGTTAGCTCTCTCTTCCTAACTTTGGGAGCAATGTGACCTGCTGGCCTCCTGTTTTCGCCACCATGAAGCGGTTCCTTCCTTATGCTACTTCCTGTCAGAATGTAAGCCAGAGTAAACGGTTCCTTCTTTATGCTACTTCCTGTCAGAATGTAAGCCAGAGTAAATGGTTCCTTCCTTATGCTAATTCCTGCCAGAATGTAAACCAGAATAAATAGTTTCCTTCCTGTGGTAGTTTGATTCAGGCGTCCCCCATAAACTTAGGTGTTCTGAATGCTAGGTCCCCAGCTGATGGAGATTTGGGAATGAATCTTCCTGGAGGCAGTGTATTGATGGAGGCGGGCTTATGGGTGTTATAGCCAATTTCCTCTTGCCAGTGTTTGGCACACTCTCGTTGCTGTTTTCCATCTGATGTTGCCCAGGAGGTGATGTCCATCCTCTGCTCATGCTGTTGTTTTCTCCTGCCATCATGGAGCTTCTCCTCAAGTCTGTAACCTAAAATAAACCCTTCCCCCCCCCCCACCAGCTGCTCTTGGTCAGGTGTTTTCTGCCAGCAATGAGAACCTGACTGCAACACTTCCTTATGCTACTTCCTGTCAGGTATTTGCTCACAGCAAAGAGAAAAGCAACTAATAAAATCACCTCTAAAAGGTTCTACTAACTTTCAACATCACCACACTGGAGAGCAAGCGTCCAACACATGAACACTTGGGGCGCACTCTACAACCCCATCAAGCTGTAGAGATGTTACTCTGCAGGGGCAAATGGAGCAGATGGAGCTCAGTGAGGACACTACAGGGCAGGCAGCTGGGCAGTAGGCATTGGTAGTAGGCTGGGAGTTAAGGTTCAATGGGGAACAAGAGATCTGAGTCAAGAATGGGGATGGGGTTCACAGGCAACAGCCAACCTGCTGCCAAGGGTCAGAGGTCAGGAGCATCACTACATAAGAATTGGTCATCTCCTTCCTCAGTCCCGTGGCTTACTACCCTGTTTCTTGCTATGGAGGTTAGGGCATGGGTAGATGGGAGTACTGGATTGAATGCTGTGGACTTTGGGGTAAGGGTAGAGTTTAATATGTTTTTAAAGTTTTAAATTTATTTATGAGACACAGAGAGAGGGTGGGGGAAATGAGCACACCAGGGTCTTCAGTCACTGCAAATGAACTGCAGACGTGTGTACCCGCCTTATGCATCTGGCTTATGTGGGTCCTGTGGAATCAAACCTGAGTCCTTTGGCTTTTCAGGCAAGTCCCTTAACCACTATACCATCTCACCAGCCCCTACTCATTTTCTTTTGTACTTTTTTTTTGGTGTATGTGTGTGTGTGTGTGGGGGGGTGGTATACATGCATGTGTAAACAGGCGCATGTGTTGAGGCCAGAGGTTGATGTTGAGTGCCTTCTTCAATCATTCTCAATGTTATTTTTGGGAGACAGGGCCTCTCACTGGACCTAGAGGTCACCAATTTTACTAGACTACCTAGTCAGAAAGCCCCCGGATCTCCCTTTCTCTGCCTCCCCAGCACTGGGATTACAACTGAGTACCACCGTGCCCAGCTTTATGTGGGTGCTGGAGATCTGAACTCAGGTCCTCATGCTTGCACAGCAAGCACTTTACTGATTAGGCCATATCCTTAGTCATCTTTTTATCTTTTGAAATTTACTACTAGGAAACTTCTAATTACATTGCTTATACAACTCATTGTCCCCCCCCCCCACTGGTCAGCACCACCTTAATAACAAAATTCAGATGGCAGAGAGAACGTGATATTAAGACCTGGACCTAACCTTAACTCCAAACTGGAGCCAGGTTTATAAAATTTAGGCTGTGAGCATATCCATGATCTCCAAGCCTCTGTTAAACTACAGCTTTTCAAATATTGGTGAATCCATTTCTACAATATTAAAAAAGTTGTCCAATTCTCAACCACATTTCAAAGGTGATGCATAGGTCTCAGCAAGTTTTTTTTTGTGTGTGTGAGGTTAAGGTCCTGAGATTCACTCCTGCAGTATAGTGATGAGGCAGGAGCCCCAGAGCAGCAGGCATAGTAAGTGGGAGTGGGACAGCAGAAGATTGTTCTTAATATGAGATCTGTGGCCAGAGTGGTACTGGAATCTCAAGGCCTTTCTTCCCTTCTCCCAATCCTGGTTCCATGCTGCATTGCTAGGGCCTTGCTATCAAGCCTGCCAGCAACCAGCCCATAGTTCATGCTCATTCATTCCTCACAAATACCAAACACTTGTTGCTGTTGGGCCAAGGTAAATGTTGGCAGCTTGGCTTGGCAGGATGGCCTTGAAGTAGAGACAAGGATACAATCTTGGTGCCATCTAGGTGGGGCGCTCTAGGCTCCTGGGTACTAGAAAAGCTTCATGTAATCATGTCCCCGTGGATCCAGAAGTTCTCATCTTTGGGCTAGAGGCCAGGCAGGGCCAAGGGGCTGAAGGTTCAGAGCTGAAGACATCCTGATTCATCACAACCAGTGGCATCAGCAGGGCTGGCCCAGGGCTTTATGGAGGTCAGGATTCTTGCCACAGATAGGCAGTGTGAGGGCCATCTGTCATGGAGCTCTGGCCAAGATGTCTTTCCTTAGGAAAGGTATTTAGTGAGATAGTGTCCAGAATTAAAGAGTTTAGGAGAACACTAAGGTGTAAAGAAATCCTCTCTCCAGAGGAATCCAGTGATCAGCATTAGGACACAAGACTATGGTAGCCTGCTATGGCGTGCAGAGAAGGGGTTTTAGAACAGTAAACTTGTAGCTTCCCTTTTTAGGTGGTGGTGACTAATGGGGAGGACTCAAAACTCATCACAGTGCTAAGAGGTGACAGTTGACATGAAACATCTCTGTCATTCCCTCCAAGGCTTAGGGATAGTTGTGGAAGAGGTGGCGGAAAGAATGTAAGAGCCAAAGGAGTGCTTTGGAATGCTGTCTTCCAGACATGAAGTGGCACTTGCATTTATGACATCACAGTGGCTGTCACTACCTGCATAATATCTGCATAATATGCGAGAAAAAATGACATCAAAATAGAAGAAGGACAAGTTGGACAGAAGCAGGGGTTCAGTGGAGGGGGACAGGAGAGGAGGGTAAAGGAGGGTAGTGGGAGGACATTATGACCAGGGTACATGTATGGAAGTTGTCAATAAAAAGTTTTAAAAGGGGGAAAATAAACTTTTTATGGAGTGAAGGTTTCTCCTTGCCTCCTTGAAGGAGAGAATTCAGTTGAGAGACACACAGTTTGAGCACAAGTTTATAAAACTTTAATGATTGGGGACCTCCAGATGATAATTCTCGCCTCCTTCAGGGAACCGATGGCCCAGTTCTTGACTTTGGGTGTGTTTGTGGCTCCTCTCCCTCTGTCTCTCCTCCTCGCGCAGTCTGTTGTCATCTCATCTTTGTGTTTTTTTTTTTTGTTGTTGTTGTTTTTTTGTTTTTTTGAGGTAGGGTCTCACTCTGGCCCAGGCTGACCTGGAATTCACTATGTAGTCTCAGGGTGGCCTCGAACACTCATGGTGATCCTCCTACCTCTGCCTCCCAAGTGCTGGGATTAAAGCTGTGCCACCACACCCAGCCCATCTCATCTTTTGCAGGCACCCTCTTTTGCATATTTCCATGCATGTAGCCAAGAGACCCCCCAGCCCAGCCTGAGTAGGCACCACATGCCAGTCTCTTGCCTGCCACTGACACACAGAACTGCCTCCCTTACTTCAGAATCTAGGCAGAGAGCATGCCTCACTGATGGACTGCCAGCAGCTGGAGTGGGGCCCGACCTGTGTCTGGAACTGGTTCCAGGTTTAATCAGCTCTGGCTGGGGAGTGGAATCTTTTGATTTGGTTTGTGCCTTTCCCGCAGGTGTTGTGGAAGTACATTTCTGGAGTGAGGCCATGTAGGGGAGGAAGGATCCTAGAAAGGGGACATTGCCCAGGTAGGGTAAACAGATTGAGTGATGGCTGGGGTGACTTGCACCTTGTCAGTGCTGTGTTGTGGGTATGTGGAGACTGTGTCAATTAAGTGGCATTATGCCTCTTGTAAAGAGAGCCCATGCCACTCTTGACAACAATGGAAAGTACCTGGTAGGAAAAATTTTCGAGGACAAACAGATTGAGAATGAGAAGGCTACTTTCCCCTGCACTGACGACCCTAAAATATACTCAGTGATCCAGAAACTTCAAAAGGAAAGCCATTAGTCCCAATGTTGTCAGAGTAAAAAGGAAAGAAAGAGAAAGCATGTGAATCACTTTGTGACTGATTCTATGCAATGCCTGTTTTGAATGCCTGACTGCCCGGCCATGCTGGGTGGCACAATTATTGTCTTTCCTGTGTGCTTTTAAGTGGCACTCCAGGGTGGCCGGGAGGGGTCTGAGCTGCTGAGGTGGAGCTGGCTCTTTTCCTTCTGGAGTAGCACAGCTTGGGCTTCCTTGCATGCCTGGTAGCACATCACACCCCATCAGGTCTGAGGGCAGCGGAGTTCAGCCTCCAGTGGTGAAACAGAAGAGACCTGAGTATAACCTCTAGGATGTCTCTGGGCCAAAAGTGAGACAGAAGGGAAATGTTGAAATAGGATGGCAGCATCACATTGCCCTCTAAATATATTCGTATCATGTTTATCCCCATGGACTAGTACTGATTGCTGCAAAGAGAAGCTTCTTTTTGCACATGGTGATGATGACTAGGGAGGCCCCAAACTTGTCAAAGTGCTGAGAATAAAGGAAGGTTGAGTGCTCGGTGCTAAATAAGATATTTTTATCATGCTTTTCAAGATCCATGGAACATTTCCAGAAGAGAGGGACTGGAAGAATGTAAGAGCAGAGAATGGGAGGAGTGCTTTGGGACATTATCATCTGGATATGAAATGACCATTATCTTTTGACCTCATAGCAACCATTGCCACCCCACAAGACTTCCACAAAATTGAGTTCATCAACATTTCAACATGGATGATGGAGGAGGGTGAAAAAGGCCATAAAAATAGAAGAGGGTCTGAGAGGGAGTACAGGTAGGGTGACTGGACCCCTGGAAGTAAAAAAGGCAGGAAAGTCTACACTTGTTTGAAGAAACCAAAGATGATCTGACTCCTGATCTCTTGCCTAGTTCCCTAGACCTGTTTATCCACAAACAACAGGACCTCTCCTGGAAGGGAGTTCTTTTGTAGGATTTAAATATTATGGTTGGTCAAGTTCAGCTCCTGGAACTTGGTGCCGTAGCTAGCCTCTTCCTGAGAAAGCCCCTAGTCCTAACTGGTTCACCTCAGCCAGAAGACAGCCCACCGCTATAAGGTCATAAATACCTCTGCAAGGGGAGGGCAGGTTCTTTGACCACTTGGGAACTTCCAGCTGTGGGCGAGTTTTTTCCTTGGCTGGGCCTGGCCTGGTTTGGTCCAGGCCCAGCTAAATTGAGCTGAGGGGAGGGCCCCCTAGCCCTTACTCTCCACATAGGGTTTTTTTTTAAAGCATTTTTTATATTTTAGTTTTATTTTGGAGAGAGACACAGAGAGAGTCAGAGAGAGAAGGAGCGGAAGACAGAGAATGGGCACACCAGCAGCCTCTCAGCCACTGTGAACAAACTCCAGATGCATGCGCCCCCTTGTGGGCAAGCGCGGTATTGCGCCCTTGCATCACTTTGCATCTGGCTAAATGTGGGACCTGGAGATTGGAACTGGCATTCTTAGGCTTAGCAGGCAGGTACTTAACCGCTAAGCCATCTCTCCAGCTCTCCACATACGGTTTTTATCCCCTCCAGCTCCCCTCGTGGCAGGAACTCCTTGAACGTTCTTTTCTCTCTTTTCTTTCCACAGTTTTCCCAGGCCCTCCATGAGGGATCTCTAGCTATGTGGATGCCTATCCTTGCCTCTGTACTTCCTTCAATAAATATAATAACTTAATAATTATCCTTCTTAGTCTTTCTTGTTCAATTCTTTGATTAAAATTAGAAACAAGGGCTGGAGGGATGGCTTAGAAGTTAAGGCACTTGCCTGCAAAGCCAAAGGACCCAGGTTTGATTCCCCAGGACCCACATAAGCCAGATGCATCTGGATTTCATTTACAGTGAGTGCCCTGGCATGCCCATTCTCTCTTTTGCTGCCTCTTTCTCTCAAATAAATAAAATAAATAATAATAATAAGAAAAAAAAGGACTTTCCAGGACTCTGAGCACCTCATTACAGGTCTAGTTGAAAAGAAGTTTTTCAGTGAAGGGGGATGGGTGAGGACAGGACTAAAGAAGGTATTGGAGGTAAAATTACAGTTATGTTTATGTATAATTATGTTTTTGTATATAAATTGTCAATTACATAGTTAATAGATAACCCAACCAGGCTGGCAGGCTCAGGAACACAGCACCTGAATGAGTGACAGCCTGCTGGGAATGCCAATACCTCCTTGATTTCTGCATGTTAAGTTGTCACCCATGTTGCACCATTAGATCCTTAGTTTACTTGCATCTCTCTCACCAAACTGTAAATCCACAGGGGCCAAGGGTCTTCTCATTTTGACTTTGCAATGGAGTAGTTTTATTTATTTATTTTCTTTTTGAAAAAATATTTTATTTATTTATTTGCAAGCAGAAAGAGGAGGGCAGGGGAGGAGAGAGAAAGAATGGGCATGCCAGGGCTTCTAGCCGCTGCAAACAAACTCCAGACATATGCGCCACTTTGTGCATCTGGCTTTACGAGGGAACTTGGGAATTGGACATGGGTCATTAGGCTCTACGGGCAAGTGCTTAGCTGCTGAGCCTTCTCTCCAGCCCCATCAGGCATTTTTGTCCCTATGGTGATTCTCTGTTGTGCTCAGAGGTGCACATATTCAGGGATTTGCATCCTTCTCCTCATCCCAAAGGCCCTCCATCCTCACCTCTCCAGGGTCCTGCATGCTTACTTCCTGGAGGACTATCTTTTATTTAATTAGCCCTGTTCATTGCTGAATCCCTTGTTTATTTAGGTGCCTTTTCATGTACAGTGGAATTTTGTCCTGATAAAATTTTGAATTGAAAATATTGGCAAATTCATTTCATTCCCATAACCTTCTAAACATCATAACTTAGCAACAGAGCACACCGAGAGGGTCAGTTCTTTCCTGTCATGATCAAGTAGCTGACTAGAGCTATGGCTTGCTGCTGTCGTCCAGCGTGGAGGGAGAGGATAGACTGGATGTGGAGCAAGCAAGCGAGCAAGAACAGAGGGTGTAGAAAAGGAGCAGGTGGAGCTAGGCAGCAGTGGACAGGCACAGAGCTTATAGCTGTCTCCTCACTATCACCTCTGTCGTGCCTCTCCCAGGGTATGCTTTCCTAGGAAGCTCACTTTATCCAGAATTCAGTCTGTTCTAAGTAGAGGGAGATGATGCAAGACTACGTCTAGGGGTTGAAGTACCCTAAAGTCGAAAAGGTCTCTAGAAGAAAGGGTTACAGCACTCTGCCCATGCTTCCCTGGCGAGGACGTCCCTGAAGCCAGTATGACCAAGTCAGACAGGGTTGACCATTACCAACTGTTGCTTTTTTGAAAAAAAATTATTTATTAGAGAGAGAGACAGAGAGATTGAAAGGATGGGCAAGCCAGGGCCTCCAGCCACTGCAGATGAACTCCAGACACATGCGCCACCTTGTGCATCTGGCTTTATATGGGTACTGGGGAATCAAACCTAGGTCCTTTGGCTTTTCAGGGAAGTGCCTTAACCATTAATCCATCTCTTCATCCCCAAGTGTCGCTTTTTTTTAAAAAAGAGAGAGACTAATGGAGAGAGGGAGGGGAAATGATGGAGAGCAGAGTTGTGAAGGGGAAAACGGGGGAGGGAAATATGGTTTATTGGCTGTAAGTATAGAAGTTACCAATAAAAAATAAAAAATTAAAAAAATACAGGTAATAAATTATAAAATATATATTTATTTGAGAGATAGAGATAGAGACAGAGAGGGGGGGCCTCCAGACACAGGTGCCACCTTGTACATATGGCTTTATGTGGGCACTGGGGAATCAAACCTGGGTCCTTTGGCTTTACAGGCAAGTGCCTTAAGTGCTGATCCATCTCTTCAGCCCAACTGTTCCCTTTTGCATTCCAGTTTGGGAGCCCTGAAGTCCCAGCTGGGGTCTTTACATTCAGGTTCAGGGCCCTGAGCTGGTCCTGCTGGAGTGACCACCATCATCATCTTTTCTTTTTTTGTGTTTTCTTTTGAAGGACTTATTGGTCAGTCCTTGACAGAGCTAACTTCCTTCCTATTAATTCATGTGTTTTGTGAAAGCTCAACACCCAAGTCTAGGCAATTGTCTTTGACTCATAGTTCTGGAGACTAGAAAGTCTAAGACTGAACAGAGAGTTCTCAAAGGAAGAAATACAAATGGCCAATAAACACCTAAAGTGGTATTCACCATCTCTAGTCATAGGGAAATGCAAATTAAAATAGCTTTGAGGTTTCATTTCACACAAGTCAGAATGACAGCAAATGCTGGTCCAAGATTGAGCATATGTGTCTTATAAAACCCTCCAGTTGCTTCCTAAATGGCAAAAAGCAGAATAGGGGTGGGGGAGAGGAGACAAAAGAGGTCAACCTGATGGAAATGCAGCCCAATTACAGTATGTTCATATATTAAAGTTCCAAATCAAAAATTAAAAATATCCCCCAGATTTCAAAGATATATTGGTCATAATTTTAAGGAAAAATATGTTGATTAAATAATATTTTAAAAAATAATTTTATTTATTTATTTGCAGGGGAGGGAGGGAGAGAGAGAGAATGAAAGAGAGGAAATGAGCACACCAGGGCCTTCAGCCACTGCAAACAAACTCCAGATGCATGTGCCACTGTGTGCATCTGGCTTTATGTTGGTACTGGAGAACTGAACCTGGGCTTTTAGGCATTGATAGCATGTACCTTTAACTGCTGATCCATCTCTCCAGTCCTAAATAATAATATTTTAAAGAATAATTTCTCCTGTTTATTTTACATTAAAATTAAAATTTATTTTTAAAATGTTGGATTTATGTGGTAACATTATACAGTTTGGAATAGAATGTGATTTTTCTTTTTGGTGTGTGTGGTGCTAGGCAAGTGCTCTAGAGCTACACCCCCATCCCTGGAATGTGTCATTTTGATCCATGTATACATGTGTTGTTTTAATTCCTGCACATGTATGATGTTTTGTCCTATGTATACTTTGTGTAATAATCAAGGCAGGTGAATTAGCATATCCATCAATATAAACCTTTATCATTTCTTTATTGTCGAATGCATTAAAATGCTATTGTCTGGTTATTTTGATTGTTAACTCTATTCATCTCACTGTGCAATAGAATGCCAGAACTTGTTTGGTTTGGCTACTAGAGCATTTAAATTAAGTATGTGGCTTGTATTCATATTTTTTTTTTTATTGTTTTTTATTGACTTTATACTCACATACAAATAAAAACCCACGTGATATTTCCCTTCCCTCCCCCCATTCCCCTTTAGAACTCAAGTCTCTATCATATCCCCTCCCTCTCTCCATTAGTCTCTCTTTTAATTTGATGTCATCATCTTTTTCTTCTATTTTGAGGGTTTTGCAAAGGTATTGCTAGGCACTGCAAGGTCATGGATATCGAGGCCAGTTTCTATCTGGACAGTTGCATTGCAAGAGGTTATACCCTTCTCATATTCTTTTTTAAAAATATATTTAATTAATTAATTTATTTGAGAGAGAGAGAAAGAGGGAGAGAGAGAGACATAGAGAGAAAGAGAGAGACAGAGAGAATGGGCTCTCCAGGGACTCTAGCCCCTGCAAACGAACTCCAGATGCATGCGCCCCCTTGTGCATCTGGCTCACGTGGGTCCTGGAGAATTGAACCGGGATCCTTTGGTTTTGCAGGCAAACACTTAACCACTAAGCCATCCCTCCAGCACTCCTTTTTTCTTTATTAGATATGTACATACTCAGTGTATAAACAGCACATGTTGGTACCATCCTTAGCCTCCTCCCTGTCCTCCACCCTCCAAAGGGACTGTCCTCATTGGGGATGCCAGTTATCCCCATTTGGATTATGGATGGTTATACTGGGGATATTAATCAGTTGTGGGGAAGAGGCAATGTCTCTGTGCACAGTGTCCAAACTTGTGGCTATGACAATCTTCCTGCCCCCTCTTCCGAGAATTTTCCTGAGCAATGTTGGGGTCATTTTAGTTCTACTTCAGTGGTGAGGTCTTGGGATCCTCTGTGTCTCTGGATATCTGGTTTGGTAGGAGTTGAGTGTTCTTTGTGTCTATCTCCTTCACCCTTGTGCTGATTCCAGGTCCACCAAGAAAGCAGCACTCTTGTTCATTTCCCCAATTAATCTATGGTTTCAGTTGGGGTGAGGTGCGATGGGTTGATTCTCTCCTCAGGTTCTGGGTCTATCTGAAAAAGAGAAGCAAATTCTCCAACAGAGAGTGAAGTTAGCACTGGATAACCATTATTAGTTTAGAGAGAATTTAATAGGTATAGGCCCTCTTGTAGCCCAAGATTGGTGGGAGCTTGATATTGGAGAGTGAACTCATTTTTTGGATATGACTCTGACTTGTTTCCCAGTTCCAGCTATGGGTTCCATTCTACTGAGTGGATCCATTAACCAATCCAAGATCAGTTGGTTACCCACCATGGCTGTGTGCCACTATTGCACTTGGGTGAGCACCACGTCAGGTTGTTTTGCATTCATATTATATTGGATGATGTTCTAAGGCAGAGTTTCAAGGACATGCATGAACCTTGTTGATCTGTCAGTTGCTGTGTGCAGGCAAGGGAGTAACAGGATGCATTCCAAAAGTATGTTTATTTGCTGTTTTTTAGCTGAACTGTATGGGGTGCTGTCACTGAACATGGGGACAAGGCCACCTCATATGATTCTCTTCAGAGGACTAGTGTGACACAGAGGTTATGGAACAGCCAAGGGACCAACTTTGAGGGTGTTTGGACTCCTGGTGATGGGAGGTGGGCAGGGAGGACTGGGATGACTCTGGTTGTGGTCCTAGAGATTTTTTTTTTATTTCCCCCAGGTAGGATCTCACTCTAGCCTAGGCTGACCTGGAATTCACTATGTAATCTCAGGGTGACTTTGAACTCATGGTGATCCACCTACCTCTGCCTCCCAAGTGTTGTGATTAAAGGCATGTGCCACCATGCCTGGCTGAGATGTGTTTTTTGGCAACAGTTTCAAAGATCCATATGCCCACTCAGATGAGAGCCTGAATGAAAAGCTGCATGGGTGGGCGGGCAGGGAGGGGATGAGGTGATGGCTCAGTTAAGAAGGTGCTTGCCTTGTAAGCATGAGAACTTGAGTTAGATCCTCAGAAATCATGTGAAATATGCTGAGTGTGGGGGCTTGTGCTGGTAATCTCAGCACAGGGGAAGTGGAGAGAGGAGGAGCCCTGGTGCTCCCTGGCCAGCCAGACCAGCCTAATTGGTGAGCTCCAGACCAATGAGAGAGCCTGTCTCAAAAAGGGTGGACATTGTTTCTGAGGGAGGGCATCTGGAATTGTCCTCTGGCCTCCACATGCATGCACACAGATTCATTCCCACACCCCCATGCATGCAGCCCATACACATATGCACACGCACAAGTCACGTGCCCTGTAGCTCAAACAGCATCCCGGATCCCATTAACAATTTAGACTTCATCATTCCAGCTGATTTCGCGACTTTGTCTGAGTCTATTATTATGAAGGTTTTCTGTCTGACTTTCCCATTACTACTGTGCTTGTGAAGCTCAGGTTCAATATTGGCAGTCTGAATTTTCCCTTCAGACCAAACTTTACTGGCAAAGTAATATAGATGCATCCGAGGGCAGAGAGGGAAACAAGACGAGGAAAACTTCAAAGCAGATGAAGAGAGCACAAATGATACGGTGTGAGAGTTGAGTTATTTTGATAATTTGGTGGGACAAAAGATTCGTGGCTGGCATTCTGATGCAACGTTGGTGTTAGCATCTCTCTGAGGTGCGTTATTAAAGCTGCTGCCCAGGATTTTCATGTCTGCACCTTCATCGCTTTTTCTTCCGAGGATGGACAGAGAAACACGAATTAATTTTAGAAGCAAGCATGATGGTGCACACTTGTAATCCCAGCACTCGAGAGGCAGAAGCAGGAAGATCATGGGTTCAAGTCCCTTCTGAGCTACATAGGGAGACCCTGTCTCAAAAAATAAACAAAATACCCCCCCCAAAGAAATTAATTTTATAGAGTGATCTAGGCCTTAGCACTGGGTGAGTTAATACTTAGGATTTCAGCTTATGACTTCATTTATTTTCAAATCGCTCTATAGCCCCTCAACACATGATCCCATGGTCATTTTATAGAGATGAGATTTGAACAGGATGGTGGGAGGAGCTGGGGAGTGAGTGCAGCCAAGCCTGTAGTAAGTAGCTCTTGCTCTTGGTCCTCTGTGTTGTGGGCCCATTTTGGAGTCTGCAACTTGTTAGTTTTCTCATCGCTGTGACAAAATACCAGGAAAGAAGCAACTTATGGAGGAAGGGTTTATTTTGGCTTACAATTCAAGGGGATACAGTCCATCACAGTGCGGAAGGTGTGGCAGCGGAAGCTTGGGGCAACTGGTCACATTGCATCTATCGTTGGGAACCAGAGAGCAATGAAAGTTGGTGCTCAGTTTGCTTTTTTCTTTTTATCCAGTCTGAGACCTCAGTCCATGGAATAGTCCTGCCCATACTTAGTGTGGGTCTCCCCTCCTCAGTTAACCTACTGTCTAAACTCCCTCATAGACATGGCTAGGGATTTGTCTCCTAATTGATTCTAGATCCTGTCAAGTTGACAAGTTGACAATTGGTATTAACCATCCTGTGCAACAATCTCCACTAAGGATATAAGAAGCCTCTCAAGTAATTTAGCTTCCCAGGAGCTTCCCTTTAGCCTTATGGGATCACAGTCTGAGACCCTCAGTGGATGCCTGACACAGCAGATGGTACTCAACACTGTGGATACTTCCTTCTTTGTCTCTGTCCATGCCAATCTGTGCTAAAGTTTAATTTACAAATTCAACAAATAAGAGAATAACCCCAGTAATTATGAGTAAAACGGGACAATTCTAGCAGTGCAATGTAATAAAATTGCCAGAATCACTACCCTTGCACTCTGGGGGCCATTATGACATAAAATGAGCGTTGCGTGAACACAGCAGATGTGACACTGGAAAGCTCACAGTGTGTGCTATGCAGATACCCCAGACAAAGGGTGACTCATGTCCCCAAGTGGGATGGACACAAGATCTTACCATGTTATTCAGAATAGTGTGCAATTTAAACAAATGTATGAATTGCTTGTTTCTGGGCAGCAGTTAACCATGGGTCAGTAAACCTGTAGAAAGTGAGACTGCGGATGAGGCAAGACCAGTGTATTTGATACGTGTAATGGTGACATTGTATGCTAGAGGGTTCAGATATTTGGTACTGTGTTGGGCGCTTTTTGTTGCTATAACAAATGCCTGCAGTAATAAACTTATACAGAGAAAAGGTTCATCTTGGCTTATGGCTGTAGAAGCTGTAACCCACTGTTATTTGGCTCTGTTGCTTTTAGGTAGGTGTGCTAGATAGCAGTGGGGCGGTGGCTTTGTGGGAGTAAAATTGCTTACCTCATGGCCATGGAGCAAGAGGAAAAAAAAAAAAAGAGGAAGAGGCTGGTGTCCTACCACCCCCTTCAGAACATGTCACCAGTGACCTAAAGACTTCCCATGAAGTTCCACCTACGAGATCTTCCGCGTCCTTCACACGCAATAGTGCCACCCTGGTAAAGAAGCTTATAACACAGGGCTTTCAGGAACACTAAGACCCAAACTGTTCCAGGCATGAAATTTTTCAGGACATCCTTGTGAATGCTAGCACCATTTCATTTTCGGAAGACTGATGATGTGGCCACACAGCTTCTGTACTGCTTCTTTAGAACATTCTAGTGGAGGGGCAGCCTGGCTGATGGTGCCTGCAGCCTGAGGAGACCCAGCGGCTATATCTGCTTTTATTATCGATTTTATTTTCTCTGCCCCCATCACCCTACATGTGCCATGTAGCCTTGCCTTTTAGTGGCAGAGCTACTGGGAGGTCATCCCCTTTCCTTCTCTGTTGTCTTCACTGGCACCATAACATCAGTCCACGTGGCGGCCTCCATAGTGGCTGGTAAGTGGGAGCTATCTGGCAGCCACAGGTGTGTGCACTTTTGTCCCAGCAGTAGAGCAGGGGAGAGGGTTCAGGCGAAGGGTCTACCCTGTCGTATTCTACAACTTAGTTATCCTGTTATCTACAAGAGATTTCAAGTAGCTGACTTGTCTTAATGACTTAATTATATTATTCAGGCTGCATGGGACAGCAGACAAGAAAGAAGGAAATGCAGAGGGGCATGGTGCAATCACCCATGGTCAAATTTGGCCTCATGTAAGAGCCATCGATGAAGTCCTCTAGAAATCAAGCTATTAAAAACCAATCTTTTAATTAAAAGATCAACAACACTAATAATAAAACACTTTATCCTGATTTTAAGTCTCCATATGCTTGTGTGGCACTCTTCCCCATTTAGAAAAGCACGTATCTGGGAACCCTAGGATCGTGCACTTCAACCTCCCCCCCAACCCCGCCTCCCCGGGGTTGCTCTGGGTCAGTGCACATGGCCCAAGGCATCCACTTTGCTCAGGGGTCTCTGCATCAACTTGCCAGCACCAGCATGGAGCAGCGCATGGCCATTTTGTTTTCCTTAGTGCTCCTAAATTTTAGTGGAGGTCTTTCTGACTCTGAGACAGTGACAGTGATGAGGGAAAGAGAGGCCCAGAACCCAGGGACAGAAAAGAGCTCAACTTAAAAGCTGCCCAAGAAGGGCAGAGCACGTGCAACCCCCCTCTCCCTCCTGCAGCAGGGGCTATTTGGCTTAGCTGAGGATACCTCTTGAGGAGACAGAGCAGAGGGACAAGTGAGAACCCTGCATGAGTCATTTTTAATACTGGGACAGGAGGGCCTGGCAGGAGGGCAAGAGAGGTTAGCACAGTAGGTTTGCGGCTTGCTCACCTCACTTCACAGCATCTCAGTGGGATCTCCAAAACAGTGCGGGTTTAAATACCTTTGAGTTCTTTGTCTTGTAACCTTGAAAAATTAAGGACATGGATGATGAGGCATGAGTAAGGCAAAGGAGATTCCCTGAGTAAAAGGTTAAGGCTCAGTGTGTCAGGGCGAGCACATTTAGGATTTCAGCTGGCGTCCAAAGAAGAGGAAGAAGGGACCAAAGGGGAAGATTAGAACTCAATCTGTGGGCAGGCTCTGTGAGTGTCTAGTGTGTAGAGGGTCTGAGGGTGCAGGGCAGAGTCGCTCCCTCCCCTAGAATGTTCTAAATAAGCAATACAGAATCTGTTGTGGCCACATCGTCAGACCAGAGGCTTTGGAAAACACCGAGGAAAGATTCTTGGGGATATAGTCCATCACCTCATTAAGGGTAGATCTATTGCTCATACCTCTTTAGCATGTCTGTGCTGAGAGTGGTCTCTTGATCAGGTGAGTGACTGACAAGCTCCCAGAAACCAGAGGGTTTGTCCTTTGGTCAGAAGAGGTGTCACTTCCCTTTCTAATATTACCCAGGACGTGGGGATTGTCCTTCAGTGACCTCCAAGTCTCATGTCTGTTTACCCACAACTGTATGTACCAGGAATGCAGACAGGAGAGGTGAGAAAAGTGCCAAATTATTGGGTCTGGGGTCAGGGACCAGGGGTCAGTATCAGGAGCCAAGAAAGGCTTCTACCAACAGTAAGAGGCAAGGCAGCTGAGGCCAGCAAAATAAACACTCTCCACTCCATAGTTTGTCTCTAATGCTGCCCTGATGTTGATAAAGATGGGTCACCCAGGCGGGCGTGGTAGCTACGATCTGAGCACTTGTGGGGTTGGAGCAGGAGAGATGCTGTTGAGGCCAGCCTGGGCTACGTAGTGAGTTCTAGACCAGACTCTGCCTCCTTGTGCGCAATGAGAGTTTCTCTAGTGAACATTCCCAGAAAGGAATGAAAGACATCAGATGTTCAGGGACTAACAGCTACTTGTTAGAGCAGTCACAGTTTCTCAGCATTTCCATGAAAGCTTAGTGTCGCCCGTGTCTTCTCCGCTCTTTCCTGTGAAGTTCTCATCATTGAATTTGTGTTTTCCTGAGCCCTCTGGCTGCCTGTATTTATCTTTCTTATTGGTTTTTTAAAGGATTTTTTTCCCTTTGTTTCTTTCTTCCTTTTTTCTTTTTGTTTTTTTGAGGTAGGGTCTCACTCTAGCTCAGGCTGACCTAGAATTCACTATGTAGTCTCAGGGTGGCCTTGAACTCACGGGGATCCTCCTTCCTCTGCCTCCTGAGTGCTGGGATTAAAGGCGTGCACCACCACACCCAGCTAAAATGATTTTTCTTTTCTTCAGCTTGTGTCTAGGTTTTCATGTTATCTATGAATGTAGCACTTAATTAGTTTAATGTCATTGAGTTCAACAGTATTCTAATATGGTCTGTGTTTCTTGTGACTTTTTCAGAACACCTTCCCTATCTAGGAGTTAAAATAAATTCCATTCCCCTCCTCCATAAAAACTCTTAAATTCTGCTTTTCTCATTTAGGTCTTAATTCCCTGGATTATTTTTGCAGGCTGTGGGAGACTGGAATCCAACGTTATTGTTTCTACTTAAAGTAACAAATGCTCCAGCATTTTTTGTTGAATGATCTGTCGTTTTTCTTATGAATTTGCAAAGCCAACTCTGTCAAATGTACTCAGGTTTTCACTGCAACAAACCAGGTCTTGGAGAGTCCAGCAGGGTGTCAAACACCTCAGGCCATGGATGCCTTCCCAGCTTCCCATGGGGAAGAGTAATTGGTTTTGCTTTTCTTCTTCCGTGTCCCAGAGTGTGTGTGTGGGGTCTTATGTTCAGCGCTGAGGTCCGTTTTTATGCATGAGACAGCCATCAAACCTCAGCCGTTCTGTTATAATTCAAGGGAATATTGTCAAAAATATGGCTGAGTCTGTCACATTTTCTTTTCATAAGCAGGGCAGGCTGGGCAGGCTGAGCTGACCTCTTTTCCATTTAGAAGAGACAGATAGCCGGGGCTATTAAAATCTACAGTCCTTTGCTTGGCTCCTGGTGATTCACAGCCACTAATCCCTGTGGATATGTTTTTATTTTCTTGGATCTATTGGATGTGCAGGTGGTATATATTGGAAAAGCCTGTTGTTTATTGACATAAGCCCAGTAAAGACTCTGATTAATCTTAAAAATAAATAGAGAAAACTGGAAGGTCACACTCTGGATCAAGAGCTCTGATTATATCCTCAATTGCTGAGTTATTTATTTCCAGTTGGGAGAAATTGTCCCAGTGAAGGTGGCAGGAGATGGATGAAGATTAACACACCAAGTGTGTACAGGTCTCTGCTTGCTCTGTCCTGGAAAACTTTACTTTCCTTGCTGGCCCAGTGTGGCTTTGACTCACCATCTTGGGGAGAAATCCAGGGATTTCTGAGTCCTTTGCATTGTAGATTGTTTCAGTTGCTCAGACACATTTCCTTCCTCATCCCTCCTTGGGGGACCTGGAGGCATGGCTTCTTAGGTTTACTGTGACCCCCAAAGGGATGGATGACCCTTGGGGAATTCAAGACAGTTTCAGGGCTGCTTACAACTCAACTGTGCACTATTCCCCAAGGTCTTTAGGATGGCCTGTCGTGGCTATTTTGGTTCCAGCATTATTGCGACTGTGGGACGTGCCGTCTCACAGGCTGCCCTACATCTTAAGGGTGGTGGGAACTGAGCTAGGAAGTTGTGTGTTGAAATTTAAGTTTGGATGACCTTGGTCTCTTGAGTCAGACTCCTTTTCCTTCCTGCTCACTCCCCCATTCTTTTTTTTTTTTTTTTTAAATTGCTTGTGAACTTTACTATATGAACATATTACATATTGGTCATATCCCCGCTGGATTCTACTCATATTCTTTGAGGACCCTTCTCAGTGGGGTTGCCAGTATTCTCTCTGTGTGTGGGTGACAATGTCTCAGGATGTTCCTTCCCTTACATTCTTCCTGTTCCCTCTTGTGCAATGTTCCCTGGGCCTTGGAGGGTGTGTTATAAATCTCCGTTGGTGTTGAGCTCTCTGCATCCTCTGATTTTCTTCTTTGATGTGTTTTGAGTCTCCTCAGTATCTGCCACCAGCTGCTTTTGCCACCTCCAGTGGCAGCACTGCTCACGTGAGCACAAACTCTCTAAGCTCCAACACTCTGTTGTCTTTTGTCCCCAGTGTCCTGCAAGCTCCTTTGGCAGCAAGTGTTTCTTATCCATCTTGCCTCTTGTTAAGGCATCATGAACATGTAGGTCCTGCGAACTTAGAGACCCTTCAGTGGTAGTTATGCCAAACTGTGTGAAACTCCTTAAAACACCGGAGACAGACCTGCAAAAGGCAGTGTCGTGATTGTCATTTGCCTTTCCTTGGTGCCAGGCTTTGGAAATCAGCTGTTCATTTCAATCTCTCAGAAGTTCTGTGAGAACGTTTGTGGAGCTCTGCCCAGGCTTTCTGCAGGAAGTGAGGACCCGTGGGTCCCTGTGGCTCCTCAATATGGCCAGTCCCAGGGGAGATAGGAGGCTATAGGAGGCTAAGGGAAAATGAATAATGGAGGGGCCCTTTGAGGTCTCTCATGTTAGAGTTCAGGGCAGGGACAAAACTGTGGTCTGACTTCTTCCTGCCTACCCCCAGGACTCCCATCATAGCAGTAGCTCAGGGCAGATAAATAGGAGGTTGTAGGAGCCGAAGGGAAAATGAATTATGCAGGGTCTCTTGAGCTTCTTGCACTTAAGACATCAGAGCAGGAACCAAACTGTCGTCCGTCTTCCTTCCTTCTGCCCACCCTTCAGTGATGGGTGTCCAGAAAAGGGAGATGCTGCAGGGCCTGGGAGCAGCTGAGAGGTCTTTGGGGATGGGATCTGAGAGGCCACCAAGGAAAGGCAAGATTTGGGTGGGCACCAACCATTAATTATGACATGACACTCTGAACTTGATCTGGCACACAACACTTCATCTTCACATTACCAGAAGAGTCTTCTTTGTTTCTCCAGTGTATGAGTGGGGCATACACACCTCTAAAAGCTCGAGTAAGTAGACACTGCTTTTAGCATCGAATTAGCCTGTTTAGGCATATGAAGTGGGCTCTACTGTGATTCTCTCTGTTGTGGTTTAAATATGAAATGTCCCCATGGCTCATGATTTGAATGCTTGGTCTTCAGAGAGTGGTGATCTTTTGAAAAGTTGTGGAAACTTAGGAGATGGGGCTGGGTTAGAGGTTGCAGGTTACTAGTGGAGTTGTACACCCAAAGTGGGGGTACATTATCTTTTGGCTACTTCTTGTGCTGCTCTCTGCTTCATGTTCACCACGAGGTGAGCAGCTCTTCAGCACAAGCTCTGTTCTTCATGTTGTTCTGTTCAAGCACATGGGGCCAGGCAGCTATGGACTGGCCCCTCTGAGACCATGTGACAACCTGCCTTTCAGAAGTTGTTTCTGTTAGGTATTTGGCCACAGCAAAGAGAGAAGTAGCTAAAACCATCCCTATCTTACAGATGAGAAAACTGAGCTATAGGGAGGTGAAGATCCGTGCTGAGTATTATCAAGCAGCTAAGGGGAAAATTTGGGGCTTAAGTGCAGATAGCACACTTCAGAGATCTCATTCGTATCCCTAGCTTGTCTGATTTCAGGGTACTGGGAAATGGAATAGAAATATAACCCAAACTGGTGTTACTCCTGACCCTGAACTAGGAATGTAGGTGGAGAATGATTCTGTTAGAGTTTGTGGAGGTATCTTTTAAAAAAATCAATTATTTATTTATTTATGTAAGAGAAAGAGGGAGAGCAAGAGGGAGAGCAAAAGTGAGAACGAGAGCAAGAGAGAGAGAATGGGCATGCCAGGGCCTCCAGCCACTGCAAACGAACTCCAGATGCATGCACCACCTTGTGCATCTGGCTTACGTGGGTCCTGGGGAATTGAACTGAGGTCCTTTGGCTTTGCAGGCAAATGCTTTAACAGCTAAGCCATCTCTCCAGCCCGAGGTATTTTCTTTATATAGGAGATTTAGCTCCAAATCTTTGTCCAACACCAAGTGAGAGAAGATAGTACAGCAAATTTTCAGGAAGAAGAAAGCCAGGTCATGGCAAGTGACACACTCAAGGAGGAGGGCTGATGAGGTGGGGGGGGGGTGGTGGTGCCAGAGGATGGCCTTGGGTGTGATTCTTCAGGCACTGTTTACCTTTTCTGAGACAGGAATTTCCCTGGCCTGGAACTTGCCAAGTAGGCTAGACTGGTTAGCCAGTGAGTCCCAAGGATCCCACCTGTTTCCACCTCCCCAGCTCTGGGATTACAGGCTCATATTAAGGTTTTTTTTTTTTTTATTTAATTTTTCTTTTAAAATTTTTTTTGGTTTTTCAAGGTAGGGTTTCACTCTGGTCCAGGCTGACCTGGAATTCACTATGTAGTCTCAGGGTGGCCTCGAACTCATGGTGATCCTCCTACCTCTGCCTCCCAAGTGCTGGGATTAAAGGTGTGTGCCACCATGCCCAGCTAGGTTTTCTTTTTTTTAATGTGGGTTCTGGGGATCAAACACAAATTCTCATGTATGCAAGGCAAGCATTTTACTGACCAAACTTTCTCCCCAATCTTAGTGCTGTGTTTTCTTTTTAAAGTTTTTTTTTTTTTTTTAAAAAAATTTAGTTATTTTAAGAGAGAGAGAGTGAGTGAGAATGGGTGTGCTAGGGCCTCTAGCCACTGCAAATGAACTCCAGATGCATGTACCCCCTTGTGCATCTGGCTTACATGGGTACTTGGGAATCAAACCTGAGTCCTTTGACTTTACAGGCATGTGCCTTAACCACTAAGCCATCCTTCCAGCCCTTTGTATTGTGTTTTCTGTGGGAAGGAATAGATGAAGCAGCATGGCCAGCCTTAGGAAAGCCTCCCAGGGGCTCTGGACTGCAGGGACTGTCCCTGGTTATCCGGCACCTGGCCTGGGGGTGATAGGAGTGGGGGATGTGAGGCCCAGTGGAAGCAGTGGCTGGGGTGTGAGCTCTGGGTTGCTTGGTGTGCATTTGAGAAGCATGCTCATAGGCAAGCTGTCTGTTCTCTCTGGACCTGCTGTTCCTGGGAGCAGCTGCCCCGTGGGATCAGCAAAACTCCATGTGTCACGGCCTGGGAGATAGCTCAGTTGGTAAAGTGCTTTCCTTGCAAGCATGAGGATCTGTGTTCTATTCCTAGAACCCATGCAGAAAAGGAAATCCAGGCATGGTGGCTCACATTTGAAATTACACGTTTGAAATTACAGTGTTGGCGAGGCAGAGACAGGTGGATCCCTGGGACTTGTTGGCCAGCTAGTCTAGCCTGCTTAGTGAGTTCTAGGCCAGTGAGAGATTCTGGCTCAAAAAAGGTAGAGATGGCTTAGTGGTTAATGAGCTTGCTTGCAAAGCCTAAGGACTCAGATTTGTTTCCCCAGTACCCACATAAGCCAGATGCACAAGGTGGCACATGCATCTGGAGTTTGTTTGTAATGTTGGAGACCCTGGCACACCCATTCTTTCTCTCTGCCTCTCTTTCTCAAATAAGTAAATAATTGAAAATATTTTTAAAAGATGGACAGTGTTCCTGAGAAACAATACCTGATATTATCCTCTGTCTTCCATGTGCATGCACACTCATGTGCATCTCATACATGCAAACATGTCCAAACATGCTCAGTATGCACACACACACACACACACACACACACACACACACACACACACTGGCATGCGCACACACACATCAAGACAATGGAGCTTGCTCTGTTTGGATTCTCCCCTGTATTCAACATTGCTGAAATTATCCTGCCTTCATCTGTTTCAATTCATTTTCCCCTAGACATTTGGTTGCAAAGGCTAAGCATATCTAAAGATTCTTTTATGGCCTGGCCCAGTGGTAAGAGAGCACTGGCTTTGCTGAGCTGGAGCTTGGATGCTGCCTGAACACAGGAGTCCCCTGGTGTCTGCAGTGCCTGCACCTACAGGCTGCCCTTGGGAACAAGGAAATGTCATCACCCTGGTTTACCAACAAGCAGGGCAGCCCCATACCTAAGCACAGGTGCCATTCACTTAGAAGGCATGGTAGTTACCACACATCACCAGCAGGTGGCAGTAAAGCATCTTGCGCTAACAATGTGTGAATGAAGCTGATTCTGATAAACTGCAATGAAGCGCCTGTGAGGTGCACAGGGTTCTTGAAAGGATTCACTGTCAGTGTTCCCACTGTCTGTGTCTCACAGGCCACCATGCTGCTCCATCAGTGGAAGGATATGGTTTAGCCCCTATCACCTTGGGGGGTCAGCTTAGCGCCTACAGAAATGTCTTGCTGTTCTACAGTAGCCTAGAGGTTGACTGTCCAAGAAGGAGAGAGTATAACCATCCTGGCAGGAACTCAGACGTTCTAGAGAGACACTCGTGACACTCCCTTTGGATTTCAGACCATTGAGACCATGTACCCCAGGAGGCTGAGATTTCTCCAGGCGTTTTATGCTTGGAGAAGGAAAAGGCTGGGGCTCATGTCCTCAGAAGTGACTTCACAGTTCTGACAACTTGACAGATCATCCTGTGGAATAGACTGGAGCCAAGACAATCATAGGCAGGGCCACACCTCCACTAGGATGGCTTAGTTATGCGTTCTTCTTGCTTTGTGATGGCCTGGGTGGGGATGGGGGTCACTGGACTTCTTTATTGCTTTTCTTAATGTGGCTACATTGAATAAATCTCCATTCTCTGATTTTTACTACTTCTTGTCTATGTAAGTGGCCTATTGAGGACAGGTGATGGGGCCTAGCTTATTAGAACTGTGAGAACCCAGGCTTTGTCACTGACCCAGGCACAAGAACAGATCGATGGTGGTGAGAAGGGCTTACCATGTCAGCCAAGAGGGTGGTGTTTGAGGTCTAGGGTGCTGACACCCTGGGAGGGAGAGTTCTGCACCGGTCATACTAAAGTATATTTTTTATTTATATTATTCTGATTTTACAATCAGGTGTGGCCATTGGGTTTCCCACTTTCAAAGGGGCCCTCATCAATGGGGAATGTGTATCATGCATTGTGAGTTTGCTCAAGAGTTCTGGTGGATAGGCCCCAGGATACTAAAGGATTAGACTGCAATCTTTTGAGTTTAGACACATGATGAAAAGCCTCTGGTCTCTGGAGTCTGGGATTATGGTGTCTTGAACATGGCTGTGTTCTGGTGAGGTGTGGTCAGTCCCCAGGGCACTGAAAAAGTGGAGGGATGGTGGGTTTATGTTGTCTTGAACCAGTCTGCTCAGTCCAGGGGCTTTTGACAGAACCAGTCTAAGTGGGCTTTTGGATTTTGTGTGCCTGGCACCAGGGCAGGGCCAGCAATTTTATTTCATCATCTGTCCTCCGGAGGAGTTGCCTGTGGGAAAAGGTCTTAAACCACTTGCTAAGGGTCACCCTTCGGATATGGACAAGAGAGTCACAAAAAGGTTTGGAGCTGCTCTGAATGAGGCCATGAGAAGGGTTTGTCCCATGCCTTTTGCAAGGGAAGAGAAGAGATGGAACAGGGACCAGGGAGGAAGAAGGGGGAGGTCAGAATAGCAGGTAAGGTGGGAAAACCTCAGTTTCCAGGGAGTGTAGAAGCTATCAGGGTAGGTGCCCCAGGAATGAGACCTGTATGGTTTGAATATAAAATAGCTCCATTGGCTTTTTTAAAATAATTTTTTTTATGAGACAGAGAGTGAGAGAGAGAGAGAATTGACATGCCAGGGCCTCCAGCCACTGCAATAGAACTCCAGAATCATGTGCCACCTCGTGTGCATGCATGACCTTGAGCTTGCAGCACCTTGTGTGTCTGGCTTATGTGGGTCCTGGGGAGTCGAACATGAGTTCTTAGGCTTCACAGACAAGTGCCTTAACTGCTAAGTCATCTCTCTAGCCCCCCAATAGACTTTTGTACTGGGGTCTTGAGTAACATCTGATGGGATTTTGAGAATTGATTGGGTCCTGAGCACTCTGATGGACTCACAATATGGTTTT
The DNA here is from genome assembly GCA_036365145.1 of Orientallactaga sibirica. Taxonomy (NCBI): domain Eukaryota; kingdom Metazoa; phylum Chordata; class Mammalia; order Rodentia; family Dipodidae; genus Orientallactaga; species Orientallactaga sibirica. The sequence continues at coordinate 16,141,810 of JAEOAD010000028.1, forward strand.
ATTGGGAGGCTGTGCAAAATAGGAAGTGGGGTGTAGTTGGAAGAATGAGGTCATTGGGGGTATGTCCTTGGGGACTGTATCTTGCCTGGGTCCTTTCCTGCATTTCCTTTTTAAAGAAATTTATTTATTTATTTATTTGCAAGCAGAGAGACAGAGAGAGATAGAAGAGAGGTAGACAGAGAGAGAATGGGAACACCAGGGCTTCTAGCCACTGCAAACGAACTCCAGATGCATGTGCCCCTTGTGCATCTGGCTTACGTGGGTCCTGGAGAATTGAACTGGGATCCTTTGGCTTCACAGGCAAATGCTTTTACCGCGAAGCCATTTCTCCAGTCCCCCATTTCCTTTTTTTGCTTCCTGTCTGCCACATGCTCCCAGATTCAAGATGTTCTGCCTCATCCTGGGTGCGTAATCAATAGAGCCCAGGACAATTGGCCCAAACCCTCTGAAACTGTGAGCCAAAATCAAACCTCAAGTTGTTTCTGCCAGACATCTTGTTATCGCAATAAGAAGTATGACTAACATAGGCCCAGGATTGGGTGACATACAATTTCAAGTCTGTAGAGCAACACACTATAGGATCTGGCTCCACTAACATCCATTCCTAGTCAATCTCACCACACTTGCTAATGTTTGGTATGCAAGTTTTCAGTGTGCTCTTTGTTGAGTGTGTGCATGGGAGAGGGACATCTGGACAGGCTGACAAAGCATAAAGTAGAGAAGATCTAAGTGGAAAAAAGCCCAGAGGCTGAAGGTCTATTTCCCCAGAAAGCCCTCAGGACTCTACAAACTCTTGGTGAAAGCTCTTAGCTTTCAAATGGATTTAGAAGTTTTACTTGCTTTTACCTGAATGTCTAGTTTGAGTCACATAGACAAACCTATGTACAGGAGAAGGACTTCTGGAAACCTTCCTGATTACACACATGTATATATTAATCCCTAATATATTCCTATATGCAATATAGGATCATGCTTTATATATATATATATATGGCATAATATATGCCATATAAATTCCTAAATAATAAAATAACTTAGGTATATGTATGTATATATGTATATGTATATATATATATATTTATAAGTTTCACATATACAATTTATCCCATATGGAGAGATAATTGTCTCCTCAGGCACAACTCATGGAGTGAAGCATTTAACCAGTACATTTCAATTTTGTTTAACTTGTGTAAGTATGTGTGTGGTGTGAATGCATATGTATATGTATGTTAGTATTGTGTAAGTGTAAGTGTATGTGTGCATGTGTGCACACACGCATGTGGAGGCCAGACATCAATGTGAGGTGTCTTCCTCAATCACTCTTCACCTTATTTTTCAAGACAGGATCTCTCACTAAACCTGGAACTCACCATTTTGGCTAGACAAGCTATCCAGTGTTCCCTAGTGATTCTCTTGTTCACCTCCCCAGCCCTGAGATTACATACGAGTGCTAGCTATCATATCCAGCCTTTTTACATGGGCATGGCTGCTGTGCTGATGATCCAAACTCGGGTCTTCATGTGTGTGTGATGAGCACATTACCCATGAGCCCATTCTGCCCTTTAATAGAAAGATTGACAAGAAGTGAATGGCTTTACATTTATTCATTGATTGACTGGTTGATGTTAATACGTCTCTTTAGCAGCCTGTTCTGTGCCAGGGGATATCTTGGTTTATGGTGGGACAGTCATAGAGAAGGTGGCTTCTTCTGACAAGACTGCAGGAGGCAGGGGTGGGATGGCTCAGAGTTTCAAGAATATAGCAGCTCATGGTTGCATTTTTAGCATTCAGTTTTTTTTTTTTTTTTTTTTTTTTTGGTTTTTCAAGGTAGGGTCTCACTCTGGTCCAGGCTCACCTGGAATTAGCTACGTAGTCTCAGGGTGGCCTCGAACTCACGGCGATCCTCCTACCTCTGCCTCCCGAGTGCTGGGATTAAAGGCGTGCGCCACCACGCCCGGCAGCATTCAGTTTTAATTTACCTGACAAACTGTGGCAGGGAAGATCCCTGGGTGGAATTTGCTCCATGTCAGAGAAATGCAGGCCTGCTTTCCAGCACAGGCATGATAAGCTTATTGAGTTCTTGTCTGGAGCAGGAAGGGATGCAATTGCGCTAGTGTGGGCCTGACCGCATGTAATCCTTGGAGAGGAGACTAGTGTGGGGCATTACTGAGCCTCATGCTGGCTCATGTAATTGCACGGAGAGCTTGGTAAGCAAACACATCCTTGGAAGCAGAGAGGAGACTCAGAGACATGTGGCCTCAGCCAATCAGGTTCTGGTATTCTTTTTTTTTCCATTACTGTGATGGTACCAAATGCATCCTTTAGCCATCATCCATTGGCTCTATAAATGATGTCATCCTCTTTTTGCAAAATTGTTCTTAAAATCAAGGATCAAAATTTCTGTCTGGGCAGTTGCGGGAGAGCTCTCTTTGGCTCTTTTAGAGCCCTGAGCCTTGGAGGGTGTGACAGGATGTTTCAGTGCTGGGCACTTCTCCATCCCTTCTTCTCAGCACTATGTTGCCTTTTGGATCATCCCAGTGGTAGCCAAACACATCGCCTCTGAAGCTTCTCTAACCAGAAGCAGAGAATGAAATGAGCATTGCTGTATTTTCAGGTTAGAAGGATGAGGAAGCTGAAAAACCTGTGCTGTTTGGGACTCTCGGCCATCTGTGGCATATCCCCCAGTGGTGTATGGGGTTTATCATTTTAAAACTTAAGTAAAATTTGCCTTATTAAGGTCATACTTCTGAGAATTATAGCTGAGTAATCACAATCAGGTTATCAGTGATTCTTCAGGCAAAGTCCCCAAAGTCTTACTATCTGTTTCTCAGGGGAAACCAAGGGCTTTGGCAAAACCCCAGTTTCTGCCAACAACACTGTTCCCTTTGATAACAGTCACTATTCTTTGTCATTTTCAAAAAAAGAAAAGTCTTATTGCAATCTTTTGTGGTGGCCCTTCTTTTATGCATTCTCTACCCATGGCCTTGGTTAGGCCATTCCCCTTTAAATCTCAGCACTCCGGGAGGCAGAGGTCACACACCCCAGTTTCTGCCAAACACTGTTCCCTTTGATGTCACTATTCTTTGTCTTTGCAAAAAAGAAAAGTTGCCTGGAGGCCACCCTGAGACTACATAGTGAATTCCAGGTCAGCCTGAGCTAAAGTGAGACCCTACCTCGAAAAAACAAAAACAAAAACAAACAACAGCAACAACAAAAAAAGTCCACATGAGGAAATGGTAGTGAAAGGCTGGCGAGACAGGTGGTGAAATAACTCACCAAGACAGAAGTAGAGAGATTATTAGATATACTGTGCCACAGCTACTGTAGCCAGACTGTGGAAACATTGTGTAGAGGCATATAAGGTGCTGCAGTGTTTCAATGTCATAGTGCTCCAGAGCAGGTTTATGAGAGGATTACTGTGGTTAGTAACAGCCTGGCCTTGGGGCAATGATGGCCTTGTCCTGAGTCAGAAGTAGCTCAGCATGACCACCCATTCTAAACTGGAATCCGCATTTCTCTCCTGACACATTAACAATGTCAAATCTTTGACATTTGGATGAAGGTCTCTTCTTTAATGGCATTTTTTTGAGCTTGGTGGTGGTGGTGGTGGTGGTGGGGTGTTGTGTTGGTTCTACTTATTACTGTTGATTTCATAGGGATTTGTGATGGTGATGGGTGGCCCAGTGGGTAGAAGTCCCCCATTCTGAGGGACTAAGGTGAGGAGAGTATTTTATAGTGTGAGTATGTATGTGGTGTATATGCGTGTATGTATACATGTTTGTATTTGTGTAGGTGCATATATATATATATGCATTTGTGTGGAGACCAGAGTTTCATATCAGGGATCTTTCCCAATCACTCTCTACTTTGTGGTTTTGAGATAGAGTCTCATTGAACCTAGAGCTCACTGATTCAGCTAGACTAGCTAGCCAGAAATGCCCAGAGATTCTCTTTCATGATCTTAAACACCACATAGGAAAGTCCAATCAAAACTAATATAATTGGTAATACTACAAAGCAAACTTTGATCAGCCCCTACCCAGGGTCTCATCCTGTCCTGGTTCGGCCAGGGAACCTAGGGGTCCGACTGACCTGCAAAAATAATCCTTCAGTTGATCAGCTTCAACCCTTACCAGGTCTTTGAAGTGTTTCAATGACTGTCAAACTCCAGCCTGTCCAAGATAAACTTCTCCTATCCAGGATAAAAACTTATTTTCCAGAAAGTGCTTAGGGTTGTGGACAAGAGAATCCTATTGAAACCATAACCTCAATGAGGACTAACACTTTTCTCCTTTTTCTTTTTTTTAAAATTTATTTTTATTTATTTGAGTGTGTGTGTGTGTGTGTGTGAGAGAGAGAGAGAGAGAGAAAGTGTGTGAGAGAGAGAGACAGAGAGAGAGAGAGAGAGAGAATGGGTGCACCAGGGCCTCCAGCCATTGCAAGTGAATTTTAGACGTATGTGCCACTTTGTGCATCTGGCTTATGTGGATCCTGGGGAATTGAACCTGGATCCTTTGGCTTTGCAGGCAAGTGCCTTAACTGCTAAGCCAATGTCTCTAGCCCTCTCCTTTTTCATTTTGACTGTTAAGGTTACTTGAGGTTCCTTAGGGGTTAAGTTATTCTTAGGGACTTATAAAGAGTATATTTAATTTCCTTTCTCTTCCAGTTCTTCTGTCTGTTGGAATGGGTCAGGATCTTGCTGGTCATGTGACTTTCCTTGGAAGCTCAGGGGACTTTTCTCTGTGTAATGATTTTTTCTCTTTGAAGCATGTGCACTGGTTAAAGTCCAAGCTCTGACCTCTTTCATGACCTTTCTGATCAAGAGAACAGGTGACTTACTGGTGTTGCAGGGCTCTTTTAGAGGGGTTCAGTTGTCTGTCTCCTGGTCCTAGCTGACCTTGGAGGGCAAGAACACAAATATTGACCATGCCTTTAGCCCGTTTTCTCTTGTAGGATTTGCCTTCCAAGCTCTGGTGGTTGAACACTCAGCACAGTTTCATCAATCTTAAAGGAGTCATGGATTTTAGTTTTAACTGTTTTTTTTTTTTTTTTTTTGGTAATAAAGTTTAGATGAAAGCAAAAATGTCTGAATAAATTGTGATTTTTGTTAAAAGTCAGTTTTCCAAGCAGAGAAAAGTCTGACAAAAGTAGCAGAAAACATAAGCAAATATCTTGATAAAACATAGAATCTTTGATCTTGAAATCCGTTCTTACAAATGTTACCATGAGTCTCAGAGCTCCCTCCCCTCCAAACTGCGATATTTCTTCCAAGGGCTTGCTCTCCACAGGGACCCCAACCTGGCTCCTTAAGCTCTCACCTCCGCCAGCCCCCTCCCACTGGTCAGTTTCCTCCCAGTGGTCAGTCCACCATGCCCCAAGGGGCATAAAAGCCCTGCCACCCTTAGCCTTCCTTCTCTTCTCTCCGTCTGATTCCCCTTCACCACAGGTGTGTGCATTTCCTTTCATCGTCACTTCTCCACCAGCTGACAGATGTCTGTCCATGCCTGCTGTCCTGGCTCATATACATGCCTTTATCTGTCTCTGTCTGGCCTTCTCTCTCTTTCTCTCTTTTTCCTTTCTCTCTCTCTTCACTCTCTGTCCATAGTCCCCTATAGTCATGCTCCCTGACCATCCCTTGCCTGTACTGCCAGGCCCCAGCAGGAACTCTGTGCTTGAGCAAGACAAAACCCACAACATCCCATGTCCTGCTGGATGCTGGTAGTCCACAGCAGCACACCCCAGCTCCCTTTCCCTAAACGTCCCCCTCTTAAAGCTACTACATACACATTCTCCCCAGCAGTCACACAGGCTGACATTCTACTTCTACAGGCCCACAGCAGGCTCCTTCTCCATTTCCCCACAAGAAAAGGTACTGCTGCCCCAATTTGGGGAAGATTATTGAAGTACTTTGATTCATAACACCCACATTTCTCACCTAAGACCCTTCTTCTGTACCCCCCCCCCCAAACACTTGACAGTTACCAAGAGCAGATCAATGTCTCATGAAAGGTTCACTATTTTTTTAAACATAGGACTAAATTTTAGTTTTATATCAGTGTTCTGAATTTTGACAGTAGGAATTTTAATAAACTTCTATCACCATAAATGTGCCATTTTAAAGTATTATTGTTCACAAACCATCTATGATTTACCTGGTCCTTCTGTGATATATGTAAATGTTTTGTTTTTATTTTTATATAAAAACAGGGTTTCACTCTAGCTCAGGCTAAACTGGAACTCACTCTGTAGCCCAGGCTGGCCTCAAACTAATGGAGGTCTCCCTACTTCAGCCTCCAGAGTGCTGGGATTAAAGGTGTGTGCCACCAGAGTTGGCCTAACTTTCTGGTTTTGTCCTCAACAGTCTCTTTGTATTTTGGAAAAACAAAACTGGGGCTGGGGATATGGCTCAATAATAATGCATTTGTTATGTAAGCACAAGGACCCAAGTTCAGATTTCTAGAGACCACACAAAAGGTGGGTGTGGTATGTGTCTCTAACCCCAGCCCTAGGGAGGCAGAGACAGGAGAATCCCTAGGCATTAATGGTTATCTAGTCTAGCTGAATCTGTGAGCTCTAGGCTCAGTGAGACCCTGCCTCAAAACCATAAAGTCAAGCGTGATTGGGAAAGACACCTATTATTGAACTCTGCCCTCTACACACATGCATACACATATGCAGTGATACAAACACAAACATGTACATACACAAACATGCATGTACACCACATACACATATACACAATCAAATAAACAAAATCCTCTTTATTTAAAATATTTGTTTCTTTTAAACATTCTTATCAACATACTAAATGTATACTTTTATCATTTTTTACATTTTACATTTCTCCCTCTATCTTTCTTTCTTTCTTTTCTCTCTTCTATTTACTATATTATTTTTACTCTATTTTCCCCTTAATGCAATAGAATACTTTATAATAAATAGGTCATAACAAATAACAAAACAAAATACAAGATTTGTTAGCTTACAAGAAAAGAAGGATGAATCCAAATTGCATTCATGACATAATGTAACAAACTAAGATTACCTGTTTATGTATTTCTAAACTATAAGGTTCCTATTTGTTGTACATCTTAGGTAGATCTTATTGTTTGGATTTATAAAAAAGACTCTTATAAGTAGTTTTCTTTCCTTGTCTTACATGAGCTTGTGAGTTACAAAATGTGACATTCCAACAAGATAACAAAATGGAGAAAAAATACACTGAAAGCCAAAATATTTATCTGCTAACCCTGTAGTTGTTGCTTTGGATCTAAACAGGCATCTGTTTCCCTAAATAACTATGGGAAACAGGAAATGGTTATTTTTCCTGTAGGACCAAAGGAAGAAAAAGAATTTAGCTGTGAAGCCTGAGCGGGCCTGAACTCACAGGCCCAGTAATGACAGGCTAGACTAGAATACTTGTTCTATGTATCTGTCTGTCTGTCTATCCATCTATCTGACATCTGTCTGTCTATCTATCTTCATCATCACCATCTCTCTATTTATCCATGTATCTATTATCTATTTTCTGACAGTTAGCTAGGCGTAACCAATCATACATGAACTTGTGAACCCAGTGTCTCAGGATCTTTCTGTGGTCCTCATTGATGTCCATGGCCTCAGGAATCAGTTCCAAGGTTTAAGGTTCTGGATCCAGAGGCCAATATTTAGCTTTTGACCAACTGTGTGTCCATCAGTGATCCCATTTTCTTCTTAAGTGATCAGTAGGTTGAATTGAGACAAAAGAGGGGTCATCTGGGATGTCCTGACCCTCTAGTGACCCTGAGAATCAGCCAAACATGAAATAGGTTCTTGAGCAGATTTGGATTTTATGAACCAAACATGAAAGCTTAGGTTAGAGGAGCTCTGAACACCTAGAAAGGGAAAGTAGCAAATGTTGTTATGGTTTAGAGCACCGTGAAGGGGCCAGATCTTCTGGTCCACACTGAGTCCAGGAAAATTAAATATTTTTCCTTTATACTCTGAAGGTTAAATTTGTTCCACTTTAAAGAATGTAGCGGGATTTATAGATGGTGGTAAATACTGGGGAGACCCCAGACCCATTAATATGATAAGAAAAAAAAATATGACTGCCTAGCACAAGAGAACTCAGCTATAGCACATCTTCCAAGGCCAAGGAAGCAATAAGGAAGAAGTGTGCTCTCACAGCTAGCCAGAGACCCTCTTCCAGGGAGATGGCAGCAGACATGGAAGAAACCCAAAACGCATCAAAGCAGAAAATCAGAGACTGCTGAGAGCTCAACACTAAAGGAGACTTATAACACACCCTCCAAGGTTCAGAGAATATTGTGGGAGAGGAAGTAGAAAGGATGTAGGAGCCATAGGATGGGAAGGTGTATCCTGATGCATTGATACCCCCTCTCCCAGAGACCGATTGGTGTGCTGTGGCGTAACGACCTTCAGCTGCTTGAGAATAGCCCTGACTAGAGATCATTGATTTTTTCTGACTGGGTGCTGCTCAGTGAGGAGCCTGAGTCAGAAGAAATGGAAGAGGAAAGATGAGGAGGTAAAATCCCCATGTGAGCCACCAAGGTGTCATGAAGGAGATGCAGTGACAGATTTATTTTCAAGGCCATTATAATAGTAATCAAGCATGTCCCACACCTCGCCACCCCATTGCCAATTTGCGAAGTGAGTGATGGTTCACTGTGCACGTCTCAACTCACCCCGGTAGGCTTGAGCCCAGGCTCTGTTGGATTTCTTTCTTTTTTTTATTAGTTACTTTTTTCATTGACAACTTCCTTAATTGTAGACAATATCCCGTGGCTCTTCCCTCCCTCCCCCCACTTTCCCCTTTGAAACTCCACTATCCATCATATCCCCTCCCCCTCTCAATCAGTCTCTCTTTTCATTTTGATGCCATCATCTTTTCCTTCTTTTCCTTTCTGCTGGATTTCTTGTGGAGGTGGAGATCATGCACCTCTACTCTCAGCCTTGCTCTCTCTGCTTCCTTGTCTCCTGTGATGTGAACAGCCTCTGCCATATGCTCCTGTCACCACGAACTCTGCCATCCTTTCCCACCATGTTGGACTGAGACCCTCTGAAACCATAAGCCAGAACCAACCACTCCTCCCTTATGTTTCTGTCAGGTCTTTTGTCTCAGTGACAGAAAAGTAAAGAATACAATGCACCAGCCCATAGTTAGAACCTCCAGTGCAAAATATTAACCCAATTTGGTGACACATGTTCTTCTAGAAGTTTCCCCCGTTTGCCCATTATTAGGGACATAGTGGCATTCTCAGTTTCTCCACCTTGCATTTGGCTCTCTTGCTGGATTCCAGCATGCTTTAAACTCTTGCACAGGATGGTGGGCACACTAGAGGTTCTGGAGCCTGCGCTTAGCAACTAGAGGAGAGCGCATGTCTTATTCCTGCTGGTGCCGCCACAGATTTCCTCTCCCTGACTGGACAGGTGTGTAGAGTTGATGGTGTGTCCTTCGCTCTGGGATTTGGAAAGGCTGCTCAGGGCCCAGTGAGACACTTGGCTGTAGCACTTTTGAGAGGACCTGGGCTTCCGAATTCAGACAAGTGGTTTAAGATACCTTCTGTATCCAAGAAATGCAGCCAGATCTCTAAGTTATTGCTATAGAGCTCTTTCTGGCACTCTAGGTGGTCCTGTTAGCCTTAGAACATTCCTGATCTGGCTTTCCTCCAACTGGTTTCACATCTGGTTTGGGAGAAATACTATTACATCCATTATATACCTGTTCAGTGCTCTGTTTAATCACATTTACCATCTTGAGTTCCCAGATGGGAGTTAGAACTCAGCCCTCCCCACCCTCCAGCTGTAGAGTTCTCCTCAGCACGTATGAAACCCTGTGCCCTGGGATGAGGTTTGCAGCACAACCTACCCCAAGGATCTATCTTTCTTTCTTTCTTTCTTTCTTTTCTCTCTTCTATTTACTATATTATTTTTACTCTATTTTCCCCTTAATGCAATAGAATACTTTATAATAAATAGGTCATAACAAATAACAAAACAAAATACAAGATTTGTTAGCTTACAAGAAAAGAAGGATGAATCAAATTGCATTCATGACATAATGTAACAAACTAAGATTACCTGTTTATGTATTTCTAAACTATAAGGTTCCTATTTGTTGTACATCTTAGGCAGATCTTATTGTTTGGATTTATAAAAAAGACTCTTATAAGTAGTTTTCTTTCCTTGTCTTACATGAGCTTGTGAGTTACAAAATGTGACATTCCAACAAGATAACAAAATGGAGAAAAAATACACTGAAAGCCAAAATATTTATCTGCTAACCCTGTAGTTGTTGCTTTGGATCTAAACAGGCATCTGTTTCCCTAAATAACTATGGGAAACAGGAAATGGTTATTTTTCCTGTAGGACCAAAGGAAGAAAAAGAATTTAGCTGTGAAGCCTGAGCGGGCCTGAACTCACAGGCCCAGTAATGACAGGCTAGACTAGAATACTTGTTCTATGTATCTGTCTGTCTGTCTATCCATCTATCTGATATCTGTCTGTCTATCTATCTTCATCATCACCATCTCTCTATTTATCCATGTATCTATTATCTATCTTCTGACAGTTAGCTAGGCGTAACCAATCACACATGAACTTGTGAACCCAGTGTCTCAGGATCTTTCTGTGGTCCTCATTGATGTCCATGGCCTCAGGAATCAGTTCCAAGGTTTAAGGTTCTGGATCCAGAGGCCAATATTTAGCTTTTGACCAACTGTGTGTCCATCAGTGATCCCATTTTCTTCTTAAGTGATCAGTAGGTTGAATTGAGACAAAAGAGGGGTCATCTGGAATGTCCTGACCCTCTAGTGACCCTGAGAATCAGCCAAACATGAAATAGGTTCTTGAGCAGATTTGGATTTTATGAACCAAACATGAAAGCTTAGAGGAGCTCTGAACACCTAGAAAGGGAAAGTAGCAAATGTTGTTATGATTTAGAGCACCGTGAAGGGGCCAGATCTTCTGGTCCACACTGAGTCCAGGAAAATTAAATATTTTTCCTTTATACTCTGAAGGTTAAATTTGTTCCACTTTAAAGAATGTAGCGGGATTTATAGATGGTGGTAAATACTGGGGAGACCCCAGACCCATTAATATGATAAGAAAAAAAAATATGACTGCCTAGCACAAGAGAACTCAGCTATAGCACATCTTCCAAGGCCAAGGAAGCATTAAGGAAGAAGTGTGCTCTCACAGCTAGCCAGAGACCCTCTTCCAGGGAGATGGCAGCAGACATGGAAGAAACCCAAAACACATCAAAGCAGAAAATCAGAGACTGCTGAGAGCTCAACACTAAAGGAGACTTATAACACACCCTCCAAGGTTCAGAGAATATTGTGGGAGAGGAAGTAGAAAGGATGTAGGAGCCATAGGATGGGAAGGTGTATCCTGATGCATTGATACCCCCTCTCCCAGAGACCGATTGGTGTGCTGTGGTGTAACGACCTTCAGCTGCTTGAGAATAGCCTTGACTAGAGATCATTGATTTTTTCTGACTGGGTGCTGCTCAGTGAGGAGCCTGAGTCAGAAGAAATGGAAGAGGAAAGATGAGGAGGTAAAATCCCCATGTGAGCCACCAAGGCGTCATGAAGGAGATGCAGTGACAGATTTATTTTCAAGGCCATTATAATAGTAATCAAGCATGTCCCACACTCGCCACCCCATTGCCAATTTGCTTGAAGTGAGTGATGGTTCACTGTGCACGTCTCAACTCACCCCGGTAGGCTTGAGCCCAGGCTCTGTTGGATTTCTTTCTTTTTTTTATTAGTTACTTTTTTCATTGACAACTTCCTTAATTGTAGACAATATCCCGTGGCTCTTCCCTCCCTCCCCCCACTTTCCCCTTTGAAACTCCACTATCCATCATATCCCCTCCCCCTCTCAATCAGTCTCTCTTTTCATTTTGATGCCATCATCTTTTCCTTCTTTTCCTTTCTGCTGGATTTCTTGTGGAGGTGGAGATCATGCACCTCTACTCTCAGCCTTGCTCTCTCTGCTTCCTTGTCTCCTGTGATGTGAACAGCCTCTGCCATATGTTCCTGTCACCACGAACTCTGCCATCCTTTCCCACCATGTTGGACTGAGACCCTCTGAAACCATAAGCCAGAACCAACCACTCCTCCCTTATGTTTCTGTCAGGTCTTTTGTCTCAGTGACAGAAAAGTAAAGAATACAATGCACCAGCCCATAGTTAGAACCTCCAGTGCAAAATATTAACCCAATTTGGTGACACATGTTCTTCTAGAAGTTTCCCCCGTTTGCCCATTATTAGGGACATAGTGGCATTCTCAGTTTCTCCACCTTGCATTTGGCTCTCTTGCTGGATTCCAGCATGCTTTAAACTCTTGCACAGGATGGTGGGCACACTAGAGGTTCTGGAGCCTGCGCTTAGCAACTAGAGGAGAGCGCATGTCTTATTCCTGCTGGTGCCGCCACAGATTTCCTCTCCCTGACTGGACAGGTGTGTAGAGTTGATGGTGTGTCCTTCGCTCTGGGATTTGGAAAGGCTGCTCAGGGCCCAGTGAGACACTTGGCTGTAGCACTTTTGAGAGGACCTGGGCTTCCGAATTCAGACAAGTGGTTTAAGATACCTTCTGTATCCAAGAAATGCAGCCAGATCTCTAAGTTATTGCTATAGAGCTCTTTCTGGCACTCTAGGTGGTCCTGTTAGCCTTAGAACATTCCTGATCTGGCTTTCCCTCCAACTGGTTTCACATCTGGTTTGGGAGAAATACTATTACATCCATTATATACCTGTTCAGTGCTCTGTTTAATCACATTTACCATCTTGAGTTCCCAGATGGGAGTTAGAACTCAGCCCTCCCCACCCTCCAGCTGTAGAGTTCTCCTCAGCACGTATGAAACCCTGTGCCCTGGGATGAGGTTTGCAGCACAACCTACCCCAAGGATCTATCTTTCTTTCTTTCTTTCTTTCTTTCTTTCCTTCTTTCTTTCTTTCTTTCTTTCTTTCTTTCTTTCTTTCTTTCTTTCTTTCTTTTTCTTCTTTCTTTTTTGCATTCATGGAAAAGGAGAAGGAATTCTCAGGTTTAGAATGTGGTTCTGGAGCCTGCATTTAGCAACCCTGATTCTGGTGACCTGCCTCACAGATACTTTGGTATTGGGCATCTGCTATCTGAGTTCTCAGCTGAAATGGAAACAGGAAGGAATCTTTTTTAAATTTTTAAAATTTTTATTTATTTATTTGTTACAGAGGAAGGGAGAGGGAGAGAGAGAGAAAAAGAGAGAGAGAATAGGTGCACCAGGACCTTATAGCCACTGCAAATGAACTCCAGATGCATGTGCCACCTTGTGCATCTGCCTTTGGTCCTGGGGATTTGAACCTGGGTCATTTGGCTTTGCAGGCAAGCACCCTAACCACTAAGCAATCTTTCCAGCCATCCATCCATACACACACACACACACACACACACACACACACACACACACACACACTTTGGTTTTTCAAGGTAGTATCTCACTCAAGCCCAGGGTGGCCTGGAACTCACTATGTAGTCTCAGGGTGGCCTTGAACTCATGGCGATCCTCCTACTTCTTCCTCCTGAGTGCTGGGATTAAAGGCATGTGCCACCATGCTCAGCATATTTGTTTATTTTTAATGTGGGTTCTGGGAATTGAACTCAGGCTCTCATGCTTGCAAGGCAAGCACTTTATCAATTGAGCTATCTTCCCTGCTCTCAGTGTGGATTTTCACTAACATTTTTTAAAAATTTGCACTCTCTAGGTGAATACTAATGTATGCACAGCCCTGTCTATGGAAAGGTGAGCCCAAAGGGGAACTCTGTGTGAATGTACTGACCATGTGGTCCCTGTCTCCTATTCATGCTGCACCCAAGCAAACATGAATCCCTGGGCAGGACTTTGAAAGCGTTTTTTTTTTTTTCCTGAGTTTCTTGGATGTGCCTCATCAGAGGAAATAAAATCTTCATTTGCAAATCATCTATGGCCTTCTTTCCCCCTCAGGAAAACAAATCCTCCCAATTCTGTGCAGTTTTGCTCACACATAAATTATAATTATTAGGACAGTGCTGTGGTAGCCATGAAAGAGAGTCCAAGGCTGTGTTTATTGGACCCAATTAGTGTAGACCTTGGATTAATCTGCTTCCACCTTCACAGGTAAACCTTCTCTCAGGCTGAGTTCAACAGAAGGTTTTATTGTGAAGTGGGCAGGGGATGAGTCATACCCCCACCACAGGAAGACAGAGTCTTATTCCCATGTGTTCCTTCAGTCTCAGAGTCTAACAGTAAAGGGATTTATTCAATACATCATGGTCTGCTTAGTGCTCGTCATGGACAGCTACATGTTCAGTGGTAAAATAGATATTCTCTGACCCTGAGTTGATTAGAGTGGAAGGAAGGGAGTGAAAATATTGCCCCAGCCAGTCTCTCATGGCCAGGTGTGCTCATGTGCTTCACCTTCCTATTTGGCCTTCAGAATTCAGCTGCTGGCCTCCTTCTGTCCCTTCATCTGTTCTTCCATCTTGGAGTCCTGGTGTCCCTCCTTTGAGCCCAACCTTTGATTCTCATCATTTGTGAAGGCCCGTGAATTGATGGCACACATGGGCCTGGATCCAGTAGCTTTGATGATCTAGAATAAGACCTTTGGGTCGATACTACCCGGTGCTGGTGATGCATCCTCCCTCCCATCACAGGTGCTCCCACTGTTCCTGGGCCACTCCTCATGGTCTTCGAGCTGTGTTTTCTGGGGGGGGGTGGAGAGCAGAATAAAGCAACCTGGAAGTCTGCAGATGGGGAATGTCTTGTTATGCTACATCAAAAACAGTGGGCTTATGTCAAGAGGTGCCTCCTGCTTATTATCTGATGACTGAATTTACCATCTGGCTTCAGGTTTGAGAGGCTTAAGCTCAAGGACTTTCAATCTTCTCAAGGGTCACTAACACGGTGCACAGCCCAGCGTCTCAGGCAATACTTATTGCCAAACTCTCGTGGCTCTTGTATCTCCTATAAGGACATGGATTCTAAATCCTGGCTGTAATGATCCGTTTGCAGTTCCCCAAACATTCTGGGCTCTTTTTCAACTCCAGTGTCTCTTAATTGACCTTTGTATTAGTAGTCTCACATTCCCTTTTACAGACAGTGACCCCCCCCCCCCGCCCACACACCGAATTTCTTCTAAGACCCAGCTCCTGCTTCTTTCACATGTAGGAAGCAGACCAGAAACAGACAGGCTAGGGTCAGGGGCCCTTAATTTTTTTTTTTTTTTTTTTTTTTGAGCTAGATGTGGTGGCTCATGCCTAGAATCTTAGCACTTGGGAGGCTGGGATAGGAGGAGCACTGTGAGATTGAGGTCAGTCTGGCCTGGAGTGAGACCCTACCTCATAAATTTTTTTTGTTATTGTTGATTCACACATAATAATTGTATATGTCTATGGAGTAAGATATGATGTTTTGATATATCTATGAATTGTGAAATGATAGAGAACAAGGTAATTGGCATAGCAATGACCCTAAACATTTGTAATGCCTTTTTAATGTGTATGTAGTATGTCTGTGTGTGTGTATGCATGTTTGTATGTGTGTTGGGTGCATGTGTATTTGTGTGTTCATGTGAAGGCCAGAGATTAACACTGGGATTATTCCTCCATCATCCTTTGCCTTGTTTTTGAGGCAGAGTATCTCACTGAACCTGGGGTGAACCAGTAAGCTCTAGGGATTCCTGGCTCCCACCTCTCTCGTGCTGGGATTATAGATGTACACTACCATAACTGACCTCTACATGGTTGCTGGGGGTCTGAACTCAAGTACTCGTGCTGGCATGGCAAGTGCTTTATTGACAGAGCAATCTCCCCAGCCTTGTAATTTCTTTGTGGTGAAACACCCTTGCTATTGTGACTTGAATGTGAAATGTCCCCGCCCCCCATAGGCTTATGTGGACCTATCTGGAAAGGCTGAAGAATCTTTAGGAGGTAAAGCCTCAGTGAAGGAAGCAAGCCTTGGGATTTTATAGACGGCAGCACTTCCTGTTAACTCTCTGTGCTCCCTGATTGTGGAAGCAATGTGACCAGCTGCTTCTCAGTCCTGCTTACAGGCCTTCCCACTACGATGGAATGTATCTCACTGAACTGTAAGCCAAAGAAAAACATTATTCTCTCAAGCGGTTTTCATTGGGCATTTCATCATTGCAATGAGAGCAGTGATTAATATACTTACCATGTTCCCCCAAAGCCTCCAGGCATGGAGAAGGGTCAGTTGGCAGTGGGTAGGTCTTAGAGCAAATAAATGGTGAGCCTTGAATGGCATGCATCTGGCACTGGCACCTTGGCCACAATTTAGTAACCTCAAGTCCTGGATTCTCCCCCTGACTCTGTGATCAACAAAGTTCTGAGGCCTGGTGCTTCAATTACCTCAGGAGCATCAGGGAAGGTTTGTGCTCTCACCTCTGCAAGTAGATTATATGCTCCCTGGAAAGATGGACAACCCTTCAGACACATTTTCCCAGGTGCAAGTCGACCCTAGGGGATCGTTCATCTTGTTGCTGCTTCTGGTAACCGAGACCTATCAGAGATGAGGATCATGCAGAATGCCTGTCTTCCTAGGAGGTGCAACAAAATTACCATCCATGTGGGTTCACTGCACTAGGGTGTCTTTGATGCTTAACACTGCTCCGGAAGCAGGAGTTAGGTTATGTGACAGGAGGAGACAGTGCACAGACATCTGCAAGCACTAGGTACATAGAAATATTTGACATAGGATAGCTGTGTAGAGAGCTTCGTCAGCGAAGTGCTTGTCTTGCAAACATGAGGACCTGAGCTTAGTCCCCAGAATCCATGTAAACAAAAAATCATGTATGGTGAAACATACTTATAATGCTCGCACTGGGGAGGCAAAGACACTTAGATCCCTGCGGCTCACTGGTCAGCCAGGCTAGCCTATTCAATGAGCTCCAGGCTGATGAAAAATCATCTCAAAAAAGATGGACAGCTGGGCGTGGTTGTGCATGCCTTTAATCCCAGCACTCTGGAGGCAGAGGAAGGAGGATCACTGTGAGTTCGAGGCTACTCTGAGACTACATAGTGAGTTTCAGATCAGCCTGGACTAGAGTGAGACCCTACCTAGAAAAACAAACGAACAAAAATAAAACAAGCAACAACAAAAAGATGGACAGTACCTGAGGAACAACACTTGAGATTGTCCTCTCTCCACACATGCATGCACACACATGTGTGAGCCCCCACACATATGTGCACATATACATCAATACTTGGCACAAAGACTAAATGGTCTCTGTACTTTTAGCTGGATGGCTGGTGCTTGATCTCAGCTTCCCTTGTATGTAAGAGAATAGGCATGGATTCCAAAATGACACCCGCAGACATTAGGTATGCAGAGATTCTCCTTGGAATGGGCCATTAACTACCATTTACGACCTGGTCTAAATCCTGTGAACAGAGCATCCAAGGATGACCTTGGTTCAGGTGCCTTTAAATTACCTGCACAGTATTTTGCTCTAGTCTATGGGCCCTGGTCTGAAGGTCGGCTAATTATGACATATTCAGTGAGCATGTCCTTTCCATATTCATGGGCTTTCTGCTTTGTGGCTGTCTGCTTGCTTCCAAGCCCTTTTTGAATAAATCTCTAATTTTTATTTGACTTCTCTAAAACGTGTGATTTAATTTTCATCAGGAATCACCCATGTTTATAAATAATCTCAAAAAGGTGACTCTTTCACTGTTCAGCCCTTACAATTATTTTTGAGATGAAGTTCATGGTTAATAGGGTTTTTGAACAGGAGGCCTAGTGACGTTATCTAAAAGTTTAAGGATTTCCTTCCTCATGGTTTCCATTTTGTACTGAGCAGGTGATAGGAACAGAGTCCAGTGTTTTGGTCTCCTCTATCTCTTATTCTCTTTCATATGTTATATCTATATATAAATACAAAGACTCAACTGGTGAAAGAATGGTGAAGAAATTGAGGTCACGGTCTTACAAATAAGATAAATGCCGTGGAAGTGAAGCAGGTATGTAGATGCTGATACTAGGGTTCTAAGCAGGTATTCAAGGTCATTACAAATTTGACTCTGAAGGGCTAAGGGAAATGACCCACTGGGTATAGTACTTGCCAAGCATGAAGGCCTGAGACTGGGTCCTCAGCACTCACATAAAAGCCAGGTGTGGTGGAGTGTGCTTGTAACCTTGGTATCTGGAAACGGATACAGGAAAATCCCCAAGGCTTTGCTGGTTAGCCTGACTAGCCAAATTGGTTAGCTCTAGGTTCAGTGTGAGACCTTTTCTCAAATAATAAGTTGGTCGTGCATTATGGGGGTAGCCAACAGTTATGGGGAAGAGTCAATGTCTGTGCATAATGACCCAACTTGTGGCTCTAATGTGTCTTTCCGCCCCCTCATCCGTGAATTTCCCTGAGCCGTGTTGGGGTCATTTAGTTCTACTTCAGTGATGAGGTCTTGGGAGCCTCTGTGTCTCTGCATATCTGGTTTAGTAGGAGTTGAGTGTTCTCTGTGTGTATCTCCTTCAGCCTTGTGCTGGTGTCAGGTTCAACAAGAAAGCTGCATTCTTGCCCATTTCACCTGTTACTCAAGGGTCCCTTTGGAGGGGGGAGGACAGGAGGGCAGCTACCAAAGACACCAACATGAATGTAAAATTAAAATAAATAAAAAAGTAAAAAAAAATAAGTTGGAGCCAGGCGTGGTGGTGCATGCCTTTAATCCCAGCACTCGGGAGGCAGAGGTAGGAGGATCACCAAAATTTTGAGGCTGTCCTGAGACTGCTGAGCGAATTCTAGGTCAGCCTGGGCTAGAGTGAGACCCTACCTCAAAAAAAAAAAAAAAAAAAAAAAAAAAAAGTTGGACAAAAAATTGAGGAAGATGTCTGAGATTGGTTTCTGGCCCCCACATACATGTGTACACATATGTATACCTACCTGTACAAGCACGTGTACCAATATACATAGAATATACATACATACGAGCACCCACACCACATATGCATACACACACATTTGGTTCTGAGCTTCCTATCATTCAAAGCTGAGCAACAGCACCCATAAAATAGAGTGTCTTTAGAAATATGCAATCCAGTACCTTGGCAGAAGCTCATAGTTTCCTATTACTAGATCTGTAGGTGTTTGCAAGAGGCAGACATAGCTGTAACAAAGCTGAGGTTGTTTGGAGTGTGAGCTGTGCTTTGCTGTGTAGCTTTAGTGTGTTTGTGTGTCAGAGTGGTCCCGGGTTGTGTATCGTTAGGAAACCAAGGTAACAACGAAAGGGAGTGGGTTCCCATGCCATGTCTGGTGGTTCTGTGTAGTTCAAACTGAGGAAGGACCTTGGAAACCACCTCACCATCCAGGCCACTCTGGGCATCTTACGCAGACTTTCTGGGGTCAGTGGTACCTGTAGATACCCTTGGCCTTTTCCATCCTGTATGTAATCACCCTGGAAGGAATAAAGACATTCTAAAGGGACACTTGTTCCCCTCACTTTGTCTTTCAGACATTTGAAATAATGGATGCCAAAAGAATAGAATTTCCCTAGAAGTCTCATGCTGGGAGATGGATAAGAACCAGGGTCATGGTACCAGCCAGAAGGGAACCCTGTGTCCTGGAAAGAGATGTCACACAGTTCTGACTGCTTGTCAGAGCGCCTTGCAGGAGAGACCGGAGCTGAGACAGTGATGACGGGCAGGACCACCTTGGCCATGACTGCTTAGTTAGGCATAGCTCTGGTCCTCTGTGTAAACCTGAGCCTTGTGTCAGGACCTCTGAAGACGGCCCTGGGGTGGCTGACTGGACCAAGTTGCTCCTCTTCCCAATGTGGCCACATTGAATGAATCTCCTTTCTCTTCTTTCACTATTACTTGTCTGTTTAATTGTTACATTGAGGAGGAGTGGCTACTCCTGCTGTTAGAGGTTCCCAGGGCTCAGACTGTAACTCTAAAAACTTGTAACATGGGGACCTGAAGCAGTTCCAGAGTGCTTTGGCACTGGGAGCCTGGGATATGGAGGTGGGTGACTAGAACCCACACGCTGATGCGTCATGCTCCTAACTGTCCACGAGAAGGTGTCTAGCAGGTGTCATACACCTAGGCAGGGATGACTGACCACAGGGAAAGCCATTCCCAGATCCATCATCAACATGTCAAAAATATCTGTATAAAGTTGTATACTAAATACACAAACTATGAGTGGTGCTGGGATCATCTGTTCAGCCAGAGAAACTGATCTGGAACTTTCATCAATCACTTGGGAAGGGAATAAATGTAGAAAACTGGTGCCTTGCTGAGCATGGTGTGTGTGTGTGTGTGTGTGTGTGTGTGTGTGTGCGCGCACACACACACACACGTGCGCATGCAGTTCTGTCCCACAAAGGTGAACATACCTTGTTTTTCTCTCTAATTGAACTCATCTACCAAGGGTTTCTCCATTGCTCTGATCATTTACTGCAGATTAGTTTCAATTTCTAGGCCTGATGTTTTGAGGTTGCAGCTCAGTTCCCAGCAGCATAGATAAACATCTCCTTTCAGTCAGGTGCTGGGAACCTTCACAGCATGCGAATCAAGGGATGCCCATGGATATGAATTTCTTGATCACTGTGGACTCTATTAGCTCTCAATGGCAGCTGCTGTGGATGGATCAAGGCTGTTAAGAAACTTCTGGTTCAAAGAGATTCCTTGGAGAGAATTTCTCTGCAGGAATGAACAGGACTTAAGATGTAAAAAAAGTTCAAGGGGCAGGTGTTGAGCTCTTCTGACCACATATTACATGGAGTGTGGAGAGCTCTTTGTAGATGTCAGAACACTTTCCTTACTTCGTTTTCACCACGGCTACATGGGGGAGTACATAAGTTCGAGCATCGCTGGCCCCAGGTGACATAAAACACTTCATCTATAAGGAGGTTTACTGGCTCATTCAAGTGCTCAGAGGTGGGCTGTTGTGATGGTTAATCTTGCTTGTCAAGTATCACCATGTAAACTGGGCATGTCTGTGAGGGATTTTCTAGATTGGTTTAAGATGGGAAGACCTACCCTAACTGTGAGCAGTACCTTTCTGTGGCCCAGACTGAATATTAGAAAGTGAAGGTGAGGGCTGTAAGATAGCTCAGCAGTTAAAGGTGCTTGCTTGTAAAGCCTGGTGGCCTGGGCTTGATTCTCCTGTACCCACATAAAGCCAGATGCATCAAATGGTGCATGTGTCTAGAATTTGTTTAGAGTGGTAGGAGGTCCCGTTGTGCTCATTCATTCCCACCCTTTCTTTCTCTCTCTCACACATGAATAAATAAAATATCTATACTAAAAGCAAACAACAACAACAAAGTGAGATGGACATTAATGTTCTTCACTCTGCTTCCTGACTGTGGATGCAATGCAGCCAGACTTCTGCTGCCATGCCTTCCCTACCTTGACTGACTGTGCCCTTTAACCAGAAGCCAAAATAAACTCTTCCTCCCTTAAGTTGCTTTTGCAACTGTTTGATCACAGCAATGAAAAGGTTTCTAATACAGCTGTACTCAGGTGACATTCATCTAAGTCCACAAGAGTTCTGAAAAGGCCACTGTCTCCTTGTCCTCGCTCTGCCTTCTGGCCTTGGCTCTCACTCTCAAGGTTTGTATGGCCTGCCCTCCATAGCTGCAGCTTCAACATCTGTGGATCTAATCAACTGCACATGAAAAGTACCTGGTGTTGCTGTTGCTTTTTGTTGCTGGGACAAACACTGGCCAGAAGCAGTTGATGGGAGGAAAGGGTTTATTTCAGGGTTACAGAATCCAGGTAAAGCTTCATGGCAAAAGAAGCTGGCTCACTTATGTATAGCAGAGAGACAACAGCCAGCAAACACAACTCTGGACACACCTTAGGGCTAGACTACAAGATCAACCCCCCAGTGCCACCTCCTCCAGCAGGGCTTTACAAGCTTAATCAAAAACATCTCAGGCTGAGGAAACATACATTCACTTTCTAACTACCATACCCAGAAAATATGTGTCTGTACTGGACAAGTACAGTTTTTTCTTGTCATGGTTCCCTAAACTATACAGTACAACAACAATTTACATAGTGTATCTATCACCTTTCTGTCATTATAACAAAATACTGGTGATGTCAGCTTAAAGGAAGAATAGTTTAGTTTGGTTCAGTCTGTTCACTTGGCTACTTTGCTTTTGGGACTAGGGAAGCAGCATGTGGAAGAAGTTCCTTACCTAATGGTACCCAGGCAGCAAAGAAAAGAGAGAGAGAGAGAGAGAGAGAGAGAGAGAGAGAGAGAGAGAGAGAAGGGGGAGAGGTTAGGATCCCTTTATGTCCATTTGATAGCACCCTGTCCATGACTTAACTTATTTCCACTAGATTGCCACCAACTAAAGATTACAACACATCCTACTAGTGCCACAGGCTGTATTGTGGATCTTAAATTTTTTTTGTTTTGTATTGTGGATCTTGAATGTCTACCAAAGGCCCATGTGTTGACGGCTGTGTAGACATTCAAGATCCACAATACAGTGCACAGTGCTTACTTTGTATTATTTTGTATTAGGTATTATAAGTACTCGGGAGAGGATTTAGTTTACATAGGAGGCTTTCAGACTATTTAAACAACAGACTCCAAGAAATTACAATTGCCTCAGAAATCTTATGCCGGGTGAAGGAAAAGCTTGGTCTTGAGCCAGCCAGAGACCAAGTTGTTTCCTGGAAATTCTCAAAGTGCTGACAACTTGAAGGAGAAAGTGGAACTGAGACAATGATGGATCAGTGATGGGTAGGACCACACTTTGACCAGGACTGTGTCGTAACACATATCTTGTCTTCTCTTTAAACCCGACTCTCATGTCAGGGCCTGAAAGATGGATGGATCTCTCTATTCCTCTTCCCAACATGGCAATGTTGAATAAATATTTCTCTGATTTTTACCTTTACTTGTTTAACTGGTCCATTCAGGAAGTGGCCATGCCTGGCTTATTAGAATCTGTCACAGCTTAGGCTCTGACCCTAACAACTAGGGTAACAGTGGCAAGAGCAAACTTCAGGGCAGAGGAACCCTGGGTAAAACTAACTCATAGGAATTAGAAGCAGGTCAGCTCCTACTTTGTAGGCAGAGTCACAGGCCCAAACAGACAAAATTATTATTATTATTATTATTATTATTATTATTATTATTATTATTATTACTATTATTATTTTCTCGAAGTAAGGACTCACTCTATCACAGGCTGACTTGGAACTCACTCTGTAGTCCCAAGCTGGCCTTGAACTAACAGCAATTCTCCTACCTCTACCTTCTGAGTGCTGGGATTAAAGGTATATGCCACCATGCCTGGCTCAGACGCAATTATTTACATGCCCTGGAAAAATCAGTAGTTAACTCCAAGAACACAGACATTTTTTTTTTAGGTAGGGTTTCACTCTAGTCCAGGCTGACCTGGAACCCACTATGTAGTCTCAGGGTGGCCTCGAACTCACAGTGATCCTCCTACCTCTGCCTCCCAAGTGCTGAGATTAAAGGCGTGCTCCACCACACCCGGCATAGACACACAGACATTTTTTAATGAATCCTGCACAGCCCACTGGTTTTCACTCACGATAAGCCTGCAGAGTTTAGGAGATGAAATCCACAAGAATCCCTGACTCATAAAGATGTCACCAGCCTTTTTATGATGACCTGGTCCTGCCTCCTGCATGAGCTTTTTCTTTGGTGGGCTTTGTCTGAGTCTGCATTCTTCCACTCAGTCTCTTGACTAATTAGGATCCCCCACAAATGTTCAAATTAACCAACCAGGCTTATCTAACTTGACGCCTAACTTGCATATTGTTAGCAACCAATCATTCTTACGATATAAAAACTTCTTGTCCAGACAGAAGACTATTTTCAGCCACTTTCAGGATCCCCTATCCTCTGTTTCCAGGGGCTGTTACTTTCTTTCTTTTCTGAATGGAAACTTTGCTTGCTTGCCCTTAGGTGGTCCTCAGTCATCATTCCTCATGGTTGTTAAATAATGAACTCTGACCTAAGAAACCGATAACAAAACCCTGTATGGTGCTGCCTCTCTTGTCATCACCCCACACTACACTCCCAGTCCCACACACCATGAAGGAAGAATGTTTGTAATTTAGGGCACTTTAACGTGTGCAGTTAGGGATGAAAATCACAGTGAATCAGTTTGGGGGAACAGGGCCCCTGAAGTTAAACTAAAGTTGACCAAAGATGAGAAATGTTTTTGAGCCTGTAGGGGGAGACATGTCCCTGAGCCTGTAAGGGAAAATCTACTTCTAATCTCTTTTTCTCTAAAGGCGTTCTTATAGCCTACATCTTGCTAGAGGCCAGAAACATAAGGCAGGAATCTGGTTTTATTTTTCTTATCTTTTTCTTTCTTGGAAGATGACCTCCTTCCATGAAGGATAATGCCCCTTTCTAGGAATGTAAATGGGTTTATTCCCTTTCCTGGAAACTTGGTGGTGCCTGGACACCTACTATGAGAACTAGATTGACCAGCCCAGCCCCCATCCAGTAAATTCCTATGAAAGACCCCAATCAGGGTCTTCAGGTAGGCCTTCCCATTTCCGGTAACTCCTTCTTGGGTAGGAGCTCTGCCTACTATCCTTCTTTTAAGCTCTATAACTTTTAATATATTATTTATTTATTTGAGAAAGAGAGAGAGAGAGAAAGAAAGAAGGAAAGAAAGATATGGGAATTGGGCATGCCAGGGCCTCCAGATGTTGCAAATAAACTCCAGATGCATGAACTACCTTGTGCATCTGGTTTATGTGGGTCCTGGGTAATTGAACCTGGGTCCTTTGGCTTTGTAGGCAAGGGCCTTAACCACTAAGCAATCTCTCCAGCCTGTCTATGTTTTATAGTAAAATCTTTCTAAACTTTCACCCTTTATGGTCTGTGGATTTCACTCGTTGAAATTCATAAGACAAGAACCGGAGGCCACTGATTCAGTGGAAGCTTTGTGTGGCCGTGAACACCCAGTACCCTAACCCCTAAGTTACAGCCCAACCAAGCACTGAGAAAAGCTCTGTCACTCTCGTGACACCCCAAATTCTCATCTCAAGAACAGTAACTAACTTTTAGCTCCCGATGGGGTTAATACACTTGGAGGTAAGTGATGAAACTTGAGTAGTATTTTTGATCCTGTCCTTTGAACTGAATAGGGCACATATGTTACCATCATGTTCAGGGTCAAAGTCTAGACTGTGACATTCCTAACAAGCTAGGCTTGGCCACTCATCCTCAATAGACAAATTAAAGAGTCAAGTCACAGCGAAAAGCAGAGAAAAAGAGTCAATGGTCACATTGGGAAGAAGGACAACAAAAAGGCTGAGTGCACCAGTTCCCGTTACCCTCTGCAAGTCCATCTTCATATGTCCTGATATGAAGGTTAGGTTTCAATAGGGAGAAACAGGCATGCAGAACTAAGCAATCTTGGTCAAGGTGTGTCCTTCCCATCACTGACCCATCATTATCTTGGCTCTAGTTTCTCCCACAAGGTGGTCTGATAAATGGTCACAATTGTGTGAAATCTCTTTCCAAGAGACAAATTCCTTTGTCTGGCACTAGGTTCATGGCCCTTCCCTTTCTGCCAGCATGAGACACCTGGGGAAATTCCAATTCCCTAGAGACTTTTTTTTTTTTTCAATAACCTGATGGCTGAAGGGAGGGACACCAGTGTCTCTTTAGAATATCTGCTTACATAGAGACGGTGGCACTGATGTGTTTATAGATAGGAGGATGGACTGTGGCAGCAATGACATGTACCCTGCAGATTTCACACGGGCATTAAATGAGTGCTATGGGACTTCTCCAGAACAGGGTCAGTCATTAGTAGGTATACTAGATATGGGGGTTAGATTTTGGGCAAGCTGTCTCCCTTTCTCCTTCTCCACAGGTGTGTCCAGGTCTGTCACTTTGGAATTCTCACAGTTATGGAAATGGACTAAGCTTTACTGCCCCTGGCATGGGTGAGTGTTGCAGTCAGCCCCACGTTGCTGGGACAAACATCTAACCTTAGACCCAGCTTGTCAGAGGAACAGGTTTACTTCAGGCTTACAACACTGAGGGGAATTAATGGTGGAAGAAACTGTTTATTTCCATGGACCAAAGCAGGGAGAACCAACTGCAGCAAGCAAACACCAGCACCAGCAAGCATGAACCCCAGAGCTCAAACTGCTCTCTACAGACCTTTAGGCTGTAAATCAGATCCACCCCCAAATACTCCTTAGGACTGGACTCAGGGATAGGCCTCCAGTAACACCTCTTCCCAGGTAGGGCTCTGTCCACTGGAGACTCAAAATTCAAGCTTGAGTCTATGGGGCCATATATTGAAATTACCACCTTGAGGATTGCTACTTCCTGCCAGTCACAACCTTGACCCTGAATAGAAATGTGACACGCTTAGCAGGTAGTCCAGAACCTGAGCCTGGAGAAGTGACCATAAAACTCAGACTTAGAAAAAGGATGAGTCCCATCACATAGGTGTGACTCACACATATCCCATGCAAGGCCCCTCCTTCACAGAGCAAGATTTCCCCTCCCCTCAAAAGATTTACAACCACCACCCTTCCTCCACTTGTAGTTTGAAATTCCTTTCCTCTCACTCCTCACCATTCTCTTGCCTGGTGTCAAATAACTTGCAGGGCTGTAAGCAGCTGCTCTCTTAGGGTCTCCTAGTCGGGAACCCAAGAGTTACAGTGGGAACTCCCCATTGTGCTTTGGGCCAGGATCCTGCCATGGCCCCTGCTGCCTTCCTTCTTGCTCAGGGTGAGGTTGGCCCCCTTACTTTAGGTGTGCACCACAGAATTACTTAGGGTTCTCTAAACCATCTCCGTGGGGCATTTCTGCCACATGGTAGCTTGTCAGGGTCTAGTGCTGACAATTATTCTTATCTGGTTTGAGTTTTCTTGATAGGAGGCCACAGCTGACACCCCTTTGTGACACTCAAGAGTCCTCTGTTTATGAAGCCTCAGGAAAAGTGAGATGTTAGCCTGGTCTCCTGGGGCCAGTGACTACTTGTTTACAAGTTCCCTGGGGGGTTCCTATGGGGACACATTGTGGATATCAGCAGGAGATGCCTCTGGTTTCCTGTCTTTCCAATGCATTCCACTGACCCTACATGGGCTCTATTGAGTTCAGCTCCCCTGAGCTGCAGGAGACAGTGAGGCAGGTGTGACTTCCCACTGAGCCAGTGGGGCTGATGCTGCTCTCTGGTTGCACGGACCACTGGGGATAACTCTGCAGTCACAGCCGTGGGCATGTCAGTGTTTGTGGCCCTGGATTTTTCTTTTTCTTACTCTTAAAGGGTTCCAAATGATTAAAAAAAATTTATGTATTTATTTGAGACACACAGAGGGAGTGAATGAGTGAGAATGGGCTCGCTAGGGCCTCTAGCCACTGCAAATAAACTCCAGACACATGTGCCACCATGTGCATCTGGCTTAAGTAGGAACTGGAGAATCGAACTGGGGTCCTTAGGCTTTGCAGGCATGTGCCTTAACTGCTAAGCCACCTCTCCAGCCCCCAGATGATTTTTGCAGGTAACATCCTGGTAGGAGCAAGGGTATTCCAGAGAGACACGAGTGTTCTTCCTTTTGTCTTTCAGACTGTTGAGAAAAGGGATCCCAAGAAATTAAATTTTCCCTAGGAATCTCCTGCTGAGAAAAGTGAAAGGCTGAAGCCTGGTGGCAGACTTAGGGAAAACTTATCTCCTAGAAAGAGATTTGACACAGTTCTCACACTTTGATGGACAGACTGGAGTCCAGTGAGGTACAGCACCATTGCAGATTGGAGTCCAGATGGCGGTGGACAGCACCACTCCAGACTGGAGTCCAGACAATGATGGACAGCACCACTCCATTTTTTAAATTATTTATTTATTTATTTGAGAGAAAGAGGCAGAGAGAAAGAGAGAGAGAGAGAGAGAGAGAGAGAAGAGAGAGAGAGAGAATGGGAGCCCCAGTGCATGCACCGCCTTGTGCATCTGGCTTACGTGGTTCCTGGAGAGTCAAACTGGGATCCTTTGGCTTTGCAGGCAGACACCTTAACAGCTAAACCATCTCTCCAGCCCCGACAGCACTGCTCCAGACTGGAGTCCAGACAGCGGTGGGAAGCACCACACCTTGACCAGGACTGCTTAGCTATTGTACCTCTTTCCTCCTAATTAAATTTAAGCCTCAGGTCAAGGCGCCTAAAGATGGACTTGGGGGATGAATTTGCCTTTTCCCAAATGTGACCATAATGAATAAATTATTTTTTCTTCTTTTGTTCATTCTGACTTACCTGCTTAATTAGCTTATTGAGGACAGGTGAGTGAGCCCAACTTTTTAGTGACACAAGGCAGGAGCAAGGTAGAGTTTCTTTTAAAAATATTTTAAATTAATTATTTATTTATTTAAGAGAGAGAGTGAGAGAGAGAAAGAGGCAGAGAGAGAGAGAGAGAGAGAGAGAGAGAGAGAGAGAAGGCCCAGAGGGCCCCAGCTGCTGCAAACAAACTCCAGATGTATGTGCCACTTTGTGCAGCTGGCTTATGTGGGTCCTGGGGATCAAACCTAGGTCCTTTGGCCTTGTAGGCAAACACCTTAACTGCTGAGCCATCTCTCCAGTCCCAAGGTAGAGTTTTTTTTAATAGGTACTCAGCCATGGGCAGAAGCCCACGGAAACACCACTGTTTCTACTCTGATAAGACTAGAACTCATGCCTGACCCAGTCTCATCCAAGACAGCCGGAAGAATCAACTCCAGTGACAACTTCCTGCTGTTTCTTCAAATCTTCCCAGACTTAGCACACCTGTGGACTGGCCCATCCTGAGTCAGCACCATGAGCCTGCTAACCAATCAGGTCTCTCCCTTACACACTTGAGTCTGATGACAAGGCTCATCTTGATGGGATGTTTGATCCATAAATGGGCTTAGCACATGTGTGTAAATCTTTTTCCTCTTGATCCCTCTTGCCACACATGTGTAAGGTATCTCTTGGTCTCCTTGTCTCCTTTTCTTCTTCCCAGCCAGTCTGGAAAAGGGGAGTGTGTGTGTGTGTGTGTGTGTCTGTCTGTCTGTCTGTCTGTCTGCCTTCCCTAGAGGCTTCTATTCCAGAGATGTGAAGGGAGATTTTTCTCAACCGCTTCTTTCTTTCTTTATCTATGAGCAAGACAAAGAGGCATATATATACATATACATACATACACGCATACATACACGTATACATTCATGAACAATTCCCGTTTCTGTGAGCAAGACAGCACATGGCTCTGGGATAACACATTCCAAAGGGAGTCCCTGTGGCTTTTGGTGAGAAGAAGGACCACAGGGGTTAAGGGTAAGGGTTAAGTATGGAAGCAAAAGCCATGTCTGCAGGGGTTGGATGGGAAAATCCCGTCCATCCAAGCCAGTGCATTGCTTGGCCCTCTTTTGGCACTGTGAGCACAGTACCCTCTTGTTCCTGGGACAAAGCACCCAAGGAGGAAAGCTTTGATTTTGGCTTATAGTCTTGAGAGGAAGCTTCATGATGGCAGGGGAAAGCATGGCATGAGCAGAGGCTGGACATCACTTCCTTGCCACATCAGGTGGAAAACAGCAGTA
This sequence comes from Orientallactaga sibirica, assembly GCA_036365145.1. Classification (NCBI taxonomy): domain Eukaryota; kingdom Metazoa; phylum Chordata; class Mammalia; order Rodentia; family Dipodidae; genus Orientallactaga; species Orientallactaga sibirica. The sequence goes on from JAEOAD010000028.1 coordinate 16,171,369, forward strand.
GGAGAGTGAGCCAGATTCTAGCAAGAGGGAGCAGGCTATAGCACCAATAAGCCTGCCCCAACAACACACCTCCTCCAGCAAGGCTCTCTCTACCTCTCAAATGGCCATCAGCTGGGAACCAAGCATTCAGAACACATGAGTTTATGGGGGACATCTGAGTCAACCACCACACAGCCACCTGGAATGAGGACATGCTGGCATAGCTGCACTTTGCTTGCTTTCCAGCTTCTGGTGAGGGGCCCCAACATGGTGGTCCAGGCTTTCTCCATGTGCCTCTCCTCAGATCATGCAATGACTTTTTTGGCTTCAAGGTGTGGTCATCAAGCTATTGGTCAGGCCCTGTGTGACCCAGGGAAATAAATATGCTCACTACTATCTGTTGCAAGGATGCATGGAGACATGGCCAAAACAACAAGGCTCAAAGAAGAGAGGAGGAAGAGTGAGTGTAATTTGGAATGACCATGCCACTGCTTTCCTAATTGTCTGATTTGAAGACCACACAGGGAGAGAGGGAAGGAGGATCTTTGCAGTGTCCATGTTCCTCTCAGTTGTTGGTGTGCCAGATGGTGGAAGGCCACAGAGCTGAAGGAAAAAGTGCATCCTTCACTGCTCACTTAAGGCACTGTCTGAGGTGGTTTTATTATTTATAGAGTTATAAAAACAAGCTCCACATCCCCACAGTGTGTCGTTACACAACATCTCTCTCCTCCTGAATGCATTGCAGGTGTATTCCTTATGGTTATCACAGGTAGATTTGTTTTACTTCGAGTCTGTATTTACTTCTAGAGACGCTAGCTTTGGGCAGCTCAACCTGAGATTTAATTCGAAGCACTAAAGAGAGGTATGGGGTAAGCAGCAGCCTTATTCATACCTGGAAGAGATGTGTTCTGTTCCTATAGGCTCATCTATAGGATGTGAGCTCAGGGGAGGAACATCCCTGTTTCAATTCATACAGGCCATCCACACCATGTAGAAACCCAGCCCAGTGCACATTTATTACACTGGACAATTTGAGCACTTACTTACATTTTAGAGGTGTTTTTTTTTTTTTTTTTGGCATATGGAAACAACCCTTTAAGCTGAAACTCCCTCAGTGATGAAAACTCACAAATGAGGCTGAGAATGGGCAAAGAATGGACAAAGAAAATGAGGGCCTAGATTGTAGGCTCCAAATAAGAACTGTTGAGGTTTAAGATAACTGAGAAGGCAAGGTAATTGAAAATAATGGGGCTCTGAACCATAGTGCTAACAGATTTATTTTGGGATTTATTTTTACGCAATGAATATTTGAAAGTAACTAGCTTGTTATCATATACATGTAATGCATAGTCAAGGTGAAATTCAGATTTTCCAGAAGGGTGTAAGATGGAAAGTATAGAAAGCTTCTTTTCCAGCCTTCTCCACCTGAAGTTACCATGATGTGTTACTCACTGTTTATCTGTCCAGAAACCTCCTATGCAAATGAAAGGATCTCTGTCTTTGCATTAAAGAATGTCACAGATAAGTGGTTGGAGAGACTGCTCAGTGGTAGAGCTTATGCTTAGTGTATGAAAAACCTGAGTTCAGTCCCTCCTCCCATTAATCACATTGCATGAATTATTCTGTGAAGAACTGTGGGTTTCATCTTGGGTTTTGAAATTATGAAAATGCTGCAAGCAACATTGTCACTCAGATGTGTACACATCTACAGTGACAACCGGACTCCTTGGCATAGTAGACCATGGCCTCTGCGCTGTAGCTATTGCTTCTCAATGAAAAACATTTCCTCTTGGAGAGAAGAAGGCTCCTAGAGCTCATGAAGCTGAGGAAATCTACAAGGCCCAGGAAGCTCACAAAATCTACAAGACTCAGAAAGCTAAGAGATACAAAATTCACAAGGCCGCTCCCAAGGTTAGATAAGCAGTAACAACAGTCATGGGGAGAAGGGGCTCCAGCTGGCTGATCTATCCATGAGTTGTGCAGGGGAGAGTAGACGTCCATTATAGGAGGAAGAGAAAGGGAGGAAGGGAGAGAGAGAGAGAGAGAGAGAGAGCACAAGTGAGCACAGTACAGGGAGAGGGGATGAACCACATGCAAAGATCCTGCAGAGAGCCCAGGCCTGGAGAAGCAGATAGGAGAGGAACCGCTCAGAGCCAGACCATACCAAACCTATTAAGGCTTTCAATCCTAAGAGGAGCAGGAAATCATTGCAGAGGTTTTGATATGGCGGGATACTAAAGTCTGTGCTTTGCAAAGATTCTTGTATTTGCTTTGGGAAGGAGGCAAGAGAAGATCTGGGATTCTTTGGGGTTGTCGTTATGGGAACTCCCTTGGCACATCTTTTAGGGTTACTCCAGCCACAAGTTCTGTAAGACTGAACACACCTAATCACTGGGGGTGGGGTGGGGTGGGAAGGGCAGGCAGCACATTCTATTTACCATTTCTCTAAAGACGGGAAAGGGTGACACTATCCACCTTTACCAGGAGAAATAAGAGTCCCAGCGGGAACAAAGGGGAGCAGACATAGCCTGGACGACCTCTCCCTGTCTCTAAGCAGGTGCTGGTTTAGCCTGACTAGGTGCAGAGTCTCCATTCTTGTCTCCCTCAGGAGCCAAAGTCTGCACATGAGTCTCTGGGAAAGGCAAATTCAAGTCTGTTACCTACTTTCTCCATGTCTTGAGGATTTCCCTGTGTTGAGCTGGGTTCCTTCGATAGATCATGAAGAGCCCAATGCTGGCTTCAGGAGCTATTTTGAGAAGCAATAACACTTCATAACATCTGGTACAAAGGGCTGCTAAGTTAAGCACAACCCACATTCATTCTATAACATCTCCTAACATGTAGACCTGGCTTCATCCTCTGAATGTCAATTTAAATGCAGATACTAGATCAGAGTTGTCAAAACCCCTCCAAACATTTGTCAAGTGGGCTGTTGGCAGGATGCAATGAAAAGATTGGGGAGGGACTGGAGAAACGGCTTAGTGGCTAAGGTGCTTGCCTGCAAAGCCAAAGGACCTAAGTTCGATTCCCCAGGACTCACATAAGCCAGATGCACAAGATGGTGCATATGTCTGCAGTTCATATGCAGTGGCTGGAGGCCCTAGCATGCTCATTCTCTCTCCATCTGTCTGTCTTTCTCTACTTCTTTGTCTCTCAAATCAATCAATCAATCAATAAAAAGATTGAGGGAGAGATGGGGAGATAGCTCATTTGCCTTGCAAGCATAGGGACCTGAGTTCAATCCCCAGTTCCTGTGTGAAATGCTAGACATAGTGACATTGCCTATAATTACAGCACTGGGGAGGCAGAGACAGGAACAGTCCTGAGATTCACTGGTTACACAATCTAGCCTAAGTGGTGATGAGGGAGAAATAGGAACAAGGTAGTTTTTAAAAAAATATATTTTATTTATTTACTTACTTAAGAGAAAGAGAGAGAGAGAGAGAGAGAGAGAGAGAGAGAGAGAGAAGAGAATGGGCATGCCAGGGCCTCCAGCCCCTGAAAACCAATTCCAAATGCATGTGCTCCCTTGTGCATCTGGCTTACATGGGTCTTGGAGAGTTGAATCGGGATCCTTTGGCTTTGCATGCAAATGCCTTAACCACTAAGTCATTTCTCCAGTCTCAGGGTAGTTTTTTTGAATAGGTAGTCAGCTAGGAAAGGCCCAAAGAGAGGAAGCCTTTGAAGAGATGCCATCTTGCTTGTCTTGGCAAAGATGACAAAGCTGGAACTTGGTGCCAGATCCAGTCTCACCTAACGTGACTATAGACAATCCCTCAGTGATAGTGTTCCCTACTTCTCCCCAGTATGGCATACCTAGGTAGGCTGGCCCCTCTTGGGCCAGCCCCTTTAGTCCAAGCACCAATCCGTTTCCTTCCTTCCACACATGGACTATAACTATAAAAGAGGCTTACTGTGTGGCCAAGGGGTCTTGGCTGCTCATTTTCCTCCTAATATCTGAACCTCAATGGCCCTGTTTTGTCAAGCCTTCCCCCATTTCAGGGAAGGGAAATTTCTTAGTCTGTTTTAAGCCACAAGACTGATCTCTTAGCTCTTTTTCTCTAATGTGAAGGTTAAGGGCTTATTCCCTCATGCCCCACTTTTCATGTGGGGGTGCGTGTGTTCATCTAAGGTGAGGGAAGGAGAATTTCTTCCATCCTATTTTGTTACTGTTCTCTAAGTTTTGGCCCTGTTTTTTTAAAAAAATATTTATTTATTTATTTGCAAGCAAAGAGAGGTAGAAGATAGGCAGACAGAGAGAGAATGGGCACACCAGGGCGTCCAGCCACTGCAAACGAACTCCAGATGCATGTGCCTCTTGTGCATCTGGCTTACATGGGTCCTGGAGAATCAAACGGGGATCCTTTGGCTTCACAGGCAAATGCCTTAACTGCTAAGCCATTTCTTCAGCTCCTCAGTTTTGGCCCTTTTAAATCTCCCTTTCACTTCATCCCCTTACTTCCATGCTTAGCTTCCTGCATGGGCTCTGAGCGCCTTCCTTACATGGAGTGTGCGTGTGTGTGATCATCCCAGCCTTTCCCTGTGGATACTAATTTTCCCTTATTCAACCTCACAATTAGTAATTTAACCCTCTCAGAATCTGTTTCCTCAATTCTTTGATAAATGGACAAGAATATAAAAGTTAGGGTTCACAAGTACAGCAAAATCTATAACAGTGAGCTTCAGGCCAATAAGAGATCCTGTCTCAAAAAAAAAGGTATAGAGAATTCCTTAAGGAACAACACCTGAGTGTTTGTCTTCTGGTGCACGCATGAACACACACACACACACACACACACACACACACACACACACACACACCCCAGATACTTTAACAGGGCAAGCTGTGAGGTATCACTTTTCAAATAGCATTATTTTGCCCCATGAATTTCACCATACAGGCCCTTCCCTTGGTGTCTAGGGCTGTACTGAGTATGCACCACAGCAACCTGCCCTTAGCTGTGTGTGGGGCAGGAGGCTCACTTGGCATACAGAATTATATCAACCTGAACTTCTGCAGTGAACCTTTATCCACTTCCTCATTTCACGAGTTTAATTAGCTAAGCACAAGCCAGTGGGCTGGAATAGATGGAAATGCTTTTAGAATAAAAATATCAGTTACTCGGAAACTTTTTGGAAATGTCAAGTAATAGCAAATTAACAAAGTAAAACCCAAAGCCAAAGCATACCCTCGTGTCCTCCTCTCCCCCGCCAAAAAAAGGAAGGAATGACAGCTAAAATAAATAAGAGCAAGAAGGAATCAGCCCTGGTCTGAAGCCAGTCCTCCACGTGATGGGGTTTTGCAGATGCTTGTGGGACATGTTCTGTGAGAAGCCACCAATCCTTGCAAATATCAAGCCTAAAAGAGGCCTTAGTCACTGTGGTATTTCATTATCAGAGAGGGCACTGCACATTTGTGTAAAAAGAAGACAATTTAAATCTATCAGGACTGTGAAATAGGCAGAGCTAGCCTCCCTTGGATGGGTGCATTTAGACTTAAAGTACTGTGTAGTGATACTGAGTGCTGTGGACTGGTGATGGGTGAATTTAGAAGAAACAGTGGTGTATGTGCATGTGTGCATGCGTGCATGCATGTGTGCAGAGAAACAGTTAGGAAGCAGTACTTCTGGGGAAGTGGAGTATATTACTTTTGCTGTAACTAAATATCTGACAACAGCAACTTAAAGAGGAGAGTTTTATTTTTGGCTCACAGTTCTGTGGGGTCTCGTGCTGTGGGTCTCGTTCCGTTCCCCTTCCCTGGGGGGGTCGTTGGCCATCGAAGTCCTGGGCGAGGGAGAGAGGAGTTGGAAGGGTCTTTCTGGATGGGCAGGTGAGTGTGACGTGAACATACGAACGCATGACGGGGCACTGAGCACCCGGGAGACCATCTGATGGACAGCACTCGTTTATTCAAAGGGGGGGGGTTATAAACACTTGGGGAGGTTGAGATGGCACTTACAGACTATATGGTAATCGGATGCATAGTTTATGGGCTGTTATCTAGATAGAGGAAGGTCTAGTAACTTCAAAGCTATGGGGGACGAATAAGGGAAGGTAGGGGGAAGGGCGGAAGAGGAGATTAACAGGAGCTGTGACTTCAAAACTGTGGGGGGTGAGAAGGCTACGTTACTTTAGCCACATGAGGGTCTTTTGGGCAGCTAGCCACAGGTCAGGAACTGTGGGGGGCAAAGTCTGACTTATGGAATGGTCAGAGCCTTTTGGGGTCTGGGGGGAGCACCTTGCCAGTTCTGCCCACTCTGGGCGATGACAGCTCACTACACCCTACAACATAGGGAAGGCAATTAATGTCTCCAGGGACTCCTGACAGAGGGCCAGCTGTGCCCCTGCAGCCCAGGGTCCCTGGCCATGTCCAATAGGTCAGGCCAGCCTCCTCACAGGTCCAGCCTGTTACTAGCAAGGCCCAACACAGTTCAAGGGTACAGTCCATTGCTGCAAGGAAAGCATTGCGCTAAGAGCTTGAGGCAGCCAGACACATTACATCTGCAGTCAGGAAGCAGAGAGAGACAATTGTTTGTGCCCAACTCACCATCTCCTATTTACTCAGTCCATGATTCCCAACCCGTTGAATGATGCTTTTCACATTCAGGGTGAGTCTTACCACCTCAGTTAACCCCCTTTAGACAATTCATCACAGTGTGATTTTAGATCCTGTCAGGTTGACAGTTAAAATGAAACATCACACTAGGTGGTCTTGTTCTTAGACTAACAGACAAGTGTTCTTCTTGTTTACCACCCATGTTAACGTGTGGTACCGAGGACACCAGGCCCACACAGAGGAAGGTATAGAACAGGTATGGTGATGTGTGGCACAATGCTTTCTTTAGCTTTGTAGGGGATGTGGGACGAGAGTGTCAGGAAAGCCTATTGTTAGTATGTTGGGCCACTGAGTGGCATCACCTTTTCAGTGCCACCTCCTTATCCTCATCAGTGGCAGCTTTGTTGTCTCCTTGGGTAGGTCTGGCTTGTTCTTCAGAACTGAACTAAAGCATCTCTTCTTTCCTTTTTTTGTTTGTTTTTCACGCTGCTCTAGAATCACTATGTAGTCTCAGGGTGGCCTCAAACTCACGGTGATCCTCCTACCTTTGCATCGCAAGCATTGGGAGTAAAGGTGTGCGCTGCCTTGATAGTATCTCTCTAGGCTGGTTGAGAGAGACCCTCTCTGTGCCCCATGTGGCCTTCCTTTATTGTAGCACTATCAGAAATTGTCCAGTGACTGTCAGTGGAATCATGTAATGCCCTGGCTAGGTGTGAACAGCTCTTTCCACCAGACCATACAGACATAATGATCCTCTAGGTTCTTGGTAGTGGAAGAGGCCTCTTGCTAATCAGGCTTCCCAAGAAGCAGGCTTTGAGGTAATCTCTGCACAGGTGTCTTCATAGATGACCCAAGGGATTCCCACTTGTGCATGGAAGAGGAAGGGCAAAGGAAGCGCAAAGGGCAGATGAGTTTGTAGAATGCAGTTCCATAAAAGTAAGCACAGTCTCATAGGGAGTGGTGGGATGGAAAGGGCCCTTTGGTGTGTTCCTGGTTTGGGAGAAAGAAGTCAGATCTTTTGTCCTTGATCAGCCATGGGATGTGAGCCAGCCTGAAAAGGATGTGGGCATTAGGTGGGGAGTCTCCATTGTTGAAATGGATGGTCTGAGGGCTGATTGCTCTGCTAACAACATCCCAGAAGCTAAACCTACAAGTCCTCACTTAAGGGGTGTCTGGGAAGCACATCCCTCATCCACATATAGTTCAAATGTGCTTCATCCCCTCCAAAATTCATCTTGAAGTTTAATCCCATGATGAGACATTAAGAGGTGAGAACTTGAAGAAATAATTAGGAATTTGCCCTCAGAAATTGATTAATCTATTGCTTATATTAGTGGGTCAATGAATGAATGTGCTATTTATATTACTTTTGTTACAGCAATAAAATGCCTGGCAAGAAACAAGTTAAGGAAAGTGGGACGTAGGCTTTCAGCATCAGGGGAAACAGACCTTCATGGTGGAAAGGCTGGACTGTGAAGCAGCTGGTCACATTCCATCTGCAGTAGGAAGAAAGGATGGTGACATTCCATTTGTTGTAGGAAACAGGGATGGTGACAGTCCATCTGCGGTAGGAAGTACTTAGAAGTGGGACCATTACTGCAATACACCAGATCCTGTGGTTGCTATATCTTCGCAACTGGTTTGAAGGAGGAATGTAATGTACAAGAGTTTGGAACTCTGGGCTAGAAAAGCCTTGCAATGTTGTAAGCAGAGCTTACTGGCCATTTTAGTGAGAGTTCAGAAGACCGGAAAGCTGAGAGAAATGCGGATAGGGAAGTGGGGGCTTGGCTGACAAGGTTTCAAAGGAGAGTATGGATTCTACTGGGGGCTGGGATACAGGCAATCCATACGCTATACTTTGCTGGCAAAGAAACTTGCTACATTCTGCCCATGTCCTGAAAACTTGAGCAAAGTTGAAATTAAATGGGCTAATTTCTTTGGCAGAAGCAATTTCAAGGTGGCCCAGCATCCCAGCTGTGGTGTTGAGAAGAGAGGTGCTCCCACCCTACCCATGCTGTGACAGAAACCTCTTAGATACAAACTGCATGTGTGCTCCCATTTTGACACCTGAATGCCACTTTCCAACTGCTGGCTGCTGAGATAGCATGGGAGTGAAGGTCCCTTCCCTAGCACTTGTTGGAGGACCAGTGAGGAGCTCCCACTGCAGCTCCATGTTCTGCCATCCTTTTTGAAAGCTGGTGCAGCACTAGGCAGTCACCAAGGTGCTAAGCACAAGAAAGCACTTGGGAGAAACTTTTGAACTTTGTCAGGTTCACTGGCTTGTCTGATTGGTCTCTATGATTTCACTTTATTTGCATGCACCAATCAGGTCCTATCTATGTTTATATAAGCTCCCACACTCAGTTCCTCAAGGTACCTATTTGACAGAATATAAAGAGAGAAGTCTCAAAAAAAATGAAGGCTTGCATTGCTTCAGTTGTGTCTGGTCCCTCTCCCCAGTGGCTGTTTGGACTTGGGCTTCCAGACCTGAGTGATAGAGAAATTTGGGATTTTTTTTTCGTGGGGGGAGAGTTGGAGCTTAATCTTGGTTCTTGGATGGGAAATAACTAAGGAGCTGAGATGTTGGAAGGTTATGGTCACACAAAGCTTGCACTGTGTCAGTGGCCTCCTGATCCTTGTTGTATGGATTTTGATAAATAAAGTCCACAGGCTGGAGGGTAAGATTTAGGAAGGTTTTTTATATATCAGGAGAAGGATTGCTGATGCTCTGTATACTGTCTTGGATCAGATTAGAGTTCTAGTCCCGCCAGAGCGGGGCAGAGCAGCATCCGTGTTTCTTTGGGTCAGTCCCTAGTTGACTAACTAAACCAAAGAGCTCTCTTGCCCCTTATTCACATTACTGCTGTTGCTCTGGTGCTCCTGGGTCTTTCAGTGCCACTTGGCTGGTATATGAAGACTGTCAAGGGTTCAGAACTGCCATATCTTCATATCCCTTTTCTTCTTAACTTTTTTAAAATTGACAACTTCCATACTTACAGACAATAAACCATGATAATTTCCTCCCCCACTTTCCCCTTCACAAATACACTCTCCATTATATCCCTTCCCTCCCTCTATTAATCTCTCTTTTATTTTGATGTCACCATCTATTTATCCTTTTATGAGTCTCTTGTGTTGGTAGTACCAGGCACTGCGAGGTCATGGATATCAAGGTCAATTTGTGTCTGGAAGATTGCATTGTAAGCAGTCCTACCCTTCCTTTGGCTCTTACATTCTTTCTGCCACCTCTTATGCAATAGGCCCTGAACCTTGGAAGGTGTGATAGAGATGTTTCAGTGCTGAACATTCCTCTGTCACTTCTTCTCAGCACTATGGTGTCCTTTGGGTCATCCCAGTGGTCACTGCCATCTGAAAAGAGAAGATTCTCTAACCAAAAGTGGGAGTAGCATTAATATATGGGTATGAACATTAAGTAAAGTGCATTAAGTGAAGGCAGTTTGGGGAGCCTAATATATGCATTTAGCCAGACAAGAGCTGATGTTACACTCCTAGGGCTAATGACCACCCTATCCTATAGGCTTTTGATTAGGTTTTCAGTACCAGGCATATATTTCCTCCCATGGAATGGGCCTCCAGTCCAGTTAGAGAGCAGTTGGCTTCCCTATAACAGATATGTCACTATTGCACCCATTTGGTCATTTGGCCTGGCTGGCCAAACTTAAGGCTTGCAGTGTCCACTGTTTTCACCGCTGATGACTTCTGTCTCCCATAGGGCTGCATGCAGTGCATTTTTTCCCCAGCTTCCTGTCAGCTGATTTACAGGGAGGAGGTTTTCAGCTCAGCTCCAGCTTGATTTCTCAGTGGTCTTGCAACCCTTGACTGGCAACCTGCTGAAACCAAGAATTCAAGCTGTCACACTTTTGTGCACTCTTGGTTGACAAACACACTGCCACCAAGAATCAGTTAACACTTTTGCCCTCCTGGTTGGCAAACCTGCAACCACTAGGAGTTAGTTAAGTTTCTAGTCAGGTTGCAGTTATAGTCCCATGTAAATAAACCCCTGTTTGCTCACCCTTCTCTTTCTGTAGACTCCATCCTTTGGATGGATAGGCAAGGATCTGGAAAGAATAGACTTTCAGCATGTAGCTGCTCTTAATTTAGATATCCAGATATATAAAGAAAAAGACTCACCTGAGTGTGGGCTCTGGCCCCTCAAAGGAGGATTGTGCTTCCATGTCTTTCTAATAGACATATATAGACATTTGGTGGTTCTTCTTATATCTTTAAAGGTTGCTAGGAAACCACCCCTCCCTTCTCTCTAACATTGCTTAAAGGGTCTAACTTGTAACAAGGTTAAAAGTGAAAGAATTTCCCTTAGTAAACAAAATTGTAAGGTGGATTTATGAGGGGTATTCTTTAGGTTCTGGCAAGGGAAGTACTAGGGACTTAGGGACATTTTGTCTCTAAGTAAGTATAACTTATAACTGTCTTTGACAAGATGTCTTTTGGAAAACATATGGTTTCCATGGGCTTGTCTTATCATTGGCAATGGTACTTGAAGTTTACTGTCTTCATCAGCAGAATGGGTAAGTCAGACCCCAGAGGTGATGGGTCATTATCCTCTCCCATTCTTTTCTTCCCATGTCAGCATAGTTTTCCCTATAAGCTATACTTCCTCAGAAGTGTTTTTGGAAGCCTTAAAAAATACAACTTTGGGGGCTGGAGAGATGGTTTAGTGGTTAAGGCCTGCTAAGCCTAAGAACGCCTGTTTGATTCTCCAGGTCCCATGTTTAGCCAGATGTAAAGTGACAAGGGCGTAATGCCAGACTTGCCCACAAGGGGGCACACGCATCTGGAGTTTGTTCACAGTGGCTGAGAGGCTGCTGGCGTGACCATTCTCTCTCTCTCTCTCTGTCTCTCTCAAAAAAAAAAAAAAAAAAAAAAAGGCAACCTAGTGACCTGAGTTTGATTCCCCAGTACCCATGTAAAGCCAGATGTACCAAGTGGCACTGCATCTGGAGTTCATTTGCAGTGGCTAGAGGCCCTAACATGTCTCTCTCTCCTTGCAAATAAATAAAGTATTTTAAAAAATGCAACCTTGAGAAAGGGTCATGGGATATTGCACCACAGTTCCAGAGAGCTACTGAGGCAAGATAATGTATGGCAGGGTTGGAATCCTGCAAGTAGGTCTCAAGATACCACCGTGTAAAGCTGTGAAGGTCAACCTTAAGTGGCAGTAGAGACCCCAGGATGATGGAAGTGCCAGGACCATGAGACATTTGCCAAGGAAAGCCTATGGACACAGAACAAAGCTGTGCCATGAGAGAGGCCATGTGTACTACAGGCAGCAGAGCTAGAATGGCAAAGCTCCCCAATTCTTTTGGAGCCCAGTTGATTTTACCATGAGTCTCAGATCCTGGACACAGAGATGCAGGACTTGGTGTTTGTCCTGCTGAGTTTTGGTCTTGTTTTGGCCCAGTTTTGCTATGTCCCCATCTTTTCCTTTTGGAGTGGGGACATTTATCCTGTGTCCTTATAGATTGGAAGTATGTAACTTGTGTTTTGATTTTACAGGGCTTGCAGTTAAGAGACTGTCTTGAGTCTCAGATGAAACTTAGACTTTTGAACAGTGTTGGAACTGCTAAAGACTATGTAGAATTTTGAAATTTGGTTGACTGTATTCTGTCTGCATCATGAGATGTCTATGAGCCTATGGGGGTCAGAGGCAGAATGTTGTGGTTTGAATGTAAAATGTGCCTGATAGGCTAATGTGTTTAAATGATTAATTCTCAGCTGGTAGCATTATTTGGGAAGATTGTGAAATTTTAGGAGGTGAAAACTTGCTGGAGGAAGTGGGCTACTGAAAGTGGACCACTGGGGGTGGACCTTTAGGGCTTATATCCTGGCCTACTTCTTATTTGTCCTCTGCTTTCTGCCTGTTGATGTGACAACCATTTCTCTTCTGGCATGTCTTCCTTGACATGAAACCCTTGAAATTGTAACCCCTCCATCCTCCGGTTCTTTCTGGTTGAGTGTTTATAGCAACGAGAAAGTAACCAGTATATTATGCTATTGGTTACTTTACACATTGCTGGGACAAAATACCTGATAAAAACAACTTAAGAAAGGGGTTGTGAGTTACAAGTTTGTCATAGAGAAGACAGCAAGACACAGCACAGGGTCTATTCAGGGTCCTTGGTTCTGCTTACAGGGCCCTTAGGAGGAAAGAGGTAGGGTGATGGCCGTGGAAAGTTGTATAGCTTACCAATCCCATTAGAGGAGGGAATGGGGTGGCTGTTACTGATCCCATTAAGAGGAAGGAAATGGGGGCAGAAAATTTCCATTTTGAGAGGAAAAAGCTAACTATTTTATGGTTGGGGATTTTCCATTGCAAGATGGAGGTTCCCAGAACTGACAGGGGTCATTTCTGCTCACAGTTTGAGGGTACAGTCTGTCATGGTATGTAAATCATTGTAGCAGGAGCTTCAGGAGGCTGGTCATGTAGCGTCCACCGTCAAGAGGCAGAGAAAAATGCTGCTGCTCAAGTCATTTATTTAATTAATTAATTAATTATTATTATTATTATTATTATTATTATTATTATTTTTGGTTTTTCAATGTAGGGTCTCACTCTGGCCCAGGCTGACCTGGAATTAACTATGTAGTTTCAGGGTGGCCTCGAACTCATGGCAGTCCTCCTGCCTCTGCCTCCTGAGTGCTGGGATTAAAGGCATGCACCACCACACTGGGCTCAACTCATTTATTTTTATGTAATCTGGCACTCCAGCCCCTTGAAAGGTGCCACACACTTAGAGTAGGTCTACCCACCTATTAACCTCACACACATGCCCACAGATTTGTTTTCATGGTGACTTTAAAATCCTATTAAATTGACAACCAGAGATTATCCATCATAAACAACAAGTGAAGAGGCCCTGAGGCAGGATGTAGCTTAGCTAAATGAAGAAATCCATGAATGAGGGAAGGAAGAGATCATAAGATTAGCGAGGAAGGTAGGGACCAGGTATTTGATCTGAAAACAAAAATAGGGCTTTGATTCTATTTCAAAGACAAGGATATTTTCAGAGTGATCAAGGCAATGCATGTGAATGTATCTGACTGACACTGTGGCTTGAACCCTCTACTGTAATGCTAAGATCTGAAGCCAGGAGATGGGCATGGGGACAACCATGACATTAGGCAAGGGACTACTGGGATGGGTGTAAGGAAGGTCGATATCAAGGAGAGCTAGGCACTGTGAGGAGGGTCTTGAACCAGCTGATGCACCAAGAATGATCTTGGACAGAAACAAGGAGACAGGGAGGCCTGGTGGTTTGGTTTGAGCAAGTGTGCATTCCATGGTGCCATTTCCTAAAATGTTGCGGGTCTGTCTGTCCCTTCCTTTTTACAATCACACATTTCTCATTATCTGTCCCTCTGTCCTGTTACCTTGTTGCTAAAGGTTGTTACTTAGAGGAGAGAGACTGATAGGTGACGTATCCAGGTAGTATGTCTATAATGGTGGAACTTCAGGCCTATGTGATGGGGTGTGTGTCGGTGGGGGATCTCAGAGGAGAGAATGAAAATGTAGCACCAATGTATACAAGAATATTTTGAGGTTGGGAGGAAGATAGTAGTTACATGACCCCCGCTTTTTTTTTTAAACAAAAGTTTACTTTATCTTTACATTTTATCTTCTGATCTGTGTGAAATCCAAATCAGATAAACACCAAAGAAATAGGACTCTAAAGTCAATTTCATGGAAGTTTAGTTTGTAATGGCTGAGCTGTGAAAAGGCAGGGTGAGTGCTTCAGAGGGCATTTTGCAGCCTCTGCAGTGACTGGAGTGACTGTAGACTGATTTCTAGTCTCAGCCCCAGGCAGATCTCACTGAAGGGCTTGCTGGAAGTTTCTCTGAAGCAGTGTACAATGGTGATGAGGGGAGCTGATGGCTGGACTGTCCAGGGACAGCGATGCTCTTTGTTTCCCAGCTACACAATGAGCCTCTGACAGGGTGGTGGCACAAAAGGTGACAAGCAGGAGGGAGGTCTCAGGGTCATGGTGCTTTCTGAAGGTCAAGGACTTTTCTGTAGAACATCTATAGCTGGAACAGGGACCAGGGCCATTATGAGGATTGAGGAGACAAGATCATCACTGAAGGATGCTGGGAAGTCTCATGGGAGGAGTGAGACCAGGTGTACATGAAAGCACTGAGGTGGGCTCACTTACTAGGCTGTTGCTGGACAGGGTGACACAGGCTCAGAGGGCCTGAGGTGTGAGGGAATGCTGAGGAGAGGGTGGGGATTTTGGCCTTTCTTACCAGCATGGGAGGGGCTAGGGATAGATGGGACTGCAAGGAGATAATGGTTGGGACACCAAGAGGCTACAAGCTTTTCAAAAAATAAAGAAGCAAAGTCACACGGGTCACCCAGCTATGGGATGCTTAGAGGTGCTCTACAGGATGTAGGTGGGCTTAGAGGTCTGATTTTTTTTTTGAGGTAGGGTCTCACTGTAGGTCAGGATGACCTGGAATTCACTAGGTCATCTCAGGGTAGCCTTGAACTCATGGCGATCCTCCTACTTCTGTCTCCCAAGTGCTGGGATTAAAGGCATGCACCACCACGCCTGGCTTAGCAGTCTGATTTTGATGTGAAATGTCCCCCGAAGGCTCATGTGCTAAAGGCTTGGTCTCTAGTGCTTTGGGGAAGTAAATGGATCATGATGGTTCAGACCTTATCAGTGGGTTAATCCTTTGATGGTTCAATATTTAATGAGATATTGGGAGATGATGGGAACTGAGAGGTTGGGGCCTGGATAGAGGAAGTAGTCACTTGAGGATGTGCCTTTGAATCTCTCTCTTTTTTTTCTCCCTGCTTCCAGCTGCCAGTAGGTGAGCAGCTTTGCTCTGTCACGCCCTCCCCACTGTGATGATCTGCTTTGCCACAGAGCCACAGCAAGGAGACCAAGAGACCATGGACTGAAACCTCTGAAATCGTAAGTCAAATAACCCCTCCTCGTGAGTTGTCTCTCCAGATGTATGTCATGGTGACAGAAAATGAGTCGTGTAAGATGCAAGACACCCGATCTAGGTCTCCTGGTGGTTTTCATGGACAGAGCTTCAGAAGAAGGATGATGGCAGGCAAGAGTGGACCAGTCACTGCTCTAGTTCCTATATGGAGTTTGAGTCCAGCCTCCATGCTGGTCAATAGACCTGACTCTGATGGTTGGCATAAGCCTGCCCTGCAGTGGTACAGCTACCTTCTTCAGGTGACAATGTGTAGGGAGGACACTGATAAGAGCCCACCCAGCTCACCTGCAAGAGCTGCATGACTTTGGGCAAGACCCACAATCTTGATATGCCTCTGTTTCCTCACTGTATATCAGTAAGGTGTCCCTTGTACTTTCCTTGTAGGGTGGTGACAGGAATTAAATGACCTGATACTTGCAAAAACCACTCAGCACCTCTGCTGGCACCTTGAAAGTACTCAATAGACATTATCTCTTGTTACTGCTCAGGAGTGCTGGCTGTGTGCCCAGGGCAGTGCTAGAGATGCATGCATTAGAGTTATTCCAGCCTCATTGTAGCCCTGTGGGTGATATTATCTTCATTTCACAGATGAGGAAACTGAGTTTGAGATTGCATACCTTGAGGCAGTTATCAGTCAAGTTACACTTGTTGGACGGTGTGTGGGAAATTTGGCTAGCATTACTGGGAGTTTATATAGCCTATATAACCTAGCCTAGTGCTAGGTTCAGAAAGTGCCATTGGGGTCAGGGAGATGACTCAGTGGGCAAAGCATGAGGACCTGAGTTTAGTCTTTGGCACCCATGTAAATGCCAGGTGAGTGTGGTGTCCACCTGGAATTCCAGCTCTCAGGAAGTGAAGACCGGGGGTCCTAGGGACAAGCTGGCTAGTCAGTGAGCTGTGAGAAACCTTGTTTTAGTAAAACAAAGTTGAGAGTGACCGACATCAACCTCTGGATTCTGCACACACACACAAGTGCCATGCACAGTAGCACACAGCTATTTGCACGTGTGTTCACACACACATGCACACACATACCAGTATGGTGGCATGCGTCTATAATCCTGGTACAGAAGAGGTGGAAACATAAGCACTTCTGGGGCTTGCAAGCCAGATAGTCTTGCTGATGTAGTGAGTTCCAGATTCAGTGAGATATTCTGTCTTAAAAATAAAGTAGAGGGGCTGGAGAGATTGCTTAGTGGTTAAGGCACTTGCTGTCAAAGCCAAAGGACCCAGGTTCAATTCCGTAGTATCCACGTAAAGCCAGTTAAACAAGGTCATTCAAGTGGCTGGAGTTTGTTTGTAGTAGCTAGAAGCCTTGGCACACCCATTCTCTTTCTTTCCCATAAATAAATAAAATATTAAAAAATGGGCTGGAGAGATGGCTTAGGGGTTAAGGCATTTGCCTGCAAAGCTAAAGGGTTCCAGTTCGATTCTCCAGGACCCACATAAGCCAGATGCACAAGGGGCCCATGCATATGGAGTTTGTTTGCAGTGGCTGGAGGCCCTGGAGTGCCCATTCTCTCCCTCCCTCTCTCTCTCTATGCATCTTTCTCTCAAATAAATAAATAAAATATATTTAAAAAATAAGGTGGAAAGCAATTGAAGAAGGCACTTGCTATCAACTTCTAGCTTCCATATGTGTGCACACACCTGTACACCCAAGCATTACACACATATATGTACACTACACATGCACACATACAAAGTGTCATGGGTATTTTCTATTGGAGCAGGTGCCAACCTTAATGGTGACCTGTTTGGGTGTTCAGGTGAGGACAGGTAGGGCTCCCATTGCTGGCATTGAGGAATAAGGGCTGTAGGCAAATTTTGGCCTTAGTGGGGGCGCATACAGGCTCAAGCCAACTTAGCAAAATAAGAACATTAAAGGATGTTTTTATTAAAAGCGCCATGGTAGCACGGAGGGTTAGGGATGTGCTAGGTTGGTCCCATGAAGGATAAACTACAGAGCTTGTCTGGCTTCCAGGGTCTGCCAGCTGCCACAGCCCAGGTCTTGGCACTCAGGCAGGTGCACGTGGCTCGGCATGCATTGACCTGGCCCTTGGCTCTCTCACAGCCAACCCGGCTGAGCAGCTGCAGCCAAAAAGGTTTCAGTGAAAAGCAACTAGCAAGAATGAGGACTCAGCTCATAAACTTTTATTTAAGAGAGATGGAAGACTGCTCAGCTGACTGTTTTGGAGCCCAGAAATCTGCATGGGTCTGTGGGAATGGAGCTGGAAATCCAGCTCCTGGCAACACTGTCATTTATAGAGTATCCGCCGCATCCTGCATAGTGCGTGCAGCTTTGTGGACACTGTCTCTACTGTCCTTACTCAACCAGCAAGGCAGACTTCACGTATGAATACACTGGGGCTCAGAAAGACAATGGGACCTTGCCAAGATGCCAGGATGTGAGCCGGAGGGTGTCATCCTCAGAACCCACGTTTTCCTGGACTCAGCTTCTCAGATAGCCTCATTACACATCTCTCTCTCTCTCTGTATGTATGTACATATCTGTTCATGTGAGTAAGAGAAGGTACATACAAGTCATGGGATGCATGTAAGGAGAGGACAACTTCAAGTGTCAGTCTTCAGCTTCTACCTTGTTTGAGGAAGTCTTTCGTTCTTATCTGCTGCATTCATCAGGCTAGCCAGCCCAAGAGTTTCTCCTGTCTCTGCCTTCCATCTTGCTCTAGGTGTACAGGGATTATAGATGTCTGTGTAAAGCATTCAACTCTTTATGTAGGTTCTGGGGATCCAAACTCAGGTACTCATACTTGTGTGGCCACTGAGCTGTCTTCCCAGCCCAAGTATGTCTCATTTAGTTTTCTTGAGAAAAGTTCTCATATATTTCAGGCTAGTTTGAACTTGTTATGTGTAGCTAAGGATAATCTTAAACTTCTGAACCACCTGCCTCCACCTGTTGAGTGCTGGGATTACAGGTGTGTGTCACCATACCCAGTTTATGAGCTGCTAGATATTAAACTCAGGGCCTTGAATCACTTAAAAAAAAAAATAAACCTCCTATTTGTGGCTTTTGGAAGTGTAAAGCCAAGGCCAGATTTCAGAGTCCTCAGTTGCCTTTGGTTCCTGTTTTGGCTGCCTCAGCCTTTTGGATGCTGGGTGATTTGGTTGCCAGCCAATTGTTCTTTTGTGAAGGAGCAAAAAATTTTGTCATGTAATGCCTTTCTTGGAAGAGTAATGTTTTGGAGTTGCCACTTACCTGATGGTTGAAGCAGAATAGAGATCCTGCATTAAAAAAGACTTTTGCGCACATATGCAAGGATGTCTTTAGAGAGTTATGTAGAAGGGGAGTTGCTGGGGAGGAGGATTGGCTATTTAAGGTTTAGATAGAATCCACCCTTCAAAAAAATCATACCTATTTATACATTTGCCAGCCATGATGAACCAGGATGAAAGTGTGAATTTACCTGGAATAAGAAACAGAACCCTCAATAGCCTGGATTTGGGAAATCTTCACCGAGTGTGGTTTGAACAAAAAATGTCCCTCATAGGTTCATGTGTTTGGACACTTTAGGAAATGGAACCTCACCAGAGGAAGTGGACCAGTGTGGGTGGCCTTGAGGTTTTATTGCCCCTCATTTCCTGTTCTCTCTCTGTCTCTGCTTCCTGGTTGTGGATGTCATGTGACCAGCTGGCATTCTGTTTCTGCCACTGAGCCTTTTCAGCCTTGATGTATTCTCTCACACTGTCAGCTCCAATAAACTCTTTCCTTCCTTAAGCTGCTTCTTTTCAGGTATTTGGTCACAACAGTGAGTAAAGTAGCTAACATTCTAGCTCTATCCCGTATTCTTCTGTCAATATGGCCCTCAATTTCAAATGCTCAAGAAAGAGAGACAGAAAGGGTTGAGACGTTAAAGAAATTCCAAACAGTTGGGTGCCAAAATAGCAGATGCTTCATAGCATTCAGAGAAGGGAGACCTGGCTATACCTGTTACTGTCACACCATCGTTATCTCTTATCCCACTCCACTCAGTGGAGTGGAGACAGTGGAGAAATGAACCATGGAGAAGAAACAGTCACTGGATCTGCAAAGACTGGGACACTTAGTAGAAGAGAGGTCACTCTGGGAAGATGACATAGAGGTGGCATTTGTTTCCCCACAGTCCCTTTGCTGCCTATCGGCACTATTTAAGGCAAATTCCATTCCTAAGTGATTCAGTTACCAAATGATTCCTTTCATTCAGGTTTGGATTGGTGGAACTGAGTACATGCTCATAGATGTGGGGGGCTAACCCATTGCTGTGGGTGTTTAGGGTTTGCTGGGATGTTTGATGGTTGAAGAGAGGAAGGGTCACAGCAATAGAAGAAAACTTATTCTTTACTCATCTATCACCAAGCAGGTGCTTATTCCACTAAATAACCAGCTTATGTCCCCTTCTCTCTGGCTAGGTAAAATGTAGCTTAAAACATATAGAAGATGTTGTTAAAGAGAAAAAAAAATCCATTGACAATTGTTAAAACACAGTGGGAAGCTTTTATTCAGGGACCACTGAAGTGGGAGAAAGAGGGGGCTTAGCTACCACTACCATGTACACAAATGAGCCAGATCTCAGTGAGGGGATGGAAAATGGCTAAGAGAGGATGACATCAGGATAGATGGAGGAGGATTCTGGTTAAACTTGTTATGGTAGTTAACATTTAAGTCCCCCCCCCACCAGACTCAGATGTTTTATTAAGGTTGTAACTTGAATTTCTAGCAGGCTGGCTGGAACAAGAATCACTGGGGCAGATTCTGGGGTCCAGCTCTAAGGTGTGTTTGGAGCAGAGCTGAATTCCCAGCCCAAAGGTATGCAGAGTGTTCTGAGCTTTACCTGGGTCCCTGCTGTTTGCTGCCAGTGTGTACTTGCTTGTGGTGCTGGTTGCTGGTGGCTTTTCTCTGCTTGGATCTGTGAAAGGGGGCCAGCCTCTTCCACTATTATGGAACTTCCCCTGGATCTGTAAGTCTGAAATAAACCCTGTTCTTCTCCTAAACCGTGTTGTTTTGGAAGTCCATCCCAGCAACGTGGGACGTGGGACGCCTAACAAGATTCTTGCTACAACACTATGCAGTCATTTCTAGAAAATTTTTTTTTTTTTTTTTTTTTGGTTTTTCAAGGTAGGGTCTCACTCTGGTCCAGGCTGACCTGGAATTAAGATTAGTCTTGCTGAAGACATTCTAGGTGGTGTATGCAGTCATTTCTAGAAAATATTTGTGTAGTCCTTATAAAGCTGTGGACTAAACACTACCTCCAAGTATGGTTTCAGAGAGCTGCCTGGATGGGAGGGATTTGCCTCACTGTGGGAGGCAAGATGCAAATGAGTGGCTTGAAAAACAGCCTTGCCTTCCATCAGAAGCAGCTGAGGGGCTGAGGTATTTTGTTCCAGCACCAGCTTGGCAATCTGAGCTTTTTGTCCAAAAGCAGTGGTAGACAGAG
Source organism: Orientallactaga sibirica (assembly GCA_036365145.1). NCBI lineage: Eukaryota > Metazoa > Chordata > Mammalia > Rodentia > Dipodidae > Orientallactaga > Orientallactaga sibirica. The sequence goes on from JAEOAD010000028.1 coordinate 16,192,327, forward strand.
CAGGGTACCATCTCAATAAGGCAAATTGTGTTCCATGTGCTATAGGATGCTATACCTGTGGTAGTCCTGCACATGTACCTATTGAGGACCTTCTTTCTGAAAGTTATACCAGCTCTATCAATTTTATATACTAGCATACACACACACACACACACACACACACACACACACACACACACACTCTTTTCTCTCTCTCTCTTTCACTATGTACATGCATAGCACAGAGGATAACTTCAGGTATTGTTCCTCAGGCAGAATCCACCTTTTTATTTTGAGACAGGGTTAAAGGATTTCTCACTGGCTTAGAGCTCACCAGTTAGGCTAGACTGGCTGGTCAATGGGCCTCAGGGGTCCACTTGACTCTGCTTCCTCATCTCTGGAATTACAAACTCATAATACTATGCCTAGCATTTTTGTTTTTAATGTGGGTTCTGGGGATAGAACTGAAGTCCTCATGTTTACTGACTTGAGCTATTTCCCCAGCTGCACCCACACATCTTTAGGTGCCAATGATTGCATATCTCTACTGAAACAGATGTGTTACCAGGTACAATTTCCTGCTGGTTTGATTCCCAGTCTTGAAAAGCAGCTCCATTTGAATGTTAGACATAAATATTTGTCATATATTGTTCCCATCAATTGAAGCTGCCTCCAAATGGCTGTCCCTTCGTAAAGCTTCTGAAAGTCATTCAAAAGAAGCAGTCAGATCTCGTTTGCTCATTCTTTGGAATTCTCCAGGGGTGCACACGGGGGTTGGATTCTGTTAGACATGTTACGAGCTAGTCATCAGAGGAATGTGGGACATATTTTTGACATTTTAAGCACTGCTAACATTTGAAATCAAGGCAGGATAACGACTTTTATTAATTACCCATGTCTCCTCCCGCCCTTCTGTCCTCCGCCCGCTGCCAGCTGTTAAACAGTTGAGAAAATGGTAAATGAACACGATTACAAGCAATTATGCTTTTCTTTTTTAAGAGGCAGATGGAATCAAGGTTTCTATTTTAAGAGGTTTTCAAATTTAGCTCATGTCTACACAATGCCACATTATTTCAGAGGAGCCATATGTTTTCGTCTAGTGTCATTAAAATTTCATTCTAGAATGAGCCAGAGTCAATGGTCAGTGGTATGTATGTATTGGGGCATGTTTATAGATACTTTGTGGATGTACACTACTTCACAGACACATACTCCTTCACGCTTGTAATTCCAGTGTTTCGATCCTTCCCTTTTTCTCATTTGTCCACATATTTCTCCCTCCAGCAGGTAGTGATCTGGGGCCAGTCACGGTGCTGGGCCATTAGAATCCAGAGAAGCAGCAACATGCCCTATGACCTCAGAGAGCTTACTGGTGATGCAGTGTGGTATTTTGGTGGGTTCGGCTTCATGCGATGCTACTTTCTTACACATCTCTGTCCTAAGGAAACTCTGGGAGAGATTTTTCAACCAGAGAAACGTTTAGATTCACTGCCTTCTAATTCCATAGAGCTGTGGTGCTCAGACTTTTGGTGTCAGCTTTTGTCTAGAGGGCATGTGACCAAGCTGATTTCTGTATCCCTCCCCAGGTTGTCTGGGTTGAGTCCCTGGAATCTTTTTCTGCATGCATGTGTGTGTGTGTTGTATGTACATGTGTGTGCAGATACATGAACAACATATACACACATGTAGAGGCCAGAGGAGGAAGATTACTCTTCCGGCTTATTGACTGGAAACAGTCTCTCACTGAACCTGTAGGTTGTCTCTGCTCAGCTCAGTGCTGGGGTTGCAGATGGATGCAAACACACCTGGTGATTTTATGTGGGTGGAGTATGAGCTCAATGCTTGTATATCAAGTGTTCTTACCCACTAAACCATCTCCCTAGCACAAAATCTATATTTATTTTATTTAAATGATTTATATTAAATATGTTATTTATTTGCAAGAGAGTGAAAAAGAGAGAGAGAGGGAATGAATTGGCACACTAGTGCCTACAGCCATTGCAAACAAACTCCAGATATGTACACCACTTTTTGTATGTGGCTTTACGTGGGTACTGGGGGATCGAACCCCATCATTAGGCTCTGCAGGCTAGCAACTTAACTGCTGAACCACCTCTCCAGCCCCTAAATCTGTATTTCTTCTTTCTCTTCTTTCTTTCCTTCTTTCTTTCCTCTTTCTTTCTTTCCTTCTTTCTTTCCTCTTTCTTTCTTTCCTTCTTTCCTTCTTTCCTCCCTCCCTCCCTCCCTCCCTCCCTTCTTTCTCTCTTTCTTTCTTTTCTTTCTTTTCTTTCCTTTCTTCCCCTCCCTCCCCCTCCCTCCCCCCCCTCCCTCCCTTCTCTCTCTTTCTTTCTTTCTTTCTTTCTTTTTTTTTTCTTTCTTTGAGGTAGGGTCTCACTCTAGTTCAGGCTGACCTGGAATTCACTATGTAGTCTCAGGCTGGCCTTGAACTCATGGCAATCCTCCTATCTCTGCCTCCTGAGTGCTGGGATTAAAGGCGTGCGCCACCATGCCTGGGCAAATCTGTATTTCTAACCTGGATTCAGGGCTTGATGCCTTTGGCCTAGGGATCACACTTTATTTTAGCATTTGTATGAAAATACCTAATCTAAGGGACATGCTAGTCAACAGATGAAAAAATTCAATTAATTTTTGTGTGTGTTTGGCATGCATGGGTACACGTGTGGACATGTGTTTGGCATGCATGGGCACACATGTGTGGACATGTGTTTTGGTGGCCAGAGGACAACCTCAGGTGTCATTTCTCAAGTGCCATTCACCTTTTCTTTCTTTTTCTACCATTTTTAAAATTGAGAATCAATACATTAACATATTGTAATTTGATCATATTTCCATCTTATTATCCTCTTTTGTTCCCCCTCAACAGTTCTATTCTATTGAGTACCATCTGCTTTTCAGCTAGTTCTTCTGTTTTTGATGTCTCATTCTTTATGTCCTTCTCCTTCCCCCTCTGTCAAAATGCTGATGTGGGGGCTGGAGAAATGGTTTAGTGTTTAAGGCGTTTGCCTGTGAAGCCTAAGGCCCTAGATTCAATTCCCCAGGGCCCACGCAAGCCAGGTGCACGTGGTAGCACATGCTTCTGGAGTTTTTTTTGCAGTGGCCAGAGACCATGGCATGCCCATTCTCTCTCTATTCCTCATAAATAAATAAATCAAAATAAAACATTTTAAAAAAGAATTGTTCTTTGGACTGATGAGATGGCTCAGCAGTAAAAGGCACTTTCTTCAAAACAACCCAGTGCTAGGATTACAAGCATGTGCCACCATGCCCAGCTACTTTTAGGTTCTGGGGATCAAACTCAGGTCCTCGTGTGTGTGAGGCAAGCACTTTACTCACTGAGCCATCCTTCCTGCCCAATATCCAATTACTGTGCAGCTCTAAGGAGTCAGTACAGTTCTGGGCACTTTGGAATAAAAGAAGAGGCAGGGAAGTGAGGCAGCAAACAGCAAGCCCAGTTCATAAGTGAGACCTACATGGGAGCCCATGGCTGGTTCCCTGGGCTGGGACTAGGCAGCCTTTTGACAGAAAACCTCTCAGCCTTAACCACTGAGCAATCTCTCCAGCCTAGGAACTTCTGGTTTCTGAATGTGAACTAGAAATGAGTTATTCTGGGTTTCTCTTTGTTTGTGTGTAAGTATATGTGATGTCCATGCATGTGTATACGCATGTTTATGTGTTTATGGGTTGATGTTGGGTATTTTTATGTATTCCTCTCCACCTTATTTATTCAAAAGGACCTCACTAAACCCAGAGCTCACTAATTTAGTTAGTTTAGGTAGCCAGCTTGCTCTGTGTGTGTGTGTGTGTGTGTGTGTGTGTGTGTGTGTGGGGGGTCTCCTATCTTCTGCCACCCCAGTGCTGGGATAACAAGAGTGCCACCACACTCATCTGACCTTTTTTTTTCTTTTTTTATTTTTAAAGATTTGTTTTTATTTATTTATTAGAGACAGAGAGAGGGAGAGATACAGAGAGAAAGTGAGAATGGGTGCACCACGGCCTCTAGCCATTGCAAACGAACTCCAGACACATGCACCACTGTGAGCATCTGACTTACGTGAGACCTGGAGAATAGAACCGGGGTCCTTAGGCTTCGCAGGCATGCGCCTTAACCACTCAGCCATCTCTCCAGCCCTCATCTGACCTTTATGTGGACACAAGGGATCCAAACTCAGGTCCTCACATTTGCATAGCAAACACTTTGCCAACTCAGCCATTTCCTCAGCCCCGGGCCACTCTGAATTTGATTATGAAGTACATGTCCTACAGTTGATAATGTGACTGTCTGCCATCTTCCAAAGGGTGACCCTTTGTAGCCCTCCTCCACTGTTCCTGCCACAAACAAGCTTTGTTTCCTTTTGTCCCTGCATTGCATCTTGTACTCAAAGTATATTTATTGATTTATTGTCTAGTTTATTTTGTCACTTAAACTTATTTTCAGGGGTCAATGGATGTGACTTTCTATTTGGGAAAATTGAAAATAATTCCATTAAAATCAATAAAAATACTTCTACTCTTGCTTGTCAGTGAATATCAGGGGTTTTAGGAATAAATGGTATATGAGAGAAAAAGTGAAGAAGAGAGGGAGAGGGAGAGAGAGAGAGAAGAGAAGAGAGAGAGAGGGAGAGAGAGAGAAAGAGGGAGAGAAAGAGAGAGAGAGAATAGCTTGCTGAATAATGACCAAGGTCCAGGGTTTCTCAACCACAGAGAGAACAGCAAATGACTTTCCAGTGTTTGGTCTTGGCAGCCTTCTCAAGAGGAGATGCTCATGTCTCAGAAGCAAAGAGGCAAATGTCAAATCCAACCAAAAAATAATAAAGAAAATAATTTTAAAAAGCCACCAGGAGCCAGATATAGCAGCTGCCTGGGGAGGATGTGGTGGAAACTGGAATAGCTTATGGCCCTACCCAGTCTGTTATATGTGGGCAAGACCCAGTCTAGGGGTGTGCTGAAGCTCATGACAGGTGTCTGGACCTCCTCCTAAGACCTCTGCCTCCCTGGCACCTATTATTGGTGCCCACCTGCTGGGGTGGCGCCGTGCCTGTGGCAGCAGAGAAGCTCCATCCACTTAGCCCTGCCAATTAAATCAAGACTTAATAGAAAGTGGCAGAAGTGTGGCCACTGATTGCTCTCGCATCCAGAGCCCAGCTGAGCCTCCTGGCAAGGATGAGCTGTGCGTGCGGAGGGGCTCAGCCTCCTCCCTAACCTTGACCAAAGCAGCATCCAGAGGGACATTCCAATTGTGGAGCCTTCCAGAGAAGTTGTTCACTTGATTTTTTTGGGGGGTGCTGGCAACCAAGAGGAGCACAGCTGTGTGTAAAGGCTGAGTAAAGTGTGGCCTGGAAGGCTGGTGGAGGAGTGGGGCCTCACATTGGTCAGACGCCGCTCGAGGCTGGTTGATGACCTGTGTCTGTTTAACAGGTCTGTTGAGAGCAGGATTCAACGAGGGGAGTTCTGGGCATGACTGGAACACATTGCAGGGTCTGAACATGTTCCTGTGCCCACTGTGCTAATAAGCAGGATTCTGGGGTGTTACACACTTACTCCCTTAAGCTGACCCCTGTAACACAGTCAGGGTTTACAGAATGCACCATGGGACAATCTTGAGTACACAGGATATTCTGTAAAGTCACTTCACAAACATAGCTTCAGATCTGTAATAAACTTGCTCAGTTCAATGTCATATTCAAGGCTTTACTCTTTTTTTCCCCCACTTTTTATTGAAAACTTCCATAGGTATAGGCAATATACTATAATTATAATCCCCTCCCACAACCCTGCTTCCCCTCCCAAATCCTCCCTCCATGGAAGCCCTGCTTCCTTCCAATTAGTCTCTGTTATATTGTGAAATCATCATTTTTCCCCCTATTATTGAGGTCTGTATAGGTAGTGTCAGCCACTCTGAGGTCATGAATATTAAGGCCACATTATATCTAGAAGACAGCATTGTAAGTAGTCCTTCTCTTCCTTTGGTTCTTACATTCTACCACCTCTTCCACAATGGTCCCTGAGCCTTGGAGGGTGTGATAGAAAAGTCTCACTTAGTGATAAGCACTCACTCCACTGTCACTTCTCATCACTCTTAATTAAAACTAAACCTTGGGGGCTGGAGAGATGGCTTAGCCGTTAAGGCGCCTGCCTGCTAAGCCTAAAAACTGGGTTCCAATCTCCAGGTCCCACGTTTAGCTAGATGCAAAGTGATGCAAGGGCGCAATGCTGCACTTGACCACAAGGGGGTGCACGCATCTGGATTTCATTCACAGCAGCTGAGAGACTGCTGGTGCACCCATCTCTATCTGTCTCTCTCTCCCTCTTTGTCTGTCTCTCTCTGTGTCTCTCTCCAAAAATAAAATAATAATTAAAAAAATTAAAAAAAAAACTAAACCTTGGGCTGGAGAGATGGCTTAGTGGTTAAGCGCTTTCCTGTGAAGCCTAAGGACCCTGGTTTGAGGCTCGATTCCCCAGTACCCGCATAAGCCAGATACACAAGGTGGCACATGCATCTGGAATTCGTTTGCAGTGGCTGGAGGCTCTGGTGCACCCATTCTCTCTCTCTCTATCACTCTTAAATAAATAAATACATATAAACACAATTTTAAAAAGACTTAAAAAAAAGCCCAGCTAAACCTCATCCCTCTCATGGCTCAGGCACCAGGCTGGTTGATGTTAGTAGGGGACAAGGAGAGCGGGGAGGTGAGAAGACCTCCTTCATTCTTTAACTTTTCCTTTTGAGCTTCTATCTGCCTTGGGTTCTGAGCCCTTCTGTGATGGAGCTCAGTGAAGGAAGGGCATGGGGATGAAGATGGAAAATTCTAGCACAATTTATCCTTTCTTAGTAGTTCAGCATCAGATCTCTCTGGGTTTGACAGGAGATCAGAGCCAACTGTCTGGTTGCCTTCTTCAGTGATCTCTTCCCTGGGAGGAACCTCATTCCTGAAGTTCCCTTGGTTCAGAACTGAAATCATCCCCTCACTCCTGAAGCCAAGGTGGCACCTCTAGCTTTTTGTTGCTTAGCGGCCTCCCCCAGCTCTCTTGAAGTGTTGGGAAAGTTGCAAAGCAAGCACATTGGCCACTGGAAATACCAAATATTCTCCATCATCCCGGGACACCCCATGTCCAGGGTGCCCTAATGCAGCAACCCTACAAGGCTCTACCACCAGCATGGTTTTGATGTTTTTTTTCTTCCCTGTGGCTTTCTACAACATCACATTCAGAGTTTGTAAATTCACTGAACAATTGGTAATATTTTTATCCTTTCCCATGCTATCAGCTCACCACTGCTGCCATGTAAGTTTCATGTAAGCACTGCATTCATTTCTGAACACAACCAGTGGGTATTTGAAAACCCTGTCAAGTTCCTTGGATAACTGGCATACAGATGAAAGAGCACTTGTTCCATTGAGGAAAACTGGCATCCATTTCATGGCTAGCTGGTGCTAGGTTGCTGAATCATTCACACTCATTTGCATAAAGAAATGACTATTTAGAACAACAGTAGGCAAAAGAGGTAAGTTAAGTGTTTCCAAAGATGGAAAGAATTCTCAGAGAATGGATTCCTGGTAAGAAGAGGCAGTCCTAGCAGAACTGTGATGTCTGCAGGCAGAACTCAGTAAATAATTTGCAAAACAAAAAACCCAAGGGCCTTGTTCAAATGGTCAAGGCAGCTACCACAGAGCATTAGCCTAGGACAGGGTTTGGCTTCCTGGCTGTGATGCTGGTCTGTCTGAGAAAAGGAGAGAGAAGGAACCTGGCAGTTGATGAATGACCAGATTAGAGCCAAATGCTGTCCACACGTAGCCTGCCGGGTCAGGAGTGGCTACTTTCCTGACTCTTGGAAGAGGGATTCGAATTGATGAGAGGCTGTTGCTTGTCCAGGGCATGCAACTATCAAGTGGTAGATCCAGCATTCATATCCTGTCTTTTCATTGTCCCTCCCAGCCCTCCTTTCTGTCCCTTTCTCTAAGGCCCTTCCTCTTTACTCCCTATCCAAATGCCGACCCTGAACCCCACAGGAGAAGACGCAAGACTTGCAGAAAACAGTCCATCAGAAGCCCCTCCTGCTCCATAAAGATTTTTCTTTTAAGTTGAATCGCATTGATAAATAAAATGTTTATTTCTCCTGTGAAAGGAATCTCCCTCTCCAGAGGACAGAGGAGCGAGGCTTCAGCATTTGTCCATCGGTTGAGGGCTTACAGGGTCTGGATGATGAGGGTTTGGAGTCCAATAATTTATTCCAGCTGCCTCCTGATACCCAAGGCTGTTCCAACCTAAGGAGAGAGAGAGAGATATGAGGAGGAGGAGAAGGAGAGATGATCTTAAATTTTTATAAAAGTTAATTCCAGTTCTAAACTGAGTACAGCATAAGATTCTCTTGGATAATCTTCCCTCAGATATAAACCCTCTAATTGGAAAACAATCTACTGTTCAATATCGGATTGAATGCTTCACCAGAGCACCTTCCTAGCCTAATCTTAGATTATAGTAATTGCTAATTAATATGTTTTCATTTTTATTCATGCAGAAAGAATCAATACTTTAATTACAGACTGCTTAATAATATGCCCTTATCTGTCCTTTAATAGTGTTGCCACTTTATTTGGATGCAAACATCCAAGGATTTTTATCTCCCCTACCGCAAATTATCTTTACTTTCAGTGACATAGTTGCTTTAAATAATAAGCAAGCCAAGGAGACATAGCATGAAATTACATCCCATCTCTGGAGCCTTTGTAATTAAATAAAATGTGTCACTTACAAGCCTAGAAAATCGGTGGATTTTCTAGAGGAGACTGGCAACTATTAATTAATGGTCTCACTATCATGTTGCTCAGGTACCACCGGGCTGGAGAGAATTGGAGATTCATTGCCAAAGCCATTGGTCATACCACTTGGGGATGGGAGCCAGCACCATGCAGACTCATGTCCTTTGGAACTAGGTAAGCTGGGGTTGAATATCAGCTGATATTTCCCACCTGGGTGACCTTGAGCCCTTTAGTCACCTGTCTTCACTCCAGTGATATCCTTCATAAAATCAGGATAATGATAGTATATAAGCTTTCATGGGGATTAAGTGGGTTTGCACAATGCCTCACATGTTAGTGTTTGTATGTCATTATGATCAGTAACACTAGAGAAAGGCCCAACACTTAAATCTCTCTTAAAGGCTGTTCCTAACATGTTTATCCTGGGGTAAATTATAGAGATTACGATGGCCCTGGATTACAGGGGTTCTAGGGAACAGCTAAACACAGGGTTTTAAAATATCAAATCATGCAATTTTCCAGGATATGGCATATATACTTTAAAAAATCTTTTCAGTATAAGCCACTTTTAATAATAGAGAAGACCCTCCAGGAGAAAAACCATTTAAAGGTACATTGTTGTTGTCAAAAGGAGAGGAAGGATAAGAAATGGACTTCTTGCTGCCCATTCCTAACACTCTGCTTTCAGATTCTCTGACCTGCAGGATGCAAGGCCCTTTACTGAGAGTGAGGGAATGTGCCTTATGTGATTTCTTTTTCCTGTGGCTTTATGAGAGATCCTCTAATTCACTGGAGTAAAAATAATATATAGATTTTTAATCTTAACCAATTGAGTGTGGCCCTTACACAACTACCTCTTGGCAGCCATGGTGAACTGAGTGGGAAAACGTTGGAGTAGTTCTCATTGCCATCACACAGCATTGTTCTCTGGCAGTATCTGGTGTTGTTCAGGGACATGTAACACACTGCAAAGGGAGAGATTCTTTCAATGGAAGAAGTAGGACCAGGAAAGGAGCAGGTAGATAAAACAGCCCCACTCCTCTGTGTGCGCTGGGGATTCACTGGCTGCAGACATGTCTCCTGTAATTGGATATATGCCTATCAGTACTTGTGCACTAGGCAGTGTGGGCCTGCACATCCTGGCATATCAAGAAAAGCACAAGAGCCAGCATAGGAGCCAGGTGTCAGCTCACAGCCCTTCTCTGTGATTCCTCCTATTATCTTACACGTATGGTGGTTAAGCTGAACTCTCCCCTGAGTCTACTCTTGCCAGCTAGTTTGCTTAGAGTGAGGGTTAAAATCTCAGTTGTCAACTTGACAGGAAATCAAGAATCGCCACGGAAAAATTTTTCTGGCCATGTCTGTGTGGGATTTTCTAGATTTGGTTAATTAGATGGGAAGACCCTCTCTGGATGGATGGCATTATTCCATGGGCTAGAGTCCTAGACTGAATAAAAAGGACAATGCCAGCTAAGGACCAGCATTCATCTCTCTGTGTTTCATGACTGCATACTAAGTGTGACCAGCCACACAAAAGGGAGGCACGTGAAGGCATCAGAGCTACAGTGACTCCCTACTTAAGAGTTAATCCAACAGAACCTGTTAATCACTCACTAGGTGAAGAAACCTCTTCTCCCCACCCCTCACTTAAAGACTTGCTACAAGGGTAGGAGGAATAGTTATCCTCTTAATGAGAAAACATGTACATGGGCTCCCCAGAAACTCTTCCCTTAGGGTCATTGCTTTCAGGCCCTCACTTCCAAGGGAGGAGGCTGTGGGTATCAGAGCTATCAGTTCTAACCTGGAAAGCATAGCTACTCCTCTTGTTCTTTCTCTCTATTCTTTGTATGATGGCTGAAATCCCAAGTATGGCTCCTCACCATTTCCTCAGTAAATCTTTTTGGCTTAACTCACTCCTCATTGTCTATGAGCCTAATTTCTCATGGCCATGAGACAAAGGACTCCACAGTGAGGAAATCTTCAACACCATGATGGGCTGTATCCTCTCAAGCTGACCCTAAGTCCTATAACAGTGACAGAAAGCTGACTAACACATCAAGTTTTGATCCTGTGAACTGACCCAAAATTTAGGATTAGAGGGTGAGAGAGTCCTACATTCCATAAGAGGAGGACACCCCCCGAGTCAGAAATATCACTCCTCAGCTGAGAAGGCAGGATGACACAGGAAGAATTAGACGCTGGTCATGTTGAGCCCAGGGACTCCCAGCAATAGCCTGCTGATACAAACCAGGAGCAAGACAGGTTTTTAAATTTTTTAAATTAGTTACGTATATAGTGTGTATACAGCCATGATGGTACCATCCTTAGCCTTCTCCCTGTCCTCCCCCTATGGGGATTGTGGGGCAAGACAGGTTTTTAAATAGTAGTTAGCTAGGGACTGGCCCACAGAAATATGGATCTACCTTGCCTGTCCTGGCAAGACTAGAACTCCAGCCTAACTAAGTCGCATCCAAGATATCTGTAGGCCACAACAGCTTCCTGTTTCTTCTTCAGTTTCACTGGCTTAGCCCTTGTGGATGGGCCCTGCTTGAATTAGTGTTTCTCTTGGGTCCACCAATTAGGTTTCTCCCTTCACACCTGAGCATGGTGATGAAGCGCCTTCTCGTTGGATGCCTGATTCATATGAATGGGTCTGAGCTCTATGTGTGAGACCCCCTTTTTCCTTTCCTTTCCCCTAGGCTTCTTCCCCTGAGGTGTCTGACATTTCTATTCCCCATGGGAGGGAGAGTCTTCTCTGGTCTTTTTCTCTCCCTTCTTAGCAGTGCTGGGAAGGGGCAGGAATTCCTTTCCCCTGCTTTTTTCTTCTCTCCTGTTTTTAACCTCACCCATAAATAATTATCATAACTTACCCTTCTTTGCATCTGCATTTTTCAGTTTGTTGATAATCTGGACAAGGACCCAAAGTTTGGAGTTCATGAGCCTGGAGGTCTGCAGTATTATGGAGATCTAAGCTCTCTTCCCCCCCCCCCCCCAGCTCTAAATCCAGCAACATTGCTCTTATCAGTAAATGGGAGCAAAAAGTCATTCCCATCAAATGGGAATCTGCTAGAAAGAAATTGATGGGCTAGCCTAGAATACACTAGGAAAACAAAATCCATTCCATTTGAAAGATGGATAACTGCTATGCCATCTCCTTAAGTACCCACTTTCTTTTCTTCCACAAAGCTTGTTCTAGCTTCCTAGTTTCTGCTACTGATTTTTGTTTCAACTCAAATGCAAATCTAAACATTTGAATTTGTTATGGGGGAAGCCAACTGCTCTCTGCTTGGATTTGAGGACTGCTCTATAGGAGGGAATTTCCACCTGGTTCTGAAAACTTAATGAAAGGCCTATGGCTTGGGAGGTCATACTGTTGTCCGGCTAAATGGATATATTATATCCACCAAATTTTCCTCTAAATAATTATGTTCATGCCCACATATTAATGGTACTCTCCCTTGTGGTTAGAGAAGCTTCTTTTTTCATATGGCGGTGGCCACTGGGATGACTCAAAACTCACCAAAGTGATAAGAAGTGACACTGGAGTGTTCAGCACTAAATGAGACATCTCTATCTTACCCTTCAAGGCTCAGGGACCATTGTAGAGGAGGTGGCAGAAAGAATGTAAGAGTCAAAGGAAGGGTAGGACTGCTTAGAACACTGTCTTCCAGATATTCATGACCTCACAGTGGCTGACACTACCTACATAAGCCCTGCATAATAGGGAAAAATGATGACATCAAAATAGAAGTGAGACTAGTCAGAAATAAGAAAGGATGCAGTGGAAAGGGGAGATTTGGTGTGTTTATATTTATAGAAGTTGTCAATAAAAAGTTTAAAATAAATAAAAAGAAAGAGGGATAAAACCTGTCATTTTCCTCTTTTGAATTTGCCCTCTAAGTTAAAAATAAATAAAGAAGCTGGGTATGGTGGTGCATGCCTTTCATCCCAGCACTCGGTAGGCAGAGGTAGGAGGATTTCTGTGAGTTTAAGGCCACCCTGAGTGGACATAGTGAATTGGAGTGTCCAGCACTGAAACATCTCTATCACACCTTCCAAGACCCAGGGTCCATTGCAGAAGAGGGGGCGGAAAGAATGTAAGAGCCCAAGGAAGGATATGACTCCTTACAATGCAACTGTCCAGACAGAAATTGGCCTCGATATCCATGACCTCACAGTGCCTAGCAATACCTTCGCAAGACCCTCATAATAGGAGAAAAAGATGATGACATCAAATTAAAAGAGAGACTAATGGAGAGAGGGAGGGGATATAATAGAAAGTGGAGTTCTGAAAGGGAATGGGGGAGGGGAGGGAAATATCATGGTTTATTGTCTGTAAGTATAGAAGTTGTCAATAAAAAATTAGAATAAAAAATAAAGAAAGAAACTACTCATAAGCCTTTAAAGCATCCCCAATGTTATCTTTTCCTTCCATGTCACAAACCTGGCATTTCCATGAGAACTCTTTTTCATAAAAGTCAGTTTTCAGAGCAGATCGACAAGAGAGACTCTGGTGATAGGTACTGGTGGTCTCTGTATCTGAAACCGTTCCTGTTGATAACTGCTGCTTTCGGCTACCACAACTGGCCCATAAAACCTGCCATGTCCTTGTGCATCATTCATGCCAGACACTTGGAGGCCTTCCTAATCACATCACAGCCCATCTGGTGACAGGGCTGTGCCTGTGTAAAGTTCAGTCAACCAGCTAACAGACCAGTAATTCTGTGCTGAGCCCAAGGTGTGCTCAGATCTGTGCTGGGAATAACAGGCCACATCTGGAATTGTGGGCAGGGAATTACTCTTCTCATAGGTTTGTGAAGAAGTGAATATACCCAGCCCTTTATCCACTCTGCAGCTGATGGAAACAATCTATTTAGACTAAAAGGGGCAATGGCTAATGTCACATGTGGTAAAACTTGTGCCTGTGAGGTTTGACCCAGAAAGTTTGACTTTATGCAATTATTGACCATGAAAGAAAGCTCACAGGAGCAGAAACCATAATCAGTAAGAATTAATTTCTTACTACTAATAAAAAATGACCAGCAAATTAAACTGTGGAGGCAAAAATTATTTGAAAAGAATTGACTTAGATAAAATAAATTTTAGAGACATGAAAGTGGAAAAAATGGATTCTCCACAATGACTAGTATTATTGTCTGTCACACAGCTGTCTCCTGTCCTCCCAGACTGTGAGCCTCTTGAAGCTTGGATAGTCTGCAGCCCAGAGCTGTGCATTAATAAACATTCTTCTCTTCCTTAAAGGAACAGATGAGTGCAAAGATCCCAATAAATGCATAGAAATTTCAGATTTCATTGACACTCATTTTCATCCCAAATACTGATGGCTGGACTAGTAGCAGAATGAGTCACAGCTGTGGACATTCCACATAGAAACAGGGACAAGATGCCCAGATGAATTGCACCTAGTGTGGAGACCAGCCGGAATGAGCAGCCTCCATGCCCTGACCTCCCACAACTATGAACAAGTAAGTGCAAGACAGAACATGCTTGATCTGACCGGATGGCTCAGGCTAGCTTCATAGCAGCCCATTTTCATAGAAAATGCACTGACCCTCAAAAAGCTCATCTGCCCAAGTCAGACACAGAAATAAACCTCATGTTTCATTGTCAACCACAACTGTGTGAAAACGTCATAGTGGGCCTTTCTAATCATCCAGAAGCTCAGTTCTGTCCTGTGGAATGCTGGGGCTCATTGTTGTAGCATGAGGCAGAGCTGGGGTTGAGGATCTATCAGGATTAGAAAGCTGCTAAAGGAGGCTGATGCTCATAAAAGCAGGGAACTTTAAAGGATACCAATCCGTGGGGCTGGAGAAATGGCTCAGTTGGTAAAATGCTTGCCTTGCAAGCATGAACACCTAGGGTTGATCCCCAGAAGCAAAAAAGAAAAAAGAAAAGAAAAGAAAAGAAAGAAAGAAAGAAAGAAAGAAAGAAAGAAAGAAAGCAAGCTGGATGTAATCTCAGTGCTGGGAGGTGGAGACAGATCAGATGCATCCCTGTGGCTCACTGATGAGCCAGTCTAGCCTAACTGTTGAGCTCCAGGCCAGTGAGAGACCCTGTCTCAAAAATAAGGTGGATGTGCTTGAGAAATGCACCTGAGATTGTTCTCTGGTTTCCACAAATCCCCTTCCCCATACATGCCAATATGCGATCCCTGCCCTGTCTGGTCTGGTTTGACTCTCCAGAGAGGAGCATGGGCCTGGCCTTAATAAGGGCTGGGTGGAGGCCCTAAAAGCCATGGCCTGTACTTGCTTCTCAGTCACCTCCCATCCATCCCCATCTCTAGAAACAACTTCCTCTGCTCATCAGAAGCAAAGAGTTGTTCTTAGTTGACAAACCACAGCTGTTTAAGGAGCCAGTGTACTGTGGCAGATGCTATTGTCTGTGGTACTGAAAAGACACTTGCAGACTTCAACCTGTCCAGGTCCAGGAGGGTAGGAGCTGGGTCTGTGTTTCTGTGTCCCCAGGAACAGCATCAGTTCTCCATAGCAGACCTTCCAACACAAACCTCTTGGGAGTGCCACTGTGAAATCACATCAATCCTCAAGAGGCTACAGAAAGGCCTGACCCTGCAGGTTTCCAAATAAGTCACTTCTATCACCCCTTCCCCCATGACGCTAAGATGCCAGAAGACTAAACAAGGAGCTGTATTTTGAAGGTGGAGCCAAGACATTGTCACAGCCAGTATCTGCCCAGCACACCACACAGGGACAGCTCAGCACCATCGCAGAAGCCAATGAGAAGATTCTAGATCCGCCAACTTCACAATGGTGCAGATGATGAATGGCTCAGCTGGCCCTCAATGCCTCATGCTAGCAACGTACTAAGACTTCTTAAATGCTCCAAAAAGTCAGATTCTCTGTCTTCCAGGTCTGTGGTGAGGGCTAGGAAGTGTGTGGGTGAAGGAGGAGCTGGGATGAGCAGGGCATGCTTTTGGGGGACTATTCTCATTGCCTAGAGCACTGAAGAACCACTGACTTTGCTCAGTTATCACCAGAGAGATGGGACAGAGGGAGGAACAGAGCCCACAGCTTGGCTCTATCAGCAGAATGTGCCAAGTATGATGGGCATCACCATCTACTGGCCAAGACCCCAGCATATTCCTTTCTTACAACCTGTGTTCCTTGTGGTAGAGAGGTTTGAGCACTGACCTCCTGGCTTTACAGCAGTGAGAGTAGATGGGACGTGCATGCAGTAAGCAAAAGTGTTCTCACCTTCCGAGGTGCTCAGCTTGCAGGGCTTCCTCCCTAGATGCCAGGCTGGGTAGTATGTGCCCATAATCCCAGCACTGGGCATGAAGAGACAGGAGGATCGCTGCGGTTCACTGACTGGCTTGTCCAGCCCAACTGGTGAGCGCCAGGCCGGTGAGTGACTCTTGTCCTAAATAACAGGTAGACAAAAATGCCCCAGGATGACACCCAATATTATCTTCTGCCTCAATATGCTCTCATGAGAATATACACCTGTGCATACATTGCACTCCTTACCCACACAAGCATGCACATACATAAAAATGGTGGGTATGATTGGGTGTGCCTGTAATTTCAGGATTCAGGAGGCAAAAGGATCATGATGTTGAAGCCAGCTGGACTACATGGGAAGACTTAGTCTCAAAAAGCAAATTTAAAAGCTTGGAAGATGAAAGAGGAAAAAAATTTAAGATCTTCCCCTAATAAGTAGCAAGAATTGTCGGTTGAGCTCAAGCAAAGAGCTGGACCCTGAGAGCTGAGTTGCTGCTCAAGGTTGCTTATACTGCGGGATATTTACTGGTCAAGAGGACAAAAGACAGTTGTGTTTTAAAAAAATATTATTTATTTATTTTCAAGCAGAGAGAGAGAGGGAGGGGAAATAGAGAGAATAGGCATGCCAGGGCCTCCAGTTGCTGCAAACAAACTCCAGATGCATGTGCCGCTTTGCTTATCTGGCTCTGTATGGGTACTGGGGAATTGAACTCTGGTCCGTAGGCTTTGCAGGCAACTGCCTTCACCACTGAACCATCTCTACAGCCCAACAGCTGTGCTTTTGAAGCTTCACAGAGTTGAGGGAATGTTTGTATCTGCTACCTTCAAGGGGAGGAAGATTGAGGTAAAACACAGAAATGTGATTGAGGGCTGCAGCTGGGACATGAGCCAACCCTGGGCAGTGGGCTGACTTTACATTATATGATGGCCTAGAAGATTTAAATGTAGATTAAATGTTAAAAACAAATTTATGTATTTACTTGAGAGAGAGAAAGAGAGAAGGAAGGAAAGAGAGAGAGTGAGTATATGGGTATGCCAATGTTTCTTGTGACAGCAAACTCCAGAAACATGTGTCACTTTGTATATCTGGTTTTAGGTGTATACAGGGGAATTTAAACCTGGGCCTGCAGGCTTCCAAACAAAACACTGAGCCATCTCCGTAACCCCTACAATATATATTTGTGAATTGGGCTCTCATAACTGGTTTCAAGATCACAAGGTAGCAGAGGATGATCTTGAACATCTGATCCTCCCATCTTCTCCTCCTGAGTGCTAGAATTACAAGCATGTGTCACTATGCTGGCTTATACGGTGCTGAGAATTAAACCTAGGGCTTCATGCATGCTAGGCAAACACTCTATCAACGGAGCTACATCCCATCCCCATCCCCAACACTCACTTCTTAATGAAGAAAAAAAGACCAAGTTAGCAGGAATTACAGCAATTCTAAATTTGGTTAAACCTAATAACATGACCTGAAAACAAAACAAAACAAAACAAAAAAAACCCCAAAATTTACACACATGGAAGGAGAAGCAGATGTGCTTATAGTCATAACACAAAATTTTCATACATAATACATTTTCTCAATAGTAAATATAATGAACAGACTTTTTAAAAAAAGTAAAGCTACATGCCAGGAGTGGTGGCACATGCCTTTAATCTCAGCACTTGGGAGGCAGAGGTAGTAGGATCACTGTGAGTTCGAGGCCACCCTGAGACTACATAGTGAATTCCAGATCAGCCTGGGCTAGAGTGAGACCCTTCCTTGAAAAAAAAAAAAAAAAAGTAAAGCTACAGAAAAAGGAAGGAGTATAAAGAACTTGACCTTATGAAACAAGCATGAAAAGCCCAGCTTCTAACAACTGAGAAGTACTTAACACACTTTTTTAAAAACATTTTTTCAATTTTATTTTTATTTTTGGTTTTTCGAGGTAGGGTCTCATTCTGGCCCAGGCTAACCTGGAATTCACTCTGTATTCTCAGGGTGGCCTCAGACTCATGCTGGGATTAAAGGTGTGCACCACCACGCCCGGCCAATTTTTATTTTTGTTTATTTATGGGGGGGGAGGGGAGAGAAGGGGTGAACCAGGGCCTCCAGCCACTGCAAATGAACTTCAGACTCATGAACCACCATGTGCATCTGGCTTATATTGGTACTGGGGAATCAAACCTGAGTCCTTAGGTTTCATAGGCAAGTGCCTTAATAACTAAGCCATCTCTCCAGCCCTTAACACACTTTTAAACTGATCATATAGTCAGCAATAAGTTGTTTTAAGAATTTTTCAAGAACTAAGGGAGATGGTTCAGTTGGTAAAATGCCTATCACACAAGCATGAGGATCTGTGCTCAGATTCCACCCCCCTCAAACGGGGTAAATTCTGGGCATGTTGTCACACATCTGTAATCCTAACTGGGGAGGGAGGCAAAGACAGGTAGATCCCTGGCACTTGCTGACTAGCTTGTCTAGCTGAATGAGTAAGCTCTGGGTTCAGTGAGAGACTCTGTCTAAAAAAAAAATAAGGTGGGGAGTGATTGAAGAATACATATGTGCTATTTAAAATTAATTAGTTAGCTATGTTTTATGGGCTCAAAAACCATGTTACAATGTTCAGTCCTATTTTAGTTTTCTCAATCACATTGATAGCATACGAAAATTTGTATTTGGCCATTTCTTGATAAATTTGCTCCATTTACATGGTTTTGGTCTATGTTCTCACTCAGAAACATGTTCTGTGAGGTCATATCTACCATGGCATCTGTTTTGTATATGTTTACATATGTGACTTCTGGCTCTCTATTAGGCTGGCAAACAGAGGACAGAAACCACCTCTGTCAAATGGAAGTTTCAAGGAAGAGCTCTTGGACATGAAGGCATTCCATTCCATCAATTGACTGTACATTCTACAAATGGTTAGTGCTGGGATGGGGAGATAGAGGGCTCAGCAGTTAAAGTTGCTTTTGTAGCCTGTCACCCTGGGTTCCGGTCCCTAGTACCCATGTAAAGCCAGATGTGCAAAGTGGCACATGCATCTGGAGTTCTCTTGCAGTGGCAAGAGGCTCTGGTGTGCTCACACTCTCCCTTTGCACATAAATAAATGTAAATATTTTTTAGAAGGAAATTGTTACTATTAATGTGAGTGTTTTGACTCAGAAGTTGAACACATGTATGAGTTTTGGTACAGAGTTGCTCATAATAGTTTCCTATTATTCTTTTGCCTCCTAATAAGGTATAGATGCTAATCACTGAAATATTTAACCGTGAAACAAAGTCACCAATAACAACATGCATTCCCATCAGTAGGAGAATGTCCTATTGTTCAGTGGGTGTTTAGAAATGAGAAACATGATCAGAAATGCCTTGTATGCCATGACTAAGCAATTTAAACATTATCCTAAAACAACAGAGGACCATAAAGGCATTCTAAGCAGACAACTGCATAAACTGAGGCACAGAGAAATTCTTTTTAAACTGCCTTGTCCCTGTCACACAGCAAACAAGTGTCAAAAGAAAGAGTTTGCCCCAGGCAATATGGTTTCAAAGTCTATGCACATAATCTCCACTTTAAACTGCTCAGTAAGAACCTTAAGACACCTATGGAAATGCTAACCAAATGACCCACAATAATTGACCCCCATTTCTTATCTAAAGCAATTGAGTTCATTTAAGTTGGCAGGTCTATGTGAACCCAGGAATACCACCTGGTGAAAACTGCTGTCTTTTTCCTCCTTCACAGGGAGATTAGGATCATTAAACTTGGGAGACAATGATAGCTTAATTAAAAGGCAATTGTGGTACAGAAATGTTTCATCTGGGAGAGCTAAGCACTGCTCATTAGAACACCCCAAGAGGGACCAACCAGGTGACCATTGATGGATACTGTAAGGATGTCGCTGTGGAGGCTGTAATTCTTAGGCTTGAAAACACGTGCTAGACCTCCACACACCATTAACTGAGGCACCAGGGAGCTATTGACTGTAGCAGTGAACAGCAGTGCAGTCACTGTTGTAAAGGGAGTTGATAGTACTTCTGCAGTTCAAAGAACTCTGAGTGGGAAACAAAAGAGCTGCACAGGCCCTAAGACCAGGAATACCAGGGGACAGAAGTAGACCTACTGCTAGGTAGGGGTTGAGGGTACAGGGCTGAAAGAGAAAGAGTTCTTGGCCCTGGAGTCCCCCCTCAGAGGACAAACAGGGAGAGACTGTTATTTCCACATCCTAACAGATCCGGAGACTTTCAAAGCAGCAAGCAAATCAGCAATCAATAGTCCTCCAATAGCCCTGGCAACTGAGCCACGACGGAGAAGTAAATTAACTTGTCCAGAGGAATCCAGTCATAGAGGGACTGGCCTTAGCTTGTGTTCCCCCAAGAACAGACACAAGTTAGGGTATGGTTTGTTCAGGGATAATTGCAGAAGGCAAGAGGTGGGCAAGTGAAGCAGGGCAGGAGGAAAATCCAACATAAGAGAGTCTTGCCAAGGACACTATGGGCAAGTGGAGCTTGTATCCCAATAAGCCCCTGAGCAGTGCACAGAATGCTCATCAGGGTTGTCACCACAAGGACAAGATTAAGAAGCATCCCGTCCTGCCTCTTGATGTGAAGGACCATCCCTGGAGATGTTAACTCCTATGCACTTCTGCACACACACATTGGCTGAACACACTCCTGAAGTTCCACCCCAGTGCTCAGAAGGCAAGTTGGAGTTGTGTACTTGAAGATAGGTACACTCCACTTACCAGGAGGCCTGCAGTAACTGTCCACCCAGCCCTGGCCAAACTTAGTAGTGACATCAAAAGGTATAGATATCAGGGACTGGGGAGATGACTCAGCTGGTAAAATGCTTGCTGCACAGGCATAAGGACCTGAATTCCATGCCCAGAACTCACATAAAATCCACGTGCAGTGGTGCATGCCTTTAGTTCCAGTGCTGGGGAGGCAGAGACAGGAGGATCTCCAAGGCTTGCTGGATAGACTAGCTAAGTAGGTGAGCTCTGGGTTCAGTGAGAGACCTTGTCTCAACAAATAAGGCAGGGCATGACTGAGAAAATCTAACAGTTAATGTTGACTTCTGACCTCTACACATGCATGCACACACACACATACACACAAAGTTGAGCATCAGAGGTATGCATACAGATGGCAGATGTTCAATTAGCTCCCCTAATGCTAAAATATATTCTGTGGGTCTCCGGGGTATGGCATTGCTCCAATTTCTGAGCAATTACTGAGCAACTTGGGGAGTCCATGCTCCTATTATCATAGTGCTACTTTAGTTCAAGGTGCTCTTTTACCCATGGCCTTGAAGGCCAAAAATGTAGAGCTCCAAATCCAAATCTACCTCAGGGTCAGAAGGGGATCTTAAAAGCTAAAGTTAGCAGGAAGTTGAGCTCCAGGATAGCACAGGCTATCCATGTCCCAGCAGTGTGCAAGACAGAAATCTTTTATCTCTAAAGCACCTTTAAGCCAGCTTTGATATCAATGTGTCATAAATGCTGAAGAAAAATGAGTCAACTTTAAGAGAATGTTTAAACAGCTGACCTCAAGTCCAGAATCAATATTGTCCTCCTCTTGCCAGGCTGTTCCTGACATTGTTAAAGGAGACCCAGGTGACAAATTAGGCACAGGACCACTGAAATGTCTGGGAACATCAAGAAAGTGACAGCAGATATCTAAAACGTGTCATTACCTTTTGCAATGGAGCATATTAAGAACCCAGGAGACCCTGAGGATTGAGTTCATTGTTGTTCTAGGCAGACTGCCTGATGCAATGTCATGCTCCTCAGACAGAGATGGGCAGGCTCCTGAGGCATGCAGTTGAATGCCAGAGGAACTGAAAGACTCTCCATAAATATGCATCTATTCCAGATGCATCCATAGTGCTCTAAAGCATCAGGGGGTTTTTATGGAAAAAGATAGAGAGCAGAATGCCAAGGTGGTGTTAAATTTTTAAGATAAAAGTTGTAACTTTGAAGACTTTTTGCACCATGATGGACAATTCAGGCAGCAGCCACCAATCCTCCTAGGAGTATGAGTTCACTCTCTCTCTTCTGCCCTGAGGGTAATTTTGATGGAAAGGATTAAAGTACACTGGTGAGAAGAGCAGTTCTTTGCAGTCACATGGACCTGGGTTCAAATGAGTGCCCCAGTTGGGTTAATTTGGATGATATTTCTCTCTTTTTATTTTCAAATTTGTAATGTTTTAATATTCTATAATTTAAAAAATCTAATTATATCTCTATCTCTATCTATCTATCTATCTATCTATCTATCTATCTATCTATCTATCTATCTATCTATAGTGTGTATACAGTTATGTTGGTATCATCGTTAGCCTCCTCCCTGTCCTCCTCCCTCCGAAGGGACCCTCCTTGTTTGGAAATGTGGGTAGTGCATTGTGGGATTAGCCATCAGTTATGGGGAAGAGGCAATGTCTCTGTGCATAGTGTCCCAACTTGTGGCTCTGACAATCTTTCCGCCCCCTCTTCCGCAAATTTCCCCGAGCCATGTTGGGGTCGTTCTAGTTCTACTTCAGTGATGAGGTCTTGGGAGCCTCTGTGTCTGGATATCTGGTTTGGTAGGAGTTGAGTGTTTTCTGTGTCTATCTCCTTCACCCTTGTTCTGTTACCAGGTTCACCAACAAAGCAGCACTCTTGCTCATTTCCCCAATTACTCTATGGTTTCAACTGGGGCCCTGGTGAAGTGCGATGGGCTGATTCTCTCCTCAGGTTCTGCGTCCATCTGAAAAAGAGAAGCATATTTTCCAATGGAGAGTGAAGTCAGCACCAGATAAATGGGATAACCATGATTATTTTAGAGAGAATTTCATAGGTGAAGGTCCTGTTGTAGCCCATGATTTGTGGGAGCTTGATATTGGAGAGTGGGCTCGTGTTTTGGATATGATTCTGACTTGTTTCCCAGTTCCAGGTATGAGTTCCATTCCACTGAGCAGATCCATTAGCCAAGTCAGGAGCAGTTGGTTGCCCACCATGACTGTGTGCCAATATTGCACTTGAGTGAGCATCACGTCAGGTTATTTGCTACTGAGTAGCTTAGACCTCGAGTTGCTTGGACAGATGTTGGTCATTTTCCCCCATTTGCTCATGTAGCACCTTCTGGTACTAGATAAACTAACTGTTTGGGGACTGACTCTCTTTCAGATTCCAGTCAGGTATCTCCATGTTCCATACCAATGGCATATGGTGTCTTCAGCAGTAGGGTCTTACCATTAACCTTTGGTGGGTTATTAAGTACTCTGACAGAAATCTGTCCTCCTTGGGAAACTTGTAGGTCTCTCTGATTAACAGCTCATTGTGAATGTTAACTGCATGCTGGTACTGGGAGTTACAGGCCAGTGCCAAGGGAAAAGAAGGAAGAAAAAAATAGGTAATATAAAAGAGAAAGAGAAGAGAGAGAAGAGGGAGAGAGAAAGAGAAACAGGAGAAAATTAAGGTTAGTTTTCAACATACCCTCTCCAGGGCCCTGTGATTCAGGTGTTCCCTCTAAGGACTTGATGAAGGTTCAACCTTGTAGTCTGTCTTTCAGGATATAGGATTTTATGGTAACATTTCCATTTGGGTCCAGTTTTGTGTCCCCCCCCCCATTTCCCCTCCCATCCCATCCTCTCTATTTATTGTCTGGTCCTCAAGATGCTTATTCTGTATGTCAGCATCTCGGGCAGATTCAGGTTAGGGGCCATGGATGAGTGCGACCATGTGACAATTATCTTTCTGGGATTGTGTGAGGATGATCTGTTCCAAGTTTGACCGGTTTTTTTTTTGAATTTCATTGTGTCATTTTTCATTACTGTTGTGTAGAATTCCGTAGTGTAGATATACCACATCTTTTTTTTAATTATTATTTTTTTGAAACTTTTTATTTTTTTATTTTTTATTATTTTTTTGGAGAGAGCCACAGAGAGAGACAGAGAGAGAGAGGGAGAGGAAGACAGAGTTGGGCGCGCCAGCAGTGTCTCAGCTGTTGTGAATGAAATCCAGGTGTGTGCGCCCCCTTGCGGTCAAGTGTGGCATTGCGCCCTTGCGTCACTTTGCGTCTGGCTAAACGTGGGACCTGGAGATTGGAACCAGTGTTCTTAGGCTTAGAAGGCAGACGCCTTAACCCCTAAGCCATCTCTCCAGCCCTAATTATTTTTTTTTTATTGACAACTTCTATACTTACATACAATAAAAACTACCTGATATTTCCCTCCCCACATCTTGGTATATGGACATCTGGGTTGATTCCAGCTCTTAGCTATTATGAATTGTGCAGCTATAAACATGTTTGATCAAATCTCTCTGAACTGAGGCATGGAGCTTTTAGGGTAAATGCCCAGTAAGGGAACAACTGGGTCTGTTGGTAACTCTATAGTCATCTTTTTTAGGAGTCTCCATATTGCTTTCTATAGTGGTTGTACCAACTTACATTCCCACCAACAGTGAATGAGGGTTCCTATTTCTCCACAAGCCAGCATTTATTTTCATTAGTTTTTTTTAATGTTTGCTATCCTTACTGGGGTAAGGTGGAATCTCATATTTGTTTTAATTTGCATTTGCCTAATGATTAGGGGTGTTGAATATTTTCTTAAGTGTGTGTTTGCCACTTGTATTTCTTACTCTGAGAACTCCTTGTACAGTTCTCTGCCCCATTTTATGAGTGGGTTGTTTGACTTTTTATTGTCTAGGTTTTTGAGTTCTTTGTAGGTTCTAGAAATTAGGTCTCTGTCAGTTGTATAGCTGGAAAAGGTTTTCTTCCATTCTGTTGGCTCTGTTTATTGTGTGTTTATGAAAAAACTTTTCAGTTTCATGAGATCTCAATGGTTGAGTGATTGTTTAATTTCCTGACCTATCGGGGTTTTGTTCAGGAAGTCTTTTCTGACTCCTATTTCATGGAAAGTTCCTCCTATTTTTTAATTCCAGTAGTTGCAGTGTTTCTGGTCTTATATTGAGGTCTTTGATCCATTTGGACTTCATTTTTGTGCATGGTGAGATGTGTGGATCATGTTTCATTTTCCTGTATATGGTTATCCAGTTTATCCAGCACCATTTGTTGAAGATGCTGTCTTTTTCAGCATATATTGTTAGGGCCTTTGTCAAATATCAAGTAGCTGTATTACTTTACCCAAAGTCCAGGTCCTTGATTCTGTTCCACTGGTCTATAATCCTGTTTTTATGCCAGTACCATGTTGTTTTTATTACTATGGTTTTGTAGTATAGCTTTAGATCAGGTATGGTGATGCCTCCAGAGGAGTTTCTTTTGCTGAGGATGATATCTGAGGCCTTCTGCCATTCCATATGAATTTTGAGATAATTTTTTCTATCTCTGTGAAGAAAAATGTTGGGATTTTTATTGGTATTGCATTAAATCTGTATATTGCTTTTGGTAAGATTGCCACTTTCACAATGTTAATTCTGCCTATCCAGGAGTATGGGAGGTCGTTCCATTTCCTCAAGTCCTCCTCAGTTTCTTTCTTGAGTGTTTTTATGTTTTCATTGTAAAGGTCTTTCACCTCCTTGGTTAATGTTATTCCAAGGTATTTTTTGTTGTTGTTGCTATTGAAAATGGGACAATGTCGCTTATATCTTTCTCTGTATCTTTGTCTTTTGCATATAGAAAGGTTACTGATTTTTGTGCATTTATTTTGTATCCTGCTACTTTGCTAATGGAGTTAATCACCTTTAAGCATTTTGAGATGGAGGTTCTCAGGTCACCTCTGTATAAGATCATGTTGTCTGCAAATAGGGATAACTTCACTTCTTCCTTTTCAATTTGTATCCCTTTTATTTCTTTCTCCTATCTCATTGCTTGAGCTAGGAGTTCCAGTACTATGTTGACGAGCAGAGGTGAGAGTGCACACCCTTGTCTTGTTCCTGATCTCAATTGGGATTCCTTCAGTCTCTCCCTATTAAGTATTATTTGGGCTTTAGGAGCTTTATATATAGCCTTTATTATGTTGAGATATAAATCGTCTATGTCTATTTTCTCCAGTGTTTTGATCATAAAGTGATGTTGTATTTTGTCAAAGGCCTTTTCTGCATCTATTGAAATGATCATGTTGTTTTTGTGTTTAAGCTTATTTATGTGGGAGGAAGCCTACTTGATCAAGGTAGATAATGCTTTTGATGTGTTGTTGAAATCAGTTTGTGAGGATTTTGTCCAGGATCTTTGTATCTATGTTCATCAGAGAAATAGGCATATAGTTTTCTTTTCTTGTGGGATCTCTGCCTGGTTTTGGTATTAGGGGGATAATAGCTTCAGAGAAGGAGTTGGGGAGCTTTCCCTGTTCTCTGGTTGTGTGGTATAGTTTGAGAAAAATTGGTTTCAGTTCTTCCATGAAGGTTTGATAGAATTCAGCTGAGAAGCCATCTGATCCTGGACTCTTCTTTTTGGGGAGGTGTTTGATTACCTTTTCAATCTCAATGGATGTGTTAGGTTTGTTTAGGAGATTAATCTGCCCTGAGTTTAGCTTTGGTAAGTGGTATGTGTCTAGGAATTTAGGAGGAAGCTGTAGCTTACCCCTGAAGTGTCTTCAGTGATTATTCCCTTTTATGCTTGCTTTGATTAAGCTTCTGATGGCAGTGGGACCTGCCTGCTCAGAGGGCAGTATCCTGTGAGGCTCTGGTGAGGGCCCAAGGACCTGATGAAGTGGCTTGTTGTTTGGTGGTTCGGGGTATGAGACTGTGTGGTCAGGTGCCTGAGGGCATAGGGGGTGGGGGAATGGGACAAAGCAGACTGATGCTGTGGAGGGGGTAGGATGGGAATATGTGGTAGGTCCACCATGCCGAGGGTTGAGGGGATGGAACAGAGAGTCTATTGGAACCATGTATCAGGGGGTGGCTGGGACTGCCGGGTACTGTGACAGGGCAGGGTAGGGATATGGGATTGCTGTGGCTCAGGTGATGCACGGGGGGGAGGGGAGGGGGTTGGTGGTGGTCCAGTTGGGGTGGCAGGAGGCGTAAAGAATAGCCTGCTGGCCTGGGTCTGGGTCTGCATGGGGGGACTCATAGCAGCAGCGAGGGAGATAGTGTTAGCATCTGGAGCTCTTGCATGTGGGATGGGGGTGGGGTGGTGGCAGCCAGGGGGAAGGCGTTGGCATGTGGAACTCCCATGCACAGGGGTGGGGTGGGGTGGCAGCAAAGGGCATGGAGTTCGTGTGAGTGTCCTAGGGCCAGGGGTGGGGTGGGAGCACTAGCCTGCTGTCCTGGGTCCACTTAACCTATGGTTAGTGAAGGAGGAACCTGCAGCTGGGACTGTGGCTAGGCTGGCTGCTTGAGGGGATTGGGGGACTGCTGGGCTACCTGAGAGCATGGGAATCAGTGGATTGCCTGCTTTGGTCCTCCATGCCCTCCCACTGAACCCCAATGAACCCTAATGAACCCTAAAGGTCTTGCCTTTTCTTCCCCGCAAGGTGAGGCATGGTTAGGCAGATGCCATCTTGACCGGAAGAGACGGATGATATTTTTCTGAGCCTCAATTTCCTCATCTGTTTCAGGTGGATGTGTGAGATTTTGTTGTTGTAGCAAATACACATGAAAAATAAGTTAAATGAAAGAAAGATTTATTTTGGCTGACAGTTTCAGAAGTTTTAGTTCACAATCATCAGATGCTATTGCTTTGGGCCTGAAGTGATTGAGAACATCACAGTGGTGGGAGTGTGTGTGGCAGAGGTGGCTGCTGTCTTCGTAGGATTAAGAAATTGAAAGAGAGGGAGAGAGAGAAAGAGAAGAGGAGAGGTGAGAAGAGAAGAAGAGAGAGAAGTGGGCAGAGTAAAGAGGAGAGAAGTTCAGTAAGATATAGCCCACAAGAATATGTCCCCAGTGATCTACTTCCTGCAGTCAAGCCCCACCTTCCAATTACCCATTCAGTATCATCAATGCATTTACCCATTGCTGAATTTAGTAAAAGAGCACATTAACCCAGAAATGTCATTGCTCTATGTAGACTGCCTGGCACAATGGAGGATTCCTGGGACTTGCTGGCTTGCTAACTTAGCCAAATGCGTGAGCTTCAGAGAAGATGGCTCAAAAAATAAGGTGGAGCTGGCTGGAGAGATGGCTTGGTGGATAAATGCATTCCCTGAGCAAGCACAAGGGCCTGGGGGGGGGTGGGTCTTAAACTGCCAGAATTCAAATTTTCAGATCCCATGTAAAGAGCTTGGCATGGCTATGAGCACCTGTAACCCCAGTCTTGCAGAGGGAAACAGAGATCAGGGAATCATCAGGCCTCATGGAAAAATAGCAAGCTCTGGTATCATAAGAGACTCTGGCTCAAATAAGAAGAGTAGAAGAGCAATGGAGCAGGATACTAGAAGTTTGGTTTTGTCCCCCATAGGCTAGTACCTCCTGCCACATGTGCATACACCACACACTATGTATCACATACACACAAAGTAAAGAAAAAAGGTGGAACGCATTGGAGAGATGGTTCAGTGGGCAAAAGTGCTTTCTGCACATGCACTAGGACCCGAGTTAGATCCCCAGTACCCATGGTAAATGTCAGGTGTGGCTGTGCATGCTTGTATACCCAGCACTGATGGGGGTGGAGACGGGAGGATCACTGGGGCTCCCTGGTCAACCAATCTAACCTAAAAATGAGGAGCTCAGGGTCAGTGAGAAACTCTGTCTCAGGGAAGTAAAGCAGATATGTGAAAGAAGAGGACATCTGAAGATCTCTGGACTTTGCACATGTACACACAGGGCATATGCATCCGCACACACATGTGCTTACAACACACACATACACTTCTATGCACTTCTGATATCAATCTTTGACCTCCACAAACACCCCCAAACTACTCACATGGACTCACACACATAAGCACATGCATACCCACAGCGCGCACACACACACACACACACACACACACACACACGGCAATATTTTCAGGTCAATAGTGAGCACATAGTAAACAAAGTTGAACCCATCAATGAAAAGTCAACAGAAAGGCAAATCTGGTTCCAAGAATTTGTGAAAGAGACTCGCACTGAGAGAAAAGACCTTACAGGAAGGTTGAGTTGGGTAATTCAGACAATAAGTTAGTTCATTCCTTGTAGGGTCATAAAACCATAACTTTCAGTATCATCTTTTCAAGCTGACAGAAGGAAGATGATCTCATCTTATGAGTTTTACAGGAGTGGAGGATGGCTGATCCCTAATCAGCTGTGCAAACTAAGTTCTATCCCTAGAGAACAAGGTAACCTTGGGTTGATGTGTTAAAAATGCTTTGCCTAACCCTTCTCAAACTGTTTTCTTTTAGGATCCTTTTATGCTTTTAAATACTTTAAGTATTTAAAACTTTTAATTATAACAGGAAAACCCCAAAGAGCATTGCTTATGTGAATTCTATCGATATTTTCAATACAGAAAATTAATACTAAGAAGCATCTTAGTTTTTAACTTATTTTAAAACAATAATAACTTCATCATACATAGTTTTATTAAAACCATATTTTCTAAAAAACAGTGAGAAAAGCAGGAATGTTCTCTTTGTAAGCTTCTGTAAATGTCTGGCTGAATTAAAGGCAATTGGATTATCGTATCTGCTTCTGCATTCAATCTGTCACAATGTTTTTTTTTTAGTTGAAGTATATAGAGTTTCATGCAATATGATTTTAAAACACAGAGATGTGCTAGAAACATGGCTTAGTAACGTGCTCATTTTGAAAGCATGGAGTATGGAACCCCATGCAGAAAGAAATAAGATGGCACACACCTGTAATCCCAGAGCTGGGGAGGCAGAGATAGAAGTCCCTGAAGTTTGCTGTCTAGTCAAGCCAAATCAGTAAGATCCAGGTTCACTAAGAGACCCTGTCCCCAAAACTAAGGTAGAGAGCAATTGAGGAAGTAATTGACCTGATGTTAGTTTCTGTCCCCCACATGCATATGTGCATACACATGTATGCACATCCTGCACAACACGCACATACCCACACAATCTTACACAAAATGAAGAAGAGGGAGCATTTTAATAGCCCCAAAATTGTGGGTTATTTTCATTCCTGCTTAAAACTAGGCAAATGATAATTTCTTCAGGCGATCTGTAACTTGAAACCACGTCAGCAAATGCTTAATTCTCCATTTCAAGAAAGCTCACTGGTTGACCACTTCAAGTGGCTCTTTTACCCATGCCAAATGTTCTCATGTGTGGTATTTAGAAAATATTAGTTAATTGCATTGTGTAGCTCTTCCCACTATGCTGTATTTAAAAAAAAATCATTGACATCACCACTGGCTTTGTCAGTGAAATGGGTTTGGGTTCTTTTTGTGGTGAGTCTTGGTACTGATTACTTTGAAGAAGCTGTGAAAGTGTAAGAACACAATGACACATTCATGTGCAAATAGCTACACAATGAAAAGCAAGTCCTGTCTTCCTTTTATTAGGAAAGTAGCTTTAACCTCACAGCCCCATCTAAAGTCTTTTAGGACACCCAATAGTCCCCAACCCCTCCTTGGAGAAGCACTATCACTATCATGATGCTGAAAATACAAGCAGTCATCTCTTTACCTTGTTTGAAAGTTTTAGAAAGCTTTAAAATTATTTCTGACATTCACCCAAATACACTGTCTCATTCAACCCAAATTGGTAGCAGGGGAGGGAGAGGGGAGGGAGGTAGGCTGGTGGGAAGGTAACTATCACTCCCTGATGTGTCACATGTGTGAGCCACACGACTATGAGGAAAGGATGTGTTCCCCAACTCCACCCTGCGAAACTGATATGAAATCCAAACTGACCACTATTCACATGGTCTTTCCCGGAGCAGGCATGACCACCCAAATGCAGCTGCTAGGGGCTTACAAGTTTCACAATGTCACCAAATGCCCAATTACCATCAATCAGCCAAGTTTAATTTGCCAATAATTTCTGTCTATAAGCTGCATGCTGCTTCCAAACTCTCAGCAGATAAATTAATTACAAAATAAGACAAATAAATACAACTCTTGAAGGAGTGTAAATATGGGCTTCTGTCTCAAGCCTGTAAGTTGTATTCTGACAACTCCCTCAGTATTGGTCCTGCATGCTCTAGGTGGAATATGTGGAGGGTTTGCGGGTGACAAAAGGTGGGAAAGATTGAATACTCATCCACTCAGCAGAGACCTCCTGGCCTCAGTCCTATGCCAAGGGATGGGAAAGTCATGTGGCCAAAGTCCAGGAGGTAGGAGACATTCAGGAAAGAGATACAAGATTGTGTTGCAGCATTGCAAACTGACTGAATTTCCTGAACTAAAAGAATGTTCTACCATGGGAATATATTAGTAGAGTGACGCTGTGAGACTGTCCTGGGTTGGGACTGAAACACACTAATAGACAAAGGAGCATGCAACCAGTGGAACACATTAGCACAGTGAGACCGTCCTGGGCTGGGCTGAAACACACTAGTACACAAAGGGGTGTGCTATCAATGGAACATATTAGTATAGGGAGATCATCCTGGGCTGGGTTGAAACACACTGGCAAACAAAGGAGTGTGCTTCCACAGAAACACATTATAGTGAGACTGTCCTGGGCTGGGGCTGAAGCACACTGGGAGGCAGTCAGTGTTTTTGCCCTGGGATCTGGAGACTGGCTAGAAGTTCATTGTCACAGGCTGGTGGAGACCAGGTCACATCCAAGAAGAGGCAGGCCTATGCTAAGGCATGAATACTGTATCCACAGTGTTAAGCAATCCCAAAATGAGAGGCTAAGTATGTGGACTGCTGTGCAGAGGGTGGTGGACAAGCAGTGAGAGGTGCTATACTGCCATGGTTGGATGGACTGTGTTGAATTTAGTTGTATCGGCACTACAAGAGCTACCCAGGGAAAGTATCCATTTGATGTGAGCAAGTAAGGGTCTAAGCTACTCAGAAGCAACCAGTCTGACATGATATACACACCACTACAATGGTGGCACACAGCCTTGGTGGGTAACCTATAGCTTTCTGATTGGCCAAGAGATCTGCTCAGTGGAAAGGAACCCATGGCTGGAGCTGGGAACTAGGTCAGAATCCTCTAGAGACCAATATTATAGTCTTCAATGATAAGCTCCCATTCGTCTTTAGCCAAAAGAGGGGTTGTCCATCAAAATTTCCCTAAATTGACAATGCTTATCCCATTTAACCTATGCTGACTTAATTCTCTCCTGGAATATCTATTTTTCATTTCCTGAAGTTAGTGAGACCCAAAGAAATAAACTACCCCAGGCACTTTAGCCAAGGCCCAGAGGAATTGGTGTCATGAGCAAGAGAGCTGCTTCCATGGGGAGCCTGACAATCCGAGCCAGGGTGAAGGAGACAGATGCTGATGATACTCACCACTTACCAAAGCAGAAATCCCAAAGCTCCTGAGAGCTTTTCACTGAAGTAGTCTTAAAACGCACCCAGCACAGCTCAGGGTATTTTTCAGAAGAGGGGCTGGGATGGCATACCCAGAGGCATTGCCTCCCTCCCCAATGACCGAGTGCTGCTCTTACAACTCATAACCCACAACCCCATGGGGAATACCAGCAACCCCACTAAGGAAGGCCCTTAGTGGAAGGAGGAGGGAGGAGGGGAATGAAGGTACCAATACATGATGAGTACATACAAAGTATATTCATAATAAAAAATGATAAAAAAGACATTTGCAAAGTAAAAAAAATAAATTTGAATCTGTTATATAAAAAAAACTGGTCACATTTCAACTACAATCAAAAATCAGAGAGTTGACAAGAAGTAGGGCTGGACTATAAAAACTCAAGGTCTTCACCTAGTGACCCCTTTCCCTCTGAGAGGTTCCACATCCTAAAGGTTCCACAACCTCCCAAAAAAGCACCACCAACTTGAGACCAAGTGTTCAAACATGTGAACCTGTGAAGACATTTTACATCCAGGCCATATAGTATTGTGCCATGTGGGGGATGATGGGGACACCAGATTCTTGAGAGGGAGGAAGACCAGGCAGGATGCCATTGTAATGTCCACAAGAAGACTAGTAGTATGGACTAAGGTAGGATGGAGGGAGAGAGAATAATGCCTTCCAGGAAAGGGCTGTGTGGAACAGAGGTTACAGGCTGGTGATTCATCAAGACAGAAGAAGACCAACGTGGAGAATTGATAAGATACATCGCAGTACAGCTGCAATGGGCAAGGCAGTAGAGTGAAACCATTGGTGCAGGGTTTACACTTACCTGGGGATTCTACACAGTGTTCCAATGTGGTCTTGTGGGTTTTGAGAGCAATGGAGCCTTTCTCAGCACTGGATGGACTTAGCTTAAGAGTTAGATCACCCGACACTCAACAGTCACTAAAACTCCCCATGTCAGTGGCTTTTGAGTTTATTGTCTTGTGTTCTACAAAAAATGATGAAGCAGATGGGCAAGTGAAACAAGGGTCTATTAGAAAAGAAAGTGAAAGTCAAACAAACTAAAAGCAAAGCAGGAAATGTCTTGGGCAGGGAGTTACCTAGTGACTTGGTATCGAGTTGGGATGAATTGCATTGGTTACTTTGAATATGTGTGGCTCCTGATAGGCTGCTGTGTTTGACAATCAATTGCTGACTTTGTATGAATATGTCAGCTGGCCTCCTGGTGAGTCAGCATGAGTCAGGGTTTTCTGGATTTCATATTATCTGTTTATTCTGTTTGGATCTCTACCTAGCTGCTTACAAAACAGGGGTAATTTTCTCCTACTCTCTATCATTGGTGCCTCAGAGCAAATGCATAGGGAACTATTATGGTTAGTAACAGCCTGGCCTTGAGGCTGCAACAGTCTTACCCTGAGTCAGAAATGGCTCAGTACAATGGCCCATCCTAAACTGGCACCTGCAGAGTGTTGAGTTGACAGACTCTTCCAGGTCTTGGTGATGGAAAGGATTTGAAGGTAGAAGGAGAGAGCTATATAAAGGATGACACTTAGATTATTGATTTGCATGATTTGATGGATAGCTGGGAACCCCAGAGGGGGTCAGATTGGGGAGGAAGTATAAGAGTTCAGCCTTCGCTACAGGAGTATGAAGTGTGATGTACCATTGGAGGAGAGAGGTGGAAGATCTGGTTTGGTTTATGGGCTTGGAGTTCAGGAGCAAGGTCTGACAATTGAAGCTACTGACATGGAAGGCATTTTCCAGGGAGAAAGACAAAGAGAAGGAAGGAATGAGAAGTTCAAGGAACAGAAAAGATACTATAGGAGGAGAAAAAAAATGAAAGAAGATAGGATTAGTGAGTTGCAAACTAAAAAGATGTTAGTAGCAGTAAGATTTCTTTAATTTGAAGTTGAGTACTGAAAGATTATATTGCCAGGCTGCACAGTCACGGGACACTGAGAAATAAGCTGTAACTGAGATGGAGGCAATCCCCTTGCTGGCTAACTGTCATACTGCTAGAAAGTTTTATGTTAACTGCTGGGGGATAAAAGTTATAAACAATGTGAACAAACAGTGCATCCTGCAAGCTACAAAATTAGCCAGTCAGGCAAGAAGTACCCACAGGTACAATAGTGGCACACAAGTTATAGGGGTAGTCAACTGCTCTCTGGCTGGATATGTGGCCCACTCAGTAGAAGGCACTGAACACCAACTCAAAAGCTTATGGCTGGGAAGACCCTAGAGGGAAGCTTCTACTGTCCTTTGGCTAAATGCAGAGGTTGTGCCCATAAAAACGCCTTCTAAATGTATGTGCTTATCCGCTTTGATCAATGCTGCTATCACTCTTGGTTAGAGAACCTGTGTTTCACAGATCATTGTGAATTCTAAGGAGACCCAAGACCTATCAAAGTGACAAGAAGAGAAAGCTGAGTGCCCAGAACTGAATGAGTCATCTCTATCACACCTATCAGGGCCCAGGAAACATGACAGAGGAAGGGGTGGATTAAATATGAGTGTGCTCTCGCTGTTAGCCAGAGAACCTTCTCTATGGAGATGGCAGCAGATACTTGGGGTTGTGTGTGTGTGGGGGATTCAAAACTCATCGAAGCAGAAAATAAGAGGTTACCAAGAGTTCAACAGAGAAGGAAACTTCTACCATGCCCTCCAAGGCTCAGGGAACACTGTGGAAGAGGGGACAGAAAGAATGTAAGAGCCACAAGGTATGAATGAAGGTGCACTGTGAGGCACCGTCCTCTTGACATAAACTGGTGCATTCAGGAAGTCACAGTGATACCAGCACCTACACTAAGGAGGCTCCTCAGAAGATGAGAGTAGCTGAGAAATGACAAAAATGCATAACTTGGTGGGAATATGACTAGTTGTTCATACATTAAAGTTCCCAACAAAACCTAAAAAAGGAAGAGGATTTGCAGAGAAAGCAAGGAGTATGTGGATCAAGAAGTCAGAAAGAGCATCTGAAGGGTGAACTATTGAAGAAGGCAGGGAAGAGAGGGTATGGGGGGAGAACAGGAAGTTATGGCAAACGCTATGAGAAACTGGCTGTGCTTAGAGTTAAGGAAGCTGTGTGGATATTTTCTATTTGTGCTCGAGGGTACCCTCTCACCACCCATCCCTACTGCACTCTCTACCCCAGCTGTCTCTCTCTCTCTCCTCCTCTATCAGACCACAGTCCTCACAAGGCAAAGAACATGTTCAGTGCTGTTGGCTGGACTCAGCACACTATGCCATGCCTGTCATCAAGTGAGTATGTGTAAACATTTGATGAATGAATGAAAGAGATAGCAATGCTCTAGAAACAAAGACAACAAATGACAAGTGGGAAAATATCTTTAGGGCTTATATTAATCCATTTCCATCATTATACTACAATCCCTGAGTCTCTCACAGGTACGACTTTTGAGACTGAAATTTAAAACAACATGGCACTAGCTGGGTCTCATGAGGGATGGAAATCTGATGGGCACTCATGAAAAAGTCAAAAATCACGTGGAAAACAGGAAGCCAGATTAGAGTTCCCTTGGGCTTACATTACTCCCTTTTGAGGGCAATGACCCAATCACCTTGGACTAAGCACCATTTCTTTTCAAAAAACTACTTAAAAATTATTTATTTGAAGGTATTGCTAGGCACTTCAAGGTCATGGATATCAAGGCCAATTTCTGTCTGGACACACACACACACACCATCTAAATACACATACACATAGAAGAAAGGCAAAGTACAGCAATGTGACGAGGTGTTTCACCTCAAAAGTAAAAACAGGCATTTAATTTGACATAGCATCCTGCATCCCAAGGTGTAGGGAGGTGGATACTCACTTATTCCGTTGACCAAGTGTGTGTAAGTGCACCTCAGCACCTCAGGAGAGCAGCTTGCACTGCATCCAGACAGTTGATTGTGGACAATGCAGTCAGCCCACAGTATCCACGAGGGGTTGGACCCAAAACCAACTCTGGCTGCTCAAATCCTTTACATTAATGATGCAGGATATCCATATAACTTATGTATGTCTCCCATAGATGTTAGGTCACCTCTACATTACTTATAAGACCTACTACAGGAGTTGGAGAGACAGCTCAGTGCTTAAGGCACTTGTCTGCAAAGGCCAACGACCCGAGTTCAATTCTCTAATACCATGTGAAGCCAGATGTACAAAGTGGTACATTTATCTGGGGTTCATTTGCAATGGTTAGAGTCCTTGGGGTGCTCATTCTCTTTCTGTCTATCTCTGTTTATAAATAAATAAATAAATAAATAAATAAATAAATAAATAAATAAATACTGAACATTCAAACTTTCAAAAAAGATCCACTACAGTGACATATATAAATGACATGTAAACAGCTGCTGTACTATTTTATTTTAGGGAATAATGATAAGAAAAAATGTCTGCACACATTCAGTTCAGGTGCAATTTTTCAAAGTCTTTTCCATTCACAGTTGGCAGAATTCCAAGGACATAGGACAGCCAGATTCAGAGGCCTGGGTGCGATTCTTCTGGAAATTTGCCCTAAGGAGATAATTAGGGTTGAAATATTTAGGCATAAGAAAGGCCATTTCAGTACTAGTTTTTAGTGATAAAAGTTGAAAATAGCTTAAATCTCCAAAAATAGTTAATAAGTTATATTCACACGGACATTTATGCATGCACTAGAAACATGATCTTGTAAAACACATTTATTAATAAAAGGAGATGGTCATAAATATATTAAGTACAAAAACAGATTATGAAACACAACGCAGGGCTGGGGAGATAGCTTGGGGAGTAAGATCCCTTGCTACACATGCGTGACAAGCCGAGTTTGGAGCCCCAGAACACACATAAAGCCGGGTATAGTAGCACCATCAACTGCAGTCCCAGTGCATCTAGGGTGGAAATGGGGTATTGAAGTCTTGCAGCCTGGCCCTTTGTTTATTAAGGGAGACCAGGGCAGCACTTTCTTAGGCAGTCCAAATTGTCAAGGCCTGAAACCAGGTTAGGCTTCAGGAAAAAGGGCCTCTCCCTGGCAGAAATGAAGGAAGAAGCTAGAAACCCCCTGGATCCACAGAACTGACTAGTGGGATAATAGGATCCACTCTGGCTATCCCTGGAGAGTCAGGA
Organism: Orientallactaga sibirica; assembly: GCA_036365145.1. Taxonomy (NCBI): domain Eukaryota; kingdom Metazoa; phylum Chordata; class Mammalia; order Rodentia; family Dipodidae; genus Orientallactaga; species Orientallactaga sibirica. The sequence continues at coordinate 16,229,777 of JAEOAD010000028.1, forward strand.
ACTGGGCACAGTGGAGCAGAAAAGCCCAGGCTGAGTGCAAGAATGAAGCCCAGATTCCCCACACAGTATGATGCTTAATAGTGATTATCAATGTGGCAGAAACTAGAATCATCTCAGAGACAAATCTCCAGGCATGTTTGTGGGGAAGTTTCTAGATTGGGTTAATTGAGATGGGCAGCACCAGTCCATGGGCTATGGTCCTGGACTGACTAGAAATGATAAAGAGAAAAAAACTAGGTGTGGTGGCATAGGCTTTTAATCCCAGCACTGGGAGGTAGGAGGATTGCTGTGAGTTTGAGGCCACCCTGAGGCTACATAGTGAATTCCAGGTCAGGCTGGGCTAGACTGAAGACCCTACCTTGAAAATACAAAAGAAAAAAAAAAAAAGAAAAATAAAAGAATAAAGAAAGCTGAGCAGCAGTATTCATCTGTCTACATTCTGACTGCAGATGCACTGTGACCAGTTGTCTTACACTTCGGTCACCATGGCTTTCCCACCATGGTGGACGGTACCTTCAAACTGTGAGCCAGGATAAACTCTGCATTCCTTAAGTTGCTTTTGGCAGGTATTTTGTTGCAGGAACAAGGAAAGTGAGTAATCTGAAGGGAATCGCAGGTCGTTGTCATGTCTGGATTTGTTTTTCTGTGCCCACTCACAGCCAGAGATCATATGGGAAGACCCATGGTACAGAGTCTTTCCCATGCACTCTGCCATCTGGCTGAAGGAAGGTTACTTTACTCGTAGTTATCATGGTTTTTACCCAATGCCTTACGTCATCCCCGTCTTCCATACTTACCTCCAAACCCAAGCCAATCCATGGGATGATGTCTCTACAAAAATATCACAGGACATTCATATGAGGTCTTTCTTCTTTTTATAAAAATTAATTAATTAATTAATTAATTAATTTGTAGATATGTGTGTGTGAGAGAAAGAGAGAGAGAGAGAGAGCGAATAGGCATGCTAGGGTCTCCAGCCACTGCAAATGAACTACGAACGAATACACTACATTGTGCATCTAGCTTATATGGATACTTGGGAATTGAGCGTGGGTCCTTAGGCTTCAGAGGCAAGCACCTTAACTGCTAAGCAATCTCTCCAGCCACTTTTTTTGTTTTATAAAATTTATTTATGAGAGACACAAAGACATGGGATGGATGTGCCAAGGTTTCTTACCCCTTCAAGTGAACTCCAGAGACAAGTACCACTTTGTACATCTGGTTTTACATGGGTTTTGGGGAATTGAGCCCAGATTGGCAAGCTTTGCAAGCAAAAGCCTTTAACTACTGAGCCATCTCTCCAACCTCATGGGAGCTCTTCTTAATGCTTGCAATACTCCCTTGTTACTGTATGTCACCTAGTGTGGACCCCAAAATTCCTGAGGACTATCATTGCTTCCCTAGCTGGGCTGTGAGTCCACTAAAGGAGGGAACATAGGTCCCGCAGGATTAAATGCCCTTTAGTTAGAGAACACACTTGGGAATGACTTCAGTAAAGATGAACACACACATAAACTATTACCCAGCAACTCTTTCCTCCTTTCATCTTGGGGAAGCACTGCACAATATGGATGAATAAACATTGTCATATTTATTCATTTAACACTGACACAGACATGAATGGATCAAAGGGTTATGTTGAATTGGAGAACCCAATGTGGAACTGGCATATCCAATCAATATAAAATCAGACCATTATTACTGAGAGTTGGAGAACTGTCTTGCAATAACTGCCCTGGATTAGGCTTCAGACCCCAGTGGATACAAAACTCTGCAGATGCTCAAGTCCCTAATATAAAAATGGCATATTGTTTCATATAAACTACATATATGCTCCCATATACTTAACTTTTTAATATTTTTTTGAGAGACTCTCTGAAACCTAAGCTGTCCCAGAACTCACTATGCATCTAGACAATCCTCCTATCTCAGCCTCACAGAGAACTGGGATTAGAGGCATGACCCACCATGCCTGGCTCTCACATGTGTTTTAAATCACCTCTAGATTACTTATAATGCCTACTGCACTATGAGTGCCAAGTAATTGTTGTACTCTATTTTTCTGTATGTGTTCAGCACAAACACAGTTTTAAAAACATTTTTGATCTTTGGTTAGTTGAATACAGATGTGGACCTTGAGGACACACATAGCTGTGATAAAAGTGTAAAGAGAAACATGGTGATGGCGAATTCATAATCTAGTACAGTGCTGTCCTCTGAGGACTGGGGGCAAAGGTAAGACAGGTCTAGAGCTGGCACTTCCTAACTTTTTGTTTGGTTTTCTGAGGTAGGGTCTCACTCTAGCTCAGGCTGACCTGGAATTCACTATGTAGTCTCAGGGTGGCCTTGAACTCTCGGTGATTCTCCTACCTCTGCCTCCTGAGTGCTGGGATTAAAGGTGTGTGCAACCACGCCTGGCTGTTTTTTTAAAAATTTTAAAACAACTTTATTTTTATTAATAAGAGAGAGAGAAAGAGAGGGAGGGAGAGGGAGGCAGACAAAGAGAAAGAAAGAATGGGCATGCCAGGGCTTCTAGCCACTGCAAATGAACTCCAGACACATGTGCCAACATGTACATCTGTCTTACATGGGTCCTGGGGAATCAAACCTGAGTCCTTAGCCTTTGTAGACAAGCACCTTAATTGCCAAACCATCTCTCCATCCCTCCTTCCCTACTTCTTTCATGGATGATGATAATTAGTTCAGCTGCAAGTATACATGACTCATGTAGTTTACAATTTCCAAAGGGGAGACTAGAGAAATAAGTTAATAGCATTCAGCACATTGTCACACTGTTGGACTTAGAATAGTGTTTTGCTTTTAAGAAGAAAAGAAAACTTTGAAAAATCAACTATGTAAATGGTGGGGGGAACAAAACCTAGGAATTTAGATAAATCTATGTGTGCGTAGCAGACTAGAAATCAATGTATGAACCAAGCCAGGGACTACCCGTATTGTTTTGTGTATCTTGACTTATCTTGATCTTGGAGTCCTATCAATGGATGGATACCTGTTACAACTCCATCTTGTCTGTCAAAAGCATATGGGCAAGTAGTCTTCCCGAATGACCCCTCTCCTGAAGAGTGTCCTCTACTTTTTACTTCTCCTGATGGGATGTGGGGTCTGGGGAAGGTTATGATTTGGTGATTGGAAGAGTGGGCAGCTCCCTACTAGATCAGCTATAAAGGGTGAGTCTGTAGTTAGTCGATGGATCGTGGCCCTGATCACTTAGCTCTCTGGCTGGGGCTGCTGTCTTTGAAGAGCCCAAGAGCTCCATCACTCCTATTTGATTTCCATCTTCAGGAGACAATTTGCTCAAAATACTTAGGCCCTGGGTTCACTTTTCATCCAACCAGAAGAATTATTTGAGGGTCTGGGTAGGTGGTTGGTATATTAGTTATGTTTCTTGCTGTGAAGAAGCAACTCAAAGGAGGAAGGGCTTATTTTAGCTTACTGTTTGAGGGGATGCAGTCCATCTTGGTGGGAGGAAAGGCATGGTGGCAGGAGCGTGAAGCAGCTGGACACTTTGTGTCTATAGCCAAGAAGTAGAGAGCCATGAATGTTGACCCTAACTACTTTCTCCTTTTGAAAAAATATTATTTATTTATTTATTTGAGAGAGAGAGAGAGAGAGAGAGAGAGAGAGAGAGAGAATGGGTGTTCCAGGGCCTCTAGTCACTGCAGAGGAATTCCAGACTCATGCACCACCTTGTACATCTGGCTTACATGGGTTCTAAGGAACTGAACCTAGGTCCTATTCTTCACAGGCAAGCTTTAACTGCTAAGCCATTTCTCCAGCACGCTCCTTTTTTTTTTTTAATTATTTATTTATTTGAGAGAGAGAGAACTAGAGAGAGAAAGAGAGAGAGGCAGGTAGAGAGAAAGAATGGCACGCCAGGCCTCTAGCCACTGCAAACGCACTCTAGATGCATGCACCACCTTGTGCATTTTGGCTTTCGTGGGTCCTGGGGAATCAAACGTGGGTCCTTAGGCTTTGCAGGCAAACACCGTAACTGCTAAGCCATCCCTCCAGCCTTCCTTTTTTTGGCAGGGGGTTCGAGGTAGGGTCTCATTCTAGCCCAGGCTGACCTTGATCTCACTCTGTACTTCCAGGCTGGCATTGAACTCAAGGCGATCCTCCTATCTCCTATCCTTACAAATGCTGGGATTAAAGGCAGGTACACCATGCCTGGCTTACTTTCTCTTCTTTATTCAGCCCAGGCCCAAGCCCATGGGGTGGCACTGCCCATAGTTAGGGTGTGTCCTCCCACCTCAGTTAAAGTAATCTCAAAACTCTCTCACAGACATGCTCAGAGATTTGTCTCTTAGGTGATTCTAGATCCCGTCAAGTTGATAATCCAGAGTAACTGTCACAGATGGCTTTTGCCTCTGAGTGCCATGGGAGAAGCAGCTGCTTTCCCTCCATTTTTTTTTTTTTTTTTTTCTGAAGGAAGCATAAACGTTCCATGAGCTATTCTGCACTCCTATGAGGTATGTTTTGTATGAGATAACCTTGCCCACCTGCGGGCTAATCTAAGAGTTCTGAATATAGTTAAGCTTGTGAAGCTGAGATATCTGGTAGGTTAGGTTTATTGATTGCATTTTCAGTTTCTTATTTTTAGCTCATGAGGGGTTTGGGGGAACTTTGGTTTCTATATTTCATCTTATGCTGTATAACTATAACTCCAGTTGAAAAGCTCAAAACAAGAAAATTCTTAACAAGAAAAGAACAAAGGACATCACAGAAATGGAACGTGAAAGTCTGCATGAGAATTGTTCCCACGTCACTCACAGCTAAGACAGCAGATGCAGCCCACTGCAAGTGGTCAGCGCCCTCAACTTTCAAAGCAGACAAAGTAGCTCATGAATTGTGAGGACAACGCGGAGGCTTTGGGGCTGGTGCGTTTGGGTGTGATGGAGTCCTAGTTGGAACAATCTGGGTAAATGGGGATTTCATATGGCAGAGTGGTACTTTTAGTAATATATATTTTTTCTAGCCTCTTGTTTCAGAAACACGATAAATTTGTAGTTCCTAAATCTAAAGTGGCTGGGAAGAGAAAAAAAAAAAAACACAGAGAAACTTCTGTTTCTGATGAATCTGAGTGTACAAATTGGCTCAACCACTCTCCAACTGTGAAAGCTTCTTAGCAAAAACAATTTAAGCTAAGAGCTTCGGAATCGTTATTTCTGCAATTAGCATATGAACATGTATCTTTCATTCCAGAGTCTTGCTTCAAGTCTCTGAGTCAACTCAGGGGAAGCTCTGGGGACACTAGCAGATGCTCAGTGCAATAAGAAGCGAGCCATCTTGTTGTACTCGGTCAGGATGGCATGGTCACTAAGAGTCCGCACAGCGGGGTTGGCTTGGAGGAAGTTCCAGGAGATGCTCTCAGCCCTGCCCCCTAGTTACGGAGTGAAGTCTGAAGAGTCTGTTTTGAGTGGCAGGACAGGTGGGCTGTCTTATGACGCTTTGTCTCCAGTGCAGGGAACATTCTCAGATGACTCTACATTAAAAATTTTCAGTCATAATTCATACAATTAGGAGATGCTGAAATCTATGAATCCCACTTGTTCCATCTATGATGAATACAGTCAAAGGGCTGATGTCACTTGATAACCTGAGTATCAACCCATATCACAATGGCAAGAGATCCCTGCATCCCCGATCACCAGCCTGGTGTGGCCCAGTGATCTGGAGCACAGGAAATGACTTTCTCATGAGCATTAAAGGAATAAAAGAAAGTATCCATAGAAATTCTTGCTGCAGCTCTGGGCCACAGTGTCTGTTAGACTTCTTCAAACTGCTGGTCTGCAGCAAGTCCCATTTGTTTCCAAATGGACCTTCTTTGCTTGGGCAAAGCTGCATCTGCTTTGACTATCCAGACTGTTAACTGATTAGAATTTCAATGTAGAGGGACTGGAATGTTGCAAGTCCATAGACAAATTACCCTGGGTGAATTCAATACCTTTGATGGTCATTTAATATCCATCTCTGTGTATGAGCTAAAATCCTGTGACCAAATAAATCCTTTTGGAATGCATTAACTGACCACTAGCTTCCACTAGCCCAAAGGCTAAGAATATCATCATGTAGCATGTGAGGCCCATAGCGGAGATTTTCCCACTTTGCTGTAACCTGCCTACCTGATGCCTCCACCAGGGTATTTGAAAAGTGCTTTGGTTTATGACCTTTTGTTCTGCAACTATAAAAACTTCATACAATTATTAACAAGTTGGAACATGGAATTTAGGGTAACCTAGATCGGTGTTCCCAAGCCATAGTCACTCATATTTGGCTCAGAACAAACTGTCTCTTATTCCCTTTCAGGTGAAAGCCATATGTTTTACATTGATATCAGTGATGATGCTAATAATACCAGGATCATATCTTAGTACCCATGCCCTCTTACCACCACTTCCATCACAGATAGAACACATGTCATACTGATGTAGAATTTTTGGGGTCCTGGGAGGAATTCCCAGGCCTGTAAACCCCAACTTTTGGATCCTTATCTTATTTTAATGAAGAATTAATAAAAATGAACTCCCCAAATGGTAAATTATGAATTAAGAGGTTTATTTTAGGGGTAATTAGTATCCAAGGGAAAAGAGGGAAAGGAGAGGCAGGGAAAACTCCAGGGGAGAAGTCCATGGAATGGGCACATATACACACATGTGGAAGGCAACACATGAGAGCTCAGGCCAGAAGATTCAGGAGAAGTACTTGCACACACACGTGGGCATCAAGGCATGAGAGTTCAAGCTCTTCATCTTCACATTGGGGGTCAGAAAAAGCCAAGACATTCAATAATAAAGGGCCCAGAGCTTAGAGAAGAATCATACATGTAACAAAGCTAGAAAGCATCTGGAATCAAAATACATGTAGGAAGCAGGCAGCAATGCCCAGGCAAAAAGGAATATCCTCCTCCTTGAAGGGGGGAGGGGGAGAGCTAACCAAAGCTGGGATCAGGAGAGTAGGATGCCAGGAGAATGCAGAGTCGGAGAGAGCTTACACATGTGGCAGGCCCATTTATGGGTCAAGCATCCAGTTAGGAGGAGACTTGCCATCAGAATCAGCAGTGTGAGAGGGAGACCTGATTGGTTCATGGACTCGAGGGGCTCGCTCAGGAAGGGCCAGTCGTCAGGTGTGCCAGGCCAAGGGAGAAGCAGAAAGTACTGCGGCTGAGGAACTGCTTGTAGCCATCTTGTGAGTCACACTGGGGTTCTACTCCTGCCAAGGTAGGCAAGGTGGCAGCCATGCTTTTCTTGGGCCTTTGTCCCCGGATGACTGCCTATAAAAGGCTATCTTTCTCCTTTAGTACTTTGTTGTATTAGTAACTGCAATCCACTGGTGGGCCACTATGTCTACTTAGCCCTAGAAATAAGGGTCATTTTAAATGGTTTGGGTCAGGGAGCTGGGGAAGCATTTCATGGCACTTAAAATGTTTGTGAAATTCACATTTCAGTGTCCATAGATAAAGTTTTATTGAAACAGAACGTGTTTACTTGCTGAACTTTTCTTTGTGGCTTCATTTTGTTTTCCTTATGCATGTGTGTGCATATGTGCATATATGAAGTTATATGTGTGCGAAGGCCAGAGGAAAAATGGGTTTTATCCTAAGGGACACTGTCCATCTATTTTTGAGATAAGTTTTCTCATTAGCCTGGAGCTTACCAAGTAGGCTAGACTGGATGTCCAGTGCGCCCCAGGGATCCTTCTTTCTCCCCCTCTCTAGTTCTAGGATTACAAGCATGCACCACCATATCTGGCTTTCTTAGGTGGGGAGTGAACTCCGGGCCTCATGCTTGTGAGACGAGCACGTCACTTACTAAACTATTGTGTAGCCCCTGTCTTGTACCTTCTTTCGAGGTACAACGGCATGGGTGAATAGGAACAGAAACCATACAGTCAACAAAGATTTTTCATGTGGTCCTTCCCAGAGAAGGTCTTTAGGAGGATAAAGCACATGGCTTTATGGGACCCCAGAGTGCAAAGGGTGATTCCCAGAGCCTGGTTCTCCCACTTTATTTTGTGCTCCGGGTCCATGTTAAGATGGATGTTTTGCAAGGAATAATTTCCTCAATGCTTACACACTAATAAAGGGAAACAATAGTATTTTTAAATTGTCTGCAATCGCCCCCTTACTGCTTGTATTCAAATGAAAGCAATTAGAGGGCAGAGGCCCGCAAAGAAGTCTGACAATTTGTACAAAATTAATGTAACAAGAGCTGGAAGCCAGTTTATTTATGAAAGCAACCACATAATCAGATGGTAGCAAATAAGAAAAAAAAAAAAATCTACAAACCTGTGATTCTGAGTTAGTATTTCACTTTTGTTTGCATTTAAATAGTAATGTATCTTGTGGCAAATTATATCATGCTTTTTCCACTGGGGAAGGGGGAAGAAAAATGCACTCACCAGGAGGAAAGCTGTGAAAGAGGCAAAAAGTGATAAACTTCCCCAAGCCTATTTACAAATGCAGTCAATGAAACTGCATTTTAATGAATTGTGCCACACAATCTGGTGGTTAATGAGCTGCAAAAGCCTTTGTCAATTGCAGTGACTGGGAACTAACTCTTTCAGCTTCAGGATCAATAAGAGAATTCACAGCTCTGTACTACCCCAAAGGGCGCTCTGGGGAGAGAAGAAGTTGTCAGGGGTTGCCATCTCCATGGATTGTCATTGCAAGGCCACCATCTGTTTTGTCTGTCCCTTTTATATTTAAAGCTTGACTTCAGACCAGAGGGAGCCGATGACAGCTTGGAGATCAAACTATACCGATCAAACTACTATGAAAAGTCTATACAAAATGGCAGTGGAAAGACTTGACTGGCTCTAAAAATATCTCCCAATACTGTGGTAACTGCTGGTGTCGGCCGTTGGGAGTGTGTAAACCTCGGACAGTCAGCATTCTTGATTTACAGAAGTAATGGCAGCAGGATGCTGGGGGATTTAGCACAGAACTAAGGCATCCTATGACTTCTGCCATCCATAACAACTTTTATCTGCTGTTTTCACTGCTCTGACTTCAGATAGCCACATTCTTGCTCAAAGGTCTGGGTTGTACAATCGCATTATCAATCTCCATTACCCAGAGTCATTGCCAAGGAGATGGGGTTGTTACTATGGTTTAATGCCACCAGACATGAAAGACCCCAGGTGGACAAAATCCTCCTCCCACAGCAGGTCTGCCACATTTGTTGAGTACTTAAGACATGAAGAGGGATCTTGGGAAGGAGGAGATGAGTGCAACATGAAGCCCATCCTTAATCAGCTCCTAGACCACTAGAGGAGACAGGCACTTGTGTTCATTCACCAAATTAATAGACAATTGGGTTGCAATTTTTTTGTTTGGCAGAGGTCTTTTAAAAATTTTTATTTATTTATTTATGAGAGAGAGAGAGAGAAACAAAGAGAGGAAGAGGGAGGGAGAGAATGGGTGTGCCAGGGCCTCTAGGCACTACAAATGAACTCCAGATGCATACACCACCTTGTGCATCTGGCTTACATGGGTACTGGGGAATTAAACCTGGGACCGTGGGCTTCACAAACAAGCACCTTAACCACTAAGCCATCTCTCCAGCTCTGGCAAAGTCTTAAAAAACTTTTATTAGGTATGGGAGATGGTTCAGTGGAACTTGAGTTGAAGTCTCCAACACCCATATAAAATGTCAGGTGTGGCAGTGCCCTCCTGTAATCCCAACACCAAGAAGGCAGAGACAGCAACTGGGGGGGGGGCTGGGTAGCTTGTCTAGCAGAATTGATGAGCTCTAGGTTCAGCAAGAGACCCTGTGTCAACAAAATCTGAAGTGGAGGAAGACACCCAATATCAACCCGTGGCCCCCACATGCATGTGTGCACACATATGAATCACACGTACATGCACACACCACACACACATATACACATGCAAAACATGTTTTAATTTCATATTAGGTAGCTAGTGAACATATTTCAGAAAGAAGCCTACAGGCCATTTTTGTTGCCCATACCTAAGTGAAGTCAATCCTCCCACACCGTTCTACTTTCTACTTAGAGGCAATTTCCACTGCACCTGCACCTGCATGCATTAAGGTTCTCTTTCCGGCATCAAGGTTTGGAACTATTAGCAAAAACCACGAGAAACCAATTTCAAGAGGAGAAAGACTCATAAAACGTGAAGAGTTTAAAGTGGTACTGAATGTTGCATGGGGGAAACTGCCACAGGCCATCCCATTCCGTCAACAGAATGTTCCACTTGGCTGCAACCAGGACACCGGTGAAATGTTTTGACATGTGGCTCTGCAGAGAGAAGAGAAAGTGGAGTATTCTGAGGGAACCGGACTGCCTGAGGTCACCCAGAATTCATTATCATGTCTTATAAACTTTTCTTGGACTTCAAAGCTATAAAAAAAGACCCATTTCTTGTCCTTAAGGAGTTTACAGTCTGTCCAAAGAGTCCGGCCTATGCACAGATATTTAGAGAGGGGAACGAGTCCATTCCGATAAGCAATTGCTATGGTTTGGATGCAGTTTGTCCCCTGCAGACTCAGGAGGTAGAGGTTTAGTCCCAAGTGTGGTGATGTTGAGAGGAACTTTTAAGAGGTGGGGGCCTAGTGGAAGGTAATTGAGTCATTGGAGGCAGTGCTTCTGAAGGGACTAGTGCTGGTCTTTAGATGAATTAGTTCTCACTAAACTGAGTTGCTATAGTGAGCCTGGCCCCTCCCTTCTCTGTCTTCCTGCCTCACCATGTCATCCCTTCCTCTTTGTAATGCTCCCCCATGATGCTCTCTACCATAATGTGATGATTTAGCCAACAGAACTCATTAGGAGCTGAAAAAAAATAGATTCATCTCATGTGCTGGTCAGAATCAGATGTCGCCTATAAAATTATATATTCAGAATGCTTCGTTCCCAGCTGATGGCAATTTGGGAAGTGGAGACTTGCTGGAGGAAGTGTGTTCTCGGGGGTGGGGCATGGGGTGTTCCAGGAAGCTCCTCTCTGCTAGAGCTCAGCTCACTGTCCTGCTGCTGTTTTCCAAGCGTTGCAGCAGAGGTGATGTCCAGCCTCTGCTCATGCCATGCTTTCCCTTTTCATGAAGCTCCCTTTGAGACTGTAAGCCAAAATGAAAAACTTTCTCCTATCAGGTGCTTTTTGTCAGGTGTTTTATCCTAGCAATCACTAGAAATCTCATTTTAGACTTCTGGTTTCCAAAACTGGGAGCAAATCAACCTATTTTCTTGATAAAGTATTCAACCTCGGGTATTGAGTTATAGCAACACAAAGGACTAATTCAGTAGTGTATGGTTGCATATCCTGTACTTCAGGCAGATCTGAAAACTACTAGCAACCCTCCTAAGTAAGAGAAAACTAGGACTCCAGGGGTTTCTTTGGAAGGAGGTCCATCCCACAAGGAGAGGTTTGAACCAAAGGCCACATTTTTCTTGGGATGGTTACTCTTTCCTTGGATTTGGTGAGGGTAGGGGACAGAATGCTTTTGCTAATTTGACTCAGTCTTTTCCTCAAGCATTATTGCATGACTAGGCAAAGCTATAATAGTCAAGATTCAACTGTCAAGTATATAAAAAAAAAAAACATCTGGGGCTGGAGAGATGGCTTAGTGGTTAAGCACTTGCCTGTGAAGCCCAAGGACCCTGGTTCAAGGCTCTATTCCCCAGGACCCACTTAAGCCAGATGCACAAGGTGGCTCATGCATCTGGCATTCGTTTGCAGTAGCTGGAGGCCCTGGCACACCCATTCTCTCTTTCTCTGCCTCTTTCTCTGTCTACCTGTCACTCTCAAATAAAATAAATAAAAATATAAATGAAAACCCTCTGAAAATGAATAGCCCACACTATGAAAATGATGACCTCATCTTTCCACATAGGGAAACCCTGTTTCCTGCCCCCCCCTTATGTATTCATGGTGTCCACCATTTTGGCATGACCATAGAGGACTTTTTATAGGATACTCTTCCTCTTCAGGTCTAGATCCAAGAGGGGATGCTTTGGGTGGGGGGCATGCAGGTTCATGCCTATTAATTCACTCTGACCCATTCTAAAATGACCAACTCCTAGGAAGGCCAGTTCACAGGGTTCCAAGTTTCAGTCCCAGAAAATAGGCACACTGCACACAACACAGTAGCCAGCGTAGCATATGAAGATTAGGACATACAGAGCTGGAGGTGAGCAGCTGAAGGTTGCACCATTTTCAACATCTTTGCTGACACACAGGACAGGACATGGTCTTTTTTTTTTTTTTTTTGGTTTTTCGAGGTAGAGTCTCACTCTGGCCCAAGCTGACCTGGAATTAACTATGTATTCTCAGGGTGGCCTGAACTCACGGCAATCCTCCTACCTCTGCCTCCCAAGTGCTGGGATTAAAGGCGTGCGCCACCACGCCCAGCAACATGGTCTTTTAATGTCACTGACTCAAAATGCAGGTAGCAATGAGCTTCTTTTTTAGAGGAAAAGCTCTCTTGGTCTCTCTTCTTCAGATTCAATATTACGTTCTTGGGTTTCTAAGTCTCCAGTGGGCTCCCCTCTCTGTTCACATGCACTCTGTAGTAGTTTGAATCAGATGTCCCCATAAACTCATGTGTTCTGAATGCTTGATCCCCAGCTGCTGGCAATAGAGAGGTGGATCCTTGCTGGAGGATATGTGTTGGTAGGGGTAGGCCTCGAAGTGTTATAGCCCAGCTTCCCCCTTACCAGGGCTCAATTCATTCTCTTCCTACCTTCTGCCAGCTGCTATGGCAAGAAGTGATGTCCAGTCTCTGCTGTACCATCCTGGCACTGCCATGCTGAAACTTACTTTTGAGACTGCAAGCTGAAATAAACCCTTCCCTCCCATTGCCTGCTTTTGGTGTGGTGGTTTGTCCTAGCAACATGAAGATAACTAGAACACACTTTGTTTGTAGACCCTCCCCTAAAGCCTCTTTTTTTTTTTTTTTTGGAGAGAGACACACAGAGAGAGACAGAGAGAGACAGAGAGGAAGACAGAGATGGGCGCGCCAGCAGCCTCTCAGCTGCTGCGAAGGAAAGCCAGATGTGTGCACCTCCTTGTGGTCAAGTGCGGCATTGTGCCCTTGTGTCACTTTGCATCTGGCTAAACGTGGGACCTGGAGATTGGAACTGCTGGAGATTGGAACCAGTGTTCTTAGGCTTAGGAGGCAGGCGCCTTAACCGCTAAGCCATCTCTCCAGCCCTAAAGCCTCTTCTTGTCTCTATCCAGGCTGATCTCATAAACAACTGCTTAGCGACACTTGCAGGTGGTTGTGAGGTCCTGGGCAATGGGAAACTGGATGGACTGCTGCCTTCAACCAGGAAAGGAGCTGTCCAGGAATGCAGAGATTACAGCATGTAAATTCTGTAACCCTCCAGTGTTGGGAGCAGGAACTGGCTTGTCAAACAGGACAGCGGGATCCATGCCAAGGCAGTGGCCTGCCAGACATGCCACCACCCCACATGTGCTGGTAGCTCATCCCTCCAAGTGGGAACATTTCCTTCAGGAGGGAGGAGGGAAGCTAGTGTCAGGAAGTAAAGTGACATGCAAGGCTCAGGAAGTAAGCCGTCTTACCTGACTCAGGAAGCTCTTGACTTCAAAGGCTCCTCTCCAAGGTCATACAAGTAGTTATAAGTGGTTAGGTGACGATGATGACGGGAGGGGATTCAGTGACAGAGCTGCATGCAAGGTGTGCTGAGAGCGCCAGCGCGGCAGCACTTGGTGAGGCATCATTCATGCTGTGGAGAAGGGTGCAAGCATCAGGAGGTCGTGGTGTCTTTCTCCATGGCTGCAAAGAGCTATCAAGGTCAGGCAATGTGTGGCAGGTTCAGAGTCAATGAAGGTCAACCCCAAGTTTCAGTGGAGAGCCCAGGAAATGCCAGGACCATGGGACACCTGACAAGGAAAGCTGTAAGCACAGAGTGGTGCTTCCCAAAGAGAAAAGCTTTGTGTGCTGTGTACAAGAGAACTGGAGGGACGGGGCTATCCAAGCCCTTTAGAACCTAGACGATTCTGCCATAAGTCCCAGATACCAGATATGCAGCTGTAGGATTTTGTATTTGCCTTGCTGGGTTTCAGTCTTGCTTTGGTCCAATCTTTTCTTCCTATGCCCCATTCCTCCCTTTTGGAATGGGAATCCCCACAAAGTCCCAGCAAGGTAGGGATCATGATTTCCATTTTAAATAATTAAAAATTTATTTATTTATTTATTTGAGATAGCTAGATGAGAAAGAGAGAGGGAGAGAGAGAGAGAGAGAGAGAGAGAGAGAGAGAGAGAGAGAGAGAGAGAGAATGAACATTCCAGGGCCTCCAGCCACTGCAAACAAACTCTAGATGCATGTGTTACCTTGTGCATCTGGCTTATGCAGGTACTAGGATCTTAAGCTTAGCAAATGAGCATCTTAACTACTAAGCCATCTTTTCAGCCCATGGTTTCCATTTTAGAAATGAGGAAATTATTACTTGGAGGTGGCTATCCTGCTGTTAATGGTAGAAATGGTATTTCTTACCAGGCCAACCTGGCTACAAAGCCTGCACTTGGGTACTGACAACATCTGCTTGGGTCCATAATGAGTTTGGGCTTCTCTGCCTCAATGGGGGGAGTCAAAGAGCTGCCTTGCATCCTATTAATTAAGAGGAAAGCCATTACTTAGCCAGATCCTTCCTAGCAAGTTGGCCTTTAAAGAATTGCAATTAAGCGCCTAGGTTTTATAAGCAGACCCAATTTCACTTGGAGCAGGACAAGATAAAGGGAAGAAGCTCATTAGCTTAAAATGTCATGTTACCTTTGCTACAAAAAGGAGTTTTTAAAACGCCAAGTGTAATAAGAAAATTAAAACAACATCCGGGCAGCTTTCTACAAGCATACTAAACAACCAAAATGTTACAACCACATATGTCCACCCTATTAATGAAAATATCATTACCTTTCCAGGCTTCAAGCAGACAGGGATGGGGCCAATAGCAGCAGGTGCAGAGCAGAGGCCCCCAGACTACTACTGCCACCTGCTATTCTCGCTCCATTCTTATTCCTGCTAACCAGCTCACCAGCTTGCCTGGCCCATGCGCCATCATCAGATTGGCTTGCAAAGGAATGCCTGGAGATGTTTGCTTGCTGATAACATTATTCTAAAGACCCTGCCATTTAACGAGTATTTTTCTGCCTTGAGGTTCAAAATCATTCATGGTACCTTCTGGGCACTTCATTTAGGCTTGTTTGAAGACATTAGGCATCTTCCAGGTTGGAAGACAGAACTCCCTGCATAACAAAAGAATAGTCATGAGCAGCCATGGAGAGTCAGCTCACTTCAGGTGACCATTATTAGAGAAGCCATCCATTTGGGGCTGTAGTTACCTTTGCATTGCTGGGACAAACACCTGACCAAAAGCAGCTGATGGGAGGCAAGTTGTCTATTTTGGTTTATTGTCTCAAGGGAAGCTCCGTGATGGCAGGGGAAACAATGGGATGAGCAGAGGCTGGCCATCACCTCCTGACCAAAATCATGTAGACAACAGCAACAGGAGAGTGTGACACTGGCAGGGGGGAAGCTGGCTATAACACCCATTAGACCATCCCCAACCACACCTCTCCTCCAGCAATTGTCACCAGCTGGGACCTAGAATTCAGGAAACATGAATTGTGGGGAATACCTAATTTCAAACTGGGTTCAAAGCTGAATAATGAGTATATCACCTGCATTGTGGAACCCAGGAACCAAGTCTCCCTGTGTCCCTGGGCTCAATGAGGCTTAACTGAATGAAGACAGATGAGGACACTGGAGCCGCACAGTGATTAAAGGATGAAGTCACTGGTGTGCATGCATCATGGCTAATGGAAGTTCATGGAGCTCACACTCATCTCACAAGTCCCTGACATTCCTTGTAAGAGTATTTCATCCCTTCTAGGACAAAGAAGAGCACTTGCTGCTATGGTTTGGACAAGGACACCCTCAAGAGCCCATGGGTCGATGACCAGCTAGCCAGCCTTTGGTGCTATTCAGAGGAAGTGGAGCCTTTAGGAGGTGGGATCCCAGGTCCTTTGCCTCTTCTTTGCTTCCTGGTTATCATGAGGTAAATAGGACTTCTCTTCCACATGTACCCACCACAATGTACTATGGGATGCCACAAGCTCAAAACAATAAGGGCTGAGTGCCCATGCATTGAAACCTTTGAAATCATGAGCCCAAACAATCCCTTTCCTCTTTTAAAATTCATTATCTTAAATGTTGTGTTGTAGTCAGGAAAACTAACATGTTTACTTCTTTTTTTAATTATTATTTTTTATTGACAACTTTTATACTTACATACAAAAAAACCCACCTGATATTTTCCTCCCCTTCCCCCATTCCTCCCTCTCTCCATTAGTCTCTCTTTTAATTTGATGTTATCATCTTTTTCTTCTATTTTGAGGGTCTTGCGGAGGTATTTCTAGGCACTGCAAGGTCATGGATATTGAGGTCAATTTCTGTCTGGGCAGTTGCATTGTAAGAAGTCATCCCTTCCTTTGGCTCTTCCATTCTATCCACCCCCTCTTCTGCAATGGTCCCTGAGCCTTGGAGGGTGTGACAGAGGTGTTTCAGTGCTGGGCACTCCTCCATCCCTTCTTCTCAGCACTATGTTGCCTTTTGGGTCATCCCAGTGGTCATTGCCATCTGAAAAGAGAAGCTTCTCTAACCAGAAGTGAGAATATGTGAATATGAACATTAAGTGTAGTGCTTTCAGGGCAGCTTGGTGGGAATAATATATACATTTAGTCAGACAAGAGCAGGCTCATACCCCTGAGGCTCATGACCTCACCTACCATAGACTTTTACTTGGGTTTTTCAGTACCACATATGTATTCCCTCCCATAGAGAGGGCCTTCATTCCAATTATGGAGCAGTTGGTTACCCCAAGAGTAGACATGCCACTATTGCACCCGTTCAGTCATTGGGCCTGTCTGGCCAAGCTTGAATATTCAGCGTCCACTGTTTTCACTGCTGATGACTTCTGTCTCCTATACGCTGCATGCAGTGCAGCTTTTTCCAGCTTTCAGTTGGCTGGTCTACAGGGAGAAGGTTTTCTGCTCCACACCAGGTTGCTTTTTCAGTGACCTTGCCTCTCAGGCAAGAGATGTCTTCAGCAATAGGGTCTTACTATCTGTTTCTCAAGGGAAACCAAGGGCTTTGGCAAAAGCCTTTAATGTTTTGGAGGCAACCGGGAGCTCCTTGGCCAACAACTCACTGGAAGGTATCCCATCCCAGGCACTGAAAATGTTCTAGTAACAGTCTACAGCTTCTAGATGTACCCTTATTCAAAAAAGTAATTTTACGTCTTATTCACAATATCTTGAATTTAGATTGACCCTGCCCTTTTTTTACGCATTCTCTTCCCATGTCCTCACTTAGGCCATTCCCCTCCCTGTAATCTATTCTTCTACTTACATATGTGCCATACCATACACTTAAGTCCTTCCCTCTCCTCCCTCCCTTATAGCCTTTTACCAGCTTACTGGTTTCTGGTACCTATTACTTCTAATCTTTCTTTCCTTCTTCTATTTTATCTTTTACTTTGGCTAGAGAATTAAGACACAACAGCTCATGACAAACTGTGAATTTGGACAGTTTCTTCTTCACAGGCCTCCCCAACCTTCTTTGTGACAATTCATTTTTCTACCTTTATCTCTGTATGTGTGCATATTTTCTCTCTCTCTCTCTCTGTCTGTGTGCATGTGTGTGCATGTGTTTAGAGACTAGAAGGCAACTGTGGGTTTCGTTCCTCAGGCACTGTTCATCTTCTATGAGGCAGGGTCTCTCACTGGCTTAGAACTCACCAAGTACACTAGACTGGCTGGCCAGAAAGCTTCAGGGATCAACCTGTTTCTACTTCTGCAATGACAATTGAGTGTCATCATGTTTGGCTGACTTTTTATAAAAAAAATTTATTTTAGAGACAGAGAGAGAATTGGTGTGCCAGGGCCTCAGCCACTGAAATCGAACTCCAGATGCTTTTGCCACCTAGTTGACATGTGCGACCTTGAGCTTACCTTACTTTTTGTGGGTCTGGCTAATGTGGGATCTGGAGAGTTGAGCATGGGTCCTTAGGCTTTACAAGCAAGTACCTTAACCACTAAGCAATCTCTCCAGTCCATTGGCTGACTTTTTAAAATGTGGGTTTTAGACACCAGACTCAGGTCCTCATGCTTGCAAGGCAAGCACTTTACCAACTGTGCTATCTCTCCAGTCCCAGAAAGCCATTTTCATAAATAAATCCCAACACTACTGCCCAACTCCTTCCCAGATGGATGCCTGTGCTGAGGGCAATTCTAGCATCATGGGGGATAAAGTAAGCTTGTATTAGCCAAAGCAAGTCCCTTGGTTGCAGGATCTCCATCTGATTAGCATAGGCAAAGACTAAATGTTATGTCCTTCTCAAATTTCCTATATTGATGCCTAATCAACAAGGTGATGGTGTAAGACGATGGGGGAGATGATCAGGGCGTGAGAGTAGAACCTTTGTGAGGGGGTTTAGTGCCTTACAGAAGATATCCCAGAGAGTTGCCTTAGCTTTTCTATCCTGTAAGGACATGGTAAGGAACATGGTCAACTATGAATCATGAGACTAAAAACTCTGGTGTCCTATCTGAGGTATCCCAGCCTCCAGGACAATGAGGACTAAGCCTCTGTTGCTTTAAGCAACATTTTATTTATTGCATGCCTAAAGTTACTAAGATAATATCTTCAAGACTAGGTCGTAGCCTCAGACTCTATTTATGTGGCCTGGTAGGAATTATTTTCCCTGTATTAATTGTAGGAACTTTTCCCACAGGTATTCTCTGTTCCTCTTTAAGTGCCCAGTGTAATAAGATCTGGGAGGCGGCAGGGCAGGGGGTGGGGTGGGGCGTGGGGGACAGAACTTGAAAATTACATCTTTGCCTTATTTTACCCTTAAACACCTGTTAAGATAGTCTGTCATGGTCCATGTAAATCGAATCCACTATCCCTTCTCACTCTGTGTGCCAAGAATTGCAATGCCAAATTTGCAGGATAATTGTAATAACTGTGGCAATCTTTTCTCTGATATTGTTATACTAGTCAACCAATCATTTTTATGTTTCTAGTATTTTTAAAAGTACTTTTATGATACTTCACTGAGCTTTCATATCTATCAAGCTACCATAAATCTTGAGTTTTTTTTTTTTGTTTGTTTGTTCGTTTTGCAATTCTAGTGATCAGCCACAAATCCTTTATGGAAGTGGTGAAGGAATTATGTAAATATCAGTATAGGAAGCTAGAGCTTTAGAACTTTTTCAATAATGGTTTCTTTTTGAGACTTGAGAGCAATTAATCACAAATCTAAAAAGACCACCATACAAAAAGTTATAAATGGTGATAGAGAATTAGCTCCCAGATTTTTAAAAATTTATCTCCCAGATTAAGGATACAAAAGTGTTCAGAGTAGATATGGTGAAAAACCAGGACAGAGGGATTTCTCTGGAGACAATTCAGCCTCTTCTTTCTTCATGTGTGTGTGTGTGTGTGATATGCAAGTGTGTATATATGTGTGTTTGTATGTATGTAGGCATGCATGTGGAGGCCAGAGAACAACATTGAGTTGTGTTCCTCGGGAATACCAACAATGTAGTTTTCTTTTGAGGCAGGTTCTGTCATTGCATTAGAGCTCAACGAGGCTAGACTGGATGACCAGAGGATTTCCAAGGATATTCCTGTCTCTTCCTCCCCAATGCTGGTATTATAGGCGAGTGCCATCCATCAGTCTGGGCACTTATGTAGGTTATGGGGGATTGAACTCAAGTCTTCACACTTACGAGGCAAGCACTTTACTTACTGAGCTATTTCCCCAGTCCTATTTTGTCTTTTTTTCTTTAAGCCATGTTGACAGTGAACTATACTTTTCACCTGAGGTCAAGAGAGGGGTCATTATGAGCTGTGTTCTTTGTGGCAGGGGATGTGGCAAACCTTGCTCCCCTCCTGTAGAACTGGATGTGGGCAACTGCCATTTGCTACCTGGGACCCTTGGAGTTTGCAGTCAAGCTACTGTCTTTCCAGATGCTTCTTCCCAAAGTTTGTGTCTCATGGATTCGCATATGAGGTCCCTGCACACAATGACTGCAAGGACTATATGAGGGGGTCATGGGTCCCGTTGGAGAGGGTCAGGGTGGTGGGTCCTTGTGCCTCCAGAAGCCATAAAGGGGTTGCCTAGGGAAGCACTGGGCACCCTCAGTGCACTGAGATCTATTTCCATGGAGCATCTGCAGAATCCATGAGAGTTCCCTGACAGTTGCCACTGTGGGGCTAGAGAAGACACAGTCGTCTGAGGACATCATGCCCTGAAAAACACTCCTATTACCAGCATCTGAAGGCTCTGAGCCTGGGTTCCAAGGCTCTCGGATAGATGCAGCAGATCCTCTCTAGACACCTGAACTCCTTGATTTTGCTTAGCCTATGGGCCCAGGTATTCTGATGTGTGCTTTGTGAGCATTCATGTCCTAGAATGCCCGAGTGCCTGAGAGAGCCGAGAAAGGCCATTTTCAGCCTCCAGTCACCGGAGGCAGGGAAAAAAAAACTTGTCTCCATTGAAACACTTGAAAAGAGGCAGCAGGAGGCAAAACTACCATTTGGTTTCTGATGATTTCCTCTGAGTCCTGTGCACTCCGTGCTCATTCTATATATGGAATGGAATCCTGCAGGCCTCCTGGCCTTACATTAGTGAGCTTGCTTTCAGAATTGTGACATCAAGAGCCAGCCTTAGGCAAAAAGTGCTTTCTTTGACTTCATCCCACTTTACCTGTCCTGACCTTTCTACTACCTTCTCTCACCTTGTGTGTCTCCTATATCAAGGTTCAGTGTCCATTATTGTTGCACACTGATGTGGGTTTGTGCAAAAAAAAAGTTAACAGTAAGGACTGGCTCTGGGCAGAGAGTCACAGACAAGAGCCTCAACATCACTAGCAGATGTACTTGCTCAGCTCCCCACTGCTTGGAGACTCAGCCGCCCTCCGTACCTTCACATGCTTCCTCCTAAGCAAGCCTGTCTGAGTTCTTCTGAAGGCTGACTACAAAGGTGTGAAATGTCTCTTTAGCGAAGGTCTTGAGGAGGCCTCCTAGGAATGGGGGCCCAAGACTTAAGTTCCACGGAGGACTTATAGAGCCTTCTCACCAGAGCCCCATAGATCCTGGTTGGGGTAGTGGGCTACTGAGCTCACTTGAGTAGCTGAGAAAACAGCAGGCCAGAGATGGTGAAATACACTCAAGGCTTCACAGCAAAAATGGAGGATAGTGACGGCAGACTCTAACTGGTCAAAGGACTTAGAATAGGTGTTGGATACTCAGTCCTAAATCTATATCATCACTCCCAAGGCTCAGAGAACACTAAGGAAGAGGACAGAAAGAATGCAAAAGCTAGAGGAAGACTGGAGCATTGTGGTACTCTGTCCACTGGGTATGATACAAGCTGTTGCACTCTTGAACTCTCAACAGCTTTCCTTACTTATACAAGACCTGCACATGATTGCACCTGTCAATATTCCATCCTGGATGGGTGAGAAGCTTAGGAGGCCTCACCCCTCTCTGAAGATTTATAAGGAGTTAGTGGTTGCTAAGGGTAAGTGGAGACATTTCTTCAGTGGTGCAGTCACTGGTAAGTTGTCCATGCTCCTATGAATTAACCCTTACCTATTCTCCTATAAGTATTTCTAATTTAAAACACAGGTTCACATATATACAAAGAGGACATAAAAGAAGAATGGGGACTATTTGGGAAAAGGGGATAAGTTAGAGTAGAAGAGGGACAAGAGAGGGTAGTGGGAGAATGAATATAACCAAAGTGCATTATACAGATGTTTGAAAATGTTCTACTGTGCTGGAGCAAAGGCCCAGTGGTTATAGGCACTTGCATGCAAGCCTGCCAACACGAGCTCAACTCCCAGCACCAACTTAAAGCCTGATGCAAAGTGGCCCATGTGTCTGTGATCTCATCCCACCTATAGCAACAGGAGACAGAGCCAGGAGAATCCAGAAGCTTGGGGGCCAGCGAGACTGATGCACATGGAGTGAAGTGGCAAAACTAAATAACATCAGGGGCTGGAGAGATGGCTTAGTGGTTAAGCCCTTGCCTGTGAAGCCTAAGGACCCTGGTTCGAGGCTCAGTTCCCCAGTACCATGTAAGCCAGATGCACATGGTGGCGCATGCATCAGGAGTTCGTTTGCAGAGTGGCTAGAGGCCCTGGTATACCCATTTTTTCTCTCTCCCTTTGTCTGTCTCTAAAAAATAAATAAATAATAAAAAATAACATCAAGGGAGACCCTGTCTCAAGCTGTGCACCATTGTACACTTGCCCCAACCCATCATACACATCCACACATACATACAGATGCACATAAATAAAAACAAGAAAATGCCATTCTAAAACCCATTATAATGTGCAATGCATATGTTAATATAGCATGTTGGAAAAACCATTATGTAATTGCATGTTCAAGACATTCACAGGGCTGTGTTACCACTGCCATCTTAATTTTAGAACACTGTCATTACCCACTTCCAAGTGATGGTCTCTTAACAATCATTTCTTCTTTTCTCCCATCCCACTTCCTTGCCTTAAGCAGCCATCAGTCCACTTAACATTTCTATGGACTTGTGCATTCTGGACATGTCATATAAAAATCATATAATATGAAAACAATGGAGAGAGCTGCCACTGTGTTCTCTACCCATAATACCTCTGCCTTCTTCAGACTTAGCTGTTCGAAGCACAATGAGGAAGGAAGGATGGGCGCTGTGGCCCAGTATCAGACACTCAGAAGCTGGTCTTGTGGGTAGAACGCTCCAACAAATAGAATGGGTAGTAGCAACCTTAAAGAGACGAGAAAGGCAGGTCATGTCCTTGGGTAGAAAGCCAGGGGAAAAGGGCCCCATGGGTCTGGTAGGGGATGGAGAAGCATTCCTGTTGGCAACCCCACACAGTGACAGTGTGTGGATTTGGGGGAAGGGATTGTTTCCTGCATAGTGTGTGCAGCTCACACAGCCTACTGATCAGTTTATCTGTGGGTGTTAGGGTCTGTAGTCCAGCCTTGCTGAACATTGAGCCAGTTCCTGGGCTTAGGTAGACTTGGGGAGCAGAGTGCAAACTGGGGAAAGAGAGTGGGGAGAGAGAGAAAGAAAGAGAATGGGCATTCCAGGGCCTCCAGCCACTGCAAACAAATTCCAGATGCATGTGCCACCTTGTGCATCTGGCTTACGTGGGTCCTGGGGAATTGAACCTAGGTCCTTTGGCTTTGCAGGCAGGCTTCTTAACCACTAAGCCATCTCCCAGCTGCATTTTATCCTTTTATGGACCAGCCATAGTTCACTTGCTCAAAGTCAAAGTCACATGTAGCCATTGGCTGTCATACAGTGTATTGGATAGTACAGTTTAAAGAAAATCCAAGGTTAAGGCCGGAGTAGGAAAATGCCTTGTCACCTCTGGGGACCTGTGGTTTACTTGAAGGGGTCTCAGAAGTAGAAAGAGTCAGGGGGGATGGCCATGGGACATGAGGTACTTACACTGGTTGCACTCATCTGAGGGCCCAGTGGTACGCAGTGATAGCTCTATGGCTCCATGGCCACCTCCTCAGGTTGGTCCTGTGCACCTCTGGGAAGGACAAAAGTAAATTGTGTCCTTTCATGATTTTGCCACAGATCTTGCCTATGAGAGTCCTTCCAGGGGTCAGTTTAGGGGACATTCTATGTTGTCCCAGCCTGGAAGGCAGGCATTTGTGTGCCAGCCCTTGCTTCCTGAGGGACCCATATTCTGAGTTCACAGGGAGCTGGGGCCATAGAGGAGAACGTGGAAGCACACCTTATTTTGGTTTGGGTGCTTTGGTGTGTCCAGTGCTTGGGCACGAAAGGAGCACATGATAATGCTAAGAGAAGGTTCAAGTTAAACCGTGGCTCTGATGGCACTAAGCTTGCTTTTATGATCTGGGTTGACCTGCTCTTGAATGTACTGTGTGCATGTGCAGGGACAGTTCCCTGGGAAGTTGGGGAACTCACATAACTTGTCTTTGTTCTGGGCTTTTCTCCTTCATTCAGAAGTCCCCTTCCCAATACCCAGCTCCTTTCCTATCCTTACTGCACCCCCTCTAGGCAGGGAAGAACCCACCCGGACAGGAGCATCTCCGGTTAAGCCCCAAAGTCAGGCCGATTGTGGTTTCTCAAAACTTGCAACAGATTTTCATGTCTGATCTTAGCACCTGCTGTTCCCTTTACTGAGGGGCATTGCACACCTTGTGCGGATGTCAAGCTTCTAAAAATATCACAGCTGCCCTTCACTTCTACTGTGAAGCTCCTCCCTCCCTGCTGGAAGAGCTGCTATCCTCGGGGCCTTGGGCTATTGGATATGAACCACTGCCTATGTTCAGTATGACAAACAGCAGGTGCTGCAGCCCATGGCCAGCTTCTCCAGGGGAAGCCTGTTGGCATGCTCCCTGTGGCATTTAGTCCAGGGATCCAAGTATGTGTCCTAAATTAAAGCGGGGCATTAAGGAACTCATCTTATGCCTCCCAGTGTCATTTCCTTTTAGAGGGGTCAGGGAAAAAAATCTGTTTAACTCATGCTGAGGACTGGATGCTAGACAACCTCAAGGTTTGCTGACGGCTGGAGTTTTAGACACTGTTCAGAGGACGCATAATGGAGACATCCTGGGATTCCTGGGATTTTCTAATCACAGGCTGCAGGCTCTGCAGCTGCAGATTCAGTGGACTTTGGGTAGAATGTTTGGGAAAAAGAATCTTCACTGAGCATGTGCAGACTATTTCCTTGTCATCATTCCATCAATAGCATAGCATAGCAACCATGTGCATATCCTTTACATTACTTTGTACATTATAAGTAACCTAGAGGTGATTTAAATGATGCAGGGAGATGTACATAGGTTATATACAAGCACAATGACGTTTTATGTAAGGGACTTGAGTGTCTATCAATTTGGGGACCTTTGGGATGTTTTAGAACCAATCTCTCATGTGTCCTGAGGAATGAGTGAATATAGCATAAGAAATTATATGAAGAACTGTCCACTTTTTTCTGTTTGTTTACTTAATGAACAAAAATTAAAAGGATTCTCAGGAGACTGGAGAGATGACTCAGTGGTAAAGGTGCTTGCTTGCAAAGCCTAATGTCCTGGGGTTTAATTCTCCAGTACCCACAAAGGAAAAGCTATAGGCACAAAATAGTATATGCACTGAAGTTCATTTTGCAGGCAGAAAGCCCTGTCACACCCATTCTTTTTTTTCATATGGCAAATAAATAAATGAATATATATTTTTTAAAGTATACTTAGTTTTGTTTTCCTCTAAGAAAAATATCTATCCATACTTGAGGGTTGGGGAGATGACTCAGTGGGTAAAAACGTTTACTGTGTGAGCATGACAACCTGAGTTCAGATCCTCAGAGTCCACACAAAGCTGGGAGAAGCAGTGAGCATCTGTCATCCAAGCCCTTCTGCAGTGAGATGCGAGGCAGAGACCAGAGCATACTCACCAGCTCACAGCTCACAGCTCAGCTCACCTGGTGCATACAGAGGTGAACAAGAGACCCTGCCCACGGGCTACAGAGATAGCTCAATGATTAAGGTGCTTGCCTGCAAAGTCTAATGACTCTGGTTTGATGCCCTAGTACCTATGTGAAGCCAGATATGCACAGAGTGACGCATGCATCTGGAGTTCATTTGCTGTTGCTAGACATCCCAGTGTGCCCATTTTCTCTCCCCACATCTCTGCTTGCAAAAAAAGAAATAAAATATTGAAAAAAGAGACCCTTCCACAAACATGGTGGAAGGCAAGGACAAACCCCCAAAGTCCTCTGCCACATGCATACCCTCAGTGACATAAACATACACACACATGATGATATTACAAACTGAAAATAAAAATGTATCCATACTTGTCTCCATCCTAGTAAGATTCATAAACAAAATATACTTTTTTATTAGATATGAACATATGTAGTATGTAAACAACACATGTCGGCACCATCCTTTCCTTCCTTCCTGCCCCTTTTCTGAACACAAAGTATACTTTTTGCATGGAAGAAATATCTAAAGAAATTCTTTTTCTAATTCTTTCACATGTCAATGGGTGTAGGCTCCTCTAGGAAATCTGACAATGGTGGTGATTTTAGGGCTGGCCTGTCAGTTAACTGGAGGGCTGGGGTGTGTGTGTGTGGGGACTAATAGACCTCAGTTAATTGTGAACTTGCCAGATGACACTGATGAGTTGATTAATCAAAGATTTTTTTGATCACATCCTAACTGTGAATTACATATTAACCTAATATGATTAATAGACTCCATTGATTTTACATTTCATGGTTGAAATACCTATTGGCAAAAGCAAAATTTAGAATTCTCTGAACAGCTAGAAAATGACTGAAGCTTTGCAGAAGTCAGGAATGCCATGGGGTCCTTGCCGTGCCTCTAGGAGAGAAGGGACATGTATTGATCAATTCGGATTTTCAGTAAGCCAGTTCCAAACACAGCTAGTGTTGCCATGACTGTTTCATGTTTGTTCCCAAACTTTTTTACATAGTAATGTTTTTATTCTTTTAAAAAATGTTTTCGACAATTTTGATACATGCATGTCATGTATTTTGATGATAATCCCATTTTCTGCAGTGGTGTAGCATGAGATCTGGAAAATAATCCCATATCCATGCTCTTGTAGGCAATCCTAATTCAAATCAATGGGACACACACACGAACACACACACACACACACACACACAGGCACACATACACACACACACGCACACATATGGATAAAAAAGACATCAAAGTAGAAGCGGGACTGCTTGGGAAGAAAGTGTCCCCATGCATTTGATGGTGGTCTTGGCTGGTGAGTGTTCAAAGAAAACGCAACAAGACAATGACAAGGAACAAGGAAACACAGCAGGGAAAGGTCGCTGCACCTAAGACACAGGCCAGCAGTGTGGCTGGCAGAGGGAGCACAGATGTGGGCAACAGGCAGGCCTGAGTTTGGATCTTGCGCTATCCCCAATGTACCTAGGACGTTCCTATCACCCACCAGAGCCAAGGGACCAGAATACTGCTTTCAGGCATCACCTCCATGCCCTGACTGGAGGGGTCTTACTGTTACACCAGGGAGGAGGGGACATACAGGGTTCTCCTTGTGGACTCAGGTTCAAGATATCCTCTTGCGGAGATGCAAAAGAGAATGAATCATGGAATTCCACACTAAGAAAACACTTCTTCCAGTACCCTGGAAACATGACTCCTGATGAATAACTTCATTACATAGGTCAGCCCATTGTTTTAACCAAGTGGGCAATTCTCTCATCTGGAAAGAATGATCACTTCAGGCTTATGTACTGCTTCACACCAAATGCAGGGCTTATATGTTAGAGTGTTAATTAAAATTTTATTACTTGACATAAATCTGTGTTTCTAAGTGCCTTCTGTAAATGCAGGATCGCTTTTTTTTTTTTTTTTTTTAATGGCTTCCTGTCAGCCCAGAAGCTGCCTGGCTGGCCTGTAGATATTTGGTGGACAGGTTCTGTCCTGGGGAGCGCTAAGGCAGCGAGCGTAAGGGCGATTTGGTGGGGCTGTTTGGTGAGTGTCTTTTCCTAGATGAAATGGCTACCCGCTTCTAAGGCAGTAGGGTTACAAAGTATTGTGTGGCCCGGCTGAGCACCTCTCAGGGCTGTGTGGCAGTCTCCACTCTCCATTTGGGGTCAAGACTGTTTTCTTCATCTTTATGGGCTTGTGGACCACTTCCTCCATCTGAGGCATGAGGATTCCAGGACTGTCTGGCTGAGGTTTCGAGCCAGTGAGGTTTAAAGCACATCTGAGGTGAAGGCTTCGCTTAGGTTCACACTGACCGAGTTAGCTTATTTTTAATGTTGAGGGCTACAAAATTAGATACCCCAAGTGTCTATTTTTATTAGAGTAAATGTTTCCAAGTCAGGAAGAGAATTGAGAGTAGACCATCAGAGACCAGACCAGTGTGGCTCAACATCTGTGCTCACTTCCTCAGCATTTATTTGTTATGTGGCCCACAACATTGACTCTTAATATCGAACCTGTGTCAGCTCTTAACGTGTAGCTTGGTGCTTTTCCCTCATGCCAGGACTCTGTTACCAGCCTCCCTGTGGGATCTCATTACTTAATTCTTCATAGATTTCTTTGCTGTCTCGATGTTTATCTGGCATCGTAGGTCCTGGGCATGGATGTCTCTTGTCTGGCTGCTAAGTGGAATGCTGGACATCACCCAAGCTCCGTCCCCTTGCATGTTTCAGACCCTTTCTATCATCATCACAAACAGGAAGTCTGCCAGCTGGACTCAGCCTGCCTATGACTATCACTTGTCACATATTTATTTTGTGAACTCTCCTGTCATGTTCACCTAGTGAACTTGTGGCATCTTTGGGCATTCATGCTGACATCTTGGCATTTGAGTCCATTAATGTCAATCAGATAAATAATTAATAATGTAGATTATACATTAAGTAAAAGTCTAATATTCTAAGATAAAGGGACTATGGCTCTGTTGAAGGCTCTAAACCTTCAGAGCAACTGTCTGTATTCTGACTGAGTCCTGGAGAAAATCTGCCTCCATGTTCTTGGCTCTGGGTGGAGCCTCCCAGGGCTTTGTGTTCTGCGTTATTGCTGCACTGTGGTCCTGTGGCCAGGGGTTCTCACAGACCGTCTCACCTTTCTGAGAGGTATTGTTCACATGCGCCATCTATCCGCCCTTCCTTTTTGGACACAAAGACATCACACTGTTCCACCCCTTGCAGTTACATTGTTCCAATTTCTAGGAGAAGAAAAGAAGGTAGATCCATTATATGTGTCAACTTCCTTGTGTGAGACTCTCATTTAGTGAGTCTTGAAGACTCCTGTGGCTATGTGGAAGCAAGAGATCAATGCATGCAGGAAGGCTGGGAAGACAGCTCACTTGGTAAAGTGCAATCATGAGGACCTGAGTTCAATCTCCAGAACCCACCCAAAAAAGATGAGCATGCCGGTGGGTGCTTGTAATCCTAGTGCTGGGGATGTGGACACAATGAATTTTGGGGGTTTGTTAGCCAGTCAGTCTAACCTAATTAGGAAGGATAGTTTCAGGCTGGTGAGAGGCCCTGTCTAATTAAAAAGGTGGATGGCATACATGTTTATGCACACACACACACACACACACACACACACACACACACACACAGCATGCTATATCACCAAAGTTCCAGAGGGCTGGGCAGATACACCCAGGGTTGAGCAAGAAATGGAACCACTGATGCTAGGTAGTTACATGTTACTATGCATATGCTAATCCTATTCTGATAAATTTTGCACTGGCAGTGCCTCTGTGTAGGTATGACAGGTAGGGACCTGTGAGAGTGAATCCTCACAGGACATCCCATGGAGAGAGAAATATGGTGACCCAGAAGCGGAAGGGTTTTGCTTTTCAGTAGAACTCAACAGAACGGCAGGCAGACAGGGTCGACCTACAGAGGGATGTGCAAAGCAGAAATAGGCAGAGCCTATCCTGATGTATGGATTGGTCTGCTATTTGGCTTGGGAGAAATGGAACAATTCCTGTGCTTCACAATCACTTCACATATGATTTGAGTGACCACTTATCAAGGAGGATTCCAAAGACTGTGTCACATCCCCTGGGAACTTATTATTGCACTGTGCTCAGGTTCAATGTCAACTGCCAGCACCATCGCCTGAGGCCTCTCGTGGGTGACCCGAGCCTGTGCTGCTCTGTAAATGTCAGAATAATGCTCTCTTCTCAGGTGTGCATATCTCTCAACCAATGAGTGAAGAGGGGCTGTCGTTTCCTTCACATTGCTGGGACAAAGCACCTGACTCCAAGCAGTTGATGGAAGGAAAACTTTTATTTTGGCCTATAGTCTTGAAGGGAAGCTCCATGATGGCAGAGGAAAGCATGGCATGAGCAGAGGCTGGACATCACCTCTGCCGCAGAAGGTGGGAAACAGTGGCAGGAGAGTGAGTGGCATTCTAGCAAGGTGGGGCTGGTATAACACCCCTAAGCCTGCTTCCAGCAACACACTTCCTTCATCAAGCCTCCATCTCCCAAATTTCCATCAGCTGGGGACCAAGCATTCAAATCACATGAGTTTATGAGGGACATCTGATTCAAACCATCACAGGAAAGTTGGTGTACAAACGGGCTTTGCTTCCCCACACTGTGTGCTCCATGTGCACTGCTTTGCAGGGTCATTGTGCAGGGCCACGTCCCAGCTACCCACAGCAATATCGAGTTTAGTAACACACTTTATAGAGTGTCTTCCTGAATGGTCTGTATCTACAATTCCCTTTTCGGATACTCTGGCGGGGGGGGGGGATACTTTGAGAACTTGCATTTAAATGCCTTTCTCAGGCTGAGCTTCAACGGTGCTCAGACTATGGCAATTCCTGTTGATTTCAGTGGAGGGAAAGACATAGAGGAAAAGGACTGTATGTGCATTGTAAAGGGATGATGAGTGTGTACAAACTGGCTTCTATAGATGCCATGCTCCCTATTGTGAGGTGTCCTTTCAAGTGCAATTGATAAAAATCCTTGTAAGACAGACTTTATCCTGGTTTTACTGAACAACTGGACATTCATAGAAGTTAAGTGACTTGGTCAAGACTCAATGTAGAGAAACATCTTGCAGCCTGTGGAGCTTTGGGGCCAGGTAGAGGTGGCTACAAGGAAGCAAAGAGGGGGTCCAAGAACAGGGAGTCTTGTCTCAGGTTGAGCTTCTACCTCTGAGTGTCCTTTCTAATGGGAGAGATCTGGCTGGGCTTCACCATTTAGACTCAAGTGTCATGTTTGGTGAGAATAAGGCACAAAAGAGGCCAATTTTATATTTCATTTAGCACAGGTCAATGTGAGGGTTCACAGGACTTCCTACAGGTGGTCCCACTTCAAGCCTACCCAGGAATTTTGTCCTTATTTTTACCCAAAATCTCTTCCACTTTTGGGCTAAATTTTAATTTGGAATATCCATATTAATCTGCTTGGGCAGCCATAACACAGTACCATAGACTCGGGGCTTTATTTTAGTTTGTGTGTGTGCTTGTGTACATGTTCTTCTGTCTGTGTGGGTGAATATGTATAGGAATGCATATAGAGGCCACAAGATAACCTCTGGTGTTCCTTCAGTCATCATTTTTTAAAAAAAATATTTTATTTAATTTTATTTATTTTTGGAGAGAGATACAGAGAGAGACAGACAGAGAGGGAGAGGGAGACAGAGATGGGCGCGCCAGCAGCCTCTCAGCTGCTGTGAATGAAATCCAGATGTGTGCGCCCCCTTGTGGTCAAGTGCGGCATTGCACCCTTGCGTCACTTTGCATCTGGCTAAACGTGGGACCTGGAGATTGGAACTGCTGGAGACTGGAACCAGCATTCTTGGGCTTAGCAGGCAGGCGCCTTAACCGCTAAGCCATCTCTCCAGCCCTCACTCATCATTTTGATGCAAAGTTTGTTACTGGCCTGGAACAAGTAGGTGAGACTGGTCAGCCAGTGAACCCCAAGGATCCACCAGTCTCTACTTCCCCAATACCTGGATCATAGGTGCATACCACCATGCCCAGCTTTTTATACATGGATTCTGAAGAATGAATTCAGGTCCTCATGCTTTCAAGATGAAAACTTTATCAACTGAGCTATCTCCCCAAGCCAAAGTAAATGGGTTAACAAGGAGAAATACATGTTCTTCAGAGTTCTGGGGACTGGAAGTGTGAGATCAATTTGTCATCAGGGTTGGTTTCTGCCAAGGCATTGTGCTTGGCTTTCAGATGGCTGTCCTTCCCCTGGGTCTGTCTCTATAAATCTTCCTTGTGTGTGTGCTGTGACCTCATCTTCCCTCCTTATAACGACACTGTCATGTTGGATTGAGTCCATAATTGGATATGACTTCCTTTTATCTTGACTGTCTCACTAAGGCTCTCTTTTCACATACTATCATGTACTGAGGAACTGGGGATTGGAACTCCCAAATGGGAATTTTGGAGGGATATATTTCAGCCTCAAACTGTCTTTTTATCTACAAATTAGGGGCCTAGAAATTTCATTCCAAATGAGAGTTTGCTTTCATGTTCTCAAACAGGCTTACTGGATAAAAAGTATCGTGTGATTCCCAATCACCCCACCTCACAGGTGGACATGAGCAAGTGTCTATTTCCCCAAGATCGAGCATTGACAAAAAACCAAAGTAATGATTCTACCAAAGTCCAGCTTGGCAATGGGTTTATTAGAGTTACTTACAGGAGTATGGGTAAGGGTCACTTACAGGAGCCTGACTATCTCAAGGGCATCTCACCATCACAAAAACACCCACCTGAATCCCTGGAGCTCCCTGCACAACTTGCACACAGCTTGGCAAGTCAGAGGGTCGCTCTTTCCCAGCAATTGTGATATAATTGCTTATATAATCTTGGGGAGGGCTTCTGTGAAGTTTTGAGCTTCTGGAGACAGTGAGTTGTTTACTTTCTGAGACTTGTAAATTTCATTTACTTCCCGAGTCTTTCTTTAAAAAAATATTTTTATTTATTTGTTTGAAAGAGAGAGAAGGAGAATGAATATGAACCAGGTCCTTCTGCCACTGCAAATGAACTCCAGATGTAATGAGCCACTTTGTGAATCTGGTTTTATGTGGGTACTAGGGAATGAACACAGGTCGTTAGGCTTTGCAAGAAAGCACCCTTAACCACTGCAGTATCTCTCCAGCTCCTTACTTCCTGAGTCTTAATGAGCATCCCCTGGACATTGCTATATAACAGAAGCAGGTCTGCAGTAATTCCTTAATCTATTGTCTGTGGATGCTGGTGATGCACTTGCTATGGGTTAGGCTCTGTGACTGGAAGGGAAACATGGTTGGCCAAAGAGCCTGCCTGAGAGGGAAGAGGACGTACTATGACACCCTGTGATGGAAGGTCTGTCAAAGCTTGAGAGAGGACAGAAACAACGTGCACGTTCCCTCTCCACCAGGCCTTCCTCTAAATGCTGGTTGCTGGCCAGTGCCTAGGCTTGCCTGCTTCCCCAGTTTCTCAGCATGTTTCCACCAGTGAGCCCAGGTCAGCAGAACCTAAATAGCCACGAGAAGTTAGAAACTGGAGAAACTTCCTGCAGAGCTCTAGGCGAGGCCTGAGGCTGGCAGCTTAATGGGGCCGAGGTGAGGACTGGGCAGCAGGATTGGGTAGCCTTAGCTCCCAAAGCTGTGAAACATTTGCTGATGGGTAGAATGAAAGATATAGCTTTGCTCAAAATAGCACTGTGGGCTTGAGCAGTCATAGCAGATTTTCCTCTCAGGAGTCAGAAGCCATGGTTGTACTTTTGGGGACAACTTTATTTAGGGGATGGTCAAGCTCAAGTCCTTCATGAGACATGGTCTAGTGAGGAGCATGGGACAGCAACAGACATTGAACGAAGGGAATTTAGTAAGGGGAGTTGGGCATACAGGGCTTGGAGGAGTGAAATGGAACAAGAAGGAAATATTGGGCAAGAGAGAGATGAGTGTCACTAACAACTGTGGGAACAAAGGGAGAAACTGGAGTTATTAGGGGAAAGTAGTCACGAGAAGGGCCTTACAGGCTGAAGTGCTTCTCAGATTGGGCTGCTATCTCTGGAGCACAGAGGTGGCTATGCAAGTAGAGGTTGATCCTAGCCAGGACTGCTTCCCCAGAAGCATGGTGGCACCCTGCAGAGACAGATGCCCCCCAGATAGAGTCGAAACTATGGAGTTCAGAAGAATATATCAGAAAGGCCCAGGTTCGTAAGGAACTGTGTGAATGCTGCTGGTACCTTTGCAGTGGGTCACAATAATGGTAATGTATATGTGCTAAAATGAGCTGGGACAGGGACTATCTTTTATGTTGCTAGAACTTGGCTGTGTGTGGTATTGATGCAGATTAGAGCCTGGTTGTCTGCTAGGGACACCAGCTCAATAGAACACGGATGCCACCCTGCCCTGGTGAGACTAGTGCTCCAGTCTGGTCCAGTCTGACCCAAGATGGAGATAAGGAGCAGCTTTCTGGTTCTGCCTCCTTAACTTGTCATGGGTTTTCATCCCCATGGGCAGGCCCTTTCTGAGTCTGTGCTCCCCTGAGCCCACCACCCAATCAAACTCCTTCACATACATTTGAATCTGGCAATGAGGCTCAGCCTAAGTGGAGGCCTAATTTACAAAAAGACCCGTTTTAAGTTTCCACAAGAAGTTTTCAGTCCTACCCACTCAGGACTCCTCTTGACTGGGATGGGAAAACCCCTCTTGACTTGGGAGCTTTTCTTCTCTCTTATTATTATACTCTCTCTTAAAATAAATCTTTTATAGTATACCATTCTTTGTGTCTGTATTTTTTAATTCAGAACCTAAGGTGTTAGTAAGTTCTAAGCAAGCCCATTCAGAGCCCAGTCTCTCTCCCACAGCAGTACAATGATGGTAGGACAAGCAAGCAAAGGGTAGAGAACCTCTCTGTTCCCCAACTGTGTCTGTCTCTCTCTCTCTCTCTCTCTGTTTTTCTCTGTTTTTCTCTCTCTTTGGTGTCCCTATCAGCAGAAGCCAGCTGACAAAGGGAAAATTCAGTTGGTAGAGTTCTCTTGCTAGACTTATGAAGCAGAGCATGGAAGGTGGCCTTAAAAATGAGAGGCAGGGCTGGGGAGATGGCTCCTCTTAAGTTTCTTTTGTCAGATATTTTTTCACAGAAACAAGAAAATTAGCTAATACAAATGGCCCTGCCAGGATGCACAGATGGAGAGCTAGCTCGTCCTTGAGGCCATATTAAAGAAGTGCAGTCTGAGCTGGAGAGATGCCTTAGCTGTTAAGGAGCTTCCCTGCAAAGCCAAAGGACCCAGGTTCAATTCCCCAGGACCCCTGTAAGCCAGATGCACAAAGTGGCACATGCATCTGGAGTCCATTTCTAGTGGTTGAAGGACCTGTCATGCCCTTTCTTTCTCTCTCTGCCTCTTTCTCTCACTCTCTCAAATAAATAAAAATAAAATATTTTAAAACGTCAGAGACAAAGTCTCTGGGGTTTCTACAACAAGGTGACTAGGGAGATATCTCACTCAGCAAAGTATCTGGTGAGCAGATATGAGTATCTGAATTCAACCCCCAGGACATACATAAAAGCCAGGCATGGTGGCATGCATTTATAATCCCAGTGCTGGGGAGTCGGAGATGGGCAGATCACTGGAGACTGATGAATCTGTGAGCCCCAGGTCCCGGTGAGAGACTCTGTTTCAGAAATCAAGGTGGACGGCTGTTGAGGAATGACACTTGAGTTCTACCACTGACCTTCATGCATGTGCACCTGCACAATCATGAGTGCACACACAATGAAAAAACCACAACTGGGTGGCTTATAAGGAACAGGGGTTTATCTGTCATCATTCTGAGGTTGGAAAGTCCACACCACAGATCTAGCAGATTCTGTGTCTGGTGAGGGTTTACTTCCTGCTTCCTAGACGGTGCCTTCTTGCCATAATGGTAGGAAGAGGTTCTCTCTGCAGCCTCTCTCATACAGGCACTATCCCATTCGTGAGCGCTCCATCCTCATGATCTGATCAGCCCCCAAAGGCCCCGTGTTTTATTGGTGATTAGGTTTAACTCAAGAATTTGGGGTAAGGGGACACAATATTGAGATTGTAGCAGAAACTGTATCTTAATAATTGTCATAGACCTTGACCAGTCCAACCCCAGAGCTTTTCACCTAAACTTGGTGCTGTGAAGGGCAGAATCTATCTTTCAAGGATGAAGTTCGTGGACAGCAGTATGTCACAGTTACTGAAAATGAAAATAAAAGTAGGATCCCTAGAGAGTCAGCTGGTTGAGCCAGCATGTGTCTTAGGAGCTCTGGGGGTTCAGGTTCAAGGGTTTTTTAACTAAAGAAGGGAAGGGGGTGTGTCTCTGTAGAGGTAGACATTCCTTTGACTGACATAGGTGATTAATGTCTCTAGATTATATAACGTTATGTTTAGTGTGCATGTGCCATCCCATGATCCTCTTTGTTATATGCATGAGATGCAGTCCATATGCACTAGCTCTGAAGTAGTTTGTGACATCCTTAACGTCACCCTGTGTTAATATTTTTCCTTAATGCACAGGTGTGTTTCTAGGGGAATCCCCTACTTGGAGGGGATTTGTACAATCCTTAGGGTATACTGGAGCAATCCAAGGGGCAAGTCTGGGGCCATCCTTGAGGTGGTCTGAGGCAGTCCAAGTCTTTCTTTCTTTCTTTCTTTCTTTCTTTCTTTCTTTCTTTCTTTCTTTCTTTTTCTTTCTTTCTTTCTTTCTTTCTTCCTTTCTTTTTAGATCTCATCCAATGCACAGGCTCGCCCCTGTTTTTTTTTTTTATTTATTTTTTTATTGACAACTTCTATACTTACATACAAAAACCTCATATTTCCCTCCCCTCCCCCATTCCCCTTTAGAACTCCACTCTCCATCATATCCCCTCCCTGTCTCCATTAGTCTCTCTTTTAATTTGATGTCATCATCTTTTTCTTCTATAATGAGGGTCTTGCGAAGGTATTGCTAGGCACTGCAAAGTCATGGATATCGAGGCCAATTTCTGTCTGGGCAGTTGCATTGTAAGGAGTCGTACCCTTCCTTTGCCTCTTCCATTCTATCCGCCCCCTCTTCCGCAATGGTCCCTGAGCCTTGGAGGGTGTGACAGAGGTGTTTCAGTGTTGGGCACTCCTCCATCCCTTCTTCTCAGCACTCTGTTGTCTTTTTGGTCATCCCAGTGGTCATCGCCATCTGAAAAGAGAAGCTTCTCTAACCAGAAGTGAGAGTAGCATTAATATGTGACTATGAACATTAAGCGTAGTGCTTTCAGGGCAGCTTGGTGGGAATAATATATACATTTAACCAGACAAGAGTAGGCTTTATACTCCTAAGGCTCATGACCTTCCCTTAGCTTAGGTTCTTCAGTACCAGGTATGTATTCCCTCCCGTAGAGAGGGTCTTCAGTCCAATTATGGAGCAGTTGGTTACCTCAAAAGCAGACATGCCACTATTGTACCCATTCAGTCATTGGGCCTGTATGGCCAAACTTGAATTTTCAGTGTCAGTGTTTTCACTGCTGATGACTTCTGTCTCCCATAGGGCTGCATGTAGTGCAGCTTTTTCCAGCTTTCAGTTAGCTGGTCTACAAGGAGAAGGTTTTCTGCTCTACACAAGCTTGCTTTCTCAGTGACCTTGCCTCTCAGGCAAGAGATGTCTTCAGCAATAGGGTCTTACTATCTGTTTCTCAAGGGAAACCAAGGGCTTTGGAAATAGCCTTTAATGTTTTGGAGGCTACCAGGACCTCCTTGGCCAACAACTCACTGGAAGGTATCCCATCCCAGGCACTGAACATTTTTTAGTAGCAGTCTACAGCTTCTGGATGTGCCATTATTCAAAAAAGTAGGTTTATATAAGTCTTATTCACACTATCTTGAATTTTGATTGACCCTCCCCCTGCCCCTCTTTTAGGCATTCTCTTCCCATGTCCTCACTTAGGCCATTCCCCTCCCTGTAATCTGTTCTTCTACTTACATATGTGCCATACCATACACAGTTTAAAGGGATCTGTTCATCATGGAGGAAAACATGGTGGCAGGAGCGTGAAGCAATCAGTTCCACTGCATCCACAGTCAGGAAGCAGAGACCAGCAAATGCCAATGCTCATCTTGCTTCCTCCTTTTGATTCAGTCTAGGACCTCAGCCCATGGAATGGTGCCTTCCACCTCTGGGAAGGGTCTTCTCACCTCAGTTAACCTAATCTAAGAAATATCTCACAGACATCTGGAGAAGATGGTTTCCAAGGTAATTCTAAGCCCCATCAAGTTGGCAATCAAGATTAACTGTTACATGACCCATTAGAGTTGACCTTTGGGGTCAAAGGCTATCTAAGTCCCTTATGGTTTGAATAAGGCACAGTCCTTCTCTGAACTTCATTTTCATCTGTGATGCAGAAGCAATGGTAGTCTCTTAGCAGAATTGGGGATTAGAACAAATGTGTGATGTGCTTCAGCACTGAACTGGATTAAAGACAGAGATGATTGTGAAGATGATGGGGGTGTACCAACCACAGCATGGGTTCTCAGCTAGGATGAATATACCTGGAGTGAGTTGGCAGAGGTGACTTTAAAGGAGGAGTCATTTCTTCCTGGTGAGCTGGGAGATGAGAGGCAGTCATGTACGTTACCCAAGGAAAAGCATCATGTTAGAGGCTGGGATAGGAAACCTTTCTTTTCGCTGTAGACTATAAATACACTTGCTGAAGAGCAGAGAGTAGGTGGATGAAATCATATAGCTTAAAGGTGGCATAAAATAAAGATAAAATACGAAAGCAGATTTCAAAAAGACACCATTCCACATAAAGTGCATCCACGCAGCATGTTAAACACCATTTTTCTGATTACCTGTCAGAGTTTATTGGATCTCTGTGAGCTGGAGGCCAGCTTTAAGGGAGGCTCCTTTCTCCTATCTTACTGTGATGCCTCAGGGCACAAACCAAGCCTTTCAAAAATGAATAGAACAGCAGAGGTAAGTGCTTCTCCACCTCCTTTATAGCCTGGCCATCCCCTACACCTCCCCTTTCCCCCACTTGCTTTGGGTGGCCATTGCTGGCTAGCACCCACTGACCTCGATTGCTCATTGGCTGGATGGT
The DNA here is from genome assembly GCA_036365145.1 of Orientallactaga sibirica. Lineage (NCBI taxonomy): Eukaryota > Metazoa > Chordata > Mammalia > Rodentia > Dipodidae > Orientallactaga > Orientallactaga sibirica. The sequence continues at coordinate 16,268,423 of JAEOAD010000028.1, forward strand.
ATCTCTTCTCTTTTCTGGGGAGGACTGCTCTGCTTCTTGTTTGAACGCCGCCTTCTGCTCCTTGACATGGCACCCAGACAGCCTGTGTCGCATGGCTGACTACTGAGCCAGGCTCACTGACTCCCCCAGGAGAGCTGTTGGAGCTTCTTCTGGTCTAGGCTCAGGTCCCGAGAGGCAGCTGTGGGACAGCCCTGCACTGTGGGTAGAGAGGTCTCTATAGTCATAGTAATAAGAGAGGGAGAATAAAGGAGGCTTAGCTCATTGAGTTCAGGCTGAGAGTATGGATGGCTGTGGTTTAAATGGTTATTTTACTGAAGAAAGACATATTTTATATGGATGATTATTCTTTTAACTTTTTTTCTTCTTTTTTGGTTTTTCAAGGTAGGGTCTCACTCTATCTCAGGCTGACCTGGAATTCACTATGTAGTCTCAGGGTGGCCTCAAACTCATGATGATCCTCCTACTTCTGCCTCCCTGAGTGCTGGGATTAAAGGCATGCGCCACCACGCCCAGCTCTCTTTTAACTTTTTAATCAAAGCTTCCATAAGTATAGACAATATTCTGTGATCATAATTCTCTCCCACCACTCCCATTTCCCATTCCCAAACTCCCCCCTTCACTGAATCCCTTCTTTCTAGTTAGTCTCTCTTCTATTTTGATGTCATCATTTCCCCCTCCTATTATGCAGGTCTTTTGTAGGTAGTGTCAGCCACTGTGAGATAATGAACATCCAGGCCACTTTGTGTCTAGAAGATAGCATTGTAAGTAGCTTTCCCCTTCCTTTGGCTCTTACATTCTTTTTGGCATCTCTTTTAACAATGTCTCTGAGCCTTGGAGAGTGTGATATAAATGTCTCACTTAGTGCTGATCATTGGGTAAAGTTTGAGTCACCCCAGTGGTCACCATCATCTGAAAATAGAAGTTTCTTTTTAAAAAGTATTTTTATTTATTTATGAGAAAGAGAGAGAGAGAGAGAGAGAGAGAGAGAGAATGAGCACACCAGGGCCTCTAGTCATTGAAAGTGGACTCAGATGCATGCCCCACCATAAGAATCTGGCTTAAATGGGCACTGGGGAATCAAACCTGGGTCCTTCAGGCAAGCACCTTAACCACTGAGCCATCTCTTCAGCCCAAGAGAAGCTTTTTTTTTTTAACCAAGAGTAAGAGTAACATTAATATATGGTAATAAACATAAGTGTTTAGAGGCACTTTAGTGGGCAGAATATATCCAGTTAGCCAGAAAACAGTAGTAGTTTCTTCTCTAGGGCTAATGACCTCCCAAACTATAGGTTTTTGACTAGGTTTTCAGTACCAAGCATGAATTCCTCCCATGGAGTGGGTCTCCAGTCCAATCAGAGGGAAGTTGGTTTCCCCATAACAGACATGCCACCGTTGCACTAGTTGGCACATTTAGCTTTACTGTCCAGTTGTATGGCTTGCAGGGTCATTGCTGGTTAAGACCAATGATGACCTCTCTCCCCAAAAGGTTGTGTGTTACAAAACTATTTCTTTTTTTTTTTTTTTTTTCGAGGTAGGGTCTCTCATTCTAGCCCAGGCTGAACCTGTGTAGTCCCAGGCTAACCTTGAACTCCTACCTCTGCCTCAGAGTGCTGGGATTAAAGCCCTGTACCACAACAACTGGTTTACAAAGCTCTTTGTAGCATCCTGACAGCTACTCAAGAGGAAGCAGGTTTCCAGCTCAGCTCCAGCTTGATTTCTCAGTGCCCTGCAGCTCAAACATGTAGAGTCTTTAGCAATAGGGTCTTAATATCTACTTCTTATGGGCAACCAAAAGCCTTGGCAATAGGCTTTAAAGTTTTGCAGCATCAGGAGCTTCCCTGGCCAGCAACTTACTGAAAGATAACCTACCCTGGCACTGAATTTTTTCTACTAACAATCTATGACTTCTGGGCACAGCATTATCCACCTGCACAGGTACTTCTACTTAACTCTTTAAGGAGAGGGAGAGAAAGACAGTTGGCACACCAAGAGCTCCAGCCAGTGCAATTGAACCCCAGATGCTTGTGCCCCCTTGTGTGCAAGTGTGACATTGCAAGCCCATGTCAGTGTGTGTCTGGCTTACATGGGACTTAGAGAGTTGAATATGAGTCCTTAGGTTTCACAGGCAAGCACCTTAACCGCTGAGCCATCTCTCCAGCCCAACTATGTTTTACAACATATAATTATTAGCTAGTGGAGAACTAGCTTTCCATATGGATTATTCATAACTTTAATTTTGATTAACCTTCTTCCCACCACTCCTCTCCTCCCCACCCTGACTATTCCACCCCAGTATTCTGCCCCTCTACTCAACATATCTACTATGACCTCCCCTTAAGCCCTCCCCTCTCCTTCTTTCCTCATAGCCCTTTCTAGCTTCCTGGCATGTACATGTGATCCAGCTATACCACTCCTTGGAACATACCCTAATGACTCTACTTGTTACTATAGAGATACTTGCTCACCCATGTTTATTGCTTCTTTATTCATAATAGCTAGGAAACTGAACCAATCTAAATGCCCTTCAACTGATGAATGGATAATGAAGATGTGGTACATTTACACAATGGAGTTTTGTTCAGCTGTAAAGAAAAATAAAATTATGAAATTTATGAAATGGATGGATCTGGAAAAGGTTATACTAAGTGAAGTAACCCAGGCCCAGAAAGTCAATGCTGCACATTCTTTCTCCTATGTGAATGACTCTTACATTCTGTTCTGAGGACTTCTGGAAGGTCCTGTCAACCTTTTTAAGAATATCTTCCAGGTCAAAACTATTTTCTTGATAACTCTAAGACATTGATCATCCCTTTTGCTCTCATTTTCTCAAGATTGTGTAGAGGAGATTTTTGGCAGGTTTATGCACTCTTTGATATATGATGGTATTGTTTTCCCATGTGGTATGTACTTTTGCAGTGTGTGTGTGTGTGTGTGTGTGTGTGTGCAGGTGCATGTGTGTATGTGGTGCATTATGCATGTGTACACATGTGCATGTGGAGGCCTTAAGACAACATCAAGTGTCATTCCTTAGGAATGTCATCCACTGTGTGTGTGTGTGTGTGTGTGTGTGTGTGTGTGTGTGAAAAAGTCTATCATTGGCCTAAAACTCACTAAGTAGGTTAGACTATGTGGTAGTTTAAATGTATGCCCCCAATATATTCAGTGTTTTATTAGTTTGTTGTTTACATCTCCATCCACCTGGCTCGAGGCAGTGTCACTGGGCAGATCTTAAGGTGTGGTGGTGGGTTTGAGATTTCAGTCTAAAGATATGCAAAGTGTGCCTGGAGTTCCTGAGGTGTGCTGTGCTGTGTGGCTTTTGGCTTGTGGCTTTTTCTCTCTCTCTTGCCTGATCCTGTAAAAGACAGGCCAGCTTCTCCTGCCATTATGGAACTTCCCCTGGATCTGTAAGCTGCAATAAACATCCCTTCCTCCATAACTGTGCCTGGTCTGGAAGTTCATCTCAGCGAACCTGAAGCTGTCCAATACAGACTGGTTGACCAGCAAGCCCCCAGGGAACTTGCTGCTTCTGCCTGTCAAGTGCTGAGACTACAAATGTGGGCCATCACTTTTGGCAGTTTTATGTGGGTTCAGATTCCCTGCAGCTCAAGTGTGCTGCAACTTTTAGGCACTTGGCTCTCTGGTCCGCTGGTTCTGTAAGCTTTCCCAAGAACACCATCCACAGCCCATTTGTTAAGTTCTATCTTAGCTTTGGGTGAACCATCAGCCTTGCAGCTGACCACATGGGCAAGCAGAGTGCTTTCAGTCCATCTTAGTGATCATTATGAGCCTTGCTTCTGCTGTCCTTCCAAGGGCACAGTGACAAAGCCATGCTTGCTCCCAAGGAGTGCACAGTCTGGGTAAAGGCATTGACATTTAGGGATCAGAGAGTGAAGCAGAAATCTGAAGCCATAGGTGCTTACAGCAGGCTTGCAAAGCTGAAACTAAGTTCCCCTGGAGGTCAGAGGAGGACTCTTCTCCTGAGAAGGGTAAAGTCACATTGCACAGCAGAAGAGTGTGCAGTGAGGCACTGCCATGAGGAAGTGCTGCTGTGAACTGTGTATGCGGAGGGAACATATGGCTGACCAGATGGAGCTAGAGTGTGCAAGGCTGTTGACTCAAGGCATTCCACTGAGGGCAGATCCCACTGAGCTAGGCCTCTGAAGGGGTTGCTGGAGGGCATGCACTGTGGTCCATGTGTGGGCTGGAGGAGCGAGAGTGGAGGTAGAGTGACACGTGAGGGGGAAGAGATGCAGCTGAACTGGAGAATGTCAGGAAGGGAAAAGAGAGCCTGACTGAGTTCAAGGACACCACCCTCAGCTGGTGGGACCACTAAGTGTAGCCTTTTCTCTCCTAAGTGTGCTTTTCCTGCCAGAGACAATAGATGCCTACTGGTACCCTGGGGCACAGCATGGTAAGGTTGTCTTTCTGTGGATGACACTGGGTAAGCTACTTTCCATCTGGGCAGCACGCTCCTCACCACTAAGCTGTCAGTGTGTCATGCCTGGTCCTTAGGAGCCTTGTGGGCTGATGGTCTGGGAGTTTATTTTACAAATATTATCTTGGCCTTCCCTCCCTCTGAAAGTACTTCAACTGTAGCAAAGTTTTGTTTTCAAGAAGATGCTGATAAAAGTCGGGACTGATGATATTGGTTTTTCTATATTCTAAGTTTGTGTTATACAAGACCTATACAATATTATATTGAGTTGTGTGTGTGTTCATGTTTGTGTACATGTGCATTCTGTGCATATGCATGCATATGTGGGATGCATGTGAAGGTCAGATGCTGTCCACCTTTTCTGAGATAGTCTCTCACTGGCTTGGGCATCACCAAATAGGCTAGATTAGTTTGCCAGTGAGCCCAGTGATCCGCCATCTTCTCAGCTCTGGGGTTACAAGTACACACCACTATGTGGGTTCTGTGAATTGAACTTGGATCCTCATATGTGCAAGGCAAACACTTTACAGACTGAGCTATTTCCCCAGCCATTTATTGAGTAGCTTTAACAACCTTCCATCAATTAGCTTTCAGTTGGGCTGGAGTACAGAAAACAACTCAGTGTGGTTCAAATCAATAGGAATAACTTTTTCACATCATAAGAAACCCAAGCCTGTACTCTAGCTACTCTAGAGGCTGAGGCAGGAGGATCACAAGTTTAAGGCTAGTTTGGGCTGCAGAATGAGTTGCAAGACAGCCTGGGAGAATGAGTGAGATCCTATCTCAAAATAAAACATAAAAGACTGAGAATACAGCTTAGTGGTAGAGCACTTGCCTAACATGCATGAGGCCGTAGGCTAAATCACAAGTACCACTGAAACAAAACTAAACAAGGCAAAAGAGCTGCTGTCAGCTGCCTGTTGGCCATGACCAAGTGCCTTAAATATGTCAGGTTAAAGATGGGCTTGTCTTGGCTTTACCTTCATGGCCACATAAAGGCTGCTGCAACTGTAGTCACCACTCATGAAGGCAGGATGCTTGGGATGGAATGGGACAAAACTGCCAGAGGTGTTTTTTTGGTCTGTCTTCCCCTCCCTCCTCCCCTCCCTCCTCCTCCCCTCCCTCCCTCCCTCCTCCTCCTCCTTCCCTCCCTTTCCTTCCTTCCCCTTCCTTCTCCTTCCCTTCCTTCCTTCCTTCCTTCCTTCCTTCCTTCCTTCCTTCCTTCCTTCCTCCTTCCTTCCCTCCCTCCCTCTCTCTCTTTCTTTCTCTCTTCCTTTCTTTCTTTCTTTCTTTCTTTCTTTCTTTCTTTCTTTCTTTCTTTCTTTCTTTCTCTTTCTTCTTTCTAATCAGTAAAGAAAATACTCATCTCCCTTATTATGAGAAGGTGAGCCACTTTCAAACTCTGAGTGACAGCATTATTCTTTCCTAAAGCCCCAACTTCATTCTTTTTTTTGGGGGGAGAGAGACAGAGAGAGAGAGAGAGAGAGAGAGGGGGAGAGGAAGAGAGAGATGGGCATGCCAGCAGCCTCTCAGCTGCTGTGAAGGAAATCCAGATGCGTGCGCCCCCTTGTGGTCAAGTGCAGCATTGCGCCCCTTTGCATCTGGCTAAATGTGGGACCTGGAGATTGGAACCATTGGGGATTGCAACCAGCATTCTTAGGCTTAGGAGGCAGGCGCTTTAACCGCTCAGCCATCTCCCCAGCCCCATTCTCCTTTTTTTATTCTGAGTTAGCAGAAGCTGCTTGCAATTGCTTTACCCCACTGGAAGCTTTTGCATTCTTATGGCATCAAATATCAAGGCATGGTATTGGCTGGAGAGAAAGGCTCATGAGCAGTGTGTTTACATCCCATCCCGTCTCGTCTCCCAAAGCCGGATTGGTGTGCTAACATCAGGTCTGCCCTTCTGGATGGAGACAGGTAATTCTGATGATGTTTGGGGAAAGAGCACAGCATTTAGCTGCAATTGGCAAATGGACATTTTCTGTATTGGTTACTTTTCTCATTGCTGGGACTAAATGCCTGACAAAACCAACTTAAAGGAGGAAGGATTTACTTTGGCTCACATTTAAGGGACCACCATTCATCATGGCAGGGAAGGGGAGGCAGCTCCACAGTCAGGAAGTGGAGAGAGATCAACTTGTTTTCTCCTTTGTGTGTGTGTACTTGTTTGTGTATGTACATATATGCATGTACATATACATGGTCATGTGTGCCTGTGTGGGTGTTTATGGAAGCCAGAGATTAGCATTCGGTGCCTTCCTTGATTGCTCTCCACCATATTTTTTGAGACAGGGTCTCTCATTAAACCTGGAGTTAACCAATTCTGCTCAACTAGCTAGTCAGCAACCCTTAGGGATCGTCTTGTCTTGACCTCCCCAGAGCTGGGATTCCAGGGGCACACCACCGTGCTCTGCTCTGACATGGGTGCTGGGAATCCGGACCTGGGTACTCATGCTTCTGCAGCAAGCACTTTACCCACTGAGCCAGCTCCCAGGCTCTGACTTTTGTATTCAGTTTGGGATCCCCAGCCCATGGAATGGTGTTACTTACATTTAAAGTGGTCTTTCCACATCAGGTAACCCGATCTAGAAATTTCCTCATGGACATACCCAGAGGTAATGGTAGACCCTGTCACGTTGACAATACTCACTCTCATCCTTGTTTTCCTTATTCCTGAGTGTCCTTGGTGCCTGGTCCTCCCCTCTCTGAACTATCCTGACTGCCTTCCTGCTTCCTGAATCTTTCCCATGGCCTCCTTATGCCCAGGAGGGTTAGTCCTCTTCAGACTAACACATACCACTTGTTGAGCCTTACCCTTGCCCTTGACTTTGAGTACCCAGCTGGCCCAGCCATGGACCATGAGGGTCAGCAAGAATCACTGAGACACAAGGTGAATGAGGCTTGTTTTGTTGTGTTCTTCCACTGGAAAATTACCAGATAGTTATTCTGTTGCTGGGACTTAATTTAAATGGAAGTATAGACCTTGAAACAAGTTGCAAATTAGAATTAGAAACACAAAAACCATACTTGCAGCAGTTTTGATTTCTGCTAAGGAGTCGAGGGAAGGCCAAGGGCAAGTCAGGGACTGGCACGGGGCAGCATCCTCTTCTCAGCCTCCAGTCACTTTGTTCTCACCGTTGGCTTCAGCTGGGGCTGTGGGAAGGCCAGGCACTGGTGGCAAACGGGCTCTGTGGGTGGCATGGTGGTCCTGAGGATGGAATGAAATTTGGGTATGTAAGTCAAAGAGGTATTTTGGGGTTCCTCACCAATGCACCAATATGATATGTCAACACACCAATAATTTTGGGGTGTCTCCAGGTTCTTGTCTGAAGAATTTGAAGAATGAAATCCAAAGACCAGAAGATAAGGTTTAGGGAGATTTTGTCATAGCTTAAAGTTTTAAGGAGGGAGGGCTAAGGTAAGGGAGGAAGACATAGCTTTTGCCCAAGGAGCCAGAGAGGGTTTGATAAACCCACCTCAAGACTCAGGTTGGGGTTTTTTATGAGCCCCATGGATGGACAGCTGGTGTAGCTAGTCTAGTCCTGTCATCAGGTATTTGAGGTCAGGATTTCCTGACAGGGACAATCTTCCCAGAACTCTTAATTCTCTAGGAAGGGGCTTCTTGGAAGGGAGTGGAAGGACTCTCTAAGGCAAGGAAAGTCTAGACCTTTCTAATGGTTCCGACCTGTAGTAAAGTGTAATGGACTAGATTTTCGCCTACAGGCCCAAGGACAATTACTATGTCCAGTCAAGGAGAAAGTTATTCACTTTGGGTCCTGTCACCCCTAAACTGCCTCACGAGTCTGGCTTAAAACTCATCCTGGCCCATGCTCACCTTTAGAGCATCCCTCCCCAGGGCACTTACAGGAAGGAAGACAGAAATCCCTGAGCCCAGCAGCCTAATTCTCAGGCCTTTTTACCCACAAGCCCTCCGGTCTACTCTGTACTTTCAGACAGGGGCGCAACATGCTCTGTGCAGTCCTCAGAACAAGCTGAGGGCCTTGCCTTTGGGCTCCTGCCACAACTGCATGGTGTGTTCCTCACCATACTGTGGTTGGTTTTGTGCTTTTCTTTCTTGTGTGTATATGTATTCATGTTTGCACATGCATGTGCATATGCATGTGGAAACCAGTGAACAGCCTTGGATGTGGTCCACTTTTTTTTTTCTTCAGAAACAGGGTCTCTCACTGGCCTGGGAGTCACCAAGTAGGCTAGACTGGCTGGCCAGCAAGCCCTAGGGATCTGCCTATCTCTGCCTTTACTGTGCTGGGATTACAAGTGCATATTACTGTGTCCCTATTTTTTTTTTTTTTTTTTTTTTTGGTTTTTCAAGGTAGGGTCTCACTCTGGTCCAGGCTGACCTGGAATTCACTCTGTAGTCTCAGGGTGGCCTCGAACTCCCGGCGATCCTCCTACCTCTGCCTCCTGAGTGCTGGGATTAAAGGCGTGCGCCGCCACGCCCGGCTTCCTATTTTTTTTTTTTTAATATGGATTATGGGGATTGAACTCAGGTTCTCATGTTTGCATATCAGACACTTTAATGACGGAGCCATCTCCCATTGGTTTTCTTTCTCCTTGTGGATTTGCCATACCAGTGGGGACAGGTAATGTGTCCTGGTCCTTTCCAAGTCTGATCAGCACTCTATCATCAAGGGTTGGGCCTCTCTGAGAGGCAGGGCTGCTAGAGGAAGACCTGCCAAGTCATGTCTGTGCATGTTGAAGGCCATGCTCTGTTGTTGAGTCTGGAGCCTCCTGCATGAAGTACATTCTTCTGTGTTCCTTTCTCGATAATATTTGTGCCTAGTCACACCCATTCCCTCTGGAGGGCTTTAATAACCCACTTGACATTTTCCATTGTTTGGATGATCGTTCCTATTAAATTGTTGTAATGAAACAAATGAACATTACTTTTTTCCCTTTCTTCCAAATCTATTTCTAAATGGACCGTGCACCAAACTTGCAATAGCAGTAGATAATTGCTGGATGACTGAGTTTGTGGCTGGAAAAGAAATGGCATCATGGTGGCCATTAGAGCTGCCTGTGAGAAAGAAGGTCTACCCAGTTGCTTCATTTCAGAGATCAGAAAGCGTGACTCCAAACCTCTATGTTCACACTGTCAACAGTAAGGCTGGCATTAGACTAAGAACACACAGCACTTATAATTTTACTTATATTCAATTACCAAGTCTTGTACTTAAAGTTTTTCTATACTGTTGAAGTAAAAGAATAAGATATCTTATTTGCATATTTAGATATTTATTACACAGTAGGATGACTATAGTTGACAATAATGTATATTTAATAAATCTACAGAAGAGAGGACTCTGAGTGCTTTTGCTACAAAAATAACTAATGTTTGATCTAATGGATGTGCTAATTATGTTGTTTGACCATTCCATGTAAACACATGCTGAAAGACTGTACTTCATAAGTATGTACAGTTTTGAGTCAACGAAGATGAAGTGAAATGGGCTAGGCAGATGGCTCAGTCAGTAAACTTCTTGCCATGTAACCATGAGGACCTGAATTCTATCCCCAGCACCCACATAAGAAGAAGCTGGGTGTGTTGGCACACGCTTGTAATCCCAGTGCTGGTGAGGCAGAGACCATTGGATCTCTGGAGCTTGCTTGTCAGCTAGTTCATCTTACTTGGTGAGCTCAAGGCCAATGAGAGACCCTGTCTCAAAAAATATGGATGTAATCTGAGAACTGACATCTGAGGGTGTTCTCTTTCTTCCTCATGCATGTGTACATATATGCATGCACACCTACATACACAAACATATATACATCCATAAATACAGCAGCAAAAAATAAACTTAAAAAAATTAACTCATGTGCTGGAGAGATGTCTTAGCAGTTAATGGCCTTGCCTGCAAAGCCTAATGACCCAGGTTTGATTTCCTAGTATCCACATAAAGCTGAATGCACAATGTAGTGCATACATTTAGAATTTATTTGTAGTGGATAGAAGCCCTTGTGCTCACTCTCTCTCTCTCTCTATCTCTGCTTGCAAATACATAATTAACTAAAAAATATTAATCCATATTTTCAATAACTGAAATAATAGCCATATTTTATTATTTTTATAGATCAGTTTTCCATGTGCATATGTTTAACACTTATTTTTTAAATAAACATAAACTTGAAAAAAATAAAGAAATTAATGAAGAATTACCCATCATTCATGTACCCAGATTTAAGTTGTTTTAGCCATTTGGTATGCATTCTTTTCTGGCTCAATAAGTAAAATTTTTTTCTGGGTCAATAAATAAAAAAATGGGATCACACTATATATCTAGTTTGGCAACTTTCTCTTTGTTATGGATTAAGATATCATGAATGAATTTTAAAGCCAAGTTCTCACAGCATCATTTTAAGTGACTGGATAGCAGCCTTACTATATACATACATACATACATACATACATGCATACATACATACATATGTGTGTGTGTGTGTGTGTGTGTGTGTGTGTGTGCATGTGTTACAATTTGTTCACTCAAATCACTAGTATCAGACATGGAAATTGTTCCCTGTTTTTATTACTATACATAGTACTTTAATAAATGCCTGTGACTGTGGAAGAATACACTTTTGCATTTACATGAGGGTAATTCATAGGTCAATGTGCTGGCACATTTTGGCAGTATTTGACATGAGCATTCAAGTTACTTCCAGAAAGGTAATATCAGGTTATTTTTCATAGAAGCTCACCAGATGAAAAGGCTCATTTTTCCACATCCGTGCTTTGCTCCATTCAAATTTTCTTTTCTTTTGAGGCAAACCCAACACACTGGCCCTTTTTTATGAGAGAGAGGGAGAGAGAGAGAGAATTGGTGCACCAGGACCTGCAGCCATTGTAATCGAACTCCAGATGTGTGCTCCACCTTGTGTGCATGGGCGACCTTGTGTGCTTGCTACACCTTGTGCACCTTGCTTATGTGGGGCCTGGAGAGTTGAACATAGGTCCTTAGGCTTTGCAGGCAAGCACCTTAACTGCAAAGCCATCTCTCTAGACCTCCATTCAAATTTACTTATTTTGTCAGTTTAGGTGAGGTTGTGTCTGAAAAATCAACCATTTCATTGCTAGTTTAAATTTTACTGTCACATAGTTGAACATGGATTGATAAAGAAGAGAAAAACATTTCATGCCCATGGATTGACTTCTTCCTCATTCTTAGTGTTGCATTAGGAAGAGCGGAATTCTCTAGGTATATACCTACTGAAGTGGTACCTTTACCCTCTCTCCACTGTAAGTGAAAGTGGATCTTTCACTGTGAGAACTTAAGAGAGATCCTGAAGATAAGTTCCCTAAGACCAGGCTCAAGATCTCTCTGTGACCAAGCTATCAGGGATTTGAACTCTGCCTTTGTCCCCACAGAACCTATTTCCACTGGCAAACAATGATTCCAGTATGATCTGTGGAGGTCTCTTCTTCTGTCTTCTGTTCCAGGCAGTTATGATTCTCTTTAATCTGGGGGACAGGGCAAGTCGTTTATCCTGTGATCTTAGTTCCCTGAAGGACTAAGAGCAGTTTATTTTTTTTAATTTTTAAAAATATTTTAAAATATTTTTTACTTATTAAGTTGAGAGGGAGAGAAAGAAGCAGAGAGACAGGTAGGTACAAAGAGTGGGCATATCAGGGCCTTTAGCCTCTGCAAACGAACTCCAGATGCATGCACCACCTTGTGTATGTGGCTTATGAGAGTACTGGGGAATTGAACCTAGGTTCTTTGGCTTTGCAGGCAAGCACCTTAATTGCTTTCCAGTCCTTTTTTTTTTTTTTTTTGGATTTATTTATTATTTTTAATCGACAACTTCCATAATTGTAGACAATAAACCATGAAAATTCCCTCCCCCTCACTTTCCCTATCACAACTCCACCCTCCTATTTTGAGTGTCTTGTGTAGGTAGTATCAGGTACTGTGAAGCCATTTTTTGCCTGGAAGAGAGCATTGTGAGCAGTCCTACCCTTCCTTTGGCTCTTACATTCTTTCTGCCACCTCTTCCACAATGGACCCTGAGCCTTGGAAGATATGATAGAGATATTTCAGTGCTGAGCACTCCTCTGTCACTTCTTCTCAGCACTATGGTACCTTTTGAGTCATCCCAGAGGGGGCACTGCCATCTAAAAAGAGAAGTTTCTCTAACCAAAAGTGAGAATAGCATTAGTATATGGGTATGAACATTAAGAGAAGTGCTTCCCGGGCTGTTTTGGCGAGCATAATATATGCCTTTAGCCAGACACCAGCAGGCTTTACACCCCTAGGGCTCATGATCTCTCCTATCATAAGTTTTCAGTATCAGGCATGTATTTCCTCCTATGGAGCAGGTCTCCAGTTCAATTAGAGACCAGTTGGTTAACAGACATACCACTGTTGCACCCACTGGCTTCTTTGGCCTGGCAGGGTCATCTTAAGGCTTGCAGTGTCCACTTTTGTTTATTTCCACTGATGATTTTTCCCTCTCCCATAGAGCTCCATGCAACATAGCTTTTTCCAGCTTTCTGTCAGCTAGCCTACAGGGAGGAGGTTTTCAGCTCAGCTCCAGCAGGATTTCTGTGAGCTTGCAGTCCAGGCATATGGAGTCTTCAGCAATAGGGTCTTACCATTTATTCCCGGTGAGAAACCAAGAGCCTCAGCAATGGCCTGTAATGTTTAGGGGGCATTAGGGGCATCCCTGACCAACAACTCACTGGAAGGTATTCCATCCCTGGCACTGAAAATTTTCTAGTAACAATCTATGGCTTCTGGGTGTGCCAATTGTCCAAAAAGTAGGTTTCCATATGACTTATTCATACTCTCTAAGGGTAGTTGTTGATTTTCAGTTTCTGCAGCTCTTTCTTCTTGTGATGATGGGAGTGGCAACTTTCAAGTTTCTGTCCCGCATGTAGGGGCATTGTGAGAAGCTTGTCTCTATGAGCAGTCTTGCCACAAGTGTTAATTACTTTCCTTGTTGCTGTGACAAAATGGCTGATAAAAGCAACCTAGGCAGGCAAGATTTATCTTGGCTCACTGCTTCAGGGTGTCGTTCCTCATGGTGGGGAAGGATGGTGGGAAGAGTGGTTCTGGCTGGGGTGGCAGAGTCAGCAAGCAGGGAGAGATGAATGTTGGTGCTCAGTTGACTTCCTCCTTTTTTCCTTTTCATTCAGCCTGGGACTCCAGTCCATGCTGGTATCACCCTCATTCATTCCTCCTGTTTTATGTTGCTGCTTTTCTTTTAGTTCTTTGACTTCGTTTATGTTTTATCAGTTACCTTTCAGTTTTGTTCCTCTTCTCTTGTTTGGTTACTCTCTTCAGGGATATGTACTGTGTGTATGTTGCAGGCCTAAGATTCATCAGGGTAAAGAAAGTGCACATTTTCTTTAGCTCACAGAAAAGCATGAAGCTCGAAGACATTGCCTAATGTGCAGGCTGAATACATAGACAAGTGAACAAAGGGATGTTAAATGTAGGGTGTCTGCTCTCATTTGTGCATTTCGTTTCCATGCTTAAATGTATCTGACCATGCCTTCAATATTTAACGTTTTCTCACTTTAAAAAATGTTTCATTTTGGCTCTAACATAGGAATGTACAATTGATGTCATGTTTTGAAATAATTTAATATGATTAGTGTGGTTTTCTTTGCTCATATGTGTATACATGTGTGCAATGTGGTATGTGTGTGTGGTGGATGTACATGTATGTGCCCTTGTACCCATTCACTTGCCCGCAGTGGGTCACTCCGCAGGGGTGGAACATCCGGTGTCCAGTTCCTTTCCTCTTCTGCCCGGTATTATTTTTGAGCCGGAGTTTCCTTTTGACTGTTTCTGAAGCTTGAGGGTCTCTGAAGATTCTCAGGTCTCTGCTGTCCTGCAGGAATGAGGCTACAAGTGTTCATGCCATGTCCAGGTGTTCTATGAGGGATCTGGAGATATGAACTTGGGCAGTCTCAGGCTTCCTCAGGCCTCCATGCTCGTGTATGAAGTGCGCGTAAATATTGAACCATCTCTCCAATCCTGGATTTTTTTAGTCCTGTAAGGGAGAATCTGGGTCATTCTACTTTGCTAGAGTTCCAAAATGTCAAAAAAGTTGCCTTACCTTTTTCTGCCTCAAGGAGTTCCCTCCCTCAATCTCTTCTTCCATAAAGGAGTTCTCCTTTCCCAAGAGTTAAAAAAGATACTTCCCTTTCCAGGAGGATAAAACCCTGAGTTCCTCCCTGTAAAATACCTGGATAAGAGTCACTAGGCCTGCCTAGTTCCTACTCCTGAACCCCTGTTTTATAGAAACTTTGCTTTTTTTCCTTCGCTTAAGCTCTAAAAGACCCCAATCTTGATCTCTAAGTGGAGTTTTCTATTTATTGGAACCTCATTCTTGCCTCCTCTTGGGCAAGAGCTCTTCATTCCCTCCTTTTCTTAAGTTTTATCCATAATTAATAAAATCTTTCTAAACTTTACCTTCTATGGTGTGTGAATTTTATTCTTTGAATTCCCAAGACAAGAACCTGGAAGCCACGGACTCAGTGGGAGTTTTGTGTGACCTTGACAGTCCATCACTCTACTCCTGGGTTAAAGCCCAACCAAGAGCTGAGAAAGGCTCCATCAATCTAGAAGACATCCCACTTCCTGTACCACTCTTGTCTCTCAGGAGATCTTTGGAACTGTTTCCAACTTCACTGAATGTAAAGAAGCTGAGGGGGAGAAAGATGAGGAATTAGGATGCTCCACCTAATTACTTACTTGGCTTATTCCTTTTTTAATAAAAGCTAAGATTGATTGCATCACAGAAGTAAAAAGAAAATAAGCCCCCAATGGCCCGTTTGTTACTTAATATGTTTCACAGGTTGTTAAAGTCAAGCCACAGGGAATGGAAGGAAATGGAAAGTGAAAACCTCACTTCCTGTTTCCTGTTCCTCTCCCTGGAGGTAATTACTTCCCAGTGTGTCTCTGATTCCTTCCAGAACAAGTTTGTATATGCTCATCAGCAAACATCAGATTCCATCAAACCTGAGATGCTTTAGTGCCAGCCCTTCCTTTATCTTACTGGAATGCAAAGATGGATGGATGTTCCTAAAGTTGTCATCCATTTGTTTTGAAACAGGGTTTCTCTGTGTATTCTAGGTTGGCCTGGAGCCCACTGTGTAGTGCAGGCTGGCCTGGAACATTTTACCTTCTTGCCTCAGGCTCACGAATGCTGCTTTGTAGGAGAGTGTTCATTTCACAAATTTTCTAGATTACCTGGCTGAAGGAGAGGGGACAAGAACATCTTAGAGTTAGTGAAACAGAGGATAACCATGTCCAAGTGTTTTATGTTTTATTTATTTTTCCTTTTAAAGCATTATTTATTTATTTGAGAGAGAGAGAGATGAGAGAGAAAAGAGAAGAAAGAGAAAGTGTGGTGTACCAGGCCCTCTTGCCACTGCAAATGAACTCCACATGCATGCACCACTTTGTGCATCTGGCTTTACTTGGGTACTGGGTAATTGAAACCAGGCTGTCAGGCTTTATGAGCAAGCGCCCTTAACCATTGAGCCATCTCTCCAACTCCTAAGTATCACAAGGGTCACATTCTTCTCACTATTCTGTGACTTGCAGGAATAAAATTTATCAGGTCACACAATTAGTCCTGTGAGTGTTGGAACATAGATATGGTTACTTTAAGGGGCCCTGCTACCTGATCTGAGGCCATCTTGAATTATAACGTACTTTCTTGTCTGTGCCTTCCTACCTCTTTCCACCCTCACCCCCATCATGAACAAGAGCAGAACAGCCCAACCCTCACCTTAGAGACCTTGAAAGGTCAGAGGTCTTTATTTTCTACTCTCTAGTCTATTGTGTCCATTGCCTCTGTGACTTCTCACACCTAGTCTGTGCCCAGACACCCTCCTCTTCTTCCTCAGAAACTCAAGAAAAGGGACACCTCACTTTATTCTTCAGATTGTCTGTTCTCTCTCTTTTTCAACCCCAACAAGCTTAGCTTGTGGTATGGTGCTATGATTCTCCTAATAAAACTTTAATCCTAAAGGAACAACCATTTCAACTGCCCCTCTTTTTAAAAACAACATATATACAGTAATAAACTTTTATATTTCTATTCATTTATTTATTGTACAAGGAGAGAAAGAGGGAGGAGAGAGAGAGAATGGGCATACCAGGTCTTCTAGCTATTGCAAATGAACTCCAGATGTATGCACCTTTTTATGCATCTGGCTTTATGTGGGTACTGAGGAATCTAACCCAGGTTGCTAGGCTTTACAAGTAAGCACCGTAACTGTTGAGCCATGTCTCCAGCTTTTCCTTCACTTGTTTAAAATCTATCAAGTGTTATATTATACACATTGATCCTTTAAGAGAGCAGATTTGGTTCCTACAGAGACAAGGAGGCACAACCTCCCCCCACCCCACAATTCCTTCTCATTATGTGAGAGAGAAAGCAGTAACCTGGATAGGACAGCAGATAAGCCACTCTGATTCATAACCACAGGACCTATCCAATGCCTTTTCCTAGTTTGTAACACTAAGAACCCAAGTCATATCCACCTCGTATCAAGGCCTTATCTCTAGTCCAAGACCTCTCCCTTTACAAGCTTATAAAAGTGAGGAATTTTCTTTGTTAGGGGATCTTTGCTCAATCTCTATTTCTCCTGCTGCTAGTAGACAACATTAATAAAATATATCACCTTAAATCCATATCAGTACCTCTCTAATGAACCTGGCTAGAAATCTTTCTCTAATTTATTTAACAGATCTAATTCAATCAAAAAACATAGGTTCCACTGGGTGTGGTGGGGCATGCCTTTAATCCCAGCACTTGGGTGGCTGAAGTAGGAGGATTGCCACAAGTTCAAGGCCAGCCTGAGACTACATAGTGAATTCCAGGTCAGCCTGGACTACAGTGAGACCCTACCTTGTGGGTCTTTACTGTTTCCGGGGGTCGTTGGCCACTGACGTCCTGGGCAAGGGAGGGAGGAGTTGGGGGAAAGCAGCAGGGTCCTGGAGCAGTGGGTGAGTGTGACTACATGATAGGCAATGAACACCCAGGAGACCATCTGATGGACAGCACTTGTTTACTCTAAAGGGGCGCGGGTTTATAAACACTTGAGGAAGGTTGAGATGGCACATATAGACTATATGGCAATCGGGTGCATAGTTTATGGATTGCTATCTAAGTGGCAGAAGAACTAGTAACTTCAAAGCTGTGAGGCAGGAGCTGAGAGATAGCTACTATGACTTCAGAGCTGTGGGGGGAGGAGTTGTGAGAAAGATAACGAAAGCTGTGACTTTAAAACTGTGGGGGTGAGAGAAATGGTGGAAAGGCTGTGACTTCAACCACATAAGGGTGTCTTGAGCAGATAACCACAAGGTCAGGAACTGTGGGGAGCAAAGTCTGACTTATGGAGTGGTCAGAGCCTTTTGGGGTCCAGGGGAGGGCCTTGCCAGTTCTGCCCACTCTGGGAGATGACAGGGCAAACTACAACCTACAACGTAGGGAAGGCCAGTCACCATCGCCAGGGGTTCCTGACAATAGGGCCAGCTGCAACTCCACAGCCCAAGGTCCCTGGCCATGTCCAACAGTTCAGGCCAGCCTCCTCACAGTTTCCAGCCCATTTTTAGCAATGCCCAAAACTACCCCCAAAAAACAAAAACAAAAACAAAAACAAAAACATAGGTTCCACTTATGATAGAAAGCAAGGAATATTTATCTTTCTCTCTCATTCCCCCTTCCCTTAGTGTCTTCCCTCTTCCCAAATAGTGCCTATTGCAGTCAGGTTCGCATTGCTGGTAGAAATCACCCAACCAAGAGCAGCCTGTGGGAAAAAGAGGTTTATTTTGGCTTACAGGCTCGAGGGGAAGCTCCTTGATGGCAGGAAAAACGATGGCATGAGCAGAGGGTGGACATCATTAGGTGGACAATAGCAACAGGAGAGTGTGCCAAACACTGGCATGGGGAAACTGGCTATAACACCCATAAGCCCACCCCCAATAATACACTACCACCGAGAGGCATTAATTCCCAAATCTCTATCAGCTGGGAACCTAGCATTCAGAACACCTTAGTTTATGGGGACACCTGAATCAAACCACCACATTCTGCCCCTGGCCCCCATAAATAGATATTTGTACATGATATAAAATACAATGCATTTAATCCAACTTTAAAGGTTCCCATAGTTTTTATCAATCCTAATGATCTTCAAACATTCCCATAGTCCAAGATCTTTTAACTGAGCCATAATACCAAAAAAAAAAAAAAATACCCCCCAAAACCATAATGGCACAGAATAAACATTCATGCTGCAAACATGGCATTGAGCATAGCAAAGAAATATTTAACCAATACAAGATTTAAAACATTCAGGGCAAACATCAAACTCTGTAGCTCAAAGTCCAACAACTCTAGTCAGTGGCATGTCTCCAAGTCTGATAATTATAACCAGCATCAAGTCTCTGGAGTTCCAATTCTGCCCCTCCAGCTAGGCTACTCACAGTCCCGAAAAACTTCATCTGGGGCCAGCAGCTCTCCTTGGCAGCTGTCTCATGGTCCCAGCATCTCCACTGGGTCTCCACTGCAACACACAGTTCATCCTCATGGCCCCATGGGGTCTCCATGTAGGCATCCAGTAAACCTGCTTCACACTGCCCATGGCTATTTCTAAAACACAAGACCACATTGCAAACTCAATGACCCTCTCTTTCCTGCATTTCTTATACTTCACAATACCAGGTAGGGTGCCAATTTGTTAATATAGGGGGGAATAAAGCAGACTTTGAAGAACAGGACACTCTTTGAGCACTCAGGCCCCTTCAAAAGAGTCTATACTCTTCCTGTTGCCCCAGTACAGGTCAGTTGGCCCAATCTCAAAGGTTGTAATCTCTCAATTTCAGCTTAATGGGCAGCAGTTTTGGCCCAAAGATTTAATATTTTCTGTGCCATATCCCTATGTCTGTTTCTACACAAAGCAACCCTGTACAAATTCTCAGGACATGGCCATAACAGCAAGCCTCTCACGCAAACTTCTAGCCCAGTCACACCCTCATAAGCCAAACCTCACAGTCCATAGTTCTTATGGTATACAGGTCTTTCAACTCTGACTGAATAGTCCATCAAGCTGTACTTACAGCACCACAAGGCTTCTCTTAGGTCAAGGTTTCAAATTCTTCCACATTCCTCTTGAAAATCAGCTCCAAAAGGTCAAAGTCACACAGTCAGCTGTCTAGCAGCAAATGACTCCACTCCTCGGTACCAACTGTACTGTTGTAGTCATGTTTGCATTGCTAGTAGAAATCACCCAACCAAGAGCAGCTTGTGAGAAAAAAGAGGTTTATTTTGGCTTATAGGATCGAGGGGGAAGCTCCATGATGGCAGGGAAAATGATGGTGTGAGCAGAGGGTGGAGGGTGGACATCACCCCTGGCCAATATCAGGTGGACAGTAGCAACAGGATAGTGTGTCCAGAGGACACTCCCAATCTCTATCAGCTGGGAACCTAGCATTCAGAACACCTTAGTTTATGGGGACACCTGAATCAAACCACCACATTCTGCCCCTGGGCCCCATAAATAGATATTTGTACATGATATAAAATACAATGCATTTAATCCAACTTTAAAGGTTCCCATAGTTTTTATCAATCCTAATGATCTTCAAACATTCCCATAGTCCAAGATCTTTTAACTGAGCCATAATACCAAAAAAAAAAAAAAAAAAATACCCCCCAAAACCATAATGGCACAGAATAAACATTCATGCTGCAAACATGGCATTGAGCATAGCAAAGAAATATTTAACCAATACAAGATTTAAAACATTCAGGGCAAACATCAAACTCTGTAGCTCAAAGTCCAACAACTCTAGTCAGTGGCATGTCTCCAAGTCTGATAATTATAACCAGCATCAAGTCTCTGGAGTTCCAATTCTGCCCCTCCAGCTAGGCTACTCACAGTCCCGAAAAACTTCATCTGGGGCCAGCAGCTCTCCTTGGCAGCCGTCTCATGGTCCCAGCATCTCCACTGGGTCTCCACTGCAACACACAGTTCATCCTCATGGCCCCATGGGGTCTCCATGTAGGCATCCAGTAAACCTGCTTCACACTGCCCATGGCTATTTCTAAAACACAAGACCACATTGCAAACTCAATGACCCTTTCTTTCCTGCATTTTTTATACTTCACAATACCAGGTAGGGTGCCAATTTGTTAATATAGGGGGGAATAAAGCAGACTTTGAAGAACAGGACACTCCTTGAGCACTCAGGCCCCTTCAAAAGAGTTTATACTCTTCCTGTTGCCCCAGTACAGGTCAGTTGGCCCAATCTCAAAGGTTGTAATCTCTCAATTTCAGCTTAATGGGCAGCAGTTTTGGCCCAAAGATGTAATATTTTCTGTGCCATATCCCTCTGTCTGTTTCTACACAAAGCAACCCTGTACAAATTCTCAGGACATGGCCATAACAGCAAGCCTCTCACGCAAACTTCTAGCCCAGTCACACCCTCATAAGCCAAACCTCACAGTCTGTAGTTCTTATGGCATACAGGTCTTTCAACTCTGACTGAATAGTCCATCAAGCTGTACTTACAGCACCACAAGGCTTCTCTTAGGTCAAGGTTTCAAATTCTTCCACATTCCTCTTGAAAATCAGCTCCAAAAGGTCAAAGTCACACAGTCAGCTGTCTAGCAGCAAATGACTCCACTCCTTGGTACCAACTGTACTGTTGTAGTCATGTTTGCATTGCTGGTAGAAATCACTCAACCAAGAGCAGCTTGTGAGAAAAAAGAGGTTTATTTTGGCTTATAGGATCAAGGGGGAAGCTCCATGATTGCAGGGAAAATGATGGTGTGAGCAGAGGGTGGACATCACCCCCTGGCCAATATCAGGTGGACAGTAGCAACAGGATAGTGTGTCAGACACTGGCAAGGGGACTCTGGCTATAATACCCATAAGCCCACCCCCAATAAGACACTGCCTCTAAGAGGCATTAATTCCCAAATCTCCATCAGCTGGGAACCTAGCATTCAGAACACCTAAGTTTATAAGGAACACCTGAATCAAACCACCACATTGTCCTTTCATTTTTATTTCATATATACATATATATGTACACATGTGTATGAATATATATTAAATCTAGATTTCACAATGAAATATTTATCTTCCTGTGTTTGTCTTGTTTCACTCATCATGATAATGTCCAGTTATATCCATTTTCCTTTAAATGGCATATTTTTTTGTGGCTGTATAAGACTCCATTGTGTATATATAGTACTTTTCTTTCCTTTTTTTTGGAGAGAGTCAGAGAGAGAGAGAGAAATAGAGAATGGGCACGCCAGCGGCCTCTCAGCTGCTGTGAACAAACTCCAGATGCATGTGCCACCTTGTGGGAAAGTGTGGCATTGCACCCTTGCGTCACTTTGCATCTGGCTAAACATGGGACCTGGAGAATTGAACAGCATTCTTAGGCTTGGCAGGCAGGTGCCTTAACCGCTAAGCCATCTCTCCAGCCCTATAGTACTTTTCTTTATCTATTCAAGTTGATGGTGATGGACATTGAGACTGGTTTTATGTCTTGGCTGTTATGAACAGTGATAGTGTAAATATAGTTATGTAGGTGTGTCTGTGATCTGCTGACTCATACTCCTTTGCGTATATACCCAGGAGTAGTAGATCTTCATGTAGGGTAGAAAGACGAATCTTCTTAGGTGCTGATGTTCAGGGGAAGAGTCTTCACAGATCCGGCGAGGTAGTACTGGAAATGTTTCCTTCTTGTCACTCTCAAAGAGAAAAACAATTCTACCTTGTAAGACTTGATAGTGACTAACATCCAGAATGTGTGTAAAGGTGGAACATTCAGGGTTCAAAGTCAAATTTATGACAGAAGTGATGATGTGACATGTTCCCTGATTACAGATGCTGGAGTCTCTTGCTTGCAGATTAATCTCCTGGCATTCTGTATTAGTCAGGGTTCTCTAGAGGAACAAAGTTGGTAGAATGCATATGTATTACATAGGAGACTTATGAGACTTATGACTCACACATTATAGGCTGGGTTGTCTAACCATGGCTGTCTGCAGGCTGGCAAGGCTGAGAATCCAGTCAGTGCCTCAGTCTACAAGGCTGGATGCTTTGCCAGTTGCAATCTGGTACTCAAGGTCTGGAGGTTCCCTGGAGATCCAGTGCTTTTCAGTCCACACTGGAAGGCTAAAGAAACTGGATTCCGATGGCAGCAACAGGGTAGACACACTCACCAGCAAGGAGCAAAAGCAGGGAAGAAAAATAAGCAAGCAAACAAACAAACAAACAAAACCCCAAAGAGCCTGCTTTTCCCTTAGACTTCTTTATATCTGGGCCACCACCAGAAGGAGCTGCCCACTCTGGGGGAGGGTCTTCCCTCCTTATTTAATCCTTCCATGAAATACACTCACAGACATACCCAGAAGTATGCCCCTGACTCAATTCCTGATCCAGTTCAGTTGACAATGGTGATTAACTATTACGTCTTACTTCTGGGATGGGTCCCAAGCTGCCAGTGGAAGGAACCAGGGTTTTAAACCATTCCATAAATGACTATGGATTTGGAGAATAAGGTTGGGGTAGCAAGATGCATTAACATACTTTTAAAATTTAATTTAATTTAATTTATTTATTTATTTGAGAGAGAGAGAGAGAGAGAGAGAGAGAGAGAGAGAGAGAGAGAGAGAGAGAGAATGGATGCTCCAGGGTGTCTAGCCACTGCAAACAAACTCCAGACGCATGCGCCACCATGTGCATCTGGCTTAGGTGGGACCTGGAGAACTGAACCAGGGTCTTTAGGCTTCACAGGCAAATGCCTTAACCACTAAGCTATCTTTCCAGCCCAACATACTTTTATTTCTATGTAAGTTACTCGATCTCTCTCCCTGGCTAGTCATTGAATTCATTCGCTGTTTATTGACCATCTACTCTGCATCAGGCACTTTCCTCCATGCTGGAGAAGTAGTAGTGAACAGACAGGAAAGCAATCTGTTTTTAGGGAGCTTCAATGCCCCAAGGGAGACACAAAGAACCCCCAAAATGTTAGTGATGGAGAAAAACCAGTCAGACCCAAAGACCCAGAGTGACCACACTGAGCCTGAGCTGGCCATGTGCAGTTTCACTGCAGCTGTTTATAGAGACTGAACTTCTTCCTATGACCACCATGCCTGCATCTTGCAGCTTGTGTTGATGGCAGGAGTTAAGCCCTCGGATAATGGACCTCCTGGGAGCCCTCAAGTAGCTTTCCAGCTAAGGCTCTAGCTGGGGTCAGCAGTGAAGTTAGACAAGATATGTTAGTATTTTCAGTCCTTCCTGTTAATACATGGCCTGGCTTTTAGATGTGCATCATCCATATCACAAGGAGCTGAGTCAGGATGGTGGCAGAAGTCAGAAATGGTTAGCTCCTGTGTACATTCTAGGCTTACTGAATTCTTGGGTGGTTTGGGTTTAGGATGAAAGGGAGAGAGAAGAATCAAGGATATCTCTAAGAGTTTGGTTGATTGGGATGAGAAGGAAAACAGTCAGGGACCAGATAGGGTAGGCAGGATGAGCAGGGGGCTGGAGAAATATGTGCCCCTGGAGACATCCCATGTAGACAGCACTTGAAGCCACAGGACTGGAGGAGTTTGCTGAGGACTTATTTGGCCACACCTGCAACAAGAGGCTGGACATTATTCATTCTCTCTCTCTCTCTCAAGTAAAAGTTACTCATTTGGGGCAAACTTGCCATATGGTAAAACCTCTTTCCTCATGCAGAGGGTGAGGTGCCCTGTTATCTCCGCAGACCAGATGGAACATTCAAAGAGCTGTGTGTGTGTGTGACTCACATGCTAATCTGTAGCTTTCCCCCTAAACCCTACATGCCTGCCTTTAAAAAAAGCTTTTCTTTTCTTTTCTTTTTTTTTTTTTTTTTTGCTTTGGTAGCTAGCCTGTGTTGGCAAAATATATAAGAAGGCCAGAATCAAAGCACAAAATGTTTTTATTCTCCCAACAAGAATGTTTGTCTCATAGATCTGTTTTGGAAGTGGATAAAGAAGAACATGCCAGTCCGCTTCCAGACCTGCACAGCACCACACACTCTGCATTAGCTCAGCCACACCTATCCTCTGGCCCATCCATCTGAAAGTTCTGAGATCCAGGAAGGTAATTTTTGTTTGTGTTTTCTCAGTAACATATGTGTAAGCACTATGGTTTGGATGTGAATATCTCCTGAAGTCCACATGTTACAGGCGTGGTCCCCAGAGTGGTGCATTAGGGAGGACCATGGACCTTTAGGAGGTAGGGACTCAGGCTTGTTGAAAGCATGTCCTTGAAGGGTATTTTGAAACCCTGGACCCTTGCTTCCTGGTCATGAGGTGAGCAGCTGGCTTTCCTACATATTCCATTTCCCCATTGCCATCACGTGTACTCCATGGCGACCCCTAGCAATGCACCTGCCTGATCATGGAATAGAACCTCAAAACTGTGAGCTAAAGGACTTTTTTCTTTGTAGTTAATTAGCTCGGGTATTTTGTTACAGTGAAGGTAAGGTTAGTTGCTTAGCAAATATCTGAGGTTTCTTCACTTAGAGTGCAGAAACCACATATTCACTGAGCAGTTCTCATCACCAAGAGGAGAGAAATAAGAATCGATGTTGTTCTCACTGTGTACCAGGTAATTTTCAGAGCTATTGGGTCAGATTGTGGTGTTCCACAGGGTCTTGGTCATGAATGAAACCTGGTTTGCTTGAAGAAGTCATTCAGGGACTACCTGGGTGCATCTCTAGAACAAAAGCCCCTTCCATCCTAGAAACCCCAAGTACTAGGGGAGTCTTTCAACCTGTAGTGGCCACAGGTGTTGGGCCCTCAATGCCATCTTTGTGGATGCCCCAGATGTGAGGGACTCTTGAGGTCCTATCAGTATTATTTCTACCAACTTACCTTTCCTAGGATCCTGAGTTCTCCAAGTGACCAGGGATGGTCCTGTGCTTAGACTAAAATGTAAAGTTGCAAAGCAAAGGCAAATCCAATAAGGATTCTTAAAACTTGTATGAGGACCATCTGCAGTCAGTTGGGAAAGTGGGCTGTTCTCTGATTGGCTACTCTCCAAAATAGCTTCTTTGCAATGGTTTCTGAATGCTTTTTTTTACTCCCAGTAAAGACCCTGCTATGGTTTTCATGTGACATGTCCTCCATAGGCTCATCTTGCAAGCCAGCTAGATGAGCCTATGTTCCAGGGGCTCTCTGTTTCCATCTCCTGTAGGCTGGTATGATAGGAAGCTGCTGTATGCTCACAGCATTTGTCTGGGAGCTGGGAATCCAGACTCTGGTTCTCTTGCATGACAGGCACTTTGCTGACTGAAACATCTCCCCATCCCCAGTGGTATAGAATTTGAAAAGGAAAATATTCTTTAACTTGTGCTTAAACTATTGGACTAACATAATACATCCACTTAGATGGGGAAAGACTGGTTTGAAGACTGACCCAAGGTCCACATTGCCAAGGTGTTTCAGGGATGGTTCCTCATCTTTAAGATAAATATAAGCTTCAGGACCATTCCTGCTTCCTGAGCCCCCACCTTGCTGGGGAGGACCAATAAAATCAGTCATGGCACCTTGCTCTTTCAGTGGAAGAATTCCCAAGATCCATTGCTTCATCATTTCCCTGGGTTTACTTCCCATATCCCATTTCTGATGTCTTTGGTCTCTCTCTGGGGTTTCTGCCTTGGGCTTACCAGAGATTGGAGTATGGAATGTAGGTAACCTTGTTTTGTGTTTGTAGCATGACCAGCCCCCAAAGTATGAGAAAGGACCTGGACCCTGAGAAGCAAGGGTACCATGGGGGCCAGTGGAAAGAAGCTGGGAGTGCTAGAACACCCTCCTGGCTTTCTTCTCCATTTTTGCTTTATGTAGGTAAAAAGTCATGCATCCATGACTTTGTCAGGTGGAATAAGGATAAAAGAATTTATTTCTACTTTTGGATGATGCTCTGTCTTTGTGGCCCTTTTGTCTGAGTCCCTTGATCATTTAGAATAGTTTGGCAGGGTTGCATTTCAGAGTAGAGTGAGAAAAAGAGTGATAAATAATTTATGAACAATGGGACTCTTATCTAAAGGAAATAGGTAGTTGGATTTCAGCTCTATGTATGGGGCTGCTTGAGGGCTGCAAATATTAACATTATTGAAGCAAATAGAAGGATTTATGTCCAGCCCAGGCATCCTCCTTGAGCCACAGTCAGGAAGGGATAAAAGACCACAAAGTCATCCAGGTCAGACTGGGGAGTCTCTCTTGAGCTGTTGCAAAGGCATAGAATTTATATGTGGAACCATTTAATTTTGACTTTCCCTCTGCCAGGAAGAAAAAGACAAAGAAGACAAGTCAGAATTTCTTTCAGTTCTGAGTTGGCTTTTCCAATGGGATCATCTATCTTCTCTGTATCTGGCTTTGCCAGTTAAACACTAATGATGCCCATTCTCAGACATGATCTGTGAGTGCAATTTATTTCTGTATTCATGCCTTTCTTTTTAAGAGTGTCTGCTAGGATGAACATACAGGAGTAATATCAGGGATTAAATAAAATAGGCACTTCAGAGAAAACAAATATGCCAGGGGAGACTTCACTGAAAAAAAAACCATTTTTACTTGTCTTCTCACACCCAGATTCAACAGACATTTGCTAAGGGATTTCATGTCCCATAGATAAAAGTAAATGACCTAAAGGAACTGACTGGTTAGTAGTAGCTACCAAGAATTAAGTGTACTGAACACTGCAAAATGTGTTATATCCTTCTTTTTTCCAAGATAGGGTCTCTTGCTCTAGCC
The DNA here is from genome assembly GCA_036365145.1 of Orientallactaga sibirica. Lineage (NCBI taxonomy): Eukaryota > Metazoa > Chordata > Mammalia > Rodentia > Dipodidae > Orientallactaga > Orientallactaga sibirica. The sequence goes on from JAEOAD010000028.1 coordinate 16,295,646, forward strand.
CAGGCTGACCTGGAATTCACTATGTAGTCTCAGGCTGGCCTTGGACTCACAGTGATCCTCCTACCTCAGCCTCCTGAGTTCTGGGGTCAAAGGCATGTACCACCATGCCCTGCAAGATGTATTATGTTTTTTTTTTTTAACCACATTCAGCAAATGCAATAGTACTATTGGTCAGCTACTACTCTGCATTGGTTATTTTCATTGCTATAATTAAATACTCAAGCAGAAGCAGTTTAGGGAAGGAAAAGATTTACAGTGGCTTACAGTTTCAAGGGGAAACTGTAGCATGGCAGGAGCAGACATCTGTCATTATATCATCACATAGCAGGAAGGAAGGAGCATAAGACAGTAACTGGGGCTGATATAACACTTCAAGGGCCACTCCCAGGGACATACTTCTTCCAGCATGGCTCCTAAAGATTCTGTAACATTCCTGAACAGCTCCACCAACTGGGGATTAAGTATTCAAACACATGAGTCTATGGGGGACATTCTGTTCAAATCTCCACATTCTGCCCATGGATGGATGGATTCACAGCCATCTCATGATGCAAAATGTATTTAGTCCAACTTTAAAAGTTTCCATAGTCTTTATCAGTCCCAACACTACTCAAAAGTCCAAAGGTGAAAGTCTCATCTGAGCAAGACTCAAAGCAGTTTCTTAACTATGAGCTCTGTGAAATCAAAACACAAGTTACATATTGTGGTAGTTGAAATGTGTGGCCTCCATCAACTCAGGTGTTTTATTAACTCTTGTAACTTGGTTCTTCAGCTGCCTGCTTGGAGGAGGTGTCACTGGGGGTGGATCTTGGGGTCCAGCTCAAAGGTATGTTTGGAACTGGGTCTGAATTCCAGCCCATACTTGTGCAGAGAGGTTTGAGCTCTGGGAGAGGAGAGTGGTCCTGCTTGCTTCTGGCTTGTGCTACTGCTTTTTGGCGTGTGTGCTGGTGCTGATGTTTTGCTTGCTGCAGTTTTCTCTGTCTGCTTGGATCTATGAAAGGGGGCCAGCTTCTTCTGCCATCTATGGAACTTCACCTGGATCTGTAAGCTTGAAATAAATCCCTTCCTCCCATAAACTGTGTCTGGTTGGAATGTTCTTCCCAGCAGCATGACACTGACTACAACATATACTTCAATACATACTTGTGCAGAATGAACATTCCCAGTTGCAAAAGGGAGGAATGGGAGCATAGCGAAATGACTGGTCTAAAGCAAAACCAAAAGTTAGCAGGGCAAACATCAACTTATATAGCTCCTTGTTAGGTATTAGGGATTTCTAATGGAGTCCTTTGGACTCTAAAAGACTTGGGTGACTTTGCCCTACCAGCTGTGCTGCCTATAGCCTCTCCACTGGGAAAAATCTGTCCAGAGTTTACAGCTTTTCTTGGTGGTGTCTTATAGCTCTGGCATTTCTTACTTCCTGAGGTCTCCATTGCAACTTACACATCACATTCACAGCTTTTCTCAGTGGCTTCACAGAATCCCCTTGTAGGAGTTCTGACCCTGCCTCACATTGCTTAGCCTCAGTGGCTTTCTGGAACTATGGTACAATCCATGACCTCCTCAATCTTGTTCCTTTTATTGGGTGGTGTTGCCAAGTTCTATCAGCTTGGGATGAAGCTTTGCCTTGGAATACAGCTAGCTCTGTAGACTCAGTTTGGGTAGTAGAGACCTCCTTTAGCATGCTCCCCTCATGTTTTTTCCTTTGAAAAGAATTCACATTTGTGCTTGCATTAAGCCTTCAGTGGGTTGGATCTTGCTCTCAGAATATCCTTCCTACTGTTTTTATGAAGTTGGGTCTCACTCTAGCCCAGGCTGACCTGGAATTCACTATGTAGTCTCAGGGTGGTCTTGAACTCACAGTGATCCTCCTACCTCTGCCTCCTGAGTGCTCGGATTAAAGGCATGCACTACCACACCTGGCTTTGGTTTACCTTTAATAGTGGTACTGTCTTTAACAATTGCAGATGAAGTGGCTGACTTCTCTGGGCCTGGGACTTAAAACCTGCTTGCTTTTCTTTCTGTTCCAAACTTTATATTTTTCATATTTTTCTGTTGTGTATTTTGTGAATATGAGTAGCTAAGAGAAGTCAAACCAGGGATTTCTCATCTTGAACTTCCCTCTGCCAAACACACTAGTCTATTACTTAAAATTTTTTTATTTTGGAGGGAGAGAGACAGAGGGAGAGAGAGAGAGAGAGAGAGAGAGAGAGAGAGAGAGAGAGAGAGAGAAAGAGAGGAGAGAGAAAGAGAGAGAGAATTTGCACACCAGGGCCTCAGCTAATGTAATCAAACTCCAGATGCTTGCACCACCTAGTGGGCATGTGAGACCTTGCTCTTGCCTCACCTTTGTATGTCTGGCTTACATGGGATCTGGAGAGTCAAACATGGGTCCTTGGCCTTCTCAGGCAATCATCTTAACTGTTAAGCCATCTCTCCAGCCCTGCTTATTACTTTAAATTTTAATTTTGCTCAACTTTTCCAGACACGAGCAGAATGCTGCCAGAATGTTTGCCAGAATATTGTATGAATGACCACTAGCCTAGTTCCTGGTAGAGTCTGTATTCCTCTATGGAACTTCATAAGCTGAGCCTCCATAGGCCACATTTTTCTCCTTCTCATGTTCTTCCTATTTCCCACCAGAATTGCCCAGTAAGATCTTTTAAAATTATTGTAAGGCTTCTCTATTCTAAAGTTCCAAATTTTTCTAATTCCTCCTGAAAACTAGTTCTTAAGGACTCAGAACCACATGGTCAGGTTTATCATGAGTAATAGCCCCACTCTAGGTACCAATTTTCTGTATCTATGATTTTCTTATTGCTAGGAAGTAATACTCAACCATAAGCAGCTCAAGAAAGGTGAGGGTTTACTTCAGCTTATGATTTTGAGAGGAAGTCTATCACGGTGGGGAAAGCTTGGCAGAAACAGACAGCTGGTGTCACATCATCACATCACCAGGATGTAGAGAACATGAGTCAGCAAGTGGGGCTGGGATGTAATATTTCGAGGCATGTCTCCCAGTGACATACTTCCTCCAGCAAGGCTTCACCTCCTAAAATTCTGCAACCTCTTGGATCAGCACCACTAGATGGAGATTAAATATTCAGACACATGAATCTATGGAGGACATTTTACATTCAAACCACCATATACTCTAACACCACCATATGGCTAGCTTGGCTTCTAAGCTGTCTGGTCTCACAAATGATGTTCTTCTTCTTTCTCCAATGATGTCTCCATGACAACAACTTGATCAATAAAGGCCTTTTTTCTTTAAGCTTAGAGTTCCATCTCCTATCAGCTCCCAGGAAGGCAGCTTATATATAGCAGCTCAGAAAGTGAGCTGGAGTTGGATCCAGTTCACAGGGTTCAGGTAGACAGAGATATGGGTATACTGTCTCACTGAAATGCTCAAAGATTCCTGGAGTATCCCACTTACCCAGCTTATTGAGAACTTTGAAAATTTCTGTATGAAGTTTATATTACTTATTCAATTACTATAGAATTCTTCATTTCTCCTGGGCCTATATACTTACTATGATTTCCTTCTTGAATGTTTTCTAGGTTGTTCCATCTCTTGGGAATACATTTTATTTTTTTGTTTTCAATTTTCATTTGTGTTCTCTCTTTATAGGTTCACAGAAAATACAGAGTAAGGTACAGAGCTGTTCCATATTCATGTTGCTCCCCATGGGCATAGCCTCCAAATTGCTTATCAGCATCTTCCAACAAATTGCAGAGTTGTTAGCACTGATGAACTCACTCTGAGACATCACTATTTCCCAAACTCCATAGTTATATTAGGGTTTGCTCTTGTCTATTCTGTGAGTTAGACAGGTATGCAATGACATGGATACACTGTTATAATGCATTTCTCAGGCCTCTTAGATTTTTTTTTTAGAGAGAGCAAGAGAGATACAGAGAGAGAGAGAGAGAGAGAGAGAGTGAGAGAGAGAGAGAGAGAGTGGCAGAATTGGTGTTCCAGGGTCTCAGCCACTGCAATCGAACTCTAGATGGTTGTGCTACCTAGTGGGCATGTGCGACCTTGCACTTGCCTCACCTTTGTGTGTCTGGATTAAATGGGATCTGGAGAGTTCAATATGGGTCCTGAGGCTTTGCAGGTAAGCTCCTTAACCACTAAGCCATCTCTTCAGCCCAGCCTCTTAGATCTTGAAGACAATTCTTTATTTTAAAATAAATATTTCTGAACTCTTTCTATGTCTGAGCCAGCTACTATGATAGGTGAATATGAATAAAGATGAATTCTTTGTTCACAAAGACTTTACAGATTCAGGAGACAAATATGTAAGTAGATGTTTATAAAACACTTCGGCAATTGTAGGGATAGAGAGAGACACTTAGAAGGTACAGGGATTAAATCTTACATGTAAAGTGAAGGAAAACTTCACTTTAGGAGGAAAAGAAGCCTAGATTGGATGTTGAAGGAGCAGTAGCATGAGTTAAGAGACAGTAAGGTGCACTTTGAGAAATGTAAGCTGTGTAGTGTGGTGGCCATTGCACGGAGAGGTAGAGAATGTCGGGAGATGAGATTATTGAATGGAAAATTCTGTACAATTACTGAATTTATTTGTGGGGGGGGGGCTTTAAAGCTTAAATGTCTGATGTGCATGTAGAACAAACCCAGTGGATGATAATAGGCAATTTACTCATGTTTCATCATTTATATTGTATATTAATTCTTTGGGAAAGGCCCAAAAGTGAACACTGGCCTCCTGACCAGGCCCCTTTTCTTGTTGAAAGGGGACTCTGTGTCAGTCTGCTATTGTCACAGATACTCTTTCTTTGGGATTTGCTTTGTCATCAGTGGCTTCTTCACGCTTGATCATGGTAGCTTTCTTTCTTTTTTTTTTTTTTTTTGGTGAGGTGATTTCAGCTTTGACATTAACTGTTTGATCTTGGGATAGTCATACATTCTCTCTGAGTCTCAGTTTACTGAAGAGAATGATGGCAGAGCGTCTGGTGTAGAGTACTTGCTCAATACGTTAATTCTCTCTGTAAATGTCAGATAACTCATTGATCTCAGAATTAATTCAGTCTTATTTCCTTCCACTATTTCAAGTGGGATGAGGTATGGAGTTAGTCCCTGGAAGTTGTTTAATTGATTAATGCAGACCCCTACTAGGTGTCAGGTTTTATGCTAGGAGCCTTATGCATTCTAAAATGTTGTTTTTGTTGTTGTTGTTTTTGTTTTTTGAGGTAGGGTCTCACTCTAGTTCAGCCTGACCTGGAATTCATTATGTACTCTCAGGGTGGCCTTGAACTCATGGTGATTCTCCTTACTTCTGCTGGGATTAAAGTGTGCGCCACCACGCCAGGCTTTGGTTTACCTTTAATAGTGGTACACTTTTTAACAATTGCAGATGAAGTAGCTGACCATGCCTGGCTCTGGAATGGTTTTAATGTTAGTTTTTGAACTCACTCTTCAGGGCAGAGGCACAATGTCACGCCTGGAGAAACAGGGTTAGAGAGGTACATGCTTTGTTTAAGGTCATGTTGATGGAAAGATTCAAATCCAAAGATTGTTAAAGCTTGTCCTTTTCATCATGCCAAGCTTTCTACTGAGTTCCAGGCCTTTTTTTTTTTTTTTTTTTTTCTTTTTGAGCACTAGGGAACAGTAACTTTGAATGACTCATGGAATCTTTCTCCAAGAATCTTATGGATCAATGAAGGAAGACAGATGTATTCACATGGCTGTTAGAAAGCAGCTGGAAGTTCAAAGGCAGGTGTGCAGAGGATGCATTAGGACCCAAGTAAAAAGATGCCACCAAGGTATGGGAGGACCATCTGTGGATCTTCAGTTTCCTTGGAATCCATCACCCGTGGTCTGGGGTTAGATGCTAATGGTTAGACAGAGCCTCAGGGAAGGTCCATGGAAACCCTTTTGTGATAGAAGTAATGAGTTCTCCATGTCCCGGTCTTCAGGTAAAGTCACTGGATGTCACTTTGGAAGATCTGTCTCATTGAAAAAGGTGTGCCTCAGCATGGTTTTTAATCCATTTGCTTCATCTTCAGGACAAGTTGTGATTTTTTAACAGGGAGAGTAGCCCATTTGCTTGCCACCTGTCAGTGTTTAGCATGCCTCTGTGGCTTATTACTGCTGCCATCTGCTGCCAGGAAAAAGTGTGTGTGTTCTGGGTAGGGCTCATAGAAGTCATTAAAGGAAAGGAGGCAGGACGGGAGTCTTAGTGGAAACATGGCCTATTAGCACAATTGTTGCACTGCCATCTTCTCTCTTGTCTGGAGTCATCACTCTCTACCCCAGTTGCCCTATTAGTGTCCCCATTTTCTTCATCCTTTCCTTTTTCAACATTTTTATTAGTTATGTATATAGTTTATATACAGCCATGATGGTACAATCGTTAGCTTTCTCCCTGTCCTCCCCCCATGGGTAATGTGGGTCTTGCCTAATGGGTGTAGCCATCAGTTATGCAGGAGAGGCAATGACTCTGTGCACAATGACCCAACTCATGGCTCTAACAATCTTTCTGTCCCTTCTTCTGTGAATTTCCCTGAGCCAGGTTGGGTTCATTTTAGGTCTATTTCAGTGACTAGGTTTTGTGAGTCTCTGTGTCTCTGGATATCTGATTTGGTAGGGGTTGAGAGTTCTTTGTGTCTATCTCCTTTGCCCTTGTGCTGGTACCAGGTTCACCAGTAAAGCAGTACTCTTGCTCATTTCCCCTATAACTCAATGGCTTCATCTGGTGCCCTGTTGAGGTGCAATGGACTGATTCTCTCCTCAGGTTTTGCATCCACCTGAAAGAGAGAAGCAAATTCTTCAAGGGAGAGTGAGGTCAGTGCAATATACATGGATAACCATTATTATTTTAGAGAGAATTTAAAAGGTTTCTTTAGACCAACCTTACTTCCCATGGAGTCTATGTCAATATAATTGTATAAAAGGTTTAGCCACAGTTTAGTAAATGAATATCCTGCTTCAAGGAGCTCACAAGTGGTTGTCTTACAATGTTTGTGTACATGTGTGAGGTAATGAACAATTACAAGTGAGGCAGGATGTGTATCATGGCAAGAAGAAGAGGAAGTCATGGCAGAGCCTTTGGTGAAGGCAACTGAGTGGGAATATGATCAGATTTGCATTTAGAAAAAAGAATTGTAACCAAACACGATGGTTTCACATCTTAGTGAGTATGAAGGCAAAACAAACACAGTCAAGGCATAAAAGAGTGGAGGAAGATTTATTACCTGTATCTGAATTAGAGAGTATGTCAGAGTCATCTCCAAAGTTTAACTCTCAGGGAAACAAAGGAAGCAGGAGGATTTTATTTAGAAGGCATATGGGGTGGGCCAATTCTTATGCATGTTCAGTTGAAGTCATAGTTATAAAAGCAGTAAACACACTTTGCACATGTTTAGCTTAAGGTCATGAAGCACATCTGGAAAATATTTAAATAATAGATAGAAATGCCTCTGGGCCTGCTCAGCTTGTACCATAGGGTCTTAGCTGAAAATATAGGAAAAGATAATTTGAAGGAGAATTAGCACAGGAGTCTGCCCCTGAAGGTGCATGTCTTGCTCACTCGCTGACAGAAACAAGAGGTACATCACTCTGGAAACCCGAAGGAAGGGGAAGGGTCAGTGCCTGATATTGTGGGAAGGTCCACTACTATCAAAATGTCCACAGAATGCTGCTGCATGGACCTTATTTACCACAGACAGCAGCAAGGGCTGTTTAGGTGGCATGATGAGTGACAGACCCGTATCCCAGGAGCTGTGGAGTGATGGGAAGTGAAGAAATGGCAATCAAGAGTGAAGACAGGTCCTCCTTGAAGTCTGACTGAAAAGGAAATGAGGAGGCCCAGGAGCACAGAGAGTGCTCAAGGTGAGAGTGGGTGAGTACTTCAAACCAGAGACATGCTATGACTATCACCAGGAAACAGAGGAATAGTAGTGAGAGATTGTGCAGGTGGGATCTAATGTTCAGATTGGGGGATAATTGTGTCAATTTATGTCCTGTGTGGGAGTGAAGGAGGAAGAGATGGATGGGCTGCCTAGTAGGAAAGGCTGTGGAGCTGGTCGTGGGTGTTTTCTGATTGGTAGCATCTGTTTTCTCTCTGAAGTAGGAGGCAAGATCCTCTTATGAGAGAGAGAGAGAGAGAGATTGAGAGAGAAAGAGAGAGAGGGAGGGAGCGAGGGAGGGAGGAGTGTGGTCATAGCAGAGATGGAAACTGGAGAAGAGTGATGTGCAGGGGAAAAACTACTATAGATAATTCAAGAATGAATGAATTGGCATGGGTGTGGTTTGTCTTAAGCTTGAAGGTCAAGAACACAATGCAGTACTGGGTGTCTATGCTGAAGTTTCTTCATGGATAGAGAAAAGGAGAGGTCCACCTGGCTTAATTTTCCCCAGGCTTGGTTTTTATCTGGATAATACAAAGAGAAAGCAAAAGATGGTTTAGGGAGCTTAGTGTATGGGGAACTGTATTAGTCAAGGATGCTCTAGAGGAGCAGACTGGATAGAATATATATTACAAAGGATATTTATTGGATCTGCTTCCATAATACAGTTTGCTTCCTGTGTGTTGGAGAGGCTGAGAAGCTGGTGGATATTCCAGCCACAAGGCTGGGTGCCTCAGCAGTCCCTATCTGATGCTGAAGTGCCTGGAGCATTCCTGGGGCACTACTTGTCTTCAGTCCACGTTGGGAGGCCAAAGGAGCTGGGTTCCAATGTGAGTGAAGGATGGCAGCAACAGGATAGATACACTCTCCAGCAAGACACGAAGACTGACAGGCAAAATCAGGACCATTACTCTCCCCAGAACTCTTTATATCTGGGCTGCTGATGGAAAGGCCACTCAATCTAAGGGAAGGCCACCCCCCACAATCACTCCTTCTTGGAAATGCCCTCACAGACTGGCCCAGAGTCATCTCTTTTAGTTGATTTGTAATCCAATCATGTTGGCCACCAAGATGAACTGTGGCAACCATATTGTTGTCAAAATCATGACCCATGGAGTCTAGGTTACCATCATTAATGAGGGAGGCAGAATGATCATGGCCCCAGCGAGGGCTTCTGTTTAAGAACTCTGAGAGAAGTTCAGTGAGCAAAATGGCAAGAGACTGGCTGAAAGCGCTAGCCTTAGGTAATTCTAGAAATGTAACAGTGACAGGGTTTGGATGTTGTGAAGTGCTGGGGTGTGAGGAGAAAATACTACTGGAAACAAGTAAGTCCAGACATGGAAGGATCATGTATATGGGTGCTAACACAGCACCTAGGACGACTGCAAAGCTTTAGATAGGAAAGAAAATGTTAACAGAGGAAGTTTCTGGGAGACTGGCGGACAAGCAGCTGAGAGGGAAGAAGGACAGCTGCTTTGACATTTTACCAGAAACATGGCTGTCAATCTCCCTTGAGAAGGCATTCATTAGCAAGTCATTAGAGCTATTCTTAAGGCGTTTATTCATGGAACTGCTAAACGTTATTGAGCATTTAGGTTTGCCAAGGTGACAGGTGGATGAGACAGATTTCCTGGGGTGGGGGTCCCTACCAATTCACTAGTAGAAACAAATACAAACACACAGACCTTCAAATTAATGCTGTGCATACTTCTGAAGGAAAGGAAACATTTTCATTTAATTTCAATTAATTTTGGCCAGAAAAGTTGAATGAGGTGTCTGGGAAGAGATGGTGTTTGGGCCAGATGCTGGAGGGTGAGGAATTTTGCCAGAAGGTAAAGACTGGTCAGGGTAGGTGGATTTTAAGCAGAGAAAGGGTCCAGAGGTGTGAGTCTATGGTGAATGTAAGATGCTTTTCATCCATGTCTGATCTACTGTGCCTCCTGAGATATGGGTGCTGCTCTGAGCATGAGTTTCTTAGGAGAGACAAAGTCACAAATAGGAAACTGCAGGACATGTGACCAGGCAAGGAAGCTGTGTTGTTGCCTAGAGTGAATGATGAGTGTAGCCCATGCAGAAAGACGGAGGTGTGGGGGCACAATAGTATGCCATACACACTTTTACACACGGGCCCGGGTCTCAGGTGCACATGTGAGGCAAAGATAGTTTTAGATTCATCATAGATCTTCTCTTTCATCCAGACGAGAGTAAGTTTATAGGGTGGGTTACACTAGAAGACAGCATGGGCTTTCTTTATTTTTGTTTTCATTTATTTATTTGAGAGAGAGAATGGGTGTGCCAGGGCTTCCAGCCCCTGCAAATAAACTCCAGATGCATGCACCACCTTGTGTATCTGGCTTATGTAGGTCCTGGGGAATTGAACTGAGGTCCTTTGGCTTTGCAAGCAAATGCCTTAACAGCATGTGTGTTTGTGTGTTTGTACACATGCATGGGTATGTGTGTGATGCATGTGCATGTAAAGGCTAGAGGTCAACTTCAGGATCTTTCTCAGTGGCTCTCCATCTTAGCTTTTGAGACAGGGTCTCTTGTGAACCTGGAGCTCACTGATTCAGCTACACTAGCTAACCACTGTGCCCTAGGAATTCCCTGTCTGTCTTCTTAGTGCTGGCATCATAGACATGCACCACCACACTTGTCATCCTCATGCTTGTGTGGCAAGCACCTTACCCACTAAACCTCCTGCTCAGCCTCGATGCACTTTTTTTTTTGAGAAGGGGTATTCCATAACGTTAGATTGGCTGGCCATTGAGCCCAGGGATACTCTTATTTCTGTTTCCCCAGCACTGGAATTATTGACATAGGCTTCTAGATTTCTGGTTTTTAAAGTGATGCAGTCAATGGAATTTTTCTATGACAGCCTGGGCGGACTGAGACACTCAGCTGCAGTCTCAACTAATTACCAGTTAAATGGCAGCCATCTGCCGTAAGTTGCTCCAAAGCTCAGTTCTTCCTGGGAGTTTGGAGTTGAACCAAGAGAGTTTGTGTCTCTCTAGTGGTTTGAGCCGAAGAAGTAGACTTTGAGGTGGTAGGTATCTACATGCTGGGCAGCAGGAAAGTCAGGCTTCTGAGAAAGGAGTGAAAAGCTGCGCAATAGGTACTGACTGGTGTCCTGACAAAAGCTTTCTTGCTATCTATTATCCTTCCTACGACCTGGTTTTATTCTCTCTCTCTCTTTTTTTTTTCTTGCACTTGGATTCCACAGATAAAATCTTAAGTATTTTCTTTTTCAAGACAGGGTCTCATGTAGCGTAGGCTGGTTTTGATCTCACTATGGAGCTGAGGATGACCTTAAACTTCTGATCATCTTGCTTTTATCTCCTAAGTGCTGGGATTACAGGTGTGTGCCTCTGCACCTGGTTTATGTAGTACTGAAAATAAAACTTAGGGTTTCATGCACACAAGGGAAGTATTTTACCAACTGTGCTATATCCCCAGGCCAAATTTTAAGGATTTTTGTTGCAAATTCCCTTCCTTTTTTTGTCTTAAAAAAGTTAACATGAGTTCATTTTTAAATTTTTTTGTCATTTGCAAACACAAAAATTCTCAAGTTGCCCTTTTCTCCAGAGTTTCATCTTTTCAATATTTACTTTTTAGTGCTTCTCAGTCTTTTCTAAGGCGCTTCAGAATCCTTTGAGGGGCCAGGTGGGTCACGAGTATCTGAAGAGTGCAGGGGCTTTCATCTGAAGCTGGGTAGGAGCTGCCAAGGTGGGTCATGAAGGTACTTGTCTGCCACAGATAACAGAACAGGGCAGCAGAGAGAAGTCAGGCCATAGAGATGTTGGAGGGTGACACAGGGGTCTTTCAGCAGTATGAATCCATCTCCCATCACCAAGGAAAATGAAGTTGGCCTGGCATGACTTGTTTTTATGGTATATTATTAACTTTTTCCTAGTTTGCTCTTGTTTTATTGAGGCAGGTTGGTGAGTTATTTGCATGTTTTTTTTTTTTCTTAGAATACATCATGAATAGTCTCAATTATTTCTCCCAACAATCGTGATTGCTGTTATGGAGGATTTATAGAAGCACTTATGTTTCTAAGTATCCTTTTATGCCTCCCTATTTCTATGGTAACTTAGGCTGCTTAGCACACATGGGCACCTCTTTGGGAAAACCCAATAAAAGAGAACCTGAATTTACAGAAGAGATAAGTAAGAGCGCACTCTTCACATGGTTTCGTAGCTGATTCACAGATAGCTTCCCCAGGTGCCTTCCATGCTTCCCTATTCTCCTTACAGATCATGAATGCCGTCTTATACATAATAGGCCCTGAATGGAAATTCTGATGATTGATTGATGAGCCACTCGGGACAGAGAGAAACGTGAAGCGAGGGTTATAGTCTGCTGCTGCCAACTGAAGATAAATCAGAGCGGAAGAGGAAGCATCTCTGAGCAGATAGCCGCAGTCAGTGGGGAAATGGGACTCGATTTTTCAAAACGTGATTCACACACAGTTTTTAAGGAGCGACTTGCTGCATAAACTAAACTATACATAAATTTTTCACATCACTGTTCCAGAAGACACAACAGAACTTTGTCTTGTATTTTTGCAGAGAGGGGCCCATTTTCATTTCCTTTTTTGTTTCTGTAGGTATATGTATACGCATGTCTGTGTATATGCAGGTGCGCATGCATGTGTGTGTGCATGCGTGTGTGTGTGTGTGTGTGTGTGTGTGTGTGTGTGGTGTTTAGGCTAGAGGACACCTTTGGTGTCATTCCTGAGGAGCTGTCCACCACTTTGAGGGAGGATCTGATTTTGGCTGTAACTTGCCAATTAGGCTAGACTGGGAGTCAGCCAGTCCCAGGGACCCACCTTCCTCTAACCCCTCAGTACCGGGGTATGATCATGGCCCACCCCATCTGGCTTTTTTTTTTTTTTTTTTAAAGGGTTCTGAGTATCAAACTCAGGTCCTCACACTTGGGAAGCAGTCATGTTGCTGACTGAGTTCTCTCTCTAGTCCTCGTTTTCGTTATTCCTGGCTACAATCACCCTGAGCAGGAGTTGCATTTTGCAAAGTTGAGTCCTTGAGTAGCATGGATAGGAGGGGCTGCCTGGTTTCTCTTTCCTGTTGGGTATCTGCATTTGGAAGGGCTTCTGCATGTAAAGAGAAGACACCTATTGTGCTGGTTGAGGAAAGAGTGGAGGTTTGTTATAGGGAAGCAGAATTACTTTGCTGACTGCAAGGGCTGGAATGCCACTGGCTCCAGATAGTGCTGATCTGGGAGTTCAGAGAGTGTCAAGAATGTGGGCACAGCCCCTGTCTGCACACCTGCTCTGCCCTTTCTCTTCAGGGCTGGCCTCCCCTGCTTTTGAATGCCCATGGTGGCACATCATGGAGAAGAAGGCTTCTTACAAACAAACATGCCCAGTACAGTGTTGACTCCAGCCTCTGTGACAGCCCAAGAGAGTGTGCCTTGTAGCAACTGAATAGTTCACGGAAGTGTGATTGATAAGGGAGACCAGTAGATAAGTTGGATTCAACATGAATTCACCCTTTGTGACTCTCCCTGCAATAGGTGCTAATAACTAAAACAAATGAGGCACAGATTTTCCCTGTTATTTCATTGTTTAGTGAGGAATTGGGGGACATATATTCAAACTGCCACAGGTGCTAATAACTAAAACAAATGAGGCACAGATTTTCCCTGTTACTTCATTGTTTAGTGAGGATATAAGTAAGTAGACAGATACTTAATGAAAATTACCATTATGGAAGAGACAATCACACAGTATTTTTATGAATACAAAGGACTGGTATGTAACATCTCTGGGTGCACTTGTGCACTGAGCAAGCGCTCATGAGGGCTTTCTGTGTCCAGAGTAAACTCCAGGCCTAGGAGTAGTTACAGCAGATAGAGCTGTATTTTGGGACTTTTTCTTCTAAAACAAGAGGTGATCAAGTGATGTGTGAAGAAAGACAGAAGCAAGATAACTTCTGAAGCAACTGAACACAAGGTGGAGGGGAAGAAAAGACCACTGAAAATATGTAAGTCAAAAAATTGAGATTTGGGTCTGGTGGTACAAGCCTGTAATCCCAGCTACTTGGAAGGCAGAGACAGGAGAATCACTAGTTCACGCTGGCCTGAATGACTTAGTGAGCCTACCTCAAAATAAAGAACAGGTCTGAGGTTGTAGCTATTGACAGAACATTTGCCTACCATGTACAGAGCCATGGGTTTCATCTTTCACATTGTAAGAAAACCATGAATTTTACAAGAGATGCTCAGTAGGTAAAGGGCTTGCTACCCAAGAATGAGGAGCTGAGCTCAGATCCTCAGATTCCATGTAAAATACAGTGTGTTTATGTGTACCTGTAATCCCAGTGTAGGGAAGGCAGAGACAAGGAGTCCTGGGCTCTCTGGCCAGCTAGTCTAGCTGAATTAATGTGGTTTAGAACCAGGGAAAGAACCTGACTCAAAGAATAAGGTTGAGAGCAACTGAGGAAGACTTCCAATGTTGACCTCTGGCCTCTACACACATGCACACACGTCCATGTGAACACACACACACACGGCAGAAAAGGGATGCAGAATCAAGACATGTTCTCTTAGGGAGAACCCTTTAGCTTTATAAAGAGAAATCTCATTTCTCTCTGGGTGTGTGCATGTGTGTGCATGCAGGCAAATAAAAGTCAGAGGATAATTGTTTGGGGTCAGTCCTTGCCTTTCCATCTCATATGAGGTAGAAACCCATTTCTCTCTTTGACTCTCACTCTGCAATTGCTTTTTTGTGCTCATTGCCATGATCTTCCAGAAAATTCTCCTGACTCTGACTCCCATCTTGCTGTCAGCCCTCTGGAATTACAGAACCCCATCACTGCTTCTGGACCAGAGTGAGACCCTTTGCAAAACCAAAAAAAATAAAAATAAAAAAATAAAAACCAGAAGTATTTTATTTTTTTTTTGTTGTTGTTGTTGTTGTCTTTGTTTTTTGTTTTTTGGAGGTAGGGTCTCACTCTAGTTCAGACTGACCTGGAATTCACTATGTAGTCTCAGAGTGGCCTCGAACTCTTGGTGATCCTCCTACCTCTGCCTCTGTGCTGGGATTAAAGCTGTGCCCAGCTGTTTCTGGCTTTTTATGTGGGTACTGGGAAGGCTTGAACTAGGGTACTCAGGCTTGAGTGATGAGTGATTTATCCACTAAGCCATCTCCCCAGCCCAGAAATCTCATTAGTACAGTTGAATTTCTGTTAACAGTGAGATAGACACTTGCATCATATTGTATAGGGCATTGCAGTATATTGGTGCACCCCACGGCAGGTGCTTCTGCTGTGGTGGTAGGACAACCCTTGGAGGGCTTTCAGCAAGAAAGAGGCAACAGGTTTGTATTTGCATTTGAGAGACAGCTAGCAGCAATGTGCAACATGAAGCTGTGCCTGCTGTTTGCAGGCCCCTGTCCTGGCCAGTTCCTCCATCTCTTCAGTCCCTTTCATCTTTCATTTTGCCTTCAGTAATGAGTAGATCAAAAGGTGTACCCTGCTTTATTGCTTGGGGTTCCTGTACAGCCTTTTTTGTAGACAGATGATTAAACAACATCCGGATATGCCAAACACATGTAATTCTGAGCACACAGACAGCCAGAGAAAGGTATGAACTTTGAAAAGTAGGTGTGAGCTTGACAGCTTTTAGATATACTCATGTATGTCTTCCTAATTAGTACCAAAGATGAGGTCCACCAGAGGCAGCCATGGGCACCATTAGCCAGGTGAGATCTGGACACATGTATATGTTAGGACCTGGGAGAAGGTGAGGAGGGTAGATATTTGGATGAAGGCAACATGGCATGGTCCTCTACTTTGGTCTTCTCTGCACAGATGTGTGTGTGTGTGTGTGTGTGTGTGTGTGTGTGTATATATATATATATTTTTTGAGGTAAGGTCTTACTCTAGGCCAGGCTGACCTGGAATTCACTATGTAGTCTCAGGGTGGCCTCAAACTCATGGTGATCCTCCTACCTCTGCCTCACAGGTGCTAGGATTAAAGGTGTGTGCCATCATACCTGGTTCTGCACAGATCTGAATCTCACTTCTAACACAGTGTTCACAGGCTCCTTCATCTCCATGCCTTTAATTATTTATTTGAGTTATCAATATGGTGAGGGCTTGCTCTATGCCAGGCATTGCTTATATAATGGTTAAACTTTAAAAGGAGGAGGTGGGGAGGTGGTTCAGTCATTAAAGTACTTGCCTTGTAAGCATGAGTATCTGAGTTTGATCCCCAGTACTCATGTAAAATGCTGGGCATGGTGGTATTCCTGTCCCCGTACTGGAGTGATAGAAACAGGCTGATATTTGGAGCTTTCTGGCCAACTAGTCCATCTTAATTGGTACGCTTTAGGGCAATGAGTGCCCTTGTCTCAAAAAGAGGTGGATGGCATAGCTGAGGAATGACACCTAATGTTGTCCTTTAACACACACATGCACACATGCGGTCCCTGGTGGTAATCAATGTTCTCTGACTGGAAAAGAGGCCCACTCAGTGGGAAGAATTCATGCCTCGTACTGAGAAACAAGTCAGAAGCTTGTGGCTTGGAAGGTTACAGACCCTAGAAGGAAGCGTCCTCAGTTCTTTGGCTAAATGGAGAGGTTATGTCCATCAAAAATCCTTGTAAATGTATATGTTTGTCCTCTTTGATGCATGCTTCTCCCTCTTAGATAGAGAACCTGCTTTTTAGAGAAGGTAAATGTCAGACATTCTTAAGACCCATCAAAATAATAAAGAGAATGATAAGTGCCAATCATAGGAGGAGCCATCTCTACCGCACCCTCCAAAGTCCAGGAAACATTATAGAATAAGTGGCAGATTAAACCTGAATGCTAGTCTCACTCTAGAGAGGTGGCCGTAGACACCGAGAAGACTCAAAAACTCCACAAAGCAGAAAGCAAGAGGCTGTTGTGAGCTCAATACTAAAGGAGATTCATAACACACCCTCCAAGGCGCAGGGGACATTGTGGAAGAGGATAGTGAAAGGATATAAGAACCATAGGATGAGAAAGCTTACTGCGAGGCACAAGAACCAACTGGTGCATGCATGACCTCACAGTGAATACAAATAACCCCGCTGAGAAGGGTCTTCAGTGGAATGGGGGCAAGGGAGAGGGGACAAAAGATGATAACTCAGTGGGAGTACAACTGATTTGCAGTGTGTTTATATAAGTTACCAAATTTTTTTTGAAAGGGTATAGTCCCTACTGTTTCAAAGCATATAATGTAAGATGAAGGAGACAGTTGATAAACATGGCATATGTTGTTAAATTTGTCAATATTCATTTTGAATACTGGGTCTTAACATATATAATTTCATGGCGTAACATGAAACATCAGAATAAACATGCCAGTCGATGCACTATTTGAGATTAAAATTGCATGGAAGGAAAACATTGGTTTAATTGGGAGAAATGTAGAGATATCTATGGCCATTTGGAGGAAGTGACATTTAGTTTACTGACAGTCACTTACTACTGCCTGGCTCCAGAACTCTCGCCAGTCCTGACTTCCCTTAGTGACTAGTCATAGGTAGGCCAGGCAGAAAGGACAAATCAATGTATTGGGCTACTGCAGTGGGACTCAGTAGGTGGGGTGGGTCCTTGGAGCAGGCATTTTTACCGTCAATCTGTCATTTGCAAGCAGTGAGGAAGGCGGAGTCCTCTACTGGAGATTGCATAAAGCCTAGTCAGTGAGCTTGTTTCAAACTTCCCAACACTGCATAACTATAAGGTGCTATCGTGTACGTAAATGCCACTGTGGTGCTGGCTCCACACTGGGAACTGAGGTGACTCATTGTTTTTCTAAGATGAAGCCCTTCCTCAGAGCTGCAGCTAGATCACTACAGGTATGAGTGTTTGTGAAGAGTTCCTCCAGGAATGCGTACAGACATTGCTGGTCACCAGTGACACTCAGGAAACCACACCGATTGTCACGTCCTCAGTGTCCAAACCCCTTTGTACTTTTTTTGCTTCATAATGAAACCTGGATTTTTGCTTTGGTCAGTGGGATCTTAGGGAGGATTGTCTCTGGC
Source organism: Orientallactaga sibirica (assembly GCA_036365145.1). Taxonomy (NCBI): domain Eukaryota; kingdom Metazoa; phylum Chordata; class Mammalia; order Rodentia; family Dipodidae; genus Orientallactaga; species Orientallactaga sibirica. The sequence goes on from JAEOAD010000028.1 coordinate 16,313,554, forward strand.
TTCTTGGACCTCCCTGGGTTTGCCTGTGACCTCAGGCACCTTGTCTGTGTGTGTGTGTGTGTGTGTGTGTGTGTGTGTGTGTGTGTGTGTGTGCATGCCTAGCTCTCTTGCAAGCCTTCAGCACCTCACACTGGATTTTGAAGAGTTCTGTGGTTCCCCCGTCCACCCCTCCCACACCATGTGTGCTGGTTTCATCTCTTCTCTCTGCTAAGTCCATTTCTTACTCATTTTTCCTTTTGTGCACGTTCCAGGCATGTTGCTGACTTCCTTCCTTCCTTCCTTCCTTCCTTCCTTCCTTCCTTCCTTCCTTCCTTCCTTCCTTCCTCCCTCCCTTCCCTCCCTCTCTTTCCTCTCCTTCCTTCCTTCCTTCCTTCCTTCCTTCCTTCCTTCCTTCCTTCCTTCCTTCCTTCCTTCCTTCTTTCCTTCCTTCTGTTTTTGTTTTCTTGCTCTAGTCCAGGCTGACCTGGAATTCACTATATAGTCTCAGGTTGGCCTTGAACTCCTAGAAATCCTCCTGCCTCTGCCTTCCAAGTGCTGAGGATTAAAGGTGTGTGCCACTACACCCAGCAGAATGTTTCTTTTTCCTTCTTTCTTTTGTTTCTTTTTAAAAATTTTTAAAATTTTATTTATTTATTATATATATAGAGATAGAGAGAGTGTATGTGTATAGGTCCACCAAGGCCTCTCACCAGTGCAAACCAATTCCAGATGCATGTGCCACTTTATGCATTTTGCTTTATGTGGATACTAGGGAATTGCACCCTAGCCATAAGGCTCTGCAAGCAAGTACTTTTAAGCACTAAACTAAATTTCTCCACTCCCTAAACTGGAAATTTTATCAAAATATGTAGGCCATATCCTGGAACTTCACTTTATAGAACAGTAGCCACCCGTAGTTCTTAATTAATCAAGATGTGTCCAGTTGCCAGTTAGAATGAGAATAGGCTTCACACAGTGACTTAAGTGTAATTTATTGAAATTTAATTAAAAAAAAGAGAGTTCTAGTTGCAAGTGGCTGAAATCCAGTTTATACCAGTTTCAATAAGGATTTTAAAAGGTGTAATTGTAAGGCTGGGGAGATGGCTCTGTGGGCAAAGCACTTGCTGTCTGAGGGTGAGTTGTAACTCAGACCCCATGTCAAAAGCAGAATGTCGACCAGCTTCAGTAATCTTAGCATGCTGAGGGCGAGATGGGAGGCAGAGTCAGGAGAATTTTCTGGATGATCTGGGCAAGTGCAGCTAAAAGGTCAACAGCAGCAGAGTGAAAGCCAGAGAAACCCTGCCTCAAATGAGGTAGAATCACAAAGACAGACTTAATATTGTTTTCTGATCTCCACGTGCACACTGTAGCATGCCCCCCCCACATGAATACATGTATAAATAAATAAACTAATTAATAGTGTGACTGTCATGGTTGTTCATAAGGGCTATTACTGACTTAAGAAACTAGAAAATTATAAAGCCGGGCATGGTGGCACATGCCTTTAATCCCAGCACTCGGGAGGCAGAGGTTAGGAGGATCGCCATGAGTTCAAGGCCATCCTGAGACTACATAGTTAATTCCAGGTCAGCCTGGGCCAGAGTGAGTCCCTACCTCAAAAAACAAAAACAAAAACAAACAAACAAACAAAAAACTAGAAAATTGATTGCAGTGAACATGGCTTCAGGCACAGCTGGTTCTAAGAGAGTGTCATCATGAAGTTGTCTCTCTCCATCTGTTGCCTAGATTTTCTGCACCAGGCTTCGTCCCTGCAGTGGTGAATAAGCTGCTTCCAGCTCCAGACTATACTATTGAAAATAGGCCAGTTATTTTTTCAGTAGTTTTGGCAAAAATTCCAGAATTGATGAGCTTACAAGGATGTTGGGGATAGGTGGATTCCCAGCTCGGCTTCTTGGGGGATTTATGCAGGAGGATTGGGCACACTTAGGAGTTTAGGGACAGCCTAAGCAAGAGAGAGAGAGAGAAAGACACACACACACACACACACACACACAGAGAGCGAGAGAGAGAGAGAGAGAGAAGAGCATACTAGACATGGAGCCTACCAACATAGCTTAGGAATATCCTTTCCATAAGATAAACTGAAGCCAGCCCTGTAGACTGTTAGGTATTATTGTTCCTTGAACACACTGGGTCTCAGTTTCCCTACATTTAAAGTTTGTATTGAGACATCAGCTGTTTTAAAACCTAGCATTAAACTTACAATTGGCTTTGGACTCCCCACAAGCAAAGAGTGGGAAAATAGGATTTTTTTCCCATGACACACTTCTTTTGAAGGTAATTGGTGAGGATGAGAATTCATATTTGAAATCAATATTTTGGAAGACTTAATGGCAGCATGACAATTGCACATTTGTGGATCTCTAAAGGCCAGCTCTGTGCAAATCAGGGAAGATAGAGCAAAAATCAGTAATTTCACGTCTTGCGTGTAAAGGAACATTCACGGAGAATTTTAACAAGGAGTGAGGCTGCTGGCAGGGTCTCCTTTCTATGTTAGTTTTTTTTTTTTCTAAGACTTGGAGGTAGATTCTGGGTACAGCTTCTGAAAGGAGGCTTCAAAGTAAAGAAAGTGCAGTCACTCCCTCTGCCCACAGAAATAAATTCCCATGCTTCCCTGAGATGTGCAAAGCCCTTTACAAACAGGGCCCAATTTGTATTTTCTCTTCACTATGCTACACATATGCATTGGTCTTTATGCTTTGCTTGAATAATATTTATTCATTCCATGAGTATAATAGGTTAGTATGTGGTGTTAGGCACTAGGAGACAGTTGGTGACTAACTCCCCCCCCATGCCCCACCCCCGTTGCCTGCCTGCCACCATGGGAGAACCATGAACAGCATTAAGAGCCAGCTTTGGGCTTCACTGGCTTAGAATCTAGGCAATCATGGGCTAAGGTTGTGACTGAGGAAATCCTGTCTCCTGTGCAAATGTGTTTCTCATCTAGCAAATGGAGTAAGCACACATTCTTATTGTCAGCGTTTGAAACAGAGACTCTGAGACCACACCTTTTCCTGGGATAAAGAGAGTATTGTAGGTTCATAGCTATGTGGTTTTAGATAGGGAGGGAGCAGGATTTGGATTTCTTGACCCAGTGACAGCAGCTGCTGTAAGGGGCTGTCCTGAGGCAGCCTGGATGTGTTGTACCCACAGCGGCAGTGCAGCTGGGAGAGGGGGATAGGTAGGAAGAGGCTCTAAAACTGAGAAAGAGGGAGAGAAAGGGGGAAAGAGAGAGGAGAACGAGGGTGCATGCATGAGAGGGGAAGGAGGGAAGAAAAGGAGGAATGCATACATCTATAATTGCAGAGCCCAAAGACAGTGAGTGAGGGTCATGGAGAGGGTTTTATGGGGAGAGGTGAGAGACTGCTCTGTGAAGGAGGGGCTTTGGTTTGCGAGCAGAGGTGTGGGTTGGAGGAAGGTGGCCTTCCCACTGCTTAGCCCAGTGTTACACTTAATTACCTTACCAGGAGTCAGTCCCAGGGTTAACATGGTCGGGTGGTAAGGGAGAGATGGAGAGTCAAGATGGGAGACAGCCTTGAGACCTTAACACTTAGGCTTGATGTCAGGATTAATGAGTGTCTTAGCCCATTTGTGTTCCTATAAAAAAGTACCCAAATGTGGGTTCTTGCTATTCCCAGGGGTCGTTGGCCACTGACATCCCAGGCACAGGAGGAGTTGGGGGGAAGAAGGGTTTTGGAGCGTGTGAGTGCGATGGGCAATGAACCACCCGGGAGACTGTCTGATGGATAGTGCACTCTCATTCATTCAACAGGGGAGTGGGTTTATAAACACTTGAGAAAGGTTGAGAAGGCACATACAGAATATAAGGCGATTAGATGCATAGGTTTATGGGTTGCTATCTAATTGGCTGGTTTTGGAAGGCAGAAGTTGCCTGAGAGAAGCTACAAAGGAGATAACAGAAGGGGTGGGAAAAGCTACGTGACTTCAGCCACATGTTGGATGGCTACAGCTGCAGGGAGACTGTTTATAAGGGTCTCTTGGGCAGCTAGCCACAAGGTCAGGAACTGAGGGGGGAAGGCAAAGCCTGACTATGGAATGGTCAGGTGCTTTTGGGATGCAGGGAGGGCCGGCTGGTTCTGCCCACTCTGGGCATAGATAGGGCATACTACAACCTTGTCCGAGGACAGGGAGGGCCACCTCCATCACCAGAGTGGGTTCCCCACGATAAGGCCGGCTACAACCCCCACAGCCCAAGGTCCCCGGCCTTGTCCAACAGCCCAGGCCAGCTTCCTCACAGTCCCTGCCCATGTTTAGCAATGCCCAACACCCAAATGCTAGGTAATGTATAAAGAAGACAGGTGTATGTAGTTCAGAGTTCTGGAAGTGCAAGAGCATGGTGCTGGCATGTGCTTGGCTTTGAGTAAGGCCTTCGGGCTCCATCACAACATACAAGATGGTGTCATGGTGAAGCATGTGTGCCATGGGAGAGGTCACATGATTGGGCAGGAAGCTAGCTTTGCCTTTTCTGTACCAACTCAAATCTCTCCCTGTGCCATAAGCATTCATTTCTCTGACCCATGCTCCATGACCCAATTTCTTTCCACTAGACTCCCCCTATTAAAGAAAGGGTTCACCATCTTTCTCACCACCACACTGGGACCATGCTTCTAGCATGTGTACCCTTGGGTTCACACTCAAACCTCACCTAGCCGGTTTCAACAAGAAAACATAGTTGAGGAGCTTGCCACACAGTGCTCTTTAAGAGAAGCCTCACTATTGCTCTTAAAATCCCCTCTGCTAGGCTTCTGGTTACTTGGAGACAGAGCTCTTTAGTACAACACTGTCCCTATATTGGCCATCCCCAAGGCCACTTTCTCTGGCAGGTAAGGAGAAGTGATATAACTAGACACAGGGAAGAGAGTTAGATGTGGTCTGGCTGCAGCAGGCCTTCCACTGCTGTAGAGGGGACCATGAACATGACAGCCATGGAGAATGGAGACTGAGAAAGAGAAGGGCTTGGAGCCAGATCGTAGAAGGTTAAGGTTGGGGATGAGGGACTGGACATGGTATGTGCAGAAAAATGGGTATTTTGCCAATCAGCATGGGTTGTAGGTGTTAAGTGGGACAGGACATGGCTAAGAGAACCTCAGAGAAGCAGACCAGACTCTTGCTGCCCACAGCAGGAATCACCATCTCTCTGGACCTGTAGCTTGTGAAGCAGCACATTTGACACGTGTATGCATATTCATGTGAGTGGGCACCAATGTATGTGCAAGTGAGTGTGTGTGTACATGCTTGTGGAGGCCAGAGGGCAACTTCAGGTATTGTGATCAGGAAGGCTATGTACTACCTTTGAGACAGGGTCTCTTATTGGGCTGGAGGTCACCATTTAGGCTAGACTGGCTGGCCAGTGAGCTTCAGGGATCCACCTTTCTCTGGTTCCCAGAGCTGGAATCACTGGCTCATGCCACCAAGCCTGGTTTTTCAAGTGGGTACTAAGGATAGAATTCAGGTCTTCATGCTTGCAAGGCAAGCACTTTATTGACTGAGCTCTCTCCACCACCCCTCCACTTTTTTTTTTTTTCTTGTTTCAGTGTAACTGTACTGGCAAGGATAAAGATATTCTGGGCTGGAGCAATGGCTTGGAAGTTAAGGTGCTTGCCTGAGAAGCCTGAGGACTGAGGTTCTATTCCTTAGTATGCATGTAAGCTAAATGCATGAGGTGGAGCATGTGTCTGGAATTCGTTTGCAGGGGCTGGAGGCCCTGTTGTGCCCATTCTCTTTCTCTCTCTCATAAATGAATAAATAAAATATTTTTAACAAGAATAAGGATATTCTAAAGAAACACTTGTGCCTACCCTCCCTTTGGTTATCAAACTATTGAAACAAAGCACCCAAGGAATTGAACTATCCCTGGAATCCCATGTTGGGAGAGGAAAAAGGATGGGGCCCTGGTGCCTGTTGGAGAAATGACTTGTTTCCTGGAAAGAGATTTCACACAGTCCTGACAACTTATTAGACCACCTTGCAGGACAGATTGTAGCTGAGACAATGATGAGATCGTGATGGGCTGGACGGGACACCACATTGACAGGACTGCTTAGTGACACATTGTTCTTGCCTTCTATTTAAATGTCAACTGCATGCCACTGACTGGAAGACGGACTTGGGGGTCACTGCATCTCATTATTTGTTCTCCTTTCCACTGTGCTCACATTGAATAAATCTCCTTTCTCTGCTTTTCACTATTACTTGTCTGTCTAATTGGTCTATTGAGGATAGGTGGTAGGCCTAGCTTGTTATTACTGTCGGGGCCTGTCCCAGACTTTGACCCTAACAACCCCAGTGACATTAGCCTTCCTGCTTCAGAATGCAAACTCATGCTTTCCTGCCCTCAAGCCCGGGATCTGCGCTGCTCTGCATAATGTCTGTAATGAGGACTTCTGCTCACTGCCAGCAAGGGTGTCTCTGCTAACATTTTGTAACATCTGCTGCTGGTGGTCACTGGGAAGAACACATTGCTTTCCCAAAAGGGGACCCCTCCTCCCAATCTCTTCAGCTTTGTGTGGGACCTCTCTCCTATTCAGAGCAACACCGACAACATTCAAAGACACCATGAACCTGAGCATTGTTGGGGACTGAAACATGGTCATTTAGCGATTGACAACCATTTTTCTAATAATAATTGAAACAATTCACAGTTAAAAGAGGCTCTAATGAATGATTACATTCAACCCAGATGTAAAGCATTTACCCCCACCTCTAGTTCTCACTTCTTTTATTCCTAGTGCACCATTTAAATTATTTCTCATTTCTTTTTAGCTCCTACAAAAGGAGGGAGGGGACTATTTTCCCCTCAGTACAAATGAGTACAATTTTCTTCCTGCAGGCTCACCAGCAGTTCACCATCAACTTAGCACAAAGGCCAATTAATAGACAATCACCCTCATTTGGTAACCCCCGAGTACCTTAGGAGTGGGCTGCGTATTAAAATGAGTTTATTCGAGATGGGTGGTGCTGGGCTGAGTTCTTGTGCGCTCGGGAGAAGCAGGTGTCAGTGTTCATTAGCCTGCCTGTCCCTGCTCTGCCCACATGGCTTCTGAGGTGTGGCTATCTCAGATTTGCAGGGGACTCTAATTAAGCTCTGCCACAGTAGCCCTGAGCCTCCCAGGGTGAGCCTCACTTGGGTTGAATGGGCATTTCCTGTGGCACGGCTCTGGGGTAGCGGATTTCTAAGACCCCCACCTGAAACACTAGAGCCATAGTGAAGTGGAAATTCATTCCCAACATTCGTGGAAAAATGAAAACCATTAAATAATAATGATAATAATAATAATTCATTATAAATAGTGAAAACCATTTTGATTTGTCCATGCTCATAGCCCCTTCTATTTTTACTGCCTGTACCCATTCAATAATTATTTTTATAACAGGAGCAAGTTAATCTCAAAAGACAATAATTTATTTGAAGTACAAGGGAAACAAGTATTCTTGGCTCTCTGGTGTATGAGCGTGTGTGGGTGGTGTTCTTGCACGTGTGTATGCAGGTTTGTATGTGTGTGGGCACATATGTGTGTGCAGGTGCTCATGCACACGTACATATGCATGTGGAGGCCAGAGGTTGATATTGGGGTCTTCCTTAATTGCTCTCCCCCATATTTGAGATGGATCTTTTACTAAATCCCAAGCTCACCAAAGTGGCTAGAGAGGCAGGCCAGTGAGCCCTAAGGATTCACTATCTCCACTTCCATAGGCGTGTGCCACCTTGCTCAGCGTTTATGAGAATGCTTATGTGGGATCTGAACTCAGGTCTTCACGGCAAGCACCTGACTGACTGAGCTGTCTTCCCAGATTACACCCATCTTCTTCAGAGGGAAATCGGGATGGGTTGGAATGTCTGAGGGAGAGGCCTTCACTGCATCTCTCCAGGGCTGAGACAACCCTAGTGTGCACATAGAGAGGAGATAATAGAAGTGGTATGGGTGAAGTTCCTTCTTTGTCATCCCAGAGTGCACTGTATTGGTATGTCCATGGGAGGCACCAAGAGAAATAATGTGAGAAGCACATGGATGGTCCCTTCTGATTTTCCATAATACCAGACTCCTTTGATGTCAGGTGCCCGGCTAAGAGACTCCAAGCCCTGTGGTAGCTGTATCAGTGATCTTAGAAGTACATGACTTCATACCCAAGTACATTTCTCTAGCAGAGATTACAGATGCCAGCCTTATAAAAACACCACTTGGAGGCCCAGACAGAATGCAATACTCCTGGGGAAAACATTTTCTTTATCCAGGATCTGTGTGGTTCCAGAAAGCCTGATTATGATAGCACAGCATGGGATAAAGGGCAGACAGGTCTCAAGAGGGAGAAAGAACACAAGACAGGGAAATCTATGGTACACACCTGTGATACAATGATGTAACTGTTAGGAAATCAAGGGACAGGGATGAGGGATTACTTTGCCCTCCATGATCAGGAAAAGCCTTTTGGAAAATTACCTTTTTTTTCCGAGAGAGAGAGAGAGAGAGGGAGAGAGAGAGAGAGAGAGAGAGAATGAATGAATGACAACATTTGAAACTGGAGGAGCAGCAAATGGGACAGCTTCAAGGCAAGTGCCAAGAACATACTTAGCCAGTTTGCAGAACAGCAAGGTCCATAAGGTTGTGAGTAAAAGTCACAATATTGGTATTGATGTGGATTTGGAACCAGGTGGCTTTTTTATACAGGCAGACAGCTAGACACTGGCCCCCCAAAATGTAGAAGCCACTCTGCTTGGTGGAACTGGAACCTGATTCAGTTTCAGCAGCAACAGCAAGGGCAATGGCAGCTCCCTGATTCTGGAACTTTCCCTGGGGTGAGCATATATGGGCTGGCCCTTCCTAAGTCAGTGTCTTTCTCTGTGCACCTAGCAATCAATCAAGGTCCTTCACATACGTTTGAACTTGGCAATGAGGCTCATCCTGACTGGCTGCCTAATTTGTAAAAGGATTTGAGCCAAGCCTCCATGTGAGATTTTCCCGCATTCACCTCCCCGTCCTACTTCTCGTGGTTTAGGCACTCCCCACCTTAACTCTTCTTAAAATAAACACATAACTGAGCCTGTATTTTCAATTCTCTGATAACTTGGGCAAGGATCTGAAGTTTGGGGTTCAGGAGCCTGGAAGTCTCCTGCATTGTGGTGAAGATCTAACCCTTGTCAGAGCTTCAAACCTGCAACAGCATTGGATAATTTTGAAATCTCTCCCCACCAAAGGGGAAAGAAACATTTAGACAAAGTTTGAGAATCTAGAGGACTTTGATAAATATTATCTAGAAGTTAGAGAGATAGTATTGGAGGTTGTTGGAGATGGCTCAGCTTTGAGGACAGAAAGAACCTGATAAGATGAGGCTGGAATGTAAATCTGGCACTGTGGGGTGGAGGCTTGGGGCCTCAGGTTATGTAGGCAGCTGTTATGGGGTAGGTACTGGTGGACTTCAATGAGATGGTGGTGGAAGTTCTGTGGGTGTTGGGTGGAAAGACAGGAAATGAGGTTCTCTCTGTGCCACCCAAGTTGGTGATATGGGAGTGGGTGGCACCGCTGGGAACATAAAGCTCTGATGGTTGTTCTCACTTGTTATCCAAACAATCTCAGCCGTGGGTGTTTCTACCACATACAGACATCTGTCTTAAGACAGTTCATTAATTTAAAATTAAAAAAAAAAAAAAAAAAGGAATGGGAGTAAGATGGGGATTAATGAAGAGGGTGCGATGTGAAGAGGAAGGGAATAGAGAGGTAATTTAAGAGAATAAGATCAAAGTGCATTAATGGAAAAAATAAGTAAAAATTTCAAAATAGGGCTGGATAGATGGCTTAGCAGTTAAGGCACCTGCCTGCTAAGCCTAATAACCTGGTTCCAATCTCCAGGTCCCACGTTTAGCCAGATGCAAAGTGACGCAAGGGCGCAATACTGCATTTGCCCACAAGGGGGCGCATGCATCTGGATTTCGTTCACAGCAGCTGAGAGACTGCTGGCATGCCCATTCTCTATCTGTCTCCCTCTCCCCTCTCTCTCTGTCTGTCTCTCTCAGTGTCTCTCTCCAAAAATAAAAAAATAGAAAAATAATTTAAAAAAAAAAAATTCAAAATATTCAGATTGTCCAATCAGAACCTATGATGTTCTTTGAGAAACTTCTTTCATGCTGTGATAAAAAATTTTTTTTCAGAGAAAATATCTCCTTCACTAATTGCTTGCTCAGTGGAACCCTTTCCTACATTCTCTCCCCATTTCACATTCCTGTTAAAGAAATAGGTGGCATCTCTCCATAGTGGGATGTCCACAGAAGCTGCTCCCTGGCTTCTACTATTGTATTGCCAACTTTCCCTTCTAGCCAGTTGCCATGGTGACTTTCCTCCTCATACTCTGACTAAGTCAGTCCAGTGCTGGCCCATTGCCTTGAAGATATATGTCCAAGTTACTTAGAATAGCTTATAAATGATGTTTTCTTTTTTTTTTTTTTAAAAGGCATGTAGCAGTTATCTTCTCATTTCTGGGACAAAATACCTGAACAGAATCAGTTTATGGAAGAAAAGGGTTTACTTAGGTTCACTGTTTCCTATCCAAATACTAACCAGGCCCAATCCTGCCTAGCTTCTGCTATCAGATGAAATTGGGTGTGTTCAGGGTGGTACAGCCCTAGACAAGGCTTACAGTTTCAAGGGGAAGTTTCATCGTGTGGGGAAAGCATGGCAAGACAGGGAAGCCATGCATCACATCTTCACACATCAGCAGGGAGGAAGGACAGAGAATGAATGAGCTGGCTATCACTGGCGACCTGGGCTGGACTATAACTTGGCTCCTAAAGGTTTCACGAGCTGGGGGATCAAGCAGGAGGCTTAATCACAAATGTAGGAGGCTTAATCGCAAGCACACAAGGGTATGGGGGACATTGTATGTTCCAATCACCACAGGTTGGAAGGGTTTGTTTTAGGTTACAGTCTATCATGGCTGGCATGTCACTTACTGTTTTTTGTCTTTCCTCCCTCCACTCTTTTTTTTTTTCATTTTCCTGTCATTCCCTTCCTTTCTTTCCCCTTCTGTTCTTCACCATATCATTTTTTCTCCTATTCCTAGTCATCCCCACATTGCATTATCTCTGGAACTCCAAACACTTCTCCTTCAGTACCTACCAGGAATTTTGAGGCAGGGAAGACTTGTGGCTTCCCTCTGTCTTCCCTGTTCTTCTCTATGCTCTCCCCCACTTGGGGCACTTAGTGTCACTTGTCATATTTAGTTTAGTCATTAATATATCTGCCTCTGCACACAGGTGTCACTTGATTAGAGTCTAGAGCATCTGCTTTGACCCAGAACTTCCATTAGTGCTCAGCACATGGGAAGAACTCAGTTAATGGTTCTGATGTGCTGATTTCTAGCTGCAGTACAATAGGCTCCCCCATGAGAGGTGACAAATCCATCTCACACTAATGAGAAAATCGGACAATGTGCTACTCTTTTGATGACTAATCTTCATTGTTAATTTGAAGGGATTTAGAATCATCATAGAAACAAATGTCCAGGTATATCTATAAGGGTCTCCAGAAAGGCTGAGGAGGGAAGACCCACCCTGAATGTGGGCAGCATCATGCCCTGGGCTGGGATCCCAGATTGAATAAAAATGTGAGAGCAAGTTAAGCACCAGCATTTATCCTTCTCTGATTTCCTATTTGTGGATACAATCTGACCAGCTGCCTCACTCTCCTGCTGCCATGACTCCACCTGATTAACTGTCCTCCTCAAACTGCAAACCCAAACAAACCCTTATTTCCTTCAGTTGCTTTTATCAAGTTTTTTTTTTTTCACAGCAATGACAGAAGGGACCAACCAGATCCTATAACTGGAAAGTCTAGCTAAGGTACACTGTTCATGGGATGATCAAGATGGCTTCTCTCAGTCACACCCTGTCAGCTTGGCTTCATGTGAGTGACATTCTCAGATGCATTTCTGGTGCCTATAGAGGAAAAAATACCTGAAAGGTCCTGATCCTGGTCCTCAGATTGCTTGACTTTGGTCTGGGGGAAGTCTGGTGTGCTGAGCATGGGTGCTACTAGTCAGGAAGCTGGTTTCAGGGAAACACTGGGCTGCTCCTCCTGGTAGGTGGTTCTGGAGAAGGGAGTTAGCATACAGCATGGGCCATTCTGTACATTTTTTTCTTTGAGCTGCTGAGTGCATGAAAACAAGTGCACATATTTATGGGGGAGGTGAGAGAACATTTGTCAAGGGGTACTTGGAAAAATGTAAGGAGATAAGTGTAGGATGCTGTGGTACATTGATGGAAACATTTTCCTACCAGTGTCAAAAATGTATTTGAAAATCCCAAACACCAGCATCTCCTACCAATAAAAATAAATTGGGTTCAATTAAAATAATTGATGTTATTTTTGAAATGCAGGGCCAAATTCTATGAACCAAAGTTCTTACTACTTTCAGGAAAAAAAAAAAAAAAAGAAAGAAAGAAAGAAAAACAAATCAGTTAGAGAAACAATTTGCAAAACACTCATTAGTCCAAAGTGTCCCTGAGAATTCTCCCTCCAGGCCTCTAATGGGGCATGAAACCTGAATTCAATAAAAAAAAAAAAAAAATGATTTAACAATCAAGTGGGAGAACTGGGTAGAATTCTGCTGCTTTTCTTTCCTTTTATAGAGTTTATTATTTTTGGAGGTGCTTTGTGTAAATACTATTTATTTTAGTGGCATTCAGAGAAGCTTTGTGTTTGAAACAGAATTTTGCTTCCATGAAGGAGCTGGTGTGAGTCTACCAGTTGTCTCTTCTTTCCCCTCTGCTCTTCTGTCCTCCCCTTGCTCCTGATGGAGTCCTGGCCACTTCACACCCATCACTGACCTACCTGATGAGCTCTGTGAGTCTGCCAGCCTGTGGAATTTTGAGAGCTTGTACATTAGATTCTTAGTTTCCACTCCATTAATTTTGTAGTTCCACGTCTGCTAGGAGATCTGTTGGGGCTTGTATGAATAACAGATCTCTGTGTGTGCTCTTGGCATCTGATTCTCAGAAGATGTTTTGCAGAAACTTGGTGTCCATAGCACTGCTGGCCTTTTGCACACTTTTACACAGTGGACACAGTTTTATAACCAACTCAGTAGAAGTGATGGGTCATCTTCCTTTAGCACAGGTGTTTTTTCATCCTAAGTGGTTCCATAAAGATTTGGGGATCCACTGAAATCTTCTCATAGGAAGACTCAGTTTACCCTCTGTGCATAAATTCTTCCTTAATAGTTTACAGAGAATTTGAGCACCTGTTCAAGACATGGTGTTGTTATTTACTGATTTATTTTCCTGTGTAATTTGCCTGACTTTTTATTGAGATGAGCCCCGGGGTGGTGCCTTGTTTCTGCATGGGGAGTTAGGGTTGTGGGTGGCAGCCATAGTCCAGCAACCAAGTTTGTGGGGACTAGGCAATAGTGGCTGGTCAGTGTAGGGTACTAGACAGTGGGCAGATAGAGATTAGTAGAACAGATGGGTCTGGTTTCCTCCTCTCACCCCATAGGATTGATCAGCATTTTGAGAACCAGCAGTCACCTCTTTTCACTACACTGACTGTTCTTCCCTTTAGCTATGATGTGTCTTTTCTGACCAGTGCTCTTTCAGGTGATTGGACAGCATACTTAGAATTGAGCAACCAAGATTGAGCATCCAGGTTTATAGAGCAGAAAAGAAAAGGCCTGGAGTTCAGTCCTGATATTTTTCAGTTGAGATATATTTAGTAGTTTTCTTAACATCTCTGATCATCCATACTTTCTACAATGGGTATAAGAGGACTTATCTTAGACTGGGAAGACAGTTCAGTGGGTAAAGTCCTTGCCTAGCAAACAAAAGGATCTGAGTTTGATCCCCAGAACCCATTTAAAAAAAAAAAAAAAAAGAGAGAGAGAGAAACAGTACTGTATGATTGCAATCCCAGTTTGTAATCCCAGCAATAGAGGCAGAGATAGAAGGACTCCTGGAGCTTTCAAGCCAACCAGACTAGCCTCTTTGATGAGCACCAGGTCAGTGAGAGAGCTTGTCTCAAAAAAGGTGAATGGTGCCTTGTTAAACACCCAAGGGAATCCTCTGGCCTCTACATGCATATGTGAATACATGCAATGCTGCCCCGCCCCCAACAACAACAACAAACCAAGACCTGCCTCACTGGCTTATTGTAAAGCTTTCCTTTGCTGTTGTGAAATCCCATAGCTCTTGGCAGCAGACCTAGTACATGGTGAGCATGCCAAGCATTAAGCTACTGTCTCTGCCTCTCTGCTCTCGACGCATTCTTCTCAGCTCTGGGACCTGTGGAGGAGTCTCTGCAGAGTATTTCTGCCTTTCCAGCTGCTCCCTGCTAGGATCTACTCCAAGAAACTGCAGTCAGGAGATGGGACAAGAGGGACTCCCTGTTCCCTTCTTGCTCCTATGAGCATTGCTCCTGCCTTGCTCCTGTGCCCCTCACTGTGGTGGCTTCCATCCTTGTTCCCTACTCCTTGGCCATCCTCTCTGGTGTCAGCTGAAGCCCAACAACTCTTTCCCTCATAAGGCCTCAGCTTCATGGGGATTTCCTCCACATCTCTAGCTTCTCCAAATCCCTTTTCCTTTTCCTCCAGGAGAGACAGAAGGGCTAGAGATGTGCTGCTGCTGGTGGCTTTGAGGATGGAGGAAGGGCCTGGGCCAAGGACTGCAGGTGGCTTCTAGGAAGTGGAGGTGGAGAACAGAGAGATTCTCTGAGTGTCCAAGTGGGAACACAGTGCTGCTGACCTCTTGCTTCCATTGCGCGGAGACGAATGGTCGGTTTCTAAGCTGTTCCTGTGTCTGCCTACTAGAGTGAACGTGTGCAGGCAGTGTAAAAGGGACATAACCAGACCTTTGGGAATTACTCAGTGCTGCCTCTTTGCGATTAGGTTATACCATGTCTTTTGTGGGCTTATGTGTTGAATTCTTGCACCCGGCTTGTGGTGCTGTTTTGGAAGGTTGTGGAAACTCTAGGAGGTGGAGATCTAGCTGGAAGAAGTGGGTCACTGGGGGAAGGCCTTTGGAGGATATACCTGGTCCCAAGTGCCTGTCTCTGTCTTCCTCCTGGCTGCTGGGATGTGACTGGCTCTGTCTCACCATACCCTCTCTTCCATGAGGGACTGAAGATAGGAGAGGTGGGCCTGGCTCTGGTGTGAAGAAAGCAGACAATAAACAACTCCACTGTGGCCCTGTCCCACTGCTGGATTCAGGAGGCCAGACTACCTCTGGGCTAGAAGCTAGAGGTGGGAAGAAAGTCCCACACTGTACCAGCAAAGCTTCCTCTTAATCTTGCCATTTTGTAGAAGCCTCGAATTGCCAGCTAACTAAGGACACCACCTCTGAGAACATCCTGTCCTCTCCATGCCCAACTCATCCCATTACCATTTCATTATAAAGTTCATTTCCCTATTGGCCTGAAATCGTCAAATAAATTCTCTGTCTGGGTGCATTTTCTAAGTGGCCATGGTGTTAGCTTATTTATTCTCTTCCTTAACACACAAATGGCTTCTAAAAAGAGGAGTTTAATTTTGCAGCTCACTGGCCCATCCTGTGCAGCAGGCACTCTGGTGGCTGCAGTGTGCTGTCTCCTGTCACTGTTGTCAGGAGACCAAGGCTGTCATTTGGTTTCCAGGACTGGGGATGGATGTGTCACTTTAGAAGATTCCCATTGCTTCTACCTTTAAAATAATGACGGCTATTCCCAAATGACTGATGTTGAGCATGCACATGGGTCTCTGTGTTCCTGTGTGATGGGTCAGGAGGGTTAGACTTCCCTTCAAGATGGCTCTGCTATTGGCCAGTCTTGTGACATTGGGCCTCACTTATCTCAGTTGTAAAATGAAAGTGTCTGGTGGGATAATACCTAAGCTTCCTTTCTTTTCAAATTAGCTTCAACATAATTTTTTGGCATGCCAGGAATTATCTGAGGCATGAAGACAAATACAACAGTCCCTTCCTCCAAGGCTGTAGATGGAGGACACACATAAATATTTTACATACGCACATGAGCGGTTTAATGAGGGAGAACCTGTGAGGAAGTGACAGGTAATGTGCTCTGAAGGAACCTCTAAAGAAATGACTGCATCTGTTTGGCAGGGGTGGTGAGGGCTGGGTAGGGGTGGAAGGCGGGGACAGGAGGCTGCAGGAATACTGTGATGACTGAGCTGGACAGGTGGGGCTGGAGCAGAGACGGAGAAGCACAGGTAGAGGAAGGCTGCCTGCAGTGGGTTGCTAACTACCTCGTACCTAATGACCACATCTAGCCTGAGCTTCATGAACTTGGGGAAGTTGAAATGAACCTTAAGCTGGGATTTATAGGAAAAGATGGGCTTTTGCAAATAGTGAATGGCCGGTTGTGCATGTGTGTGTTTGTGCATGTACATGTACATGTGCTTGTGCATGCATGTAGAGGACAACCCCAGGCATGGCTTCGCAGGCACTGTCCACCTCTTATAAGACATCCCAATGGCTTAGAACTCACCAATTTGTATAAAGTGGCATGCCCATGAGCTCCAGGGATCAGCTTGGCCCTGCCTGCTCAGATTTACAGATACACAAATGCTCAGCATTTATGTGGGTACTGGGGTTTGAACTGAGGTCTTCATGCTTACAAGACAAGAACTTTACCAACTCAGGTATTTCCCCAGGCCTGCAACAATGAACTGTTATGAGCACTGTTAACTCAATGCTGTCTTGGTTTGGTGCTCCTTTAGTTATTGAAAGGATATGTAGACTTTTTATTTTATAAATGAACAACTATGTTAAATCAATAGGGCAGACCAACTTAGCTTTTTATTGCTAAGACATATTGATTGATTGTGCTATAGTCTATGTAATTCTGTGCAGTTACATTTACATGTGATTCTTGTGATAATATAAGACAGTTTTTTATCATTCTCTCCAAATAGACATCATCCTTTGACCAAAGTCACCGACTGAAGGGGGACTATCTAACTCCAAAGCTTGTACTTTCATGATGTCAGACTGGACATAGAATTTCCCAGAAATTAGCAGAACCTTGGTGGATTTCAAAGGGTCTATCCCAGAAGACCCTGCCTATAGGAGAATCAGCTGCACGCCTAACAGACAGCATTTATAATAATGCTTAAAGTGTAGGAAGGAATTTAGCTAGAAATCATAGTTTATATAGTAGCTCATGAGTATTGCCCCCAAAGCTTGTTCTTAAAGGAGTGATACTTAACACTAGTGGTACATGAGGAGCTCTTCCAGTACAAACTCAGGGTCTGTGCAAATCTCAACCAAGCATGAAATTCTCCATGAACATTAGACTATTTTAAAATTTAGCTAAGAGCTTCCTGCTCAAGCACAGCTTGATAAGGAAGATTGTTCACGTGACTGCTAATGTGGTACAGAAATACAATATCTGGCTGTCTCACTTGTCACAAAGGACATATTCAACGACTCTTTGGAGATGAGGAGGGTTCCATGGCCCTTTCACCCTCTTCTTCACACACAATTTATTCCATCTATACTTTTAAAAATATTTAACTATGACTTTATTAAGTGAATGCTTGATATTATCCAACAATGAATTCAATTTACTTCACATTAATGTTTGAAATACACAAATATATTATTAACAATTCTGAAATTTTATTTATTTGAGAGAGAGGGAGAGACAGGGAGGGAGGGAGAGGGAGAGAATGGGTGCACCAGAGTCTCTAGACACTGCAAATGAACTCCATATGCATGCGCCACCATGTGCATCTGGCTTACGTGGGTTCTGGGGAATCAAACCTGTGTCTTTAGGCTTCGCAGGCAAGTGCCTTAACTGCTAAGCCATCTCTTTAGCCCAATTCTTAAAAATTTTAAATCAACTTAGGTGTACACAAGACTTCTTTTAAAACCTTTTCAATTTTTTAAAATTTTTATTTATTTGAGAGAGAAAGAGAAAGAAAGAAAGAAAGAGGCAGAAAGAGAGAGAGAGGGAGAGAAAGAGAGAGGATGGGTATGCCAGAGCCTTTGGCCACTGCAAATGAATTCCAGATGCATGCATCACCTTGTGCATCTGGCTTACATGGGTCCTGGGGAATCGTATGTGGGTTCTTTGGCTTTGCAAGCAAGTACCTTAACTGCTAAGCCATTTCTCCAGCCCTCAAATATATTTTATTTTATTTTTTTGGAGAGAGACAGAGAGAGAGGGAGAGGAAGACAGTGATGGGCGCGCCAGCAGTCTCTCAGCAGCTGCGAACGAAATCCAGATGCGTGCACCCTCTTGTGGTCAAGTGTGGCATTGCGCCCTTGCGTCACTGCATCTGGCTAAACATGGGATGTGGAGATTGGAACCGCTGGAGATTGGAACCAGCGTTCTTAGGCTTAGGAGGCAGGCGCCTTAACTGCTAAGCCATCTCTCCAGCCCCCTCAAATATATTTTTTTAAAAATATTTTATTTATTAGAGAGAGAGAAAAAGAGGGAGAGAGAGAGAATGAGAGATAATGGGTGTTCCAGGGCCTCCAACTACTGCAAATTAACTTTAGATGCATGGCCACCTTGTGCATCTGGCTTACATGGGTACTGGGGAATCAAACCTGGATTGCTTTGCAGGCAAGCACCTTAACTGCTAAGCCATCTCTCCACCTTCACTTTTTTTTTCGAGGCAAGCTCAACCAACTGCCTTTTCTTTTATGTGAGAGTGAGAGAATGAGTACAAGACCATCATAACAGGAAAAAAAGATGATGACATCAAAATGAAAAGAGAGACTGATTGAGAGGGGGAGGGGATATGATAGAGAGTGGAGTTTCAAACGGGAAAGTGGGGGGAGGGAGGGAAGTACCATGGGTTGTTGTCTACAATTAAGGAAGTTGTCAATTAAAAAAAGAAAGAGAGAAAGAGAGAGAGAGAGAGAGAGAATTGGCATGCCAGGGCCTCTAGCCACTGCAATTGAACTCCAGATGCATGAACTCCCTTGTGCATATGTGCAACCTTGTGTGCTTGTGTCACTATGTATCTGGCTTACAAGGAACCTGGGGAGTTGAACATGAGTCCTTAGGCTTTACAGGCAAGTACCATAACTGCTAAGCCATCTCTTTACCTTCACTTGTGATCGGACTGTTGTATCAGAGGATTCCACATGGTAGTTGCTAATGGAGCCCTAGTGTATGGGTGCCCCTGGGTTAGTTGAGGGGTGAGGAAATAGTTGGTCACATTCTTTTCTTTCAGTATCCTCTGTGATCTCTGTCCTTAGTAGATGACCACATGTCATAGCCATGACGAGAAGCTCTTCTTCAGAGGATACTGAACAATGACAACTGCAAGTGCAGGAACTGTTGTCCCATTTAATCACTTTCAATTACTGAGTGTTTTTAAAGTTTCAAATCCTTTCCTTATGGTAGGTCTCATTAAATTTTAACATTTTGTTTAGTTTCCTGCAGAAGGCTCCTTGTGACAGAGTCTGTGTTACTTACTTATTGCAGTGACCAACTGCCTGACAAGAAGCAGCTAAAGGAGGGAAGGCTTTATGTCAGATTACCATTCCAGGGAGTATGGTCCATCAGCATGCAGAAAGCATAGCCCCAGGAGTGGGAATACATCTGGTCATATTGCATCCATAGCCAGGAAGAGAGAATAAATAGGAAGTGAGGCAGGGCTCTAATACCTTAGCTCCCCCCTCTCCCCGCACAGTAACTCACTTCTTCCAGTATGACTCCACCTCCTAAAGGTTCCACAACCTTCCCAAACTGTGCCCCCTGATGGATACGAAGTATATAAACACACAAATCTGAGGGGGTTGTTTGGTGTGAATGTATATACATGTTTGTGTGTGTACATGTATATATGTGTATGGAGGCAGAGATGAATATCAGGTGTCTTCCTAAGTCACATTACTTCTTCTTTGAGATAACATTGCTCATTGAATGTAGAGCCCACTAATTCAGTTAGACAAGCTAGCTAGCAAGCTCCAGGCTTCTCCAGCGCTAGGATTACAGGTATGTCCCATCATGCCCAGCATTTTGTGTGGGTTATGGAGATTCAAACTCAGGTCATCAAAGTTGCATGATGTGTCAGTTTCTCCTTGCTGGGAAAAATGGCTGCCCAGAATCATTTCATCAAGGAAAGGGTTTATTTCAGCTTACATTTCCAGGTTACAGTGCACCATGGAAAGGAAGGCATGGTGACAGGTGCTGACCACATTCAGTGCAGCAGTGAGGAAGCAGAGAGTAGAGAGCCGAGGGATAAAGCTGATTGTTCATCCAGCTCTCTCCTGTTCACACAGTCCAGGAACCCAGCCCATGGGGTCTTGCTGCCCACGGTTAGGGTAGGTCCTTCAAAGTCAGTTTAGATAAGCTAGAATCCTATGACAACAGATTTGTTTTCATGGTGATTCCAAATGCTGTCAAGCTGACAACTACAGGTTAAACATCACACATGGTACTTTACCAACTGAGCCATTTTCCCAGGACCAGGGCAAATTTCTTAACCTCTCTATTTACTTCTTTTTGATTGTGTGTATAATGGGGTGTGTGCGGTGTGTGTAGTGTGTTTACCTGTTGGTGCCCATGTGCTGTCCCAAGTGCTTGCTTGCACTAGGGTGGCTCACCTGCAGTGGCCAGAGTGGAACATTGGGTGTCCCGTCCCATTGGTCTTCCACCTGCTCCTGTTTGAGCCCTTTTATCTGAGAGCTCTGATGATTCTTGAGTCTCTGCTTCTCCATGGGACTGGCTTACACATGGGCACCACCATGCCCAGCTGTGTAAGCAGATCCCAGGGATTGAACTCATGTGCTGTTCTCATAGCTCCTCAGGCCCTTATACTTGCCCAGGAAGTGTGCTTAACCACTGAGCCTTTCTCCAGCCCACTCTTAGCTGATTTAAACTTTAACTTCTCTACCTTACTACAAATCTAACTACAATATCCATATAATATAGTTAGAAAAAAAATATGTAAAGTGTGGTGGTTTGATTCAGGTGTCCCCCATAAACTTACAGGTTCTGAATGCCAGGTTCCCAGCTGATGGAGATTAGCCACCACAGCACACAGGCAAAAACTACTTAATACAGGAACTCCTGGAGGCAATGTATTGTTGGGGGTGGGCTTATGGACATTGTTATAGGTCAGTGTGCAAACTTGTAATAAAACAGTGTTTGGCATATATTCAGTCTCCCATTCCTGTTGTCCACCTGATGTTGGCCAGGAGGTGATGTCCACCCTCTTGATCATGCCATCTGTAAAATTTCCCCTAACATCATGGAGACAGAGTAAACTTTAAGGCCCCTCAAGGCTGAACAATGCAAAAGCACTAAAATAAACAGTTCAAGTTTTTTTTTCCTCCATGTTTTCCAAGCTGCTCTTGGTCGGGAGATTTCTACCAGCAATGCAAACCTGACTGCAACATAAAGCATCCTCAGTTTAGCCAGGATCTGGACTGTCACTCATGGCTGGGCTTGGTGCCATCCTGTGGCAAGTAGATCATAACATTTTCACATCAGACAAGGCCACATATTCTTAACCAGGACAAAAGTAATACAAAATCAGTCAGCTCTTTCCAAGAGTTTGCATTTCTAACATCAACTCCATTGTTTTATCTAAATAAACAAAAGGACATGAGTCAAATCTTTTAACTTGCTTCAGGCAATTTAAAATCTTAAAATGATGGAGCATCTCCCAAATTTAAGTTTGGCTAATAGAAATGATGCTGTTCACCAGTTCCAACACAGTCCTCAGCCATCTTTCCTTTTCCATCTGTTCTTCCTACTTTCAACATAGAATGATCAAGTTAGTCCAGGACAGAATTGCCCCTGCTTCCTGCAAGTCTCCAGTCCAGAGCCAAATGCCCCTCTCTTGGACTTGACCCCAAACCTCCAAAAAGCCAAATCCCATTACAAATCCTTCCTGACATTTCCTTACTGAGCTGCCCCATGGCTGCCCACGGTGGGAGTGGTCTCTTGCTGTAATGAGCAGACAAGTTCAATTTTGTTCAACTGGGAATGTGTTCCTGGTGGTTTTGGGTACAAAGTCCACCCTCTGATCATGATGACAGGCTGCTTGCCAAAAAATCAAGCTGAGGCAATGCAAAAATCACAGCACTGAGCCAGGTCACTCATGGTGGCTTGGTGCATGCCTTTAGTCCCAGCTCTAGGGAGGCAGAGGAGTTCACATCAACTCATATCTAAATAAACAAAAAGGATGAGTCACTGTGAGTTCTAGAATGATGCTGCCTGGGACTGCAGAGTGAATATCAGGTCAGCCTGGGCTGGAGTGAGATCCTGCCTCAATAAACAAACAAACAAACAAACAAGCACTTAGACTGTGGTTTGGCATGTGATAAACACAGTGTATGCAAGATTATATCACTGTCATCATTTAAAGAATATATTTTATTTTATTTATTTTAGGGAGGAATGAAAATCACTGTGAGTTCTAGAGCCTGGGACTGCAGAGAAAGGTCAGCCTGGGCTATGAGATCAATATACTGTGGTTTATATATTATATCACTGTATCATTTATATATATTTTATTTATTTTGAGAGAGAAAGAGAGAGAAAAGATAGATATAGAGATAAATATAGAGAAAGAGAGAGAGAGAGAGAAAGAGAGACAGAGAGAGAGAGAAGAACCAGGGCCCCCAGCCACTGCAAATTCCAGATACATGCGCCACCTTGTGCATCTGGATCACATGGGTACTGGGGAATTGAACCTGGGCCTTTAGGCTTCACAGGCAAGTGCCTTAACTGCTAAGCCATTTCTCCAGCCCACTGCCATCATTATTACACTCACCAACTTTTTCTTCTGCCTCTCTATTGTAAGTAATGGGATTAAATAACTTCTCTAACCAAAAGTGAGAGTAGCATTAATATATGGGTATGCACAGTAAGAGAAGTGCTTACTGGGCAGTTTGGTGAGCATAGTATATACATTTAGTGTGACACAAGCAGGCGTTACACCCCTAGGGCTCATGACTACCCCTGTGGTAGGTTTTCATTCCCTCCCATGAAGCGGGCCTCCAGTCCAATTAGAGAGTGGTTGATTTCCCCCATAACAAACATGCCGCTATTATTTTCTTGTTTTTTTTAATTATTATTTCTTAAGTTGATTTTTTTTGAGTAACTTGATTTTTCAGGGATTAAACACTCTTATTAGCAAGTGCCTAAAAACAATGTGAAACAGTTTACATATGTCAACTGAAACAGTAGTTCCTAACTGGACCCATTGCCCTTATAGCTTTATCTTAAAGAAAGCCATAAATAGACGCTTTGAGAATTTTCTTGCTATGCACATTATACTTGTTTTTGTGCAGTTTATCTACTTTCATGGTGGAGTTTTGTTTTTGTATAAAACCTGTTATAATTGTGATTCTGACCCTGAGTGGCATTGATTTGAAATACACACTATATATTAATGTATATGATGTTTAAAGAGTGGCAAGTATTGTTAATTTCATTGTTCATTGTTAATGAAGGGTTTTCTTTGATTAAATTTATCTTAAGCTTGATAAAAAAGGGCATAGTGTAACACATCTTCTTGGTGATTTTGCAGGACAGGGAAAGAAACTTAACCAAATTAACTGTGAAATAATTTCATATAATCTTTTTTATCTTTGGTTTTCTTTTTTATTTACTTGAAAGAGAGAGAGAGTGAGAGAATGGGGTCAGCAGAACCTTTAGCCACTGCATACAAACTCCAGATGCGTGTGCTTGCTACCTTGTGCATCTGGTTTTATGTGGGTCCTTGGGAATCAAACTTGCATCCTTTGGCTTTGCAGGCAATTGCCTTTTCTGCCAAGCCTTCTCTCCAGCCCTCCTATCATCTTTTTTATTAACCAAACACAGATATATTAGGAACTGAAATGTGAAATCTGCATGAGATAAAACACTGGAGTATAAAGAAATTTTGTGGCTGCTGCAGGCTGCTTCATGGTATATCTTTAAGCCCATAAGGGTTCACTTTCCTTGGCCAAGTCAACAAAAAAAAATTTTTTTCCCACCAGAAACTGAATTTATAGAGCAAAGACTAGAAAACTAACTGGAACCATGAATTGGGTACCAATCGCCCACTACTGTTTTTTAGAAGGGAAAGGCTGAGGAAGTAGCCTGTGATAAATGTTTAAAAGCTATTAATGTGCATATAAAATTCTGAGAAAACTACCTTAGGATCAGAGAATGGTCTTTTTCATCATTTTAAAGAGACACAACACAGATCCTCTCCATGGGCCACACTGAAGGAGGACAGGCAGGGCTGCTGCATGATCTCAGCTGACCGCTCAGCAACCTGATGCTAGCATACATTCTTTGTTGCACAGAGATTTATCTCAGCAGGTGTCCAGCCTTGTGCCTTATCTGGGCCACACTGGGTGAAGAAGCCACACATTAAGTTGAGTTCCTACCATCAGACAATCCCCTACTGGGCGCCATGATCACTTTCCTGAATGCCTGGGGCTCACAGCCATGGACGCTGTGAAGATGAAAACAGGAGCTGGGTCAGGCCCATGACTGCAGGAAAGCATGCTGGTGAGTGAAACTTGTTCCTATGTAGAGGTGTATTCAACCCCAGATAGGACACAGACAACCGACCAAAGCACAATTGTACCAAAACCAGTTTTGGTGTACCAGTGAGTTTATGAGGGGTTACTTACAGAGCAGGGTGAGGGGGCGCTTACAGCAGCCTGAGTGACTCAAAGGCAGCTGCGTCGTGGGAAAGCCCACCCTGGCAGAGGTGAAGACGCTGAAGCTGCATCTCTGGAGGTCACTGTACAACCTGCAGGAAGTTGGTGGGGGCTGGTTCAGAGACTGTCTTTCCAAGTAGTTGTTAAACCTCCATACAACCTTAAAGAGGGATCTTGCAACCTTTCCCCCAGGCTTTTTGGCCTCCTGAGTCTTCTGAACCTCCCTTCTCCCCCAGGAGGTAAAGTTTCAATTCAGAGAAAATTGCCTCATAACACTGGTTAAGGTTTGCCCCTCAACAGTTGTTTACTGTTCCTATAATCTTGGGGAGTGGTCCTGTGACCTTTTAAGTCTCAGCTTTCCGGGAATTGACTGAGCCTCCCTCCTCCCTTCATGAGGACTATTTCAGTTAGGAGGAGTTTGCTATGCAACTCGTTTATTCATTGCCCAGTGATTTATCTCAGGGGGTGTGCAGCCTTTTGTCTTATCTGGGCCACACTGGGTGAAGAAGCCACACACTGAGTCCCTACCACTTTGAAATGCTCTACTGGTTGCCATGACTACAAGAGCTCACTTTTGTTCACTCCTGGAGCTTAGAGACCTGGATCCTGTGGAGATGCAGGCAGAAGCTGAGTTGTATCTTGCAGTTGCAGGAAAGCATGCTGGGATCCCTGTGTCACAGAACCTGTTTTATTCTGTTCAATTTAGCTCACAATTTGGACATGTGACAATCACATGAATTGGGTTGAAGGGTCCTCCAGTTCTGTAATAGAATACTACAGGCTGGGTAATTGTATAAAGAAAAGATTTTTTTTTTCTCACAGTTCTAGAGGTCGGAGAGTCCAACATTTAGATCCAGGGATTTGGTGGGGGTCTCCTTGCTGGCTTGTAACAGGGCAGAAGGCACCACAGGACAAGAGAGAGTAAGGAAGGGGGTGGTATGTAGCCTCAAATTCTTTTATAATCTATTTGACTTCGCATTAGGCATTTCCCAACAGTACTGCACTGGAGTTGTTGTGTAACCATTTCCTTGGAGTTGAAATGTTCCCTCCGGCAGGGAGACTCCTTGAGGCGCAGGAAGTAAAAGGAGCTTACACTGCTGGGAAGGTAAAAATGAAACTCACAAGTCCCAAGAAGCTCCTGAAATTTACCAGAGTTACAAGTGTCCTCCCCAGAGTTATTGAAGCAATAATAATTATTGTCGTGAGGAGACTCCCGCACCAGCTGAGCTGTCTTCAGGGTCTGGGCATCAAGTTTAGTGAGTCTTTACTCATACTGTATGAGCTTTTCAGTGACACAGTTGGCCTCTGAGTCACCCATGCTTCTGCAAGTAACTCTTAACCCAGGCTCCTGTAACTAACCCCAATCAACTCTCTGATTTGCTAAGCTAGACTGGGTGGATTCGTTTCTTTGTTCTGTCACTGGGGCCCTATCTGGGGTGAATAGACATTGGTTAATGTCTCCCCAGGAAAAGTCACACTACAGTTGACAACCTATGCTCTTTAGTGGACTTATTCATGCCACAGCAGGGCTGCCTCTATTCACTATCTGTAACATATGGACATCCTATCGCTGCCCGCCCTCTCTCTTTTTCAGCATGACTGTGGGACTTGCTAATCATATGTAAGACCTTCACCATCTGCAACATGTCCTCCTGCATCAGTGAATAATATAAATAATAAAAATAACAATCTCAAGTGCTATTGTATCAGTCATTATAACATTATGCCATTATAATCAGGTGTTTCTCAACTAGGTGACCAATAAGGTCAAGGTGAAGAGGCATCTTTGAGAGGGGATTCTGGAGAAAACTTGTAACCAAGCTAAAAAGAGGATGATGGGGGTGGGGAAATCCCACTGAAATTGTGGTGGGCCTCCAAACTGTAGCACACAGCATGGGGCAGGCAGCGAGGATACATGTCCCCTACAGGAGATGCATTGCCCACACCAGGAGCTTGGTGTCCTGCTTAGAGAGGCCTGTGGGTGAGGTAGCATCTGCCTTCAGGGCATGAGGATGGCCTAGGCTCCAAGATGCATCTGTCATGCAAAAGCCAGCCTTGGATGTGGTGGCCATAGTGGCTCAGGCTGATGGCACCCAGAACCCCCAGTGGGAGCTCAAGCAGCCTCATGTGGAGTGGGCTCACACACTGCACAGGAAGCAGAAAGCAAAATGCTGCAGGGGGCTGGGTGAATGGCATGTGGAGCCACTGTCCCCCAATCTGGAGCCAGCTCAGATGAATTCCCAGCTCTGGGTCTCCTCCCATCCCAGTAGGAGCTTTTGCTTATAATAAATCCAGTTCCCTTCACTTTCTCCAAGTCTCTGAGTTTATCCAGGGGCATCTAATCCTTTGTTCATCCTAAAGAAGGAACCCAAATCCCTAGCCGGCTAGATGGCACCAGAGAGGCACCTACATCACCACCAGCCATCACCTGCAGGTTTGAGGGTGCCGGGTGGAGAGGGACTTGCAGCTCTTTATGTGACGTGTACTCTGGGCAGCGCTTGGTATTCTGCACCATCTCTTGCAGAATGACCCAGAACTGAGAATTTTTTGGTGATTTGGAGACAGAAGCATCTAAGGTTGGAGATGAACAGTTAGCTGGGAGGGCAAGGTCATCATCCTCCAGCAGGTATTATCCTCATGAACCACCCTTCCCTAAGGATTTGGTGAGCTCTGAAGAGGATGAAGTGGGTGGTACTACCCTGGGGAAGACAATGAGAATTCTGTACTTTATCCTGCAAGGTCCTCATTCCTCTATGCTTTTCACAGTCTGCATAGGGATCATGGAAGGAAAAGTGTCAAGAGGGTTTGCTGTGGGCCAGCCTCTGACCATAGCCTACTCCATTCTAGCTCACTCAATCCTCATAAAGCTGTGTGTGGGAGGTTCTGCTTCAATTACCATCTTTCAGCTAAGGAAGGGGAGGCATAGGGTAACATACTCACAGGCACATGTCATGAGCTAAAGCTAACCTAGGATTTAAATGAAGAGCCTTTTTTCACAACCTCAGCTCTAAGGCACCTCCCAGTGTTCTCAATGCGTGTCTTTCCTGCACATGCACCAGGACTTTTCTTTGGAAGTGGATGGGTTTAGCTGTACTACTGAGGGAAGATACTATAATAAATCAAGCATTCTATATCTATCTATCTGTCTATCTTATCTATCTATCTATCTATCTATCTATCTATCTATCTATCTATCATCTAAAATCTGTTTATCTTGTTTACTTTATCATTTATCCATCTATCATCTATTTATATCTATCATTCTGAACCATTTTTTCTGTCTCATTTGTTTATTGTTTACCTATAACCTATCCATCTACCATCTGTTATCTGTTTATTCTATCATCTGTTATCTGTTTACCTTATATAACATCGATCCATCCATCCATTTGCCTATTATCTATCTAAGCATCAACTCAATGTACTCTGAGTGGGCAGATTCATGTCATGGTGGAAAATGACACCCTTTAGAATCAGACATCTGGAGTTACAATGCTTTTTCCATATGCAAACTTTAATAAAATAATCTCCAGAAATAATAGTTTCCTATTATTTTAATTTTTAAAATTAATTATTTGATTTTAACAAATATACATGTATAAATACAAAATTTTTTGTGTGTAGCTTGATGTTTTGATCTATGTACAGTATCTATTTTAATTACAGGAAAATTATAGAATTAGAAATAATACATCCAGGCTTGGTGACATGGGCCTTAATCTGTAATAACAGGTACTTGAGAGGTAGAGGCAGGACAATTATGAGTTCAAGGTCTGCCTGTGCTACAGAGTGAGTTCAAGGTCAGCTGTGGCAACTTAGTGACACCTTGTCTCAAAATGAAAAGTAATGAGGTTTGAGATGTAGTTCAGCATTAGAACAATTGCTTAGTATGTGCAAGGTCCTGAGTTCAATTCCCAGTCATGTTTACAAGAAAAAAAGCATAGCCTTAATATTCCAGCACAGAGTAAAGGCTTGCTAAGGTTAACTCTGCCTTGAGGAGAGACCAGAAAATAATATCCAGCTTGGTCTCTGCTCTCGCTGATGAAATTTGGATATAGCATAGAACTCAGTGCATCCACAAAGGTATAATTAACACACATCACCTACTCTCTTGGCAGATGTTAGAGATTCCCCATGTAGCATCATAAACATGGATTTAAAAGTAAAGAACACTACAACCTGTTGACATCTTCTCTGATGACTCACCATAACTGTAACATTCACAGAAATCTTGAAGCTTTAGGGCTATAAACTTTTGTTTTGAGTTATTCCTCTTATGGGACCAAAATGTGTTTTGGTGGAAAAAGGTTGGATATAAGATATCTGAGTTATGGTTCATTAGGTGTTTTGGATTCATTCTCTTAGAACTTTAGTTTTCTCATTGGTAAAATATGATTCATGATAACAGTGATTTGCAGAATTATCTTGAACATCAAATGAAATAGTAATTATGAAAGTAATTAGTAACCTAGACATGTTCTATAAACCCTAAAGCAAAGCTCACTAAAGCCCATGAGTGTGGAGACTATAGTCTAAGTTTGAGCTTCCATCTGGCCCTGGATAACTGGTGAGGGGAAGATTCAGGATCTGATGCTGAGGCTGAGTTTGACCTTGAGTGGCGATGTCTGTCTGATAGTGAATACTAACCTACCTGTCTAAGGACACTGCTCTCTATGAGCTAGGTCACATTCTGACAGGAAGACATGCAGAAGCTAAAGGCAGGGTGTCTGTCTTGCTTGCCTCATTCACATCCTGAGTGGCTTTTCTTCTCTTTTTTTTTCCTGCTGTTGGCATCCACGTACCTGGAATTACCTTGTAGACATGCACCTGCCCATACATAGCTGGACCTACCCCTTCCATTTCCTTGACTATGGGCTGGCAAAACAAATGTGGTTGTGTCTTTCCTTCTGTATCTTTTTTTTTTTTTTTTTTGAGGTTGGGTTTTGCTCTAGCCCAGACTGACCTGTAATTCACTATGTGGTCTCAGGCTGGCCTCAAACTCACAGCAATCCTCCTATTTCTTCCTCCCAAGTGCTGGGATTAAAGGTGTGCACCACCATTCCCAGCTCCATATGTTTCTTGATCTAGCCACTTATGATCCATGTGACCTCCTGGATCTTCTCCTCAATTTTCTTCACCTATGAACTGGAAATAATAGTAAAAACATCTGCTAAAAAACAGTTAACATGTATGAAACCTTGAGAAATATTAGTTACTTAAAGGCCTAAGTTTCTTAAGGCTCAGTCAGTAAAATGCTTACTATGCAAGCCTGAGGACCTGAGTTTGGGTCCTAGAAATCAATATAAAATCTGGGCATGGTGGGGCATACGTGTAATCCAAGTACTAGGGAGGCAGAGACAGGAAGATCCTGGGGCTTGCTGACTAAGCTAATTTAGTCAAATTCCTGAGTTCACTAGGTTCAGCAAGAGATAGGTCTCAAAGAATCAGATGAAGAGTGATTGTGGAAGACACTCAACATTGATTTGTGGTCTCCACACCCACATGTGCACCAACAGATATATATGTTTATATATATCACAGGTATGCACATGGAAACAAGGAGAAATATTAGTTATTTGCATAATTGTGGCCAGATAGGAGAAAGTTAATGCTGGAGAATTTATTTTGGCTCCTTTTTCTAAACATCACACCATGGCAACAGGAGCTATGATACAGACTACTCACATCATGGTGGGCAGGAAACAGAGAAAAGCAGGAAGAAGCCAGGGACAAGATATCCCCAAATACCCAACCACAGAGGGTCTTCCTGCAGTTAGGTTCCACCTACTGATGTTCTCAATCCCTGCTCCCCTCTCCCCAAATATAGCCCAATCAGCTAATGACCAAACCCCAACACATAATCTTTTGGGGATACACCATATTCAAATCATAATATCAACAAAATGAACTTTTAGAAAGGTCCATGTTCTTACTGTTACAATCTTGTTGCTGGGACAAAACAGCAGAACAGAAGCAGCTGATGGGAGGAAAGTTACTTATTTTTGCTTACAGTCTTGAGGGAAGCTCCATGATGGCAAGCCAAAGATGGCAGACCAGAGGGTGGACAGCACCTCCTTGCCACAGGAGATGGCAAGCAGCAGCAGGAGAGTGAGTCAAACTCTAACAAGGGGGAGCTGGCTATAACACCCTTTAAGTCTACCCCCAACAACACACCTCTTCCAACAAGGCTCCACCTTCCAAATGACCATCAGCTGAGGACCAAGCATTCAGAAGACATTAATTCATGGGAGACACCAGATTCAAATCACCGCATCTCCCAAGATCGAAGAGCAATCCGAGTGCAGAGTGAGGGGGAAGGAGCTCCTTTGCAGCACCAGTGCAGGCGAGAAGAGGTGGGAATTGCCTGAATTATGCTCCGAGGTTGAGAGATGAGGAGGTGGAGCACAGTGTTCTCCCTCTCCCTGGAGTAAAAGCATGATGAGAATTATCAAGTCGAAGTAATTAGAACAGATCTTGTGTGTACTCCTGCCCAGAGGCTGTGTGTGGGATGAATGAAATAGTCAAAATATTTTCACCTCCACTATCTCAATGGATCCTCATGACAATCTCCACTGATGTAGGCAGGTTTAGGCAGCAGTTGCCTGTGTGACTCGTCAGTAGCTTCAGACAGGACGGAAAGAGAACATGTCACTGAGCATCTGCTGCAAGGCAGTTCCTGTGCTCTTTGGGATATATGTGTGTGTGTAAGCATGCATGTTGTAAGTGTGTGGAGCACATATGTATGTAGGTGTGTGCTATGGAGGTTAGAGCTTGATATCAGATATCTTCCATCTAAATATTTAAGGCAGACTCTTTTGCTAAAACTGGAGCTCATCTGTTTGGCTAGACTAGATAGCTAGCAAGCCCCAGGAATTTCCTGTCTCGGGCACTGGGATAATAATGCACACCACTACGCCCTGCATATGTACTTGGGTTCTGGGGATCTGAAATCAGCCCCTCACATTTGTGGGGCAAACACTTTATCAATTGAGTCACTGCCCAGTTCCAGTTTGTGGAATTTTAATTCTTATTGCACGAACAGGTGAATACTACTGTTCTCAAGATAATAGATGAGGAAATAATGTCTCAGAGAGGTTAAAGAACGTGCCTGTTATTGCACAGCGACAGGATCAGAGTTTAGACCTAGTCTCAGGGCCCAAGTAGCCTGGGCTGTTTTCCTTGTAGCTGGTCCTGAAGACACATGTTGCTAGTGAGGTCTACCACAAGTGATCTTGAAAATTTCATCCTTAGGGTAAGAATGCCACCTTCGCAGGTGACCTCTTGGTGTGGTGGAACTGCCCTCATTTCAATACCCAGCTTCAGTCAGGGTCTTGCCTTGGACATTCACTTAGATGCCTCCATTATGGATGGTGACCTGAAGACATGATGGGAATGTCTGACCTGCTGAAAAGTCACCAAGCCGGTTAGTGACATGTGAGGATGGGAACTCATTGACTCTGGGTCATGTAGTTCTTCTGAAGATGACCAGGGTTTCCTATTGTCCTTTCCAACATTTCCAGGCTGGGGTGGGAGAAGCATGTGAATGCGGTGGTGACATTTGTACCCGATTCTGCTGAAGGCCACACTGGAGATGCTGCTCTGGCCATTTGTTGACACTCCTGTGAGTTCTCTATGTTCCCATTAGCATGTGCACAGCAGACACACTTTGCATATGCAGAGATGAGATCAATGTATTAGAATGATGTTTATGGTCACAGTCTGTCTTATTATTTTGCAAAAAGAAAAAAAAGCCTTCTAAGAAATATGGTGTTTTTCTCAGAATACCAATATAAAAGTTGATATAAAGATTGGTGGCGCGTAAGCATTGACATTACATAAATATATATGGGCATTGTAAAAATTAATGACCGTTTTATTTGTAATTATGTTGCAGATTGATATTTTTATATCCACACTGTCAATGATAACCTTTTGGTGTTCACTTTAGTCTTGGCCCAAAATGTTTGTATGAGATTTTTATGTCTGTGTTTCCTGTTGTAACATCAGGGCACCTTTCCTCAGCCTCGGGAGTGTGGGCATCACTCATCCATCCCTTCCAGGAAGAAAAAGTCCATCGTTCATGGTATTCTGCCTGCAGTTTTATATTTCTTCCTTGGCTCCTAAAGTACAAGCCACAGTTACTCCTTCCTTTACATCTTCATCATTGTATTTCTGGATTGCCACATCTGCCTAAGAAGATAGAGAAATGATATGGGCGGTGGGTTATAGCTCAATCAGAAAAGTGCGAGTTATGCAAGCATGAAGATCTGAGTTTGGAGCTCTAATACCCATGTAAATTACAGGTGGCATGCACCTGCAATCCCAGCACTGGGGAGGGAGAGACAGGAGAATCTCTGGCATTTGCTGGAGATAGGAGGAACCCTGGGATTTGCTGGCTAGTTAGTCTAGCCAGATTGGTGAGTTTAGTGTTCAATGAGAGACCCTGCATCAAAAAAGGTGGGGGGCGATTGAGGAAGCACCTGAAGTTGATCTCTGGTTTCCAAATGCACCTCCCACATCCAAACACACACACACACACACACACACACTCTCTCTCTCTCTCTCTCTCTCTCTCGCTCACATTTGGTTGAAATTTGAGCCACTGTATCAAGAAGTGCCTGTGATCTGACTTCTCCAGGTTTTCAGGAGTGAGTTTCAAAAGACTTCCCTGCCCACATGTAAGCAAGATGAAACATCTTCATCCTCTGCTGATCTCTGCTTTAAGGGGATAATATCATGTCTTCAATATTTGACCCTGTCCACTAAAGCTTCCCCACTGAACCAGGAGTCAGTACTTGCAGCTGTCAGAAAACCATCTTGATGCTGCTGTCTCCACACTGCATGGAACGTTGCTGATCCCAGGACCATTCCATTTTCTTTCTTGATGGCTTCCACATTGAACAATACTTAGATGATCCAGGTGAGCTTCCTAGGAGTACCTCAGTGCATCAGAGCAGACAGAGCTCACTTTGGGGAGGTATTAATTCTGTGTCAGGTTCTGTTGCCCATGAGTGTTTGTCCCTTCCTGAACCCTAGTTTCTTCATCAAAGGTACCATTGCTGTGTCAGTTACCTCCTCATTTTTGGGACAAAAACCCTGATTAGAAAAGCATCTTATTGAAGGAAAAAGGTTTATTTCTGGCTAATCATTTCAAGGGGATGTTTTATTATAGTGGGGAAGGCATAGCAAGAGCAAGAAGCTGGCTCATATGGTCACTTTTCAGTGGGAGGAGGCAGCAAGATGAGTTAGCTAGCATTGACAAGGAGAGCATCATGTGATCCCAAGGCCTGCCTCAGGGATACAGCTTGTCCAGCAAGGGTCCATCTCCCAAAGGCTCCACTAGATAGGGTCAAAAGATGAGTCTTAATCACAAGCACATGAGGCCATAGGGGGCATTTCACATTCAAACACCACACCAGCCTACCTCTTAAAGTATGTATGCAAATGACTGGTACAAGCATAATGCATATTGTTTTTTCACAGAGCTGAAATCAACTGAATAATGTTTCCTTCACTAAATCCAGCCACATGGCAGCCATGTAAGACAATTTAATCTCATCACCAAATTAAAATTTAAATGTAGTCTAAATGATATGATAAAATGTTTCCATGATGAGTCTGTGCTGTAATTGCTGTTGCCTTCTTTGGAACATGTGCCCTTCATCTGCATGCCACACATCACACTCTCAAGAGTTTTCCATGAGGGAGGCCGGTCGAGCCCTCTGGGAGAAACATCTCACCATCTCCTGGTGTGAAAGAGTTAGAAGCGTTCCTGGAGGGGGGATGTGCATGTCTTCTTTGCTCTTCTCCCACCTGCACTCCTCAGGGAACAGGCAAGAATGTCTACTCAGCACTCACAGAAGTTAGGCATTAGCTTCATCAGTGTTCTATCTGTGCTAGGAAACAATTGGGGGTTAGAACTATGGCAGAGAGCAGCACAAAGTTGATGAAGATCTTTCAGGCTGGTGATATGACAAGCCCTGCAGGAAGATGTAAGTATGTCTACTGTATCCTTAAGGAAGATGGGGGTCCACATTTGCAAAGGGATTTGCTTAACCTTACACAAAGGGGTGTTTTGATTGAGGTGTCACCCCATAAAGTTAGGTGGTCTGAATGATAGGTTCCCAGCTTATGGAGATTTGGGAATTAATGCCTCCTGGAGGCACTGTATTGTTGGGGGCAGGCCTATGGGTGTTATAGCCAGCTTTCTCTTGCCCGTGTTTGACACACTTTCCTGTTGCTGTTGGCCACCTGATGTTGGCCAGGAGGTGATGTCCACCCTCTGCCATTTTTCTCTGTCATCATGGAACGTCCCCTCAAGTCTATAAGCAAACTAAATATTTTTTTTCCTCACAATCTGCTCTTGATCAGGTGTTTTCTGCCAGCAGTGTGAACCTGACTGTAACATACCACCTTCACCTGGACTGTACTTGAGAGAATCAGATACTAACCCCAGATTCCTGCCACTTTCTCCTTATTTTGCCTGCCTTTCAACATGTACGTGATTTGTGCTAAGAAAGAAGATGGTGAAATGCTTCTGTGCTGAGGCAAACAAACAGGAGAATGACGCAGTACAAGATGTTAGTGGATTGAACAGAGTGGTGGCCACCTGGACTGGAAGAGACAGTATGGTTCGGAAAGGAGTTGATGCAGATAGTCTGTCTTTGATGAGGTCACAGATGACATGCTAGCTAACATTTCTAACATATAAGCTGAGTGAATACGCAGAGTAACAGCCCCCATCTCATAGGGTAGGTTCAAAGTGTCCAGGGGAGGGTCTCACGAAGTGCTCAGGGCTCACACACTGAAACCTAACTTGAGCCTTTCATTTATAGGCCATCAGATCAAATGGATGGCCCAGACTTTCAGAAATTATTTACATTGTAGCAACCATCCAGGCTGTCTGAAGGAAACAAGTGGCTTGACTTTCATCTACTTCTTCACTGCCCTTTGCCATACTTCTGCATTCATTCACAGAGGGCTATCTCTAAGTTTTGTGCTGTTTAATCCTCCTTGGATTATAGACTTTCACCTTTGCTCTGGTCTGACTCTGATGGGTACTTTTGTATGTGTAATGATGAACATGCATGTGTATGTTCATACGTGTGGAGGCCAGAGGTAGACACTGGGTGTCTTCCTCAATTGCTTACCGCCTTATTTATTTATTTATTTTTTTTTGAGACAGGGTCTCTTACTCAGTATGGACCTCCCTTGATTTGGCCAATCCAGCTAACCAGAAAGCCCCAGGGATTCTTCTGTCTCTGCCTTCCCTATACTGTAATTGCAGCGAGTCCACCAAATATACACAGTGTTTACATGGATGATGGAGACTCAAACCTCATGCTGGCACATCAAGTGATTTATCCACTGAGCTATCTCCCCAATCTCCTAGATTTTCATCTTTTACTCTGGTCTGACTCTGGTTGTAATTATTGTGTATGTGGGTATGTTTATGCGTGTACTCACATATGGGGGCAAGATGTCACTGAGTACCTCCCTCACTTGCTTTTTGCCTTACTTTTTAAGACAGGGTCTCTCACTAAACATGGATCTTACTGATTCAGCTAGACGCACTCATCAGCAAACTGTAGGGATCTTCTTGTCTCCACCTCCCCAATGATGGCTTGCAGGTACATGCTTTCATCCTTGCCCTTTATGTGAGTGCTGGAGATCTAAACTCAGCTACTCATGGTTGCACAGAAAGCATCTCCCCAGATCCTTTATGGTTACTTTTATATGTCAACTTGCCTAGACAAACAAACAAACAAACAAACAAACAAAAAACGCCCAGATATTTGGTCAAACATTGTTCTGAGTTTGTCTGTGAGAATGTTTCTGGATGGAAACTTGCATTTGAACAGGAGGACTCTAAAGAAGATTGCCTCCCTGCAATGTGAGGTTCGCTGGAGATGAACTTCCAGACCAGGCACAGTTATGGAGGAAGGGATATTATTTATTGAAGCTTACAGATCCAGGGGAAGTTCCATAAAGGCAGGAAAAGCAGCCTGCTTTCCACAGGGCCAAGCAGAGAGAGAAAAAGCCAACCAGCCACCACAGCAAGCAGACTTCAGAACTCCTGCTAGACACATTTGCATATCTTTACAATGGAATCTCAAAACCATCACCACACCTTAAGACTGGCCCCAGTGACCTTGCTCTAGCAAGGTGATTGCAGATGCAAACTATAAACTAATAAAATACTGAATATATTGGGGACATATATTCAAACTACTACATTCCGCCCCTGGCCCCCAATATATTTAGCTCCTGGTCCCCAATAGATTTATAACTATCACACATTGTAAATTGTACTCAGTCCAATTTCAAAGGTTCTCACAGTCTTGATCAACTTAAGATAGTGAGTCCTGTACAATCAAACAAGTTAAATACTTTCAACATGTAAAGGCACAGAGTAAACATTTTAACTGTATAAGGAATAGCAAGGAGAGACTAAAACAATGCAAACTCAATCACCATCAGCCATCATCAAACTTCTGCAGTTCAAGTTCAATATAACCAGAGACTAACAGTCTCCATGTTTACCAATTCCGCCCCTCCAGCTGGGCAGAGTCGCCAGGGAAAACTTTCATCCCAGTTCAACACTGCACTCCATGGTAGTCCTTTTGCACAGTCCTGGTATATCCAAAACATCTTCAGGTCTCCATGCAACCCACAGTCCATCTTCCAAAGGCTCTTCCAGCCTATTCCTGAGGGTCTTCATGCCCTGCTTCATGCCGCATCTCAGCAGCGGCTCCTGGAACCGTGTGCAACTCATGACCACTCCATGCATTTTTCATATTTCCAAAACTAATACCAGGTGTGCAGGACACAGCCATATTCTTAATCCAGGGACAAAATAAATCATAGCCTTGAAAAGCAGGTTCCTTCTCCAGTCAACTCTTTCCAAGAGTTTGCATTTTTAACAGTCTTTCCTCAGGCATCATCTCCATTGTTTTAATGTAAATCAAGTCAGGCCACCTTCCTTCCACCTTCCTTAAGATTGCTAATGTGTCAACAACAGCAGCTTAACCAGTCTCAGTGCCTCTACTTTTAGCTTGCTTTAGGTTTTCCAACTCAAAATCTTAAAATCTCAGTCCGATATCTTTAGCCAAGCACATCAGTCCATTACAAATTTAACCTTGATCAAACACCCTGGGCCTGGATAGCAGAACGTAGCCATCCCTTATGCCAGTAGCCCAGTTCCAACAAAGTCCTCTGCAGTCTTTCCTTCCCCTTAGAAAGCTCATAAGCCAAGCCTCGAAGTTCAATAGTATCTGCACTTAGCATTCTCAAACTCTCATCAGAATAGTCCATAAAACTTGGCTTACCACTCCAGAAGGCATCTTCAGTTGCAAGCACCAAGTCCATGCCCATTCCTCCAAAACAAAGGTTCCAAAAGACGAATATCCACACGGTCAGGTTCATCTCACCCCACTTCTGGTACCACTTTACTGTTGCAGACAGCTTCAGGTTCGCTGAGATGAACTTCCAGACCAGGCACAGTTATGGAGGAAGGGATATTATTTATTGAAGCTTACAGATCCAGGGGAAGTTCCATAAAGGCAGGAAAAGCAGCCTGCTCTTCACAGGGCCAAGCAGAGAGAGAAAAAGCCAACCAGCCACCACAGCACACAGAGCAAAGCTACAGCCAAAAGGTCACACAGCAGACTTCAGGAACTCCTGCTAGACACATTTGCATATCTTTACAATGGAATCTCAAACCCATCACCACACCTTAAGACCGGCCCCCAGTGACCTTGCCTCTAGCAAGGTGATTGCAGATGCAAACTATAAACTAATAAAATACTGAATATATTGGGGGACATATATTCAAACTGAATGTGGTTGGTGCTCAGAAGGCTTGCAGAATGGGAAATGAATGAGTGAGTGAACGGTCGCTAAGCAGTGTAAAAAGGAAGAATTTTCTGGACTCTGCAAATAGTTCACAGCGACCTTAGGCATGATGTGTTGAAAGACCAGGTTCTAGGTGAGTCCTTTCCACTTACTTGTCAGTTTGATTGTGAGGCATGTTGTCTGCTGGTTTGTGCTTAATGACTGCATTTGAGTTCTTGAACATGATCCTGTCTCAGGGTCCAGGTGCCAACTCCCTGACGACCCAAGTCCAGAGGGAGTACAGACCCAAGAGGCTCTTATGGTATTAATGAAGGGATTTAACTGTCCTGTTTTGCCTAGGTGAAGAAGTGACTTAGACTCCTTGAGGATAGGACTCATGTATCATTTATGTCTAGAGCTCCAGCACTGGCCACATGGTTGGCAAATCTATCATGCTCAATAAATATCTCTTCAGTGAATTTATGAACCTGTGGTTAATAACAATAACACTTAATATACTTTACTGAGGAAAGATCATAGTGTTTCTTCTAAGTAAGTTTTCAGTGGGTCCAAGGATCTTTTCAATGGCATTTTCCCAGATCTAGCCATCTATCTGTTGCATGGATGTGTGTTGAAATCTCATTTAAAAATGAAGTAGTTCAACACTCAGGAAAAATAAGATACCATTAGATATTTAAACTCCTAATGATGATGTCACATAATTTGTTGCATGAGTGCTTGCTTTGTAAACTCTGTATTCAGATCTTTGAGAATGTTATCTGAACTAATCTTTGCATAATATGCAAAAATGCTACTATTCTCAATTCATGGATGAAGAATGAACACTCAGAGAAGCTGGGAAGTATGCTCTAGACCACCTGGCTAGAAAGCAGTACAGTAAGGATAGAGACCACAAGCTGGCCTAATTGCAGAGCCCATGCAAGATGGTTGACTTTTCTGACCATCTGGGATACAGACTTAGTGGCTGGAGATCCAGAGGCCCAGTGACTTCAAAGAAAATACGAGCACTGTTAGACATTTAAACTCTGGCCCATTGGAGCCTCCTTCAGCAGGGCACCTTTGAATCTAAATCTAAGTGCAGTTGGTAGAAGGCTCTCTAGCATGGGCATAGGGAGGAGCCAGTCCTATGGGTCTGTTCTCTTAGCTTCAAGGGCTATTGCAGGGCTGAGCTGGTCTTTGAAAAACAAAGATCAAAAGCAAGACTCCAGCTTTCAGATGTTATTTCAATCTTTAGCATTCCCTTCCCTTTCTGCTTTCTCCTAAAAGTTAATTTAGAAACACCTTTGCTTTGGGGAGATGGTTGCTTGTTTGGGTTTGGTGTGAGAACTCAACCTGATGAAATTAGCATCACAGGCACTTGACAGTTGCTTTATTAATTAGTTAGTTTGCTTTATTCAGCAGACACTTTTCATATCATTCCCTCTCTTGGCAATGTGTCTAAGAGGCAACTACTCATGTGTTGTGAGTTGAGTACGGGGATGGGTGCCTCATCCAAAAACAGCTCCCCTACTTGCTATAATCCCCCCCCCAGCATTAAAAACATTTTTTTGTTTTTATTTATTTATTTATTTGAGAGCGACAGATAGGCAGAGAGAGAAAGAGGGAGAGAGAAAGAGAATGGGTGCACCAGGGCCTCCAGCCACTGCAAACGAACTCCAGATGCATGCGCTCCCTTGTGCATCTGGCTTACGTGGGTATTGGGGAGTTGAGCCTTGAACTGGGGTCCTTAGGCTTCACAAAAAAGCACTTAACCGCTAAGCCATCTCTCCAGCCCCCACCCCCCAGCATATTTTGCAGGTAAGCCTCTATGTCCTAGACAGGTGTAGACATCAAATTAACCCTAGTAGGAGAGAAAAAAAACTCTCGAGGATTTACTTAGGAAAGATCTTAGCATTTGTTCTACCCGTGCTTCTAGCGGGTACATGAATCTTTTCAGTAGTATTTTCCAGATCTGGCCATCTGACTTTTGCATGGAAGCTTGTAGTAGACAGGATTCCATGGTTCATTGGCCCTACTGACTAAAATGTTCTATCTTCAGTACAGCCTGAATATGCTTCTCTAGGTATCCGTGTCAGCACATAAAGCTTATCTTACATAGTGAGGCTAGAGGAAGGTTAGAAACCAGATCCTCCTGAACATTACCCATTTCTCTTTTTCTTTGGAGAAAGACCCAGAGCTCTCCTTTCTAAAAATGTCTTAGTATATTACATTCTCCAGGAGTCTGAGAATTCACATTAATAATCATCACTATCCTCTCTAGCAAATTGGAGTCTCTCCTCTCTGGGGATCTCTCTTTCAACTTTAAATGTTCTTTTAACATTTGGTGCTCTCTCATTTGTCTTTAAAACAAAACTCAAAATCATCATTGACCTAATTTATATTCAAATGTGTCTTTAGATATCAACTTCTTTGGATATATTATAAGTAGTCTTTGCTTCAACTTACAGCAACTAATGCATGCAGCCATCCTTTTTATATCCACATATTTGCTTCATTCATTCATTCATTCATTCATTCATTCATTTAGTAAGAGATATTATAAGTTTTTGAAATATGACACAAATAAGGAAGGCTTGTTCTGTGCTTAAGGTCACATAGAAGCTGATGACAAAGTCCCATGTCTGTTGCCAAACAAAAACACACTGTCGTTTCGAAAGTCCATTGCTATTTTGCCTTCACAATAGCATTGAAGATCCTACCCTTGGCAGAAAATTAATAGGAACCATATTTGAAGGCCATTTATGAAACATGCTTCTCAGACATATAGCCCTTGCCCTGAAGAGTCGACTTTAAGAGAACAGAATTAAGACTGAGCCTCATTATCACCGTGTAGCACAGGCCACCTTTGTGCCCCCTTGACATTCATAGACAAATCCATGTGTATGTTTAAACTTCCCAAGAACATAAATATCACAAACAAGGTTCTCTCTCTCCTACTACCAAGATATTCTCATTCTGTATGTGACAAAGGAGCAGTATAGTCTTAATCCTCACCCACCTAGCTCTGAATGAGCTAGGTTCCTCTGTATCAGCCACAATTCTCTTTAGTGGCTTGTCATTTAAAGACTAAATAAAATCATGAGGGAATAGAAGATGGAAAAACTGGTTGATATTTGCAAATAGATAAATAACAATCAAAGTATTTGCATAGCTATTGCATTATAGTTTACATAATTAGTTGAGGCCACACTTGGCAATTGTAATTTGTTACATTTTTTTTCATTCCCTTTGCCCTCAACTAACATTTGAATTGATCAAAGTTCCTTATGCATATGGGATAACCTGAATATACACATTTGAAGAAACTGTATCCAACTGTATTGGGTTGTTGGTACCCAATAACATTTGCCATTGGACATGGAATCACCAGACCCCAGGGAATCCTCTGGCTTCTTGAGATAGTGTTCTCTGTACTCACTATCAACAGCTCTATTTTTCCTTCATAATCAGGAAATATCATTAAAGTTGAAATCAGTAACCATTGTTTTTGCATCTTGGTTTACTGGATGGCTAGATAATCACTTCAACGTACAGTTCAGTAGACTGTTTGCTGTGTCCCTTAGTGAAAATACTATTCAGTGTGATGGTTTGAATGAAATGTCCCCTGTAGGCTCATGTTTTTGAATACTTGGTTCCCAGGTGGGGCAGTTTGGATAAGTTGTGTAGCCTTTGGAGGTAGAGCCTTGCTGGAGGAGGTATGGCATTGGGGGAGGACCCTAATATTAGTTAGTCCATCCCACTGGGTGTTCATCGCTAGCTCACTTTGAACTACTTCCTTCTGATTGATGTGAATTTGGGACCCAGACTTCTTTCTCAGGCCGGCCATGTTTTCTCTGCCACAGTGAAACTTCCCCCCCCTTAAAAATGCAAGCTGAAATAAACTCTTTTCTCCTATACACTCCTTTTGGTCAGTATTTTGCCCCAGTATTGAGAAGGTAATGACAACACTGGGTAACAAGAACCTCTAAGCTATCAGAGCTCAAAGTTATAGAGGCAGGAAGACAAATGTTCAAGTTGGTAACAGGAGTAATGGTGACTGTGGCCAGCCTTGCTTTCATCATTTGGATCTTTGCATTTAGA
The DNA here is from genome assembly GCA_036365145.1 of Orientallactaga sibirica. Lineage (NCBI taxonomy): Eukaryota > Metazoa > Chordata > Mammalia > Rodentia > Dipodidae > Orientallactaga > Orientallactaga sibirica. Next base: position 16,356,107 of record JAEOAD010000028.1, read on the forward strand.
TGCCAAAGAAACAGTCTTTCAGTGGTTGCTGGCTCACAGAAATTTGAAACATTGCTTTGAAATTCTGCATGGTGATGCTTCTGAGGTAGTGCCAACTGAACTTTTAGCATAGCACTGCAGTATAGTAGAGAAATCATGGAGGAAATGGTAAAAGCAGGTGGATACCAAGGGCATAACACCATTGCTTTACCCTTTGTGCTGAAATGAATTTTCTTGTAAGAATTAATGTTGTATGGAATCAATAGTTTGGAAGTAAAAGTATCTAGCAGGTTCATAGGTTCCGTCAGAAGTACCAGAATCAGGGAAGAAATGCAAATCCAGAGTACATCTATTCAGATGAGGCCTCTTCATTAGAAGGGGTGCAGTATAACACCAAGTATTTGGCTGTTTTGCTAAGGAATGATGTCATATTATGGACATGGTTCCATTATTTGATGTTGGCAGGTTTGGCCTTTGGTACTAGAGTTAGCAGCGATCCATGTTTATGGACTCACTGTGATGTCCTCTCCTCCCCTTTGAAAGTCCTGGTGCTCTTTTCAGGAGCCCATTGGACCAGCTATCCCAAGCACTGGGACAAGAGGCTGACTCATTGAAAGAGGAGGATCTTCTCTACTTAATCATTTGGACCAACTCTGCAGCAAGTGCCATTTGGAAGAGAGCTGATTGGGACATAGATGTGTGCATGCTCTGAGTTTCCTCTTCCAGGATCTCTGCATGCCTCTTCCTTAGGACTCCTTCACACCATTTCTGAACACCTCCCTCTTTAGGTATTTACACATATTACCAAGTCATTGGGCATTGCTCAGGGGTCAGTGGAGATACACCCCTCTGACATCTGTCTTTGTCTATCAGGCTGTACTGCTGGAACTCAAGTTGATTTTCTAGTTGGATCACAAGTTTTATGTGGAAATTTGAGCACACATTGAGGGAAAGAATGGGATTTGAGAATTGGTACAGGAGTGTTTATAGGATTTTTGATGGAAATTAAATGCTCTAAGCTCCATTTCTTGCTGTTATTAATGTCAAAAGAGGCTTTTTCTTCCCTTCTGAAGAGCTGGTCATCTAATGTATGGATTCACTGTGATGTTTGCTCTTCTCTAAAGAGCCGATCCTCTCCTGTATACACTGTGATGTCCTCCATTCCTCTCTGAAGATCTGGTCCTCTCCTGTAGGGAGACACCATGATACCCCTTCTGAGGCACTTCACCTATCATGTTATGTCCTCAGATTCCAGTCCACTATCTTGCACTGTCATCAGACTATGGACAGAGCGCTATATAAAGCTGAGACACACCTAAGAATTACTATTGATAATTTCAGCTTCTCGTCAGCCAAGGGCTTAACTCAGTCTAATGTTCTAGAAGTTTCTGCAATGCCTCATATTTCCCAACTGCAGCTGGAATAGCAATAGCCTTTGCCTCTTCTAGGTCTTTCCTTGGTGCTTCTCCATGGAGGATTAGAAAAGGAACTAAATTGGCAAAAGTGTCTGGAAAGTGCGTCTTCTTGTCTCTGTCCATGTGCCACAGGGGACAGTTCAGGGTAGTGCTATTGAGCACAAGGGGTCTGGAGCCAGAACACTGTCAGCAGAAGGAAAGGTGGTTACAGAAGGAAGGAGAGAAATTTCTGTGAACTAGTGATTTAGGAAGTTATAAATGAAATAAAGAAAATATCCTGAACTGGGCAAAAGTCTAATCACTACAAATTGAGACATAATTGTTATAGCTTGAACAGGTAGTTTCCAAGGACAGAAAAATGATATTGTTGGTTCTTTAGAAGTGATTGATCTCCTAGTAGTTGTTAAAATTAAGAAATTGTTAAGGATTTCCTGAAAGCTGTTAAAAATTGAGCTCTCCTGTGTAAGGAAACAATTCTCTAGAGGACTCGCTTGAGTTGTTTTTGTTTATAGCAACTCTGAAGTCTTCCTCTAGCTGAAGTGTTTTCTCCTGGGCATGAAATGTGTTCCAGTGGAAGCCAGAAGAGTGATGGGGCTGAGGCGTGAGTGAGACACATGTGCTGGCTGAGAAGCTTTGACAAAGCATCCGGAGGGAGCATCTGTTATTAACCATGGGAGTGCAACGGTGCTCTTATTTCTCTTGGCCCATGCCAGGAAACGATCCCAAGTGTCCCCTTCAGTATGATTGCTGAAATGCAAGGTCTGTGGAAAAGAATAGGGATTTAACATTTGAAAGATGTAGGCTTTCTTGACACCAGGGACCCAGAAAATATGAATTCTGAAAAATGCATTCATGATAAGTTCTGATGAATATTTTAACCCTAAATATTGCACCAGTGGGGAAAATGCTTATGACTTCCATAATAACAGGGACAGGAAATCTGAGCCAATTGTCAGAAACAAATGCCACTATATTTGCAAGAAGCCCTTATGCCAAGAAAAATTTGCCTCCATATACACTCCAGAATGAAGTGGAAAGTAGTGAGTATCCTTTAAAGGAACTAGGATAAACTCACGAGAGCTTTGTTTGTGTGCATTCATTGGTGTGAAGGTTCATGTGTATGTGCTGATGTGTGTGCATGTGTGTGCACACATACACATACACACACAGAGGCCAGAAAACAACTTCAGGTGTTATTTCTCAGAAAAACCTTCTACATTTTCTTTTTAGAGACAGGGTCTCTCATTGGATCTGCATCTTACAAAGTAGGCCAGGTTGTTTGGCCAGTGAGCTCCCAGGGGTCCACCTGTCTCTGCCTCCCCAGCACTGGGGTTTCAAATGTGTGCCACTCTTCTGTCTTTGCTATGTGGATTCTGGGGATCAAACTCAGGTCTTCATGCTTGTGAGGAAAGCTGACTTACTGACTGAATTATCTCCCTAGTTCCTAGTAGGAGCTTTGTACCAAAAAAGTGGCTCCCACAGCTATAGCTGATCTGAAGTGGAGTCTGACTATCAACTGTGGGGAGTCATTTCAGTAACCAGGAGGATGGCTATAAAAATAGCAGTAGGAAGGAGATGAAATGTGTACAGGACAGCACACTCAGGAACTTCAGTGGGAGAATGCTGTGTGACCAGGCAGTGGGTCAGAGAGAGGGATTCAGATTTTCACTGTGGGTGTGAGCAGGTCCTGGTCTTGACTTTCCAATTGCAGGGACAGAGTTGTCACATCATAACAATAGTGCTAGGCTTGCTAAGTACTTGAAACTTGCACTGTTGAGTGACTCTGAGGTGCCATTAATCACAGTCCCCATGTGTAGATGCCTCTTCTCGATGGCCCTTCCATGACCATGGGTGGGATGGGCACTGATCCACTGGATGTGGGTGTATGCCCGGTGTATGCCCATGGCCTTGGTTTCTCCTAACTGCACCTGGACTCACCTCACTTAGGCTAGAACTTGGGAAATTTGCATTTCTTTACTCTTTTTGAGTGCATTACCAATGAAGGAAATTCTCTTGCTAAAGTGTGTGCATCATCCACTGGGGCTGCTGCCTCAGTGGAAGTCACAAGAACTCTACTCAAGTGGGGTTTACCTGCTTTATTTTTTGCATATGTGTGCATGTTCACGTGTGTGTGTGTGTGCATGTAGAAGTCAGAGGACAACTTTGGGTGTCATTCCTCAGGAATGCTATCACTTTTCTTTTTTAAAAAAAGGAAAAAAATTTTTGTTTATTTATTTGAGTGAGAGTAAGTGAGAGTAGGGGTCCCAGGACTTCCTACTGCTGCAAACCAACTCCAAATATATATAACACTTTGTGCATCTGGTTTTACATGGCTACTGGGGACTCAAACCCAGTCCACTGGATTTTGTAAGCAAGCATCTTATAGTCAGTTCCATGTTGCTAGGAGGAACATCTGACCAGACATAGTTTGTGGAGTAAGGGACTTATTTCAGACTTACAAAATCCAGGGGAAACTCCATCAGTGGTGGAAGAAGCTACTTACTTCCATGCATCTACGCAGTGAGAAACAACTGCAGCAAGCAAATACCAACACGAGCAAGCAGGAACCTCCAGAGCTCAAATGACTCTCTCTACACCTTTGGGCTAGACTTCAGATCTGCCCCCAAACACACCTTAGGAATGGACTCCAGGATCCACCTCCAGTAACACATCCTCCAGCCAGAAGGGTGGAGACCCAAGTTACAAGGTTATTCATTTATTTTGGGGTTTTTGAGGTAGGTCTCACTCTAGCCTGAGCTGACCTGGAATTCACTATGTAATTTCAGGGTGGCCTCGAACTCACAGTGAATCTTCTACCTCTGCCTCCCAAATGCTGGGATTAAAGGTGTGCACCACCATGCCTAGCACAAATTAATTTTTAATAGAACACCTGAATCTATGGTGCTACACATTTACACTATCACATTCAAGCTACCATATGCCTTTAATGCCTGAGCATCTCTCCAGTCCCCATTTTTTTTTTTTTTTTTGAGACAGACTCTCTCATTGGTCTGTAACTTTCCAATTAGGCTAGACTGGCTGTCCAGTGAGTCCAGGAATCTACCTGTTTTTGCCTCATCAGAGCTGGGTGTGGTGGTGCATGCCTTTAATTCCAGCATTTGGGAGGCAGAGGTAGGAGGATCTTGTGGTAGTTTGAATATATGGCCCCCAATATCTTCAATGTTTTATTACTTTATAGTTTGCATCTGCAATCACCTTGCTAGAGGCAATGTCACTGGGGGTCGGTCTTAAGGTGTGGTGGTGGGTTTGAGATTCCATTGTAAAGATATGCAAAGTGTGCCTAGCAGGAGTTCCTGAAGTGTGCTGTGTGACTCTTTTGGCTGTAGTTTTGCTCTGTGTGCTGTGTGCCTGGTTGGCTTTTTCTCTCTCTGCTTGGCCCTGTGAAGGCAGGCCGCTTCTCCTGCCATTATGGAACGTCCCCTGGATCTGTAAGCTTCAATAAATAATATCCCTTCCTCCATAACTGTGCCTGGTCTGGAAGTTCATCTCAGCGAACCTGAAGCTGTCTGCTACAGATCTCTTTGAGTTTGAGGCCAGCCCGAGACTCCATAGTAAATTCGAGGTCAGCCTGGATTAGAGTAAGACCCTACCTCAAACAAACAAACAAACAAATAAACAAACAAACAATTAAACAAAAAATCCAACAAAGTCAAGTCCTCACGCTTGTCACTTTTGTTTTAATCCTGCTATTGCCTTTTGGTATCAAGTTGAAACCCATGAGCATTCCTGGTCTAATCTCTCTGTCCAGGGGTATTCAATATTCAGATTAGCTGGATCAGGCTTATGTGTCCAGACCAAAAGGCAGTGAGATTATTGCACCTGAACCACTTAAACTGGAAGTTCAGAGAGTGGGTGGATCCCCAAAGTAAATTAGGTTTTGTAATCAAGCGAAGGGACAGGAATAAGTAGCAAATGTGCATGGCAGCAGCAGGAGATTAGACAAGCAGGGCTGGCTCATGAAGCAGGGAGCATGGTGGTGGAAAACCTCAATGATAACTATTACTGACTAGAACAACTGTCGAAGGTCCAGTGTTTAGGATTCCAAGGCTGATTTAAATTTTTTAATTTTATTTATTTTTTGGCATGTGTATGTGTGAGAATGTGTGTGTATGTGTGTGTGTGTGTATGTGTGTGCGCGCACACACCTATTTGTATGGTGTGGGTACAAATATACGAGTGGGTGTGCATGCACCTGTGTGTATGCATGTAGAGGCCAGAGGTTGATGTTGGATGTCTTCTTCACCTTATTTATTGGGACAGGATCTTTTGTTTTTAATTTTTAAATTTTGTTTTGTTTTGTTTTTTTGAGGTTGGGTCTCACTCTGGCTCAAGCTGACCTGGAATTCACTATTTAGTCTCAGGGTGGCCTTGAACTCTTGGCTATTCTCCTACCTCGCTCTCCTGAGTGCTGGGATCAAAGGCGTGTGCCACCACGCCCGGCCTTGGGACAGGATCTTTCACTGTACCTAGAACTCACCGATTCAGCAAGACTAGATAGCACGTCTTAGTGACCTCCTGACTCAGACCTCACCAACTTTATTATTTATATGAAAGAGAGAGGGAGCGAATGGGTGTGCTAGAGCCTCCAGTCACTTCAAATGAACTCCAGACATTTGCGCCACCATGTACATCTGGCTTACTTGGGTTCTGGGAAATGGAACCTGGGTTTTTGGGCTTTATAGGCAAGCACCTTAACTGCTAAGCCATCTCTCCAGCCCGCGCCTGGTTTTTTGAGTGGGTAGTGGAGATCCAAGTTAAGATCCTAGCTAGCATGGGGAGCATTTTGCTGATTGAGCCATCTCCTCGGCTCCTGAGGTTTCACATGCTGGATGTGGAGGGAAATAGGTCCGAATTGTCTGTCATGGAGCAGAGGGGAAAGTTGGTGCTGTATTTGTAAACTCGAATGTAGACAATCCTTTGGCCACATAGATCACGGATGCGTGCAGAATGACACAGCGCTTCCCCCTGTGAGAGAGGTAACATGAGGCTGGAAAGGCTATTTTTCCTACAGAAGCAGTACATTCAGGCATCTCTTGCTTTGAGGAAGGCCCTGTAAGCTGTTCCCACCTTCCTTCTTTAGAAGTCAAGGTAACAGGCAGAGCTTGCTAAGTGTTCTCAAGTCTAAGTATGACTGCATGGGGCGTCTGGGGAGTGCTTGGATGCCTTTGCTTCTAGCACAATTACCCTGTGAATGAGCCAATTGTGCAGAAGATGTAAAACGTTTTGGAGTAGATTTCTCATCTTGACAAACTCCTCTGCTAACCACCAGGGAGCACCAAGCTCTTTAGCAGTTCAAGGGAACAGGCTTTAAGGATGAGATGTAGGGATGCTAACAGCTCCACCCTCCCTCTGCTGAGCAGCTCAATCTCCCAGAGCTGCCGCACCCTCCCCATCAACTCCTGGCCTGGTTATACAGTTTTAAAAATGTTTTCATTAGTCATTATATGTGACAATGGGCTTCATTATGACAATATCATTTATGTGCAAAATATATTTTGACCATATTCACCCATGAACCTCTGTTATCCCCTCTCACTCTACTTGACCTCCTTCCTTTTCATAATGAGTCCCCCTTCTATTTTCATGGGCACCACTGAAAATGAACTCCAAACACATGTGCCACCTTGTGTATCTGGCTTATGTGGGTACTGGGGAATCAAACCTGGGTCCTTAGTCTTCACAGGCAAGTGCCTTTACTGCTAAGTCTCTCCAACTCCCTTTTTTTGTCTTATATATATTTTGTGTTATGTGTATTTTGTGTACATATATGTGTGTGTGCACATTTGTATGTGTATACGCATGTTCATATGTGTGATTGAGTATGTGGAGACCAGAAGGCAACATTGAGTGTCTTCATCAATCGATCCCTGCCTTATGTTTTGAGACAAATTCCCTCACTGAACTGGACCTCACTCATTAGGTCATACTGACTAGCCAGTGAGCTCTGGGAATCCTCTGTCTTCAACTTGCAAGCACAGGGATTGCAGGAGTATGCCACTATGCCTGTCTTATATGGGTACTGGGGATCTGAATTCAAGTCCTTATGCTTGAATCAGCTTCTCAGGCCCCTACATTTGTCACGTATGTATGTATGTATGTATGTATGTATGTATGTATGTATGTATATTTACTTACTTATTTAGATGACTCAATGAGTTTAATTTCGTCTGCTTACAGAAACATGAGTGAGGTGGTTATTTTCATGAGCATGGACAACTTTCCAGTAGCTATACTACAGAAGAAAAGGTGTCTCCTCCTCTCCATGCAGCTGTTAATTGTTAGTAGATCTTCAGAGAAGGGAGAGCCTCATGAGCCCCTCCTCCCTCTGTGCCCACTCTTCCCTATTTCTTCTTTACGTCATCGACATTTCCTAATGAACACATTTTACTACATTTCCCCCACTGTCACTTGAGTGTACATCAGTTTACAGCGAAGTCTGAACTTCCATGGGTCCCAATGGCAGATGGCCATCAGAATTTTGGTCAGAGAGATGCTTTTGGGGATACATTCTTCAGTGTCTATTCAGAAATGCCCCTCAGCATCTGTTTTGGACATGAGAACACAGCTAAACATTTCCAGTTCCTGCATGAGACCAGAGAACAAAGATGGACCCTGTGTGAGTAAGTCACAACATGAAACACTGAGTTTGAAAGTAGCATGAGGGATAAGGGATGGACTGGATCTGAAGAAGCTGCTCAGAAGATTCAAGCCCGAGTAGGCTTCTCCTGTTCCTTGATGTTTGTGGTTGTCCTGGTGGGTTGACAGGACTCATACTTTTATAATCATTGTTTTATAGACCGTGACATTAAAGTTTAAGCTGCATCTCCACTCATTCCTTTAATCTTGTCTAGTGCCAACTTGTGTGTCACAAACACTGCTAAGTTCTGGGAATACAGAAATAAAAACATTGCCCTTGACATTCTTTTTAACATTTTTTTAAAAAAATATTTATTTACAAGGAGAGAGAGAGAGAGATGAAGAGAGAGATAGGAAGAAAGAGAGAGCGGGAGAGGGAGATGCACAAGGTGGTGCATGCATCTGGAGTTCGTTTGCAGTGGCTGGATGCCCTGGTGCGTATATTTTCTCTCTCTCTCTCTCTCTCTCTCTTTTCTCTCTCCCTCCCTGCCCATTTCTCTCTCTCAAATAAATGCATAAATAAATAATAAAATATTATAAAATCATAGACATGGAATTTCTGTCTTCCTGACGCCATGCTTGTGGCATTGCATGTTCTTATGAAGATATGTGTTTCCAGTGGACTGATGTGAGCCAGACCTTCTGTGCCCCAGCAGCCTCATATACTCTATGGACATGTCCAATATTAGGCTGAGCTCACATTACGGGAAGTAAAGTGAAGTTAACATGTTAAGTGTCAGCTCCACATGGTACTCAGCTCTCTTGTCACTATTTCCTTTATAGACAGCTAGTGTAGTGGCTTGTTTCCTCTAATACTGGGGTTCTGGTGGGTGCCAGATGGGGTGAGAATGACTGTGTCTATTTGTATGTGTGTGTGCAGTATGGGGTGAGGTGTGGGTGATGGCCAGGTGTCGTCTCCGGGTGAAGCCACAGTTGGAAGAATTTTGTTGCTTCTGTCCCTGCTTCCATTGGATTATGTCAGTGTGTAAAAAATTTTAATTTTTTTTTTTTTGGGAGAGAGACACAGAGAGAGACAGAGAGAGAGCAAGAGGAAGACAGATAGAGAATGGGTGCGCCAACAGCCTCTCAGCTGCTGTGAATGAACTCCAGATGTGTGCACTCCCCTTGTGGTCAAGTGTGGCATTGCGCCCTTGCCTCACTTTGCATCTGGCTAAACGTGGGACCTGGAGATTGGAACCGGCGTTCTTAGGCTTAGAAGGCAGGCACCTTCACCGCTAAGCCATCTCTCCAGCCCATAAAAAACATTTTATCCTGGAAGGAAGCTCCTTAAGAGTTAAGAAGTAAACACACCATAGAATGATCAGGAAATAAACAACTCACAATTCTCAAGAAATTTACAAGGTTCAGAAGGCCAGTCTCAAGGTTATATAAGATTAATAATTGCTGGGGAGGGAATCTCTGACTATGCAGTTTCCTATGAGTCATGCATGGAACTCCAGAGATGCAGCTTTCCAGAGCCCTCACCCATGCTGGGCTGGGAAGTTTGGTGATATAGCTGCTTTGAGCCATCCATGTTCCTGTATTTCTTCACCTGTGCTCATAAGCGAGCCCAATAAACCCGTGGGCTCACCAAGGTTCACTTTGGTTAACCCTTTCTTAGGTCTCTCTTTGGTTAGATTGAGTAGACATTTGTTCATGTCTGCCCAGGAAAAGTCACACAACAGTGCCTTTTCATATAGGTTCTAGTGCAAGCCACAGTGACATCTGACCTCTCTTTTGTCCTTTTTGTCCTCTTCTCACAGGATCCTCCTATAGTCAAGGGATTGTGTTCCCCTTGTCCTCACTTGACAAGTGCTTCCTTTCATCATAACCTCTCTGAGGTGCTATTTACTTTCCCTTCCCACTAAAAATTCTCTAGAATATTCAATATACAGAAGATATTTTAAAAAATTATTCTTGTAGGCTGGAGAGATGGATTAATGGCTTAGTGAGAAAGTCTGTCTCAAAAAATAAAGTGTAGAGCTTGGTGTGGTGGTGCATGCCTTTATTCCCAGCTCTTGGGAGACAGAGGTAGGAGGATCACTGTGAGTTTGAGACCAGCCTGAGACTACATAGTGAATTCCAGGACAGCCTTATCTAGAGCAAGACCCTATCTCAAAACACACACACACACACACACACACAAAAAAAAAAAAAAAAAAAAAAAAAGAAAAAGAAAAAGAAGATAAAATAAGGTGGAGAGTGATTGAGGAAGACCCCTGATGTACTCTTCTATTCTTCTTAACCATCCACACACATGAACCCACACACGTATATAGCACATACATAGCTCACATATATACTCACACACCCTTAAAAATCATTGATTATTTACTTTCAAGGAGAGAGAGGGATAGAAGACAGAGAGAGACACAGAGAGAGAGAGAGAGAGGGAGAGAGAGGGAGAGAAAGAGAGATAGAAGACAGAGAGACAGAGAGAGAGAGAGAGAGAGAGAGAGAGAGAGGGAGAGAGAGAAGGATAGAAGACAGACAGACAGACAGACACACACACACACACACAGGGAGAGAGAGAGAGAGAGAGAGAGAAAGGGAATGAAAATGGGTGTGCCAGGGCCTCTTGCTGCTGCAAACAAATTCCGGATCCATGTGCTCCTTTGGGCATCAGACTTTACATGAGCTTTGCAAGCAAGTGCTTTAACTACTGAGCCATCTCTCCAACCCCATACACTCTTTTTAAAGGCAATTTTGTGTTTGGTCACTTGCTCTGAATGTTGGATATTCTTGTGTTAATACCCTTCTTGGGTATGAGTTAATTTGGACAAAAAGAAGAGAGGGTTGGAAAGATAGCTGGACTCTTGCCTACCTATTGGGGACATTAAATGAGGTAGGGACTTTGCTGAGTCTCAGTGCCCTCTAGCAAACCTGGCACATAGCAGTGGGATGCCTAGAGTGCCATTTTGATGGGAGATATGCTATAGGCAAAGGCCAAGGGCAGGATCTATGTGGCTGTGAAGTTGGCAAACTATTTTCTGATTTGTAACCATTTACTTGATGTCATTTTAACAAAAGCTGTACTATGTTTTTAAAGGATGCTTTTTCATCTGGCAATTTGTCTTGTGAATCCTCCCTTATTATTTGCTCTACCTGCTATTTCACACTGGCTTTTTACAAGTGCCCCCAGAGCCCACAGTCATCCATCAGAGTGATTGTCTCTGAATCTGCCTCCAAGAACTCGCTGGATGTCGTCTTTTGTCATGCTATGACAAGATGCTTCGAACAGCCAAATTCCCACTGTTAATCCACGTGGAGGATGGAGAGCCTTCTGACGGATTCCCTTTTCCTTTCTACCTGAAAAGATCACAGGACCCCTTCCTTTGGAAAGTTAAACATGCACCTTCCCGTTTCCGGTGCTGCTTTTATTCCACAAATGTGCTATTGGGCACTGTTCCCATACTTGGTTTATATCTGCTCCAGAGGGAACAGGGAACCTTGCATTCAAAGCTCACAGTATAAACGATTCCATAGCTCATGAGAAGCTTGGCTCAGTCTCTGCAGTGCCCTGTGGTACTCTCGGTACTTGCATGCACTGCAAGTTGTTTTCTCCTAGGTGTGTGCATGTGTGTGTGCATGTGTACGTGGGTGTGCACAAGGACCTGTGCACACACATTCAGAAGCCAGAGGAAAATGTTGGCTGTCCTGCTCTACCAATTGCCACCTTACTCCCTTGACAGGGTCCCTCACTGGGCCTGTCACCATTTTGGGGCTGGTCTGGTGACCAGCAAGCCCCAGCAATCCTTTAGTCTCTGTTCCTGTGAAGTCCATGTGGCCACACCCAACTTGTTGTGTGGGTGCTGAGGATCCAAACTCTGGTCCTAATGTTTGCATAGCAAGTGCTCTTATACACTGAGCCATCTCCATAGCTTCATAAAATTTTCCTTTTCCTTTTTCCTTCTTTCCTTCCTTCCTTCCTTCCTTCCTTCCTTCCTTCCTTCCCTTCCTTCCTTCCTTCCTTTTTTCTTTCTTTCCTTCTTTCTCTCTCTCTCTTTCCTTCTCTCTTATTATTCTCATGAAGTAAAGGGTTATCAATGCTAATAAAATATTGGTTTTGATGACAGTGAAATTGATGATAACAGTTACTGTTGTTGGCACAACCTATGCATGCTGTTTAATGCCTAAAGAGACACAAATTACTTCCAGAGGGTAAACAGGGACAATAAGGCCCAGGGCAGCTAAGTCACTTGTCCAAGAACACTGAGCTTACAGTAAATGACAGAACAGGAATCCAGATCCAGGTCTTTTTTATTTCCAACTTGTGCTTTTCCTGCATCTTAATTTTTCAGTTTTATTGGAGACCTTTTCTCTTTGTCCAGTCTCCTTTGTCAGTATTGATACTTTTTTTTTGTTTGTTTTTGATTCTCACTAAAAACCTTAATAAAAGGCATCAGGTCACAGTTTTGAGCAGTGGTGTCCTGGAAGACATGAAACAAGATCTCATACCCGAGATCTTGTTCTATGCATCAGAACATGGAAAGCATGGGAATCATGCTCACATGTACATACACACCACACTGCTATTTATTAATTTTACTGTAGAAGTAAATCTTTGAGTTTATCTTCATTGTGAAAGGTCAAAATAATGCAAGAATATATGGGGAAAATATCACCTAATGTCTTGCATAGAATTTAAAAGACAATGCAGGTGCCCCTGGTCCACCTTGGAGGTTCTGACTGGGGACTCTGAATGAGGCCTGTGAGTGATTCTACATATGACAGGTGATTTGGGTCCCCAGCACCAGATAGAGAAGCAGGGTTTCCCTGGACTCATGCTAAGACCTATAAAAATGGTTTGGCTACACTGTGAGTCCAGATGTGTCTTGCCTCTTTTTGGTCCCTTCTAATTCTTATGATTGGAAAACCAAGTTGCCAATGGCATTTTATTGACAAATGAGAGTATACAAGGACAGAAGTTCTTTCCAGCCAGTAAGATCTAATATCTTGAATTTTCACGGAAAATATTCAGTACGTCCCAATTTATCAGACAATTGCATTATCTTCTTTGTTAGACACAGTCCAATTATGGACCTCTTAGGTCAACTGAATCAGACATTCTTGGCTGGGAATTAGGCTCTTTCCTTCAAGTAAGTATGTAGGGGTCAGAAGGGGACCTCTGGTCTTGACATCAGACTTCAGTGTTATCCTTTCTGAGTAAGTTACTTCACCTTGTAAACATTAACAAACCCAACTTGTCTGCCTTACAGAAGAATTTGAAGTGAGTCTTATCTTTCTTCTTTCTTCTTTTTGGTGTGTTTTAGTGTGCATGTGTGTATGTGTTTTTTGTTTGGGGAGTACATGTGAGTGTGTGGGTACTCGTGTGTGGAGGCCAGAGGCTGACTTCAAGGGATGGTTATCCTCAATTGCTCTCCACCTTATTCTTTGAAACAGGGTCTCTTTCTGAACCTAGAGCTCATCCATTAGGCTAGACTAGTTAGCCAGTGAGCCCCAAGGGATTCCTAGTGTCCCGTGCCAGTGTTGGGATTACAGGCACACACAAGCATGCCCAGAGCTTTCCCTAGGAACAGATTATCTGTATGCTCTGTTACTATATTGGTGCTGAATCCTGATAAGGGCCAATGTCTCACATTATCATAGTCTTCAAAAGGAGTCAATAGTCATCTCCAAGCTGGGCGATACAGCTTTTGTACCTTAGCAAAGAAGTGTCTGAGATGCTGGAGAGATGGCTCAGTCAATAAAGTGCTTGTCATGCAAGTATGAGGAACTGAATTCATAGTCTCCAGACCCACGTACAAGCTGGGCATGGTGGTGCATGCCTATAATTCTAGTGCTGAGGAAGCAGACACAGGGAATTTACACCCCAGGATGACTTCCTCATCAAGTGGCCTATGTTTTCTGCCTAACATATTCAGACGTAGCAATGCCCAGAGCCATAAAGACACCATTTCTCCCAAGGCTTCTTTTATAAAGAGGACTACTTTTCTGGGATCCTTGAGGCTGTCTTCTCCTGTGTCACTGGCCAGCTGTCTAAATACTTATGAGCTAAGGGAAGGTGGCCAAGTAGAGGCTGAATCCCCCTTCCTTGAGGCACCTGGCATGCAACCTGGAGAAAGTTGCTCAGAGAAGATGGATACAGCTTTCAAGAGTGTCTGTAACCAACTATGCAGTCTGGAGTAAGTGTATTTCCCCCCTTTTCTTGGAGACAGAGTCTAGTGCAGCCAAAGGTGGCCTCAAGCTGACTATGTAGCTTTAGGCTGGCCTTGAAGCCCAGTTCTTCATTTTCTTCTCAAGTGCTAGGATTGCCAATGTGCACTACCATGCCTGGCTCCATTTTCTTTCGTTTTCTTTGCTTTTTTCTCTTCTTTTCTTTTCATTTAATGATAAAATCTAGGGTTCCCTTGAGTCTGGAGGGAAGGACACACTGTTGATTCTTTCCTTCTCAGTTTAAATGATGTCACATTAGCTATTCTAGCCGAGTGATCACAGCATGTTGTGCTCTAAACAAACATTACCATCCTCCCCCTTTCCTTGCTGAAGAATTGCTTCTACTGTGGTTTTCACCTTCCTTTTGCCTCCCTACTTAATGCCCTAGAGATACCATGTTCCACAATTTTTCATGGGCTTTACATAAATTGGGGTCCATTAATGTTATTTCTCAAGATACTGAGCAGTGAGTATTTTTTTGAGATTATTGCCAAACTTAAGCAGTGGTAGGGCTTTTGAGCAAGCACTTAGATGCGATTACCTGTCCAAATCCCCTAGGCCTGGCCATTTGAGAATGACCATAACTCAAGAAGCTGACAATGGACCTTGGAATGCAATTTCTCTTTAAGAAGTATATGTCTGTTAAATGGATTCAAATTTAAAGGTAGTAAATCGTCAGTGGAAGGACCAATCTGTATGATTCCAGGAAGGTAATTTTTTAAAATCAACCTCAGAACTGCTTTATGAACATCAGAAAGCTGCCTTAGATGGCATGGGGGTGCTATAAATGAACCCCACACACTGGGTGACATAAACAACAGGAATCTGCCTTAGACTGTAGGGACAGCTATAACAAAACATCATATACCGGGTGACTTATAAACAACAGGAATCGATTTGCCACAATTCTGCAAGCCAGAATGTTCAAGATCAGGGGGTGGCAACTCAATTCCTAGTTAGGCTCATGTTCCTGTCTATAGGCAGCTACTGTCTGTGCCTTTACAAGAGACAGAGAGAAAGAGAGGAAGAGAGAAAGAGAGAGAGAGAGAGAGAGAGAAAAAGAAGAAGGAGGAGCAGCAGCATGAAGGAAAAGAAAGAAGGGAAATTATTGATCTTCTCTCTCTCTTTATAGGGGCACTAATCCTTCCTGATCAACCTAATTACCTCCCAAACATCTTCTCTCTAAGTACCATCACATTGCAGAAGACTTCAACATCTTCAACATATAAACTTGGAGGGATGAAACATTCAGCATCTCACATCTATCTTTCCGAGGGTGACTTCCACATCTTATGAGAGACCAGAGAAGAAACAAACCTTTGTAATACACAGAATATTACTATTTGGAGGTAATAGGACATGCTGTAGTCTGAATATTTGTGTCCCCAGATTCTAATGTTGAAATCTTCTTATGTGGTGAGGCGGACCTCCAGGAGGGAAGTGGCTACTGTTTGGCTAAATGGGTATGTTGTGTGCTCATCACATTGCCCTCTACATATTTAAGTTTATGCCCATAGATCAGTGCATCTCTCACCTTTAGTCAAAGAAGCTTCTTTGTGCAGTTGACAGTGATGACTGGGGAGATCCAAAGCTCATCGATGTTCTGAGAATAAGGGACTGTGTCTCAGTGCTAAATGAGGCATCATTTCACCCCCCCACCCAAGGCTCAGGAAACATTGTCCAAGAGGAGGGCAGAAATAATGTAAGAGCCAAAGGGCCATGCACACACCCCAAAACAGTGCAGGCTGAATCAGCTTCCTGTCTCCCAGTCCTAGAAAGATCTCCATATATGTGTGAATAGAAACAGGGTATTACCAAAGGGCCGTGAAGAGAAATAATCTCTTTCCATTGTTTGAAGCAGGTATACATGTAGCTTGATGTGGGTGCTAATAGATTATTAGGAAAGGAGTATGTATTAGTTATGTTTTCATTGCTGTGATGAAATGCCTGGCCACATGAAACTTAAGGAAGGATTAATTTCAATTTCACTTCAAAGCCTCACAGCCCATAATGGTGGAGAAGGCATGGCGGCAGGAAGGCAGGAACATAAAGCTACTGGTCATATTGCGCTCACAGTCAAGAAGCAGAGAGCAGTGAATGGATGCTAGAGCTTAGCTAGCTTTCTCCTTTTTATACTGTCCAAGGCCCCAGCTATGCCCAAGGCCCATAGTTAATGTGGGTCTTCCCACCTCAATTAATCTAATCAAGATAATCCCTCCCAGGCATGTCCAGAGGCTTGTTTCCATGGAAATTCTAGAACCTGTCAAGTTGGTAATCAATATAAAGTATCACAGGGTGTATTTACTGCATAAGTCTAGTGATAGCCTGGCTCACAAAACTTGTCACTGTGCTTAGTGCCCTAGGTTGAGTGGTCTTAGTGGAAGGGATCAGGGAACTATTTTAGCTGTTCTGCAATATGCCGATAAAGCAAGAAGAGAGCTATCTGCAACCCAGAAGAAGGGTTCTCACCAGAACCAATTATGTTGGCATTGTGGTCTCAGACTTCAGCCTCCAAATCTGTGAGAAGTGTTAAATGAATCCACCCACTTGAAGGCAGTTTGATATAACCGCTGTGTATTCTCATGCGTTGTAAAGACAAATACCATGTTCCCCTGTATGCCTCTCTCTGGGAAGGAGAGGCACACCCTCCTTAGATGGACAGAGCGCTTAGATGCCTTTTAACCCTTCTGTGCAGGTCTTTGCTGCTGGAACCTCTTGCAAACTAAGATTCAGTGTAGGAAGCAGGCCAGGGGACATCTCTCTCTCTCTCTCTCTCTCTCTCTCTCTCTCTCTCTCTCTCTCTCTCTCTCTCTCTCTCTCTCTCTCTCTCTCTCTCTCTCTCTCTCTCTGTGTGTGTGTGTGTGTGTGTGTGTGTGTGTGTGTGTGTGTGTGAATGTATAACTAATGAACACAGGGCATTTTAACCATGACATCTGAATTACACCCAAGCACATCAGGGTGAGGGAAAGATGTTATCCCCATTTCACAGGTGGAAGAATCAAGCCTCATAGGTTAGAAAGATGGAAGGATCCAGATGTTTCCAATACTAAATCCCACATGGTTCCCATCCCACCCTGCTGTCATGACCCCTGTCTCACAGTTCCAGGCACCAGTACAACAGAGCTGAGGAGGAAGCACATTCTTGCTGAGGGATCCTGGCTCCAGTGTTGTATGGGTGTCATTACTAAACATCTGTCTATTCTGGAGCCCTGCGGGTATCCCACTATGCCTCTGTGACCAGTTCAGTTGCTGACCTCTTGCTTTAGAGACTGTAGACTTGGTCTAGCCCTCCTTATATGGCCCACTTTTCAGAGATGAGTAGCATAGCTTTCTCCATTCATTTCTAAGACTTTTTCCCAAAGCCATTTCAACCTGCTTGGACTTCAGTGTTATCTCTGCCTTTGGCCTGAGTGCACCACTACAGACCGTTGGATGGATCACAGGGAGTGAGTGAGAGAAGGCTTTATTAGATCTGTTCTGGGCAATGTGCTGGGACAGGGAATAAGCAGGTTCTTTTCCTCAAAGTCTTATGCATTTCAGAAGTACAATGAGTTAGATGATTCTTCAGAAAATATTCACTCCCCTTCATCGTGACAGTAGTTTATTTCTCTCCATGGGTGTTGGGCTTGGTCATGTTGTCAGTAGAGTTGTTAGGGTCAGAGCTTGGGTCCTGGCAACCCTAACAGTCTAGGCTTGCTCATCCATCCTTAACGGGCCAATGAGAGATACAAGAAAGAGTGAAAAGCAGAAAAAGATTGAATCTATGTATACACATTGGAAGAGAAACGAAAAAGAGGTCAGTGACCACCCTGCCCCCAAGTAAATCTTTGATGTCCTGACATGAGGGCAATAGGTATGCAAAACTAAGCAGTCCTGGTCTTGGTATGGCCCTTTCCATCATTAACCCATCATCTTGGCTCTAGTCTCTACTACAAGGTAGTGTGACATGTTGCCAGAACAACATAAAAATCTCTTGATGGGGCTGGAGAGATGGCTTGGCAGTTAAGGCTGCCTGCCTGTTAAGCCTAAGAATGCCCATTTGACTCTCCAGGTCCCACGTTTAGCCAGATGCAAGTGACGCAAGGGCGCAATGCCACACTTTCCCACAAGGGGGCACACATGTCTGGAGTTCATTCACAGAGGCTGAGAGGCCACTGGCATGCCCATTCTCTCTCTCTCAAAAAAAAATCTCTTGGGGCTGGAGAGATGGCTTAGCAGTTAAGGCACTTGCCTGCAAAGCCAAAGGACCCAGGTTCAATTCCCCAGGACCCATGTAAGCCAGATGCACAAGGGGGTGCATGCATCTGGAATTCGTTTGCAGTGGCTGGATGCCCTGTTGCACCCATTCTTTCTCTCTCCCTCTCTGTGCCTCTTTCTCTCGCTCTCTCTCTGAAATAAAAAAAAAAAAATCTCTTGATGGGAGACAAGTTCCTTCTTTGACTGGTATCAGGCACTATCCCTTTTCTTTGGCCAAGATTTCTGGGAAGATTCCTTTGGGGATCCTTGTTTGAATAGTCAGATAACCAAACGGAGGGGTGCTATTGTCTCTTTAGAATATCTTCATTCCTGCGAGGATTAGCTTTTGGCTATAGAAAGGGGCCTAAGAGTCAGTGTCCCAGTGTTGAGCTGAAGTCCCACAGGGCCCTCAGAGTTTCTGCTTGTCCTCTGGGTCTCTGCCACCCTCATAAAAAGACTGCGCCCCAGGAGGATGAGACACACACGGAGCCAGCCTGGACTCACTAAACCAAGACAGGAATGAGAAATAACACTGCTTCACAGCTGTGATTTTGTGTTGTTTTGCAGCCAAAGCTGAGTGTTACCTGGGGAGACATGATGATGATGGAGTATAACCGCAGTATAACGTATGGGAGAAGGAGAGGGCGGCGATGCATGGTGTCTTTTCCTAGCAGAGCTGCAGATGTGTTGGTCTCTGAGCAGCAGGACTTGTCCCAGTGGGGAGCCAGATTCTGCTCTAGGTCTCCCTGCTCTGAAATGCCCTGCTGTACTTAACTTAGAGACAGGCCCATCTCTTTCAGGTTTTGCTGTTTAATTCCCTTACTCACCCCATGCAGTTAGGTGTCTCCCTAGCAACCCTCCAGGCATGTCAATTACCTGCATCCAGTTCAGTTGGCAACACTACAATTATTCAGGAAGGATTATTGAGAGCTGCACATTTTAACCTTACATATTATAATTATGTCACAACTTAAATGTTAACCATTTGTCCTTTAGATAGCATTGTGAGAGAGCTGGAGCGCTTTTATGTTTTCTTTTTAAATGTGGTTAAATCGCTAATGACTCCTTTTGCTGAATCTCACTTCTGAGCTAACTGTGCTCGAAAAGCCATCCTAGTAATTACAATGAGATCAAGAAGTGAGCAGGGCAGGACAGCCAGGGTGTGGGATGTGGTTATCAGGGTTTCCGCAGAGGTGACTGAGGTCTTGAGGCATAGAGGCAGTGCGGTTCTACACCAGAATTTATGTTATAGGTGGGGATCAGAGTCTTGAGGGCACCTGCTGAGATTTCAAAGTACTTGTGTCCTGGAACAAAGAATTGAAGCACTGTTGATGTAAAACACACAGCTGTCACCCCAAAGGGGATAAGAGACAGTTTATTCTAGAGCCAAAGTATGTGTGACCATGGCCTGAAGACACCAATTAAGGTTACTCCATATTCAATGTTCTAATGTATTAACAATTTTGTGAAGTTTTTATAGTTATAGAACAAAGGAAAGTCACAAAACAAGGCACTTTTCAAATACATTGGTGGAAACATCAGGCAGGCAGGTTATAGCAAAGCAGGCAGATCTCTGTGGTAGGTCCAGATGCTGTCTGATGACATTCTTAGCCCTGAGGTTGGTGGAAGCTGGTGGTCTGTTAGTACATTCTCAAAAGGCTTCACCTGGTAGTCAGGAGGATGCGCGGTCACACACAGAAGCTGCCAATAAATGGCTGGTAAAGGGCTAAAGGTAGCCCAAGGTCATTCAGCTCTTATTCTGCAACATTCCATTTTTCTGTGACTACAGGAGGTCTATCAGGCCATTCAGCCTTGTTCAAAGTAGACGCAGTGCTTTTTAGGAATTTTAGTTCACACCAGAAACACTTGGTAAGTGATAGAAATAGAGATGATTTGTTCAGAAAGAGAAAGACACTGCTGAGAATGGGAGTGGGCTAGTGAGCTGGGAAAAGACAGGCTGAAAAGTGATGGACCATGGATATCATGACCTTTAGTAGGTCATTTAACTAGTATTCACCACTTCCTGCATTTATCATGGGCTTTTCTCATGCATACTCTGTTCCATGGAGCCCCAGTAAGGTTTTTCTCTGCCAGCTGGTTTCTTTCATATGTTAATCTTAATGCCTCTCTCTCTATGTTGCACTACATCCCATCCATGTAACCACTAAGTTCAGGGTTTTAAATATCAAAAGCATTCAAATATTGTCACACATTCCATGCCAATCTATGCTCATTGTCACTGAGCCACCTGCTAGAGAGGATGTCCCCTCGTTTAGCAGATGGTCACATGAAGTCTTCTCACATAGATTTGAATAGAAAGTGTTTTTTTTTTTTTTTTTTTTTTTTTTTTTGCCCATATAATACATTACCTTAAAACAAAAGCTACAAAGTTTGTAAACTGGAATATATCTTTCTCTCTCCCTCTACCCCCCCCCACATTCTAATTTCCTGCTAGAATTTAAAAAACCAGAGAGTTGGCAGAACCAGCTACTCTCAGAGACTTGGGCACATCAGACTTAAAACATTGTCCTTGTCCTTTAATGTCTACACCTACAAGTCTTCTGCATTTTCACTATTTGTCTCACCCCAAATAAACGTTTGAATCATCAATTTCTATATTGTGTTGGAGGAGTGAAAAAGTCCCAAGGAAATGAATAATAGCTTTCCCATAGTCAAGACATGTCTATTTGCTAGGCATTTGTCCTCACATGCTGGAGGCTTTAACACAAGGGGGCCATTGCTTTAATGACCTTCCTCCTTCAGGAGATGATGCAATTAGGTTTACTAATATCAACAAATGGTCACCATAATTTAATATATAACAGGGATTCTTTTTCTTTCCTAGAAGCCACATGTTTGACTGAACCCATGGTGCTGTTAAGGGGTTTTGAGAGCAATGGTGCCTGTCTTGTCCCAGATGGGCTGGACTCAAAAAGTAGCTAAGGCTTTGAAGTTTATGTCACATGCCAAAGAAGAGTTAAGGAAAGTGGACAAGGATGTGAGGGGGTAAAAGTAGACTTCATTGTGGAAAATATAAAAAAAGTCTCTCCAGGGGTTTGGGGAGAGTTCTTAAAAGGAGGTAGATAGATAGATAGATAGATAGATAGATAGATAGATAGATAGATAGATAGATAGATGATAGATAGATAGAGATCCTTGTTTGAGCAGGGGCTTGGAGCTAGGAATATAAAGTGGAAAAGCCCAATGTGTCAGGGAGAGCATACTTAGGATTTTCACCAGCATCCAAAGAAGAAAGAGGCTCCGCAGTTAGGGTCTGTGAGCAACTGCACACAGGGTGAGAGGGAGAGGGAGGCTTCTTGGGGGATTTTACACTATCTCCTTAAAGGGATTATTAAACTTCTCACCTCTTTAGCATGTCTGTAAGTATATGTGTGTGTGTGGGGGGAGGGGGCTTCTCTTGACCAGGTGAGTGATTGACAGGCTCCCAGAAGGAACCACCCTCTTTTCTTTCTAATGTTACCAGGGAACCCCAGGGTTGGGTTCTTCCTTCAGTGACATCTAAGCCTAATGTCAGCCTGCTGACAACAGTGCTGGTGGAGGAACTGTCCCCCAGGAAAAGACGTACCATCTCAGTTCTGATTACTTATCTTACAGCAAAATCTACACATGCCTATGTCATGGCTTTAGTTTCATCTTTTCTATAAATTGTAACACAGCTAAAGGCAAGGCAGAGAGAAATTGAGATTTCTTTTTCTTCCTAGATCTGGCCCAAACTGTAAATCAATTCATTTCATTTTGCCAATTCCTGCTTCCTGGTTTTATAGTAAGGCAATGAGCAATGGACCTGAGCTTCCAGTTACAATAAGTGTGGCTTACATGTTGGGCCACAAAGCAATTACTCTGAGAGGAAAATGTCTGTGTGTGTGTGTGTGTGTGTGTGTGTGTGTGTGTGTGTGTGTGTGTGTATGTGTTTAGTTCCAGAAAACTGTGAGGACAAGAACAATACCAATAGTACCAATAGTAATGGTGTATGGGCACAGGGGTGTATGAGCAGCCTTGGGCTCTTGTGTAGGGGTGTTATTCTCCCTGTAACTACATCAACATTTCATGTGGTAGGAGACAAAGAGGTGCATGGCTTTGCTGAATACTGGAGCACACTATGTCTTCTCATAGTGTGTGCCTCTTCATAGGCCTGGACCTCATGGGGCAGCTTACTTAGTGAAACACCATGGGGCAGCTTACTTAGTGAAACACCATCTTTCTGCTATACTCAATACATCTTGCATGAGATGATTGTGCTGATCCAAATTGTCCTACACCATGTCCACTACGTGAGTGATGCTTTCCCAACAGAGAGACGCCTCTGAAATGATCAAAAAGAAAATAAATCAGGTTTCAGAAATGCCTCCAAAACTAAATTGAAAGGAACACATAATGATTTCTTTTCATATTGGGTTTTGGAAAAAGAGAGATTGAATTCAGTCCTGAAATTTCTTCCTGGGGAGGGTTGATTTTTTTTTTTTAATTTTTGTTTTATTATTTATTTATTTATTTATTTGAAAGTGACACACACACAGAGAAAGAGGCAGATAGATAGAGAATGTGTGTGCCAGAGCCTCCAGCCACTGCAAACGAACTCCAGATGCATGCACCACCTTGTGCATCTGGCTTACGTGGGGCCTGGGGAATCGAGCCTTGAACCTGGGTCCTTAGGCTTCACAGGCAAGCACTTAATGGCTAAACCATCTCTCCAGGCCCAGGTTGATCATTTTATTCCTTGAGTTTGTGCATGTGACATGCATGTGTGTATGGGTGTTTATATGTTTGTGGGTGCACACATGGGTGTGGGTACACAGCATGTGTGTGTGAGTGGATGTACATTTGTATGCATGTATGTGAAGGCAGAGTTCAATGTTGGATGTCTTCCTCACTTGCTTTCTACCATATTTAAGGCAGGGTTTCTCACTGAACCTAGAACTCACTGAATTAGCGAGGCTAACTAGCTAGTGAATCCCAAGGATTCCTTGTCTTTGCTTCCTTAGCACTCGTTTACAGACACATGCCACTGTTGCAAGACAGGCTCTGGGATTTCTCCATAATGATGCAGCAAAGAGAGGCTGAGCTTAAGACTTAGAATGTCCAGGGCTCATGAATCTTTAGCCCCAGGTTCTTGTCCATGTTTAGCAAAGGACTGACAAACACAGACAATGAGAAAAATAAGTTATGGAGAATTTATAAGGGGAGAATGGAATCAGGAGAGAAGGAAAAAAATATGAAAACTCCTGAACCAAGAGGAATTTCTCCCCTCTCAGCCAGGACAGCTAGAAGGGTACAGGGAAATGCCAGGTAAAAGTCTCTCTCACACACGTGGCTATGGCTCAGGTCCATTTATGTGAATCAGGAATCCAAGTTTTATTTATTTGCAAGCAGAGAGAGATAGACAAGAGAGAGAAAGAGAGAGAGATAGAGACAGAGAGAGGGCATGCCAAGGCATTTAGCTATTGTAAATGAATTCCAGATGCATGTGCCACTTTTTCATGCATCCAGCTGCTTAACATGGGTACTAGAATTGAACCCAGGTCATTAGGCTTTGGGGGGAAGTGCCTTAACTGCTGAATAATCTCTCCAGTCCCACTTATTTAATTTTTTAACAGATCATACTCTTTTATTACCTCTCTCCTGTTCCGGTTTCCCTGAAGCCCTCCTCAGTGGGGTTATGGGATTCACTGTGTGGTCATGAAGGCTTTTAGTCTGTCCCAGTAGGATAGTGGGAGGACTGTGCCTCAGGATGTTCCCACTCACTCTGTGATATATATGTCTCAGTCCAGCTCAGGCTGACCTGGAATTCATTATGTAGTCTCAGGGTGGCCTCAGACTCACGGTGATCCTCCTACCTCTGCCTCCAGAGTGCTGGGATTAAAGATGTGCACCACCACACCCAGCTCTTACAATATTTTTGCCCCCTCTTCCACAGTGTTCCCTGAGCCATGGTAGGCCTGTTAACAGTCTGACTTAGTGTTGAGTTCTTTGTTGCCTCTAGATTTCTGCTTTGATAGGTTTTCCTTACTCACCGCCATTACTCTGCAGCTGGTTGTCAGGCTAGTAGTAAGAGCAGTGTTCATAGCACTGCTTCCACTGCAAGCTCTGCTGGGTCCTGGGCAGCAAGTCTAATGGTGGGCAGTTGGTTATCTTCTTGTTTTATTGATGGATCTCAACTCTCCTCTGTTTTCTCTGCCATCTGGAAAATAAAGCAGACTCTCCAACCAAGTGTGAGAGTATCTTGGGTTAAAGGGGATATGTGAAGTTATTTGAGAGATTTTTGGTGTTCAAGCCCACTCTTGCTTCACCAGAGAGCAGTGGGGGCTTTTCTCTGAAGTATGAGTTTCCTAACAATGGGAATCTGACTTGGTTTCCAGTACCAGGTATGAGTTCTCTCCCATGAGCAGGCCTGATGTGCAATCAGAGAACAGTTGGTTATCCACAGAGGCTGTGTGCCGCTATTGCACAAGTGTGTACTTCTTGTCCAGCTGGTTGACTTCCTAGTCTGCAGGGTCCCCTGCTTATTCATGCTGTTGGTGACCACTCTCTTTCCAGCAGTTCCCATTGTGTTTTCCAACACTATGAGGGCTACCTAGGAAGGAGCTAGTTTCCCTTCCAGTTCCAGCATGGTATTCTGATGGTCTGTGGTGTCTTCAGCAGTAGGATCTTACCTTTTAGCTCTGGCAGGTAATCAAGTATTTTGGCAATGGCCTATATTGTTTTGGGGACCTCATGGGTCTCCCTGGCCAACAACTCACTCTCGGGGGCAACCCAACTCTGGGCCTAGCAATTACTGGTCAGAGCCCATGGTTTCAAGAAGGTTAAGTTTTTTTCCACCTTTTGTCTGGACTGTCCCCACTTCCCCCTTATTGGTGATTGTATCTTAGAATGCTAGTCAGAATTAGGATTTCTATGCAACTGAATCAGGTTGTCTTAACTTTTGTGTAATTCCATCCCCACCCTCCCTACCCTCTGTCCTTCCAATAGCCCCCCACCACAATATTCTGCCCTTTCCTAACTTATCAGGTAACTCCTCCTCTTCTCTCTCTGTGGTTTTCTCTTCTGGTCTCATTCTAGTTTTATCAGGCATCCAATTTTAATGAGCCTCATTACCAGGCTAGGTGTATAGGAAGCACCTTGATTGGACGATGGTCATCCAGGAAGAACACTGACTCAGGAAGAGCTGGCCTATGGGGGTTATGCCTGTCCTGTGAAAAGTTGACGAAGAATCAGGAAGCTGCTGCTGTTGTTTACAGCTATCTGGGAGGAGACCAAATCAAATTGAAACTCTAGTTTCACCAGGGTAGGGTGTCATTTCTTCCTTTGGGCCTGTCCCTAGCTGACAATCTATAAAAAAGCCACCTTGTTCCTAATCCATATCACCACCATGCCTGGCATTGCATGCGGGAGGATCCAAGCTGAGGTCCCCATGCACGGGCAGGAATCACTTTACCCACTGAGCCATCTCCCATCTCTGACTTTGCTTTTGATATTAGTTTCTTCTTCTTTCTTCCCTCCATCCATTCCTTCCTCTTACCCTCTCTTTTCATTTGTTTCTTCCCTCCTTCCATTAAATCACATTTATCTGAATCATTGAAAAAGCACTTTCAAAAGGATTTGAGGAATTAAAGACAATGAATTATTAAGAACCAACTATTTAGTGTGAAAGTCACATTTTCTGCTCTTTTGACTCCATATCAGTATTCTGGAAGAGGCATGCTCTTGCTCTAATGCTCATTATAAAGATAGGAAGATTATTTAAATGCCTCTCTTACATCCACTGTATGATTTTGTAAATATCTGGGTGGAAGACTTGCATCTTTAATTTGTTGCTTTCTGTGGGTCTATGGATGTATGGGACTGAGAACACTGTGACTCTTTCTGGAAGAGGCATTAGTTCCTAGGATGGTGGGAGACTGGGACTGAGAACGTGCCATGGTATCAGCCTTTGTGTGAATATCCAAGCCTGCTACTTCCTACTTTAGCAAACATGGGCAAACCAGAGCTAGGGCCACTCTGGTCTCAGACGTAGCATTTATATGATTCATAGGGTTACAGTAAGGACTGAATGGTCAGTATAAGTGAAGTAGATCCTGACACATAGTAATAACTCAGAAATTCTATTTGATAGCATTATTTATTTTATATTTTATTTGCAAAGAGAGAGAGAGAGATACGGACACACACACACAGATGACAGATAGAGGAAAAGAGAGAGAGAGAGAAGACAGAGACAGTATGGGTGTGCCAGGGTCTCTAGTCACTGCAAATGAACTCCAGATGCTTGAACCACTGTGCATCTGGCTTTATGTGGGCACTGGGGAATCGAATACAGGTCATTAGCTTTGCAGGCAAACACCTTAGCCAATGAGCAGTATCTCCAGCCCCATGATACAATTATTTATTGTAATTGCCACAATAATTGCTGGAATATAGAATTGGCCAATCAGAACCCTGAAGAAGATATGAAAATATAAAGGCTTTATTATTATTGAAAATGCTATTGATTTTCTTTAAGAGCCCTGGTTACATAATTTAATATTTTAATTTATGCTTATTTATTTATGCTAGCAGAACTTACATAAATCAGGGAAAAAATCCCCCTCCCCAAAAAAATCTATGAAAACAATCTAAGGGCCGGGTCTTTAGTTCTGTTCCATTGGTCTATATGTTTATTTTTACACCAGTACCATGCTGTCTTTGTTAATATCACATTTTAGTATAGCTTTGGATTGGGTATGGTGATAGCTTAAGAGGTTTTTCTTTTGGTGAGGATACATTTGGTTATCTGAGGCCTGCTGCCATTCCATGTGAATTTTGAGATCACTTTTTCTATCTCTGTGAAGAATAATCCTGGAATTTCTATTGACATTGCATTAAATATGTATATTGCTTTTGTAGAATTACCATTTTCACAATATTAATTCTACCTGTCCAGGAGCATGGGAGTCCTTTCCAACTCCTCAACTCCTGCTTAATTTCTTTCTTGAGTGTTTTTATGGTTTCATTATACAGGTCTTTCACATCCTCAGTTAGTGTTATTCCAAGGTATTTAATTTTTTGTGGCTATTGAAAATGGGACAGCCTCACTGATTATTTTTCTTTGTATATTTGTCCTTTCATAAAGAATGGCTACATTCTTTATGTGTTGATTTTATATCCTGCCACATTGCTGCAGGAATTATTCACCTTCAGAAATTTTGATATAGAGACTTTCAGGTCATCTGCAAATAGTGCTAATTTGACCTTTTCCTTTCTAATTTGTATCCCTTTTATTTCTTTCTTCTGTCTTATTGCTTGGGCTAGTACTTCTAGTACTATGTTGAAGAGCACTGGTGAGAGTGGGTACCCCTATTTTGATCCTGATCTCAATGGGAGCCCCTTGAGTCTTTTCCAAGTAAAGTATTATTTTGGCTTTTGGTGCTTTGTATATAGCCTTTATTGTTTTGCGATACAAACTCTCCATGTCTATTCTCTCCAATGTTTGATCATGAAATGATGTTGTATTTTGTTGAAGGCCTTCTCTGCATCTGTTGAAATGATTGTGTGCTTCTTGTGATTAAATTTATTTATGTGGTATATTATGTTGACTTATTTTCATATATTGAACCATCTCTGCATCCCTGAGCTGAGTCCTACTTGATCAAGGCAGAGAGAGACAGACAGAGAGAGAGAGAGAGAGAGAAAGAGAGAAAGAAAGAGAGAGGGAGAGAGAGAGAATGGGTGCGCCAGGGCCTCCAGCCACTGCAAACAAACTCCAGAGGATTGTACCCCCTTGTGTATCTGGCTTACATGGGTCCTGGAGAATTGAACCGGGACTTTTTGGCTTTGCAGGCAAATGCCTTAACTGCTAAGCCATCTCTCTAGTCCTGGATAATGCTTTTGATGTGTTGTTGAATTAAGTTTGTGAGGATTTTGTTCAGGATATTTACATCTAAGTTCATCAGGGATATAGGCCTATAGTTTTCTTTTTTAAAGAGTTTATTTTCATTTATTTATTTATTAGAGAGAGAGAGAGAAAGAGAGAGAGATAATGGGCACTCTAGGGCCTCTAACCACTGCAAACGAACTCCAGATGCATGTGCCACCATGTGCATCTTGCTTATGTGGGGTCTGGTGAATTGAACCTTGGTCCTTAGGCTTCATAGGCATGTGCCTTAACTGCTAAGCCATCTCTCCAGCCCTTTTTAAATTTTTTTCTTTTTCTTTTTTTTTTGGTTTTTCAAGGTGGGGTCTCACTCTGGTCCAGGCTGACCTGGAATTCACTCTGTAGTCTCAGGATGGCCTCAAACTCACGGTGATCCTCCTACCTCTGCCTCCTGAGTGCTGGGATTAAAGGTGTGTGCCACCACACCTGGCTTAATTTTTTTCTATTTTTATTTATTCATTCATTTATTTATGACAGAGAAGGAGAGAGAGAAAGAGAGAGAGAAAGAATGGACATGCCAGGGCCTCTATCTACTGCAAATGAATTTCAGACTCATGTGCTACCATGTGCATCTGGCTTATGTGGGTTCTGGGGAATCAAACCTGGGTCCTCAGCTTTGCAGGCAAGCACCTTAACCACTGAGCAATCTCTCCAGCTCTAGTTTTATTTTCTTGTTGTATCTCTTCTTGTTTTGGTATTATGGTGATGCAAGCTTCATAAGAAGTATTTTGGGTTGGGCGTAGTGGCACACACCTTTAATCCCAGCACTTGGAAGGCAGAGGTAGGAGGATCATTGAGAGTTCAAGGCCACCCTAAGCTGCATAGTGAATTCCAGGTCAGCCTGAGCTAGAGTGAGACCTTGAAAAAACAAAAACAAAACAAACAAACAACGAAAAAAGAAACATTGGGGAGCATTCCTTATTCTCTGATTATGTTAAACAGTTTGAGAAAAATTGTATCCAGTTCTTCAATGAAAGCTTGATAGAATTGGCTGAGAAGTCACCTGGTCCTGGACTTTTCTTTTTGGGGAGGTTTTTAATTATCTTTTTAATCTCAATGGATGTGATAGTTTTGTTTAGGAGATTAATCTATTCTGAGTTTAGTTTCAATAAATGGTATATGTCTAGGAATTCGTCCATTTCTTCCATATTATCCAATTTTTTGGAATAGAGGTGTTAGAAGTATGCCCTGATGATTCTTCCAATTTCATTGATGTCTATAGTGACCTCTCCTTTTCATTTCTGATTTTGTTAATTTGAGATTTCTCTGTTTTCATTTGGTAAATTTGGCAAGGGGTTTATCAATCTTATTTATTCTTTCAGAGAATCAGCTCTTTGTTCTATCAATTTTCTTAATTGTTTTCTTAGTTTCCAACTCATTAATTTTTGCTCTGATCTTGATTATTTCTTTCCATCTGGAGCTCTTAAGGTTGAATACTTCTTGTTTTTCCAACACTTTTAGGTGGATGGTTAGATTATTAATTTGAGATCTCTCTGTCTTTGTTATGAAGTCATTTAGTGTTATGCATTTCCCCCTTAGGACTGCCTTCATTGTGTCCCATAAGTTTTGGTAAGTTGTGTTCTCATTATCATTCAATTTTAGAAATTTTATAGTTTCTTTTTTGATTTCTTACACTACCCACTCATTGTTTAAAAACTGTGTCATTCAGTCTCCAGGCGCTGGTGGAATTCCAAATGTGTCTCTTATTGTTAATTTCTAGCTTTAAAGCTTATGATCTGGTATGATGCAGGAAGTTGCATCAATTTTCCTTAGTTTATGTAAGCATGCTTTATGGCCTAATATATAATCTGTTTTGGAGAAGGTTCCATGGGCTGCTGAGAATGTGTACTCTGTAGAATTAGGGTGGAATGTTTGTGGATGCCTGTTAGGTCTAATTGATCTATGGTGCTGTTGAGCTCTATTTTTTCCCCATTGATTTTGTGTTTGGATGATCTTTCTATTGATGATAGTGGGAATATTGAAGTCCCCAACTATGATGCTTTTGGTGTTTATTTCTGTTTTGTTGTCAAGCAGGTTTTGTTTTATAAACTGTGATGCACCTGTGTTTGGTTCATATAGATTTATGATTGTGCTATGCTCATGTTGAATCATTCTCTTGATGAGTAAGAAGGGGCCTTATTTGTCTTTTTTGAATTTTTTTCATTTGAAGTTTATTTTATCTGATATTAATATAGCAACATCTGCTTTTTTTCTTATTTTGATTTTCTTGGAATATCGTTTCCATCCTTTTACCCTGGGGAGATGTCTGTCTTTAGTGGTGAGGTGGATTTCTTGAAGACAGCAAATCAAAGGGTCCATTTTTCTGATCCCTCCTGTTAAATTGTTTCTTTTGATGGGTGAGTTAATAACATCAACATTTAAGGTTATAAGTGTTATGTTTGATTTAATCCCTCCCATGTTGGGGTGATTTATGGAGTTTGGGGTTTTCTTGGGCTGTGTACTTTTTCAAGCTTTCTCTACTTTTTGTTATTGTGATCTTCTTGTAGGCTCTTGGGATTGGTTGTTTGACTTTTCTTCATGGAGAATTCCCTGAAGTATTCTCTGTGGGTTTGGCTTTTTGTTCATATAATCATAGAGCTGGCTTTTATGATGCAATGTTTTCCTTTCAGTATCTATTATGAGAAATATTTTCACTACTAGTAGTAGTTTGGGTTGGAAGCCATAGTTTTCTAGATTTTGAAGTGCTCCCTTATAGGCTCTTCTGCATTCAGGGTTTCCATTGAGAAATATGAGGTAATACTGATGGGATGGCCTTTGTATGTAGTGAGTTGTTTCTTTCTTGCTGCTTTTAGTACTCTCTCTTTGCTTTCGTTTTTTAGAGTTGTAATGGTGATATGCCTTGGAGATTTCTTATTTCATCAAGTCTGTTTGGAGTTCTGTTAGCTTCTTATATCTGGGTGTGACTCTCTTTGTGAGGGTAGGAAACTTTTCTTATATAATTTTGTTGAATAAGTTCTCCTTGCTTTTGGTCTGAATTTCTTCCCCTTGTGTTATACCCATAATCCAAATGTTAGGACATTTTAGGGTATCCCACAGTTCCCTCATGTTCTGTTCACAAGATTTTTTTGAATTTATCAAAATTTTTGGACTCCTGAACTGCTTCTTCTATTTTGTCTTTCAAGTCTGAAGTTCTGTCCTCCACATGATTAACTTTGTTTGTGAGGGATTCTAGAGATGTTTTCACTAGTTAAATTTTGTTTGTATCTTTTGTTGCCTTTTTCTGTGTAGTATCCATTCCTTTATCAAGTTCCAATTTCAGTTCATGTTTTGATTTTCTTAATGTTTCTTGGAATTTATTCTTGCAATTACTTATGCCTTCATTAAGCTTAACCAGCTGGTTATTGATATCTTATATTTTTTTGGCTCACCTTCAGTTCACTTATCTGTCTTTTGAGGTCTCTCTGGTTTTCATCTATTTGGTTAATACTAGTGAAGACAGCTGTGTGGATTTCATTTATGCAATTGTTGTTTTTTTATTGATTTACTACCAGTTCTGCAATTTGTTTGGTCAGGATCACATATCTTGTGTTTTCATTTTGGGCTTCTATTCCTGTTTCTTTCTGTGTGTTTTCACTGGAGTCTTCCAATGTGTGACTAGGCAATCTTGTTGGATATCTCTCAGTTTGTTGTTTTGTGTTGTGTTTTTTTTTTTTTTTTGAGGTCTACCAATCTCAGTATGGGAATCTTTTTTTAAAATATAAAATATATTTTATTTATTTATTTGAGAGAGAGAAAGAGGGAGGGAGAGAGAGAGAGAGAGAGAGAGAGAGAGAGGGAGGGAGGAGAGAATGGGCATGCAAGGGCCTCCAGCCACTGCAGATGAACTCCAGATGCATGGAACCCTTGTGCATCCTGGCTTACTTGGGTCCTGGAGAATTGAACTGGGATCCTTTGGCTTTGTCGGCAAACACCTTAACCGCTAAGGCATCTCTCCAGCCCCCAGTGTGGGAGTCTTAATTAATTAAGGGGGAAGCAAGAAGTTTCCTTTGTAGTGTCTTCAGTGAGTGTTCTGTTTTGTGTTTGAATAGAATGGGCTTGTGATGGCTTTGTATTTTGGGATGCACAGGTTGTGGAGGGTTTAAGTGCACCAGCAGCTCTGGGCTGGTACTTAATACCAAAGGTGTGATTGGAGGTGTGTAATCTCTTTGACTTGGTCTCAGTTGTGTCTTGCCTGTGGCTTTGGGGCTATAGAACTTGCCCTTGCTCTCCTACTGTACCCATATGGGCATATGGAGGACTCACTAGTTCCCCTTGGCAGATGATTGCCTGATATTCCTGTGTTTCATATCTGGGGCTGAAATATGCCCTAAGTAGTCACTTGGAGTGGGGTGGGATGTTGGAAAGATGGTGGGGGTCACTGTGTTTCACAGCCCAGGCCAGATCAGGGAATTGGCTAGGGGCACTGGCCAAAAGCTGCACACAAGGGCACCTGCAGGTGTAGGGTATGGAATGTCTGCAAGCAGGGGGAGTGAGGCAACCTGTAGGCCAGCTTACCAAGGAGACATGATGAGAAAGTGTGCACAGGCTGCAGAGGGATGCTGTCAGGGAGCCTGAAGGTAGCCTGGAGGGAAATAGGGAAGTGCAGGGGCCAATGTAGTTGGGGGAGCCTATGAAAGACAGGGAAGTGTATGTGGGCCTTGGGCAGAAGTTTGCCTGTGGTAGTGCAATGGGAAACAGGGAAGAGGATATGGGGGTTAATGGAGCCTGTGGTTGGTACAGTGAGAATCTGGGCCAGGATTCAGAGGCAGGGAGTCTATAGCAAGTGGTTGGGGGATGCAAGGGTCTAGCAGGATACCTGAGAGTGTGGGAATCAGCAGTTTCTCAACTGTGCCCCTCTGTGCTCACCCAGTGGAGATCTGCTAAGATCTATTTGATCTGGAGCCTCACAAATCTTGCCTGATACCCAGGAAACAAAGTGTGGTTAGGAGGCCACCATCTTGACTGGAAATCCAAATAATTTTTTTTTTTTTTTTTTTGGTTTTGTGAGGTAGGGTCTCACTCTGGTCCAGGCTGACCTGGAATTAACTATGTAGTCTCAGGGTGGCCTTGAACTCTCGGCGATCCTCCTACCTCTGCCTCCCGAGTGCTGGGATTAAAGGCGTGCACCACCACGCCCAGTTCCCAAATAATTTTTTAAAAAGGTGTAGGCACCAGATGTGGTGGCACAGGCCTTTAATCCCAGCACTTGGGAGGCAGAGGTAGGAGGATCGCCGAGAGTTCCAGGCTACCCTGAGACTACAGAGTGAATTCCAGGTCAGCCTGGGCCAGAGTGAGACCCTACCTCGAAAAAACCCCGAAAAAAAAAAAAAAAGGTGTAGGCAAATATTTTTATTGAAAACTTTATGGACATATAGTAATTTTATTACATTCCCAAACTTTTACTCCCTTTTCCCCCTTTTCCTTTGCTCTTCATCCCCTGAGGACCCTTACCTTTCAAAGCAGTCCTTCCTCTGTTTTGTTGTCTCATTCTTTTGTCCATGTAAAAATGTTGCCAGGCTCATTTTTGTGTGCACACACAAAAGCATGCTGGCCTTGTGGGAGTATTAGTAATCACTGTGGGGTCAGGAATGTCCCAGCACAGTGCCCCAGAGCACATCTGTACATCCTATGGCTCTTACATTCTTTCTATTTCCAGTTCTATAATGTTTTCTGAGCCTTGGAGGGCATGGTAAACATCTACTTTAGTGTTGAGCTCCCGACATCCTCTTCTTTTCTACTTTGATAAGTTTTGAGTCTCATCAAAGTGGATGGAATTTGTGAGGAACAACACCCAAGGTTGTCTTCTAGCCTTCACACACATGCACACATGCACACCCGCACATGTGAACAACCTTACAATGCACATATAAAATACATATATACATGTAAATCTTGAAGTAGAACTTATATCTGAAGGGACTCTGTGCTTGAGCTTAGTGCTGTGATATTTGCTCTTAGTAACTGGCTTTGCAAGATATGTTGTGAAATGGTGGTGATTTAAAATTTCAGATTTTCTTCACTTGGAATAGCTTCCTTGTGTGTGTGTGAGTAAGCCTATGTGGGTGGCAAAAAAGTAGGCTTCTGAGACTTTCTCGTATCTTTAGTTTTATAGAGTACTATGGAATTATAAATGTATTTTCCCCTTTTTCACAGTTCATCTCTCCCTATTAGAGACATAGACTTGGTTTTATTATGAGATGTTTTTATCCTCCACCAATGGTGGAATAGGTATCATTAGGTAAATACTTAGGAGTGCATGTTGCAAAGCTCCATATATGTTCATGTGTGGTCATAAACATACAAAAGGACACAGCAAACCCTCCCTGTGGTAGAATTGTTTTCAGAAAACCCCACTGAAACAAGTTGTGAATAATATTCCAAACACATCTCCATATTCTAAATACTCAGCTCATCTGCTCTCCTAATGGGCTCTCAAAGCCAAGGAGAAGTGATTGCTCCCATTAGTCCTGAGAGGAATATTAAATAAACTTGATCTTCAGAGCACTTCATCCCAGAGCAGTTCTCTCAAAAATCAAGCAAATTACCTTTGGCTTAGCAAGGTATAGGACTGTTTACTAAACACCTAAAGGAGTGTGTTAAATTGCTGTTCACAGACCACTTATGCAAGAGCCACTCAGGACACTGGTCCCTCCTCTGACCCCCTGAGTCAGATAAGGGGACCTGAGACTAAGGAATTTCCAGCAAAGTCCCCAAAGGATTCTTATGCACACTGAGTTTCCGTGGATGTCTTCATAGGCACAGCCTTTATACATTCATCAGTGTATTAATTGATCCTATGCTTGGACCTCACATGGACTGAACAATACAAAAAGAGCTGCTGAGAGCCTTTGTTCTTCAGTGTAGAAGCAAATGACCAGGTAGTGCCACCTGTTTATACCACACCCATAAGTCTTACTGATGCCACTCACAGGTTTCCAGAAATCACACTCCACGTGAGTTTTAAAGAATGAGTAGGAGTTGGTTTGATGCCAGGGAAAAGCAGAGCCAGAAAGGCATTTGAAAAAGAGAGCTCTATGTGCAAGCACAGCAGGAAATACCTTGTTTGGGAGAACTAAAGATTCTATTGCATTCCTGGGAGAGTCGTAAGAAAAGGTGGACATGTGGAAACGGCCATGGCCATTATCTTGACTGAGTGGAAAGAGTCTGAACCTTCATTTTGAAACTATGGATTTGTGCAGAGGATTTGGTGTCAGATGAGCACTTCAGAAAGATGGGTCTTCCATTACTGAGAATCATGGATGGAGATGCTAAAGCAGGAGTCAGATGAACGTGAGTTACAGCAGTTGATTCGATATGGGAAATGGTGTAGATGAAGGGGTTAAAAAAACTAGCAGATTTACACTTAGGACGACTTATGGATGTCCTCACATGAAAGAAAGGAATCATGAAAGCTAAGAGTTTGTTGAAAGAAGGAAGAATCAAGTTCAATTTAGGACGGAAGTTTGAGGGCTCTGACACATCTGGGAGGAGATGTCATGGCAGGAGAATTTCAGGCTTGGTGTGAAGTAAGGTCAGATATGGAGGTCTAAACATGGGCGCATTCAGTAGCAGCCCAAAGCCCTGTGAGGAGAGTGTGAGAAGTTTGGTGATGGCTTGGAGCAATGAGGCCAGGGGGCTGGGATACAAATGGAGCAGGAGTGCCTAGGAAGGAGCCAGTTTCCTTCCCAGCTTTGATGAACTTTAGACCATCAGCTGGAGGGGGTGTCAAGGGAAATTCATTCAATGATACTTGGTAGAGCTGAGGAAGGAAGACTTTATATAGGTCGTCATCACACCCTGATAGATGTGGGCAGAGAGATGAAGCTCAACTCTACATGTAGTGTGAGCAACCTGCATTTGATAGTCATGAAGGAGAGTGGGGTGGGAAGCTAGATGAAAGAAACAGCAGGGGTAAGGGTCTATGTTGACCTGACAGAGTTGTTGGTGTAGACAGGTGAGAAGACATGCACTGGGGATTTATGGGAGTAAGAAGCCTGCCTAATCAGATGCTCAGCATGGCATTCAGATTCTTTTTGCTGTATTTCATTCAAGCAAAACAATTCTTCTGCAATAATTTGTTTATTGAGAATTTTAATACATGTATAGAATGTATTTTGATCATATTCACCTTTAATTATTTTGTTTTGTCCCCCTCTCCCTTCTGCTGAACACTTTCTACTTCCCAGCTAGTCCCCTTTTGACTCCAATGTCTCTTTCTGTGTGTGATCCACTGTTTAATTACGATTTCTTGCACAAGCTTGGTGTGTGTGTGTGGGAGGTGTAATTTACCAGTGGCTATACCACTGAAGAAAATGTTTTCTCCCACTCTAAGCAACAACTCCTCAGGGAGGGATGGAGGCTTCATGAACACCCCCACCAACCATGATGGAGTTGATGGGCCCAATATTGTGCCAGTCTTGTGTAGGTAATGACAACTACTGTGACATGTCATGGATGGAAGATAGCATTCCATATCACTCCTCTCCACCTTCTGGCTCTTACCTCTTCCCTGCCCCCTCTTCCACAATGTTTCATTTCATGAGCCTTGGTGGGGGTGATATAGATGTCTCATTTAGTGCCAAAGTAAACAATTATTTTAAAAAATATATTTTTAGTTATTTATTTTCAAGGAAGGAGGGGGAAAGAAAGAGAGAGGAAGAAAGATATAGGAGAGAAAGAGACAGTGAGATAGAGATATACATATATAGAGAGTGTGTGAATGAATACACCAAGGCCTCTAGCTGCAAAGGAATTCCAGCTGCATGTGCCACTTTATGCATCTGGCTTTAAGAGGGCACTGGGAAACCAAACCTGGGTCATTAGATTTTGCATGAAAGTGCCTTAACCATTGAGCAATCTCTCCAGCCCCAGCAATTCTTAATTATCATCATTTTTTTCCTTTTATGAAATCAGATTTTGTTTTTGGTACTGTTTCAGCCATGCTGATGGTCCAATCTGGAAGGACTCATCAGGTGAGTTCTAGATATCTACCCCAAATTTAATCTGTTGCCCTGTGTCCTTTCCCTTTGATCAAGCTTCATGACAGCCATGTTGAAACTTTACTGCTAATGTTATTAGTTTCTAATCAGAGCCAACTGTGATTATTACCCAATAGTTATTGCTTTGCACTTCCAACCAGATGTCAGAAATAATGAGCTAATAAAACTGCTATTAATTTAGAGCAAATGACAATTTTAGGCCCTCGAAGCTGAAGATTTGGGCCTCATAAAAGCAGGGTGCAAATAATTTGAGTGTTCAAAAGTATTAACAAAAATGATGAGAATGTGAATTAATAGGTAATAGTTTGTAATTGAGAAATGATCATGCAGCTCAGAATGCCAACACCTTTGCTACACTTTGCTATGAAGCCTGGAGCAGTCCCTTTGAGGATACAGCTTTCTGACTCTGAGGAGACAACTGAGGAAGTTGGCTTTCTAGAGAAGACACAGTGCTGTCATAGGCTGTGTCATGGCTGTGCTTCATTCTGGTGAGATCCTGGGGACACAGTGCTAGTACTAGAAAGTGGACTGCTTCTGCTGGCATCATGACATTTATTTATTTTGGCTCACAGTTTGAAGGCAGAACTCATCAAGGCAGGGAAGGCATGGTAGTAGGAACAGAAAGCACCTGGTCACATTGCCTCTGCAATCAGGATGCAGAGAGAGAGAGAGATGAACCCTGGTTCTTAACTGATCTTCTCCTTTTCATTCCATCTGGGATCCCAGCCTATATAATGGTGTCACCCACATTTAAGGTGGATCCTTTCACCTCAACTAATCCAATCTAGAAACTCCTGCATAGACACTCCCACTGATTTGTCTCCTAGGTGATTCCAGTTCTTGTCAAGTTGCCAGCCAGGATTAACCACACACCAATTGATCTCCAAATGCATGTCCTAATGTGTACCCTGCTGCAGTTTGGGTCTAAAGTGTTGCCAAAGCTAAATTCTTGGTTCCTAACCTGCAATGATGTAGGGAGGTAGTAAAACATTTACTATGTAGAAACAAGAGGGAGGACATTAGGTTCTTGGGTGTGTGGTCCTTGAGGGGATATTGGGACCCAAGCCTCTCCTCTTCCTCTCTCTTTTGGTCCAAGCCACAAGGTGAGCAGTTTTTCTCTGTTGCAATCCTGCCATGATGTGCTACCACAGGCCCCAAAGCTAAAGGACCAACTGACCATGGACCAAGAGCACCAAAACTGTGAGCCAACATGGAGCTTTCTTCTTTTTAATTTGATTATCTCATGTATTATTCACAGTCATGGAAAGCCAACCAACACACACTTCATTTTGTTATTATTATTTATTATTATCTGCTTCATGTACGCCCTCTGTCATTGCACACAGCAGTGGGAGTGGGATGCTGTGCTCAAATCTTAATTGTGTCTTTGTCTCTCAGGATGTGATCATGAACAAGATGTTCATTGCTGGTAAATCTCAGCTTCTTCATCTTTTAAGCTATCCATATTAATAACACCTACCTTGTAGGGTTACCACTGATCAGGGACAGATGAAAGTAACTCTGCACAGTGCCTGGAACCTTAATAATGTGTGGGTAAAGTGCAGGTGCTAGTGATGACACTTGGTAGGAAAGGTGTATCAGAAGCATTTTCCACTTAGGATAGTCCCAGCTGTTGATGAGTTTATTTAGACACAGCTTGACATAAGTTGAGGAGCATATGCATATATTTCAGATGTACTATGTTGTAGTCTGCTCCACGTTGCTGGGGTGAGCTTCCAGAGACACAGTTTATGGGAGAAATGGGATTTATTTCCAGGCTTCCGGATCCAAGGGGAGTTCCATAATGGTGGAAGAGACTAGCCCCTTTCACAGATCCAAGCAGAGAGAAACCACCACCAGCTAGCACACACCAAAAGCAACAGGCACAAACCAGGCAGCCAACAGCAAAAATACAGGCAGAGCACAAACCTCTCTGCATATTTATTATCTGGAAATCAGAACTGTCCCCTTCATACCTTAGGGCTGGACCCCAGGATCCATCTCCAGTGACACCTCTTCCAGCCAGGTGGCTGGAAATCCAAGTTACAAGATTTAATAGAACATCTGAGTCTATGGCGTGGCGGGAGGCATACATTCAAACTACTATATGCAATTTGATGTTTGATATACATCTGCATCATAAAATGATTGCTGTGGACATGCATGTCGATGTATCACCATCTTTCATATGATATGGATGTTAAAGTAGCAGTGAAATGTCCCCCAGATGCTCATGTGCTGATCACTTGGTCCCCAATGCAGCAGTGTTCAAGGTGGGGCTTTGGGGAAGTGATTGCATCATGAGGATTCTAACCATGTAGATGGATTAGCAAGTAGGAGGTGATAGAAACTTAAAAGATGGGCTCAGTTGACAGGAGTGTATTCTTGGAAACACACCCTTGTTGGATGTATCTACTTGTAGACCTCTTCCTCTCCCTTTACTTTATTGTTTCCCTGAGGTGAGTGTATGCTTTGTCACATAATCTTGCTACCAAAGTAGTGGAACCAGCCAATCTTGGACTGAATCTGCTGTAACTATGAGTCAAATAAAACCTTTCCTCCTTTGAATAGTATAGGTATTGTGTTATAGTGATTGAAAGTCAACTAACACTAACCTTTTTAAACTCATTTTTAAAATATACATATATTTATTTATTTGAGAGAGAGAGAGAGAAAGAGGCATAGAGACAAAGAGGGAGAGAGAGAGGGAGAGAGGGAAAGAGAGAATGGGCACACCAGGGCCTCCAGTCACTGTAAATGAACTCCAGATGCATGTGCCACCCTGTGCATCTGGCTTACGTGGGACCTGGAGAATCTAACCAGGTTCCTTAGGCTTTGTAGGCATGCATCTTAACTGCTAAGCCATCTTTCCAGCCCTAGTATTATTTTTGAATATATGTGTGGTGCACGTGTGTATATGTGTTCATATGCATGTAGGCACATGTGTATGTACAGGTGCATGTGCATATGTGTATATGCATATGTGTGAATGTGCATGTGGAGGCCAGAGGTTGACATCAGGCATCTCCCTCAACTGTCCTTATACCTTATTTTTCCAGACAAGGTCTTTACTGAATCTAGGACTCACCAATTCAGCTAGCTAGCAAGTTCCAGTGATCTCTCTGTCTCTGCCTCCCCAGTGCTGGCATTACAGTAGTCCAGCACTATGCCTGGCTTTTATATGAGTGTTGGGATTTGAACTCAGATCCTCATGCTTTCATGGCAAGCACTTTACCCACTCATCCACCTCCCCAGTCCCTTGTAAAAACTGTATTGTTGACTCCACTCCTCATACCATTCTGAGATCTGTAGACCAAATTTTCATTGTTCATAACTGCAAATTTATCTCTGATCAATATCTGCAATTTCTTGTTCTCCTACCCTGGTAACTGAATGGTTGTTATGGACTTGTCGGGATTTCTCTTCTTTTAGGACAAGTGATGCAGTGGCTGCCACACTATTGAATTTGGCTCTTGTCTCAGCACATCTTGCTCATCCAGACCAAAGATGGTGTGACCATCACCTTGTCTGGTCCTTCCCTGATGTGGCTATACTGATTCCAGTGCAGTGAGGACAGGGGGCATCCAGGGCATGTTGTCAACCCTGGCCTCCCAGGCTGTGACCCTTCTGTGCATCATTCTTCCCTTAGTATTCTGCGATGATGAGGCTTGGAGCCCCTCTCTTGCATGTGGGCTGTAGGACTGGAGCAATTATTTCATCCAAATCTTAATAAATTGAGCACAATTCTAGAAGCAGGGAAATTATTTTAAACTGTTCTAAGCAGAGTTTGAATGCATTTGGCATAGGCAACTTTCCTGTGTGTAAAACAGTGTGGTGATTGAGATGCCTGTTTGGCCTGATGAGTCTTGCTGTTGGAAAAGTGGAAATCAATATTGGTATTTCCTTGCTGCTAACCATCTCTCTCAAGCCTATATTGTTTCCTCCTCTCATCATGACTTTGCTCCGTTTGCAATTTAATTGTGTCTGGAATTTATGGAGTGCCTTTCTTCCATTTTCTTTTGTAAAGCGCACACTGCTGGTGATGACGTTGTGATTCTCATCCCATCTGGGGTCAGGGTTTGTGACAGATTCGCCTTCATGCTCGCTTCTGAGCACTGCCGTCATTGTCTGAGAAGAGAAGATTATTTTCTTTTTTCCTTACATAGCTTCTGTGAGGAGAGGGGCAGATTGCTCAGCATGGACTGCCACACACCTCTGATTATGGACCTCTACAACTTCCGGTGTGCTTCTCCCTGGTTGTGGGTGGTTGCCATGGTTTTCCAGTATGTGTGACTGAGCATGTCTCCTGCTGTACATTAGTCACACAGGAGCAGTGGGTGGAATTTTACTCTGCTGAATTATATGTGTGTGTGTGTGTGTGTGTGTGTGTGTGTGTGTGTGTGTATCCGTTTGTGTTTGTGAAGGTATATGTGCATGTATTTGTGTGTCTGTTCATCTCAGTTGTCAACTGAGGTTTAGAATCACCATGGAAGGCTGGAGAGATGGCTTAGTGGTTAAGGTGCCTGCCTGCTAAGCCTAAAAACCCGGTTCCAATCTCCAGGTCCCACGTTTAGCCAGATGCAAAGTGATGCAAGGGCGCAATGCCGCACTTGCCCACAAGGGGGCACATGCATCTGGATTTTGTTCACAGCAGCTGAGAGACTGCTGGCACGCCCATCTCTATCTGTTTCCCTCTCCCTCTCTGTCTCTCTGTGTCTCTCTCCAAAAATAAATTAAAAAAAAATAGAATCATCATGGAAATAAGTCTCTGGGCATATATGTGAGGGAATTTCTAGATCAGGTTAATTGAAGTGGGGAGACCCACACTAAATGTGTGTGGCATCATTCCATAGGCTGAGGTAGTGGACTGAATAAAAAGGAGAAAACAAGCTGAGCACCAGTAGTTATCTGTTATCTCTTTTTTCTTTTTCTTTCTTTCTTTTTTTTTTTTTTTTCGAGGTAGAGTCTCACTCTAGCCCAGGCTGACCTGGAATTAACTAGGTAGTCTCAGAGTGGCCTTGAACTCACGGCGATCCTCCTACCTCTGCCTCCCAAGTGCTGGGATTAAAGACGTGCGCCTCCATGCCCGGCCTCTTTTTGCTTCTTGACTACAGATGCAGTATGAGCAGCTGCCTCATGCTCCTGCTACTATAATAATCTATATTTCCTTGAACCGTGAGCTGAGATAAACCTTCCTGACTTAAGTTGCTTCTTGTTAGGTGTTAGGTGTTAGTTGCTTCTTGTTAGCAATGAGAAAGTTCATAGGGAGCCCTGAGAACAGCACTGGACATCATTCCTTGGGAAAACAGCTCATCGTTTTGTGATTGAGATAATGTCTCTCATTGGCCTGGGGTTTGTCAGTTAGGCTAGATTGACTGGCCAGTGAGCTCCAGGGATGCGTTTATCTCCACTTCTTCAGCATTGAGATTTCAAGCACATGCTACCACACCTGGCATTTTACATGGGTCCTGGTGATCAAACTTGGGTCCTCATCCATAGAGCTTTTCCCCCAGCTCCCTTCTCTGCTGGATTCTGGGTGCATAATAGCTACCTGTGCTGGCAAGGACTCTACATTCTCCTCCTTGCTCTGCTTTTAGTTTTGCCTAGTGTTCTATTGCTTTAAGAACAGATCCCAACTTGTTTTAATGTATGATTTAAACTCATCAGTATGGCATTTAGTATGTGATTCCAACCCACTAGCATGGCATTTAGGGATCCTTCTTATCTGTGTAGTGTTTATCTCTTTGGTGTCATTTCCTGGCCCCTCTGTGACAGGAACTCTGAGCACTTGCCATGGACTTACGGAGAATATCTTTTAAAGGTGTCTGCATAACTTCTCTCTCCCTGTCACATACAGTTCCTGCTCCATGCAGTGTCCTTATGGCTAGAGAAGGAAGGCCTGGAAAGCCTCTGTTGTATAGAATGTTTCCATTTTCTTCTTTCCAGGTCTTTCTTTTCTGCCTTTCTCTTTTGCCACTAAAAACTGAGCTCCTTGTGTGAGCTTGCCATGTCCAGTGTGGGACCTGCTGTATAAACATCCCCAGTCAAGGCCTGCTGAGTGCTGTTTTTTTTAAACCTGACCCTTGCAGTACACTTAATGTGTGCAGTTTTACTTCTGTGACGGAGGCATCTTACCAGTCTTTCACAGATGAGTCATTTGGAGGCTCAGACAGCTTAAGTAACTTGTCTTCGTGGAATCAGCTTGTAAGCAGGAGAGACAGGACTAGCAGCCAGGGCCTCCTGTGCTTCAAGGCCTTAACACTTTGGTCCACGGCCCTCTCCTCCTCTCTGTGTCTCCTGTCCCTGCATGGAGATAGGCCCTCAACCTCTCTGCTGGCTTTCTTGTCATTCTCATGGGTTTCTACTGCGGTAAAAGTAGATGGCAAGCTCAGTGTAGTCTGGAGCGGTACTAGCTATTGGCTGTGTGCTGGCCATTTCCCTTTTTAAGTCTACCTTGCTCTGTTCTCAGGGGGTGAGCTTCCACTCTGTCTCGGGAGCTGAGCTCCGTGGACTCCCACTTATGTCTCTAGAGCTGAGCTCTGAATGTTTTTGCTCTGCTCTGTTGACTACTTCTGCCCTCATTCTATCCTTGTCAACTTTGGCCTTCAGGAGACCCTGAGACCAAGGAGAAATGAAAGAGGGGCATACTAACTGTGCCCCAGAAAAGGAGTCTGCAAGCTCCAGCAAATGGCTAGGTGGGGAAT
Source organism: Orientallactaga sibirica (assembly GCA_036365145.1). NCBI lineage: Eukaryota > Metazoa > Chordata > Mammalia > Rodentia > Dipodidae > Orientallactaga > Orientallactaga sibirica. The sequence goes on from JAEOAD010000028.1 coordinate 16,400,202, forward strand.
TTTGCATACTTTGTGGGCCCAAAGACAAAATCAAGAATGTTATTTAGATAAGACAGTTCCTGACTTACTATGATTTAACTTGAGATTTTTCAACCATGTTATGGGATGGAAATGATATGCATTCAGCAGTCATTGCATTTCCAATTATGAATTTTGATATTTTTCCATTTGAATTGTTTGTGGGATACAACTCCCAACAATGTTGGACCACAGCAGTAAGACTTGGCTCCCAGTCAGCTGTGGGGTGCCATGGGGATGTAACCATATATCTACCCACAGTGTGTTGGTTGTTGAGTTGGGATGTTAGGTTGGGTGTGTGCAATGCATTTTGGCTGGTTATTTTCAATTTCAGATGAGTTTATCAGGACATAACTCCATCATAATTTGAAAAGCATCTTGTTATCAGCTCCACGCTACTGGGATGGACTTCCAAACCAGACACAGTTTATGAGAGGACGGTGTTTATTTGAAGCTTACAGATCCAGAGGAAGTTCCATTGATGGTTGAAGAAGCTGGCCTCTTTTCACAAATCCAAGCAGACAGAGAAAAAAAACCCACCAAAAGCCAGCACACTCAGGTGGCTGCAAACAGCAGGGAACCCCAGGTACAGCTCAAGCATTCTGTATACCTTTAGGCTGGAAATCCAGATCCATCCCTAGTGACACCTCAGCCAGTCAGGCATCTGGAGACAAGCTTTTTAAATAATAATAATAAAAACAAACAAACAAAAAACACCAGAGTCTATTGGGGGACATTCAAAACACCACACATCTGTACTTACATAATCACTTAACTTGTAACCACTGAAAAGTGAAAAGCAGTTCTTAGCTCATGAACCATGAAAACAGAAACGGTCAGCAGGCCTGATCTAGACAGTCAAGTGTCTCATTGCTGATCCAAGTTTGGAGAGTGTGGTAGTTTGAATATATGTCCCCCAATATATTCAACGTTTTATTAGTTACAGTTTGCATCTGCAATCACCTTGCTAGAGGCAAGGTCACTGGGGGCCGGTCTTAAGGTGTGGTGATGGTTTGAGATTCCATTGTAAAGAGATGCAAATATGCCTAGCAGGAGTTCCTGAAGTGTGCTGTGTGACCTTTTGGCTGTAGTTTTTGCTCTGTGTGCTGTGGTGGCTGGCTTGGCTTTGCTCTCTTGCCTCGTCCTGTGGAAGGCAGGCCAGCTCCTTCTGCCATTATGGAACTTCCCCTGGATCTGTAAGCTTCAATAAATAATATACCTTCCTCCATAACTGTGCCTGGTCTGGAAGTTCATCTCAGTGAACCTGAAGCTGTCTGCTACAGAGAGATAGTTGTCAAACTTGACCGCACTTTGGAACCACCTGGAGGACTGCTTAGAGATACAAAGTTCCTGACCCCAGAGCTTTTGACTCTGCAGATAAGCAAGGGGCCTGAAAATTTGCCTGACAGCTTTCCCTCTAACGCTGCAGGTCTGAGGAGCCTGGGTTGCTCCCATCAGCCGAGACAACCTGGAACCTGGTAAATGTTCCCCTGTATTCCAAGAATTAGTTTCTTCCTTTGCTCTTTAGGACTTACTTAGGGGCTTTCCCATCTGTGATTGTTAATCTGCAAAGTAATTTTGCTTGTATCTGGAATCAATGAAAAGATGCACACTTGGGCAGATAGATCTGCGAGAGGAAGATTAACGGGGGCGGAGGGGGGGATAGAAAACCTTCACCTAGAGTGTACAGCATCATTCAGTTGTGGGCCAGATGTAAAGATGTCACAGCACGAAGCAGTGCTGCCTGCCTTCACCTCGTGCAGGTGAGTACATCTGACTTGTGCCTGCCATCCTTTGTGGACATCAGAGCCCAGCTTCTTTGGCCTTCCCATAAGGCTGTCCAGGAATCTTCCAGGTCTTCACTTCCAGATTGGGACTGCTGAGGCATCTAGTATCATGAACGGAGCAGCTGTCAGGTTCTCAGACTACCTGACATGCAGGTGGTCATTTATTGGACTGCCCAGCCTATGAGTGTGAGCCAATGTAACAAATGCCCCAATATAATAGTCTTTATTCTAACAGTCTCTTCCTCTAGAGAACTCTGACTACTCCTCTGTTACTTCCCTTGAGAGCAGGAGAACACAGCTACTTGTACACCCTTGACCAACACCTGGTCCTCCTCTCTTGGGGGAGGGTCATCCTCTTGGTCCGAACATGCAGCTTTGGGAGGGACACACCTGGAGTGGTGAGGGAGGAATGGGACACCTGCTTAGCCAGCCAGATCAGCAGAATCAACCCTGGCAATCAATGGGGTGACAGTCATGGCCAGATCACCCTCACATCCTGTCACTTCCATCAATGCTGCTCAGACCTCTGCCTGTTGTCCTCCTGCAGGCTCTCTTCAGCAAAAACCTCTGTGGACCAATCTTCATTAGCTAGGATCTCAGTGCAAATCACACAGCTCTCACTTCAAAGGGAGTAAGAGACAGTTTATTCTGGAGCCAAATATGAGTGCCCGTGGCCTTGGATCCCAGACTTTGTTACTCCAAATTCTAGGTTCCCATGTGTTAACAGTTCACAAAGTTTTTAAGAGTTATTATAGTTACAGAACAAAGAAAAGTCATAAATCAAGACACTTTTCAAATATGTAGGTGGACACATCAGGTAGGCAAAGGTCACTCAGAACTCACCAAAGCAGAAATCCAGAGGGAACAGAAAGCTCAATACTAAATCAGACTGCTAACATGCCCACCAAGGCTCAGGGCACATTGCAGAAGGGGGAGCAGAAAGATGGTAAGAGCCACAGGGTGGGTAGGATTACCCCGAGGCATGACCCTTTCCTTCTCACAGAGACTGACCAAGACCTTCATGACCCCACAGTGAAATAATAACCCACTGAGGAGGGCTCTCACTGAAATGGGGGCAATGACAGGAAAAAGCTTTAGAGGAATCCTGTCAGTACCCCTCCATATCCTAGGCACACATGTTTCCTGAGTGGTGTGGTCAGCCCATGCAGAGGACTTTGCCCTCTTGAAGGTGGTTCCATTTCACAATTTGAAAACATCAAAGAAGTGAACCATTCGAAAGAGGTGCAGTTTTACAGAGTAAGGAGCCTACTGTAGCTCCATGTTTGCCTTCCCGGGAAGCAAACACTTCTCCAGAGGGTTACTCAGAACCTCAGAGAGCTCCAGCCAAGAGGATCACCTTAAGGAAAAGGTTATCTTTCTTAAAGGTTAATTGTTCCCCTTAAAAGAAACACAAAACAAACTGCTTGGCTGCATGCTTGAAGTGTGTGGTATAGCAGTTCCCAGAAGCACCGTTCCTGGTGATTTGATTCCCACAATAAGTGATTTAGAAAGAAAGTGCCTTCAGCCACTTCTGACTTGAGGAAAATAAATATGCAGTTTGTACCAGTGGTTAAAGGAGAATTGTTATAGTTCTGAAGTGTTTTCCTTGCTGTTTCTTCCTAGAAAAGAACCCAGACAGCCAGTAACTTGTTGCTATTTTTATTTTTATTTTTATTTTTTTGCACTGTGGTGGCAAGTCTTAAGACGTCACCTTTGACCACGTTTTCTTACCTATTCTATCTTCCTAGGTCATGTCCTCCCCTCCCCATGGCTGGGCAGTCACCTTTAAAAGCAAGGTCTCTCCCTCTGACTCCATCTTGTCCTTTGCATCATAGCCTGAAGAGCCTTCCCAGGAGCCTGACAGGTATAATGCTAACATGGATCTGTGAGAAGAATGAGAGTCAAGTTATCAATTTTTGGATTCATGTATGTTTTCACATAAAAAAACCCACATTGACTTTTTTCTCCATTCTTCGTTTCTTTATTAAAATAATTGTGACTCCTATGTTTAAGTATTTACTGGATTCCTGTTGTGAGCAGGAGTTATATGTGTCATGCAAACCACATGTACTGAGTTATAACTGAGAATTTGCTTAGTTCTCATGACTAGCTACTGACTGCAGCCTTGCCTTTGTCACTGAAGCACTAATGTACTTCACCCACAGGTCTTATTCTTGGGGTCAGACTGCTTTTGGGGGGATGTTCTTTGCAGACATTCAGACTCTCAGAAATATGGACATGTTTCTTTACAGAAATTTCTACTGAAACCTTTTTCTTTTAAATTTAAGTGCTTAGTCTGAATAACAACAATAATAATGTCAATTTTTCCTTCTTGAGTATTTTCATGACACTTCAGATACAAACATCTATAAAGCTTTCTGTTGTTCAATACAACAGAAAATTCCTCCAGTTTTATGATTAAACTGTGACTTACCACCACACTTTTACATCATAATCTACTCTTGTTAAGAGCTCCACATATAATAGGTACTTTTTGTAAACACAAGATGTTCATAAAATTTTGTCTTCCTTTTTATTCATTTACCCTAAGTACATTCCAATGGTTTTCCAGTTTTCACAGATGTCATTTCTTTTTTGAGACAGAGTCTCACTCTATCCCAGGATGACCTGGAACTCACTCTGTAGTCCATGCTGGCCTTGAACTTACAGTAATTCTCCTACCTTAGCCTCCCCAGTTCTAGGATTAATGGTGTGAACCGCTATGCCCAATTATAGATGTGATTTTTAATGCCCATAGTAGTTATGTTTCTTATTGGTATGACCAAATAATAGACAAGAGAATTTATTATGGAGAAAGGTTTATTATAACTTCTGGTTTGAGGGTACATGGCAGCAGCAGCAGGAGATTGCCTGCTCACTTCTGGATGGATCAGGAAGCAGAGGAAGGGGAGTGTAAATGCCCAGCTTGCTTTGCTATTAATCCTCTTATTTATTTATTTTTAAAATTTAGCCCAGGTCTCCAGCCCATGGGATGACACTGTCCACATTGAAGGAAGATTTTATTTCCTCTCAGGTAATCTTCTGTGGAACCACTCTTGCAGGTAAACCTCAAAGTATGCCTCACTAAAGCCCTGGATCAGGCTCCTAACTTTGCTCTGCCTTTGTTCTGTATCTTTGCATAATTTACTCATCCCATGTTCCCATTGGTAGCAGGCTATTAATAATTGTACATCCAACAGGACTGATGTGGGAACCACATATATCATCATATGAAAAGCATCTGGGTCAGTACCTGGCACAGACTACACACCCAGTAAACACATATTCTTATCTTCTCACTGCTACTCTTGTTTTTAGCTATCTGTATTAGAACTTGTCATCGGGTTCCCCAAACCACCACTCTATCAGATCCAGGGGAAGTTCTGTCTTTGGCAGAACAAAAACTACTTCCATACATCCAAGCAGACATAAAGAACAAAACAGCCAGCAAAACCCAAAATTAGGGGCTGGAGAGATGGCTTAGTGGTTAAGGTACTTGCTTGAAAAGCCAAAGGACCCAGGTTCAATTCCCCAGTACCCATGTAAACCAGATGCTCAAGGGAATGCATGCATCTGGAGTTCATTTGTAGTGGCCGGAGACCCTGGTACACCCACTCTGGTGCACTCTCTCTCTGTCTATCTCCTCTCTGTCTCTCTCTCTGCTTGCAAATAAATAAGTAAATACATAAAACATAAAAATTATAATAAAAACACCCCAAACCAAGTGCAAACTGGTAGCAAGGAGGACCTCAGTGTATGAAAATATGTATTTGAGTGTGTGTATGTACCCTGTGGGAAATGACAATGATAACATTTTCCTGACCTAAACCCAGCTGACTTTCTAAATGAGTTGGTTTTCAGGTAGTGCATTGTCTGCCAATACCCCTACAGCTGGTTCTGTTGCTCACAAATCCTGATTTCACTGATTATGTAGATTGACATGTCAAAATTTGATTCTTTGAATCATCAAATGGAAAAAGTGGATTCTTCAGAACTTTACAAGGATGTAAAAGACTTTGAAATATAAATATAAGTGTAGATGCATTTAAAAATAAACTAAAATGTTTATCCAAATAGCTTATTAAAATGATACCTTTTCTTTGAAAGGGGTCTTAAGTAATAGGGTTATACCATCTAGTTCTGGTGGATAACCAAGTGCTTTGGCAATGGCCTGCATTGTTTTGAGGACCTCATGGACCTCTATGACCAACAGTTCACTGTGGCCAATTGTGGCACTTGGATTTACCAGTACCAGTAAAGAGTTGTCCACCCCAACAAGACACTTCTGTCTAAACTCTCTCTTTAAGAGAGTTATAGCTTTTAATTAGCTAGTGAAGAACTAGGTTTCCATAGCCCTGATTTCTGTGGTCTTTAGCTCTGAGTATCTCTCCATCTCCTTCCCTCCCCTCTTCTGTGTCCTTTTCCTCCAGACCCTTCCACCCCATAGTGTATCCTGTCCCTCTAGTTGCCTGTCTACTATCCCCTCCTCTAATCATTCCTCTCCTTGCTTCCCTTCTTACCAAGCCTCATCCAAGCTTCTGGACTAGTACCACTGATGCTTCCTACCACTTTTAAACATATCAAACTATAACAAGTTAGGTTCCAAATATGAGAGAGAGCATGTAGCCTTTGTCTAGCTGATTCTGGGTTACTTAACTTGGTATAATTTTTTTCAGAACCATTCATTTTCCTGTGAATTTCATAATTTCAGTTTTCTTACTTTGAATAGAACACCATTGTGTATATGTGGTCCAGAGATTATTTTAATTCAGTTTTGTAGGGAGTATATATTTCAACTGAAATTGAGAATAGCCAGCTTTGTGGGTGAGAAAATTTATTGAGCTATAGGGTTCATCCATACAATAGGAGAGAGACCCCTGTTCAGGGCTCTGTATAATCCAATACTGTCCATTCTTTCCAGAGATATCATCACTTTTCAAATACCACCTGGGCCATGAGTGGGTTAGAAGACCAAGGTCAGATTGATAGACTTCCACCACTGTGTGAGGGTCAGGATTTACTTTGGGTAAGTTCTATTTTGAGTCAGCAAAGACAAAAAGGACTGCATAGTAGAAAGCACAGTGGATTTAAATTTAGAAGACCTGTGTAACTTTTGTTCCCCTGGCAATATTGACCAAATCAAGGACCTTTACCTACCACTTTCACTTTTACAGGCTGGCTAAGTTACTCTGAAGGTTGCAGTATTCTCAAATCATCAAGGTACCTATCCACTTGTGATTGATCACCACTGGATTCAAATATTATTTTGTAGTTACAGCTACAAAATCAGTAGATGTAACTGTTCTAGCTAGCTATGGTGATTTCTCATGCTTCTTTGGAATCGCAGAGAAACATTTTGGTTCTGCTTCAGAAATGATCAGTTTCTGGATTTTCATTTGCGTTTGAATCTAATGTTAAGCTTCGATTAGAAAACGATTAAAATCTAATTTTTCTTCCATGCAATATAATTCTCCTAAGGACCTAAGAAATTAATCATTTTGAAGGCAAAAGGGATCTATTAAAAAGGATCAAAGCATATAATGGAAGCAGTTTGTCATAGGCATGTTTCCCCAGACTGATATGGAGATTTGCTAGCCACTGGAATCTCACAACGTGACTTTTCTTGGAATTTCACTTCTTAAGCTAAAGTCATATCAGAGTAGGATGGGTTCTTATTCCTCTATGACTATACTCATAAATTAGAGAACATCAAAACACAGAAGGAGAGGAATGCCTGATGGTGAAGGCAGAGATTGAGGTGATATTTTCACAAGCCAAGGTACACCAACAATCACCAGTAGATATTGGAGAGGCATGGGACAGGTGCTCCTTTGGCCCTCAGAGGACAGCAGTCCTGAGGACACACTGATCTTGGGCTTCTACTTCCAGTACTGTGAGAAGGTACAACGAATTGATGTTCCCAGAAAGCAGCTGCATGCATATGGAACATTGTCCGAGTCTGACTGACTGTGATTGTGGGAAGTTTAAATGCTACAGGTCCAGAGCCAAATACCCATGTACTTCCCTGGGTCTGACCTAACATTCTGTGACTATTAGGTAAGCTTTTGGAATGTATGAACAGACCCCTGGCTTCAATCAACCTGAAAGCTAAGAAGTCCTCTGACAGCATTTAAGGCCTATATTATAGAATTTTCCATTTTATTGTTACCCACCTACCTGCTATTTCCATCAATGTATTTGAAGAGTCTCCTGATTTATGACCTTCTCATTTGGTAACTAAAAGTTTCACAAAATTGTTAGGATGTGAGAACATGGAATTTGGGGCAACATAAATCTGTGTTCCCAGGCCATGGTCATTTGTATTTGGCTCCAGAAAAAACTCTTATTCTTCTTGAGACAGAGCTTTTATTTTCTCTCTTCATACATTTTAAAAAAATATATTTTTACTTATTTATTTTCAAGGAGAGAGAGAAAATGGGTGTGCCAGGGCCTCTAGCCACTGTAAACAAGCTCCAGTTGCATGCACCACCTTGTGCATTTGGCTTTATATGGATGCTGGAGAACAGAACCCAGGTTATTAGGCTTTGCAGGCAAGTGCCATAACCGCTGACTCATCTCCGCAGTTGTCTTCATACATTTTTTTCTTTATCATGTTATGTACATACTCAGTGTGTAAACAGCACGTGTTGGAACCATCCTTAGCATCCTCCCTGTCCTCCTCCCTCCGAAGGGACCCTCCTCATTGGGGAATACGGTTTGTGCATTGTGGGGGTAGCTATCACTTATGGGGAAAAGGCAATGTCTCTGTGCATAATGACCCAACTTGTGGCTCTAACAATCTTTCTGTCCCCTCTTCTGTGAATTTCCCTGAACCATGTTGGGTTCGTTTTTGGTATACTTCAGTGATGGGCTCTTGGGAGCTTCTGGGTCTCTGGATCTCTGGTTTGTAGGAGTTGAGTGTTCTCTGTGTCTATCTCCTTCACCCTTGCACTAGTATCAGGTTCACCAAGAAAGCAGCACTCTTGCTCATTTCCCCAATTACTCTATGGTTTCAGCTGGGGCCCTGGTGAGGTGCGATGGGCTGATTCTCTCCTCAGGTTCTGTGTCCATCTGAAAAAGAGAAGCAGATTCTCCAACAGAGAGTGAAGTCAGCACCAGATAAATGGGATAACCATTATTAGTTTAGAGAGAATTTAATAGGTGTAGGCCCTCTTGTCTTCATACATTTTTAATTGTTTCTGCCACTTAGAATGTAGTACATTGTTGATCAGCTTTAGCAAACTAATGCAGATTTCACACCGGGAAGCATGGTGCTGCTGCAGCAGATAACTAGGGATGTGGAATTTGGCAAGGGAGAGAGATGGGAAGCATTATGAAGTGCTGAGTAGAAAGGGTAGACTGCATGTTGAAGCCTGTTGGTAGGGATGTGATTGTTAGAGGTGTCTGGGGAGGACGTTTTGGAAATGAGCAGCTTGTATAATCTGGATGGAAGGAAGGACATCCTTGATAGAAACCGGCATTAAATTGGGTTCTTCTACTCTTGGGTAAGTTGAACTTGGAAGCAATGAAGTTGAATATTTGGCTTAGGAGATGTCTATACAAAGTGTGGAAGGCCTGGCTTGATTTCTCCTTGATGCTTTGGTAAAAATGCAAGAGGAAAGAAATGGAGAAGGAACTGCTTAGTAAAAAGAAATCAACTATTAATGACTTAGATTTTTAGCTTATCCAAATGGTATGGCCTTGGAAATAGAGCCAAAGGTATGGATGGATCGCAGTGTGTTAAAGAGGTTAGACTGGTGGCTTATACTTCCCAGTCAAGTCTTTGCATTGCACTCCTAGGCACAGAGTTTTATCATGGCTCCTACTTGATGGGTGTCATTGGTGGATCAGGTTGTTCCTGTTCTTTCTTCACTTTCTTTTATGTTCCTGCCATTTCTTGGGCTGCCTAGAAGTGTTGGTCGTAGAAGAGGAATTCCAGGATAGAGTGTTCATGTGACCCTCTCGGGCTTTTGGTTTTGTGGTTCTCGATGTCACTGTGAGTGACCCATCCTACGGGGGGGGGAGCCTCTTTCCATCTAACTTTTTTATTGTTGTGAGCACTGATCAAAAGGAAGTGTTCTTCTTACTTGTTTTGTTATTTTTAAATTTGTTTGTTTGTCTGCTGGAGCTAGAGATAGTCAGGTTTGCATTTCAAGGGGAACAGCCAATATGTTGAAGACAGGAAAAAAAAAAAATTAGGTAAGAACCACAAAGTTGCAGGTCTCAGCAGGTCGTCTGTGTCTTCCTCCTGCCTCTTCCAGGCACAGTCCCTGCTTCTAATGTGCAAACCGTCATTATGCTTCCAACTTGCACTTCTCTCAAGATTGCCTAACTTCATTAGCAATTATTTGGGTGTTCAGTGACCACTCTGTAGAAGGCTTCAGTGGGAAAAAAAAAAAAAGTGTTCCTGTTCCTTTGACAGGTACTGTGGAATAGTAGTAAATAAAATTTCTGAGATTTTTCCAGTGGCTTTTTTTTTTTTTTTTTTTTTTTTTTTTTTTTTTTTTTTTTTTTGGTTTTTCGAAGTAGGGTCTCACTCTAGTCCAGACTGACCTGGAATTCACTATTTAGTCTCAGGGTGGCCTTGAACTCATGGTGATCCTCCTACCTCTGCCTCCTGAGTGCTGGGATTAAAGGTGTGCGCCACCACACCCAGCTTCCAGTGGCAGTTTTTGATTGGATGCTAACAAGAGGCTTCCTAACAGAATTCTGATTTGGAAATTGTTTGCTAACAGTCTCTAGCCAAACTTAATACAGTGAAATACACAAGGAACTGGGATCTGTTCCCCACTAGATCCTCCATGTTGTCATCCAGCTGTTTCCCTTTATTCCTTTCTTTCTCCATCCCCTTTCCTTCTGTTCCCTTTCCACTCACCTCCATCATCTCCTCCGTCCTCTTGTTCAGACTCCCTGTCTTTTGTCAATGAGTCCTGAATGCCAGTTGCTTCTAAAGTTCTACTGCACCTGTCAGCAAGTACACAAGGAACTGAAGAAGTTGAACTTGGTTTCTGAGCTGCATTAAGCATTGCCTGACACACAGGGCCAGCAACTACCCAGATAAAAATTCAAAATTATTTTGCATGTGTATGACCCAGGTAACCTGAACTATAGATTAACTTGTATAGGTGTTATTCAGATCTCACAGGCTAAGTCTTGAGTAGCAAAGGTTGATTACAGTGACCTGCAAAGGCGTCCACATGAGACCGCTTTCTACAAGCAACTCAAGAATCAAAGAAAAAAAGTCAGAAATACCATCGAGATTTCTCTAGTTAAATCAATAGGATTATCATTTACTCATGAGAACAGGTGCAACTATAAGAGAATTTTAAAATAGACTAGAACATACCTTCTGATAAGGTTCGTGAGATAAAAAACCCTGATTTTGTCATTGGATTTACCTTGAAAATTGGAGACTTGATTCAAAACCAAATTATGATGGCAAATAGCTCTTTCTCAAATTACATCTGGAAGAGCAGTTTTGCAAACTTTATAATAAACTAGAAGAGAATATGGAAATTGCCCTGGAGATCAAACAAGCAGGTAGCCTACTTCCCAGCCAACCATCTACTGGTAAGGGCATTTAAACAGAATGTAAACAGAAGAGACTTGAAATAAGATGGAAATAAAACAAAAGAGAAAAGGTTAGTGAGTGGTCTCTCCAAAGGAGGAGAAAGAACCCACTGTTCTGTCTTGCTCTCAAACACTCGCAGTGGATTAGCGATAGGCATAGATGGTCATCTTGTCACTTCCTGGTGGACCAGGTGCTGCTCTTTCTCCATTAAATCTGCCCCTTTGTTCAGCCTCTTCCTCTGAGTAAATATCTTGCACAGTTACTATTTCAAGTAACCCATAGCTTTTCTCTCTTTCTCTCCTGTCTTTTTGGTAACACTTCACTTGGTACTTGAGTGAAAAATGTTCCTTCTGGTTCTGTAATTCCAGCCCTGCAAGCTTAAGAGGCTTGCTTGGAAGATGAAATTGTAATGTGATATGCCCTCCACAGGGACTGTTATCTGAGGTTGTTTTATATCTACTCTAATAAAGATCTTGACAATATACCTGAAAGTCTATGGCTGAAATTCCACTGAAATAGAAAAACTTCATTAGATCAGAATCTACGGAAGTTCAGAGAGAGTCTACCAAACTGTTGAACATACTGGCCCAATGGCTCTTGAGGATGGAAGCAAAAGAATGACCCAGATGTCTATTGAGCTGCTCTCTATCCAAAGACCTCATACCATGGACGCATGTTATACCTATACCTTTCCAATAAAGATGTCAAATGGACTGACTCATTTGCTCAAGCCTTTATTTCTCACATTGCAGCAATACCTAATCCAAGTACCAACAATGTTATCCATTCTGTCTGAAGCCATTTTTTCCTTTTGGTGTCTTTGTTCTGTCACTTTCAGTGTCTCTAGATCAAGACACTCAGTATCTTTTTCTTTGACCTAAGGCAATATAGCTCTATAGTCATGCCTCATGGGTTAAAAATATTTTCCCTAGATCTTAAAGACAAAATATCTAATTTTTCACTGTGAACCCTAAATCCATATTGCCTCTGCCAGAAGAAGGCTCATAATGGCCATATTTAAGACAGGAAACACCCCACATCTCCATTATCTACTGTTATTGGCTGGAGAATTCTCAAAGCTGAAAGGGGAGGCTATCAAGCAAGGCTATATAATCAGCAATTTATACTATCATTCAGAGCTCAGTTCTCTAATGGAGGCAAAATCAACTCAGCTGGCAGAATGTTATTGTATTTAGTAGAGTGTGGACTAGCCGAAGAACAGAGAACAAACATATATGCTTTAAAGGTTCCATATGACTCTATGGTAGAAAAGAAGCTAAAAGTTGAGCTGATTCACCGAGCTACTATAAGAGTTAATTGCTGAGGAGCTAAACTTATCTTTGTCAGCAGATGGAAAAATCCCAAAGAAAGAACTGTCCAGAAAGGGCCCAGAGGGACAATAAGAAGGAAAGACAGTTTAGGCTAAAACAAAGTAAAATGGAGTTCATTGTTAGGATGGCCTGATTACAGAAATGATTGATATGCAAATTGCCACATCTTGTTTGTACACTTACCCCTCCCCTCATCTATGAAAACTATAAAATGAAATAAAATCTCAGCTCAGGGTCAGAGCTTCTTTGGAGAGCTGTCTCAGCTCTTTGGTCCCCCAGGGTTAATAAACTCCTCTACTTTCACTGATACTGACATTGGAATGATCTTTTCAGAGAATTTCTGCAACACCACTGGAGCTGTCTATGAGATTTTACTTTTTCATGACCCCCATTGGTCAGAAGTGGCTAAATAGCTAAAAAACACTGTAACCTTAAGATGGTTTCTGTCTTGCTCATGCTGTTTTACTGGGTGATTATCACTGAGATTATTGTCTGAGTCTTATAAAGGGTGATTTAGTCATTGTGACTTTGTTCTTAGGGAAAATGAGGAGCTCCTCATGTCCTAGGAAAACCTGCACTACACAATGTTAATATAGTTTGCCTAGGTTTCATATATTCTAACAGTTGTAAATATTGCTTTATTTTAAGCTTGAAAATGGTTCAATGGTTAAAGTACTTGATTTAGAAAGTACTTTATGTCTGTCATAATAACTCTAATGTAGGTTAAAATCAGGCTAATTTAGCTCAACAATGACCAGGTTTGGCTTTATTCTTTAGCTATGTATAAGCAGTCTCAGTAAAGGTTTTGCTTAAGTAATTGTCTTCTTTCTGGTATCTTAAGTTCAGTGTTTATAGACATATTGATACTTAAGATATGTTCCCTGCTCTAGAAAAATTATCTTCAACTCTGCCATTCTGCTTACAGTTTGGGGGTGTTAATTAGTACCTGCATAGGTATACATACTAGCCAAAGTTGTTTTCAAACACAGATGCCAAGTTTTTATTCTGTCTTGTCTTTTCTTGACATATAATTTTGAGATTAAATAAATTGATTTAAAGTTGTGGGTAAAATATTGTTTCCAGGGCTGCTAACATGTTCTGCCTGTACTTAAAACTGTCAGATACTTAAAAGATAAAATGTGTATGTTTTCTACATTCCAGATATAGCTTACTCTGTCACCTGACAACTAAATTTAAATGCTAATCAGAATGATTTTAAACTATTGTGTCGTTCTCCAACCAGATCTTTGCCAACCAGATATGTTCCCCACTTCTTTAACTAAATCTGTTATGCTAATCAGATGTGTACAGTTTCTCTGAGCGACTAATAATTATATGAAGAAGCCAAAGTCAATTGGAAATATCAAAGTTAAAAGGATAACCAATTTTTTGGTTCCTGCTCCCAGGTCAGAAGACCACAGGGGACGATGGGACACTTGCTAACTTCCAGCCTCTGGTAAGTTACCTGTCTTCTTGATCAGGGAGGACACGGAGACCTGGAGATGGACTCCAAATCAACTATCTGCAACAGGAAATTCTCATCAGATGAAAATCAGTCCTCCAGGCTCCCCAAAAGAGGAAGGGCCACTTGGTCAGCATGGCCTTGACTTATCCTAGCAGATGTCAATGCTGAGAGTCATAGAAATCCTCACAGGTCCCTAAAGTCTCTCTTATAGAGCCATGAATGACCTTTAAAATATAATAAATAGTTAATTTTGGCTGCCTACATAGTTTTCAGCACCCAGTAAGAGATATGAGTGCAAGATATTACAATATAAACACAGATTCAGACTAATCGACTCCCCTGTCTGATGCTGGCTTACAGTACTAAGCTGTAGCATTAACTCATGTCTTCTGCCTCTGCCTGGCCAATTAGTTAGCCACTGTTTGCCTTTAAATCAAAGATGAAAAATTTTCCTCACTGATTATGTTTGCCTGATAGGTATTGATTTGTATTAGTCCAATCTCTCCTTGATATGTCTTGTTAAAAGGGGGCATATCACGAAGAACAGATCTCAGAGCCAGCCCTAAAGTATATTTGGGGAAAATCTAGAGCCTGGCCCTAAGATAGAGAAACAAATTAGAGTTCTGACTATTTGTACTTGCTTATGTTGCTGGTTGTTTGCTGGTGTCTCTTTGCTTAGATTTATAGAGGTAAGACAGGTTTCCTGCCATTGATGATACTTCCTTAAAATTTGTAACACAGGGGGACCCACATACCCTTAGGAAATTGGGATCAGACCCATCAACCAAGAGATAGAAGCCCATCACACCACAGTCACGGAGACAGTGTCCTCAGTAGATGCTAATAGCTAGCAGGTCACCAGAGACACAGAGGGTCCCCTCAAAATCAAAATCCCAAAGAGAGCTGTCCAGGCAGGGTTCAAAGGACAATAAGAAAGAAAGACAGTTTAAGCTAAAACAAAGTAAAATGGAGTTCATTTTTAGAGTGACTATAGAAATGATAGATATGCAAATTGCCATGTCTTGTTTATTCAGTTACCCTTCCCCTTCCCCTCAGCTATGAAAATAAAATCTCAGCTTGGGATCAGAGCTTTTTTTTGGAGAGCTATCTTAAGCTCTTTGTCCCCCAGGTTAATAAACTCCTATGTTTTCACTCATTCTGGCATTGGAGTGATCTTTCTGGAGAATTTCTGCAACTTCGAGATGTTCTGCTGACAAAGAGGTTTCTGGCCCTTGATAGAATTTGTGTCAAAAGAAACAAGTTAAGGAAATTTACATGTATTCCCATTTCCCAGAGAGGTGAGTCTTTTTTTAAAAATGTATTTTATTTATTTATTTATTTATTTATTTATTTATTTATTTATTTATTTATGAGAGAGAAAGAGGCAGAGAGAGAGAGAGAGATTGAGATCGAGAATGGGCATGCAGGGCATGCATCCACTGCAAACAAACTCTAGATGCATGCACCCCCTTGTGCATGTGGCTTACATGGTGTGGTAGTTTGAATAGATGGCCCCCAATATATTCAGTGTTTTATTAGTTTGTTTGCATCTGCAGCCACCTGGCTGGAGGCAGTGTCACTGGGCAGATCTTAATGTGTGGGTGGGTTTAGGATTTCAATCTGAAGATACACAAAGTGTGACTAGCTGCAGTTCCTGAGGTGTGCTGTGAGGCTTTTGGCTGTGCCTTTGCTCTCTGTGTTTGGTCCTATGAAAGCAGGCCAGCTTTATGTCATTATGGAATTTCTCCTGGATCTATAAGCTTCAATAAATAATAACTCTTCCTCCATAACTGTGTCTGGTATGGATGTTCATCTCAGCAAACCTGAAGCTGTCTGCTACACATGGGTCCTGGAGAATCGAACTGGGGTTCTTTGGCTTTGCAGGCAAATGCCTTAACTGCCAAGCCATCTCTCCAGCCCAGAGGTGATTCTTAAAAGACTTATGTCCATGCGTTTCTCCTGTATACTTTTTCTTTTAACAACAACAGGATGCCTTCTCTTACATGTCTCAGATAAACCACTAATGCATTTTGCAAATATTACGTTAACACTAAAACACACAAAACCCTGATTATATAAATTACCAAGGCTATAAAATTGGACTCACACACAGGATACAAAATGACACTGCCCTAGTTTATTCAAAGAACTCTAATTATTGACTCATCGTTCGTGTGGTCAGTGACAACAGTGCTGCCTATGGGCACTAACTGTTGCAGAGGCTGTCAGTGACACCACCTTTCTCCTGGGTGGAATATGGGATCATCTCAGCTCGTTGGCTTGAGAAGTCATGGTGTTGGAGAAATTCATCCAGGAGAAAGACCAAATGTCATTCAGAGAAGGAGAGTTCAGCCTGGTTACAGCTTCACACTCTAAAGTGTGAACCATGAATTAGGATGGCTCTGAGTCTTTATAAACCTTTTAGCAGGTAGTTTGACATAACTTTGGAGTTCTTTACATTATTGGTGGGTTAGAACTTTTAGGGTATGTGACTAGGGACCACAGTGGGGAAATTCTAAGCGATAAGCAGTTTACAGAAGTGAAGGTTGTTAGCTCAGGGGAGTTTTCTGATAGTTACACTGGTCTGATACCATGTTGCCAGCAGGATGCAGTTGCATATATAGGGAAGGAAACTCAGGGTCACCTTGTCTCCCTAATATAGGCTTACACAACCAAGATTGTGAGACAACAAATGGCTTTTGGGGAGGGGGCTTCAGAACATCATATTTCTGCCATCACAACGGACATTTAATATAGAAGTTTCTGTTGACCATTTGTGGTATAGTCTGTGTTACTATTAATATTTCTTGCTGTTCTTTGATTAAGAAACTTGACAAGGCAGAAGAGACTGGGTTCATTTTCTAAAGAATTAAAAGATAGGAAAAAGTTTAAAGGTACAGCAAAGCAAAGTTTAAATGAAAGTAAAAGATACAGAGGAACAGACTGCTCATGGGAGGAGGCGATACAGAGCTGGAAATCCTCCTCCTCCCCTCACCTTGTGAGACCCAGTCTTTATTGGCTGAGTCCTGACCCAGTGTCCTGGTTGGTCATTTCAACAAGAGATGAAGGCGTTGGTTGGTCTGTGATGAATCCTGGGTCTGTCCAGTCTTGTCTAGGCAAGCCTGCTATGTGAGTCTGCCCTTGGGAATCCTTGCTCATGTGTGTTCTTTGTTCTCAGAGGAAAAGAAGCAGAAAGTGAGCTGTGCTCACCTCCATCTTAGGTCGCCATCTTGGAACACAACAGTCCAAGAATAGAGCTGGTTTACCTATGGCTCTTTTATCTTATCTGTGTATTTAGCAGGGGAAAACTAAACTATCTTCTCTTATGATCTCTCAGCTGCACATTACTGTAAAGATGTTGGGCGGGAGAGATGGCTTAGTGGCTAAGGTGCCTGCCTATGAAGCCTAGGAACACCTGTTTGAATCTTTAGGTCCCACATTTAGCAAGGTGCAAAAGTGGCACAAGTGTGCAATGTCACACATGCCCACAAGGGGGTGCACACGTCTGGAGTTTGTTCACAGTGGCTGAGAGGTCACTGGCCCACCCATTCTCTCTCTTTTTCTGTCTCAAAAAAAAAGATGTTAATTTTTTTCTCTAGGTTGATTTTTGTGGTCTATATGGGATTTATTCTTGGTCTAGGTTGAGCCATTACGTTTCTTGGTTCAGAAGCGGATTGTTCTTGATTCTGTCACATTGTTATGCTGCTGGTTAGTTACATCCTATCTGGAGTCTGTGCACCTGCACAGCCATTCTCATGTCAGATATTATCACAATGACACAACAACCAAAAGGTTGAAATGATCTCATAGTACAGTTGGCTATATTGAAAGCTGTTCTATCCATGTGTGGGGAAAATCTGACTCTCTAGTCTTCTCCGAGTTTGTAAAGCTCTTGGAGGTCAGAGACTGATCACAGGTCTCTGAGAGCCCGAAGATCCAAGTGAACAATCTTCAGACCATTTCTATAGTAGTAGTAGTACCCTGGCACAAAGCAGCAATCAATCCAGGAAATCAGCTCACAAGCTCTTCAACAATTGGCCCAGCACAGTCCAACTTTGCTCAGAAAGTTACGAAACATCCATACTGGTGGCCTAGGCTTGCTCAAACTTGGACATATTTTCTCATGTTTGTCCCCATCCCTGACATGCTTCCAATTCAGGACTAAATATAGACAGTCTTGTGGTCCTCCAATTGATCTATAAGATGTTTTTCTTCTAGTTATCACACTTTCACATCTGTATGCCAAGATACAATGCAATCAGTGTGCACTTTCTCTTTCCCTTTCTACCATGCTCCCCCGTCCCTGCCTGCCTTTAAGTCTCTGCCAAACTCAAGGGCTGGTGGCCAACTCCCTTCCTACAGAAATCTGTGACTAAACAGTCTGTTTGATGGTCTTTACTTATTTCCATCCCTCTTAGCATTAAAGAATAAAGGGCAAACTCAGTAATTAAGAATAATGTTCATGTGTGTATGAAGGAAGAGGAAGTGCTAAGAATGGTAGAAAAGAAAAGGTTAGTCTGATTTAGTATGAGGGTTGCATAAAGATTATTTTGAGAGTTGTCATTTTTTTTTTTTTTTCTAAAAATCAAGAAACTTCTTCTCATGCATTGGCTCACACTTGACTGACATCTAATACATATTTGTTGAGGAAATGAGGAGATGGAGAATTTTTTGTCCTCCTCTAGTTAGGCACACAAGTCCTCAGAGCTCCTACTATTTGATGAAGATTAATAAGCTGGTCAACTGTCTCTGGGGCAGAGCTGCATTTAGTCAAAATGTGTCCAATGTTTGTTCTTCCCCTTGTCTTAAAGGTTATATTTTGTTGTTTTAAGAGCCCTTGCTCTTACTTCCTATTAGATTTTCTTGTAATAAAGAGAATGACCCTGTAAAATTTTAAGGAGGTGTGATAGTTTTAATGGATGTTCCCCAATACATTCAGGAGTTTATTAAAGCTTGTAACTTAGATCTCCAGCCACTTGGCTGGGGGAGGTGTCATGGGTGTATCCTAGGGTCCAGCCCTAACGTATGTTTGGGGAATTCCAGTCTAAAGGTATGCAAAGTGCTGGAGCTTTGCCTGGTATTTATTGGAGTGAAATTACTTGTGTGTGGTTGGTGGTTTTTCTCTCTGTGAAGGCGGGCCAGCTTCTTCTGCAATTATGAAACTTCCCCTCTATCTGTAAGCTTCAATAAATCCCTTCCTCCCACAATTACATCTGGTCTGGACGTTTATCCCAGAGACCTGAAGCTGTCTATTAGAGGGAGAAAGTGATTGGGAGTATTTGTTTCCAAGGAATTATACAAAAAGAATTTCTAAATTGTTGAAATCCTCACATGTAGATTTTACAAGATAATTTGTTTCTATAATAAATTATTATAAGAATTGCATTAGTTAATTTCCTTGTTGCTATGACACAATACCTGGCAAAAAGTAACCTGGTGGAGGAAGGACTAATTTTGGCTTACAGTATAAGGGGATACAGTTGTTCATGGTGGTAAGGTATGGCAGCAGAAGCTTAAGGTAGCTGGTCACCATTCCAATTTTAGTATATGTGCTGCCAAAGTGAGCACAGCTAGTCACCTTGAACTTGCACTCAGGAAGCAAAGAACCATGGTACTCAGCTCACTTTCTCCTTTTTATTCACACTGGAACCCCAGCCCATGGGAAGGCACCATTCACAGTCAGTGTGGGTCTTTTCATCTCAATTTACTGAATCTCAAATCTTCTTCACAGATATGCCCAGAGGTTTTTCTCTTGAGTGATTCCATATCCTGTCAAGTTGATAATATTAACTGCCATGAGAACCCAAGTAAGTTTTAGTGAATTAAGCACAGGTAAACATAGGTGGAAGTTATGGCTTTACATTAAACTCTGTGCATGGTAGCATCTGTCTGACTAGACATCCTTCTTCTCATGAGCACTGGGCAAGGTGCAACCTGCACAAATTCACACTGGGATATCTCTAATCACTTCCTTCCTCTCCTCCTTTAGCTTTCCTTCTAATCAATCTTACAACAGTCTTCTTACAGACCTGCTCATGTTTACCAATATTATAGTGCACAAAACCACACATGCACACACACACACAGAGCATTTTCTTTTTTTCTGAATGAGAGTCTTTTCCTTTAGATACCTCTCTTAATTTTTCTGGCATCAGTTTGCTCTTTTTACTTTCATCACACTCTGTGCCTTTCTCCCAGGTTACTTGTCTTGACCACAATTTTATATTCTTTTTCTTTAAAAAATTTTAATGTATTATTTATTAAAGAAAGAAAGAGAGAGAGAGAGAGAGAGAATGGGTGCACCAGGGACTCTAGCCACTGTGAACAAACTCCAGAAGCTTGTGCTACCATGTCATCTGGCTTATGTAGGTTCTGGGGAATTGAACCTGGGTCCATAGGCCTCACAGACAAGCGCCTTAACTGCTAAGTCATCTCTCCAGCCCTTACATTTCCTTTTTATGATCTGATTAACCTTTGCCTCTTCGGGACTAAGCACTACATCTGCATTTTGGTTCATGATTTGATGTGATGGTGGCATAAGTCATCGCTGAGTCCGTGGGGTAAAAGAACTACAAGCATGCAATTATTCAGCTGGTTTTCGCTTACTTTCCTCATTAGCCGGTGTTGATTTCTCTGAAGTTAAGGTTGAGCTGGATACCCATGGGAAGCTTAATGGTGCCCATTGTTGAAGACATTGCTGTGTCTGTTTCTTATCTCCATGACATCCCAGGGGCTTGTGAACTGACAAAACATCAATGTGCCTGACTGAGGAGAAGCAGATGAGAAACAACGGAGGAAGTGTGGCTGCACTAGAGTCACCTGCTCCATTTCTGCCAAAGAAAAGTGACAACTGACAGTCTATTTCACCACATGCAAGGGCATTGGGCTTTCTGTCATTCTGTCCAAGCTGGTTAATTAGTTGGTTATATAAGGAACTGGGAAAATTTCATTAAAATGTAGGAGAAAGGCTGGTCCGAGAATTAAAAATCCACAACATTTTTCCATTTTGCCCTGAGCTAAAGATGGGCAAGATTATTTTGTTCTCCAAATTTCAATATTTTCATCTTCATCTTAAATGAAGATTTTGGTATGAAAGTCCTCTTAAATTTTGAGCCTTAAAATTTTCTTTGTCTCGTAACATAAGACAGGATGCAACATCTGAATCTTTATTTTTTTATTTTTATTTTTTGATTTTTCAAGGTAAGGTCTCACTCTAGCTCAGGCTGACCTGGAATTCACTATGTAGTCTCAGGTGGCCTCGAACTCATGGTGATCCTCCTACCTCTGCCTCCTGAGTGCTGGGATTAAAGGCGTGCACTACCATGCCCGGCTTTGAATCTTTATTTAATTTACAAATTTTGACTGCATCCCTGCAGATTTTATTCATATTCCTGGAGTGGAACACTTCTAAAAGAATATTTAGAAGACAGAATTTTGCTGACTTAAAATATACCCAACAAAATTGACATGCAATAAAATTCTGTACGCATAGTCATGTGTTAATGATGGAGAGAGAGAACAAGCCCAAACAAGTAGGTAATGTGGTTTGCTATTGTGCACATGTTAAATGCTGCACCTTCACAAACAACACAGGAATCATACCACTAGAAGATATAACTTGTAGTCAATGTCTCTTTAGTCTCAACACAAATGTCAAGTGTTATTTGGCCCATAACTGGTGGTGTGCAGCTTTTCCTAGAGAGACATGCATAAATATCTAATCACACCAGATAGAGCATTGACAACAGACCAAATAAACTGTAATATCCAAGTCTAACTAAGGGCACTAGTGAGTTTATTGGATTACTTTCAGGAGCACGCATGATTCAAAGGCAGTTGCACAAGTGTAAAACCACTCCTGGCTGTGAAAGATGACTTGGAAAACCTGATGCCCTGGGGTGGAGCATCCTCTTTTTTCCTCAGCAGTTGTTTGTGCTCATATAACCTTGCTTTATGAATCTTGTATATTTCAGGAGCTTCCTGTGACTTGTGAGTTGTTTACTTCCTGATTCTTGATGAGCCTTCTCCTAGGATGAATGTTTCTATTTGGAGGTAATTGCTGGCTCCTTAGGCTAACTCAGTACTATGATTTTATACTCATAAACACACTTGCCTGTGAATGGTATACTGCCTTAATTTTATACATACACATATATACATATACACATATATTATATATGTTGCACACATATTATGAAATATTATTCTATACCATGGTGGGATAGTATGTCAGTTTGTGTGTTATACACATCTGGGTTCAATTAGACTTACTCAGTGTCTAATTTGACAACTTTGTTCATTGACTTTTTCCTCTATGAAAAGATGATGAGGATGTTATCCACAATGTATTGTAGTCATTTTCATAAAGATTGACAACATTAATATAGAGATTACATTCTGTTCCTGGCACTGCTGTGCATAGTAGATCCTTCTACTGGACTCTGTGAGATTCATGAAGCAAATGACTCTTCTCTTTTGTAAATGTCACACCTTGTATAAGCAGAAGTTTTCAGAGTAGGAGTTTCAAAGAGGCTGATGGTTGGAATGAATAAATGTTCAATGCAGGGAAGGAACATAGATTGAGGAATACTTTCTTTGGGTCAGGGGAGTGAGAAGGGGATTAATCTAATAAAATGTAAATGCCATTACAGGAGATGGGAGACCTCATGTGCAGTGGCTGTGTTCTCAAGATCAACTGAAAGCCCATTATCCTATTAAAATGATTCTCCTCTAGCTTGCCTCTGCAAGGTGGCAGAGTTGTAAAAGTGTTGTGTATTATTTCCTGGTAAATCACAGTGGAAATGCTGTGGAATTGTACACAAGAACTTTAAGGATTCATCATAGTTTATTCCATTACAATAAACACCAAGTAAGTCATAATGGTATACCATCTATTATGTAGCACCATCAACCTTTTTATATGTGAGACAGAGTCTCCCAGGCTTGCTAATGGCATAGAGGCCATAAAACATGTACACAATCATGTTTAACTGTGAAACAGCGGGATCTTCTGGTGGCTGCATAAGTGACCTGGTTCTTAGAGCTTGTCTAAGAGCATACCACAAGTGCAACAAAAGGCCTCTGGGGTTTTCATCTACAGCACAGGTGACAATCAGCCTACAAATATTCACTGCTTGAATACAATTTACAAGGCTTCATTCTGGTCATGTACGACAGCATGTGTATGTGATCAACTGTGATGACACTGGGTACCTCAAATGAATAAACCAAACACAAAGTAAGTTGGAACTTGGGTAAACAAATTGCCAAAATTGTTACTGAATTTCCCTGTTAGCTTTTATCTGATTTTGCTTAAACTGGATCTCAAACTAAAATTTGTTCTTTAGTTTATGTCAAGAAAATAAACATTGATAAATTGAAAATGGATAAGAAACATTATTTTGATTTTCATAATGTATCTGAAATGAACATTTTTTTAAAAGTGATTCTCATTATCTGTTTCCTCTTGCCGCTCCCATTTCCTAATTTCTTTTCTTTCTATGGTTTCATCCTTCTTCCTTCTCATTTCCTCTTTTATCTTTTTTCCCCTTTATCCAAGTTTGATGTATTTTTTTTCTTGTCAAAATTAGATAACACAATGATGGGAGAGAGAAAGACATTTCAAGAATTCATCAGATCTGATCCCAGAGATTCAGATTTTTATTTTTTTATTTTTTGGAGAGAGACAGAGAGAGAGAGAGAGAGAGAGAGAGAGAGAGAGACAGAGAGACAGAGATGGGCGTGCCAGCAGTGTCTCAGCTGCTGAGAACAAAATCCAGATGTGTGCACCCCCTTGTGGTCAAGTTCGGCATTGCGCCCTTTGCGTCACTGCATCTGGCTAAACGCGGGACCTGGAGATTGGAACTGCTGGAGACTAGAGATTGGAAACAGCGTTCTTAGGCTTAGGAGGCAGGCGCCTTAACCCCTAAGCCATCTCTCCAGCCCGAGATTCAGATTTTATTACCCCTGAGAGACCATAGGGTGATTATTGGCATGTATCTTAGACCTCATTGTCACATTCTCAGCATAAACAGCATGTTACTTTTCTTGTGCCAAAATTTCTGACAAGCAGCAGCTTAAGGAAGGAGGGTTTATTTTGGCTTACAATTTGAGGGGACAGTCCATTGTAGTGGAAGGAAACACAGCACCTGAACATGAGGCATTTGTCCCATTCAGTGTGCAGTAAGGAAGCACTGAGAGATGAATGCTGGTGCACAGCTTGCTTTTCCCCTTTTATTTCATTTGGGATCCCAGCCTATGGAATAGCACTGCTCATTGGATGGCTTTGTGCAAGCAATTTCCTTTGAATTAAAGCATTCCAGAGCACACTCAAGAAGACTCAAAGGACTGGAAAGATGGCTTAGCAGTTAAGATGCTTGCCGGCAAAGCCAAAGACCCAGGTTCAGTTTCCCAAGATCTATGTAAGCCAGATGCACAAGGGGGCACATGTGTCTGGAGTTCATTTGCAAGAGCTGAAGGTCCTGGCCCTGCCCATTCTCTCTCTCTCTATTTGCTTCTTCCTCCCTCTCTCTCTCTCTCAAATAAATAATAATAAAAAAAGAAGACTCAAGATGTAAGCAAAACTTACAAGGTCTGGAAGTAAACAACGTACAAGTCTCAGGAAACTCCTGAAATTTACAAGATTCACCAGGCTTTCCCCACCTAGGTTATACACTCAGCAACAACTGCTGGGACAAGGAGATTCTAGTCAGTTGAGCTGCCTGCAAGTTGTTCAGGTTGCCGCAGCTTTTGTGGGTCATCACTCATGCTGGTGTGGGTATTCATGTGATGCAGCTGCCTTTGTGTTATCCATGCACCTGTTCACCCATGCTCTCTGAGTAACTCCACTACACTCATTGGGTTGCCAAGTGGGACCAAGTAGAGTGAATAGTTGCTTTTTCATGTCTCTCCAGGAAGCATTAATGCAATAGGCAGGTCTTTCCATTTCAATTAACATAATCTAACAACTCCCTCATGAACATGCAGAAAAATTTGGTGATTTTAGGTCCAATCAAGTTGACAAAGGAGATTAGCCATTACAAGCAGGAATGCATACATTTCTGTAGAGATGACTTCTACCTTACTCTAGATCATGTAATGGTCTCATCTCTGTAATTACAGAGGGGGTTCTTCAAGCACAGGCGAAAATATCAGCACATGTGATGGTCTCATTGTTCCATGGCCTTGGGTTCGTACAGGAGAGACTGATCTCGTTACTGTAAGTCATAGAATATGACTCTGATTAAGGAGTTTCATGTCTAGAATATCACACCGTGTATGTGTTAGGTGACAATTCCTCTTGTGAGTAATAAAGAAGAATTTACAGAGCTTACCTGGTGGCTATAAGCACAGACTTTCAAAATAAGGAGCTGAACACCTTGTTTTGGCCTATGAACTCTTGCAGTATTCAATCAACATCAGTGCACATGGAACCCGGCAGAGCAGTGAGGGAGGGGGGTAAGTAGTTTAAACATCTAGTGAGGTTATTAGCATCACAAGCAGAAATTTCTTTTGCCATGTGGAACAGTGTGTTATCTCTGTAAATACACTACCAATGGGGTAGAGGCATACTGTCTGGGGATGGGTCAAGGTTATTTTAACCTAAGGAAATATCAAAAGGTGTTTTCTGTTAAAGTTGCCACATGATAGTGTCTGGTGATCCCTCCCCTTTGGCCTAAGTCCTCCCAGCAAAAGATGGGGAAACTGCTAAATTAGCCTGGGAGTTAGCACTCACTTTTCCGCATTTAGTGTCGCCCTACTTGTGATGTGTTTGTTGTAGTCTTGTAGAAATTCTCTGGCAATATCACTCCAAAGCCAGAATGAGTGACAGTAGAGGAGTTTATTACCCAGGGGCTAAAAAGCTTGAGGTAGCCTTCCAAAGAAGCTTTGGCCCCAAGTGGAGATTTTATTTCCATTTTATAGTTTTCATAGCCAAGGAAGGGGTAAGTAAACAAACAAGATGTAACAATTTGCATATTAATCATTTCTGTACTCAGGCCACCCTAAGAATGAACTCCACTGTCTTTCCTTCTTATCCCTTTGGGCCCTTTCTAGACAGTTTCTTCTTTGGGATTTTTCCATCTGCTGACAAAGATAAGTTTTAGTTTCTTAGCAATTTAACTCTTTTAGTAATTCAGTGAATTAGCTCAACTTTTAGGCTTCTTTTCTACCACAGTCTATGATGGTCCCAGGTCTGTGTTAAAACCTAAAAGTTATGTATTTATTCTGACATGATACCAAACTTCTCTAATGGAGAAGTTTTGCCATACTGGGAAGGGAAAAGGGATGTGTTATTTTGACAGATGAGATTGCATGGGCCATGGAATGGCTATAGTCTTTGAAGGTGGAATCTGTCTGTGGCAGGTCAACCACTTGCCTTCTCTGATCTTCAGTTTCTATGCTTGTGAAAGGAGTGTAAGCCTCCTTGTAGTTAGAGGTAGTGTGGGAAGGGAAGGAGGCAGAGTAAGTAATTAGTAGAGGTATCCATATGCAGTTCCTCATATATTTATCATGTCTGTTCTAGTGGCCCACAGATCTGTCAGTGATTTTCCAGTACACAGTCCATGGTTATTAACTATAGTAACCATGCTATACAACGCATCCCTGAACTTATTCTTCCTGCCTACTGGAAAATTTGTATCTTTTGACCTAAATGTATCCCACTAATCCCACCACCAGCATTAGATAACATTCTTTGCTTCTGCAGATTTGACTATTTTTTTTTAAATTTACTTTTATTTATTTATTTGAGAGGGAGAGAGAAACAGAGAGATGGAGAGAAAGAGGCAGATACAAAGAAAAATAGTGGGCACACCAGGGCCTCTAGCCACTGCAAACAAACTCCAGATGCATATGCTACTATGTGCATCTGGCTTACAAGGGTACTGGGAAATTGAACCTGGCTCTTAGGCTTAGCAGGCAACTGCCTTAACCACTAAGCCAGCTCTCCAGGGTGATGGTTTTTGATGCTACATATAAGTGAGATGTTTCAGTTTTTATCTGTTTCTGACTTGTTTCACTTAATGCAGCGTCCTTCTGGTTCACATATATATATATCATAAATGATGAAAATTATTCCCTTTTTTAAAAAAATAAAGTACCATTACCATAACTGAAGCTATGGTGAATCCAGAGCATTGATTAAATGCCATGGGGCAACTAAAATTGTCCAAAATACCCATTTTACATCATTTGTGGGCAATTGATTTGATCATTTAAATAATGCTTCCCAATCAATACCGCCTTTCCACAGCCCATAACAAGGAACAGTGTAACCAGATCTACCCATGTGTATTGGAACACACATTTTGACTTGGTTAGGAAAGAGAGGATCTAGCCCTGAAGTCAGTAGTCCTCACCCTCACTGCAGAGTGGTTACGTGCATTTAGCTCACGTCTCTGATGGATACAGGCTTTATTCAAGAAATGATGCCAATCATAGCACACATTTCATGACTGCAGTTAGAATTTAATGTTTTGGCTGTATAATTAGCATTACTGTAAAGATAAGAAGTGCTCAATAAACATTATTTTGTGTGTATGTGTGTGATGTGCATGTATGTTTGTTTACATATGTGTGGGTATGTGTGTGCAGGTGCACATGCATGTGCATATGTGTGCGTGTGTGTAATTGTCAGGCCAGAGGCCAAGTCTCTCTCTATCCCTTTCTATCTTATTTATTACACAGGGACTCTCATTGAACCCAGTGCTCACTAATCCAGCTACTCTAGCTAGACAGCTCGCCCCAGGGGTCCACTGTCTCTGTCTCCCAGGTGCTGGGATTACAGGTATGCACAGCCATGCTGGCATTTAGGTGGGTGCTTGGAATCTGAACTCAGGTCCTTATTCTTGTGTGACAAGTGCTTTTACAACAGTCATCTTCCCAGTCTCTTGGTAAATTTCAGTGTTCTTAGTAAGCATTGGGGAGATTTAGGCAATAATGAAAGTTAAATCAGCTTACCCTGATAACAAAGGATAATCTTTGTGTCTTAGAAGCATCTCAGGAGATAACTGGCCAATGAAAGAGATAGGCAATTCTTAAATTTAACACATTATTACTCACATAAATTTAAAATGTCACAGTTATTTCAGAATTCCACACTATATCTAATGTCCCTAACATTAGAAAAGAGGAACTTGGATTCTCTGTCATATTGTAAAGATTAGTTTGGAAATGATCAGAGGCTCTAAGAATTGGTTAATTAGAAGCATAAAACCTTGTGTGTGTGTGTGGTGTGTGTGTGTGTGGTGTATGTGGTATGCAAATCCATGTGTCTGCATACTCATATGCATATTGATGCATGTATGTATTCACGTGTGTGTGTGTGTCCATGAAGGCCCTTTTTTTGAGACAAGGCCTCACACTGAACCTATAGAACATTGAGTCTTCTAAATTAGCGAGACAGGAATTAGCGAGGCACCCTTCTATCTCTGTCTCTCTCGTGCTGGCATTATAGGCATGGATCACATTGCTTGTATTTTTACATGAGTATTAGGCATCTGATCTCAGGTCCTCATGTTTATGTGCAGGTGCTTTACCCACTAAACAATTTCACCCTATAAAACCTTTTATCACGAAAAATCTTAAGTTGGCTTTGTATGGATGGGGAGAACTTTAGTGATTGAATGCTGAAGTTCAAGGTGGGTCTCACTGCAGAAGACAAAATGATAGGGCCGTGGCCATGAAAGTCTTGCTGGTATTCCTGACTTCTGAAATTCTCCAGAATCGTCAGGAGCAGAAGCATATGATCCTCTCCTGCCTTGAGAGTTCAGACAGGATGTGTTCTCATTGAAGCTAGAGATAAAATGATGAGTACTCACTGGAGAGAATGTTTTGTGGGTATCTTCAATTAAATCTCAATAGTTTATAACTATATTTTTAATCTCCTTCTGCAGAACTTAGTACAGAACTACGACACCTTGGAGTGCCACAAGAATTTTATGACACGAGAAGCCCATGAAATAAACTGAAAAAGAGGGGAAGCTTACAGAATTGATACAGATTTCACTAACATTTTTAATTTTTCTTAATTTGGCTCTGGTTCCGTGCTTTAACAATCTAGAATTTTTAGCTAACTCCCGGGAAACTTGAAGAGAAAAAAACTATGAGAGAATAAAATAATTGACATAGATTTTTCTTAGAGATTTTATTTTTCTGTAATAAATAAAGAGAGTCAAATATGGTACTTGTCTGTAAATCCAGCTTCTAAGGGAGTTAAGAAAGAAGAATTGCATATTTGAGACTAGCTTGGCTACATCTCAGAAAACCAATAAATATAAAAGTAAATTCATGAGACTGATTTTGTTTGGTTTCCTGTTACACAAAAGAAAGCTTGTTAACATATAGGTAAAGATGCTATATTCCTAGATTGTGGTTTTTGTTCCCATATTTTTACTTTTAAAAATTAGCTTTTTAGTGAGTTGTGAGTATGTGTGTGTGTGTGTGTGTGTGTGTGTGTGTATGATGTGATGTATGCATACTTTATTCATGTATGTGTGCAGATGCATGTACCCTGTGCACACATGTGCAGAGGCCAGAGGTGAACATTAGGTGTTTTTTTCAGTCATCCATCTGTTTTATTGAGACAGAGACTCTCACTCAACCCAGATCTGCCATTGTCACCATGTTCTTTTGTCCCTAAGCCTCAGTGATTCTCTGTTCTCTGTCTCTTGCAGGGCCAGGGCTATAGACATGTGTGCCAAATCCAGCTGTTTCCAGCTGTGGTGGGAAATCAAACTCTTGTGATCGCAAGCCTTCATGCTTACACAGCAAGTTCTCTTGACTGCAGAGCCACCTTCAAGACACTTGGTTTCTATTTCACTGGAGTAGAAAGTGTCAGTTTTAGGAAATTAAATGCTAAGTTGATCAATTTATACTTACAATCAAATTGATCAAAGCATACAAAACATTGCCACCTACTACATAATTCTAAGACATAAACAATTATGGATGAAAATATTTCCTGCAAAATTCCAGTGACAATTTAGCCTCTTCCAATGGTCCCAATCAGAAGTAGCCACTTGGTACTGCATATGCACATACAAACACATATTCACATATTTCATAGCCTGATTTTAAGGACTGAAAGAATACTAAGAAACAAAGTAACACTGTTCTGATCTAGGAATATTTTAAATGTTTGTTTGTTTGTTTGTTTGTTTATTTATTTATTTATTTATTTATTTATTTATTTATTTATTATGGGGGGGGAGAGAATGGGCATGCAGGGCCTCTAGCCATTGCAAATGAATTCCAGATGCATGCCCTACCTTGTGCATCTGGCTTACATGGGTCCTGGGGAATCAAACCTGGTTGGCTTTGCAGTAAAGTGCCTTAGCCACTAAGCCATCTCTCCAGCCTTAAAAATACATTTATTTATTTATTTATTTATTTATTTATTTGCAAGGAGAGAAGGTGAAAAAGAGAGAGAGAGAGAGAGAGAGAGAGAGAGAATGAGTACAACAGGCCAGGGCCACTGCAAATGAACTGTGCCACTATGTGCACCCAGCTTTACATGGGTGTTGGAGAATAGAACCTGGGTTGCTAGGCAGGTGCCTTAACCACTGAGCAATCTCTCCAGCCCTGATCTTAGGTTTTTAAGAACTTATGGACAACTAAAGATGTATCTTATATTTTTTGAAAAAAAAAACTATAGTAGAGTGCACATCAGTTACTTTTTTCATTGCTGTGCTCTAATACTGATAAGAAACAGCACCCTGGAGAGTTTATTTCAGTTTACAGATCTGGGGAATACATTCCATTGTGGTGGGGAAGATATGGCAACAGAAGTGGGAAGCTGCTGGTCACCCTGCATCTGCAGCGGGAAGCAAGAAGTGGGGCTGGGTATACAACCTCAAAGCCTACCCCAGTGGTCTACTTACTCTACCAAGATTCCAGCTCCTAAAGCTTCCCCAACCTTTCCAAACAGCGCTGCCAGCTGTGGATGAAGTGTTCAAACACAAGAGCTTGTGGGGGAGGGTATTTCACATTTAAGTTGCAAGCAACAGCACCATACCATTGTCCCTGTATATCCATGGGAGATTGGTTCCAGGACACCCTGAAGATACCAAAATTTAAGGATTCTCATGTTCTTCATATAAAACAGCATAGAATTTGTGTATCATCTGCACCTATTTTCCTTTGTGCTTTAAATGTTTTAGATTATGTGCAATATCTAATGCAATGTAAATATTAGGTAAATTATTCTTATACTGTACTGCTTACATGCCCAGTGAAGATGTAGGGTTTTATTTGTGGGAGCAAGTTGAATCAGTGGATTCAGAATCCATAAATATGGAGTCTTAAATATATCCATTCTATTGCTATGTGGTATTGGGTTTTGAACTCTGGGCCTCACACATGCCAGGTAAGCACTTCACTACTGAGCTACACACCCAGTTGTATTCTATATACTATAATGGATTGTCAAATCACAGCTATCATGTTATTATAAATAAAATCTTATTCGAACATATGCACATCAGTTTATTTCTGTGTTTTTAATCTTTGTTTTTAAAAATATTTTTGTTTATCATGAGAGAAAGAGGGGGAGAGAGAATGGGTGTACCAGGGCCTCAAGCTAATGCAAATGAACTCCAGACATATGGGCCGTTACATGCATTTGGCTTATGTAAGTTCTGGGGAATCAAACTTGGGTCCTAAGGCTTCATAGGCAAGTACCTTAACAACCAAGCTCTCTCTCCAGTCCTATTTCTGTGTTTTTAATGGTTGCTTTCCCACTCTATTGGGGAATTAGAGTTGGAAAATAATGCCAAGGTTGGGTCATGTTACAGAGGCAGATTGTATGAGTTACAAGTTTGAAATGTGTCCTTCTGCCCCCTTGAGGAAATGCTGAAAACTGAAATACAATGAGAGTATCTAATGTGATGTATCCATATAAGAAAGTGACCATAGTTTACAGGTTGATGGACTTTAGCCAACTAAATGCACTCATATCAGACACATCTAGATCAAGAATCATAAAATTGCCAGCACCTCTCACCCCCACTTCCCATTCACACCAACAACATCATATTTTTATTTATTTTTCCCATTGCTATATTTTATTGCCACTGCAAATGAACTCCATTTTTAAATAACATATATATGTTTATATGACAGGAGAGAGAGAGAAAGTGAGAGAGAGAATGGATACATAAGGGCTTCTTGTCACTTCAAACAAACTCTAGATGCCACTTAAGCCAGATGCACAAAGTGGCACGTGCATCTTAATTGTTTCTAGTGGATGAAGGCCCTGGCATGCCCATTCTCTCTGTTTTCAATAAATAAAAAATATTTTAAATTTTTTTAGTTTTATTTGAGAGAGAGAAAGGAAGAGAGAGAGCAAGAAGCAGAGAGAGAGAGGAGAGAGAGAATGGGCACACCAAGGCCTCCAGCCACTACAGTTGAACTCCAGATGCATGCTCTATCCTGTGCATCTGGCTTACATGGGTCCTGGAGAATTGAACTGGAGTCCTTAAACTTTACAGGCAAGCACCTTAACCACTAAGCCATCTCTCCAGCTTCCTTTTTGCTTCTTTATGCATATTGGCCCTCCTCCTTAAAAATATTCTTGGATCTAGTTGCTCATTTGTTTCATGGTTTTCTCATGTCTTATGAATGTCCATTGGGTCTCTGAAAGGCAAATAGGTGCTGTAGCCTCAAGGTATGGAATTATATATATTTAATTTGAACTAACCTTAGCTAGGAAATTTATTGTTTAACATATACTAATATGTTGTTCAATTTACTTTGTTCTACTTTGTTTTCTATGATGAGACATGAGTGAGCACAACTTACTGGTTCTTTCAACTCTTTCTCTTGTTGCTATTCCCCCATAAATATCTGTTTTCTCCTGTGAAGATTTATGGTGACCTTCAATCGCAGTGGAGCCATTTGTCACTGTTAAGTATGGTGCATTCCCTGTCAGCCTAGTGCTTTGTACTCAGATACAACTGATATTAATTGTCGACTCCCACTTTCTTTCATTTCCATTTTCTTGTTCTGTAGATGGTTATCTGTCACTTTTATTTTAAAATTTGAGACTTTTGTTCATGTCTTTTCTTTCTAGCATGGGAAAGGATTTTCTGTCATGAAATCTAGGTATTATTTTCTTTTAAAAGGTAAGTTCACCTTACTAACACTTACAGTTATATGAGATATTTCCATCTTTCTTTAAGTTATATTTTAGTTTTTTTTGCATGGATTATATATTTTGTGTTTTCTTTATTTTAGGCATATGACGTATTTTTTGAGAACCTGAAAAGTGATCTATTTTCAGTTTTTAATTAATCTTGCTGTTGTGGTTTTACTGATAACTATAGTGGTATTCTTAACTCTATACTCTTTGACTTAGGAAATTTGGGCATATTAATTGATATTCTACTATGAATGATGAATTAATTAGTAAAGGTATATTTCCTTTTACGGTCATTTGCTTCTTTGACCTCTGACGTTTGTCCTGCTGTTTGTACCTCATAGGAACCCCACCTCACCCCAACTCTCTTGCCACATGTTGGGGTCTTTAGACTTTAAACAAGATATTCATTCCTCCAGGTCTTGGTTTTAGCATTTGCCAGCACCACTGAGTCCTTAGTATGAGAAATGATATAGTCAACAATGTACTGTTCCCTCATTTTTCTCCAAAAGCCAAATCAGTATGAGCACTTTCATCATTTCCCCCTGATTTTATTAAGTTGTTGCACCTGCTTTGCACAGGTGTGGCTGGAGGTTAAAGATGTCAGAGAACTAGTTTTGCAGATATGCCCATTACAATGTAGAGTATATCAATTTAAAATCATAAATTTATGCAAGTATAAACATAAGAATAAAAATGAAAGTATATATAATCTTACTGTATCATTTTATTAGATTTTTTTAGGTAGGGTCCCATTCTAGCCCCGGCTGACCTGGAACTCACTCTGTAGCCTCATACTAGCCTTGAACTCACATCAATCCCCCTACCTTAGCCTCCTGAGTGCTGGGACTAAAGGTGTGTAGATTACGCCTGACTCAATATTAAACATTTTATTGTGGCATATGTATTTTATCCCATCTAAAATATATAATGTATAAGATATCCATTTTTAGATCATAACAAAATATATTGAATCTAACTATTTTAGCCACAGTATTTTATTATTAAAAATTATTTGCTGGCTAGAGATATGGCTGTATGGTTAACACATTTGCCTGCAAAGCCTAATGAATCAGGTTTGATTCCCCAGTACCTATATAAAGCCAGATGTACAAAGTGGCACATGCGTCTGCAGTTTGTTTGCAGAGGCTGGAGGCCCTGGCATGCCTATTCTCTCTGTCTCTCTTCTTTCTATATCTCTCTGCTTGCAAATAAATAAATAAAAATATTTAATAACACACTAAAATTATTTGCATATGTGTATGTATGTGGGTGTTTCAGAGTCTCTTGCTGCTGCAAAGGAGCACTGGATGCTTGCTCCACTTTTTGCTTCTGTCTTACATGGGTAGCTTAGGAATGGAACCCAGGCTGCAGGCTTTGCAAGCAAGCACCTTTAACCACTGAGCAATCTTTCCAGGCCCCTTAAACATTTAGAAGTATTTACTTTAATGGCATTCTGGACAATCCTACTGCTTTTCAACACTCACAACAATCTAGATTTAGGATATTTCATCATACTAAAGAAGTATCACACCCATTCACTAGCCACTCCCCACCCTCTACTCTCAGGCCCAGCACCTACTAATTTGCTTTCTGTTTTATCAGTTTGCCAATCCTGGACAATCCATTTAAAGAAAGGGTAGAACATATAGTCTGTTATGTCTGGCTGCTTTCACTTAGTATATATGCCAGCCATTGTACTCCTAGTAAGCAAGAGGGAAACACAACTAGATTTTCTCCTACCAACAAATGGACAAAGCAAATGTGGCCTGTCCAATCAATGGAATTTATTCAGTCTTAAGAGCAAAGGAAGGATGGACACGTGTTCCAACAGGAATAATCCTTGGGAAATACTGTATGATAGTCATTGTGCTATTAGAAATGATTTTTATATTACTAGAAAATTAAATTTCCATTTTGAACACTTTTGGCATTTGTCATCCAAAACAATGAATCATTATGGAAAGCAAAAAACTGGGTATGTTGAGTAATGTTTATCACCATAATAGTTGGATGACTGACACAGGAAGATTGCCACGAGTTCCAAGAAGGATGGGGCTACATAGTTACAAGCTGGCCTGGACTGCAGAACGAGACCCTGTCTTCAAAAACAATGGGGGTAGGACTGACGAGATCGCTCAGTAGGTAATGTGCTGCCTTGAAAATATGAGTGCCTGAGTTTGATCTCCAGTACTCACAAACATGTCAGATATAGCAGCACACATCCGTAGTCCCCATCTCATGGAAGTGGAGACGGGAATCTCTGAGACTCATAGGCTAATTAGTGAAGTACAGGCCAATGCGAGACCTGTCACATAAAAGAGACGGGTGGTATTCCTGAGGATGACACCCAAGGTTGTCCTCTAGCCTCCACTTGCAGACACATGTGTCCCCTCCCACAATACATACATGAAAAGACAAAAGAAGACTATGTGTCCTACACCCCCTCAACCCTCTGTCCAGAGTGGAAATCATGTCTTCATGAAATGGGTTTTATGAAGCTGACAGGAGCAATGGGAGTAAGAAGTATTTGCAATCCAGAGCAGGCTCCCTGGGTCCTGCTTCCTGAGCACACAGCAGGGAGGATAGAGACAGAGGTGATTAGTACCATTGCCCACATGGTGTGATGCCTGGGAGATCTCAGCAGGAGATGAACTGGCTACAACTCTGTGGCCTCCTATGGCATATATGCAGCAGCAGGGTGGCCATCCATTAAACGTAAGACATGAGCATCAGAGAGAGCTATAAGTGAGAGTGCAAATGGGTGCAGGACCAACTACTAACAGCATCCTATGTATACTAATGATCAATAAGGCATGACTCATAATTTTTAATGTGGACAGACAAATTCAATCCTAGATGGCCTCTCTTGCTTTCTCTGCTCCCTCCACATGCAACAAGGAACCAAGTTCATCTCTTTAGTAGTAAACAAACCTTGGAAGGAGAAAGACTATTAGGAGAACCCTAAGGGAAACTAGAATCAACTGAGACTAATTGTCTGCCACCTCGTTGTCATATGTGTGTGTGTGTGTGTGTGTGTGTGTGTGTGTGTGTGTATACTCATGAGTGGAGACCAGAGGACAACCTCAGGTATTGTTCTTCAGGCATGGTCCACCTTTTTTTGACAGGGTCTGTCACTGGCCTGTAACTATATACAACTCAAGAAGAATGAACTCTGGCTTCAAGGAAGTCAACCCAAAGGAAGGTGAGTTATTTCTGAAAACAATGGCAAGCCTTGGGCAAGCCTGAGGCAGAGGAAATGAGGACGAGGGGTGTGTGCATGGACGAGGCCTTTGTCGTTGAGTCTGAACAAAATGAAAGAAAATCATTCCGCTGGACAAACCAGCTGCTTTTCCAGCCAAATCTTCAGTCTGTTTTAGAGATAGTGTTCATCATTGGGATGTTACACAGTGACACATTTTTCTCCTCTCCAGCTTTTGTTGTTTAGAGTCCCTCTTTGTGTTAGATATAAAATTACCTGACAAGGTGTAATGAAATGATGTTATCTTGTTAATAAGTGTGTAATGACCCTGCTGCTTTCAGCAGCTTGCTTGAGCAGCCCACCTCTGCAATCCAGAGAAAGTATTAGAAATGCCATTAACCCTGATGCCTGTGGGAGGGGACTATGGAGAGCTGATGTCATAGTGTTCTCAGAGACTGTTTTCTTCTTTCTTCTAATGGTTTCTGATC
This sequence comes from Orientallactaga sibirica, assembly GCA_036365145.1. Lineage (NCBI taxonomy): Eukaryota > Metazoa > Chordata > Mammalia > Rodentia > Dipodidae > Orientallactaga > Orientallactaga sibirica. Next base: position 16,437,199 of record JAEOAD010000028.1, read on the forward strand.
TATGCTGAGAATATTTTTCAGGTTACGTGTCCTCTTACCTTGGTTAGGACATTTTGAGATGATCGTAATAGCCGATTGCCAACCTGACAGGATCTGGAATCACTTAGGAGACAGACCCCTGGGAAGGATTTTCTAGGTAAGGTTAATTGAGATGGGAAGACACATTGTCACTGTGAGCAGAAGCACCATTCAATAGGCCGGGTCTTCAACTCAATAAAAAGGAGAAAGGTAGCTGAGCACCAGCATGCATCTCTCTCTGCTCTCTTCACTGTGAATGCAGTGTAACCAGTGGCCCCAAGCTCCTTCTACCAAGCTTTCACACTGTGAAGGACTGTATCCCTTTAAAATGTAAGAAAAATGAACACTTCCTCCCATAAGTTGCTTCTTATCATGTTTTGGGACACATCAATATGAAGAGTAACTAATACACTGATGGAAGAGTTGGTGCCTGGTAGTCAGCTACCCTTCCAGAGAAAGGACCAACAAATTCAGCAGCTGTGTTAAATCATCTGATGTGCACACCTGGTGCTCCTGAGGAATGGGTGCAACAGCTATGCAGCCAAGGAATGATGCTCATGCAATCTCAGTGGGTACCGAGGGAGACTCCCCAGTTGGGCAGGGGTAGTGGATGAAGAATTCTTGGAGCTCCACAGGCCATGTTGAAATCCAAGTCCAGCATTAATTCCTGTGTCTGATTTTGCGTGAGTCTACTTCCTGCTGCTATCATAGGGCACCATGGGCTAGGTTCTTTGTAAATGATAGGTTCTTTGTAAATTTGGCTCCTGGTTCTGCTGTTTAAGAGCATCATCATCACATCAGGTGAGGGTCTGTGTGTTGCATCCTGCCATGGTGGGAGGCAGAAAGTCAAGACTGTGGGGAGAGATAGAGAAGATGGGGCCCAAATTTACCCTTTTATCAGAAGCCCATTCTCATGAACCCACTCCTACAAAAATGGCATTCATGCCCTCATTTGGTTTGGCCCTCTGAGATGTCCATCCTCTTAATTGTGTCATGTGTCACTTCATATGTACTTTGCAATGGATATTTGAACTACGGCAGACATTGGTTGAGTTATGAAACTACCCTGAGGTCCAGATTTCTCAACTGGAATAGAAATAAAAATTCTGTTTCAGATCCTTCCTTCAGTGTGTCACTGGCATAAATATGTACCAGGTTCAATTATAAGAGACACATTAATATTCATTCAGCAAATGTTTATTGATTACATGCTATGTATCAGGCACTAAAATGAGTGCAAAAAAGAAAAATAAATAGGAACATGTGATGGATGCAAAACATGAATTTTGTTTAGTTTTAAGATTTTAAGAGTTGGTACATTCCTGTAGTCCTAGCACTTAGGAGGTTGCTGTAGGTGGTTTTAAGTTTGAGGCCAGCTTCGATTAAAGAATGAGATCTTGTCTCAAAAAAATAAGTCTTTTAGCCGGGCATGGTGGCGCACGCCTTTAATCCCAGCACTCGGGAGGCAGAAGTAGGAGAATCGCCGCGAGTTCGAGGCCACCCTGAGACTACAAAGTGAATTCCAGGTCAGCCTGGGCTAGAGTGAGACCCTACCTCAAAAAAAAATAAAAAATAAAAAATAAAAAAATAAAATAAAAATAAGTCTTTTAGCTTCTCTTTTCAGACAGTGATGACTACTGGGGTGACTGAAAAACTCATCAAAGTGCTGAGAAGATGTGACAGTTCAGCACTCAGTGAAACATTTCTATCACACCCTGCAAGGCTCAGAAACCACTGTGGAAGAAGTAGTGGAAAGAATGTAAGGGCTGAAGGATGAGAGGAATGCACTGGAATGCTGTCTACCAGACGCTTAAGTGACCATTGCACTCATGTCCTCATAATGACTGTTGCTATCTATATAAGACATGTATAATATAAGGGCAAAATAAGATAAGATCTGGCTGAAGAGATGGATCAGCAGTTAAGGCACTTGCCTGTAAAGCCTAACTTCCTGGGTTCAATTACCTAGTATCCACATAAATCCAGATGCACAAAATGGCACATGCATCTGGAGTTCATTTGCAGTGGCTGGAGGCCCTGAGGCACCCATTATCCTGTCTCTCTTCTTCTCTCTCTGTGCCTACAAATAAATAAAAAAAATATTTTTTAAAAGGGTGAGCTCAAAATAAAAGAGAGGTTAGTTGGAAAGATGCAGGTGTTCAGTGAAGGAGGTAATATGAAAGGGGACAAAAGAGGATAGTGAGAAGAGAAGGGATTATGATTAGGGTACAATGTGTATATGAATTGAGGTTTTCAAGAACAAGTTAGAGCCACAAGTTGGGGCATTATGCACAGAGACTTGGCCTAGCCTCCATAACTCTTGACTACCCCCACACTGCATGACCCACATTCACCATTGATGAGGGTCCCTATGGAAGAGGGAGGATAATGGAGTCACCATTATGAATGTAAAATTAGAATAATATAAATAAAAATAAATTATAAAAAAGAACAAGTTAACAAAAGAAAGAAGAAAAAGTAAAGACATCTAAACTGAAGGAAAACAAAAAGGTTGAGTGAGGACATCAAGATCTGATTTGCCTGCAAGGAGGGAGTGAGGAAGGATTACTAAGGAAGCTGTTGGTGATACGCTCAACTAGGGACTTGATCAGGCTCCCTAGTCAGCAATAGGAAGAAGCACAGTCTCCATCCATCTGGACTACCGCTCTGGTGCTCCACTCTGTTGTACTCTGCATCTTGATTTATGGGGTTTAGTTGATTAAATGTCAAACATGATAGTAAAGGTTTTCAGGAAAGGAAGGTGTAAAACCACAAATGAATCAAATGTGAAGATCTATTTAAAATGAAGTCTCCTCATCATTGTACAGCCTGGATTGACATTCTGATAACTCTTCTTAAATGATAATGTCCAACTTAAAAATAATACATCAAACCTTAACTACAGAGCTTGGGGGATGAGGTGGAGAGATTGTATTGCATGGTAAGAGTTATTTGAGATAATAAAACTTTCATTCTTATAACCAGCACGAGATAATGAGATGTTAATCCATCCAAGATTTAATAGATTTATTATTCTAATGAACTATACCTGACAGCTTTGAACTGTATGTAGCAACTTATTAATCTTTTGACAGATGTTGAGGGTTTTCTTTCTAGGTGTGTGATTGGAGCATTAAAACTGAAATTGCTCACTGAAATTTTCCTTATGGCATAGTAGAGTATTGAGGATAGCTCTAGATGCCATTCTGATTGTATTAAATTAAACTATGAGAATAAAGCTCTACCCAGCAGAAATTATAGGAGCAATGATGGAAGAGATTAGGTAGCAGGTGGGTGCAGTAATGAAAAGAGTTATTCATAAATGGTGGGAGCTCCTATATGCTGCTCATTATGACTCAGTCTTGTAAGTTTAATAGCCTTGTTAATTTAACAAAGATGTTTTAAACACCTATTTTTTGTCCCAGGCACAATGGTAAGACCAAGGATAAAAAGTGAATTGGGATGTGGTATCTAATCCAGAAGATCACAGGATGGAGGGAGCAGCTGGGAAAACTGACCATGGACTTCTGGCCAGACAAGGAGGAAATCCAGTACCTGAGATGTGTAGAGGATGCTAGAAGTCAAGCCTGTGTGTAACAAAGTTTGGCATTTTTGGAGAACTATGGAAGCTGAAATATGAAAAAGAATGAGCAAGAAAATGAAAGTAGTGGTCAGAGATTGAAGTGACTGAAATTGGAACAGTAGAAGGTAGGGAATCATGGGGAATGGGTACCTCTGAAGTGTTTGTTTTCATACTTTTTTGACCATAATTCAACATATATGATATCTATTTTATATATGGCTGAACACAGATGCATAAAATTTAAACAAAATTCTATGGTACAATTCTCATGCTACTACTGACATTGCATGTTGATATATTTTTTTCTATTTTACTCTATTATATATAATGTAAAAATGGACTTTATGACTCACTAATGCAAACTCATGGTCAATGAGAAGATAGCATATTGGGAATATTGACCAATGGCTGTGAAAACAGGAAGACCCATAATAAGATTAATGGAGATTAGAAAGAGAGTGAAAATCTTGAATGAATGAGATGAGGGGAAGTAACCAGGAGGATATAAGGTGGAACTGCCAGGAAAGAGAGTCTGGTAGGATGTACTTCAGAGGAACTAGGTTCTTAGAAATTCCAGAAAGTACCTTTGAAGAGCAAAGGGAAACTGTACCATGGGCATGGGTATGAGAGAAACAGGTTTCCCAATTGAGAGGATTCCAGGAGTGACAGGCCTCTAAGATAGCCTCCATGAAAATGAAGTGAGTGGAGCATGTAGAGCAAGTGGAAGGACAGAAGAGACCTTGACCTCTATGGTCTGTCATGAGAACGAAGTGTGTGGAATGTGTAGGAAGAGCGGCAGGACCGAGAGGACATTGTTCTCGAGAACTTATGGTCTGTCATGAAGATGAAATTTGGAACATGTAGAGCAGTCATCATGTGAATGAAGCACGTGGAATGTGTAGAGCATGTGGGAGGACAGACAAGACTTTATCCTCTGGAACACATGGTTTGTTATTAAGGGGCTAGAACAGTTAGGAGTTTGTCTGAGTCAATTTAGGGGGTGTGTCAGACGCTGATGGTTTTAGTCCCAGCCATGACTTATTCTTTAATGTGACCAAGTGATTAGTGGGTTCCACATGATGAGCTCTTCAAGAGGCTGAGCATCCTTTTTAAGGTGCCTCAACAATATGTATAATTGCATCCAAAAGCTCTCTGGGGGTTCTAGTGTGATATTTCAACAAGAGAAGGTGAGGGAAAGGATAAGATTCCAACTCTGTCCTCTATGTAAAGACTTAAAAGTTTGGTCAAATGACAAACCAAAATAAAATCAATTTACTATGGGAGAAAAATAGATGTATTTCTGACATCTCAAGGGAAGTAAAGAAAGTGTCACATGAAGGGTAAAATATAAGTTGAACAAACCAAAACAAAATCAATTACTATGGGAAAATAGATATGTTCTATTTATTATTTCACAGGGGAACAAAGGAAAGTCTCATATATAGGGTAAAATAATGTTGAGTCTTTTTGGCTGTGTGTTAGCATATTCATGTTTGTGCAAATGTGCATGTGTATAGGCCAGAGGATGATCTTAGGTGTTGTTCCTCAGGCACTGTATATCTTTTCATTGAGACAGCGTCTATCACTGGCCTAGATCTTGCCAAATAAGCTAGACTGGCCAACGAGCCCCAGGGAGATGCTCCTGTCTATGTCTTCCTAGTACTGGGATTACACGTGTATGCCACCATGCCTGGCTTTTAAAAAAATAAGAGATGGATTAGTGATTAAGGCACTTTCCTGTGAAGCCTAAGGACCCAGGTTCAATTCCCCAGTACACATGTAAGCTAGATGTATAAAGTGGTGCATGTGTCTGGAGTTCATTTGCAGTGGTTGGAGGCCCTGGTGCACCCATTCTTTCTCTCTCTCCCTTTCTCTGTCTGCCTCTCTCTCTCAAGTAAATTGTGGTAGTTTGAATATATGGCCCCCAATATATTCAATGTTTTATTACTTTATAGTCTGTATCTGCAATCACCTTCCTAGAGGCAATGTCACTGGGGGATGGTCTTAAGGTGTTAATGGTGGGTTTGAGATTCCATTGTAAAGATATGCAAAGTGTGCCCAGTAGGAGTTCCTGAAGTGTGCTGTGTGACTTTTTGGCAGTAGTTTTTCTCTGTGTGCTGTGTAGCTGGAGGCTTGGCTTTTTCTCTCTCTGCTTGGCCCTGTGAAGGCAGGCCAGCTTCTTCTGCCATTATGGAACTTCCCCTGGATCTGTAAGCTTCAATAAATAATATCCCTTCCTCCATAACTGTGCCTGGTCTGAAAGTTCATCTCAGCAAACCTGATGCTGTCTGCTACATAAATAAATAAAAAATAAAATGTTAAAAAGAAGAATAACATAATCTCCCATTTTGTTCTCCTGATGCCCCCTCTTCCATTCCCCTTCTACTGAACACCTTCTTCTTCATAACTTGTTCATTTTCTACTCTGATAGCTCTTTTCCTCTTGTGTGTGGTGAGTTTAATTATGACTGCCGGAATGGGCATGTATGGGAATTATTTACCATAGAACATGGGTCTTACCAATGGCTTTTCCACTTCATAGAGTGTCTCCCATTCCCCTAGCCACCACAAAGTGCCTGTAACACCTCAGGGAGGGATGGAGTCCTCATGGCTTCTTCTATCATGCCAAGTAGTGTGTAGACCTTGTGCAGGTGTAGACAGTCAGTGAGGTTATGCGTGCAGTGGCCATGTCATGTGTGGAAGACCGCATTCCACAGCACTCTTCCCACACCCTCTCCTGCATTGTTCTTTGAGCCTTGGAGGAGGTGATACACATTTCTCATTTAGTGTTGTGGGCTCCAGTGTCACTTATTGTCAGCACTTCGACAAGTTTAGAGCCTCTTCAGTACTAGTCACCACCATCTGCAAAGAGAAGCTTCTCTAACCAGATGTAAGAATGGCACTAATCTATGGGCATGGATATACCTATTCAGAGGGCAATTTGATGGGTATACAACATATCCATTTAGCTGAGCAACAGTAATAGCTTTCCTCTTAGGGCCTGTAACCTCCCTAGCCATAGGTTTTGACTAGGTAAGGAGTACAATTCAAGATAATAGGCACAAGGAAAGTCTTAGAAGAGGACTCCAGTTACCCAGGAAAGAAGGCAAGCAGTCAACAAATAGGTTCTCATGAAACTAAAACCTATTATGCAGCAAAAGAAACCATCAGCCAAATAAAGAGGCAGCTTACAGAATGGGAGAAAATCTTTGCCAGTTATACATTTGACAGAGGATTAATATAGAATATACAAGGAACTCAAAAAACTAAACATAAGAAAATGAACAACCAATCAAAAACTGGGCTTTGTAACTGAGCAGACAGTTCTCAAAAGAAGGAATAGAAATGGATAATAAATATTTTTTAAACTGTTCAACCTCCTTAGCCATCAGAGAAATGCAGTTTTTTAAATGAAGTTTCCACATGTCAAACTCAGGTCATCATGCTTTAAAGGCAAGCACTTTACCAATGAGCTCTCTCCCCACCTTCAAGTAGAGTTTTAAAGAATAAAATATGCACGTTGTTATAAATGCAGAATGGGTTGTCCTGTTTGAATATAAAATATTCAGCACAGGTTCATGTGTGTTTGAACACCGGCCTACAGCTGGTTTGGGAAAGTTGTGGAACCTTGTGGAGAAAGTGGGTCAATGGTGGTGGCCATTAAGGTTTTCTATCCTGGACCCTCCCTCCTCCTGCTCTTCTTCTGGTTACTCACTGCCAACCAAATGTGATTGAAAGACCCAGGCCAGAGTAACACCATGACAGGCCTCAGTCACTCTGTAGGCCACAGGGGCGAGTTCCCAGAATCAAGGGAAGAACAAGCAGTACCAGGAAAGACCATAAACTTGCTGTGTGAGCATGACTCAACATTCTTGCAGTCCTGGGATGGATGGCCCAATAAGATCCACTGTCTCAGAGTTTTGTAAATGTCAACCAATCAAATGAATATAACTGTGCGCGCCAACCTGTTCAAATGTAACCGCTGCTTGCTGAGCCAATTAAGTTTGAAATTCCCCTAGACCTAGCCCGCCAAAATCCTAAGACCAATCAAGAACCCCCAAGTACTGTTAATGTTCAAATTAGCCAATCATGTAGTTGCGTAGGTGATAGTCCTCTCCACCTTGCTCAAACCTCAATAAAAAGTCCGCTTTTCTGCTTCTCCTGGCTCTTGCGTGGATCCACTGCGTTGGTGAAGGCAAGAGACTGAGCTTAAGCCCAAGTAAAGCTCTTTGCGTTTGCATACGTGTTTGGTGTTCCTTGGTGGTCACTGGGGGTGCTGTGAACTGGGCATTACAGTGATCAGCTCTGCTCCCACTCCTGCTGCCATGCCCTCCCCACCAAAATGGACTATTCTCCTATAACTGTAAGCTAAAATAAGCCCTTCCTTCATTATGCTGTTTTTGTCATGTATTTTTTCTTGGCAAGGAGAAATGTAGCTAATACAGAGTGGAAAAACCCTTCAGAAGTCAGAGCTAGATCAGCAGTGGAGACAGAGAAGGGCTCCAGTGCTCTAACAGAGAGACTGGCTTGGTGCTCTCAGGTCTTTGCTTCCTTTTATCTCCTGGGATGGACCAGTAATCTGTGAGCCTGAAGGTAGATCGCTTGCTCTGGGCACCATAGCTTATGTGCACAGGCTTCCCCTGCGTCCATAGGAGAGGACCATAGCCATTGTTCATAGCTGTGGTCTAACAAGTGTCCCTGCAGAGTGACAGGTTCAGAGAAGGAAAGAAAACCATGAATCTGGACTTGTTACATTATGAAGATGATTGAGCTCCATTGGTCATTTGCTTCAGACCATTTGCCATTTGTCACTTATTATTCCACCAAGGACACCAACATCCAGCAGGAAAAAAATGTGTGTGACTGGAAAATTCTCTTGTAAGAAGTGATATCTAAGCAGTGCCTTGTCACTGGTTTAGAACATACTGGAGGTTGAAGTCCATTAAAATTTAAATTAAAGTACTTGGTCAATTCTAGCATGCCTTTATGTGTGTGTGATTTGCTGTGAAGAATGCATGTGGGCATGTGTTATACAGGTGCACGTGCATGCATGCACATGCACACATGTTTTGGTGGCCAGAAGTTGCTCCCATTAAACCTGGAAGTAAGTCATTGATTCAGCTTGACAAGCTAACCAGCAAGCCTTGTGGATACTCATTTCTCAGTCTCCCCAGTGCAGGGATTACAGGTGTGTACCTACCCTGTACCCATCTTTTTTTTTTTTTTTTGGAGAGAGACAGAGAGAGACAGAGAGAGAGGGAAGGAAGACAGATAGAGATGGGTGCCAGCAGCCTCTCAGCTGCTGCGAAGGAAATCCAGATGTGTGCGTCCCCTTGTGGTCAAGTGCAGCATTGTTCCCTTGTGTCACTTTGCATCTGGCTAAACGTGGGACCTGGAAATTGGAACCACTGGCAATTGGAACCAGCATTCTTAGGCTTAAGAGGCAGGCACCTTAACCGCTAAACCATCTCTCCAGCCCTGTACCCATTTTTTATATGGATGCTGGGGATCCAAACTGAAGGCCTCATGTATGCATGTCAAGCACTTTGCTCACTGAGTTGTCTCTCCAGTCTAGCATGTTTTTAAAGTATAGAGTATTTTAGGATAAAAATATGATGTGGTAAGGAAAATATATTCTGAAGAATTTGCATAATGCAACACTAAAGTCAGTGTTCTCCATGGAGCATCAAGAATCTTGCCATCAGAAGTAGAGGGTCTGGTGGCTCATGGCAGTCCCTGTGCAGGGGTGGCTCTAACTGTCACCTACTTGAGGACCTCCAGCTGTTTCAGTCTCTAAAGTCACATCTACACCCTCATCGTACACAGTAGAGGGCTTCTCATAAAACAAGATGACCACATGACCACACATCTCAATGGCAGAATGTTCATGTTTATTGTTTCACAAAATGTTTTATCAGGGGGCTGAGGACATGTGTCCATTTGGCAAAGTGCTTGTTGCACAAACATGAAGTCCAGGACACACCAAAAGTTGCTTGTGGAGGCCTTCACCTACAGTTTTCATGTGCATGTATTTACACACACACACACACACACACACACACACACACACACACACACAATTATTTCTATTTGTTGGGGCCAAAGAATTAAGCTTATAAATTGTTAAGCAATAAATGTCTTTAAAAGAATTTATTTCATTTTTACATTCATGATTGATTAACTGATAATTATATGGTCTAACAGTGAATTGTATTAACAGTTACATAAATAATTAATCATGTAGTCATTATTTAAAAAGATCATACTAAAGTGGAGAAAATTTACTTGAATTTTTAAACCAAGGAGGTAGAGTTATTCCTTAGATATTAGTTCCTTTTCCTCTTTCTTTAAAATGTCATACTTAAAACCTGGTTAAAAAGTAGGCATGGAAATAGCCAATAGTCTTAGAGGTTTTTAAAAATAGGTATTAAATTGTCCTGTATAGAGGCTGAAACTAGATGATATAATATATTTATCCTCACATATACTCATCTTTCTCATTTCCCCTGACAGTTCATTTATCCAGGTGTCTTTCATGTTGAGCTTTTTAAATGACTAGCTTCATTTTCAGTTTGCTAGCAGGAGGTAGAAGGCAACTTCCGATTTCTGTAAGGAAATATTTTAGTGTAATAGAATGATTAAATGCAAGGTAGTACTGATAAGGTTTCTAATAACTTCCTGGAGATTAGAGAGAGAAGGCCATGAATAGAAAACATGGTTATCTCTGAGTTTTAAATGTGGATGGATAAAACTGAAAGCTATTTTTTCTTTGAAATAAAGTGTGATACAGACTTAGAAGTTGGACATTACAGAAGAGGAAATAATAGCCTTAGCTATACCATTATCTATTGCTACTTATCAAGAATCAGCTAATGGGTTATAATTCCTCTTCTTCTTCTTCTTTTTTTTTTTTTTTAAAGGTGAGGCCACATGTACATATCCATGATGAGAAGCAAGGTTTTATTTTATTTTATTTTATTTTTTTGGTTTTGCAAGGTAGGGTCTCTGGTCCTCCAGGCTGACCTGGAATTAACTATGTAGTCTCAGGGTGGCCTTGAACTCTTGGCGATCCTCCTACCTCTGCCTCCCAAGTGCTGGGATTAAAGGCGTGCGCCACCACGTCCGGCTTTGAGAAGCAAGGTTTTAATGTGAAGCTACAGATTATTGCAGCTGTCCCATAGTCTCTCTGGATGATATAGAATAGTGGAACACAGTATAGGAAATAGGAAACCCACATATACTTTGTAAATGTACGAAGATGGGTTTAAAAATCACAAAACAAGTCAGAATCATATTCAGATAACGATTTTGCTTTCTAATCTCAAGCTTCCACTAATCTTGGGCTTCAAGAGAGTCTACACCCATTAAATTCTCTCTAAATATTTAATAATGGTTATGCCATTTAACCTGTGCTGACTTCACTTTCTGTTGGAGAATCTGCTTCTCTTTTTCAGATGGGAGCACAATCTGAGGAGAGAAATGACCCATTGCACTTCACCACAGCCCTATTTGAAACTACAAAGGAATTGGGGAAATGAATAAGAGTGCTGCTTTCTTGGTGAACCTGATACCAGCACCAGGTTGAAGGAGATAAACACTGAGGACACTCAGCACCTACCAAACCAGAGATCCAGAGGCTCCTAAGAGCCCATCACTGAAGTAGAGTTAAAACGAACCCAACATGGCACAGGGAATTTTGCAGAAGAGAGGGTGGAAAGATTGTTAGAGCCACACGTTGGGACATTATGCACAGAGGCATTGCCTCTTCCCTGTAACTGACAGCTACCCCCACAATGCATGACCCACAATCCCCATGGGAATGACCTGATCCTCAATGAGGAAGGTCCTTTGGAAAAGGGGCAGGGATGAGAGAAAGGATGGTACCAGCATGTGCTGTTTACATACTAAGTATGTTCATAATTGATAAAAAAAAATCACTAGCCCCCAGGTCCAGTACATAGTAGGCACATACCCAGTTAGCAATTGTTTTCATAAGATTACTTCCTATAGTATGGTCTGTGACAAATAAAAAACCTCATTGAGCCTGGGCTAGAGTGAGACCCCAGCTCAAAAAACTAAAACAAGAACAACAACAAAAACCCAACAACAACAACAACAACAACAACAACAAAAGCTCATTGAGACCCTGTTGTATTTGAATGTAAAATACTCCTTATAGGTTCATGTGTTTGAAGATTTAGTCCCCAGCAAGTGGTACTGATGTTGGAAAATATTGTTAAAAAGGAACCTTCAAAGGTGGTGACAGTGCAAGAAATTGTCCAAGAAGTCAGGGTTAAGATGGCCTGGCCCCTTTTCACTGAATTCTACTGTTTTTTGATCAGTATATAAACAGATTCTGTAAATAATGATTTCTGTATATAAGGGAGAAACTTGGAATTTTTCTGGTTGTATTGCCTTCAAAACTGAAACATTGTGTGACCATCTGCCTTCCTGAGGTCTATTGTATAATAATAAACCATGCCAATTTTTTTAAACATCAAAAATAAGAATAGGGGCTGGGGAGGTGGCTTAGCTGTTAAAGGCACTTGATGCAAAACCTGCCCTCTCTATATTTTTCTGAAATCAACACAGCATGTTTCATGACCTATCTCTGCTAATACTAGACACTAAACATTTTAAAGAATATGGGTACTTTTAATAACACAAGGCCATTCTCAACTTCAACAAATAAAACACTGATATAAGGCTTTCCCATAATGTATCCTCCATTTTATTATTTTGTCAGTTAATCTAGTCATGTTTATGGCATTTGTCTCTACAAAAATACAGAACTCACCCAAAATCAGGTGTTTTATTTACTTATTATGTCTGAGATATTCTGTAGCCTTTATTTGTCTTTCATGTTTTGATCCTTTCTGAAGAACACAGGTTTTACAGAAAGGCAAATTCCTCCTCATACCCCCGTCGCTTCATTCCTTCCTGTGTTCCTCTTTGTTTCTTATTGATAAATTTTATCTGATTGTGTGTGTGTATATATATATACACACACACACACACACACTATTGTTCACTTTTAAAAATAATGTGGAAATCAGTACACACAAGTTCATAGAATTTTTCCTCATTCCTTTTCACAGTTGCATCTCTGGAAGCAGCTACTCTATACTGCTTTCATCCATGGATGCAAGTGGTTAAAGATGAACCGTGGGTCAAGGGTAGGGTGGTGAGTGAGCTCAGTAAGCATCCAGAACACACTGTGATTCATGGGAAAACAGCTCACATTTAAATGACCAGAAAGACAAGGAGTTGAGTAGTATACCACATATCTTCTATGTGTCTGGCATGGGGTCTGGTGTTTCACGTCTACTGTTCTTTCGGGTTCAATGCTCTGGTTTGTTATGGGCATCTATTCCATTCAAGTTCTGGTAGCCTTGAGAGAGAGCAGGAAGTAGCTAACAGAGTAGTTTAATGATGCTCTTTTAAACTTTTCTTCATTTTCCACTCAATGAATCTCAGTAAATAATCACTAAGTGCTTATTGAAATCAGATATTGGGGCTGGAGAGATGGCTCAGTGGGTAAGATTACTTGATATGCAAGCTAAAGACATGACTTTGATCCTCAGCATCCATTTAAAAATCTGGGAAGGGCTGTGTATGCCTGGTATGCCTACAACTCCAGTGCTAAAGGGTTTGGAGATAGGCAGATAGCTGAGCTGCATCTTCCTGATTAGCCAGTCTAACTGAAATACTCTGTTAGGTGGAGTCTCAGTGAGAGACTCTGTCTCAGGGAAATAAGGTAAAGGAGTGTTAGAGGCAGATATCCAAACATCTTCTTCTGGCCTCTACACACATGTGCATTTGCACACACATGTGCATACATTGGACACATGCCATGCATACTATGCACACACCAAAAGATCAGATATTATATCAGATGATGTGTCTTGTAGGCAGATGCCCTCAGCCTCTGCCTCCTGTAACCCTGAAGCATCCAAAGGAAGTGGTACCTCTCTGAGCGCCACCTGAGCAAAGGAATTGAGTGAGGACCAGAAGAAGGCACTAAGCTTTTAGGAAGAAAGAGCATCCTTCAGCATATCAACATGGCCCAGAAGAGCAAAAGAACAAAACTGCAGGACACATGTGGGCAAAGCTGAATAGCTTTATGCCTGACATGAACTGGGGGAGCGATACTGTTGGAAGGGCTATCTTTAGGACAAAAAAGGTACACTGTGTGTGTGTGTGTGTGTGTGTGTGTGGTATGACTCAGATGTGTATTGTTTCAATTTTTAGCCCTCAAAGATAATGGTTCCACTGTTACTAATAAAATACAGATGCCTCAACTTGCAGTGGGGTTATGTCATTAAAAGGCTCTTGTAAACTAAACTCATTGTAAGGGCAAAATGCATTTACTTCACTAATGTGCTTAACATCAGCTCAGCCATACTTACTTTAAGTTCCAGAACACTTCCATAAGCATACAGTTGTTCAAAACCATCTAACACAAAGCCTATTTTATAATGTCATTTCAGCTTGATAATGGATTAAATGGGTCTATTTTATAATAATGCATTGCATATCTCATATGATATATGGAACACTGTTGAAAGTGAGAAACAGAATGGATGTAGAGTTACATTTTCTTACAATGATAAAGGTGAAAAATCTTTAAGTACAAACCTGGAGTTCTTTCTCAAAGATGATTGGTCCAACCAGGTCTAGGACTTGTTCTACCTGGGGTGACTCAGTGGCGATGTGATATCTGGCCAGGAGGGTCCCAAAGACTGAAACGTTATCATAAACCTATCTGAGATTATTTTTTTTTTTTTTTTTTTTTTTTCGAGGTAGGGTCTCACTCTGGCCCAGGCTGACCTGGAATTCACTATGTAGTCTCAGGGTGGCCTTGAACTCACGGCGATCCTCCTACCTCTGCCTCCCGAGTGCTGGGATTAAAGGCGTTTGCCACCACGCCCGGTTTATCTGAGATTATTGAATGTGACATCCTCTTCTGCAAATTGCCTCATGGATAATAGAAGACTGGAACAACTGTGGATTCTTCATGTTGTCTATGACATCTTTAGTTAGACAAGATTAAGCACCCTGTCATTGTTCAGGACAGAGATAGTGAAGTGGTGTGTGTGTCTGTCCATAATGCTAACATACCTCAAGGTTTAGTGGGACAGGTGTGCAATCCTAGCATTTAGTGGGTCATGATGGGATGATTACAAGTTTGAGGCTAGCCTGGGCTATATAATGAGACCCTCTCTCACCTCCTTTTTGTCCTCCCTTTCTCCCTCCTTTCTTTCATTTTATTGTGTATGTGTGTGCAAGCTTGTATTTAAATGTGTGTGGAGGCCAGAGGAAAACCTCTGGTGTTGTTCCTCAGGCACTATCATTGGTACGGAGCTCACTAAGTAGGCTACAGTGATTGGCTAGCAAATTCAACCAAGTTTGAAAATGTACAGAACCGTGTTCAGAATAATCCTAGGAAATTTACTCTAGCTCTATTCTAATGAAAGAAGGCTGTTGGGAAAATGTGGACCAATTCATGAAATGAGAGCTGGGCTTTAGGGGTTCTAATTGATGTCATCTCCCAGTGGCATCTTATTTCAGGGGTTTGCATGCCAGCTTAGCCCAGCTTCTTAAACTGTGGGTCATAATTCCTATGAGGATCAGGTAATTGAATGTGGGGATCATAAAAGCAAACCACTTGGCTATAGTAGAATTTTCTGAATGTACAACCACCAGAAATTAATTCAAAATCAAACATGTAATCAATCTGAGGTGTGTCTGGTACGTGCTCATGTTGTGTTGCATCATATGACTTCACTGCATTGCGGAAGAGGGGGCGGATAGAATGGAAGAGCCAAAGGAAGGATATGACCTCTTACTATGCAGCTGCCCAGACAGAAATTGGCCTCGATATCCATGATCTTGCAGTGCCTAGCAATACCTTTGCAAGACCCTCAAAATATAAGAGAAAGATGATGTCATCAAATTAGGAGAGAGACTAATGGAGAGAGGGAGGGGATATGATGGAGACCGGAATTCTAAAATGGAATGGGGGAGGGGAGGGAAATATCAGGTGGGGTTCTTTTGGTATGTAAGATTAAAAGTCAATAAAAATAAAATAAAATAAAAAAAATAAAATAAAATAAAATAAAAACAAAACAAACAAACAAAAAAAAACCTTGGTTTTATATAGCATCTTGCACTGTGCTGCTGGAAACGCCTAGGCTCAGATCTGAGATGGTTGTATGTTATGAACTGCAGTGGTTTGATGTGCATACAAAACTTTCTGCTGTTACAGAAATAGAATAGCTTAATTTCAGAAAACAAAGACATTTTTCAATATTTTCCTACCAATACTTCTTAGCATATAAGTTTCAAATTATTATATCTTTAGCATGTACTGAGTTAGAAATTTTTGACTTCAAAATTACTGCTTAGGACAGAACTTTAATAAGACCGGGAGGAAGAAGAAACAGGCAGATATGAGCTGGAGAGTTGACTTAGTGGTTAAGATACTTGCCTTCAAAGCCAAAGGACCAGGGTTCGATTGCTCAGGACACACGAAAGCCAGATGCCTAAGGTGGCACATGCTTCTGGAGTTTGTTTGCAGTGGCTGAAAGCCCTGGCATGCCCATTCTCTCCCTCCCACCCTCTCTCTCTACCTCTTTATCTGTCTCAAATAAAATAAAATAAATGTTTAAAAAAATAAAAAATGCAATGGGCATGGAGTAGAGGAGGCAATATGTGCCAGGCTAGGTGAGTGACAGAATATAGGGTATGGTAGGGCCTTAGAGAGGAAGGGTTAGAGAGGATGGGTAGGGAAATCATACAAAACTTAAGGCAACATGAATCAAAACCACAGAAACCTTCCTTTTAGATGGCAATCTATGTGATATAATTACTAATAAATGGAGGGAGGGGACATTCTGGACAGAAACACCCTGTAGAAGATGGAAGAAACTTAGTTCTAAAACCATGGGCTCTGGCTGGTAAATCCCAGCCCCAGAACTAGATTACTCCCTATAGTGAGCTATTGGTCAGAGAGACACACGAGGTCCCCCAAAACAATGCAGGCCATTGCTAAAGAACTTGGTTATTTGCCTGAGCTACAAAACTAAGGCCCTATTGCTGAAGACACCACAGGCTGTAGCCACAGGAAATTGAGTCACCACTGGATCTGAGAAGGTAGCCAGTTCCTTCCTGGCTTGACCTCATGGCATTGGAAAATGCTATGGGAGCTGCTGAGAGACAATGGTTACCTACAGCATAAATAAGCAGGGGACTCAGGAAGCTACTAACCAGCCAAGTCAGGAATATACACCTGTGCAATAATGGCACACAGCCTGTGTGGGTAACCAACTGCTCTATGATTGGACATGAGACACACTCAGGAGGAGAGAACCTGGTACTGAGAACTAAGGTACTATCCCATGGACAAAAATGTTAGAGACTCCAGAGGAAAGCTCCCATTGCTCTTTGGGTAACAAGAGTGAGCATACACACCAAGAAGTTTCTCAAACACTATGCATACATGCTTTAATGTAAGCGGGTCTCACTCTTGATTGGAGAATTATTTTACAGATGGCAGAGAATACCGAGGAAATCCAAGATCCACCAGCACAAGAAAAGATAGCCAACTACCCCCCACAAGATGCCCCACATCTAACATATCAGCTGGGGCCCAGGAGACATGGCAAAGGAAAAAGCAACACAAATACTGCTCTCACTGCTTGCTTGACAGTCAGCACCAGGGAGATGGTGACAGATAACATGACCAATCAAAACTCATCAAAGCAGAAACTCAGAGGCCACAGAAAATTCAACACAAAGTCATACTGATAACAGACCCACCATGACTCAAGGAACATCACGGGAGAGGGAGCAGAAAGATTAAGAACCACAGAGTTGGGTAGGAATATGCTGAGGCACAGCACCTCACATAGAATGAGGCCTTCATGACCCCACAGTGAATACCAAGAACCCACAGAGGAGGGCCCTCAGGAAAGGGGAGCAAGGATGTGGGGAGTGGTAAAGGGATCTAGAATTTAATCTTTAACAAAATAAAATAAAATAAAAATAAAAACCCAATTTAAGATGGTTTTAAAAATGACTGTTTGGGCTTTAACATTCATCTGTTTCCTCAGTAGCAAGTGGATGGATGTAGACTTGTTGCTCTTGTCATGGAGGGCGGGACTTTGTCTTGTTTTGTGAGCTACTGAGAGTTGAACAGCTACTTAGGAAACACTTTTCAATAGGAAAAAAGTTTTTCTATTGATTGTGGTTTCATGAAAATTAATTCAATGAATTTCCAACAGTTTCTGAAATGTCCCTAAACATACATCTGCCTTTGTACTACATATTTATGTAAAAGGACATCCTCAGCAATGACGGTTGTAAAATTGAAATATCAGTAAGCTTTGAAAGGTGTTGAAGATGCTGCCCGTTCTGACACAGTGAGTGTTTAGCCAAGATTTATCCTTTATGCAAAATAAACAAGCATACACATCTCGTTGGTATGCAAATTTACTTTCATCTTTAATAAATGGTACAATTATATGCAGACAAAATAATTGTTTGTTTAATGATTTAGTATCAGTAAATATTTAATTTGTGTACCTATTATATATATTTATATAACTAGGGTCACATAAAAGTTTCTTAGTTGGAAAGTGGTTGCAAGTAGAAAATATTTAAGAAGCCCTGGTGCAGTAGAGCTAGTCTGTATAGCAGCCCATGGCCCAGAGAAGCCACCTTGAATGCCCACTGTGACATGAAAACAGAATCTTGATGTAATTTCTCTTATCTAGGGTTCTGTCTTGTGCCCATGCCAACAGAATGCAAAGTCTTATATGTTCCTGGGATGCAAGGGACTGAAATAATTCTTCTCTTTCTTACCTTGGCGTTTTGTTAAAAAACTTTCTAAAACCAAAGCTATAATATAATATATATTGATTTGAAGCACTTCATGTCTCAGAAAACATATGGCTACTTTTGAAGGGACAACCTTCAGTGACATTTTGAGTCACGGATATTGACATGGTGGGCTATAATTTTTCTTAAACATCTGGACATTTAATTTTGATTTGAAGGTATTCTCAGATCAATTTCATGTCTATACTCTGAAGGTAATTGTTCAGGAGTAAGTCTGGCATTTCCTCAATGGCACATGGGTGGGGGCTTTCAGTCATGGAAGAGGGCTTTCCCTTATGTATTACCAAACAAACCCCACTACCGAGAGTTGGATGGCTTCCTAGAAATCATTTTGAAATAGGAAAAATGGCTTTCATGTTTTCTAGCTTATCTTTTATGTGTTGATTCAGCAAATGTTTCACACATACATGTGATACAAAAGACTTTTGCTGTCAAAAAAGAATGGAGACCGTTTCTGCCTTAAAGAAGTCAAGAATCAGAAGTCAAGAATCTGGAAGAACAACAGCTCATTTTCAATTAATTCTAGATAAAATGTGATATAATTAGTTGCATCTAGATAGAATGAGAGGAGCCCATGATTCAGTGAGTGTGGTCTTTGTCCAGGGTGTCCTGGATGACATCTGTGTGGGGTTTGGAACCATGAAACAGGCCAATAAATTCATCTGTGTGTTGTGTAGAAAAGACCCATTAAAAACCAGGGTGAACAGAAGGAACTGCCAATGGTGAGAAGAGCTGCTGAACAGGCAGGTCATATAAAACAACTCTGCACAGTGAGGAATTAACTTATCTTAGCACATGTATGGCATCGGTCTCTTAGTAATAAAGAACAGAGTGTACTTGGTGGTACAGTGGTATAGTATCCACAGGTGCAAATTCCACTTAAGACAAAAGCTTCAGGGAATATTTATCTTTGCCTCCCGTGAGGACTTTTGGCACCTTCTTTCTGTGTATATTCATTTATTTCATTCATTAAAGTGCTGGCCTTTATAATTGGCTAGAATGTCGTTATCCACAGTTTGAAAAGCAAAAGTGTAGAACGTGGGTCAAAGGAGTGGACCACATTCTGTGCAGCATTGCTGTCACTGAGGGAAAGAAAAGGAAGGTCTCTACAATCATTTGTCTTTGCATCATATCCTCCCTGACAGTGACAATCAAATGTCCAGTTTTGTATTCCATGATCTCAAGGCACTGGTGCTTATCTTCTAACCAAACTAATTTCAGATGTTCATTGAAACTAAAGTTGATGAGCACTGTTTACATGTTGGTTGAGAGTTTGTCAAATACTCTCTGATTCTTATAATCCATGAGGTTGGGGCTTTTACTTTTAAAAAAAAAAGTAGGGTTGGACAGATGTCCCAGTGGTTAAGTGCACTTCCTGCACAAGACCAAGGGCATGAGAAGGTCTGAGACCACCAAAGTTAGAAACTCCAGAATCCACATAAATGGCTGAGTGTGGCCAGGAATGCCTATAACACCAGTTCTGGAGGGCATGGAGACCGAAGGGTGGATGTTGCTAGGAAAAAAAAAGTGTGTGAGTGATAGAGGAGGACATCTGATGCTTTCCTCTGGGAATAACAGCTCCCTCTAACACTGAAAAACTCTATCAAGTTTTTAAAAAAATATTTTAATTTTATGTATTTATTTGACATGGAGAGATAGAGAGAGAGAGAGAGAAAGAGAGAGGGAGAGAGAATGGGTGCTTCAGGGTCTTTATCCACTGCAAATTCCGGATGCATGTGCCACCTTGTGCCTCTGGCTTATGTGGGTCCTGGGGAATTGAACCTGTGTCCTTTGGCTTTGCAGGCAAACACCTTAACCACAAAGCCAACTCTCCAACCCCTTCATCAACTTTTGATAGTAAAATGCCCTAGTAAGTCCCACTCATGACAGTAATGGTTAATCTTCATTGTCACTTTGGGAAACATAACTCTGGGTCTGTGTGTGAGAGCATTTTCAGAGAGGTCTAACTGGGGAGGGAATGTCAACCTTGAATTTGGCTGACACCATTCCATGAATTGTGGTCCTGGCCTGTAAAAAAGAAGGAACCAAGATAAGCACCAGCAGTCATCTCTTTCTTCTTGACTATGGATACAAGGTTGCTGGCTGCCTCCTGTACCGGCTGCCATGCCTTCCCCACCACAATGGACTGTGACCTCAGACTGTGAGCTCAGATAAACCTCTCCTCTCTTAGATTGCTCTTGTCAGGTGTTTTGTTGTAGCAATGAATCTCAACTCACAGTCTCCCTGAGGCCTGATGGATCTGGGTTGCTCAACTATGGCTGCACTGGCTGCACCATCTTTTCTGAAAGAACATTTGTTCAACAAATATTTGTCAACCAACTAACACATGACAAGAGCTGGCCAATGGAAGGGTGCAGGTGGGAAAGAGGTCAGTTTCACCCACCTCTCTTCATTAAAGGGCTTCCTAAAGGGAAGTGATAAGGACTGTCACACAGAGAAGCAGGAGGGAGGTATGACTTGCCAAAATAAAAAAGAGATGAAATATGCCTGCAATATGTAGAAAGTTCTGGGAATGTTGCAGTCAGCTTCATGTTGCTGTCAGTAAACACCCAACCAAGAGCAGCTTATGGTAGGAAAGGGTTTATTTTGGCATATGGACTCTAGGGGAAGCTCCATGATGATAGGAAAATGATGGCATGAGCAAAGGGTGAATATCACCTTCTGACCTTAATCAGGTAGACAAGAACAGCTGGAGAATGTGCCAAATACTGGCAAGGGGATGCTTACTATAACACCCATAAGCCCAACAATACACTGCCCTCAGGAGGATCTAATTCCCAAATTGCCACAAGCTGGGGATCTAAGTATTCAGAACACCTAAGTTTATGGGGAACACCTGAATCAAAGCACCACAGGGAGATCACCCAGATCAGCTTATTACTTCTCTTCACTGTCTCAGCCTTTGACTTGGCACAACCCTGTCCTCAATGCTTTCTAGAACTTGTACTAAAGAGTGGCCTGCCCAAGGCAGACTTTCTTTGCTCCAGATTACTATTTAGTTAATTCACATCTTCACATTATGAGATTATTATCAATAGGGGGAAATGCAGTTACCATGGTAACTCACAGTGGTGGATACAGTTTGATTATAATCCCATTTAATTATCCTCTGTCAAATACCAGTGATGTTCTTATCTCTCTTCTCCTGTTTGAAAACTATAAAACACTTAATAGATGTTCTAGTTTCTTCTTCCCACTCTTGTTATTTCTCTGCACAAGATCTCACTGCCTATTTCCCAATACTTACTGCAAAGTAATAGAGGTATGTTCTTTAAGAGTCAAATGTATTTAGAGTTTTTTATAATAAAGTATAAAATATGAATTTTTCTATTGCATTGTTACTCAACACTAACATTCATAATATTATTATTATTTCTCTTATTCTTTTCCTTCTGTTGGGATCCAGGCTGTCCTTGAACTTCTGATACTCCTACCGTTACTTTTCAAGTGCTGGGATTACCACACCCAGTTTACCATCTCTAATTCTTGTTTTCATAAACCATTTTTAACATTTTTTTTTCTGGTTATTTAAAATTTTTCTTTTGTACTTTAAAAGAGATCTAGATTATACTTTATGATCTTTTAGTTTTAATCATGTTCTATAATTAAGATTCTGTCAAGGTAGATATGGAATTTGTTTTAGTTTTCTGTAATTGTCCTATTTTTCTCTCAGCTTTTCATGATAATATAAAGTTCAGGTTTTCATTCTCAGCTTCTGGTTCTGAAGTTAAGCAAGAAGTTTTGGGAAAGAGAGACAAGAAAATCAAGTCAGAGGGTAGTTGGCTAGGACATTGTGGGTTCTGCAGAGGTGCAGACTTTTATTCTAAATGAGAAGCCACTGCAGAAGTTTAAGTGGCAAAATCACACAATCTACTGTATTTTTAAAAACTTAGACAATTGTGAAGAGTCCAGTGTGGAAACTATTATGGTACTCCTTGGGAGACACAAAGGTGGCTTTAGCCAGTGTGATTGGCTGGGCAGTTGCAAAGAAATTCTGAGTCATAGGATATGTTTTCAAGGGACTATCATGTTGGTTGATGGTCAAAAGTTTTGAAAGAAAGGAAAGGAAATAAGGTTAGCAAGCAGAGCTCTAAACTACTCAGAAGCAAACATCTGATAAGATGTACACACCAGTCCAATGGTGGCACACAGCCTTCGTGGGCAACCAATAGCTTTCTGATTGGCTAGGAAATCTGAAATGAAAAAAATGGATAGGAGTATGTGTTATTGAGAAGAGGAAGCGATGACAATGGAAAATTCATTATAATTTTATTGAGTAAATTTGAGAGAACTACTGGTTGCCAAAAGGAAATGTGTAGTAGAGGTCTGGATAGACTACTTAAAAACACAGGGAAAATGCATAGGTTTAGATACATAAATGGCATGTGGGTGAGACATTTAAAGCCAAGGGATATGGCTTAGATCATACAGGGAGAGATGTGGGTAGAGAAGATGGGGCAGCCTAGATGTTAGCTCAGGATGCTCTAGGATAAAGGGTTCTATGTCAGAAGAGAAAATAGAAACCAATACTGGTGGACAACAACATAGACGGAACATTGGGTTTTTGTGATATCCTCTTCTTGGGAAGAATGAACATTTTGAGAGGAAGGAAATTTTCAGTGTTCTCAATGCTGATGTTATATCAACAAGAAGAGAAGGGACCATTACACTTGACAACATAGAGACTCATTGTGTTGCTGGAAAAGATAATCTTCAGAGAGAGGTGCTCTGTAGAACATGAATGCAAGGGCCTGAAGGATGATCCTGAGGGCTAGAGGCTATGACAGACAGGTGTTATATCCAAGCTCAGGAGGCAATGAGAATAGACTACAGAGGAGGACCATAGCCTCATCTGGGAAGGCAGGAAGGTGTTCATGGGTAAGTGGCTCTGAGATCTACCCTGATGTCTGAAGGATGAGGGTGAGTTAGCTACTCAAAAAGTCAGGGTGTGATAAGTGTTCTCAGAAGAGGGAGTGGGGTAGGAGAAACCTCAGAGGGTTGTGTAAAGAAAAGTGCAAAGAAATGAGAGCTGGCCAGGGAATATGGGTAAGTGGTTGTGGGGCTGGGAGATACTGTGGTGATTTGAATTTAAAATGTCCCCCATAGCCTTATGTGTTTGTGATTAAGCCTCATGCTTGATCCCCAGCTAGTGGAACCTTTGGGAGGTGGAACCCAGCTGCAGGAGCTGTGTCACTGGCGGTGGGGGACTTGGGGATTTATAGTCTAGCCCAGCTTGCCAGAGTTCACCTCACTCTTGCTGCTTCCTCCAAGCTGATGTGATAGTTCTTACCCTGCTTTGCCTAACGCAATAAAACTTACGCTAAAAATTGTAAGCCAAAACAAACCCTTTCTTTCCATAAGTTGCTTCTGGTTGGGTGTTTTATCTCAGCAATAAGAAGGTAACTACTATAGTTACTTAGAAGTCTCAGCTTTGAGAAAAGTACAATCTTATTTGCCTATCCCAAATGGAAAGGGATGCTATTAAGAGGCTTTATTTCCTTTCTCTTTGTGTGTGTGTGTGTGCATGTGTGTGTGTGTGTGTGTGTGTGTGTGTGTGTGTGTGTGTGTGTGTGTGTGTGTGTGATGTGTATATGTGTCCCAAATGCATGGGTGCATGTGTGTGGAGGTACATGGGCACATATGTTCATGTGGAGGCCAAAGGTTAACATTAAGAGGGTCTTCCTTTACTCCTTCTCCATTTTATTTTTTTAATTCATTTTTTTTATTACGGACATACTTAGTATGGATACATCATGTGTTGGTACCATCTTTTCCCTCGTCTCTGCTCCCATTCTGCTGGGGTCCCTTCTCAGTGGGGTTGCTGGTATTCCCCATATGGTTGTGGGTTATGCATTGTGGGAGCAGCAGCCATTACTGAGGAGAGGGATGCAATGCCTCTGGGCATGATGTCCCAACCTGTATCTCTTACAATCTTTCTGCCCCCTCTTCCACAAAATTTCCTGAGCTGTTGTGAGTGTGTTTTAAGTCTACTTCACTAATGAGCTCTTAGGAGACTCTGGATCTCTTCTTTGTTGTGTGTTGAGTGTTCTCAGCATCTGTCTCCTTCACCCTGGCACTGATTGTCAGGCTCAGCATGCAAGCAGCACTCTTGCTCATCTTCTCATTCTTCTGTGGTTTCGCTGGGCCTTGGCTAAAGTGCAAGGGTTGGTTTATTTCTTTAGGTCTTATTACTTTCTGAAAAAGAAAAACAGATTCTCCAAAGGAGAGTGAACTTAGCATAGGTTAAATGGGATAAGCATTATTAATTTAGGGAGAATTTGATGGATGTAGCCCCTGTTTTAGCCAGACTAGTGAGAGCTTGCCATTGCAGAACATATTCTTTGTCTCCATTGAATTCTGACCTGGTTCATAGTACTAGAAAAGGGTTACTTTCCATTGAGCAGATCTATTAGCCAATCAGAAAGCTATTGATTACCCACGAAGGCTGTGTGCCACCATTGGACTGGTGTGTACATCTTATCAGATGTTTGCTTCTGAGTAGTTTAGAGCTCTGCTTGCTAACACCATTGTTGGGCTCTTCCCCTAGTAGCTCATGTAGTGCTTTCCAGCACTAGACAGGATAACTGATCAGGGACTGGCTCTCTTCCAGGTTCTAGCCAGATCTCTCTCTCCACTTTACTTTTTGAGACAGGGTCTCTCACTACACATGAAGCTCACCAATTAGACTAGACAAGGTAGTCAAAAAGCCCCAAGGGTCCTCCTGTCCCTGCCTCCCCAGCTCTGGGATTACAGGATGAACCACCACACCTGATATTGTATAGTGGTGTTTAGGATCCAAACTCAGGTCGTTATGCACAGCAAGAACTTCATCCACTAAACAATTTCCCAAGTTTTTTGAAGTGTCAAGCAGATAGCATAAAAAGATTCAGTGGAAGATGGATAAATGTGGCTTGGTATCAAATTAGAAGGCTTTTACATGGTTTGCCTGAGGAATATCAGCAGCTGAGTCTTAAGCATTTGGGAGAGTGAGAGAATGATATCAGAGAAGCCCTTGATACATACAGAACAAAGAAGCAATTTGACAATAGCACTGAAATTGCTATCTTTAGAAAAGTGTTTGGCTTTTGCATTTGATCATATCCCAAGTTAATTTATTCCCTTGACTAATTATTATCTGGTGAAATTGAACTCATTCACCATTAGGTTTGACATGTTGAATGAATCAGATCCCTTAAAAGGTTTCTAACTTCTGAAAACCTTAGACAGACCCACATTTATCAACACTACTTTTGACATGATTTGCAAAGAAATAGTCTCATTTAATCCTATCTATTATCCAGCATACTTCTGGAGGCATGGGGACATTTGTGAGGCCAAAAATGATTTCCCTGTTATTCAAGATAAACTTAATTGTCTTCAACTTGACTTTATTAGTACTCTATTGTTTATCAATTGCAGCCTGAAACTACATGTTTAAAAAGTTAAAACTTACAGCAGATCCCTTTCCAATTACATTCATTCTAATCATACCATTTCTGATTCTGATATTGCTTTCATAAAAGACTTTTCTTCTCTATAATGAGATATGTTTCCATAACACATTTCCTGTTACACTGCCATTCTTCTTTAATGGAACTCGACTTGAAGTATCCATTCTTGGCTCAGGGCAAAATGAGATTCTTTTCCTGAGCTAGTGCGTTAACGACCTCTGTTTTGCTGGTCGTATCTCTTCAAATCCCCAAGTGATGTACTTAATGGATCTTCTCCTTACCTCTGACCCTTCATTTTCTGTTTGTGATTGTTCCTAAGTAGTCCCCTTCCAAATGTAATCTTTCTGCCTTTTTTCTAAGCTCCCTCCTTTCTACTTAATGCCTCACTTGGACATAGTTTATAACTATCTTTACTTAAATATGTGATCCTTAGTTCAGGAAGTACACATATATAAAAATAACATATAAAACTTTTAGATAGAGTCAATTTTAAAAGGACTGAAGTAGTTACTTCCTTGCTATGACAAAATACCTAACAAGAAGCAACTTAAGGGAGGAAGGCTTTATTTTGGCTTGCACCATGATGGGCTACAGTCCATTATGCTGGAGAAGACATGGTTACAGGTGCGTGAGGCAGCTGGTCACATTCAGTCTGCAGTCAGGAAGCAGGGGGAGATGGATGCTGGTACTCAGCTAGTTTCTCTTTTTATTCCGTCTAGGATCCCAGCCTATGGGATGGTACTGTCCACAGTAAAGGTCCATCTGCCTGCCTTAATTACCCTAATCTAGCAACTCCCTCACAACCATATCCAGAGGTATGTCTCTTAGATGATTCTAGGTGACAATCAATATTAACCATTACAAGTGCTATAAACAAAGGTCTAGCCCTAACTACTTCTTGGTCTGCAATGTGTAGAGCCTCAACCTGAATCCTGAATGAATACTATGTGGATCTGGGATGGTTCACTTGTGGTAGTATGGTTGTGTTTGATTTCTCAGAATCCATATCTCTCTTTCTCTTTCTCTCTCTCTGAAGTCTCATGACCTGTGTTTCCTTCTCTGTACTTGTCTCACATGCATTTATTACTGCCTTCTGGGAAGACTGATATTTGTACCTGTTTTTTTCCAGTCCTGCTTTAATCTAGGATTATGTTAATTACTTTCAATTTGTCTTCCTTTTAACCAAGCTCAGGTAGTCTTTGATATGTAGGCATGTGTGTATGTAGACATATACATGTGTCTGCATGTGTGCAGTTGTGTGTACATGTGTATGTACACTGTCTACATATTCATGTGGAGGCCAGAGAACAACTTCATGTGTTGTTCTCCAGATGTGACCCATTATTTTTAAAATTTTCAAAAATATTTTTATTTATTTATTTGTTAGCAGAGACAAATAGAGACAAGACAGAGAGAATGGGCATGCCAGGGCCTCTAGCTGCTGCTAAGGGCCGCCAGATACATGTGCCATTTTGTGCATCTGGCTGGACATGGGTATTGGTGAATTGAACTCTGGTCATTAGGCTTTGCAGACAAGCTCCTTAACCATTTAGACATCTTTCTGGCCTTTTATTGTGGCTTTTTAATTATCTTTAATTTATTGAATCAATTTTTTCCCAATGTCCCATGAAAAAAAGAAGCCTTTACAAGAATCTTTATCTATAAAAACTATATCCTATTATGAAGGTCTTGTGAAGGTATTGCTAGGCACTATGAGGTCATGGATCTCAAGGCCAATTTCTGTGTGGACAGTTGAATTGTAAGGAATTGTATCCTTCCTTTGGCTCTTACATTCTTTCCACCCCCTTTTCTGCAATGGACCCTGAGCCTTGGAGGGTGTGACAGAGATGTTTCAGATGATGACATCAAATTAAAAGAGAGACTAAAAGAGAGAGGGAGGGGATATGAGGGACAGTGGAGTTCTTAAGGGGAATGGGGAGGGAGGGAAATATCATGGTTTATTGTCTGTAAGTATAGAAGTTGTCAAAAAAATTTAAAAAACTACATCCTGAATAAAACTCAACAATATATTATGCAAGAAGTCAAAATAAGTTTTTGATGAATAAGCACAGAACATAAGTAAAGAAGCAACAATTCTGTTTAAAGAGCTAAAATGGTGAATTATGTCAACATCACTGAAGAATTGATGTGGGGACAGAATACAGAGGAAATTCTAGACCATATCCAGCCTCTGCCACACCAGCTCCTTTTTAAAACTTTTTTTTTTGATCCACTATTTTTGAGACATTATGTTTTCACTGACTTGGTACTTGCCAAGTAGGCTAACCAGCTGTTTAGACCGACCTGTGATCCACCTGTCTTTGCCTCCCTAGCTCAGTGAGAATTACAAGCACATCCCAACACACCCATTTCTTACATGAGTTCTGGGGATCAAACTCAAGGTCTTTTGCTTGCATGACAGACATGTTACTGACTAAGGTATCTCTCCAATGCCTGCATCTTCTATTTCCATACACCTCTATTTCCGTATCATTCTGATGGGCTTTGGTTATCTTCCATTCTTTCATTCATTGCCAGCCAGCCAGCCAGCCAGCCAGCCAGCCAGCCAACAGAGACTTGTGGCCTCCTTCAGTACATAGGTGTCCCGTGTAATTTACTAGGAATGAAGACATGAAGTAGACAGAACGCATACCATAAGTCACATCCTTGAAGCAAGGACATGTTCAAGCCTGGATTCAGCAGGAAGTCTACCCAAAGCTGAACTGAGATGGAATTTTCTCATTGCAAAGGATGACTGTCAACAAAGTGTTAATATTTTGTGTGTGGTACCTATGAGGAAGTTTTGCATTATTAAGTAGGACTTGGCATTGTTCAGGTATGTTGTACTCGTTAATCTCCCAAGCAATCCTGGGAGGAAACAAATCATTACCATTGTTTTGTTGATGAGAAAATCAGAACTCAGAAAACATTGGACTTGTCCAATATCACACGGATAATAATTAACTTGCAAAGGTGTGTTTTTACCATTTATTATGAACCCTTTTAAACAGAAATTTAGCACCTCTCACCCATCTTCATTAGCTATCAACATCTCACATTCTTCTTTCATCTAATATACACCCACATCCCCCCCCCCTTTTTTTTTTGCGAGGTAGGGTCTCACTCTGGTCCAGGCTGACCTGGAATTAACTATGGAATCTCAGGGTGGCCTCGAACTCTCGGCAATCCTCCTACCTCTGCCTCCCGAGTGCTGGGATTAAAGGCGTGCGCCACCACACCCGGCTTACTGTTTTTTTTTTGTTTTTTTTTTGCCCCCCACCCCTTTTTGACAAGGAAATATTTTCAGTAAATCTAAGATGTCATTTAAGTTCACCAGTACCCATTTCATACATATGAACTCAATGCATAAATACAATATTGTTACTATGCTGAGCAAAATGAAGAGCTTTCCAGAATGATGACTTAATAGTATCTAATACTAGATTCATGCACAATTTGTTCTGATTTGTTTTTTGCTATTAAGTTCTAAAAGAGGCCCATGGACTGGATGTGCTTAATTTAAGCATGAAGGCTCATTTTACCTTTAACAATATCCCCTACATCCTCTCTTCCATGCCAATCATGGTCATTAAAGCCAGATGGTTACTATATGGTTATTCCCATGCTCTGGATTGTGCTCCACCATCCCCGGCAATGTGTTGTCTTTGGAACCAGACTTTTTCTGATGGTGATGACACAGTGGCTCTGGTCAGGTGTTCTTGTACTGAGCCATGCTTGTCACAAGTCTCCATGCAACCTTCTGTTGATGGTTTTCAAGGCATCCATTGTCCATTCAAGTATTTCATGAGGCATCAAACTGCAAATCTATATTTTTATCATTCCTGACATACTCATGAAATAGTGTTCCTCATTCATTCCATGGGGCTGAATTTCAAGATTCCATGGATACCAGATCATAAGATAGTATTGAACTTAGTATAATCCACCAATAACTGAGGCAGATATTAACTGACGAATGCCATCAGTGGTAGGCATAATTTCATTGTGTACTCATACAGTTATACTCAGAACTTGGAGTTACTTATTTCTCAGTGTTCCAAAAGATGTGCAAAGGGAGGACATATCTACTTTAGTTATCATTCCTCTGGAATAAAAATTTTTTATTCATCACTTATTTGGTGGTCCTGAACTGTGAGGCAGGTTAATTGACTCTGACCCTTTGCCTACCCGGTTTCATAGCAGTGAGTTAGTACAATATTAAGCAGAACCCAAGACTATAAGACCCACCTTTGTGATTTCTAACTGGAAAGTTTAAAATGCTGCAAGAATGAAAGCAAAGTCTAAACAACCCCAATCTTTCCAGCAGCTGAGGTGGTTAAGGAGCGCAATTCCTGTTTCATTTCTGCTACTGTTTCAGGAGAAATGTCAAGAACCACTAGGAGCCATTCAGTGCCACTTCATAATGAGTGACCATTCTTTGTGGGTTGATTAACCCCCATAATCACTATAGATTCTCCACACTTACGTGGCCAACAGTTATGAATAATTAATAGCACCATTTATGCCTTCACTTCCCTCTCCTGTGCTCCTAGCCAGGGATTGCTGGAGGAGACTGGGAGAGTGTTTGCTATGGCTAACTTAGTCTTCTGACTCTCTCTTTCTGCAGCAATCAACACCTTAGAAAGGAGAAGAGATTCTATGAGTAAATACAGTATTTCTTCTCTGGACCCAAAGCACTTCCTTTTAGTGGCATTAGTGGAAGACTGTTGATGGGAAGTGGCTCAGTGTTCATCCTGAACTTGGCTGGACAAAATGGCAGGAACCAGACAGGTTTCAGTGTGTCCATGTGAATACCCAAAAGTAGTTTGTTTTCTCTGTGCTTTCAGCACAAAATTAAAAAGAACACCTTTAAATCTCTAGGAGATGCTGGTGCAGTTACAAGAGGCTCAGTTAACTGGTCTTGTCACACTTACTGTTCTTTGAGACTGGTGACATTGGGCAAGGTTGTGTCTAGCCACTATTGCCCTTGGAAATGTTGGGTCCTTTCCCAAGCACACAACCCTCCTATAATTGTAATGTTGTTAATAATCCTAGGTGGGACGATCAAGGATGATGCTCAGTATTCCCAAAGGGATGGCATTGGATGAGAGATATTTAATATTGCAATATACTTACCCTCCTATTCACCCCTACTGGAAAACATGAAGGGAAGAAAAGATTCCTGAACTTAGAATTTTGTCAGAGTCCAGTAGCTGCCAAGATGCAGATAAAAGGGCCAGAGCCTGGTTGTATTGAGGGATGTTTCTAAGGAGAATGAGGAAGTGCAGCTGCCTCAAGCCAGGAGCACCCCATGGGGAGAGCTCAGGATCTCTGGTTCTTACCTGTCAATGCCCCAATTGGACAGCTATTTGCAGCTGGTATACAGTCTAGAATCTTTGGGAAGGCCAGCACCTGCAGAGTAGTGGCAGTGGGCATGGACACATGGTAACCTGCCATTTGTATCTTTTTTATGTACCTGGGCTCAGGACAGGTATTGGCTGAAGAAAGACTTTCCTTTCTAATAAGTAATGATAATAGTAAAATAATTGGCTAGCTATATACCAAAGAGGCTGAGAACCCAGTAGCTTCTCAGTCTTTGAGAAGCTGGATGGCTCAGCAGTCCCAAGCTGGTTGGTGTTGAAAGCCTGGAGGACTCTTGGATAACCACTGGTCTTCAGTCCATGTTGGAAGGCTAAGGTGCTATGTTCTGATTTGATCACTCCTGGAAATGTCTTTATGGATCCGCCCAAGAGATGTATTACTTACATGATTTCTAACCCAGTGAAGCTGAAAATAGAGATTAATGGTTATACATACAATGCCACCATTTAAAAAGCACCTGAATAATTGGAATATAGGGAGTTATAAGTGCTTGTTGAATGAATATGTGAGTGAAAGAAGCTATGATAGGACACAGTCCAAAGAAGGCCCTCCATGATGGATGCATTACATCTCTTCTGTTTTTCTGGGGTTCCTGCCTTGGAAGAGCTGCTAGCAAAGGGACAAGCATCCTAGCTCAAAAACATCAACAGGAACCCATTCCTGTAGATGCATTGGCTCTGAATCTCATCTCTACATTCAAGCCTAAAAGCACTGCCTCCGTGCTAGACATATGGGCACAGAGGTCCAGGGCTAAGCATTGCACTGTCTGGGGGCACCTGGACTATGGACCAGATCTGGGTTTGTTCCATTGCACTGGGTGACTTCCTGTTTTCCAGGATGTTCTTGGAGGTGCTCTGGTGTGCAGGACTGTGGCATCCACTTTGGAGTATCTCAACTGTATTACTTCATGGGAAGTGATCCCAAACGTTCATGTAGAAAAGCCTATAGTTATCAGTGTGGAGGGAAGATATGGCTCCCTAGGAGCAACTTGGATGGCTGTCTGTGGATGACCAAAGAGTTCTGTTCACTTTGAGGGAACACTAAGTTTCACCCCTAGAGACATAGTGTCCCCTTTATAGTGTCCCCTTATATGGATGGGAAGCTGTGTATCCACCAATACTTATTTCAAAACCAAGAATTTCACATATAGTGTTCTGAGCTAATAAATACTCTGAAACTTGCTTGGCAAGTCAAATCACATCTCCCCATTGCTTCAGTACTTTTATTGGGATAAAATAAGAGCCAAGTCCTTCACTAGCATCCTGAAAGTTGATAAGGCTGGTACTTCTAGTCTCACCCCTCCTGCCTGAGATCCCCTGCTCACTTCCTAGGGTTCCAGTGGCCTGGAAACCTGTGTGACTGCTGTCCTGCTTGCCTGGACCTTCTTTTCCTCACATCCCTCATTTCAGAAGAGTCATTGTGGCCTTTCCTGACAACCTTTTAGGACAAAGGCCATTGTCTCTCCCTGTCAAGTTGGTTTCTGTGGGGTTTCAAAAGAAGAAAGGGTCACTTTTAGGACATATTATGTTTGTTGTTAAGGCTCTGCTCATTCTGTTATTTTCCTGGGATTGACCCCGTTACCATCAGAAACTCATTTTGAGTCTCAGAATCTAGCTCTATCTCTAGGGCCTGGGTTTTAGTGGCTGGCTATCAGATCATGTGGCCTCCTGGTTCTTGGTTTCTTGACAAAGGCTTAGTTTTGCTCGCAGCCCTCTTCTCTGAGTCCCTCCTATTTCCCATGTCAACAATAAGGAAAAATTTGGCATATAATCTTTTATAAAGCACAATAAGCTGTAATGCAGGTGTTCTGTGATGAAGCTAGGGGGTGATTTTATGTGTGGGATTTTGTGTATATAAGTTTGTATGATGTACATGTGTGTATGGGTACATGTGTGTGCTGCTGTTTGTGCACATGGAGATCAGAGGTCAGTGTCAGCTGTCTTCCTCAATCACTTCATACAGTTTGGAGGCAGAGTCTCTTACTGGGTCTATAGCTCACTGATTTGGCTAGACTAGTTAACCAGTAAGTCCAAGGGATCCTCCTGTCTCTACCTCCTCAGTACTGGGATTACAGGCACTTGCCATAACATCTGACATTTTAGGTGGATGCTAGGGATCCAAATTCAGGTCTTCATGCTTGTGTGGAAAGAGCTTTACTCACTGAGCAATCTCCCCAGCACTCTTGAGTGTTTTAGTGTGTTCTGTCAGGGAGGCATTCTGGAAAGAGCAGTCTGAAGCTACTAGTCTCTGGATGCTTTACTACCTTCCCTGTCTGATCTACCATGGAGCAGACAACAGCAGAAGAGTCCTGCCTCAGAGAGTTCACAAACATGTGGAGGAAACAATCATGCTAGTGAGGATCGTAGTGAGGAAGGCCAGATAGAGTACCAGGGAATGCCTAACCAGCTCTCAAGAGAAGGCTGCAGATCTGCCCAGGGAGCTTGTTCTAGGCCTGCTAAAAATTTACATCTTCAAAGTAGAACCTAGACATCTCAATTCTTTTTTGAATGTGTGTGTGTGTGTGTGTGTGTGTGTGTATTCATGTATTTGTATGTATGGAGGCCAGAGATGACAACCTCAGGTGCTGTTCCTCAGGTATGTTGTCCATATCTTTTTTATACACACACACACACACACACACACATATATATATATATAATAATTTTCTCCCACATGTGAACCCTCCCTCCACTAAATTTCTTCTTTCCAACTTGTCTTATTTCTGTTTTGATATTCCATTACTTTTTTGGGGGGGTTGGTGGTGTGGATAGGGTCTCACTGTAGCTCAGGCTGACCTGTAATTCACATTGTAATCTCAGGGTGGCCTCAAACCTCCTACCTCTGCTTCTCAGATGCTGAGATTAAAGACATGCACCACCATGCCAGGTTCCATGTCCTATTTATTTATTTATTTATTTTTAGTATTTTGGCTTTTGAGATAGGGATTCTTATTGGCTCTCCATTCACCATTTGGGGTAGATCAAGTTGTCTCCACTTCCTGAGTGCTGTGATTACAGATGCATGCCTCCATGCCCAACATTTTTACATGGCTACAGGTGATTGAACTCCAGTCCTCATGTTATATGCCAAGTACTTTATTAACTGACTTGTCCCCCCACCCCTTTGGAGTTGTTATTGTGACTTTATAAAATCAACACACTTTATTTTGGGCTGATAGAAAACCAACAACAGAAAATATAAAGTTCCTACATAACCCTTCCCTTCTTAGTTCCCTCTATTATTAACATGTTGCATCCCATGGCATTTTTGCTAAAATTGATGATCTAACACTGATATAGTAGTATATAATCATGATATATGATTTAATCATGAACTAAAGTTCATCATATACAATAGAGTTAGCTTTGAGCATTCATGTTCAGTGCATTTTGACAATTGCACATCTCATGTGTCTACCACTGTGGTGTTATTCAGAAGAGCTTCATTGCTATCTTCTTGCACTATGCTTCCTCATACTCCTCCCATTTCCCTCCAATCGATGTCAGCTACTGATAATTTTAATATTCCCACACTTTTATCCTTTCCAGAATGCCATATCACTTAAAGTTTACTTCACTTAGTAATATACATTTTTTTAAATTTTATTTTATGTGTTTTGTCCCTTTTCTAGCCCACATTTGGTGGGAGCTTGATATTGGAGAATGGGATCATTTTTAGTACATGGTTTTGACTTATTTCCCAGTTCCAGAAATGAGTTCCATTCCACTAGTTCCAAGAGCAGTTGGTTACCCACCATGGCTGTGTGCCACTATTGCACTTGTTTGAGCATCACGTCAAGTTGTTTCCTTTTGGGAAGCTTAGACTGCGAGTTGTTTGGGCAGATGTTGGTCATTTTTTCCCAGTCGCTCATGTAGCACCCTCTGGCACTAGACTAGCTAACTGTCTGGGGACTGACCCTCTTCCACATTCTGACCAGGTCACTTCATGTTCCGTCCCAACAGCAGCATATGGTGTCTTCAGCAGTAGGGTCTTACCATTAACCTCTGGTGGCTCATCAAGAACTCTAACAAAAATCTGTCTTATTTTTTTGGGAAACCTTGTAGTCTCTCTTATCAACAGCTCATCATGAAAGTTAACCCCATGCTGGTACTGGGAGTTACAAGTCAGAGGCAAGGAAGGTGAAGGAAGCAAAAAAACAGGTATTATAAAAGAGAAAGAGAGTATATAGAGGAGAGGGAGAGAGAGAGAGAGAGAGAGAGAGAGAGAGAGAGAGAGAGAGAGAGAGAGAGAGGAAAGATTAAGGTTGGTCTTCATGATGTTCTCTCTGGGTCCCTGTGGTTCAGGTGTTCCCTCTGCGGGCCTGCTGAAGGATCAATGTTTTAGCCTGTTGTTCAGAATATAGGATTTTATGGTACCATTTTCATTTGGGTCCCTATTTGTGTCCTTCCACCTTTACCCTCCTTCCCACCCTTTCGCTCTCTTCCACTCTTACCCTTCCCCCATTTACCCCTCTATTGCAGGATATAAGATCAATGCACAGAAATCAGTAGCCTTTCTGTATGCAAAAGACAATGATACAGAAAAAGAAACAAGCAACATTGTCCCATTTTCAATAGCAACAAAGAAAGTAAAATACCTTGGAATAACATTAACCAAGGAAGTGAAAGACCTATACAATGAAAACATAAAAACACTCAAAAAAGAAATTGAGGAGGACCTGTGAAAATGGAAAGACCTCCCATGCTCCTGGATAGGCTGAATTAGCATTGTGAAAATGGCAATCTTACCAAAAGCACTATATAGATTTAATGCAGTGCCAATAAAAATCCCAACTTCTTTCTTCACCGAGATAGAAAAAATGATCTCAAAATTCATATGGAAGGGCAGAAGGCATCAGATATCCAAGCATATCCTCAGCAAAAGAAACTCTTCTGGAGGTATCACGATACCTGATCTATACTACAAAGCCATTGTAATAAAACAGCATGGTACTGGCATAAAAACAGGAATATAGACCAATGGAACAGAATAGAAGACCCAGACTTTGGGTCAAATAACTATAGATACTTGATATTTGATAAAGGCCCTACCAATGTAGACTGGAAAAAAGATAGCATCTTCAACAAATGGTGCTGGACAAACTGGATAACCATATGCAGGAAAATTAAACTCAATCCACACATCTTGCCATGCACAAAAATCAAGTCCAAATGGGTCAAAGACCTCAATATAATACTGGAAACTCTGCTACTACTGGAAGAAAAAATAGGAAGAATCTTCCATGACATAGGAGTGGGAAAAGACTTCCTGAACAAAACCCCAGCAGCTCAGGAAAATAAACAATCACTCAACCATTGGGATCTCATGAAGCTGAAAAGCTTTTTTACTGACAAATATGCTATAACCAAAGTCAGCAGATTACCCACAGAATGGGAGAAAATTTTTGCCAGCTATGCAACTGACAGAGGCCTAATTTCTAGAATCTACAAAGAACTCCAAAGCCTAAAAAATAAATCGTCAAACAACCCACTCACAAAATGGGGCAGAGAACTGTACAGGGTGTTCTCAGAGGAAGAAATACAAATGGCAAGCACACACATAGGAAAATGTTCATCATCCCTAATCATCAGGGAAATTCAAATTAGAACAATTATGAGATTCCACCTTACCCCAGTAAGGACGGCTAACATTAAAAAAAACCTAATGAAAACATATGCTGGTGAGGCTGTGGAGAAATAGGAACAAGCTTTCACTGTTGGTGGGAATGTCACATGGTACAACCATTATGGAAAACTATATGGAAATTCCTGAAAAGGATGACTATAGACCTACCAACAGATCTAGTTATCCCCTTACTGGGCATTTACCCTAAAGGCTCCAAGCCTCAGATCAGAGAAATTTGCTCAACCATGTTTATAGCTGCTCAATTCATAATAGCTAAGAGCGGGAATCAACCCAGATGTCCATCATTACATGAATGGATAACAAAGATGTGGTATATCTACACTGTGGAATTCTACGCAGCAGTTAGGAAAAATGAAACAATAAAATTTGAAGAAAAATGGTTGAACACGGAACAAATCATTCTCAATGAGCTCACCCAATCACAAAAAGATAATCGTTGCATGTTCTCATTCATCTGTGGCTCTTAACCTGAATCTGCCCGAGATGCTGTCACACCTAAAAAGTACCCTGAGGACCAGACAATATACATTTGTTTTCTCTGTGTTTTTTGTGTTCCATAGCTTGTTTATTTTTATCTCTGAATAATATTATATTGGATGTGCATTAAACACAATTTTTATATGCTGAATTATTGACAGGTATTGATTGCTTCCACTTTTTTGGCAACTGTAAGTAAAGCTGCTAGAAACACTTTGTGCAGCTTTCTGAGTGATTGCAAGTTTTTAGTTCATTTGTGTGTATACCTTGAGACATAATTAATTGCTGCATCATGTGGTAAGATTATGTTTAGCTTTGCCAGAAAATGACAAACTGTCTCTCAATGTGGTTATTTTGTTTTGTATTCCCAGCACCAATGAATGAATGTACATTCTTGCCAGCATTTGAAGGTGTCAGCATTTGGGAGCTTAGCCATCCCAATAAGTGTGAAGTGGTATCTCCCCGTTGTTCAATTTGAAATTGCTTTAAGCTATTTGAGATTATCTTTCCATATTCTTGTTTGCCATCTGTATATCTTCTCTGGTGAGATATCTTCCAAATCATTTGTTCATTTTTAAATTGGTTTGCTCATTGTCCAGTTTTAAGAGGTCTTTTATATAATTTCAATCTAAGTTCTTCATCAGATATATGTTTCAAATGTGTTGTCTCCATTTGTCTCATGTCTTCTCATTCTCAAACATGCCCAAGAGATTTTTCTAGGTATTTGAGAAACACTAGTGTAAACTATTGAATGCTAAGAGGCTGGAACAGAGAGGTGATGTTTTCAAAGTAGTCACCAACAGTTGTGGGATTCCATAATATCAATAAAAGTCTAAGAGGAAATAAAATGTAATAAAAGAAAATAATCAGGGATGCTTTTAGTCAATTAATATTCACATGAACTTTAAAGATCGAGAAGGTTGGAGCTGGAGAGATAGCTTAGTGGTTAAGACATTAGCCTGTAAAGCCAATGGATCCTGATTTGGTTCTCTAAGACCCGTGTAAGCCAGATATATTTACAGGGTGGTACATGCATCTGGTATGTCCATTCTCTCTCTTTCTCTCTATCTGCCTGTCTTTCTCACCCCCTCTCTCCATCTCTCTCTCAAAAATAAATAAAAATTTAAATGGAGAAGGTATTGTGTAGGTAGGATGTGATAAACCCAAGTGATTAAGGAAAATTGAGCAAAATTTATTGCATGAACATGATCCAAGATGTCCTTGGACTGGAAGAACAACATAGGCTAAAATAAGGAAACCACTTTTCAATAGACAGAAGATGGATATAGAGAAAGGTTTATGACAGATTAACAATCAAAATGGGGACTTATGATGTGTATATTTCATATGTTGTCTATTACCTATTATCTGTCTATAATCTCTCAGTCTATCATCTATCTATCTCTCTGTGATTGGATAACATCCATTAAAACTTCAAATGGCTTTTCAATGTAAAATTGCTCTTAGCTTTGATATCTATTTTGGCAATTGGTCTTGTATCTTTATTGGGCACTGCCCCCTACACACACCCAAGCCTAGACAGTCATAGACTCTGGAGCTCTCAGAGTAAGAGAGAATACAATGACCAGAGTGGATTCCAAAGCTGTTACTGCATTATTTCAAGTCTGGCTGAAGAAACAGTCGTTCACAAAGCTTGAAAGCCATCACCCTTCTATCTCTAGACTTAGTAGTATTTGCCACAAACTTTCAGCCACTTTCCATTTGATTATAAACCTCAATCCATGATACAGAGGCATTTGAGAGGTATTTTAAATGAGCCTTTCAATGCTTTTATTTGATCCCCATTCCAAATTTTTTGAAAGTTGTTGAGAAAATAATGTATGTGGAACCTGCTAAAAATCTGAGTGATATTCCCAGATAGATATTTGTACTTTGAATATCTTAAGGCTACTTAAAGTTACAAGGGTCTATCCCAACAGCCAATATCCCTATATCAAAATGACAGGCATAGTAGGAGTTGGATGTTCTCTGTGTTTATCTCCTTCAGCCTTTTTCTGGTGTTGAGATCCCCAAGAATGCTGTATTCTTGCCCTTCTCTGGCAAGATAACCAGAGCACAGAGGCTTCCAAATCCTCATCACTGAAGTATAACTAAAATGACCCCAATGTGGCTCACAGAGAAGGGGGTGGAAAGAATGTTAAAGCCACAAGTTGGGGCATTATGCACAGAGACTTGGCCTATCCCCCATAACTCTTGACTACCCCCACTATGCATGACCCACATTCCCCATTCATGAGGGTCCCTTTGGAAGAGGGAGGACAGGGAGGAGGATAATGGAGTCACCACTATAAATGTAAAGTCAGAATAATATAAATAAAAATAAATTATATAAAAAAATGACAGGCATGTCAAAGTTCCATAAAAAGCACTGAGAAAATGTAACAAAGGTAAACGATCTTGTTCCTCTTTTTTTAAAAATACGTTTGGTGTGTATGCATGTGTACATAGTTTGTGTATATGTGTATGTATGTATTCCTTAAGTACATGATAGTTCCCCAACAGTTAGGCTAGATATTTTTGGCCAATTAGCTCCAAACATACCTATTCGTTCCCCTCCCCCATTGGAATTGCACCATGCCAGGCATTTTTATGAGATCTGGGGTTGGAACTCAGGTTCTCATGTTTGCAAGAAAGCACTTTATTGACTGAACGATCTCCCCAGCCCTCTTATGACTAATTTTAGTATATAGAGATCATACACACACACACACACACACACCTGAAAAATGAGGGTGAGGTTCAAACCCATAATCTTGGATGGAAATACAAGAAATTAAGAGCATTAAGCAGTAAGATTTTCACCACATGTGGAAGATAAAAATTCAGCTATTTATTTATTTATTTACTGACTGTGGATTCTTCCTGTTAACCATGCCATTGGAAAAGTGGTTAAAATTCTGCATGAATATTTCCCCATCAAATACTCTTTGCTTTAGGAGCTTGACAAACCCGAGGGAGAAGCAAGGGTGCCTTGCCTGTATTCTTAAGAGGTTGTGTCATAGTGGGAGCATTCACCATGATAGGAAGATGTAAGTTTAAAGAAAAGTGAATGTTGTGTTGGCAAAATCAAGTGCCTGCTGAGTGCATTTTCTTCCTCATTAATATAAATTCAACCTTTTCCATTTCTCTTGACTGCTCCTAATTCCAAGGTGGGTGTTGTTTCTAAGATGCACAATTAACTGCCTGGTGGAAAGAGAGCAGGGGGTGTGAATGGGGTTTGAGCAAAGTGAGTTGGTGGGGAACTGAGGCAACAAAGTCTGTGGGGAAACATACAATTACAGCTGCATGAGCAGCGTGTACAATGGACAGTAATTTCCACTTTACCACAGCTCTTCATTTTGCTGCATGGAGAAGGAAAGCAAGCTATGCAGCCACACCATCTCACATGCTCCTCTGCTTTGTATTTGCGTGAGAGGAAACAGTGGTAGGAATTTTAGTTTTCAAACTATAAAATATCCATTGGGTTGGTGTGTGTGTATGTATGTATGTATGCATTTATGCATGTATGTGTGGAGGGGGGACAGGTATACATGTGTGTGCATGGGTGTGGTGGTCAGAGTTCAAGTCTGGGTGTCTTCCTCAGTTGCTCTTCACCTTTCTCTGTGAGCAAGGCTTATCACTGTACTAGAAAGAAGCTCAGTGTTTTAGACAGCTTTCATCACTGTGAAAAAATGCCTGAGACAAATAGTCTATATAGAGAAAAAAACATTTTTTTTGCTCATCAGAAGTTTTGGTTCATAGCTTTTGGTTATGCTGTGTTGCTCACTAATGGCTTTTGGGAGAGAAATAAAGAAAAAAGATAGGGTTAGGGAACCAACATTGCTTCAAAGGGGAAACCCACAGTGACGTATATCACTTCCTACCCCTAGTCTCCATTTCTTAACTGTTCCACCTCCTTCAGTATTTCTACAGGGTGAGAATCAAGCTTTCAAGAAATGGTA
The DNA here is from genome assembly GCA_036365145.1 of Orientallactaga sibirica. Classification (NCBI taxonomy): domain Eukaryota; kingdom Metazoa; phylum Chordata; class Mammalia; order Rodentia; family Dipodidae; genus Orientallactaga; species Orientallactaga sibirica. The sequence goes on from JAEOAD010000028.1 coordinate 16,478,639, forward strand.
CTTGAGGGTATTTGGAGCATGAAGGTAGATAGTAGATGTGAAATCATTTCTTAGGTTCCTTTTACTTGATACTTAGAATGGAAGCTTGCCATCTGCTGTGCTTACCTTTGTGTTGCTGGGACAAAGCACCCAGCCAAAAGCAGCTGATGGGAGAAAAGTATTTATTTTGGTTTACAGCCACAAGGGGAAACTTTGTTGTATTAGACAGTCTCACTTTGCTGGGATGAACCTCCAGACCAGACACATTTTATGGGAGGAAGAAGGGATTTATTGAAGCTTACAGATCCAGTGGAAGTTCCATAATGGCAGAAGTTGGTCCCCTTTCGTGGGACCATGCTGAGAGAAAGAAAAGCCAAAAGCCACCACACTAGCACAGGGGAGCACACTTTAGGAACTCCAGGCAAAGCCCAAACACTTTGTAGATCTTGAGATTAGAATTCCAAATCTATCCACACACCTTAGGGCTGGACCCCAGGACCTACCCACAGTGACATCTCCTCCAACCAGGTGTAGATCTAAATTACAAGCTTTTAATAAACTCCTGAATCAATTGAGGGCCATCCATTCAAACCACTACATTTTGTGCCTGGTCCCCAATAGATTTGTATGCATCCCACATTGTATTGTGTTCAGTGCAATTTTTAAAGTCCCCACAGTCTTTTCCAACTTAAGATAGTTCCAAAGTCTTAGTCTCATCTGAGATTTAAGATTGTCTCTTAAGTGTGAGTCCTGTAAAATCAAACAAGTTATATTAAGGCACAGAGTAAACATTTTTAACTGTTATAAGGCATAGCAAGGAGAGACTGGAACAATGTAAACTTAATAACCATCAAGCAAACATCAAACATCTGTAGTTCAAATCCAATATCATAAGCAGTGACTGTCAGTCTCTGGAATTTTCAATTCCACCCCACCAGCTGGGCTGAGTAGCCAGGGAAAACTTCCATCCCCGGCCATCAGTATGCTCTATGGTAGCCCTTCTATAGTCCTGGTACATCCAAAACATCTTGGGGTCTCCATGTAAACACAGTTCATCTTCCAATGGCTTTGCCAGCCTATCAGAGTCATCATGCCCTGCCTCATGCTGTGTCTCAGCAGTGGCTCCAGAAACCATGTGCACTTCATGATTACTCCACACATTTTTCATGCTTCTGAAACCAATACCAGGTGTGCAGGACACAGCCACATTCTTAATTCAGGGACAAAATAAATCATAACCTTGGAAAGCAGGTTCCTTCTCCAATCAACTCTTTTCCAAGAGTTTGCATTTCTATTCTAGTCTTTCCTTAGGCATCCTTTCCATTGTTTCAATGTAAAGCACTTGGGCCATGCTTCTCTGTGGTAAGAGCCAGTTGTGCCTATCATTTTTTGTTGTTAAAAATCAACATTTTAAACTTTTCATGAAATTTATTAGACATTATCTTGACCTATTCAGGATCTTATCACAAATTACTTGAGTAATTTATAAACAAAAGAATTTCCTTTTTTATAGTACTTTTTTTTTAATAGAACTGGTCTAAGATTAAGGCACCAGATGATATGGAATACAGCAACCACCCCCCACCCTTAATGGATGGTGCTTTTTGCAGTGTCACCAGGTGGTTGAAGGGTCCTAAATCTCCCTTATAACAATTCTTCTGGAAGGGCACTAATGTCATTTATGAGGGCTCCAAGCTGATGACTTAATTATTTCCCAAAGCCCCCCTCCATGTATATGTGTAGTATGTGTGTGTGGTGTGTGTGGTATCTGCACATGTATTTATGTGTGCAGATGCACACATCTTGTGCAGCAGAAGTCAAAGAAGAATATCAGGTCTCCTTTGATATTTCTCATCTGCATGTTTCCTTGAGATGGAGTCTTTCATGGGTTCTGGAGCTACTGTTTTTGGGCAGACTGGCTGACCAGTAAGGTCCAGTGATGCTTTGGTCTCTGTTTCCCACAGGACTGGGGTTACAGTTATACATGGCCACACCCTGCTGTTTATATGGGTGTTGAAAATTGAACTCAAGGCTAATCAATCTCTCCTATACTTTTCTGCTTCCCTGAGCTGTCTTATTGGGACAGCCCAAGGTTCCACTTATAATACCATCACATTTCTGATTAAATTTCAGCACAAGATAGCACAGAAATACAGATGAGAAGGACCATTACCTTCACTTAGTAATGGGTTGAATATGAATAGCTGCTGATTGACTTTGTCCTAAGGTAGAACCAGTTGATGTCTTGTATCTGCACAGTAATGCTACCATCTGTGATGTGTAATAGGTCTGTACCACATTTCATTCCTGGATATTTTCTATCTGCATCTTTCTGTCTGTCTGTCTGTCTGTCTGTCTGGCTGGCTGGCTCTCTTTCTCTTATGGGGAAGATTGGGATGTTAAAAGGCTTTATGTTAAGATGATTCACAGAGATGGATCTATTTAAGAACATCAGGGGCTAATTCAACAAAGGACATACTGGTGTTTAGCTTCATTGTATGGCATCGATTGAACAAGCCATTTGTGCCTTATAAATTCACTTTGCACATCTATTAATGAATCATTAGTTTAGATTAGTCTTTCTTCATTGGGACTCCTCATATGAATGAGAACATGAAAAGTGATTTGAGTGTCCAATTTTTCACTTGTTCCAAGGTTGACATAAAATTCATGCCACTTTAAATGCATGGGAGAGAAGTTTATTTTTTTCCTCATACAGTAGATATCTTAAGGATTAGGCTTTAATTCGATCAAAAACCTTGATGGGTTCTGCTATTGTTTTTTAATTTGTTCAATGCTGCTCTGTCCCCCACCTGCTAAAAGCCAGAAGTTCATTTTATCAAAGAGGAATCTAGCTCACCAGATGTCATTAAATCTCTCTTCCTTATGGGCTATCAGCCTTAGTTATAGGATCTGACCTAAGTGGATTACTGCCACAATGGCCAAGACTGGTACTGTGAATCTCAGGGTCTGAGGAAGCTAAGGGAGGGCTCCTGTGATCTAATAGGGTTTTAGAGCAAGAACTACCAATAGAGAATTAAGATCTGGTTGATAACAGTAAACCAGGAAGTTCAGGCTCCAAGAGAACAAATAAAAGTTATAGCAAGAGGACAGAATCCCCTCATAATTTCTGAATAGTTGTTTTATGTACTACCTAATTTAATCTCACAGCAGCTCCTGAGCTTCTTACCATAGGTGAGGATACTAGAAGGAATTAGGAAACTTTCCTGGCATCCAGACATACTATATTAGGTGAGGAAACTAGAAGGAATTAAGGAACTTTCCTGGCACCCGGGCCTACTACAATAGGTGAGGAAAGTAGGAGTTAGGAGATTTTCCTTGCATCCAGGTCTAGTAAGTGGCACAGGAGGTTGCAAACTGGTATCCCTACAGTTTTGATGTCCTTGCACCATGCAATTTCTTCTTCTTGATGAATGAATGTTTCCTTGAGAGGGAGAAAGAAAGGAATAAAAGAAATCTCTAGGTCTGTCAAAGTTCTAAGAAGATTGGATAAGCTCATGACACGTTGAGCTAGGGTGGAAGGTACAGGGCACTCCAGAGGATGTGTACCCAGTACCATGTGCAACAGTTTAAAGCAGCATCATCAGTTCTTTTTTCAGCAGCTGCCAGTAGAGCTTAACGACCAACTGCCACCATAACCATAATTGATGCCATTGGCAGGGGATCCAGGGGCAGCAGAAGGAGTCAATGGATCAGGTCTGCTTGACTTAGATGTGGATAGGCTAGGGGTGTGGTTCTACCTGCTGTGTGGAGTGATCTAGGGTCCAATTTGGGGCTTTGAGATAGCAGAATGGGCCTGAGTGGTGCTCTGTACATACCTCTCAGGGCCTTTGTGAAGTTTCTTTGCCATTTTCTCCAATATGTAGAGTTCTTGACTTATGTCAAAAATTCTTTGGGTCATTACCAAGCAGGCAAGCATAGGGAATAGTTTAGATGCCAGGTACACTGCTTGGCTTGAGCAAGCAACACACCCTTCTAAACAACTCACCTGGCAACCTGTTGGGAACCTGACCTTGTACTGAGTGCATGTACCCCCCCCCATGCCCACACAATAAAATTATTCTCTTCTGCTCTTGGCAACCATTATTTATGATTATCTCTCATTAAATAAGTTGTTAGAAGAGCAGAAATCAGAGCAGAAGGGGGCCGTTCAGTCTGGACTGGCTTGAGGTGCTTGTGTAGTAAGGCAAACTATATCCTCTAATGAATGTTTAGGGAGAAATCTTTGTTTACTATCTTTTTTTTAATACTTTAAATATCTTTTTTTTTTTAATTTTTGGAGAGAGACACATAGAGAGACAGAGAGAGAGGGGGGGAGAGGGAGACAGATAGAGAATGGGCTCACCAGCAGTCTCTCAGCTGCTTGTAAACAAAATCCAGATGAGTGAGCCCCCTTATGGCCAAGTGTGGCATTGCATCCTTGCGTCACTTTGCATCTGGCTAAAAGTGGGACCTGGAGATTGGAACCAGGTTCTTAGGCTTAGCAGGCAGGCGCCTTAACCGCTAAGCCATCTCTCCAGCCCACTTTAAATATATTTATTTGTAAGCAGAGAGGGAGAAAAAATGAGAGAGGGAGTGGGTGTACCAGGGCCTCTAGCCTCTGCAGACAAACTCCAGATACATGAACCACTTTATGCACCTGGCTTTATGTAGGTAGTGGGGAACTGAACCCAGGGCATCTGGTTTCACAAGCAAGCACCCTTCACTGAGCAATCTCTCCAGCCTCTACTATTACTTTAGAAGGTACCACAATTGAATTAGATGACGAATCATCAACTCGAGGTTCCACCTCTATTTCAAAGAGCAGGACTTCAAGGACTTCTATGGGTAGACAAGGTGGGGTGGAAGAGCAGAGAAAGAACGTGAGGATGGGAGAGAGGTGAGTGCCTCTGATGAAATGTCAGGAAGGAGGCAGCTTAGGAGATTTGATTCAGGTACAGGGCCTGGAGTGAGGTACTTTGGTTTTCCACAGTTGGCCTAGAACAACGGGTCAGCTGAAAGGACAAGGGAAGAAGTAAAGCTGTATACCTGGGAGGATACACAGAGGGAAGTGTGGAAAGGTGAGGGCGATGTGAGGGATGTGACTGCCTCAGAGATGCCTTCAGAGACCTCACTCTCAGGAAGCCTACATGATCACTGACTCATCTCATCACGTGGCTGGTTTTTCCTGTGCTTTAGTTTCCCCTCTCTAATATGAGAAACTTACAAAGAGCCCTGGGAACTACATAAAACAGGCCCAAAGCATGCACGCACGCATACACACACACACACACACACACACATACACACACACACTATGATTTTTATGGTATTAATTCTGGAGTAAAGTTTTTTTTTTTTTTTTTTTTTTTTTTAAGTCAAACCAACTGTAACAGACAGCTTCAGGTTTGCTGAGATGATTTTCCAGACCAGGTACAGTTATGGAGGAAGGGATATTTATTGAAGCTTTCAGGTTCAGGGCAAGTTCAATAATGGTAGAAAAAATTGGCCTGCTTTCACAGGACCAAACACAGAGAGCAAAGCCACAAGCCAAAAGCCACACAGCACAGCACACCTCAGGATCTCCAACTAAGCACACTTTGCGTATCTTTAGATTGAAATCCTAAACCCACCACCACACCTTAAGATCCACCCAGAGACACTGCCTCCAGCAAGCTGGCTACAGATGCAAACTACAAACTAATAAAACACTGAATATATTGGGGACCATCTATTCAAACTACCATACTAACCAAACAAATACAAAACTATTAAGTAAGAAAATCTCTGAGAGAGAGAGAGAGAGAGAGAGCAGAGCGAGAGAGCGAGAGAGCGAGAGAGCGAGAGAGCGAGAGAGAGAGAGAGAGAAAATGAATAAGCATACCCGGGCCTCTAGCCACTGTAAATCAATTCTAGATGCATGCACCACTTTGTGCATCTGGTACTGGGGAATTGAACCTGAGTCGTTACACTTTGCAGACAAGTTCCTTAACTGCTGATCCATCTCTCCAGCCCACTCATGTTTTTCGCAAATAAAATACTTTTTTTTTTTTTTTTTTTTTTCAGTCAGAGGATTGTCACTGAAAGAAATAATTTCCTGAATAAAATTCAGAAGAAAATTTCCAAGTCTTTCATTTGCCATTGACACATAGAGATTGAATTAGGAACTCATTGTTTGTAAACAATGGTAAACAAATATTAGCTGTTTCATGTAATACAACATCTGTTGGGTGCTTTTAATAGGTGCTTAGAATATAAAGCTGGAAAAGGTAGATTTAGCTTCAAAGAAGTAAGACAGAGGTTTGCAGCTAATTACAATGGGATAAGGTGGAGAGTTTGTGTCTCAGGGGTAGATGTCAGGTGCTCTGCAAGATTAGACACACAAACTATGAAAGCAGGGGCGGATGACACCATAAGAAGTGACACACGCAGTAGGTTTTAGAAGTGTTGACAGAGGAGATGCTCAGGAGGCAGAATGAGGGGTGAGAGGACATGGAGGGAGAATTTTTCTACTCTGACAGGAAACCACAAGTCAGAGGATTTAATGAATTTATTTATTTATTAATTTATTTTTTAATTCATATTATTCTATTTTTACATTCATGTTGGTGACTCTGGTAGCCTCCTCCTTGTCCTCCCCCCTCCGAAGGGACCCTCATCATTGGGGAATGTGGGTCATGCATTATGGGTGTAGCCAGCAGTTATGGGGGAGAGGCAAAGTCTCTGTGCATAATGACCCAACTTGTGGCTCTAACAATCTTTCCACCCCCTCTTCCAAGAATTTCCCTGAGCCATGTTAGGATCATTTTAGTTCTACTTCAGTGATGAGGTCTTGGGAGCCTCTGTGTCTCTGGATATCTGGCTTAGTAAGAGTTGGATGTTCTTTGTGTTTATCTCCTTCAGCCTTATTCTGGTGTCGGGTTCACCAAGAAAGTTGTACTTTTGCCCTTTTCCCCTGTTACTCTATGGTTTTAGCTGGAGCCCTGGTGAGGTGCGATAGGCTGATCTTCCCTTCAGGTTCGTCGTTCATCTGAAAAAGAGAAGCAAATTATGTCTATTAGATGTCTATAGATGGCTGGACTCCTGAATTCCCTTCAAGACCAGCTGAAGTTGCTCCTGTGGTATTGTTGTCTGAAATCACCTCTGTCTCCCTCTCTCTCTCTCTCTCCTTCTCTGAATCTTATGAGCTGCTTCAGGGGAAACTCACCTAAGACATACAGTATTTATGCTTATATTTTATATATTAAATCATGTTCAATATTCATGGAAAACTGTGTTCACTGAATAGAGAGCCTGCGGTTTGGAGCTGGATGAATCTTGACTAAATGCACATGTAACCTTGGTTTCAGAGGTCTCCAAGGAAAGGGTTGTTCATATCTGGTGGCTTGTTTCATAATGTGTCAAATGTCAATAATGCTACTGAAATTGGTGGAGTCAGATTTAATGATTGAAAGTATTTAAAGCTCCTGGCACTATTTATTAAAATTCTACACAAAATAAGCTTGGAGATGTCTTAATCCCAGGACAGTCACATTTAAAATATTTTCATTGGATCATGTTGCTGCACAGATTTCTCTAATATAAAAAAAGAAAGAATTATGCAATCTGGCATTTCCTGAGATGTGCTGTGCTGCCTGGAGCTACTGTTGTTGCCTTTTGTCATCAACTTCAGGAGGAACTATGGTCTGTGCACAGAAAAAAAAATGTATATCTCTTTGTTTCTTCACTTGATATATGCCAGACTTGCATTGATCTTTGTTGCTTCCCTCAAAGGGTCATATAGAAACAGTTTTCATGGTACAAATAAATATTAAAGGCATATTTAATTCACCACAGTGAACAAGGCTATGGAGACAAATAAATCCATCAGTGAAGAATGTGTTTGAAGGTATATAAAGTGCTGACTATCAAAGTGGCCCAATAACCAATAAGAAGCGTGCCTCTGAGAGAATTCTGTGAACTCTCTTCTTCCTCTGGGTTTTGGTGGAGGTCATGGGAGCGAGTCCTGCAACTTCAAAAAAGATTTTGCATGAATATATACATGTGTTGTGTGTGAGTGTGTATATGCCTGTTTGTATGTGCACATACACATAGATAGAGGGCAGAGGTCAACATCTTGTATCACTTCTCCACCTTACTTTTTGGGACAGGGTCACTCACTGAACCTAGAACTCACAGATTCAGGTTGACCAGCTAAGCCAGTGAGCCCTGTCTCTTCCTCCCCTATTCTGGGATTTCAGGCATAGTCCATGAAACTTGCCATTTTATGTGGGAGCAAGGGATTTGAACTCAGGTTCCGATGCTTGCATGGGAGGCACTTTTCCCACTTAGCCATCTCTTCAGGCCCCCAGTGTTCTTTCTGTTTCTTAATCATAGCCTGTTTCTTCCAAGATTCATTGATAAATGCTGTGCTTAAGGAACATGGCTAGGAACTTCTGTAGTTTATAAAGTATGGGTATATAAAACTTGGATTTGGGGTTTGTTGCAGTCAGGTTCACATTGCTGGCAGAAATCACCCAACCAAGAGCTGCTTTTGGGGAAAAAGGGCTTATTTTGGTTTACAGACTCAAGGGGATGCTCCATGATGGCAGGGGAAAACAATGGCATGACCAGAGGGTGGACATCACCCCATGGCCAACATAAGGTGGACAATAGCAACAGGATTGTGTGCCAAACATTGGCAAGGGGAAGATGACTATAACGCCCATAAGTCCACTCCCCCAAATACACTGTCTCCAGGAGGTGTTAATTCCCAGATCTCCATCAGCTGGGGACCTAGCATTCAGAACATCTAAGTTTATGGGGGACACCTGAATCAAACCATTACAGGGATGATATCCATCTGCCCCAATAAGAGACATTTTCCGACATGTATTCAACAGGACCCTTCTCTTACTTGGCATAAGGGGCCATTTATTATCTTGTAACCATTCCAAACACATCAGTCAGATTTTCTTCTCTGTCTGATAGATGCTACTTTCTCTGCTAGAAATTTCCGTATTTTCTTACCTGCACAGTAGTCTTCATTAATCTGATGATTGGTTATGCGTGCCAGGATTCAGCTATAGCTTATCTCCTCAAAAGTGGCCTAGGGCTGGAGAGATGGCTTAGCGGTTAAGGTGCCTGCCTCCTAAGCCTAAGAACGCTGGTTCCAATCTCCAGAGGTTCCAATCTCCAGGTCCCACATTTAGCCAGATGAAAAGTGACACAAGGGCACAATGCCTTACTTGACCACAAGGGGGGCACGCATCTGGATTTTGTTTGCAGCAGCTGAGAGGCTGCTGGAGCACCCATCTCTCTGTCTTCCTGTGTCTCTCTCTCTCTCTCTCTCAAAAAAAAAAAAAAGTGGCCTCTCCTATTTACTGTAATTCATTTTGTCTCCATCTTCTGCTGCTCCCTCTGAACTGTGTATATGTCTACTACAGCAGTACCTACATCTGGCTGGTCCCAGGAGTGTGATGCTCAATGGACAAGGTAAGCAACATTTCTGGAGCTAAGATAGTCCAAGATAATTTACCTCTGAACCTGTAACATTCCAACTCCCTATAATCACTGAAGTTATAATCAGTCATTCAACCTAACATCTTATGATTATTAGGTTAATCCATTTAGAATGGACAAAAGATCCCTAGCTTCCACCAACCCAAAGGCTAACAATGTCATCAGATAGTTTCTGACACCTATAGCAGATACTTTCCTGCTTTGGTATAACCCACCTGTTTGGTATTTCCATCAGTCTAGGTAAAATGTGTCTTGATTAATGATTGCCTTTAAAAAATTGTTTATTTACTAGAGAGAAAGAAAGAGGCAGAGAGAGAATGGGCACACCCAGGCCTCTAGCAACTGCAAATGAACTCCAGATGCATGTGCCACTTTGTGCATTTGGCTTATGTGGATACTGGGGAATTGAAACTAGGTAGTTTGGCTTTGCAGGCACACATCTTAACTGCTAAGCTATCTCTACAGCCCAATTAATGACTTTCTTTGTTCTACTACTATAAAAGTCTCATTAAAAACTGTTACCATGTTGGAACCTAAAATTTGAGAAATCTGAATCTGTATTCCTAGGCCATAGTTATTCATGGCTTCAGAATAAATTATCTCTTACTCCCTTTGAGGTGAGAACTGTGTTTTATTTATTGATACTGCCTTCCAGAATCAGAATCTCCTACACACTATCATGCCAATTCCAAAAGGAAAGGAGATTTCTGTCGGCTATACTAGCTGATGTCTCCCTCTCTCTTAGAATAGAACTTGACATGTAATAGACCCTCAATAAATATTTCATAAATAAGAATGTATTCTACTTGGTAAGAGAATTGCAGTTCTCTCAGAGAAAGATTCTACTTACATTATCCCATTCATTGCTTTGGATTGATAAATCAGGCATCATTAATTCCATGGGAACATATGACAGAGATATTTCCAATCCTGACCTAACCAAATAGAAATAATTTAAACCTTATTTAAATTTGCTTTTAGAGGTTCTACATGCTAGGATTTTAGATGGTATGTGGAGACCGAGAGAACCTGGTTTCTCTCTGGCTCAAACACTCTATGATAAGTGCTATGCTATTGTGAGCAAAGTTCTGCCCATGTAGCCAAAAGGTGTTCTGAACTGTTCATTATTTTATTCCTATTTAGGGGGTAAAGAAGATCATGTTTTCTAGATTCAAAGTCATTTCTAGTCTTCCCGCATTGTTAAGCAGCTGTTTTCTCCTCCTTTCTCTAACCTGGAAGGCTGAATAAAGAACCTTGAAATCTTTGGCCCATGCTGTCAGCCATAGCCCACGTCACTGTGATAATTTCTGAAAAGCCCACAGCAGGAATCTTAGGCAAGATTTTTGATAGGAACTTGGAATAATAACTTGGCAGCCTAGAATTATAAGGAGAGGCATGAATTACAAAAGATATTCTGTTTTAAGACTACGTATCCATTGGCTAGGGAGGTAGCTCAGTGAGTAAAATGCTTGCCTCTCCAACATAAGTACCTGAGTTTGATCCCAAGAACCCACATAAAGTGCTGATCATGGTGGAATCCCAATGCTTGGAGGTAGAGAGAGAAGGATATCTGGAGCTTCCTGGATAGTCAGTCTAGCCTAATTGGTGAGCGCCAGGAAAACGAGAGGCCTGGTCTCAGAAGAGATCCATGGCAGTAATAAAGGGAACATCTGAGATTGTTCTATGGCTTCCATAAACCTGTGCATAAATGTTCACATGTACCTGCCTACACATATGTATTCATGCATATTCAGACATATATTCCCACATGCCACAAATATATGCATAAACAAATTAATTAAATAAAATAAAAGCATTTATTTTAAAAGGACTAGGAATCCAGTGAGACAAATTTTGCTGCTATCCTGATCATAAAAGGAGAGGAAAAATCATAATAAAATGTAGAAACATTTAGCTGATAACTTTCACCTTATAATATGCTATTTGTTTGTGTTACTGTTTGGTAATAAAGAGTTGTCTATTTTGAATTATATTTTAGGGCAACACATTTTTGTATTTTGCTTCTTAGAAGAGAATAAATCCCTCAGTTCAAAGTATATGGCTTTTTTGTTGTTGTTGTACAATGTCAATTTTTGGCAGAGAAAACAGGGAAGGTCTTAGAAGGAGCAGGGAAGGGTCAGAAAGGGGAGCTTTGGAATTCCCGAGGACAGAAGAGGGCAGAAGGCAGCTCAGTGCTTCCATATTCAATGCAAAACCTTCACCAGACTTCTCGGAGCCCTCCATGCCACAAGGGCAGTGCTGTGGTGGGCAGGGAGAAAATGATGAGGAAGGAAATTGAGAGCAAGGGAATTCCTAGGCTGGTGATGGCAGGCAGCCCTGTATCTGCCTTCCCATGAGTCTCTGCTTCCTGACACCCTCCAGCGGGGCTGTGGAGTTGCATCTATTAGGATTTGCGCCTAGAGGGCTGTTCATCCCTGTGAGATCCTGGAGATGATGGCTTACAGTGAACTTGTCCCTGTGGGCTTTGAACATTCAGTGATTCACCCTCCTGGAAAGTGTGACTGTGTTAATATTGATGCCCCCGGGAGAAGGGTTATTGTGAAAATGGAATCATGGAACAGCCACTCTTTATTCTTTACCTCATTTGAAGCCTTGCACTAGAAGATGATAGGCACTCTCTCTCTCTCTTTTTTTTTTTTTTGAAGCTTCTTTGAGTGCAAAAGAACGAAGTTATACTTTCTGAAATGAGATCTCAGTTTTTCGAAGCAGGATCAGTGGACTGCCTTCTTTCAGGAAAGAGAGAAAATGCTGCCAGTCGTCAGCGCAGTAGACTCACCTTCATCTCTCACACTTCCTGCTGGGGAAAGACCCTGTGAGAAGGAAGCTGATGATGCCTCTACACTCTGCCCAAACCACAAAGTGCTTGATTCTCTAGCCCTTGACAAGCCCTTCTATTGCCTTGCCAGAACTGTAAAATGTTGTTGTCATCCACATTTCTTCTATGACAAAGGAAATCTTAACTTACAGAGATGTCACATAGTAAAGTAAGGCTTCATATCTAGATTTTTATTTCTTTTGGTTTTATTTGTATGTGCAAATTTTTTTGGTATGTGTGGATTTGTGTACATAGATTTGTATGTGTGTGGGTGCATGTGTATGCACACAGGTGCATGTGCATGTAGAGGTCAGATGTCAACAGTGGATGTCTCTTTCTATCACTTTCTATGTTATTTGTCAAGACAGGGTCTGTATCTGAACCCAGAGCTCACCAATTCAGCTAGCTTACCCCTAAGATCCACCTTCCAACACTGAATGTTGGAATTACAGGCACACACCACCATGTCCAGCATTTATGTGGGTGCTAGGGATCCAAACCAGGTCCTCATGCTTGTGTGGCAAGAGCTGTAAGTGACTGAGCCATCTCCCCTGCCCAAACCTGTGTTTTTCTTACTGAACAGCCTATATTTTCACCTATGTGTTATTAATACATAAGAATTCATTAAGTTAACCTCAGCTTCTTTGGCCCAAAGCAGTAGAGAGCACAATTGTGAAGGCTTCTTTCCTATATAAACACATAGTTTAGAGTGGGATGTGTTATTGGAGAAGGATGAGCATAGAAGGATGAAGGTGTGGACATGGCTGGATAGCTGGAGAATTCACCAGAGGAGTCATTGCCTGGCCTTTCCTGGGTTGCTCACAGCTCTCTTGAATGCTCTCCAGAGCAGGTAGCAGTTTGATTTTTATAGTGGAAGAGAATGTTCTTTTTCCATTAGAATTGACTGAATCCTCTGTATTAGTTATTTTGAAGTATGGAATTAATTTTTCTTTTTTTCTTTATTAGTTATGTACATACTCAGTGTGTAAACAGTACATGTTGGTACCATCCTTAGGTTTCTAGGTTCTCCAGTAAGAATTGAGTGAAATCTCCGCAAGGGACAGGGTTCTTGTCCTATGGTAGGGAGGGGTGTCACTGTCTCCTTGAGTAAGATCCCTGCAGCCAGCAGTAGTTGGTGCAGTGCATGGAAGGATGGAGATAATGGAACTATTGAGGGTCATTTTGGAAAGTCTTTGAATTCTACTCTTAAAAGCTGTCATAGCTACAGGTTGGTTTATTGTTAGAGAAACAATTTACCTGAGTTATCATGACAATGGTTTGGACTCTGTATAAATACCTCTTTAAAGCCTGTGAATTGTTGGCCTACATATTTTATGTTGCTACATAAAGGAGAAATGGTCTGGGATTATCCAGACTCTCAGTGGCTGATCCAAGTGTGCAGTGTGGGCTCAGAGGAGGCTTCCTGGGAATTGTATGTCACAGTATTAATAGCTGAGCTTTCAAATGACATCATTTTTATTGTTCTGTTCTATTTTCTTATTTTATATGGTACTGGGTTATATGAGAGAATTCTTATACAAATATATACTTTGATCATAGCTCCCCATATTCTGCTGCCCTCTTCTTTCTCTCCTCTCCCTTTCCTGTTCATATCTTTTCTGCTTTCATGTTACATGCACATATATAGTTTTATACATCTGTATACTATCTAGGAACCACAAATATAAGAAAACAGACGATAGTTGTTTTTATGGGGCTGGCTTAACTGGCTTAATATGATTTTCTTGTTACAACCACTTTTCAGTAAATGATAATTTTGTTCTTTTTATGACTGAAAAAATTCCATTGTGTTCATATACCACATTTTCTTTATCTATTCCTCTGTTGTTGGACACGTGGGTTGGTTCTATAATATAACTATTATAAATAATACTGCAATAAACATTAAGGCAGACGTATCTGTGTTGTGTTGATTTGGAGTCCTTTGGGTAAGCACCCCAAAGCAATCAATTAATGGGCTAATGAAATGAGCAGCCAGTGCTCAAAAGATGAACTATAAGACGCAATGAACATACAAAAAATGTTCAAGTTCACTGGTCATCGGGGAAATGCAAATTAGAATTACACTGAGATTCTTTCTCAACCCAGTCAGATTGGAAGTACCATAAAGACAAGTCACAATGAATATGAGGACAAAAGAGAACCCTTATACCCCATTGGTGGGAAGTGGAACTAGTCTAGCCACTGTGGGAGTCAGTACAAGGATCCCTCTAAGGACATCTTACATTTGTGTGAGATGTTGTACAGCCTTAATCTTTATTCTGATGTTTCACTGACCGTTTTTCTTTTCAAAATTTTTTGACAATTTCATATATGTGAAAATGTATTTTGATCAAATTCTCCCTTTAGTACCCTCTGTTTTCCCCTCACACTAAAGCCCTTCTTCTTTCCAACTAATTCCCTCCCTACTTTCCTGTCTTTTAAAATTGTTTATTTTATTTTTGAGACACACACACACACACACACACACACACACACACGAGGAAGAGAGAGAAAGAAAGAGAGAGAGAGAGGGGGAATGAGAGAGAAAGAATGGGTACTCCAGGGCCTTTCAACCTCTGTGAACAAACTCCAGATGTGTGTGTCCCCTTGTGTGCATGTGTGACAATGCATGTTTGTGTCACTGTGTGTCTGGCTACATGGGACCTGGAAATTTGAACATATGTTCTTAGGCTTTGCAGACAAGTGCCTTAACTGATAAGCCATCTCTCCAGCCCTTTCATGTTTTTTTTTAATAGCCCCACTGAGTTAAATTAGGGTTGCCATCATGATCATGGGTGGGTTTATTGGCATATAGACCACTCAACATTTTCAGGCAGTATCTCATATAGTTGAGGTTGGCCTCAAACTTGCTTTGTACTTGAGGATCACTATGATATTTTGATTCATCTGCCTCCTCCTTCCAAGTGCTGGGATTTCAGGCATGCACCACCATATCATGACATTTTTTTTCATTGCTCCAAAGTTCTTGAGCTCATTCTCCTGTTTAGAAAATGCCACCATTCTCTCACACATAACTTACAGCTTTGAAATACAAAATATAAGCAGGAAGGAATTTTCCACAAAAGTAACTCAGGATTTTATTTCCAGGATTATAGTGTTATTGAATATGAATGCAATGAGCCTATAACCTCATGGCACTTGCATTATATTAAAAATGTGCATTTGATAAAGCCTTAGATACGAACCACGAGTTAGGGCAGTTTTTCAAAGCCATTGTGCAGAGTCTTGTGACAGCAATAAATACCTAAATATCAGATTAATAATTTCATTTTGACAAGGTTGCCATCATGGCCACATATCACACAATCTGTTTATTCAGCACCTCAGGAAAAAAAAATAAAAGAGAGGCTGCTTTTGTGTGAGATGTTTTCAAGTAAAAGAAAAACAAAAACAGTCACAACAAAAAGCATAAAACAATCAGGAAATATTGACAGTAAAACTCTGAATCACATGTTAGTAGTTTGAATTATTCTCATTCAAGAAGCAGAAGGTGAGTGCGTCTGGTTATGTCTAGGAGAAAATATCTGTTTTTAACTATATTTTATTTATTTATTTGAGAGAGAGAAAGATGGAGAGAGAGAGAGAGAGAGAGAGAGAGAGAGAGAGAGAGAGAGCCAGGGCATCCAGCCACTGCAAATGAGCTCCAGATGCATGTGCCCCCTTCTGCATCTGGCTTACGTGGGTCCTGGAGAATTGGACTGGGGTTCTTTGGTTTTGCAGGCAAATGACTTAGCCACTAAGCCATTTCCCCAGCCCCTGTTTTTGTTTGTTTTTATTGTGGCCCTCATTGTCTCTATGTCCTTAGATGGTATTTGTCCTCTAGTTTTAAAGTTTTTGTCTTGAAAATAACCCCCATATGAGTCTTTTTTTGTTTTGCATGTGTATGTGTGTGAACACAAGCATGGGGCAGGTGTGCATACTTGTATGTGTCTGTTGTCATCCTCAGAAATACCATCCACATCTTTTTGAGACAGGCTGAGAGTAAATACAGTTATGGTAACTGGACCCCCACAGATAAAGAGCACAGGAAAATTTGCACTTGCTAGAAACCAAAGATGATCTGATTTCTCATCTCTCTTGGCCTTGTTCCCTAAAGACATGTTTTTCCATAATCAGGACCCCTGCTGGGAGGGAGGTCTTTCATAGAATTTAAATATTGTGGTTGGTCAAGTTCAGCCACCAGAACTTGGTGCCAGGGCTAGCCTTTTCTTGAGATAGCCCCTAGTCCTAACCAACCAGCTGATCCTCTGGTTCACCTGACCCAGAAGATAGCCCACCACTATAAGGTTATAAATACCTTTTCATGGGAAGGGCAGACTCTCTGACCACCTGGGAATTTCCAGCTATGGGTGAGTTTTTCCCTCAGCAGGGCCCTGGCCCAGGCCCAGATGGAAGGCCTCCTAGCCTTTACTGTCCACATGGGCTCCTTTATCCCCTCCAGCTCCCCACATGCCAGGAGCTCCTTGAATTTTATTTTCTCCCTCAATCCTTGCTTTTGTCCAGGCCCTCCACATGGGATCTCGATGCACATGGGTGCCCTTCCTTGGCTCTGTACCTCCCTCAATAAATATAATAGTTTAATAATTATCCTTCTCAGTCTTCTTTTTCATTCAATTCTTTTATTAAAATTAGAAGTGAACCTAGGGTTTGGGGTGCAAGAACTTTCCTGGACCCTGAGCACCCCCTTACAAGGGTTTCTCATTGGCCTAATTTGGGCAGGTTGGTTGGCCAGTAAGGAGGCCAGCGTTCCCCCTATCTCTGCTTCCTCGGTGATGGAATTACAGTTATATACTACCACACCCAGCACTTACATGGGTACTGGGAGGAAAGCACTTTACTGATGAAGCTACCTCCCTAACTCCTTCCTCCCCACCCACAGTTAGAGCTTTGCAAAAAGGAAATGACTGTGTGTGTGTGTGTGTGTGTGTGTGTGTGTGTCCCTGTTCAGATAACAGGAACATAGTAAATGGCACAAAAGAAATCTTGTACCAATATTGCCTCTGGTGAATGTGATGTGCAATTTATGTTATATTTACAAACAGGACATTTTGAAATTTTAATGCCTTTGATTTTAGGAACCTTTAGAGTTGAGAGGGGTAGAAATAAATCAGATTTATGACAGATTTTCATATATGTGCAGCTCAAATGAGCATAGATACTAAATTGTAGGGCCTGAAGCTGACCCAAGGAAACGTGAAGGATGTAATAGAGTTTCAGGTCCTGTGGCCAGTGGGTGTGAGTTTCAATAAGAGCAGAAAGAACTTTCATGGACCTGTCAAAATGCAGATGAGCAGAAATGCAGCTGGCTGGGAGGTGATTTGCGTAAATGCATGACCATTACCCCTTTCTCTTCTGAATACCCATCTAACAATGAAGAAGGAAAGTCTTAATAAAGGGAATTTCAATTTTTTTTGTCTATATTGGTCTTCCATGCAAATTGAAAGTCACCCATTTTCAATTTTTTTCCACTTACTAGCTATGTGATTTGGGCTAGGTTATTAAATGTTTCTAAGCCTCTATTTGTTCTATTTGTTCATCTATACAGTAGCACCAACCAAAGTATCTGTCCTTACATTCAAGCATGAAGATTACAGGAGATAATACACGGACTGCTTTGTCACTGTTAATGCTACTTGTTATCATCTGTTCCCCCAGAGTTCTTGTCTTTGGGCTCTGGCTCATGGTTAACATTTCCCAGGGAGGAATGTCTGAATGGCGGGCGCATTTCTGAGCTGCTGACAGCTGCTGCTGGAACATCCTAGGTTTAGGAATTTTGCCACCTGCAGAATGACCTTAGACTATGGTTAAAAATGAAAGTTTGATAGTAACAGGAGAGGAAAGACATCTGTAATGAAGCACCTTGTCTTTGAATTCTTGGTTGCATCTATCTATATATGTGCATATATTTATTTATGAAGTATAATCATGTTAAGTTATTACAGATGATATTTTTATAACTCTTCAGTGACATTCTCCATGGCCATCTTCCTCACTGTTCTTTTTGGAACAAAACTTGGTTGCTGCACTTCCTAAGGAATTTAAAGAACATATGTATTTTAAACTTGGGCTTTGCATTAAAAAAAAAAAAACACCCCTACAATGGGAGTATTTGTCATGATTTACAACCAAATGAAAACTTCAGGAATTATGGATGCTTTCATCTCGGGATAACATTTGCTGTTTGCTGGGAATGAATGTCAGCTGTAAAAAATAGATGGGAGTTGCTTATTTAGTGTTCTCATTCGTTGTAGCGAGTCTGTCAGGTGAACCTGACAACAAGATGAGCATCTGCAGCTTGATTCATACAGGAGGAGCGGGAGGAACTCTGCAGAGACTGGACTGCAACCTGGTGTATGAGAAACAGCCTGGGCCAATAGGAAAATCCAAACAAACCACACAGCCAGAAAGCTGAGGGGAGAAGGGGATGTCACTTTAGCCTTTGGCCATCACATAGTGATGTGAAGTTTAGAGCGTCTCCAGCTTTAAATCTGGGCTGCTGGGGAAGCTCTCTTCCAACATGGAGATTTAGGTTACAAATTAGTTTAGAAGCTTAGCTCCATATGGGCAAAGTCTAGTATACACCTATTAATGTGTTCAAGAGGGTTTCTTAAACACTCACTCTGTTCTATGTAAATACTAGTGGGGGAGAGGAATGGGGTGGGATGGGATGCATACAGTGTCTGCTCTGAGGTGATGAGTGGGAGCAGAATAAGCCCTGCGCATTGAAGCAAATGTAGAGAACTACCAGGAGCACTCTGGTTCTGAAAGGCAAAGTTTGTGGGGCAAACAGGAGAACAGAGAAAATTTTCATTTGCACTTATGGGTAAGGATTGTTTCTATAACAGAAAATTCTTCAAAGAGAGGCTCTAGGCACTAAACATGCTTGTCAAGGCAGAATGGGGCAGGGACTTTAGGCAAAGCAATGTTTGAGCAAAAACACAAGGCTGCACAACCTATGAGTCAGATGCCTGTACTCACATGTGACTTCATTGGAGCACTCTGGGTCCATCCACCTGTTATGAAAAATAGAAACCCTGTGAGCCTTAGATACCCGTCTTTTAAAATATGCTGAAGATAGTCAAGAAATGGCTTCCTTTGCCTTGCTTGGTAAATGTTACACTCACCCCTTTCCAAATGCCTTTAATTGGAAATTTTCCATCATAATCAAGATAGGGTTCTGGGGTAGGGATATGAGTATGGTGGGAATAAATGACAGTTATTTGATTGTAAAATAATCATGCTGTGTATATAGATTTCAGATGCATTAACATATAAATGCATATGTATGTCTTAGAATTGGGGAAGCAGAGTTATTTTGAGCTCCTACCCTGAGCAGGGTACAATCTTGGAAGGTTGCTTAGTGTATTTGATTGTGAGTTGGCTCAGTCATTCAGATTTCAGGGTCATTTTTTAGCAGCATCCCTGGAATTACCACTCACCCGATGTGGTGAGGTGACATCTATACTCACACTTGGTGTTTCCCCCCAGTACACACAAGTCTATGTTCAGTGAACACCTGCTCTGTGGGACTCTACCTGGCTCAATGCTTCTACTTTCCTTTACTGACAATCTCCACTCACAGGATTTAATCTCAAAAGTATTATGGTAAGCCAGGAGTGATGGTGCATGCCTTTAATTTCAGCACTTGGGAGGCAGAGGTAGGAGGATCACCATGAGTTCGAGGCCACCCTGAGACTACATAATGAATTCCAGGTCAGCATGGGCTAGAGTGAGACCCTACCTCATTAAAAACAAACCAACCAACCAACAAACTGACAAACAAAAAGCATTATGGGGCCCCAACAACTTGACTGACACTGCACATCTTGGAAGCAATCGACCCACAATTTGGTTGTGTGCTGGTGCTCTCTCATCCAGCATTCACCAATGAATTTTGCTATTACTTCCCCTGATTGTGCTGTCCTGAGTAAGGTTGCAGCGAAACTCATATTTCATTTGTAATGAAAACATAGATTGTATTGAAGTTGGCCTATTTTTACAAAAAGATTATTTTCATCTGCAGGGCAGTAGTAAACTAGTACCTCAAAGTATGCAAAGGTCAGATTCACCAAGTACTTCCTTTTCTCAAACAATGTAAACCTGCAGCAAGGAACACACTTGAATACAAAGCACATTGCATTTGTTTATTTTTATTTATTATTTTATTTTATTTTATTTTCATCTTTTAAATTTTTATTTATTGGGCTAGAGAGATGGTTCAGTTATCAAGGCATTTGCCTATAAAGCCCAACACACCCGAGTTAGATTCTCTAGTACCCACATAAAGCAGATGCACAAAGTGGCACATGCATCTAGAGTCCATTTGCAGGTGCTAGAGACCCTGGCATGTCCATTCTCTCTGCTTGCAAATAAATTAAAATTATTTTAATGTGTTTACTTATGTGTGTGCACATGTGTACGTGTGTGCACACATGCATGTGTCAGGGTATCTTGCCATTGCAATGGAACATCAGATGCACATGCATCTTTCTTTGTCTGGCTTTATATGGATACTGGGGAGTTGCACCTGGCAGCCTTTGCAAGCAAGTGCCTTTAACCTCTGAGCCATCTCCCCGGACCCTATAAAGTGATTTCTTTTTTTAAAATTTATATCATTCTGATTTTACATTCATAGTATTTGTTCCATTATCCTCCTTCCTGTCCTCCCTCTTCCAAAGGGACCCTCATCAATGGGGAATGTGGGTCGTGCATTGTGGAAATTAAACAATCACTCAACCATTGGAATCTCATGAAGCTGAAAAGCTTTTTCACTGACAAACATACTATAACCAAAGCCAGCAGATTACCCACAGAATGGGAGAAAATTTTCACCAGCTATACAACTGACAGAGGCCTAATTTCTAGAATCTACAAAGAACTCCAAAACCTAAACAATAAATCACCAAACAACCCACTCACAAAGTGGGGCAGAGGACTGCACAGGGAGTTCTCAGAGGAAGAAATAAAAATAGCAAACACACATTTAAGAAAATGTTCAACATCCCTAATCATCAGGGAAATGCAAATTAAAGCCTTTTTTTTAATTTGCAGTAAAAATGTGTGTCCATATGTGTATTGTGCCTATGTGCAATCTTGTGCATGCAGGTGCATGTTTGCGTGTGCACACACCTGTGTGAGCAGTAGAAGTGTATGTGCATACATATGCATGTCGAAGAGAGAGAGCAACCTCAGTTGTCATCCTCAGGAGTTATCTATCTCCATTGAGATAGAATCTCTCATTTGTCTGAAGCTCACCAATCAGGATTGACTGGCCAGTGGGCCCCAGGAATCGTTGTGTCTCCGCTTTTCCCAGGACTGTTATTATAAGCGCATGCCTCCATACAAGGTGTGTTATGTTGTATTTAAATTGAATTAGAGATAACCACAAAAGGAAAACTAATATGCTTGAATTTATATTTGGGTCAAGCAGAATTAAGAAGCTAATGATGATTAACTAGCATTTTCTGGAAAAAATAGCTTTGCATAACTTAATAATTAGGCACTCTACTAAGCTAGAAAATGTTTCCTGTCTTGGCAGGTAAAATGATGTATCTCTTCCCATCATCTTGCACTCTCTAGCTCTCAGTGGCAGGCAGATGGTGTCTCTTCTAAAGGGGTTGTAGTGTTTGGCTTCCTACACCATTTGTATCAGCAATATTTGAAATTTTATTTTGGTTTGCTCTTTTCCATGAATCTTTGTCTATTGGTGCAGGAATCTGTTTGCTTGTTGGCCTGGTCTCTTGTACATTGACTGACAAGAGCAACTGAAAGGGGAAGAGTGTATTTCTGGCTTATAGTTTCAAGGCATTCAGTCCATCATGGCAAGAAAGGCATGATGGCAGGGACATGAAGCAGCTGGTCACATTGACTCCACAGTCATGAGGCCAAAAGAGATGAATGTTGGTACACACCAGGTGTATTTCAGGTTCGCTTAGGCACAGTTATGGAGAAAGGGAGGCAAGCTTACAGATCCAGGGAAGTTCCATCATGGCAAGAAAGGCCTGCTCTCCACAGGACCAGGCAAGAGAGAGAGAGAAACCAACCAGCCACCACAGCACACAGAGCAAAACTACGGCCAAAAGGTCACACAGCACACTTCAGAACTCCTGCTGGCACATTTGCATATCTTTACAATGGAATCTCAAACCCATACCATTAACACCTTAAGAGTCAGTGACATTGGCCTAGCAAAATTGCAGATGCAAACTATAACTAGTAAAACACTGAATATATTGGGGGACATATATTCAAACTACCACACCAGGCTTTCTCTTTTTTATGCAGTCCAGAACCCCAGTAAATGGAAAGTTGGCACTTATATTTAAGATGGTCTTCCCACATCAACTGAACACAATTCAGAAAGTCCCCCACATGCCAAGAAATTTGTTTCCATAATGGTCTATTCAAGTTGACAACTGGGATTAATAATGACAGATATTCACTCCTGAATCCTGGACAGACTCCCTGCAGAGGCCTAGGCAGCTGACATTTGGCCCTGTGGCTTCATTTCAATGGGCAGATTAGAAAGATTATTGTTGATGGGATTGACATTAGATGGGATCTAATATGTCACTGAGTGAAATGAAGACTCCACTCTACCTGGTCTGCAATCCCTGACTCTCCTTTCTAAAACTCCTGGTCTCTAAATTCCCCTCTGTTCACAGCCTCTGCCTTTATTGTACATATGAACCTTTGTTGTTGTATGAACCATTACATGGGCCATGGTGATTGTCATTGAATGGCCATCCTTCAGCCTGATCTCCCATCTCTGCTTTGTCCTCCCACCAAAGATGAAAGTGCTCAAAATCCTCTAGAGACAATCATGTGCTTTCACACAACAGACTCCATAAGACTCGTTATTTTCTGGCATATGATGGTCATTCCAGCCTTAGTGCTTGACACTGTTCTTTTGATGCTCTCTCCTTGAACTCTGTTCTGGAATCACCAAGTAATTTACAGTTCCTCTAATCTGCTAGTTGTGTCTCACAACCACTCATTTTCTCCTTCTTTAAAATTATTTATTTTATGTATTTGAAAAGAGAGAGAAAGAAGCAGATATATAGAGAGAATGGGAACACCAGGGCCTTCAGCCACTGTAGACGAACTCTGGAAGCATGAACCACCTTGTGCATCTTGGCTTACTTGGTCCTGGGAAGTAGAACCTGGGTCCTTTGACTTTGCATGAAAATGCCTTAACTGTTAAGCCATCCCTCTAGCCCTCAGATCTTTTTTTAAAATTTATTTATTTATTTTGATATTTCACAATAAATTTTCAACTTTCCCTCATTGATCTCATCCGGTTATCTGACTGTTTGCTCTGGGCTCCACTTGTATGACTCAAGAACATGGGCTTTGGGAGCATAGTGTATAGAAATAAAGTGGTGCTATGGGCAGAATGCTTGTGCTTTTTCAAAACTCAAATATAAGTTATTAGATCATGAGAGTGAGGCTCCCCAAAGAGATGAGCTCCCTTCAGCAGATGTGGCAGTATTTTTTTATTAGTTATGGACATACTCAGTATGTAAATAGCACATGTTGGTACCATCCTTACCCTCATCCCTGTCCCCTGCTCTGAAGGGACTCTTCTCCTTGAGGATGCTGGTTATCCCCATGGTGATTGTGAGTCGTACATTGTGGGGGTAGCCATCAGTTATGGGGAGGAGGCAATGTCTCTGTGCATAATGTCTCAACTTGTGGCTCTAACAATCTTTCTGCCCCTCTTCCATGAATTTCTCTGAGCCACGTTGGTCATTTTAGGTCTACTTCAGTGATGGGCTCTTGGGAGCCTCTCTGACTCTGGATCTCTGGTTTGTAGGAGTTGACTGTTCTCTGTGTCTATCTCCTTCACCCTTGTGATGATACCAGGTTCGCCAAGAAAGCAGCACTCTTGCTCATTTCTCCAATTCCTCTATGGTTTCAGCTGGGACATGGATGAGGTATGATGGGATGATTCTTTACTCAGGTTCTGTGTCCATCTGAAAAAGAGAAACAGATTCTCCAATTGAGAGTGAAGTCAGCACCAGTTAAATGGGATAACCATTATTAGTTTAGAGAGAATTTAATAGGGCTAGGCCCTCTTATAGCCAAGATTGGTGGGAGCTTGATATTGGAGAGTGAATTTGTTATTTGGATATGATTCTTCATTGTTTCCCAGTTTCAGCTATGGGTTCCTTTCCACTGAGCAGATCTGTCAGCCAATCCAAGAGCAGTTGATTACACTCCATGGCTGTGTGCCACTATTGCACTTGGGTGAGCATCACATCAGGTTGTTTGATCCTCAGTGTGATGCAATGTGGAGGTGGGTCTCTGGGAAGTTATTAGATTGTGAAGGAAGTCCCCTTTATCAGAGGGACACGGGGGAAATGCTCTTTTCCCTATTTGAGGATACAGCACAAAGACTTCACCTACAAGCCAGGGAAGTAGGACCTCAGCAGGCATAGCACCTTGATCTTGGACTTCCAGCCTCCCTAGCATTGAGAAATACAAGTTTGCTGTTTAAGCTGCCCAATCAGTGTTGTTTGTTCAAGCAGTATGACCTGACTGAGACAGACAAGCTAGAGAGTATCTCAGTGAGAGCTTGAATATATAAGCCCAATTGGAATCAAGAAGATCTGAACCTGAGTGCAGTTTGAGACATCACTGCTAGGAAAACACAGTATTAGAAAATTCAAAATAATCTTTGTTCTCCAGTGGAAGATTTCTCTGCCGGCTTGGTCTTCAGGATACAAGGTGTGCTGCTCAAGAAGGCTGGGGCAGTCTCCTGGGAAGAAAGAGCTTTCAGGCCCTCTTCAGACAATGCAAAAGGAAGTGGTAGAGGAACTCCTTCCATGAAGTGCCCTCCAAGTCTAATCAGGGTACGTCCCTTCCCTTGAGGCAGATGGACTTCACAATTGTCTTCTGTGTTTCTTTAGGTGGGAACCTTGATTGCTGTTTCATGTGATGGCCTCACCATTGCTTAGCAAATGTTCATGCTTTTGGGGGCAGATGATTCTGATGGATCACAAGATGGCATTCACTGTCTGAACTGAACACTTAGCCTGGCAGAGTGTTTGAATTGCCTCTGGTGGGAGGGGTGAGGAGTGCCCTGTGGTGATAAGCAGGTTGGACTATGAGGCACATGTTTCTTGAAGTTCACAAAGTCCCTTTTCTTTTTTTAAAATTAATTAATTTATTTTTATTTATTTTACTTGAGAGTGACAGGCAGAGAGAGAGAGAGAGAGAGAGAGAGAGAGAGAATGGGCATGCCAGGACCTCCAGCCACTGCAAATGAACTCCAGATGCATGCGTCACCTTGTGTGTCTGGCTTACATGGATCCTGGGAAATCGAGCCTTGAACCAGGGTCCTTAGGCTTCACAAGCAAGCACTTAACTGCTAAGCCATCTCTCCTAGTCATCCCAAAGACATTTCTTGGCCTCTGTCAAAAAATATGGATGTATTGAAGTTTGTTGGAGCTGTGAGTTGAACTCTGGCTCCTGGAGTGTGAGTGATAGTATGTGACCTCCATCCCCTTTTCAGAACCTCCATACTGCCTGTCATCCCTGGGCTCCAACTGGAGTTTGATATCGAGAGTAAGATAGGACATATCGAAACCTCTATAATGAAATAGACCTCTCCTCCTCTAGCTTTGGACTAAAGTACTAGTAAGTAGGTCATCTTTGGCAGGACTAGGCCTTGAGATTGTTATGCAATTAGCTCACCCAGAAATAGCAGGTTTGATGGGAAGTTGAGATCGAGAAGAAAACAATGAATTCAGCAAAGGAACTCCATCTGGCTCCTGGAGTTTAGCATTTAGCTTTCTGGAAGCCAACATGAAAATATGCATGTCTGGAATCCTATGTTTTATAAAAAAGCAAAACTCTTGAGAGGAAAGCTAAGCACTCTGCAAAGTATAAGCAACTTGTTTTTTTTTTTCATTTTATTTATTTATTTATTTATTTATTTATTTATTTATTTATTTATTAAGAAGAGAGAGAGAGAGAGAATGGGCACAGCAAGGCCTTCAGCCACTGAACATGAACTCCAGACGCATGCACCACCTTGTGCATATGGCCTGTGTGTGTCCTGGGGAATTGAACCTAGGTCCTTTGGCTTTGTAGGCAGGTGCATTAACTGCTAAACCATCTCTCCAGCCC
Organism: Orientallactaga sibirica; assembly: GCA_036365145.1. Taxonomy (NCBI): domain Eukaryota; kingdom Metazoa; phylum Chordata; class Mammalia; order Rodentia; family Dipodidae; genus Orientallactaga; species Orientallactaga sibirica. Next base: position 16,505,112 of record JAEOAD010000028.1, read on the forward strand.
TTTTTGAACACATGAAACTAAGGCCATTATGCTTCACCTTGAAAAGGGAAGGACGGGTGACTTTTCATTACTACCTAACCAGGGGCTAGAACATAGTGAGCCCTCAATAATATGTGCTGAACGAGCACTGTCACTATCACTAGAACATAGTGAGCCCTCAATAATATGTGCTGAACGAGCACTGTCACTATCACTAGAACATAGTGAGCCCTCAATAATATGTGCTGAACGAACATTGTCACTATCACTAGGTTAAATTTCAATTGAGTTCAGGTTGGTTACTTTTTATAGATTGGACTTTATTAAAGTTTTTTCACTATGCCTTACATAATACCACATTGATTTCAATAAAATGTGCATTGATTAAGGCAAAATGTCAGCTTTCTACCCTGAACACAGTCTCCCATTGCCATTAAACAAAATAATTTTTTAATCAATTCATTCACTTTAATTAAAAATAGCCCTTTATTTGACCTTCATTTTATTCTGGAGAGCATTGAGTTAAGATTTAGCAAAGAGGTAATCATTTTACTCAAATATGTTTTTTTTTTTTTTTTTGAAAAATACAAAGTCTCTACAGACCTTGCAGTAGTATTGTCTCAAAGGTTTTAGCCAAAGATAGAAATAAAATGTATCAGTCACATGACATGTCACCCTACATTTCAATTTGGGAATGAGAAGGACAAGAATTTCAAAGATGGTCTTTATTCCACCTTGCATCTAAATCTTCATCGCAGCAGAGGAAAGCCAGAAAGGAGGGAGAGAGGGATGCAGAGAAAATGAGAGATAGAACAAGGAGGAGAAAATAGGGATGCACACCCTTGAAAATGCAAGAGATCCAGGAGAGGGTGAATGTGAACCAGGGAGTGGGTTTCACGGAGAGAGAGACTATTCTGAGAGGGAAGGGCCTCCAGTAGTGTATTGAGGTAGGGACTGTGGGAAGTGACTTTCCCTTCCTCTTAGCCCAGAGGTATACCAGGAGGCAGTCCCATGGTTAACGTGACCAGGTGATAGGGGAAATAGAGGGTGATGTTAGAGAGCTCTTAGACTGTAATAGTCTAGCATCTTTGTTTACATTTGAAAGATGCCTGAGAAAGATAAAAAAAGAATGTATTCCATGAAAATGCATGGAGTGGTCTGAGGGGTGATGGAGAAGAGCCTTTTGGAAGATGGACCATGGTTTGCATGGAGACTCTGAAGATGTTTTGGATATACCAGGACTGTGGTCCATGGAGTGCAGTGTTGGCATGTTATGAAAGTTTTTCCCTGGAGACTTGCCCAGCTGGGGGCAGATCTGAAGACTGTCAGTCTATGGTTATATTGAACTTGAACTGCAGAAGTTTGATGACTGCTGATGGTGGTTGAGTTTGCATTATTCTAGTCTCTCTTTGCTTTTTACCAGTTAAAAGCCTTTACATGTTGAAAGTATTTTTTGGAACCTTTGAAATTGGACTGAGTACAATTTACAATGTGTGATAGTTATAAATCTATTGGGGCCAGGAGAGGCTGGATGTCCATTGTGTGTAGCAGGAGTTCCTGAAGTTTGAGTTTTTGCTCTGTGTGCTGTGGTGGCTGGTTGGCTTTTCTCTCTGCTTGGTCCTGTGGAGAGCAAACTTCCCCTGGATCTGTAAGCTTCAATAAATAATATCCCTTCCTCCATAACTGTGCCTGGTCTGGAAGGGTGATGTTGCTCTTAGACTGTAATCCTGCATCTTTGTTTACATTTGAAAGAAAGAGATAAGTTTTTGGAAAAGAGAGAGGCTGGATGTCCTGTGGGGTGATGGATGGTGTGATCATAAGGTGCCTCTTTTGAGCCAAACTCTTGTCAGTGTGTCAGGTTCTGAAAGCAAAGGGACAAAGCAGTAGAGGCTGGTCCTTGGAACTCTTCCAGGAATTTTCTTCCTCTTTCCATACTTTGTGCTTTTCATGCTATTAAATTGTTTGTTTTTTCAAATGGCAGAGCATGCATAAACAATAGTTTCCCAAGCGCTAGTGGCAGATGAAGTTCTATGTGTCCCAAATACAAGGGTTTGTGTATTTTCATAGGACAAGGTTATTGGCCTGTCAGTAGCAACCTCATTTCTAAGTGTAAGCTGGTTGTGACTGCTGGTCCACAGGCAGAGCGCACTGGAGCCTGGTTGGAACAGCATGCTAATGAGTTGATGCTATCTGCTGGTCAGCCAGCAGGCATCACTCCTGCCTCTCGTCACCACAGTGCTTCTGATAACATCAAGTGTAATACCCACAGGCTGGGTTCAAAGAGTAATTATACTCAAAGCATATTCTAACTAATTATCTAATTCTGATGAGCTGTTTATGTTTAGTTTTATGAATATTGTATTCTGAAATGGGTGACCTTGTGAAACATTCCACACAAAGGGGGAGATAGGTATTATAAGTCTGCCAGCTACAATTAATTTATGTTTGTGTCCTATCCAGTTCTCTTGTAACATATGAATTAATCTTTATTTTAAAAAGAAAATGATAGACAATGTGCCTAATATATTCATGGGTTTCAGGTCAAGTGATCATTACTAGAAGTGAAAAGAGATCAAAATGAAGTACCTATATTTTGAGCTCAAACAATAAAAATCTGATGATGAATACCAGTCCATATCTTCATTCTGTCCTGGAGGTAGTAGTGAGGGTCATAATTCTCAGGAAACTAACAAGCCTTAACAGGCTCAGGAAGTTCATGAAGTTATAGAATTCACGAGCTCCACCTGCACAAGGTTATATAAATACCAAACAATTACTATGAAAGAGGAGACTTGCCTGGGGCTGCTGGGTTAGGGTTAGGGTTAGGGTTAGGGTTAGGGTTAGGGTTAGGTAGCTTTATGAGCTGTCATTCATACTGGAATAGGTTTCAAAGGTGGAGCTCTCTGAGTCTTCCATGAATAATCCTGCATTCAGGATTACTATCTTTAACATATACTGAGCCTGGTTGTGCAGGTTTATAATCCCAGCTATTTGGGAGTCTGAAGCAGGAGGATTACAAGTTGAAGACCTGTCTATGCTACAGAGTGTTTTCAAAGCCAGCATCAGTAACTTACTGAGTCACCGTCTCAAAATAAAAAGTAAAATGTGAAATATGAGTGGAGCATATAGGCCAGTGGTAAGACACCCGCCTACCCTGTGCAAGGGACTAGGTCCAGTTTCTAGTACTGCCTACATACAAAAAAATCTGACAGACTTAAATGCAATTTTTATTCTTTTTTAAAAATGTATGCATGTATGTGTATGTCGTGTGTGCCCATGTATGTGTGGGTGTGTATGCATTGGCGCATGCATGCATACAGTGGCCGCACCTTAGGTGTTGTTCCTCAGGAACACTGTTCATCTCTTTTTGAGACAGCCTCTCACTGGCCTGGAGCTCAGCAATTAGGCCAGTCTGGCTGGCAAGTGAGCCTCAGGAATCCTCTTCTCTCTGCCTAACCAGTGTTGGGATTACAGGTACATGACACCATGCCCACTTTTTACATGGATTCTGGGTAAAAAACTCAGGCCCTGATGTTTATGAAGCAAGCATTTTATTAATCAGTTATCTTCCCAGCTCCATTTTAATTTTTTTAATGATTAAAATAGGATCTCTTACTTTTTCCTATGCCCTTTTACAACTGTTTAATGAAAGCTTGTTAGGCAATATTAAGCTAGGCAACATAAAGAATTGACCAAAAAAATACTAAACCAGTCCTACGCACATGTGGGTTATATTACTGGGAAAGAAAAGCAGATGTTGGTAACAATATCTGAAAGCACCAAAGAAAGGGTCTTAACTCTTAAGGAGACTTCACAAGCAAGTCTCTACTGAAAGTCAGATGAAGCCAAATGTGGACTAGAGAAAGCTTTGGTGGGGGTGGAGTGGGGGGCGTCCTTCAGATCACTAGAGAAAGGCCTGGAAGATGGCTCAGTTGTGAAAGTGCTTGCCTTGTAAGCATGAGGACCTGAGTTCAAGCTCCAGAACTCGTTTAAAACCAGCTGGGCATGGGGGCATGTGCTTGTAACCCTGGCAAGGTGAGGACAAATATGTAGGAGGGCCTCACTGGTCAGCCAGTCTAGCCTTGCAAGTTCCAGGCCAATAAGAGTCCCTACCTCAATGAGAAGTATATGACACTTAAAGAATGACACTTGAAAAGCCTGGCATGGTGGCGCATGCCTTTAATCCCAGCACTTGGGAGGCAGAGATAGGAGGATTGCTGTGAGTTTGAGGCCACCCTGAGACTACATAATTAATTCCAGGTCAGCCTGGACTAGAGTGAAACCCTACTTCAAAAAACCAAAAAAAGAATGACACTTGAAGTTATTCTTCAGCCTCACACATGCCTGACATGCATACACAGACACACACACACACACACACACACACACACAGAATGTTGGTCTCTCATCCTGTTAACAAATCAATCAACAAATTTAAGAAAAATGAAATTATGAAACATATGTTCTGAGGTAACAACATCACAAACTACAAGTAGACAACAGGAAAAATTTTGGAAGACATAAAAATATATAAAAATTAAACTACATGCTTCTAAACAACAAATGGGTCACAGAAAAATACCAATATATGTATACATACATATAGGAAAAATAAAAATGGAAATATAAGATGCCAAAATTTATAGGATGTAGAAAAATGAGCCCTAAGAGGAAAATTTATAGCAATAAATGTCTATATCAAAGAAGATCACAAGTAGACAACTAAATCATACTTTGTGAAATGAGAAAAGAACTAAAGCACAGTTTAGAAGAAGAGAAGGAATAACAAAATTAGAGCAGATATAAGTAAACTAGAACTAGAAAAGTAATAAATACAGAAGAATCCAAGCCTTTTGCTAAGCAACTGGGGTAAAAGAAAAATTCAAGAAATGAGCTTTTAAGTAAAAGAAGAGACATTACAACTGATAAAACCCAAATACAAAAGACTGTGAAAACTATGAACAATTACACTCCAACAAAGCATATAACCTGGAAGTGGATACTCTCCTATGCAAACAAAACTATCTTTCCTGAATCATAAAGAGAAATAATCACAGCCAGTAATGAGTAAATGGATTCAATCAGTAATAAAAATACCTTCTGCCAAGGAAAATTCCAGACAATAGTAATGTGGAATTCTACCAAGCATTTAAAGCAGAAATAATACTAATTTCTGTAAATCTTTTTTCCCCAAAATTAAATATAAGTAACATTTCCAAACCTATTTTATAAGGCTAGCATTTCCCTGAAATGAAAACAAAGTAAGGACAGTTACAAGGAAAGAAAATTACAGACCAATAGTTCTGATGGAAGCTTCTTAACAAAATATCACCAAGCTGAGTTCAAGAAAGTATTAAAAGGATCATTCACCACAATCAACCATGATTTATCCCAGGAATGCAAGGATAATTCAACATACGAAAATCAATAAATGTGATACACATATCATCTAGATGAAGGATAAAGTCTTATGATTATCTCAATAGATGCAGTAAACATATCATGAAAGACAAAACATCTCTCAACACGGGGGTATCTAGGGACTGTAGCTCAACCCAATAAAGGCTTTATGGGACAAAGCCATAGTGAATATCATTCTCAATGGTGAGAAATTGAGAGCATTTTCTCTAATATTAGGGACAAGACAGGCTGTCTTTTGCCGTTTTCCTTCAACACAGTGTTGTCCCCACTAGAGCAGTCAGGCAGGAGGAAGAACAAAAATGTACCCTAAAAGTGAAAGGAGGTAGTGAAAACATCTCTATTTGAGAATGGCAGAACCTGATTGGTCCATAGACCCTGTTGTATTTAGTAAACTAATTTGGCAAAGCTTTACTGTACAGATCCAACATAAAAACCCAGGAACATTCATATATGCTATAATAAATCTCTCAAAATTATATTTTAAAACTCATTTTAAAATTATGACCAAAAATATGTAAGAATTGATTTAACCAAAGAGGTAAAAGGCTTGTTTACTGAAAGCTATAAAACCCTGAAAAACAAATTGGAGAAACCATAAATAAATGGAAAGATATAACATGTTTACTTTTTTTTGAGATAGTATTTTCACACTGTAGCTCAGGCTGGCCTAGAATCCATATGTAATCCAAGCTGTCCTCAAATTCATAGCAATCATTATGTGTTAGCTTCCTGAGTTCTGGGTTTTCAGGCAAGAGCCATGTGCTCAGCTTTACCTCTTCTCTTTTTTAATACCCAATGACATTTAATATTTTGATCTGGTGGATTCTATACCAACAGACAGAATATAAATGGCATGCCATTTGACACCAAAATGATAGAAGCAACTACAATATAAGATACACCTTAAGGAAATATAATAACTCTATCCAAACACGACTTTAGTGTCTTAAGCCATAGTATGTACACCAATACACATAGTATAGCAAAAGCTAAATGCCCAAAGGATAAATTTAAGTCAGATACCTACAAAAATTGGGGAACCAGTCTTTGAATATGAACTATTAACCCAGGAGAAAACTGAAATGGTTAATCAACATAAGTAAGTTGTTTAGGATTACTAGTAATAGGCAGAGGCAAATTTAAAGTGCACACTGAAACCATATATAATGCACACAGAATTCAGTAGTGCTAATTTTTAAATATATATTTTTATTTTATTATTTTTAATTTTTTTCATTTTATTTTATTTATTTTGACAGAGAGATAGAAAGAGGCAGATACAGACAGAAAGAGAAAATGGGAGCACCAGGGCCTTCAGCCACTGTAAACAAACTCCAGATGCATGCCCCACCTTGTGCATCTGACTTACATGGGTCCTGGGGAATCGAACTTGGTTCCTTTGGCTTTACAGGCAAGCACCTTAACTGCTAAGCCATCTCACCAGCCCTATTTAATTATTTTTAGTTATTAGAGAGAGAGAAAGGGAGAGAGAGAGAAAGAAAGAATGGGCATGCCAGGGTTTTCAGCCACTGCAAATGAACTCCAGATGCAAGTGCTACTTTGAGCATCTGGCTTATGTGGGTCCTAGGGAATCAAACCAGGGGCCTTTTGCTTTGCTGACAAGCACCAGAACCTCTAAGACATCTCTCTAGCCCAAGTATTATTATTTTTTTTCTTTATTGGTTATATACATACTCAGTATGTAAACAGCACATGTTGATACCATCCTTACCCTCATCCCTGCCCTCCCCCCTTTGAAGGGACCCTCCTTGTTGGGGATGCCAGATATCTCCATGGGGATTGTGGGTCATGCATTGTAGGGGTAGCTACCAGTTATGGGGAAGAGGTAATGTTTCTGTGCATAATGTCCCAACTTGTGGCTCTAACAATCTTTCCACCCTCTCTTCCATGTATTTCCCTGAGCCATGTTGGGTTCGTTTTAGGTCTCCTTCAGTGATGGGCTCTTGGGAGCCTCTGTGTTTCTGGATATCTGGTTTGGTAGGAGTTGAGTGTTCTCTGTGTCTATCTCCTTCACACTTGTGTTGATACCCGATTCACAAGAAAACAGGACTCTTACTCATTTCCCCAATTCCTCTATGGTTTTAGCTGGGGCCCTGGTGGGATGCAATGGGCTGATTGTCTCCTCAGGTTCTGAAAAAGAGAAGCAGATTCTCTAACAGAGAGTGAAGTCAGCACGAGATAAATGGGATAACCATTATTAGTTTAGAGAAAATTTAATAGGTGTAGGCCCTCTTGTCGCCCAAGAGCCATGGGAGCTTGATATATATTAATGATAAACTTATCAGCACTCTAGGAAATATAATACTGTCCCTTTTCTCAAGCCTCTTCCCTAATGTCTATGATAAAATTTCTTTTTTTTTTTCCTTCTCTTTTTAAAAATAGTTAAGTAGAAATTTTATATGAACACATCATATGTTGGTACCATCATTTGCCTCCTCCCTGTCCCCATTCCATTGAGGGCCTTCCTCAGTGGGATTGCTTGTATTCACCATGGAGTTGTGGGTTATGGGTTGTGAAAGCAGCAGTCAGTCATTGTGTGTGTGTGTGGTTGGGGAGGGAGCAATGTCTCTGGATATGCCCTCCCAACCTGTGGCTTTTACATTCTTTCCACTCCCTCTTCTGAAAAATTCCCCAGGCCTTGGTGATTGTGCTCTTAGCAGTTTCTGGATTTCTACTCTGGTGCATTTTGAGTATCCTCAGTGTCTGTCTGCATCACCCTGCCCAGGTTGTCAGGTTATCAGGTTCACCATGGAAGCAGCCCTCATGCTCATCTTACCACTTCCTCTGTGGTTTTACCTAGCTGCTGTGGGACAGGTGGTTCATCTCCTGCCAGAGATTCAGCTATCTATACTTGTCTTATTGATGGATTTTGGTTGTCCTCAATTCTTGATGCTTTCTGATAAAGCAAAACAGATTCTCAGTGGCATAGGGCTGGGCTCTTCTCCCAGCCTCTGCTGCTCTGGCCTTGCTTTCCCAGGCAGCCACACGGGTGTCTATCTCATCTTCAGAGTAGAAAAAAATATTTTAAATGTTTCCTACCATCCACAGTAGTCTATAAATTCAATGAAATTCTATTAAAATTTCAATATAATTTCTTACAGAAAATGGAGAAAATAATTCTTAAGTTTGTATGGAACTGCAAATGAGCCCCAAAGACTAAAGTTAGAGGCATCACATTCCCAGATTTACTGACTGGTGTGTTCATGACCCCACACTGAGGAGGACCCTCAGTGGAATGGGGACAAGGGAGAGGGAACATTAAAAATAACCCAGTAGTAATAGGACCAATATGCAGTATGTTCATACAATAAAGTTCTCAATAAAAATAAATAAATTAAGGCATATTATAAAAATTTGGAATTAATGCTTGGTACTATCATAAAAACAGTCATGTTGCCCAATGGAATAGCATAGAAAATCAAAGAACTAGCCTAGGCACTTATGGTCAATTGATTTTTGACAAAGATACCAAAAGCACACAATATGGGAAGGTCAACCTCATAAATAAATGGTGTTGAGGCAACTAGATAACTACCCACCCGCTGAAGAATGGCATCTGACCTTTACCTTATGCCATATTGAAGTAAATTCAAAATTGATTGAAGACTGAAATATAAGACCTGGAACTGTAAAAGAATTAGAATGAAACCTAGAGGAAATGTACAATACTTGTCTGAGCAACGATTTTTGTATACAACTGCAAATGGGGAAAGGCAGAAATAGATGGGTCCTGCCTTGCATGACGAAGCTTCCACACAGTGACAGAGACAAAGTGAAGAGAGAGCCTCTGCAGTGGGAGAACATACTTGCAAACCACACATCTGATAAGGGCAAATATGTAAGATATATACGAAATTCAACCGCAAGCAAGAAAATAAATGGCTCTACTGAAAAGTGGCCAAATTTTCTGAAAAGAAATTTTTCAAAAGGCACACAAAAAATCATAAATGAAAACTGCTTAGTATCTTTAATCCCTAGAAATGAAAATCATAATGAGAAATTGTTTGGAGTCTACTGGAATGTCAGTAACCAGCAAGATGAAGTAAGATGTGTTGAACAGAGTAAAGGAGAGCTCTATGCATTGTGGGAGTTAATGTAAATAAGTGCAGCCATTGTTGGAAATGGTACAGAAGTTCTTCACATAAAACAAAGAAACAAAGAAAACCAAAGCCAACAATAGGGCTAAAGTTATGGCTCAAAGATAATATATTTTCCTAACATTTACAGGAATGTAGGTTCTACTCCCAACACCAACAAAAATGTTATAATAAAAGCAAGGAGCTACCATACATCCCTGCAATCCCATTTCTGGATATGCATCCATAGAAACTGAACTCAGCATGTGAAATGTATCTAGCATTCTTCACAATAACTAAGGTTTGGAAACAATATAAATTCCCATCAGTTGATGGATGGGTAAAGAAAATGGGGTATTTATACACATTAGAAGACTATTCAACCTTACAAAGGAGGAAATTTTTTACTTGTGGCAACATGAATGAATCTAGAGGGCATTATGCTAAGTGGAATAAACTATAACTCCCCCCAAACTGCATGATTTACTTGCATAGGGCACCTAACAGCGTGGAACCCTTGAAGTAGAGTACGGTATGTGTTACCATAGGTTAGATAGGAAAGGGAAGCAGGGATGGGGAATTGTTGGTCAAAGGATCAGAGTTTCAAATAGTTTTGAGATCTGTTGCTTAGCAGGGTGACTTTGGGCAGTAATTATGCATTTCAAAATAACCAAGAGAGTAAATTTCAAATGATACACCATAAAAAATGATGCATAATTAAGGCAATGGTTATGTTAATTGTCCTGACTTATCCATTCCCATTGTCTATATATTTATCAAATATCACATTGAACCTCATAAATATATATAATTATGACTTATTAATGTCAATAGTATTAAATAATTTCAATAAGTTTAAGAAGGAGGATCTGGATAGGAGGAACAAAGTCCACAAAGCTTTCACTCAATGCTTTGTAAATATGACTTTATTCTAGCTAAAATTTTACCATTTTACCAGTCATCAGATAGCAGTGAGTTCATGATTTTGCTTGCTGACGAATGTTGCCCATTGCAATGGCTGGAATGATGCAGTGGAGGTATTTCTGGATGGAAAGCATCAGGAGACCAAAGGATGAGCCACAGGATGGAGTTGTAAAGGTATCTCTACTTGATGAGCATCAGAAGACTGGAGGATGAATCATAGGACAGAGATGAACTCCATAGCAACTGTTCACTGGCTTCATGCTCAATGAGAAACCCTCCGGGCCCCTTTAAAATAACTTCTATTGAATCTACTTGATGAGTGATTTTTCTAAAATGTAACTACATTTAAAAGCAATACAAAATTTCATTCTTCTTTTGAGTTCTGGTGTTTTAATAATTCCTAAACATTAAAAATGCATTTAAAAAAATCCTTTCCTAGTCATACTTCTGAGAAGCTATGTGAACCCCAGAGATGCCAATCTTCCTTGGAACATGTGTCCATCATGTCTTCACATGTGATGCAGCATAATATTCAAAGACTGCCTAGTTGTTCTGGGGGTGAGCTCTATTTTCTGCCAGGAGGAAATTTGTCTGAAATTCACTTTTGTTCAAGTTTAAATGAATATGCCACATGCATTTTAGTTGAATAACTGAGGGGGAAGCCAATTATATAAATGACAGCTATTATTCCTCATCTTGTAATAAAGCATCGTCTTTGAGGGTAAAATCTACAGTTGTGGAATAAATTTCAGTAGAGATGTTAACTTATTGGTGATCCAAACTCCAGTAAGAATAACGACTGTTCTGTGGACAGACTTGTTTTCTTTGAACTCTTTGGAAGATAGAATCACATCCTCATGACTTACTTAGGTTCCAGGTGCACCACTGTTCAGCCAGCAGTACTGGCTTGCCCAGGGATCTTGACAGAGTGCTCCAATATCTGTCCATGTTCCTGTCCATGCTAATGGAGTCATGGATAGGCACTACCTGGATATAGCCCTGGCTTATGATGGCTAATCCAGGAGAATCCCTGACCAGTGATGACTCATTCCTGGTGAGGGAGGTGGCATCATTCTCACTCTCACTGGGAGAAAGGCAAACTAGTGAGAGAACTCTGCTATTTCCAACAGGTGTCACGGGCTCTACAAAGAGATGGGGATGGTGTGGTAATTCTGAGGCAAGATATAAAAGATGGCTGTTCTGAAGGGGGGTTCTCTGAGACAGGAGAGGCTGAATTTTTAGTCTTTTTTGCATGTATGCATGTGTTGTATTCATATGTGTGTAGGCCCATATGTGCATATGTAGGTGCACATATGTATGTGTGTGTGTGGAGGCTAGAGAATAATGTCACATGTCTTTCTCAATCACTCCACCTGATTTATTGTGTTAAGGTCTCTCACTGAACTTACCAAACTCACCAGTTTGGCTAGTTTACTTCCCCAGCAAGCCTCAGAGACCCTACTTTGTCCACCACATCCACCTTTTACATGGGTGCTGAGGATTCAAACTCAGGTCCTCATACTTGTGCAGCAAGCACTTTACTGACTAAGCCAACTGTCCAGCCATCTGGTCTCTCTTTTTAAGCAATATTGTTAGGGTTTAATTTTCATTTAAGAAGTGAAAACCCACCAAAGACTGACTTATTATAGATAGTAACTGCAACCAGTTAGAAATAAAATGAGTATTAATACGGATATAAAACACAGGCCATACCAGTCTGTTTCTAGATGCATAATTACCTTGGTAGAGAATTACAATCATCATCATTACTCTTTGTACAGCTGAAGAAACTGACACAGGAAAAGGATATCCAAGACAACTTGGAGCCAGAATGTGAGTCCAGGCAAATTAGTACAGATCATATGCTACTTTTTAAAAGTTTCTACTTTTATTTTTTTTCAGTACTGAGGTTTGTACTCAAGGCCTCACACATGGTAGACAATTGCTCTATAAAAGGGGATAAATCTCCAGTCCAACCCTAAGCTGTTAATTCCAAACAATTTTACCACCTTATTGTCAGAAAGATTTAGTTTCAATTATCTATGACATGCCAGTAGATGATTTTTACATCTGATGAATTGTAAGTACTTTTTATTTAAAATTTTAGCCTCATGGCTGAAGTGCACTATTACTAAAGTGCTATTACTAAATAACGAGTTGTTCAGCATAAATCGAGAATATTCAGTAATAGAATGAATATTATCAATTTTTATAAGGAAACTACTCCTTAAGATTACATGTAATGTAATAGCTATTGAGTCAATGATATCACTGGAATAGTTTGACATGATTTTCTATGTTAAAATATCATTAGAGCAATTAACATCACTCATTTTATAATAGGTCATACCCACAGAATCAATTTGGAAAATTTCAGATTGATTTGATAAATGGTCTATGCTGCAACTTATAAAACATTGATGGCTAGGGTCGAGGGAAGTAGCTCAGTCAGTGAAGAGCTTGCCTTGCAAGCATGAGGACCTGAGTTTGATGGTGAGTACGAGTGTTCAAATGTTGGATGTGTGCTTGTGATTCTAAAGCTAGAGAGACAGGTGCAATCCCAGGGCTCACTAGTCTGCCAATCCAGTCCAATTGACGAGCTCCAGGCCAATGGCAGGTCCTGTCTCAAAATAAATAATAAAATGTTGGATGAGCATGAGAATGTTTCTTGCTTTTTAAGCAAGAGGGCCTCAAAGGACACAAGACTCCTTCAATTCCTCCCAGAACCCAAATCAATTGCTGTCCATGGCCATGTATGTGTGTAGCCCCCGTCCCTGGAGTGTGGAGACCAGAGATTCTGATGGAAAAATGGCTGCTCCAGGTTGACAGAGAGACCCTGTCTCAGGGAAATATGTGGAAGAGTGATAGAGAACGGAACCTGCTGTCATCCTCTGGCTTCGGTACGCATATGCATGGCACACACCATACTACACATACTCTGCACACACACACATAAAAAAAGAGGAAAACCAAAAGTGGACAGTACCAAGGAATGAAAGCCAAAGTTGTCCTCTGGCGTCCACATACACACACATTAAAAACTAATTATGAATTACTGTATCACCTGTTAAATTTGAATGTATATCCATGTGTGACAAATCTCACATATAGTTCTGGTTGTTTCTTACATTGAGACTCATCTGATGAACTAGGCTGAACATTGCCTCTCCTGTCATATTCATGAATACCTGAAAACTCATGGACTTTGCAGATGTTATTCGTTAGTGTTAGTGAAGTAGCAAGATGGGCACCTTCAGGGCACACTCCTGTGTTAATAAACCTTCAAAATAGCCTTTATTTTCTTTCTTTCTTTCTTTCTTTCTTTCTTTCTTTCTTTCTTTCTTTCTTTCTCTCTTTATTCTTTCTTTCTTTCTTTCTTTCTTTCTTTCTTTCTTTTTCTTTTTTGTGCAATATGATGTGTATGTGTGATATGTGTGTGTGTGTGTGTGTGTGTGTGTGTGTGTGTGTTGCCCCATGCATGCATGTGTGGAGGCTAGATGAAAAACATCAAGTGATCAAGTGTCTTCTATCTCTTTTTGCTTTGTTTCTTTGATATGGCATCTCTCACTATACGTATAACTTCCATTTTCAGTCATACTAGCTGACCAGGGAACCCTAGAAATAGAAATTTTCTTGTCTCTATGCCCCACTGGACTGGGGTTATAGGTATGCATGACCAAGCCTTGCTTTTTATATGAGTGTTAGGGATGGAGCTCAGGTAATCTCAGGCTCTATCAGGCCCTTATACTTGTGTGGCAAGCACTCTAATTACTAAGCCATTTTCTCAACCCCTTTCCTTTCCTTTCCTTTCCTTTCCTTTCCTTTCCTTTCCTTTCCTTTCCTTTCCTTTCCTTTCCTTTCCTTTCCTTTCCTTTCCTTTCCTCTCCGTTCCGTTCCTCTCCTCTCCTCTCCTCTCCTCTCCTCTCCTTTCTTTTCTTATTTATTTATTTGTTTATTTGTTTGCTTTTGTTTTTTTGAGATATAGTTCCACTATAGCCCCCTGCTGACCTGGAATTCACTATGTAGTCTCTGGGTGGTCTTGAACTCATGGCAATCCTCCACCAACCTCCTATGTGCTGGAAGTTTAAAGGTGTGCATCACCATGCACAGCCATCCCTTTCCGTTATTTTCAACTAAAACTTTATGATGCAAGCTGAGCATGCCTGGCAGAATTTCTGTCTATCTTTTAAATACATGCTCCATGACTTTGAGCTAAAACACACACACAAAAATGTGTCTGCAATCTTTTCTTTTTAAATTATGACTCTACTGAACATGCTCAAGAATGTACTCCTTAATTGAACATGCTTAGGCATGAGCTAACCTTATTTGAATATGTATAGACTCCCTAAATAAAATTTCTATGCTTCAGTTGTTTGGGGAGGTATTACTTTGGAAATGACTCCCATATTCTCCTTGCCTGCTGCAGGTAAAAAATCTTTTTATGTCTTGACCTTGTATATGTTGGCTTTGTATTGACCAAATGCAAATCCATTGCTCTTCTTTACATTAAGCTGACATAATACTGGATTAAGGTGAGCCACAAACCCAATAACTGATATCTTTATAGTAGAGTCAGACTTGGAGACAGAGAGTAGAAGACTATATGAAGATGGAGGCACAAGTTGAAGTTGTGATGTCATAAACCAAAGATTATCAAGATTGCCTGGCAACTAGCAGATAGTGGCAAGAGGCTAGGAAGTTTGTATTGAAACATTTGGAGACACTATGGTTGTTCTTGGATACAGTCATTTTTGGATTTATCTTCTGGAATTGTGAGAGAATACTTTTTGTTTTAAGTAACCCAGGGATGCTAATTTCTTATAGCAGACTAAGTAACTCATGTGTCTGCCTTTGCTGATCATAGTCATTCTTCAGGTCAAGTTCAAGTCTGTCTCTAGGAAACCTTCCTTTGCCATGCTATAAATATACGGCTTTTGTGTATCCTTTAAGAGAGTTTATTTCTTGCCATTCTTGTTCATTCTACAGGATTCAGTGCAGGCTTTATATTTTCAAGAAAATCTTCCCTGAGTTCTTCCAGTACCCTGCTAAGCAAAGTGCTTTGAGCGTGTGTTCTATCAACTCATATATTTTTACCACTGTAAGTGCACTTCTTGTTTGTTGGTCTGTGAGACACTTGCTCTTATCTTTCATTTGTGCCCAAAGACATAAATCCTTGCCCTTTGCTGCTTAACTCATATGCATGAAGGGAGGCTGGAGACCAGTGAACTTAGGGACTTGGCTAAGTTTCCCTTAGTACTTACTGCTATTTTCTCAGAGACTATGGGCTTATAAGAATTATAAATTTAATATAATAGTCAATCATAATCCTGGGTATTTTAAAGTCTTCAGCAAATTCAGAAAAGCTCAAAACAAACCAGAGATGCTTGTGATATTCCAGTGCATTTTATGTTTTGTGAAAAGATACTTATTTAATCTGATTTTTAAAAACTTGTCTCCCTTAATATAGATCATCATTTCCTTATCTTCATTTATAAAATTATTTCTAAAATTGTACTTGATGTTTTTAAAAGTAGTATTCATTTATTAATTTTTCTTTTCAAAAATATTTTATTTATTTGTAAGGAGAGTGGATATGAATGGGTGTGCAAGGGCCTCTTGCCACTGAAAATGAAGTCCAGATGTATGTGGCACTTTGTGCATCTGGCTTTACATGAGCACTGGGGAAATTGAGTTTGGGAGAGCAGGTTCTGATAGTAAGTACCTATAACTGTTGAGCTATTTCCCCAGCCCTATTTCTTTTTCTGAGACAGGATTTTGTGTATCCTAAACTGGTTTTAAACTCACTATGTAGGTGAAGATGACCTTGAATTTATGTTCCTCCTGTCTTTACCTTCCTAGTGCTAGGATTATAGCACTCACCACCACACCCAGTTTTTGATGTGCTGAGGATCAAACCTAGGGCTTCTGAATTCCAACTCTACCAACTGAGATACAAGATATATCACCAGCCCATTTTCTTTATTCTATGCTTAAACCTCATGATTTTCTTGTTATAATTTGTGGTTGTTGCTTCCATATTCATACTTATGCTTTACAAGTTTGATTCCAGTGTGACAACTTTACTCTATGTTCCTATTGCTGTTTCTTATCCTTTTATTAAGCCTCCTGAATGCTTTTTTTTTTTTTTTTTTTTTTTTTGGTCAGGATGTTCTTTTGTCTTTCTCAGTATTTGTGGCTCCACTGGAGTGCCAACAGCTCCAGGTCTAGGACTGGCCATTTGCCCACACCATATGGAATTTTGAGTAAAATAACACAGACTGATTGTGTTTAGACTGTATCTATTCAGATATTGGCTCTTAAATAAATGACTCTGTTTGTTCCTGCTACATGGATTTAGTTATTCATTTGTAAAACAACTATCTATTGAGCATCTGCTACGAGCCAACTTTGGCTTAAGGAAAGCAAGCAGAACAAAACAGAAAATCCATGCTCCCATGAAACAACAGTAATTGGTGTTTGGGAAGGAGAAATACAAAAAAAATAAGACTAATAAGTGAGCAGAAATTATAGATGGTGATTAAGCATCATGGATTTATAAAAATGTACTGTGCTGTGAAGAGACAAAACATGGAGTCATTTAGTTATCATCTATTGTGCACATGGGAGAGGTTAATTAAGTGATTGGCAAAACATTTCTTACAGACAACATTAAAGCTGAGATTAAATGATGGAAACTGACAAGGCAAGAGAAGATGGGGAGTGAGCAAGTGAAAAGAACCAGAAATGAAAATATTTCAGGAGAAGAAATCAGAGAATTATAGGAGTCTAACTCAGATTTAACTCATACAAAGGACTCTGAATTTGGTAGAGAATTTGGATTTTATTCTAAAGTGGAAAGCAATGGGGGAAATGGGGAATTAAAAGGAAGGGGGTGATATATGAAAATTGAATTAGGAGGACGGGAAGATGGTCAATGGTACCAGTTATAAGATGACTGACTGTAACAATGGAGATGGTAGATGGCAGTGGCTTAGATAGTGGTGGCAAGAGAGGTGACGAGACCCATGAAGATTCAGGTTATATTTTGCAATAAAACTTATGGATGGATTGGTTCTAGTGTGCCCCGGCCAGCGGGGCTTCAACGGGAGCAAGGACCCTAGAGAACCTGAAATGAAAGGGACAAGAGACACAAGGAACCGACAGCAAGACAAGGATCTGATCAAGCTGTGCTCTTTTATTTTTCCCAGGGTGCTTTTTATAGAGCAGAACAGGGGAGTTTGTCAGCAGTCTAGGTATTGCTACAATTCTGTTTCAACAGGACCAGGGAATAGCCCCAAGGCCACAAAATATTCCACAGGACAAGGTCCCTGCCTCAAAACCACAAGATAACGACTTCTTCATTCTCTGTGGGTTACATTGTTCTTTCTCTGTGCATGGGTTAACAAACAACTGCAGACCTTGTGACTCCCCAGAACAGACAACTTATCACAAAATGGAGTCACTACTCAAGATGGAGGCACTTTTGTTTACCTAGTGCCCAACGGTTCCCCACACTAGTGGAAGAGGGAGAGGAGGAGGAAGAGGGTGAATTAATCTTGAGACTATCTTTGGTTAATGGTGATACTTTTTGAAATGAGAAAGAATAGAAGGGGGAACAAGTTTTGTGATGAGTAAATCAAGAGATCTGTTTTGAAACCATTTATATGTGATTTTTTTTTTTTTTTGATGTTTTGCCCAGGCTGGCCTCGAACTCATGATCCTCCTGCCTCCGCCTCTTCAGCAAATTCCTACCAGTGTGTGCCACCACAACCGGCATGAGATGTTTTTAAGACAGAGAATGCAAAAGCTTATCAAGATACTATTAATTTCTGTTATCAACTTGATAGGATGTAACATCACCTAAGGATCCAACTTCTGGGCATTTCTGTGAAGGATTTTCTAGGTTAGGTTAATGGAGGTGTGAAGACCCATCCTAATTATAAGCAGCACTATTCCATGGGCTGGGGTCTCAGGTTGGATAAAAAGGAGAAAGTGAACTGAACACCAGTACGCATCACTCTCTATTTCCTGATTGTAGACCGCATGTGAACAGCTGCCTCCTGCCCCTGCTCTCCTGCTGCCATGCCTTCCCCACCACAATAGACTGAGAACCAAGCAAACCCCCTTCCTTCCTTAAGTTACTTTTGTCAGGGATTTTTGTTGTAGCAACAAGAAAAGTACCTAACAGTGTTAGTAATAAAAACTCCATAAAAATAAAATAGTTTAGGACTCTTGACTTTCGATTCACTGATGTTTCTATGTTAGAAATAGTACACGAATTCCAATGTGATTTTTTGCAAAAAGTAAAGGCAGAGGGAACACTTTCCATTTCATTTCATGAAGGCATAGTTTCCTTGCTATTGAAACACATAGTAAAACACAGTCTAATCTTCAACAAAATAATATCAAGCTACATCTAGCAGTACAAAAATAAGGTTATAGACTATAACTAAGTAGGAATTTCTACACGAGTGCAAGTTTGGTTTAACATGTAAAAATCAATCAATGTGATCCATCGTGACAGTTGGAATGATGGTCCCCTTTCTACAGATGCTTGTGTCCTATGTCCTGTAATTTGTGAATATGCTACATCACAAAGTGGTATTTGTGACATCACTCAGTTAATGACCTTGAGATGGGGAATTATATGCATAGTTGTATGCATGAGTTATGTGGGTAGGTCTAATGTTTCCACTAAGGTCCTTATAATAGGGCAGCAGTAAAACCAGAGTGAGAGAAGGAGGTGTGCTGGAGGTCAGAGTACTTCAGGTATAGGCCAGATACTGTAGTAACAGGCAGAAAACTGTTGGGAGTGATTCTTTCACTCAGATGCCAGGATAGCTCCAAGTACCTAGTACTGCAGGAGGGATGCTGCTCTGTCATTCTTAAGACCCCTATTAAATTCCTGACTTCCAAAACTATAGTATAATAACTGGGCATCTTCTTGTCTTACCAATGGATCATGGTTCCCCTCTATTTTCTCTGCCATTAGTAAGATAACACAGATTCTCCAACCAAGAGTGAGAGCAGCTTGGGTTAACTGGGGTATGCAAAGTTATCTGAAAGGATTTTGGCGTGCAAATCCACTCTTCTTCTCTGTAGAACCGTTGGGGCTTCTCTCTGACCTCTGAGTTTCCTGACCTTGGGATTCTGACTTGGTTTCCAGTACCAGATATGAGTTCTCTCCCACTGAGCAGACCGCATGTCCAATCAGCAAAGAATTGGTTACCAACAGAGGCTGCATGCCACTATTTAGTACCTTTTAATATGTCACTATAATCTATTAATAGATGGGAAGGAAATGCAGGCTTAACAGCCTGTTCCACCTCTTCTCTATGACCATGTTAATGTCCTATTTTTAATGTAACTAAAAGAGGGGTTACATATGTCAAATTCCCCTAAATTAGCAATGCTTATGCAATTTAAACTATGCTGGCTCACTCACCATTGAAGAATCTGTTCTTTTTCAGAAGGTCGAGAGACTGGAGTAAACTACTCCTTGCACTTCAGCCAAGCCACAGATGATGTGGAAGAGGGGGCAGAAAGAATGCTACAGCCACAGGGTGAAACATCATGCCTAGAGGCATTCCCACCCCACAAAAACAAAAACAAAAACAAAACAAAACAAAACAAAACAAAACAAAACAAAAAAACAAAACTGACTGCTGCTCCCACAACGCATATCCCACAATCCCATGGGGAATACCCATAACCCCACTGAGGAGAGTCCCCAGTGGTATGGGGGCAGGGATGAGGAAAAGAGGGAATCAAAACATGATGTACCCATAAAAAATATGTTGTTAATTTTTACAAAAGAATACAGAGAATTAAATCATTATGAGGTTGAGGAAGACGATGCTTGAGTTTCATTCTACTAGAAAGTGAAGAGGGTAAGAAGAGTATTCCTAAGAGCAAACAGCACAAGCAGACATGGAGACATGAAATACAGATATAAAACAATGTGGCATGAGATGTCCATGTAGTTCAAGATTAGCAAGGACGGACTGACAACTTGAAGGAGTTTTCCTCCTTATAGCATTAACATTCATATGGAACTTTACTGTTATAGTGAAATTTGAAGGAAAAAAACACCTTAACTTTCACTCTCTCCACTAATTCCTGCAGGGGATATTTGCACAGGAGAATGACTTTAAATAGCCAGGCATCTACATTGAAGCTTTTCTTTGCTTATGTTGTGTTTAGTTAACTAAGCTCTTAAAAGCCTATCTCCAATCTAAACATTGCCATAACTGGGAAAAATGGAAAATAGAAGCCACATCATTCTGGAGTCTTTATTTCTGGCATTTTAATGTTGGGTGTGGGACTTTATGGAATGTCTGGGAGTCCAGGTGTTTTCTGTCTAGCATTTTTTAAGATGAGGTGATGTCACTGGCAAAGAGGGAGGGGCTTCTCCCAATGCAGGGCATCTCTTCCTCCCAAGGCATCCCAAAGGAGGACTTTTTGCTATCGGATGGGGAAGGGTTTTGGAATCAGGGCCATGGTTCTTGTGGAGGAGAGATAACACTGAAGTATGAGATGTCAATGAAGTCAACTTTCTGTGAGGTCAGACTTGTCTAGGATTTTTCTCTTAAGATACACAGGAAGCTATATATCATTAGGTATTTTAAAAATCCTTTAAAACTGTATCTCTATGTTAATCTTAGTAGCTTAGTATTTAGAAAACAGACCTATAAAAGTACAGGTTTGGCACTAAATTATATAAGAAAGATAGTTCATACTGCTTAACTGATTCAGAGTGGATATATGTATCTCAGACCATTGTTCATTGACCCCCTTTTGTGATAAAGACTAAACTTGATTTTTTTGCCACAGTTCTGGTCAAAGAGTCTCCAAAACTACCAGTTTTCTTTTTACATTTCTCCAAAGGAAGTTGGGCACAGGATAGATATACTTGTGATGAATATACATGTATGTTCATATATTAAAACTAGTTATTCTCACGTTATTTTATGTGATATAATTCAGACCATTGTAAGCAACACACAAATGGTTAGGGATCGTTGGCAGATGTTAAGGGATTGGGTGTCAGATGTTCATACATGTAAGCTGGAACATGGCAGTGTAGAGGCTGAATTAAAATATCAAAGCTGGGAGGATAGTTAGGCAGTGGAGGAATATGGGCTATGGACCATGTCCAGATGGAAAGATTAAAAGATCTACTACCTGGTGGCTCCTTTGACACTGTAAGTCATCTTAATCTTCTGCTGAATCCCTGTGTGGGGAAAGGCAGGAGGATCTCACTTATCGATTCATTGTGCAATAGAAGTTGTTAGAATAGAGCATCCCATATAGCACATGCCTCAGTAAATAAAGGGCTTTCTCTTATCATGTAACTTTTTAGTTGTACATCCCATTTTTTTCTGTTCAAATGCAATGCTAGTGTGGCAAATTTCTTGAAACTCTAATGATATCTTTCTTTCAATAACTTGTACTAGGCTTAGGATAAAAGAATCTTCATGAAGGCAATTCTTTGATTAAGAATAACCCTGATCAAGATACTGATGGTTGACAGAATGTCTATAGGGAAGTATGTCTCTGATGAGAGAGAAAAGAGGAATGAGCATGTGGTAAATAGAGGCTGGTTGGTGGACTCTGAGAGAATGAGAAAGAAACGCTTTACCAGAAAGGCTGGCCTGCTACTTGGAATCTCTACACTTAGACTCAAGTTAAAAAATCCCAGTGGGGGGCCTGGAGGGATGGCTTAGCAGTTAGACCCAGGCTTGATTCCCCAGGACCCACGTTAGCCAGATGCACAAAGGGGTGCACCCTTCTGGAGTTCCTTTGCAGTGGCTGGAGGCCCTGGCATGCCCATTATCTCTCTCTCCCTCTTTCTCTGTCAAATAAATAAATAAATAAATAAATTCCCAGTGGGGGCATGGAGGAGGGAAATGATGGTACTAACACATGATGTATTCATACAAACCATACAAAATTTCGACTTAATAAAAAAAAAATCCAATCCCTCTCTTCATCAGCTTTTCTGAGATTTCAGATTTTAACCCCCCATCAAGTAGCATTTTGTATTGAATAAAATTCTTTGAATGCAATTTAAAAATAGGGTTGTGTTATTACTGAGCAATCCTCTGGCTCCATTATTTCTCCTGATAGTGGTTTCAAAGTAGAATCCTTAGATCTGAAGGTGGTTTGAAGTGGCATTTTGAAGCTGGTAACACCCTGCCAGTTGATTGTGTTTATTCAGTGTGGAGTGAATGAGACCACTGTCGGCCTCCAGAATAATGGGTTTATTTGGTGGCCTTAGAAGTCTAAACTTGAATGGAAATGCTGCTATTCCTGCCTTCAGTAGCAGATTTAACAGGATTCCTTTTGACTAAAATTCTGTCCACCTTTGGAGACAGAGTGAAGCAGTGCAAAAGTTGGGCTGATCTGACACAGGCAAAGTTCATTGACCCCTTTTGTGATAAAGACTAAAATTGATTTTGCCACAGTTCTGGTCAAAGAGTTTCCCAAACTACCAGTTCTGCTTTTTACATTTCTCCAAAGGAAGTTGGGCACAGGATAGATATACTTGAGATAAATATACATATATGGTCATATATCAAAACTAGTTATTCTCACATTATTTTATGTGATTCATAATTATTTGAAAGTGAAAAGATTAGTTTGAAAAACTGAATACAGATTTAAATATAACCTGTTTTTCCTCATCAGCATAGTAGTTCCAATAAATGCAGGGTGGATTAAGGATATTTTTGCTACCAAAATATTAGCAAATAGATATTGATATGGTAATAGACTGGCAAGATGGCTTAGTGGGTAAAGCACTTGCCACACGGGCATGAGATCCTGAGTTTGTATGTTCAGTACCTATGTAAATTGCCAACATGCATGCCGGTAATCCAGTGCTGGGGAGGTGCAGACTGGTGGATCCCTACAGCTTTCTGGCTAGCTTGTCTAAACCAGTTAGTGAACTCTGGGTTCAGTGAGAGATGCTGTCTCAAAAAATAATGTGGAGGCCGGGTGTGATGGCGCACGCCTTTAATCCCAGCACTCGGGAGGCAGAGGTAGGAGGATCTCCGTAAGTTCAAGGCCACCCTGAGACTACATAGTTAATTCCAGGTCAGCCTGGACCAGAGTGAGACCCTACCTCGAAAAACCAAAAAAATAAATAAATAAATAAAAATAAAAAAATAATAATAATGTGGAGAGCAACTGAGGAAAATACTCAGTGTTAACCTCTGGCCTCCACATACATGTGCACATATATATCCAAACATATATGCACGCACACCACACAAACATTATCCATATGTGAAAAAGAGGAATATGCCCTGTGAACAGATAAAATTGGAAATAGTCTAATTTGCGGTGAGATTTGCAGACTGTGTACCAACATCTGTAATGTCCCCGGGTGTCAAACTTGGCCATCTGTGTGTGGGGAGAGGCTTTTTGATGTTCTCTACCATCTAGAGTGTCTCACTTTATTGGCAGAGATCATGGTACTCTCTTCTCCTTCCTCCCCACTGCTTCTCTCTGGACCAAAGACGGGCAGAAGCAGCATTGTAGGGGACATGACTCATGAGCTTGGATCCATCAGAGTTTCTTGGTGCTCTCAATGGACAAATACAGAGATCCCATGCTCCTGAGCAGAATGTCTGGAAGTTTCCCCAGCTATGCACATTGAAGAAACAGAGACGCAGTATTGGTAAAAATGAGGAGATGGGACAGCCATGTGTGGAGAAGCTGGAAAGTGGAATGGAGAAAGACACAGAAAAGAGAGCAGCAGGGGTGGGCATGCACATGGGTCCTTCCTCACAGCTCCAGTTCCATCCTGTCTGGTTGTCATCCATGCACTAGCCTATCATCCTTAAAATTGTCACATCGTTTCCCCTAGCAACTTGAAAAATGTTTCAACTTGTCACAACCTAAAAGTTCAAAAAAAAAAAAAAAAAAAAAACCTAAATCCCCCAAATATCAAGAGTATCTCCAGTTGCCGAGAACTTTGAGAAACACAGACATGATACACATGGTATTTTATAAATGAGCTCAGTTAATGAAAGTAAGAAGTTCATCACATCATGGACCTGGGAGATCAAGGAAGGGATGAGACATTCCAATAGGAAGGGAAGGCCTGGGGAAGCTCTGATAGTCTGCACTGTTTATTCTCCTAGCAAGCACTGGGCTGGAAGTTTAGGGAGATAAGAAACATTACAAAGGACTCTTGTATTTCCACACATTCAAATTCGTTTCACTCAGCATGATTTGGTGTGGTGCTCTAAATATTCATTGAGATATCAAAAAACAAAACAAAACAAAACAAACTTGTTTCCCAAGGCTCTCACTTCCCTTCATATTGAGCTGTGGCTAAGGGTACTACCAGTAACATTATTTTGTTTCCTTAAAAAAAAAAAAATTCTGCATAAGAAGATTCTTCCAGAGCTGAGTTCTGGGTAAAACTGTACTCCCCACTAGGGGCTCTCATGCCTTGTTTTGATGGGTATTGAAAAATCAGTGAAATGAATCTGTTGCCATTTAAAAAAAAAAAAGTTTAATCATAGTTTACATTATTTATTGTCTGATATATGATATATATATATATATATATATATATATATATATATATATATATATATATATATATGACTTTTGCTTTCTTTCTCCCAGGGATATCTTTGTCTTGCTAATGCTATTTATGCTTCTTTTGCCAGAGAAGCCTTCCTCATCTCCCCACCCTGAACAGCACGCTCACACCTCCTTCTACATTCACGCCACCAGGAAGGCACCTCCTCCTGGAAGTCCCACCTGTGCCTTCCGTCCACAAGCCCATCCTGTCCTCTGGCCTTGGTACACATCCCTTCTCCTTCTGTCTCTAGACTTTCAGCTCCTGGAGGCCAGGAACTGGGATGCCTGACAAGCTTCCCGGGCCCCATGTGTTTTTAATGAATTAACAGATGTAGCATTTCTTTTTCTTAGAAAGGGGTACAAAACCTGAAGAGTAATATTCCAGGTAGAGACCAGCTTTTTATGAATAGTAACTGATTTGTGATGGCGTGCTCACTAGATGTCTCTAGGCAGCATGGTAGTGAAGAGACGTTCTTTGTACCTATATTTAGATGTTAGCTCATGCATTTAGTTGTGAGTGTGAGAGCAAGAGAGAAGTCACAGATAGGGACACTCAACATTGAGAATGCTAGACTTACCAATACTGAGATGCAGAAACTTGGGTAAGGGTGTTCTTGGAATATATTAAGGTTGAGGTGCTTATTAAACATCCTTGTGAGAATGCTGAGGAGGCAACTGGAGATAGAAGTTCAGAGGAAAGGCCTTGGGAGGAGAATGGTCCTCTGGGATACACCAGATGGTGGATGAATCTTGAAGCCCACAGAGTAATATAATTGTGGAGAACATGAGTATATTCAGGGAAAAAAATGATGTCTCAAGTGTCCTGGTGAGCTAAGGTGAAACCAGCAAAGAGCATGCAGATGGAATGACCTGTGTGGTAGGAGGGAAATCCAGAAAGAATACCACTCTGGAAGCCAAATAAGCAAACACTGTCAAAAGGAAGAGTGACAAGCCATGACAAATGTGAACTGAGGAAGGAGAATATTGTTATAGCAATTTAAGGTTCAACAGGGGAACTCAGAGTGAACATGGTCATCTTGAAGCTATGTAAAATGAAAGGCACATGGATTGGGAGCAGAGCCATCATCTGTCAAAAAAGGACATGGGTAAGGTTGACATCATGTCTGAAGGGGAGAAAGACCAAAATGGAAGCTGATTTGAGGGATTTGGGTAGGAATAGGACAGGGGGCAAAGTGCTTTCCATGCAAGCACGAGGCCCTGAGTTCAGATCCTCACGTAAAAGCTGGTCACGGCATGCTCCTATAACCCCAGCACTGGGGCAATGAAGACAAGAGACTATCTTGGACTTGCTGGCTAGGGAGTCTAGCTGAATTGGTGAGCTCTGGATTCAGTGACATTGTCTCTGAAGACTAACATGGGGCATGGTTGAGGAAGACACTGTGAAACTCTGGCCTCCTCACACGTAGACACATTTGCACATGTGCTTGCACCCTCACATACACCCACATAATATACATGTACACACATACCACACACATGCACACACACTAAATGAATATAATTACTTTGATCTCAACCTCCTGTTTTTAAAAGATATTTTAATTTATTTATTTTCAAGCACAGAGATATAGAGAGAAGAGAGATGTGGGGTGGGGAGGGGGAGAATGGGTTGCCAGAGCCTCCAGCTGCTACACACTGCAAACAAACTCCAGATGAATGCGCCAGTGTGCATCTAACTTTACATGGGTACTTGGGAATCAAACCTGGGTTGTCAGGCTTTGCAGGCACGCATCTTACCAGCTGAGCCATCTCTCCAGCCCTCCCCCAATCTCCTGTTTTTAGTTGAACTTTATAGTGTGTGGGTGTGAGTTCTTTGAATGTTTGGGGCTTGCTTACTGAGGTAAGAAAAAAAGAAACCTGGGCTAGAGAGATGGCTTTGCAGTTAAGGTGCTTGCCTGCAAAGCCAAAAGAGCCAAGTTCAATTCCCCAGGACCCACATATAACAGATGCACAAGGTGGCGCATGTGTCTGGAGTTTGTTAGTGGTGTCTGAAGGTCCTGGAATGGCATTCTCTCTCTCTATCTGCCTCTGTCTCTCAAATATAAATAAATAAAATTTAAAAAAGGAATAAACCTTATTTCTTCCCTACATGTAAATGTAAAAAATGTAAAATATACAATGGGCATTTGATCTACATTTTGTGAAAAAACTTTTAGTAAGAAAAAAGAGATAATAGTAATTATATTATTACAATTTTAAATTATATTATTGTTTCTGCCATGTTATATATTTTACAAAACAGCCATTTAGATTTTATTCATCCCCTATGTTTGCAGAAAGTCCATTTTATTTTCAGGTTGTACAGTAATTTTATCTCCTAGCATAATGAAACACAAATTTAATATTCTCACCAGCCATGGAAAAGGATTTGGCTATTTGGGTCAGAAAATGAGCATCAGGGTAAACTATAACAAATCTCCAATTGTTTTTAAAAAAAAAAAAGCTAAATAGAGTTTTCTGTTTTTATTGCATGGTTTGGGAGGATGAAGTGTGTTCTCCATGACTTGAAGTGCCAAGTTTCACTACTCAGTTCCTTAACTGCATGACTGCTTATATCTCATGGCAAAGTTAAAATTGTCACTTAATTGCTTTGGAACTTTGGGGCCTTTAATGAATCCAGTCACTGCTAGAGATTTGCTTGGTATTCTTCGTAGTGTTGATAGAAAAAAATGCCTATCAGTTGCATGGGCTTAAGTGTAGTGAGACAAGATGTAGGGACTGTCCAATGTGGCTATGTAATGCCACGATGACATGGGCAGAATAGAGTTGTTGTTGTTGTTATATTTATGTATGTTTTAAAGAGTTTACAAAGGAGGAATGTATACAGAGAGCTAATTCAAGGCTGACTTTGTCCTCTGATGGCATTGTTGAAAGGATTTGACTATGAAGACAGAATGG
The DNA here is from genome assembly GCA_036365145.1 of Orientallactaga sibirica. Classification (NCBI taxonomy): domain Eukaryota; kingdom Metazoa; phylum Chordata; class Mammalia; order Rodentia; family Dipodidae; genus Orientallactaga; species Orientallactaga sibirica. Next base: position 16,533,056 of record JAEOAD010000028.1, read on the forward strand.
TCCCACCACTCTCATAACCTTTGGAACATACATAGCAGGATACTGGGACTACTGAGAGAGACTTAGGAGGTTATTGATCTTGTCCAGACTAGACAGTGCACTGTTCCCAGGACAGGTTAAACCAGGGCAGCAGACAATAGGTAGCTGTTACTGAGTTATTTTGAATTTGATGTCTTAGATACTAGAAAATAAATCTAACCCAATTCTTAGAGTTTCCAGTTCCCACATGTTTTCCTACATCTTCTTGGTAAAGTGGATCAATACTGGACACCTAATCTGTTTCTTGGAGAACACCAATTTGGCTAGACTAGATAGCTAGCAAGTCCCAGGTATCCTCCTGTCTCCACTCTCCCAGCACTGGGCTTACAGGCATGTCCTATCATGCCTGAAATTTTACATGGATGATGGGGATATGAACTCAGGTCTACATACTTGCAATGCCTGGTTCAATTTCTGATAAAACTGTGATGTTACAAGTCTTATTTTTGGAAACTGATTTGCAATAGTAAAATATGGCAGTGTGTGATCTAACACAATTATCCTATTGGGTTGTGGATTTAATCTAGACCCTTAAAATAGTCCTAAAATAATCTAAACTTTGGGGACATTTACCCTCAATTTTTTGTTTCCAGTAGAAATGGGATTTTTGTAATAAAATTTGGGGTATGTCATGCTAAACATTAAAGTCACATCACTAGATCTCTCATTATGGAATCTTTGTTTCCTATGCTATATTTGTGTAATGTGCACAAAGGAGACAGGCCTTGCTTTATTCCTCTGTCAGTGTTTTTGTTTATAGAGAATTGCTCTCACTTTTGAATTTTATGTCTCTTCTCAGTACCTGGCCCATAGGAAACAGCCAATAAATGAGTGTGATAACTAAATGCTCTCCTTATCCATCTAGCTCAGCATATTAATATGCCATAGGAAAGAAGCCTGCACTAATAATTCAAATACTAAGCTAACCATGCATTGAGGAACAAACATGTACCCACATGCACCCACTTGTCATTTACTGAGTTTCTATGGTGTGACAGGCAATAATGACCCCTGGAGTCTAGTGTAGTGCAGTTCTCAGCCTCCAAGAGCTCACAGGTGACAACTGTAATAAATTATTTCAAAACAGCTAAGGGTTTTGCACTAGAGATGTGCAAATCCTATCATAATGTACCTGAAGAGGGCCTCATTGAGTCTCTTTTCATCTAGCAATATATCAGGTATTTTTTTTTACCTAAAGTTGAGGGCAATCTTAAAAGTCATAACATAAAGCTTTAGTCTTGCCAGAGAAGTTAAAGAAAAAAAAATCTTGAAAATGAATACAGCAGAAGGCCTGAGAAAAGGGATTATTTCATCTACCAGTTTAAATAAACAATCATTCCTTTGGTGGATAGCCATATACCACTTACCATGTGTCAGATACTTCCCAAGAAGGGAAACATTATTTTACTTGTGTTCAATATACTGAACACTATTTACATATCCTGTTGTTTTGTCTTCTAATTCTTCCACATTCATCAGTTCTAGCTTTCAGCTTGCATTTTCCCTTCCTTCTTCAAATAACATCTTTTGCATTATTAGCTTTATATTTATAGGTTTTAAAAATATTTTTATTTATTTATTTGCAAGGAGAGAGAGACAGACAGATAGAAAATGGGTGCAGCCTGGACTCCAACTGCTGCAAATAAACTCCAGGTGCATACATCCCTTTGTGCATCAGATTTTATGTGGGAACTGGAAAACTGAACCAAGGTCACTAGGTTTTGCAGTCAAGTGCCTTAACAGCCAAGCCATCTCTCCAGCCTTTTACATGTATTTCAAAGGAATAGGTGTACTAGTAAGCAGACTATTTTCTCAAAAGATTTTCCAACTCCGACATTTTATATATATGTATAATATGTTTGATAGACACATCTATATCTTACATATATGGATACATATATAATATATATATAGACATATATAGAGAGATGTATTTATAACATATATATGTCTATTTATATATACACACATATACACATCTATGTTTTGATTCCAAGAACCCACATTAACAGATGCTGTAGAGTAAACATCTGTAATCTCAGTGCTTCTATGGTGAGATGGGAAGTGGAGACAAGAAAATCCCCAGAAACCCACAGGCCAGCTAAGCTGGACATAAGCATTGCTGAACAGCAAAGAGACCCTGTTTCTAACCAGGTGCAAGGTGAAAACTGACAGGCACAGCTACATGAACACATCTACACAGTCCTCACTCACACAGAGACTTTAAAAAGGCATGGGAACACCAGTTATACAGGCTTAGCACCATTATAGTCCTGAGTAATAAGCTCAGAGAAGAAAGTTTCTATTTGGTGAAGTAACAGTGAAGGGGCTGAGAAATGGTTCAATAGTTGGCTGCAGTGTGAGCAGCATTGATTGAAAACAGAGGAAATATAGGCATTTCCCCCCCACATTCCTTGCTGGCTGGCTGATATGAAAAATAAGTTCTGACAACTTTCTGCTTTTTTGGAAGAAGATGGTTGGGGAAATAAAAATAGGCAGGTGCGGTACATTGAAACTGGTATTTTTAGAGCCACTTTCCTGCATTGTTTTTCAAAACTTCATCAGAGAAAGAACATCACCAACACTCTTCCTTAAGCGAAGACTTGTTTGTCCACAAATAGAAAAGTAGCTCTCAGTGAAGTGCAAGCACAGAAGGATAGGAGAAAAAATTAGACGTAACATAAAAATATGATTTCTGGTAACGAAAGAGTAGTTGAAGTGGGGTAACCCTCCTCTAGATAATTTTCACATACGGAAAATATATGGAAAGCACAAATATTTGAAAGCTGCTGAGAGCAAACATGGAAAAATGAAATAGGACAGAGCAGCTTGCAAGATGATACCTGAATGTTCTCCGTTTCCCTTCATGCTCTTTTTAAAAAATATTTTATTTGTTTGAGAGAGAGGAAGACGGAAAGAGAGAATGGGCATGCCAGGGCCTCCAGCCACTGCAAATAAACTCCAGACGCATGCACCCCCATGTACATCTTTCCATGCTGTCTTAACTGGCATGCAGCACTCCATTCCTGGAAACTTCTGCCTTAGTGAAGAGTCAGAGACCAGAGTTAGGCTGGCAGGAGAAGGGTCAAAGTGACCAAAGGACATCTGTAAGAGGCAGAGTCCCAGAGTGTGAGCAATCAGACACCCACCCAGATCTTCAGATCTTAAATGATACCAAGGAAGAGACCTGGGAGGGGGTACTATAAAAATATAGCAGGGGGCTGGAGAGATGGCTTAGCAGGTAAGGTACTTGCCTATGAAGCCTAAGGTGGTGCATGCATCTGGAGTTCATTTGCAGTGGCTAGAGGCCCTGGCACACCCGTTCTTTCTCTACCTGCCTCTTTCATAAATAAATAAATAAATAAATAAATAAATAAATAAATAAATAAAATATATAAAAGATAGATACTAATAGAACTGAGAGATTACCACTCTTTCATACCAAGGGGAAACAGTTTGAATTTTAAGTCTAGCAAATTAACTCTTTTAGACAAAACCAAAGCCAACCATTATTTAGAAAAATGCAGTCTTCCAGACTTTATATTATTCATAATGTTCATCTTAAAAAAAAAATCACTTGAGTGCAACTTTGTACATCTGACCTTACATGGGTACTGGGGAATTGAACCTGGGTCTTTAGGCTTAGCAGGCAAGTGCCTTAACAGCTGATCTAGCTACCCACCCCTTTACAGTTTTTTTAAATTAAAAATTTTTTTATTGACAACTTCCTTAATTGTAGACAATATCCCATGGTACTTCCCTCCCTCCCTCCACTTTCCCCTTTGAAACTCCACTCTCTATAATATCCCCTCCCACTCTCAATCAGTCTCTCATTTTGATGTCATGATCTTTTCTTCCTATTATGATGGTCTTGTGTAGATAGTTTCAGGCACTGCAAGGTCATGGATATCCAGGCCAGTTTGTGTCTGGAGGAGCACATTGTAAAGACTCCTATCCTTCCTTTGGCTCTTACATTCATTCTGCCACCTCTTCTGCAATGGACCCTGAGCCTTGGAAGGTGTATTTGAGATGTTTCAGGGCTGAGCACTCCTCTGTCTGTTCTTCTCAGCACCATGGTGCCTTCTGAGTCATCCCAAGGTTACCACCATCTGAAAAGAGAAGCTTCTCTAGCCAAAAGTGAGAGTAGCATTAATATATGGGTATGGACATTAAGAGAAGTGCTTACTGGTCAGTTTGGTGAGCATAGTATATACATTTAGCCAGACATCAACAGATGTTACACCCCTAGGGCTCATGACTACCCCTGTTGTAGGTTTTCAGTATAAAGGATGTATTCCCTCCCATGGAGCGGGTCTCCAGTCCAATTAGAGAGCAGTTGGTTTCCCCCATAACAGACATGCCACTATTGCACCTGTTGGCTCATTTGGCCTGGCTGGCTAAATTTAAAGCTTGCAGTGTTCACTGTTGAGTATCTTCACTGGTGTTTTTTCTCTCTCTCCCATTAAACTGCATGCAGTGTAGCTTTTTCCAGCTTTCTGACAGCTGGTCCACACAGAGGAGGCTTTAAGCTCAGCTCCAGCAGGATTTTTTAGTGACCTTGAAGCCCAAGTATGTGGAGTCTTCAGTAATAGGATCTTACCATCTATTCTTGGTGGGAAACCAAGGGCCTCAGCAATGGCCTATAATGTTTTGGGGGTACCTGTGACCTCCCTGGCCAACAATTCACTGGAAGGTATCCCATCCCTGGCACTGAAAATTTTCTAGTAACAATCTATTGCTTCTGAGTTTTCCATTGTCCAGAAAAGTAGGTTTCCATATGACTTATTTATACCCTCTTAGATTTTGATTAGCCCTCCCTCCACCTTTCCTTTACTCAACCTTTTCCCGTGGCCTCACGTAGGCCTTTTCACCCCCCACTAATCTGTTATTCTACTTACATATATACAATACCATCCTACTAAGTCCCCCTCCTTCCCTTTCTATTCGCTTTATGTCCCCTTTCTAGCTTGCTGGCTTCTGCTACTGAGTTTTATTCCTACTCACATAGATACCAATCATTTGTAGCTAGGATCTACATATGAGTGAGAACATTGACGTTTGGCTATCTGGGCCTTTACAGTTTTTTTTTTTTTTAATGGAATCTGTGTACTAGTAAGCAGATTGTTTTCTCAAAAGATTTTCCAATTAAGACTATATATATATATATTTTTCAGGTCTCTTTCCTACACAGGGGGGTTTAAGTTTACTTCTCCATTAAATTTTGCTTGCTTAATCTTAAAAAAAAAATCACTTATTTAACCAGTTATGGTGGCACATGCCTTACATCCCAGTACTTGGGAAGTACAGGAAGGAGGATTGTCACCCTGAGACTATAGAGTGAATTCCAGGTCAGCCTGGGCTAGAGTGAGACTCTATGTTCAAAAACAAGTATAAAGCTCACTCTCAGTTGGAAAATTTTCTCCTCTTTTTCAGATGGATGCAGAACCTGAGGAGGGAATCAGCCCAGTGTACTTCACCAGGGCCCCAACTGAAACCATAGAGTAATGGAGAAAATGAGCAAGAATGCTGCTTTCTTGGTGAACCCGGTACCAACACAAGGGTGAAGGAGATAGACACAGAGAACACTCAACTCCTACCAAACCAGAGAGCCAGAGACACAGAGGCTCCCTAGACCTCATCACTGAAGTAGACCTAAAACGATCCCAACATGGCCAAGGGAAATTTATGGATGAGGGTGTAGAAATATTGTTAAAGCCACAAGTTGGAACATCATGCACAGAGACATTGCCTCTTCCCCATAACTGATGGCTAACCCCACAATGCACAATCCACATTCCCCAAAGAGGAGAGTCTCTTCAGAGAGTGGAGGACAGGGAGGAGGCTAACCATGATACCAGCATGATGGTATACACACTATCTACATAACTAATAAAAAAATAATAATCAGTGGGTAGAGAAATATTGGAATGAGAAGACTAAGGTTTTCATCTTGGTCCCACTGCTTTCTGTAATACCAAGTTACCATCTGAATGCTTGGCCAGAAAAATAAATAAGATTTCAATCTTGAAAGGAAAAAGAAAAGATAAAAGAAAAATGACCTTGAAAATAGCTACAAAAAAAGTCATCTTGCATGAAGGATGGATGGTACAGATGGCATCTGACATTCCTTCAGCAATCCCAAGGGACAGAAGTCCATGGAACACGCCTCTTGAACACCAAAGAACAGACACTGTGAACACAGAACTCTGTATTCAACAAGGTCATCCTTCACTAACAAAAATGTAATTAAGACATATTCAGATATAAACTGATGAAAATTGTCACCAGCAGTTGTATTCCACAAGAGTTGTTAGCATAAACTCTCTTATTCAGGGTGAAGAGAAATTTTATATGATGGAAACTTGAACATATGTTAGTAGCCAGATCTATGAGAAGGGAAAATACCAAAATAAATATAAAAGATTAAGATTTTTTTTCTTTTCCTAATTTTTAAGAAATTGAAATGTTTGTTTAGAGCAACAATTATAAGGGTAACAACTATAAAACTTTGGCATGGGTATCTATACTGATAGTTAACACCATATATGAGTATATATAGTGTGGGCATATATTATACAGTGTACATACTTACAGCTCAGATAATGGCTTTATGGTATTATAAGGCTTCTGCAATTTATATATGAAATAGTAAAATTTTAGGTTCATGTAGAATATTTCATGTTAAAACTACACTTTATAATTTTAAGTGTGACCAATTGAAAATAATTCAAAGAGAATATAGCCAAAATAGAGGAATCAATATGAAATGGTGAACTACTTAATTTATTTATAACATGTATAATATGCAACAAGACATAAAATAATATCTATAAATCAATATGGAACATACTAAGATGTCAATGAATGAATGGAAAAAGGAGCTTAAAATATAAGCTACCAAAACAGAGAAGAAAAAAAATTTGATTATCATGAATGAGATAGATACAGTTTATGAAGCATTTTGAAATATCTAAAAGATGTCCTGTTATTAAGAAAAAAATGACTCATAATAAATGTCTTTGGGAAACTTTCTTTCTTTCTTAATTGCTTTCTTTCTTTCTTTCTTTCTTTCTTTCTTTCTTTCTTTCTTTCTTTCTTTCTTTCTTTTTTGGTATTTCAAGGTAGGGTCTCACTCTAGTCCAGGCTGACCTGGAATTTGCTATGTCGTCTCAGAGTGGCCTTGAACTCATGACACTCCTCCGACCTCTGCCTTCTGAGTGCTGGGATTAAAGGAGTGTGTCATCACGCTGGGCTGGGAAACATTTTCTAAAATTTTCTTGATTTATACTGCCAAACTATCTTTTTTAAGCGTTTTGTAAATCTTACTGTACTCAAGAATCTTATATTAGTCACACTGGCAAAATTATAATTTTTAATAACAATATAGTTTAAATGGGACAAGCATTATTAATTTAGGGAGAATTTGATGTATGTAACCCCTCTTTTAGCCAAAGACCAGTGAGAGCTTGACACTAGAGAGCATAATCTTTGTCTCCATAGGATTCTAATTCTAATTCCAACTCCAGATATGGTTCCTTTACACTGAGTGGATCTCTTAGCCAATCAGAAAGCTATTGGTTACCCACTGAGGTTGTGTGCCCGGCTTATCCCGTCAGGGTGTTCGCTTCCAAGTAACTTAGACCTCTGGTTGCTCAGACTGTTGTTGGCCACTTTCCTCCAGTAGTTCATGTAGTGCTTTCCAGCACTAGACAGGCTGTCTGGGGACTTGCTTTCTTCTGAGTTCTAGCCAAGTCTCTCCATGCTCTGTGTCTGCAGCATATGGTGTCTCCAGCAATAGGTTTTTGCCCCAGGCGAGTAATCAAGTGCTTTGAAAGAAAGCTGTCTTGAGGGATGGAGAGATGGCTTAGCAGTTAAGGTGCATGCCTGCAAAGCCTAAGGACCCCAGTTTGATTCTCCAGATGCACATGGTGGTGCATGTGTCTAGAGTTCGTTTGCAATGGCTAGAGGTTCTGGGGCACCCATTATCACTCTCTCTCTCTCTTTCTCTCCCTCTCTCTCTTTCTCTCTCCCTCTCTCTGTCTCTAACAAATAAATAAAAATTAAAAAAGAAAGCTGTCTTATTTGAGGACCTCCTAGGTCTCTCCAATTAACAGGTCAATGTGGGTAGCAACCAATCTCTGGTGCTGGGAGTTAGAGGCCAGAGGCAGAAAAAATTTTTTTCTTTTAAGCTTAGGCTTCATCCCACCCTCACGAGGGTTCTACTTTTCAGGTGCTTCCCCCTTATTCCTTTGAAGGTTATATCTTTTGGGGCTATTTCTAAGGATAAAGGTCTCTATGGCACCAGCTCTTTTCGGATTTAGTTCTGTGTCTAACAATATAAATTATTTTAGTACCTTTTCCAGCTTCTATTCTTGCTAAAAGTCACTGCAAACCAGTGGGATATTTTGTGCCAAACACAGTACCATGTGCCTGATGTCTGTTTCAGTTCAAAATCTGTATCCATGCCCATTTCATGGGTGAGAAACACACCATGGCTTGAATTCTATTAAGTTGAGGAAGGGTGAGCTGAACTCTGGGATTCTTTTGAAGTAGGAAAGGTGTGTATTGCATATGGCTGCTCAGAAGTCATGTCTGTAAGCAATCATCAGTGTCAATAGGAAGGGAAACCCTTGTTAATGGGAAGATGCTGAAATATCCAGGTGATAGTTGTTTGAATTGCAGGCAGAGTTGAGTTTCACAGAACATGATCATCATTTAGAAAATAAAGTGGGGAAAAATTAAGATAGCAAAGATGGTTTAACAGTTAAAGATACTTGCTTTCAAAGCCTGATGTCCTGTGTTTGATTCTCTAGTACCTGTGTAAAGCTAGATGCTCAAAGTGGGCTGGAGATAGCATACAAACATAACCAACAAAGTTATATTTTATCCTACTTATAATTAAAAAAAGAAGGAATTTGTGGTAGTTTGAATATATGTCCTTCAATATATTCAGTGTTTTATTAGTTTATAGTTTGCATCTGCAGCCACCTTGCTGGAGGCAATGTCACTGGGTGGACCTTAAGGTGTGGTGGTGGGTTTGAGATTCCATTGTAAAGATATGCAAAGTGTGCCTAGTGGGAGTTCCTGAAGTGTGATGTGTGCCTTTGGGCTATGGCTTTTTTCTCTTTTGCCTGGTCCTGTGAGAGCAGGCCACTTCTGCCATTATGGAACTTCCCCTGGATCTATAAGCTTCAATAGATAATATCCCTTCCTCCATAAAACTGTGCCTGGTCTGGAAGTTCATCTCAGAGAACCTGAAGCTGTCTTTTACAGAATTCAACTTTAGAATGTCCTATACCCACCTACTAAGAGTCAGCTTTGTGTTCTGACAGACAACACATTGATCTCTATAATGCTTTACATTCCTTAATTTTCAATATTTGTAAGTCAAATATGTTTCACTTTCATAAGCAGAAACATACTTCCAAAGGGAAAAAATGAAAGCACCACTATTTCCACTGCTTCAGGAAGAAATATGAAAGAATAAACAATTTCATCAGACTTTAAATAATATCTCATGACAACTGCTTCTGAGATCTGATGTCTTCTCAGAGGGAAGCTGCTCATTAAACAATTTTCAATAATGTGGCAAGAAAAAAACTGCAAAGTTATTAAGGAGTGATGCTTTCCCAGGGTATGCATACCACAGGGGCCAGAGCTCCTCTTTAAATATATTTTCATTTGACTACTGCTCCTACTGACTAAAGTTGTATTACCATGCTAATTTTTCAAACTCCTTTTAATGGGGTCACTCTTCTAGCCTTGAAACTTGCTTCTTTTATTACTTTGGGTCCTCTGAGGAGCCTGATGATTTTATGTTCTTTTGATACTTGCACATGGCTTGGGTTTTGCTAAATCAAAGGATGTGGTCTGTGTGTGATGACTTCAGGAGCATCTTAATATCTCACCTGTTCAGTGTTTGTTAATATGACTCAAGTATATACTTGCTAATTACAGAATCTACAGAGATGACTTGGTCATGGATGGCACTATGGTCATGCCAAAGTATAAATATCTATGCCCATGTTTAGATCTATTCTTTACATCACCTAACATCTATCTATCTATCTATCTATCTATCTATCTATCTATCTATCTATCTATCATCAATATATCTCGCTATCTTCTGTCACCTATCTTCCTATTATCTATTTATCTATATATCTATATATCTATATCTATATCTATATATAACCTATATATCTCACTTTGAAAAAAATCATAGGAATTTCAGTAAATCCTAGGTCTCTGAAATTATGATATATTAAGACAGGGTGAAGTAAGAAATAATGAAATTGCAAAGTTTTAGTTATGGATTAAGAATTTCTGTCTCATGAATGATTATTTTTGCTTATAAAACAGTTTTTCCTTTTAAAAAAATTTTTGCCAGAAGAGTTTGTGAAGGATAAAATAGACATACCTGGGTGAAAATCCTCTGCCCATCCCTGCTTTGGTACTTAAAAATGAAGGTCTTATGAGCTAATCATCTCCATGCCAAACAGGGCTATAAGTACACCTAATACGTGTTTTACCTTTTAATTTGTATTCACTCCTAGTATGTGGGCAAAATAGGGAGATGTGTTGTTTGTTATTGGGATAAATGAGAGAATGCTGGTGAAGTATAAGACATTGAGTCTAATCTCTTAGAGATATTTGATGAGTAAATGTCCAGTCCTCCATAGTCTTTAGACAAGGGCAATGTACACCAGGAAAACAAATTCATATCCTAACCTCATGATCTACCTACTGTCTCCTTGTGAAGATGTGGTAAGTCTTCCTTCCCTGGTGAATTTCTACCATGAATTTCAGATTCATATATATTTTTTTTGAGAGAGAGAGACACAGAGAGAGATAGAGAGGAAAACAGATAGAGATGGGAGCACCAGCAGTCTCTCAGCTGCTGCAAACGAAATCCAGATGCTTGTGCCCCCTTGTGGTCAAGTGAGGCATTGTGCCCTTGCGTCACTTTGCATCTGCTAAACGTGGGACCTGGAGATTGGAACTGGCGTTCTTAGGCTTAGGAGGCAAGCATCTTAACTGCTAAGCCATCTCTCCAGCCCATCAGATTCATATATTTTTGTTCTTTGAAAACTAGTTTTGTTCAAATTATTTAATTGTGTGTGAGCATCATTGTGTATGTGTTCATATATCTGTGGTGGTGCATGTGTGTGTGGGAGGGGATGGTGTACTTGCACATATGTGCATGTGTAAGTGGAAGTCAGAGTCCAACACAAGCTGTTATCTTCAGGAATTCCATCCACCTCCTTTGTGATGGCATCTCCTGTTGGCATGGAAATCACCAATTGGGCTAGACTAGCTAGACAGCAAGCCCCAGGGACCCTGTGATGTCCACTTCTGCAGTGATGGCATTATATCTCTGTGCCATTACACCCAGCATTTTTTATGTGGGTACTTGGGATTACACTTGGTTCCTCACATTTGTGAATTAAGTACTTTATCCACTGAGCTATATCCTTAGCCTTCAAATGTCTGTGTCATCATTTATGCTTCTTGTTCTGGCTCCATGCATCATGAAATTGGAATTTGGAGCAAATTTGTGAATCTTGAAGTCTAGAACTTACACACACTAAGTTTATAATTTGTTGCATGAAAATTCAAGGCAAAATACTTCATCTCTCTAATATGTCCTAATTTTATGACATGTAAAATGAGAAGGAACTTCACTAAATGTACCTTCAGGGTTAATGTAAGAAGCAGATTAAATAGCATCTGTGAAAATATATAAGTTATGTATGCATGCAATATATGAATCATAGATGTTAGGACCTATCTCTAATTGTCCCAAAATCTCTAATATTTTTGAAACACAGGTTATTTTTAAAATTTTTGTTTATATCTATTATCTGCCCATTGTCACAAATTGTTCTGGTGATATTGAAAGTCATGGCTTTCTATGTATAAGTACTGGTGTTTCTAATATATAAATTATATATTTTTTCAACTAATGAACTCCTATTAATTATTCAACACTCTGCTTAGAATCCACTTCTGGAAGACGCCTGCCTTCCCTTAGATTGAGGCTTCTCTTCATTCTCAAGGCATGCAGTGTTCCTACCATTCATTTTATTATGTTTCATTATCCATGTGCATCTCTTTCTGCTCTGGTGGCTGCAGAGCCCATTGACAAGTGTTCTACTTGTTCTTGCATCCCTGAAGGACAGTTCAGCCCATGAAACACAAATGGTCCATGGACATTTGTTAAGTGAGTAAGTAAAAGAATGGATACAGAGAAAGAGTGGGATACTGAGTGCTACCATTGGTCAAAACGCATGCCAACAGTATGTTGTATAACAGTTTTCTCCAAATCAAAGCATTCCATCCTGGAGGGAGGCCCATTGAAACAAAAGAAGTGAACTAAACTTATAAGGTGCAGAAAGTAAACAATTCACAAATTTCAAAAAAAACTCCTTAAACTTGTAAAAGTATATAAGCAGAAACACTGGCTGGGGAAGAGTGACTCTCTAAAAGCCCAGCTGGCTGGGTCAGGCACGATGATCAGGGATGTGGTTTTCGAGTCATCACCTATACTGAGGTGGCTTTTTCAGGGTGTAGCTGCCTTTGAGTCACCCATGCGTCTGTAAGTAACCCCTCATTCACAAATCTCTAGGAAGTCATTCAACATACCAGGATGCTTGATTTACTAACAAGAGTGGCCAACATTGAATTGTCCAATGTACCGTTGGCATTTTTTGGTAATTACTTTATTTCTCAGTCTCTATCAGGTCTCAAACTCTGAGATAAGAAAAAGACATGTCCTCACTTGGGTTATTGGCTAACCATAATGTTGACCTTTGGAAGTTTAGCCACAAGAGGCATCTTGCCTCTTTTGGCCACTGATTTATGTAATCTGTAAACACTGAAATGGTTCAAATATCACTGGGTTTGCATGCATGCACTAGCTGATCTCTAAGACATATGGCACTTTGCAATATTGATCTCTTCAGTGCCAGCGAGTGAGGGATATTAGTGTAGCCTGGGATTCCATTTGTAACTGTGGGATTAGAGTCAGAGAAGTGGAAAATTGGAATAGACCAAAATTCACATGAAGTGGAAAGTATAGCTGGTGGTGGTGCTAAAGAAAGAGAATAACAAATAAGGAGGCATTATTTTAAAAGCCAACTCAACCATTAAACAGGAAGTAACAGTCAGATGCCTGGGCTTTAATCTCCTCAGCTGCTTGGGCCTCCTGGTTGCTGCTGCAGACAAATTCAGCACACCAGCTGGAGAGAGCAAAACTAAATTGATTCAGAAACAAGGAAGGTGGCATTCCTCTGGGTCCCTGTCAGTTCTGTAGAGCAAGTTAGTGGGGAGAAAGTTAACTGTAGTCAAGAAAGATGGAAAACATTAACAGGGCGTTTTCTCAAGGTTAGAATTTTGCTTTAACTGGACGTTACAAATTTCTTTCAAACTCTCTTGCAAGCAATCTTTCTAGATCATTCCTCATATGATCATTTAGTGAAGTGAGCTTTTCTATCATTGTTTAAGTCTTTGGAAGACTCTATAATGTCTTGCACCTGCCTTTATCTGCGTGTCTCTTTTCTGAGCTTTGGATCTGGACCGGGTTTTATTATTTTTTTGTCAGTCAACACAGGGTGTACTTAGCACATTTAGCTGTCCCCAAAGAGGAACCTGATAATTCCTCTGAAAGGATTTTTTAACTGAGAAGCCGAGGAATGCATGTAGAAGGATTTTGGAATCATTTAGTTCATAGCCTGTCCATCGGAACTATAAAGATTCTTTATCCAAGGATTTATTCCTCATTCCCAGTTGGGGTTGGTTCCTTCTTTATTGCAGGAAAAAGCAAAATACTTACAATTTCATCTTTAAAAAGTAGATCAGATAAAAGATGAAAATAAGATAATTTATTTTCTATGTTTAGCCAGTAAGAAATGTTTTATGTAATGTTCGTAAAGCTAATGAATGGTTTCCTGTTAGCACTTCTCCTGTTCTTAGAAAATTCTTATAGGTGACAGTCTTCCATATCCCTGAAATGAAATCATAAAAGATCATTTAGAAGATTGATTTTTTCACATATATGTCAATGTGTGTGTGCATGCACATGTGTATTTGGGTGTACAGGTGCACATCTGTTCACATGTATGTGGACACCAGAGGACTTGAATGTCTTTCCTTCACATAAAGTCTAGCTCTTTTTATTCTCAGTGTGTCACTTTATTTTTTTATTTTTATTTTTATTTTTTGTCTTTAGTCTTTATGCAAGTCTAGCTTTTGTTTTTGAGACAAGAACTCTCATTGGCCTGGGACTTACCTAATTAAGCTAGGGGTGGCTGGCCAGCAAGATGCAGGCATCCACCTGTCTCTGCATCCTCAGTGGAAGTGCTGGCCATCACAGATTTTTTTTTTACATGGATTCTGGGGGTCAAACTCATGTCCTCATGTTTGCAAGACAAGCACTGACTGAGCTATCTCCCCAGGTCCCCCTAGAAGATTCTTAGGACAGAGTTTTACATTAGGTTGCAAACAGTTGTGACCAGATATTTCATTTACTGTCCTATACTTCTGTCACATGTCACTTGGAGAGGGCCACCAGGGCCAAAAGTTTGGCCAATGAGCTCTCTCAGGAGATGCTGTGGTTTCCTCATGGGCTGTGTCATCAATGGCTTTTGTGCAGATTGCTATTGTTTCGTTTCCCCTGCTAAGCAATAAAGAAGGCTGCGTGTTATAGATATGACTCTGAAAAGTGATGGGGTCTCCTTCAACCCAGGACTAGAGTGTCAAAGAAGCCCTATTGCCCTCTGGGAAAGTGAAGGATGTGTTGGGTAGTTGCAATTTTGAGGCTGCTGCTGATGGCAGCATATCCTCGGCTGTTCTGACTAATGTCCATCAACTAATGTCCATCACTTCACACACCTTTGCTGTTCTACTTCTGTTGTGCAAGGGCTTTCAGCTATACTTTTCTCTGTCAATCTGATTTCAGACCACCTATATCTTATATTTGATGGTGTTGTGCATTTATTATTTTAAAAATCCATGCCACATTAAGGTTTTTTTTTTAAGTGGGGAGGGTATTAGGGACTATTTTTTTTTATCATTTGAGAGAGACACAGAGAGAAAGAGGCAGAGAGAGAATGGGAGTGCCAGGACATTTTCAGTCACTGTGAATGAACTCCAGATACGTGTGCCCCCTTGTGCACATGTGTGACATTGTGCACTTGCGTCACTTTTGGGTCTGGCTAAACTTGGGACCTGGAGATTTGAACAAGCATTCTTAGGCTTTGCAGGCCGGTGCCTTAACTGCTAAGCCATCTTTCCAGCCCAGTGGTAGGGACTTTTGTTCAAATAACATTTTTTGCTATGATTTCAGAATACATATATTAAGGATACATTTATCCATGGTGGATTTGTGAGTTTTTGTTTGAAACAAAGCTGCTTGTGTATATGCTGCTGTCATTTGAAGGGCACTTCTGCACTCAAAGTCACTTATTCCTTGATCATCACTGGTGTCACTGGACCTCACCCAACAATACATGTCTTAGTGAGTTTTGATTGAGCAAAATGATTACATGCTCATGTTCAGCCTATACTTGCTGGGTGCTCTCATGGACAGTGTGTTGGGAGAATAAAGGAGAATAGAACACACAGTTTCTGCTTTTTATAAAAGCAAATATCCCTTGTAGTTTTGAAGATGAAAATACTGATGTGGTTAATGCAATGATGTAACAAAGCAGGATAACATTGAGAATGAAGTCTTCCATTGACACCAGGCCCATAGGTAAAAGTGAATCTGTTTGGCATTATTGGATTCTCCCATCTCATCTCCTTGGTGGTTGCTTCAACATTTATTTTTGGACAGTGTTTCTTCTTTTCTTTGCTGCAATCTAAATAGATGAATTCAAAGTAGTTTGAGAAGTTTTCCCAGTGGACTGTAAATTGAGATTGGTTTGGAGTGATATGATAAAAAGAAAGGTGTAAGGAAAGCATTCAGTGATTTATGAAGAAAGAATAGGATTGATGGGTAAATATACCACTGGGGTGGATAGAGCTGGGGAATATGTATTAGAAAGAGCAGGGTGTTCCAGCTTGTAGTGGGGCTCATATTTCTCCCAGAAATATGTCTCCACAAGATAGCCTTTTTGGTTCTTTAGTTTTGTGTACCTTCATCCTGCTAATTTTGTATTTCTGAATGACAATTAAGCTTTAAGAATTTTATACTATTACCAAGATAACTGTGTTTTAGTTGTTTTACTATCTATACAAAGCCACAAACTCATTTTCAAAGTCATCTCTCATTGTCACACAGTAGCTCTGTTCTATTTTTCTGTTTCTCATTCTTTGGTTGTTAGGACCAGAGTCTACATGGGCTGAGGTGTAGCAAAAAAGTTCCTATGAGGCTCAGTCATGATGGGCAGAGCCCTAGGAAGAAGCTTTCTCCTTCATGTTTCCATTTGTTCTGCTGTTGGACTAGTATTAACTGAGTGCCAGGAATAATGCTGCGTAGTAGGCATATAAATAAATCCTGCCTTCAGAGCCCTCATGGAGAAATTTATGTATAACATCCCAAAACATACAAGGTTAATTATACTATATTTACAAGGCAGAAATAGTAGTTGACTTCACTCTTGATAGCTGATGGTTGAAAATGATCAGAATTTAGTGTTTCAACTGATGTCTGTCATTAACTTGGTTCTACTTTCTTTTGGGTTTGTGGTCATAGTGCCTAAAATTGACTCAACATAGATTCTACAGATTCTGGAGTAGTTGGCTCATTATATCACCTGTAATTATAATTTTATAAAGTTTATTCACTTACCTGTCATGTGACTAAAGTCTGATGTTTTAAAAAAAAATGCTACCTGGCCGGGCATGGTGGCACACACTTTTAGTCTCAGCACTTGGGAGGCAGAGGAAGGAGGATCACAATGAGTTCAAGTGCTGGGATTAAAGACGTGTGCACCATGCCTGGCTTCAGAGTTAGTTTTTTGTTGCATAGGCAATATAGATGCCAAGCTAGGTGTGGTGGCTTATGCCTTGTATCAGACAGCTTCAGGTTAGCTGAGATGAACTTCCAGACCAGGCACAGTTATGGAGGAAGGGATATTATTTATTGAAGCTTACAGATCCAGGGGAAGTTCCATAATGGCAGGAGAAGCGGCCTGCCTTCACAGGGCCAAGCAGAGAGAGCAAAACCAACCAGGCACACAGCACACAGAGCAAAACTACAGCCCCCAAACCATAGCACACTTCAGGAACTCCTGCTAGGCACACTTTGCACATCTTTACAATGGAATCTCAAACCCACCACCACACTTTAAGACTGGCCCCCAGTAACATTGCCTCTAGCAAGGTGATTGCAGATGCAAACTATAACTAATAAAACACTGAATATATTGGGGGACATATATTCAAACTACCACATGCCTATAATCTCAGTATTCCAGAGGATGAAGCAAGCAGACGAGTTCAAGGCCAGTTTGGGCTACATAGTGAGTTCAGGATAACTTGGGACACAGAGTGAAAACCTGTCTCTTAGATAAATAGAGATGAAAATCCAAGTAATCAGCCTATCAGTTTATTTAAAAATTGGTCCTGAGACTCTTGTACATTTCTTTCAAGTCTTTCTCCCTGTCTGAAAATCCATTTTAGTGAGGATATATCAACAATTACATGTAGGGCAAGGGTTAACTGGAAAGATATTTCAGTAAATGCTTTATCTAAGAGGATGAAAGGGCATAGAAAACATAAATTTGTTTACCTATAGTATCAGTTACACACTCATGAAAAGTAATAATAACAATGTTGTAACAAGAATAGGAAATTCCACTGAATATGAGCTATTAGAAATAGTTCAGCATTAAATTACAGCTAACAACAATCCCATTAAGCCAAGCATTTCCCCTTTGGTTTAGGGTTACTTGTCTAAAGCTCTCCATGACTCCATCCAAACTTTGTTCTGACCAGAATCAGAATCTTGGCTTACCATCATTTGAAATTTTATGGAAAATTATAATGTAGTTAAAACTTGCTTTCGAGACGAAATGACTCTGTATTTATCGAGTAGATGGAATTATTAAATCATCAGAGATTTTGAATATTTCCTGAACATTGTCATGCCAGCGGGTTAGTTTTGTTACACTTTGATAAGAAGCTGCAATAGGTAGTGTAGAAATGAGATGAAAGGGGCAGTAGGCTGTCTCAACCCCTCTGACATCTGCCAAATATTTAATCAAATAGGATCTGAAAATATAAACCGAGTACCTCAGGTAAATTTTATTTTATTCCTCACTATAAACACTGCAGGAAGAGCAGTCAGCTAAAAGATTTGTAGGATCCACTTATCTATGCTAGGCTTCTGTGTGTAGCAAAAGGCAAGGGAATGAAGGGCATTCAAGGCAGAAGAGAGCTAGAGAGGGCACAGCACAGGTGCTTGTCCATGGAGCTGGGGAATCAGGGCCAGCCATACCTAGTCTGACAGACCCACTCTTCTTCAGATAGGCCCAAACTTGGTAACAGCAAAACCTGTATTTGCTAAATTTCCAAAAGTGAAGCAAAATAGAAATAAAGAGAAAATTAAGAGGACGTGGAGATGGCTTAGCGGTTAAAGGTGCTTGCTTGCAAAACTTGCCAGCCTGAGTTTAATTCTCTCAACACCCATGTAAACTGGATGCAAAGTGGGTTATGAATCTGTGATATAAAACTTCATATGACAATAGGAAGTGGAGACAGGATAATCAAGCTCAAGGACCAGCTAGTCTGAAGTTCATTTATAATCTGACTGTTTGTAGTGGCAAGAGAACCAGTCTCAAAGAAGGTGGGGCACAGACACATTTAAGTTGTCCTCTCACCTTCACATATGCATCATGGCACACATGCTCACATATACATACATGCAAATAAATTAAAAAGTTATTAGTCAATTAGTTTTCTAAAGGAGGGCATGGAAAGGGAAAAGAGCCCCTTGCTCCAGAGTCTGGTTGAAGTTTCTTGCCAAATGAGAATTAAAAATTTCACTCCAACAAACAAAATTTACCATGAAGATTGCCTTAATAGAGACAATATATTTTGCTTTAAATCAAGATACTTCAGATAATAGTGTTAAAATAGCAATGAACTATGCAGATGGCCTAATCTCTATGACCTTTGAGTTTAACTTTATTCCTCTTCCAGCAATAAACCGGTAACATTTTGTGAATCTCACAAACAAGATTATGAACTTTTAAAAAGTATTTATTTGTATATTTGAGAGAATGAGAGAAGGAGAGAGAGAGAGAGAGAGAGAGAATGGGCATGCCAATGTCTCATAGTTTCTGCAAATGAACTCCAGACACATGTACCACTTTGTGCATCTGGCCTATATGGGTCCTGGGGAATCAAACCTGAGTCCTTTGGCTTTGCTGGCAAGTGCCTCAACTGCTAAGCCATCTCTTCAGCCCAAAACACATATTAACTCCCATGTAACTTAGTATAGTAAGAATTTATTTGACTCTCATTATATATATATATATATATATATATATATATATATATATATATATATATATATATATATAAAATTTCATCAGCCAGATCTGTCCAATGATCTCATTTGCCACAAAAAAAAAAGAAAAGCTTCTTAAATTTTTCTTTGACAATGTTATTTCACGATTCTGTCTTGAGAAGCTTATACTCACGTCGTGGGGAAATGATGTCCTTTGTTAAGGTCAGTCTCTCTCCCTTATTGTCTATGCTTAAATCTATGCCAAAACCCTTTCTTCAATTCTAGCTGTGCTTCACACTGACTCATCCTGAAATTCTTTACTGCAACAAAGTTAAGGAGAGAGGCAACAGACCCCAGTGGAGGTCTCTGAAATGAACTCCTCTGGCTGCTACAAGTGACAGCATGGCGCTGCATTTCCCTCTCATGTTGCCATTGACAAAATAAACTAGTAGATTTAGGAGCAAATTCAATTTTGGATTTTGACTGATTGATTCATTCCTGTTTCTGTGAGAACCTTGTGAGCTCTGACTACATTTCAGACATCATTTCAGGCACTAGCCACACAAAGGTAAAACATGATCCCTGCTTTCTGTTAACTTACACTTTACAGGCTGAAGACACAAATGTGCAGAAACCCATACAAATGTGCACTGTGTATCCTGTCACCCACACCAATAGAGTGCACAGTGGAAATGTTGACAATTTTTGCTGGGAAGCAGGATGAAAGGAGGCTTTGAGGATGTTCTAGGTGAAGGAACTATCTGGACCAATGCACACAGGTTGAGCTCTGTGAAAGCCTGATGCCTTCAGTAGCTGCAAGTAGAAGATCATTTTGGCTAGGGAAGGACAACAAGGGGAGAGACACAGCGGAGATTATCAGGAGAGGATTGTGGGCTCTCTGAAGCCTTGTTATAAGGAGTAGAGACTTCAATCTGGAAACTGGAAAAAGATTTAACACATGGTCAGGATTATATATCAAACATGTGCCTGTGGAAAGGTAAGCTCTGATGCTTGTGTGGAATTGGAGAAGAGAAAATAAGCAAGACATAGTGCTTAGATTAACTGGTGTAATACTGCAACAAAGTTAAGGAGAGAGGCAACAGACCCCAGTGGAGGTCTCTGAAATGAACTCCTCTGGCTGCTACAAGTGACAGCATGGGGCTGCATTTCCCTCTCATGTTGCCATTGACAAAATAAACTAGTAGATCTACCTATGGTCCTGAATTGAAGTTTCTATTGGCATGAATGTTAGTTTACTGATGAGAGATAAATTTGTCCAAAGAATGAAGAGTAATGACCAAGTAGGGACTTTAGGTTACATAATGAATATGTTTGGTTTTATCTTTGCAAGGAAGACATATGGCTAACATGAAGCATGACTGGTCAACAGCATAAGGAATGAAAACAGGAAATGAAGGAACAGCACTAGGAAGGTGGAATCCAAGAATTGAATTCATGTAATCATTTCTTCCTCTTTTGTAAAAACTACAAATGATAATGGAAATAATAGTTCTTACCTCAAAGAGAATAAGAGATAGTTTACATTTGGGGCTGGAGAGATGACTTAGTGGTTAAGGCACTTGCCTGTGAAGTCTAAGGACCCAGATCCAATTCCCCAGTACCCACATAAGCCAGATGCATATAGTGGCACACACTTCTGGATTTTTTTTTTGCAGTGGCCAGAGGCCCTAGCATGTCCATTCTTTCTCTCACTCTTTATTTTTCTCTCTGTGCTTCTTTCTCTCTCTCCCTCAAAGTAAATATTTTTTAACATAGATAGTTTACTTTAGAGCCAAATATGAAGGACTACAGCCCAAGAATACCAATTTAGGTCATTCCAAATTCCATGTTCCAACTCTATTTCATGAAGTTTTAAAAGTAACAGAACAATGAGAGTCATAAACTGAGAAACTTTTCAAATTCACTGGTGGAAACATGAGGTAGTGGGTTATAGCAGAGCAAAAGAAAATTTATGTTATTGGCCTCAGCTGCTATCTGATGACATTCTTAGCATTTGGGTCAGTGAAAGCTGGTGATGTATTGGTACATTCCAAAAAGTTCCACCTGATAACCACAAAGATGTTAGATTAAATATAAAGGTGGGCAATAAACAGGTATTAAGGATACAAGAGCCAAGATAATTTGGCTCTTAACCTGTAACATTCCATCTCTTCACAATCCCAGAAGTTCAACCTTGTCAGAGGTAGTGGAACTGCCTTTCAGGAACTTTACTTCATAACAATCAGGTTTGTTCAAACTTTCTTTTGATTTTGCAATGCAAATTGTCATCTACAAAGCTCATGCTCAAGAAACACACCATTGAGTCCTCTCACCCCTCAAAAAAACACAGGCTGTAGAGATGACTTAATGATTAAGGTGTTTGCCTGTAAAGCCTAAGGACCCAGTTTCAACTCCCAAGTACCCATGTGTTGCAGTCAGGTTCGCATTGCTGGCAGAAATCACCCGACTAAAAGCAGCTTGTGGGAAAAAAGAGGTTTATTTTGGTTTACAGGCTCGAGGGGGAAGCTCCATGATGGCAGGAAAAACGATGGCATGAGCAGAGGGTGGACATCACCCTCTGGTCAACATAAGGTGGACAACAGCGACCGGAGAGTGTGCCAAACACTGGCAAGGGGAAGCTGGCTATAACACCCATAAGCCCGCCCCCAACAATTCTCTGCCTCCAGGAGGTGTTAATTCCCAAGTTGCCATCAGCTGGGAACCTAGCATTCAGAACACTTGAAGTTTATGGGGGACACCTGAATCAAACCACCACATTCCGCCCCTGGCCCCCATAAACTGATAACCGTACATGATGTAAAATGCAATGCATTCATGCAAATTTAAAAGTCCCCATAGTTTTTATCAATTCCAATGATGTTCATACACCCCCGTAATCCAAGGTCTTTTAACTGAGCCATAATACCAAAAATATCCCCCAAAAAAACCCATAATGGCACAGAATAAAACATTCACACTGCAAAGGATGGCATTGGGCAAAACAAAGAAATACTTAACCAATACAAGATTTTAAACAACCAGGGCAAACGTCAAACTCTGTAATTCTAATCCAACAACTAGTCAGTGACAAATCTCCAAGTCCGATACTTCTGAGCAGCAACAAGTCTCTGGAGTTCCAATTCCGCCCCTCCAGCTAGGCTACTCACAGTCCTGGAAAACTTCATCCAGGGCTGGCAGCTCTCCTTGGCAGCCATCTCATAGTCCCGGCATCTCCACTGGGTCTCCACTCATGGCCCATCCTCATGGCCCCATGGGATCTCCATGCAGGCATCCAGCAAACCTGCTTCACACTGCCCATGGCCATTTCCAAAACATAAGACCCGCGTTACAAACTCAATGACCCTCTCTTTCCTGCATTTGTTATACTCCATAATACCAGGTAGGGTGCCAATTTGTTAATCCAGGGGGGAATAAATCAGACTTTGAAGAACAGGACACTCCTTCAGCATTCAGGCCCCTTCAAAAGAGTCTGCATTCTTCCTGTTGCCCCATTGTATGTAGGTCAGCTGGCCCAATCTCAAAGGTTGTAATCTCTCAATTGCAGCTGAACAGGTAGAGTTCACCCAAAGATTTCATTTTTTCTGTGCCATATCCTTCTGCTCACACCAGTTCATTTCTACGCAAAGCAACCCTGCACAACTTCTCAGGACATGGGCATAACAGCAAACTTGTCACACAAACTGCTAGCCCAGTCCAAATAAAGCTCTTTCTCACCCTCATAAGCCAAACCTCACAGTCCATAGTTCTTCTGCTTGAAAAACAGCTCCAAAAGGCCAAAGCCACAGTCAGGTGTCTAGCAGCAATCCCACTCCTTGGTACCACTTTACTGTTGCAGTCAGGTTCGCATTGCTGGCAGAAATCACCCAACTAAAAGCAGCTTGTGGGAAAAAAGAGGTTTATTTTGGCTTACAGGCTCGAGGGGGAAGCTCCATGATGGCAGGAAAAACGATGGCATGAGCAGAGGGTGGACATCACCCTCTGGTCAACATAAGGTGGACAACAGCGATCGGAGAGTGTGCCAAACACTGGCAAGGGGAAGCTGGCTATAACACCCATTAGCCTGCCCCCAACAATTCTCTGCCTCCAGGAGGTGTTAATTCCCAAGTTGCCATCAGCTGGGAACCTAGCATTCAGAACACTTGAAGTTTATGGGGGACACCTGAATCAAACCACCACACCATGTATGCCAGATGTACATGGTAGCAAATGAATCTGGAGTTCATTTGTATTCTCCCTTTCTCTAAATAAGTAAACATAAAATTAATAATATATAAATATATATAAAAAATCACAAGGAAATCTCATGTTTTAAGTAAGTTTATAATTTTGGGTTGCAACACATTCATAGCTATCCTTGGCTGTATGTTGCCTGTGAGCCGCAGGAGGGACATGCACAAGAATGACCAGATCATTCTGTCCAGTAGTGTAGAGCTCCAAATTCCATGATGCTGATTTTCCATTCCATTATGGTTTAAACTTGCTATGGAATAATCTATAAGATTAGTGGAAAGCAAGAGTACTCTTGGATTTTGAAGCCAAATGGAATCTAACATGAAAAGGTTTAGAGCTGTCATAAAGAGTCCTTTCTAAAATCTCTGTGGCCTGTGTGTGTTTCTATCTTTAATATCCATTATTATATCATTATATGTATTAGAACAATCTGGTTTCTGCTGAATCTTTCTCTGAAGTTATGCTTTTGAGGGCAGGGTTCATTTTTCAGTTCAATGCAATTCAGCAAACATATGGAGAGTCTAGGAGTAGATGTTATTTTAGGCTCTGGCAGTAAGTATATGTATAACATGCAGATGGGGCCAGACTGTGAGGTGACGAAAGCAGCCACATGGCCGGTTACTATTGGTGCAGCCTGGTGATAGTTCTTATGGAATATGCATGAAGCCAAGAGAAATGTGTTGCATAAAACTTTTTCTGTGGGGAGAAATGAACACATGTCTATTCAACCCAGGTAGGGCTCAGATAATAGATCAAAACATGATTGTACCAAAGTCTAGTCTTGGTGAACTAATGAGTTTGTTGGGGTGACTTATAGAGCACAGATGAGGAATTGCTTTATAGGAACAAGATGACTTTAGGAAACTGCATCTCTGGAGCTCATTGTACACCTTGCAGGCAACTTGACCAGTTCAGAGTCTTTCGCCCATCAGTTTGTTTACTGCCTCTATAATTTTGGGAAGGGGTTTTGCTACCTTTTAAGTTTTGACTGTCTCATACTTATTTCTGGAGCCTCCCTCCTGGAGGAAATGTTTCAACTTGGAGGAAACTGTGCATAACAAAGTGAAAATGCGAGATACTGTGTCATCTTCGGTCTAAGAGAAGGGTAGGACTTGGTATGGTTTCTTACAGATGGTGCTATGGAAGGCTTGAACATGCAGATTACATTATTCTTCAAGGGTGGTGAGGCCAACAGACTAAGAACACATTGTCATTGACAAAATACGTTGTTACAGGGCTGGAGAGATGGCTTAGCAGTTAAGGCACCAGCCTGCTAAGCCTAAGAACCCGGTTCCAATCTCCAGGTCCCACGTTTAGCCAGATGCAAAGTGACACAAGGGCACAATGCCACACTTGCACTCATCTGGATTTCATTCACAGCAGCTGAGAGACTGCTGGTGTGCCCATTCTATTTGTCTCCTTCTCCCTCTCTGTCCTCTTTATGTCTCTCTCCAAAAATAAATAAATTAAAAATTAAAAAAATACGTTGTTACAAATCCCAAAAGAAATGGTCACATACTATAGGGCTACACATATAAACACCAGACTAGGCCATGAAGCAGAGGAAATAAGGGGAAAGTATAAGATCCTTTATTCTGGATTTGGTGGGAAGGAGTGTGTAAGGCAGGATCCTGAGACCCAGGCTTGACTAGTTGGGATAATTTCAGCAGACTTTGACATGTAGGCTGTTTATACTTGTCTGGACCCAGGTTGTAGGATGATTTGGGTAGGCAAAAGTGACAGTGCATGTGAGAATCTGGTAAGAGAGGTTATTGGTTGTAGACTTGGATAGGTTGGTTTGCATATGAAGCATGAATCTAGGAACTGGTCAACTCTGTGCATAGAGGTTCCTCAAGTTCAGCAGGTCTCCAGAATCAACAAAAATCAATGCACCAGAATACAAGAAAGGAAAAAAAAAAAAAACAGACACATGTATTACAATGCATTTGGTTGATGAAAAAAAAAAAAAACTTATCCCAACAACAACAAAAAAAAATTGGTCAAAGGCACACCATGGTGATCAAAGCTTCAACAGATAGTACCCAGTGAGCACTACAGCACAGTATGTCACCTGTTGTTCATGGCTCAGGCTTAGGAAATGCAGTGATTAAGAATGATAGGAAATGATGAGACAGTTCAGGGGTTATAGTTCCCCAGCAGTGGATGTGAGGAATGTCCTTGAATCTGTAAAGGAGAATCTGCTTTTTTCTCTCCTGATCTCTTTTTCCTTAAAATCTCACCAGAGAATGTGAAAGGGAGTCTCTGGCCTTAATTCTTCCTTTCTTAAAAAAGAAAGGAATGGAAAGAGGTTACTCTCTCTTCCTGAGAAGCTGGCAACACCCATACTCCTGACCAGTTTAGCCCCGTTAGAAAACTCCCCTAAAGACCCCAATCTGAGTGTCTATGTGTGGGCTTTCCCATTTCTCAGGAATCCCACTCCTGCCACCTCTTAAGCAAGAACTCTATATTCTTTCCTTCTCTTAAGCTCTGTCTCTATAATAAAATTTGTTGCAGACAGCTTCAGGTTCGCTGAGATGAACTTCCAGACCAGGCACAGTTATGGAGGAAGGGATATTATTTATTGAAGCTTACAGATCCAGGGGAAGTACCATAATGGCAGAAGAAGTGGCCTGCTCTACACAGGGCCAAACAGAGAGAGCAAAAGCCAACCAGCCACCACAGCACACAGAGCAAAAAACAAACTACAGCCAAAAGGTCACACAGCAGACTTCAGGAACTCCTGCTAGACACATTTGCATATCTTTACAATGGAATCTCAAACCCATCACCACACCTTAAGACCGGGCCCCCAGTGACCTTGCCTCTAGCAAGGTGATTGCAGATGCAAACTATAAACTAATAAAATACTGAATATATTGGGGGACATATATTCAAACTACCACATTCCGCCCCGGCCCCCAATATATTTAGCTCCTGGTCCCCAATAGATTTATAACTATCACACATTGTAAATTGTACTCAGTCCAATTTCAAAGGTTCTCACAGTCTTGATCAACTTAAGATAGTGAGTCCTGTAAAATCAAACAAGTTAAATACTTTCAACATGTCAAGGCACAGAGTAAACATTTTTAACTGGTATAAGGCATAGCAAGGAGAAATTAAAACAATGCAAACTCAACCACCATCAGCCATCATCAAACTTCTGCAGTTCAAGTTCAATATAACCAGAGACTAACAGTCTCCATGTTTACCAATTCCGCCCCTCCAGCTGGGCAGAGTCGCCAGGGAAAACTTTCATAACATGCCAACACTGCACTCCATAGTAGCCCTTTTGCACAGTCCTGGCATATCCAAAACATCTTCAGGTCTCCATGCAAACCACGGTCCATCTTCCAAAGGCTCTTCCAGCCTATTCCTGAGGGTCTTCATGCCCTGCCTCATGCCGCATCTCAGCAGCGGCTCCTGGAACCGTGTGCAACTCATGACCACTCCATGCATTTTTCATGCTTCCAAAACTAATACCAGGTGTTCAGGACACAGCCATATTCTTAATCCAGGGACAAAATAAATCATAGCCTTGAAAAGCAGGTTCCTTCTCCAGTCAGCTCTTTCCAAAGAGTTTGCATTTCTAACAGTCTTTCCTCAGGCATCCTCTCCATTGTTTTAATGTAAATCAAGTCTGGCCACCTTCCTTCCACCTTCCTTAAGATTGCTAATGTGTTTGACAATAGCAGCTAAACCAGTCTCAGTGCCTCTGCTTTTAACTTGCTTGAGGTTTTCCAATTTAAAATCTTAAAATCTCAGTCCGATATCTTCAGCCAGCACATCAGTCCATTACAAATTTAACCTTGATCAAACTTTCTTGGCGTGGATAGCGGAACGTAGCCATCCCTTATGCCAGTAGCCCAGTTCCAACAAAGTCCTCTGCAGTCTTTCCTTCCCCTTAGAAAGCTCATAAGCCAAGCCTCGAAGTTCAATACTGTCTGCACGTAGCATTCTCAAACTCTCATCAGAATAGTCCATAAAACTTGGCTTACCACTCCAGAAGGCATCTTCAGTTGCAAGCACCAAGTCCACGCCCATTCCTCCAAAACAAAAGTTCCAAAAGACGAATATCCACACGGTCAGGTTCATCTCACCCCACATTCCTCGGTACCACTTTACTGTAGCAGACAGTTTCAGGTTCGCTGAGATGAACTTCCAGACCAGGCACAGTTATGGAGGAAGGGATATTATTTATTGAAGCTTACAGATCCAGGGGAAGTACCATAATGGCAGAAGAAGTGGCCTGCTCTACACAGGGCCAAACAGAGAGAGCAAAAGCCAACCAGCCACCACAGCACACAGAGCAAAAAACAAACTACAGCCAAAAGGTCACACAGCAGACTTCAGGAACTCCTGCTAGACACATTTGCATATCTTTACAATGGAATCTCAAACCCATCACCACACCTTAAGACCGGGCCCCCAGTGACCTTGCCTCTAGCAAGGTGATTGCAGATGCAAACTATAAACTAATAAAATACTGAATATATTGGGGGACATATATTCAAACTACCACAGACCCCAATCTGAGTGTCTATGTGTGGGCTTTCCCATTTCTCAGGAATCCCACTCCTGCCACCTCTTAAGCAAGAACTCTATATTCTTTCCTTCTCTTAAGCTCTGTCTCTATAATAAAATTCTTGTAAACCTTATCCTCTCGTCTATAGGTTTAGTTAGTCAAAATTCATAAGAAATGAATCCAGGAGGACCCTGAATCATTGTGTGACCATGACTGTCTGGCTCCTTAGCTCCTGAGTTATTGCCCATCCAACAGCTAAGAGGAGCTCCCATGCTCTTAAACACAATCCAAAATTCCCACAGCAATGAGATTAAAAAAAAAAAAAAAAGCAGAGGTGAAGTGGGGAGGATCCTGGTAGTTTCCAGGAAGTCATAGATTGTGGAATGCCAACAATAGGAAGTAGCTATGAAATAAGGAGAAGCTATTGCCACTAGTCTAAGGAACAGAAGATAAAGGTTAAACCAAGACTGTGTCAGTAAAGATAAAAATCCAAGAGCTCACAGTGGAAGGAAGATGGACAGTCTGTGTTAGGGAATGACAACTAGCAATATTCATTGTGTGTTATTTCCCAGATCGTGCCACGTAGGGCATACTCAGGTACTTTCATGATTGTTATGTAACTCATGTCTGCATAAAAGATAGTTTCTCCCAACTCCTTAACCACACTACTTTAGTCTCCATTTATAATAGAACTTAACTACTTTCTTCTTAGAAGGAAAACAATTTTGGCCTAATTATCCCATGTAGACTGTGGAGAATCACTAGAACACATGGAAAGCATTTGAGAAACCTCCTTTTACAGAATCAGAAAAATTTTTACCAGCTAGTCTGTACCAGATATGACAGCAAGAGAACTTTGGACTCTTCAGCTAATTAGATTTACTCTAAACATGTCCTTTGCTATTTTTGTAGGCTTTTTATTTTTACCAGTTATTTGAAAAGTAGACATGCTATTAAGTAACTAATTATTGCCCTGGTTATGGGTGGGAAAAGTGACACCTCACAGCTGGTCAAAAGCCCTTAGCACCCTCACCTGCCTTGAGGGGTCCTATTGCCACATGGGAGTGATGGTTATTTCCCAGTGGGCTGATGATATCTAATTGTTTGACTGTATGTTTTTATGTATATGTGTGTGTACATGTGTGTGCAGACATGCATGCTGTTTATGCATGTGTGCAGAGGCCAAAAGAAGACATTGGGTGCTCTCCTATATTGCTCTTCCACCTTATTTCCTTGAGACTGGGTCTCTCACTGAGCATAGAGCTCACATTTTTTTCCAGTAAGACTGGATGAACAGTGAGCCTCAGCAATCCTCCTGCCTCTACTCCTCTTCTCCAATTAGTTCTTGAGCTATGGGCATGCAAGGCCGTGTCTGGCTATTTATATGGATGTCAGGGATCAAACTTGTTGCAGTCAGCTTCACATTGTTGGGATGAATTTCCAAACCAGACAAAGTTTATGGCATTTGTTTGAAGTTTACAGATCCAGGGGAAGTTCCATAATGATTGAAAAGAGAAAACCCATCACCAAAAGCAAGAGCAAAAACTTGCAGTCAAACAGCAGAGAAGCCAGCAGAACTCAGACTTCTCTCTGTGTACCATAGGCTGGAATTCCAGATCTGCCCCCAAACACACTAATATTACATTTATCATAAAATTTTATAATGATATTGATGCTAGTAAAAATAATAAGAGAGTGGAAATTACATAAATTTGGTAGTCAAATCTGTTTTAAGTTTTTGCCATATGAACAAGAATTATAATCTTCTCTTATTACCTTTCCATAAAATTCATTTTAGAATGCTCCCAGATCTGTTGTGTTTAAGGAAATAACATTATAAGGTTTCTTACATGACTCATGTTACTTTCCTACCCAAATAATGACAGTAGAGAACTTAAACTGATACCTTGTCAAAAATATGATATCTTTGTGTTTACTAGGGGCAGATCTAAAATTCCAGATAAATGGTACATATTAGAGAGAAGTCTGAAAAAGGTGGGGGAGAGAGAGAATTGAGCGAGCCAGGGCCTTCAGCCATACCAACTCTATGACATGTGTTACCCCTTATGCACTTGTGCATTGTGTGACATTGCACACTTGCATCACTGTGTGTCTGGGACATGGAGATTCAAATATAAGTTTTTAGGCTTTGTAGGCAGCGCCTTAATTGCTGAGCCATCTCTCCAGCCCTGAGGAAGTTTTTAAAACTATTTTTATTTATCTATTTGCAAGGAGAGAGAATAAGGGAGAACAGAGAGAGAGAGAGAGAGAGAGAGGAGATATAGACAGAATGGGCACCTGGTTTTATGAGGTCCAGGATGTTAGGCATTGCAGGTAAGTACCTTAACTGCTGAGCAATCTCTCCAGCTCAGATTCCAGGAAGTTTTAAAATAACAATAAAACTCTACCTACAGCTAATTATAAATAGATAAACTTACTTTCTTTAGCATTTTTCCTGACTAGATTTTCTTTTCTATTTTTACCTTGCTATGAATACATTGCACAGATAATTTTTATCATTTGGAAAGATTTTAAATCTGTTTTGGGGAAAAAGTAAAAAGAATTTAAATGATATGAGAGAGGCTTAAAATAGGAAGCAACATAAGATAGAAGAAGTGGAAAGAGATATTAATAAGAAACTTTGCAAGCCCAAGAATATGTCAATCATTCTAACTTATTTTGAAGTGGTTTTTTTTTTTTCCAGTCTTAAAGAAAGAGCATCCTGTCACTGCCAACAACCATTCTTAGAAGACACCTGTGCCATTATGCAGCTAAACTTCCAGAGACTCAGTAAGTTACTGTTAATTTGCCTGCCTTCCATATCAAATATTGCCATCACTAGGTTCTTATGACAGTTGGATTCTTTGCCTTTAATAGGAAAATGGTCATTTAAGAATGAAGTTGTGTGGTCTGTATTTATAAGCTGTAACCAATTATGAGAGCTTAATAAAATCACCCACTAATGAAACAGTGATGACTGGAGGAAAACTGGAAACTCATTCCAACCAATATTTTGAGATGGCAATTAGTAGCCAAATACTCCCTGGTGACTGATAAATTTGAACAAAAGTTAAATAATAATTATTTTCAGAGTTAATTATCATTTATTTAGGCTCATTCTTCAATAAATATATTATTTTATTGTACCCATGCAAATTAGCATGTTCTCTGGAATCCAGCCAAGAGAGGCTTTAAGTCATGTAGCAATATGAGAAGTTCTTTGTGCTTTTTCTAGCAACTGTTTTTGGGGACCTTGTCTTACCTGTGCAGTCTTTGCATTAGAGACATAAAAAGCAGCTTATTGTTTAGCAATACAAGTCAATGCTAGCATCTATCTGTATTGTAGATGCACAGAATGAACAGAAATATTATTTTGAACTATGTAGGGTGGATCACTGGATTGTGATTAATGTGTACTGCTTTGCCCAAAGCTAGAAGGACAGCCTGTGTCTTAACAGTGGGGTTGATAATGAATGTCCTTCAGAGAAGGCAGAAGTTACAGATGAGAGGTGATGTCAAGTAGGGGATAAAGAGTTGGTGAATACAGGAGAAACTTTCAGGTTTCCAGCTTGAAAGAAACATTTGTCCAAGAACCAAACATATCACAAGCAAGTACTGAGATGAGACAGCCTTACTGTGACATGATTACAGAGCCAGTTTCTGTCTTATTTTCCTGATTATAATCTTTCTAAGGGCACCAATCAAGAGCTAGACCACTGCATTTTCTCAGATCTGTTGACCCACCACCCTGTAGGCAGCACTAAGTATACTGAGAGGGTGTCAGTTGGGTGAAAACAAAAATTTATCCACAGTGACTTTTAGTTGGATCTTTATGACCCATTTTCAACTTAACTTTCTTACAAGACTTATTTTTTCCTTTATAAAGAGAAGGAAAGGGCTAGAGAGATGGCTTAGTGGTTAAGGTGCTTGCCTGTGCAAACTAAGGATCCAGGCTTGATTCTCCAGGTCCCACGTAAGCCAGATGCATCAGGTGGCACCTGCATCTGGAGTTTGTTTGCAGTGGCTGGAGGCCCAGACATGCCCATTCTCTCTCTACCCCTCTCTCTGTCTTTGTCTCTAATAAGTAAATAAGTAAGTAAGTAAGTAAGTAAATAAATAAATAATATTTTTTTAAAAAAGAGGAGAGAAATCATTTGTGACTGAGAACCTGGGACCTGCAGCCAATTTTGTGGTCTTCTACATCTTCTACTTATGGTAAATCAAGAAACCAAAAAAGAAGATGAAATCAAAGCAAATAGTTTTCTTTGGGATGCAAACTAGCTTTGCTAACTAGGAGGCAGAGTTTCAGTTGTAAGTTCAGAAAGTGTCCCAGAATGGGGAAAAGAACTGAGTTTTAAATTTTTTTATTATTTTATTTATTTTTGGAGAAAGACAGAGAGAGAGAGAGAGAGAGAGAGAGAGAGAGAGAGAGAGAGAAGGGAGCCAGATAGAGATGGGCGCGCCAGCAGTCTCTCAGCTGCTGTGAACGAAATTCAGATGTGTGTGCCCCCTTGTGGTCAAGTGCAGCATTGCACCCTTGCGTCACTTTGCATCTGGCTAAATGTGGGACCTGGGCATTGGAACCAGGTTCTTAGGCTTAGCAGGCAGGCGCCTTAACCACTAAGCCATCTCTCCAGCCCAAGAACTGAGTTTTGAAGGGAAAGGGAGTTGTGGTGAAATGAAGTAAATGGTTTTGAACAAATCTTTTTGTATATGGATGTCTATATGGGGTATAAATACATCTTTGCATTCATGTTCATGTGTATGTGTATGTGTGTACATGTAATAACCAGAGGCCAACTTCAGATTTCTTCCTACATTGCTCCTGTAGTTGGAAACTGTCATAGTCTATAGTTTTGAGGACACATTCCAGCCCGTGTTCTTTGTCTGGAACTGGAAGATTGAGGGTCATGGATCTGCAAAGCAGATGGCAGCCTATCAAATGTGATCCCTGAGGTTTCCAAGGAAATTCAGCTGTATCATGACCAAATAATAAACATCTTGGCTTTTATTTCCACATTCTTCAGTAGTGAGATAAAATCACTTTGTGAAAACATTTTATAAGTATTAATGCTATTTTTAGAATTTGTACTTTGTGTAGGTATGTGTATATGTGTAGTATGCATGCAAGTGTGTATGTGTGTTTTATGTGTGGGTACATGTGGAAGCCAGAGGTGTCTTCCTCAGCCCATTCACAAATTTATTTATTTATTTATTTTTTTGGGACAGGATGTCTCACTGAATCCCAGAACTCACCATTTTAGCCACACTAGCAAGCTAGCAACCCTCAATGATTTCCTGTCTCTGCCTCCCCAGCACTAAAATTGCAGGCATGCACCACCATGTGGGGAATTTTATGTGGATAACATGGATCCAAATTCAGGTATTCATGCTTATGCAGCAAGCACTTTACCTTTCTGAGCCATCTCTCCAGTTGTGCTACTTTTACTTGATTAAATTTCTTGGAGTTGATGAATATTTCCTATATATTTTTAAAAGTACCTCTACTAGTTGCATGCTGTTTTAAATTCACAATATATTTTGATCTTTATACATCCTATGTTCATAATGTTAGGCTAAAGCAATATTAGAGTTGGTGGTATGAATTTGCTTGGGTTTCCAAAACAAAATAAAATGGTCTGGGTGACAAACATACAAATTTCTCATAGCTCTGGAGGCTGAAAGATCAAGGTAAAGGTGTGAGGTAGGTGGCATTGCTCTGGGTTGCTCTGCATGGCTCTTAGGTGACCATCTTCTTCCTCTGTCCTTGCTTGGCCTTTTCTCTGTGCACACACTACTGGTGTTCCTCTCTTTTATAAGAACATTAGTCATGCTGGTTTAGGGTTCCACTGTTATGGCCTCATTTAACCTTAATTACTTCTTCAAAGTTATATATCTAAATATAGTCACAATGGACATTAAAGCTTCAACATATAAGTTGGAGGTTAGGAGGCCACTGAGATCATCATGGTTGTTCAATCTTGTCCTCAAGTTTTCCAAACAATGCACCCAAGGTCTAAAATTGGAAAGAAGTGACAGCGGGACAGCTGATGTGGCCTTGGCTCTGACTGTGTGCCCTCTGTTTCTCTGCCCCATGTTTTCTTTCTTGAGCTTCCATTTAGTTGGCATGCAAACAACACATGATGCTGCAGTACATCTATTTCCTGGAATATTTTTGCCAGGAAGTCACTGAAAGATTGTTTGAAATGTATTAGCATATATAACTCTGTGGATAATACAAGTGGTATTAATAATAATATTTCTTAAGATTTTTCTGATTTCCAAGATACAGCATATGTATATGTGCATGCTTGTGTGTGGTAGATGGTGTCAATGTGCATATATGTCCACATGTCTACATTTGCCTACATGCATGTGTTTATGACATAAATTATCAGATCTGTACAAGGCATTGTGCCTTTTTAGTTTTGTTTTAAATTCAAAGATGAAAGAAAGGCAGACAAAAAGAATGGAATATAGGCTGAAGCTATAATTGCATTGGGACAGTGCCTGCCTAGCATGCAGGAAGTCCTGGGTTCAATCCCCAATACCACTTAAGCCTGGTGTGCTGGTGAAAAACTGTAATCCCCGCACTTAGGTAGTGGAGACAAGAGGGTCAGAACCTCAAGGTCATCCTCAGTTACATAATGAGTTCAAGACCAACCAGAGATATATGAGATCCTGCCTCAAAAAGAGGAGGAGGAGGAGAAGGAAGAGGAAAAGGAGGGAGAGAACAGTCTGCATAAGACAGTTTTACCATTTTCTCGACATAGCCTCTGAGTTTGAGGTGGAGTAAGCACTCCTGTATCACTGCTTGCATACTTCCTGCCTCTGTCCTCCCTCACCAACAGATGGTAGGTACTTCTTCATAACCAAGCTGTCCCACTGCTCCTCCACCACATGGAAGTTGACCCAGGGCAATAACTGACCTTCTATTTCAGATAAGGTATTGCCATTCCTCTCTTAAATGTGAGATGAAACTAGATGTCTATGTATGTTATAAAAACTGAAGCATGACTTTTATCAGAAGCTGCTATAGACTGTTTCCTTCATTATTAACTGGGCATATTGCTAACAAACTAAGATTTCCCATCCACACTCACAGCTAAGTGTGACAATGTGACTTCTTGATTTTTGACACTGATAAATGCATGTTTTCAGATGTTTGGAATGCAGAGGTAATGGCTATAATTTAGGCAATCACCTGAGGTGATGAGTCAAGGGTTACATTCTAGGGATGACAAGGAAAAAAGGGGGAGTGGCATTGCCTTTAATGATGTTATAAAGCTATTCTGTTTATTTGATCTATCTCTATAGAGAGCAAAGGAAAAACAACAGCCCACTTCTTACTAGTATTGCATTGTGTTTTCTGTTACAGACAAACCCTACCTAAAAAGTCCGCCAGTCCTTTACCACACAGAGGCTTCTATGCTGAGTCTTCTCAATAATGGAAATTGTGCTTTACTGTATAAATGCAGGATATTTTAGCTTCTTGTCTTGGTGGGTTAGACTTTGAATAAAGCCACCATTTATAATATTGTTTAATAAAATTTTAAATGACAAACCAGTTTTTACAGTTTACTTTCTTATATAATAGCTTTTAATATTTCAAATGATTTTTTAAGAATATGGGGTAAATATGTCATATTCCTCACTTAAAATCCCGAAATCCTCTCAACCAATGTTTGATAAGAAAGTGAGGAGAATGTGCCATTTAATCTTATTTACCACTTAAACTCTAAATAGCTTACAAATAAATGGCTTGGACCATGTTTTTCTGTGAGCTGTCAGTGACTCAGGGCAGCATCAAGATCACCCCCATTTGTCTCTTGCTTGTCTCACGTAGCATTAAGATGGTTTTTCAATGTAATTTAATTAATATATTTATTACCATACCTGTCAGTTTTGCATATTCAAGGTTTTGAGGATCATTTGAAATAAACCTCAGTACACTAAGATTTCCTTAGAATGTTCTGGGCACTGGAGTTCCAGGCATTTGTCTGCAGCAAGGAGATGCACAAAATTCTCCACTCCTCCCTTAACAAAAGCCACTAGAAGTCATGTGGAAGTCATGTTTCCAGAGGTGACGGGAAGGAAGACTTTCTCACCCTGTTCTAATTTTTGATATTGAAATTGATTTTCATAGATGCTGATGTCCTTGTACAGTAAATACAGCATTTCTTTAGAGAATAGCACACATCCATTTTCCTGAGAACTTTTATCTTCTTAATTAAAAGCAATGTTTTTGTAAACTACGGCGCTTTGTTTGTTTTCTTTCCCTCTGTAATTGATGAGCAGATTAAGGTGTCAATGTAGTTGACGTTTTTTTTTTGAGTCAACTTTCCTTGATGTGGAATGAGACTTTGATCATTGCGCTTATAATGAAGCCAGAGATTCGCTAACCAGCAGCCTCAGTGAGGGAAAGACCAGGGAGACAAGAGATGCTTAAAATAATTAGCTCTTTTTTTTTTTTTTTTTTTTCTGCATCCAGGTGTTGAACTTTGTTCTTGGAGCTTTCTCTCTATAGGAGGGGCAGCCTGCTATCATCAGTGGCAGCAAGATGGCATCTCCCAGTGAGACACTTGTACAATATACAGGGGAAGAGATGCACCAATGGTGGTGGGTGTTTCTGCTGTGAGTGTGTTTGTGCAGGTCTAAATATATCCCACATCTGCACAGGCACTGGAGACTCTCTTAGCTCAGCTGAACCAGTCTGTGCAGGACTTTATAGTGAGCTGAACATCGCTGAAGACACTTTACAAAGCAACAACAACAACAACAACAACAACAAAACACCCTTACATCAAGAGAGGCTGATTCGTTATATAAATCCGATGCTGTTTGATTTTGTTTTTGTAGCTGTTGTTTCATTTATAAGAAAGAGTGTAGGACATCCCACCCATTCCCTGGCAAGACTAGAACACCAGCCTGACTTAGTCTCATCCAAGATGGCTGTAGCAGCAGCAGCCCCGCTTTTTGATTCTTCCTTTCCACAGGCTGAGCACCTGTGAGCTGGCCCTTCCTGAGTCGGCATTCTTCCTGGGTACCCACCAACCATTCAGCCTCCTTCCTATCCACCTGAACCTAGCAATGAGGCTCACTCTAACTGAATGCCTAATTCACATGTGCGAGAGAGATTTTTCCTGTGTGTAGACAGCTTTGTCCTTGGTTTTTCCCTCTCCTCTCCCAGCTGGGGCTGGAAGGACAAGGACTCCTCTTGGATTGGGAGCTTTCCTGCTGTTTCTTTTTTCCTGTTTCCACCCTACCTTAATAAATTCCTCATAACTTACTCTTCTTTGAGTCTGTGTCTTTCAGTTCTTTGCTAAACATGGATAGGGACCCAACTCTTGAGAATCATGATCCTGGGGAGTTTAAATCCCACCCAGAGCTCCAATCCTGCAATAGTATTATGGGGATTTTTTTTTTTTTAACTCAAGTTAGGAAATGTTTGCTTAACTTATTGGCTTCCGGGGAGCCATCTCAGATTTTAGACAGACAATAATGCACAAAAGGATGCATTTAAGAAAGCCTGAGCTAGCACTGAAGTGTAGGATGGGTGGCAGCTTGGAATCTCCCAGGGGAGGGCAGTAAGCACTAGTGAGGGTTTTATGAAGGCCAAATGACCTATTACTGCCCCCTGACCCAGGACTATCCATGACATATTTTGGGAATGCATTTCAGTGGAAAGGTGGATGATAATAACAGGAGGAGAAAAGTCCTTGAGTCACAAGTGTGATTTTGGACATGTAACATGCCATAAAATACTCTTGGGGGGGGGCAGAGGAAGTTTGGAATTTAAGAGAGATGGAGGAGAGAAGAGCTGACGAACACTGTGAAGAGGTAGGACGGGGTCAGACGTGGAGGGCAGATGAAGTGAGGATACCTTTTTATGGAGGTTGGGCCTATTAAAGAGAAGAAACAGCAATGAAAAGGTGCCAAAAGGAATGAAATTAAAGGGGAAGCAAGGCTGAAACATTTTTCAGCCTGGTGGGAAGGAACCAGTAAGAACTGGCAAGAAGGGCTGGAGAGTCAGCTACATTGATACAGTGTTTACCTTGCATGCTTGAGGTCCTGAGTTTGATGCCCAGAACCTACATAAAATGCTGGGTGTGGTGAGACGTTTGTAATCCTAGTGGTGGATAGGTGGAGAATCCTTGTTTTAGAAGTCCAAGCCAGAGCTTCTGGGACCATGCCTTTGTTGGTATATGAGAATATATTATATTATTATTATTATTATTATTATTATTATTAGCTTCTCAGAGAAGGATAGGCTACGAAGGGGAGAGGCAGGAAGCCAGAGGAGTCAGTGGTTTAGGATCTTGGCCAGAGAGAAAGGGGAAGGAAAGCAGGAACTGGGAGGGTAGAAGGAGCCTTGGGCTGCTTCTGAGGTGCTTGTAGCTGGCATGGATAGGTGTTAACCAAACGTAGAACAGGTTATCAAGGGAAACAGTTTAAATATGTGTCCATGGTGGCTGGTGTAGCTTGGCGGAGAGGGTGGGGAGGTGATAAGGACATGGAGATGGGGTGATGGGATAGGAAGAGCTCAACTTTATCTGTACAGTTTGGCTTTCCAGTAGAGTAAACAAGGGTTAAGGTTTAAAGACACAGATTTCCATGGGGAGAAGAGAACTTAGAGGCAGTGTCCTCAGCATTATTAAGGTAGAAGACAGTAATTTTTCCAGGATTCATGGGACATCAGGAATATAAGTTCTCAAGAAAGTGGAGAAAATTTGAGAAGACATGGTCTCTTTGTGACATGGATCCAGAAAAAGCCCTCAAGGGCCAGATAGAATAGCTCTATGAAAGACCATATGCATAAGTTTGTGACCTTATCAATAACACTGGGCATTGGGATATAAAATAGTGAGATAATTAGTGCAGAACTTACTAGTCAGACTTATTCACTCATTCATTCCCTCATCCATTTATCAAATGCTATAATAACTTGGTATAAAGGAGTTTAGAAAGACTCTGTTTAATAGATCAGGACTTTTGGACTCAGACTGGATTGTGCCACCAGCTTTCCTGGTTCCCAGTTTTGTGAGCATTCTTGGACTCCATGTGCATGCATGGCAGTTCCCATAATAAGTGCCATCTTATTCATCAGTGAGCATCCTGTCAATTCTGTTCTTCTGGAGAACTCTGATGGATGCAAATCAGGTACACAGAGTGGTTCATTCCTACATCAGGGAACACATGGGGTGAGTTGAAAACACGTTAGCAACAGAGATTGGACACTGGTGAAAGCTAATGTAATGGAGCCTTCTTCCTGATTGCTTTGTTAAGTGGGGTCTGAAACAAAGGAAGAGTTTCATCTGTGTCTTCTTGGAGTTGTGATTGGCTGGTGTTCAAACAGAAAGAATCTTGATTTTGGAATGCCTTGAACCTATGGCTCCTTGCTAATATTCCTGAGCCTCAAAAGGCTTATCCTGAAGACTCTAATGGTAAATTAACTTCCATAATTGTAAGGGTGCAGTAGCATAATTCATGTAGAAATGTTTTCCTAACTTTAGCTTGCAAACCAATTTTTGTTTGACCTGAAGATTCTTCTTGGAGTAATCCCAAGGAGAAGAGCAGGTGGTCTGTGACCAGCTGTCAGCTCTTCCCTTAACCACAGCCATTCTCCCAAAGAGTGGAGAATCATTAGCCCACATTTGAATGCCAGGTCATCAAAGCACCTAACCACCATCGGAGGCAGCATTCAGGTAATGAGTTTTCAACACTTGCTGTCTACAACTTGGAAGCTTTAGGAATTCTCATCTCAGCTAAGAACTAAGACATTGCTGCTGAGCATCTGGAAGAGCAGCAGGAAGGGCCGGGCATTCCTAATCTGAGAAGAAACCCGGGGCACCAGGCACTGCAGCAAGCTTAATCCAATGTTAATCAGAATTTAATGATTTTACAAGTGCATCCAAGAGTTTCAGCTGCCTATAGTCGTGGCATGCTCACTGATAGCTGTGTTTGTTTCTAGCATTTGTTTTTTAAGGACATTTTCTTCTGATTCTTTTTCTCATGTTTCAGACTTAGATGAGAAGTGTTTTGGTGAGGTTTTGAGTTTTGGTGGGAAGATGATAATGATGGTATCATTTTAAGAACAGAGTCATTGTGAGATGGGCATTTTGGGATTTGTTCTGTATGGGAAAGGGGATTGTGCTGGCTAATGTAGGAGGAAGGTTTCTGAGCGGGTAGGAAGGGGTCAAGATTCTGAGCTAATCTAACCATCTCAGCATTTCTCAGACGTGGCCCTGCATGGCTGAAATGACCTATTAGGAAGAATTTCATTTCCATTGGGGATTTCCTTATCATTGTCAGAAGGCATCCCGCTGACATCTCAGGTCAGGGGATTAGAGACTGGGCACACAGTGATATTTCCTACATTCTGGATTCTCATGACATCAGCTAAGTATCATAGCCATATGTGATCTGTTCCTAAGTTAAAGCCATGTCTTGACAATTAACAAATGGAAGCTTACCTCTTTCATAGCAGACTTTCCTTTTGGACCCTGTGAGATTTATGTATAAATAAACTTGACCAAGGGATAATGAACTTCAGTTTAATGAATTTTAACAGTGTAGAAAATATGCACTGGACGCTGTCCAAGGGCTGGTGTTGTGTCCATAACATCTGCAGGTGCCCCATAGCATGTGGCTTTAGTTCTGTTGTATTGGGTGTCCTTAACAGTCATTCCGTTCAGTTGGTCAATTCATACACACATTCATTCTGTGAACATTCACTAACCACTTTCTTGTGCCAGTCACTTAGAAATCTATTAAGATGTCTGTTTTCTTTTGATGAATTGTTTTAGATTAATTAACTTCTTCATTTGTTGAGCAGTAATTTAACATTGCCTCTGATGAGAAAGCAGCATCATTCTTAGATCTCTCAATCGAAAGCTGTAAGAATGTTGGAGCGTGGGCCTGGCAAGATAACTCCAGAGAGAAGACAGTGTGTGGCATGAAGGTCCAGGTGTGCTAGTTACTTCCTTCTCTGATTTTTTAGTTATTCATTGTTTTGTACACATATATGTGTT
Source organism: Orientallactaga sibirica (assembly GCA_036365145.1). Taxonomy (NCBI): domain Eukaryota; kingdom Metazoa; phylum Chordata; class Mammalia; order Rodentia; family Dipodidae; genus Orientallactaga; species Orientallactaga sibirica. The sequence goes on from JAEOAD010000028.1 coordinate 16,574,358, forward strand.
ATGTATGCATGTGTGTATGTGTGTGGGCACAAATATGTGCAGATGTATGGGTATATGTCAATGTGTGCATATCGAGGCCACAGGTCAACATCTGTGTCTTCTTCAGTTTCTGTCCACCTTATTTTCTGAGACAGGATCTCACACTAGACTTCACAAATTCACTAGCTCTCACAAATTCAGCTAGACTAGCTAGCCATCCTCCTGTCTTTACCTCTTCAGTGCTCAGATTATAGGCATGCACTGCCAAACTCAGCTTTCACGTGGGTGTTGGGATATGAACTCAGGTCCTCACCCTGTGTAGCAAGCACTTTATCTACTGAGCCATCTTCTGAGCTCTGTTTGTAGCCCAGGCAGGCCTGGAACTCACTATAACCAAGGCTGACCTCCAACCAGCAGTAATCCTCCTGGATCAGTCTTCCAGGTGCTAGAATTTTAGGCATGTGCCACCATGACAGTTGCCATGGGGATTGTGTGCATCAGATTAAAGTGCTTAGATTTCCCACAAATTTCTCACAATGCAAGTGGTTTAGCTACAACTATGCTTCATGGGCTTTATCCTGGGGTTAGGCAGCAGAAGCTTTGAGCCTGTTGAGATCTGGCTAACAGAGAGTAGCATGAGGGTAGACCTTGAAATGGCCTCACTTTCCAGGGCGGGAGGGGTTACAGCAGAGTTTCCCAACCACAGCATTGTTGGGCACCTGGGTAAGATACTTCTTTGTTGTGTAGGATTGTTTCACGTATTGTAGAAGGTTTACAGCATCCTGCTCCTTCCCTTGATGTGAGTATATACCTACCAGTTATGTGAACCAAAATGGTCTTCCATAACATGGTAAATAGTCATTGGGCAAAAGTTAAACCTTTTGAAAAGAACCCAGAAGCAGTACAAGAGAGAAGTAGTAAACGTTGGAGCCACGATTCAAACCTGGAGCCTTCTACATGCAAATGGTCTTTTCTACTTATAGGTCCTCATTACTTCAGCATATACACACAGACACATATACCAAGTACCCATGCCCACACTCGCAATTCAATATGTGTACACCTATGCTCAAAGGTACAACCTTGACTGAATGAAACTGGCAGGGCACTGGGAATCAATGGATCCGGAGAAGGGGATGGGATATAGAGCAGGGTGGGGCTCTGAACTGGGGCCTTGCATGTGTTTCCTACACAGTCCTGGGCCATAATAAAGGAAGCAAAGGGTGGTGGCTTTGTGTCAACCACATGGGCCTAACAAAGAGAAAGCAGGGCCTAGCAGTGTCAGGGATGACCAGCAATGGCCCATTTGACTTCTCTGGTGAGTGCCCTTGTGTGCTTTTGGCTCTGGGTCAAGAGCTGCCAAGGACAGGTGATGGAAGTGGTCGACAGTCTCATCTCTCCACTTTCTAGATCTCTGGCCTAGCAAACAGCTTTGGCTCACATTCTTTCAGCCTCCATTTCCTTATCTGGTAAATGAGGAAAGTGCAGGTGTTCTCCTTGCATGAGTTGGGGTGTTATAAAGAGTCTGATAGTATCAGTCACAGTGTAGGATTTTGATAAGTAGCAGCTTTTTTACTATTGTGCCAAAATTTAAATGGTGCAGTCACATTACAGCTGAGATTGCTTATACAAGGAACAGTCTAGGCTCATCAAATGAGTTACTCAGGTCATTTGTAAGTTTATTCATTTGCATATCTCTCATTTCCTTGACTTAGTCTTCACTGAATACTTTTTGTCTGTGTGTCTTTGAGTGGCAAAATTCTACTGCTGAGAAAAGCCCTGTTTCATAAGTTAAAAATATATTCATCCCCAAGTTTCTAGGTTGTTAGTGAAACCCTCACATATGACTGTATAAACTACATGTCTTCATGGTTTTCTTCTGAGTTACAGTACCCCATGTTAGTGATCTTTTATTCATAATTTTTTTTCAAAGCAGTGCCTCACTCTAACTGAGACTGACCTGGCATTCACTCTGTAGTCCCAGGCTAGCTTCGAATTGATGACAATCCTCCTACCTGAGGAGAGTGCTGGGATTAAAGGCGTGTACTACCATGCCCAGCTCAATCTTTTATTTATTTATACATATTTTTAAAATATTTATTTATTTATTTAAGAGAGAGAGAGAGAATGGGTGCACCAGGGCCTTGTGTTGCTCCAAATTTCAGACACACACACCACTTTGTGTGCCTGGCTTTACTTGGATAAGGGGGAATTGAAACTGGGCTGTCAGGCTTTGCAAGCAAACCTCTTTAACTGCTGAGCCATCTCTCCAGCCCAGGCTCAATCTTTTAAACATTTTAAATTAATCTGTGTGCTAATAAAATTGACTCAAATGGGATTTTTTTTGGCTTTAATAACTCTGAAGCACATGTTTCAAATGTGTTTTCATTTGGGATAACATTCAGTTTGTGTAATTTTTGTATGTATACACATAGCTGTGCCCATTAATTAATGTCCATACTAGATTTATGCATGCCACAGTCTTTTTTGTTATATGTGTATGTATGTGTATACATGTATGTGTGTGGATACCTGTGCATATGTGTGCATGTGTGTACAGGCCAGAGGAAAAACTGGGATCTTATTCCTCAGGATGGCATCTCCCTTTTTATGAGACAGAATCTCTCACAAGAGCTGGAGATTGTCAGTGAGGCTCCAGTGAGTCTGAGGGATCATCCTCTCTCCCTCCCAGTACTGAGATTACAAGTATGCCCCACCATGCTTGGCTTTTTTATGTGGACACTTTCCCAGTTGATCTTACCTACAAGGCAGATTTCTTTCTCATCAATAGCCCAACACAACCCATTATTTATGTTGTCTTTTGCCTCATGCAAGTACTGAAAGCAATTTTACTTCTTTGGGTTACTTCCTTAAGAACCACACTTAGCCATTTTGCATGTTAATTGCCATATTTGATTTTCTCTGGTTGATTTATAAGGTGACGGTCATTTAAAGGCGTTTCCTGCAGGACATTTGTTTTCTTTGCCACTACTTTGCTGCTAGACTTTAGGAGTTCTTGTTTCCCAAGGCCATGACCATTCCCAGTTTTATTAACTAGCGGATACACAGGAATACATTTTGAGTAGGTATTGCTAACTTTATTACAGCCTGTTTCTTTCTTGCTGGTCATTTCATCGATTACCATCTTATCTCTTTTTTACTAAGCAATTAAGATAAGAAACTCTAGTACAATTAAGCTTTGAATGATCTCAGAATTACCAATATGCAATTGAATAATTGTTTGCCAAAAGTATCAATGCATTGCTTTTATGCTCTTTCCCTCATTGCTGCAGAAGCAGGTTTGCTATGATCTTGAAGTTATCCCTACAGCAACCCTTCTTATCATGCCTAGACTGTTCTTTGGCAGGAGACAAGAAACAATTTCTATTATTATTTTGACCAAATTATCTATTAAGTTAGATATACATGCATTTAATCCTGGCTTAATTGTTTATGAATTGGGTAGATTTTGTAAGTTACTCAGCATCTGTGTCTCTTGCTTGTGGAATACAGACAGTAAGACTTCCTCCACCCAGTGCTTGGAGTTCAGAATACCACTGCAGTAAAAGGCACAAAGGAGATGGCTGCCATGACAGACCACAGCTTCAACTGGCTTCCCATTGTAAGATTTGTCCTTCCTTGACACTTCCTTTTGATGTCCCCCTCCCATTCCCCACTCTAGACCTGGTCTCCAACCTCACTGGAAAAAGAGAAACTCCAGCTAGGAAGCCCTCGCCTCCCTTCTGCTCTCTCTCCTGTGACACTGGGTCTCTGGGTTTCCTCTGATGGTATGATGTCCTGAGCTGAAGGTCTCAAGCTTGCCTTCCACACTTGGAGACTTGGCTCCTGCAGTTTCTACTCTACCCCACATTTCATTTCTCCTCTACGGGTCATTACAATTAATGGAAAATAAGCTCTAGTGTGATCTAGTTGTTGGTAAACCCTTTGGTGATCCAATATCCCCTTCCATCTATTGCTTTGTTTCTCTGAGTTCCCTTTTAAGAACTCTATGCTCACTGCTCGTTCTTCTCTGACATATTCCCTTATCCATTTTACTCAGCTTATATTCTCCCTATTATAATCTGACTTGGGCCAATAGCACCTTAAAATTCATTTTTGTAAACAAATATTTATTTATTTGAGAAAAAGAAAGAGAGAGAGAGAGACAAAATAGGCATGCCAGGGCCTCTAGCTGCTGCAAATGAACTCTAGATGCATGTATCACCTTGTGCATTTGGCTTTATGTGGGTCCTGGGAAATCAAACCTGGGTCCTTTGTCTTTGTAGGCAAGCACCTTAACTGCTAAGCCATCTTTCCAGCACTGAAACTCTTTGACCAAACCCAGAGACTATGTTACATCCATGACTTCATTGTGACATTTGGCACTGCTACCTGCTGTTAACTCTTCTTAGATGCTCCATTCTCTTGACTCTCTGGCAGTTACTGTCTGAGTTTTTTTGGGTCTTTCCCTGACCATTGCCCACTTCTTTCTTGGTCTGGGCTGCCAGGTTCTTTCTCCATGCCTGCCCTTGAAAATAAGAAGGCCCAAGGACACTGGGAATGACATAAACTATAGGAGTCATTCTTGATTTCCATCTTTTTCTTAGCACCACAAGTGATACTGTAAGTGCTGGATGATGTGTATGACATCTGTCTATTTTTATTTATATGTAAATGCCATCATCTCTTGGTGTGTGAATATTTCTCTTCATCACACAAAACCTGTCTGTCTTTTTTATTGCCCAGCTACTCTCCTTACTTTGGTCTATATGTCTTAATTTTTCCCATTGTTTTGTATCACTCAGGCCTCACCCACTAAATTTTCAAACTTATTATATTTAATTTTCATCTATAGATTTGGGGGGGTCTCAGAATGGTAGCTGTGCCCTCATTACTCATTCATTCTATAAAAAGTCATTTTTCCATTTCTATTTTGAAATGTAACTGAGTTATGATTTTGGGTAATGATGGAAAATTGGCATGCAGTTTTTCTCAAGTCGAGATCCATTTTATTGGAAGCTTTTTGGTACTGTAAGAGCCTAAGCCTAGAAGGCTTGAATGACGCAGGTGACATAGTGAAAATGGGTCTAAGAATAATAGAGTAAGAACCAGTATGTTGAAAGCATAATTTGAAGATAATTCAACAAGATCCTTTTCCTAAGGGAGAGACTTTGTAGATAAAATTCTCAAAGGGTATGAAACTGTTCTATTCTGAGCATTGGAGAAATCTATTATAAGAGGCTTTGTAACCTTGTGGGATATTGAAGAATGATATTAAGATTTATAAAAATTTATTTCAATTAAATTCTACACTGTTTTAATATTCTGTGACTTTTTCAAGTGAAATATTCATTTAAATTTATTTTCTTAATACTTTCAATACAATTGGTTTTTATGTTCATTGTTCTGTAATTTATATTTTTCTCTTAAAACATGGTGTTAACTTTCAAGGTTAATATTTATAGATATCACTCATCATTTTATGGCTGAAAGAACCTTTAACAAGAGGTTAATTTATTCACAAGTTTTCTATTCATATGACATTTGGGTTATTTATAATACTTTGAATTTCACTATTATAGACAGAGCCACAGAAAGTTTATGTAAGAACACATTTCTACCCTCTCATGATGGCTGGTGGAGCATTACTACCTTGAATTCCATATCCTCATTTAGTGGTCTTGTTGCTTTGGTTGCTAGAAATCTGCCAATGTGACAAACTTTAAATCTCATAGTCAGTTGATGTTATCTACTGACCAGCCACTTGTAAACATTTACTATTGTGCCACTGTATGAGCCAGGGTCTGTTATACCATGTGGATAAATCAGTGAAAGACAGATAAAAGTTCCTACTCTCATAGAACTTATACTCTTTCACGATAAGATAAATATCAATTAAAAATAATCAGTAAATTGTAAGGCTGAAAATGATATTATGAACCCAAAGTAGGAGTAAGGGGAATGAGAAGTGTGTGTATTTATGTATACAGTGCATACATATATACAATGTGCATGATTTGTTGTGTATGTGGTTTTGTGTAAAATGTCACATAACATAACATAATCAGAGGTAAATCAGAGGTAAATCCATCAGGAACAAGCTCTTGGGCAGGCTTAAAGAAAGTGAAGGAGTATGGAAATGTTGAAGAGAAATGGTTTGAATAAATGGTGCCCCAGGGCAATGTGGCAATGTGGCTGTAAAGGAATAAGCAAAATGGATTCTAATGGGCAAAGACTGAGAGTAGGAGATAGGGAAGGGTAGTGGGAGGAAGGAATGAGAACAAAGCTTGATGGCATGTATGCATTCACATGCCATAGTGAAACCATTACTTGGTATGCTGCCTTAATACGATTAGATCAATTTAGAGATCCTGATTGTGGTTTAGCATCATTCCAATTTTAAAAGTCTTCCCATATAGCAATTCTATGTTTTTTATCTAATTCTATGTTTTTTTATCTAATCATATTTTAGTTTAAATCCTTTCATAAAATTTCATAGCTCTTTTCATATAAACTTGATAATTTCAAGTTAAATTTAATCTAAGATATTTATAATCTCTACTATCTTCTGTTTGCATTTATATTCATAACATGGGATTATCATTGAAAGCAGTCTGTTCAGCTTGTATTTTGTTGCCTTATCAGATTATTTTATTAATTGTAAATTAATTTTGTCCCACTTCCCCTTTTTCCCTGCCTCCTTCTTTCTCCCCCGCCCCCCGCCAGCCTCTATTCCTATATCCTTCTACCCCTTTCTCTCTCTCATCTATTACAATAGCCAGAAGTCAGGCATGGTTGTGCATGCCTGTAACTCCAGCCCTTGAGACACTGAGGCAGGAGGATCACTGAGAGCTATAGTCCTTCCATTATTGGTGCCTGTAGGCACAGGCAAGGGGAGGTGGGACTATGTTTTGGAATGTTCCAGGGGTGGTTGGATTTGCAACCTCATCAACCTTTGTGAGGCTCATCTCAAGAGCCTTTTGGATCCCAGGTGCTCTAAGCTCAATGATGGGATCCCATTGAATTCTCAGTGTCAGCTGAGAGTGTTTATACCAAAAGGCACCCGTGAGCCAGTGGGTATTATCAGGCTCTGGGCGTCTGTGGCATCTTCACTGTCAGGGGTAAGCCATGTTTTAAGGCACCCACAGATCTGCACTGTTGCAGGCTCACTTTTTGCCATCTCTTCCAACAGGGAAGCGTGGATTGACACCTTCCTGCCCAGACTAGCTGGAGGCCACAAGGCCGAGTCAGCTCAGCAGAGAGGGCAGATAAAGGGGGTCAAGGATCTGAGGTTTTCTTGTTAAATTGTTTCTCAGAAACTTAGATAGAGGATTTTATCCTGTTGCCTATAATCTATTAAACAGCACCAACAATGACAACTTCTTTTTCTTTCTGTTGTGTGTGTGTGTGTGTGTGTGTGTGTGTGTGAGAGAGAGAGAATGAGGGAGAGAGAGAGAGAGAGAGAATTCTACCCTGCTTCCTTAATCATCCGGACCATTTTGCCATTTTTAGTTAACTAAGCTGCCTCTGTTATCACTTAGAAGCCATGTGATCTTGAGACTGACATTGAACCTTCTTGGCTCAGCATCCTCATCTCTCTGTGTCTAGCCGTGAGAGGCAGTAGTAATATTTGTCAAGTGATTAGAAAGATTCCTAATGGGGTAGATGTTGTCACTATTATTATTAATTACTTAGTCATTGCTTTGGAAGTTTACCTCAGTTGGGTGCCTCTGTAATTGAGTTAATTAGTAATAAAAGGACTCGCATCTCTTCTTGTGTTGATATGGAAGGAAGATCCTCTAAACTCATCCTGGCCTCTGGCTCCAGTTCTTTGACCTTAGTGATGCATTTCTTACTGCAGACTGAATGTGTGGATGTGGGAAGGGAACCCTGGCTCCAGCTCCTTGACTTTAGCATTGCATTTTTTACTGTAGACCGAATGTGTGGATGTGGCAGGGGAATCCTCTGAGCTCATTCTGGCTCCTGGCTCCAGTTTTTTGAGTTTAGTAATGCATTTCTCATTGTAGACCAAATATGTGGCTGTGGAAGGGAAACCCTCTGAGCTCTTCTTGGCTTCTGGCTCCAGTTCCTTGATCTTACTTCCATCAAAATATAAATAAAATAAATGACTGATGAGGGAATCTGTCTATAGAGGTCATTTAGAAATACAAAGCCACTTGCTATCACAAAATGGGTATTATTTAAATTCTGGCTTAGTCAATGTTAGAGTTGCAATGTTATTTTAGCAATTTCAGCAGGCCCAGGAGTGCAGATAGTTGTAATTAAAGGCTTCCAGTAACAGCTCTGTCAGGCCCTTGTGTGCTTCACATTTGGCACATGTTTCAAAGCCGAGAGCGATATTAAATAGACCATCTGTTGGCTTTCATTAGGTTTCCTCTCATCAGCGGCACTATTAAATATAACTGAACCCATTTTAAAAGTTCCCTGACATCTGCGCCTTCAATTGGAACATTGATCAATATTAATAACAATGCAAGCTCACCTGAATTTATTATTAATGAAAAGTTAAATATAGCATAGATAGGAATGTTTGCCCTACAACACATTTTAATACTACTTATTCAAACAAAACCAGAGAAAGCACCCCATCTTGTGACCAGAAATGATGCAAATGCCTGGGTACAGGTGTTTGGTGAATCCCAGTGGTGGTCAACAGACTGCAGTATCTGAGCATGAAGATTTATCTCCAGCAAGTCCTTGCCTGTAAGCTTTACCTGGCCAGCTCTTTCTGGCCTTCATGTCAAGCCATTTCCCACAACTGTTACCTGGCCAGATCTTCTTAACCTTCATGCACCAGCTTATGCAGGACCTCCCTTTGGAAGCCTTCTTCATCTTTCTTTCATAGTATTGATTTGTTATTTTCTTCTTTTCTTTGTGTATCTTTTTTTTTTAATCAAATGTGTTGTTGGGCGGGGGGGACTGGGAGATGGTTCAGTCATTAAATCCATGCAAGCATGAAGATTTGAATTCAGATATAAATATCAGTCATGGTGGCATACCTGTAATCAGTCCAAAGCTTGGGAGGTGGAGACAGAGGCAGACTGGATAGCTTGTATAGCTCAGTTGTTTAGTTTTGGGCTCACTGAGAGACCCTGTCTCAATAAGTAAAATGGAGAATGAAGCCAGGCGTGGTGGCGCACGCCTTTAATCCCAGCACTCGGGAGGCAGAGGTAGGAGGATTGACGTGAGTTCGAGGCCACCCTGAGACTAGAGAGAATTCCAGGTCAGTCTGGACCAGAGTGAGACACTACCTCAAAAAAAAAAAATGGAGAATGATTGAGGCAAGCATACACATATACATATAGGCCCCGCCCACCACATACCACACAATATACACACAAAAAAATTACTTTTTGTCTCCCCAGGAAGAATAGCAATATGCATTATCAGCTTAACATTAAACTGTTTTCCCAGAACTTGCTCAGATGATGTTTTCCAAATGAATAAAATGAAAGACTGAAAAGGAATTCTACTAGAGCAAAGACGGGAACTGTGGTTGAATTGATTGTTTGGTAAAACAACAAACAAACAAACAGCTCACGTTTCTTTCTAGCACACAAAGAGCCTGGCAAAGCTAAAAAGATTTCTAGAGCAAGTCCTGACAGAAGGTTTCTACTGAGGCTTCTACCTTCAGTCTTGTTTCTATCCTTCCCCTCTTGCTCTGCACCAGGTCCCACATGCAGAGTTGGCTATTGTTACTTTTCCCTCTTTGAAGCTCAAAGGTATTTTGGTTTGGTGGAGAGGAAGCAGGGAAATGTATGCCTGCATCCTGTCTCCTTGATTCTAAAAATCTTACCAAACAGAGAATGTCTACTGTGTAAAAAATGACCTGTTATTAGTACAAATTCTCCTCACTTCCATCATGGGAAAAATTCACAGTTCACAAATATAAAGTGCTTAGAAGAATGACACTTAACTAGATGCACAACAAAATGATAATTGCCGGCTGGAGAGATGGCTTAGCAGTTAAGGTGCCTGCCTGTGAAGCCCATTTGATCTCCAGGTGCCACGTTTAGCCAGACACAAAAGTGACGCAAGCACGCAATGTCACACATGTGCACAAGGGGTGCACATGTCTGGTGTTTGTTCACAGTGTCTGAGAGGCTGCACCCATTCTCTCTCTCTCCCTCTTCCTCTCTCTCTGTTTCTCTGAAATTAAAAAAAAAAAAAAGACAATTGCTATAATATCATTGCTGTTAGTTTCACTACTGATCCTTTATTTTTCATTAACGTTATTCTGTGCAGATCTGGATGAGGAAGTGCTGTGTAAGTGTCATTCAATGCTGACAAATTTATGATCCAGTAGAGGAATTGAAAACTGAGAAGACAAAATCTCTGTCATGATGGGATGAGTTGCATCAACAGTCTCAGAGCTCTCTCCTTCCCCCACCCTCCTCTAACCCCTGGCCATGACGTAGGAAGGCCTCTATAGTCTCCCAAGACTCCTCCCTTCATCTGGACAGTTGCTTCTCATCAAGGGCATGGACATAAAAGCCCTCAGATGCCATTAATTTTTTTTTCCAGTCCTCTTCATTGAACTAAAGTGTTTTCTATCTCAGACTGTTCTGAATCCTCTGTTTCTCTTTCTCATTTGCAGGTATCTTTTGCTCTCTCCCTACACATGTACCTCTCTCCTTCTAGCCCTCTACATTTCTCTCTCTCTCTTTCAGCTTTAGAGTCCCACCCTACCTGCTCCTTGCCTTCTCCCAGCTGGGCACACAACTCTCTGTCTTTCTTGTCCCTCTCTGCTCCTGAACCACCTCATTCAGAGCTGCTAATAATAAATAATAAATGATATCTTACATACCAACAAACTGGTCCCAGAACCTGTTTCAGCCTTTTGACATGACTATGATTCAGGGGAAATCAGAGCATGTATGATAAGTGACAGAAGTTTCAATACAAGCTTATGGACTAAGTAGTTAGGGAAAATTCCATGGACTTAGTATTTATCCTGCCTTGCTGGAAATAGTATAGAGAATGGTGGAAAGGAAGGAGATTCCACCCACATTGTTGAAAAATACTATGATCTCATATAGGAGACAAGTGCTTTGTAAGGAAGCAGGAGGCAAGGATGCTAAAGAAAGGGGAGTCAAACCAGGAGGGTCATGGGCCTCTGGCGGTCTTTGTCCTGAAGTCTAACCACAAGAGGTCATGTGGAATTGTGAGACTGAGGGAGGACTAGTTTTGTGTCATAGCCACCCACAGTGAGGTTTTCCCTTTGAACAAATAACAGTATTTTAAAGTGAAGGACTTTTAAAGCAAAAAGTAATATGGTTGATTCCATAACCAGCATTAACTGGAAAGCTAGAAACAAAATAGTTTTCAAAAATCTCACACATTAATTATTAATATACTCTTCTCTTTTTTGGGGTGGGCTCAAGAGTTGATTTTCATTTACTCAGTGTCTAAAGGAGTGCCCTTCAGTATTTGATGTGATTACCAGCAAGATTTAAAACTAGTTCTAGGGCCTGGAGAGATGGCTTAGCGGTTAAGTGCTTGCCTGTGAAGCCTAAGGATCTCGGTTTGAGGCTTGATTCCCCAGGACCCCATGTAAGCCAGATCCAGATGCACAAGGTGGTGCATGCATCTGGAGTTCGTTTGCAGAGGCTGGAGGCCCTGGCGCACCCATTCTCTATCTATCTGCCTCTTTATCTCTCTGTCTGTAGCTCTCAAATAAATAAATACTAAAAAAAAAAAAAAAAAAAGCAACAACAAAAAAGATCATTAAAAAAAAACTAGTTCTAGGCTGGAGAGATGGCTTAGTGGTTAAGCACTTGCCTGCAAAGCCAAAGGACTCAGGTTTGATTCCCCAGGACTCACATAAGCCAGATGCACAAGGGGGCACATGCATCTGGAGTTTGCAGTGGCTGGAGGTCCTGGCATGTCCATTCTCTCTCTTTTTCTCTCCCTACCTATTTCGGTATCTCTCTCTCTCTCAAAGAAATAAAATAAATGTTTTTTAAAAAAGATAAAATAAAATATAAAAATAGTTTTTGGCATATTAATAAGGCAGCTAAGACACCACTAAAGTCAATGTGCAATTCCCTGCTAATACTCAGCATTGATCAAAGATAGCACCTAAATGTTTGGGTGAACTTTGTTCAACTGAGCACACAAGCACAAATACTTCATCTTATAAAAGGGAATATGTTACATGCTACCCAACAAACTTTCTCCTTATTCTTTGAAGGAGATATTGATTTCAAGAAAGAGCTATCGACAGAGCATAAAAGTCATCTTTTGTATGGCAGTGTTCATGATATTTGGAGCTGTGATGGTTTGGTTGTTATAATACCAGAGTCAGATTAATTTTGATAAAATATGTTTTCAATATAGGACAATAAAATCATATCTTTGTCTAGAGGGCTTGGAATGCACGCACATGCTCTCTCTTTCACATGCTCTCTCTTTCAAATAAATAAACAAAACCATGTCCTTGTATAGCTCTGTAGTAATTTTTCAGATAATTAGGATAATATATTTATTGGAATGTACTGATGGGTCTTTCCAACCTTCCTTTGGGTATGGAGGGGTCTTTCCTGAGTCTCTCTGTCAGATGAGTTGTGTGGATGGTGATGGATGGGTTCCAGGATCTGATAAAGGAAGGATTCAACAGTTACAAGGAAGAGGAGAGGAAGGACAACTCACTTGATGAGACTTCTGCACAGTCCCTCCATGGAGTGAACTCCCTCCACCCTAGCCTTTAAGGGGTGATAGAGGAACCCATATACTAGTGGTATTTAAAAAGATACACATACCAACTTCAACGGGGAAGTATTGGAAATGAGAATTTCAGGATTCCAGGTCTTCATTCTGACTCTGGAGGACTGGGTTGTGGGTGACACACCTGGGCAGACAGGCAGGTCTTAGGCAGACTTCTGGTTGATAAGGACTCCAAACTTAGGCAGGGTCTAAATAAACAAAGGACTTTTTATGAGGAGGTAGAAAGTCGGGACACATGCATTTGGGAGAGATGGAGGTGTGAGCCAGTGTCCATCTCTGGCCATTCACGATAAATTCTGATAAACATCCCAGAGGCCTTGAAGTATCTCTTAAAGGCAACCAGAGAATCAAGCTTTTAAAAATTTTTTTCTGGGGGGTTGGCCCCAGTCTCTGTGCATAATGCCCCAACTATGGCTCTAACAAAGTTTCCCTGAGCCACATTGGGGTCATTTTAGTTCTTTCAGTGATTTAGCCTCTTGTCTCTGGATCTCTGGCTTAGTTGGAGTTGGATGTTCTCTGTGTTTATCTCCTTCAGCCTTTTGCTGGTGTCATGATTGCCATGAATACTGAACTCACAATGCTTGACCCACATTCCCCACTGACAAGGGTCCCTTTGAAAGTGGGAGGACAGGGAGGCGGACAATGGATCCTTTACTATGAATGTAAAATCAAAATAATATAAATAAAAAATATATATATATTAAAAAAAATAAAAATAAATAAAAAATTTTTTCATTTATTTTCTTATTTTAGAGGGTGTGTTTTTTTTGGGGGGGGGGAATGAGAATGGGAGTACCAGGGCCTCTGGCCACTGTAAACTAATTCCAGATACATGGACCTCCTTGTGCATCTGCCTTTCTTGTGTAATGGAAAATTGAACTTGCATCCTTAGCCTTCACAGGCAAGCACCTTAATGGCTAATCCATCTGTCCAGCCTCAGAGTCAAGCTTTTTGAACTTCTAAGATTTGACCCATAAGTGAGTCAGAGACACTATGTAGGCTATCCAGTAATTTCTTAGGTCAGTCTCTTGGGAAACTTCTGCTAATAAGGTTTTTCAGTTGGAGTCTATAGCAAATCAACATTGAAAACCAAAGCAAACCAAAATGGAAACTTTCAAATTTCTTCTCTTTTTTTGCATGTGTATGTGTACATGCATGTGTGTATATGTATTGGCAGTATGGGCACATGTATGTATATGTGTGCATATGCATATGGAGTACAGAGGCTGACATTAGGTGTCTTTCTTGATCACTGCCCAGCTTATTTTTTGAGACAGGGTCTTGTGCTGAACCCAGAACTCCCTGAGTTGTCTAGACTAACCTATCCAGCAAGACTTAGTAGTCCTTCTATCTCTGCCTCCCCAGAATTTGGATCAGAGGTATATGCTTCCATGCTTGGCGTTTAGAAAAATATTTTATTTATTTATTTGCAAGCAGAGAGAGAAAGAGAGAAAGGGGGAGACACAGAGAGAGACTATAGGTATTCCAGGGTCTCTAGCCACTGCAAACAAACTCCAGATGCATGTGCCACTTTGTTTAATTAGCTTACGTGGATACTTGTAATTGAACCCAGGTTCTTAGGCTTTGCAGGGAAGTGCTTCAACCTCTGAGACATCTTTCCAACCCCGTGTTTGGCATTTTTACATGGATACTGGAAATCTTAACTAGGTCCCTATGTTTGCATGCCAGGCACTTTACCCACTGAACTTCTGTCTTCTTAAGGAAAAAAAAATAAAAATTCTAAGTCTTGATAGATGTCTATGAGATGAGATAAAAATAACAATGCAGTAACATATAATTAGTACTTAATATCAATACATGGTTTCTACTGTAGGGGATAATATGAGATAAAGATATTCATATGCTAAGAATATTTCCAAAGTGCTATGCTAGGCTAGGTTAGGCTAGGCTAGGCTAGACTAGGCTGTGCTAGGTTATCCTGCTTGAACATTCAGCCTCCAACACTGTGAACTAAATAAACCTCTTTGCTTATCACAGTTAGACTCTGGAAAGCTAGAAACAAAATAATTTTCAAACATCTCACACATTAATTATTAATACACTCTTCTTTTTTGGGGGGGACTCAAGAGTTGATTTTCATTTACTCAGTGTCTAAAGGAGTGCCCTTCAGTATTTGATATGATTACCAGCAAGTTTTAAAACTAGTTCTAGGGCCTGGGGAGATGGCTTAGCAGTTACGTGCTTGCCTGTGAAGCTCTCTCAGCAGCAAACAACCTGATGTGATGCTCACACAAGTGCAGTAGTGGCACACAGCCATGGTGGGTTACCAACTGCTCTTGATTTGGCTAATGGATCTGCTCAGTGGAATGGAACCCATACCTGGAAATGGGAAACAAGTCAGAACCATATCAAAAAATGAGCCCACTATCCAATATTAAGCTCCCACCAATAGTGGGATACAAGAGGGCCTACATCTATTAAATTCTCTCTAAAATAATAATGGTTATTATTGAACAGACCTCACTCTCCATTAGAGAATCTGCTTTTCTCTTTCAGATGAACCTGAGGAGAGAATCAGCTCATCGCACCTCACCAGGGCACCAGCTGAAGCCATAGAGTCATAGGGGAAATGAACAAGAGTGCTGCTTTATCGGTGAGCCTGGTACCAGCATAAGGCAAAGGAGATAGACACAAAGAACATTCAATCCCTACCAAATCAGATATCCAGAGACACAGAGACTCACAAAACCTTGTCACTGAAATAGACCTAAAATGAACCCAATATGGCTCAGGGAAATTTGCAGAAGAGGGGGCAGAAAGATTGTTAGAGCCATGAGTTGGGTCATTATACACAGACTCATTGCCTCTCCCATATAACTGATGGCTACCACATAAGGTGAGACTCACATTACCCATGGGGGTAAGACAGGGAGAAGGCTAACAATGGTACCATCATGGCTGTATATATACTATATACATAACTAATTTTAAAAATTTACATATTTTGCAATTAACCTAAAACTGCCCTAAGCAAATTAGCCTAATTTAAAAGTAGGTATTAACTAAGTATAAATCATATTATAGACTTAAAATACACAAAATCATTTTTCTTTGAAAAAAAAAGAAAAAGAAAAGGTGGGAGGCATTCATGAGGAAGGACACTTGAAGTTTTCTTCTGGTCTCTTACATACATACACATACATATATGTGTGTGCACATGCACACACTCAAACATGAGCATGCAATTCACAAATGAATTAATAATTATTTTTATTATTAAATATTTTATTTATTTATTTATGAGACAGAGAGAGGAAGAGAGAATGGGCATACTGGGGCCTCTAGCTACTGCAAATGAACACCAGATTCATGCACCACCTTGTGCATCTGGCTTTACATGAGTACTGGGGAATTGAACCTGGGTCCTTAGGCTTTTCAGGCAAGCAAATTAGTCATTAATCCATCTCTCCAGCCTTATTAATATTATTGGGGCTAGAGAGATAGTTTAGTGATTAAAGGTGCTTGCTTACAAAGCCTTCTGGCATATATTCAAATCCTAAGCTGCCAATGTAAAGCTGGACATTTGTTTGCAGTGGCAAGTGATGCTGGTATGGCCAAATACATATACATACAAATATATTAAAAAGTGTAATAATAGTAATAAGGCCATTTAGTCCATAGAATTTTGTTATTGCAACCGAAATGGATTGGGATAGTACTGGTTACCCATGTTCCCTAGACAATTGCCCCCATGGGACAATGCAGAATGGCCCAAGTGAAAACTGCATCCATGGTGGGATTGTGTCATAGATGAGAAGCTTCGAGCTTAGAGACCCCAGACAAAAGAACCCATAGTCTCAGAGGGTATTTCTGAGGACTTGGGATTTGTCTTCAAACTTGTATGAGAATGAGCCAAACAAGTAATGACCTTGGGGAAGAACATCCAAGCCAGGACCAAGAGTAGACAAGAGCTTTGTTTATTTCTTATGTTTATAGAACCAGAGAAACTGGTGAGGGGCGGATAGTGACCAGGAGAGAGAATGGTGAATGTGAGACATGGGGCAAAATGTTTGAGATTCAGCAGGAATACAATATGGGAAAAGTGCTAGGGTCTGGTTTTCTCATTGCAAAGATTATTCTTACTGTATGAAAAATGAATTTTAAGCTATTCCTTCTCCATACCCCCCTGTGTGTGTGAGTACATGTGTGCAGGCAGATACTCTCTCTCACACATATGTATACACATATGTGTGTGTGCATGGTGCATGCTTGCTCATTTATTCATGTGCACACATACATGTGTATATACACATGAAAAAATTGGAAATATTAAAAAGTAACAGTTCATGTTTTGGGAAGTGATTCAGGAGAATTAATCTATTTTTCATAAACAATATAAAGAAAATATGTTAAAGAAAGTATGTTACTAAGAAAATATGAGAGAGACAAAATTTCTAGAGCCAGGTTACATAAAAAGATAAGATAGAATTTTGTTCCCAGAGATGTTTTAAATTTACTTGAAAAAAAAAGAATGCATTTATTTGTTTGTTTCTTTATCACCAGAGGTAACAATGTGAGCTATGTAGAAGATAATGGCGTGGATTGCTATGCACACATTAACAAACATCCTTTGGTTTCAGGTATGGGAATTTAATGACTCTAAGAAAAGAGGTTAATGAAAAAAAATGGAACCACAAAGAAAATAGTCATGCAATTTTGTCTTGAACAAGCTAATAAACTGCAAGCAGAAATAAAAACAGGGTCATAAAATGACCCAGTAGGAAACACTTAGGAGATCTTCTGATAAACTCTAGCAAAGTTACTGTTAAGGGACAAAACCATTGCAGATGAAGGACTTTAAAAGTCACAAACCAGAAATTCAGTATGTTCCCAACTTCAGTAAACAAAGAAATCCATATATATCATCTGTCATAAATATACAAGTTTTGCAACTCATTTTTGACTAAACCATCTTTCACTTTGATAACATAATTATAGTGGAACATGAAATTCCATACTGATTCCAAGACCTCATTTACAGTTCTCCAAGTTTCCTATTTAGAGTGCACATTGTTCTTGACCTAAATAATGCTTGGCTACTGATAGCTATCTTAGGAGAAATATCTCTGTTCCATTTACTGAAATTTCATCACCCCCTAACATGGTCATGCACATGGCCAATTCCACTCTCATTGCCAATCTGAATTAGTGCATTAGGAAAGTTGTCTCATTCTTTTTAAAAAGCAGTGTTTTGGGCTGGAGAGATGGCTTAGTGGTTAAGGTGCCTGCCTCCTAAGTTTAAGAACGCTGGTTCCAATCTCCAGCGGTTCCAATCTCCAGGTCCCATGTTTAGCCAGATGCAAAGTGACACAAGGGTGCAATGCTGCACTTGCCCACAAGGGGGCGCTCACATCTGGATTTCATTCACAGCAGCTGACAGGCTGCTGGCGAGCCCATTCTCTATCTGTCTCCCTCTCCCTCTCTCTTTGTCTGTCTCTCTCTGTGTCTCTCTCTAAAAATAAAAAATTTTAAAAAAAGCAGTGTTTTGACAAAAACAAAATACAAAGAGCTCTCAACTATGGACACTCAAGTAAATTTGCTAGTCAACAAAGCTCAAATGATGCAGTGAGCATATGTTGGAGACAATCCAGCTAATAGGTGAGATGATTCTCTCAGGCCTTCATGGACTTCCTATTTTCTTATGATGTTGTTCTTATGATGATAATTTCTGTGAATTACTACATCGCAGTAACAATGGGAACTTATTTATGGATTTGTTAGAAAAACTACTGAGCATCTTCTACATACTAGGCATACCCAGAATGAATACAATATATTTTACTTTTTCTATTGTCTAATCATTTTTGTTTGCTTTTCTGCCATGTTAGATATGCTCCACTTATTTTTTAAAAATTTATAGACACTCAGAAAACTCATGAAGTTATATCTCCCTCCAAGGCTTGATTTGACTTTGGTTTGGCTGTTTGGAATTCATAGCAATTGGCGTTGTATTCAAATAGCATATTTCCTATTATTTTAGGTGGAGTGATTTATCACAGTGTATGGAGAGGTTTGACTTGTGTCACATTTAACACTGATGAATTAGGTGAAATACTGCTCAGTCACAAGCATCTTCTGAACTTCCTTCTGAACTGGAGCCCGAGTTCTCTGTGGTGGGATGAGAGATGAAGGATCAGTGAATAAAATATGAGATGTGTGCAGTCCTCAGACAGCAGAAAGCTTTCCCACTCGTGATGACAGCACCTCTACCCTGCCCTGCCTCAGTGCACACTACCGTGGCTCATCACTGATTCCTCCTGGATGCTAAAATCTGGTTACCCATATTGCCTTTCTCTGGGCTTTAAAGAAGAACACTGTTGGGGCTGGAGAGATGGCTTAGTGGTTAAGGCGCCTGCCTGCTAAGCCTAAGAACCCTGTTCCAATCTCCAGGTCCCACATTTAGCCAGATGCAAAGTGATGCAAGGGCGCAATGCCACACTTGACCACAAGGGGGTGCATGCATCTGGATTTCGTTCACAGCAGCTGAGAGACTGCTGGCGTGCCCATCTCTATCTGTCTCCCTCTCCCTCTCTGTCTCTCTCTGTGTCTCTCTTAAAAAATAAATAAAAATTAAAAAAATTTTTAAAAAAAGAAGAACACTGACTTTTGCCTCAGAGTTTTTTCAGTGTGTTCTTCTTACCTGTCTCACTGTGGCTCAGAAACAATTACAGATGAAGCAGAAATTGATAAAACTTTTTAGGACAGTATAGCCACTTCCCTGGGTTTCTACTGACAAAAGCCAATGTTCATCCCTGAATTCATGTAGCAGAAGTCAAGTACATTTAGAGTTGTAGATGGAGCTTCTCATAGGACCTATGGAGCCCTACGCTTGTATAAAGTCTTCCTCTTATTCTAGGCTTTCCCTACTATTGTTTTCTGAAGGTTAGCCTTCACAAATGACTCCTTTCTGAAATACTCTATTCTCAGTGACTCCTCAACTGAAGGAAAGATGGGTAGTCATGGTCCTAGGCCCCATGTGCCCATAGGTTATGCGTGGATTTCAGAATGGTTTTATAAAGCAATGCATCTTAGGCTTTCAAGGGTACAATAACCACCTGGGGAGCCTATTAAGCATTGAAGACCTATAATCCCAACTATTTGTAAGGCTGAAGCAGGAGGCTTGTGAGTTTGCAGCCCGATTGTGCTAGAGTATGTTTAATGACAGCTTGGGCAACTTGATGAGATGCTATATCACAATAGAGCATAAAAGAGGACTTGGGATACAGCTCAGTGGTGAATCACTTGGCTAGCTTGGGCAAAGTCTTAGGTTTAACGCCCAGCACACCTCCCCCAAATTGCAGATTTGGGTTCATTAACAACAGAGAGAATGACTGGGTAGCAATATTGAGGAACAGACACGAAATGGAGATTAATTATTAAGTTATCATAACAATTATAATGCAGGTGGGCTTGACTCCATCTTTGAAGAAGAATGCACTGGGAAGATACACATTAACTACAGTATCAACAAATTTGGCTGAAGTTCAGCCAGGTAAGAGTGTGCCCTTAATTATGTCAATATTATTAATTAATTAATTAATATCACTTCTGAATTCAATACTTTAAGGTTTGATTTCTAGCTCTTAGCTTTCTGGTTGATTTATATTAAATTACTTACAAACCCATAATGACCAATAATATGGCTACAAGGAACCATTCATGCTGGGGAAACTTATAGGGAATAGATTCACAAGGAGAATTGTGCATCAGCTATTTTTCTGGTTGCTATGACAAAACATTTTTCAAAGGCAAGTCATGAAAGGAATGGTGGATTCTGGAACAAAGTTTGAAGGTACATTATTGGTTGGGAAGCAAGAGAGTGAAGCAGTTGGTCACATTGCATCCATAGTCAGGAAGCGTAAGCACACAAGCATGCATGCATGGGGGGGGGGAGGGAGAGAGAGAGAGAGAGAGAGAGAGAGAGAGAGAAATATGAATAATGGTTTTTCAATAGCTCTCTCCTTTTTACTTAGTGTGAACACCCAGCTCTTGGAATGGTGCCTCCCACATTCAGGGTGGGTCTTCCCACCTCCATTCAACCACTCTGAAAATGATGTCACAGTTACCCTCACTGTTTCTAAATACTATCAAGTTGACAATCGAAAGTAACCATTACAAGTGGGAACCCAGATCTCTTGGGTTTCTGCACTGATACATCTGGGCTGGGTCTGTCTGGACACACTGTGAATGAGTTCTAGATAAGGGACTGGTTCCTGGGTGTTGGGGAAACATGAGAATGATGTTAACATTGGCAGCATATTGCTAACAGTGATGCATGATACTCTGAGCTCACCTGATAATATAGATTATCTACAATGCAGAAGAACAACTTAGGTGCTGGCTCTTTAGGAAAGCGATGGAAAAGGCTATCTAATTTGTACTTGTGTATGTAGGGAGCACTTGAGAAAAAATATAGCTGTTCCTTGGGTGAGACAGCATTTCTGGTTCTATGTAGTTCTTTGCTAGGCAATTCAGAGACAGAGCCCAGGGAACTTTGCATAGGCTTCACACAATCTTACAGGGTTCTTGTGAGCATCAAATGATGAAAGGTCTCAGCTCTGTTGTGATCTACCAACAGAGAGCCCAATATTAACATCTCTAGCATTCTTTATGCCCATGCCTATTCTGAATCCTTTAAGGCCAAGGACATTTAAAAACTGCATATTTTATGCCTCTTTGTCCCAAATTGGCTAGTTGGTTTTATTACAATTGTTGTTGATGGTGATTTTGTTGTTATTAATCCCATTAATCTATGTTAAAACATAATTATAGATTCTGTTTTTCTTTTCCTGAGGGAAGTTTAATCTGTGTGAGAAATTTTGTTTTCTCTTCTGATTCTAAGGTAGAAGCCCATTATCATGCTAATGGTGGCCTTAAAGTTTTCTGTATCTAAAACATGATATGCTTTGTATGAGTGACTGAATTGCTAAATTCCCTTTTCATGGAAGGAAAGGGCCTGATTTCACCAATCTGGGTTATTTAAAGTATTATTATTTGAGAGACATGCTTTGAAAATGTTTTAATGTATCACACCTATTTATTCATATTTGTGAACTTTTGAACATGAGGTTTTCTGAGCAAACAAAGAAGAAGGTACAATATACATTAATGTGTGCAATTCAAAGTGTTATAAATTCAAATATTAATAGTGTTATAAATCATATATATATATATCACATGAATGCACTGTATACACAAGCTGTAATAGTGTCATGTGATTATAATGTGAATGCAGGATTGACAGTTGTTTTGTTTACTTTAAGCTTCTCAGAATCTTGCCATATTTATGGAGTTGTAGTTGACAGTGTTGTTTTTAGACCCTTAAATCTTCTCTCAGAAATGGACTTTTCAACATTTTAGAGGAATTATCAATGGCTTTGTTTTCTCAAATCTTTGAGTTGTCATCTCTGAATATATTGAATCCTGTTCAAAAAGGGTAGAGAAACACAGATAAAGATAGAATTTCTTCACAGAAAGAAAGGGCATAGATATATCCCATCTCTTCCACTATCACAGAGAAATATATCCCCATGTTTGTTCTTGCACATAAGAAGAGGAAAGAGCAGGGCCCTAGGGCACCTGACTCCCCCTTCAGCTGGAATCATGTGAAACTGCATCCAGTCTTGCTCCTTCTACAGTTTCAGCTCCCTATTTAATCTTTAGTCAGTTACTTTCCTTAAACCAGGTTGCATTTATTACCAAAAGCATTTCTTGTGTTTCATTTAGTCTAGATTATAAATTGAAACTCTGCCTGAAAATCACTCCCTCCATCATCTGGTTTAACAGATCCTTCAAACTCCCAATTTCCTCTACCATGGTCTAAATATTTGTGCTTCTCAAAATTTATATGTTGAGCTGGGCGTGGTGGTGCACGCCTTTAATCCCAGCACTCGGGAGGCAGAGGTTGGAGGATCACCATGAGTTCGAGGCCACCCTGAGACTACAGAGTGAATTCTAGGTCAGCCTGGACCCGAGTGAGACCCTACCTTGAAAAACCAAAAAAAAAAAAAAAAAAAAAAAAAAAAATCATATGTTGGAATTTAACTCCCATGTGTAGATTATTAAGATGTGGAACCAGTTGCATGTGCTCTGGTAAATGACTCCCACCTGCCATGATCATGCAAGCAACCCTAATTAAACTCAGTGGATCACACACAAGATAAAAATATGACATCAAGCTGGGCATGGTGGCACATGCTTTTAATCCCAGCACTTGGGCGGCAGAGGTAGGAGGATCGCCATGAGTTTGAGGCCACCCTGAGACTACATAGTGAATTCCAGATCAGCCTGAACTAGAGTAAGACCCAACTCAAAAAAGCAACAAAGGAGGAAGGCTCAGGAGATTGGGGAGGTGAGGTCTATGTGAGCTAAAACTTAAAAGGTATGTCCACAACCCAAGGTTATAGGAACAGTAAACAACTGTTGAGGGGCAGACTTTAACCAGTGTTATGAGGCAATGTTTTCTGAGTTGAAACTTTTCCTCCTAGGGGCAGGAGGGAGGGTGAGGAGGCTCATCAAGTCAAGCCTGGAAAATGGTTATAGGAAGGATCAACAACTGCCTGGGGAGCCACTCTCCCTCCAACCAAGCTGCCAGCAAGGGACAGGTGCTCCAGAGATGCAGCTTCTATGAGTGGACATCTGGGGTTGAAGTGAGCTTTCCGGTAATACAACCACTCTCCCTGCTCTGTAAGGAACCCACATACAACCACTGGTTCACGAAAATTGACTTTGGTGCAGTTGTGCTATGGTCTTTGTTGGTGCCCTATCTGGGGTGAATGGATGTGTGTTGCTTCTCTGGACCTTTTCAGACACCAAGCCTGCCAATGCCTTGGTCTTAATTTTCAAGCTTCCAGACTGTGAGAAATGAATTTCTGCTCTTCACAAAGTACCCGGTCTTAGGTATGCTGTTACAACAATAGGAGTGGTATAAGACACCCACTGTGCTTCTTTTACATATATTTTATTTATGTATGTATTTATTTATGTATTTATTTATTTGAGAGAGAGAAAGAGGGAGAGAATGAGCGTGCCAGGCACACGAACTCCAGATGCATGTGTCCTCTTGTGAATCTGGCTTATGTGGGTCCTGTAGAATTGAACCATGATCCTTTGGCTTTGCTGGCAAACACTTTAACCACTAAGCCATCTCTCAACCCCCCCACTGTGCTTCTTCAGATTTCCTTCATCTTAGTGGGAAAAAGCTACCTAGCTACATGTTCCAAACACATCACTCACTTTCACACTCAGCACCTGTGTGTGGAGCATGCTTTCCGCCTATGGTAAACTTGGCTACCTTGCCTGAAGTTCTCCAACTCTTCCAAACATACCAAACTTTGTATTCTCTGTTCTCTCTTAAACATGGCTGGCACCTCTACAACAGAGATGGCATGCTGAGGTAGGTCAACAAGCCTGAAAAATAGTTATATAAAGGGTAAACAACTTCTTGTGGAAAGATTCTCCCGCATGCTGAGTGTATGTCAGTTTTCTGGGTTAGGACTCTGCCTCCTTACTCCATACCCTTCTGAACTCATCAGTCATACTTGAACGGAGATCTGAAAAAGAAAGTGGAATTACATTGGATGCATCAAATATTTAAGAATCATCAGGTCTCCAGACCTACAGGTACATTTGTTACTATACTGGGAGATGAATACCAAAAATAAACAAATAAATAAATAAAGGAAAACAGCATACATGATAAACTGGGCAAGTGTAAAGAGGAATGTTATGCCTTAAAGAACTTGAAAATGACATTACTGGGTTTATTAGTTATTTTCCTGTTGCTCTGACAAAATACTTGTCCAAAACAACTCAAAGTAGGAAAGCTTACAGTTTGATGTGGTACAGCCCATCATGGTGGGAAAGGCATGGTGGGAGGAGGTGCCTAATCAGACAGCTCTACAGTAAGAAAACAGAAAGTGGACAGGAAGTGGGGCCAGCCTCTAAAACCTCAAGGCTCATCCCCAGTAACTCAATTCCTTCAGTAAGACCTCATCACCTGAAGAAAACACTGCATTCAAAAATAGCACCACCAGAGCTGGGTGTGGTGGCGCACGCCTTTAATCCCAGCACTTGGGAGGCAGAGGTAGGAGGATCGCAGAGAGTTTGAGGCCACCCTGAGACTACATAGTTAATTCCAGGTCAGCCTGGACCAGAGTGAGACCCTACTTTGCAAAACCAAAAAAAAAAAAAAAAAAAAAAAATAGCACCACCAGCCTGGGACTAATTATTCACACACATGAACCTATGGAGGGGAGGACATATACATTTAAACCACACAGGGATATGGAAGAAAACTAAACAGTATTTAAGAAAATGAATAATCATTTCATTGTTTGTTATATAGACTGTATCGAGCTCATGTTGAGAGTGAGATAACTCAATATTAATGTGGTATTCAGCAGGCATTAATGTATGGTGGGAAGATATTGAGCTCCAGAGGAAGAATGTATTAAGTTAAAATCTTGGCTGCACCCCTCAACTGCTGTGTGGCCTCAGAATAGTCCTCTAACTTAACTGAACCACAATAAAGATAGTGTTAACCAAGCCAAAACTGAAATGATATGTACTGGTCAGGGCACATGAGCACTACCATTTTCCAAATTCTTATTAGTGTTTACAACATTATTTTTACTATAAGTTTTATTGTATATAATGTTTTTAGCTTTTGTATTGTTTTCCCCTAGAACCTTAGAATTGAAAAAGTCAATCTCTCCCTCCCTGCACATATATGTGTAATATATATACAGATGTATAAATATAATGACATGTGTATAGTTATATTTTTCAATGTCTGCCATTCATATAGAAACTCAATAAAACTTTGTCAACTATCAAGAGAACAAACATCATTTGTGATTCAGACATTTTTATTATCAACAAAGATTCAATGAACGTAAATATTGAACAATTTACCCACCTGCCACCCTTGATGCGTGAGACCCCACCTTCCACAATGACTCTCAATAGGACTTTGAGCATCTATATATAAGCACAATTATTATACCCAGGATATAATCTGTCTACCAACATTTTTCACATCACTTAAGGTGCAGATTGACATTTATGAGGATATTAATACAATCTAGAATACACTGCTAATAAATTGCCACTATGAGACTAAAAATGTACGTGAATTCAGAAGCATTCTGGTAGGCAGCGACTGAGCTGTACTAACTGGAAACTGCAAGGGAAATTATCCTTTTGCCATTTGACATTTTGAAATCCGATGACCTTTATCTCACTTGCAACAGTATTATAGTTTCATTTTATGTGCTTTTTTGCTCCATTTCCAGCTGGGTTTCCTTCCTCTTGATATCCAGAGGATGAACTACTCCTGCCTGGTGTGCTGTGGCTACCTGCTATTCATACTAAACACAGCACAAACTTTCGTTCAGTGATAGGTAGTGTATCACAGATCCTGGATATCCTCACATGTGAGGGTTTCTGTCAGCTAGACCACTGAAATAAGGGAGCTTATAGTGGAGCAAAGGAGGGGAATCTGGAAACTATGAAGGAAGGACTGAAAAGAGTTGAAAGGAGATAACTTTTCCAGGGTGATAGTAGGAAGGGCCCTATGATGTTCCGGCAAACACTAAGCCTAACAGAGCCCAGTCTGTCCTATAAAAAAGTAATGCAAAAAAACAGTGTCTGTCTGCCAGGCATATATGCTTTATTCTCAAACACACAGTGTGCTGTCCAATCAGTAGCTATCTTTAGGTCTTTAGCTAAGGAAGTGGTAGTGTGTGGTAGCTTTATTTTATTTATTTTATATATATATATATATGTATGTATATATTTCACATGTGTTCACATGTGTGTTAGTGCACATGCACATATATGCTTGTGTGTGTAGAGGGCAGAAGTTGATTTCAGATGTCTTCCTCAATCTTTCTCCACCTCATTTGTTGAGACAGGGCAGGATTTCTCACTGTCTTCTGGAGGATACTGGTGGTCTATATGATCCCCGGAGTGTGTAGGAAGTGACTGCAATCCTCAATGAATTGCTGCATTCATTGCATTTCAAGGATAGGTTCTTTTCTCTGCTGTTGGTGATTGAAAAAGATTAGACTTAGAGATAAACCTCACTTGGATTTCAAGTTCATACCCTTTCTCCATCAGTTGCTAAAAAGGACTTCAGCCAAACCTTTAGTACAGCTTATCCTGAACATAGATTTACCTGTTTTGAATTCATTTCAGAAAGTGCATACTGGAAACTCCAGCATCAATAATGTATATGTGACATGATCATGGTAGCTGTAATGTTCTGTAAACTTCTATTTTGATCCCACATTTCATAATGTCTTGAAATACCTGGCAACATAATACACAGATGCTCAATAAATATTTTGGACTGACTAGCTGACAACAAACAAGAAGAGATCACTGATCCTGCTTAAAATGTTCTAAAGTCCTCAGTGCGTGTGTGTTCACACATTTCTCTGGCCTAAGTGAAATTATGAATGCATTATGTATATATCAAATTACTCATGCTAATTTTTCATGCATAGCTATGCCTGATAACGTTTCCAAGCTGATGAGCTATGGTAGAATGTAGGGTGAAGACTCCTCTCTTTCCTTGGGCTCTGAAGAGGAAAAACAGTGCTCAGATTCAAAGCACAAGCATGGCAGGCTATCATCTAGAATCCAACTCTACTATGTGCCAGCTGGTGACATTGGGCAAGTTACTCAGGTCCTTACAAACACAGTCAGCAATACCAACCATATGCTTAGAATAATACCTAACACTCAATAAATGATAACCAATATTAATAAATGTAGACAATATTATTGTGAACTTTCATGCTATTTTAAACTGATTTTCTATTAGGTATAGCCCTCTGACTTTTGTTTCCATGTAAAATATGTATTTGAGTTGTCCTTAGATATTCTTAATATGTTACAAACAAAGACAACAATAACAAAATACTTCTATAAGCAAACCTACCTGCTGGATTTGTCTAATACTCATCTTTTCTATTGGTGCACTTTCTTTAAATGCATAGTAAAGATATTATAGATGTGCCACTTTAATTCATCCAGAGCCATGGAACTGCATGGTATTATGGTCTGTTAATATTACTACTTTAGGAGATGTCAAAGAGAGGGCATTATATTGAAGTTAATGGTCATCACTAATAATAAGAGATGTAAGCCCATGTATCTGAAGGGAGACCTCTTACAGTGAAATGAGTACTATTCATCAACCTTGCAAGTACATTTAATTTGAGAAATGGATGAATTAAATTATTCTAGGAAGGGCACTGAGAAGCCTAGGAAAGGCACTCATGACTATATTTTCTCTTATAGCTCTAAGGCATGATCTCTATTTGCTGCTATAGAAAGATGCCAATAGCAATGGAATAATAGTTAAAAGATATGTTGAGAAAGAATTATGGTTGAATACTGTAGAAATGAGGACATGTGAGATTCAGAAGATATGAAAACTGTCTATGATTCAGGGTGAGGAGTTTAATATATCTGGACCTCAGAGTCTAATGGAGACATAAAAATTTCTTTTTGAGTGACAGCTGTTAAAATACATGGCAGCTTAAATATTTGCTAATTTCCTATGTATAATTCTATGACTCTGTTATAATTGGAGACAATGTGAGATTAGGGAGAGTTAAAATTCGAGTTCAGGTTAGTGAGAAGGACAGGTGTAGATGATTAGTAGAAGGACAGGTGAGAGGCCCGAGAGTGGCCTTCTGTGGGATGGGATATGGTTTGCCCCTCCAGGTTCATACATTGACAGTTTGGTAACTAGGATAACAATCTAAAGAGCTGTCATCCAACCTTTTAGTAGTGTACAGTAAAGAGAGGTCCCTAGGTCAACTGGGTACAATCCTCAAAAGAGATTAAGGGATTTCTCAGAAGAAACTGACTACATCTAATGAGACAGTGGTTACAAAAATTCAAGTCTAGCCCTACCCATTACCTCTGGAGCTTTTTGTTTTGAGATGTGACTTTCTCCCTCCTGTACTTGCAGTCATCTTTGTAATGCTATTTCCGTCAGTCTGCCATGTTTTCATCAGAGCCAATATCTTACCTTTGAATTTTTGGAACTATTAGGTCAACGAACCTCCTTTCTTTTTTCCCTCTTTTTATGTTCTTAGTTTGTCTTTGAGATGAGATCTAATATAGCCAAGACTGGGCTTGTTGTGTAGCTGAGGATGATCTTGAACTTCTGATCCTCCTGCTTCTACTTCCCAAGTGCTGGAATATGATACCACCACTTTGGGTTCTATGCAGTGCTAGGGGTTTCACCCAGGGGATTGTAGACACTATGCAGGCACTCTACTGATTGAAGTACATCCCCAGCCTGAACTTATTTTGTTTGTATAAATTTAGCTTGTATAAACTATTTTGTTATAACACAAAAAAATGGGCTGTTCTATGCAGTTACATCTTTCAGTGTTGACATTAATGAACACATAAATCCTTACTCTTCTAGTCTATTTATTAGGTATCATAATTATTATTAACCTAGAGTACCTGAAACCAGCAATCCCACTGAGAAGGGTCCTCAGTGGAATGGGGGCAAGGAGGAGAGAAATGATGGTAACACATGATGTGTCCATACGAATTTTCTGCTTAAATAAATAAAGGAAGAAAATATACCAATTATAGCTAATTTATAAGGATTTAATAATGCATGTAAGGACATGTGTCTTACTCAATAAACATGGTTTTTAGTTACTTCTCTCATGTGTGAAGAGGAGGCTGGATTAGCTATCTGCTTGACCCCTGGCTAGCTTTTATAATGGATAGAATTTAAATTTTTGTTTAAATACTTTCACTTAAGAGTAGAAGTAGGGATTTGTGCTTCTGTGATCATTTATCCCTTTACATGATTTAAACATTATTTAACCTCACATTCATATAGTGTTCTGGTTGGCACTATGCTATCTGTGTTCCTTGTGGATGGAGGAATTAGCCATCAGACTCTTGCTATGTCTGTAGAATACTGAAGCCTACAAAGTTCATGTTTAAGTGCACTTTGTCTGCTTGTAGAAGATGAAATACACTCAGTCCTGTCTGTTCCTCATTTGAAGGTCTTTGATTAATCTTATGTACTTCAGTTCACACCCTGTGGACTTGGTTAGGGTTATGTCAAAATGCCTACAATAGGTGTCCCACTTCACAGACTCTCATTACAGTAGACCTGATCATCTCACTTTGTTCATGGCTCCCAGATTGCTTGTTCTGAGACAGTGCTTTGCTGACCATATGGTTAGTTTGAAAAGAAGGCACAGATATGGCGAATGCCTATAGAAATGCATTCTTCACCTTGAAAAGCCTGGAGGCGGAAACATTTTACTAAATTACAATATCCATGTCACCACAAGCCATATGATCAGAGTATAAAAGGTGAAAATCTACTTTCTTTGATGCAGAGAAAATAGCTTGTCCTATTTTAGAGCCAATTCATCCTCTCCACCAAAGGAAGAGGCTTTGATAAGCATTTTCAGAGGAGAATATAAATAGGAAATGTGCTTAAAATTTGATGAGGAACAAATTAATTTATTGTCCATGAAAGGGACATCTTTGTTCACATATGTATTTGAAGCATCCTAAAAAAAAAAATCTCATTTTCTCAAACACATACTCTTAGAAACAAAACAATTAAAATTCACTTGGATCCTTTAATTTGAATAAATTGCCAAGAAAGTGACCTTTGGAAAGTTCTAATCAAATCAATATAAAAAGCAAACTTGTAAATAACTTCAGGATCAAGTGGAAATTGTAAATTAAACATTTTCTTGTGTGTGTGAGAGAGAGAGAGAGAAAGGGAGAGAGAGCGAGAGAGAGAGAGAGAGAGAGAGCGAGAGAGAGAGAGAGAGAGCCACTGGACTTAACTAGGGTTGTCTAGATGACCATAAGAGGATTATTGACAAGAACACATAAATTTGCCAGTAGTTATGTGACTGCAATAAAAGTCTCTTGCTCCCCCAGCAATCAGTAACTGCCAATGACTCCCCTGGAAGGGATGGGGGCCTCGTGCTCTCTTCTACCATCCGTGATGGAACTTTAATGGGTCCACTATTATGCAGGGGATGACATTAGCTGTGAGGTCATGGATGCAGTGGCCATGCCATGTCTGGAAGGCAGTGATCAATAGCATTCCGCCTCATCCTCTGGCCCTTACTGCCAGAGGCTCTTTCTGCCCCTCCTTGTACTGTGAATGCTCTTCTACTTCTAATGTTGCTGAGCCTTGTAGAGTCTGATATATAAATCTTACGTAGCACTGAGTATGGTTCAGCAATCACTTATTCTCAGCAATCTGATGAGCTTTGAGGCTCCTCAACCATCACTGTTATTTGAGGAAAAAAAAAAAGAAATAAAGAAATAAAGAAAGTAAGTTCTGTAACTGAAGGTGAGAGTAATCCTAATCTGTGGGCATATACAAACATATTGAGAGATTTAGGGCAATTTTACCTACACATAACTTCTATACTTTTTGTGTATGAGTAGGTTTTCAGTGCTATACATGGATCCCTTCTTATGGAGCAGGCTTCAAATGCAGTCAGAGAGTTGCAGTTGCTCCTGTAACAGCCATGACACTTTCAGCAGAGAGACCTGTTTTTTTTAAAAAATGACTCCACCTATCATGGAAGAAGATAAATTGACTAAAACAACAACAAAACAAAACAAAACAAAACAAAACAAAAACACAAAAAAAAAAAAAAAAAAACAAGAGGGCTGGAAAGATGGCTGAGTGCTTAATGTACTTGCCTGTGAAGGCCAAGGACCCAGGTTAAATTCCCCATTCTTTCTCTAGATGACTCTTTCTCTCTCTCTCTCTCTCTCTTTCTCAAATATATAACTAAAATATTTAAGCCTAACACAAGAAATGCTAGAGATGGAGTAAACTAATAGGGTCATAATACTAGAAAATAGTATCAAAGAAGAGTGAAGTTGAATCCATAAAAATTAATATAAGAAAACATTCAACTAGAAATTATGCTAACAGAAATTTAGAATGTATCTGATGGCTTATAAAGAACAGTATTATAGGGCTGGAGAGATGGTTTAGTGGTTAAGGCCCCTGCTTCCTAAGCCTAAGAACGCCAGCGGTTCCAATCTCCAGGTCCCATGTTTAGCCAGATGCAAAGTGATGCAAGGGTGCAATGCCGCACTTGACCGCAAGGGGGCACACGCATCTGGATTTTGTTCCCAGCAGCTGAGAGACTGCTGGCGCACCCATCTCTGTCTTCCTTTCCCTCTCTCTCTGTCTCTGTCTCTTTCAAAAAAAAAAAAAAAAGAGAGAGTATTATAGCTGAGGAAGAAGAAACAGGTAATTAGAAAATACCCAATATGTAATGTACAGAATATATATAGAGAGAGATCATAAGGTTATATTTATACTTGGAAATTCATGAGAAAAAATAATGATTGACAATACAATAGGCTTAGTATTTCCTATAAGAAAAATTTTAAAATAAGGATTGAAGAATTTGTACAAATCTCGGGTGGGGAAATTATATATACATATGTCATAGATAATTTCCTTACCTGTGTGGGGAATTATATAAATGATGTGATGATATAAATGAATAAAAAAGTCATAATTAAACCCAGTATTTTGTATGCAAAATTTTTGTTTAAAAACTTTGAAAAACTCAACATACTTTGTTGTATTTGGAAAAACTTAGCTTAAATATAAGGTATACATGTCAAACACTATACTAAAGAATGTTAGATTCAGGATTTAGTGGGACACATCTGCCTTATAAAAAGTGAGTGCGCTAACTTTATGAAGTGAAGTATTCTGGGAGCAAAAGAGGACATTCCATGATGATGAAACTGCTACTCTGTTAGGAACACATAAGCATTCTATATTTGTATGTAACTAGTAAGAAAGTCTTTGAATATAGAAAACAGAAATAGACTTGTGAAGGAACAATAGACACATCTACAGTCACAATGGTAAATTTGAACACAACACCTTTCATTACTTTGTAGAAAAAAGACATAAGCTTAAATTTATTAACAGTTTGACGAGCTGAAGTATATACATTGCTGCCTTACCTCTACAGAATATTAATCAAAATTGAGCATATGTTGGGCCATAAAGCACTTTCAACAACTTTCAAAGGACGAAATTTCAATAGCATATTATCTGACAGCAGTATAGCACTGAAGTAAAAATGAGTAACAAAACAATCTATGAAAGTCTTCTAAGTTAACCAAATTAATAAAACAAGTTATGCAGCAAAGATCAAAATCACCGTGTGTAAGTTAGAATGAATTCTAAAACATATGGGTTATAACAAAAGTTGTACTGGAATGAATGTTTATAGCACACACCAAAGAAACTAAACCAAGTACTGGTAAAGGTAGAGAATGACAAAATTAATATAGAAGAAAGCACAAAGAAGGAAGTGTTAAATGTAAGCCACTTCTGAGACTGAACCTGTAACCTGGAGGACACACTTGGACCATGGGTGCTGGGAAAGACTCATTTACTGTGAGTCGCACAGTGCTGTGGGGCAAAGCAAGGGAAGTGAGAAGGCACAAATGACTGATATTTGAAATATGTAATTATAAAAATATTAAAAATAAATGAATGAACACCATTGGACTTAAACATTTAGTTGGAGTTGACAAAATCCATGAAATCATAATCAACAAAATCTGAGATAAAAGGAAATAGAAAACTTGGTAGGTGGAGCCTTGCGGGAGGAGGTTTGTTGCTGGTGATGAGGTTCATTAGATCCTAGCATGCCAGTTTTAGTTTGGCTCACTCTCTCACTGCTGTTTTCCATCTGCTATGGCAGAGGTGATGGCCAGCCTCTGCTCATGCTGTGCTTGTCCCTGCCATCCTGAAGGTTTCCCTCAAGACTGTGAGCTGAAATAGTCTTTCCTCTCATCAGCTGCTTTTGGTCAGGTGTTTTGTCCCAGCCACACATTCTAAATGGTCCAAAATGTATGTAAATTATTTCATACAGTCCAGATGACTTTACTAGTACAATTTTTAAATATTTATTTATTTATTTAAAGAGAGACACACAGAGAGAATAGAAGATGCACCGGGGCCTCTAGCCACTGAAACAGAACTCCAGTTGCATATACCCACCTTGTGTATCTGGATTTTTAAAAATTTTAATTATCTATTTATTGAGAGAGAGAGAGAGAGAGAAAAAGAGAGAGAGGCAGATAGAGAAAGAGACAGAATGGGCAGGATAGGGACTCTAGCCACCACAAACGAGCTCCAGACACATGTGCCACCTCATGCATCTGGCTTATGTGGGTACTGAGGAATTGAACCTGGATTCTTAGGCTTCACAGACAAATGCCTTAACCACTAAGCTGTCTCTCCAGCCCACATCTGACTTTTTTTTTTCATGGGTACTGGCCTTTGGCTTTGCTGGCAAGCACCGTGACTATTAAGCCAACTCTCTAGCCCTCCCAGTGCAATTTTCTACAATTAAAATAAAAAGCTAATACTCACTTGGCATAAAGTTTCCCAGAGAACTCTAAAAGGGAAACACTTCCCAATTCCTTTATGAACTGGCATGAATATCTTAACAAGACTTGTTAAGCAATTTTTTTGACAATCTCTCTCTCTTAGATGCAAAAAAATACTAGGTAAAATAGTAAATGAATCCAGTTACATACTATAAAATAAAATATCATATTAAAGTTGATTTATTGCAAAAATAAATGCTTTGCATAATGCTTGTGAATTAATTCACATAATTCACCAAATGAACAAATTAAAGAGGAAAATTGCATGATTATATCAAAAGTTGGAGAAAAATTATGTGATAAAATTAATGCTCCCATAGCAACAGTAATTAAAAAAACACACTTAGATAACTGAAAAAACCCAAGAAATGAATCTGTTAGATATTAACTACTAATACAACAAATCTTTTAGAAAGTATTTTATTTAATATTGAGATTGGGGAACAGTATGGAGTTCACAGTCACTATCTGATTGTACTTTATAGTGGAATTCCTGGGTAGAGCAATAAGGCAAGGAAAATAAAAGCTGTAATATTTGGAACATAATAAGTAAATAAAAAATTACTGTTCATAGATTATATACAATTTTCATATGTAAAACCCCATGAAAATTTTGTTTATGGAAAATCTCCTCAAAGTTATCCCAAGACCAGCAAACTATGAGACATTATTGAGAATGTAAAATATCTATGTAAATGTAAGGATATGTCATATTCATGAATTGCATGATTAAATAATTAAAGCTACCAATTTTTCTTAAATTTATCCATTAATTAAAAACCCCAATAAAAACCCCAAAAGATGTTACTATGGAAGCATTTGGCCTTGATGAGGAGTGAAATTGGGTATCTAGCAGTGAAGGGATTTGACTTGATAAAGAGTATTATGCAGGAGAATAGAGCACGGGAAAAGAGGCGTTAATATTAATGTATGAGGGCTGGAGAGATGGCTTAGCATTTAAGGCAATTGCCTGCAAAGCCATAGGACGTAGTCCCCCAGGACCCATATAAGCCAGATGCACAAGGTGATGCATGCATCTGGAGATGGTTTGTAGTAGCTGGAGATGCTGGTTCACTCATTCTCTACCTCTCTATTTCTCTCTCTGACTCATTCTCTCTTGCTATCTCAAATAAATAAAAAAAAAATTTTAAAAAGATTAATGTATGAAAGAAATGAAAGGCAGAGGAAGACTGGAACACTCTACTCCCTACCCCAGGATCTGGTCACCCCTCACTATCACTGCAGGCCATGTGTAACAAAAAAAGCATGTTGGAGAAAAATCCAAGATTTCCAACTCAAGGTTCATATGGACAATGTTTTAGAGCCTTGATCCTAGTCTCTGACCCACTTCCATTCTTGGGAGTGCCTTTATCTTTCCTAATGAACTGTCTGTTTCTAAAACTATCCATATGTACCTTGTCCACTTTTATTTTTTTCATGCCAGGACACAAGAACTTGAAAATCTCAGTGAGCACCCTCCACACTCTGACCATCTATAACAGCATTGCCTGCAACAGTGTGACCTTCACTTAGAAGTAACTGTCATTTGGACAGCTGTGTTTCTAGCAAATAGTCGAGAATGAAAGTACATTATAATTTGGGGAAACTCAACATTAAGATAGCTCAAGAGCACATGAAGGCTTGGATCACTGAGTGGTGATAAGAAATGGATGGATGCCAGATGAGTTTTTGGAGGTGTAAATGACAGACTTCTTCTGTCAGACTGAGTGAAAAGGTATTATAAGGAATTAGGAAAATCTGTCAGAGCTTTGGTGTGAGCAACAAGGCTGGAGGTGTCATTAGCAAAGATAGGGAAGAACAGGGGATGACAGGGTATGAATGTGGGTTGTGCAGTGGAATAGCAGAAGCGTTCGGTAAATTGAATTGGAAATGTCTTTCAGTTGTCTAAGTGGACAGGCTGAGAAGGCAGTCGTATATGCATCTGGGGTATCTGTAGGAGCTCTAGACCAGAAGTACTAATTTTGATGTCATTTGCATAAGGATTATATTTGAAATATAGAGACTTGAGTAATATTGCAGTTACTTTCTGATTTTTTGAATAAAACACCTGAGTAGAATCAGCTTATGGGAGGAAAAGGTTTATATAAGGCTTGTAGATTCCAGGGGAAGCTTTATTATCATAAAAGGAGCTGTCTTTATCATACATCCATAGGTGAGAGAGAGAGAATGTACTGGCTCTGAACATACAGGGCTGGCCTCATGATCGCCGCCAGTGACACACCTCCTCAAGCAGGGCTGTTTGCTGCAGACTAAGTAGAAAGCTTAATCAAAACACCTGAAGTTATGGGGACATTCACATTCAAACCATTCCAAGAAATAAAGGAGGTAAGCTTAGAAAAGGTGAAATAATGGGTTCAGAGAACTCCTTAGACAGAATCTTCAGCCTTGATCATGGACTGGGCATCGTGTTTGTACTGTTGCCCTTGTCACTCTGCTCAGTGTTTTCCAGAGCTCAGGACCTTCTAATGTGCCACTTTACAGATTTGGTTCTGTCTGTTATTAACTGCATGCCCTTACTAAGCCTGCTTCCTGGCTCCTGCTTAATTTAAGCTCCTTAAGGGCACAGATCTTGTGTCTTTTGTTCGGCAATCTATTTCAAACAAACACTTGAAATAACTCCTGGCCTTAGGTACTCAATAAATATTTGCTCTTAATAAAAAGAAATAGGAGAATAGTGGTTTTATTTATTTCTCTCTTGATGGTCTTTTGGCCTTGAAATTTTGACTTTTAAAGGTCAAAAATCAGAAAAAGCTAAAACTTTTTTTTTTTTGATGACAAATTTGAGCAATATTTACCAAAGAATGGAACCCAAGACATGGTCTTGGTCAGGGAATGCAAGAAGAAAGAATGACATACAGCGGAAAAGGAGGTTCTATGGAAACCTGTTTCTTAGGCTCTGTACTCATGTAATGGGAAGTAATATAAGGCATAAAAATGAAAGACCTACTTTGTGTTTGGGACAAATGCTAACAAGAGTATCTTTGCTCATAATTGCAACACCATTTTAATTCAAAGCCAGTTTAGGCAAGCCACTTGTCAATGACTTCTTCTGTATCAACTCTGTTCTAAAAGGTGTGCTAGGTAATGAAGTTACGTAAACGAATAACTATGACCGCTGTTCTGTTGAGATGATGGTCACTTTAGTAATAATATTGCCAACACAATAGTCATACCACAGGACAAGGGCCCTAAACTTGACTTTAGAAAGGACTATCAGTCAACTATGGGTTAAGTGAAACTTGAAAGTGGAGGAGATTGAGGTTGGCAGTCACATACCTGTCCTAGACATGTTTTGTTTTTTTTTTTTTGTCACATGGATCTTGAGAGCTGATAATCTCATCTTTGTACATAACCCAAAAGTACCATATGCATATATGCAAGATTCAAAAGTCAGACCTTTATATAGTGATTTATTGGAGGCAACTTTAGGGCAGGAGTTAGTTAGTGTGTGGAAATCCCAGATTGAATAATCTATGGCCATTGCTCTCAAAGACCTCTTTAGAACGTGACTTAAATTTTAAGGTATCTCTGCATCATCTGAAGCGCTCATTGTAACTTAGAATGCTGGTCCAGACCCCCGGGCATGGCTTTACTGGATCTGGGGTAGAACTCGCCCATTTCCACCTTTAGCAGAATCCCACATGATGAAATGTGGCTGTGAAAACACTGATCTCCAGAG
Source organism: Orientallactaga sibirica (assembly GCA_036365145.1). Taxonomy (NCBI): domain Eukaryota; kingdom Metazoa; phylum Chordata; class Mammalia; order Rodentia; family Dipodidae; genus Orientallactaga; species Orientallactaga sibirica. The sequence continues at coordinate 16,612,276 of JAEOAD010000028.1, forward strand.
GGAAGCAGACGGCTAAACAGGTCAGTGAGAACAAAGTATGATGGGCACATGACATAACACAGCGGCAAGGTTTTGGGCAGCCCTATTGGAGATTTAAAAACAAAAATCACAAAGTGCACAAAGCCATCTTTAAACTGCATCCTTGAATTTTCTCTCTGGATGAATTGTCGACTTTCTGAATGATGTATCTTTTTTAGAAAATATTTTGTTTATTTATTTGCAAGCAGAAAGAAAGAGAAAGAAGACAGAAGGGGGGGAGGGGCAAGAAAATGGGCACACCAGGGCCTCTAGTCACTGCAAATGAGCTCCAGATGCATGTGCCATCCAGTACATCTGGCTTTATATGGGCACTGGGGAAGTGAACGTGGGTTGTTAGGCTTTTGTAAGCAAGTGCCTTAACCACTGGGCAAACCCTACCCAGCCCATCAATGGTGTATCTTATAAAGAATTGTCACAGGGCTAGAGAGATTACTTAGTGGTTAAGGTGCTTTCCTGAAAGCCAAAGGATCCAGGATCAATTTTCCAGTACCCACATAAGCCAGATACACAAGGAGGCACATGCATCTGGAGTTTGTTTGCTGTGGCTAGAGGTCCTGTCATGTCCATTTTCTCTCTCTCTCTCTCTTTCTCCCTCCCTCTTTCTTTATCTTAAATAAATAAATTAAATTAAATTATTTTTAAAAGAATTTTCACAATGAGGGATCCTGTTAATTCTCTCATCTAAACTTTTCATGTTCACTGTCAATACTCAAAGTCATATCCATAAAAGAAGTGAATGCAGATTTTGATGGATTTCATTGTAAGAAACAAAAACACTCTTCATTCATTGTGGTTCAAGCAATCCTAATTTTAAAAAAGTCAGATATCTTATAAAATGCCAGGAATTCAAATAAACAGTAGACCAGAGGGCTGATTTAAGAGTTCAAATAAAAATATGCAACCAATGAACCTTTAATGGATCGATATTGTTCGGTGAAGGTCAAAGCAGTGGAATTATTTTTGTAACTCTCTTGGGTATAGCATCATGTGATAGAATGAAAATAATAACACAAGACATGGTCTATGAGCTCAAGTAGATTGCAGTGTAGTTAGATGAATAAAAGGATCAAGACATGCCTATTAGTGCATGTAAAAACCCATTTGTCTCTACTACATAATAAGAATGGTGTTGTATGCAGAGGATATTAACATAACACATAAGATTGCAGATAGGTACTGTCCTCATCCCCATGTGCATGTAAAGAAACTGAGGCACCTATCAGCTAAGTAACTTCCTTGAAGCCATGGAGTGGGTGAGTAGTGAGCTCAGTATTTAAACCTGAGAAGTCTGGATTTGTTCCTGATTTATTAAACTGGACTTAGAAAGGAGACAGTTGGAACTGATCATGGCCATGAGACCATTCACATTCAGAGATGCGTCCTGGTGGGGCAGAAGCATTTAGCTGAGGGAAGTGCTTTTGTTTTGTCTACTTAGACTCTTCACAACATTTTCACAGTGGTATATTAGCTTTGTATTACTTTCTACCAAATTGTCCTCAAACATAGGAATGCAAAATAACAGACATAATCTCACAGTTTGTGTGGATTGGGAATCTAGGCCTGGCTTATCAAGGTGCCTCTGATCCAGGTTCTTTCACAAGTTTGTAATCAATGTATTGGAGCATGGGCACTGTGGCCTCAACTGACAGCCGGAATTGCTGAAGTCTCACTTCCAAGTCCACTTAGGTGGTTAAGGAAAGGATTCAGTTTCTCATGTCTACTGGACACAGTTTCAATTTCCTGGCAGGTTGGTGGCCAGAGGCCTCTCAGTTTCTGGCCGTGTAGGCCCCTGAACTGGCAGCTCACATGTGGATACTGGCGTTTATCAGAACTAATAGAAAAAGGGTACACCTAGGTAAACCCATTTTAATTTATAGTTTAATCTCAGCAGAGACAACCTGAAATTTCTGCCATGTTTGTTAATTAGATGCAAGTCGCAAGTACAACACACATTCAGAGGAAGGGAAGTGAATGAAGATGTGAGTCCCAGGAGGTGAGGATCACGTAAAGGCTGCTTACCACATCATAGGCACTGACTTACTGGTTAGAAGACTTGGTACAATTCACAAGCCCCCATAAATAAGGAACTGTTTGGGCAAACTTTCTGTATCTCTGAGAAAACTCGTATGGAGGAGAGTGGAGGAAACAAAGTCCCTGATACTCTCAGCCATCTTGGTGAAGTTAGTAAATTTCTCAATTTTTAACCGTTAAAGTAGTAGTAGCAGTGCCTGTTAAGGATGGGGTTTAGCTCCATTTGTAGAGTATCTGATTATCTTGCATGAAGCCCTGGTTTCCACCCCCCCAAAAACCTATATAAAGTGGGCATGAAGACACATACCTGTAATCACACATTAATTGAGAAGTGGCGGCGGGAGGATCAGAAATTCAAAGTCATTTTCAGCCAAATAGGGAGTTCAAGGTTAAGCTGCCTTAAGCAAACAAACCAAAAGTATCCATCAGTGTATAGCACTTAGGAAGCACACACTTTAGACCAAGGGGAGTTTCTTCTTTCTACTGAAGTAAGGGGTAGGCACATAGCTACTGGTATTGAGAATTTGCCTAGATTTCTTCATAGAGGGAAGTGTAAAAGTGTGTCAAGATCTCGCATAGTCTCATATCTTTAATAAGAATGATTTAAACTTGGCTTGAAGTTGGTCTTCTTGTGAAATTTCAATCAAACTGCTTCCTGAAACATTGTTTTTTTGATAGATTGTTTTTTTCTTAAACCATGCCTCAACTTTGTTGAGGTGCTAAACTGTGGCAAAAATTCCAGCAGGCCACTGTGGAAGGAAGGTCCACTGAATCAGAATCTGACATACACAAGTTACTTCATTTACTTGTTTTCCTGGAATTGCTGAGCATTATGGCCTAAGGGAAAAGATAATCTTTCATTTTTGAAAAAAATGCATTCATAGTTAAAAATCTAAGGAGTATTTGAAAAATGGAGATATATGCAGACTAAGAAAGAGAATGGAAAACACAATTACCTGATGCTCCTTAAAGTAGGTTCAGGAACCAAACAATATCTACCAGAGATTCAACAAAGAGGAAGCCATGCATCCCTGGGGCTTTGCAGCAAGTTGAATAGACATTGATTGATTTGTTTTCCTTTCAGATTAAATTGAAATTCTGATGAGAAAGTAGTTTACTAGCTTCTGATCTTAAAAGATACATTTTCCCCCTTAACTAAATTTTGCTTGTTTAGATGTCATAGCACTCAAGGAGCTTGAAAAGTGTTGCATTGGACCCAGAAAGATATAAGAGAAATTATTTATTTAGAAAAAAATTGAGAGAAAATGGTTTTGGCAAAGCTTCCCTTCCCTCTGGTGAAGTGGGCAAAAGAACCCTTCACTGGGTGTAAGAGTTTTGTTCCAGGCTCAGATGCCCAAAGATATGCAAAAAACAAACAAACAAACAAACAAACAAACAAACAAACAAAAAACTTTGCAGCAATATTTCAAAACTTCACAATGGCCATTTGTACAAATGAAGGGCTGGCCTTTTAAGGATGGAGGGAGAGCATGCAGGGGTGTTAAGTAGATGGCAGTTCAGGCTGTTAATTAAGGAATGTACTGGGTGTTTGTTTTTCATTTAGCTTTTATGGGCATAATCTCAGCCTTAGGGTTAACTGTTTAATAAAAGATACACTAGTTTATAGTTCAAGAAACACATTTTAATTTCAGGAATTGACAAATGAACATATCTATACATGCCAGAGACATCTGTAGGGTGTTGAATAAATAAATGCCATTGTTCTTATGTAATTATAGCACCCCAAGGAACAGGCTGTGCATCATTCAGTTACATACATTCTTACTGATATTCCAAAGCACAGCAGGGACCTAACCTTATATGTAGCTGCACAGTGTGGTTTTAGAATAGAGCTCCAGAACCTCAATTATATTGACTTTTGGGTGAATAGTTCTACTTTGCAGCTTTTGGTCTGTGAAATAGTGGGATATTTATTAGCATTTCTGATTTCTCCTCACCAAATGTCATTTTAAATTTACCCATTCTCATGACTAGTTCAAAAAAAAAAAAAAAAAAAAAAAAAAAACAAATTTCCCAAGTAATCTCTGGGTACAAAATGACCAAGTTGAAAAGCACTGTTTTTGAAGAGTATCAATCACGTCCCAATTGTTTCCTTTAGCTTCTAATTTCACTCTGACACTACTATCTTCCTCTTTTTGCTTCTCTTCATCTTTCCATTCCTTTTCCTCTTCCACTGCCACAACAATTATCATCATGCCATTTAGAACAATGGTCACTGGTGTTTCACATACTACAAATGTTTACTGAGTACACCTTGAAACATGGGGCATGTGACTGATGTGTAATAGGCCTGAAAAGTAGACAGAAATTAAGGTCATGGAGGACTTCAAAAGTCACTGTAAACTTCTGGAAACATATGTCCCCACCCCCTATGCTGCAGACATATATACACTCATAAGCAAATGCTTATATAGTAATGGCTAAGGCAAGATCATAGCCCTTCAAGGAATTATAATCTTGTTGGGATGTGATGCATTCCTATAGAGATAAGTAATAAAAAGCAGTCTTCCCTATATACTAAAAGGATGACAGAAATATTAAAAATGAGATGGAAAGACTACATTGCATCAAAGACAATGTACTTCATCATTTGAGTTTATGCAGAGGCAAGGCAAGCGGGGGAATGAAGTTGGAAAAATAACACATAAGTTCCATTTACTTTTTTGAGGACTGTGTTTGACATATCTGGCATATTTTAAATTTGAAGGGAGCAGAAAACTTGCATATTAACAGGAGGATGAATTAGCTTTCTCTCAATACTATATATATATATATATATATATATATATGTATATATATATATATATGTATATGTATATATATATATATATGTATGTATTTACACACACACACACATACATACATACATATACACACACAATTTAGCACTTTGTAACATTACCACTCATTATCTCACAGTTTTGTAGGTCAAAAGTCCAGTTTTGCTTGGCTGGTTACACTTCTTCAGGTTTTACAAAGCCAAAGTCAAGGTGTTGGATGGCATTGGCTCTTAGCCGATGGTCTGGGAATAAATTGCTTTCCAGTCTCAGTCAGACCTGTGTTGAAATCCAGTTCCTTACCTCTGTGGGGTGGAGCTTCTCTGCTTGTTGGCTGTCAGTGGGAAGGAGAGGGTCTTTTCTCAGCGTTCAAAAGTCTTCCTGCTCTTTGCTAATGGAAGCCCATGTGTCAATGTCAGCAACAAGGCTTGATGCCCTCCTCATGCTTGGAATCTGCCAGACTTCCCCTTCTGCCTCATCTCTTTCACCAACAGGAACCTTCCTACCTTTTATGACTTATAGGATTAAGGTGGGACTGCCCATGTAACTCAGAGTTGTGTCTTAATTTCAAAGTCCATACCTGTGAACATATCAGGTGAGGTACCATCATCAAAGGATACGGAGACTAGACTGTGGACATCTTTTGGTATGGTGGACAATTATTCTGCCCATTATCTCTCTCAGCAAAGATGACAAGGAGAGAAGTGAGTTATGGACAGAAGGATGACACCTGTAAACCTGGAAACAATGGGGCTCTTTTGAAAGTGTTTGCACCAGGAACAATTTTTAAAAATTATTTATTTATTTGAAAGGGGTGAAAAAAGGCAAAAGATTTATTTGATCTGAAGAGAAACTAGAGTTTCACTGAGAAAACCTGCTGGAGCTGAGCTGAAAGCCTCCCCCATGAGGACCAGCTGACAGAAAGCTGGAAAAAGCTACACTGCATGCAGGTCAATGGGAGAGAGAAAACACCAGTGAAGGTACTCAACAGTGAACACTGCAAGCTTTAAATTTGGCCAGCCAGGCCAAATGAGCCAACAGGTGCAATAGTGACATGTCTGTTATGGGAGAAACCAACCACTCTCTAATTGGACTGGAGGCCGGCTCCATGGGTGGGAACATATCCCTGATACTGAAAACGTACAACAGGGGTAGTCATGTAATGTTTGCAGGTGGCTCACTTACTTCTCTTAATGCCCACACCCATATATTAATGGTACTCTCACTTTTGGTTAGAGAAGCTTCTCTTTTCAGATGGTGGCAGCCTTGGGATGACTCAGAAGGCACCGTGGTTCTGAGAAGAAGTGACAAAGGAGTGCTCAGCACTGAAACATCTCAAACCTACCTCCAAGGCTCAGGGTCCATTGCAGAAGAGGGGGCAGAAAGAATGTAAGAGCCAAAGGAAGAGTAGGACTCCTTACAACGTGCTCCTCCAGACGCAAAATGGCCTGGATATCCATAACCTCACAGTGCCTGACACTACCTACATAAGACCATCATAATAGGAGGAAAAAGATCATGACATCAAACTGAAAAGAGAGACTGATTGAGAGGGGGAGGGGATATGATGGAGAGTGAAGTTTCAAAGGGGAAAGTGTGGGGAGGGAGGGAAATAACATGGGATATTGGCTACAATTAAAGAAGTTGTCAATAAAAAAAATAATAATAAAAGAAAGGGGGGGGGAGGAGAATGGGCATGCCAGGGCTGCAAGTGAACTCCAGATGCATGGGCCACCCTGTGCATCTGGCTTTCAGTGAGTACTGGGGAATCAAACCCAGGTAGTTAGGTCTTTCAGGCAAGTGCCTTAACCACTGAGCAATCTCCCCAGTGCCTATGAGCAATTTAATGTAAACTGTTCATCTGGGTACTTGTCAGGACTAAGAAGTGGCAGAATGCATTGCTGGTAACTAAACATGGCTCTCAGTTGGGTTTTACTAGTGCTGCATCTTCATCCTCTCTGTATTCCAAGGTGAAACCAGGGATGTTGCCTGATATTTAACTGTCAAACCTTCCTCATTTCCTCTGGTCTGTCAGGTTTCTCAGATTTTACTAGTGGTTGAGGACCTGATAGTATGCAAGAGCATAGACCAAATACTCTGGGATTGCTCCCAATCTGAGTATATCTGATGATTTGGTCATGGTTGATTGCATAGGATGGGTCTATGACATTTTCATGACACATATGCTGATCTCACCCTTCGTCATGTGGTTGAGGTAATGGCTTCTAGGTTTCTTCTCTATACAGTTACCACATGGCCCTTAATTTATTAAAGAGATTATTTTTTACATACATATGACTATATACATGCATGTGTGTGGAGGCCAGAGGTCAAGTTTTGGGTGTCTTCCTCAATTGTCCCCCCCTTTTTTTGAGACAGAGTTTCTCATAGAACACAGATGTCATGGCTTCATTTTCAGTCCATGCAGCACAAAAGATGATATGACTTACATTGTATACATGTGCATTTAGCATGAATCAAAAAATCAGGGGGCCACAATCTTTAGGGAGCAGCAGTTTTATGACTGTGCTAAAGTGTACGTAAGTTTAATTAGGGGTAGAAAAAGAGCAGGGGTCAGAAGAGGAAGGAGTCTATGGTCATTCTCTAAGACCAGAGAAAGTCTAGCTAATAAACTCCAATGGGGAAGTAAGGAGTTTGACCAGCTCACTGTGGTCAGTAAACATCCTATATCTTTTCCTAACAGGTAATCTCAGGTGTACTGACACCAGCATATTGCAGGCTGGTGTTCCAATATAACGCACTGTGTTTGGCACCTGCTTCCCAGCCTGTCTGCTGTCATGTAGGCGGTCACCATGGCTTCTCGGGAATCTCTTGCAACTTACTGATTTCGCTAGATTAGCTGGTCAGCAGGCTCTGAGTAACCTGTCTGCCTTCTCAGAACTGGTATTACAGGTGCATACCACCATGCTTACTTTATGGTGGCGGGTCAAGGGATCTAAACTCAGCCCCTCATACTTGTATGTAAAGGTAGACCGTTATCACCTGAGCTGTCTATTGAGCCCCTAAAGAGGATTTTTGTGCGATTTACTTTGGCATCTCAGGTATACATGTGTAAAGATGAACTAAGGAGATAGCTATAGCTAAGAGGGAGAAGGGAGAGGAACAGAGACAGAGAGAGAGAGAGAGAGAGAAAGAGAGAGACTAAAATGTATGTAGCTATTATCTTAAAGGAATGGGAGGAATCATTCAAAGTTGAGCATGTATAAGGTATAGGATCATAATAATGCCAATAGGGTCTAGAAAAGGATGTAAACATGGCTTTTCACTTCAATATTATTTGTTACTTCAGTTTACAAAAATGTTATTTTTCTTACCTGTAGGGACATTCAACAAACCCCTGAAAGTATGCAATCGCGTATCTACAGAAAGATCAAAGTGGAAGGGAGTCTGTTTTCAATGAAGTACCATTGAAATGGAAAAGTGACTTAAGAGGTCCCCAAATGTGTTCATTCCCTAATCACTGCAGTGTACTTAGTAGAGGCAACCTTCCATGCAGACACGTCTTGGGCAATCCTTATTACATTCTTTCATCACAATTGCAGAATAAAAGCACACTAGGTCAAACATCAGTTCCCCGTGGACAGATAACCTGGGCCTTTTGTCTGATGGACTCTCTACACCTGACAGCTCGCTGCTCTTCAGGGAAAGCCAGGGCAGCTACTTTCCTTAACGCTGAAAATTTAGAACTTCTGATGAAGCCAAATTCTTGGCAGTTGCTCCTCTCTAGTGATCCTGCAAGCCGAGCACTTAGCTGGCAGCCACAGACAACTCTTGGAGAGTCAAGACCCAGAAGGGCAGTAGCTATGTGTAGTAGTTCTAGTATTTCTCTTCACTTTGGCAAAACATTGACACAGATCTGGAAGCAAACCTGATAACTGGAAACAAGAACTTGAAAATCAGATGTCCTTGAATTCTAAACATTTCCCTGCCATTTATAATTAAACAAGTAGGAAAGTTGCATAATTCTCTACAGCTGCACACTTATTGTGTGAATTACTATGAAAATGGTGCATATCTTATAGAGAGGTTGTCGGCATTGTATGAGTAATGAAGTAGAGATTTGAGTTTGAGACTGGACATAGTAAACACTTGGCAATAGCCACATACACAGTATTTTCTAAGGGTCAGGCATTGCACTGACATTAAACTTACTCTTCTACTTAATCTCCACAAGAGTCTATTGAATTAAATAAACTGTTTTTATTCTCCTTTTGTAGAGGGAAAAACTGAGTACAAGTGGTATAATGGCTTGCTCTTAATGCCAATCAAGATGATCAGAGGACTAAAACTCAGACCTCCTGTCAGAAGGTTGGCGCCTGGGCACTGTGACATTCCACTCTTATGTGTGTGTCACATAGTAGTAATCAATGACAGTTGCTATGATTGTTACTAAAGCTGAAGTTACCATGAATGTAGGTTTAAAAATAAAACTCAAGATTGTAAATCTAAATAGAAAATTGACCGGTTAGCATTGACTTGGGCATTCACAAAGGCCCACACAGACATCTAGGAAATAATTCTGACTGTTTTCTGAGGGTTTAGTGCAGCTTGCCGACAAGAGCACCTACCCAGGCTTCTTCCAATAGAACCATTTCAGGGTCAAAACACCACTCCAATTTCAATCTCACATTCCCTTAATCTTTCAACAACAACCTTCTTGAATCCCACCATGCTTCCACCAAGAGTCTCTCCAACGCCCTCCAGCTTTTATCCTGAACCTCCCAATTCTAAAGAAAATGCTACATATTTCAATTTCTAATTATCTTCTACTCCTAATCTCAAATAACAAGCTGCCACCAAATGTAGTTATGTAAGACAGACTATTTTATTTTACTTATAATCAAGGAATTAGGAAGGCCTGAGTAGAGCAGTTCTTACTTTGGTAGCCATGGTCAGATGTAGATGGGATGACAGTTACTGGAAGCCTTGGTTGAGTATGTTATTGAAGGAGTGGTATAAACATAACTGGCTGACTGTTAGTTGGGAACTCAGCTGTTCTGTCACCTGGACTATCGAGTGTGACTTATTGAACAAAGTTTTATTGAAGTCTTGAACTACTTAGAGTAGGTGGATTTCCCAAGTGGTTGGTTTAGAGAATCAGTAGGAAGCTCTATGACCTTTTCTAAACCACCCATGGAAGACTAATAGCATCACTTTCACCTTACTCTGTTTTTTAATTGATAACTTTAATATATATACATAATGCAAATTGGTCATATACCCATTGTGTTATCCTCTTATGTATCCTCTCCCCATACCCCATGATACTAAGGGTCATCTCAGTAGGATTATGAGCATTCACTGTGGGCTTCTGAACCCATCAGTCAGTCTTTGTGGGTGGTGGGGGTGGAGGAATGCAATGTCTCAGGATACTCCTTCCCACCCTGTGGCTCTTACATTCTTTCCACCTCCTCTTCTGCAATGTTCCATGAGCCTCCAGTTGTGTTATAAATCTCCTTTAGTTTTGGGCTCTCAGCAGCTTATTACTTTCTGCTTTAATGAGTTTTGAATCTCTTCAATGTCTAGTGCTATGTCTCTGGAGAAGGTTCTCAGGCTAGCTGTGAGAGCAGAACTCATATCTAATCCATCCCTTCCTATGAAATATTTCCTGAGAACAGTCTTAAAGCCTTTTTGATTCCAAGAGATAGGTGGACAGGTCCCACTTGTTAAAAGAAGGCCTGCCAAGGAATTTAGGACCATGTTTTAAGTTCCACATCAGATTATATAAATTTTCATTTTGGAGTAATTTATGAAGTGTTTAGTCATCATAAGAACCCAGTACACCAACATATATTCAAAGACTGGTGATAATGAATACTTGAAACTACAAAATATTGGTTTGTATAAAGAAAATGAGGAACTCAGATAAGATTCACAATATCCATGCAAAATGTTGGGTATGGTGCTTATAATCCCAGTGCTGGGGAGGTGATGACAGGAAGATCACTAGGGCTTGCTGGCCTGCTAGTCTAGTTCAGTCTGTCAGCTCTGAGTTCAGATAGAGACCCTGTTTCAAAAATAACATGGCAATAAATTGATGACTATATCTGACACATGCACATAGTCACATATCCATACAAACATGCTTAAGCACATGCAAACCTATCACACACATGCAAAAAAGTAAATTTGTAAGAAAATAATCTATTATACATGTGTGGTGGTTTGAATGGATGTCCCCCAATATATTCAGGAGTTTGGTTAAAGCTTTGAATTAGATCTCCAGCCACCTGGCTGGAGAAGTTGTCACTGTGGACAGATCCTAGGGTCCAGGTCTAAAGTGTAGGAACAGATCTGGAATTTCCATCCAAAGATATGCAAACTGCTAGAGATTTGCCTGGGGTTCCTGAAGTGTGCTTGCTCATGGTGTTGGGAGTGGTTTTTCTCTCTACCTGGATTTATGAAACTGGGCCAGCTTCTTCTGCCATTATGGATCTTCCCCTCTATCTTTAAAGTTCAAATAAATCCCTTCCTCCCATAATTGTGCTGGTTTGGAGGTTCATCCCAGCAACCTGAAGTTGTTTACTATGCCATCTATCCCCTTTGAAGACTGAGGAAGAATTTAATTAAAGAAACACAGAGAAAAGTAGCAAATATGAATTCTTTCTTTGAAAATAGACCTCTAGCTCTGTGAATCAAAAAAAAAAGGAGCATAATGGGTAGAAAGTAATGCATGAATTCTGAGAGGGATTAGATTAAAATATTAGGTAACACTATAATAAATACAGTCATTTAAAAAGGCAATCATAACTCTAGTTAGCACACCTGCATACCCAGGTTTCTTTGCACTCTATTTCTGAGGAGTTGGCTTTGGCTGAAAAAGCCACCTTGGCCAAAGTCATGTCCTCTTCTGAGAAGGTTGATTTTAACAACTGATGAGCATGGGGTAAAAAACATTTGATTGACTTGGACAAATTGGAACAATTCTGTAAGGTTTTTGGTCTCAAGGGTACCCAAAACACTAGGTGAAATATTTGCTGTGATGAGTTCCACTTCAGTGTTTTTCTTCTGATTAGTTCTGTTTATTTCACTTTCTGAACTTGAAAGCTGTTCTCAGCTCATGCTTTTTTTATGAGGCAAACTTTTATTGGGTAAAAAAAAAAAAAAAAAGAAAAGAAAAAGAGAAGCTGGTGCATTAGGGTTACATCTGGAGTTTGGGGTCTCAGAATGCAGCGTCAGCTCACTCTTTACACAGAAGCCTCTCCATGATAGAGCCTGAGCTTTAGCATTCCATTTAGAGTTAAACACCTCCTGTCTCTCAGGCCTTTTTGGTACTGGGAATTATTGTGTATCAGGGAAGAGTAAAGAATAGGTATGTGCCTGGGGGTGCGGGGGGCTTGTAGCACATTATCAGGACTCAGGGTCTTCCACATGTCACTTTCTCTTTGAAACTGTTCATGGGCCCTTTCTCTGCGCATCACTTGAAAGCAATCATCCAAGCTGACTTAAGTTCAAGGACACTCCATTTATCTATATTAGCAACAATCCAAGGTGTTTTTTTTTTTTTTTTTATAGTTGGGTAAAAGGATAATCTAGAGATGAAGATATTGGAAACTAAATCTTCCATTGGTATCTATCTACCAATCTCAATCATCTATCATCTATCTTGCTATTTATCTATATTCTGTCGATCACATAACTGTCATCTATCTGTCTCAATCATGTCTATCTTTTGATCACCCATTTATCTCTCATTTGACATCCAGCTATCTAACTTATCATTTATGTATTTGCCTATTTATCAATCACTTGTATTTCTCTCTGTCATCTAGCCATCGTGTGTATATATATGGCATCTATCAATTATCTGTGTCTTTCTACCATTTACCTATCAATCATCTACCTAGCTTCCATTGAGAGGACAGGCTAAACAAAGGATATGTGTATATAAATTAATGGCCATCCGGAGAATCTAGGTTGAGCAATGTCAGGAGAAAGAAGAATTCTTTTTCAGCTTTTTCAGTGTTTTCATAGCCCTATATTTGAATATTGTCTTCTACAAATGTTCCCATTGCAAAGGTTTGGTCCCAGAGTGGAACTTTTGGTCATGGAGGGCTTATTTTAAAATTGAACATGAAGTGAGAAGTTTTGTTCTGTTGTGCTTTCCTGCCATTGTCCTCACACCTCCTCTGTGCACACGCATCATGTGTATATACATATACGTGCGCTTGCCTAAAAGCAATGAATCCACAGGATCATGCACTGCAGGCTCTCCAGCAATGAGCCAATCTCAGATGTTTGTTATAGTGATGGAAACCTGACCTGCTTGCACATATAAATCTTTGGGAAAGTCATTGATTGGCTATCCTTGGATCATACACAACCTTCATGGGTACACAGGATAAATGAAAATGGTATATGGTCAGCTCTAAAATGATTATGTTCCCAAAGATAGAATGAGAGATTGGGGGCACAGTTAGGTTCAGGGAACAATGATTGATAGCTAGCAAACAACAGATGAAGTTCAGAAGGAAGTTTCCAATTGAAGTATTACCAGAAGTAGGGGGAAAATACCGGCAACTCCAATGAGATGTGACTTTGTGGATATAAGATCATGAAAGGCTAAGTTGGACATTTTTGGCAGCCAATTCTTACACAGGCACATCCACATTTTTCTTAAGTCTCTAAAACAGACACATTATTAGCTCCCCTCAGAAAGAAGGCTCCCTGAATCCCAAAAAAGCTGCTGTTAAAAGGTATTGTGAGCCGGGCGTGGTGGCGCACGCCTTTAATCCCAGCACTCGGGAGGCAGAGGTAGGAGGACTGCCATGAGTTCGAGGCTACCCTGAGACTACATAGCTAATTCCAGGTCAGCCTGGACCAGAGTGAGACCCTACCTCGAAAAACCAAAAAAAAAAAAAAAAAAAGGTATTGTGGGGCTGGAGAGATGGCTTAGTGGTTAAGGCATTTGCCTGTAAAGCCAAAGGACCCCAGTTAGATTCTCCAGAACACACGTGTGGTAGTTTGAATATATGTCCCCCAATATATTCAGTGTTTTATTAGTTATAGTTTGCATCTGCAATCACCTTGCTAGAGGCAATGTCACTGGGGGCCGTCACTGTGGTGGTGGGTTTGAGATTCCATTGTAAAGATATGCGAAGTGTGCCTAGCAGGAGTTCCTGAAGTGTGCTGTGTGACTTTTTGGCTGTACTTTTGCTCAGTGTGCTGTGTAGCTGGCGGCTTGGTTTTTCTTTCTCTTGCCTGGTCCTGTGAGAGCAGGCCGCTTCTCCTGCCATTATGGAACTTCCCCTGGATCTATAAGCTTCAATAAATAATATCCCTTCCTCCATAACTGTGCCTGGTCTGGAAGTTCATCTCGATGAACCTGAAGCTGTCTGCTACACCACGTAAGCCAGATGCACAAGGGGGCACATGCATCTGGAATTCGTTTGCAGTGGCTGGAGGCCCTGGCACGCCCATTATCTCTCTCTCTCTCTCCCTCTTAAATTAATAATTAAATAAATAAATATTTTTTAAAAGGTATTGTGTGAAGCATGCAAATCCAAATGATTCAGGAATGAGCTGTTGCTGAGGTCTGCTGCATTGCTCAGACTCCCACCGCTGGAGACAGACTACAGGTCCTCAGCTGCTGTTGAGTCTCAGGAATGGGTTAGAAAAAAAAAAATGTTTGCCTCTCTTGCTCCATGCACTCAAGTTTTCCCTGACCATTAGTCATGACTGTACTAACCTAAGTGCTTTACCTGGTGGAGTGATCAGCTCTGTCTTCCCAATTCTCTGACCATCATGGTTTTCTTGGGTAGTTGCTGCTATGCTAGACTATGTAGTGCTAACGTGGGGACCAGGGATGTGGAAAAGCAGTATTTGGATAACATTTGACACATATGTGACCATCTCTGCCTTTTTATAGTCAAGCAAAACCTTCTAGGGGCTGAGGATATGGTTTAGTTGGCAACGTTCTTGCTGTGTAAGTGTGAAGACTTAAAATCAGACCTTAGTAACTGTGTAAAAGCCAGGCATAGTGATAAGTGTCTATAATCTCAGAACTGAGGAAGATACCCAGTGTCAGCCATGGCCTTCTCATGAACTTACATACATGTGCACATTGTCCCATGTGCATACACAACTCACAGAGAGAGAAAAACCAGATATTTAGGCCCATTTATCCTACCAGTATATTGACTTCTCCCCTTGTCTGCTGGTCTCCTGGCAAGAAAAGTGAAAACTGTGTTAGCCACAGCTGTCTCTTTGGTTTAGTGGGATTCTATGTGTGATATCTGGTAGAATTGTTTTCTATATGGTCCCTAGAATGCTTACCTTGTGGCTGAGAGCTTAGAGGCATAGGAATTTGGGGAGACAAGTTCACCAAAGGAACTCAGAATGATGGGGTTTGGTCCCTCTTACTTCCACTGCTTGGTTTTGTCCAGATGGTACTTCTCCTTTTGAGTTTCCCTAAAAACTCTTCTTTTATGGTCTTTCACACTATAGACAACTCAATTGTAGACTTGTGATACCTTGTCTAGAGACCCAGGTAAACTGAGCTCTGACTCCTCCACCAAAGCTGTGACATAATGCAATGACCCTTGTGGAGAAAAAGTGGCAGCAGGGTTGATCAGAGCAGTGCAGCAACAATAAAGGCATTGGTCAGTTCTGTTTGAAGTTATGGAGCTGGTTTGGCTACTCAGAACTGTCAGAGATCAGGCAAGGGCACTAGGCACATTGATTGTGTCCATAAACCCAGGGACTGGGCAAAAGTTGAGAGAGACAGACCTCTTTTGTTGAGGTCAAGTTTCAGACAGGAACTTAGCTGAAAAACACTAGCTGCTAAAATCACCAACAATAGAGGAATGAGGGTTTTAGTTCTGGGCAGGGCTTGTGGGACCTGACCCACTGCATTCACTACAACCTGGTGTAAAAACCCATTGCTATGGAAAATGATGTATCAGGTTGAGGTCCACGTGTGTCAGCTGTGTCTTCTCCAAGGTCCCAGTGCAGGTTATTGGGGTTCATAAGAAAATAGAAGTCTTAAAGTTGACAAGGGCTTTAAAGTAGTCATATTTTCATAGAAACACAGTCTTTCCACATAAGAATATGTGTTGTCTCATCTGGAAAAGCAATCATAAGATCCTTATGGAGATTGTTTTACCAATAGGGGGCGAGCACCAAAAGTGGTAGAGGTGGAATGTAATTTATTTCCATGCCGCTGTCTGGCATGACTAGAAGAAGAGGTACAGTGAACAGAAGAGGGATAGATCGATTGACTGGGACTCTTTCCCCCTATGAAGCAGAGGGATGCTGTTCTTCCTGTTAGGAAGGTGTAACACATGCTATGGATCAAGAAAATCCCTATTTCCTTTCCTCTCTTCTCATTTCTAAGTGGGAATATTGGGGTGATTATATTATTTTCTTCCAGTTTTATAATCTGTGTGTTGTAGATATGAAACTGATCATTTGTTCTATTCGTAGATTACAAAATATTGAAATAGTATTTCAACTTGCACAATGGTTGCTTCCCATTTGCTTTGAAGCCCAAAGTAGTTATGGCATGAAATCAGTATGTAGCTGTGGGATATGACCCCTTGGGGAGTGTTTTAGCATCATTTTAATTACACATGGATATTTGTAATTTGATATGTGGAATGGCCTGGTTAAGAAGGGTGTTCTTAACCTACTGGTCACTAAAGGAATACTCAGCTATTATTTTATTTTGTATGAGTTGTTCCAGATAGATCTAATTATTTTTATCTATCTATCTATCCATCCATTTGTCTATCTATCTATCTATCTATCTATCTATCTATCTATCTATCTATCTACTATCTGTCATCATCTACTTATATTTCTTTCTTCTTATGATGCTTTTATCTTATGTTTCCAATTGGCAAGTAAGTCACAAAACAGTTCTGCATCATATCTGCTCTGGAATTGAAATGTACTCAAATATATTCAACCACACTAGCAGGCTTCTTGAATCAAGGTTAACACATAGCCAAAATGGGCCAATGGTACTGTGATGACTGGTTAAACATTGGATAGCAGGCATTCTTCTCAGCTGAAGTTACTAAAAATGTACTGGAAGGATATGGTGTTACAAGTGGTTCTCTTTCTTACTCTGTGGAAGATGCTACCTGCAAGAAAAGCTGAGACCAACAGAGTCAGCTAAAACAGAGCAGGAGGATGATGGCTGGAGACATGCTCAGTGGGTAGAGCATTTGACCAGCATGAAGACCTGAGTTTCATCTCCAGAACTCACATACAAGTACCAGGTCTATAATCCCAGCTATGCAGAGGCAGCAACAGGAGGATCCCTAGAGCTTGCTGACGAGCTAGTCTAGCCCAATTTGTGAACTCCAGGGTCTATGGGATATCCTGTCTCAAAATATGTGGCCTGAATTTCTTAGAATGACACCTGAAGTTCTCTCTCTTCTGCACATATGCTCACACCTGTATATGCAGTCACATACATGAATTAACTTAAAAAGTAAATAATAATGATATAGCTGGAGAGAAAAAGCACTGGTCATCATTTAGGCCCCAGGTGGACCTAAAATCACTTCATAATTCTGGGTTTCTTTGTTACACGAATGCAGTGGTGTCTCTCTGCTTGGATCTGTGAAAGGGAGCCAGTTTCTTGTACAATTATGGAACTTCCCCTGGATTGTAAGACTGAAATAAATCCTTTTTCACCCATAAACTGTTTGATTTGGAAGTTAATCCCAGCAATGTGGAGCTTACTGTAACATAAATTGATACTGAGAAGTGGGGTAATTGGTGACCTTAATCTGACCATGTGGATTTTGGTCTTTTGGAACTTTTGTTCTGGAGGAATGGATATGGACTTGGTACTTTCAACTGAAGATGTCTTTCAGAGTGGTAAAAGCCAAGTTTTATTGGCTATTCTGGTGAGATTCTGAAAATGCTAAATGAGCAGAGAATTGCATTTGGAGACTTTGCTTATGAACATTCAAAATGGAAAGGAAAGATAGCAGAGAAGTTTGTTGGAACTGGACTATTAGCATATGGGCTGCCTCTGTTCTTCTGCCCAAGTCCTAAGCGTTTGATCAAGGTTGAATTTAAAAGTAATTTGATGTTCAGACAGAAAATATGAAACTGAGAGGTATAAGATTTAAAATTTGAGAAATTCAAACAAGTTTATAATTATAGGCAATGAGATTGGTTTTAGGTTACAGAAGCTGCTATTGCCAAACACATTAGCAATCTTAAGGAAGATGGCCCAACTACTTTACATTGAAACAAGGAAGATGCTGGATGTGATTCCACCCCAGATAGACTGAAGGGTAGAAATGCAAACTCTTGTAAAGATGGAACTTGCTCTTCAAGGTCTAGATTTATTTTGTCCCTGGATTAACAACATGACTCTGTCCTGCACACCTGGTATTGGTTTTGGAAGCATGAAAAACATGTGGAGTGGGTTTGTTGTAGAAATTTCAGTGAAAAACCCAAGTGCCACTCAGAGAGGTATGGAGAACTCATGAATTTAATATTATGCTGGTGGGCTAGAGGGAAGCTGTGCTTCCAAAACAGCTCCAGCCCCCTGATCCTGGGCCACCTCACTTTTATAGTCAGTTTTATAGAACTACATGCCTAAGGACATGAATGAACAGAGGACAATAAGGTCATAAGGTGGGGAAGGACTGTGTGACCTTAGAAATGTAATAACTATGTAGAGTTGCATGGTGGTGTGAGGAAGCTCCAAAGTTATGGTTGTCACTAGTCTGGGCTGACACAATAGTAGACTGATACAAGTTGGGATATGTCTCCTTCTTTTAACTCCCTTATCACTGTCAAACTTGGTCCTAGCAGCATGGGAATGGGAAAGAAGTGGTAACAGCTTTTTTATTGTCCTCAGTTCACAGCATTCATTGGGAAGAGAAGTGTAAGCAGGATCAGAGTCAGGTTTCTAACTTGAAAATGTGCACTTGATTTTTCCAATCTTTTAATCAATTTTTCATCAGGTCATAAAGTTCACATGGTTTCAGGAGCCACTGCTGAGATGCAGCATATGGAATGGAATGTGAAGTCCCTGATAGAGAGACCAGTGAAGCCATTGGAAGATGGATTGTGATTTGCAAGCAATGGAGACCAAAGAAATTTCGGATATACCAGGACTGTGCAAGAGCTATCATGCAGCACTGTTAGTTTGGGATGGAAATTTTCCCTAGCTACTCAACCCATCTGAAGGGGGGAAATTGGAAAATCTAGAGACTGTTGTTACTGAATGTTAGACTTGAACTGTAAATGTTTAATGTTAACCTGATTGTTGTTGATTTTGCACTAGTCCAGTCTCTCCTTGTTATGGCTTATAGCAATGGAAATGTTTACTCTCTGCTATTATATGTTGGATATATACAACTTTTGATATTTCAGGACTCACAGTTAAGAGACATTCTAATCTCTGATGAGATTTGGGACTTTGGAACAGTCTTACAGTTGGAAAAGACTATGGGGACTTTTGAAGTTGGACTAAATACAATTTTCAATGTGAGATGGTCCTGAGCCTATTGGGGACCAGGGCCCAAATGTGGTACTTTGAATGTGTGTCCCCCAATAGACTAGGATGTGTTATTAAAATGTGGATTTCCAGCTATCTGGCTGGAGGAAGTATCATTGGGGATGGATCTTGGGCTCCAGCCCTAAGGTTTTACTGGGGGCAGAACTGATTCCATACTAAAGCTATGTAGAAGAGTCTGAGTTCTGCCAGAGTTCCCTGCTGTTTGCGTTAGGTTTGTGCATGCATACTTTTGGTGCTGGCTCTCAGTGGTGTCTCTCTGTTTGAATCTATGAAATGGAGCCAGCTTCTTCCATCATTATGAAACTTCCCCCTGGATCTATAAGCCTGAAATAAATCTCACTCCTCCCATAAACTATGTCTGGTTTGAAAGTTCATCCCAGAGATGTGGAGCTGACTACAACAGGGAACATATAATATTTTCCTTTTTAATTTGTGCTAGCTTTAGGTGCTTTGCTACCTGTATTAATCAAACTGTCCCCACTGAAAAAAATCATTAGTGTATTTTTTTTTATTCCAGCCAATGACCTATTATCTGTCCTCCTTGTTCAGTTATTCTTGATATTTCCACAGAGTAGTTGGTCCCAGGTTCCTGAAATCCTTTCTTACTTGACATGTCATTCCCTCCCTACTTCTCACATGTTTTCTGGCCATACAGGAAAGAGAAGAGTTATTAGTTTATCATACATCCACAGTTAAGTTACTCTACTTCTTTGCTTTTATTTGTGAGAATTGTATGTGAAATTATCCCTAATATTAAACATTCAGCTCAATAATCCTGTGATCTTTATAATAAGAAGTTGAGAGGAGAGATTGTGCAGTTAGAAGTTGCATAAACTTTACTATATACCTGATGCAAAAGCAGATGCACTCAGCTGAAATGATTTTTAATTTCCCTTCTGCTATTGGGTATGGCCACATTGTTCCATGATATATGCAATTTGTTTCCATAAAGAAGGAAGGAGACCTTAAAAAAAAACAGCCTAGTGTTACTGTCACTTGAATTCCAATTACTGGGAAGGCATCCTCTGTGCACTTGCACTCATCACATTTCAATGTGTCACCTCCTCTAAGTGGAACCAATTGCATTAAAGCAGTCATGAAACTATCATCACCCTCCTCCCTTCATAAGAAATGTAATCATACAGATTTTAGATGAACATATTCATTTACCTCCTTCAACCAAGAAAGTGTACCTCATCAGTATTCACGGCAACAATAATGATTGGGTCTCTGTTTATGAAAATATTAATGGAAAAATTAGATACACAAAAGACTCCTGCCAAAGTAAACACTTGATTCTATTGCTTGGAAAACACAGTTGGTGTTCGGTTTTGCATCTGCCACCGAAAATCTTTGTCTCTTGCTAGTTTTCCTTCTCTCCATTCTTTTTTCGGTGTGTGTATGAGTGTGTGTGTGTGTGTGTGTGTAATGGAGACAGAGAGAAAAAATGTAAGAGATCTCACATACTCAGGGAAAGATATCTGTAGCAAATCTTTAAATAGCAGAATTTCAAAATCATATGTATATACACTGAAAGAGATTTTAAACTACGTCCAAAAATCTTCTATTCTTTTCATTATTCCAAATCAAATTATCTCTGACTCCAGCCCCTATTTATCAAAGTGGATGAGAAATTTAAAACCTCTTGTATTTGGTCATTTGCCTTCTTCAGATTCATTTCAGACTCCCTAAATTTTACTGTGTTCTACAATATTTACTTCAGACCCTGTGGTCTTTTCACCACAGTGATCAGTGCTGGTAGAACTGTATCAAACAACATGGTTTCTTGAAGTTGATAGCACCGATATTTCTTTGTCAAACTTGTATAGTGTAATTTTGAATGAGGTTATGAGGCTTATGGCCTTAGTTTGTAGCCTTATTACCCAAAGTGTTGCCATGGGAATTCCTATCATTTTCTAAAGTACAAAATTAGAACCAGGGTAATTGACCCTTTCACCCACCAGTAAAATCCCCTTTTTCTTTTTTTCTTTCTGGTTTTTTTTTTTTTTTTTCCTTGAAGCAAGTTTGTACTTCAGTTCAGGCTAACCTGGAACTCACTCTGTAGCCCAAGCTGGCCTCAAACTCATCACCTTTCTCCTATCACACCCTCCCAAGTGCCAGAATTAAAAGCCATGAGCAATTTTTCCTGGCTCCTTTCCTTCAGTATGGGATTATTTTTATTTAGCAAATACTTAAAATACATTGATATCTATTATCTAGGCATCTATGTATGTGTCTGCTCATCTACTCATGCATCTATGTATCTATTTAACTATCTTTCTTCATCATCATCTACCCACTATCTCTTTATCTATGTAAATCTTTGTCATATTTAAACTTTAAAGCCTTTTTCCTTCGATTTTGAGAATGAGAGCAGGTAGTGTGGTTTTTTCAGAATGAAACTTCTATGAGCCCGAACAGATACTATCAATACAACCTTCTCAGACAAAGACTTGGACACACTTTGTAGTTGCAGGTTATGATTTTATACACTATTTAACAATACAGTGTAGTGTGTGCAAGAAACAAGGCTGTCCTCATGTAGGTTTGAATTCCCACCATCTGTTTAGTTGTGTAACTTTAAGGATAGTTAATTACTTAGATTCTCTGTGTATGTGCCCTTATTTGTACACTGAACACATGTCAGTACCTAACTTGTAAGGTTGAAGGCTGAGTTATCATTTGGAAAGGGCTTAGAAAGTTTTCAGGTGCCTGAAGAATCCTATAAATGTTTATTAAATATTATTTGTCACATTCCATACCTGCCTTTTCTGAACTCAGCCCTAAATACCTGATGTGCAAATTAACAACATAATCTTCAGAATTACAGGTTCCGTCTTGACCATCTACCAACTGTTGGGACTATGAGAGAATCCACATAATATTTTAGCTTAAGTTTCTTCAACTGCAAAAATTGGACTGTTATTAGTATTAAAAGAAATGATGCATTTGAATTCCTTAGTGAAACGCTTAGATGATCCTTGACCTTGAACTACAGACTGGAATGTAATTTCTTCTCTGATTTCACACTATTGACCCTATTATCACATGCTTGCTAAAAAGCACCTTGTTTGATCATTGTTCTGGATCTGTGATCTCTTATTTCCTAATCAGGGCTACACACACACACACACACACACACACACACATCATTATTTACAACATATATATCATTACTTAATTCAATTAATTCAAAAGTTGGTCAAGATTATCTTTCAATTGCCTATCCTATGTCATCAAAAGAAGTATACCATCTGTAGACCATTTCTGGCTATAGTACTAAACCCACAGCTACATCCATTTTTCATGAAATGGAGCCCCACTCAGAGTTTGTTCTTGCCATGATGCTCTGCCTCGAGCCCAGCAGCCAGGCTGCCTGAATGGAAGCAGATGCAGAGCTCTTGGCCTGGAAGTGTTGTCTGAAGGGCCTGTAGGTCAGGTTGCCTGGGAGGATGCATCTGGTGTCCTAGTTGGGCCAAATTTAACACATGGGCCTGTTGGCAATATTAATGACTCTCTTCAGATCGGCTTGGCCAAATGTCATTTATATTCAGCAGTCTTCTAACTCACTCTGTGTGGCCACAGTGAATGGGAAGAGTAAGCAATGTGCTCTTGATAGAAATAACATCTATTCTGTGAGAGAACAGTGGAGCTCAGCTCCATCCATCAGTTTGATATTTATCATCTATCTATCTCTATCAATTATCTATCTATCATAATCTACTCATCGTTTATGAAACTATCATATATTTATCTCTCTCTATATATATTTATCTATGTATGTATGCATGTATGTATGTATGTATGTATCTATCTATCTATCTATCTATCTATATCTCCATCATCTATATTTCTATTTTAAAGTTGGTAATCGACTCCAAAGATCTACAGTTTTTGTGCAGTGTGTCCATCCTTTCTCTATGGACCTAGATACTTTGTGGAGCATTGGAGAGCAGAACTGTTGCTCAGGTGTCCTCACTTCATAGCCATTCATTCATTTAACACATATTTGACAATGAAGAGAGCAGAGAGAAGAACACAGGCAGAAATAACTGTAGGACATTTCACAAGGGAGGAAGGGTTTACATTAGATTAGAAAAGCAAATGTCTTTCTTCTTTGGCCCCTTTACAACCTTTGAGATAATGCAGTTTTCTGAGGGCCTGTTTTCTGTCTTGGTACTTTTCAAGCAACTTGTTGTTAGAGCTCCAATTTGAGTGTAAAACCTCTATTTGCAGAACCTGTCTTAAGGTTTGGAAGTTGTGGTAGCATTCCTGTTGGTACTTACTATGTCCTTACTCTCTGATTTATAGGTGTGTAGGAGAGTTTCCTTTCTTCTTTGAAATTATGCTGACCATCCTTTTGTTGTTGTTGTTGTTGGACAAACTGGCAAATTTCATTTGATTAGAAATGTGTGTGTTACTTCTACATGGAAGCTGGAGATCCAGAGGGCAGGTTTCTCTATGGTCATGTAAGCATATATATAGCCAGGTAATATCTGGTAACATGCAGCCTCCATGACTAGCCCTGACTGATCTGTAGTGAGAGTTATGTGAGGGATAAATAAATGTTTAAATGTGTGAAGTTATTGAAAATAAGGGGCTGTTTGTCATGCAGGCATCACCTGGCCCCTTCTGCCTGGCTTGGAAAATGTAAGACAAAGAATTACTGTGGTAAAGGGCCTAAAGGATGGCTATTGATCCATGGGGATGAGGGAGTGTCAGAATCCATCCAGAAAGAATTTACTCATCTCCTCATCTATGTAGTTACAAAGACTCTGCAACCCCCACTTCCTGTGTGTCCTCAAATAATGGCAGAATACTTCCTGTTAGGCTGCAGATGTGATTCCCTACAGCTGCTGATTAGGCAGCCTCACAGGCTGAGTTACCAGTTGTGTGTCTTTCTAGCCCAGTGATTCTTACTCCGTTTTTCACAGCCCTGTGTACTAGGGCCTCTGTCAGATACAGTAAGACTCATCTTTGCCCATATGAAGACATTAATGGGGACTATTTCCTTAATGAAAGTTTGCTCTGTATATTGTATCTAAGTTATTTATCCACTATTGCTTATTACTTGTAAAATGCCATATATGAGCATTTTAAATACGAATATTTGTATCTGATTCTCATGGTGTCATGGAAAGAACAAAAAGGTCTCCCATAAAAAACTTGAATCAGTGAGACAAATTTGGGCTTATTTCTCATTTCTGATCCCTGGCTCATAGATCCAAAAACTTGACTCTGTAGGTGTATCCTGGAAAGATACTTCAAACATGGATGACTGCAAGAGGAAATACAATCAATCCCCCTGCCTGCTGTGGGGAGGATTTGGCACAAGTAGACCAGAAAGAGCCCACACTAAGTCTTCATGCTGCAAGTGCTAGAGAGATAAATAATGGGAAAAGAAGGAAGAAAGGTGCATGGGCATTCTGAGCTTAAAGCAGAGCTCTAGCCTTGGGAAAAGAGGAGAAGTCAGAGCATGGTACCAGGGAACTAGTTATTAGGTCAGAAGAAAGACTGCTCATGTCCACAGACCTTTACACTCTAGAAGGTGGATCGAAGCTGCCCGTGTCTATGCAACTTCACCATTTGTCCCTGGAATTCATGCCCAGGAAGAGAAGAATTTCCCTAGTGAATGCTTTCCTGTTGCTTCAGAGAATTTCTATAAATCAATTTGTACAGACTTTCAGAGTCATTAGAATGTGAAATGGCCCTCATTGGTTCATGAATTTGAATACTTGGTCACCAGCTGGTGACACTATTGTAGAACCTTTAGGGTATGGAACCTTGCTGGAGGAAGTGTTTCACTCAGGGTAAGCCTTGAGATTTTGAAGCCCAGACCTACTTCTTATCCATGCTCTGCTTCTTGATTGAAAATATCATGTGATTGGCTGCCTCATGCTCCTGCCACCATGCCTTCCCTGCCATGATGGACTATGTCCCTTATTAAGCTGTAAGCCAAACTAAACTTCTCTTCCCTTGAAGATGGTTAAGGTCCAGTCACTCACAGTCACATGAAAAGTGAATGATATTCTTGGTTTACTCATCAGCTCACCTCTCTAGTCAGGTTTTCTCCTCAGACTCATTCTATATGGTTGCACCACAATCCCAAACTACAATATTATTAGCCAACTCAATGAGAAGTTATTCCCTGACTTGAAGTTATTCCCTGACCTTACAGAACCTAGGCCTAGCTCCCAAATTTGTATAAATATCTTCCCAGCCTCCTCTTTGTGGGACACCACTAAATGTTAAAGTAGTCTTTCTCTTTATTCCACTACAACTTGGAAAAGTACCCAAGAGTAGGATCGTATGGTGTACCCGTTAAAGTCATGCATCAGTTTCTCCTTGCTTAGAAATGCAAATATCTATCTTTGAATATCTGCCAGGAAGTGGCAAAATACATCCTAAATAGCAGACTTATTTTCTCTCACATGTTTGTTTATGCTTGCTAATTAACTAGTCCTGCAACAACTGCACAGGGGTTCTGATTGTGTTGATGATGTATTTGAACAAATTTAGAAGAAACAAATGCAGGATTTGGCCAAGTTTCCCAAGTTTCAGACTGAGTCTGCATTGGATCTCATCCCAAGGGAAATTTAAACAGCTCTGTGGAGAGAGGTGCAGATAGCACTCACGGGAATTCCAGCATCTTGTATGCTGTTGGTGCTTTCTGCTTAAGTCATCATTTCCAGCTTCCTCAATGTGGAAGAGGTGGCTATTTTGCTACAGATGATGACTGTGTCCTGACAAAAGACTGAAAGGAGTTTGGGGATATTTGGACATCTTTGGTTAATTTTTGGCTTAGGCACAATTTATTTGCAAATGAAGACTGCTCTCTGGCTTTATCCACTTTCAAATTAATTAGTCCTTTTCAATAATCATAGCTGGAATCTTTCACATTCCAATAGGACAGGAAAGACACATTTCTGTTAAGTCCCACAGTGAGATGGTTTCTGCAACTCAGACCAATTCCCAAGAGACTGGGTACCAGTTTTGACATTCTGCCATCTAGCTACGAAGATGGAAAAAGATATAACCCTCCTGTCTCCGCACAGAGCACTTCATACCTGCCAAGCATCCGCCACCCGTGTGTGTTCAGTCAGTAACACTTCACAAAAACACTATGAGGTAGACCCAATGACCAATCTCATTTTAAGTGAGAAAATGGAAAAAGAGACTTGAAATGCCTCATCACAGTTCTGTGATGAGGGTAGAGGAATGACATCTCTACCTGCTGTCCCCACAGCTTGTGTGGCTAACCACACTCGATTATTCCCTCAAATTAATGTATCGTATAACTTACATACCAAAAAGAGAAATGCCCTAAGATATATGCATTGAAATGGTATCACTTTTATTTTCTCTTTTGTATATGTATGCAAGGGTATATGCATGCTCATACGTATGTGAGTACACATGTGTGTGCTTGTATGTGTGTACAAGAGTGCATGTGTATGTGGAGGGCAGCAGTAAAGATCAAGTGTCTTCTTCACTTGCTCGCTATCTTAGTCTTTAAAACAAGGTCTCACTCACCAATTCAACTTTACTAATAGCCAGTGAGCCCTAGGGATTTCCTGTTTTTGTCTTCCGAGTAGTGGGGAGTACAGGCCCACATTACCACACCTAGGCTTTGATGTGGGTGATGAGAATCCAAACTCAGGTCCTGTCTTCATGCTTATGCAACAAGCACTTTATCCATCTAATCATCTTCCTAGCAACTATCACTGTTTTTCTTCAGAGGTGGACAAAGAAATGGTCCTCATTTTATATGTTGTAAACAAAAGGTTCCTTCCAATTAAAAGCATGGTCTTCTCACAAGCAAATGTAAAATTTAACTACCAAAGATTGACACATAAGCTTCACATCACCTTCTGGACATGAAGATGAGCTCCACCTGCCAAGGTACTCCTTGGGACTCTTGGGTCCTGTGGTACTTTGAATAGATGGCCCCCAATATGTTCAGTGTTTTATTAGTTTGTAGTTTGCATCTGCAGCCACCTGGCTGGAGGCAGAGTCACTGGGCAGATCTTAGGGTCCTAAGGTGTGATGGTGGGTTTAGGATTTCAGTCTAAAGATATGCAAAGTGTGCCTAGCTTGAGTTCCTGAGTTGAAGTGTGCTGTGCTGTGTGGATTTTGACTTTTGGCTTTTCTCTCTGTGTTTGGTCCTGTGAAAGCAGGCCAGCTTCTTCTGCCATTATAGAACTTCCCCCGGTTCTATAAGCTTCAATAAATTCCTTCCTCCATAACTGTGCCTGGTATGGAAGTTCATCTCAGTGAACCTGAAGCTGTCTGATACAGGTCCCAAAGTCACCTGAGCTAAAATCACCACTGTCCCTTCACTCTCTTCTCGATATCATGTGGACCTGACCAGTCCTTCTCCCAGATTTTTTCACACCCCAAATTGTCCATCCATTGGACATCTTGAAGTGTTCTTTTTCTACACTATTTTTCCATGAGGAAATGCTGTATCTCATTTCCTATTTCAAAAATGATACACCTAGTGGTTTTATACACATTTACAAAATCAATTTCTTCTTTGTATAGTGTAAGATCAATCTATTCCGTTTGCTTGTATTGTATCACTTTTCCTCTGACACAGTAAAAGTGAAAGAAAGATGAAGTTAATTAGCCTTACAAGTGAGATTGTTGCAAAGAAGAAAACAGAAAGGATTTGGTTTTTATAACTGGAAATGCATTCCAGGTGGCTCAGATGCCCTAGAAAGGATGTGAAATTGTTTTACTTTAATGTATACTGATCCAGGCTTCTTAATGAGTCACTGTACTGCAGACTTTAGCTCTCACCCTCCTCTCCCACCCCGATTCAGTTTTCAGAATTCAAAGCTGCATGCTTCATCTGTGGGTGAGTGAATCTGTTTAATTGGCACATTGTCATGATTTTTGTAATTATGTTTTTTTAACTATGTGAAGAAAGACAAATGGTAAATTATAGTGCCATTATTTGTCATTTTATGTAACAATGATCTCTGGATTATAAGTGCTGTGTGCACTAATGCATCTGTTATTTCCCTGTGACAAATAGGGTGATCAAAACCTCTAATAGATTGCAGGGTTTTTTTCTCCTGACAGGTTTATTTATTCTTTCTTCTGTGTTTAGAAAATCCACTCCCACTCATTAGCCCGAACTCACACCCAAGGCGAGGTATAGAAGTAGGTCTGAGAATAAACAAAGTTTTTCTCAGGAAAGCAGAGCACAATGAGACTACAATCAAACTAGAGTGTGGGGTGCTCTCACAGAACTTGGGGAGGAAAGCTGGATAACTGAAGCCACTCTCCATGTAACCACTACTCTCCATTAGGTGTGCATGGTATTACTCTTGTCATTGGCAGGGTAAAGAAGGCTGGGGAAGGAGGGAGGCATGTAGGTGGGCTTCAAATAAGGTTATTGAACAGCCTTCAGACACATGCAGTTTCATTTGGGTTAATGCTACCACTAATCCAACTGACAAGAGGTGTGGATGAAATTTCTTGATATGCTTTATGGATTTTAGAAAAGTATCAGAATGGGTGTAATCATACTAAGAATAAAAATTCAGGCCAGGTGTGGTGGCGCACGCTTTTAATCCCAGCATTCGGGAGGCAGAGATAGGGATCGCCATGAGTTCAAGGCCACCCTGAGACTACATAGTGAATTCCAGGTCAGCCTGGACTAGAGTGAAATCCTACCTCGACAAACAAAAACAAAACAAAACAAAAAATTCAGAATAATTCTTTGTGTGGGAAGGATTTTGGGAGAGAAATGAGATAGGCATACCATGAAGGACACTTCAATTTACTGTGCTTTTTTTGTCATTAAGCAAAAAGAAAAGGAAGAGAGCGAAGAAATCTAAATAAGCTATTACACTTGGTGACATATATTTAAATACAATGTTGCATGCATATCACATGTTTGTTCCATTTCTTTTGCATTGCTTTCCCCAGCTGTCCACCATAAGTGGTTGGGGTCACTTTTCTCTGGAGTTCTCCTCACTTCAGGGTTGCATGTGGGAAGGCTATACAACTTACTCATGTTCTGGGGAATGAACTTAACTTGTAACATTGAAATATTTCTATTTAGACAACTGGCCT
The DNA here is from genome assembly GCA_036365145.1 of Orientallactaga sibirica. Taxonomy (NCBI): domain Eukaryota; kingdom Metazoa; phylum Chordata; class Mammalia; order Rodentia; family Dipodidae; genus Orientallactaga; species Orientallactaga sibirica. The sequence goes on from JAEOAD010000028.1 coordinate 16,641,742, forward strand.
CTATGCACATAAAGTCTGCAGATCTCCTTCATGAACATGTGGCTAGAAAGGCTCATAAACAACTGTCTGGTTTCTGGATGTGAAAGATTAAGAAAATATTTTTTTTAAAATGCCATGTCAGTATCTTAATGTAAGAAAGTATGCATTTACAGAGCATTAACTGCTCAAGGGTGTGGAAAGAAGGCAATGAAGGGTGAGTGTCCGGAACCACTATCTACTGATGATCATTTAGCAAAAAGGATGAGATATTCTGTAATTATAGTGAAAATCAACATAAAATTGAAATTAATAACTAAACATTTTTCTGGCAATGTTTTTCTAGGAAAATGATAGACTACTACAGCATTCTTTTGTAGTAGTTGATTGATTATGATACTAGGACACCGATATTTTCAGAATTTAGAGTAAGAATTATAATTTATCTTATTTTTAACAAAACCGTTAATAGTTTAAGTACTGTGTTACAGCTAGACAAGGTGATGATAATATGTAATCTCAGTATACATGGGGATAGGGGCAGGTAGTTCAGTGCAAACCTAGGCTACCTAGCAAAATAGTGTCTTATAGTTACCTTATTGCTGGGACAAAACACATGATCAAAAGCAGCTGATGAAAAGATGTTTTATTTTGACTTAGAGTCTAGAGGGGAAGCTTCATGATTTCAGGGGAAAGCATGATCTGAGCAGAAACTGGACATCACCTCTGCCACAGCAGATGGGAAACCGTAGCAAGGGAGTGAGCTGGACTCTGGCAAGGAGGAAAGTCCATAACATCTCTAACCCCTCCCCCAACAACTTCCTCCTCCAGCAAGGCTCCACCTCCAAAACTCTTCCAGCTGGGGATCAAGCTTTCAGAACATGTGAGTTTATGGGAGTCATCTCATGCAAATTAAGACATGGAATTCCAACAAACAAGTTAATTAATTAATTAGCAAAATATTATGTTGGTCAAATGCAATATGATGTCCTGGATTTGATTGTACAACACTTAAATAGCTATAGTAAATAAGCTGGTGTTAAAAAATCTTTTACTGCTACAAATGAACTCCAGATCCATATGCCACTTTGTGGATATGGATTTATGTGGGTACTGAGTAATCAAACTCATGCTGACAGGCTTGGAAAGGAAGCACATTTAATCACTGAGCTATCTCTCGGGCCCAATCTGGTGAAATTCCCATGCAATCTGTAGCTTTGCTTTTAGTAGTGCACAGATGATGGTTTCTCAGCATTGACCATGTCACTGGAAACCTTTTCTCTGGGGTGGCTTCTTCTCAAACAAATAGGACAGCTGCACCAAAACAAGTCTGATGAACCTATGAGTTGTTTATTGGGTTACTTACCGAGCAGGGTGAGTGTTGCTCACCAAGTAGGGTGAAGGTTGCTTACAGGAGCATAGATGACTGAAATACCAGTGCACCACAAGAAGTCTCATCTTAATCTGGATGACAACCTCCCAATAGCTCTGCTTCTTCCTCTCAAAGGTGCTGAATCACCAGAAAGCCAGCCTGCCTCAGCATAGGTGAAGTCTCATGGAAGCTGCATCTCCACAGCCAACAGCTACACTTGCAGGCAGCTCCATCAAGGAGTCTCTCCCTTCCAAGCATTTGTTTCCCCTTTATATAGCTTTATGGCAGGATCTTGTAACCCTTTCCCAGGCTTTTTACTTCCCGAGTCTCTGGAATATCCTTCCTGTCCCTGTGCCCCCCAGGAAGGGATATTTCAGTTTCTAGCTAACATAACCTTGGAGAGTGGTTGTGTGACCTTTAAGTTTCAGGTCTCCTAGACTTGACTTCCTGAATCCCCAGAGCCTCCTTTTGTTCTCCAATTCAGAGAAATCTGCTACACAAGAGACCAATGGACTGTAGAAGTGGGAAGGGATAATGCCTTTTCTCACTTAAGACTCATGGCCAACATTCTTATAACAGTTGACTGATTGACAAGAGAAAAACATTACAAAATTGTTACAATGAAGTGTTAGAGGAAATGAGAACCTTCTGACATGAAGATCCAAAGACTCAAGGAGAACTTTCTACTTTTATACTTAGGTTTGAAGATGTGGGGGAATGTGACAGATCAAAGTTGTGATCAAACAGGAATAGGCTGAGGTGGGAACCCTCAAGTCCTGCCTGCTCAGGGTCCTCTTGGCCTCCCCCCCCCCAATCAGTGTCCTTCCTTTCCTTTGTGTATAGGACAGGACATTTGTTACACAATGGTCTTCAATGCTGAAGGACGTTTCTAGGTTTTATGATTTGAACTGGGTAATGTAAGGTTCAGGAGTGACCACGACCACGCAAACCACTCTGAGGCAAAGATGAAAGCTTTTATTCAGTAAAAGCAAGAGCTGCCAGGGCTGGCTCACAAGAGATGAGCACAGCCCACCTGAGTTCCTCAGATAGTGGGCTTTAAGTTGGGGGAAGGTGAGGAAATGAAGAGCTGAGGAGAGATCTAAGATAGCCGGGGTGTAACACCAGAATGGCTGATTTATAAAATAAGGGGGCAGAAAACCATGACCTGGGGGCATTGCAGGCAAGGAGGGGATAATGGCTGGGCAATTTCTTGAGGAATGTGGATAATCCACTTCCTTATGTCTCTGTTGCCATCCTGCTGTCCTTGGTGACTCCATATTGGGATCTGTCCGACCTAACAGGTAAGAGGAGTTTCAGTTTTATGACCTGTCTTGAGGAAAAGGGATCTGATTCCTGTGATTTTCCTTAAGCAGAGGTAAGGGGTGAAGGACAGGAGAAGGTCAGGCAGACATTTGGGTCTTAGGTCTCTAATGTCTTGCAGTTCAAATTCCTCAGCATGCCAAGACATTGTCTTTTGGGTTATTGTGGTCTGAGCCTCAGCTATACCCCTGTAGTGTGAGATGCAACAGAATTAGGGACTGAGTAAAATACAGGAGAATTCTCCATGTTAACTTCGGAAATTTTTTATAGAATGATACTTTTTCCCCAATTAAAACTAATTAAAATTAATTTAAGAATTTTACTTAGAAAACTAAACTAATCATCTAATCAATTAAGCTGAATTTGAAAAATTTTCAAGCTTTGGCAGAGGAATATTTTCCAGGTAGCATGGGTAGCTATAAGAAAATTACTTCCTAGATTCTCAACTTTCATCTGTATTCTTCCCTGAGATTATTCTGAAACATAAAAAGTTGTCAAGAAACACAGCCTCTGGGAATAGCTTCTCCTGATGCATTGCTGTCTTAATTGTTCTTTTTCTGCCTTTCAGGAGACTGGCCACAAAGCTAAACATTTCCCTTAGCTACATGGAATTCAGTAAAGAACTCTAACCCTGTGCATCACAATCTTCTGAAAAGGAATTAAAGGGTAGCTCAGGAATGCTTCTGTCCCTTGAATGGAGCAGAGCTTTGTAAATCTAGGTGATAACCTGCCAGGGCAGAGAGTGAACTATTTAAGAATCCAACCTCAACTGGGACAAGCTCCCAGAGAGGAAATGGATAAATAAATTTCTTTAATTTTAAACATTAAGTTAGAATTTTGCTCCCACAAATAACATATCTGTCTGTGTATTGGTTTGACAACAAGGATTGAAATTATCCCCAAATTTAATGAACTAACACTGTAGCTTTTATTTTATTTTATTTATTAGAAAGAGAGAGAGGGAAAGAGAGAGAGAGAGAGAGTGAGAATGGGCCTGCCAGGGCCTCTAGCCACCGCAAACGAACTCCAGACAAGTGCCACCATGTGCATCTGCCTTACATGGGACTTGGAGAATTGAACTGGAGTCCTTAGGCTTCACAGATAAATGTCTTAATTGCTAAGCCATCTCTCCAGCCCAACACTGTAGCTTTTAAAAAATATTTTATTTATTTGGGACGGGGGGGGGGCGGAGAGTGTGTGTGTGTGTGTGTGTGTGTGTGTGTGTGTGTTTGCATGGGTGAGCCAGGGCCTCTAGCCAGTGCAAATGAAATCCAGATGCATGCACCACCTTGTGTATCTGGCTTATGTGGGTACTGCGAATTGAACCTGAGTCCTTAGGTTTCACAGGCAAGCACCTTAACTGTTAAGCCATCTTGCCAGCTCTAACACTGTAGATTTTAATCAAAATATATGCGAAGTCTTATAAACATGTAACACACTGACACACATTTTGTTTTGTTTTGTTTTGTTTTTTGAGGTAAGGTTTCACTCTAGTCCAGGCTAACCTGGAATTCACTATGTAGTCTCAGGGTGGCCTCGAACTCTCAGTGATCCTCCTACCTCTGCCTCCCAAGTGCTGGGATTAAAGGCATGCGCCACCATACCCGGCTCAAACATATCTTTTCTATATACTAGCATTTCATTAGAATTCTCAGATATCAAGTTTAAAATGTGGGATTTTACAAGGTGCAAGTAGGTAAATGAGTAAACAATATCTATCAGGCTCACCAGCTCCTCAAAACTTGCATTTGAGACAGAAATAAACTCATATTTTGAGTTCTATTTCTGTATGTATGTATGTATGTATGCATGCATGTATATATGTATGTATGTATGTTTGTATATATGTATGTATGTATGGTAATGTTGCAGGAATTTCCTGAATGATAATCAGAGCCATGTGGACAGAGGAGAGGAAGATTTATTCACACTAGTGGACTGACACCCAGATCTCTTTGTAATGGTGGCAGCCCGAGCTTAGGCAAGATGGGTTTTTTCTATCTTTCTTCCTACAAGCATGCAAGGTTACAGAATCATACATGGCGTGAGTGTGCAGCTACATAGGTTAAATTTCTTGTAATTTCTGTTCTAAGCCCCAACCTATCAGTAAAGTGCAGTGCGGACAGGGAACTTATCTCTATGTTCTTTGATCTCCGCTGTGAAGGCTTGTGGAAGGAAGCTCATCTCTGTTCTCTGGTCTCTCCCTGCAGGTGGCTCAAGGGAGACCATGGACTTATCTCTGCTCCTTGTGGGTAACTTCTGGACTGTTGTGGGGCTCTGAAGCCCAGCATAAGTTTTTCTTGTATTGTTATTTTCTGCTAGAGTATGGATGTATGACTTTGGGTGCACACATATGTGTAGGTGTTTTCTTGTGTGTGTAGAGGCCAGAGGTTGACATCAATGGTCTTCCTCAATTGCTCTCTACCTTATTCTTAGAGACAGGATTTCTCCTTGAACCTAAAATTCATGAATTCGGCTAGACAAGCTAGGCAGGGATTCTGTGTCCACCTCTGTAGCACCAGGATTGAAAGAGTGCAATACACCATCCAACAATTTACACAGGTGCTGGGAATCCAAACTCAAGTCCTCATTTTTGTGTGGCAAGCACTTTACCCACTGACCCATCTCTCCAATTTCCAGAAATAAAATATTGTTTAAAAAGATTTGAATATTTAGAACACTATAGTGGGCTTGTTCATCTGAAATATGGCTTACTTAATTAATGGAATATAGTTGATTTCATGACTCTTTGTTGTTTCCTGTCATGATCTGCTTTCACTGATATTATTACACTTGAGATATTCAGTTGGCATTTTCAAGGAGTCAAAGCCTTAAAGAATTATGTGGCTTGATAAACTAATGGCTTATTAATGAGCTTGCAGCTCAATAGAAAGATAATGAAGAGTTCATTCAGTGAAGACCCTGCTTAGAGCATGCGTCTGGAAGATAGGGACACACACAACCCAGGATTCATGAACAAAAGGCTCCAGGTCTTTGTAGATGACAGCAAGCCCAGAATGGGATCACTTGTCAGAAATATACTTCCCTCAAGGGAAAGCTATCTTTAATGAATGCCTTGTAATATTTACACCCAAGTGGCATAACCTGAGGATTCACTCAGTCATATGCTTGAGATAAGACGTAGCCCCCAGGACTAGCCCTGTCTTCTCAGATCTGTCAGTGTGTTGGCACAGTAGACACACTTTTCCCTCCACTGGCAATAGGCCAAATGAACCGTTGAGATCAGACTTCCCCAGATATATCAGGTGTGAAGTAATTACAGATCTTTCTCCTTCTTTGAACTTTGCAGCTGGTGGTGCACAAAGGAGAGTCATCTTAATAAGTGAAAAAAAGGAGCTCGCCTAACAGGACTAAGATAAGCAAATGCCACATGAGCAGAAAAGGCTTTTCCTCAGATGGAAACCATTGTGGTAGGATGTGAAACTGAGCTTCTGAGAGTTCTGAATGTGCCCTGAGAAGCAAAAAAGTGTCGAAGACCTGAGAAGAGAGGGACAGGAGCACAGAGCAACATAGGAGAAAAAAGAACAAGAGTGGCTGATTTACAGTGACAGCATTTTTGGTACCAAAGTGTGTAGGGGTGGGTTCCAGCTATGTGTGAAATATATGAAAAGCTCTATATAGACCAAGGGGATTATGCTAAGGTAGGAAGGAAACCATTTTCCACTTGATAGAATAGGATGGCACCCTGTGACATTGGAAGAATCAGAAACATGCGGCCAGTAGGTTATTTTGGCACAATGCTTTTTGTTGTTGTTGTTGTTTTTTTGTTTTGTAGGGACTGGAGCTAGAAATGGATTTAGTATGCATAGATGGTCAAAAGAAGAGCTGGATAGTTGTCCTAGCTAAAGTGGCTATTGTGAAGGCATGAGTACCTGAGTTCAGAACCCAAGCACTCATACAAAAGCCGGGCACGGCATCACATGCCTGTAATCCCAGCACTGGGGAGCTGGAGACAGGAGGATAGGCTTTGCTGACTAGCTGATGTGGTCAAAATGGTGAGCTCTAGGTTCAGTGTGAGACCCTGTCTCGAAAATTAGGTGGAGAGTGATTGAGACTGACAATTGATATTGACTACAGGCCTTCACATGCACACAAACACATACACACACATACACAACACATGTGTGCCACACACATATAAACACATATACATGCATGCACATCAGAAACATGTACACATGCAAAAAATTTAAAAGCAGAATAAGATGCATGATATGTAAAAACTATATTGCAGATTTGATTATACATGCTACCATTGAATTAGAATACAGCCAGTTTATTTGTGCATATATCATCTGCCTACCAGTAGTAATAGGATTGCATAGTTGTGACAAGGCTCCTGAAACACAACAGTATCTCCACTTGAGGACAAAATCAACATACAGCCCCAAATAGTCACTTTCTGATCCATTGCTGATGCACACCCAAGCCATGGTCTAGAGGCTTGATGTTGAGCAACCAGCTTCACACGTGTTTCTCTTCTTTCTGTCCTCCTGCCAAGGGCCTGATGTTATCATGTGCACAAGGAATGGGAACTATGTCTCAGTGGGCCTATGGTGATCACTGGAAATAGATAAAATACATGCACCAATGTGCCTCAATCTGTTAGAACTCATTCTTAGGCACACACAACTTTTCTCTTCCCAGAGGATAATCCTACTTTTGTGGTTTGAATTTTCTCTCATCTCACATTTTCAAGAATTCTAAGTTATCAAATAGTCTGCATTGCTTATATATGTAAAATATCTCCTGAAGTTATCGCATCATATTGGCTTTATGGTAATTTTTAAGCATATTGAAATAAGTTTTTAAAATTCAAAACTTCCTTCTCTTCAAAGCTCTCTGTTCTCTCCATAGTGTTAATTAGCTTTACTTCCCATTTACCATTCATCTTCTGTATTTGTTATCTCTCCTCTACCTCTTTTCTTCTTCACTCCCATATTCTGTGAAATCCTGAGCAGTAGGTCAACATTGGTTGTCATGTCACTAAATTTTTGGACAATCTTTAGTCTTTAGTCTTCATCAATTATCACAGTTCATCTGCCAATGGTGTTAACCACTTACTTTCTTCCTATTGGTCTCTTCTCTGGGACCAACTATACCATAGCTGCTCCTGTTTCACTCCAGTCTTTTCTTTCTACTCTCTTCCTGGCATTCAGTATTGCACAGCCTAAAGAGTACTTCTACTCTGACTCTTTTCTCTCTTCCTTGCCATGGCAACAGTACATTTAAATTCAGCAACACATGCCCATGCACTGTGGTAGTTTGAACATAAAAATGTCTCCTATAGACTCATGTATTTAAATATTTAATCCCAAATTGGTGGCACTGTGTGGCAATGTTGGGGAACCTTTATGAAGTGGAACACTCTTGGAGGAATTGTATAAGTGGGGTAGGTCAGGAGGTGTTAAAGTCCACCCCTGCTTGCACCCTCTACTTCCTCCCTACTGTGTGACAATGTCATGCTTTTCTTGCCATGACAAACTCGCCTCAAAACTTTAAGCCCCAATAAGCTCTTTCCTTTCTGGTTGGGGATTTTTGTCCAGTAATGAAAAAGTAACTTAGACAGAACTTCCTGTCTGTGGACTGTCTCCTTGTTATCTCTGAAATATCTTGAAGTCCCTTACACTTAGCTATCACTTGAAAAACATGAGATGGAAACAACATGCAATCATGAGGCTCCTAAAATATGAGAGCTCTTCCACTGGAGGACAAAATAAATAGACCAGAGATGGTGTTTTGGAGAGCAAACGATGTTGCCAATGTGGCTTGGAGTATTTATACTCAGTTAGACATTCTATCACTTTGAATTTATGCAAACTGTCAAAATGTAATGTGTTATTATAGGTAAAAGTATTATTTCATTTTCTGGTCTAGGTTTTGCAGCAGGTAATTCAAACCATGAGGAAAAATGTTGGCAGTATAATGAATGCTTAATCAAGTGAAAGAATGACCAATGAAGGAGATAGGTGGGGTGCTGGAAAAGAGAACAATTTCATCAATGTACAAATATGTTAAGTACTGCCCTCCCTGCTCCTTTGATCTTTAGGTCGAGACATGCTAGTCAGACATTTTGTTCCAAAAAATAAAATATACGCTTCTTTTAGAACATTTATCTGTAGAATATTTATATGAATTTAAATAAGAATTGATTCCTTTCCTAAGACTTCATAATCTGACCCAAACATAAAACATAGAAGATTTGTATTTTTTAATATTTTGTTTATTTAGGAGAGAGAGAAAGAGAAAGAGAATGTGTGCATGGACATGCCAAGCCTCTTTACCACTGCATCTGGTTTTACATGGTATTGTGGAATTGAACCTGGGTTATCAGGCCTTGCAAATAAGTACCTTCAACTGCTGAGCCATCTCTTCAATCCAGCTTTTACTTTTGAGGACTACAGTATGCTGCACAAATATGGAAATGCTACAATATAGAAAGAATTGGTTCTCAGTTGTGCATCTACAGAGCATGGGTGGTATAGAAGATGGATTGATGAAGGCCTATGTATTCCTTGAATAGAGGAATCTAAAATAATATTTGGAGTAAAGATATCCTTTCACCATTTAAAAGATTATTTGACTATAAGTTCCTTGTGATGCATTTGTAAATGCCCAGTTAGTAAACAAATAATCATGTAGTACATCATAGTATTTTAATAAATTTAAAATATCAGTCAAATTTCCGGTGTCTATTTCTAGGTCCTTTGCCTTTACACTTCCTTCTAGAAATACTTGCTAAATTTCCACATGGAATCTAATATATTAATTTGTCATGTTACTTTTTAGTTGCTTTTGTTTTACTTTTAAAATGTTTCCTGACAACTCTCATTTGCAGTCCTGCAGTTATCCGCATTTTATTCCTCTCCATTTGTAACTGTTATTATTTAATGTGTATCCTTTCTATTATACTTTTCCTTTTATGCATGTGCATTTAAACATGTATGTGTGGATACACATGTGTGTGCACATGCATGTCAGTGGACAACCTTGGTTATCGGTTTCAAAAATTCTGTCCATCTGCTCCTTGAGATAGGCTCTCATTGGCCTAGAGCTCCCCAATTAGGCTAGACTGAATGGCTAGTGGGCTTCAAAATAGCAATTATCCATAATTACCTCCATGTTTCTTTAAGAGAGTTTTGATAATTTTACCTATTTTTAAATTCATACCTTTGATCAATTCTGAATTAACTTTTTTGCATGTGATAGGAAGTGGGTGCTGAATTTCATTCTTTTGCATGTGGATAATAAGGTGTCCTAGCTTCCTTTTTAAATGATACTATTTTCCCCCACATTAGATTGTCTTGATATTCCTAACCAAAAAAAAAAAAAAAAAAATCAATTGTAGCATTTTTTTTACTCTCAATTTTATCCTAGTAATCTATATGCTTACTCTTGTTGCCATGACTACTAGTTGAAGTGATTTTTAAATGTAAAGTGTTAGTTCTTAAACTTTCACTTCTTTTTCAGGGCTGCGTTGGTTATTATGGGTCCCTTGAATTAAATAGTAAAAGTAAAGATTGTCAATTTAAAAAAAAATATTATTTTATTTATTTTTGGAGAGAAACACAGAGAGAGACAGACAGAGAGGGAGACAGATAGAGATGGGTGCGCCAGCAGTCTCTCAGCTGCTGTGAACAAAATCCATATGTGTACTCCCCCTTGTGGTCAAGTGCGGCATTGTGCCCTTGCATCACTTTGTATCTGGCTAAACGTGGGACCTGGAGATTGGAACAAGGTTCTTAAGCTTAGCAGGCAGGCGCCTTAACCGCTAAGCCATCTCTCCAGCCAAGATTGTCAATTTTTACAAAGAAAACAGATAGGGCACTGATGAGGATTAATCTGAGTTTATAAATAAGTCTGGGGAATATTTACATTCTTACTATATTGTTTTTACCATTTATTGTTTTAGTTGAAACAAGATGTCAATATGCAGCCCAGAATAACCTGGAGCTAGCTATGTGGTCCAGGCAGATTTTGAATAGATGATCTTTGTGACTCAGTCTCCCAAGTGTTGGACTGACAGGTGTGCACTCTCACAGATTACAATTTTGAGCCTTTAATAATCCATGAATATAAGATATGTTTTGCTTGATTTAGGTCATTAAAATACTTTTGCAATAATATCTATAGTGATTTCTGGGAAGATACAAAATTTGCTAATGTGATAAGAATAAGTGACTGTGGGTGCTCAGCACTAAATGAGGCTGTTTACCAGTGCACTCACAACTTCCTATGGGCTACACTATTGAAAACAATGCCTCCCCAGACCTCCAGCAACACTTAACTGCCACTAATTTCACAGGGATAGATGGGGGCCTCATATCACCCTCCACTGACCGTGACAAAAGGTTGATAGGACCCAGTCTTGTGCAGGTCTTGTACAGGTATCCATAGCCACTGTTAGCTCATGGAGGCAATGGCCATGCCATGTGTAGAAGACATCGTTACATAGCAGTCTTCACCACGCTCTGGCTCTTGCATTCTTTTTGCAACCTCTTCTGTAATATTCCCTGAACCTTGATGAGGGTGATATAAATGTCTCATTTAGTGCTGAGCACCTCACAGTCACTTATTCTTATCACATTAGCAAATTTTGTATCTTCCCAGAAATCACCACCAACTGCAAAAAGAAGCTTCTCTGACCAAGGCTGAGAGCAGCACAAATCTATGAAGGGCTTTCAGGCAAGTGCCTTCCTTAACCACTGAGCAATCTTTCCAGCCCAGGCTTAAACAAGAGGTCTGCATGATCTCAGTTCTAAGCTTCTAGACTCCCAAGAGGCACCATAAGATACATTTTTAAGGCCATGTCTATCACTATTCTTGGGCAGATTTTGTTTCCTTGGAAGGCTGAGCCATAATTAAATTCTGAGTTTTTTTTTTAAATATGTTATAGTAGTAATACTGAAAGATGTGAATTGTTTTTAAAAATATTTAATTAATTTATTTATTTGAGAGAGAGAAAGAGGCAGATAGACAGAGAGAGAGAGAGAGAGAGAGAGAGAGAGAGAGAGAGAGAGAGACTGGGTGCATCAAGGCCTCTAGCCATTGCAAACAAATTCCAGATATAAGTGCCACCTTATGTGGGTACTAGGTGCTTAGGCTTTGCAGGCAAGTGCCTTAAGGGCTAAGCTATCTCTCTAGCCCAAGATGTGAATTCTTAAAGATGTCCATCATTTACTATATTTATAGATGACCATATCGCTTTTATTGACAAAAACCATGTGCTGTCCTTTGAATCCATGGCATTAGGTTAGGGGTTTATGTTTTGATAATGATTTATTTTACCTAAAATTATCTAAGGTAATATTTATAATTATTGTTGACACATAAACATGGCTCTCACCTCAGTGTGCATGAGAGTTTGTTCTGGAAGCAACCATGGGTGACCATGGTCTGAAAACATAGACTTAGGTTACCCTAAATACCATGCTTTTACAGTAGCAGAAAGAAGAAAGTCATAAATCCACACTTTTTAAATACTATGGTGAAACATTTGGCAGGGGATGGTGCTACAGAAAAGGGAATTCCACTGGAGGGGGGTCCTCTGTTATTGGCCTCAGATGCTATCTGATGGCATTCTTAGCTCCAGGTTGGTAGAAGCTAGGAGTCTTGTCTATACAGTTGAAAAGGATGCTAAGTCATACAAAGAGGTGGACAGTAAATAGCTATTAAGGGGAACTAAAAAGAGCCAGAGATAATTTGGCTCCCTCCCAATTTGTAAAATTATATATTCCAGCTCTCCACAATCATAGAAGTTCTAATCAGTCAACCAGCCTTGTAAAATATTTAACAGTTGTGTCTTTTTGCGGAGGTGGGGTGTGGATGTCAATTGAGGGATCTGGTCGGACCACCTGTACAGATGAGACATGATGCCACGTCTATGGTCCTGTCCTTCTGGTCTTATTTCAAGTTATATTGCAAATACAATAAGCCCTTGATGAAAGATCAGAGAAGCTACTAATTGAAATATTTCCACAGAAAATGCACTGTTAGTGAGAGGAAATGCTGGGATTGGTGGAAATCAGGCTCCACTCTTGGGAACATCTTCAGATCCCTTTTAAGTCATAAGCCACGCTTTGAAAATTAGTTTGAACTTCATTTAAATCCCTCAGTGATGGAAATTTCTATTCTTCATCACTAAGGGCCTGAGGGAGAAAAGAGAAGGCCTGTTTGCAGTCAGTTTTATATTTATTTCTTATACATAATGTATAATTTCTTTCTGGCAGCTTTTAAGACTTTTTCTCTTTATCATTGCTTCTCAGAAAATTGCTTATGCAGTTTTCACTCTTTTGTTTAAAGTGTATTGAAATTTTTAGAACTGTGAGTTTATAGTTTTCCTTAAATTTGGGGACATTTAAGGCATAGCTTATCCAAATAGCTTTTTTTGCATCCCCTGCTCTCTTTGGGGTTCCCAATTAGGCTGCTTAAAAATGTTCCACAAGTTCATGGATGCTTTCATAGATCCATGAATAAACAAACCAGGGCTCAGTTTCTTTAATACTTCCAACATGTTGACAGTGTTATTCGTGGTCTCTGGCTATTCCCAAGCTCTTGGCATCTTACTCAAAGAATGAATAAAAAGCTGCACACAAGTAGTTAAGCAGAAAGACAGCTTAATAAGAGCAAAATGATAGTAAAGGTTGAAAAAAATGCCATAGGGGCAGTGAGCCACTCAAGTGGAGAGTACTCAAGGTCATGAAGAAGAGGTTGTGGGCTTCTCTTTGTAGGATTTTTGGGGAGGATGCATTGGTTGCTAAAAGTGTAATTTGGGTAGCCCTATAGTTTGATTGACAGGTTTAGATTTTATCATGTTTTCTCTTCTATGCATGTTCCTTCCCATGGTGCATCTGATTTTAATCATAAATAAGCCCAGTTATGCATAGGCGAACGATGCACATAGGCATTTCTCCCTAAAAGTTGACTTAGAGGAAAGCCTTACTATGCATTCACCCCAAACCAGTCCAGGCTGGATGGAACCCTGCTACTCCAATCCCAGGTCTATTTAAGAATATAGTTCAATGGTTACTAATCACAAAGAATGCTTACTAAGGGCAGGAGAAGACTAGTTCCCTAGTGTGGAAAGGGGTGTACTTACAGCCCAGCACAGGTGGGCTCCTATGTTCCCAACAGATTGCTAGGTACTCTGTTTAGGAGAAGAGTGTGTTTAGTGCTGTAGCCAAGCAATGTCCAGGTGAATAAATTATTCCCTATTATTGCCTGCCTCAGCACCAGATTTGTGTGGCCTTTTCTCATTGTTACTGAAGCAGACACAAGCCAGGTGTTCTCCAGTGTAGTCACAATATCTGTCCCTCAGACCCACTGGCATTCATTGGAGTTGCCTTGCCAAAGGCGAGGGAAAAGACCTAGCACCATACTGTCATCCTTAGCACCCCGAAGAGTTCCCTTAATCTTTTAGGGATTCAGACAAACTCAGGATTCCTGGATTTGGTACAGAAAGTAGTAGCCAGTTATGAAGAGGAGTTGAGGTTTTAGTAAAAATATTCAAGGGCTGGAGAGATGGCTTAGTGATAAAGTGCTTGCCTGTGAAGCCTAAGGACCCCGGTTCGAGGCTCAATTCTCCAGATACACATGGTGGCCCATGCGTCTGGAGTTCGTTTGCAGTGGCTAGAGGCCCTGGTGCGCCCATTCTCCCCTCTCTCTCTCCCTTTCTCTGTCTCTAATAAGTAAAAAAAAAAAAAAAAAAAAAAAAAAACTTAAGAAAAACTATGAAAAAATTATTCAATATAGACTTTTGGCAGAAGGGTTAAGAGAGAGATGGGCACTCTGGAACAAAGTAAGATCCACCCAAGTGAGTATCTTTTCAAGGTAGAGTGGCAATTAAGTGTCTTAGTTTTGTATTGGTTATATAGACCATGTTGGTGGTTCACTTTGCTGGCTCTCAGGTTAAATCTCTAATGGTTACTACCAACCCCCTGTTAATCTTTTTGATAAGTGAGATGCTTTGGGACAGAATTACAATCTGATAAAGTAAAACCAAGAGGCAATAGGGGTTACAACCTGACTTTTTCACTGTATAGGGAGTTTCTGGTAAAATTCCTATAAAATTGTAGGTTGTAACTGGGAAGACAGAAATATTTTAAGTGAATGATGTTAATTGAACCAGAATTCCTGACTCTCAGCTGGTGAGAAGTTTTAATCAGACTCATGAGTGAGGGGCTCTTTTCCCTTCATATGTCTGCATCATTCTCTGTCTTCCTATCCTGCCTCCTCTCCCACTCTAGAGTAGTTCTCAGAGCTTAGAGAAACCTGCTGGCTGGTTTAATACAAAGTGAACCACAAAGGGTGCAGAAGAGATGCCCAGGGCAAAACACATAGGACCATGTGTATTTTCTGGGTGCAACTCCAGGGCCTTCATGTGCTGAGCTGTCTATCTGAAAGCTCATCTGAACTTTGACCTTTGTTATGTCTGGAGGTATCAGTACAGACATAATTGATCGCATCACTGGACATCAGCAATCAATTTAATCTTTATTTCCTCTGCCTTTCCTAGAGGCTATGAGGTAGAGCTGGAAGTCCCAACTCTATAGTCTTATCTTGACTTTTCCTTTGAGCAGCTACCCCCATGCAGTCACCCCATTAGCATACCAAAAATCCCTATGGCTTTTGAAATTTCAGGGATTTTCACATGACAGCTGTAGCAGACAGCTTCAGGTTCATCAAGATGAACTTCCAGACCAGACACAGTTATGGAGGAAGGGATATTATTTATTGAAGTTTACAGATCCAGGGGAAGTTCCATAATGGCAGGAGAAGCGGCCTGCTCTCACAGGACCAGGCAAGAGAGAGAAAAACCAAGCCACCAGCTACACAGCACACTGAGCAAAACTACAGCCAAAAAGTCACACAGCACATTTCAGGAACTCCTGCTAGGCACACTTTGCATATCTTTACAATGGAATCTCAAACCCACCACCACACCTTAAGACCGGCCCCCAGTGACATTGCCTCTAGCAAGGTGATTGCAGATGCAAACTATAACTAATAAAACACTGAATATATTGGGGGACATATATTCAAACTACTACATTCCACCCCTGGCCCCCAATAGGTTTATAACTATCACATATTGTAAATTGTATTCAGTCCAATTTCAAAGGTTCTCACAGTCTTGATCAACTTAAGATAGTGAGTCCTGTAAGATCAAACAAGTTAAATACTTTCAACATGTAAAGACACAGAGTAAACATTTTTTAACTGGTATAAGGCATAGCAAGGAGAAACTACAACAATGCAAACTCAACCACCATCAGCAGTCATCAAACTTCTGCAGTTCAAGTTCAACATAACCAGAGACTGACAGTCTCCAGGTTTTCCAATTCTGCCCCTCCAGCTGGGCAGAGTTGCCAGGGAAAACTTTTATCCCAGGCCAACACTGCACTCCATGGGAGTCCTTGCATAGTCCTGGTATATCCAAAACATCTTCAGGTCTCCATGCAAACCACGGTCCATCTTCCAAAGGCTCTTTTCAGCCTATTCCTGAGGGTCTTCATGCCCTGCCTCATGCTGCATCTCAGCAGCGGCTCCTGGAACTGTGTGCAATTCATGACCACTCCATGCATTTTTCATGCTTCCAAAACCAATACCAGGTGTGCAGGACACAGCCATATTCTTAATCCAGGGACAAAATAAATCATAGCCTTGAAAAGCAAGTTCCTTCTCCAGTCAGCTCTTTCCAAGAATTTGCATTTTTAACAGTCTTTCCTCAGGCATCCTCTCCATTATTTTAATGTAAAGGCCACCTTCCTTCCACCTTCCTTAAGATTGCTAATATGTCAACAATAGCAGCCAAACCAGTCTCAATGTCTCTACTTTTAACTTGCTTCAGGTTTTCCAACTTAAAATCTTAAAATCTCAGTCTGATATCTTTAGCCAAGCACATCAGTCCATTACAAATTTAACCTTGATCAAGCTTTCTGGACCTGGATAGTGCAGAATGTAGCCATCCCTTATGCCAGTAGCCCAGTTCCAACAAAGTCCTTTGCAGCCTTTCCTTCCCCTTAGAAAGCTCATAAGCCAAGCCTCGAAGTTCAATACTGTCTGCACATAGCATTCTCAAACTCTCATCAGAATAGTCCATAAAACTTGGCTTACCACTCCAGAAGGCATCTTCAGTTGCAAGCACCAAGTCCATGCCCATTCCTCCAAAACAAAGGTTCCAAAAGACGAATATCCACACGGTCAGATTCATCTCACCCCACACTCCTCGGTACCACTTTACTGTAGCAGACAGCTTCAGGTTCGCTGAGATGAACTTCCAGACCAGGCACAGTTATGGAGGAAGGGATATTATTTATTGAAGCTTACAGATCCAGGGGAAGTTACATAATGGCAGGAGAAGCAGCCTGCTCTCACCAGACCAGGCAAGAGAGAGAAAAACCAAGCCACCAGCTACACAGCACACTGAGCAAAACTACAGCCAAAAAGTCACACAGCACACTTCAGGAAGTCCTGCTAGGCACACTTTGCATATCTTTACAATGGAATCTCAAACCCACCACCACACCTAAGACTGGCCCCCAGTGACATTGCCTCTAGCAAGGTGATTGCAAATGCAAACTATAACTAATAAAACACTGAATATATTGGGGGACATATATTCAAACTACCACAACAGCATAAAAAGATCAAATATATATTTCAAAATATCACAATGTATTTGTGAATGTAATGTGTGTGTGTGCGCACATATATATGTAGGTGTTTACTTCTTTGTACAACAGTGGGGAACAGTCCTCAGGTGTTGCCCATCATTTTTTGAGACAGGATCTCTCACTGGCCTGGAACTCACAACTTATGCTAGATGGGCTAGCCAGTGAGCCCCAGGGATCCTTCTGTCTCTACCTCTCCTGCTCTGTGTACCACTATGTCCATCTTTATATGCATGGGTTTTGATGATCATACTCAGGGTCTTGTGCTTGCAGGGCAAACGTCACCAATGGAGCTATCTTCCCAGGCCTCACAAATGCATTATTGTTCCATGTTCTTTTACTTCTTTGTTCCATTCTGGGTAGTTTCTGTTGCCATATCAAGTTGACCAATCATTTCCTTTTGTCTTTTGAAATGTTTGTGATCTGCTCTTAATCCTAAGTAGTATAATTATAGACTGTACCTCAAATTTAATTTTGATTTTTTTTTTTTTTTTTGGTTTCTCGAGGTAGGGCCTTACTCTAGCTCAGGATGACCTGGAATTCACTATGTTGTCTCAGGGTGGCCTCAAATCATGATGATCCTCCTACCTCTGTCCCCCTCCCCCCCAGTGCTGGGATTAAAGGCATGTGCCACCACACCCAGGTCAGTAATTTTGATCTTTTAAAAATAGTTTTTGTCTTTCTTAATGCAGCTAATAAATTTTCAAGTTCCTTGAGCACATGTAATATAGTTTGTGTACTTTTTATTGTCCTCACTGCTGGTTCTATCATCTACATCATTTCTGGGTTTGTTTTTTATTTTTCTAATAATTATGGTTCACATACCTTGATTCTGTGTATGCCTAATGTCTTTTTTTTTTACTTAGCACTTTATATTGTAAAGTTTACCGTGTTTGGTACTGAATACTTTGTAATTTTATAATTATTTCATAGTTGTGTTCTGGGATGCGGTTTTGTTACCTGGAAATAGTTTTTACCCATTCATGTCTGACAAGGAAACTTGTTGGACAAGGTCAGACGGTGGTTTATCTGGAAAGAATTTTGCACATAACTACCATGAACTTTGAGTCTTTGCACACAGCCTTTTAATGCATGATGTCTTTTCTGTGGCTCACAGAAACAAGAACTATTTCCATATTGTTTCTCTCATTTGTGTGTATGTGTTGGGTGATTATTTCCTTTCCTCCAGTAGTCCCCCCACCCTCAATTGTGGGATTCTGCACATTTTTAGAACATTCTCTGAGTATTTTACCTCACATACTTGAGCTGCCCTATCCCCTGAAGTCTCCTAGCTCCAGGTCTTCAATCCAGGCATGCTTCCTCATCTCCCCTGAGATCAACATCCCTACGTTGGGAGCTTGGCTTTCTCTCCAGGTAGACATTTGGACCATATATTGATCTAACTCACTAGTTCCTCAGACAAAGCACTGTTCTTTCCCCACTGATTTCTGTTACCTATGAACCCAGAACTTTATGTACTGGATCTAGTACCTCAGTTGCTTTTGATAAGAGGGTAAAAGTAAAATCTGATCCATTTCATTCCACTTTTCTTGAAGTGGAGACCTAAAAGAAATGTTTAGAATAAATTAAACACCAACATGATTGGATTATAGATGATATGATGAGAAGCAGAACTTAGATATAAGCTTGGAAAGGTATGTTGGAACCAGCTTCTTAATGGGTTTAAAGCTACCACCTTAGGGGCTGGAGAGATGGCTTAGGGGTTAAGGCACCTGCCTCCTAAGCCTAAGAACACTGGTTCCAATCTCCAGCGGTTCCAATCTCCAGGTCCCACGTTTAGCCAGATGCAAAGTGACACAAGGGCCAATGCCACACTTGACTACAAGGGGGCGCACACATCTGGTTTTCATTTGCAGCAGCTGAGACAGTGCTGGCGTGCCCATCTCTTCTTCTTCTCCTTCTCCTTCTCCTTCTCCTTCTTCTTCTTCTCTCTCTCTCTCTCTCTGCCTCTCAGCACTAAGGTGGTAGCTTTATTTTTTTATTTTTTAGGGCTGTAGTTTCCCTCTGTAGACCTAGGGACAGCTTCTTTGAGGCTAGTGAGCAGCCATAGTGCTGAATTGGAAGATTAATCTGCCAGGAAATGTAAACCGAGCTGTGGACACACATAGCCAGAAGACACTGGCCACAGACCAGATCATGCTAGAGGGGAGCATTAGAGAGCTAGAGACAGGTCATTCACAAGTGACCAAAATTGGTCTTAGGCCAGCTTCTGATCATCCAAAAGGCAAAAGGTATGCAGTTAATAAAAAACAGAATTGGAGGATAGAAAATGGCCTCTGAGAAGTATGTAAGTTACTAATATATCATTCATATTATTTATTTATTTGAGAGAGGGAAAGAGGCAGAGAGAGAGAGAGAGAGAGAGAGAGAGAGAGAGAATGGGTGTGCCAGGCTTCCAGCCACTGCAAACAAATTTGAGACGCATGCGCCACCTTGTGCATCTGGCTTTACGTGGGTACTGGGGAATCGAACAGAGGTCCTTTGGCTTTGCAGGAAAGTACCTTAACTGCTAAGCAATCTCTTCAGCCCCCATATTTTTTATTTAGTTCTTTGATACCAAAATAATCAAATGACTTATGTAATGAGATAATTTCCACCAATGAGAAGAATATGGCTACCTTTCTCCCATCCATCTACAGTGTTTTTCATTTTGTACCTTCTTTTTCCTTAGTACTTTGCTCTGATTCACAATTGTTTCAGTTATTTCTTTGTCTAGTTTGAATATTTTAAGTAATTTCAGTTTTTCCTCTTCCCTCAGCATTGAGATCCATCTTTTACCTAATGATAATTACTTAATTTATACCTTGTATTAATTTCCTTGGGCTAAACCGGCAGATTTGTTTTTTTCTTTTTCCTGTACATGATAACTAGTTGAAACCAGTCTGAATTAACTATGCTTTTGTCATTAGTGAGGACCATTATAGCACTTTGAAATTTCATTTCATAAAAGAAATGCTTACAAATTGATTTTCTCTCATTTCAATGGCATTACTCACCAGCCTGAGTACATGATACTAATGACTGGTACCTTACGGGAGATCTGTGCTAGGTAGTAACAACTGCAGCTGGGAGGTCCAGGCAGCAGCTCCGTGTTCTCAGTGCAGGGTACATGTCCCTCCCACATCCTGCCTGTCAGTGTTAGGTCTGTTAGAGGCTCCGCTCACATTTTTCTTTAGGTTTCAACAGAGAAGATGAAAGTTCCTCCAGGAAATGTGAATAGCTATAAAATATATATTCTGATGGGTACTCTTGGTTGTCAGCTTGGTAGGGTCTAGAATCACCTAGGACACAGAAATTCTGGACATGTCTGTAAATTTAGATTAAGGAAGGTGGGAAGATCTAACTTTTTGATTAGGAAGAAATCATGACATGTAAATTTGGTGTACTTAAAAAGATGGAGCATTTTTAAAAAGTGTGAGGGTATGATGAAGACTAACTTCAATCTCCTGTTTCTCTCTCTATCACTCCCTCTTACCTTTCTTCCCTCTTTCTCTTTCATATTACCTATACTTTTTTCTTCCTTCTTTTCCCTTGGCACTGACCTGTAACTCCCAATACCAGCATGTGGTTAACATCCACAATGAGCTGTTGATCAGTGAGACCGGCAAGGTTTCCCAAAAGAAGACAGATTTCTTTCAGAGTACTTGATGACCTACCAAAGGTTATTGGTAAGACTACTGCTGAAGACACCATATGCTGTTCAGATGCAACATGGAGAAACCTGTCTGGAATCTGGAAGAGAGTCAGTCCCTAGACAGTTAGCTTGTCTAGTGCCAGAAAGTGCTACATAAGTGACTGGGGGAAAATGACCAACATCTGTCTAAGCAACTGGTGGTCTAAGCTACTCAGCAGCAAACAACCTGACATGATGCTCACACAAGTGCAGTGGTGGCAAACAGCCATGGTGGGTTAACAACTGCTCTAGATTTGGCTAACAGACCTGCTCAGTGGAATGGAACCCATACCTGGAAACGGAAAACAAGTCAGAACCATATCCAAAAATGAGCCCACTCTCCAATATCAAGCTCCCACCAATAGTGGGATACAAGACAATCTACACCTATTAAGTTCTTTCTAAAATAATAATGGCTATCCATGTATCTTGCACCAATCTTACTCTCCATTGGACAATCTGCTTCTCTATTTCAGATGGATGCATATCCTGAGGAAAGAATCAGCCCATCACACCTCAACAGGGCACCCGCTGAAGCCATAGAGTCATAGGGGAAATGAGCAAGAGTGCTGCTTTATCAGTGAACCTGGTACCAGCCCAAGGGTGAAGGAGATAGACACAAAGAACACTCAACCCCTACCAAATCAGATATCCAGAGACACAGAGACTCCCAAAACCTCATCACTGAAATAGACATAAAATGAGCCCAACATGGCTCAGGGAAATTCATGGAAGAGGGGGTGGAAAGATTGTTAGAGCCATGAGTTGGGTCATTATACACAGAGTTATTGCCTCTCCCACATAACTGATGGCTACCCCCATAAGGCATGACCCACATTACCCATGGGGGAAGGACAGGGAGAAGGCTAACTATGGTAACATCATGGCTGTATATATACTATATACATAACTAATAAAAAATATATTAAAAAAAAAAAAAAGAACTGAAGCAGTTTAGGATTAACAGTGCTCCTGAAAGTAAACTAGAAGTGGCAGAAAGGTCCTTGAGCCTGTAAAGGGAATCTGTTTTTTTTTTTTTTTTCCTTGATTCATTTATTTAGTTTCTAAAGGAGTTCTTACAGCCCCAGTTTGCTGGAGGCCAGCAATATCAAAAGAGTTCCCCTTTCCTAGAAATGTATTTTAGATTATTCCCTTTCCTAGGGAACCTGGTGTAGTGCATAGACACCTGGCATGGGGGTTTCTCTGAGCAGCTCAGCCTCCATCCAGTGAATTCACAGTTCACATAAAAGATGGGATCAGAATCATCAAATGGATTTTCCCCACTTGGTACCCTTCCCACTTGGGAGCCTTCTGCTTTGCTTTCCTTAATGGGGTTTTTCTTCCCACCTGTGGGAAACCTTCCTGACATAATAGGAGCTTTGTCTTCTTGCCTTCTTTTAAAATCTATAATAATATCTTTCTAAACTTTTACTTCACCCTCTAAGGACTGTGAATTTTATTTCTTGAATTTATAAGAGAAGAAGTTGGAGGCACTGACTCAGTGGAAGTTTTATGTTATGGTGACCATCCAACACCCTAACTCCTGGGTTAAAGCCCAAACAAGAGCAGAGAATGTCTCAAAGACAATCCAATATCCCATATCAAAAGCAGATCAGTGGAGAGGACAAGAGAGGACCATGGAGGTTAATATGTTGTACAAAATACAGTATATACATGTACAAATATGTTATAAAGGAACCCACTGCTAAGCTTAATTAATAAATGCTAATAAAACATTATTATTAAAAATAAAGGCTTACTATTCCACACTTACAAAAGGAGTAGACATAAGGGCAAAATTCTCTACTAGGCCCAGAATAGATGGGGACTTTATATCTCTCAAGAAAACCTGAGACTTTTCTCTCTCAAAATGGACCATCTATAAAGATTCCATTTTTCTGGTCCCAGAATCAAATAGAGAACTGTCTCTGTAACAGAAAGCAGAGGCAACCTGCAGACCATTTTCTGTCTTCCCCCAGAAAAGAACCAGCTGACCTGTCTCTCTGCTAAGATTTATATGTTCTAGCTGTTGTCTCATAGGTTTTTTTTTTTTAATATAAATTGTAAGATAGCCAAAGACAATTTCAGGTTTTCAGGTGAGTCACTATGATCCAACAGTGTTGCAATTTCTAGTGTTAACCACACTGACCCATAAGTCCCTGCTTTTCTGGGCAAATCATTGCATTCTTTAGTTATCCAGAGTTAATTACTTTTGGTTAGCCTCAGGTGTTTTTTTTTTATTAAGGATAAACATCCTGATTAAGTTTCCTGTAGCCTGCTGGAAGTGGCATGTCAGTGGAGATGGATCTGAATTCTAGTCTAAAGGTGTGGAGAGCAGCTTTGAGCTCTGTGTTCATGCTTGCTGCTTTTTGATGTTTCCTGGTTATTGATGGCTTTTCTCTTTACTTGTATTTAATGAAAGAGAGCCAGTTTCTTCTGCCATTTATGGAACTTCCCCTGCATTTGTAAGCCTGAAATACATTTTTTCCTCTCATAAACTGTGTCTGATTAGACGATCATCCCAGCACTGGGGAGCTGTCTATCACAGAATCTGGAACTGAGAGTGTGTGTGTGTGTGGGGGGGTGCTCAAGATGAACCTGACCATGTGAATTTTGGTCTTTTCAAAAAACTTGTGGGTTAGAAAGGGAATGCTGAAGGTATACTGTGATTGCAGCAGCTTTACAGAGCAGTAAGCCAAGTTTTATGGGCTCATCTGGTGGGAGTTTGAAAATGTTAAATACAGAGAGAATTATATTTGGAGTCTGGCTTTGGAACTTTCAAAGGGAAAGGAGAGAGAGAGCAGAGAACTTTGTTGGGACTGTGCTAATGGTATAAAGTTTGTCTGTGCCCAAGCCCTAAGAGTTTGATCAAGGTTGAATTTAAAAGTAATATACTGGTATGTTTGGCAGTAGATATATAACTGAAAGATGTATGTTTTGAATATATCAGTACTGTGCAAAGACTAACAAGGAGCACTGTTGGCTCAGGATGAATTTTCCCTTTGGTTACTCAGCCCAGCTAGAGGGATAGGAATTGAAAATCCAGAAACTGTCATTATTGCTTATAGATGTTGAACTTGACCTATAGATATTTTATGTTTACCTAATGATTATTGATTTTTACAGTGGTTCAGTCTCTCTTTGTTATGCCTTTTTGCAATGGAAGTATTTATTCTGTGTGATTATATATTGGAAATATGTAACTTTTTATTTTATAGGACTCACAGTTCAGAGACAGTCTTAAAGTTGGTAAAACTTAGGGAACCTTTGAAGGTGGACTTAGTACAATTTACATTGTGAGATGACTGCAATGTAGGCTGCAGGAGATAAGGCCAGAATATGGTAGCTTGAATATATGTCCCCCATAGGCTCAGGTTATTTAAAAAAAAAAAGTAATTTTATTTATTTGCAAGGAAAGAGTATGTGGTAGTTTGAATGGATGCCCCTTAATAGATCCAAGAATTTTTTTCAAGCTTGTAGTATGATCTCCAGCCACCTAGTCACCTGGCTGGAGGAAGTGTCACTGTGGGTGGCTCCTGTGGTCTGTGGTCCAGCTCTGGTACAGATCTAAATTCCAGCCTAAGATATGCAGTATGCTTGATCTCTGCCTGGGGTTCCTAGAGAGAGCTTTGTTTGCTCTCTGTGTGGATCTGTGTAAAGTGGGCCAGCTTCTTCCACCATTATAGAATTTCCCCTGTGTCTATAAGCTTCATATAAATGCCCTTCCTCCAATAACTTGTGCCTGGTTTGGAAGTTCATCCCAGCAACATGAATCTGAATGCTAAAGAGAAAGACAGAGAGAGACAAACACAGAGAGAAAGATAGATAATGGGCACACCGGGCACTCCAGGGCCTCTTTAGTATCTGGCTATACATGGGTACTGGGATATCAAACCCAGGCCATCGGAATTTGTAGGCAAGTGCCTTAACCACTGAGCAATCTCTCCTGCCCTCAGGTATTTTTTTTAAAATAAATATATATTTTTTTATTTATATTATTCTGATTTTATATTCATAGTATTGGTTCCATTGTCCTCCTCCCTGTCCTCCCACTTTCAAAGGGGCCCTCATCAATTAAGGTTAACTCCTGCTTAAATCTCCAGCACTTTCTATAGGTGGTACGTCTCTGGAGGTGGATCTGACTTTCAGCCCAAAGGTGTGGAGAGCAGGCTTGAACTCTGGGTTCATGTTTGCTGCCTTTGGTGTTTGCTGGATGGTGATGTTTTTTCTCTCTGTTTGGATCTATGAAAGGGAGCCAGCTTCTTCCACCATTGATGGAACTTCCCTGTATTTGTAAACCTGAAATACATTTCTTCTTATAAATGTGTCTGCTTGTATGGTCATCCCGGCATTTTGGAGCTGTCTACCACATGCACCAAATTCAATGATGGCTTCCTTTGTTTGTAAGTTTGTTCCCCATAGTAGTCTGTGAGGATCTAGAAGTCAAGGGCTGGGCTTCCTTTGTTTTCAGATTTCTGTTGACACACATGGCATTGTAGAAAGAATCTTTGTGAAGCCTCTGTGGTGGTGCATGCCTTTAATCCCGGCCCTCAGGAGGCAGAGGTAGGAGGATCATCATGAGTTTGAGGCCATCTTGAGACTCCACATAGTGAATTCCAGGTCAGCCTGACTAGAGTGAGACCCTACTTCAAAAATAAATAAATAAATAAATAAATAAAAGAAAAGAAATAAAAGAAAAGAAATGATCTCAGTGTAGGCTTGCTAAAAGAATAAATTATTTCCCCTGGTATTGTTTCATTTGATTTTCACTTACCTAAATAAAAACAATGCTTTGATCCTTTGGGATAAAATTAATCTGGGCTTACTTTCCAATTTACATGTGTTGACTTGCTTTAAGTTGCTTAACATTTCTGATTCACTGTTTCCTTATCTAGAAAATGGAGACAAACTTATTAGCAACTTTATTGGACCACTAGTGAGATTAAATAGAATATGCATATGTAATGCTCAGTACAGAACCTAAAATATAGTAACAACTGATTAAACCATAGTTATCATTACTATCATTGTGGTAATACTCTTGATTCTTTTATATATTTTAAGTTCCTGCAATCATTTATACATATACAGTTTAGTTGGCAAGAGAATTTAATGGCCTCTCTACTCGATCTCTTTGCTTGTATATAATCATTGTCTTTGTCTATGTATGTGTATTTGTTCATATGTATGTGGGTACATGTGTTTATGTATACATATACATGTATGTGTGCATAAATGTGGAGGCCAGAAGATAATCCTCAGGAACACTGTCTACCTCTGTTGAGACAGACACAGCCTCCCAGTGGCCTGGAGCTCACAAATTAGCCAGAGAGTAGCTGGCCAGCAACCCCCAGGGATCTGCTTGTTTCCACCTACTCCATGCCGGGATTACATGTACACACCACCATGTCTGGCAATTGTAAGTGGATAGTAAATATTGAACTTAGGTCCTTATGCTTGCAAGGTAAACACTTCACCCTCTGAGATATCTCCCTAATTGTCTTTTCTTCTTCAAACAATGCCACCACCCTCATCCTTTTTTTACTCTCTTTGTTGTATTGCTGTTATGTGCTATTGATGCTAAAAACAATTCCCAGGGACCTTTATTCATAACATGTAAATGAAATCTTTGTTTTAAATTGTTTATAGAGGGAAGACAGTTTTTTCAATATCTGAAGTTGAGACAAGAGTCTTTTTCTACATCAGCTCTGGGAACACTATTGGATGGTTTGCCTTCTGCAATGTGACCAGAAGTAATGACTCAAATTAAATAAAGGTCAAAAAGTATTAGAAGCTATGATTCCATGGCTCATTGTTTAATATTAAGTGGTTTTAGTACACTTCTCCTTTCCTCTTGTGGCCAGATGCCACAAAGCATGGGGAAAAAATAAAATATAATGAAGTAGAACTATTCCCCCCTTCTTTATACCTGCCACTTGCTGCCCTCCCTAATAGGAGGACACAAAGAAAGAGATTTAGATGAGCTGAGGGACCTTACTAAACTCTCCAGAGGCAGAGGTATGGTGGTGCATTCACATGTGTACAGAACTTATTTTGCTAATTTACGTGGGTCATAAATTGCTCTGGAGGAAATCCCTTCATTATTCATGACTTGAATGTTCCTGTTACAAAGTGGTGATCTATGTCATGTACTGGTACATTACCAATTCAATTACTCTTTCACCATGAAAACTTCCTGAGCTGAGGCAGGCTCTTCAGAAAGGGAAGTCTGTAGTGCTGTCCGGGAGCACCTCCTTCAGCGGCAGTACACTGGAGAATTTGAGAAAAGCCCTTCAGGGAAGACGTCTGCCAATAATGGCAAATTGATGATCAGTGTCTAAACATTTAGCAGCTTTTTGCCAGTTATGATGTGGTCATCTTCAATGTGTCTTCCTTCACTGACAGCCTCGCATGCTTTATAAAATAAATTAGATGCTATGGGAGAAAGCAAAGTCGGCCTCACAGAATCAGGCGCAGGCATACTCATTTTCTTCTGGGTTTACAGTTTCTTAGCTCTGAAATCAACTTTGCACAAAGCAATGATAATGCTTTTGAAGAGGTCCTTTTGATTCTGCCAGTATAAAAGAATGACTTTGAGAACAATTGTTTGATGGCAATATTTATAACCAGAGTCACTCTGATCATTCATGTAGCATTTAGAGTTTTAGAGCCCTGTACCCATTGCCCTCTTCCCCACTCCCAATGGACCATAGTTGAGACATCAAAGTTTTCCCTTTCTCAAAAGAGCTTAATGGGGACTGAACCAGCCTGGCTTCTTCCCATACTTCCTCAAGCTCCCAAGGCCCTTCCCATACAAGGCAGCTTCCTCTCCCTCAAAAGTGGCATTCATGATGCTTTCCTTGGGTCACTGTCTCTCTTTTTCTTGGACATCTTTCTGAACTAAGTGCATGCTCTCCCTTACTGTCTGTTCTGTCTGTCTCTCTCTCTCCCTCTGCCTGGATGTCTCTGTCTCCTCTTGCTGCACATACCTCCCCTTATTCTCTCCATCTTTTCCTTCTGTTTGTTCTTTTTCCTTCCTGTTGCTTTCCTTCTTTCACTCTCTATTTTCCTGCTTCTTGGTTCAGTCTGATTCTGCCTTTACCTGGGCCCCTTCCTCCCTTTGCTCTGCTCCATGTTTTCCAAAGCTCCCATATACCCACCCAGGCCACAAGTGGCGAGCAGGGACTACCAAAGGTGCCATTGTGCATGATCCTGACTCCTATCCTCAACCTCTTTCTCCACCACCTAGCACCAATACAAAACCAACCTCCTTATTCTCAGAAAATTCTGCATCTCAGTCCCTTGAATTCTGAACCTAACAACATGCATCCATTTACTATAACGACATAGTGAATTGTCTGAATTTGCCTTTGGACTGATTAAATTGGTATGTTGGTGCCGCAGGACACAGCCAGGGTAATAATTGTTCTCACTCACTATATTGCCTCTAAATAACTATGAATGAGACAAGGGTTCATTTGAAACTATCCTGTGCCCACTGTCCCTTACTTTTAACTTCTGCTTACTCTATTTTTGGTATTCTCATGAGAAACCCTTCCTTAGGGTTTATGACACTCACTTCATTAGCATAGAACAAGCTAAGCCATTGTTCTACAATTGCAGTCACCTTGAACTCCAGGAACAGCAGAGCTTTGAAGGTGAGATCACCTTCAAATAGGGCAATTATCTATGAGGACAAGGCTGGGTTTTAGAGCAGAGTAATCATCTTGAGGAAACAAGATTGATCCCCTGGAGTGAAGACCACAGTAACTTCTTTGGATCACCTTGTAGAACCTTAACTGAGACAATGATAAACTAGACCACTGTGCATACCTCTTGCTCTCTCGTCCAGTTCTTCCTTTACATGAACCTAGGGGTCACTAAACTCCTTGTGTCTCTTGCTAATCTCCTTTCTCTGATTCTCACCATTACTAATCCCTTTAATTGACATTTTTCAGACAAGTGACTGAGTTGAATCTAAAACTGGAGATTCAGTTCTAATTAGTGAGCTACAGAAGATAGAAGTTCATTGCTATGCTCCCACCAGATAAGAGGAGCAGACATAGTACCAATGAAGAAGACCGAGTCCAGAATATGGACTTCGAGCTCATTGTTTCTCTTTACTCTCCTTTTTCTTTTCCCATAAAAGGTCTTTGTGCCTTGAGATATCTGAGATAGAGATATATGAAGAGAGTCTTTTCTGTCTTATTCTGGGTTGACTTTGAGCAAGCCTGTCTCCTTCTATTAGCCTATGTTTCCCAAATCTTGGTAGAGCAGTAACTCATGTGGACCTCAGCTGATGGTAGCAATGAGTGAATGATGCTTTCATATTTGCACAGAACTGTCATAACGGATTAGCAGCCTGGTGACCAGGAACTGGGGGTAGGGATGACTCCTATCACTCCTTCTTACAATATGGTGACTTGAATAAGATACTCCTCATAGACTCGCGTGTTTGAATGCTTGGTCCCCAGCCAGTAGCAATTTATGAGGAGGAGCTTGGCTGAAGAAGGTACGTTGCTGGAGGTGGTCTTTGGGTTGCTAAAATCAGCTCCCTTTTGTCAGAAATTGGTTCACGTTCCTGTTTTCCATCAGCAAGGGCAAAGAGGTAAATGTCCAGTCCTCTGCTCAAGCCATGCTTTCCCCTTCCATCATGAAACTTTCCCTTGAGACCATAATGTAAGTCAAAATAAGTTGTTCCTTCCCACCAGCTACTTTTGGTCAGGTGTTTTGTCCCAGCAATAAGAGATAACTGCTACACACAATTATCCTTTTTACTAGAGCTGAAACCTTTGGCAGAGGCAGGTAGGGGAAAGACAAGTCAACTCAGTTCTACAATGGACCTATTTTCATCTTGAGGTTGAGAGCGAAATTTTAACATTTAGTCACCATCATATCTGTGAGAGGTTATATTTATGCCTTAAAAGTACCCTATGAGTAATTATTCAAGTTTTGTGGTTGAAGAACAGATTGTCAGAGAAAGCAATGATTTCCTCAAAAACTATGTATTTTCAGAAGCATTTTCTTTAAGCCCATAAAACTTGTGTTACTATAAATTGTTGGTTTTTCAAATAAGTGGTTATCCTGTGACTAATATAGGAGTAGTTCTAGATTTTATGAGAGCTGAAGTTGTTCAAATATAAGACCTTTGGCAAAAATCTTACACAAAGATATAATCAAAATTATGTTCAGGGAGGGAATTTGAAGTGTCACTCGAGTCTTAGGGCAGAGGCTGAACTCCAGCCATTCATCTCCTCCGCCTCCCCAAAACAGAAAATGACATGAGGACCGGGTCTGATCCCCAGAACCACCCACTGGGGAGTCAGAAACAGAAGGATCTCTGGAATTCACTGGTTAGCCACTCTACCCTACTTGGTTAGTTCTAAACCAGTGAGAGACTCTATCTCATAAAAGGTGAATGATGCCTAAGGAATGGCACCTGAGATAGTTCTCTGACCTCTATAAAAGTCCACACACACTGTACCCCCACCAAACACACACACACACACACACACACACACACACACACACACACACACACACTCAACCAGAAAGAGTTTTGTGGTTCTACAGGGAAGGAATGAAAACCAGGGTTTGTGTTTGCATAAACATGGATTGTGGTTATGCTATGGTATGGTTGGTCATCACCTCAGGATGTTTATGCAAAACTTTGTGGAGATCAGAAAGTTTCTGCTCTTTAGGGTTAGTTTCTATTCTGCTGCAAGATGTTTTTTCAACAGTCATTGTTCCTGGGCTCCAAGATAACTGGAGAGAAAAGGACTGACTGAGGGAAATAAGTCATAAAGGTGAGATATAGTTAGGTCAATGGTTGAGGCCTGCTTCAGGTTTAGGGGTGACTGGAGACTTCTTTTTTTTAAATTAAGTTAAATTTTACTTTTTTATTTTATTATTTATTTGAGAAAGAGAGAGAGGCAGATAAAGAGAGAGAATGGGCTCGCCAGGGCTGCTAGCGACTGTAAATGAACTCCAGACACATGTACACCATCTTGTGTAACTGGCTTATGTGGGTCCTTTGGCTTTGCAGGCAAGCACATTAATCATTAAGTAATCTCTCCAGCTCAAAATTTACTTGTTAATCATGCACACGCATGTGTGTGTGTGTGTGTGTGTGTGTGTGAGAGAGAGAGAGAGAGAGAGAGAGAGAGAGAGAGAGAAAAGAAAGAGAGTGAGAGATGTTGAGTGTATTCTCTCTTATAACCCTTTTACCCAACTCTTTACCTCTCACACTCCCACTGGTCACCCTACTACTCAACACAATAATGTTTTAATGTTATATATATCTACATTAAATCTTGGAACCACAAATGAGAGAAAACATATTTGTCTTTTTATGATTGGATTAATTCACTTAATACAACTATCTCCAGTTGCATCCATTTCATCCATTTTCTTGAGTACTTCATTCTTATGCCTAAAGAACACCACTGTGTATCTAAACCACATTTTCCTTATCCATTTCTTTGCTGTTGGACATCCAGGTTGGCTCCATAACTAAGCTGTTGTGAATAGTGCTACAATAAACATGGATGTGCAGGCATCACTATGTAATATGTTGACTTGGAGTAATTTGTGTAAATACCCTAGAATGGTATAGCTGGGTCATATAAAGATCTATTGTCAGTTTTTTTTTAAATTTTTTATTTAATTTTTGGAGAGAGACACAGAGAGAGACAGAGAGAGAGGAAGAGGGAGACAGATAGAGATGGGCGCACCAGCAGTCTCTCAGCTGCTGTCAATGAAATCCAGATGCATGTGCCCACTTGTGGGCAAGTATGGCATTGTGCCCTTGCATCACTTTGCATCTGGCTAAACGTGGGACCTGGAGATTGGAACTGGGTTCTTAGGCTTAGCAGGCAGGCGCCTTAACCGCTAAGCCATCTCTCCAGTCCTATTGTCAGTTTTTAATGAAACCTCTGCACTGATTTCCAAAGTGGTTGCTATGGTTCACATTCCACTTGCTGTGTAAAAAGGTCTCCTTTGGTCCTCATCCTTATCAGCCTCTGTTTGTAATTGTTTTCTTAATATTTTCCAGTGCAGTTTAGAATGCAGTTTATGATGTCCCTGTAAATCTTGACGAACCTTAGTTAATCTCATCTTTCTATCTTCAGCCCTAAAGGAGAGGGTCACTAGTATTAGAGACACATGTAAATGATGACAATGTCCACACAAAGGTTTGAGCAGGATTTTGACTCAAAGTGGAAGACAACAAAATGAAAGCAGAGATACCAATTTGTTACCCTGCTGCTAATTACCCAACACTCACCTGGAGGCACAAGCAAGGCATTTGGGGCTTTCAGAAGAAGCAGCCTGCCAGGTTTTGTTACTGATCAGGGACAGTTACTAAAGATTAAGCTTATTTCCAGTCACTTTCTAAGTATGGGTAGTGAATAAAAATTTGTTTTTTGTATGAACTAACATGTCTTCAGTCAAACTAAAACTATACCCATATTTTCTCTTATAATTCTTCTCATGTAACTATTTTTAAAATGACTCTTTTAGGAAATTATTTATTTATAAGCAGACAGAGATAGAAGAGAAACAGACAAAGAGAATGGGTTTCCAGGGCCTCCAGACATTGCAAATGAGCTCCAGATGCATGCACCACTTTGTGCATCTGGTTTTATGTGTGTACTGCAAAATAGAACCTGGGTAGTCACACTTTGCAGGCAACATCCTTAACTGCTGAGCCATGTCTTCAGCCCTAAAAATGTCTCTTTTGGGTAGCTTGCAAGGCACACTATGTGGCCCTGATCACTATCATTCTGAGGTTTGTTGCAAAGGATGCTCTTACATTCCAACTGTGAACTCAAGTTCCTGAAAAGTAGCTGTAACCTATTTCAAACATCCTACAAGGTTGATTGACTGACAGAAATTTGGGATTATGGAGAGATGGAATGTTGCAGATTTAGAGCTAAATTATCTTGGACTATCTTTAGCTTCCTTAATAGCCATTTGTTGTCCACCTCTGTGTCTGACTTCACATCCTTGTGACTAACATTCATGTGACTCTGGTGATCAGATAAAACCTTTTTGGAACAACTAACAGACTACCAGCTTCCACCCCCCAATGGCTAAGAGCCGAAAAGCCTGCAATCTGCCTAGTTGATGCTTCTACCAGTGTATTTAAAAGGGGCTTTGGTTCTTGACTTTCTTCTGTTCCAAATCTTTGGAACATGGAATTGGGGTAATCTAAATCTGTGTTCCTGGTCCATGGTCACTCATAACTGACTCCAGAATAAACTATCTCTTGTTACCTTTGAGGTTGAGAGATTTGTGTTTTGTATAGACACAACGAACAGTTTAGATCATTTAAAATTCCTAAGTCAAAAATCTGAAATTTAGAGAAAGATATTTCAGAAATAAGCTCTTGAGCCTTGAGAGAGTTCTCAGTGGTTAAACACGCTTGCAAAATTCTTTGGTCTGGGTTCGGTTAAACAGTATCCATGTAAAGCCAGATGTACAAAGTGGCACATGCATCTGGAGTTCCCTGGTCTGCCCATGCATTCTCTCTCTCTTAAATAGTAAATAAATAAAAATATTTTAAAAGAAATAAACACTTAACAACTGCACAGATTCATTTGAAGTGAAGTGGGCTCTTCTATGCCCTGTGATTCCATGAAGTTCACAATGTGTGGTACACAAAGAAGGCTACAGAAGCAGTCTGGCATCTGGAAAATGGGCTGATGATATAACCCAGATAGCTGTGTCCAACAGCTGGTTATATAGTGAAAAAATAACAGTTACATCTGTCTAATTTGTGTGTGTGTGTGGTATGTATGTGGAGCTTGTGTGTGTATGTGTGGGCTCATGTGTGTACAGGTACATTTATACATAGATGTGGCTGATGTGGGTGCAAGAGGTTGATGTGGGTGTCTCCCTCTATTGCTGTCCACATTACGCTCTAAGATAAGGTCTCTCACTAAATGTAGGGTGATCAATTTGCTAGAAAAACTAGCCATCAAGCCTTTGGGATTTTTTGTCTCTGCCTTCCCAGCATTGAAATTTTGGGCACGTGCCACCACAATAGGCATTGTTTTGTATGTACTAGAGATCAAAATTCAAGTCCTTATGTTTGAGAAATTCTATGTGGAATATTAATCAGGATTATAACTCTAGAATTCTTTAAAAATGGCTAAAACATGGATAAGAATATGATAGTCTCAGGTGTTATTTAAGCATATAATAGAACCAGAATAAAACTTCAGTTCTTTTGAATGTGGAAATGAAATGTATCTCTTCATAAGCAGCAGCTATGCAAATGAGCAGGTTAATTGGATTCTGAGAAACACCATTTTCTCCCCTCAAAAAGGATTCACTTAATTTTAAACACCTGGAACATTTGTAATAATAACGTGAATGTTTGGTCTAGGAGATTAAAGAGGAATGAAAAGAGGACAAAAAGCAAAGCCAATGTAGAAAAAGAAATAAATAAAGAAACCTGAAGATTAAAAAGCCTTAGGGATATTTGAATTGGTGCAGTAATGAAGCCTGGAAGCAAGACAAATGATGAATAAATTATTACATATTAATGTTCCAAGTTATAAAGGTCAAAGGGTGAAAATAAATCCACATAAGTATAAGGTAAAATATATGCAAAGAGTTTCAATTTATATATTTATTAAACAACCATTTGTTAGGTGTTCATAAGCTTTCAAGTACTCTGGTAGTTACTGATAATATTGATATAGGAATTTGTATGTCTTTGAGAGCGATGGAGCCTTTCTTGGCTCTTGGTTGAGCACTAACCCGGGAGACTTCCATTGATCCAGGGGACTCCAGGCACTTTTCTGATTAATTTGAGAAATGAA
The DNA here is from genome assembly GCA_036365145.1 of Orientallactaga sibirica. NCBI lineage: Eukaryota > Metazoa > Chordata > Mammalia > Rodentia > Dipodidae > Orientallactaga > Orientallactaga sibirica. Next base: position 16,676,626 of record JAEOAD010000028.1, read on the forward strand.
ATCCAGAGAACATAGAGAGTGAAGTTTAGAAAGACTTTTATCAAGCTTAAGAGAAGGAAATAAGGCAGATATCCTGTGAAGCAGGAGTGTGGAGGGGGAGGATCCTAGACATCAAAAAACTCAACTGGTGACTCTGATTGGGCCTTTAATGCGAATTTACTGGATGGGACCCGAGCTGGTCAGTCTAGATCCCATGCAGGGTGTCAAGGTGGCTTGTACTGGATCAAAAATTAGTAATTAGTTTTAATTCCAGCTTGGATATGCCATTGTTTCCATTGTCAGATGAGCAGTTCACTCATTTCTAAGCTTCGTGTTTTTTGATTTAACAATGATGGCTGCAGCCATTTCTTTTTCTTTTTTTTTTTTTTTTTTTTTTTATTTTAAAGACAATGTGTGAAACAGAGAGAGAGAGAGAGAGAGAATTGGAGCACCAGGGCCTCAGCCACTGCAATTGAACTCCAGATTCTTACACCATCTAGTGGGTATGTATGACCTTGCACTTGCCTCACCTTTGTGTGTCTAGCTAACATGGGATCTGGAGAGTAGAATATGGATCCTTAGGCTTCACAGGCAAGTGCCTTAACCATTTAGCAATCTCTCCAGCCCCGCTGCAGCCATTCTAACAGAGGTGTAGAGAATCAAAAGATATAGTGCATTTGGGAAAAATTAAGTTATATAAATAAATAAGACTGTTTTTACAAATAAATAGGCAACATTTTCAAGACTTTAAAAAAAAGAATGCATGTTTTAATGCTTTATCTTGTTTCATTTCTCATCATATTTTAGGTGTACAATGGCTTCCTTCTTATGGAAACTTTCCTCTAGAGTTCTGTGACATGGCATGTTGCTTTTTTAAAATGTTTTTTTATTAAGTAGAAAGTGATATGGGTATATCATATGTTAGTAACATCATTTCCCTCTGTGCCGCCATTCCATTGAGGGCCCTGCTCAGCAGGATTGCTGGTATGCCCCCTTGGTTTGTGGGTTATGAGATGTGAGAGCATCAGTCAGTCATTGTAAGGAGGGACAGTGCCTGTGGACATTCCCTTCAACTCTGTGGCTCTTAAATACTTTTCTTCTGCTTATTTCACCAAATTCCCTTAGCCATGGTGGGTGTGTTTTAAGTCTACTTTAGTGTTGTGATCTTAGCAGGTTCTAGACTTTTGCTTTTTTGCATTTTAAGTATCCTCTGTCTGTCTCCATGACCCTGGCGCCGGTTGACAGGCTTACTGTTGAAGCAGTGCTCTTGCTGGTTGTTCTGTCTCATTGACCATTCTTCTTGGCCATGTTGACAGGCTCATCCTTCTCCATGTGAACACTGGAGCTCATTTCTCTAGCGGTAAATGTCTGACCTCAGACTACTATCACCGTGCATTTTCTATAGTGGACTTCCATAGTCATGCCATACCCTTTGCCCTGATAACTTGCAAATTTGTATTTCCAATTCAGATATCTAATCTACAAACATATACATACAACCCACTTGAATTCTCTTTTAATTTTATTTGAATTGCCCTAAACTCAACATCCTCAAAAAAGAATTGTGTTCCTAAATAAGTTTGGAATGCTTCCCATATTCATATGTCCATTGCTACCACTACGTTATTCTTCCTATCAACTTAGAAACCCAAGTGTCTTGTACTTTATTTCTCATATTTATTCCATCACAGCCTAGCAAATTATAAATTTATTCTCACATAAGGTGTTTTATTTATATATAAAGAAATAGATGTCAGTATAAATTTATTTCAAATTAATTTTTAATGTCAACTAATAAAAAGTCCTGGTATGAAATATCCAGGGTTGGTTAAGTGAGAATCAAGAGTCTGCTTATATTTTCTCTGTGCTATTATTAATACGTCCACCTTGTCCTTATCCTATTTCTACTATAGCTGCAAGAGTGCCACAAAATGACTCAGTTTTACAGACAAACTCAACAGTGTTCAGTGAAACAAAAGGAGCATTTTTTTTCAAAGCATTTCTTTAAAGAATGAAGAAACACTTTCCCAGAAGCCTTCCAGTGGGTCTTGTTTGCATGCCATTTTCCTGAGTTGTATTCCATACCAATGCTTGAGTCAGTTATTAGTTGGGGAACTGGGACCAGTTTACCCTGAAGCGTAGAGGAGGCAGTTACCTGAACAAATTCAAGTCTTTGTTGGTAGGGAAGATGAGGCAAAATAGAGTCTGGGAAAGAACAATAGTATTTACATTACTTGATAAACATATCTCAAACTGCTCATTCTTTTCTTCTCACTTTCAAATGCTTTAGGGTATTATCACTCTTACCAAGAATTGGAGTTCTCTTGCAATGTGTCTCCCTCAACCAAAAGAGGTTCTCTGGTAGCCACACGCCCAAAGTACACCATCTTCACATAGTTTTGGTAACAGCAAAAAAAAGGATGCAAGGCAGGCAATAACTCAGCATTAGGGACTGGTTACAGGTACAGCTTGCAGTTTCCCACCATAGCTCTAGAGTTGCTATGTGTGTTTCAACAGAGGTGATGGTAAATAAAATATGCCCTCACTTCACACAAGCCACATCTGGAGCACACTTGATGGTTTATCCTTTGGAAAGCACATAAAGTAGTCCCACTCCTATCTTACCTATGAGAGATATGGACCAAGACACCCAGTGGCATTTGAAAATGGGGATGTTGCCAGAATTTACATATGCTATGCTTCTTCTCATGCACACATGACCAAAGTAAATTGAATTTATAGATCACACGCAGTAAAAGGATAACAAATATAATAATAACAGAATATAACTGAAAAGTTATATAACAAAAGTTTCTCTCTCAAAATATCATATTGTATTAGACTTACCTTTATTTTTTTCTGTTCTGTTTTTAAAGACACACACACACACAGAGAATGGGTGTACCAGGACCTTCAGCCACTGCAAACGAGCTCCAGATGCATGTGCCACCTTGTTCATCTGGCTAATGCAGGTCCTGGGGAATCGAACCTGGGTCATTTGGCTTTGCAGGCAAATGCCTTAACTGCTAAGCCATCCCTCCAGCCCTAGACTTACCTTTCTTATAAGGTGATATCTTGTTCACATATGAAAGGGTAAGGTGAATGGCACAGACATTATGACACAGTGATGGGATACTTCATAAGGCTTACTGCTGTGACAGTTGTTACATGTGGTAGTGTGGCTGATGGGTGGGTAGTATACACAGTGTGAGGAATCTGAACAAGGGAGTGTGAGTGGTTTATGTCTTGAGCATATCTGAGTGAGATGGCGTGAGTTTCCATGATGCTTGGAACAGTGTGAAACTGAAAACCTATGCATTGTTTATTTTTGGAATTTCTACACAGTATTTTTAGACCATGGTTGACCACATGTATATGAAACTATGAAAATCAAAACAATAGATAAATAGGCATTAAAACTTCTATGTCAGGAATAAGTGACTACCAGTCATGACCCAGTGCAGTGGCATCTTATCAAATATGAGTTACTCAGTGCACCATGTTAGATAGGGTTGCTTTGCTGAAGAATTAACAAATTTACCAGATATGTTACATAGCTCTATCTTCCTCGCTTGAGAATTGCAAGTCAATTCAACCATGCATTAAATTCTCAGTTGTTTGTGGGGCTACAGCAGACTTTCTCAGCCTCAAAATCATTAGCTAATTTTTTCTAGAGAATTTTTTTTTTTTTTTTTTTTTTTAGATGGGGTCTCTCTGTATCCCAGGATGACCTGGAAGTCACTATATAGTCTCAGGGTGGCCGCGAACTCATGGTGATCCTCCTACCTCTACCTCCCAAGTGCTGGGATTAAAGGCGTGCGCCACCATGCTAGAGAATTCTTTATTGGGGAAGGGAATGTCTTTGCACTACAAGATATAAGTAGTGTCTTTGGCCTCTGATTACTTGATACCAGTGGAAATGGCTTGTAACAACCAGAACTTTCCCATTCATTACAAAAGTGTCTCTTAGAAAAAGCTCACATCTATCCAGAACCAGTGGAGTAGACTAAAGGCTATAGGTCAGCTGTGAGCTTGTTCCTTGGAGCGTGATTGCATTCTTGCCCTTTGAGGTAAGGCATAGTGTAATTGACTTTCTTTGTTCCAATGACATGAGAGCAAAGGCTATTTCTCTCTATCCTGCCTAGGGTTTGTAAGTACTTGCCAATCAGAACTGCCATGAAGTCAAAGTGGCAAACATACCTTGCCTTGAGGAGAGCAACATTGTGTAGTTACCTGGGCCCCTACCAGACACTGAAGAAGTGACAGAGGCACGTTTGTTTTGCATGTCATTGACACTTGGAAGTTATTAGTTCAGCAATGTTTGCCTTCACAAAGCATCTACCCCCAAAGCACTGCCATCTCTGATTTAATGTGCGATTGACAGCTACAGTAGTCTACAAATTAGTCTTCCATGAGCATACCTGTTTCTTTCAATGTAGCAGCTATAACAGCACATATGTTGCCTCAAAACATGAAAATTTGGTCACACTATCTCTTGGTTTATAGCCCCTCACTGACCTCAGTAACTTTCCACTGTGTTTAGTATTAAGCCCAAGTTGCTAGTACAACCTATGAGACTCTTCATTATTATCTAGTTCCCATGTGATTTTTTTAATAGTCTGTCTTCCATCTTCTCATTCCATATATACTGATTTTTCAGTTCCTAGGAATTTGAGACTCTCATCTTACCAGGTATGTAAACTGTGCATCTGCTGTACCTTTTCCTTTCTGAACCTAAACCCTAATCCTTTATTTAGTTTGAATCATTTCCTGCTCCTTCAAATAGTGACCTCTGGATTTTCCCAGCCAACTTAAAATTTGTGGCTAATAGGCCTTTCTTATAATATTATGTACCTCCAACTGTGGCAAATTTTCTATTTTAATTTTTTAAAACTTTTAAAATATTTTATTTATTTATTTATTTGAGAGAAAGAGAAGAGAAGAGAAAAGAGAGAGAGAGAGAGAGAAAGGGAGAAAATGTGTGCATTAGGACTTCCAGCCACTGCAAACAAACCCCAGATGCATGTGTCCCCTTGTGCATCTGACTTACATGGGTCCTGGAGAGTCAAACCTGGATCCTTTGGCTTTGCAGGCAAATGCCTTAACTGATAAGCCATCTCTCCAGCCCCTCTATTGTAATTTTTACCATAATGTCTAAGAGTAGTAGGCTTTTGTCTCTACTTTCCACTAGGCCACAAGTCCCTGAAGGTTAGGGACAATTTCTGTTCATTATTGTGTCTCTTGGCATGTGCTGTGTAGCATGGCACCAGTATATTCCCATTTATACCAAGTGATTAAATACTCTTAAATGATTGATGTTTTCACTGGTCAGAAAGAAATTTCAAAGTCTCAGCATTTCACTTAGCCTTCCACAGAGTTTCTGGTTATGAAAACAGGTTGTTTTAAAGACATAAATCTGCCACATTGTTTGACTATCTGAATGGATTTGTTGGCTATAGACATTTATGGAGGGCAATCTGAAATAATCAACCAGCACAACAAATTTCATTTATTTACAACAACAAATGAGAGATGAATCTGTTCTTCTGTACTCTGTTATAATTGACGTAAAGCATATAGCAATCCAGGGCTGGCTAAATTATTAATAACCATTACATATAGCTGGGGAGTAGAGGTTAGGAATATATGACCACATCTTTTGTCTTTGCTCATTTATTTTGTTTAAAAACAACACCTTAGGTCAGATCTTTAAACTGTAAAACCATTTTCATTCCTGCTGATCCTCATAATCACCCTGAAAGATTTAGAGGAGGCAATAAGAATATTTGTTTATTGCTCTAAAGATTAACATTGGCACAGAGTACTTAAGAGTTCAGCAAACTAAGTGAATAGTAGATCTCCATATAGCCCAGGGTTACTGGCCCCCAACACTTAGTTTATATGATTACTAATGTGCTTGCAGATATTTGTGGAAGGAAAAAATCATGGCTGACAAAACAGGGGTAGGAGCAGGAAGGTGGAAATTAATTCATGAAAACTCTGAACTTGGTAGTTTATGTCTACTGAAACAAAAGCATATATTTAAGGAAATGGCACTGTCATACTCCAGTGCAAGCAATGTTTACACATTATTTGATTTCCACTTAGCAAGTCTTCACTAGGTATTAGTTTCAATGTTCTTATTATCAAAATTATTTATACAAACTCAAACCTAAGGGATGTTTTCAGATGATCTCTTCTGCTATTCTAGTCATTAGTGTGTGTGTGTTTATGTGAGTAGGTGAATATGTGTGCATGTGTGTATGTTGTGTATGGAGGTCAGAGGCTGACCAAAGGTGTTTTCTTCAGTTACTTTCCACCTTACTTTTTGAGACAAGGTCTCTCACCGAACTTAGAGCTCACTTACTTGGTTGCACAAGCTAGCCCTAGGGATCTATCTCTGCCTCTCTGGTGTTGGGATGAGAACAGCAGTACACCACCATGCCTGGCATTTGTTTATGTGGGTCTTGAGGCATCTTAACTCAGGTCTTCATGTTTACACAGCAAGTATTTTACTAACTTATCCATCTCTCCAACCCTCCAGTCATTTTCTTGTATAATAAATTTGCATGGAATGTTTGAGAAAGGCTTGCAAAAGAATAAAAAAGGTAAACTTCCTAAAAGTTGTTGGCGTCTAAGAAAACTAGCTCAAGTCCTGTTTCTCAGTAGCATACAGAGGTCTGAGGTTGCTTTCGCTTAAGGAAAGAGAAGCTTTTCTAAAGGAAGTTTGAAGATAGTTTATTATATACTGTTGGGGTCCCCCCCAAGGCCAGCTCAGGAGGGACGATAGGGTCTCTGCCGAATTGGGGTGAGCAGCGCGGAGTCACGACACAGACTCCGGGAGTTGGGTGAAAGTGGGAGCGAGAACCCACAAACTCGTTTATTCAGGAAGTGTACATGGGTTTTAAGGGGCTGTTAATCTTTGCATGGGGCGGTCCCCTTTTGGTGACCAATGACAGCTTGTCTCTGGACAGGACATCTCGTAGTAGGCCTCTCGCGAGCATGGGGCTGTAACTCTTGTCACACCAAGCCTGCGCAAAACGCCATTTTTACAGAAGCCACTTCCTGTTGTCTTTTGCCATGCGGTCTGGCTAGGACCAGGCCTGTATTGTGCCATACATATCCTCCTTTTTGTTTTTATTATTGGCAACCCTGAGAGGTATGGTTTATTGCCAAGCCATTGTTGAACCCAGGCCCCAAGGGATCATCATACGTGACAGTGCCTGTCTTAGGTTGATCCATGTCATGGAGACTTACCCGTCATGGGCCAAATGCCACCTAGGTGAGGAAACCCAAGGGGGATAGCCTGGTATGGCTTTTGGAAAGCCATTGTTGAACCCAGGCCCCAAGGGATCATCACATGTGACAGTGCCTGGCTTAGGTTGCCCCATCTCATGGAATCTTACCCGTCCTGGGCTGGCTGCCATCCTGGTGAGAAAACCCGAGGGTATGGCCTGGTATGGCTTTTAGCATGAGGTCTGGCTAGGACCAGGCCTGTATTGTACCATACATATGAGGCTGTTGCCTAGGAGGCATGGAAGGGCCAAGTTGGCGTGGCTCTGTGGCATGTGAACAGTCCCAGCAAGCGAGAATCAACTAGAGAGCCTGAAGAAGACTGGGGTAGGACAGGTTGCTGGGTGAGTTCACCCTAGCGTCATAGTCAGTAGCATTGAGTGTCCTTAATGGTAGCAGCTCAATGTAATGAAAGGAGTTGGAAAGGAATTTATAATTAGGTGGGGGATAAGTTTAAAGTCCCATATGTAGTCTGAGGGGTCTGGCATCATCTTCCTCAGCAAGGCTGGTCGCTGAGTCAGTGGCTGGTGGAGGGAAATAAGTTTAAAGTCCCGTATGTAGTCTGAGGGGTCTGGCATCATCTTCTTCAGCAAGGCTGGTCGCTGAGTCAGTGGTCGGTGGGGGGAAATAAGTTTAAAGTCCCGTATGTAGTCTGAGGGGTCTGGCATCATCTTCTTCAGTAAGGCTGGTCGCTGAGTCAGTGGCTGGACGGACGTTTCTGGCAGGAACCCAAACTGGGATCTGTGAAGTTTCTGGAAAGACACAAGCATACCCTCGGCCCTGCGTTAAAAGAGGGTGGGGCCCCTTCCAAATATTAGTAAGAGGATCTTTCCAGCGGACTAAGGGTAAGGGTGTTGTGGTTGGTTGGGATCTCCAATGTTTGTAGGCTGGGGAGAGTCCTGCCTCATCAAAGGTGAGAAAATTGAGGGTGAAAAGAGCTTCCACTAGGGCCAAGTGGGGGTCCTTGGGCGACATAGTGGACTTTTGTTTTATAATTAGTTCCTTTAGGGTCCGGTTTGTTCTTTCCACGATGGCCTGTCCTTGTGGGTTGTAGGGGATCCCAAGGGAGTGTTTTATTCCCCAAGATTCCATGAAGGATGTGAATTGGGCAGATGTGTATGCAGGGCCATTGTCTGTTTTAATTGACCAGGGCACACCCATGACCAACATAGCAGTTTTTGTTGCCTTAATAACATGGGATGCCTTTTCCCCAGAGAGAGCAATAGCAAAAGTAAGCTTAGAGTAAGTGTCCACAATGACATGGACATGTTTGAGGTTACCAAAGGAAGGTATGTGGGTAACATCCATCTGCCAGATAGAATTTGGGGTAAGGCCTCTAGGATTGACTCCTTGAGGCTGTAGGGGGCCCAGGGGGGCTAGGGGGGCACATGACTTACAAGTACGGGTTAAATGTTTGCATTGGCTAAGCGAGAGCTCAGGATATAGGGTTTGTATAAGGTCCTGTGCCAAGGAGTATGTCCAAGGTAATTGGAATTTCATCCCTAAGATTTTGGCGGGCCTGGGATTTAGCCAGGTCACTATAGGTGGGATGGCCCATTGTAAGAGGACTTGTTCAAAGTAAGCAGAATCAACACCGGATTCCTGGGCTGCCTTACGGATGAGGGCCAGATCAAGGAGGGGGGTGGGGAGCCACGGCCTGATTGTGGCATCTGGCCCTACGTTAACAGGGAAGGCAGCGAAGGGGCGTGTCAGGGAACCGGCAGTCACCTGGGTGTGTCCAGGACTGAGCAGGGGGAGGTCCCTGGAAGGGTAACGAGGGGGAGGGGTGGTTGCAACCGTGGCCGTAGCAGGAGGGGGTTGTGGTGGTGGTCTATTGTAATGTAAAAGTTTGACTTCCTCCTCATCCGAGTTACCGTAGGAGGGGGCTGGGAGGAACGAACTTTGAAGAGCCAGTTTAGGATTCTTACAGCGTTCGTTATGGGCCGAAATGACGTTCTCCACAGTGGAGTCTTTTTGTTTTAATTTTAAGCCACATTGCAGAAGGAGGGCCTTAAGAGCTTGCAATTGCGGCGTCCTCTGGTGGGGAGGGAGGTTGCCCATTGCCGCGTGGTGTTGTGTGATGGGGGGGCTGGGCTGGGACACTCCTGAATCAAAGAGACTGAGAAAATAATAACTCAGATCAAAGATGATAGACCAGAGGATAATCATGCAAACCACAAGTCCTAATGCCGGGGCCAGCTGAGACGTACGGATAGATTGTTTAGGACCCACGTGTCTTGTGCTTAGTGGGGGGAGGGTCCAACACAGGCTTAGGGCCGTGCAGCAGTGTGTGCCTTACGGGGGGTAGGGGAGGACAAACAAAGAAAGAAGGGGGTAGGGGCTGCCTGCTCACCCACAGGCAACCGTTAGCCGTTTTTCTCTCACCAATGAAGAACTGGGCGCTTTGCTCGTCGAACTTTCAGGGACGAGGCATCGCCGAGGGGGCTACTCGCCGAGGGGGCTTCTCGAAGAACTGGGCGTTTTGCCGTTCTGCCAAACGCCGAGGGGCTGCTCACCGGCTCACGGGACGTTCAACGGGGCATCTCGCCAGATGCCGATGGGGCAGGGGGGTCACGGATGGGGTGTCTCGCTAAAACACCGACGTCGGGGCAGAGGGTCCCTGTTCAGGCGCCAGATGTTGGGGTCCCCCCCAAGGCCAGCTCAGGAGGGACGATAGGGTCTCTGCCGAATTGGGGTGAGCAGCGCGGAGTCACGACACAGACTCCGGGAGTTGGGTGAAAATGGGAGCGAGAACCCACAAACTCGTTTATTCAGGAAGTGTACATGGGTTTTAAGGGGCTGTTAATCTTTGCATGGGGCGGTCCCCTTTTGGTGACCAATGACAGCTTGTCTCTGGACAGGACATCTCGTAGTAGGCCTCTCGCGAGCATGGGGCTGTAACTCTTGTCACACCAAGCCTGCGCAAAACGCCATTTTTACAGAAGCCACTTCCTGTTGTCTTTTGCCATGCGGTCTGGCTAGGACCAGGCCTGTATTGTGCCATACAATATACCAACATAATGTAAGTCCTGTTGCTGGAAAAGCTAACTGAAGGTAGAACATGGTAGAATTCCAGTAAGTGTTCCCTCCATGCTGGAAGTAGAGACTACTTATTTATTTTAAAATAGAGGTCATGGCCTACTAGAATAAAGTAGAAGCTTTACATCATGGTGACCTGAATCCTGCGTCTTGTTATAACACTTTTGGCAATGGTCAGGCAAACTCCTGAGGTCTCTGTGAGCTAAGGAGCTCATCTTTAAATCGGACAATGCTGGGACAAAATATAATAGAAAGGACATAATATATGGACGGTGTTGAGGGTTATGCCCTACTCATGTAAATTCTTATTTTTACTACTGCTCTACCCTGCCACAGGGGCCTTGGTAACTATGCCAGATGAAGAACATCCTCCATTTTCTGTAGCATCCACCATGCTGAGTCTCCATCAATACCTGTGCGGAAAGAATGCACAGGTGGCCATTGCATCTTCCATCTATGTCAGAGCTTCTTTATCTCTTTCTATCTGTGGCTACTTTTACCTGAGAGATTTTTACATGTGTCTTGGTATATAGGCATGTTAAAATAGGTATGCAAATCAACAATTATTTTTAATAAATCTAAGTTTATTTTAAAATCATCCATTAATATATATATATATATATATATATATATATATATATATATATTACATTTACTAAAGAAAAAAATAAAATTTGTATGATGAGATGGTTGTATTTAGTTTTCCATAAAAATTAAATCTTGGATGAATATTTGATATTTCAGGGCATATATTCTTCAATGATTTTCAGAGTTGAACACAGTTAAACATTTTAAAGTATTACATTCTTTTAAATGAAGTAGAAAGTTGCATGGATACATCATATGTCAGTGCCATTGCTTCCCTCTTCCCAGTCCTCCTCAGTGGGATTGCTGGTGTTGCCCGTTGGTTTGTGGGGTATAGATGTGAGTGCATCTGTCAGTAACTGTACGGGGGAGCAGTACCTCTGGACATTCCCTCCCACTCTGTAGCTCCTACATTCTTTTTACCCCCTCTTCCTCAAAGTTCCCTGAGCCATGGTGGGTATGTTTTAATTCTATTAGTGTTGTGGTCTCATCAGGCTCTGGATTTCTGCTTTGTTGTTTTTTTGAGTATCCTCTGTGTCTGTCTCCATGACCTTAGCACTCTTGCTCATCTTGCCAATTCCTCTGTGGTTTCACCTGGGCCTTGGCTGATGTGTGAGGAGTGGTTTATCTCCTTCATTCTAGATGCCTTCAGAAAAGGAAAACCGATTCTCCAAAGAAGACTGGGGTCAGCATAATTTCAGTGGACTAAACATTATTAATTAAGAGAGATTAAAAAAGAGAGAGATTTAGGTGGGTGTAACCGTTCTTATGGCTAAAGAGTTAGTGGGAGTTTCTTGTTGGAGTCCATGCTTTTGGTCTCAATAGGATTCTGACTCCATTACTAGTTCCAGCTAAGGGTGCCTTTCCACTGAGTGGATCTCTTAGCCAATCAGAAAGCCATTGGTTACCCCACTAGGCTGGGTGCCACTATTGCACAGGCATGTCCCTCTTGCCAGGCTGGTTGCTTTGGTATAGCAGTGTCCACTGTTAGCACACAAAGTTGTTGGCCATTTTCTCCCTGCAGCTCATGTAGCACCATACAGGCAGACTATCTGGAGATTGGCTTCCTTCCAGATTCCATCTGGATCTCTTCATGTTCTGTGTTGGTAGCATGTGGTGTTTTCAGCAATAGGGTCTTAGCTTTCACCTCAGGAAGGTAATCAAGTGCTTTGACAGAAGACTATCTTGTTTTGGGGACCTCTTAGGTCTCTCTGATTCACAGCCCAGTGTGGATTGGATATGATTTCTGGTGACCACAGCAGGACACTTTCTGGAGCCTGTGTACTGCAGGGTGAGTTAGTGATGTACAAAACATCCTTAGACACCCCCTATTTTAAGCTTATCTATACAACATTTTAGTTTTTGTCTTCATCAAATTGTTCATATTTCATCACATATTTATTTCTTATCAAGTGACTCAATAGATTCTCAGCAGATGTCTCTCTAAGTGAAGTACATGAAAGCCAATCAAAGATGCAACTGTACTCTGCCTATGTATAGGATGAGTGCAAAGGGTGTTTCTTTAAAATAATACCTAGCATTTATTTTTTATTTATTTATTTGCAAGAAGAGAGAGAGAGAGAGAGAGAGAGAGAGAAAAGGCATGATGCTGGGGCCTCTAACCTCTGCAATTGAATTCAAGAGGCATGTGCCGCTCTGTGTGTCTGGCTTAATGTGGGTACTGGGGAACTGAACTAGGGTTGTTAGGTTTTGCAGGCAAGCTCCTCAACTACTGAGCCATCTCTATAGCCCAATATCTAGCATTTTCAAGATGCTTTTGATACCTAAAGATTTAAAATATTTGAGGAAGCATTTCCTGTGAATGAGAAAAATGTTATTCTAATGTATAGCAGGAGAAAAAAATAATCAATGTCAATAATGTTCTTTCCCCTGGCCTCATCCTAAGAAATAACTCACAGAAGGGGAAGTAAATGGAGTTAATTTTAACTGTGTTCTTTCCTTATCTCTCTATATTTTTTTTTTTGGAGAGAGACACAGAGAGAGACAGAGAGAGAGGGAGAGGAAGACAGAATGGGCAAGCCAGCAGCCTCTCAGCCGCTGTGAATGAACTCCAGATGTGTGTTCCCCCTGTGGGCAAGTACGGCATTGCGCCCTTGTGTCACTTTGCATCTGCTAAACGTGGGACCTGGAGATTGGAACCAGCATTCTTAGGCTTAGCAGGCAGGCACCTTAACCACTAAGCTATCTCTCCAGCCGTATCTCTCTCTCTCTCTCTCTCTCTCTCTCTCTCTCTATATATATATATATATATATATATATATATATATGTATTTTTTTTTTTTTTGGTTTTTCGAGGTAGGGTCTCACTCTGGTCCAGGCTGACCTGGAATTAACTATGTAGTCTCAGGGTGGCCTCGAACTCTCGGTGATCCTCCTACCTCTGCCTCCCAAATGCTGGGATTAAAGGTGTGCGCCACCACGCCCGGCTTATCTCTGTATTTTTAAATAAAAATTTATTTGTTATTTATTTATTTGGGAAAGAAAGAGAAAGAAGCATATATATGTATGTATATTTTTTTGAGAGAGAGTGTGTGATAGGCCCAGTGCTAAGTCTTGTGTTTTCTCTTCCTCTTGTCGTTTTGATGAGTCTTGGGCCTCCCCAGTATTTGAGTGTAAAATCATCTGTAAAATGTAGGTTCTTAGCATCTGAATCCTTTCCCTGTGCTGATCTGAGCTGCCTTATGATTGGGTCCCTGGTGACATGCCCTCCTCTGGACTAGACTTTCACTTTACAGCAAGGTAAACAAGATCAAACTAAGGAGGGCATTCACTTAATTCATATATATACATATATATATATAGTGTGATCATCTAAGACATTTCCAATCCCAGTTTACTTTTTAGTCTATCAAGGTACATGTTTAACATTAATATTTTTCATACATTTGCAGATTGGATTAACATTTAGCAAGTCAAAACATTTCATTTAATAATCTAATCAATACTTCTATTGATTATATATCACTTTGAAATAATAATCTTTCTTAATTAAAACAGACCTCATGCATGACTAATCCAGATATCTACCAGACTCCCTCCATAGCATTCTTGAACAATGGCAGCTTGCTGCTGCCCGGTCACTTCTGGTGAACAGCACCCATCACTGAAAGTGTCAGACAAGAGCATGTTTCACTACCACGATGGCTGACATCCTTCCAGTCTTCCAGATATGAGACTCCTTCCTTCCATAGACAGTAAAGAACTCTTGTTTAAGTCACTACTTTAGCTAAAGAACTGTGTTCTAACAAACCTCATAGCACTCCCTGTTTAATTGCCTCAGAGTCCTAGGGTGGGGGTCAGAGAGATTTCTCAAGGGTTTAATAAAGCAACAAAGGGGCTCAATGAGCTGAATCTTCAATTTCTGTTTTATTATTTCTATTGATTTCATGATGTTTGTTTTTCTTCCCATTCTTCTAAAGTCTTTCTGTCATCATTGTGGTGAATTTTAATTTGCATTCCCAGTAAGAAGTAGACGTTTGTACACAGCAGAGCTGGGTGTGTAGGAAGGATAAACTGCCCTAGAGAACAATCAGCTGGGTTGCCAGGCTAGAGACCTGAAACACAGAAATTTGAGGCCTCCCTGTTAGCATAAAAGAAGATATAAATTTGAAGAACAGGGTCAAATACCCAGTCTGGCTCAGGAAACTTTCCTAAGAGAAATTCACCCCTGTTCAATAGAAATGAAAACTTAACTGAAGAAAGAGACAAGAACAGACACAATCCTCAGAGGGAAGCCAGACCAGAGTCACAAATCAAGGAACAGTGTCAGAAAATGCTACAACAATGAGAAAGAAACAGCAAGACGGCAGAAGGGGGGCCAAGGGATCCTGTGTTTTTTAGTTTGTTGGACACACAAGCCAGAGATGGTGCACTTTGAAAACTTCCCAAGAGACCAAACAAGAAATTACAGCCAGTGGAGCAATTTCTTGGGAAGGAGAGGAGAGGGTAGAGATGAACAGCAGAGGTACTTGGGGCTGGGTCTCAGTTTTAACAAGTAACCTGCATCCAGCAGCATATTCCTGCAGCACAGCCACCAATACACTTGTCCCACAAGTCTGCAGAGGGCGCCTCCTGGCTTCTGTATATGCTATGACTGGTGTCCTTGGGTAGCGCTGCCTGGAGGAGAAAAATAGTAAGGTCTCAAAGCCAGGAGCCCAGCACTTCACAAAGTGAAGATTATTTATATATTTCCCTATAGTTTTTACACTTAAAGGGGCTGAGGAGATATATCAGTGCATAAAGAATTTGCTGAGCAGGCATGATGACCAGACTCTAGACTCCCAGCACCAGTGTAAGCACCAGTTGGCCTCCTGTGATCCCTGTACTCAGGAGGTAGAGAATGGGAATTAATTCCTGGGCAAGCTTTCTAGCTAGACTAGTTCATAAGGGAGCTCCGAGACCAAGGGAGACCTTGATTCAGTAAATAAAGAGAACAATCTAGCGAGACTCCTGACATTAATCTCTAGCCTCCAATGCACATATATGTGCATCCACACAAGTATAAACATGCATACATACTGAAAACATACACATGCAAAAATAATTTTAAAAACTAAAATATTTTGCACTTAGTTACACATTCATGAGTTTAACCAACTATAGATTGAGGATATTTTAAAAAGCCACTATTATTTATACTTACATAGTATTTACATTTAATGGTTGCATTTGGACTGATCCATGTGACAATCTTTCTCACACCATTATTCCCTAAGATTCTAGCATAACAAATTTTTATGTATCATTTGTATTATAGTAGGCATTAGAAATAATTTGGAGGTGATTTAAATTATATGGAAGGGTGTGTGTACCTTACGTGCAAACACTTCATCATTCTATATAAGGCACTTGCATATGCATGGATTTTCATATCTGTAGGAAAGTTCTGGAGTCAACACCTTGCAGATACTGAGGTACAACTCCCATCTACATATCTATATCTAATCTACATATATATCCAAAAACATATCTATACAAATATGAATTTCAGACATACAGCAGGAAGATTTATATACATATGTAGTGCAATGACTACTGCAGTCAAGAACACTTTTGTTTCATGAACATAAATACTTTTCTAATGAACTGGTTTCACTTCACTCATGTTTCTTTCCATTCCTGCTTCTTCTACCACTGCCCCTTATTTGATAGGGAGTATTAGGAGGACATGGGCAATTTTAGAATCCAGCTAAGAAGAGGTTGAGAAACACATCTAGTTTGAGACATTTGTTGTCTTGTGTTTTTACTATTCAGTTATTATTTCCATATGCAGTGTAGAGATGATTTCTAGAAATGGCCCAACCATCAGTCAACCAGCATCATGATGCAGAGCCCAAAGGAATGGCACCAAGAGAAGAAGTCACCAAGTGTCAGTAAAGAAGCATGGGTGGCTAATGAGAGGTAAGGTTTGATGTGGAGATGAATGCTAACCTAGGGAAATTCTTCCACATATCATAGTGAACATAAAAATTAAGAGGGTTATATTTTCCTTAAATATGAAAGCAATCTAAAAAAATTACATGTTCATACCAATAACAACATATCATTAAAAGCAATTTTTCTTTAAGATAAAAAATAAGAAAAATGTCTTGGATTATGATGCTAAAAACAATATTGAATGAAGTTTTTATTGTTTCTAGAGGTAATGATTCCACAACATTGATGTCATATAAAAAGGCAAAGAATTTGCAGCTAAAGATGAAAAACAATATTTAATGAAGATATTAGGAAGCTACATCCATTAATTAAGCAAAATAGTATGTTCTTTTGCTGGGTCTTATGATATATATGACATTTGTTCATTTTTAAATGATTTATATTATATTTAGATTTTTTTTTATCATTCATGTTCAATCTAATTTTGTGTTGGAATTTTATGTCCTTTTTCTTAGATAGCTCACCCCAAATTGTTAAGCTTCTGGCCCCACAAACCCTACAACTGGCTTTGCTTTTCTCAGTGTACTCACTATTTGATGTCAACTTTTACTTGATTACATATCTTTGTTGCCTCCTGGGTGGCCAGGACCAAATCTAATTGTTTCTAATATCTCTAGCACCTAATGCAATAAGACCTAGCAGTTGTTCAATATATTGCTGTTGATAGAAAATCCAATTGATGGCTATTGCAAAGAAAGTGGAGAATGGTGATGCTATGCCTCAGATAAAAACACTAAAGCAACACCAAGACCTGAAGTGGTACTTTGCTTTCTCATAGCCTTAGGCAATTGAAGACACCCCCACCCCACTACCTTCTCCTTTACTTTACTAAAGGTAAGAGGAAAAGAACACTACAGAATCTCCTTAAGCCTGAATATCTATGTACCTCCAGGAGACATGTCCAAGGACATTTACGCAAGAAGGTGAGGTTGGGTGGGAGATGGTGTGGACTTTCATAGTGGCTAGCTATTTTCAAAGCTCGGGAGTTTCAGTCTCATCTCAAGCACTTGCCAGACTACCAACTGGGGTATGCACTGTGCTCATACAGACAAGAGCTGCCCCTCTCAGCAGAACTGGGATGGTCTGGAGACCTATCAGATGAATTCCTGAAGGACACCTTACAGGGGAGCAGCATGGTTAGATGGAAAAATGTGAAAGAGTGCCATGACTACTTACCAAAAGCATCTACTTGCCACACTTACTAGTAAGCAGAGAAATCTTTATTTATCAGGCCATATTATGTCATGTAAGCTCAATGCCCATACATGGCCAGTGCTATGTTTTATTTCTATATTCTTAGATGCTTGATAATATGGGAATTAAGGAATGATCTTATCTTTCTCCTTAGATAAGGGTGCCAGATAAAGGATCTTTGTTAAATTTAAATTTCAGATAAAGAACAAGTAATATTTTTTTATTTTGTTTTGTTTTTCGAGGTAGGGTCTCACTCTGTCCCAGGCTGACCTGGAATTAACTATGTAGTCTCAGGGTGGCCTTGAACTCAAGGCGATCCTCCTACCTCTGCCTCCCGAGTGCTGGGATTAAAGGCGTGTGCCACCACGCCCAGCTCAAGAACAAGTAATTTTTAAACTAAATATATCCCCCATATTTCATGGGACATATTCAATGTTAAAATGTCTTCATGGAATTTAACTTGTATTCTGTACAATTACTTTGTAATCTAATAGTCCTCCTTAAGAGCCTAGATTTGCCCTTTCTTTTTAAAATATTTTACTTTATTTACTTATTTACTTGAAAGAGAAAGAGGGAGAGGGAGAGAGAGAGACAGAATGGGTGCACCAGGGCCTCCAACCACTGCAAATGAACTCCAGATGCATATGCCTCCTTGTGCATCTGGCTAACATGGATCCTGGGGAATAGAATCTGGGTCCTTTGGTTTTGCAGGCAAATGTCTTAACTGCTAAGCCATACCTACAGCCCTAGATTTGCCCTTTTTTGTGGCCCAAGAAAGATGAATGATGAATGATAACCCAGTAGAATGCCTTTTTTAGAGGTTAAGGACTATGCCCTTGATATTCATTATTTCCTTTAAGATATATGCAGATTATACTCTAAACAAAATATTGCAGTCAAGTCATGTATTATGAAGGAAGATTGGAATGGGGAAAATAACCACAAAGAGAATGATTAATATACCATGTCCCTAATTTGCAATCCAAGGGGCCCCATTGTCTTTAGGAGATTCTGTCTAAATAAACATAAATTGCTCTGTAACAAAGAGTCCCTTCCATTGATGTGGCTGTTTCCAAGTATATAGCATTATGAATTGTCCCCAGTCAGATGTTGCTCTCCATTGGCAGGATAAGAATAGGACAACTGACTGAATGTGTTTGTATTGTGATTAGTGTATTTTAGCTACAAGATATTCCAGAAAAACATTGCTTTTGATCGGCTCTAGTGTGAAGCCTTGGTTATTTTTGCTTATGTGTTTACTTACTTCTTGCATGTATGTGGTTGTGTTTGCCATGTGCACATGTGTATGAAGGCCAGAGGACAACATCAGGTATCATCATGAGGAACACTCTGCGCCTTCTTGGAGGTAGGATTCCTCACTGGTTTGTAGTTCACCAGTCATGCCAGATTAGCTGGCCCACGAGCCACAGAGATCCTCCTGTTTCTTTCTCCCCCATGCTGGGATTACAATCTTGTACCATTAGGCAAATGATTTATGTGGGTTATGGAGATTGAACTCACATCCGTATGCTTACAAGGCAAGACTTTACCAACTGAACTGTCTTCCCAACCCCAAATCTCGATTCTTGTCTGCTACAGACCCTTGGACAACTCCTTGGGTCTTCAATTTTTATCTGTAATGAATGGAAAATGATACCCATGCCAGGAAATTGGTAATAAAGATAAATATTCCCTGAAGTATTTTATGCAGGGCCTGGAAGACAACCAGCTCCAGTAAATCTTAGTGATTTTTAGACATTAAACTAGAATTGTAAGAGGATGACCGTATATAGGAAGAATGGAAGAAGCTGCATAGAGAAAGAAAAGCGGTACTTTGAGTTAGGAGTCAGAGATACAAGACAATGGTGAAGAACAACCTCAGCTGAAGCACAGAGGATATCATAGGGAGTTGAATGACAGGCCAGTGGTTGAGAAAGATCCAGCAGAAAAATAACTAGCTTATAGAAAAGAATATTAAGTGATATGCAGTCATCCTTCCACCTCCTCAAGGAAATGATTCCAGGAACTACTTGCAGATACTGAATCCCAAGGGTCCTAGAAGCCTGTATAGAAAATGTTGTCATGCTTACAGATAGCCCATATAATCCCCAGGCATCCTCTCTATGGTTGCAATCATCTATAGACTACTTTCAATAGCTGATGCAATGTCAATACTATGCCTATCACAATTACACTGTTTAGTAAACAATGAGAATAAAAGAAACCAATATTTTGTGTAAACACAATGTTTTTTAAATATGTTAAATCCATGGTTGAGTGCATTCACACATACAGAATCTGCCCATGTTGATTGAGGGCCAAGCTGCATTTAGCAATAAGTAACATAAAAATGCATGGTCCAAAATTCATAGCTTTACCTCCTCTGGAGGAAGTGGTAGGTTTTTTTTTTCTTCTGGAATTAATTTTGACTCCATATATGACATTTAGCTTAATACTGATCACATAAGAGGTGGTCAGCAAACACCAGTCTTCCCTCCCCCACACAGATTTCCACTGAAGAGCATGGCTTTGCACAGAAGACAGAAGTAACACTGTAAGAAGGACGGGCTGGAGTTTTAAGCCAATGTTTCAGGTGAGGTAAACAATTTAAACTTATATACCTTTCCCGTGTGAGGTGGGTTAGTATTGAAACTGACTGTGTGGACTGAAGTAGGCAGGCTGGGAAAGGGAGCTTCAAAAGATAAGCAGGAGAAGTGAGGCAGTGGGTCACAATTCCTCTCACCTTCAAATGAGGTGGTCCTTCATCTGTTCTCCCTCATTGGCAGTGGTCCTTTGTAACCATCCAGGGGACAGAGGTGTTTGGCTGCATCACACATAGACTCATTTTGAATGAGGACTTTAAGGAGTAATCTTTTATTGCAATGTGCCTTAACTTAATGAATTTTGCATTGGATCAGGCATCTCCTTTCACCCATCATTGCCTCTCTTCGATGGTGGCAGCTCACCCATTTACCAGCATTATGGCAATATTCTCCTCCCTGGAAATCTCCCCTAAGTGTTTACTTAGGAAGCTCTTTACTTGATGTGTCTGACATGTTAATGGGGCTGCTTTGGGTTCTCCACTTATTGAGCACTGAAAAGTGAAGAAAATGTAAGTAAAGCCAGCTTAGGGCTATCCTGTATTGGAAGTCTCGCTGTTGATGGGAAGTGGAAGGCAAAAGGATTCAGAGCAACAACTAAAAGGGTTTGGAATGAAGTTGCACACATATTAGAACTGAGGAGGCTGGGTTAGCTAGCTTCTTAAATAAGAGAAGTGGTTAGGTCTACAGATGAATGCTTCGCTTAAATTTGAGTCCTTGAAAGCATTTATATGTCTCTAATTAGGAGTTTGTGCACTTCTACAGTTACCCAAAGGTTGAAAACTATTTATTAATTTGATTAATAGTAAATCATTTATTCTTAAGCAAGGGACATGTAGTATAAGCAATATAAAAGAGCTTACAAAGAACAGAGAACAATTTTAGATACAAACTGATAAATGATGTCACCAAGGTGGCAAATTAAGGTCATTCTGAATTCCTGTGAGATCCAGGCAACTTTGAGTTGGGCTGATCCAAAGAAGGATATAAAGAGGAAGCTAACAGAAAGGTTCTACTTACTTTTGCAAAAATTCCTGACCTATTTTCCCTCTATGTCTCTGTGATTTAGGAATGAAAACAATTCTCATTTCCCACATTCTGTTCCAAGGAGGGAACACTTTCCTGGAATTTGTGGTTATATTGAAGGTGGACTCTCTTAGTGGCCAGCTGTTTTCACATATATGAAATCTTTTTTTGGTTTAGGTCATATTTCATAACTCCCAATATTGAAGCAGGTTAAAGGGTTTATGATTTTTGTTTATTTTACAATACTTTTCATAAAGAAGAAGATTAACTGGATAACCTCACCAGAAGTTACCTAAAGAGCTATCACTGAGGAAATAATGTCCCACAAGTTTTTTTCTTAAGGAGTCTATTGAGGGGGCCTATTAAGGGGGTCTGGGGAGATAGCGCTGCCGGTAAGGTAATTGCCTTGCAAGCATGAAGACATATGTTTATCCACAGTACCCATGTGAATGGCAGGTGCATACTTGTAATCTCAATGCTGAGGAGGCCAGAGACAAGAGCCTCCCCAGGGCCTTCTTGTGAGCCAGTTTACACTAATCAGTGAGCTGGATACCATTAAGACAGCATGACTCAAAGAGAGTGGGAGAGTATCCCTGGGAATAATTGAGATTGTCATGTGTCTTCCACAGGTACACACATGTATCTACACGCACAAACATACCAACACACACTACACACACGCATAAATGAAAAAAGGAGTTCATTTAATTTCATGGAGTGAATCCACAGGCATAGAAAACAGACGTCAATACATTTATTGAAATGAATATTTGGTGGCATGACTGAGCCTAGTCTCACTTTCATTTATGTTGAAGCATCTGAAGCCCCTTGGGTTTCAAGGAGCCCTGTAGGGATGCCACATGTGTTTCCAAGGACTTTCATACCTTATATTTTTCCCTGTTCCCTTCTGAATACTTCTTCCTATCTTCCCCCAACTCATGCCTCAGTACCTGAGTGATTTCTATCCTCTTATTATTCCATGACTCTGGTTTCTGGTTCTATTCTTATATCTCAAGCCCTCTTTTATGTGGATGAATTTTTTCATTCCCTTTAAATGAGTACCACCTTCTTAAATGATTTTGGAGCTTTATAAAAATTTATGACAAATGGCTTTTTCACTTTCAGCACATTTTTGTTATGCACCCCTCACTACTCCTTTGACAGGTCTTTAAAGTCTTGGATCAAGAACAATCTGGTTGACAGATAACATTTTATAAAGATGCTTCCCTTCTAACTCAGGCCACAGTGATGTCTGTTTATTCAAACTCACTTCCCATGGGTGAAGGATTATTTTCTAGAAAAGAGGTCTCTCATGGCTTAGGCTGAGTTGGTGAGGCATGCTAGCAATTGCAGAATCTGGTTGAAGTATGCAGCTTAGACCATCTCTTAGAACCCAACATGTTAGGATGACCTTGCTCTCTATGACTTGTCCCAAAGTAAACACCCTTTGGTGTCATGGGTAGGAAAAAGTACTGTTGCTCTACCTGTTCCATAGGGGAGAAATGAAATACAAAAACATCAACCATCAATTCTGATGTATGGAAAGATTAATATGCAGCATCATGCTCTTGTGAGTCCTTTTGCCATCATTCTCTGCCTTGTGGTTGCCATTAGGTGACAGCTTTGAAATGTCAGCTGTGATATACTTTCTTACCACAGGCCCAGAATCAATGGAGCCACGCGACCATGGGCTGTAACCTCTGAAACCATGAGCCAAAATATTATATGTTTCCTCCTTTTAAGTTGTTACGCTCAACTTTTTTCCCCATAAGTATGTAAGTGGTGTATGTGTGTTGTTGTTGTTGTTGTTGCCTGTTTGTATAGGTGTGGGTACACATGCATGTAGGTATGTGCATGTGTGTTTGTGCATGAAAGCAGATCCCAAAGGTCACCGTCAGGTGTTTTCCTCAGTTGCTATCCACCTTGTTTCTTTTGAGACAGGGTCTCTCCTTGAACCTAGAACCCACTTATTCAGCTGGACTACCTAGCCAACAAGTTCTAGGGATCCTGCTATTTCCTCATCCACAGTGCTGGGACTGTAGATACGTGCCATCATGCTCCGCTTTTATGTGGGTTTTACGTGGGTTTGAGCTCAGGTCTTCATGCTTGTGCACAAATCAATGAGCAATCTCCTTGCCCTCTCAGATATTTGTCACAGTGATGAAAAGTGAACATTTGATCCATTTTGATGTTTCTACGATTTTTTTGTATATGGCTCAGACACATGCTCAGTGTTTTTATTTTGGGCTAAACGTAATCCTCTTGGGACCACTGTAAATTTCGTGGGAGCAATCACCACTGCAAAGAATTCTGCCCAACACCAATCTACATGCCAGAAGAATTCTAGAAAGTAAAAGCAGTTGACATCCTTGGTTGGAAAGAATGCAGACTTGGCAGTATGACAGACCTGGTTTGGGGCCTTAGGTTTGTTCTCTCTCTTTTTCTCTTTCTCTCTCTCTCTCTCTCTCTCTCTCTCTCTCTCTCTCTGTGTGTGTGTGCGTGTGTGTGTGTGTATGTGTGTGTGTGTGTGTGCGCACACTCATGTTGTGTGTGTTGTGTATGTAGATGCATGTGCCCTATGTACATATGGAGATGTGAGAGACCATAAGTTTCCCCTTTTATTGCTCTTCCATGCTGTTTCCCTAAGGCGTAATCTCTCACTGATCCTGGAGCTGCGATTTTTGTGCATACTGGCTGACCAGTAAGCCCCAGCAATTCTCCTGTCTTTGCTTCCCACATGTCTTGGATCATAGCCATGTGTGGCTATGCCCAGCTTTTTACCTGGGTATGACTGCTAGGGAGAGATGGAACTCGGGCCTGTCCAGGCCCTCATGCTGGCAGGGCAAGTGGTCATACCTGATGAGTCATCATCCCAGTTCCTCTTTGCTATTTATTTATGAGAGAGAGAGAGGAAATAAAAGAAAGAAAGTGAGAAATGATCAGACCAAGGACTCTGCCCATAGCAACCAAACTTCAGATGCACGTGAACTCTGTTACTCTGCGCATTTGGCCTTATTTGGGCCCTGGGCAATTTTTTTGAACCTGGGCCATCAGGCCTTGCATGCATGTGAGGCCAACTGTTCTTCATTTCTCCAGCCTCCATCTTTGCTATTTAATCTTGAGCAAGTTACTTGACCTTGATATTTCTCAGGTTTTGGAAGGTGACAGCATGGGATGTTAATCTATCTGTAACAATGTCTTTCTTGAAAAATGCAGCAGATAGCCGGATGTGGTGGCACACGCCTTTAATTCCAACACTCGGGAGGCAGAGGTAGGAGGATCTTCATGAGTTCGAGGCCAGCCTGAGAGTACATAGTGAATTTCAAATCAGCCTGGGCCAGAGCAAGACCCTCCCTCATGTCAGCCTGACTAGAGTGAGTCCTGAGCCTGAGCTAGAGTGAGACCTTAACTTGAAAAACCAAAAAAAAAAAAAAAAATGCAGCAGATTTCACTCTCCAATATCAAGGTCCCACCAATAGTGGATACAAGAGGGCCTACACCCATTAAATTCTCTCTAAAACAATAATGGTTATCCATGCATCTTGCACTGACCTCACTCTCTGTTGGAGAATTTGCTTCTCTTTTTCAGATGGACACAGAACCTGAGGAGAGAATCAGCCCATTGCACCTCACCAGGGCATCAGCGGAACCCATAGAATAATTGGGGAAATGAGCAAGAGTGCTGTTTTCTCAGGGAACCTGGTATCAGCACAAGGGTGAAGGAGACACAGGGAACACTCAACCACTACCAAACCAGAGATCCAGAGACACAGAGACTCCCATGACCTTGTCACTGAAATAGACCTAAAATGAACCCAACATGGCTTAGGGAAATTTGTGGAAGAGGGGGCAGAAAGATTGTTAGAGCTGTAAGTTGGGTCATTATGAACAGAGACATTGCCTCACCCCCATAACTGATGGCTATCCCCACAATGCAAGACCCACAATCCCTGAGGGGGGAGGGCAGGGAGAAGGCTAGAGATGGTACTATCATGTCTGTATGCACATTATATAGATAACTAATAAAAAGTCAATTAAATTAAAAAATAATAAAGTAAAGATAAAATGTAGACATTTTTAACCATTTGCAAAAAAAAAAAAAAAAAATTCAGCAGAAAAGAAAAGCCATTAACTCATTGGCCCCATTAATCATGATTCTTCAGTGAAGAGTCTGGAAAAAAAAAATCACCATTTGGCTGGAGAGATGACTTAGAGGTTAAGATGCTTGCCTGTAAAGCCTGAGTATGCATGTTTGACTCTTCAGATCCCACATAAGCCAGGTCTTACAAGGAGATACAAGTGCACAAGGTTACTCATGCATGCTAGGTGACACACCCATCTGGAGTTCCATTACAGTGGCTGGAGGCCCTGGCGTGCCAATTTTCTCTCTGTCATTGTTGCTCTTCTTCTCACTCTGGCTCTCTCTCACAAAAAAAAAAAAAAAAAAAAAAAAAAAAAAAAAAGCCAGTCTGTTGGGCTTGCCTCAAAAATAAAATAAAATAAAATAAAATAAAATAAAATAAAATAAAATAAAATAAAATAAAATAAAATAAAATAAAATAAAATAAATTGCTGTTTGCCACCACAAGCAGTTTTATTTTCATGAAAGGAAGGCTTTATTCCCACTGTTCATTGTAGAAAGGCAACAAAAGGACTTTTTAAGGAGATTAAAAAAATGTCATTTCTCTCAAGGAAAAGTCCAAAGTCACTATTAACCATAATATGGATGTTTGAATGTCAGAAAGTGTTCCATTTGCTAATAATTACCAGTTTAGTCTCTCTCTCTCTCTCTCTCACACACACACACACACTCAGAAAATTTTAAAGACATTTTGAAGCAAGCATTTATTTTCTGTTTTGCCTCCATTAATTGTTGGGATTATCCACCATTTTCTTGCTAATGAATAATATCCTGTGGGCAATGAGGAAGTTAAAGCAGCACCACACAATGCCAGAGTTGTTTTTTTAAATTAATTCTTAAATATTTTGGATATTATTCTACTTAATTATTCTTATGGCATACATTTATTTCATAATTGGGATTTTTCTTAGTTAATTCCATTGTGTTTTCATCTAGATTAGATTTGTCATTTATTTTTGTATTTAATGTTTCTTTTCTTCTCAGATTTTTCACTGCATTGAGTTTGCATACTTACAATTTTATTTCATTAATGCTTCATATGAGCAATTTTATTTTCTGAAAGCTCTGAGAAATCAGCCCATTTATCTTTCATTCAAAGCTGCAATTCATATTTCATTTTGTGTCCTTGTAATTATAAATGCTTTGGGGCTCAAAGTGTAGATTGTGTCAGGAGAACACAGTTGAAATTGTATTTAACACTTGCTGGGGAACTGTCTAAATTGGTTTTCTGTTACTGTGAAAGAATGCAGGGACTGGGTGATTTATAAAGAAGACAAGTGTGTTTTGGCTCACCGTCCTGGAGGCTGGGAGTCCAAGAGTACCATGTTGTTATGTGTTTGGCTTCTTGTAAGGACCACATGCTGTTTCAATTCATGGTGGAAAACAGAAGGATAAGTGGGGGCCATGCCAAAGAAAAAGACAGAAGAATGTTGAGGAAGTCAGCCTCCCTTTTATAACAACACAAATCAATCTCTTGACAACCACATGGGTTCCAGAACTGTATCCATATCTTTAAAAAGCCTTCTCAATACTGCTGTTACATTGTGCACCAACTGTCAGCATGACTTCTAGAGGAGATAAACACTATCCCAAACATAGCAGAGAATCTGTACTCTATTATATTATTTACTAAATATCCTGCACCAGAGTTTATGCACCTAGGGATGTGCACCCTCATATGAACATCTCTCGTATGTGTTTGTGTATGTGGCTTGTGGAGGTATCATGTGGGATTTGCTTGTTTACTTGGTTCCCTCAGTCTAGCATGGGGTCTAATATATTATATATATTGCAAATACATATGATATGTAATGCACATACAATATTTAGTGGTCAAATGCTGAACCAGATAGGAGAATTTTATAAAAAGAACTGAGCATGGTGGTGCACGCCTTTAATCCCAGCACTCAGGAGGCAGAGGTAGGAGGATCACCATGAGTTCGAGGCCACCCTGAGACTACATAGTGAATTCTAGGTCAGCCTGAGCTGGAGTGAGACCCTACCTCAAAAAGAGAGAGAGCGAGAGGGAATAAAGAAAAGTTAACTTGTTTTCTTATACCTTCAGTATGGTTCTCCCCAAATGGGAAGGATTAACGACATGATTTCTCAGGTATTTACAGAGGTCAGTTGTCTCCTCTTTCCATAGTACATCTTCTGGAAGTGAAGGTGATACTGAGATCTGCACAAAACTAATTTCTCATCTCATGCCTCTACTTTCATCATAAAATCTCAAACTTATAAGAATAATATTGTATACATTTTTCTAGTTAATACCTACCCATGTCCTTTTACTAAATTTCATTTTTATATTGAGAAGAGAATCTGTGATGCTTTCATTCTGCAATGTTTATTCGTGAGTTATAGTTTTATAAATATAAGAAATAAGTTGATGATAGATGATAAATAGGTAGGCAGATAGATATATAGATAGGAAGATAGATAGATAGGAAACATTAAATATTCAATGAGGAGCTAAGTACACTATAGTATAAATGTACGTTGAAACAATATCTAACCATAAACCTTATTTCTGTAAAAATTAAAAAGTAACAGGAAATTCTATGTTAAATGTGAAATGCTAAAGTAATGAATATAGAGGAGAATAACCTTAAATATGTGAAAAATACAGTTTATGGCTCAAGAAGCTTAACTAAACATATGTGTTTATCTCTGTTTCATCCAAAATCCTGTTGAGATGACATAAGGAGTATATAATAGCAATAAATCACAAGCAATGTGGCAGTGATCTATAGCCAGGAAAGGGTCCTTTCACACAGAAAACTAGTATAAAGTTTTGAACATTATAAATATGCAACATGTGATGACCATAAAACCTATATGATTTGCTGAATGACCTTGCTTATTGCCATTCAACTTATTGCACAATAATAGTTTGTATCTCGAAACCTCTTTAAGAAAGAATTTACAGTGTCTTCTTGTATATCCTCCAACTATTACCTTTTCTGCCTGACATTTAAAGTCTAGGATTTCATCCAACCTTCATTAAGTTATATTATCCTGTCCTTCTCAGTGAAAATCTTCAGCTATAATTAGGCTAGTGTCCTAATTTCTTTCCGGCCCCTGACTAATATGTGGCTTCCATCATTTTATTTCTTCAATTTGATGATCTTTCTTATTCAGCCAGAAGTTCAGCACTACCCTCTTTGCCTACTGTTACGAAAGTTTTCCCATTTCTGAGGTTCAAAGAATAAAGTTTTGTTTGACACTTGGGACCTCACAGTAGTTAATTCCCTTCTGTGAATTCATCCTGATGTGACGACTCTTGACTCTCGTGTTAGAGTTAATCATTCTGTTCCATATTGCCACAGTGGAGAGAGTGAAGTAAGTCAGGTTGAGCAGAGAAGCTGACCAATGCTGAGCTGATAGTGATGACCTTGGCTTGTTCTATCAGTAATTCTGACACTGAAAGTACTTCAGAGTCTAAGACAGTTGGATTAAGTAGACATAGGCTGTATATTCCCTCTGTGTGGCAGTCATTGTATACACAACATCCCTCAGAAAGGGACGTGGCCTTGGACAGAGGAGCTGTCTTCTATTTAAAGCAATTTTCCTCTTGTGTGATAGATGAGATTAACTGATTTCTTGAGTGGTGCAGTAAAACAGCCATTGGAATAACCTTGCTGTCTTTACTTCTGTATTTGCTTGGTGTGCCTTCCTAGTACAGTGCCAGTGAAGAGAGGTCTACAATGTATAGTTTGATAAGCATTCCTGGTTCTTATGCCCTATATGTAGAAAGGACCATTTAGAATGTGTGTTCTATTGTCTCAGTGTCTAGGCTCATATATAACAGTTACTGACCACATATTACATATTAAAATATGTTTTCAGAGAGAGTTGAGATGATATGGGCTAAAAAATACAGATCCCTACCTTCATAGATGAGTGAAAGCAATATAAGTGATATATTATATATGTGCATGTCTGTCTGTCTATATGCATACACATACATATATATTTGCATATGCACGCATATCTATTGAAGAACACTGGCATGCCTGAATGTGCTGACATTCAAAAACACCTTGATTCAGCCGGGCGTGGTGGCGCACACCTTTAATCTCAGCACTCTGGAGACAGAGGTAGGAAGATCGCTGTGAGTTCGAGGCCACCCTGAGACTACATAGTATAGGGAATTCCACACCAGCCTGAACTAGAGTGAGACCCTACCTTGAAAAACAAAAAAACAAACAAAAAAAAATTCTTGATTCAAGAATGTTTATGATAGCAAAGCTGGATAAACATATATGCCTATATAAGTTGAAGAATGAAGCTGCTTCTACCTTCAATTAGATAAAATCCCAACCACATGCTTTGTTTACCATAAGCAGATACTTTCCTAGCAAACAAATCCATTATCTTAAAACCACAAGCCAGAAAATCAAGGAAGCTCTCAGAAGATGGTTTCTATTATGACAAGGTTATCATTTGTGACACATACATAAACTACTTGTGATACATGCATAAGCCTAAGAGGAAAAACACGATGGGCCATGATTTGGTGCCTCTGACCCATTGGGACAGTCAACCCTATGGTTCCCTGCTTTCAAAGTTAGCCAAATTGTTTTATTTTTTTTTAAGCCTTACACCATCCTCCATATGATCTTCTGGACCCTACTGTGTGTAAACATAACACACATCTATTAATTATGTGCATATGAATATCTTTAAAATAACTACTTAGGCAGTAATGGGGAGGGTAGAGATCTGGATCAAGGGCACTGTGAGGAAAAGGCTACAATCTCATGGGATGGTAGAGATGAACCTCATTGAACAGATGGTATATAGGTAATGGCCTGAAAAAGATGGTGGATGGAGGGGCAGCCACTGGATGAAGAAACAAGCAACACAAAGCCATAAAGATAGTTAGTACTAGTGTTAGCAAACAGAGTCAAGTATGGGAGAAGCAGGATGTGGAAGAGACTAGGGAAGCAAAATTGAGGGGGCACACCCATCTGGAGTTGGTTTGTAGCAGGCTGAAGGTCCTGGCATGTTTATTCTCTCTCTCTCTCAAAAAATAAAAACTAAAAAGTTCCTTGTTGACACTGGACTATTTGAATTTTATCACATATAACAGAATGGATTGAAATGAGAACTCTCTTCCACATCCTCTTCACACTTCTCACTTTATACATGAACTAAGGCAAGTATATTGGTGTTTTCTGTGTTTCTTCACTTAGTCCCCGTTTTAAGAGTTTTCACCACCATGATAAATTAACTGAATACCACCTAAAGCCAGATGCTCAATGTGGCACATGAATGTGGAATTTGTTTGCAGTGACAACTCTCTCTCTCTCTCTCTCTCTCTCTCTCTCTATTTCTCTCTCAAATAAATCAATAAATAAAAATATTTAAAAAACACTAGGTAAGAAGGAATTAGTTGTTCATAGTTTCAGAGGTTTCAGGAAGGGTATTGTGGAATAGAGCAGTTCATATTATGGTGGCAGGAAGAAGAGAGAGAAGAGACTGAGGAACCAGCATAATTTTCCAAGGCATGGCCTCAATGACCTATTTCCTCCACTAGGGTGCTAAAGTTCATACCATCTCCCATTATCTGTGGACTCTGTTCAGCACATGAGCCTGTGAGTGACATTTCATATTCAAACAATAACAATCCTCTTAAGAACTATATGCTTAGCATAGCATTATGAATATCTTTATTTCATTCAGGAGCACTTTAGTTTTAAAGAAATTAGTCAACTCATCTCAGCTCACCTGGCTGGTACATACGAAGAACTGTGTGTGGCTGACTGGCTGTGTGAATTTCACTATTATATTGCCCTGAGTCCCCATGAAATGTGTTATGCTTGATTTTGTGTCATGAATGTGACAGAAGGAAAGAGAAGGGGGAGTAGACAGAGGAGGCGGATTCTCTGACACATTCACTATATTTGGTGTTCAGAAACATCTTTGGCACAGATCTATAAACTTAAGCTAATGAGACATTTGCTGTTTTGTTACCATAACTTTTAAAATATCTAAAATCATTGACAGATAATTTATTTCTTAAGGATGAGGAATAAGGCACATATTTTGGGGAGCATGTGTATATTTTTAAAGAAATAAATAGAACAGGGCTGCAGCGATGGCTTAGCATTTAAGGTGCCCGCCTATGAAGCCTCCTAAGAACGCGGGTTCCATTCTCCAGGTCCCACGTTTAGCCCGATGCAAAAGTGAGTCCACAAGGGGGTGTAATCCTGGAGTTCGTTCACAGTGGCTGAGATCGCTGGCGCACACATTCTCTGCCTCTTCCTCTCTCTCTCTCT
Source organism: Orientallactaga sibirica (assembly GCA_036365145.1). Taxonomy (NCBI): domain Eukaryota; kingdom Metazoa; phylum Chordata; class Mammalia; order Rodentia; family Dipodidae; genus Orientallactaga; species Orientallactaga sibirica. The sequence continues at coordinate 16,708,224 of JAEOAD010000028.1, forward strand.
CTCAAATTTAAAAAAGAAAGAAATAGAACAGAGAAGTGATGGCAAGAGGAATATATCATTTTCTCTCATTTATTTCTTCATTAACAATTACTCCCTTCCATCCCCTTCCACGGTTTTGAGGAGCCACTTAGTAATTTGCTGTCAGGAGAATAGGCACCAGGACATCAAAGGACATTATCCCCTTGAAGCTGAGCTGTTGCTGACAGCTGAATGACAGCGACATGTTATCCCTGTACTCATCGGCTTCATGAGCAAAAAATGGAAACCAGCGTAGGATCATCTTCATTTCTGGATTTTTTTTCTTTCCTTTTCTCTCTCCTTAAAAGAGGAAAGTGATATCTTTTGGGTTGTATGTGTAAATTTTTTGTGCTGCCTGGTAAACCAATCTCAGAACACAGTGAATCCCCTGTACTCCCATGTATCGTGAGCCCAGTTCAGAGTGTATCTCACCATCATCCCACCCAGCTCACTGACTTGTCCTAAATGAGAGCAATAGTTTCATCTATGAAGCAGCATACTAATATGAATGTGCACACCTAAACACGGACTGTGAAGTGTTATTTTTGTGTAGTTTTAATCACTGAGAAAGCTGTGACTTGTGTTTGCTGTGGAAGCACTGTGTGTCCTTTGTGGATTCTAGGGAAGTGCAGCATGACTTCCAGAATGATGAAACCCTGATAAACCCACGTTTCTCGCTCTCACGCAACTTTCCTCTTCTCAGAATTATTCACTGACACAAAGGACTTGAAAGTCATGTTTCCCCCACAATTATCACTGATAAGCTTTACAAGATATTTTACAGCAGATATTCAAGTTAATTTATACCCCATTTACTACTACAGGATGCAAGATGGATTCTCCAGTCTCTAAGACTGTTGGAGATAGGCCATTCCAGCATCTTATTATCCAATCATAGGGTTGAAAATCATGCTGGGCTAAGAAACATTGATTGACAGATACTTCACTGATAGGACTGACAATGTCAGATTTCAGGAAGCAGAAATAAAATGAAGGCAAATAAAATCTCTGGTTAATTCACAATAATTAAGTAGGAGGAATTTTCTGGATATATTGAGCTAGTAGGTACCTTGGAAGGACTATATTAAGTGTTTATAATAATCGAAACAATTATTTATTCAAGAGTCAGTATGCAGTGATGCCTGTGTGATCCATAATTTCAGGATACAGGGATTACAAACACTGACCTTTCCTTAATTCTATGGATTTTTTAGGAAAATAAAGATGTATGATGCAATAAGACAATATAGAGAACTGAAATGTGAAATGAGATGGCTTGGTGGTAAAAAGCTTGCCTCCCTAGTATGAGAACCTGAGTTCCAATCCCCAGCACTCACATAAAAGTTGATCATGGTGGTGTACCCTGATAATCCCAGTCCTGGGGAGATGAAAATAAGAATTTCCTGTAGCTTCTGGCTACCCAGTCTAGCTGGACCAGTGAGTTTCAGACCAATGAGAGAAACTGTCTCAGGCTAAGAGTGTTTAGCTGAGAAGTTGATTCAGCATTAAAGGTGCTTGCTTGCAAAGCCTGGTGGCCTGGGTTTAATTCCCCAGAACCCACATAACACTAGACACAGAAAGTACTGCATATGTGTGGAGTTCAGGTGCAGCTGCAAGAGGCCTTGTCTTGCTCCATCTCTATCTATCTATCATCTACCTCTCTCTATATATCATCTTTCTATCTATCATCTTTCTATCTCTATCTGGCTCTATGACTGAGGAAGACTCCTGATCTTCACATGCAGATGAATTTGCACTTGCACCTGCACAAACATGGGCCTTGCACAAATATGAGCATGTATACAAACAGGCGTGCAAAAACCATACACACACACACACACACACACACATATCATAAAATATGAATGGATAGAGGATAGAAATCAGGACTAGCCTATTTCTGTTTTTTTCTTTATTAGTTATGTACATACCCAGTGTGTCAACAGCACACGTTGGTACCATCCTTAGCATCCTCCCTGTCCTCCTCCTTCTGAAGGGACTCTCCTCGTTGGGGATGTCAGTTATCCCCATGTGGGTTGTGGATCTCTCATGGAATGTTTTCTCGCTTTTCAGAAATTCCACTTGATCTCAGACTTGAAATACCACTGTGAATAAAACAGGAGGAGACCATCAGTGCAGCAGACACGTGGGTGTGGTAGTGTCCATGAATCAAGATTGCATCAAAGAGAGACAAGATGGGATAGCCTAAAGAGTTAGCAGGTGCTGGGCTAGGAGACTGTAAGCAGCTCACGGTGGAAGCAATAGAAATAATGATGCTACAAATAATGGGGTGGTGAACCTGGAGGAGAAAGGCAAAGGTCAGATCACCAAGGCTCGGCAAATTTCTGCTGAGGACTTTGGACTTAACCCTGAAAGACACATGGAAAGGGTAGGCAGGCAATCACCAGGGAGCCAGGAGGTGCACAAAGTGATTTCAAATCCACTAGGGTCATGACACGGAGAAGATATTGACCAAATATCCATCAATGAAGGAATATAGGCACTAATGCTTGTCTGACCTTGAAGCAGCTGGAGGCAGAGTAGCTGAGTGATCTGTCCCCTGATCTTGCAGTGTACGGCAGTCAGCATTGATGTCATTGTTGCAACTTCAGTACCTTTATCTTGGCTCGTGTTTTCCCATTGCACCAAACTGCTTCTTTGTACAGTACAGCCTAAAAGAGACAGAGACCCAATGTGAGGTAAACTCCATTTGAAATTTTATTTTGTTTGAAAGTGACCTTTAGTAATATTTTAATTTTTTTCTGAGTGTCTATGTGTACCACATATATTTCACCAGTTCAATTTGCAAAATGCTGGTGTCTTTTATTTTTATTTTTTATGTTTTTATTATTTTTGAGAGAGCAAAAGAGAGAGAGAGGAGAGAGAAGAGAGAGAGAGAGAGAGAGAGGCAGATGGGTGCCCCAGGACCTTCAGCCACTGCAAACAAACTCCAGAAGCATGCGCCACCTTGTTCATCTGGCTTATGTGGGTAATGGGGAATTGAACCTGGGTCCATTAGCTTTGTAAGGCTAGCACCTTAACTGCCAAGCCATCCCTCTAGCCCTATTTTTTATTTTTTATTAGTTATGAACATACTCAGTATGTAAACAGCACATGTTGGTACCATTCTTATCTTCCTTCCTGTCCTCCCTCCTCCAAAGGGACCCTCCTTGTTGTGGATGCCAGCTATACCCATGGGGATTGTGGGTCGTGCATTGTGGGGTAGCCATCCATCAGTTATGGGGAACAGGCCTGTCTCTGTGCATAATGTCCCAGCTTATGTCTCTAACAATCTTTCCGCCCCCTTCTGCGAATATCCCTGAGCCATGTTGGGTTCGTTTTAGGTCACTTCAGTGATGAGCTCTTGGGAGCCTCTGTGTCTCTGCATCTCTGGCTTGGTAGGAGTTGAGTGTCCTCACGGTCAATCTACTTCACCCTTGTGCTGATATCAGGTTCACCTAGAAAGCAGCACTCTTGCTCATTTCCCCAATTCCTCTGTGATTTCAGCTGGGGCCCTGGTGAAGTGCGATGGTGTCTTTTACTCTGTGACTTTAGAAAGGTTTTCTGCTAGAAATCCAGTCTACTTTTGTCTGAATGAATGGGAGCTAAAAGAACCGACATGTTTTAGGTATCCCCAGCTATACCTTATTGGAAATCACGCCACCAATCTTGGCCTATAATCTTTGGGCAGATCTCCAACTTCCTACCTACCTTTTAAAAGTTTATTATTAACCAGTAAGTCAAATAAAGCTGAGAACATTTAATTATATGCTGTGGCTTTCTTTTGAATTTAAATAATCAGCAATACATTAACATTTTACCAAACATTTCATGATATTTTCATTTTTAAAGATGACAACACATCCTAATTTAAAAGTCAAACAAACCTAACGTTTATCTAGTTATTAAACATTTTTGTAGCTTAACAGCTTGTGCTATTGAGAGTAGTTGGATTATAGCACAGCTCCTGGGAGGTTGTCTCATGCTGCCTCCATAGACTTATCACCATTCATACACAAGTATCTTAAGGGTGATGCATGTGCTTATAATTATTGCTGGATTCCTGAGAATGCTAAGTCTTGGCCAGGTGCTATTGTTTAAATCTCACATTGTGCTAATTACTTATATATAGTGTTGTAATGTGTTTAAGAAAAGGAAAAGATATTACTGATATCAGGATACTTGAATTCTAATTACTGATTTTGTATATATTAGTTGTACAGTAATCAGGGGACATGAAAGCAAAACATTAGGGTAAATGTAACTGAACTAGAGGAAAGTTGGACACTTGAAATTGAATTCGAATCCTAGCACTTGCCATCTATGTATGATTATGCAATGACTCACTCCTCTCAAAGCCTCTATTTCTTCATCTGTGAGAAAACGTGCCCCAGGAGGCTGAAAACTCACTGCCATGTTACATGAGAAACTCTGGGAAAATTCTGGGCATTAATATTTTTTGGGAAATTAAACTCAGTCTCATGATGGGGTTTAATGTAGAAGAAGGTCATGAAGATCCACAAGACATGGACAAAGCCTCTTGAATGGGAGTGTTGAGGAACTGGAAAGTTCATTGCAGAAAAGAGAATGTTGGACAGAGAGTAAATTGAGAGTGGAAAAGTGATTCTTTCACTCAGTGCTGCTTTAATATGTTAGCCATGGGAAGCTGGTGGTTATCTGGTTCTGAGTCTAATTTTTCTTGATTTACTAAGTGTGAAATTTGAAGTAGAGGACCTTTGGAGTTTCTTTTCACTACATCACTGATCTAAGGATAAGTGTTTGTGGATTTTTTTTTTTTTTTTTTTTTTTTTTTTGGTTTTTTTGCGAGGTAGGGTCTCACTCTGGTCCAGGCTGACCTGGAATTAACTATGTAGTCTCAGGGTGGCCTCGAACTCTGGGCGATTCTCTTACCTCTGCCTCCCGAGTGCTGGGATTAAAGGCGTGCGCCACCACGCCCAGCGTGTTTGTGGATTTTTAAAAGTATGATAAATTATAAGAGGAAGAGTCAGACTTATTCTGTCCTGTGATAGAAGACACAAGGTTGTCATACTGAGAAAGATTCCTTACTTCACATATAAAAAAGGTCCCCTGATTACTATAGATATTTAAAGATAGACAAACTGCCTTGTAAGATAGTAAGCCAGAACTGTGGGATAGTGTGTGTGTGTGTGTGTGTGTGTGTGTGTGTGTGTGTGTGTACATGTTCATATGTGTGCAAGTGCACTGTATGCCAGTGCTTGTGCACATGTGTATGTACATGTGCAGGTCAGAGAACCACCTTGAGTGTCATCCTTAAAAACCCTGTTCACATTTTCTGAGACTGGATCTCTCACTGATCTGTAGCTCACCAGTTAGGCTGGATGACCAGCAAGACCCAGGAATTCTGCCTTCGCCTCCCCAGTGCTCGGATATGAGTGTACATCAGCATGCCCAGCTTTTGTACATAGATGTTCAGGTCACATACTTGCAAGACAAACGCTTTACTAATTGAGTTCTACTCCCAACCCCTATAGTTGTTAAACCTCTGTATTTCTCTAAACATTATTCTTTCTATTTAGATTATCATTTCTCCCACCTTTTCATTGTGTCGACTCATATTTAGAGTCTAGTAAAATCGTTTCTTTGGGTTTTTCTCCCTAGAATCCCCATCACCCTCACTGTTCCCTCAGACTTTTTGTTGATCTCCATTGTTCGGGGCAACGTTTGGGCAAATATTTTGCCTCTACACAAAGCACTTGAGAAAACATGGACTCCTCGTGTGTTGGGAGACATTTAAAGTTTAAAGAAAGTTCTTTTCAAATGAAAAATCATGTTATATCTCAATTCTTTCTGATAGAAACACGATATGACATTGTACATATGAGTATATTTCAGCTGTTTTAAATGATTTTTTAAAATAAATCCTTGATGAGAAATAAATGCCTTAAATTACTAATGCTCTCAAAGTTAACCAGTCATTATGGAAAATTGGTTATTTTTTCTGTACACTTTTCTACTCCCTTATTTTATCAAATGAGTATTTACTTTTATAATGATAAAATTTTAAAAATTAAAAAGCAACAAATTATACTTTGTAAACCACAAGGATAATTATATCAATGCTATTTTAGACATTTGGATCATTACTGATTCTCTGGTTCTCAAGCTGGAGGTAGGAATGGAAAAAAATTCCATGTGCCATTTCTGATTCACAGTTCTTTTGTGGAAGCCTCTTTTACTCTGTCTTTAGCCAATGTCCAGTGTCTGACAACTGCAGGACAGCTGAGATCCATTTAAAACAAGATCATACTGACTGAGCCCACAGAAACTACTGTTCTTTCAGCCTGCCTAAAATGTTCCCCCTATTTTCCAGATTCTTTTATTGTGCCCAACCCAACTATGTCTAAAATGTTGAATGCACTATTTGGCTTGCAGATTTAACTTTACCCATGTATCTGTAATTTATTTCAGTTTCCACTATACTTTCAGAACCTCTGGCAAGAAAGGGGCCAGGATCCTGCTGAATATGGCACAGCAGATCTCTGATATAAACTTCAGGAAGACAAAGGACCATTCTACATCTGTGCTGTGAGCCAATGGAACAATGTAGATTTGTTGTGAGATGTCTGGAATAAGCTATAAAAAATTAACTTTGTGGAAGTCGGGCTCCAGCTATTCATTTAATTTAATCCTCAAAAAGCACATATTGAGAGATATCTTACAATGCCCCAGGTTCAGTATCAGATGTTAGGATTACACAAAGAGCCTCAAGGAGCTCACCAGGGTGGCAGTGAGCAGAGACATGCAGAATCAATTACAGCATTGAAGAAAATGCACAATGATATATACTAAGAATGCACTGTTTATATGAATGTCTCTAGATTTCAGGCAGATACAACAAACTGAATTTTAAGATAGAGAGAATTTATCAGCAAATATGAGGAAAAGGAAGAAGATGTTTTCAGATGGGTGAGAGTCCTCATGCACAGCTTCAGCTATATGAATGTGTTAGGTATTGGGTTACCCCATACACCAATATTTAGTGAGGCCCCATTATTATGATAAACCATACTGGTAACTATAGTAAGCAATGAGATCAGCTTCCCAGCCTGATATTATACTATTTGATGGAGAGAGAAAATAAGTCTATTAGCAATGAAAAGTATTATGATTATCCTGATATGAAGGAGGCTGACCTAACACTTTAAGGAGGGGCATATTGTGACTTCCTTTAAAAGAGTACTGTATGGCATCACCACAAATTCAATGCCAGGCTGATTTACATAGAGAATTAAAAGACAGCCAGAGCTACATAGTGAGATCTTGTTTAAAAATGAATTAGGGATGGGTAGGTGATGGAATACTCTGTAGATAGAAGTGGGAATGGTTTAGCTTTATGGTAGAGAAAACTGGCAAACATAGCCTGTATCAAGGTTAACATCAATGGTCACAAATCATTTTGACAGTAACAGTCTTTTAATGTGATATATTGGAAGTCGCTTTTCACCTTTGTGGTCTTTCTCCTGCAAACACATAACCCCAGTCTAATCATGTGAAAGATAGCAAGCAATCTCCAGCAAAGAGACATTTTAAAAAAAAAAAAAAATGACCAGCACACCTGAGAACTTTAACAGTCATCCAAAACAAGTAATGTATGAGAGATTATACTTTTCAAGATCAGAACTAGGAGACATGACCAGTGTATATAATGTAGTGTCCTAGAAAGGATACTGTGAAGAGACAGTAAGTGACAGCCCAGAAATCCTGAAGTATTGGTTTCCATTAATAATAACATATTTGTGTGTTTTCTTAATTATAACAAATATACCATACTAATATAAACAGTTCATAGGAGGGAAAACACTATGTAAACTATAAGGACCCCCTGTAATAGCATTCTCACCATTTTTCTGTATATCTCTGTTTTTCTTTTCTTTTCTTTTCATTTTTTTTTTTTTTTTTTTTTTTGAGGTAGGGTTTCACTCTGGCCCAGACTGACCTGGAACTCACTATGCAGTCTCAGGGTAGCCTCGAACTCATGGCAATCCTCCTACCTCTGCCTGCCAAGTGCTAGGATTAAAGGCATGTGCCACCATGCTAGGCTTCTGTTTTTTAATGTGTAATGAAATATACAATTGCATCCATCAGCATTCCATCATGGGTGGGTATCCAGTCTGTGCTGGTTTGAATCAGATTTCCATTATACACTGATATGTTTTGAATGCTTGGTTCCCAACTGGTAGCAATTTGAGAGGTGAAGCCTTGCAGGAGGAGGTGTGTTGCTAAGGTGGGTTTAGGGATGTTATAGCCCAGCTTCCCCCTTGCCAGAGCTCAGCTCACCCTAACTGCCTTCTGCCGGCTACTGTGAAAACATGTGATATACAGTCTTTGCTCTACTATCCTTTTCCTGCTATCAGAAAGATGACCCTCTGTCCCATCCAGCAGGACTCAGTTATTCGGGGGACGCGAGGGGGACCAGGCCTGAGGGGAGATGGGCGAGAAAGAAGAAGCGAGACCAAGCAAAGAGTTGTCAAGGTCTCGTTTATTAGACTCCAAGCACAGTTTTTTAAGCAGACAGAACAAGGAAGTAAAAAGGAGGCACTGGGCGGGGGACCAGGTCTTGGGTAAGGGGAGGCACTGGGTGGGAGACCAAGTCTTGGGTAAACTAGGTGGGGGACCAAGTCTTGGATAAATTCCTGAAACATTCTACAATTACAACATTTTGCGGTCATTCTTGGAATGTAGGTTATACATTTAACAGTTACAGGTGTTTATCGTTCCACATGCATGGTTAGCAACAAGTTGCATTGTTCTCAGGGCAGCTACCTCCTTAAGCTCAGTTTCGGCTCAGGTTCCAACAACCCTCAAGATTATAAGCTAAAATAAAACCTTTCTCCTATTAGCTGCTGTAGCAGACAGCTTCAGGTTTGCTGAGATGAACTTCCAGACCAGGCACAGTTATGGAGGAAGGGATCTTATTTATTGAAGCTTACAGAACCAGGGGAAGTTCCATAACGGCAGAAGAAGCTGGCCTGCCTTCATAGGGCCAAGCAAGAGAGAAAAACCAACCAAGCACACAGCACACAGAGCAAAGCTACAGCCAAAAGCCACAGCACATTTCAGGAACTCCTATTAGGCACACTTTGCATATCTTTGCAATGGAATCTCAAACCCACCACCACACCTTAAGACCAGCCCCCAGTGACATTGTCTCTAACAAGGGGATTGCAGATGCAAACTATAAACTAATAAAATACTGAATATATTGGGGGCCATATATTCAAACTACCACAGCTGCTTTGGGTTGGGTGTTTTGTTATAGCATTTCAAAAGTAAAACCAACACAGTCCTAGAGAAGCCATTGGAAGGTGATGTTTGCTGAGAGTGGGGTAGCCACTGATAAGTTATCCATGCTCCACATAATAAACAACCTCTCCACATACTCACACAAGCTACCATAATTAAACTCAGTGTGTCACAAAAAATAAGAGATTAAAGCTGGGGTGATGGTTTTGTGGTTAAGGCACTTGCCTGTAAAGCCAAAGGACCAAGGCTCGATTCCCCAAGACCCACATAAGCCAGATGCACAAGGTGGCACATATGTCTGGATTTTGTTTACAGTGGCTGGAGATCATGGCATGTCCATTTTTTCTCTATCTGCTTCTTTCTCTCTCAGATAAATAAATTGCTTAATTTAAAAAGATTAAATATGACTGTAAAAGCAAATAGGAATAATAAATCCTCTGTCATCTGAAAAAAATCTGTACTATAAGGCTAGTTGATGGTAAATTTTATGAAACACAGCACAGCAGGAATGTGGGCTGAATGGGGTTGGGGAGGGAGAAAGTTTGTTTTGGAAGGGTGTGAACAAGTGATAGCTGAAAAGAGGCTGGATAAAGAGAAAAGGGAATGAGCATGCATGCCAGCAGTAATCATAAGAGATGCAAAGGTGACTTAATAGTAATGTGCTTGCTGTGTTGTTATTTAGCTTCCCATCATGGTGACAACCTAGGAAAAGCTATTTGGGCTTACAGTTTCAGAGGTTTCCCTTCACAGTCACTTAGCTCTGTTGCTTTGAGCCTATAGTAGTACAGTGCATCATGGTAGGAAAAAGGAGGCTGTCAATCGCATGTGGCTGGAAAGCAGCAGAAGAGAAGGGTGGTGACTCATTGTCAACATCAAGAGAACACTATCTAGTGAAGGAACTTCCTTGTACTAGGTCCTGCTTTCTCAAGACTCCAGTACCTCCCTATAGCACCACAGCCTGGTGAGCAAGTGTTTGGTATATGGGCCTTAGGGAACATTCCAGAACCAAACTTAGCAGCACTATTCACAAAACAGTGAACTACCAAGTGCAGATAGAGTACAGCTGGCTAGTGGGAACAACACAGTTCTAGCTAGAGAGGAGCTCCAGCAGCTACATAGAGCAGAGGGATAGCGGAGGGTGCAGATTTGACTTTGAGTGAGATGTAATAGTGTTAGATGATGTGTCTTATACCTGCTTAAGAGGCCCATGGCTGATAGATATAAAGCAGGGTACAAACTGAAGCATCTAGAAACTTTCTTCAGTCGAGTAGGCCACGAGTAGTGATTACTGACCATGATGGCAGTGGTGGGCATGGTGCGTAGTCAAGACTTGGACACTTTTTTTTGCTAGTTATGCAGATAATGTGTATACAGTCATGCTGGTCATTGTTAGCCTCCTCCCTGTCCTCCCCCCTCCAAAGGGACCCTCCTCGTTAGGGAATGTGGGTCATGCATTTGGTGGTAGCCATCAGTTATGGGGAAGAGGCAATGTCTCTGTGCATAATGTCCCAACTTATGACTCTAACAGTTTTTCTACCCCCTCTTCTGTTGGTATCATTTTAGGTCTACTTCAGTGATGAGGTCTAGGGAGCCTCTGTGTCTCTGGATATCTGGTTTGGAAGGAGTTGAGTGTTCTCTGTGTCTATCTCCTTCACCCTTGTGTTGGTACAGGTTCACCAAGAAAGCAGCACTCTTTGTCATTTCCCCAATTACTCTATGGTTTCAGCTGGGACCCTGAATCAGCAATGGGCTGATTTTCTCCTCAGGTTCTAAGTCCATATGAAAAACAGAAGCAAATTCTCCAATGGAGAGAGAGGTCAGCACCAGTTAAATGGGATAACCATTATTATTTTAGAGAGAATTTCATAGGTTAAGGCCCTTTTGTAGCCCAAGATTGGTGGGAGCTTGATATTGGAGAGTGGGCTCATTTTTTGGATATGGTTCTGACTTGTTTCCCAGTTCTAGCTATGGGTTCCATTCCACTGAGTGGATCTGTTATCCAAATCAAGAGCAGTTGGTTACCCACCATGGTTGTGTGCCACTATTGCCCTTCTCTGAGCATCATGTCAGGTTGTTTGCTGCTGAGAAGCTTAGATCACACATTACTTGGATAGTTGTTGGTCACTTTTCCCCAGTCACTCATGTAGCACCTTCTGGCACTAGACAAGCTAACTATCTGGGGACTTACTCTTCCAGATTCCAGCCAGATTACTCTATGTTCCATACCAACAGTATATGGTGTCTTTGGCAGTAAGGTCTTACTATTAACCTTTGGTGGGTCATCAAGTACTCTGTCTTCTTTTGGTAAACCTTATAGGTCTCTCTTATCAACAGTTTATTGTGGATGTTAACCACATGCTGGTACCAAGAGTTATGGGCCAGCACCAAGGGAAAAGAAGGAAGAAGAAGATGGCAATATAGAAGAGAATGAGAGAAGAGGTAGAGAAAGAGACAGAGAGAGAGAAGCAGGAGAAGCTTAAGGTTAGTCCAGATTTGTGTCCCTCCCACCCTTAACTTCCCCTCCCACCCACCTTCCCTATTGTCCAGTCCTCAAGATGCTTATTAGGTATATCAGCATCTCAGGCAGATTCAGGTTAGGAGCCACAGATGAGTGAGACCATTCAATGATTTTCTTTCTGAGATTTGGTGAGTTCACTGAGAATGATCTGTTCCAGGTTCTACCATTTTTCTTCAAATTTCATTGTGTCATTTTTCCTTACTGCTGTGTAGAATTCCATCATATAGACATACCACATCTTGGTTATCCATTCGTTTAATGATGGACATCTGGATTGATTTAAGTTCTCAGCTATTATGAATTGAGCAAGTATAAACATGGTTGAGTAAATCTCTGTGAACTGAGGCATGGAGCTTTTAGGGTAAATGCCCAGGAAGGGAATAACTGGGTCTCTTGGTAACTCTATAGTCAACCTTTTTAGGAGTCTCCTTGAAGAAATATTTAGAAAGTGTAAAAGAAAAATAGAGATTCTTTATAATTCTCTGTGCAACTGGGTAATTAGGGGTGTCACTGACAAAACTGGGGAAAACAAGGTATAACAGATTTGGCAAATAAGAGTAGAATGCACATATGGATTCAAAAACTTTAAAATGCACATTATGCTATTCTATAATCAGAGAGTCAAAGAAGTAGTTGAGTCAATGGTTATTTTGAGGGGAGATAATAGCAGATTCAACATTCAGCTCTCAGTTAATATGGATCAATGATTAAGAATGAATGATGAGGGCTGAAGAGATGGCTTGATGGTTAAGGCACTTGCCAACAAAGCCACAGGTTGATTCCCTAGGACCCAGGTAAGCCAGATGCACAAGGAGGCATATGGATCTGGAGTTCATTTGCAGAAACTGGAGGCCCTGACATGCCCAGTCTCTTCCTCCATCTGCTTCTTTATCTCTCAAAATAAAAATATATAAATAAAAAAGGATGAATGATGAATCCACATGGGAGTGAGTAAGAGTCAAAAGTCTTTCAAGTCTGAGCCCTGCACAACTTGAACATTTGGTGGGAAGAAAGAAGAGGAAGTAACAAGTGGGCCTTTCAATGACATAGAAGTAGACAAAGATATTTGCATTCCAGAAGCCCATTGCAAAGATGATTGCATTCCAGAGGCCAAATAGCTGCATTTTTTTCTAAAGTACAGGTAACAGATACATTAGATGCTGTGAGGAACTGAGCAAAATGAGAGATTAGACCACTGAATTAGCTCCTCTGACAAAAGCAATTCAAGGTAATGAGGAGATAAAGGCACTATTAGATTGGGTTTTAAAAGAGACTGAGAGGTGATAAATGAACACAGTTACTGTAATCAACACTGCTATGAGTTTTCCAAGAAGAGGCCTGGTAAAGGCCTGGTAGCCGGTGAGGTGACATGGGTTAGAGAGAAATTATTTTCTTTGCTGAGTATAGCTTCAAGCTGGTTGGAATAACCTAAAAGAGAAAGCAACAGTTGATGGAATGGAAGGAGATGAGAAAACTTGTAGGAACAAAGCACTTTAAAGGCCAGAACATATGGGGTCTAGGTCACAGATAGAGCTACTTTGATAGTTCCACTCTCTATAGGGAAGAATAGTGAGGAGAAGAGCACAGGTGGGCAGCTTTGCAGGAATGAGGTCAAGGACATTCTCTGATTCCATCTCTTCCTCAGAAGAATAAGAAGCAGGTCCCTGGATGATAATGAGGAGAATGGAGGATGATTTGGTATTTTAAGGAGTGAAGGAAAGGCGAGAAATAGTTGTTTTAGAGAGTGAATTGGCTGAGAAAACATAATAGGTTTCCTGGGTAGAGTGTAGATCATAAATTTAAAGTACTTTCTCTCAGGGGGTAATGTGATTTTCTACAGCCTCAGTCAGCTTCGTGGGTGTGAGAGAGACACGAATAAAAATTGGTTTTAAACCAAAGATTTGCAGATGACTATGTTGGGAGAATCATTGGCAAAGAAGGGAATAATGATAATAGTGATAGGTCAAAAATAGATCTGACATGGATAAGAAAGGTAGTGCAAGCCAGGTGTGGTGGTATGCATCAGTAATACTACTGCATGGGAGGTGGTGACAGGAGGATCATCAGGACTCACTGACTTGCTAGTCTAGCCAAAACAGTGAGAGACCTTGTATCAAAATAGAAGAAGGGGGAAAGCAAATGAGGAAGAAACCTCATGTTGACTTCTGGCCTCTACTTGTATTCATACACATAAGCATGTGCACACACATGCAGACATTTACATAATAGCATACATAAAAGCTTGCACGCACATCACACATATGTATGTATGTAAAAGAAGACATATCCAAGCATTTTAGCATATGCCAACTCCCTGGATGAGAAGACTTCTATGTGAGAACTGCATGATACATGCCATGGGGTATCAAGGCAGTGAATGAAGTGTGATTTGAGTCTTGCATTGACCTAGGATAGCTGTCGACAACACAGGCACGATGAAGGGCACAATAAAGAGCATCTGAAGAAGTTCCTTGGACCCTTTCCTTTTGTTCTTAAATGTACTCTGCTCATTTCTGCTGTTTTCCTTGAAGAAGAAGAAAGTTCCTTACTTTCCACTTTGTGAGACAAATGGTCTTGGATCTCTGACTCTTCTGTCTCTGCACCCAGGAGTAACTCTGACATCTGTGTCCCCCTCACAGCTTGGTTTTGGTCTACTTGGGAGAGATGTCCTCTGACTTCTCCATAATAGGTGATGGACAGTTGCATTATTCATTTGTGCATTGACTTGCCCAGAAAATTTTCCAATATTTGACCTGTTTTCCTCCCTGTGAAGTATTGCTTTAGATGAAGGAGATAAGGAAAATACCTTCTAAAGCAGGAATTCTGGAGAATGAGAAAGAAATTTATCACGTAAGCCTATAACTACCACCTCAAGCAATGTGGTCAACGAAGAGAATAGACAAGAGAGAGAGCATTTTGGACAGGGGTAAACTCTAAAGGGGGGATATTAGAACACAGACATGTATTCCTGCACCTATGGGGAGAACCTCCCAGGTAGAGAGAAAGGCAAGTGCTGGGTCCTTAAGCAGAATGAAATTGGTATATCTGTGTAACAATAGGAACTTTGGGGTGGATATTATTGACTGACTCAGAGGCAGAAAGAGCCAGAGAGATTGGATTTAATTGTAAGTGCTATTGCTTTATTGATCCTTTGAAAAGACATGGTCTCACTATGTAGCCCAGACTGATCTTGAAATTGTGAACTCAAATGATCCTCCCACATGAGCCTCTTGAGTAGCTGGAATGGCAGGCATGCAGAGCCCTGCTTGGCTGCTAAGAACTGTTGTTTTAAATGGGTGTGGAGAAGGAACAAGGCCTCACAAACTGACCTGTATTTTCAAAGTATTGTACTACCTTCAGAGTGAGGAGGAAATGACCGGATGGCAAAAGTGGACACTGGGGAGCAGTTTCTGAAGCTTTCATTTCAGTAGTTGAGATGAAAGATGAAGTTGACTGGCATAAGAACAACAATGGAAGGCGTGTTGGACAGTGAATGGATTCAAGGCCTGCTGGAGCAGACATTGAATGTGCAGGTAGACTATAATATGTAAGGAATAAAGGAGATTGGGGCGACTCCTGGCTCATACTGAACAGAAGTTCAATACTGCTGATAGTTATGAAGATGAAGAAGAACTATGTTGAGATAGTAGGTGAGATATAGAGTCCTGGCTTTATGTGTGTTAGTATGTGTTGTGTTTCAGATACTTAGAAGACACATCATATAGATAGGTAGAGAAATGGAGCCCAAGAGATATTGAAACTGCAATTATAATTATGGTGTTCAAAGCCACAAGCAAGGATGAGCTCATTCAGGGGGTAGAGGAGGATGAAATCTTCAAAGCCAGTAATAAATTTGTTTTTCTGCAGTTCCTTTTGTAAGAAAAGTCTATGGAATGGTCTAGAAGGCCCCATTAGAGCCTTCATTGATACAAACTATGCATATTATTTACATGTGTGAAAGAGGACATTGAACTTCCTTAATAAGAAACAATTAATGTTCATTAGTACAAACGTTATCAGTATTAAATTGAAAGTATCTTTTGGTTGTTTCTTTTTCTTTGGTCTTATTAGGACACACGGTAAAGTTACTAATGTTTGGTGACTTTGAAGTGTGTGCACATTTGTGTGTGTGTTTCCTGGATTTCTATGGCTGTGTGAACTCTTGATCTAGCTGACAAAGTGTAATTTAAAAACATGATACAGGAAACCAGGCCTGTAACCAGGCCCCCACATTTGGCAGACTAGGTCAAGAGGATAACAGGTTTGAGTCAGAGTGTGCTACATATTAAGACATTGTTTCAAAAACAAAACAAAACAAAACAAAACCAAAATATGCCCAGGTACTTTATTCTAATCCATTCGCCTATGTATCTGTTTTTGTGTCAGTGCCATGCTGTCTTTGTCACCATGGCTCTATATTATAATTTTACATATACCATTTAGATAACTCTGCTCTCGTGATATCTTTCTACTTATGCATTGTCTTTGCGTTTCTGGATGAATTTCTGCATTGTGTTTTCTAGTTCTGAAAAGAACAACATTGAAACTTTGATAGGAATTGCATAAAATCTATAGATTATTTTAGGTAATATAACCATTTTCACCATATTGTTTCTGCCAATTCAAGAGCATGGAGGATCTTGGCAATGTTTGGTATCTCTCTCTTCTTTCTTTTTTTAAAAATTTTTTATTTTTAGAGAGAGACACAGCGAGAGACAGAGAGAGAGAGGGAGAGGGAGACAGATAGAGAATGGGCGCGCCAGCAGTCTCTCAGCTACTGAGAATGAAATCCAGATGTGTGCGCCCCCTTGTGGTCAAGTGCGGCATTGCGCCCTTGCGTCACTTTGCATCTGGCTAAACGTGGGACCTGGAGATCGGAACCGGGTTCTTAGGCTTAGGAGGCAGGCGCCTTAACCGCTAAGCCATCTCTCCAGCCCTTTTTTCTTTTTTAATTTCTCTTTTTTAAATTTCCTTTTTTACAGTGTCTTGAAGTTTTCTTTGTAAAGGTCTCTCATCCTTGATAAGGGGCTTATTCCTATGTGCTTTATCTTTTTAAGAAGTTTTTGTGAATGGAGTATTTTTCCTGATTTCTTTTTCTGCAAATTCATTGTAAGAATATATGAATGGTACTACCTTTGTGTGTTAAGTTTGTTTTCTGCAACTTTGTTAAAAGTACTTATTAAATACAAGAGCTTTTTTTTTTCTTTTTGATTTGACAAAGGTCAACATGCCTTCATGATGATAGTTCTGGAGAAATTAGTAATAGATGGAACATAATCTCAAAATAATAAAGGCTATATGTGATAAACCTACAGCCAATACTATCCTGACTAGGGGAAAGATGAAACATTTTGGTTTCTTTTTCTTTTTTTTTTTATTAAAACTTTTATTTATTTATTTGCAAGCAGAGAGAAAGATAGAAGAGAGGCAGGCAGAGAGAGAATGGGTGCGCCAGGGCCTCTAGCCTCTGCAAATGAACTCCATATTCATGTGCCCCTTGTGCATTTGGCTTACATGGATCCTGGATGATTGAACCAGGATCCCTTGGCTTCGCAGGCAAACGCCTTAACCACTAAGCCATTTCTCCATCCTAAAATATTTTCTATAAAATCTGGAATAAGAAAAGGGGACCCATTGTCTCCACTCTTATTAAATATAGTACTCAAAGTCTTAGTTAGACCAGTAAGACAAAAGAAAGACATAAAAGGGATAAACAATGGAAAGGGAGAAATGAAACCATCCTCACTAAGTTAGTTGTTTGAATGCTCTGTATCTTCTCTCCTCAGCTGGTCTCTGAAGCCCAATAGAATATGATATTCACTCATGAATATTACTTTGTACTAATTGTCTTTTATAACAACCGTTACCTGGACATTTATTTTGTGCCAGACCTGGTGTGAAAAACTATGGCAAGTACAAAGATTTTACAGACTTTTTTTCCTGGCTTCATTTCTTATTGCTATATTTGTTATAGACAGAAAATTCCTTCAAAGTACATTTACTAAGGACACACTGTATGTCTGCTCCTATACCCTGGGTTACTGGTACAGAAATAATATACAAGGCATATCTTTGGTAGCCCATATCTTAGCTATGATTCACCATTCATACAAATAGATAAGTAGAGTTTATCATGATAAATGACATGACAATGTACTATGGAGAAAATTGGAGGGGTACTTAACTGAGGCCAGGTGAAACGTCATGGGAAATAAAGGGCAAACATAATTCAGACAAAGTTTTATAGGAAACTCTGCCTAGGAAGTTATATAGGTGAAGTGATCTAAGAGAAATAGAAAATCCTAATAAATCTGAAGAAATAATTCAAATGTAAGGATTTAGAATAATTATCTGGAAAGTAAATAAGAAGGTGAGAAAATGAGAGACAATCTGGATTGTATATTTTGGCTAGAAAGTAATACCTTCAGAATACCCAGAAAAGCGTATGACTTTCTATTCCTTTAAAAATTCTGTTTTTCCTGGGGAACCTTCAAATAACATTATCTTTATTAACAGCTTCTATAAACCCACCAGCAGGCTAGGGTTCTGCTTCGGCACATCTGGATCCCAAATGGCTCTCATTATTCATTCCAAAGCCTTAGCTTATTTTATTTATGACTTGCTCTAACAAACACAATATTCCTACATGGTATTTGATGTGAACTTTTGTCAGTGATTACTATTCGACATGTGGCCTCTAATCTCCTCTGTGCCTCATAGTACTTCACAAACTTTCATTCAACCAGAATTTATGGAGCACTTGTGACATGGCCAGAAATGCGCCAGGTGTCTTACTGCAGTGTTTCACAACTTGTTATATCCATATTTCCTTTGAATCAACATTAAATATCTTCTTTTCCTTTAATAGCAAAAGAAATTGGAAAATTAGCTTCAATAAAAACAAGGTGTATTTGTAGAAGAAATTAATTTTAAATTAGACAAGATCACAGGCTTTCTTTGCTCATATAATGACATCAGGAAGAAAAAAATGAAATTGCTTGTTTGCTCAAACCTGCTCTAGTCTAGGTTCGTAAATACATTTGATAATTTATTGAGCATCAGTTATGCTTTGAACACTATTCATATTGGGTATGTCTCTGAATTCAATAAATTAAATACCCTTTAATGGAACTTGTATTCTGGGGAGATTCAGAGTAATAAGTGAAAAAAATATATATATGACTACATATAGCATAAAATATTGTAAGGTTATAGTCACAATGACGAAAAATGAAGTTTAAAGATGATTGGAGAATTGAGGTATAGGTGGGTTGCAGTTTTAAAATGGAGGTCTGCACTGACTTGACAGATAACATTTGAGCCCAGACTTGAAAGGTGTCATGGAGATAGCTCTGCAGATGAGAAGGGAAGAATATTGTAAAAATAACAGACATGCCCTAAGGTAGAAGTGCTCCTGATGAACAGAAAAATAGCAGAATTACTGGGAAGCTTGGAGTGGGTGGAGTCAAGTGAGCCATTGTGGAATTAGAGATGGTCAGAGAAGTTTTGGTGTAATGTATCGATGACCTTTCTCATTGCTGTGGATTATTTTGGCTCACAGTCCAATAGAACAGTCCATCATGGCAGAGAAGGCACAGAGAAAAGCATGTGAGGCAACTGATCACATTGCAACTGCAATAAGAAAGTAAAGAGAGAGAGAGAGGTGATAGCTCACTATCCCCTTTTCACACACTCCAGAATCCCAGCCAATGGAACAGTGCCAACTACTTTCAGGGTGGGTCTTCTGAATTATAGTAATGTAATCCAGAAATTCCTGCATAGACATGCCCAGAGCTTTGTTCCCATGGTGATTCTAAATCTATTCAAGTTGATAGTCAATATGAGCTATAACATTTAGGGAGAGTGGGTAATTGCTTTATTTTAACAAAGGCAGAAATTGCCTCTCAGTTCACATCTTAAAACCTGGAACTCTTGCTTAACACTTGACTGAAACTAATGGCATTCAAAGGTAGATTAATATGGTATTGATCTTACAAAAACACATTTTAATGAGAACTTTAATATATGAACCTACAGTAATTTGATCATGTTTCCATTCCCTTTATTTTTTATGTCCCCTGCCCCACACCCTCCATCCCCTGAGGACTCTGTTCTTTCAAGGTAGTCTTCTTGCCTCCTTACTTTTGTTTTCCTTTGTCCTGAATGTCAAATGTCAATGTCCTGATTGGCTCAAAACCATGTCGGTCTTGTGAGAGCATCAATAACCACTATGGGATTCTTTTTAGTTTTTTATTAAGTTTTAAATAATTTTATTATGGTATACTGTTATAATTATATTATTTTAGTATTATTTATTGTTAATATTTTACTATGCATAATTTATAAATTAAAATTTGTCACAGTTACATATATACATAAGACAAAACAGCATTAAAGGGTGCAATACTATCTGGGATTTTAGGAATGTAGGGTATTTTGAAACATATCTACTATGGAAAAGGAGAAGCTACTATATAGTTTGTGTGGGGGTGATTTTGTGTGTGTGTGTGTGTGTGTGTGTGTGTGTGTGCATGTGTGCATGCACACACATGTTCCATTGTGAATTCATAGACATCAGAGGACAACATGGGTATCTATCCTTGCCCTCCACTTTAT
Organism: Orientallactaga sibirica; assembly: GCA_036365145.1. NCBI lineage: Eukaryota > Metazoa > Chordata > Mammalia > Rodentia > Dipodidae > Orientallactaga > Orientallactaga sibirica. The sequence goes on from JAEOAD010000028.1 coordinate 16,728,661, forward strand.
TTGAAGCCTGATGTCTTGTTTGACACTGTGTAAAGGATAGTTGGCCTATGAGATTCCAGGGAGTTTCATCTGGACCTCCTATCTTTCCATTTCCCATCTCCCTTCTCCCATCTTACACACTGGGATTACTGATGTTTGTGCTACTGTGCCTGACTTTGTATGGATTCTGGGGATCCAAACTCAGATTATTACATTTGCACAGCAACTTCTTTTACTCGTTAGTGAGTTCTCATAACTCCAAATCCTAATATCTAATAAACAGATTTCATGAAGATAATTTTTTTTTGCTTTTTTTTTTGGAGAGAGACAGAGAGAGAGGGAGAGGAAGACAGATAGAGATGGGCACACCAGCAGCCTCTCAGCTGCTGCGAACGAAATCCAGATGCGTGCGTCCCCTTGTGGTCAAGTGTGGCATTTCGCCCTTGCATCAATTTATATCTGGCTAACCATGGGACATGGAGATTGGAACCACTGGCAATTGGAACCGGCGTTCTTAAGCTTAGGAGGCAGGTGCCTTAACCGCTAAGCCATCTCTCTAGCCCATCATGAAGATAATTTAAAAGATGGAAGTGATACCTTGGAGTTTAAACCCCATATAGCTTCTAAAAGGAGGTAATAAAAACTAGTTTGTTATTTAAGTTAGTTATACTTAGGGGGGAAAAGCTTATTTATACTTGCCCTGTATAACAACATTTGTATCTTAACTATAATGCTCAAAGGCCATTGCCTATAATTGACACATATGTTGTGCCTCCTTAACAGTAGGTCCTTCATGGCATGCTCTCCAGGCATCTTTCCCATTTTCTCACTAGCTAACATGTATTTATAATATATGTTCTTTGAATAGGTATATATACATAAGTTATTTCCAAACTAATTTACATTATAATAAAGACTAGCCTTGTTTAAACTAAGTCTATCTTTTCCCATGAAAGACTATTGGTAGATATCCTCTGGGGAATGTACTGATTTCCTTATTTCTTCCCACACTCACCCTAGATAACCTGAAATGAAACTGCACAGGATGTGTGAATAACATTTTTATATCCCTTCTGACATTCCAGAAGATACATGAAATACTTATAAAATCTTGAAAGTGGAGAATATTGGTGCTAAAAATCCATTAGGAAATGAATGATCTTGCAAAACACTTCCATTTGCAGAGCAAGAAACTAAAGTTAGTCAGGTATACTGACTTTCCTAGCCATAAAGTAAGTCATGACATGAAATACTCCTGTAGTAATAATGGGAGGATTACAGACGGACGGAAATGAGTGCTGTAGATAAACTTGTAAATTAGGAGAAATGAAATGTATTCAAATTTTTCAATGGCTGTTTAGCATTTCACAGCACTTAACTTCAGAGCATTCTGAACTGATGGACCACAGTCTGATTAGAGAAACAAGTTGCCCTCAACTGTGATCTCCTTGGCCCATCTAGCGTGTGCATGTTGGGAAGGATAACAAAAACATATCCAATGAGAAGAAATAAAGAATATATGTGTTTTGACACTTTTTGCTCATAGTTTAAAACAACCTAATTATTGACACTGGATCCCATATCACCTGCACCAAAACACAGTGCCTTCCAAGCTGTGAAGTTGTGGAGAGATGGAAGGTGCCTATATCCTGGGAGAAAACCTCAAAGCCAGTGTTTATATGTGGGCTTTAATAATAAGGATAACTCTAAGGATAACTATTAAGGATACATGTACACTGGACCAACATTTTTATATTTATTTATTTTATTAAGAATATACTTTGTATGAACACATCATGTGTTGGTATCATCATTTCCCTCCTCCCTGCCTCCATTCTTTGATGTTGAGACTTACTGCCATTGCAAATTATTTCAATCATATAATAAGGACACACACACACACACACACACACACACACACACATATATATGTCACCACATGATTGATGAAAAGTTAATCTTTACCATGTTTGTTTCAGGTTATTTATGTTTATAGGCATAAAAGTTTGGGGTATGATTAGAACTCTTTCTTTCATTATTGATTCTACCCTCTCAGAATAACCATTATAATGAAATTGATGAGTATATGGCCTTTTTTTGTTGGGGGGGTTCGAGATAGGGTCTCATTCTAGCCCAGGCTGACCTGGAATTCACTCTGTATTCTCAGGGTGGCCTTGAACTCATGGTGATCCTCCTACCTCTGCCTCCCTAGTGCTGGGATTAAAGGTGTGCGCCACCATGCCCGGCTCATTTTTGGTGTTTTTAAAATGTGTATAACTGATGTCATATATTACATTTTTTTGCAACTTTTCATTTATTGTTTATTGTGATATATTTAAGTTGATAAATGTAATTTTTTCCTATTTCAAACTGGTAGGTTGAAAGTATAGCAACTTAATTATTTTTCTCCTTTAATAATATAGATTCTGCTTGCCTGTGATCATTTCCTATTACAAAATTCTGAACAGGACAGGTGTGGTGGTGCACACCTTTAATCCCAGCACTCGGGAGGCAGAGGTAGGAAGATTGCCATGAGTTCAAGGCCACCCTGAGACTACATAGTTAATTCCAGGTCAGCCTGGGCTAGAGTGAGACCCTACCTTGAAAAAACCAAAAAAAAAAAAAAAAAAAAATTCTGAAAATATCTTTATATAGCTTTCTCCTTGTAGAAGTATTTGAGAATTTCTCAGAGGTAGCTCTGTAATAGTGATATTACTAGATTTTAAGGCTTGCCCGTCATAAATTATAAGCCATTTTCCTAAGGCTCTCAAAAATGAGAGGGGCTTTTATGGCCTCATGGGACTGATATTTGTAGGAACTTGTCACATTGCTAGCTGTCTGGGATCCAGATTAACATTCAGAGCCTAACAGGTGACAAGTCACCTTTTGTACTTGAAAAGGGTGCTGTGTTCTCTGTCACCTTGTATTTTCCCCTATCTGATGGGTAGATGTACTCCATTTACAGCATTCCTATAGCTTACTTCACTGTTCCTATTTGTTATCATTGGCTTTTCCTGGTGCCAAGATCAGATGTAGGATTTTTTTTTACCTGGCCTTATCCATGCATATTTGCCACTTGAGTCATAGGCATACCTGTGATGTTAGGTAAGAGTGCAATCCACACCAGAGGAACTTTGTCCTCACACATACTCATGCAGTTGGTAAACATTTTTGGGTTCTGGAGTGGTATATCTCTTATCTTGCATGTTAAGGAATCTAGGCTCTATCCCTGGTATTGACAAATAAAGAGAAGGGAGGGAGGGAGGAAAAGAAAGAGGGAATGGAAGGGAGAAGGAAAAGGAGAAGAAAAGGAAAGGTTAGAAATGGCAGGCTCGAGAGATGGATTAGTGGTTAAGGCATTTGCCTTCAATGCCAAAGGATCTGGGTTCAATTCTCCAGGACCCCCGTAAGCCAGATACACAAAGGGCACAGGCATCTGGAGTTCCTTTGCAATGGCTGGAGGCCCTGGCATGCCCATTCTCTCTCTCCTTCTCTCTCTATCTGTATGCCTCTTTCTCTCTCTCAAATAAATAAATAAAATGTATTTTTAAAAAATGGCAAGAAAAAAGGAAGAAAGGAGGAAAGGAAGGAAGCTGGAAGCTTTCTTAAGTTGATTCCTATTAATTGCTTAAATTCACGAATGGATAAGTGGTGGGGATCTTTTCAGTAGAGTAATAGGTGCCATGACACATGCTAAAGAAACTAAAAGGCATGACTAATTTGCATATGCTGAGAACCATCCAGGCATGGGAGGGTTCCTGCCCAGAGGCCAAGAACTATTGAAGCATTAACTGTGCCCAACTCCTCAATTTTACCCAATGTAGAAAGTACAAAATGGTTCCTATTGCTTGATGTCTGAAGTAAACTGTACCATGACTAGTGGGAAATGGTCACAATACTTTCTCTATTTTTTACTAGTATAGTCAGTTATCTTAAAAGTTTGAATGGAAATGAATTCTGTCTTCTAGTTTCTGCCACATGGCCCAGGAGAAGCCTGTCTCCTCTATGCTAGCATACCAGTTGGTCTTCTGAGCATGAAGACTTACAAATGCAATTTTTCCCTTAGTCCGAGGAGATAATGAGTCAGGCTTGATGCACACATTCACTTTAGTCCTTCAGCAGGCCCGCAGAGGGAACACCTGAACCACAGGAAGCTGGAGAGAACATCATGAAGACCAACCTTAATCTTTTCCTGCTTCTCTCTCTCTCTTCTCTCTCTCTCTCCCTCTCCGCTCTATACTCACTTTCTCTTTTATATTATCTTTTTCTTCCCTCACCTTCCTATGTGCTGACTTATAACTCCCAGTGCCAGCACAGGGTTAACTTCCACAATGAGCTGTTGATCTGAGACACCTACAAGGTTTTCCAAAAAGACAGCTTTCTGTCAGAATTCTTGATGACCCACCAAAGGTTATTGGTAAGACCCTACTGTCAAAGACAGCATTGCGTGTGTGAGACCAAACATGGAGAGACCTGGGCAGAATCTGGAAGAAGGTCAGTCCCCAGACAGTTAGTCTAAGTGCCAGAGGGTGCTACATGAGCAACTGGGGGATAATGGCTGACATCTATCCAAACAAATTGCAGTGTAAGATACCCAGCAGGAAACAACCTGATGTAATGCTCAAACAAGTGCAGTAGTGGCACACAGCCGTGGTGGGTAACCAACTGCTCTTGATTTGGCTAATAGATCCACTCAGTGGAATGGAACTCATTGCTGGAACTTGGAAATAAGTCAAAACCATGTACGAAAAATGAGCTCAGTCTCCAAGATCAATATGGGCTAGAAGACAGCCTACACATATAAAATTCCCTCCAAAATATCAATGGCAATCCCTTCTATCTAGTACTAACTTCTCTCTCCATTGGAGAATTTGCTTATCTTTTTCAGATGGACAATGAACCTGAAGGGAAGATCCACCAATCACACCTCACCAGGGCCCCAGATGAAACCATAGAGTAATGTGTGGGACAGGCAAGAATACAGTGTTCTTGGGGATCACGGCACCAGAAAAAGGCTGAAGGAGATAAACACAGAGAACATCCAACTCCAACTAAGCCAGATATCCAGAGACACACAGGCTCCCAAAACCTCATCATTGAAGTAGAACTAAAGTGACCCCAATGTGGCTCAGGGAAATTTGCGGAAGAGGGGGTGGAAAGAATGTTAGAGCCACAAGTTGGGGCATTATGCACAGAGACTTGGCCTACCCCCAGAACTCTTGACGACCCCCACAATGCATGACCCACCTTCCCTATTGATGAGGGTCCCTTTGGAAGAGGGAGGACAGGGAGGAGGATAAGGGAGCCAACACTATGAATGTAAAATCAGAATAATATAAATAAAAATAAATTATGGGAAAAAATGATACATATAACAGACCAGGCATGGTAGTACATGCCTTTAATCCCAGGCAGAGGAAGGAGGATCACCCTGAGTTTGAGGCCACCCTAAGAATACAATAGTGAGTTCCAGATCAGCCTGGTCTAGAGTGAGACCCTACCTTGAAAAAGAAAACAAAACAACAGATAAGGTAATACATGTATCTATCTATCTATCTATAAGTAGAATTTATTGACTGTATTTTATTTCTATTTTCATTTTTTTAAGGAATTGTCATGCTGTTTTCCATAGTGGCCATACTAATTTCCATTCTCATCAATAGTGCATAAGAATTGTAATTTCACTGATATTTTCTAGGTTAATCTTTTAAAATTAAAAATAATGTATTTGTGTGTGGTGGTAACTCTTGGGGGAACTCCGGTCTTATCAAGATGCCAAAAAGTGACAGTTAAGTGTTTAGCACTAAATAAGACATATTTATCACCCCCCACCACCACCACCAAAGCTCAGGGAACATTGTGAAAGAAATGACGAAAAGAATGTAAAGGATACAAGGTGGGGAGGAGGGCTTCGGAACACACACAGTGGCTGTTGCCTTCATGACCTCCCAGAGGCTGTTGTTACCTGCACAGTGCTGGGTCCATCAACATGTCATCATGGATGACGGAGGAAGGGGAAAAGGTCATCAAAATAGAAGAGGGGGCCTTGGGAAATCACTCAGTGGTTAAAGGCTCTTGCTTGAGAAGCCTGACAGCCTGGGCTCAATTCCCCAGTACCCTCGTAAAGCCAGATGCACTAAATGGTGCATGTGTCTGGAGTAAGTTTGTAGAGGCATGCCTATTCTCATTCTCTCTTTTTCTCTCTCCTCTCTGCTTGCAAATAAATAAATATATTTTTTAAAAGTAGAAGAGGTTCTAGTTGGAAAGAAGAAGGAGTTATGTGGAAAAAGTATGGGGAACAGGATAAGAGAAAATAATGGGAGGAGATTATGATCAAATACAATGTGCCCATGTATGAAAATTGTCACTAAAAAGTGTTTTTAAAAAAAAATCTACAGTGGCTAGAGACCCTGGCGTGCCCATTCTCACTCTTTCTCTCTCCAATAAATAAATAAATAAATAAATAAATAAATAAATAAATAAATAAATAAATAAATAAAAGATGTTCCTCTGTTTGAGTGCAGCACTGTTTAAGGTGCATGACTTGGGGGAAATAGCCCAGGCTTGACTTTGGCCTATCAATCTCCTTATCAGGCAAGCCTATGTCATTGCATTGAGCACCTTATCTGGCCCTAGGCTTCTTCTCTGTGTGGTTGGATCCCTTTGATTATTGTGTAATTCCAGTGGGGAATAAAGAAAGGAGCAGGAGGAGCCATGAATGTGCATTTACATCTTCTTACAGTTTCTTCCAACATTGTTATAATTTTTAGAGATAAACAAATTACAGGTAATTAAAATACAGATAAAGTATTTATGTATCTCATTTTGTTCAGTGCATTAGTTTTATTTTCTGAAGTCACTAGCTTCAATTCATGCAAATGTTTAGCTACAAATTTTACTATATAGCTAGATGTCAATCATGAAGCTTATGTGAATAAATAAATAAAGCTGTTTAACACATTGATTTCTAAGGATTTTTAGAGTACTTATTGTTTTGTAAATATTTATCTAGAAAACTCTCCATCTGCTATTCAGATTACTTCCTCATCCCTTCATTTTTCATATGTATATGTGTGTGTTTGTGTGTGTGTGTGTATTATATGCTAGAAAATGTTCTTAGTGTTTTTCATATATCAAAAGAACAAAGAATTGAAAGGAAGACTGGGATTGCAAAATTTTAAACATTTTCTGGATAAATTTTTAAGCTGTGGGATGAATCTCTCTTCTTTGCTCCAGGGTAAAAAATATTAGAGGACATTTCAAAACAACTATTGTTCTAAGGAGTACATGCAACATCAGCTTTATTATTATAAGTGATTGAAGAGTCTGGCTTTAACCAAGGAACAATTTAAGTGTGTGTGTGTATGAGTATGTGTGTGTTTACTGTGGTGTATATGTGAGATGTTCATAAATTTGGCTAGGCTACTTAAACCAACACCCTAACAGTGACCTCAATATTTATAAGAACCTTAATAGAAATTTAGTAAATATACACATTCATTAAGGACCATCTTATCAGATGCTCAGAATGTGGCCTTGACGCTTATCTAAACCTGTACCAAAAAGGAAATCTGATGAATAAGGAGAATGAGGAGCTTTTGCCTGGGAAGATAAGGTAAGGAGATTGTCATCTGTGACCTAAAAGAAACATCAGCTGCTATGGGAGGAACAAAGAAAATGACACAGACTAAAGAAAAGGTCACTCGAATGCCAACACGGTAGAGTTGTCATCATTTCATGAGAAATATACCTCTTAGTAGCAGTGACTTGGGAGAAGCACAATAAGCCAGAGGCCCTAAGAATGTAAAGATGTATGTCTTGTTACAACCCTTTTGTGCTTTTTTCTCCTTCAGCTGTCAAGAATTTTAAAGTTTCAAATATAGAAAACTGTTTTTTATGACATCATGGTGGGAAGTAGGGGTGGTGGGGAATATGCCCATTCCAGCAAGTCCAGTGCTGAGGTGGAGGACTTTACAAAATGACCAGTCTCCATGGTGGGTGGGTGGTGGTTTTGTAAATGGAACCATTCAAATGCAGATGGTAAGGTTAGTTGAAATTCACCATTATTTAATATACAAGGAACTCCCATTCTATGGAAAAATAATCCATGAGAGTCAGGAGTGTGGGTCTCTGGCAATAGGTCAGTACTTTGCTCTCTGCCTTTTCTGCCTCCCTGCTTATTCTCTGCCCTTGGCCTCTGCATTTTATACTCCAAGGACATAGAAATCCTTTCTGTTCCAGTAAATGAGATGCACAGACCCTCATCTCCTGCCAGCATCTCAGCCATCCTTCACCACCACACCAATTCCTACTTCTCTCTATGGTTTTTCTTTAGCTATCACTGCCTCCTAGAAATCTACACACACTCCATTCTTCCCATCTCTAAATCTGTGTGATGTGTCCTTTCTATATACCACATATCCCCTTCTTCTTCTTCTCCTCCTCCTCCTCCTCCTCCTCCTCCTCCTCCTCCTCCTCCTCCTCCTTCTTCTTCTTCTTCTTCTTCTTCTCTTCTTCTCCTTTTTTTTTTTTTTTGAGTACCCATTTTTGGCCATATGATAGGTTCTTCAGTTACATAAGTGAAATAAATACATTTCTGCCTTTGCCTCACCTCGATAGATCTTGGTGTTCCATACATTACATTGGGTTGAAAAGCATGCACTTGTTCCCCTTGTCTAGATGTATGAAACAGAAATCATATAATTATTACAAAGTTTTAGTCCCAATGCCCAACATAAATTTTGGCACATTATGGTCCTTCTATAAATGACAGTTAGTAGCATTTTAAAACAATCACATAATTTCTTATTCATTTTTGTCTTTAATTTGATATATTTTCATCTATCAAAATCCTCTTTGTGGGGGTTGGAGAGATGGCTTAGCAGTTAAGATACTTGCCTGCAAAGCCAAAGGACCCAGGTTCAATTCGCAGGACCCACATAAGCCAGATGCACAAGGTGACACATACATCTGGACTTCATTTGCTGTGGCTAGAGTCCCTGGCACGTGCCCATTCTCTATCTGATGCCCCACCCCCTCTGCTTCTTTCTCTCTCTCTCTCTCAAATAAATAAATAAATTTTAAAAATATTAAATTTTTTTTAAAAACTTCTCTTTGTGAAACTGTGCTGAACAGGTCAAAATGATTTATAGAGCAAATTGCTTTGTTGGAGCTCAGCAACAGTGGAGAAAGACCCCAAGGATATGCCAAATTCTTATTGGCCAGTCCTCTGGTGTTTTGGCAACAAAATCATCAACCACACCAGTCTAATGTTTTCTACAGTTGGGATATTGTAGCATTGTTAGTTTTCCTAACACCTTTCTACACAGTGTGTAATTTTTATAAATTGAATAATAGATTTTTTTTGAACAGGTCTAAAGAGCATCAGTTCCCTTAAGGTGTTGGTCACCTTGGGCTGAAATGGAAAGTAGTGCAATCAGAGTTTATACTATGACCAATGATAATTAAATTTCCCCTTTGTCCTTTCCCTGACATTGGGAAGCTAGCTTAGAGTTTTTCAGCCTGGCTAGCCTCGCTTACAGTATAGGAGTGACTACCAATGACCTCAGTATTGTGTGAAGACTCAAAGAAATAGGAATGCAATATATTTCACACAGGAGTCTGACATATTAGCAACTCAGCAAATGTTAGTTCCCCCTCCCATGGGCATGGTGGCTTGCCTTTTATGAATGGGGCTGGGGAAAGAGATATGAGAATGTCAAATTTTGGTGAGCAAGTTAAATGAAGAGATTTTAAGGCATGGGTTTTAGGTCTCCCTTAGCTCAGCCTTAATTATTCAAAGGACTGAGCAGGAGTAACTTGAAGTAAATGCATCATTTTAAAAAATGACCTGCTTAATCTACAGAGGCTTTTTCACTTGCTCCAGGCCTGTAATTAAGACTTGTCTGAATAAGCAGCAGTGCTTTAATTGAGGTATAAGAGGAGGAGGAGGATGAAACACAGGGAAGATGGAGCTACCAGCTTTCTTCAGAGTGAAGCATCACTCACTTCAGAGAATACCATACGCCTTCAAAAAGTGCTTACAATGGGGAAACTTTCCCATTTCCTTTTAACTACACAAGGAGCATCAATGTGCTAATTATTCTAAAATGAGCTCAGAATTTGCTGTATGGTTACACTTTATGAAATACTTGAGCTCCATTTCACCAAGAAATAAACTGCTGCAAATCCATTTCTGCTAATGCATGCATAAGTGAAGCAGGGGTAGAGTGAAGCCTCCACAAGATGCACGCTTGGCTTTCTTCTCACTGCCAATGTGGTTGAAGGTTTACAACAGCAAGGGATAGTAAATATATTGGATGTCTAACATTTATGAACTGTTTAAATGCATAATGAAGATGATTCAGAAAAGTCTCTAATTGTCTAAGCACATAACAAAGTTTAGCTTGTAAAATATCTTGATTACTTTTAATATAAATCCACAACAGAATAGGATGTTACGGATACAGTGTGAATTTTATGTAGGATGAAGATTGTGTCTATTTTCATTCAATAATGAAATTACAACAACAGTTTTGGGGTAATTTTTCTTGAATTGTTTTTGAGCAAAAGTTAGAAATAGTTATTATGATAGCATCATGATGAACGTGAATGAAGGCCTTTGTTACCTAGATTTCTTAGTTGAAGCCCTAAGTTAAGCCATGCAGAAAATTAATTTTGCCTTGAAAATCTTTTCAAAATATTTTAGATAAGCCATTGGGCATCTACTCTCACCTCTCAATAATATAGGGCTAGAAAGATGGTTCACTGATTAAAGGTGCTTTGTTACAATGCCTGCTGACCGGGTTTGATTCCCTAGTTACCATGTAAATCTCTTAGATGCTTACATGCTTCTTTGATATCATTTCCTCCCATCCCTTAAGCAGTAATCCAGCAATGAATGCCAGATAACCTTAGGCACCTAAGGAGTAATCAGGACCGGCTTTGAACATATTTTTTTAATTTGTGACTGAATAGATTACATAAGCAATTTATAAAGGCCTCTGTAAACTGTGTGACATCTTTAAATATTATCAATCTATAAAGGTAAACTGAGGTACACTGAATATAGGAACAAGCTTGTTTGAGTGAAAATTAGGTTGGACACATGGGAGGAAAATACAAATGTAAGTTGTCCCATGTAAGTAATCATAAATGGCATCTGAGATATCTGATTTTACAGATTGAAAAATGAAGACTAAGAAAAGACTGAGGGTGAAAAATAGACAATTAGACCAGTGGAATGGAATAGATGACCCTTAAATAAACCCATACAACTATGGTCACCTAAGTTTTGACAAAGGCATCAAAAGCATACACTTGACAAAAGATACAATTCAACAAATGGTGCTGGCAAAACTAGAAATCTACCTGCAGAAGAATGAAATTAGATCCATATCTCTCACTCTACACAAAGATCAATTCAAAGTGGGTCAAAGACTTTTACGTAAAGCTGCAAACACTGAAAGTAGCAGAGGGAAACAGAATTTACTGAAAATTATGGATGTAGGAAAGAACTTTCTAAAGAGGACTACTCTATCACAAGAAATAGTCTTAAGAACCAACAAAATGGGACAACATGAAATTTTAAAAGATTCTGCATAGCAAAGGAAACTATCAGCAGATCAAACCATATTCCTGTAGAATGAGAGATCTTTGCCAGTTATTCCTCTGACAGTAGGTTGATATCTAGAATATGTAATGGACTGCAAAAATTAAGAAAAAAAATCTGCCAGTCAATAAATGAGTTAATGAAATGGACAGTTCTCAAGAGAAGAAAAAATGGCCAGGAAATATTTTTTAAACTTTTCATTATCCTTAGACATCAGTAAAATGCAAATTAAAACCTCTTCGAGAACCCTTCTTACGCCAGTCAGAATAGCTGTCATCAAGAAAACAAATGACAACAGATATCTGAGATAATATTGGGAATGAGGAAGACATTCACTGCTGATGGAAAATCAATATGGAGTTTTGTCAAAAGCTAAAACTGAACAACAATTGACTCAGCTACACCACTCATGAGCATATACACAAATATATATATTCTACCCCAGAGACACTTGCATATCCATGTTCATTGCTGCTTACCTATTCACAATAGCTAGGAAACTACATCAGCTTAGTTGTCACTGTTTAATGTTGTTATCAGAAAATACCCAACCAAGAACAGCTTATGGGAGGAAAGGGTTTATTTTGGCTTACAGACTCGAGGGGAAGCTCCATGATGCAGGGGAAATTATGGCATGTACAAAGGATGGATATCACCTTCTGGCCAACATCAGGTGGACAAGAGCAGCAGAAGAGTGTGACAAACACGGGCAAGGTGAAGCTGGCTATAACACCCATAAGAACACCCTCAGTAATACATCACCTCCATGAGGCTTCAATTCCCAAATTGTCACCAGCTGGGGACCTCGCATTCAGAACACATAAGTTTATGGGGGACACCTGAATCAAACCACCACATCCATCAACTGATGATTCAATAATGAAAGCATGGTACATATACACAATGGAATTTTTTTAAAATTTTTTTGGAGAGAGAGACAGAGAGAGAGAGACAGGGAGAGGAAGACAGAGATGGGCTCGCCAGCAGTGTCTCAGCTGCTGCAAACGAAATCCTGATGTGTGTGCCCCCTTGTGGTCAAGTGTGGCATTGCGCCCTTGAGTCACTTTGCATCTGGCTAAACGAGGGACCTGGAGATTGGAACAGCTGGAGATTGGAACCAGTGTTCTTAGGCTTAGGAGGCAGGCACCTTAACCCCTAAGCCATCTCTCCAGCCCAACACAAGGAATTTTATTCTACTGTAAATAAAATGAAATTTGCACAAAAATGGATTCTAACTCTGGTCACCTCATAATCAGTGGTGTGACTGGAATAGGTACTATATCTCAGCGTCACCTGCCTTCTCTACAAAGTAGGAGCACAAATATGATTTCCAAAGTTGAGGAAAGAACTGAAAATAATATCTGTGAAGCAGCCAGAGTGTAGATTCTTATCTCTAAACTCTGGCTTTTTGCAGGCATATTTTTTTCGAAACACTTAGTTGAACTTACAGAATTATCATTGCTTGTGATTGCAGTCATCAGAACCTCACAATAAACTAAATATAACCCATATGGAGAAATCATGTATAATAGAAATGTTCGAATCTGAAAGATAACTCCACTATCTTTGTGCACCCCAAGACAGCTAATAAGTCTATGGAGAACACTGAGCAGGTTTGATTCCTTGCTCCCCTGGAGTTACAGATGAACTTAATCACAGCTATAGCAAAACTGAGAATGGAAGACAGTAGCCCAGTGTGTGGGACCTGTTATGACATCCTGCTCCCCAAAACTGACTACCCTAGTATAATTCATTCAACCATACTTGGTCTGAGCTACACTTTCCAATGCCTTAAATAAACTGGTATTTGAATACTTTTATTAAAATTAATGTAGTCTCAATTTTTAATCAATTAATAAATTAGTTTATCACTCATATATACATAAAAAATCTCCAGTATTTTTTCCTCCTTAATGTCATTAGATTTTCGAAAATGTTATGTACTTGTATGTGTAAGTTTATGACAGTGTGGGGTTGTGAATGTATATGAGTGTGGGAGGACACACACATACCATAGCTTGTGTATAGAGTTGAGAGAGCAACCCTGGCATCTTTATCCTCTCCTGCTACCTCCTTTTGAGATAGGTTCTCTAGTTGTTTTGCTATTGCTGCTCTGCTTATAAAATTCTGGATTCTTGTTGCCCCACCTTCCATTGCTAAAGGTGTTTTGGAACTATAGACATAAGTGTGCCACTTTCCATGTGGCTTTATGTGGGCACTGAGGAAGACTAGAACTCAGTCTGGCAGGTTTACAAGCAAGTACTTTTACACACTGAGTCAACCCTTGGCCCCATTGTCACTGGTTTTAAACATATAAATAAATATATAAAGGGCCTACAACTGTTCTCTTCTACTTATAGGTTGATATAATACCAACACCTTAAAATTAATGATTTTAAAAGGTTGAGTATGTGCCCTTCCAGAAGTATATCTATCCATCCACCTATCTATATCTACAATTTATCTATCATCTATCATATATCTATCTTATCCCTGATCTAAAAATTCAAAATACAAAATGCCCCAAATCCAAAACTTTTAAGGAACAAATGAGTTTCATGTTTAGACCTGGGCTCCATACACAAGATATTTGTATTGGTTTGAATATAAATGCATGTTCCCCATAGACTGAGGTACTTTTGATTAAGATTGAAACTTGAGTCTCTTTCAGGCAAACTCCTATTAGAGGATGTGTCACTAGTAGTGGATCGAAAGTCCAGCCCTAAGGTGTGTACACAGCCAGTTGAGCTCTGGCTATTGGTGCTTGCTGCTGCTGGCTTCTATTTCTCTCTGCTGTGGATGCTGAAGTGAGCCAGGTTTCCTCCACCATTGATGGTGTTTCCCCTGGAATCTGTAAGCCAGAAATATACCCATTTCTTCCATGAGCTGCTTTTGGTTGGATGTTTCTTATAGCAACACAAAGTAATTGCAACAATATCTCATTGCATATCCATTACACACACACACACACACACACACACACACACACACACACACACTCTAAAATGTATACAGCCCCCAATCAAAAACAGTTTTGCTTCCAAACATTTCAGATAAATAATACTCAAAGTGTGGGATGGAGAAATGGCTTAGCAGTTAAGATGCTTGCTTGCAAAGCCAAAGGACCTAGTTTTGATTTGCCTAGGACCCATGTAAACCAGATGTACAAGGTGGCACATGAATCTGGAGTTCATTTGCAGTGGCTGAAGGCTCTACCCATTCTCTCTATCTCAAAAAAAAAAAAAAGAAATATTAAAAAGAATACTTACAAACACATCAAAGATCATTCTATACATACTGTTATAAGGTACCATACATGTTAACTTATTATATACATACTTTTACATTCTCTTCATTAGTTGTGTAATATTTTCTGCAAAGATGCTACTGTAGTTTGAGTGATTCTCCTCAAATTCCCATTTTGGAAACTTAACCTTCAATACAAATCTCAATCCACCTGAAGAAAAGGCCATGAATATGTTTCTCTAAATTTCCCACAGCCCCTCTTCCACTGATTTCTGTATTTCTTACCTCTCTCCTTCCCCTTTTCTCTTACATTTTGAGGCAGGGTCTCACTTTAGCCCAGGTAGGCCCTGAGGATTCAGTGATCCTCCTACCTCAGCCTCCTGTGTGCTGAGATTATAGGCATGAGCCAGCATACTGGGTAGTCTCTCGTTTGCCCTTATGTGTGAGAACACAGTAAGAGGGACCTCATCAGATGCCACATGCCTCTATCTTGATCATATACTTCCCAGATTTTAGAACTGTGAGACAATAAATTTCTGCTCTCTATAAATTACCTACTTTATGGCATTTTGTTAAAGCAACTCAAAATAGACTAAGACAGATGCACTATGAATTATTTAAACATGATTTTATTGATATACATCCAAATTCATTATCATCTGTTATTTTGGCTAAATCTACTTCATCCTGTGGCAATATTTCTGCAAATACATTTGAATGCATTTATGCAAATTCTGTGAGGAACACTGATGGGATCAAAGGGTGAGTACAGGTTTCCTTCTAGACATGTTTTCCCACCAACAAATATAGTCATGTCCTTTCTTTCTTACAAGCTCTGGGGTGTTTATAATTATGGGCAAGCATGCATGTAACAACTACTTCTGACCTGCAAGCACATATGGACTCATTCCTAGCTTCACTTTGCATATTCATTTCTGAAAAGCATACCTTTGCAGAAATAATTAAATCAATTGTAGATCTTTAAGCGTTCTTTTGTTTAAATAATTTAGGGAACCATTATGTCTATGCAAATCACTACCTTTACATCACAGGAAATAAGAGAAAATTTACTCTGAACAAAATATGAGTGTCCATGGCTCAGGAACATGGATTAAGATTGTTTTAAATGACATGTTCCAGGGTGGAAACTTACCAGAAATTTTATGGTCATATAATAAAACAAATTTATAAATCAAAATATTTGTTCAAATATGTTGTAAAAACCTTAAGTAGGTGTGTTACAGCAAAGGAGAGTAAACTTTACCATTGGTTTTAGATATTACCTCATATTATTCTTAGTTTTGGGTTTGGTATAAGCTAGTGATCTGTTAAGATAATATATCCAAAAGTATATCATTTGAAAGGCTGTTAGGTCAAATACAGAGATAGGGAATTAATAGCTATTAAAGGGATTAATGGAGGCCCAAGATAATTTGGCTCTCCATTTGCAATATTCTACCAAAGTTCTAAATGGTAAGTGAGCCTTACAGAATCTTTAACATAGGTGTTTTTTTTTTTTTTTTTTTTTTTTTTTTTTTTTTTGGCTCTTTGTTCTAGGAACTTTATTTTAGAGCTCTGTCTTTGGCCAAGTGTTAAATTTTGCACATGCAGAAGCCCAGTGCTCTTTTATGTCCACAGCAATAGAAGGCTAGTTCCCAGAATCTGATAAAATCTTTCTCAGTGTATATAACAGTTACCTTCTCATTGCTGGACAAAATCCTGACCAGAAGCCGTATATAGGAGGAAAGGGTTTATTTCAGTTTACAGTATTCAGGGCAAGTTTAACTATCAGGTAAAGCATGCAGAGCAGAGGCTGGGAACCACATATTATCACAGCAGTTAGGTCATAGCAGCAACAGTGAGTGAGCTCTGAACACCCACTGGGCTAATAAGCCTCAAAGTTCAACCCCAGTGACAGATGTCCTCAAGCAAGTCTCCAACCTTCAAAGGCACTACCAGCTGGGGATCGAGAGTGAGGCTTAATCACAAACACATGAGGCTCTGGGGACAATTCACAAATCACCACAGTAAGCAAAGGCAGGAGTCCTAAGAAAGTGAAGTAGTTGGTAAATCTCTTAAGGAAGATAAATATCCTTGGATCATATTAATATTATTAGCTATCCTGATCTTGGTCTGAGTATTTTTTCTTTTTACCCCACTCTCTGTATCTGACATAATATTTACATAGGATATATAGTAGGAGTATTACACCCAGAGTTATAAGAACACATTGCATTGTAGAGACCTTAGGGTAGCAGAGGGGATAAGCAGGCACTGTAGTAGCCAAAAACCTTTCTGCATATGCCATCATACTCTACCTACATGGATTATACATTTTCCTTGTCATTTATATTTTATGAAATATTTGATATTTAGACTGTTTAAAAAACTTTTATTGACTTAAGGTTAGCTTTCTGTTTATTTTGGCCAGTTTGATTTTATGGCCATATTTTCATGTGGATTAGCTTGTTTTAATTTGAGAGAAGATTGATATATAAGGTCTAAATTATTGTTTAGTATGGAAGATTTAAAATAAGTTTTTGTTAATTTAAAACTATTTTTATACAAGTTATACAGATCAATAAGAATTTTTATGAATATAGTAAAAATATGAATTATTTTAAACATTGAATGTTGATTCAAGCAAAGTACAAGTCTGGGTCATAACAAAAACATGTTTAATGAGAGGACACAACTGTACTATCCACACAGTTTTTTTTTTTTTTTTTTTTTTTTTTGAGAGAGAGAGAGAGAGAGAGGGAGAGGGAGACAGATAGAGAATTTGTGCTCCCCCTTGTGGTCAAGTGCAGCATTGCGCCCTTGAGTCACTTTGCATCTGGCTAAAAGTGGGACCTGGAGATTGGAACCAGCATTCTTAGGCTTAGCAGGCAGGCACCTAAACCACTAAGCCATCTCTCCAGCCCCACAGTTATAGTTTTATTCAGACCAAACTCATTGTCTTTATTTATATAATTTGTAAAAATATACCAAAGAAAATTTCAAGTATCTCAGACAATTAAAAAATTTCTTAATATAAAAAAATAAATTAACTATTTGTTAAATATTTAATGGAATAGGGTTTTAGGAACTGTCACTGCTAAAAAGTATTGGCTTTTGATTTGGGGCCACAAGGTAATGAAAAGTACATGAAAATCTTTCATTTTACCCCCCATCTGGTGTGTATTTCCTTTACTTTGGGTCAGATTCTTGCCCAAGTATGAATATGGATTTTAATCACTCAAGAAATGTCTGATTTATCCCTTTAAAAGTTAAATCAGGGCTGGAGAGATGGCTTAGCAGTTAAGGTGCCTGCCTCCTAAGCTGAAGAACGCCGGTTCCAATCTCCAAGGTCCCATGTTTAGCCAGATGCAAAGTGATGCAAGGGTGCAATGCTGAACTTGACCACAAGGGGGCACATGCATCTGGATTTTGTTTGCAGCAGCTGAGAGAGGCTGCTGGCGTGCCCATCTCTATCTGTCTCCCTCTCCCTCTCCCTCGGTCTCTCTCTGTGTGTCTCTCTCCAAAAAAAAAAAAAAAAAGTTAAATCACACAGCTATATCATTATCCTAAACCTGCAGTCACCATGGATTCTATGAAAAGCCAAGTTTCTTCCCAGGACAGACATCCCATGTGAAGTCAAGTATCCATGGAGGGGAGACTGAAAGCATGGGTAGAAGAAATGACCTCCTAAGAACTTGCTGGACTCCTCAAGACATCAGAGCCTCTTAGATATTACCGAACCAGAATTGACACAGAATTTAATAGAAAGGAGACCACACCTTTACTAGGACTGCTTACTAATGTGTAACTCTTATCCCTTGTCCCAATTTCCTCTCTATTTAAATTTAAAGTTCATGTCAGTGCCATGAAAATGGGCCTGAGATTACTGGATACCTTCATTTGTACCTACAACATGGCTACTTTGATGAAGCTTGTTTTTTCCCCTTGCCATTACTCTATCTTTTAAAATATTTTATTTTATTTTTATTTATAAGAAAGAGAGAGACAGAGAAAGAGAGAGATAATGGGTGTGCCAATAACTCTAGCCACTGCAATTGAACTCCAGACCCATGTCCCACCATGTGCATCTGGCTTATGTGGGCACTGAGGAATTGAACCTAGGTCTTTTGACCTTGCAGGCAAGTGCCTTAACAGGTAAGCCATCTCTCCAGCCCCCATTACTCTATCTTTAATGGGTATATTGGAATATTTAGCCATTTCTAGCCTTTTGGAATTTTTTTTTAATCTTAAAATCCAAGGTACACTATAAATTAAAATGATTTGGGCTAATTTATCAGTTTTAATTTATGTGAGCATTCACTTAATTTAAAACACGATTTTAATCCAACATTCTTTGAAGAGGTACATCTAAAGGTAGCATATGAAAACATATATACTGATAAACCAAGATGATAGAGTCTTTATTAGAACAGTCATGTGACAAAGCCAAAGAAATTTAGCAATTTCAAAAGGAATTGGAATATAAATTTATACCATAATGGGAAAAAAACTAAGATCACCCACTTATTTGTTCAATCTCTAAAACCTCTTTGTGTTGTTACAAGTTTTAAGTAAAACCTTCTATATTGTAGTCTCAAGGATATTAAATGATATGCTAAAAGTTATATCAACATACAAATTACAAACAAACAATTACATGAAATCAATAATTGTCATAAATAGAAACTAAAAGAACACATTAAGAATTATATTACATGGGCACTGCAGTCTGGAGTAAGTAGGCCAGTCCCATTTGTGGACTCCTCTCACCTCCCAGGCCTGAGTTCCTTGCTGGGACAGTGTGTGGGTGGGCATGGTGGTCTGGAGTGAGTAGGCCAGACCCATTTCTGGGCTCCTCCCTCTTCCCATGTCTGAGTTGCTTGCCCTGGTCTGTGTGCTGGAGGGCTCAGCAAAAAGTAGGCCAGATCCCTGTTCCCTTGTTCCTCCCAGTCCCCTGGTCCTGGTAGGACCCATTGTGCCCTCCTTGGGGAGGCCTGGTCCCTGTGTGAGCTGTGGAATCAAGCCTTTTGCTCTGGTATCCTGACTGGCCACTAGGTACCAACATCCATGTTCACCTGAGTCAGAGGGTGAATGGGCCAAGGGACAAAAACTTTCTTCTCAATAACATATAGAGTCCTCCAAAAATGGGTAGACAACAATGCAAAAAATCCAATGAAAGCCAGAAAACTGAGAGATCTCTCTCAAGGATGCCTAGTCCTACAATGGAAACCTCCAATAAAATCATAGAGAAGTCAACAGAAATTCATTCCAAAAATGAAAACACAACAACCAATGACACTCTGCTAAAAAAGGAAAAAAAGCTGGGTGTGGTGGGGCACACCTTTAATCCTAGCACTTGGGAGGCAGAGGTAGGAGGATTGCCAGGAGTTCGAGGCCACCCTGAGACTACATAGGTCAGCCTGAGCTGGAGTGAGAGCCTACCTCAGAAAACAAACAAACAAACAAACAAACAAAAATAATCACTGAACTTGAAGCAAACTATCAAAGAACCTACAATCATATCAATGAAATTGAAAAGAATTGTCAGCTTTTGTTTCTTTGTTCAGCATTTGATAGTAGGCTTAACCTGATTAAAGAAAATGTTAGAAACCTCCAAAGAGAAAAGGATACATTGAAGGTAAGTTAAGAAATAGAAGCTCTCAACAACTGGTTGATTAACCTAGTTGCAGACTTGATCAAATGCAAGAATGAACTATGGGAAGCATCAAGAGAAACAGAACTCAAATTGAAAGCATACCTCAAAAAGAGATGGCCATGATGCAAAACAACACAACAGAAAACAAAAATAAAATAGAAATTGTAAAAAACTCTTTGGCACCACTCACCAACAGAGTTACTAATGTGGAGGACAGAACCTCTGACCTGGAAGATAAAACAGAAGAAATTGATTGGGAGGCCAAACTTTGCTAATCTCAAAAAAATCTAGTGAGAAGAATATGAGGGAATGGTGGGACACCCTGAAATGACCAAACATCAGGATTATGTGTATACCAGAAGGAAAGGAAACCCAGATCAGAGTCATAGAGAACATATTCAACAAAATTATTTAAGAAAAATTTCCAAATCTCACAAAAGAAAGGCCTATCCAGATACAAGAAGTCCACAGAACACCAAAGAGACAGAACAAAAGAAGAAACTCTCCAAGACACATCGTAGTTAAAACTCTTAACAACAAAAAACAAAGGGAGAGTGGTAAAAGCAGCAAGACAGAAGTAATTCACAACATACAAAGGCAATCTCATCAGAATTACATCAGATTTCTCACTGGAAACCATGAAAGCCAAAGGGCCTGGAATGGAACACTTCAAAGTCTAAAAAAACTGTGGCTTCCAAGCTACTTTACCCAGCAAAAGTATCCCTTATAATAGATGGTGAAAGAAAAAAATTCCATGAAAAAAACTCAAGTCTATGATTACATGAATGCAAAGCCAAACCTACAGAGAATACTTGAGGGAATACTTCACACAGAACAGTCAAACAATTAATCTCAAGAGCCATCAAGAAGAAGATCACAATAACCAAAATAAACCAGGCTAAAACAGTACAAAACACAAGAAAGCACCAAACCCCATAAAACACCTCATCATGGCAGGGATTAATAAAATACCTCACAGTAATAACCTTAAATATTAATTGTCTTAACTCACCCGTCAAAAGACACAGGATGGATCGAAACACTGGACCCTTCTATCTGCTGTCTTCAAGAAACCCACTTCACCACTTGTGATGGTTAAGTTTGTGTCAACTTGATTTGTTTAGGAATCCACAGACATTCCTCATAAGTATGTCTCTGAGGCTGCCTCTAGGAAGGATTAACTAAAGGAAGAATCCTTCCCCCAGGGGTAAGCCCTTCGCCCAGAGTGGGCGGCCCCTCTTGGAGGAGGGGGCTGGTTGATAAAAGGAAGCTCTGGGAAGAAAGGCTCTCTCTCTCCCACCTGGCTGCCGGTGCTGCTAGCTGCTTGCAACTGGGTGCTTGCTACTTGGTGCTTTCCACTTGGTACTTGCTGCTTGGTGTTGCTGCTTTCCAGTGTGGACTGAAGACCAGGGTGGACTGAAGAGCAGTGTCTCTCCAGGAAGCCTCCAGGCCTTCAGTGCCAGATTGGGACTGCTGAGGCCTCCAGCCTCGTGGACTGAGCAGCTACCTGGTTGCTTGATTCTCAGACCTGCAACCTGCTATTGCTGGACTGTGTAAGCTAATCCAATAAATTCCCTTATACAATTCATTCTATCCACTCTTTCTCTAGAGAACCCTGACTAATACAACATTAAAGAAAGACACCTCCTCAGGATGAAAGGTTGGAAAATGATATCCCAAGTAACTAAGTAACTCAGAAGCAAACAACCTGACATGAAGCTCACACAAGTGCATCAGTGATACAAAGCCATGGTGGGTAATTAACTGCTCTTGGATTAGCTAACGGATCCACTCAGTGGAAAGGAAACCATATCTGGAACTGGGAAACAAGACAGAATCATATCCAGACAATGATTCTACTTTCCATTGTCAATCTCCCACTAACCTTAGACTATAAGAGGGACTACACCCTTTTAATTCTCTCTAAATTAAAAGTGGTTATCCCATTTAACCGGCGATGACTTCATTCTCTGTTGGAGAATCTGCTTCTCTTTTTCAGACTGGGGCTGGAGCTGAGGAGATAAACGACCCAGTGCATTCCACCCTGGCTCCAGCTGAAACCACAGAGGAATTGGGAAAATGAGCTAGAGTGCTGCTTTCTCAGTGAATCTGATATCTGCACAAGGGTGAAGGAGATAGACACTGAGGACATTTAACACTTTCAAACCAGAGATCCAGAGGCTCCTGAGTACCCATCACTGAAGTAGACTTAAAATGCTCCCAGCAAGGCTCAGGGAATTTAGTGGCAGAGGGCTTGGAAAGATTGTTAGAGCTACAAGATGGGACATTTTGCACAGAGACATTCCCTTTCCTCCCCTCCATAATGCATGACCAACAATCCCCATTGGGTTGACCTGCATCCCCAATGAGGAAGGCCTGTTCAGAAAAAGAGGCAGTGAGGAGGGAAAAGATGGTACCAACATGAGTTGTTTTCATACAAAATCTGTCCATATCTAATAAAAATTTTAAAATACCAAAAAGAATTACATTATAAAGAATTACATTAAAGTAGAATGCATTCAATAAAAACAAGGTCAAAAAGTTTACAATTCTTAGAGCTTTCCTAAATGAAAGCAAAGGGTTAGAATTTAAGGTTCTTGTGTCGACTTAAAACAACATCTTTACCTGTTTTAAGTGCAAATGGGGGGGGAGAAAACCTTATAAATGAGAATTTTTAATAGAACTCAGAAAGTTGTGTGTTTTAGGTTAATAAGGTAAATTCAGATCACACTGTTAACCTATGCAATAGTGTTTGTTTTCCCTTTTTGTCTAGGGAGGATAAGTACTGTGAGGATTGTTCCTTCTAGCATGCTTTATCTCAAAAAGACCATAAGGATATTTTCCTCTGACACAGAATTTTGTTTTGCTTGGAGATTACTAGATAAGAGAGCATAAGGGTAGAATGATAAAGAAGGAGAAAGAGGAGCAGTCACAGAAGGATCGATGAGAGTAGGGGGTTGACAAAAGTTAGATTTTACAAAATTTAGTTTGTCAGTAACTCTAAAACTTTCTTATTAATTTCCTATTCTAAAATATCTCTCAGTTTTAATACAATTTCCAGCATTCTTATGACTTTCTTGTAAATTATCAACTTCCTCATTTCTTTAAATTCCAGTAAAAGTCGGCTTTACTTTGCCTGGCTTTAGTTCTATTGCCTAAGATATCTAGTTTAGCATGCAAAACAACACAAAAAAACCCAATTTGGGAATATCGAATTTTGCCTATTTTCATACCTATTTCTATATCTATTTTTTACCTATTTTTATAATTAACATAATTATAAAATATAAAATCAGCAGGGATATGTGATAGCCTTCTTTCTCCAAATACTTCTGTTTTTGAATTTCTGCTTCCTATTTTGGTGAAACTATCATTTTGTTTTGGAAAAAACAACATTTCATGCTAGATGGTGGGATTTGTGGTTTGTTTTGTCTCTTTGTATGTGCATGTGTGTACATGTATGTTAGTTGTGTATATGTGATTTTCATGAAGGCTAGAGGTGGATTCTTTCATTGCTCTCCACATTATCTTTTTATTTTTTTTGTGTGTGTGTTTGTGTGTGCATGTGTGTGTATGCAATTAT
The DNA here is from genome assembly GCA_036365145.1 of Orientallactaga sibirica. Classification (NCBI taxonomy): domain Eukaryota; kingdom Metazoa; phylum Chordata; class Mammalia; order Rodentia; family Dipodidae; genus Orientallactaga; species Orientallactaga sibirica. The sequence continues at coordinate 16,752,736 of JAEOAD010000028.1, forward strand.
GTCACTAAGCATGTGTTGGAGGTTGGAGTACCTTGAAGTACTGTTCCTTTGACTGTACTTTGAGACAGGGTTTCTCTTATTGATTTGTAGCTGCAGAGGCCTTGTGAGCTTCCAGTGTCTCCTGACTCCATGTTCCATTTCCATAGGTGCATTGGGATAACAGATTCCTGTACCACTTTTTCCCCCTTGCTTATCATCCTACCTCTGGTAGGAAAGCTGAGTTATATTTCCATCCTCATCCCTTTATTCAGGTTTTCTCCTCAACCTGGAACTCACCGATTCAGCTAAACTAGTTAGGCAGTGAACCCCAGACATTCTCCTGTTTATTCCTCCATAGTGCAGAGATTATAGGTATGCAATGCTGTACTCAGCCTTGATGTGGGTGGTAGGGGTCTAAGCCTAGGCTAGAGTGAGACCCTGCCTCAAAAAAATACAAATGAACTGTTGCAACCTGCAGAAAATGCCATTCTTTTTTAGCTGCCAGTGGTCATCAAGATGGAGGTACAGGTAGAGGCTTTGAGGAGCAAAGCAGGGAAGCAGGGATCAAAAAAGCACAAGTCATCAAGACTGATAACACATACAGGCCTGCTTTCACTTCCTGTGGTCTCTGGTATGTTTGAAGGTAGTCTACATGCTGTTCCTCTATTATATTTGTGTGTTCATGCTGCCTCTGCTCTTTTAGACGTAGCCTGTAGAGCTAAACATATAAAAGGGAAAAATGCCTTTTTCAACAATTTGAAAAAAAAAAAAAAAAAAAGGTTTGAAAATTACATAAAAAGCATGTCCTTTATCAGCCTTGTAAACCCAATCATTCCCTGTCATTTAAGAAGAAGAGGAGAGGGCTGGAGAGATGGCTTAGCGGTTAGGGCGCCTGCCTCCTAAGCCTAAAAATGCTGGTTCCAATCTCCAGCGGTTCCAGTCTCCAGATCCCACATTTAGCCAGATGCAAAGTGATGCACAATGCCACACTTGACCACAAGGGGGCGCACACATCTGGATTTTGTTCACAGCAGCTGAGAGGATGCTGGTGGGCCCATTCTCTATCTGTCTCCCTCTCCCTCTCTCTCCCTGCCTCTCTCTGTATCTCTCTCCAAAAAAAAAAAAAAAAAAGAAGAAGAAGAAGAAGAGGGGGGGAACCTCCATTGACATTTCTAGGTTCTGCTTTGGTGGTTGGTTCCACTCCCACAGTGATCCCTTGTTTTCTAAAAATCTTTTTTGGGAAGGCATGGCCCCTCTGGTATGTGTGGGGCATCACACTTGTAATTTTCTTAGGAAAACTTTGTATTGTCTGAAGAACAGTGATATGGGGCAAAGGTTCAGACCAAAATTGTTTTCTGCAGGCAATTTAGGCAGAAATGGGATGTTTGGGGCATAGAGATCAGGGTGTCCATGAAGAGCCTTGGAATGTTTGGCTGTGAAGTTTAGAATTTATTGAATAGGATACAGTACAGGGCCATGCATGAAAACAAAAAGTGATGGCTTGGTACAATCAGATGCAAACTTAGAGAATGATTATTGGATAGGAAGAGGAGATGCTAAAAACAACAATTAATTTAGAAATACTATTATAGGAACATTGCAGAAATTGTCACTTCATCTCCTTTGAAGTTGTCCTTTGCTTTACCCAGTAGTTGTCCTGACTGCTCCATTTTGTTCCCTTGGCCTGTTATTTCTTGAGTTTTTTTCACAGTATCTCAGATTTCAGAGCTGGAGAACCCTTCAGGCTGACATGTTATGAGGGGAACTCAGGTTGCATCCCAAGTGAGACCAAGCATCTTTCAGTGGAATAGAATTGCTGCCCTGAGGCAATAATGATTCTGTCAGGGAAGTTCCATAAAGGCAGGAAAAGCACCTTGCTCTTCACAGGGCCAAGCAGAGAGAAAAAGCCAACCAGCCACCACAGCAAACAGAGCAAAACAAACTACAGCCAAAAGGTCACACAGCAGACTTCAGGAACTCCTGCTAGACACATTTGCATATCTTTACAATGGAATCTCAAACCCATCACCACACCTTAAGACCGGGCCCCCAGTGACCTTGCCTCTAGCAAGGTGATTGCAGATACAAACTATAAACTAATAAAATACTGAATATATTGGGGACATATATTCAAACTACCACATTCCGGCCCTATTTAATATATTTAGCTCCTGCTCCCCAATAGATTTATAACTATCACACATTGTAAATTGTACTCAGTCCAATTTCAAAGGTTCTCACAGTCTTGATCAACTTAAGATAGTGAGTCCTGTACAATCAAACAAGTTAAATACTTTCAACATGTAAAGGCACAGAGTAAACATTTTAACTGTATAAGGAATAGCAAGGAGAGACTAAAACAATGCAAACTCAATCACCATCAGCCATCATCAAACTTCTGCAGTTCAAGTTCAATATAACCAGAGACTAACAGTCTCCATGTTTACCAATTCCACCCCTCTCCAGCTGGGCAGAGTCGCCAGGAAAACTTTCATCCCATGCCAACACTGCACTCCATGGTAGTCCTTTTGCACAGTCCTGGTATATCCAAAACATCTTCAGGTCTCCATGCAACCCACAGTCCATCTTCCAAAGGCTCTTCCAGCCTATTCCTGAGGGTCTTCATGCCCTGCTTCATGCCGCATCTCAGCAGCGGCTCCTGGAACCGTGTGCAACTCATGACCATTCTATGCATTTTCATATTTCCAAAACTAATACCAGGTGTGCAGGACACAGCCATATTCTAAATCCAGGGACAAAATAAACCATAGCCTTGAAAAGCAGGTTCCTTCTCCAGTCAGCTCTTTCTAAGAATTTGCATTTTTAACAGTCTTTCCTCAGGCATCCTCTCCATTGTTTTAATGTAAATCAAGTCAGGCCACCTTCCTTCCACCTTCCTTAAGATTGCTAATGTGGTTGACAATAGCAGCTAAACCAGTCTCAGTGCCTCTACTTTTAGCTTGCTTCAGGTTTTCCAACTCAAAATCTTAAAATCTCAGTCCGATATCTTTAGCCAAGCACATCAGTCCATTACAAATTTAACCTTGATCAAACTTTCTGGGCCTGGACAGCAGAACGTAGCCATCCCTTATGCCAGTAGCCCAGTTCCAACAAAGTCCTCTGCAGTCTTTCCTTCCCCTTAGAAAGCTCATAAGCCAAGCCTCGAAGTTCAATACTATCTGCACTTAGCATTCTCAAACTCTCATCAGAATAGTCCATAAAACTTGGCTTACCACTCCAGAAGGCATGACATACTACAGATCCAGGAAGTTCCATAAAGGCAGGAAAAGCACCTTGCTCTTCACAGGGCCAAGCAGAGAGAGAAAAAGCCAACCAGCCACCACAGCAAACAGAGCAAAACAAACTACAGCCAAAAGGTCACACAGCAGACTTCAGGAACTCCTGCTAGACACATTTGCATATCTTTACAATGGAATCTCAAACCCATCACCACACCTTAAAGGCCCCAGTGACCTTGCCTCTAGCAAGGTGATTGCAGATGCAAACTATAAACTAATAAAATACTGAATATATTGGGGACATATATTCAAACTACTACATTCCGCCCCTGGTTAATATATTTAGCTCCTGCTCCCCAATAGATTTATAACTATCACACATTGTAAATTGTACTCAGTCCAATTTCAAAGGTTCTCACAGTCTTGATCAACTTAAGATAGTGAGTCCTGTACAATCAAACAAGTTAAATACTTTCAACATGTAAAGGCACAGAGTAAACATTTTAACTGTATAAGGAATAGCAAGGAGAGACTAAAACAATGCAAACTCAATCACCATCAGCCATCATCAAACTTCTGCAGTTCAAGTTCAATATAACCAGAGACTAACAGTCTCCATGTTTACCAATTCCACCCCTCCAGCTGGGCAGAGTCGCCAGGGAAAACTTTCATCCCATGCCAACACTGCACTCCATGGTAGTCCTTTTGCACAGTCCTGGTATATCCAAAACATCTTCAGGTCTCCATGCAACCCACAGTCCATCTTCCAAAGGCTCTTCCAGCCTATTCCTGAGGGTCTTCATGCCCTGCTTCATGCCGCATCTCAGCAGCGGCTCCTGGAATGGGTGCAACTCATGACCATTCTATGCATTTTTCATATTTCCAAAACTAATACCAGGTGTGCAGGACACAGCCATATTCTAAATCCAGGGACAAAATAAACCATAGCCTTGAAAAGCAGGTTCCTTCTCCAGTCAGCTCTTTCTAAGAATTTGCATTTTTAACAGTCTTTCCTCAGGCATCCTCTCCATTGTTTTAATGTAAATCAAGTCAGGCCACCTTCCTTCCACCTTCCTTAAGATTGCTAATGTGGTTGACAATAGCAGCTAAACCAGTCTCAGTGCCTCTACTTTTAGCTTGCTTCAGGTTTTCCAACTCAAAATCTTAAAATCAGTGATATCCAAACACATCAGTCCATTACAAATTTAACCTTGATCAAACTTTCTGGGCCTGGACAGCAGAACGTAGCCATTTGCCAGTCAGTTCCAACAAAGTCCTCTGCAGTCTTTCCTTCCCTTAGAAAGAGAAAAGCCTCAGTTCAATACTATCTGCACTTAGCATTCTCAAACTCTCATCAGAATAGTCCATAAACATTGGCTTACCACTCCAGAAGGCATCTTCAGTTGCAAGCACCAAGTCCATGCCCATTCCTCCAAAAAAGGTTCCAAAAGATGGTTCAGGTTCAATGTGTTGTTTGGGGCAATATTTTCTTCATTCCTGAATATTTTTATTTATTTAATTTAGACAGAGATGGGGAAAGGAGAAGAGCTTAAGTATAAGGCACACCTAGAAGGATGTAAATGAGATGAAATAAAAATGAAAACCAAAACATGCATCATTTAGAAACATCTGGCTTTATGTGGTATTGGAGAATCAAAACCTGACCAGCAGGCTTGGCAAGAAAGCACCTTTAACTGCTAAGCCATCTTGCCAAGACCCCTTTCTATTCAGACACTTTTGATGAATAAATTTTAATGAGAATTTTAAACTATATGAACATACTGATATTTCCATTTTGTATTCTCATTCCATATATCCTCTTTATCCCCTGACAGCCAAAGCCACTGAAGACCTTATTCTTTCTAGGTAGTCCTCCCTGTGTTTTGTTCTCATTCCATTTGTACTCTTTTAATAGCCTCTATATCAAACAGTTTAAGATCTCAGAACTGTGTGTGTCTTGTGAGGGGGTTATTGGTACCCATTTGATTGTCCACTTGAATAGTTTTATAAGTTGGTTCATGTCCGGAGGATGGGGAAAGCTACACTGAATAAAAAGGGGAAAAGGGGGAAATGAGTTTGGCCCCAAAGTACTCCTTCCCACTATGTGGCTCATTTATATTTGTTATGCCCTAGATGACAATTTTTATGTGGTGTCAATCTTTCAGCATAATATATACCCAGTTGTTGAAACATTGGACAATGATTTAAGATAGGGTAAGGCATCAACTCTAGCAGTAGATAAAGAAACTGAAGTAAGCCAACTTTTTAAATCTTTTTATTTTTTTTTGAGAGATTTTACAGAGAGATAGGGAGGAGCATACTGATATTTGATTGTATTCTCATTCCATTATCCTCTTTTATCCCCTCACAGCCCCAGCCACTGAAGACCTTCCTCTTTCTAGGTAGTCCTCCCTGTGTTTTGTTCTCATTCCATTTGTACTCTTTAATCCTCTATATCAAACAGTTTAAGATCTCAGAACTGTGTGTGTCTTGTGGGGTTATTGGTACCCACTGTGGGGTCATAAGTTGGTTCATGTCAGGAGGACAGTGCCCCAAAGTACTCCTTCCCACTATGTGGCTCTTATATTTGTTATGCCCTAGATGACAATTTTTATGTGGTGTCAATCTTTCAGCATAATATATACCCATTGCTTACAATGATTTAAGATAGGGTAAGGCATCAACTCTAGCAGTAGATAAAGAAACTGAAGTAGTAGAACTTTTTAAAATTTAGGCTTAGGAGGCAGGCGCCTTAACCACTAAGCCATCTCTCCAGCCCTGAAGTTGTGGAACTTTTTTATTTAATGGTTCTGGATGATGACAGATGCCTTTAATTTATTCATTAATTAATACAACATTGCTGACTGTTTTAGGGATTATCAGAGTTTGAGAAAATGAGTTAATACACAGTAAATGTTTGTTAAACATTACATATGGGCATGTTGAGTGTTGTAAAAATAAAAACTAGGGGTAAGGGGATAGCTCAGTCAGTAGAGTGCTTGTCTCAGAAGCATAAGGACCTGAATTCAATTTTTTTGAAGTCATTAAAAATGCTGGGCATAGTGGCACATGATATGAATACCATCGCTGGGAAGTTGGGGAAAGGAGTATCATTGGGGCTTTCTGGCTGTAGTAGTGTAATGGTGACAGTGTAAATGTATGGCTCATAGACTCAGGTGTTTAATTAAAATATAAGCTTATAATGTGGGTCTCCAGCTGGCTGGTTAGAGGGTTGTCACTAGGGGCAGAGACTAGGGTATTTGGGGGTGGTCTTGTTTCCCACCAAAAGGCATGGAGAGAGAATTTTGTGCTCTGACTACTTTTGTGGTGTTGGCTGCGGGTGGTTGGTTGTTTCTCTCTGTTTGGATCTATGAAAGGGAGCCAGCTTCTTCTGCCTCTGATGGTATTCTCCTGAACCTTCTAAGCCAGAAATAAAACCATTTTCCCCTAAACTGTATCTGATTGATGTTAATCCCAGCAACAAGAGCTGACTACAACACTGGCCAACCAATATAGCTCATGTTGACCTCCAGTGAAGGGTATTGTCTCAAAACAGTGGACGATGTTCCTGAGGACCAATCTTCAAGGTTGTTCTTTGGTCTCCATATGAATGTACATATACTTATATGGGTAACTACACACACATGTACCCTCCACACAAGAACAGGCACACACACATACACGGACAAAAATGTAAGAGTTACTATATAACTTTAATTATAAAAAATATAAATATTTAGAAGAACAGAGACACCTTGACAGAATACCATTGGAAAGGCTTCAGCTGATCTTAACTTAAAGATAAATATCATCCAAGCAAAGAGGATGGGAGAGGAATCTGGACATTGGAGAATGCAGAGACAGACACTTATACCAGCATCAAAAGTCATGTCTGTGGAAGTGGATGGAGCTCTGATTGACAGAGCCATAGATAAGATTGCTGTGAGATGCTCTCACTTTGTACTGAGTAGTGGCAGGTGCCATTCAAGGCTGTTGAATGGATGTAAGTATATGGTAATTTCCTATTGTGGAGTCCATGTATATTTGTGAAAACATCCTTAAACAATTTTCTCCTCTCCAGGAGTTCATCAGCTTTGTTTCACACTGAGCATCCCTTTTATTCCCAAAGATCATAATAGAAAGCAACTGATAACTCTGGAAGATCCCTGGGCCAGAGCCCACAGACTTACCTATGGTTGAAGGATGCTACTTTGGGTAATTTTCTTCAAGTCTTGTTTTCTCTATATGCTAAAGGCAATGCCAATTTCAATATTATCTCAATTTCCTTTCAGCATGAACAGTTTCTTTTATTCACATTGGACTAAAGTACACTGAGGAGTTTTTTACTTGGTCAGATGAGAACATAGAATACTTTTTTCCTGGATGCTACAAGTGACTATATCATGTGTGGTTTAAAATCTGAACTAAACCATGAGTATAATAAACAGATGATCGAAGCATCTCTAAATTCTGTAAACTGAGTAATAAAACAGTATCAAACTCCCTATGGCAGAAATAGGTGGGAGTTTCTCTCCTTGGGTAAATTAAATCATCCCAAGTCATCAGACTTTAATTTTCATCTTAAAGTGAGAAAACAGAGTAGCAATCATCTTAAAATGTAATTACAGACTACAATAAATTGGCTGTGTGTGTGTGTGTGTGTGTGTGTGTGTGTGTGTGTTAAATTACCCTTTTCAGGATAAATGGTTTTGGAAAAATTATTTCTGCACAATGAGTTTTCCTATTGCTGAAATTTCCCCTTAAATGTTTTCAAATGTAGGTGGAAAAAGTAAATGAAAGTGCTTTTCCAAATGCTGAAGTAATAGGCAATCAGAAGGAAAAATAGATCTCAACCATTATATTCATACAGTGGGTCTGACCAGCAAGAGTAGCATTCCTAGTTGTGCTACCATTGCTATTGAACTAACAAGCCAATTCTTTTTGACTTTTTGAAAGAAGATGATACAAGAATTTTGGGTTTTTTGCCAATGCAACAATAATTTAGGGGTGTCCCCTGATTCTTGTCTTATGAATTTAATGAATGAAATCCATACAACAGAGGGTAAAGTTCAGAAAGATTTATCATGGCTTAAAGATTTGGGAGGGAGAGCGTTTAAGAAAAAGGGGGCTTGTAAGAGAAGGGCATGGGAAGGAAGAAAGTCATAGAAGAAAGAAAGTCAGAGTTCTTGCCCAGGGAGACAAGAAAGGGCTTGAGAAGCCCACCATAAGACTCAGGTTGAGATTTTTTTTTTTGGTTTTTCGAGGTAGGGTCTCATTCTAGCCCAGGCTGACCTGGAATTCACTCTGTATTCTCAGGGTGGCCTTGAACTCACAGCGATCCTTCCTACCTTAACCTCCCAAGTGCTGGGATTAAAGGCGTGTGCCACCATGCCCAGGTGGATGAGAATTTTTATGTGAACCCCATGGTTGAGTATAGCCAGTTAGTACTGACATCAGATGTCTGAGGTCAGGATTTCTAGAAAAAGACAATCTTCCCCAGAAATTTTAACTTTCTGGCAAGAGCCTCCTCAGAAGGGAATGGAAAGACTCCTTCAAGGGGCAGAGATAAGGAAGGGCCAGACCCTTCTGAAATTTATGACCTCTAGTAAAGTGTAATGATGTAGATTTTTTCCCCTGGAGGCTTGTGGGTGGTTTGATTCTGGTGTCCCCCATAAACTTAGGTGTTCTGAATGCTAAGTTCCCGGCTGATGGAAATTTGGGAAATAATGTCTCCTAGAGGCAGTGTATTTTGGGGGGCAGACTTAAGGGTATTATATCCAGTTTCCCTTTGCCAGTGTTTGACACACTCTTCTGTTGTTGTCCACCTGATGTTGGTCAGGAGGTGACGTCCACCCTCTACTCATATCATCATTTTCTCCTGCAATCATGGAGCTTACCCTTGAGTCTGTTAGACAAAACAAACTGTTTTCCCACAAGATGCTCTTGGTCAGGTAATTTCTGCCAGCAATGTGAACCTGATGGCAAAAAGCCCCCAAAACAGTTTTTGCATTTAGCCAAGGATAAAGTTATTCACTTTGGTGTCCATCATCCTGAATCTGACTCAAAGACTGTGGGTGGCTGGGAAGATGACTCAGTTAGTAAAATTCTTTGTACAGAAATGAAAGGACCAGAGTTTTGATCCCTAAAATTCATGTAAAAGCCAGATGTGTCTGTGTGTACCCATAATCCCAGCAATGGGAAGATAGAGACAGGAGGATCTCACTGAATTAGTAGTTCCAGGTTGAGTAAGACTCTGTCTCAAACTATAAGGTGGAGGTCTGGAGAGATGGCTCACTGACTAAGGTGCTTGTCTGCAAAGCCTAATGGCCTGGGTTTGATTCCCCAGTGCCCATGTAAAGCCAGATGGGGCATGCATCTGGAGGTTGTTTGCAGTGGCTTGAGTCCCTGGTATGCCCATTCTCTCTCTCTTTCTCTTTCTTCTGTCTCACTGCATGCAAATAAATAAATATTTTTTAAATAAGGTGGAAAGCAATAGAGTAAGACACACAATGTCAACCCCTGACCCCCACACTCACATGCACACATGTGCACACACACCCTGCCTCACACATGTGCTTCCATATACCACACATGTATACAAAAAATTTTTCCAAAGAAAGAAAAACTAATGGAATTTTCTTGAAAGTTTAGAATGCCCGTTTATTGTACTGTTACTCTTCAAGAGTGGCATAAAGTCCTCACTAACTGATGCCAACTGCCTGGGAAGCGAGTTGATAGATGTCTTCTTGCTGGTGGGATTCAGGCAAGGCTCACTTAGCATCTGCTGCTTGGAAACCTGACAGCCTGCCACGAGTGCTCTCTCACTGTAAGCAGCAGGCTGCCAAGCCAGTTTAGCTTCTGTTTAGCTCCCTTTCCCACACAATGTGCGCTAAACAAAAGCAGAGGAATCACTGCATAGCCGCATGTGACTGCAACTCCCCATCATGACTAAAGAACATGGCTCAGGATGGCCACATAAAGGATATGACAAATCGCTGAGCAGAACCTGTTCTTTTTCCTTAACTGCTACAGTGGTAGTATTTCCTCTCAGAAATTCAGGGGATGTTTTTAAGATTTTGCTTAGAGATTTGTATTTGCCCAGAGAGAAAGGAAGAATATTATTTTGAATCCTGAGGTTTGCAGAGAGGATAGCACTGGCATTTTCCTAGGTATTGTGAGGTATCTGAATGATAATGTCAGCTATTTGCATGTTGGGGCAGATGTGCCAGCTGATTGGCATGGATTTATTTAAAATTTGAGTAGAGGGCTGGAGAGATGGCTTAGCGGTTAAGGTGCCTGCTTCCTAAGCCTAAGAACACTGGTTCCAATCTGGAGCGGTTCCAATCTCCAGGTCCCACGTTTAGCCAGATGCAAAGTGATGCAAGGGCACAATGCTGCACTTGACCACAAGGGGGCGCACACATCTGGATTTCGTTCACAGCAGCTGAGAGGCGCTCTGTCTCCCTCTCCCTCTCCCTCTGTCTCTCTCTGTGTCTTTCTTCAAAAAAAAAAAAAAAAAAAAAAAACTAAAAAAATTGAGTAGAAGTGCTGGGGCGATGGCTCACTGGGTAAAAGTGCTAGCCAAGCAAGCTTGAAGACCTGCATGAGGATCCCCAGCAAACACATTAGATCTCCTCACAGTGTGCAGCTGTGATCCCAGCACTGGGGAGGTAGAGACGGGTGATTCTTGGAGCTTGTTGGCTAGCTAGTCGAAATGAATTGGTGAGCTCCAGATTCAGAGACCCTGTGAATAATGTGAGAGTGACTGAGAAGGACATTTGATGTTGACCTCTGGTCTCTACATGCATCCTACCACACATACATGTGCACTCACACACATGTATACCCACACATATATATGCATACATGTATGTGTGTATGTGTAACTTTCCAGAAATTCAAATAAGAAAGGTTCATTTTTCTACCCATTCATCCATTCACTGTACAAATATTGAATTCCTGGCACAACAGAGAAATCAACACAAAATGTCCTGTTTGTGAAGTTTATATTATAAGGAGGAACTACCTCCATTCTGATATTTTGAACATTTTTATAATTTTAACATTTTATTTGGAATTGTATACCTATAACACACACACACACACACACACACACACACACACGTGTAGTGTTTTCATTATATATAGAGTTCTTAAAAGCAAATAAAAACAAAATAGGAAGTGATGTCAAAAACTGACTTCACTTTGTATAAACTGAAAATTACTGAAAGGATATGTGGTAGCTCACAAAATTTTAGAGAATGCTATAGAGCTGGCTTAGCTCAAAGCACACAATACAATAACATAGCCACCTTGACAGCTACAGGGGACAATGAGGATGAGCAAAGAATGCTACAGTGCTCAACCAAGACTGAACGTTGGTGATAAAAAGTGTAGCCTCCATGTCTGGATTTCCAAAGCTGTCACTTCCTGGATGTGAGGGTGAGCTGGCTGCGACATCTATCATCCCATTGATTGCCAGGGTTGATTTGGCTGATCTGGCAGGCTAGGCAGGTGTCCCCTCCCTCCCTCACTGCTCCATGTACATCCCTCCAGAAGCTGCGTGCTCGGTCGAAGAGGATGACCTTCCCCGAATAGAGGAGGACTGGTCTTTGGTCAAGGGTATATGAGAAGCTGTGCTCCCTGCTAGAACCTCCAAACAAGCTCTCAAAGCTGTCAATTCCCATTTTCCCATTTCTTCGGATCACAGGCAAGGAAAGCAGTCACGTGGAGGCATACCAAATTGGCTGAGCATGGTCAGGGTGAGTGAGACACTGAGGGAAAGACAGTGCTTGTGGTCAGGTGTCAACAGCTGCATCTTCACTGCACACACTGGATGATAGCTTTGTGAGGACACAGCCCTTTAATGCCACCTATATTGTGTGTCTAAGTAGAGTATATTTTGCTCACTGAAATGCAGAAATGGAATCATTTTTAGTGTGGTTGGTGATGGACAGATTTTTAAAAAATATTTTTTATTAGTTATGTATATAGTATAGATACAGCCATGATGGTACCAATGTTAGCCTTCTTCCTGTCCTCCCCCCATGGGTAATGTGGGTCTTGCCTTATGGGGGTAGCCATCAGTTATGCAGGAGAGGCAATGACTCTGTGTATAATGACCAAACTCATGGCTCTAATAATCTTTCTGTCCCCTCTTCCTCGAATTTCCCTGAGCCATTTTGTGTTCATTTTAGGTCTATTTCAGTGACGAGGTTTTGGGAGTCTCTGTGTCTCTGGATATCTGATTTGGTAGGGGTTGAGTGTTCTTTGTGTCTATCTCCTTTGCCCTTGTGCTGGTACCAGGTTCACCAATAAAGCAGCACTCTTGCTCATTTCCCCTATAACTCAATGGCTTCATCTGGTGCCCTGTTGAGGTGCGATGGGCTGATTCTGTCCTTCAGGTTCTGTGTCCATCTGAAAGAGAGAAGCAGATTCTCCAACAGAGAGTGAGGTCAGTGCAAGACACATGGATAACCATTATTATTTTAGAGAGAATTTAATAGGTGTAGGCCCTCTTGAATCCCACTATTGGTGGGAACTTGATATTGGAGATTTTTACTTGCCCATGACATATTCCTTTTATTCTCTCTCAGGTTTTAATCATTTGCTGATGTTTTCTTTTGGTTTCTAGAGGATTACAGAATGAGGATGAATCTTTGGTCCATTCCCAGTCTTCTTGAGATCTATGGAGAATCTCTCTGAGGAATAATCTATCCAGAAAGGCATATCTTACTGTGCACAATGAGCTTACAAGGGAGGTGAGGCAAAGATGATGAAGATATTTGGTTTCCAGAGTACCAAAGACGGTCCATTCCTCCAATTCTCCAATAAGATGAGGTGACAGGTTTTCATCAACATTTTTGGGGGTTCAGTGTTAGTACAATGAGTTATGCTATCCTGGAAGTATCACCTGCAGTTCAGACTGGCCTGCAAAGGAAGTGCAGAGTGTTGTACTATTAGTTCCCAACACTTATGGAAGCTTTCTTGAAGGTTCATTATTCAGGGCAGACATTTAATCATAGGGAGTTAGTGTCAAGGTCAGAATTTGAGAACAGCCAGTCTGAAACACTCTTGTACTTTTCAAGCTAATTTCAAGTGTGCCATAAATCTTAGAAAATTGAGAAGATGGTGTGACTTGCTAGGTGTTAAATTTAGCAGCATATTCTTGCAATTCTAAGACATGTTTCCTTCTTTGTTGAGAGAAAACTGTTGATAATCTTTAATACCCCAATCATCATGCACATGGCCCACAAGGAATTAACCTACAGTCCTGCCTAAGCAGCATACAGTTCTGAAGATAAAACTTGTCCTCTCTATAATTCTCAAGATTTCTCAAAAAAGAAAAAGCCTTATTGTGACATGGTTCTCCTGTCTATCTTTCAATTGATCATAAACCATCAGACTTCAGATATGTAGAATGACACACACACACACACACACACGTGTGTACACAAATGTGCACTACAAACTGTATTCAGAGGAGGAGAAGGGAAAAGTAAACACATCCATGTCATGCTGATGATTCCAGGTTAAGTAGAAGGTGCTTTCCTTGCCTTTGTGTCTGTTCATCACAGAGAAAGTTTTGGTGATATAAAAAAAATACTACTAATTTCAGTATTATTTTGTAATTGATACATCTGAGCTTGGAACAAGCTTCATAGGCTTCTTAAGCCAATACTGTTCCTCAGTGTCAGGATTATGATTAAACCAGGCATATGGATTCAAAGTCATTGTCATCACTACCTTACACAATGTGCATGAGCCAGTATGTTCTCTGTCATATGTGACCCATGACCTCCACTACTGTTAGCATCTTTTCAGGATCATGCAAAGTCACAAGGGAAAAAAAGTCGTTCTGTATTTTTCTCTGGAATATACATTTCAATGTATTCTTAGTGGTGTCTTGGTTACACCACTTTGCTGGTGCTTATCATCTGTGTGTATATACATTTCAATGTATTCTTAGTGGTGTCTTGGTTACACCACTTTGCTGGTGCTTATCATCTGTGTGCATATACATTTCAATGTATTCTTAGTGGTGTCTTGTATTTTTCTCTGGAGTATACATTTCAATGTATTCTTAGTGGTGTCTTGCTTACACCACTTTTTGCTTATCATCTGGTGCATATATTTCAATGTATCACTTTGTGCATATCATTTGCATATACATTTCAATGTATTCTTAGTGGTGTCTTGTATTTTTCTCTGGAGTATACATTTCAATGTATTCTTAGTGGTGTCTTGCTTACACCACTTTGCTGGTGCTTATCATCTGTGTGTGCTTTTTGGACATATCTTTCATATTCCGCTTGGAAAACTTTGGCAGTTTCAAAAAGAGAAAGACGAGGCAGGCTGTGTGACTGGATCCAAATGCCACATCAGCTGTGGAAACTGTTCATTATTATTTTGGAACTTCTTGCTATTTCAGATTCTTTCTCAGCAATGGTAGATGACCATCACCTCCTTTTGGGAAGCCTTCTTTCCTATTTGTTAATATGAAGTATGAGATATCTTTTTTTTTTTTTTTTGGCCAAAGTGTAAAAATTCACTTGCCATTGTTGGACTCTAAGATATCAAGAACATAACAAGTAAAGAAGTTTAAGTCTCTAACCTACTCTTGAAGAATCATTACATAGGTGTTGCAGTTACCATCTTGTTGCTGGAACAAAACACCCAACCAGAAGAAGCTTATGCGAGGAAAGAGTTTATTTCAGGCTTACAGTTTCAAGAAGAAGCTTCCTCATGGCCAAAGAAGCTGGCTCACAGCATGAGCCTACTCTGAACATCTTAGGGCTGGACTCAAGATCTGTTCTCAGTGACACATCTCCTCCAGCAGGTCTCAGCCTCCTCAAGACTAAGTAAGAAGCATAATCAAAACAATACCTGAGCCTATGGGGGACATTTTCATTCAAAGGGCCACAGTGGGTTTCCTTAATATCTACCTAAAACTTTAGCTCATTTATAAGCAATTGCTATAGTCTAAATTAGGCACCTAGTAGTTAACGTTATTTATGTGTGTGTGTGTTAGGATATATGTGTGTGGGTGCACATGCATGTGAGTGTGAATTTTTAAGCCAGAAAACAGTATTAGGTGCCACTCCTGAGGAATTATGTCCACCCTTTTTTGAGACAGAGTCTGTCATTGGTTTGGAGCTCACCCACGAGTCCCATGGATCTACCTGACTCCCTCTCCTCAGTGCTTGGATTACAAGACATCTGTCCCACCATACTCAGCATTTTAGGAGGGTTATGGGGATCAAATACAGGTCCTCATGCATGCAAGGTGTGCAGTTTACCAACTGAGCTATCTCTCCAGCTCTAAAAATTAGTTTTATAATCCCAGAAATGAAGCAACCTGGTAAACATATTGGAAATAAAGTTAAAGGGAATTGTTTACAAAGTAGAAGAATGAATTTATGAAAAGCATCTGAGGTATTTCCTGTGGAACCTAGTGAATACTTTTTATATCAACTGTGGTGCCAAATATTGGAGTATATGAGAGGCAGGGAAACCAAGAGTCCTCTATGGATTATATCACATTTGAAGCATTTATTAGATACCCATGTGAGATTGGCATACTGTTAGGCCATTGATGTGTTAATGTCATGTTCTCTGGAGAAGTCAACCAGAAACGCAAATCTGAGAATAACTGATGATGCTAATAATAACTACTTTATATACATATATGCCTTATAATTAGCAGTATTCCATATGTATGTTAGAAGATTACTACCCATGATGTCCCATTTGTACAAACGTCCTTTGTAGATAAGTCAGTATTCAGAGCAAATTATTCTTTATTTAAAATAAATGAACATTCTCTTTCATTGATTTGCCTGCCTGTATACTCTGAAGAGTGCATTTGTCAAGGAAACAGTAGGGTTCCCACTAAAACATAATTTTAAGGAACACGCCTGTGGATATTTCCAATTAAGCTTTCAAAAAGGCCCTTTTCCTGAAATGTAAAGGGGGGGCAACAAACACAAAGCTGAGGGTGAACTGAGGTTATTTGCACTGTTGTAGGGATGAAGAAATAAGAGGCAGGCTGCCAATGCAGAGACTGAACTTCCTCTGAACATCTTAGACAAGGTCCTGAATGGAGCAAATACACATCTTCCCAAATACAAATCTTGCAATAAATGAGGAAGTTTTGTTTCTGGATGGCATTACCCACAGTTACAGCCAGGATGGTGGAGGTCATAATTAACCATATATAGATCACAATTCATGCCAGGATGCAATAGGCAGCCAAAGCAACTGATTGCATATGTCAATCCCCAAAGCTTCAAGTACTGAAGTGTCAATATCCATATACATACTATTTTCAGACATTACAGCATCATTACTTAATGAATCTATCAGTAAAATACAATAAATACTGTTAATAAAGTAATTCAGGAGCCTAAAGTAATTTTTTTTTTTCGAGGTAGGGTCTCATTCTAGCCCAGGCTGACCTGGAATTCACTCTGTATTCTCAGGGTAGCCTCGAACTCATCACATAGTCTCTTATCTCAAATCTAAATTATTTATTTATGAGAGACAGAAAGGCAGTTAAAGAGAGGGGAGGGGGAGAGAGAGAGAAAGGCATTTAGGGAAAGAGAGAAAGAGAGAGAGGGAATGAGCATGTCAGAGTCTCTAGTCACTGCAAGTGAACTCCAGATGTATGTGCCACTTTGTGTATCTGGTTTTATGTGAGTACTGGGGAATTGAACCTGGGTCCTTGGGCTCTGCAGACAAGCAACTTAACCATTAAGCTGTTTTTCCAGCCCCCTCAAACCTAAGCTCTTAACACAAATTAGACAATACCAGTCATGAATTTCTGCATGAGTCATAGAAAATGTTTAGGAACATAAATTTCAGTCACATAAAAATTCAGATATGGGCCTGGAGAAATGGCTTAGTGGTTATGGCACTTGCCTGCAAAGCCAAAGGACCTAAGTTCTATTCCCCAGGACCCATGTAAGCCAGATGCACAAGATGGCACATGATTCTGGATCTCGTTTGCAGTGGCTGGAAGCCATGGCATGCCCATTCTCTATCTCCTGCTTTCTCTCTGATTCTCTCTCTCTCTCAAATAAATATATAAATAAATAAAAATATTTTTTAAAAATTCAGATATGTCAGTGGTGGTGGCACATGCCTTTAATCCTAGCACTTGGGATGCAGAGGTAGGAGGATCACCATGAGTCTGAGGCCACCCTGAGATTACAAAGTGAATTCCATATCAGCCTGAGCTATAGTGAGATCCTACCTTGAAAAAAACAAAAAAAAGTTCAGATATGAATAAAATAAGCATTCTCTAATATGTTCTCCATAGATAATAAACTTGACAAGAAAAACAGGGAAATAAAAGAAATAATGAGATCTTTTTTTAAACTTAGTAAAACTAAAATTGTTAATGAAACAAATCCTGCTATGTTTGTAAACAGTAATTCAAGATAAGAAATTTGTCTTCATGTCTGGAACTCAAAGATCAATGGACATTAGAAGACACTCTGGGAAACATATAAAAATATTACTGTCATGTTCCTTGGGAGACATGAACAAATGTTTATTCACCACAGATAGGATACCAACTACAAGGAATGTTTCCATCAAAGTCTACCTTAGTAAACTACTGAGCCTATTGTGCACACTAGCAGGAGTATGGATAAGGGGTTACTTACAAGAACATGGGTGATTCAAAGACTACTGCATCTGTGAAAGCATGAGTGGTAACACATGAAAACGTCATCCCTGGAGGCCCTGCCTGACTTCCTTGTATGTAGGCTGGTGGGAGAGTCTCTTTGTTCTAGTAATTATTATGGCTTATTTATCTTTGTGGAGAGACTTTGTGAAATTTTTAAGTTTCAGAATCTTCCTGAGCCTTGTTTTTCTTTCTTCCTGAGTTTGAATGAGCCTTCCTTCCAGAATTAGCTACATGACAACTAGCACAAGAAAACAGAGGCCAAAAGCCCAGATGAAATGGTACTTTGGGGACATTTCATTTCAGTCTTCTAAGTATAATAGGAAAGCCCTACATAATGAGCTGAGTCTGTGTAACTAATGGTTAGGCCGTCTCCTGGCTTGTGCAGTGGCTATAATGCAATTAAAGTATTACCTGGTTCCAGCTGTATCCTCCCAGCTCAGCAGTGATGTCAAGGGAACCATTGCATGTGAACAAGGCAGTTGTAGAATGCTTTGGTGATGACAGGATAGATTAGGTCAAGCCAGTGGTTTGCAAACTTGAGCATCCATTAGAATGAGCAGCACAAGTTTTGCAATTAAGTATTTATCACTCTGTCTCTGAGTTTTCAACTTATCACATATATAGTCAGTCCAACGAAGTGGTTTTCTGTTGGGGTCCCCCCCAAGGCCAGCTCAGGAGGGACAATAGGGTCTCTGCTGAAGTGGGGTGAGCAGTGGGAAGTCATGACACAGACTCCGGGAGTTGGGTGAAAGCGGAAGTGAGAATCCACAAACTCGTTTATTTAGCACAATGCACATAGGGTTTAAGGGGCTGCTAATCCTTGTATGGGGTGGTCCCCTTTTGGTGACCAATGACAGCCTGTCTCTGGATAGGACATCTCGTAGTAGGCTTCTCGCGAGCATGGGACTGTAACTGTTGTCACATCAAGCCTGTGCAGAACGCCATTTTTACAGAAGCCACTTCCTGTTTTCTTCTGCCATGCGGTCTGGCTAGGACCAGGCTTGTATTGTGCCATACATATCCTCCTTTTTGTTTTTATTATTGGCAACCCTAAGAGGTATGGTTTATTGTCAAGCCATTGTTGAACCCAGGCCCCAAGGGATCATCATACGTGACGGTGCCTGTCTTAGGTTGCCCCATCTCATGGAGTCTTACCCGTCATGGGCTAATCGCCACCTAGGTGAGAAAACCTGAGGGGGATGGCCTGGTATGGTTTTTGGAAAGCCATTGTTGAACCCAGGCCCCAAGGATCATCACATGTGACGGTGCCTGTCTTAGGTTGCCCCATCTCATGGAATCTTACCTGTCATGGGCTAGCCACCATCCTGGTGAGAAAACCCGAGGGGTATGGCCTGGTATGGCTTTTAGCATGAGGTCTGGCTAGGGGCTAGACCTGTATTGTACCATACATATGAGGCTATTGCCTAGGAGGCATGGAAGGGCCAAGTGGGCGTGGCTCTGTGGCATGTGAACAGTCCCAGCGAGCGAGAATCAACTAGAGAGCCTGAAGAGGACCTTAGCATCATATTCAGTAGCATTGAGTGTCCTTAATGGTAGCAGCTTAATGTAATGAAAGGAGTTGGAAAGGAATTTATAGGTGTTTGGGGGTGGGGATAAGTTTAAAGTCCCATATGTAGTCTGAGGGGTCTGGCATCATCCTCTTCAGCAAGGCTGGTCACTGAGTCAGTGGCTGGACGGATGTTTATGGCAGGAATCCAAACTGGGATCTGTGAAGTTTCTGGAAAGACACAAGCAAACCCTCGGCCCTGTGTTAAAAGAGGGTGGGGCCCCTTCCAAATATTAGTAATAGGATCTTTCCAGCGGACTAAGGGTAAGGGTGTCGTGGTTGGTTGGGATCTACAATGTTTGTAGGCTGGGGAGAGTCCTGCCTCATCAAAGGTGAGAAAATTGAGGGTGAAAAGAGCTTCCACTAGGGCCAAGTGGGGGTCCTTGGGCGACATAGTGGACTTTTGTTTTATAATTAGTTCCTTTAGGGTCCAGTTTGTTCTTACCACGATGGCCTGTCCTTGTGGGTTGTAGGGGATCCCAAGGGAGTGTTTTATTCCCCAAGATTCCATGAAGGATGTGAATTGGGCAGATGTGTATGCAGGGCCATTGTCTGTTTTAATTGGCCAGGGAACGCCCATGACCAACAGTTTTCCTAACAAGCTTCTGGGTAATGTTGAAACTGAAGCTGCAAGTCCTAGGAAGATCTATGTCACTGCCTTAAAAATTTGGTCCTAGACAGATGTGAGAGAGATTTGGAGGAACATCAAACACTTCTGAAGCAGGAGAGTAAGGTAAGTTTGCATGTATGACAAAATAGCAACGGTTATCATAAAAATGCCTATTTGGTGATAGAAAAATTAAATAAATATAATGTATCACTCTCATGATTCTATTACATAAAATTCAATCTTAGTCAACTGCTATTAGGTATACATGCAGGTTTTAAAGGTGAATTAATCATGATAAAATAAGAAAAATGTCTTTGTAGCATAAAACTTGAAAACAAATATAGAAGTAATGACATTTGAATTTGTAAATGATAGTTGTATAAATGGCAAACCCAAGAAAATCAGTGATAAAAATAACAAAAAGTACAGGTTTTTAGTGAAGCAAAAGGGTAAGAGTTGGCATGTAATAATTAATAACTTACATGTGTTTAAAATTAACTAGCTGGAACATACAATATGGAATTGCATTTTAAATATAACAAATAAAATATCATTCCTATTAAAATTACCTTTGATTATTCAACTGAGATTCTTTTCACCAGATCACAGCATCCTTAAGGAACCTCTATGCTTCTACTTCTTAGAGACAGGGTCTCTTGCCATGGCAAAGGAACACCTGTATAGCTGGCCTGCAACCTTCACATGCTCCTGGCTCTGACTCTAGTGGAAGGATACAGGATTAAGATAGTATCTTTGGGGGAGAGATCCAGTCTTGACAGAACTGGAATTCAGTGTCTGAACCAATCTTATCTCTAATGACTGCAGCACCCCCTACTGCTTTGCCACTCTAGCATGCTACCTAAGTAGACTAAGCTTTGAGTTGTCCCCCTGAATCTGCAAACCAATCAGGTCTAACCCCTGCATACTTGAGTCTGACAACAGAAATCCAGTTTGATTAAATATAAAGGCTTATTGTGTGTTAACTTTTTTTTTCTCATCTGAATAGTGAGTGTCTCCCCTCTGCTGGAAGGGGGGTGGGGTGCTCTCATTACTTGTCTGGATACTTATCTGTTCATTCCTCACATTTATTCTGTTTTCAGATACCTTTTTCACTTTGTTATAATTTTCTTCTAAGCTCTAGGTCCACCACATGTGTAATTCTTCCAAACGCTGGGTTTATCATGTTTATAATTTCTCTAAACTCTTAAGTTTACCACTTGCATATTAACTCTCTTTTTATCATTTTACTGGTGTCTGACTTTCTTGCCCTCTGCTTTGGTACTTTCTCTCTGCTATCTGCCATAAGTCCTGAGTCCATCACAACTGAATCTCTAACTGTCTTCTGTGTGGAGGTACGGGGTTGGTGCCTTTATACTTTGTTCCCACACTAGTGTGTGAGTGGTCCTTATAAGAATTTTGGCATGGATTTATAGGTCCGGTCTTCCTCCATGTGTGTAACTGTTCCAGAATTTTCCTAGATATGTTTTCCCCAAGTAAACCTCATAATTCATAATTTCTCCCTAAATAAATTCAATAATCCATAATTTAACCTTCTAAATCTATTCTTTTCAATTCTTTGTTTAAACTAGACAAGACTCTTCAAGTTGGGGTTCACATGTCTGGGAGGCCCCTCCTGAGCCCCTGCATCATAATTGGCAACCACAAAGGTACTAAATTAGATGCAAAATTATAAATTAGTTTGAATTTCTCTTAGACTCCAAATGAGGAAAAGTCAACTTGAGTCAGAAGAGAGTGTTTTTTTATTCTTTTGAATGCTAATTAACAGCCTCCAGCTAAAGTCCCCTGTAGTGGCTGACCTCAATTCATGAGCTAATTTATCTGTCAGGTGCTGGTTGTTTGAAATTTATTTTTAAAAGAGAGAGGAAGAGAGAGAGAGAGTGAGAGAAAACATTTGACTCTTTTCTCCAAGCTGTAACTTCTTCTTTTGGACATAACTGTCTTGTTCATGTGAATCCTATCAAATAGTCATCACTAGGTTGATCATTCTAAGTTTAAAATGATTTAATTTCAGTCATCGTGATTGTTGTCTTTCTGCTATTAAGTACAGACATGTTGGTGTAGCCTAAATAAGCTTCAAATTTTTTAACAGCCATGAGTAAAACATAAAATTTCTTTATGTAAATCCACATGTCTCTAATGTACATCAGATTTATTGCTGGATATTTTGTTTTCAAGATTAGACAAGAATATCTCTAGTTCAGCTGTGTTTTTCTCTTTCTAAACTTATTTGTCAAGGGTTGTATTAAAATCAAACTGTTTTAGGTCAACTAGGTTCTTTATTCTTAAGATATGTATAATCATTCAGTTTTACTCAAGATTTTAAATAAGTAATTGTCTTAGTTATGACATCTAAAGTTCATTGCTTATAAGTAAATTGACTCTTAAGACATTTCCTGTTCCAGGATACAACCTCACACTCAATGACCCCCATCTGAGAAAAAGGACTTCAACCTCTACTGTTTTGCTTCTGTTCTTCCCTGGATAATTAGGACCTACACAGGTATGCAGATTAATTGAAGATTTTTTCAAACACAGATGCCAAGATCTAGTGCTGTCTTGTCTTTTTCAGACACACACAATTTCTAAGTCAAATTAACTGACTTATGTTTGTTTAAAAAATGGTTTGCAAGACTGTTAACATGTTCTTTTTACACTTACAGCCATATTCCTTGATCTAGGATAAAGCCTCATGCTCAAATGAACTTCATCTGAGAGAAATGGTCTTGTGCCCCAATGTGGCTTAAAAGTTTATCTCCTGATCTTATTTGTAGATATCAATGTGAATGGAAAATTCTCTGTTTTAAATACGTAGATATTAAATTTCATACTTTAGTTGTTAGAGAGAAACAGAGAGAGAGAGAGAGGGAGAGAGAGTATGAACATGTTAGAGCCTCTTGTCACTGCAAGCTCCAGACACATGTGCACTTTCTGCATCTGGCTTTATCTGGGTATTGGGAAATTGAACCCAGGCTGGCTGGCTTTGCAACAAGTGCCTTTAACCACTGAGCCATCTCCAGCTCTGAACTGAAAATTGGTGCCACCTATCCTGCAAATGATTAGAATTTCAATGTGGAGAGATTGGAATATTGAAAGTTCAGAGCTAAGTTATCTTTTGCTATCTGGAACTTTATTTATTTATTTATTTATTTATTTATTTATTTATTTATTTATTTAGTCCACCTTTGGGTCTGACCTAACATCCTTGTGACTATCAGGGGATTAGATGAAACCTTTTTAGAATGTACTTACAGAACACCATCCCAAAAGCTAAGAATGTCATTAAATAACAGAGATTAAATAGCAGAGATTTTCTCAATTTGCTGTAATATTCCTGCCTGATGTTTCCACCAATGTATTTGAAAAGTGCCTTGTT
Organism: Orientallactaga sibirica; assembly: GCA_036365145.1. Classification (NCBI taxonomy): domain Eukaryota; kingdom Metazoa; phylum Chordata; class Mammalia; order Rodentia; family Dipodidae; genus Orientallactaga; species Orientallactaga sibirica. The sequence goes on from JAEOAD010000028.1 coordinate 16,776,217, forward strand.
TTATGACTATTTTGTTCTGTAACTATAAAACCTTCATGAAATTGTCAAAATGTTGGAATGTGGAATTTGATGTAACCTGAATCTGTGTGTTTAGGACATGGTCATTGATATTAAGGGCCAGAATAAACTACCTCCTATTCTCTTTGAGATGATATTTTTATGTGTTTTGCATTGACAACAATAAGAGGGAAAACCCCTCCAAAAAGAAATTTTTTAAGGTAGTAAAGTAATATTTTTAGTTTTATGTCTCATCTAATGGCTACACTACATTTTACACTTAAATGTCTTTATTGCCTATGCATTAAGCAACATTTTCTATCTAGAAATGGTACTATAAAACTCAATAAACTTAAATAAAAGTTGTTTACTGAGTGGGGCCAGAATATGGTTTGAATCTTAGTTTTGATCATAGTATATGGCTCTCACACTACTTTTCTTTCAACCACCCACCCTGATGATGAAGCTGTAAGACATGGGGAAAGGGGTAGGATGATAGATCGGTATATAGAACATCTGCTGAGCAATTTGAGTACTTGAGTATGCATCCTGATAACCCACGTAAAAAGCTGGACTCTATAGAACTAGCATCAATAGCAGTGCAACAATAGTGTGAAGGAAGCCAGTGATAGGGCAATCTCATGGGCCAGCTAGCCTGGTGAATATAGTGATAAATAATGACAGACTCTGCCTCAAACAAGGTATACTGTGAGGACTGATACCCAAAACTGTTCTCTGGCTTCCAGGTGCACATATGCATCTGCACATACACACACAGACAGACAGAATACACACACACACACACACACACACACACACAGAGAGACAGAGAGAAACAAAACTTTAATTTTTTATTTATTTTTGGAGAGAGACATAGAGAGAGACAGACAGAGAGGGAGAGGGAGACAGAGAATGGGCACGCCAGCAGTCCTCAGCTGCTGTAAACGAAATCCAGATGTGTGTGTCCCCTTGTGGGCATCACTTTACATCTGGCTAAACATGGGACCACTAGAGATTGGAACCAGTGTTCTTAGGCTTAGCAGGTAGGCACCTTAACCGCTAAGCCATCTCTCCAGCTGAAACAAAACTTTAAAGGTGGGAATATATCTGTTACAATATAATAACATCATTGCTTCAGGAAAAAGTAACCATTCTGACTATTTTGCTGGAATTTTGTGACTTAACTAAAATTTGTAAAGATGCTATGGACGCAATCACCATACTCACCTGCAGGACAGTCATTCAGGGCCCAAACTCTCCTTGGCTCTTTCTGTTACTGTGCTGCTATACTGATTGTGCTGTTGGATTTATGATACCTTGGCTTCTTTTCAGAACATATAGATGGGAAATGTCTCCTCACTGAATAAGTTTATAGCTCTTTTATCTTTTTTGCACGAAGATGAAAGTAAAATGAGAAGTGTTGGCTGAAGAAGCAGAAACACTGACTGGTTCCTGTCTATAAATGAGAAAAACTTGGGATGTAGAGATGGCTCAGCAGTTAAGGCACTTGATTACAAAGGCTGGTGGCCCAGCTTCAGTTCCCCAGTACCCTAGAAAAGCCAAGTGCATAAAGTGGTGTGTGTGTCTGGAGTTTGTTTGTAGTTGCAAGGGGCCCATTCTGTCTCTCTCTCTCTCTCCTTATAAATAAAAATATTTAAAAAACACAAAAAGCTGACCTGGGGTGAATATCCCACCTCTTACCAGAAACACAGGTCCAACCCTAGCAGAAGAACATTCTTAACAACCTTCACACCAGCATTTTCAGTAACAATAACTTATTTATCAATAATGATCACCTAAATTCATTATTTAATTAAAAAACAATTAACTAAAAAAGAATCCACATTAAAATGTGCATGCAGAACTATTGCTTCTTATTGTTGATGTTCTGCTTCATTATTTTACAATTGAGAAAGAAACTCAACTTTGAAGTAGTCTTGAACAATGACACAATGGAAAACACTCTTCACTATTGAGTTTTTCTTTTTTTCACAATTTTTTTTTCAGTGTCGCAGATGGAACCCATGGTTTTGTGCATGCTAAGCTACTGTTCTACTGCAGAATCACACCACCATTCTTCCATCAAATTTATTCTGACTCTTTGATTTATATACAAGCATACTCAGTCCTACTATTTCTGCAGGTAGAAACTACAGCCTAACAAACTGTGTACTGAGCTTAATGGTTTCAAATTGTACTCTAAAAGCAAACATGTGTGGTATAGTCCATGTCTGTTAGGAACCATATGAATTAGCATTTGCAAATTAACTTCCATGTAGAACACAGTGTTTATTAAAAATATAAATAATGAAAATGTGCTCTAGTGAAATCAAAATTTATGTCACAAATGTTTGGAATTTACACTAAATAATTTTTAAATGTTTATTATTATTATTAACAAGGACATGTTTCATACGGATACATCGTGTGTTGGTACCCTCTTTTCCCTCGTCCCTGCCCCCATTCTGTTGGGGATGCTCCTAAGGTGAGTTGCAGGTATTCACCATGGGGTTGTGGTTTATGCATTGTGGGAGCAGCAGTCAGTTATTTTTGAGGGGAGGGAATGCCTCTGGGCAAGATTTCTCAATCTGTGGCTCTTAAAATCTTTCTGCCTCCTCTTCTGAAAAATTCCCTCAGCCATGGTGGGTGAGTTTTAAGTCTACTTCAGTAATGAGCCTCTGGATCTCTGCTTTGGTAGGTGCTGAGTATCCTCAGGGTCTGTCTCCTACACCCTGGTGCTGATTATCAGGCACAGCATGGAAGCAGCACTCTTGCTCATCTCCCCAATTCCTCTGGGGTTTTGGCTGTGGCTTGGCTAACTACCTTCTGAAAAAGAAAAAGAAAACAGATTTTCCAATGGAGAGTGAAGACAGCATAGTATAAATGGGACAAGCATTATTCATTTAGGGAGAATTTAATGCTTGTCATCCCTCTTTTAGCCAAAGACTAGGGAGGGCCTGACACTGGGGAACAAAATTTTTGTCTTCATAGGATTCTGAACTTATTCCCAATTCCAGATATGGGTTCCTTTATTCTGAGCAGATCTCTTAGCCAATCAGAAAGCTACTGGTTACCCACTAAGGCTGTGTGCCAGTATTGCACTGCTTGTACATCCTGTCAGGGTGTTTGCTGCTGAGTAACTTAGACCTCTGGTCACTTAGACAGTTGTTTATGATTTTCCCTCAGAAGCTCATGTAGTGCTTTCCAGCGCTAGACAGGCTAACTGTCTGGGGACTGGTTTTTTTTTTTTTTTTTTTTTTTTTTGAATTTCAGCCAGGTCTCTCCACGCTCTGTGTCAGCAGCATATGGTGTCTTCAGCAATAGGGTCTTAGCTTTTGCCTCAGGCAGGTAATTACATGCTATGACAGAAAGCTGTCTTGATTTGGGGACCTTGTGAGTCCTTCTAATCAACAGTTCAATGTGGGAAGCAACCAGGCTCTGGTACTGGGAGTTACAGGTCAGAGACAGAAAAAAAGTTTCTTTTAAACTTAGGCTACATCCCACCCTCACCAGAGCCCTACTTTTCAGGTACTCCCCCATACTCCTTTTGAGGGTTATATCTTTTAGGATATCACCAAGGATAAAGGTTGCTCATTTTGGAATTAATTTTGTGTTTGTTCCCCCCTCAATTTCCCCTCCCCCAACCCTTTCATCCCTATTGTCTGGGCCTTGAGTTGCCTGTCACGTACGATAGCAACTCCAGCAGGTCCAGGTTAGGAACCACATGCAGAGTTATTCTTTCTGTGATTGTGAGTTTGCTGAGTATGATCTGTTCCAAGACTGTCCATTTTTCTACAAATTTCATTGTATCATTCTTTCTTACTGGTGAGAAGAATTCCATTTTGTAAATACCACAACTTCATTATCCATTCGTCCAATGATGGGCATGTGGGTTGTCCAGTTCTTAGCAATAATGAATTGAGAATCCATAAACATTGCTGAGCAACTGACTCTGTATTGATGCATAGACCATTTAGGATAAATGCCCAGTAAGGGAATAACTGGGTCTCTTGGTAGCTCTATGTTCATCCTTTTTAGGAATCTCCAAATTGATTTCCATGCTGGTTGTATAAGTTTACATTCCCACCAACAATGGATGAGGGTTCCTCTTTCCCCACATTCTTGCCAACATTTGTCATTGTTAGATTTTTTTTAATGATTACCATCCTTACTGGAGTAATAAGGAATCTAATGGTTGTTTTAATTTGCATTTCCCTAATGGTTAGGGATGTTGAACATTTTCCTGTGTGTGTTAGCCATTTGTAATTCTTCCTCTGAGAATTCCCTATTCAGTTCTCTGCTCTATTTTTGGAGTGGGTTGCTTGATTTTTTTTTAATGTTTAGTTTTTTTGAGTTCTTTGTAGATTCTAGATATTAGGCTTCTGTCAGTGGTATAGCTAGCAAAAACTTTTTCTCCCATTCAGTTGGTAATCTACTAGCTCTGCTTATGGTATGTTTGTCTGTGGAAAAGCTTTATCGCTTCATGACATCACAATGATTGAGTGATTGTTTAATTTCCTGGGCTACTGGGGTTTTGTTCAGGAAGTCTTTCCCCACTCCTATATCGTGGAGAATACTTCCTATTTTTTCTTCCAGTAGAAGAATTTCAGAGAGAACCATCCCCCCTAAGGCTTATGATCTTTGTAGCCATTGGCTTTTGATTAGGTTTTCAGTCTCAGAAATTAATTCCCTTCAGTGTTATGGGCTTCAAATTCAATTTGAGACCTGTTGGTTACCTAACACAAATGCCACTATTGTAGTTGTGGGTAATGGCTAGCCAATTTTGTAGTTTGGAGGTCCCTAGGACTTAAGGTGTATAATTATGGTATTTATTTGTGACCATTTAGTGTTTATTTCTTAAACACTTAATTTTCAGTAGTGAATATACACTTTTTTGATATTATTCCTAAATCTGTCATATTTATAAGAACAGCAATATTTGTTCTTTTGGAAAGTGTGTCTCCTATGTAGAAACCTTATGTGAGCTAATAAGAGGTTTCTAGGAACTTTTAGAAGCTATACTTAGAAAAGTTCTGAGCAGCTTTTGCCAAAGGCAACTTCATGTGAAAGAAACACAACAGCAAAACCAGAATATCAATATGGAAAAAAGCTCTCCCTCATTCAGATACCCATAATGCAAATATGTGTTTGCATTTCATTTTTCATGGTTTTATCATATATGGAAATTCATGTATATTATATTTCCACAAGGAATATCATGTCATTTATATTTAATAAAACCTGGTGAAAATGGTGACATCATCATCATCATCATATCATCATTATTCTTTAAAATTCTTAACAGACAATATACCTCTATTGTCTGCATGTTGAGCAATTTCTTCACTCCATAGCCTACTCTGCCAAGAGCACTTTTTCTATAAATGCTGTTATACCAGTCTGGTAGAGATTGAAGAGTTGTTTCTCCATATAAAATGTCTTCAGAGGAACTAAACAGAGATGATAAGTGTACAAGGCACATAACAAATTGAACACTAAACTGTCTTAATCTTCTCTGGGACATCTGGCAAAGTACTAACTCAAGAACATGTGAATGAATATAGGGTAGGATATACATGGTGGGGCACCATGTTCCAGAAGAAGCTAAGGTGTGTGCTGTCATTAGAAAAAAAGAAGTAATCAATCTGCTTATAGGTCACTCAGGGTAGGTGTGGATAAATGACTAGACTGCTCCCTTATGGGTACTCTGGGAGCTAAACCATCTGAGTTTGGCTAGGTGAACAGAACTGGGAGTTGTACAATACTGTAGAGGGAAGCAGAGGACTTAGATGCTACAGCATCTTCTCTGGGAGAAAGGCAAGTAGACTCTGAAGGCAAGGCATCTTTTGGGGTGCTGTCAGAGAGGCAGCTTGAACTAGTAATATAGTCATATGACAAGGTCTTAAGTACCGCTAGGATTGAATTCAGGCTCAGCTATTTATGAGCTCTCTCCCTTTGGGTAATTTTCTTAACCACTGACTACAAGTCTTTGTCTTCAAAAATGGAGCAATGATATCTAATGTGCTAGAATTACCATGAAGACAAGAGGCTGATATCTGCAAAAGTTTTGCCAGTTGGAGCCCTTCCAGATACTATACTCTACCTAGCTGTGGTGGCAATAAAAATGAGTGTGGAGGGTCAGCGCCTCACCACTAGTAGACTAATATAGTAACTGCAGAGCTAAGACAAGTTGGAAGCCAATAGATAGTGACCCCTAAATGACCCTTCATTCATGTCAGAAGCCATTGAGAGGAGTCAGGAGAGTAGATCCCTCCTCTCCAGTTGCTACCTATGGGCTGTGTGATAGCTGAGTTGCTATTTCTCTCTTTTCCCTTTCCCAGGCTTCCTCTGTGTCCTCTAGAGCAGATTATTGCTACTGGGACATTCTGAACCAACTGTTTTATGACTAGAAGTATTTTCATTCCATTTAAGTGATGATTAGTAATGTGTTTCAGCTATGAAACGACCTTAATTGTATTTGTTTGCCTCCATACCACAACCATCTCTCTTCACAGCTAACTTCTACATTATATTCATCCCATGTTACCCTGAAACCTCACCACATGCTCATACCTTCATCCATGTGAATTTCCAACACAGCATTGGACTGTATTTTGGACACAGTAGTTAGTAGTGGAAAAGAGAAATGATGCCAGCAATTCATTGCCTTGACAGCAGGGTGTTTGGACTTTCTCTTTATCAGTACCTCAGGGATATAGATGTATGTTGACCACAATGTAATTTGGCAATCTACCAAGCATGGAGGTGTCTCAGGGATATTGTTGCATGATCACTGTGCATCTGATTTGACAATAAAAACAAAAAAATTCTTAAAAGTGGAATAGTTGTTTTTGGAGTCCTAAAATAATGGTATTAAATTTACCTGTCTCTCTTCAGAAAGTTATATTATTATTCTCTATCAATTAATCACTCATTTATTCAACAAACACTCAAGAGTGCCTACTATGTTCTAGGTACTGTTTTGGAAGTTGAGGGGGAAAAGCGAGAAATAAGCAACAGAGAAAAGAAACAAAAGAAAAAAAATAGCCAGGTGTGGTGGCATACACCTCTAATCCTAGAACTCTGGAGGCTGAGGTTGGACAATCATCATGAATTCCAGGCTAGCTTGGGCTACAGAGTGAATTCTAGGTCAGTATTTGCTAGAATGAGGACCTACCTAAAAAAAATAGAGAAATAACTATATATGTGCATGTATGATGGCTAATTTGGATGTTAACGTTGTTGAAACTAGATTTGCTTAGGAGATAAATCTCTGGTCATGTCTATGAGGAACCTTCTACATTAGGTTAATGAAGGTGGGAAGACTCACCCTCATTTAGGAAGCATCATTCCATGTGTTCAGGTCCTGGACTAAATGTATATGAGATTATGAGCTGATCAGCAAGCAGCATCTATTGCTTCCTGTTTCCTGACTGTGGATATAACACAATTAGCATCCTCAAGCTTCTCCTGCCATGATAGGCTGTGACCTGAAACCCTTCCTCTCTTCTGCTTTGGATTACCAGGTACTTTTCTTCATAGCCACAAGGAAAGAGTAATTATTACAGCACATCACAGGGGCATAAATATTCCAAAACAAAGAAACTGCATTATATCCTCAAAATTTAGAAGCTTGTAGCACCAAACATTGATTTCTCATATGCATAAACTCCTGGCTTCCTGGAGTGAGTACCTTCAGACTGCTTTTAGGTTCAGATCTTTCCCATTTGTGTCTCATCTTCCCTGTGCTAGTGGACATCAGAGATTGACATCATGTGACTTCCTCAATTGATCTCCGTGTGTGGTAGTTTGAAAGGATGCTCCCCAGATTCAGGAGTTTTATTCAAGCTTGTAACTTGGTGTCACTGCGGGTAGATACTAGGTCCAGCCCTTAAGATGTTAGGTGGTGGATCTGGAATTTCCAGCTAGAGATATGCAGAGTACTTGAGCTCTGCTTGGAGTTCCTGGAGTGTTCTTGCTTGTGGTGCTGGTGGTGGTATTTCTCTGTGTGGACCTGTGAAAGGGGGCCAGCTTCTTCTGCCACTATGGAACTTCCTCTGATTCTGTAAACTTCAAAAAATTCCATTCCTAAGGTTTTTGTTTTTTTTTTTTTTTTTCTTTCTTTCTTTCTTTCTTTCTTTCTTTCTTTCTTTCTTTCTTTCTTTCTTTCTTTTTTTGAAGTAGGAACTCTTTAGATCAGGCTTACTTAGAATTCACTATGTAGTCTCAGGCTGGCCTCAAACTCACAGCATTTCTTTACCTTGTCCTCCTGATTGCTGGGATTAAAGGTATGCACCACCATGCCTGGCAGAGAAGGAAAGAGAGAATGGGCATTCCAGGATCTGTAGCTGCTGCAAGTGAACTCCAGATGTGTGTGCCACTTTGTCATCAGGCTTTACATGGGTACTTTACATGGGTAAATTGAACTCAGGTCATTAGCCTGTGTAGGCAAGCACCTTAACTGCTGAGCCATTTCTCCAGCCCCAAAAATTTTGACTGGAGGGAATAAATGTGTAGGACTATAATGCAGATAGAAACTACTGTCAGCTTTCACATGCAGCGAATCCAGTTCTCATTAGTGTGAGTGTGTCCCTCTCTTCCCACTCTAGTACTGAGAAACCTTCACCAACACAGTAACACTGCCAAAGTCTGACACTGGTTAGATTTTTCTAGGAGCTACATATATCCAACTACTGTACTACATCAGTTACATTTATACCCAAATTGACTTTGATGCACTTAAAATTTAAAAGTTATAGATAAAGAAACCTTGAAATAAATAATTCATAGTAACTGTGTTTGTGTTAATTCCAACCAATAGCATGTCATTAAAATGGGTATGGAAATAGTTCAATTTTATTTTTTAATTAACTTCTGAAGTAATAGCTGACAATTGTCCTTGATCAGGTAAAATGCTATGCTTACACACCGACTGCTTTTAAGCCTTTAATGGAAATTATCAAGAGTGTCTTTCTGGAATGTGTATATTTCTTTTTATCTTTTGAGCCAGGACAAGACTTAAGTATAACTCCCCAAAATCACTCAGGATGCATTGATTGCCTGCAGCATTTTCTACTTCCCCAAGTAAGTTCACAGCATCGTTTACTTTTTGACCTTCTCCATGGAATCCAACTCTGGAAGCCAGTTCCCTTTCAAGTTGCTTTCATTGCCTTCATACATGTCCCTTCAAGGCCAGCATAGAACGTTCTTCTTTCTACATCCAATGCTATCCCTCTAGCCCACACTGGTCTTAGATATTTTGATATCACATACCCTCTGAAAGTTCTGCTGATAGAGTGGAAGGAGACTGTAGACTGAACAGATATTTCAATATCATGTTACATACAAATTATCATTTTCACACATAATGATAAGACACTGTGAAAACAACATTTTGTAAGTAACCATTGTAACAGCACAGATATTGTTGTACTTTACCTCCACATGGCTGGGAGAAGACATCTGACCAAAAGCTGCTCATTGCTGGGGATTTTTCCCTTCACCACCGGCAGGTAGAGAAGAAGAGAGAGAGAACCGGGCCAGCCGCTTCTCTCGAGGCTGAGCGAGAAGGCGGGTGTCGGCGACTCAAACCCCTTTCCCCCCCTAAAACACCGGGGAGAAAAACCACATTGAGCCGCGGAGTCCGTCTAAGGCGGAAATCTCTCTGTTTATTGTCAGGGGAGGTATTTATATATTTTGAGGAAGGGGGCGGGAAGAGGGGATGAGAGAAAGGTATAAGGGCCAATAGTATTTCATCACGTCAGCAGCAGCTGGGTGGAGGCAGTTTCAGCTTAGGTGCTGAGTCAAGGGCAGGTCATGAAACTTTACTCAGGCTCTGGAAGCTCGACTAGGCCTCACCGGGAGTAGGCCAAGATTGGCTGGGCTAACCACTTGGCTTCACACCGGGCAGGGCCCAACATCTCATGAGGAAAGAGTTTATTTTGAAAGCTTCAGGATGGCAGGGAAAAGGTGGTAGAGTAGAGGCTGGACATTACTTCTGCTACAGAAAATAGCAGCAAGAAAGTGAGCTGAGCTCTGAAAAGGGGGAGCTGGTTATAAGACCTTAAAGCCTACCCCCAACAACACACCTCCTCTAGCAAGCCTCCACCTCCCAAATTGCCACCAGCTGGGGACCAAACATCCAAAACACATATCTACGGGAGGCATCTGACTCAAACTACCAAAGATATCTACATATTTTGCTTGTCTTTTCTCCTTTTGTAAACCTTCTTCTCAATGATTTTTGTAATTAGCATACAAAGGTGAAAACAAAGGCTGGGTAAATGGTAAAGTTCTTGGCACACAAGCCTAATTACCTGAGTTTAATTCCTCACCATCTATGTAAAAACAAACAAACAAACAAACAAACAAACAACAAAAAAAACAAGTACAGTCATACACAGCTGTAATCCTAGTAGTGGGGATGGAGTCAGGAAGATCCTTAAGCTTGCTGGCTAGCTAGCATAGCTGGAATGGTGAGCTCAAAGTGCAGTGAGAAATGTCGTCTGAAAAAATAAGGTGGAGAGAGCAATTAAGGATGACACCCAATATCTACCTCTGTCATCCACATTCATGCACATCCACCCCAAATTCATACCCACACACATGTAAACATGCATATATACATGCATGTACCACAAAAACATATATACACATGCAAAAATGTGGAAACATGAGAAATTTATGATTTTTACATATACTACTTAGTTTGTTACTGGAGCACTTTGGACCATGAAAGCTCCTGATCCTGCACTGTGGAGTAAAGATGAGGTGGGAAGGTTCCAGTGAGGTGTAGTCCCAGAACACTAAGAGCTACACATGAGGCTTGATCTTTTTGCTGGTGTCTATAGAACTACTCTGTGATACTTGCAACAAGAAAAGATGTGGACAGAGAAGGGTGGAGCCGGGACTAGGTATGTGTCAGTCACAAAAATTTGCACTAGAAGGTAATAAACCCAAATGTGCACACCCCAGGAGTTAGCCAATGCCATTGCAGTGGAGAAAGTAAAGAAAGTGCTGTGTACAATGAAGGCTCTGTCTGTTCTATTTCCAAGCCTCTGTCCTACACATGGATTATTTGGAAGGGAAGGTGAGATACAGAAAAGTAAACTCTCCTTCCCCTGAATGCCAAACTTCTAGAGCTATGAGGGAATCTATATAGGTATCTTTAACTACAAGTAAAATTTGAAGTTTCATAACTAGATAATGGAGATCTTCAAGAAGCAACAATTTGAATGAGGTTTGGGGGCACATACCTGTAATTACAGCACTTGGGATACTGAAAGAGAAGGATCATGAGGTTGAAGCCATCCTGGGCTATAAAGGAAGACTGTCTCAAAACACCAAAGAAGCAAAACAAAACAAACCACCAACTAACCAAACAAATAAACAAAACCTCTCCCAATGACCAAAAAAGCCTTAGCATTACTAGCTAAGTGATGAAAGAAGGGTTTGATATAGAGCAGTTAATAATAGTTAACAGGACAAATAAGAAATGTTTCCTGAATGTATGCTTGTTTGGAAATATTAATGTGAATCCTGTTCATTTGTATGATAATACATGCTAAAAGTATAATAAAAATTCATATTTTTAGTCTAAGAATATGAGTATCCTCATTTACTTAGATAATTTCTGAATTTTAGAAATTTTAGAAAAAGGAGAACAAAAAATGATGCAGGTAACTTACAGGGATAGCTTAGATACCCAGGACCTTTCTTCTGGGCACCAAGTTGCACACACACATTACTTGGTAATCAAAGCAATTTCTTTCAGGTTGCTGAAATGCACTGAGATCCTGTGATTAGTAATAGTAATCAGGAAAGACAAATCCCCAACCTAGCAACTTGAAGGACACGTGGGGGCAATACAGTATATTTCAACGACTTCCCACACTGGCAATATGCATATGTTTAGAAAATAAATGTTTATATCTCATGCCTTCTCAGTTTCATTATGCATAAATTAAAAACATAAAAAATTGATTTGATATTACAATGCAGCTTATACCCTAGGACTGTGTTTTTTATGAAAAAAAAATCTCATAGTATTTTAAGTAAGTTTACAATTTTGTGTTGGGATAGTTAGTTATTCAAGGGCCTGTAGGGCACAGGTTGTACACTTCTGCCAGGGCTCTTCATCACCAAACCTCACTTGGTGGTGACCAACTAATTATTTTAAGGTAAGTGACTTTTCTACATTTCTGTCTCTTAGGTAGTTTGTTTTTTGGAATGAAAATCAGGATTCACAGAGCAGTTCTTCACTTAGTCATTTACAGCTGAGACTTCAAATCAAAACAATTAGACTTTGATGACTTTGAATGCATCCTTTGGTTATTGACTTTTTCTGTTTGGCCTGGTGTAGAAAATGCTATTTTATGCCTGAATTTCCTTTTTTTGTAATTTATTTTTTATTAGCTTACAAAAAATAGGTTCCATTATGGTAATTTGAAACATTTTTTTTACTTTGCCCCATATCCCCCTTTTGCTTATCCATCTATGTAGCCCCCTTTCTACATTCATTTAAAAATAATTTTGTTTATTCATTTGTAAAGAGAAAGGGAGAGGAGAGACAGAGAGAAAGGGAGAGAGAAAGAGAGCGAGAGAGACTGTGAGTAGGCCAGAGCCACTTGCCTTTGCAAATGAACTCCAGATGCATGTGCCACTTTGTGCATCTGGCTTTTTGTGGATATTGGGGAAATCAAACCCCGGGGTTGGCAGGCTTGTAACCAAGTACCTTTAACTGCTCAGCCATCTCCTCAGTTCTATCCTTTCTGACTTTATCCCACATTTCTTTTTTTGTGATTGTTAAATTCTTAGAGATTAAAAATGTATTTAGCTGAAATGCAACATGGTCCTTGGGCACAAGGGAGATCGCTCGTATTCATCAATGGAAAGAAATAGGATCAACACTTAGAAGCAGCACTGTTTTGATCATTTCTTTGATATTTTTTTTTTCTACTGGGCTGCAAAGGAGCTAGTGTTTTATCTCTTGCTTGCTATTGAGCAAAGAAAAGAGAGAAGAGTGTGCTAAGACATAACTATATTGGGTCTTGGAACTCTGACTGTCTCTGAACTATGGGTGCAGTTCAGCTCTCTGGCCCTGGGAAGGTAAGATGTCAAAATAAATGATAAGGTCAAGTACAAACCCAGTGCCTGCATATGGTCTGTGCTCAACAATGCTGGATTGGTCCTTCTCCTGTCTGACCCTCCTTCAGTGGGGAATGGAGCTGGTAAAACATGCTAACAATATTGTAAGAGGTGGTAAGGCAAGTGAAAGGCTGTGCTTCTGGAGCTGTCCAAACCTGGATTTGAGTTCATATGTGACCTCTTCATTGTTGAGTGCTCTTTGTGACCATGTTCTGGGCCTCCTGGAGTGCTGCCCAAATAGGGCTAATAATGAATCTTCTTCAGTATACACAATCTTTGGAGTGACTGCTCATAGTGTGGAATCATCTCGAAATACGTCCACATATATGAGGAAAGATATATTCACATACTCAAAATGATAGAGGTTAGCAGCCCTGTAGCTTGAATTGCAGGCAGTTTACTCAGGGTCACAGGCCCTCAAGGTGGGATGATCTGTCCAGATATCAGGTAATTAGGCAGTTTCAGTCTAGGGGCTGAAATTCTAAGGGAATTCCTACTCATGAATATGATGGCTGACTAATCCCCAAGCTACATCCACTCTGAGTCAAGAAAGGGTCTGCTGCTCTCAAACCCACAACAATGGACATATCATATTTGGTCATCTCTGTTAGAAGGCACTGATAGGATGGAAATATTTGAAAATATTTATTAATTTTCTTACTTAAGAGACAGAATGGGCATGCCTAGAGCCTTCTGCTATGCAAACAAGCAAACAAAACACACACATGCCACTTTGCGTGCCTGGCTTTACACGGGTACTGGTCTTAAACCTGGCCCATCAAGGTTTGAAAGCAAGTTCCTTTGATCTGGGCCATCTCTCCAGCCCTGTGGAGACATTTCAATGCAGTGAAAATACACAAGTCATTAGACATTAACCTTGATGAATGAGGAACCTAAAACTTCCCTGAGAAATCCATTGAGGCTTGCACACTACTCAGGACCTAAAGGCATGTTTAGTGTACATTATAACCAAAATTAATATAAAACTTTAGAGAATGGAAAGTCTTTGTCATAGTTCAATGTTTGATTAATTGGGTGATTTGGTTTTGTCCCTTGGGAAAAATTAGTGATTATCTTTCCAAACTATTCTATTTAAACACAGAGAATACTAAGTAGAAGTAACACCATGATAAGTATGATTATTTTCACATTTCATATGTTACTTTTAATACATTTTATTTAATATACTTGACATTTTATTTACTCTTTAGGGAATAAACATCATGAAAAAATAGTAATAAAGCTTACTTGTAAATCATAGTTCCTTTCTAAAATATAAGATACAGTAAAAAATCTTCTGTAAATTAATAAGAATAAAATGAATATTGTCTAATTTAATCAGTGGGGCTTTTAGCATGGTGACACATGCCTTTAATCCCAGTGCCCAGGAGGCAGAGGTAAGAGGATTACCATGAGTTTGAGACCATGCTGCAACTACATAGTGAATTCCAGGTCAACCTAGGCTAGAGTGAGACCCTACCTCGAAAAACAAACAAAACAAAACAAAGCAAAAAAGTATGACTTTCTTTGCAACCTTATATTAGTTATTTGCTATGCAGGTATTTTTATATATTCAAAGGGGGACTTTAAGAAATTTGTTCTATAGGACTCTTTTCTTTTATGAGTTTATATATGTATATATGTGTGCTTGTATATGTGATTGAAGCCATCATCACACATGTGGAGTTCAGAAGAAGACCTGTCTCACCTTAAAGGCACCTGCCAGACATATGCTACCATGCCCTGCTTTATGTGACTTCTGAGGGTGCAAATTAAGGTCCTGACCATTGCATAACAAGTGATTTAACCCAGTGAGCCATGTGCCTATGCATTTGAATTGGTTTTAAGTTTACACCTTATGAAAACATTTTGGGAATCTCCCACTTAGTGGGAGACAACTATGCATCATTTGCTGATCAACCTTGCCTTATAAATTTCTTTTACTTCTTTTAGGCCTGTTGCATTCACACCCCGCATCAACTCGTTTCCTTGGTGGTGACTGATTGCACTGGGATGGAAACCTGACGGAGTGTAAAGTGCTGTGCACCATGATTGTGCCTTTGAGATGAACTTTTGTTAGAAACTAAGCTAGGTTGATCGATTGATTACATGATCATGTACAAAGAAAGGGACTATTATTGCCAGAAATGAGGTTGACCTAGTGGTTTGGACACAAAGGAAAAGCTTTCTGAAGGACTGAGAGTGCAGCCAGTTTGTAAAGACATGTGCACATCAGGAGTTCTTCACCACCTGGGGAACAGAGTCAGGACAGGAGAAGGAGAAAGGAAGTTTCTAGCTATGCATAGCTGAGGTGCTCACTCTGATATTTTTCCCTTTGGACTTTCAGTGAATTTTTCAGCCAATGTCTCCTGTCTGAGTGAGTCTGAATCAGCTCTCTCTCTCTCTCTTTTTAATCAACTTTTTATCTTTGCTACCAAAGGATCCTCATCATAAAACAAGATTTCACTTCTCAGACATATAGTCACCATTTGGAGAGAAAGATAGAATGTAATTCTAGGACTTCCTCCACTTTTATGTTAGAATCATGAATTGATTCTCAATAAATATTTGATTCGAGTCTTTTATGTGGACAGGAAGCATGTGCTGAAATGACTAGCGCTGAACTGTTATGTGGAAGCCTCCCTTTCAAGACATTTTCTTTGTAACATCAAGATAGAAGATTTTTCCCACTATTTCAATGATTAAAAACCATTATCATGATGGGAAATGAAGAACTACAGAGAGAAAAGCAAGAGTCTTTATATTTTTAACACTGCTTCAAGGAAATTGGAATGCCTTTTAAGCATATAACAGAGCAACTGGAACTGAAAGGTTGTAAAAAAGTTTGCTTTATTAAGAAAAGTTAGATATATATTTCATTTGAAAAATACCTGGTAGATACTAAAACATCTGGCTAAAGTGTAAATTCCCCAGTGACACATCTGGTTGCTTGCTCCAAAAGGTGTCAGACATGAGGATAGTTGAAAATACAGGGCTAAATGACTTAAATGTTAAGCTTTCATCCAGATGTCTGATGCTGTATTAGATGAAAACCAAATCTTTCCATGTCAGACATCAAAGTAATCAGGATAATCTAAATGTCACCATAAATAAAGTGCCACTTCAAGATGCCTCACTGGAGAGGATGTTTTATCCAGCGATTAGACTGTGAGATACTTGCTTCTGGGTTAAAAGCAACCCCCTCCCACCCCAAGCATACACTAGATAAGTGGAAACTAATAAAACCTGGGAATATAAAATTAAATTCTCAGAGGATGGGTTGACAGCCCAGGCTGATTAACAGATACACAAATGAATGCCATTGCTCAACTGACTGCCATTTAGTTGTTATTATACACAGAAATATCGATGATCTCAAATATTAATGAACAAACTTAAAAATTAATTTTGGAAATGAGGTAGAGAAATGGCACAATGTTTTGAACTTCAATCTTTTATCAGTGTTTATTGGAAATGAAGCCTAAGTAGATGCAACATGCATTGTAATTCAGTTTCTAGGTGGTACAGCAAAGGATGGATTACAAATGATGTCCTAAGGGAGTGTGGAAGCAGCCTGATCTAGAGAACCACAGATAGCCAAAGGCATGTGGCAGAGGCTGCAGGTTTATATAGACAATGGCGTTAACTCTGGTCAGGCTACAAGTGCCTGGGAAGGAAGGATCACACATCTTGAGTGGTGCAGGAAGGGAGAAAGTGTTACTTTCTAGGTCCTCTGAACACATAAATGTCACCAAGCCATGGTTGAATATTGCCTGACTGTTGCCTCAAGGGCTAATAGTGAAATGTTCACTGTTTCATTTTTTATTTGATTTGTTTATTCATTTCTATTAATCCATCTCTCATCAACACAGCTGCATCATAATGTTAGAAGCAAATTATGGTCTCTCAATGTCAGTACATACAAGAGGAGCATCCTAAGCTCCATTTAGATAAGGAGCCCAGTGACACAGCCAACCACTGCACTCAATCATGAAGCAGCAGACTATGAAAACAGAGCCAGGTCTGGCTGACCCTGTGGACCGCAAAACCTCATTTACTCATATGTCATGTGGCATTTGGAAACATCTTGTCATCAGTTCCCTCATTCTTTCCTGGGATGAACATTGGTACCCATAATTTGCCTTCTTGATTACAGTAGATCACAGACGCACAGCACAAATTAATCTGAGAAACAAACAAGATTATTTAAACAATTTAGCATGTTTCAGAGACTGCGTAAAAAAGGTAAGGGTGGAATCATGAAAAGAGGGTAGATTGTTTTGGTCAGAGAGGTACAGGGCCAAGAGTTAATTTTATTAAACAAATCTTGGGCAGATAATCCAAATCCAAATCCAAATATTTGTTTATGAAATAGACATGAAACTAATTCTCCTTTTTTTTCTAGATTGCCACCCACTTAAACTTTTTTTGTTGTTGTTTGTTTTTTTGAGGTAGGGTCTTGCCCTAGCCCAGGCTGACCTGGAATTGATCTCAGGCTGGCCTTGAACTCTTAGTGATACTTCTGCTTCAGCCTCCTGAGTGCTAGGATTAAAGGCATATGCCACCACACTCAGCCAAAGCAAACTTTTTAAAATCTATAGCTCCATCAACCGGACTCAGTATTTTACACTTAAACCTCAATAAATCTGGAATGACTACCTGAGGGAAATAATTTTAGATCTACTTCTATGTCTACAGATATCAGATGCATATTTCAATATTCACTACTCTTTCCCTTAAGATTATGGGTGCTATATGATGACCAGAAATCATTTCATTCAGGAAATCACTTCAGTCTTAAGCCAAATACCCTGTTATATAAGACATAATGTGGCCTGCAATAGAATCTTCTTAATTTGTAAGGCTCTGAAGGGACCATGGCTATCTAGAACCAGTGCCTTCTGCTAGGACATTAGGATAGGAAGTTCAAATTATAACTACCTGGTTAAAACTGAAGACCACACAACCCAGGAATCAGTTGGACTGTCCCAGTCCTTATGCATCATTATTCAATGATTATCTCTTGTATTTGATAGATGTTTTTGGATATGTATGTGTACTGTGTGTGTGTTTGTGTGTGTGCACACTTGCATGTGTTTGAACATAAGTATAGTAGCATATGCATGTGTGTGTATGTGTGTGTGTGTGTGAAGGCCAGAGATTGTTATCAGGTGTCTTCCTCTGTCACTGTCTGCCACCCCATATATTTTTTTTTTAGAAAGGATTTCACACACACTGAGCATATGCTTCATTAATTCTGCTAGCCTAGCTAGCCAGCAAGCCCAAGGGCTCCTCCTATCCCTGACCTTCCAGCACTGGGATTGCAGGCACACACTACCATCTCTTGTTTTTTACGTGGGAGATGAGGGTCTCGATTCAGATCTTCATGCTTGCATGGCACGTATTTTGCACTGAGCCATCTCGCCATCTGCTATTTTGTAGTTTTTAATAGCAACAGAATTCGAAGGGCAGTGGAGTGAGGAGGGCATTGTGATTTTCTGATAAAATGTGGGTCATAATCTTGTTTTTGCTTATTGTTTAATTTGTCATTATTTTCTAACATTTCATAATGTCTTCATGCTTTGTTCACAAACAAAGCTACAATATCCCACATTTTCTTTAATGTTTTCAGGATATCCTACTCATGGTAGAAGAGGTGGCATTTGTTCAGGCAGTGTACAATTCAGGAAGCTTTGAATTCACAGGTTGCCATAGTACAAAATCAGCATGCATGGGTTGGGGAGACAGGTCAGTCAGTAAAGTGCTTACTTCTCAAGCATGAGGACTTGAATCTGATCCATGGCACTCACACAAATGCTGGGTATGGTAGCATGCATCTATAATCCTAGTACTGGGAAGGCAGAGACAAACAGTTCCCTGGACCTGGCTGGAAAGATTGATCTCAAAGAAAAGAAAGAAGTAGAAAGTGTATCTGAAAATAACACCTGAGGTTTTTCTCTAGTATCCATGTGCACCCATGTGCATGTGCACTTGTACATACGTGCATGTCCCCACACATATGAACACACACATATGAACAGATACCACACAATACACATATAAAAACACTATGCATTCAGGAAAAAGTATACTTTAAGTTTTGAGTCTTTTTTTTTTTTTTCTGGAGTAGTGACATGCAGCGCTAACCTCTTTGGTGGTGCTGGTTGGCAAAAGCAGGCATATGTAAGTGACCATAGAGGATGTACATTAGTACTGTAGAGTTCAGCTTCTTAAATTTTGCCTGTGACCCCATATAGGGTCACTAAACTGAATGGGGGTGTTGAAAAAATTGACAATAGTAAAAGGCTTCTAATGAACAAAAGTTAATTCAAAAATCCAATGTGTGGTAGATCTAAGGTGTTTCTGGAAGCACTTGCCTATGTCACCTTGCACAACTTCACTGCAGTCTTGGTTTGGAACACATAGTGGGTGCACTTTGCATTGCACATACTGTCACATTACATGTCACCAGTGAGCACTGCCTAAAACACCTTGGTTCCAATTCAAGACTCTTGAGTGCCATGAATTGCAGTTTCTTTGCAATATTTTATGCTCTTTGGATTGTATTATGTGATCATGTTTGATTTTAGTTGAGTTTCTTTTTCTTTCTAGTGTTTTGGATCAAACCTGTTCATGTGAGATTTTTCTACTACATCTGAAGCTGTAAGCAGGGGCTTGGGTGGGCCCAAAAATATGTGACTGGACTGGCAAAATGGGTGACAAGTGGATATCTGGGACTATATTTTGGTGAGCTAGAAATTAGCATGTTATATAACCTCCCGCTGTACTCTGGCATTATATGTTAATCAACTCTGAGCTTGAACAATGGCTACCTTTGTCAGGATTTATATAAAAGGATGCCTCTTACAGCTTATAGGGATAGAGTCCAGAATTAAGGTATGTCTACCCTCCCTGTCATTCCCCAAACCTTCTATTAAATTCTCAATATCACCTCCTTATTCCTCCCTTGCTAGGGAGCTGGGTCCTGACATCTGGCTCTGGTTCTATGGAGTAACAGCTCCTCCATGCATGCATATCCTAAGCTGGTTAAGATGTGCCCCCCACCCCCGCCAACCAAACTCTAGTATCCTTTTTTTTTCTTTTTTGTTAATTTTATTTATTCTTATGTATATTATTCTGGTTTTACATTCATAGAGGTGACTCCATTATCCTCTTCCCTGTCCTCCCTCTTCCATAGGGACCCTCATCATTGGGGAATGTGGTTCACACATTGTGGGGGTAGTCAGGAGCTATGGGGGAGATAGGCCAAGTCTCTGTGCCCTATGGCCATAGTTTTGTTATCCATTCCAGAGGCATGGGGTCATGTAGATTCAATGCTGGAAGCTTTGATCAAGCATTGAAAGTTATTGAGACCAGCATACCTACTCCACATTGAGGGATGGTAGAGAGGGTTGCTTGGCTGTTCCTATTCTTGATAAGGAAGCCACACAGAGCAAGCTCAGGTAATTAAGCTGCACTATGTGTAAGAGAGGCTGGACACCTGGATATAGGCACTGGAGTTCAAGGAAATGTCAGTAATCATTGGTCCCTAAGGAAAGGAGGTGGGATTAGGACAGATATTACAATAACTTCTGGAGTGGCTCTGAGCACACTTACACGATTTTGAACTATATATTTAAGCAAAGTGGCTACTGTGGTCATAATCTGGTTGTTGGGGAAAAAACACCCAAGTAGAAGCAGCTTACTGAAGGAAAGGGTTTATTTCAAGATGACGGTTTCAGGGGGAAGTTGAACCATGGAAGAGAAAACATGGTATAAGCAGATATCTCGGGTATCACATCTTGTCACGTGATCTGGGTGGCAACACCAAGAGTGAGCTAGAGCACCAGCAAGGCTGACTGGATTATAAAGTCCCACATCTTCTTCAGCAAGGCTTTACCTCCCAAAGACTATACCAGCTGGGGATCTTCAATGAGGCTTAGTTATAAACACACGAGGCTATTATAGGACATTTTATATTCAAAACTCTTCTGGGGCATTCTCAGTGTTGATAAGTAAAACATCAAAATATTTATCAACTCTGAAAAATGTCAAAGATGCTCTATGTCCTGCAGTATCAAACATGCCTCCAAGATTTAACTTTTTGTATAAAAATAAAAATCATTCATGTCATTATTCAAATTTGCTTTCTCCCTTAATACATTGTAAATTTAAATGTATTCCAAAGAATTGCTTTTAAATTAATTTGCAAATTCTTATCATTAAATCATCAATTTCTATACTTACTGTACATGCCTATGTACCCAGAGTCATATAAGAATGTATTGGGCAAAAGGGGCCACAGGTAGAGACAACTTCAGAAGCCCTGGTTTACAGCATGCTACAGCAAGGCAGGTGTATGCAATCCCCTTTAGCTTATGATACTTTCAATGTTCCATGGATTGATTGGGATACAAATCCATTGTGAGTCAATAATAGTCTGTGTTTAGATATTGTTTTAAATTATTTTTTTATTTTTATTTATATGAGAGAGGGCGGGAAAGAGGAAGATAGAAAGAGAGAGAAAGAGTAGGTGTTCCAGGCCTTCCAGCCACTGCACACAAATTCCAGATACATGTGCCACCATGTGCATCTGGTTTTCATGGTTCCTTGGGAATTGAAAATGGGTCCTTTGGTTTTTCAGGCAAGTATCTTAACTGCTAAGCTAAGCCATCTCTCCAGCTCTTAGTCTTTTTTTTTTTTTTTTTTTTTTTTTTTTTTTTTTTTTGCTAATCATAGTAAGAAAAAAGGTTAGGTGAGGTGGTGTCCATATCAAAGGTAATTAAACTGTTAAATATTTAATGTACCCTGCTTAGAGTCCTTTCTCCTTTCCACCAGTGAGAACACTTTAAACGCCATTTGATCAGGAGCCTTGGGACATATACTTACTGCCCTTATTTCCCATTTCTTTATGTATTCCTCCTCATTTTTTTTTATTTTTGTCCATTTATTTTTCATGCAATAATTCTTAGCCATATATTGTGTTCTCTTTGCTCTCAGCTTGAGGTTTTGGTTGCTATTAGAGAGAGATTAACAACTGTTTTCTTAATAGAGACCTAAAGTAGCCTCTTAGTTCAAATATACTTTATTAGTTTTCTTCTGCTTCATTGTAACACTTCTGGTCTTTGTGTAGGTACACACACACACACACACACACACACACACACACACGTGTGTGTGTGGGGGGGGTCACACTTTGAATACTTAATACCTAGACAAAAATATTTCAGTAAAGGAAGATACTGTGGTTTGTGTAATTCTATTATATTTCTATCCTTACAGCTCTGGTGTGTAAATATTCTCATCAAAGACGTGGTCTCCAGAGAGAAACATTACTTCCTTTTCCTTCTCATTTGAAGTGGAAAGTGTGGCAGACCCAACTAGACTCAGTAATTGGCTGTCATACACTATTTAAATGTTGCTTTGAAGGAGACCCACTTACTCCACTACTGTTCTCTGTTTGCACCACTAAATATTCAAAACGGACAGATCAAAGTGAAGTGTTCATTTTTATTGCTTCTCTCTCATTTCTGATACTCTTTCTAGTCCTTGTCAAGGTAATGGTCAAAGACTTGGGGATTTGAAACACACCAGAACTTTTAACAGAGATAGATTTACTCCGTTAGTGGACCAGAAGATGAAAACAGGACATATATTACAAGAAAGAGGGCTGGGAGCTGGAGAGATTGCTCAGCGGTTAAAGGTGTTTGTTTGCAAAGCATGATGGCCTGGGGTTTAATTCCCCAATATTCACATACAGCCAAATGCACAATGTGGCACATGCATCTGGAGTTTTTTTGACAGTAGCAAGAGGCTCTGGAACTCTCATTCCTTCATTTCCCCTTCCCCTTGCAAACAAATAACATATTTAAAGAAAAGAAAGAGAGGTAGGATAAATTAAAATGCTTTATAGAGCTTGTAATGCTGTCTTTATATAGATAAAAGTAGGAGTTTGACAACTGAGAGAAGGAAATATTAGGTCTCCGTGGGAAAGAACTGAGAGGAAGATATTCTCATGGATTTGTTTACTGAATGCTTGGAGAAATTATTGATTACATGTCTGTGGTCCAAAATGGAATCCCACCTCTGAGAGATCACTTTTGCCTGACTTCTGAACACTGCCTCTGACAAGGTAGGGGGTGTGTCTTTACTTTGTAGGTAGAGTAAATAATTAGTTTGTAGCACACTCACTCTCCTAGAGCCAACATTTTTAATACATGTACAAGTGTTATTTTACCATATATGATAGAAATGAGGCTTTGTTTGGGCTAGCTCCATGTGAAAATGGAATGGTGCAATGTAAACACTTAGTGCTGGGATTGTAAGCATATGTCATCATGCTCAACTGTTTTTTCTTTGTTTGTTTGTTTTTATTTTATAATTTTTTGTTTTTATTCTTTATTTAATAAAATAATTACCATTTTTTCTTGGATATAGGTTAAAGTTGGCTTTGAAATCCTAGGCTCAAACAATCTTCCTGCCTCAATATCTGGAGTAGTTGGGACTACAGGTATGCACTATCATGCCTGGCCTAACTTATTTTTTTAACTCAAGGATACACCATTTTAAATAGTCTCACACAAGCTAAGACACAATAAAGAGTTTATTCTTTCTGCTACCACATTGCCTTATGTCTTAAGGTGCTCAGTATCCTACCCCTCAGGGGTCATTATGAGTGACTAAACTATTGGACTTTTTCTGATAAGTGATTTGCAGCCACCCCAGGTAGCAGGGATTAGCCCTGGGATAAAGCCCGTCTTGTGTACTGGTATGATTTTCCAAAGTGGCCTGTCCTTTGTCTGGTGATTAGCATTAGCATACTAGGAGGACAGATTTCACCAGAAACTCAGGGTCCTATAGCAGCGAGGCAACAAGAAGAGCCTTCAATCTAGCCAAACTGAGCTGACTAGACTACAGAGGGAGAGCTTGCTGGAGTTGTCGAAGGTCCTCAGTATAGATAGGCAAGAATCCAATTCCAGTTATTATCTTGGAGATGACTTGTTCATGGATTGAAGGACCATGAAAGAAACAGGTGGAGAATATATCTAAGCAATTGCCTCATTAAAAATAAACTGTCTCCAGCTGTTGTTCTTAAAATCCCTCCTATTTCCATCCAGGAAACTCCTTATATGATATAAGGATCACCTTAGGTAGCTCACCGGAACACCCTTCAAAGTCGGATGAAGTGAGTCTAATAATGAGCATTTCATATTTATTAAGTGTGATGATTAGACTTGATTATAAACTTGACCAGATTTAGAACCACCAAGTTAATCACCTCTGGAAGTGTCCATGAGGGTGTTTCCAGAGAGGCCCAACTGAGGAGGGAAGACCTACCTGCATGTGGGTGGTGGCACCCCTCTATGGACTGGGGATCCTGGAGTGAAAAGAAAGGGGTTGGTGAGCTGGACAACAGCATTCATTCCTCTCTGCTTCCTGACTGTGGATGCAATGTAACCTGCTATCTTATAACCCTACCACCACGATTTCTTCACTTCTCTGTCATGATAGACTGTGCCCTCGGGCTATGACCCACTATAAAAACCTTTCCCTTCATGTTTCTCTGTCAGGTGTTTGGCACAGCAATGAGAAAAGTAACAAGTAATGTAAAAAGTTACAAAATGGATCTTTTATTTTAATTTCCTTTGAGATAGTATCTTGCTCACAATCTGGTCACATATGTGTCTACACTCACCCACTGATTCCTCTCATTACCCATCCATTTGCCACCAACCAGTGCCATCTTAGCTCCTGTTGCATGAATGAATACAATCATGTATAGTTTAAATACTTATTAATTTCCATACTCAATACTGTGTTATGGATTTAACAATGAATGAGTCATTGAGCTGTTCCAAAGGATTTTTCACATGTATGATTAGTGCTCTTGGTTTTCACCTATAAGAATCGGGCTGGAGAGATGGCTTAACGGTTAAGGCACCTGCCTGCTAAGCCTAAGAACCCAGTTCCAATCTCCAGGTCCCACATTTATCCAGATGCAAAGTGATACAAGGGCACAATGCTGCCCTTGCCCACAAGGGGGCACACACATCTGGATTTCATTCATAGCAGCTGAGAGACTGCTGGCGTGCCCATCTCTATCTGTCTCCCTCTCCCTCTCTCTCTGTCTGTCTCTCTCTGTGTATCTCTCCAAAAAATAATAAAAAAAAAGAATGACTTTGTTGCACTTACAAAGAAGATTGAGTATTTAGGGAAAGTCAAGGATTTCCCTTCTGTGATTAGAAAGACATACTAGTATCTTTTCCTATTGGTAATATTTTTATTCATTGGGGGGGGGGATGAGAGAGGAAAAGACAGAGAGAGAAAAGAGAGAGAGAGAGAGAATGGGTGCAATAGGGCCTCTAGCCATTGTAAATGAACTCCAGATGTGTGCACCACTTTGTGCATCTGGCTTTACGTGGGTACTAGGGAATCAAACTCAGGTCATTACATTTTATAGGCAAGCACCTGAACTGTTGAACCATCTCTCCAGCCCCAAGAGCATTTTTTTTTCTATAGAAGGAAGTATTATAATGGTGCTCAGTGGCATCCAGGCTAACATAAAAGTGGTCATAAAAATTTTGGTTTTTGATATATTTATTGAATTTTTTATTTATAATGAATTTTGAGCATAATCTCTTTGACCACTTTCTTTTGTCTCTCTTTTCCGTTCGCTAAACTCTTTTCTTACCAAGAAGTCCTTTTACTACTTCGTTGTGTGTGTATGTGTGTGTGTGCGCACGCATGCGAGCGTGCACACACACATGCACATCTCACTGAGTTCAATTAGGGTTGCCAGAGTAATAGAGTAAATATGGATGAGGTATTTATAACTTACCAGTGGCATACCTCCTCAGGAAGAGCACAGGTCTCATGATGGAATGTTAACAGGTCCAATATTGTGTCTGTCCTTTTCAGGTGATAACAGTTGCTGTGAGGTCTTAAATGCAATGGCCATGCTGTGTCTGGACGAGAGCATTCCATAGCACTCCTCCCCATCCTCTGACTTTTACATTCTTTCCAGCCCCTCTTCCACAATGTGCCTGAGCCTTGGAGGGGTTGATATAGATGTCTCATTTAGCACTGAGTACTCCCCACTCACTTCTCAGGGTGTTGATGAGTTTTGAGTCTCCCTAGCAGTCAGTGCCAAATGCAAAAAGAAGCTTCTCTAACCAAAGGTGAGAGCAACACTAATCCACCAGCATGAGCCTAAGTATGTGGAGGGTAATTTGATGAGTACAGCATATCCATTTATCCACAAAAAGAGAGTAGCTACCCTCCTAGGGCCTATGACCTTCAAAACCATCAGCTTTTGTGAGCCACGCCATCTAGATGATTCTAGAAGAGTCATTGGAAATCATAGAATGAAAAGTACTACAAGTGAAGATGTCAAACAGATAAGGACTGATTCTCTGACTTCCATGTACCCTGAAAGATTTGAAAATCTTGGGGTAATCTTTATACACATGATATGGTCTGAATATTTGTGTCCTCCAAATGCACATGTTGAAACTAATTCCCAAGGTGATGGCGTTAATAAGTGGGACCTTTAGGAGAATATTAGGTCATGAATTACTCTCATGAATGGTATTAGTGTCCTTAAAAAATGGTTCTGAGGAAACCGTTTCTTTTCACATGTAAGATGCAGCAGTAGAGGAAAGTTGGATTATGTCAGACTTTCATCCCTATTTTGCTTTGTGGTTTCAGACCATCATGGCCAAAGGGCTATTTTGTTCCTGAATCATAGTGAGGCAGAGAATCATCGTGGAGCAGGGATGGGGGAACAAGTTGCCCATCTCATGGTAGTTAGAAAGCAGAGGTGTAAATGAAGGAACAAGGGTAAGATAGAGCCTTAAGGAAATTCCTCTAGTGATGTACTTCCTCCTACCAGTCTTCACCTACTGTACTTAAACTGCCTCCCAATATCTTTTCAAACTGATGGCAGCCATTCAAGAATGCTCCAAAGTTCATCACTGGATAATGAAGCTCCCAGTACATTTGCCTGAGGAAGACATTTCATATTCCCACATAGCCCTCACAGAAGAGCCATCTAGAACAGTGGGTTCTCCCAGCACTGAATCTGCTGGAAGCTTTGATCTTGAACTTCCAAGCTCCAGAACTGTGAGCAACACATGCTTTTGCCAGGAAATTACCCAAACTTGAGGCATTTTTATATGGCACCCCTAAAAGATTAAGACAATATTCAAATATCAAAATTCTACTCCCCCAAATTCAACATCATTGTCTCCTAAAATCACACAGTCACAAAACAGGCTTCAAAGGGTCAATTTAGAATTAAGAGGTAGGAAAGTGATGTACCAGCAGCTGGTCTTTGGGGTGGTAGGATGTTATGGTTTAAGGGCTGTTTTAGTTATTTTTCTTGTTGCTCTGACAAAATGTATAATTAAAGCACCCTGCAGAATAAAGGGTTTATTTTGGCTTATATCTTGAGGGTACAGTTCTTCATGGTGGGGGAGGCATGGTAGCTGGTCACACTGTATCCATAGCCAGGAAGCAAAGATGGATATTGGTGCTTTACACACTTATTTTTATTTAGCCCAGGACCCCAGCTCACGGAATGGTACTGCCCACATTCAGAATCATCATTGCTTCCTCGGTGAGACCTCTGTAGAAACACCCTCATAGGCCCACCTAAATGTGTGTTTCTATAGTGATTCTTAGACTAGTCAAGTTGACAGTGAAAAAAAAAAATCCTTCATCCAAAAGTTCTGTAGAAAATTGCCTATAAATAATCAGCAATATCTACAGAGCTTCATTGGGGGTCTGGAAACCTTCTGGAGACCTTGGTCATAGCAGAATGCTATTAAGTATGTAGCTGCCCAAAATGACACTTGCTGATGTGTCCATAAAACTGCATTTCAGAATAGCCCGATGAATGCCATTCTGAAGACACATTTTTACCTTTGTTCACAATAAGATTGTGTAAAGAAGGGAAAGGGATAAAGTGATGTGTTAAATCATATAAACTGGGTATATTTTAAAATATATCATCAAAAGTCCTCTTGAAACACAATTATTGTCTCCATACTGTCTCTGCTGAAGATTTTTAGTAGTTTCTATGCCTTTCCTGTTCTATCTTCAATCTTTTCTTCAGAGTAATGCATCGCTGATAGTTTGTAGACTAGAGCTGACAGTTTTAATTTTTACCAGGCCACAGAAAGCAGAGGTGATTAGAAATTCTAAAAGAATATTTATGGGACTGGAGATATGGCTTAGTGGTTAAGGTGCTTGCCTGTGAAGCCTAAGGACCAAAGTTCAGTTCCCCAGTACCCATATAAAGCCACATGCACAAAGTGGTGTATGCATCTGGAGTTCACTGGTAGTACCTAGAGGCCTTGCAGCAACCATTCTCTTCTCTTTCTCTCTCTCTCAAATAAATTTAAAAGATTTAAAAGAATTTTTAATTCACCAAAGTATATATATATATATTTTCTGTTTTTACTCTGTTTTCTTTGCAAAACAAAATTTCTCACTCCTTTTAGCCATATCCCTCCAATATGTTTTGTTTTGTGTCATTAACCAACAGACTACTGGGTAAATGTTGGCCTGCCTCCAAGATGGTGATCGCTTCTCATATGCAGCCTTTGTCCTGATGAATGGCTTCTGTTTTTAATGGGTAGAATTAGCTTGATTAACTCTCAGGTGATTAATAGATGGTGTTTTGGAGAACTAAATAAGGAAGTATCTGTTAAGTAAATCTGATAAGTTGTCCTTACCACAAATCAAATAACGTTGTTTTTTTTTTTTTTTCTTGTTCTTGGAGGCACAGGACTTCTTGTGATAGTTCTAAAAACAATCATGATAGGAGATATGATGGCTGGTGAGGGCATTTGAAAAATAGTTGAGCTGTCGAAAGCGTGAGCTTCAGATGCTTATCTTTAGAACAGGAATGAGATAAATATTCTGTGGTGGGGTGTTACATGAATATTAAACCATGTAGTGTATGCAAAGCATCATGCAAAAGGCCACGCACATGTTTTTCAGTTGACCTCAAGTTCAAATTTCTTTCTTTCATCTAACAATAATACTCAGCCTTTACCTGGGAGTTGAGACTATTCAGAAAGCTAATGGGACTTATAAGAAGTTTTCTTTCTTCCATACTCCGGGGAATAAAAGGAGTATGCTTCGTCCCCATTGTCAAAATAATTGCCATTTGCAGCCATGACAGGCACCATAGAGGTCTAAGCTAGACATTGCCATGTTTTCAACCTCCAATATCAATTGCCATATTCCTGTCAGTTGACTTCTGCTATGCAGAATTCTATGACATCACTAGAAAGAAGAAAGCATACATGAAAACAAGCAAAAGTGAATGATGCATTAGACTTCAAATAATTAAAACGTTGAGGTGTTTTTAATATCTGAAATAGACAATTTGTCTTGGAACAAGTGAGAATATATAATTCATTTTACTTCTTGGCTATGTCCCAGCATTAAACAATTCCAATATCTCAATGTCTTGTAGTGACAAGGGTTAATTTCTTACTTTTATCATGGTGCAATTGGAAGAACTTCCCAACTATATCTTCTGGTAAAAAGGATACTATAACTGGTAAGATGGGATGATAAGTAAATCTATTTATCCACACTGAACTTCAACTCTCTTTTTTTCTTTTTTTTTTTTTTTTTGATTTATTGTTGCAGTTTCCTTCTTGTTGATTGGACAAAACACTAGCCCATGAGCAGCTTATGGGAGAAAAGGGTTTATTTCAAGCTTATAGATTCCAGGGGAAACTTCACCATGGTGATGGAAACTGGTTTACTTCATCATAACATCCATAGTATAGAGAACTATGAGAATAGCCAGAGCTCAAGCTGGCTAAGAATACACCTTAGGGCTCGATTCCACCTGAAGATCCAAAACAGGTAACACACCCCAAAAGCGCTCCACCTCCCAAAATGCTCCAAGTCACAAGCACCTGAGCATATGGGGATATTTTTATCTTCAAATCATATAGGTATAATGTATGTGTCATAAATGAATAGCTACAAATATTGATGTTAATATGTTTTTGTGATAGCAAATTCCCAAGCTACTATGCTTCTACCATATAAAACAATATATAG
Source organism: Orientallactaga sibirica (assembly GCA_036365145.1). Taxonomy (NCBI): domain Eukaryota; kingdom Metazoa; phylum Chordata; class Mammalia; order Rodentia; family Dipodidae; genus Orientallactaga; species Orientallactaga sibirica. The sequence continues at coordinate 16,806,448 of JAEOAD010000028.1, forward strand.
AAAATGTTTTAATTTTAAAATATGTTTATCAAATCATGAGAGGGAGAAAGAGAGAGGGAGAGTGGGTACACCAGGGTCCTGCTACTGCAAACTAATGCCAGATGCATGTGCCACTTTGTGCATCTGACCTTACATGGATACTGGAGAATCAAACCCAGGTTGTTAGGCTTTGGAGGAAAGTGCCTTAACCACTGAGCCATCTCTCCAGTCCCTAGAAAGCTTTTTGTCATCACTCCAAGCACAACATTTGTGTCTTTAATTTCTGACCAATTATATCTTCTTGTTTTTCTTGTACAGGAGTCCATCTAGGCAGCATCACTGAGCAATGTGAACTGTTTTATGCCAGAGCTATCTACTCAGAATAACCTGTGTGTCTATTCCATGTAGATCTATGTCTATCAGTTGTCAACACCTTTTAATTACTAAAGAGTTTTCCTTTTTATGACTATGTATGCATGTGTGATGTCCATATGGTGTGTGTGAATGCATTTATGTGTGTGTACTCATTTGTTATGTACAAGAGTGCATAAGTGTATGGAGACCAGGGGCTGATGTCAGGCCCCATCCTCAGTCACTCTCCACCTTATTTTCAGAGACAGGGTGTCTCACTGAACCTGGAGGTCACAAATTCAGGTAGACTAGCTAGCCAGCAAACCCAAGGGAGTCCCAGTCTCTGCCTCCTCAGTGCTGAAGTTATTGGTACACACCTTTGTACCCAGTATTTCACATGGGTGCTGAGGATCTGAATTCAGGTCCACATGCTTACAGAACAAGCACTTTACCCAGTGACCTTCTTTCTGGATCCCTAAGTAGTTTTTTTTTTTTTTTTTTTTTTTTTCTGAATGTATACACAATACCACAGTGTCATTCCTCACTTTTCTGTTGACAAGCATGTTGACTTAGTCATGGCTGCCATTACTGGGAGTAAAGCTGCTACTTTTCACGGAAACCTTGGGTATGTATGTTGTCATTTCCCTTGAGAAAATAACTGGAGATGGACATGGCTGTGAACAGCAATTTTCCCAAGTGGCTCTGTCCTCTCTGTCATTAAGTGGCACAGTGCTGGCTGTTTATTCTCTCATCATCCACAAACTGCTTTCTGTCCTCTCCAGTGTCCTTTAAAGAGATTAGATTTTAATTTCCATGAATTCTGATTTATCACATTTTGTGTGTGTGCACTGGGCTTTTGTTGTCAAATCTGAGATTTTTACCTAGGTCAGGATTTCTCCTAATGTTCTTTTCAGTTTTTCTTTTCCATGTAGATTGGTGATTTACTTTCAGTTTAGTTTTGTACATGGTTCAAGGAATGGGTCTGAGTTTTATTTGTATCCTTATCTTTTGTTCATTTGTTGGTTTCTTTGTACTTTTGCTTTCTTTTGCACATAGATATCCATTTGTTACAGCAGCGTTTGTTAAAAGATTGCTCCGATTCCACTGAACAGCTGTTACTTCTTTGCTGATGATCAGTTAGTTACCCTGGGGGGGGTATTTGTGTAATCTCTGTGTTGTTCCACTGACTTGTCCACACATACTAGCACTTGCTTGTTTGGTAATTAAAACCTTTGAAATCAACTAATGTTAGTTATCAAATCTGTTCCTCTTTTTCCTTTAATAAATTTTTTGGTTGGTCTAGTTCTTTAGACTTTCTATATAAATTTTTATAATTATCTTGTTAATATTAAAATGTGATTTCAATGGTAAACTGTCTGAACTTGTAGATTTATTTGTGGAGAGTTTTTATTTTAATACCAATCTATATTTAATTCTTACAGTTCATAACAATGGCATGCCTTACTTGTTTTGGTCACCTTAGTTTTCTCCCTCTAATTTATTTTATTTTTTTTTAGGTATAATGTTATTTCACATATTCTACCCCTAAATGTATATTTTTGTGAAGTAATTTTTAAAGGAGTTTCAATTTCTTATGTCTGATTCAAGCATACATGAATAAGATTTATTTCTGCTTCCCTTTCATTTATACAGTGTGTTCTCGAACTTGGATAAGTGTGCTTATTAATCCCAGAAGATATGTTTGAAGGCTTTTTTAAAACTATGTACAAGATGATTAAGCCTCCAGAAATTAGAAATAGTTTTGTTTCCTCTTTTCCAATTATTATGGATTTATCCTGAGCTATGTGTTCCCAGGAACTTTGGGTATAATACTGATTAGAAATAACAATGGATATTTCTGACAAATTTCTGTTCCTAGAGGAAAACTATCAGCCTTTCCCATAACTGTGGGGTTGCCTTGGAGCCCCCTTTCAGGGTCATATTGATCCCTTCCTTTCCTAAATATTAAAGGGTATATGAGGAATGGATGGAAGATTTTTCACACGCTTTCTTTCCATCTATTGTAATGACTTTACTTATTTTTCATTTATCAAGAGGGTTAACCAGATATGATGAGACACATCCATAACTCCAGCAGTTTGGAAGCCGAGGTGGAAAGACCTTCAGTTCAAGGCCAGTCTGGGCCCCCTAATGAGACCCTGTATCAAACCAAGAAAAAGATTGCAAAGTAGAACACAGCAAAAATTAAACACCTAGAGATGGGAAATTATATTGAAATATTTTCAAATATTAAGCCAATCTTATATTCCTGAAGGACACCTACATGGCCCTTATGAATTCCTCTTCTTTTTGTTTAATATAATTTTATGATGCTTTTGAACAAATATTTTTTCTTTAATGCCCCTCCTAACACTCCCCCTTGAATTATTATTTTTATATGTAGTTATATATTATTGCTAAATTATTTAGAATGTTTATAATATATATTCACAAGGGATATTGATCTATGTTCTCTTTTCTTATAATATCTATTGGTGATTATGGTTTTAGTGTAATGCTTGCACAAGGAATAACTTTGTAGCCATTACTTGTTTTTAAACTTTCTGAAGTGTTTGTATAGATTATTTGTTTTTATTTATTCCTTACATGATTGGAAGAACTTATTCAGAAAAGTCAATTGGGCCTTTGTATTAATTACCTTCTCTTTGCTGAGAGAAAATACTAATAAAAATAATTTTAATGGAGAAAGATTCTGTCTTCTTACATGTCTGGGGCATAGCAGCATGACTGAAGGAACTACTCACATTTTGTCCACAGTGAGGAAGCAGAAGAGTGATGAATGCTGATGCTCACCCAGCTATCTCATTTTTACACAGCCCAGGACTCTATTCCATGGAATGGTGTTGTCCACAGTTAAGTTACGTCTTCTCTGTGAAGTAATCCTTCACAGGTATGACCAGAGGCTAACCTAAACTAGACAATCTCTCACAGTTGATTCTAGATCTGGTCATGTAGACAATCAATTTAAATTATTACAACCTGCAAGGTTCTTTCAACTAGTTCAATTTTATCAAAAAATGGAACACTATTCAATTAACGCTTCATATTTTCCATGTGCACTATGTGCAGTGTGGGGTGTGGGGGAGGGGTATGCACACATATGTGCAGAATCGTGGAAGTGAAGAGGGTACTAGAGACCTTCTGGTGTCTTCCTCTATTACTTGTCTGTATAGACAAACTCTCACTGATCCCGGAGCTTGCTGCTTTTGCAAGCCTTAGCTATTCTTCAGACTTTGCTCCCCACAGAATTATGGTTACAGACATGTGTGGTGGCACTCAGCTATTTATTGTGTAGGTGCTGAGAATTTGAACTCAGAGGCTCTAGGCCACTTCTTCTCAGGTGTCCTTGGGTGCTCATGATTTCACAGCAAGTGTGCTTTCCCACTTAGTTATCTCCCCAGGCCCCACGATGCTTCCTTTTAATGTGTTAAAATTAATTCAGATTTGACAACATATGAATATCTATTCTCATTTTTAACAATATCAAATTTTTCAGAGTCAAAATTAATCAATTTTGCAATAAACATCAAAGTCATACATTTGAATACTCAGTTGAATGAAAATCCTTTAAGATATTTCATATCTTAAATTTAATATATAATGTTCTAATTTAATTGAAATAGAAAAATAGCCTACATGCAATGGTTGGTGGGTCTCGATTGTGTTGATCACTTTTCTCACTACTGTGTCAGAATAACTGACAAGAAGTATATTAAGGAAGGGTTTGCTTTGACTCACAGTTTGAGGAAAACAGTCTATCATGGAAGGAAAGGCGCTTCAGGAGCAGGAAGCAAAAGTCACACTGTATCTTCAGTCAGGAAGCAAAGAGTGGACAGGAAGGAGCAGGAAGCTATACAACCTAAAGATTTGGGGCTGGAGAGAGTGCTCAGTGGTTAAGGTACTTGTCTGCTAAGCCTAATGACCAGGTTTTCCTCAGTACCCACATTAAGCCAGGTGCACAAAGCGGTATATATATCTGTAGTTTGTTTGTGGTGGCTTGAGGCCTTGGCATGCCTCTTCTCTCCCCTCCCCTTCTGGCAAATAAAGAAATAATATATTTTAGAAAATAACCTCAAGACTCACCCCCCACCCCGTGATCCATATCCTCCAGCAATGCTTCTAAAAGTTCTACAACTTTTCCAAACAGGGCTACCAACTGGGGACCAAGTGTTCAAACATATGACGTTATGGGGTATATTTCACATTCAAACCACAACATGTACATAATGAAAGAATATTTAGGAAGGAACTGAAAACCACATGGAATTTTTATTCAATTATAGCCATTTTGTTCCTTTACTGTTTTTCTTTCCTTTTTGGACTAAACTGAGCTTTGAAGAAAGATCACAACCAGACCATAAATAATGCACTGTTTCTGAGTAAACAAAACAGTAGTCTTTAGTATGTCACTAAAAAAAGTGGTTGTGATCAGGCAAACAAAATTACTGCAAGTCATGTCTGGTGAACATACAAAATAGTGTTTTAGAGTTTTATTTGATGTGTTTGCAGTGTAGTAAAATAAATCTGAAGACTGTGAGTAAAATGTGCTTGACTATGAATAAGTGAAATTCCCAGTTAGCCCTGGATTGTTCTGGGGAAGTGAGTTTGTCCTCGTATTTTATATGAGGAACATATGCTCACAACCCAGCAGCTGTGGCTTTGATTTACTAAGAAATGAAGTGTTTAATCTTAGTCCAGATGCTGTTGCCTCCCTTGTTTGAACATCTTTGCTTTGAGATGTGGCACTTTGTCCCAGGAAGGCAGATTTCACATTTATTACAAATGTATCCATTGATGGTGGGAAAATTGTATTACATTAACAAAAGAAGAGGATATTTTTGTTTATAAAACAAAGCACTAAATTATAATTTTGTAGTCACAATGTATGCTCCAACTTTTCTTAGGTACAGAGGAACAACTAGGGTCTGTTAATATGTCTGGAACCATAAATTACAATTGAACCAAGTAAACAGACCCCTGCTGCATCTTGTTGATGCTCAGAGATGCCACTGTTAATAAAACACATATATGTTTTAGCATCATATCTCTTCCTATAGTCTCTGATTCTACAATTTAAGTTGGAGGTGGGAGTGTGTGTCCTCCGTAGCATAGAAAAACCATTGGTGGTTAGTTCTATGTCACCACCTTTTGTGACACCTGTGCACAAAGTGCTCATTTCTCAGTGTGGGCCTGGAAGCATTCTAATGATTTGAAACAAGAACTTTCCTGTTGACCTACAAAACCAATTGTGTAAAGTTTTCCACTTTGTATTGCACTGCCTTCTGAATACCTGAGGATGACTATAATGGCAACAAAATTCCATGGTAAGCCAAAAGATGCTATTGTTCCATCGCATCTGCAGTTCCAGCCACCATGCCTCCTACTGTATAAATGATTCTTTCCAACATGGCCACACCAAGACCATGTGTTTACATGAGTCCAGTAAGTATTTGTTTAGAGCTTCCAGCACTCTATGACATTTATAGTCTTCAGTCCTTCTCCCCTTCAAACCATGTAGTTTGTTATTTGTCACTGCAAGAGCAAACTGTGGTCTTCTAGTCATGTTTCCTACAGGAGTGCACATATTTGCACAAAGTTCAAACTTATCAGTACATATTGCTCCTTTTGTCGATGCCAACACTTCAACCGCAAATGCTAGCACAGCAGCCGTCAGCTTTCTAGGTTTTGTGTGAGGACTCTGTAATATGGGTCATCTCTCTCATAATAGATGCTACTGCAATGCTTCCATAAAGACTTTCTGACAGCCTAAGTCATTGTGAAATAATGTATGAGCTTCCATGACTGCTAGAAACTGTGGCACAAGAAGAGGTATCCTATTATAAGCCAAAAGTTTATTGAGACTTTGCCATGTATGTATGAAGTAGAATCTGTACTGTCTCCTCATTAGGAATGTGCATCTTCTCACTGGGCAAGAACTTTGTTGTGTCTCTAGCTGGCAGGATATACCTTTTTGGTTCTTTCTTTTAAAAAATATTTTTATTGATTTAAGAGAAAGAGAGGTGGGAGGAAGAATGGGCACATCAGGGCTTCTTGACACTGCAAATAAACACCAGATACATGTCCTGCATTGGGCATCTGGCTTTCTGTGGGTACTAGCGAATTGAACCCAACATAGCAGGCTTTCAAAGCAATCACCTTTATCTGCGGAGCCATCTCCCCAGCCCCATTCCTGGTTTCTGATCCTTTCTTTGGGGTATTGCGTAGCATAATTATGAGCCAATTTATGCAAATCTGTCAGCTTTGGACATCGGTAAAAGAATGGATTCCAAGACCGTTGGATAGATGATGCTGCTTCGTGTGTGTGTGTGTGTTTGTGTGTGTGTGACAGAGAAAGAGAGAGATAGTGTGTTATAAAACTAGAAAGAGGATCTAAAAGGAAAGGAATGCATCTTAATGGAGGGAAAAATATAGAGAGTAATGAAATACTTGTAATAAGAACATGGAAGGATAGACTCTCTGGAAGAAGGGATAGAACAAGCTAGAGAGGGGCAGAAGGACTGGGGGAGGGAAGTGGAGGAAGGCAATGAGTGCAAGCCAAGTAAAGTTACATATATGTTTGAAAATGCCATAATGAGAGCTGGGGAGATTGCCCAGTGGTTAAAGGTGCTTGCTTGCAAAGACTGCCATCCTGGGTTCAATTTCTGAGTATCCACATAAACCCAGATAAGCCAGATATAAAAAATGGTGCACATATCTGGAGTTCATTCGTTTGCAGTCATAGGAAGCCCTGACATACCCATCCTATGTCTCTATCTCTCTGTTATAAAGAAATAAATAAAAATATTTTGAAAATGTCATAAGGAAACCCATTGCTTTGCATGCTAACCCAAAACCCAAAATACAAACAGAAAAAAAAAAAACAAAACTGTAGAGCATGTTCCAACAATCTTTGAAAGCTAATGAGAGCAGGCTAGAGATAATAGAACTCAAATTATCTTCATTTAATGCAAAGCAGCCCGTACATCGATGCTCGATCAAGGACCATAATGAATGTGATTCTATTTCACGTCACGTTTTTATTTCCTTCCATCTTGCCTCTATGACATCATTAGTTAACACAGCAACAAAATTACCCAAGACAGAGGAAAGTGTCAACCTGCTTGTTGGAATGATCACCAAAAACCAAAATTACATCACATAAACTTTTAATATCTCAAACAGTTTTCTATTTTGATGAAGATGGCTCCATAGTATGGCAGGATGATAACTGACGGCTCCTGATGTCCTGACATTCCTGCTTCCAACTCACTTGATGGCCACAGTGTCTTCTTTGATCTACAGCCCCAGGTATTGCCCTCATACTCTTTTAGACTGGCACAGTTGTATGTATGCCATGAGATTCTTAAGTATGATGTGACTACATAAAATTTTTTATGTAGGCTAATGGTACAAAACTTAGGGTAGATTTACTTGGATTTAAGTTCCATCTTCAACCTTACCTAGTTGTTTTATTTTGAAAAATTACTTTTGGGGCTTGTTTTCAGTTGCAGTGATAAAATAATCCACCTTGTAGGATCATTTTAAAGATTAAACAAAGAACAAAGGAACACAGTGCCTGACATTCATTAAGCAATCATTAAACTGTAATTGTTACTTGCTTTATGACTCTAACCTCATTGAGTTTTAATTTCTTTATCTGAAAGGTGAGAATTACACTGTACAATAGTAAGCTGGTATCAAGTACTTTTCACTATAAAATAGCATGAAATTTAGTGGCTGAAAATTAGAACCCAATTTATAAATCATGAGTGTCCTTACATAGATTACATTTCTGTAGAAACCTGTAGAGTGGGTGCCAAATTTCCTTTTGTAGATGAGAAAAGGAGGCTGAGAGAGAGAGAGAGAGAGAGAGAGAGAGAGAGAATGAGAATGAGTGCTGCTAGGGACTACTCCTATGCTTGTATGCCTGTGTCTGTGTGCCTCCAGTTCTGGCTCTGGGCCTTTTCTACCAGGATTCTTATTTCCACAGGAGCAGGACTAGAGGAGCTCAACCATCCCTTTTCTGCAGGCCAATATATATAAATGGTCTCATGATTTCCATTCGGTTCCCTTAATGCATTATAAACACTGCTGATTTCCTGCTTTATGGCCTTCTGAGCTGTTTCTGAGCATTGTTCCATGCTGCATTTCATTTCATAACCTCTTGTCTTTATTTCCAAATAACGATATTTGTTCAGCCTGGTTTTGCCTTGTGAAGTGTTAATTTACAATACCTACTAATTTAATCTTTGCCCAGGGAAAACCGAGGAACAATTGTCGACTTTTGTGGTTCATTGAGAATTCAAGCCTGAAAGAATTCACCTAGCATTAGGATCTCCTCCTCCTCTTTCTTTTATCTTCCTCCATCTTTCTTCTTTTCCTCCCTCCTCCTCCTCATCTCCCTTCTTCTCATCTTCCTCCTTTGATCCCTTCTTCTTTATAGTACAATTTGTTTATATGTTCTCTTTCTTTTTCTCTTCTCTTCTCTTCTCTTCTCTTCTCTTCTCTTCTCTTCTCTTCTCTCCTCTCCTCTCCTTTCCTCTCCTCTTCTTTCTCTCTCCCTCTCTCTCTCTCTTTCTGTATGTGTGCATGACCCACTTACATTATACACATCTGGGAAATTTTAACTGATTCATATTTTTTCAAAACATATTCTATTGACTTCTATTGACCACATGAGAAAAATGGGTGAATATTATTCATAAGATGATTATTGTTTGCAAGCATTAGTTACTATATATCTAACAGAATGTATGGTAATATATTTATTTTGGGGGGATTAAAAAGAACTCTTTCTTTTTCATCTTCTGTCTTATTTATTTCTTTGTTTTTTTAAGTTATTTTTTATTGACAACTTCCTAAATTGTAGACAATATCCCATGGTACTTCCCTCCTTCCCCCCACTTTCCCCTTTGAAACTCCACTCACCATCATATACCCTCCCCTTCTCAATCAGTCTCTCTTCTTAATCATAGATTTTGTATATAAACTTAGATGCCATAAATATATGGCACTTAAATTTGAGAATGTCAAAATTTAAAGGAAATTAATAGCCATCTCTCTGCTCACAGCAGTCAAAATTCACACTGTGAGTTGGAGCAGGTACCATATAACACACAAGGACATAATCAGAACTTATGTCCTACCACTCGTCACATCACCCATCAGGACAGAAAAGCATTCTTGCCATAGATGTTTATTTCATTTTAGCTTTTTGACTTGACCTGCTTGTATCTTCATCACCATGGAATTGGAGACTTTGTTAAAAGAAGTCTGTTCCCAATTCTAATTCAAAGTTTGTTTTCACTGTGTGGCAAATATCTGGGTACAGCTTCATTTAAGAGAAATGAGATAGAGTAAGAGAAAGGATAGTTAGAGGAAGGTTCCTAAAAGTCAACTATCTTGCTGTGGGCCCTTGGCTACAATAAAGCTTCTCCTTGGTAGTAGCTTTTATTTTTTGTGCTTGCCTTGGTGACGTAACAGTTAAAGTGAATCCTAGGATTAAAACATTAAAGTCAGAACCACTAGAGAAGAAAAAAGGTGAGGAGGAGTGTGGTAGTTTGAATATATATCCCCCAATATATTCAGTGTTTTTTTAGTTATAGTTTGCATCTGCAATCACCTTGCTAGAGGCAATGTCACTGGGGGCCGGCCTTAAGGTGTGGTGATGGTTTGAGATTCCATTGTAAAGATATGCAAATGTGCCTCATAGGAGTTCCTGAAGCTTGCTGTGGCTTGGCTGTAGTTTTGCTCTGTGTGCTGTGTGGCTGGGGGCTTTGCTCTCTTGACTGGTCCTGTGAGAGCAGGCCACTTCTCCTGCCCTATGGAACTTCCCCTGGATCTGTAAGCTTCAATAAATAATATCCCTTCCTCCATAACTGTGCCTAGTCTGGAAGTTCATCTCAGTGAACCTGAAGCTGTCTGCTACAAGGAGGAGGAGTAAAATTAGAGGAGGAAGAGGAAGGTGGTTTTCAACTGGTTATGAGATAGATGAGATGACCAGATAAAAGGAAGGACAGGACTCTGGGAAAAGGACCGGGTTCAGACAAATAAAAGTCATTCATAGAATGGTTATTGCACTGTTTCCCCCACTTCAAGCAGAATACATGGGAGCATACTTTTTACTCATAGCTTGTCTGAGTCCCTAAGATCTCCCTTTTGAGGCTTTCTCATAGATATTCTTAATTTGTTCCCTTCTCCTTGATCCAAAAGCCAAAGTCCTCTCTATATATTTAAGCTTAACCAATAACATTAATTTCAACTTGATGCCTAATTTCCATGTAAGGCAAGGACAGGCTTATCTTCAGCACATAAAATTCCCTGACCCAGAGAGCTGGATAGCACCTTGATCAGGTTCCCTCCCCGCTGCAGGGAGCTTTGTGCTTTCCCTTTTTACTTTTGCTTTTCTATACCATAAAGTTTGCTTTATCACTGCAATCAACGTCTCCTCTAAACCTGCTTTCTTTGTAACAATGTATCCCCTTTAAAACTCATCCTTCATTATCTGTGGAGTCATTCTTAAGATCCATTAGATAAAGAGCCCAGAGACACTTGCTCAGTAGCACTTTGGTAACTGTTGAGTTCAACACCGTAGTTCCTAAGTTAAGCCCTCCTAAGAGCTGAGATAAATCTCTATTACTCTAAAAGAGTCCCGTTACAGAATCTCTAAATGATAAAGTGTCTCAGCTGGGTCATGGAATTTAACATTGTATCCAACACATATTTATTTAGTTAGCAACATCATGTGTTTTGTGGAAGGGCTTAAGAAGGATTTTGAATTTCCCTTTTCTGGGTTTGGTTAGTACCACCAATGGACACAGTATGAAATAAGGACTTAGAGACTGGTTTTGCTAAAAGACCCTAACTCTTCACTTGGGTCTGCACATGTCCTATACATAACTGAAAATAAGGTAAAAATTTTGCATCTCACCTTCATATTTGTATGCATGTGGATGCATGTGTGTATGGGGATGTACATGCACATTTATGTATGGGCGTGTGGAGACCAAAGACATAAGTGGGGAGTCTTGCTCAGTCACTGTTAGCCTCATTCTTTTAGACACGTTCTGTTCCTGAATCTAGAACTCAAAGAGTCAGATAGACTAGCTAGTTAGTTAGCCCAGGAGATTCCCTGCCTGTGCTTCTTCAGTGCTAGGGTTACTGGAACTACCATGTTCATGTTGTTTATGTGGGTCCTGGAGATCCAAACTCAGATCCTCATGCTTGGACCACAAACAACTACCCAGCTCTCATCTCTCTCCTTTCTACCTGAAACATTGGGCCATATTCTTGCTCAGGTCTGCACACAGAAGCTTCTGCCTACAATCTGGTAATACAAGATATATTGGTCCCAAATTTCCCTAACTGATCTTATACCACTTGAAGACTGATAAGAAGAACTAAGATATTGTTAAGATTCCAAGAGCAAAAGTTTTGTGGGAAGATCACCTAATGATGAGTCTTCACCTTCACGCCAAAGCAAGGCCAGTCATCTTATGCTAAACTAGTCATCTGGTGATAGACCAGTTATTTCATGAAAGCAGTTAGATTTCTCCAGAAGATCCTTGCAGACCTGACAGAGTGATCAGCCAGAACAGCTTGACTGTGCTAGCTTAACCATACTATCTCTAGCTTTTATACTGATGCTTATAAACTTGAAGATAGAACTGAGAACTATTGGTCCTCCTGGTCTTCCCAGTATAGCTATGCTGAATAAATTCCTTTCCTGCCTTTCACTATTACTTTTTTCTTTTTGAGTGAGTGACTGGTCCTGGGTCCTGGTTTGTTAGGACTCTTTATTAATCAGAGTTCTCTAGAGGAACAGATCCTATAGAAAGGGATTTTAATTTTTTTTTTTTAATTTCAGAGAGAAGAAGAGAAAGAGAATTGTTACACTAGGGCCTCAGCCACTGCAATCAAACTCCAGATGCTTACACCACCTAGAGGGCATGTGAGACCTTGCGCTTGCCTCACCTTTGTGTTTCTGGCTTGCATGGGATCTGGAGAATCAAACATGGGTCCTAAGTCTTTGCAGACAAACACCTTAACTGCTAAGCTATCTCTCCAGCCCAGGATTTTTTTTTTTATTAGCTTGTGGGATATGGTCTGGGAAGTCCAACATAACTGTCTGCAGGCTGGAGAGTCAGAAAACTTAATACTTACTAACTCTACTTGGAAGCTGGGCATGGTGGCACATGCCTTTAATTCCAGCACTCAGGGGGAGGCAAAGATAGGAGGATCACTGTGAGTTCAAGTACATAGTGAATTACAGGTCAGCCTGGGCTAGAGTGAGACCTTACCTCAAAAAAAAAAAAAAAAAAAAAAAAAGAAAGAAAGAAAGAAAGAAAGAAAGAAAGAAAGAAAAAGAAAAGAAAATTAAAGAAAAGAAAACTAAACTCCTAAACTCTACACAGATGAATGCTTCAATAGTCCCACTCTGGAACTGAAGGCCTGAAGAGTGTTTCTGGTGGTCTTCAGCCCATATTGGGAGGCTGATGAAGCTAGGTTCCCATGTCTATGAAGGATAGCTGCCACAGAGTAGTATGGTGCTCTCTTGAAGCTTCTTTACATACAGTCCACATAGAGAGGGATGCCCACTCTAGAGGAAGATCTTTCCTCCTCTATGAATCCTTTTTGAAATCCTTCATAGACCCACTCAAGACGTGTGTCTGTTACTTGGCTCCAAGTCTAATCAAATTGACAACAGAACTTAACTTTCGTCAACTTAACAACAAATCACATCTCCTTTTGTCTTGTCTAATTTCCAAATGAAGATATTATCAAGGTCCTAATTCCACCTAACATGACATAACTGTCCCATGTTCAACAAGAAATACACTATTATTTTCCACACATACATGGCAAAGTATCTTGAGGAATGATTAGACTCTAGTATTCATTAACATAAATATAGTTTTAATAACCCATAGTTACTAACATTTCAAATAATATTTATTACATAGCAAAAATATAGGAAATAATATCACAGATATCTTAACATGTTAATATGTGCATAAATGCTCTTAATAAAGTAGGTCAGAAACACTCATGGTCATTACAATCCTTATATCGGTAACTGATGAAGTGGACTACCTTCTTTTACTACCCATTTTGTATTTTCTGCACCCTTAGAAAATACCTCAACAAGTGTTGGTTTTTTTATCTGGAGTGACCCACACCTTCATCTGAAGGGTCTGGGTCATTGTAGTTACCTTCTCGTTGCTGGGACAAAACACCTGACCAGAAGCAGTTTATGGGAGGAAAGAGTTTATTTCAGGTTTACAGTTTACAGTAGAAGCTTCATCGTGGTGGAGAAACCTGGCTCACTTCATCATATAACCACAGCAGAGAGCCAACAGCCAGAGCTTGAGCTGGCTGTGAAACCATAGAAGGCTGGACTCAAGAGCTTCCCCCAGTGGCAGCTAGAGGAGTTCATTAGGGGTCTGCCTGCTAGAGACCAAGTATGAAGCTTAATCAATGACCTTGCAGTGCCTAGCAATACCTTCGCAAGACCCTCATAATAGAAGAAAAAGATGATGACATCAAATTAAAAGAGAAACTAAGGGAGGGGATACAATGGAGATTGGAGTTCTAAAGGGGAATGGGGTGAGCGGAGGGAAATATGCATGTTTTTGTATTTAAGTATATAAGTTGTCAATAAAAAAAGAAAAGAAAAAAATATAAAAATAATTTTCCAAAAGCAAAAAAAAAAAAAAAAAACACATGAGATGGACTGAGGGATGGTTTGGCAGTTACGACGCTTGCCTGCAAAGCCAAAGACCCAGGTTCGATTCCCCAGGACCCATGTAAGCCAGATGCCCAGGGTAGCATATGCATCTAGAGTTTGTTTGCAGCAGCTGGAGGCCCTGGTGTACCCATTCTCTTTCTCCCTGTTTCTCTTTGTCAAATAAATAAAAATAAAATATTTTTTAAAAATACCTGATTCTATGGGGATATTTACATTCAAACCACCATAGCCATATATCACTGTGCCTTGATTAGGTTGTTGTAGTTTCTCATTGACCTGATCACAGGGCATGGTAACACTTAAAAGTGCCCTGGAGATCTTCACTCCAGATATTGTTTTACTTAACTCCTTCTCTGCCTTGGAGGAGTGGTCTAATTTTACCCTGCTAATCTGGATCAATACCCCCTGATGGCACTGCAACTTCTTTTTTTTCTTAGCCTATTGACTCAAGGAAACCAAGAGCTCAAAGAGACCAAGGGAAAGCATTAGCTTTCAGTTCAATGGAGTGTTCGTTGTGCTTCCTACCAAGAGTACCTCTTACTTTTGAAATAACACTTTTAGGCCAGCAGAGCATCCAGTTGCTGTAACAGAAAGAAAATCTTGCCTAGCGGGTCATTTCGAGTGATGACGAGTGGTACTATTCCCATTTCCATTCCTTGATACCTGGACCCATGAATACTGGCTTCAGGAGAAACGATACACCAGACACCAATTCAGAGCATTCTTAGCCTTCTGGAGAACCCTGCCCCTGCTCTCGAGGCTACTGTCACCTACTTGCTGCTGTATCTGTTTCATTTAAAGGCCATTGCACAATCCAGTGTGGTGGGGAACACGGTAAGACCAGTGAATATCATGAGACCATTGTTGCCCTTCTTTGGTTGTGAAATGAGTACCTTGGTAGAAAACAATGTTATGTGGAATACCCTGACAGTGGATAAGGCTTTCTGCACATCCATTGGTGATTATTTTGGCAGAAACATTGTGTGAAGAAAAGGCAGATCCATACCCAGAATAACTACCCTTTTCCAGTAAAGAATATGCTGTTCTTTTCCATGATGGAAGTGGCCCAGTATAGACAACCTGTCTCCTAAGGAATGCATGCCAAGGAGCTCAGTGCTGGTTTCTGTTGCTGGCAGATTTGGCACTCGGCAGCAGCTGTAGCAAGCTCAGCTTGGCGAGTAGAAGTCTATGTTGCTGGGCCTATGTGTAACCTCCATCCCTGCCCCCATGGCAACTTGGTTCATAGAGCCATTGGGCAATGACAGGGATGTCCAGGAGAACAGACTGACCACTATCTACAGAATGGGTCATCTTATGTACTTGATTATCAAAGTCATCTTCTGCTGAGGTCACTTTTTCCATTTATATGGGATGCAAGTGTCTCTATATCCTTTGCCCATCAGAGAGAGCTATCCACATGCCTCTTTCTCAAATATCTTTCTCACCAGTTTTGCAGTTGGGCTCCTTCCCAGCCCCTGACCATCATCAAGTCATTGGCCACAGATCATGAATCAGTGTATGACTGCACATCCAGTCATTTTTTCCTTCTAAGCAAAACAAATAAACCATTTGTTCCGCCCACAGTTCTGCCCACTGTGAAGATTTCCATTTGTCACAGTCTTTCAAGGTTGTCCTAGGAAGGGGCTGTGATGCTGTCGTTGTCCATTTCCTGAGGTGTCTGCATCATATGCAGAACTATCTGTAAGCCCGGGGCTAGTCTGCTCTTCCTCAGTCACTCAAGCATTGAGCATATCCCATGATGCCATAAAAGCTTCAAGAAAGAAGGCATTGTAACAGTAGTAAGAGCTGTAGGCACTTGGACTTCAGGTAACTTACTTGAGCCTTCAAGACCTGCTCAGTATGGATCAAATATATACCTCTTCCATTTGATGATGGACTGCTGCTATGCACATCCAACTTTATGGCTCAGGATGGACAGCTTAGGTTGTGTGATAACTTGGGGTCCATCATCAAATGTTCAGTTTCCACTAAGATGTTTCTCAGAGGAAGAATAATTATCTACCAATGATAGTAGGGTCTTGCTGAAAAATCCTAAGGGATTTTACTATGATTCACATATGGAGGCCTGCTAAATGCTCACAGGATGCCATGTTGCATTCCTGTTTGCCAGTGATCCCTCAAGTATCATTGAGCCTATTGAAACATATGGCACAACAGCCTGGACTGACTGAAAAGCCTTCTCCTGTCCAGACCATGCTCTAAACTAGCAGCTTTCCCAGTCACTTAGTGGGCGGACTGGAGTAGCACACCCAGTTAGGAATGTGCTGCCTCCAAAATTCAAAGAGGCTCATTGGGTGTTGTGCTTCCTTTTTGGTGGTAGGAGAAACCAACAACTTATCCTTCATTTTAGAAGGAATATCCCTGCATGCCCTACACCACTTAACTTCATAGTTTCTAGTTACATCCTGTCTTCTGTAAGTGAAAGTTTTGCTTGAAGATAATTCTTTTGCACGTTTATGCTTGCCCAAGAGGTGTATTCCTTAGTTGATTCCTGGTCTGATAAGGTGGACAACAGAGTCAAGTGTATCCCAAATGTCTCAAAGTCAGACTCCCTTCTTCTTTTTTTTTTTTTTTTTTTTTTTTTTTTTTTTTGGTTTTTCAAGGTAGGGTCTCACTCTGGCCCAGGCTGACCTGGAATTAACTATGTAGTCTCAGGGTGGCCTCGAACTCTCGGCGATCCTCCTACCTCTGCCTCCCGAGTGCTGTGATTAAAGGCCACCACGCTGGGCCAGACTCCCTTCTGATCTATGACTTGGGTGGCAGTTGCTGGTTTTCATCTCCCCTGGTGGGATCCCTGACCCATTGTTACAACCAATAGAACAAATTCAAGTTTGACAAAACAAAGCAGAAAGTCTACATTGTGGCTCAAGAATGGAGAAGGGAGACTCATGTGAAGGTACCATCATGCTGAGGTGAGAGCGCAACCTGTAATGGGGAGGAGAACAGAGTCACGGGGCATGGTGGGAATAGAGAAGCATGTGGCATTTCTCTTCTTTTGCCCACCACCCTTTCTGTCCTTGTGACTTCATCATGCTCTTAGCTTTTTCCAATTCAGGCTGGCATTGCGGCTTGGCCTCCTGCCTTGGTTTCTGTTGGGCAAGTACAGCTAAGCAGTGAGGCATAGTTGAAACCAAGAACAAGAGTTACCATGTGACACTTGCTAATATCATAGAGCACAGAGTAAATATCAGGCGCTCTGCTGAGTGAATTAAATCATGAGTTGTTAGAATAGACAGTAGCTTGAGATTCTAGGCACTCTTCCAACCTCGACTTTTATTTATCTCCTAAGGACAGTGGAAATATTAATATCTACCTGTGCAGTTGAGGATAAAATGGAATTAATTTTGCAGAAGGAAACAGAATGGCTTTAGAGTATTTGTGTAGGCCATTCAATGATGTAAGTATTTTATTTTTTTCTTTTTAAACCAGATTTACCAGCACCTGACAGGCTAATTTAGTATATGTTGTTCATCTCATATGTTTACCTGTCTTCACAACTTTGATCATATTATATTTTCCACCTGGAATATTCTTTCTCCATTTCCATCAGGATGTATATTAATCAACATGCAATTTTAAGCGCTCTTATTAAATATTTTCTGATTTTCCAAACTAGGTGAATTATTTCTTCTCTGAGTATTTGTAAGTTTTAAATCACTGCAACAGCAATTACTTTACTCTTTGAATTTCCACCGCCTGTGTCCCTTTCTTACTTGTTCTTACAAACTGATTCCTTCAAAAGCAGAATTTAGGCTGTGCATTTATTTATTTGTGTCTCTGAATTAGAATATAGTATATTATAACACCAGTGATGTCATGATAGGCATTCTGGACTAGATTTTATGAGTTTTCTGTTAAACTGCTATCAAGAAAACAATTGTGGAGCTTTTGCTGAGGATAAGAGAGATAGGATGTTAAATCCTTTATGTGGGGGAAATAAAGATTCAAAGAATTAAGGAATTTTCCATTTGGATAATCATTCTAGCAAATATGAACATGGTCTGGCCTCTGGTAACTTTGTTTTTTTTTTTTTTTTTTTTTTTTTTTTTTTGGAGAGAGAGAGAGGGGAGAGAGAGAGGAGAGAGAGAGAGAGAATGGGCACACCAACAGCCTCTCAGCCGCTGTGAACAAACTCCATACATGTGCACCCCCTTGTGGGCAAGTGTGACATTGCACCCTTGTGTCACTGCTTCTGGCTAAAGGTGGGACCTGGAGAATTGAATTGGAGTTCTTAGGTTTAGCAGGCAGGTGCCTTAACCATTAAGCCAACTTTGGTGTTTTTTTTTTTTTTAATTAATTAATTATTTTTTTAAAAAGTTTTTTCAAGATAGGGTCTCAGTCTAGCCCAGGCTGGCCTGGAATTCACTCTGTAGTCTCAGGGTAACCTCAAACTCATAATGATCCTCCTACCTCTGCCTCCCAAGTGCTGGGATTAAAGGCATGTGCCACCATGCCCAGCTTTAATATTTTATTTTTATTTATATGAGAGAGAGAGAGTGAGAGAGACAGAGAAAGAGAGAAATAATGGTCATACCATGGCTTTCAGCCACTGCAAATGAACTCAAGACACATGTGCCGCCTTGAGCATCTGGCTTATGTGGGTCCTGGAGAACTGAACCAGTGTCCTTTGGCTTTGTAGGCAAGCACCTTAACCACTAAGCCATCTCTCCAGCCCGACCTCTGGCAACTTTGGAAATGGAAGGACAGAATGAGATTCATCTCAGAGTCAGAGATTGTGGCAAAAGTTCTTTCTCAGTTCTAGGTCTAGAATCCTAACATGACAATATGGGATCAAGATGCATAAACTACAACCTCATGGAGAATACCAGCAACCCTATTTTATTTACTTTTATTTTTGTCATTTTGTCTTTGTTATCATTATAATTAACATAATTTTGTATGACCACATCATGTGCTGTATCTTTTCCCTCCTCCCTGGTCCCATTCCACAGGGGGCCCTCCTCAGTGGGCTTGCTGGTATTCCCAATGGGGTTGTGACTTATGTGTCGAGAGAGCAGCAGTCAGTTTTGGGGAGGAGACAGTGCCTCTAGGCATGGTGTCACAACCTGTGACTCTTACAATCTTTCCACCTCATCTTCCACAAAATTCCCTGAGCCTTGGTGGGTGTTTTAAGTCTACTTCAGTGATGAGCTATTAGGAGCCTCTGGATTCTGCATTATGTATTGAGTATCCTCAGTGTCTGTCTCCTTCATCCTGATGCTGATTGTGAGGCTCACCATGGAAGCAGCACTCTTGCTCATCTCCCTACTTCCTCTGTGGTTTTTCCTGGGCCTTGGCTGAGATGCAAGGAGTGGTTTATCTCCTCGAGTATCACTACCTTCTTAATAAAGAAAATAAAAACAGATTCTCCAATGGAGAATAAAGGCAGCATAGGTTAAATTGGATAAGCATTATTAATTTAGAGAGAATTTGATGGATGTAGTCCTTCTTTTAGCCAAAGACCCATTAGGAGATTGACATTGGAATGCATAATCTTTGTCACCATAGTATTCAAACCTGGTTCCCAGTTCCAGATATGGGTTCCTTTCCACTGAGTGTATCTCTTAGCCAATCAGAAATCCATTGTTTACCCCCTAAGGCTGTGTGCTGCCACTGCACTGGTGTGTACTTCTTTTCAGGCTGGTTGCTTCTGAGGAGCTTAGACCCCTGCTTGCTCATATCATTGTTGGCCACTTTCCTCCAGTAGCTCATGTAGTGCTTTCCAGCACTAGATGGACTGTCTGGGGACTGGCTATCTTCCAGATTCCAGCTATGTCTCTCCATATTCTGTGCCAGCAGTATATGGTGTCTTCAGAAATACCTCAGGCAGGCAATCAAGTGCTTTGACAGAATCCTGTCTGGTTTTGGGGACCTCATAAGTCTCTCCAATCAACAACTCAAAGTAAGTAGCACCTATTTCTGGTACTGTGAGTTACAGGTCAAAGCCAAAGATTTTTTTTTAAGGTTAGGCTTCATCCCACCTTTTCCAGGGCCCCTGTTTTCAGGCATTCCCTATACTCCTGTTGAGGCTTCTATCTTTTAGTCTAGGAGAAAAGTTTGCATAGTACCAGTTCATTTTGGGTTTAGTTTTGTGTTTATAATCCCTCACCCTATCATTCCCCTCCCCACCAAACTCTTCCATCCCTATTGTCTGGGCATCAGGTTGCCTATTGGGTATGTCAGCAACTCAATCTGACCCCACTTAGGAACCACAGATGAGTGAGAACATGCAGTGTTTGTCTTTCTCTGATTGTGTGTGTTTGATGAGTATGATATGTTCTAAGTCCATCCATTTTCCTACAAATTTCATTGTGTCATTTTTCTTACTGCTGAGTTGAATTCCATTGTGTGTGTGTGTGTGTGTGTGTGTGTGTGTGTGTGTGTGTGTTTTACACGACTACATTATCCATTCCTCCAATGATGGGCACCTGGGTTGATTCCAGTTCTTAGCTATTATGAACTGAGCAGCTATAAACATGGTTGAGCAAATATCTCTGTAGTGAAACACGGACCATTTAAGGTAAATGCCCAGTAAGGGAATAAGTGGTTCTGTTGTTAGTTCCGTATTCATTTTTTCCAGGAATCGCCATATTGATTTCCATAGTGGTTGTACAAGTTTGATTCCCACCAACAGTGAATAAGGATTCCTCTTTCCCCACATCCTCACCATTTGATTTTTTTAATGATTGCCATCCTTAAGGTGGGATTTCATAGTTGTTTTAATTTTAATTTCCCTGATGGTTAGTGATGTTGAACATTTTCTTATGTGTGTGTTAGTCATTTGTATTTCTTCCTCTGTGAACTCCTTATTCAGTTCTGCACCCCACTTTTTGAGTGGGTTGTTTGATTTTTATTTTTGAGAGAAGCCCAACAGATTGCCTTTTTTTATGTGAGAGTGAGAGAGAGAAAGAAGCACAGAGAGAGAGAGAGAGAGAGAGAGAGAAAATTGGCACAGCAGGGCCTTCGGCCACTACAATCAAACTCCAGATGCTTGCACCACCTAGTGGGCATGTGAGACCTTGCTCTCAATTCACCTTTGTGTATCTGGCTAAAGTGGGATTTGGAGAGCAGAATATAGGTCCTTAGGCTTCACAGGCAAGCGCCTTACCTGCTAAGCCATCTCTCCAGCCCCAGCCATTGATTTTTTATTGTTTAGTTTTTTTGAGTTCTTTGTAGATTCTTGTTTCTGATCTTTAGCTGATTATGAATCTCTTCATTGATGCCAATCATTACTGGTTTTAACTCTCTTGAGAAATTTATGTCACATGTAGAAGGTGATGACTAGAAGGCATGGCTACTCTGCAAATAAGATCTAAGGCTTTGTACACCAAAGTAGGACAGAATTATATTCAAGAACTGCCACACATGGTTGGAAATTCAAAGTATATCATCAGAATTTCCTTTGTGCTAGATACTTATTATATGCTCACTGCTATGCTTTAGTTCTTTGAAGATCAACTCAAGAAAACTAGCAAAGTTTATGGGAACAAGCCCTTATTCAAATGTCATGCATTGAAGGTCCACATTATTTACTGTCAGTAACACACACACACACACACACACACACACACACACACACACAAGCTTGCTTTCTAAATAGGTTTTAAAAGTTGTGAGATTAAATTATAAGTAAATATCTTGCACTTGTGCACATTTGAAATGCTGGGAATGGAACCTGAGGTCTGCTTGCACATGCTAGGGTAGGTAGGATCTCTACCACTGAGCTACATCCCCAGCCTCTCTTGTGCATACACTTAGAAGAATTTTAAGGTTCTAAAGTAGAAAACATTCTGAGACTTCCATCAGTATTTTAATTGAGCTATGAGAAACATGGGCATATATTTTCTTTTTCATCAACCTGAAGAGTGATATAAAATGAAAGAAGAAAGATATCAGAAGACATAGATAAAATATTTTTCTAGGGCTACAGATGTTACTGTGTTCAAGTGCTTACCCCTAGCATAAGTGAGGCTCTAGTTTTGATCCCAAGCATCACAATAGACAAATGAATATACATTTTCTTCTTATTTCATGCATTGCAAGTAATGGCATGTAGCTGAGCCATGTTTATCAGGATTCAGTTTTCACAGCATGTGCACTTCACCCTTGGTTTAAGCTTCAGTGTGATCACAGAAAACACCTCTTTTTCTTTGGTGAAATTAGTATGTGCATCTTACCTCTTAATTTAGGATCAAATATGTTAATAGTTGGTTTGAAACAGTAAAACATAAAATCTCTGAGATATGCTGAATGCCTTATATATAGTCACTCCTGTTAGAACTAACTCCCATCAGGCACTCTG
This sequence comes from Orientallactaga sibirica, assembly GCA_036365145.1. Lineage (NCBI taxonomy): Eukaryota > Metazoa > Chordata > Mammalia > Rodentia > Dipodidae > Orientallactaga > Orientallactaga sibirica. Next base: position 16,828,869 of record JAEOAD010000028.1, read on the forward strand.
CCTAGTCTTTACAAATGTGGCTCAGTACTCTGCTGAAATACCCAGAATTAGTGAGGGATAGACTTGAATTGGGCTTCAGCACTACTCAAAGCCCAGGTCTAGGCTCATTTTGCTGTGCCATCCCCCAACGGTAAAGAGCTAGAACTATCTCTGTGGGAGGGTAGGCATTTTTCAAGAGTGCTCAGATCTTTCTAGAAGCTCATATGCATGGGGCTGCAGCTGAGGTCCCAGCCCTCTGCTGATGATTACAGAGCTCCAGACCCTATTCATCCAAGGTTACCTCTGCTACCTGGCCATGCCCAACCCAAGCCAGCATGCAGTGCCAGCCATCTGCCCTTACCAGCTCTTATCTGGATCCCATGTGTAAGTCCTCCTTGTGTTGTTAAAATTTTATGGATAGGATGATTGTCAGTATAGGAAAACACAGAGAATTTTCATTCCTTGGAAATTAAAATTCCTACTGTTTTCTTTTTCATTTGTGTATGTGTGTGTGTTCAGATGTGTAAGCCTCAAGTGCATGACCTCTGACTCAGTCTCAAGTTGCCATGTTTGAATACAAAGCACTTTTAAAAAAATTATTTTATTTATTTTTTTGGAGAGAGACACAGAGAGAGAGACAGACAGACAGAGAGGGAGAGGGAGAGGGAGACAGATAGAGATGGGCGCGCCAGCAGTCTCTCAGCTGCTGTGAACGAAATCCAGATGTGTTCACCCCCTTGTGGGCAAGTGCGGCATTGTGCCCTTGTGTCATTTTGCACCTGGCTAAACGTGGGACCTGGAGATTGGAACCGCTGGAGATTGGAACCAGCATTCTTAGGCTTAGCAGGCAGGCGCCTTAGCCGCTAAGCCATCTCTCCAGCCCACAAGGCATGGTGTGGTAGTTTGATTGTGATAGTGTAAATGTGTGGCCCATAGGCTCAGGTGTTTTATTAAAATTAAACTTGCAACTTGGATCTCCAGCCATCTGGCTAGAGAAGGTGTCACTGTGGGTGGATCCTAGTGTCCAGCCCTGAGGTGTGTTTGAGGCAGATCTGAACTCCATCCCAATGGTATGGAGGGAGCATTTTGCATTCTGGTTGTACTTGCTTTCTTCTTTTGGTGTTTGCTGGCTATTTACTGGTTTCTCTGTGCATGGATCTCTGAAAGGGAGCGAGCTTCTTCTGCCATTGATGGTACTTCTCCTGGGTCTGTAAACTTTAAATAAATCCCATCCTTAAAGTTTGTCTGGTTGGATGTTCATCCCAGCAAAGAGAAGCTGACTACAACACAAGGAGACATTAACTGTATTGCCCAGATTTTAAGATGGCCACATCTATTTACAAGTTAGGGGGAAAGGAGAATTATAATTCTCCTATAATTATAATCTGTGGCATTCAGATATATACAGAAACTCTTTCCCAAATTTATGGTTATTTTCCTTGAGATGTTTTTGACCTTATTTTATTTATTTGACAGAGACAAAGAGGGGGAGAGAGAGGGAAAGAGAGAGCGAGAGATAATGGGAGTGCCAGGGCCACCAGCTACTGCAAACAAACTCCAGATGCATGCACCACCTTGTGCATCTGGCTAATGTGAGTTCTGGAGAATCGAACCGGGGTCCTTTGGCTTTGCAGGCAAATGCCTTAACCATTAAGCCATCCCTCCAGCCCTGTTTTTGACTTTAATATGGTGTAGAAGCAAGACACATCCAGCAGAAACCCTACATGTGTGATTTATGATTCTTTCCTAGTCTAATATATAAGCAGTGGCAGGTTTTCTAATGATGCTGAGCCACAGTGGTGAGCCAAGTTACAGCTCCCAGTCATCACGCACATGATCAGTATGGAAGCAATTTTATTGTACAGGGTGTTGTGTTACTAAGTTGTCATAATTAATAGGATAGGTGGAACAAATGCATTTTCAACTTAGCCCGTACTTTTTTTAAATTTATTTTTTTAATTTATTTTTATTTTTGGAGAGAGACACAGAGAGAGACAGACAGAGAGAGAGGGAGAGGGAGACAAATAGAGAATGGGCGTGCCAGCAGTCTCTCAGCTGCTGTGAACAAAATCCAAATGAATGCGTCCCCCTTGTGGGCAAGTGCCATTAGCCAGTACTTTTAACTAATGATGGATTTATGTGGAAGAGTCCTAGTGGAAGTTGAAGAGTATCTGAATTCAACAGATATTTACTGTGTGCCAGGCATTGAATGAAATCAACTAAATCCTGGGAACACCCAGACATGAATTCCTCAAATAAAAAGGTATTAAAGGGCCAGGGAGATTGCTCAGTGGTTAAAGGCATTTACTTATGAAGTCTGCTGGTTTGGGTTCAATTTCCCAACACTCATGTAAAAGCCAGATGTAAAAAGACTGTCATCTGTTGTAGCAGCAAGACACCCTAGTGTATCCATACACACGCAGACACACACACATGCATATATACACAAAAATAAATAAGTTCATGTTCAAAAAACATTTTGCTTTTATTTATCTGAGGGAGAGGGAAAGAAGCAGTGGGAGAGAGAGAATAAGAGAAAGAGAGAGCGAGAATGGGTGTACCAGGACATCCAGCTGCCGCAAACCAACTCCAGATGCATGTGCCATTTTGTGCCTCTGGCTTATGTGGGTTCTGAGGAATTGAGTCTGGGTCCATTGGTTTTGCAGACAAGTGCCATAACCACTATGCACTCTCTCCAGCCCATTTTTAAAAAAATGTATGGAAGTTGTCTTTCAGAGAAAGTCTCCAGGCAAGGATGAATCCACTCAAGGATAGTTTGTGAACAGCCTCTCAATAATGGACGTGGACCAAAGATGCCCGGTCACCTGGTCAATGACATTTCAATGTCACCCTCTGTAGAACATAAGCATGATCATCCCCAGCCCCACAGGAAACATGTGACCATTGGTTGTTGTTTAATCAGCAAACAGCTTCTCTCTCCTCCATCGAAACTCCACTAGGACCAACTGATGACAAAGCAGTGGTAAAGTGCTTGTCAGCACCTGGCCCACTTACAAACCAGCTTTACAACAAGCCTTTACTTTTTCTGAAAACTCAGCATTCACAGTATTAAATTTTTGTATGTGTGACTAGGATTGTGTGTGAATCCATTTCTGGGATTACAAGTGTACACCAACATGCTTAGCTGTTTTCTTTTTCTATTTTATTTTCTTATATGGGTTCTCTGGATCAAACTCAGGTCCTCATACTAACAAAGCGGACATGTTAATGACTGAGCTATCTCCCAAGCCCCATGGAGTATTACACAAATAGCAGAAAACTATGGCTTGACAACAGAAAAGTCACATTGTCAAAACAGACAGAGTCCTAATCCCCAGGAAGTGCACATCAAGGCAATCCAATAGTAACAGTAAATGCATAAGCAAACATGATTGTAATATAGTGAAAATCCAAAAATCAGAATAAGCTCTTGAAAGAAAATCAGAAGGATAAAAGGATGGGAGGTTTGGCTGGGTATTTCACACAAGGTAATAATAACAAGAGTGCCTTTATATTTTATTGGATACTTCCATCACAGTTACAAAATTGAGAATTTCATTTGAAACAGTTGATTTCCACATGATAAGTATAATGTACAACAAAGAAGCTGAGGCTCTTTTCTATCTTCCCTATAAGTAGGGCTTTCTCTTCAATTTTTCTTAGGAGATAGGTTTCATGCTGAAGAATGCTGCCTTGGAACAAATACACATTTAACCACAAATGGAAACTGAGTGTCCAAATGGGAGAAGGTATCTCCCACTGGACAAGAAAGCAGATGCTCCTGGTCGTCCAGAGAGACACAGGCTGTGTTGTTTTCTGTCCATAATCTGTCCTCAGTCAGCATCCCATGGCTGTAAACATACCCAAGATAATCAACTTAAAAAGATGAAGGGAGCTCACTTGGTAAAATGTTCACCTTACAAGCATGAAGATACGAGTTAGATCCCCAGAACCCATGTACAAAATATGGTGGCACACTTGTATCTCAGATCTGGGAAGACAGAGACAGGCAAATTCCCAGTACTTGCTGCCCTGTTAGCCTAACTTACTTGCTGATATCCAGGCCAATGAGAGACCCTGTACCAAGGTGCTAGTCTGCATTCTGGGGATGACACTATAGGTTGTTCTTTGATCTCTACATATGCATGCATACACACTTATATATACACATGCACCTGCTCAGGAACACACACACACACACACACACACACACACACACACAAGGGGTTGTTTTTAGCTTCTTTTTAACCTATGGTAGCATAGTTCATCATGGTGAAGGTGAACCTTCTGGAAGCTCACCATGTGGTAGCAGCCAAAAGTGAACTGAAGTTCTCAGAAAACATGTTAAACATCCTAGAAAGCTGACTGACTGATGGAACTTCTGTGATTGAGGAGAGCTGGAAGCCTGCAGGTCTAGACTCAAATTATCTTGTGGTATTTTTAGCTTCTAAATAGCCATTTATTGCCCATCTCTGTTTTACCCAACATTCTTGTGACAGTCAGGTAAACTCCTTGGAAGGTCCTAACAGTTGCCTTGGTTTCCATCAACCCGAAGGCTATGAATGTCATCAGACAGCAGCTGCGGCCCACAGCAGAGATGTCCCTGCTTTGCTCCCATGTGCCTACTTGTTTCCACCAGGTTTTGAAAGTGCCCTCATTTGTAATTTTCTTTGTTCTGTGACTACAAAAAAAAAAATCATAAAATTTACCTTGTTGGAACATAGTATTTGGGGTAACATAAATCAGTGCTCACAGACCATGGTCGTTCATATTTGGTTCCAGAATAAACTCTTTTTAAAATTAATTAATTAATCAATTTGTGAGAGAGAGAGAGAGAGAGAGAGAGAGGGAGAAAACAGGCATACCAGGGGCCCCAGCCACTGCAAATGAACTCTAGACGCATGTGCCACTTTGTGTATCTGGCTAACCTGGAACCTGGGGAATCAAACCTAGCTCCTTTGGCTTTGCAAGCAAGTGCCGTAACCACTAAGCTGTCTTTCCAACCAGAATAAACTCTCTTTTTTTCATTTTAGGTGAGATCAACACCTCAAAGAGCAAGAGACTGGAAGGACAGGGAGTGCCCTAATGAGAGCATGCTCCCAGACACCTAACATGCATTTATTAATCCCAATCACCTAAGGGTTCCTCCATCTCCTAACAGCTACGTGCAAGGAATCAAGATTTCAACACATAAGCAATAGTCAGACATAAGACATACAAACAGTAGCACCCTAGTCCCAGAAGGAAAGGACCTTCCAGCATGAGGGGCAAAGCCTGCATATGAGGAAATCCCTGGCTCCTTAACTGGGGATGGTAGAGACTCCAGCTCCATCTGTGTGTGTGTGTGGGGGGGGGTGGTGTGGATAAGCAGCTTTTAGAGCCCTGGATTCTCCTGGGCTCTTTTCTCTGCATTCATTTCCCAAGGCTGCCATTCAGATGCCAACTTAGCATCTCACCTCCGTCTAGGACATAATCAGCAAATCAACCAGTGCAGAAAGCAGAGCCAAGTAAGGGTCAGTGACAGAAGCCCAGGGCCTGTGCACTGTGCTTCTAACTTAAATAATTCACTAGAGAGCTTAGGCTGTCTCTAGCACTGCTCATCCAACATTGTCTATCACCCAGTTCGCTTTTACGGACCCACTGAAGGAGCTCCCCTTGTGAAGTGCTATTCATCCAGCTTCTTCCACTGTTTTTTTTTTTTTTTTTTTTTTTTTTTTTTCTTGTGGCTGCCTTGGTGTTAGGCTGGAGTGTCACTGACTTCCTACTTGATCTCTCTTCATCCGTCCTTTCAAAGACTGAAGAAAGGAAGCTGATTGTGGAGGTTCTGAGGAAGGGAGGAGTGCCCTTTTTGTGGCACCTCATGTGCCCCACCACTGCACCAAGACACAGACCACGAAGTTTGGCCTGTATCTCCACTTCAAGTGTGTCTACAGAGACTTCAGGTGACAGCCAGCCTCAGGATTCAACCTTAGTGTCTACAATAAACAAGCAGGTGATGAATTTCCTAAGTCTCCTAATAAACTCAAAGCCTCCTCATCAGAACAGAAGCCCCTCATGGGACTATGCAAATAATTATAAAATATTGTAGGCATTCAAAGTGGTAGGCAGCAGTGGAAGTTCCTCCTTGCTTTTCCTCTAACTACTGTTTCCAAGTCTCTTCTGTTTTCCCAGTGAGAGTGTTAATAGGGTGAATAGACGGGCATTGCAGAGAAAGGAGCAGTGAATAAAATGTACTCTGAGATGACTAATCATTGGTGATGGTTTCATAGTGTAGTGTGATGCTTTTCCCTCATAAGGCAAGTGGAAGAGAAGCCTCCTGGTGAGTCCTGATATGTCCAGAGAGGAAGAAACTGTTCAGGTTTCTATAGGTGAAAGACTGGAGCTGTGTATCCATCCCTGATGCAGCTTACCCTTTGAGAAGCTCAACACACCCTCTGGGCATTTTGACTCCTTTCTATAAAATAAAGAACTTGGCTAATATGATCTCAAGCTTCTTCACTCTTACAATTTTAAATTTTTATTTTAAAAAGTCATGTTTAAAGATGATAACTCAGAGAGGACATATGTAGCATATTTATTTATGTATTTATGTAGCATTTATGTAGCATTTACATATTACATATGTAGCATATGCAACATATTTGCTGGGACAAAACACCTGGCCATAAGTTTGTGCTTCTGGAAGGGCTTATGTCCCTTCCAGACTCATGGTTTGTGGAAGGAAAAGCTTCTTTCTATCTTACAGTTTAAAGGGAAAGTTTTCTTGTGGCAGGGAAAGCATAGCAGGAGCAGGCATCCAGCTGTCACATCTTCACAGTAGGTAGGAAGTAGAGAGAGTGAGCTTCTATGAGCACTGCTACAGTCAGTTTTGAGCTGATGCACAAAGAAACCAACCAAAAACAGCTTATTGGAGAAAAGGGTTTATTTTGGATTACAGACTCAAGGGGAAACTCCATGATGGCAAGGGAAAATTATGGCATGAACAGAGAGGGTGGACATCACCTCCTGTCCAACATCAGATAGACAACAGTAGCTGGAGAGTGTGTCCAATACTGCCAAGAACAATTTGGCAATGACACCCCAAAGCCCACCTCCCCCCAAAATGCATCACATCCAAGAGGATCCAAGTCTCAAATTGCCATCTGCTTGGGACCTAGCCTTCAGAGCACAAGTTTGTGGGGGAGACCTGAATCAAACCACCAGAAACATCCAGTGGGCTTGGACTAATAAAAAATCCTACCCTCAGTGCCTCACATTCTTAGCAATGTTTCACCTCACAATGGCTTCACCAGTTGGGGATCATGTGTGAAGCTTAATCACAAACATGTAAGGTTATGGGGGATTTTACGTACAAACCACCACAGCATGTAACATAGCAATATGGGGCTTGTATTAGTTACCTTTCTTATTTCTGTGACCAGATATCTGACACAGAGACATTTTAAGAGAAGAGAGGTTTATTTTGCCTCACTGTTTGAGGGGATACAGTCCTTCACTGTGGGGAGCTCATGGCTATGGGCAGCTCCTTAGTGGCAAAAGTATGTGACAGTTGCTTGCTCACATTTCAGTAGATCAGGGAGAGGGGTGTTCTAGTGCTCCTTTCCCTTTGTCATTTTAGTCCTGGACCCAAGCCAAAAGGATGGGGCAACCTACTACCAGGACAGTCTTCTCCCTCCTCTATTCTTTCAGGAAAGCATCTGAGAGATACACTCAAAGGTGTGCCTCACAAATGCCCCAAGAATTTATTAATCTGATCAAGTTGGCTATAAAAATTAGCTATCATGGGGTTATTTGAAAAACACTTGAATAGTTTTTCTCCAAAGTGTAGATGTTTGTATGTGCATGTAAATATATAGCCGTACATGGACATATGCAGGGTCAACCATTTTCAAGTGCATGAAAATCCTCTTGCTAAAGAGAAGTAGAAATTCCACTTCTATTAGCTTTTTTTTTTTTTTTTTTTTTTGAGAGTCACACAGAGAGAGACAGAGGGAGAGGAAGACAGATAGAGATGGGCGTGCCAGCAGCCTCTCAGCTGCTGTGAACGAAATCCAAATGCGTGTGCCCCCTTGTGGTCAAGTGCAGTGTTGTGCCCTTGTGTCACTTTGCATCTGGCTAAAAGTGGGACCTGGAGATTGGAACCAGGTTCTTAGGTTTAGGAGGCAGGCACCTTAACCGTTAAGCCATCTCTCCAGCCCTCTATTAGCTTTTAACTATGATGTCATAGCATGTCTGCATTTCTGCAAAACTCAGCTTTTTATTTTTCATTGTGTGTGTGTGTGTGTGTGTGTGTGTGTGTGTGTGTGTGTGTAGGCCAAAGAGCCACCTTAAGTGTATAGGTCATTAAGAATATCATCCACTTTTTCTGAGACAGGCTCTTTCACTTTTGTGGAGTATATCAATTAGGCTAGATGGTTTGGCCAGTGAACCTCAGAGATCCTCCTGTCTCTTCATCCTTAACATGGGGATGACAAACACACTCCACCACACCTGGCATTTTGACATCAGCACTGGAGATCAAAATCAGGTCCTCATTACTTCTTTCCATTCCTAAGATTTCTCTCTTCATAATAGGAACAAATATTATCATAACTTTTTTATGGTATTGAAATGAAAATACTTGTATAATATTAGTTCTTCCCAGAAAGATAAGAAGAATACATGGGCACCGCCATCCAATCTCAAAATCACTAAATTATGAGAGAAAGCCATATGTTATATAACTTGGATGTTTCTTTCTGTAAAGTCATTATGAATGTGAAGTTACTTTTTAATCTGTTTTTCACCCATCTGCAATGGGTACGTCACAGAGCATAGGTGCTTTCTCATGAAGAAATGCTGACTGTGTCAACCTTCTTCAGTACTTTGTAGTGATTCTATCACAGTCTTGCAAATGTCTGTGCCTTGCTAGTGCTACAAAGTACAGAGCATTGGTCACATCGACCTGATGATTTCTTGAGCTTCTTACTTTATATCACTCCAGATATTGTTGATATTCATCAATGATGGTCCAGAATAGTACTGATGACAGGTATACACCTGAAAAACACAAGGTTCTTGTTTGTTTATTCAGAATTAATATTCCTGATAAAATGCTTACAAGTCAGGGTGTCTTGGATTTCTCAACATCAGAGAACAAGACAAACAGAATTGGAGGGGCACTACTTTTGTGATGGTTCACACAATATTCCAAGTATAAAGGATTTTATGGGTTTTTGTTTTGTTTTGTTTTGTTTTGTTTTGTTTTGTTTTTTTGTTTTGAGGTAGGGTCTCACTCTGGTCCAGGCTGACCTGAAATTAACTATGTACTCTCAGGGTGGCCTCAAAATCATAGCAATCTCTGCCTCCCGAGGGCTGAAATTAAAGGCATGTGCCACCATGTCCAATGATTTTATGGTTTTTTAAGTTTATTTTTAATAGTTAAGGACATACTTAGTATTGTTTTTTAATTAATTTTTATTAGTTAAGGACATACTTAGTATGTAAACAATACATGTTGGTACCATACTTTCCCTCATCCCTGCCCCTTTTCCAAAGGGGCCCTCCTCATATTCCACATTGCCATTCATGAATAATTCATGCACATTTTGTGCGTGTGTCATTTCCAGGTGCACCATGGTGATAAATACCTGAGAGAACAACATAAAAGGAGGAAAAATTTATATTGGTTCACAGTTTCAGAGGTTTCAGTACTTGATCTGCTGGCTCCACCATGGTGAAACTTTGAATAACACATGCAGTCTGCAGATCTCAACCCCTAGTTTGCAATTACCTGCATTACCTGCAGGGGATATATTCTGGTGGATGACCCAAACTCCAAATGGTACCAAATCCCACAAATCCCATTTGTACTATTTCTGCCTATACATATATACCTGGCAAAGTTTAATTGATTAACTAGGTATGATAATAGATAATGATAACATTTTAAAAAATTCTAGCACTATATTGTACTAAATGATATATGAATATGCTTTCTCTTCCTGTTAATATCTTATTGCATTGTTATCACAATTGTCCTTGAGTAACTACTATAGATATAAGTCCTACTGTGAGTACTAAATGAGAAACAATCACCCCACTGAGCACAACCAGCACAGCGCCTACATCATAGGTACTTGGTCCACAGACTCACTGCTTTGTACTCACTGAACTGGCCAATAAAATATGGCCGTGTATCAGAACTGACATCCAGCAAGCTTTCTGAATCTTGCCTGTAGTTTTGGAAGCAGCATGAAGGAAATGGGCTCTGTCATGTTCTTTTACGCTCTTCCTTCTGTGGAAGAGATGGTGCGTGTTGTCACCACAATAGACTGCATCCTTAATGTCAGCCTTCTGCCACTCTCTGCCCTCCAGGATCTCATCTTAATAAACAATCAGTTAAGCAAGTGTCCAGACTGACCAGCTCAGCCAAATGTGGAGCTGGGCAAGTTGTTTCTCTCCTAATGAACCGTCCCCTGGACACAGCCAGTTCCATACAAGCACAGGAATGTTTATTGTCCGTGGCATTTTTGGGAGTTACACTCTTTATTAAGCCCTGCTGTGTTGCTCCGGGGCCAGCTGGTGATACATTAATTCACTGTGATGATTTGTCCTGATTATTCTAATTACGGCCTCACCTCCTCAGACAAGCTGTGCCTGAAGCAGAGGGGTAGTTCACCCATCAGTAGCACAGCAGCATTGCAGAATGCAGTCACGCTTGTCCTGAAAAGAGGGCCTTGCTGTTAGTGCTTTTGTCTTAACTTGTTGCTGGTGCCTTGAATCAGGGTCCCTGGAGTCCTGCTGTATGCAGATCCTGCTCTCTTTATATCTTTTACTTTACAAGGAGTATAAGACTTCTTATCATTCATACTTTTTCATCTTCTATCACGTTATTGGCGGACTCTGTCTGGATTTCAGGTTCTTGGCATCTTGTTCAAAGAGTAGAAGAAGCACATACAGGGGCAGTAATGAAGCCAGAAGAGCACAAAGAAAATGGTATACAAGTGGAAGGAAATATGCTTGAGGGAATAGTGGGCTCCTTGGGTCAGAATACTCAAGAGCATTTGTGATTGTTTGGGAATTCCTTTTATGAGGAGCTGGAGGTTGATAGGGGTAATAGGTGGATGGGCTTTTTGTTTTGATTGACTCTTCTCTCTAGTGGTTTCTAAGGACCCTGTGTGAGGGTCAGACCCCACCAAACACCATGATAAGTCAATGTCAGAGCTGCTAGAGGGATCTGAAGTTGAGCAGAGTACCCACTTCTGCCAGGAACTTGGGAGCAAGGTGGAAAATCAAGTGTTTTTAAAATTAATACCAAAGAAGAAGTTTCTGTGATTTTAGGATATTGTGCATATGAGCTCCAGTGTGCTTGATACCAGAACAAAGATAAGTATCAGGTATTTGGAAACTAGGAGAGCCAAGAGGATCAACTCACTGTGACAACACTGTAGTAATTGAATCTGCAGTTATGTCAGACTCACCCCCCACCCCAATTTATTCTTAGCTTAAAATCATTGGATACCTAAACATGTCTTTTAAAAAATTTTAATGTATTTTATTTATTTGACAGAGAGAAAGAGGCAGAGAGAGAAAGAGAGAGGGAACAAATGGGCATGCCAGGATCTGCAGCCACTGCAAATGAACTCCAGATGCATGCGCCCCCTTGTGCATCTGGCTAATGTGGGTCCTGGAGAGTTGAACTGGGATCCTTTGGCTTTGCAGGCATATGCCTTAACCACTAAGCCATCTCTCCAGCCTTAAACATGTCTTTTTTTAAAAAATAGATTATTGGGGCTGGAGAGATGGTTTAGAAGTTAAGCGCTTGCCTGTGAAGCCTAAGGACCCCAATTTTGAGGACCAATTCCCCAGTATCCATGTAAGCCAGATGCACAGGGTGGTGCATCCATCTGGGGTTTGTTTGCAGTGGCTGGAGGCCCTGGTGCACCCATTCTCTCTCTCTCTCCCTCTTTCTCTCTCTGCCTATCTGTTGCTTTCAAATAAATAAATAGATTCTACTTAAAATCAGGTTTAGTGTATTATCTAACTTGGGGTAAGCCTCATAAGAACATCAAAATTTAAATGCACAGATATTCTACTTGAGAATACCTGTAAAGGACAAAATCATCAATATTACATTTCAGATAAAATAATTTCCAGTTTAACGTATGATTTTCAACATTTCTTTAGAGCTGAAATGAGCTTGGTGCATCTTGTACCTATATCCAGAGGAAGGGCAAGCATACAATCTGTGTCTGGAAAGCTACCGTGAAGGTGGCCATCACCTGCGAACAGCCAGGAAATCTAAATACACATTGCTGGGTTTGTGTTCACAAAGTGAAGACACACAGTGGGTGTATGTGACTGCACTTCAGTCACTAAAAGGCTAGTGTGTCAATAGGGGGATTGGATGGAGAGTGACTGATGTTAGCTGGCAGAGACAAAGACACTCTGTCAAAGAGAGATCTGTCAGGAGATGGAGACAAGGTGCACAGATGTGGCAAGAGCGATATGACAGCATAGTTGTGATGGAAGGGTTACTGAGCACTTGCTGTAAGGCATGCACTGACATATTGCCTTGATTTCTTTATTTTTCATTAACTTTCTACTAGAATCCTATGAGGTAGGTTCTATGTTACAAGTGATAAATTACTGAAATTTTAAAATCAAAAATGATTAAGATTGCTTGTTCACAATTACAGTTACAAACTATGACCTCCTTTAGTAGGATTCCACATTCTGAATTTTTAATTATTTAATGTAGATGAACATTCTAAAATTCAGAGGATTTGGGTATTGAAAATGTTACTAGGGGAGAAAGTTGAAGAGGAGGAAGTAGGTCAAACAATCTGGGGCATTATCATAATATTGAGAAATTTTATTACTTCCTAGTTTCATATTTGGTTAAGAATTTTCTTTAGTAACTTTTCTATCAAATGTGGACATGGAGGCTTATAAATATGAACCAACTTTTCAAGACAATTATGAAAAGAATTTTGCATTTCTGGTTGCTAAGTTGGTATTCTATCTACAGGACAGGGAACGCTGGTCCCATGTCTAAACTTGGAGTGTCTGGTATGCTGCCTGGAGTCCCTCTTTCCTATTATTTTTCTTCTCTGAACACTGACTTGAGCAGCCCACTTTGCCATATTCTCCTGGTCCTGCTCCTTGGAATCTACTTATCTAATCAGTCAAAGATATCCATGCTATGCAGTCTCTGAGACAATCACTGGGGACTGGCTGCCTAAGTGAACAGATGCTTTGGTTTGCATGATTTGTTGAATGTAGAGTCATTGATTATCAGCAACATCTTTAAGATAGGATGCAGTGTTCCAGCTTGAACTGAGTATAGTCATCTTGGCAATGACTACCTGGTGATCAAACCCTGTAAGATAAATAACATCATCCTAACACCTAGACCTACCAACAGATCCAGTTATTCCCTTACTGGGCATTTACCCTAATTGCTCCAAGCCTCAGATCAGAGACATTTGCTCAACCATGTTTCTTTCTAGCTTCTTTCTAGTTGCTCAATTCATAATAGCAAAGAGCTGGAATCAACCCAGATGTCCAACATTAGATGAATGGATAATAAAGATGTGGTATATCTATACTATTGAAATCTACGTAGCAGTAAGGAAAGATGAAATAATGAAATTCAAAAAAAAATGGTTGAACATGGAACAGATCATCCTCAGTGATCTCGCCCAATCACAAAAAGATAATCGTCACATGGTCTCATTTATCTGTCACTCCTAACCTGAATCCACCTGAGATGCTTCCAAACCTAATAAGCACTCTGAGAACCAGACGAGAGGGAGGATGGGGTGGGAGGAGGGTAATGGTGGGAGGGAACGAGAGGGTGGGAGGGAGGACAAGGGTGGGGGGCACAAATAGGAACCCAAAAGGAAATGATACTATAAAACCCTATATTCTGAACAACAGGCTAAAACATTGGTCCTTCAGCAGGCCCTCAGAGGGAACACCTGAACTACAGGGAACTGGAGAGAACATCATGAAAACCAACCTTAATCTTTTCCTGCTTCTCTTTCTCTTCTCTCTCCCTCTCTCTGTCTCTCTCTCCCTTTCCTCTCTATACTCACTTTCTCTTTTATATTATCTATCTTTTTCTTCCCTAACCTTCCTTGGAACTGACTTATAACTCTCAGTACCAGCATGGGGTTAACTTTCACAATGAGCTGTTGATCCAAGAGACCTACAAGGTTTCCTAAAAAAGACAGCTTTCTGTCAGAGTTCTTGATGACCCACCAAAGGTTAATGGTAAGACCCTACTGTCGAAGACAGCATACATGTGTGACACCAAACTTGGAGAGACCTGGCCAGAATCTGGAAGAGGGTCAGTCCCCAGACAGTAAGCTAGTCTAGTGCCAGAGGGTGCTACATGAGCAACTGGGGGAAAATGGCTGCCATCTGTCCAAACAACTCGCAGTCTAAGCTACCCAGCAGGAAACAACCTGACATAATGCTCAAACAAGTGCAGTAGTGGCACACAGCCATGGTGGGTAACCAACTGCTCTTGATTTGGCTAATAGATCTACTTGGTGGAATGGAAATCATTGCTGGAACTGGGAAATAAGTCAAAACCATGTACAAAAAATGAGCTCAGTCTTCAAGATCAAGCTACCACCAAATGTGGGCTAGAAGAGGGCCTATGCATATAAAATTCTCTCCAAAATATCTATGGCCATTCCATCTATCTATTACTAACTTCTCTCTCCGTTGGAGAATTTGCTTATCTTTTTCAGATGGACAATGAACCTGAAGGGAGGATCAGCCAATCACACCTCACCAGGGCCCCAGCTAAAACCATAAAGTAATGTGGTGGAAGGGCAAGAATACAGCTTTCTTGGTGATCATGACACTAGAAAAAGGCTGAAGGAGATAAACACAGAGAACATCCAACTCCTACTAAGCCAGGTATCCAGAGACACAGAGGCTCCCAAAACCTCATCACTGAAGTAGAACGAAAATGACCCCAATGTGGCTCAGGGAAATTTGCGGAAGAGGGGGCGGAAAGAATGTTAGAGCCACAAGTTGGGGCATTATGCAGATACTTGGCCTATCCCCCGTAACTCTTGACTACCCCCACAATGCATGACCCACATTCCCCATTAATGAGGGTCCCTTTGGAAGGGGGAGGACAGGGAGGAGGATAATGGAGTCATCAATATGAATGTAAAATTAGAATAATATAAATTAAAAAATAAATTATTTAAAAAAACAGTCAGTGGGTATTTTCTATGCTGTCTGGACTGTTTATTTATTGAGATCTGTTTCTTAACTAATATTTAACATTAATAACTTTAAAAAATTTTATTTGACAAAGAAAGAGAGAGAGAGAGAGAGAAAGAGGCGGACAGAAATGGAGAATCAGTATGGGTGCTCCGGGACCTTCTGCCACTGCAAACGAACTCCAGACATATATGCCATTTTGTGAATTTGACTTTATATGGTTACTGGGGAATTCACCCAGGGCTATTATGCTTTTCAAATAAGTGCTCTCAGCTGCTGAGCTGTCTCTCCAGCCCTCAATAACTTTTAGTTATTTTCATACGTGTGGGTCTGTGTGTGTATACACTACTGTCTCCTGCTGCTACAAACAAATGCCTATCCAGCTTTACATGGGTAGCTGGGGAATTGAACTTGCGTTTTTGAAGCAAGTGCCTTTAGTTGCTAAGCCATTTTCAACTTTACCATGTTCAACATATATATGTATAAAAAATCTCCAGTTGGCCAGTTGGCATGGCTACCTTTGTCTAGTTTGATATACAAATTCCTTGTGAGATTAGGACACTCTTTTATTTTAGCCATTCAAGATGTGCTTCTGACTTCAAATCCCTTAAAAAAATGTACTTTGTCCCAAGTCAGATTTGTCCACATCTTTCTTGGTTTCTTTAGCATCTTTTGACTGACCAGGCACTGTGATGACCAGGCATTTATGACACCATTATCCAATAGCCATTTGTGGTCACCTTCTCATTCTAAAATTTGAGAGCATCAAGGATTGTGCTAGTTACTTTTGTTTCCACTGTGGCAAAGTGCATGATGGAAGCAAATTAAGGGAGAAAAGGTTTGTTGTGGTTTATTGTTTCAGAGGGATTTAAGTTAATCCTGGCTGGGATGGGTGGTTTGAGTTCAACAGTGAATGGAGTATACGTTAGAGAGCCCTCCATTGTGGAGGCCCAGGAAGGAGAAGGAGAATACTGACACGAGGGACAAGTATGACTTTCAAAGGCCCATGCCTTGCTACCTTTTAAAACCAGCCAGGGTTCAACTCCTAAAGATTCCATGACCTTTGAAATAATGCCACAGCTGGGAACTGAGAGTTTAAAACAAGCCTGTGGGAGACATTTCAGACTCAAACTATAACAATCCACCCTAATGCCCCAAAGCTCACTGAATTCAACTTCAAGAGTCACCATGTTCTGAACAGTTCCAACACTGTTCAAAAGTTCAAAGTTCACAGTCTCTTCTGAGACTTAAGACATATTTTTAGTTGTGAGCCCCTATAAATTCAAAAAGCATTTGGGTTGTTAAATCACTACCAATATACCATGGGCTATAGAGTAAGTGCTTCCATCCCAGAAAAGAAACAAAATGAGGGTAGCAACAGAAGGTGAGACCAAAGCAAGGCTGAAACCCATCAGGATGAATATTTCATCCCATAGCTGTGTGTTGCCTTTAGGAACTATGGTAGCTTGGTCTGAACACTGTTATTTTATTCCTGGGTAGCCTCTCTCTCTTTTACTCTCTCTCCCTTTCTCTCTCAGGCCAGCTCCTTTTGGTACCTATACGTTCCTTGAAAGACTCTTAGTGTAGGCTTCACCTTCACAGCTTCACACATAGCTGACTCATGGGTTTCCCGCAGGGGATTTGACCCCACTACCCACTGCCTGATGTCTAAGGCTTTCCTCTGGAACTTCAGTGCAAGCCTCCCTAACCCCATCATTCTTTCATTTTGCATGCCTGCAAAACCAAGACCACTTAGATGGCGCCATGCTCTGCTGCTAGGTTGAGAAGCAGCCAGGCACCTTTGGAACATGGCTGTAGTGGCCTTTGACTGTTTAGGTGGCTGGACTTTGAAAAACATTTCCTGAGGGGGCTGTTCTCAAGCAGAGCACCATGGCAGATTTATTTTTTCAAATGAAAGTCCTTCAGATGGATTTATTTTGTATACCTGGAAACTTTCAATGGGTGGGATCTTACCTTTAAGGTACTATTCCTATTGCTCCACTATAAAATGTTTGGTTTCCCCTTAATGGCTTTAATTATCTTTCACAATTACAGAAACTTTGTCTGTACTTGCTTTGTCCACAACATTAACTGTCTAGCTCCTTTCCTTACAAGACTGCATTGTTTTACATCTTTTTCCTCCATTGTTTGATTTCAGTTCTGTCTATAATCCTGGCCATGCTACCGCTGTGCTACCTTAAAATTCCTTCCATTTAGTTAATAACTCCATTACTATTAAATTCAGACTTGCAGATTTTCAAGACTTGATTAGAATGTAGCCAGGTTCTGTGTCATAATATAAACTGAATTACTTCTAAGTCAATTTCTAATGGAGCATTTCTTTTCCCAGCTGAAACCTCATGACCAATCTTTCCTTTTTCTTTTCTGTTGGCATTCCAGTCTTCCAAAATCTCACCAGCATTTCCAATTAAGTACTACTTTTAACAATCTAGAGTTTCTATAATTCATATCTGTAAACTCTTCCAAAAGGTCAAAGAACCGCTTGGTCAGGTTTATCATAACAACAATTCTCTAGAATACATTTTCTATAGTAGTTAGTTTTCTTATTGCTATATTAAAGTACTTGATAGAGAAATTTTAAGTGAGGAAAAGCTTATTTTGGCTTATGGTTCCAGAGGGGTTTCAGTCCATTATGGAAGAGAAGGTAGGGGATGAGTTCCTAGAAGCAAGAGAATGTTAGAGAGGCCCCTCCATGGTGGTAGACTAAGAAGGAGAGAGACAGCATGCTGGAACCAGGGGATGGTGTAACCTTCAAAAGCCTGGTTACTTCTACCAGTTCCGTAGAAAGAGAAGGCAGGGGAGGGGGAGAGAGAGAGAGAGAGAGTGAGCACCAGGCCCTCCAGCCACTTCAAATGAACTCCAGACACATGCGCCCCTTGTGCTTCTGGTTAACGTGGGTCCTGGAGAATCGAACCTGGGCCCTTTGACTTTGCAGGCAAATGCCTTAAATGCTAAGCCATCCCTCCAGCCCTTGGTCTCAATTCTTAAAGGCTCACACCTTCAAAACTGAGCCCTGAACTGGGAACCCAAGTGTTCAGAGCACAAGCTTGTTCAGACATTTTAAATTTAATCCATGAAGGAGATATAGCTCCTTTCTACATGAAAATATTTACCTCAGTCAACACAACTTACATACAAGTCTGATTCTTGAAAGATGCCATCCTTGTTTTCTTATCCTTACCTCTATGCCACAAACCTCAAGACAGTTTTGCAATATATGTGTGCCATGTAGGGCCAAAAGCACATTATTTTTTTCTAAATGAAAATCTCTAAATAAATACAAAGTGTAAATATTTTTAGATGACTACCCACCTATCAAACTGCAGACTCATCTTGGTAATGAACTCTCTACCCATTTTGTTTTTTTACATCTGATTTCTCCATGATCAATACGAACAGTCCATTAGCAGAGCAGCTGGCATGGCAAAGAAACTGTTGTAGAAAAACATTCCAGATGAAGCTAATGATAGCATGTGAGAAAGGGAAAAGAGCTGAATTGATGTTGAAGCTAATTTATTTCATTAGCTAGCACTAGACATAAATTGCAGTGTAATGGAATTAATCATTTAAATGGATTATTCACTTGGAAGTGATAAAAATAGAAACATTCCACTTGGAGCTGTCTTTTTCCCCTCTGCTGAACCCATGTGGTTTAAATGAGTTGTTTTTATTGAAAGAATAAAGAAAATTAGGAGGTTCATATAGATGTTTTTAGGAACATGAATGATATGATTCCAAATCCTCCTTTCCAAAAGAAAGATTGTCATTGGGAGTAGGACACTGTGAAGCCAGAACATCTGAACAGATAAGGAAGGACAGTGGACACTTACCTGGATTACAGGACTCTGGCAGAATAAATTTCTTTAAAAATTCTTCCAACCATTCATTTTATTTGGAGGCTGGGGGAAGATAGCTCAGTGGATAAAATGCTTGCCTCACTGAGTTTGACCCCTATTACCGATGTGAAATTGCGAGCATGGTGATACATACCTGTTATACCAGCACTGGGGCCATTGAGACAGGGGCATACCTGGAACTCACTGGCTAGTCAGTCTAGAGTAATTGGTGAGTTCCAACCCAATGAGAGACCCTGTGTCAAAAAGAGGTGGTTGATATTTTTGAGGATAACAATTGAGGTCTTCTGACCTCCACCTGCAAACATGAATGTGTGAGCACATGCACATACACACACACACACACACACACACACACCTGCATGCATAGGAACACACACATAGGGACACACCACACGCATACAAAAACACCATGCTTGAATAATGCATTGTATTTCTAGTTGTAAATAGTCTGTCTCAAAAACAAAAGTGTCCCCAAATCCCATCACAGGTGTGACCCACAGTCTTTACATAAGTATTACTATGTGAGACCTAAATGATATAATGGGATCAGTTTCAGACCAGAACCAAAGATTGCTGGCTCCAAGACTAGCTAGCACTCATTAAAGATGGCCTTTTAGAAAGGGATTTGGGTATTACTGTTTTCACATATGATATTCATTTTAATTAACGGCAAATGTAATAAGAAGTCATTGCCAAGACAGAAGAGACACGAGAACAACATCCCTATACCTCAGCCAATTATAGATCATTACTCTATTTAATATTCACCTTCACCACAGTTCTGTTCCATGGATATCTATTTCACATGTGAAGAGTCTGTATCTTAACAAGGTGGGTCCATGCATACACGATCACATGGTGGTGGCGTGTAATTTGTATATTGTGATTTCCAAATGGAAAATTTTTATGGCTCACTTTTAGCTAGGTAGAGTAAGTGAGTAAAGGGACTGTGACCTATCTGAGAGCTGCAAATCCACACAGCTACACTGAACTGATTGATGAACAAGATGTTGCTCTTTCAATAGCTGCAAGCTCTTTTCCAAAAATGGTATTAAATGAATTTCACTGCATGTACATTTTACATGCTATGGAATCACAAATAATCTTAGTAAATTAACATACTGATGGGCCAGAAGATAGTTAAATTTACTACAGCTAGGAAGTGGGTAGGACAGTTCTAAGGCCTAAGGCACAAGCATTAAGAAGGTAATGGTTAGCCTGGCATAGTGGCACATGCCTTTAATCCCAGTGCTTGGGAGGCTGAAGCAGGAGGCTCACCATGCATTTGAGGCCAGACTGGGATACAGAGTGAGTTCCAGGTCAGCCTGTGCTAGAAAAAGACCATGATTAAAAAAAAAAACAAACAAACAAAAAAAAACAAGGTGATGGTTAGTTTAGAATCCTTTAAGTATAATATTGTCTGCAAAGATCAAGATGGTCTTAAATGCTGCTCCCTAAGTTGAAATTGTTCCAGAGCTACTAATTATAAGGCTTACCTAAGAGCTTTGCAAGGCATTTGTACCCAGGAATGGTTCACCTGAGATATTAAATGATGTGGGCCTTCATCTGACATTGTTATGCACTTTCACCTGAAATCCCCAATTATACCTATTCAAGTATATATTTGAATCCTTACCCTCCTCTTTACCTTTTCTTGATGATGTTGAATTTCCTACTTTTCTCCATGTTGTCTCCTTACTTTACTTAGTTTAGCCTGTGGACTTGATATGTGTCTTGGAAAAGATATCCTCTTGCTACGTCTGTGTTGTGCAACATAGTCCTCTTGGGGTGGAGGTGGGAGAAAACCTGCTGCCATCTTAATCAGAAGCCACTGTGACTACACAGGAGTGACTCAAGAGACTGGGCCTGTTGATTTTGTCCTATAGAAGGAAGGGCAGGAAGGGTTGTCTGCCCCTCACCTGAGATTTTAGTTGCCCCTGTGCAATTATTCATGAGGTATTGTGGTTTTCAGGGGAGACAGAGTATATGAAGGTTGAAAGATCAAGGGAAGGAGATCTTCGCCTATGCAGCTATGGGGAGGCTGTCATCCATTCTGGGATGAGACCTGGTGATGTTATGGCTGCCTTGAGCCTACACGCTTCTGTATTCATTCATTTTCCTATACTGTGTAAGGAAGCCCAATAAACTCACTGGTCCACCAGGATGAATTTTGGTAGAATCATTCCTTAGTCTCTCTGGGGTGCTTTACCAATAGGGACCAAACACTCACTGGCATCTCTTCAGAAAATAGCTCACACAACAATCTGTTAGATAAATGATGAGAAAAGTATCTCACATAGCCCAAAGGTGAAATACAGATTCCTGGAAAGGCTTTTGGCAAGCAGGCCCCACCAGTAGTCAGAATGGGAAGCCACAGGGTCTCCAGGGTCCACAAGAAGTTACAGCTGGGTCAGGGGCATAACTTCAGACAATAGAGCAGACACAAGACTCTGTCAAGAGGCCTGGAAGTATGTCTCTCTTATTGTGGATAGGTGTTATCTAGTTACCCAGAAACCTGCAGAATATTGTGAGTAATGCAGTAATGCACAGTGTGCACATGTGAATCCCACTGATTGTCTGGGATCAAAGCTAAGAACAGAACACAACAAATGGCTTTGGACCCATGAGATCTTGTCTGTAACTTGCATAATATATGAATTGCTTTCCTGCTATGACTAAATACTGACATGAATCCATGTCATAGAGGAAGGTTTTTTTTTTTTTTTTTTTTCCTTTTAGATTACTTGAGAAGATATGATCCATCATGGTGGGACAGGTTTGGGGAAAGCAGCTGGCAACATTCAGTCTGCAGTAATAGACATACCCAGGAATTCATTTCCCAGGTGATTTCAGATCCAGTGAAGTTTAAAATACGGATTGACCACCACACATAGATAAGATATTAATGGGATATCCAGTTTTAGATAATTACACTAAATTTATAAATAGGATTGCTAGATAAAATATAAGATGCCCACTTAATGTTAAACTTGAAATTAACACTGAACAATTTTCATATAAATATGTCCCAAATATTTTATGAGGCACACTTAACACTAAAATAAATAGTATCTGAAATTCAAATCTAGTCCACAGCCATACCACCCTGAATGTGCACAATCTTGCCTGGAATTCAAATTTAACTGAACATGCTACATTTTTATTTTCTAAATATGGATCCCTATTCATAGAAGTTTGGTGTGGTTTCCCTCACTAATTTTAGGACTTGATATTCTTGGCTAAATGCTGATGATGGGAATAGAATGAAAGAAATTTTGACCACATGAATGTTATTTGAATTGTAGTTTCTTCTGAAAAAAGAGTAGGCATTATAAAAGCAGCCATATTTCCATGTGTAGGTGATTCCTATATGTGGTGTTACAGAGAACTGAGCACGGGCACCTTCTGTGTACCGAGTGCTAAGCACAGGCCTGGCATTGTAGCAAATAATTAACTTTAGCCAGTACAAATTCAAGGCTTCATGAGTCAAGTTTAGGTAAGTGAATGAATGAAGTGTCCTAGGTACAGCAATTTACCTTGAAAATCTGAGTAATATTCATCACACCTATTTTTTCCAGAAGCCCAGGATCCATGGAATCTTCTGAAGGAAGTATTCAAAACAAAGCAGAGGAGCTAAGTGTCCCCTGACAGCTGTGTGGAAATGCCAACCTTTCAATTTTAAGGCAAAGCCTCCAAGCTCCACAAACCGCACCTGTGTCTTTGACAAGTATGAGGCTGACAACACCTGGCCATGATTGACAGGGCAAGAGCAGCATCGGTTAGGCTGGCTCCAGGATGGGAAAAATATTCTTATGTACCCCAAGCCCGATCACAGGGAACTGAAGAGCCCCTGTGTGGGAAGTAGGAGTATAATGATGATATTTCTGTACAATTTGGTATCCTTTCTAAGATTATTTTCTAAAGCCCCTCTTTTTTTTGCATCACATATGGGATTCTATTGGGAAAACATTCCTTGGAAGACATTATTTGGAAGATTTTGATGCTAAATCTTTCCCTTCTGTTAGAAACATCTACCAAATCCATTGTGAGCACCACAAGTTACTGAAGTCTCTGAAGCAGCATTAATATATCTCTTCCTGTAGAATATGGGCATGTTTTCTAAAGCCTTATGGAAAAAAATGCAAGTCCCATATAAAATGTATCTCAAATTATTTAACTTTTCTATCTTCTTTTATGGCCCAATGAATTTTATTCATTCTAGTATGTCATGCTAAACCTAAATACTTAGGATTAAACTTAGAAGACAGTATATGAATTAAGGTTAATAAAAAAGTCAATATATTTTTGCATATGCAGCTCCTGTCACTTAGACAAAATGTTGCTGCTCAGAGGTGGAGTGTATGTAAATGGACTTGATTATTTTTAAATAGATGTTCTCAGAAATAAGACCCAGATGGTTCTGTTGTGATAAATTAAGGTTGATCAAAGTAAGTCTCTTCTCAGGACATTAAATCCAGTACTTATAATTGTATTTTTATAGCTCTAATCTATGGTGCAATCGGGGTGAAAAAAGATGAATCTCTGGACAAGAGCAACTATCTCTCCATAGGTTTCAGCATCTATCCATCTGGATCAGCTTCAGAGCATTCTGACAAGGGACAAAAGCTCTGAGATGACCTCTGGAGAAGTTGATTATGAGATGCGTAATGTAGTTCTGCAAGTTAGAAGAGATACTTGGGCTGTTTGACACTATGCGAGAGGAATTCAGCTACTGTGTGATGCTGCTCAGTGCGCCCCACGTGAGCTGCTATCTCCACATGACAGTGGTTTCAGGGAGGAGAGACACTTGAGATACATGCCGCTGCCTCTCCAGCTTTGCTTGAATAGGCACAGCCCAGAGGATAGCCGTGTTTGGAAAGCTACCCTTACATCAAGGAGAAGACGAAGGATAGTAACAGAGGAAGAGAGACTGAAGACTGTTAGTGTAATCTATCCAGAAGGAATTAATATCAGGGATAAGATAGTTCCAGCTGAGTGGTGACACATTAAGAACACTGGGGACAGTGGAGTAGCAAGATTTCTCAGTGACAAGATGTAACAGAAGATAGGGGGGATGCAGGAGTGCACAGGGAGCAGGTTGTCTATGATGCTGATGCTGACAAGTGCAGGGATACCTTTTAGCCTGGGACTCCAGTCGGTTGACGACACACACACACACACACACACACACACACACACACACACACAGAGAGAGAGAGAGAGAGAGAGAGAGAGAGAGAGAGGGCTCACTGTCCTAACAATGCATTTAGCCTGGTATTTCCCTCGCATCAAGCTGCATGTACACTCCACTTCAAACAACGGTCCACCTTAGCAACCCTTTGGTAGCTTCTGTAGCTTCCCATTGTGATTAGTTTCCACTCAGTTATGTCCTGGAACCTATGTGGGAACTAGAGGCAGGGGGCCAATCTAGCCTGAACTGGTTTAAGATGTGTGTGCAGTAAGGGAAACTTTCCTCTCAGTGAACTTTCTTTTTTATTTAAATTTTTCCCATAATTTATTTTTATTTATATTATTCTGATTTTACATTCATAGTGTTGGCTCCCTTATCCTCCTCCCTGTCGTCCCTCTTCCAAAGGGACCTTCATTAATGTGGAATGTGGGTCATGCATTGTGGCAGTAGGCCAAGTCTCTGTGCAAAATGCCCCAACTTGTGGCTCTTAGAATTCCCTATTCCTCATTGTATGCCTATGCATGATTAAGCATGTATATGACTGAAATCAGATGGATTATGGAAAGGACAAGTGCAGCAAATAAAAGCTTACATAACCCAAGCCTGTCCATCAAACCAGAGACCCACTCAGACAGTGCCACTTAGCAACCACCTCTTCATTCACCTGGACACCATGAAAGAAAGCCCACGAAGTAACTGAAGCTCTTGATTACTGACTGACTCAAGAATCTCACGGCTCTCTTGCAGCTTATATGTTTTGTACCTTCACTTTGCTTCTGAAAACAGTTCCTTGTTACTTTGCAACCTCTGTGTGCCTTCTCAATTCTTTGAGCAAGGAAGCACAAGCCTGGAAACACCCAGCCAGAGACTACCCACGATACTGCTAAGGTGAGGAAGAATGAGAAAGAGAAAGCTGCTGGGGTAAAAGAGATGGCTTCAATTTTGCCGAAATTGAATAAGGTACAGTATTTGTGTGTCATACTAAAGCCAACTCTTAGTACTGACCTTGATGATTGTGGGTAATCAGATTAATGAAGGTCACGAAAGCCAGGAAGAGTAAACAGAATGGTTACAGTGAGAAACAGTGCACACAAAGAGGCCTCATCTTCCATTTCAGATGGCTGCACTGAGCTCTGATGTTCTAGATGGCTGAGTAAAGGGAAGGCCCAGTGTGTGCTGGCATGGACAGTTAAATTCTCAGAGATTTTGTAACCTGGTTGTTGGAAAGAGCTACACCCAAACCTTAAATTGTATAAATTTAGACCACATAAATTATATTCAAAACAATGATAGTATAAACTTGAAATGTGCCAACACTTGATTTTGATAATTTACTCATTTGACTATGTGCACGTTTGAAGCTATTCATGTCTAAGACATCTATGTGGTGATAAAACTGTCACAATGTGCCACACTGTGGGACTCCTCCCAATTATATTTTCAGCAACACCATCCTGGAACCTGGACAATAAGAAAATGCTACAGCTGAACCAGGTGTGGTTAGCAAACACCTTTAATTCCAGCACCTGAGAGGAGAGGTAGGAGGATCACCATGAGTTTGAGGCCAGCTTGGCACTACAGAGTTCTAGGTCAGCCTGGGCTAGAGTGAGACCCTACCTCAACCAAAACAAAACAAAACAAAACAAAACAAAACAAAACAAAACAAAGAAACAAAAGCAAAATATGAAAATGCTAAAACTAAGGTCTTTGCCTCAGAGCTGGTTGTTAATACCTACCAACATGGCATTGATTCAGGAATAACTTCCATTTCCAATGAATAAACTGTGAAATGAAAGTGTTTTTCTCTTGTAATTCCCAAATAATAAAATCACTCTATAATTAAGTTACTTTAAACAATATTTTTTAAATTATTTACTTGAAAGGGGAGAGAAGAGAGAGACACAGAGAATGGGCTTAACAGGGCTTCTTACCTCTGCAAACACATTCCAGATGCATGTGCCACTTTAGACAGCTGGCTTTGTGTGGGTGCTGGGGATTTGAACTTGGGCTGAACCTGGGATGGCGGGCTTTGAAAGTGAGTGCCTTTAAATTCTGAGCCATCTAACCATCCCCCAAACAATAACTTCTTTTTTAATTATAGCTCCTAGGTTCTGTAGATTGACAATTACAGAAAGGCGTGACTGTGTACTTCTGGCTTGGAGTACTTCATACATGTGAACAGGGAATGCTGGAGCATCAGAGTTGGCCAGGTTTCTTTCTGCTTGTAATATTCTCCACATACTGTCTCTGTGTAAACTACGTTGAGTTTTCTGAGACACAATGACCTCCTGGTAGTTAAACTTCTTAGATAGTTTTTCTAACTTCAAAGGCAATTGACTTAGGGAAGAAGATGGACGCTACAACTTTTCATTTCCTAGTCTAAGATATCAGAGTCACTTCAATCAGTTTTTTAAAATTTATTTGGTGTGTGTGTGTGTATGTGTTGTAATAGATGCATGTGTACACATGTATGTGCCCATGTGGCACTCAATGGGTTCGTTTGTGGTTGGGTGTGCTCACCTGCGATGGCCAGAGTGGAACATGGGATGTCCAATTCCATCACTCTCTCATCCATCCTTATCTGAGCCAGCGTCTCCTACTGATCCCAGTGCTGGCTGCTTTTGTTCTCAAGCTCCGGCAATTCTCATTCCCATTCTCTGCTCCTTTTTGGGACTGGGGCTAGAGACATATCCTGTGGCTATGCCCGGCTGTTTATGTGGGTCCTGGGAATGTAACGAAAGTGGTCTCTCTGGTCTCCTTAGGCCTTCCTGCTTGCATAGGGAGTGCCAGTTTTTAATGAGGATGGCACAAATCTTCATGGCTAAGGGAAGTTTTCACTTCTGTGACAGGAACTTTATACTTTTTATCTTTCATCCTGGACATTTCTCCCCAATCCATTCCTTGCATTAAATTTTTCCCTTAGTATGGACATCTATTATACTGGTTTGCTCTCTGCTTTGATCTTTGTTGTTCTATATGTGAAGCTTGTCTACTATTCCTGTTTTGCAGATTACAACATTTGTGTATCTGGTAAGCATATTTATCCTGTGGCTGTGGGGCCTTGAGTTTGCTTTATTTGTTTGTGAAGGGTAGAAAGAATTCTCTTTATTTATTTGTGAGGGGTGGAGAGAGTGAGAACATGCTAGAGAGAATCATGTACCACTGCAAAGTGTGAACTCCACATGCATGGACCACTCTAGGCATCTGTCTCTATATGGGAGGTGGGGAATTGAACCTGGGGTAGCAGACTTTGCAAGCAAGTGCCTTTTGTCACTGAGCCATCTCCCCTAGAATTTTGAGTTTAATGTGATAAGAATGTGATAAGATGTAAAATAAAATATTCTTCTTTAATCTCTGATCCTTTTAAGAAAGCCAGAGTTACAGACAAATAAAAAGGGAAGAAATTTTGCTTAGGTTAAATGGGTGTTGAGTTGCTGAATGATTAAGGAAAAATTCTAAGAAGAGTTAATAAATAGCTATTTTAGTAGGGCCACATTTTAGGATTTTTTGGGAAATGATTTAAGAAAAGGATTTGCCACTGGGTGTGGTGGTACATAACTGTAATTCCAATACCCTGGAGGCTGAAGAGGCCTGATGATAAGTTTCAGACCTCCCTGGGCTTCATGATGTATATGGAGAGATACCTCATCTCAAAACATAACTAAGTAAAATAAATAAATAATTTTCATACTTTATACTGATATTTTTAAAGCTGAGAATGTAGTAAAAGAAAACTTAAAGGCAAGGACAAAAAATTATAATTTTTTTAACCATCCTCTAAATTCAACCAACATTTTTGAGATTCTGCCAGGTGCCAGCTTCCACAGTTAGTCCCTGAGACAGAGCAGAAGCAAGATGAAAACAAGCAGCTGGTTGGCACTTAAAATATAGGTTGAAAATTAAATGGTACTGTAGACCTGCCAATTACAAACTTACCCTCTAATTTTGGAGATGTGACATGGGAATTAAAAGGCTAAAGAAAACTGAATGTCAGATCTAGATGCAGTCTAAAAATTAAATACAGTTGTAATTACTGACTTGTTCAACAATATCCAGGTTGTCTCTTGACTAGATGTTATTAGATGGTTAAATATCTCTAAGTTAAGTACAGTTAATCCAGTAATTCTTGAGCCAAGTTGCACCATTTCTCCATTCTTTGTGTTAAGATTTTAAGTTCCAGTGAAAAACAGCCTTTTAAATCTGTAGATAAGAACAAGGTGTAACCTAAAGATGTGTATCTTAACAAACAGGATTGATGTAACTCCGCCCTGCCTGTGATCTCAACACAGACATTCTTGTAAACATCCGTGAGGCCTGTCACTCAAGAACACCCCTCTCTCCTCATCAATCAAAACATCTGGTAGCCATAAAATCCATTTGCCATAAATCCCATTTGCCTTCTTATGTGTATATGATTAAATATGCCAGGGTGTTCCTGTTTGTTCCTATATTTGTGCAGGTGCTATAGAGGCTAGAAGTCATAATTGGGTATCTTCCTCAATTGCTCTCTGCCTTATTTTTTGAGACAGGGTTTTTCACTGAATAGGAAGATCACCAAGTTGGTCCAACAAGGTAGGCAGAAATCTTCAGGGATTCTCTTGTCTGCACGCCTCAGTACTGGGATTACAGACACGTGTGCCACCACATCTGAGTTTACATAAGGTGCTGGAGATCTGGATGCTGGTCCTCATAATACTCATGGTGCAAGAACTTTACTGATTGAAAATTGAAACAACTTCCCAGCCCCTTAAAACTACTGAATTGTTTTTTTTTTTTTTTTTTTTTTTTGGTTTTGCGAGATAGGGTCTCACTCTGGTCCAGGCTGACCTGGAATTCACTATGTAGTCTCAGGGTGGCCTCAAACTCTCGGCGATCCTTCCTCTGCCTCCTGAGTGCTGGGATTAAAGGCATGAGCCACCACGCCCGGCTCTGAATTTGTCTTTGATGACACACAGAATGATGACATTGAGTTATGTCACTCAGATCATGATAGTTGGTGGTGAGGCCACAGGTAGGAATTTCTGTTTGAGATTCAAGGAATACTGCAAACTTTGAACTTAAAGAACTCATGTTTTTCTTGTCCATGTGCATCCCATCTGCCACCTTGCTGCTCTTGGTGTTGCCTCGCTACCTTCACTCATTCAGTGAAGGAGAGGTTCGCTTCAGGAGCTTGAGAAGTTCATGAGTATTGTAACTTCCAAATTTACATGCACACTTGAGAACTTCAAAAAGAATTCATACCTGAGTTTGTATGGTGTATGGCCTGGGTATAAAAATATTCAATCTTAAACAAGTAGATGTAGGATGTGGTTAAGCTGAAGAACTACTGTTCCAAGTGCTACAAACCTAACTGTCTAGTCAGGTGAAGGAAGATGTAGAGAACTGGCTGAGAGCACAAACATCAGTGGCCTCAGGTGGTAGAGGAGGTGGTCAGGTGGGCAGAGTAGGGAATTGGGAGGAGCACATTTTTCTGTTCTACTCAATAGAAGCCATCTGGAATTCAAAAAGATCAACTTCTTTTTCAAAGGAAGTAAATGCTATGGATTTTGATTTTATGGATTTTGGTATTGTGTGCAGCCTTCCAATTTTTAAATTTTGGCAACTAGTTCATCTTATAAAAAGCACTGAAAAAGTTTAAGAAAACCTGTCTGTGAGCTCTAGGCAGCCAGGGAGTTGAAGAGTTTATGACTTTTCTCTTAGAAGAGTCCTTCAGGTTGACAAATGACAAGTTCACCTCACTTTGGTGGGTTCTTTTACAGAAACTTTCTCCAGTTTTAGCCTTATGGGAATTTTGCATTGATGTCCTTCAGCTGCTTATAAGCACTTGGAAAAACTTTTCTCAGCATTCAGACTCTTATTTCTGGTGCAAATATGAGACATGTATCTGTAGACATTGCACATATACCCCCCCCCACCTTGAGGGATGGGTTTTAGTTCATTAATGCCATACACAAATATCCACTTGAAAGTTCCCAGCCCTTGTAAATTCATGATGAGATAATTAGCCATGGCTTCACTTTCCTATGAGTAGGATGAGCTGAGGATGAGTTTCTTTCAGTAGATTACACATTAGAGAGAAAAATGTCAAACAGCAAAGTAAAATGGGATGCAAAGTCTTCCCACTCAAGCTCTGCCACGGGACTAATGAGCTACTGTTGCTGTCACTGTCACAATTAGCAGGGGATGACCTAGGAATAAGGAAAGGAAGCTTCCCATTGGAGGAGCTTGATTTGTCTCTAAATATACAGTAAAAAAGTGGGTCAATTGCTACCGACTGAAGCTATTTTTGTTCAACTTGAGAAAATTAACTGTAGTTTGGAAATAAACTTTAGAAAGGTTCTTCTTCTTTTACATGGAAATATAAAAGCTTCAAATTGAAACTGATAATTTTTGCATGCATGTGTGTAAATATATGTACATGTGAGTGCTCATGTGTTCAGGTGCTTGTGTATGTGTCCAAGCCAGAGGACAACTGAGTATCATTCCTCAGGAATGCTGTTTTATTTATTTATTTATTTTTTTGGAGATATGGTCTTTCAGTGGTATGCAACTAATCAAATAGGCTAAAATAGCTGGCCAGTGAGCCCCAGGAATCATCTGTACCCATCTCCCTGGTGCTGGGATTACAAATGTGCCCTACCACACCTGACATTTTTCATGGGTTCTTGGGATTAGCAAACACTTTGCTGACTGAGACATCTCCTCAGCCCCAGTAATTTTTTAAAAAATGTGTAGCAGGCAGCTTCAGGTTCACTGAGATGAACTTCCAGACCAGGCACAGTTATGGAGGAAGGGATATTATTTATTGAAGCTTACAGATCCAGGGGAAGTTCCAATAATGGCAGAAGAAACTGGCCTGTCTTCACAGGACCAAGCAGAGAGAGAAAAGCCACCAGCTACACAGCACACTTCAGGAACTCCCATTAGGCACACTTTGCATATCTTTACAATGGAATGACAAACCCACCATTATTCCTTAATATCTGCCCAGTGACATTGCCTCTAGGAAGGTGGTGCAGATGCAAACTATAAACTAATAAAACACTGAATATATTGGGGGCCATACATTCAAACTACCACAAAATGTTTTATTTATTATTTATTTGAGAGAGAGAGAGGGAGAGAAGGGAGAAGAAGAAGCAGACACACAGAGAGAATGGATGCATCAGGGCCTCTAGCCACTGCAAACTCCAGACACATATGTCACCTTGTGCATCTGGCTTATGTAGGTACTGGGGAATCAAACCTGGGTGCTTAGGCTTTGCAGGCAACTGCCTTAACCACTAAGCCATCTCTCTATCCCAGTAACTTTTTAACTGAAGACATTTCTCTTTGCTCCTCCTCTAAATATCATCTGCAAGCAGTGCTCTTACTCACTGACCCATGAACCCAGCTACTTCTTCACCACCTATTCCTCTGCCACTGACTTCCTTTTCTCTTTGTCCCACCACATATTCCTATCATATATTTAGGCTCAAAAAATTTTCAGGACCAGGTAGTGAGGCAGAGAAAGGTATTGAGGGAGCTGGTCAGTTCACTGAGCTCAATTTACATCAAACCATGAAAAGACATGGATTCATCCTCAGCCATTATACTTGGTTTAGAATATAGAACCTCTCCAGATAGCTGTGTTAGAAGGGTGAAGGATTGCATGTGTGTACATCTGTAGTCTTGGCCCATTTTATGTTGCTATGATGAATACCTGAAGGTGGCTAATGCATAGTAGAAAAGGGCTGAATTTGATTCACAATTTTGAAGGCTCACAGTTGAATTCTATAGGCTCAAAGATAGGGCATTATCATTGGTGAGGAACTTGTGTTGCTTTAAAGTCATGGAGGAAAGTGCAAGGAGCTAAAGTGAGAAGACAGGTCAGGTTAGACTTGCTCTGTAACAATCAGCTCTTAACAGTTCTCAATCCAGTCTCTCAACACAAGATCTCTCTCACTCAAGCAAGGCACTTGAGTGATAAGCACCTATTTTTTCTAAATCAAAGCATTCCAACATGGAGGGAGAAGGGAAGTTCATAAGACTCATGAAGCTCAATAAAAATTACAAGGCTCAGGAAGCCAATGAAACTTATTGTGATGGTTAACATTTCTTGTCAACTTGAGGGGACATAGACTCAGCTGTGAGGGAGTATGTAGGTTAGGCTAGCCTCTGTGCAAGTACTTGAGGGTTTATCTAGATCAGCTTAATTAAGGTAGGAAAACCTACGTTAACTAGGGCAGGTGACATTATATGTTTTGGGATCATGGACTATATAAAAAAGAGAGAGAGATTACTCTGCTTCTTCACTGTGCTAAATGTGACCAGCTGCCTCAAGCTCCTGCTTTCCCTGACATAATGGTCTATAACATGGAATTATAAGCTGAAATAAATAACTTTGTCCCTTAAACTGGATCTTTGTTTGGTATTTTGTGCAAGCAATGAGAACTTGGCTTACAAAGCTAATAAAATTGTAGGATTCACAAGGCTCTTCCCCAGGCTTAAAAAAAAACATAAGCAATTTCTGGGGAGAGGAAATTCTTTGATGGGAGCTTCTTGCAAGTTGGGCATGGAGCTACAGAGATTTTAACTTTCACATGTTGTCAATAACCTGTGCTGAAGTGAGCTTTTCAGTGATGTGGCTGTCTTCAAGAAAGCCATGTTCCTGTATGTAAACCCTCACCTGTGCCTCTGTAACTGACCTCAATAACTCATTGGTTCACCAAGCTAGATTTGGGTGGAATAATTTGTTTGATTTGTTGCCAGTGCCTTTGGGAGATGAATAAATATTTTCTTATATCTCTCCAGGAAAATTTACATACCTGAGGTATATATCATCCAAGACCCAAATACCTTCTGCTAGTCCCCCTCCCCAACACTGCTGCCCAGAGATCAAGCTTCAACATGAGTTTTAGTGGGCATAAATCACATTTAAATGGTAGCATCTGACATTTCTTGTTTCCCAGGGATCACAAGCTGTCCAGGTGTAATTCATCCATTCTCTCTGCACACCCTTTCACTATATGGCTCACATGTGTCACCTGGCTATGCTGAAAGCTGTGTGTGAAGTCAGTCCCATAATCTTGGTTGTGTGTTTTCATTCAGCTCCACGACTGGTAGGAGGAGCCATAGTCAGACTTTAGGTAGACATACTACTCCACAAAGAGGATGTCTCCTTGTTATAGAGAGCTGTTGAGACAAAGCAAGAGAGGTCGCTCTGAGATGGACAAGGCCAAGAGGATGCAAGCAGGTACGTTTATGTCCAATACATTCAGAAAACACAGATATTAGAGGAAATACTACAAACGTTGAAGTTTTGAGATGAAAGTAACATTTAACATTTAGTTTCAGACTGAGGCCATTAACAAAATAAATAATCTCAAATGAAAAATAATATTTAATTTTGTTAGTAGAATTGATGCAGAGGCAAGAGTTTTTTCTCTCCTTTTCATCTTTTCCTTTCATGTTTCTTTCTTCTTTCTTTCTTTTTTTTTCTTTTTCTTTCTTTCTTTCTTTCTTTCTTTCTTTCTTTCTCTTCCTTCTTCCTTATTTCCTCCCTCTTTCTCTTTATTTTTCTTCTTTACTTCTTTCTTTCTTCTCACCATCCCCTGCCTCGTTCCCTCCCTTTCTCTCTCTCTCTCTCTCTCTCTCTCCCTCTCTTTCTTTCTTTCTTTCTTTCTTTCTTTCTTTCTTTCTTTTTTCTTTCTTTCTTTGTTTTCTTCTTTTCTTTCTTAATTCAATTTATTTCTTTCTCTTTTTGAGACAGGGTCTTCTAAAGCCCAAACTAGCCTCAAACCTGCTATGTAGCCAAGAATGACCTTAAACTTCTTATCCTTCTTCTTCTAACTCCTGAGTGTTGGGGTTAAGGGCATGCACCAACATGCCTGTTTTTTTTTTTTTTTTCAGTGTTAGGGATTGAAGCTGGGGCTTTGTGCACTATATCCACAGGGATATCATTAAGCCTACCGTTCACAATTTAGATGAATTTAGAGGGTATTTTATTAAATGAAGACAGAAAAACAAATATGGTATGACCTTACTAATTTTTGAACTCTGAAATTGTCAAACCCATAATAGCAGAAAATAGTGGCTACTAGAAGTGGAGTAGAGGGGAAATTGGGGAAATGTCAGTTAGAAGGCACAAAGTTTCATTTATGCAGGATGAGGAACTAGATACAGCACAGTGACCATGGTTACAGAGTATACCAATATTATATACTTGAAATTTACTAAGAGTATATTTTATAGCTATTCTCACTGCAGAAATAAAAATAAAAATAAAAAATAAAATGATAATAATGTGAAATGATGGATATGTTAATTTCCTTGATCATAGTGATTATTTAACAGTGATCACCTGCACTAAGTAGTACACCTTAAATAATAAATAAATAAGCATATATCCCATGTGTATGTAATTAAAATTTTTTAAACCTATTCTTTTAAAAAATATTATTTATTTATTTATTTGACAGAGAGAGAGAGAGAGGGAGAGAGAGAGAGAATGGGTGTGCCAGGGCCTCCAGCCACTGCAAATGAACTCCAGATGCGTGCACCCCCTTGTGCATCTGGCTAACATGGGTCCTGGGGAATCAAACCTGAGTCCTTTGGCTTTGCAGGCAAATGCCTTAAACACTAAGCCATCTGTCCAGCCCTGTATATGTAATTATTTTGTGAATTATACCTTAGTATGCTAAACATGTTTCTTAAAAATTGTTTGAAAACTCCATAGTGAAATCTAATTCTCTGTATGCTAACAAATAAATTAAAAATATAAAAGCCCTAAATGCTTTGAAAAGAATATTTTAAAATACTCTGAGTTCAAATGAGAGACATATAATGTAGGTTTAAATTTTCTAGTAGCTATACTAACAAAAAACAAATATAAGAAATTTAAAGCTAATTTTAATATATTTTGTTTAATTCCTCACAACACAGTAATTTCGGTATGCTCTAAAAAGGAAACATCATTGAAATTCTGCATGCTTTCATTAAAAAGTCTTTAAAACTCAGTATGTTTTTCACTTTCAGCATGTCTAAGTGCAGATAGTCTTATTTGAAGTGTCCTATAGTCACAAACTACTGACTGGCATGTGGGACAGGTTTGGGGCTAATCCAAGGGATATGACTTTGAGAGTGAATAATTTTTCTAATATTTTGTATGCTTCAATCACCTGCAGAATTTTCTAACATAAGTCACTAGACCCCCTACACAGATTCCATTGATCCGCATTGGACTTCCATGATTTCTGTTTCTAACAAGTTCCCACGTAATGACAAGGCGGTTAGGTGAAGCTTTGAGAAATCAGTTTTGTGAGTCCAAGTGGTGAAAGGGACACACAGTTACTTTATATGATTTGTCTATCTCCTTCATCGTAGCAACACCCAGTGTTGTAGCAGGAAGATAGTCAAACTGCATCAAACATACAGTTCAATTCATAAATAGAATGACACACAGTAATTGGGGGGGGGGGTCTTGTTAGCTATTAGCCAGTGAAGATACAAGCGTGTGAATCCTACACATGGAATGTGATCTAGTTAATTTTGTGTTACTTGTGCCTCACAGTAAGAATCCAGTCTTGTTTGGATTTCCATCATTAAGGAACCATTTAGACTTAATTTGAGTAAACAATTACTGTGGGAACTAGAGACTTATAATGTGAACATGATTCAATTTCTTTTAAATTAACTATAAGCAACCAGTGAGATGGGAAGGGAGGGGTGACTCTGGTCTGTGATGGAAACACACAGCCCAACAGAACAACCTCAGGTACAAAATACCAGGTGCATTATTGCTGCTTGCATGAGCCCATTTTGACACCTGAGTTCTGCTCCCCATCATTGGCTGCTCTGACAGTTTGGGAGCAAAGGATCCTTCCCTGGTAATGGTTGAAATACCAGCAGGGAACTCTCACTGTGGCTTCATACTCCATCTTTTTGAAAGCTAGCATGCTATTTGGCTGTTGCCAT
The DNA here is from genome assembly GCA_036365145.1 of Orientallactaga sibirica. Classification (NCBI taxonomy): domain Eukaryota; kingdom Metazoa; phylum Chordata; class Mammalia; order Rodentia; family Dipodidae; genus Orientallactaga; species Orientallactaga sibirica. The sequence goes on from JAEOAD010000028.1 coordinate 16,865,103, forward strand.
GGCATCAAGAAAAATGTAGCACTTGATGGGAACTTTGTAATTTCTGTGGGTTCACTGTCTCCTCTGATTGGTTTCCGTAATTTCACCTTATTTGCATGTGCTAATCAGGGACTGCCTGGGTTTATATAAGCTCCTGCAATCAGTCCCACAGCATAGAGACTGGCCAGACTCCAGAGACAGAAGACTGGTCAGGCAGGAGCTGCACTTGGGCCTGGCCTCAGAGACCTGCTGTACCCGAGGCCCCTGGAAATGTTGGCTCTGAAATTTGTGCATCTTCTCCTGTCACTAAGAGTCCTGGGAGCTTGGCGTGGGCTTCAGAATCTTGGAGCCACTAGTGCTTTGGGTGCTAAACTTGTTTCTACCTCTCCAAGGCTGACGTTGCTCTCAGCCTGACTTGCTTCTACACTGCACATGCCTGGGCTCTCCTGCCTCAGGGAGAGAGAGCCAGCAGGACCTGTTGCCTTGGCCCATTTGGCTTCTGCTTCAACAAAGAAGCAACCTGCTGCGGCTCTCCCAGCCTCTGGCTCCCAATGCTAAGGAACCTGCTATTGCTCTGGAAATCTTGGTTTCTGCATCAATGCCTCTTGCCTGCTGTCATAAAGCCCATCAAGTATTCAGAGCTGCGACATGGTTGTGTCCTTTTGGTCAGCAGCCTGCTGCCACTATTAGTTAGAGCTGTAACATTTGTGCCCTCTCCTTTGGCAAACCTGCTGCTACCTGAAGTGAGCAATAGCCAACTTACCCTCCAGGCTGGCAAACCCACAGCCCCCAGGAGGCACTTCAGGTCTTGTTTGAGTTCTTATACTCCTGCTGTACCCCCATATAAACAAATCCTTCTCTGTTCACCTTTCACTATCTGTCCATTCCATTCTTTGGGTGGAGAGATGAGGAGCCAGAAGGAACAGACTGTTTTGCCAGTAGTCTGAGCTCTGTATTGTATTTACTGTAGTGTTCCCAGCATGCATCAGTAGGTTATAATAGTTGTTTTAATATTTTTATATAGTAGTTCCCTAATCAATAGATGAATGGATGGATATGTTTAATATGATATAATGTTTGGGAGTTTGGTCTTTGAGTATTCTGAATATTTTAATACATTGCAGAAGTAGCATGTAAAGGGCAGGAAAACATATCCATGTGCAATAATGACATATTTCTTGACATCTAATTCATTACTGTAAAAATGAAAAATATGGTTTACTTCAGAGTAAAAGCCTAAATGCCAACACGCTCCTTTTTTTTTTTTTAACCTGGGATTCAGGATGGTCTGATTACAGAGTCCGTTTCTAAACCCCTTCTGGGGCCATAGGAACCTGGAGCTGAATTATAGTGACCTGGTGCTTTGTGCTCACATTGCTCAGTGTGATGCCAGGATGTATTGACAGAGGAGATGGCACACGTGGATTTTAAATGATTAAGAAGCTATCTGTAGGGATGCAAGAAAGAGCTTTATGAATATCACATTTTCTCACATTTGAGCTCACAAATGGAAATCAACAACTGTCATCAAGTGGAAACTCGTTTAGTTATTACAACAACCACACCTTCTCAAATCACTGAAGGTCTAGATTTTTTAATGGATATGTATGTGTGCATGTGTATACATGTCCACATATATGTTGGCACATGTGTGCTTATGAGCATGTGTATGTGTGCATGTGGCAGCCAGAGACTGATATCAGTTGTCTTCCTTGATCGCTCTCCACCCTATTCTCTCAGGATCTTTCACTTGAGCCCAGAACTCTCTGACTTGTGCCAGGGATTAACTGTCTCCACCTCCCAAGTGCTGAGATTACAGGCGGGTGCCTGTTGGGTATCTGAACTAAAGCCCTCACATTTGTGTGGCAAGCATTTTATTCACTGAGAAATCTCCCCAGCCCCTCAAGGTCTAATCATTATAAAATTGGTGGTGAAGACCACTTCCTGACTGGGCTTTATATATGATAAAACTGTGAAGTCATTTTATAGTGTCCTTCAGGGCTGGCCTTATACATGCTCACATTGGCTGAGCTCTAGCTCCATGCCAAGTATGTACTCCTCACTCACTGTAGCAGGCAGCTTCAGGTTCACTGAGATGAACTTCCAGACCAAGCACGGTTATGGAGGAAAGGATTTACTGAAGCTTACAGATCCAGGGGATGTTTCATGATGGCAGAAGAAGCTGGCCTGCCTTCACAGAACCAAATACAGAGAGAAAAGCAAAAAGCACAACACACTTCAGGAACTCCAGTTAGGCACACTTTACATATCTTTTTTTTTTTTTGGTTTTTCGAGGTAGGCTCTCACTCTAGCTCAGGCTGGCCAGGAATTCACTACATAGTCTCAGGGTAGCCTCAAACTCATGGCGATCTTCCCACCTCTGCCTCCAGAGTGCTGGGATTAAAGGCGTGCGCCACCACGCCAGGCTCCACTTTGCATATCTTTAGATTGAAATCTCAAACCCACCATCACACCTTAAGATCTGCCCAATAACATTGCCTCCAGCCAGATAGCTGCAGATGCAAACTATAAACTAATAAACACTGAATATATTGGAGGCCGTCTATTCAAACTACCACAACCACTATAAAGTAGACATGTCACTTAATCACACTTCATATAAGGAATACTGATGCTCAATGAATTGAAGAAATTTGTCCAAAGGGACACTGATAATATGTGGTCTATTCTGGTTTGGGGGGTTTCCCCTACACTCTACAGTCTACACTCCCACCCTTGTTTGGGCCTTCGGGGAATAGCAGCTTACATGTCTCATGCCATCATCATTGAATTTTCCTCTAAAACATGGTTTTATTGACAGTATTGAAAGTGACCATGCCTCTTTCCAACATGCAGGCAGCTCCTCAGAGAAAATGCTCTTTCTGTTGAGATTATACCTCCAGGTGTTCCTGCTTTCCCAGAAAGTCTATTCCACACCAATGTAGCAATGCTCACTTGTTTACAATGGACAGGATGCAGACTTATGAAGTCAACTGAGATAGGGCTTAACAAATTGGTCTTTATTTTTGTCATAGGGTCAGATTGGTATCTGGAGGGCACTTCCTGAGATGAACATTGGAGCAGTGACACATGAAGAGTGATAGAAATAGAGATGGCTTATTCACAAAGAGGAAAATAATCTTGAGAATGGAAGTGAGCTACAGAGCTGGGCCAGGTCCAAGGCTCAAAGACCTCCTGACAAGAGAGTCCTGATCCTGTACTGGTCATTTAATAATGTCTTCTTTCTGCATTTGGAGATCAAGGGGCTTTTCTTGAGCATGCTCTGTTTTATTTATCTGTAGCCTTGATAGGAAGATTTCCAGTCTTCTCTCTGCTAGCTTCTTTTATATGTTCATCTCTCTCTTCTCTTTGTCTATCTCTCTTTCTATTCCTTCTCCATCTCTCCTTATCTCCATCCCTACCACATTCTCCTGCCATACTTTCCTTGGGGAGGAAGATGTTATAAGACTGAATAAAGTTGAAATTTTGAGAGTAATACATGACTTGACTTGAAATAAACACTAGTAGAGGACACTGCCATGCTCGTGTGGTGAACTTTACCACACATGCTCATGTGTTAAATGTTGGCTTCCCAGCTGGTGGCACTGTTTGGGAATTAGTGGAAACTTTAGGCCATATGATGGAGCTAGGAGTAGGTCAGTAGGCCACTGGGGTAGGCCTTGAATTACACTCATTCCTGTTTTGTTTGTTGTTGTTTTGAGGCAGGGTCTTGCTCTAGCCCAGGCTGACCTGGAAGTCACTATGTAGTCTCAGGCTGGCCTTGAACTCATAGTGATTTTCCTACCTTTGCCTCCCAAGTGCTGAGATTAAAAGAATACACCACTATGCCCAGCTATGTTCATGGTCTTTTTTTTTTTTTTTAAGTTCATTTTACAGGTGTTTTGTTCCAGCAATGAAAATGTACTTAATACACTTTGTTCACTAGTAAATCACATAGACATTATCAGTGCATTATAACATGACTTAGAAGATCCTTGTTAGAATTAGAATCACTATTTTAATGTGATCAGAATATGTGATGCATCATGAATTATAAATATTTCTGTTTTCTATCATCCATGAGGTAAGCTGCTCTGCCTCGATTCAACTTCCCTAATTTTAGAGACACAGCTTGTCAAAGAAATTCATGACTTTATCTTTAATGCTGCCCTTTTTTCCTGGCATGCCCTCTCCTGTGATCCTACATGGCCATGCATTGTGCACATTTTCTTTTTTTTTTTTTTTTTTTTTTTACAGGACAGGAAATACACTTAATTGGTGTCTTCCGTCTTCAGTCATTATTAGACCCTACACCTTTGATTTGGACTTCGGCATTATATAATTTCAAGAGACCCAATCACAATCTATTGTAAAGACTCGGACTTTTTAAAATAACTCATTTGTTCTCTAGTATTTCCTCTCACTGGTTCTCTTTATGTGAGCAATGTCAACCATGCACGAAATTTCAAATAAAATGATGTACAAGTTCAATGTCTCCACCCTAGGATGCTTTGCTATGTAGCACACTTACGTTCACTTGGCTGATTAACATCCCAATTGAGTGTTTCAAATGTATTTCAGTTTGCTTTTCCAAAATTTCTCTGAAGAGAATGTTTCCCACTGCAGAATCATTCTCCAGTGGTCTCTGGCTTTATACATCATACTTTGCTCCTCCTCATTCTGAACAATTATCATCCTTCTGGGTGGTCCTGTTTCTCTGTCCTTCAATTAAATGTAAATACAATCAATTCGTTTGTTTCCTTCTGCCATCCCCATAGTTTAACACACCATTTTGTCCTGCCTCTTCTTCTCCTATAAGTCCTTTATCTACACCATGGCTAATTAGGTCACACATCTTTGACCATCCATCTGTGTTTAAAATACCTTCAGTGAATTTCTTTTTTTCTTAGAGGAAAGTTACCATAACCCTCACCTCCCCAGAGGTTGTAGACATCACTACTCTTTAAGCTTATCTCTCTCAGATACTTCCACTTTCTTTTATGCATCCCTTCTGATACTGGCTTAAAAATTCTATTTGAACAGGGCTGCTACTACTGAGTCTCCATGCCAAAGAGGCTTTACCCTATTTCTATTCCTATATGTTAAATATGTTAGCTCATACTTCTTTCCAGACCTTCTCAATTCCTTTATTATGAGTTTCCATAACACACGCACACACACACACTCTCTCTCTATCTATCTCTCTCTCTCTCACACACACACTCTCTCTCTCTGTGTGTCTCTGTGTCTCTCTCTCTCTCTTGTAAAAGACTTCTCATGTTTTTAACATTAGGTTTTCATATATAATATTAGGTAAATATCTATCTCAGTCTCATTCTACTTGTCTGTAAGTTTCAAGATGAGCAGAAATATATACAGCACTAGTCAATATTACTACATGGAGATCTAGCCCATTGCCAAGTACAATCTTGTGAAACAATTCTTGAAACCAAAAAGAGTGTTGGGCAGATAGTTATATGCTCTCATTTAAGAAGGATATTAAATTATAATATTAATTATAACACATATTTTTTTCTGAGACTAAACACCGAAATACACCAAGTATTCTGAAATATCCAGATCCTTGCATTTCAGGCAAAACTACTATATCGGAGTTTATGGAACAGTTTAGAATTTAGTTTGTGTATCAGTTCCTTCTCACATAACTAACACTAAATACTTGGCAGGAATAACTTAAGGGGAGGAAATATTCATTTGCTTCACAGTTTCAGAGGGGTCAGTTCATGACCACTTTGCCCCATGTGCTTGGGCAGAATATCATGGTGGGAATAGTGTGTGGATAAGAACTTCTTTACTTAATAGTGAACAGGAAGCAGGTAGACAGGAAGGAGGCATGGTAATATACTTCACAAATGCACACCCAGTGACTTACCCCCTTCAATTACATCCAACACTATACAATTTGTATAAAATCCCCAAATCATGCCATCAGCTGGGGATCAAGCATTTAAGACATAAGCCTATGGGCTATATTCCATCACAATTGTGTGAGTCAGCTTTCTGATGCTATGACAAAACACCTAAGAGGAGAGATTTATTTTGGCTCACAGTTTCAGAGTTTTCAGTCCATGGTCACTTTGTTCTTTTGCCTCAGGCCTGTAGTAGAGTATCATGGTAGGAGGGTAAAACAGGAATTCAGTTAATTTCATGGTAGTCAGGAAGCAACGAGTAAGAAAGGATAGACTGAGGTCCCAGTTTCCCATTCAAGAACACATCTACATTCACCTAAATTCCTTCAACAAAACCCACCTCTTAAAGGTTCCATCATCTCCTAGTAACACCACAGGTTGGGAATTATGTCTTTAGCACACAGACTTTGGGGACATTGAGATACAACCAATAGTAGGTTTCAAAACATGGTGGACAAAATTAGAATGTGATATATTTAGGTAGTTTAATGGAATATTTCATAAGGATTTCTTATGTTCTAATCTAGAACAACCCTGTGTGATTTTTGAGAAATCTATGTAATGTCTCCAAGCTTCACTACCTTCTACAGGCAAAGTTTCAGTCAGCCTTCAAAATGAAAGTAAATAAATGAAAAGCAATATATGAGGCAAGCACTCATTAAATTATTGGGTTTTTCCTTATCAACTTCCTACTGTCATTTTCTCTTTCATCAAATTCCTAGTGAGGACTGTGGAGATAACTCTGTTAGTTAAGTTCTTGTCACCCAAGCATGAGAACCTGCATTTGATTCCCAGCACCCATGCAAAGAAGCATGTATGGTGATGAATTCTTATAATCCTAGGGCATGGAGAAGGATATCTGGCCTGGGACTCACTGAACAGCCAGTCTGACCAAATCTGAGTCTCAGGTCCCAGTGTGAGACCTTGTCACAAAAATTCATATTGCTAGCTCCAAAGGAACCACACCTCAGCTTTTCCTTGACCTACTCACACACACATGTACACAAACACATACATGTAGCTAAAACACTAATAGTTAAACAGTGTTTCTTCTTCTTTAGGTACGTATAATATTTTTGTCTAAACAGCCTTTTTCTGCCTAAATCTGATGAGTTTAAATGTAACATAATGCAGACAAAATGGTGTAAAAATGGTGTGAAGCAAAACACATTCACATCTCCACTATTGGAAAAATAAGTATCTGCTGCAATTAGAAAATCTTTCAGGGCCATTAGGAGGCATTTCTAAGTCTACCATGATGTTTAGCATCTGTAGGGATGCCCCTCAGTGTAAACAAAAGGTTAATAGCCATGCTTTTCCAGCTGTTTCCATGGGGCCAGATGTCTGAGTGGCTAAAATTACTTAGCTGCATATTAGCACCACTTAAACTGTAGCTGCTGCTGGTCCAGAGAGCTTTTAATTTCTGTAAAATGTTGCATTGCATGTCATTAAGGTTTGTATTACAACACATTGGCTGAGAGGGTTATATTACGTGTTGCCACATGAACCACTAGCTGCATAGAAGCAAAGCAAAACCAGAAGATCCATCTTCCGCATTATTTGAGTGGCAGTGCATTCACAGCATCAACCTTCCTCTTACATATAACTTCTAGTTCTGTGGTTCTGAATCTCACATGTGGATGGCCAGAGTATCAAATCTTCCCACAACTGCTATCTTTGTGACTCTGAATGCATTGCATAAAAAGTTATAAGTATGTAATGCAATACTTTTTAAACTCTATTCTCCAATAGTCAAACTATGAGAGAAACTAATAGCAATGCAGAATTGTCCCAGGTAGACCATCTAATATAGCACATAAAATGCAGTCAAAAATGGTAGCTAGTATTATTTTAGCTTCTTCCCACTTCAATTACTAGGAGAGTTTTCCTGGTAATAATAGCATTACCTACTTTTAATGCTGATACATGCTCTCATAAATATTAGCTTGTTATATATTCACATTATAGATGAATAGTTAGTATTCTTGAATTAAAATCAGGTTATTGTTCTATTTTATCAAGGTTTCTGCAGAATGAACATTGTATAAATTGTGTACATATGCATTGACTTTTTTGCATCTAGGACCTCAGAATAATCAGCTGTGATGGGTGCATAATTCACAGTACTTCTTATACTATATGTGAAGTCAGACTGGAGATATGGCTCAGTGGTAAAGGGTATTGCCTACAATGCCTAAGAAACTGAGTTTGATTACCCAGTACCCACATAAAGCCAGATTCAAAAGAGGGTGCATGTGTCTGAAGTTTGTTTGCAGTGCCTAGAGGCCCTGGCATGCCCATTCTCTCTTTCTGCCTCTTTCTCTCATTTACTATCTTTCAAATAATTTTTTTTGAAAAGTGTGAAGTAATCACAATACCTTTTTTTCTCCTAAATATAGTTATATTTTAAAATATTTTTATTGGGGCTGGAGAGGTGGCTTAGTGGTTAGCCTGTGAAGCCTAAGGACCCTGGCTCGATTCCCCCGGACCCATGTAAGCCAGATGCACCAAGTGGCACATGCATCTGGAGTTCATTTGCAATAGCTGGAGGCCCTGGTACCCATTCTCTCAATTTCTCTCTCTCTCTCTCTCTCTCTCTCTCTATATATATATATATATATATATATATATATATATATATATATATATATATATAATTTAAATATTATTATTTATTTATTTACAAGTAAAGGGAGAGAGAGATGAGAATGGGTGCACTAGGACATAGTGACACTGGTTAAACTCTAGACACATGCTCCACTTGGTGCATCTGACTTTATGTGGGTATGGCGAAATTGAACCCAGGCCATCAGGCTTTGCAAGAGAGTGCTTTTCATATCTGAGCCATTTCTCCAGCCAAACTGTACAAATGTGAGGTCACTTTATATATAAAAGTATTTTTATGTCAAGATGATTAAACCCTACAAGTTAGTAATAATACTTTGTTATTTAAATTGAGAGCACTTGGTTAACAGATGAGCTGATGGCGGAGAGCACTTGGTTAACAGATGAGCTGATGGCGGAGGGCGGGGGCCCAAATCTGCAGCTGCTTTTATAGAGTGTACTGCTACAAGGCGTTTACTGATTGGTTGCGACCAGCTTGCCATCACCAGGTGCCACGGGATAGGCTTGGGACAGGTTGCGCGCTAAGCGCATGCGCATACCTTAGACACGGTTGGCGCCAAGGCACTGTCTAATATGGAGGAGCCAGCGCCATCTTGTAATGGCGACTGCTGCTTACGGCTCCCTGCAGTTCCCCTTCTTGTTTAAACGCAACAGGCGAGGGTAGAGGTCTGATCTCTGATGCTCGAGAGGACATTGTGATGACCCCAGACCTAGTGGCCAGCCAGGCTGGTGTCACACCCGTCCAGTACCTTTTCTCAGAGATGGGATTACAGTACCAACCCATATGCAATCAGACATGCCCTCCATGAAGCTGCTAAGAGCTCGCCCCACGTGCAGTACTTTGTCTCGCATCCTGAGCGTGATGAATGCCGTGCTCCCAACACCAACCTCTGCCCATCCTTGTGCAATGGGCACTTCAAGCCCTAAGGGTGCAAGGGCCAGGGGAAACTAGGTGCTTTAGGGCCAACAGCCAAATCTGGGGGAGGACCCACACTCCAAAGCAGCAAGTGCCTGAGAGATACCTTGTCCCTCCTAGCTTGGGCTCGCATTTTGCAAGTCAACCATAGGCAGAGCAGACATCCTCCTATACAGCAGGCAGCAAACAGTCCCCATTTCAACCCATTCCTAAAAAAAAATTAAAAGCAGAGGAGATCCAGGAAGTAAGGCCCTGTGTAAGACTAAGATCCACTCGTGGAATTAATAGCAATAAGCAGAAAAGGGGGTGCACACAAACCGGGCAGGGGGGAATGTCTGATTACGAGCATAATGTTCACAAGGATGACCCAGAGTGAAAACTCCCCCCGAGATGACGTTGAGGTCTCATGCCCTGACACATTGTTGCAAGCAATTTGTCCCCAACAGTAAAACCAATGGAGACACATCCGTACAGGAACCATTGACCCCACACAGCACCCACTTTGAAAATGGATTAATTCTGGAATCTTGAAGAAAGAGTCCTCCGACCATGCCCCTGACCTAGGCGGGGACCCTCATAGCTGGTGATATGGTGAAGAGATGATTTGCATCAGCCCAGGCGACCAAGTGCTCTGGCACTCTGACCATGGCCAGAGTTCCCTTCAAACCAGGCAAAACTCTGCTGACGAAGTCTTATACAAGAGTCATCAGTCTGATTCCACTGCAAAGTAAAACAAAGAGTTCCTTTTTCAACAAAGGAGCGGACTCCCATGGGGACCACCTGTTGGTCCTCCTGAAGGGAAGGGAGGCCCAGTTCCTTATTCGTGGTGAAGAAACGTGGAAACACAGACGCTTGATGAGGAACTGGCATCGGCTTCGGGAAGGCTGACAAAATTGCTCTGCTTTACTGAGTGTCAAGATCTGGATTATGAATCTCCAAACTTTCTCCTGAGGAAGGATGGACTGTTCTCACCAACCGGCTTGGAACCCAGTGGGGCGACTCCTGGTCCTGTGGAAAAACACAAACAGCTCCCCTGGATCTTAACAAGATCCGGTCCTTTCCATTTGTTATCTAGGACATCTTTCCACATCACTACTTTTCTGGGTGCCTGGGCCACATCTTGACTGTGCCTGTCAGCTGCAGACTTATCATTATTGTCCAAAATTAAAAATTAAGGGTGAAGAGGCTAGGGGGTTGCATCTTCTGCTATCCCCTTTTTGTTTAAATAAGATGGCTTTGATATTTTTATTGGCTCTCTCCACAATGCCTTGGCCTTGTGGGTTATAAGGCAGGCCAGTGGTGTGGGCAACTTGCATCTGCGCACAAAAGGCCCGAAAACCAGTAGATGTATATGCCGGGCCATTATCAGTTTTTAGACGGCGCGGCTTTCCCCACGCTGCCCAGGCTTCCAGGCAGTGGGTTTTTACATGAGAAGCCTTCTCACCCGCCAACGGCGAGGCGAAGATAACTCCCGAGCAAGTATCCACTGAGACATGTAAATATTTCAACCTTCCAAACTCAGGGAGATGAGTTACATCCATTTGCCAAAGATCACCAGGACGGAGGCCTCGGGGATTAACACCCACATGAGGGGAGGGCAGAAAAGTAGTCTCAGCCTGACTTTGAACAATGATCCTCTCATCTCTGCCTCCTGAGGGCTAAGATTAAAGGTGTGTGCCACCACACCCAGCCCTACCTCATTTTTGACCTTTTTTGTGATCTATGTATACAGAACTTTACTCATCCCCAGCAGAGGGCGCCGCGGCGACAACAAATGTGCCTGCCAGCCCCCGCCCCTGCGGATCACCTCTGGTTGAACTTTTTTTTTTTTTTTTTTTTTTTTTTTTTTTTAAATATCTCCTCCTCCTGTTGTGATTTAGATTCTGAACTACTCATCATCTGCCTCCAGCCACTGTTTACATGGGTACTGGAGAATTGAGCCTCGAATCAGGGTCCTTAGGCTCTACAGGCAAGTGTTTAACAATTAAGGCATTTTTTTATCTTTATGTTAATGGGAAGGCAGCGAAGGGTGGGACAATGGTGTGTAGGATATAGCCATATAGACTTGAAAAATAGGATTTTTTACCTCTAGCAGGGCAATATGAATGTCTCCAGCTGTTTTTTTTTTTTAATTTTTAAAAGTAAATACTTTGGGCCCCGCGGGACACTTAGTTAAGAGCATAGAGGGAGTGTCTAGAGGCAAAAGGGGTGGAGACGGCAGCGGCTCGCCTCATGGCCTCATGGCGGACCGCCTGCCCGTTCCTAAGATATTTTTAAAGCAAGTTGACAAAAGTGACCAAAAATGACGCCTGGAGGAGCGGGCGAGGCGCAGCCAGTGAGGCTCGGGCAGTGCTCGGGCCGGGCTGGAGCCGAGTTTAGGATGTCGGCGGAGCCTGATTGTTGTCCCCTCCGCTTGAGTGTCAAGTTTTGTTTTGTGGACCAGTGGCTTGTGTTCCACGTCAGTGAGGAAAGTTAACCTCGGTTTGTATTTGATCATAGTTTACATTCACAGAAAGCTACATGGAGGAGCTGTCTTCCATCAGGGGTTTGAGCACATTTGCCTTAGGCAGTAGTTAGGGGCTGAAAAGAGCTGAAAAGATAGCTGCCGGGTGGCGGCTTGGGTGGCGGCCTTGGGAGAAAGGAGATTTTAAAAGTCAGTTTTAGTTTTTTCTTACAGTTTTAAGGGCAAAATGAACTTTTTCCTGGAAAAGCCTTTAAGGTTGGCAATTAAGGCAAGGAGGACTGAATTAATCCATGTGGCTAAAACGAAAGTTTTGTCCCAAGAGCCATGGAGGTTTTTTTTTTTGTTTAATAGTAATATATATGAGTACAACATAAGCATCTTTTTAGGTCTACCCACGTGGTGAGTTTCTTTTTAGGTTTGCCCACGTGGTGAGTTTTTTTTAAGATGGCGCCCCATTCAAATGGGGCAGGACAAAAATGGCGGCACCGCAGAAGCGGTCTGTCGGAAACCCAAAAATGAGAGGAAAGAGAAAAGAACAAGAGATGTTGAAGTTTGGGACGGAGTTTTTATTTAAATGAGGAGGCAAAACATTTAAAGTCTCCTCTAATGCAGGATACGATCCTCCGGGGCCTCTCTGCCCTTCCGAGGGGGGGCATGAATGAGCCTCGCCTATCTCCTCAAGTTTTTCCTTTAGACTTTTTTTTTTTTTTTTTGTCTCTTTTTGACTGGATCCTATTTTTTTTCCCTTTTGTTTCTTCCTAGGCCTAGCATGTGAGTCCCCGCTAGTATCTGACTCTGAAAGACTGTCCTGATGTTGGGCTAAAGCTCCTTGCCCCTCCCCAATTATTTCCGCATGTTTACCGCTATTGAGACAAAAATGAACCAGTCGCCAAAACGGTAATGTGCCCTTCCCTAAACTTCCTTCCTGTTCTGCCTGTCGCAGGTCACGCCCCAACTTCTCCCAGGGGGGAGTGTAAGGGATCCTGAAGCCGCAAAACCAAGGGGCTGTTGAATCCATATCTCTAAGAACGCCTGATGGTTACTGTAGAAATCTGAATATCACGTTGTTTCAATAGAGCTTTAATCAGCCCAGAAAAAAGTGCCCATGATGAACGCAAATAGACAGAAGCAGAGATAAAACCCCAAACAAAACAGGCAAAAACAGGCGAGGAAAGCCAGGGTCAGTCGAAAATCCATCAGAGAACAAAGCGGGGATGACTTACCGACGCCTACCTCTCCGTGTCAAGTTCTGAATCCTCTTCGCCCTCCGCCGGGTGTCTTTGAAAGGTCCGCGCCCCGGTTTTGGCACCACTTTGCGCGAGCCCTTCCCAACCAGCAGGAAAGGAACAGCCACAAACGAAGATCCTTCTTGTATCACAGTTTATTGAGAGCACTTGGTTAACAGATGAGCTGATGGCGGAGGGCGGGGGCCCAAATCTGCAGCTGCTTTTATAGAGTGTACTGCTACAAGGCGTTTACTGATTGGTTAGTACCAGCTTGCCATCACCAGGTGCCACGGGATAGGCTTGGGACAGGTTGCGCTGCGCATGCGCATACCTTAGACACGGTTGGCGCCAAGGCACTGTCTAATATGGAGGAGCCATCTTCAGGGAAGTAGATAAATGTTATATCTGTACTTATGGCCAAGGATGACACAGAGAATTTAATGTCCCTTGCCAATGAAAGAATAGCAGTGTAGTTCCCACAGGAAGAGAGTCCTCTAGAACAGGTCATTTCTGGAGCCATTCACCTGCTGGATAAACAGTGTCATGACAACGGGGCCAAGGGACCACAGGGGAGATACTGAGTACTCTATTTCCTGTGCATTGAGAGATGATTCCCTATTGCAATTTCAGAAAAAAAAAAAAGGTACCTGTGATGATCTTTCAATTTGACTGGATTGACAAAAGCCTAGGGGTTAGTAATGTGCACCCCTCATATTTCTGAGAGGGTCTTTCTAGAAACAAGTAGATCATAAGGACTCTGATAAAAATTGATAGATGATAAATTAAATCCTTGATGGATTTATAATATGGTGATATTGAGAGGTTGGAGTTTTACTGGAGGAAGAAGATAATTGGCGGTGTGTCCTTGGATGTTATATCCTGACCTAACACTTTCCTTCTATGCTTCATGTGCATGAGAACATAAAACTTCTCTGCTCCTACATGCCTTGCCATAGTGGCTTAACCTTTTGACACAATGATCCGAAACAAAACTTCCCTCATTTAAATTGCTTTTCATGAGTATTTGGTCATCAAGACACAAATGTCTAACATAGTAAGAGTACTTTGAAAGGGGATGCTAATATCTGCTAAAATTGTGGATTTGTACCAACTTGGCTGAGTTACAAACATGAGATGAGTGACAAAATATTTAGCACCCAGGACATTCCATGTGACATTTCCTTTCTCTACTTTTGTATTTATACTTGAATAGGACAGTAAATAGATTGATGTTCTCTGCTTTGGCTCTTATGCTCAGCTGTAAGTTCTACCTACAAACAAGTAGACTCGATGTTACCAATGGTAAGACTGGGCTGTAGCTATGGAGTGTTGGCTCCTCGAGTTGATCATCCAGGGTGAAAAGTGATGTGCTTTGAACATGGGCTTTGCTGTCTGTCTCATTGTTTTATGGTCCCATAGAAGGTCACACTTTGGAATCTAAATGCTAATTACAGTGCCTAATAAAGGGGAGGCTGAATTGTACTTAAATCACAAGTGTGGTAGTTTGAATGTATGACCCCCAGTAGATTCCGGAGTTTTTTTAATTTTAAAATTATTTTATTTATTTTTGGAGAGAGAGACATAAAGAGACAGAGAGGGAGAGAGATAGAGATGGGCACGGCAGCAGTCTCTCAGCTGCTGTGAAGGAGATCCAGATGTGTGCGCCCCCTTGTGGGGGGTGCGGCTTTGCGCCCTTGCGTCACTTTGCATCTGGCTAAACGTGGGACCTGGAGATTGGAACTGGGTTCTTAGGCTTAGGAGGCAGGCGCCTTAACCGCTAAGCCATCTCTCCAGCCCAGATTCAGGAGTTTTATTAAAGCTTGTAACTTGGTGTCCCTGTGGGCTGAGAATTCCAATCTAAAGATATGCAAAGTGCTTGAGTTCTACCTGGGGTTCCTGGAGTGTGCTTGCTGATGTGGTGGTGGTATCTCCTTTGGGATGGACCTGTGAGAGGAGGACAGCTTCTTCCACCATTATGGAATTTCCCCCTGGATCTGTAAGCTTCACAAAACCTCTTACTCCCATAACTTGTTCCTGGTTTGGAAGTTCATCCCAGCAACATGAAGCTGACTACCACAACAACACATGCTCTAAACAATTCCTCTGTCTTCAAATAAATCTTTCCTTCAAAAACTAAGATGTGCAGAACTTTTTTTTTTTTTTTTTTTTTTTTTTTTTTTTTGGTTTTTCAAGGTAGGGTCTCACTCTAGCTCAGGCTGACCTGGAAATCACTATGCAGTCTCAGGATGGCCTCGAACTCATGTCGATCCTCCTACCTCTGCCTTCCAAGTGCTGAGATTAAAGGTGTGCACCACCATGATATTTATTTTAGTTTTTTTATACTTTATTTTTTATTTATATTATTCTAATTTTACATTCATAATGGTGACTCCATTATCTTCCTCCCTGTCCTCCCTCTTCCAAAGGGACCCTCATCAATGGGGAATGTGGGTCATGCATTGTGGGGGTAGTCAAGAGTTATGGGGGATAGGCCCAGTCTCTGTGCCTAATTCCCCAACTTGTGGCTCTAACATTTTTTCCGCCCCCTCTTCCGTGAATTTCCCTGAGCCACACTGGGGTCATTTTAGTTCTACTTCAGTGATGGGCTTTGGGGAGCTTCTGTGTCTCTGGATATCTGGCTTAGTAGGAGTTGGATGTTCTCTGTGTTTATCTCCTTCAGCCTTTTTCTGGTGCGGTGATCCCCAAGAACGCTGTACTCTTGCCCTTCCCCCTCATTACTCTATGGTTTCAGCTGGTGCCTTGGTGAGGTGTGATTGGCTGATCCTCCCTTCAGGTTCAGTTGTCCATCTGAAAAAGATAAGCAAATACTGCAACGGAGAGAGAAGTTAGTACTAGATAGATGGGATGGCCATAGATATTTTGGAAGGAATTAGAACCTTTTTAAAAATACAAAATTGGAGATGGCTAATGGTTTAAGGATCTTGCTTGCCAAGCCTGTTGTTCTCAGTTCAACTACATAGTACCCACATAAACCAGATTAAAAAAATGGTGTATACATCTGGAGTTTGTGTGTAGAGGCAAGAGGCCCTGGCATGCCCATATTCTTTCTCTTTCTCTCTCTCTCTCTGCTCACAAATGCATAAAAAATTAACACACTCAGTAATTTCAATATTGCCATGAATGTGTCACACAAATGACAACTCAGGTGGCATTTTCTGTCTGACTAGGAAATGTTTTAGGACTTGGCACAAGTATGCCTATTCCCATAACAGGCAACTATGTGGTAATTAGAAATTAAATGTTCTGCATTGCTGTGAAAGCCAATGTTAACAACATTGCTTTGAAAATCCCTTACCTGGAAGGAGGGCTAATGCTGTCAGTGGGAGAGAGTTCCATGTGCTCAGCACACACCACTAGGGACATTCTCAACCATAAATGCTTATTGTCCACTTATGTGGTTTACGCATGCAATTTCTGCATGAGTTGTTTTTGTAAATGAGACTCACAATGTTTTCAACAGCCTGTCCTCATTGAAACCAAATGGAAACGTATACCTGGGACTGAAAAATGTCTCTTGTGTGTTTGATTTTGTTGGCAAATTTGAAATGATCTTCCAGCTTTGGTATTTGTAAAAAAGATTTTTTATTGACTGAGAAAATGGTGTTCTTATGAGTGACTTTCTGAATATAACTTATTATATGATATAAATTTTAAGGAAGGACCATGAGAATTGCTGCTGACTTAATAGCACATATCCTTTCTATACTGTGCAGTGACCGAGTATGCATTAAAGCTATTTAAATATTTGCATACAAATTTATTTATATATAAAGTAGGAATTAAAACATTCCTTTGCAGTGTTGTTTCTAGAAAATATGGCCTACTAACATAACACTGGAGATGCATGATGAAAAGGAAAGGTAGAAAAAGGAACATGAAATAAATGAATATGAAGCTTAGGAGAAAATACTGTGTGACTGAGTTCCATTGCAAGAACAGCTGGGTGTTTGAATGAAAACAATAAGCTCTGGTGACTGGTGAGAGAATATGTTGAATACAATCTTCTTTGTGATTTTCTGTCTTCCAGCATTTTCCAGAATTGGTGATGGCCCATCCTGTGATGCAACATAGTCAGTCCATGAAGCAGGAGTAGCATTCACATGTTGCTCTGGGATGGTGGGGTGTCAATAGAGCAGACGTGGGGATTGGCTGGTAAGACAAAGATCTCAGAGATGGGAAGGACAACTGGTCCCTGATCTCATTTGTCCAACCAGATAGCTTTTAGTTCCAAACACAAACCAGGAAGATAGACGTGCAAGTCACTGAGGAGCTGGGGAGCCAGGTCTAAAGGAGCCTGTGATAACCAGGAAGTGGAGCCACATTGCCGGATAAGTTCTTTGCTTAGTACAGCCACACTTTACCATCTATGAAATGAATACTTTGAGCTATTATTATATGCTAATTCATTTGAGAACTTTGATGAAATGGTCAATTTCTATGAAAACATTAAATGTCAAAAAATTGTCAATGAAATAATTTCATAAGACCTCCAGTACATGCTAAAGCAATTGAAGTTGGAGAATTTACCAGTAATTTCTATAAACTTTCAAGGAACAGTTATCTGTTAACATATAAAGTTTCTGCCAAGAAGTAGGAAAAGTTAATGATGCTTTTTTCCTTATCATATAAACTGAGGTTAATGTTTTTCTCAATATAACCAAAGGTCCTAAAAAACTGTGTTGTGGGTGAATGACCAATATCAGTAGCCATCCCAATCTGCCAAGAGCTGAGAAGTACAACCAGATACAATCTGATAAAGTACAATCTGATAAAACAGACATGCTAACAGAGCAAAGGAAATATTAAGGAGAAATGAAGGCAAGTGCAAGTTCATTCATTCCTCTCATTGAATAGAGAAATATGAAAACAGGGATTAAAATTTTTATAAAGGTAAAGGAAGAAAATGTAGGAGAGTGCCATTGAACTTGGTATAAACTCTGGAAAGGTATAGTACATCAGATCCCCACCCAGAACCAGCAAGAAAAGCAAGTTATTAGATTTTAATTACAAAAAAGTACTTGATTTAAGGAATTCAGAAATAATGTTAGCAAGCATGGAAAGGAGATATTTGCAACAAGTAGAATCCATTAAGGATCAGTGTCTGTTTTGTGGATCTGTATATGTATAAGCACGTTTGCATGTTCATATGTATGTGGGACTATATGTACATGTGTGTGGAGGAAAGAGATTGACACCAAGCATCTTTCTTCAATCGCTCTTCCACATTATGGTTTTTGAGACAGAATCTTTCACTGACACCTGGGTTTAGTGATTCAGCTACACTAGATAGTGAGCAAGTCTCAGGGATCCTCCTGTGTACACTCCTCCAGCTCTGGAGTTACAAGCGTGCACCACAATCCTGTCTTTTATGTGGGTGCCGAGGAGCTAAACTCAGGTTATCATGCTTGTGCCCCAGTGGAATAGGATTAATCCTTCTTCCCTATCTTTCTTCCTTCTTATTTCTCTCTCTCTCTCTTTTTTTTTTTAATATGGAGCCTGACTTGGATTTTTCTTTGATGTATGCATGTTCTTCCTATTCCAAGTTCTTTTTCTCTTATAGATCCATGTCCAGGTCAGTACATATCTCTTCCTCCCTCAGTAACCAATAACTGTCTACAGGTCTTCAGCGAGAGGGTATAATTTGTGAGAACTTCCCCTCCCAGTTAAGTGCCTATAAATCCTCAGGGCAAGGTGGGGCAAACTGGTTTGTGAGCCCCTTATCCCTTGCAACTGTTAACTCTATTTCCTGAGGGAGAAGACTGAGCTTCTTTACATAAAAAAGTTTCTTTTAAAAAATTTATTTTATTTTATTTATTTTTGGAGAGAGACACAGAGAGACAGACAGAGAGGGAGAGGGAGACAGATAGAGATGGGCGCGCCAGCAGTCTCTCAGTTGCTGTGAACGAAATCCAGATGCGTGCGCCCTCTTGTGGTCAAGTGCGGCATTGTGCCCTTGAGTCACTGCATCTGGCTAAACGTGGGACCTGGAGATTGGAACCTGGTTCTTCTTAGGCTTAGCAGGCAGGCGCCTTAACCACTAAGCCATCTCTCCAGCCCTATAAAAATGTTTCTTAAATTCATTAACAACTTTCAGGGTAGTCTAAGTCTGACCACCTCATTTGAGGCAGGGTTGCTTGCTCTGGATTCCCAGTGTGTTGTTCTTTGCTGCATCCCTATATGTTTTGAGGAAATTCTCCTCTCTTCTCTGTCTCCCTTCTGCCTGTCAGTGTCAGCATGTTAGGATTACAGAAGCCCATCCTGGCTTTTTTTTTTTTTTTTTTTTTTTTTTTTTTTTAGTGGGATCTGGGATCAAACTCTGGTACTCCAAGTTGAGTGGCCAGTATTTTATCCACTGAGTCATCTGTCATCTCCATAGCCCTTCAAAATATTTTTTTTTATTAAGTACAAACTCTGTATGGACACATCATGTGTTGGTACCATCATTTCCCTCCTCCCTGCCCCCACTCCACTGAGGGCCCTCCTTCGTGGAATGCTGCTATTCACCATGCAGTTGTAGGTTATGAGTTGTGAGAGCAGCAGTCTGTCATTGTGGGGAAGGCTATGTCTCTGGGTATTCCTTCCCACCCTGTGGTTCTTATATTCTTTCCGCCACCTCTTTCAAAAAATTCCCTGAGACATGGTGGGTGTGCTTTAATTCTACTTCTATCTGCTGTCTTCAAGAAACCTACCTCACCACTAAGGATAGATACCTCCTCAGAATGAAAGGATCAGATAGGATTTTCCAAGCAAATGGAAATAAGAAGCAAGTAGGTGTGGCTATATTAATATCTGACAAGATAGACTTCAAACCAAATTTAATCAAAGAGGACAAAGAAGGCCACTTTTTACTCATCAAGGGAACATTCCACCAAGAGGACATCGGATCATAAATTTATACACACCAAATGCAGGTGCACCACATTTTATAAAACAAAACCTACTTAACATCAAAAGATATTAAAGTTCTAATTTGTGTGGTATATGAACATCATTCAAGGTAGTCAGGTAATGCTTAGAGAATAATTTTAAGTCATTCCTGGGTCTGTTTTTAGGCAAGATTCCTTTAAAGAAATGGGACAGTAGCATTGTTTCCTATCTTATGGTGAGGGTACCTGTCTCCCTTACAGGTGTCTGTCTCCAGTGAATTCTCATGTAGTTGCATATCAGGATTGTTTGACCAATGGTCACCAACACTCCTATACATTTATCTTCCAATACAGAGCATAGCAGCCCAAAGTCAGAGTCCTCTTTGAAAACTATTAGCCAGACTGCATAATAAATCTTTGCAAATGAAGTCACATTTAAAAAGTACATGATTCTCATACATATACATAAAAATAAGTGTCTGTTAAAAACAAGATAAAAATCTCATAAGTTGCCAGGTGTGGTGGCACACGCCTTTAATCCCAGCACTCAGGAGGCAGAGGTAGGAGGATCACCATGAGTTCAAGGCCACTCTGAGACCATATAGTGAGTTCCAAGTCAGCCTGGACTAGGGTGAGACTCTACTTAGAAAAGCTAAAAAAAAAAATCTCATAAGTTGTTATGAATATACATGTGGCAAACATTCATAATTATTTGAAAATAAATGTAAATTAAAATAATACTAAAATACTGATAATTATCTCATCAGCTAAATAAATATAATACAAACATGTTTCCAAGTATGTGCAGAAATTACTACCATTCATGTATGCTTTGGTACATAAGTAAAGGGAAATTTATTTTAATAAAACTCTGGAATCTCTGAATCTATTGGCATATTCATTTGGGCATTGTGTATAGTAACAAATAGGGAAAGTTAAATATTCAACAATTAGGGCTTTAAAAAATGTATTATGTAAAGGCACTTAACAGCATTGAGCTCCATACTTATAAATAGAAAGCAGGACAAATTAGAGAATGTATCTAACAAACAAAAGAGTCACTTAAGATAGTATCAAAGTAGTTTTTTAAAGGACAAATGTATTTCTATGTGTGTGTGAACTATGTCCTCCAAGTATATACTCTTGCTATAGAAAATGCATACTCATTTATATCCACCAACATTGAAAGGTTGTATTGGTAACACAAACTTAATGATATTAGTTTCCATTCTTTTTGTTAACTTTATTTTTCCTAATATTTGTTCAAAAATATGGGGAAATATTTGGGATGTTTTTAAGACAGTTTTCCTGAGTTTACAACTCAAAATTAAGGTTCAATAATGTTTCTAACAAAAGAAATGGAAGGACAACATTTTTCGCTAATGTTTTTCTTTTTTAAATTCTATGATTCAAATAGCTTTGACCTATATTTGTTTTCTTGCAAGTGAGATACAGTTGACCTCACAATTCTTTAATAATTTCTTCATTCCAGGAAAACACAGGTTTTTTTTTTTTTTCAGGTCTATCTAAAATCTAATACTCAGGAAGACTTTATATGTACCACATTTATACCATGTGAGAGTGTCATTATTTCTATACTTTTCTTGTACTGGGTTATGAATTGATGAGATGTGAATTCAAGGTAGGGTTTCACTCTGGTCTAGTCTGACCTGGAATTAACTATGTATTCTCAGGGTGGCCTCGAACTCGTGGAGATCCTCCTACCTCTGCCTCCCAAGTGCTGGGATTAAAGGCGTGCGCCACCACGCCCAGCGAGATGTGAATTCTTATTCACTGTATCTTCCATGGAGCTGAGTTAGATTTGTATTTGTACATAGCAGATTCTTAATATATTGGAGAGCAAAAATTGGCAGCAGATGAACTTTTTCTTTGCCTCCATCTTCCCTCTTTTCTTTTGGTAATGTGGAACCTGCCCTGTGTTCTTTGATATGCACCTGTTCTTTCTACTCAAAGTCCCTATTATTGACAAGAGCCATTTTCAGATGTTTCTTCCATCTCAGGGAACACAAACTTCAGTTGATAAGATCTATAGGAATGTTCCTCCAATGTGGTGGCTGTAAGTACATCTTTTGTAGTATATAAAGTACATGACTTTATAAGCCAACCATTCTATTTCTGGGATGTCTAAAAGGTAACCTGCACTTGTTTTCTCTATAATTCTTGCTATAGATGGCAGCTTTTATTCCTTGCTCTGAAATGATGTTTCCTAGACTTGCATAGATGTTCAAGGCTGTCTCCAGATAGGGAGCTATTGTTACTTCTATGAAAATAGGTGATGGGAGAAAAGGGTTTAATTTTAGCTTACAGTATCAAGGGAAAGCGGTGGCAGGGACAAGATGGTGCAACAGAGGCGTGGCATCATGCCTTGCCACAGCAACTGGCATAAATAAGCAAGAGTGAACTAGCTCTGGCAAGAAAGAAGCTAGGGCACGCTACCCCAAAGCCTGCCTCCAGCAACACATCTCCTCCAGCAGGGCTCTACCTCCCAAATGGTTACCAACTAAGGACTGAGTGTTAAACACATGAGGCTGGACTAAAGAAATGTTTTAGCAGTTAAAGCACTTGCCTTTGAAGCCTAAGGACCCAAGTTTGATTCCACAAAACCCACATAAGCCAGATGCACGTGGTCATTAGGCTTTGCAAGCAAGCATCTTAACTGCGGGGCCATCTCTTTAGCCCTATTCTGGATACTTTAATCCTATCACAGTCATCTGTCTGCTCTTTTTATCATTTTAGCCAGTGGGCTAAGGCTTGTTTAATTTGATTATAGGGTTCTCCATTTGGATTCTTGGTCCATTTATATTCTGACATCCTGTACTCTAGCCAGTAGAATGTACCACTGACTGAAAAGGTAAGGATTTCACATCATGAAATGTGATCTCATCCATTTATTTTCACCAAAAGTATTGCAAAAAAAAAAATTGAAACTTGACAATAAATCTTCAGGTACTTAGAGTTTGGGGTTATTTCTTCTTCATGATGCATACTGTGCAAATGATACTCACTCAGTAAAACTACATTTGTAAATATGAATTTGGATCTTCTCCCAGGCTCGTGTTGTTCAGTCTCATTCTGTCTTGTGATGCTGTGTGGCAGTAGCAGTCACAGCTGCCTGTCAGCTCTGCGATCATCAGGAAAACAATTGACTTGCTATAGTGTGCTGTGCTGCTGGGCCAGGATGCTCATTAGGTTTGATGTACTCAATTCATTTTTGACTTAGGTATGTTTAACTTATCATGGGTTCTCAGGATATAAACTCACCATCAGTTGAGGAACTCCTGTACCAGTCATCTTATGCTGGCATTTGTGAACCACCTTTCACTTAGCATAGGGTGAACATGGTTTCCAAGACATAGAAAGCACAATAAGAAAAAGTGCAGGCTGGGAGGATGGCTAAGTGGTTAAAGGTGCTTTGCTTGCAAAAGCTGCTGTTCTGGGTTTGGTTCCCCAGTACCTTGTTAAAGCCAGAGGTACAAAGTGGCACATGTGTCTGGAGTTTGTTCACAATGGTAGGAGGTGCTGGCATACCTCTGCATGCTCTCTCTCTCTCTCACTCTCTCTAAATCATGAATAAATAAAAATATTTTTAAACAGTTTGCATGTCAGGTTCAGAAAAGGACACCGTGATGATTACTATTGGTTGTCAACTTGATAGGATCTAAAGTCATCTAAGAGACAAAACTCTAGGCATGCTTCTGAGCAAGTTTCTAAACTGGGTTGTCTGAGGTAGGAAGACTACCCTAATTGTGCACAGCACCATTCCATGGTCTGGGGTCCTGGAGGGAGTAAAAAAAGAAATCAAGGTGAGCACTGACACTTCCTACTTTCTGTACTTTCTGGATCCTGATGAGGACATGGTGTGACCAGCTGCTTCATGGTCCTGCTGCCATGCCTTTCCCATCACGATGGGCTGATCTCTTAAACTCTGAGACAAAAGAGACCCTTCTTTCCTTCAGTTGCTTTGGTCAGGTATTTTGTCGTAGCAATGAGGCACTGTAGAAGTCAAGAGGCCACATTCATGATAGATGTTCACAGAATCTTCATGGGCAGTTGGATAGATGGGACAATGACAGTCCATGTCACAGGACTCACATTTATCAACTTCATGTTACCATTGTTCAGTCAATTACCTAGTTTAATTCTCTCAACCACTCTAATAGAAAAGTTTGTTCTTTTCCTCCATTTTACAGTTCAGGAAAATAGCTCTATGAAAAATTAGAGTGCTGGAGACATGACTGAGCTATTAAGCTATTATTTGCCTGTGAAGTCAAAGGACCCAGGTTCAATTCCCTGGGACCCCTGTAAGCCACATGCACAAGGTGACACATGTGTCTGGAGTTTGCAGCAGTTGAAGGCCTTGGCATGCCATTCTCTCTCTCTCTCTCTCTCTCTCTCTTTTTAAAAAGTGACATAGAAAGCACAATAAGAAAAAGTGCAGGCTGGGAGGATGCCACTTTTTAATAAATAAAATAAATTAAAAATTAGATTTTTCACAAGATGATTTTAAAAACTTCAATAGGACATCTTTTCTCCTCATTCCATAGGAAGAAGCACAAAGAAGCTGTGTACTCTCTTGGCCATCACTCCCAAGGAGAGTCAGAATTCATCATCTAAGGGAATAGAACCAATGATGCTGGGAGCCTTCTCCTGGGATTGTATATAAGCAGGAATAAGGAGGTCAGCGTGTAGCTGATACTCATCCTTATTTCCTGTCTGCATGTCTCCATACAGGGCTCCTGGGCCTCAAAGCTCCGGGGAAAGGCAAATCCTAGGCCCATCTATGGTAGGCACAGCGTAATGTCTAATTCCTACATCAGCTTTCTGATATGCTAGGACAGGGGCCTAATTAGCTTGTATAGTGGTCACTGTCTCCAAGTGGTCACATCCACTAGATTTGAAGGGGGTGTCTTACACAGAGTCCAGACTCTAAGCCTCTAGCCCTGTGCAAAAAGATATGCTTAGGTAACCAGGGTTTAGTAACCAAAAAGAAAATGCTCATGGGTTTGTGGCAAGCTTGGCCTTGTTTTAATTTCCATTTCCAGTTGGCTTTCATACTGGTGATCATGCATGGATAATGCCTTTGTAAGTGTACTTTCCTTTCTTTGAAACTGGGGAAAGGAGTTCTCTGCCACCAACAACCCTCCTACATGTCCCAGGCATAAAGCAGAGGAGAATTCAGCTGGTTCGTGTAGGAAAGGTACTTGGTAGCTTTGGGGGAACACTGTCCATGGAAATTAGCCAAGAGAAAAGCCTCAGGGTTGGAAGAGACCTTCCTCGCTTCTTCTTGGGACACAGGTGGGAGTAGCATTTTGCTCAGATTTCCTTTGGCCACAGTCTGTGCTGTCTGCCTCTTCCACATAACCCCACCATTTTCTCACCCCACCTCCATGTTTAAAGTCATGTGTACTCTCCCAGAGTGGACATCTGAAATAGCCCTTGTGAGGTCTCTCTCTACTCTCAATTGATGGCTCCCTCTTCTAGGTGATACCCTCTCTCTCTCTCTCCATTCTTTTTTCTATTTAATGTTCTTTCGGCAGGAAAGAATATTGAGATTATTCTTTGGCTGGAGTTGAGCAGCTCACCTGGGTAGAATGAAAACTGCTAGAGAAGAGGAACAAGGTAGCATTTTTATTTTATAGTAATTCAACCAGGGACAGAAGCCCAAGGAGAACATGGATGCCACCTTGCTTGCCCTGATAGGACTAGACCTGCATCTGACCCTGTCTTATCCAACATGGCTTTAAGTAATCACTCAGCAGCGCTTCCTGCTTCCCCAGCTTAGCACACCTGTGGGCTGGCCCTTTCTGAATCAGCCTCTTGAGCCCATCATCCAATCAGGTCCCTACCTCACACCCCTGAGGATCATCCTTATTTGAATGTAATAACCATAAAAATGAGCCTGGCCCATACGCGTCTCTCTTGGCTACTCTTCCTTCTCTTCTTGTAACTTGGCCTTTGCTCCAAGGCTCTTAGAACCTCTTGGCCACTTGAGTAAGCTCTTGGCTTTCTTTCTCTCTCTATGTGAGGGAAACTTTCTCTGGCTCCCTTCACCCTTCCTAGCCAGGAGCCCCAAGTTGGACTTCATGGGCCTGGGATTTCCTTCATTTTATATAGATCTCATCCCTTCACCTCAGAAATGGGGACATGGGATATAGAGCATTCCTTGGCGCTATCTGTGGGAAGACTCTGCATAGATGCCTTCAGAGCTTGTCGTACTCTATTCTGCTCATTCATATGTCCCTTTCCTTGTAGCATTAGGTTATGGGATCTTTGAGGGTTCCTTCCTTTATTCTTTCAACATACATTATTGTGACCCTACTGGATGTGTCACAATTTAAAATGTGTCAAGTTAGTGGCTGGAGAGATGGCTTAGCAGTTAAGATGCTTGCAGACAAAGTCAAAGGATCCAGGTTTGATTCCCCAGGATCTACTGGCTCAATGCACAAAGTGGTGTATGCAGCTGGAGTCCGTTTGCAGTGGCTAGAGGCCTTGGTGCACATGTTCTCTCTCTTTATCTGCCTTCATCCTTCATAAATAAATGAATAAATAAATAAAATATTTTTAAATGTGACAAGTTAAAAATATTACTCCCCTTACGTGGTTCACAATGTAATGGAAAACTGAAACAAGTTACCACACATTACAGGGCTAGGAACCCCTGGAGAAGGAAAAGCACTTTATTTTACGTAGGCATGAGAAGACCAGTCTAGTTCAGATGACTTTAAAATCAAGCCTGAACACTTAGCAGCTACTATGAAGAGCAAGCAGTGGCAGGTCGAGGGAGGGGGGAAGAAAGCCAAATCTGTCATCAACTAGAGAGTCAGAGGCTTTGGTGTCAAGCCTTTATGAGGAAAGCATGGCCAGCATTCAGGAGGGTGAGAAAAGAGGGTAGGAGGTATATGTGAGAGAAAGAAGGCTGTGTAGACAGGCTCAATCCAGTTATCTTTCTTCATCTCCATAAGTACTTGATGATTCACAAAACAAGTGCTTAGGATTTCTTTGTCTGTCTGTCTCTGTGTCTCTCTGCTCTTATTTTCTAAAGAACAAAGTAGATATTCCAAAGCCTCTGAGTGATATAAATATGTATGAATAATGGCTGTTAAAAGCCCCAGAGAAAAAAGCGAACATTACTGTTTAAGTCTCATTATTCCTTAAATGCCTGTGTATGCATTTGCTTAATTACTTTAAATGGAAGCGTATTTTAGGATTACTGCAACTTCTCTCACAGAATAAATGGAGTATTTGAGACACTCAAAACAAAGATCACAAATGTCCTTTCCATCACACAAAACCATTGCTAAACAGGTCCATTCTGCACAGCATGGAGCATACCAATCACAGGGACAACGGTCAGCAAGTGGGAGACGATTTATTCACTAGGAGGCTGAGTGTGGAAAAAAAAGGCAGCAGATTTCAAGTCAGAATCTTTGAGAATGGGGTTTGGAGGCATTTCAGGTATAAAGGAACAGGGAGATGGTGCAGTTGTAAAGTGTTTGCCTTGCAAGCATGAGGGCCCAAGTTCAATTTCTAGAATCCATGTACAAATATGAGGTGAGGTAGTGCATGCCTGGAATCCCGCACTAGGGAAGTGGAATTTGAAGGATCCCAGAAGCTCCCCGGCCAGCTACTCTAGCTTATCTGGTAAATTCCAGGCCAATGAGAAACCCTGTCTCAAAAAAGAGAGAAGGTGCCTGAAGTTGTCTTCCAGCCTTCACATGCATGCCAACACATGGGCGTATGCCTCAGCATGCACACTAATACATACACACAATAGAAGAAACAGGGCCATCTGAAGCAAAGGACAGGTCATTGGAGGCAGGGGAAGGTGAAGTAACACATGATGTCATGCATGCATAGTTAAACCACAAGACTCTTCATAGGACGCAAGTCCAGGAAACAGTCTCAGAGTGCTCTGAAGGTGGAGCTTTCAGCTTTCTGATGTTACAAGGCTACACATCAAGCTTTTCATGGGCCTAAGTAAAGAGTTGGTGACTCCACTGGGGAGATGGTTCAGCAGTTAAAAGTGCTTCTTTGCAAAGCCTGCTGGTCTGGGTTAGATTTCCCAGGACCCAGTGAAAGTCAAATGCACAAAGTAGAACATGTGGCTGGAGTTCAATTATGGCAGCAAGTGGCCCTGGCATGCCCATACTCCTTTCTCTCTCTCTTTCTTTCTCGCTCTCTCTCTGTCTCCCTTTCTCTCCCTCTCTCTTTCACAAATAAATTAATTAAAATAATTTTAAAGAGTTTGTCATTAAAAGTAGTTCGAAATGGACAAAAGTGCCTTCTGAGTTTCTGAAAAGAAATTTAGGGGAACATTTTATCACCACATCACCACAATGTATGTATCATCAGAGATGCCCTCTATTTACTGCAAAGTATGTCTGCTTCTCTCCCACGTGACCTCTAAAATTGCTGATAAGAACAAAAAGCTGAGAGTAAGCACTTTGCCATGTTGGAAGGCTTATGTTAAAGTAAGAAAAATAGGTAGATAACATTTAAGTTTTAGTGTGAGAAATATAGAGCTCTAATTCACAGACAAAATGAAAATGACCTTCCCAGATTTTCACAGAAGATTTTGTGAGATAGGTGGACCACCAGTCATCATGCTTCCCCCATTCGAGTCCAAGCACAATGTGAATCCATAAGGGCTCCTCTCAAATAATAATCAAAAAGCAGGCATTGGTCCTTGGCAGCAATTATGGATTAGGAAAGTATCAATAACAAGCCTCTAACAACCAAGTTAGTGTGAGTTTCTTGGGCTGAGCACATAGACCTGTTAAATCAATGTTTGTTATAGTCTGTTTTTGTAAGTGGCCTGTGCCACCTGTTAAATCGGCAAGAGAGCAGGAATTGAATCTTTAAGCCATACTGTATTCAGAAAGCTGAATCTGAGAAGAATCTGGTTAACATCCCAAGAATGTTTCTTGCTCAAACTCTTTCTTGCAAGCATTTTACAAGGAATCAGAACAGAGGCGAAATATCTATTCCAAGTTTACTCTAATCCTGCTGTCCAGGTGGGTCTTCAAAGTTCAGTCTTATCCTTCTGGCTAGGTGGCTTGGCAGTGGTCAACATGCTTCAAGGCCTTATCTCTCTGTGCCACAGGAGAAGTGTTTGCTTTTCCTCCATTTTCTGTATACCAGAAGGTTCATCCAATGCCAGGGAGTTCTGCTTGCTTCCTGAGCCTCTGGATGACACCTAGACTAAAGATAAATTCAGAAAAAGCAATCCACTAACAGTGTGTGTGTAGACTGTTTTCAAGTTTTATGAGCATATTTATCCCTACAAAATCAAGTACAAATTTGCTCTTACAATATAGACTATAAAGTGATCCTAAATTTCTACATTTCTAACCCCATCATTTCCATACTTAGATGTTAAATTTCAATCCAAAGCTGCCTCTTTTCATAAGCAGTGAAATGCAGCGTAACTTAGTATGCAAACAAAACTCAAACTCACATAAGAATTCCTTTTTGAAACACAGAGTGACAGTGGCAGCTCTTCCTAGCATTTGAGCTTCTGCTAATCATGGATTGCCAATGGATCAAACCGTGTCTATATGACAAATCAATGTTGAAGACAGCAAATCAGGCTCTTTCTGTATACCGCTTCCTTTTCTTTCACTATAAATACAGCCTGCATTCTGAACTAACTCTAGTCTGAAATGCTGCCTATTTGAGAAACTTTTCCTTACTCAAAAAAGCTTTGTTAAATTTATCTCAGATTTTTCTGTAATAGATACAAATGCTGTGCTTAAATTTTATTTTATGTATATTTTAACTTTTTTATTGATAATTTTCAAACATGTACAGAACCTATTTTGATCATTATCCCTTCCCATTATCTTCTGCTGTCCCCGTCTCTCTCCACTGAGCTTTTCCCTTTTGATAAGTCCTTCCTCTATTTTGATATATTTTCTTTCCTTTTGTCTTTATCTCTCCTTCATCATCCAGGTTGAAATTTTGATGGGCCCAGTATTGTACAGGTCTGGTAGAGATAGAAACTGAAGCTGCTAGAGGTCATGAATGATATTGCCACTTCATATCCTTAAGTCAGCATTCCAAAGCACCCTTTTCCATCCCTTGACCCTTACGTTCTTTCAACCTCCTTTTCTGCAATGTTCCTTGAGCTTTGCAGAGTGTGTTAGAGATGTTGCACTTAATGTTGAACAGTAAACATACATTTATTCCCAGGACTTTGACTAGGAGGGTTGGACAAAATTTCTTTAACTATAAGATTAGGAAGCATTGTTGAATTGGTGAACACATGACTTTTCTGGGCAGGTGGGTTCAACTAGACAGGTCACAGAAGCTTTGTACCTCTTACCACCTGGATCATTGTTGTATGAACTGTTTATGTTTTGTTCTTCCAGAGATTTTTCCATTATAATGAACATAAAGTGTTAACTGAGAACTTTGAGCTGTTCTAGAAAATTACTGAAACATACAGAGGGATCATTTTGTGGAAGTATGGGTGGTCTGGAATTACAATTGGCACCTATGTGTCTGGAGTTCATTTGCAGCAGCTGGAGGGCCTGGCACATCCATTCTCATTCCCTATCTATCTATCTATCTATCTATCTATCTATCTATCTATCTATCTATCCCTTTTTCTTCTCTCTCACAAATAAATAAATAAAATATTTTTTAAAGAAAACATAATTTCCCCTCAGAGCTCCTTGGCTTCTCTGTAAAATGGAAACCATAAGAATTACCTTTAGATTCATTACAAGGATTTAATTAGATATCATAAACAAGGAGCTTTCTCTTTTCACTTTCACTGAGTATCTTCTTAGTAGATGTACTTTATTTGAAATGAAGGATATTTTACTATCTAAAGAAATTCATAACTCTACTTTCATCTTTAGGACACCTCAACCCTTGCCATTAACCTAAGATTATTTTAGCATTCCAGTGCTCATGTTATGTCAACGAACACAGACCGAGACTGGGACTGAGAACATCTGGAGATAGTAGTTCCACTGGGACTGAGGGAACAAGGGGAGTGGGATGTCAGGTTTGGAAAGAATGCTAAAGTCAGAGGTAAGCGATAGGCTGATCCTCCCTTCAGGTTGGTCATCCATCTGAAAAAGAGAAGAAACTTCACCAGCGGAGAGATAAGTTAGTACTAGATAGGTGGGATGGCCATTGTTATTTTAGTGAGAATTTTATATGCATAAGCTCATCTTGTAACCCACATTTGGTGGGAGCTTGATATTGGAGAATGGGCTCATTTTTGTATATGGTTTTGCCTTATTTTCCAGTTCCAGCAATAAGTTCCATTCCAGAGTGGACCTATTAGCCAAATTAAGAGCTGTTGATTACCCGCCATGGTTGTGTGTGTTTGCCGTTTGTATTTCTTCCTCTGAGAACTCCCTATGCAGTTCTCTGCCCCATTTTGTGAGTGGGATGTTTGATGATTCATTGTTTAGGCTTTGGAGTTCTTTGTAAATTCTAGAAATTAGGCCTCTGTTAGTTGTATAGCTGGCAAAAAGTTTCTCCCATTCTGAGGGTAATCCGCTGGCTTTAGTTATAGTATATTTGTCAGTGAAAAAGCTTTTCAGCTTCATGAGATCCTAATGGTTGAGTGATTATTTAATTTCCTGAGCTGCTGGGACTTTGTTCCGGAAGTCTTTTCCCACTCCTATGTTATGGAAGCTTCCTCCTATTTTTTCTTCAAGTAGTAGCAGAGTTTCCAGTTTTATATTGAGGTCTTTGACCCATTTGGACTTGATTTTTGTGCATGGCAAGATGTGTGGATCAAGTTTCATTTTCCTACATATGCTTGTCCAGTTTGT
Organism: Orientallactaga sibirica; assembly: GCA_036365145.1. Taxonomy (NCBI): domain Eukaryota; kingdom Metazoa; phylum Chordata; class Mammalia; order Rodentia; family Dipodidae; genus Orientallactaga; species Orientallactaga sibirica. The sequence continues at coordinate 16,896,946 of JAEOAD010000028.1, forward strand.
TCAGCACCATTTGTTGAAGATGCTGTCTTTTTTCCAGTCTACATTGATACGGAATTCTGCCAGTGTAATACACCACATAAACAAGCTTAAACACAAAAACCACATGCTCATTTCAATAGATGCAGAAAAGGCCTGTGACAAAATACAACATCACTTCATGATCAAAACATTGGAGAGAATAGGGATGGATGGTTCATATCTCAACATAATAAAGGCTATATATAAAGCTCCTAAAGCCCAAGTATTACTTAATGAGGAGAGACTGAAGGAATTCCCATTGAGATCATGAACAAGGCAGGGGTGTCCACTCTCACCTCTGCTCTTCAACATAGTGCTAGAAGTACTAGCTCAAGCAATAAGACAGGAGAATGAAATCAAAGGGGTACAAATCAGAAAGGAAGAAGTTAAGTTAGCCCTATTTGCAGATGACATGATTCTATACATAAGTGACCTGAGAACTTCCATCTCAAAACTTTTAAAGGTGATTAACGCCTTCAGCAAGGTAGCAGGATGTAAGTTCAATGTACACAAATCAGTAGCCTTTCTGTATGCAAATATCAAAGATACAGAAAAAGAAATAAGCAACATTGTCCCATTTTCAATAGCAACAAAGAAAATAAAATACCTTGGAAGAACATTAACCAAGGAAGTGAAACACCTATATAATGAAAACATAAAAACACTCAAGAAAGAAATTGAGGAGGTCCTACAAAAATGGAAAGACCTCCCATGCTCTTGGATAGGCAGAATTAACATTGTGAAAATGGCAATCTTATCAAAAGCACTTTATAGATTCAATACAATGCCAATAAAAATCCCAACTTCTTTCTTCACTGAGATAAAAAAAAGATCTAAAAATTCATATGGAAAGGCAGAAGGCCTCAGATATCCCAGCATATCCTTACCAAAAGAAACTCCTCTGGAGGCATCACCATACCTGATCTAAAGCTATACTACAAAGACATTGAAATAAAAACAACATGGTACTGGCAAAAAAACAGTAATATAGACCAATGGAACAGAATGGAAGACCCGGACTTTGGGTCAAGTAACTACAGCTACTTGATATTTGACAAAGACCCTACCAACATCAGTGTCATTTAACCACAAGGTCCTCTACCAGTGAAGGAAGATTCTGGGGCTAAGATTTAATATCAACAAGTGCCTATTGGGATTTTATGTCTTTTTTTTCTTTCTCTCTCTTATATATGTGTGTGTGGTGTGTATGCAGGTTCATGTATGTGGGTATTTATGTATGTTGCATTCCTATAGAAGCCCTCTAGAAGTCAATGTTTGATGTCTCCTCAGGTGTTATTCATCTGCTTTTTTTTTTTTTTTCTGTTGTTGTTTGTTTGTTTGCTTGCTTTTGAGATAAGGTTTCTCAACTGAACCTGGACCTTACCAATTCTGCCACATAAGTTAGCCAACAAATCTCTGGGATTCTCTTCACTCTGCCTCCCCAGGGCTAGAATGACAGATGTATGCTGGGGAACCAATTTCAGGTCCTCATGTTTGCACAGTAATCACTTAACCAATGGAACTATCCCCTCAGACCCCAAATTTTTCTTAGAAAATTTTTTATTTTGGGCTAGTGCTATTTATTATTTCTGCACAGTTCATGTGGGGGAATGTATTACATAGAAAATGTTCAGGAAAAGTATTTCAAGATTATAGTTGAAAAAACCTGTTTCAAAATTTAGCATTAGTAAAATCTACTCAAAGTCTGTATGATTTAAGGAAAAGTTCCAAATGAAACAAAGTTAGAGATGGGGAGAAAAATGTTCACACCATCACTGTGCTCCCAATATCTCAACCTGTACTATTTTGGGGCTGACCAAGTGCTCTTGAAGCACCCTGTGGCCTCCTTTACACAAATCATTCTCCACCCCCAGGTCTGGGCTGCGGTTTGTTCTCTCCAGCTTTTCTTCAGGTCTCTATGTTTCTGTCTTGGATATATATTTGGCCCTGCATGGTAGACCCAGGACACCAGAGGCAAGATGTTAAAACTGCTAGAGTTAAATAGTATTAGGAAATTATTTTCACAGGAGTCCTTAAAAATAGACATATCCAATTACTGTAATTCTAACTTTTCAAACGTCACTACCTTTGACAACTTGCAGCTTTGTTGACCAGTTCTTGTAGAAGCCTCTTGTTTTCCCCTTGAAGAGCAGCATGAACCTGGACTTTTCAGCTTATCAAAGCAAATTTGCAAATTGCATGCATTTTCCAGAGGCAAATTGCAGACCAATGGCATTTGTCAATGAATAGAAAAGTATGTGAAAGGGAACACTCTGCTGTGTTTGCCTACTCATAACTTCAACCAAATTACCTCTTGAAACATTATTGGGAAATTGGAAGAATTTGAAAAGGCACCATTAGTAGGTATGTCGAAAATAAAACCCAGCTTCTTCAAGTCCAAACACAGAGCTTCGGTCTTCAACAAATCAATCTTGAATTAGTAGTAAAATTTCCAAAATATGCTCCAAATTAAAGTTGTGAAGTTCATGGGCTTAAAGTCTATAAAGGTTTGTACTTACTCTCTTTTTTCTTCTTTTACTAGTTATGTACATACTCAGTGTGTAAACAGCCCATGTTGGTACCATCCTTACCCTCATCCCTGCTCCCCCCTTGAAGGGAGCCTCCTCTTTGGGGATGCCACTTATCCCCATGAGAACTGTGGGTTGTGCATTGTGAGAGTAGCCATCACTTATGGGGAACAGGCAATGTCTCTGTGCATAATGTACCAAACTTATTCTTTTTTAAAATATACTCTTAGAGTATATAAAAATAGTACTTTCATCACTGTTAGGATTCTCCTCATATGCCAAGGGCCATTAGGAAATCCTATATTTATGATGTGTTATGACCAGAAGAAAGCATTGTTTATTATAGATACTGTCATACATATCTAAAATATATTAGTTTAGGGTTAGCTTCTCAGTCATAGTTTTCATCACTGTGACAAAATATCTGCCATAAACACCTTAAGGGGAAATCACTTATTTTGGCCCATGGTTGCTGGCTCTCTTCTCTTAGAGAGATCTTCATGGTGACAGCATTGTGGAGGAACCAGTTCACTTCATTTCATGGAAAATACGAAACAGAGAACAAGATAGGGCTCAGGGCCTGGGAATAACCTCCAAAGGCATGCCCCCCAGTGACTTACTTCCTCTAGGTGCTCTACTGGGGACCAAGCATTTACCACTTAAGCCTGTGGAAGACATTTCATTTGAAACCATCACAGTAAGTAAAATATGATTATGTCTTGAAACATGGGGGTTAGAGATCATTTCAAATGCTCATCACGAATAACTCTCCAAGGTCCCACAGTTTTGGGGGCTGTCAGTAAATCAAGGGCAGTTTTAGAACTTGAATTCAGGCCTTAACCTGTTTTTCAGTAAGAGAATACTAGCATATATAAAAGTGTGGCTTGGGCTGGAGAGGTGGCTTGGCGGTTAAGGCGCCTGTCTGCTAAGCCTAAGAACCCCCGTTTGATTCTCCAGGTCCCACATTTAGCCAGACATAAAGTGACACAAGGGCGCAATGCCGCACTTGCCCACAAGGGGGCGCACATGTCTGGAATTCATTCATAGTGCCTGAAAGGCCTCTCTCATGCCCATTCTCTATCTGTCTTCTCCCTCTCTCTGTCTCTTTCTCTCAAAAAAAGTGTGGCTTATGTTTTCTTTGCAGCATGTAATTAGATAAACACATTCCCTGCTATGCAGTGGATGTTTCAGCCTTTCGCTCTCTCCCTATGCTGAAGGTTACTGTCTCCTGTGTTTCAGTGTTCAGAAGGCTGAACACGGGAGGGGATATTTCATCTGTGATCTCTTACTTTTTGCCTCTGGTTCTGCTAAGCTGATGGGAAATATCAGAAAGGGATTAAATGGTAAGAACTGGGACGATAAGACACTTGTTCCTTCCCCCTGTCCAAGCACTTCAACTGTGCAAGTGACGGTGACCCTCCATCAATAGCTGCTACTAATCCTCCCTTGTGTCCAAAAGGCCAGGGGACAAGAAAAGCCTTCCCCTGTTGCTAGGCCCTGGGTATATGAGTAACTTGTCTCATGGTTGTGATACCTGACATAAATACCTGACAAAAGCAACTTTGGGGGGAAAGTTTTACTTAGGCTCACAGTTCTAGGGAATATGGTCCATTCTTGTGGGGAAGGCATGATGGGAGGAAGTTGAGAACACTGTTGAAACTCTCCATAGTCAGGACTCAGAGACAAATGTTGTTGCTGAGCTTTCTTCCTCATTTTTATTCAGTCTGAGAACATAGCCCAAGAAATAACGCTGGCTACAATTAGGGTATTATTAACTTAGATAAGCCCAGAGTTTTGTTTCCATGATGATTCTCAAACTCAAGTTGACAAGATTAAACATCATACTATTTCTATATTCCTTGTGGATTCTGTCTTCCCCACATTCTGGAAAAATGAACTTTTTTGTTAAGTGTCTTTGAACAACAGCAATTGAGTATTTGTGCTCAGATCCTGTCTGATAGAAAAATCACTTTTCATTTCTAGGTCTTACCTGCAATTGGAGTGCAAATCCTTATAGCAAGAGATAAGCAGACATTCTATAACTAAAATGCAAATGTTCTTAGAACACTTTGGCTTAAAATTTGTGCTGAATATTTAGAGGACAATTTGATGAGACATCTATTTAGTCAGTTAATAATAGTGGCTTCCCCCTAAGGTCTATGACCTTCACAACCCTAGATTTTTGGGCATGTTTTCAATAACAGGCATGTATTCTCTCTCATGGAGTGGGTCTCACATCCAATCAGAGATGTGTTGGTTACCCTTATCACAATGATGCTACCATTGCACTGGTGGGCATATCTTGGCTGACTAGTCATGTATGTAGCACACAGGGTTGTTCAGCAGTTGGGTAAGCCTGTTGAATTTTCTCACCTAGCAGCCTGCATGGCACTTTCTTTTTAAAAATATATTTTATATATTTATTTATCTGAGAGAGAGAGAAAGGGGGGAGAATGGGCACAACAGGGCCTCCAGCCACTGCAAATGAACTCCAGATGCATAAGACTCCTTGGGCATCTGGCTTACGTAGGTCCTGGAAAGTCAAACCAGGATCCTTTGTCTTTACAGGCAAACCCCTTAACTGCTAAGCCATCTCTCCAGCCCTGCATTACACTTTCAAGCACTATGTCAGCTAGCCAGTAGGGAAGGAGGCTTCCAGCTCAGTTCCAGCTTCAATTTTTTCCATTGTCCTGCTACCAACCCATGTGTTGTCCTCAGCAATAGGATCTTACTATGTAGTAGTAGGCTTTAAGAACTTTGACATCAGCCTGTATTGCTTAGGGGGGCCTCAGGAACCTCTATGACTTTTGCAATTACCTTCTCCTTGCTGGGACAAAACACCTAACCAAAGCAGCTAATGAGAGGCAAGTACTTATTTCAGACTTACAACTTTGGGAAGTTTCATTGTGGTGCAGAAAGCATGGCAGAACAAGGGTTGAATACCACACCTTATCTCAAAAGCTGGCAGGAAGCAGCAAGAGTGAGCTGAGCTCTGGCAAGAGATCTTGGACCATCAAGTCCCAAGGCCTGCCTCAGGTCACACAGCTTCTCCCGCAAGCTCCAACCCACAAATTTCCACCAGTTGAGGATTTAGTATAGGCTTCACATTCAAATTACAATGACTCACTAGGAGGTATCCAACTCCTGGTACTAGGGTTTTCTCCTAACATCCTATGGCTTTTTGAGAAATTTACCCCCATAAAAATTTTCTTCCCTACTTAACTAAGGCTCTCTCTCTCTCTCTCATTTAATTGGATTTTTAAATTATTTAACAAAAAGTGGGGCTCCTTCTGGCTTTTTCATAGCATCTTAAGTTTTGATTAACCCTCCCCCTTTTCACTGCCTTCTCCTGACCTTATTTTAATTTTTCTACACCTGGTATATGTCCTTTAGCTTGCATGTCTACTATCCATTCACTTTATGCCATACCCTACATGGCTCATTTATGGCTTCCTGGATCAGAGAAGGTTGTTTTTGCAGATGGTGCTGACTGCTTAGGAGGTTCAAAACTTAACAAAGTACTGAAAATAAATGAGTGTTGAGTCTTTAGTACTAATTGAGCCACCCATAACAGCAATTTCAAGGATCAATGAATATGTGGAACAGTGGGTTGCAAGAATATAAGAGCCAGATGATGGGGCAGGGAGCATGTTGAACTTAAGAGAAGTCAAAAAGACAGAATTCTTGCTCAGGAGTCGAGGAGCCTTGACAAGGCCAGAACATGAGATGAGGAAGCCACAAAGTGACTGTTACCTGTTATGACCTCATAGTGGTTGTTGCTACCTCCAAAAAAACCTCCACAAATATGTGATCATCAACATTTCAATATGCTTGAGGGAAACATCAGAAGGGGCTGACCTTTCCTTATTTCTGCCACCCTATGGAGTCTTTCCACTCACTTCTGAGAAGAACCTTCCTACAGAATTAAGATTTCCGGGGAGATTGCCCTTTTTGAGAAATCCTGACCTCAGGCACCTGAAATTAGGACAAAGTGCCTAGATAAGATGTCCATCCATTGGGATCACATAAGTCTCGAAGTAGGTCTTAAACCTCCTCTTGCTTCCCTGAGAAAGAGCTCTCTCTTGCTTCCTTCTCCCATGTTCTGGGCTTCTCATACCTCCTCGACTCCTGGGGCAAGAACTCTGTTTTCTTTACTTCTGTTAAGTTCAGAGCTTCTCAAACTCTATCTTGCCTCTTGGGACAAGAGCTATGACTGCTTTTCCTTAAGTTCCCTTCTCTGAATACTCTCCCTCCTAAAGGTCTAAGCTATAGTAAAACCTTTCTGAACCTTATCCTATGGTCTGTGGGTTTCATTCTTCAAATTCATAAGATAAGAATCTGGAGACACCCCAATAATATTGATGCACTGGCAAGGAACCTCAAAATTCCTGTGTCAACTTTCTGTTTCAGGTAGTCAGCTAGGGACACAGTTGCCAAAGAACATGGATGCCACTCTGTCGAGATGGTGATCAGAAGCAACCCCTTGATTCTCCCTCCTTAACTTCTCCCAGCTTGGATACCAGTTGTTAGGCCCTTTCTGATTCTGTGCTGTCCCCATAGGCTCATCAAACAATTGAGGTCCTTCAAATACATTTGCAATTGCAAATAAGGCTTATATCAATTGGGTACCTAATTTATAAAAGACCTTACCTAAGTTGCCATATGGATTTTCCCAGATTTTTTCCTCTGGGGACCTCTTGCAGTTGGGAAGGGGAAACTTTTCTCATATTGTGAGTTTTTCCTACTTTATTTCTTCTCTCTTTATTTCGACTCCTGAAATAATTTTTTTCACAATTTATCCTTCTTTGTGTCTATGTTTTTCAACACTTTGCTAATAATAGACAAGAACTTGAAAGTAATCGGAATGGTGGCATGGGAGTTTCTTGAGAGCCACTAGTTTGGAGAGTTCTAAGCCCACCCAGATCTCAGAAAGGTTCTGTTGGCTCTTAACCACACATTCAATTTTTATTTTATTTTCTCACTACTCAAAATATTGTTTTCTTTGTGCTTGCTTAAAAAGTCAACATTTTTACTTTGGTCTAGTTCAAAGGCATTTTCTTGCTCTATTCACTAATAGCTGCCTCACCCCTATCTCATCTTACTCTAGCCAAATAATTAAAGAACAAAATGTAGTTGTTTAAATGTTGGGTCCGTAGACTCAGGCTTAAATCTTGAGTCTCCAGTGGGCAGAGCCCTACTGGCATAGACATATGTTACTGGTAGCAGATCCTGAGTCCAGTCTTAAGGTCTGTGGAGACCAGCTGGAGCTCTGGCTGTTCATGTTCCCTGGATATTTGGTTATATCTCTCTGTGTGGATCTGTAGACATAAGCCAGCTTCTTCTGACATTGATGATGCTTCACCTGCATTCTATAAGCCTGAAATAAATTTTTTCCTCCAATAAGCTATTTCTGGTACGGTGTTTGTCCAGCAATAAGAATCTGATTACAACATATTCCTTCAGTTCATCCTTGATAAGGTAAAGAACTATCCCCTGTTGCAAAAGGAAAGGAAATGAAAAACAGAAACTGTGAATATTTCCAACACTCTGAAGAGGAATTAAACCATTTGAATGACAGCATTTAATTTTAAGTCTCTGGAAGGCTTACTTCATTAAGTCTACTTTATTTAAAATAAACACATCCATGCTCACATTCCTGCCTGGGACAATTTTAGCAGTAACTACTGGTTGTCATTGACAACAATCATATTTAATTGTTCATCCTGACATGCTCCAGCACTCTACTAAGTACAAATTACTCTATATTGAGTAAATGAATAGCAAAAATGCTGCCAAGAGCTGTGAACACATCAGTGGGAACAAGGAATCAAACCATCATCAGGACATGTAGGAAGGGTCACGGCAGGTCAAGAGCTTATTAAAGCTTCAGGATGTCCACTTCTGCCTAAGTTTTCAAAAACCAAGTGCATTGTGGGTTTTGTCTTATGAGAGAGGAAAGATGGTCAAAGTTCTTGATGTTATTTAGTTATTTTATTGTACTTAAAACTTATAATTTAGGAGGAGAATGAAATACATCTTGTCCTTTTTATGAAATTTTGAAAGGTACACAATCATTTTATTCATTGAATTTTTGCTCAATTGCCCTTTCATCTCAAAATTATTACTGTTTTCCCAGGGAAGGTAATCAAATAATAATCTTTCATCAGTTATCAGAGCATGACTGTAATATGAGTGGAATTAGCACAATGAACACCTTAAGAGAAAATTTTAGAAAGTCCTTTTCATTCACATATAGTTTAATAACCATGCTATCTTCTGTTTCAATACAATCTTCATTCTTCTGAAAATTCTGGAAATACTTTTTATGATCAGTTTAAGAAATTGGCAGATGAGAGCAAAACTCTTTTTCTTTTTTTAATATTTTATTTATTTATTTATTTATTTATTTAGTTAGTTAGTTATTTAGTTAGTTAGTCAGTTTAGCAGGAGAGGGAGAGAAAGAGAGAGTGTGTGTGAGAGAGACAGAATGGGTGCTCCAGGGTCTCTAGCCACTGTAAATGAACTCCAGATGCATGCACCACTTTGTGCATCTGGCTTTACGTGGGTACTAGGGAATTGAATATGGGTCCTTTAGCTTTTCTGCAAGTCCCTTAATCTCCAAGCCATCTCTCCAGCCCCAAAACTATTTTTCTATTAAATGTTGAAAAAGAAAAACTTGAATCAAAGTTGTCACTTAACCCAGATATGTGGATATCACTTTGGTTTCCTAGGAAGGACTTCATACCCAATGTGGGGGGGGGGTGGACATCATGTTCTGGTATTGAGCTGAGGACTAATGAAAAAATCATCACACAGAATTATCACTGGCAACAAGTGAGTGTCAACCTGGGTGTGTATTATCAGTTGAAAATTTATATTTTTTAGGAAAACTATTGTGAACTTGTTTTCCTCTCAAGTAATACATACAAGTAGAATCTGCTTTATTACAGAATTTTATGTTCAATGGCATACTTGTCCATTTTTTAATCTAATGATTATTTCATCCATAGCTGCATTTTATAGGTCCACTGCTTTACAATGGTTCGATAAACGTCCCCTTGTGTCTAGGCACTGCAAAGGGAGGTGATAGACATTTTAAGACTTTCAGAGATATTTCTAAATTGTCCTGCAGAAAGTTTATAACATCATGCACATATTACTTATAAAGAAGGGCATATTAATATTGATCATATTGGATATAGGCTTTTAATTAGTGTTTGTTAAAATTATATCTGATTATTTAATTTTGTGAAAAAAATAGTAAGATGTATATTTATATGTTTATTGGGCATTCATAATTTTTGTAATTTTCTTAGTGGCAGGAGTTGCAACCCAAAGCTTGCTAAGCAAATATTATACCATTGAGCTACCCACATCCTTAATTTTTCCTTTTATTATATTTGATATAAAATTACTACAGGAATAAAGCAAGTCTCTCTGATACCAGAACAACAATTTATTCAAATGAGGAGTGAATGGCATGTTTTAAGGTCAGTGTTCACACACTGAAAGAGAGCCTAGAAAAATTTGTCTTCACAATGTATTTTATTTACATATGCAAGGTATCAAAAGCTTGAACCCAGGATAAGTATGTGGTATTCTGTGATATTAATTATTGTTTTAATTGTCATATGTTGCAAAAAGTATTTCTTAACATTTAAATAGTAACAATGCTATTGTTCCATTTTGCTTAGACAGTGTCCCCCTCACCCAAGCTCCATCTATGGTCTATAACTTTATATGATGACCTGTTGGTGAGTGTTCACTACATACACTCAAATGTTAGCCCAAGAATCTTTTTTAAATAATTTCATTTATTTATTTATTGGAGTGTGAGAGAGAGAGAGAGAGAAACAGAGAAAGAGAATGGGTACGCCAGGACCTCTAGCCATTGCAAACAAATTCTAGATGCATGCACCACTTTGTGCATCTGGCTTATGTGGGTACTGGACAATCAAACCTGGGACCTTGCGCTTCACAGGCAAGTGCTTTAAATGCTAAGCCATCTCTCTAGCCCCTTATTTTTATTTTTAAATTTTTTTTATTTATTGGAGAGAGAGAGAGAGAGCCCAAGAATCTTAAAAGCAGATCTATTAGAAAGGAAGTGAGCTCATTTGTCTAATACTGACTGCTCAGGAGGACTCTTGTTCTTTTATAATGTGAGTCTTAGTCAAATAAGTGATTGCAGGAAGTGCGAGGGAATTACTGCACTGAAACTAAAGGGCAGGTGAACCATATGGGAAATGATGGGGGGAAGAGCTAGAAAAGACTATGAAAAAAGAGGTAAGATTTAAATGTGATTGTTTAAAAATTGCATTGTGAGGGCTGGGGAGAGGGCTTAGAAGTTAAAGGTACTTACTTGCAAAATCTGATTGCCTGGGTTCAATTTCCCCAGTACCCATGTAAATATAGATACACAAAGTGGTGCAAGAATCTGGAGTTTGTTTGCAGTGGCAAGAGACACTGGCACATTCATACTACCTCTCTTTCCTCCCCTTTCTCTGATTGCAAGTAAATAGATACAGATATTTAAAAAAAATTTGCATTGTGAAAATAAGGTTACATACAGGAAATTACATTATGCCTATCGGTGTTCTCAAGGCTGATGATAAGAATACATAATTCCTAGGGATATCCAAAAGTTCAAATGTTTTACACCAAACTTAAAGAGGCAAAAGCAGGTTTTAAGCAATGATGCAATGGCAATCTTTTTCTTTTCTTTTCTTTTCTTTTCTTTTCTTTTCTTTTCTTTTCTTTTCTTTCTTTCTTTCTTTCTTTCTTTCTTTCTTTCTTTCTTTCTTTCTTTCTTTTTTCCCCCATTTCTCTAGATATCATTAAATGTCCCCTAGGGACAAAGTGTCAGATCCTCTCTTCTCTTGGGCACATTTTCTACCTCATTAACTAGTAACTGCAATATAAAGTAGAACAATACTTCAAGAAATGTACTGAGAAAACATCTATCTAAGACTCAAGAGTTCACGGAGGCTAGCTGGGCTTCATGGCTCATGCCTTTAACCCCAGCCTTTGGGAAGCTGAGGTAGAAGGATCGCTGTGAGTTTGAGGCCACTTTAGACTGCAGAATGAGTTTTAGGTCAGCCTGGACTAGAATGAAATCCTACTTAAGAAAAAAAAAAAAACAGAGTTCATAGGGGACTCTGTAAAGGATTTGAGGAATGGACTATACCAATTGTTTTAAGTTAATTATTCCATGTATCTGTATTAAGATAATGCATTGTGTTTCATAAAAATAGAAATATTATATATTACATTTTCTTAAAAATTCAAAAATATGCCAACAAAGAGATGCCTTTTAGCATTTTAGGAAAAATATTTTGAGTTTTTGAAAGAAGAGAAATTATTCGTGAGTTCTAAATAATAATTTCCATTTTATTTTGGTATAATTCAATTTTTTAAATTTTTATTTGAGAGAGAGTGAAAGAGGAAGAAAGAGGAGAGATAATAGGCACACCAGGGCCTCTAGCCATTGTAAACAAACTCCAGATACATGCACATGTGGGTCTTGGAGAATTGAACCTGGGTGCTTAGGCTTTGCAGGCATGTGCCTTAACTGCTAAGCCATCTCTTCAGCCCTAGAATTCAATTTTTATTTGTCATTTCTTCAATCTCTAAAATCTGCGGTTTGCCGAGGCTTAGCATTTGGATTCTGCTCCTCTTTACTTCCTCTGGACACCTTATCCAGTCTGAAGGCCACAGATATGTTGCATATCCAGCATGGATTTACCTGCTTAATTGTAAGCTCAACAACTATTCATCCTGACCCCTGAGATACCTAAAAGGTACTTTCTGCAATGTCTCAGCAAATTCTGAAAGTTCTATTTATCACATACCCTCCACCTATTTCCATACCTAACACACATACACAGTGGATGACCATTTAGAATGAATACTTTTTGGTTCCTCTCAAACTAATAGCAATATGAGTCTCCATTTTTATAATCAACCTTTTCTCAGCTAACACTACCTATTATGCTTTACAGATAGACGTTAGTTCTGAGACCACATGCCCTATGGCTTGCTATTATGAGAATCAATGTTTTATTTGACACTTTGTGCCTCAGAGCTGCTTATGACTTAAATGTGGCAGCATTATTACTTCCCCAAAGTATTGGATTTAATCTAATCCCCAAGTCCTTGTAGACACAAGTCCATGGGCATGTTATTAACTGAGATCACTCACTCATACAGACTTAACAACTAGAATGAAGCAGGAAATCTGGAGGAAAGGGCCATGTAATATTTATGCTTTATAGTCTATTATAGTTGTTTTTTTATACCAAACAAGCAAATGTTGATTTGGTAGCCTATCTTCCTTCTCTTTCATGATCTTCATTTTTGTAAAAAATGGTGTATCATGAAATGAAATGCTTCATTTCTCAGTAAAATACTCCATTTCAAATATTATTTGTTCAAATTATAAGTAGGTCTCATGTTCCTTGAAGTTTTTGTGTTTGAAGTGGAACCACAGGGCTATTATTTAGTTACAAATAATCAGTGTAATATAAAAGTAGCAGCTTTTTAAAAGAAATACACAGGTTACAATAGGATATAGAATCACCTCTGATAACCAAAGTTCAGATGTCACCAGGCCTCTGAAATGAACTTGAAGCCAGACCCCCTAAATATCAACCTTCTCCTTCCCTCCATTCATCTATCCCTCCTTCCATTCTTTCCTTCCCTCTTTTCTTCTTTTCTCCCTCCCTGCCTCCCTCCCTCCCTCCCTGCCTCCCTCCCTCCCTCCCTGCCTCCCCCTCCTTCCTTCCTTCCTTCCTTCCTTCCTTCCTTCCTTCCTTCCTTCCTTCCTTCCTTCCTTCCTTCCTTCCTTCCTTCTTTCCAACCTCAATAGATTTACTTACAATTTTGGAAGATGAAGTTAAATGCTGCATGGCCAGTTTCTGGTAACAGTGTTCTCTCTGGTTTGCAAATGAACACTTCTTTGTGTCCTTGAAAGACATTTCTTCTATTGGTGTGTGTAGTTAAGAGACAAAGAAGGAGAAGGGGGTGAGGAAGTGAAAGAGGGAATGAGAAGGAGAGTGAGATTGTTGTATGGTATTGTCATAATTACCTTCCTTGTTGCTGTGACAAAGTATCTGGCAAAAGCAAACTAAGCCAGGAAGGGATTATTTTAGCTCACATGAAGCAATGCTTACATTTAACTTGCAGTCAGGAAGCAGAGAGAGAAATGCTGATGCTCAGCTCATTTTCTCTTTATTAATTCAGTCTATGAACACAGCCCATAGGATGGTGCTACCCAGTTAAGTGGTTCTTCTCACCTCAATTAACCTAATCTAGAAACTCCCTCTCAGACATGACCAGAAGTTTGTTTCCATGAGGATTCTCAACCCCAACAAGTTTACAATCAGGATTGAATATTTTAAGTGTCTTTTGTATAAGGTCACTAAACCCATTGTATTCATATGACCTTGGGTACAACTCAAAATAAAACCTAACTAGAATGTAGAGGTCAGTTATTTATTTATTTATTTACTTACTCACTTACTTACTTACTTACTTACATATTTATGAGAGAAAGAAGGAAAGAGAGAGAGAGAGAGAGAGAGAGAGAGAGAGAGAGAGAGAGAGGGAGAAAATGGGCATGCCAGGGCTTCCTGCTGCTGCAAACAAACCTCAGAATCATGTACCACTTCATGCATCTAATTTATGTGGTTCCTGGGGAATAGAACCTCGGATTTTATGCTTTGCAGGCAAGTGCCTTAACCACTAAGCCATCTCTCCAGCCCCATGGAAGTTACTTTTTTATATTGTACTTATGATAGAGAAATAGAGAGCGAGAGAGAGAGAGAGAGAAAGAGAAGGGAGGGCAGTAGAGAGAGTGTGGGCATACCAGGTCCTGTTGCCAATTCAACGAACTCCAGGTACATGGACCACTTTGTTCATCTGGCTTTACCTGGCTACTGGGGATTTAAACCTGGACTGGCAGGCTTGTAAATAACTGCCTTTAACTGCCAAGCCATCTTCCCAGCTCTATTTAGGAGTTGTATCAGATGAATGTGGAGCAATACAAATTTCAATTTCAAATATTCTGTTACTACCTAGGGTCTTCAGATAAGCATGAAAGGAACGTCAAGGGTAAGTTTAGCCATTTCCCTGTGTTAGCAATGAAGATCACTGTTGCTCCAAATCCCAAAGGCACTGGAATTTATGACCATAACTACTAAGTCAGTGTTTCTTCTTCATTTATCTGTCTATTACCACAGTGGTGCCAACTTTGAGCTCCGTGAGGACCCCTGCGGAACCAAAGTGTAAGAAAGCCATGTTAAAACCTGCACCGTTGGCCTTAGTGCTTAAATAAATAAATAAAATAAAAAATATTTTTCCTGAGGTACTTTGAGTCCTAGGTGGAAGGCAAAGGGATAGATAACCAAAACATTGACAAGTCCAATCAATGCAATTATGAGCATCCACTACAGTTGACCTTAAGTAAACAACTGAGAACCCAGTAAAATCTCTGATAAGGAACTTTTTTCTATGCAGTGCTTAATATGTGCTACCTTAAAGAATGTGATTTTTTTTTGAGAGAGAGACAGAGAGAGAATGGGTGAGCCAACAGCCTCTCAGCCGCTGTGAATGAACTCCAGAAATGTGTGCCCCCTTGTGGACAAGTGCGGCATTGCACCCTTGAGTCACTTTATGTCTGGCGAAATGTGGTACCTGGAAAATTGAATGGATGTTCTTAGGCTTGGCAGGCAGGCACCTTAACTGCTGAACCATCTCTCCAGCCCAAGAATGTGGTATTTTTTAAAACAATATTTTGGGTCATGATTGCAGGATGACATTGACCTCTTATTATATTGCCATGTTTGATATCACCATCTTACCAATGTTCATTAGTGAAACAATGACACTGGCCTCATTAATACTTTAATTAGCTGTCACATTCTTATCAACATTCATTAATGAAACATGAATGTGTATTTCTTTAGGAGTATAAGAATTAAACAAGATATGTCTATGATTCTTATTAGTAAATAGGAAGATAAAATTAGCAAAATATTATCTTTTACTATATTAACAATTTTATCTTCATTTTTTACTAAAGGGAAGCAATAATGTTCCAAAACAGAGAAAGCAAATTAACTTTATGCATCTCTAAGGATTCTATTCACATTTTCTTTAAATAATTCATTTAAAAAAATGTTTGCAAATTCTCATCCCCAGTCTTGATAAAATGACAGACTAGGAAGTTGTGCACTTTCCTCTTAAGTCTGGACCCTCTGGCTTTCACTGTCTCATGGACACATCACCTCTCCCTTTCTCTACCTCCCAGACACTGGAGAAGTCCACTGCCCATGTTCTGTGATTTTATAGCATCTACCATCATTCTACACATTTGTGCACAATTTCCCATAGCCAGGGCTCTGTGGTCATGTGACTCTGCAAAACAGTTTTCCTGTAGAAAGGGAAGGTATATGGTTCATTGCTTGTGGTAGTTTGAATAGATGGCCCCAATATATTCAGTGTTTTATTAGTTTGTAGTTTGCATCTGAAGCCACCTGGCTGGTGTCAGTGTCACTGGGTGGATCTTAAGGTGTGGTGGTGGGTTTGAGATTCTATTGTAAAGATATGCAAAGGGTGCCTAGCTGGAGTTCCTGAGGCGTGCTATGCTGTGTGGCTTTTGGTTAATGCCTTTGCTCTCTGTGTTTGGAACTGTGAAAGCAGGCCAGCTTTTTCTGCCATTATGGAACTTCCCTTGGATCTGTAAGCTTCAATAAATCCTTTCCTCCATAACTTGGCCTGGTCTGGAAGTTCATCTCAACAAACTTGAAGCTGTCTGCTACATTGCTCTACCTTGTTAAAACACCATTTATTCTGTAGCACTCTCTAGACTTGCCCTAGAGGTTCCTTGGGCCTGCCCTTCCTCTCCCCACACTGTATCAATGTGCATGTCTACTCACTGCACATTCATACTCACTGTGTCCATCCTCACAGTCATGTGTACTGCACATTCATACTCACCATATCCATCCTCACAGTCATACTCAGTGCATGTTCATACTCACTGTGTCCATCCTCACATTCATATGTACTGCACATTCATACTCACCATATCCATCCTCACATTCATACTCAGTGCATGTTCATACTCACCATATCCATCCTCACATTCATACTCAGTGCATGTTCATACTCACTGTGTCCATCCTCACATTCATATGCACTGCACATTCATACTCACTGTGTCCATCTTCACATTCATATGCACTGCACAGTCATACTCACTGTGTCCATCCTCATGTTCATGCTCAGTTCACCTCCATACTCACTGTGTCCATCTTCACAGTCATATGTACTGCACATTCATACTCACTATTTCCATCCTCATATTCATGCTCAGTCCACCTCCATATTCACTGTGTCCATCTTCACATTCATATGCACTGCACAGTCATACTCACTGTTTCCATCCTCATATTCATGTTCAGTTCACCTCCATACTCACTGTGTCCATCTTCACAGTCATATGTACTGCACATTCATACTCACCATTTCCATCCTCACATTCATACTCAATTCACCTCCATACTCACTGTGTCCATCTTCACATTCATATGCACTGCACAGTCATACTCACTGTTTCCATCCTCATGTTCATGCTCAGTCCACCTCCATACTCACTGTGTCCATCTTCACATTCATATGCACTGCACAGTCATACTCACTATTTCCATCCTCATATTCATGCTCAATTCACCTCCATGCTCACTGTGTCCATCTTCACATTCATATGCACTGCACATTCATACTCAATGTCTATCCTCACATCCATACTCAGTGCATGTTCATACTCACCATGTCCATCATCACATTTATACTCACTGCATGTTCATACTCACTATGTCCATGCATGTTCACACTCAATGGCCCAGGCTGCTGTATGTTGCCAGATAGCAAAAGCCAGGAGAATTTTTCGCTCATTGTGTTTCCTTTTTGTGTGGTGTGATGGTTTAATCTTGATTATCAACTTGACAGGACCTAGAATCACCTGTGAAGGGCTATCTAGAGTAGGTTAATTGAGGTACAAAGACCCACCTTAACTGTGGTTGGCACCATTCCATAGTTTAAGATCTTGAACTGTTTTTCATGGAGATTCTTCTGTGTCAGATTCCTGAGTGCTGGGATAACATGTCTTGTTCACATTAGTGAAATTTATTTTTGTTTTACTGTTTTCAGAACTATTACAAATAAGATTATTTTCCTAATTTCCTTTTTGAGTAGCTTACATTTAGGTCACAGAATGCAACTAATTTTTGTATGTGGGTTTTATATCCTTGAAACCTACTGAATTAATTTTTTCACTACAACAGTATTTTAGAGGCTTTAGTGTTTACTTTTGAAGTGTTCTATATGAACCATGTCATCTGCCCATTAGAAAATTTTACTTCTCTTATTCTTGGTCAGATTTATTTTCTTCTCTAATTGTCCCAGCTAGGACTTCCAGTATGAAGATAGATAGCAGTGACAAGAATTAATATTAAAGAAAAAACTTTGAGTTATTCTCTAGTGGATATAATGTTATTCTAGGCTTTATGAGACCTTCCTTCCAGCACTTGTTGGATGTTTCATTAAGGTATTTCATTTTACCAAATAATGTCTTCATTTACCTAGAGAGGACATGTAATACTTACATAATCTATTAATGTGGCATATGACATTCACTGAGTCACAGAAGCTGAACCATCATCCTTGTATCCTACAAGTAATAAGTATATTTGGTCTGAATGCATCATTTTGTTAATACAGTACTGAACTTGTTTTGCTAGAATTTCTTTAATTTTTTTTTTTTTTTGCATCACCATTCTTCATGTTGTTTGAGGTCAATTCTTATTTATAGGTCAGTATTTTGTTAACATTTCTCACACCTTCTAACTTATCATCTTTCTGTTGAAATATCTGCTTAGAGTTTTCTGAGGGTTTGATGGCCTGTGACAAGTCACTTTTGCCTGTTCTTTTTAAACTTCTCTTCAGCTTTTGACAAGTTGAGTATAATAAATCTCAGAGTGTATTTGTGGTACTTCATTTTATTGATGTCACTTAGAATCACAGCTTCCATTTATTTACACCAATTTGGTAAACTTTAGACATTATTTCTTTCAGTATGCTTTCCCTTTGAATTTATTCTTGAAATTCAGAATGTGTATAATGATCAGGTGGATGGTGTATTCTAAATTATTTTAAGTTTATTTATTGTATATCATTATTTTTATGGCATGCTCCTCTGAATTATTTATGCTGATCTGTTTTTAGTTTGCTCATCAATTCTTCTGCTTGATTTTGTATACAATTGAACTTCTTTTGTGAATTTCAGTGGATTTTCTTTAGCTTTGTGATATTTGTTTTATAATATACTGTCCCTCTCTAAATATTTTTCTCTTGCCATTGTTAATGATCTCATGAAAATTATATTTCATCTTATATCAGTTGGTTCTCTGCTCATCAATATGTTTGAGGAGGGTAATGTTTTATTTGTAACATTTTTTCTTGATTCTTCATTTCCTATGATTAAACATCAAACAAAGCAAGCTTTTCTCCCAGACATCATGGGTTGGTCTCCATGCCAGTTAGTTCAGGTAAAGATTTAAGGGATGCATGCCACTTCTCCAAAGCTGTCAGGACTGGGAATCATGCAAAGAAAGACATTGACCCATTGTCCAAGCAAAGGGCTCTGTGACCTCTCAAACCTTTTCTGAAACTACATCATTTATGGATTAGTGTGCAATTTCTCAGTTAGAAATACTCATATGATTCCTTGCCAGGATTTCAATATGTTATTCCTTCTGGTGTCTTTATGTGGCAATGCAGAATCTATGGTGGCACAAGAATCCAAAGAGTTCTCCTCATTTGTCAGTAGCCCTGAAGCATCCAAAGTCAGCTTGTTTTGAACATTTGCTCTGAGTCCAGTGAGCTGGGAGCTAATACCTAGGACAGATCCCCTGAGTTCAGATAAGAATGATGAATGCACATCCACTTTTCCTTGGTCTTGAGAGAAATGAAGCAAGCTGGACATTTTCCTATGATTGTAGCCATCTGTTCTGGCTGGATAGCAGGGATATCATCAATAATGGTTCTTATTCATTTGTGTGCAGCCATTATTGTATTTGAGGTAACACAACTTCCCAACTCATTTCTTCATTGCTATAGAGGTTCTTCAGAGATCAGATAGTATAGAATGAAGTTGTGTGCTTGTTATGTATGCTGTATTGCAGTTGTAGTTCTCTGAAGCTTTATACATTAACACAATATTTATTGTTATAAATTATGCATTGCCTCTGGAGACATTTTTAGTGCATAAGAAATAAATAGAGAACAACTCATAATTACTTTTTTTTTTGTTTTTTCGAGGTAGGGTTTCACTCTAGTCCAGGCTGACCTAGAATTCACTATGTAGTCTCAGGGTGGCCTCAAATTCATGGTGACCCTCCTACCTCTGCCCCCTGAGTGCTGGGATTAAAGGTGTTCACCACCAAGCCCGGCTACTCTTTGTTTCTTTCAATGATTTTTTTTCTGTAAATTTTAAAGATTACTATTTTTCTGTGTAAACAGCTTTATGTAACACCATATCCAAGGGATTCTCCATAGAATGAAAAACTATTCATATAATTGAATTTTCATGATATTTAGCTGCATGAATATTTTATAATTAGTTTAAGCATTTCTTAATGTTTAACTATTTTAATATTTCCTCTTTGCAAGTGTCAGTGAAGAGCAGGGAGTTTCACTAACTGTATCTCTCCAATTGAACTTAGAAATGATCTAGTATACAGTATAAAAGCATAGAGATTAAGTAACATTCAGCAGGTATAAGCTGTGTAGCCCTGAACAATTTTCTTTATGCCCTATATCTGTTTCATCACCTATCTGACAAAATAATTGAGTGTACAATTCATAGGCCATTTCAAGGAATAAATACATTTATAAACACAAAAATTAAGAATTTTGCTCTAAATTGTGACTATGATTTAAAGATCGCTACTTCATCTATTGAGCTGATTCTAGAGGTGGAAATTTTAGATATTTTAATTCTGTTAAATTGAGGTTTGGTTTACTTAATTCTCACTATTGATTCATATTTGAATGGATACATATATTTTATAGACATTAATTTTATAACATTTCCGAGACTGAATATGGGATTTATTGAAGGTAGAAAAAATCTAAAGCCTATCTTAATTTTCCTTTTTTCTCAGTCAGGTGCAACTGATGTTAAGTTTTGAGTTGTGCAAGAATAATGTCTTTTTATTTTTTCTCAATTAAAATCACTCAAATGGGAGCTTTTGTTGATAAAAGCCTCTGTTTGTGGAATTGGCAAGACTATGCACTTTAAAGTGTAAGGAACATGGATTTTTTTCCCATATGTAAGCACCACAGCTCAGCTTTCTGCTGTGAGTCAATTTACTTCATCCTGTCATTTTCCTTTTTAAACACAGAATCAAAAACCAACTCTAAATGCAAGTGCATAGGGTATTTGAAAAATATGGACAGAGACAGTTGGGATAAAATTGGGAGACAAGTGTCCTGATTTATTACTGAGGCCTATTTGCTTTAGTGTTTTAATAATAATTACCAGTTGTTTGAAAAATTCAGTCATGTTTAATAATTTATGCCAGCAAAGAATGGTACAATATTGCTAAGAAACAATGTACATGAAGTTGTATTAATCCAAAGTGATGGAACCACCATGGATAATGGCAAATAATAAATTCATTCTAGGAACAATACAGAATTGAGTGAAACAAGGAGGTAATTGTCTATATAGGGAATTGTAGAATCAGTGCAATATCACTAACAAGTCCCTTCAAGGCAGTGTCATGGTTGTACAATTTAGGACCTAAAGAGTTATGTGGAATGCTAGGCATAGACAGATGCAAGACGAAGGCCAAAAAAAAAAAAAAAAAAAAATCTAGTGAAAAATCTAAGATAGTGAATCTTCCTGCATACTTATTCCTTCTGTAACCTTATGGCTGGCATCTGACAATGGGTTTCAAGGTTCTGATGCACAACAGGTTTAAGAATACAAGAAGAAGCTGGGCACATTGCTGGTAGTGATTTGGAGGCAGGATAGAGGTCTTCAGGAAATCATCCTATAATCAAAGTACTCTTTTTTTCTATCTCTTTTAACAATTTATCTTTGCAGCTGCTTATAACCCAGAATCTCACAGAGAAGAAAATTCTATAATTGGTATTGGCATAAGAAAATTATTGCAAAGTACTGTGTTGTATACCACAGTGCAGATCTGGAACAGAATATGTGTGGTGCAGTGTAGAAAATCAATATAGATTCCATATAACTGGAGGGTTATTTAAGTCTTGCCAAAAAAACAGAAGAGGGAATCAACATCAGAGTAGATGAATTTATTTCACCTGCTCTTTAAAACAAGCCCTGATATTTATTTAAGTCTCTCTGATTTTTTCTTGCTCATTCTAGTTTTGGGTAGCTTATTTGAGCCACCATTTTCTCTGCTCATATTCCAACATTAATTTGTAAGACAAGTCAGTGTACAAGTCTTATGTACCTGGAATTACTCTGGATCAATTTTCTCATCCAATGTCTTACTTCTGACTTGGCTCCACTTCCAGTCTTTCTTGTTGTCTCACATTTCTGTTTGAATATAGTACTCTGCAGCTATCATTTTCTTTGCTGTTTATGATTTTGCAGTACTTACAGGATATTTGGCAATTATTTGGGTCTAGTGAAAAAAATCATTGGCGCCATTAACAATAGCCTCAAGCAGGCAGAAGAAGGAATCAGCAATTGGAACACATAAATGCCAAAAGGAATGAAGGAATGAAGGAAAGTTATCAGACCCTAAGGAATATGTGGGACATTATTAACTGGGCTGAAATACTCATTATGGGAGTTCTAGAAGGAGAAGAGGCAGAGAAGATGAACGAGATCTTCTTTGAATACTAATGGCCTCAAAATTCCTAAATTTGAGGAAATAATGTGTATCTTAAAATCTATGAAGCTTGCCGGGTGTGGTGGTGCATGCCTTTAATCCCAGCACTTGAGAGGCAGAGGTAGGAGGATCACCATGAGTTCAAGGCCATCCTGAGACTACATAGTGAATTCCAGGTCAGCCTGGACTACCTACCTCGAAAAAACAAACAAACAGAAAATCTAGGAAGCTTAACTCCAAGTAAGTTAAGCACAATGAAATTTAAACAAAATGAGAAAAATAAAATAAGTAATAAAAATGAAAAATAAAACTACTGAAGGCAAAAATGAATATGAAGTTTACAAGTAAAAAGAGAAACAAATAAATAATGTACAATAAATCTTCAAAAATATATCAGTAGATTTAACAGCAGACTACATAGATTAGAAATATGAAAGAATATTTATTTATGCGCCAATAGAAAACAATCACAGAAAAAGAACAACCAGTTACATGGTAATTGTATGTCAAAACAAAGTGTCCTTCAAAATGAGTGACTATTCAGTTTTAAAATATATATGTGGGTTTTGATAATAACTCCATGGAAAGGTCCAGCTAAAATGAGTCAAGTGGAAGAAAAAATATCAGGCTTGAAGACAAGAAAGAATAATGGGATCAATTAGTCAAAACCAACAAGAAGTTTTAAAAAATAAGAATAGTACATGACATAAATATGTGATACCTTACAAAGACCAAATGTTTAAATTATGGGCATATTAGAAGGAAAAGAACTTCAAGACTATCATATAAACATATTTTAATAAGATTATAGTGGAAAATTTCCTAAATCTAGGGATAGATATGCACAACAAGGTATAATAATCACACAAAAAGCTAAATATCAATGAAATCAGAAGAGAAATTACCCACACCATATGTGAGACAAAACACTACACAGAACAAACAAAGGGTACTGAAAAATCCAAGAGAATAACATCTCATAACTTAATAATAATAATAGGTATTTCTTTTCCCAGTGGAAACTCTAAAAGCCAGAAGGGCATGGAATGTGGTATTTCAAATATTGAAAAACTGCAGCTATCAACCAAAACTATTATAACCAGCAAATTTATCTCTCCTAATTGACAGAGAAAGAACAACTTTCCATGATAAAAGCAGGCAAGGGGAATTTGTAAGTGCTAAGCCAGCCACACAGAGGATAATGAAGGCAAAATGGAACACCAAAGAGAAGAACAAATATATTGAATAGACTACATGAATAAAAAACAATAGCCAATGCTAGAACTGTCATTAAGCACATGAAAACCAAGAAAACAAAAAATCCACAAAATCATCATTTTTTCAGGGATTTATTCTTATTTTTTCAATACTAACTGAATATTAATGGTCTGAACTTTCCAATCAAAAGGCACAACGTAATGGGTTCTATCAGAAAACAGGATTTCATTTGCTGTCCTCACGAAAATCATCTCACAAGCTGGGCATGGTGGTGCACACTTTTAATCCAGCACTCGGGAGGCAGAGGTAGGAAGGTTGACATGAGTTCGAGGTCACCTTGAGACTATATAGTGGGTTCTAGGTCAGCTTGAACTGAGATGGAATGAGACCCTACCTCAAAAAAAAAAAAAAAAAAATAAATAAATAAAGGAAATCATCTCACTCACAGTCAAAAATAGATACTACCTAGTGGAAAAAGATGGAAAGAAATATTCTACGCAAATGGAGCCAGGAGACAAAGCAGGCATGGCTATATTAATATCTGTCAAAGAAGCCTTCATACCAAAACTAACTAGAAGAGATAAAGAAGGTCACTTCATATA
Organism: Orientallactaga sibirica; assembly: GCA_036365145.1. NCBI lineage: Eukaryota > Metazoa > Chordata > Mammalia > Rodentia > Dipodidae > Orientallactaga > Orientallactaga sibirica. The sequence continues at coordinate 16,921,246 of JAEOAD010000028.1, forward strand.
GATCAAGGGAATAATTAACTAAGAGGATATTACAATCCTAACATATACAGAGGTGTACTTCATTTTATAAAACAAAATTTGCTAGATAGTCAGAAATAAATCCCAACATAATAATAGTGGAACACTTCAATACTCCATTATCACCAATATACAGGTCATGTAGACGGAAAATAAACAATGTCCTTAATAGACACCATAGGTAAATAGACCTAACAGAAATTTACAGAGTATTCCACTTGAACTCTACAGAATACACACTCTTCTCAGCCACTCATGTACACTCTTAGGGCTAAAGGTCCAAGTATAAGTTCATGTAGCTACAGCCACCTGATATTAGTAAAAGATGCCAAAAATATACATTGGAGAAAAACAACAGCTTAAGCACATGGGGCTGGGAAAACAACTGGATATCCACACATAGAACAATGAATCTAGCCTCTTATTTCTTACCATGCACAAAAATCAACTCCAAATGAATCAAAGACTTCAATGTAAGACCTTAAATACTAAAGCAATAAGCAATCAACAAATGGGCCTCATCAGGTTTTGTTTCTCAGGTGCAGCCTACTTTTTTGAGACAGATTCTCTTATTGGGCTATAACTTGCCAAGTAGGCTAGATTGGCTGGCCAACGAGCCCCAGTGTTCTACCTGTTTTTGCCTCCCCAGCTGTGTTTACAAGCATGTGCCACCATCAAACCTGGCTTTAAAAAAATATTTATTTATTTGAAAGTAGTGAGAGAAATACAGAGATAGATAGAGAGAGAGAAGAGCATGGAGGTGCACCAGGGCCTCCTGACACTGTAAAACACCATTTGCATGTGCCAGACTGTATGGTTTTGCAAGCCAGCACCTTTAACTGTTGAGTCAACTCTCAAGCCCCAGGCATTTTTAATGTGGGATTTAGTGATTGAACTCAGGTCCTCATACTTTCTACTTCTGAGGACAGAACCTTACTAACTGAGCTATCTTCCCTCATCATCAGCATTTCTTTAAAAAAATTACTTAATTTGAAATGGTGATGAGAAACCAGTGACACAGATAGGAGAATGCTCAGATCAACTCATCTGTAATCACCCAATAAAGTGTGAATTTTTAATTAATTAGTGAAACCAGCAGCACAATGTGAAAGAAGTATACCTATTTCCAGAGCAGTGAAAGATAATTTGATATAGCCATTAGAATGTAGGAAAGGAGAGGAAAAAAAGCAGGAAAATAACAAACTAAGAAAGTTTACACATGGGCTGTGGAAATAGCTAGTGTGTAAAGTGTTTATAGCATAAGCATGTGAGGTCCTGAGTTCAGATCTCCAACACTCAAGTAAAAGCCAGGTGTGGTGGCATACTCCTGTAATCCTAGCACTTGGGAAGGGGAGACAGGAGGATTCTTGGGGCATGTTGGAAGCTGGTGTAGCCTAATTGATGAGCTCCAGGTTCAGTGAGAGATCTTGTCTTTAAAAATAGGGCAGAGAGCAACTGTGGAAGACACATGTGGATCCCATGTGCACATACAACCCCCACAAATACATGTATCCATACATGTACAGCCACACATATACATATGTACACTTGTTGCACATGCATCCATACACATACAACATACACATGTACATATGCCATCTATTATCTATCTATCTATGTATGTATGTATGTATGTATCTATCTATCTATCTATCTATCTATCTATCTATCTATCTATCTATCTATCTATCTATCTATCTATCATCTATCTATCATCTAATCTAGCACAGAGCTCCACAGATATGCTTGTTAGAGAGCTCAGTAGATCAGACAGCCCTCCCTGTCCCAGAGCTTCAGACAACAGGCTGGCACCCCCACATCTGTACACATCATTCAGGGAGGCACTGATGTGCATACTGACTCATCCTGGTAGCTGGCTGTCTGCTATCCTGATCCCAGGCCACCCCTCAGCACCATCCCCGGCACACTGATGCTGCTCTGTTAGTATCTGAGCTGCACTACAGGTGGGCCAGTAGGGCGATCACATACCTCCTGCTATTTCAGTCTCTGAGACCCAAAGAAATGTGGCTCAAGACCCAGTCATGTACCTCACTTGCTCTATAAAATTGCTAAACACATAAAAATACAAATGCTACTAGATCTCACATGTGGAAGCTAAAAAGCATTGAGTTCATAGAAGCTCAGAGTAGAATAAGGGTGAATGTGGTGGTTTGAATCAGGTGTCCCTCATAAAATCATGTCCTCAGTTGGTGGCAATTTAGGAGGTGGGTGGGCTTTGGAGGTGGGAGAGCTTTGGAGGTGGGAAGGCTTTGCGGTGCTATAGCCAACTTTTTTTTTTTTTCTTTCTTGCCAGATCCTGGCTCACTTTCTTGCTGTTACAATCTTCTTGCTATGGCAGAAATGATGTCTAGACTCTGCTCATGCCATCCTTTTCCCTCCCAACAAGAAGCTTCCCCTTAAGACTGTAAGCCAAAATAAACTGTTTCCTCCCATCAGCTGCTTTTAGTCAGGTATTTAGTCCTAGCAATGCGAAGGCAACTACAACAATAGGTGAAAGGGGCCAATAATACAATGTAAGTTATACAGGAAGTCTAAGTTCTGCAGTAGAATGAAGATAGTTAACACTAAAATGGTGTATATGTCCAAAAAAAAAAAAACAACAAAAACAAAAACGAGAGAGGATTTTTAAAATTCTCATCACAAAGAAAAGATAAGCATTTGCAGAAGATAGATATGATAATTACTTACTTGATTATTATACCATGTATATCTGTGTTAAAGTAGAACATTGTATACTATCTGAGTATATAATTATTTTATGCCAATCAAAAATTTTAAAACTTAGAAAATAACCTTAATATTTCGATAAAAGAGAGTTTCAGTAATATGCTAACCAAGAGATTCTGAATGGTATTATACAATTGAAAAACTACTTATCTTGGATAAATTACCATAATGATGGTTTAAAAAAATTAATAAAAAATGACTTAAGTGTGTGTGTGTGTGAATGAGGGCACATGTGTTCATGTGTGGAAGTCAGAGGAACACCTTGAGTGATTCTGTGTTGCTCTTCACTGTCCACCTTGTTTTGAGGCAGGGTCTCTCCTGTTCATAGCTGCATTTCCCATTGTGGAGGTTTGATTCAGGTACCCCCCATAACCTAGGTGTTCTGAGTGCTAGACTCCCAGCTGATGAAGATTTGGGAATTAACACCTCCTGGAGGCAGTGCATTGTTGGAAGCAGATTTATGGGTATTATAGCTAGTTTCCCCTTGCCAGCGTTGGGCCCACTCTCCTGTTGCTATTGTCCGCCTGATGTTGGCCAGGGGGTGTTGTCCAGCCTCTGCTCATGCCATCCTTTTCCCTGCTATCACAGAGCGTCCCTCTAGAGCCTGTAAACCAAAATAAACCTCTTTCCCCACAGCTGCTCTTGGGTGGGTGATTTCTACCAACAATGCGAACCTGACTGCAACACCCAGGGTAGCTAGCACACGAACCTAGCATTCTCCTGCCTCCTCCCCCTCATCCCTTCTCTCTGTAGGTCCTCACACTATGTGTCTCATTTTCTGTGGGCTCTGGGGATCTAAACTGTGGTCATCATGCTTGTGTAGCACCATTCTGCTTGCCTACAGCTGTGCTTTTATATGCACTCTCAGACAAATAGGAAGGCAATGTAAATCTCCAAGGGTTCAGGGTGTGGATATGAAGAGTACACTGAATTTGAGAGGTACATTAATGTGATTTTAGAATACTGCCATGAAGTAGTATTACAGGAAT